>OZ020561.1:0-5527210 GCA_963971465.1 Lepidochitona cinerea
CAAGACTGGCGACACGCAGTCATCGGGAATAAATTTGGGAGGCGCTGAAATCTTCGTTCTGCGGAGAGTTTACAAACAAAGTTAGCACAGAGTCTCAGTTCGTCTCTTTAAATAGCGCGAACGATAAGACGGAATGCGGAAGTCGAATGCGGAAGTCGAATGCGGAAGTCGAATGCGGAAGTCGAATGCGGAAGTCGAATGCGGAAGTCGAATGCGGAAGTCGAATGCGGAAGTCGAATGCGGAAGTCGAATGCGGAAGTCGAATGCGGAAGTCGAATGCGGAAGTCGAATGCGGAAGTCGAATGCGGAAGTCGAATGCGGAAGTCGAATGCGGAAGTCGAATGCGGAAGTCGAATGCGGAAGTCGAATGCGGAAGTCGAATGCGGAAGTCGAATGCGGAAGTCGAATGCGGAAGTCGAATGCGGAAGTCGAATAATGCGGAAGTCGAATGCGGAAGTCGAATGCGGAAGTCGAATGCGGAAGTCGAATGCGGAAGTCGAATGCGGAAGTCGAATGCGGAAGTCGAATGCGGAAGTCGAATGCGGAAGTCGAATGCGGAAGTCGAATGCGGAAGTCGAATGCGGAAGTCGAATGCGGAAGTCGAATGCGGAAGTCGAATGCGGAAGTCGAATGCGGAAGTCGAATGCGGAAGTCGAATGCGGAAGTCGAATGCGGAAGTCGAATGCGGAAGTCGAATGCGGAAGTCGAATGCGGAAGTCGAATGCGGAAGTCGAATGCGGAAGTCGAATGCGGAAGTCGAATGCGGAAGTCGAATGCGGAAGTCGAATGCGGAAGTCGAATGCGGAAGTCGAATGCGGAAGTCGAATGCGGAAGTCGAATGCGGAAGTCGAATGCGGAAGTCGAATGCGGAAGTCGAATGCGGAAGTCGAATGCGGAAGTCGAATGCGGAAGTCGAATGCGGAAGTCGAATGCGGAAGTCGAATGCGGAAGTAGAATGCGGAAGTAGAATGCGGAAGTAGAATGCGGAAGTCGAATGCGGAAGTCGAATGCGGAAGTCGAATGCGGAAGTCGAATGCGGAAGTCGAATGCGGAAGTCGAATGCGGAAGTCGAATGCGGAAGTCGAATGCGGAAGTCGAATGCGGAAGTCGAATGCGGAAGTCGAATGCGGAAGTCGAATGCGGAAGTCGAATGCGGAAGTCGAATGCGGAAGTCGAATGCGGAAGTCGAATGCGGAAGTCGAATGCGGAAGTCGAATGCGGAAGTCGAATGCGGAAGTCGAATGCGGAAGTCGAATGCGGAAGTCGAATGCGGAAGTCGAATGCGGAAGTCGAATGCGGAAGTCGAATGCGGAAGTCGAATGCGGAAGTCGAATGCGGAAGTCGAATGCGGAAGTCGAATGCGGAAGTCGAATGCGGAAGTCGAATGCGGAAGTCGAATGCGGAAGTCGAATGCGGAAGTCGAATGCGGAAGTCGAATGCGGAAGTCGAATGCGGAAGTCGAATGCGGAAGTCGAATGCGGAAGTCGAATGCGGAAGTCGAATGCGGAAGTCGAATGCGGAAGTCGAATGTGGAAAGTCGAATGCGCTCTTTGTTCAAGAGATTTGTTGTAAAGCTATTCGTTCATACGCTGTTATTCCAAAAACACGCCCAACGACAAAACGGATTGGTGTACGTGGAGAGGAGGGCTTCACAGAGACTATTTAACGGCAAGCGCGGTGGATACGTCTTCAATAGCCATTGAAGCAATCGACGGACGCCTAAGAGTACGATATGGACGGTAACGTCAAACGAACCGTCGCATCCACCACAGAAAGTTCGATAACTACTTTGGGGGACTCGCAAACCACGAAGATCGAGTCAAACGGCAAACCAGCCACCTGGATGGCTACCTACAGAAGCGAGAACAAATCTGGCTATCTGCTCACAAAAGACATCTGTGCGTCGCATATGCTATTTGTGCGTGAGTCGGACGTGATCGTAAAGACCTCTGACTACACCTATCGGGTTTACGGCCGCAAGGGAACGCATGAACGCATATATATCGCCAACGACGACCTTCTACAATACGGTATGAAACTCAAGTTTGCCTCCAAGACATGTAGCAGAGATCTCTCCAAGAGTATCCGGTCCCACAGACGTCAAAATATTATCGTCGATCTGTACGCTTCGAAGAACGAGGATGGCCCAGTGACCCCAGAAGACGTGGCTGAGGAAAAATGCCGGTATCATGCCGTTTTCCGGTGCGCCAAAGACAGAATCGGGACCGTAATCCTACAGTCTGTGCAGTACTACTTTAGAGGCATCTATTCCGACGGGAGGGCGAACCACCCCGTGAAGGGTAACGAATGCACGATCGATCTGTTTAGCAGGAACGTCGGGCGCCATATGCTTTGCGAGGCCATGTCTGTGCTGGACTACGTGAAGGAAGATGCCGAGACGATACAAATCAGAGTTTACTTTCCCTCTGTTGTTAAGCTCGACGATGGGAGCTATCGCGTGGTCTTTTCTGTCAACTGCACGATGGACTTTCCAGTCGAAGACCTAAAGAAGTTATCGACGATGGTCGATTCTCGCTTCGCGGAAGCCATATACGATGTCGCCAGGTCTAGTGGCCAGATGTAAGGACGAGGGCACACCGTTTGTTCGTTATTTTTTGTTTTTTGTTTTTTTTTGTTTTTGTTTGGACTAAAAAATAAATCATGATCCATACACGAATATGTCTTTTTTTTAGCCTTTGTTTCTTAACTCAACCCATTACGGGGTATTGGCCCCCCCCCCCTCCCAAAAAAACCCCGTTTTTTCGGAAATAACGACAGTTGTGAAGTGGGCACAATGTCATAAAAAAAACACAGAGAACGATTTTGTCGTAATCAATGGCTATTTTTTTTAACGAAAAGAAACGTTCTGAATAGAAGTATTCCAACCGGCGGACCATTCGCGTCGAATAGATCTGTTGCCTTTTTGGTGCATACGACCGATCGGATGTTTTTTTGCCTTCTCGTTAGTAAATCACCGGTTGGACGATTAGACAATTCTATACTTGGTCGAGAAGTTCGCGGTGTCGGCTCGCAGACCGACGGCGAGCCCCTCAACCGGGGTAGACGAACAAACGATAACGTATATTCCCAACCCGTCAAACGGGTTTGGGGGGCGTACTCCCGTAATGGGTTGAGTTAAGAAACAAAAAATCAAAAGAGACACATTCATCGAAACTTTTTTTTTTACTTCAGCATAAAACAAACAAAAAAATAAAATACATAAACATAACGAACAAATCACGAAACCCTCATTTTACATCTACTCATCAGACTCTGGCGTCCTCATATATGACTTCCGCGAGATGTGAATCGACAATCGTCGATAACTCTTTTAGGTCGGCGACGGGCAAATCCATCCTGCAGTTGATAGAAAAGACCACGCAATAGCTATGGTAACTCTGCCCCTCACGCCGATAACCCCGCCCATCGCGACTAAGGTTCTCAAGATACCATATGGGGTCATCCCGATCACTCGGCGTGAAGATCTCATGACTTTTCTCAAAGACAGAGGGAAAGTAAACGTTGAACGATATCGTCTCTGCGTCTTTTTTGACGTAGTCGAGGACCGACATGGCCTCGCACAGTATCTCTTGTCCGAAGCTCCCGTTAAACAGATCGAGTTTGCAGCGGTTATTCTTCTTGTCGTCGGAAAAGCCCCTGGTGTACAGCTGGCCCGTCTCACGGTACTGGCCCATTTTATAGTATTCGTCCGTCTCATAATACTGTACACACCACCTCGTAGATTCTGCCGCAGCCTCGGAAATACGCTCGCACAGCTCTCTGTGTTCCTGGAGACGGTTCGGAAAGTTCCCGCTGGGCTTTCCCCAACATAGGGTTTTTTGTATTAGCCTGGGCGGCTTTTCTTCGAAGATCCGCTTCAGTGTCACGCCCTGTCTCTCCCACACGGGGGAGGGGAGGGCCGATAAAGGAGAAGTCTTTATCTTTCCCACGCCAATCACGGCTCCCTCTCTAAAATATAGAGGCGTGGACATTGGGCAATCCTTGGCGCCCGACAAAAAGAGAAAGTCGGGCGTGGTCGAGGACAGCGGGAACGAGGTCTTGCATATCTTTCCCGGAGCGATTACGTCCTTACATTCTCTCATTATCTCGTGCTTTAACCATATCTTCCTGTATTCCAGGCAGACCTGGTGGCTTTTTTTCTCGTTACCCCGTGCCTCCGGCCCGAGATCGCTGAAATGGGCTTGTTTCAGGCACCAGTTGAACCACAAGTTGTTGAACTGGACTGGTTTCAGCCCGATTCCATCCTCTATGGCAATAGCGTCGCTATTTCCAACAGTCAGTGCGGCAACCTTATTCTTATACGACGTCACGTCGATAGAGTCTTCTAGAAGGGACGCGTGGTACGTCTCTCTGCAAAATGTTTCTTTGTCCTTGATCCGCTTGAGATAACTCACCACGGGCGAATCTGGTTCGGCTTCAATCATCCACTCGATGTATTTCATCGTGTGTTTGAATAGGCGGTCTTGGAGTGTTCGAGGCAAGACTGGCGACACGCAGTCATCGGGAATAAATTTGGGAGGCGCTGACATCTTCGTTCTGCGGAGAGTTTACAAACAAAGTTAGCACAGAGTCTCAGTTCGTCTCTTTAAATAGCGCGAACGATAAGACGGAATGCGGAAGTCGAATGCGGAAGTCGAATGCGGAAGTCGAATGCGGAAGTCGAATGCGGAAGTCGAATGCGGAAGTCGAATGCGGAAGTCGAATGCGGAAGTCGAATGCGGAAGTCGAATGCGGAAGTCGAATGCGGAAGTCGAATGCGGAAGTCGAATGCGGAAGTCGAATGCGGAAGTCGAATGCGGAAGTCGAATGCGGAAGTCGAATGCGGAAGTCGAATGCGGAAGTCGAATGCGGAAGTCGAATGCGGAAGTCGAATGCGGAAGTCGAATGCGGAAGTCGAATGCGGAAGTCGAATGCGGAAGTCGAATGCGGAAGTCGAATGCGGAAGTCGAATGCGGAAGTCGAATGCGGAAGTCGAATGCGGAAGTCGAATGCGGAAGTCGAATGCGGAAGTCGAATGCGGAAGTCGAATGCGGAAGTCGAATGCGGAAGTCGAATGCGGAAGTCGAATGCGGAAGTCGAATGCGGAAGTCGAATGCGGAAGTCGAATGCGGAAGTCGAATGCGGAAGTCGAATGCGGAAGTCGAATGCGGAAGTCGAATGCGGAAGTCGAATGCGGAAGTCGAATGCGGAAGTCGAATGCGGAAGTCGAATGCGGAAGTCGAATGCGGAAGTCGAATGTGGAAAGTCGAATGCGCTCTTTGTTCAAGAGATTTGTTGTAAAGCTATTCGTTCATACGCTGTTATTCCAAAAACACGCCCAACGACAAAACGGATTGGTGTACGTGGAGAGGAGGGCTTCACAGAGACTATTTAACGGCAAGCGCGGTGGATACGTCTTCAATAGCCATTGAAGCAATCGACGGACGCCTAAGAGTACGATATGGACGGTAACGTCAAACGAACCGTCGCATCCACCACAGAAAGTTCGATAACTACTTTGGGGGACTCGCAAACCACGAAGATCGAGTCAAACGGCAAACCAGCCACCTGGATGGCTACCTACAGAAGCGAGAACAAATCTGGCTATCTGCTCACAAAAGACATCTGTGCGTCGCATATGCTATTTGTGCGTGAGTCGGACGTGATCGTAAAGACCTCTGACTACACCTATCGGGTTTACGGCCGCAAGGGAACGCATGAACGCATATATATCGCCAACGACGACCTTCTACAATACGGTATGAAACTCAAGTTTGCCTCCAAGACATGTAGCAGAGATTTCTCCAAGAGTATCCGGTCCCACAGACGTCAAAATATTATCGTCGATCTGTACGCTTCGAAGAACGAGGATGGCCCAGTGACCCCAGAAGACGTGGCTGAGGAAAAATGCCGGTATCATGCCGTTTTCCGGTGCGCCAAAGACAGAATCGGGACCGTAATCCTACAGTCTGTGCAGTACTACTTTAGAGGCATCTATTCCGACGGGAGGGCGAACCACCCCGTGAAGGGTAACGAATGCACGATCGATCTGTTTAGCAGGAACGTCGGGCGCCATATGCTTTGCGAGGCCATGTCTGTGCTGGACTACGTGAAGGAAGATGCCGAGACGATACAAATCAGAGTTTACTTTCCCTCTGTTGTTAAGCTCGACGATGGGAGCTATCGCGTGGTCTTTTCTGTCAACTGCACGATGGACTTTCCAGTCGAAGACCTAAAGAAGTTATCGACGATGGTCGATTCTCGCTTCGCGGAAGCCATATACGATGTCGCCAGGTCTAGTGGCCAGATGTAAGGACGAGGGCACACCGTTTGTTCGTTATTTTTTGTTTTTTGTTTTTTTTTGTTTTTGTTTGGACTAAAAAATAAATCATGATCCATACACGAATATGTCTTTTTTTTAGCCTTTGTTTCTTAACTCAACCCATTACGGGGTATTGCCCCCCCCCCTCCCAAAAAAACCCCGTTTTTTCGGAAATAACGACAGTTGTGAAGTGGGCACAATGTCATAAAAAAAACACAGAGAACGATTTTGTCGTAATCAATGGCTATTTTTTTTAACGAAAAGAAACGTTCTGAATAGAAGTATTCCAACCGGCGGACCATTCGCGTCGAATAGATCTGTTGCCTTTTTGGTGCATACGACCGATCGGATGTTTTTTTGCCTTCTCGTTAGTAAATCACCGGTTGGACGATTAGCCAATTCTACTTGGTCGAGAAGTTCGCGGTGTCGGCTCGCAGACCGACGGCGAGCCCCTCAACCGGGGTAGACGAACAAACGATAACGTATATTCCCAACCCGTCAAACGGGTTTGGGGGGCGTACTCCCGTAATGGGTTGAGTTAAGAAACAAAAAATCAAAAGAGACACATTCATCGAAACTTTTTTTTTTACTTCAGCATAAAACAAACAAAAAAATAAAATACATAAACATAACGAACAAATCACGAAACCCTCATTTTACATCTACTCATCAGACTCTGGCGTCCTCATATATGACTTCCGCGAGATGTGAATCGACAATCGTCGATAACTCTTTTAGGTCGGCGACGGGCAAATCCATCCTGCAGTTGATAGAAAAGACCACGCAATAGCTATGGTAACTCTGCCCCTCACGCCGATAACCCCGCCCATTGCGACTAAGGTTCTCAAGATACCATATGGGGTCATCCCGATCACTCGGCGTGAAGATCTCATGACTTTTCTCAAAGACAGAGGGAAAGTAAACGTTGAACGATATCGTCTCTGCGTCTTTTTTGACGTAGTCGAGGACCGACATGGCCTCGCACAGTATCTCTTGTCCGAAGCTCCCGTTAAACAGATCGAGTTTGCAGCGGTTATTCTTCTTGTCGTCGGAAAAGCCCCTGGTGTACAGCTGGCCCGTCTCACGGTACTGGCCCATTTTATAGTATTCGTCCGTCTCATAATACTGTACACACCACCTCGTAGATTCTGCCGCAGCCTCGGAAATACGCTCGCACAGCTCTCTGTGTTCCTGGAGACGGTTCGGAAAGTTCCCGCTGGGCTTTCCCCAACATAGGGTTTTTTGTATTAGCCTGGGCGGCTTTTCTTCGAAGATCCGCTTCAGTGTCACGCCCTGTCTCTCCCACACGGGGGAGGGGAGGGCCGATAAAGGAGAAGTCTTTATCTTTCCCACGCCAATCACGGCTCCCTCTCTAAAATATAGAGGCGTGGACATTGGGCAATCCCTGGCGCCCGACAAAAAGAGAAAGTCGGGCGTGGTCGAGGACAGCGGGAACGAGGTCTTGCATATCTTTCCCGGAGCGATTACGTCCTTACATTCTCTCATTATCTCGTGCTTTAACCATATCTTCCCGTATTCCAGGCAGACCTGGTGGCTTTTTTTCTCGTTACCCCGTGCCTCCGGTCCGAGATCGCTGAAATGGGCTTGTTTCAGGCAACAGTTGAACCACAAGTTGTTGAACTGGACTGGTTTCAGCCCGATTCCATCCCCTATGGCAATAGCGTCGCTATTTCCAACAGTCAGTGCGGCAACCTTATTCTTATACGACGTCACGTCGATAGAGTCTTCTAGAAGGGACGCGTGGTACGTCTCTCTGCAAAATGTTTCTTTGTCCTTGATCCGCTTGAGATAACTCACCACGGGCGAATCTGGTTCGGCTTCAATCATCCACTCGATGTATTTCATCGTGTGTTTGAATAGGCGGTCTTGGAGTGTTCGAGGCAAGACTGGCGACACGCAGTCATCGGGAATAAATTTGGGAGGCGCTGACATCTTCGTTCTGCGGAGAGTTTACAAACAAAGTTAGCACAGAGTCTCAGTTCGTCTCTTTAAATAGCGCGAACGATAAGACGGAATGCGGAAGTCGAATGCGGAAGTCGAATGCGGAAGTCGAATGCGGAAGTCGAATGCGGAAGTCGAATGCGGAAGTCGAATGCGGAAGTCGAATGCGGAAGTCGAATGCGGAAGTCGAATGCGGAAGTCGAATGCGGAAGTCGAATGCGGAAGTCGAATGCGGAAGTCGAATGCGGAAGTCGAATGCGGAAGTCGAATGCGGAAGTCGAATGCGGAAGTCGAATGCGGAAGTCGAATGCGGAAGTCGAATGCGGAAGTCGAATGCGGAAGTCGAATGCGGAAGTCGAATGCGGAAGTCGAATGCGGAAGTCGAATGCGGAAGTCGAATGTGGAAAGTCGAATGCGCTCTTTGTTCAAGAGATTTGTTGTAAAGCTATTCGTTCATACGCTGTTATTCCAAAAACACGCCCAACGACAAAACGGATTGGTGTACGTGGAGAGGAGGGCTTCACAGAGACTATTTAACGGCAAGCGCGGTGGATACGTCTTCAATAGCCATTGAAGCAATCGACGGACGCCTAAGAGTACGATATGGACGGTAACGTCAAACGAACCGTCGCATCCACCACAGAAAGTTCGATAACTACTTTGGGGGACTCGCAAACCACGAAGATCGAGTCAAACGGCAAACCAGCCACCTGGATGGCTACCTACAGAAGCGAGAACAAATCTGGCTATCTGCTCACAAAAGACATCTGTGCGTCGCATATGCTATTTGTGCGTGAGTCGGACGTGATCGTAAAGACCTCTGACTACACCTATCGGGTTTACGGCCGCAAGGGAACGCATGAACGCATATATATCGCCAACGACGACCTTCTACAATACGGTATGAAACTCAAGTTTGCCTCCAAGACATGTAGCAGAGATTTCTCCAAGAGTATCCGGTCCCACAGACGTCAAAATATTATCGTCGATCTGTACGCTTCGAAGAACGAGGATGGCCCAGTGACCCCAGAAGACGTGGCTGAGGAAAAATGCCGGTATCATGCCGTTTTCCGGTGCGCCAAAGACAGAATCGGGACCGTAATCCTACAGTCTGTGCAGTACTACTTTAGAGGCATCTATTCCGACGGGAGGGCGAACCACCCCGTGAAGGGTAACGAATGCACGATCGATCTGTTTAGCAGGAACGTCGGGCGCCATATGCTTTGCGAGGCCATGTCTGTGCTGGACTACGTGAAGGAAGATGCCGAGACGATACAAATCAGAGTTTACTTTCCCTCTGTTGTTAAGCTCGACGATGGGAGCTATCGCGTGGTCTTTTCTGTCAACTGCACGATGGACTTTCCAGTCGAAGACCTAAAGAAGTTATCGACGATGGTCGATTCTCGCTTCGCGGAAGCCATATACGATGTCGCCAGGTCTAGTGGCCAGATGTAAGGACGAGGGCACACCGTTTGTTCGTTATTTTTTGTTTTTTGTTTTTTTTTGTTTTTGTTTGGACTAAAAAATAAATCATGATCCATACACGAATATGTCTTTTTTTTAGCCTTTGTTTCTTAACTCAACCCATTACGGGGTATTGGCCCCCCCCCTCCCAAAAAAACCCCGTTTTTTCGGAAATAACGACAGTTGTGAAGTGGGCACAATGTCATAAAAAAACACAGAGAACGATTTTGTCGTAATCAATGGCTATTTTTTTTAACGAAAAGAAACGTTCTGAATAGAAGTATTCCAACCGGCGGACCATTCGCGTCGAATAGATCTGTTGCCTTTTTGGTGCATACGACCGATCGGATGTTTTTTTGCCTTCTCGTTAGTAAATCACCGGTTGGACGATTAGCCAATTCTACTTGGTCGAGAAGTTCGCGGTGTCGGCTCGCAGACCGACGGCGAGCCCCTCAACCGGGGTAGACGAACAAACGATAACGTATATTCCCAACCCGTCAAACGGGTTTGGGGGGCGTACTCCCGTAATGGGTTGAGTTAAGAAACAAAAAATCAAAAGAGACACATTCATCGAAACTTTTTTTTTTACTTCAGCATAAAACAAACAAAAAAATAAAATACATAAACATAACGAACAAATCACGAAACCCTCATTTTACATCTACTCATCAGACTCTGGCGTCCTCATATATGACTTCCGCGAGATGTGAATCGACAATCGTCGATAACTCTTTTAGGTCGGCGACGGGCAAATCCATCCTGCAGTTGATAGAAAAGACCACGCAATAGCTATGGTAACTCTGCCCCTCACGCCGATAACCCCGCCCATTGCGACTAAGGTTCTCAAGATACCATATGGGGTCATCCCGATCACTCGGCGTGAAGATCTCATGACTTTTCTCAAAGACAGAGGGAAAGTAAACGTTGAACGATATCGTCTCTGCGTCTTTTTTGACGTAGTCGAGGACCGACATGGCCTCGCACAGTATCTCTTGTCCGAAGCTCCCGTTAAACAGATCGAGTTTGCAGCGGTTATTCTTCTTGTCGTCGGAAAAGCCCCTGGTGTACAGCTGGCCCGTCTCACGGTACTGGCCCATTTTATAGTATTCGTCCGTCTCATAATACTGTACACACCACCTCGTAGATTCTGCCGCAGCCTCGGAAATACGCTCGCACAGCTCTCTGTGTTCCTGGAGACGGTTCGGAAAGTTCCCGCTGGGCTTTCCCCAACATAGGGTTTTTTGTATTAGCCTGGGCGGCTTTTCTTCGAAGATCCGCTTCAGTGTCACGCCCTGTCTCTCCCACACGGGGGAGGGGAGGGCCGATAAAGGAGAAGTCTTTATCTTTCCCACGCCAATCACGGCTCCCTCTCTAAAATATAGAGGCGTGGACATTGGGCAATCCCTGGCGCCCGACAAAAAGAGAAAGTCGGGCGTGGTCGAGGACAGCGGGAACGAGGTCTTGCATATCTTTCCCGGAGCGATTACGTCCTTACATTCTCTCATTATCTCGTGCTTTAACCATATCTTCCCGTATTCCAGGCAGACCTGGTGGCTTTGTTTCTCGTTACCCCGTGCCTCCGGCCCGAGATCGCTGAAATGGGCTTGTTTCAGGCAACAGTTGAACCACAAGTTGTTGAACTGGACTGGTTTCAGCCCGATTCCATCCCCTATGGCAATAGCGTCGCTATTTCCAACAGTCAGTGCGGCAACCTTATTCTTATACGACGTCACGTCGATAGAGTCTTCTAGAAGGGACGCGTGGTACGTCTCTCTGCAAAATGTTTCTTTGTCCTTGATCCGCTTGAGATAACTCACCACGGGCGAATCTGGTTCGGCTTCAATCATCCACTCGATGTATTTCATCGTGTGTTTGAATAGGCGGTCTTGGAGTGTTCGAGGCAAGACTGGCGACACGCAGTCATCGGGAATAAATTTGGGAGGCGCTGACATCTTCGTTCTGCGGAGAGTTTACAAACAAAGTTAGCACAGAGTCTCAGTTCGTCTCTTTAAATAGCGCGAACGATAAGACGGAATGCGGAAGTCGAATGCGGAAGTCGAATGCGGAAGTCGAATGCGGAAGTCGAATGCGGAAGTCGAATGCGGAAGTCGAATGCGGAAGTCGAATGCGGAAGTCGAATGCGGAAGTCGAATGCGGAAGTCGAATGCGGAAGTCGAATGCGGAAGTCGAATGCGGAAGTCGAATGCGGAAGTCGAATGCGGAAGTCGAATGCGGAAGTCGAATGCGGAAGTCGAATGCGGAAGTCGAATGCGGAAGTCGAATGCGGAAGTCGAATGCGGAAGTCGAATGCGGAAGTCGAATGCGGAAGTCGAATGCGGAAGTCGAATGTGGAAAGTCGAATGCGCTCTTTGTTCAAGAGATTTGTTGTAAAGCTATTCGTTCATACGCTGTTATTCCAAAAACACGCCCAACGACAAAACGGATTGGTGTACGTGGAGAGGAGGGCTTCACAGAGACTATTTAACGGCAAGCGCGGTGGATACGTCTTCAATAGCCATTGAAGCAATCGACGGACGCCTAAGAGTACGATATGGACGGTAACGTCAAACGAACCGTCGCATCCACCACAGAAAGTTCGATAACTACTTTGGGGGACTCGCAAACCACGAAGATCGAGTCAAACGGCAAACCAGCCACCTGGATGGCTACCTACAGAAGCGAGAACAAATCTGGCTATCTGCTCACAAAAGACATCTGTGCGTCGCATATGCTATTTGTGCGTGAGTCGGACGTGATCGTAAAGACCTCTGACTACACCTATCGGGTTTACGGCCGCAAGGGAACGCATGAACGCATATATATCGCCAACGACGACCTTCTACAATACGGTATGAAACTCAAGTTTGCCTCCAAGACATGTAGCAGAGATTTCTCCAAGAGTATCCGGTCCCACAGACGTCAAAATATTATCGTCGATCTGTACGCTTCGAAGAACGAGGATGGCCCAGTGACCCCAGAAGACGTGGCTGAGGAAAAATGCCGGTATCATGCCGTTTTCCGGTGCGCCAAAGACAGAATCGGGACCGTAATCCTACAGTCTGTGCAGTACTACTTTAGAGGCATCTATTCCGACGGGAGGGCGAACCACCCCGTGAAGGGTAACGAATGCACGATCGATCTGTTTAGCAGGAACGTCGGGCGCCATATGCTTTGCGAGGCCATGTCTGTGCTGGACTACGTGAAGGAAGATGCCGAGACGATACAAATCAGAGTTTACTTTCCCTCTGTTGTTAAGCTCGACGATGGGAGCTATCGCGTGGTCTTTTCTGTCAACTGCACGATGGACTTTCCAGTCGAAGACCTAAAGAAGTTATCGACGATGGTCGATTCTCGCTTCGCGGAAGCCATATACGATGTCGCCAGGTCTAGTGGCCAGATGTAAGGACGAGGGCACACCGTTTGTTCGTTATTTTTTGTTTTTTTTTGTTTTTGTTTGGACTAAAAAATAAATCATGATCCATACACGAATATGTCTTTTTTTTAGCCTTTGTTTCTTAACTCAACCCATTACGGGGTATTGGCCCCCCCCCCTCCCAAAAAAACCCCGTTTTTTCGGAAATAACGACAGTTGTGAAGTGGGCACAATGTCATAAAAAAAACACAGAGAACGATTTTGTCGTAATCAATGGCTATTTTTTTTAACGAAAAGAAACGTTCTGAATAGAAGTATTCCAACCGGCGGACCATTCGCGTCGAATAGATCTGTTGCCTTTTTGGTGCATACGACCGATCGGATGTTTTTTTGCCTTCTCGTTAGTAAATCACCGGTTGGACGATTAGCCAATTCTACTTGGTCGAGAAGTTCGCGGTGTCGGCTCGCAGACCGACGGCGAGCCCCTCAACCGGGGTAGACGAACAAACGATAACGTATATTACCAACCCGTCAAACGGGTTTGGGGGGCGTACTCCCGTAATGGGTTGAGTTAAGAAACAAAAAATCAAAAGAGACACATTCATCGAAACTTTTTTTTTTACTTCAGCATAAAACAAACAAAAAAATAAAATACATAAACATAACGAACAAATCACGAAACCCTCATTTTACATCTACTCATCAGACTCTGGCGTCCTCATATATGACTTCCGCGAGATGTGAATCGACAATCGTCGATAACTCTTTTAGGTCGGCGACGGGCAAATCCATCCTGCAGTTGATAGAAAAGACCACGCAATAGCTATGGTAACTCTGCCCCTCACGCCGATAACCCCGCCCATTGCGACTAAGGTTCTCAAGATACCATATGGGGTCATCCCGATCACTCGGCGTGAAGATCTCATGACTTTTCTCAAAGACAGAGGGAAAGTAAACGTTGAACGATATCGTCTCTGCGTCTTTTTTGACGTAGTCGAGGACCGACATGGCCTCGCACAGTATCTCTTGTCCGAAGCTCCCGTTAAACAGATCGAGTTTGCAGCGGTTATTCTTCTTGTCGTCGGAAAAGCCCCTGGTGTACAGCTGGCCCGTCTCACGGTACTGGCCCATTTTATAGTATTCGTCCGTCTCATAATACTGTACACACCACCTCGTAGATTCTGCCGCAGCCTCGGAAATACGCTCGCACAGCTCTCTGTGTTCCTGGAGACGGTTCGGAAAGTTCCCGCTGGGCTTTCCCCAACATAGGGTTTTTTGTATTAGCCTGGGCGGCTTTTCTTCGAAGATCCGCTTCAGTGTCACGCCCTGTCTCTCCCACACGGGGGAGGGGAGGGCCGATAAAGGAGAAGTCTTTATCTTTCCCACGCCAATCACGGCTCCCTCTCTAAAATATAGAGGCGTGGACATTGGGCAATCCCTGGCGCCCGACAAAAAGAGAAAGTCGGGCGTGGTCGAGGACAGCGGGAACGAGGTCTTGCATATCTTTCCCGGAGCGATTACGTCCTTACATTCTCTCATTATCTCGTGCTTTAACCATATCTTCCCGTATTCCAGGCAGACCTGGTGGCTTTTTTTCTCGTTACCCCGTGCCTCCGGCCCGAGATCGCTGAAATGGGCTTGTTTCAGGCAACAGTTGAACCACAAGTTGTTGAACTGGACTGGTTTCAGCCCGATTCCATCCCCTATGGCAATAGCGTCGCTATTTCCAACAGTCAGTGCGGCAACCTTATTCTTATACGACGTCACGTCGATAGAGTCTTCTAGAAGGGACGCGTGGTACGTCTCTCTGCAAAATGTTTCTTTGTCCTTGATCCGCTTGAGATAACTCACCACGGGCGAATCTGGTTCGGCTTCAATCATCCACTCGATGTATTTCATCGTGTGTTTGAATAGGCGGTCTTGGAGTGTTCGAGGCAAGACTGGCGACACGCAGTCATCGGGAATAAATTTGGGAGGCGCTGACATCTTCGTTCTGCGGAGAGTTTACAAACAAAGTGAGCACAGAGTCTCAGTTCGTCTCTTTAAATAGCGCGAACGATAAGACGGAATGCGGAAGTCGAATGCGGAAGTCGAATGCGGAAGTCGAATGCGGAAGTCGAATGCGGAAGTCGAATGCGGAAGTCGAATGCGGAAGTCGAATGCGGAAGTCGAATGCGGAAGTCGAATGCGGAAGTCGAATGCGGAAGTCGAATGCGGAAGTCGAATGCGGAAGTCGAATGCGGAAGTCGAATGCGGAAGTCGAATGCGGAAGTCGAATGCGGAAGTCGAATGCGGAAGTCGAATGCGGAAGTCGAATGCGGAAGTCGAATGCGGAAGTCGAATGCGGAAGTCGAATGCGGAAGTCGAATGCGGAAGTCGAATGCGGAAGTCGAATGCGGAAGTCGAATGCGGAAGTCGAATGCGGAAGTCGAATGCGGAAGTCGAATGCGGAAGTCGAATGCGGAAGTCGAATGCGGAAGTCGAATGCGGAAGTCGAATGCGGAAGTCGAATGCGGAAGTCGAATGCGGAAGTCGAATGCGGAAGTCGAATGCGGAAGTCGAATGCGGAAGTCGAATGCGGAAGTCGAATGCGGAAGTCGAATGCGGAAGTCGAATGCGGAAGTCGAATGCGGAAGTCGAATGCGGAAGTCGAATGCGGAAGTCGAATGCGGAAGTCGAATGCGGAAGTCGAATGTGGAAAGTCGAATGCGCTCTTTGTTCAAGAGATTTGTTGTAAAGCTATTCGTTCATACGCTGTTATTCCAAAAACACGCCCAACGACAAAACGGATTGGTGTACGTGGAGAGGAGGGCATCACAGAGACTATTTAACGGCAAGCGCGGTGGATACGTCTTCAATAGCCATTGAAGCAATCGACGGACGCCTAAGAGTACGATATGGACGGTAACGTCAAACGAACCGTCGCATCCACCACAGAAAGTTCGATAACTACTTTGGGGGACTCGCAAACAACGAAGATCGAGTCAAACGGCAAACCAGCCACCTGGATGGCTACCTACAGAAGCGAGAACAAATCTGGCTATCTGCTCACAAAAGACATCTGTGCGTCGCATATGCTGTTTGTGCGTGAGTCGGACGTGATCATAAAGACCTCTGACTACACCTATCGGGTTTACGGCCGCAAGGGAACGCATGAACGCATATATATCGCCAACAACGACCTTCTACAATACGGTATGAAACTCAAGTTTGCCTCCAAGACATGTAGCAGAGATCTCTCCAAGAGTATCCGGTCCCACAGACGTCACAATATTATCGTCGATCTGTACGCTTCGAAGAACGAGGATGGCCCAGTGACCCCAGAAGACGTGGCTGAGGAAAAATGCCGGTATCATGCCGTTTTCCGGTGCGCCAAAGACAGAATCGGGACCGTAATCCTACAGTCTGTGCAGTACTACTTTAGAGGCATCTATTCCGACGGGAGGGCGAACCACCCCGTGAAGGGTAACGAATGCACGATCGATCTGTTTAGCAGGAACGTCGGGCGCCATATGCTTTGCGAGGCCATGTCTGTGCTGGACTACGTGAAGGAAGATGCCGAGACGATACAAATCAGAGTTTACTTTCCCTCTGTTGTTAAGCTCGACGATGGGAGCTATCGCGTGGTCTTTTCTGTCAACTGCACGATGGACTTTCCAGTCGAAGACCTAAAGAAGTTATCGACGATGGTCGATTCTCGCTTCGCGGAAGCCATATACGATGTCGCCAGGTCTAGTGGCCAGATGTAAGGACGAGGGCACACCGTTTGTTCGTTATTTTTTGTTTTTTGTTTTTTTTTGTTTTTGTTTGGACTAAAAAATAAATCATGATCCATACACGAATATGTCTTTTTTTTAGCCTTTGTTTCTTAACTCAACCCATTACGGGGTATTGGCTCCCCCCCCCCCTCCCAAAAAAAACCCGTTTTTTCGGAAATAACGACAGTTGTGAAGTGGGCACAATGTCATAAAAAAAACACAGAGAACGATTTTGTCGTAATCAATGGCTATTTTTTTTAACGAAAAGAAACGTTCTGAATAGAAGTATTCCAACCGGCGGACCATTCGCGTCGAATAGATCTGTTGCCTTTTTGGTGCATACGACCGATCGGATGTTTTTTTGCCTTCTCGTTAGTAAATCACCGGTTGGACGATTAGCCAATTCTACTTGGTCGAGAAGTTCGCGGTGTCGGCTCGCAGACCGACGGCGAGCCCCTCAACCGGGGTAGACGAACAAACGATAACGTATATTCCCAACCCGTCAAACGGGTTTGGGGGGCGTACTCCCGTAATGGGTTGAGTTAAGAAACAAAAAATCAAAAGAGACACATTCATCGAAACTTTTTTTTTTACTTCAGCATAAAACAAACAAAAAAATAAAATACATAAACATAACGAACAAATCACGAAACCCTCATTTTACATCTACTCATCAGACTCTGGCGTCCTCATATATGACTTCCGCGAGATGTGAATCGACAATCGTCGATAACTCTTTTAGGTCGGCGACGGGCAAATCCATCCTGCAGTTGATAGAAAAGACCACGCAATAGCTATGGTAACTCTGCCCCTCACGCCGATAACCCCGCCCATCGCGACTAAGGTTCTCAAGATACCATATGGGGTCATCCCGATCACTCGGCGTGAAGATCTCATGACTTTTCTCAAAGACAGAGGGAAAGTAAACGTTGAACGATATCGTCTCTGCGTCTTTTTTGACGTAGTCGAGGACCGACATGGCCTCGCACAGTATCTCTTGTCCGAAGCTCCCGTTAAACAGATCGAGTTTGCAGCGGTTATTCTTCTTGTCGTCGGAAAAGCCCCTGGTGTACAGCTGGCCCGTCTCACGGTACTGGCCCATTTTATAGTATTCGTCCGTCTCATAATACTGTACACACCACCTCGTAGATTCTGCCGCAGCCTCGGAAATACGCTCGCACAGCTCTCTGTGTTCCTGGAGACGGTTCGGAAAGTTCCCGCTGGGCTTTCCCCAACATAGGGTTTTTTGTATTAGCCTGGGCGGCTTTTCTTCGAAGATCCGCTTCAGTGTCACGCCCTGTCTCTCCCACACGGGGGAGGGGAGGGCCGATAAAGGAGAAGTCTTTATCTTTCCCACGCCAATCACGGCTCCCTCTCTAAAATATAGAGGCGTGGACATTGGGCAATCCCTGGCGCCCGACAAAAAGAGAAAGTCGGGCGTGGTCGAGGACAGCGGGAACGAGGTCTTGCATATCTTTCCCGGAGCGATTACGTCCTTACATTCTCTCATTATCTCGTGCTTTAACCATATCTTCCCGTATTCCAGGCAGACCTGGTGGCTTTTTTTCTCGTTACCCCGTGCCTCCGGCCCGAGATCGCTGAAATGGGCTTGTTTCAGGCAACAGTTGAACCACAAGTTGTTGAACTGGACTGGTTTCAGCCCGATTCCATCCCCTATGGCAATAGCGTCGCTATTTCCAACAGTCAGTGCGGCAACCTTATTCTTATACGATGTCACGTCGATAGAGTCTTCTAGAAGGGACGCGTGGTACGTCTCTCTGCAAAATGTTTCTTTGTCCTTGATCCGCTTGAGATAACTCACCACGGGCGAATCTGGTTCGGCTTCAATCATCCACTCGATGTATTTCATCGTGTGTTTGAATAGGCGGTCTTGGAGTGTTCGAGGCAAGACTGGCGACACGCAGTCATCGGGAATAAATTTGGGAGGCGCTGACATCTTCGTTCTGCGGAGAGTTTACAAACAAAGTTAGCACAGAGTCTCAGTTCGTCTCTTTAAATAGCGCGAACGATAAGACGGAATGCGGAAGTCGAATGCGGAAGTCGAATGCGGAAGTCGAATGCGGAAGTCGAATGCGGAAGTCGAATGCGGAAGTCGAATGCGGAAGTCGAATGCGGAAGTCGAATGCGGAAGTCGAATGCGGAAGTCGAATGCGGAAGTCGAATGCGGAAGTCGAATGCGGAAGTCGAATGCGGAAGTCGAATGCGGAAGTCGAATGCGGAAGTCGAATGCGGAAGTCGAATGCGGAAGTCGAATGCGGAAGTCGAATGCGGAAGTCGAATGCGGAAGTCGAATGCGGAAGTCGAATGCGGAAGTCGAATGCGGAAGTCGAATGCGGAAGTCGAATGCGGAAGTCGAATGCGGAAGTCGAATGCGGAAGTCGAATGCGGAAGTCGAATGCGGAAGTCGAATGCGGAAGTCGAATGCGGAAGTCGAATGCGGAAGTCGAATGCGGAAGTCGAATGCGGAAGTCGAATGCGGAAGTCGAATGCGGAAGTCGAATGTGGAAAGTCGAATGCGCTCTTTGTTCAAGAGATTTGTTGTAAAGCTATTCGTTCATACGCTGTTATTCCAAAAACACGCCCAACGACAAAACGGATTGGTGTACGTGGAGAGGAGGGCTTCACAGAGACTATTTAACGGCAAGCGCGGTGGATACGTCTTCAATAGCCATTGAAGCAATCGACGGACGCCTAAGAGTACGATATGGACGGTAACGTCAAACGAACCGTCGCATCCACCACAGAAAGTTCGATAACTACTTTGGGGGACTCGCAAACCACGAAGATCGAGTCAAACGGCAAACCAGCCACCTGGATGGCTACCTACAGAAGCGAGAACAAATCTGGCTATCTGCTCACAAAAGACATCTGTGCGTCGCATATGCTATTTGTGCGTGAGTCGGACGTGATCATAAAGACCTCTGACTACACCTATCGGGTTTACGGCCGCAAGGGAACGCATGAACGCATATATATCGCCAACAACGACCTTCTACAATACGGTATGAAACTCAAGTTTGCCTCCAAGACATGTAGCAGAGATCTCTCCAAGAGTATCCGGTCCCACAGACGTCACAATATTATCGTCGATCTGTACGCTTCGAAGAACGAGGATGGCCCAGTGACCCCAGAAGACGTGGCTGAGGAAAAATGCCGGTATCATGCCGTTTTCCGGTGCGCCAAAGACAGAATCGGGACCGTAATCCTACAGTCTGTGCAGTACTACTTTAGAGGCATCTATTCCGACGGGAGGGCGAACCACCCCGTGAAGGGTAACGAATGCACGATCGATCTGTTTAGCAGGAACGTCGGGCGCCATATGCTTTGCGAGGCCATGTCTGTGCTGGACTACGTGAAGGAAGATGCCGAGACGATACAAATCAGAGTTTACTTTCCCTCTGTTGTTAAGCTCGACGATGGGAGCTATCGCGTGGTCTTTTCTGTCAACTGCACGATGGACTTTCCAGTCGAAGACCTAAAGAAGTTATCGACGATGGTCGATTCTCGCTTCGCGGAAGCCATATACGATGTCGCCAGGTCTAGTGGCCAGATGTAAGGACGAGGGCACACCGTTTGTTCGTTATTTTTTGTTTTTTGTTTTTTTTTGTTTTTGTTTGGACTAAAAAATAAATCATGATCCATACACGAATATGTCTTTTTTTTAGCCTTTGTTTCTTAACTCAACCCATTACGGGGTATTGGCCCCCCCCCCCCCCTCCCAAAAAAAACCCGTTTTTTCGGAAATAACGACAGTTGTGAAGTGGGCACAATGTCATAAAAAAAACACAGAGAACGATTTTGTCGTAATCAATGGCTATTTTTTTTAACGAAAAGAAACGTTCTGAATAGAAGTATTCCAACCGGCGGACCATTCGCGTCGAATAGATCTGTTGCCTTTTTGGTGCATACGACCGATCGGATGTTTTTTTGCCTTCTCGTTAGTAAATCACCGGTTGGACGATTAGCCAATTCTACTTGGTCGAGAAGTTCGCGGTGTCGGCTCGCAGACCGACGGCGAGCCCCTCAACCGGGGTAGACGAACAAACGATAACGTATATTCCCAACCCGTCAAACGGGTTTGGGGGGCGTACTCCCGTAATGGGTTGAGTTAAGAAACAAAAAATCAAAAGAGACACATTCATCGAAACTTTTTTTTTTACTTCAGCATAAAACAAACAAAAAAATAAAATACATAAACATAACGAACAAATCACGAAACCCTCATTTTACATCTACTCATCAGACTCTGGCGTCCTCATATATGACTTCCGCGAGATGTGAATCGACAATCGTCGATAACTCTTTTAGGTCGGCGACGGGCAAATCCATCCTGCAGTTGATAGAAAAGACCACGCAATAGCTATGGTAACTCTGCCCCTCACGCCGATAACCCCGCCCATCGCGACTAAGGTTCTCAAGATACCATATGGGGTCATCCCGATCACTCGGCGTGAAGATCTCATGACTTTTCTCAAAGACAGAGGGAAAGTAAACGTTGAACGATATCGTCTCTGCGTCTTTTTTGACGTAGTCGAGGACCGACATGGCCTCGCACAGTATCTCTTGTCCGAAGCTCCCGTTAAACAGATCGAGTTTGCAGCGGTTATTCTTCTTGTCGTCGGAAAAGCCCCTGGTGTACAGCTGGCCCGTCTCACGGTACTGGCCCTTTTATAGTATTCGTCCGTCTCATAATACTGTACACACCACCTCGTAGATTCTGCCGCAGCCTCGGAAATACGCTCGCACAGCTCTCTGTGTTCCTGGAGACGGTTCGGAAAGTTCCCGCTGGGCTTTCCCCAACATAGGGTTTTTTGTATTAGCCTGGGCGGCTTTTCTTCGAAGATCCGCTTCAGTGTCACGCCCTGTCTCTCCCACACGGGGGAGGGGAGGGCCGATAAAGGAGAAGTCTTTATCTTTCCCACGCCAATCACGGCTCCCTCTCTAAAATATAGAGGCGTGGACATTGGGCAATCCCTGGCGCCCGACAAAAAGAGAAAGTCGGGCGTGGTCGAGGACAGCGGGAACGAGGTCTTGCATATCTTTCCCGGAGCGATTACGTCCTTACATTCTCTCATTATCTCGTGCTTTAACCATATCTTCCCGTATTCCAGGCAGACCTGGTGGCTTTTTTTCTCGTTACCCCGTGCCTCCGGCCCGAGATCGCTGAAATGGGCTTGTTTCAGGCAACAGTTGAACCACAAGTTGTTGAACTGGACTGGTTTCAGCCCGATTCCATCCCCTATGGCAATAGCGTCGCTATTTCCAACAGTCAGTGCGGCAACCTTATTCTTATACGACGTCACGTCGATAGAGTCTTCTAGAAGGGACGCGTGGTACGTCTCTCTGCAAAATGTTTCTTTGTCCTTGATCCGCTTGAGATAACTCACCACGAGCGAATCTGGTTCGGCTTCAATCATCCACTCGATGTATTTCATCGTGTGTTTGAATAGGCGGTCTTGGAGTGTTCGAGGCAAGACTGGCGACACGCAGTCATCGGGAATAAATTTGGGAGGCGCTGACATCTTCGTTCTGCGGAGAGTTTACAAACAAAGTTAGCACAGAGTCTCAGTTCGTCTCTTTAAATAGCGCGAACGATAAGACGGAATGCGGAAGTCGAATGCGGAAGTCGAATGCGGAAGTCGAATGCGGAAGTCGAATGCGGAAGTCGAATGCGGAAGTCGAATGCGGAAGTCGAATGCGGAAGTCGAATGCGGAAGTCGAATGCGGAAGTCGAATGCGGAAGTCGAATGCGGAAGTCGAATGCGGAAGTCGAATGCGGAAGTCGAATGCGGAAGTCGAATGCGGAAGTCGAATGCGGAAGTCGAATGCGGAAGTCGAATGCGGAAGTCGAATGCGGAAGTCGAATGCGGAAGTCGAATGCGGAAGTCGAATGCGGAAGTCGAATGCGGAAGTCGAATGCGGAAGTCGAATGCGGAAGTCGAATGCGGAAGTCGAATGCGGAAGTCGAATGCGGAAGTCGAATGCGGAAGTCGAATGCGGAAGTCGAATGCGGAAGTCGAATGCGGAAGTCGAATGTGGAAAGTCGAATGCGCTCTTTGTTCAAGAGATTTGTTGTAAAGCTATTCGTTCATACGCTGTTATTCCAAAAACACGCCCAACGACAAAACGGATTGGTGTACGTGGAGAGGAGGGCTTCACAGAGACTATTTAACGGCAAGCGCGGTAGATACGTCTTCAATAGCCATTGAAGCAATCGACGGACGCCTAAGAGTACGATATGGACGGTAACGTCAAACGAACCGTCGCATCCACCACAGAAAGTTCGATAACTACTTTGGGGGACTCGCAAACCACGAAGATCGAGTCAAACGGCAAACCAGCCACCTGGATGGCTACCTACAGAAGCGAGAACAAATCTGGCTATCTGCTCACAAAAGACATCTGTGCGTCGCATATGCTATTTGTGCGTGAGTCGGACGTGATCGTAAAGACCTCTGACTACACCTATCGGGTTTACGGCCGCAAGGGAACGCATGAACGCATATATATCGCCAACGACGACCTTCTACAATACGGTATGAAACTCAAGTTTGCCTCCAAGACATGTAGCAGAGATCTCTCCAAGAGTATCCGGTCCCACAGACGTCAAAATATTATCGTCGATCTGTACGCTTCGAAGAACGAGGATGGCCCAGTGACCCCAGAAGACGTGGCTGAGGAAAAATGCCGGTATCATGCCGTTTTCCGGTGCGCCAAAGACAGAATCGGGACCGTAATCCTACAGTCTGTGCAGTACTACTTTAGAGGCATCTATTCCGACGGGAGGGCGAACCACCCCGTGAAGGGTAACGAATGCACGATCGATCTGTTTAGCAGGAACGTCGGGCGCCATATGCTTTGCGAGGCCATGTCTGTGCTGGACTACGTGAAGGAAGATGCCGAGACGATACAAATCAGAGTTTACTTTCCCTCTGTTGTTAAGCTCGACGATGGGAGCTATCGCGTGGTCTTTTCTGTCAACTGCACGATGGACTTTCCAGTCGAAGACCTAAAGAAGTTATCGACGATGGTCGATTCTCGCTTCGCGGAAGCCATATACGATGTCGCCAGGTCTAGTGGCCAGATGTAAGGACGAGGGCACACCGTTTGTTCGTTATTTTTTGTTTTTTGTTTTTTTTGTTTTTGTTTTGTTTGGACTAAAAAATAAATCATGATCCATACACGAATATGTCTTTTTTTTAGCCTTTGTTTCTTAACTCAACCCATTACGGGGTATTGGCCCCCCCCCCCCTCCCAAAAAAACCCCGTTTTTTCGGAAATAACGACAGTTGTGAAGTGGGCACAATGTCATAAAAAAAACACAGAGAACGATTTTGTCGTAATCAATGGCTATTTTTTTTAACGAAAAGAAACGTTCTGAATAGAAGTATTCCAACCGGCGGACCATTCGCGTCGAATAGATCTGTTGCCTTTTTGGTGCATACGACCGATCGGATGTTTTTTTGCCTTCTCGTTAGTAAATCACCGGTTGGACGATTAGCCAATTCTACTTGGTCGAGAAGTTCGCGGTGTCGGCTCGCAGACCGACGGCGAGCCCCTCAACCGGGGTAGACGAACAAACGATAACGTATATTCCCAACCCGTCAAACGGGTTTGGGGGGCGTACTCCCGTAATGGGTTGAGTTAAGAAACAAAAAATCAAAAGAGACACATTCATCGAAACTTTTTTTTTTACTTCAGCATAAAACAAACAAAAAAATAAAATACATAAACATAACGAACAAATCACGAAACCCTCATTTTACATCTACTCATCAGACTCTGGCGTCCTCATATATGACTTCCGCGAGATGTGAATCGACAATCGTCGATAACTCTTTTAGGTCGGCGACGGGCAAATCCATCCTGCAGTTGATAGAAAAGACCACGCAATAGCTATGGTAACTCTGCCCCTCACGCCGATAACCCCGCCCATCGCGACTAAGGTTCTCAAGATACCATATGGGGTCATCCCGATCACTCGGCGTGAAGATCTCATGACTTTTCTCAAAGACAGAGGGAAAGTAAACGTTGAACGATATCGTCTCTGCGTCTTTTTTGACGTAGTCGAGGACCGACATGGCCTCGCACAGTATCTCTTGTCCGAAGCTCCCGTTAAACAGATCGAGTTTGCAGCGGTTATTCTTCTTGTCGTCGGAAAAGCCCCTGGTGTACAGCTGGCCCGTCTCACGGTACTGGCCCATTTTATAGTATTCGTCCGTCTCATAATACTGTACACACCACCTCGTAGATTCTGCCGCAGCCTCGGAAATACGCTCGCACAGCTCTCTGTGTTCCTGGAGACGGTTCGGAAAGTTCCCGCTGGGCTTTCCCCAACATAGGTTTTTTTGTATTAGCCTGGGCGGCTTTTCTTCGAAGATCCGCTTCAGTGTCACGCCCTGTCTCTCCAACACGGGGGAGGGGAGGGCCGATAAAGGAGAAGTCTTTATCTTTCCCACGCCAATCACGGGCCCCTCTCTAAAATATAGAGGCGTGGACATTGGGCAATCCCTGGCGCCCGACAAAAAGAGAAAGTCGGGCGTGGTCGAGGACAGCGGGAACGAGGTCTTGCATATCTTTCCCGGAGCGATTACGTCCTTACATTCTCTCATTATCTCGTGCTTTACCCATATCTTCCCGTATTCCAGGCAGACCTGGTGGCTTTTTTTCTCGTTACCCCGTGCCTCCGGCCCGAGATCGCTGAAATGGGCTTGTTTCAGGCAACAGTTGAACCACAAGTTGTTGAACTGGACTGGTTTCAGCCCGATTCCATCCCCTATGGCAATAGCGTCGCTATTTCCAACAGTCAGTGCGGCAACCTTATTCTTATACGACGTCACGTCGATAGAGTCTTCTAGAAGGGACGCGTGGTACGTCTCTCTGCAAAATGTTTCTTTGTCCTTGATCCGCTTGAGATAACTCACCACGGGCGAATCTGGTTCGGCTTCAATCATCCACTCGATGTATTTCATCGTGTGTTTGAATAGGCGGTCTTGGAGTGTTCGAGGCAAGACTGGCGACACGCAGTCATCGGGAATAAATTTGGGAGGCGCTGACATCTTCGTTCTGCGGAGAGTTTACAAACAAAGTTAGCACAGAGTCTCAGTTCGTCTCTTTAAATAGCGCGAACGATAAGACGGAATGCGGAAGTCGAATGCGGAAGTCGAATGCGGAAGTCGAATGCGGAAGTCGAATGCGGAAGTCGAATGCGGAAGTCGAATGCGGAAGTCGAATGCGGAAGTCGAATGCGGAAGTCGAATGCGGAAGTCGAATGCGGAAGTCGAATGCGGAAGTCGAATGCGGAAGTCGAATGCGGAAGTCGAATGCGGAAGTCGAATGTGGAAAGTCGAATGCGCTCTTTGTTCAAGAGATTTGTTGTAAAGCTATTCGTTCATACGCTGTTATTCCAAAAACACGCCCAACGACAAAACGGATTGGTGTACGTGGAGAGGAGGGCTTCACATAGACTATTTAACGGCAAGCGCGGTGGATACGTCTTCAATAGCCATTGAAGCAATCGACGGACGCCTAAGAGTACGATATGGACGGTAACGTCAAACGAACCGTCGCATCCACCACAGAAAGTTCGATAACTACTTTGGGGGACTCGCAAACAACGAAGATCGAGTCAAACGGCAAACCAGCCACCTGGATGGCTACCTACAGAAGCGAGAACAAATCTGGCTATCTGCTCACAAAAGACATCTGTGCGTCGCATATGCTATTTGTGCGTGAGTCGGACGTGATCGTAAAGACCTCTGACTACACCTATCGGGTTTACGGCCGCAAGGGAACGCATGAACGCATATATATCGCCAACGACGACCTTCTACAATACGGTATGAAACTCAAGTTTGCCTCCAAGACATGTAGCAGAGATCTCTCCAAGAGTATCCGGTCCCACAGACGTCAAAATATTATCGTCGATCTGTACGCTTCGAAGAACGAGGATGGCCCAGTGACCCCAGAAGACGTGGCTGAGGAAAAATGCCGGTATCATGCCGTTTTCCGGTGCGCCAAAGACAGAATCGGGACCGTAATCCTACAGTCTGTGCAGTACTACTTTAGAGGCATCTATTCCGACGGGAGGGCGAACCACCCCGTGAAGGGTAACGAATGCACGATCGATCTGTTTAGCAGGAACGTCGGGCGCCATATGCTTTGCGAGGCCATGTCTGTGCTGGACTACGTGAAGGAAGATGCCGAGACGATACAAATCAGAGTTTACTTTCCCTCTGTTGTTAAGCTCGACGATGGGAGCTATCGCGTGGTCTTTTCTGTCTACTGCACGATGGACTTTCCAGTCGAAGACCTAAAGAAGTTATCGACGATGGTCGATTCTCGCTTCGCGGAAGCCATATACGATGTCGCCAGGTCTAGTGGCCAGATGTAAGGACGAGGGCACACCGTTTGTTCGTTATTTTTTGTTTTTTGTTTTTTTTGTTTTTGTTTTGTTTGGACTAAAAAATAAATCATGATCCATACACGAATATGTCTTTTTTTTAGCCTTTGTTTCTTAACTCAACCCATTACGGGGTATTGGCCCCCCCCCTCCCAAAAAAACCCCGTTTTTTCGGAAATAACGACAGTTGTGAAGTGGGCACAATGTCATAAAAAAAACACAGAGAACGATTTTGTCGTAATCAATGGCTATTTTTTTTAACGAAAAGAAACGTTCTGAATAGAAGTATTCCAACCGGCGGACCATTCGCGTCGAATAGATCTGTTGCCTTTTTGGTGCATACGACCGATCGGATGTTTTTTTGCCTTCTCGTTAGTAAATCACCGGTTGGACGATTAGCCAATTCTACTTGGTCGAGAAGTTCGCGGTGTCGGCTCGCAGACCGACGGCGAGCCCCTCAACCGGGGTAGACGAACAAACGATAACGTATATTCCCAACCCGTCAAACGGGTTTGGGGGGCGTACTCCCGTAATGGGTTGAGTTAAGAAACAAAAAATCAAAAGAGACACATTCATCGAAACTTTTTTTTTTACTTCAGCATAAAACAAACAAAAAAATAAAATACATAAACATAACGAACAAATCACGAAACCCTCATTTTACATCTACTCATCAGACTCTGGCGTCCTCATATATGACTTCCGCGAGATGTGAATCGACAATCGTCGATAACTCTTTTAGGTCGGCGACGGGCAAATCCATCCTGCAGTTGATAGAAAAGACCACGCAATAGCTATGGTAACTCTGCCCCTCACGCCGATAACCCCGCCCATCGCGACTAAGGTTCTCAAGATACCATATGGGGTCATCCCGATCACTCGGCGTGAAGATCTCATGACTTTTCTCAAAGACAGAGGGAAAGTAAACGTTGAACGATATCGTCTCTGCGTCTTTTTTGACGTAGTCGAGGACCGACATGGCCTCGCACAGTATCTCTTGTCCGAAGCTCCCGTTAAACAGATCGAGTTTGCAGCGGTTATTCTTCTTGTCGTCGGAAAAGCCCCTGGTGTACAGCTGGCCCGTCTCACGGTACTGGCCCATTTTATAGTATTCGTCCGTCTCATAATACTGTACACACCACCTCGTAGATTCTGCCGCAGCCTCGGAAATACGCTCGCACAGCTCTCTGTGTTCCTGGAGACGGTTCGGAAAGTTCCCGCTGGGCTTTCCCCAACATAGGTTTTTTTGTATTAGCCTGGGCGGCTTTTCTTCGAAGATCCGCTTCAGTGTCACGCCCTGTCTCTCCAACACGGGGGAGGGGAGGGCCGATAAAGGAGAAGTCTTTATCTTTCCCACGCCAATCACGGGCCCCTCTCTAAAATATAGAGGCGTGGACATTGGGCAATCCCTGGCGCCCGACAAAAAGAGAAAGTCGGGCGTGGTCGAGGACAGCGGGAACGAGGTCTTGCATATCTTTCCCGGAGCGATTACGTCCTTACATTCTCTCATTATCTCGTGCTTTACCCATATCTTCCCGTATTCCAGGCAGACCTGGTGGCTTTTTTTCTCGTTACCCCGTGCCTCCGGCCCGAGATCGCTGAAATGGGCTTGTTTCAGGCAACAGTTGAACCACAAGTTGTTGAACTGGACTGGTTTCAGCCCGATTCCATCCCCTATGGCAATAGCGTCGCTATTTCCAACAGTCAGTGCGGCAACCTTATTCTTATACGACGTCACGTCGATAGAGTCTTCTAGAAGGGACGCGTGGTACGTCTCTCTGCAAAATGTTTCTTTGTCCTTGATCCGCTTGAGATAACTCACCACGGGCGAATCTGGTTCGGCTTCAATCATCCACTCGATGTATTTCATCGTGTGTTTGAATAGGCGGTCTTGGAGTGTTCGAGGCAAGACTGGCGACACGCAGTCATCGGGAATAAATTTGGGAGGCGCTGACATCTTCGTTCTGCGGAGAGTTTACAAACAAAGTTAGCACAGAGTCTCAGTTCGTCTCTTTAAATAGCGCGAACGATAAGACGGAATGCGGAAGTCGAATGCGGAAGTCGAATGCGGAAGTCGAATGCGGAAGTCGAATGCGGAAGTCGAATGCGGAAGTCGAATGCGGAAGTCGAATGCGGAAGTCGAATGCGGAAGTCGAATGCGGAAGTCGAATGCGGAAGTCGAATGCGGAAGTCGAATGCGGAAGTCGAATGCGGAAGTCGAATGCGGAAGTCGAATGTGGAAAGTCGAATGCGCTCTTTGTTCAAGAGATTTGTTGTAAAGCTATTCGTTCATACGCTGTTATTCCAAAAACACGCCCAACGACAAAACGGATTGGTGTACGTGGAGAGGAGGGCTTCACATAGACTATTTAACGGCAAGCGCGGTGGATACGTCTTCAATAGCCATTGAAGCAATCGACGGACGCCTAAGAGTACGATATGGACGGTAACGTCAAACGAACCGTCGCATCCACCACAGAAAGTTCGATAACTACTTTGGGGGACTCGCAAACAACGAAGATCGAGTCAAACGGCAAACCAGCCACCTGGATGGCTACCTACAGAAGCGAGAACAAATCTGGCTATCTGCTCACAAAAGACATCTGTGCGTCGCATATGCTATTTGTGCGTGAGTCGGACGTGATCGTAAAGACCTCTGACTACACCTATCGGGTTTACGGCCGCAAGGGAACGCATGAACGCATATATATCGCCAACGACGACCTTCTACAATACGGTATGAAACTCAAGTTTGCCTCCAAGACATGTAGCAGAGATCTCTCCAAGAGTATCCGGTCCCACAGACGTCAAAATATTATCGTCGATCTGTACGCTTCGAAGAACGAGGATGGCCCAGTGACCCCAGAAGACGTGGCTGAGGAAAAATGCCGGTATCATGCCGTTTTCCGGTGCGCCAAAGACAGAATCGGGACCGTAATCCTACAGTCTGTGCAGTACTACTTTAGAGGCATCTATTCCGACGGGAGGGCGAACCACCCCGTGAAGGGTAACGAATGCACGATCGATCTGTTTAGCAGGAACGTCGGGCGCCATATGCTTTGCGAGGCCATGTCTGTGCTGGACTACGTGAAGGAAGATGCCGAGACGATACAAATCAGAGTTTACTTTCCCTCTGTTGTTAAGCTCGACGATGGGAGCTATCGCGTGGTCTTTTCTGTCTACTGCACGATGGACTTTCCAGTCGAAGACCTAAAGAAGTTATCGACGATGGTCGATTCTCGCTTCGCGGAAGCCATATACGATGTCGCCAGGTCTAGTGGCCAGATGTAAGGACGAGGGCACACCGTTTGTTCGTTATTTTTTGTTTTTTGTTTTTTTTGTTTTTGTTTTGTTTGGACTAAAAAATAAATCATGATCCATACACGAATATGTCTTTTTTTTAGCCTTTGTTTCTTAACTCAACCCATTACGGGGTATTGGCCCCCCCCCTCCCAAAAAAACCCCGTTTTTTCGGAAATAACGACAGTTGTGAAGTGGGCACAATGTCATAAAAAAAACACAGAGAACGATTTTGTCGTAATCAATGGCTATTTTTTTTAACGAAAAGAAACGTTCTGAATAGAAGTATTCCAACCGGCGGACCATTCGCGTCGAATAGATCTGTTGCCTTTTTGGTGCATACGACCGATCGGATGTTTTTTTGCCTTCTCGTTAGTAAATCACCGGTTGGACGATTAGCCAATTCTACTTGGTCGAGAAGTTCGCGGTGTCGGCTCGCAGACCGACGGCGAGCCCCTCAACCGGGGTAGACGAACAAACGATAACGTATATTCCCAACCCGTCAAACGGGTTTGGGGGGCGTACTCCCGTAATGGGTTGAGTTAAGAAACAAAAAATCAAAAGAGACACATTCATCGAAACTTTTTTTTTTACTTCAGCATAAAACAAACAAAAAAATAAAATACATAAACATAACGAACAAATCACGAAACCCTCATTTTACATCTACTCATCAGACTCTGGCGTCCTCATATATGACTTCCGCGAGATGTGAATCGACAATCGTCGATAACTCTTTTAGGTCGGCGACGGGCAAATCCATCCTGCAGTTGATAGAAAAGACCACGCAATAGCTATGGTAACTCTGCCCCTCACGCCGATAACCCCGCCCATCGCGACTAAGGTTCTCAAGATACCATATGGGGTCATCCCGATCACTCGGCGTGAAGATCTCATGACTTTTCTCAAAGACAGAGGGAAAGTAAACGTTGAACGATATCGTCTCTGCGTCTTTTTTGACGTAGTCGAGGACCGACATGGCCTCGCACAGTATCTCTTGTCCGAAGCTCCCGTTAAACAGATCGAGTTTGCAGCGGTTATTCTTCTTGTCGTCGGAAAAGCCCCTGGTGTACAGCTGGCCCGTCTCACGGTACTGGCCCATTTTATAGTATTCGTCCGTCTCATAATACTGTACACACCACCTCGTAGATTCTGCCGCAGCCTCGGAAATACGCTCGCACAGCTCTCTGTGTTCCTGGAGACGGTTCGGAAAGTTCCCGCTGGGCTTTCCCCAACATAGGGTTTTTTGTATTAGCCTGGGCGGCTTTTCTTCGAAGATCCGCTTCAGTGTCACGCCCTGTCTCTCCCACACGGGGGAGGGGAGGGCCGATAAAGGAGAAGTCTTTATCTTTCCCACGCCAATCACGGCTCCCTCTCTAAAATATAGAGGCGTGGACATTGGGCAATCCCTGGCGCCCGACAAAAAGAGAAAGTCGGGCGTGGTCGAGGACAGCGGGAACGAGGTCTTGCATATCTTTCCCGGAGCGATTACGTCCTTACATTCTCTCATTATCTCGTGCTTTAACCATATCTTCCCGTATTCCAGGCAGACCTGGTGGCTTTTTTTCTCGTTACCCCGTGCCTCCGGCCCGAGATCGCTGAAATGGGCTTGTTTCAGGCAACAGTTGAACCACAAGTTGTTGAACTGGACTGGTTTCAGCCCGATTCCATCCCCTATGGCAATAGCGTCGCTATTTCCAACAGTCAGTGCGGCAACCTTATTCTTATACGACGTCACGTCGATAGAGTCTTCTAGAAGGGACGCGTGGTACGTCTCTCTGCAAAATGTTTCTTTGTCCTTGATCCGCTTGAGATAACTCACCACGGGCGAATCTGGTTCGGCTTCAATCATCCACTCGATGTATTTCATCGTGTGTTTGAATAGGCGGTCTTGGAGTGTTCGAGGCAAGACTGGCGACACGCAGTCATCGGGAATAAATTTGGGAGGCGCTGACATCTTCGTTCTGCGGAGAGTTTACAAACAAAGTTAGCACAGAGTCTCAGTTCGTCTCTTTAAATAGCGCGAACGATAAGACGGAATGCGGAAGTCGAATGCGGAAGTCGAATGCGGAAGTCGAATGCGGAAGTCGAATGCGGAAGTCGAATGCGGAAGTCGAATGCGGAAGTCGAATGCGGAAGTCGTAGGCGGAAGTCGAATGCGGAAGTCGAATGCGGAAGTCGAATGCGGAAGTCGAATGCGGAAGTCGAATGCGGAAGTCGAATGCGGAAGTCGAATGCGGAAGTCGAATGCGGAAGTCGAATGCGGAAGTCGAATGCGGAAGTCGAATGCGGAAGTCGAATGCGGAAGTCGAATGCGGAAGTCGAATGCGGAAGTCGAATGCGGAAGTCGAATGCGGAAGTCGAATGCGGAAGTCGAATGCGGAAGTCGAATGCGGAAGTCGAATGCGGAAGTCGAATGCGGAAGTCGAATGCGGAATTCGAATGCGGAAGTCGAATGCGGAAGTCGAATGCGGAAGTCGAATGCGGAAGTCGAATGCGGAAGTCGAATGCGGAAGTCGAATGCGGAAGTCGAATGCGGAAGTCGAATGCGGAAGTCGAATGTGGAAAGTCGAATGCGCTCTTTGTTCAAGAGATTTGTTGTAAAGCTATTCGTTCATACGCTGTTATTCCAAAAACACGCCCAACGACAAAACGGATTGGTGTACGTGGAGAGGAGGGCTTCACAGAGACTATTTAACGGCAAGCGCGGTGGATACGTCTTCAATAGCCATTGAAGCAATCGACGGACGCCTAAGAGTACGATATGGACGGTAACGTCAAACGAACCGTCGCATCCACCACAGAAAGTTCGATAACTACTTTGGGGGACTCGCAAACCACGAAGATCGAGTCAAACGGCAAACCAGCCACCTGGATGGCTACCTACAGAAGCGAGAACAAATCTGGCTATCTGCTCACAAAAGACATCTGTGCGTCGCATATGCTATTTGTGCGTGAGTCGGACGTGATCGTAAAGACCTCTGACTACACCTATCGGGTTTACGGCCGCAAGGGAACGCATGAACGCATATATATCGCCAACGACGACCTTCTACAATACGGTATGAAACTCAAGTTTGCCTCCAAGACATGTAGCAGAGATCTCTCCAAGAGTATCCGGTCCCACAGACGTCAAAATATTATCGTCGATCTGTACGCTTCGAAGAACGAGGATGGCCCAGTGACCCCAGAAGACGTGGCTGAGGAAAAATGCCGGTATCATGCCGTTTTCCGGTGCGCCAAAGACAGAATCGGGACCGTAATCCTACAGTCTGTGCAGTACTACTTTAGAGGCATCTATTCCGACGGGAGGGCGAACCACCCCGTGAAGGGTAACGAATGCACGATCGATCTGTTTAGCAGGAACGTCGGGCGCCATATGCTTTGCGAGGCCATGTCTGTGCTGGACTACGTGAAGGAAGATGCCGAGACGATACAAATCAGAGTTTACTTTCCCTCTGTTGTTAAGCTCGACGATGGAAGCTATCGCGTGGTCTTTTCTGTCAACTGCACGATGGACTTTCCAGTCGAAGACCTAAAGAAGTTATCGACGATGGTCGATTCTCGCTTCGCGGAAGCCATATACGATGTCGCCAGGTCTAGTGGCCAGATGTAAGGACGAGGGCACACCGTTTGTTCGTTATTTTTTGTTTTTTGGTTTTTTTTGTTTTTTTTTTTGTTTGGACTAAAAAATAAATCATGATCCATACACGAATATGTCTTTTTTTTATCCTTTGTTTCTTAACTCAACCCATTACGGGGTATTGGCCCCCCCCCCTCCCAAAAAAACCCCGTTTTTTCGGAAATAACGACAGTTGTGAAGTGGGCACAATGTCATAAAAAAAACACAGAGAACGATTTTGTCGTAATCAATGGCTATTTTTTTTAACGAAAAGAAACGTTCTGAATAGAAGTATTCCAACCGGCGGACCATTCGCGTCGAATAGATCTGTTGCCTTTTTGGTGCATACGACCGATCGGATGTTTTTTTGCCTTCTCGTTAGTAAATCACCGGTTGGACGATTAGCCAATTCTACTTGGTCGAGAAGTTCGCGGTGTCGGCTCGCAGACCGACGGCGAGCCCCTCAACCGGGGTAGACGAACAAACGATAACGTATATTCCCAACCCGTCAAACGGGTTTGGGGGGCGTACTCCCGTAATGGGTTGAGTTAAGAAACAAAAAATCAAAAGAGACACATTCATCGAAACTTTTTTTTTTACTTCAGCATAAAACAAACAAAAAATAAAATACATAAACATAACGAACAAATCACGAAACCCTCATTTTACATCTACTCATCAGACTCTGGCGTCCTCATATATGACTTCCGCGAGATGTGAATCGACAATCGTCGATAACTCTTTTAGGTCGGCGACGGGCAAATCCATCCTGCAGTTGATAGAAAAGACCACGCAATAGCTATGGTAACTCTGCCCCTCACGCCGATAACCCCGCCCATCGCGACTAAGGTTCTCAAGATACCATATGGGGTCATCCCGATCACTCGGCGTGAAGATCTCATGACTTTTCTCAAAGACAGAGGGAAAGTAAACGTTGAACAATATCGTCTCTGCGTCTTTTTTGACGTAGTCGAGGACCGACATGGCCTCGCACAGTATCTCTTGTCCGAAGCTCCCGTTAAACAGATCGAGTTTGCAGCGGTTATTCTTCTTGTCGTCGGAAAAGCCCCTGGTGTACAGCTGGCCCGTCTCACGGTACTGGCCCATTTTATAGTATTCGTCCGTCTCATAATACTGTACACACCACCTCGTAGATTCTGCCGCAGCCTCGGAAATACGCTCGCACAGCTCTCTGTGTTCCTGGAGACGGTTCGGAAAGTTCCCGCTGGGCTTTCCCCAACATAGGGTTTTTTGTATTAGCCTGGGCGGCTTTTCTTCGAAGATCCGCTTCAGCGTCACGCCCTGTCTCTCCAACACGGGGGAGGGGAGGGCCGATAAAGGAGAAGTCTTTATCTTTCCCACGCCAATCACGGGCCCCTCTCTAAAATATAGAGGCGTGGACATTGGGCAATCCCTGGCGCCCGACAAAAAGAGAAAGTCGGGCGTGGTCGAGGACAGCGGGAACGAGGTCTTGCATATCTTTCCCGGAGCGATTACGTCCTTACATTCTCTCATTATCTCGTGCTTTACCCATATCTTCCCGTATTCCAGGCAGACCTGGTGGCTTTTTTTCTCGTTACCCCGTGCCTCCGGCCCGAGATCGCTGAAATGGGCTTGTTTCAGGCAACAGTTGAACCACAAGTTGTTGAACTGGACTGGTTTCAGCCCGATTCCATCCCCTATGGCAATAGCGTCGCTATTTCCAACAGTCAGTGCGGCAACCTTATTCTTATACGACGTCACGTCGATAGAGTCTTCTAGAAGGGACGCGTGGTACGTCTCTCTGCAAAATGTTTCTTTGTCCTTGATCCGCTTGAGATAACTCACCACGGGCGAATCTGGTTCGGCTTCAATCATCCACTCGATGTATTTCATCGTGTGTTTGAATAGGCGGTCTTGGAGTGTTCGAGGCAAGACTGGCGACACGCAGTCATCGGGAATAAATTTGGGAGGCGCTGACATCTTCGTTCTGCGGAGAGTTTACAAACAAAGTTAGCACAGAGTCTCAGTTCGTCTCTTTAAATAGCGCGAACGATAAGACGGAATGCGGAAGTCGAATGCGGAAGTCGAATGCGGAAGTCGAATGCGGAAGTCGAATGCGGAAGTCGAATGCGGAAGTCGAATGCGGAAGTCGAATGCGGAAGTCGTAGGCGGAAGTCGAATGCGGAAGTCGAATGCGGAAGTCGAATGCGGAAGTCGAATGCGGAAGTCGAATGCGGAAGTCGAATGCGGAAGTCGAATGCGGAAGTCGAATGCGGAAGTCGAATGCGGAAGTCGAATGCGGAAGTCGAATGCGGAAGTCGAATGTGGAAAGTCGAATGCGCTCTTTGTTCAAGAGATTTGTTGTAAAGCTATTCGTTCATACGCTGTTATTCCAAAAACACGCCCAACGACAAAACGGATTGGTGTACGTGGAGAGGAGGGCTTCACATAGACTATTTAACGGCAAGCGCGGTGGATACGTCTTCAATAGCCATTGAAGCAATCGACGGACGCCTAAGAGTACGATATGGACGGTAACGTCAAACGAACCGTCGCATCCACCACAGAAAGTTCGATAACTACTTTGGGGGACTCGCAAACCACGAAGATCGAGTCAAACGGCAAACCAGCCACCTGGATGGCTACCTACAGAAGCGAGAACAAATCTGGCTATCTGCTCACAAAAGACATCTGTGCGTCGCATATGCTATTTGTGCGTGAGTCGGACGTGATCGTAAAGACCTCTGACTACACCTATCGGGTTTACGGCCGCAAGGGAACGCATGAACGCATATATATCGCCAACGACGACCTTCTACAATACGGTATGAAACTCAAGTTTGCCTCCAAGACATGTAGCAGAGATCTCTCCAAGAGTATCCGGTCCCACAGACGTCAAAATATTATCGTCGATCTGTACGCTTCGAAGAACGAGGATGGCCCAGTGACCCCAGAAGACGTGGCTGAGGAAAAATGCCGGTATCATGCCGTTTTCCGGTGCGCCAAAGACAGAATCGGGACCGTAATCCTACAGTCTGTGCAGTACTACTTTAGAGGCATCTATTCCGACGGGAGGGCGAACCACCCCGTGAAGGGTAACGAATGCACGATCGATCTGTTTAGCAGGAACGTCGGGCGCCATATGCTTTGCGAGGCCATGTCTGTGCTGGACTACGTGAAGGAAGATGCCGAGACGATACAAATCAGAGTTTACTTTCCCTCTGTTGTTAAGCTCGACGATGGAAGCTATCGCGTGGTCTTTTCTGTCAACTGTACGATGGACTTTCCAGTCGAAGACCTAAAGAAGTTATCGACGATGGTCGATTCTCGCTTCGCGGAAGCCATATACGATGTCGCCAGGTCTAGTGGCCAGATGTAAGGACGAGGGCACACCGTTTGTTCGTTATTTTTTGTTTTTTGGTTTTTTTTGTTTTTTTTTTTGTTTGGACTAAAAAATAAATCATGATCCATACACGAATATGTCTTTTTTTTATCCTTTGTTTCTTAACTCAACCCATTACGGGGTATTGGCCCCCCCCCCCCCTCCCAAAAAAACCCCGTTTTTTCGGAAATAACGACAGTTGTGAAGTGGGCACAATGTCATAAAAAAAACACAGAGAACGATTTTGTCGTAATCAATGGCTATTTTTTTTAACGAAAAGAAACGTTCTGAATAGAAGTATTCCAACCGGCGGACCATTCGCGTCGAATAGATCTGTTGCCTTTTTGGTGCATACGACCGATCGGATGTTTTTTTGCCTTCTCGTTAGTAAATCACCGGTTGGACGATTAGCCAATTCTACTTGGTCGAGAAGTTCGCGGTGTCGGCTCGCAGACCGACGGCGAGCCCCTCAACCGGGGTAGACGAACAAACGATAACGTATATTCCCAACCCGTCAAACGGGTTTGGGGGGGCGTACTCCCGTAATGGGTTGAGTTAAGAAACAAAAAATCAAAAGAGACACATTCATCGAAACTTTTTTTTTTACTTCAGCATAAAACAAACAAAAAATAAAATACATAAACATAACGAACAAATCACGAAACCCTCATTTTACATCTACTCATCAGACTCTGGCGTCCTCATATATGACTTCCGCGAGATGTGAATCGACAATCGTCGATAACTCTTTTAGGTCGGCGACGGGCAAATCCATCCTGCAGTTGATAGAAAAGACCACGCAATAGCTATGGTAACTCTGCCCCTCACGCCGATAACCCCGCCCATCGCGACTAAGGTTCTCAAGATACCATATGGGGTCATCCCGATCACTCGGCGTGAAGATCTCATGACTTTTCTCAAAGACAGAGGGAAAGTAAACGTTGAACGATATCGTCTCTGCGTCTTTTTTGACGTAGTCGAGGACCGACATGGCCTCGCACAGTATCTCTTGTCCGAAGCTCCCGTTAAACAGATCGAGTTTGCAGCGGTTATTCTTCTTGTCGTCGGAAAAGCCCCTGGTGTACAGCTGGCCCGTCTCACGGTACTGGCCCATTTTATAGTATTCGTCCGTCTCATAATACTGTACACACCACCTCGTAGATTCTGCCGCAGCCTCGGAAATACGCTCGCACAGCTCTCTGTGTTCCTGGAGACGGTTCGGAAAGTTCCCGCTGGGCTTTCCCCAACATAGGGTTTTTTGTATTAGCCTGGGCGGCTTTTCTTCGAAGATCCGCTTCAGTGTCACGCCCTGTCTCTCCCACACGGGGGAGGGGAAGGCCGATAAAGGAGAAGTCTTTATCTTTCCCACGCCAATCACGGCTCCCTCTCTAAAATATAGAGGCGTGGACATTGGGCAATCCCTGGCGCCCGACAAAAAGAGAAAGTCGGGCGTGGTCGAGGACAGCGGGAACGAGGTCTTGCATATCTTTCCCGGAGCGATTACGTCCTTACATTCTCTCATTATCTCGTGCTTTACCCATATCTTCCCGTATTCCAGGCAGACCTGGTGGCTTTTTTTCTCGTTACCCCGTGCCTCCGGCCCGAGATCGCTGAAATGGGCTTGTTTCAGGCAACAGTTGAACCACAAGTTGTTGAACTGGACTGGTTTCAGCCCGATTCCATCCTCTATGGCAATAGCGTCGCTATTTCCAACAGTCAGTGCGGCAACCTTATTCTTATACGACGTCACGTCGATAGAGTCTTCTAGAAGGGACGCGTGGTACGTCTCTCTGCAAAATGTTTCTTTGTCCTTGATCCGCTTGAGATAACTCACCACGGGCGAATCTGGTTCGGCTTCAATCATCCACTCGATGTATTTCATCGTGTGTTTGAATAGGCGGTCTTGGAGTGTTCGAGGCAAGACTGGCGACACGCAGTCATCGGGAATAAATTTGGGAGGCGCTGACATCTTCGTTCTGCGGAGAGTTTACAAACAAAGTTAGCACAGAGTCTCAGTTCGTCTCTTTAAATAGCGCGAACGATAAGACGGAATGCGGAAGTCGAATGCGGAAGTCGAATGCGGAAGTCGAATGCGGAAGTCGAATGCGGAAGTCGAATGCGGAAGTCGAATGCGGAAGTCGAATGCGGAAGTCGAATGCGGAAGTCGAATGCGGAAGTCGAATGCGGAAGTCGAATGCGGAAGTCGAATGCGGAAGTCGAATGCGGAAGTCGAATGCGGAAGTCGAATGCGGAAGTCGAATGCGGAAGTCGAATGCGGAAGTCGAATGCGGAAGTCGAATGCGGAAGTCGAATGCGGAAGTCGAATGCGGAAGTCGAATGCGGAAGTCGAATGCGGAAGTCGAATGCGGAAGTCGAATGCGGAAGTCGAATGCGGAAGTCGAATGCGGAAGTCGAATGCGGAAGTCGAATGCGGAAGTCGAATGCGGAAGTCGAATGCGGAAGTCGAATGCGGAAGTCGAATGCGGAAGTCGAATGCGGAAGTCGAATGCGGAAGTCGAATGCGGAAGTCGAATGCGGAAGTCGAATGCGGAAGTCGAATGCGGAAGTCGAATGCGGAAGTCGAATGCGGAAAGTCGAATGCGGAAAGTCGAATGCGCTCTTTGTTCAAGAGATTTGTTGTAAAGCTATTCGTTCATACGCTGTTATTCCAAAAACACGCCCAACGACAAAACGGATTGGTGTACGTGGAGAGGAGGGCTTCACAGAGACTATTTAACGGCAAGCGCGGTGGATACGTCTTCAATAGCCATTGAAGCAATCGACGGACGCCTAAGAGTACGATATGGACGGTAACGTCAAACGAACCGTCGCATCCACCACAGAAAGTTCGATAACTACTTTGGGGGACTCGCAAACCACGAAGATCGAGTCAAACGGCAAACCAGCCACCTGGATGGCTACCTACAGAAGCGAGAACAAATCTGGCTATCTGCTCACAAAAGACATCTGTGCGTCGCATATGCTATTTGTGCGTGAGTCGGACGTGATCGTAAAGACCTCTGACTACACCTATCGGGTTTACGGCCGCAAGGGAACGCATGAACGCATATATATCGCCAACGACGACCTTCTACAATACGGTATGAAACTCAAGTTTGCCTCCAAGACATGTAGCAGAGATCTCTCCAAGAGTATCCGGTCCCACAGACGTCAAAATATTATCGTCGATCTGTACGCTTCGAAGAACGAGGATGGCCCAGTGACCCCAGAAGACGTGGCTGAGGAAAAATGCCGGTATCATGCCGTTTTCCGGTGCGCCAAAGACAGAATCGGGACCGTAATCCTACAGTCTGTGCAGTACTACTTTAGAGGCATCTATTCCGACGGGAGGGCGAACCACCCCGTGAAGGGTAACGAATGCACGATCGATCTGTTTAGCAGGAACGTCGGGCGCCATATGCTTTGCGAGGCCATGTCTGTGCTGGACTACGTGAAGGAAGATGCCGAGACGATACAAATCAGAGTTTACTTTCCCTCTGTTGTTAAGCTCGACGATGGGAGCTATCGCGTGGTCTTTTCTGTCAACTGCACGATGGACTTTCCAGTCGAAGACCTAAAGAAGTTATCGACGATGGTCGATTCTCGCTTCGCGGAAGCCATATACGATGTCGCCAGGTCTAGTGGCCAGATGTAAGGACGAGGGCACACCGTTTGTTCGTTATTTTTTGTTTTTTTTTGTTTGTTTTTTTGTTTGGACTAAAAAATAAATCATGATCCATACACGAATATGTCTTTTTTTTAGCCTTTGTTTCTTAACTCAACCCATTACGGGGTATTGGCCCCCCCCCCCTCCCAAAAAAACCCCGTTTTTTCGGAAATAACGACAGTTGTGAAGTGGGCACAATGTCATAAAAAAAACACAGAGAACGATTTTGTCGTAATCAATGGCTATTTTTTTTAACGAAAAGAAACGTTCTGAATAGAAGTATTCCAACCGGCGGACCATTCGCGTCGAATAGATCTGTTGCCTTTTTGGTGCATACGACCGATCGGATGTTTTTTTGCCTTCTCGTTAGTAAATCACCGGTTGGACGATTAGCCAATTCTACTTGGTCGAGAAGTTCGCGGTGTCGGCTCGCAGACCGACGGCGAGCCCCTCAACCGGGGTAGACGAACAAACGATAACGTATATTCCCAACCCGTCAAACGGGTTTGGGGGGCGTACTCCCGTAATGGGTTGAGTTAAGAAACAAAAAATCAAAAGAGACACATTCATCGAAACTTTTTTTTTTACTTCAGCATAAAACAAACAAAAAATAAAATACATAAACATAACGAACAAATCACGAAACCCTCATTTTACATCTACTCATCAGACTCTGGCGTCCTCATATATGACTTCCGCGAGATGTGAATCGACAATCGTCGATAACTCTTTTAGGTCGGCGACGGGCAAATCCATCCTGCAGTTGATAGAAAAGACCACGCAATAGCTATGGTAACTCTGCCCCTCACGCCGATAACCCCGCCCATCGCGACTAAGGTTCTCAAGATACCATATGGGGTCATCCCGATCACTCGGCGTGAAGATCTCATGACTTTTCTCAAAGACAGAGGGAAAGTAAACGTTGAACAATATCGTCTCTGCGTCTTTTTTGACGTAGTCGAGGACCGACATGGCCTCGCACAGTATCTCTTGTCCGAAGCTCCCGTTAAACAGATCGAGTTTGCAGCGGTTATTCTTCTTGTCGTCGGAAAAGCCCCTGGTGTACAGCTGGCCCGTCTCACGGTACTGGCCCATTTTATAGTATTCGTCCGTCTCATAATACTGTACACACCACCTCGTAGATTCTGCCGCAGCCTCGGAAATACGCTCGCACAGCTCTCTGTGTTCCTGGAGACGGTTCGGAAAGTTCCCGCTGGGCTTTCCCCAACATAGGGTTTTTTGTATTAGCCTGGGCGGCTTTTCTTCGAAGATCCGCTTCAGTGTCACGCCCTGTCTCTCCAACACGGGGGAGGGGAGGGCCGATAAAGGAGAAGTCTTTATCTTTCCCACGCCAATCACGGGCCCCTCTCTAAAATATAGAGGCGTGGACATTGGGCAATCCCTGGCGCCCGACAAAAAGAGAAAGTCGGGCGTGGTCGAGGACAGCGGGAACGAGGTCTTGCATATCTTTCCCGGAGCGATTACGTCCTTACATTCTCTCATTATCTCGTGCTTTACCCATATCTTCCCGTATTCCAGGCAGACCTGGTGGCTTTTTTTCTCGTTACCCCGTGCCTCCGGCCCGAGATCGCTGAAATGGGCTTGTTTCAGGCAACAGTTGAACCACAAGTTGTTGAACTGGACTGGTTTCAGCCCGATTCCATCCCCTATGGCAATAGCGTCGCTATTTCCAACAGTCAGTGCGGCAACCTTATTCTTATACGACGTCACGTCGATAGAGTCTTCTAGAAGGGACGCGTGGTACGTCTCTCTGCAAAATGTTTCTTTGTCCTTGATCCGCTTGAGATAACTCACCACGGGCGAATCTGGTTCGGCTTCAATCATCCACTCGATGTATTTCATCGTGTGTTTGAATAGGCGGTCTTGGAGTGTTCGAGGCAAGACTGGCGACACGCAGTCATCGGGAATAAATTTGGGAGGCGCTGACATCTTCGTTCTGCGGAGAGTTTACAAACAAAGTTAGCACAGAGTCTCAGTTCGTCTCTTTAAATAGCGCGAACGATAAGACGGAATGCGGAAGTCGAATGCGGAAGTCGAATGCGGAAGTCGAATGCGGAAGTCGAATGCGGAAGTCGAATGCGGAAGTCGAATGCGGAAGTCGAATGCGGAAGTCGTAGGCGGAAGTCGAATGCGGAAGTCGAATGCGGAAGTCGAATGCGGAAGTCGAATGCGGAAGTCGAATGCGGAAGTCGAATGCGGAAGTCGAATGCGGAAGTCGAATGCGGAAGTCGAATGCGGAAGTCGAATGCGGAAGTCGAATGTGGAAAGTCGAATGCGCTCTTTGTTCAAGAGATTTGTTGTAAAGCTATTCGTTCATACGCTGTTATTCCAAAAACACGCCCAACGACAAAACGGATTGGTGTACGTGGAGAGGAGGGCTTCACATAGACTATTTAACGGCAAGCGCGGTGGATACGTCTTCAATAGCCATTGAAGCAATCGACGGACGCCTAAGAGTACGATATGGACGGTAACGTCAAACGAACCGTCGCATCCACCACAGAAAGTTCGATAACTACTTTGGGGGACTCGCAAACAACGAAGATCGAGTCAAACGGCAAACCAGCCACCTGGATGGCTACCTACAGAAGCGAGAACAAATCTGGCTATCTGCTCACAAAAGACATCTGTGCGTCGCATATGCTATTTGTGCGTGAGTCGGACGTGATCGTAAAGACCTCTGACTACACCTATCGGGTTTACGGCCGCAAGGGAACGCATGAACGCATATATATCGCCAACGACGACCTTCTACAATACGGTATGAAACTCAAGTTTGCCTCCAAGACATGTAGCAGAGATCTCTCCAAGAGTATCCGGTCCCACAGACGTCAAAATATTATCGTCGATCTGTACGCTTCGAAGAACGAGGATGGCCCAGTGACCCCAGAAGACGTGGCTGAGGAAAAATGCCGGTATCATGCCGTTTTCCGGTGCGCCAAAGACAGAATCGGGACCGTAATCCTACAGTCTGTGCAGTACTACTTTAGAGGCATCTATTCCGACGGGAGGGCGAACCACCCCGTGAAGGGTAACGAATGCACGATCGATCTGTTTAGCAGGAACGTCGGGCGCCATATGCTTTGCGAGGCCATGTCTGTGCTGGACTACGTGAAGGAAGATGCCGAGACGATACAAATCAGAGTTTACTTTCCCTCTGTTGTTAAGCTCGACGATGGGAGCTATCGCGTGGTCTTTTCTGTCTACTGCACGATGGACTTTCCAGTCGAAGACCTAAAGAAGTTATCGACGATGGTCGATTCTCGCTTCGCGGAAGCCATATACGATGTCGCCAGGTCTAGTGGCCAGATGTAAGGACGAGGGCACACCGTTTGTTCGTTATTTTTTGTTTTTTGTTTTTTTTGTTTTTGTTTTGTTTGGACTAAAAAATAAATCATGATCCATACACGAATATGTCTTTTTTTTAGCCTTTGTTTCTTAACTCAACCCATTACGGGGTATTGGCCCCCCCCCCTCCCAAAAAAACCCCGTTTTTTCGGAAATAACGACAGTTGTGAAGTGGGCACAATGTCATAAAAAAAACACAGAGAACGATTTTGTCGTAATCAATGGCTATTTTTTTTAACGAAAAGAAACGTTCTGAATAGAAGTATTCCAACCGGCGGACCATTCGCGTCGAATAGATCTGTTGCCTTTTTGGTGCATACGACCGATCGGATGTTTTTTTGCCTTCTCGTTAGTAAATCACCGGTTGGACGATTAGCCAATTCTACTTGGTCGAGAAGTTCGCGGTGTCGGCTCGCAGACCGACGGCGAGCCCCTCAACCGGGGTAGACGAACAAACGATAACGTATATTCCCAACCCGTCAAACGGGTTTGGGGGGCGTACTCCCGTAATGGGTTGAGTTAAGAAACAAAAAATCAAAAGAGACACATTCATCGAAACTTTTTTTTTTACTTCAGCATAAAACAAACAAAAAATAAAATACATAAACATAACGAACAAATCACGAAACCCTCATTTTACATCTACTCATCAGACTCTGGCGTCCTCATATATGACTTCCGCGAGATGTGAATCGACAATCGTCGATAACTCTTTTAGGTCGGCGACGGGCAAATCCATCCTGCAGTTGATAGAAAAGACCACGCAATAGCTATGGTAACTCTGCCCCTCACGCCGATAACCCCGCCCATCGCGACTAAGGTTCTCAAGATACCATATGGGGTCATCCCGATCACTCGGCGTGAAGATCTCATGACTTTTCTCAAAGACAGAGGGAAAGTAAACGTTGAACAATATCGTCTCTGCGTCTTTTTTGACGTAGTCGAGGACCGACATGGCCTCGCACAGTATCTCTTGTCCGAAGCTCCCGTTAAACAGATCGAGTTTGCAGCGGTTATTCTTCTTGTCGTCGGAAAAGCCCCTGGTGTACAGCTGGCCCGTCTCACGGTACTGGCCCATTTTATAGTATTCGTCCGTCTCATAATACTGTACACACCACCTCGTAGATTCTGCCGCAGCCTCGGAAATACGCTCGCACAGCTCTCTGTGTTCCTGGAGACGGTTCGGAAAGTTCCCGCTGGGCTTTCCCCAACATAGGGTTTTTTGTATTAGCCTGGGCGGCTTTTCTTCGAAGATCCGCTTCAGTGTCACGCCCTGTCTCTCCAACACGGGGGAGGGGAGGGCCGATAAAGGAGAAGTCTTTATCTTTCCCACGCCAATCACGGGCCCCTCTCTAAAATATAGAGGCGTGGACATTGGGCAATCCCTGGCGCCCGACAAAAAGAGAAAGTCGGGCGTGGTCGAGGACAGCGGGAACGAGGTCTTGCATATCTTTCCCGGAGCGATTACGTCCTTACATTCTCTCATTATCTCGTGCTTTACCCATATCTTCCCGTATTCCAGGCAGACCTGGTGGCTTTTTTTCTCGTTACCCCGTGCCTCCGGCCCGAGATCGCTGAAATGGGCTTGTTTCAGGCAACAGTTGAACCACAAGTTGTTGAACTGGACTGGTTTCAGCCCGATTCCATCCCCTATGGCAATAGCGTCGCTATTTCCAACAGTCAGTGCGGCAACCTTATTCTTATACGACGTCACGTCGATAGAGTCTTCTAGAAGGGACGCGTGGTACGTCTCTCTGCAAAATGTTTCTTTGTCCTTGATCCGCTTGAGATAACTCACCACGGGCGAATCTGGTTCGGCTTCAATCATCCACTCGATGTATTTCATCGTGTGTTTGAATAGGCGGTCTTGGAGTGTTCGAGGCAAGACTGGCGACACGCAGTCATCGGGAATAAATTTGGGAGGCGCTGACATCTTCGTTCTGCGGAGAGTTTACAAACAAAGTTAGCACAGAGTCTCAGTTCGTCTCTTTAAATAGCGCGAACGATAAGACGGAATGCGGAAGTCGAATGCGGAAGTCGAATGCGGAAGTCGAATGCGGAAGTCGAATGCGGAAGTCGAATGCGGAAGTCGAATGCGGAAGTCGAATGCGGAAGTCGAATGCGGAAGTCGAATGCGGAAGTCGAATGCGGAAGTCGAATGCGGAAGTCGAATGCGGAAGTCGAATGCGGAAGTCGAATGCGGAAGTCGAATGCGGAAGTCGAATGCGGAAGTCGAATGCGGAAGTCGAATGCGGAAGTCGAATGTGGAAAGTCGAATGCGCTCTTTGTTCAAGAGATTTGTTGTAAAGCTATTCGTTCATACGCTGTTATTCCAAAAACACGCCCAACGACAAAACGGATTGGTGTACGTGGAGAGGAGGGCTTCACATAGACTATTTAACGGCAAGCGCGGTGGATACGTCTTCAATAGCCATTGAAGCAATCGACGGACGCCTAAGAGTACGATATGGACGGTAACGTCAAACGAACCGTCGCATCCACCACAGAAAGTTCGATAACTACTTTGGGGGACTCGCAAACAACGAAGATCGAGTCAAACGGCAAACCAGCCACCTGGATGGCTACCTACAGAAGCGAGAACAAATCTGGCTATCTGCTCACAAAAGACATCTGTGCGTCGCATATGCTATTTGTGCGTGAGTCGGACGTGATCGTAAAGACCTCTGACTACACCTATCGGGTTTACGGCCGCAAGGGAACGCATGAACGCATATATATCGCCAACGACGACCTTCTACAATACGGTATGAAACTCAAGTTTGCCTCCAAGACATGTAGCAGAGATCTCTCCAAGAGTATCCGGTCCCACAGACGTCAAAATATTATCGTCGATCTGTACGCTTCGAAGAACGAGGATGGCCCAGTGACCCCAGAAGACGTGGCTGAGGAAAAATGCCGGTATCATGCCGTTTTCCGGTGCGCCAAAGACAGAATCTGGACCGTAATCCTACAGTCTGTGCAGTACTACTTTAGAGGCATCTATTCCGACGGGAGGGCGAACCACCCCGTGAAGGGTAACGAATGCACGATCGATCTGTTTAGCAGGAACGTCGGGCGCCATATGCTTTGCGAGGCCATGTCTGTGCTGGACTACGTGAAGGAAGATGCCGAGACGATACAAATCAGAGTTTACTTTCCCTCTGTTGTTAAGCTCGACGATGGGAGCTATCGCGTGGTCTTTTCTGTCTACTGCACGATGGACTTTCCAGTCGAAGACCTAAAGAAGTTATCGACGATGGTCGATTCTCGCTTCGCGGAAGCCATATACGATGTCGCCAGGTCTAGTGGCCAGATGTAAGGACGAGGGCACACCGTTTGTTCGTTATTTTTTGTTTTTTGTTTTTTTTGTTTTTGTTTTGTTTGGACTAAAAAATAAATCATGATCCATACACGAATATGTCTTTTTTTTAGCCTTTGTTTCTTAACTCAACCCATTACGGGGTATTGGCCCCCCCCCCCTCCCAAAAAAACCCCGTTTTTTCGGAAATAACGACAGTTGTGAAGTGGGCACAATGTCATAAAAAAAACACAGAGAACGATTTTGTCGTAATCAATGGCTATTTTTTTTAACGAAAAGAAACGTTCTGAATAGAAGTATTCCAACCGGCGGACCATTCGCGTCGAATAGATCTGTTGCCTTTTTGGTGCATACGACCGATCGGATGTTTTTTTGCCTTCTCGTTAGTAAATCACCGGTTGGACGATTAGCCAATTCTACTTGGTCGAGAAGTTCGCGGTGTCGGCTCGCAGACCGACGGCGAGCCCCTCAACCGGGGTAGACGAACAAACGATAACGTATATTCCCAACCCGTCAAACGGGTTTGGGGGGCGTACTCCCGTAATGGGTTGAGTTAAGAAACAAAAAATCAAAAGAGACACATTCATCGAAACTTTTTTTTTTACTTCAGCATAAAACAAACAAAAAAATAAAATACATAAACATAACGAACAAATCACGAAACCCTCATTTTACATCTACTCATCAGACTCTGGCGTCCTCATATATGACTTCCGCGAGATGTGAATCGACAATCGTCGATAACTCTTTTAGGTCGGCGACGGGCAAATCCATCCTGCAGTTGATAGAAAAGACCACGCAATAGCTATGGTAACTCTGTCCCTCACGCCGATAACCCCGCCCATCGCGACTAAGGTTCTCAAGATACCATATGGGGTCATCCCGATCACTCGGCGTGAAGATCTCATGACTTTTCTCAAAGACAGAGGGAAAGTAAACGTTGAACGATATCGTCTCTGCGTCTTTTTTGACGTAGTCGAGGACCGACATGGCCTCGCACAGTATCTCTTGTCCGAAGCTCCCGTTAAACAGATCGAGTTTGCAGCGGTTATTCTTCTTGTCGTCGGAAAAGCCCCTGGTGTACAGCTGGCCGTCTCACGGTACTGGCCCATTTTATAGTATTCGTCCGTCTCATAATACTGTACACACCACCTCGTAGATTCTGCCGCAGCCTCGGAAATACGCTCGCACAGCTCTCTGTGTTCCTGGAGACGGTTCGGAAAGTTCCCGCTGGGCTTTCCCCAACATAGGGTTTTTTGTATTAGCCTGGGCGGCTTTTCTTCGAAGATCCGCTTCAGTGCCACGCCCTGTCTCTCCCACACGGGGGAGGGGAGGGCCGATAAAGGAGAAGTCTTTATCTTTCCCACGCCAATCACGGCTCCCTCTCTAAAATATAGAGGCGTGGACATTGGGCAATCCCTGGCGCCCGACAAAAAGAGAAAGTCGGGCGTGGTGGAGGACAGCGGGAACGAGGTCTTGCATATCTTTCCCGGAGCGATTACGTCCTTACATTCTCTCATTATCTCGTGCTTTAACCATATCTTCCCGTATTCCAGGCAGACCTGGTGGCTTTTTTTCTCGTTACCCCGTGCCTCCGGCCCGAGATCGCTGAAATGGGCTTGTTTCAGGCAACAGTTGAACCACAAGTTGTTGAACTGGACTGGTTTCAGCCCGATTCCATCCCCTATGGCAATAGCGTCGCTATTTCCAACAGTCAGTGCGGCAACCTTATTCTTATACGACGTCACGTCGATAGAGTCTTCTAGAAGGGACGCGTGGTACGTCTCTCTGCAAAATGTTTCTTTGTCCTTGATCCGCTTGAGATAACTCACCACGGGCGAATCTGGTTCGGCTTCAATCATCCACTCGATGTATTTCATCGTGTGTTTGAATAGGCGGTCTTGGAGTGTTCGAGGCAAGACTGGCGACACGCAGTTATCGGGAATAAATTTGGGAGGCGCTGACATCTTCGTTCTGCGGAGAGTTTACAAACAAAGTTAGCACAGAGTCTCAGTTCGTCTCTTTAAATAGCGCGAACGATAAGACGGAATGCGGAAGTCGAATGCGGAAGTCGAATGCGGAAGTCGAATGCGGAAGTCGAATGCGGAAGTCGAATGCGGAAGTCGAATGCGGAAGTCGAATGCGGAAGTCGAATGCGGAAGTCGAATGCGGAAGTCGAATGCGGAAGTCGAATGCGGAAGTCGAATGCGGAAGTCGAATGCGGAAGTCGAATGCGGAAGTCGAATGCGGAAGTCGAATGCGGAAGTCGAATGCGGAAGTCGAATGTGGAAAGTCGAATGCGCTCTTTGTTCAAGAGATTTGTTGTAAAGCTATTCGTTCATACGCTGTTATTCCAAAAACACGCCCAACGACAAAACGGATTGGTGTACGTGGAGAGGAGGGCTTCACAGAGACTATTTAACGGCAAGCGCGGTGGATACGTCTTCAATAGCCATTGAAGCAATCGACGGACGCCTAAGAGTACGATATGGACGGTAACGTCAAACGAACCGTCGCATCCACCACAGAAAGTTCGATAACTACTTTGGGGGACTCGCAAACCACGAAGATCGAGTCAAACGGCAAACCAGCCACCTGGGGCTCGTTCTACTAAGCTGGCGTAAGTTGCGCCAGTCGCAAACGCGTGTTAAATTATAGGAACTTGCGCATGGTCGCAAGTCTAGAGGCGCAACTCTATGCTATAAACCAATGCGTAACTTTGCGCCAGCTTAGTAGAACGAGCCTCTGGATGGCTACCTACAGAAGCGAGAACAAATCTGGCTATCTGCTCACAAAAGACATCTGTGCGTCGCATATGCTATTTGTGCGTGAGTCGGACGTGATCGTAAAGACCTCTGACTACACCTATCGGGTTTACGGCCGCAAGGGAACGCATGAACGCATATATATCGCCAACGACGACCTTCTTCAATACGGTATGAAACTCAAGTTTGCCTCCAAGACATGTAGCAGAGATCTCTCCAAGAGTATCCGGTCCCACAGACGTCAAAATATTATCGTCGATCTGTACGCTTCGAAGAACGAGGATGGCCCAGTGACCCCAGAAGACGTGGCTGAGGAAAAATGCCGGTATCATGCCGTTTTCCGGTGCGCCAAAGACAGAATCGGGACCGTAATCCTACAGTCTGTGCAGTACTACTTTAGAGGCATCTATTCCGACGGGAGGGCGAACCACCCCGTGAAGGGTAACGAATGCACGATCGATCTGTTTAGCAGGAACGTCGGGCGCCATATGCTTTGCGAGGCCATGTCTGTGCTGGACTACGTGAAGGAAGATGCCGAGACGATACAAATCAGAGTTTACTTTCCCTCTGTTGTTAAGCTCGACGATGGGAGCTATCGCGTGGTCTTTTCTGTCAACTGCACGATGGACTTTCCAGTCGAAGACCTAAAGAAGTTATCGACGATGGTCGATTCTCGCTTCGCGGAAGCCATATACGATGTCGCCAGGTCTAGTGGCCAGATGTAAGGACGAGGGCACACCGTTTGTTCGTTATTTTTTGTTTTTTGTTTTTTTTTGTTTTTGTTTGGACTAAAAAATAAATCATGATCCATACACGAATATGTCTTTTTTTTAGCCTTTGTTTCTTAACTCAACCCATTACGGGGTATTGGCCCCCCCCCTCCCAATAAAAAACCCGTTTTTTCGGAAATAACGACAGTTGTGAAGTGGGCACAATGTCATAAAAAAAACACAGAGAACGATTTTGTCGTAATCAATGGCTATTTTTTTTAACGAAAAGAAACGTTCTGAATAGAAGTATTCCAACCGGCGGACCATTCGCGTCGAATAGATCTGTTGCCTTTTTGGTGCATACGACCGATCGGATGTTTTTTTGCCTTCTCGTTAGTAAATCACCGGTTGGACGATTAGCCAATTCTACTTGGTCGAGAAGTTCGCGGTGTCGGCTCGCAGACCGACGGCGAGCCCCTCAACCGGGGTAGACGAACAAACGATAACGTATATTCCCAACCCGTCAAACGGGTTTGGGGGGCGTACTCCCGTAATGGGTTGAGTTAAGAAACAAAAAATCAAAAGAGACACATTCATCGAAACTTTTTTTTTTACTTCAGCATAAAACAAACAAAAAAATAAAATACATAAACATAACGAACAAATCACGAAACCCTCATTTTACATCTACTCATCAGACTCTGGCGTCCTCATATATGACTTCCGCGAGATGTGAATCGACAATCGTCGATAACTCTTTTAGGTCGGCGACGGGCAAATCCATCCTGCAGTTGATAGAAAAGACCACGCAATAGCTATGGTAACTCTGCCCCTCACGCCGATAACCCCGCCCATCGCGACTAAGGTTCCCAAGATACCATATGGGGTCATCCCGATCACTCGGCGTGAAGATCTCATGACTTTTCTCAAAGACAGAGGGAAAGTAAACGTTGAACGATATCGTCTCTGCGTCTTTTTTGACGTAGTCGAGGACCGACATGGCCTCGCACAGTATCTCTTGTCCGAAGCTCCCGTTAAACAGATCGAGTTTGCAGCGGTTATTCTTCTTGTCGTCGGAAAAGCCCCTGGTGTACAGCTGGCCCGTCTCACGGTACTGGCCCATTTTATAGTATTCGTCCGTCTCATAATACTGTACACACCACCTCGTAGATTCTGCCGCAGCCTCGGAAATACGCTCGCACAGCTCTCTGTGTTCCTGGAGACGGTTCGGAAAGTTCCCGCTGGGCTTTCCCCAACATAGGGTTTTTTGTATTAGCCTGGGCGGCTTTTCTTCGAAGATCCGCTTCAGTGTCACGCCCTGTCTCTCCCACACGGGGGAGGGGAGGGCCGATAAAGGAGAAGTCTTTATCTTTCCCACGCCAATCACGGCTCCCTCTCTAAAATATAGAGGCGTGGACATTGGGCAATCCCTGGCGCCCGACAAAAAGAGAAAGTCGGGCGTGGTCGAGGACAGCGGGAACGAGGTCTTGCATATCTTTCCCGGAGCGATTACGTCCTTACATTCTCTCATTATCTCGTGCTTTAACCATATCTTCCTGTATTCCAGGCAGACCTGGTGGCTTTTTTTCTCGTTACCCCGTGCCTCCGGCCCGAGATCGCTGAAATGGGCTTGTTTCAGGCAACAGTTGAACCACAAGTTGTTGAACTGGACTGGTTTCAGCCCGATTCCATCCCCTATGGCAATAGCGTCGCTATTTCCAACAGTCAGTGCGGCAACCTTATTCTTATACGACGTCACGTCGATAGAGTCTTCTAGAAGGGACGCGTGGTACGTCTCTCTGCAAAATGTTTCTTTGTCCTTGATCCGCTTGAGATAACTCACCACGGGCGAATCTGGTTCGGCTTCAATCATCCACTCGATGTATTTCATCGTGTGTTTGAATAGGCGGTCTTGGAGTGTTCGAGGCAAGACTGGCGACACGCAGTCATCGGGAATAAATTTGGGAGGCGCTGACATCTTCGTTCTGCGGAGAGTTTACAAACAAAGTTAGCACAGAGTCTCAGTTCGTCTCTTTAAATAGCGCGAACGATAAGACGGAATGCGGAAGTCGAATGCGGAAGTCGAATGCGGAAGTCGAATGCGGAAGTCGAATGCGGAAGTCGAATGCGGAAGTCGAATGCGGAAGTCGAATGCGGAAGTCGAATGCGGAAGTCGAATGCGGAAGTCGAATGCGGAAGTCGAATGCGGAAGTCGAATGCGGAAGTCGAATGCGGAAGTCGAATGCGGAAGTCGAATGCGGAAGTCGAATGCGGAAGTCGAATGCGGAAGTCGAATGCGGAAGTCGAATGCGGAAGTCGAATGCGGAAGTCGAATGCGGAAGTCGAATGCGGAAGTCGAATGCGGAAGTCGAATGCGGAAGTCGAATGCGGAAGTCGAATGCGGAAAGTCGAATGCGCTCTTTGTTCAAGAGATTTGTTGTAAAGCTATTCGTTCATACGCTGTTATTCCAAAAACACGCCCAACGACAAAACGGATTGGTGTACGTGGAGAGGAGGGCTTCACAGAGACTATTTAACGGCAAGCGCGGTGGATACGTCTTCAATAGCCATTGAAGCAATCGACGGACGCCTAAGAGTACGATATGGACGGTAACGTCAAACGAACCGTCGCATCCACCACAGAAAGTTCGATAACTACTTTGGGGGACTCGCAAACCACGAAGATCGAGTCAAACGGCAAACCAGCCACCTGGATGGCTACCTACAGAAGCGAGAACAAATCTGGCTATCTGCTCACAAAAGACATCTGTGCGTCGCATATGCTATTTGTGCGTGAGTCGGACGTGATCGTAAAGACCTCTGACTACACCTATCGGGTTTACGGCCGCAAGGGAACGCATGAACGCATATATATCGCCAACGACGACCTTCTACAATACGGTATGAAACTCAAGTTTGCCTCCAAGACATGTAGCAGAGATCTCTCCAAGAGTATCCGGTCCCACAGACGTCAAAATATTATCGTCGATCTGTACGCTTCGAAGAACGAGGATGGCCCAGTGACCCCAGAAGACGTGGCTGAGGAAAAATGCCGGTATCATGCCGTTTTCCGGTGCGCCAAAGACAGAATCGGGACCGTAATCCTACAGTCTGTGCAGTACTACTTTAGAGGCATCGATTCCGACGGGAGGGCGAACCACCCCGTGAAGGGTAACGAATGCACGATCGATCTGTTTAGCAGGAACGTCGGGCGCCATATGCTTTGCGAGGCCATGTCTGTGCTGGACTACGTGAAGGAAGATGCCGAGACGATACAAATCAGAGTTTACTTTCCCTCTGTTGTTAAGCTCGACGATGGGAGCTATCGCGTGGTCTTTTCTGTCAACTGCACGATGGACTTTCCAGTCGAAGACCTAAAGAAGTTATCGACGATGGTCGATTCTCGCTTCGCGGAAGCCATATACGATGTCGCCAGGTCTAGTGGCCAGATGTAAGGACGAGGGCACACCGTTTGTTCGTTATTTTTTGTTTTTTGTTTTTTGTTTTTTTTTGTTTTTGTTTGGACTAAAAAATAAATCATGATCCATACACGAATATGTCTTTTTTTTTAGCCTTTGTTTCTTAACTCAACCCATTACGGGGTATTGGCCCCCCCCCCTCCCAAAAAAACCCCGTTTTTTCGGAAATAACGACAGTTGTGAAGTGGGCACAATGTCATAAAAAAAACACAGAGAACGATTTTGTCGTAATCAATGGCTATTTTTTTTAACGAAAAGAAACGTTCTGAATAGAAGTATTCCAACCGGCGGACCATTCGCGTCGAATAGATCTGTTGCCTTTTTGGTGCATACGACCGATCGGATGTTTTTTTGCCTTCTCGTTAGTAAATCACCGGTTGGACGATTAGCCAATTCTACTTGGTCGAGAAGTTCGCGGTGTCGGCTCGCAGACCGACGGCGAGCCCCTCAACCGGGGTAGACGAACAAACGATAACGTATATTCCCAACCCGTCAAACGGGTTTGGGGGGCGTACTCCCGTAATGGGTTGAGTTAAGAAACAAAAAATCAAAAGAGACACATTCATCGAAACTTTTTTTTTTACTTCAGCATAAAACAAACAAAAAAATAAAATACATAAACATAACGAACAAATCACGAAACCCTCATTTTACATCTACTCATCAGACTCTGGCGTCCTCATATATGACTTCCGCGAGATGTGAATCGACAATCGTCGATAACTCTTTTAGGTCGGCGACGGGCAAATCCATCCTGCAGTTGATAGAAAAGACCACGCAATAGCTATGGTAACTCTGCCCCTCACGCCGATAACCCCGCCCATCGCGACTAAGGTTCTCAAGATACCATATGGGGTCATCCCGATCACTCGGCGTGAAGATCTCATGACTTTTCTCAAAGACAGAGGGAAAGTAAACGTTGAACGATATCGTCTCTGCGTCTTTTTTGACGTAGTCGAGGACCGACATGGCCTCGCACAGTATCTCTTGTCCGAAGCTCCCGTTAAACAGATCGAGTTTGCAGCGGTTATTCTTCTTGTCGTCGGAAAAGCCCCTGGTGTACAGCTGGCCCGTCTCACGGTACTGGCCCATTTTATAGTATTCGTCCGTCTCATAATACTGTACACACCACCTCGTAGATTCTGCCGCAGCCTCGGAAATACGCTCGCACAGCTCTCTGTGTTCCTGGAGACGGTTCGGAAAGTTCCCGCTGGGCTTTCCCATACATAGGGTTTTTTGTATTAGCCTGGGCGGCTTTTCTTCGAAGATCCGCTTCAGTGTCACGCCCTGTCTCTCCCACACGGGGGAGGGGAGGGCCGATAAAGGAGAAGTCTTTATCTTTCCCACGCCAATCACAGCTCCCTCTCTAAAATATAGAGGCGTGGACATTGGGCAATCCCTGGCGCCCGACAAAAAGAGAAAGTCGGGCGTGGTCGAGGACAGCGGGAACGAGGTCTTGCATATCTTTCCCGGAGCGATTACGTCCTTACATTCTCTCATTATCTCGTGCTTTAACCATATCTTCCCGTATTCCAGGCAGACCTGGTGGCTTTTTTTCTCGTTACCCCGTGCCTCCGGCCCGAGATCGCTGAAATGGGCTTGTTTCAGGCAACAGTTGAACCACAAGTTGTTGAACTGGACTGGTTTCAGCCCGATTCCATCCCCTATGGCAATAGCGTCGCTATTTCCAACAGTCAGTGCGGCAACCTTATTCTTATACGACGTCACGTCGATAGAGTCTTCTAGAAGGGACGCGTGGTACGTCTCTCTGCAAAATGTTTCTTTGTCCTTGATCCGCTTGAGATAACTCACCACGGGCGAATCTGGTTCGGCTTCAATCATCCACTCGATGTATTTCATCGTGTGTTTGAATAGGCGGTCTTGGAGTGTTCGAGGCAAGACTGGCGACACGCAGTCATCGGGAATAAATTTGGGAGGCGCTGACATCTTCGTTCTGCGGAGAGTTTACAAACAAAGTTAGCACAGAGTCTCAGTTCGTCTCTTTAAATAGCGCGAACGATAAGACGGAATGCGGAAGTCGAATGCGGAAGTCGAATGCGGAAGTCGAATGCGGAAGTCGAATGCGGAAGTCGAATGCGGAAGTCGAATGCGGAAGTCGAATGCGGAAGTCGAATGCGGAAGTCGAATGCGGAAGTCGAATGCGGAAGTCGAATGCGGAAGTCGAATGCGGAAGTCGAATGCGGAACTCGAATGCGGAAGTCGAATGTGGAAAGTCGAATGCGCTCTTTGTTCAAGAGATTTGTTGTAAAGCTATTCGTTCATACGCTGTTATTCCAAAAACACGCCCAACGACAAAACGGATTGGTGTACGTGGAGAGGAGGGCTTCACAGAGACTATTTAACGGCAAGCGCGGTGGATACGTCTTCAATAGCCATTGAAGCAATCGACGGACGCCTAAGAGTACGATATGGACGGTAACGTCAAACGAACCGTCGCATCCACCACAGAAAGTTCGATAACTACTTTGGGGGAATCGCAAACCACGAAGATCGAGTCAAACGGCAAACCAGCCACCTGGATGGCTACCTACAGAAGCGAGAACAAATCTGGCTATCTGCTCACAAAAGACATCTGTGCGTCGCATATGCTATTTGTGCGTGAGTCGGACGTGATCGTAAAGACCTCTGACTACACCTATCGGGTTTACGGCCGCAAGGGAACGCATGAACGCATATATATCGCCAACGACGACCTTCTACAATACGGTATGAAACTCAAGTTTGCCTCCAAGACATGTAGCAGAGATCTCTCCAAGAGTATCCGGTCCCACAGACGTCAAAATATTATCGTCGATCTGTACGCTTCGAAGAACGAGGATGGCCCAGTGACCCCAGAAGACGTGGCTGAGGAAAAATGCCGGTATCATGCCGTTTTCCGGTGCGCCAAAGACAGAATCGGGACCGTAATCCTACAGTCTGTGCAGTACTACTTTAGAGGCATCTATTCCGACGGGAGGGCGAACCACCCCGTGAAGGGTAACGAATGCACGATCGATCTGTTTAGCAGGAACGTCGGGCGCCATATGCTTTGCGAGGCCATGTCTGTGCTGGACTACGTGAAGGAAGATGCCGAGACGATACAAATCAGAGTTTACTTTCCCTCTGTTGTTAAGCTCGACGATGGGAGCTATCGCGTGGTCTTTTCTGTCAACTGCACGATGGACTTTCCAGTCGAAGACCTAAAGAAGTTATCGACGATGGTCGATTCTCGCTTCGCGGAAGCCATATACGATGTCGCCAGGTCTAGTGGCCAGATGTAAGGACGAGGGCACACCGTTTGTTCGTTATTTTTTGTTTTTTGTTTTTTTTTGTTTTTGTTTGGACTAAAAAATAAATCATGATCCATACACGAATATGTCTTTTTTTTAGCCTTTGTTTCTTAACTCAACCCATTACGGGGTATTGGCCCCCCCCCTCCCAAAAAAACCCCGTTTTTTCGGAAATAACGACAGTTGTGAAGTGGGCACAATGTCATAAAAAAAACACAGAGAACGATTTTGTCGTAATCAATGGCTATTTTTTTTAACGAAAAGAAACGTTCTGAATAGAAGTATTCCAACCGGCGGACCATTCGCGTCGAATAGATCTGTTGCCTTTTTGGTGCATACGACCGATCGGATGTTTTTTTGCCTTCTCGTTAGTAAATCACCGGTTGGACGATTAGCCAATTCTACTTGGTCGAGAAGTTCGCGGTGTCGGCTCGCAGACCGACGGCGAGCCCCTCAACCGGGGTAGACGAACAAACGATAACGTATATTCCCAACCCGTCAAACGGGTTTGGGGGGCGTACTCCCGTAATGGGTTGAGTTAAGAAACAAAAAATCAAGAGACACATTCATCGAAACTTTTTTTTTTACTTCAGCATAAAACAAACAAAAAAATAAAATACATAAACATAACGAACAAATCACGAAACCCTCATTTTACATCTACTCATCAGACTCTGGCGTCCTCATATATGACTTCCGCGAGATGTGAATCGACAATCGTCGATAACTCTTTTAGGTCGGCGACGGGCAAATCCATCCTGCAGTTGATAGAAAAGACCACGCAATAGCTATGGTAACTCTGCCCCTCACGCCGATAACCCCGCCCATCGCGACTAAGGTTCTCAAGATACCATATGGGGTCATCCCGATCACTCGGCGTGAAGATCTCATGACTTTTCTCAAAGACAGAGGGAAAGTAAACGTTGAACGATATCGTCTCTGCGTCTTTTTTGACGTAGTCGAGGACCGACATGGCCTCGCACAGTATCTCTTGTCCGAAGCTCCCGTTAAACAGATCGAGTTTGCAGCGGTTATTCTTCTTGTCGTCGGAAAAGCCCCTGGTGTACAGCTGGCCCGTCTCACGGTACTGGCCCATTTTATAGTATTCGTCCGTCTCATAATACTGTACACACCACCTCGTAGATTCTGCCGCAGCCTCGGAAATACGCTCGCACAGCTCTCTGTGTTCCTGGAGACGGTTCGGAAAGTTCCCGCTGGGCTTTCCCCAACATAGGGTTTTTTGTATTAGCCTGGGCGGCTTTTCTTCGAAGATCCGCTTCAGTGTCACGCCCTGTCTCTCCCACACGGGGGAGGGGAGGGCCGATAAAGGAGAAGTCTTTATCTTTCCCACGCCAATCACGGCTCCCTCTCTAAAATATAGAGGCGTGGACATTGGGCAATCCCTGGCGCCCGACAAAAAGAGAAAGTCGGGCGTGGTCGAGGACAGCGGGAACGAGGTCTTGCATATCTTTCCCGGAGCGATTACGTCCTTACATTCTCTCATTATCTCGTGCTTTACCCATATCTTCCCGTATTCCAGGCAGACCTGGTGGCTTTTTTTCTCGTTACCCCGTGCCTCCGGCCCGAGATCGCTGAAATGGGCTTGTTTCAGGCAACAGTTGAACCACAAGTTGTTGAACTGGACTGGTTTCAGCCCGATTCCATCCCCTATGGCAATAGCGTCGCTATTTCCAACAGTCAGTGCGGCAACCTTATTCTTATACGACGTCACGTCGATAGAGTCTTCTAGAAGGGACGCGTGGTACGTCTCTCTGCAAAATGTTTCTTTGTCCTTGATCCGCTTGAGATAACTCACCACGGGCGAATCTGGTTCGGCTTCAATCATCCACTCGATGTATTTCATCGTGTGTTTGAATAGGCGGTCTTGGAGTGTTCGAGGCAAGACTGGCGACACGCAGTCATCGGGAATAAATTTGGGAGGCGCTGACATCTTCGTTCTGCGGAGAGTTTACAAACAAAGTTAGCACAGAGTCTCAGTTCGTCTCTTTAAATAGCGCGAACGATAAGACGGAATGCGGAAGTCGAATGCGGAAGTCGAATGCGGAAGTCGAATGCGGAAGTCGAATGCGGAAGTCGAATGCGGAAGTCGAATGCGGAAGTCGAATGCGGAAGTCGAATGCGGAAGTCGAATGCGGAAGTCGAATGCGGAAGTCGAATGCGGAAGTCGAATGCGGAAGTCGAATGCGGAAGTCGAATGTGGAAAGTCGAATGCGCTCTTTGTTCAAGAGATTTGTTGTAAAGCTATTCGTTCATACGCTGTTATTCCAAAAACACGCCCAACGACAAAACGGATTGGTGTACGTGGAGAGGAGGGCTTCACAGAGACTATTTAACGGCAAGCGCGGTGGATACGTCTTCAATAGCCATTGAAGCAATCGACGGACGCCTAAGAGTACGATATGGACGGTAACGTCAAACGAACCGTCGCATCCACCACAGAAAGTTCGATAACTACTTTGGGGGACTCGCAAACCACGAAGATCGAGTCAAACGGCAAACCAGCCACCTGGATGGCTACCTACAGAAGCGAGAACAAATCTGGCTATCTGCTCACAAAAGACATCTGTGCGTCGCATATGCTATTTGTGCGTGAGTCGGACGTGATCGTAAAGACCTCTGACTACACCTATCGGGTTTACGGCCGCAAGGGAACGCATGAACGCATATATATCGCCAACGACGACCTTCTACAATACGGTATGAAACTCAAGTTTGCCTCCAAGACATGTAGCATAGATCTCTCCAAGAGTATCCGGTCCCACAGACGTCAAAATATTATCGTCGATCTGTACGCTTCGAAGAACGAGGATGGCCCAGTGACCCCAGAAGACGTGGCTGAGGAAAAATGCCGGTATCATGCCGTTTTCCGGTGCGCCAAAGACAGAATCGGGACCGTAATCCTACAGTCTGTGCAGTACTACTTTAGAGGCATCTATTCCGACGGGAGGGCGAACCACCCCGTGAAGGGTAACGAATGCACGATCGATCTGTTTAGCAGGAACGTCGGGCGCCATATGCTTTGCGAGGCCATGTCTGTGCTGGACTACGTGAAGGAAGATGCCGAGACGATACAAATCAGAGTTTACTTTCCCTCTGTTGTTAAGCTCGACGATGGGAGCTATCGCGTGGTCTTTTCTGTCAACTGCACGATGGACTTTCCAGTCGAAGACCTAAAGAAGTTATCGACGATGGTCGATTCTCGCTTCGCGGAAGCCATATACGATGTCGCCAGGTCTAGTGGCCAGATGTAAGGACGAGGGCACACCGTTTGTTCGTTATTTTTTGTTTTTTGTTTTTTTTTTGTTTTTGTTTGGACTAAAAAATAAATCATGATCCATACACGAATATGTCTTTTTTTAGCCTTTGTTTCTTAACTCAACCCATTACGGGGTATTGGCCCCCCCCCCCTCCCAAAAAAACCCCGTTTTTTCGGAAATAACGACAGTTGTGAGAAATAACGACAGTTTCATAAAAAAAACACAGAGAACGATTTTGTCGTAATCAATGGCTATTTTTTTTAACGAAAAGAAACGTTCTGAATAGAAGTATTCCAACCGGCGGACCATTCGCGTCGAATAGATCTGTTGCCTTTTTGGTGCATACGACCGATCGGATGTTTTTTTGCCTTCTCGTTAGTAAATCACCGGTTGGACGATTAGCCAATTCTACTTGGTCGAGAAGTTCGCGGTGTCGGCTCGCAGACCGACGGCGAGCCCCTCAACCGGGGTAGACGAACAAACGATAACGTATATTCCCAACCCGTCAAACGGGTTTGGGGGGCGTACTCCCGTAATGGGTTGAGTTAAGAAACAAAAAATCAAAAGAGACACATTCATCGAAACTTTTTTTTTTACTTCAGCATAAAACAAACAAAAAAATAAAATACATAAACATAACGAACAAATCACGAAACCCTCATTTTACATCTACTCATCAGACTCTGGCGTCCTCATATATGACTTCCGCGAGATGTGAATCGACAATCGTCGATAACTCTTTTAGGTCGGCGACGGGCAAATCCATCCTGCAGTTGATAGAAAAGACCACGCAATAGCTATGGTAACTCTGCCCCTCACGCCGATAACCCCGCCCATCGCGACTAAGGTTCTCAAGATACCATATGGGGTCATCCCGATCACTCGGCGTGAAGATCTCATGACTTTTCTCAAAGACAGAGGGAAAGTAAACGTTGAACGATATCGTCTCTGCGTCTTTTTTGACGTAGTCGAGGACCGACATGGCCTCGCACAGTATCTCTTGTCCGAAGCTCCCGTTAAACAGATCGAGTTTGCAGCGGTTATTCTTCTTGTCGTCGGAAAAGCCCCTGGTGTACAGCTGGCCCGTCTCACGGTACTGGCCCATTTTATAGTATTCGTCCGTCTCATAATACTGTACACACCACCTCGTAGATTCTGCCGCAGCCTCGGAAATACGCTCGCACAGCTCTCTGTGTTCCTGGAGACGGTTCGGAAAGTTCCCGCTGGGCTTTCCCCAACATAGGGTTTTTTGTATTAGCCTGGGCGGCTTTTCTTCGAAGATCCGCTTCAGTGTCACGCCCTGTCTCTCCCACACGGGGGAGGGGAGGGCCGATAAAGGAGAAGTCTTTATCTTTCCCACGCCAATCACGGCTCCCTCTCTAAAATATAGAGGCGTGGACATTGGGCAATCCCTGGCGCCCGACAAAAAGAGAAAGTCGGGCGTGGTCGAGGACAGCGGGAACGAGGTCTTGCATATCTTTCCCGGAGCGATTACGTCCTTACATTCTCTCATTATCTCGTGCTTTAACCATATCTTCCCGTATTCCAGGCAGACCTGGTGGCTTTTTTTCTCGTTACCCCGTGCCTACGGCCCGACATCGCTGAAATGGGCTTGTTTCAGGCAACAGTTGAACCACAAGTTGTTGAACTGGACTGGTTTCAGCCCGATTCCATCCCCTATGGCAATAGCGTCGCTATTTCCAACAGTCAGTGCGGCAACCTTATTCTTATACGACGTCACGTCGATAGAGTCTTCTAGAAGGGACGCGTGGTACGTCTCTCTGCAAAATGTTTCTTTGTCCTTGATCCGCTTGAGATAACTCACCACGGGCGAATCTGGTTCGGCTTCAATCATCCACTCGATGTATTTCATCGTGTGTTTGAATAGGCGGTCTTGGAGTGTTCGAGGCAAGACTGGCGACACGCAGTCATCAGGAATAAATTTGGGAGGCGCTGACATCTTCGTTCTGCGGAGAGTTTACAAACAAAGTTAGCACAGAGTCTCAGTTCGTCTCTTTAAATAGCGCGAACGATAAGACGGAATGCGGAAGTCGAATGCGGAAGTCGAATTCGGAAGTCGAATGCGGAAGTCGAATGCGGAAGTCGAATGCGGAAGTCGAATGCGGAAGTCGAACGCGGAAGTCGAACGCGGAAATCGAACGCGGAAGTCGAACGCGGAAGTCGAACGCGGAAGTCGAATGCGGAAGTCGAATGCGGAAGTCGAATGTGGAAAGTCGAATGCGCTCTTTGTTCAAGAGATTTGTTGTAAAGCTATTCGTTCATACGCTGTTATTCCAAAAACACGCCCAACGACAAAACGGATTGGTGTACGTGGAGAGGAGGGCTTCACAGAGACTATTTAACGGCAAGCGCGGTGGATACGTCTTCAATAGCCATTGAAGCAATCGACGGACGCCTAAGAGTACGATATGGACGGTAACGTCAAACGAACCGTCGCATCCACAACAGAAAGTTCGATAACTACTTTGGGGGACTCGCAAACCACGAAGATCGAGTCAAACGGCAAACCAGCCACCTGGATGGCTACCTACAGAAGCGAGAACAAATCTGGCTATCTGCTCACAAAAGACATCTGTGCGTCGCATATGCTATTTGTGCGTGAGTCGGACGTGATCGTAAAGACCTCTGACTACACCTATCGGGTTTACGGCCGCAAGGGAACGCATGAACGCATATATATCGCCAACGACGACCTTCTACAATACGGTATGAAACTCAAGTTTGCCTCCAAGACATGTAGCAGAGATCTCTCCAAGAGTATCCGGTCCCACAGACGTCAAAATATTATCGTCGATCTGTACGCTTCGAAGAACGAGGATGGCCCAGTGACCCCAGAAGACGTGGCTGAGGAAAAATGCCGGTATCATGCCGTTTTCCGGTGCGCCAAAGACAGAATCGGGACCGTAATCCTACAGCCATCCGCCTGTAACAAGAAGACGCTAGACCTGAGGTATGGGGAGGGCCATATGTATCCTCTCATCGCAGCTACGCCCATTTTGACGCGTACCCAACTAGGTCTCGCGTGCCTACGGAACGACTGCGCGGACTATACAGAGTTCGTTTTCCCCACATCGAATCGATGCAATTCTTTCTGGGTGAAGACCAGCGATCTCCCGAGTGACCTGATCACGCCCGTTCACATCATGTTTCGAAATAACAACATTTACCTGTCCATGGAGGTTAAGGACTGCCCGGGACATTTCCGCGTAATTGAAGGCACACGAAAAGGAGATGCCCTCAAACGCAAACGTCTGAAGGCGCGTAGGGAAGCCGAAAAGGCCGACTCGAACAGGGTTATATATGTTCCCGACATATCTGTCGAGAACGACATCGCTGTGCGAGGAAAACGAAGACGAAAGTGGCAAGCGAGACCGCCGTCAAATACGAAAAAATGACCAGGAACTCGAGCAATTGGGAATGAATGTCACCGGCCGCTTCCGAGCGTGGCTGATGTCGTATGACGGTGGAAGACGAAAAAAACATGTGGCGGAAGCCTCTGTACACCAAGTAAAGATTGGAAAAAAAATAACGGCTGTGAATTTGATGCGGCCCAGTTAACGATAAAATAAGAGATTATCTAATTTTTTCTGATTCGTTTTTAGATAAGATCCATCTGGAGAGCTATGCCACACGGGGGTATCAATATAGAACAAATATTGGACAAAGACAACGTGTCGCAGTTCTGGTTGGCAGACGCCCAGCGACAGGGGCTTCGTCCCGGGACGATACGAGCGTATCTCCTGTCTCTGCAAAGGTTCCTCGACTTTGTAGACGACAAATACCCAAAGACATCAACTGTAAAACTGAGGAACCGAATACGGGGTTGGCAAAAGACTCTTGCGAGGATGGGCCAGTATCGGACGACAAAACTAATGATGCGTGATGCTGGTAAGTTTTCATTTAAAAGAAAAGAAAAAAAAAGAGGTTTAACTTTGTCCATGACTACTTCTTTTAACGCTTTTTATTTTAACTACGAGTCGGCCTAATGACAATACGGGCGATGTGACAACACAAGGTTATTATATCGCTCATTTTTTTTTTTCAGGTTCCATTCTGACCCCGGAGGAATTGTTAAAAATCGAAGGCTCCCAATCGGCTGAGGCCGCAAAGAGTCACCTGAAGGAAGAATCCTGTTTTGTCGGGGTTAGATCGAAAGAGATATATCTAGATTGCTTGGTGTTCCTGATGTTTCAGGTGTGTATGTGTGTGTGCGACTTGATACAATGGGACAATTACAAACAAACTATCTTTTGTAAGCTTAATAACGGTATCGATAGTATATATACTTTTTCTGTTTTCAATTTCAGTCTCTGATAAATTCCGGCCATCGCGCGGGAGTAATTTGCCACATGACCATTGAAGAGTTCATCAACGCCACGCGTCACGAGGACGAGATGGTCATCCTCGTCGTAAACCATAAAACTGGATACAAAGGGGCGGCCTCTGTCCCCATGACAAAATCGTTTTATGAATTACTCGATGTCTATAAGAAAAAGTTAAGACCAAACAGCATTTCGAACTATATGTTCTTAAAACCCAACGGAAACGCAATCAACACATCCGAATTGAACAATTATATCAATCGGAGATACTCAAAAGTAAGTATATATGTATTTAGTCCAACTATTAATATTCGATTCAACGAGTCCCTGGTCGCAATAAATGGTTTTGCTTATATGAACATTTTTTCTTGGTAACGATCGAGGAAAAACGGGTGTTTTTTTTGTATACGCTTCTACTATAACAACTTTTCTCAATTTTCAGATTCAGAACTTTAGTTTTGTCGTCATGGAAGAGCTAACCGCCGCGACCGACATCTTGATGTCTTTGTCGAGATGCGCCTGCCTGGTATCTTCTTTCGTGTCCGCCCATATCAAACCGCATTGGTCGCAGGTATCACTCAAAAGACCAAACAGCATTTCGAACTATATGTTCTTAAAACCCAACGGAAACGCAATCAACACATCCGAATTGAACAATTATATCAATCGGAGATACTCAAAAGTAAGTATATATGTATTTAGTCCAACTATTAATATTCGATTCAACGAGTCCCTGGTCGCAATAAATGGTTTTGCTTATATGAACATTTTTTCTTGGTAACGATCGAGGAAAAACGGGTGTTTTTTTTGTATACGCTTCTACTATAACAACTTTTCTCAATTTTCAGATTATCGGTAGAACGTTTTCCATAACCACGCTCCGTAAGAGTGTGACCACGTCCTGTTTGGAGAAGATACCGGGTGTGTCGGCTGAGTTGTCTGCTCAGATGAGTCATTCCCAGGTAACTCAGCAGGCGCATTACCGGCTGCCTCTTCAAGTCGCGAGGTCCGTTATTATGGGGCGTGGAATAAGAAAAGCCATGAGGACGGTGAACCCAGAACCGATCGCCAGTGAGTCGGACGTACGTGTCGAGGCAGACCAAGAAGGGCGCGGAATACGAGAGGCCACGGGGACCGCGACGGCGGAGGTGATCGCCAGAGAGGTAGAAGGGCGCGGAATAAGAGAAGCCACGGAGACCGTGAAAGCGGAGATGATCGCTAGAGAATCGGACGGTTGCGTTGAGGCAGACAAAGAAGAGTGTGGAATACGAGAGGCCACGGGGACCGTGACGGCGGAGGTGATCGCCAGAGAGGTAGAAGGGCGCGGAATAAGAGAAGCCACGGAGACCGTGAAAGCGGAGATGACCGCCAGAGAATCGGACGGTTGCGTTGAGGCAGACAAAGAAGAGTGTGGAATAAGAGACGCCACGGGCACCGTGAACGCGGAGCTAACCGCCAGTGAATCGGACGGTTGCGTTGAGGCAGACAAAGAAGAGTGTGGAATAAGAGACGCCAGGGGCACTGTGAACGCGAAGCTAACCGCCAGTGAATCGGACGGTTGCGTTGAGGCAGACGGCGAAGACAACGAAACCTCCATAATCTGTCCGGATAACCAAGCCATAAACGGAGAGCTTTTGATCAAGGAACGTCTGATTTGTTAGTACTTATGTTTGAAGATTACCTAGCGTCGTCCGGGGGGCACATCACACAGCAACAAGCCCGGAGGGTGCTAGAAGAGTTTGAGGAAGGGATCGTCATCCTGGAGCGCTTTACGATAAAACAAATAACGGACAAAATCAGAGCTTATTGGCGCTGCAGGAAGTGATCTCTTCCCCAACCCGAATTGATATCTATATATATCCGTTTCATTGTATATGCCACTTTTATTAAAAAAAATACACATACCGAAAAAAAAATAACAAAACAAAAAAAAACTTCCACTTACTTCCGCCTTCCACTTACTTCCGGTCCGCATTCAACTTCCGCATTCAACTTCCGCATTCAACTTCCGCCTTCCACTTACTTCCGGTCCGCATTCAACTTCCGCATTCAACTTCCGCATTCAACTTCCGCATTCAACTTCCGCATTCAACTTCCGCATTCAACTTCCGCATTCAACTTCCGCATTCAACTTCCGCATTCAACTTCCGCATTCAACTTCCGCATTCAACTTTCCGCATTCAACTTCCGCATTCAACTTTCCGCATTCAACTTTCCGCATTCAACTTCCGCATTCAACTTCCGCATTCGACTTTCCGCATTCAACTTCCGCATTCGACTTCCGCATTCAACTTCCGCATTCGACTTCCGTATTCGACTTCCGCATTCAACTTCCGCATTCAACTTCCGCCTTCCAATTCCTCGTCCCATTTCCGCGTTCCAACGAGGACGGGTATATGTAAACCCCCCTATAACGACAAAGCCATAATTATGGCTGCTTACCAGAATCAGACAGCTGAACCTATGAATTGGTGAGTTCTTGTTTTGTTTTTTCATAGACAATTCGATAGTTGGTAATTATTAGCGTTTTCTCCCCAAAAGAAATAAAACGAGAAGAACTAAATTTCTGTCTCTCCGCAGGACCCGAAGTGTGAAAGTGGTTATCCTTGAACACAACTCCATGTCTCCGTCGATCGGGCCCGACACTGCCTGGTGGTATATAAAGTATATAGCTGTAGTAGGGTGGTGTAAAGTGAATTACAGGCAGTGTTTCGGAATATTTCAGGTAAATAAATCATAGAATTACCAGCGCTTATTCACTCATCAGGGGCCCAGCGCATACATTACATAAATAAAGAGTACATAGTAGTTGGTAGTATACAGCCTAAGTGAATACGGCTTGTATAGGGGGGTCATCTCTTGATTTAGAGACTAATAGCGTGTATTTTGCTATTTTCTAAAATGTATACTGCATAGCATGGCAATAGGGTTTAGTTCCTATAAAGCCTAACATGCTAGCGGTTTCAGTGCGGGAAAGCCCGCGTGATATCATATAACAGGGTAGCAGTAGAGTCCCAAGTGGTTACTCAGAAAAAGGGATATGTTGCCTAAAGCAGCTGGTAGTTAATAGTATAGAGTATAAAGATCCCAGGGTGAGTACCGATATCACAATGTCAGGAAATTGTATGTACGCTGATAGTTAAAATGCGTTACATAAGTGGATACGGTGGAATAAGGTGAAACACGAGTAGTCTCCTTCTGCTGAATATTGGTATAGTGGAAGTAAAAAGTGTATATTTTACACTAATCAGATTTTCCGAAACACTGCCAATGAGTATGTGTCCGATGCGGTATTCAACTTGTGCATATTCTGAAAGGGATTGGCTTTATACATTGTGCTTTTTCAGGATTTCGCCGATGTTTTTTCCTCTTCTGAATGCAACGAGTGGATTCTCATTGAAACTTTCTTTCAGACTGAGCTTCCAGTATTTCCTCAAGATTGACTTGATCATAGGAGCTTTGTGGTGATATGTAGTAATAAACCTAGGGCACTTCTTAGTCCCACTGGAAGCTGGTTTAGTTTTCAGTTTGTTTAACATGAGGTTTCTACATTTAAAGTTTGTTTTTCCAATGCACTCCTTGATTTCGGAGTCTGGATATCCTCTAGTCCTGAGTTTAGAGATGAAAGATTTGGTTTTGTTCAAATAGTCTTGTTCAGAGTTACAGTTTCGTATATATCTGTTGACTTCCCCCGTGATAAAAGATTTAAAACAGCTGAGTGGGTGACACGATTGCCTGTGTAGATATTGGTATGTTTCCGTTTTCTTAGTGTGAATTCTGGTATCCAGAGTTTGCCGCAGCTCGAATCTGTTTCCTTTAAATATATATGTGTCTAGGAACGCGACTCCATAGTCCGATATTTCATGTGTAAATTTCAGAAGTTCATGGGCATTGTTTGCCAAGGTGAAAAATTGTGAAATTTCATCAATAGTTCCCGTGAAGAGCATAAACCCATCGTCTCTGAATCTTTTGTGAAAGATGATCTTTTGCTTGTGGGCAAATTGATTAATGATAGCATTTATATGTCTATATATTGCGATGTCGCAGAGTTCAGGACTGGGTACCGCACCCTGAGGTGCTCCGACAATTTGTCTGAAGTTTCTTTGATTGAATATGAATTCATTTTTCGTGAGTATAAGTTCAGCAATGTCCATTAGGGTTTGCTCTGGAGGTTTAGTTAGTTCATATTCAGAATTTGTAGTTGACCTTAGGTCGGCAGACAGGGCGTTTAAGATTTCATTGAAAGGCAAGTTTGTATACAGCGATGTTACATCATAGGTAATAAGTAATGTACCTTTAGGTACGATTTGTCTTTCAATATCATTGATGAATTGCAGTGTGTCCGATATATAGGTGGTTTGAGTTTGTACAATAGGTAGTAGAAAATAATCCAAATATCTGCCCAGCTTTTCAGTGGGTGAATTGCATTGCGCAATAATGGGGCGTCCAGGTATTTTTAGACCATTGTTTTTATAAGGCAAGCACGGGTTTTGTTGAAGTTGTTTGGCCTTAAGCTTATGTACTTTAGGCAAGAAATAAAGTGTAGGTGTTGACTTTGTTACATAGGGGTCATATAAATATTTGTACACTTTAGGACTGAGTAATTCCAGTTTATGGAGTTTGTTTACAATATTCAGTACAAGTTGATGAGTATGTTTTGTATTGATATCCTCGATTTCTTCGTAATGTATACCGTCGTATAGTTGCGAGTAAGCCTCTTGTATATAGGATTCACGGTCTAGTATAACAGTGGTGTTATTCTTATCAGCTTTGGTGATAATTATCTCTGGATTTTTCTTTAGTTTGTACAGTGAATTAGTTTCGTTTTTAGATTGAATTTACACCACAAAGCTGGAACAACCTGAGAATGTAAGCTTTGTTGAGTATAAGAAGTCTTCTAGGTTCTTTCCTCCAAGTGGGGGTGAAAAGGCAGATTTTGCCATAAGTTTAAGTGACCGTGGTGGTCGGCAATCGTTAGATTTGCCCTTGAAGAATTCTGCCAATCTCATTCTATGCTCGAATATCTTGTGGTCCTTCATGAGTTCACCTATGGAGATTTTAGGTGTAGGTACAAAACGTAGGCCTTTGGCCAGGAGTGAGATGTCGTGGTCCGTTAGGCCACAGCTGGAGAGGTTAAGGACGAAAGTTTTGTCCGACTCAAGGCGCGAATGTTTAGCCACCGTCTTCACTCTCTTTATGAAACGTTTGTGTTTCCGATTAGACATCTTGGATTTGTATATACGTCTAGCCATGTTTACAATGCTTAGACAAAAGGTTCTTCCGAATAGGTGATAGCTTCGTCGGTCAGATCCAGTTTGGAGGGTATGAAGCTCCTTAGTTTGAAGTGGACGTAAAGAAGGTTGAGAGAGGGGGTGACCGACTGTTATCATTGGATGTTCAATTGGCGGGAGCATGTCTGATTGGCTTCCAATTAAGCATGACGATTGGTCAAAGATGGAGCATTCTGATTGGTCTTTACCCTATTGGAGATAGTAGCTTAGAATCCTGAAGCTTGTAAGCTTAAAGGGAAAGAAAATCTAAGCTTTAGACTAGTTTAGATGGAAAGAGTAGAGTTCATTTAGTCCAAAACAACTGTGCAATGTATGTTTTATCCCCTCGTAAGTGAATAATTGAAATTTGAAGGTGGTGTTACAATAGAGAATAAGCTCCCTAGGCCATTCACAAGGCCGCCACCATTTTTTCATTAGTTTTATCCAATTATTGTTGAATAAAAATTTCAGTGCGTTATAAAGTAGTCATGTGATACAATTTAGCCAATGGCTAGCTAAGTAATGGCGCGCGGTTGCATACTGACCGATATATTCGGAGACAATCTTCCCACTTCAAGTTTGTCGCCATGTTTTTTTGGACCTAAATCTACCCTTATACATTAGAGAGCGGCAAAAATACGTCATTATTGATTTAAAAATAGCTATACCAACATCACGTCATCCTAAAACGGAAAAATGGCTACACAGATAAGCCACTGAAAGGACATATTTCTGTCTGTTTTTATTAGCTTGAGGGTCACTGGAGGTAATTGACGTGAAATGTTTTAAGTACTTTGAAGGTTGGTATCGACGATAATCCCTATGTATTTCTAGAGATTCCCCATCCTTTAAACAGCTATAACAGTATATAAAATTGTGTATGGCGTGAACTCGCTTTTTAGCTCGGTAGACAAATATCAGTGGAGTCTAATGAAGTAAAGATGATCGGTTGTGAGAAATATATATAGTATAGTTTATTATATACTGGTAGACATAAAATGCACATGAATGGTTTATATAGAATATAGCACAGGTAGTACAAGGTTAGCACGGAAAGTGTACATAGTAAAAGATAGCTTAGTAGCGCCAGTTTGGCCTTCTGTCGGCACTGGAGGGTTTCCTATCAGCTTTGGAGGAGTTTCTATCCACGGCCCTGTGGTTACGGGAATTGGAGGGGCCTCTATGGGCCGGTCTGGAATAGGGCGTGTGCCTGTGGCTTTTGGCTTTGGAGGAGGGGCGGTCATCAGTATTTGATGACCTCGGCTGTCTAAGCTTTCTAGCGAATTGTAGGACCTCCTTGTCGGATTTCGCCAAAAGGTCCCTTGCCTTATTGAAAAAGGTACTTCGGGACTCCCCTGATGCTGGAGTGGATGTTCCAAGATCCTTTCATCCTAGTGGTTTCCTCGTCTATGTGAAGATTCACCATAGAGAGCATTTTGCTGGTGGCTATCTCTTTAAGGCCAAAGCCAAAAGCCACAGGCACACGCCCTATTCCAGACCGGCCCATAGAGGCCCCTCCAATTCCCGTAACCACAGGGCCGTGGATAGAAACTCCTCCAAAGCTGATAGGAAACCCTCCAGTGCCGACAGAAGGCCAAACTGGCGCTACTAAGCTATCTTTTACTATGTACACTTTCCGTGCTAACCTTGTACTACCTGTGCTATATTCTATATAAACCATTCATGTGCATTTTATGTCTACCAGTATATAATAAACTATACTATATATATTTCTCACAACCGATCATCTTTACTTCATTAGACTCCACTGATATTTGTCTACCGAGCTAAAAAGCGAGTTCACGCCATACACAATTTTATATACTGTTATAGCTGTTTAAGCTTACAAGCTTCAGGATTCTAAGCTACTATCTCCAATAGGGTAAAGACCAATCAGAATGCTCCATCTTTGACCAATCGTCATGCTTAATTGGAAGCCAATCAGACATGCTCCCGCCAATTGAACATCCAATGATAACAGTCGGTCACCCCCTCTCTCAACTTTCTTTACGTCCACTTCAAACTAAGGAGCTTCATACCCTCCAAACTGGATCTGACCGACGAAGCTATCACCTATTCGGAAGAACCTTTTGTCTAAGCATTGTAAACATGGCTAGACGTATATACAAATCCAAGATGTCTAATCGGAAACACAAACGTTTCATAAAGAGAGTGAAGACGGTGGCTAAACATTCGCGCCTTGAGTCGGACAAAACTTTCGTCCTTAACCTCTCCAGCTGTGGCCTAACGGACCACGACATCTCACTCCTGGCCAAAGGCCTATGTTTTGTACCTACACCTAAAATCTCCATAGGTGAACTCATGAAGGACCACAAGATATTCGAGCATAGAATGAGATTGGCAGAATTCTTCAAGGGCAAATCTAACGATTGCCGACCACCACGGTCACTTAAACTTATGGCAAAATCTGCCTTTTCACCCCCACTTGGAGGAAAGAACCTAGAAGACTTCTTATACTCAACAAAGCTTACATTCTCTGAATTTACACCACAAAGCTGGAACAACCTATCTAAAAACGAAACTAATTCACTGTACAAACTAAAGAAAAATCCAGAGATAATTATCACCAAAGCTGATAAGAATAACACCACTGTTATACTAGACCGTGAATCCTATATACAAGAGGCTTACTCGCAACTATACGACGGTATACATTACGAAGAAATCGAGGATATCAATACAAAACATACTCATCAACTTGTACTGAATATTGTAAACAAACTCCATAAACTGGAATTACTCAGTCCTAAAGTGTACAAATATTTATATGACCCCTATGTAACAAAGTCAACACCTACACTTTATTTCTTGCCTAAAGTACATAAGCTTAAGGCCAAACAACTTCAACAAAACCCGTGCTTGCCTTATAAAAACAATGGTCTAAAAATACCTGGACGCCCCATTATTGCGCAATGCAATTCACCCACTGAAAAGCTGGGCAGATATTTGGATTATTTTCTACTACCTATTGTACAAACTCAAACCACCTATATATCGGACACACTGCAATTCATCAATGATATTGAAAGACAAATCGTACCTAAAGGTACATTACTTATTACCTATGATGTAACATCGCTGTATACAAACTTGCCTTTCAATGAAATCTTAAACGCCCTGTCTGCCGACCTAAGGTCAACTACAAATTCTGAATATGAACTAACTAAACCTCCAGAGCAAACCCTAATGGACATTGCTGAACTTATACTCACGAAAAATGAATTCATATTCAATCAAAGAAACTTCAGACAAATTGTCGGAGCACCTCAGGGTGCGGTACCCAGTCCTGAACTCTGCGACATCGCAATATATAGACATATAAATGCTATCATTAATCAATTTGCCCACAAGCAAAAGATCATCTTTCACAAAAGATTCAGAGACGATGGGTTTATGCTCTTCACGGGAACTATTGATGAAATTTCACAATTTTTCACCTTGGCAAACAATGCCCATGAACTTCTGAAATTTACACATGAAATATCGGACTATGGAGTCGCGTTCCTAGACACATATATATTTAAAGGAAACAGATTCGAGCTGCGGCAAACTCTGGATACCAGAATTCACACTAAGAAAACGGAAACATACCAATATCTACACAGGCAATCGTGTCACCCACCCAGCTGTTTTAAATCTTTTATCACGGGGGAAGTCAACAGATATATACGAACACTGTAACTCTGAACAAGACTATTTGAACAAAACCAAATCTTTCATCTCTAAACTCAGGACTAGAGGATATCCAGACTCCGAAATCAAGGAGTGCATTGGAAAAACAAACTTTAAATGTAGAAACCTCATGTTAAACAAACTGAAAACTAAACCAGCTTCCAGTGGGACTAAGAAGTGCCCTAGGTTTATTACTACATATCACCACAAAGCTCCTATGATCAAGTCAATCTTGAGGAAATACTGGAAGCTCAGTCTGAAAGAAAGTTTCAATGAGAATCCACTCGTTGCATTCAGAAGAGGAAAAAACATCGGCGAAATCCTGAAAAAGCACAATGTATAAAGCCAATCCCTTTCAGAATATGCACAAGTTGAATACCGCATCGGACACATACTCATTGGCAGTGTTTCGGAAAATCTGATTAGTGTAAAATATACACTTTTTACTTCCACTATACCAATATTCAGCAGAAGGAGACTACTCGTGTTTCACCTTATTCCACCGTATCCACTTATGTAACGCATTTTAACTATCAGCGTACATACAATTTCCTGACATTGTGATATCGGTACTCACCCTGGGATCTTTATACTCTATACCATTAACTACCAGCTGCTTTAGGCAACATATCCCTTTTTCTGAGTAACCACTTGGGACTCTACTGCTACCCTGTTATATGATATCACGCGGGCTTTCCCGCACTGAAACCACTAGCATGTTAGGCTTTATAGGAACTAAACCCTATTGCCATGCTATGCAGTATACATTTTAGAAAATAGCAAAATACACGCTATTAGTCTCTAAATCAAGAGATGACCCCCCTATACAAGCCGGATTCACTTAGGCTGTATACTACCAACTACTATGTACTCTTTATTTATGTAATGTATGCGCTGGGCCCCTGATGAGTGAATAAGCGCTGGTAATTCTATGATTTATTTACCTGAAATATTCCGAAACACTGCCTGTAATTCACTTTACACCACCCTACTACAGCTATATACTTTATATACCACCAGGCAGTGTCGGGCCCGATCGACGGAGACATGGAGTTGTGTTCAAGGATAACCACTTTCACACTTTGCTTTATAGGTATCTTGTATACCTGTTATCCTGACACTTTTGTATCGTGAGGTACTTCTGTACCTATGTCGATCCTTCATTATCCAGAGACCGGCTTTAACCCCACTGCTTCCATATGGTTTATACACTATTCATACAATGTTTATACTTATACTATCCACGAAGAACTGATGCTTCTACAAAACCTTATATTCTACAAAACCGTATATTCTTGTACTTCCACCTGGGATTTTCTAACATCGGCTCTTCGGCTACACAGTTTGACCTAAGCCGTTCTACCTACTTTCCAGCTCTACCAAGTTCATTCCACTACAACTTACTACATATTATATGATAGAAATTACTTATACCGTGGCTATCAAATGAACTATACTATCCGCCATCTCTTGGTTTCCCATATACTGTATTTATCATATATAACTAGCCTTACTTGGCTATGTTCGGGCTCTATCAACTTTCACTCTATATCAACAATAAGCTATAATTCAAGCCCTTTGTCTCTTCATTAGAGACCACCTCCGGGGGACATCTTTTGGTGCACTCTACATGTGTGTGCGACCGCTCACCCCTCTCTTCCTGTCGGCACTCTTTGTTCTGTACTCATGATACCTGACAGATCTGACTCAAGCCATTCTATTGGATATATAAGGTCCCAATCAACTACACTCCATAACATTTTTGTACACCTCAGCGAACTCCTTATTAACAGCTACTCCAACTCTATATAAACCATGGCAAACTTTTCAAAAGCTGTTGAATTGGAAATTACAGATGAGCTGATTGATGAACTTTTCACTTCCATGTCACCTACCTTATCTGAGCCACCCGCCAGTCCACCTAAACCTATTTCACCACAACAGGACAAAGTTGAAGCAACCTTGGCCAGACTGGAGAACATGGCAAAACAGAGGCACCCACTACGAACCTTAAAAGAGGCAATTAAATTCAACTCCGAAATGGACAGATGCCCAGGTTTTATAAACATTGACCTTAACCCATTCCTCGGCCAGTCAGAGTATAATCTAGACAAACTTGGACCTAGGATTGATCAACTAAAGAAGGACCTTAAAGAGATAGCCACCAGCAAAATGCTCTCTATGGTGAATCTTCACATAGACGAGGAAACCACTAGGATGAAAGAGCTTATTACTTCAACGACAAAGGATCTTGGAACATCCACTCCAGCATCAGGGGAGTCCCGAAGTACCTTTTTCAATAAGGCAAGGGACCTTTTGGCGAAATCCGACAAGGAGGTCCTACAATTCGCTAGAAAGCTTAGACAGCCGAGGTCATCAAATACTGATGACCGCCCCTCCTCCAAAGCCAAAAGCCACAGGCACACGCCCTATTCCAGACCGGCCCATAGAGGCCCCTCCAATTCCCGTAACCACAGGGCCATGGATAGAAACTCCTCCAAAGCTGATAGGAAACCCTCCAGTGCCGACAGAAGGCCAAACTGGCGCTACTAAGCTATCTTTTACTATGTACACTTTCCGTGCTAACCTTGTACTACCTGTGCTATATTCTATATAAACCATTCATGTGCATTTTATGTCTACCAGTATATAATAAACTATACTATATATATTTCTCACAACCGATCATCTTTACTTCATTAGACTCCACTGCCATACACAATTTTATATACTGTTATAGCTGTTTAAGCTTACAAGCTTCAGGATTCTAAGCTACTATCTCCAATAGGGTAAAGACCAATCAGAATGCTCCATCTTTGACCAATCGTCATGCTTAATTGGAAGCCAATCAGACATGCTCCCGCCAATTGAACATCCAATGATAACAGTCGGTCACCCCCTCTCTCAACCTTCTTTACGTCCACTTCAAACTAAGGAGCTTCATACCCTCCAAACTGGATCTGACCGACGAAGCTATCACCTATTCGGAAGAACCTTTTGTCTAAGCATGGTAAACATGGCTAGACGTATATACAAATCCAAGATGTCTAATCGGAAACACAAACGTTTCATAAAGAGAGTGAAGACGGTGGCTAAACATTCGCGCCTTGAGTCGGACAAAACTTTCGTCCTTAACCTCTCCAGCTGTGGCCTAACGGACCACGACATCTCACTCCTGGCCAAAGGCCTATGTTTTGTACCTACACCTAAAATCTCCATAGGTGAACTCATGAAGGACCACAAGATATTCGAGCATAGAATGAGATTGGCAGAATTCTTCAAGGGCAAATCTAACGATTGCCGACCACCACGGTCACTTAAACTTATGGCAAAATCTGCCTTTTCACCCCCACTTGGAGGAAAGAACCTAGAAGACTTCTTATACTCAACAAAGCTTACATTCTCTGAATTTACACCACAAAGCTGGAACAACCTATCTAAAAACGAAACTAATTCACTGTACAAACTAAAGAAAAATCCAGAGATAATTATCACCAAAGCTGATAAGAATAACACCACTGTTATACTAGACCGTGAATCCTATATACAAGAGGCTTACTCGCAACTATACGACGGTATACATTACGAAGAAATCGAGGATATCAATACAAAACATACTCATCAACTTGTACTTAATATTGTAAACAAACTCCATAAACTGGAATTACTCAGTCCTAAAGTGTACAAATATTTATATGACCCCTATGTAACAAAGTCAACACCTACACTTTATTTCTTGCCTAAAGTACATAAGCTTAAGGCCAAACAACTTCAACAAAACCCGTGCTTGCCTTATAAAAACAATGGTCTAAAAATACCTGGACGCCCCATTATTGCGCAATGCATTTCACCCACTGAAAAGCTGGGCAGATATTTGGATTATTTTCTACTACCTATTGTACAAACTCAAACCACCTATATATCGGACACACTGCAATTCATCAATGATATTGAAAGACAAATCGTACCTAAAGGTACATTACTTATTACCTATGATGTAACATCGCTGTATACAAACTTGCCTTTCAATGAAATCTTAAACGCCCTGTCTGCCGACCTAAGGTCAACTACAAATTCTGAATATGAACTAACTAAACCTCCAGAGCAAACCCTAATGGACATTGCTGAACTTATACTCACGAAAAATGAATTCATATTCAATCAAAGAAACTTCAGACAAATTGTCGGAGCACCTCAGGGTGCGGTACCCAGTCCTGAACTCTGCGACATCGCAATATATAGACATATAAATGCTATCATTAATCAATTTGCCCACAAGCAAAAGATCATCTTTCACAAAAGATTCAGAGACGATGGGTTTATGCTCTTCACGGGAACTATTGATGAAATTGCACAATTTTTCACCTTGGCAAACAATGCCCATGAACTTCTGAAATTTACACATGAAATATCGGACTATGGAGTCGCGTTCCTAGACACATATATATTTAAAGGAAACAGATTCGAGCTGCGGCAAACTCTGGATACCAGAATTCACACTAAGAAAACGGAAACATACCAATATCTACACAGGCAATCGTGTCACCCACCCAGCTGTTTTAAATCTTTTATCACGGGGGAAGTCAACAGATATATACGAACACTGTAACTCTGAACAAGACTATTTGAACAAAACCAAATCTTTCATCTCTAAACTCAGGACTAGAGGATATCCAGACTCCGAAATCAAGGAGTGCATTGGAAAAACAAACTTTAAATGTAGAAACCTCATGTTAAACAAACTGAAAACTAAACCAGCTTCCAGTGGGACTAAGAAGTGCCCTAGGTTTATTACTACATATCACCACAAAGCTCCTATGATCAAGTCAATCTTGAGGAAATACTGGAAGCTCAGTCTGAAAGAAAGTTTCAATGAGAATCCACTCGTTGCATTCAGAAGAGGAAAAAACATCGGCGAAATCCTGAAAAAGCACAATGTATAAAGCCAATCCCTTTCAGAATATGCACAAGTTGAATACCGCATCGGACACATACTCATTGGCAGTGTTTCGGAAAATCTGATTAGTGTAAAATATACACTTTTTACTTCCACTATACCAATATTCAGCAGAAGGAGACTACTCGTGTTTCACCTTATTCCACCGTATCCACTTATGTAACGCATTTTAACTATCAGCGTACATACAATTTCCTGACATTGTGATATCGGTACTCACCCTGGGATCTTTATACTCTATACCATTAACTACCAGCTGCTTTAGGCAACATATCCCTTTTTCTGAGTAACCACTTGGGACTCTACTGCTACCCTGTTATATGATATCACGCGGGCTTTCCCGCACTGAAACCACTAGCATGTTAGGCTTTATAGGAACTAAACCCTATTGCCATGCTATGCAGTATACATTTTAGAAAATAGCAAAATACACGCTATTAGTCTCTAAATCAAGAGATGACCCCCCTATACAAGCCGGATTCACTTAGGCTGTATACTACCAACTACTATGTACTCTTTATTTATGTAATGTATGCGCTGGGCCCCTGATGAGTGAATAAGCGCTGGTAATTCTATGATTTATTTACCTGAAATATTCCGAAACACTGCCTGTAATTCACTTTACACCACCCTACTACAGCTATATACTTTATATACCACCAGGCAGTGTCGGGCCCGATCGACGGAGACATGGAGTTGTGTTCAAGGATAACCACTTTCACACAGGGCCCGATCGACGGAGACATGGAGTTGTGTTCAAGGATAACCACTTTCACAATTTTTCGCATTGTACACAATGTTACAGGAGTCGCAATTAAGAGCGTCTAGCTGTCATCAGCTATGTTAAAATTTGTTGCGGAATTGTTCTCCCAAAAAAGTTGCCCAATCTGGTACATTAACATCGAGTTTACATTACGCCTTAAAGGATAAATGACAAATTGAAGTCAAGGCCTCCTATTTGGAAATCAATTTGTTTAAAAACTTGCACTGTATAGGCCTACGAACTTAGCCAAAAGAAAAATGGGATCTCAGGCATAAAACCTGCTAAATTCTTTTCTTTTCTCTCTACAACCTAGTTACAGAAATTAATTAGCTTTAGCGCCGTGACTTCTGATATGTACATCACTATTGTTGTGACGTCATACACAAACGATGTTGAGCCAGAGCATCTTCATGATTGGTTGAAATGATGCCAAAGTGTTCAAATGTCAACTGTGACATCAAATACGAAGATATTTCCGATTTGTGACGGAAGAATCTTTCAATCGCTCTATTTTTGACACCCTGGAACCTTACAGGAAGTGCGTTTTGTTTAAGCATTTTGTTTTAGATACATATTTAGTCAATTTACAATAACAAATCACCGATAGGTGTTCAGATAGAACTTGGCATTTATCCTTTAAGGTCAGAGCACCCAGTTTCTGGGTTTTTTTTCAGCCCATAGACATCGATCTCGGCTATGCTAGAGCTAGGAAGTGGCTTACTTAGTGATAGTTTGTATCTGGGTTATTTGAAAATTGGATTGAAACTAATGCAGATCTACTACATACCTTAAGCTTTCAATCAATGCCCGATTGAAGATTTTTGTGTGTGTGTTGTGAATTTTTAACCAATTTTGAAAATAACACAGTTGGCTGAGAATATATAAGCTTCAAACATGTTGAGTTGAGTGTAGCTCAAAACCGACTCGCACTATATCAACTTTATTTGGTTGTCAAGGATTTCTTATTTGTTGATCTATTTGAAAGCCGAAAGGAAAAGCATTGGAGAAATTTAGGTAATTAGTTACAAATTAAAACGTAAACATTATCGCAAATGGGAAATGAAACTGTATCTTGTAACCTCAAGTTTACGTTTATTCCTGAGTTATACTTGTGGCGTGCAGTCGCTTTTAGATGTAAACAGTTTGTGTACCCACCTTGAATCTTGATTGTAATTTATATTAATGTTTTATGATATTGGTGAATTAATCAAATTTATTTGTAACTGTTTTTGATATAAAAAGGGATCTTTGTGAATATTTACGTTACAACATCAGAATTTTGAGAAATATATTTTTATCTTTTAACAGGTTGTTGCCTTAGAAACGGCAGGAAGTGGAGTCACATGTAATGCAATCTGCCCTGGATATGTGAATACAGAATGTAATTCTCTTTACATCCTGGTTCGGATTTTTTTCGGGCCATTAATGTCGGCAAAAGTAAATGAATGACGAAGTATGAACGGTTACTTAGATAACATAGACAGCGTTATTCCCTTTGTCCATTGTGTAAGACCATATGTGACATAAAATCCTAAATCTGAGCAGTTGGGTTTACGTCTATCGGAAAACTTTGGATTTCTTTTATTTGAATCTGTTCCTTAAGTTGCGCTCTGGACCATGGGTAATCCATAAACTGTACCTCAATAAGATACCAAAAATGACTCGGATTTAATCAATATATTTCTAATTATTTCACAATGACAGAGTCAGCTGCTTTTTTTGTTTGACATTTTTTAACATGTTTGTCTGCTTTATTATTTCTTTACAAACTCTTCATTGGGTTTGAACATTGGATAGTGAACCTTAAAGTTTGCTTTGCTTCAACAATATGAAGTTCTTCAATCAGTAAGGATTTTACTTTTTCGTATGCTCTCGCGGCAAATAACGTTGTGGCCTTATTTTTTTGCTTCACAGAAATATCCCATGATGCTTTGCTTATTCAATTTTGAAATGGTTGGTTGAGTCATATTTAATGACTTGAATAAATTACTTATCTTTTATATATTCTGTGATACTTTGTCACTGGGTGCGCTGCGAGTTTGCCACTGCATCTTTTAAACAATGCTGTCTACATTATCTAAGTCACCGTTTCTTCTTCATTCATTTACTTATGGTGTCACTTATTTACCAATACTGTAATTCTCTTCAGTTTTATGATTTTTATGTAATTTTCTTCGGCATTGCAAACATACGCTTAAGATATAGTTTCTGTTCAAAAGCATTCTCCACTAAACATGCCAAGAGTAAAGGAAGAAAATATAAAATACTGTGAAAATAATCATTATCATTGTGATCCTGCACCCTTAGAACCAGTTTTCCTGAAGTGGCAGATTTGGAAGGTATCGATATCGCCATATAGCCACATCTACCCCATTTTGTAAATCAACAGATAGGTTACCATGACACTTCTTAAGCCCGCTGAAATTTAAACTTTTAACAAAATCCTTATTAATTTCGAACATTTTTATGAAAATACTAAAATAAATACTAAATGTTTCTCTCTAACACATTTACGTCTCAACAGGTAATGGTATCAAAGCACACTAAAACAAACCTGTAACTGAAGAAGGTTGAGGAGATAAATCTACATGTAGCTTTTTACACACAGAACAAAAATTCATCGATATTTGACCCTCATTTACATCGTAGAAGACCAGGGTGATGTTAAACGGTGGTACCTATGTAATATAAGTATCTGTTGACCAAACACTCGCGTGCATAATCTAGTAAAACAATGGAGGCTATATGGTTTACAACTTCTGGTTTTATTGGGTTGCAACGTTTCAATTTAGATACTAACATCTTTATCAAGCAAAGTGTTTTACTGTATTCTTCAGCTTCTAAATGCCACTCAAACAAAGTGCATAATCTAGACAAAATAAGCTGACTGAAAAGTAGTCAAGCACCACCAAATATTACTTTATCATCACTTAAGGTATTCACAAGTTTACAGAGCAATAAAAACAAAATTAGGTGATGTATCCTTTGGTAATCTCTCGTACCTTCCACCAATGGGTCAAGGGTTCCAATCCCACTCAGTCCAAACAATAAAAAAAATTGGAAAATTTTCTGACTGGGTTTTCACTCAAACAACCTATGTGGGATGGTTGCCAGTTACCAACGAAAGGTCGTGGGTTTCCTCCAAGCATAGAGCCCGGTTTCCTCCCACAATAAAACAGGCAATGCCGCCTTATAAGTGAAATAATCTTGAGCGCGGCGTAAAACACCACAAAATCATTCAATCAACTGAGATTCATTATGGTTGATCATGTGTAAGTTAGCTGTCCTACATTTAGGCAACACATACAGTTGTTCTTCAATGTCTTTGTGTTGGGTGGAAAGTAAACATTTTCTTTAAATTATTGAATTAATTTTTAAAAAGCCGCATTTGGCGTTTATTGTCCAGTTTTAGAAAGATTGATTGATGTTTTACGCCGCACTCAATATTATTTTACTTATATGGCGGTGTTGCCAGGTTTTGTGGGAGGAAACTGGGCTCATTGCTCGGGGAAACCCCGAACCTTCGGTGAGTACCTGGCAACTCTTCCACATACAGCAATCAAGTGAAAAATCCACTAAGAAATTTTTCAAATTTTTATTTGGTCGAAGCGTGATTTGAACCCGTGCCCACATTGATGGAAGGTCTGTGTGAGACTGAGGGAGGATCTTTATAACCCACTGAACCACCATTTACAGTTTATTTACTTACTTATGATTTTACATTAAGCTTGTTTACGGTTCTTTTACCAGTATTTCAGAAACAAGTTCAAGAAAAAGCCAGAGTCGAGAGTTTAACCTATAAAGAAGCAGAGGTAACGTATTTTAAAAGAATATTTTATTGCTGTAGAAGTAGCTGACATGTAAAACTGATTACTTGGTCTTTTGCCCTTTGGTTGTTTGGTCGAACTTTTCCAGTTGTTTTCTTTTCTCGTCTCGCATAACTGAAGAGAGTAAAATCACATACTCAATTTGCCGGAAACGGATTGAAAAAGATATTCTCAGAGTGAGATTAATGGAATCAATATATTAACTGGAAAACTGCCTTTATGAAATTTAACATGTTATATCATTGACTACCGTAAATCAGAGTCAGTCTCACCATGTGCGATCCATGTAGGCAGCCATGTTGTACTCACTTAGTTCAGTTTATTAAATCAAGTTAATTGTACATCAGAGTCCAATGTTTTCCCTTGCTGCTACCATTGTTAATGTTTCAGGAGAAGTTTCTTTCACAATACCATCCAACGAAACAAGCGTGTGAAGTCTGGCAGGTTAGTGTCAATTTTATAAGCTCCAGTATAATTCTTTTAACCAGATTTCTTTGATTCTTTGTTCGCACACCGCCCCTTGTAGAAGAAAGGCAATGCAATTATTGTGTGCCTCAGCCTTTAGGATCCAAGCCGCCCTCTTTTTCATCCCCAAAAACTGAATTTACAAGTACAATTTATTATTTTAAATGAATGTCCAGTCTTTCTGCAACAATTTACCTATTGTCGAATTATACGCCAGACAATCAATATCTAACGATGGTTGAAACATTTTCCCTTGAATGTGGCAGCTATTTTTTCTGGACTCGCCTTTCTTTACTCCATAGGGATTCCTTAAGTTTTTAAATGGCTCACTTTAGCAGTGTTCGGCCCTTCGGGGGTGATGCAAAGAGTTTGCATAGCAGCCCCTTGTATACATACCAGCGTCACTCAGCATATAGTTAAAATATCCCTTGAGACAAGTTTTTAATTGTGTTAAAAGGGGGTTATGTCATTTAAACCTTTATACGTACAATGAATGATAAACTGATTGTTTGATTTTATTTGATCGCACTCAAGATTGTTTTGACTTATACGGGGAAGTTTTAGTGGGATTAAGAAAGCGAGCTCTCTGCTTGAGGGAACCTCAGCAGTTGGCTACTCTTTAACATGGGTCGACCGAGTGAATAACCATTTCAATATTTTGTCAATTGTATTTGGTCTGAGTGGGATTCTAATCCGCGACCCATTGATGGAAGGTCTTCTTCATACAGCTGGTTTTTTGGTTGCATTTGATTAAGTAACTGCAATTCTGTCACAATTGCTTTGTTTTGCTATCATATTTGTCTTATTGTAGTACAGTTGATGTCCCCCATCTGTGGAGAACTCGTCCTGTAGGACAGAGCTTGTCCATGGGTGTGTGACCGACACAAGTTTTCCATTGATGCATATTGTTCAATCTAAAAGATGTCGCTTTTTGGCATTATATATAACGTTTTTAATGATGCATTTGTTTGTAGGTGGCAGATTTTGTGGCTTTTGTTTGTTCCAACTCGACTGATCAGATGACTGGTTCTGTTCTTACTATGGATTCTGGGTTTACAGTCCGCTAAAATAAACAAATAACTATATACAGGTACAATACATGGATTGACCATCTCCCATGAGGCAGGTTCTAAAATTGACGCCTTTAACCTTGAAGATGGTTGTGCATTGTAGTAGACCTTTCAGTGTTTTAGGCCTGTCCGCTAGGCAAAGCTTGTTAGTCAACAAAACTGGTGACTTTGTAAGAAAAATATTATGTTTACCAATCTCTCTGAGGGATGACTTATGTTAGTTGGAGATCCAATACCACCTGTCCTCAATTTCACATTTTTCATTTAGTGGTAAAACAATACACCCTTCGTATTTTTCATGGTGAAGATATTTAGAATAAGAGCTTTAATTTCATATCTTTGCTGATAAATTCAGTAGTCACCTTGGTACAAATTGGAACACGCATTATAACACACCAATGGGTTACTTACCTTTGTTGCATTTCAAACAGAGGTTATTCTCTCCTGTGTTAATGGTTGACCTTAACATTACTTTGTGTTCGTTCAGAGACCAGACTTAAATACTAGGAACCAGATATGGCCATCATGTCTCTGGATGATGGTTTCAAGGAGATGTAAGAATTTCGAACCAAGGTTAACACAAGACTTAAGAATCAAAATAACACTTCATTTAAAGTGATCAGAACTGCGATAAGAAACAAAAATAGCTTCTTGTTGGCTACTTTACCAATCAGTACAAAATGATCCACTGCACATAAAACATCAATGAACCAATCGAGGTGAGATCACCGTCCAACATAGGTTTGAATACATCAACACATTGCACAGCAGTTACAACTCGTTCATTTGTCAAAACTAAAGCCTGCCGCAGACGAGAGCTATCGCCTTTGACAAAAAGCTCCCATCTGCGGGCAATTTTGCAAGAGTTTTTGGTCATTCGTGGCTGAAAGCTGAATATCTAACGTGTCTGATAATTTTGGCCATGCGTGGACGTTTCCTCCTCGCCTGCGATGAAGAAAGCAACTAGCTTTCACTTTCCTCCAAGTGCGCAACTGTGCAGATGATCTAATGACGGTAAAAATGAACTCCATGTCAAAGATAAGGAGTTAATCCTTTGGTTGTTGATGTTAAAACGAGGGTGAAATTGGCGACATGCTAAAGGAATGATTCGGGGAATGTGGACAAAACCGTAGATATCTAGAAGAATTGGCCGAGCTGCTTATTTAAATTTAATACAGAAACTGAGTACAGAAGAACATGAACAGTTCCGATCAGAAAGTCAATTAGCGTTTATTACGCTTTTTAAATTCAGCTGACTGCTCGTCATACAGGCAGGGGTAGTTAACCCACAGATCAACAAGTTTATCTTCTATCAGGTTGGTGGTTGTCGCCAATTTAGCTGTCATGTGATCATCTGCAAGCTTTCGCACTTGAAGGCGGGGAAGAAACGTCCATGAAAGACCAAAATTATCAAACATGATAGATATTCAGCGCTCAGCCACAAATTACAAAAAACTGCACGCAGACGGGAGCTATCTGCTTACACCAAGGTGATAGCTCTTGTCTGCTTAAGGGTGAGGATAACTACCATAATATTTGTTTTAAGTACCCGAACAAATCTTATAAACTCCCTGAAATATCATACAACCGTATCAATGTTCGAACGCTTTGGAAGCCTATTTGCAAATCACCGCTGAACAACTTTACCTTGATTGATTGATTGTTTGGTGTTTGATTGTTTGGTGTTGAAGATGATATGTTTACAAACAAGCAGTTTGATGACATTTTAATCCGTACAAGTTCAAAGTTACACAATCAAAAAGGAAACCATGTATACACATGCAGCTGTACACATTGTAAGGCCGAGGCCACACTATGAGCTTTGAGCCGCGCTGCAGCTGCGCTGTGAAAAGCGTTACATGTGTTTCAGTATGAACCGGCCACACTATAAGCAGTGGCCTAGCAGTGGGTGCTAGCCACAAGCGAGCATTGAGTGGCGCTTTACTTCTCCATGTTTACCGCCGCTCAAAGCTCGAGCCGTACTTTTAAAGGTTATTTTTAGAAATCTGGCGGAAAGCAACGATAATTCACGAATATTTGCGAACGAACCAAGGTGCCTTTCTTTAATCAGACAGACCATAGGTGGGTGGGGGGTTTGGATTGCTACGATCGGCTTCAAGAATAGTTTTAATCATCGTATTTTGGGGTGAAATGTTATTAATTTATTAATCAAAGCACTAGAATTATTCATGATACAATAACTTTCTTGTTCCTGCAAATTGCAGCTTGTATATATGTAGACAGGTACAAGTTCGGATCGACATTGAATTATTCTATTATCTTCAATTATATTTCGTGACTTCCTGCATTTAGTTGTTTGAGGTGACATTTTATGATGCCTTACATCGATCGGTAAATGGGTTCAAATGTCGTTCAATCCAATAAATAAATTCTGACTCGATTTTCATTTGCTAGCCCTTCATGAAATCGTTGCCATCGGAAGTACTTAAAACACCAATCAACGCATGCTTTCCGCTGCCGTTGTGGGGGTCTCGGACAAATTTTGTCCCCCAGACAAAAACATCTTACATCTATCGGTCTTTTGTCAACAGGCCGAATCCCATATTTTTTTTAGATTTCCACCCTGCACCTAACCTTGCCTTATTATACTTCCTAAATAGTATTCATGCAGTTTTAAATTCAACCAGTCTCCATTAAGAAAAAGTATAAAGCCCTGGGATTGAATAACAAGAAGGGACAATCCTTTGGGTGTCAATGGCGACACAATTATTCCGAATATACAATTTTACTATGAAGAAAAAATATATTTATCGAGCCATGAGCTATGGAGAAAATTTCGTAGAAACAGATTTATTCGTAATTTCGTTATTTTTATCAAAAAGTACAAAATATAGCCAATCCGTTGATGCCAATCTTGCAGATGTATGTTTAGGTAGTTTTTATAAGGAACGACAAATACCAAAATGTACTCATACACCCAGGCTGTTTTAATTTTGTCAGTCATTTGCACTCTTCATCGGTTCGTTCGTGTTACTGACTTTACCAATATTGTTCATGTCAACGTCAATCCTTTAGTTTTTCAAGGTTCAACAAAAGTTGGAATTCTCTTGGCAATCAGAATTTATAACAAAAAGTCCGAATTTGGGCAGCCCATACCACTTTAAATCATCCCGACTATTTGAGTTTTGTACGTTATTATCACATGTCTTTGGTTCGCACCGGCTACTGACTTTACCACTGTTTTTCTTTCAATGTCAATCTTAATTAGTTTTGCTACAAATTGAAATAGTAGAACAGACATAGGCAAAAAATGGCACCGCTAGGACCATTCTTCCATGCAAACATGTTGATCAGAAGCATTTGTCGGTTTACAACATCATTAAACACACAAAAAATTGACAATCTGTAAACAATAATGTGGCACCAGTTCAAGTAACTATTATATCGTCATGTAATTAGTTTTACATCTTATTTAAACTTATCTGTATGAATAGGATATGAGATACATGTTCGAGCTAGCTGTACGCTAGCAGCCTATCAAGCTATAACCGCTTACAATGTGGCCATACCAGCTTTTAGGAGCTTTTAGCTAGCTGGCCGCTAGCTGACAGCTTATTGTTACAGCTCGTGGTGTGGCCACCCAAAGCTTGTCGCTCATAGCTCGGCTACAGCTTGGCCAAAGCTTCTCCAAAGCGCGGCTCGTGGTGTGGCCTTGGCCTAACACCAATCCAATACAGGCAATGAATGAAGCATGGCAGCAACATATATTTAATTTAAGGAGATGGAAAGAGAAATTAGTATAAACAGTACAGGCGGGGTAAATTTTCCTTTCCAACGGTACCAAAAGCATATCTGCCAAACTGTGCCATAAAAAAATTCCTAAGTGTATATCAGAGAATGACTGGACAGCCATCTTCACAGACAGGTCTAGCTGTGTGTCCTATTCGGCCAAGCCTCAACGAATGCACATTTGTATAACTTTTATTGATGATTACCATTGATCCAATCCTAATGTGCAAAGGCTTACTTCAGACAAATTTTTTCTCCCCTCTGGCACACAGGTCGTTTGATTGTGGGATTGTGTCAATTAACATGTAAACCTACTTAACTTGTGGGTTTAAATCCCACTCAGTCCAAACAAGAGCTGAAAACAATTGTGACTGGGTTTTTCATTCGATCGCCATATATGTGTAGGAGTTGCCGAAAAACCAGGGGTTTCCTGCAGGCAAAGAGCCGCTTTCCTCAACCACTAAACCTGACAATGCCGCTCGTAATTGAAATAATATTGAGTGGGGTGTAAAACATCTTTTATTTTTGGTCTCCGGAAAAACATCCTCAAAATTCCAAATGTCCTCAGTGAATCCTTTACATTGGGACATTCAATACGTTTTATAAAAATATTGATCTGATGGAAGTTAAGACTATAAACACACACAATAACATAATGGTTTTTATACGCCCAACTGAAAAAAATCTGTCGTATTATGGTATCACCAGTGCCAGTCCTGCAGTCCAGACATCCCTTTCGTTACAAACAATTTTAAGTTTGGATCTAATCTTAACGTGGCATGAGCTGCCAAAATTCACACTTTTTTCTTAATTTCTGATCATTACGGCAGTAAGAGGCTTTGAAGGCCATCGAAAAAAAAAATGATTGGCGTTGGAATGAGGAAAATTTATACAGTATGCGGCCTATACGAACCGGAATAATGTTCGAAAAGTAAACAACATTTAAATAACCGGGACGACCATTCATTCTAAGCAAAAGTTCAAATCAATACATTATCATACATTCTCGAGACTAGAAGCACTAAAAAGTTTTTGAATTCTACGTCTAGAGAAAAATAGCCAGTAATTCACTTTCAATTTTTTTAAGGCATACTAGGTAGAAAAGGGTGTCATGAAGTATTTATGACCTCGTGTTACATAATATGGTAGCTATATTTGATTATGCAATTTTCCCTTCTGTTCCAGAACTCAAACTAGGCTTATAAGCCTCTTAGGAGCCGCCTACTGGTAAAACACAGTTTTACTTTATTTCTAAAAGCATGGATGCAGTGTGCCTTACTTATCACCTCAGCGTGTATATGAGTGAAGGCCATTCAAATTTATGTTGTGACTAGGGTCAGGATTGATTTAATCAATGAAAAACAGGTTTTAATGTTATTTCCATAAAATGTTAAAGAATCCTCGTTTAGTTTTAAAAGTCATTTTAGATTTATCAACCTGAAAACAGTCAACCCATGGAGATGTTCATGTAGTTGACGCTTCGCGTGTGAAAATTGCAACTACGCCGTAGCACTATTACAATTAAATTTCACTTCTTTAGTTTGTAAAAGGCAAATACATATGCGAAGAACTTTGTCAAGAAGAGAGTGCATTCATACATTCTACCGTAATTACCAATTCGCTGGCCTGTGTCTCGTAAATGTACACCGGCGGACCACGACTTTGCATATTGTTAATATTCAAATACATATAGTAGTTCGTTGAAAGCAATAATGTAAAAATCTCACATTTTTAAATAAAATGAGCCTCCAAACGTTTGATACTTGTTTGATTTTTCTGCTAGGCCTACTATTACATTTAACATGATCTTCGTAGGAATGACCACGTACTTTGGTTTAAAAAGCGCACACATATTATACAGGACCTAATATTTTTTAACTTTAAGTTGTTTGCCCACGGTACTTATTTACGAAATGTTCGCCTCAGCACAACACGTTTCCGTTTAAATCTAGCGTGTTGGTCACTTTGCGAAGTTTAATTCAGTATGGGATTATGGGATGGGTGCAATAAAATCTAACAAATAGCTGTAAAAATTACGAACCTCTCTCGAGCGTTTTCGCCCGGCTTCCAATTCGAAACTATATGCTAACATCAAAACCGTGCCAGTCTAGCAGGCTACAACTCAGTTTATCAAAACCATTCTAACTACTTGATTGAATTGAAAACTGGCCTAAGTCTTTTACTCTAAAGGAGTTGTCGCCATGCTGGACGTTAACCTGTATAGTTCTAAACACATCCAACACTGTAACATATACAACCCCCAACATTTTGGCGCCGAATATGGCGACTCTTTCGGTTCGTGTGATTACAGTCTGTGTAAAAGTTGCCACGGACTATACCGCAGGAGTATGAGCCTCGCCCGGTCATAAACGAGGTTAACACTTCCGAATTCCCGTGCAAAAAGATGTTCCTATTGTCGAACTTTCCATGTGTGAAAATGTGGTTCTCACTCGACAAAAAGACATTTAAATAAAAAAATACATCAATTGTGTACAAAATAACATGTGTTTTATATTCAAACAATGCTACGGGACAACTTACAAACACTTAGATCGATATTCAACGACTTCTTCATGCTTTTTGATGAAAACATAAACCAAATTATCGCTAGGCCATCACGTTCACTGGTGGAAGGATAAAGAAAATTTGTACATAATAACGACAGTAAGTTGGTGACCGTGAATTCGCTACTATTCTCATATAACTTTAAGTCAGACTTTTTCTCTCTACATACCCCTAAAGGAACCTTGTTCCGCTGCGCTTCACGGCGGCTCCAAAAACATAAATTACTTCACATTGTTTTCCATGAATTTTATCCCACTTACTTTCACTTTATGTTACGTTGGGAGGGCCAATTAGTAAAGATTACATTTCCTTACAGCCCTATGTTTAAAAATATGTTTTGATTTTGCCGGTGTCCATACTTTTGCCAAGGGTTAAGTTTGGATTAAAGAGGGAAGGGCCATCAGGTTGGCTAAAACGAATTTTCCCACACATGGTATTATTTTTCCCGGAAAGACGAATCCTAGAAGATGCCTCTGTCCAAATTTCATGAAAATCCTAACGTAGGTTTTCCCGTACGAATTAATTTTTCAAAGGGGGGCCCTACCAATTATTACAAAATATTTGAAAAACCGCCCAGATCCTCCCCGAAGTTACTGACATGCACATGCGCACTTCATTGTAAACAGTGTTGAAAGGCAAAGTTTTAGAGAATGACTCGAAAAAGTTGAGTGTTAATGACGGTAAAAACAAAACAGAGGCCGTAATATCCACAAAGTTTTCACCCGAAAGCAGTTTGGAATACCTTTACTGACATTAGTGGATATGAAAAGGAGAGAAACAACGAGGATCGGGCGATAATCTGGCTTGCCTTCTTCGCTGCACTCAGGCGTCAACACAACGGTGCCTCTCACTCAGTACAGGTCTGTCAAATCTTCATTTTATCTTGTACAATTTTTTGTAGGCCTCGTGTTACAAACAAAATTTAGCTTAACTTTATTTCTTTTCAATTTCATGCAGGGTGATGTATTGGTTAGATCATTAGTTATTGATATTTCATTCGGACAAACTAGCTGACAGTGAGAGTGAGTGGTAGTACTTGTACAATCAATGTTGTTGTGGTTGCAGGAAGGTTTCAATAAACAATACATGTATACCGTATATATATGTCCAACCTTGCGTTTACTCACTGGCCTGCCAGAATGATATTAGTCTATGTGCTGCAAATGTCATCACTTTGAGCTCTGTTTTGTGAATTTGTCACAACATACTTTCATGGTATGGTTATTTCAGTGCAGAGTTAACACCTTAGCCCATCCCCAGGTGACTATCCTGCCATTCTGTCAGTGTTGTATTCTTTTGTGTATGACATAAAGCACCTAGTAAATCTGATATTTATTTTAGCACTGTAACTAAGAAAACCTTGTTTTAGTACTATTCCTATTTTTTATATTTTGCAGTGATATGAAAACAAAAGATGGAGCTGTAGGCCTATGGATTGTATTCTGTTGGGGAAGTGCTAAAAAATTGACTGAGGCAGAAATGAGGAGTTATTAAGATGTGGCTCACATACATTTAAATCTATGCCAGCGTATTGACATTACAACTTCAACCTTACTCATTAGCGATGGAAAACCTTGCGAGATGGAGTATTAATTTGTTTTTGAAATAATCATTTTTGACTGGTCATGATGTTTAATTTCTAATCATCACCACTAGACTAGACTGCTAAATTCAGTGACATTAACTGAAAATGATTTCTACCTGGATATAGACATGTTTAAAATATGTCAAAACCAACGTTTGGTGGACTGGTAGTTATGGAAAAGCATATGCTTAGTGTACACATATTAAATTTGTTTTTTGGTGATTGAATTCACATTTAAATGCTGGAATTGTCAGAATAAAACTGTGTTCTTAACAAAGAACCTGTACGATAAATAATCTAGTCGGATATGTTTTATTTTGAAAATCTTCTGCAAATAATCTGAACTAAAATCATCTTTTAGGTTCTTAGGAAACATTCCACCAATTGGTTTTGATTTCAATTCCCACTTTCTTTTAAAAATGCTGGCTTGGTTTACAACTTGATCACTGGCCCAATGTGCTATGTTGTCATGTTGTTATGGATAGTCAAGGGGTTTCCTCCCCAATAAACCTAGCTAGGCCACCTTATAAACGAAATAGTCGTGAGTGCGAATTAAAACAATGAATAAATCAATCTTAGAAACCTGCAAGTTCTCAACAATCACACTTGCGTACACATTCATATACCACCCCACTGACCTCGATAGATTCATTCATGTCTGGAGTAAAGCCGAAACTCTCACCATTTGGCAGGTACCTAAAAATCTATTCAATTTGGACTGAATTGGATTCGAACTTGGGACCCATTTGTGGAAAGCTGGTGATGATGTGAGAATCATCACTACACACAATCTCCCTTCTTCAAGCAAAGAAGGGGCCTCCGTGGCTCATTAGGTAGAGCGTTGGACGCTCAATCCGAACAGCCTTCCACCAATGGGTCGCGGGTTCGAATCCCACTCAGTCCAAAAAATTGGAAAATTTTCTGACTGGGTTTTCACTCGAACGAACTATGTGGGATGGTTGCCAGTTACCAGCGGAAGGTCGTGGGTTTCCTCCGGGCATAGAGACTGGTTTCCTCCCACAATAAAACTGGCAACGCCGCCATATAAGCGAAATAATCTTGAGTGCGGCGTAAAACAACAAACAATCAATCAATCAAGCAAAGAAAGGCGTTCGGCTCAGTTGGCAGAGTGATAGTCTCTTTGTTACTAAGTACTTACCGAATGTTGGGTTTTTCCTCTGGTCAGAGCCCAGTTTCCTCCTCCACTAAACTTGGCAATGCTACCATATAAGGGAAATACTATCAGTGTGGCATAAATATCAATCAATCAAAGAAAGAAGGGACCTCGGCTCAGTTGGCAGAGTGATAGTCTCTTTGTTACTAGGTACTTACCGAATGTTGGGTTTTTCCTCTGGTCAGAGCCCAGTTTCCTCCTCCACTAAACTTGGCAATGCTGCCATATAAGTCAAGTAATATTCAGTGTGGCGTAAACATCAATCAATCAAAGAAAGAAGGGGTCTCTGTGGCTCAGTTGGCTAAGTGATAGTTTTTCAGTCCGACAAACACTTTCCGTTCATGGGTCGTGGGTTCGAATCCCACTCAGACCAAATCAAATTTCGAAATTTCTGAGTAAGTTTTTCACACTGTCTGCCTATGTGAAAGAGATACCAGGTACTCGCTGAAGGTTGGGTGTTTCTTTCGAGAAGAGCTCCATTCCCCTCTCCAGTAAACTTGGCAACACCACTATATAAGTGAAATAATCTTGAGTGTGACTAAAAACACCAATCAATTAAACAAAGAAAGGACCTCAATGGCTCAGTGGGCAGAGCGATGGATTCTCAGTTTGACCCAGGCCTTCCATCTATGTGTCGACTCGCGGCCTCAGGTCAAATAAAATTGAAAAATCTCTGTGGGTTTTTCACCCTGTCGACCAATGTGGAAAACTTACGAGGAACTCTCCGAAGGTCAGGGGTTTCCTCCGACAGAGCCCAGTTTCCTCCCGCACTAAACTAATTTTCTGTGCAGCATAAAACATCGATCTATCAAACAAACATGGGACCTCGCTGGCTCAGTGATGGTTTCTCAGTGATTCAGACATTCAAGTCATGAGTTGCAGGTTCGAGTCCAACTCCGACCAAATAAAATTGAAATATTTCTGAGTGAGATTTTTCCTCAATCGCCGTATGTAGAAGAGTTAACAGGCAATTGTCGAAGGATCAGGATTTTCCTCTCACACTAAACCTGGCAAGGCTGCCATATTAGTGATATAATCATCAATCCATCAAACAAAGTAGAAATGAAAACAAAATCTTTCTTTTTGTTATACATGTATATTTTATTTTTTTAAATGGACAGGAATCAAACTTTTTGATTCGTTTATTATGTTTGAAACCACATATCATTGATGAGCCTTATCATAACTTACGTACATAGCAAATGTATTATAAAGTCTCTTCCTAATAGCCCAAATAAGAAATTGGGCTTTCTTTTCTCACCCATTCCTTTTACTGAATTGTCTGTGTTGTTTATAAATAATCAGATCTATACACTGGATTCCATTAAATTTTGTTTTCTTTGATCTTGCTCTTGAAGCAACTGAGAAATCTTTGAAACCTTGCATTAGTTTTGAATTATCCTCCAGTCAAGTTGTTCAAGACTGTTGAAAAAATAAACAACAGTGCACTGTCATTATTATGTAGTGAATTTTTTATAACATAAATTATAAAGTTTTATTTTAGATGATGAAAATCAAACCTTGAAGATGCATTTGAGCAGTTTTACACCAAGTATTATACTGAATGGTTTTCTATGTCACACTCAATGTTATTTCATTTATATGATTGATTGATTGTTTGGTGTTTTACGCCGCACTCAAGATTATTTCACTTATATGGTGGCGTTGCCAGTTTTATTGTGGGAGGAAACCGGGCTATATGCCCGGAGGAAACCCACGACCTTCCGTTGGTAACTGGCAACCATCCCACATAGGTCGTTCGAGTGAAAACCCAGTCAGAAAATTCTCCAATTTTTTTTGACTGGGTGGGAATCGAACCCGCGACCTATTGGTGGAATTCATTTATATGACTTTGTTGCAAATTTAGATCGAGAGGGGTACATCATTTAAAATGTTCTCCGTATTACATACAGTTTGACTTTTGGTTAATTGGAGAGTAGACCAAATACCCACAAGTGGGGTGGATTGGAATGATTTGACAAGTAAAATACCATTCTTCAAGTATATAGATGATTTGTAAATATACAAACCTATTACTTACTATACTATTTACGAAATTAAGCCTCTTGTATATGTACTTACTATTCGTATGCTTGTCCATTTGCATTCCACATTTACTACCTGTCCCACAATGCCAGCCAGTCACAGAACAAATCCACGCTTAGTTAGACTCAGAGTTAGAAAGAAGAGTAGAAATAAAACAGATCGAGACGACGAGAGACTAGAACGTTTGTGGAAGATCTATTGGCTTCTAATTTCACCTTCAAATAAAACAAAAAATCACCAAGGCAATAGTAAGGAAGTACAGGACAGATATAAATTGCCTTTTTTTAATAAGCTAAAACCACTGTGGAATAACACCGACACTCGATTTCGATCGACGTGTCGTTGTTGTGATGTGCACACACTCAGCTTGCACTACGAGGCTGGTATTTCATTTAATCATCCAAAGATTAGTCAGTCGCAAATCTACGTTGGTTGCATAATTCCGATTATTCGACAAAACAACAAGAAATCAAGTGAAAATCAACTTACGCTTTGATATTCCTTTGTATTCAAACAGCTCCTTTCAAACATGTGACTTTGTTATGACAAGCAGAAGGAAGACTCTACTGCGCATGTCAAGGCGGAGACTATAGAAATTCGTTTCGATAATTGACAGATGAACTTCATGAAGGAAGTTTAATTTTTACTCTAATTACTTAATTAAATCAATGAAACATTGGGTCATTAGTTAAGTTTGCTCACAACTCTCATTTACCACTAAAAACGATTGTGATTTGGACAAAGCCTATAACTTTACTGAAGCTCGTGGCCCTTCCCGCTTTAACATACTTATCTAAGCTGCAAATTCAGTGATAATCAAGGAAGTTTACATTAATGTTGTGTAAATTCAGCAAAATCTCATGCTTATTTTTACATCTGTATTTTTTATTTACAATAATAAGGAGTAAAAATAGGGTTTTAACATCGGTCGATAAGAATAGTTAAGTAATGATTCGCTTTTTTAACAACATATGAGAAGCTAGATATATGTTGTTCAAAAAGCATTGGATTTGTAAAGAAACCTGATTCAAGGATGAAATATAATTATGAATATGAATCATTTTAAGCCCCCTTTGTTTATGGGATTATATTACTGTTTCTCGTCTTACATTATCTGGATGATATTGCCAGACGAAAGCGAAAGACATGTTTTCTAAGCACAAAATATGCTTTTCCTCAGGATAGATTTAAAGAGGTGGTTTAATTTGCTAATAATCAATGTTCTTAAAACGATTATTGTTACTATGGGTGTAAACACTCTATTTGACTATTATTCAATATTTTCAAAAATAGTTTACCAAAAATGCTGAAGATAAAAAGTTTTTACTTTTGATATGCCCGACTTAAAAAAGTCGGTCGTATTATTGTATCACCAGTGCTGTCAGTCTCATATTCCCTTCCGCACCATAACTTGAAGAGTTTTGATCGGATCTATACAATATTTTCACAACATATATACACAAAGAAAAAGCATCCCCCCCTGGAAAGACTGCACCGACCGTTAAAATCACTGGTCCAGGGAGATTTTGGGCAAACTGATATTGCAGAAACGATTGTGATCATAAAGAGCAACATTCTGGCCATAAGAAATCACCATTAACTTATTCGTCCCGAGGAGCGCCTAGAGGCGCTGCTAGAGATCACCGCTTCGTCCCGAGGAGCGCCTAGAAGCGCAGCTTTCAGAGGGTCTCATTTCCCGGGGAGCGCTTATTAACATGCCTGTCTATTGGTTCATAGAAAAAAAAATTGAGCGGTTTTTCACCCCTAAACCAATTAAAAATAATCTCTTAAATGGTTAAGGAAGATATTTATACGGTTTAAGAAAAGTTTTGATTGGTTGTTGATGACAACATTCAATTTTGCGTCACATGTTTTGAAATGACAAGCGTTCTCGATCTTTCTGGATTTTTTGCGTCAATATGGCGGACCTGTCTAGTGACGACGAGTGTAATTTTGAAGGATTTACCTTAAACGACATCATTAGTGACTCTGACATCAGTCTGTCTGACTCCGAGGATGATGATTCGTCGGAAGATGAGCTTCCTTTGCATGTTTTTTGTGGAGGAAGGAGCAGGGAAAGCGGCGATGTTTGTGATGCAAGCACTACAACAACAACAACAATATATGCCCAACAAGCCTTGTAAATTTGGTGTGAAAGTTTGGGAACTGGCGGATAGTCACAACGGTTATGTCTACCAGATGCAAGTATACACTGGCAAGAAGGAGTCGGGCGGAGTAGAAGTTGGTCTTAGTACACGGGTGGTCAGTGATTTGACTGAAATATTGTCCGGTAAGAATCATGTGTACATGGATAATTTTTTCTCTAGTCCTCAACTTTTTGAGTCTTTGTTGGCGAAGCAAATCTATGCAGCTGGGACTTGTCGTGTAAATCGTCGTGGCTGGCCTGATGGATTACACGGCAAATGCTTACCGAAAGAAAAGGGTAACAGCAAGGCTTACCAGAGAGGAAATTTAGTGGCAACTTCTTGGTATGATAACCAGCAAGTAAATTTTCTTTCAACCAACAGTGACCCACGTCAGGTGTCCAGTGTTAGTCGCAAACAAAAGGACGGATCAAAGATACAAGGTCACATTGGCCGGCAACTATGCCCAAAAAGAAGCGATGTGAGCTTTGCAAGTCCACCAAGGTGAGAAGGGAGTCAAATTATGGATGCACAATTTGTAATGTGAATTTGTGTGTCACCTGCTTCGAACCGTACCACGTCCAACGTCGCCGATCTCATGAGGAGTAAATTATCACCATTACTCCGATTCCAAATGCCCTTTTAAGGGCAACCCAATTCTAATGAATAAAGTTTCTCAATTTGCACAAACTCAACACAAACCCCCTCACTTCCCTTTTCAATTTTTTTAGACTCCCACAAACACATTGTCAAAAACAACTTTCTTTACTCCAATGATGTCGATAATTTCAAAGCATTGATACAGTGTATATATCATATCAGACGTCATTCAATATATATGTATTTTAAAACAATAATTACATTTTTTTTCTATTATATAGTATATACTACTCACTGCAACACTTCTGTCTCAAATTGCTGGGGGGAAAAAATACTAAGCTATAACTTATCTATTTTTTACATGTATTCAATTCAATTCTAGCTGATAATCATTTTTAGTTCGACGTGAGTCAATTATTATTTCTTTTTTTAATTATTATTCTGAAAACGTCCGAGTTTATATAGGAAAAATGTTATATAAATATAAAATAAATTTTGTGGGTGTGGCCTGTCATTTGACAAAACCAACCAATGAATCAGCTCAGTTCTGTCACATGATCACAACTGGTAGACAGCTAACCAATCACGAAGTCGATAAGCCGTATGTCGGCCATCTTCTAGCTTCGGTACAACTGAAAGACGAAAAACTTATCAATTATATTAGCTAATTTGTGGTTGAAAATAACGTATCATTAATGAGTCATTGCTATTTTCGAAATATCCAGATTTTCCTCTTTTAAAAGATACTCACATTTTGTTTTTAAACGGCATTTAAACGATACCGAAGGCAAATTTCCAACGTAAAAAAACAGCAAGTTTGTAAAACATTTTGATCGACGCGCCGCCAAAGGTTGTAGTCTGCCGATTTGTTCTAACTGCAGTAGCGGCAAATAATGGGAATTTTAAACAAAAGTATGTGATATTTGGAATGGATTTTTTTCATGAGCACAAACGGATGAGTGAGCAAACGAATAATCTGCATGATAAATCGGTTGTGACCACAAAAATTATATTGGTAGCCTTTATAAGTGAACCAACCTGTGGACATAGCACACTTTTTTGTGTTTTAGTGCATTCAACGGCTTCAAAACTAAATCCAGTCCATAACTTTTTTTTCAAAAATGTGATCAAATGAAGGCATGGCCACCACATATTTCGTAAGTCTTTACTTTATTGCTCAAATATAAAAATTCGCCTCACTACATGCAAAAACGTCAACCGATGCAGGATCCACCTGCTGACTGCTGCTGCCTGCTCGGGACGAGGCCGACAGCACAGCTGTAGTACCAGCAGCCGTATACGCTCACAGGGACGAATGAGTTAATGGCAATAAGCTATACAATTTATTCAGGATATATTTAGCCAAATTAAGTGTATTTTAACAAAATATAAAGACGCTTGTGAGTATGAATATTGTCTGGCTTCACAGGGTGAACATATTGAAGTAAAAATGTCACTTTGAGTGTGTAGAACACATCCCTAAAGCAGAAGCGTCTATAGTCTCCATTAGCTTCCAACCTGCATTTCATCCCTCCAATGAGATGTTGGATCTGTTGCCCACTCTGGAGGGGTAAGACGCAGGTTGGAAGCTAATGGAGGGCTCTGAAGTTTCCTAGTTACAAGCATCTTTTTATTTCGTTAAAATACAAATTTGATTAATGGTGATTTCTTATCGCCAGAATATTGCCCTTTATGATCAGAATCGTTTTTGCAGTATCAGTTTGCCAACAATCTACCTCCACCGATGATTTTATCGGTTGGTGCAAACTTTCCAGGGGGGGAGGGTGCTTAAATTTTTTTGTGTATCGATAGAAGACGACTGACAGACCGTAATAAATCGGACGTAAATTGGGCACATATCACTGACAAGAGCCTCTGCTACTACAACAGTCTTTATTGTTTTGAGAGGGACAGCCTCTGAATACAGTGGCATAATCAACAATTGTTAACTCATTCGCCCCGAGGAGCGCATAGAAGCGCAGCCAGAGATCACCGTCTCGTCCCGAGGAGCGCATAGAAGCGCAGCTTTTAGAGGGTCTCATTTCCCGGGGAGCGCATAGAAGCGCAGAATTACATGCCCTTCTATTAGTTGTAAATAGATCAATTTAACCAGGTTTTCACGCCTAAACCAATGAAAAATAGTTTCTCAAGTGTATCAGGAACGTATTCATAAAGTTTAAAAATAATTTTGATTGGTTGTTGCTAAAACATTCAATTTTACGTCACGTATTTTTTTAAAATCTTCCTTCTCGATCTCTCCGGATTTCTGACACGTAATGGCGGACGTGTGCAGTTACGGAAAAGTTGGATTTCAAAGGATTTACTGATGATAACAGCATTGACGACTCCTACTACAGTTTCATGGATTCTTGAATTATCAAAATGGATTTAAATGAGCTTCATTTTTTGTTATTTCACCCGGAAAGTCAAACAGGAAAACTCCGATGTCTGTGAAGTGACATGGCTGCAACAACAACTTTGAGTTGACGGCCGATGAAATTTCGTTTTCGATAGTGAATGTTGGCGAACTCACCAAGCACACAGGCTGATTTTGGACGAGAAAGGAAGTAAACTGGACTCTTCCGGAAAGATGTATTGTCATTGATTTGATTTATTTATTGATTCAAGTTAAAAATTAATCTCAAAACCCATCAATGTACGTATCACTATCAACCATCACGGCATCAGTATCCACCATGAGGAATGGTATTTTGAAATGGCTTGGCAGGACGTTCGAAGTAATGCTGCAGAATTTCTGTCTTTTTCGCAAATGTTATTGTGTATTTGTCCTGATACTAGCTTTACTGGACCAGTTATTCACTACTAGCCCGCAGAAATAAATTCTTAAAAGCTGAGAAGAAACTATTTTTCAGACATCAACATGAGGCCCCTCTTGACCCACACAAATATATTCATTCATGATTCATTGAGAAATAAAAGTCAACAAACGACCAAAAAAACTAATTTTTTATGTTTTAAAAGTGTCGCATTTATTTTGGTGTAAAGAAAAATGTTTTAGTCTTTATTTATAGCGTCTCTGTCACATTTACATTTACAATTTGGTTTGATGACTTACGGTGTTATGGCAAATGTCAAGATGATTTCACTTTATTTGGTTTATATAATTATAAGCCAAGAAAAGAATTATTTTTCCCTCGCAAAGTAAAATCGTTGCACTTCGTGTGGTTCTTGGCAACCATTCTTCTCCAGTATTTGTCATATCAATTGAAAAAAAACAAACAAACAATTCATAAGATTCCCTAACTTTATTGGGATTAGTTCTTCAATTTGAAATCCATTTATTGAACTTGGTTTGAGGGAACTAAACAAATATTTCTACAGTGGAAAAAAAACCTGCTTTATCATGTGGAAAAATGTCAAATGTACGTATTGCAATTGTAAATATATTCTATATATTATTTGTCCTTTCCTTGATCCTCCATTCCAAGGTAGCTATTTATTTCAAAACCTATGAAAAAACATGTCATTATTGAAAAATAAAAATTTGAAGTTTGCAGTATTCAAGCTATCAGTATCAGATTTATACTACAGAAACCTTATAAAATATTTTAAATCCAGCTCTTTTGTTCAAATGAAAAGTGAGGACTTTCGTGGTTATTTTGATATTTTTTATTTTGTATAAATTATTGTTTCTTGATGAAATAAATTCAATCATAAAATACAAAATCCACATAAATTATATATGGGCGTGGTCTGTCACTGACGAAACAACCAATGGCCGGCTCGGATTCTGCCACGTGTAAACATCTGGGTCATCTTTATCCAATCAATGAGAGCGCTGTCGATCGTGCGGTCGAATGGAGCTGGATGAACAGAAAACATACCAATTATAAAGATTAATTACGTACTGGATTTAAAAGTGATAGTTTTGATAAAATACTTTTTGAAATCATCAGATTCTCACCTTTTTAAAGATACTCTACTTTTTTAAAACACTGGTAGTTGAACGAAATCGAAGTGCTTGTTTGACGACAAGAAATCGGAATGTCCGAACAATGTTTTGCTTACCGAATCATAAAACCGTCGCTCAACCAGTTTGTAGCTCTTTCAAATATTTGGAATTTTAACAAAAAATATACTTAATTTAGCTAATGTATTGATACGAACCATAGAAAAATGCCTGGCGAGTTCAGCTATACACATATAATTTACGTGCGGAATATTATTATTTAAATTCACAGCATTTACAAGTGAGTCCACATTTTGACACAGCACACGAGTCACTGCTTTTTTTTCGTTTCGTTCGGAAATAAACGGTCAAAACTTGTTAATAAAAATATTTTTTTGCACGGATTTACGATAGTTCGATAGAATTTTCACCAATTATTTCAGAAATCACAACTTTATTGTTCAAATGTAAGAATTAACGAAACTACGAACGATAATGTCAACCCATGCAGGTCAAGCTGTTCACTCGGCTGCAGTCTGCTCGGGAGCAGCCGGTGAAACGGCTTGCAGTACCGGCGCGTGTAAACGCTCGCAGGGATGAATGAGTTAATATGTATCTATGACCTCTATCTGTAATAAGATGAATAGGCCCTACTATATCTACAGCTATAAGTTGGAATGGAATGTCAATAATGGGCATTTCACTCAGACGTATCTAAGTGAACCTTCCCTTGGGAAAAGTTCGTTGGCAGATGTCAGCTAATTTAGCCATCTGCTCAGCAGTGTTCGGTACCCTCTTTAAGAAACAACACAATATATTTTGGGCAAACATCGATAAACTGTTTTCGTAAAAACAAATCTTTTAAACATTTATACCGTATTTCGTCTGTTTCGCACGCCAGTTTTTACCCTCACTGTTCGCACGGCTGTTGATATGAAAGGAACCGCCCAGAAGTGGGGGGACATATTCACACCTCTGCTAACGAGCCCCGCGGTGACGAGTCGAGTGACTGCAAAGCGACTGGCAGGGGAGCTAGTTATTCATCACTGATCGGTCAGTAAACGGCTTAGCCAATAGCCTGCATAATTATTAGGTTACCAGTGAAGACAGTCGGTCCGCTAAAAACGAGATGGTAAAAGACAGAATGCAGTGCTTAACTGCAAATCTGTTCAATCACGATCCAAAATCTGTAAATAACAGGGCCTCAGATTACATAATCATAAGAATATTATGGTGATAAAGTCTGCTGCCATTTAAAATCCAAACAAATTTGTTGTTGCTGTCCCGTCAGCGAGGAAAATCACACACGTTTGAGGTGAAAGGTTTTTACAAAGCCAGATCACGCTGTCACACTACGGGGCCGTACGGCGTACGTTATCCGTAAATAGGAAGAGTGAAAAAAAAAACTGTTCAAATTAGCGATTACTTGTACATTTTTATTGATTTTATTAAAAAATATTTTCCATAATTGATCTTTTTGTAAAGGAGAATCCAAGTTTGTTCCAATATAAGGGAATTATTTTTAATAATCGGTCCCTGACGAAACTTTGAGTTTGACATCGAAGTCGACTGAGTTGATCTCAAGTCGTGTCAAGAGTCAAGTTCACACTTCAAGCCAGTAACTGCTTTTTTCTTTCTTTTTACATTTTGATAATAAGGTACGCTTGGGCTTTTAATCATACTAACTCTACAAATTTAATCTAAATGTCATTGATCGAATGGGTTGTTATACGCCGTACTCCGTGAATTTAATTCTTATGGTTTTCTAATTTGGACTGAGCCATCACCCCTATTATTAAGTAGACCGTTCCGTTTATACTTTGGCATTCTGCAGCTCCATGTATAACAAACAAGATTTCCGTCATTAAAACTTTATTTCCTCATGATCATACCATCTTTTTACATCGGGAATATTGTACTCGTGAGAAAAAACTTAGTTTTCCCCACAATCTTTGACCACATGACATAAATATTGCAGCTCCGTAACGGACGTTGTTGCCGCTTCTACACCACGGCCGTGCTGTACAAGTGTACTCCCTGTAGCCTACTCTGTACATGTAGGTCTATAGAATAAAGCCCGAAAAGTTGAAAACAGTGAAGATATTCATACAATACGATCGCTGTAAAAAGAAAAGAGAAGAATGAAAGTAATTTATTGTTTAGAAATTTACTTTTATAATCAATTTGGTAATCTATTGATAGTACTATCTACGAAGGCCTTTGTATACCGCCCACTGTCACAGTCGACACCTCCGTGGTCCAATCAAGCGATTCATTGTTTGGTGATTATAGGATTATCCCCTCATTCCCCATACTCTCTCCAGGGGGTTATCGTCTTTTTTTGCGTGCGAAACATTAGACGAAATACGGTAATTCTGCTAAATAGTGGAAAGACCAATTTCTATCAAAATAACTCAATTCTGGTAAGAAATTGTGTTAACATTTCATCTTCTCGTATTAAGTTGCTCCAATTGAATTTCTTTGTCTAATAATTCTAGCTTACAGTTCATGTCCTGTTGTTTGATTTTTTTCTTCCCTGTCAGCCACACATAATGAACATTTAATGAAGAACAATCTCAGGTTTTCAAAACACACGGGGAGATCAAAACAACGCACATCAAAGGGAAATTATCAAACAGCGTACATAGGTTTACTGCATACCATCAGGACAAAATATTTCCTCATTGAAAGACTGCCGGCTTGGCGACCCAGTTGTCTGCCGAAAAACCGGTTACTCCCAAATGAGACTCCATCGACAGGAAGCCGGACAATCACCTAATTGTAGAAAACAATACTCTTATGAGCTAAGAAAGCTCAAATATTGTAGAAAGGATGCCATTTTCTAACAATCTATGTTCCGATTCAACTGTACATCGACCCGTTTTCCTTTTGAAAAAATCTTTCACATATGCAACAAATGTCTTAAAATGAATGACCAACCTTTTCTGTCCAGATATCCATTTCTCTTTTGTCAAACTATAAGTAAGAGTTATAGCATTACATCCATATATACAACTATTTCGAACACTGAGATAGAAGAATGTTTGATACTATTGTTAAACAGAAGCCTCTATTTACATAGAAATGATGCGCTATTTCGTGCAGTGTAGCATGCAGGAAAGCATTTATTGGTGTCGTTTAACACCAAGATTAATTGCACTAATATAGTGCAATAACATTATAATACAGCAATGAGTATACTCAAAATTTACATGTGACTATCAAAGAATTATCCACAAATACCATAAATATGTATTTTAGTACGTTTTAATGATTTAACCTCATTTTTCGTTTACAGCCACTTTTAAATTGTTCTTCCAAGTCAGTTCAATTTGTAGGATTTTATCATAACTTTTTCCTACTTCAATTGTACATTAATTTTAGCATACTCTACTGCCTTCCCGGATTAGTTAATATTCTTTTACTAATATACCTAACCTATTTTTACATAAATTTTTAACTTTCTTCCTTCTGTCTCCTGACACATTTGATTTTACATTACTAACTCCTTTTTTCCTACCCGGTTTCCTCCCACAATAAAACTGGCAACGCTGCCATATAAGTGAAATAATCTTGAGCGCGGCGTAAAACACCAAACAATCAATCAACCTTTTTTTCCTATCGCTTCTTTTGTTCTTTCAGTCAATGTCATATTAGGCACTATTATCTTTAATTTTATCTAATCCCTTTTGCAGGGGTCGAATTCAAATTTTTTGACTGGGTGCACACCGTGCACCCAAAATATTACCTTTTTTGAAAACGGGTGCACCAAGTTATATTAGGGTGCACAAGGTAAAAAGTTAAAAACGCTCAGTAAATGAAAGAGGAAGGCTTAAAACCGATCTGCATTCGACGTAACAATGCAGAATAGTTTATTTCCATTTGTAAATTAAAAACGAAAAAAAAAAAATGTGAATTACCGTCTATAGGCCTACATATAAGTCTAAGAATCTTGCATGGCCGTCCGTGAGATTTGTTGATAGTTGACTGGTTCTAATGACTAAGTATACCGAAATTGTCATCAAAATATTTGATACGAAAATAAATCTAACCAAACCGTATGGATAAAGGGTGTTTTATTTGTTTTTTTTTTACTAAATTGAGTCCTCCGTGAGGGGTTTGGTTCAAGCGTCCCGCTCGTGTCTGTTGCAGTAACGCTGACGGAGGAAATCGGTAAAATAAAGAATCGTTGAAGGCGTTTTTTTCTGTCCGTTGTCTGAGTTAAATTGATTGTAACAAGTGACATGCATTCAAACTTCGTCGCCTTCCCACACCGACCCCCTAATGATAAACGAAGCGACTCGAGAGAAGAGAAAAAACAACAACCACGTGCTTGCATGCTCGCCTCAAGTTTTGTCTATCCTCAATTCGGGCCGATATTACCAGGAACTAATGGCCCGGTTTATTGCCTATTGGGACCCCGTGGATATCAATTGTACAACCTGTATATATAAATGCTAAAGCGGTAGAAAGTTTCAGTGAAAGATCGACCACGCTCAATGTTGAATATTTGAAGTTTACGTCAATTTTGTTTTTCAACAAACCAGTAATGATTAGATTTTTATGTCCACACTCTGGTTATATCCTCTGTTACGGCAATTATCAGCGAGAAACATCGATGAATCGCTGCTCGCAGCATTACGGCGTACAGACGTAAGCTACCGTACTTTGGTCGTTACGATCTATCGCTATACCCTAAGTTATAGTTATAGCTTGAAAAGTCGGTAAATGAATTTCCTCGCTGTTTCTCGCAAGTTGAAAGTAAATTAAGTTAAGTCCCACAAACCAACTTTTCAATAAAAGCTACATTTACCAATTATTGTCTAGCGGATTAATACGTATCCACCCAGCCTTTCGGACCGCTCAAAGTTTGTGACTTCGACGACTTGTGCTTACGAATAGGGCCTACATTACAGACCTTTCCGGCCGTAGTACAGTGTTTTTTACAGGATGCCCGCTGGGTGCACTGCGTGCACCCATTTTTACTCTCTTTTATATTTTTGGGTGCACCAACAAAAAATTGGGTGCATTTGTGCACCTGTGCACCCGTCATTTCGAACCCTGCCTTTTGTCTCCAGGCATATTTTCTTATTTTATCTGTACCTTATTTCCCCACTCCACTTTCCCTTTTTATCTAGTTAGCCCAATTAGGTATATTACCATTTAGTTAGATGACAAATCAAGGACCTGGTAACACAAGCAGGCAATCCTCTGTAAACAATAGACATGTAAGTTCTAAATCTGAAAGCCCCCTATATTCAAAGCTCTGCTGAAAGCCCTTTTCAAAATTTTGCAATGTCTTCACCACGTTCGCATCCTAGAGGGGAATTTACGTGACCAAACCCTCCCAAATTCCTTAAATAATAAAGTAAAAGGTAAATTCTCTTCTAAAACCCGCTCAACTCAATCACGAAGTTGACATTGCGTTTGATCGTGTACACAAAAATTGGGCCCTTAACGGAGACAGAATACTGATTAGAAACAAAATGAAGAATCGTGTCCTTTAATGCTTCAATAAATAAAATATAAGAACATTTTGGTGAAAAAATTATTTTATTGTACATTTTAATTAGGGGTCATCTGTGACCCGTTGGGTTGTAATAGATACAACATATGCAGAATATATGTAAACAATTTATACATATTTACACATTTCTACTCAACAAATTGCTTTAAATATGAAACACAACCGATTCAAATATAAACTTATAGATTCTTCTATGGAGCGGTTTTACTAAAACCAAAACACATAGGACAACTTGTACTACTTTGTACATGGTGATGTTTTAATATGAGCTTTCTAGAGAAACTACTCTCATCATCAGAAATTACAGCAACACAACGTCGGCATGGTTAAACATTATATACACAGCAAGAATGACAAAACAAATACAAAAGTTATAATCACTGATAAGTTGTGATTCCTACACTGTAGTTGAAATCACCATAATCTAAGGTAAGGGAGGGGGGGGGGGGCAATCCTATTACAGGTCAAGAGTTAACTACATGTATTAAGATATGGAGGACATAGAATAAGCAGGTGTGCTGTAACATCAGGATATTACACAGACGATAAGACAACTTTATCTTTAGAATGGAGACAGTTGGTTACACATTGAATAAGCGGAGAGGAACGGATGAAATTTGAACATTTAATATAGGATTTAATTTTGAAATATGAAGGGACTCTTTGTATGCTAAGTTAAGCTTGTTCTTAGCCTGGTCAATTATCTCACATGACAATTTGTTGGGATTGTGATTGTTATTGTAACAATGATTTGCAACTGCAGAGGAGCCACTGTTTTGGTGCATAATGTGATGCTCGGAGAACCTCTGATTAATATGTCTGGATGTAAGTCCCACATAAGATGCAGGGCAATCACCACATGTAACCTTGTAAATAACATTACTTCAAACTTTTTCATCTTCGCGATCTTTGTAATTAAAATAAGAACTGATTGTGAAAGTTTCGCTTAAAGATACAAACTGAACTGTCGGGACAAGGTTTTCAAGTGATTTTAGTTCTTTAGATAATTTTATTGAGGCTGGTCCAAGAAAGGGTGTTCTGATGAAGATTTTTTGTTTTTCAGGTCCGAATGGTTTACAAAATGGGTTGTCTGAAAATTTATTGTCTAGGAACTGTTTAATGATTGTGTCTACCGTGGGGGATGGATATTGATTTTGGATTAACATATTTTTTATTTTATCGATTTCAATGCTAAGCAGTTTGTAGTCATTACAGATACCCCAAGCTCGATTAAGCAATGTACGAATAAGATTAAGTTTAAATTTATTTGGCACAAAACTTGACCATGTCTGGTATCTGGAGGAGAATAAGCTCCTCGCAAACATGCAGGGCGGATTCAGACAAGGTCGGTCAACTGCTGATCACTTGGTGCGGTTTGAGACCTTTATTAGAAATGCCTTTGTGCGCAAGAAACATGCCGTGTCGGTCTTCTTCGATTTGGAAAAGGCCTATGATACCACTTGGAAACACGGCATTCTTAAAGATCTTTTTGCTATGGGGCAGGACAGGAACGGTTGTCGACAGAGCTTGCCACATCACTTGACCTATTTTCGACTTCTGTTGTGAAAGTTATCACGGCCGGATTTCACTACAAGAGAAATATAAACTGGAGATAAAAGAAGTTTGAAATCAGCTGAATAATTTTGCTTCAAATGGTTTAAAAGACCATGCAAGAAGAGAATAAAGGTTTAGCTATTTCTTCCCGGATAAGCTCTCAACTCCATTGAGTCCGCAGAACGCAGGCGAATCGGCGTTTGAATTCCATGAGTGAGGAAATTTCGGACACGGGAGTTGTTGGTGGCCCGCCCGAAAGTCCCCAACCTCTTTCTTAGCCCAACTCTGCAGGTTTTTTCCATTTCCATTTTATTTGGGATAATGTCCCGACTGGTCCTCCACCAGCGATTAATTGCTCCACCAATTTTTGCCAAAGTTTGTTTTTCTTGTCTGTTATTGAAAATATCCCTTTGTTTTCTAACACATAATCCCCCCGTGTGGGTTCCGGGGAGATAAGAATAGACCCACAGCCTTCCCAAGGTGCTTGATCGTAAAAGGCGACTAATCCTTGGGCCTCCGTGTGGGTTCCGGAGGATAAGAATTGGCCCACAGTTCACAGGCAAGCTTGATCGTATGAGGCGACTAACCTGTGGTAAATTTTTAATAATGGTATAAACCAATATGTTTTTAAAACACTCTTTAAGAATTAGTTGGATATAATATATGTATTTACACAATTTTGTAAAGATGAAAACAAATATTTATTTATATGGATTGTATATATTTCTAGGACGTACTTGTGCTGAAAACATTTGTTATTTTGGAGATTGTTGTGATATAACATGTTTTTATACTCCCAAAAATAATTTACACATTTTTTACCAGTTTTTAACTATTGTGTTTCTGTCAAGTTTGGGTTAATTTGTATTTTTGATGTAATAAAGGATTGTCTGATCCAACCTCTTTTCGCCGCCATATACGGTAAGATCTCCGCTAATTCAAGTACTCTAAAAAATTCAAGGGCCAGAAAAACATTAACAAAAGTACACTTAAAATTCAACTTTTTTCGTTGAGAGTCTTACCTCCTGGAGTGAGCGATCAGATAATCCTATTGAACGATCGCTGTTGTTGTTTTTATAGACCCAATGTGGCAAATAGCAATGTAATAATTTGTTATTTTCACATCACTGGTCCTTGAATTAGCGGAGATCTTACCGTAAGTGAAATAATCATGAGCGCGGCGTTAAACCCCAATCAATCAATCAATCAATCAATCTAACACATAATCCATTGTCAAAAAACTTTCCTTTTTTGTGAAATTTCCCTCTTCTTGTGCAATTTCCCCTCTCAGCCATAGTTTTTAACATTTGGACGGAAGTGGTGTATTTGATGGAAATTATGGGATATATTTTTTTCTCATACTAGTTTTAATACCAGTCTCACTTAATATAGGTTTGATTTTACGTTTGATCAACCGGCTCAAAGATATGGATCAAGTGAGCCTAGTTCAAGCGATTTAATACCGGTCATATTTATTACTGGGTTTAGCTAATACGCTTTTGAACAACCGGCCCCTGAAGTCTATTTCACTCAGTGATGTAGTGTAAGTTTAACATAGCTCTCGGCAACATATTTCTACAGTATAGGTTGCTCTGATGTACAGTGTAAATAGGGGTAAAACCTATGATACTGAAAAAGGCCACTGAAGTCTTGTGATTTGCATTGGGGGTACATTGTATAGAGGGGGGTCTAACTTTGAAGCAATATTCTTGCATGACTGCATGCCTCTACTTCTCGGTGAGAATACATTCCTAATCCCTCATAACACCCATAACCCATTGACAATACAATACAGTTTCTGCAGTGTCACCCACACCACAACAGGAGGATACAGCCGACAAATATCCTACCATCAGCATATATGGAGAGACAAATACCTAGGTAGGTATTCCTAGGCTATGGTTGCTGAAAAGTGATGTGTTGAATGAATTCTTATCAGTTTTGCTGTCTTAAAGAAAGTGATAATATAAATTTCTGAGAAAAATGTGCCAGGTCTCTACCAATTAACATTAACCAGTTTGTTTCTTTTGATCTCAATGAAATTAAATAACCAAGCAGGCAGAATTTTGATGCAAGATTGAAGAGGAGAAGCTTGTCAATAAAGGAGATACTAGAGGCATCGCAAGAGCTTGTAAAAGTAGAAAAACAGCTCTTTTTAAATACTAGTACGTCTGGAGAATATTGCTTGTCCATACCTTCAGTTATTCATAGACAGTGCCAGGTAAGCATGGATCTCTTCTTTACAGGTAGGTTTCCAGGTGACATCAACTTTATTTTTTTTCTCGTTGACGTAGGTCGGCATATTTGTTAATTTCTTATGCAATCAATTTCGTAAATTCCATCCTCTAGAAAAAGGGAAAAATAGTCCAAGGCTGTCTGCGTGTTGAAATTTCGGTCTAGGTGGGGACCGCCTTCCAATGGTTTTAAATTTTGAGTCCACTTGTTTGATGTTTCCTGGTCGCCAACTTCGCTGTGACAACTCAAATTGTCAGACTGAAATCCAAACTCTGAACTAGATTTTTCATTGAAAAGTTTTTTTAAAAAATCTCCGTCCGAGTCGCTATCGCTCGATTCTTCACGGCTAGTATTTTCGAAACTCTGTGGTCGCTATTCTGTAGACAGACAAGGAAGTGGCGATAACCTGTCTTGTTTGTTGCGTGTAGCGAGCGTGCCACAACAATTTACTTGGTAGACTTTTAATAATGTCATTAACCGAACACCCTTTCTTTGCATCGGACGTTTATTTCTTCATTTTTCTTAAGATTATTACTGCTAAAGCCGCATTCACCCGATGCGATTAGTCGTGTCGACCGCTACGATGCAACTTAAGTTGAATTAAAAAAGTGTTGGTCAAGTCGAATTCGACTGATCTCACGGTCAAAAATTAAACACGTTGCTTGGTTCCTATGGTTATTTATCAAAGATTGATTCTTGTTTGAGTAGTAGCGACAAAGAAGTGTTAGCACTTAGGTGTTTACTTCATGCAACAGCGTCAAGCAAACGAAAAAAGAAACAAGTAAAATGAAAACAAAAAAGATCTGTATGGGTTCGCTTACAGTGCTTTGGTTGCAGAATTAGAAGCAGACGACCCAAAAGCATTGAAAAATTTTCTGAGAATGGACAAAACAACATTTGACAACCTATTATTTCTGCTGACCCCAGTTATCCAAAAGAAGTCTACACTGATGCGTGACCCAATTCCAGCAGCAGAAAAACTTGCTGTTACTCTGCGCTTTCTCGCAAGCGGTAAATTACTACGTAATGTGCCACCTGTTTACTTCGAAAGAATTAGAAATGAAATAATTACACTATATTCATATGATAATGTCTCCATAAGAAATCAGCAAAAAAAGTAATTCTTAAAACGAAAGCTAAAATTAGGTCAGCGTTTGACACTTGGGACTTCCCCATAGGAGTTATCTCCCATTTGCAATGTTCCTAAAAACGATTACACTTTTATTAAAGTGGATTTCTCTTTATTTGAGTCTGTCTTCTTTTCAGGTGATAGTTATGGCTCGAGGGAGTTTTTATACAGAATTCCAAGAAAAACCATATGTAAGGGACTGTCCCCAGTTATCGTTTGCTCTTTCAGGCGGTCGTTTTTTTAAAACAACCGCTAGCAGTGAACACCTATCGTTTTTTGCTAGCCGGAATAAACAACTGCTGAACGGTTCAATGCTAGTCCTCGGTCGAGTTCGGCTCTCGTCGGTAAAACAGCGTGTCTTACAGTTTTGCCTCTGCCATATAGCTAGGCCTTCAAGCCTGAGTCCATGTGCTGTGTTTAATTGGAAGGTAGACGGCCCTCAAACAGATACATGATATATTGTATATATTCTTTGTTACGATCTTAACATTCAATATACTACCAAACTGTTTGTCCTCCAATTAAAATATTTTTAATAAAATATTTGTTTTTCCAGTTTTACTCGGTAGGTAGTTTCTCACTGAGTTTACTCGATCAGTTTTCGCGGTGGGTTATTGTTAGACTAAACATCGGATAGTTGCTACTTAGTCTAGTTATTGATAGCATGTTTTTGAAAGAAAGAGAATTTTAATAAATCACTAACAAATACAGGTTGACCGTCTCTAATAGCCCTTTGGCTTTGTTTTTGGACAACCTCAACCGTGAAGTTCATCCACAAATAATTCCTATGTAGGCCAGGTGGCGGATGTCCCTATGACAACTGTCAGTTAGGTCTTATCAAGCAAAGTCTACAAATTAAAATAGGGGTGATAGTGATACCGTTATAATGCTGATGTAACTGTTACTGTCGAAACAGTCGAGTGTATATATTTGGAAAATATTTGCAAAACTACTAAAGTCGATTCTTACTCAATAATGAATATATTTCTTGTTGATGACAGATGTATAAGTAGATCCAAAATAAAAACTTTCAAAACTCTTCACCCTACAGAATGGTTAAAGATGGACTCAACCAGACGTGTTGATCACGTGGCAAGTGTGCATGGAATTGCGAGGGTTTAAACTATACTGCATTACATAAGCGAATCAAGCCTTTAGATTACCATTTACAGACCTATATAAATGCTCTACTGAAATAATGGACTAATCATCAGATATAAATTTAACAACGCAAGGCAGTTCATGTGGATTTAATAAAGAAAGAACTGGGAAGATGAATTCACTTGATTTATGGGCATGTCAGTTTCCCGCGTCAGACGGTACCGGGTAGACAAACATACATATCCTCATCGTTCAAGGTTGGTTTCTCGTGTGGCAATCAGAAAAATTATTGAAAAAGTTTCTTTGACAGTGTCTGACATTTTTTCTCTTATGCCGTGCACATTTTACACGTTCGCTATCTATCACATTTTATAGTAGATCTACCACTGAAAGAAAAGTAAGAATTTGGATGAAAAAAATATTGTTACAATAAAGAAAATACCGAGTAAAATCTATTTTGTCATGGAAGATGGGCGTTTTGGTGGGACAAATCTGAATTGGGAGGGAGGTTGTATTTTTAAATAAATGCACACAGACAATTAATGAAAAGTCAACGGTTTCAATTTATATTTTTCCGACATGTGTAAGTTCAGTAGCAAAAACTTCCGGTATATCACCGCCCGTTGCATCGCATTCGATATATACTCGGTAATGAAGAAGATACTATGACTGTAGTTAGGAACTGCCCTGAAACAAAATATAATACTTTGATAGTTCTTTAATTCAGTAAATATAAACTAGACAGATAAACAGGTAAAGTTAGGTTTGGAACTCGAAGCTGAAAAACGTTTAGTGTGTTGAGATCTAAATACATCAGAATACTTTCGACAAATTTTTGATTTGACAAAGTAACTTTGAAAGTTTATCCGAGACAACAAAATTTAATTGTTTTCAAAAAGAACACTTTAAATATTTGCCTACATTGGTCACTAGAACAATACTCATACAAAACCAGTTGGTAAACTGCAGTCAAGTCAGCCGAAAGTTGATTAGAGCTTGACTGGTTATCAAACTGGGCCTTTAATCCAGACCTGCTGCAGAGGTTATGTTATTGAGATTTGCTCACGGGCAGTAAGCGTTTTCACCACATGGGGTAGCTTCGATCGACTGAACATAAAACGACCGCTGGCAACACCTACCGTTTTTTCTAAATCAAACGGTAAGCAAACGAACGATAACTGGGGACAGTCCCTAAATTCATACCTGAAGTTTGCCAATCAATTTATGACCTTTTAAAAGAAGATTATATGAAGGTAAGTTATTTGCCAAAGCAATCAGCACAATAAATAATATTATTGAAACTTAATATGAAAGTGTAAACTATAGAATTTAGTTTACAATAATTTATTACATGTATGACATCTTACATATCACTTTAAAAAAGTAGATAACAAGAAACTAAATCAGTTTCGTAATAATAAAAATAAAATACTATCTTGAAACTATATGAAGATCAGTCAAATGTTGTGGGTGTGGCCTGTCATTTGACAAACCAACCAATAAAAGAACCAGGTTCTGTCACCTGATCTCAACTGATAGACAGGCAACTAATCTGATTGTCGGCCATCTTCTAATTTCGAGACAACTGAAACCGGAAAAACCTATCAATTATATTCGCTTATTGAGATAGTCAGTTCATTGATGTTTCATTGCGATTTTCCTCTTATAAATGATACTAAGCTTTTGTTGTCAAAAAAGTAACTTTGCCAAACATTTTGATCGACGCTCCGCAAAAGGTTGTGGTTTGCCGATTTCTTCGAACTGCAGTAGCGACAAATAATTGAAATTTTAAACAAAAGTACTTTTATTTGGCATGGAATTTTTTCATGCGCCAAAACAGATGAGCGAGCAAACAAATAATTTGCATAATAAATCGATTGTGACCACAAAAAGTGTAATGGTAGCCTTATAAAGTGAATCAACTGGTGGACATCACACATTTTTTTGTGTATCAGTGCGAAATAACATGCTCGAAATTAAATCTAGTACATTTATATTTTTTTTAAATATGATAAAATGAAGGCATGGCCACCAGATATTTCATAAATCCTTAATTTATTGTACATATATAAAAACTTGTCAACCGATGTAAGTATCCACTGGCTGACTGCTGCTCGGGATGAGGCCGACAGCACAGCTGTAGTACCAGCAGCCGTATACGCTCACAGGGACGAATAAGATAATGGCTTCCCTAAGTTTTTTGTTTTTAACAGCTAAAGTGAATGAATTATGTTTTTTATCAACAAGTTGGGCTTGAAGTTTAAATGTTTAATGACTGTTTATTCCTCCATAAATTGATATTTTACTTAATTGTTGAATTTTTAGCTTTAATTCTTGACGGCGTCGAAATTTGAATAGATTTGACGCCCAACTTTTTGATCAAAGAGAATGTCTGGGTCATTTTCTTTGTTTTTCTTTCTCATGTTTATTGATTCAAGAGTTTTCAAAATGGCAGTCTGTATATCATTATCTTCATTCGCTTTTCTCTTCTTCTGTTTTCGGTGTGCATGACACAGTTTCTTTACTATCTTCTACCTATAATGTTAATAATGAAATAAGAAACTTATTAGATATGGCAAGGTTTTTCATGATATAACTTGTAATACACAAGAATAATAGAAATAATAAAACTATTTCAAGGTTCCAAGTACAGTGGAGGAATGGGCAAGAGTTTTTTGACAGATGGCAATTTCCGAATTGCATCAGGGCCATAGATGGAAAACATGTTGCCCTCAGACCACCAGACAACAGTGGCTCACAATATTTCAATTATAATTTTTTTTTCAGTTTAGTCCTTCTAGCATTGGTAGATGCCAATTGTAATTTTATTTTTGTAGGTTTCGGGGCCAATGGCAGAGCTGGAGATGCCAGTATGTATGCTAATTCTGAAGTAGCTCATGCGTTAGAGAATAACACCCTACATCTACTACCTGAAACACCTCTTCCTGGAGGTACAGATACTGTGCCAGCTCTAATAGTTGGAAATGAAGCTTTCCCTCTAAAACCATATCTAATGAAACCATTTCCAAGTCGAAATTTAACAAATGATAAGATGATTTTTAATTATCTTTCTAGGGCTCGTGGGGGTTCAAAAAATGCTTTTGGCATTTTAGCAAGTAGATTTTGTATATATCGTAAACCCTTGCAAGTATCACCCGAAATGGCCGTCAACAACTGCACTTCATAATTATTTAAAAACTGAAGATGCAGTATATCAAATGAAATCCAAGAAATACAGATTGCAGGAATTGAGACACGATGAGGTAATAGACAAGGTGTAAATGCAATTCAAGTTGGCGATAAGTTGAAGGATTATTTTGTTGGCAATGGCCCAAGTAGCTTGGCAAAATAAAATGATTGTGTAGGTGTAACAATATTGTGTCAAACAAATTTAAGGTCAATTTAAACAATTTGTAAAATTTTAATTTGTATATGTAAAGGTAGGATAGGTTAGTTTTGTAAACCATGTTAGACAGATAATAGCGTTCAGCGAAATTGCTAACTTCCCTAATGTCATTGGAGTTGTTGACGGTAGTTTCATTCCAATCTGCGGACCCTCTGAAGATGAGCCAAGTTATATATGCTGGAAAGGGTTCCATGCTATTAATATTCAAGCAACAACCGACGCCAACGTGACGTAAATATTCATTACGTAAATCTGAGGCCACATAGGCATTGTAACGGCCTAGCCACTTTCTTATTTAATACAAGTAATCTTCATTTTAGTAATCCGCAGCCTTTCAGGAACAATGGTGTGGGAAACTAGCAACATGATACTGTCAGCCAAGTAGGTGTTCTCCGCCACAATTATGGCAGACCATCAGCAGGCGGGCGCTCCGCTATTCAACTGGTTTAGACAAAAAACAATGCAGTTAAGATTAGCATGTCGTTTTAACATTAATTTAATACAAAGTGTATGCCAGAACAATGCAGTTAAGATTAGCATGTCGTTTTAACATTAATTTAATACAAAGTGTATGCCAGAACAATGCAGTTAAGATTAGCATGTCGTTTTAACATTAATTTAATACAAAGTGTATGCCAGAATCGACAAAGCTTTACTTTCAGCTTTATACGAGCGATATTATACTCAAAAGAACTCTTTTCATATAAAGGTATTTTTCTTATTACTAAATTATTTACGTGGCTATTTTAGACACATATTTCACATATTGTCCATCTAAAACATAGGCCTACTTTTATGACACTTTAATATATTTTAAAAAGTAAAAATACATGTACAGAAGAAAAAGAAATTGATGAAGCCCTGTTTAAAACTTTGTAGATATTGTGTTGAATATGGATCAAATTTATTTAAAAATATCCCTCTACAATAAGTTGATAAAAATGATACATTCATATCTTGTCTGAGAATATATTATCAATTAACAAAAAGTGATTTTCCTAAAATGTAATTAATTTAACTAAATGCTAGACTTTTAGAAAGCAGGAAATATTGGATCATTTACATTCAGCAATAAAATGAAGACAGAAATATAATGAAAAAGAAAAGCCATCACTGAACCACTTCCAAATGACTATAACCATTCAGGCCATCATTTTAAAATGTTTATTATGTTATTCATATTGACAAATATAGAAATTAAAGAATCTTTTGCATTTTTTTTTTTGTGTTTCTATCTATTTATATTAATTAGTAAAATGTAGTTTTTAGATTATTTTTCTAGTAATACCATGGCAGAGCATGCACTAATCAAATTTGTTGACACAAAACAGTAGCTATCATCCCAAACACCTGGTTTTCGAATGAAGAGAATAGTTGTTTTTGACCGAACTCTTTCTCTTCAAACAAAATTACGAAACTAGCTCAATTTAAGGCTAAACCAAGTAACCTGTGGAAGGAGTTCTCCATCAGGGTGTTGGGAAAAGCGGGTATGTATCAAACAGATTACTAGCACAACACTGTTTTGTTAGTTTTATGCTTTTTGGGGTTATTTAGGATTTAAACTGTACCGTATATGATTAATGGATCAATTTGTAGAGATCCCCAGTCCCTGTCGTTATCAACTCACCAGTTCCCGCCAATGATTATGAAGACCAATCAACTGAAATTGACCTATTTAGTGAGACTTCCCCTTGACCCTAACCCCACCAACAACACAGACCCATCTGGCAATCCCAGCCCCTCACACAACCCTTGCCCCCTCGACATTCCTATTACCCTAGACAATCCAATCCCTCGACACACCTGCACTGACCCTCCAGATTCCCTTTGCCCACCAGACAACCCTAGCCTCCCAGACGTTTCCCTCCTTCGTCAAGAGTTCGCAGGCGAAAATTTTTAATGGACATAGGCGCCCACAAGTCCTCATTGGCCTTATCAGGGGATACCTTTACGATCCCTGCAACCACCATCAGTAAGGTGCTAGAGGTTAGCGATAATCTCAAGAATTTTTCATCAACCTTAGTCCTGGCTATTTACAAAGCAGAAGAGTTTATTGGGAGAGCAGTTGATGGGTCGCGAGATGGAAAGCTCCCATTGAGTCCGCGAAGGAAGGCTGTCGTGAAGACTCCATCACTGGATGGGATTTCCAGTTGCAAGAGGGAGGATAGGTGGGATAGAGAGTGCTGTAAAGCAATAAACAAAAAGTTGAGATCCATCTTCACGCTACACACTGAGGAGTAGGTTGGATTATTCTTGTTTTAAAACATTTACATGGAGAAGCCTTTTTAAATTATTAAAAAAGCACAAAGTAAAAACGAAGACAAGATCAAGGATATTCAACTTTTATAACAAAGCCATATTTATTACATCTTGGAAAGTAACACAATTAACGAAATTAGACTTAAAACTGCCACCATCTGGAACACAATACAAAAGTTATTTAGACATAGGTATGTTAGTGTCCCAATGCACAGCCTCCAAACAAGACCAATAAATGGTCTATTAACCTGGCACATTCAGCAGGTGTTCGGGTCGACCACTATAGCTCCATTCCTAACAGAAGAGAGTCTTTTGGTGTCAAGGCGGACTTTAGTCTTCAGAAAGAACTTAAGGTCTGCTCACACCATCTATATTGGATTCAGGTCAGGGGATTCCGGTGAAATACACACCATGGCTTTTCATGAAATCTAAAACATAAAATTAAAATAATTGTTTACACATATGGTTAGGTAAATCACACAAAGCTCCATACAAAATATTCCAAACGATTGATTGGTGTTTTATGGTACACTTAATATTATTTCACTTGTATGGCAGTGTTAGTAGTCAACTTTATTCTCATTTCTTTTCAGGAACTGACCCAATGGATGCTCTGGCCATTGCGACAGAAAACCAAGTTTTGCGGACAATTGGCTGGTCAAGCCACCGAAACTCATAAATCTGAATTTAATATAGTAAACATTTCAACCAATTTTGTACAGGATTCGGCAATATTGAATTTTCTGTGATTTATAAAGTTTTAGTTCTCAAGACAACTATTTAGGATGTAGGTTCAACATTTCCCAGCAAAACTGTAGTACAGTGTTAGATAAATTATATGTTTTGATGATGTTTGTATAAGGCCACCACACTGTAAAATAATAGAAAATATACCAAAGGAATTCCAAGGAAAATTTCCAACCATTTAAGCTATTGTTGATAGAGTGGAGGTAAAAATTCAAAAATCATAATCATTAACAGCACAATCCCAAACATATTCAGACTATCAATCAAGTAATTGACCAAAGAGATTCTTTACTTTTTATACGCCCGGCAGTCCGCTCTACAACTTCAAAAGATGATTCCATATTGACAAGATTTTCTACCTATGGGTAGAAGTGCCGCAAACTTTTTCCAGAATGTACATCAATTTAACTCCAGATAAAAAAAAATTAATTTATTTTTCAGGGTTAAACCAAATTTGTGGCACCCAATCCAGATGTGAGAATATATAGAAATGGAACAAGGACAACTGTGACACAAATATGTAAATCCTGTACATCTTCTTTTAAATGACGCAGCCAACCTTTCATTTACGGAAAATATCCAGCAGGAAATATACTTTCTTTTGGCATTCTCATGTCTGGTTCTTCAATAAGTAAAGCCTTAATCACATCTGTTAAAAAAGGAGTATGTGCGATTTTGTCAAGGACTTATTTCAACCACCAAAACATATCTTTTCCCATCACTGGAGTCAATACAGAGCAGCCCTGATAGAACAACTGAAGGGTGAGAGAGATGCCACATGGTCTGGTGATGTGGGGTGATTTGACTCAATTCAACCTCGAGTAATGCTATGACGTACAATGATGCCAAGCTTTATTTTTCCTCCTTAACTATTACGCTGTGGCCTCAGGCTTTACACCGTAGAAATGCGGGGAGCCATTATAGTGGCTTTCGATATTACCTATGTTAAATGCTGTTCGATTGGATAACTATGCTTTATACGTCCATAAAATCTGTTGAATATTCATGAAACATACTTTTATTATCGTAATTTTGATTGGTCAAAATAAAAACAGACGATCAAATCCCTAATTTGGGAAAGTGCAGAAGTGAGATTAACGCTTCGAACAGTTCTTTTTACGGATTTTCGAAGTCAGATATAGAAGATTTCGTGTTGTCAGGCAGCGATGGATCCGATAATGACAGCACAAGTAGCAAAGACTAGGACTCGGACAAAGAAAACCAGCCCGGAAATCACGTATGGTTGGAAGACTGTAGGTGATTTACCATCAGACTTTTTCGATCAGCGTTTGACAGGTGTACCGGAGTTTTCTGAGTTACGTGGACCACGGAATATTCCAGCTAGTGTTACAACTCCAGCGGATTTTATTCTTCTTTTACTTGGTAAACGGTTTCTGGATGATTTGGTGGAGGAAGTGAACAGCTACAGGGATTTAAAGGCAGAGAGAAGACTTCAGATTGGCAGTGTGTTTCGAAAATGGCGTCGGACAAATATGGAAGAAATGAAAGCTTTTCTCGGGCTTGTTTTTAACATGGGCCTTATTCCGAAAAAGAAGTTGAATGAATATTGGAGTACACAGCTTTCTCAACAAACTCCTTATTTTTCTACTGTGATGACCAGGGATCGTTTTTTAATGCTATTATCTATGCTCCACTTCAAGGAAGGAAATGAGAATTTACCTGGGCGGGCTCACAAGGTATTATATTGTATATCTTCATTTGTGAGAAATTTTCAATATTATTTTTATCCTGGTAAAGAACTGTCAGTTGACGAAAGTTTAGTTGGCTTTCAAGGAAGAGCTCAGTCCATTCAATACATGCCAAATAAACACCATCATAAATTTGGAATCAAGCTGTGGAATTTGTGTGAGAGTAGCACTGGTTATACCTGTAATGTGGAAATGTACTCAGGTAAATCAACTAAATCAACTGCCAATGGAGTCGGTTATGACGTCTGTATGACAATGATGGAATCATACACAGAACGTGGGCATCATCTTTACATTGACAACTTTTTCTCCAGTATCTCTTTAGCTGAGGATTTACTAAGGAAAAAGATTTACCTGACAGGTACACTGCGGTCCAATAGGAAAGGCATCCCTCCCACCATCAAGGTCAAACAAAAAAAAGGTGACATTATTGCAGCACGCAAAGGACCCCTACTCTGCGTTAATTTCCACGACAAAAGGCCAGTAATGTTTCCGTCTGGTGAACGGAAACAAGATAAACAAACATTACCAGTAATAAATTATTTAACGACTTCAAAAATAGTTTGGCTTTCCGTGTAGGTATCACATTTTTTAACAACAGAAACCGTAAACAGAGCTGAAGAAGGTCTACGCAAACATGGCCGTACGACAGCTAAAGCAAAACGACAAACATAGGTTGAAGTTTGGTTCGTTGTAGCTTAAATCTTTTGTGTTTTTTTTTTGCCTTGGGCTATATTTTTAAACCAAATTACTGCATTCCTTTGCTCTGCTGATTTATTGTGTATTACTATGCGACCGAGAAAGATTCCCGGTGCGACGACTGCCGTCAGGCGTGGACACAAAAGGTGTAGGTGGAGTGCGTTGTTTTGCCATCGTTTTTTGCGAAATCACAAAAGACGATTAATGGGGACACTCCCTAATACAACTAAAACTCTTCCTTTTACTGATTTAAGGAATCCCAACAAGTCGCTGTTGTTTAAAGCAGAAGAGATACTGAAACAGTCCACGAGGACAAACCGAGGAAAAGAAAACCCAATGGTTCAAGAACAAACCAACAGCCACGTCCCACAAATTAGAGAGGATGTAAATGCACTGGATATAGCATTTTCCTAAATGGCTGTGGAAAACTTCTTCACAGAATGAACCAAGTGTCCAAGTGTTCTGCCCAAGGAGATTATGGAAGTTCTAACCAAACAAATTGTAAAAGACAAAGTAAAGATAATAATATCTTAACTCTAACCGTGTCTGTACTTCAAATGTTGCTCTCGGAGTTATCCATTAATGGATTGCAAAACTTTGTATTTTATGAGCAAGAGACGTAGAAACAAAGTGATCTGAAAACTTTCATTTTCACCAAAACACGACTCTAAGGCTGCAATAATGAGACAAATGTATAAATGCAAACTATCAGTTGACAGTCTCATCAAGCAGTGATTTTTTAAAGAAATAAAAAAAGTTTGATATAAACAAGAACAAATAAAGTTTGACAGAGGGATAGCTTCACTGCAAAATGGAGGTGGATCCCTTGCTCACCTTTGGAGCCATATTTTGCAGCTTGCTCCATTTATAATCTTTAAAACCATGTTTTATCACGTGGAGTTCTTTGGGTGTTGAAGATATTTGATCCAGAGATCAAGACTGGTGACTAAAACAAACACAACCTGATGGTTGAAGCACCAACAAAGCGGAACAAACTTGATTCTGGTCGTGTGTGGAGAGGAGAAGATCTTTCTCAAGTCATTTGTGTTTGTACCTCCCTGGATACCAACAGGCTCTAAATAATCCCATCTCAACCCCAATTAAAGGGTGTTGATAATGTAAGGTCGCAGCATGTTTGATGTTACATTGATGAACTTTTTTGACATGGTTGGATAAATTTTAGCACAATTTCATGCCAGACAGCTGATCAAGGGAAAGACATTGACAGATGTGCGTAATCCAAACAAGATGTGATTTGACGTTTTCCAAGCAATGCTTAGGGATTTAGTAGGTTAGTACGTTTGATTCAGGGAAATAGCAATTTCATTATGAGTGGCCTAAAGAAAAATACTCAATATGGTACGATTTATAGGTCACCTCTTTTTCGCTGCCTGGTTTACATGGAAAAAACAAAGTTTTATTTTAATATACTACAAGTAGATACATGTATTTGATGACATAAAGTAAAACAATTAGTAAACTTTAACAACATATACCATAAATGAAAACCCTATTTTAAATGATTCTCTAACATTCAGGTCTTGAGCACTATACCAGAGGAATCAATTATGGGTTTACAAGGATGTTAAGAAAACATTGTAGATTTCTATTTAAAAGTTTTCTTCTCCATTACAGATGTGGGAATAAGCTTATATGCCAACATGTTGTTCGATGAGGACTGGTGCACGAGGTTCAAAGGAATCCAACTTTCTCAGATCCCATAGAATCTCTTCACTCAAAATCTACACTTACTCATGCGGCGAGAGAGTACCTGTTGGAGATTTTATTTATTGGTGGTGATTTGTTTTTTTAACGGGGAGAGGGATTTGTTCATAAATATATATTATATTACATAATAAAGTACAAATACGTGGCAATTTAATTTAAAACAACCTTGTTTTCTGTTTAAGTAGTTGACTATAACAGTATTCTTGTTATTTTTGGGATTACACTTTCTTGAAAATATGGTAGAAATTCTTCTACCAACTTTTGGGTGACGCCCGAAACGGGAATCGAACCTGCATCCAGAGGGGTACTAAATGTCCGCTGTAGTATTTACCAGTCAACTACCTCCTTTTTTTAGAGGAGGCCGGATGGCTGAATGGATAAGGCAGCCGGCATTTAGTGCTGGCGATAGGTGCCATACTCTCATGTCTTCATCACAATACCTGGGATTTAATTTCCAACTAAACCCATGGACACATTAGAAATATCTTTAGTTTAGTTTAATGATTTATGGTTGTCAGTGTTATTGTTTTTGGGTTGTAATCTTAAAATTAATGCATAGATTTACTACCATTGTATTATTGATACCGGTACCACCAAAACGCTAATATAACTAATTACTTGTACAAAAATTAATTGCAAAGGCAAAGATGGCTGAAAAGAGCGACAAAGAGGTTTTTACCAGCGAGCGAGGGAAGGCAGTAATGAGGGAAAGAGTCAGGAGCTGGGGAGAAGTGGAAAAAGAAGGGTTTCTGAACATCAGGCCACTTTAGAAGGTAACAAATCCCAGTCTTTAAATTATAATATAAATTGATTGATTATAATAACTTAAATTCAAAGTCTGATAAGAACGCTGAGAATTAATGAAAAATGCACCATTCACCATTGATCGTTATAAGGAACATACAGCCAAAATAAATGCCCGTCGCATGGAAAATCTAAAAACAAAACATTTGGCCAAAATAAATCATGAAAAAAAACCATTCATTGGAAGTCGATGTACATTTACAGAATATGTCACAAGAAGAGGGTCGTCTCGCTGTTATAGCCCTGCTTAATTTTCATAGACAGGTATTAAAGTCGAAAGGTGATAAGAAAGAGAGTAATGTTTACCTGTCAAAATGTAGTTGAAAATCTAAAAAAAGTTTTTGAGTTCAACACTCTAAATTCAGAGAGCATAGCACCGAATCAAATAATTTGCCCAACAAAGGTCGCATTGCTTCAAATTAGAAAGGGCCAAATTAGCATCGCATCTTTAACAGGCTAGACTGAAACGTGCCATCTCCAGTCAAAAGGAGCAATTGCCCAATATATTTTATTTTAATCTAAATTATTCAAACTAATTTATATAAATTATCAATTCAAATTGTACATAAACTTTACTGTTTCTTATTTAATAATTAATCAATTAAATTATTAGATTAATGTATTTATATTTCTTAGAATACTCATTTATTATACTATTTTTACACTTGTTAAATATTGTCTAAATATACTGACTTGATCTTTTCTTTTTGTAGACGTTTCCTACGAGTTTGCCTGGTGTTTGGTGGGAAAGCATCTATGACCTATGCCATGAGAGGAGTTGTAAGTTTGGGTGACACTCTTGCCGACAGTCATTGTCATCTGGACCTTCTTGTATCAGCTGGCCAGGCAACTCTCCAGGACTTTAATCTGCCAGTAAGCTTTAAAGGGTGCGTGAACAATTCAGTCACCCGGAGCAGTCCCTTTTAGAGGTCTTGGAGGCGACGCCTCTGATCAGTATCAGGTGTGTGCTTCGGTTGACGTTCATGCAATAGAGGCGGGGAAATTTTTATTTGACCTCTTAGCCAGCCTGGACCGAATGACTAGGCTACCTGGGGTCGTTGCGATTGGAGAGATGGGAATAAAGATGCCTACTATCTGGACACCAACCCGTCGTTCATCTGTCAGGAGTTTGTGTTTGCTAAACACTGCAGGCTGGCTATTGAGCGCCAGATTCCTATCGTCGTGCACTATCGAGAATCTGAAGAGCGCACGCTAAATGTGATGAAAACAATGCTTCCGCATGATTTCCCTATCCATCGCCACTGTTTCACCTGAGGATGGGACAGTGCCCAGCCATTCTTAGAGTATTTCCTTAGACTCTTTATTGGGGTTGGAGCAAGGAGTGTAGATGGACTGGAGAGGGCATGACGTCACAATTCAGATGTTGGTCGCCAAGGGGTCCCTCATCTTTGTCTACGCAAAACAAACCGTAGCCAAGTTCACTTAACGTGTATAACATGGTTCGTTATTTTTCAAAACAATGCCTTCATGTGCAGCATATGGCTGTACAAATAGGCCAGGCAGTAAGAAAAAGCATGCTGTTACCTTCCATCGGTAAATATAAAGTCAAAGTTTGGCATATAATTAAAAAATTACCAATTAGCAATTAAAATACAAACAGCATTCACTGGATGGGGCGCGTAAACCCGATAAGGCCTTAATTATCAATAGAAAAAAAAATGATTCTAATACAGAATTTCCAGACAACCTGTCCTTAGGTTATATGTAGACTTAATGTCAGAAAAAATCAATGATACCTAATTTAAATTAAGTCTTAGGGTCTTTGCTAGCCGAGAAATCTTGGCTCTGCCGAATTTTTTTTTTCCGTGTTCGTCATAGCCAAGATCACTTCCATAGTAAAAAAGGGATATAAGTTAAGGAGACCCGCCGAAAATATCGGCGGCGCAAATTTCCCAACAAATAAGCAAAGAATAAAATATTTACCACTGCATTCCGATAGCATAGACCACGAAGAAGGAGTTTGTCAAACTTAGGCCGCTGTAAAGTGACTAAAGATATATGATTGAAGTATTTCTACGATGCCCCGCACAGTTTAACTGGTCGTTTAAATGTTTTACTATGGCGGTTACGTCAGGTTGAAAGCCAGTGGACTTCGAAACAAATATTGACTGCATAAGGGAAAGTTTACCACTTTACAGCGGCGTAAGTTTGACAAAGTCCTTCTTCGTGGTCTATACTATCGGAATGCAGTGGTCAATATTTTATTCTTTGCTTATTTGTTGGGAAATTTGCGCCGCCGATTTTTTCGGCGGGTCTCCTTAACTTATATCCCTTTTTTACTATGGAAGTGATCTTGGCTATGACGAACACAGAAAAAAAAAAAATTCGGCAGAGCCAAGATTTCTCGGCTAGGTCTTTGCCTACCTTATAAGTTGAATTAAAAAGAAACAATAACATTACAACACTGCTTTCAGAACTGTCTTTTTCATTCATTTTTTTTTCCCCGGTCTCTTTCGGAGGTGTTTGGTCTAGTTCATTGGAAGTCAACGGACACCTAAGTAATATGTCACAAGAAGAGGGTCGTCTCGCTGTTATAGCCCATCTTAATTTTCATAGACAGCTAATAAAGTCGAAAGGTGATAAGAATTTATTTCTTAAGTCTCAGACCATTCGCGGAAAGGGAGTAATATTTACCTGTCAAAATCTAGCTGAAAATTTAAAAATAGTTCTTGAGTTGAACACTCTAAATTGAGAGCATAGCACCGACTCAAATATTTCGCCCATTAGAACAAAGGTCCCATTGCTTTAAATTAGAAAGGCCAAATTAGCATCGCGTCTTTAACAGGCTAGACTGAAATGTGCCATCTCCTGTCAAAAGGAGCAATTGCCCAAATTCGAACAAAATCAAAGTTTACTTGTAGGGCTTCGCGTCAAGCATCGCTGTATTGAAGATGAAGAGGCATGGTTTTGTGGTCGCGTTATTAAGATCGTGAAATTAGACATGGTTAAGCCAGTTAAATCACTATTTACCATTAAGTATGACGTTGATTTTTCCACCTGGGACTCTACTTCTCATAACTTTATTTGGAGTGGGGTATCCCAGTCGCAAGAAGCTTAGTATAGGGTCGAGTAAGTACGGGGCTTGATCAGTTTTCAGTCTTAATTAAGCTTAAACGTGGACGAACCGTTTCGAAATCACTTTTAAAATAGTAAACTCAAGTGACTTTATGATATTTATTTATTTGAATCTAAATTATTCAAACTAATTTATATAAATTATAATCAATTCAAATTGTGCCGTTTATTATTTAAGAATTAAATTATTAGATTAATGTATATATTTCTTATATGTACTTATATTTCTGATATAATGTTTCTTAGAATACTCATTTATTATACTATTTTTACACTTGTTAAATATTGTCTAAATATACTGACTTGATCTTTTCTTTTTGGAGACGTTTCCTACGAGTTTGCCTGGTGTTTGTTGGGAAAGCATCTATGACCGATGCCGTGAGAGGAGTTGTAAGTTTGGACGACACTAGTCACCAGACAACACTTGCCAACAGTCATTGTCATCTGGACCTTCTTGTATCAGCTCACCATGACTTTGATCTGCCGGTAAGCTTTAAAGGGTGCGTGACCAACTTCAGTCACCGGCAGCATCACTGGTGGTCTTGGAGGCGACGCCTCTGATCGGTATCAGGTGTGGGCTTCGGTTGGCCTTCAACCAATAGAGCAGGGGAAGTTTTCCTTTGACCTCTTAACCAGCCTGGATTGAATGACTTGGCTACCGGGGGTTGTTGCGATTGGAGAGACGGGAGATGCCTACTATCTGGACACCAACCCGTCTTTCGCCTGTCAGGATTACGTGTTTGCTAAACACTGCAGGCTGGCCATTGAGCCCCAGTTTCCTTGAGCACTGTCAAGAATCTGAAGAGTGCATGCTCAATGTGATGAAAACAATGCTTCCGCATGATTTCCCTATCCACCTCCACTGTTTCACCGGAGGATGGGACAGTGCCCAGCCATTCTTAGAGTATTTCCCTAGACTCAATATTGGGGTTGGAGCAAGGAGTATAGATGGACTGGAGAGGGCATGACGTTACAATTCAGATGTCGGTCGCGAAGGTGTCCGCCATCTTTTGTCTACGCAAAACAAACCGTAGCCAAGTTCACTTAACGTGTATAACACGGTTCGTTATTTTTCAAAACAATGCCTTTGTGTGCAGCATATGGCTGTACAAATAGGCCAGGCAGTAAGAAAAAGCATGCTGTTACCTTCCATCGGTCAATATAAAGTCAAAGTTTGGCATATAATTAAAAAATTAATTATTTATTACCAATTAAAATACAAACAGCATTCACATGATGGGGCGCGTAAACCCGATAAGGCATTAATTATCAATAGAAGAAAAAAATGATTCTATTACAGAATTTCCAGACAACCTGTCCTTAGGTTATATGTAGACTTTATGTCAGAAAAAATTAATGATACCTAATTTAAATTAAGTCTCAGGGTCTATGCCTACCTTATAAGTTGAATATAAAGGAACAACAACATTGCAACACTGCTTTCAGAACTGTCTTTTTCATTCATTTTTTTTTCCCCGGTCTCTTTCGGAGGTGTTTGGTCTAGTTCATTGGAAGTCAACGAACACTAAAGTAATATGTCACAAGAAGAGAGTCGTCTTGCTGTTATAGCCCATCTTAATTTTCATAGACAGGTAATAAGAATTTATTTTTTAAGTCTGACCATTCGCGGAAAGGGAGTAATATTTACCTGTCAAAATCTAGTGGAAAATTTAAAAAATGTTCTTGACTTTAAATTAAGAGCATAGCACCGAATCAAATATTTTGCCCATTAGAACAAAGGTCGCATTGCTTCAAATTAGAAAAGGCCAAATTAGCATCGGGTCTTAACTAACAAACTTGCCATCTGTCAAAAGGAGCAATTGCCCAAATTTGAACAAAATCCAAGTTTACTTGTGGGGCTTCGCGTCAAGCATCGGTGTATTGAAGAAGATAAAGAGGCATGGTTTTGTGGTCGCGTTATTAAGATCGTGAAATTAGACAAGGTTACGCCAGTTAAATCACTATTTACCATCAAGTATGACGTTGATTCTTCAACCTCGGACTCCACTGCTCATAGCTTTATTTGGAGTGGTGTGTCGCAAGAAGCTTAGTGTAGGGTCGAGTAAGTACGGGGCTTGATCAGTTTTCAGTCTTAATTAAGCTTAAACGTGGACGAACCGTTTCGAAATCACTTTTAAAATAGTAAACTCAAGTGACTTTATGATATTTATTTATTTGAATCTAAATTATTCAAACTAATTTATATTAAATTATAATCAATTCAAATTGTGCCGTTTATTATTTAAGAATTAAATTATTAGATTAATGTATATATTTCTTATATGTACTTATATTTCTGATATAATGTTTCTTAGAATACTCATTTATTATACTATTTTTACACTTGTTAAATATTGTCTAAATATACTGACTTGATCTTTTCTTTTTGGAGACGTTTCCTACGAGTTTGCCTGGTGTTTGTTGGGAAAGCATCTATGACCGATGCCGTGAGAGGAGTTGTAAGTTTGGACGACACTAGTCACCAGACTTTACTCTTGCCGACAGTCATTGTCATCTGGACCTTCTTGTATCAGCTCACCATGACTTTGATCTGGTAAGCTTTAAAGGGTGCGTGACCAACTTCAGTCACCCACAGGTCTTGGAGGCGACGCCTCTGATCGGTGTCAAGAGTGTGCTACGGTTGGCCTTCATCCAAAAGAGGCGGGGAAGTTTTCCTTTGACCTCTTAACCAGCCTGGATTGAATGACTTGGCTAACGGGGGTTGTTGCGATTGGAGAGATGCGAGTAGATGCCTACTATCTGGACACCAACCCGTCGTTCGTCTGTCAGGAGTATGTGTTTGCTAAATACTGCAGGCTGGCTATTGAGCGCCAGATTCCTATCGTCGTGCACTGTTGAGAATCTAAACAGCGCACGCTCAATGTGATGAAAATGCTTTCGCATGATTTCCCTATCCATCGCCACTGTTTCGCCGGAGGATTGGACAGTGCCCAGCCTAGACTCTATATTGGGGTTGAAGTCCTTGTGACACCCCATCCTCTCATGCAGGAGGTAGCTCCTTACCTGAAGCCACATACTTGTAATGATGCATTCACTAACCCAGGCACTAAAAGGACTCTGTGGTGTTCAATGCAACCAATAAATAAATCTAAATAATCTAGTTATATATCTAAAATGTAATGATAATTAAAGCTCTTAATTTTATGTAGGGTTTTTTTTCTTCGTAATTTCAATTAATTGAAGTTTAATGATTTATTTTGAAAATGAATGAATATTTCTTTTTATTTTGACTATCTGATGTAAAATCAAAAGACCTGTTTTTCCCATTCATTAAACCTAAAACCTGTACCAAATTTTCTCAAGACTGAGGTAATATTCCACCTTTCAGTACATAACACAACAAGGGAGATAACTATCCTTTATGACAATAGAACAGATTTCATAAGTGTTAAGGATATAAAAAAGTGTAAAACTAGTGATAATTTGAATAATCAATAAAATTATCAATTGGCTACTAGTACTAGTTATGACTCTACAGTGGATATCGTTGCAAATCGAGAAACATGTTGCTCAGAATTCTTTATCAGGATGAAATTATGAAACAGAACTTGCAAGATTGTTCTGAACCGCTGATTGCAGATGTAACATACAAACGGAATGAACTGAGGATCCCGGTATTTATAGAGATTATCCATCAACATGTGTGACGATGCAGTGGAGACACAATTGCGAAAAACAAAATCAATATTCCTTGAAGACAGAAACAGAAAATGTCAGTAATGATATAAACGTAAAATATATCGTATATAATTCACCTGTTTTTAAACAACTTTTTTTTTACAACTAAAACTCTTATTATCATCTGATTTAAGGAACTGCAACAAGTTGCTGTTGTTTGCAGCAGAAGAGATACTGAAACAGTCCATGAGGACAAACCGAGGAAAAGAAACCCCAATGGTTCAAGTTCAAGAACAAACCAACGGCCGCATCCCACAAATTAGAGAGGATGTAAATGCACTGGGTATAGCACTTTTTTTAAAATGGCTGTGGAAAACTTCTTCACAGAATGAACCCAGTGTCCAAGTGTTCCGCCAAAGGAGATTAGGGCAGTTCTAACCAAACAAATTGTAAATGACTGAGCAAAAAAAATTCAACTCCAACTTGGCACATGCGCAATACATATTTCCGTCACCTGAAATCCACGTCTGTGAAAACAAACTGTCAAATTGAATAGTCGGATGAATCACAAATAAATGTGCTTGTAAAAATGTCTGCCAAAAAAACAATTGAAAAGAAAACCAAATTGGACTGAAACAGAAATGTCAGTGCTGGCTGACAGCGTGAGGGAAAGTCATCGAGTTTTATTCGGCAAACTCACCCCAATGATTTCAATGGAGTGGAAGAAGAATGAGTGGGTCAAAGTTACAATATACCTGCCAACAAACTGAAATCCATTTAATGTTTCATTACCAAACTGTCAATTTTACTATCAAAGTTTATTATTTAATCATTTAAATAAGTTGACATTAATCAATCATAAAGAGCAGCTCAGGGCTTTGGCTACGAGTGACAGTGGTCTATAGTCAATACTGTCATTGTATCATTGTATTGTGTGAGAGACTAAGGTGGCACACCCCAACCCAGGGCCAGTACCAGTACTGACGTCTTATTTAGCGAACTCCACCTTAAAGACTCAAGCGACACGGAGTTCATTACACCCACCAACTCTTCAACCAACCTCCCTGATAGGCGACAGAAGAGACCTCGGACAACGATCGACACAACAGATCAGCCGACCACTTCGAGTGGTTATAAGGGGAGTCCCTGACTCCCCCCAGACGCTATGGGCCCGTATCAACTGGCCAGAAACATACTATGCAGGAGAGAAAAACTAAGCAAACAGCTGGACTTTCTCTCCCACTGCATAGCTTAAAACAAGCCACCACCCGGCCTTGTACTGAACTGTCAGGCACAGTTAGGCTTAAAAGAGGATGACCTGTTTCGGCGTTGGGAAGACATTCTTCTCAATGCTTCCCTGGGGCTCACACAGACCCTCAGGGGATTCATGTCCAAAAAGGCGAAAACAGCTGAAAAGGACTACTTTAAAGCTCAAAAACAGCTCTACAAACACCTCTTGGAGAAGGCTCATAAAGCAGACCAATCATTAGCGGTAATGGCTGCCCAACAGAAAAGATCAGAAGTTTCGTCGACGAACATGTCAAACCATTTGTTCGCCTTATACCATCCTACATTAGAGACACCACCGACTTTATTAAAAAGTCGAAAGCCTCAACCCAGTACCAGACAATATTATACTGGTAACTATGGATGTCACTTCCCTCTACACCAACATACTCAACCATGATGGACTTGTTGTGGTCGCACAATTCCTCGCCAGACATAAGGCAAAATTTCAAATATACAACCAAAGTCTTCTGCTTCTGTTAAAACTTGTTTTACACTGTAACAATTTCACCTTCAACGGAGAACACTATCTCCAGGTTGGTGGTACAGCAATGGGGACAAAAGTAGCGCCCTCATATTTATGGGAGAACTGGAACAAAAGCTTCTCCCTAAAGCCCACACCAACCATTAGCATATTACAGGTTTATCAATGATATTTTTATGATATGGACACACGGCGAACAAGCGTTGAAAAACTTCACTGATTACCTCAATCAGTCCCATAGCAGTGTTAAATACACAACTGACTCCTCTAGTGAATCAGTCTGCTTCCTTGATACCAGAGTTATTTTCGATAAAACTAACTGTCGAATTAAATTCGACCTATATACGAAACTGACTGATACACACAGTTATCTCCATTACACCAGCGATCACCCGCCTAACTGTAAAACCTCTGGTCCATACAGTCAATTTCTCCGTATCAGACGTATCTGTTCCGACACAGCAGACTACAGAAAGCATGCGCAAGCGCTAGTCACTTTCTTTGCGAGGCTACCCAACAGAGCTACTCACAACTCATTTGAACAAAGCGGCAAATCAAAATCGCTATGACTTACTTGTAAGGGGAAGGTACGGACGTCGGCTGATCAGCTCTGGTGAACGTCGGTTGTTACGAACGTCGACCGTCTCTCGCTCGGCTGTTGCGAACTTCTGACGTTCAGTTGTAACGTCCGAATTGTCACCGTCATTTCCGTTCGGCTGCTGTGAACGTCTGTCGTTTGGTTGTTACGTACGTACTTGTCATCTACATTCCACTAGCGTTTGCATGGGTAAAAGTCATATATTATGAAACATCGGAACTGTTGTGTCAAGTTTTTAATTTAAGATTGCCGTCGCTATATTTTGATCTACGTAATTATTACAGGATGTGCCACGGGTTATGGTGCAGGGTAATGTGAAGAATATCAATTAGCTTGAATTGGTTTAGTGGGAGATGTTATGCATATGTGCTGCATTTGCTAAACTCACCGTGTTTTGACGTGTATTCTTATGAATCCACAGACTGTTGGGGGTTTTTGGTTTATGTTGAACTTTATAAATAGAAGATATCTGGAATCACAGAAGTTGTTCAGTTGTTTTTAGCTGCGGGTACTTTTACATACTAAACCCCAAACAAAAAGTTGGAAACAATGACAGAATTCCTGTCGTCCTCCCTTTCAGTCCATACGCTAAACACATTCACAATATCATAGTGAAAAACTGGCAGATATTACAAGCTTCAGATATCTGCCGATCTACACTAACATCCGCACCGATGCTAGCCTACAGTCGAAACCCAAACCTTAAAAATTATATCTCGTGGGACTTTAGCGTATAAATTAAATGGGATATAAAAAAATAGGGCCACAATGGTCAAAAGAAATTTTCTGGTTGGCCTCAGCCAAATAAACTTCCGCTCGGCGTGAAGGATGATATCGAAAATAAAGTTAATATAGCTGGAATAAGGACCCTCGGTATAATTGCTAAAATAATCACTGGCCCATTTTGGCAATAGTTATTTAGAAACCATACTTGAAAAGTTTACTTTGTGGCGTGAAGACGCTTCTCCCCTTCTTTCTGGCAAATTTTTTTTTCAATGAGCCTGAAAATCATGACATTCTTTTTGATTATTTTGAGAAAGCGGAGATTCAAAACTTGACATACTGACCCAACAAGCACTGGAACTGTTAAATCACTCTCTACTTCTTTTGTTAGACAGACCCAGGACCAGCTCTTGCAGGGAGAGTATGCTAAGTCTGATGAAGATCTTTCCCGACAGGCTCAAAATGTCCCTACCACAAACTGTGCCTCGAAACTGATAGCGGCATCCTAGAATAAAACCGTCTGGTACATTCCTATTAATCTCTAATCATGTGAATGAATAACAAGACATTTGCATGGTTAAATTCAAAGTCTCATAAGAACCTTGAGAATTAATGAAAAATCCAAGTAATATGTCACAAGAAGAGGGTCGTCTCGCTGTTATAGCCCAGCTTAATTTTCATAGACAGGTATTAAAGTCGAAAGGTGATAAGAATTTATTTTTTTAGTCTCAGACTATTCGCGGAAAGAGAGTAATGTTTACCTGTCAAAATCTAGTTGAAAATTTTAAAAAGTTCTTGAGTTGAACACTCTAAATTGAGAGCATAGCACCGAATCAAATATTTCGCCCATAAGAACAAAGGTCGCATTGCTTTAAATTAGAAAGGCCAAATTAGCATCGCGTCTTTAACAGGCTAGACTGAAATGTGCCATCTCCTGTCAAAAGGAGCAATTGTCCAAATTTGAACAAAATCCAAGTTTACTTGTAGGGCTTCGCGTCAAGCATCGCTGTATTGAAGATGAAGAGGCATGGTTTTGTGGTCGCGTTATTAAGATCGGGAAATTAGACAAGGTTACACCAGTTAAATCACTATTTACCATCAAGTATGACGTTTATTTTTCCACCTCGGACTCCACTGCTCATAACTTTATTTGGAGTGGGGTATCCCAGTTACAAGAAGCTTAGTGTAGGGTCAAGTAAGTACGGGGCTTGATCAGTTTTTAGTCTTAATTAAGCTTAAACGTGGACGAACCGTTTCAAAATCACTTTTAAATAGTAAACTCAAGTAACTTTATGATATTTATTTATTTTAATCTAAATTATTCAAACTAATTTATATAAATCATAATCAATTTAAATTGTGCCGTTTATTATTTAAGAATTAATCAATTAAATTATTAGATTAATGTATATATTTCTTATATGTATTTATATTTTTGATAAAATGTTTCTTAGAATACCATTTTTACACTTGTGAAATATTGTCTAACTATACTGACTTGATCTTTTTTTTTTGTAGACGTTTCCTACGAGTTTGCCTGGTGTTTGTTGGGAAAGCATCTATGACCGATGCCGGGAGAGGAGTTGTAAGTTTGGGCGACACTGGTCACCAGACTTTACTCTTGCCGACAGTTATTGTCATCTGGACCTTCTTGTATCAGCTCGCCAGGCAACTCTCCATGACTTTAATCTGCCGGTAAGCTTTAAAGGGTGCCTGACTAACTTAAGTCACCCGGAGCATCACTGGATGTCTTGGAGGCAACGCCTCTGATCAGTATCAGGTGTGTGCTTCTGTTGGCGTTCATCCAATAGAGGCGTGGAATTTTCCCTGTGACCTCTTAGCCAGCCTGGACCAAATGACTAGGCTACCGGGGGTCGTTGCGATGGGAGAGACGGGAGTAGATACCTACTATCTGAACCCTAACCCGTCGTTCGTCTGTCAGGAGTATGTGTTTGCTAAACACTGCAGGTTGGCCATTGAGCCCCAGTTTCCTTGTGCACTGTCAAGAATCTGAAGAGTGCATGCTCAATGTGATGAAAACAATGCTTCCGCATGATTTCCCTATCCACCTCCACTGTTTCACCAGAGGATGGGACAGTGCCCAGCCATTCTTAGAGTATTTCCTTAGACTTCATATTGGGGTTGCAGGCCTTGTGACACACCGTCCTTTTGTACAGCAGGTAGTCACTCGGTTGCCTCTGAATCGTTTAGTGCTGGAAGCAGATGCTCCTTACCTGAAGCCAACTACTTGTAATGATGCATTCACTAATCCAGGCACTGTTGTCTGCCAAGCTGAAGAGGTAGCGTGGCTCAGGAATATATCTGTCGAGGAAGTCTGCCAAACCAGTGCAGTGGCTGATCATGGGTAAGAACTCGATGGTGTTCTTTGATGCAACCATTAAATCTAAATAATGTAGTTATATATCTTAATTTATTTATGTATTAATATTTTTATGTTATTTCCTTCATTTCTGAAGGGACAGGTCATTTGGAGAAATTTGGCTGTGGCCAACAAGAGACAACTTCAAGTTGGTAACGTGTCTACACTATAAAACAAAGGCCAAAAAGTCACAACTGCTGTTGACAAGTATCGACAAACATGAACTTTATAATGACGTCATCTAAAACAATGTATACTATTTTACCTTAACGTCATCAATATAATGTTTTACCTTATAGCGTGGTGACGTCATGGCTGTGGTATATCTTTATGACGCTACACTAACGTAATCTGATTCTATTATACGTAACGTTCGAGACTGCTTGTACTGTTGGAAACAAAGACGCTTTAACGGTCAATATCAATTCAGTTGTTCTTAGTTGTTCATACGAGCTAGACGTATGCTACATTGTCTTCATGTATGTATCATAGTTTGGATAAATCCTATAGCAACTCAACAAAACTCTTCAACTTGTCATTCCGTTATATTCATCTATACTACACAACGAGAAGTCCTACTCTGAGCTGAATCAATCCACCTCATCGATTGATTCAATCCTTCAACTATACGTTTCTCGTCATGAGCACTGGCTCACATGTAGAGTGACAGTCAGACACACCTAGACGCTATGTAGAACAAGGTTTAATATTTGGGTTTTGTTTAAAAGAAAAATAGTTATTGTATAATCTAAAGCTCATGCAACTTTGTTTTGTTGCGTTTTTTTTACCCTCCTATTTTTTGTTTGTTTTGGGGGCATAAAGTGCTTTTTCTTCTAGGTGTAGGCTGTAGGAATAACTCGAAAGACCGACGAACGGTAAAATAAAAAAAGAAATGTGTATTCTGAGAAGGTCACTGACTAACTACATTCATACATGAGGTGAACACAACCGGTTTGGTCAGTCCTGGTCAAGTAAACTTGTAACAGGGGAGATAGTCTTAATACATTGCCTATATTTCCTCCCTTTTTTTTTTGACGAGTACGGTAAGAATTCCGCTAATTCAAGTACTCAAAACATTACGAAAAGCACTCTAAAAGTTTGAGACTTTTCGTTGGGTGTCTTACCTCCTGCATGGAGCGACCGATAATCTTATCGAGCAATCCCTATTGTTGTTGTTTTAGACCAAACATGGCAGAAAGCAGTCTAATAATTTGTTATCTTCACATAGCTCATCCTTGAATTAGCGGAATTCTTACCGTATTAATATTTCAAAAAATAATTTTCAAATATAACAATTCATGAATCAACAACATTTCATGTGAAACAACTAAATTAAACAATACATTTATGCGGTTGACTTCTTGGCAAACTGAGAATGGTTCCAGTTCAAGTTGTATCGGGTATTGCCAAATCCTTACTAATGACGATGCTTTCTCTGTGGTGTCAGTTCGGATTGTGTACTTGGAGAAAGTCTCCATAAATTTGAGTGACCACAAAGCCTTTCGAGAAATGTTTTCTCTTAAATTTGGGACTCGACAGAACTTTTACTGCAACCTTATCTCCAATATTAAATTCACGCACTTTTGTGTTTTTAAGCGAGTTGGTACGTCTAACATCTTTTGCGGTGATGTGTTTTCCGTAACAAAAGGGGTCTGTTTTGGTGAAGATTCCCCATAGCTCTCTTAACTCATTGCTCCCGGCGAGCGGCTTAATCCGCATGCAGCGAACCCCCCTTACTCCCGGAATTATCCGCACTTCGTCTGGCGATCCCATTTCCCGAGGAGCGGATAAACCCGCGCATATAACATCACTCCCGATTGGCCTTATTTACTGAATAAAGATTTTATGTTTTCCCAATATCCAATGAAATTCCTTTTAATAAGTGTGTTTGGATTTATTTCGCCGCGATTTTATTAACATTTCATTGGTTGAATCGATCTTCTGCTAATTTTTACGGAAGTGCTTTCACTTTGACTGAGTCTACGTCAAAATGGCGAGTCTGACGGATTCGAGTGATAACGAGGATTTCTTAGGCTTTACAGACGCTGATATTTTTGGCTTATCAAGTGATAGCGAGAGTGATTTTAGTCTACCAGAGACTGATTCAGATGTCCCATTGAGCTGTTTTCGTTCAAACAAAGCGAATGACAGAGTTGAAAATTCAACTTCTCCGGTGACCACAACAACAACAGCGAGTGACAACGACACGTCAAAATGGAGCACCGACTTGAAAAAGATTGTCGTGGCGGATTTCCAGGAACTGACAGGGCCAATCAACATACTTGACACCGGCTGTAAAGAACTGGATTTTCTAAATCTACTTTTTCCCGAGGAACTTTACAGTTTTTTAACTCTCCAGACTAACTTGTGTGCCACACAATGTATACAAGTAAAACCTGACAACAAATGGCAAGAGGTAACAGTTTTAGAGATCAAGGCTTTCATTGGCATTCATCTTATAATGTCAGTTATCCAGTTACCATCTTACAAGCTGTATTGGACCACGGATTCCATGTTCAAAATTCCAGGGGTACCAACTGTCATGACTCATGATCGCTTTGATAAGATCTTGCAGTATTTTCACTGCAATGATTCAACTTTGAATGTACCTAGGGGTGAAAGTGGTCACGACAAACTTCACCATGTCAGGCCGATACTGGATACTTTACAAAAACACCTGGTTGACAACTATCACCCTCATAAAACTGTGAGTATCGACGAAGCTATGATACCTTTCAGAGGTAGGATTAGCTACCGACAGTATTTGCCAGCAAAGCTCTGTAAGTTCGGCGTAAAAGTGTGGGAGATGGCAGATAGCACCAATGGCTATGTTTATCAACTGCAAATCTATACAGGAAAGAAAGAATCCGGTAGAGAGGTTGGTTTGGCGTCTAGAGTCGTCCATGATTTGACACGTATATTGGTTGGCAAAAATCATCACGTATACATGGATAACTACTTCTCGAGTCCAGAACTATACCAACAGTTGTTGCCGGAGAATATTTATTGCTGTGGGACTTGTCGACCAAATCGGAGAGGGTGGCCAGATGGACTGCACAAGAATTGCCTTCGTAAAGAAAAGGGGCAATCAAAGTCATGTCAAAAGGGAAATCTGGTTGCCACATCATGGTTTGATAACCGACAGGTAAACTTTTTATCTACAAATTCAGACCCCACTGTCTCCGTAAAGATAAAAAGGAAACAGAAACATGGCCAGCTCCTGGAAGTACCTGCCCATGAAGTGGTTGATAATTACAACCAACACATGAATGGTGTCGATCATGGTGACCAACTGCGCATGCAGTATTCTACTACGCGGAGATCCAAAAAGTTCTGGAAATATATTTTCTGGTTCTTATTTGATACAGCAGTTGCGAGCGCATTCATCTTGATGCGAGAATCACCCAACCATCAACAGACCAGCAGGAGTGGAAAATCAAAAAGCCTCCATCAACTAGACTTTCGCCAAAACCTCGCCAAACAACTTATTGGCGAATATCGACAAAAGCGCCGACATGAGCTGACTGAGAAAGACAAAGCTGGGCGATCCCACTGGCCTTCCCCAATGCCTAAATCCAAGAGGTGTAAGCTTTGTCAATCAAGGAAAGAATCCAGATACGGCTGTACCATTTGCGACGTCAACCTGTGTGTGGAATGTTTTGCACCGTTCCACACCAAAACTTTTGCCGAGGAGTAAATATTTGGTGCAATTCCAAATGTCCTTTTCAGGACAATTCCAAATGTCCTTTTCAGGACAAAAATTCCATCGAAAAAGAATCTTTTCTGATTTGCACTTAAAAAAAACACAAAGGCCCCACACCCCATCCCAGTAAATAATTCTTATTATTTGCTTCATGTTCAAGCACATTCCAATATTTTATAGCACTATATATAGTAGAACAAAATGAGAGAAAAAAAATGTAAAATAATAGTAATACATGCAGCCACTTCTATGCACTCAAAAATCATGATTTTATTTCAAATGATACACAAAATAATAATTAAATTCATATATATATAAATGCGTGCATGTGTATATATATAGTTATTAAATGTAACAAATACACTGAGAAAAAAATCTGACTTCAAAGTTATAAAAAAATAATTCAATTCAGACAGGTCGACTTGACATGTCAAACTCAGATTGGCCAATGAGAACCCTTGAAAAGGTCACATGATCTAAGAGATTACAATATTGACCAATCAGCAAACAGTTTCACGAAATGGCGGACAACCGTTCGAAAGATCGCTAAAAAGAAGTGAAAAACACACAATGATCTGGTGAATATTACAAATTTGTAACTCCATATTACTGAATATCAAGAATATAATCCGACACTTTATACACTTATCTTTTAGACGATATATTACTTTTTACTTTTTCTCGTTTATTAATTTGAGGTAAAGCTCATTCATACAGCCGTGTAACGGAATAAACCACCGCGTGGTACCGGCATGTTATGGTTGATCGAAGTATCCATGCTTGCACAAGCGTTGGATAAGTTCATTTTCGGCTTATAAAACACCTATAATTTGTCTTATAATATAAATATATAAAAGAAATATGGTTATTGAGTACAGTTTTAGGTTATTCTAAAAAAAAAAAAAGACGATAAACCAACTTTTTCGTACATGTAAAAATCGTGAACAACGAAAAAACTCAACTTTTTCAAGTTTTCGGGTTTTTATATTGCTCAAACTAAATAATTATCGGAGCAAGATATATATTTAAGTATATATGGGAAAAGGACATCATCGATGATCTTAAAAACATTTAATTTAGCATCCAACTCACTAGGAAAGGGAAGTTTTTAGTGAATAACCGTCAGCTGGCATATTTAAGTAGCAGTTCGCTGTGACTCGCCGGGAGTAAGCGGCTGACGGGTTGTACACGGCTGCCGTACTGACGGCTCCACGCACTCGCCGGGACCAATGAGTTAACTCCTAGCCAGAGGTCTAGACCATTGTGACAGCCAAGAATTACCAAACATAAGTTAGGCATTTGACAATTAGCAAGCAATAATTGATTGGAATGAGGCTCATCTGGAACCAATACATTTTCGTTGTTAAATCGCTTGTTGATAGCACATGCAGATTTTTGTCTAATGTCTCCGGCTTGGAGAGAAGATGAAGGTTCATCTGTGCCCAGAGTTTCGAGATACTTCGCTTCACAAGGCTGGAAATCTTTAACAGGTGCTGCGATTTAAAATGAACAAAATGGGTTGGCTGTGCTTGGTGTAAAAACTGACTTGTATGATACACATGGAATGGTCCGATTTGCCCTGTGCAAGGATGAAACAAGACAAAAAAAAGTTCCAAATATTAGCTTTCCACCCATACTAATTCTTTGTATTTACATTTTTGATAGTCTTCAAAAGCAACAAAAACCCTCAAATGTAGTTCTGCATTCCAGGTTTTTAAAATGTTGATCCTAATTAGCAGATATTAAAGGTTCCATACATTAAATTTTCAAGTACAAATGCCTGACACAATCAGAATCAATGAAATTTCAGAAACCACTTCTGGTAGGTTATGTTTTACTGACATCTTGTAGCTCTGAGTATCCCAAATATGAAAGGTTATTTAGAGAAATACCCCATGAAAAGAGCTGCATGCAATAGAGGAGATGTCATGATCAGGTTGGTCATTTCTCTGACGTCATTTTAGCAACACTTGTAAAAAAGGAACATTAGTATCATTTGTGAACTAGGACAAAATAATTGTTCACTGAAGTACAAAGTGTTACTATGTACATACAAATAGATACTTTACAACATTATACAGCTGGGAGATGACAGAATGTAGTCATAAAGCACAACAGTAAGTCAACTGTTGATTTGGAAGGTAAAAAGGACATGCACTATCTAAACTGAAAAAAAATGTCAATCATTCAAAAGAAAGCAGAATCATCCATCCCAGGGGATAAAACTACAGATGTTTACAGTAGACATGGGTGCTGCTTTTGAATTTGTATCAGATTCGCAACTAATCAAATTGTCTACCAATATTCGTTAATTTTTGGTATTATACTTTCTTGAAAAATAGCAGAAATTCTTCTACCGATTTTGGGTGAAACTCAAAACGAGAATCGAACCCGGGTCCCAGAGTATGGCAGCTATCGCTAGCACTACATACCAGCTGCGTTATCCGTTCAGCCATCATTTTTCAAGAAAGTGTAAAAAAAAAAAATAACAAGAATACTGTTTAATTAAACATGTCTACCAACGAGTTTACTATTTTAAAGTCAGATTATCAGCCGTAGCCTATGGATTCAAGGATGCAAATTAATTTTTTTTTTTTTTTTAAATAATGTTTTGCTCTTTTCATTCCCCTTGTGATCCATTTTGGAGTGATTTTTTAAAAAATAAGTTGTAGTTTCAGAGCATGCACTAAAATTTACTTGTATATGGATACTGTAAATGCCTTTATATTCACAGGTTTAAAATTTCACGGATTTGGAAAGAAGCCAAATTCGCGTGTATCTATTTCGCGGATTTTTAGGTGAGTTATTATCAAAACTGGCCCAACACACCTGGTTTAACATAACACACTTGAATCATCAAGTTACACAGTTAAGCCTGGCGCATACGGGGGAATATAGCTGCGCCCTCGGTCACTCGTGGCAGGCAGCACAGCAGAAAAGTTTAGAGCACACGGTATCCCTTTCCACTCTCATGAATGTGTGCCATGTGACTTTTAGTATCCACGTGACAGATAATGCCGCCATGATGTTATTAATCATGATGTTTCCAATCACATGTCCCTGTAAACTAATTCTATTGGTCAGTTAAATGTTCCAGGTGCGCCTTTGGCGCAGGCTGTCCGCAGACGGTGTGCCATCAACCACTCGTGCCACAGAATATCAAACACGATAGATATTTTCCACAACGCCACTTGTGGCCAAAAGTTCGCCGCACACGGTGGAAAGGGCTGCACTGCCTGCCACGAGTGACCGGGGGCGCAGCTATATACTACCATACTCTTGTCTAGACATGTGAGTTAGAAACACTTTACAAAGCTTGACGAGAGATATCCCTTAAACTAGTTAATCCCTTGAACAGTCTTATTACCATTGCCGTCTTAGTCCCATTGCCCACTGCGTAAAACTCACTTGCTCCGAAGTCACACCCCATTGGAGCGGATTAAAAGACTTGAGTAATTTAGAGGGGAATTAAAAGGTACGACCGATTTGAGGAACCAAATAAATTGTTCTTTCTTTCAATTTATACATAATATTTCTTATCTCTGTGATACTAATAGGAAAATATCCTGTCAGATCAAATCCGTATAATTGTACAATACAACTTTTAATGTTTACCGACCTTTGAACCTGTCTTGTGATAGCAAAAATGACCGTGCACTATGAATCCGATCCGAATGTCCACGTTTTAATCGTTTGCCATGATTCTTGACGTGTGAACAAAAAGTTACCAAAGATGAAAAACATCAAAACCGGTTATATTTATTTACTAAATAAATTTACAAACTGTCAAATTCAACAGTTCGGCTGATTACCATGTGGCTATAATTTACAAACCTTGTTGTTTTACTTTTACGTCTCAATTTTTCCTATTTTAGCGTAAATCTCTGTGCTGGTTACTTATTATTTTATACAAGTAGGCCTAGGCATATTGTTACACCTGGATTTTATATTCGCCGGTACTTATTTTTGTGTTAGGTGTTAACCACGACATACGCAAAAATTAGGACCCTGCGAATATAAAGGCATTTATAGTAAGCTAAGGATATTATTAAGCTTAAAGGGAAAGACAATTTAAGCTTTAGACTAGTTTAGATGGAAAGGGTAGAGTTAATTTAGTCTAAAGCAACTGTCCAATGTATGTTTTATCCCCTAGTAAGCGAATAATTGAAACTTGACAGTGGCGTTACAATAGAGAATAAGCTCCATAGGTCATTCACAAGGCCGCCACCATTTTTTCATTAATTTTATCCAATTATTGGTGAATGAGTAGTCATGTGATGCAATTTAGCCAATAGCTTGGCTAAGAAATACTGTGCGGTTGCAGGACTGACCTACATATTTTGTTGCAATCTTCTTGATCTTAAAGTAGCTACTGCAACGTCACCTCATCTTATAATGGAAAAAATGGCAACACAGATAAGCCACTGAAAGGACATACTTCTGTCTGTTTTTATTAGCTTGAGAGTCACTGGCGGTAATTAATGTGAACAGTTTTCAGTACTTGGAAGGTTGTTATCGACGATAATCCCTATGTATTTCTACAGATTTCCCATCCAGAATTATATCCCAGGTAGTTAGATGTTTTTCAATATATTTAAAACAGCACTAAACAAATGGGCAAAAACAACTGGGCAAAATGGTAAACACAGGCATGATTCTTCTCAGGTTTTTTAAAGAGCCAAATCAGTTTTTTTGCTACTGACTTCAGTTTTTTTTACTGTTACTAATCCAGATTTCAAGTTCTTTAAATTCGTTTTATTTTTAAAAACACACTTCTTGAATGTCAGAATCAGTTAAGAAAAGTAAAGAAAAAAAGTAAATATCAATTATATTGATATAAGAGGACATTTTATTCTTTTTTTTTCTAACTTGATGAAATCATAGTCTGGCTGACATGGGACGCGGACGAGTATTACAAGAGTCATTTTTTTTTTTCTGGGCCTCCAAAATCATGCCTGTAAACATGGGGTAAAGCTTTATAACAAGCTCACACTTTTGAGCTAAATATGATATGCTGATGGCCAGTTATGTATTTGATTTATACACATATAGCATATATTATATTGAAGAGTTCAATATGTTAAATGATACTATCGTATCATGACGTGAGATTTCTTGTCTATCTACATTTGTACCAAGCTTGTTTTTTTTCTTTAGAAAATCCCTTCTTGATAAGACTGCCCACGGATAGTTTGCACTGGTGCATTTGTGAAAATGCAGGTTTTTACAGTACACCCAAAAAATTGCCACTAATGCTCATGCATCGGTAACAGTCTACACAGCCGTCGCTCACGCGTTGTGGGTAAGTATCAGAAGAGGTCGTTGTAAAAATCAGAGAAGCTGAAACGCGTCTGCGACGGCCAGGTAAACCGTAGCCAACGCGTCAGTTGATGTCTGATACTTCCACTTCAAATAGTCCTTATGGAATCGGTTTTTGGCAGTCAACCAACAAGATGGCTCCTGCTGGAAGTGCGTTTTTCAACCAGCTCCATAAGATTTCGTACCGACTCAGTGTTTTAATTGTTTTCTGTTTGGGTCCTCTGTTCAACTGGTCCCCCACATCGATTCGTAATGATCTAATCAACAAAGGTCATCGGTTGATCCCTTCTTTGAAGGCGATAGGGCTATTTATAGCTCGCTGCAGGTAAGACAAATATTTCTTTGTCATTTGTCCCTTCAGCTCAATCCACAAAATATATATCTACGGCCGTAGTGTATGAAGTAAAACTGTAAGGACTCTTTTAATTAGCATCGCGGGACAGTTGTCAGCCACTTTTTAACCAGAAATACTTTCACTTGGTGTAGACGGCTGGTAATTTTTATTCAAAACTGTGCACACTATTGACTAGGCCTTTAGTCTTAAAAATAAACAAATAAAAATGTTCAAAACTTGTTGATGAAACTACGGACGAGTGAAAGCACAGTATTGCCAAGACTTCCACGGACAGTTGTGAGACACTTTTTTGATAGAAGAATTTTTAGCAAAAATTGTGAAATTATGTCATTAAATGACGAAAGTGTTATCCAAACGGTTTTCAAATTTCTGTCAAAATAATTCAAAACACCATAAGATGATGTAATCACAAACCAAATCAATTTTTTTAATTTATTCTGTGTTTTTATTTCAGGAGAGACCGTAGCCTATGTGATCGGCACCGGAGTGGCCGCCCAGTGAAGTTGTCTCCGGCCCTCTGCGATGCATTAGATCACTGGATCCGTTGTGACCTAGAAATTACAGCAGCAGAGCTACGTCAGAAGCTTTCTGATGTTTTTAACGTTGATGTGAATGTAGAATCGGTACGTCTAAAAGGGCGCAAGCTTGGATGGAGGAAGAAACAAGGTAGGCCTACTCAATATTTCAATAACATGTATGTCTTGCTTTGGGATAATTCATAATTGTAGAAAACAATATTCCAATGAGCTACATATAGGAGCTCTCGATAACGTAGTCCGGGTTTCTGACTCCAAAATGACTATGTTTTATACTGACGGTCGTATTTTGGAATACGGCCCTCAGTATACTGTATAAAAAAAATGGTAATTTTGGAGTCAGAAACCCGGATTATCATCAACGCTACTTACCGGAGCTAGCTTTGGGTTACAACAACACGAAGTTGTTATTATCCTCTTAATATAACCGATTTTGTTACAAGAGTTTCATTATCGGCCTGACGCTTGACCTATCACCTCACGAGATCACGTGCCTGTCAGCAGACGACAACAACCATGGCGGACGCTGTTGACAGTCTGCCGTTGTCGCAAGGCAGCCACCTGAACGAAGAACAGTTGGAAATTACGGCTAGACCGGAATCAACAAAGCGTGCAACAAACTATGGTGTCACTGTTACAGCCGAGGAACTGAATGAACTTCCTCACACATAAACTTAGTTGAAATATTGCTGAGAATGACATTAAATTGTCCACTAACAATACTCATTGACCTTTGACCTTTAGCATGAAATGTATTTTATTTCATTACCAGACAAGGGAACTATTTATGCGAGCAATGAACAGTCCCATATTTAACATCATAATTTATCTAGTGATATTTGTGCAAATTCGCCCAATTAGAAATTGTATATATTAAGTGGTAATAATAGTAATAACATGATTTTGAGTGGGCATTGTTATATTGCGTTACAACAGTATGTGACAATTTATGTTATCTTTTTAATGTGAGCGACTGTCTTACAACAACGAGTTAAGTTGTTTCATGTTATCAGTAGTATATAGAGGTTAACTGAAGAGAGCCTGTTTATTACGATGAATATCACTCTAGTCAGAGGCTCGTGACTTTGGAAATTAATAGATGATAGTGATATTCATTGTAACAAACGGACTCCAGTTGGTTAATCTTTTTCTCACAATACACAAAAATACTGCATTTTATTCTGAAATGCAGCTCTACATCACATCGTTCAATCCAGCCAACCTCATGGAGACTGTATTTAATTTATTACGCTACACACGAAAGGTCTCTAAAATCAAAGTTTTGTTGCTCACGAATTCTTAAGAAAAAAGAGATAAAATATTTATCTTACAGATGAATGGCACTTCTTAGAATAAAACAAAAATAAACATATCAATAGTTCAATGTCTGCAATCCAATGGCACTTCTTAGAATAAAACAAAAATAAACATATCAATAGTTCAATGTCTGCAATCCAATAACATAAGAAGGGGGTGTTTAAAGGTTTGAGTCGTACTTTGTTTACATGTAGTTAGGTGGTATATACATTGTATGTGTGTAAATTACTTTAGGAAATTCATCCTTTAGAACTACATAACATTTTATTTTAGTATTCATAGGGAACTGAGTGTATAATTTACCTGATTCTCCGACAGGTGTGTTTAGGATCATTATCCTGTATAAACCTGTGGCTCCGTCCAGGTGGGAAATTCACATGGACAAATGGAACCAGAGCTCTTCGTAGGATTTCTTCAAGGCCGACAGCATTCAATTTTCCCGTAAAAATGCACTCTGGTGTTGGACCACAAGATGAAATGCCAGCCCATACGTGAACCTGAAAGTGGGGAAATAAAAGGACAATTAATATCTTTAATACACTTTTAAATTGTCGATACCCCCTCTTTAAACAAATCCCTATATATTACTCCGGTATGTCTGTTTAATTAGGTTGACGTAAGCAGGGTGGTAGACAGGAACCAACATAAACCTTAGATTTTAATCCAACAAATCATGTTAGTTAAACAATCTTGAACGTGACGGGAAATTCCAAACAATAAAGGCACCAACAATTTAACATTCTTTTCTTTTAGTAGTGGTACTGAACTGTTTTGAGGATTTTGCATGTGTATCAAAAAAAATTTTTTTAAGGTTTAGACGTACTTTATATGGATGTTTAGGTTTGCCAACCATTGAATCGATGACATCTTCCCCCTTTCTACGAAATCTTAGATTTCCGTTACTGCTGAGTTGGATGCTGGATTCGTCCGTAAAAATATGGTCGGAAAAATCTTCATTGCGAGAGATACAGTCAAGGGAGTAGATGAGACGCTTTACTCAATTGCCTTTTCTTATAAATTGGCCGTATCTGTTAATGGAAAAATAATATTTCGTCAAAACATTGTTAGTAATACAGATTGATTGATTGGTACTCAACACAACGTGTAATGAGAGAGTTAAATGAGCAAACAACTCTTCACAACAAACGTTACACACATATTATTATTGTATTCTAATAGAGTATGAATAATGTTTTCGTTCTCGGCCATTAATATGGGTTTTAGGTATCTCAATGGGATCGAGTTTCATATTTTTCGGGGCTATGCTCATGCAGAAATAAAACTAGTCCACATCCTTTTCTATAAAAACTCTCAATAATGACCACAAATGAAAACGCTATTTCCTAAAAACAGTTATCAGAACTGGAAAATTGCGTATGTTTAGGCTATTAACCTCAAACCAGCCTTAGTAAACGTTGTATCATTGATAAATAAATTCTAGGGATCTGATTGGATGAACAGACAAAATGTTCAGAGTTATGCCCCTTTCACAACGTTTTCAGACGGCACATTTTAAACTCAATAGACGAATGACAGATCTAGATAAATGTTTGCCAAAATAGGAGGTTTGGTTTGGATGTGGTACGGTAGTGTTAAAAAAAAGGCAATAATAGGTAATGAAGAAATGATATACTATATGTTATTAATCGAGTGTTTTCGTATTGCCTTGGTATTGGCCTGAGGGTGGCCGTATTGGCCCGAGGCCGCAAGCCGAGGGTCAATGCAACCACCCGAAGGCCAATACCAAGGCAATACGAAAACACTCGATTCATAGTATTTTTATTAATCGACTGTAGAAGTGAATTTAATGCAAGCTGTCATGTTGAACAGGAGGTCGCCCACTGAACATTTAATCCATGCATGCCCTAAACAAAATGACGTCCGACCTCTTCTGCGCTCTGTGTTTTTTTTGTTCCTGGATCAGTAGAGAAGTTTCTTCCTCTCCCGCTGTCCTAAAACGGCAATCGGATTCACATACGGTAGTTTTTTCTTCCCACTATAATATCCTGTCAATAAAATCTTGTAAAACGGGCTATGGTATTGACATTTTGATATCAACATCTGCCGTCTGCTTCTGCCAATCTGGACGTCACATGTTAATTGCATCTTTCAGCCGCACACCGTGAACTCGGCCAATATAACTTGAACTCGGCCAATATGACTTGAACTCGGCCTATATGACTTGAACTCGGCCTATATGACTTGAACTCGGCTAATACAGCCCTACGGGTTATACGAATTGGATTCGTCTGCTGATATTACCCGGCCGCGAACGTCGTATTCGGGTAATAACTTGCACAGTCAATTAATAATCAGTGTTATTTACCTTGTCCTTATCTTTCTCCATCCCAATTGTCTGACAGCGTTCCCATGGTTACCCTCCCGACATGAACGTGGAACAGCTGCTGGATTTTCTTTCGGAGTTCTGCATTTGTAATTTCTCTATTGTGTGTCACAAGATGATTAATACACTTGAGGCAGTTTGGGGTGAGCAGTCGCTTCCTGGTAAAAGACCGACACCGGTCATAGATGGAGTTTGTGGACCTTAAAACAAATGAACGTCGGTATTAGTGTATCATTCTTTAATGTTAGTTAATTTACAAAAACGAATGGACTTAGATAAAACTAGCCAATTTACTTACTTCGATAAACCGACCTCCTAAAAACCAAACTCGCACATATATTCATATTTCACCATTAAAATTTCAGTTTATTTTCACAATTTACTTGCAAGAAAGTGTAGTTATGATAACATATTTAGCGATTGCTAAAAGTAGGACGTAAGATAACTTAAATAAGATGACCTGTATAGGGTAAATACATCTTGAACTGCTCATAGGCCTATTTGACAAAATACTTTCTTCATTTAGATATTTACGGATTGTCGCCACCCTTGATTAGCAAACAACAAATTTCTTATGAAATAGCCATATCAAGTCAATCATTATCCTTATTTATGCCATTTAAGGCAACCTGACGTAGGAATTTTAAGGGGTCGGACATTAAAGTACAATGATTTTTCCGATCTTGTACCGCACTTCCAAGAACAACATCAAATATTACGTAGACATACATGTGTAAATCCTGGAAATTTCTTCTAACATTTGGGCCTAATCCAAAAGCGCGGACGTCACTGAAAACTACGAGATGTGCCTAGTGCGTTGAAAATCCAACAATTTATATAAACATAAATGCGCTCATTCTATTCTTAGGAAAAGTAGGCCTATATTGATTATTATTACGATTTCCCTTAAAAGAATAACCAGTGCCTCCGATGTTATTTACATGCACAGTACAAAAAGTCACGAGAAGAAAGTAATCATATAATTATATAAAGTAAAAAGTCTTACCTGAACTTTTCACAAAACTTGCGAATTCCAGCAAGAGTTGGGAGAACACGGAATCCTTTCTCAGTAAGTCCTTTACGGATTCTTGTCGGCGACCAAAGAAGGAGTGGTCCGAGAACAAACGCTATTAATAGTTCCGATAATTCGGCTAAATACTATGTTAGCCTCCGTGGAGCCTGTTCGAATCCTCCGCGGAGCATACACGGATCCTCCGCAGAGCCTGTTCAAATCCTCCGCGGAGCATACACGGATCCTCCGCAGAGCCTGTTCAAATCCTCCGCGGAGCATACACGGATCCTCCGCAGAGCCTGTTCAAATCCTCCGCGGAGCTTTCTCCGATCCCCCGCAGAGCCTGTTCGTTTCCCCCGCAGAGCCTGTTCAAATCCCCCGCAGAGCCTGTTCGAATCCTCCGCGGAGCATACACGGATCCTCCGCAGAGCCTGTTCGAATCCTCCGCGGAGCATACACGGATCCTCCGCAGAGCCTGTTCAAATCCTCCGCGGAGCATACACTGATCCTCCGCAGAGCCTGTTCAAATCCTCCGCGGAGCATACACGGATCCTCCGCAGAGCCTGTTCAAATCCTCCGCGGAGCTTTCTCCGATCCCCCGCAGAGCCTGTTCGTTTCCCCCGCAGAGCCTGTTCAAATCCTCCGCGGAGCCTGTTCATTTCCCCCGCAGAGGAAAAGTGAAGTGTAAGGAAAAGGTCCGCGGAGCCTCCGAATTTCCATCACCGTTTCTCCGCAGAGGAATGACCGTTCCTCCGCGGGCGAGTGACGGATGATTGATACTTAGTCATTGACAGTACTGTACATCATGCCATAATTTATAATAATAATAATATTTAGTTTACATTAAGTTAACAGTAACAGCCCAGTCTTACATGTCAGTTACGTCTTGCCAAGCTTTATTTTTTTGGCTGAGATGCAGGGTGGAAGAAAACTTGTTAAAAAGTACTTGGCTTCTGTCAGCCACCTCCTCTATGAGAGTCTCCACCTCACGAACTGTGAAGTTAGAAACTCTCAATCGCTTGGAACTTGTCGCCATACTAGCAAAGTGCAAGCTGTCAAATTTGACAGACGATAAAAAAATATCACTCTCCGGCCAAAGACAAAAGGTACCTACAAACATAGAATAGTTTCTCGTTGTCAAGCGCTTAACGCCCTCTAAAGAGAAAAGCTCTTATGTACATTCTTATGTACTAAGACAGTTTTAAGACTGCTTGTGAAACGATCTTAAGGCGAACTTAAGTTTTATTGTAAAGCTTGCGTATGTGCTAAGTTAACGCATAGCTAAGTTCGCTTTTTGCAACAACCCCCAGGATCTCCATGAACTCCACAAGATATATAATATGTACATCAATTGGAGGAGCCATATTGACCACTCATACTAATTAGCCCCTTTCGGGTTTGGCCGAGGTCCCACGAGATCACGCGAGACCCATGTTTAGGGGTATAACTTTCACCGATTGGCTGTCCGATTAACATTAGTGCTTATGGAGATCGGCTGTAACCCTGTTGTTTTATCTGTGATTCTCAGCTTACAATCTATACTTTTTACAAAAGTCTTTTTGTGAGACATATCAAGATATATAAAAAGCCATTAGATACTTCTTTTTGATGGACGAAAAAATAAAATTATTTCTAACACGAAAATAACACATCGTAGTTGTGTTTTCACCGTTGGTTTTTGACAACTTCGAAGCGTTTCCACGCGATATAAATATTTGTATTGACAGTCAACTGACAAAAACGCAACTGATAGCTTCTGGTGTGTTTAACAAAAAAAATTGGATAAATGAAATCATTAAGAAATAAAGAATTAAAGACAAAACCAAACGATAACCGCCGATCACCATAGATGCTAATGTTAAATGAACGGCCAGTCAATGAAAGTTATACCCCTAAACTCATTTCTCGCGTGATCTCGCGGGGTTTTAGCCAAACTCGAAAGAGGCTTATTAGCATCGTCATAACCCACGATTACAACTTACACTCACGTTCAGTTTTACCTGTGGGTCAACTAGAGGTAAAAGCGTCATTTCTAATTTAATATGCATGCTAACTTTGATTGGTTCAGCCACAGTTTTGTGGCGGAAATTTGACCTATTACAATTCACGTTACTAAAAAATGTCGGTAATGAACAAAACAAAGATGGACGACTCTTTAATTGTGTGCGAATAGCTCTGCTTGAGAAAACACTAGTCACGTACACCGGCTGTCAAGGTTGGAGTCTTCTCATTTTTTTCTTTTGGAATACATAGATATATGTAAGTATAAATGTCACTATTTGTATAAAAATGAATATGTAATTTACTTCCATTTATCTGTAAGTGTCTTTCCTTTTACACAGCCCAACCAGAAACATTTGTAGGTACAAACAGAGCCAAGAGAATTATCACAAAAACGTCTGAAATAATAAATGCTGAAATTACGTTGAAGTTGGTCTTGACGTATATATATGTTTAAATATTATTACGATTAATATTATTACGGCCACGGTTGTGTTTGACGAAGACGGCCAGACGATAGTTATCAGACAGTCCAGGTTTGATTTGAAAAATCCACTGATCTACACGAAACTAATCTTCACCATAGGGGATATGTATACAAAGTTGAGGTTCTGTTTGTTGGAAGTAAGTAGACACACATTTTGTTTCATAGATAGGAATGGTCAACGTGAACAGGAAAAAACAAACAATGGCCTGTTACTTCAAATTAGGCTTGTCGGTGGAACTTTGAAAACAGCCAAATACCACTTTCTTTGTGGTCAAATTCTCAATGGACATTTATTTTCGCTGCTTACGCTGCTATGTTTTTCAATGCAGATCACTATGTACAATGCTGTATTATATACGAGTAAATAACCCAGGAATGCTGGCTTTTTTTAAAGAAATGCTCAAAAATAAAGATCATGCATATCAATTTACTTTGTTCGTTTTATTTTATTCTTGGAATTTTTTTAGTAATTCATATTCACAGTACATGCCTACCTGATTTCCAGGTAATAATTAAGTCCCCAGATGGCATGAATTTTTTCAATCAACAGGTAAAGACAGGTAAGAAATTAAATTTTTTTATCAGATTTTTCAGGCAAAGGCAATTTTTATGCTTTATGAAAAGTAAAATTATGTGACAAAGAAACTGTTTAAGGACATAACACACCTTTACCTACTCTGAGAGTGCAATAATTGGGTAAGAAACGTTAACGTTTTATTTGGGTGGCCCTTAAAAGGGCCCTTGGAAGATTCGCTTGGCCCTGAAAAGGGCCGTTTGAAGGAGTTGATGGTTACAACTTGGAAGTCAGGCTCATCTTTCAGCTCACATGAGTTTTCTTGGGCAGCAGAACAGTCTGGATGTTTGACAGCACACCTCTATGTGCAGTTGTCCGAAGAAAGTCCATACACATGGGAAATTTTAGCAATCAACAGGTAAAAACAGGTAAACACAAACAAACTTGAAGTGGAGCTTACATGTAAATAACATCCCTGGTCATCACAGTAGAAAAGTAAGGAGTTTGTTGAGAAAGCTGTGTACTCCAATATTCAACTTTTTTTCTGAATAATGCCCATGTTAAAAACAAGCCCGAGAAAAGCTTTCATTTCTTCCAATCCATATTTGTCTGAAGCCATTTTCGAAACCGCGACTGATGTTTCATACTGACTGTCAATTTGGAGTCTTCTTTCTGCCTTTAAATCCTTGTAGCTGTTCACTTCCTCCACCAAATCATCCAGAACTGTTCACCAAGTAAAAGAAGAATAAAATCCGCCGGAGTTGTAACACTAGTTGGAATATTCCGTGGTCCACGTAACTCGAAAACTCCGGTACCCCTGTCAAACGCTGATCGAAAAAGTCCGATGGTAGATCACCTACAGTCTTCCAACCATACGTGAATTCCGGCTGGCTTTCTATGTCCGAGTCCTCGTCTTCGCTACTTGTGCTGTCATTATCGGATCCATCGGTGAATTAACTCCCTGACAACACGAAATCTTCAATATCTGACCTCGAAAATCCGTAAAAAGCACGGTCCGAATCGCTATCGGTGTCAGACTAAACAACCGCCGCCATTTTGACAGAAGCGTTAAATTCACTTCTGCAGTTTCCCGCCTTCATACGCCCAAATTAGGGTTTTGATCGTCTGTTTTTATTTCGACCAATCAAAATTGCGATAATAAAAGTATGTTTCATGAATATTCAACAGATTTTATGGACGTATAAAGCCTAGTTATCCAATCGAACAGCATTTAACATAGGTACTATCGAAAGCCATTATAATGGCTCCCTGCATTTCTGCAGTGTAAAGCCTGAGGCTACTATAGTGGCTCGCCGCACTGGAGACGGCCGTCTGCTAGAGCCATTATAGTGGCTCGCCGCAGCGTAACAGTTAAAGGGTTCTACAGGCATGTGATTTGTCCGCAAATTTTATATGTTGAAACGAAAAAAAGAAAAGAATGCTTGTTTTCTTGCAAAGTTTGTGTTCATGTAAGTCCGTTTCCATATGTAGAAGCTTCCCGATTTGCTGATTGGCTATGAAAGCAGAATCCACCAATAAACATCGTCGTTAAGGAGATCTTCAGCTACACTCGCAAATTTTGGATTTGTTGCGCCATGTCGATCATTGGGCGAACGGTAAACAAATTGATTAAGGATGTAAAGTATAAATTTTGATGGGACTGGCTGGAGGAGTTAAACAGTACTGTTCAAAGTAGGACCGTAACAAACCTTTACAGCAACTTCATTCACAAAATCAAACGCCCAGGGAAGGAGCTGTGTGTTTGGTGCGACAAGATCTTTGATAGAAGAAGATGGAAGGTCCTAGAATGCCACGCAAAAACGAAGAGATTATCTCACTTATACGCCGGCGAAAAGAAATAAAATCATCATACAATTTTTACATCAAAAATACATTGTAACTGAAAAATGACAGAAACAGAAATAATAAAAACTAGAAAAACACTGTGTAAATCATTTTCGGAGATTAAAAACAAGAAATATCTCCAATGGAGCAACAATAAACAATTCATATAAATAACCATTTTTATAATATACAAATTTGTAAATATGTATTTAAGTTCTGATAGAGTGTAATTTTAACAACAAAAAGGTTTATACCATAATAATTAAAAATTTAACCCAGGCTAGTCGCCTTTTACAATCAAACTTGCCTTCTTATCTCCTCGGAACCCACACGGGGGTTAATTACTTGAAGTTTCTTTCTTATACTTGACTTTATGGGCAAATTCACACAGTGAACACTTTTTCACTCTTTTTTTTGTCTCAATTGACTTTCACATGCATAATTGTAAGCATGTTTGAAGGGTATTATAGATGCCTAAAAACGATTCTGTGAGGTCTACATTTCTTTGAATTCATTTTCGTCCGGGAGCCTCTTGACATCCCGTTTTTTCTTCTTCTTCAGATAATATCTCTATTGCTCAATCACATGCCTGGTTCTAACAGTAAAGCCAAACCAAATGCAGGCATGTCCATTAAATTAACCCACATTTTGTCAGCCCTTTCATCCATATAGGCTATTGTGACCGGAACTCACCGTCTTTACATCCCAGAATATTGTTTAGACAGCACAGTCCACAATATCTGGATATGCCTTGAGTTTGAAACCATCCAAATTTGGTTGAAATGTCTCTGTGTATAATCAGTACAACTTAGTCCTATAACAGTAGTGGCATATTCTAAATTAAAGACCAAATTCTGTTTCCACTGCTGACCACTTTTTCTGTTTTGTTTCATTGGGCTTTGCCAAAACTTTTGCCAAATTGGATGCATCAGATAAGGAGTCATGTTGCATTGAAGGCGCACTTATTTCTGGTGGGTTCAATAAGGGCTCATCAATAAGAACAAATTCGGTTGTTGGAAAGACAATTTCTTCCTCAACAGTTTCATTTAAAACATTTATTTCAGTATCCTCTGGATTCTGGTGTTACGGAAAATATGAATGGGTTATTTGTCCGTATTTGTTGAGGACTTCTTGCTGTCTAATGGCTAATTGTTTGTTTGTTGAAGACTTCTTTATTTGCCTTCTCAATTATTAGATATAAAGTAAGGCGGAATAGGAAAATGTGCTTTAAAGGACTTATATTATTAAAAAAAAAATAGAGGTCTGTCTTCAGAGAACTAAACAGTTGCTCAACTCTTTATGTATCCAATACACCACATAGGTCATCTACGTGTGATGCCCATCTTCGTTTTCCTCCCTTTTTTGCAGCTTTGTTGGTTGAACCAATCTGTGAGGGCTAAATGGTAATCAGATCCAGTAATTGGATGGGCACTAAAAGAGCTTGGTTCTACACTGGAGTTAAGAGAAGGCAAACTGTACGAAATATTCCCTCCTTCTACTCCCTTCATGTTTTCCTCTGATATTGGGGCCAATCTTCCCTCATTAGGCTGATAGAAATCAGAGGTAGTTCTATTTCCCATTTTAGCCAGAAGGTACGACACATCACAAACAGTAACATTTGGTTGATGTTTTGATGACCGCTCTAATTCCAAAGAATCTCTTGGGCTTTCCGCACATAGTTTGCTCTTCATACTATATCAGTCAATTTACGATTTGATTTTTGATTTGATTTTTATTCATCATAAGAATTTCGGTATATATACAGAGTCGTACAGAAGAATTGTTGGCGGGAATAAAGCTCTGAGGAGCTTGTTCTATCCCATTTAAACGTAACAAATATAAAATGTATATAATTGGAATTGCAGTTATGAATCAGAATGTGTATGTGGAGAATAATAATGAAAGACATGTATAAAGACGTAAAAGTAATACAACAAAAGTAATTAACACAAAGATAAGGAGACAAATATGGAAGATAAAATAATTCTATAATAAAAAAAAATATTTAGGAAAAAACAGAATATATATATGTAACACATACACATTTAAAGGCCAAACAAATAAATGCTGCACTGAAAGGTGGTGAAGAGTAATTTATAGGAGTAAACGAAAGAAAAACAAATATACATATGTTTCTATACAAATATAAGTAAAAAAAAATCAAGAACTCAATAATATATATATATATACAAATATATTTCTTTCGCAACCAAAATATGTCTTCGATAAGGGGGACTTTTCAGAAAAAACATAGAATCTTCAAAATTGTAATTTCATTAGATATGTCACTCAAAATTGATATATCAGTGGCAGACTTCATCTAAATATATGTTTATTTTTGCATATTTTATGGAGGTTGGCCGATAAAAATGTCATTTTTCCGTCACGATAACTGAATGTTAATTCCCCTGATATTCTACCCTTAGATATGACAATTTCTTCCCCAACAGTTTCATTTAACCCTTTACTACTTGCATTTAAATACTATAACAGGCTCTATATATTCGCATTAAAATGAATATTTTACAAAAAAACACCATGTTATCATTCAATTGCTTTCTGGGCCATACCAAGTAAATTGGCTTCATGAAAATTTGGTCAACCCTTAAGAGATACATGGCCCACACTACCAACAATTTTTGGACACAATAAGTTAGTAGGATTTTTACCTGTGAACTAATTAAAGTCAGAAAACAGGTAAAAACAGGGAGTAAATGCCTGAAAACTGAGTTTGTGTTAATGGTCAAATGTTAATAAAGCAGAAAAATTAAGGTCAACTGTTAATAAAGCTAATGCTTACATGTGGAGGTGATATCTGCAGGGGAAAACTGGTCTCAGGCAGGTAAAACACACAGTTAAATCAACAGGTAACATTCTGGTGCACTTAAGATCAAGGTGAATAGTTACAATGTTAGTTCATCAAATTAATTTCCTATTGCAAACGCAAGTCTATCTCTTGAAATCCAGAGCAGATGATGACAAAGTTTTCAGAAGAAAGGTGAATCAAGATAAATCAATCAGCACAGGTAAAACAGGTAATACAGGTAAGCTTGAACAAAAAGTTAGTATTATACAGGTATTGTACAGTCATTGTTAGAAACTGAATATTTCTACTGTTCTGATGGGGAATGATACTGATGGAAACAAGCAGTCTTACAAAGAGGAATATCACACCAGCTACACCTGAAGGATGTCTCCACTGGGTAACCCTTAGGTGTTTTTACACCTTTGCAAATGCAATGCCTACACTGTCTCTTTCTGCCATTGATCTTCTCAAGTTTGTGTGAACCAAGATTAACTGCTGGGATGGACAAAGTAAATCGGTTAGATGGCTTTCTGCCACAACACTTTCGGCTAGAAAAACCACCACAAAGCAATTCTGCTAAATCAATCCGAAATTTCAGGTGTGAATAAAACTTAGGTAATGGGGGTCTGTGATCACTCAAGGTAAACAGCTGGTAAGAATTAAAAATTGTCAAGTTGACCAAGTACCACAAAACATATCTCCACCATTTTCTCGACTTACGCCCAACATCATAGTAAGATCTCATCTGATCGGATCGGTCAACACCTCCCATATATTTATTATAGGTTCTCACCACCTCAGGTACCTGCCGCACAGGTGTATCATCTCTGGGCCTACCTCTGTTAGTGCTAGGTCTAACTTGTTGTTCTATCAATTTAGGGCTGCAGTTAGTCAACAGGAAAGATACAGTACGTTTGTCACGCCATGACGTCACAACCAAATTACCGTCCTGGTAAAATACAGATTCACCTTTGTTGAGCTTGTTACCTTTCAGACCAGGTGGAAGACTTTTACGATTCAACATCACAGTGGAACATGCATAAGTGTAGTTGTTGAATAAATCCTTTACAAGTTTCACGCTTGAAAAAAATCTATCAAAATAGATGTGGTGATGTCTGTTCAAGTAGGGTTCAACGAGAGACATAACGACATGGTATCCGGATCCAAATGGCATCGGTTGTTTTGATTTACCTGTGTAGACCTCGAAATTCATGCAATACCCATTTTTAGAGTCGCATAACTGCCATACTTTTATGCCCCACTTTGTTGGTTTTTTAGGCAAATACTGCTTGAAAAAAAGTCTCCCTTTGAATGCAATCATTCCTTCATCAACAGATAAATCACGAGATGGGTAGTAATTGTTTTGGAATCTTGACTGAATTGAGTCAATCAACGGACGGACTTTGTACAAAGGGTCATACTCACTTGAATCTCGCCCAGGTGTGTTTGCATTATCACATAGATGGAGGTATTTTGTCAGCAACAGGAAACGATTCTTAGACATTATTTTCGAAATAAATTCACATCTCAATTTGGGATCCGTACTCCAGTAACACCAAACCTGTGGCAGTTGTTTGACATCATGATATTTTTTTTTTTTTTTTTTGATTTGATTTTTTACTTCAGGTAAGGGGTTTTCCCGCTAAAATCTTGAAAGCGAGGCTGTGACGTAAATTTTTTTAGGGAAATCCTCCGCGAAGTAAACAGAATTCTATCTGACGGAAAATTACTGGGATTTCTAACCGTTTTCAACCGAGATTACGATAGTAATTCGAGCTGGTCCATACAGCCGGGTAGGGTTCACAGCATCCGGCCGGCTACGGCCGGGTTGAGTAATAAAGGGTTAAATCGGTTATTTCAATATCCTCTCGATTCTGGTGACGAAAACTATGAATGTGTTATTTGTCCGTATTTGTTGAGGACTACGTCCAATGGCTATTGTTTGTTGAAGACTTGTTTATTTGCCTTCTCGTTTCTTAGATATAAAATAAGGCGGAATAGGAAAATGTGCTTTAAAGGACTATTATTAAAAAAAATAGAGGTTCGTCTTCAGAGAACTAAACAGTTGGTCAACTCTTTATGTATCCAATACACCACATAGTTCATCTACGTGTGATGCCCATCTTAGTTTTCCTCCCTTTTTTGCAGCTTTGTTGGTTGAACCAATCCGTGAGGGCTAAATGGTAATCAGATCCAGTAATTGGATGGGCACTAGAAGAGCTTGATTCTACACTGGAGTTAAGAAAGGGCAAACTGTACGAAATATTCCCTCCTTCTCCTCCCTTCATGTTTTCCTCTGATATTGGGGTCAATCTTCCCTCTTTAGGCGGATAGAAATCAGAGGTAGTTCTATTTCCCATATTAGCAAGAAGGTAGGACTTTTTTAAGCTGAGGATAAATCTGCCTCCAAATCTGAGATGAGGAGGACATCTGCTCAAAAACAAGCTAGAAAAGCTCACAAGACTGCTATGAACAAGAAGAAACTATCATGATCTTGATTTTTATTTTGAAGTTTCTTTCTTATATTTGCTATAACCTTGATTTTATTGGCAAATTTTCACAATGAACAGTTTTTCACTCTCTTTTTTTTTTGTCTCAATTGACTTTCAAATGTATAATTATAAGCATGTTTGAAAGCTATAATAGCTGCCTAAAAACGATTCTGTGAGGTCTTCATTTCTTTGAATTCATTTTCCTCCGGTGGGCAAACTGAACCTCCTACAAGAGCTCTGCCCTTGACCTGGCTAGGGTCCTGCAGGCCTCTTGACCCCCAGTTTTTTAGACCACCATGATCTCATGGTGGTCTTATCAAATCGAATTTTGTCCGTGGTCTGTCGTCCGACGTCTGTAAACTTTTCTTGTGATCGCGATTTCAAGAGACCTACTGGTCGGATCTTCATCAAATTTCATAGACATGTTCCCCAAATGGTCTAGTTGTGCAACATCTATTTTGTTTGCTCATTTGCATAATAAAATGGCCGCTAGGCGACCATTTTGATTTTCTATTTTTTATCACTTTTCTCTTTTGTGATCGCGATTCCAAGAGAAGTGCTTGTCGGATCTTCTTTAAATTTCACACGCACGTTCCTCCTATGGTCTAGTTGCGCAACATTTATTTCTTTTGCTCATGCATATCAAAATGGCCGCTAGACGACCATTTTGTTTTTTTACTTTTTATCACTTTTCTCCTAAAGTAATGAGAGGATCTTCGTAAAACTTTGTACGCAGGTTAACCCTATGGCCTTCTTGCTTACTATGTACTTTTTTGCTCATTTGCATATTAAAATGGCCGCTGGGTGACCATTTAGTTTTTCTTCTTTTTGTCACTTTTCTCCTAAAGTAAAGAAAGCATCTTCGTAAAACTTTGTACGCATGTTAGCCCTATGGTCTCGTTGCGCACAATGCACTTTTTTGCTCATTTGCATATTCAAAATGGCGGCCACTGGCCATTTTTTTTTTATCACTGTTCTCCTAAAGTAATGAATGTATTTTTTTTCGTCGTTGATGTTTTCATTTAACACATTCGGTACCGCTGTCGAGTGCTAGCCTGCTTCATTATCGAAGACATCGTATGGCGACAACAGAAAAGTCGGCAAAAACCCCACTGACGCCGTATGGTTATTTTTTCTTACAACTTCAACTAATTTTGAAAATGAACAAATAAAATCACATGTTGCATCTGTTGGTTGCTTTGTGTTTTGTTTTTTCAATCTTCGAATACGGTTAAGAGGTTTAATTTACTTTAACGGACGCGTAATTCACTGATAACTTCCAACTTTGTCTAGGTTAGAACGGACACCCCAAGCATACGTATATAACAAGAAAAGAAATTCCTTATATTTACAGCTTCAGATCTTAATATATATTTCCTTGTCTCCATTATACTGACTATGGGTGAGATATTTAAATATCTATGATTAAAAAGTGCTAAAATCGGGTGGTGAAATCAGTTTGCTAGTGCAAGTTCCCGCTGTCAATCACAGGGCCCCTACCAGATATGTTAAAAGCACTACCGAGTTAAAGACAGATAAGCTATTTTTGGCACTGAGGACGTTATTTTGGAATTTCCGAGTCCAGAGTAGTGAAAAACAAGACATTTATCGGAGCTGTTATAAACCCCAGAGTGAAATTGCAATCCTCGGGTCATTTTAAAACGTATGTAAACGGGGATAATAATGGCACAAAACCCATCAATAAAGTAAAACAGGTTTATATTGTCATAGTTCAAATAATATGTCACAAATGAAATAGGTGACTGATCGGTTATAAATCGGTGACTGGCCAGTATGTCAGGTTGGCCGTCTGAAACAATAAACAAAATATATCTAAGTAACTATAGACTACAGTCTAGGCATATGGTAAGTATAATACAAATAAACAAGAGATTAAACATTTAAAACGAGTGTGTGGTCTTAAACACCTTGTCAATGTAATGGTACAAAGTAGTTCGCAATTAGCTGAAAGGGAGATAACTCGAACAATGGTTAAATAGTGTTTTAAGACACATTCAGCATTATTTCACTTAAGTGACCTGTACTTGCAGGCAACTTTATCAGAGGAAACTAACGACCTTTTATTGGTTCGTGGCAGCCATCCCTTTACGTCGCTAAGCATAGAGTGATATTCAGCAGGTAAGTATTGTGTTATATTACCTTAACTAGTTAAGCCTTAAAAATAACTTTCCGACTGACTAAGTGTATGATCTCATAAACAAATAATAAATTACCAGGGAGGATAACTCTAGAATGGTAGGTAGGGCTCGAAAAATATCGTCTACTTATTACCAGTTGAAACCACAAAAAGATCCGACCAATAGTCCAGGTAAAGGCATATATCTATCATTTTAATGATTTGGTACAAGGGAGATAACTCTGCACGAGTCAAGTAACAGTCCCCGGTATTAATTAATGTTATATAGCTTAGTCAGCGTACAAACAACGGTCTTAAGGAATATATGTTCTCTTACACGCGTTATCGTGTGGGGGCCTATAAAATGTGAAGGGTCAAAATGACGTATATACTACTACTTGATGGTATGTCAAGCATAGCCAGTAAAGAAGCGTATTGTGCAAAATAACGTTATTCACAATGAAATGCATACGTTCTATGTCATGCAACATTGGAACAAACAGACCAACTTCCATATTAATTGCCAACAAAGATGGGGTTATCGGATGCTTCTGCTATAGCACGTCTATGCTAACCATGTGGGTTATAGAGCGAGAAAGTACCATTGACAAAGATGTCGGCTATAGTGCACTCAAGATGATCGAATGATTTAACGATTAAAGGATACTAAGTAATCTAAATGGATGAACTATATGCATAGGGTGTTTATGAAGCTAATCGCAACGATTTTGAGACAAATACTATCAAATCAACAAAGAAAATTACCTTAAACGAGCGTGCTAACTGTTAAGCTTTAAACTGCGTAGAAAATAAACTTCTGGTCTCGCCTAGAGCAAAGGGAGACGATTCATGCGGAATAAACAATACTAACTGATTATCTCCCTGAAGACAATTACATTAAAAGTCATGTCCTTAAACTTGCAAAATTGAAAGATATGAAAGTCATTAAACTTGCAAAATACCAACAAAAATAAACAGTTCGACTGGCTACACGTATAAAAATCGACACCTTTCAGATTTCCAAGGGCGACTATAAGTATAAGAAGTAGTTTACTATGCATGTTGCCGGCCTCCACGGCTTGTTCGAAGTCGGTAAAATGGCCTTCTCGAATTTGGATTTTAAACGCCTAAATTCTTTCCAAAAATGTAACAACAATAAATATTTTTAAAGGAGAGTGTTCCCTAAGACACTTAAGAAGATCCATATTGTATTTTTCGGAGTGTGAAAGGAAGGAATATTTCAAAATGAAGTGAAATACACGGCAACGTACAATCACTATTTTGCCGATCGAATTTGCATTCAGGCAGCTATGTACAGCAACTGACTTCGCAATTGTAAATGCTATTTACCAATAAAGTAACTGAAATGTTTTTAGGCCAATTCAATCATATATTTATATCAAATCAAAAAGAGTTTACTAATTTCTGAACGAATCGGGACATTTTTTGCCATTAATTTTTAAACCGACTTTCGTCATGTGTAAATTTTTACTCATCAGACGAGTGATACGTCACCCATACGTCACTTTTCACGGGCAAATTTTAACAGATATACATTATCTTTTGATTTGTAAACAAACACTAAATGCATCTTAGTAACATGTGTACAATCGTTTTGGATTTTGTAAATTTTAATTGTGTACAGGACTCAAACAAGCGATATCACTGACTGGCCTGTGTGCATGTACATGTAGGCTACTATGTAGCTCCGGTAAGTAGCGTTAATGTACGGCCTCCTTGAAGAAAGATGGTTTTGAGTTTTCAGATAACAGCCACTATCTACCGAAGAAATAAATTTCACATACCGGTATCAAATTTGCGATCCGTTTACAACCAGCCCCACTTTCTGATAGTGTTCAATGGTGGTCGCCTAGATCAGTTTAACTGATCTCTTGTTTCAGATGATATCTCTATTGCTCAATCACATGCCTGGTTCTAACGGTAAAGCCAAACCAAATGCAGGCATGTTCATTAAATCAACCCACATTTTGTCGGCCCTTTCATCCATATTGGCTATTGTGACTGGGAACTCACCTTCTTTACATCCCAGAATATTGTTTAGACAGCACAGTCCACAATATCTGGATAAGCCCTGAGTTTGAAACCATACAAATTTGGTTGAAATGTCTCCGTCAGGGTTAGAATTTCGACGCGAGTCTACTCGCGCAAAGGCTTGCCTGAAATCCCCAAAGCGCAAGTCGACGTAGACTCGCGCAATTAACATACCTGATCATTTTTTTTTTTATCAAAAACTTTTATTTTTTGACGAACTTATTGCGAAATTTAACTTCGATCGTTGTTGACATCTTCTCGAAGGACATTTAGCGACTGCCGTAAACCGTAGTCACTATGTATTAAATATAGATAAGCCACAAGCGTTGATTGGTCAGCTGGAAATCTGTGGGCCTATCGGAGCAGTCTTTACAAGAATACATTATCAAACTCCGCGCAATACGGCGGTGCACGATCTCTGCCATCAAGATTGACATCATTAATAAAATCTTAAACATCTTTTCCAAATTAGCGGCATTGAAATACTTTTTAGATGAATGCTAACGATTAATAAATAGCTCTCGATAATTTGTTATAGTTTAAAGTGAGCGAAATATTTGAGTGGGCAATCATTAATAACTCAGCAGAAGCAGAGTTAATTCTTGAAATGCGATTGTTTATCTCATCATCGAGAAGGCTCTGTCGCTTTGGGAAGAAGATTTAAAATCCAAGTTTGAATTTATCTACGATGACAGCGAGGAGAAAATTGTCATGGCAAAGTTTGTCGTTTGTAGAAAACACGTTGACAAAATACGCGGCAAATACCAAGGTAAACAGTCAATCTCTCAGCTCTGATCTCCAAGCGATTTCCAATCAATCAGATACTGAGATAGTGAATGTGACATTTCAGAAATTTTATCTGAAAGTTCGGATGGATTTTTAGTAAATTCAGAAGTGTTCAAGACGCCACAGAAAAACAGTTTCATGAAAAACATTTTAAAAGTTTACTTTTCCGGACAGAGTATGTCATTGTGTGGAGCCTTTTTTGTCATGCTATTTTATTTCAGTTTGGAACGGTTTAATTTTACAGATAAAAAGTTTCCTCTGGTTATCATTGTAATGTTCATGTTTATGTTTAATAAAACCAGAATACTAAAAAATAAACCGAATTCTGGTTGTTTTAAGCTTGTTTTATTTTCCTATAAACTTCAGTTCAATTTGACTCTTTAGACTTCCTGTGATTCGGGATTCTATCTGGACTCTCGCAAAACCCAGCGAAATTCTAACCCTGTCCGTGTGTAATTGGTACAACTTAGAATATGCCACTTCTGTTATAGGACTAAGTTAAAGACCAAATTCTGTTTCCTCTGCTGACAACTTTTTCTGTTTTGTTTCATTGGGCTTTGCCGAAACTTTTGCCAAATTGGATGTATCAGATAAGGAGTCATGCTGCATTGAAGGCACACTTATTTCTGGAGGGTTCAATAAGGGATCATAAATAAGAACAAATTCGGTTGTTGGAATGACAATTTCTTCCTCAACAGTTTCATTTGTTTGGGTTTTGTCCAGTTGCATTCCTATTCACTAATTCTCCTATGGAAAAGCCATAGAAAAGCAAATTCTTGGCGAAATGTTGAGAACTGTGGGATCTTTTTCTGATATCCATCATGGTCTCGGTGTTGATTTCCATATCTTTAGTGGGGTCGGAAAGGTGCACACTACAAATAGAAGTGATACTCTCAGGGGTAAGGGCTGGCCCTTGAATTGGTTGATGTTGTTCGATGACGTTTAGCTGATACAGACAAGGTGGTCAAAGGCTGCTGCTGTCTAGATTCGATAAGATGGTCCACTTTCCCTTCAACCCGCTCCATGAATGACTGCAGTTCTTTCATTTTGGCGAGTATCACACGAAATGCCACTTCGTCAGTCGGTAAAGGGGTAAGCATGCGCCTTACTGATGCAACATTCCCTACGTTCTCGGTTACAAAATTGTCAAAAGGTGATTGGCTTGTCCCAGTTGTCGCAGGTGCTCCAATTGCGATTTCTTGGATTTTCTGTTAATAAAATTAATTGATAAAACTGTTTAATACAGTTCTAAAATGCTTGCTTATTGCTTTACTGTTTAAAACTCAGTCAAGATTATATCACTTTTGAACAATATTAGAGAAGAAACTAATTCGATTGGTTCATAAAGTTCAGTACATCATTCGAAAAACAATGGGTTCTTACCTCTTTAGAGTTTTTCTTTACGGTTGTTGTGAGACGCACAGGTCTTTCTGTAGTCTAGTTCCCTGAAGGAGGAAAGGAATGACGTTTAAAAAAAAGACCATATAAATAAATACCGTATGTATGCATGGAAATTTAGCTTTATCAGTATAATACTTTTTTAGATGTTTTATTTTAGTTGGTTTAAATAGATTGTGACATCTTTGAAAATAAACTGGTTGTTTTGTGTTTTTAGACTAACAAGGGTATTTTGAAAGTATGCAACAGCTTACCTTTTCCAAGAACAGGGCGCTTTGGGTTCTTTGCTTTACGCTCAGCCTGCATAAGATCTCTTTCCACATCCAAGAGATCAGTAAACTCATCTGTTTGAAAACAATTCAAGGTTGTATTAAAAATAGGCCTATATATATACCGTTTTGAAGAACTCCAATAAAGACTTTGATTATAATCTCTATTATGTCTGTATCATACTTACTTGCAAGTCCTAGAATAGTAGCTGGCATTCTTTTCTTTTCCCAAAGTGAGTAAACCCTCATGCCTACTTTAACTCATTGGTCCCGGCGACAGCGCAGGGCCGTCAGTACGGCAGCCGTGTGCATCACGCTTACCGCTTACTCCCGGTGAGTCACGGCCCACTGTAGTGGGAAATACGCCAGCAGTCGGATATTTCTCGATAAGTTCGCTTACCGTTGGAATTGAATGTTGAAGTATATATATTTTAAATTATTGATGTCTGCGTTTTCAGTTGGTCACTTTTTCAAATGCTTTGTTCCCCACAATATTTCATTTTGAACGATAAGAAACGCTCAAATTGAAAAAAAAATAAAACTGAATCTGGCTGTTCACGTTTTTACATGTACGAAAAAGTTTATTTTATTTTACAGGGACCCAATTTGTACTCATAAACCATTGTCTTTAAGTTGAGGGTGTCCAGAGACATTTTTTTTTTAGATAAACAGGGTTTATTTTCACTGAGATTGAAGTGATCAGACGCTGATGCAGATCTAAAATGTCCGTCAACAAGTAAAATGCCGGCAGTTTATGCCGGGACACGTGTGTGAAAAAGGCCTTACCTCAACTTCTTAGAAGGCCGTTTGAAAAGAAATAACGTAACCTCTAAAAGAATGTTGTATCCAGTATCCATTTATCTATCCGATGTTGAGTAAAGTTGAGTGAAGAATAAAAAATCGTCATCAGAAGACTGTCTATTTTGCACTGATTTCTACTGATCTTTCGAATTGCTTTCCGCCATTTCGCGAAGCTACTTGCTGATTGGTCAATGCAGTCATGTTTTACGTCACGTGACACACTCAAGTGTTTTCATTGGCTGACCCGAGTTTGACATTTCGAAGCACTTTTGATGGTTTTTACTGAATATTTGTTGTGATATTCTGGTATATACATATATTTAAAACAAGAGATCAGTGAACTGATCTTAGCCCACCATAGAACACTATCAGAAAGTGAGGCTGCTTATAAACGGATCGCAAATTTGATATGTGAAATTTATTTCTTCAGTTGGTGGCTGGCTGGACAAGAACAAAGTTTCTTCGGTAGATAGTGGCTGTTATCTGAAAACTCAAAACCAACTTTCACCAAGGAGGCCGCACATTAACGCACAATTACGGAAGCTATATGTACTTGCACACAGGCCCGTCAGTGATATCGCTTGTTTGAGTCCTGTACACAATTAAAATTTACAAAATCCAAAACGATTGTACACATGTTACTAAGATGCATTTAGTGTTTGTTTACAAATCAAAAGATAATGTATATCTGTCAAAAATAGCCCGTGAAAAGTGAAGAATGGGCGACGTATCACTCGTCTGATGAGTAAAAATTTAAACATGACGAAAGTCAGTTTAAAAATTAATGGCCAAAAATGTCACGATTCGTTCAGAAATTAGTGAACTCTTATGAAAAATCTTCATCAATATTTGATATAAATATATGATTGAATAAAAACATTTCAGTTACTTTATTGGTACATAGCATTTACATTGGGAAGTCAGTTGCTGTACATAGCTGCCTGAATGCAAATTCGATCAGCAAAATAGTGATTGTACGTTGCCATGTATTTCATTTCATTTTGAAATATTCCTTCCTTTCAAACTCCGAAAAATACAATATGGATCTTCTTAAGTGTCTTAGGGAACACTCTCCTTTAAAAATATTTATTATTGTTACATTTTTGGAAAGAATTTAGGCGTTTAAAATCCAAATTCGAGAAGGCCATTTTACCGACTTCGAACAAGCCGTGGCGGCCGGCAACATGCATAGATAAACTGTTTCTTATAGTCGCCCTTGGAAATTTGAAAGGAGTCGATTTTGATACGTTTTAAAATGACCCGAGGATTGCAATTTCACTCTGAGGTTTAATAAAGCTCCGATAAATGCCTTTTTTTCAAAAATTCCAAAATAACGTCCTCAGTACCAAAAATAGCTTATTTGTCTTTAACTGGGTCATGCTTTTAAAATGCCTGGTAGGGGCCCTGTGATTGACAGCGGGAACTCGCACTAGCGAACTAATTTCACCACCCGATTTTAGCACTTTTTAATCATAGATATTTAAATATCTCACTCACTGTCAGTATATTGGAGACAAGGAAAATATATATTAAGATCTGAAGCTGTAAATATAAGGAATTCCACAAGCTTTTATTGTCAAATTTAACATTTTCTTGTTATATACGTATGCTTATAGTATCCGTTCTCACCTAGACAAGTTGGAAGTTATCAGTGAATTGCGCGTCCGTTAAAGTAAATTAAACCTCTTTAACCGTATTCGAAGATTGACAAAACAAAACACAAAGCAAACAAAACACAAAGCAACCAACAGATGCAACATGTGATTTTATTTGTGCATTTTCAAAATCAGTTGAAGTTGTAAGAAAAAATAACCATACGGCGTCAGTGGGGTTTTAGCCGACTTTTCTGCTGTCGCCATCCGATGTCTTCGGTAATGAAGCAGGCTAGCACTCTAACGCCAAATGGCGACAGCGGTACCGAATGTGTTAAATGAAAACATCAACGACGAAAAAAATACATGTTGCATAACTTGACCATATGAGGAAGCAACACAAAAAAAATTCATCAAGATCCGCCTGGTAATTTTGTTGAGTCCACGATCACAAACTATGTAGATAGAAATCACAGAAAAGGCTACCGGCCGCCATTTTGAATATGCAAATGAGCAGCGAGTGCATAACAAGGCCAAAGGGTTAACCTGCGTATAACATTTTACGAACATCCTTTCATTACTTTAGAACAGTGATAAAAAAATAATGGCCAGTAGCCGCCATTTTGAATATGCAAATGAGCAAATAAGTGCATAGTGCGCAACGAGACCATAGGGCTAACATGCGTAAATTAGTTTACGAAAATCCTAGCCTTTCTTTACTTTAGGAGAAAAGTGACAAAAAGAAGAAAAACAAAATGGTCGCCCAGCGGCCATTTTAATATGCAAATGAGCAAAAAAGTACATAGTACGCAACGAGGCCATAGGGTTAACCTGCGTACAAAGTTTTACGAAGATCCTCTCATTACTTTAGGAGAAAAGTGATAAAAAGTAGAAAAAGAAAATGGTCGCCTAGCGGCCATTTTGATATGCAAATGAGCAAAAGAAATAAATGTTGCACAACTAGACCATAGGAGGAACGTGCGTGTGAAATTTAAAGAAGATCCGAGTAGGACTTCTCTTGGAATCGCGGTCACAAGAGAGAAAAGTGATAAAAAATAGAAAAAAAAAATGGTCGCCTAGCGGCCATTTTAATAAGCAAATGAGCTCAGAAAAATAGATGTTGCACAACTAGACTATATGGGGAACCATTACAAAAACATTTCATCAAGATCGGCCTGGTGGTTTTCTAGATTCCGCGATCACAAACTATGTAGGTAAAAATCACAAAATGGCCGCCAGCGGCCATTTTAATATGCAAATGAGCAAACAATGTTGCACAACTAGACCATAAGGGGAACATGTCTGTAAAATTTGATCAAAATCCGACCAGTAGTTCTCTTGGAATCGCGATCACAAGAAAAGTTTACAGACACTGGACGACGGACCACGGACAAAAAGCGATTTGATAAGACCACCATGAGATCATGGTGGTCTAAAAAATCATTTTCGCCAGTTTGTTATTCATTCTGTCTCTAAAATATGTGCTCTTCCTTATATAACATTCCTTACATTATTTTTATTTATTTAGGGTAAAATATATTGATATTACTATTTTTACATTGTTTTTCCCATTATTGCTTCTTCATTTTCATCAAATAAGTGTATATAATAAAAATTATTATTTCACAAAGTGTTTCAGTGTTAGAAATGAAAATAATATTGACATTTGGAATGAAAATTTCATAGAAATGTTCAGTGTAAGGGGGTGTGGGACCTTTTTTTATGATTTTTATTTGTGCAAAAAAGGAAACATTCCTTTTTGTTGAAAGTTTTGCCCCTTCTGCTCGTCTGTTGGTGGATGGGCGGTCCTCGCATCAAGATGAATATGTATAACACAGCTGTATCAAAAAGAAACCATGATGTCATTGTGGCCAACTTGTTCCCTTTCTGGAAAGATTAATATTTATGATTTTCCCTTCAGTTTTGGCAACCAAATTTTGTGAAGTCTGTACGGCCAGCTATTAGTATTACGATTTGGTCGACACGTTCTACAGGCATGAATTCTGTCCTTTGAACTATTACGGACTTGAAAAATGGTTATCCATGTAAATATAATGATTTTAGCAGTTCACACCAAACCGAGCTCTCAATCACTCATTATTTCTCATTTTCCGTGTACACTTGGAGCGGATAAACATATAGCCATTTGTATGTACTAGTATATGCCATCTCCCACAATTTTACACCAAATTTGCAGTGCTTTACAGGTAAGTAGGCACCTATTGTGGATAGCTAATGATAATCATACAGTGTACCTCTCAAATAGATCATTCCTACCAAACGGACATAATAAAGTTTTAATTTTTTATGACCATTCTCGGCTTTACCTCGGTACATTCATTTCAACGTTAAATATGTAGCGCGGGTTCAAATCCGACTCAGACCAAATAAAAAAAATAGAAAAATTTCTGAGTGGATAATTGTCGAAGGTCGGGGGTTTCATCTGGGCAATGAGCCCGGTTTCCTCTCCGACTAAACCCTTTATTGATTGTATAAAGCCAATCGAATCACTGAATAGTGAATACCAATAAAAGCTTTCAGTTTCATTTCGGTTACACTTATTATTTGCTATTCGGTTTTACAAATCATGCATTGCATGTGTGGCATTCAAGTTGGTTTGACGAGTCCAAAAAAGTGTAGTTTGTCCGGAAATAAGAAATTTAGGAATCCAAATTCATTACTGTCGGTGTCTAAAATGTTGTCAGGCCCTGTCAGTTCCTTGAATTCCACCACAGAGATCTTATTTAGATCGGTGCACCATTTCAACGTGCCATTCACACTCGCGGTTGTTGTTGCACACGTCACCGGACTAGTTGAATTTTCAACTCAGTTTTTCACTGCATATCCAAGAAAACAACTCGAACGAATATCTTCTTCCTCAGAATCAGTATCTGATGGACTTAAATCGCTGTCAGAAACACTTTTAACTCCAAGTATATCAGCGTCAGTGAAGCTGAAGAACTCCTTGCCTTCACTCCGGTTTGTACAATCCGTCATTTTGTCAAGACTGTCCGTAACTGAAAGTGCTTCCGCTAAAATTTAGCAGAATATCAATTCAACCAATGGAATGTTACCAAAATCGCGCTCAATTAAACCCAAAAACAATTTCATTGGCTATTGTGTAAAAATAAAATATTTATTCCATAAAACAGACCAATCGAGAGTGATGTTATATGCGCGGGTTTATCCGCTCCTCGGGAAATGGGACTGCCAGACTAAGCGGATAAACCCGCTCGCCGGGAGTAAGGGGGGGTTGGCTGCACGCGGGTTAAGCCGCTCGCCGGGAGCAATGGGTTAAAAGGGCCATGTCCCGTCAATTGTGCCGTCTTAAGGTGTTGAGTCTTTCCATCGCAGTGGAACTAAATAAAGGCGTACTTGCCAACTGTAAAAAATATAAGTGAGTCATTTAAAATTGAAAGCCATGGTACCGGTACGTTTGTATGCTTATTCAGTTATGAGTAAGAATAATCAGAAGGAAAAAATAAATTCTGGCGATCAACATTTGACAATTATGTGAATTAGATTCTTCTTTTTCGCCAAGTAAAACAGGCAGGTTGATCTAAGACTGGAAAGGCTTTCGTATCATAAGAAAATTAAAGTTACCTTTGGACTGAACTCGAAGGGACATGTCAGAGCTTGGATGTGTACAAATGTATCTAATTTCAACCCAGTAAAAAAGCAAGCAAAGTACGATTGTCGGAAACCACAGACTGCAATGTGGCTGGATGTTACTTAGTACAACAGACTTGTCGAGCTGGAATAGGCGGAATTGGTATTCAGGGGTTAAAATAATTTTTTTGCCTTAGGAGCCATTGGCCCCTAGATCAATATTTTTAGGGGCCAAATCTTTCTGTTAGGAGCCGAATTTTTTTTCATGTTCTAGTAGTAATGTAATGATTCTTGAACATTAATTTAAGTAACGTTCTGTGCTTTAACGAAGACATAAATCCCTGGATGGTGATCTTCCCTGAACACGATATGTGAAGGCTTGATGCTGAGTGTACTTTGAAAAGCATTCTTTTTTTGTTTTGATATGTGGAGTCTGCCACTCTGCCACATATCATAATATCCGATTTAAACTCAATAAAAATCAGATGCAACAAGTAAATATTTTTTTTTTAACTTTAATAAAACATTTGAAAAAAAATAAGCAAACCTTTAGAATCATCATACATTGTCTTCACTTCTTTATAATAGTCATGATGATGAGGTATCATTTATAAGTGATAATAGTCAATGCCTTTATGACAATTGGCAAGTTAAGAAAAGTGTGTTTATGAACACATCCAGATACAGGTACTACTGCTGCATAATGTACACAACTGAAAGATCAAAATTTATTAGTCCTCAGGGTCTGACCCAGAGGAGGAACAGTTTGTTTCATCCAACCCTCTTGGACCATATTTTCCAACAAGTCGCCTGCGTTGTTTGCCCCCTTTCCACCATAACAGGACAGGTGGTTTTGGATCAAATGTCTGCATGGTGTCATTTGACATGTTCACATACATTAAATCTATAAGCACAGGGGCACAAAGACGGGACCGAAAGTCTGTTTTCACACGCTTGAGCCATGAAAATCCCCGTTCCGTTTCTGCTGAGCTTATTGGAATAACCAACATGATTTTGACTGATGACAACACATTTTTGAAGTCTTTACATTTCTCAACGTCTTTCAGAACGGTTGTCCACAATGTTAATGAAGACATGCTGTTTAACTTTAAGCTACCATATTCTATTTGAAGTTCTGTGATTAATGATTGAAATTCACTTATAATTTCAGCTGGATCATACCCCTGCGCATTTAACATTGGGGCGTAATGAGAGGAAAGAGAACTCAGATTTCAACTCATCAATGCCATACTCATCATCATTACCATGATCTTTCTGCAAAGGCGGCCATTGTTTTGGATTAAAGATCCTAAAACGTTTTGTCGTTCAATGTGTCAAACCTTCTATTAATACTTTCTACAATAGCCTGAATTAATTTAGTGATTTCACTGGAGACCTTTTCAAAAGTTCCGGTTTTGCTCCCTCTTGGTCGTTGATCCACTAATTTGATATTACAAAACTCAGAGTTCTGAACCTCTGCTGTGATAAAAGTAGCGAGTTTCTCTGCCACATTATAGTTTTTAAGTTTGGTTAGAGTTGCAGAGAGCTTGATAGTCAGTCTTTCGAGACCCGCATTGTTTTTCTGCAGTGTTTCTGATAGTTGTGAGCATGTATTAAGAACAAACTGAAGTGAATGCAAAAACAGAACCAATTTAAGTGAAGTCATCGTTTCGTATAGTCCTTTGCATTTTGCAGCCTTCTCTCCAGTGCCTGACAAGCTTACTTGGTGGAGGTGAGTAGCCAGGAGAGAATAAGTTTTAATGATCACATTCACTGCCCTTAACCTATGTGCTACCCAGCATGCCCCCTCCACACACACAGGTTTTAGTGCTGGGATGCTGGGGAATGCTTTCCCTGTCTCCCTCAATCCAGTCCACATTAATGCTGAATTGTGGTAGGTATGGTAAATTGTCTGCAAAAATTCATCTATGGTTGCCATATATGCAACATTTTTTGCAGAGTCTTTGATGGCCAATTCAAGTCTATGTGCTGTGCAGTGCATTCCCAGCACATGCGGAGAATGGTTCTTCCTGACAAACTGTACAAGCCCCTTATGGATTCCGAAATTTACTGATGCGCCATCGCAGCACAATACAGCTAACTTACTCTGCCAGTTGTCTGTTAATTTTTGGAGTGCCTCGACCAATGAGTTCTCCAACCCAGTAGAATCAGCCTTATCCACTGAATGAAATGCTAAAAACTTCACACAAGGTTGACTGTTTTCATCTAAGCATTGAATGTAGTAAACTTCATCTTCGATGACTGCCGAGTCGGTAGAACCATCAGTTATTCTGCTAAAAAATTCTCCATGTGGAACGAGGCCTCTTAATTTTTGTGCATAAACCTCAGCAATATAGTTTATGTAAGTACGGCACTGCATATTGTTGCAGTGGTGTTTGGTAATGAAATCATAATTAAAATTTACTGCTTGGAGATTACACAAGTGTTCAAAATCTGTGAATGGCCGGTCATGTTTGGCCACATGGAAAGCTGTGCGGAACTGCTTTTCATACATGGACAATTCCTCCTTGTTCAGATTTTGAAGACCTTGCAAAATGGGAGTGTCAGAGTTTTTTGCAGCCCTGCTAGCAGCTTTTGAGGCAACAAGAGAGGCTTTATGTGTCTCACTCCTCTCGTGTTTAACTACTGTGTCTAACTTCAAACTTGTCGTACCAGCCACAAAACTTGAACTCTTTTTATGGTCATATTTTTTACACAAATCACAAGTCATTAAATCTTTATGGAATTTAAGCCAAGGACGATTACTTGCCCAACTGTTACGAAATGTACGTAGTCGTAATGTTTTGTTTTTCGGCTCAGTGTTGCTGTCTGTGACGACCAGCGGCCTCTTAGTCTTATCTGAAACGATTATCGGCGATGCGGATGCCTCGCTTGTTGACAGAACCAGCGTTGTTGCTGTCTCTGTTGAACTTGAAGTTGATGAGACTTTTGGCAAAATGAAACTGAACAGGGACGTCTGTTTTGCTGGTTTTCCTCCCTCCATAGTGGAAACTTTAGTTCATTACCGCATTCGTCCAAGTATGTACATTATGAGACCCACCCCAAACTTGAAACAAATATCATTAAAAAAATTCCCGTTACCATAAAAAGACGCACATGTAATACTAATAGTTTATGATGACCGACGTAATTTAATCCAACCCCCACCCAACGTGATGCTGGCCAGCACGATTTAATTGTAATTTCAAGTGAACAGTTATAAACGACTGATACTGTGAATCGTACAATCGAGTTAATTTATTTTATTTGTTGTTTTTTGGTGCAGCTTCGTCGTCAAAATAGTTGTAATTTTATTCCGTTTAGCCATGTAAAGTTCTTCCAACAGCCCAGCTAAAAATTACCGATCGCTAGGCAACGATGATACTCTCCACACTTTTCACCATGCCAGCCTCATCTTCGATCACAGATCGCCATTTTGTTTATTTCCCGGACTAAAGATTACTGTGCATCGGGAGGGTTTACTATCGGCAAAACACATGGCGAGAACGAGGCGTTGCTGCAGTTACAAGCAAGTGCTCTCATGTATTCGGTATGTTTCACTCAACTTTCACTGACAGTTGGTCTGAAGGTGATCACTCATGTAATTTTATGTCCTGACATCCGAATACACTAAAGCCTTAAAAAAGGCTAAATTACAATTTACACCAGGGGCCAATGGCGATTTGCACATTTATTTTCAATCGCCAAATTTTAGATTCACTCGCAAGTGGCGACGGGGCGCCCGATTATTTTAAACCCTGGTATTAAATGAGCAAATGAAACGAGATGAACGAGACTGAATAATATTGAAAACAAGCAGATTCACGCTTTTTATGTAAAATGAAGGCTTGTGTTTGAGTAACACTCCCTTGGAGACTTCCGGGAAGACTGTGATCAGAAGGTCAGCTTTGATAATGTACGTCATGTTGGGTACATTAGAGACTAATGAGGTGTTAGATGGGTTAAGATAATAAACACCATACCAAGGTGATATCATAACTAACTAAAAATAAAAGCAAAACCACCTCCTCCTAATCACACAGGCTGTAAACGGCTGGTGTGTGCAGTTAGAATCCAATGAAAAGACTGAAGCAGGAGAACGTATAACTTTATTTTAGCATAATTAGCCAGGCACTTTATTAATAATATTTTGACGTTAAAACAGAATGTTGAAATTATTGGCTATTTTTCACAAGACGTATAATTCAGAAGCTTTTTAGTGCTTCTAGTCTCGAGTATGTACGATAAAGTATAGTTTTGAACAAACATAGGCTTAGAATGAATGAATGGTCGTCCCGGTTTTTTAAATTTTGTTGATATTTCGAACACTATTTCTGTTCGTAAAGGCCACATACTGTATGGATTTTATTCATTCCAACTCCAATCATTTAGTTTTTTGATGACCTTCAAAGACTCTTGCTGTCGTGACGATCAGAAAGTATGAAAAACGTGCGAATTTTGGCAGCTCATGCCACTTTAAACATTGACTTTGGGACTTGATTTTAACCTTCAGGAATTATTTTTTAGAAAAGTGAGTACTGATTTAACAACATAAATGTAAGAGGGTATTCATACAGTCGCATGCTATGATTATTCAAGGGGAGCGAAGGTAACTCGAGCGCCAACCGCAGGGGTTAACTTGTAATCAGTAATCAAGTGACACGCTCTGCTGGAATCCATTGAAGACACCGCCGTCTGCCTGTCCCAGGGTACAGTAACTGAGCATTTTACGATGGTTTGCTAAGTAACAAAAATAACATCAAGATTAACATTTCAAATCAAATATTGTTCAAAGTATAACAAGAAGTAGATAATGACTATCTGGAAACTTTTACAGAGACAAAAACTTTAAATAAAGATCAAAGAACAAATTTCATGCCGAACTACGTTCACTAGCGGACTCATGTTAAGACTGTGAATAGGCCCGATTGAATTCTCGCGAAACGGATCGAGGGCCGTCCGTCTCGTCTTTTCGCATAAAAATTGCCTGCTTTCGCTGACGGTACTGTAAGTTACCGCATCCATCTGAATATCTTTTAGCAAATAGAGCTTTATGTATTGAGAGTTAGAAACAAATATTAGTCAGAAATTTTTTCAGCAAGCCTGGGCTATCACTATGCAATAAATCTTTCCATAGGATACAATACTTTTTTAATTAGAGCCTCCATTTACCTCTAATCAGCCAATTTTATACCTAAATATATGGACATCAGCCCTTTTAAGGGCTCTAGATGGCCAAATGTTGTATAGTTCAAGGTTATTATGGCTCACACACTATTACTTTATACCCGCCCAGTCACAATGCATGCACAGGTAAAGCCTCCATTTACCTGTAATTAGTCAGTTTTTGACCGAAATATGCCAACAACAGTCTTTTTAGGGCTTAATTTTATACAGTTCAATGATATTATTGTTCAAGCACATAATGGGCGATGTATACAATTACTTTATACCCGCTTAGTCAGGTAAAGCCACAGGTAAGGTAAAGATTTACCTGTAATTAGTATTAATTTAGCTATAAACAGCCCTCAATAGCCCTTTTAAGGGATCAAGGCGGGAGTGTGTAAGATGGCGAAACAAGTTACACAGGAAATGGTTCTAACCCTTTGTTTTTAAGACATCTATGTCACTTGTTTTAACCCTTTGGACGCTGTAACTTAACTGAATAACTTAAGTTACGGCATCCATCTGAATATCTTTTAGCAAATAGAGCTTTATGTATTGAGGGTTTGAAACAAATACTAGTCAGAAATTTTTCTGCAAGTCTGGACTATCAGTGTGCAAAAAATCGTTCCATAGGACCCAATACTTTTTCATTTATTGGCAAGTTTATACATTTTACCATTTTTAAAAAAAATTGAACGCTTCGCTATGTTTGGCTGTAAAAATATTGAAAAGTTTTCTTTTTAGATAATTAAAATTAAATTCCCTAACAGAAAAAAATATTGTCTTGTACCTTATATGCACAGGTAAAGCCCCCCCATGTAATCAGAAAATGTTTGACTTAAAACTGCCGACATAGTCCTACTGATTGCCTACACGATGGCATTCGTTTAAAATTTCTTCCAACAATTGTTTTGTCTTAAAAATACGTCAAAGTTGGGAAAATGATTAGTTTTGAATTTAGTCAAGCATGCCTCCATGTTTGCGGCCGTTTATATTCAATGGTTCAAAACTTTCATAAGTTATATTGCAAAGTCTTACAGTCAGCATGATGGTCTACAACCTCCTGTCTTTTGAATTCTTTGCAGCGTTTTGTTTTCTCGAAATAAATTTATTATTGTTACATTGTTTTGGACTAGTGTGTTGAATTTTAAACCATTTCATTAATTTTTGGATGTTTTATGGACTTAATTAATTGGACATTTTTTTTGCAGGATACATACAAAGATGGAAAAACGAGAGGAGATGAAAGAGGAGTCGTCGGATGAGGAGTTGTACTTCTCCCCATCTGAGGACGAATCTGGTGAGATATGTTTTGTTGATAAATGGAATAGTCTACGAATTGTAGCGCTTTTCCAAACTCACGTGGCAGCCTTGCTGAGACTTACTTTTATTTTGACAAAAATGCACACTAAGTCTATACATATAAACATAGATTTTTATACATTCAATTGTAAGTGTTTGTGCTATGTTTATTTTTTCAGACGAATCTACGCCTTCAACCAGACCACATGGACGCAGAACCTTTCAGGCCCAGGATGTGGCAGATTTAAAATACATAACTGGACAGGCGTGCTCAAAAATGAAACAAAAAGAACTTGTGTGTCTACTCAGCATGAGCAATAAGGGCCAAAGCTTATTGGCCCGATACTCCCATAAGCAGCTGATAGACAGGGTCAGACTTTTTTATAGAAAGAAAAAAATAAATAAGTAAGGTTCTGATTTTTTACAGAAATAAAAAAAAGAGTTTTTTGTTAAAAAAATTGTTGTTATTCTTAACTGGTTAGTTTAGATTGATTTGATCATAGCTAGAAAAAGAAACAGTGGAGGGACCCATCCCACAGCAGGATTCGATCCAGGCATCACGCCACCTCCTTTCTAACTAAAATGTATTGAAAAATACATATGTAGGGATGGTTTTTTTTGTTTATTTTCCCAATTTTTTTTTTCTTTAATTACTTTTCTTTATTTTTTTAAATGTACGGTTGGGGTCTGAAAATGGGCCATGACAAGTCGTTAGACCAGCATGGTCATTTCACCACCCCCTTTGCAGGCCCCTTTAATCTAACATTTATTATCTATTGTTAATGCCTTTAAAAATGCCGACAGCAGCCCTTTTAAGGGCTGTAGAGGCGGAAACATTCGAAATGATTTCAAATTTACAGAGTTAACATTTTTCTAAGTCCAAAAGGCTGTAAATCTGATTTAAAATAGTGTTTTCACGTTAAATAGAAAAATCAATGAAGGCAACCTACTTTTTTTTTTCACTAAAAATGATATTTGACCTCCTAGGCATCCTATAGGAATAAATTTATAAAAATCAAAAATTTATATACCTCATCCACGGTAACTGATCTTTGCATTTGGTGAAAATTATCATCGAGTGAACATCGAGCAAATTTGCGAATCTCGCGGTTTTCGATTTAGTAAGGTAGGACCAATCTTTTAACTTCAAATTTGTTTTGGAAATGTATTTTAACATACTGGCAACACGCATGTTATGCTGGTATTTAGAAATTTTTTTAACTTTTTTTTTAATTTTGCATTTTAAGGACTTCTTATTTGCCGTAATGTTTATTCCCCATAAGAGAAAGTTTTGATACTTTGAAATTTATGGATAATGTTTTAATTTATTGCTGGATAAGTTTGGCGATCTGAGGACTAAAATTTTTATAGAAAGACGACGTAATGCACAATTTAGGTATATATGTTGCATTGTTATTTATTCAGAGCTTCTTATTCAAATCGAGGCTCCTTGATTCGTGGATTTTTGCCTTTAAAAATGCCGACAGCAGCCCTTTTAAGGCTCTAGATGGCCAAATGTTGTATAGTTCAAGCTTATTATGGCTCACACACCTAGTGGAGGTTACACACTATTACTTTATACTCGCCCAGCCACATTGCATGCACAGATAAAGCCTCCATTTACCTGTAATTAGTCAGTTTTTGAGTCTTTTTAGGGCTTATTTTATACAGTTCAATGATATTATTGTTCAAGCACATAATGGGCGATGCATGCTGTTATTTTATCTCCGCTTAGTCACATTAAGCCACAGGTAAGGCACTAATTTACCTGTAATTAGTCTAAATTTAGCCATTAACAGCTTTTAACAGACCTTTTAAGGGCTCAACACGACCTAATTTGAGATTATTGTTGAAGCACATTAACCAAGAAGTTGTTATCCATAAGTAAACTCTTCGCCTCAATCGACATTGTAACTTTTAAACTTCTAAATGCAATTGAAAGATTTTTTTACATTTTCAGACTAATTAACAAAATGCCTCCATTTGGAGCCGGTGTTTGTGAAGTGTGTGGTGTGACTTCGAAAAATTTGGCGGAGCACGTGAAAACCCATGAGTTTGAAGAGGAGGTTGAACTGATGGATTCCTCTTCGGAGGAGGAATGGGTCCCCCCCGAGCCCTTCCCCTCCAAAGAGGAAAATGATCGTTAAGGTGAGGAAAGGGTAATCTTTGTCAATGATTTTTTTTATTCCTCCAAGTTATAAAGATACTTTTGACGTCTTAAATTCTGATTTTCTCCCCGTTAAACGTCGCCAAAGATGAGAAATGGTCTTAAGAGAGGCACGAAGAATAAATACATCCACGTATCCATCTGTCTCATGTATTGCTTGCTTTCTTGCTCTAGTTGTGGAAGCTTCCCAGTGAGAGGGAGGATTTCCCGGAGGAGGAGGAGGAGGAGCCGGCAATGGCCGAGAAAGAAGAGAGGATGGAGTCCTGCATTGTGGTGGAGAAGGTAGACTTAATAATTTAGTTATTTGATCAAAGCCTGCTTTTTTAACAATAGCCCCTATCCCAAGGTTACTTTCGAGGGTGGTCTGATTTGGGTACACACGGTTTAGAACCCATCTGATAGATTGCTAAGTGCTAATATATTTTTCATTTCTATATTTTTCAGGCAACGCGACCTTTTGGGTGGCATTTGCCATTGGAGCGCCCCCAAAGGAAGCGTTGCGGAGGTAGGAGAGAACGAACAACGTGCCGCCTGTGCAATCGGGATGTCGTGCACCTACCGCGCCATTTGAGGCAGGTGCACGATTATTCGACGGAAGATGCGCAGGCGGCCACTTCGCAGAAAACGACAAAGGGCAGGAGGAAGACCTGCCCTAAATGCAAGGTTGAGGTGGTCAGGTTGGACAGACATATGAAGAAGGTCCACAAAGTGGCCAAATTTTCAGAAAAGTGAGTTTTTTTTTTAATTTTAACAGACTTATGAATAGGAAACTTGTGTGAATTCAATTATGTGTTAACACATTGAGCAAATTAATCAATAAGTCAAAAAAAGCACTTTCTCAATCCAAACCTCTGCTACTCATCCAGGGTGAGGGAGACTCATGTAACTGATTGGTCCAAGTTGTCTTGTAAGATGATTGACATAAAAATTAAAATAAGTGTTTTTTTTTTGTCACACACAGAGAAGCTAAACAATTGGTGGAAGGCTGCTCCTCAGAGGAGGAAGACCCAGGGACCGATGTGGGAGTAGGGATCCCCTTTGATATTACAGAGGGGAAAACTATGAACCATCGGTTCCTTGGGTGGCAGATGTCCTTGGAGGGCGGGGCTAAAGACATCTCCAGTGCCAAACAGAACATGCTTCAAGTTAGTGATATAAAATATTTTGTTAATACAGGTAAAGATTTCGAGACTAGCCCGAAATCGGTAGTTGAATCTCGGCCATTTTTCAAGAATGTTTAATCCTAAAATACATGTTATATCTTTAAAAGACCTGAAAAAAAATTAACTGGTAAACATGTGGCATGAAAGTTAATATGAATAGTTTCCAAATAAAATTAAAACTCGTTTGTATTTTCAGGTGTATGGCATCTGGAAGGGGGTGTCCCCCGACTTCGCCCTGGAGGACATCCTTAAAAAAAACAAAGTTGGTGCCTGGGTAGAGAAATTTTCCATGGAAAAAGCCCCAGGCACCACACTGTCATATTTAGGGTCCCTAAAGAAATTTTATAACTTTTTGAAAGTTGCGGAACAGATGAGCGGTGAGCAGACATCTACCATCAACAGGATCTCCATAAGCCTGGAAAATTGGTGGAGGTCCTTGTCAAAGCAAAAGAAAATCCGCCGGACGGAAGTCATGGTGGAAAATGAAAGTAAGTAGAAAATGCTGTAATTAGTTTTTCATCTTTAAAGCCACAACTCTTAAATACTAAAACACATTCTGTACAACTTATTTTATACATATAATGTTTAGATGTGTACTGTTTTCTTGTCTTCTAAGACTACGAATTTCTCTTCCATTGTAACGCAATGTATAATATATTTTTCACAGAGAATCAACTTACCCCAGATGATGTCCTCATCATGGATAGTTCCGCCATGTCTCTGGCAGCACAGAGAGTCCTGGATGGGGAGGATCAGATCACAAGGGAGGGGTTCCTGCTGGCCAGGAACTACCTCATTACCCAGATTCCTCCTTCTACTGGCAACAGGAACAGTGCTGTCAAAGGCATGGATGTGGGTGCAGTAGAGGATGCCCCCGAAATCAAGGTCGGGGATGAAATCTTCCGAGCCATCACCGTAAGTATGGAATTTAACACTTTAATAATTGGTGAAGTATCAGTGTAATAAATGTTACTTTAACTGAAATTTGAAACTTAAGTTACCAAGTCAACAATACTTCCCATTTTAGTAAAAAATGAAGAGGGTTAGAGACTACCATAGATAGGAATCATTGTAAGGAAACTCATAAGTTTATTAGTGCAGGAGTTTCACGATCTAAATATAAAGAATACTGTATTTTTTATTATTCTTTTTTCTTTCTTTCAGGTTACCCAGCACAAAACATCGGCCCAGGGGGCGGCGACCCTCAATCTCACCAGCAAACTTTACAACAGGCTGGTGAGATATATCAAGAATATACGGGGGGAGTCCCCCCACCCAAATGTGTTTCTGACTGCGGATGGCAACCGCTTAACGGCGAATGCGTTGTCATCCGCAACCAACAGCTACGAGAAGGTTGTACACAAGAAGGTCACAGCCAACAGAACCAGAAAGCTGGCCTGCACTGCTGTAAGTATTAGACTTTTAGGTGTTAGTTTTCTATAAATTGATTGCTAGATAGATTGATTGGTGGTTTACAAAGAGCTCTATGGTGTTTTAAACCCAAGAGAAGTCACGGCCACATTAACAGAAACAATATGATTCTTTATTTATTTAAATCGAGTTAACCGCTAATTGATCTGCAACTTTTATGTTCATAGATGTACAATGACCACCCTGAATTAGAAAGGCAGACGGCCAACACAATGTGCCATTCAGTGCGGACCGCGCAGACGTATTACCAGCTGAGGCGGAACCAGGTAAAGCAACTTAACTTAAGACCAATCAAAGACCAATGAAATTAAAGTTTAATCCATCACTTTAGTTAGGATGTAACATTTTAAAGGATTACTTACCATACTTTAAATATTGTCTTTCAGGAAGAATCGGCACAGGTGACAAGCTGCATAATGAAAAGTGTGCGGCACACCAGTGCAGCCGCCGGTTCCAAAGACCAGCAGGAACAGAACCAGGAGTTCCGGAGAGCAGGGCGGGCCTTTAGTGAAGAGGAGAGAGAAACCCTATTCCAACTGGCAAAGAGCCACATTAAAAACAAAAGAACCTCCCCGGCCAAGCTCTCCGAGCTCCTACAAAAATCCCAACAGGGTAAGCACCTCCTCAAAACCAAAACCATGAAACAATTGGTGGATAGAGTGAGGTGCTTCTACCGACAGTAGGTAGATTAATTGATTGATTGATTGGTGTTTTACGCCGCGCTCAAGATTTTAACTATGTAAAAATGTCAATTTACAGGGGTCTGCATAGGGGGTCGTGAAATGACCATGCTGGTCAAATGACTTGTCATGGCCCATTTGCAGACGCCATCAATGTTTTCATTTTTATAACTGGGGTCTGCATAGGGGGTCGTGAAATGACCATGCTGGTCAAATGACTTGTCATGGCCCATTTGCAGACGCCATCAATGTTTTCATTTTTATAACTGGGGTCTGCATAGGGGGTCGTGAAATGACCATGCTGGTCAAATGACTTGTCATGGCCCATTTGCAGACCCCAGCAATGTTTTAATTTTTATAACTGGGGTCTGCATAGGGGGTCGTGAAATGACCATGCTGGTCAGATGACTTGTCATGGCTCATTTGCAGACCCCAGCAATGTTTTAATTTTTATAACTGGGGTCTGCATAGGGGGTCGTGAAATGACCATGCTGGTCAGATGACTTGTCATGGCTCATTTGCAGACCCCTTCAATTATTAATAAATGTATTTTTAACTTTCAAATTTGTAAAAATGTAAATATCACAATTTGCTCAATTTCAGGAATTTCTGTACATTTCCAATAAATTTGCTGGTCTTTGAATTATCTAAAAAATAAAAATATTTTTATATTTTAAATCATGTCTTTGTCTATTTTCAAATGCGTAAATCCTGGACAACAATTAAGGCATTGTCAAACTTCTAATTTGAGGTGGAGAAACACGCTGGTTTACATGAAAATATGCTGCGGTGCCCCATTAAGCCCCTACTGACCATTATGTTAACGCTCTTATAGATTTTGTATTAGCCGCATTCTGTTAGGCCTTCGCTGTGCCAAATATCATTTCATTTGGTCAAATTGCTTTCGATTTATTTGAAATTTTGATTTAGCTAATGCTTTAATATATATAAAACTGATATTGTGACTTAAGCCCAGTGGATTAGGCTAATCCTTCTATTCAGTCAAGTGAAATTGATATATCATGAAGTATATACCATTACCTAATATTTCAAATAAGAAATACTTCTAACCCTTCATATCTGATACATTTCTGATACTTGTTTTTGTTCTTTGGACGTTGTAACTTAAGTAAATAAGTTAAGTTACGACATTCATCTGTATATCTTTTAGCAGAAAAAGCTATTTATTGAAGGGTTATAAACCAATACTGGTCATAAAGTTTCCTGGGGCTCAGTTTTAATAGAAACTACCAAAAGTGGAGGTTACACACTATTACTTTATACCCGCTTAGCTACATTGCATGCACAGGTAAAGCCTATTTGCCCCCCCCCCCCCCCCCCCCCCCCCGCCGGAAAAAACAAAAAAAACACAAAACATGGTAGACCAACAATTTATTTATTTTTAGTATGTTGTAGTTGGGTGAAGTTGAATGTATTTTAAGTATGTTTTTGGTGTTCTAAAATTTTTGGACTTTTATCAAAACACTTAAATAATATTATAGAAAATAAACATGTTTACAAAAGTTGTCTCCCCTGATAAATTCGTTTTTTGTTTGTTAATTTAATAGTGTCAATGTGTAGGTATTGAAAATAATGAAGTGATTGACCCGTTAATAAACTCAAAACTTAGTGAACGCAGAATCAAAACGAAACAACAACAACACTATTTCACTTGTACTTTTTATACAAACTTTAACCCTTATAGATAATAGTTCATATAAAGGTGCCAAGATAAGCTGACGTAAGTACCTGGTAGCACCTGATTGTTTTGCAGTGCCGCCAGCTTGTCCTGGTGAACTTTTCTCACCATGTGTTGCCTCAGAGCTTTCATTCCACTGGCCCTGTAATTGACCTCTTTGTCGCAGAGAAAACAGCAGGTCATCCCGGTTTGTCAATTTTACGGATGTGACTTAACGTTTCATTATAGTCCAACCAATGAAACCGCCACGGATTTTTAACACCTTTAATCGATTCGCTTGATGTTGGCGTTTCAACCGACCAAAGGCATTTTCACAGACCGCCTTTTCTTCTCACCAGCTGGGTATCTCGAAACCGCTAAAGCCATCCGTAAAGAACCAATCAACTTGACGGATACCAAAAGGGTATTTCGAAACCGCCATACAGCCCAAAACAACCAATCACAGTGGTCGACACATCTGCGCCTCGCAGTCATGAAGATGATCTATTTATAAACGGTCTGGTAGTGCAGTTAACGATCTCTATGTTATTTAGTTTAAAGGTCCAAAGCAAAACTCGCCCTGGAAGATTTAAAACGGTGTCTATTATTTAATTTTCAACCTGAATGTTTAAAAAAACGGAAACAAGAAATAAAAAACGGATTTCCGTTAAAAAACGGAAAAGAATCATGCCTGTATTTTGGGATTACACTTTCTTGAAAATATGGTTGAAATTCCTCTACCGATTTTTGGGTGACGCCCGAAACGGGAATCAAACCCAAGTCTCAGAGTATGGCACCTATCGCCAGCACTAAATGTCGGCTGTCTTATCCATTTAGCCAATACAATAAGAGGAACTAGATAGTAACAGGTTTTAATATTTGCTGTAATTTTTGACATGGTGGGGGGGGGGGGGGGGGGGGGTGGGGGGGGGGGGGGGGGGGGCGGGGCGGGGGGAGCTCTACATAATAAAAATGGTTTAGCTGGAATTTCCTTTTTCAAAATAAACTTTGTGGCATTCCGTCTCTTCACTTCAGATGAGGACCTTGGTGTTCTCACAAATTCATTGAATGATGACTACTGAAGACTTAGATGTCCTTACAATTGCACCGGAACCAACTCAAACCTGTAAACGTCCTGCCATCCGAACAGGTATGAGCTTTCTCTGTGCCCTAAAACAAACAAGATGCATGTAATCCAAAACAAAACCAGAAACTATTCCAAGTGACAAGTCTGAATTGGTACAAAAAACGGTGTGGTGAAAAATATCTGATATCAGAAGTCTATGAACATGGAAGTGTGAAATGTCGCATTACCCCATATTCAGGGCACTGGCGCTTTCAGCCTGCTTATACTACACTATGTGACGTTTATGCACGGTAGATTTTGAAATTGTCAACGGTTGCGCAATTTCAAATCAGAAAATAAATTCATTCTCCACTTACTGCATCTATCGGCAATTCCAGTAACCGCAGTTCGGAGAATGCATTGGTTCTTATAAAAGCTTTACCGAACACGCGACTCTGATATCTCCATTTTGACTCAAATCGTTCCAAACAAGTCTTCTTGTCTCATTTTCAACTTTATGAAGTTCTTCGGAAACTTTAACTTTTGCTCCATCAAGTACTGTTGTCATATCTAAAACGTTCGCCATGTTTTTTCTTATGCATCCCATAATAGTTCATAGGAGAAAGTGAAGAAAAGTCACGGTTTCTGACTAACCGAGAGAGGGCTCTGTGTATGGTGACCTCTGGGTCAAAAGGCGCCAATGCCCTGAATACGATGTAATGGGACAATTCACACTTCCACATTCATAGACTTCTGCTGATATCTATATGAAATCATTATCAGATCAAATTTCACTGCCATTTGATGGGAATGGGAATGTTGATTTCCCAACCCATTTGTACCATGAGTGTACTTGGATTTGTTTAACATTACAGAACAACTAGATCATTTGCCAGTTTATCTTGCAATAATGACATGACTTCCAGTCATTGCATTATTTGTTAAGTTGTCAATGAGTGAACTTGAATACCTAGAGTTGGGTACAACGCTTCATGATAAATTTAGTAAAGAATACAAATTCACAAGCAGCATTTGATGGAATTTCTCTAAAGCTTAATTCTTTGTACCCATGTCTACTGTAAACATCTGTTGTTTTAGGGTTTAATACCGCCGTAGCGGTGTTTGTTGCGTAACCCGATACCGCTGAACGTTGGTTCGTACCGAGTCAAACCACGAGAATGCGCAGCATTCAAGGGGTTTGACGAGGTGCGAACCAACGTTCAGCGGTATCGGGTTATGCAATAAACACCAAGACGAAGGTATTAAAGTCGATTCTACCCCGATAATTGAGAAAAATGAGGAAAAAGTGACCTGTTGTTGATTGCCGTTCCTTTTCCCTCCCTCGGGACAGACTGGGAACTTTTAACCAATCAACGATAAGCTTTGGTCACGTGCAACGGTTGACCCAGATATTTTGGAGCAGAATGACATGTCACTATGGCTACCGCTTTGACAGGCTGGGTTGCTGACGACGCTATCGGGGGAAATGTTGTGAAATCAACCCTTTGATGACTATATACGTTCATGACAGCCCAGTTTTCAATAGAAAAGGACAGAATATAACCACACTCACAACATTATCAGGTTAAATCCTTCATTTTGTATGATAACAAGCAAAATATCACTTCTTCCGGGGGAGGTAAACCTACCAGCCGGCAGCCGATGATGCACTACAGACTCTACTTAACATGTATATTTGCACACGGCACGCACATGTAGGAGGGGTAGAATTTATCCCCTAGGATTGCTGAATCTGCATCCTTTTGAATGATTGACCTTTTTTTCAGTTTTGATAGTGCATGTCCTTTTTACCTTCCAAATCAACAGTTGACTTTTACTGTTGTGCTTTGTGACTACATTTTGTCATGTCCCAGCTGTATAATGTTGTGAAGTATCTATTTGTATGTATATAGTAACACTTTGTACTTCCAGTGAACAATTATTTTGTCCTAATTCACAAATGATACTAATGTTCCTTTTTTACAAGTGTTGCTAAAATGACGTCAGAGAAATGACCAACCTGATCATGACATCTCTATTGCATACAGCTCTTTTCATGGGGTACATTTCTCTAAATAACCTTTCACATTTGGGATACCAATTAAACCCTGAGCTACAAGATGATGCCAGTAAAACATAACCTACGCTGAAATTTAGACTTATTTTACCCCTCAGCCTTTCAGGCTCAGGGTTGTTATGAGCATGTACGTCTGGTCGGCCTCCCGGACTTCTGTCAACAATTATTTGTCCGGGCTGTATCTTCATTACTATTCAACTGACAGTTTTGATACTCACAGTAAATATTCCTAGTATACCAAAGATGTGCACTGTCATGTTTATTCCGCGTTATACGATTATGTTGCACAGTTATGGCCCTTTGATATTTATACTGTGGTACTGACAAATTCAATACTTATAGTGAATATCCTAGTATGACAGGGATGTACATTGTCAAATTTACTTTGACCAAAGAAACTGAAAATCAACAGTGGTTGAATATTTCACGCTTGTATGGTGCTAATTACATTGTGAATAAACAATTATGAAATAAATCATTGATGACACTATTTTACGGGAATCGCATTATTTGACTGACAGTTGTAATACTCACAGTAAATATCCCTAGTTTCCCATACCTACTTCATGTAGTATGAAGGAATATTCACCAGAATTCAGTGGTAATTACTGGACATATTTGGCTGAGGGGTTTTCATTAATTCTGATTGTGTCAGGCATTAATTTGTATCTTGAAACTCTAATGGATGGAACCTTTAACATGTGCTAATAACGGACAAAATTTAAAAAACCTGGAATGCAGAACTACATTTGAGGGTTTTTTGTTGTTTTTGAAGACTATCAAAAATGTATATACAATGAATTAGTATGGGTGGAAAGCTAATATTTGGAACTTTTTTGTCTTGTCTCATCCTTGCACAGGACAAATCGGACCATTCCATCTGTATCATACAAGTCAGTTTTGTACACCAAGCACAGCCAACCCATTTGATTCATTTTAAACTGCAGCACCTGTTAAAGCTTTCCAGCCTTGAGAAGCAATCTACCTGTCCTGATGTTAGAGTTCCACCAGTCCACCTCACTCTGGGCAGATAGATATTATAAGTAATAAAATTGGAATTTTTGTGAAAATTGTGAAATGTTTCTGTTTAATATATAATATGAAGCTAATTTAACTTTCCAAACTATCTCTAAATCATGTGGTATGATTGACTGTGGATTAATGTCAAATTAAAACCAATACAATTACTGATGTGAATCTATTTTTACAACAATGCCAATGTAGTTTGTGTTTAACTAGTTTAGGCAATGTTTATTGGCTTGTACATTGTAGTTGTAGCGTGTTGAGCCTTATATTTTGTTAATTAAAGATTAATAATATTATTGTCTTCGATTATTTTCTTTTTCTGAATCAAGGGCCAAATAAATATTCAAACTTATTTTTACCTTCTGCAAGCTTGGTCTGACTTAAATGATAATATTGTAGCGGATTTTGACCTTGTCGTCACTTAATCGATAAACTTTTAGCAAGCCTAAAACTAAATTGCGGAGTTTGCTAATTTAAATCTATCTTAATTAACCTTGATAGCGTATATAATCCTTTTGTTCGAAATTAGCTTTCTTTTGTAGACGCCGCTACTTTGGGGTTCAAGACGATTCTGATAACTGGTCCTTACAGCTCTGTTACAATAATGGAGTCAACTAATGTTTCAAGTTCAACTTGAACAAACACAATCAAAATTTCTGCAGAAGTTTAGCTATCGTTAAAGTTTTTGTTTTCTGCAAAGATGTAGGGAAGATTAAATACTTTTGTCGTAACAAAGATTATTGTCCTAGCACAGATTGTTAATATAGCAAAAGTTTTTGTCACTGCAAAGATTCATGTAGAGCAAAGATTGTCGACACAGCAAAGTTTTGTCAGAGCAAAGATCTTTGTCATAGCAAAGATTTAAATGGAGCAAAGATTTTTTTGCCACAGCAAAGATTGTTACAGCAAAAGTTTCATAACAGCAAAGATTGTCGACACAGCAAACTTTGTTGACGCAGGAAAAAGTTTTTGTCCCAGCGAAGATTTATGTGGAGCAAAGATGCGCAGCCAAGATCTTTGTCGTAGTAAAAGTGTGTTGATATAGCAAAAGTTTTGTCACAGCAAAGATTTATGTGGAGCAAAGATCTTTGTCATAGCAAAAGTGTGTTGATACAGCAAAAGTTTTGTCACAGCAAAGATTTATGTGGAGCAAAGATCTTTGTCATAGCAAAGATTCTTGATACAGCAAAAGTTTTTGTCACAGCAAAGAAATTACTAAACTCAAAACCTTTTTGCGACAGTGTTAGTTATCCTCCATGTAAATTTGTCCGATGTCCGGTCAAGTCTGATTGTCGTTATAAGCCACATACGATACCCATTGTTTATTCTGAATGGTGGAGATAGTTAGTTAAATTTAACTAATAATGCAATATTTTTAACAAGAAAAACATGCATAATTTCATGGAAAACGGAAATAATACAAGTCATTTACCTGGACGGAAACTTGTTGTTGTTGTAAATAACTGTAAATTACCAATCAGGATAAAATCAACAAAATTCGATTAAACCAATCAGAATTGAAATATTTTTGGGCAGTCATCAATCATAAATAATATTTTATTCTTTTGACAGGTGGCAGAAATAACCCTTACTTTTTGTACTCACTGTCAGTGACAGTCAATGCGAAAACTGTCACAATATCCTGTCCACATATTTTTGCCTTGAAGTTGGAGTAAATCTGGATAGAGTGCAAATGCAAGCTCTTGCTTTAAGATGAAGTAGGCGGTTTTAAACACACGAGCCATCACTTTAAAATTTGCTTGATTTAACTCGCAAATTATATTGTCCATTGGGCTGTGCCATTCCTACGTTTCTGTGCAGCAACAGCACGAGCATGGGGGTTAGATCCCCAGTGGCTGCGGATATTTTCAATCCTGTATGATAAACATCCTGTTAGGAATGATGAGTGTTTGTCGCTGAACTCTGGATGATTTAACACATCTGGCATATCATCCAATCTTCCGTGTCTTTCAGACCATTAAACAAGGATGTCCATGAAGAAATGAACTTGTGTTTACTTTTTGTTTTGTCATATATGTTCTTCCTTTTCGGTTGTGTTAGATCTAGTAGAATAATGTAGCCTTAGTAAGCCTTAAGCATCTATAGTTTCATTCTTACCACGCTTGCGCACCACTCTGTGTGTATATGATATCTTGTATGTATGTTGATACTTCAGTCTAGTAAAAGTAGTCAGAAAACACAGTGTGAGTTTGTCTTATTAATGGTAGACATAACAAATCTGGCGACGAGGATTGTAAAAGAACTGTCCACGACAGGCAAGCTGAATGATAACAGTTAAACAGTTTTGGACTGTTGATGTGTCGATTTACTTGTAAAAACACTGTGAAAAAGTGACTGGGATAATACCGTTCAGAATCATCATGGCAGCTGTATTTGGACACGTATCAGAGTTTCAGGAAGGTGAGGATTGGAATGACTATATTGAAAGGTTAGACCAATATTGCCTTGCCAATGACATATGTGACACTCCTAACTTAATGAGAAAAAGGGCAATTTTCCTTAGTGTGATTGGGAGTAAAACATATAGCCTTATTAAAACTCTGCTATCCCCTGCAAAACCAACTGACAAGACATATGACGAACTATGTGAACTTGTGAAGCAACATATCACACCTATGCCTATTGAAATTGCTGAGAGGTTCCAATTTTACAACAGAAAACAGAGAAGCGGTGAGTCAATTAAAAGTTATTTGACAGAATTGAAAAAACTCTCTGAAACTTGTAATTTTGGAGACTTTTTAGATCAAGCACTGAGAGACATGTTCGTTATTGGACTAAGAGATAGAAATGCTCAAAAGAAATTGCTAAGTGAAGCATCATTGAAATTAAAGAAAGCCTATGATACAGCGTTAAGTCATGAAATGGCTAACCAGCATATGGATGAAATACATCCTCATGAAACTGTGAAAAAAGTAAATGAGAAAGAGTGTTTTCGCTGTGGGAAAACAAATCATAGGCAAGAAAACTGTTTTTATAAAGATGCTATATGCAGAAAATGCAACCAAGCTGGACATTTGTCCAGAAAAATTTAAAGAAAAGAAAAAAACGCATAGATATAATAAGAAATCGGCTAGAGTGAAACATCTAGACAACAGTGACTCCGAAAATTCGGACACTGACTCTGACGCTACTGTAGAAGACAGGTCGGACACACTAAGATACGTAAGAAACGTACAGAAAGGGAAAGCCTCAGAAATCAAAGTGGACATTGCTTTGAATGGGAAAATAGTTCCAATGGAAGTTGACACGGGTGCTTCTGTATCGTTAATGTCAAAATCCACAAAAAAACAGAATCTTACCAAACTTGAAATTAAAAAATACTGACATAACACTGAAGACAATCACTGGCGAAAAAGTGGCAGTGTTAGGTAAGTGTGCAGTAAGGGTTAACTATAATGGTCAACATAAAAAGTTACCATTGTATATTGTGGAAAGTGAGGGACCATCTCTTCTGGGCAGAGATTGGCTTTCACATATTTCGTTAGATTGGCAACAAATAAATACGATACAGGTAAATGGCAAGTTGACTTTGGAAAGTGTTTTGAATAAACATAGAGAAATATTCAACCCAGATCTTGGTAGAATTAAGGGCGTTCAAGCCAGATTACAAGTTAACCCTGATCCCAAGCCGAAATTCTTTAAACCTCGACCCGTTCCATTTGCTTTAAAGGAAGGTATTGCCAAAGAAATTTCAAGGCTAGAAATTCAGGGAGTGTTGCAAAAAATTGATTATTGTGACTGGGCTGCTCCAATAGTACCAATTAGAAAGCCAGATGGTAGCATACGAATATGTGGTGACTATAAAGTCACTATTAACCAAGATTTACAAACACCAGAACACCCAATGCCTAAACCTGAAGAGTTGTTTCAAGCTCTGAATGGTGGCGAGAAATTTACGAAGTTAGACCTTTCTCAAGCTTATCAGCAAATAGAATTAGACCCGGATTCCCGAAAATATGTGGCAATTAACACACATCTTGGTCTTTACACCTACACTAGACTTCCGTTTGGGATTTCTGCATCCCCTAGTGTATTTCAATCCACAATGGATAAGATATTGCATGGTCTAAATGTGGGTTGTTACCTGGATGACATGATCATAACAGGGAAAGATGACGAAGAACATCTGAAGAATTTGAACAGTGTTCTGGAGCGCCTGAAATCTTTTAATATTCGACTAAAAGATGAAAAGTGTGAGTACATGGTTTCAAAAATTACTTATTTAGGTTTTACGGTAGATAAAAACGGTGTCCGAATCGATGAAACAGGTATAAATGCAATTTTGCATGCTCCTCGCCCTAATTGCAAAAATGAGCTTCAGTCATTTCTTGGCTTGGTGAATCACTACAGAAAACACATTGCTAATATGTCTACTGTGTGTGGTCCTCTTAACAGACTACTCCAAAAGGACATTGCTTGGGAGTGGGACAGTGAAGCTGAACAGGCATATGTGACCTTAACTCATTCGTCCCTGTGAGCGTATACGGCTGCCGGTACTACAGCTGTGCTGTCGGCCTCGTCCCGAGCAGGCAGCAGCAGTCAGCCGGTGTACTAACATCGGTTGACATTTTTGCCTGTAGTGAGGCAAGTTTTTATATTTGTACAATAAAATAAGGATTTACGAAATATTTGGTGGCCATGCCTTCATTTTATCACATTTGAAAAAAATATATATGTACTAGATTTAATTTCGAGCATGTTATTTCGCACTGAAACACAAAAAAATGTGTGATGTCCACCGGTTGATTCACTTTATAAGGCTACCATTATACTTTTTGTGGTCACAATCGATTTATTATACAAATTATTCGTTTGCTCGTTCATCCGTTTTGGCGCATGAAAAATTTCCATGCCAAATAAAACGTACTTTTGTTTAAAATTTCAATTATTTGCCGCTACTGCAGTTCGAAGAAATCGGCAAACCACAACCTTTCGCGGAGCGTCGATCAAAATGTTTGGCAAATTTACTTTTTTGACATTGGAAGTTTGCCTTCGGTATCGTGTAGATGCCGTTTGAAAACAAATTCTGAGTATCATTTAAAAGAGTAAAATCTGGAGATTTTGAAAATCGCAATAAAACATCAATGAACTGACTATCTTGACCATAAATAAGCGAATATAATAGATAGCTTTTTCCAGTTTCAGTTGTCTCGAAGTTAGAAGATGGCCGACGATCAGATTATAGAGTCCGTGATTGGTTAGCTGTCTACCAGTTGTGATCACGTGACAGAACCTGGTTCATTTATTGGTTGGTTTGTCAAATGACAGGCCACACCCACAACATTTGACTGATCTTCATGTAGTTTCAAGATAGTATTTATTTTTATTATTAAAAAAGTGTTTTTTCATAAATTTTGACGTTTTAAGAATAAATAAAACTAAACAAAAATAGTAAATTCCTATTATGTTAAATTAAAAATGGTTATGAGCTTGGATTTAATAAAAATATATGGAAACAAAATGATAAATTATAGCTTAGTATTTTTTCCCCAGCAATTTGATACAGAAGGGTTGCAGTAAGTAAACTGAAATTATCAAACTAGTTAGTTATGCCACAGTTTCAAATTATATGTATATATATATACTATATCAATGCTTGGAAATGCTGACGTAATTGAATTAATAAGACAGTTGTTTAACTTTTTGCCAATGTGTTTGTGGGAGTAAAAATGAAAAGGGAAAAGTGAGGGGCTTTGTGTTGAGTTTGTGCAAATTGAGAAACTTTATTCATTAGAATTGGGTTGCCCTTAAAAGGGCATTTGGAATTGGAGTAATGGTGGTGATTTACTCCTCATGAGGTCGGCGACGTTGGACATGGTACGGCTCGAAACAAGTGACACACAAATTCACATTACAAATTGTGCATCCAAAAGTTGATTCTCTCCGCACCTTGGTGGACTTACAAAGCTCACAACATTTCCTTTTCGGCATAGTTGCTGGCCAATGTGACCTCCCACTACTGTCGGTTTCGTCGAACTGGTACCTCCTTTTCTGGCGAAAATTCCCAATCAACTTGGAGGCAATCTTCTGGCGAAACTCGAGCTGGGATTTCACTTTGGAGGCTCTGTCCTGATGATTCGGTGATTCCCTCATCAAAATAAAAGAAGAAGAGATTGCTGTGTCAAACAAAAACCAGAAGATGTATTTCCAGAATTTCTTCGACCTTCGGGCACTTGGGTATTGCATCCGAAGCTGATCACCGTGGTCCACGCCGCTCATATACTTAGTGTACTCTGAGACGACGTGGGGAGCTGCAACCTGTAAGACTGATCCGTCCTTTTGCTTTCGACTCACACTGGACATCTGACGTGGGTCACTGTTGGTTGAAAGGAAATTTACTTGTCGGTTATCATACCAAGAAGTTGCCACTAAATTTCCTCTCTGGTAAGCTTTGGTGTTACCCCTTTCTTTCTGTAAGCATTTGCCGTGTAATCCATCAGGCCAGCCACGACGATTTACACGACAAGTCCCAGCTGCATAAATATCCTTCGCCAACAAAGACTCAAAAAGTTGAGGGCTAGAGAAAAAATTATCCATGTACACGTGGTGATTTTTACCAGACAATATTTCAGTCAAATCACTGACCACCCGTGAACTAAGACCAACTTCTACTCCGCCCGACTCCTTCTTGCCAGTATATACCTGCATCTGGTAGACGTAACCGTTGTGACTGTCCGCTAGTTCCCAAACTTTCACACCAAATTTACAGGGCTTGTTTGGCATGTACTGTTTGAAACCAAGCCTTCCACGAAAAGGAATCATCGCTTCATCGACACTGACTTCCTTGTGCACATCATAATTCGTGACCAAATTTTTCTGTACCTCATCAAAAATGGGCCGAACATGATGTAACTTGTCATGCCCTTCTTCTCCTCGAGATGGGTTAGTAGACGAGTCATTACAGTGAAAATACTGCAGGATTTTGTCAAACCTATCCCTCGTCATGATGTTAGGCACAGACTGAATTCGTAGCAACTTGTCAGTAGTCCAGTACAGCTTATAAGATGGAAGTTGCAGGATAGACATAAGAACATGCAGGCCGAGAAAAGCGTTCATTTCTTCGGAAGTCACATCACGCCATTTTGAATCCTCCTTCCTTGACATACATTGCTGGGCGTACAGATTGGTCTGCTCAACCAATAAATCAGTCAAAGACTCAGGAAATAAAAGTCGGAAGAAGTCCAATTCATCCTTGTCCTTGTCCAATATTATAGTTGGCCCGGTGTGCTCGTTGAAATCGGCCACGTTGACTTCCGAAAAGGTAGTTGTCCATCGTCCGTCGATACAAGGAGTTGTTGTTGTTGTTAAACTCGTATCACAAACATCGCCGCTTTCCCTGCTCCTTCCTCCACAAAAAACACGCAAAGGAAGCTCATCTTCCGACGAATCATCATCCTCGGAGTCAGACAGACTGATGTCAGAGTCAGTGATGATGTCGTTTAAGGTAAATCCTTCAAAACTACACTCGTCGTCACTGGACAGGTCCGCCATATTGACGAGAAAAATCCAGACAGATCTCGAACGCTTGTCATTTGAAAACATGTGACGCAAAATTGAATGTTGTTAGCAACAACCAATCAAAAGTTTTCTTAAACTATATAAATATCTTCCTTAACCATTTGAAAGCTTATTTTTAATTGGTTTAAAGGGGGAAAACCGCTCAATTTTTTCTTTTGGGAACCAATAGACAGGCATGTTAATCTGCGCTTCTATGCGCTCCCCGGGAAATGAGACCCTCTAAAAGCTGCGCTTCTATGCGCTCCTCGGGACGAAGCGGTGATCTCTGGCGGCGCATAGAAGCGCTCCTCGGGACGAATGAGTTAAAGCAACTGTTAACAAGCACTGACAATGTGTTGACACATTATGACCCCAGCAAGCCTTTGACCCTAGCTGTTGACGCTTCCCCTGTTGGGTTGGGTGCAGTCATATCTCACATTACAGATAAGGGCGACAGGCCAATAGCTTATGCCTCAAGATCATTAACGTCCAGTGAGCGAAATTACTCACAACTGGACCGTGAGGGTCTGTCAATCATGTTCGGACTTAAGAAATTCCATCAGTATTTATTTGGCAGGAAGTTTACACTGATAACTGATAACAAACCGCTTAGCCTCATTCTTGGGCCAAAGAAAGGAATTCCTGTACTGGCTGCTGCCAGAATACAGAGATGGGCCATTGAATTAGCCTCATACAACTATGAGATCAAATTCAAAACTTCCAAACAAAATAGCAATGCCGATGCCTTATCTAGACTGCCACTGCCAGATGTTAATCAGATAGAGGGTAAAGTAAACTGGACTGTTGAAACATCAAATTTTATAAACATTGACGAGTTACCAGTAACTGCTAAGGCTATCAGTAAGGAAACCAGACATGACGCTATTTTATCTAAAGTTATGTTTTTGACAACAAATGGTTGGCCATCAAACTCAGATGACCTAGACCCATCCCTTCAAAATTACTATAATCGCAGACATGAAATATCTACTGAAGATGGCTGTTTACTTTGGGGAACAAGAACAATTATCCCTACAAAGTTTCAGCATACAATTTTGAAAGACTTGCATTCCAGTCATCCTGGAATGCGATGACTGGAATGCTCCGAATGAAATCTTTAGCTAGACTCCACGTATGGTGGCCTACTCTTGACAAAGACATTGAAAATACCGTAAGAAAATGTAAGACATGCCAAGAAACACAATCTAAGCCACCTACAGCTGTTTCTAACCCTTGGAAGTGGCCATCTAAACCTTGGACTAGAATCCATGTTGATTTTGCAGGACCATTCATGAATGAGAACTTTTTGCTCATTGTGGACGCTTACTCAAAATGGCCTGTGGTTTTTCAAATGACCTCCACAACAGCAGAGCGCACCATAGAAAAACTTTGATGTGTTTTTGCAGAGCATGGCGTGCCAGTTGAATTAGTTTCTGACAACGGACCTCAATTTGTTTCGGAACAATTCAAACGTTTCATGAAAAACAACAATTTGAAACACATTTTATCTCCACCGTATCACCCAAGCACTAACGGTGAAGCAGAGCGTTTTGTGAGGACTTTTAAAAAATCCATGAAAGCAAAACGAAATCAGAAATGCTCCTGGAATCAGAAGATTTGTGAATTTCTTCTCTCCTATAGAACCACTCCACACAGTACAACAAAGTGCACCCCAGCTGAATTGATGGTAGGTCGTAATTTACGGACTCGCCTCGACGCGGTACACCCAAATATTGGAGAGCGGATTCAGCGACAGTCATCGAAAATCACATCAAGAAAAATGAGAGAAATTGAAATTGGAGAACCTGTGCTGGTCCGTGACTATCGCCATCAAAAGGAAACCTGGATTATGGGTGTAGTATTAAACAAACTATCTCCGTGCACTTATTCTATCCAGGTGGGAAATCTAATCTGGAAAAGATACATTGATCAGTTAAAGTCAGCTGACGGTTCTCTGATAAACTCTCCACACGTTTCTCTGGACGAAGAAGAAGTTAATCAGCCTAGTGTACCGTTTTCTCAAATATTTCCTGATATCACACCAGATGGAAATCTATCTTCAAATGACACCATACCACCTATGGATAATACAATACCCAAACCACCAGACAAGTCGGCTCCTCCACCCCCTAGTGAGACACCTGAACCAGCAACACGACGATCGCAGAGAGTAAAAACATCTCCGCAATATCTGAAAGACTATTTCACTAAGTGACTTTAAATATTAATAATAAACTATACAGTTTGTATTCAGTGTCAAAGTGACCTTATAAGTTTCTAATAATAGTTAGTTTTATAGTGTTTTGTAGGTATAGTGCTTTTAACTCATTTTTAAACATGTAATTCTTTGATATAAATAAGCCGTGCATGCATTCAATTTTGTTGTTGCGCGGGAAGAGTGTTAGATCTAGTAGAATAATGTAGCCTTAAGCATCTATAGTTTCATTCTTACCACGCTTGCGCACCACTCTGTGTGTATATGATATCTTGTATGTATGTTGATACTTCAGTCTAGTAAAAGTAGTCAGTTAGAAAACACAGTGTGAGTTTGTCTTATTAATGGTAGACATAACAGGTTGAGTTTGCAATGCCGTCGCAGATAGTTGTAATTGCTTGTCCACCATGTTTCTAACCACGCTGTTTGACGAGATGGAGCTTGTTAAAAAACTACTAATGTGATTGGAGGAGAGACCAATCGCAGAACCAATCGCTATGTGCTTTTTTGCGTGTAATGCTGGTGCCAAGCGGATCTATTTTTAGGTCACCGACATTATTAGTTACACAGTCTGTGTGTGACCCAATACGGACATATATGGGGTTAGTAAAATCCAATATGCGGTTTTACTCAGCCGATACCGATAGGCGATACGTCTACTCAGTTCTGGCCACTAGACTAACCAGGTAACCTACATTCAGCAGATCTTGGGATAAGTACGCTTGCTATTCTCTGATAAAGGTTCTCACAGCGCCTAAAACTATAGCCATGCGCATCGATATGTTCTGTTTGTATTTTTAATTATGTTGACTCACTTTAGCAGACGTGGACATGCTGTCGCAGCGTGTATTCAGGGGCAAGTAACTCTAAGTAACCTGATACGGAAAAATGGCTGTGCAAAATCTCATCACAATCCTGGCCCCTTATATCGAAGGACTTCATGATCCTGTTCAGTTTTAACTAGATTGCAACACTAATAGCTGGGAATAATGATCAGATCCACTGTCATATACCACTGGGTTGTATCTATATGCTTAAGAGGGAAAGTCTGCATCTACGATTCTACAAGATGCAGTCCGCAACTAAACAGACAAGTTTCAACAATATACAGATGATGGCCTCCGAACAACACATGTGTACAATGTAGGCTCAAGTTTCCAACTTTGGCAGTGGCTTTGTTTTATGTAATCCTTTGTGCACAAGAAGCCAGCTTAGACAAATGGTAAAATAGAAAAAAAAAGTAAAACATCGAATAGAGAACATAGGATTTTAATTGCTGATAATTTTAGCAACATTCACTTCATCACATGCAGTTTCCTTGTTATTTTTCCTTTTTTATTAACAAATTGTCGATGAAGGTCGAATGTACCTGGCATGTCGAAACTGTCTAAGTACAGGCTGTTGTTGGTCATGTGGGGGTGATGATAATGTTTTGTTTATTGGTCAATAGAGTTAGATTGGGTAAGTTTGTCCATTTGTCTTGAGAGTGTGTCTACCTTGTTCGTCAAATGGTCGAGTTTGTGGTCTTGGTCTGTATTATTCATCTCGATTGCATCTTGTACTCCACTGATCGTGAGGCCAGGTTCACAACACTGGCTCGGAGTAATTTTTAATGAAAAAAGGAAAAATACAAGGAAACTACAGGTGATAAGGAGCGTTCCCAGTTATCGCTTGCTCTTTCGGGCGGTCGTTTTTTGAAAAATGACCGCTAGGAGTCCACACCCATCGTTTTTTGCTAGCCCGAATAAACAACTGCTGAACTATCTTCTTTAAGCCCGCCGCAGACGAGAGCTATCGCCTTCGCCAAATTTCATTCCTGTCACTTGGCGTAAGCAGATAGCTCCCGTCTGCGGGCAATTTTGCAAGAGTTTTTTGTCATTCCTGACTGAGCGCCGAATATCTATCGTGTTTGATAATTTTGGCCACGCGTGGACGTTTCCTCCTCGTCTGCGGTGAAGAAAGCAACTAGCTTTCACTTTCCTTCAAGTGCGCAAGCGTGCAGATGATCACATGCATGCCAGTAAAAATGGCGACAACCACCAACCTGGTAGCAAACGCTATTTTAGAAGATAAACTTGTTGATCCGTGGGTTGACTACCCCTGCCTGTATGATGTGCGGTCAGCTGAATTTGAAGACTGCAATAAACGCGTATCGACTTTCTGTCAAGACGATGGAACTGTTCAGGATCTTCTGTAGGGCCTACTTATTTCCTGTATTAAATTTAAATAAATGCCAATTCTTCTAGATATCCACGTTTTTTCCACATTCTTCGAATCATTCTTTTAGTACGTCGCCGATTTCGACGTCGTTTTAACATCAACAAGAAAAGAATTAACTCCTCGTCTAACTCCATGGTAAAGTTTTCGCATAGAACGGCTTTTTGACTGTAGGCTTCTTCATGTTTTGACTGCTCATCTGCACGCTTGCGCACTCGAAGGAAAGTGAAAGCTTATTGCTTTCTTCACCGCAGACGAGGAGGAAACGTCTACGCGTGGACAAAATTATCAAACACGATAGATATTCGGCTCTCAGCCACGAATGACCAAAATCTCTTGCAAAATTGTCCGCAGACGGGAGCTATCTGCTTACGCCAAGTGGGACGAATGAAATTTGGCGAAGGCGATAGCTCTCGTCTGTGGCGGGCTTTAGCTTTTGTACTGTCGTTTTACAGCACCCTTTGCAGATCTTAAGCCCGCCGCAGACGAGAGCTATCGCCTTCGCCAAATTTCATTCGTCCCACTTGGCGTAAGCAGATAGCTCCCGTCTGCGGACAATTTTGCAAGAGATTTTGGTCATTCGTGGCTGAGAGCCGAATATCTATCGTGTTTGATAATTTTGTCCACGCGTAGACGTTTCCTCCTCGTCTGCGGTGAAGAAAGCAATAAGCTTTCACTTTCCTTCGAGTGCGCAAGCGTGCAGATGAGCAGTCAAAACATGAAGAAGCCTACAGTCAAAAAGCCGTTCTATGCGAAAACTTTACCATGGAGTTAGACGAGGAGTTAATTCTTTTCTTGTTGATGTTAAAACGACGTCGAAATCGGCGACGTACTAAAAGAATGATTCGAAGAATGTGGAAAAAACGTGGATATCTAGAAGAATTGGCATTTATTTAAATTTAATACAGGAAATAAGTAGGCCCTACAGAAGATCCTGAACAGTTCCATCGTCTTGACAGAAAGTCGATACGCGTTTATTGCAGTCTTCAAATTCAGCTGACCGCACATCATACAGGCAGGGGTAGTCAACCCACGGATCAACAAGTTTATCTTCTAAAATAGCGTTTGCTACCAGGTTGGTGGTTGTCGCCATTTTTACTGGCATGCATGTGATCATCTGCACGCTTGCGCACTTGAAGGAAAGTGAAAGCTAGTTGCTTTCTTCACCGCAGACGAGGAGGAAACGTCCACGCGTGGCCAAAATTATCAAACACGATAGATATTCGGCGCTCAGTCAGGAATGACAAAAAACTCTTGCAAAATTGCCCGCAGACGGGAGCTATCTGCTTACGCCAAGTGACAGGAATGAAATTTGGCGAAGGCGATAGCTCTCGTCTGCGGCGGGCTTTACCCTATCCAACAATTGTTTAAGTTTTTAAGAGCTGCCTCCCCTCTCTACTTTGGGGAAGCTCTGATACTTTTTTTATGTCAGTGTGGGATTTTGCCGCTTGGATGTTTCCTCTTCGCCAAACTTCTCCCGGCAACAGCTTGAACCGTTTAGAACATTTGTTCCTCGAATCTGGCAGCTGCTGGTGTCTGCCGGATACTTTTGATCAGGCCGGAACACAATGAACTAGAAATGGTGGCCGTCTCGAAGAAGTGACCACTTTCTCTCAGGCCCTAACAGGTCACGTAGACGTCTTGGCGACCGACAACTCAACTGTTGTTTCTTACATAAACAAAACTGTCGAACAATAACATTGTCACGGTTTGGGTGTGTATAAACAGGATGTTTACCTCTTGCTTACCGGAATTGGAATGAGGAAAGCATGCGCGAGAACTGTGTGACGTTTCGTTTTATTGGTTGTTGAAAGCACGGCGTTGATTGGTCGGCTACAGTATATAAGCAGCCGACTCTCTTGATTTCTTCAGTTGGTGGGCAGGCTTTGACGCCTGCAGATGACTGGTAGGGAAGCAGCTTAAACGCACAGGAACTTCAGCGATACCTATAGGTGAGCCGTAGGGCTATTAACTAGACGGTTCAATCGGGCTGAGCTGGCTTCAGAGCTACCCCTGGGTTATGTGAAAGATATTTTATACTCTCTATTATATCCTACATTCTTTTCTAATTGTATCTTATGTTAATAAAGTGTTGAAACTGTGCCTTTGTTATCCATCTTAAATCCATCCCTACACTCCTCGTATAGGAATTAGGGTTAATCTCAGAGAAAGAGGCATTCTGGGTAACCGCAATCTTAAGCTTTGTTGTCGGCAGCCTCACTCTACCGATATATTTAAGCTGCACGTGACAATATAGTAATAATAATAATGAACTTTATTTCAATTCGATGGCCCTAGACCTGTGGCCAATTTTCATGGGGGTCGAAGGCTTAAAAACATCATACAAAGTTTAACAAGTTTAACAGAATATACATATAAGCATTGCTAAAAAAATGTTGTAGATAAAAATATATCTTTTTTTTTTATTAGTTAGCGGTAACTGGTCAATTTTTGATTTAAACAATAAATCAGTTGAGCACGGAAATTTATTCAATTTCTGGCAATTAAAATACTCCAATGGACTTGAAATTAACTCAAAACTCAGGTTTATCGCCTCAAAAATTTGAAACCCTGCGTGAACAAAGATATTTTAAGCGTTCATAAAGTCATATCAATTATAACAATTTATAACGTACCCATCATCACATGAATCTTTTGGTATCCCTTATGTAGTTTAAAGCCAGGCTCAAGTCGAGTTAAGATCCGATCCGATCGGCGTAAGCTCCAGTCTGTAGTGAATCGTTGATCAATCAGTCGGAGAACATTTTTCGACATGAGCGGCCTTAATAGTCTTCAGATCGGTCTCAGACTGATCAGTCTTACGATCGTAAGGATAGAAACATGTTATATTTTCTACCAATCAGTCTTAAAGTCACAGCCAATCAGCGACCTGTACTTCATCACGTGATCGAAAACGTATTGTTATGTCATTCCTAGTGGCGTGCCAATCCGCCGAATATGGTGACGAAGTTTCCTTCCAATTAACTAATCGCATCGACCTGAGCGGGGCTTGAGCCTGATCAGTCGGGAATTGTTTGGCTGAACGATAAGACCGTTCATGTCGACTGAGAGTTTAAGACTCAATCGCAGACAATCGGATCGGATCTTAACTCGACCTGAGCTGGGCTTTAAATATTAGCTTGTTTGTACCATAATTTAGGGCAGTGTCACCATATAGTAATAAGTTTGCTGATGCATTAATGTCAGTTGGTAGTAATTGCTGCATGTGCATGTGCGCAGCATGGTTATGTTCGACGGATTCAACTTCAGAGCATACGCAGAGGTCCTGAGACGGGCATGCAGAATCTGGTATTGTCATGTTAAAAAAACAGATTGATTGGAGTTTTACGCTCAAGATTATTTCACTTAAAATGGTGGCGAAAAGAAGTTAGATTAGGCAGATCTTTGAACAGCAAAAATACATTTTTAAACAAAAATTTATAGAAACACAAAATAGTAAAACAGATACACAAAATCAATTGGGTATAGGGGCAGGCACATATGATAAAGTTACAAGTAAATTGTACTTTCCAAAGCAGGGAACATGCGTAAAATTAGATTTTTCCCAGTGAATGAATAGGTAATTATATACAAGGAGCATGCAGAGATAAATTAGCAAAAACTTGTAGAAAGGTAACTTACCATAATAGACCTGGCACTGTGCATTTATAGATAGTACATGAAAAAGGAAAATAATAATGTAAACGATTTATCACATGGGCATTGACAATAAGTGGGAGTTATAAACCAAGGTACAATGACTTAGTAAAGAGGTCAACACAACAGAGTGAGATTGGGTCAAGTAAGACTTGACCATTCATACGGCCGTCTTACATAGTCTCACCAAGTTAGCCACATAAATACACAAAACAGTTTTAGTTCTTTTTCTGTTTTCTGACAGTGTTTTTAGTAGTGGTAAATCTTGGCTGTGGAGGCCCATCTGACGAGCGTTTTACCGATAGGAAAATCAGAACAAGGTAGCTAATCTGAAGGCATGGAAGCTAATATGACATTTATAGTATATACACTACAGCTAAAGATGCATTTCAGATTCTTTTACTTCTGAACCTTCAACATACAATTTCCCTCGAGAGAAACAAACTTTCTTTCCGGCATTAAAACATTTACACATGAATGGTTTATATTTATCTTTTGTTAACTTATCTTCCTTAGTAAGATCCTCGATGACATAAATAGACTTTTCTTTCAAAATTGACTTTGATTGTTTGATAGCCTCCATACGCTGGGGTCTGTAAATATATCTGCAGAACTGATTGGTGGGATTTTATGAAGGTGTTTCAACAGCTTATTGGTGGGTAAATATACTTAGTAAAACATAATAAAGCTAAGAAAGCTGAACGGTGTGAAAACCGGAAATTATTTAGATAATAATATGGATATGTGCTATGTTGTTCAATGCAACATTTCCCACCTCGGCAGTCTCGTATAACTGGTCCGCACTGTCAACAGGCATATAAGGACTGTCTGAATCTTTTTCCAAGACTGGACAAAATTTACTGTCTGCATGTGCTCTATCTCCAGACTGACAAACACTGTCCGAAAGCTTTCCACCAAAAGTATCAGTCTTCATACACTTCAATCTGCATATAGAAAATAACACAAATAATTGACATGCAAGATTCAGTATTCTCGTTATTTTGGGATAACACTTTCTTGAAAATATGACAGAAATTCTTCTACCGATTTTTGGTCGACGCCCGGAACCGGAATCGAACCCGGGTCCCAGAGTATGGCACCGATCACCCAAATATTGGATTAATTTTAAACAAAAATATAGAATCTTATATACATAGTTACCCTCATAAACTATTTCACTGATTAGCCACTTTACGTAAGTATTTATGTCAATGTTTTGAAATATTAAATTTAGTTACACGTGACGAAGACACCGGGATAGGTGTCGAAACCTCGTGTTGTTCACTATTAACTAACTACGTGGTGGTCTTAACTCATTCGTCCCGAGGAGCGCATAGAAGCGCAGCCAGAGATCACCGTCTTGTCCCGAGGAGCGCATAGAAGCGCAGCTTTTAGAGGGTCTCATTTCCCGGGGAGCGCATAGAAGCGCAGAATTACATGCCCGTCTATTAGTTGTAAATAGATCGATTTAACCGGGTTTTCACGCCTAAACCAATGAAAAATAGTTTCTCAAACGTATAAGGAACGTATTCATAAAGTTTTAAACTAATTTTGATTGGTTGTTGCTAACAACATTCAATTTTACGTCACGTATTTTTTTTAAATCTTCCTTCTCGATCTCTCCGGATTTCTGACACGTAATGGCGGACGTGTGCAGTTACGGAAAAGTTGGATTTCTAAGGATTTACCGATGATAACAGCATTGACGACACCTACTACAGTTTCGTGGATTCCTGAATTATCAAAATGGATTTAAATGAGCTTCATTTTTTGTTATTTTACCCGGAAAGTCGAACAGGAAAACTCCGATGTCTGTGAAGTGACATGGCTGCAACAACAACTTTGAGTTGACGGCCGATGAAATTTCGTTTTCGATAGTGAATGTTGGCGACCTCACCAAGCACACAGGCCGATTTTGGACGAGAAAGGAAGTAAACTGGACTCTTCCGGAAAGATGTATTGTCATTGATTTGATTTATTTATTGATTCAAGTTATAAATTAATCTCAAAACCCATCAATGTACGTATCACTATCAACCATCACGGCATCAGTATCCACCATGAGGAATGGTATTTTGAAATGGCTTGGCAGGACATTCGAAGTAATGCTGCACAATTTCTGTCTTTTCCGCAAATGTTATTGTGTATTTGTCCTGATACTAGCTTTACTGGACCAGTTATTCACTACTAGCCCGCAAAAATAAATTCTTAAAAGCTGAGAAGAAACTATTTTTCAGACATCAACATGAGGCCCCTCTTGACCCACACAAATATATTCATTCATGATTCATTGAGAAATAAAAGTCAACAAACGACCCAAAAACTATTTTTTTATGTTTTAAAAGTGTCATATTTATTTTGGTGTAAAGAAAAATGTTTTAGTCTTTATTTATAGCGTCTCGGTCACATTTAGATGATTTACAATTTGGTTTGATGACTTACGGTGTTATGGCAAATGTCAAGATGATTTCACTTTATTTGGTTTACATAATTATAATTTATAAGCCAAGAAAAGAATTATTTTTCCCTCGCAAAATAAAATCGTTGCACTTTGTGTGGTTCTTGGCAACCATTCTTCTCTAGTATTTGTCATATCAATTGAAAAAAAACAAACAAGCAAACAATTCATAAGATTCCCTAACTTTATTGGGATTAGTTCTTCAATTTGAAATCCATTGATTGAACTTGGTTTGAGGGAACTAAACAAATATTTCTACAGTGGAAAAAACCCTGCTTTATCATGTGGAAAAATGTCAAATGTAAGTATTGCAATTGTAAATATATTCTATATATTATTTGTCCTTTCCTTGATCCTCCATTCCAGGGTAGCTATTTATTTCAAAACCTATGAAAAAACATTATTGAAAAATAAAAATTTGAAGTTTGCAGTATCCAAGCTATCAGTATCAGATTTATACTACAGAAACCTTATAAAATATTTTAAATCCAGTTCTTTTGTTCAAATGAAAAGTGAGGGCTTTCTCGTGGTTATTTTTTATTTTGTATAAATTATTGTTTCTTGATGAAATAAATTCAATCATAAAATACAAAATCCACATAAATTATATATGGGCGTGGTCTGTCACTGTCACTGACGAAACAACCAATGGCCGGCTCGGATTCTGCCACGTGTAAACATCTGGGTCATCTTTATCCAATCAATGAGAGCGCTGTCGATCGAGCGGTCGAATGGAGCTGGATGAACAGAAAACATACCAATTATAAAGATTAATTACGTACTGGATTCAAAAGTGATAGTTTTGATAAAATACTTTTTGAAATCATCAGATTCTCACCTTTTTAAAGATACTCTACTTTATTTTAACACTGGTAGTTGAACGAAATCGAAGTGTTTGTTTGACGACAAGAAATCGGAATGTCCGACCAATGTTTTGCTTACCGAATCATAAAACCGTCGCTCAACCAGTTTGTAGCTCTTTCAAATATTTGGAATTTTAACAAAAAATATACTTAATTTAGCTAATATATTGATACGAACCATAGAAAAATGCCTGGCGAGTTCAGCTATACACATATTATTTACGTGTGGAATATTATTATTAAAATTCACAGCATTTACAAGTGAGTCCACATTTTGACACAGCACACGAGTCACTGCTTTTTTTCGTTTCGTTCGGAAATAAACGGTCAAAACTTATTAATCAAAATATTTTTTTGCGCGGATTTACGATAGTTCGATAGAATTTTCACCAATTATTTCAGAAATCACAACTTTATTGTTCAAATGTAAGAATTAACGAAACTACGAACGATAATGTCAACCCATGCAGGTCAAGCTATTCACTCGGCTGCAGTCTGCTCGGGAGCAGCCGGTGAAACGGCTTGCAGTACCGGCGCGTGTAAACGCTCGCAGGGACGAATGAGTTAAGTATCATTAGTATGGAACCCACGTTTAAAGACAGATCCAAACACTTCTTACAGATATTATCTGCAGACTGCAAAGTGGAGGCTATGGCGTTCGAGGAGTCCCGGAATTACATTTATCCTTATGAAGTGCACCTCCTATTTCAGCTGCCCAATTTAAAAATCATGTCTCTCCGAATAGAGTACCTTTAATAACCGATGTTTTTATAGGATTCAAACTTCAAATTTAGTGATGAGCAGACCATTTATTTGGAAAACCAGTTCAGTGCTGGGATGAATTCGAAGGGAAAGAAGTGCCTCCGAACAAGAAAAGATGCAGCTGCTCATCTTGGAGTAACAGAAGAAAAAATACAGTACTGTATTGTATAGGATTTTTTGTGGGACCATGACGTGATAACGGCACTGTGTTGAGCCACTCACTTAAAAAAAAACCCAGCTTTGATCTTCACCCCTTGGCCGGCTTGGCAAAGAGAAGAGTTAAGTTGCTAAATCTTCCTGATAATCAAAGAGTCCGAGAGCAGGCCTTGAATAACACCATGTTCAGTGCACTCATACTCAAGACAACTTAAGTTAGCTATAACTACCTTTTCATAACGATTTTTTACATAAGTTGAAATAACAACTTTCTTTTTGTCCATTTCAGGCAGCCTACATGAAGCGGGATGCTGTCTTTAAGTTTGTAAATAGGGCGCTGTTAGCTCTACCCTTCCTGCCGCATGAACACATTTTAGAAGCTTTTTCGTTTTTAGCGCCCACTCACAGTGGCATTGAAGAGCTAATGAACTACGTCCAGTCCACCTGGCTTGATGGCTCTGTGTTCATCCCCTCCTAATGGTCAGTTTTCATGGCACCAATCCGGAAAAACAAAGACGTAGAGGGGTGGCACAGATGCATCAACTCCAGGGCTGGATGTGGACGAGTTCATTTTCATAAACTCCTCGAACTGCTGAAACATGAAGCCAGCGCTCTACCCTTACAAATGAAACTTGTGTCACAGAAAAGGCTGAAGAGATATCAAAGGAAAAAGTACACTACAGTGTCGAGATTTTAAGGTTTGGACAGATTACGCTGAAGGAGAGAAGACCACCGCTCAACATCTGAAGGCATGTAGTCATCTCACTGGCCCAAATATGTAGACATTTACGACAAAGATTCTTGTTTATTTGTTACATTGGTTTGTTTATAATAAAAAATAAAAAGTTTGTATAGTTTAAATGAAATCCAAAATTTTGCGATCATATATGTTGTAATTATATATATTCTACTCATATATTTTTTTAATTATAATCAATAATATTATGTAGTTTAAATTAAATCATGTCTGTAAATATTGAATTGTACATGCATAAATGACACATCTTTTATAAACATCTTTTTATAGAATAAAGAACACACAGAGTTATCTCTCTTCACTCAGATCGTGCCATCACATGTGCTGGCACGATCTATTTCATTTTCTTTCATCCAGAAGTTGGAAAACCTGCAAGTAAACTGCAAAACAAAATTAGACTAACATAATACTGAGAATGCTAATAAAAAGTAGAAAACAATGTCTGTCGCTTCATATAGCGAGGTGTCGGGCAGATTTAAGCTATATGAGTTACATTTTCTTTGCTTGACTACTTGTGATCATGTCAACTGTGAAATGAAAATCCTTTCTAGCAGGGTCAACTGGAGATGTAATCGGCTACCAGATGTACGATGACGGTGATACGATTTGAGTTGTTGAAGTTTGGTGCAAAACATGTGCTTCGCATGAATCAAAACTGATTCCCATGTTGTGCAGTCGAGCCGTATCGGACTTCAAAAAATATGTATTAAGTACTAGTTTTATAACTAAGCACACGATTTTGTGCCATCTTGAGACTAAAGTTCACCCTTCTGACGTGGAATATGAAAAGTTAGCCGAAACGTCTTTAGGTCAGACGTTAAAAACAGGAGAGAGGGAACCTCATCCAATTCCAAACAGCCTAAGATTGACTCCTCCATTCAGAATGCTGCCAAGGATTATTACAGGTACAGTAAATAAAAGTTATTATTGTTGTACATTAATAAGATATTTTGTGCGGACCTATCCCACTGCTCTAGTTGTACAATTATTTATATATATATTTTTATTTTCTTTTTTACTTTATTTTATTTTTGATCTTTGTCATTACTCTTGTTACTACTGTTGTTTATTTGTCCATTGTATATGTCTTATTTGAGGGCCTCAAGGAAGAACAGTTCCATCTGGAACTGATTGAGTCACCCTCATTAATTTCACTTGTTGCAATTTGAATGTTATTGAATTTAACTTATCAATATCATTTGTCTACTTCGATACCTGAGCATTTATTAAAAGGGGACAAAACTATGATAGATTGTTGTTTAAAAACAACAATCTATCAATGATCAGAGCTTTTTCATCATATTTCTGAAGCATCTGACTATCGGCAGCTGAAGGAGTTAGTACCATGTTTAAGCAAGAAGTTCAGAACTACAATATCTTGAATACAAACACTGCCTTCCAAATCTCGTAGAGGATACCATTGGGTGTATATCCCAGCAATCCTGGTTCAACCTTGACCCTGAAAAAAGTTTGACCACTCCTTTAAAGTGCCAGGCAATTGAATTAGTCAATAAACATAACTGATGCTTAGAAGAGAAAGATCTAGTCCAGCAAGAAGTGATGTCCGTATTGCTGTGGTATGGTGAACAACATTCATTACTTAAGAAAACATTGGAAAGTTTATCAGACAATAATCCTGCCCTGAGTGCTACTCTCGTTTTAGAAGAACTTTACATGGAGATTCAAGTGATGTTTCTATGTGAACAATTTTCATCCAAAATCCAACTGCCACCATCTTTCGAGGTTCTTGACCATTTTAGAAAAATGGTCGACCTACAGGATTCAGCTAATCCACAGGTAGATGTCTTGTATGAAGAGATTCAAAATGACGAAATGTTTCATGTAGATGAGGACAATATCAGTGAAGACGAGTCTGAAAATAATTAATCTCTTTTTATTCAATCGTTTACGTTGACCTTTAATCTGAATAATGACTTCATGACAAGTTGAGAGACTTGGTATACTTTCTCCTTTAGTTGAGTTACATGAAACTTCCAAAGAACAACTAGGATCCAACTTTCCTTTCCTAAATCCATGTATATATATGGATCTGTGTATATATGAGAGATATACTGATCTGAACCTAGAGGCACTTATGATAGGTTACATTTTCTGTAAAGCTTATATGCATTATATATTGTATGCAGATATTTCAATTTCAACCCTGGGAAATCCACTTTTCATTATGAAGGCCAACAACTACCATATTCATTCATTAACTACACGTAAACTTATTAATCTCTGTATAATTATTAAAACAAAAACTAGTATCTATGGCAATCCACTCCTAAATACATTCAAGGCTCGAGTCTTAACCCTAGTCCTGTCACCGTGTATGTAGGTCAGCTCAGCTGAGGGCTGCTGGGCAGTCACTGCTATGCGCCAGTGCTGTATGCCACGGTGTTTCAGCTGAGTGTCTGTCAGATAAACCACGCTGGTCTAATATCTGTTTTTTTGCCGTTTGAAAAGAAAATAACTGTAAATAAAACCTGAAAAACAATGTGACGATACGGGGGAACGATGTATTCAACGAACGGGTGACAAAAATCGTCCGATATTTGTTTAATCACCAGAAAATGAGCGCCGTTTACCTGACGGGAAAAACAACAACGTATAATCGGCGATCGAAAACAACGTTCTAAGCTCTTTTTTTTAGGTAGAAAGCGTAATTTATTTATATTTAAATGTTTAGGGAAAAGGTAGGTGTTAAATTTGATTAGATGTTCACATTTTATAAGTTCGTTTGTATTTTTTACAAACTCAATGTCAACATATCGACGACTGGCCAAGAACAGTGTACAGACGACAGTAGTCTGTAGGCCTACTGTAGACATAGCCGTAAAAACTAAAACTGTAAAAGTAAAATAGGCCTGTCGTTCTTGGTCAACAACTCATTGGAATTTAACCCTAAAACAACTAGTTTTCATTTCTTACAACTATCATACAACTATTTTTACTTTCATCTAATTTGTTTTTCGTTATTTTTTCTGAAACCGAGACTGAACTGCAACAAATGAACATTGACAGTTTTGGCGAAGATTTTTCTTATTACTTTCCAATGCCTTTCTTTCTCTCTTGCCAAATAATATTTCATGGAAATTTTATAATAAAATACACCTGTCTATGTACGTGATTATTCATATCAATCATAATTCAACCTATTTATTTAAGTGTTCAAGAGGTGAAAAAATAGTTTACCTTCAACTTCAGTTCAAGAAACCAATCAACTGTATGTTTCAGTCCAGGTAATTTTCCACGGTTTAGAAATGTTTCATAAATAAGGAATTAATAAGACTTTCTCAATAATTCAACACGTCTTACTGTGCCTTTCAGTAAATACTTATTCCCGAGTGTTGTTTTTTTAATTTTTTGCCCTTTGTTTCATTTTTTTACCAGGGTTTTTTTTACCTACAAGTTGGCTAACCCAGACTCAAATTTTATATCATATTCATATAATTGTTACAATAAATTCGGTATTGGGTATTGTTACCATATAAGTGATATAAATCTTGAGCGTACAATTTACTCCAAAAAAACAATCATTCTGTAAACAAGCAGGAAATATTGAGAAATATTACTCGGATTTACCTACAGCCTACATACAGTACAGGTATATGAACCGACAGATATTTTTACTGGTATCGAAAAAAAGCTCCAATCCATACTTGTGGCCATTCTAAAATAAAATTCTGGTAAATAAAACAATTTCGAAATAAAATTGTTGCAGGTCTTCGACATAGGCCTACATCTGCGGCTAAGAATTTTCAACTGAAGTTTTCCTACTTTCACTTTCAGATTCTCATTAGAGATCAATCTCTTTCTTTATTACTTGATTACATGTACAATTTTCAGAAAAATTTAAAGTGTTTAACTAACAAACACGTACGATATTACTAATTGGGGCATGTGTTTCTCAGCAAAATACATTTATTTCATTTAAAAAATAGTCATTGATGAGTTTTGAATCTTTGTCACAAAGTATTTATTCTTCACATTCACAATGTCAATGATTTGGTTGAAGAGTTCATTCGGTCACGAGATTTCCAAAATCTGACTGACATATATCATTATCAACCCCTCCACAAAAATAGTCAACCTCATCTGTATTTATGGGTAGAACAAGAATAATAACGACAGAAATTCGGCAAAGATAATAGGAATTTATTTCCTCATCGAAGCACTGACCTGTCAAATTGTGATACATATGTACACCGCAGACAGCGAGAAATTGAGGTCACCTTCCGTGAAAAAATTCCTCGCATGTCGGTGAGGAAACGCTTTCAATTTCAATCGTGATATTATCAAAAATGTCTTAAATCAATTCTTTCTATTCGCCAAAATTATTCTAAGAAAAAACCCGTAATAACTCTCCATTTACGGATGTCACATTCACTAAACACGAGTCGCCTCACAGCGACGCCATTTTGAACGCCTTCGCTGTGATCGGTTTAAAGTCGCGTTTCAATCGGTAACTTCAAACTATCAACATTTCTCTTTAACTGAACTCTGTGAACTCAATTTTTTTCCCGCTTAAAGAACAGGAACCGGAAATTATACTGATGTAATTTATTTCGGATGAAAAGAATTCTATTGGTCAAAATCGAACGGTATGTTGTCAGAACGAGTATACTCGTCCGTGGCAGTGAACGACTGGAAGCGCTCTGCCCGAGCGTGGCAGTCAAGCGACGGCAATCAGCGGACGAGTATACTCGTCCGCGACAGGACTAGGGTTAAGATGTCTAGAGAGCCATGTTGTCGGGGAAGTGATGGAATTACAGGGGACATTACAAGACGTTGAATTGCAGCGAGTAATGGTATATAAGCAGCTTTAGGGTTTGAAAACAATTTCAGTACATGATGTGTCAAAGTACGTTTTTGAAAAAGATTTTGTTTATATGGGACATATTTAATGATTGAAATTTGTAAACCTGGGGATATTATAATTTTATCACACAACATTTATTAAACCAGACATACTTTCATCCACCTTTAGCAAAACCATCACTTAAAATAAGAAAACTATTTACAGATCAGAAGGAAGCCCTGGACTTTGAAAAAAAGTATTACAATCACGTCGGGCGGTGGCTATTATGCACAAGCACCAAAGACGAACAGAGGGAGTGACCGGGGGATTCACTGAGATCTTCCCATCAGAGGTATGAAATAAACATCATATGCAAACATAATTGGCCATTTGATTTAGGGATTCTATTCCCTGTCTTTAGGCCTACTCTTATTCTTGCATGCTTTCATCTCACTCTGTTTGTATTAGATCCACAGAACGATTCTTCTGATGAGGTAGTCTCGGATTCCTCCGTAGAAGAAGAGGTAGCTGCTCCGGTGGTAAGCATGCTTTACAGAACATATCGTTCTTTCTATATTTTGAAAAGTGAAAAAGAAAACACGAACATAGATATATATAAGAAACGTCTTCTTGACTACACTTAGAAAAACTATGTAGATAAGTTTGATCTTCAGACTTACAGTTGACAAAAGTCAATTATACCATCATTTCAGGCCATGAAAAGGAAGATGGAGAGCAAAAAGGTAAGCAGAGTCAATCTAATATTTTAAAATATTGTTAACTTATATATCCGCTGCCTGTTAATAATACAATGTATAAATTTGTTTCAGAAACCTGTGAACATCAATTTATTGCCCGCATTTCAACCGGCATCGGATGAAACTGAGGACATTCCCCACCCACCAGATTACCTGGACTTTGTTTCACCAGGAAATCTAGGATCTGTAAACCAAAAAGGTAACAAAAAATTGCAAACATAATCAATACGTAATAATAAACTAACTACGATCTTTTTCGTAGAGAGATAGATCCTTTCAGTGATGTGAGCTTGACCTGCTCCTTTGTCATTTGTACATTTCAAGGCGGATATTCACAAAGTTGAAATTATACCTTCCAAGTAATTTTGCATACTTTGTTTGCTCCAATAACACGGACGAATAAGCTCTTTAGAGAAGGTCAGGAAGCCACGTGCGGATAAAGTGGCTTGTGACTTTGAAGTTGGAAATAGTAAGGCTTCAAAATGGAAAAATCACTACTTAAAGCAAAGATGGAGTTATTGATTTAAAAAAAAATTTGTTTTTGTATGTTTATTTACATGTAAAGACAAGTTGTTATTGTCAAATAGGTTTAAATCAAATTGTTCAATAGCAGTACCTTATTAATCAAAATTCTTTGCAAAGCTAGTTTCTTAAGTCCAAGGACGATAACCTCTGTAAAAATGTACGGGTAGAAAACAATGTGGGCTTGATCTGTAGCCCACTATGGTGGACCCACATAGCAGTCTTCAAAACCCATAATGGCCATTTAAGTGAGTGCACATGCATCTTATTTGTCACGAGCTCGTAGCCCACATGTCAGTAGCTCCAGAATACACTGTTAGATCTTCGTTTTCAGAAAACTCTGGGCACAGATATGCGTGGAAACACATATTGTTACATGTACGGATCGCAGCCCCGAAATCAGTCCGCAAAGGATATCCCAGATCATTGATCAGGATGTTGGAAGGCTTTATATCCATGTCTACAACGCCTTTGCTATGGAGAGTTGTCCAGGCAGACATTTCCTCTGTGATGATACCTCTTTTGGTATCCTTCTCATTCAGTATGACAAATCTACGATGCCACAATACTGCAAATGGAGGTAAGTTATGCCAGACTGAGCAAAACAGGACAGCAGTCTGACCACAAACTCACACTGGACATCGATAGTCACTGATGCCTCACTCCCCTGCTTCATCGACCACCGTCTTCCTCACAAAGCTACCTCTGGTCGACGACATTAATTTGACATCTGCCATGGCTCCATTGTGGAACCCGTTCAGGACTACCTGCTTGAGGGAAGATGGACATTCAGGCTGGGGAAGGTGTGAAATGTGTCCTGAGGACATCAGACTGCTGGTCTAGCTCTTAAGTCGGACACCTCCATGAACATTTTCTACGGTAGCCCGGCTCACTGATTGATTGATTGATTGGAGTTTTACGCCGCACTCAAGATTATTTCACTTATATGGCGGCGAAAAGAAGTTTTAATCAGACAGGCCCATTTACATCAAAATTACAATAAAATAAAAAGGACGGAAATAAATTTATGAAATATGTTAAAAAGAGTGTAAATCACTATTTTGGAGGTTAAAAGGACATGCAATTTTAAAATGATCTCCAAAAATAGTATATGAAAATATGTATATTACAATAAAAATTCAAATTTTATGGTATAAACCAATCTGTTTTAAAAATTTTATAATAATAGGGCTTTTCACCTTGGTGAAAAGCTCATTCATGGAGTTTGCCTTGAACAGACGATTTCTCACCATGGCAAACTCCACACACTCTAAAAGAACATGTTTGATGTCGAATTGGCCATCACAAGGGATGCACCACGGATGGGGATCCCCCGTGAGTACATGTCGGTGTGATAAAAAAGAATGGCCAATTCGACATCTGGATAAAATCACCTTTTCTTTCCTAGAAAGAGAAGAAGGCAAAATGGCAAGACCGATCTCTGCCTGGATTTGAGCCAGTTTATTATTTTGTCGTTTCTGTTCATCCCACGAAGTTTGCCAAATCTGTTTGATGTATTTGACTATCTTCGGTCTGAAGTCAGAATATGGTACTTCGACCGAAGATACTGGTTTGGTCAAAGCAGATTTGGCTTCACTGTCCCCGACTGTGTTACCATAGATGCCACAATGACTGGGCACCCAGCAGAACACAACTTCCTTACCCGCAGATGTTAACAAATCATGTATGTGTAGAATGTTACGAATTAGCGGGTTTTTAAATTTCCTGTGTTCAATAGCCAAGAGGCTCGACAAAGAATCGCTACAGATGACGGACTTGTCCAAGTCATGTGTAGCGATCATGTCCATGGCGAGAAGAATTGCGAGAAAAAATTAAACTGGACGAAGGAAGGCAGAGGGAAGCAACATTACGGCCAAACACTGCCGCAGCAGCAACCCGACCGTCATCCTTCGATCCATCTGTGTAAAGGAAGCTATATTCTGCAAAGTTATTCTTAATCTCAGCAAATTGTTGTTGGATTATTAGAGGATTCGTGGTAGACTTGTGCTGGCGGATGTCATAGATGAACCTTGGCCTGCTTGTCAGCCAAGGTGGAGCACGGGGAGGTCTTACTGTTGCGACCTCCTCCAAGTCTATCCCCACATCCTCTAGATGGGGCCTTATGCGGAGACCAAACAGTGGAATCCGCCTAGGAGAGGCTGCATAGAAGTCCTCGAATAACGGTTGGAAAACACAGTCGTGGGCAGGGTTCGTGGGATGGGCTTTCAGTTTCGTGGCATATTGGAGACCTAGTTTGATTCTCCTGTTCGAGAGTGAAGGTTCGTTTGCCTCCACATACAAACTCTCGACAGGAGAGGTCCTGAAAGCCCCCAGGCAGAGTCGGAGTCCCTGGTGGTGCACAGGATCAAGCATCTGTATGTATGTTTTCCTGGCACCACCATACACAAAAGATCTGTAGTCCAAAATGGACCGGACCAAAGACCTGTAAAGGTTTAGCAAAATATCCCGGTCAGCTCCCCAGTCAGTGCTGGAGAGGACCTTTATAATATCTAATGCCTTTGTGCACTTGGCTTTTAACATTTTGATATGGGGCACAAAATTAAGTTTATGGTCATAGATGAGGCCAAGGAATTTAGTCTCCTTGACCACCTTCAATGGTTTACCATAGAACTTAAGGTCAGGGTCCAAGTGGAGCTTCCTGAGGTTACAGAAGTGCATGGCTACGGTCTTGGTAGATGAGAAGCGAAACCCATTCTCATTGGCCCACTTCTCGATCTCATTGAGAGACGCCTGTAATTGTCCCTCAATGGTAGCCATGTTTCTGGAACTGTAACACACAAGAAGATCATCCACATACATGGACCCCTCTACATTGTCATGTAGGACGCCAGCCAAACTGTTAATTTTGATGCTGAACAGGGTTGGGGACAGGATGCTCCCCTGTGGGACTCCCATTTCTTGTTCGAATGAATCCGATAATGTGGAGCCCACTCGCACCCTGAACGAGCGATCTTGTAAAAAGTTTGCAACAAAGTTTGGCAGGCGCCCTTTGAGCCCCATACCAAAAAGATCTTTAAGAATGCTGTGTTTCCAGGTGGTTTCATAGGCCTTCTCCAAATCGAAGAAGACCGACACGGCATGTTCCTTGCGCACAAAGGCATTTCTAATAAAGGTCTCAAACCGCACCAAGTGATCAGCAGTTGACCGACCTTGTCTGAATCCGCACTGAATGTTTGCGAGGAGCTTATTCTCCTCCAGATACCAGACAAGGCGGTCATTGATCATCCTTTCCATCGTCTTACAGACACAGCTCGTTAAAGCAATAGGTCTGTAATTCGATGGATCGGAATGATCCTTGCCGGGTTTGAGGACCGGGATAATGCACGCCTCCCTCCAGGAAGGAGGAAATGAACCAGTTGTCCATATATGATTAAATAAATCCAAGAGGACGTTCAGAGATATTTTTGGAAGTTGTTTAATTAATTTGTAATAGATCTGGTCCGGACCACAGGCTGACTCATTGGCCTTTTCCAAGGAGGCATTAAGTTCCTCCAAGGAGAAAGGTTGATTGTAGTCTTCCAGTTTCTGTGAAGAGAAGTTAAGAGGTACCGTCTCTTCCTGGGCCTTTATGTTCTGGAATTCTGTGGTGTAGTTCTCAGAAGAAGATTTCTGAGAAAAATTCCGGGCCAGACTATTACTAATATCTCTGGGAGAGGTTAAAGTTGTACCATCTCCCTTCAAGTGGTGGGTTCTGGGTTTATTATTTTTGTTTTTTAATTTTTGTATCATGTTCCATACTTTTCTCATGGGAGTCTTGGTGGTAACAGAGGATACAAAATCACGCCAGCACAGGCGCCTCTTGGATTTAAGTAATCGGCGAGACTTTGCTCGCTCGATACGGAACTGGTCCAAATTCTCCTTCCTACCATGGTGTTTATAGCGCCGCTCGGCCTTTTTCGAGATCGAATAGAAGCTTTGCAGTCGCCGTCATACCATGGTTTACTACGTGTATTGGGATTTGTCAAAGTCTTAGGTATTGTTCTGTCTGCAATGGATGTTAAGATTCTCGTAAATTCCCCGATTGGATGCTCTCCTTCGTTGAGCTCTGGAGTGAGCTCAGCCTCACAAAGTGCCGAAAAGAGAGGCCAATCGGCTTTCTGGAATTTATAACGAGGAACTTTCTCTACACTCTTTGAAGTCAGATGTTCTATGATGACTGGGAAATGGTCGCTACCGCAAAGATCTTCATGCACCTCCATGTGAAATCTGAAAGGAGTGCAGGATCTGTAATGGACAGATCTATAGCTGACTAACGGCCATTCCCAGAGTGCAGGAAAGTGTCTGTGCCATCATTAGGTATGCACAGACCTTCCTCGTCGAGAACCTTCTCAATAACCTTAGCCTTTTGATCAGTGTAATCACAGCCCCATAATGGACTGTGGGCGTTGAAATCCCCTAGTAACATATATGGGGCTGGTAACTGTTCCACCAATCCTCTCAGTTGTTCTATGCTTAACTGAGAAGAAGGTGGAATGTATATGGAACATAAGGTTATTGTTTTATCCAAAGACAAACGGACAGCCACAGCCTGTAACTCAGTATTAAGAGGCACAGGACTGTGTGCAACACCAGAGTTGACAAATATAGAGGAGCCACCAGTTGCTCGCTCACAATCGCCAACAAAGGTGCTGTAGAGTACGTAGTTTTTCAGAGTTACTCTATCGCTGTCCGTCTGTCTGAGATGTGTCTCTTGCAGACAGAAAGCAACAGGATTAAACTGTTGAATTAATAATGTTAGTTCATTATGATTGGTCCTAAGACCACGACAATTCCATTGGATTATGGTATCCATTAAGGAGGGAGACGTGCAGGTGAGCCATCACCAGGTCTGGAACGATGGTCACCCTTTGAAGACCCACCCTTTTTCCGAGCCTTGGAGGATTTTGGTCCGGGTCTCTTTGGCTTCGGTGAGCGGTCCCGGGATCCTCCAGGTTTTGGAGAGGGTGGGTCAACTTTAGGTCTCTGGGAGGAGGTCTCCACTTCCTCCGCGGATGACTCTGAGAGAGTGTGTACCTTTCTCTGTGAGGTACACTCCTGGGGACTGGAATCCTGCGACTCCAATGATTCAAACCTATTAGTGGTCTGAACCAAGGGTCCCCAGATACTCTCCTCAGAGTCAGGGGTGGGTTTGGGAGGATCAGTCCTCCCAGAGATCTGTATGTTTGATTTCGTGGCCATGGAGGGACGCTCTGCAGGGCCAGGGTTTAGACTGGATTCAAAGTGAAAGACCTTTAGGGCATCCCCGGTTGACTTTGATGGTCTAACCGAAGGCCCTGCAGGTCTTTGCACTTTTGATGGATTAGCTGTTTTTGCAGAAAAAGTCTGAGTTTGAGTTGATGTTGAAGCTTGTGCTGGTTGTGGGGTCAACTCAACAGCTGTAGGCCTATCCTTGCCAATGGGCCAGGTAAGTGTGGTTTGCGTCGAGGATGAGACGCAAACTTTCTTTGCCACATTGGCATAAGATAGGCCAGGTGAACTGGGTGAACTGGGTGAATCTCCGACTTGATCCTCTGTATATCTCTTTCTCGAAGAAAGAGAGGACAGTCTTTCGTAGAAGACATGTGAGCTGCACCGCAGTTGGAGCATTTTGGTGTTACTTTACAATCATTACTATCATGATTTTGCCCAGAACACCTGCAACAAACTTGTTTGTTGCGGCATTGAGCACTTCCATGACCAAATTTCTGGCAGTTGAAACACCGTATAGGGTTAGGGATAAAAATGTCCACTTTAACCCTATACAGGCCGATGAAAATGTGGTCGGGGACGGTCAATGTATTGAATGTCAAAAGATAGGTGTTCAGTTTGACTACATTGCCGTCCCGTTTTGTCGAGAAGCGCTTAACATTCGTGACCCCCTGGTCGCTGAGTTCCGAGCAGATAAGATCCTCGGACATCTCAGCGAGATCTTGATCGCGGTCACGAATTATGCCTTTACAGCTGTTGAGTGACTTATGAGGGGAAACAACAATCGGTAAATCCCCAATCTTTTTTAAGCTTAATAAATTTAACGATTGTTGTTCCCGGAAGCACTCAATTAGAATGCTTCCATTCCTCAATTTGGATGCAGACTTGCACTTACCAGCACAAGCCTCAATTGACTTTTTCTGCAAAAAGTTATCTACTTTTGTAACCGGACGATCGGTGGTACTAGATATCACAAGGAATCTAGGCCACCGATCAGACAAACTATTTTCAGTTGACTCACTTGGAGTTGCCTTACGTTTTTTAGGCGTTTTTGTAGAAGCCATATATTATTTTGTTTGTTTCACCATTCCTGTTTCCCACCCGCCACGGAGCACCAACAAGGGCGATGCCTCCCCGTGGGTAGAACCTGCAGGGAGAGGCACCAGGAACTCCAGGAATGGTATACTCGAGCAGATAGAGACATATGTATGTATAGGTACCTTCTACTCGATTGACCCTTCTACAATGATGTTTTACAGTAGATGTCAATAGTTGTCTTTGAAATTTAGGTTTGTCCAGGTTTACAAATACCGTGGAATGTTCAAGTTGGATCATTGTAGGGCTCGACGTGACCGGCCGATTGATCGGATCGGGCCAATCCGACCTCCTGTTTATGTGAAATCAGGGCCAAAGTGGAGTGTTGGGTTTTCGGAGCATTAATTGCCGAGCTCCTCAACCCTCAGCCACCAGGATCCCGTCATCCCCCGACACAGGTAGTCTGCCCATGGCCAACAGGCAGCCCAAGGTTTAGTCGCCTTTTACGAACAAGCTCCAAGGGAAGCTGTGGGCCTATTCTTAACCCCCGGAACCCACACGCGGGCGGCTCACTGATAGAAAGGCTCTCTGTCTTTGGTTGTCCATTTCTGTCTAATAGGACTTCACCTAATTTAAAGACGTGGACCAGTCCACATTCACAGCCACGGATAAAACTGGGGGTGATCCAAACCATGCTGTTAAGATATTTTCTTGAAACGTTGGAATCGTCTTCCCATAATTTGGCGTAGACTTTCTGTTGTTGGCAATGTATTGTAACTTGGTTACATTTTTGGAAGACAATTGCAAGTCGGCTTAACGAGCGAACAGTCATCAGACTGCAGTCCAAAAGACTATTTCTATGATTTGGGTGTCTCATCAAATGTCCCCGTGTTATGAAAAATGAACACTCTAAATAGTCAATTTTGAGTACGTAAGCATATATATGAAGATTTAAGGCCGGACTATTTAGTTTGAATGATATTGCTGGTCAATTGCTGAAAACCTATTATTTTTACCAGTCCACAAACTGAAAAGAACCCAAAAAGAATAACCCTTGATGTACAAGAGACATATGGAGATTTAACACCCATTCCTTGTTTTTAATTCAATTCTACGACTTTTTAACATATGTCTATAAAAGTTAAAGCATGTTAGATGGGGAAAAGCGACCTGGTAATGGCTGCCATTATGGGGTGGCCACGGTCATCGATGCCAAATCTTTGACAATAAAGGAGGTGAACATGCCTGTGAAAAATCTTGCAGATTTCAAAGCAGGAAAATTTCTCCTGCTGCTCCTGTTGTTGTTGGTGAAAACATTCAGATGTACATGGATTCCGAGGCAAACGTTTATCTAATATATATATATATATATATATATATTTAAAACCAAGGACCAACTATTCCTGTCCCTGCAGGACCTTTCCTTTGTAGGTCGGAACATTTCTAATATTTCTTTTTTTTTTTTTTGTATGGCAATTCTATATTTTTCTCCAGCTCATTCAAATGGAGTTGATTAGGTTTCGATGTATCTTAAATGTACATAAAATTTTAGCAAATTAAAAATGAAAGACTTAAATGGACACAAATGTTAAAACATCTAGTGCAGTTTTTTTTTATTATAAAATCTCTCTTACTTGGATTTTGTCTGTAATTACCCATATTTGGTCAGAACGCTTTAGCAGCTTTCTGATTTCAATTTTGAAAGCCATTCCTTTAGCTTTTTCAAAGTACTTTAATTATTAACTTCTCTTGCTACTCAGGATCCATATGAATTTTGAGAACTGAAATAAGTTTATTATACAATGGCCTTTCAGGGATTTCCATATTTTTCTTTACATCTGAACTGGAATCAAACCTAAAATTCTGTAAGCTTATATTTGTTCTCAATCGTAGGTCTTGCAATGTTCAGCGTTTACTATACCTGAAGAGCTGGAACATAGGTTTGATAATCCCCCAGAAGTTTCGGTACTTGAGGCTGTAAGTTCGGCGAACAAACGAAGGGTCACCATTAACAGAGAGCTTATCGACGCAAGTAAAAATATTAATTTCAAATCTTAGAAATTTATACAAATATCCAGTGTATTAAATTAAGTATTCTTCTATCCCCATGAAGAACCAAATGTCTTTCTATTTCACGTTTGGTGCATGCTTTTTATTTATTTTTTATTTATTTATTTCACCAAATAAAATAAGAGACAGTACAAAGTGTTGAACAATAATAAATGGCGGGAATAAAGTCAAAATTGACTTGATCTATCCCAGAAAATAAATATTGAAAAAAGGTTTGAAATAAAGAGTACCGGTATTTTAAGTTTCAAAAGTTTACATGAGTAAATTTGATAAAGTAAAATAAGTTAGGTTAAGACATATTAAGAAGCATATTTTTTATACGAGATTTAAATAAGGAATAAGACTGTATCATCTTAATGTCAGGGCTGAGTCTGTTCCATTCCCGTGGCACGACAACTCTAATGGAGTGATACGAAAGATTGGATTTATAAACGGACCTATACATGTTGATTTCTTGGGTGCGGGTAGGATATGAATGGATGGCAGATTGTATGCTGAAAAGTGCCTTAAAACATTTAGGTAGAAGAAAGGAACTATGCATGAACTTATGTGCAAGACAGAGAATGTAAAACTGGTTCAGTTTCTGAATAGGTAATATTTTCAGTTTCATAAACAAAGGGGCAGAACTGGCAAGTCTAGATGAGAATGTTATGATTCTCACAGCTTTCTTTTGTAGCAAAATAAGCGACTTAATGTGTGTTTGGTATGTGCTGCACCACAATGCATTACCATACGTGAGGTATGGAAGGATGAGAGAGTTATAAAGGATAAACAACGTTTTTCGACTGACTGATTTCGAAATATGCTTTAGCAAGCCAATATTTTGAGAAAGTTTTTTCCCAATGAAATGTATGTGGTTTATCCAGGATAATTTGTCATTTATGATTATGCCAAGGAATTTGAATTCCTTTACAGTAGACACTTCTTCTCCAAGCAGAGTTACAGAGGCTGTTTCAATATGGCGGTGACTGTTTGTAACGAACATGACTTTTGTTTTGCTGGCGTTCATAGACAGTCGATTTGCAAATAGCCATTGGGTTATTTTGTTCAATTCAGCCGAAAGAATATCAGCTGCTTCGAGGGCTGTATTAGCTGAAGAGACGATACATGTATCATCGGCATATAAGGTAAATTTAACCTGATCAGAGGACCGAACAATATCGTTTATATAGACAAGAAAAAGTACAGGGCCAAGGATTGACCCTTGGGGTACGCCACAAGTTATGACAGCACGTGACGAGATATTCCCATGGCAACTGACAGCTTGTTGTCTTTCGGACAGGTAGCTATGAAACCAGAGATTGGAAGTTCCACGAAACCCATAATGGTCAAGTTTCTTTAGAAGGATGGAATGCTGGACAGTATCAAAAGCCTTAGAGAGGTCTATAAATGCAGTTGCGCTACACAACTTTCTTTCTTTGCATGAAACAAGGTGTTCATATAAATGGCAAACAGCATGCAGAGTCGAATGATTGGCTCTGAAGCCAAATTGAACATCCGAAAGAATGTTGTTGGCTTCAAGAAAAGAAACAAGCATATGTACCGCAAGTTTTTCAATAATTTTGCTAATGCTAGGAAGGACAGAAATCGGTCGATAGTTTTCAAACATATCTGTGTCCCCGGTTTTATAGATGGGACTGATCTTGGCTATTTTTAAAGAAGAGGGCATTCGACCAGTGGCAAAAGAAAGATTAGCAATATGAGCTAATGGCTCAGCAATAGAAATGGCTACATATTTCAATTCACGCATTGGAAGGCCATCGATGCCGCAAGCTTTAGATTTTAGTTCAGATATCACATCCAGAACATTTTGCGGCGTAATATGCGTGAATTCAAAATTATTCAAATTCCGGTCATCAAGATAATCCGAAAAGTGCGTGATCGATTTTGGAATTTTCGACTCTAACTCATTTGAAACTTGACTAAAATAAACGTTAAAACCTTCAGCAATATTCCCTTTGGTTATGACATTACCATCGCCAGAGGTGAAAGTTTCTGGCAGACCGTTGGTCTTATCACGACCAAGTAATTGGTTCATTGTTTTCCATGTTGACTTAATATCGTTGTTAAATTTATCAAATTTATGTTCAAAATAAGATTTCCGTGAATTCCGGAGTAGGTTGTTTAATCTATTACGGTAAGATCTGTATTGAGAGCGTTTTATGGGACAGCGGGACTTCAGTTGTTCTCTATATAGTTTTTTTTTTTCATGAATTGAATTGATTAGGGCACCTGTTATCCAGGGTTTCCGAATTTTGGATTTGGGAGAAATCTTACAAGAATGTGGAAAACACTCGTCGTATATAGAGTTGATATGGTTAACAAATAAGTCTAGTGACTCGTCAACAGTTTTACAGCCTAAAACAAAATCCCACACAGTGCTATCCACCTTTTCCTTGAATAGATTAATCCTTTCGGGTGATTTAATTCGAAATGGTTGCATTTCAGGATTACGACGAGGGGTTTTTTCACTTAAAATATGAAACACTGGGTAGTGATCCGATATGTCAGTTAATAATAGACCGGACAGTGTATCCTGATGAAAGAAATTTGTAAATATATTATCGATTAGTGTAGCAGAGTTATTTATAACACGGGTTGCTTTTGTAATATTTGGGAAAAAATAATTGCATTTCATCATTTCAACAAATTCTTTTGATGGGAAATGCGTATCGGCCTTAAATAGATCTACATTAAAGTCCCCCATCAAGATACACTGTCTACCCGGAGGGATTTTATCAATAAGTGATGACATAGCCTCGTTAAATAGTTGGATAGATTTTCCCGGTGGACGATATATTACGCCAACCAGGTACAGAACATTATTATTCATAATTTCAACAAATAGCGATTCAAACACATCATCAATAAAAGATAAATCTGGGCGTAATGTGTAGGTGGTGATAATGTCACTGACATACATCACCAAGCCCCCGCCTTTTTTACTAATTCGGCTCGAAGCGATCGTTTTATAGCCTGATAAATCAAAGCATTGTTGAGTGGATGATTGCAACCAGCTTTCTGTGAAGCCTAGGACAGTAAATGCATGGGAAATGCCACTAAGATATCCATTTACTTCGTCAAAATGTTTCGCCAAACTACGAACATTCATATGAAAGAAAGATAAACTCGTTGGACATGTAAAGTCATTGGCTAAAAGTTCATCGGATAGACTGGTAGATGTAAAATATCTACAGTTGTGTTTATCAGCCAGTGGTTAATTTCGTATACATTATCATCAATGTTGCATTTGTTACTTTCGTTTAAATCATTCAGTTGGATAGCTGAAAATTTCAAAGTTTCAATATGGCGAAGATTACATTCGACAGTTGTATTTATATTTGAGTTGTGCTCAAAACCCGGGAACATTGTTTCGCCAAAAAAGGGCAAATGGGAAAGTAAGCTTGAGAATGGAACAGACTCAGATTGTTCACTATCGTTATACATTGCATTTAGTCAAATAATATTTCGGTTGAGATAATATGTCAGAAATTTCATTATTAGTAAGAATATGCAAATAATCATGATTTATTATTTTCTTACCGGTCTCTGTTAACATTGGTGTATATGATAATATTGTTTTTAGCATAACGCGAATGAAAAAAATAAAGTGAATATAATAATAAAATAATAAAAAGCACAGTCAAGTATCGTAAACAGCTCCCCGTGAATAGTGTTCAATAGTTAAAGGGGATATGACCATCTAGTCAAGATCTACCGGGCTTGCAATAGTCCGCAAGAAGGCTTTTCTATAGCAAGTGAAAAGAGGTGGATATCTCCTTCAAGTCAATTAACTATAGTCCACTTATAGGTCTCCGCGCACAAAAATAATTATTTCTTGGCCAATCCAAACAGTCCAAAATGTAATATATTTTTTTAGCCAATGAAAGTCACACTAATGTAAGAAACGACGAAAAGCGTGCATCACAAGAGTGTTTCTACAAAGCAAAATAGCGTCAGGAAAAAGCATGCAGTAAACGAGTTAGATATTAGTACAAAAGAAAACACATAGCTTGCATGTTGTAGAAAATACTCAAATATAGGTCACACTGTCCGTGTTACTGAAGTCACAAAGAAATTCCCAGGTTTGAAAACACCGTTACATGGTGGCACATTTGTAGAAAGTAGATTCAAGAAACACATTAGACTATCTTCGTTACACGCTATTCGGATCAACATATTGACCGTTTACGTATAGTTTTCCTTTAGTAAACCGCACTTTCATACCCTTTTTGTAACAGGATGTCATGTAATCACGAACCTTGTTTTTAGCTTCACGATCCTCACGTATTAAATCTTCAACCACAAATTGCTCACAGTTTTTAAGTTCACTTTTGGCTTTAAATAAAATTTCCCTGCGTTCTGGTCTATATAAAAACTTTACCAATATATGTCTCGGGCGACCGTCCGTCGATCTACCAATACGATGGGCATTTTCAATATGAGTGTCACTTATTCCCAATTTTTCAGATATAAATTTCTGAGTTATTTCTAATGAATTTTCATCTTTATGTTCCGTTATACCACCAAAGCGCAAATTGAAAGAACGGCTGTAGCGTTCACTGTCGAGAATTTTTAGTTTCAGTTTATCGTTTTCCTCTTCCAGTTCCATAGCCTTATGATTTAAGGTTTCAATTTTTTCCTTTTGTTTGGAAAAGTTCTGTTTTAAGTTAAGTAATTCGTTATCAGTTGATTCAGCACTTGCTTCTAGATTTTTATTTTGTCGTTCAATTGCTACAAGTCTCTCCATAAATTCAAACTGTTTAGTTTCAAGACGATTGAGAGAATGTTGAATGTCACAGACAGATTTTAGAAGGCGTTGGGTGTCACTTACGGATTTCATCATCAATTCCTGGAGGTTAGAAGTTCCTTTGTTGCCGTCTCCTTCTATAGAACTTATGGAAGTGTTCACTTGTTCCATGTCCGTTTCGGATGTCCTAGGCGTCTTTTTATGGGATTTTGTGTTTTTCGGCATCGTGTTAAAGATTTGGGTAGTATTCCGATAAAGTTCAGATAGATATGGATCAGAAGAATACTAATTGCAGGACGGAAACTGGACAAATATCAAACCCACTCACACAAAATAGAGTTGGACATAACCCATGCTTTGCTAGTTGCACGAGGAGCAAGCTTTACACACGTCTATCCACCGCGCATGCGCATGATCATAAACTTAAACAGTTAAACCTATTTTACAGATATCGCCTTTCTGGACCACTGGAGAAACCGTCCGAAAAGAATTGAAAAGTCCAACCGAAATATAATTGAGGTGAAACAATGGGACACCAAAACCCATTTAGAAACTCCACCTATTGGCCAAACTCTACAAGTCACTGTCACTTTTAATATAAAATGCTAACTGTATGTGTGCCTATATATATATGCATAAAGACTAAAAGTTCAACGAGATTTAGCAATTAATTTTTTTATCTTAATACCCTCTGTTTAATGTTACAGGACGTAGGTGAAACTCAACATTTTAGTGGCACCATATATGCGGTCTCTTTTCACCAGTGAGTACATGTTGTTTTTTGCAAAGTCCACTCTTATATTTTTTCCTTCGATTTGTAAAATGAGGATAAACATTTTACTTGTCGTGTTTTACATCCTGCTCATATAATTTTGCTCAAAATGTTTGATTGCCATGTTTCATGGACAGGGAACTCTAATACCTTGTTATCTACCAACTCTTTCTCAGGCGATACATTTACAAAACACTTCTTTCAAATTAGGTAACTTTAGACTTTCTATAATCCATTCTTATGTTAGGCTAACCGGAATAAGTGGCGCGTCACAAGTGAAATTTTGGACGTACTATTTTCATCACATGAATTTGAGGAGGGTGTAGAGGTACGAGGCACACGAAGTGGGCCGGAAATTAGAAACGTGTAAGTGTTGTACCCTTAATGCAAGAGGTTTTTAGCATCTTGTGTCTACTCATTCCTTTAAAGCTCTTTACGAATGATCGAATGATGAAGTGACATTTACGGCCTTTTTTTAATTACATTGTATGTGAGAAATAAATAAAATGCCCCTGGCATCGTGCCATAATTTTTAACATAAGTTTTTTATTTTTTTATTTGTAATGTAAGAAACCTTTTTGAATCCAGAAAATTGTCCAAAAATTGGAAAAATCAACTTTAACGTCTTCTGAATTATTGTGCCAACCAACCTTGTACAAAATTACTAGTGTTTTGGAGTGTATTTTTCATTTTAAGGCAATTTTAAATAAGATCTTTTAGAGTGGTTTAAAAACATATTGGTTTATACCATAAACTAAAAAATTTGCCACAGGTTAGTCGCCTTGTACGACCAAGCTTGCCTGTGAGCCCATTCATATCCTCCGAAACCCACACGAAGGCCCAAGGATTAGTCGACTCTTACGATCAAGCACCTTGGGAAAGCTGAGGGGCTATTCTTATCTCCCCGGAACCCACATGGGGGGAGAACCAATTGCAGAACCTTTTTCGGTAAAAATTATAGTAGAGAGAGACGATCTGGCACTATTAATTGAGCTATAACTCAGCCCTTCTTGGTACAATTCAGTAAGAAAATCTAAAACGTATGGCAAATTTCCCTTACAGGGATCACAGTTTCTTTTACTACAAAACTCTGTCCATTTCTTAAAGTAGACAGCATATTGTTGTCGAGTTGAAACTCTCCATGATTGGATGATAAGTTCTGCTGCCTGGTCCGATATTCTACAGGAGCGGAGTGAAAGTTTGATACACAGCATGCCAAGAGTCTTAGCTTTGGTAGAGCAGCGCTGGTCGTCCTGCCTGGATACAATAGTACATCTCCCCCCCTCCCCCTGGAAAGGAAAATAGGGGATTCAGTAAGCATAATACCTAGTTTTGTAAACCATGATTGAGTTGTCCAATACTGAACTATCAGAATGCCACAAGCTTGGTTTTGGATGCCTGGAGCCAAATTTCACGTGAAATACACCATAGCCATATATCTCTGGCAATTTGGTTACACTGAGCAGTTTTACCCCCCATATTGTTAATATAGGACACAGCAGTTGTATTGTCAATCTGGATATTAATATGCATTTTGGTACAGTTTGAGCAGAACGATTTCAAGGAGAAGAAAGCTGCAATAAGCTCAAGGCAATTAATATGCATCTCGCTTTGTTCAGGGGACCACAGACCCCCTGTTGTTTGATCGTTAGTTACTCCACCCCAACCAGATTTTGATGCATCAGACTTCAATATACAGTAGGACCCGCTTAAACGCATAGGCTTGGTCCGGACATAAAATATGCAATAAAGCGGGTTAACCGTTTAAACGAACCTAGCGAATTTAGTTGTCCCCCTTGACTACATGCACTATCGTAAGTAAGACTAGGACAATAGATGGATGTAAATGAGTTGTATTTATTTCCTGGTTTCATAATACATAAAATAAAAATGCCTGACTTTTCATCGATGTACCCAGCCATTTGAGGGTTAAAAGTTTTCAATTTTAAGTTGCTTTGCTATTTCCCGGGCCTTAGTTATCAACAGTGGCCCGCTGATTGGTACGTCGCGTGATTTAGCCATTTTGAACCATCGAAAAGGCGCCTCTTCAACGTCCTCTTGCTTTCCTTCCCGTTTTCTCTTTCTGTTTGGGTTCTCATTTTTCTAAATTGATCAAGGATAGATTCTTTAACTTTTGAAATTCTACACACTTGTGACTGAGAAATGCCGAAAGTTTGTGCTGCAGCTGACTGGGAACTACCGGAGTCCAAAGCATTGATCACCTTAGTTCAATTTTACCGAACTTGTGGTATAGTCTTTTCGTTTCGACATTTCTACAGAAGTGATGATTAAAACACGAAGGAAGAACTTATATCTAATAAAAATGTAGGATTTGTTTTTATGTGAGCGTATGTTTTAATATTTTTGTTGTGTTCAAACGAAGCCTGTCGCCACAAACCCTTGTCATAGTGTTATCTGGCTGTGTGTGCAGTCCAGCTGTGAAAGCGGGTTTCGTGGCCAGTCTGCCGATTATCCAGGTAAATTCTCAAACCACGGGATGTTTGTTATGCAATTAAGCGGTTTATGCGTTTAACCGATAACCGTTTATCAGGACTTAAAACAACAGGCTGGTATAGGGAATGATTCCGTCCCCAGACATTTTATTCGAATAAGCGGGTTATTCGTTTAACCGCAATTCGATTAAGTGGGTCCTACTGTACAATCTGGAGAGCCTTTAAGTATGGTATTTTTTTAAACCTCTGCATCAGCTATCCACCAAGCCAAGTCGTTTTTACCTCTTCAGTTTTAACCAAGCAGACTTCTCATTGTCCAGCATCCTGCACAAAATTCACCACTGGCTGCACGCAAACCGTCTCTCACTCAATATAAAAAAAACCTGCTACATGTTTATCTGTCCTAAACGTATCCCCGTCACTCCCCTTCCAGTCTTAAAACTCTCCGGCTGTAAAATATCTTGGGTCTCCGAATTCAAATTTCTTGGCATATTCTTAAATAATAAACTAACCTGGACTTCCCATATTAACTACCTGTGCAAGAAACTATCAAGAAATATTGGACTTATTAACCATATTAAATCTTCACTTAACAAAAAAACACTTGTCATCCTGTATCATTCCCTCATATTTCCATATCTTTCCTATGCCAATGTTCTTTGGGGAAACACGTTTTCAACCCATCTACTACCTCTATTTATCATTCAGAAGCGTGCAGTACGCACTATCACTCTTTCTGGTAAACTAGACCATACTGATCCGCTCTTCACCCATCTGAACACTTTGAAATTATCAGACTTAAATCTATATTCCTCTCTTCTGATCACCCACAAATTTATGTATCATAAAGACAGTCTACCGATGGAAGTCAGGACTTTATTCACTCGGCAGTCCTCTATCCATAATTACCAAACCAGAACCGTTAATCTCAACATACATCGCTCCTTTTATGCATCAAATTTCTCCTTCTATTCCCTGCGAACTATCGGTCCTAAAGAATGGAATAAATTGCCAATAGAAATCAAATCAATTCACTCAATTTCATTATTCAAATCCAGATTAAAAGCTTATTTCGTAAACAAATATCAAAACAACCCGATCTAATTTTCTTTTGTTACTACGGAGACTAAATATGTACATAGTTTACTTATATTTATGTTATTCTCATTTGAGAACTTATATATTTATTGCTATTTTCCCGTGTTTGCCAGTCACACTTTATTTGTCTGCTTTCCCTCTATATATACCCTTATTTAGTTACTAGACCTGGGATAGAACAAGCCTATTTGGCTTTATTCCCACCGCCAAGTTATTGTTATACAGTATATGCATGTACTAATTTGTTCCCATATGGTGGTTAATTGCAATAAATTCAAAAAATTCAAAATTCCTGTAAAAGAGGGGTCCATAAGTGACAGCAGGAAAACTAGATTAATCCAATAACTTCTGCTAATTGACGGATAGTAAAAGTAGTTTTACTCTGCAGTACTAGACACACTTCTTTCAAGCGTTTGACTTTTTCTACAGTTAAAGCCACGTCATATGAATGGAATCAATTATGAAACCTAAGTAGGTTATATTTTGTGTTAGCAAACACACAGATTTCTCTGGGTGCACAGAAAACCCAGCTGACTCAAATATACTGACAGATCTACTAACAGCAGTTTTACATTCAAGTTCTGTTTCAGCAGTAATGAATGAATCATCAATGTAACCACATATCTCTCTGATTTCAGAATAAATTGGCTTAGTTAATTTTGTAAAAATATGTGGAGCAGAATACAAGCCATTTGGTAGGCAGGTAAACTGAAACTCGCCAGAAGAACTTTAAGTATTTTTGATGATCTGTTGATCTGTGGCGACTGGGACTGAATAATAGGATTCCATTAGGTCAATAGAAGCCATGAGGCAGCCTTTCGTCATCATATTAAGTGCAGAGTGCAAACATTCCATTTTAGAATGTCGATATTTTACAAACTCATTTAACTTCTTTAAATTTAGAATTACTCTGAATGAACCATCTCTCTTTTTCCTTAAGAATATATGCGAGATTATTTCTCCATGTCAATGGTTAGCTCTTATGACCACACTTTTCGCTACTAAGTTTTTAACTTCTTCATCAATAAGTGATGATTCCGTATCTGTGAATGACAATTCCTTTACAGGATTTGATTCAAACTCAAGTCTACAGCCAATTATGGTTTCATGTATCCATTTGTCAGTTGTTAATTTTCCCCAAAATTTGAGGTTTAGTTTCAGTTTTCCTGCCTTAAAATCATGTTTTGCAGGACACTTACTTTGTCACGCCTTTTCCCCCGAAAACTTTTAGAACTGGAAGTACCTCTGCTAGTGCTGCTACCAGTACCAGTATGAAACTTCTGACGACCAGTAGAAAATCGGTTGTTGTTGTTATAGCCTTTTCGGGCTTTCCAACAAGATTCATGCTGCCCGGCCACTTGATTACCTAACCGACTTGTTTCGGTGATATCTTTTACTGATTTAGAAAGGTCATCGCCAAACAGTTGCGAAGTGACAGTTGTATTATTACATAGTTGTCTGTATTTAGAGTTCAAGTCAGGCCTGATCAAAATCCTTCCGCCGTTGATTAAATTCGCGATTTGCCGAACTCAACAACACTAATATGTCGAAGGCTTGTTTGAAACCCTGAGCCAAATCAAGCTCAGAAAGCGGACTTTCTCCGTTTTAAGTATCCATGATCTGGATTGGCAGTACGCATGCTTTTTGCATCCTGGACTGAATTTTTTGCTTTTTTATGTCGCATGATTTTGTTCGCGACTCGACCAGATTCCAAATTTCTTTGTTTACAGTTGGAGTACACAACTCCACATTGCCGGGACATTATGCCGATCCAAAATAGGTTTTAGCTTGTTATCTTCGATATTTTTATCGAGTGTTTGTTTAAATAATTCAGCCAATTTAGTCAGAATTTGTTGTTTCTTACAGTAGATTCATGTGTTGATGACAACAAGTTTCAAAGTGTTCGAGTGGTCTTTATCAGTAAAATTACCGAAATATTTGTTATTTTGTTACCGGCCGTTTATAGTGGTTTCTTTAGAAAAACAACATGTTCACACACACAGCGAACCGTCAAAGAAGTTTGAGGGATGTACATGAAATTGTCTACTTCAGTCTCCTTCAATACCTGCTGGAGAGTTTTCAGCTCACAAAAACTAAACACCATTACACCTTGGTTTGTATTGTACTTTGTGACAGGTTTGTATTGCACTCGTCTGATAAACCTATGCTACACAGGCTTTTTCATAATCAAACATAGAGCACCTTTTTTGCCCCATATTGAAAAAGGTAAAAGCTCTGCTCTGTCCTGGTAGAGTAGATCCCCTCCAACAGGTGGCACAGACCACTTATCAATTCTCTCCAGCTGTGAATGTACAAAGCCATGTTTACCAGCCAGGCTCCTCCAGTTTTTGCCATCAGAGACATTTAACTCATTTTCAATGTAATGGAATACTTTATGTGGAAGGTTAATCACTAGGTCATCATCACCTCCTACTTTTCCAGACGAGTTCTGAACACAGGTCAACTCTGTCGAGTTGATCATTAGTGCCTGCTTCCAAAAAAATCTTCCAGGCGTTTGTCAACATCGACTATACTGGACTGGACTATACCACACTTCGAGTCTCAGACACTGAACTCGCAGCATATCTAGCGTGTTTACAATTTTAGTTTCCGTCATCACCACCAAATTTTCTTTTTTCCTGCCGATTTTCCAAATCGATCATACGCCCACTTAAATTGGTTAATTTTGAAAAAATCTGAGCCAAATCAGAGGTTTGACTTTTGGCTTATAGTTTTACTTTTAGATAGTCATCATGTACACGTTTTAAGTTTCAAACAAAGCAATACTGTAATTTTAGTTTGAATTCGAGTAATTTAATAAAAATCTAATTTTGACTGGATATTCTCTGATTACAGGTTAATCCTGTTCCATTAAAACAGCTGACATACAAGAACAGAGCACCTGGAAAAAATCCAAATGAAACCTCTAAGTACAAAAAAAAGAAGTTATCAGATCAAAATTTTTTTAAAACATGATGTATTGAATGAGGTAGGTCAACTGACTTTCATATTACACTTTGTGCAGAACCGTTTTCTGTTCTACACTTCCTCCTGTTTGTATTTATCAATGTGTTTTCAGATGTGCCTTGATAATTGATGCTATGCCGATTAGGCAACACATAGAATATGATTCTGGTAAAGGCACTTTTACTTGTTATGTCCCATGCCCTGTGAAGGGTTGCAATCTAAGCGGAACTGAGTTGATCCCCACCTTCTAACCCAAAGATGACAAGTACCTTAGAATGATGGCCATTGCCTAAAAGATGAAAATGTACGTGCAAGACCATAATGCTCTTTCAGACATTGATGAAGTTCTTGCATAAATCCATCCTTAAAAAATATCAATATCCATTTTTGAAGATTTATTTAAGATAATTTGAAGAAATAATAAGGATCGTTGCTTAAATATATAAATTTATGTAAACCTATATTTTATTATCCTGAATTCAACTTTAAGAATCAGAAAATTTTAACCAAGATACGGTTTTGAAATTGATATGGTCAAAACCTAAAACCCTTTCAAATTAGAGAGCTAAAGCAATTTAAAAAATGGTAGACCTCTATTGACGGAGGCATGAAAGACTCTCCCCCCTTCCAAGCAGCAGTTAAATCAAGTAAAAAATGCTTGATCGAATTTATCTAACCAACAAGAGCCTTTAATGTAAATTCACTTTGCGAGAAGAGTCCTTCAATAAAATGATGAGCTCAAATGTCAGACCTGGGAATGTCAAGTCCTACTTTGGCAGTATGGGTTATATATATGCAGTCATATAAAACCATATGCACATGTACTAATTTTTGTTTGGGAAGAACAAACAAAAAAGTGTTACAACCTTTCATATAAACCTTAGAATCCGTGAAAACATACCTTGGGGTTTTTTTAAGGGCATTCCAAGCACACAAAACTTCGGTACTTGTAGGATCATCTGGTAATGTCTGATATCCTAGACTAGTGAAGTCTTCTAAAGCAAACAACAGTGCAGCCACATGGGTACAGTTGTACAGGTACAACTTGAACCAATTGGGTGTCCTTCTCTGCTCAACACAACCAAACAGTCATATACAGTTCCAGATGCGTCCCATGAAGGATTACACTTCTCTTTGAGATGTGTCCCATGAACGATTACACTTCGCTTTGAGATGTGTCCCATGAAGGATTACACTTCACTTTGAGATGTGTCCCATGAACGATTACACTTCGCTTTGATATGTGTCCCATGAAGGATTACACTTCGCTTTGAGATGTGTCCCATGAAGGATTACACTTCGCTTTGAGATGTGTCCCATGAAGGATTACACTTCGCTTTGAGATGTGTCCCATGAAGGATTACACTTCACTTTGAGATGTGTCCCATGAACGATTACACTTCGCTTTGAGATGTGTCCCATGAAGGATTACACTTCGCTTTGAGATGTGTCCCATGAAGGATTACACTTCACTTTGAGATGTGTCCCATGAAGGATTACACTTCGCTTTGAGATGTGTCCCATGAAGGATTACACTTCGCTTTGAGATGTGTCCCATGAAGGATTACACTTCGCTTTGAGATGTGTCCCATGAAGGATTACACTTCGCTTTGAGATGTGTCCCATGAACGATTACACTTCGCTTTGAGATGTGTCCCATGAAGGATTACACTTCGCTTTGAGATGTGTCCCATGAAGGATTACACTTCGCTTTGAGATGTGTCCCATGAAGGATAACACTTCGCTTTGAGATGTGTCCCATGAACGATTACACTTCGCTTTGAGATGTGTCCCATGAAGGATTACACTTCGCTTTGAGATGTGTCCCATGAAGGATAACACTTCACTTTGAGAGCACAGTAGGATACACCAGACATGGGCTGGAATGTGGCACTGTGGACATGGCTAGATTTGTATAGTTCACAACTTCTCAAAATCTTGTACCGTTTGAGATTGCAAAGAGAGAAATCCTCAAGATCACCAGATTTTGTATGCGTTACTGTATCATGGGAATTTAGTAAATATTTTACAACTTGGTCTAAGCTTTTACCAGGGCATTTTCTAATGTCTTTTGTCCAACCTTTTGTTGTATGTGTAACAAAAGTTAAAACTTCCTGAAATTTAGACTTTATAGTTCTGATACTAAGGGCATCACAAATTAATCTAATTTTATTTTTTTCCTGCTGAATAATGTCCAGTTTGCTTGAGTGCTTCTAATCTAAATATACTAATTAGCTCTTAAATTAACATTAAAATGTGTTCAAAATATAACCTGAAAGAACAAAATAAGTTTGTTTCAGAGTGCACAAGTCTACGAATTGATTCAATAAAAACCCAGGAGAAAAGTAAATTACAGAATAACGCAGAAGAGAAACATCGCATTACATAAGCAAAGCCAGGTAATCGAAAAAGGCCTTCAAAAAATGGAAAAACAACACCTTGAGCAGGTAAACAGATTGTTGACACTTGAAGAGGAAATAGTCTATGTTCGTATTATCCACAATAATCGTCCACAAACAATGTTTCTTGCAATACAGCACATTGAAAAAGCAGATGCAGCCGGGATACGTCGCGCAATATTGAAGTCACTTGAAGAAACCACAACATACCCAGAATGGAAGAAATCCATCGTTGGTTTCTCAGATGGAGCCCCAGTAAACATGGGCAAAAACAAGGGAGTAAAAGCCTTGTTAAAAGCCGAAATCCCATACCTAATCAACATAGAGGGCACTGCTCATAGTCTGGAATTGTGCGTTAAACGTGCAGCAGAAACCATTCCAAATGTTGTTGAAGTTGAAAATCTGCTGCAATCAGTTTTATCAAATTTTATCATTATTCCCCTGTAAATAAACAGGGATGGTCACGGTGGACAATTAGGATTAACCCATTTTGGGAATGAAGTTCCTAGATTTCGGTCAATATCTTTGGGCATTGTTTAGTGGGACTTCTCATAAGCTAGGAATACTTTATTGAGTAATGATGTGACTGAATGAAGTGATTGATTGTTTGGTGTTTTACGCCACGCTCAAGATTATTTCCCTTATATGGCAGCATTGCCAGTTTTATTGTGGGAGGAAACTTTGCTCTACACCTGGAGGAAACCCACAACCTTTCGTCGGTAACTGGCAACCATCCCACATAGGTCGTTGGAGTGAAAACTCAGAAAAATTGTCCAATTTTTTTTGGACTGAGTGGGATTCGCACCCGCGACACATTGGTGGAAAGCTGTTCGGATTGAGTGTCCAACGCTCTACCTACTGAGCCACAGAGGGCCCACTGAATGAAATAGTAGATTGCCTATAAAAAATATGAAAGGTGAAGATTGAATAAAAGTGGCGGATTGAGCTGTCTGAGTGGGGGTGAGCCCATGACAACAATGTGACTTGTGTCGTCTGCACCCCTGTCCCCTTAAGAAGTGAAAATCTTGATTTCTCCCTTATTGGTCTGTCAAGATTTTAACTGCAGACTTGTCTAGGGTGGTTCCGAGTTTCCACCAAGGCTTTTAGCTGGGTGAATGTTTCTAACCGAGTGACAGAGCCAAACGTTAATATTACTGCAAATGGAAAATTAATTGTCTCCCGATGCCGGATTAAAGGGTGCTGGACAAGTAAAAAAAAGTAGAAATTCCAGTGAAAGCAACTGGTACTGGATGGGTAGAACATCGTCAAAAGGCACTCTCAATTGTAATAAAAGACTGGCCAGCACTTATCGAACATCTCTCACAGATGGCAGAGCGAGGTGACAAGGATCGACGAGGGGAACAGACGGACAAAGCAAAGGCCATTCTAGGTACACTGAACAACATCAAGTTCATTCTTTTCATGCCCCTGTACCTGGAGTTCCTCACCATTATTACCTCTCTGAGCATGGTTTTTCAACAAGGATATTTGTGTTGTATAAAACAACTGTGTGAAGTTTGAAAGTTGTGAGAGATATCGTGTGGACAATTTTTTCCCCGAGGAGTCAAATTAAAAAAGATAACTAGCAATGTGAGTAAATCCTTTATTTCGTCTTTCATTGAAATTTACAGAAAGCAAGAATAAAATATAAATAATACAGAAAATAATTCTGGAACTATTGCATTGATTTAACTTTTTTTTCAGTTATAACTAGCTTACAAATAGACGATGTGTCCCGTACTAAAAGTAAATTGGGGTCTCGCTTTATGTGTCAACAAAAGGGTCTTTTTTTAGATTTTCTGAAATGACTCAAATTTTCGACCCGGTTTCTTAAGTGTTCATACAACAAATACGGTCTTCTTCAGAACTTTTAGTCTTGTGTTTAGATGACGTCTTATGTATGCCTGACATTTGTTCCTCTTTTTTGCCACTTCCAAGTCGTCGAATGAGGTCTTTCAAATACTTAACCTGGTTCTCTTTTTCCAAGTCAGCTGGTTTGTTGTGCCCTCTCTTTCCTTTCCTGTATATAAATAACCCAGCTCTAACTTTTAGTGCCATCTTTGGTGTCAGCATTACTTCTGTTTTCAAAACGTAATCTATACATTCAACAAAATACATTGGAATGCTGATAGAAAAATGGAATAAGCAGTTTCAAACTTATATTAGTTCGGTATATGTCACATTTTTCAAGGATGCCATAAAGGAGGGTAACACATAATTCCTTGTGTCGTCTGGCGCTTCTTCTGGTTCAGCATTTATTTTGACAATTTGTGATGTCCCAGGCAAAGTTATAGTTAACTGCTTGCCAGACCATATGGAAGATATGGGGAATGTCACCATGATATTTTGAGACGAGGTACTGATAGGTATAGGATTCTGACTTCCCATTCTGGTCTAGAGTACTCTTCAAAGCAATTTCCCTGTCTCCAATTTTCATCAAGAGATTCTCTCAAAACATCTTTTCTCTTCCCGTATCACTCTGGGGGCAAATATACCACTAAATTTTTTGGAATACATAATTTTACCCATTATTAAGAAACTTGTCCCCATGGTTATTTTAGACAAGAATATTTTCCCTGTGCCCGCGTGTTTAAGTGTTCTAAAATACAGGTAAGCTAAAGCATGATCAGGGGTTGATCTAGCCTGATTTTGAACCTGTGAAACGGGATTTGGGACATGGAGTTTGGACGCCCAAATAAACCAACGAAAAAAAAAATTAGTTATTGTAACAGTTAACTTTGGTACACGCCCCAAAATCTATTTTTAGTGTGGTGGCCTTCAGCCTGTCACTCTTTCTGTTGCTATGGGCAACCCACATGTCTTGACCGTGATTAACATCCAGAGAAGTGTATTTAATATTGTTGGGACTTTGTCTAATTAGATAACTGTGATTTTGAATTGATCCCTATTGGCAAATATAGCCAGTTTGTAAAGTAAGATGCCCCCTTTGTTCAAGTAGTTTGACACGAAGGACTAGGAATTGAAGTGAAGATGTAATGCCATGTGGTAGGCCACTTGATGGGAGTTGGGAACAGTTGTAAGTCTTTGTGGAGGAGTTTTTCTCTCTATTTGTCTTCAGTAAAGTCAATTTCACCTGGAAACTTTATGGTGGATTGACTTAGACTGCATACTAATAATTTCCTACAGCCTATGAATTCTTGTGACTTATTATTCAATTCTTGGATTGTGTCTACAGGGCCCCAACATGTGCACTTGAGTAGAAGAAAAATAAGTCAGTTATGTCACATCAATATGTTGAAATTGTATAATAAAAGAGAAGAAACTCAGTCATGTAAAACTGTACAAATAACCGCCTCTGTTTATCTGATAAGGCTGAGGCCGAGGTAGAAATATATGATCACTCCAATAGGTTAGAATTTGACCCCCATGAGTTAAACAATTCAGATGTGTTAAAAAATTTGCCTGAAAAATTACAACATTTGACAAGCTTGCAAACGCAGAAGCTTGCTGATCTTTAAGAATACAAAGTGTTGTTCCCACATGTTCCATCAAAAACTACTTTATTGATTCATGATGGTTATGTTAATAAGGCTCTACCAATTAAACAACATGCCTATTGTATGAAAAATTGATGCAACTGAACAAAGAAAGCGATTATATGCTTGAAAATGAAATCATCGAACCAAGCTGTAGTGAGTGGAGTTCCCAGTGTCTGTTAGTTCCAAAGTCAGACAAAAGTTGGCGTTTCTGTACTGATTATCGTAAAATAAATGCATTGACTCCTACTGAATCATACCCTATTCCTCGTATGGATGATTGTATTGATAGAGTGGGTTCAGCAAAATATGTGTTAAAATTTGATTTGCTGAAGGGTTACTGGCAGGTCCCTTTTTCAGAAAGAGCTAAAAGCATTTCGGCATTTGTGACACCAACAGGTTTGTGGCAATACAAAGTGATGTCTTTCGGAATGAAAAATTCCGCAGCTACGTTTCAAAGGCTGGTAAACATAGTTATATCCAACCTGCCAGGAACTGAAGCATATATTGATGATATAGTGGTGCACAGTGATAATTGGGAAAGTCACATTGCTCAAATTAAAAGCTTGTTTGGAAGGCTGAGAGAAGCTCATTTGACTGTAAATTTAACTAAATGTGAGTTTGGGAGAGCTTCAGTGATTTTCTTGGGTTATTCTGTGGGAAACGGACAAGCCAAACCCATCTCCGCTCAAGTTGAATGTATAGAAATGTTTGCCAGACCCCTTGACAGAAGACAGCTGATGCGATTTCTAGGAAAGACAGGATACTATCGTAAATTCTTTAAGAACTTTGCGGATGTAACCACACCCTTGACAAATTTGTTGTAGAAAAGTGTTCCCTATAAATGGCCGATCTCAATTTAGACCGGCTGTCCGTGGTAAAAAAGATAAAAATAAGCAGCTATTGGTACAATTGATCAAAATAACTTTTTATTTCTCGTATCACTCAAGATTATTTCACTTATATGGCGGCGAATATATGTTTAAATAAGACAGGCCAGTTAACATCAAAATAACAATAAAAAAAAAGGAAGGAAATAAATTTATGAAACATGTTAGAAAGAGTGTAAATCACTATTTTGGAGGTTAAAAGGACATGCAATTTTAAAATGATCTCCAAAAATAGTATATGAAAATATGTATATTACAATAAAAATTCAAATTTTATGGTATAAACCAATTTTATAATAGGGCTTTTCACCTTGGTGAAAAGCTCATTCATGGAGTTTGCCATGATGAGAATTCGCCTGTTCAAGGCAAACTCCACACATGCTAAAAGAACCTGTTTGATGTTGAATTGGCCATCACAAGGGATGCACCACGGATGGGGATCCCCTGTGAGTACATGTCGGTGTGATAAAAAGGAATGGCCGATTCGACACTCCTGATAAAACCACCTTTTCTTTTCTTGACAGGGAAAGTGGCGAGACTGATCTCTGCCTGGATTTGCGCAAGTTTGTTACCAAATAGAGACACTACTTTGAACAAGCAAAACTATATTTCTATAATTGTAAATTGGCCAAAAAAGATGGCAAAGAACCATAGGCCGTTTAGGGTGGTAATTACCAAATGAGGTGTTCAAATTCTTTTGTTATTTCTTCAGCTTTCCGATCACTAGCTTTCCCTTTAACAGGTTTCCTTTTCCCCCCTACACCATCTTTCTCATCATCCTCTTCTTCAGAACGATCTTCCCCATCGTCGTCATCAGCTAGTGGCTCAGTGGACGAGTACATTATGTTGAGCCCGGCTTTGCGTGCTTGTAGTTTTCAAAACTGTCCCTGGGCCGTTTCATCTCTATTAGTACTATCAGAAGGACCCCCTGTCCCTGTTGGATTTGTTCCAGACGATTCAGGTGTCTGGGGCTGTGCATTTGTACTATTAGCATCGTTTATCTTAAATACAAGTGTGAGATGGTCAGAAAAGTCAGGTGTCTGGGGCTGTGCATTTGTACTATTAGCATCGTTTATCTTAAATACAAGTGTGAGATGGTCAGAAAAGTCAGGTGTCTGGGGCTGTGCATTTGTACTATTAGCATCGTTTATCTTAAATACAAGTGTGAGATGGTCAGAAAAGTCATTTAGATCGTCAACATAAAAATCTTGTAACTGTTCCCCGCTCGATGTTATCAGATAGCCAATAGTGCTAACATTAAAAGTACAATAGGTAAACTTTGCGGGGGTGTCTTTGGGATGGTTACCATTAACTATTACTAAGTTAGAATTGCCACAAAATCTTTTTAGCTTCTTACCCCTTGGGTTTACCTTCTTATCATTGAACTTCGTTTCCCCAACCTTCGCATTGAAATCGCCTGTTACATACACATCATATTCCTGAAAATATGTTATCTTCCAATGTGAATGAAGGGTTCAGAGAATGCTTTGGCTTCATCTGATACTAATCTTAACCATTTTGACATATTTAATCCAGCTAGTTTACTGACTGGGGGCGGGGAGGGCAACAGAAATGAGGGACTTGATACAGTTTCATGGTTCGGAAAAGGTAGATGTCATGCAAGGTAACGTAAACACTTCAACACCGAAAGAGAAATGGCACTGGCTGAAAAGGAAATGTTTTTAGTAGAATTTGATGAGATGGTGTCATTTGTGAGATGGTGTCAGAAAAACCTCAGAACAGAATTGGGCCAGTTATTGAAAGAAGACAAACTATTGCCAGAAAATGTTAAAGATTACATTGAGAACAATCCTATCCAAGGGAGTGCTGTAAACAAACACATGTGCTCAGTATTTGGCAGCCGTAATAAAACACCCAATTGCATGAAACTTTTTGATTGATTGATTAGAACGCTGCGTTCAAGATTATTTCACTGATACGGCGGCGAGAAGAAATTAAATCATCATACATATTTTAACATAAGAAATACATTGGAACTGAAAAATGACAGAAACAGAAATAATAAAAACTGGTAAAACACTTTATCCCAATTCAGAGAAAATTCTAGGCCTCTGATTGGCCAGTTTTCCTCCGATAACTTGCGGCATTTGCTCTCTCGGCGTGGTACATTTTTTCTGTGTACCTACGGAGTCAAGCAATCACGCACAGTTGACAGCACCACCCAAACGACCAGCGCGTGAGTCCTTAACTCCGTAGGTACACGGAAACTGAGATCTGCCGGCTGATGTTATTCAAACAAAAATACGTAAACAAACATGGCGTCGGCCGAACGAAACATTTCGCTGATTACATTGTTGAGAAACGGGCGAATGTAATTCCAGAAAACACGGGCTATGCAACCAATTTAACCTAAAATGTTTTGGGCAGTTTATAGATGAATGACAAAATCTCCATGCATTGTGTCAATGAACTATATGAGTGGAATGGTCACGTCACATTGGCAAGATGGGATCTGGCGAGCTAAAATTGTCGCCATAGCCTCTCTCGAAACGCAAATAACGTTCTTCTACAAATTTATGACATCACGAATCAACGCTGAAAATTGATGTCACAAGAGTGATTTGTCATCGTGTTATGACGTAAATAACGTAATCCCTGAATCAGGACTAGTGACGTCGTTCTTTCGCTTCCTCTGTAACATAAGATAATCGTGAAACGGTGTATTATACGCTCTGTTAAGCCCGGTATACACTGAGAGTTTTGCTGCGACCAGACCAGACGCGACTGTACCCGACTCGAGTCGGGGTCAGTCGGCTTGAGTTGCGTCGTAGACCGGTTTACACTGCACACAACTGAAGGCATCGGGAGACTTGACGTTTGGAACTCTCTAGCAGAAAAGGGTACAAAAAAGATGCTTGTTTGACGTCACGTGACTGTAGTAAAGTTTCTGATTGGCCTACTGATTCAGACTCTCTATGACGATCGTCGCAAGAGTGGATACACTGTCTGACCAGACCCGACTCAACCCGATTCTTGAAGAAATATCTAGCACGTCCAGATCACTCCCGACCCGACGCAACTGAAGCCGACTGACACATATGCGTCGTGGACTGGTATACACTACACTTTTTCTCTGCGACGCGACGCGGTTTTCCAGTCGGGTCGGGTCGCAGCAAAACTCTCAGTGTATACCGGGCTTAATATGCAGTCGACGTCTTTATGTAGTACAGATTTCGCATATAAATGTTAGAATTTGCGTGTTATGCTCTTCATTGTGATAAATTCGTTATACCAGTGTGCTGCGTGGGTATACGGCCTGATATATCACCTCGAAGGTCAACATTTTCACTCGCCCTTCGGGCTCGTGAAAATATTGATCTTAACGAAATATCAGGCCGTATACCCACGCAGCACACTGGTGTAACTTATAGTGTAAATCATTTTCGGAGATTAAAAACAAGAAATATCACAATTATCTCCAATGGAGCAACAATAAACAATTAATATAATATACAAATTTGTAAATATGTTCCGATAGAATGTAATTTTAACAAATAGGTTTATACCATAATTATTAAAAATTTGACCCAGGTTATTCGCCTTTTACGATCAAGCTTGCCTGGGAACTGTGAGCCAATTCTTATCCCCCGGAACCCACACGGGGACACAAGGATTAGTCGCCTCTTACGATCAAGCACCTTGGGAAGGCTGAGGGTCTATTCTTTTCTCCCCGGAACCCACACGGGGACTGATAAGTTGAGATGCAATTCCAGTATGTTCCTTTGTCAGTTAGAATTGTCAACAGTGTTTAAATTAAGAGGATTAATACAAAGATTTTCAAATCCCTCTAGGTAGAAGTTTTCATTGGAGACAGGGTCATCATTACCTATATCTATCTCATTATAATAAGGTAGCTGGTGAAGATCATAACACTAACGACTAGAGATGGTAAATGGAAGTGATTAGAAACGTTGGATTCAGGTAGTAGCATGTTGTAAGGAATAAAATGAGCTAGCATGAAATACATAATTGATAACATCAAACGCATGTACAAAACTAAAAAGAAAATAAACAAAATCATCCTTGGAAACAAATGTGCTTGGTACACTTTCCAGCTCTTTAACATTAACATCAACTTTAAATATGTTATACAAAGTCGATCTTAAATCGATTATTATGGACTACATTCAATTGTAATGCATTAACAGACTGCCACACAGACTGCCTTAAACAGTTTGTTCTTTCTTCTTCAGGTCATCCAGTCCTGCATATGGCAAATAGGACAAATACCGCTTCAGTTTGTTTTGTTGTTGTTGTCATCTCCTACGAAAAGTTCCACGCTAATGTAATGGCCCTGTTCATTTGTTATTGGGTGAATTATGTACAGGGTAAAGTTAAAATGATGCGGAGGTCCGAAAATGCTGTTGCAAGCGATCATGTGTTAAAATTTATTTCTGACCGAGAGAACTTGCATGTTCAATCTGTTGTACAAGCCTCTAATGTATACTACCCTCTAGGCGTCCGTAATTTAAAATGTTTATTTCTGTAGATACCCACCGTCTCTACAAATAAGGCTTCTAACATCACAAAATCTCGACACTGTCAGAAGTATAGCCTGGGGTATTAACAACGAGTCTGTGGCCATTGAATTATACTGTAAGCAGGGTGCAGTAGTTGAGGAAACAGGTGATTATTTTTAAAGCACTTTTGTCTGCCTGACTTTACCACTGTGAATGTGACAAAAAACACCAATCAATCCATGCTACAAACAACTCCACTCCCTCTGCAAATAAAGCAAGAATCAGATGTGACTTTCCATTTTGGGGGCTGAAGAGGACTAGAAGAGCTAAAATTTCATGCAAACCTGGCTTATGATTGTTACGACCTGAAGAAACGGAATGCTCAAAACAGGTTTCCATAACTTTATTTGCACACTGCAATCAGTTCATATTATTTGCACACTGCAATCAGTTCATATTTTCATAAGTAGCAAAGTTGATAGTAAATTTCATTAGTAATCATGTCCGTATACATAAAGTTGATTCATGAATTAGGTCCTAGTAAATATTGTACCATTTATTTCCGCGTTCCCACAGTTCCTACCCGAATAATATTTATTATAAAATTTCAACAGTACGTTACCGCACGGTGCACATCCCTCGTCGATACCACACAAAAACTCATCCCACGTTGATTCCGCACAGGTAAATCCACACACCGTATGCCTATTTCACCTCAGGTTAGAGCTTCCAGTCACTACCTTAAATTCACACCGGTTTTCTTCACTTCTATCGACACATCAACTTTCCCTCTACCCTTCCAACACAAAAATCCCCTCTCCCTACCAGAAGAAAATCCCGTTTTCCACACGCCCGTGGTTAATCCATTGTTATTTTATATATATTCCTCAGTGTCCTGTGCGGCACATTCAAATAAGTGTCCGTTATATCAACTTGCCTAATGTAATATCGGCGGATATCAAATACTGCATCTTACAATGATATTCTTTATTATTCATAAAATTTGTTCAAAACTGAAAGCCAGCTGTAACCAGAAAGCAAATATTAAATTATACAATATTTTCTTTTAGGAATATGGATGCAAGAGTCTGGTGTTTTGGGCGCGTCTCAAGATGGAATTGTAAAGGTCCCTCCCAAAAAAATGACATGCCACACGGTGTGATCTATCGCTAAATTGTATTAATGAAAATCGATATGTGAAAGTGTGAGCTATCAATTAATTGTATTAATGAAAATGGACCATGTCACACATGGGGTCTAACACTGAACTGTATAAAAGCAATGGCAATGAAAAATTACATGTTACAGATAAAAAATTCTGTTTTTATTGACATGCTACGGAAGAAGAGAGGGGACATCCAAAAAAAATAAATTGATAGGTCAAAATTATCACGTACCACGACATAATATCACGTACCACGACATAATATCACGTACCACGACATAATATCACCTACCACGACATATTATCACGTACCACGACATATTATCACGTACCACGACATATTATCACGTACCACGACATATTATCACGTACACGACATATTATCACGTACCACGACATATTATCACGTACCACGACATATTATCACGTACCACGACATATTATCACGTACCACGACATAATTTCACGTACCACGACATAGTATCACATACCACGACATAATTTATGATTTCAACCAATAAAAATCAAGTTAATACCCCTGAATAGTTCAAGCCAAAAATTGGTGTTACTTTCCGCAAAAAGCCCCACCACTGTTCAATCCTCTGGTTGGAAGTACTGGCACCATCAATATAAGTAGTGTGTCTCCTTCTTTCATCTGGAGCTCGACTCAAGAACAGTTGTATCTCTCGAACAACAACGTTTTCTGTCCCATAACCACAGCGCACAGCAAGAGAAACCAGCTTCTCTTTGAATAGTTTCAATGAAATATCCAGCAATTATTTTCGGATTATTGTTTGTCCGGTAAACATTCAGCCAAATAACTTAACGGGAAAATCCGCAAATACATGATCCGCTTATGCACAGACCAAAACGCTTCAATTTATCGTACCCATCTATATGCCAGATAAAGTTAGGTCCTTTGGAAAAATATTCCCTTCTATATGAAGGCGTCTTGATTTTCGTAGCTGAACGCCTTCAGGATCTCATGTTGCAGAATTAACTGAACGTCGTTCGCAACCGAAATCCAATCAGCAAACACCTGGTATACATCATACGATATCCATGCAGCTTTCGTGGCGTGTTCAACAGGTTCGCTATGAAGAAAATAATAGGTCTAAGGTCATCATATTCACGGCGTTTGAGGTTCAGTCGTTTCAGTATTCTTTTTAATTGTCGAATACTTAAAGTGGCATGAGCTGCCAAACTGTTAATATTTTGACGTTGAAACAGAATGTTGAAATTATCTAAAGGCGTATAATTCAGAAGCTTTTTTAGTGCTTCTAGTCTCGAGAATGTACGATAAAGTATTGTTTTGAACTAACTTTGGCTTGGAATGAATGAATGGTCGTCCCGGTTATTTAAATTTTGTTTACTTTTCGAGCACTATTCCGGTTTGTATAGGCCATATGCTGTGTGGATTTTCCTCATTCTTACGCCAATCATTTAGTTTTTCGATGGCCTTCAAAGCCTCTTATTGTCGTGACGATCAGGAATTATGAATAAAGTGTGAATTTCGGCAGCTCGCGTCACTTTAAAGTTATCCCGTTTCTTGCCGCCAGCACGGCAACTATTTCCTTGTACATAAGCCTGAAGTGAAAATACGCAGAGATAAGTGAATCTCTATCCATTATATACAGTCTGATCACTTCTATAACACGAGAAACTACGGAAGAATTCCGGTATGTAAGACTCGGTTTAATAGGTGGAAAATGAAACGGAGCCATTCATTGGTCAAAGATTTCGTACCACGTGATAATATGTCGTGGTACGTGATAATATGTCGTGGTACGTGATAATATGTCGTGGTACGTGATAATATGTCGTGGTACGTGATAATATGTCGTGGTACGTGATAATATGTCGTGGTACGTGATATTATGTCGTGGTACGTGATATTATGTCGTGGTACGTGATATTATGTCGTGGTACGTGATATTATGTCGTGGTACGTGATATTATGTCGTGGTACGTGATATTATGTCGTGGTACGTGATATTATGTCGTGGTACGTGATAATTTTGACCCATCAATTTATTTTTTTTGGATGTCCCCTCTCCTCTTCCGTAACATGCCATACACAGTATTAAATAACTGCATGATCCATATATTTAAATTAGTCAAAGTTTTCATTTGTTTGTTCGGCTATTTCTTTTAATAAAGGGGCCTGCAAATTTACTCAAGCACAGCATGCCTGTAATTTTGAGGGATGTGACTCAGTATATCATAATTCTTTATTCTTTCATTTGCCCTTTCAACATGAATACGTGCCCTAGCAATTTTGAACCTGAAAATATTTCTTAAAAATAATACGTCTATATTAGTGTGTGAAATTATCAACCTCTTTTGTAGTTTGTTAAGATGGCAAAGAAAAAGACTAGATGGTTGGGCAATTGACTGTCTAGAATATGAACTGTCAGAAGACGGAGTAACTGCCCCAAAAATGTGGTGCAAGGTCTGTCACATGTTCTACGGACAATCGCAACCATAATGTTGATATAGGAGGTGGCTATCTATCACAGAGAGCGGTAGCTGACATGGCAAGTTATATCGCTGCACAGATTCGAAAAAAAAAAACATGAAATAACAGAGCCCCTGAACAACTGTACGCAGCGGTACATTTCTTTGTTTTACAATGGATCTAGCTCTGCCAAAATGATGGACAAAAAAGAAGCGTACGTTATCAAAACTTGTGTTGATGGAAAGTCATGCTCCCACTCGAAAAGCTTGACACGATAGCAGTATAGGAAAACAAAATTTCAACTGTAAGGACAGGCAGGTTGGTAATGGCAGTGATGGTGAGGCGGTGAACAATGCATTATATAAGCTTGAAAAACAGGAACTAGACGATCACTTGTCAAAGGCTGGTATGCTAACCGCAAGATGGAGCTGTGTGTTCGCGAGGGTTTCAAGTAACGTTTATAACCTTTTTAAACGAGGCCACTTTAAGTGGCGCTTGTTTAAGAAACAAGCAGCCAGTCTGGAGAAGAAATGTTTGAAATACAAACAGCCAAGTGGGTCTCGCTGGGTATCTCAGTGATTCCATTTTCAACTTTCTTAAAAATATGTAGATTTTACTGGGTTTTTACGTCAGAACATTGCATAATACAAATAAATGTCAGACGCCAAACCACTTTTGAATAAATGTTTCAAAGCTTGAGACTGAACGGGAACTTAAATTGGATATCCTACATTACCAAGTCGGCTGGAATTGATGGTCTGGCCGCAGAACATCTTAAATATGCTTCTGACAAGCTATGTGTCCATTTGTTTCTATGTTTGAACTTGATGCTACGACATGGGACATTGCCCCCTGAATTGACATATGTATCTATTGTACCAGTAGTAAAAAATAAGTCTGCTGATATTACTAACTCTGATAACTATCGACCTATAGCTATAGCTACTGTTGTTTCCAAAATTCTGGAAAAAGTTATTTTGATTATTTGTGAAAAATACTTATATACAACAGATTCACAGTTCGGATTCAAACCTGGTAGATCTACCGACCAGTGCATTTTTGCTCTAAAGGAAGTAGTGAACTTCTATCGATCATCTGGTAGCCCTGTCTATGTGTGTTTTCTCGATGTCTCTAAAGCTTTTGATAGAGTAAATCACTGGACATTGATGAAAACGCTCATAGACAGGGACTGGCCTCTGTATATTGTTAGGTTTTTGTACTTCTGGTTTTCCATACAGAAATTTGTTGTAAAGTGGGGCAAAGCACAGTCCACTCTTTTTAGTGTGTCCAATGGTGTAAGACAAGGTGGAGTAGCCTCGAGTTATTTGTTTTCTTTGTACCTACATGATCTCGATGTTGCTTTAACCAATTCCAATGTGGGATGTAACATAGCTGATGTATTTATGAACCACTTGATTTATGCAGATGATCTCTGTCTAATCTGTCCCTCGGCTAAATCTTTACAAACTCTGTTAAATGTATGTAATTCTTTCGCCGCTTCCCATGACTTCATTTATAATTCCAAAAAGACTGTTTGTTTGTATGTTAAACCTAAGTCTTATAGACAGCATGTCCATTGCAATGTAACACTAAATGGTCTATCTCTACATTTTGCCGACACATGTAAGTACTTAGGCCATATTCTGTCTAACGATCTCTGTGACAATTTGGATATCGAGGCTCAAAAGAGAAAATTATGTATTAGGGCTAACATTCTCTTACGTAAATTTCGATCCTGCTCGAATGTTATAAAGAAAGCGTTATTCCGGTCGTATTGTACCAACATTTATTGCTCGTCCATGTGGACCACTTATGGAAAAGGGATATTTAACAGCATACGTACTATGTATAACAATTCTTTTAGATGGCTGTTACATTATAGAAGGGATTGTAGTGCCAGCCAAATGTTTGTAAACAACGGAGTAGTTTCTTTTCCTGAACTTATTCGCAGATCAGCGTATAGTTTGATGTCACGAATTGAAACCTCTGACAACAAAATTTTGTGTGCTTTAAATAATTCAGATGTTAGCTTGTTTTCAAAGTTAAGAACTCACTGGAGGCAAATACTTCTAAAGTGAAGTATCATCCCGCTTATAGCGACTAATTGTTTATTTGTGTATCCACCTATATGGACTCTTTTTTTGTCTGAAATAAAACATTATTATTATTATTATTATTATTATTATTACGTATCCCCTTTTTCTCGGATGTTAGAAAGCAGGAAGTTATTAGCCCCAGAAGCGATTGGTTAGAATAGAATCTTATCAATACTGGCTGAGCAGGGCATTGCGTCATTTTATAAGGATGATTTGTTCCCCACTTTTAATGAGTTAGTTGTACCATACTTGGAGCATGACAATTCCACTTTGCCAGTTCAAAGAACTAGAACAGATGATGACACGGCCATCAAAGATGAAGATGTTACACAGGCTTTCCATCAATATGCAATGACAACTGGCATTCAAACTGCCTTGAAGGTAGAAGTGTATTTCTTTATTTTTTCCGCTAAAAGTTAAATAAGTTCATGTAAGGGAAATAATCTTGCGGTGACGTTAAACATACATCAATAAACTCAAGCAAAACTATTAATTCAATTTATGACATCATTCCTGTCAATCACATGACTGCATCCTTGGTCTCAATACTGCTTTCATTCAAAATCTTGATATCAAGATATTCAAACAAGTGCAGACTGGTAGATATTTGGTTTAGCCCTTAACTAAGTTACTTGTTAGAGCCTTTTAACACAGGACATGTGTATTGATTTTAAGTTTACGACATACTAAATGATATTAAAAGAGTGATTCAATGTATACAATTCACATTTTTTAAAACAATATTTTCAAAACGCACAAGAAATCGATTAAATTAAGTTTATTAGTACAGCATTATTAATAGAAAACATTTGATTTTAATTATTTGAAAAAAATATCAGTAGCAAAAAGTCAATATATTAGCGTTAATACATGTAGATCCTGCTATAAGTTATAAATCTCTTCTGAATTTTCACGAACGATGTTTGTGGATGGCATAAAGCAGTCAAAGGTCAGGGTTGATCCCATTTTTTTCACCTAATAACCCTTGCAACGTCGCCATATAAACGAGATATTTTTAGAGCGGCGTAAAACATCATTCAATCACGTTTCTGACATCTTTGTACAAAATAACCATACGTTGTGGCAGGATGTATATTAATCCAGAGTTTTACTCGGACTACAGGATGGCTTCAACCTTCAAGTGCTGGCTGTATCTAGAAGTTTTACAAATTGGAGCAACCTCAAAGCCATTTTGTCTGTCCCAATGAGAAGTCTTTCAGAAGAATCATGCCTCCCATCACTGTAGGCAGCTTCAGGGGAAGGTGACCTTCATGATCCCAGTCCCGTGATTACATCAAACTTATGGAAGGACGGTTTGAGTCTAGATTAAGATGGACAGTCTAGCAGCGAAGATCCCTAAAGTTTCATCTGCCACAAAGAGACGTTTACCCAATCAGCATTTTCCCTTGCAGGGTCTCTACCTGGAGGAGCCAACTTGTTCAGTTAATTGTCAAATCAAACCAGCAAAAAAGAATGGTCAAAGAGAAACCTTCTGGTAGCATCTCTGTACCCCAAGATAAATCAGTTCCCTGTTTTGGCCCATCCATAGAAAAGAAACAAAGGAAACAAAAAATGGAAATAAATCGGAAGAGTGTTGACAAAGAAAACCTGGAAGACCTAGGTCTTCATTGAAGAAGGTTCTCTTTGGGTTGAGGGTTGAAGAGGATGGCGATGAATTGGATAAAACTAAAAAGTTTAGACATGAAATTTTGATCCCCATGCATCTATTCAGGTTCCCATGTAAGCAGACTACTTGTGCATATTAGGTTTAATTTTTTTCCTTTTTCCAGCTTTTTTCCAGCATCGATTCTCTGGAATCTAGTAACACCCAAGATGTAAACAGCTTGAATCGAAATGTTTCCACTTGTACAGACAGTATCTTTACCTTTGAATTGTATACAACTGAAAGAATGGTTTCTGGATCAATAACACTGTATCTTTTGTGTTCCCCAATCTCTGCCTCATACATAGACGAGAACTCAGACCTTAAAGAATTTACTAACCCTAAGCTGTTGCCGGGACCAATGAATTAACTGTTCAGGTATAACATTGCATAAGTTTTGATAACATGTATGGAAATATTTATCATCGTATTTTACTTGGGATACGTACGTGTATACCTTTACTGGTGTCACCTTCACTAAATCAGCTTCTCTGTCCTTAAATCTGAACTTAATAAGAAAAAGAGGGAAGCACGGTCCAATTTCCAGAATCTTCATTTATAATACAATCAACCTTAGGTGCAACATCTTTGGGAGTAGGGTCATTTTATTTCTATTATTCTTGAAGTATGTTAGGGTTTACATTGGCAGGATCGGAGACCATCAAGGCTGCACTCTAGTGCCGGATATTTCGTACTAATAAACAGACCCTTTTCCAATATCTTGACTGTTATGCGGTCTTCTTTCTTACTAATCGTCGATACATTTCCCTAGTAAAAACTTTGTATTGTCATCCCCATGTTGAAGGTGCTGGCAAATCTGCCTCATCAATATAAGTATTTCCTAAAATAATATTCATAAATGTAGCAGATGGGGATTTGCCATTGTCGATATATTTACAGGCCTGAGCAAAATTAGAAGCTGTAAGGAAACCCTTTCTTATTGTATACCAATTTCTTATTCTGTCTGTCCTTCAGTTTTGTTGTGTCTTCCTCATTGTTTACTGTTCCAATATATTTACAAGCCTAAGGCCGAGGCCACACCACGAGCCGCGCTTTGGAGAAGCTTTGACCAAAGCTGTAGCCAAGCTGCGAGCGACAAGCTTTGGGTGGCCACACCACGAGCTGTAACAATAAGCTGTCAGCCAGCTAGCTAAAAGCTGGTATGGCCACATTGTAAGCCGTTATAGCTTGATAGGCTGCTAGCGTACAGCTAGCTCGAACATGTATCCCATATCCTAATCATACAGAGAAGTTTAAATAAGATGTAAAACTAATTACATGACGATATAATAGTTACTTGAACTGGTGCCACATTATAGTTTACAGGTTGTTAAATTTTTGGTGTTTAATGATGTTGTAAACCAACAAATGCTTCTGATTAACACGTTTGCATGGAAGAATGGTATAGCGGGGGCATTTTTTGCCCATTTTGGTGCTCCTATTTCAACTTATTAATTATTTTATATATTTTTTGGTGTTTTATTGACTGGCCATTCGATTAGTTCCAGAAGTGCTACAGATGTATCAGCTGTTGTTTAAATTTACTTTTGAAAAGTGATTTCGAAAATAAAGTTTTACATTGAATATCTAACTTGTTCCACTCAAGGAACTTTGCATTTTATTGAGTAGAAGGGTAGATTTGTTTTTGATGGAGTGCGATTCAGATTAAGATTTTGTGATCCATTTGGATAATGATGAACATCAGATTGACGAGTGAAACTTTCTTTAAAAATTGATGGTAGTTGATTTGCATGGTACATGAATGTATGGGATATGATGAGGGATGAGTATATATTGATATCATGAAGTGTTAGTATATTAAGTTTTTTGAAGATAGGAACAGTATGGTCATATTTATTAGCAAATGTAATCACCCGTACTGCACGTTTCTGTAACAAAAATAGTGGTTGTAAATGAGTTGGGTAGGTATTTCCCCACAGGGCATTTCCATATTGCAAGTAAGGGTAAATAAGGGAATAATATAATATAAATAGAGTCTTTTTGTTTAAAATTGTTTTAATGTGGTTTAACATGCCAATATTCCTAGATATTTTTGTGCATACATAACTTATATGAGATTTCCAATTTAATTTGTCATTGAATATTATCCCAAGGAATTTGAAATGGTGGACTTGTTCTATTTTTGTACCAGAAAGAAAAAAGCCAGGAAAAGAAATGGGCAGTTTATTGGAGTTATGCTGTATTACCATATATTTAGTTTTAAGAATATTTAACGATAACCTATTTGTACAGAACCAGGACTGTAGTTTTTCTAATTCTGCAAGCATTGATTTAGTGACTTGGTTTAGATCTTTGCCTGAGTGACATACGCTGGTATCATCAGCAAATAGGGTTATCTTCAATGATATCACCAGGGTAACTGAAATCTTGATGTACATGAGGAAAAGGAGGGGACCTACTATAGACCCTTGGGGTACACCACATTTAACATCATTACTTTCAGAGAGAGAATTGTATTACGTACAGCTGAACTGTTATCTATTTCGATTGTCTTAGAATTTTCTCGATCTCTATTGTGACGTATTGTCTGTTTACATTGTTTCAATTTTGACCTATATTCCCAACTGTTACTATGACGACTCCTTGGAAAGTTCTAGTCTCTATAGTGAGGTAATCTCAGGCCTATAATTTTAATTCATAACCTGTTGTAATGCGTAGATCCAAGAAGATTCTCGAAATACTCTATCTGTATGCAAATGCGCAGATCTTTCTGGAAGTACTGAGAGTGTATATAAGACGTTGTTTTATCGTTATTAGTGAGTCAGTTTTCCAGCTGGTCTCGGGTGCTATACAAGCTATATTTTGTTATAGTTCAGATTTATATCTGGACTCTGTGTGATACAGCTAGTAAGCTGCCATCTTGAATACGATATTCGGCTTATGCCAGAGTCAGTTTAGTTTCTATCTGGACTCGGAGAACTATAATATAGTTCAGTTTTCTATCTGAACTCAGTTTACTATTTTGGATACGAAAGTCAGATTGTTCTGACTCGTCAGTGAGAGAGTCAGTTGTGAACTGTACTCTATGATATTATTAACTCTGTGGATATTCAGCCTGCTTTGTCAGTGATACCCGACTTTTGAATTCTGTCAAGAATTTATTCTGTGGATATACCACCAGTGTGCTAAACCAGTGTGTTTTCAATATTCTATCCTGCGGATTTTCCATTGTGTCTTCAAGATTCATTCTGGAAATCTATATTTCGTTGATTCGTGGTCATCGGATTAAAACCAGTGAACTTGTATAAGTAAGTCATTTTGATATATGTTTTCTTTCCAACGTTTATGTAACATTTGCCTGTAGATAAGTTAGTCCGTTTGCTTTTTAATATAAATCAAAATTTGTACATAAAATCTTCTGGTTTGTTGTTACTTCTTTTCATTATCATTCGGTATCGTAACAATTGTTAAAGTTGACGCGCTGTGTTTTATTAGTTAGATAACTTCGAAACCAAAGATTTGCAATTCCACGGATACCATAATGGTTTAATTTGGATAGAAGAATTTCGTGATTCGCAGTATTGAATGCCTTCGATAAATCCAAGAACATTACGATACTGTGATTGTGGTTTTCTTTTTGGGTTACTAGATAGTTGTATAATGAGTATGCTGCAGCTGTTGTATAGTGGTTTGCCCTGAATCCAAATTGATGTCTCCTGCTTGAACTAAATTGTTACCTTCTGGAATGTTGAGCCTGTTGTTTTTTGTTTGGGGGGGGGGGGGGGGGGGTTCAATGGTTTTCCACCTGATATTGGTTTCACAATGCATTTCCTCATACAGATTGCATTGAATATTGTTAAAACTTTGTGCTGCAGCAGGACCCTAGCATGCTCCAAGCTGTGCAAGGTAGAATACAGCTACAGTGGACGGTCGACAGCGTAGCGGAGATTTTCGAGACCCCACCAGCAGCTGTTCAATTTACTGAGATCCCCTTCGCATCGCCACCTGCTAACTCAACCCTAAACTCCCAGACCCCTATCCACCCTGCCAGCTCAACTGAATCTCCCCAGAAAACTACTACCTCTCCGTTTAACTTCTGTACTCCACTGTCTTCCCCAACAATTCAACTCCACCCAGCAGAGAATGGAGTGAAAGAATCAGCAACAAAATCAAAGGTATCAACTAAAGTAAAATCAACACCAAAGAGAAAACATCAGTCAAGTGAAGCATCAACGCTGACAAGCGAGGAAACAAAGGGGAAAGTTAAATCTATCATAGTAAAAGCCCAAACATCAAACACTGCAGACGAAATGACAGAAAACAAAATGGAAACATACAGAATACCAACATACCAACATACAATAAGTTGGAAAGGAGGGAATAAAAGACAAGGTGACTGGATGCGAACAAACAAAGACAAGTGGTGGGAAGAAAACAGACAAAAAAGGTAAAAAATCAAGAAGACCAGAAAATGTCGATTAACTTGGTGATGAGAGTAATGTTAAATTGGACCCTTTCCACACAGAGCCAAGTGCGATAAGAACGGTGACATGCACGCCAAGATACCAAAACCCTGAAATCACTCTGCCTTTCTCCACAATTGAAGAATTGATCAACAGGGCAGTTAAAGCGTCCATAGGAGCAATGACTCCTTCAATTGTGGGGGCCTTAAACAGTAGGACCACACCATCAACAGACCACAGCCTTCGGCCGGTCACAAATCAGCTCATGTCAACAAATACAAACCTAGCACAAATTGCTGGAATCATGGCTGGGAACAACCATAAGCACAGAGAACTGGCCACTGGAATAAATGACATGATAAAAGCCACCAAAGAAATGTCCTCCCATTTGTCAAGGATGACCAGAGCGGTAACAGTTTTCAGCGGAATGGCTGAACAGCTACATAAGAATCTAGTGGAGCACAATACCACTATCAGAACAAAGTTCAAGGAAGTCTGGACTCTCACGCCAATATGACATCCGCCTTGAGGAGTCAAGCAGAAGCATTTAATAACCTGCAGAATAACATAATCTCTCAGTTCAATCGTCATGAGCCTCCAAGTGTAAATTCTTGTATATATATTTTTGTTAGTTAATTGAATAGCTGGGGACAGCTATATGTTAAGCAGGGGGGTAATGTAACGAAAGCCCCTAATCAACATGTAAATAATTAATCTCTAATGTTTAAATATGATGATACGTTTTATTTTTTATTGTTGTTTAACTTTCGCGAACGTGAAACTTTCAATGTACTTTGTAAATAGCTGTTGTTTAAATCGTGAGTGACAGGTAAAGAAAAGTACTGTTTTAATTGAACTGTTAACTTTCATATTTTTCCTGAACTATTTCATGTGAATTTATAACGTAAATATCCTTTGTAAATTATTGTTCTTACCTTAACTTTTCATGTACCATTGTAAATCCAACTTGATTTAGAGCTCATTGTGAATCGCCATGCTAGACGTTTGTTTACTATCGAAAGTAGGTCACTGTCAAACTTTAACTTTGTCATTCTAGTTTAAAACGCTCTGAAATGTTTATGTGTCGCTTCAAATCTTAATCTAAACGTAAAATTAAATGCCACTTTCAATTTACATGCTTTCTTTTCTTTGAAACTATATTTAATAAACGGTATCTGTCAATTTCTCTCGGAAACTTTGAGCTCACGTGAAGCTCGGCCTTAGACACCGATAGGGGGCGCTGTTATATTCGACGCGAGAACAAGCGACTATAAAAGGAGAAGACAAGGTAATTAAAATTCAAGTCCAGACTTATAATAATTATATATCACTGTTAACTTTATGTCCAGTGAAAAGGTCTTATGAAGGTAATACAGCTGGGAAAATGTACTTTTTCGAAATCTTACATCCAACCCTCAAACTTTAATGGACGTCAATCTCAGTGGACAACTCAATCTAATTGATAGACTAGGTTAACTAATTGGATGTTGGAGACAAACAAATTGATTGAAGTTATTACCCAATAATTCCAGCTAACTAGCTAAGCGAGTATTTATTACTCGGTTACCTACACACGGACATTTTACCCAAGGCTGTACATTTTATGCTTACGGCTGTAACTTTTTGTGCATACGGATGTAACTTTTTATGCAGATCTCAGAACATTTTATGCACATGCAGTAGGCTACTATTACAGTCCATTTGAACAAGAGCTCACCAAACATAAACTTACCTTGAACGGGCCGATGTTACAGTGTTACCAAACGAGAGAAAGTGTCAATACGCTGTGGTAAATTTACTATATTAGCCCTGTCATTGCTTCGTAGTTTGTTAGAGGTTTTCTAATGGCGACTTGCAGCGGTGTATCATTATTCAAATATATGTATAAACCTGTACATCTGAGTTTGTTTCACTCTAGAAGTTAAGCCGTCATAATTAAATAGCTGAACCACCCACGTTCGCTATAACAATTTCTGGTGTAAACCAGTGGTGTCAGAACTGATGGTTTACTGTAGGTAAGACCGCTCCCAGGAACTGGTGGGGTTTCTTAAATATGTACTGTTTCAGGGAGTTATTGGCCGCTGTTAGTGATATGGGCAAAATAGTACTTTTTTCATTGTTTTTTTTTTATATTTTCATATTTAGGTCTATCAATTAATACAACTGTGGTATTTCATATTAATTGAGTTTTTCAAAGTTGATTTCGATAAAGTCCGTATACTAAAGGATTATTAATTGACAGCCAGCTGTGACGATATAGATCGATTGATTTTTAGCAACTCTCGTGGCTTTGGTCAGCGGGGCGTTAATTTTTTTTTGAGCGGCGTTTCAACAAGTTAAAAGCTTATTCGAGCAGGGGGTCCCTTTGATGGTACTCATGGAGGACACACGTCAGTTGTATTAAATATCTAGCACGTCAATCACCGCGAGCACCGCCCACTAACTATATGGTTGATCATTGATAGGAAGGCTAACGTTTAGGCCGAATAGGTCACGTGGGGTACCTGGTTCGAATTTTACACGTAGATGTCAGTTCTAGGTTGTTACACATGGAGATATGATTCATGTACTAACGCAGTGTGGTCAACAACAACAACGCTTAATAGAAATCCTGACGGTAAGATTTCTTTTTTTTTTTTTTAAAGATTTTTAGTTTTCCTATAGGTTGTGACATATTCGATGCGTGGCAATTCTATTGTTTTATATGCTTCATTGTTTTTTGTAGGTTGGTTATTTTAGATCATCTATTGATATTGATGGTTTATAATTTTCCAAACCGTGTTTTTAGACTCACTTTTTTAACAATTTTCTTTACGTCTTAACGCAATCGCTCAACGTCATAACGCCTTCATTCTATTGTTCTCTACCAAAAATCGCTTTTTTAACGCCCCTCGCGTCATCCTATCGATGAATGCCATTGATTTAATGACATGACGTTAATCAAGGATATTATTTTCCAAATTATGGTTTTAGACTCGCTTTCTTAACAGTTTTCTGTCTTAACGCTATGGCTCAGCATCTTTATTCTATTGTTCTTTACCGTAAATCATTTAGAAACACTTTCTTAGCGTATTTCTTTACGTCTTAACAGCTTTATTCTAATAATTTCTACCTAGAATAACTTTCTTAACGTCATTCCATTTTTACACATTTTTGTTAAATATTTCTGATAACCCTTTATTACTCAACCCGGCCGTAGCCGGCCGGATGCTGGGAACCCAACCCGGCCGTACCCGGCCGTACGGACCAGCTCGAATTACTATCGCAATCTCGGTTGAAAACGGCTAGAAATCCCAGTAATTTTCCGTCAGATAGAATTCTGTTTACTTCGCGGAGGATTTCCCTAAAAAAAATTTACGTCACAGCCTCGCTTTCGAGATTTTAGCGGGAAAACCCCTTACCTGAAGTCTTAGCCAGTTTCTAGGCCGATAATGGCGGTCAATTTGACTGACAGTGATTCTGACGACGGCGATTTTTTGGGATTTACTGACGAAGATTTCACTGAAAGACACGGGGATAACGACGAGAATAGTTTGGACGATTCAAGCGAATCGGATTTTGATGTTTCTGATGCAGAAAAAGACGAAACAGAGTCAGAATCTGAGCTGTCTAGTGACGAGTCCGAAAATGACACGACAACAACATGGAAAACTAATTTGACAGATGTGAATGTTCGTGATTTTTTAGAAGATTCTGGTCCCAAACATCGACTCCCAGATACATGTAACCCTCTGAATTTCTTTTTTTTGCTATGGGATTACCGGTTTTTCGATTTATTGGCAACAGAAACTAACCGTTATGCACAGCAACGTGGAGCCCTGTCATTCGAGACCACACCTGAGGAGATTCGGGCTTATTTCTCCATTAATATCATGATGGGTGTCAAACAACTGCCACAGGTTTGGTGTTACTGGAGTACGGATCCCAAATTGAGATGTGATTTTATTTCGAAAATAATGTCTAAGAATCGTTTCCTGTTGCTGACAAAATACCTCCATCTATGTGATAATGCTAACACACCTGGGCGAGATTCAAGTGAGTATGACCCTTTGTACAAAGTCCGTCCGTTGATTGACTCAATTCAGTCAAGATTTCAAAACAACTATTACCCATCTCGTGATTTATCTGTTGATGAAGGAATGATTGCATTCAAAGGAAGACTTTTTTTCAAGCAGTATTTGCCTAAAAAACCAACAAAGTGGGGCATAAAAGTATGGCAGTTATGCGACTCTAAAAATGGGTATTGCATGAATTTCGAGGTCTACACAGGTAAATCAAAACAACCGATGCCATTTGGATCCGGATACCATGTTGTTATGTCTCTGGTTGAACCCTACTTGAACAAACATCACCACATCTATTTTGATAGATTTTTTTCAAGCGTGAAACTTGTAAAGGATTTATTTAGCAACTACACTTATGCATGTTCCACTGTGATGTTAAATCGTAAAGGCCTTCCACCTGGTCTGAAAGGTAACAAGCTCAACAAAGGTGAATCTGTCTTTTACCAGGACGGTAATTTGGTTGTGACTTCATGGCGTGACAAACGTACTGTATCTTTCCTGTCGACTAACTGCAGCCCTAAATTGATAGAACAACAAGTTAGACCCAGCACTAACAGAGGTAGGCCCAGAGATGATACACCTGTGCGGCAGGTACCTGAGGTGGTGAGAACCTATAATAAATATATGGGAGGTGTTGACCGATCCGATCAGATGAGGTCTTATTATGATGTTGGGCGTAAGTCGAGAAAATGGTGGAGATATGTTTTGTGGTACTTGGTCAACTTGACAATTGTTAATTCTTACCAGCTGTTTACCTTGAGTGATCACAGGCCCCCATTACCTAAGTTTTATTCACACCTGAAATTTCGGATTGATTTAGCAGAATTGCTTTGTGGTGGTTTTTCTAGCCGAAAGTGTTGTGGCAGAAAGCCATCTAACCGATTTACTTTGTCCATCCCAGCAGTTAATCTTGGTTCACACAAACTTGAGAAGATAAATGGCAGAAAGAGACAGTGTAGGCATTGCATTTGCAAAGGTGTAAAAACACCTAAGGGTTACCCAGTGGAGACATCCTTCAGGTGTAGCTGGTGTGATATTCCTCTTTGTAAGACTGCTTGTTTCCATCAGTATCATTCCCCATCAGAACAGTAGAAATATTCAGTTTCTAACAATGACTGTACAATACCTGTATAATACTAACTTTTTGTTCAAGCTTACCTGTATTACCTGTTTTACCTGTGCTGATTGATTTATCTTGATTCACCTTTCTTCTGAAAACTTTGTCATCATCTGCTCTGGATTTCAAGAGATAGACTTGCGTTTGCAATAGGAAATTAATTTGATGAACTAACATTGTAACTATTCACCTTGATCTTAAGTGCACCAGAATGTTACCTGTTGATTTAACTGTATTTTTACCTGCCTGAGACCAGTTTTTCCCTGCAGATATCACCTCCACATGTAAGCATTAGCTTTATTAACAGTTGACCTTCATTTTTCTGCTTTATTAACATTTGACCATTAACACAAACTCAGTTTTCAGGCATTTACCCCCTGTTTTTACCTGTTTTCTGACTTTAATTAGTTCACAGGTAAAAATCCTACTAACTTATTGTGTCCAAAAATTGTTGGTAGTGTGGGCCATGTATCTCTTAAGGGTTGACCAAATTTTCATGAAGCCAATTTACTTGGTATGGCCCAGAAAGCACTTGAATGATAACATGGTGTTTTTTTGTAAAATATTCAATTTAATGCGAATATATAGAGCCTGTTATAGTATTTAAATGCAAGTAGTAAAGGGTTAAAGTTAAGATTTTGCTCGATATCATTCTCGTACTATTGTACAAGATGCGGGATTGTGCGTCATTTTAAATTTAGTGCGAAATTTTACCAGAAGCGCCGCCATGTTGACAGGAAGCGCCGCCATTTTGACCGAAAGTGCATGCCGCCTCCTTTTATGACGTCATCACTGCGCTCGTTCTGTCATATAGCTCTCTACTGCTCTATTAAGGCCATTTGTACTCCACACAATGCTTCACAATATTTCATTTAAAGCTGTCCATGTTACGTCGTTGGCTAATTGTATTGGTGGCTCTATTTCCCGTAGACAGTGTGTAACATTCCGTACCACAGCCCCATCAGCAAATATCCATCCAGAGGTAATACCAAAGGAGTTTACATCTCTGATCTCCAACCTGAAGTGGATAGACTCCTGCGAGCAGCTCTAACAGAAAGTTCACACAGTGTACACAACACTGGCCTGAATTCTTAATTTGACTTTTATCCCATATTGATCAACCCTGCCCCCCCCCCCCCCCCCCCACACTAACCAGTCCATCATTTATTATATCGCTGATTTATCTGTGAGAGGTTTAGCTTATTCTACAGCTAGATCATACCTATCAGCTATTGCTTATTAATGTAAATTACAGGGCCATGTTGATTATACTGCTTCATTCTTAATCACTAAATAAATGCAGGGTATGAAACGACTGCACAATTCCCAAGACACTCGGTTGCCTATTACAAGGACTATATTACAGCAAATGTTGGCTGTCTTGCCCACTGTCTGCACTAACAGGTATGAATCATGCCTTTTTAAAGCCGCTTTTTCATTGGCATATTGAGGATTTTTCAGAATTTGGGGAAATAACTGTTACTAAAATGGTTGATTCCGCTCGAGTTATTAGCAGGAGTGCCTAACCATAATTTCTCAAACAAAATCCATTACAGATTTAAGGTTTTCAGATTGCAAATTTGGATGCTAGGGTCATCAATTGTGAAACGAGCCTTTTTACATGCTCGGTCAATGCCCAGTGGACCCAACCGAGGATTGCTTGATGGACTTTCATTGTGGTGGCAGGGATATAGCGGATTACACCTGTTGCATGCAGGTTAAGGCAAAATTACAAACACTAGAAAATGAAAAGGACCCATCAATCTGGGTCTTAGTTTCATCATTTATTAAATGAACTTAATCCCTTTTTACAGTGCCCACAGTGTACCAGTTTTGGTTAAATTTTACAAAGAAATATTAAAGTAAGAGATGGATTTTCTCAAGAGAGGTTTTTTGCCCACAGTGGAATGACATTTTAAGTCGCTTTCAAACATCAAGGTGTGTGGAAAAGTCCAAAACAAAACAAGTGAATAAGGTTATGACATTAACCGTCCAAGAGTTAGGTGGTGGATATTCTATGCTGGAAAAAATGTCCATGATTTGGGGAACCTTCAGCATGCATCATAAGACTTACCAGGCTTTGTCAAAATCTTTGTCTAAAGATCAAGAGCAAAATATTTCTTGTCACTTTGGGGATTGTTTGGAGATAGTCAGGGAGGCTCACCAAACTTTTAATGCTGATGTCAATATTGGGCCTGGTGATATTCAGCATATAATGGTGTATTTTAATATGAGTTGGTCAACCAGAGGGCACAAATCTTATTATGGCGTAGACTGCGTTACAGATTTATTTACCAGATTAGTTGTTGATTCTGAAGTGTTGAGCACCTATTGTCAGAAATGTGCCAACAAGCAAAAAAAGGAAAAGGAGGATTCTAAAGCATACGAGGAGTGGTATTTTTTTCACGAAGCCAATGATCAATGTGACAAAAATTTTGATGGCTCATCCAATGCCATGGAGGCTGAATGTGCCTCCTGACCCTGGCAGCGTTCCATAGAAAACTTTAACCTCAGATACACCGTTTTTTTGTCTGATGGGGACTCAAAATCTGAAGCCTGAGTTGTTGATGATGACCCATACAAGGGTTTTCATGTTGAAAAATTTTAATGTATCAATCATGTTTCAAAACGCCTAGGTACAGCCCTTAGAAAATTGCTATAAATGAAAAGCTAGGAGGTAAAGGAAAAGGTAAGCTGACAGACTTCAAAATCCATAACTTGCGAAAGTACTATGATAAAGCTGTAAGACAGAAGAACGCTGGCAAAGCAACTGAAAGCATGAAAAGCTCTATTTGGGCTTCTTTATTTCACTGTGCTTCCACTGATGAGGAGCGTCGTCCAGAAACTTCAAGAAGATCAGTTCCCAGAAGAAATTCGTTGGATCCATTGTTTTTTTTTTAACATGGGTTTTTCTGATTTTCTGCAAAGTGTACTAATGTAATGCTTTAATACTTTCACACATGGCTTGCCACTCAATTTTGGTTAAAAACAAGTGTGTAAATAATATATAAATTAACAAAGATAATAACAAATAATTGTTTTCTTTCATATTTTAAACCTAAATACATGACTTGGTATGTAAGGAATATTATGTCTAATTGATATATACTGAACCGCGAAAAAACGTCACTCCTTTTTGGATATTGATAATAAGTGTATTTCAAATAGATGTAAGCAACACATTTCTCAACGGGATAATTCGAAATTTGACATGATTGATCATCATTGGCAGACAAATGTTAGAGAATTTCAAGTGAAAGTGAGAATAGGTGGCGCCACAGTGCGATCTGGAGGTCAATAATGTGTATGTCCACCATGGGCGTTGATTACAGCGTTGCATCGTCTGAACATTGAGTGGATGAGACGGTTGATAATGATGATAGGAACTTGGGCCCAAACTCTGTATTACGCCTGAGTGAGTTCAGTTGCAATGTCGGCCTTGGCCACACCAGATTGATGAGCTTCCTCTGAATCTTGTACCACAAGTGTTCTATCAGATTTATGTCTGGACTGAGAGCAGGCCATTGAAGAGTCTGTTTTGACGGAGTAAGTCTCTCGTTGCTCTGGCAGTATGGGCTCGTGCGTTGTCCGTCTGGAAGACGTGATCTCCTTTGAAGAGTATCTACTAGGGAAATCAACGGAAGATTTCTGCACAACAAAAATCAGTAGTGATGAAGACCTTCTTGATGAAATGTAAACATTACTGCGAAAACAGAAATCAGTAGTGAACAAGACCTTCCTGATGAAATGTAAACATTACTGCGAAAACATCTCCATATCCCTTTATGTTTTTCAACAGATCATCAATCCTTTTGGTATCTCTGTTTTGGTTCGTACATCTCTACCTATAAACAAAATTAGCGATGCTACATGTTCAAGTATTGCAATTGTCCTTGTTATATCCCAATAAATACCCAAACAAAGGAGGGACATTGTTCTCACTTTACATAATGCCCTCAGTTGAAATGAAACCAAACTGATACTTCGAGTATTGGATAGGATTCAAATTAATGCTCGAACATTTTTATTGTTAAAATAAACCCCTATGCATATTTTGTCTGATTGCAAAAAATATCCAAACAGCAGTGACCTCTCACATTGAAATTTGCAGTATGTCCTCTCTTGTCGTTTATGTAGGAGTGGGTGCCAAATGCATAATTTCTGTAACACTGGGTAAAACCCGCCAAATATGACGTCATACACGACCTTCAAAGCACAGAACCGTCTGCTCTGTTCACTTTTTGATATGCTATCCAGGGTATCAATTCCCAACGATTAAGTATCGGCGATGTTAGGAAATAGCTCAAAACAGATGCTGTTCCCACGCTAGTCAGAACATCAAAAAAAATGAAAACTCCTCCAGAAACTTTCGGAAAGCGCGAACACTTTGAGGTGAGTGCATCTTTACTAAAATGTCAGACCAACAGCAGCCAACCCACCAAAATAGGGGCCTCTTTTGTTTCTCCACATAATTCAAATTATGATTAAAAGATCTTTAACGTCACATCTTAAGCTATGGTAAGAATATTGTCAGACTATATATTATAGGGTCATGGGAAAAGACAGTGAAAATTTTGGTCCCACACCCCGCTTTCCCAGAAAAACCTAGGTAGAAGGCAGACAGGGGAGTTTAGCCCTGACCAGTATGTCTTTCAAACTCTTGTTCTTTTTATAAGCAATGACTGGCCTTAGGGTCAGAGGTCGAGCAAGTTTACTTTGAAGTAGTTTGTATTCTTCTATTATAATCTTGGCCATAGCGATGCTAGCTTTGTTATATTGAAACACAAATGATATTATAGTTTTTTCACGACATCTTCCCAGGTCCAAGTTCAAACCCAAAGGATAAATAGTGTGTAATGTTTGAAGGCAGAATATACATGTACAACACTTGCCAACATTGTTTTATATTTCTTGTGTAACACAGGTTTAAAAATGTTTTTCCATATCTCACACCCCACCTTCATGAAAACATGGTGTTATGCCGTTTTAGCAAAAGTATCAAGAACACCTTACATGCTATCATTTTCACTTTACTTTCACAGGTAGATGTATATAGTGATTCCATTTTCAAATATTTGAAGACAGATGGAGAAATGTCTATTAATCTGAGGACCATAAGGGGAGGGAAAATTAAAGATATAAACCAAGGTAGGAAAACATCATTTCAAATAAGTATTCTTGAAAATGTAGTCAAACTGGCAAAAGGATATTGACAAAAATGATCAGTTTTATAAGTTTCTATAATTGTCAAGTTATCATTGACCTGCATGTATAAACCTAACCTTAAAGTGGCATGAGCTGCCAAAATTCACACTTGTTGCATAATTTCTGATCGTCACGACAGTAAGAGGCTTTGATTGATTGATTGGAGTTTTACGCCGCACTCAAGATTATTTCACTTATATGGCGGCGAAAAGAAGTTTTAATCAGACAGGCCCATTTACATCAAAATTACAATAAAATAAAAAGGACGGAAATAAATTTATGAAATATGTTAAAAAGAGTGTAAATCACTATTTTGGAGGTTAAAAGGACATGCAATTTTAAAATGATCTCCAAAAATAGTATATGAAAATATGTATATTACAATAAAAATTCAAATTTTATGGTATAAACCAATCTGTTTTAAAAATTTTATAATAATACGGCTTTTCACCTTGGTGAAAAGCTCATTCATGGAGTTTGCCTTGAACAGGCGATTTCTCACCATGGCAAACTCCACACACTCTAAAAGAACATGTTTGATGTCGAATTGGCCATCACAAGGGATGCACCACGGATGGGGATCCCCCGTGAGTACATGTCGGTGTGATAAAAAAGAATGGCCAATTCGACATCTGGATAAAACCACCTTTTCTTTCCTAGAAAGAGAAGAAGGAAAAGTGGCAAGACCGATCTCTGCCTGGATTTGAGCCAGTTTATTATTTTGTCGTTTCTCTTCATCCCACGAAGTTTGCCAAATCTGTTTGATGTATTTGACTATCTTCGGTCTGAAGTCAGAATATGGTACTTCGACCGAAGATACTGGTTTGGTCAAAGCAGATTTGGCTTCACTGTCGGCGACTGTGTTACCATAGATGCCACAATGACTGGGCACCCAGCAGAACACAACTTCCTTACCCGCAGATGTTAACAAATCATGTACGTTTAGAATGTTACGAATTAGCGGGTTTTTAAATTTCCTGTGTTCAATAGCCAAGAGGCTCGACAAAGAATCGCTACAGATGACGGACTTGTCCAAGTCATGTGTAGCGATCATGTCCATGGCGAGAAGAATTGCTCGAGCCTCGGCAGAAAAAATTGAACTGGATGAAGGAAGGCAGAGGGAAGCAACATTACGGCCAAAAACTGTCGCAGCAGCAACCCGACCGTCATCCTTCGATCCATCTGTGTAAAGGAAGCTATGTTCTGCAAAGTTATTCTTAATCTCAGCAAATTGTTGTTGGATTATTAGAGGATTCGTGGTAGACTTGTCGTGCTGGCGGATGTCATAGATGAACCTTGGCCTGCTTGTCAGCCAAGGTGGAGCACGGGGAGGTCTTACTCTTGCGACCTCCTCCAAGTCTATGCCCGCAGCCTCTAGATGGGGCCTTATGCGGAGACCAAACGATGGAATCCGCCTAGGAGAGGCTGCATAGAAGTCCTCGAATAACGGTTGGAAAACACAGTCGTGGGCAGGGTTCGTGGGATGGGCTTTCAGTTTCGTGGCATATTGGAGACCTAGTTTGATTCTCCTGTTCGAGAGTGAAGGTTCGTTTGCCTCCACATACAAACTCTCGACAGGAGAGGTCCTGAAAGCCCCCAGGCAGAGTCGGAGTCCCTGGTGGTGCACAGGATCAAGCATCTGTATGTATGCTTTCCTAGCACCACCATACACAAAAGATCCGTAGTCCAAAATGGACCGGACCATAGACCTGTAAAGATTCAAAAGAATATCCCGGTCCGCTCCCCAGTCAGTGCTGGAGAGGACCTTTATTATGTCTAATGCCTTTGTGCACTTGGCTTTTAACATTTTGATATGGGGCACAAAATTAAGTTTATGGTCATAGATGAGGCCAAGGAATTTAGTCTCCTTGACCACCTTCAATGGTTTACCATAAAACTTAAGGTCGGGGTCCAAGTGGAGCTTCCTGAGGTTACAGAAGTGCATGGCTACGGTCTTGGTAGATGAGAAGCGAAACCCATTCTCATTGGCCCACTTCTCGATCTCATTGAGAGACGCCTGTAATTGTCTCTCAATGGTAGCCATGTTTCTGGAACTGTAACACACAAGAAGATCATCCACATACATGGACCCCTCTACATTGTCATGTAGGACGCCAGCCAAACTGTTAATTTTGATGCTGAACAGGGTTGGGGACAGTATGCTCCCCTGTGGGACTCCCATTTCTTGTTCGAATGAATCCGATAATGTGGAGCCCACTCGTACCCTGAACGAGCGATCTTGTAAAAAGTTTGCAACAAAGTTTGGCAGGCGCCCTTTGAGCCCCATACCAAAAAGATCTTTAAGAATGCCGTGTTTCCAGGTAGTATCATAGGCCTTCTCCAAATCGAAGAAGACCGACACGGCATGTTCCTTACGCACAAAGGCATTTCTAATAAAGGTCTCAAACCGCACCAAGTGATCAGCAGTTGACCGACCTTGTCTGAATCCGCACTGAATGTTTGCGAGGAGCTTATTCTCCTCCAGATACCAGACAAGGCGGTCATTGATCATCCTTTCCATCGTCTTACAGACACAGCTTGTCAAAGCAATAGGCCTGTAATTCGATGGATCGGAATGATCCTTGCCGGGTTTGGGGACCGGGATAATGCACGCCTCCCTCCAGGAAGGAGGAAATGAACCAGTTGTCCATATATGATTAAATAAATCCAAGAGGACGTTCAGAGATATTTTTGGAAGTTGTTTAATTAATTTGTAATAGATCTGGTCCGGACCACAGGCTGACTCATTGGCCTTTTCCAAGGAGGCATTAAGTTCCTCCAAGGAGAAAGGTTGATTGTAGTCTTCCAGATTCTGTGAAGAGAAGTTAAGAGGTACCGTCTCTTCCTGGGCCTTTATGTTCTGGAATTCTGTAGTGTAGTTCTCAGAGGATGATTTCTGAGAGAAATTCCGGGCCAGACTATTACTAATATCTCTGGGAGAGGTTAAAGTTGTACCATCTCCCTTCAAGTGGTGGGTTCTGGGTTTATTATTTTTGTTTTTTAATTTTTGTATCATGTTCCATACTTTTCTCATGGGAGTCTTGGTGGTAACAGAGGATACGAAATCACGCCAGCACAGGCGCCTCTTGGATTTAAGTAATCGGCGAGACTTTGCTCGCTCGATACGGAACTGGTCCAAATTCTCCTTCCTACCATGGTGTTTATAGCGACGCTCAGCCTTCTTTCGAGATCGAATAGAGGCTTTGCAGTCGCCGTCATACCATGGTTTACTACGTGTATTGGGATTTGTCAAAGTCTTAGGTATTGTTCTGTCTGCAATGGATGTTAAGATTCTCGTAAATTCCCCGATTGGATCCTCTCCTTCGTTGAGTTCTGAAGTGAGCTCAGCCTCACAAAGTGCCGAAAAGAGAGGCCAATCGGCTTTCTGGAATTTATAACGAGGAACTTTCTCTACACTCTTTGAAGTCAGATGTTCTAGGATGACTGGGAAATGGTCGCTACCGCAAAGATCATCATGCACCCTCCATGTGAAATCTGAGAGGAGTGCAGGGTCTGTAATGGACAGATCTATAGCGGAGTAACGACCATTCCCAGAGTGTAGGAAAGTGTCTGTGCCGTCATTAAGTATGCACAGACCTTCCTCGTCGAGAACCTTCTCAATAACCTTAGCCTTTTGATCGTTATTATCACAGCCCCACAATGGACTGTGGGCGTTGAAATCCCCAAGTAACATGTATGGGGCTGGAAGCTGTGCCACCAATCCTCTCAGTTGTTCTATATTTAACTGAGAGGAAGGTGGAATATATATGGAACATAAGGTTATTGTTTTATCCAAAGACACACGGACAGCCACAGCCTGTAAATCTGTGTTCAGAGGCACAGGACTGTGTGCAACACCAGAGTTGACAAATATAGAGGAGCCACCAGTTGCTCGCTCACACTCGCCAACAAAGGTGCTGTAGAGTACGTAGTTTTTCAGAGTTACTCTATCGCTGTCCGTCTGTCTGAGATGTGTCTCTTGCAGACAGAAAGCAACAGGATTAAACTGTTGAATTAATAATGTTAGTTCATTATGATTGGTCCTAAGACCACGACAATTCCATTGGATGATGGTATCCATTAAGGAGGGAGGCGTGCAGGTGAGCCATCGCCAGGTCTGGAACGATGGTCACCCTTTGAAGAGCCACCCTTTTTCCGGGCCTTGGAGGATTTTGGTCCGGGTCTCTTCGGCTTCGGTGAGCGGTCCCGGGATCCTCCAGGTTTTGGAGAGGGTGGGTCAACTTTAGGTCTCTGGGAGGAGGTCTCCATTTCCTCCGCGGATGACTCTGAGAGAGTGTGTACCTTTCTCTGTGAGGTACACTCCTGGGGACTGGAGTCCTGCGACTCCAATGATTCAAACCTATTAGTGGTCTGAACCAAGGGTCCCCAGATGCTCTCCTCAGAGTCAGGGGTGGGTTTGGGAGGATCAGTCCTCCCAGAGATCTGTATGTTTGATTTCGTGGTCCTGGAGGGACGCTCTGCAGGGCCACGGTTTAGACTGGATTCAAAGTGAAAGACCTTTAGGGCATCCCCGGTTGACTTTGATGGTCGAACCGAAGGCCCTGCAGGTCTTTGCACTTTTGATGGATTAGCTGTTTTTGCAGAAAAAGTCTGAGTTTGAGTTGATGTTGAAGCTTGTGCTGGTTGTGGGGTCAACTCAACAGGTGTAGGCCTATCCTTGCCAATGGGCCAAGTAAGTGTAGTTTGCACAGATGTTGAGATGCAAACTTTCTTTGCCACATTGGCATAAGACAGGCCAGGTGAACTGGGCATGGGAGCTACCAACTTGCGGGCTTCTAAGTAGCTCACATTCTTCTCCGACTTGATCCTCTGTATCTCTCTTTCTCGAAGAAAGAGAGGACAGTCTTTCGAAGAAGACATGTGAGCTGCACCGCAGTTGGAGCATTTTGGTGTTAATTTACAATCATTAGCATCGTGATTTTGCCCAGAACACCTGCAACAAACTTGTTTGTTGCGGCATTGAGCGCTTCCATGACCGAACTTCTGGCAGTTGAAACACCGTATAGGGTTTGGGATAAATACATCCACTTTAACCCTATACAGGCCAATGAAAATGTGGTCGGGGACGGTCAATGAGTTGAATGTCAAAAGATAAGTGTTCAATTTGACAACATTGCCGTCCCGTTTGGTGGAGAAGCGCTTAACATTCGTGACCCCCTGGTCGCTGAGTTCCGAGCAGATAAGATCCTCGGACATCTCAGCGAGATCTTGATCGCGGTCACGAATTATGCCTTTACAGCTGTTGAGTGACTTATGAGGGGAAACAACAATCGGTAAATCCCCAATCTTTTTTAAGCTTAATAAATTTAACGATTGTTGTTCCCGGAAGCACTCGATTAGAATGCTTCCATTCCTCAATTTGGATGCAGACTTGCACAAGCCTCAATCGACTTTTTCTGCAAAAAGCTATCTACTTTTGTGACTGGTCGATCAGTGGTACTAGATATCACAAGGAATCTAGGCCACCGATCGGACAGACTAATTTCGTTTGACTCACTAGGAGTCGCTTTCCGTTTTTTAGGCGTTTTAGTTGAAGCCATATATTATTTTGTTTTATTTCACCATTCCTGTTTCCCACCCACCACGGAGCACCAACAAGGGCGATACCTCCCCGTGGGTAGAACCTGCAGGGGGAGGTACCAGGAACTCCAGGAATGGTATACTCAGGCAGATAGAGACAAATATATATATGTAGCTTCTACCTGATTGACCCATTAGCCACCGCCTTCTACAATGATCTTTAATTATATTGGGTCTACTGTGGACAAATCCAACAGTAGAAAATGAAATTTTGGACGTTTTGTATTGTTTATATCCAGGTTTACGAATACCGTGGATTGTTTAAGTTGGATCATTGTAGGGCTCGACGTGACCGGCCGATTGATCGGATCGGGCCAATCCGACCTCCTGTTTAGGTGAAATCAGGGCCAAAGTGGAGTGTTGGGTTTTCGGAGCATTAATTGCCGAGCTCCTCAACCCTCAGCCACCAGGATCCCGTCATCCTCCGACACAGGTAGTCTGCCCACGGCCAACAGGCAGCCCAAGGTTTAGTCGCCTTTTACGAACAAGCTCCAAGGGAAGCTGTGGGCCTATTCTTAACCCCCGGAACCCACACGGGGGAAGAGGCTTTGAAGGCCATCGAAAAACTAAATGATTGACGTTGGAATGAGGGAAATCCATACAGTATGTGGCCTGTATGAACCGAAAACGTGTTCGAAAAGTAAACAAAATTTAAATAACCGGGACGACCATTCATTAATTCTAAGCCAAAGTTAGTTCAAAACAATACTTTATCATACATTTTCGAGACTAGAAGCACTTAAAAGCTTCTGAATTATACGTCTTGAGAAAAATAGCCAATAATTTCAACAATTTGTTGTAACGTCAAAATATCAACATTTTAGCGGCTCATGCCCCTTTAACAAATAACTATTATTCTTAGTAGCACCTTTTCAGAGATGATTACATTTTTGATGTTTAAATTTCAGCAATGAAGGAGGCAGAACCAAACATTGGGGTGGTCCATGTTGGAACCAATAATCTGACATGTTCTAAAACTACAACAGTAGGTTTAGCTTCTGACTTTGAAAGACTTTGCCAAAAATTAGCTTACATCTACAGCTGCCCAATTGTTTTGCTCGGCATTCTGCCCGGACTAGATAGGTGAGTACAGAAAATGACTTACATCCTTTTCCTTTCTTTTATAAAAATAAATTTTTGTGTTTCTTTTAAAGCTTTATCCTTTGGTGCCCACATAACTTATTTTTCATCCAGTATTTTTCTTTTCAATAGAGAAGACCTTGAACCCATGAGACTGGCTTCCGATAGGACCATTGCACGACTTGCAGCATTGAACAACTTTTTCTTCTTTGACTGACAGTCTTTACCCGATAATAATTTCTTCAGGTCAGTTGAATCTGAAACGATAAATTTTTCAGTCATAGGAAAGTATCACAATAATAAAGCTCAATAACAGTTTTTACTCCTGGTACAGTAATATCACATGAACACTATCATGCCGAGAGTTACAACTGTGTTTATAGCTAGGCAGGAGAAATATAAAGGGTATGGTAAGGAGCTAACTGTAGCATATCCAATGATTTATTTCCCTTATACATGCTTTTATGCAAGTGAAGGAAACTTTCACCTTCCTGCTCATATCACTACTAAGTTGTTGCAAAGTTACGCATAGGCTTACAACATGGAGTTGCGCCACCTGACCATTCAAAGTTTCTATAATTTAACACATGTTCGCGACTTACGCCAGCTTAGTAGAACAAGCCCCCCGACCCGCCTAGACAAAGGTTTGATAAAATGTACCCAAGCAATTTTAACATAGACAGATGACATAGAAACATTTGAAGATTGGATGCCCAATGCTGAATCTATCATTTCAGAGGTTGGAGCTTCATAATACAATCGATGTACTTGTTTGAGTAAACATTTTATATAAAAAAAACTTGAGATAACAAATATTCTTCATAAGGTCCAAAAAGGTTTTTATGTTTTCCATCCTTCAAAGCATAGATGGACTTCACTCGTCAAGGATAGGAAATCGTGTACTACACAAAACATACATAATCCACACTTCCGATGTCCCTGGACACTCAAATGTTACATATATTCAAATGACCTCAAACTTGGACTTGCACAAAAACACACTCTTTCAACTGAATAAGAGACCATGTTCATCAGTGAAAGATAAAATAGATCTATTAAGAGTATCAAACAAAAGTTCAACCAATCAGATTAAAACAGAAGACATTAAAATTAGAAGACATGAAATCCATACAAGAATCCACAACAAAAGCACAAATACAAAATAGAGTAGTGATATTAGACAGACACGTCGTATCCCAATGCATTAAACAACAAGACAACATACCACTCCCCCAGTCTGATTGGAGAAATGCTGAAAAGATAATGGAGCAAAATTTAGATTCAGTTTTGCTTTACCAGCGTGGTAATCAGAATTATCATTTTGTTTTGGCAAATCAGGGAAATTTACTTTTGGCAAGGAAATATGGACAGTTTATCATGGGGTGATTTTGTTTGTGTTTAATGATAACAACGGTTTCTATTAGGCCATCAGGCCTATACATATCAGCATGTAACCTGTATAAAACAATAGTGTGCCATTTACACGAGAAATGATGGGCTGATTTAAGAACATAGCAGTTAAATTTCCTGGAAGCTCTCACAACTCATTTAACAACTGCTCAGAAGAATGGAGAAGAATTTATGGAGATTGCCACTAGGGGATAGTGGTTAACCTTTTTAAAGTGGCATGAGCTGCCAAAATGTTGATATTTTGACAGAATGTTGAAATTATTGGCTATTTTTCTCGACGTATAATTCAGAAGCTTTTTAGTGCTTCTAGTCTCGAAAAAATGCCTTAGAATGAATGAATGGTCGTCCCGGTTATTTAAATTTTGTTTACTTTTCGAACATGTTATCGGTTTGTACAGGCCACATACTGTATGGATTTTCCTCATTCCAATGCCAATCATTTAGGTTTGCGATGGCCTTCAAAGCCTCTTACTGTCGTGACGATCAGAAATTATGCAACAAGTGTGAATTCTGGCAGCTCATGCCACTTCAAAAAACTGACATCAGAGACAGGTCTGACATCATCCCATTAAACATTTGTATCATTTTAAAAAATAACTTTTCACTGTAATTCAAAAGGACTCAATGAAGAATAAAAAGGGTTACTATGTACGTACAAATAGATACTTTACAACATTTAGCAGATGGGAGATGGCCAAATTCATGCAGCATAACAGGAAAAACTACTGTTTTGGAAGGTAAAAAAGGCATGCAGTATCATGAAGTTTGGATCTTCCTATGTGTTAGAACCCAGCTGTCACTCAGAGCGTTAGCTCCAACATTATTCTACACAATCTCATCCATAATTTATAGCACAAAATGGTTTATACCTGCAAGAGATACTTTATTGCCTCTCTGTTTTTCCAATCTCTATAATGTTAAACGAGAGGTATGTGCAATAGAATAGTAATTAAAAGATGTTTACTAGTAATTACACATAAACAGGCGTCGAAAGCTCGTGTTGTTTAAAAGCAACTGACGACGTGGTGATGTCTTTTTTTTTTATCATTATCATATATATTATTTAAGCGCAGCAGGGATTAGTAACAAGCATAAACAATTAGCCATTCCATGGAAACAACAAATACACAGGTGGTTTTTACATTTCATGCAACCGAGGTTCAGATTTCAGACCAAGTTGACTGCCTTAAAGCCAGGGACACACTACACTTGCGGTCTACGACAGTAACAGGCGCATTATTCACCGGCGTCTTGAAGTGCGGATTAAAATAAATGAATAAAAAAATTATTATGCAGTTGCACCATGAGGCTGGGGTAAAGAGAGTTAGAAACAAAAGACGATCGGGTGACCATAGGAATCAAGTCCGTTACCTTTCTGTATAATATTATATTTACCACTTTGATAATTTACTAGCTGATGTGGTTTAGTAGGTTTATCTCCTACTCATACTCACTCTGAGTGGATAAAAATTAATTTCAAACATACATTTATTTCTAATTATAGTTTTTCCTCACATTGGAATTCGGTAGGTCAGACAAGTTTTTTGCCTGTGCTTTCCTGGACAAAACTACCACTTAAAACTAAAATGCGACAACATTAATTTAATAATGATGGGTAACGATCACAAACTTAATGTTAAAATGTGTGGCTGTTATTATCTGATGTATAAAAGTTATTAGTAGATTTGTTTGTTGTTGCAATTTTACGAACCCGATAATTTTATCCAGGCAAATTCCGTGTCATTCGAGTGTACGTTTTGCTGCCATAATTTACGAAAACACTCCCATTTCTGAGAGCAAAAAGTAAAAATATATCCAGTCTTCGAAAGCTGTCACTTTCAAAACACAGGTTTTAATTAGGTAAGGGCTTTCAAAACCAGACCCCCCGTGTGGGTTCCGGGGAGATAAGAATAGACCCTCAGCTTTCCCAAGGTGCTTGATCGTAAGAGGCGACTAATCCTTGGGCAAATTTTTAAATTTATGGTATAAACCAATATGTTTTTAAATCACTCTAAAAGATCTTATTTAAATTTGCCTTAAAATGAAAAAAATATAGTTATTTATTTAATGTAGAGTTTATATTTCTATGACATATGTTGAAAAGTGTTGCTGTTTTGGAGATAAATGTGATATGTTGTTTTTATACTTCCAAAAATAATTTACTCTTGTTTTACCAGTTTTTACTATTTTGTGTTTCTGTCAATTTTTGTTTAAAGTGTTTTTTTGATGTTAAAGGCTGAGCTAAATCTAACTTTTTTTCGCCGCCATATAAGTGAAATAATCTTGAGTGCGGCGTAAAACCCCAATCAATCAATCAATCAATCAAAACCAGACAAAAAGCTGCAGGGTTTGCCGCACTGTTTATTGTGATGTAAGACGCCGGCGATTAAGGGAAATATCAAATTAGTTTAATGCTTGCGGTCAAGGCTGCGTCGTGGGCCTTACGTCACTTTGGTTTGAGATGCTGGTAAAAATTGTAGACCAGAAGTGTAATGTGTGTGATTCATCATCTGAATGGTTGACAGGAGACAATTGTCTTTTTCTGTTTGTTTTATTGCTTTGGTGTAGTTAAACTCGAATGTCGCTAATTGTTGTGCAAATTGTTTCATCAATGAGTGCAGGCTGGATACTTCTCTGCAGCCGAGTCTTCCAAACATTCCGACCAGTTCATCAACGACTATTGGTCTAGCTAATCTCGGGAAGCCCTTCTAGCAGAGATTCATGGCGTTTTCTCAGCCTCTGCGATCAGCCATAGCCAGTTGGCAGAACACTTCACTTCAGTGAGTTCATTCTGTGAGGAAGATAGGTATTTGACAGCCATTTGGGTAAATGCTGTATCGAGTGCATTTATATCCTCTCTAATTTGTGTTGTCCTTCCCTTTGTGGGACGAGGCCGTTGGTTTGTTCTTCAACTTGAACCAGTGGGTTTTTTCCTCGGTTTTGTCCTCATGGACTGCTTCAGTATTTCTACTGCTGCAAACAACAGCAACTTTTTTCTATACTTAAACACATACAGATTATGACACAATCACATGTATACACATACACCCATATAAAGTATATTGAATGATTTGATTGTTTCTTTGATGATATCTTTGTACATACTGTCACCTGGGATACAGGTATTAAGTCAGGTCTTGCATAGACTGCAGGATGAGCATATCACTGCCCGTCCTACTAAATGTAGCTTAGTCTATCAGCAGTTGAACTATTTGGGTCATTGTTTGGGTCAAGGAAAAGTGGGCCTTGACCAGAGTAATGTTGCTAGATAAAAGAAGCTCTGCTCATACCAAGAAAGAGGCCAGGTCATTTATAGGCTTAATTGGTTATTATCTTAACTTTATTCCCAACTATGCTGCCATTGCTGCACCATGAACTGATCTTACAAAGAAAGATAAATCTAAGTTACAAAGACATGCAATCTTAAAATGATCTCCAAAAATAGCGTATGATAAAATCCATATTGCAATAAAAATTCAAATTTTATGGTATAAACCAATCTGTTTTAAATTTATTTTATAATCCTCTCCTTTCGGCATGAGCTGCCAATGTGATGATATTTTCCCATTAAAACAACATTTTAAAACTTGTGGCTATTTGTCTCAAGAAGTACAAATGTGAAACCTTTTAGTGACTCGAGAGGGTACTTTGAAATAGTGGTTTGAACTATATTATACTAAAAATAATTTTGAATTCTCGCATTCAATTCACTTTGAGACTTAATCAAGCAATGCCCTCCCCTTCCTAGATGTACAGATCACAAGGTGTACAACAGGCATCACCACTAGTGTGTATAGGAAGCCAACACTTACAGATCAGTACATCCAAAATAATTCCTGTCACCAAACGAAGATTAAGTCAGGTGTCATCACTACACTCACAAGAAGAGCAAAGACATATGCAACCCAGAAAATCTAAATAAAGAACTCCAGCACTTATTCTACCTGAACAACGCCTATCCGAATTGGGCCAAGAACCTGAAACCTGTCAACCGATTTACAGAACTCCCAACTGAGCCAATCCGAGTTGGGCCAAGACCCTGAAACCCGCCAACCCATCTACAGAACGCCAATCAGAATGCCCATCCCCTTTGTAGGACGCCTAAGCCACCAAATTAAACAGCTAATAGAGAATGAATCACCAGCACAGGTTATCTTAACCAGCACTTCAACACTCAAATCGCAACTGGGAGCAAACAGCAGAACTACAACAATCAACAACAACCCTAAAGGAATAATCTACCTGTCCGACTGCTCATGTGGAGAGAAGTACATAGGAGAAAAGTCCAGACCACTGTCCGTCCACACAAAAGAACACAAATCAGCAACAACCAAATCAGAACCACAGTAATCCGCAATAGCAGAACATATATACAACAATCCATCCCACTGTGTTGCCTGAGGAAACCCTAAAACTTTAGCAAGGAATCTTACCTACTGGAAATTTGTTTAAATTTCTCTTTCGTTCAGTTCATGTATTTAAGATTCAAACTGATAAAGTTTAAATATATATACACCGCCAAATCAGGTAAATCAATTAAGAAAATGTATACATCCAACCGTTAACAAATTTGTTTCAGAAAATAATGGAGACGAAGAAGTCCTTACAAACAACAATCAATATAGTCTTTCTGCATGGGTAAATAACATAACAGACAAGTCCATAACACATTTTCCCTTTTTATTGCATTACACCCGTTTTGAAAATGCTTTACAGTCAATGTTATTTTGATACCTGACCGATTGATTTACTGATTGATTGGCTGGTTAATTGATAACTTAATTGCTTGGGGCTTAGTTTATATGGTAGCAAAAGCACCAGCCGACCAAAAGATCATTCTCCACATCCACCCACATCTAAATTTGGACATTGAGCTCCACACACCATATAGGATCAAGATGGCTAATGTATTCGGCATACTTAATGTTCCTCCTTGATGGGTCAGCAAACAGGGCTATTTAAGCCACAATGCCCCAGCCCGTTACAACTATTCTTCCAAGCATTTCTTTTAACTTTCAACACCTATGGTTGATTGATGAATACTATTTTTTTACTAAATAACCATTCCGAAAAAATCTAACTCTGTCTGAATCAATGACATTTATTCATATGACCAGGGAAACATATGTGTTCTTATAATTCCTCGCCCGTTTTTTGCTGTCAGGTATTGAATGGAGAGCCCATGCTTAATGATAGATCTGTGCCACAAGAACCCCAGATCCAGACAAGTGAAATGTTTGCCGGTAATTTATCACACTAACTTCAGAACTTTAAGGGCTCTGTGCTCTATAGACGCAGTTTTTCCCAGTCATATCAAAGAAATATATTTGAATAATATCATGGACAAATATTGCATATTTAACGATATTTACAAAAATCTAAATGATAGTTACATTGAATATAGAATTAGACCAAACAGTATCCCATATTTATTTCAGAAAGCAATAGAGACCAAGATAAGAAGTACTTATCAACAACAATCAATATAGTCTTCCTGCAGAGGTAAATAACATAACTTACTTTGTATGTCCAAACACATTTTCCCTTTTGTTGTCGATTACACACGCTTCGAAAATGCTTTACACAAGTCAATGGATTATGTTATTTAGATACATGAGTGATTGATTGATTGATTGTGTTTTAACGTCGCATTCAACAGTTAATGTCACACTCCTTTCCAAACTGCTTTACACAATATTCGTTAAGATAAAATCCAATGAAAAAATATTGTTTCAAACATTCCATTTTACTTCGAACAACTATAGCTTTGTCTGAAATAATCAAAGATATTTATCTGGGAAGCCATTATGTTTTCGGGTCTTCCGTCATCCTTTCCATCCTTGTCCGTACAATAACTCATGAACGATTCATCCGGTCAACTTCAAACTTGGGGTGTGCCTTGACATCGGGCAGAGGACGGTTGGGATTGATTTTCAGCAATGTGCGCAATCCAATATGGCCGCTATCCGTCATATTGGATTATGAGCATGATTTTCTTGTCCGGGCAATAACTTGTGGATGATTCATCCGATGAACTTCAAACTTGGGGTGTACCTTGACATTGGTGAGAGGATGGATGGGATTGATTTTCAGCAATGTGCGCAGTCCAATATGTCTGTGCGTCCGTCTTTCCATACTTGTTAGTACAATAACTCATGAATGATTCATCCGATCAACTTCAAACTTGGGGTGTGCCTTGACATCGGACAGAGGACGGTTGGGATTGATTTTCAGCAATGTGCGCAATCCAATATGGCCGCTATCCGTCATATTGGATTATGAGCATGATTTTCTTGTCCGGGCAATAACTTGTGGATGATTCATCCGATGAACTTCAAACTTGGGGTGTGCCTTGAATTGTGAATTTCTAAAATAAACCGGGTATTTTTTCACAATGCTTGTTTATCTTTTCAGCAGAAAATAGAAGAAAAGGCATAAAGGTATAGTGAAAAAGATTGGCAGACCTTGAAGAAGATTCCTACGATGATGATAATGAGTACGTACCTGAATCTGGCGACGCAAGTGATGAGGAAAGCATACCTGGTACGCTCTTTTACTGTTATAGGCCCATTTTGCGAAATGAATGCTTTTAAAAAGCTCTTAAAATAGTACATAAGCAAACCTTTAAGTGTGTGTCATTCTTTGTTATGGCATCGGCCTGATTGATTAACTCCAGATCAAATAAAAGCGTAAATATCAAAAGTGTTTTTTACTGATCAGTCAAAGGATATTTTCCATTTCTAAGTTAAAGGGTTCTCAATTTGCTTAGAATTTAAAGATTTTCTTTTGATCCTCTTTTGAGTTTGTAATAGTCAAGAATGTTACTTGTTTTCTGGGAGGGTGGGGGTGGTTTCTTTTTTTAAAATAACTCATCTTCCCAGAACATTGGACTATTATAGTATATCTTCTCAATGTTTGAATTATATTATTTCAATTATTTACTCTCTTATCTACATTTCACCTCTTAGAGTAATATGTATTTGTAGACGAAAACGTAGCTATTAAGTCAAAGATAGCAGGTTTGGGGAATGATACTCATGACGTCTGTCTGCCTTCAAATGAATCACCGAAATCTGAAACTTTTATACAGGCTCTGTACATCACTCGACGTGGAGGAAATCAAAGACGGATGTAAACAAGGATACGACAAAATAAATTATTGTACGTTTTGTGGAAGCGGCATAAAAAGCAAAATTTCGCGACACATATTGAGTGTGCACAAAGATCACCCTCGGGTATCATCCATATTATTACTAGAAAAACGAAGCAAACAGAGAGAATGATGGCTTTAGAGCTCTTGGAAAATGAAGGAAACTTTAAACACAACATAACAGTTTTAAAGCCAAATTCTGGAAACTTGGTGGTGGCATGAAGAGATTGTGACAACACTCACCCTCCATCTGATTATTTGCCATGTAAAGACTGCAAAAAAATTGTTCTAAAAACAAATTTATGGTGGCACCAAAAGACCTGTCGCTTACGGAGTTTGCCAAATAAAGAGGAGGAGACAGAAGATTTCCATATACGTAATGCAGTAAGAAAAAGTAAACACCTGTTAAACAGTGCAGTTCTCGAGAAGGCCGAGGAACGTGCCATTCAGATGCTCGATAGAATGCAAGATGATGAGGTGAAGGCAGTCGTCTTGAAAGACAGTCTTATTAAGATTTATTCGGCTAGTTCTGGAAGCTAAAAAGAAAAATTCCCAAAATATTTACAACTTAGCCATTCTACTCAAACCAGAAAATTTTGATCTCGTGGAATGCACAAATGCTTTATCAACTAAAGCTCTCACATTAGGTAAATATATGGACCATCTGCTAAGTAATGTTTTGCAGGTTAAAATTGGCCAAGCATTGAGAAATAATATCAAAAACATGGAGGCAACGAAATTTAAACAACTGTTTGACACAGAATGGAACAGCCTGGTTAACTCTGCAAAATCAAAGGAGATAACCACAAAGAAAGAAACCAGGCCCTCGGACTTGCAGAAATTAAACGGGTTCGCTTTATTAAATAAGAGAAGATCAGTCCAAGATTGGATGATTTTATCTAAGTATATCCTTTGCCGGTTAATTTTCTTTAATAAACGCAGCAGAGCTGAGGTGACAGGGCTTCAAGTTAAAGAATACGAAGAGAGGCCAAAATTGGAAAGGCGATAAAGAGTTTTATTTCCAGTCTTTCAGCAGTTGATAAACTTCTTTTTGATTGGCACCTAACATATCATTTTCCTATTTGGTTTAATTGTTCTTTTTGATAGGAACTTAACATATCATTCTCCTATTTGGTTTAATTGTTCTTTTTGATAGGTACTTAACATATCATTTTCCTATTTGGTTTAATTGTTCTTTTTGATAGGTACTTAACATATCATTTTCCTATTTGGTTTAATTGTTTTGTTAAATTGATTGTATAAATAACCCTTGCAGGTAAAAATCAGTCAAAGAGAATGAAAGAAAGATGTATCCGCAAAACTAGTTTACAAGAAATTGATTAATTGATATATTAAATCCGGTGAGTATGAAATGGACAAATATCAATTAAAAGTACAATTATGATATAAATTGAGATAAAACCAACATTTTTGTCTAAATATTTCACAAATTCAAATACATGTTCTATAATGCAGATAATGACGGTTAAAGATTGGACACAAATTTGTAGTTTCTGACAGAACTAGATTCAAATGTTCTAGTAAGTCTCAAAGTGAAATATGCTCTTAATATAATTCTTATATATCCTTTTCAGAATGGATATGGTAGTATCAGCTGAGAAATCCAGAAAAAACGTAGATGCCTATGTCCTTCTACCTCCAGATGCAAAGACTGCTATTGATTTGTTGATTGAAACGTGTAGCAGTGTTGGGGTTCGGGAAACCAACCCGTATATCTTCGCCCGAATAAATGCAGAGACACCCTTAAGTGGAAATGTTGAAATCAGTGAAGTTGTCCAACAGTGCCCAGAACTACGGGATCAAATTAGTTCGAGGACCGTAAGGACTTATATAGCTACAGTTTCACAGGTATTCAAGTTTTGAGTTAAAGTGACATGAGCTGCCAAACTTTGCACTATTCTCATAAATTCAGATAGAAGTAACTAGTAAAACTAAATGATATTTGTTGCTTATAAAAATACATAAAAGGTACATCTCGATTGGTATCGGCCTAAAGCTCTTATTTTGTACGTTTCAATACAAATGAGACACAATTACCTGTTTCAACGAAATTTTCTACCTCATGCCACTTTAAAGGGAATCGATCTTGCCAGAGATGTTAATGCCAAGCTGGTACAGTATATGGTTAGTTTTAAGTAATGATGTCATTTCAGGTATTAGACATGAATGATAAGGAGGTAGAAATGCTTGCAACTCACCTTGGCCACGATGTTGCAACTCATAAAGGGTGGCACATTCTACTTTAGAGTTATCCAAGGTAAGATTTTCGTTTAATTTAAACATTTGAACTTTCTGCTATACATATATTAATGAACACCAAAACATATACTTGTTTGGCACACAACATAAATAAGTAGGCTAATAAATGTGCATGTTTTTTCGGAGAGATTTTCTATTATGTTCCTTTTAGAAGTAGAAGTATGCAATGTGTGAGTTCCATATTATATATTGGGAGCATAGGAGGCTTGGGTCATTTTTTCAATGGTTTTGTGTACCCTGTTTTTAGAATGAAGGTCAGATTCAAAAGAGCAATACTGCAGTTTATTAATATAGCCTTTTTCTTCAAGGGAACGAAGAATTCTATTGCAGTTTCCAACATTTTCAGACCTTATTTCCTTATCAAGTTTTTGGTAATAAAGGGTTGTTTAGCTGCCGTTCTACCTCAATCATAATCTCGTCTAGACATGCATGTAATAACTTTTGTCGAGCATTTATCAGCAGGTTTTATAACGATATATATGTTTTGATGTCCCATTAGCTTACTTTAGGCAAGACGTTCTGACTAAGGTTATGGTGGTTTCTAGGATTATACCTAAACCACCAAATGTCCTTGATACAGAGTCACGACTTACGTTTCTAATTGGGTCATACATGTGAGAAAGGGGGGTGTAGTCGCTTTAAGACGTAAAAGAATATCAGTAGATATCATCCAGACCTATAATTCTGGAGAAGTCCATAACTAATGCATGTTTTTTTCGGGGACATTTTCTATTATATTCCTTTTAGAAGTAGAAGCATACAATGTGGATTATATTATAGGTAGTTTTCCATATTTTTTACGTAAATGTACATTCCTACTCAGAAATGCGAAATTTACTAACTGCACACCACAATCAGAAATAGTAATATAATTTGTCATCAGTTCGTATCACTCATGGTGGATTCAGGATTTATTCTCGTCCAATAAAGTCAGCAATATGATTATATGTGTCAAAATAGGACAGAATATATACGTATCGCTTGAACGCCATTTTAGCCTTCCCTAGTCATAGGCCGAATTGTTAAATGAACTGCTAACTGAACTGTTGTCTGGTCAATATCTTGAAAAATATTTCACCCATAGCCTCCATATTTAACACAGAAACATTACTCGCTACAGGCTACAAGCGTGTATCGAAATATCCACTTTCCCTAGTCATAGGCTGAATTGTACAGTGATATTTTTAGTAACACACAGAGTGGTTACCCTTGATGCTGTGTGAGAAAACTCCCTGACGAGATATGTCGTATCTGGCAGGGAGTTTTTAATGTGGGGATTGCCTGTGGAAACCTATTAAAAGAGAATGACTTAACCCTTTACTACTTGCATTTAAATACTATAACAGGCTCTATATATTCGCATTAAAATGAATATTTTACAAAAAAACACCATGTTATCATTCAAGTGCTTTCTGGGCCATACCAAGTAAATTGGCTTCATGAAAATTTGGTCAACCCTTAAGAGATACATGGCCCACACTACCAACAATTTTTGGACACAATAAGTTAGTAGGATTTTTACCTGTGAACTAATTAAAGTCAGAAAACAGGTAAAAACAGGGGGTAAATGCCTGAAAACTGAGTTTGTGTTAATGGTCAAATGTTAATAAAGCAGAAAAATGAAGGTCAACTGTTAATAAAGCTAATGCTTACATGTGGAGGTGATATCTGCAGGGAAAAACTGGTCTCAGGCAGGTAAAAATACAGTTAAATCAACAGGTAACATTCTGGTGCACTTAGGATCAAGGTGAATAGTTACAATGTTAGTTCATCAAATTAATTTCCTATTGCAAACGCAAGTCTATCTCTTGAAATCCAGAGCAGATGATGACAAAGTTTTCAGAAGAAAGGTGAATCAAGATAAATCAATCAGCACAGGTAAAACAGGTAATACAGGTAAGCTTGAACAAAAAGTTAGTATTATACAGGTATTGTACAGTCATTGTTAGAAACTGAATATTTCTACTGTTCTGATGGGGAATGATACTGATGGAAACAAGCAGTCTTACAAAGAGGAATATCACACCAGCTACACCTGAAGGATGTCTCCACTGGGTAACCCTTAGGTGTTTTTACACCTTTGCAAATGCAATGCCTACACTGTCTCTTTCTGCCATTTATCTTCTCAAGTTTGTGTGAACCAAGATTAACTGCTGGGATGGACAAAGTAAATCGGTTAGATGGCTTTCTGCCACAACACTTTCGGCTAGAAAAACCACCACAAAGCAATTCTGCTAAATCAATCCGAAATTTCAGGTGTGAATAAAACTTAGGTAATGGGGGCCTGTGATCACTCAAGGTAAACAGCTGGTAAGAATTAACAATTGTCAAGTTGACCAAGTACCACAAAACATATCTCCACCATTTTCTCGACTTACGCCCAACATCATAGTAAGACCTCATCTGATCGGATCGGTCAACACCTCCCATATATTTATTATAGGTTCTCACCACCTCAGGTACCTGCCGCACAGGTGTATCATCTCTGGGCCTACCTCTGTTAGTGCTGGGTCTAACTTGTTGTTCTATCAATTTAGGGCTGCAGTTAGTCGACAGGAAAGATACAGTACGTTTGTCACGCCATGAAGTCACAACCAAATTACCGTCCTGGTAAAAGACAGATTCACCTTTGTTGAGCTTGTTACCTTTCAGACCAGGTGGAAGGCCTTTACGATTTAACATCACAGTGGAACATGCATAAGTGTAGTTGCTAAATAAATCCTTTACAAGTTTCACGCTTGAAAAAAATCTATCAAAATAGATGTGGTGATGTTTGTTCAAGTAGGGTTCAACCAGAGACATAACGACATGGTATCCGGATCCAAATGGCATCGGTTGTTTTGATTTACCTGTGTAGACCTCGAAATTCATGCAATACCCATTTTTAGAGTCGCATAACTGCCATACTTTTATGCCCCACTTTGTTGGTTTTTTAGGCAAATACTGCTTGAAAAAAAGTCTCCCTTTGAATGCAATCATTCCTTCATCAACAGATAAATCACGAGATGGGTAATAGTTGTTTTGAAATCTTGACTGAATTGAGTCAATCAACGGACGGACTTTGTACAAAGGGTCATACTCACTTGAATCTCGCCCAGGTGTGTTAGCATTATCACATAGATGGAGGTATTTTGTCAGCAACAGGAAACGATTCTTAGACATTATTTTCGAAATAAAATCACATCTCAATTTGGGATCCGTACTCCAGTAACACCAAACCTGTGGGAGTTGTTTGACACCCATCATGATATTAATGGAGAAATAAGCCCGAATCTCCTCAGGTGTGGTCTCTAATGACAGGGCTCCACGTTGCTGCGCATAACGGTTGGTTTCTGTTGCCAATAAATCGAAAAACCGGTAATCCCATAGCAAAAAAAAGAAATTCAGAGGGTTACATGTATCTGGGAGTCGATGTTTGGGACCAGAATCTTCTAAAAAATCACGAACATTCACATCTGTCAAATTAGTTTTCCATGTTGTTGTCGTGTCATTTTCGGACTCATCACTAGACAGCTCAGATTCTGACTCCGTTTCGTCGTTTTCTGCATCAGAAACATCAATATCCGATTCGCTTGAATCGTCCAAACTATTCTCGTAGTTATCCTCGTGTCTTTCAGTGAAATCTTCGTCAGTAAATCCCAAAAAATCGCCGTCGTCAGAGTCACTGTCAGTCAAATTGACCGCCATTATCGGCCAAGAAACTGGCTAAGACTTCAGGTAAGGGGTTTTCCCGCTAAAATCTCGAAAGCGAGGCTCTGACGTAAATTTTTTTTAGGGAAATCCTCCGCGAAGTAAACAGAATTCTATCTGACGGAAAATTACTGGGATTTCTAGCCGTTTTCAACCGAGATTGCGATAGTAATTCGAGCTGGTCCGTACGGCCGGGTACGGCCGGGTTGGGTTCCCAGCATCCGGCCGGCTACGGCCGGGTTGAGTAATAAAGGGTTAACATGTATACCGTAAAATTTCTAAATATTCTGCCATTTTTCTTTTACATAGAACGGTTTTATTTATTTAGTATATGTACTGAACTGGAAAAAAAACGTCACTCCTTTTTGGATATTATTAATCAGTGTATTTCAAATAGGTGTAAAAAAACACACTTGTCAACGGAATGATTCCAAATTTGACATGATTGATCATCATCATTGGCATACAAATATTAGAGACTTTCAAGTGAAAGTGAGGAAAGGTGGCGCCACAGTGCGATCCGGAAGTCAAAAGTGTGTATGGCCAGCATGGACGTTGCATTGTCTGAACATTGAGTGGATGAGACGGTTGATAAAGATGATAGGAACTTGGGCCCAAACTCTGTGATACGCCTGAGTGAGTTCATCTGCAGTTGTTGGCTTTGATCGCACAAGATTGAGCCTTCTCTGAATCTCATCCCACAATTGTTCTATCAGATTTAAGTCTGGACTGAGAGCAGGCCATCAAAGAGTGTATGTTGTTTTGACGGAGGAAGTCTCTCGTTGCTCTGGCAGTATGGGCTCGTGCGTTGTCCTGCTGGAAGACATGATTTCCACACCAAGCAAATGAAGGGTCTCAGCGTCTGATCCATGTAACGTGCAGCTAGTACACCATTTCCTCTACCAGAACCAACATTCTGGAACACCATAGGGCCTAGTTTGTCATTCAGTGCTTAAGCACACCATACCATAATGCTGGGACCTCCCCACGCGTCTCTTTCCATAACACACTTATCTGCAAAACGCTCCCCTCGTCTACACCACACTCTCAATCGCCCATCCACTGTCAAGATGAAATATCGGCTTTCATCGGAGAAACCTACAGTTCTCCACTACTGGTGACGCCAATTCCGATGCTATGTGGCCCATTGCAGACACGCGTAGCGATGTCGAGCAGTGAGGATAGGACCCCTGTAAGACATGTGACATTTCCCTGCCTCAAACGCCTGCGCAGTGTCGTCACTGATTGGTCTCTGGTGATTGCCAATGGTTGTCCTTGATGTAGTGAAGCGGTTTTGCAGGTGTTGATGGACCATCTGACGATCTTGCCTCAACGTTGTCACAGGCGGTCTTCCACTACGAGGAGGGTCTGTGCTTCAAATGGCTTGAACCCATTGCTGCAGGCGGTATATTGTTTGGACATGAACAATGAAGTGGTTTGCCACAGGTATTGCAGTCTGGCCGCACGAAGTCTTCCCCAGGCTTGCTCTCTCTGCTCGTGGTATGTCACTACTGTCAAACTGTGAATGATTCAGTGCATGCTTGGTGGCTTTTCTATGGGAATGACACCTCGCAACACACATGCATTGTGACCTTTGTGCAAAACGAACCGATAAAGCACCCCATCATTACTTTAACAACTGTGCTTTGACGACATGTTTTGCATATTAGTAACATGATCAGAAACCAAACTTTCCCGACCACTGGCTTCAAACCTGGTCTAGCAAGGATATCAAAAGAGAAAAATTATTGAAAATTATGATTACATATGCATTTAGCAACATTTGAATAGGGTGACGTTTTTTTTTGCGGTTCAGTATATATTTCAACCAATTTAAAGCACTTTTTCGGTATCATGGGTTAAAATGACGTTTAATGTTAGATCTATATTAAATTGGGCAGATATTTGAGTGTTATTTATCTAATACATATATATCGGTTATCTTAAAAGGGCATAGTGCCCACGTTTGTTATTTTTTCTTTTAATAATGATTATAATAATAGTATAAATAAGGATAAATTTGTACATTAAAACAGAAAATTGGAGGAATCCTTCGTGAACATATATCATCCGGCCAGACAATATAGCAATGTAAACAAACGATATAGATAAACTTGAGTGCATACAAGTAGATCAAGCCTTGTTACAACCGGACTATGGAACCAATGAGAGAAAAGAAAACGCCAAATTAAAATGGTTTATTAGATCAGAAAGTTGCCTTTGTGTAGACAACAGTGAAATAGCTCCCTTTTTTGTAATTTCTATCTTCTTCCAGCTGTCTACACCCTGTGTGGATTCCGAGGAGATATGAATAGACCCTCAGCCTAGCCCTTCCCAAGGTGGCCCCCTGTGTGGGTTCCGGGGGATAAGAATTGGCTCACAGTTCTCTGGCAAGCTTGATCGTGAAAGACGACTAACCTGGGTCAAATTTTTAATTATTATTATTTTTTATTAAGTATAAACCTTTTTGTTTAAATTACACTCTATCAGAACATAAATACATATTTTGTAATTTGTATATTATAAAAATGGTTATATAAATTGTTTATTGTTGCTCCATTGGAGATAATTGTGATATTTCTTGTTTTTAATCTCCGAAAATGATTTACACATGTTTTACCAGTTTTTATTACTTTTGTCTCGGTCATATTTCAGTTCCAATGTAGTTTTGATGCAACATTTGTATGATGATTTAATTTCTTTTTGCCGCCGTGTAAGTGAAATAATCCTGAGTGCGGCATTAAACTCTAATCAATCGATCAATCAAACAAATACATTTCCAGGTGGCTGAATTTTATGACTTTACAAACGTGAAGAAATACATTCTTACATAAAACTGAGGCTTTGGAAAGATGATTTACAAATGCTAATCAGAATCTGACTCACTATCTGCATTATCCAAACTCATTAAAAATACAGAGACAGATGCAAAAGAATTGACACTGTGCTAGCAAAGGACAAGGTTTTTAACAATGGTGTTGAATCTGAACTGGATGAGTTTGATATATATCAAAGAAAACTAAAATCTCTGGCAAACTGTCAATGCGTTTGAATTTGAATTCCAGTAAAATTGTCGACTGTGAAAGGAGAGGTAGGAGGTCTCAAAACTTGATCCCCAAGCACACATAGGTAGGTTTACATGTCCCATATTACGGAGATACACTGGCTTGATTTGTGGATCATTAGGTGAAAACGCCCACACGATCAAATATTGCCCGTTTAACTTGAAGTATGCAACAAATGACAAAGCTTCCAGGACCAATCCGAACATGTTGAAAAAGTGAGGCTTCTGTCATATCGCTAAGGGGAATTTGTTTAACTTTCAGAATCTAACCTCCCTTTCAAGGCACCATCTGAACTTGGGGCCATTTGGCGCAAGCATGTCCTTCCCATCAACCCAAACATTGAACCAGCTTGAAAGTGATGCGTTAGTCTCTCCCTGCAAAAGAATTGACACTGTGCTAGCAAAGGACAAGGTTTTTAACAATGGTGTTGAATCTGAACTGGATGAGTTTGATATATATCAAAAAAAACTAAAATCTCTGGCAAACTGTCAATGCGTTTGAATTTAAATTCCAGTAAAATTGTCGACTGTGAAAGGAAAGGTAGGAGGTCTCAAAACTTGATCCCCAAGAACACTGTTGTTTTTAATAAACACACAGACTGAGAGGCGCTTTCCGTATATGGCTCACATGTCCCATATTACGGTGATACACTTGTTTGATTTGTGGATCATTAGGTGAAAACGCCCACACGATCAAATATTGCCTGTTTAACTTGAAGTATGCAACAAATGACAAAGCTTCCAGGACCACAAGAAATGCATTTGGTTAAAAGCCATCCAATTTCCTGAAATGTGGAAAGTAGATCATACAGATACAGACTAAACATCTGTTTGACTTTAGTACTTACTGTGAGATCCTCACTAGTATAGGTCGATTGATTGTTTTATGCCGCGCTCAAGATTATTTCACTTATATGGTGGTGAAACAAAGTTAGTTCACATCAAAACTACATTTTTAAACAAACATTGACAGAAACACAAAACTGGTAAAAGTGGCTAAACTTAACAAATAAGCTCTAAATCTTCGAACCTGTGGGCAAAAATGAAAGGTTTTTGGTCAAACTTGCCGCGAAAATCAGGAATATTGTTTACATTAAATAAGAAAGTCCGTTTTCTGTATTTTTCCCAGACAATATAAGTTAGGAACTTTCTATTTTTACCAAAATTTAAAAGTTTGGACGTCACTTTGTATTTTTAATTGGAATTTGAATTGTTAGGTGCCCGTAACGTAAACAAACCAAACTGCCCCCTATTGGCGATTTTATGTTTCAGTCGAGCGAGTGAACTAACGGCACAGTGTAATTTTACGTAGGCCTATTTATCTGAGAAATACAGACTGACGATCGGTTAACAGTGACTGGAAAAGCCTGCTGATAATTGTTTGAGTGTAAACCACAGATAGAAAGGCCTGAAATGAGGGTAATCCAACACGAAAGTTGACCGACACTGATCGTTGTTGTTGTAATCTGGCTTTGATTCTTCATTTGTTTTTCACCCCATTTCTACATTCTAAAGCTAACTAGACATGTTTTATGTGTCCTATGTTTAAGTTTAGTTGTATTAGTCGTAGTTAGCTCATGTAAGTTGGTTTTCTTAGCAAATTTAAACAGGCTACCGTGGCAAGTGGGCCTTTAAACAATGGCACAACATTTCATTAGAAATTAGAAATTAATTAGCAATTAGGAGGAAAACTAAGCTTCCTTCACCTCTCAATCACCGCTACTAACTTCTGTGAACATCGCCGCAACATGCGCTGTATGCACTTCCGAGACCTGTCAAATCATGTGATAGATTGAGTTGTAAACATGTAGTCCGAAGCGTAAGTTGATTGTTCTGTGTGTTTTGTTGTTGTAATTTTGCCTGTTTTTTACTTGGCCAAATCGTTTGAATGGATTATTCTATGAATGTTTACACAACATACCAGCCCCAAGAGACGTTTGATAAATTTCAAAGCTATTTCGGACATCATGTTACACAATTACTCAATTTACTGCTATTGACTATACTTCGTAGTCTGTCTCTTCAGCTACTTCTCTTTACAAAATGTGAGAAAAGGTACATTATCAAGTAAACTTTCTGATAAAAAAACAAACTAGAAACTGTTTCAAAAGCAAAAGGGAATGAAGTCAGTGAAAGTATTATTAAATGTGAAAAAGTTAGTTTAGAACAGAATTTTGAGTCTGCTCTTCGTGAGATTGAAGCATTGACAGACAAATTAGATCATACTGTGGACATTGTCATTTGAATATGTACAAACTGAATTTCTGTCCGCTTCTGTGAAAGACAAAAAAACAGTAAGAGGAAATTACACGAAGTCACTTAAATAATATTACATCCCCAAAAAACTTTAAAGCACGTGGTAGTGAAGCAGAAGTGGCCTCGAAATAACACTGACGGCCGAGTATATGATAAACAGTTTTTTTGTCTCTACTGCGAAAAAGCTCAGGCAAAATTGCCAAGGCATTGAGTCACCATGCATGCCAAGGAAATTGAAGTGGCCAAATACATGGCTGAGACAGATAAGCAGAGGAGGTCTAACACACTATGCAAACTGAGAAACATAGGGAATCACAAACATAACACAGAGGTTGTTCGGCAAAAGTCTGGGAATTTGGTTGTGGTTTACAGACCTGCAGCTGTATCTACATCCTGGAATGACTACCTTCCCTGCTAGTATTGTTTGGGATACTACATATCCTGAACCTCTGGAAACATGTTAATAGATTTTAGCCCCGAAGGACAGAAAGAAAAATGCCAAAGTTAAATCCTTTGCTAGGCTACTGTGTCGGATGGGCTTAACAGACTTCTATTGTCTTTGAGCTCAGATAAAATTGGCCGAACTATAAAAGTGACCCACTGATACTCCAGTTAGGAGAAAAGCTTTATATGAAAAAATGCCCATGATAAGGAACAGTACACACACTAAGGGAGTGTGGTAGAATGTTAAGACAACTGCATCAAACTACGCCAGAACTATCTTCTGCATCACTTGCACAATTTATAAACCCACTTTTTTCAAGAATGTAATTGCTGCAGCCCGCATTGTGGCCGGATTTAACTCCAATACCGCCTCTTTAAAATGACAGGTTCAGAACGGAGAAGTATCTTCCCTACTGATCTGAATAAAAAAGCCACTCGAGCTAAAGGGTAACTGAGCATCAATGATAGTGGCAAGGAAGCGATATTCACTGTAAAAATTTACGGTGAACAGAATCATGAGGTAATGGGAGTAAAACGACCACTTAAAGGTTTGAACCGAGCTGTTACGGCATCCAGTGCTAGGGAGAGAGGTGTAGCTATCTTTTATTATGATCGTGTGAGTGAAAATGCCCGAAGATCAGCTCAAAGAGGTTTATGTAACACAACAGACAAGTTATAATGGGTAAAATACAAAGCCGACTGCGGTGATTTTCAAAGTTATTTTGGACGATTCCATTGCTAAGATTACCTAAGTGATGGAATCCCTTCGTCACAGACAATCAGCTTTGGGAAACCGGTCTCCAGTTGAATTACCTTGTGGAGAGGGCACTAAGGTTCAAGTGTCTGATAGGATAGCCACAGTACTCGGCATTGAGTCGACGAACATTCGACAAGTTACAAGATGAACTAAGCCCACGTTCAAAGCATGGTCCATGCCAGTTACAGAGCCTATTAGCCCAGATCATAGCGATCCGCCAACATCAGTATTCCCTATATGGGCACCCCCCTCCAGATCATAGCGATCCGCCAACATCAGTATTCCCTATATGGGCACCCCCACACTTGTTTCGGTATCAGACCAAATCCCCATAGATCTCTAGTCTCCCAAGCAGTCAATTCCACCTATAGCCAAGAAAACCATGCGAGATCGAGTAACAGATATTTTACATTATGGATGCATGGCGTTATTCACACCGACCAGAAGGAACTGGTAGACGGATGGGGCTATTAAAATCAAAACTTCCTTCTCTACTACAGAATGGCCACCTGTGGGATGGAAATCAATAACCTCTTCAATAGGAAGTCACATCAATGCAGTGAGAAATGATCACAGGAAAACAGCCTTTCGACCGACAGAAAATGCTTGATAAATACAACATGTTGGCCCTTCCAGCTACACAACTACAGGACCTCTCTTCCCAGGAGGCATCTACATTACTCGCAAAGGCGAGATATTACAATTACCAGGCCTTAATTTGTCTAGCATACGATAAGAAGCAAGTCTTCGACACGGAGGAGCTCCTAGAGATGGTAAACGTGCTACAAGGGGTCAGGGTGAAAACAACAAACGGATTTATTTTAATGAAAGTTGTTTGTTTCTCAATCCCAACGTGACATCCAGATGAAACTGTTATTTACATTCAGCAGATCCGATATGATAGAGTCTTTTGAGTCATCGCCACTTGTTTTGCAAAACAATTGTCCTGTCTTCGTGTGCGATACCACAAGGGACTTTGAAGGGTTTACGATGTTCGAGAACAATGACATGGGGGAATGGGTATGAATTGTTTCCAGTGCAATCGGCGGACAAGAAGTATCCCTTGTGATAACCGATTCAACATCAAACATGTTCTTTTAGGTGTGTGGAGTTTGCCCTGAACAGGCAATTTCTCAAAGGCAAACTCAATGAAGGAGCTTTTCACCAAGGTGGAAGGCCCTATTATTGTAAAAAATTTAAAACATTGGTTTATACCATAAAATTTGAATTTTTATTGTAATATACTTATTTTCATATACTATTTATGGAGATCATTTTAACATTGCATGTCCTTTTAACCTTCAAAATAGTGATTTACACTCTTTTTAACATGTTTCATAAATTTATTTCCGTCCTTTTTATTTTATTGAAATTTTGATGTAAACGGGCCTGTCTGATTTAAACTTCTATTCGCATCCATATAAGTGAAATAATCTTGAGTGAGGCGTAAAACTCTTGATCGATTAATCTTTTCTGATAGCTTTTCACTTTTGCACAAAAATCTGAACTGTGAACAAAATGCTGCCAAACACATTTCTTAAAATTGATTTCCATTCGGTCTTTAAGAATACCGGTCAATAATACTGGTCGTCCATATATCCTGTACATCAAGATCATTTTGACCAGCGCTTTTCCGCCTTAGCTCTTTTAGCGATAAACTCCTTTTAAAAGTATCTCCGACTGGTATAAATTGTTTAAACCTTGAGTATTCTTTTACGTGTAAGTTGCACACTTTGTACACAGCTTCTTGTACACAGACATCCCTACAATGAAGGTAGACACCACCAAGTTTCCTCATAGATGGTAATGAAAGTGTTAAAGGTTTCTTGCCTTGGTTGATGCTAAGGTTTCTTGCCTTGCTTGATGCTAAGGTTTCTTGCCTTGCTTGATGCTATGGTTTCTTGCCTTGCATGTTCTAAGAGAAGACCCATTTCCCTTTCTGCTTTCGATATGTATCTTATAATGTATACAATGGGAGAATATACATCAAGGACAAACTGAATATCCAGATTACCATTCCAAGAACATATTAATGTTTGTTATACTGATTTATCCAAACATCAATTGTTTCTCGTCTGAGAACAATATTTGCTCTTTTTGTCAATGTGCTATAGGCTCTTCCAACAGTTCTTGGTTAATGTCAATAGAATCCAAAAGACGATTTATGTAAGAATAACTTTCCTCTCTGTCTTCAACAGCTTTCTTCAAGTATGGTCTTTGCTGCAGTTAAGTTCACCTATTATGGTTGCTCCTTGATATGACTCATAAGGCTCTATATAATTGTTTTCTTTTCTTTATTAGGCTCCAACTACAGATGAAATCCTAAAGAAAAAGGAAGGGAAAAGAAAAAGTACATCAGTCCTTGAATGGTTGAAGGATTGGTCTTAATAGAAAGCTTAAGCAAATGTTTGAACGTAAAATGACCTTTCTTGCCACAATTCAACAAAGAAAGTTAAATAGCAGATATCAAGCCTTCAGCCATTCCTTTTTTACCTGTTGAAACTGATGTTACAGATTTCATCCAAGCCTCAAAGAATGCTGCTTTCTGTTGTGTTCCACAATCACTTGATGGGACATCTGATAAACACCTAATATTTTTTTACTGTAAATGCTGAATTTAAAGTAATTGGGAGTCCAATCAGTGAATTCCATTTTCCCTCTATTTATTACAGACAATGGATTTATTGAAACTCTATATAAATTTGTGTATTTAGCTTTAATTTATTATTCAGATAATATTTTTTCTGTTAACAAAAAAAAATGTTTCTCTTCTCAAAGAGATGAGCTTCCAGTATTCATTATTTTCTTTTTGTTTACATTTTGAAATATTGTGTAACAGATCATGAACCGAAATGATTTGTACAATCTTGTACAAATTCCATAACAAGAGATTCCTGAATTCAAATTTTAAAAAATATTATAAAACGTTTATTTTTTACAAGAATATACAGTGGTGATAAATACCATAAATAATATTAAATGATATTAATGATTCATAAATGAACAGTTTTAGTACACTCAGCATACACCCTTCGCTATGACTGATTGCTCTACTCTATAGAACATATTTATTTAAATTTCAGCAACTGAAATTCTATGTTCATATGAAAGATTTAGTTTTTCTATTCAATGGAAGTAATGGTTACCATGGGTATCCTAAATTGTTCGCAAGACACCATCTACCCCTTAGGTATTTATACTTACACTGCAGCATTTTGAAATTTCCTCTATTGTGAATGTTTTATCAAAGTTGCCAGTGACTGAATAACAATGGAAAAGTTTCTGTACACAGCTTTTAATGGCCTTCTTAAAAGACAATTTTTCATGTCAAATAGTTACATACATGTTAACATAATAGGCTTCATGTAAAATTTCACAGCTGGATATAAACAAAAATCATTTAATGTCAGTTTTGGTCACTAAAGCTGCTGTATTTACAAACACCAATATGGGTTACTATAAGGCTGCACTATCACAGAATAATACAATACAGCCTTCATTTTTCGTAAGCAATAAACTGTCAAGCTGTGTAGAGCTTTATCATTATTCTGTCCCTTTTGTCAAAGCCTTGCTGGGCAAGGTTGCCAACATACTGAACCGTATGTTTTTGGCATCTTCTTCTCCTCCTGAACATAAATCATGTCACCTGCTGACAAGCAAATGTTATGCAAAATACAGCAAGCTGTAATTATTTGTGAAAGGGCCTTTACACTATTCATTTCCAGATATTTCAATCGCCGAAATCTTCCTTTAAGTAAAGCAAAGCATCTCGCGGCCAGAGTGCTGAGCAAAATTAAAATGTCCTTGCTCCCTTGTTAGATCACCATTATCCCTGTACGGAATTAATACCCATTTCTCAAGAGGATACGTACTTTCTCCTAAGAGATGTTTATCCCCAGGGAAACGGACATCAACTCGCCTGTCAGCTTCTGTTAACAGAGGCGAGTTTCTCAGCACTCTGGCATCATGAACACTACCTGGCCATCCTGCATCATGAACACTACCTGGCCGTCCTGCATCATGCACACTACCTGGCCATCCTACATCATGCACACTACCTGGCCATCCTGCATCATGAACACTACCTGGCCGTCCTGCATCATGCACACTACCTGGCCATCCTGCACCATGCACACTACCTGGCCATCCTGCACCATGCACACTACCTGGCCATCCTGCATCATGCACACTACCTGGCCATCCTGCATCATGCACACTACCTGGCCATCCTGCACCATGCACACTACCTGGCCATCCTGCATTCACATCTCTAAAGATAAGTCCATTGTCACAAACTCACCTGAAACACAAAGATTGTGCATATTGTAAGGAATGTTTTATGTATTTCTAACAACAAAGCTTGACTATATATCAACACATTATTTTAAGCTTCTAAACAGGCAAAAGAAATCAATTCTAGAGACCGTGAAAAACATGAGGCTTGAGGTAATTTTGATAATTTCCGAGTTCACTGACAATTCGGTTAGCATCAGTTGCAATATTTTCCATTCAATTAACTTAAAACTTTGAAAGACATTAAGAAGCCGGAAGAGTAGAAATAAATGGTTAGGATAAATTATAGATATTTCATTCTTATTCATTTAGTCAGGTAAAGACGTTTGCATATATTCCAGTAGTCATAAGCATAAATGTCAACTGATATCCAGCATGATTTTAATTGAATCATTAAAAAAAACCTTTGTGTTTGCCTGGAGAATAATTATTTACGTAAGTATCGGCAAATCTACTAGGAGCATTTATAGGGATATGGTACCCATCCAAGGCACCCACTACACCTGGAAGCTGACCCTTTTTTTTCCGAAGAAGAGGAGGCCAAACTTGTTGAGCACTAAAGCTGATGGCATCAGTGGGGTATGGCTACACCAGGGCGCAACTTATTTGCAATTCACCTTTGGAAAATATCAGGATTTCTCCATTTCCATCCTTCCAATGGTTCTATGGCTTCATGGGTAGATGACCTGAATCTTAAGCTAAAGAAACCAAGAACACTCAGCCAGTTACATGCTTGTGTCACTTTTGAAGAAAATATATCCACCTATTCAGAGGAGCTCGAAAAAATCCTTGAAGTATGATTTAAATTCAAGCCCTGAGAGGCTGTACAATGTAGATGAGAAGGGAATTAACCTGGTGCATGCCACACCTTACATCGTCAGTGGAAAGGAAGGTACTCCTTATGAAATCTATCCAGAAAAGTCCTCCATAACAACACATCAGGGCCCACTTGCACAAAGGACAAAGGACTCTTAGCATATCTCTACAACAAGAAAGTTTACGAGCACTCTTAGTCCCATGTTGTAGACATACACTAAGAGCACTCTTAGTTAAGAGCGCTTTGTGCAAGTGGGCCCTTGGCTGTGGAATGCATGGCAAGCGCGGCAAGAGCTTTTAGATGGGTCATCAGTAGGTGCTGATAGTACAGTGTCAGAAAGTGGATGGTCCCATTTAAAAATCTGTCAGGATTGGTTATCAAAACATTTTAAAAAGTATGCAAAGCTTGGAGGAGACAAGAAAACCCTGCTGCTGTATGATGGTCATAGATCTCCTATTTCACCATTTCTCATTGATTTTGCAAGAAGTCACAACATCATTTTATTTGTTTTGCCACCCCTAACTAGTCATGTTCTTCAGCCAATGGATGTAGGTTGTTTTGAACCGTTTTCCAAGGTCTTCAGCGCAGAATGTAGGAAATGGCAGAGACAAAATGTTGGATCTGTCACACGGTATAATGTATGTGATATAGCATGCAAGGCTTATGAGTTTCTCTAAACTATTTTTCTTTCAAATGTTTTTTTTATTAGTAACTATTTTTTTTTATTACTCAATTAATTTTTTGAGTTTTGCTTTTTTATTTAAAGAATAAGTTTTTATGAGTCCCTCAAAACTGAGATCTGAATATAACAATGCAAAATGCATCCTTGAAAGTTTGTTAGAAGCCAATTAAGGATTTTCATTGAAAACTAAATCATTCATGTTGAAGTTAAGCAAATGAAAGTCTAGACCTCCAGTACAAACCAAGCTGTGCATGTGTCATAAACTGACGAAATTAGTGTTAAGTAACAAAAATAAAAAAAACATAATCTATACTGTTTTTGAACATCATATTATAAAAAGGTTACAACATGCCATTTTTCATATCATATCCCATACCAGCCCTCTGGTCCTTGGGTTGATATGGCATGATATGAAAAATGGCATGTTATAACTAATCAACGTAGTACACAAGTAGTGTTATTCTGAAAAACGAAAACTTCATATTGACTCAATATTTCTACTTTTATTCAGTCATCATCAAGAGTGAGGTACATTAGCAACAACATTGGTATATATACAGGTAAAAAACACCTGTATATATACCAATGTTGTTGCTAATGTACCTCACTCCTGATGATGACTGAATAAAAGTAGAAATATTGAGTCAATATGAAGTTTTCGTTTTTCGGAATAACACTACTTGTGTACTATGTTAAACTAATCAGTGGAACTAATGGATAACTAATCAAGGTTTGATATTGGTTGAAAATGTTGCTTAACTCATCAATCCATTGAAACAGGCTGGATCTTTTAGCAACTCGGCCTCAAGATCTTTGGAGAAGGCAAGTCCTTCTGGAATTAGGTTGTCAGGATCATATGTAGTGTCTGATTTCTTCACCAATGAGCTTAAAAGACTTTGAGATAAAACAAGTACTAGGTAACCATAAAAGAGTCCCAAGGTTGTCTCTCTCACATGATATTCCTTATCTGTAAATAAATGAATAAAACATTAAAGTTAACACACCCAAAATAAAAATTTGACACTTAATGTTTAGAGGTCCACTTGCAGCTTAAAATGTGTTGACATTAGCAAAAAAAAAAGTCTTTTGGCATAATTCTTCTAAACTATGTAGTAAATTAGTTTTGGAATTTACATGTACCGGGTTAACAAAACTAGATCTCAATAAGGTCAAGAATTACTTATGGATAACAACTTCTTGGTTTATTGGGTGACGACGTTTCGATGTAGTTCTTACATCGTTACTTTGATAACGATGTAAGAACTACATCGAAACGTTGTCACCCAATAAACCAAGAAGTTGTTATCCATAAGTAATTCTTGACCTTATTGTAACCTTCCAACTTCTAAATGCCATTGAAAGATTTAAAACTAGATCTGCCAAGAATTTCTTTTTAATCCCAAGACTACACCCTCTTCTGGCAGAGATGAATAAACTCATATAAATTCATTTTCTTAAGGAAGGCTACCATGGAAAGTGGGCCTTTTTAAACAAACGGTGATGTTATTAAACTAATTTTGTGTTCTTTGCCTTTCCGTATTCAAATAACCTGCATTTACCGACGGAAGTAGGGTACTCGGACTCTCAGTTCAGAACTGGATTGAATTCCAAGGAAAAACTTGTAGTCAAACCAGGAAAGATGTCCCTGCCCATCTTGGTTCTGAATCACCAACCATGAAAATTGTTTAAGTAATCCATGCATGAATTTATAGGTCGATGAGCTTAAGCGGCATATTTCACCACCTTCAGAAAGTCTTGATTGTCTTGCTGGAGCAAAATGGTTTACATGAGGCGTAGAATGTGGCTGGGGCCTTTGTTACACCAAAGGGCATCCAGTTACATTAATAGAAGCTAGATGTAACACAGGACAAACAATTAAGCAAACTCTGAGCCTGTTGATTTTGTTCAGAGGTAATTGATTGGTTGGAGTCTTGCACTGCATTCAAGATTATTATTCAAGATTATTTCACTTATATGGCGGCGAAAAGAAGTTTTAATCAGACAAGCCCGTTTACATCAAAATTATAATAAAATAAAAAAGACAGAAATAAATGTATGAAATATGTTAAAAAGAGGGATATCACTATTTTGGAGGTTAAAAAAACATGCAATTTTGAAATGGTCTCCAAAAATAGTATATGAAAATATGTATATTACAATAAAAATTAAAATTTTATGGTATAAGCCAATCTGTTTTAAAATTTTTAGGGGCCTCCGTGGCTCAGTAGGTAGAGCGTTGGACGCTCAATCCGAACAGCCTTCCACCAATGGGTCGCGGGTTCGAATCCCATTCAGTCCAAAGAATTGGAAAATTTTCTGACTGGGTTTTCACTCGAACGACCTATGTGGGATGGTTGCCAGTTACCAACGGAAGGTCGTGGGTCGGGCATAGAGCCCGGTTTCCTCCCACAATAAAACTGGCGTAAAACACCAAACAATCAATCAATTTAAAATTTTTATAATAATACATAGATTTTGGTGACGTCCGTAATGATCGCCGCCATATTGGAGGTGGAGATTGCGTTATCACACGACCGCTATTTTATTTGTGTTTACAAAGAAATTTCCGGTATGTGTGTGTATCAAAAATGGATAAAAAGAACATTAACAGTTCAGAGACTTATCGTGATATGTTACACAGAGTGTCAAAACAGAGATATGACGATAAATTGTCAATTATTGAGAATAAAGATTCGTACACTATCAAAAAACGGTGGTCGCGGAGGGTTGACAAATGGGCCGGCCAGACATTGTGAACTTTTTGTTGTACACAACCAGTGCATACACACTTAAAGAACTTAAATCCTACAAGGGATTGGAAGCATATAACCAATTTGTCAGTGGTTGGGTGCGAGATGTCACAGTCTGTGAAATCAACGGCGTTTGCGCACACATTGCCAGGGTATGTACATGTATAGTTCAACTGGTCAAACCTTCACTGTTTATCTACTGTGTTGCAGCGAGAGTACATGTATAGTGTGATGACATAGGCTACTATATATAATTGTTTGTTTACACCCTGACACAAACGAATGATTCGCATCTACATTGTATTTTCTGTTTAAAGTACCAAGAATTGTAGGCTTCTGAAGAGTTGACAATGCAACATGGCAATCCTTTGTCCCATGTAAAGTTTTGTCACTGTCGGTTGATATACATATGTAATTTTTTTTACATACATGTATTTATTAATACAGAGTTTATGTATTTCTTGTTTTTCATCTTTATTTCAGGTTATGTATTCACAGCGCCTAAGTGAGACACCATTAACCCCATGGGCTATTATTCACACAGATGGAAAGGTTTTGGCTGCCCATTGCAACTGCATGGCAGGATTAGATGAGGCATGCAACATGGCAGCAATGTTGTTTTCCATAGAAGCAACTGTCAAAGTGAGAGAGTCGCAAACCGTGACAGAAACAAAAGCATACTGGCTGCCAGCTTCAGTCAAAGGAGTGGACTATGCAAAAATTGAGAATATTGACTTCACGTCAGCAAAATCAAAAAAGAAAACCCTGGATATGCAGTTCAGCGACACTCCTTGTACAAAAAGGGGAACAATGCAACACAAGTTAGTTGAGCCACCTTCTACAAGTGATATTGAAAATTTTCTACACAAACTCAGTTTAACTGGTGCTCAGTCTGCTATATTAAGTGTTAAACTCTCGTTCCAGAAACCTTTTGTTCCAAAAGCTTTAGACCAGCAGTTTCCTATGGTGTTAACCGAACTATTAGACATTGACATGCTTCGGGCCACATACAGTTACATAATTAAGCATTGTGAAAGTATTAAAGTAGCTGTGTCAAAAGAGGAAGCTGAGAGCGTTGAAAGGGCAACTAAGCCACAGTCTCAAAACAAACTGTGGAATAGATTTAGAAGTGGACGTGTAACAGCTTCACGTATGTATGCGGCTTGTCACAGCAGTCCAGCTGCACCTTCTGAAAGCTTGATTATGGCAATTTGCAACCCAGAGGCTGCCAAATTAAGAACATATGCAACAGTATGGGGCTGTACACATGAGAAGGAGGCTTGTGAAATTTATAGCCAGGCATTACACACTATTCACGATAATTTTGTTGTTGAGAAAGCAGGATTTTCAATTAATCCGGAGTTTCCCCTATTTGGATCTTCTACCTTGGACATGTACACTGGAACATAATCATGCTTAGAAGAAACAGCCTTAGGTAGAACACTAAAAAAGAATCATCCGTACTATTACCAGGTACAAGCTCAGCTGTATTGTTGTGTGGACTGAGGAAGAGGTACATATTGAAAGAATTGAACCAGATCTTAAACCCTGGCAGGATATGGCAGAAAAAGCTAGCAATTTCCATTCGGCTGCAATAATGCCAGAGCTTGTAGGAAGGTTTTTTCTAGGCTAAATACACCAATTCCTTTAACTGCAAGAAATGACACTAGTGACAATGTAGGTAGTCAGTCGGGGAATGAAAATGTATTCTGCATTTGTAGGAAGGGAGAGACTGGCAACATGGTCGCTTGCGACAATGAAAACTGTCCATATCAGTGGTTTCATTTGGCCTGTCTTGAACTAACAAATTCAAAATTACCAAAGGGAAAATGGTATTGCCCAGACTGCAGTCGCTTGCCAAAATTCCGTAAAAAAAGAAAATGTAACAAGAAGTGACTTTGATCATGTTGAAAAAAATGAAAATGTTGAATGCATGTTTACAATGTTGAATACTGGAAATATTTTGAGACAAGAAACCAGATATAAATTTTACATCTGTTTTGTTTTGTTTTTATAAGTAATGAGTATGCTGCACCAGTTTAAAGGACATAATAAATACATTCCTAGATCTTCATTCCAATTTTGGAAAAGTTTGGCTAGAATTATAAATTTGATTTTAGTGGCCATTGCTGTTAATTTTAAAGATTTCACCAGAAATCAGATATAAGTATTTTAGGTCAAGTTGGTATGATCAAGGTTTCTCAAATTTTTTTAAAGGAATGTAGTTGACAGGGGGGCAGGAAGGGGATGGTAATGGGCCATTTCCCACTACCCTGTTTCCCTTGTGGTCTCCGTGCATTTCTAAAAGCAGTGATTCATTATTGTAATTTTGTGGTGGTGAGTCCGTTCCGGTAATTTGTCTGCTCTTGGCTTTGGCGAGAATCTTAATTCAAACTATCATTATCCAAGCAGCAGGCAGCGGATTTTCCACCAGAAATGGACAGGGCCTACGAAAACGTTAATCTAATCTCAAGCTAAAAGCCAGCCAACTTTAACATCAATAACCTAAGGTTCAGTCTTGGTCAAATCTATTTTCGGACCAGTCTTGTTCAAACTATGGCAAATATAAGAATAAAGGATATTTGAATTGACGTCTAGTGCTCAAGTTTTGATCTATTTCAACAGTCACATTGTAAATAGGTGTATGTTGTTTTTCTTCACTGTTTTGGTTATTGATGTCCTTGCTACTTAAGCTTGTTAGTCTATTGACTTTCGTATGATTGATGGTTTTTAAATTTGCCTCCGAGGGCCTCAGTGAAAATCAGCTCAAGCTGACTAAGTCATTGTTTTGTTACATGTAACCCTCTTGAAATAAAGCTATTATTATTAATTTATTCATTATAACCAGTTGTAGGAACCCCATCACCGCCCATCGTCACCCCATCACCGCCCCCCAGGGGTCCATGGTAAATAGAATTATCAGAAAAAATGTTGCAAGATATATAGTTATATCGGACCATTCTACTGTTAAAGATAGAAAAGAAAACAGTGATGTCAAAATTTTAACTACTAAGCATATAATTATGTATGTAATTATTGTCTAATCAGATTTTATTCCCTTATAGTAATCCAGCAATGAATGTTTTGGAAGCCTCCCGGAAACTAACGAACCAGTACCCAGTAGAGGAAGACGGAATAGTGCCACCAGCTTCCTTATGCGAGGAATACCTACCAGGAAGGGCAAACTCATTTCTAGATGGAGATATCGACAATGTCACCAGCTTCCTTATGCGAGGAATACCTACCAGGAAGGGCAAACTCACTCATTTCTAGATGGAGATATCGACAATGTCACCAGCTTCCTTATGCGAGGAATACCTACCAGGAAGGGCAAACTCACTCATTTCTAGATGGAGATATCGACAATGTCACCAGCTTCCTTATGCGAGGAATACCTACCAGGAAGGGCAAACTCACTCATTTCTAGATGGAGATATCGACAATGTCACCAGCTTCCTTATGCGAGGAATACCTACCAGGAAGGGCAAACTCACTCATTTCTAGATGGAGATATCGACAATGTCACCAGCTTCCTTATGCGAGGAATACCTACCAGGAAGGGCAAACTCACTAATTTCTAGATGGAGATATCGACAATGTCACCAGCTTCCTTATGCGAGGAATACCTACCAGGAAGGGCAAACTCACTCATTTCTAGATGGAGATATCGACAATGTCACCAGCTTCCTTATGCGAGGAATACCTACCAGGAAGGGCAAACTCACTCATTTCTAGATGGAGATATCGACAATGTCACCAGCTTCCTTATGCGAGGAATACCTACCAGGAAGGGCAAACTCACTAATTTCTAGATGGAGATATCGACAATGTCACCAGCTTCCTTATGCGAGGAATACCTACCAGGAAGGGCAAACTCACTCATTTCTAGATGGAGATATCGACAATGTCACCAGCTTCCTTATGCGAGGAATACCCTACCAGGAAGGGCAAACTCACTCATTTCTAGATGGAGATATCGACAATGTCACCAGCTTCCTTATGCGAGGAATACCTACCAGGAAGGGCAAACTCACTCATTTCTAGATGGAGATATCGACAATGTCACCAGCTTCCTTATGCGAGGAATACCTACCAGGAAGGGCAAACTCACTAATTTCTAGATGGAGATATTGACAATGTCACCAGCTTTCTTATGCGAGGAATACCTACCAGGAAGGGCAAACTCACTCATTTCTAGATGGAAGTATCGACAATGTCAGAAGCGAGTAGCTTTCATATGTGGTCAGTATTTATTATGTATTTATTGTCCTTAGGTGTAATATGCTAAATTTAGATCACACCGAAAGTATGTTTTTTTTCCAAATATTTTTCATAGCGTATATTTAGTGTGATATGATATTCAAACATTATTTTTTTAAAATGTTTCATATTTTAAAGCACGATTTGTCTTTTTTTAAAACTCTTCCCTACCCGGCCCCCAAAACGAAGGGAAATTGTTGAAATACTAAATAAAAAGGAATGGCCTGCACATTTAATGGCTAAAGTGGTGGCTGCATAGAAGAAGGCCTAGTTAAAAGGATCCTTGTAATATTGAAATTTGTAAATATTATATTTGTAAATATCTTTGTAAATAAACGTTTTTAATGTTTTTACTTTTCATTAGTTATGAATTTTAATAAGACGTATCATATATGTTCCAATGCCCGAATGTTGAAAATTTGGTAAACAAACAGTATGCCTTAATGCTTGTAGTCTGAACTTAACAAAGCAGTAAAGGTATACTCTATTATCCCCAAAATTGACTGTGCAAAAAATCATTTCATAGGACCCAATGCTATTTTGTCTATTGAAATTTTGATTTTGCTAATGCTTTAATATATGAGACTGCTATTGTGACTTAAGCCCAGTGGATTAGGCTAATCCTTCTATTCAGTCAAGTCAAATTGATATATCATGAAGTATATACCATTACCTAATATTTCAAATAAGAAATACTTCTAACCCTTCATATTTGAGACATTTCTGATACTTGTTTTTGTCCTTTGGACACCTTAACTTAAGTAAATAAGTTAAGTTACGACATCCATCTGAATATCTTTTAGCAGATAAAGCTCTATTTATTGAAGGGTTAGAAACCAATACTGGTCATAAAGTTTCCTGGGGTTCAGTTTTAATAGAAACTACCAAAAAAATAAATATAGAGATAATTACTAAAAAATATGGCTTATATTGAATACCGTCAAAGTACAAAGCATTTCTAAGCAAAATAGGTTTAATATTAACCAGTTAGCTTTCTCGGTTGAAAACCGAGTTTCAACATCCTTGTCGCATTGCAGAATAGCAGAAGTTTATCTAAATATGCAGTTTTAAAATAAAAAATTCTGAATCAACTATACTACTTAACGTCATGAGATATGGGTAAGAATGAGAAATTTTCTTAAAGGCCAAATGTTGTATAGTTCACGGATATTATGGCTCACACACCTAGTGGAGGTTACACACTATTACTTTATACCCGCCCAGTCACATTGCATGCACAGGTAAAGCCTCCATTTACCTGTAATCAGCCAATTTTATACCTAAAAATGCCGACAGCAGCCCTTTTAAGGGCTCTAGATGGTCAAATGTTGTATAGTTCAAGGTTATTCAATTACAGTTATGTGAACTACTAAAAATCATGAGTCTCGTGTTTATGACAAGAGATTTTACTGCCCTTATTGTAATAAGCCACAATCAAAGCTGCCTCGTCATCTCCTTACAATGCACCCAGAGGAAACAGAAATTGTTAAATATGAACTTCAAAAGGACAAAGAGGTAAAAGCACAGATGCTCTGTAAATTACGCAATTTGGGAAATCATCAGATGGGGACTGGAACCTTGGTTGTGGCATACAGACCAAGCGGTCCGGTTTCATGGCAGGTACTGAATTTTTGTTCCTCTCCTCGTGCGCCAAGAAGTTAACTAACGCCCCCAACACACTAAACAGATACCTTTCAAAGTAAGTAATTTTTGATGACCATCAGGTGAGTAGGCCGAATCAGTATTTGTGACAAATACCAGTTACTTTAGATGGATGTATTTTAGTAACGTTTATATCTATAGCTCGATATGACTTGCTTTAGGTCAAACGCCGTTGATGTGGAGACGCCCTTTCGTCGACTTTTATTGGACCACCAAGTTACAGTCGATGGGAAAGCACCGTTGGGCAGCCTTTATGAGAAGCTTCTCTCAGGTAAACCGAAGACACTGAACTCCAAGTGGCCATACAGGCAACTCAGAGTGGACTTTATTTGTGGTAAGATTTACTTTGAAGATTTCAATAAATAAATCGATACAAATCTGTTACCGTATTCGATGGAAAGATAACTATAGGTATTACTATTCTTTGAAAAACACCCGAAAAATAATGGGATCTACTCATTTTTGTAGAAATCTTTAAAAGGAGAATGCCTACAACCAAAGAAGTCCTTGACGCTCTGAATAGCAGGAAATGGCCAGGACGTCTGTGAGACAGAGTTCTTGCGGCATGGAAATCCACTAGCAAGAGGGAAACCATCCCTGAATATATCGGTCATGTCAAGAACCAGACATGGACAGGTCTGACCCAAGGAAAACCTCCCATTCGAGGACGAGCACGCAATTTTGAAAAAGGTGATGCTGTAGTTGATTATCACTGAGAGGTAGGTTAACATGTTTTGTTGATATCACTTAAGATTGGATAACCTGCCAAACATTACCTGGTTTAAGCAACACCATTGTCTGTATCATTAACACCATATACATGTATAATGCATGTTTAATAATATAAATAAACTATTTTATGATTTTAAAAAATAATATAAAAAATTTGCAGGTTATACCCTTTGAAACTGGTCTGTCCAGACAGACAGCCAGCCGTGACAGAGTCTGGATATATTTTCTTTTTAAAGGATAAAGGAATTGCCGTCGACGCATCGAACAATATTTGTCAGTGTCACCAAATCGTATTCTTTACGGTCGACAGGGGAATGTGAAACCACAGTATCGTTTTATCGACGGAGTTCATAGCATAGTCTTTTTCGCAACGCAAGAGATTAAAACAGGCGAAGAAGTCACGTTTGATTATGGTGTCGGACAACAGGATTTTGAAGAAGGCTCCGAACTCTCTTGGTTATGAAAGAAGACATGGTTTTATTATAAACCGTATCTACTATTTATCATTTTATATATGTTGCACATTCATTATATTTTCTTAAATAAAGCTTCTAACTTCTGAAGCCAGAACAGGCAAATCACCTTTGATTATGGTGTCCAACAACAAGGCTTTAAGAAACCCTCTGAACTCGCATGGTTGTGAAAAAAGACACATTTCATCATAAACCCAAATTGTAATTACCCTTTAATCTATGACGTACCTACTATATTTTCTTAAATAAAACTTCTAATTTCTGCTCCGTGTTTGTGTAACTGTCATCCTGGTACGTTTACAGGAAGATGTAGATTGATTGATTGAAACACAGTTAGAATGAATAATTTTTAAGCGAAGTATTAACAATTTTCTTCCCCCGTGGCCGTTACTTAGGGCAGAATCAAGGTTCAAATAAAGATTGCTGGAAAAATATTTAAAGGCCCACTTGCCGCCGTAGCCTGTTTAAATTTGCTAAGAAAACCAATTTACATGAGCTTAGTACGACTAATACCACTAAACTTAAACATAGGACACATAAAACATGTCTAGTTAGCTTTAGAATGTAGAAATGGTGTGAAAAACAAACGAAGAATCGAAGCCTGATTACAACGGTGAGTGTCGGTCAACTTTCGTGTTGGATTACCCTCATTTCAGGCCTTTATATCTGTGGTTTACACTCAAACAATTATCAGCAGGCTTTTCCAGTCGCTGTTAACCGATCGTCAGTGTGTATTTCTCAGATAAATAGGCCTACGTAAAATTACACTGTGCCGTTAGTTCACTCACTCGACTGAAACATAAATGCGCCCCAGCGAGAAGTTTGGTTTGTTTAACTTTGCGGGTACCTAACAACTCAAATTTTCAAATTCAAATTAAAAATACAAAGTGACGTCCAAACTTTTAAATTTTGGTAAAAATAGAAAGTTCCTAACTTATATTGTCTGGGTAAAATACAGAAATCTTTCTTTTTAAATGTAAACAATATTCCTGATTTTCGCGGCAAGTGTGCCTTTAACCTAGAGCTAATCAGTAGATTGTTTCTGAAAGCTGATTCAATGGCCTTTAAAACATTAACCAGAACTCATATTAACATCGTCGATGGATTTTCCCCTGATTATATGCATTCGGTTGTTCTTGGTGTTGTGAGACATTTTGTGTATCTGTGGGTTGACTCATCACAGCACCGACAGGGATTCTACCTGGGTCCTCATATCAACCAGTTAAACATGATGCTGGAGCAAATAAAGCCACCTCGTGAAATAACAAGACGGCCACGAAACCTCGTTGACAGGAAATATTGGAAAGCATCCGAATGGAGACATTTCCTTTTGATTTACTCCGGCATCATTCTGCGAGATACTCTGGCAAAGTCATTCTATCATCATTGGCTACTGCTAGTGAATGGAGTTAGCCTTTTGATGAAACCAAGTATTAGCCCCGGTGACCTAGAGTCTGCCCGACTCTGCCTATTGAAGTTTGTTGTTGAGGTTCCCCGACTCTATGGACAGGAACATGTTAGTTTTAATACACATCTTATAACCCACCTTCCTGATTGTGTAAAAAAGCAAGGCCCGCTCTGGGCAACATCAACCTTTGTTTTTGAGGATGCTTATGGAAAGTTGCAGAATTTGTACCATGGGACACAACACTTGATAGAGCAGATGTTCAAATCATTCTTTGCTTCCAGAGAATTAGCCCGATTGGCCCAGATATATCCAGCTGATGCTAATGATGAAGTTAAAAATATGTACACGGCGATATCTCAATTACCTGCCCCGGACAAACCCCTTGATACAGATTATTTTAGCGGAGTTGGCCGTCCTGTAATCAGAGACATTTGCGTTGTAGAGAGACTTGCCATTGAGGATGCACTCTATTAACCAGCAGAGCATCATTCTACAAACGGTTTGTTATCAGCGGGAAGATGTACACCACAGAGGCATATACCCGTACTTTCCAGAGAAATGACTCCGTAGTAAAAATTGATTGTCTCCCGAAAAAAGTATGTACCATTCAAGATGCGTTGATAGTACAATCTTTTAATGGCCAACCTAAACCTGTCCTACTTGTTCATGCAAGGTCCCTAAAGTCGCTGACATATGTTGACTCATTTGTGGGAAAAAATTTGACAGCATTCATAGGAATGTTTGATAGTAGTTCTATAACTCCATTGCAGGCATTCCGACCTACTTCAGTGGATGGCAAATTTGTAATTGTGTGTGGAAACTTTGCTATAAAACTGCCAAAATTCGAACTGGACTAATTTTTTTCTTCAAGCTACACCTTCAATCTGCCATGTTTGTTGTATTAAAACTTTTTCCTCTTTGTATTCGCTCCGTATTTTTTAAAAAGTATACTAGTATTGCTGCCTTTGGATTGTCATTTTGATAGAAATAACTTCTACATATTCTGATGATTTTTGATATTTGCATTAGCCTATGATGTGCTTATTTTCAGGTTTGTGCTCAACCTACATGTTTGGCAATTTTCGCTGAAATTACGACCCTATAATATGTTTAACTTTCAGAGGGTCTGTGTATTAGACATTTATGTTACTGCATATTTAAATAAATAAAATATACAGGGCAATGATGGATTTCATTCAATCGTTTTTCTTTTCTTGTTCAAACATTGTAAATAGACTTAGTTTCCCAGGTCAAAAAAAAAATTTGAAAACATGAAAAGTGAAGTAATTACATGTATACATGCATATTCAATATATATACTGAGACGCAATGAAAACGTACCACCGATATTGATTAAGTGTGCTGGTGAGGCATTAATATTCTGAAATCTGATTGTTGGCATGTTTGTAGGACGGTCAATTACCAATGCACAAAAAACACCAACAACTCACAGAGACTTTAAGAACTTTAATTGAAGTGACACATAAACACAAGGGGTACAAACTGCCGATGGTGTTGAGACAGTATTGGTCCAACATACGGCCGTTTGGCATGAAGTCCGGCTGAGCATAGTCGGCGACGTACAGTTTCTGCACTGATGTTCCCATGCCTCCCCCTCTCAACAGCAGCAACACGAGTAGCTGACAATGTGCGGTCCTGTAGGTGCTGTCGTACAATGTGCCGATCTTGCCGAGGCGTTGTCACACATTCCCGTCCCGGTCTTGGTCGATCCCTGGTTGACCCCGTTTGCTGGAAATGTTGGGCCAGTCTCACGATGGTCGAATGATGACCTCCAAACCTTCGGGCAATTGCTCTGCTGGGCAAACCTTCCTGGATTAATGCAATGGCACGTTCTCTATACTCGGGTGTCAATCTTGGCATATCGCTACGTCTTCACCAGAACAGAAGGAGGTGTACCGACCCTAGTTTCTGAAAGGCCACATCTTATACCCCATATACGCATGAAAATTTCATGTAACGCGATATAACCATTGAGCCCCGTTTACATTTTCGTGTTTCGGCAACATGTTCAGTGTTGCGCTTCCGCGATCGCTGAAACACCACCTTTACATGTTTTGGCCTTGATCTGACGTGGCTTCAATTGGATTAGCAAGATTGATGTACAAGAATTGGAGTGTATTCGAAATATACCAATTTTAATGTTGGTGCATTTTCATTGCGTCTCAGTATATATTGTACATTGTCTATATAGTTTTTATGGTTAAAAGGACCATTCTTGTAAATATGTCCCTGTACCAGTAAGATTTAATTTTCAAATATATATATATGTAGTTTTACTGCATTTTGGTAAAATTAAGATGTACAGACAGTCGAACAATAAATTAACAAAAGATGTTTGTGATATTGATTTACATGTAGGTCTAAGGGGCAATTTGATGCTTTATTTCAAGCTAAATAAAAGCTATTTGAGATTATGAAATTGTTACCGTGATTCGTGGAGTGGGGATACCAAGAATGTACATGCTCATCATTGGGGCAATTCATAGCACGGACCATAGTAACTATTGATACATGCCAGTGACAACTGGTATTTGTGTACTTAAAGACACACTCCCCACAGAAATCTAGAATAGTTCTCATTGCTACCAAAGGTGAGTTTGCCTAAAAGGTAATTTTTTAAGATGTAAATTTCTATAATATTCATACTACACTTTAAATAAGAAAAGGTGGGACAGTAACCCTAAGTAGTGAGTTCGATTCTCACCCTGGCCCGGAATTTCTTCTGGGTCAATCAGTGTCGGTTAATTTACTAATTCAGTGTTTTCTCTTGTTCAGCTAAATCCAAGATCAGTGCACGGGGGTATCCTCCAACTGAAGGAGAACCTGCACCAAAGCCAGCAACTCAGGCTGAAGTCCTGTTCCTGGACAATGGGGGGCGCCCCATCTGTGATTGGGTTCCAGTGCCCTGTCTTACAAAGCTGGCGTAAGTTACGTCTGACGTAAATCAGTGTTAAAGCTATAGGAACTTACGCCCTTGTCGCAACTGGTCCATGTTGTAGGCCTATGCGCAACTTTACGCCAGCTTCGTAAGACAGGGCCCAGGGAGTGGAAAGTGGTGGTAAGTTGAAGCAAACAAAAGAAGTCTAATCTATCCTTTTTGAAATCACAAATAGAGCAAAATTTTTAGCATTCATAACAGTATGCTGGCCACTGTAAAAGTTGTTATAATTATTATTGAGAGACTTAATGGTTTATTTGCTAGTTCCACACAACCCATATCAGATTTTTGTAATGGATGTCTGAATACAACAATATCAATGTATTAGGTAATATCTAATGGATTTTTCTTTACAGTGGGAGATATACAAGACTATTGTAGATTTGAGGTTCCAGCTCTTCATGCTGAACCAGATATGCCGGAGCCAACAACATCACAAGCCGTACCTGAGCTAAATCAGTCCAGCCTCTTTCATTTTCCAACTTCAGAGAAGGTCAGGAACCCACGTGCGGATAAAGTGGCTTCTGACCTTCATCTTGAAATCTTAAAGTTGGAAAAGACAAGAATCGAGGCTGAGATTGTAGTAGCTCAGGTAAGGCTCCAGAATGAAAAAAACCAAACATGAATCTGAGATGGAGCTTTTGTATTTAAAAAAAAATCTTTTCTTTAACTTTTTCAATTTCTTGTATGTTTATTTTTCTCTCAAGACCAGTTGATATTGCCAAATATAGTTTAAATATTACAATATGCCTTGAATTTATATATTTTAGTGAGCTTCTGGTGTAAGGGTGACTACTATGACAAAAACTCTGCAAATGAAAACTTAACTGAAAGTGCGGTTTTGTAAACTTTTTATAGTCAATACGCCTTCGAAATTGACCGAAGACTCTGATCAAAATAAACAAAAATGACTGGATTAATATCGAAAAGCAGAAAGTATAAGGGTGCATTGATATATACAGTGAGAGACAAAAAAAAAAGACTGAACGATACAAAGAGGGAAAAAAAAAGGTTTACCTTTACCACACACACACAATGAACAAAAAATTTCTAACAGCATTTGAATGGAGTCCTGTATAATAACATAAGGATCGGAAGTGAGATTATGTTGTCGCTAATTACTCTGGGCCATAAGGCGTCGTATGGTGGATTTATATAAGGACATTGATATGATTAATTTTGTATGTGCGGGCAAATCATTCCATACTGTTCTATTTCAGTAGAACAAAACATATGACAATAAATTTGAAAACTTAGCCCGTACAATATGAGTTCCTTACTACTCTAAATTCTATGCATTGCCTTATTTTTCCAAAAAATCCTTAAATAAGCTGAAACGGTTGCCAAAAATCTACAAAAGTTCAGAAAAAGCCAAATCAAAGTTTTCCTCTGAGGTGTATATAGAGGATATTTGTTGTTTATCGGTAAATACCATTTATATTTCATCGAGTGGGTTAAAAAATATGTATTTTCACGATTGGCGAAGCCAAGAGTGAAAATACAAGATTTTTTAATTCACGAGATGAAATATAAATGATATTTACCGATAAAACATCAAATATTCTATTTATTATATAATTATTAGTGAGATTTTCGTGTATTTTCTGCAACAAACTGAATGATTCGCGGTCGTCACTTGACCTAGAAAATGACCGATCACTCATAGGCCTGTACGGCGTAGGAAAAAATAGCGCGTTATTTGGGGGTCCAACACAACAAAAACATATAAATTTGCATCGAAAATTCTTATTTTCACGTTGCAATTCATACATGTAATTAATGAAACAAGTTACAGTTAGAACAAAATACTTATTTCGTGAGAACAACCTGCGTTTGCCTGCGCGGAAGGACACACAGTGCACGTGCGACAACAAACATCGAGGTTCGCTGTCATCGACGGTGAAGTTGAACATTTTCTATACTTCAGTTTCTAATTAAAACCTTTAAGTGGCGAAGTCTTGTTATTTTAAAATGAAGATTTACTAGATTAAGTGTGTTGAAATGTGCTAGGATAAATTAGATCTTTAATTTCTCGTTACCAGAATCAATCGAGTCGCTTCTTTCACACTGGAATTTTCGCCCAGAGCGAGCGTGACGATCAGGTGGCACTCAGACCACATCCCACTGTCTTCGGTTGCAATGATTTGCGTCGGTTCTCGATACATTTTCTATAGGCCCTATTCTTGAAAATAATCAATTTCAATGTTCCAGGTGTACCACATTGTTTTGCATGAGGCCCTATAAAGTGGGGTAGCCTTGCAACACGTTTTCATATAATTTAGCGAATCTTGCTGGCCCAGGCCTAAAACTAAGTAATACTGATACTGATAGGCCTAGTACCCAGGCGAGCACCACAGAAAGGCCAAAGCGAAAAAAATGTTCAGTTTGTGTAAAATTGTTTAACACCCAATTTATAATGCTAAGAAGTGTTAGATAATATATAAGAGGAGACTTGATTACAAATTTTAGCAATTTTCACAAATTAAAGATTCGATCATGAGAATTCCAATGAAAATAGTTCCGGCACTGGCAGTGATGATATAAATGTTATCGGTAAAAGTGGTGATATGACTTGTATCAGAGCTGTATAACTCAATATCTCACTACTAATTATATAATAATATAATATATACACTTCCTAAAATAAGATTATGAAACAATAAAAGTACAAGGTCTAAACAAACTAAATATTGAGTTATTCTACTTTGTAAATAATGGTATGACTTTATCTTGTATGTCTACTATAATTCCTTTAACATGGGGTCTGTTGCCTGGTTTTAAGTTTAAATACGGTAAATCATTTTTTTCCCTCAAGATACAAACTAAATCATTTTATCTCTCGGATTTAAATAAGTTTTAATGTCACTCCATACAATGACTTTTGTTTACAAGCGGTCCTAAACTGGAAACATAAAAAGCTCTGTGCAGTACTTCATATTCCGTTTATCAAATAAAAAATTGAACTTAATGTCAAACTTGGTTTCTTCAATTGCCTTTAACTTATTGAAACAAAATTTTGCATTGATACAGAAACTTAACCAGCCCCCAAATGTCTGATTAATTATAGGAAACATACAATAAAAGTCTGTCTAAATTGGTTCTTTGACTGGTGTTTGATACTAGAAAATAGTATTTAAAGAGGGAAGGGCCATCAGGTTGGCTAAAACGAATTTTCCCACACATGGTATTATTTTTCCCGGAAAGACGAATCCTAGAAGATGCCTCTGTCCAAATTTCATGAAAATCCTAACGTAGGTTTTCCCGTACGAATTAATTTTTCAAAGGGGGGCCCTACCAATTATTACAAAATATTTGAAAAACCGCCCAGATCCTCCCCGAAGTTACTGACATGCACATGCGCACTTCATTGTAAACAGTTTTGAAAGGCATGCATGCCGAGCAAAGTTGGAGAGAATGACTCGAAGAAGTTGAGTGTTAATGACGGTAAAAACAAAACAGAGGCCGTAATATCCACAAAGTTTTCACCCGAAAGCAGTTTGGAATACCTTTACTGACATTAGTGGATATGAAAAGGAGAGAAACAACGAGGATCGGGCGATAATCTGGCTTGCCTTCTTCGCTGCACTCAGGCGTCAACACAACGGTGCCTCTCACTCAGTACAGGTCTGTCAAATCTTCATTTTATCTTGTACAATTTTTTGTAGGCCTCGTGTTACAAACAAAATTTAGCTTAACTTTATTTCTTTTCAATTTCATGCAGGATGATGTATTGGTTAGATCATTAGTTATTGATATTTCATTCGGACAAACTAGCTGACAGTGAGAGTGAGTGGTACTGTAGTACTTGTAGTTGTACAATCAATGTTGTTGTGGTTGCAGGAAAGTTTCAATAAACAATACATGTATACCGTATATATATGTCCAACCTTGCGTTTACTCACTGGCCTGCCAGAATGATATTAGTCTATGTGCTGCAAATGTCATCACTTTGAGCTCTGTTTTGTGAATTTGTCACTACATACTTTCATGGTATGGTTATTTCAGTTCAGAGTTAACACCTTAGCCCATCCCCAGGTGACTATCCTGCCATTCTGTCAGTGTTGTATTCTTTTGTGTATGACATAAAGCACCTAGTAAATCTGATATTTATTTTAGCACTGTAACTAAGAAAACCTTGTTTTAGTACTATTCCTATTTTTTATATTTTGCAGTGATATGAAAACAAAAGATGGAGCTGTAGGCCTATGGATTGTATTCTGTTGGGGAAGTGCTAAAAAATTGACTGAGGCAGAAATGAGGAGTTATTAAGATGTGGCTCACATACATTTAAATCTGTGCCAGCGTATTGACATTACAACTTCAACCTTACTCATTAGCGATGGAAAACCTTGCGAGATGGAGTATTAATTTGTTTTTGAAATAATCATTTTTGACTGGTCATGATGTTTAATTTCTAATCATCACCACTAGACTAGACTGCTAAATTCAGTGACATTAACTGAAAATGATTTCTACCTGGATATAGACATGTTTAAAATATGTCAAAACCAACGTTTGGTGGACTGGTAGTTATGGAAAAGCATATGCTTAGTGTACACATATTAAATTTGTTTTTTGGTGATTGACTTCACATTTAAATGCTGGAATTGTCAGAATAAAACTGTGTTCTTAACAAAGAACCTGTACGATAAATAATCTAGTCGGATATGTTTTATTTTGAAAATCTGCAAATAATCTGAACTAAAATCATCTTTTAGGTTCTTAGGAAACATTCCACCAATTGGTTTTGATTTCAATTCCCACTTTCTTTTAAAAATGCTGGCTTGGTTTACAACTTGATCACTGGCCCAATGTGCTATGTTGTCATGTTGTTATGGATAGTCAAGGGGTTTCCTCCCCAATAAACCTAGCTAGGCCACCTTATAAACGAAATAGTCCTGAGTGCGAATTAAAACAATGAATAAATCAATCTTAGAAACCTGCAAGTTCTCAACAATCACACTTGCGTACACATTCATATACCACCCCACTGACCTCGATAGATTCATTCGTGTCTGGAGTAAAGCCGAAACTCTCACCCTTTGGCAGGTACCTAAAAATCTATTCAATTTGGACTGAATTGGAATCGAACTTGGGACCCACTTGTGGAAAGCTGGTGATGATGTGAGAATCATCACTACACACAATCTCCCTTCTTCAAGCAAATAAGGGGCCTCCGTGGCTCAGTAGGTAGAGCATTGGACGCTCAATCCGAACAGCCTTCCACCAATGGGTCGCGGGTTCGAATCCCACTCAGTCCAAAAAATTGGAAAATTTTCTGACTGGCTTTTCACTCGAACGAACTATGTGGGATGGTTGCCAGTTACCAGCGGAAGGTCGTGGGTTTCCTCCGGGCATAGAGACCGGTTTCCTCCCACAATAAAACTGGCAACGCCGCCATATAAGCGAAATAATCTTGAGCGCGGCGTAAAACAACAAACAATCAATCAAGCAAAGAAAGGCGTTCGGCTCAGTTGGCAGAGTGATAGTCTCTTTGTTACTAGGTACTTACCGAATGTTGGGTGTTTCCTCTGGTCAGAGCCCAGTTTCCTCCTCCACTAAACTTGGCAATGCTACCATATAAGGGAAATACTATTCAGTGTGGCATAAATATCAATCAATCAAAGAAAGAAGGGACCTCGGCTCAGTTGGCTCAGTGATAGTTTTTCAGTCCGACAAACACTTTCCGTTCATGGGTCGTGGGTTCGAATCCCACTCAGACCAAATAAAATTTCGAAATTTCTGAGTAAGTTTTTCACTCTGTCTGCCTATGTGAAAGAGATACCAGGTACTCGCTGAAGGTTGGGTGTTTCTTTCGAGAAGAGCTCCATTCCCCTCTCCAGTAAACTTGGCAACGCCACTATATAAGTGAAATAATCTTGAGTGTGACTAAAAACACCAATCAATTAAACAAAGAAAGGACCTCAATGGCTCAGTGGGCAGAGCGATGGATTCTCAGTTTGACCCAGGCCTTCCATCTATGTGTCGACTCGCGGCCTCAGGTCAAATAAAATTGAAAAATCTCTGTGGGTTTTTCACCCTGTCGACCAATGTGGAAAACTTACGAGGAACTCTCCGAAGGTCAGGGGTTTCCTCCGACAGAGCCCAGTTTCCTCTCGCACTAAACCAATTTTCTGTGCAGCATAAAACATCGATCTATCAAACAAACATGGGACCTCGCTGGCTCAGTGATGGTTTCTCAGTGATTCAGACATTCAAGTCATGAGTTGCAGGTTCGAGTCCAACTCCGACCAAATAAAATTGAAATATTTCTGAGTGAGATTTTTCCTCAATCGCCGTATGTAGAAGAGTTGACAGGCAATTGTCGAAGGATCAGGATTTTCCTCTCACACTAAACCTGGCAAGGCTGCCATATTAGTGATATAATCATCAATCCATCAAATAAAGTAGAAATAAAAACAAAATCTTTCTTTTTGTTATACATGTATATTTTATTTTTTAAATGGACAGGAATCAAACTTTTTGATTCGTTTATTATGTTTGAAACCACATATCATTGATGAGCCTTATCATAACTTACGTACATAGCAAATGTATTATAAAGTCTCTTCCTAATAGCCCAAATAAGAAATTGGGCTTTCTTTTATCACCCATTCCTTTTACTGAATTGTCTTTGTTGTTTATAAATAATCAGATCTGTACACTGCATTCCATTCAATTTTGTTTTCTTTGATCTTGCTCTTGAAGCAACTGAGAAATCTTTGAAACCTTGCATTAGTTTTGAATTATCCTCCAGTCAAGTTGTTCAAGACTGTTGAAAAAATAAACAACAGTGCACTGTCATTATTATGTAGTGAATTTTTTATAACATAAATTATAAAGTTTTATTTTAGATGATGAAAATCAAACCTTGAAGATGCATTTAGAGCAGTTTTACACCAAGTATTATACTGAATGGTTTTCTATGTCACACTCAATGTTATTTCATTTATATGATTGATTGATTGTTTGGTGTTTTACGCCGCACTCAAGATTATTTCACTTATATGGCGGCGTTGCCAGTTTTATTGTGGGAGGAAACCGGGCTCTATGCCCGGAGGAAACCCACGACCTTCCGTTGGTAACTGGCAACCATCCCACATAGGTCGTTCGAGTGAAAACCCAGTCAGAAAATTCTCCAATTTTTTTGACTGGGTGGGAATCGAACCCGCGACCTATTGGTGGAATTCATTTATATGACTTTGTTGCAAATTTAGATCGAGAGGGGTACATCATTTAAAATGTTCTCCGTATTACATACAGTTTGACTTTTGATTAATTGGAGAGTAAACCAAATACCCACAAGTGGGGTGGATTGGAATGACTTGACAAGTAAAATACCATTCTTCAAGTATATAGATGATTTGTAAATATACAAACCTATTACTTACTATACTATTTACGAAATTAAGCCTCTTGTATATGTACTTACTATTCGTATGCTTGTCCATTTGCATTCCACATTTACTACCTGTCCCACAATGCCAGTCAGTCACAGAACAAATCCACGCTTAGTTAGACTCAGAGTTAGAAAGAAGTTAGACCAAGAGTAGAAATAAATCAGATCGAGACGACGAGAGACTAGAACGTTTGTGGAAGATCTATTGGCTTCTAATTTCACCTTCAAATAAAACAAAAAATCACCAATAGTAAGGAAGTACAGGACAGATATAAATTGCCTTTTTTTAATAAGCTAAAACCACTGTGAAATAACACCGACACTCGATTTCGATCGACGTGTCGTTGTTGTTGTGATGTGCATACACTCAGCTTGCACTACGAGGCTGGTAATTCATTTAATCATCCAAAGATTAGTCAGCCGCAAATCTACGTTGGTTGCATAATTCCGATTATTCGACAAAACGACAAGAAATCAAGTGAAAATCAACTTACGCTTTGATATTCCTTTGTATTCAAACAGCTCCTTTCAAACATGTGACTTTGTTATGACAAGCAGACGGAAGACTCTACTGCGCATGTCAAGGCGGAGACTATAGAAATTCGTTTCGATAATTGACAGATGAACTTCATGAAGGAAGTTTAATTTTTACTCTAATTACTTAATTAAATCAGTGAAACATTGGGTCATTAGTTAAGTTTGCACACAACTCTCATTTACCACTAAAAACGATTGTGATTTGGACAAAGCCTATAACTTTACTGAAGCTCGTGGCCCTTCCCGTCATCAAAGTTGGCCCCCGAATACCTAGTTAGGCATTCATTTTATTTCATTGAGATTTAGAATGTAGATTATAATTAGTTAATTGATGGACACAGTATTCTTATTTAGCCAATTGAAAGATGATTTTTGGCTGGTGAATTTAAAAAAAAAATATTGATATATCTCCCCCTCCCCCTTAATCTAACTGAGTAAAAAATATTGATTAAAAATAAGTTGCAGCAATGGCTGCCCTAAATATTTTCCCCTCCACTCGATCATCACCACCATATACATTATCATCAGCTGCTGGGGCTATTTCCTCAACAGCCTCTATGTCGTGTAATTCTACTGCAATATTGTGCGAGATGGATGCAGTAGTAATGACACGACATGCCTTCTCTGGTGCCACACGCAGCCCCTTTAAACATCCAAATTTCCGTTTAAGTATTCTGAATGTTTGCTCAATCATTACTCATGGTTTTACATAATGATTTGTTGAATTTGATTTCAGATTCTCTATTGGGGGCTGGGTATGGCACCATCAGGTAGCGGCGACGAGGATACCCGCGACAACTACCTGCTTGTAATTCTCGACCTGATGAACTTTCTTGAGTCATGAACAGATCCAGGCCATTTTGCTACAACATTGGTAATACGGTACCAAGGACCACAGATCATCTGAAAGCAAATTGAGCCAAAGCTTAATAATATCATTTGTAAAAAAAATACTGCTCTTTATCATACTGTTGTAAAAAAGTAAAGTCATTAAAAAGAATTCAGCAATACAAGATGGAGATGTCAAAGATTTTAAAGGATATCAAAGATTTTAAAATATTATTAGGTGGCTGGTATGGATGTAAATGTTTCTTATGCGATGATTGTCTATAATTAAATGTCTTCATTGTATAAATTTGTGTTAAATTTCAATCCTTTTCTTTTTAATCTTTTGTCGGCACAAGTAGCCCTCAGGCTAATGATCTATTGTTTATAATGCCGGACTTTAAATAAAATTTGACATTTCATAATTTGTTTTAATATATAAATACATGTTAACATTGAGAATTTTTAATGATTTTTTGGGTTTGATTATTTATCGCTTTCAAACAATGTTTGGTGTTGATATTCTTTGTTTACAAACCTGGCAGTTGATTGAATGGAATCCTTTCCTACTCACAAAATCGTTTTCATCGTTTTCATCCTTTGATGGAGCCTGAATTGGAATTTGCGTCCCATCCACAACACCTAATACATTTGGAAAACCTGTTAAAATAGAAATAATAAAGCAGTTCTTAGTTCAGCTTATTTCTAAATCATGGTTAGATCTGTCGATTCGATTAAAATTTAAATTTCATTTACACAAAAACTGGGGTTTTGATAGAAGGCTTAAAACTATTTATTAGACAGAAATTTGTCAAATTTATATTTTAAGGGAGAGAATTCAAAATTTGTTAAATCACAGTTAAACAAGGGGAGAAATAGGGGGCAGCCGCCGTACAAAGTGCATGGCGTTCTTGTGTTACCGTACCTGCGATGGAAAAAAAGTCTTGCTTGACTGCCTTCACATGCTCGTCGCTTGGAAATTTAACAAATGTCTTAAAGTTGTGAAGAAGAGCATTTATTACACTCCAAACGGATCTACAAACAAAGCATTTACTACACTCCAAACGGATCTACAAACAGTGGCTTTGCAGACTCTAGGAAAGCCATTTCTGATGACTGTGTAGAACGCTTCCGAAGCCATAAATCGCAGAAAGATTAGAGTGTGTAATAGTGGAGGCAGAGGATTACATCTACCTGTCGGTCACATTAATTGATCCTCTACAAGACAACAATATATAAAATGGCTTCAGGTTTAAATCGAAATCTCTGGCGAACTTCCTCTCGACTTGATTCTTCTAGAGGATTTGAACGATCATTAAAATGTCTGATTTGAAAATGTCCACTCTGAATAAGACTCTCTCGTAAGTAAAACGCTTGTATTGTCGCCATCTTAAATTTCAGTAACTTATTGATTTTAATTTCCACTTAAGTAACCTTGGACCACCCTTAAAGTTAAGGGTGGTGATTTTTTGTGAAACCCACTCACTAAGGGCAAATAGGGAATAAAAGACCCTTAAGTAGGCTAAGTGAACTTTCGAGAAACTGGCCCCTGACCAGTCAGCTCGTATTACAGAGGATAGTATATTATACCATTCCTCTGCGGGTTCGGTCAAATGAAATCTGATTGAGGCAAGTTTCTAACCATTGTCATAATTTAGTAAGGTGTTGTAAGAGTCTAGCCAAGCTTGGCCGTTCTGGGACTCGTCACCAAGAAAATTTTCCATAGAAATATTGCTGGCCATATTTGTATCTTGAGGTAGTTTGTGGGCTGGTTGAACCAAATGGTTTGTATCCGATGCTTGGTAGCACTGTGTGTTCTTCGCGGACTATAGTTGAGGGGAGTTATTGCACGCTTCATGAGAGGTATCGATGTCGGCTCTCGTTCTCCACCATATAATGTGTTGTTGATAAATTCTACTATGGAGTGGTTTTACTAAAGCCAAAACACATAGGACAACTCATACTATATTGTACATGATGGTGTATATTTATGAGCTTTTGAGAGTAGCTACTCTCATCATTCGGTATTACAACACACAATAGACAATTTTCTACAGGCATTATATATAGAGAAAATCATAACATAGTTAATACTTTAAAATGATAGAATAAGTAGGATAAGCAAAATTAGGCTTCCAAAGTACAAATGAACAGGATCTGTACAGATTAAAACCATGGGGTGTGTGTTGTAATATTGGGATAACACAGACTTATAATCCTTAATGGAGACATACAGTTATATATTAAATAAACGGAGAGGAATTGATGAAATTTGTACATTTAAATCAGGGTTTTAATTTAGAAATATGAAGTGACTCTTTAAAAGCTAAGCTAAGTTTGTTATTGGCTTGATCAATGATTTCATAAGACAATTTGTTAGGGTTGCTGAGAAAGTGGTCAGCTACTGCAGAAGATCTGCTGTTAGGGTTGTTGATATTATGTTCAGAGAACCGTTGTCCTACATGCCTAGATGTAAGGGTATCCAGACATTTCAGCCTGGGAGCTCAAGTTGATAAATTTATCTAACCACAATAGGTTACATATATAGGCCACCACTACATAACGCCAAGCATCATGGGATCAATCACAGGCTTCCATCTGATCAGGTGGCCAGCAGGTACATTCTGAAGCTGGCCACATACTGAGTGTTCAGGAAGTCACAACAGAGATAATCTTTCCCTCTTTGATTACCTACCCTTATCATGCTTAATATTGCTCATCTTATTGTTACAGGTTTATTTTTGTGGAAGGAAGTTTACATGACTATACAATATATTTCACGGAGCCAAACTGCCCAGGATAGACAAATTTATTCATAATTTTTGTTAAAAGTTGTATAATAAAGTAAAAATTGTCTGCAGCACATGCCAAGGCTTTGCGCATAAACTAAAAAGTGAAAGCTTTGAAATTCATACCGTTTTGTAATTACCTGTAGTAAAAAAATCAGAAAACATGATAATAGAGTATTTTACTAGAAACAATGGAAACAATTTTGCAAATTCGCACATCAATTTAAATTATTAAAACAATGGTAAGATTGTCCAGAAGCCCACTAGTATTACTGTTATAGCTGAAAAATTGCTGAATATGGAGAAAGAAATGAGGAAAAATACAATTAAATAGAAATGTCCCCTTCATCACTTTGGACCGAAATGTCCCAGGCCAAAATGTCCCAGGCCGAAATGTTCCAGGCCGAAATGTCCCGGATCCAGATGTAAGGCCTATATAAGAGGCAGGACAGTCATCACAAGTTATCTTGTAAACAACGTTACTTCTACAATTTTCATCTTCGTGACCTTTATAATTAAAATATTTTCCAATGGTAAAAGTCTGGTTGATAAGAATAATTTGAACATGAGGAACAAGATTTCCAAGGGATTTTAATTCTTTTGAAAGTTTGATATATGCCGGTCCAAGATATGGAAATCCAATAAAAACTTAAAATTTTTCTGAACCAAAAGGCTTTAAAATCTCACCACTGTTGAATTTATTATTGAGGAATTTCCTGAAAACATTGTCCACAATATCTGACGGGTACTGGTTTAGAGACATTTCCTTTATCTTTTCAATTTCTTTGCTGAACAGTTGGTAATTATTGCATATACCCCATGCCCTGTTAAGGAGAGTACGAATTAGATTAAGTTTATATTTCATTGGTACAAAACTAGTCCATTTCGTATATAGTCCAGTATGAGTTTTCTTTCGGTAGATCGTGGTTGTAATTCCATCAGGTGATCGAGAGATAAAAATGTCAAGGAAGGGTAAACATCCATTAGTTTCGTGTTCACATGTGAATTTTATGGCAGGGTGACAACTGTTTATGTATAGAAGAAAGGGCTGAACTTGAGCGGGATTTTCAAAAACAAGAAAGGTGTCATCCACATAACGCTTGTAGGTTTTAAATGGTGTTCCAGAATATTTTTAGAGAGAGTTTTCTTCAAAGCTGTTCATGAATATATGGGCTAATAGGGGGGCAATGGGGGATCGGTCTGTTCATAGTAATTGCCATTAAATTTGAAAGTCACATTTGTGGAAGCCAGAATCAGAGCACGTTTAAGTTGTCTGCGGTTAAAGCCATGGTAAAGTGTATTTAAGTCCGGGGGACTTTATTTAAAATTATTTCAATGGTTTCGTGCATAGGGATATTTGTAAATAAACTAGTGACGTCAAAGCTTACTAGATATTGATCAGCAAAGCCAGTCTGGGAAGCAATCCACTTCGAAAAGGAAAAACTGTCATTTATACAACGATCACTGTATTTAATGTCACTCAACATCAAAGATAATGACTTAGCCAGATTATATTTGTAGGAGTCGTAGGCAGATAAAATTGGTATCATTGGTATAGATGGTTTGTGGATTTTAGGTAAACCATATAAGATTGATGTGCGGGATCCTGATGGGCGTAGTTCCTGATAAATTCCTTGGGAGATGATGTTATTTCGTTTTAAATTGTACAAAAAGTTTTGCACCGAGCCCTCTTTTCGTTCTGCATTGTTCTGCTGTATTTTAGTAAACTTGCTGGTATCATTTAGAATAGTGTACATCTTATCCAGGTAATTTGCTTTATCTAATATAACAACACCATTGCCTTTGTCTGGTTTTGTTATGATTAAAGAACTGTTGTTCTTAAGCTTGTCAAGAACTGCATTCCTACTGTACCACTTAAAGGAGTTGGTAAAACTTGAATAAATTGATGTCAAATTTAACTTGATCTGAAGTCTGGTTTTGGAGGAGGACACATGCGGCAGCAAATTTTTGTATAGGATCTCAAATTCAGATTGAATGTCAGTCTCTGTTAAGTATTTCGGAAACAGTCCATGTTTTAGGCCTTTGGAGAGTACTTCTTCTTCTTTCTGGGTTAGAGCATATTTAGACAGGTTTGTGATGACACCGGGAATGGAGTAACTGACATATATATCTCAAGTTACTCTGCCTGTCACAGAGTCGGCAAGGTCCGCGCTCTGGTCTATCTTAACATTCACAAACCATAACAATTTATAGTAAAACACTTAAACAAAATACAATAGGATAATTATGACTCGTCTGATTACATAGGTATTCTGGTTGGACAAGTCTGACCACTACATCCAGTTTGTATCAGCTTGTCCACATTGGAAGGGATTAATCCGTATCCAGGTGAGAAAGTATCTCATCTGTTGGGAAGCCCACCACATAAATCTAACATGTTGAAATTTCTACAATACAATAAAGGCTTTGATGCTTTCAATTTCGAGAGTTTTGGGGCAGATGGTGGGTTTTTTTTTATAAGGAGACCCCTTTCTAAAAAGCTCTTCCATGGAAGATAGCAGCTTTATGGGCGTTCCTGAGGCAGACAACTGTTTCACTAGGAGAGATGAGTCCTTGGTTTCCACAACCTTCCCTACTGGTACCGTTGTTACCCCTAAACTGTCTTCCACTACATCCTTGTCTTTGATTATATCAAACTTCTCATCGAAACAAGGCGTCCCTGGACTTTGATAACTTATGGCTTTTTATTTTTGGGGTCAGAACCTTTTCGACTATCTTTTGACCAAATGTCATTTTACGGGTTCAAGGGGCAGGCGCAGACTTGTAAGTCTGCATGTGTTCACAAAGGACTGCTTTACCTCCAACCGCTTGCAAACAATGCGGGCAGCTTTGGTTTCCACAGAGCTGACGATGCCGGCACAGACTGGATTCTGACTTGTAGCGAGTCACACACTCGCACAGATGGCCAGGAAACATGCTCTTTGTTTTTTTTCTTTTTAAACTCTATTAAATATTATGATAGCCTTGAGAAAGAAGACCAAGCCTGAATGTATGTCCCTCATAAGTTTTTAATCTATCAATGTGAGCCAACTTGTATGTTGACCAAGCACTCTGCTGTAATCAATACACCATGTCATCGACTTTACAGACAATTTGATAAGGACCAGTCCAATGACATTGAAGCTTGTGATAATCCTTTCTTTCGGGAGCTTTTGTAAAGCTACATCACCAACAGAAAATGTTTTCAAATTTCGTCGCACATTGTAATTGCAATTTTTGTCGTTTCATGTTTTTAGCCAGAGACTTTCGAGCCCTTTCATAGGAAACCTGTAACCTTTTCCTCCACTCAATGACATAAGCTGTTGTCTGTCAGCTACACACTCTCTCGCAGTCATCTGTGGAGGATATGGAGACAACAGATTAGATCTGGATGACTATTCAATTTGAGAAGCTTATGTATTTAGCGGACACTTTAAGTCGGCCCCGCTTCCAGATAACCCCTGTAACTTTGCCATTGAATTGGAAAGCATCCAGCAAATCTTTGACGAACGGACAAAATTCAGTTGCCTTGCACCTTTCTTTATGTGATCGGTGACGCAGGATACTTTAACAAGTTTCCCAATTGGTGGAGTTTGTAGGTTTGCCTTCTCGTTCCATAACTTAACTTGGATAGTTTTGTTTTCTCTGGTTAATCTGAATACTTTCCTTTTACAGGATGGTCCAGACCCTTTCGGAGAGACTTGTAAAATTGAATAAGAATTTATCAGGGCTAATCTTAACATTTCCATGTGATAAAATCTTACATCAATGAGTTCTCCTGTGATAGATACTCTCCTCCTTCGATTGTTCTCGATAGGGAAAGTCAATTTAAGTCTTAGAAATGTCCAAACCTGCCTTTATTCCATAAATGGCACAAGGAATCATTTGAAGCTTGGTTAAAAAGTTGAACAATAAGATTGGATCTTATCGGTAACTCACAGTATGTTTCATAAATGGCACAAGGAACCATTTGAAGGTTAGTCAAATCCTTACTACCGAGAAGGGGTTGCACAAAGAGTTTGGATCTTACTGGTAAGCTGTGTGATGCTGAATAAAGGGTCAGTGGAGGAAATACCACTATTATTTGAAGAACGAGGCTTTGCCCCTCGCCCTCAAATAGTGGTATTTTCCGCAACTGACCCTTTATTCAGCAACACACAGCTCACCAGCCCGTCCTTTATTTCTAAAATCAATGTTATGAATGCCATCTTAAACCAACAAATATTTACCTGTATGATCAGCAGATCGTGTGCGCCTCCTATGAAAGCGACGCTCTTTTGCTGGTGACAGACTTCTCGTTCTTGTCCTTTGGCGTAACATCATACAACCAGACAGTATGAGTTTGGATGAGGAAAATCGTGGTCGGGGTAGTTTGGTCTATCATCATTAGAAAAAAATCTGTTTATCTGGAAATGTCTGCTTACAGCCAGAGTCCCCACATTCACCTTGTTCTTGTCATCACAACACAAGGGAATGCACTCGTCTTCATGCATTTGAATTGACTTCTGATCTGGAGACACCACTTGAATTGTGCGGGGTTACCACACAATCATTGAACACAGGCTCAGTGCAAAACCATGTTGTGATACATCAAGATTTATATGAGAATGTAGAGAAATTAAAAACTGTACAACGTTTTGTAATAGCACTAATTGACGATGTTTTTACTGACAGCGAATTGGCCAAATCCAGCGTCCCAGGTGGTACCCTGTAATACAACCACTATGCAAAATTAAACTAACTGCAATCTATAAACATCTGTGCTGTTTGATATCAGTGAGGAAAATATCCTGCAGGACCGTGCCATTTGGAATGCCGTAAAAGCTAAATGTAGACAAAAGAATAAAGCTTGACTGACATTGGGATAACATAATTTTCATGTATGTAATTTTGAATTAGTCTTTTTATGCTATATACACCGTGCTCCTTTGTTTATATTATATTACTCTAAATTAGTCACTACACTACTGTCCAAATCAAGAAAAATCCTAAGTTTTACCCATCCAGACTGATAAACTTTACACAAAAGGCACTTTTTGTCGAAAAAATTCAGTCCACAAACTGCGATAGTGTGTATCAACATACCGATGACGTTGATCGAACGACTGATGACTTCACTCAAAAATTTGCTGACATCTATACAGAATGTTTTCCATTATTACATCTTAAGTCAAATAAATCCCAGGGTATCAAAAAAAACCTGGATAACGTTTTTAAGTCGATCAATAAAAAAAAAAAACCCATATAGAGACTGATACAGCTTAAAACCATTCAGTGCATTATAAAAAGAGAGTATGGGACGTGTGATCCTCTTGGGTTGGGCAGTCACATTGTTGACACGCAACTTGGTATTGATAACCACTATTATGATATGTGACAAGTCATTGTCCACATTTACTATAACCTCAGGCAGAGGCATGTGGCAAGACTACATTCTGCCAGAATGAAAGGCACATCAACCAGACAAAGACTAACCAAACTGAGTAACTTTTTTATGTAACTTTCACCAAGCTGTTATTCAGAATGTTCTAAAAATAAACATTAAAATAGAAATATATCTAGTTAAATTCAGGGATTGTATTATGTAGAGTGAGTAGAAAGCACAGTAGGTGGTGAGACTGTCAATGTCACAGCACTGGTCCTTACTGGAAAGGATATTAGCACTTATAACATGGCCATAGGCTATTGACCAATGAAACATCAATTGAATGAAGTACTTTGTGTATCAGCACGTGGACTCTCCACTGATCTAAAAATAACTCATACTCAACAAAAATGTCGGGTCAGAACACACAAGGCAAGTCTTGATATGCATACACTGATTCAGTGGTGTCGTCGTTTTCAAACTCTTGACCAATCGTTTAGGAAAGTTGGTTTGGAGTTTTCGGAGTACAGCCGCTTTCTACCAAAGAAAGTCTGTTCTTGTCCAGCAAGTCACCAACTGAAGAAATCAATTTCACATATCAAGTTTGCGATCCGTTTACAAGCAGCCTCACTTTCTGATAGTGTTCTATGGTGGTCGCCACGATCAGTTCACTGATCTCTTGCTTAAAAGTGTTTTTTATTTGTAACTACGTTTCTAGAAAACTCCACCTTGTTCTATTTTTTTTATTGTTAAATTGGTATGGGCTATTAGATGCTATTTAGGCTATTTGAATTGTTGCTTACAGAACGGAAAGCTCTTATTTTGTGCTTTTTGATAACAATGAGCTAATTGGGTTTTAACAAAATGTTTCCTATATTTGACAGATGCCACTGTAATTTCATGCGTCAAAATGAACAAGGAAAGGCTGCAGAGCAACCGACAGGTACTTGTTGAAAATGGCGATTTTGATAACATTGAGGTTTGGCTTATTCAAGATGACATTTTAACACCAATAGAAGTTGAAACTATTAAAGCAGCAGGACCGCATCATAAGCGGATGAGAGAGTAAGTTTGTTCATCTTTATTGTCAATCGTGGTGACGGGCCTATCTTTGTGTACCCAAGGACTGACAAGTACTAGACTCGTGTGTATTGACCAGCCATCCATCACTGGGTCTCTTGCTGGTTTTGTTGTAAGGAAGGCATTATGTAAAATTACTTGCGACACCAGCGCAGGAAGATCCTGATTCTGACATTTACCATTTATTGGTATTAAAGAACAAAGGTGGTTTGGTTATACCATCACAGGGTGTTGTCAGAGTGTTGCTGTTTGGTTATACCATCACAGGGTGTTGTCAGAGTGTTGCTGTTTGGTTATACCATCACAGGGTGTTGTCAGAGTGTTACTGTTTGGTTATACCATCACAGGGTGTTGTCAGAGTGTTACTGTTTGGTTATACCATCACAGGGTGTTGTCAGAGTGTTACTGTTTGGTTATACCATCACAGGGTGTTGTCAGAGTGTTACTGTTTGGTTATACCATCACAGGGTGTTGTCAGAGTGTTACTGTTTGGTTATACCATCACAGGGTGTTGTCAGAGTGTTACTGTTTGGTTATACCATCACAGGGTGTTGTCAGAGTGTTACTGTTTGATTATACCATCACAGGGTGTTGTCAGAGTGTTACTGTTTGGTTATACCATCACAGGGTGTTGTCAGAGTGTTACTGTTTGATTATACCATCACAGGGTGTTGTCAGAGTGTTACTGTTTGGTTATACCATCACAGGGTGTTGTCAGAGTGTTGCTGTTTGGTTATACCATCACAGGGTGTTGTCAGAGTGTTGCTGTTTGGTTATACCATCACAGGGTGTTGTCAGAGTGTTACTGTTTGGTTATACCATCACAGGGTGTTGTCAGGGTGTTACTGTTTGGTTATACCATCACAGGGTGTTGTCAGAGTGTTACTGTTTGGTTATACCATGACAGGGTGTTGTCAGAGTGTTACTGTTTGGTTATACCATCACAGGGTGTTGTCAGTGTGTTACTGTTTGGTTATACCATCACAGGGTGTTGTCAGAGTGTTACTGTTTGGTTATACCATCACAGGGTGTTGTCAGAGTGTTACTGTTTGTTTATACCATCACAGGGTGTTGTCAGAGTGTTACTGTTTGGTTATACCATCACAGGGTGTTGTCAGAGTGTTACTGTTTGTTTATACCATCACAGGGTGTTGTCAGAGTGTTACTGTTTGGTTATACCATCACAGGGTGTTGTCAGAGTGTTACTGTTTGGTTATACCATCACAGGGTGTTGCCAGAGTGTCACTGTTTGGTTATACCATCACAGGGTGTTGTCAGAGTGTTACTGTTTGGTTATACCATCACAGGGTGTTGTCAGAGTGTTACTGTTTGGTTATACCATCACAGGGTGTTGTCAGAGTGTTACTGTTTGGTTATACCATCACTGTTTGGTTATACCATCACAGGGTGTTGTCAGAGTGTTACTGTTTGGTTATACCATCACAGGGTGTTGTCAGAGTGTTACTGTTTGACAACACCCTGTGATGGTATAACCAAACAGTAACACTCTGACAACACCCTGTGATGGTATAACCAAACAGTAACACTCTGACAACACCCTGTGATGGTATAACCAAACAGTGATGGTATAACCAAACAGTAACACTCTGACAACACCCTGTGATGGTATACCCAAACAGTAACACTCTGACAACACCCTGTGATGGTATACCCAAACAGTAACACTCTGACAACACCCTGTGATGGTATAACCAAACAGTAACACTCTGACAACACCCTGTGATGGTATAACCAGAGTGTTACTGTTTGGTTATATCATCACAGGGTGTTAGAGTGTTACTGTTTGGTTATACCATCACAGGGTGTTGTTAGAGTGTTACTGTTTGGTTATACCATCACAGGGTGTTGTCAGAGTGTTACTGTTTGGTTATACCATCACAGGGTGTTGTTAGAGTGTTACTGTTTGGTTTTACCATCACAGGGTGTTGTCAAGAGTGTTACTGTTTGGTTATACCATCACAGGGTGTTGTCAGAGTGTTACTGTTTGGTTATACCATCACAGGGTGTTGTCAGAGTGTTACTGTTTGGTTATACCATCACAGGGTGTTGTCAGTGTTACTGTTTGGTTATACCATCACAGGGTGTTGTCAGTGTTACTGTTTGGTTATACCATCACAGGGTGTTGTCAGAGTGTTACTGTTTGGTTATACCATCACAGGGTGTTGTTAGAGTGTTACTGTTTGGTTATACCATCACAGGGTGTTGTCAGAGTGTTACTGTTTGGTTATACCATCACAGGGTGTTAGAGTGTTACTGTTTGGTTATACCATCACAGGGTGTTAGAGTGTTACTGTTTGGTTATAACATCACAGGGTGTTGTCAGAGTGTTACTGTTTGGTTATACCATCACAGGGTGTTGTCAGAGTGTTACTGTTTGGTTATACCATCACAGGGTGTTGTCAGAGTGTTAATAAGAGCAGAGAAGGCAATGAGGGAAAGTTTGAATGTTTTGTCCGCCGCCTCAATTGTGTGCCTTAAAACCATTCAGTACATTATAAAAAGAGAGTATGGGACGTGTGATCCTCTTGGGTTGGGCAGTCACATTGTTGACACGCAACTTGGTATTGATAACCACTATTATGATATGTTACAAGTCATTGTCCACATTTACTATAACCTCAGGCAGAGGCATGTGGCAAGACTACATTCTGCCAGAATGAAAGGCACATCAACCAGACAAACTAATTTTCTTTAAAGGAGACTAACTTTTTTATGTAACTTTCACCAAGCTGTTATTCAGAATGTTCTATAAATAAACATTAAAATAGAAATATATCTAGTTAAATTCAGGGATTGTATTATGTAGAGTGAGTAGAAAGCACAGTAGGTGGTGAGACTGTCAATGTCCCAGCACTGGTCCTTACTGGATAGGATATTAACACTTATGACATGGCCATAGGCAATTGACCAATGAAACATCAATTGAATGAAGTACTTTGTATCAGCACGTGGACTCTCCACTGATCTAAAAATAACTCTTACTCAACAAAAATGTCGGATCAGAACACACAAGGCTAGTCTTGATATGCATACACTGATTCAGTGATGTCGTCGTTTTCAAACTCTTGACCAAAAGTTGGTTTGGTGTTTTCGGAGTACAGCCGCTTTCTACCAAAGAAAGTCTGTTCTTGTCCAGCAAGTCACCAACTGAAGAAATCAATTTCACATATCAAGTTTGCGATCCGTTTACAAGCAGCCTCACTTTCTGATAGTGTTCTATGGTGGTCGCCACGATCAGTTCACTGATCTCTTGTTTAAAAGTGTTTTTTATTTGTAACTACGTTTCTAGAAAACTCCACCTTGTTCTATTTTTTTTATTGTTAAATTGGTATGGGCTATTAGATGCTATTTAGGCTATTTGAATTGTTGCTTACAGAACGGAAAGCTCTTATTTTGTGCTTTTTGATAACAATGAGCTACCGTAAATGCTCGACCCTTTCAGCGATTTTATGGGGAGGTGGGGGGAGTGACTCTGACAGCTCAAGTCTTCTATTTACTCCCGATCGACGAAAACTCCAATGACGCCGACTAGAGAGGGGTGGGTAATTGGTTTCACGCCTGTGTCGGGTAGATGAACAAACATCGTGCCAGGTGGGGTATGTGCAGCACCAGTTTGAGAGCCACGTGTTGGTCTATAACTGCCTATATCCCACTGACGTCTTTTGGCGACAGCCTCCAGTTGACTCTTTCAGCTCGCAAAATCTCGTATTTACCCGTTAATAAACCAAATAAATATTTACTATTGTGTTTTGTTTATATGTTGGGAACATTCTTTTTCGTTTAAATGGAAAAGTTTTACCCGTAAAAAGTATGAGAAATCACATAAAACGTAAGGGTTGTAATCTTGTTTACTGCCGATATGACTAAAGTTGCACGGTAAAACGGTCGTGTTCATAGAGATATTATCGATATTTGCAAATGCCGACATCGCCGCAATTTCAACTGGATAAACACTTATGAATCTGATGTAGACTTTTGTTTGGTTTTTACAATCTGGCTGTACCGAAAACAATATATCCGATATATTTTCTGACTGGTGTTTAGGTGATATCATGCTGGCTTTACACAAGCTCCATTGGCGAACTGACAGCGTGCCCCTCAACAAGCATATTAAAGTGGGCTATACGCTGCACAGCGAGTGGCCTACTTTATCCATATAAAGCGGCCCGTAGTTCAACTCTAGTCAAGGCTGCAAATTGTCCGATGCGTGAACTGCTGACTATTTTATAAACCGCTTGTACTTCGTTATTTCGCAAATTATTAAAAACCAAACGAATCATCGGCGACTAAAGACAATAGTTTCTTCCAGTTGTAATCTATATTTACATAGACTTTATTTGAAAACCACATATGGTAATACGCATAGGCCTACCGAGGTGAAATTACTATCGGCCGTGTCGGTAACGGTAACTCAGACTACAGTTATAATTGAATACGGGGACAAATCTCAAATTCATTTCTCAATCAAAATCTTCATAGCCTTTTGTTTTTCTAAAACCATTATCAAATGCGATTTTCCCCAGACTTTGTGAGATTAGTCCAAATTCCTTTCCGATAAACCACAGCCTAGATCGAAAAAAAAAACAACAGCAGCATCGATTAAAATGCGTCAAAATCGAAAACAAGCTAAAAGAAAATTGCATTAATCGGCATATCTTAACAGATTCATTTTTTATAACAAAATATATGAACGTATTTTCTCATTTCCCGCCACAAACCGGTACATTGACGAACAAATGGACTGGCTTGCAGGTCAGTCCGTTGTCACTGTGAGCTCAGGCGCTCTGAATATCGCATGTGGGTTGTGTATTGGGTGTTTAGGCGCACAGCACCAATTTACCACCTGTGGGTAGGCCATTATACTTTTTCTAGTCTGCGAAACGGATTATCCCCACATTCCCCATTTTAGTTTCTGTCATATGCTCTCTAGCTTTTCGGCGATAATCCCCCCTGGCATCGCCGAAAGGGTCGAGCATTTACGGTAATTGGGTTTTAACGAAATGTTTCCTATATTTGACAGATGCCACTGTAATTTCATGCGTCAAAATGAACAAGAAAAGGCTGCAGAGCAACCGACAGGTACTTGTTGAAAATGGCGATTTTGATAACATTGAGGTTTGGCTTATTCAAGATGACATTTTAACACCAATAGAAGTTGAAACTATTAAAGCAGCAGGACCGCGTCATAAGCGGATGAGAGAGTAAGTTTGTTCATCTTTGTCAATCGTGGTGACGGGCCTATCTTTGTGTACCCAAGGACTGACAAGTACTAGACTCGTGTGTATTGACCAGCCATCCATCACTGGGTCTCTTGCTGGTTTTGTTGTAAGGAAGGCATTATGTAAAATTACTTGCGACACCTGTGGAAAGTCTTTGGTGACAGTAGCGCAGGAAGATCCTGATTCTGACATTTACCATTTATTGGTATTAAAGAACAAAGGTGGTTTGGTTATACCATCACAGGGTGTTGCCAGAGTGTCACTGTTTGGTTATACCATCACAGGGTGTTGTCAGAGTGTTACTGTTTGGTTATACCATCACAGGGTGTTGTCAGAGTGTTACTGTTTGGTTATACCATCACAGGGTGTTGTCAGAGTGTTACTGTTTGGTTATACCATCACAGGGTGTTGTCAGAGTGTTACTGTTTGGTTATACCATCACAGGGTGTTGTCAGAGTGTTACTGTTTGGTTATACCATCACAGGGTGTTGTCAGAGTGTTACTGTTTGGTTATACCATCACAGGGTGTTGTTAGAGTGTTACTGTTTGGTTATACCATCACAGGGTGTTGTCAGAGTGTTACTGTTTGGTTATACCATCACAGGGTGTTGTCAGAGTGTTACTGTTTGGTTATACCATCACAGGGTGTTGTCAGAGTGTTACTGTTTGGTTATACCATCACAGGGTGTTGTCAGAGTGTTACTGTTTGGTTATACCATCACAGGGTGTTGTCAGAGTGTTACTGTTTGGTTATGCCATCACAGGGTGTTGTCAGAGTGTTACTGTTTGGTTATGCCATCACAGGGTGTTGTCAGAGTGTTACTGTTTGGTTATACCATCACAGGGTGTTGTCAGGGTGTTACTGTTTGGTTATACCATCACAGGGTGTTAGAGTGTTACTGTTTGGTTATACCATCACAGGGTGTTGTCAGAGTGTTACTGTTTGGTTATACCATCACAGGGTGTTGTCAGAGTGTTACTGTTTGGTTATACCATCACAGGGTGTTGTCAGAGTGTTACTGTTTGGTTATACCATCACAGGGTGTTGTCAGAGTGTTACTGTTTGGTTATACCATCACAGGGTGTTGTCAGAGTGTTACTGTTTGGTTATACCATCACAGGGTGTTGTCAGAGTGTTACTGTTTGGTTATACCATCACAGGGTGTTGTCAGAGTGTTACTGTTTGGTTATACCATCACAGGGTGTTGTCAGAGTGTTACTGTTTGGTTATACCATCACAGGGTGTTGTCAGAGTGTTACTGTTTGGTTATACCATCACAGGGTGTTGTCAGGGTGTTACTGTTTGGTTATACCATCACAGGGTGTTGTCAAGAGTGTTACTGTTTGGTTATACCATCACAGGGTGTTGTCCGAGTGTTACTGTTTGGTTATACCATCACAGGGTGTTGTCAGAGTGTTACTGTTTGGTTATACCATCACAGGGTGTTGTCACAGTGTTTCTGTTTGGTTATACCATCACAGGGTGTTGTCAGAGTGTTACTGTTTGGTTATACCATCACAGGGTGTTGTCACAGTGTTTCTGTTTGGTTATACCATCACAGGGTGTTGTCAGGGTGTTACTGTTTGGTTATACCATCACAGGGTGTTGTCAAGAGTGTTACTGTTTGGTTATACCATCACAGGGTGTTGTCAGAGTGTTACTGTTTGACAACACCCTGTGATGGTATAACCAAACAGTAACACTCTGACAACACCCTGTGATGGTATAACCAGAGTGTTACTGTTTGGTTATACCATCACAGGGTGTTGTCCGAGTGTTACTGTTTGGTTATACCATCACAGGGTGTTGTCAGAGTGTTACTGTTTGGTTATACCATCACAGGGTGTTGTCACAGTGTTTCTGTTTGGTTATACCATCACAGGGTGTTGTCAGAGTGTTACTGTTTGGTTATACCATCACAGGGTGTTGTCACAGTGTTTCTGTTTGGTTATACCATCACAGGGTGTTGTCAGGGTGTTACTGTTTGGTTATACCATCACAGGGTGTTGTCAAGAGTGTTACTGTTTGGTTATACCATCACAGGGTGTTGTCCGAGTGTTACTGTTTGGTTATACCATCACAGGGTGTTGTCAGAGTGTTACTGTTTGGTTATACCATCACAGGGTGTTGTCACAGTGTTTCTGTTTGGTTATACCATCACAGGGTGTTGTCAGAGTGTTACTGTTTGGTTATACCATCACAGGGTGTTGTCAGGGTGTTACTGTTTGGTTATACCATCACAGGGTGTTGTCAGAGTGTTACTGTTTGGTTATACCATCACAGGGTGTTGTCAGAGTGTTACTGTTTGGTTATACCATCACAGGGTGTTGTCACAGTGTTTCTGTTTGGTTATACCATCACAGGGTGTTGTCAGGGTGTTACTGTTTGGTTATACCATCACAGGATGTTGTCAGAGTGTTACTGTTTGGTTATACCATCACAGGGTGTTGTCAGAGTGTTACTGTTTGGTTATACCATCACAGGGTGTTGTCAGAGTGTTGCTGTTTGGTTATACCATCACAGGGTGTTGTCAGAGTGTTACTGTTTGGTTATACCATCACAGGGTGTTGTCAGAGTGTTACTGTTTGGTTATACCATCACAGGGTGTTGTCAGAGTGTTACTGTTTGGTTATACCATCACAGGGTGTTGTCAGAGTGTTACTGTTTGGTTATACCATCACAGGGTGTTGTCAGAGTGTTACTGTTTGGTTATACCATCACAGGGTGTTGTCAGAGTGTTACTGTTTGAGAGAGACCGTGCTGATTAACTGGCAAACCCACCTGAGCGATGTTAGAAGCTATTCGGACTATACAGGAATTATCTATTTCGCCGGACCCCATCCGCAACAGAGGATAGGCGATCATTTTTGAGAAATATATTTCGTCCGTTCATTGTAATTATCTTTCGAGAGAGAAATAAATTGTTTTATTAAGACTTTTGATTTGTTTGTTCTCGCTATATATTGTAACGCACCGGGATTGCCGCAACACAACACCCAAAATTATTCTACCCATCATACTCTCCCCTCCCTCTCCGATGGCAGCCGCCGGTAAGAAAAAAAAAAGACAATGTCGCTCGCTGTAATAGACTTTGGGGGCCCGCTGTAATAGACTTTCGGGGGGTACATTAAAGGAGAAGAAAACCCGCGACCCATTGGTGGAAGGCGGTTCGGATTGAGGTTTCCTGAAGAAGATGAGTGTGACCTGTTTGGTGGCAAAAAAACTTTAAAAATTTGATACAAGAACCAGATTACAGGTTTCAAATCAGATAAATAATTTACTTCCTGAAGCCGAATTTGAGCAACAATCTGCTAGATCTACATGTACTTTTACTGTCAAATGTCAGTAATGTTGCATGGCAATGAAGTAATTTTTGTTTTACGTTTTGTTTCATTGGTGTCATTTTTGCATTCCTTCTAGAATTACTTCCCTTGAATAACTTTTGAAGAGTGCATTACAATACTCCGTAGTGTGTGATGTATTCTTTCTTGCAGATCAGTAAGAAATTTTTATAGCTAGACTTATTAAAAGTTGGTCATATTATGGTATCACCAGCGCCGTCCGTCCGTCCCGGATTCCCTTCCGCTCCATAACTTGAAGAGTTATGATCTAATCTTTACAATTCTTTCACAACATATACCTTGTGGGCAGAAGGTGTGTCATGAGCCATTTAGGAAATTGTTGATTGCATAATATGGCTTCTACATTGGATTATGTAATATTCTGTCTAAATCTATATCTTCGTTCCCTTCCGCTCCATAACAAGATCCGATCTTGACAATTCTTTCAGAGTATATACCTTATGGGCAGACGGTGTGTCGTGTACCATTTCTGACTTCATCCGTTCCCTAATATGGCAGCCATATTGGATTATGTAATATTCCCTTTCGGCTCCAGAACTTCTTTCGTTTTGATATTTCTCCAATTCTTTTAGAGTATATATACCTTATAGGTAGATGATGTGTCGCATGCTAAATTTGATTTAACATTTTTTTTGTGTTTTCAAGAGGTTTTTTTATCAGAAATGTGTACCTGGTGTTTAATATATATATACTTAGCGCCATTAAAAACGCACGACACAAAGAATGTAAAATATTTTGAGAAATGTAAAGTGTAAAATATTGTAAGTACTCTTAAATTGAAGAACAAGGCATTGGTCACAATGAGACAAAGAATTGACAATATGTGAAACCCTGGTGACTTTTATTCCTTGCAAACAAATTGTTGTTACAGAAATTGAAGGTGTCATCATTTTTTAATAATAATCTTTATTCAGTATGTAGACCATGGGTCCATATACAAAGGTACAAGCAATATTGAACTCGTCTGCGTGCGCATGCTTTTATACATGTACATTAGTGGCTAAAACAGTATGACGTCTTTTCAGACACAAATGAACTAATTTTACAACTTCTTTACGTAAATTTACATTCTTAGACGACATTATAATGTTGAAGCAGATCTTATTTCTATTCTGTAAATATTTGGCTGGGAGGATAGACATTCTTAGATCTTCATACTTTGGACAGATAAGTAAAACATGGAACTGGTCCTCTACTTTATTCAATGCACATATGTGACAGTATCTAAGTTCCCTAGGAACATTTGAGAAGCGACCAATGTCGACCTCCAGACCAGCGGTCCCGACACGAAATTTAGCGAACTCTCTTCTCAAAGACAAGTTTTCTTCAATCAAATAGAGTTCTGCATTCAGGGTAATTTTATATTGGGAATATAGATCATAACGAGTACTATTATTTATGGACTCACACCAAGTTTGACTATATACATCCTGCAACCTTTGTTTTAGAACTGCCATAAAATAATTTGGTTTCCCCACCCCCTGCTGCAACCATACATGGCCAAAGCCATATTTAAATAAAAATTCTTTGATAGAAGTTGCCCAGGTTTTCTTGCCCCTTGAATCAAGGTATAGCAACATGTCATACGCTTTTCTTGGATACCTGTTTGGGCCATAACTTAACAATCTCAACCAAAAGTTAATGCATTTTACAGAGGTTAAACAGACTATTGGTGTTCTGCCGCATTCTCCTATAGCCATGGAATTTGGGGTACTACTGCCAGTTCGGAGGAATTGTTTACAAGCTGAATAAAGGACCTTTTCCAGACTCTCAAACCGTTGTATACCCCATATTTCAGAGCCGTAGGTTAATATAGGTAGAACTTTTACATCAAACAGCTTGAAATATACATGATATGGGATGTCGCCCAAATACCACATTGTACGCAAGATCTCAGAAAGCGCTCTTTTACCTTGGGCTACAACATGTTCAACTGCTTTAGTTTGATTTAGCCGAGAGGAAAATATTGTTCCAAGGTATTTATAACTATTTATTGTTTCTAACTTTTCATTACCCAATTTCCAATTTTCCGATGTCATCATTTAATAATGGGTATGATGATGAGTGTGGCTATTCTGTGCTGTGGGATCCGGTCCCACTCTTCCTGCACTACCTGGATCAATTCACGTCGGTTGACATTGTGGAACGGCATTCTTAAGCTGACCCCACAAGTGCTCTATGGGCGATAGATTGGGGGAGTAAGCTGGCCATTCCATGATGTTCACATTATTCTGTTGCAAGAAGTCTTGTGTCAACCTTGCTGAGTGTGGGCTCTGATGATTTCGAGCCCATCGTAAACGGTTTGAGACGGCGTCGGATGGTGCTGAGGCTTACCCTGGGCCTTCCAATTCCCACTGTCTCACTGTGCGAAATCGGTCATGTGTGTGCAACAAACCGATGTACCGATCCTGGCGGGTTGTAGGAACTGCTGGCTGACCAGGGCATGGTCGGTCGGCGACATTGCCAGTTTCATGTTCCCTGATTCTGAGGCGACTAATTGTGGAGGGATGACACTGCATGTGACGTCCTACGGCGGCACAACTGAGACCCGCCTGTAACATGCCAATGGCACGTTTTCGGATTTTTTTACGTCTTTATGCTGAGCTTCGTGTAAAGTGTTGAACCCATGACAAATGAGCCCTTAATACTGTTCTCAGTGAAACACTTAATGGACGTTATTAGGAAATGTTGCGTAATGTTCACGACTATCTTGGATAGTTTAAAGTGCGCTTTAATAACAAAAAAGATCATTTTCACAGCTTTATTACCCATCTGGTATTTATCAGAGTGACTGTTTAAACAGATATAAGGGGACAATGACATCCACTGCAGTACGCACACAAGGTTTGTATATTTACACACCATCATATCAGTGGTCAGCCTGAAGATTGTTTCCTTCGTACTAAAACTATAACAGCCAAGTACAATAGAACAGTGTCCAAGTCAAAACTGGTAAAATATTTGGCTGTTAGATTTTGTTCACGGTTTGTTTTGCCTTGTTCTGGACAGTGGAATAGAACCAGCAGAGAATGACGGAGCATGTGTCGCTTCTGTTAGACCAAGTTCATTTTACGAAACGTCACAAAGGGCTTTGGTACAACAGAGGGTAGGGATCTAACATTTTAGGTTTATTCATGGTTAATTTTGCGTTTTAGGTATATTCGTGGTTATGGTTACACTAGGAACGATTTCTGCCAGGAGATCAAAATGTTGTCGTCAATAAATTAATTAAAACAGTTGTGACAGGAGAAATGAGTAGTGTAGGCCTACGGTACCCACCATACCATCCAGCCTATAGTCTACCACTTTTAAAAAAGCTTACAATATACAGTACCGGTAGGCCTATTTCGGATGAGCTATGTAATTGATTTAACACGAATAGGTCTACTCGGGTATGTGACTAAATTCATTAGGCCTATATTATTATTGATTTATTGTGTGCGGGTGGGTGTGTGTTGGGAGGGGAGGGGGGGGGGGTAGGTAAAAATGTAGCCGAGAAATCTGGGAATTTTTTTTTGTCTCTCCATGTTCGTCATAGCCCAGATCACTTCCATAGTAAAAGAGTGATATTTTTTAAGGAGACCCGCCGAAAAAATCGGCGGCGCAAATCAAACAACAAATAAGCAAAGAATAAAATATTTAACTCTACATTCCGATAGCATAGACCTAGCAGAAGGAGTTTGTCAACTTAACGCGGCTGTAATTTGTTAAGCTTTCCTTTAAGCAGTCAATATTTGCTTCTAAGTCCACTGGCTTTCAACCTGACGTAACCGCCATAGTAAAACATTTGACCGACCTAAAAACTGGGCGGGACTTCTTAGAAATATGTAACTCATATATCTTCGGAAATCTTTTGTCATGACCAATGAAGGGAGTATTAAATACTACATGTATAGGCCTATATTTCTACACACTTAAATCAATATTATTTTACCCTAGTGATTCGGGCTAAGGCGACAAGACACATTAGCAGCCATATAATACCAGTCGCCGTAAGACCGATAATCCGGGCTAGTATAAATGTAGTTTACACTCCCTAATTGCAATTGGAGTTTCTACCTACCTTTTTTTTTTATTGAGCCACTCCAATATGTATAGGAACGGCCTTGTTTGATTAAACTTACACTGAAAAGTTATTAATAGCTGTCATGTATACGTTTGTGATTTCGACAGCTAACAAGCCTGCACAAGGTGGGTCCGATGTAGAGAACCAGCATTAGGGACCTCCAAGGAACGTTGCTTCCATATCTCAGGTGAATAGCCCGGTCGTCAAGTGAGGAGTAGTAAGAGGCAAACATAAACATCCTAAGGGATTCAGAAATTTGGACCAACCATAAGAAATTTGCCAGCTGGTTTACATACATTTGCCTTGCATGGAGGTAAACTATCTATAATTTGGTTGGCTAATAGGGCTGTACATCAAAAGATAGGATGGATAGAAACTATTTATCTTTTGGGTTTGAATTTGGACCCAGGAAGATGTGAAAAACTATTATACCATTTATAAAAAGAACAAGTGTTTGAAACATATACTGGTCGGGGTTAAACTCCCTCGCTGTCTTCTACCCAGGTGTTTCTTGGGGAACCAAATTTTCTTTTCCCATGATCCTATCCGGTTCAATCTCAGTCTACCGACATTCTTGCCATACCTGAAGATGCGTAAGCATGTCAATATATTGACAACATATATCAAATATATCAAAACATTTTATGCTGTATTTCGTATCATCTACTATAATTCGTGCCAACAAAAGGACAAAATATTATGTTTGTAATTTATTTGTTTTTGATGCTAAATAGGATACTGTAATATTTTCAGAGATGGGTGTGGTGCTTTTGGAAGGAGCATTTTCTAGTCAACGTTAATACTAATAATGGTATTGAGTGCCTGAATGAAACATTCAAGCATAGTTACTTACAAAAGCACAGAGGGACAAACTTGAGTCAGATGGTGAATATTTTGATCCACGACTACATCCCTGAACAATATGACAGGTAAAACTTCCTTAATGTGTCTCATCACCTATAGGTGTATCTTAGCATTGGTAACACTACATGGTTAAGGTGTGTGGATTCCAATCTCTGGGTATACAATAGTTTATTTGGCTATTTAAAAAACAAAAAATACTAAAACTACGGTAAGATCTCCGCTAATTCAAGGACCAGTGATGTGAAAATAACGAATTATTACATTGCTATTTGCCACATTTGGTCTATAAAAACAACAACAGCGATCGTTCAATAGGATTATCTGATCGCTCACTCCAGGAGGTAAGACTCTCAACGAAAAAAGTTGAATTTTAAGTGTACTTTTGTTAATGTTTTTCTGGCCCTTGAATTTTTTAGAGTACTTGAATTAGCAGAGATCTTACCGTAACGTTCCTTTTTTTGTAACACAGGTATGTGGAGGATGAGAACAGAACTCACAACATGCTTGTTCCCCCATTCCTTTGGAACCGACCGAAAGATTTTGTGAAAGGATGCGTGAACAGATATTATATTGGATCCGAAATCTCAAGGTAACTTAATTTTGTTGTTAAAATGTGATATTAAGCGATGCACTCAAAATGTAATGACATTGACTTATCTATTATAAAATTTAACCCCCCCCTCTACTAAGATTGGATTTTGGATCATACATATGATTCTCATCATTATGTGTTGGTCAATAATTTCACGCTTCAAATATATAAACATCTTTGTGGCTTCTCGACGTAGTGAAAATAAAGCACTTTAAGTTAAAATCAGGAGTGATGTTGTAGAAGGTGATCCAGGAAAGTTCATTGTTAAGAGTCAAGCAGAAGATACACGCCAAGAATACAGTGTGTTTTGGGGGAATGAGTTATCAATGCCATCCTGTTCCTGTTATGACTGGGGACACAACGTGGTCCCCGTGCAAACACATGTTTGCAGTCATGTTGCAAGTAGACGGATGGGGGTGGGGGAATTTATCAAAACTGTACAGAGAGTCTCCATTTATTAGCATAGACCAAAGTGTTGCCATTGCTCACCAACAAGACAATCAAGATGTTCCATTAGACAAGCCCTATCTCTATACCAAAAACTGTGACAATGGTCCACCAGTACCAGTAAGACGAGATACTGTAAAGCTTCCACTTCCCCAACACAGGCAAAGCACAGCTGTAGAATATAGAGAACTTATGCAGCATTTATCATCAATGAGAACCTGACCTTTTAAAGAATCCTTAATTAACTGGAGAGAGAAGACTGAAGCTACTCTGTCGAAGAAAGTGGTTTGGTTTTAGAAGTTTCAACGCGCCCATCGGTTACATTACTAAGCCCTCTTCTGTGTCAAGAACTAGTATTCCATTTACCTCAGATAAAGTTAAACAGTCGAACAACATTGAAAGATAAGATTTTCTTAATCTACCAAAATGTAGACGCCCCCACCCCTTCACGGGCAGAGTTGGTAGAACGGCAGAAGTTATGCACAAACAATTTAGATGCCACCTGTCCACAAACCAGTGATTAAAAGTGACGTCTTCAAATAGCCAATGACTTTGTGTCAAAGCCGCATTGGAAGACAACCAGAAAAATTATCAAAAAGCAGATTTCTCACAATGTGACGACATAATTGTTGTAGAAAACCACAAACTACCTGAAAAAGAAGATCTACCCAAACACAAAGAGAGATATTTGAATACTGGAGAAAGGAAACAAATAACGCAAAATGTCATGCTTGAGGACAGTGAAATCAACTTAGCTCGGAACATCTTACAGTCAGTTTTTAGCTGTACGGGGCTTAGAAGATACAACACTAGGTCCAATAAGGCAGTTCTCTGTTTTGAATGAAAACTTTGTTCAGATTCTTCATGATGGAGTTATTCATTGGGTGTGTGTTTCAGGCTTCGCTTGTAGGAAAGGCATCGTCCAATACCATGACAGTTTGATCATATCAACACGCTTGAAACCAGAGGTGGAAAAGCAGATTGCTCAAAGAGAAACAAAGCTAGGGCCAGAGATATTGGTGGAAGTATCTGCAGCCCAACAGCAAAGCAATTATGTAGACTGTGGTGTTTATGACATCGCCAAGGCTACAGCTCTTCTTTTTGGACAAGAACCTGGTCACTTTGTGTTTGATGAGGTCAAAATGCGGCCACACTTGCTTCAGTGCTCAAAAATAAAAACATGAGATTAGTAAATTAAATTAAATTTTCTTTTTTAGGTTTTTACTGGCAGTGAAGAAAATCAGCTGGAGGGATATTTGTTGCGCTGCTCAAAAATGTTTCATGGTCTATCTTTTGAAAGAAACTAGGTGTCTTGTATTTAAAGTTAGCTGTGAAAAATCAAAAGAAATTTCCAGAATCTTGGACCGCTAATCAACAGGCTGGTTATATGGATTCTTGTCTCGTCACCCTAATCTCAGCCTGCGAACTCCTGAATCCACATCAATTGCTAGGGCAATGAATTTTAATGTGAATTTATTCTTCACAAATTTGGAAAACGTACTAGAAAAGTTTTCATCACTAGAACCACACCAAATTTGGATGAAACTGGCATTAAAACTACCCACAAGCAAGGCAATGTCTTGAGCAAAAAGGGCCAAAAACATCAGACCTTGATTATATGGTGTCTATCATTACAATTAGTCAAAATCAACTTGTAAATCAAAATCTTAAATTTTGTTATATGTGTGGTGAATCCAAATGTTGGCATTCACACACTGTAATAACTGACATCAATCTGGTCATAAGCATAATGTGCTCTTTCTCAAAATTTGGCAAAGTTGGTGAAATGAGTGTTGTAAAAAACGGATGATACATGCTAAAATCTGTAGTAAGATACATCCCTCAGTGAACAGACAAAACTCAGAGAAAAATATTTCTAATGACAGTTTTATTCCATCAACCAAATTGTGTACTGAATCAGTGTGCACCCCTGATTTACTGATAGAGATGTTGCAATGACTAATTATTCTCTTTTTTTCCAGATATAGATTGTAACAATGACACATCTGAATGTGTTCTTAGAAAACGGGACACCTCTGATGTTGATTTTTTATCATTTATGACTTACGTTCAGAATGATGCCAGTGGGACAAAAAGCAGCACATGTTCAAATGAGGATGGCAAAGTAAATAGTGCCCAATAATGTACTTATTTTTCTTTCAATCAAAATCCTACTGTTTCCTTTATATTGGTATGCAGTACAAGGTCGCTTGACTCAAACAATACTGTTTCCGAAATTGTGGAACGCTGGCTAAAACCAGGGCCCATCCGTGTTCAGTTGTGTGTGATCGAACAGGAAGGCGTCAAACGTTTCTAGATGAAAATTGTTTACCAAGATGTGGAAGAAAGAGGCACAGTTCCTAAAAATAAAAAACAATAGTTCAAATAATGGTTACGCCTGAAGAATATGTATTTGTGTTAACATGTTTTTTTACTTTAGTTTTTAAGGGGGAGTATGTTGTTCAGGTGATGGAAAACATCCCACCAATAATAATATTGTCAATAGCAGACCGGGTAGCTCTTGGTTATTATTCCAAAGACGTCAAGACATATTCTGATGAATTTACACTGGGAGGCGGAACATTTCCACTTGTGGGAGTAACGCCCCACCGTCATGATCATTTAACCTGCATAATAAAATCACCCCTCCATGGCTGGATGTTTTACGATGATTTCGAAGGATGCGTTCCTGATATTTTCTATCTGACTTTTGAATTGTTTGGTGTTAAGAAACATATTGTGTCAAAAGTGGTGTTAGGTTTACCGACTGGGTTGGGAGATAGACAGACTGTCAATTGACGTGTGACCATATCTATTTTCACTTTGTTTTCTTCCCAACTGAACCATGAAATGCCACCATTTAAGCGAACTAATCTGCTGTGCGACAAGAAAGCTATGAATTAAAGGAGAACTCCAACGGATTCAGACCACCTTTCATTGTTTTTAATGGCTATATTTAAATCTATTTGCACCCCAGATGCTAGAAATGGGTTAATTATAATAAATATATTAATTAAAACCTAAACCGGAAGTGACGTACATTGTTCATCGCTCTCGTACAACAACAACAAAACACACTTGTAAATCCCTGTCGACATTCGCTGTACTCACTTACTGAAGTTATAGCTATGGCATCTAAAGAGCAAAGTTCTTCAGGAGATGATGATTCTTTTCTCGAGACTTCGCACATCATTTTACCGTACCAATTCGAGCCAAGTTATTCAAAGGAAGAGGTAGAAAGGAGGCGAAACAAAGGAGAAGCTGTCCAAAGGGGTCCGTCTAAAGACTCAAATGAAACAAAATCTGCTCAAATGAAAGCAAGTGCGCTCAAATGAAACGATATTCGCTCAAATAAAAGTAAATATACCGAAAAAAGCTGATATAACTATAACTTGTAAGTTGCTAATTCAATCATAACACGAAGGAAAGTCCAGGGTTAGGTGATTATATAAAAATATCCCAAAAGGTTGCTCAAATGAAAGACTGCGATCGCCAAGTTGACCGCCATTACATGTCCAAGAAGGGTATTTCGAAAAATAAAATACAAGAGGCACACAAAGGCAGAATTACTTATATTATGATATTATAAGACCATATCTGCTTGTGTAGAGAAGAATTTAAAAAAAAAATGGACGTTTTTTATCTCTCATTTTGTAAAACAAAACTACAATCGGCAAATGTCCGCCATTTTGTTTTTGTCGCCGTTAGAACTTAGACTACGGTGGTCGATGCTCCGAATGAACGGAACTATCTAGCATTTGGTGTTGTAAATAAACTGCTATGTAATTACGACACTATATATCTTGATTTTTTAGTGTGTGCCCATTAAATTTACAGGTTGTGAGGATTGAGAGGCGAAATGGATAATATCCATTACGAAAACACTATTCTCGCCACAACACAACAATTCTCGCCGTTACAGTGTAACAAGGGGGGGATAATTATGACCAAGCGAGAAAGAACTATTAAGATGACGATAATATGTTTTAAGTTTTCTGTCAGTGGTGACCTTTTGGCACGTGGCTCTACACTGTTAGTTTGTTTTTTAAATGTAACCATGTATTCAGCCTCATATCTTATTTTTGCATTATTAAGTTTTTTTTTTAAATAGCTCCACAAGAATGTAAACATTTTATTGTAATTTGTATCAATCCCAGTGTAAAGATTTTTACAAGCCGTGCAGTGCAACCTGGTCACGTGGGAAGTACATTGGCGGAACTTTGTAAATTCGTGACTTTATTCAATAAACGCCTATATGCATTTGTATAGGCTTAACTGGAGAAAAAAAATGTCATGGAAGAAAAGGAAATCATAGCAAAGATACACATCTTTAAGTTTTTCCCAGTTTATATTTTTTTTCACCTGAAACCGAACTTGACAAGGAACAGACCCCAAAACATTAAGAAAAAGATATATAAATTAATAAATATTGATAAATGGGAACAGTTTTACCAAAAACCAGATGTACATGGTATTTGAATGTTTTGATAGAAATTTAATTTACAGAGCCTTCGACAAATTCTTTGCCATTTCATTTTTCCGACTGTCTTTGTATACGACCTTACGCATGGGTTAAATGTTAAAAACAAGTTTAAACCATTTTTGGTAATTTTTTTTCGATGCCGCCTTGAGTAAGAGCTAATAATAAGCATGTACAGTGCCATAGTTTTCTTGCAAAAGCTTCCCTATCGCGCTAAAAAAAAATCTAAAAAAGCATTTAGTAGTGGGTTTTTTTAAAATTATTTTTATGTTAGAATGTTCTCTATACCTTTTCACCATGCTTGATTTGTTTTTGTTACGATTAAGAAGAAAATAAATAGGCCTAACCAAGAAGTTGTTGAAGGTGTTGTAAAAATGTTTTTATCAATACATTCAAATGTTGTGTAGGCTTCTTTTGTGCTAAAAAAAATGGTTTTCCTTTAGCAATGTTTGTTCGTTTGTATATCTTTTTCTTAATATTTTGGGGGTCTTCTCCTTGTCAAGTTCGGCTTCAGGTGAAATAAATTAAAGCTGTGTATCTTTGTTGTGATTTCTTTTTCTTCCATGACTTTTCTTTTTTTTTCCCCCACGTGACCAGGGATTGCACGGCTAACTATATTAAATCATTAGACAAGAAGATTTTCCCTGTGTCCGTGTATTTTAGTGTTCAAAAATTTAGGAAATCATTGGGTTTTTTTACACTTAGAAGGACATAAGAAGGTCAAATAAAGCAATAATTACATGGTAACATTACATTTTAACTGTAACATATTAACTGTAACATATTATACAAAATGCATTAAGTTAGAGGTAAAAACTAAGAGCGACATTTGCGGTATACTAGATTGAATTGTACACGCGGTTAATCATAAATATAAAATGCTTAGGGTTTTTGTTTTTTTTTATGACATCTAAATTGTTCTTTCTCGCTTGGTCATGATTATCCCCCCCTTGTCACACTGTAACGGCGAGAATTGTTGTGTTGTGGCGAGAATAGTGTTTTCGTAATGGATATTATCCATTTCGCCTCTCAATCCTCACAACCTGTAAATTTTATGGGCACACACTAAAAAATCAAGATATATAGTGTCATAATTACATAGCAGCTTATTTACAACTTCAAATGCTAGATAGTTCCGTTCATTCGGAGCATCTACCACCGTAGTCTAACGGCGACAAAAACAAAATGGCGGACATTTGCCGATTGTAGTTTTGTTTTACAAAATGAGAGATAAAAAAGGTCAATGTTTAAAAAAATTCTTATCTACACAAGCAGATATGGTCGTATAATATCATAATATAAGTAATTCTGCCTTTGGGTGCCTCTTGTATTTTATATTTCGAAATACCCTTCTTGGACATGTAATGGCGGTCAACTTGGCGATCGCAGCCTTCGTGTTATGATTGAATTAGCAACTTACAAGTTATAGTTATATCAGCTTTTTTCGGTATATTTACTTTCATTTGAGCGAATATCGTTTCATTTGAGTGCACTTGCTTTCATTTGAGCAGATTTCGTTTCATTTGAGTCTTTAGACGGACCGGTCCAAAGAACTGCCATTAGTGAACCGGGGGAAAGTTCTTCGAGACGTAGCTGGGATAATTTCTGGTGCACTTGCACAAAATGTCCAATTATGCCTACAGAACTAGAGTGTATTTGCTGCCACGAAGTAGGTGCAGCCCAAAAAATTGTGGATGAATTTGATCCCGAGCCTGAAGACATTGACACAGACTTGCCGAATACATGTGCACTATACCAACAGAAATGTGTTACACTGCACCCAGATTTCGTCGCCCACTTGAATAAAGCTGTGCTGGACACCTACTTTAGGAGCCATCAATATAACTGGCGAAAATTTCCTAAACCCGAAGGCCCAGGGGGAACCCTCACTAATGCGTAAGTACATCATTCAATAATTTATTCTTGACACAGTCACACTGAAACTTGCAGATTTGAAAGACAATGTTAAACTTAAACAGTCTGAATTTATTTATATCATTAAGAACGTAGTTCTTTCAGTTTGTGAAAAAATCCAAAGTTTTTTTTTTATCTTCTCCACAAAATAAGTTGACAAAACATCACCTTAGAATGGCTTAGATTATTTAATTGTTATTTACACACATCAGGAGACCGGTTTACATAAATTCTACAACAAAATGACTTGCTCAATGACTAAATAATAAATCGATAACCTGAAGTTTATTAGTTTTTCTTTCAAATCTTCCTTAGATCATTCTGCAAAAAAAACCAATTTCCTCATACATTTTCAGGCAATATAGACTCGTAAGTTACCGATTCATCTTGGACTGGCTTCTGAAAGGTGAACGACTGGGGAAAAAGAAAAGAATACCTCTTCCTGCATGTGTTGTTGATGCCATTAGGACTATCTTCCCAGCAGATGACAATGCATATGTCGGATTCAAGTATGCTGAATTACCAACATTATAAGAACTAGTTATGGCGTTCAAATAAATTATTTGGAAGGACTTCACTTTAAGATTTCAACCCTGTTTTAAATATCCATTTATCCCACATGTCTTTTAGATTGTACCTCCAATGCACGTTTGAAATATTCCTCTTTTCATTTTACTCAATAATTTGCTAGGATCTCGTTGTAAATTCCTCTTCGAAAAACAGTGTAAAATTTGGCTTGTCAGATTTCAATAGTTAGCTCACCCTTATAACGAGGGTTTTATGTGTGGATAGACAAGTAAGTAACACACGTGACAGGATAGCCACATGAGTGAGGCTATATTCAAACTAGATTTGTAGTTTCCTATATAATGTAAAAAATAAGACCGTACATGTACTGTAAAGATAAGCTCATAACTTTTGCTTGTTTGTCAATGGTAAATTGTTTTGCCCTAAGATTTGTAAATAGGTCAATAACTCAATATGATTCATGTCTGCCTTTCATCCTTTGTTCTTATATTACCTGACCACTTGATGAAGGGAAATAAATATCACAAATAGTCCCATGACCGAGGAACTAAAGCTGTTATTCATTTACAGACAAAATTCAGTTATTTGGCATACAAATTCTCATTTTAGGCATCTTTAAATAAATTGATTAATTTCCAAATTTACATGCTTCAGAAGTATGTTTTAATGAGTATTCGAGCATTTCCGCCAGTTCAGTTTAAGGGCCATCCAAATTATCTGCTATCAGCAAAGATTGCTTGGTGCGAAATGTGTGAGGAAACCGGGCGAAACCCGTGACCCTCAGTGGTACCTGCAGCCATCACACATAGGTCAATCGTATGAAAACCAGTCAGAAGATTATTCTTTTTTTGGGGCGACATGGCATCTGAACCAGCGACCAATTGATCTAGCAACTGAGCCATGGAGGCCCCCTCGGCAGATATTGCTGAATTGTTGCTACATATGTAGGTACCAATAAAATGTTTCCTCCACCAAAAAAACACACACAAAAATATGAAATGAAATAATCTTTAATAAACAAGCAAAGAATTTTAGTTAGAGACAAAAGTGGGTTAAAATAAGAACATGTTAAACTAATATGTCTTTGATTTCACCACCAATGGGTCGCAGATTCAAATCCCACTAAATTATAAAACAAATTGAAAAATGTTGTGACTGGGTTTTCACTTGAACGACATGTGTGGGATGGTTACCAGTTAGCACCTGAAAGTCGTGGGTTCCCTCCGGGCATAGAGCCCGGTTCCTCCCACAATAAAACTGGCAATGCCGCCATATAAGTGAAATAATTTTGTGCGCTGCGTAAAACAATCAGCCAATTTGATTTCACTAGAAGGCAAAAATGATTAGCATTTGACACTACATGTATACTAAAATTGTATTTCCACCTGCACACTACATGTTAAAGTTGCGCTTGATACAAAATTTACTGATGTTATTAAAGTGGCATGAGCTGCCAAAATGTTGATATTTTGACGATAAAACAGAATGTTGAAATTATTGACTATTTTTCTCAAGACGTATAATTCAGAAACTTTTTGGTGCTTCTAGTCTCGAAAATGTCAATAAAGTATTGTTTTGAACTAACTGTGGCTTAGAATGAATGAATGGTCGTCCCGGTTATTTAAATTTTATTTACTTTTCGAACACGTTTTGCTTCGTACAGGCCACATATTGCATGGATTGTCCTCAGTCCAACGACAATCATTCATTTTTTCGATTTCCTTCAAAGCCTCTTACTGTCGTGACGATCAAAAATTATTAAAAAAGTGTATTTCGACAGCTCATGCCACTTTAAACAATCGACACAAGTGTAAAATATCCAAAAAATCAAGAATTGCATGAAACTTACAAATGAATTTGTACATATTGGTTATAAGAAAAAAGGCTTTTCTATTCATTGTATAAACCCAACCAAAATATAAGATGCATATCCTTCGATGGTTGACAACAAACCCTTTGATCTTTGAATTCAGTTCAGAGCAAGGGCAATAACTTTTGAAACCATACAGAAAAAAACTAAAAAGCAGTGAGATGAGATGCCTAGACAGGTACCATTAACTTGTCCTCATCTCACTGTTCTATCCACAAAAGGCCACCTAATTTGGCAGCAAAAGAACCTAATCCCCCACCAACTAAAAAAAAAATTAGGAAGTTTTACGTACATTCAAATTTGAATGATTGATGTTTTACATCTATCGCTGTTAAAAATAATTGGTCAAATATTTCATTTGCGAGCTTTCTTGCGAATTAATTCTTCAGTTTGAGGGCGCGGACGTTTTGCAATGTTTTTTGGGATTTCTGGTATTGTAACCTGAGAGTCTTTGTCGTGATATTTCACTGACGGGTCTTCACGCCTCCTCACTACATCTGCCATCATGTCCAGGGCATAAGCGTGTGACTTCCTCTCCATAACTCTCTTAGCAGTCCATTCCCCACCCAACACTTTGGATGAAACAAAACTGTACTTCTTTTCTCCTGCAAGTCAATATTTAAAAATACATTTGTTTTCATTCATTGCACTCCGGAAAAAAAGAAAAAAGTAGGTAAAAGAATGTCAAAGTAAAACATTACACCTGAAAGATTTTTTATAGCTTGCAATGTTTTGGTTATGTTTTCTGTAGCACTGTTTACTTTTAGCATTCCCAGGATTACAGGGGAAGAACTGATTATGTTCAGAAAATACTGTTGACTACTATCTCTAAGGAGTTTGCTTTCATAAGCATTCTCAACGTTTTTCACACAAACATTAATTTCATGATAATGTTACTCTGAAAATCCTACCTTTTGTTGATGCCTGTTCTCTGCCAGTGTTGTAATTCTGGTCAAGTACTGCCAGCTGCATCCGCCCTTTCATTGATGGATAATGGAAATGTAGCCTCTTTGGTGCAAACTTCAGCATTGTGGAATGATAGGCCTCTAAGCTACCTGAAAGTAAAAGTTTTAATTGAAATTGAAAGTCTAACACACTGGTTAGACATTAAAGTCATCACACTTATCTTCTAGTTGGATGGTTTTGTGGGGCATTTTATTTCATTATCACTTGTCAAAGTCAACTATTTTCAATGATCAGCTGACTCATTATTACTGTCTGAAGAGAAAAAGTTTAACCACTTGAAATTGATTCATTTGTAAATATAAACTATACATACTAGTATGTTTAAACAGTGTCAACTGTTCTAAATCTTTACTAAGCTTTGGATCCATCACAATGTTGGTGAGATGTCTGTAGGCAGGGGAGTTCCTGTCAAACCACATTCGACACTCCTGCTCCTCTTGAGTAAGCTCAGGATGCTGGCAGGAATGTACAGTTCCATCTTCATCTTCCCATCTATGAACAACTGTAACATGTTCTAGAATGGACTGCCACAAGCGCTTCAATTCCTAACAAAAAAATATCAAAATTTTACAAAACAATACCACATAATATGGGAAACAATACATATTTTCAACATTCATGGATATAACTGTGTCAAAAACTAGTCTCCATGGTTATTTTAGACAAGAAGATTTTCTCTGTGCCTGTGTGTTTAGTGTTCATAAATATATCTATCTGAAGATATATATATATAGTATAAAGGTGACAGGTCTAAATGATATACCTCTTTTTAGAAACAGGTCTCCATGGTTATTTTAGACAAGAAGATTTTCCCTGTCAGTGTGACCGCATGTTTTAGTGTTCATAAATATATCTATCTGTCTATACATAAAAATAAGAAAAAACACCCTAACCTGCCAAAACTCTCATATAAGTTAAACGATCTTTGGTGAAGTGTAAAAATCCAATCAATGAATCCAAAAATAGACTTTCCTGTGTTTGATACATACCAGTGCATCTCCTCCACAGGCAGAACAGCTGTACCACAGGTGGTTAGTTATGCTTTTGGTCCATTTCAATAATATGTCTTGACCTTTCTTCTTTCCACCAGCAAAGCACTTTTTCTTAATACCTATAATTTAATATCAATGTAAGTATTTATTTAGTCCATAGATAAATAAACTTAACCAAAACATAAATTGAAAAAATGTATGCTGAGATGATCCCATTAAAATAGACTGATTGCTCATTTTTTATTTACTCAAGATTATTTCACTTGTATTGTGAATTAGTCAGGTTTATTAGAAGCCAAAAACCCAGACCTTGAGTAATGATCCCCATTAAAAGGTGAAGATTTATATCTTGCAAAAGTATAAATTAGTGATTGATTGATGTCTTAAACAGCATTCAAGATAATTACACTTATAAATGGTGGCTTTGCCAGGTTTAGTGGGGGCCTTCGGTGTGTACTCGGCAGCTCTGCCACATACGACAATTAAATAAAAAATGCACTCAGAAATTTTTTTAATTTTAATTCGTCGGATAAGGATTTGAACCACCACTGCATCGATGTGTCAGGCCTGTGTCGGACGATCACTCTAACCGACTTGACCACCGATGCCCCCATATAAATTAACGATGATGGATGTTTATTTAAGTTCACATATTTACCTTATTTTGTGGAGAAGATAAAAAAAAAAACATTGGATTTTTTCACAAACTGAAAGAACTACATTCTTAATGATATAAATAAATTCAGACTGTTTAAGTTTAACATTGTCTTTCAAATCTGCAAGTTTCAGTGTGACTGTGTCAAGAATAAATTATTGAATGATGTACTTACGCATTAGTGAGGGTTCCCCCTGGGCCTTCGGGTTTAGGAAATTTTCGCCAGTTATATTGATGGCTCCTAAAGTAGGTGTCCAGCACAGCTTTATTCAAGTGGGCGACGAAATCTGGGTGCAGTGTAACACATTTCTGTTGGTATAGTGCACATGTATTCGGCAAGTCTGTGTCAATGTCTTCAGGCTCGGGATCAAATTCATCCACAATTTTTTGGGCTGCACCTACTTCGTGGCAGCAAATACACTCTAGTTCTGTAGGCATAATTGGACATTTTGTGCAAGTGCACCAGAAATTATCCCAGCTACGTCTCAAAGAACTTTCCCCCGGTTCACTAATGGCAGTTCTTTGGACAGCTTCTCCTTTGTTTCGCCTCCTTTCTACCTCTTCCTTTGAATAACTTGGCTCGAATTGGTACGGTAAAATGATGTGCGAAGTCTCGAGAAAAGAATCATCATCTCCTGAAGAACTTTGCTCTTTAGATGCCATAGCTATAACTTCAGTAAGTGAGTACAGCGAATGTCGACAGGGATTTACAAGTGTGCTTTGTTGTTGTTGTACGAGAGCGATGAACAATGTACGTCACTTCCGGTTTAGGTTTTAATTAATATATTTATTATAATTAACCCATTTCTAGCATCTGGGGTGCAAATAGATTTAAATATAGCCATTAAAAACAATGAAATGTGGTCTGAATCCGTTGGAGTTCTCCTTTAACCAAAGGTGGGAATATTTGCAGAGTGGAGGAGGCCTGTTAACTCCATGTGCTATTGTGGTGGATAAGAAGGGAGAATATTTAAGATATAGCCAACTAAACATTTGGAGATATGCACACTGAATGTGTATTCTTGTTTACTGATGGGGTGTGTATGAGGGGACATAGAAGCATAACAGTTTTATGGGTAGCCTTGTATGTACGTTGTCACATCTGTTAACTTTACTGCCAATACTAGATCAGAATTTTTAAAAAGAACTAAATAAAAAATACTTCACTTTTATTTGGGTGACGGACCAGATCGTGTGGCCAGAAAGCTGATAGTTCAAGATTATAGCAAGGGTGGCCTAAATATGGTAGACATAAATATTTTTAATAGATGCCTAAAATTATCTTGGATAAAAAGAATTGTTCAGGGTGGCAGTGAAAAGTGGTCACAGCTGATAAAAAGCAATTTAAATTACAATTTTGACAACCTATTTAAGTATGGACCTGCTTATGCAGATTTGTTCAAATCTTTTTTTGGAAGGAGGTTTTAAATTGTTGGAAGGAATATGCGGTCAATTGAAATAGATAAAACAAACTGTCAACAACAGCCAATATGGTTAAACCCAAATTTTGTTATTAACAAAAAAACTGTATTTTATAAGAAATGGTGTTATGTATGATTTTTGAGAAGGACAACTTATAGAATATACAAATTTTTTTAACCGTTTTAACTTTCGCCCTTTCTTGACTCGGTTTTATGGGCTATTAAGGTCTGTGAAATGTTTTTTAAAATAATCATGAGCCACTGTTATTACAGTACCGCCAGCGTAAGAAGGCAATTTTTTTGCAAAAAGACATGACGGATGGCCCTCGATCCTTTTCGCGAGAATTGAAACCGGCCTATTCACGGTCTTAACATGAGTCCGGTAATGAACATAGTCCCGCATGAAATGTGTTCTGTATGCTTTATTTTAAGTTTTTGTAGCTGTAAAAGTTACCAGATAGTCATTATCTACTTCTTGTTATACTTTGAACAATATTTGATTTGAAATGTTAAGGTAGCTTTTAAATAAAACATGAACCCACAAAATGTATTTGTAAATCCCTGCTATTTGAATATCATCCATTATTACCACACATCTTTGGTTCGTATGGACTGTTGACCAGAACAGTGAGAACACCACAATTACATTCAACGAGCTGTGGACAAGTCGAATGAAATTAGACCAGGCCTATTTCTTGCTACAAGTTGAATGGTTTTATCCAATCAAAAAGCACTATTTATATTAACAGAGTTTCCCGCTTTTATTGTCTGCTAGTTGACAACAAACATGGCCCTGTCACTTAGCTCATCACAGACAGAAGCTTTTATTGTCTGCTAGTTGACAACAAACATGGCCCTGTCACTTAGCTCATCACAGACAGAAGCTTTTATTGTCTGCTAGTTGACAACAAACATGGCCCTGTCACTTAGTGCATCGGAGACAGAAGCTTTTATTGTCTGCTAGTTGACAACAAACATGGCCCGGTCACTTAGCTCATCAGAGACCGAAGCTTTTATTGTCTGCTAGTTGACAACAAACATGGCCCTGTCACTTAGCTCATCACAGACAGAAGCTTTTATTGTCTGCTAGTTGACAACACACATAGCCCTGTCACTTAGCTCATCGGAGACAGAAGGTTTTATTGTCTGCTAGTTGACAACAAACATGGCCCTGTCACTTAGCTCATCACAGACAGCAGCTTTTATTGTCTGCTAGTTGACAACAAACATGGCCGTGTCACTTAGCTCATCACAGACAGAAGCTCTTATTGTCTGCTAGTTGACAACAAACATGGCCCTGTCACTTACATGTAGCTCATCACAGACAGAAGCTCTTATTGTCTGCTAGTTGACAACAAACATGGCCCTGTCACTTAGCTCATCACAGACAGAAGTTTTTTTTGTCTGCTAGTTGACAACAAACATGGCCCTGTCACTTAGCTCATCACATACAGAAGCTTTTATTGTCTGCTAGTTGACAACAAACATGGCCCTGTCACTTAGCTCATCACAGACAGAAGCTTTTATTAACTTATATTTAAGCCAGGAAATACTACGGAATGTGAGACACCCACAGAGGCATAAAAAGGAACACAGATCAGCAGTGATGAGGATGGTGGTAGCTCAAATAGCATCTCACGGAAGGGAGGATGGTGGTAGCTCAAATAGCATCTCGCGGAAGGGAGGATGGTGGTAGCTCAAATAGCATCTCGCAGAAGGGAGGATGGTGGTAGCTCAAATAGCATCTCGCAGAAGGGAGGATGGTGGTAGCTCAAATAGCATCTCGCGGAAGGGAGGATGGTGGTAGCTCAAATAACTCACGGAAGGGAGGATGGTGGTAACTCAAATAACATCTCACGGAAGGGAGGATGGTGGTAGCTCAAATAGCATCTCACGGAAGGGAGGATGGTGGTAGCTGAAATAGCATCTCACGGAAGGGAAATTTCAGGTATGTTATCTTAGTGTGTCTATTGCAGTGCATGATTTACTTATTTTCTGGTAAACAATGAATATGCTATCTCAATCTAACTAAAGTTGGGATGTATATATCGAAAGAAATTTTGAAACTGACGTGACAATGCCAGTGTACATCACTAGATCAGCTGATCAGTAGTCACTCACCCTAAATCGGGACACTTTTCTATTTTTCATTGCAGGATTCAAAATACAGAACAAATAGTTAAATTTGGTCTTCTGAAGGTTTTAGCATTTATTGAAGGACTAAATTATCCAATGATTTTATTTTTCATAGCAGCTTTATTTTTCAATGATGATGACCACCTTACAATTACATATAAGTGACAAAACTGTCCCGATTTAGTCCGAGTGACTGTACTATCCCTCTGAGACTGACTTTCAGTGGCAAGTTACAAGTTGAGTTGTACACGATCCAAAATCTGGGCTCCTCATACATCAAATTAATATTTAAGTATTTGTTGACGGACAGGTGTTCCGATACTCATTTCACATATTTGTAAGTGGGTCACGGCAGTACTATTACTATATAGTATAGTACTAGCACTGCTGACCTACTAGTACTATATTTCAATTTTATATTTAGACGTCACCATTGCTCAAGGGAGTATATGACATCACAAGTGACTGGGATTCCCCTTTTATTTCAGACTATAGTGCCATCTCGTGGCAGCAGAACCTGACGCCGTCCTTGAGTTGCTGGAGAATGTAGTACCCTTGGCTCGGGCCCCACCGAGTGAGACGCACCAAGCCAACCCCTAGTAGTTAGATGCAGTAAGGGAGGCGAGGGGGCAGTTATGTATGAATATTTTAATCTAACCCTAACACCAAGGAGACACCATGACGAATAACAACGGAAGTGCACCATGATGGAATCTGTATCGATAATAGGAATGGGATATATCTCATAAATAACGCCACCAAAGGGCCTGATCACCCAGTACACGTCCAGGTTGGTGTTGGATGTAAATTGGACTTCTGCCGGGGAAAAGCTTCTTTACATGGCCGCTTCAGGTGTACCCATATTTCCTCTGTACAATTTGCTAATCTCATTGTGGCCAAAATATAAGATGTTTCCTTTTTAGATAAACTCGTTAATGTTCAAGTAATTAGACAAAATACTAAAGAATTATGCAGAAATCATGATATGAAGTTTTCTGAGTTGAATTTACCAACTGTTTCAGTTTGGGGAAAAAGCCCATCCGAAGGATAGACTGTTCTTTTCAGTTTACCATGGCCATGGATCAGAGACCAGGTACTGGAGTCTGTTTGGAAGAACAGTGTGGTGGTCTATGACAGACCGATTTATTTCCTCAAGCGCCGATGCTCAGCCTAAAAAAATCTTGCATACACGTATCCTTATGCAAATGGTACTTGGCACAGTATTTCCCAACGTACAATGTAGAACCAGAAGTTGATGCCTCAGTCATTGTGCAAGAATACATTTCGAAAGTAACAGTTCAAGTAACGATAGTGGTTCAAGTTCCAGCACTTCAGTCAGCGATGATTTAGAATCCAGTTATCAAAATCTAAAATTCTACCAAAAAATGTTATTGAAACTTTTGTATATTTACTTCGATAAACACTTGTATGAATCTCATATTTGCATTTTCTTAAATGACCTTATCACGTCAATTTTATTCCTCAAATGTTTAAAATCATTTATATAGTTAAGAAACAAAAATATTTTACATACATGTATATACCTTGTACAGATACTTAATGTTTTATCATATGTTTTCAATGTTTTAATATTATTATACAGAAGACGATCAATAGCTCTTTAGAGCTGTTTATAACCAATCGTCTAGAAATAAAGCTGACTTTAACTCTGATCAACATTCAACTAACATAACAGCTTAATGGACAAAATCCACAAATGGTTTTCAGCTGAAATACTGGTCTTATCTTTTATAAAATTGAATAATATAATACTTGGACCTGTTGTGAACTTGTGGCCATGAACATTACTTGCTATTATCAGTAATTATTTCATGAAAAGGAATTAGTGTTAAGATCAAAGGAATCCTATGACGAAAATGTGGCAGCTTCTCTCAATGAAGATAATAACCCCAGTTTAAGTGGTATAAAGAGACCATGTCCATTAAAGTGGTATAAAGAGACCATGTCCATTAAAGTGGTATAAAGAGACCATGTCCATTAAAGTGGTATAAAGAGACCATGTCCATTAAAGTGGTATAAAGAGACCATGTCCATTAAAGTGGTATAAAGAGACCATGTCCATTAAAGTGGTATAAAGAGACCATGTCCATTAAAGTGGTAAAAAGAGACCATGTCCATTAAAGTGGTAAAAAGAGACCATGTCCATTAAAGTGGTAAAAAGAGACCATGTCCATTAAAGTGGTAAAAAGAGACCATGTCCATTAAAGTGGTAAAAAGAGACCATGTCCATTAAAGTGGTAAAAAGAGACCATGTCCATTAAACCAACTGAAGTATTTTCATGCAGCTTCAAATTTTATCTCTCATCCTATACATGAACTTTTTGAAATCCCCCTTGAGTTAAAGCTGGTTTGGCAACGCATCATTTCAGTTTTGGATATTTCAGAAATGCAATCAGTAATTTTAATAACAGCAGTTCAGACCGCAACAGCAGGCCACCATCTCCGCCAAACATAATGGTATGAAACTCTGTGCTGCAGAGTGTTGGAATTTGAGAAGCTATCATACAGGGCAAGTTTCTGAACAAACACCACCTGGCAATTGCTGCTTATGTTAATGCAAATAACTAGATTTATAATGTCCAGATACCTGAAGGTCTTTGCGACTACTTGGCAAAACGTATAGAAAATCACCATGTCCTTTTCAAAGAATTATTTACAGATAAGAACTTGTTGCCAAACCACCACTTTCTGGTACATTACCCATGGTGTACGAGAAGAAATGGACCCTGTCAGAATTACTGGTGTATGTGATTTGAGGGAAAACATTCCCACTTTAAGTTAACAGCTCAGACCACTCAATATTCCAAAATGATTGCTGACCCAACATCCAAGAGAACCTGTGTTCAGGAAGATCACAATTATGCCATGAACCAGTCTCCTAGGCTAATAAAAAACCAGTTGGAGTCTCTAGATTAAAAAAATGTAAGGTTTGCAAACAATGTTAGGTGTCTTCTCTTAAGACCTTTGTCAAGGTGCTAAGAAAAAAAGGAGCTTTTAAACCAAACTTTGTGTGAAGCTTCCTTTGATATTACGAAGAGGATTACATCAGGCAAGTTTGGCAAGGGTAAAAAATATCCTCCGGAACTGAAATATTTTGCCCTCACACTTCAGTTCTACTCAACTAAGGCTTACCAGTTTGCGAGAAAGACCTTTAACTTGATTATCCCCATCCTGCTCAAATAAGGCGTTGATATTCAACCAGAGCCAGGTTTTACAGAAGCAGCATTTTTGGCTTAAAAGACAAAGGTGCAGGAGGCTGAAAGAATCGAGAGGAAGGTAGTCCATGATCGATGGGATGGCTGTAAATTCCGGGGATATGTGGACATTGGGATTGGCATCCATGATGACTCCAATCCTGTGGCCAAAGATTCATTGGTATTCATGGTAGTATGTATAAATGGATCCTGGAAAGTTCCCTGTGCCTTTCGAAGGTCTAAGTGGAACAGAAAGGGAAAACCTAGTCAAAGTCTGCATACAACATTTGTCAGATACTGGTATTTAAGTGGTTTCTCTAACTTGTGACGGTCCATCATGTCATTTATCAATGCTTTCTGAGCTTGGTGCTTCAATGAAGCTACCCAATCTGTAGCCATCCTTTCCTCATCCCTCCAATGAAGATGAAGAAGTCCATATTCTCTTGGGTGTGTGTCATATGCGTAAGCTGGTCCAAAATACAATGGCTGAGGAAGCATTATAATTGATGCAGATGGGAATATCTTGAGAACCTTCAAAAATTGCAGGACACAGTTCGGATTACGTCTCGGTAATTAAACCAATGAGGGCATTAACAAATGAAAGTAAACCTCGCCACACAGGCTCTCAGTTTCAGTGTAGCAGATGCCATTGAATATTGCTCAGATATCTTGCACCTCAGACAATTTCATGGATGTAAGGCAGTAGTGAAATTTATCAGAATTTTTGACCAATTGTTTGATATCCCGAATTCTAGAAATCCATTCGCAAGAGGAGCTAAATCAGCCCTACGCAAAGCAAACAAGCATTCATGGGATCCGTTTCTCAGCAAAGCAAATCAATACAACCTGTCTCTTAAAGATTCCCCAGGACAGTTGTTGTACACAAGTAGGAGAAAGATTGAATTCATTGGGTTTCTCGCTGCCATCCAAAGTACAAGGAAACTATTTGAAGACCTTGTAGAAAGTCTTCAAGCCCCGCTGAAGTATCTGTTGATGTGCAGGTTCAGCCAGGATCGTCTAGAGTTGTTTTTTGGTGCAATTCATTCGGCTGGTGGTATCAATAACAGCCCAACTGCAGCTTATAAACGCCTTTTGTTCAAGGTGGAGATGGTATAAAGCAGGATCCAACATCTATCCTATACATCGATGGTGAATCTCCCCAGGTCAGCAATGCTGCAGTGACCCTAACAAACGCAGCTTTAGTCAGGAAATATCACCTACAACAGAGGAACCGAATGAATTTAGACCCAATATCTCAACACTGTCTGAATACAAAAGAGCAGCAATATCTTACATTATTATCTTAATTGCCAAGCTCCTCAACTCTCAGCCACCAGGACCCATCATCCCCCGACATAGGTAGTCTGCCCACGGCCAACAGGCAGCCCAAGGTTTAGTCGCCTTTCACTAACAAGCTCCAAGGGAAGCTGTGGGCCTATTCTTAACCCCCGGAACCCACACAGGGGGAACGAAATAGAAAATCCTAAAGTTGACGAATGATGACAACAGCGTAGATGTGAAACTTTGGGGAGACCAAGTGCAAGACCACATCCTTCTATTGGGAGTGAAGTTGTCCAGTGTGTTAAAGTCAACACATACAAAGGGCAAGTGGAGCTCAATTCCACAGTATTGGTGTCAAAGTCAACACGTACAAAGGGCAAATGGAGCTCAATTCCACAGTATTGGTGTCAAAGTCAACACGTACAAAGGGCAAATGGAGCTCAATTCCACAGTATTGGTGTCAAAGTCAACACGTACAAAGGGCAAATGGAGCTCAATTCCACAGTATTGGTGTCAAAGTCAACACGTACAAAGGGCAAGTGGAGCTCAATTCCACAGTATTGACAGAAATAAAGGTACTTATAGATGTGGATGTAGCTTAAATATATAAACACGTATTGATATATTAATTTTTGTTTGAATACGCAAGTTATGGCACCTTCTACAGTGTATTGTTTTCAATTAGCGACAAATGGCTAAGAAAAGAGAATTTGTGTAGTCACTTTGATTTAATACAGGTGTTTTTGTTGCTCTTACATGTGCATGATTGTTTTATTGCAGGAACTTTGTACAGAAACAGGATTCAGTGGGATGGTAGAGGCTGCCCACTTTGATTCGTAAGTATTGTCACCAATATCATTTTTATTTGAAAATACACTCTTTATAAGACATTTTCTATGTCTAAATCTACTCAATTCATTGTATTTGCAGAGACATGCCGTCTATCATGCTGGAGGGTTGTGACGTCTTACAATTGTCCACATCTCAGATAAAAGATATATTTCCTGCAGGAAACATTGAAGAAGATATCCTGGTCAAGGGAACAAAACTTGGATTAAGGGTCTTGACAATGTAAGCTTGTGTATTTCATGTCACATCACTTTCTCATTTCCGACATTTTTTGGAATCAGATTTACATCAGCATTAGACAAATTATTTTTTGTGATACAAATATTTCAAGAAATAGCTTACTAGCTAGCATTTTTCTTGAGAGTTAAAGGGAAATCAGTATCTTCATTTACAGTGTCAAATCTATATATGTGAGTCAATTCTTTTTTATTTTTTTTCTTCTTATTATTATCAGCTGGAGAAGTAAAGATGAAGAGTTGCACCAAGATGACGTGGAGTAAATTTTTCACGCTTGTATATACTATTATTGTGGAGGAAAGTGACTACTTTCGTTTGTTTTTGTTGTCATTATTTCTTGTGTAGTGCTAATAAATAAAGAGTTTGTCCAAACTGCTGTTGCGAAAACGGTTGGGTGTTTTTTTTATTTATTTCACATAAATAGTTAAGTCGTTATGAAGCATATCCAACAACAACAAATAAGTCGTCATCCATAAATCCTCTCTAGTGTTATCGTCTCTTATACTTAAGACTTAAACTAGCAATGCGTTGTCAATTAATGTTAATGAACATAGCTTTTTTTATAAGTAGTGTGTGAACACTTTGGTGGAGGAAAAGAAATTCTTGATTGTGAACACACTCTGGTTGGTAACATGGTCTTCAACACTTGTCAAAACCAACAATAGCCATGACTGGGAGTTGTCTGTCGATGATATCAAAATGGATTGATTGATTCATTGTTTTCAGATGGGAATTGTAGATATATGACCCAAACAATGGACATTTTCTAGAGCGATGATGCCCCGAAGAATATCATGTTTGGGGAAATACTTGCATGTGTTGTTTACTTACTCCAAAAAGACATATATTAATGCATGATCAGCCCAGTAGGTTGGTATTGTACCAGCATGATCAATCAGAATATTGTAAATTGTAGTAGAACAAGTAGGTTATTGTGTGCAAGAAAGTGAGTCCTTCATGAACTGTCACAATGTGTTTTTGTCTTTTGAAATGTGAATGTTAAAATCCCTGCAGGAAAACAATGGCTTATGTACATGGATTGAGAGACGTACTGTTTGTAAACACTCAACGAGTCGTTTAACCAACACGTTTGGTGTTTCGTCCGTTCATCCGTCTTTCCATCCTTGTCCGTACAATAACTCATGAATGATTCATCCAATCAACTTCAAACTTGGGTTGTGCCTTGACATTGGTAAGAGAATGGATGGGATTGATTTTCAGCAATGTGTGCAGTCCAATATGGCCGCTATTCGTCATATGGGATTATGAGCATGATTTTCTTGTCCGGGCAATAACTTGTGCATGATTGATCCGATCAACATCAAACCTGGGGTGTGCCTTGACATTGAAGAAAGGGCGATTGGGATCAAATTTCAGCCATGTGCCCAATACAATATGGCTGCCATGAAACATATTAGATTATGAGCAATATTTTATAGGGAGTAAACTTGTGATAAGGCATTATTTGTTTTCAGCCATCTTTTAAAATAATGAATGCTTCGTATTGTAACCGTTTTTGTTATCGTATCACACCAGCTGAAAAGTTTTCTTTTTTGTTCGCTGTCTTTGTACTATGTTTGGGTGCACAAACAGTCTTCTAACAGCGCAATATACGAAGACAAATTACTCCACCGGAGACTATTCCATTAATTGTTTCCTCTAGATTTGGACCATGGTACACATTGAGCAAGGGTTCCAGTTACAGTAGTATTTGTGCGAAGCGTTAGGGGCAGGAGATATGCTGGACATGTTAGAACAATAGCAGCTGTGGCATTGCAGAATGTATATCATTCTTATTGAGATAAACACATTTGTCAACGGAAGAAAGTGTCCTGTAACAATACATCAGAATCTCCTCTGTGCAGTTATACATCTCAACCATAAACAATTTTGCTTATTAATAACATTGAACAGTACTCAGCGCTCCAGAAAAGGGGCGTATCAGCGTATTTTACGCCTTTTAAATGACCTGTTATGTCCAAGTAATAAAACTGAGTATTCTCGTTATTTTTGGGGATTACACTTTCTTGAAAATATGGTAGAAACTCTTCTACCGATTTTTGGGTGACGCCCGAAACGGGAATCGAACCCAGGTCCCAGAGTATGGCACCTATCGCCAGCACTAAATGTCGGCTGCCTTATCCATTCAGCCTCCTCTAAAAAAGGAGGTAGTTGACTGGTAGATACTACAGCGACATTTAGTACCCCTCTGGTAACGTAATTGACACAGCTCCCATTGCTGAATGCATGAGTTTAATTAGTTAGTGTCTTTTAGAAAGTGAGCATAACAGTATTCTCGTTATTTTTTGGGATTACACTTTCTTGAAAATATGGTAGAAACTCTTCTACCGATTTTTTCGGTAGAAGAGTTTCTACCATATTTTCAAGAAAGTGTAATCCCAAAAAATAACGAGAATACTGTTATGCTCACTTTCTAAAAGACACTAACTAATTAAACTAATAAAACTGAGGCGTAGGGGAGACTTGGGCACAGTGAATCAAGGGGCACAGTCAATCAGGGGCTATTTATAAAATTGTTATGCATGAGACTTCATTGTGATGTCATCACAATTTGTGTAGCTGTAGACTCACTTTGAATTCCCACCATTGTTTGATCAAAGCAGCACTCCACCCATTTTGTAAGGTAATGTATAGTTTCTTATAACAAAAGTAAATTTACATCTATGAAAATGTTTTCTTATATTAAGCGAACAAACCAATAACTGTTGCCCAATGTATTTTTGTTAACTGAAGTAATAACTGACACACATATTCACCACATTATCTGTCGTCTGCTTGTTGCCATAAAACAACTGTGTACCTAAAAGTTTACTGAGTGCATTCGGGGTACAGTGAATCGGGGTACAGTGACTCACTCAGTCACATGATTCAGTGTGCCTCTGTATGAAAAAAATTGGTATACTTCATCAAAGTACTAATCAGCATGGTGCGTAAAAGAAAGCGAGATATAAGGCTAGTGGGGAATACAGATGCTGCTAAAATGAAGGAAGCTGTCAGTAAAGTAATAGACTTTGGACAAAGTATACAGAAAGCCTCTGATTGATTGATTGATTAGAGTTTAACGCCGCGCTCAAGATTATTTCACTTATACGGCGGCGAAAAGAAATTAAATCATCATCACATGTTTTACATCAAAAATACATTGGAACAGAAAAATGACAGAAACAGAAATAATAAAAACTGGTAAAACACTGAGTAAATCATTTTTGGAGATTAAAAACAAGAAATATCACAATTATCTCCAATGGAGCAACAATAAACAATTTATATAAATAACTATTTTTATAATATACAGATTTGTAAATATGTGTTTTTGTTCTGATAGAGTGTAATGTTAACAGATAGGTTTATACCATAATAATTAAAAATTTGCCCCAGGTTAGTCGCCTTTTACGATCAAGCTTGCCTGGGAACTGTGAGCCAATTCTTATCCCCCGGAACTCACACGGGGGGAAAGCCTCTGAAGCCTTTGATATAAAATGTTCAACTTTGAGACGGTATGTTCAGAAAGCAAAACTTGGAGAAAATAAAGAACTTCTTGTTTACGCCCCAAATTATAGTTGTCGACAAGTTTTCTCAAAGCCCAAAGAGATACTGTTGCAAGATTATCTAATCAAAGCTTCAAAAACACAGGTCTAAGCAGAAAGCAAGTAAGAATTTTAGCGTATCAGTTTGCCCTGAAGAATGAAAAGAAATTTCCTGAAAGCTGGAACATAAATGGTATGGCTGGTGAAGACTGGTTTAGTGGATACATGAAGAGATTCCCTAATCTATCCTTGCGTCGCCCAGAGGCAACAAGTCTTTCACGTGCAACTAGTTTCAATAAGACCAATGTGTCACTTTTCTTTGATAATTTGCAAAAGGTACTTGAGAAGCATCATTTCACTCCAAATGAAATATACAAAGCTGATGAAACTGGTTGCACAACGGTCCAAAAAGTTGGTGATACAAAAGTTGTAGCATGCAGAAATGAAAAACAAGTGGGAAAAGTTACATCTGGTGAGAGAGGAGCTCTGGTAACGCTTGTTGGTACAGTTAATGCAGCAGGGAATTCAGTTCCACCATTCATGGTGTTTCCGCGTGTGTATTTAAGGATACCATGCTCCATGGGGCCCCACCTGGAACATTTGGCGTTGCACACCAATCAGGTTGGATGACAACATAAAATTTCGCCATGTATATTGAACACTTCATAAAATCTACAAAGTGTTTAACTAGTCACCCAGTGCTGCTCATACTTGATAATCATGACACACACCTTTCTATTGATACCATCGACTTAGCCAAAGAAAATGGTGTGATAATGCTTACTATACCACCCCACTGCAGCCACAAATTGCAACCGTTGGACAGATCAGTGTACGGCCCATTCAAAGCCTTCTATAACCAAGCCGCAAACAGTTTTATGATCAATCACCCTGGTCAGCCGATTACAATTCACCATATCTCCCAACTTGTAGGCAAATCGTATCCACTGGCTTTCACGCCAAAAAACATTGTTTCTGGTTTTCAAGTAACCGGTATTTACCCTTTCAATCCAAATGTGTTTAAGGATGACGATTTTCTCGCAGCATACGTAACTGACCGATCGTTTTGTGATGAATCTCCCAATAATGTCGAGTCGACACCCACACTTGTTTCCACATTTGATCCTATAGCTTCATCCTCTAACTCTACAGACGAGGGTTTAATCACCCTGGAAGAGATTAGTCCTTTCCCTAAAGCCGCGCCTCGCAAAACTAAAGGAGGCTGGAAAAAGGTAAAAGCCTAGTTCTTACCGACACACCAATCAAAGACCAATTAAGGGCTATTGCAGAAGAAAGGATATACAGACAACAAAACAAGAAAAAAGTGAAGAAACAAAAATTTCCATCACCTAAAGAGGAAGATGAGATCTCCTTACATGATTCAGAAGATGAGATCTCCTTACATGATTCAGAAGATGAGATCTCCTTACATGATTCAGAAGATGAGATCTCCTTACATGATTCAGAAGATGAGATCTCCTTACATGATTCAGAAGATGAGATCTCCTTACATGATTCAGAAGATGAGATCTCCTTACATGATTCAGAAGATGAGATCTCCTTACATGATTCAGAAGATGAGATCTCCTTACATGATTCAGATTCAAGTATTTCTGAAGAAAACGATGAAATTGACACAACGGACATTGACTGTCTAAATTCGACTAATTTACAACCACTTGATTTTGTTTTGATCCGATTTTCTACCTAAAAAACTAGTGTTATGTATGTTGGACAGATTCAAAAGAAAAGCGACGATTTGGATGAAAGTGGCTTCGAAATAAAGTTTTTAAGACGTGAAAGACCAAAATCTTACACGTTTGTGTTTCCTAATGTCGATGATATATCGGATGTTCCCATGGAAGATATCGTTTGCAACCCAAGGCAATCGAACATGGGAGAACTGCCCGGGTTGCTAGGCACCTGATATTTCCTGTTGATCTTACAAAATATTCCAACATTTTACGTTGACTTCTCAAACTCTGAACTGGACGAGTTGCAAGGCTTTCATTTTTCCTGGTTGATGTTAAATTGAATTTTGAGTTGACATTCAAATCAGTATTAAATGGCAAGATGCTCAATATTTTTCCTTTTGCTTTTTTAGCATGAAGTACTTCAGTTGTTATTCAAAGTTCATAGCACAGTTAAAATGTATGCCAGTAGCATAACTTTTTAAGGAAAAATAAAGGAACCTGTTTTATTTCCAAAAGGATATATGTTTTCTATGAAATTCATATTGCTTCATTGTGCCCCAGGTAGCAATTCACAGTGCCCCGGTATAGGGGCACAGTGAATCACTTCAGTGCAGAATCTAAAACACGATGAGGTCAAAAAAGGTGGCAGCTGGAGAAATGCATATATACTTCATTTACAAACTAGCAAACACTGTTTAGTTTGACAAAGTCATGATTAATCGGTGTCCGTTATGGTGGCATATTTTTATCAAACAAAGATTTCTGATCCACTGTGCCCCGGTCTCCCCTACACATTACGCCGTGAAATTTTTGAAACAGATGATGTTGCAACACCAGGCCATCACCATTGTAATGCTAAAAATACCAAGTAAATACCAAGAATATCATACATCATCTTTATTGTTTCATTTCTTCTCTATGTCACCTCTCAAACCACACTGCCGGTTCTAATACCCTTGTCAATCAGTTCCCCTCCTTCGCGGAGTCATCTCTAGTTTTAACATAAAGCCATACGGACACAGGTACATAACATTTGATATGTGATCATTAGTTCCATGCTGTAGATATACAAGAAAAAGACTCAAAAGTTGGCGTTCGCTTTGTATCTTATTCATCAATATAACATATTTTTATATTTTTAACTAAAACAGACTTCTCCATTGTTTTGTGTTAACTATAATTTCAGATGGTCCCCCTGGTGCTTAGCTCCAAGGTATTTGTATACCAAGATGACTACGACCAGGCCTTGAACAGTTGCCTTGTACAGCCAGCTCGCAAGTCCAATGTTGACAAGGAAGGGGTACCAGCATCAAGCACACAATATATAGTGTGTGACGGGCGGACCGCTGCTTGTTACCTCATGGGTGTGTTTTTCACAACAGACCAAACTAGACATAACTGAGATACCCCCCGCTCTGCAAGAAAAGTCGGCCTATCTGAGAATTGTAGCATCAAAACAATAATATAATGGTCAGTGATAAGTGATGAGAAAACAAACAATGAAATTGAAAATGCAAAAACACAGAATATGATGATAATTCTGCTGGCAAGTAAGCAAGGAGAACAAGCTATGAGATGCAGATATGACTTTACATGAGCAGATGATGACAGCAGCAGACTGCATCAAAATTGCAGGAACTGGCACCAACCAAGGCCAACATCTATCAACAACATGAAAAAATTAATAACATTCAGGAAAGTGTAAGGGGGTATTAGTGTTAAGACAGTGAGTTGGATGGGTGGAACAGCACCAAGAGGAGGAGACACATGAATTGGGCATGATTTAATGCTACGTCTGTGACAAATGATGGAGTAAGACAAAATATCATGCAAAATACTCCTTGCTGGTCATGTTTAGTTATCATCGACAACACGTAGACTATGAGGCTGCTTGCTGATCATGTTACCAGCACTCACTACGAGGAAGTAGGCTATCAAGAGTGCCACAAGCACAATAATGAAACATGCAGGCTTATATGACAAGCACAGCAACTACCGTACAACTGTACAATGGGACAAAATTGTGTCTACAAACAGATGTATGAACAGACAAATGGCAGAACAGAGAAATGTCAAAAGGAGTCCAAAATGTCATAAATATGTAAAAATATCTCCTTGCAAGTAGGACATGGACAACTTCATATCATTGGTAACATTTGTCAAGTTTCATTCAAAAAGAACCAACATCTGGGAGGAGTATTTTGGACAAAATTGCGTCTACGGACGGAGGTCACAACGATCAGACAGATGTATGTGTGTACATACAAACTTTATGCCAGCAGAAGGGGTAGGGAGGAGGGAGGGAGGGGCGATAACATGATAACCCTGTCTTCATATGGAATGAGACCCATTGGAGGAGTATTTTGGACAAAACTGTGTCTATGGACGGACGGACGGACAGAGGGAACAACGATTGGACGGATGTATGAGCGTACATACACACTTCATGGCAGTAGAAGGGGGGGAAGGTAGGGAGGAGGGAGGGGCGATAACACGATAACCCTGTCTTCATATGGAATGAGACCCCAAAAATGGCAAAGTCCTATAAGTCAAAAACATCATAAAAATGTGAAAAAAGGAAATATCATACTGTAAGTTGGGCATGCACATCTACATACCATTGGTAACATATTTGTGAAATTTCATTGAAATCAAAGCAAAATCTTAGGAGGAGTAGTCCGGACAAAATTGTGTCTACAGACAGACGGACGGACAGAGGGAACAACGATTGGACGGATGTATGAGCGTACATACACACTTCATGGCAGTAGAAGGGGGGGGGGAGGGGGAAGGTAGGGAGGAGGGAGGGGCGATAACACGATAACCCTGTCTTCATATGGAATGAGACCCCAAAAATGGCAAAGTCCTATAAGTCAAAAACGTCATAAAAATGTGAAAAAAGGAAATATCATCCTGTAAGTTGGGCATGCACATCTACATACCATTGGTAACATATTTGTGAAATTTCATTGAAATCAAAGCAAAATCTTAGGAGTAGTCCGGACAAAATTGTGTCTACATACAGACGGACGGACGGACAGACAGACGGACGGACAAGCCGATTCCAGTATACCCCCCCCCCCTAACTTCGTTGCGGGGGGTATAATGATATGGGAGAGTCCAGGTACAAACAGCTGGTTCCCAACATTATCAAAGCAATTAAAGGTATGATATTGATGGAGGGTCATTGCACGTGTTTGAAACATGTATAAAGTGTATAATACAGAGAAATTTTGACTTTCCAAACGAGTTAAAAGACAAACAAACCAAGGCTTTGATCCACCTGTGGAAGGGTAAACATGTAGCAGTTGTAGCCGCAACCAGATTCGGCAAAACTGACATTTACACCTTGTTTCCACTAATGATGGATTTACATAAACCTAAGGCAAGCTGAAAACACATTGCCGTCGTCATATCCTCTTGAGTCCCCTCATCCACACATGTGGACAAGTTGTATTTATTCTAGCAGCTTTTTATAATTCAGCATGTTTTAAATTGAACCCAATGTCCATCTCTGTGGATAAACAGCCTAGGCCACTGAGTGGACAAGATAACCCTGCAAGAACTCTTCAGTGTCGGAGGGGAGAAAACAAAATGGCGGGCCACATTAGAAACTGTGATTCCCAAACTGCAACAAGAGTTTCGGGAAACCCAAGATACGCCCGGAAAGGCACAGTAACTGCGGCCATACCAAAATAAATCCTTCCATATTTATTTAAATTTAATTTTCAAAATTCAGAGGAAGGAAGTTGAAGTTTGGTAAAAGGTGATCTCAAAATGAAATCTTACCACTAAAACCTTGAAAATCCATCTGTATCAAATTTAAAATGGGCTATTTGGATCAAAGATTATTAACAAGATTTGTACTCGGTACAAGTCATCAATTCTCGCTGCTGTTAAATCGTGATGTTAAACATTGCTTGTTGTCAATATAGTTTGGACTAAAATGTTTCAATTTTTTAGAAGAGTAGTTTATAATTTACTAATCATACTTAAACAAAGGCAATTAATTGACAATTTTGCAGCTCACACCAATTCAAGTAGATTTGAAAATTTTTCTCATAATATCATTTTTCTATATTATTTGGCTACAAAAAAAAAAACAGTTGAGCATGGCATGGCCATGTGGTATAGAGGAGTCAGAACCATATAACTGTCAACACTTGTAGATAAGAGATAAGAGACAGAGCTTTAGAGTATGTTTAAATAGTACCGGTATGTAAATAGAACAAGGCTGGGTTACTCATCTCTTTGTCTGTAGATAAAACTTTAATCCTTATATGTATTTTTCATTTGATCAAAACGTTATATATTGATTTAAGAATAGTTTTAATCAATTTAGAAACATTATTGCAATTTGAAAAAATCCTTTTTTGATGAGAATCGGAAAAGTAGAAGCCATTTTATAATTTAAAGGTTATTTTCAAGAAAATGAAAGTAAGAATAAAAGGGAATGTACATAATCCAATAATTTGCAATAGTTGATATCATAAACAATTTTTTTACACACTGTCTGTTAATATGGTATGTAACATGAAAGATTTGAAAACATCGGATCATATTTGTTAAAGTTATGGAGAGAAAAAGTAAATATTACATAACCCAATATGGCTGCCATATTACGCAATGTATGATGTCAAAAATAGTTCGCGACACACCTTCCACCCATAAGGTATATACTCAGAAAAAATTGTGCAGATGGAATCAAAACTTTGGAAGTTATGGAGCGGAAGGGAATATTACATAATCCAATATAACTCCCATATTATGTAACCAGTGATGTTAAAAATAGTTTGCGACACACCTTCTACCCATAAGGTATATACTTAGAAAAAAATTGTGCAGATGGAATCAAAACTTTAGAAGTTATGGAGCGGAAGGGAAAGCGGACTGCCGTCCTGCCGGAGATGATACCATAATACAGGCCGCTTTTCAAGCCGGACGATAAAAAGTAAGTCAAGATTTACCAGACATTAGATTTTTTCAGGAATAATGATACAGAGTTTTATTATACATAGTTGTTTTGTAATAAGGAGTTTTGTAAAAACAGTTTCAGGAACGATTAAAGAAATGTCCACCGATGTGGACGATGGGTTCCAATAAAGTATATTGAAGTCCTCACCTGTGGACATTGGAATTTAACTTATGCAGATAACGCATTGAATTTCAACTGGGTCAGGTGTACTTTTGTCTTAAGAAACCTCTTTTTCTTTTTTGTTTACAGATGTTGGCAAGCACCTATCGGCAGAAGAGGTCTTAGACCTTCTCGACAATTCAGATATTGACCTCTCAGATGGAGAAATTGATAATGAAATGGGTGACGATTCAGATGCTGACCCTGATTTTGAGCCAGGCCAAAGCGACATTGAGGCAGACGGCAGCTCTGATTCGGACGAAAACATAGGCACTGGGGATGGAAACATTGAGCCAGTTCCTTCCACTAACAGGGAACAACCAGCTAGGGGTCGCCCAAGGAGTAGACGTGGCATTGGCGGACTAGGTCGCAGTAGTGCTCCAGTGCGGAATCTCCAGTTAAAATGGGCAAGTGAGAACTTTCAACCTGAAAAAGCTACCCGTGCTGCCCAGGATGATCAAAACCTTCCTCCTCCAGCCCAGGTCGAGAGGGATGATTGGGCCCCTAATGATTATTTTATTCAGTACATGGACACCGATCTCTATAAAATGATGGCAAAGGCGACAAATCAAACGGCTATACTGAACACCGGTAGATCTTTGGAGGTAACAGCCGACGAGATGGGGAAGTTTTTTGGTATTAGTATCATGATGGGATGCTTGAAATATCCGCATATACGAATGTACTGGGCTAACAGTACAGGCGTTGCAGCCATAAAACAGGCTATGAGCAGGAATCGCTTTTTCAAAATTCGTTCCAATCTGAAAGTAGTAGTGGACATCAATGTCCCAGATGACGAAAAACAACTCGACAAACTATGGAAGGTTCGTCCCTTTCTGAATAAAATTAAAGAGACTTGTCTAACAATACCTAGGCCTCCAATTGTTTGTATCGACGAACAAATGATACCATTTACTGGTCATGTAAGTGTCAGGCAACATATCCGTGGAAAACCGTATCCTACAGGCCTAAAAAATTTTGTCCTAGCAGCACCATCGGGAATTGTGTTGGACTTTGAAATATTTCAAGGAAAACAGTTTTTCCCTGATGCTAACACATCCACTTTATCACTAGGAGGCCTTGCAGTCCTTAGACTTACACGAACCGTCAACCCAAATACATCTTTGTTTGTGGATAGGTATTTTACAAGCATACCGCTTTTGGACTGTTTATTAGAGAAAGGAATAACTGTCACAAGAACCATTACGAAAACAATGGTGCCACGCGAAGCTAAACCTTGTCTGAAAGGGGACACTGAAATGAAACGACAGGGCAGAGGATCAACAAATGAAATTGTTTGTGAGGACAAGAAAATTGGGATTATTCAGTGGTATGATAACAAAACTGTACTCGCTGCATCTAGTGAATTTGGAGCCAATCCTGTTAACAATTGTAGACGTTGGTCTAAGTAGGACAAAGCCTACATTGATGTACCTCGGCCTGCAATCATAAAACATTACAACGACCAAATGGGAGGCGTCGATCTCAATGACCGAATGATTTCTTATTATCGCATCAATGCCAGAACTAAGAAGTGGACCGTGAGGACTGTCTTGCACATGGTGGACATGTCGTTGGTGAATGCTTGGATTCAAGAGAGAAATGATTTGTTAAGAAGGGGGACTCAAACTAAGCATCTATGGCAATTCATTGATTTTCGCTTGGCAGTCAGTGAACATTTGCTGTATCCAACGGGAATGGAAAATGCAGAACCTGAAGATGGGCCTCCCCGAAAACGGGTCGCTCTCCCACCAGAAGCTGCTCGCAGATTTCAAGCCCTCTACATGCCCAGATTCACCTCCTTAAAAAATGCAGCAAGATGTCGTCACCCTGAGTGTACAAGGGGCAAAAGCCGTATAATGTGCTCTACCTGCAATGTGTTTCTTTGTATTCAAGGCTGTTTCGAAAATTTTCATAAATAGACATGTTGTTTTACCATTTTAGTGTTAAAATGTGTGTTTTAGTCATTCCTGTAAAACCTTAAAGCAGCGGAGTATTTTGTTCACGTGACACTTTCATATTTGTTTTTTTTATTTTATTTCACCTTCAGGGGGCACCATTAACACGCATGTTCATTTAACAGAATGTTTGGCATGTAACAGTATCAGTGTTATCCATGTAGAAGTATTATTAAAACACCTTAAGACATACCCTTTATAAAAGGTCTTTGCATTAGTTCGTGATTTGTTGTCCATGTTTGTGGACATTGGGTTTCAGTCTTTTATAATTAGAACCAATGTCCACAAACATGGACATACTAAACAGTGGTTAGTTTGATCAGTTTTGCTAAAAAAAGGCAGTTTACATGTTTAAAAGAGCCATTTGGAGCTATCTTAATAAATGGCATCAGAATTCTGAAACAAAAATTGTCTTGGGTCTCAGGAGGATATCACTCCTTCCATCTTTGGTAGACGATCAGGAGAAAAATATTGCCGGGAAAGACGTGTCAGCCATCGCCATAAAAATGTAAAAGATTTTTCAGAAACTCAGATGAATGGTGAGTTTAAAATAATTTATTGACAATTAAAAAATCGTGCTTCATTGTCGACTTGGGCGATTGATTCGAATCCCACTCGGTCTTTACATAGGATTGCAGTGTCCCACTTTCAAATTTTCTGAAATTAATCAGACTGTGTTTTAAAGAATAGATATGCACCTACTAATTCATTAAAATGTGGTAAACCTGCAACTGGATGAATCAATTATGATTAATTTATCTTCAAACATCAAATATCCAACTTGTGGGCTAAACATGTAGATCACTGGTGTGACCAAGGAATATAGATATCTGTAACCATGGCGACAAGTAAGTGATCGAGAGTTTCTAACTTCACAGTTCGTGAGGTGGAGACTGATAGAGGAAGTGGCTGACAGAAGCCAAATACTATTCAACAAGTTTTCTTCCATCCTGCATCTCAGCAAAAAAACATAAAGCTTGGCAAGACTTTACCGACTGGTAAACCTGGACTGTTAATTTATAATAATGTTTGTTTTACATCAAGTTATGACATGATGTACTTTAAGGCTATCGCATCGGTTGGCTATACATCATACTATTAAACTATACCTCCTCCGAATGGAACATTTTCCTATTATCCAAATATGTTTTTATGTTCTCATAAAGTGTATTTTTACAACAATAATAATAATTAAAAATTTTGCCCAGGTTAGTTGCCTGTTATGAACAAGCACCTTGGGAAGACGGAGGGTCTATTCTCTCCCCGGAATCCACACGGGGGCAAACCCTTTAGATTGATTGATTGATTAGAGTTATTCCACTTATACGGCGGCGAAAAGAAATTAAATCATCATCACATTTTTTACATCACAAACCCTTTAGAAATTCATTCAATCAGGCCATCTGGAATAATGTTGATTACCTGAAGAGGGAAAAAAAATATTATTCATGCCTCCATGAATGTTTCTTTGTTATATTTAACTGAAATGAGTCAAATGCTGACTCCCCCATTAACTCACCCCACCCAAAAAAAGATATACAAATAAAAACTACCAAATAAACTTGAAACTGAAAGTAGCCTATTAAAAACTACATGTAAAATGTGTTGTCATTTTGTTCAAGTTACTTAGGATGAAAATGCTAACTTTGGCAGCTCATTTGCACAACCTGGTATTACTTTCTTTTCAATTTCGGTGAATTCTTCACTGGGTGGTCCACCACCTGTGCCTCTTGCATGATGCCCCCTCGCAGACTCCTTACTTTGCACTACTTGCTTGATGTCAGCCCATTTCATTTTAATTTGCTTAAAGTGGCATGAGCTGCCAAAATGTTGATATTTTGATGTTAAAACAGAATGTTGAAATTATTGGCTATTTTTCTCAACGCCTATAATTCAGAAGCCAATCATTTAGTTTTTTGATGGCCTGCAAAGCCTCTTACTGTCATGACGATCAGAAATTATGAAAAAGCGTGCTTTAACAGTTCTTATTTACTGTCTGCAGAAGATGCGTTTATCCTATAAAAAATTATAGCCTTTATTGTTACTGTAGCTTGTGTCTCTAGTAACACTACAGGCTGCGGTATTTAGTTTTCTTATTGATCTACTAGATATTTTTTATTGGAGATAATTGTGATATACCTTGTTTTTATTCTCCATAATTTACACCGTGTTTTACCAGTTTTTATTGATTTTCTGTTTCTGTCACTTTTCAGTTCCAATGTATTTTTGATGTTAAAAATGTATGATATACCCTCTTTTCGCCGCCATATAAGTGAAAAAATCTTCAGCGCTGCGTTAAACTCCAATCAATCTAGAGGGTTTGACACTGCAGAACAGCCGCTAATAGAAATCAATAGCAAGTAACAAACAATTTTTATGAAAACCAAATTTATTTGACACTTTTATCGGGCGGGCTGGTTCGTTTAAGTGCTACTGTGCTGGACTTCAAAATATACACAGACAAATTGATATGCACACAAATGAATTCCGGCGCACACATGCATATAGAGATTGACCAACACAGGCAAACACATACACACACGTTTAACATTTTCTTTTTATTGTTTCAGAGGGATGATCAAACTCTCTTTCAATCACAGTAGAAGGGCCTTCCAGACATCTGAAATTTGTCCAACATATGTACCCTCAACATTTTCACATGAGTAAAAAAGTTCTTGTCACCCTATTGACAGGCGAACAGGCTGGGAGATTAGAGTTTAACACCGCGCTCAAGATTATTTCACTTATGTGGCGGCGAAAAGAAATTAAATCATAATACATTTTTTAACATCAAAATGACAGAAACAGAAATAATAAAAACTGGTAAAACACTGTGTAAATCATTTTCGGAGATTAAAAACAAGAAATATCACAATTATCTCAAATGGAGCAACAATAAACGATTTATATAAATAACATTTTTTGTAAATATGTTCTGATAGAGTGCATATTTTGAACAAATAGGTTTATACCATAATGATTAAAAATTTTACCCAGGTTAGTCGCCTTTTATGATCAAGCTTGCCTGGGAACTGTTAGCCAATTCTTATCCCCCGGAACCCACACGGGGACCCAAGGATTAGTCGCCTCTTACGATTAAGCACCTTGGGAAGGCTGAGGGTCTATTCTTATCTCCCCGGAACCCACAGGCAAGCTGGGAGAACACTGTTAGATAAATACAGTGAAAAACAATTGATAGACAGAGTAAAGGCTTACTTCAGTCTGAATAAAATAAGTGACTTATTAGCAGAGGCCTCAGCCTTTATTAAGATTAATTTAGAAAAGAAAAAAAAAATATATATATATTTGGACGTTTATATTGAGACTGGTGGTAGCTGGAGACGGAGACCGAACCCAGTACACTGTGCTATATATAAAGATTTTTGTATATATGTGTTTGTGAAAACAGTTGTATGTGCACATGTGTATATTTATGTATATATGTATGTGGAGTAGGGTTAACAAATAAGAACACAGAAGTACGTTCATACGTGTATTATAGACAGATGGATCATGGCAATGACGGGTACCTCTACATGACTGACGTCACCAAGTATGTGACGACGTAATGTAATATTGTATGAAGAGCAAACTATGTGCCAAGAGATTGTTTGGAATTAGAGCGGTCATTAAAACATCAACCAAATGTTACTGTTTGTGATGTGTCCTGCCTTCTTGCTAGAATGGGAAAAACTACCCCTGATATCTATCAGCATAAAGAGGGAAGATTGGCCCCAATATCAGAGGAAAACATGAAGGGAGTAGAAGGAGGGAATATTTCGTACAGTTTGCCCTTAACTCCAGTGTAGAATCAAGCTCTTCTAGTGCCCATCCAATTACTGGATCTGATTACCATTTAGCCCTCACTGATTGGTTCAACCAACAAAGCTGTAAACAAAAGGGAGGAAAACTAAGATGGGCATCACTCATAGATGACCTATGTGGTGTATTGGATACATAAAGAGTTGACCAACTGTTTAGTTCTCTGAAGACGGACCTCTATTTTTTTAAATAATATAGGTCCTTTAAAGCTCATTTTTCTTTTTCGTCTTATTTTACATCTAAGAAACGAAGACAAATAGAGAAGTGTTTAATAAACAATCGATTGCCTTTGGACAGCAAGTAGTCCTCAACAAATATGGACAAATAACACATTCATACTTTTCGTCACACCAGAATCCAGAGGATATTGAAATAACTGATTTAAATGAAACTGTTGAGGAAGAAATTGTCATTCCAACAACCGACTTTGTTCTTATTGATGATCCCGTATTGAACTCGCCAGAAATTAGTGTGCCTTCAATGCAGCATGACTCTTTATCTGATGCATCCAATTTGGCAAAAGTTTCGGAAAAGCCCAATGAAACAAAACTTAAGTTGTCAGCAGAGGAAACAGAATTTGGTCTTTAATTTAGAATATGTCACTTCTGTTATAGGACTTAGTTGTACCGATTACACACGGAGACATTTCAACCAAATTTGCATGGTTTCAAACTCAGGGCGTATCCAGATATTGTGGACTGTGCTGTCTAAACAATATTCTGGGATGTAAAGACGGTGAACTCCCGATCACAATAGACTATATTGATGAAAGGGCCAACAAAATGTGGGTTGATTTAATGAACATGCCTGCATTTGGTTTGGCTTTACCGTTAGAACCACGCAGGTGCTTGAGCAATAGAGATATTGTCTGGAGGAAAGAAAACGGGGGTCGAGAGGCTCGCAGGGCCCTAGCCAGGGCATAGCCCCACCGAAGGAAAATGAATTCAAAGAAATGAAGACCTCACAGAATCGTTTCTAGGCAGCTATAATACCCTTCAAACATGCTTACAGTTATGCATTTGAAAGTCAATTGAGACAAAAAAAAAAGAAAGTGAAAAAGTGTCCACTGTCAAGTATATAGCAAATATAAGAAAGTGGGTTCCGAGGAGAAAAGGATTGGCTCACAGTTCCCAGGCAAGCTTGATTGTAAAAGGCGACCTAACCTGGGTCAATTTTTTAATTATTATGGTATAAACCGTTTTGTTGTTAAAATTACACTCTATCAGAACGTAAATACATATTTACAAATTTGTATATTATAAAAATGGTTATTTATATGAATTGTTTATTGTTGCTCCATTGGAGATAATTGTGATATTTCTTGTTTTTAACTCATTCGGTACCACAGCTCATTCCTAGGCTCTGCCTCACACATCGTTCTCGGCTTCAGCCCCACAGCCGTAGCAGCCCTGCGCTGCCAAATCTACAGCCACTTTTATTATGTGAATAACTATGTTGTTTTTGTCGAATAACAGTTGTAAATGACACTAAAATAAAGTCTGATTTCTGGGCAAGCTAGTCGTGTTTTTAGAAATACGGTTCTCCCACCACCGAAAAATATAATGCGATTTCAATTTAGATTTTCACAAAACTATAAACAAATATAAAAATTCAAAGACTAGAAATCTACATCACCTAACAAAAGTTGGAAATAACAGGGGGAAATTTTGCATTTGACAAACGAAAATAATTAAAGATGCTAAATCATAGTTGATATTTAATACTCTTGACTTAGCAGAACGAATTATACTAGAGTAGCGTTCCTACCATTTGTTTTTTTCGTAACTCACTACCTGTCAACTGAATATTTCATCACGTACACAAATAACTCCACTTTCAGTAAAATTTTACATACAGGAACTCGGAAATTAAGTTTACAATTGGATGAATATATTGTCTTTAGTCACCGATGATTCTTTTGGATTGTAATAATTTGCAATTGAGAGGGAAATAACGAAGCGGTCAATTTGCCGCCATTACCAGAGTTTAACTACGGGCCGCTTTATATGGATAACGTAGGTCACTCTCTGTGCAGCTTGTCACACACAGCATTCATATAGCTGACTCTTTAATATGCACGTAAAGGGGCGCGCTGTCACCTTGAAATCGAGCTTGTGAAAAGCTAGCAAGAGATCCGATCGACGAAACACCAGTCAGAAAATATATCCGATATATTGTTTTTGGTACAGCCAGACGATAAAAACTCAAGAAAAGTGTATGTCACATTCATAGGTGTTTATCCAGTTTAAATTTGGGCAATGTCGGCATTTGCAAATGTTGATAAATCATCTTTGAACACGACCATTTTATCATCCAACTTCAGTCATGTCGGCAGTGAAAAAAATTACAACTCGTAAGTTTTGCATGATTTTTAATCCTTTTTACAGGCGAAATTTTTATATTTAAAAGAAATAAAATATTCCCAACATATCAAAAATACACATCAGTAAATATTTATTTGGTTTATTAACGGGTAAATATGAAATATTGCGAACTAAAAGAGCCAATTGAAGTCTGTCGCCAAAAGGCGTCAGTGGGGTTCAGGCAGCTTGTACAGTGTCGCCATTTGCATCTACGGTCCTGAGGCAGGCTTTAGCAGCGACGCCATCAGTGGTACCGAATGGGTTAATCTCCGAAAATGATTTACGCAGTGTTTTATTATTTCTGTTTCTGTCATTTTCCAGTTCCAATGCGAGTGTAGCTGAAGATCTCCTGAACGACGATGTTTATTGGGGGATTCTGCCTTCATAGACAATCAGCACACTCCTTTCAACGGCCATGTGTTCCCAGGCAACATGTGGAAATCAGGACAATCAGCACCCTCCTTTCAACGGCCATGTGTTCCCAGGCAACATGTGGAAATCAGGACAATCAGCACCCTCCTTTCAACGGCCATGTGTTCCCAGGCAACATGTGGAAATCAGGACAATCAGCACCCTCCTTTCAACGGCCATGTGTGTTCCCAGGCAACATGTGGAAATCAGGACAATCAGCACCCTCCTTTCAACGGCCATGTGTGTTCCCAGGCAACATGTGGAAATCAGGACAATCAGCACCCTCCTTTCAACGGCCATGTGTTCCCAGGCAACATGTGGAAATCAGGACAATCAGCACCCTCCTTTCAACGGCCATGTGTGTTCCCAGGCAACATGTGGAAATCAGGACAATCAGCACCCTCCTTTCAACGGCCATGTGTGTTCCCAGGCAACATGTGGAAATCAGGACAATCAGCACCCTCCTTTCAACGGCCATGTGTGTTCCCAGGCAACATGTGGAAATCAGGACAATCAGCACCCTCCTTTCAACGGCCATGTGTGTTCCCAGGCAACATGTGGAAATCAGGAACCCTCCACATATGGAAACGGACTTACATGAACACAAACTTTGCAAGAAAACAAGCGTTCTTTTCTTCGTTTCAACGTATAAAATTTGCGGACAAATCACATACCTGTAGAACCCTTAAGAAACCGGGGTGGTTTTTACTGTGTGGAGGTCATATGGAGTATCCGGGCAGATTATGGAATGGAAATACAAAGGTTAAATGTCAAATCCATTGAGAATTTGACCACAAAGGAAGTTGTATTTTGGCTGTTTTCAAAGTTCCACAGACAAGCCTAATTTGAAGCAACAGGCCATTGTTTTTTCCCTGTTCACGTTGACTATGCCTATCTATGAAAATAAAATGTGTGTTTGCTTACTTCCAACAAACAAAACCTCAACATTGTATGCATTTCCCCCATGGTGAAGATTAGTTTTCATGGAGATAGGTGGATTGTTCAAATCAAATTTGGGCTGTCCGATAACTATCGTCTGGCTGTCTTCGTCAAACACAAGCGTGGCCGTACTAATATTAATTGTAATAATATTAAAACATATATGTCATGACCAACTTCAACGCCGTTTGAAATTCAAAATAAATTTCAGCATTTATTATTTCAGACTAATTGAGTTTTTGTTTTACCTTGCGTTTTTGTGATAATTCTCTTAGCTCTGTTTGTACCTACAAGTGTTTCTGGTTTGACTGTGTAGAAGGAAAGAATTAAAGATGATTGAATATTTGTTTTGCTAAATGGACGTAAATTACATATTCATTTTTATACAAATAGTGACATTTATACTTACATATATCTATGTATTCCAAAAGAAAAAATTAAAAAAATGAGAAGACTCGAACCTTGAAAGCCCGTCTACGAGACAAGTGTTTTCTCAAGCAGGGCTTTTAATACAATTAAAGAGTTGTCCATCTGTGTTTTGTTCATTACCGACATTTTTTAGTAACGTGAATTGTAATAGGTCAAATTTCCGCCACAAAACTGTGGCTGAACCAATCAAAGTTAACATGCATATTAAATTAGAAACTTCGCTTTTACCTCTAGTTGGCCCACAGGTAAAACTGAGCGTGAGTGTAAGTTGTAATCGTGGGTTATGACGATGCTAATTAGTATGAGTGGTCAGTATTTGTGATTCCTCACATTGATGTACATGTTATATATCTTGTGGAGTTCATTCAGATCCTGGGGGTTGTTGCACAAAGATAACTTAGCTACGCGTTAACTTAGCATTTACTCACGCTTTATGATAAAACTTAAGTTCGCCTTAAGATTGTTTCACAAAGCAATCTTAAAGCTGTCTTAGTGTTGACGTAGCTCTGACGCAACTCCCAATGTACGTAAGACCTTCTCTCTTTGGAGGACGTTTCACGCTTGACAACAAGAAACTCTTCTATGTTTGGAGGTACCTTTTGTCTTTGGAGAGAGAGTGATACTTTTTGATCGTCTGTCAAATTTCACAGATTGCACTGCAAGTATAGCGACAAGTTCCAAGCGATTGAGAGTCTCTAACTTCAAAGTTCGTGAGGTGGAGACTCTGACATAGGAAGTGGCTGACAGAAGCCAAATACTATTCAATAAGTTTTCTTCCACCTTGCATATCAGCCAAAAAAAAAAAGCTTGGCAAGACATAAGCGACAGGTAAGCCTGTGCTGTTAGTGGAAGTTACTTTTTTGTGCCTAGTGTTAACTTAATATGTTAATTAAATATAATTATAAATTATGATATTATGCACTATCGTATCAATCGGTAGGATATACATCATACTATTAAACTATACCCCCTCCAGCGGAGGCCGGTTGGCTGAATGGATAAGGCAGCCGGCATTTAGTGCTGGCGATAGGTGCCATACTCTTGGACCCGGGTTTGATTCCCGTTTCGGGCGTCACCCAAAAATCGGTAGAAGAATTTCTACCATATTTTCAGGAAAGTGTAATCCCAAAATAACGAGAATACTGTATACCCCCTCCAACTGGAACATCTGTTTAATAACGGTCGCACTTTCATTCGGATATATAATTTATTTAAATTATTGTTAGTGGATCAATAAGAAAACGGACAAAGCCCACTAGAGACACACATGTGCAAGTTAAGTAACAGCAAGCGTTATAATTTTTGTAGGATAAACACATCTTCTGCAGACAGTCTAAGAACTGTGCAAATTATAAGAAATGGACGGACCTTAAGTAGCCAAAAGCAAGGAGTCTGCTAGGAGGTGCCATGCAAGAGGCACAGATGGAGGGCCACCCAGTGAATAATTAACAAATGTATTATATAACTGAAAAAGATGGCAAGAGAAATTCTGAAATAAATGTAAAATAAAATTTAAATAAACCCACATATTTTAGTTTTGCAGACAAACAATCCCAGCCAGCACCCACATGTCGGGCCCAGCTTGGGAATAGATGGGGATTGGCTGAGAGTGGGCAAAACCATCAGATTTACGTGGAACCCGTGTGGGCTGCCCACTCAACTAATAACTAATTTTTTTTAGTATACAGTACAGTATACAGTATGTGGCCTGTACGAACCGAAAACGTGTTTGAAAAGTAAATAAAATTTAAATAACCGGGACGACCATTCATTCATTCTAAGGCAAAGTTAGTTCAAAACAATACTTTATCGCAGATTTTTGAGACTAGAAGCACTAAAAAGCTTCTGAATTATACGTCTTGAGCAAAATAGCCAATTTTTCAGGCGAATCAGGAATCCCAAGATTTATCATCCCCGACTCGGAGGATGACTTTGATGCCAGAGACAAAGCATCACCGCTATTTCATTTTGAGGAGGTGCCACGATCACTGGTGTCGTGAATAAGCTTGAAAGACACCACAGCTGTGGCAGAGCTAACTGCCATTGTGATGTCTCACCCACCATCGTCCCCCAACCTATGCCATCAGCCACCTGACCCTTCAACATCAACTGCCTCTGAAAGGGTCAGACCAAACACACTCCCCACTGCTTCAGTCCCCGCCCATACTCCAGGTAAATTCCTAGGACATTTTGCCAATCAGTTATAATTTGCTATTAGTTATTGCTCACACACATTGTCCTGTGCAGATGATTGTAATGTTAAACAAGATGTATTTCACTGTAAGTTTCACTACAAAGTCTTGTTCTTTCATTGTATGTAGACAATAGCTTATCTATGGTGAGGGCAAAACATCCAAGTAACTTCAGGTTAATACTTAAAAGCACAAACCAGAATCCATGAAAACAACGTACAGGCCTTGTGAAATGCTTTGTCTTATCACTACATCACTGATACACTATCAGACACATTTTAGAGTGCATATTTGTTTTATACTCCGATTTTATTACTCTTGTCTTCCATATTTGTCTGTTTAGATGACAGGACCTACCTTGTTGAGGAGAGGCTCCTGAGGAGACTTTTGGAAATTATCGGGAATATGCAGGAAACATTAAATGTTCATTCTGGCAGGTTGCAGTCTCTGGTTGCACAGCAGAAGCTGCAGCTTTGACAGAAGGGCTTAACTTTCCAATCGATTCTGTTGAAAATTTAGAGGTGGTGGATGCCCTATTGCTAAATCCAGCAGTAAGAGGTGCACTGGTAAGTTCTCTTTTTTAAACCATATGTTATTGATGATGATATACAACAGCAATACTTGCATCTCTTATTCCTTTATACTTTGGATACAGTCTAACTGTGCATTAAAACTTATTCAAGTCCTATTAAATTGCAGCTTTGTTGTTTTTTGCAGACATTCCACATAAGGTAAATTTTACATTTCTCGTAGATGTGTAGAGGCTTGTGTTTATGCTTTACTCTTTTTGTGTAGTGCTTCCTACTATATACATGTTTTATCCTGTTCATATGTGTATATATTTTCGTGATGGTATATTTAGGAGAGAATAAATATGACCTATGGTTCAAAGGGTTGACCTGGCATGGTGTTGGCAACCAGCCTGCTCTAGTTCTTGCAGCATTTTATGGAACTGTGTGGTATTACCATAGAAAAGTATAATTCATATGAATATATTATCTTGTCCAGCATATCTTGTTTAGTAATGTTAATACAATGGCAAACTCCAACCATATGAATAACGAAATATATTTTACCACAAAATGGAGTGCTCTGTATGTGTATATTCAGGTTCACTGGCAATAAGAAATGACTTATTACTTATGTATTACATGAGAAATTGGGGGGAGGAACACTGACGATCATGAAATTTATAGTAACAAATACTGTGGCTACAAAACTTAAAATGTGTGGCCGAAATAGAAAGAAGGCATTAGGGCCAACTAATTTATTTGAAGCAGTGTACAGTAAGTAATATAACTTTGCTGGCTTTCTTTATTTTATATTGCTGTATTCATATGGATGAAATGGCGATTGATGATTGAAGACCCTGATGGAGCGTATGCTGTCAGACTTAAGCTCTCTACGCTCCTTGTTGCCACATACAACAATCGTCTTTTCTCACATATTGCCCCGTAGAGCTTGGCAGGGTGGCCGTGACATTCCCCGTATTGAGCTTGCTAGGAAGCGATTAAATCGTGCCGTGAGTCGTCGGGTGCTGGAGCTGGGTGGTATCGTCATAAAGCACCCTGATATTACCTATTATATGCAGACTTTGTATCGGGAGGATAACGTCCATCTCTCGGATATTGGCAACAACTTTTTCCTCAACATGATTGAAGGCGCCTTAGAATGCATCTTTTTACACAATAAGTGTTCTTTCCCAGCTGACAATTATTAATATGAATATCTGAAGTTAATCAAACCTACCTAAATTTACGCCCTGTTTCGTAATCTAAGTTCAAATGAGGAGTAAGTTCAAATGGCGATAGCCATCCGTGTGGCGGTTTGTTTCCATGGGTTCAGAATGGTTATTTGATACACCTTTAAGGTTTCAGGTGTGTACTCACCTGTGGTGCTAGCACGCGTGAAGGATGTATCCGCCCGAGTCGGACCAGGGGGATGCATGTGTATGTGTAGTATGCGTTGGGAACTGACTCGGTGTGTGCCTGAGTATACCAAGGGGACACTAAGCTGTTTAACTCATACTGTTTTCGGGTTTTTTAGTGTTAGCTGGGGGCATCCGCTCGGACCAGAGGGATGCGCTTTTAATGCTTACGGCTGGCTCTCTATTCTGCCTGTGTTTACTCGGGAGAGAGGAAGGCAGTCTTGAGCGTTTCTGTTAGAAATAGATGCATGATTCGCTGGAGATAACCCACGAGAATCAGCGGCTGATTTGTCAATCTCGTCATTCAGCCTCGTTTATACCCATGGAAATACGCCATTCATCGACTTGTTTTCTTTATGAGTAATTAAACCCTTGGGCCTTTTTATTCACAATTTATGGTGTTTATTCATTTATTATCGATTTATTAGCTAGCTCACTTGCTATTTCAATATAACTTTCATCATGTTCACTGAAACTTTCTTGGTATCTAACAAGATATTAGGATAATTACACTAGTACAAGTGTTGTTTAAACATTTCAGTTATTTCTTACGTAGGAATTTGTTTCTGAAGCTGAGAAGCTAAAACAAAAATAAACGAGAAAAATAAATCCCCTTTTCCTTCTTTGACTGCAAATGAACTGACAGCATGGTTAGGCCTTATTGTTGGTATGGGACTTCTTAAGTTGAAAGTTGACATACGTGCGCACTGGTCATCGAAGCACAAGCTTACAAGAATATGAGTTTCCTGAAGTTATCCCCCGCAACCGATTACTTCAGATATTACGCCATATACATTTTGTCGCTGCAGACCATGCTAATAAAGATCAAGTCACTACTGATTACAGCAAATTTTACAAGATCTGATATTTATTTGACTACCTGATTCCTAAATATCGATAACATTACAGTCCAGTTCAAAATTTGGTCAGCCAAGAGTCACAACAGCCCGCCAGGATCGCTACATCGGTTTGTTGCACACAAGTGACCAATTTCGCACCGCGACACAGACTGCTCGTGAGACAGTGGGAATTGGAAGGCTCAGGGTAAGCCTCAGCACCATCCGACGTCGTCTCCAACAGATACAGATGCATGCACGCATCCCCTATCGAGGGCCCATATTGACACCCGCCGCACACCAAAACGGTTTACGATGGGCTCGAAATCATCAGAGCCCACACTCTGCAAGGTTGACACAAGACTTCTTGCAACAGAATAATGTGAACATCATGGAATGGCCAGCTTACTCCCCCGATCTATCGCCCACAGAGCACTTGTGGGATCAGCTTAAGAATACCGTTGCAAACGTAAACCCAGGCCACGCAACTGACGTGAATTGATCCAGGTAGTGCAGGAATAGTGGAACCGGAACCCACAGCACAGAGTAGCCACACTCATCAGGTCCTTGCGTAGTAGATGTACTGCTTGCATTGATGCCCAAGGTGGACATACCCATTATTGAATGATGACACCTTCAATTTCTGTATCAACGATTTGTTTGCAAGGAATAAAAGTCACCAGGGTTTCACATATTGTCAATTCTTTGTCTCATTGTGACCAGTGCCTTGTTCTTCAATTTAAGAGTACTTACAATATTTTACATTCTTTGGGTCGAGCGTTTTTAATGGCGCTAAGTATATATCGTACAACGAACAAACTCATGGTACAGGGCAGGTAAGCCCCAGAGTGGTACTCCACAGAAAAGCGTCAAGCATGCGTTTGTCAGAAGAACTGAACTTTTACAATGAATCAACACCACTGCCCTTAGATGAGCAAATGGATATCCTTCCTCTGACCTCTCCGGTCATTGAGAAAAACAATGGTGACTTGCTTGAAACCCAAGACTGTGACAAGCTTTCTATGTTAGAGAATAATCAATTTCCTCCTGATAAACTTTGCCCTAGGATGTGCTTACCAATCATACCACATGCTTCTATTAATGCTACACCTAAAAGGAACCCTAAAAAGGCAAAATCTTCTAACAACAGCAGTATATTTTTTGCTATGAAATTAATGGAAAACAAAATTTCTGATTTGAGGACCTCTGTTGACTCAAGGTCTAAGGACTTTAGCAGTCATATGAAAAATTCCCTCAAAATAGAAAATGTACGTCTCAATGTGGAAGTTGATTCTCTAAAAATGACTGTAGCCAGTATCAAAACTTCTTTGATCAACGTTGACAAGGAAAATAAACAAGCTACAAGCAAGACTGTTAGTGGCTGAAAAACGTTTTGGGTGTTTAAAAAGAGTGTATATATGGTATGTAAATTAACAAAAGATAACTTTCATGATGGCAAATCTTTTTCCTTTAAATTTTACCTCTAAATACATTACTTGGTATGTAAAGGATATTAAAAGTCTGTTTGATCTATATTGGTTGAACATTACAAGGCCTTCCATCAATGGGATGCAGAATCAAATTAGGGAGTTTTTGTTTCAATTTCTGAGTAGGTTTTTAACATAGTCCCCTAGCTTATGTTATTTGAAAGTGGCTCGATTTCTCGTTCACAAAATTTGGTACCATTGCCTTAAAACTGAAAAACTTCTGACAGGGTGTAAAGATGTAGCACAGTCCAGTTTAGAGGGAGTTTTTTGGTTTGTAATTTTTCCTTTCACATTTGCAGGTTTGTCCTGAGGGGCATGTTTTTTTTATAAATGAGCCTAACAACCTTTGCTGAACAGGATGGTGGCATCTGGTGATATAATGATTTCAACAGCCATATTAACCTCTATCAAAACTTTTGCCAAAAGAAAGCAGTAAGCAAAATGTCTTCGTTGGTCACAGATCAACATTTGAAAGAATGCCGAGAAGTTATGTGATACCCTCCATTGAGAAATTCTGGAATTCTTCTCCGGACAACAGTATTACAGAACTAAAAGATAAAAAAGTTGTGTCTATGTATTGGCTCATTTATTCATTTGTTTTTTTTTAATTTTATTTCACCTGTTCCAATGCATTTTGCCTGTGATCAATTTATGATGGTGTTGATTTGACTAATCCTTTGGTTACATTTGCAAATATTGTTAATTCAGGTGATGGATGTATGGATAGTCCGGGGCATTGGGCCCAGTATTGCTCATACACTATGATAGACAACGAAAGCAAGAAGGCCATAGCAATCAAAACATTGGAAAAGAAAGAGGAGAAAAAATCTTCTAGTCTTGATTTATTAAGTGTGTTCATAAGCTTCTACAGATAGGGGGTTCATGTAAAAGATATTGTGACAGATGGCCATCCTCAGATTTGGTCGTTAGTGAGCCTCATAAAAAATCCTATTGTTATTGAATTAAAATGGATATAATAATTAATTTGCTAATTTTTTAAAACTGAATTATGGCCCTTCCCGGACATAGATTTATCTTTTTCCTCACAGATACCAGGCCATCAAACATGCTGCTAAGAATTTATGCAAGAAGATAGTTGCTGTGACTGAATACTCCTATTTAAACCCAGTCCACCGCTTCTCAATTCAGATCTTAACATTTGATAGCCGATATCGTGCATGACGCCATAATGTAGTTCTCTCTGTTCGCATATATGAGCGAATGTGGGGGCGTTATTTTGAGGGAAAATAGAAAGTTCATTACTTTTACCATCGGAGAAAATACAAAAACAGGTGCCTATAAAATATTAGTCAGGAACAGTTTTAAAGTAGTTCCACAAGATTTATTCATATGAAGCTTTATAGTAAATAAGTAATGCAAAAGTGTGATGTGTAACTTATGTAGCTTGGGTGCAAATAAATGACAAAGTTTTGTCAATTTGTAGGATATCCCTGACTACTTAAAAGTGACAAAATGACACCTCCCCAACTGAGAACATTCATTAATGGAGAGGATATTTCTGGAGTTTTTGTCGTATCAGATGGATTGAATATTATGGCGGCTTCGTCGAGAGTTAACTCACCTCTTTATGTCCCTTTTGCGGCTTACCACGTTTTCCAACTCGAATATCCTAAGATATTCAGCCAGGGTCTGATCGTACTTCAGAAATACTTATTCCGGCTCGGATGGCAGAGGGGTACCAAATCGTCCAAGTGTATAAAATTTGCTTCGCAGTTAGACAAGATACTGAAACTCTAACTGAGGATGTTTAACATGAAATATTAATTACCATATGTAACCAGATACCCTTCCCTCCTAAGTTTAAACCCTGGTAGATGCAAAGAAAAGAGTGTTATAAATTTGATTTTTCATTCAATAAACTTAGTTTGGACATGGCTCGCATCATAATTTTTCGAATAAACAACACTTCAATCACATATGAGGTAACTCAGCTTTTTTCAAAGGAAAGGATCATGCTGAACCTTAGGAGACGAGATGATCATGCTGAACCTTAGGAGACGAGATGATCATGCTGAACCTTAGGAGACGAGATGATCCTGCTAACATTCGTCTATTTTTTTATGACTGCATTGTTAATCAAGTACCCAATCTTATCAAAAGTTTTGCCCGAAGGTCTGGTTTTTCATATGATAGCGTTCCAAATAAGAGTACGGTTGAGGGAAAGGTCAGATAATTAGTTATTTCAGACTTTCAAGCAGTAGTTCTCTTGGAATCGCGATCACAAGAAAAGTACACGGACCACGGACAAAAAGCGTTTTGATAAGACAACCATGAGATCTTATCAGTATATACCAATAAATGAGTCCCTCAAGTCGCACATAAGCATATAACATTTTCTAATACCATTTTTTACTTTGACTCCGTTTACACTGATGTTTCAAGTGGTTCTGTTTTTAAAGAAAATAAACTTTTTGGAGAGGAGGCTAAATGTTTGCAGTTAATATTATATCAAGATGCCTTTGAACTAGTTAATCCACTATGTTCTGCAAAAGCCAAGCACAAGTTGCTTGCCGTGTACTTCACATTGGCAAATTTTCCACCCCATTTGAGATCAAGTATAGATCATCTTCAGTTGGTACTTCTTTGTAAGGAAGCAAATCTGAAAAATTTGGCCCAGATAAGGTATTTGGAAAACTTGTCCAAGTGGCAGAAGTAAGAGTGTGATTGGATTAGTGTGGAAAATGGTGAATGTAATATTAAAGCAGCAGTAGTCTGTATTACAGGGGACAATTTAGGATCTCATGGATAAGGTGGATTTATGAAAAGTTTCACTGTAAAATAACAAATGAACAGTTTGCAAAGAATAATCCTTCACACTTAGGCCTGTTAAGAACTGTGGATAATTTAAATAAAAATGTGGCAAATATTGATATTGAAGATGCTAACACCTGTAGTGTCAAATCATATTCTTGATTTTACAGATTTGACATCGAGATACTGTACTCCAGCGTAAACTAAACGTTTATAACTTCAAGGGGGATCCACGATTAAAAAGCATGGTTTTGTGGAATGACTCATGCATTTCTCAGAACCGGAACGGTTTTTTCTCAACTTTTCTCCAGCACTTTATGTTCGGACATCCTGAGATAGAGGTTAAAGAGCCCAAGTATTGTGAGCCAGGGTACAGTTCCATTCATAGCTCAATTGAAAAGTCTGCTATCATGCCGAGGGGTATAGTCCTATTGCGCATTTTGAAAACAATCCATAGTGGTAGAATGAAGATGATTTCAAAGACTTCCAAGAGAGGAGAAAACCTTTGTGTACAGAATTTTCTTGAAGTTAAGTGTCTGGGGTACCATAAACAACAACCTTGGGAGATTGTAAAATGTTCTATGTTCAATAACCAACAGGTGTAGTAATTATGTCCATGGTGAGAAGAATTGCTTGAGCCTGGGCAGAAAAAATTTAACTGGAAGCTGGTCGAACATTGAAATGGAACACCGATATTAAGAAGATCTCCCTGAGGGAATTGACCTGGCCTGTCAACATTTTAGACACCCGCAGCAATGAACTGCATTTCTGGATGAACGGTAAATGTTTTCCAGTCGTCAAACAAACTTGTGTGCCACACAACGCTTGTAACTGAAGTGTAACTGAAATACAAGCAATATTGGACTACATATCCGATGTTAAAAATTCCAGGAATTGGGACAGTCATGACACGTGATCATTTTGATAAAATCTTTCAGTATTTTCATTGCAATAATTCGTTTTTTAACGTACCAAGGGGAGAGAAACTATTGGATCACATTTCCAGGAATTCCGCCAGTCAGGACATGTGATGGTTTTGATAAAATCTTTCAGTATTTTCATTGCAATAATTAATCTTTGAACGTAGCAAGGGAAGAGAGAGGTCACGACAAGCTTCATCATGTGAGGCCAACCTTGGATACAGAACAGAAACATCTTATTGCTCCCATCAACGAAGCAAGGATACCTTTTGAAGGTAGGATAAGCTATCGTCAATATTTACTAGCAAAGCCTTGCAAATTTGGTGTAAAAGTGTTGGAGATGGCGGAAAGACCTAGTTATTTGTCAATTTTCTTTTCCATGAACTCGGATCCGACTGTGTTGGTAAAGAGAAAGCGATGTGATGGGCAACTTGCTGAGATACCTGCCACAGAAGTAGTAGATAACTACAACCAACATAAGACTGGTGTTGATCATGGTGACCCATTGCACATGCAGTATTCTACAACGAGAAAATCGAGAAAAAAAAAGTTTCTTTTTGAAACAGCTGTGGCATGTACATTCATCATAATGCAAGAATCAGATAATTTCCAGACGACCAGCACATTTTGATTTCTGATTCTAAAGCTAACGTAAGATAAAAGTACTTGATCAATGTTTTAGTTTGTCATAGTTAAAGCTAAAAGTTTGTCAATAAATGTATTTCTTTTCTAATCACGTAAGCCTAATTTGCTAACTTGAAAAGGGAGATGTAATGGCAACTTGTAATGTTAATTAACGGACACCACTCTTATTGTCATTGGAAGTTTGCTGAAAAAAACATTACTCTCAGACATTGAGAAAACGGACCTATTTGTTTGTCATTTTATAGGCCGCACATTTCAATTGGCCAAAGACAGTTTCACCCAATGCACAACAGGTTTATTGAACGTTGGTGAATGTCGGACTGATAGTTTTCTTGAAATAGAGAACAAAACAAGACATCCCTTAAAGGAATCTTAACGCCCGTGTTCATCTATTCATATTAAAGATTGTTACAACAATAACTGGATATAGGAATTGGGGCCTACATAACAAAATCTTATTCCAGGGAGAAAATTAAATTGTGAATTACAAAGTAAGCTCCCCTTGAAATTTTGGTTGAAAACAACATTGCCACCTGGTAGCCATCTGCAATATGCTAACGAGATGATAATGTATGGTGCACAGCTAGAACTTAGGGGGATGATGTGTGTCATGTTGGTTAAGATCAGGTCAGTAGTTTTCTTGGAATAAGTTTCATTTTTAAATTTGGTTCTAAAACAACATTGCTTCCTGGCGGCCATATTTAATAAGCAAATGAGATGAAAATGTAGGGTGCACAACTAGATCATAGGGAGATAACGTGGGCCAAGTTTGGTCAAAATCAGACCAGTAGTTTTCTTGGAATAAAAGTACCAAAAATAAAAACAATATCGCCTTCCTGACAGCCATATTAAATATGCAAATGAGATGAAAATGAGCGGTGCATAACAGGGCTATAGGGAAATAATGTGAGCCAGGTTTGGTGAAAATCGGACTGGTAGTTTTCTTGGAATAAAGTAACAAAAAAAATATATCGCCCCCTGGCGGCCATATTGAATATTCACGAGTCACAACTAGACCATAGGGTGATGATGTATGTTAAGTTTGATTAAGATTGGACTGGTAGTCTTCTTGGAATAAAGGTAACCAGCAAAAAAATAACGGACGGACCAGGGAAAAGCGATTTGAATAGCCCTCCATCAGAATGATGGCAGGCTAAAAACTATGGCGGCATATTGAATATGCAAATGATATGACTCACAACTAGACCATAGGGTGATGATGTATGTTAAGTTTGATTAAGATTGGACAGGTAGTTTTCTTGGAATAAAGGTAACAAAAAAAAACTATCGCCCCCTGGTGGCCATATCAAATATGCAAATGAGATGAACTGGTAGTTTTCTTGGAATAAGGGTAACAAGCGAAAAGTTAACAAACGCACGACTGACCACGGAAAAGCGATTTGAATGATGACGGGCTTAAAATCGCCTGTCGAGACAATCATACTATATTTTTACTTCAACAAATACCGGTTAAGTAGATTGCTGTATATACAACACAGAAACATTCGCTATTAAAACACACCGTTACTTCTTACCGTGTAGGTCTCCAGGCAAAGCTGTTTGATGATTATTTTTCAAAATAAAACCATAGGAGAAATATATAAAGTAGCCCTGGCTCCTCCACACAATTTTCCAAATAAGAACAAATAAGAAAGTTAGCGCCCTTTGATCCCAGCAGTGTGGAAAAACACCACAGTCCACTGTTCGTGATTACCTTCCATTGGATTTTGTCAACTACAGCTTGTATGTGTGGAGGAATGAGAAGAAAAAAAATTACAGTCAAGGAAAAATAAATACAGAACGTCTCACTTCACCGGTTGATCAACATAACATTCTCCTGATCGGCAAGCAGTAGACAGGTTCTATCGCCTGTTTTGTCAAGGTCTGCTTTTTACTGAAAGTATTACAAATTTGTCTGAATGCTGTATGCAAGTATGATTAAATATGAAAAAAAAAAAACATACAAAACAATTATTTGCAGTTTTCTTTACACTTTTATAGGTCTTGCAATAAGTTTTATATATGATACCGGTAGTATGACGTAGATATGGCCATTCAATGAACTTCAGTTTAGAAGACCCACATTCTTTGAAAATGACCTACTGGTAGAGTGTTTGGTGCTCCATATTACATATGGGAAATTTGTCTGAATTTCATTTCATTTCATTTATTAGCCACTCAATAATTACAGAAGGATAGAGATATTGATAGGGAATAATGGTTTGAGTGCTGTCTGAATGCTGTATGCAAGTATGTAAGAAATTTGTTTGAATTTCATTTCATTAATTAGCCACTCAATAATTACAGAAGGATAGAGATATTGATAGGGAATAATGGTTTGAGTGCTGTCTGAATGCTGTATGCAGGTATGTATTGTACATTGTTTATGAAAAAAAGACACACACCATCCCTCAGTATTTACACAAAAGAAATAATTCATTTACCTATTGTTTTAATTGGTGCTTTTTGCTGCAATCAACAGAGTGAAAGAATAGGCTGCTCACATGCGTTCATGAGCACAATTATAACCCCAATGTTGCAGTGCTAAAGTTTAGCAAACTTACTAACCAAGGTCTGGCAAATTGTCTGAATCTTTCGTGTAATATGTTAATGTGTACCAAAAAAGGTACTTAGAAAAATGCCACAAAACCAAGCATTTGCTAAGGATTCTATACAAAATAGAGGACATCAATTACACACTGTTATCATTCCAAGAAAATGCAGGAATTTCGAAAACCTGGGTTTGCAAGAGGCCAGGAAAGATGCCAGCCCAGGATGTTTACACCAAGAATAAAAGTGTGGGTAAATTGTTTGAGTGCAGTTTGTAAATATGTTTATGTACATGTAGCTATATAAAAGGTACATAAAATTCAAGTTTTACCACACATTTCAGAGTTTGTGTGAAAACCAAATGTTCAAGAGTTGTCTGAATGCAGATTGCCAGAGTGTATATGTTAGGTAGCATCCTTTATTTTTTCAAGCTAACCCAGTTTCAAATTGCGACATGCAAAACCATGCAAGCAAATTGAGAAAATCTCACTGAGAATAGCCAAATATATTGGATTTGATTAATTGATTGATGTTTTAAGCCGTCCTCAAGATTGACTGCATGAAAGATCAACTCAGAAATTTTTATTTGGTCTGAGTGTGATTTGAACCCGCACCGCATCGATGGAAGGTCCATGTGGGACTAAGGGATGATTACTGTAACCCACTGGAGCACCGAGGCCCCTGTCCCCCCACCCAAATATATTGTTGATTCTCAGTTATATATGTTTTCCAATCATATTTTAGGGAACTCTGCCGGGACATATTCCTAAATACAGAAGTTAGTCTTCCTTTTTTAATGTAAACAGCTTTCAGAATTTTTAAGTCAAACTGTAACCGACGGACCAGTTCTACATTCAAATTACAGTACCAATAGCAAAACTGGATATGTACCAACACCGATGCCAAGCGCTAAAATGTACGGGTATCCGATCAGTTATCGTACAGAACCAATTATCGTACACCCAACATGTATGCCTGTTTTAGTACTTTTACCCAGGTGATCACACTTTCCCGCCGATTACAGACGGCTTACTTATCGAGGCATGTTCTTGCAAAATTTCAACCTCCAAATATAAATAAAACTTTTTATGGAGTTACATTTGTCAGCCGACTCAAGAATAGTCGCTTTCGGCTGTGTCGGGAACTTTACGAACACGAGAAATGACGTCACAACAGCTTTAGCCTTTAACGTTGGATGTACGATAACTGGTCCCCGTCACTCTACAAAAACATGCAGACGAGCGGGTGAATGTCCGGTCCCTAAAACTTCATTTCAGAGTCTTGGGAACAATCAAAGTATTTTAACAAAAGTCGGCTGAGCTCAGCTTCACTTCTGTGGAATTTCTTGTCAATGCAAACACTGATGTAAATTTTAGCAGTGAAAACCCGGCAAAAGTGTACCATAACTGATCGGATACCCGTAATTCAACAAAGTGAATTCCTTACCCGCCTCCTTGTTCAATAATCGGATTTTCATTATGTCGTCAGAACGGAATTCACTATCCGCCATTGTTTAACTAGTAATGCACGGAACCGACGAAAGTCCAATGGGATGAAAATATCTTTGCGCATGATCGAGATCGGTTGCCATGGTTGACTTCGGCGACCCCAATATTCGTAGGAGGTTGAGGTTGTGTTGAAAGAATGTAAAAATAAAATTATCTGCTTATTTGATGAAATAAAAAATAAAAAAATCTGTCATTTTGCATTTTTTGTCAGCCACTTGCTATCGCCAGCTTCAGGGATTTATCGGATAGCTTGAAAGTGTGCAGCCATCGCGAGACTGAACAAGACAATTACCCCCCTTTTGGTTAAACGGTTCGTTGTGTTTGTGGCCGTTGTTTTTTTGAAAGACACGATTTGAAATTGTCTGTAACAAAACAACAAATATTTCGGAATTTTACCGATAAAAACCACTAGAAAACTATGAAACATGTTGTCATCAACACAGGAGTCTTAAGAAATGAAAATTCTGACTTAAGGTAAAGTTTCATATTTGTCCAAAACAGCATTACAGAAAAGGTGTCGGAGATGTTAAATTCCGACGACCAGCAAATGTCAGAATATAGATAACGAGTCGGATTTAACTTGTTGAATTAGGATACCCGTAGAGTTGTTTTGGCGGTAAACAGAGTATCGGAATTCAGGTGCCCGTCAATGCAATAAAACGCACTCAAAGATACAAGTAGCTTTGGATCCAATGAACGAGATTGGTATAATCCCAAAAACGTGCGACTTAATACTACAGAAAATAGCACAGAAAAACACGACAAGTTGTACACAAAGAGTATAATCGCTGATGAAATAATGCAGGTTTATAAACTACGGCAGCTTGTCCCAGCGCTTGTTCATGGAGAATTCGTAAAGGGAGATTACTCCGCAAGTAAACTTGCATTTTAGAGGGTACCGCATCACGTCGGATTTAGATTGATTGGAGTTCCACGCCGCGCTCAAGATTATTTCAATTACATGGCGGCGAAAACAAGTTTGATTCAGCAGATCTTTATCAAAAATACATTTTTAAACAAAAAATTACGGAAACACAAAATAGTAAAAGCTGGTAGGCCTATACTAAAACAAGCTTTTCGATTTTCCTGAATTAATGTAATTGATCGAAGAAATGCGAACGAACAATCTGAGATCTAATTCTAAGGCTATTTTACCATTGCAATTAAATAATAATTTTTCCCAATTAGAACAAGTTAGGAACTTTCGAATTTTGCAAACGTTCAAAAATGTTGACATTATTTTGTAATTTTTATTTAAATAAGATGAAAGTTTGATTTGTTGGGTGCCCGCAATAAAAGCACAAGACGAGCCCAGGAATACGCTTATAATCGCGGTAAATGACTAGAATCATGATAGTGTTTTAAACCAGAAGAAATACTCGCCCCAGTTTTTGGTATAAAGGGCAGTTCCAAAGCGTTTGAGACTCTAAATTAAAAAATATATATCGGTGTAATCCGACACTGAAGTTTACACGGTTTCTGCATGATAGATCGATTGACGAATGGAATTCCCTTTTGTATGCCATCACCACAATTTATCCGTTTTAAACATAACTGGACGTATTTCATTTGTCCCATATTTAGTTCCAGGGATCTTACGACAGTAGTTAGCTCATATAAAATTTTTCACAAATATATAAAAATGGACATGTCGGTGGGCTGAACTGTCTGATTTTCAAAACAATAAGAGGGTATATGAAGCTATAATAACTATATGATGGATGCTGGAATAGGGAAAATCCGTAGAGTAGGCCTAATAGTCTGCAACATGTATAGCATTACGAAAGTAAACAACATTTACATAACCGGGACGAAAGTTCATTTATTCTTGGCCTAAGGTATAGTTCAAAACCCTTCTTTAATGCAGATGCACATTCTCGAGAAAAGTATACTTCTTGGGGAAAAATAACGGATAATTTAAAAATGCTGTTATTAACGGAAGGATTTCGGCATTTTGAGGGTGAAAAGTGACATGAGCTGCCAAAATTGGATTTTTTACCTAAATTTCAATTGTCCAGAGAAGGCTAATGTAGGCCTATACATTGAAAGAGTTATTTAGGAAATTCCCTGTTGTTTTTGTCTGACAGTCGATCAGTATAGAAACAGAAACTCTGGACGGAGGGTAGTCCGCAATATGTTGAGTGAAGAAGCCCGTGCGGGCGTATCAGAATTTATCCTTCAATCCACTCAACATATTGCGGACTAGACGGAGGGTTATATGATGTTTGTAAATAAATGTTCGATCTGACTGCAATGAACATCTACACTTTCATCGACTTCATTACCTTTAGTCAGATTGGTAAATGTTAATTACGTTCACGAATACGGAAGAAATAAATCGGCAGCATCATGCTTAACTCATGCAAGTTATTAAAGCCTAAAGGTCTAAAGTTCTCCGTTATTTAATAATATCTGATATATTTTTTGGTCGTTGACCAGATATCAACCAATAAATATTCAAACGAGATACCGAGATATTTAACATCATTGAATTAATGCACAGATAGATCTATACCCGTTTACGAGTGGCAGATCTGATCAATGAACTCTACAGTTTAGTGGATGTGATCTAGGTCAATTTCACGATTCAGGAAGAAATCCTCTCTTGCGCCAGATAGAGAAGGCGCTATATTTAAATGTCCCAAACATTATGCCTCGAATTAAGCTTGACATTTGTCCATGTGTTACCCAAGAATTCCTGGCAGCCCTCAACGAAAATGGAGTTCATTCCGTCACTGACTTCATTTTATCTGACGTAGAACTACTGGCCGCAAGGTGTTCGTTGTCCTATCAGGTTTGTTACTGCACAACGTTATATAACTTATGTGGGGTCCATTTATCGATACGATCGTCTTCACATCTGAGCCAGGTGACTTTGGGGAAAACGTACGTCCGATCGGGAGTAACACTCCCACAGCACACCTTCGTGAGGGTCAAGGGATTTTATTATTTTTGTTAGCATTTTTTGGTTGACTTGTCGACACGGTAAACCAGGATAGAGACACACAAGTGCGTCTAGGTATCGACCAGTAAATATGCAAACATTAATAAGTAACGGGTAGTTGAACTTGAAGGTTCAAAGACTTCGCCTTGGCTTTCCAGGGTTACATTGTAAATTCAAATTTAAATGATCCAAAAAGTGGAAAGCTCATATTAAATTCTGTTTTATTTGAATAGAGTTTACTAGTGATGAGACGTCTATTACTTGCCCAGTACTCTGCTTTCCCCATATCAGGAGAAGACCTGTATAACTATCTTCTGTCCAGTATTTCCATTCTCTCAACGGGATCTCACAGGTAGGCAATTTCTAAATTTTCTGAGGGAAGACCAAAGGCTGTAAACTGTCGACGGGAGGGGGGGGGGGTCATGGGATGTTTGTGAACTGTGGAGGGGGGGGGGGGGTCATGGGATGTTTGTGAACTGTGGAGGGGGGGGGGGGAGTCATGGGATGTTTGTATACGGTGGGGGGGGGGGGGGGGCATGGGATGTTTGTATAGGTTACATGATACAGTTTCATTTCCCATTTGCGGTAATGTTAACGTTTTGATTTGTGGCTAATTACCTAAATCTCGTTAAGACTTTTCCTAACCATTTCCAAATAGATCAACACATGTGAAATCCTTTACAACCAAATAAAGTTGACATAGTGCATGCCGGTTTCAAGCTACACACAATTTAACATGGGTACCGACATTTTGACAGTTTTAGGCTTACTTATTCTAGCCAAACTTTGGTATTTTCAAAATTGGGTGAACATTAAAAAAACACACACAAAAATCTGTTATCAGGCATTGATTGAAAGCTTAAATTATGTACAGTAGACCTATGTTAGTTTCAATCCAATATTCAAATAACCCAGATACCAAACTATCACTATGTAGCCACCTTCTAGCTCCTGTATAACCGAAGTCAATTTTCATTGGCTGAGAAAACACAAACTGGGTGTTGTGACCTATAACAAGGATATAATTCCTCGAAATTTGTCAAATTTAATAACTTTGCTTTTATTAACCAATATCAAATTGAATTTCTAAAGATCAAAGCTTTTCGGCCAGTCGTTTTGAATTTGCGAAGTAATTTACACACCCACCCCCTTCATGTTTCCAGGCTTATATTTTAAAGTTTTTCTGAGGACCAATTCAAAATGTTATTCCTCGCTATAAAAAGGTGAATCATCAAATACCCTTCAAATTTGCTGGAAATGATGGGTTGTTGGTTGTAGTTTACTGTTAGCATCTGTCCGGGTTAGAGACTGCCATAAGGGCAGAGCCAGGGGAGATAACCCACCCCACCCGTCCAAAAAATGTCTGATTTCTTAACATTTGGACTGTTTGAAAGCTAATAAAATTTCTCCAGTGATTTAAAAACTGTCCAATTCAGGGCCACAGTCATGTCAGCTTACCTGTTAAGATATAAAAAGGGCAATTTGTACAGATTATATCATTTCAGACCCACAGGGAAGGGGGTGGGAGGGGGGGGGGGATCTGGTTATTTTACATCAATAGCTAATGAGCCTGAAATAATCATTTGCTTTGAAAAACATTAATAATTCCAAGAAGTGAAATGTCATTCCTAGACCTCATTGATGGAAATGGATCACTACTGAGGCATATACAAGTATTTTACACCCTACAATAAGAGTCTTGTGGTTGCTCAAACCTAGCCCTGGTCCACAAAAGCCTGTTTTTCAGAAAAAGTGGTGAATATTTAAATTTTTTTACTGAATTCATTTATTTTATATTTCAAATATGTAGTCCAGATACAACGGCACCAAAAATGGTGGTGGTTGGAAAATTTAGAACAAAATACTTACTTTTCACACTTCACTATAGGTTACATGATACAGTTTCATTTCCCATTTGCGGTAATGTTAACGTTTTGATTTGTGGCTAATTACCTAAATCTCGTTAAGACTTTTCCTAACCATTTCCAAATAGATCAACACATGAGAAATCCTTTACAACCAAATAAAGTTGACATAGTGCATGCCGGTTTCAAGCTACACACAATTTAACATGGGTACCGCCATTTTGACAGTTTTAGGCTTACTTATTCTAGCCAAACTTTGGTATTTTCAAAATTGGGTGAACATTAAAAAAACACACACAAAAATCTGTTATCAGGCATTGATTGAAAGCTTAAAGTATGTACAGTAGACCTATGTTAGTTTCAATCCAATATTCAAATAACCCAGATACCAAACTATCACTATGTAGCCACCTTCTAGCTCCTGTATAACCGAAGTCAATTTTCATTGGCTGAGAAAACACAAACTGGGTGTTGTGACCTATAACAAGGATATAATTCCTCGAAATTTGTCAAATTTAATAACTTTGCTTTTATTAACCAATATCAAATTGAATTTCAAAAAATCAAAGCTTTTCGGCCAGTCGTTTTGAATTTGCGAAGTAATTTACACACCCACCCCCTTCATGTTTCCAGGCTTATATTTTAAAGTTTTTCTGAGGACCAATTCAAAATGTTATTCCTCGCTATAAAAAGGTGAATCATCAAATACCCTTCAAATTTGCTGGAAATGATGGGTTGTTGGTTGTAGTTTACTGTTAGCATCTGTCCGGGTTAGAGACTGCCATAAGGGCAGAGCCAGGGGAGATAACCCACCCCACCCGTCCAAAAAATGTCTGATTTCTTAACATTTGGACTGTTTGAAAGCTAATAAAACTTCTCCAGTGATTTAAAAACTGTCCAATTCAGGGCCACAGTCATGTCAGCTTACCTGTTAAGATATAAAAAGGGCAATTTGTACAGATTATATCATTTCAGACCCACAGGGAAGGGGGTGGGAGGGGGGGGGGGGTCTGGTTATTTTACATCAATAGCTAATGAGCCTGAAATAATCATTTGCTTTGAAAAACATTAATAATTCCAAGAAGTGAAATGTCATTCCTAGACCTCATTGATGGAAATGGATCACTACTGAGGCATATACAAGTATTTTACACCCTACAATAAGAGTCTTGTGGTTGCTCAAACCTAGCCCTGGTCCACAAAAGCCTGTTTTTCAGAAAAAGTGGTGAATATTTAAATTTTTTTACTGAATTCATTTATTTTATATTTCAAATATGTAGTCCAGATACAACGGCACCAAAAATGGTGGTGGTTGGAAAATTTAGAACAAAATACTTACTTTTCACACTTCACTATAGGTTACATGATACAGTTTCATTTCCCATTTGCGGTAATGTTAACGTTTTGATTTGTGGCTAATTACCTAAATCTCGTTAAGACTTTTCCTAACCATTTCCAAATAGATCAACACATGAGAAATCCTTTACAACCAAATAAAGTTGACATAGTGCATGCCGGTTTCAAGCTACACACAATTTAACATGGGTACCGCCATTTTGACAGTTTTAGGCTTACTTATTCTAGCCAAACTTTGGTATTTTCAAAATTGGGTGAACATTAAAAAAACACACACAAAAATCTGTTATCAGGCATTGATTGAAAGCTTAAAGTATGTACAGTAGACCTATGTTAGTTTCAATCCAATATTCAAATAACCCAGATACCAAACTATCACTATGTAGCCACCTTCTAGCTCCTGTATAACCGAAGTCAATTTTCATTGGCTGAGAAAACACAAACTGGGTGTTGTGACCTATACTGTGGAGGGGGGTCGTGGGATGTTTGTAAACTGTGGAGGGGGGGAGGGGGTTCATGGGATGTTTGTGAACTGTGGAGGGGGGGGGGTCAAGGGTTGTGAACTGTGGAGGGGGGGGGGGGGCATGGGATGTCTGTAAACTGCGGAGGGGGAGGGGGGTCATGGGATGTTTGTAAACTGTGGATGGGGGGGGGGGGTCATAGGATGTTTGTAAACTGTGTAGGGGGAAGGGGGGGTCATGGGATGTTTGTAAACTGTGGAGGGGGGGGGGGGTCATGGGATGTTTGTAAACTGTGGAGGGGGGGGGGGGTCATGGGATGTTTGTACACTGTGAAGGGGGGGGGGTCATAGGATGTTTGTAAACTGTGGAGGGGGGGGGGGTCATGGGATGTTTGTAAACTGTGGATGGGGGATGTTTGTAAACTGTGGAGGGGGGGGGGGGTCATGGGATGTTTGTAAACTGTGAAGGGGGGGGGGGGTCATGGGATGTTTGTAAACTGTGAAGGGGGGGGGGGGGGGTCATGGGATGTTTGTAAACTGTGGAGGGGGTTGGGTCTTGGGATGTTTGTAAACTGTGGGTGGGGGGGGGGGGGGTTGGGGGGTCATGGAATGTTTGTAAACTGTGGATGGGGGGGATGTTTGTAAACTGTGGAGGGGGGGGGGGCATAGGATGTTTGTAAACTGTGGAGGGGGGGGGGGGGCATGGGATGTTTGTTTTTATTTTTAAAAACATCAGTCAATAAACTAATCATAAATCATTTTAAATGTTTTTTTTAATCTGTCTAATTTAGTTTGGATGAAATGTTGGATGGTGGAGTATACGCTGGTGAGTTGACTGAAATTGCTGGTGACATAGCGTCAGGAAAAACACAGGTTAGTTTAGTCCAGATAAAAACTCATCTTGCGCCTAGTGTTATTCTAGTCTGTGTTTGATCAGATAAAAAATAACCTTACAGTTAAAGTTTTTCTATTCCGGGTTAGTCCAGATAAAAACTTACCTCAAAATCCACTCAGATTGAGGGATTCATCCAATTCAGCTTCCGCAGCCCCCTAAAAAGGATTTGAAGCCAAAGGGAATATTTTAGCCTACTTTTTCGGCTATGCAAAAGATTGATTGATGTTTAAGCACGCACTCAAGACTATTTCACTATTATGGCGGCGTTGTCAGGTTTTGTTGGGGAGGGAAACGGGGCGCATTGCCCCGACCTTCGGCAAGTACCTAGCAACTCTTCCACATACGGCAGTTCACCCAGAAATTTTTTATTTGAACTGAGTGGAAGTCAGTCCTGAGCCGCATCGATGGAAGGCCTGTGGGTGACTGAGGGATATCGCTCTGCAGATCCAGCTGCCAAGGCCACATAATAGGATTTGAAGCTAAGGAAAATGTTTTAGCCTACTACTGATCCTGGATGAACAAATGAGAACCATAAATACATCTGAAATGATTTGAAGCTAAAGGAAAAGTTTTATGCTAAATGCACTAGAAATCTTGGCTGTACAAATGAAATAAATGATTGGAAGTTAAGTGTTAAATTGATTTATTTACTCAAGTACGGAAGCGTCTTAACGGCCAGGTGAAAAAAAACATCTTTATAATTCGGAGTTACTATCTCCTATTATGGAGTTAGTCCGAATTAGCCGCTAATTTGGAGTTACTGAGTCCCACGTAGCTAATTTGGAGTTACTAAGTCCCACGTAGCTAATTTGGAGTTACTAAGTCCCACATAGCTAATTTGGAGTTACTAAGTCCCACATAGCTAATTTGGAGTTACTAACTCTGAATTTACGAAGTCCGAATTAGCTCTGTGGGACTTAGTAACTCCGAATTAGCTGATAATTCGTACTTTGTAACTCTGTATTAGCTACGTTGGAATTAGTCACTCCAAATTAGCGGGTAATTTGGAGTTAGTAACTCCGAATTAGGCACTCTTTTTCAGAATTATTATCTCCTAATTAGGAGATAGTAACTCCGAATTATTAACAATTTGTTTTTTCACTTGGCCCTAATATGCTTCCGAACTCAAGGTTTTTGTTTTGTGTTATAGATTTGTTTTACAATGGCTGCCCTTGTTGTCATGGAAACCACACAAACTGTTTTATATCTGGATACATCCGGATCATTTACAGCAGAAAGAGTTGAGGAGATCCTTCTGCAGAGGGGGTGTCAGGTTAGAGTTAAATACTTCTTACAAGTCGATTTTGTTTGCAAATATTTCTTGTCTACCCCAGCATGTATTTTGGGAGCCCTCTATGTTTTTATCCGACATCTTCTGATATCTGAGGTCTGTAAAGAGCAGTTGTTTATCTGCAAAATCACTGCAAAGATTTTTTTAAAGTGGCATGAGCTGCCAAAATTCACTTTTTTCATAATTTCTGATCGTCACGACAGTAAGAGGTTTTGAAGTCCATCGAAAAACTAAATGATTGGCGTTGGAATGAGGAAAGTCCATACAGTATGTGGCCTATATGAGCCTGGAAAAGTGTGCGAAAAATAAAGAAAATTTAAATAACCGAGACGACTATTCATTCATTCTAAGCCAAAGTTAGTTCAACATTCGGTTTCAACGTCAAAATATCAACATTTTGGCAGCTCATGCCACTTTAAGTTTTATTTACTACATTAATACTAAAACAACGAGTTACTTATGGATAACAACTTCTTAATTTATTTCTGGTGACGTTTCGATGTCGATCCTAACATCCTTATCAAACCTGTGACAAGCAACAGTGGGTTAACCTTATATAGACGACGATGCATGAATAACATGAGTAAACAGCTGATTAGATAACAATAACAAGATAATCGTCGTCTATATAAGGTTAACCCACTGTTGCTTGTCACAGGTTTGATAAGGATGTTAGGATCGACATCGAAACGTCACCAGAAATAAATTAAGAAGTTGTTATCCATAAGTAACTCGTTGTTTTGTTATACCACCAACTTCTAAATGCCACTCAAAGAAGTTACATTAATACTAGTTGACGTGGGTTCGAATCCCATCGTCATATGTGTTGAGTTGCCAGGTACTGCCCAGTTTCCTTCCCCTCTAAAGTGAAATAATAAAATGTCAATCAATCAACAAATGCACATATTGTAGATAATGACAAAGTGCAATTGTCTTCCACGGTCAGGAAGAGATGCATGTTTTGATCCCAAAACCTTTTACATGTTGCTTTACTAATACATTTCTTTTTTTTTTTTGCAAATAGCTGAATTCATAGTAAAAATCCCTATTTTGGCATTTCACGCCAATTTAAATTTTTTTATGATAACTTAAGATTATTTCGTTAAAGGTTTGACGTTGAAACAAAAAAAATATAGGTAAAGCCAATAACCTGTACCAACCAAAGACGTGCAAATAACGGACAAAGTTTAAATAAAATGAGATGTAGGAGTACATTTTTGCTTTTTGTTGCTTATAAAACCCATCTTAACGTCCGTAGATTGGTATCAACAAATAGCTTTCGTTTTGTACTTCTTGATAAAAATTACAAACATTAAGCCAATTTTTGTTTCAACAAAATTTTCCCAATATTTGGCAGCTCATGTCACTTTAATATGACGATGTTATCAGTGCACCTCTTCTATACTCAGTGGCCGTATGTGGACGAGTTGCCATGTATGCACCCAAGGTGTGGGGTTTCCTCTTGCACTAAACCTGGCAACGCTGCCATTTAAGTGAAATAATATGGAGTGTGGTGACCAATTATTCAATCTATACTCAGTGTTTAATAGTACGTGGCGGTCTAGTAGACTCCATTTAGCATGGCTGTATATAAATTGTAGGATAAGCTGAAAGAGCTGTGTTCTCATACTACAGTTTTGGCTGGTGGGGGGGGGGGGGGGGGACTTGGTAGCTCAGTCTGTCAGACGCCTTCCATCGTGATCCATAGATGGTGTGTTCTCATACTACAGTTTTGGCTGGGGGGTGGGGGGGGGGGGACTTGGTAGCTCAGTCTGTCAGACGCCTTCCATCGTGATCCATAGATGGTGTGTTCGGATCCCACTCAGAGTTTTTGCCTCGATCAAACTATGGGAAATGATAGACCATGGTCAAAGCTTTAAAGTGGTATGAGCTGCCAAAATTCACACTTTTTTCATAATTTCTGGTCGTCCCGAACTAAGAGGCTTTGAAGGCCATCGACAAACTAAATGATTGGCGTTAGAATGAGGAAAATCCATACAGTATGTGGCCTGTACGAAAGGAAAACGTGTTCGAAATGTAAAAAAAATTTAAATAACCGGGACGACCATTCATTCATTCTAAGCCAAAGTTACTTCAAAACAATACTCTATCGTACATTTTCGAGACTAGAAGCACTAAAAAGCTTTAAAAGCTAATTTCAACATTCTGTTTCAACGTCAAAATATCAACATTTTGGCAGCTCATGCCACTTTAAACTTACTGAAATGGTGCTAATATTAATTGTAGTTTTCAGGTACTTGCCAAAAAATGGGGGTTTCCTCCCCTTAACCATTTAGATAATATAACACAGAATATAATATATTTTAAATATAACAATCTTTGGTGTGACATTAAACATCGATCAATCTTTTGGGGAAAAAAATGCAAACCTTTTTTTTCCCATACTAAGCCGTGGAAGACTTGAATCAATCAATGATTTCTTTCTTTAGGATATGACTGCAGCACTGAATTCCATCAAGTGCTCAAAAATCTTTGATATTTACAATCTGTTTGAGGCCCTTGAAGAGGTGAAGACACAGCTTATTAAAAAGGTACAGTTCTTTTCTATGGATTTAATGATTACATAAAACCATGTATTTGCAATGATAGAACCAGAATCTGATAATACTTGGAAATAAGAAACCTTTCCATTTTCTAACTATGTTTAATATTACGTGGTGGACAGCTAGGACATAATACTTTGGGACAATGTCTTTAGTTACTGATTGCTTAAAAATCTCAAAGTAATTTAAGGATTTATGTACAGGGATTAAAGCTGGTTTGTGTTTGTTTATATACTAAATGTATATTTGAAAAACATAACTTAAAATGAAATAACCTTTACGTTAGTTTCCTGGTCGTCAAAAAAGTAGGAGGAAATATTTGTTTTATTTTTTGCAACTATCGGTACTCAGATTGATTGATTGTTTGGTATTTAACGCCGTGCTCAAGATTATTTCACTTATATGGCCGTGTTGCCAGTTTTAATGTGGGAGGAAACTCGGCTCTATGCCCAAAGGAAACCCACCACCTTCCAGTGGTAACTGGCAACCATCCCACATAGGTCGTTCGAGTGACAACCCAGTCAGAAAATTTTCCAACTTTTGTTTGGACTGAGTGGGATTCCGACCCGCGACCCATTGGTGGAAGGCTGTTCGGATTGAGCGTCCAACACTCTACCTACTGAGCAACGGAGGCCCCCTCTGTACTCAGAAAAACGTCATAGACAACGATGATAGATGGTGTGTCGAGAACAATTTAGGACATCCCTGGTTGCATAATGCAGCATCCATATATGTTCATTGAATAGAGAAATGAAAAACTTACTTATATTTTCTATAATGTAGAGTAATCAGTTGTAGCAGGGGGGCTTGTGTTGAGTTTACTAAAACTGTTTTTTTTTTAGAGATGGCAACGACATGTGTCATGAATTAAATTTGTTGACATTACTGGTTGTTATGGTTACCAAACAGCCAATCATTTTTTAGAAGACCCATTAATTGTATCTCAGCTTTTTTTGAATACCTGTAGGTTCATATTTGTTTTCAACTTAAATACTACAACTTTGTTGTTTACTAACAAGTGACCTTCACTCTTCATTTATTATTTTTTCAGTCGGACTCCTTTTATTCATGCTTACGACTGATTGTTGTCGACAATGTCACATCAGTTCTGTCCCCTGTCCTTGGAGGTCTCCAGTCAGAAGGTACGTTTGTAAATTTCTCTATAATCATTAAATGATTGGATTGGCCAGCAACTCTCAATTCCTCAGGGAATAAGACCAAAAGAAAGGGGGGGGGCAGGGAAATTTAAGTGGGAGCAATGGGGCCTCCCAGGCAGTGGAAGCAAGGAAACACTCAGGGGGTTATTTACAAAACTGACCTGATTCTTATAAGGGTACCACTTTCTATAACACTGGGAGCCTGGGTGGTTCATGCAGATTGTGTCTCTGTCCGATAAAAAACTGCTGTTGTCTCACCTGTATAGTTATCTTGTTGTAGGACATTCCCTGTTGTCTCACCTGTACAGTTATCTTGTCATAGGACATTCCCTGTTGTCTCACCTGTACAGTTATCTTGTTGTAGGACATTCCCTGTTGTCTGACCTGTACAGTTATCTTGTTGTAGGACATTCCCTGTTGTCTCACCTGTACAGTTATCTTGTTGTAGGACATTCCCTGTTGTCTCACCTGTATAGTTATCTTGTTGTAGGATATTCCATGTTGTCTCACCTGTACAGTTATCTTGTTGTAGGACATTCCCTGTTGTCTCACCTGTACAGTTATCTTGTTGTAGGACATTCCCTGTTGTCTCACCTGTACAGTTATCTTGTTGTAGGACATTCCCTGTTGTCTCATCTGTACAGTTATCTTGTTGTAGGACATGCCCTGTTGTCTCACCTGTACAGTTATCTTGTTGTAGGACATTCCCTGTTGTCTCACCTGTACAGTTATCTTGTTGTAGGACATTCCCTGTTGTCTCACCTGTACAGTTATCTTGTTGTAGGACATTCCCTTTTGTCTCACCTGTATAATCATCTTGTTGTAGGACATTCCCTGTTGTCTCACCTGTACAGTTATCTTGTTGTAGGACATTCCCTGTTGTCTCAACTGTACAGTCATCTTGTTGTAGGACATTCCCTGTTGTCTCACCTGTATAGTTATCTTGTTGTAGGACATTCCTTGTTGTCTCACCTGTACAGTTATCTTGTTGTAGGACATTCCCTGTTGTCTCACCTGTACAGTTATCTTGTTGTAGGACATTCCCTGTTGTCTCACCTGTACAGGTATCTTGTTGTAGGACATTCCCTGTTGTCACACCTGTATAATCATCTTGTTGTAGGACATTCCCTGTTGTCACACCTGTATAATCATCTTGTTGTAGGACATTCCCTGTTGTCACACCTGTATAATCATCTTGTTGTAGGACATTCCCTGTTGTCACACCTGTATAATCATCTTGTTGTAGGACATTCCCTGTTGTCTCACCTGTACAGTTATCTTGTTGTAGGACATTCCCTGTTGTCTCACCTGTACAGTTATCTTGTTGTAGGACATTCCCTGTTGTCTCACCTGTACAGTTATCTTGTTGTAGGACATTCCCTGTTGTCTCACTTGTATAGTTATCTTGTTGTAGGACATTCCCTGTTGTCTCACCTGTATAATCATCTTGTTGTAGGACATTCCCTGTTGTCTCACCTGTATAATCATCTTGTTGTAGGACATTCCCTGTTGTCTCACCTGTATAATCATCTTGTTGTAGGACATTCCCTGTTGTCTCACCTGTATAGTTATCTTGTTGTAGGACATTCCCTGTTGTCTCACCTGTATAATCATCTTGTTGTAGGACATTCCCTGTTGTCTCACCTGTATAGTTATCTTGTTGTAGGACATTCCCTGTTGTCTCACCTGTACAGTCATCTTGTTGTAGGACATTCCCTGTTGTCTCACCTGTACAGTTATCTTGTTGTAGGACATTCCCTGTTGTCTCACCTGAGTGGAAATCTAAGGATGATAAGTCAGGAATTCTCATGTGCTATTTTGGTAAGCTTGTTTTTTTTGGCAATCCTACATCTCCATATTCCTAGTTGAGCAGATTTCATTTAAACATGATTGGTGCAACAATCAAGATACATTAGGAGTAAACAAGTGCTGGAACTTAACTTTTTAGGGTGGTTGCCATCAGGGCAAGCTGAATGCAAAACTGATTGCCCGTGCAAAGATATGGTTGGCCAGATTTGTCATAAATGTTTTTGTTGAAAAAAAAACGCTTGTTTGGACCAATGAAGGTCCTGTGACTTCATTTATTAAATTAATATTAGGCCAATTAAATCAAATGCTAAATTTGTTCAAACTCTAACTTTCTAATAAATTAGGGCCAGCACTTCAGGTCAAATCACTTGCAAAATGCATGAGGGCAAGTGAGAAGTTCCAGCATAAACTATTCTGGAAATAAACTATTCTGAAATTCCGTCGTTTCTCACTCACCAGGAACAGCCAGGATGCCAGGAACACATAAATCAGACAAAATGAACAGTTTGGGAGAAAATTGGATTTTCTTTGGTTATTTTAGTGATTCAAATCAAAATTGTATAATAATATAAACAAGTCAGTTATAGAATGAAATTGTTAACAGTGCCATAAAAGTGAATTCATCTTTACTGCTGCCAAACAATCCAACAACCGAATCACTTTTCTGTCTCGACAAATTATTATTGACTATTTGTTTGTTTCAGATGACAAACAGTTTAGTGAGTACGAGTTCATTTGACCATCCATCAGTAGCTCTGGGAAGAAGTTGGCAGTTTGCTCCACATACAAGGTTTTTAATTGAAAACACAAGATCACCAACACATCCTATACGAAGAGCACTTTTGATGAAAAGCTCCAGAGCGGTGAGAGACTGAATGTTTTGTCATAAGCCCCGTTCAGGTCGAGTTAAGATTCGATCGTCGTAAACTCCAGTCTGTAGTGAATCTGCGATCAATCAGTCGGAGAACGTTTTTGCGACTTGAGCGGCCTTAGGACTCTTCAGATCGGTCTCAGACTGACCAGTCTTACGATCGTAAGGATAGAAACATGTTCTATTTTCTCCCGATCAATCTTAAGGTCACAGCCAATCAGCAACCTTTACTTCATCACGTGATCATTTTTTTCTTTGCGTTTCGAAGGTGTTGTATTGTTACGTCATTCCTAGTGGCGTGCCAGTCTGCAGATTATAGTGACGAAATTCCCTTCCGATCAACTGATCGCGTCGACCAGAGCGGGCTTAAAGACTGATCAGTCGGTTATCGTTTGGCTGAGCGATAAACCAGTCTCAGTCGACATGAACGCTCTTAAGATTCAATCACAGACAATCGGATCGACCTGAGCCGGGCTTTACAAAGCTGGCGTTAAGATGCACATAGGTCTATAAGATGGACCACTAGCTACCAAGCCATAAGTTCCTACAGTATAGTATTAACATAACTTGGGTACACTCTCCTCAATAAATCCACAATAGTGTGTACATTAACAACAGTGGGTGGTATTCTCTATTTCTCGCAGACAGAAGAAATTAGGAACTTTTTATTTTTGCCAAAAATTGTAAGTTTTGGCATGGTTTTGTATTTTTAATTGGAATTTGAAAGTTTGATTTGTTTCAAACCTGCAATGTAAACAAACTACGAGACATGCCCAGACACTAGCTCCCTAAGGCTGTCCTTAAAAATAAGTTTGTTTTGCGTAACTCGACCGTCTCTGTAAAGTTTGGGTAGGTAGGCTTTTTTTTTATATATATATTTTCCAATTTTTTTATACGGTGAGTAGATCTGATTATCCCAAGGAATTAATGTCTTAATCATAATTAAAAGGCCACACATACAGGCATACTGCTTCAAAACAAAATGTTCATGTTACTGTAGCAATTCTATTCATTGTTTGAAAAAAAAAATTGAGCAGAAGGTGGATAAAAAACTTTTGAGTAGACAGGTTTTTGGTAGGGGCAGGCGGATTACGATAAAACAAAAAAAATTTTAAGGACAGCCTAATGTTTAAAACAGCGTGACCAATCTAACAGTACAGTATAATTTTACAAACTTTTTCTGAGAAATACAGAACTAGGATTGGGTTTGAAAGACACAAAAAGCCTGCTGATAAATGTTAAAGTGTAAGCCACAGACAATAAATGCCTGAAATGAAGGTAATTCAACGTTGAAGCTATTGTTGGTGTTGTAATGGGGCCTCGATTCTTTGTATACGTTACACCCCCATTTATCCTTTTTTAACCTAACTGGGCATGTATTATGTGGCCTACATGTATGTTTAAATTTAGTGGTTTTACTTGTAGTAAACTCTATGACTGGATATAACGGTTTAAATGACATACCCCCTTTTTATTAACACAATAAGAAACTTGTCTCCATATTTATTTTTTGTTATCGGTCTCCATGGGTATTTTGGGGGCCTCGGTGGTCCAGGCAGTTAGAGTGATTATCCCTCAGTCCCATACAGACCTTCCATCCATGCGGCGCGGGTTCAAATTACCCTTAGAACAAATAAAAATTGAAACATTTCTCAGTGAATTTTTGACTCACTTGGTCGCCGTATGTAGAAGAGTTGCCGGAGGTAGGGGTTTCCTCCCCCACTAAACCTGACAACGCTGCCATGTAAGTGAAATAATCTTGATTGCGTTGTAAAACAACGAATCAATCCATGGGTGCTTTAGTCAAGATAGTGTTCCTTGTGCCCGTGTGTTTCACATCAGAAAAATATATATCCTAGGTCTCTTGGCCCACAAAATCGAGCAAATCTTTACAAGGTGATAATTTTTCAGCCCTAGTAATTAGAAAGATTTGCCACTGTATGAAATATCTTAAAGCCACTATGTGTACTATCTTTCTTCAGTGAACTATGTATAAACCATAGCTTTCATTTGTTAATATTCTTTTTTCTATTGGTAATCCATATGTTTTATTACAGGCTGTTGGAAGCCAGGCACATTTTGGTATAACAACCAAAGGCTGCGAGGATCTTAACTGACTTCTTGAAGAAAAAGAATATTGCCAGGTTATTACCAAGACATGCAGCAAGACATGATATAATCACCAGGAAACCACTTGGTGCATTAGGGCATCACTTGGTCATTAGGAAACCACTTGGTCATGAGAACCTCACTTGGGCCATCAGGAAACCACTTGGGCCACCAGGAAACCACTTGGTCATTAGAACCTCACTTGGTCCATCAGGAAACCACTTGGGCCACCAGGAAACCACTTGGTCATTAGGAAACCACTTGGTCATTAGAATCCCAGTTGGTCATTAGAATCCCACTTGGTCATTAGAATCCCACTTGGTCATTATGTGGGTTGGTTGCCAGTTACCACCGGAAGGTCCTCCGAGCATATAGCTCGGTTTCCTCCCACAATAAAACTGGCAATGCCGCCATATAAGTGAAATAATCCAAACAATCATTCATTAGAACCCCACTTGGTCCATCAGGACACCACTTGGTGCATCAAAACATCAGTTGGTCCATCAGAACCCCACTTGGTCCATCAGAACCCCACTTGGTCCATCAGAACCCCACTTGGTCCATCAGAACCCTACTTGGTTCATCAGGAGACCACTTGGTCCATCAGAACCCTACTTGGTAAATCAGAATCCTACTTGGTCCATCAGAACCCTACACCATGTACTTGGTAAATCAGAATCCTACTTGGCTCATCAGGAGACCACTTGGTCCATCAGGAGACCACTTGATCCATCAGGAGACCACTTTCTCATTAGAACCCCACTTGGTCCATCAGAACCCCACTTGGTCTATCAGAACCCCACTTGGTCCATCGGAACCTCACCTGGTCCATCAGGAGACCACCTGGTCCATCAGAACCCCACTTGGTCCATCAGAACCTCACCTGGTCCATCAGAACCCCACCTGGTCTATCAGAACCCCACTTGGTCTATCAGAACCCCACTTGGTCCATCAGAACCTCACCTGGTCCATCAGGAGACCACTTGCTTATTAGAACCCCACCTGGTCCATCGGAACCCCACTTGGTCCATCAGAACCCCACTTGGTCCATCAGAACCCCACTTGGTCCATCAGAACCCTACTTGGTCCATCAGAACCCTACTTGGTCCATCAGAACCTCACCTGGTCCATCAGAACCCCACCTGGTCCATCAGAACCCCAACTGTTCCATCAGGAGACCACTTGCTCATTGGAACCCCACTTTGCCCATCAGGAACCACTTGGTCTAATGACACACTGTTTGATGCAACAGGACACCATTTATTCTGTCAGAAATATCATTGATCACGTCTGGTTTATGGAAGTTACCACTTAATGCACCGGGACACCATTTGTTCCTTCAGATCATCACTTGATGCAGCAGGACACCATTTGATGCACCAGGACACCATTTGTTCCATCAGATCACCACTTGATGCACCAGGACACCATTTATTCCATCAGGATACCATTTGTTCCATCAGGACACCATTTATTCCACCAGGACACCATTTGTTCCATCAGATCACCACTTGATGCACCAGGACACCATTTATTCCATCAGATCACCACTTGATGCACCAGGACACCATTTATTCCATCAGGATACCATTTGTTCCATCAGGACACCATTTATTCCATCAGATCACTACTTGATGCACCAGGACACCACTTGATGCACCAGGACACCATTTGTTCCATCAGATCACCACTTGATGCATCAGGACACCATTTATTCCATCAGGATACCATTTGTTCCATCACGTCACCACTTGATGCACCAGGACACCATTTATTCCATCAGGATACCATTTGTTCCATCAGGACACCATTTATTCCATCGGATCACCACTTGATGCATCAGGTCACCATTTGTTCCATCAGATCACCATTTGTTCCATCAGGACACCATTTATTCCATTGGAACACCACTTGATGCATCAGGACACCATTTATTCCATCAGGATACCATTTGTTCCATCCGATCACCACTTGATCACCAGGATACTGTTTGACCATTAAAACATTTGATGCACCAGGGCACAGTTTTGTCAGTCAGGACTTTATTTGATGCAAACGGACACCATTTTGAAGTCAATCGTTCACGTACATTATAATAGATATGTTACAATTTGACACCTCAAATACAAGTATCAATGGATTCAATTAAAAAAATATACCTTCATAATTTCAAGTCACTTTTATTCATCAGTTCTAGGGGAATATAGTATATAACGGGTAAACAACTTCCCCCCCATCCCCACCCCACAGAAGCAAAAACACACACATCCTAAATATATATATATATATACATGTTTCGTAGAGCAAGGCTGAAGACATCTTCTTTCTTCTCTCATTTCATACAATTTTCTTTTGGTATGGCCAGTGGGAGAGGAGTGGGGTCTGAGATTCTATTTTGTTATTTTGTCCCAACATATAATATATAAAGCTGTAAATAGAAAGCGATTTTCACTTTTTCTTAGATTTTCTACTCCATACTCTCTGTCTAAATATAAATACTTTCATTTCAGAATAGAAAAAGCCTGGGGCTTTATTCCAGCCATTATCTTTACTCTACAATATGGTGAATAAAATTTCAATTCAATTCAAGGTAACATGCTGACGTCAATGATACATGTAGGTACTAAAGCATATTTTAAATACAAAATTATTTAGATTGATTGATTGATTGGTGTTTTACGCCGCGCTCAAGATTATTTCACTTATATGGCGGCGTTACCAGTTTTATTGTGGAAGGAAACCGGGCTCTGTGCCCGGAGGAAACCCACGACCTTCGCTGGTAACTGGCAACCATCCCACCAATTATTTAGAGCATACACAGCATGTTAATTCTCGACCTGCCACATAAGGTGGGCAGGGTATTGAGCCACATTGACCCTCAACTGTAACTAACAAGTGAGAGCTCTCTTGTCTGTATCCGGCGGGGTCCGCTTCGGGGTCCTTATCCACACACACAAACTGAGAGGCCCCTGCTTGTTGATAATCTCCAGCCATGAGATACCCTGAATATTCCAAATGCCAGCCGTCAACACATTCTGCTCGGCCGGGTATCATCAACTGGGTACTTCTTAGTTTACTCATACACACAGCACACGGTAGATTGTGGTTCAGGAGAGTTTCAGCGTTATCGTGACTAAACGGGAAGTCATCAGTCTGTGTACGATATTCAACTCCGTACATGTAGGATTGTGAACCTTTGGTCGGAAACCAGGCATCATTGTGTTTTCCCCAAACCGGCTGACGGGGCATACACTGGATGTTGGTTGGTGCGCCTGCATGTCCGTGATACCCTCCTCCAGCCGCCCCTATAAGGACAAACAGATACAGATTAATTGCCTCCTTTCTGCAACCATGCAACACAAGGCCCGCTCACACGGTGAAATTTGTCGTACCGACTTGTAGCATGCGATAAAAATGGATATATTTGATTGGTTGACTAATCGTATCAACCTAGCCGAGAAATCTTGGCTCTGCCGAATTTTTTTTTTTCCGTGTTCGTCATAGCCAAGATCACTTCCATAGTAAAAAAGGGATATAAGTTAAAGAGACCCGCCGAAAATATCGGCGGCGCAAATTTCAAAACAAATAAGCAAAGAATAAAATATTTACCACTGCATTCCGATAGCATAGACCACGAAGAAGGAGTTTGCCAAACTTACGCCGCTGTAAAGTGGTAAACTTTCCCTTATGCAGTCAATATTTGTTTCGAAGTCCACTGGCTTTCAACCTGACGTAACCGCCATAGTAAAACATTTAAACGACCAGTTAAACTGTGCGGGGCGTCGTAGAAATACTTCAATCATATATCTTTAGTCACGTTACAGCGGCCTAAGTTTGACAAACTCCTTCTTCGTGGTCTATGCTATCGGAATGCAGTGGTAAATATTTTATTCTTTGCTTATTTGTTGTGAAATTTGCGCCGCCGATATTTTCGGCGGGTCTCCTTAACTTATATCCCTTTTTTACTATGGAAGTGATCTTGGCTATGACGAACACGGAAAAAAAAATTCGGCAGAGCCAAGATTTCTCGGCTAGTTTCAACCAATTAAAAGCATCCATTTTAATCGCATGCTACACGTCTGTACGATAAATCGCACAGTGTGAACGGACCTATAGGTTAATAATTATAGTGCTTGCTTGGCTGTATAACTCTAAACTCCCGAATTACAAACAGTTGCTGCTAATGTCGATATTAGTTGTCAAAGATATCATTTTATGTCCTGGAGAACCGATTGGAACAATGGTAATGTAGGGCCTTGAATCTTCAGTACAGTATGATAATAATAGTATTGTAGATTGGCCGGTCTCCGTACATGTGAAAGAGCTGCTAAAATTCACACATTTATTAAAACATCTCACGTTAAGAGGGTTGGAATGTCGTTTAGAAACTAAATGGGGTATGTGGGAATCAGGAAAATCCATACAGTCTGTGGCCTGTATGAACCAAAATTTAAATAGAGATGAACGCTTTTTCATTCTATTCTTAAGTTAGTTAAAAACTGTACATTTTTGAGACTAGTAGAACTAAAAAGCTTATAAATTGTACTTGTTGAGAAAAAACAGTCGATAATTACAAAGATAAGAATGTGTGTCATTCAAGAGTTGGGGCCTATCCAATTATATTCGAATTATATTTCTTTAAATGTACCCCGAGATTGATGATTTCTTATTTTTCCATTAATCTGGAAAAAAAATGCGGCCCTTCAATTTCGTCGAACATTTTTTTTTAAATCCTCAGCTAAGTGATTAATCAGCTCTTTCCAACATGGCTGTTTTCTATTCATACAAATAAACTGAAACGTAAACAAAATATTGTATTTTTGTATTACCTTCGTAAACCAAAGTTGTTTGAGCTGGACAAGTCAGTCGTCCCCATCGAATGTATGTTGCACCTAAAACAAAGACAGGTTGACATCTAGTCCGCAATATATTGAGTGGATTAAAGTTTAAATCTGAAACGGCCTTCTTGTGGTACTGTACCCGACCGGCAAAGTAAAGGGGCTTTCACAATTGAGACTTTCGCCGCACGGTCAAAATACTGAAATCGACCGCACGGTGAAGATAAAATTTTTCGGGCCGCAGTAGAATCGGAAAAATTACCGCAAGAAAATAATCCATTTTACGATTGGCTGGGGCATCGTAAGGGCGTGGCAAGGTTCCCGCACGTTTTAATCCACGAATCTCTTGCGGCGAACCGCGCGAGTGACGTAAGTAACGCACGTCTAGCGCACGTGATCCGTGAGACAGTTGCGCGGAGGTGCTACGTGATTTGTTCGAACGTGCGGCGTGCCGCAAGATGCATCGTGCGTCATTGTTTTTCGCCGTGCGCCAATGAGCGGGCGCCTTACGGCGTTTTGTCAAATCGTGCGGCGATTTTGGGCTCCGCAGACGTGATTACAGTATAAAAAGGCGCATAGATCCAAAAAACCGTTAGAAAAAGAACGTCAATCCATTGAGGAAGATCACCACGATGTCCGCCAAGAAGCAGACCAAGGCAAAAGCTTCAACTGTTGTGAGATAAAATGAAGCACCCAAAAATATATACCTGTAGGCCACCTGAGGATATTTTTCGCACGGTGAACGCAAGGCGGTGCAAGACCGAGACGGCGAATCGTTCAACGGTTTACGACTGCCGCAAGGTTGGCGGAACAAGAAATTTCACCGTACGGAGCATCTTACGACACAAAAAAATCGTGCAACAACCGCGGGTCAAGATACAACGGTTTACGGTGAACATACTGGCGCCCGCACGGATCAGAGGTAATAACAAAATTCGCACGGCCGAAAATTGGATTCCATGTGCACACCGAACTTTTCTGCGGCTCCTGCGGCACAAAAATTCCGCGCGGTAAGGTGCGGTTGCCCGCAAGGAAGGCTGCGGTCCATCGTACGGAAGGCCAAAATTCATGACCGCAAGAGCCGTAAACCCGCCGTATCTCAATTGTGAAAGGGGCTTTAGTAAAACAGGATGAGACACCTGTGTGCGGCTAGTGGTACTGAAGAAGGCCGTGCGGACGTATCAGAATAACTTCAATCCACTCATCATATTGCGGACTATAGTTGACATCGTTCAGGCATTTAGAGATAGTTTTCAGAGTTCAGTTTTCACCAGACTTGGTTCCAAATTGCGATCCAGTAGGCCTATTGAGGCCAATATTGAAAATGAGGCACAGAACCCGATAAGCGCAGAGTTACTTAGATGAAGTTTTTCAAACTCTGTTGCCAAGATATTGATGATGGACGTCTGTTTGCCGCCCATCATCAATATCTTGGCAACAGAGTTTGAAGAACTTCAACTAAGAGTTACTGTGAAGAACGCAGTACTTCAGTGCACAACGGATGTTAGAAGGACTCTCGCAGCTAAACCCCATTAAAGTGTTTCCAATAGACCATTTTCTATATTTTTCACACGCAGAAGAAGTAAGCAACTTTCTATTTTTGCCAAATTTGTAAAGTTTTGGCATTTTGTATTTTTACTATGAAATTGGAAATTTTATTTATTTCGTACCCGCAGCTCGGGTATTTGCAAATGAACCCTAATGATTTAATCTATGTGTGTACTGATAAGGAATCTAACGCCTGTAACGGTACAGTATCAATGAGTTTAAATGAGAAATACAGACGAAGGATCTCGTTAGAGGAAAACAAGAAGTCTGCAGATAAAATTGAAAATATAAAATACAGACAAAAAGACATGAAATGAAGAAATCACACATTGAAGTTAACCGTTGTTGCTATATTCGGGCTTCAATTCCTCGAAACGCCCCCATTTATACATTTTAAACATAACTGGACATACGTAACGTACCCAATGCTTCAAGTGGCATGAGCTTCCAAAATTCAATTTTTTTCATAAATTCTGATTGTCTAGAGAAGTTGAGCATTTGAAGTAACTCGAAAAACTTAAAGGTACACCAGCCGTGAAAATGCACAAAAAAGCTTAGGCCTACATAATAAAAAAAACAGTGGGCGGTTTTCTACTTGCCAAAAATTAAAAGTTTTGACATTATTTAGTATTTTTACTAAACCACAGACAAAAATGCCTGAAGCGATCCAACCCTTTCGGTTAACCGACACTGATAATTTGCTGGGTTTTTTTTGTAATCGGGCTTATATTCTTCGTATGTTTTTCCATTTGTAAATTATACATTCCTGGCCTAACTGGACCTGTCTAATGTGTCCTGTGTTTAATTTGTGGATTTACTTGTATTAGGCTCGTGTAAATTGGCTTGCTTAACAAATTAGAAAAGCGGCGAGTGGGCCTAGAAATACAAAATATTGACAAAGCCAGAAAACCGTACGAATCGAAGATATGTGCTTATAACAGACATCATTTAAATAACATGGATGTAGGAATTCAATTTTGGGGTTTTCTTGTATATAAAAAACCCTTTACTTACATCCCCGAGATTAGTATCATTAAAACGCTCTTATTTTATGCTTCTTAACATTAATGAGGAATAATTAGGGCCTAGCTAATTCCGTTCCAAGAGTTCCGTTCTTACTGCGGGATTAGTCGTACCGACTTGTAGGATGCGAATAAAATGCATGCTTTTAATTGGTCGATATGATTAGCCAACGAATCAAATACATATATTTGAATCGCATCCTACAATTCGGTACGACTAATCGCTTAGTGAGAACGGGCCTAAAGATTGATTGATTGGTTATTTTATGCCGCGCTCAAGATTATATCACTTTATGGCGGCGTTGCCAGTTTTATTGTGGGAGGAAACCGGGCTCTATATGCCCGGAGGAAACCAACGACCTTCCGGTGGTAACTGGCAACCATCCCGAGCAACGACGACGAGTATGCCTTAAATGAATTCAGTACATGATCCTACCTGGAAAAGATGTGAAAGAATCGCTTTCCTCATCGGCCCGTTTTTTAATGTTGTGGATGCTTCTTTTGGAAATCTATAACAAAAAATCAGTCTCCACTATTATTTATTTTTGGCTGAGCTATACGTTGTGGGTGCGTTTGCAAATGCTTCACGCAAAAAATGATTGTCCAAAGCAGGCCTTATGGAGACATCTAGAAAAAAAAGACTCCTTCAAGTGTAACTTTAAAGCAGAGAATGCTATTGTTTTTTTTTTAAGTTGTCCCGCCGCTTTTCATGGCCGGTGGACACCATTTCCAACAAATATAATTCAAGGTTTGTTTATGTCAGCATCTGCCTGGCCATCAAATAAGTAACAGGATGAAACACATGACTGCGGCTATGTTAGCATATGCCTACTTCTCCCCATGCCCAGGGTTAAATTCTCAACAAGCTCACCTTTTACCCCTGGGCCAACTGCGATAATCTGGAAACGCCCATTTACTTTCGAACCAATCAAACATTCTCTAATAAACGTTGGAATTCTTCAGTGTTTGAGACACGTTTATCAAATTAAAGTAAAAACCGAAAAGACGTCCAACTTTATTTTTAACACTGCCAGATGCTCACGTAACGAGGATTCTGATTGGTGAGATTTCCGCCATAGTTTTGTGGCGGAACCAATCAGTCTACATGCATATTAAATTAGAAACGACGGATTTACTTCCACTTTTCCCACGGGTAAAGTGAGCGTGAGCGTAAGTTTTAATCGTGGGTTCCGACGATGGCTTCTCTCGTGATGCCGTTCAGTTTCTTTCGGGTTTGCAAAAGATCCAATTTCTAAAATAAGACGTGGAGATAATATTTTAGGAAGGTTCAAAAGCCATACAATAGTTCTGCTATTTACGTGTGTTTTACATTTAGGGGGCCTCAGTTGCCAAGTCCTACACAGGCCTCTCGTCGATGCGGCATGGGATCGAATTCTACTCAGACCAAATAAGATTTGAAGGAAAATTTAAGTGGATTTTTCACTCGATCGTGGTATGTGAGAGAGTTGCCAGGTACTCACTGAAGGTTGAGTGCTGCGTTAAATCTAGACTTTAAAAAACAAGACCTTTATAAACAAAAAAAATATGAGGACCATACACTAGTTTCCGAATTTCAACAGAGAACTGCTCTATCCGATACGATTGGGGGATCTTGTATGTCTCTTAGGTTCCATCTTTTCTTTCTAAATGAAGGGGCCCTTGGTGGCTCAGTCATCAGAGCCCTTCAAGTAATGGGTCGCGGATTCTAACCCCCTCCACCTCCACTGAACCTGGCAACCCGTCCCTATTATATAGTGCCGCCTAAAACAACATCAATTCATCAACGTTCTAAACGACCTTCATCTGAACAGATCACGGGTATGTATAGTTGGCCTTTTTCCTCTGTTCCTTCTCCTCCAACCCCCACCTACTTTATCGTACATTTTCGAGACTAGAATCTTTAAAAAGCTTCTGAATTCTATCTTTTGAGAAAAATAGCCAATAATTTCAGCATTCTGTTTCAACGTCAAAATATCAACATTTTGGCAGCTTATGCCACTTTAAAGTATCGATGGACAAAATTCACTGGACCGAAGATACAGCAAATTGCTTGTATACCCATATGGCCATATCATTATCTGATAGGGACTTTTCTATTAGTAAATTAGTCCATGTTATGAGGCTCTCCAGAAGTCTGACTGATATCTACCGAGATTCAAGTGAGGTACGCAAGGCGTTTGCATCTAAAAGCGGCTACACGTCCCCTTCTCATATGTGCCTGTGATAGGGAAAGATAGAATATCAGAGCTAATTGGTAACTTGGGTACAATAAGGCTTTCTTAAAGGCCCACTTGCCGCCGTAGCCTGTTTAAATTTGCTAAGAAACCCAATTTACATGAGCTTACTACGACTAATACCACTAAACTTAAACATAGGACACATAAAACATGTCTAGTTTACTTTAGAATGTAGAAATGGGGTGAAAAACAAACGAAGAATCGAAGCCTGATTACAACAACAACGATCAGTGTCGGTCAACTTTCGTGTTGGATTACCCTCCTTTCAGGCCTTTGTATCTGTGGTTTACACTCAAACAATTATCAGCAGGCTTTTCCAGTCGCTGTTAACCAATCGTCAGTCTGTATTTCTCAGATAAATAGGCCTACGTAAAATTACACTGTGCCGTTAGTTCACTCACTCGACTGAAACATAAAATCGCCAATAGGGGGCAGTTCGGTTTGTTTACGTTCCGGGTACCTAACAATTCAAATTTTCAAGTTCAAATTAAAAGCTTTCAGATTGTAAAAAGCTTCAGAGTAAAATGGCTCGACCTCTGAGCCAACGGCCAGTCACTGCTTATAAAAAGAACAAGAGCTCAACGATTTATTAGTCAGCACTAAACTCCCTTGTCTGTCCCCTACCTAGGGACCAAATTACATATTTCCCCTTTCTTTTCCCATTATCATATTTTGTTCAATTTACCCGACCCATTGCCATAGCTGAAGATCCGTACAATGTTTTTAATATACAACAAAGTATTTCAGACAAAAAAATTCCCGACTAACGACAAACTCCCGTCTGCCTTCAACCTTACCAAACATTATGGTTTTTGTTTTTGTTCAGCCTATGACATACCATCTTGTGGCACAACTAGAAACTTGTCTCCGTGGTAATTTTAAGAAGATTATCCCTGTGCCCGTGTGTTTTAGTGTCTATAAATATATATACATGTAAACAAGAGTTTGGTAGATCTACTAGTCATCACTATACCCCCATGTCTGCCCAAATTTTTCTGCTATTTACCATATTTTTCTTTCTTTTCCCATTATCATATCTTGTTTAATTTCTGATTACCAGACCTCTGAAGATCCGTACTCCTCTCAATGTATTACAAATTATTCCCCCAAACATTTATCTGGAGAAAACGGCGATCGAGTACAAAATTCACTTAGAATTTTTTGAACTGTTGTTGTTGATTTGGTCTGATCTTGATTCCATCCCGCGTCGCATCGATGGAAGGCCTGTGTCGGACTGAGGGACTATCTATCATTCTAACAGACCGAGCCACCGAGGCCCAAATTTACCAAATGATAGGACCTACGGTTTTTGGGGAGCCGTCTCTCCAGACGTCCCCGGCATGACTTGTTGATACCAGGAAATCACCTGCAGTTTGTAAAGGGGATTGATCCTACTGCCCTTCATTGAGAAGTCTCGTGTAGAAGATCTAGTAAGATGGCACGAGATCAAGATTGTCAAAGGGTATTTCACGTTCGTTGGAGTGGTTAGCATTGTGAACTGTATTCTAGAGTGATAAACATTTATGAACACTAAAACACACGGGCACGGGGAAAATCTTCTTATCTAAAATATATGTTCGAAATACTACAACCTTTTTTGCAAATTTTAGGGAAAAAATTAAAATTGTAAACAACATGACGGATTTCCTTTAGCTGTTCAGGAAATGGCGAGCAAGTCAAATCTGAACAGAGAATGATGTTTTGTTTTCGATTTTAGAATGTCAAACAAATTCCACATACTATACATTATCCAAGACTCATAAAATTGACTGTACAGACCCAATCTGACTAAAGTCGAGATGGTTATTGAAAATATTTTCAATGAGCATCTCGACTTTAGTCAGATTGGTACAGACCCGAAGCCATGTCTTCGGAGGTGAGGCGAAGGGGTCTACTTAAGATACTAGCCCGGATTATCGGTCTTACGGCGACCGTTATTATATGGCTTCTAATGTGTCTTGACGAACACGTAGAGAAAAAAAAATCGGCAGAGCCCAGATTTCTCGGCTACTTAAAGGGGCATGAGCTGCCAAAATTCACAGTTTTTTTCATAACTTCTGATCGTCAAGACAGTAAGAGGCTTTGAAGGCTATCGAAAAACTAAATGATTGGCGTTGGAATGAGAAAAATCCATACAGTATGTGCCCTGTATGAACCGAAAACGTGTTCAAAAGTAAACAAAATTTAAATAACCGGGACGACCATTCATTCATTTTAAGCCAAAGTTAGTTTAAAACAATACTTTATCGTACATTTTCGAGACTTTAAGCATTAAACAGCTTCTGAATTCTAACTCTTGAGAAAAATAGCCAATAATTTCAGCATTCTGTTTTAACGTCAAAATATCAACATTTTGGCAGCTCATGCCCCTTTAAGATACCTATAGTCCTTACAAAAGAGACTGTACTAAAAAAAAAAATTAGTTAGTTTTGTAACCCCCAAGCCAGCGCCCTAATTCAGGCTTAAAGTTTTACAGAACTAACTATTGCCCCTCATTTTGTAGCACTTACGTCATTAATATGATGGTGTTCATTTTTCTGAGGCCACAACGCCATTCCTAGAATAACACATCCCATAAAAGCGCACAAAGTGTAAGGCAAAATGACACGAACTGCTCCTGTTCTGGACATCTTGTTTCACTGATCCGTTTGATTTACACCACTCGCATCTACCTTTAGTGCTTGCCAAAAGCACAGAAATGGCTGTTGCACAGGTCTGGTTCAGGGTTAAAATGATGCGGATTTACCGGTATATATTTAGATGTATGTATAATTTTCTCTCACTCGGAGCCGGATACTTGCCCACTTAATTGCACACTTGATTGTAGACATGGTAATCCTGATAAGCGCATTAGCATACCGTTTATTTACGTTTTAGTTAATACTACATGGGGATCACGAGAGGAAAAGGACCTGCGGGCGGTTTATAGCCGGAACCAACATACCAAATTCCCTACACCGGGTAGTACAACGGGCGTCAGTGTAATAAAATAGTCATTTAGAGTCAGAAATCCGGACTTTACACCGGGGTGCCTTTTAATGTTGATATAAGGTTGATTGACGTTTTCACGATTATTCAACTTATATAGCGGCGTTCGCAGAGCATCGGGAACTTTTCCGCATACTGTCACCGAGTGAAAACTCCAATCAGATTTGTTGTCATTTTTTTATGGTCCAAGTGTGATCTTAACTTACCGGCGTCGAGTAAATGCCAGGTTGAATTTCGTGTTATTTTTCGACTGATTCAAGTCAAATAATCAGTTGACCTCAATAGTGAACTCTCCAGCCCGAGTACTCAAACAGTGAAGAGAAATTTTTTGTTACTAATTTTGGAGTCAGAAACCCGGACTAGCCCCGACCCTGGCCTCGGTCATGAAATGCCTCGGGGCCTCATCAAATTTGGCGGATCGTCAATAATTTTTATATCTCTGAGAAGATGTTTCTATTGTCATCTGGGGTTCCTAAATTGTGCAACTTTCAAGAAAGAATGACAAGGAAAATCATGGGCAGTTCCTTTGTAGGATAACTTTCAGAACCTGGATGGCCCGTGGACCCACGCCTATGATTGGGTTTGGGTAGTCAGCCACCTTTCAACTTTCAGTAATAATAAACGATCCACAGGCTCTATTATGTAGCAAAAATATTTAGTAATGACAAGTAATTAAAGGCCCGTTCTCACTGTGCGATTTAGCGTACCGACTTGTAGCATGCGATTCAAATGGATGCATTTGATTGGTTGATAAATCTTATCGACCAATTAAAAGCATGCATTTTAATCGCATCCTACAAGTCGGTACGACAAATCGCACAGTGAGACCGCCTTTATGACTATATAACTACCCAAGCCAGTCCAAAATCAAACGGTGGGCGCTTCTCCAACGTATCTAATGCAATTAAAATGTGATGCCCACTGATGCCCACCCATGGAACAATTCCGACGTCTTGTGAGGGTTATGAAAAGGCGAATGGAAGCAGTGGTTCAAGTGTTTGGTGACTCAGTGTGTTTCTATCGTCTCCATATATGATTTTCGAGGGGCTTCGGTGGTCCAGTGGGTTGCAGTGATCGTCCCTCAGTCGCACACAGACCTTCCATCGATGCGGCGCGCGTTCGAATCCCACTCAGACCAAATAAAAATTGACAAAATTTTGAGTGGATTTCTCACTCGGTCGCCGTATGTGGAAGAGTTGCCAGGTACTCTCCGAAGGTCGGGGTACCTCCCCCACTAAATCCACAGTTTTTATTTCTTAGGCAATCTAGAGCTCCTGAGTTTCCGGGGCTAGGCGGTCCCTGGACCCTCGTTAATTTAATCATTTGGACCCTGGTTGTCCGCCATGTGACTTGCTCGTTTATCTTTATAATTTTTTAACATTCCCACTTGCAATCCACAATGTAGGTCAATTGGGCCACAATAAGTGGGTCATTGTGACGACAAGAAGTTGTCCCAACATTATTTTATTCCCAGAATTTTTAACAAAGAGTGTTGACCTCCACCCTCGATACTTTTTACAGAAGGAATTTGAATAAGACAGAACGAATACCAATAAAATGGTTCATTGGTTGTATCATGAACGGGCATGAGAATTACCAAGGCCTTCTGACATGTGAAAAACTTGTGCTGAGCATTTGCATGAAAACTCAAGGAAAACGAGAAATATGTTGAAATCTCAAAATCTGGGATGTCGGCAGAACTGTAATGAGGGTTCAAAATCACACATAGTTGATTGATGTTTTACGCCGCACTCAAGATTATTTCACTTATATGGCGGCGTTGCCAGGTTTAGTGGGGGAAGAAACCCTCGACCTTCGGATAGTACCTGGCAACTCTTCCACATACGGCGACCGAGTGAAAAATCCACTCAACATTTTTTCGATTTTTATTTGGTCTGAGTAGGATTCGAACGCGCGCCGCATCGATGGAAGCTAGGTCTGTGTGGAACTGAGGAACGATCACTGCAACCCACTGGACCACCGAAGCCCCTCGAAAATCATATATATATGGAGACGACAGAGTCGCCATGCAAACACTTGAACCACTGCTTTCATTCGCCTTTTCATACCCCTCACAAGACGTCGGAATTGTTCCATGGGTCGAAATACTGCTTCCAATTCGTGCAGATTTTAGGGAGGAGGATACCGACATTTGAATACTGGTCCCCAACAGATTTCAAACTGATCCGGACTCATTTCTGGCCATATAATGTGACTCATTCTCAACAGCTAGATATATAGGCCTAGCATGCATAATTTGACCATCTTGGGAACCCACACTTAAAACTTACACGTACTCGCACTCATTTTTACCCATGGGCAATCTGTATGAAAAAAAGTCGTTTCTAATTTAATATGCAAATAAACTTTGATTATGTGGCGGAACTCTGACTAGATTCAGATTCTTTATTCACTGATAGAATTCATGTTAGCAAATCATAATACAATTTGAAATTTGGATATCAGCGGGATAAAAACCCCAGAGGGCTTGTTCTATCCCAGTTACTCCACATTGAGGCAGTAAAGGTGCAATTGTACAAGAATGAACCTTATCTTATCTGAATATTGAATGAGACGTTATATAATTAAAAACTTAAAATGTGTCTATTCAGTGCTATATTCACGGATGAGACGTTGTTTCAGTTTGGACTTGAAAAGGGAGGTGGGAATAATTCATTTAAGGTCAGACTAAACCTTGTCCGTAATAAACAAATCAATGATGGACGATTTTCCTATTGTATGCTAGAAGTGCTTGTATCATATTAAACAACAGAAAACACTTCCTGAACTTTGGAAAGGCCGATACACCTACGCCGTTTCCTTAAAACTTTGCCGAAATTCATCGTGTCGATAAAAAATGGGAAGAAATTGCGGGAGTCGAGGAAACATTTCAGGCTATCGATTGTTGACGAGTCTCTGTCTACTGGCAAAGTAAGCTTATCGTGTAACTACAGCATGTCGGCGGATAGTTGAAGTTCTTCTAACTCTGTTGCCAAGATATTGATGATGGGCGGCAAATCTTGGCAACAGAGTTTGAAGAACTTCAACTAGTCGTCCGATTTGGTATGTCAGCGAATGGGCGTTCCTGGTAAAAACGACGTTCTTTCGTTCAGTTTGACCACGGGTAAAGGTGAGCTCGATTACCATTTCTTAGATGAATATTTCTACAACAGTGGAAGTAAGCACTGTAAGGGTGGATTTTTCGTAAAAATGGGTCACAATGCATTAGGTAATCCATACGGCACCAGATGACTACAGCCATGTCTGTTAGTCACCTAGGGCTTGGAAATTGACAACAAATTTTATGGGAAACTAAACTTTTGAATGGGAGTGACGGACCAGTTCTATACTCTGTCCAATGAGTAGCTGTATGATTCCAATATGAAGGCTTTAACCGGTCTCACTCTGTGCCATGCTGATGCTATTTATTTCGTGGTTTAAAGGGATGCAACTCTTTCCAATTCAGCACTCAATAACCTGGGTGGTCTCCCCTTTTATGGAGTCCAAAATGGCGGTAAGTGTAAATTTGTGCAGTTTGCAAAACACAACACACTTACACAGTCTTTATGACTTTCAGAATGCTTTCAACAATGTTACTCAGGTATTTAATCCCTTTTCTCTGTTAACTCGGTGCATTTTATTGTTCAAAGTTGAATTATTATTCCCGCTTGCATTTCTTACATTTATTGGTCGCCGACCGGGTACCGACCAATAAATATCCAAACATTAATAACAAGGTTGTAGACATTACATGAAAAGCCTTTTCTTATATATAATGAAAGATTATCACAGGAAAAAATCCATTGCAGCAGCTAACTTCAGTCTTGTTTTTCACTCGATCAGCCATAGTCCGAAATATCTGCGATGATGATGTAAGATATTTTCTGACAGATAGGCCTGTCAGAAAATGTCTTACATCATCATCGCAGATATTTCGGACTAGATCAGCCATCACTCGCTATGGGAAATAGCCGCACTCATGTGTCTCTTTCCTGTGTTACTTACTTGCCGGCCAGGAAGATATATGGGAAAGGGTTGCCAGTACTGTTACCCATGAAGCTTACAGCCTGGTTTTCTCCCCTTTAAACCGAAATGTGACGTAAATAGCAATCATAAACTTTAAACATGATTTGTATTTTGGCCAGCGTCACCAGCGTATCTCTCGCCAGTCTAATAAATCTGGGAATTAATGAGATGGATTGGGTCAATTATCTTGAAAAGATGACAGAAGATCACAGAAAATGGTGAGTAATTTAAGTGGGTAGATTTTCTCATTGTACTTTAATCATAAGAGACTTATTAGATGCTCTGACTGTTTAAGGTTCTGTCAGGACTTTTTTATTACAGATTTATGATTGAAAAGAAAAATTTCCTATTTCCTTACCTGCCTCCTTGTTTAATTATCTCATATTCATTATGCCTTCAGGGCGGCAAATATCAGAATGGAGATAACAAGTCGGAATCAACTTGTTGAATTAAGAACATGTATGTGTATTGAATGATCAGTTTCCTGGTGGTCGCTTTTATTCTTTGACCCAGTTTTTATTATTTGAATTTCTGAACTCTGCCTAATTTTCAATGAAAAACAAAAAAGTTCTTTTCTTTATTTTCCCAAACAAAAGAGGTTAATTTATTGATGTCAATCATTGTACAGTATTCTCGTTATTTTTTGGGATTACACTTTCTTGAAATTTCATTGTAAAGGATCATAGCCCAATTATAGACTACCGCAAGGCTACATGTATATACATAGGAAATACACAAACACATGAAAGTTCATGCAAAACATAACAAGATTTGGAGCATCATTCAAATTAGTTGAAGATCTCCAAACTCCGTGGCCAAAGTATATTGATGATGGCTGGCCAATAGAGTTGAGGAACCTGCCATATTGGAAAACATGTAAGTTAACGTTCCACATTGTTCGCTGATTTTCTTTCAATTTCTCCTAATTTACATGTAAGCAACGCAACCGGCCCAAACTTTACACACATTCAGTTCGATCCTTAAAGTGGCATGAGCTGCCGAAATTCACACTTTTTTCATAATTTCTGTTCGTCACGACAGTAAGAGGTTTTGAAGGCCATCGAAAAACTAAATGATTGGCGTTGGAATGAGGAAAATCCATACAGTATGTGGCCTGTACGAACGGAAAACGTGTTCGAAAAGTAAACAAAATTTAAATAACCGGGACAACCATTCATTCATTCTAAGGCAAAGTTAGTTCAAAACAATACTTTATCGCACATTTTTTAGACTAGAAGCAATAAAAAGCTTCTGAATTATATGTCTTGAGAAAAATAGCCAATGATTTCAACGCTCTGTTGTTAAGTCAAAATATCAACATTTTGGCAGCTCATGCCCCTTTAAAGTGGCATGAGCTGTCAAAATGTTGATATGTTGACATTAAAACAGAATGCTGAAATTATTGGCTATTTTTCTCAAGACGTATAATTCAGAAGCTTTTTAGTGCTTCTAGTCTTGAAAATGTACGATAAAGTATTGTTTTGAACTAACATTGGCTTAGAATGAATGAATGGTCATCCCCGTTATTTAAATTTTGTTTACTTTTCGAACATGTTTTCGGTTCGTACAGGCCACAAACTGTATGGATTTTCCTCATTCCAATGCAAATCATTTAGTTTTTTGATGGCCTTCAAAGCCTCTTACTACCGTGACGATCAGAAATTATGAAAAAAGTGTGAATTTTGGCAGCTCATGCCACTTTAAGGTTTCGCTGTTCCACCCCCAAAAAACACTCATATTTGTGTTGCATCCTTGTCATTTTTCGAAGGACGGCCCGCTGGCCTCCTTTGTTTCCGTCAAAATGAACTTGGGAAATATATTTCCTTGTACATTAAGAGAAAATCCGCGAACAAAGTGTTGATTCTCTGAGTTACATGATTTCAATATGGCAGGTTCTTCAACTCTATTGGCCACCCATCATCAATATACTTTGGCCACAGAGTTTGAAGATCTTCAACAACATTAAAATCAGCTACATGTAGTTCTGCTATAGTAATCAGTATAAGCAGTTGATAAGTTTATTAAACATTCTATCTTAGCATACATTTTCCAGACTGGTAGTACCAAAAAGCTTCTAAATTGTAGCCTACGTCTTGAGAAAATAGGCGATGATTTCGACATCAAATATTAGGCTACCCTTTTGTGGCAGCTCATACATGTCACTTTAGAAATTCACTCGTCTTTAAGGGCAAGCAGTTCATCCATGGATATCTTACTTTCACTCAAGTCAAATCATTTGCAAAAAGCAGAATGTATACAATTAAAAAAAATGGCGTATTTAATGTGCAACGTGTTAAGTTTTAGGGGTTATTCTTATTAAAAGTTCACGTAATCTCACTTGATTTGTGAATGTCTGAAAGGTTACCACAGCAAGTGCCCCTTTAAAAACAGGTTCACTTTTATCATTGAACAGAAGTATTGTTTAAATATTTTAATTTTGTTCGTTGAAACTTTTTTTTTGTTTAATTTGTTATAATATTCTTACCTTGCCAATCAAAAACCTTCTTGTCCAAATAAAACATGATTTTCTTATTTGGGAACAAAGGTCAGATTTATAAACTAAAGAAAGTTGTGTAATTTTTTTTTTAATCAAGCCTGACGAATTTTGACGTACAAGTTTAATAGTTTGGCGAGATTAAAGCCCCACAGGGTTTGATCTATCCCAAATTAACGTAATGTGGTCAGCTTTTAACAAATGATTTTAAAGAGATTGATGAAATATGCACACACAAAAAATAAGTTGAAACATGGCCACATAAATACAAGCTTAATTGTTCAGCGAATCTATGAAGTAAGTTTTTAATTTTGCTTTAAAAATTGTCCATGGACTATCCTAGATTTCACCAGTATTGTCCAGTGTGATGCAAACACCCAAAATAAAGCCTGACCTATTTGAAGCCTTCCTCAACATGTCTTCACTTGTCACTGTATGGGCTAGTCACTTCCACCTCTCTACCTTCAATCTGTGCATTTAATAGGCAATTCACAATTAATTGTTTGTTTCTCAATCTCATAACTGATTTATTTACTAATATTCAATCTTGTAATTTGTTTTTTATTTTTTTTTCTACACTGAAAAATGTTTATTTACATATATTCAATCTTGTAACTTGTTTTTTCATTTTTTTCTGCACTGAAAATTGTTTATTTACTAATATTCAATCTTGTAACTTGTTTTTTAATTTTTTTTTCTACACTGAAAATTGTTTATTTACTAATATTCAATCTTGTAACTTGATTTATAATTTTTTTCTGCACTGAAAATTGTTTATTTACTAATATTCAATCTTGTAACTCGATTTATAATTTTTTTCCAGCCTGAAAAATGTTTATTTACTAATATTCAATCTTGTAACTTGTTTTTTATTTTTTTTCTACACTGAAAAATGTTTATTTACTAATATTCAATCTCGTAACTCGATTTATAATTTTTTTCTACACTTAAAATTGTTTATAAATTACTAATATTCAATCTTGTAATTTAATTTATAATTTTTTTCTGCACTGAAAATTGTTTATTTACTAATATTCAATCTTGTAACTTGTTTTTTAAATTTTTTTTCTACACTGAAAATTGTTTATTTCCTAATATTCAATCTTGTAACTTGTTTTTTAATTTTTTTTTCTACACTGAAAATTGTTTATTTACTAATATTCAATCTTGTAACTTGTTTTTTATTTTTTTTTCTACACGGAAAAATGTTTATTTACTAATATTCAATCTCGTAACTCGATTTATAATTTTTTTTCTACACTTAAAATTGTTTATAAATTACTAATATTCAATCTTGTAATTTAATTTATAATTTTTTTTCTGCACTGAAAATTGTTTATTTACTAATATTCAATCTCGTAACTCGATTTATAATTTTTTTCTACACTTAAAATTGTTTATAAATTACTAATATTCAATCTTGTAATTTAATTTATAATTTTTTTTCTGCACTGAAAATTGTTTATTTACTAATATTCAATCTTGTAACTCGATTTATAATTTTTTTCTACACTTAAAATTGTTTATTAATTACTAATATTCAATCTTGTAACTTGATTTATAATTGTTTTTCTACACTTAAAATTGTTTGTAAATTACTAATATTCAATCTTGTAATTTAATTTATAATTTTTTTCTACACTGAATATTGTTTATTTACTAGTATTTTATTTGGTGGGAAATATGTATTTGATGGTGACAGGTGCATTAAATATATATTTATCCTGACCTCCAAACAGTAAAGAAAAAAAATGGCCTAAAAGGATATGTCTTTAAAAAAATCATTATCTGTTTATTCTCAGTTTGTGTATGTTTGTGACATTTCTGTTGATTTTACAACGACAACCATATTCGACAATATGTCATTCTCTATTGTCATTGTGGAATGTGAGGGCTGCTTTCCAAATCGCCTTTTACAAATGACTCTTTTCACACTGTTATCTACATTGTAGGCCCTATCAGCATAAATTACAATATTTTCAGGTTTGTCCCGGCCTAGCTCCGGTATGTAGCGTTGTTGTGACGGCCGAAGGGCGGAACGCTACGGGAGGAAGCCATTTTTAAATTTGCGAAATTAACAATGATTCCACAGGCAATATGGCCGCCTTGTTCGCGGGGAAATGTTCCAACCCACTTTCGATATCGATGGAATGCAACAACCCAAGCCTATAGTTCGACAAAAGGGGAATGGATACTAAGACAGAAAAGGTTGGTCATTCATTTTAAGGCATTTATTGCATCGGTGAACAATTTTTTCGAAGGAAAATAGGGCCCGAGTTGCAATGGCATCGGAATGTAACTACGACAAAATGGCGTCTCCACTATAATGGTCAACGCTCCCAGCTGGTTAGACCATTGTTTTCTACAATTAGAAAGTGTCATTGCTGTTGCTTCACATACATGTATATGGCAGAATAAAAGTTTTTTTTCTGGAGGTTCTATGTCTGACCTGGGACTAATATATACTAAATATATTAGTCCCAGGTCTGACCCCTGACCTTCAACTGGAACCTGGCAACTATCCTATTCCATTTCCTTTTTTTAGAGAAATATATAGTTATTTAACATTTGCCTCTGTATATTTATATTTTTGCTTATTAAAGGATTCAGTACATACACTTTTAAAAACTTCAGATTTTAGTTCACATGAAACAAATTATTTTTAAGACCGGCCTTGGTGAATTGTCAGGCTATTGGAAGTGAAGTTTTACCTACAGTGTGGTATTAGTTGACATACTATCTGTTGGGAGGGATAGCCGGATGTGAACTCTGATAAGCCATGGAAGTTTTAGCAGGACTGGACTGTGGTTGACAGTCAAATGAATGGGATTCTCTGATTGGGTTGTACACCTGAACTGGCTCTAGCTCCTCTATAAAAACTGTGTGAGAGACAAGGTGCAGGTATAATGTTACGTCGCCGTCACTCAGTTCAGTGTACCTCTGAACCTAATACACCGGTCTCATTAAATGCTATGTATACGTCTTCTCCTCTCAACAATCCAGCAAACACGTTAGCATCCCTAAGTCCGGGATTATTCTCACGAGTTAAACGACGACTCAGTATGCGAGGAAGAGCACCTTTTAGGAGAAAAAGTTCAGAGAGCTCTTTAAATTCGTTGAATCTGGAAGGGCTTTTTTCTGATGTAGGGAGAAAGTTAAGTCACACCTCCCGGGATGATCTTTGTAATTTACAAATGGACCCAGAGGTCAGTTTATTTTATTCACATTTTTTTTTCTCTGGCAATAAAAACAATGGTTTGCTTTTATGTTTAGGAAGAATTATGTTTAAAAAAAACAAAACATTGTAAATAAAATTTTGTTTTAACATCTGAACGTAATGAGGACCTATTTATCACCAGAGGCAATTCAAATGTTCAAGTTCAGTAGTTCAGGGGCCTCCGTGGCTCAGTAGGTAGAGCGCTGGACGCTCAATCCGAACAGCCTTCCACCAATGGGTCGCGGGTTCGAATCCCACTCAGTCCAAAAGATTGGAAAATTTTCTGACTGGGTTTTCACTCGAACGACCTATGTGGGATGGTTGCCAGTTACCAGCGGAAGGTCGTGGGTTTCCTCTGGGCACAGAGCCCGGTTTCCTGCCACAATAAAACTGGCAACGCCGCCATCTAAGTGAAGTAATCTTGAGCGCGGCATAAAACACCAAACTATTGATCAATCAATCAATCAATCAATCAGTAGTTCATGTATGACTAAATTGTTGTCTCACATCTGAACAAAATTTGGAAATTATTGCTGATATTTTTTCCTCAAAAACCGACAGTGAAGTGCAAAATGATTGTGCTTCCCAGTTATTTACCTTTTTTTTTAATTTCAGTTATTGAATTTTTTATATTAAGGATTTTAATTCCAGACTGAGAATGATCAAAATGTTAACAAACACAGTGTGTCAACTCCGTGTTTTTTTATCTGTGTGTAAAATGAATGAGATTGAGTAGTGTGGGATATTTTTTAGACTGTCACAATGTAGTTTGTATGTCTGTCAGAGTGTGAGATGTCAGTTTATGAACACACCTGTATTAAGTGAGGTACCACCAGGGGATTGTCTGTCAGAGGTTGAGATGTCAGTTTATGAACACACCTGTATTTAGTGAGGTACCACCAGGGGATTGTCTGTCAGAGGTTGAGATGTCAGTTTATGAACACACCTCTATTTAGTGAGGTACCACCGGGGGATTGTACGGACATGTTAATGATACCCTCTTTGTGTTCAGTCATTGCTCAAGAGGATACCTGATAGGTCGGCTGTTAGTTAATGACTTGTCTACACGGCAAACGGAAATTTAGTTTTACCGAGTAACGCTAGCAAAAAACTTACCGTACGATATTAGACTGATCCAGAGACATTTTGATACCTGTATACAGGTTTGGGGTCCCAAACTCAAAAGCAAAAAATCCGCCCAAATTCTTAAAGCCAACAGATTTTAATGTCAAAATAGCATTTTAATGTTGAATTTTGGGCCAGAGATGTTGTTTTTGTCTTATTGTTGGAACATTTTGAACCGAAATGGTATGCCCAAATTTTCCCTGGATCAGTCCCTGGATCAGTCCCTGGATAACCATACCAATCCAATTTAGAGGATCAGTGTATTTTCACATTTTACCGAAGTTGTACAATTTAAATTTACAGTAATGGAAGTGTATATACACTGTATCAGTGCACTATTAACTGTTCTATTCCACATGTAATCTTTTGGAAACCTTGACAATGGTAAAGCTTTTATTCTATTTCCATATTGGTTTAATAGCTTAAAAAGTTCACCAGTAAAAGAATTTCCAAAGTTTGTTTTCTACTACAAGTTAGCTGTTTAATATTAGGTATTTTTTTCTGGAACCTAACTTTAACTGTTCTAGTGATGTGCAAGTTGGTAACATTTTTTCATAAAATCCTTTATTCTTGTAATTGTGCTAGTCATTGCGACCAGACCAGACCATTGATGTTTAGAGTGGCATGAGCTGCCAAAATTCACACTTTTTTCATAATTTCTGATCATCACAACAGTATCGAAAAACTAAAGAATTGGCGTTGGAATGGGGAAAATCCATACAGTATGTGGCCTGTAGGAACGGAAAATGTGTTCGAAAAATAAACAAAATTTAAATAACCGAGACGACCATTCATTCATTCTAATCCAAAGTTAGTTCAAAATAATACTTTATCGTTACGGTACTATTTCGAGACTAGAAGCACTAAAAAGCTTCTGAATTATACGTCTTGAGAAAAATAGCCAATAATTTCAACATTCTGTTTTAACGCCAAAATATCAACTTTTTGGCAGCTCATGCCACTTTAAACAAATAAGAATTATATATATACACACATGTATACTAATCTTGTGATCTGTGCAAAAATTGAAAGAAACTTCTCGACTGACTAAAGTGGCATGACCTACTCATACCCTTTAAAACATAAAAGAATTTTTGAAATTCTTGACTTTTTTCCCTCAAGAACCTTTTTAATATTCTAGTCTCAAGAATTTATGTTTAGGATTACATAGTTTCGTCTTGGTTATTTAAAATTTGGGTAATTTTTGGACAACAACAGTTTATTTAAAAAAGTATTAATTTTATTTTAATAATAGCGATTAGTTTTTTTTACAGCATGCATATTAGTTCTTCTCACTTTAAAGATAAAATATTCTATGTACACAAATTATCGCTGTAGACACACTTTATGGTTATGATATATAGACCCTTCAAATAGACACACCCTTTTTATACGACATTCCACGCTAGGTGTGTTATTATTTACATCTCTTTGAATGAGAGGCTTGGATTAAATCTACTTACAATAACTACGTATTTATAGATAAATTTATATTACCAGCAGAAGGTCAGAGGTCACCTGAGGGTACCATACAGAGTGGTTTTCTTTCCCGTGAACACGACAATATATGATTGTACAATTACACAATGACCTCAAACAAATCCTTTTCAGATGCCTGGCTTGTTAAAGAAACCTGGTTGTATTATATGTTATTAATCGAGTGTTATCGTACCCAAAGAGAATGGTCCCGATGGCTGGAAACAAAAAGCACTAAATTAGACAATGTACAGTGCGTATTAATGCTCTATCAGGACTAAATGATTTATATGTGAGCCTATTTTTTATCTGAAAGTGGTTCAGAGTGACTTAAGAGTCTGAATTTAGTTGTGTTTTATAAATTCATGAGTACTTAACACCATTTAATAATCCCCCTCCTCAAACCGCCTTCTCCCATCCATTTAAAAAAAAAAGCTTTGAGATTTTCTAGAAGAAAATTCAAATTTTATCATTCTATTTAACATAGTATGTTCAGTAACCATATCTACATGTAAACAGTTATATTCAAATGCTTTCTGTTATATTGTAGTCCTCATATATTGCCTTGATTTGAAGGTCAGTCAGTAATATAATGAGTTTTTGGAACTGTAAATATTTCTCTTTTTGCACTATATGTGATTCAGTGAACTATTGAAAACCTTCCCTAGTTTACAAAGGAACATATATCAATGGTCTTACAAAGGAGCATATATCAATGGTCTTTTAGTTGTATCTTTGTGCTTGGCTGACCTGGTTGAATGGGCCTTTGAAAGGCACAGTCAAGTGTCAATATTACCACACATAGCCTAAATACCTCAATAAAAAGCAGTTCCTATTTTAGTCAGTGTTTGTTTACTCCTACACCATGTTCTTCAGACATTCAGGGTGAAATATCTATTTCCTCAGACAGTCAGGGTGAAATATCTATTTTTTCGGGGCATTCAGGACAGAAATATATGGGTTTTTCCCAGACATTCAGGGTGAAATATCTGTTTCTTCAGACATACAGGGTGAAATATCTGTTTCTTCAGACATTCAGGGTGAAATATCTATTTCCTCAGACATTCAGGGTGAAATATCTGTTTCTTCAGACATACAGGGTGAAATATCTGTTTCTTCAGACATTCAGGGTGAAATATCTGTTTCTTCAGACATTCAGGGTGAAATATCTATTTCCTCAGACAGTCAGGGTGAAATATCTGTTTCTTCAGACATACAGGGTGAAATATCTGTTTCTTCAGACATACAGGGTGAAATACATGTATCTGTTTCTTCAGACATACAGGGTGAAATATCTGTTTCTTCAGACATTCAGGGTGAAATATCTGTTTCTTCAGACATTCAGGGTGAAATATCTATTTCTTCAGACATTCAGGATGAAATATCAGTTCTCAGACATCCAGGATGAAATATCTGTTTCTTTAGACATTCAGGGTGATATATCTGTTTCATCAGGCATTCAGGGTGAAATATCTGTTTCATCAGGCATTCAGGGTGAAATATCTGTTTCATCAGGCATTCAGGGTGAAATATCTGTTTCATCAGGCATTCAGGGTGAAATATCTGTTTCATCAGGCATTCAGGGTAAAATATCTGTTTCATCAGGCATTCAGGGTGAAATATCTGTTTCATCAGGCATTCAGGGTGAAATATCTGTTTCATCAGACATTCAGGGTGAAATATCTGTTTCTTCAGACATTCAGGGTGAAATATCTGTTTCATCAGGCATTCAGGGTGAAATATCAGTTCTCAGACATTCAGGGTGAAATATCTGTTTCTTCAGACATTCAGGTTGAAATATCTGTTTCTTCAGACATTCAGGGTGAAATATCTGTTTCATCAGGCATTCAGGGTGAAATATCAGTTCTCAGACATCCAGGATGAAATATCTATTTCCTCAGACATTCAGGGTAAAAGTTAACCCTTTGGACCCGAGCGGCCGAAAAACCGGCCAGATATATGTCTTGGATATATAACCAGCGGCCGATATATCGGCCGTCAGGGTACCTGTTTGTGACGTGGTAAATTCTGGGCGAATCAACGACTTTCTTTTATCAAGCTTCGGCCTGCTCATGTTTACCAGTTAGGTACATGTAGAAGCTTCTAAGCCATTCAGCGACCTTATTTCATTGAATTTCGTTCTGCACTTGTGATGGAAGTTTTGTTGTGGTTGAACGTCGAAGTGATGGCGAAACGAAAATTGTCAGCCGATTAGGTGATTCAGAATCAATCTAAAGGGGAGAGCGAAGGTGGAGATGCATACGGTCACAAAAGTGACAAAACTGTGTTCTTTTGAGTAATATTATACTTCAGAGGTAAATACAAAAGAATAAATAGGCCTACATATGAAACAGACACATAACGAAAAAACATAATGTGTCCATTTTTGCCCAGGAGGCTAGTATATAGGCCTCTAGTCGTTCAGGGCTTCAGTGTCCAAAGGGTTAAACCTCTACATTCATTCTCAGGCATTTTACCTGAAACTTTTTGTGAACTTGTCTTAATGCATAGAGAACACCCTTCAGCTTATCCAAGACCTGGGAAAATTATCCAAGACCTGGGGGCCCTTTCACGAAGTCGGCGCACAGTGCGATCAATCGCAGTTGACATGACGTCTGTCTTCAGTATGGTATCCATTGCCAACCAGGCTTCGTTTGCGATCCGGCTGCTTTGTGAAACAAGTCCCTGTTCAGTTAACCTGTCAATATTGTGATTAAAATGAAGTTTAAAGTGTTAAAGGCCCACTTGCCGCCGTAGCCTGTTTAAATTTGATAAGAAAACCAATTTACATGAGCTTACTACGACTAATACCACTAAACTTAAACATAGGACACCTAAAATATGTCTAGTTAGCTTTAGAATGTAGAAATGGGATGAAAAACAAACGAAGAATCAAAACCTGATTACAACAACAACGATCAGTGTCGGTCAACTTTCGTGTTGGATTACCCTCATTTCAGGCCTTTTTATCTTTGGTTTACACTCAAACAATTATCAGCAGGCTTTTCCAGTCGCTGTTAACCGATCTCCAGTCTGTATTTCTCGGATAAATAGGCCTACGTAAAATTACACTGTGCCGTTAGTTCACTCACTCGACCGAAACATAACATCGCCTATGCGAGCAGATTGGTTTGTTTACGTTCCGGGCACCTAACAATTCAAATTTTTAAATTCAAATTAAAAATACAAAGTGACGTAAAAATGGTAAAAATAGAAAGTTCCTAACTTATATTGTCTGGGAAAAATACAGAAAACAGGCTTTCTTTTTTAATGTTAACACTATTCCTGATTTTCGCGGCAAGTGTGCCTTATCTTGAACACTCTGGGTCGTGTAATGTATACACAGACAGAACATTGATTTTTATGAACATTGTCAAAAAATTATATAATAATTTACATAGGAAGCTGAATTTGTAGTAGTAAATTCCTGCTTAAGCTATTTACTTAAGGTTAATTACTGAATAATTACTGCTATAAATTATCCTGAAATTCCCCTGCAGATTTGCAGTCAGGTTGTTGTACCTATATATTTCTAATGGGTTGATATCTATCATTTATTGCCCTGTTGGTTTCAGACAGAGCATTCATACCGAGGGTTATTACGTACTGTGATCCATCCACTGGGAGCTCCAGATAATACCATAGGTCTACGACCAGGAGATTTGGCTGATCATCTTCGAGAAGTAAGACCTTTATAATCCTTGTTAATCTGTTCTCATTATTGGATCTACATGTAGCTGTAAATGTGGGATGGTTGCCTCATTATACCAAGCAGGGCCTAATTTAGGCTGATTTTGAACCCCATATATTTATGATCACTAAAACACACGGGCACAGGGAAAATCTTCTTGTCTAAAATAACCATGGAGACAAGTTTCTAATTGAGTTAAAAAGAGGTAAATCATTTAGACCTCTTTACACCCCATAAATTGTTGTAACAAACCAAACCTATGATATTTCATTAGGTTGACGACTGACAAGAGCTTAGTCTTGGTCAGTAGAATTTCTGGAATCCTTTTGTAACACATTGACAATGGATGTGTATGGGGTTTGGCGCCTAAATCAATGTACTAGAAAATATTAGGGACATAATTAGATAGAAAAGGTGGTTTAAAGTAGGAGTTCTCTCCATGCAGTTTTCATGGGCCCTGGAATGATATTGTCCAGCCATTCTCTGGGTGCCCAAACTTTTTCCCTAGGTTGTGCTTTGTCAAGCCACCAAAAAGTGTGTAGGCCTCAGTCAGCAGATAGATAGTCTTTCAGTTCATCACAGACCTTCCATCGATGAGGTGCAGGATCTAATCACACTCGGTCAAGAGGAAAATTGAAAAAAAATTGCATTTGATTTTTTACAGTTGAAGAGAGACCTTACCGAAGGGGAATAATTCTGAGTGTGGCGTAAAAGATGAATCTATGAATTAAACCACTCGAAAGTGTTTTGCTTCCTTTGGCCTTATAGCCCAGTTTCCACCTCCCACAAATGTCACAACACGGACATTTAGGTGAAATAATTCTAGTCTTGCTATTTAAACCGTCAAACGAAAACGTGCTCGAAAAGTAGCAAAATTTAAATAAACGAGACGACCATTCATTCATTCAAAGCCAAAGTTAGTTCAAAACAATACTTTATCGTACATTTTCGAGACTAGAAGCACTAAAAAGCGTCTGAATGATACGTCTTGAGAAAAATAGCCAAAAATTTCAACATTCTGTTTTAACATCAAAATATCAACATTTTGGCAGCTCATGCCACTTTAAACCAGCAAAAATCATACTTACTTATGAATGGACAGCTGTGCATAAAGACTCAAGACGTCAAGTTGTAAATGAATTCTTCCTGCAGCCTGGAACAATCAACATTTTTGGAAGGGCAACTAGATATTTAGCGGGTTGAAGTTCTTAGGGTTTTTCTATCTGTACAGTGCTGTCGTATATTCTCACCTTAATCAAAAATTGGAAAATTTTCTGACTGGGTTTTCACTCGAACGACCTATATGGAATGGTTGCCAGTTACCAGCGGGAGGTCTTGGGTTTCCTCCGGGCATAGAGTTTCCTCCCACAATAAAACTGGCAACACCGCCATATAAGTGAAATAAAATCTTGAGCGCGGCGTAAAACACCAAACAATCAATCAATCAATCTCACCTAAATCAGCCGTATTAATGAAATATTGGTGGCAATGCAATTAATCGATCTCCACAAATAATCTTCTCGTACAAGTCTGTGCAAAGAGCCCGGTTTCCTCCCACAATAAAACTGGTAGCGCCGCCATGTAAGTGAAATAATCTTGAGTGAGGTGTTAAATAGCAATCAATCGAATCGCTGGATACAAATTTTGTAATAACAAGTACACAAATGCTCTACTAAAGTGAATTTTGTTTTGTAGATATTTGATTTGGATCGAGATGAACATGAAGTTATTATTAGAGAAGAACTTATTCAAAAGGTTTGTTTTGACAAGTTATTTTATTAGCATTTTTATTATTCGAATCTATAAAATTGTTATTCTACACTCTTCTACATGCAATTATGGGTCGCGGGTTCGAATCTCACTCAGTCCAAAAAAATTGGAAAATTTTCTAACTGGGTTTTCACTCGAACGACCTATGTGGGGTGGTTGCCAGTTACCAATGGAAGGTTGTGGGTTTCCTCCGGGCATAGAGCCCGGTTTCCTCCCACAATAAAACTGGCAACGCTGCCATATAAGTGAAATAAGCTTGAGTGCGGCGTAAAACACCAAACAATCTATCAATCTACATGCAATTAAAGCAAAATAAATAAAAGATATGGGTTTCTAATGAGCAAGAAAAATGTGTGTATATTTCCTTTCTATTTAAGACAGAGTTATTATGTTCTATTAGTCATTGCTTGTCCAGTTTGCTTTCTCTATGTGTGTTTCAATCCATGTGCAGAATCCACTTTTGACTAACATTCTTTTTTAATACTTTAATGGACTAAGCAAGTTTTCATGATTATTTTTTACAAGATTTTGCCATTTTTTGATAAATGTATTTGGGATTAAGCAAGTGTGGAAAGCAACTTTTAAAGCTGTATGCTCAGAATAGTGATTTTGGACAAGTAGTGATAATCCAGTCACTGTGGAACAATCTGAAATTTAGGACACCCCAAAACTGATGTGTATTAATCATAAATAATGCCATATTATCATTTAATGTTTCTGTTCACAGCCTCAAGATCTCCGTCTACATGTCACGGTACTGGAATGTTCAGACCTCACACCACATGTACCAGGGAATGATGGTAAGTCTTATAAGTAATGGAATGTTCAGACCTCACACCACATGTACCAGGGAATGATGGTAAGTCTTATAAGTAATGGAATGTTCAGACCTCACACCACATGTACCAGGGAATGATGGTAAGTCTTATAAGTAATGGAATGTTCAGATCTCACACCACATGTACCAGGGAATGATGGTAAGTCTTATAAGTAATGGAATGTTCAGACCTCACACCACATGTACCAGGGAATGATGGTAAGTCTTATAAGTAATGGAATTACCACCCTGCCCATCCTATCTGGTAAGTCATATAAGTAATGGAATTACCACCCTGCCCACCCAATCTGGTAAGTCATATAAGTAATGGAATTACCACCCTGTCCACCCAATCTGGTAAATCTTATAAGTAATGGAATTACCACCCTGCCCACCCAATCTGGTGAGTCATATAAGTAATGGAATTACCACCCTGTCCACCCAATCTGGTAAGTCTTATAAGTAATGGAATTACCACCCTGTCCACCCAATCTGGTAAGTCTTATAAGTAATGGAATTACCACCCTGTCCACCCAATCTGGTAAATCTTATAAGTAATGGAATTACCACCCTGTCCACCCAATCTGGTAAATCTTATAAGTAATGGAATTACCACCCTGTACATCCAATCTGGCAAGTCATATAAGTAATGGAATTACCACCCTGTCCACCCAATCTGGTAAATCTTATAAGTAATGGAATTACCACCCTGTCCACCCAATCTGGTAAATCTTATAAGTAATGGAATTACCACCCTGTCCACCCAATCTGGTAAATCTTATAAGTAATGGAATTACCACCCTGTCCACCCAATCTGGTAAATCTTATAAGTAATGGAATTACCACCCTGTCCACCCAATCTGGTAAATCTTATAAGTAATGGAATTACCACCCTGTACATCCAATCTGGCAAGTCATATAAGTAATGGAATTACCACCCTGTACATCCAATTTAGATGTTTCAAACAAGCTTAGAAATATTAGAACCTTTGCAAGTAAAAGAAATTAAGGGCCAATTAAATTTTTTTTCTTGCTAATTTTAATTTTGTGATAGTTGTTAACATTTGGTATAAAACTTGATATTAAATTAGATGATTTTTTTTTCTCTAATTTTCAGTGGTATCTGACCCATATTGTATTCTAAGTGTCCTCTCTCCATCCAAACAAACACCCAAGTCTTCACCGAGGGGTTCCCCAAAAGGTTCCCCCAAGTATAAAAGAAAATCGAGCAACACATCAGGGCCGGATTGTGGTGAAGTACGACATACACATACTGCTAAAGGCACAAACAACCCCAAGTGGAACGAAACTTTTGAATTGTAAGTTTTTGATTTGCTCTTGGACAACAACCTTTTTAAAAGATTCTCATAAAACTGTGATTGTTGACAAGAATACCCAAGGGAGATAACCTGAATGTTGACAAGAATACCCAAGGGAGATAACACTATTGAGGCAGATACAAGTATTTTACACCCTACAATAAGAGTCCTTTGTCTGCTCAAACCTAGCCCAGGGGGGTATTTCATAAACCACATATAGCCGACTACGGTCAGATAGTCGACTAAGCAGTAATGTTAAAGCAGTGCTATTCTAGTCGGCTAGGCCAGTTTAGCCGTCTAAACTTGTTTATGAACCCCCCCCCCCCCCCCCCCCCCGGTCTACAAAAGCCTGTTTTTCAGAAAAAGTAGTGAACATTAAAAAAATTTCACTGAATTCATTTATTTTATATTTCAAATATGTAGTCCAGATAATTCATTTATTTTTTATTTCAAATATGTAGTCTAGATACAATGGCACCCAAAATGGTGGTGGTTTGAAAATTTAGAACAAAATACCTACTTTTCACACTTCACTATAGGTTACATGATACAGTTTCATTTCCCATTTGCGGTAATGTTAACTTTTTGATTTGTGGCTAATTAACTAAATCTTGTTTAGGCTTTTCCTTACCATTTTCAAAAAGATCAACACATGAGAAATCCTTTACAACCAAATAAAGTTGACATAGTGCATGCCGGTTTCAAGCTACACACAATTTAACATGGGTACCGCCATTTTGACAGTTTTAGGCTTACTTATTGTAAGCCAAACTTTGGTATTTTCTAAATTGGGTGAACATTAAAAAAACACACACAAAAATCTGTTATCAGGCATTGATTGAAAGCTTAAAGTATGTACAGTAGACCTGCGTTAGATCCAATCCAATATTCAAATAACCCAGATACCAAACTATCACTATGTAAGCCACCTCCTAGCTCTAGTATACCCGAAATCAATTTTCATTGACTGAGAAAACACAAACTGGGTGTTGTGACCTTGTTAGTATTGTTGGTATTGTTAAGTTAGATTGTATCAATTTCTAGAGTTTTCTATGCCTTTAAAATAACTTGATTTTCATTTTCTTTTCTATTTTTTAGTGATATTTTTGACCATTATAGCGATGAACTTCATCTTTATCTTTGGGACAACACGACAGATTCACCCATGTACCGATCAAACTTTTCAAACCCACCTGTGGCGGATAAAAAATCAGGATTCAAAACGTAAGTGAAAATCTCTAGGGCCCGGATTAAATACTGGCTTTTCATTATCCCTCGGGGGGCTTCCGTGGCTCAGTAGGTAGACCGTTGGACGCTCAATCCGAACAGCCTTCCACCAATGGATCGCGGGTTCGAATCCCACTCGGTCCAAAAAATTTGAAAATTTTCTATCTGGCATTTTACTTGAACGACCTATGTGGGATGGTTGCCAGTTACAACGGAAGGTCATGGGTTTCCTCCCGGCATAGAGCCCGGTTTCCTCCCACGATAAAACTGGCATATAAGGGAAATAATCTGGAGCCCGGCGTAAAACACCAATCAATCAATCATTATCCCCCAAATTAGAATATAGGTGCATGAAATTGAGTCTGGGTAAATGATCTAGGAACTGAGTTACTCCTGATGTGAACAGGTAGTTGTGAAAGCATTGAAACATGATCACAGGTAGATGAGTCCATAATTTTATAGCACATATCATGGATATTAAGATTTGGTAAAATGGTTGGTGTTAAAACAGTCATTGAAATTGTGTTTAGAAGACTTATCTCGCGCTATGATACACTCTGATCTGCTTCAATCGGGGAACGCCTGTTTGTTATGTACATTTCATTTGTTTCCATGTTAGTCAATTTGTCTATGTTTTTCAGATTATTTCGATATCTCAAACATACAGTAGATCATGGGAAAACTGGTCAGGATTCTCAAGTCAATTTGTCTATGTTTTTCAGATTATTTCCATATCTCAAACATTCAGTGGATCATGGGAAAACTGGTCAGAATTATCAAGTCAATTTGTCTGTGTTTTTCAGATTATTTCGATATCTCAAACATTCAGTAGATCATGGGAAAACTGGTCAGGATTCTCAAGTCAATTTGTCTATGTTTTTCAGATTATTTCGATATCTCAAACATTCAGTAGATCATGGGAAAACTGGTCAGGATTCTCAAGTCAATTTGTCTATGTTTTTCAGATTATTTCGATATCTCAAACATTCAGTAGATCATGGGAAAACTGGTCAGGATTATCAAGTCAATTTGTCTGTGTTTTTCAGATTATTTCGATATCTCAAACATTCAGTAGATCATGGGAAAACTGGTCAGGATTATTTGGGAAGATGTCTGATCCCAATCAAGGTCAGTAATTAGACCCTTACCGGCAAAACCGAAGGGGACTATAGGTTTGCGCTCCATCTGTCCGACAGTCCAAGAAGTCTGTTTTCCGGACTTTTTTTCTTTACGTTTTCAGATATTCAATTGATTTTTTGTATGTGGGTCCACCATGGTGGGTTACAGATCAAGTTAACGTTTGGTTTCGCTCCGTTCATTTTTACCGAAGTTATCAACCTTGGACTTCAGAAATTTCACAAAAATAACAGTTTTTCTGACTTTTTTTCTTCAAGCTTAAAGCTACTCACTTCTTTTTCTTTGGATTTGGGTACACCATGGTGGATTACAAATCAAGTTTAAGTTATACGTTAAATCTACCAGTAATATGTTAAATCAACCAGCAATACGTTAAATCAACCAGCAATACGTTAAATCAACCAGCAATACATTAAATCAACCAGCAATACGTTAAATCAACCAGATATACGTTAAATCAACCAGCAATACGTTAAATCAACCAGCAATACGTTAAATCAACCAGTAATACGTTAAATCAACCGACAATACATTAAATCAACCAGCAATACGTTAAATCAACCAGCAATACGTTAAATCAACCAGTAATACGTTAAATCAACCGACAATACGTTAAATCAACCAGTAATACGTTAAATCAACCGACAATACGTTAAATCAACCAGCAATACGTTAAATCAACCAGCAATACGTTAAATCAACCAGCAATACGTTAAATCAACCAGCAATACGTTAAATCAACCAGCAATACATTGAATCAACCAGCAATACGTGCAATGTTACATTTTCAGGATATTCCTTGTACTGGAGTTGAGAAATGTTATGATTTAATGGATCGCTGTAGAGTGACCAACAAACAAAAAGTGGCAGGGAAAATCAAACTAAAGCTATGGCTGTCTCCCAGAGAAGTTCAGGTAAGATATTTTCTTTCATGTGGCGCTAATCCAGGCTCCTGTCCGTCGTCGACCTAATGAAATATCATAGGTTTAGTTTATTACAACAATTCATGGGGTACATGTATAAAGGTCTAAATGATATACCTCTTTTTAACACAATTAGAAACTTGTCTCCATAGTTATTTTAGACAAGAAGATTTTCTCTCTAACCATGAGTTTTAGCATTGTTAAATATCATACACAACTGTATGTGCAATCTATTCAACAATTTTGACCCATTTGAACCTGTACACCGACTATTTTAGGAAGCTTGCATAGTTAAAAATTGTATGTTTTGTTCAAGTCCAGCTCAATATTTATATTTTAGCAATTTTGAAAAATCAATTTATTGCTGTTCTGATAGACATAGATCATTGTTTGACCTGACACTGATGATAACCAAATAAAATGACACGTTAACACGGCATAATGTAGGGCAAAAGTTTGGGCACCCATAGTACGACAGTCACTTGACAATACCATCCCAGGGCTCATTAAGGCTGCACGGAGTGAACTCCTACTTAAAACCATCATTTCTGTCTTACATGGCCCTAATATTTATGTTTTAAATACATTGCAGAGCAGCTTTTACTTGTATTCAATATTTAAAGCAACAATTTTCTCTCATACCCTGGTTTGGGTGCCCAAACTGCCAATGCCCAAACCCCATATATGGGGTTCAAAATCAGCTTAGATTAGGCCCTGGTTAATAATGTGTCAGAGTTTTGCTATCTTGACCTTACCTGGGGCAATTATGATGTCAAATTTTGCCCGAAGGATATTGTCGTTGCCTCCGTCTGTCCATTTGTCCTTGTAAACACATTATCTAAAAAAGTCTTTAACTTACAACTTTGAAACTTCAGATATTTGTTTATTACAGCAAGTACAAGAAGCCTATGGAAAATCAACATGCTCGGGCATGTTTTTCAAGAGTTATGCCCCTTACATTACCGCTGCCGTAAAAAGCCTTGTAGACACATTATCTAAAATAGTCTTTCAATCACATTTTTAAAACTTCCTACATTTGTTCAATACAGCAATTACAAGAAGCCTATTTAAAATCAACGCGCTGGGACATGTTTTTCAAGAGTTTTACCCCTTACATAAGCGTCAGCCAAAAAAATCCTTGTAAATGTGATGCATGTATGTGGAGTAGTTTTTCACTCGCAACAAATTGTCTGGAAAATAAATATATCTTCGGTTTCTTTGACCCAGACCCGAGGGGTCCTGATGGCGACAGCCACTTATTTTTTGTATGTTTTTGTCTCAGGTTGAGTCTATTGACATGGTCGACAGCTCGAGTGTTCCGCCGTCTCACACACACATGGATTATTCTGGCATTTATTATCATATCCTCAAACATATGTTACGTCATTCTGTGAAAGTACAGAAGGCAATGCATGAGACGTCGTCAGTGAGTTCTATGCAAATTGATGGATCTCTAACAACACAGAAGAGGAGAATCATGGATCTGTTTGCTATTTCCTCCAACATTAGTAAACTCACTCAAGCTGTTCTGTAAGTCACTTTTTAGTTACATGTAGTTTTAAGCCCCATTTATCAACCTCTCAATAAGGGAAAGAGCATCAGTTATCATAATGATTTATAATGTGGTGTCTGTGTTTGAATGCTATATAATGTGGTGTCTGTGTTTGAATGCTATATAATGTGGTGTCTGTGTTTGAATGCTATATAATGTGGTGTCTGTGTTTGAATGCTATATAATGTGGTGTATGTCTTTGAATGCTATATAATGTGGTGTGTGTGTTTGAATGCTATATAATGTGGTGTATGTCTTTGAATGCTATATAATGTGGTGTGTGTGTTTGAATGCTATATAATGTGGTGTGTGTGTTTGAATGCTATATAATGTGGTGTCTGTGTATCATGTTGTGTCTGTGTTTCTAGGCTGTAGAATGCTATATTTGAATGCTATGTAATGTTGTGTCTGTGTTTCTAGGCTGTAGAATGCTATATTTGAATGCTATGTAATGTGGTGTCTGTGTTTCTAGGCTGTATCATGTTGTGTTTGGGTTTCTAGGCTTTAGAATGCTGTATAATGCTGTGTTTGTGTTTCCAGGCTGTATATTGTTGTGTTTCCAGGCTGTTTTATGTTGTGTTTCCAGGCTGTTTTATGTTGTGTTTCCAGGCTGTTTTATGTTGTGTTTCCAGGCTGTTTTATGTTGTGTTTCCAGGCTGTATAATGTTGTGTTTTTGTTTCCAGGCTGTATGATGTTGTGTTTCCAGGCTGTATATTGTTGTGTTTGTGTTTCCAGGCTGTATATTGTTGTGTTTGTGTTTCCAGGCTGTGTATTGCTGTGTTTCCAGGCTGTATATTGTTGTGTTTGTGTTTCCATGCTGTATATTGTTGTGTTTGTGTTTCCAGGCTGTATATTGTTGTGTTTGTGTTTCCAGGCTGTATATTGTTGTGTTTGTGTTTCCAGGCTGTATATTGTTGTGTTTCCAGGCTGTTTTATGTTGTGTTTCCAGGCTGTATAATGTTGTGTTTGTGTTTCCAGGCTGTATTTTGTTGAGTTTGTGTTTTCAGACTGTATATTGTTGTGTTTCCAGGCTGTATATTGTTGTGTTTCCAGGCTGTTTTATGTTGTGTTTCCAGGCTGTTTTATGTTGTGTTTCCAGGCTGTTTTATGTTGTGTTTCCAGGCTGTTTTATGTTGTGTTTCCAGGCTGTATAATGTTGTGTTTTTGTTTCCAGGCTGTATGATGTTGTGTTTCCAGGCTGTATATTGTTGTGTATGTGTTTCCAGGCTGTATATTGTTGTGTTTGTGTTTCGAGGCTGTGTATTGCTGTGTTTCCAGGCTGTATATTGTTGTGTTTGTGTTTCCATGCTGTATATTGTTGTGTTTGTATTTCCAGGCTGTATATTGTTGTGTTTGTGTTTCCAGGCTGTATATTGTTGTGTTTGTGTTTCCAGGCTGTATATTGTTGTGTTTCCAGGCTGTTTTATGTTGTGTTTCCAGGCTTTATAATGTTGTGTTTGTGTTTCCAGGCTGTATTTTGTTGAGTTTGTGTTTTCAGACTGTATATTGTTGTGTTTCCAGGCTGTATATTGTTGTGTTTCCAGGCTGTTTTATGTTGTGTTTCCAGGCTGTTTTATGTTGTGTTTCCAGGCTGTTTTATGTTGTGTTTCCAGGCTGTATAATGTTGTGTTTTTGTTTCCAGGCTGTATATTGTTGTGTTTGTGTTTTCAGGCTGTATATTGTTGTGTTTGTGTTTCCAGGCTGTATATTGTTGTGTTTGTGTTTCCAGGCTGTATATTGTTGTGTTTGTGTTTCCAGGCTGTATATTGTTGTGTTTCCAGGCTGTTTTATGTTGTGTTTCCAGGCTGTATTTTGTTGAGTTTGTGTTTTCAGACTGTATATTGTTGTGTTTCCAGGCTGTTTTATGTTGTGTTTCCAGGCTGTTTTATGTTGTGTTTCCAGGCTGTATAATGCTGTGCTTACGTTTCCAGGCTGTATAATGTTGTGTTTGTGTTTCCAGGCACCTTGTCCTTATTTTGGAATGGTCGGTCGGCCACGAGAGCTCACATCTAACTAAGCAAGCCGTCCAAAAGTCACTGGAGAATGTTCAAATGGTTTGGCTATCCCTGCAAGTTGGAAAACTGGATATAAACCAGAAAATGCCGCTGACTGATAATGAAGTATGTGTCACTATTCATTGTATTGCAAAAAGAAATAACCATCAATCAGTTTTCGAAATACATGTACGGGCAAAATATAGGCCTTTATGATTAGAATTAGCTGTTGGCAACCAAACAAATTTTACATACATGTATTGCCAATGGCTCTTGACTCGACCAAAAAATGGTTGAAAATACTCATTGAACTTACCATAATGAGACTGGCTCACTTGATTATTCAATAACAATGTAGTTTAATGATTTTCTAAATTTAAAAGAACATGTAGACTTTCACATGTTCCATCTATAGGCATACATGTATCTCTTCACCTTTTACAGATCAGTCTGTTTCGAATGACAGCAGGAAAATATTTCGCCGCCATGTTATCAAACTTTGCAGAGTTACCAGAACTGTTCCCACCTAAAGTAGAAACAGTGAATTTATTGAAAGGAAAACTAGGGTAAGTGTCATGGTAATGAACAAAGCCGTCTCTATAAATCCCTTATTTTCAACCAAAGGAATGGGATCATTTTTTGTGATTTACTCTATACATTCACAAATTTGAGATCTATAAATTGATGATTTTGAGATCTAAAATTCACAAAATTGGATCTATAAATACACAGAATTGTGATCTATAATACACAAATTTGAGATCTATAAATTCACAAATTTGAGATCTAAAATTCACAAAATTGGATCTATAAATACACAGAATTGTGATCTATAATACACAAATTTGGGATATATAAATTCACAAATTTGAGATCTATAATTTCACAAATTTGAGATTTATAAATTTGCAAATTTAAGATCTATAAATACACAAAATTTGAGATCTAAAAATTCACAAAATTTGAGATCTATAAATTCACAAAATTTGAGATCTATATATTCACAAATTTAATATCTATGAATTCACAAATTTTGTAGACAAATTTGATATCTGTAAATTCACAAATTTGACATCTATACATTTGCAAATTTGAGACCTATAAATACACAAAATTTGAGATCTATATAATTCACAAAATTTGAGATCTATAAATTCACAAAATTTGAGATCTATAAATTCACAAAATTTGATATCTGTGAATTCACAAATTTTATAGACAAATTTGATATCTGTAAATTCACAAATTTGAGATCTATAAATTCACAAATTTTATTCTGCTAACCTGGGAAAAGAGCTGGTTTGCTGAGACTGCTGCTCAGAGCGCTTCTGAATGACTCGAGGAACCGCCCTTCCCAACTTCACTTCATGGACTTAATTAATCCCCTGCTTTCATTATAACAGGGTGTTGATACAGCTCTGTGGTCTGGAACTTCATGGACTTATAATTAATCCCCTGCTTTCATTGTAACAGGGTGTTGATACAGCTCTGTGGTCTGGAACTTCATGGACTTATGATTAATCCCCTGCTTTCATTGTAACAGGGTGTTGATACAGCTCTGTGGTCTGGAACTTCATGGACTTATGATTAATCCCCTGCTTTCATTGTAACAGGGTGTTGATACAGCTCTGTGGTCTGGAACTTCATGGACTTATGATTAATCTCCTGCTTTCATTATAACAGGGTGTTGATACAGCTCTGTGGTCTGGAACTTCATGGACTTATGATTAATCCCCTGCTTTCATTGTAACAGGGTGTTGATACAGCTCTGTGGTCTGGAACTATGTACTTATGATTAATCCCCTGCTTTCATTATAACAGGGTGTTGATACAGCTCTGTGGTCTGGAACTTCATGGACTTATGATTAATCCCCTGCTTTCATTGTAATAGGGTGTTGATACAGCTCTGTGGTCTGGAACTTCATGAACTTATAATTAATCCCCTGCTTTCATTGTAACAGGGTGTTGATACAGCTCTGTGGTCTGGAACTTCATGGACTTATGATTAATCTCCTGCTTTCATTATAACAGGGTGTTGATACAGCTCTGTGGTCTGGAACTTCATGGACTTATGATTAATCCCCTGCTTTCATTGTAACAGGGTGTTGATACAGCTCTGTGGTCTGGAACTTCATGGACTTATGATTAATCCCCTGCTTTCATTATAACAGGGTGTTGATACAGCTCTGTGGTCTGGAACTTCATGGACTTATGATTAATCCCCTGCTTTCATTGTAACAGGGTGTTGATACAGCTCTGTGGTCTGGAACTTCATGGACTTATGATTAATCTCCTGCTTTCATTATAACAGGGTGTTGATACAGCTCTGTGGTCTGGAACTTCATGGACTTATGATTAATCCCCTGCTTTCATTGTAACAGGGTGTTGATACAGCTCTGTGGTCTGGAACTTCATGGACTTATGATTAATCCCCTGCTTTCATTGTAACAGGGTGTTGATACAGCTCTGTGGTCTGGAACTTCATGGACTTATGATTAATCTCCTGCTTTCATTATAACAGGGTGTTGATACAGCTCTGTGGTCTGGAACTTCATGCCACTTTAATTAATCCCCTGCTTTCATTGTAACAGGGTGTTGATACAGCTCTGTGGTCTGGAACTTCATGCCACTTTAATTAATCCCCTGCTTTCATTGTTACAGGGTGTTGATACAGCTCTGTGGTCTGGAACTTCATGCCACTTTAATTAATCCCCTGCTTTCATTGTAACAGGGTGTTGATACAGCTCTGTGGTCTGGAACTTCATGGACTTATGATTAATCCCCTGCTTTCATTGTAACAGGGTGTTGATACAGCTCTGTGGTCTGGAACTATGGGACTTATGATTAATCTCCTGCTTTCATTGTAACAGGGTGTTGATACAGCTCTGTGGTCTGGAACTTCATGGACTTATGATTAATCCCCTGCTTTCATTATAACAGGGTGTTGATACAGCTCTGTGGTCTGGAACTTCATGGACTTATGATTAATCCCCTGCTTTCATTGTAACAGGGTGTTGATACAGCTCTGTGGTCTGGAACTTCATGGACTTATGATTAATCCCCTGCTTTCATTGTAACAGGGTGTTGATACAGCTCTGTGGTCTGGAACTTCATGGACTTATGATTAATCCCCTGCTTTCATTGTAATAGGGTGTTGATACAGCTCTGTGGTCTGGAACTTCATGGACTTATGATTAATCCCCTGCTTTCATTGTAACAGGGTGTTGATACAGCTCTGTGGTCTGGAACTTCATGGACTTATGATTAATCCCCTGCTTTCATTGTAACAGGGTGTTGATACAGCTCTGTGGTCTGGAACTTCATGGACTTATGATTAATCCCCTGCTTTCATTATAACAGGGTGTTGATACAGCTCTGTGGTCTGGGACTTCATGGACTTATAATTAATCCCCTGCTTTCATTGTAACAGGGTGTTGATACAGCTCTGTGGTCTGGAACTTCATGGACTTATGATTAATCCCCTGCTTTCATTGTAACAGGGTGTTGATACAGCTCTGTGGTCTGGAACTTCATGAACTTATAATTAATCCCCTGCTTTCATTGTAACAGGGTGTTGATACAGCTCTGTGGTCTGGAACTTCATGGACTTAATTAATCCCCTGTTTTCATTGTAACAGGGTGTTGATACAGCTCTGTGGTCTGGAACTTCATGGACTTATACTTAATCCCCTGCTTTCATTGTAACAGGGTGTTGATACAGCTCTGTGGTCTGGAACTTCATGGACTTATGATTAATCCCCTGCTTTCATTGTAACAGGGTGTTGATACAGCTCTGTGGTCTGGAACTATGGGACTTATGATTAATCTCCTGCTTTCATTGTAACAGGGTGTTGATACAGCTCTGTGTTCTGGAACTTCATGGACTTATGATTAATCCCCTGCTTTCATTGTAACAGGGTGTTGATACAGCTCTGTGGTCTGGAACTTCATGGACTTATAATTAATCCCCTGCTTTCATTGTAACAGGGTGTTGATACAGCTCTGTGGTCTGGAACTTCATGGAGTTATGATTAATCCCCTGCTTTCATTATAACAGGGTGTTGATACAGCTCTGTGGTCTGGAACTTCATGGACTTATGATTAATCCCCTGCTTTCATTGTAACAGGGTGTTGATACAGCTCTGTGGTCTGGAACTTCATGGACTTATAATTAATCCCCTGCTTTCATTGTAACAGGGTGTTGATACAGCTCTGTGGTCTGGAACTATGGGACTTATGATTAATCTCCTGCTTTCATTATAACAGGGTGTTGATACAGCTCTGTGGTCTGGAACTTCATGGACTTATGATTAATCCCCTGCTTTCATTGTAACAGGGTGTTGATACAGCTCTGTGGTCTGGAACTTCATGGACTTATGATTAATCCCCTGCTTTCATTTTAACAGGGTGTTGATACAGCTCTGTGGTCTGGAACTTCATGGACTTATGATTAATCCCCTGCTTTCATTATAACAGGGTGTTGATACAGCTCTGTGGTCTGGAACTATGTACTTATGATTAATCCCCTGCTTTCATTGTAACAGGGTGTTGATACAGCTCTGTGGTCTGGAACTATGGACTTATGATTAATCCCGTGCTTTCATTATAACAGGGTGTTGATACAGCTCTGTGGTCTGGAACTTCATGGACTTATGATTAATCCCCTGCTTTCATTGTAACAGGGTGTTGATACAGCTCTGTGGTCTGGAACTTCATGGACTTATGATTAATCCCCTGCTTTCATTGTAACAGGGTGTTGATACAGCTCTGTGGTCTGGAACTTCATGCCACTTTAATTAATCCCCTGCTTTCATTGTAACAGGGTGTTGATACAGCTCTGTGGTCTGGAACTTCATGGACTTATGATTAATCCCCTGCTTTCATTATAACAGGGTGTTGATACAGCTCTGTGGTCTGGGACTTCATGGACTTATAATTAATCCCCTGCTTTCATTGTAACAGGGTGTTGATACAGCTCTGTGGTCTGGAACTTCATGGACTTATGATTAATCCCCTGCTTTCATTGTAACAGGGTGTTGATACAGCTCTGTGGTCTGGAACTTCATGAACTTATAATTAATCCCCTGCTTTCATTGTAACAGGGTGTTGATACAGCTCTGTGGTCTGGAACTTCATGGACTTAATTAATCCCCTGTTTTCATTGTAACAGGGTGTTGATACAGCTCTGTGGTCTGGAACTTCATGGACTTATACTTAATCCCCTGCTTTCATTGTAACAGGGTGTTGATACAGCTCTGTGGTCTGGAACTTCATGGACTTATGATTAATCCCCTGCTTTCATTGTAACAGGGTGTTGATACAGCTCTGTGGTCTGGAACTATGGGACTTATGATTAATCTCCTGCTTTCATTGTAACAGGGTGTTGATACAGCTCTGTGTTCTGGAACTTCATGGACTTATGATTAATCCCCTGCTTTCATTGTAACAGGGTGTTGATACAGCTCTGTGGTCTGGAACTTCATGGACTTATAATTAATCCCCTGCTTTCATTGTAACAGGGTGTTGATACAGCTCTGTGGTCTGGAACTTCATGGACTTATGATTAATCCCCTGCTTTCATTATAACAGGGTGTTGATACAGCTCTGTGGTCTGGAACTTCATGGACTTATGATTAATCCCCTGCTTTCATTGTAACAGGGTGTTGATACAGCTCTGTGGTCTGGAACTTCATGGACTTATAATTAATCCCCTGCTTTCATTGTAACAGGGTGTTGATACAGCTCTGTGGTCTGGAACTATGGGACTTATGATTAATCTCCTGCTTTCATTATAACAGGGTGTTGATACAGCTCTGTGGTCTGGAACTTCATGGACTTATGATTAATCCCCTGCTTTCATTGTAACAGGGTGTTGATACAGCTCTGTGGTCTGGAACTTCATGGACTTATGATTAATCCCCTGCTTTCATTTTAACAGGGTGTTGATACAGCTCTGAGGTCTGGAACTTCATGGACTTATGATTAATCCCCTGCTTTCATTATAACAGGGTGTTGATACAGCTCTGTGGTCTGGAACTATGTACTTATGATTAATCCCCTGCTTTCATTGTAACAGGGTGTTGATACAGCTCTGTGGTCTGGAACTATGGACTTATGATTAATCCCCTGCTTTCATTATAACAGGGTGTTGATACAGCTCTGTGGTCTGGAACTTCATGGACTTATAATTAATCCCCTGCTTTCATTGTAACAGGGTGTTGATACAGCTCTGTGGTCTGGAACTTCATGGACTTATACTTAATCCCCTGCTTTCATTGTAACAGGGTGTTGATACAGCTCTGTGGTCTGGAACTTCATGGACTTATGATTAATCCCCTGCTTTCATTGTAACAGGGTGTTGATACAGCTCTGTGGTCTGGAACTATGGGACTTATGATTAATCTCCTGCTTTCATTGTAACAGGGTGTTGATACAGCTCTGTGTTCTGGAACTTCATGGACTTATGATTAATCCCCTGCTTTCATTGTAACAGGGTGTTGATACAGCTCTGTGGTCTGGAACTTCATGGACTTATAATTAATCCCCTGCTTTCATTGTAACAGGGTGTTGATACAGCTCTGTGGTCTGGAACTTCATGGACTTATGATTAATCCCCTGCTTTCATTATAACATGGTGTTGATACAGCTCTGTGGTCTGGAACTTCATGGACTTATGATTAATCCCCTGCTTTCATTGTAACAGGGTGTTGATACAGCTCTGTGGTCTGGAACTTCATGGACTTATAATTAATCCCCTGCTTTCATTGTAACAGGGTGTTGATACAGCTCTGTGGTCTGGAACTATGGGACTTATGATTAATCTCCTGCTTTCATTATAACAGGGTGTTGATACAGCTCTGTGGTCTGGAACTTCATGGACTTATGATTAATCCCCTGCTTTCATTGTAACAGGGTGTTGATACAGCTCTGTGGTCTGGAACTTCATGGACTTATGATTAATCCCCTGCTTTCATTGTAACAGGGTGTTGATACAGCTCTGTGGTCTGGAACTTCATGGACTTATGATTAATCCCCTGCTTTCATTATAACAGGGTGTTGATACAGCTCTGTGGTCTGGAACTATGTACTTATGATTAATCCCCTGCTTTCATTGTAACAGGGTGTTGATACAGCTCTGTGGTCTGGAACTATGGACTTATGATTAATCCCCTGCTTTCATTATAACAGGGTGTTGATACAGCTCTGTGGTCTGGAACTTCATGGACTTATAATTAATCCCCTGCTTTCATTGTAACAGGGTGTTGATACAGCTCTGTGGTCTGGAACTTCATGGACTTATAATTAATCCCCTGCTTTCATTGTAACAGGGTGTTGATACAGCTCTGTGGTCTGGAACTTCATGGACTTATAATTAATCCCCTGCTTTCATTGTAACAGGGTGTTGATACAGCTCTGTGGTCTGGAACTTCATGGACTTATAATTAATCCCCTGCTTTCATTGTTACAGGGTGTTGATACAGCTCTGTGGTCTGGAACTTCATGGACTTAATTAATCCCCTGCTTTCATTGTTACAGGGTGTTGATACAGCTCTGTGGTCTGGAACTATGTACTTATGATTAATCCCCTGCTTTCATTATAACAGGGTGTTGATACAGCTCTGTGGTCTGGAACTTCATGGACTTATGATTAATCCCCTGCTTTCATTGTAACAGGGTGTTGATACAGCTCTGTGGTCTGGAACTTCATGGACTTATGATTAATCCCCTGCTTTCATTGTAACAGGGTGTTGATACAGCTCTGTGGTCTGGAACTTCATGGACTTATGATTAATCCCCTGCTTTCATTGTAATAGGGTGTTGATACAGCTCTGTGGTCTGGAACTTCATGGACTTATGATTAATCCCCTGCTTTCATTGTAACAGGGTGTTGATACAGCTCTGTGGTCTGGAACTTCATGGACTTATGATTAATCCCCTGCTTTCATTGTAACAGGGTGTTGATACAGCTCTGTGGTCTGGAACTTCATGGACTTATGATTAATCCCCTGCTTTCATTATAACAGGGTGTTGATACAGCTCTGTGGTCTGGAACTTCATGGACTTAATTAATCCCCTGTTTTCATTGTAACAGGGTGTTGATACAGCTCTGTGGTCTGGAACTTCATGGACTTATACTTAATCCCCTGCTTTCATTGTAACAGGGTGTTGATACAGCTCTGTGGTCTGGAACTTCATGGACTTATGATTAATCCCCTGCTTTCATTGTAACAGGGTGTTGATACAGCTCTGTGGTCTGGAACTATGGGACTTATGATTAATCTCCTGCTTTCATTGTAACAGGGTGTTGATACAGCTCTGTGTTCTGGAACTTCATGGACTTATGATTAATCCCCTACTTTCATTGTAACAGGGTGTTGATACAGCTCTGTGGTCTGGAACTTCATGGACTTATAATTAATCCCCTGCTTTCATTGTAACAGGGTGTTGATACAGCTCTGTGGTCTGGAACTTCATGGACTTATGATTAATCCCCTGCTTTCATTATAACAGGGTGTTGATACAGCTCTGTGGTCTGGAACTTCATGGACTTATGATTAATCCCCTGCTTTCATTGTAACAGGGTGTTGATACAGCTCTGTGGTCTGGAACTTCATGGACTTATAATTAATCCCCTGCTTTCATTGTAACAGGGTGTTGATACAGCTCTGTGGTCTGGAACTATGGGACTTATGATTAATCTCCTGCTTTCATTATAACAGGGTGTTGATACAGCTCTGTGGTCTGGAACTTCATGGACTTATGATTAATCCCCTGCTTTCATTGTAACAGGGTGTTGATACAGCTCTGTGGTCTGGAACTTCATGGACTTATGATTAATCCCCTGCTTTCATTGTAACAGGGTGTTGATACAGCTCTGTGGTCTGGAACTTCATGGACTTATGATTAATCCCCTGCTTTCATTATAACAGGGTGTTGATACAGCTCTGTGGTCTGGAACTATGTACTTATGATTAATCCCCTGCTTTCATTGTAACAGGGTGTTGATACAGCTCTGTGGTCTGGAACTATGGACTTATGATTAATCCCCTGCTTTCATTATAACAGGGTGTTGATACAGCTCTGTGGTCTGGAACTTCATGGACTTATAATTAATCCCCTGCTTTCATTGTAACAGGGTGTTGATACAGCTCTGTGGTCTGGAACTTCATGGACTTATACTTAATCCCCTGCTTTCATTGTAACAGGGTGTTGATACAGCTCTGTGGTCTGGAACTTCATGGACTTATGATTAATCCCCTGCTTTCATTGTAACAGGGTGTTGATACAGCTCTGTGGTCTGGAACTATGGGACTTATGATTAATCTCCTGCTTTCATTGTAACAGGGTGTTGATACAGCTCTGTGTTCTGGAACTTCATGGACTTATGATTAATCCCCTGCTTTCATTGTAACAGGGTGTTGATACAGCTCTGTGGTCTGGAACTTCATGGACTTATAATTAATCCCCTGCTTTCATTGTAACAGGGTGTTGATACAGCTCTGTGGTCTGGAACTTCATGGACTTATGATTAATCCCCTGCTTTCATTATAACAGGGTGTTGATACAGCTCTGTGGTCTGGAACTTCATGGACTTATGATTAATCCCCTGCTTTCATTGTAACAGGGTGTTGATACAGCTCTGTGGTCTGGAACTTCATGGACTTATAATTAATCCCCTGCTTTCATTGTAACAGGGTGTTGATACAGCTCTGTGGTCTGGAACTATGGGACTTATGATTAATCTCCTGCTTTCATTATAACAGGGTGTTGATACAGCTCTGTGGTCTGGAACTTCATGGACTTATAATTAATCCCCTGCTTTCATTGTTACAGGGTGTTGATACAGCTCTGTGGTCTGGAACTTCATGGACTTATGATTAATCCCCTGCTTTCATTGTTACAGGGTGTTGATACAGCTCTGTGGTCTGGAACTATGGGACAAGCATTCCTCACCTATGTATGAATTAACATCAAGAATCATCAAGAAAATGCAGGTAGGTCAGCAAGATCCTGGCTTAAACAGATACCTATGTTGAAGGGTTGCCATGGATTCGCTAAAGGTCGGGGGTTTCCTTAAGGCATTGAGCCTGGTTTCTTTACCACAATACCTGGTAATGATGCCATATAAGTAAAATAGTCTTGACTGTGTTGTAAAAAGTCAACGGATTTTTATAATCAACGTAATACAACATTCAAATGGATGAAGTAAGGAATTGGTGTACCAGACCGCCGGCAGGTAAAATGACCAGGTACCGCAGGTAAAATGACCAGGTACCGCAGGTAAAATGGCCAGGTACAGCAGGTAAAATGACCAGGTACCCCAGGTAAAATGACCAGGTACCGCAGGTAAAATTACCAGGTACCCCAGGTAAAATGACCAGGTACCCCAGGTAAAATGACCAGGTACAGCAGGTAAAATGACCAGGTACCCCAGGTAAAATGACCAGGTATAGCAGGTAAAATGACCAGGTACCCCAGGTAAAATGACCAGGTACAGCAGGTAAAATGACCAGGTACCGCAGGTAAAATGACCAGGTACCGCAGGTAATATGACCAGGTACCGCAGGTAAAATGACCAGGTACCGCAGGTAAAATGACCAGGTACCGCAGGTAAAATGACCAGGTAGCGCAGGTAAAATGACCAGGTACCGCAGGTAATATGACCAGGTACCGCAGGTAATATGACCAGGTAACGGTTGGAATCTTTTATCCATTATTCAATATCGAGGCTCAAAGAATTTTTTCACTAACTGACCCATTGTCCTTGCTCTCTGTATCTTATTCAGTTTTCACCATTATTGTCGCAATGAGCCCGGTTTCCTAACCCACTAAACCTGGGAACGCTGCCGTATAAGTGAAACAATCTTGAGTGCGATAAGAGGGTTTGAAGCTTCTGAAAAAAACTAAATAATTGACATTAGTATAGAGAAACTCCATACAGTCTGTGGCCATTTAGGTACCAAGATAGTGTTTGAAAATAAAATAAAATGTTAAACTTCATTCATTTTGAGCCTTAGTTCGAAACACAACTTTTCATGTTAACCTTACAGGATGATGCCACATGCTGGATAACTACACAGCTGAATGGGTTAGGCGTAATGGATGAAACTGTTAAAGACACAGTTATACCAGAACTAAGTACATTTATGGACGTGGTCAATTCAGCATCATCACATATGATATCTATTGAAATGGTCCAACAGTTTTATAACTTACTGGACATCAATTATTACAGAGTCGTCTCATTCGCTATTGAAAGCAAGGTAAGTGTCTTAATTGCAACTCTCTATATATTCTAAATGATATACTTGAGCGCGGCATAAAACACCAATCGATCAATCAATCAATCTAAATGATATACCTTTTTTTTAACACAATTAGAAACTTGTCTTCATGGTTATTTTAGACAAGAAGATTTTCCCTGTGCCCGTGTGTTTTAGTGTTCATAAATATATATATTGTACATAAATATTTTATTAGTTTGTGTCTTTTAGAAAGTGGATATAACAGTATTCTTTATTTTTGGGATTACACTTACTTGAAAAATGGCAGAAATTCTTCTACCGACTCCCCCACCCCACCCCACCATGCAAAAAAAAATGTGTGGTGTTTTGCTGGATCACCCGAAAATGGATTCCAGGGCCAACTTGAAGTTCGTGAGCTTCTTCATGGCACAGATCCCTGTTTTCTGTCCCTCTAAATCTCTGTCCCTAAAAAAATAGCATAATCAGTGTTATATGTCAATGAATCAACTGCAGACCCGTCAGATTTTACACACAACTGTTCTGTAAGATGTTAATTTTTAATGAAGTGACCTCCTCGATATAAATTCTACATTACATATTCTTTCTGTTTTAGGTGTCTAAGAAAGCCCGTGACTTGATGATTCAGATGGACAAATACCAGTTACGATATCACAAGTTCTACGAGAACATCACGACCAGTAGCGGACTCTCACTAAACCTTTACTTCTCACTCAGGAAGATGTTTGAGTTAGCTAAAAGTCACATCAACTCTAGGTCAGACATTTGAAAGTTGGTTAATCACATATTGAGTGTCAGTTCCCTTCCACTCCATAATTTCTAAATAATATATAATTTTGGGGGGATACTCTGGCTGTTTATCAGTTGACCTGTTAGTCTGGTTATCCTGTAAATACAACACTCCCAGTGAATCATTATAAGATAATCTTAAACATATTTTGGTCAAGAATAACAAGTGCAGACAATCTGGGACTAATATTATGTGAATAGTCCCAGATACAATGAACATAAAAATAGTGCTAAATAAGAGAAGTCTCAAACATCTATTCTACCCCTCCTGCATGTGCGTGCCGTGTGCAAATATACATGTTAAGTAGAGATGACTTTTCAAACAACATCGAGTCTGTAGTGCATCATCGGCTGGTAGGTTTACCTCCCCCGGAAGAAGTGATCTTTTGCTTGTTATCATACAAAATGAAGGATTTAACCTGATAATGTTGTGAGTGTGGTTATATTCTGTCGTTTTATATTGAAAACTGGGCTGTCATGAACGTATACAGTCACCAAAGGGTTGATTTCACAACATTTCCCCCGCTAGCGTCGTCAGCAACCCAGCCTGTCAAAGCGGTAGCCATAGTGACATTATGTCATTCTGCTTCAAAATATCTGGGTCAAGCGTTGCACGTGACCAAAGCTTATCGTTGATTGGTTAAAAGTTCCCACTCTGCCCGAGGGAGGGAAAAGGAACGGCAATCAACAACAGGTCACTTTTTCCTCATTTTTCTCAATTATCGGGGTAGAATCGACTTTAATACCTTCGCCTTGGTGTTTATTGCATAACCCGATACCGCTGAACGTTGGTTCGCCATATAAGTGAAATAATCTTGAGCGCAGCGTAAAACACCAAACAATCAATCAATCGATCTTAGATCTTCTGACCTTGTACATATTTTGTATTTCTATATAAAAAGAGATTCACCCAGGTGAAGAGAAGTAGAAAATTAAACATTTTAATTCTGTATATTCTAAAGTTTCAATCTTTGCTATTTTCACCGTGTTTTATATTGAAAATGAAAAGTTGAGATGGCAATTCAGTACATTTTGTTGTGGTCAATAAATAAGTTATACAATCTCGCACATGGTCTTACATGCACATAATCAATATACTATTATTTATTTACAGGGAGATGTTTAAACTGACAATAGCCAAATACCAAAGTTGGTTTCAAGAGTCCTTGGTGTTTTGGCTTCAGACATTTAAATTGGAATGTTCAAGACGAATGGAAAAGGCATTGGAAATTGATAAAGATGTAAGATACTAACTGTAGATAGTCCTTGAGAGGATCAACATGTGATTGCCACTGACTGTAGATAGTCCTTGAGATCATGTGATTGCCACTGACTGTAGATAGTCCTTGAGATGGTCAACATGTGATTGCCACTGACTGTAGATAGTCCTTGAGATGGTCAACATGTGATTGCCACTGACTGTAGATAGTCCTTGAGATGGTCAACATGTGATTACCACTGACTGTAGATAGTCCTTGAGATGGTCAACATGTGATTACCACTGACTGTAGATAGTCCTTGAGATGGTCAACATGTGATTACCACTGACTGTAGATAGTCCTTGAGATGGTCAACATGTGATTACCACTGACTGTAGATAGTCCTTGAGATGGTCAACATGTGATTTGCCACTGACTGTAGATAGTCCTTGAGATGGTCAACATGTGATTTACCACTGACTGTAGATAGTCCTTGAGATGGTCAACATGTGATTACCACTGACTGTAGATAGTCCTTGAGATGGTCAACATGTGATTGCCACTGACTGTAGATAGTCCTTGAGATGGTCAACATGTGATTGTCACTGACTGTACATGGTCCTTGAGATGGTCAACATGTGATTACCACTGATTTTAGAATTTCACTCTGGCTTGTTATCTTGTGTCCTGTAGTGTCTCATCTACTGATTGATTGTTTGGTGTTTTACGCCGCGCTCAAGATAACTTATATGGCGGTGTTGCCAGTTTTATTGTGGGAGGAAACCGGTCTCGATGCCCGGAGGAAACCCACGACCTTCCGTTGGTAACTGGCAACCATCCCACATAGGCCGTTCGAGTGAAAACCCAGTCAGAAAATGTTCAAATTTTGTTCGAACCCGCGACCCATTGGTGGAAGGGTGTTTGGATTGAGTGTCCAACGCTCTACCTACTGAGCCACGGAGGCCCCTCTCATTTTCTGAGATAGTCAACATGGGTTTTAAAAACAATGGAGGCTATAAGTTTTATTGTATTCTACTTTGCTTGATAAAGATGTTAGTATCTACATCATAACGTTGCGACCCAATAAAACCAGAAGTTGTAATCCATATAGCCTCCATTGTTTCATTGTATTCTTAAGCTTCTAAATGCCATTCAAACAAATTAAACATGGATTTTGTTACTTGTCGAATATATAAAAAACCATTTAACTTTTTCTGAGTAAAAGTTGTACTAAACAATCTAGTATGAAGATTGAGGATTCCAATTCTAAAACACTGCATTGATATAACGTATTTATTTCTATAACAGTGCAGCCAGCAGGATAAAATGAAGCTGGCAAATCGGGTACAGTAGGCTTTCACCAATATGTTACAGTTTGATATCAAATTCAGTGCAAATTATTTAAGGGGCCTCTATCATCGTAAGAGCAGGAATTTTATCTTCCAATAAACTTAGCAACATGTGTATGAGTGAATGTGAATGAATTGAACTTGTGCTTCATCAATGAACAGCCTGTGTCGTATTGAGGGGCCGTCACTTACACAACAAGGTGACAGCCCACCCCCACCCCCCCCCCCCCCCCCAACCCACCCTCATCGATGAAAGGTCTGTCGGATTGAGGGAATATTACTCTAACGGAACAAGCCACCGAGGGTCTCCTCCCCCCACCCTCATCGATTGAAAGGTCTGTCTGATTGAGGGAATATCACTCTAACCGAACAAGCCACCGAGGGTCTCCTCCCCACCCTCATCGATTGAAAGGTCTGTCGGATTGAGGGAATATCACTCTAACCAAACAAGCCACCGAGGGTCCCCCCCCCCACCCTCATCGATGAAAGGTCTGTTGGATTGAGGGAATATCACTCTAACAGAACAAGCCACCGAGGGTCTCCTCCCCCCACCCTCATCGATGAAATGTCTGTCGGATTGAGGGAATATCACTATAATCAAACGCCCCACTGAGGGTCCCCTCCTCCCACCCTCATCGATGAAAGGTCTGTTGGATTGAGGGAATATCACTATAATCAAACGCCCCACTGAGGATCCCCTCCTCCCACCCTCATCGATTGAAAGGTCTGTTGGATTGAGGGAATATCACTCTAACAGAACGACCCACCGAGGGTCTCCTTCCCCCACCTGGTGCTAGTGACGTCTTTAGTGAAATACTCTAACAGTTCTGTTGATGTTCTCTCATGTTTTTGTTCTTGTATTTCAGATGGTGCTAGTGACGTCTTTAGTGAAATACTCTAACAGTTCTGTTGATGTTCTCTCATGTTTTTGTTCCTGTATTTCAGATGGTGCTAGTGACGTCTTTAGTGAAATACTCTAACAGTTCTGTTGATGTTCTCTCATGTTTTTGTTCCTGTATTTCAGATGGTGCTAGTGACGTCTTTAGTGAAATACTCTAACAGTTCTGTTGATGTTCTCTCATGTTTTTGTTCTTGTATTTCAGATGGTGCTAGTGACGTCTTTAGTGAAATACTCTAACAGTTCTGTTGATGTTCTCTCATGTTTTTGTTCTTGTATTTCAGATGGTGCTAGTGACGTCTTTAGTGAAATACTCTAACAGTTCTGTTGATGTTCTCTCATGTTTTTGTTCTTGTATTTCAGATGGTGCTAGTGACGTCTTTAGTGAAATACTCTAACAGTTCTGTTGATGTTCTCTCATGTTTTTGTTCTTGTATTTCAGATGGTGCTAGTGACGTCTTTAGTGAAATACTCTAACAGTTCTGTTGATGTTCTCTCATGTTTTTGTTCTTGTATTTCAGATGGTGCTAGTGACGTCTTTAGTGAAATACTCTAACAGTTCTGTTGATGTTCTCTCATGTTTTTGTTCTTGTATTTCAGATGGTGCTAGTGACGTCTTTAGTGAAATACTCTAACAGTTCTGTTGATGTTCTCTCATGTTTTTGTTCTTGTATTTCAGATGGTGCTAGTGACGTCTTTAGTGAAATACTCTAACAGTTCTGTTGATGTTCTCTCATGTTTTTCAAAGGTAACTAAGACAATATTTTTTCTTTTTGTTAAAAATGCTTTGATTGATTGGTGTTTTACTCCGCACACCAGATTATTTCTACAGATCGTATCGGCTTAGAATGACGTATTTATGACGCTGTTCGAATTGTATGGCATTGCCTTCATTTCTTTATTACAGGTGATATGTTATAGACAAAATGAGCACAATTTTGATGTCAGATTGATCCAAAAACACGATATAGCCTAATTTTTCCATCAAGCATCAATCCTTAAGCCGAAAGGATCTATTGTGGCGTCTGTTTTTTGTGAGATAAAATCTGAATGCAATCTTGGCCTACTGATACCTGGGAAAAATTGGGCAAAGGGCGACTAATTAAGTCTGTGTTTTAGACAGCAATGGTAAGAAGATCTGGGGGCTGTTTCTCAATCTTGACACCGACGTAACTTTGCGCCTGGTCGTAACGTCATGGCAACATATACCTTCAACATTACGTTACGACCAGGCGCAAAGTTAGGACGGGCGTAAGTTTGTTGAGAAACAGCCCCCTGTCCACACAAATTCCTACACAAACATTCTGTTGATCCTTAGAACAATTCACCTGCAAATTATCAAGTTTCATTAGTTAATTGGTTGCCAGTTACCACCGGAAGGTCGTGGGTTTCCTCCGGTACAGAGCTCGGTTTCCTTCCACATTAAAACTGGCAATGCTGCCATATAAGTGAAATAATCTCGAGCGCGGTGTAAAACACCAAACAACCAATCAAGGAATCATTAGTTAATGTATAGAACTGGACCATTTGTGTTTCAGTATAATAAGGTCAGCATGAATCAGATTATAGTCATAGAATACAAACTACTTCAAGGTGATATGCCTCAACCTCTGAGTCGGGGGGCCTCCGTGGCTCAGTAGGTAGATTGTTGGACACTCAATCGGAACAGCCTTCCACCAATGGGTCGCGGGTTCGAATCCCTCTCAGTCCCAAAAAATTGGAAAATTTTCTGATTGGGTTTTTACTCGAACGACCTATGTGGGATGGTTGCCAGTAACCAGCCTAAGGTCGTGGGTTTCCTCTGGGCATAGAGCCCGGTTTCCTCCCACAATAAAACTGGCAACGCCGCCATATAAGTCAAATAATCTTGAGCGCGGCATAAAGCACCAAGCAATCAATCAATCAACCTCAGAGCCAACGGCCAGTCATTGCTTATAAAACTATAGTCAGGGTTAAACTCCCTCTGGATTTAGCTGGCAATCATTAATGGCTTTACTTTAGTATATGTAGATTAAAGTGTTCCAGAAAATTCCACTGACTAAGGCCAAGCTGCTGTCAGTCGTCAACCTAATGAAATATTATAGGTTTAGTTTATTACAATTTATGATGGGGTATAAAGGTCTAAATGATATACCTCTTTTTAACACAATTAGAAATTGTCTCCATGGCTATTTTAGACAATAAGGTTTTCCCTGTGCCCGTGTGTTTTCGTGTTCATAAATATTTAAGTAAGTACATTATTATTATTGACTTCAATGTTTCTTTGGTTCTTCAACTTATGAATGAACTGGTCTTTTCATAAACTGCTTAGCAGATTTATTTCAATTGCACACGGGCATGTTTGTTCATTACTCGATGAACTGAGGAAACATTAATAACACTACCAAAGGTGGTAAAATGTGTTTTTGTTGTTTACGACAGATTACAGAAGAATGGCGTGAAATAAAGTTCACGGATGCTGACTCTGTCTTAATGGGCGTTACAAAATTAACAGATGTAAGTATAATTGCATGTAGTCTTTCTATTTTAATGTGGCATGAGCTGCCAAAATTCACACCGTTTTCATAATTTCTGATCGTCACGACAGTAAGAGGTTTTGAAGGCCATCGAAAAACTAAATGATTGGGGTTGGAATGATGGAAATCCATACAGTATGTGGCCTATACGAAAAGTAAACAAAATTTAAATAACCGGGACGACCATTCAATCATTCTTAGCCAAAGTTAGTTCAAAACAATACTTTATCGTATATTTTCGAGACTAGAAGCACTAAAAAGCTTCTGAATTGTACGTCTTGAGAAAAATAGCCAATAATTTCAACATTCTGTTTTAACGTCAAAATATCAACATTTTGGCAGCTCATGCCACTTGAAAGCGCAAGTGTAGCGTTAAATTAACTTTTGTCTAGAATATCTCTTCTTATTACTTTTATGGATTGAATAAGTTGAAACATTGAAGAAATCGTTTTTGATAAAATAAATATTTTCAAATAAATCTCCGGCTCTGGAAAGAATTGAGAAATGCTGTTGGATCTGGCCAAACGTCATTTGTCAAATTGGTGTTATTTGGTCTTACAGCATAATTACATATACAGCTATAGTGACGAGAGGTCATAAACAGACCGTGCAGCTCATGCCACTTTAATAAAAAGTTTCTAGTTTTGTGCCAACATTTATTTCAGGACTACAGAGATGTATATTAAAGTGTTGATAATTGATTTATGCTGTTTTTGGCTATACTAAAACTTAGGCTTTACTTGCACTTTTATAGAATTTCTTATACTCACTTATTTTGAGGGGTCTAAAGTTCTATAACACACACAAATATAAGAGAAAGACTTGAGGACTGGGGGCCGTTTCACGAAGCCGTCGCACATTGCCATCAAGCGTAGTTGCCATCACATTGTATCTCTTCAATGTGGTATCCATTGGCAACTAGGCTTCGTTTGCAATGCGACTGCTTTGTGAAACAAGGCCCTGTTTCATCAAAAATTATGTCGACGGTGACTTTGCCAATGATTGTAATGTAAAGTTGAAGGTATATGTTGCCATGATACTTAGCACATAACATTACCCTTACCTCACTTGTAATTCTCTTACTAACCAAACCCTTCTTGAAATCACATGTGGGCCATCCAAGGGTATTTCACAAAATGCATACATGTATATTCAAATTTGTTTTTGTTTTACGACTTGCCTTCATCTCTGTGGTTTGCAGACATTGTATCACACATAGCACATATAGCAACTACCAAAAAGTGGTATAAAAAAACTGGAGACTTGGGACTTGAAAATTAGTAGACAGGGTAATTTCACAAAGCTGTCACACAGTGCGATCAATCGCAGTTGCCATGGCGTCGTATCTCTTCACTATGGTACAAATGTAATCATTGGCAACTATGCTTCGTTTGCGATGTGATTGTTTTGTGAAACAAGCCCCAGGAGTTCTATACATTGTGTTATTGTTGTTGTTGTTTTAATTTCAGTTAATCTGTGATGGAGCGAGATTATACGCTGATAAGATACAGTGTACGATTCTGGAGAGAAACTGTTACTATGACAACGGAGAGACCCAGTTTGATGTCACAGATAGGGTCAGTGTGCTTTTGAATCTATGTCACATTGTATAACCGTTGAACATCTGCAGGAATTATTAAATCTCATTTGATTAATTTTATTTGAGAAAGGAAATCGTCCTAGCATGTATGTACATTAAGAAATGTCCAAATTTTCGGAATTTCATTCATATTTATTATTTTTCCAACTAGCACCATTGACATGTGACATATAGCAATACAATATACCATTCCACATTATCACATCTCAGAGGAATTTCTGGGATTTTGATTGGCTAATTCCTCTTTGCTTTAAGACCATGTCTAAACTTCATCACCTTGATTCCAAACAAATACTGTGTGTATCTCCACAAGGAAAGAGCATGTCATTATAACACAGGTTTCTCGTTTCAAATGATCTGACCGTATCAGCCCTTTCTTATTTTTTAGAGGGTAATATAATTCATTGATTGATGAGTGTTTTACGCCACACTAAAGATTATTTCACTTGTATGGTTTAGTGGGGGAGAAATTGTTTGTGCCATTCATCCCAAAACATTTAGAAAGGTCTAAACCACAGGCACACGGAGTGCTCTCCCCTTACCCCTCTATCTAGTCCATATTATATGTATTAGATAGATGGGTAAGGGGAGAGCACTCCGTGTGCCTGTGGTTTAAACCAACACCGAAAAATGTATACTTTCAGTATTTGTGCTGATTTATCACAGTTATGTATGACAATGTTTAAATTTTCATAGATTTGGGATTATTTTTGACAGTTATGCATCACCTTGAACAACATAGAGCATGTTCGGCAATATCTGAACGACTTACCGGAGTTACTAGAGTGGCAGAATGTTGTGCTTGGAATGTCAGCGAGACACGGCAGTGAACAAGTGGGCCAGCAATCATTAATGACTTTACGACGACTCACAAAAACTGCACACGGAGACATGCTGATGAAGAGTGTTATTTTAGTGGACAAAATAACGGGCCGGATGAAAGTCGAGATTCAGAAATACATGGATCAATTCACCAGACTGGAGCCACACAAACTTTCAGTGAGGAAAATATTTTATCATCATCATAATCTTTAATCTTTGTTGCAAGGGACAGCTTTGTTGCAAGCCGTATGGGGGAAAAGTTGCCAAGGCTCGCCAAAGGTCGGGGGTTTCCTCTAACTAAACCTGGCAACGCGTAAAACATCAATCAATCGTTGCAAACTCTTGTATCAACAATAATGATCAAAATAATGTATGGTAAAATCAGAAAACTCAAAACTTGCATTGGCTACTTTTGCACAGTAACTATATGAAACATAATATACACTCTAGTATTAACACAGTCTTCAAACAAATTAAAACATCAATCAATCGTTGCAAACCTTGTATCAACAATACTAATCACAATAATGTATGGTAAAATCAGAAAACTCAAAACTTGCATTGGCTACTTTTGCACAGTAACTATATGAAACATAATATACACTCTAGTATTAACACAGTCTTCAAACAAATTAAAACATCAATCAATCGTTGCAAACCTTGTATCAACAATACTAATCACAATAATGTATGGTAAAATCAGAAAACTCAAAACTTGCATTGGCTACTTTTGCACAGTAACTATATGAAACATAATATACACTCTAGCATTAACACAGTTTCAAACAAATTAAAACATCAATCAATCGTTGCAAACCCTTGTATCAACAATAATGATCAAAATAATGTATGGTAAAATCAGAAAAACTCAAAGCATGCATTGGTTACTTATGCACAGTAGCTATGAAACATAATATACACTCTAGTATTAACACAGTCTTCAAACAAATTAGGGGCCTCGGTGGTCCAGTGGGTTGGAGTGATTGTCCCTCAGTCCGACATTGACCTTCTATTGATGTGGCGCTGGTTTGAATCACACTCAAACCAAATAAAAATTGAAAAATTTCTGATTGGATTTTTCACTCGATCACGGTATGTGAAGGAGCTGCCAAATGCTTGACGAAGGCCGTTTTTTTTTTCTCTGGCCATATAAGTGAAATAATCTTGAGTGGGGTGTAAAACATCAATCAAACAAATTAATGATGTGGCTTTGGTCACACTATACATGTCTATTCATGATTCAAGTAGAGAAACCTTCATAAAATATAATCTGTAGCTTTACCGATTGATTCATTCTTATCCTTCATTCAAATGCTTTAATCTGAAAGAGACAAAAATCGTGTGATTCTCTGTTTCAGTCTATTGATGCGTTGATGCATTATCTGTCCAGTAACACAAAGACGTTGTATGATCGTCTCGTCTGTACAATTTACCCGATCTTTATTGAGCATTTGTGGCTGACTGTGTTGAACTGTCTGGATGAACAACTGATGGTCGGGGTAAGTTGCACAGTAAATCTTCCAAAATCCTACTCCGATCAAATAAACATTTCTGAGTGGATTTTTCAGTCAGTCGAGGTCAAAGGTCGGGGGTCTCCTCCGGACAAAGAGCCCGATTTCCGACACTAAATCTGGCAACTTTGCCATACAAGTGAAATAATCTTGAGTGCGGAGTAAAACGTCAATCAATCTATGTGCAGTGAATATTAGGGAATTTCTTGCTAACCCCATATATTCCCGTATTGGGTCACTAACAGACTGTGTAACTAATATTATCCCACCTCACACTGAATACTTCATTTCGATTGGTTCAAACCAGCCACGTGGAGACCCTGTATATTTCCATATTACATCACCGTGCTGATCCATACAGGGCAATTACCATATATGGCTTGTGACGTCCTGTTTAGACACTTGCCAGTCGTGTCTGCTCGTGCCATACCATTAGAAAATAGCTTTCGTAGTTCATTTTCTGCCTTTTATGAAAGCCAATTTTCAGAAAGAAGGCTTGAATGTGGTACAATTTAGGTCTTCGGTGGGATAAATTCGTTACAGGGTTTGTTCGAGGGGGGATAGAAAAATATATGGGGTCACTAAACAGTACATTGAGCTCTGCTAACGCCTCAATATTCCGTTTACTGACCCCATATATTTCCGTATCCCCCCCTCGAACAAACCGTGTAACTAATAATGCGGAGTAAAACATCAAGTAATGAATCAACAAAACCAACAACCGCTGTATTTCCTCATGGGTTCAATAACGGGCCTGGGAGTCTACCGAGAGATTTCGCGATATCCGGTGACAGATGACGTTTTTTTTCAGAATTGAGCGTCAAATTCGAACAATAAAGGCTTCCCACATGGGTAATGGCAACGCCGGTGACAGGAAATTTGTGAAATTGTCACGTTACTTTCGCTCCCTATTACCTCTTCCCGTTACTTTGGTGCCATGTTTGAATGTTTCAGCCTCCTCAAACTTATACTATATTTGGATAACGGTAGCTCGAATTCTAAACATTTGTTGTTGTTGTTTTCAGAGATCTCCAGAATATTATCTTACCATGAGAAGAGTAAGTTTTAGTTTAATCTTTCATTTACAAGTTAGAATATCAAGTATTATCTCACCATGAGAAGAGTAAGTTTTAGTTGGATCTTTCATTTACAAGTTGTATTATCTCACCATGAGAAGAGTAAGTTTTAGTTTGATCTTTCATTTACAAGTTAGAATATCAAGTATTATCTCACCATGAGAAGAGTAAGTTTTAATTTAATCTTTCATTTACAAGTTAGAATATCAAGTATTATCTCACCATGAGAAGAGTAAGTTTTAGTTGGATCTTTCATTTACAAGTTGTATTATCTCACCATGAGAAGAGTAAGTTTTAGTTTGATCTTTCATTTACAAGTTAGAATATCAAGTATTATCTCACCATGAGAAGAGTAAGTTTTAGTTTGATCTTTCATTTACAAGTTAGAATATCAAGTATTATCTCACCATGAGAAGAGTAAGTTTTAGTTTGATCTTTCATTTACAAGTTACAATATCAAGTATTATCTCACCATGGGAAGAGTAAGTTTTAGTTTGATCTTGCATTACACGTTAGAATATCAAGTATTATCTCACCATGAGAAGAGTAAGTTTTAGTCTAATCTTTCATTTACAAGTTAGAATATCAAGTATTATCTCACCATGAGAAGAGTAAGTTTTAGTTTAATCTTTCATTTACAAGTTAGAATATCAAGTATTATCTCACCATGAGAAGAGTAAGTTTTAGTTTAATCTTTCATTTACAAGTTAGAATATCAAGTATTATCTCACCATGAGAAGAGTAAGTTTTAGTTTAATCTTTCATTTACAAGTTAGAATATCAAGTATTATCTCACCATGAGAAGAGTAAGTTTTAGTTGGATCTTTCATTTACAAGTTAGAATATCAAGTATTATCTCACCATGAGAAGAGTAAGTTTTAGTTGGATCTTTCATTTACAAGTCAGAATATTAAGTATTATCTCACCATGAGAAGAGTAAGTTTTAGTTGGATCTTTCATTTACAAGCTAGAATATCAAGTATTATCTCACCATGAGAAGGGTAAGTTTTAGTTGGATCTTTCATTTACAAGTTGTATTATCTCACCATGAGAAGAGTAAGTTTTAGTTGGATCTTTCATTTACAAGCTAGAATATCAAGTATTATCTCACCATGAGAAGGGTAAGTTTTAGTCTAATCTTTCATTTACAAGTTGAAATATCAAGTATTATCTCACCATGAGAAGAGTAAGTTTTAGTCTAATCTTTCATTTACAAGTTAGAATAGCAAGTATTATCTCACCATGAGAAGAGTAAGTTTTAGTTTAATCTTTCATTTACAAGTTGAAATATCAAGTATTATCTCACCATGAGAAGAGTAAGTTTTAGTCTAATCTTTCATTTACAAGTTAGAATATCAAGTATTATCTCACCATGAGAAGAGTAAGTTTTAGTCTAATCTTTCATTTACAAGTTAGAATATCAAGTATTATCTCACCATGAGAAGAGTAAGTTTTAGTCTAATCTTTCATTTACAAGTTAGAATATCAAGTATTGTCTCACCATGAGAAGAGTAAGTTTTAGTCTAATCTTTCATTTACAAGATAGAATATCAAGTATTATCTCACCATGAGAAGAGTAAGTTTTAGTTTAATCTTTCATTTACAAGTTAGAATATCAAGTATTCTCACACTACACCCCCGATAATTCAACTTTCAGACAGTGTGTTATTTTTTGCATAATCAACGTGTGAAATTATGGCCCAAGTGACGTTATGACATCACGAGAGAACTGTCAAAATTGGCGTCACAAATGAATTGCGCCATCAGTCATTATGACGTCATAATAAGGCGTCCAGCATCAACCCAACATTGAAGGGACTGTGATGCTTCCGTTGATGACGTCATTTCTGACGTCACAATGCCTTATCGAGTCTTTCTTCAGACAACCATTCTTACTATAGAGCGACTTCACCAAACCTTTTCTTAAGTAGAGTCGTTTTTTTTTTATAAAACGCTGTATATTTTGTGTAGTGTGAGAAAAAGATTATCCAACTCGAACCAGTGTGTTACAATAATTATCACTCTCGTTTATTAATTTCCAAAGTCACTCGCCAGAGGCTCGTGGCTTTGAAAATTAATAGACTCGAGTGATATTCAGTAACACACTGGCTCTCGTTAGATAACCTCTATTTATCTCACCATGAGAAGAGTAAGTTTTAGTTTGATCTTTCATTTACAAGTTAGAATATCAAGTATTATCTCACCATGAGAAGAGTTTTTTAGTTTAATCCACCACATTTAAGTTTTAATTTGATAATTTAATTTTTTAAAATTTTTTCAGCATGGATTGATATCTTTTTATTTGCGCTCAGTTGTCATCCACCACGTTTAAGTTTTAATTTGATAATTTAAAATTGTTTATTTTTCCAGCATTTACGTTCGTTGTCCATGTACTTTATAAGAGGTGGCGTAGAGGAGGAGAAAGTCAACTCCTTGGTGTGTGATAATTTACGTACACGTTTGGAACTCAACAGCATGAACTCTGAAGACCTCATCCTACAATATTACAAAGACATTGCCGATAATATGGTAAGTTTTATCAAATGTCATTAAATGTGTCAAAGACATTGCCGATAATATGGTGAGTTTATCAGATATCCTTGTACATTGCTTGTACATGTACATTGTAGGTCTCTGTCTCCCATTTAAAACGTGAATAGTTTTCAAAGTCTGTTCATCGACCTTAGTCAGTTGGTTGCCAGTCGTCTGTTCATTGACCGTTATCAGTTGGTTGCCAGTTTGTCTCTTCATCGACCTTTGTCAGTTGGTTGCCAGTTTGTGTCTTCATCGGCCTTAGTCAGTTGGTTGCCAGTTTGTCTCTTCATCAACCTTTGTCAGTTGGTTGCCAGTTCGTCTGTTCATCAACCTTTGTCAGTTGGTTGCCAGTTTGTCTCTTCATCAACCTTTGTCAGTTGGTTGTCAGTTTGTCTCATCATCAACCTTTGTCAGTTGGTTGCCAGTTTGTCTCTTCATCAACCTTTGTCAGTTGGTTGTCAGTTTGTCTCATCATCAACCTTTGTCAGTTGGTTGCCAGTTTGTCTCATCATCAACCTTTGTCAGTTGGTTGTCAGTTTGTCTCTTCATCAACCTTTGTCAGTTGGTTGTCAGTTTGTCTCATCATCAACCTTTGTCAGTTGGTTGCCAGTTTGTCTATTCATGAACCTTTGTCAGTTGGTTGCCAGTTCGTCTATTCATGAACCTTTGTCAGTTGGTTGCCAGTCGTCTCTTCATCGTCCTTTCTCAGTTGGTTGCCAGTTTGTCTCCTTATCGTCCTTTGTCAGTTTGTTGCCAGTCGTTTCTTGATCTGATCGACCTTTGTCAATTGGTTGCCAGTCGTTTCTTGATCTGATCGACCTTTGTCAGTTGGTTGCCAGTTCGTCAGTTCATCTGTTCATCGACCTTAGTCAATTGGTTGCCAGTTTGTCTGTTCATCGACCGTTGTCAGTTTGTTGCCAGTTGTCTCTTCATCGTCCTTTGTCAGTTGGTTGCCAGTCGTTTCTTGATCTGATCGACCGTTGTCAATTGGTTGCCAGTCGTCTCTTCATCGACCTTTGTCAGCTGGTTGCCAGTCGTTTCTTCATCGACCTTTGTCAGTTGGTTGTCAGTTTGTTTGTTCATCAAGCCTTTTTCAGTTGGTTGCCAGTTTGTTTGTTTATCTACCTTTTTTAGTTGGTTGCCAGTTTGTTTGTTCATCGACCTTTTTCAGTTGGTTGCCAGTTCGTCTCCTCTTCAACCTTTGATGTAAAGATGTTAGTTTATCTGATCGACCTTTGTCAGTTGGTTGCCAGTTTGTCTCTTCATCGACCTTTGGCCATACCATAGCATTTTTATACGCCCGCTCTTTAAGCGGGTGTTTATTGGTATACCGTTGTCCGTCTGTCCGTCCGTCTGTCCGTCCCGGATTTGTGTCCGCTCTATAACTTAAAACCTATTATCTGAATTTATTTTTTTTCTTCTGATATATGTAGCTTATGGGTAGACGGTGTGTCGCGTACCAAAATTAAATTGAAGTCTCAATATTTTTGGCGACCAAAATAGTCACCAGCCTTTTGGCATTGAGTTTCTCTGGAACTATTTGATGGATTTAATTTTTTTTTCAGATATAACTAGCTTATGAATAGATGGTGTGTTCTGTACCAAAATTAAATTGGGGTCTTGATATTTGCGGCGACCAAAACGGTCACCAGCCTTTTGACATTCAGTAAACCCAGAACTATTGCATGGATTTTGAAATTTTTTTTAGTAATAACTGGCTTATGAGTAGATGGTGTGTTCTGTACCAAAATTAAGTTGAAGTCTTGATATTTGCGGCGACCAAAACAGTCACCAGCCTTTTGGCATTGAGTTTCTCTGGAACTATTCGATGGATTTAAATTTTTTTTTAGTTATAACTGGTCTATGAGTAGAAGGTGTGTTCTGTACCAAAATTAAGTTGGAGTGTTGATATTTGCGGCGACCAAAACAGTCACCAGCCTTTTGGCATTGAGTTTCTCTGGAACTATTCGATGGATTTAAATTTTTTTTTAGTTATAACTGGTCTTTGAGTAGATGGTGTGTTCTGTACCAAAATTAAGTTGGAGTGTTGATATTTGCGGCGACCAAAACAGTCACCAGCCTTTTGGCATTAAGTAACTCGGTACTTATTGCATTGATTATAAATTTTTTTTCAGTTATAACTATCTTATCAGTAGACGGTGTGTCTAGTACTAAAAGTAAATTGGAGTCTTGCTATATGTGTTGACAAAAAACAGTCACCCAGCCTTTAGACATTCAGGAATTGAGTAAATGGCTTTTATTCTGTCCGTGGTTTCACAGAATAGCTTAGTTATATCCAAACAACTTTTTTATAACCAAAGTGACCAAATGAGTTGCAACCTTCTTTCTATTGTTTAATCTGTAATTAAATGAAATTGCTGTTGTATGCCTATATGTAGTGTAGACACTTTTGCGAGTAGCTTTGGTACAGCTTTCAGATAAAGGTAGCAGCTTATAGGTATGTGATCTGTCAAATACTAAAATTCACCAAGCCCCAGTCTTATTTAGGTGACTGAAAGATTCTACCAGCCGAAATTCTGTTTAAAGCATGTCTTTAATATTGAATATTAAGATAGTGTGCTACAATGAATTTACCCTTGCGGGCGTATTATGAGTTTCTTAAACTCTTGTTAAAAATCTGTGTTTGAATCTTACTGTAGGGCACCCCTGTTGACTACTATGGGCATCTTGCGGTTAAAACAGCGTATATGGAGGAAACTCGTGGAAAAGTCACCATTTTTATTAAAGGTAAGTCTGTGTAAGTCTGACAGTTTTTACAGAAGTATTTTTCAAACACTGTCAATCAATTAGGAAGTGCAAATTAAATGTAGAAACTATTCCATTGATAACCTCGGTTTTAAATCTACATTAAAGAGTATTTAACTGAAAATATTGGAACTACTTATTTTGGGCTTGTTAAGGCCCTTCCCCCCCCTCTCCTCTTTTCACCAATAAGCAAATACTTGTCCAACTGCACAGAATTTCCCTGGGAGTCTCTGTTACACATTTGGTTAGTGAGATGGGACAGGAATCCCAGTCTGTCACTCAGAAAACAGTTTTCAGTCAACCACTATGTGGAATGATTAATTACCAAGTAACACCAAGTAGGGATATAATTGCTCTTCAGTCACTCTTTAGAGATCAATTTAATGTCCCTTAGAAAATTTCATGCCGGGTTTCCATAAATATAAAAACACGAATTATTTCTTGTCCTATTGCAGTGATACGAGCTAGTGATCTGCCAGGCCTTGACCCTAATGGACTCAGCGACCCCTACGTTCAAGTGACTCTCCAACCTGGGGGATTGTTCAGTCACCATCAAACACAACGCACCAAAGTCATGGAGAAGACATTGAACCCTGTATTCAACACAATATTCCAATTGTAAGGACATTTCACTGGTGTTTGTTCTAGGTCTTTATACGCACCTTTATACACAATTATACGCCACCTTTATACTAAGATCAAGCAATCCTTAAAGTGGCATGAGCTGCCAAAATGTTTATATTTTGACGTTTAAACAGAATTTTGAAATTATTGGCTATTTTTCTCAAGACGTATAATTCACAAGCTTTTTAGTGCTTCTAGTCTCGAGAATGTACGATAAAGTATTGTTTTGAACTAACTTTGGCTTAGAATGAATGAATGGTCGTACCGGTTATTTAAATTTTGTTTAATTTTCTGACACTATTTCGGTTTGTATAGGCCGTGGAGTTTATGGATTTCCCTCAGTCCAACGCCAATCATTTAGTTTTTCGATGGCCTTCGAAGACTCTCACTGTTGTGATGATCAGAGATTATGAAAAAAGTGTGAATTTTGGCAGCTCATGCCACTTTAACTGGTTAACCCCTTATCTCACACTACACCCCCCATAATTTCACTCTCAGGCGGTGTGCTATTTTTGTCATAATCAACTAGTGAGATTATAGCCCAACTTACTGCTGATTGGTTAACAAACATGATTTTCCAAGTTCAACTAATCAAAACACAAGGTTGCATTCTCAGCGTAGGGATAATACGTTCGTTTTCCTTTTATGTAATAACTTGAAGACATCCTTGTTAGATTACAAGTGATTGGCAGTATAACTCAAAACTGTGCGAGTCGGTAGCCAATCATGTTATGGTTTACATACAGCGGACTACATTTATGCAAAATAGTATGATTTTCCCACGATCACGTCATAGCTACTTCCATATAAGGAAAGCATTTGAATGTACCGTACATGACATACTTCTTGACATAAACAAACTACTTCGTCTGCTTACTTCCGTTTTTCTAACAAATTATGATTGAATACGAATATATCATAGCCGTATTTACTCCTAACTGTATTTACACTCTCTGTATCAATAATTTAAACACGGGATAATTAAAACTTTCAATCAATCAATCTACCCAAACTGGCGTCTCGCAGATTTCTCAATGCAGATGCATTGACCTAGTTATGTAGAGCTGCATTTCAGAATAAAATGCAGTATTTTTGTGTATTGTGAGAAAAAGATTAACCAACTCGAGTCCGTTTGTTACAATGAATATCATTCTCATCTATTAATTTCCAAAGTCACTCGCCAGAGGCTCGTGACTTTGAAAATTAATAGACTCGAGTGATATTCATCGTAACAAACCGGCTCTCGTCAGTTAACCTCTATATCTTCAACTGATTTTAAGGGGCCTCTGTGGCCCCCGACACAAACCTTCCATTGATGGGGTGTGGATTCAGAGCAGGGGGCTGTTTCACGAAGCCGTTGCAAACTTGAAAGTGGGATTAATCTCAGTTGCCATGACGTCATATCTCTTCACTATGGTATCCGTTGGCAACTACGCCTCGTTGCATGTGCTGCCAAAATTCATACTCTTTTATAATTTCTGATCATTCCGGCAGATGGCTTTGAAGGCCATCAAAAAACTAAATGATTGGCTTTGGAATGAAGAATATCCATACAGTATGTGGCCTATACGAACCTGAATATTTTTCGTTAAGTAAACAAAATTTAAATAACCGGGACGACCATTCATTCATTCTAAGCCAAAGTTAGTTTAAAACAACACTTAATCGTACATTCTCGAAACTAGAAGCACTAAACAGCTTCTGAATTATACGTCTTGAGAAAAATGGCTGATAATTTCAACATTCTGTTTTTATGTCAAAATATCAACATTTTGGCAGCTCATGCCACTTTAATATCAAGGGAATGGTAAAAAATCAAACCATTTCTGTGCATCATGGTTCTTGGTGGGAAATTTTTTTTTTAGTTCCTTCAAAAGATATTTTTTATTTTAGCATGAATAGCTTTAATTGTCTCTGGACAATCCAAACTTTGCTTTCCAAATCTGCAGGTCATAACACTTTTTTATAGACAGCACTTGGTTGGTTTAGACTATTACCTTATTCTAAATATATGTGTTTTATGTGACTTGTTTCTCCATGCTATTTCAGTACGAATATTCCCAAAGATCACTTGACGATCAAAGGGGCTGTACTCATACTCTCAGTGATGGATCACGACCACTTTACCACCGACGACTTCGCTGGTGAGGTTCTCATTCATTTGTCCAGCATCCAGCCAATCGGAATGCATGAATCTGTAGATACTCTTCAAGCTGTTATGATGCCTGTCAAAAGACCAACCAATCAGAGGGGAGCTTTTCAGGTTAGCTTTAGAACTATAAAGAACTTATGGCCCTTGTGAGCTGATGTAAAGGTATATCCTTACAGTATCTCAAGCAGGACATGCTCAGAGACGCAAATGCTTGAGCTAGCCAAGCATGGTTTTACATAAGCGTATTTAAGAAATAAATCACGTCCGGGTGAGCTGTGTGTTGCTGAATAAAAGGGTATATGGCTGAAGATACCACTGTTTGAGGCCTTCAAATAATAGTGGTATCCTCGGCCTCAGACCCTTTATTTGGCAAAACACAGCTCACGAGGGTCCTGTTTCACAAAGCGGCTTAGATATATTTTTTGCGTAACTTTAATACTAACGTATCTCTACAGTATGGGTTGCTATGGCAGTTACGTGAAAACTTACGCTACGCTGCTTTGTGAAACAGGGTCCAGGACATCATTAATTTATATTCTAATGCATTTTGTATATAAATTTGATCAATATCAGAGAGGAAAATGCAAGGGTTTAGTCAGAAAACCAGCCTTTGCAACCTGCATAAGATTTGTTTAGACTCTTCATCGAGTAACCAAAGCCAATCAAAAATGTCCTGGAGCAACCAACATGTACATGTAGATAGTAAACTGAGTGAAATCAGTGCTGTCAGCTCATACACGGTGACGTCCCTATACTGTAACGTCGTGCCGTGATCGAACATTGCTCCCTCTCTCAAGTGTCATCTTAATCAGCTAACTTACATACATGTAATGACGTCACCATGTTTGAATCGTCTGACGTGTTGGAACACAACTGTGACTAAAACTCCGAAGATTATTTCACACAAAATCGCCCTTTATTATAGGACGAAGTGGTTTAAACCTGCAGGGGTTCTCACATGTCTCACATGTGGACTCAAAGTCTCTTTTTGATGGTTTGAGACTTCGAATCACACTCAGTTCAAATAAAAAATATACCATGGATCTTTCAATCAATCGTCGTGTGTGGAACGTGAACCTTGGTGGCTGAGTCAATGAGAGTGATAGTCCATCAGTCCGTCACAGGTCTTCCATCAATGTGGGGGCCTCCATGGCTCAGTAGGTAGAGCGTTGGACGCTCAATCCAAACAGCCTTCCACCAATGGGTCGCGGGTTCGAATCCCACTCAGTCCAAAAATTGGAAAATTTTCTGACTGGGTTTTCACTCGAACGACGTATGTGGGATGGTTGCCAGTTACCAGCGGAAGGTCGTGGGTTTCCTCCGGGCACAGAGCCCGGTTTCCTCCCACAATAAAACTGGCAACACCGCCATATAAGTGAAATAATCTTGAGCGCGGCGTAAAACACCAAACAATCAATCAATCAATCCATCAATGTGGCATGGGATCCAATCCCACTCAGACCAAATAAAAATTGCTAAATTTCGTGAGTGGATTTTTCACACCGTATGTTGAAGAGATCCCAGGTATTCGCTGAAGGTCGGTGGTTTCCTCCGGGCCAAGAGCCAGGTTTCCTCCCCCACTAAACCTGATTAGGCCATCATATACGTGAAATAATCTTGAGTGTGGCGTTAAACACCAATAAATCATATGTGAAATGACTTTCAGTAACTTTCTGAAGGTCGGTGGTCGGTGGATTACTCCGGGCAAAGAGAAATGTCCTGTGAAATGATCTTGAATGCAACATAAAACACCAATCAATCAACCAATAAAGCTCAGTGACCCAAACAAAAGTCACATAGATCATGAAAGGCACATCGTTGTTTGTTATTTTTGTTTAACATTGTTTATATTTCTGGTACATTTCAGGTGCTGAGGGAGCGATCATCATGGGATAGGGTCGCTAAGAATTTTGTAACGGAGCGATCACGATTCATCGAGAATCAACCTTCACGGACAGATACTCCTAACAAAAAATCCAGTCTCTTTTCATTTTTTACTGATTGGAACGGGAAATTATCTTGACCCTTGACCCTTCCATCATCACCAATCAGTCAATCATGTTCACTTGCAAACAAACCAGGGTAACAAAATTCCTGATTTGACAAATATAATCTTATTGGCAGCCGTTTGAAAATTGACATGGTTGATTTGGGAGTATGATGGCTGACACAGCTCAACACCAGAGGATATAAAAGCGTTACCGTGGAACGATTCCGATACCCCGTGGGAATATTATGTTACCTCAATAACAAACTGCGAGCAAATCATGTAAAGTTTACAATCCAACGATGAAAAAATGACAGATGAGTCGACTGTTGGATATAAAATCTTAGCATGGACCCAGCATGGAGGAACATTAAGTATGCCACATACATTAGCCTTCCTGACGTTCTATGGTCTGTGGAGCTTTATGTCAAAATTCAGATCTGTGTGGGTGAGTGTGTGGGGGGGGGGGGGGGACGGTGATCGTTTGGTTGGTTGGTACTTTTGTCACCATATAACCTTAGCTGTTGAGTGCGACGTTAAGCCCTAACCAATCAATCAATCAATCTGTTTGAAAGAGACAATCCTCAAATATGAACCAATAAAACTGGAATGTGTGGTACAGATTTTGCAAGTTATTCTATGCATTTGTACGTCACACTTTTGATGACAGATGATCAATCTACACATCTTGTGAAGGGCCAAGAAAGACAAAAATAATTTATTGATATTTGCATGTACCTTGCAAAAAATAAAATTCTGTCATGATTTTTTGTTTCTTTTATTGAAGTTACTTTTTAACCATACTGCCAGAAGTATCATTTATTCTTTAGTAGTTCATTTGGTTAGTTTTTATTTTTCTAATTCCGATTTTGGAAATGTTGTGCTTTTTATCTCAAATTTTGTTTAATTGTCTTTGTTGATATTTATCATATATTAATAGTGCTAAATATACATTTGTAAATGAATAGCTATGATGTATTAAGAAATGTTTGAAACTCTCTTTAAACTTGGGTTCCCTACTAACGAGAAAGGAATAAGGCATCAACACAAAGTAAGTTTTTGTGAACAACGCAAGCTTTTGACACCTGTGCCAGTGTCTTTATCTTTATCCTGGGCGTCGTTTCACAAAGCAGTCACATCGCAAACGAGGCATAGTTGCCAATGAATACCATAGTGAAGAGATACGACGTCATGGCAACTGCGATTGATCGCACGTTGCGGCGGCTTTGTGAAACGGCCCACAGGTTTTGAAATATTAAATTCAACTGCGTTCGATAAAGACACAGTCACAGGTGTAGAAAGCTCGTGTTGTTCACATAAATTAAAAACATTCATGGTGATGCCTTAATCATTTCTCATTAGCAATGATGCAGTTATTGTCAGTACACATTTATGTCTTTTAATTACCTGTTCCTTTGTAAATAGTACAGTTTTTTAAAATTCTTTGTAAAATTGAATACCAATGATCTTAGAATAATCGCTGTGTGTGACTCCGGCCTCTATTCAATAATTTCAAGATTTTTATTTTATGAAAACTTATTTTAAGATTTTTTATTTATATTTGCATTGATGTAGTTCAAATTAACATCATCATAGTGGGAAAAATGACGAATTAAATATCGTGATTATTTAATGAAATATTGTTATCGTTTAATGAGAAATATTGTTATTATTCAATGGAATATTGTTATTATTGTATGAAATATTGTTATTATTTCTTGAAATATTGTTATCATTTAGTGGAATATTGTTATTATTCAATGGAATATTTTTATTATTTAAAGAAATATTGTTTTTATTTTAATAATTCTTGTTATTTAAATAAATATTGTTATTATTTAATGAAATATTGTAATTATTTAAAGGCCCACTTGCTGCCACCGCCTGTGAAACATTTGTCAAGAAAGTCAATCTACATGAGCTTACTACGACGAAAACCACTAAACTTAAAGATAGTACACATAAAATATGTCGCATTAGGTTTAGAATGTAGAAATGGGGGTGAAGCCTGATTACAACAACAACGATCAGTATCCGTTAACTTAGTGGTTAGATTACCCTCATTTCAGGCCTTTTTGTCTTTAACACTCAAAAAATTATCGGCACATTTACCCAATCATCAGTCTGTATTTCCCAGATAAAGTAAGTAAAATTATACTATGCCGTTATATCACTCACAGGACTCAAACATTAAGGGCGTTTGTGCACATGTTCAGGTTCGGAGTTTGTTTAGTCTACATTGCGAGTACATGATCAATCTAATTTTCAATTTCAAATTAAAAATACTAAACGATGTCAACACTTTCTATTTTGGGTGAAAATAGAAAGTTCCTAACTTGTCTGGGAAAAATACAGAAAACCGTCGCATGTTTTTTATGTAAACAGTATTCTGGATGCCTTTAATGTATGGATAGATGTGATAGATGTATTGAATTATTTTTCACATACAAAGGCAGCGGATTGTAATTTCAAAAATTTCATTTTGCAAAAATCGTTTCTCTTTTCCATTTACTTATATTTGTGTATTCCTTTTACATTATTTTATAATTATAGTTTTGCAAATAGATGAAAGAGAGATGCCAGTTTATTATTTATCTGTCACGATAATTAGATAACAGAAGGCCTATGAGCATAACTATCAATAGTTCTAAATGCTTTTATTGAAACCCAGAGTTGTTGGCTGATTAAGTCCTTACATCTTGCAGTCAACGTTCCTAAGCCACTCAAAAAAGATAATGAGGTTTAACTTCAGCAAAACCCCTATGAACACATTTCTGTGCATTTATGGTCTCCGAGCTTCTAGGGGGTAGACGATCCCTTGAACCCCCCTTTCTAAAATGTTCCATGCAAAGCAAGCACCGATAATATGTGCCATTTTCTTGTCTAACCCCTCCCCCTTCCTAAATGTACCGATGTAGAATTGTTCTTCCATCAGTGATTCTGCGATGGGTAGAGTGATAGTGTTTCACATCATTACAAACCTTACTAATACATCTATGGGCAGCAAATTAAAATCCGAGTTTGTTTTTATGTAGAAGAGTTGACAAGTATAGATGTTGTCTTCCATCTGATGTGCCTTTTGTTGGACAAAAAGCTGAAATCATATATTTTATGTTTTTTTTACTCGGATAAAACACTGAAATTGTTATAAATAGCTGAAAGCTACTTTCCGTTTTCTTAAACAAAGACCCAATTTACTGCAGTGTTATTAAATATTGTCTTTAAATTATTGTTACCGGGTATTTATATTTTCCCAGTATATTCAAATGATTGTGCTATATTTTTGGTAACTTTATAGAAAAATAAAGTTTGCTCAGTTAAATAATTATGTAATTCTGACATTGCTTTTGACTCTTGGTGATATTGTTACTGTACATCTCAACACACAGTTTTATAACAGAAGTGGTTTATTGGGGAGGGAAACCAGGCACTATGTCCAGGGGAACCTCTAACACACTGTTTAAACCATAGGTGGTTTAGTGGGGAGGGAAACCAGACACAATGTCCAGGGGAACCCCTAACACACTGTTTTAATCAGAGGTGGTTTATTGGGGAGGGAAACCAGACACAATGTCCAGGGAAACCCCTAACACACTGTTTTAACCAGAGGTGGTTTATTGGGGAGGGAAACCAGACACAATGTCCAGGGAAACCCCTAACACACTGTTTTAACCATAGGTGGTTTATTGGGGAGGGAAACCAGACACAATGTCCAGGGAAACCCCTAACCCACTGTTTTAACCATAGGTGGTTTATTGGGGAGGGAAACCAGACACAATGTCCAGGGGTACTCCTAACACACACTTTTAACCAGAGGGGGTTTATTGGGGAGGGAAACCAGACACAATGTCCAGGGAAATCCCTAACACACTGTTTTAACCATAGGTGGTTTATTGGGGAGGGAAACCAGACACAATGTCCAGGGTAACCCCTAACACACTGTTTTAACCAGAGGTGGTTTATTGGGGAGGGAAACCAGACACAATGTCCAGGGAAACCCCTAACACACTGTTTTAACCAGAGGGGGTTTATTGGGGAGGGAAACCAGACACAATGTCCAGGGGAACCCCTAACACACTGTTTTAACCATAGGCCGTTTATTGCGAAGGGAAACCAGACACAATGTCCAGGGGAACCCCTAACACACTGTTTTAACCATAGGCCGTTTATTGCGAAGGGAAACCAGACACAATGTCCAGGGGAACCCCTAACACACTGTTTTAACCATAGGTGGTTTATTGGGGAGGGAAACCAGACACAATGTCCAGGGTAACCCCTAACACACTGTTTTAACCAGAGGTGGTTTATTGGGGAGGGAAACCAGACACAATGTCCAGGGAAACCCCTAACACACTGTTTTAACCAGAGGGGGTTTATTGGGGAGGGAAACCAGACACAATGTCCAGGGGAACACCTAACACACTGTTTTAACCATAGGTGGTTTATTGGGAAGGGAAACCAGGCACAATGTCCAGGGAAACCCATAACACACTGTTTTAACCAGAGGTGGTTTATTGGGGAGGGAAACCAGACACAATGTCCAGGGGAACCCCTAACACACTGTTTTAACCATAGGCCGTTTATTGCGAAGGGAAACCAGACACAATGTCCAGGGAAACCCCTAACACACTGTTTTAACCATAGGCCGTTTATTGCGAAGGGAAACCAGACACAATGTCCAGGGGAACCCCTAACACACTGTTTTAACCATAGGCCGTTTATTGCGAAGGGAAACCAGACACAATGTCCAGGGGAACCCCTAACACACTGTTTTAACCATAGGCCGTTTATTGCGAAGGGAAGCCAGACACAATGTCCAGGGGAACATCTAACACACTGTTTTAACCATAGGTGGTTTATTGGGGAGGGAAACCAGACACAATGTCCAGGGGAACATCTAACACACTGTTTTACCATAGGTGGTTTATTGGGGAGGAAAACCAGACACAATGTCCAGGGGAACCCCTAACACACTGTTTTAACCTGATGTGGTTTATTGGGGAGGGAAACCAGACACCATGTCCAGGGGAACAGCTAACACACTGTTTTAATCAGAGGTGGTTTATTGGGGAGGGAAACCAGACACAATGTCCAGGGGAACCCCTAACAAACTGTTTTAACCATAGGTAGTTTATTGGGGAGGGAAACCAGACACAATGTCCAGGGGAACCCCTAACACACTGTTTTAACCATAGGTGGTTTATTGGGGAGGGAAACCAGACACCATATCTAGGGGAACTCCTAACACAGTGTTTTAACCAGAGGGGGTTTATTGGGGAGGGAAACCAGACACTATGTCCAGGAGAACTCCTAACACACAGTTTTAACCAGATGTGGTTTATTGGGGAGGGAAACCAGACACAATGTCCAGGGGAACCCCTAACACACTGTTTTAACCAGATGTGGTTTATTGGGGAGGGAAACCAGACACTATGTCCAGGAGAACTCCTAACACACAGTTTTAACCAGATGTGGTTTATTGGGGAGGGAAATCAGACACAATGTCCAGGGGAACACCTAACACGCTGTTTTAACAATAGGTGGTTAATTGGGGAGGGAAACCAGACACCATGTCCAGGGGAACCCCTAGCACACTGTTTTAACCATAGGTGGTTTTCATGGGGAGGGAAACCAGACACAATGTCCAGGGGAACCCCTAACACACTGTTTTAACCAGATGTGGTTTATTGGGGAGGGAAACCAGACACTATGTCCAGGAGAACTCCTAACACACTGTTTTAACAATAGGTGGTTTATTGGGGAGGGAAACCAGACACTATGTCCAGGAGAACTCCTAACACACTGTTTTAACAATAGGTGGTTTATTGGGGAGGGGAACCAGACACCATGTCCAGGGGAACCCCTAACACACTGTTTTAACCATAGGTGGTTTATTGGGAAGGGAAACTAGACACAATGTCCAGGGGAACCCCTAACACACTGTTTTAACCATAGGTGGTTTATTGGGGAGGAAAACCAGACACAATGTCCAGGGAAACCCTTAACACACTGTTTTAACCATAGGTGGTTTATTGGGGAGGGAAACCAGACACCATATCTAGGGGAACTCCTAACACAGTGTTTTAACCAGAGGGGGTTTATTGGGGAGGGAAACCAGACATTATGTCCAAAGGAACCCCTAACACACTGTTTTAACCATAGGTGGTTTATTGGGGAGGGAAACCAGACACCATGTCCAGGGGAACTCCTAACACACTGTTTTAACCATAGGTGGTTTATTGGGAAGGGAAACTAGACACAATGTCCAGGGGAACCCCTAACACACTGTTTTAACCATAGGTGGTTTATTGGGGAGGAAAACCAGACACAATGTCCAGGGAAACCCTTAACACACTGTTTTAACCATAGGTGGTTTATTGGGGAGGGAAACCAGACACCATATCTAGGGGAACTCCTAACACAGTGTTTTAACCAGAGGGGGTTTATTGGGGAGGGAAACCAGACATTATGTCCAAAGGAACCCCTAACACACTGTTTTAACCATAGGTGGTTTATTGGGGAGGGAAACCAGACACCATGTCCAGGGGAACCCCTAACACGCTGTTTTAACCATAGGTAGTTTATTGGGGAGGGAAACCAGACACAATGTTCAGGGGAACCCCTAACACACTGTTTTAACCATAGGTGGTTTATTGGGGAGGGAAACCAGACACCATGTCCAGGGGAACCCCTAACACGCTGTTTTAACCATAGGTAGTTTATTGGAGAGGGAAACCAGACACAATGTTCAGGGGAACCCCTAACACGCTGTTTTAACCATAGGTGGTTTATTGGGGAGGGAAACCAGACACAATGTTCAGGGGAACCCCTAACACACGAAAGAAAAGCGGGTACCCGGTAACATTTTTTTTCAATTCGGCTATATCCATATATATGTTCTTGCAACTTTGCAAGAAATCTTCTCACTTTCTCAAAAATTCAATATTCATTTTAAAGGACTATCCTTTGTTACAAAGTTTTAGTTTTACACGGAAAACAGTACATCAATGAGGACAGTCTCGGCCGTCAATTTGGTTTGTGGTCTGAAACTGAACGAAAGGATTGTTCCAAGAGCGATAACTCTGTCAATTTCTGTACGCACGAAAGTAAACAACGAAACTTACTTGTTCGTTAAGATGGGGAAAAAACAGCATCAAAAAGACAAATTGTAAGTTGATAGCTCTTAAAGAGAAGCATAACATATATATATCAATTCTGATAACACTTTGAAGACAGAGAATCTGAACTTTTTCGTCAAAAGGAGCTGTTCTTTTTGTTAAAGCTGTGAGTTACAACAACAACATAGCACACCATTACGGCATTATCTATCTGCCATCTGTAGTGTTTTCACCAAACTATAAACAAAAGTGCATGTTCCAAGCTTACATACGGCTAGTTCTTTCTTCAAAGTCAACTCTTTAATACTATTTACATTAAGATTATAAATTGATAGCCTAAATAAATGAGCTGAAAACAAAAATGGAAAAAAACGTTCTATGCGTATTTTAAAGACTAGAGTTTAGTTCTGACTATGTTTGAGTCTTGTTTCATTCATTTTAAAATGAGATTTCTGCCACAAAAACATACAACATTCAATGCATTATTTTTCTCTTTACGACCTCTGCTGATATTAATTAGCTTAGCTCCGTGACATCTGATATACATTACCATTTTCGGCAAGTCACACACGATTGACAGTTGAGTGAGTACGTCTTCGTGATTGGTTGAAATGACGACGAAATTGTCAAAAATGTCAAATGTGACGTCAAATACCAAGATATTTCTGATTGGTGGCGAAAGATATGCATGCTTTTAATCGCCTTTTCTTTGCACTGTGGGACTTGACAGGAAGCTGGTTTTGTTTCAGCATACTTTTTTAAAAATACATATTTAACCAATTTACAGCTACAAAGCAGTGTGAGGTCTTCATAAAGACACCTTAGAATTCTTACACTAATTCGAAATGTTATTGAATTCAATTTAACAAATAATTTTTACTCTCTTATTGCAATCTAAAAGATTACAATATAATAAGAACTTGGCCTACACTAAAATAGAATAAGGTTTATATAACATTGATTTTACAACTGAAAACATCAGGGTGCAGCGTAAGCTTTTACGTAACTGCCATCGCAACCTATCTCTGCAGAATGTGTTGCTATGACAGGTACGTAAAAACTTACGCTACGCCGCTTTGTTAAAACAGGCTCCTGCTGTCTATGAGCTACTAGGTACTAAAATACAGTACCGGTAGAAATTCATTAAATAAGGTGAAGAATTACTTATGAATAACAACTTCTTGGTTTATTGGGTGACGACATTTCGATGTAGTTCTTACATCGTTATCACACCTTATTGTAACCTTTCAACTTCTTAATGCCATTGAAAGATTTGATTAAATTTATTAAAGACTAAGTACATATATCATGGAAACTCTGAATTGAATTGGAGTTATTTATACAATAAATAAATTTGTGGGACTATGAGACTTATAGTGATTTTCTATAAAAAGACATTTACATTTGCTTACCTTTACAGATATTTAACAACAACTGAATGGAAGAATCAATATGGAGGATTCAAAGGAACTAAGAATTCGGGTAGTGGTGCCAAATTTCGCAGGTTACCATTTCATTGTTGCAGGTATTTTTTTTAATTTAAATTTTTTTTTTAATTATAAATTTTCATTTTACTTACATGTACATGAGTTGCCAAAATATGGATAATTTTTTTAGAAAATTAAATGTTTTTCTATTTTTCTCCAAAAGTGCAAATTCTAAGCTTTACTGTGATACAGGGGGCCGTTTCACGAAGCCGTCGCAAAGTGCTATCAATTCCAGTTGACATGACGTCATATCTCTTCACTATGGTATCCATTGGCAACTACGCCTTGTTTGCGATGCGACTGCTTTGTGAAACGAGTCCCAGTCTTTGAGAATGATATGTACCTTAAACTAAAGTAATGTTTAGAATTAACTGTTTCTTCTCTGACCATCTGTTTGCAGTTTGTCTCTGCAGCCCTTTGAACATCCGTTGTGTACAAAAGAAGGGTTTGTTTATGATCTGATGTAAGTGGATTTATTTCTATAAATTAATTAGCACACCCTGTCGACTTAAGAAAAGACGCTTGCACAGTAGCTTCGGTGTATCTCATAATGATGCTACATTGAGTTTTTTTTTATATAAAAATATGACTTTGAAATCGCACTCATTTTGTCTGTGACGCAATGCGATAGATGTGTGTCACAGCGTCAATGCCATGCAATTTGTTTGAAACGTTGTGAAAAACATATTTTAAACCAAAAGGGTCTATTTTGACATTAGACATAGCCACAAATAGGGCATGGGAGTCTACCGAGACATTTCACGATATCCGGTGACAGATGACATTTTTTGATGTTCTACCACGTCAGTTCTGAGCATCACATTCTAACGAAAAAGACTCCCCACATTCGCAATGACAGCGCTGGTGACAGGAAATTTGTGAAATTCTCATGATACTTCTCATATAACATATTTATGATCACTAAAACACACGGGCACAGGGAAAATCTTCTTGTCTAAAATCACCATGGAGACAAGTTTCTAATTGTGTTAAAAAGAGGTATATCATTTAGACCTTTATACCCCATAAATTGTTGTAACAAACCAAACTTAGTAGCTGACTGTATTGTGGATTGATTGATTGATTGTTTAGTGTTTTATGCCGCACTCAAGATTATTTCAATTTTTAATGGCGGCGTTGCCAGTTTTATTGTGGGAGGAAACCTGGCCCTATGGCCGTAGGAAACCCACGACCTTCCGGTGGTAACTGAGGTCATTCGAGTGAAAATCCAGTCAGAAAATTTTCCAATTGAGTGGGGTATGACCCCGCGACCCATTGGTGGAAGGCTGTTTGGATTGAGCATCCAATGCTCTACCTATTGAGCCACGGGGGTCCCTGTATTGTAGAAGGGTTGTCACACAGTTTCATGCAGACACAGCCCAATCACCTGTTTGAAGATAATTTAATGGTTTTGTATAGTAGGATTTTGGAAAAAGCCAACATGGAATATTTACTATTTGTTTAGGAGTATTGTGCCCTTCTTGAAGAAATATGGCATTAACCCTACAACTGGAGAGGTGAGAAAAGTCAATTAACATATTTGGATATTGATTATGACAGGCCCAGATCAGATTCAATCAATCCATCATCCAATTTGCTACTATTTTTTTAAAGTGGCATGAGCTGCCAAAATGCTGATATTTTGACGTTAAAACAGAATATTGAAAATGAAATTATCGGTTATTTTTCTCAAAACGTATAATTCAGAAGCTTTTTAGTGCTTCTAGTCTTGAAAATGTACGATAAAGTATTGTTTTGAACTAACTTTGGCTTATAATGAATGAATGGTTGTCCCGGTTATTCAAATTTTGTTTACTTTTCGAACACGTTTTCGGTTCATATGGGCCACATACTGTATGGATTTTCCCCATTACAACGCCAATCATTTAGTTTTTTGATGGCCTTCAAAGCCTCTTACTATCATGACAATGACAATTTATGAAAAAGTGTGAATTTTGGCAGCTCATGCCACTTAAAGTAAGGAAGACACATTTTGGATTACAACTTGTTGTTTATTAACATCGATGTGTTTCGATAGAGTTACTTCTATCATAATCATCCATTATTTTTTCTATTTCAAGCTAGGAGCAATTAGTCGTATAACATTTTTACTTAAAAGTGAACTTTCAAAATGTTAACATTTTTCCGTTTAATGTAGCCTTGGGCTGTCAAAATTCTGTCTTTTTTTTCTCAAATTTTGGTTGTCAAGAAAAGTTGAGCGCTTGAAGGACCTTAAAAACTAAATGATTGGCGTTGAAATAAAAATATTGGCGAAGCCAGTACACCCGTAGATGTGTGCTAATAACGAACAAAATTCAAAAAGCCGGAATTTGTTTTTTTTTTTTGCTCATGAAAAGTACATTTTTAACGTACATCTCAGGGATTTGTAACAAAAAGTTCTTTTTTTGTACTCCTTCATAAAATTTTCGTACAATTAGCTGATTCTGTTTCAACCAAATTTTTCCTATATTTAGCAGATGCGGCCACTTTTGTAATACCAACAGCTATTTTTCCGGAAAAATATAAATTATCACCTTAAAACTAATGAACTTTTGTCTTGGTTATTTAAATTTTTGTTAACTTTTAGAACATTGTTTTAGCCTGTTAAATTGATGAAACTTTTATGGATTTTCATCATTTCAACGTATATCATTTAGTTAATTGATGAACTTTGAACCCTGTTGAGGGCGACGAAAAACTGTCATCAACCAATTAATCAATTGTTCTCTTCACAGAGCTCATTAAAAAGTTAAAATTTTGCTTTTGATCATAGCTTAAATAGCTCCTTGCACATCCATTAAACCTTGTTTTTGATAAACATCTATGTATCTTCTTCTGGATTGAAACATTGCAGTTCAAAATAAAATTGTTTAAACTCATTTTATTTTTAAAAAATTATGTAAGGCCTGCACATTGGCAAAGACATTTATTGAATAAATGCCACTGTTTTGCATACTTAAGTCGCATTCCCCATGTGACTAGAGATTGACCTGCTATTTATAAAATGGTATAAAATGTATTTTGTGTTTTTTCTTTTTCAGAAAATGTCTGCTAAAGAGCTAATAAAACTTAATTTTCATAAAAATTCAGAAGGTATGTTTTTGTTTAAGTGTTACAACCTGCTAAATTTGTATTATTGCTTATTGCTAAAAAAAAAAATTGAAAAGATTTTAAAATGTTTCTTTAACTGTTCAAATAAAAACTCATTTCCATTATTGTTCAAATTAGAGACAAATTGAGTAAAATAGCCTCATTTTTGTTGCAATGCGAAGGAAAACAAACAATGAAAGATATCTATTTACAAACAATTTAGTTGGATTTTAGTAAATTAATTACACATCCTTATTTTGATTTTCATTATCTTATTAAAATCCAAAGAAATATATGGATCTAATGGCATATCTGGAGTTTTCTGTATAATTTCCCATTCATTTAACATACGGCGGTCCCAAAAATCTCACTAGAGTAGGGCAATGATTCCTCCTCTTAGTAGAGAACAAAACAAGGGGGACAACTTTTCTGTGGAGGAAATAGAAGGTATAGCCTGTAAAATCTTTAGAGCTCACAAACCAAAATAAGAGGGAATATTTTTGTTCATTGTTCTAAAGTCAAAGTTCTTAAGTAATTTAGTTTAAAGGATGCATATACACTCTATATAATATTGGATAATTCAACTAGATTATTATTAAGTTTTGCTTGTAATTTGTTGTAGTTGTTTAATCACATTTATTTACAGAATTGCAATAAAACCCGAACATATAGGACAACTTTAACTACTTTGTACATGGTGATGTTAAATATGAGCTTTCCTGTGTGTTTTGGTTTTAGTAAAGCTGCTCCATAGAAGAAGTTCTGGGGTTTCCTCCGGGCAATGAGTTCGGTTTCCTCCCCCACTAAACCTGGCAACGCCTCCATATTAGTGAAATAATCTTGAGTGCGGCGTAAAACATCAATCAACCAACCATAGAAGAATCTAGAATTGTAATAATACTTCAACTTAACATTTCTCAATAACAAAAATTAATTTATGAATCCTCCCATTAATTATTATTTACAAAAATATAAAAAAAACAATGGGATAGGAATATAATAAATTATTACTGCTGTAACATGGTTGTTATTATTTATTATTAGTCTGTAAAATAATTTGTTTAAATTTTGCTTTAATTATTTTTTAATAATTTTTTCCAGGAAAATACCATTGCCCAGTAACGTATAAAGTTCTAAACGAGAACAGCCATATTGTTGCTAACAAACTGACTGGAAATGTTTTTACCTATGATGTAAGTACTCCTGTACTCATGTATTAACTGATTGATGGATATTTTACGTCATACTCAAGATTATTTCATTTATATGGCTTGAGCGAACAATATAGTATGCAGTATAATGGTTAACAATGACCAGTTCGTGGGATACAATGTCTCAATGGCCATACATATATGTGGAAGAGTTCCCAGGTACTTGAGGGTTTCCTCCAGACAAACAGCCCCATTTCTATGACCATTATACCTGGCAACACTGACGTATAAGTGATTGACTGATTGTTTGGTGTTTTACGCCGCGCTCTAGATTATTTCACTAATATGGCGGCGTTTCCGGTTTTATTGTGAGAGGAAACTGGGCTCTATGCCTAGAGGAAACCCACGACCTTCCGTTTGTAACTGGCAACCATCTCAAATAGGTCGGACTTATAAGTGAAATAATCTTGTGAGTGTGGCCTAAAACATCAATCAAACAATCCATTCAGAGGGGACTCTCACCTTTCAGTGGTACCTGCCAACCATTGTACATAAGGCAACCACGTGGAACATTATACATTTTATTTTCGCTGAGATTTGAACCTATGACATATAAAAGTGGTATAAGAGCGGTTATAATGATAGTCCCTCAGTTCGAGACAGGCCTTCAATCAATCAATATAAAAGTAAGACAAGAAGATTTTCCCTGTGCCCGTGTGTTTTAGTGATCATAAAAATATAAAAGTAAGAATACATTTTAGACAAAAAGATTTTCCCTGTGCCAATCTGTTTTAGTGATCATAAAAATATAAAAGTAAGAATAAGTTTTAGACAAAAAGATTTTCCCTGTGCCAATCTGTTTTAGTGATCATAAAATTTATATAAAAGTAAGAATAAGTTTTAGACAAAAAGATTTTCCCTGTGCCAATGTGTTTTAATGTTCTTAAATATAAAAGTTTTGAGTTAAAAAATTATTCAAAATGTTTTTCAATATTTTCTTCGGACTGAGTAAGATTTAAATCCCCTTTAAATAAAATTTGAGAAGCTGATAGATGCAATGAGGGCCCGTACCCTCTAAAAAGAACCCCACCTCCACCCCCACCCACCACTAAACTGGGTCACACTGCCATATATTTATGATCACTAAAACACACAGGCACAGGGAAAATCTTGTCTAAAATAACCATGGAGACAAGTTTCTAATTGTATTAAAAAGAGGTATATCATTCATTCACACTGCCATATACATATAAGTGAAGTAGTTTTGAATCTGGGATATAACATAATCAATCAACCAAAGTTGCCTTATCATTTCCCCATGGATTTTCTTATTTTAAGGCTGTCGAACGTTTGAATTTAAAACCAAATTTTATGAAGGATCTACTGACGGATGAACCATTCACACGGAAGGATATACTCACTATACAGGTATGGCCAGATTTTCACAACCCTATGGTATATTAGTACAGGGAAAATGTTTTAACAAAAAATAACTATATTCAAACAATGATAAAATATTAAGACATCACCACGTAGTAAGTTGTTTTGAACAACACAAGCTTTCGACACCTGTACCGGTGTCTTGACAGTTACACTTGACGAAGACACCGGTACAGGTGTCGAAAGCTTGTGTTGTTCAAAACAACTTACTACGTGGTGATGTCTTAATTTTTTATCATTAGTATGGAACCCATGTTTAAAGAGAGTTTCAAACATTTCTTATATTCAAACAATTGTGCTATTTTTTTACTCTAAATTACCGCCGAGCCTGATGACGTCACATAGATTTACGTAAAGCTTTTTGGGTCAACTATGTTCCCCATTTTGTTTACCAGTATTTGGCATGATGTCACATTTTTGGAAAACATTTGGTGACATAACATGTTTTTATCCACGCATTTTTCTGGTGTTTACGTCTTCTTCTCGATACAGTATTATTCCTTTTGCCATTTTGTAAAATTATGTATACATCCCTCAATTCAGTTACCACCGGAAGGTCGTGGGTTTCTCCGGGCATAAACTTTCTGATTTCTTCCCACAAAAAAACAGGCAACGCCGCCATATAAGTGAAATAATGTTGAGTGCGCCGTAAAACATCAAACAATCAATCAATTAAAACCAGAGATCAAAACCTGAATCAGTCCGCAAAACTTTTTTGTCAACCAAACTGTATTAATTATTTTATCTGGTATTATTTTGGTACTTTTTGTAGCTGAGTTTTTTCTTTCTTTTATCAGGATCCTACAAACTTAGACAAGTTCAATATTTCCAGTTTTTATCACATGAAAAACAATTTGAAAGTTGACGAAGGTAAGTAAGACGGAAAAAAAAGCATTTTATTTCGATAAACGGGGTAAGTCTACCGCGCTGACACAAGCCTTGCAGCGATTTCTCACAATAGGAAAAATTTGACCTGCCATGGTTGCATCCTTGAAAATGCAGTAGTTTTAAATTTAGATTTTTTTTAAAGAATATGTAAATATCTAAACTAAGTTCATCGGTTGTTAACATATGGGTGTCTAATAAGGGAAATGGAGTTTTCAGTCCTAGATTGAATTTTTCACAGCTATATTTTCTGTTAATAATGAAAATGTTGAACTTATTATTTATTGGATTTGGTTACGACAGAAATAATGTTTTTGATGATTTATTAAGTTTTTTGTAAAACATTTATCTTTAAATTTAATTAATCTATAGATGAAGAAGCCAGAAAGAACCCCAAATATCATTTAAAAACGATCAACTCTGAAACTCGTGACGTGCTAGAGGAACTGGAGAGAGACTTTCAAACACCAGAGGTAAGTCACAGAAAGTATGGACACTATGTGTAAGGGAAATGGCTTTATGAAGGGCAGTTCCGAGTACCTATGACAGGCCAAGGTTTCTTTCCGACAAAGATCAAGGTTTTCTCCTCCACTAAACATTTCAAACCTCTATGAAATACCTTTAAGTACCGTGTAAAACTACAATAAGTTTTGAGTACGAAATTAAACGTCAAACAATGGAAGTTCTGGCTCACCCTTTGGGCTCAAATGGCGCATGTTTTCACCAACGCACTGCAAGCTACATTCTATAAACTTTGATATATATATATTTATGAACACTAAAACACACTGGGAAAATCTTCTTGTCTAAAACAACCACGGAGATTGAGTGATTGGTTGATTGTTTGGTGTTTTACGCCGCGCTCAAGATTATTTTACTTATATGACGGCGTTGCCAGTTTTATTGTGGGAGGAAACTGGGCTCTATGCCCGGAGGAAACCCACGACCTTCCGTCGGTAACTGGCAACCATCCCACATAGGTTGTCAAGTGAAAACCCAGTCAGAAAATTTTCCAATTTTTTTGGACTGAGTGGGATTCGAACCCGCGACCCATTGGTGGAAGGATTGAGCGTCCAACGCTCTACCTACTGAGCCACAGAAGACCCCTTAAAACAACCATGGAGAATTTTTGTTTTTAAACTTTGATATATATGTGTGACACAAATCAGTCCAAAGTAAAACGTATTGCAGATTCATTGGAGAAATTTACTTTTGTTTTCAGTACATGAAGAAAAAAGGAGATGGAGGAATAAAGGCAGACAAAATAAGTGCAGTAAGTATTCGTGTAACGTTTGGTAGGAACATTTTAAGTAGTGATCCAAAACTCAACATATCGCTTTTAGGGGAATTCTCTGATCTACTTTAAAGGATTTATGAACAAGATTTAAAGCTGGTTTGTGCTTGTTTATGGACTAAATGTATATTTGAAAAACGTAAGTTGAAACGAAATAACCTTCGCGTGTGTTCCCTGGTAGTCAAAAAAAGAATGGGGAGGAAATATGCATATTTTCCGTAACTACTCGGAAAAATGACGTCATGCACTGTGTACAAACTGCCACGAATCCGTACATGTACTAAGACAGCAGATATTGTTTATTACGTCATCGCTGTTAGGGTACGTACACAACGGAGGTCGTGTCTGACGTCATAAGTCTCTGGGATAATTAATTTTCGTAAGCATTGTAGATAAGCAAACGTAGCTTGAATTTTGTATGTGCTGCGACCAAAACTTAATTTTTTTTTGGTCAGACTTTTAAAGTACATGTTCTACAACACACCTAACGCAAATTAGAAAATATTTTCAAAGGTTGTTCATAAATCCTTTAAGAGTCATTCAGTTGTGATACTAAAGTATTTATGTGGGTGGGGTCAACCTGTAAACAAACTGAGTATTTATGTGGGAGGGGTCAACCTGTACACAAACTGAGTATTTATGTGGGTGGGGTCAACCTGTACACAAACTGAGTATTTATGTGGGTGGGGTCAACCTGTACACAAACTGAGTATTTATGTGGGTGGGGTCAACCTGTACACAAACTGAGTATTTATGTGGGTGGGGTCAACCTGTACACAAACTGAGTATTTATGTGGGTGGGGTCAACCTGTACACAAATTGAGTATTTATGTGGGTGGGGTCAACCTTTACACAAACTGAGTATTTATGTGGGTGGGGTCAACCTGTACACAAACTGAGTATTTATGTGGGTGGGGTTAACCTGTACACAAACTGAGTATTTATGTGGGTGGGGTCAACCTGTACACATATGGAGTATTTATGTGGGTGGGGTCAACCTTTACACAAACTGAGTATTTATGTGGGTGGGGTCAACCATAACACAAACTGAGTATTTATGTGGGTGGGGTCAACATGTACACAAACTGAGTATTTATGTGGGTGGGGTCAACCTGTACACAAATTGAGTATTTATGTGGGTGGGGTCAACCTTTACACAAACTGAGTATTTATGTGGGTGGGGTCAACCTGTACACAAACTGAGTATTTATGTGGGTGGGGTTAACCTGTACACAAACTGAGTATTTATGTGGGTGGGGTCAACCTGTACACATATGGAGTATTTATGTGGGTGGGGTCAACCTTTACACAAACTGAGTATTTATGTGGGTGGGGTCAACCATTACACAAACTGAGTATTTATGTGGGTGGGGTCAACTTTTACACAAACTGAGTATTTATGTGGGTTGGGGTCAACATGTACACAAACTGAGTATTTATGTGGGTTGGGTCAACCTTTACACAAACTGAGTATTTATGTGAGTGGGGTCAACCTTTAGACAAACTGAGTATTTATGTGGGTGGGGTCAACCTTTACACAAACTGAGTATTTATGTGGGTGGGGTCAACCTGTACACATACTGGGTATTTATGGGGGTGAGGTCAACCTTTACACAAATTGAGTATTTATGGGGGTGAGGTCAACCTGTACACAAATTGAGTATTTATGTGGGTTGGGGTCAACATGTACACAAACTGAGTATTTATGTGGGTTGGGTCAACCTTTACACAAACTGAGTATTTATGTGAGTGGGGTCAACCTTTAGACAAACTGAGTATTTATGTGGGTGGGGTCAACCTTTACACAAACTGAGTATTTATGTGGGTGGGGTCAACCTTTACACAAATTGAGTATTTATGGGGGTGGGGTCAACCTTTACACAAATTGAGTATTTATGTGGGCGGGGTCAACTTTTACACAAACTGAGTATTTATGTGGGTTGGGGTCAACATGTACACAAACTGAGTATTTATGTGGGTTGGGTCAACCTTTACACAAACTGAGTATTTATGTGAGTGGGGTCAACCTTTAGACAAACTGAGTATTTATGTGGGTGGGGTCAACCTTTACACAAACTGAGTATTTATGTGGGTGGGGTCAACCTGTACACATACTGGGTATTTATGGGGGTGAGGTCAACCTTTACACAAATTGAGTATTTATGGGGGTGGGGTCAACCTTTACACAAATTGAGTATTTATGTGGGTGGGGTCAACCTTTACACAAATTGAGTATTTATGGGGGTGAGGTCAACCTTTACACAAACTGAGTATTTATGTGGGTGGGGTCAACCTTTACACAAATTGAGTATTTATGGGGGTGAGGTCAACCTTTACACAAACTGAGTATTTATGTGGGTGGGGTCAACCTTTACACAAATTGAGTATTTATGGGGGTGAGGTCAACCTGTACACAAACTGAGTATTTATGTGGGTGGGGTCAACCTGTACACATACTGGGTATTTATGGGGGTGAGGTCAACCTTTACACAAATTGAGTATTTATGGGGGTGGGGTCAACCTTTACACAAATTGAGTATTTATGTGGGTGGGGTCAACATGTACACAAACTGAGTATTTATGTGGGTTGGGTCAACCTTTACACAAACTGAGTATTTATGTGAGTGGGGTCAACCTTTAGACAAACTGAGTATTTATGTGGGTGGGGTCAACCTTTACACAAACTGAGTATTTATGTGGGTGGGGTCAACCTGTACACAAACTGAGTATTTTTGTGGGTGGGGTCAACCTGTACACAAATTGAGTATTTATGTGGGTGGGGTCAACCTGTACACAAACTGAGTATTTATGTGGGTGGGGTCAACCTTTACACAAATTGAGTATTTATGGGGGTGGGGTCAACCTTTACACAAATTGAGTATTTATGTGGGTGGGGTCAACCTTTACACAAATTGAGTATTTATGTGGGTGGGGTCAACCTTTACACAAATTGAGTATTTATGGGGGTGGGGTCAACCTTTACACAAATTGAGTATTTATGTGGGTGGGGTCAACCTGTACACAAACGGAGTATTTATGTGGGTGGGGTCAACCTCTACACAAACTGAGTATTTATGTGGGTGGGGTCAACCTGTACACATACTGGGTATTTTTGTGGGTGGGGTCAACCTGTACACAAACTAAATATTTATGTGGGTGGGGTCAACCTGTACACATACTGAGTATTTATGTAGGTGGGGTCAACCTTTACACAAACTGAGTATTTATGTGGATGGGGTCAACCTTTACACAAACTGAGTATTTATGTGGATGGGGTCAACCTTTACACAAACTGAGTATTTATGAGGGTGGGGTCAACTTTTATACAAACTGAGTAAGTATGTGGGTGGGGTCAACCTGTACACATACTGAGTATTTATGTAGGTGGGGTCAACCTTTACACAAACTGAGTATTTATGTGGATGGGGTCAACCTTTACACAAACTGAGTATTTATGTGGATGGGGTCAACCTTTACACAAACTGAGTATTTATGAGGGTGGGGTCAACTTTTATACAAACTGAGTAAGTATGTGGGTGGGGTCAACCTGTACACATACTGAGTATTTATGTAGGTGGGGTCAACCTTTACACAAACTGAGTATTTATGTGGATGGGGTCAACCTTTACACAAACTGAGTATTTATGTGGGTGAGGTCAGCCTGTACACATACTGAGTATTTATGTAGGTGGGGTCAACCTTTACACAAACTGAGTAAGTATGTGGGTGGGGTCAACCTGTACACATTCTGAGTATTTATGTGGGTGGGGTCAACCTTTATACAAACTGAGTATTTATGTGGGTAGGGTCAACCTTTACACTGAGTATTTATTCGGGTCGGGTCAACCTGTACACAAACTGAGTATTTATGTGGGTGGGGTCAGCCTTTACACAAGCTGAGTATTTATGTGGGTTGGGGTCAACCTGTACACAAACTGAGTATTTATGTTGGTGGGGTCAACCTTTTCACAAACTGAGTATTTATGTGGGTGGGGTCAACCTGTACACATACTGAGTATTTATGTCGTTGGGGTCAACCTGTACACAAACTGAGTATTTATGTGGGTGGGGTCAACCCTAACACAAACTGAGTATTTATGTTGGTGGGGTCAACCTTTACACAAATTGAGTATTTATGTGGGTGGGGTCAACCATGACACAAACTGAGTATTTATGTGGGTGGGGTCAACCTGTACACAAACTGAGTATTTATGTGGGTGGGGTCAACCCTAACACAAACTGAGTATTTATGTGGGTGGGTCAACCATTACACAAACTGAGTAGTTTTGTGGGTGGGGTCAACCTTTGCACAAACTGAGTATTTATGTGGGTGGGGTCAACTTGTACACAAACTGAGTATTTATGAGGGTGGGGTCATCCATTACACAAACTGAGTATTTTTGTGGGTGGGTCAACCATTACACAAACTGAGTAGTTTTGTGGGTGGGGTCAACCTTTGCACAAACTGAGTATTTATGTGGGTGGGGTCAACTTGTACACAAACTGAGTATTTATGAGGGTGGGGTCATCCATTACACAAACTGAGTATTTTTGTGTGTGGGGTCAACTTTTACACAAACTGAGTATTTATGTGGGTGGGGTCAAACTTTACACAAACTGAGTATTTTTGTGGGTGGGGGTCAACCTTTACACATATTGAATTTTTATATTGACTTTACTACCATAATTCTTAAAACACAATTAAACCAACCAATGTTTTTATATAATTATATGTTTTTGTTCAGGCTCATTATTCCACGGGTGCTGTGTCGGCTTCATTTACTTCCACAGCGGCTACCCCACAGACAGAACACGAAGCAGGTACGACCAATTATCTGTACCAAACAACCATAGTCTTTTCACTCATCAATGTTTTTGATTGATTTTTTTTTTTTTTTACTCTGAACTTTATTTCACTGTTTTTTTAGCTTTATATGACTTGAGTTGCCAAAATGTTTATATTTTTTCTGTAGAACAAGATTAGAAAAAGGACAGCTATTTTACTTAAGAAGTACAAATTCTGTAGAGAAAATACATCAAGTTTTGTTTACCCAACATGAATCACGGTCATGGGAAATCAATGGCTTGCTCAATAGATATTATTTTCATTCAAATGTTTTTATTTTTTTCTTTATAACAAAATTTAAGAAGTGGACAGCTATTTTACTTAAAGAGGCATGAGCTGCCAAATTCCCACTTTTTTCACAATTTCTGATCGTCACGACAGTTAGAGGCTTTGAAGGCTATCGAAAAACTAAATGATTGGTAATGCAATGAGTAAAATCCATACAGTATGTGACCTGTATGAACCGAAAACGTGTTCGAAAAGTAAACAAAATGTAAATAACCTGGACGACCATTCATTCATTCTAAGCCAAAGTTAGTTCAAAACAATACTTTATCGTACTTTAGAAGCACTAAAAAGCTTCTGAATTATACGTCTTGAGAAAAATAGCCAATAATTTCAACATTCTGTTTTAACACTGAAATATCAACATTTTGGCAGCTCATGTCTCTTTAATATGTACAAATTTTCAACTAAATTTACACCAAGTATTGATACCTACATGAATCCAGGCTATGGGAATTTTGAACGGCACGCTCAATAGATAGTATTTGTACACAATGATGACCGTTCAGTTGTCCAATGAGTGACAGGAATTGGTGCCCCCGTCGGTAGAGTTAAAGTATTCCTTTGATAGGTTGCGGGTTCAAATCCCACTCTGTCCAAAGAAATATTGAAAAAAATATTAGAGGACCTTTCACTCGATCTCCTGGTGCAAGGGCTGTCTGGTGAAGGTTTGGGGTTTCCTCACCCCCTTATCTAGACAAATTAAATTGAAACATTTCAGAATGTGTTTTTAACTTGATCGCTGTTTGCAGAAGAGTTGCAAGGCACTCACAGAAAGTCTGAATGTTTCGTATGAGAAAGAGTTAGATTTTCTCCCCTACAAACTCTGCAATGCCACCATATAAGTGAAATTATCATGAGGCATAAAAACAACACGTCTGTAGCTACAAATGGATACTTTACATGTATTGACTGAATTTTTCATATTATTTTACCTATTTAGCGGCAATTGATGAAGATCTCTTAAGATATGAGCGAGTGAAGAAGAAAGCTTATGTTCGTTTAACAACCAGTGTAGGTCAACTTAACCTGGAACTATTTGCTGATATGGTAAGATATATCCTCATTGATCTGGATAATCTTTCCTACCCTCTAATCTTGAGTGCGGAATAAAACACCAAACAATCAATCAATCTTACCCTTTCTAATCTTGAATGCGGCGTAAAACACCAAACAATCAATCAATCTTACCCTCTCTAATCTTGAGCACTGCGTAAAACACCAAACAATCAATCAATCTTACCCTCTCTCATCTTGAGTGCGGCGTAAAACACCAAACAATCAATCTTACCCTCTCTAATCTTGAGCGCGGCGTAAAACACCAAACAATCAATCTTACCCTCTCTAATCTTGAACGCGGCGTAAAACACCAAACAATCAAGCTTACCCTCTCTAATCTTGAACGCGGTGTAAAACACCAAACAATCAATCAATCTTACCCTCTCTAATCTTGAACGCGGCGTAAAACACCAAACACTCAATCTTACCCTCTCTAACCTTGAGCACGGCGTAAAACACCAAACAATCAATCAATCTTACCCTCTTTAATCTTGAGCATGGTGTAAAACACCAAACAATCAATCAATCTTACCCTCTCTAATCTTGAGCGTGGCGTAAAACACCAAACAATCAATCTTACCCTCTTTAATCTTGAGCATGGCATAAAACACCAAACAATCAATCAATCTTACCCTCTCTAATCTTGAGCGTGGCGTAAAACACCAAACAATCAATCAATCTTACCCTCTCTAATCTTGAACGTAGCGTAAAACACCAAACAATCAATCAATCTTACCCTTTCTAATCTTGAGCATGGCGTAAAACCCCAAACAATCGATCAATCTTACCATCTCTAATCTTGAGCACGGGGTAAACACCAAACAATCGATCAATCTTACCCTCTCTCTTCACACTGGCAACATTTTGATATATGTTAAAGGCGCACTCGACGCCGTAACCTTTCTAAAATTTGTTAAAGGAAAAGAAAATCTAAGCTTTAGACTAGTAATAATGATAATCCCTATATATTTCTAGAGATTTCCCATCCTTTAAGAAAGCTAATTTGCTACAAGCAAAACCACTAAATTTACCACACAGGGAACAATCTGTCTGTCTAGTTATGTCCAGATCCTTTGTCAACCTTACTCCAGATGGAGTCAGGGGCTTTCCTCTGGGCAATGAGCCCTGTTTCCTCCCCCACTAAACCTGGCAATGCCACCATATAAGTGAAATAATCTTGAGTGCAAGGTAAAACATCAATCAATCAAAACTTATTAAGCCCATGCCCCTTATCTAGACAAATTAAATTGAAACATTTCAGAATGTGTTTTTAACTTGATCGCTGTTTGCAGAAGAGTTGCAAGGCACTCACAGAAAGTCTGAATGTTTCGTATGAGAAAGAGTTAGATTTTCTCCCCTACAAACTCTGCAATGCCACCATATAAGTGAAATTATCATGAGGCATAAAAACAACACGTCTGTAGCTACAAACAATCAATCAATCTTACCCTCTCTAATCTTGAGCGTGGCGTAAAACACCAAACAATCAATCTTACCCTCTTTAATCTTGAGCATGGCATAAAACACCAAACAATCAATCAATCTTACCCTCTCTAATCTTGAGCGTGGCGTAAAACACCAAACAAGCAATCAATCTTACCCTCTCTAATCTTGAACGTAGCGTAAAACACCAAACAATCAATCAATCTTACCCTTTCTAATCTTGAGCATGGCGTAAAACCCCAAACAATCGATCAATCTTACCCTCTCTAATCTTGAGCACGGGGTAAACACCAAACAATCGATCAATCTTACCCTCTCTCTTCACACTGGCAACATTTTGATATATGTTAAAGGCGCACTCGACGCCGTAACCTTTCTAAAATTTGTTAAAGGCAAAGAAAATCTAAGCTTTAGACTAGTAATAATTATAATCCCTATATATTTCTAGAGATTTCCCATCCTTTAAGAAAGCTAATTTGCTACAAGCAAAACCACTAAATTTACCACACAGGGAACAATCTGTCTGTCTAGTTATGTCCAGATCCTTTGTCAACCTTACTCCAGATGGAGTCAGGGGCTTTCCTCTGGGCAATGAGCCCTGTTTCCTCCCCCACTAAACCTGGCAATGCCACCATATAAGTGAAATAATCTTGAGTGCAAGGTAAAACATCAATCAATCAAAACTTATTAAGCCCATGCCCCTTTAAAATAATCTTGAGTGCAAAGTAAAACATCAATCAATCAATCAATCAAAACTTATAAAAGAATGTTGATAGCTCATGCTCCTTTAAAACTTATTCCCTCATAATGCTTTGATTGTTTTTTTCAGGTACCTAGGACGTGTGATAATTTTATCAAACATTGTACATCAGGATATTATGATGATACGATCTTCCACAGATCTATCAGGAACTTTATGGTCAGTTGCATTTTGCTTCCCTCGTTAATCTAATAATTATTAATTTGTTTGTCCCCTGTCGTTTAAATGTATATCAACTTTTGATTAAAATATCCTATTTATTTGTTTAATATATTTATGAACACTAAAACACACGGGCACAGGGAAAATCTTCTTGTCTAAAATAACCAGGGAGACAAGTTTCTAATTGGGTTAAAAAGAGGTATATCATTTAGACCTTTATACCCCATCATAAATTGTATTTGTTTAATATGTACATATACATGTACTTATAGAAACTTGAACATTCTTTTATTTTATCTGCTAAAGCACTATTCTTTATTTGCACTTTTGTTTTGGCTTTGATGTATCTTCAGGCTTGTCTACACAGTTGGTTTTGTGCAATATTTTAAGCTGCTGTCTACATCATGTGGCATGTCAGGAACCCCCAGGATGTTTTCAGATCTTTTATTTAGATTGAGTATCTGGTCTAATACATATTTAAAACTAGAATTAGCTGGAAAGTCAACATATGTTTTATTTAGATTGAGTATCTGGTCTAATATACATTTAAAACTAGAATTAGCTGGAAAGACAACATATGTTTTATTTAGATTGAGTATCTGGTCTAATATACATTTAAAACTAGAATTAGCTGGAAAGTCAACATATGTTTTATTTAGATTGAATAACGGGTCTAATATAGGCTTATTTAAGAACACTAAAACACACAGGCACAGGGAAAATCTTCTTGTCTAAAATAACCATGAAGACGAGTTTCTAATTGTGTTAAAAAGAGGTACAATGTATATCATTTAGACCTTTATACCCCATCATAAATTGTTGTAATAAACTAAACCTATGATATTTCATTAGGTTGTACTACTTTGTACATGGTGATGTTTAATGTGAGCTTTCAAGAGAAACTACTCTCATCATCAGAAATTTGTCCTGTGTGTTTTGGTTTTAGTTTTTGTAAAACCGCTCCATAGAAGAATCTATTCATAAGGTCGACGACTGACAGAACATTTAAAACTAAAATATCCTGGAAAGTCAACAAGTATGATGAAAAATTGATTATTTGCGGTTTAATGCTACACTCAGGATTATTTCCCTTTTATGACGACAGAAGAAGTATTAGTCCGGGTTTCTGACTCAGTATATAAAAAAGTCATTTTGGAGTCAGAAATCCGGACTAAAGAAGTATGAATCTAAACTTGAACAGATCATTATTATCATGTGTTTTGTTTTTCTCTTGTAGATACAAGGTGGGGATCCCACAGGCACAGGCCGGGGTAAGATTTTTGTATTATCACAAATTGAACTCAATTAAATTTCGCATTTGTACGGAATTAATATAAAAAGTAGTTTACATAACAGCACACGACCATGGTTTTCACGTGTGTAGTCTCTGTAGGTTCGGCAATGTATATATTTTTTACCCCTCGGGCAAATTTTGCACGAAGGGTATTGTCGTTGCCTCCGTCGTCCGTCTGTCAATTGGTCCTTGTAAACACATTATCTAAAAAAGTCTTTAACTTACAACTTTGAAACTTGACACATTTGTTCAATACAGCAAGTACAAGAAGCCTATGTAAAATCAATGCGCTCGGATGTTTTTTTTTTTAAGAGTTATGCCCCTTTTATTACCGCTGCTATAAAAAGCCTTGTAAACACATTATCTAAAAAAGTCTTTAACTTACAACTTTAAAACTTCACACATTTGTTTAATACAGCAAGTACAAGAATCCTATTGAAAATCAACGTGCTCGGATGTTTTTTTCAAGAGTTATGCCCCTTTTATTACCGCTGCTATAAAAAGCCTTGTAAACACATTATCTAAAAAAGTCTAACTTACAACTTTAAAACTTCACACATTTGTTTCAATTCCATTTAATCTAAAAAATTACAAACACATTAGGACCTGTTTTCACCGTCCGATTGTGCCAAGAAGAATTAATGCTATGGGAAGGAAAACTAGACCCGTTAAAAGCTCAAATCCCAAAGTTAGAAACAAATCCATGGTTTGACCCAATCTGGGTTATACCATTACATGTAGGTCCATGTTGTGCTTTGGGAATCCCCAGTTTTATCAACCAATAATTAAACCCCCTTTTAACACAGTAAGAAACTTGTCTCCATGGTTATTTTAGACCAGAAGATTTTCCCTGTGCCTGTGTGTTTTATTGTAAAAAAATTACTAATACTTAAACTTTGACATCTTTTGATTGCCGTCCCAAAAATGCATTCAATAACATAAATTTGGTTTCATATTAGGATCAAATGTTAGAAATCTAAGCTCACTTCACAAGTTGGGCTTCTGTGGGTCAGTTGGTCAAATATCTAGATACGATCACAAGCCATGTTATAAGTGAAACAATCAGACATCAATCAATCAATCAATCAATCAATCCAGTAATCCCAAAGTAGCTATAGATGAATCAAATCCCACTCAGACCAAATATAATATCAAAATTTCTGAGTGAATTTTTCACTCGATCATCGTATGTTTGAGAGTTGCCAGGTACTCTCCGAAGGTCAGGGGTTTCCTCCAGGCAATTAGCCTGGATTTTTTCCCCACTAAACCTGGCAACGCCACCTTATAAGGGAAATAATCTTGAGTGCAGCGTAAAACATCAATCAATCAATCAATCTGTTTGTGTTGACCTCCAGGTGGTGAATCTGCTTGGGGCAGCCCCTTTAAAGATGAATTCAAACCTAACCTAACTCATTCTGGTAGGGGAGTATTGAGTATGGCAAATAGTGGACCCAATACAAACAAGTCACAGTTGTAAGTCTTTTTTTCTTCTTTTTATTTTCACTTGTTGAAATCAACAGCTCCTGAATTTCTATCCGCATACTAAAGAACAGCTGATTATACTCAGTTTTAAAGTGGCATGAGCTGCCAAAATTCACACTTTTTTCATAATTTCTGATCGTCTCGACAGAAATCGGCTTTAAAAGCCATCGAAAAACTAAATGATTGGCGTTGGAATGAAGAAGATCCATACAGTATGTAGCCTGTACGAACCGAACAGGTGTTCGAAAAGTAAACAAAATTTAAATAACCGGGACGACCATTCATTCATTCTAAGATAAAGTTAGTTCAAAACGACACTTTGTCGTATATTTTCGAAACTAGAAGCACTAAAAAGCTTGAGCAAAATACAGCCAATTATATCAACAATCTGTTTTAACGTTAAAATATCAACATTTTGGCAGTTCCGGCCACTTTAAGTAAACAAGCTGCTTGGAGAAATATTATGTCAGACACCAAATATCACCTGTATACCCACGCAACGGCGTCAAATAACTAATAATATATACCGAGATGAGTTTAATTTTAGATCAAGGCCCGAAACCCTGAAGTGGAAAATTAAAAAAAAGCATCCACCTCTCTCAGGTTTCTATTCTGTAATAGTGACCTGAAGACCAAACTCTTGTTCTATTTTATCATATCTTTTATGTTTGCTTATACTTCTTTATCCTTCTCCTTTGCAAATGAATAGATTAAACAATAATCTGAACCATATCTTAGCATATCAATCAATCCATCACACAACTATCAATGTTTAGCTGCATGTCTCTCTCCATTAAGGATTATAAGTCTGTGCTTGTGCCGATGTTACAACACCCCCCCCCCCCCCCCCACACCACCGTTTCATATTTGACCACAGCTTCAATGTAGAGTGAATTAACTAGCAACATCTCCACTCAGATAGATTGATTGATTTTTTAAGCTGCACTTAAGATTATTTCACTTATACATGTACATGTATATGGCTGCATTACCAGGTTTTGCAGGGGAGGAAACCCGGTGCTTTGCCTGGAGCAATTCCCGACCTTCTGAAAGTACCTGGCACCTGTTCCTTGTACGGCGATCGAGTACTCAGATAGAATAATGTTCCCCCTCCCTTCAGTCAATTAATCATAATTCGTTTTACTGATTGCTTTAATGCCCTAGTTGAAGGTAGCCAGAATTTTTTGTATAATCCATGGTAACATATTTTTCATTTCAGTTTTATAACATATAGATCCTGTAAACATTTGGATGGGAAGCATGCAGTATTTGGGAAGTGAGTAACCAAAACCTTATCGACATTCTCTAACAAACTACAAAGTCAATTCTAATGGACAAATATCTCTCCGGGTTTTCACTTGATTGTCTATTTGTAAAGTTTGCCTTATGGAACGAATAGGGGCTCTTCTCCCACTAAACCTGACAATGTAACCGTATTAGTGAAATAACAGTAAAGCTTCAATTTAATCAGGGTCGCGGGTTCGAATCCCACTCAGTCCAAAAATTGGAAAATTTTCTGACTGGGTTTTCACTTGAACGACGTACATGTATGTGGGATGGTTGCCAGTTACCAGCGGAAGATCGTGGGTTTCCTCCGGGCACAAAGCCCGGTTTCCTCCCACACTAAAACTGGCAACGCTGCCATATAAGTGAAATAATCTTGAGCGCGGCGTAAAACACCAATCAATCAATCAATCAATCAATCAATCAATCTCTCCCAAAGCATGACAATGTAACCGTATTAGTGAAATAACCTTAAAGCTTCAATTAAATCAACAATCACTTTGTTCAACTGCATTTAATGAATGAAATATTCTGTTGATATTCAGGGTGGTTGGAGGCCTGGATACTTTGGATAAAATGGAAAAAATTAAAACAAATAAAGAGGATAAGCCAAAGGTAAGCTTGACACCGAGATGAACGTCAGTGGCCGATTGGGCCTAGGAGGCCTTGCACATGGGCCCCTTACATACAATTAATTGAAATACACTATCACTTTAACTGACTGGACCACAGAGGCCCCTCACAAATTTGAAATATACACTTTAACCAAGTAAAGCACATAACCCCCCCCCCCCCCCCCCCTCCCCCCCCCCCTCCCCCTACATACAGTTAATTAAAATAGTCTATCACTTTAACCGAGTGAACCACAAAGGCCCCTCGAATAATTAAAATAGATATTGTCTTTAACTGTGTCTGACTGAGGGACTATCACTTTAACCAAGTGAACCACAAACGTCCCTCGAATAATTAAAATAGATATTGTCTTTAACTGTGTCTGACTGAGGGACTATCACTTTAACCAAGTGAACCACAAACGTCCCTCGAATAATTAAAATAGATATTGTCTTTAACTGTGTCTGACTGAGGGACTATCACTTTAACCAAGTGAACCACAAAGGTCACTCGAATAATTAAAATACTTATTGACTTTAATTGCGTCTGACTGAGGGACTATCACTTTTACCGACTGAACCACAAACGTCCCTCGAATAATTAAAATAGATATTGTCTTTAATTGCGTCTGACTGAGGGACTATCACTTTAACTGACTGAACCACAAAAAACCCTGACAGTTAAAATAGACCCGTCTGTGATTAATAAATAATCACAATCCCTCCTAAGTTTTCATTATTGTTTTATTTCAGGAAGAAATAAAGATCATTCAAGCAAAAGTTTTTGTCAATCCATTTGAAGAAGCTGACGAACAGGTATGTAGTATGTCTGCTATATAATATGTCTTTCCTTTGTTTAAGTTCAATTGACCGGCCATATATTGAGAAAATTTGATTGAAATAGATTTAGCTATACGTTTCTTATTTTTATCAAAAAGTACAAAAAAGGACTTTTCCGTTGATAAGGATCTTGCAGAGGATGGTTTAGGTAGTTTTATAAGTAGCAAAAAACAAACATGTACTCTTACATCACAGCATATTGAATATCATTTGTCTTTGGAAAACCTGAATTAAGTATCAAAACCTACTTTGAAGTTGGAAGTTGTTAAATGTATGTGGAAGGGGTGCCAAGTTTATGTACCTGCAAAATATCCAGGGTTTATTGTGTGCAGAGACCGATTCACTTCCCCTTCCCCTTAACCTGACAATGCCACCATATACAGTCAAACCTGGACAAGGTGCCTGACCAACCGACGCCCCCGAAGGAAATCCTGTATTTAAGACACGGTATAGACCGTGGCCAGCGGGACTGGGTTTCCTTTTTTAATCCTTTTTAAAAAACAAAGAGATGTGCACAAATCATTGAACTAATTAAAAAAGTTCTCACTCATGAGAAAAGATGATGGGTCCGTCGCATCGGGCCACCTTTTACGTTTCACTTTATAGTTGGTCGCTTAAACCAGGTTTTATTGCAACGTATCTTAATTGTGATATTAAGGAGTCAATCTTTTAATTGTAAATTTCTTTTTTCTTTTTCTTATCAGCTTCAAAAAGAAAGAGAAGATTCCATTCAACAAGATAAAGACGCAGTAGAAAAAGAAAAACAAAAAGTTAAAAGGAAAGAACTGGAAAGAGGACCCAAAAATTACAAAGCTGGTGTGGGAAAATATATTAATCCAAGTGTCTTGTAAGTTGAAACTTTTTTCTGAAAAATTTGAGTAAAATTTGATAAAAAGTAAAATTGTGAGTAAAATTTGATAAAAAAAATCAACAAAGCAGACCGATTGTTTCGCATTTATTCCTGATAATGGACCTCCCTGCCAGCGCTACATGTTTTGGGCAAATGGCTGAGGGGATTATTTGGTAAGTTGGTTAGCTGATTGTTTGGTGTTTTACACCGCACTCAAGATTATTTCACTTCTATGGCGGCGTTGCCAGGTTTAGTGGGGGAGGAAAGCGGCATCATTGCGGGGAGGAAACACCTGAGCTTCGGAGAGTACCTGGCAACTCTTCAACATACGGCGACCGAGTCAATACTCCACTCAGAAATTTTTCAATTTTTATTTGGTCTGAGTGGGATTCGAGCCCGGGCTGCATTTATTTGGTAGGCAATGGTTCATGTACATTGTTACCTAGAAATTAAACCATACATGTAACAAGCACTTTTATCTCAAGTTCACTGATTTACATATTTTAACTACATGTAATATCTAAATAATATATTTATTTATCAATTTTCGTTCAACTGACCATATGTTTTTGTTTTAGAAAAAGGCCATCAGATGAAACAGAAAGTTTGTCTGAGAAGAAAAAAGCTAAAGTGAAATCTTCAGGATCTTATAAGTTTGGTGATTTTAGTGCTTGGTAGAACCACTTGTATTATCTCCCCTCTCAAGAGTTGTCTCCCCTCTCAAGACTTATCTCCCTTTGTATGCAAGATTCGTTGGTGAATTAAAATCATCCACTGGATTCAATTGAAATAGTGCATTCAAAATGAGACAAATACCATTAGTAATGTTATGTCCTTCGGGTGCATAAGCAAGAACAGACATAAGTATTTATCAGTTGTTTCCCTTTCTCCCTCACTCGGTTGATACATTGTTTACTGAAGTTATATGAACATGTCTGTTGACTCTCATTGTTGGTCCATCAGCCAATGAAAAGCCTTCAGACTTATTTGGATGAAAACATTAGGATTGTACTTATTGAGTGAGTGAGTGAGTGATTTGGGTTTTACGTCCTACCTAACAGCATTTCAGTCATATGAAGACTTTGTCTCCTTGTGGCAGGGCAGATTTCCACTGCTCTTTTATTTGGTGCTGCCTCACCGAGACGACTTGCCGAAGACACCCAGCAAGCCCCCTTACCCAGTCATATTATAGTGACACTGGGCCAACCAGTCGTTGCTCTAACTCCTATTGCTTAGCGCCAAGCGAAGCAGTAGCAGCTCCCACTCGACCCAGGCTTGAACCTGGATCTCCCAGTCCTGATGTACTTACTGACAGCCAGACTACAAGGAAATATGTGAATCTATGTTTGTGAACTAAAGTACTCAGCCCCTCATGTCTGTGAACTCAGCTTTTCATGTTTGTTAGCTCAAGTACTCAGCCTTTCGGCCAATGATAAACCTGGGGATTTCTCTGGACAGCTGATTTTCGTCACTCATCATTATATTTTCCGCCTTGTTCGTGTAAGGACTCTGACTTTTGTAGACTGTAACTTCTTATTGAGAGATAAAATCAACACAGAATTCAATTATAAACGGTCTAGAGGATTTCAAACATCTGATACATTTGAATATTTTACCTAATTTCCAAGTTTCTTTTTGAAGAAATAAGCGAGGGCCATCACTGGTCGTAGATTAAAGTCACATTAGCTGCCAAATATTGGAAAAATTTATTTCAAACTAAGTTTGCTAATTGTCATTTTTAACAAGAAGTACAGTAACAAGAAGTTTGGCAGCAGGCAGAAGGACCATCTACAAGGGAAGCAATCTATGATCCCAGGGCAGGTTTAGTTTTTCTGTCTGCTGTGGTATTCACTCACAGAACCCCTAAAATGTAAAGGTCCGTTCTCACTGTGCGATTTGTCGTACCGATTAATAGGGATGCTTTTAATTGTCAATATGATTCATAAACCATTCAAATGCATCCATTTTAATCGCATCCTACAAGTCTGTACGACAAATCGCACAGTGAGAACGGGCCTGTACTCGAGCAACTCTACAACTGATTGATTGATTGATGTTCTTCGCAACACTCAAGATTATTACACGTACATGTATATGGTAGCTCTATGCCAGGGGCAGGTTGTTCAAAAATGTATAAGGTTTAATACCGGTATATCTTTGTTGGATTCCTTTGTTACGCTGCACGCAACGTGTTTTAGACCTGTATTTAGCCGAGAAAAGTGTTTTTTCTTTATTTCTATCTGTGGTGCATACGTCAGGGGGTGTGTTAGATTCTCAGCGCCACAGTGGTTGTTTATTCGGGCTAACCTGTATAAAGTCTAAAACACTTGAACAACTCAGCCCAGGAGGAAATCACCGACTTTCGCGGGTTCGAATCCAACTCAGTCCCTAAAAAAAATTGGAAAATTTTCTGACAGGGTTTTTACTCGAACGACCTATGTGGGATGGTTGCCAGTTACCACCGGAAGGTTGAGGATTTCCTACGGGCATAGAGCCCGGTTTCCTCCCACAATAAAACTGTCAACGCCGCCATATAAGTGAAATAATCTTGAGCGCGGTGTAACAATCAAACAATCAATCAGTCACCTAACTTTCCGTGGGTAATTCGAAACTTTGTCCGAAATATTTGCGATGATGATGTAAGACATTTTCTGACAGAAATCAGAATCATCATCGCAGATATTTCGGACTATTCGAAACTCTCACACGTGGTTGACAGTCTGACCGGCAAGTAAGTAAAACAAGCTGAGACACATGGGCTCAGCTAACACGAAGGGTGACATAGTGAGAACGGCAAATTTTTCTTGGACTGACTGGGATTTGAGCCCTGACCGATCGATTAGTAGCTTGTATTTGACTGAGAGACTATCGCTCTTTTGACTGAGCTACCGAAAACCCATTCAATTGAGGTCCTATTACTGATATTATAGAGGCAGCTATGACATCGAGCAATGCAAACCTCCAACAGCAAGACTTTGTCACCCCCCCCCCCCCCCCCACATACATCACAAGACAATGTGACATAATTCTACTAGGCACTACATGTAATATATTTTTGAAGAACTGGAGCCTGTTTCACAAAACGGCGTGAATGTATTTTTTGGTAACTTATAGACCGTATCTCTATACAGGGATGTCAAGACGTTTACTTAAAAAACTTACGCTGCGCCGGCCTTGTGAAACACCTTGGCCCCGGCAGCCATGAGCTTGCAGGCGGGCAGGGTTTCCATTCGGACTGTTTACCTGAAGGTAAAATTCACCGAATTTTTCTAGAAGTTATTGGGGTTAATGACTGCAAAATTGTTGGTAGCTCCGTTGGCCAATGGAGCAAAACATAGAGCTATCGATAGTTAAAGTGGCATGAGCTGCCAAAATGTTGATATTTTGAGGTTGAAACAGTATGTTGAAATTATTGGCTATTTGTCTCAAGACGTACAATTCAGAAGCTTTTTAGTGTTCTAGTCTCGAAAATGTACGATAAAGTATTGTTTTGAACTAGCTTTGGCTTAGAATGAATGAATGGTCGTCCCGGTTATTTAAATTTTGTTTACTTTTCGAACACATTTTCGGTTCGCACAGGCCACATACTGTATGGATTTTCCTCATTCCAACGCCAATTATTTAGTTTTCCAATGGCCTTCAAAGCCTCTAACTGTCGTGACGATCAGAAATTATGAAAAAAGTGTGAATTTTGGCAGCTCATGCCACTTTAAACACACAAGCCTACTCTGGGACCTGAGTTCGATTCCCGTTTCGGGCGTCACACAAAAATCGATAGAGGAATTTCTACCATATTTTCAAGACAGTGTAATCCCAAAATAACGAGAATACTGTTATACCCACTTTCTAAAAGACACTAATTAACTAAATCGTTCAGTTTTGTTGTTGATCAAATAAAACACTTTAATTGAAGCTGTTGATTTGTTTTGAATCGCTGGTCGAAGTTACCCCAGGGGCAAGTATGACCCATATTTTCTTTCTTTAAAGTGCATATTAAAGTAATATCATCAAGTGGAGTCATTCTGTATGGGTATCAAAAGAACGGTTATTTCGCTGCCTTTCACAAGAATTAGTTGCATTTTTAAAAGCCCGAATACTTTTTGACAAATAGTAATTTTAATAAGAAAAAAAGGGTCGAACTAGCCCCGGTCTCCCCTACATCAAAATGTGAAAATATCATCAAGTGGATCAAGTTTGTAGAAATTCCGGCTAAAACACATTAGAATAAATTTGCATATCTATAGAGATTGAGCATATTCATGGTTCGAGAAAGTTCCTTGACTTCAGCAATACAAAGGCTAATTGTAAATAGCCGTCCGGATAAGCTGGCCATCAAACAATAGGGGAACAGACAATTATAGAGATCGGGAAAGATCTGTACATGAAACACAAACACAAAAACAATCAAAATAGAGGTTAATAATCTAACTATACGTAATAACCACTTTTCTCCGCGATAAGAATATTTTTCTTTGACAAATACAATGTTATCAGATCCGCTTCTAAATGGCATACAACCCAAAAAAAAAAAGACGAAAAGGTATCCTGCATAGCACTAAAATCAAGATGTATAGGTGGGAAGGGGGGGGGGGGGGGGGCGGAGGGGGTTAGGATGTTCATGGAGCCTTGTGCCAGTTAGTTACATGTTTGAGAATGAAAAGCAACACATCATTATTTCCTCTTAAATCCAAGATTTCTGTCTTCCACTCATCTCAGCACCTATCTTGACCTCTCTATAATAAATATAGGCCCACTGTATTCAGTTCATTTGTCTATTTGAAACTTTGTGAGACTTAATGGGGAATACAGCCTCCACATACGAAGGGAGAAAACCCTGAAGCCCTAAGCCAAAATCGAGAAACGTGGTAGGGTCAATATTGCATTTTTAAAGTATTGCACAGAAGACTTTTGATGTAAAATTATTCTAAACGTGTCAGGAAATTTGATTTTGTCCAAAAAAGAATTGCTTTGAAGTGACTCTATACTATGATGCCCTATCAATGTAACATTTCTTTCTCTGGCTTAATTAAGGCCCTATTGGAAAACATAGAGTACAGTGAACTAATTCCCACGATGTGATAAATTTGGAAGATCTTAACCGGAATATTCCGTCTGGCAGTTTTCCGCACATTTAGATGAAGCCTCTGGCCACTTCGCGAATAATAACCCTACAGGATATCTAACAACGCGATTATCGCGGTTTTCTCACGCTGTATAGCTAATCGATAATGGCTCCTGTGACATACATAAACAAATCACATTACTTTTTACAAGATAATAACTGATTTTCGTTAACTCGAACTAACCGAAATTGCAGGAAATATTAGTGGGCCATACTGACCGGAGCTATATATATAGCCACGCCATTTTTGTTGTATACCGTAAGTAATATTGACATATCGGCAGGCCTAGGTATCTGAGTTTGTTAGCCCTTCATCGTTTGCTCGTGTCTACCACCATATTGCCTCACGGTGGGGCCTCGGTGGCTCAGTCGGTTAGAGTGACAGTCCCTCAGGCCTTCCGTCGATGGGGCGCATGATCGAATCTAACTCAGACCAAATAAAAATTGAAGAATTTCGAGTGGATTTTTCTCTCAGTCGCCGTATGTGGAAGAGTGTTTATTCACCGAAGTTTGGGGGTTTCCTCCAGGCAGAGAGCCCGGTTTTCCCCCACTAAACCTGGCAACGCCGCCATATAAGTGGAATAAAAATGAGCACGGAGTAAAACACCAATCAATCAACCTCACTTCTCAAGCCAACTACCTTTTAAAATTATCATTTATTTGCTTTAAACAATACGTATTTACCATCACGTATGCTAGTAGTTGAGACCAGTACATTTACTAGATCTGACAAAAAGTGTACTTGTAACGTTTATTCCATCGTCGGAGCCCACGATTAAAACATAAACTCACAGCCAATACGCCATCGTCGGAGTCCACGATTAAAACATAAACTCACGGCCAATACGCCATCGTCGGAGTCCACGATTAAAACATAAACTCACGGCCAGAACGCCATCGTCGGAGTCCACGATTAGAACATACACTAACGGCTAGAACGCCATCGTCGGAGCCCACGATTAAAACATACACTCACGGCCAGAACGCCATCGTCCGGGCCCACGATTAAAACATACACTCACGGCCAGAACGCCATCGTCCGGGCCCACGATTTAAACATACACTCACGGCCAGAATGCCATCGTCGGAGCCCACGATTAAAACATACACTCACGGCCAGAACACCATCGTCGGAGCCCACGATTAAAACATACACTCACGGCCAGAACGCCATCGTCGGAGCCCACGATTTAAACATACACTCACGGCCAGAACGCCATCGTCCGGGCCCACGATTAAAACATACACTCACGGCCAGAACGCCATCGTCCGGGCCCACGATTTAAACATACACTAACGGCCAGAACGCCATCGTCCGGGCCCACGATTTAAACATACACTCACGGCCAGAACGCCATCGTCCGGGCCCACGATTAAAACATACACTCACGGCCAGAACGCCATCGTCGGAGCCCACGATTAAAACATACACTCACGGCCAGAACGCCATCGTCGGAGCCCACGGTTAAAACATACACTCACGGTCAGAACGCCATCGTCGGAGCCCACGACTAAAACATACAGTCACTGCCAGAACGCCATCGTCCGGGCCCACGATTAAAACATACACTCACGGCCAGAACGCCATCGTCGGAGCCCACGATTAAAACATACACTCACGGCCAGAACGCCATCGTCCGGGCCCACGATTAAAACATAAACTCACGGCCAGAACGCCATCGTCGGAGCCCACGATTAAAACATACATTCACGGTCAGAACGCCATCGTCGGAGTCCACGATTAAAACATACACTCACGGCCAGAACGCCATCGTCCGGGCCCACGATTAAAACATACACTCACGGCCAGAACGCCATCGTCGGAGTCCACGATTAGAACAAACACTAACGGCCAGAACGCCATCGTCGGAGCCCACGATTAAAACATACACTCACGGCCAGAACGCCATCGTCCGGGCCCACGATTAAAACATACACTCACGGCCAGAACGCCATCGTCCGGGCCCACGATTTAAACATACACTCACGGCCAGAATGCCATCGTCGGAGCCCACGATTAAAACATACACTCACGGCCAGAACACCATCGTCGGAGCCCACGATTAAAACATACACTCACGGCCAGAACGCCATCGTCGGAGCCCACGATTTAAACATACACTCACGGCCAGAACGCCATCGTCCGGGCCCACGATTAAAACATACACTCACGGCCAGAACGCCATCGTCCGGGCCCACGATTTAAACATACACTAACGGCCAGAACGCCATCGTCCGGGCCCACGATTTAAACATACACACACGGCCAGAACGCCATCGTCCGGGCCCACGATTAAAACATACACTCACGGCCAGAACGCCATCGTCGGAGCCCACGATTAAAACATACACTCACGGCCAGAACGCCATCGTCGGAGCCCACGGTTAAAACATACACTCACGGTCAGAACGCCATCGTCGGAGCCCACGATTAAAACATACAGTCACTGCCAGAACGCCATCGTCCGGGCCCACGATTAAAACATACACTCACGGCCAGAACGCCATCGTCGGAGCCCACGATTAAAACATACACTCACGGCCAGAACGCCATCGTCCGGGCCCACGATTTAAACATACACTCACGGCCAGAATGCCATCGTCGGAGCCCACGATTAAAACATACACTCACGGCCAGAACACCATCGTCGGAGCCCACGATTAAAACATACACTCACGGCCAGAACGCCATCGTCGGAGCCCACGATTTAAACATACACTCACGGCCAGAACGCCATCGTCCGGGCCCACGATTAAAACATACACTCACGGCCAGAACGCCATCGTCCGGGCCCACGATTTAAACATACACTAACGGCCAGAACGCCATCGTCCGGGCCAACGATTTAAACATACACTCACGGCCAGAACGCCATCGTCCGGGCCCACGATTAAAACATACACTCACGGCCAGAACGCCATCGTCGGAGCCCACGATTAAAACATACACTCACGGCCAGAACGCCATCGTCGGAGCCCACGGTTAAAACATACACTCACGGTCAGAACGCCATCGTCGGAGCCCACGATTAAAACATACAGTCACTGCCAGAACGCCATCGTCCGGGCCCACGATTAAAACATACACTCACGGCCAGAACGCCATCGTCGGAGCCCACGATTAAAACATACACTCACGGCCAGAACGCCATCGTCCGGGCCCACGATTTAAACATACACACACGGCCAGAACGCCATCGTCCGGGCCCACGATTAAAACATACACTCACGGCCAGAACGCCATCGTCGGAGCCCACGATTAAAACATACAGTCACTGCCAGAACGCCATCGTCCGGGCCCACGATTAAAACATACACTCACGGCCAGAACGCCATCGTCGGAGCCCACGATTAAAACATACACACACGGCCAGAACGCCATCGTCCGGGCCCACGATTAAAACATAAACTCACGGCCAGAACGCCATCGTCGGAGCCCACGATTAAAACATACATTCACGGTCAGAACGCCATCGTCGGAGTCCACGATTAAAACATACACTCACGGCCAGAACGCCATCGTCCGGGCCCACGATTAAAACATACACTCACGGCCAGAACGCCATCGTCGGAGTCCACGATTAGAACATACACTAACGGCCAGAACGCCATCGTCGGAGCCCACGATTAAAACATACACTCACGGCCAGAACGCCATCGTCCGGGCCCACGATTAAAACATACACTCACGGCCAGAACGCCATCGTCCGGGCCCACGATTTAAACATACACTCACGGCCAGAATGCCATCGTCGGAGCCCACGATTAAAACATACACTCACGGCCAGAACACCATCGTCGGAGCCCACGATTAAAACATACACTCACGGCCAGAACGCCATCGTCGGAGCCCACGATTTAAACATACACTCACGGCCAGAACGCCATCGTCCGGGCCCACGATTAAAACATACACTCACGGCCAGAACGCCATCGTCCGGGGCCACGATTTAAACATACACTAACGGCCAGAACGCCATCGTCCGGGCCCACGATTTAAACATACACTCACGGCCAGAACGCCATCGTCCGGGCCCACGATTAAAACATACACTCACGGCCAGAACGCCATCGTCGGAGCCCACGATTAAAACATACACTCACGGCCAGAACGCCATCGTCGGAGCCCACGGTTAAAACATACACTCACGGTCAGAACGCCATCGTCGGAGCCCACGATTAAAACATACAGTCACTGCCAGAACGCCATCGTCCGGGCCCACGATTAAAACATACACTCACGGCCAGAACGCCATCGTCGGAGCCCACGATTAAAACATACACTCACGGCCAGAACGCCATCGTCTGGGCCCACGATTAAAACATAAACTCACGGCCAGAACGCCATCGTCGGAGCCCACGATTAAAACATACATTCACGGTCAGAACGCCATCGTCGGAGTCCACGATTAAAACATACACTCACGGCCAGAACGCCATCGTCCGGGCCCACGATTAAAACATACACTCACGGCCAGAACGCCATCGTCGGAGCCCACGATTAAAACATACACTCACGGCCAGAACGCCATCGTCCGGGCCCACGATTAAAACATACACTCACGGCCAGAACGCCATCGTCGGAGCCCACGATTAAAACATACACTCACGGCCAGAACGCTATCAACGGGGCCCACGATTAAAACATACACTCACGGCCAGAACGCCATCGTCGGAGCCCACGATTAAAACATACACTCACGGCCAGAACGCTATCGTCGGGGCCCACGATTAAAACATACACTCACGGCCAGAACGCCATCGTCGGAGCCCACGATTAGAACATACACTCACGGCCAGAACGCCATCGTCGGAGTCCACGATTAAAACATACACTAACGGCCAGAACGCCATCGTCGGGGCCCACGATTAAAACATACACTAACAGCCAGAACGCCATCGTCGGAGTCCACGATTAAAACATACACTCACGGCCAGAACGCCATCGTCGGAGCCCACGATTAAAACATACACTCACGGCCAGAACGCCATCGTCCGGGCCCACGATTAAAACATACACTCACGGCCAGAACGCCATCGTCGGAGCCCACGATTAAAACATACACTCACGGCCAGAACGCTATCAACGGGGCCCACGATTAAAACATACACTCACGGCCAGAACGCCATCGTCGGAGCCCACGATTAAAACATACACTCACGGCCAGAACGCTATCGTCGGGGCCCACGATTAAAACATACACTCACGGCCAGAACGCCATCGTCGGAGCCCACGATTAGAACATACACTCACGGCAAGAACGCCATCGTCGGAGTCCACGATTAAAACATACACTAACGGCCAGAACGCCATCGTCGGGGCCCACGATTAAAACATACACTAACGGCCAGAACGCCATCGTCCGGGCCCACGATTAAAACATACACTCACGGCCAGAACGCCATCGTCGGAGCCCACGATTAGAACATACACTCACGGCCAGAACGCCATCGTCGGGGCCCACGATTAAAACATACACTCACGGCCAGAACACCATCATCGGAGCCCATGATTAAAAGATACACTCACGGTCAGAACACCAACAATCGGAGCCCACGGTTAAAACATACAGTCACGGCCAGAACGCCATCGTCGGAGCCCACGATTAAAACATACACTCACGGCCAGAACGCCATCGTCGGGGCCCACGATTAGAACATACACTCACGGCCAGAACACCATCGTCGGAGCCCACGATTAAAACATACACTCACGGCCAGAACGCCATCGTCGGAGCCCACGATTAAAACATACACTCACGGCCAGAACGCCATCGTCGGGGCCCACGATTAAAACATACACTCACGGCCAGAACGCCATCGTCGGAGCCCACGATTAAAACATACACTCACGGCCAGAACGCCATCGTCCGGGCCCACGATTAAAACATACAGTCACGGCCAGAACGCCATCGTCGGAGCCCACGATTAAAACATACACTCACGGCCAGAACGCCATCGTCGGAGCCCACGATTAAAACATACAGTCACGGCCAGAACGCCATCGTCGGAGCCCACGATTAAAACATACACTCACGGCCAGAACGCCATCGTCGGAGCCCACGATTAAAACATACACTCACGGCCAGAACGCCATCGTCCGGGCCCACGATTAAAACATACAGTCACGGCCAGAACGCCATCGTCGGAGCCCACGATTAAAACATACACTCACGGCCAGAACGCCATCGTCGGAGCCCATGATTAAAACATACACTCACGGCCAGTGAGCTTGTTGCGATTTTAATTGATTGATTGTTTGGTGTTTTACGCCGCGCTCAAGATTATTTCACTTATATGTCGGCGTTGCCAGTTTTATTGTGGGAGGAAACCGGGCTCTCTGCCGGGAGGAAACCCACGACCTTCAGTTGCTAACTGGCAACCATCCCACATAGGTCGTTCGAGTGAAACCCAGTCAGCAAATTTTCCATTTTTTTTGGACTGAGTCGGATTTGAACCCACGACCCATTGGTGGAAGGTTGTTCGGATTGAGCGTCCAACGCTCTACCTACTGAGCCACGGAGGCCCCCTGTTGCGATTTTAAACCTCGGGCCTTTTCCAATTGATAATTTCACTGGATCACATGTTGAAGAGTTGTCAGGTACTCGTCGAAGGTCGAGGGTTTCTCCCGGCAAAGATTCCAGCCCCCTTACTTTACCCGGCAACGCCGCCATATAAGTGATATAATCTTGAGTACATCATTCAATCAATCCATTTGATAACATAATAAAGTGTGCAATGGATGTATTAGAAGTGTATTACTGACAACATGTTCCAGATTGAGAACGGTTCCAAAAGGCTCTCTGTAGTGACTATGTCGATAGTTTTTTTAACACTAATAAACATATCTTGCAAAAAAAAAAAACGAATGAGACACTATTGTTTAAAAAATGCATATTGCATCTAAGGAGGGAATATAGAACGTATGCTGTTAAGTCATTATCAATTTCCCATGGTTTTTTGATTACCGCGAAATAAACATTGGCACGCGGTATTTTGATGGAATAGACTATTTTTCGGCACACGCTCTGGTAGAAGCAAGAGTTAAAATATCGTCTGCTGGGCTGAGCAGCAGGCGAAGGATGGGAGTTGAATGATCGGCTACTGACGCAGAAACGGGACGGTTGTCTGGTGATCAACACTACATACCACTAGTCAGAAAGCCTTGAAGGTTTGTTCATTGCATTAACACAGTGAAAGACCAGCAGCCGTAACTTGTCGATCGTTAGGATGTTTCTTCTATTCCTCTCTCACTGGTACTGACTAGTGGTTAAATGCCTTCACAGAGCGACCGGATAGTCTACCAAAATCACTGAGTGTCACAAAACAATAGAAAGTTGAAGAACATTGCCAGTATTGGACCGTTCTTGATTTAACTGGTTGAATGGATCTATGTTATTTTCAATGTGGATTTTTGTGATTTTTTGTGAATCCTAGACGAGTTAATGTCTGAATCCACTACAGTTGTTGATGGAGGACTAACGTGGAGTTTATTCCCTGGTTGAATAACCGTTACCATTGTAAATTATACCGTGAAATTTTACCAAAAACTGCAGCATCATCGATCACTATGCACCTAAAAACTCTGCTTCGTGTAGACTTCGCTAAGTTATCAGCAACTCGAATTCTCTGGGCTTTTCTGTCTATTCTGGTCTCGGTTACATGCACTTTCAGTTTCGTTCATCCATTTTGGTTCATACATCCCGATCACGTTCATTCCTTTGGTGTGTTTAATTACTGTTCTAACGACCCCTGGTCACACGTACCATCATGTACAGTATATGGCGGTCGGTTTAACTTTTCTCGGATGCCGTCGGGTTCCTGGTTAGCCGCTTGTGTCCTCTTCGGAGGTGGTTGCTGTTTTCTCTGTCTCGGTGCTTCTCTTGCCTTGTCCAGTGTGTTCGTATCAGCCGTTAACGGACATAAACCGGCAACATACGCCGGGTACTTCCAGACAGTAGCAGGTACGTTCATTAAATCATTAAAGTATAGGGTCGTTTTTGCAGGACCTTGCTGGCGGATTGATTGTTTCACACAACGCCACACTCCGACTATTGCCCCTTTCGCTGATGTCTACAGGGCCTATTCTAGGCTGATTTTGAGGTTTTGCTTCTGCAGTTTGTGCGCCCAAGCCAGGCTATGAGAAAAATGTTGCGATTGTTGCTTTAAATATTGAATACAAGTAAAACAAGCTCTGCAAAGTATTTAAAACATAAATATTAGGGACATGTTAGCCAGAATGATGGTTTAAAGTAGGAGTTCTCTTCGTGCAGACTTCATGGGCCTTGGGATGGTATTGGTAAGTCGTACTATTGGTGCCCTAGATTATGCCTTTGTCTATTATACCATTTCACCTAGTTCCATCCATAAAGTCCTCTGTCAATCAGCTGTCATATCAACTTAATGAAATAAGCCCTTATATTATCAGCTACTGTATGTTTGCTATTTAAAACTAATCAATCGATGTAATAGATTCAATGGCTCTTTTGTCACGACGTTTGTTAACATAAGAACAATATAAACTCGCGTGTTTGTGTGGGTGTAATCGCAGAGGTGGATAAGCTGATCTATGGTTTTCCCTTCAATTTGAAACTATACAGCTTTCTTGTCTAACTCTTGAAATGCACCTTCTGTCCTCGTCGCTCAGAAGCATATCAGGCCTGTGGGCCCCAGCATATCTGCCCTGTGGGCTCCAGCATATCTGGCCTGTGGGCCCCAGCATATCTGGCCTGTGGGCCCCAGCATATCTGGCCTGTGGGCTCCAGCATATCTGGCCTGTGGGCCCCAGCATATCTGGCCTGTGGGCCCCATCATATCTGGCCTGTGGGTTCCAGCATATCTGGCCTGTGGGCCCCAGCATATCTGGCCTGTGGGCCCCAGCATATCTGGCCTGTGGGCCCCAGCATATCTGGCCTGTGGGTTCCAGCATATCTGGTCGGTGGGCCCCAGCATATCCGGCCCCTGGGCCCCAGCATATCTGGTCTGTGGGCCCCAGCATATCTGGTCTGTGGGCCCCAGCATATCCGGCCCCTGGGCCCCAGCATATCTGGCCTGTGGGCCCCAGCATATCTGGCCTGTGGGCTCCAACATATCTGGCCTGAGGGCCCCGGCCTTAATGTCTGAAGAACATGCCGGCAATGCTGATTGGACGAAGTGACCACTCTTGTCAATCTACTCTTTTTGCTTATACTATCTTTATTAATTCATGCCACAAGCTTTGTTACTGGCCTGGCTGCTATAGAATATCTGTCCCATTTCATTTTAGATGGAATAATCCTGTCTTATTTCTGTATCTATTATTAAACCGTGGAGAAATTCCCCGAGAGTAAATTAGAATAGCGCAATACGTTTTGCAAAATTCAAGACGCAAAGAGATTTATAAAACGAACTTTGTTTATAGGCAACTTTGTAGGTAGTAAACACTCAACCATACCAACAGAACCTGTGTCTGTGATTCTTTATGCGTGACCTGTTTGATGGCATTTGACGTAAATAATAAATATACAGGCAATATAAATGGTGACTATTCGCTTCGGACGATGGTTTTATTTGATGCGACGAGTTCTCCATGTATAGAGTCATAAATATACTCTCGTGGCGCGATTCAGAAACGCATTACCATAGCATGACTTAACACTAACCTTTATATGTGATTTGCCATACCAGAGGATCCGTACAATTTTGTCAATATATAACAAAGTATTTCAGAAAAAAATTACTGACTACGGCCAAACTCTTGTCAATCTTTAACCTAATGAAATACCATAGGTTTTGGTTCATTACAACTATTTAAAGGTCTAAATGATGTCGCAAATCTAGTGCTTTAGCGAGTCTGGTGGGGTCGCGAAGCTCGCGAATAAAATGTCTGTATTAGGCTTCCATAGTTATACCAATTTAATTGTGGCATAAGAATATGTCCCCATCTACCTGACCAACCATATGCAAAAGCCCGAGTAATTATTTAGTGAACCGAATTAAAGTTTTCCGTTAAGACAACAGTAGACCCAGGCTCTTATTGAACCGTGACTGGATTTCTTTATGCTTGAATTGTTAAACTATTGATGATCTAAATAATAAATGGCCACAATGTATAATTACTGTCTGTGAACGGGTTAAAACGCTATCGTACGTTACATGGTGAACTGTAGCCATGGTGGGAAAGATTGGTCTCTCCATGTCATATATCACCCTGAAACGTCGGGGACTTACGAACGTGAAGTACCCTCTGACAGACAGTGGGTGATTTTGAATATGGCGACCAAAAAGGTAGCCGGTAGCAAGCGAAGACAGCTGTGTTCCGACTGAAGCACAGACTGCTCAAGGCCAGAGTCGACCGGTAGCGAGCAAAGGCAGCTGTGTTCCGACTGAAGCACAGACTGCTCAAGGCCAGAGTCGACCGGTAGCGAGCAAAGGCAGCTGTGTTCCGACTGAAACACAGACTGTCCGAGGCCAGAGTCGACCGGTAGCGACCGAAGACAGCCATGTTCCGACTAAAGCACAGACTGTCCGAGGCCAAAGTCGACCGGTAGCGAGCGAAGACAGCTGTGTTCCGACTGAAGCACGGACTGTCCGATCGTTAGCGAGCGAAGACAGTCGAAGTTTGTTCCGACTGAGTATATATGTCTATCGTGTCTGTTACATATACGATATAATCTGGTCCTTAACACAGTTACAACAAACACAATATCTTTCGATGTTTTTGCTAAAAAATGTTGACGTTCCTGCACAACCGCAATAATCTATTTAGTCCAATCTCAAACAGAATTCTCAAAGAATGTTGCTTAACATGTTAAGGTTTATCAAAAATACGACCTTCCATAATTAAGTCAAAAAACGCTTGTGAAATTCTGTTCATGGAATGGTGTTTGTTTTCGCTGGTGGAACACATTTTTGTGACGGTAATTAAGGAATTAGCGTGGTTGTTATTAAACATTCCGCTTTTATGACCCTCTTGGAGAAATTCTGCAATCATTATACAATGAAGCCTTATTGCAGTGGGTTTTCATTGGTACTTAACCACTGGTCCCGTAATCATCGTGAATAATTTAGAGACTTTAACTCGGCTAATGTAACACGGAAAAGACCACATAACGGCGAGGTAAGCGTATGTTGCCGCAGTGTTAAAGCACTGATTACATCGATTTGGCCCATTGACCAGGTATTTGCGCGGTAAAGGCTTGTCAATAATTCATACATCGGTAGTTCGCAGCCAAATGATATCCCAGAAATTAAAGTGGTATGAGCTGCCCATGGCTTTGAAATATTCCCGTTAAAGTAGCATGAGCTGCCAAAATGTTGATATTTTGACGTTAAAACAGAATGTTGAAACTATTGGCCAATTTTCTCAAGACGTATAATTCAGAAGCTTTTTAGTGCTTCTAGTCTCGAAAATATACGATAAAGTATTGTTTTAAACGAACTTTAGCTTAGAATGAATGAATGGTCGTCGCGGTTATTTAAATTTTGTTCACTTTTCGAACACGTTTTCGGTTCGTACAGACCACACACTGCATGGATTTTCCTCATTCCAACTCCAATCATTTAGTTTTTCGATGGCTTTCAAAACCTCTTACTGTCGTGACGATCAGAAATTGTGAAAAAAGTATGAATTTTGGCAGCTCATGCCATTTTAAAGGAAACACACACGACTGTCTGTATGTTTTTAGGAAATACCAATGTATGTACAAGTAGTTTAGAGAAGTAACCTAAAAGTTATTTAAATTCGGAAAACAACCAACTTGTCCGTACACTGGACGACTCGATCGGTATGTTTATTTCATCTTCAATCGGATAATCTTTCTATCGAGCTTCAAACTCTCGAATTCTCGTGTGATCAAATTGCAGGTGCAACAGATGAAATTTGGCAAATAATGTTATTTTGACGGCGTTTCGAAGTAGCTCTTGCAATTTGACTTTGATAATCATGTATGCAAGAACTACATGGAAAAGCCGATCGTCACCCCATTACACTAAGAAGATGTTAGCAATAGGTAATTCATCGCCTAATCATCATGACGGAAAAACGATGTTTTGGAGACTTTACCGTAGTTATTGTTTTTAAAGTGGCATGAGCTGCCAAAATTCACACTTCTTTCATAATTTCTAATCGTCGCGCCAGTAAGAGGCTTTGAAGGCTATCGAAAAACTAAATGATTGGCGTTGGAATCAGGAAAATCCATACGGTATGTGGCCTATACGAACCGGAATAGTGTTCGAAAAGTAAAAAAAAATTAAATAACCGGGACGACCATTCATTCCTTCTAAGCCAAAGTTAGTTGAAAACAATACTTTATCGTAGATTCTCGAGACTAGAAGCACTAAACAGCTTCTGAATTATACGTCTTGGGAAAAATAGCCGATAATTTCAACATTCTGTTTTTACGTCAATATATCAACATTTTGGCAGCTCATGCCACTTTAAGAGATCGTATTGCATGCAGAAAGGCGTATATACATTGGCAGTCTGTACTTTTCTTACATTCGCTCTAAAAACGTCACTGTCAATGAATAAAGAACCTGGTGTATTTTTAGGGTGTTTTTTGTGAAAGTTTATGTTTCTGTGAACTGATGATTACACGCTTGGATGATTCTGCCATACTGATCAATAACGAATTCCTTTACTGAATTTTATAACTTGATTCATTTGAGGCATTATACGGAGGGGAAATGTTACCGGTCATTGAGGGTGCACACATCTTATATTTCCCTCATCGATCCATCAATAATTACCCCGTTTCTTATAATTCTAATCGCCTGATTGTGTATTTGTTGTTAGTTGAATCGGTATGTTACGGATACCCTGTATACAATATGTAATTACTATTGAGAGGTTGTTAGTTTTCTTGAGTGGGTTATGCTAAATGAATCCACTCAGATTGTTCACCGCCATTCTGAACTTGTCAGCGTCCATGTTTAATCCAGCGAATATCCGCTCCATCTCTTCATCAAATTTTAGCATTAGACCAGTCGATCGTCTTTACATCGATCGAGGTACAGCCAAATGCAAACACTATACTTTATACATTATATTTAAAACCCTCCGTCAGTTCCTTCCACACTCACATTTACTGTCTGTTTTTGGCCTTAAAGGGGCATGAGCTGCCAAAATGTTGATATTTTGACGTTGATACAGAATGTTGAAATTATTGGCTATTTTTCTCAAGACGTATAATTCAGAAGCTTTTTAGTGCTGCTAGTCTCGAAAATGTACGATAAAGTATTGTTTTGAACTAACTTTGACTTAGAATGAATGAATGGTCGTCACGGTTATTTAAATTTTGTTTACTTTTCAGTTCGTACAGGCCACATACTGTATGGATTTTCCTCATTGCAACGCCAATCATTTAGTTTTTCGATGACCTTCAAAGCCTCTTACTGTCGTGACAATCAGAAATTATGAAAAAGTGTGAATTTTGGCAGCTCATGTCACTTTAAAGGGACATCCCACCTCCAACATCATGCCCAACAGGATTTGTGAATAGTATTTTTTAAAACATAAGGCGTAAAGGTTTTGTATTTTGACGTTGAACAAACTGTGTTAAATAACTCCGATTTAACTATGGCAGTTTTTTTTCTTTTTGTTGACGAGGTTTTAATTGATGTAATTAGTTCACGCCACTCAAACATTCCAGAACTTACTTCTTTTGAACTTTTGAATTTATATAGTACCTTTATCCAAAATCAGTGTTATAAGCATGTATGGGAAACCAAACCAAACCAGCCGGTTGCCATTCTTAATGACGTCACACTTCAGATGTCTGCGCTTTATTAGACTGACTTAGCTGGGGGTTATATATTTTTTTTACATCTTTTATACTTAAGCCGAAGATTTCACAGCTAATTTTCTAGACTAATGTACCGCAGTGAATGTGTTTATTACAGCATTTTATACTTGTTGAACCCATGGCAAAGTATTTATTAGTTACAAAAACTCTTAGCTAGGAATTTGTAACCTCTGAACAAATCCAAACTTAACAGGGCCCTCAGATAGTCTCGTCCAATGGTTTAGCTGGAATCTAACTTCAACCCAAGGTTTAGTTTTTGTTTCGGAATCACCTCTTTTAATATCGCCCTCGGGCTGGAGCATTGTGGCTCTGTTTTAGCCATGTATACTGACCCAGCAAGGATGAACATTAAGTATGCCACATACATTAGCCTTCCTGACGTTTTATGGTCTGTGGAGCCTAATGTCAAAATTTAGATCTGGTTGGGTGAGTTGGTGGGGGGGGGGGGGGATCTTTTGGTCGGTTGGTACTTTTGTCGCCATATAACCGTAGCTGTTGAGTGCGTTAAGAAGCTGTTAAGTCAATCAATCAATCTTTCAATATCCAAAGTTCTATAGCATTTCTTTGTTGTTCTGTGTTTTAGAATGATTGATTGGTGTTTTGCGCCGCATTTGAGATTTTCTTCACTTATTTGGCGGCGCTGTTAGACTTAGTGGGACATGAAACCGGGCCCTTAAGTCGAATTAAACTTTTTGTTCTTCAGCGGGTACCTGGTAACCAACCATTCCACACAATCTGTGTGAAAATCTGTAAATAAACATGATATACTTGTAGACATATAAATACAGACACGGCGGAGAAAGATATGTACGCGTAAGTCAAATTCCAGAAAAACGTGACTGTGTAAAACATAAGCTTATTACTATATACATTTATGATCACTAATACACACGGGCACAGGGAAAATCTTCTTGTCTAAAATAACCATGGAGACAAGTTTCTAATTGTGTTAAAAAGAGGTATATATAGATAGGAACATGTAAATTTAGACGAGATACACGTAGATAGGTGTTGCCTATATATGCTACTTATTAATGTCCATGCCATTTTATTTTAAAAAAAAAATATACATTTTCATTTGTCAGAAACTCCATGTAATTGAGAAGTTCTTACAAGGGTCCACAATCTAAGTTATCTGTACCACAAACACCAGGAAGGAACGAGCTGGTTCAATTTGCTTCACAAGTTGACATTTCTTCAACGTGTCTGTCTAGTTACGTGTACACTCTTACCGCTATAAAAATGCCAGCAATCCGTAAATCAGTCTCAGTGTACAGTATTATGCCACCCATACAGTGGGGCAATACAACTTGCAGCTTGCGAAATATTTGTGAATAAAAACTATATGACTGTGTCACTTCGCGTATACGTGTAGGGCGTGTTTATTTTAAATGGTGTGACCGCTACAATTGCGACAACAGTCTCACAATGATAGGGGTTGGAAGTGGCATGAGCTGCCAAAATGTTTATATTTTGACGTTAAAACTGAATGCTGAAATTATTGGCTATTTTTCTCAATACCTATAATTCAGAAGCTTTTTAGTGTTTCTAGTCTCGTAATAGTCCGAAATATCTGCGATGATGATGACAGGTTGACGTATCAATGAGAGATCATGCAAATGGCTGATTTCGGAAAGGTTTGGTACAGTTTGAAATTTAACCGGGCAGATCTATGGCTTGTGTCGACGTACATAGGCTACTTAATATTGGTGCGAGGAGAAAGGGAAATCATTGAAGTACGGGTTAGCAATTTTATTTTTTAAAAGTTATGAAGAGAATCTTGATATTTTTGATGAGAAACGAGAGGTGGTCTTGCCACCTCGAAGGGTGGCAAGAAATTCCCAGTAAATTGATCAAATGCGTTCTGACGATGATGATGGTCTATCTGTCAGAAAATGTCTTACATCATCATCGCAGATATTTCGGAATAGTCTCGAAAATGTACGATAAAGTATTGTTTTGAACTAACTTTGGTTTTGAACGAATGAATGGTCGTCCCGGTTATTAAAATTTTGTTTACATACTGTATGGATTTTCCCCATTCCAGCACCAATCATTTAGTTTTTCGATGGCCTTAAAAGCCTCTTACTTTGGTGACGATCAAAAATTATGAAAAATTGTGAATTTTGGCAGCTCATGCCACTTAAAAGAAATATGGCCTTACAAGCTTCCAATAAAATAAGAACACCACTTTAAGCAAAAGAAAGAAACACAACAACAAAGTGCTTTCAATATGAAAAGATAAAATACAGATATTTAAAGACCTGCCAAAGCTACTGTCTTCCCGTTGACAAAAAAAACAAAACAAAAAACAAACTTGTCTGCATTGTTAAATCTTATTTATTGATTATTACTAGTACAATTGTCCAATCTGTCTTATTTCCCGAATGCTGATTCATAGCACAAACGCACACATAGCACACACATCACGGGCCATATAAACTTAGTGTATCAATTTGATTTGATCGGGAAAAACTAAACTGCTGGAGCTAAACTGAAGTGTTATGATCCATGCCGTTAATCAATTATATAAATCTCACTGGACAAGACGGGTGAAATTCTGAGAGAGATCGTGTTTGTGAATATACAACTGTAATTAGTAATCACGTTCTTGTATCCCTTTTCTAATGTTTGATAAAATTCGACTTGGCTTTCATTAAGGCCTGCTCTCTCCTCACGTCTTCGTTAGCTACTAGGCCATCCAGTCGTGTAACCGTGTTATATTAGATAGTAGATTAACCGTATCAAATTCACGGTCGATATTTACTACCGGACAGAATCAGAACTAACAGCGTTCCTGTTTACAGAACATTGGTAATCTGTTGATCGCTTTTATACATTGACAGTTCTGCTGCAATCTTCTTGTATATAAAGGATTGTGTTTAAGCTGTTTACCGTAATTTTCCGCCATTTTTAGTCATATAATCTTGATAAATGCAAGTAATACAAATTCTTCAAAGACAGATGTTTCTGCTTTAAAAATAAAGATAAAGTACAATCGGCAACAAGTATGTAACTGATTGTAGAATTCCCAAAACATCTTGTTTATTTAGTTTTTCTTATTTGTTCTGCTAATGGTGACTATTTTTCACATCAAAGTTGTTGTATACAGTTCTTGTGTATAGCTACAGTACCACACAGTAATGAAGTTAGCTGTAGTACTTGAGCGTTAAGAGCCATCTCAATTAACTATAAGTGGTCATTGGAGAATTGAGACGTTACATACTCACAGGGATGGCTTTATCTGCCACATGTTACAACGAGGAATTATCTTTATCGTGTCTCCTCTGGTCAACTGTATCGTGTCTCCTCTGGTCAACTGTATCGTGTCTCCTCTGGTCAACTGTATCGTGTCTCCTCTGGTCAACTGTATCGTGTCTCCTCTGATCAACTGTATCGTGTCTCCTCTGGTCAACTGTATCGTGTCTCCTCTGGTCAACTGTATCGTGTCTCCTCTGATCAACTGTATCGTGTCTCCTCTGGTCAACTGTATCGTGTCTCCTCTGATCAACTGTATCGTGTCTCCTCTGGTCAACTGTATCGTGTCTCCTCTGGTAAACTGTATCGTGTCTCCTCTGATCAACTGTATCGTGTCTCCTCTGGTCAACTGTATCGTGTCTCCTCTGATCAACTGTATCGTGTCTCCTCTGGTCAACTGTATCGTGTCTCCTCTGATCAACTGTATCGTGTCTCCTCTGGTCAACTGTATCGTGTCTCCTCTGGTCAACTGTATCGTGTCTCCTCTGATCAACTGTATCGTGTCTCCTCTGGTCAACTGTATCGTGTCTTCTCTGATCAACTGTATCGTGTCTCCTCTGGTCAACTGTATCGTGTCTCCTCTGGTCAACTGTATCGTGTCTCCTCTGATCAACTGTATCGTGTCTCCTCTGGTCAACTGTATCGTGTCTCCTCTGGTCAACTGATTTGATGGCTGTTGGAGCTGGAGATTTGTACGTTCTCAAAAACATTTGACAGTAGTTTGTGGTTATAGACTTGTTTGCTGTACGAATACTATTTCCATAACCAGCTTTCATACCATCCAGAATCCTTAAAGTGGCATGAGCTGCCAAAATTCAAACTTTTTTCATAATTTCTGATCGTCACGACAGTAAGAGGCTTTGAAGGCCATCGAAAAACTAAATGATTGGCGTTGGAATGAGGAAAATCTATACAGTATGTGGCCTGTACGAATCGAAAACGTGTTCGAAAGGTAAACAAAATTTAAATAACCGGGACAACCATTCCTTCATTCTAAGCCAAAGTTAGTTCAAAACAATACTTTATCGTACATTTTCGAGACTAGAAGCACTAAAAAGCTTCTGAATTATACGTCTTGGGAAAAATAGCCAATAGTCTCAACATTCCGTTTTAACGTCAAAATATAAAGATTTTGGCAGCTCATGCCACTTTAAGAATTATTAAAAAAAATTAATCCAATAAATATATATTTATGAACACTAAAACACACGGGCACAGGGAAAATCTTCTTATCTAAAATAACCATGGAGACAAGTTTCTAATTGTGTTAAAAAGTGGTATATCATTTAGACCTTTATACCCAGTCATACGTTGTTGTATTGAACTAAACCTATGACATTTCATTAGGTTGACGACTGACAGGAGCTTGGCCTTATTCAGTAAAATAGTCCAATGGTTTCATATTCTTTTCAAATTTTGATTTATTTGATATTTTTATTATGAATTGGCATCCCTTTGTGAGAGTGTAAGTAAAAGAGACAGAGGCAAAGCAAACTCCGTTTTAACTGTGGAATGTTAGTAATGTTAACATCTGGCTATACTGGTCGTGTATACCAAGCCACTGATTCACTCCCATCTGTCCGAAGCTACAATAAGCTCACTTCTGCTACACTCTCTTCCATCTCCCCAATACCACACGGGCAGATCAACAGCTTGTTTCTTCAGTTCTCGCAGTGTTATAACCGTTGAAGTGTGAGGGATGCTTATTAACAGTAGCTATGGTATTCCGCAGATCTTTCATCGTGAGCCAACTGTTTCACAGAGAGCACCTGGCATCTCCCTTGATGTGATTCTAAAAGCCGGTCTTCTAATCCATCTCTTTGGGGGGAATCAGAGTAAAAACAGCCTTTAAAATCACAGCAAACAAGACAATGGTGGTTTGTTTACCTAGACTAATAGGCTTTCTAAGTTTAACTTAAATTGTCTATGAGAAAAAAAAAGCTCTTGACTAGGTAAAAGCCCTTAGACTTTTTTCTCTGCTGGTGATCACTTAACTACAGACGGAATGTTCAAGGCTATATTCTTGATTTGGAAGGCCTCTCTTGTTCAAATTCGAAAACACTTTAAGAGGAAATACACAAAAGATTTTAAAGTGTCCTATTAGTGTTTACGTTACATTTGTCTTCTAATTTTGCTAAATAATTTGCTAAAACATCTGAACCATACAAATCTGAATCATATATATATATCTGAACCATATATATCTGAACCATATATATCTGAACCATATATATCTGAACCATATATATCTGAACAATATACATCTGAACCATATACATCTGGACCATATATATCTGAACCATATACATCTGAACCATAAATATCTGAACCATATATATCTGAACCATATATATCTGAGCCATATATATCTGAGCCATATATATCTGAACCATATATATCTGAACCATATATATCTGAACCATGTATATCTGAACCATATATATCTGAACCATATATATCCTCGAACCATATATCTGAACCATATACATCCGTGGACCATATATGTCTGAACCATACACCATTAACATCTTTAACATATATTCAGGAGATATATTCCTTTTATTTTTCAAGGGACATTAACTAATATGTTATCTCTGTGAAACAATCGTTTAGTTTTGCCAACGAATGACAATAAGTAAAATAGTCTGTTCAAGTTACCGAGGCTTAGAACGAATTACGTATCCGTTTATTTTAAGCAGGCACGTTTGGTCCGTATGGTTAGACAGGCTGAATCATTAGTTTATATACAAAGTTAAGCACCGACCGATAAAATCATTGGCGTAGGGAGATTGTTGGCAAACTGATGTTGCAGAAACGATTGTGATCATTACCCCTTCAACAGATCCAACGTCTCACTGGAGGGATGAGACGCAGATTGGAAGCTAATGGAGGCTATACGCGCTATTGACCTTCCGCTCTAGGGATGTGTTCTTCACATTCAAAGTGACATTTTTACTTCAATATGTTCGCCCTGTGAAGCCAGATGGACTCTGAAGTTTCATACTACAAGCATCTTTTTATTTTGTTAAAATACACTTTTGATTTGGCTAACGATATCCTGAATAGATTGTATAGCTTATTGCCATTAATGGTGATTTCTTATCGCCCTGTATAACAACAATCGTTTCTGCAACATCAGTTTTCCAACAGTCTCCCTACACCAATGATAGTATCGGTCGGTGCAGACTTCGGAGGGGTGGGGTGCTTCACTTTTTTCTTTGTGTACATTTCAACGTTTACGTTCAACGTTAATCGGTTACATTCATAAATATATACACCATAATGTACAATATAATACCAGTTGCCCTATGTGTTTTGGCTTTAGTAAAACCACTCCATAGTAATTAATCATTTGATTTTTCAATGAGCTTCAAACGCTTTACAGTCAGCATTCATTAGAAACGACAGGAAAAAATGCAACACCAAAAGACGACAAAAACAAAACTTGATGTCCTTTGTGAGCCGTGTAATGTTGTTTAGAAATACCGGTAGGCCTTTATACAGTCCACAAAATATTGCAATGGATTGAAAACGGGGAATGCATACTATCCTAGACGTAATTATGCATAAAGTATTTACAATGGTGTTCTCCACATATGAATGCTTGTCGCCTATATAGCTCATATGGTCTATGCTGTAATCGAATATCGATCTCCATATCGAAGTCATTCAACTATTTGTCTGTTAACCCAATAAAGTAATAACCGACTAAATACAGAGACCGTGTTTGTCGATAATTCTCAGTCCAGACAGGCATCAAGTCAGTGAATTATTTACCGAAATATCCAATATGTATTGTAATGTTAGCATTTGTTCTCCACCGCTGGGATCTCCCTGGCCAATTCAAATCGACCACTCAGTTCAACCAAGTATTCGGGACACCCTATATGTGGTGGTTTAAGGGTTTAATACCGCCGTAGCGGTGTTTGTTGCGTAACCCGATACCGCTGAACGTTGGTTCGTACCGAGTCAAACCACGAGAATGCGCAGCATTCGAGGGGTATGACGAGGTGCGAACCAACGTTCAGCGGTATCGGGTTATGCAATAAACACCAAGACGAAGGTATTAAAGTCGATTCTACCCCGATAATTGAGAAAAATGAGGAAAAAGTGACCTGTTGTTGATTGCCGTTCCTTTTCCCTCCCTCAGGACAGAGTGGGAACTTTTAACCAATCAACGATAAGCTTTGGTCACGTGCAACGGTTGACCCAGATATTTTGAAGCAGAATGACATAATGTCACTATGGCTACCGCTTTGACAGGCTGGGTTGCTGACGACGCTGTCGGGGGAAATGTTGTGAAATCAACCCTTTGGTGACTGTATACGTTCATGACAGCCCAGTTTTCAATATAAAAGGATAGAATATAACCACACTCACAACATTATCAGGTTAAATCCTTCATTTTGTATGATAACAAGCAAAAGATCACTTCTTCCGGGGGAGGTAAACCTACCAGCCGACGTTGCACTACAGACTCGATGTTGTTTGAAAAGTCATCTCTACTTAACATGTATATTTGCACACGGCACGCACATGCAGGAGGGGTAGAATATGTAATAAACCTCTGCAGCCGAATCCACGTCCCTCCACCGAATTCTTCAACACTTTGTTAGTTTTATGATACGACAAATTCACGTGAACGGCAAAACTATTCCCACACTTCTTTCTTTCGTGACTCCAGTTTAAAGTGACACGAACTGCCAAAATTCACACCTTTTTCATAAATTCTGAGTGTCAAGACAATGAGGGGGTTTGAATTGCATCGAAAAAATAAGTGATAAACATTGACGTTGGAATAAGAAAAATCCATACAGTCTGTTTTCTCTACGAAACTAAATACTGTGTGAAAGATAATTGAAATGACATCAACGAACGTCCATTAGCCTATGTAAGTTCCTACAATTTTCTTGTAAAACGAACAAACTTAGTTGGCTTTTCTTGGAGAAACATCCAATGATTAAACACATATTAAAGAAAAAATATCAAAAGGTTTTGCAACATTAAAATTGTCAATTATTTGGGCCTGATTGCATCCCTCTATGTTATGTGTGTCTCTTCTCGGGATTGTAACGACAATCAAAATGATTCCGCTTAAAGTGGCATGAGCTGCCAAAACTCACACTTTTTTCATAAATTCTGATCGTCACGACAGTAAGACACTTTTAAAGGCCTTCAAAAAACTAAATGATTGGCGTCGGAATAAGGAAAATACATACAGTATGTGACCTGTACGAACGGAAAACGTGTTCATAAGGTAAACAAAATTTAAATAACCGGGACGACCATTCATTCATTCTAAGCCAAAGTTAGTTCAAAACAATACTTTATCGCACATTTTTGAGACTAGAAGCACTACAAAGCTTTTGAATTATACGCCTTGAGAAAAATAGCCAATAATTTCAACGTTTTGTTTTAAAATCAAAATGTCAACATTTTGGCAGCTCATGCCACTTTAATGTGTATCTTGTTGACGAATGGAGACGTATATCGGCTTTATGCATCCAAATGAGTTTATTCTGAAGAAAACAATACAAAGGCTTGAAACCAAATTCATCTACATTCATTCCAACCTCCCTGCAGATGAAAACATTAGCTAATGTTTTATTGATATTTCTATGCCATTTGCTGTGGATTTGGCTGTTGATGTGTAAGGTGTAGTAATCTCAAATACATATACATGTACATCTATCGGGAAAAGGTATACTCGTGAGAAATCAACGCTTGGCTGCGAGTCGATCGCTTATGTTAGAGACTCGCGATCGTTTCCAATCCATTGTATAACAACTCTTGGGACTCGACAATGTCTACAGCCCATTCATGCGGTTCAAAGAGCCGTTGTTTCCTACTGATGAAACCTTGCCTCTGGGATTTTATCGCTGTCATTCCGATTCCGCCACCTTTGCCATTTGCAGGTTTTTAGGTGGCACAGTTCTGACGGATCTGTTGCTTTGGGGCCTGTCTAATTAATACGCCATTAATTCTGAGTGATTATGTTTTCAAGTTAAGACAAGTTTTATATTCTGTGTTACTTTACATACGTACACCAAGCGCTCAGTAAAACCTTATCATTTATATTTACATCAAATAGCCAATTCTTATCTCAAATACACAAGATGTGTAAAATTGGTTTTCAATCGTAGGTTTGGTTTTAGAAATGGACACGATATTTACACAAGCACTGAGACTCTCCGAAAGATGGGTTCTCACGATGCGATTTGTAGTACCGACTTTGTGGCATACGACTGAATGCCACTATGAGAACAGGGAAGTTGGTCAATTTTTTCTTGAATTCAACGTGTTGTTAAAGTGGCATGAGCTGCCAAAATGTTGATATTTTGACGTTGTAACAGGATGTTTAAATTATCGGCTATTTTTCTCAAGATGTATCAATCGGAAGCTTTTTAGTGCTTCTAGTCTCGAGAATGTACGATAAAGTATTGTTTTGAACTAACATTGGATTAGAATGAATGAATGGTCGTCCCGGTTATTTAAATTTTGTTTACTTTTCGAACACTATTCCGGTTCGTATAGGCCACATACTGTATGAATTTTCCTCATTCCAACGCCAATCATTTAGTTTTTCGATGGCCTCCAAAGCCTCTAAGTTGTCGTGACGGTCAGAAATTATGAAAAAAGTCTGAATTTTGGCAGCTCATGCCACTTTAACGAGTCGCATGGGATAGAGAAAGCCCTATTTTTATACAACAAAAAATCGCATGAATTGACCATTCAAATCGCCCCAAAATACCAAACACGAGTTACTCTCCTTTGCATTGATCTCTTTCTTGGGCGACATGTCCGAACGATATGAAACATGGGAGACTGCATAATCTAAATCTAAAATAAGACTCTATTTAGCTCTTCATAGGTCGATTACACTTACTTTACCAGCGACATATAGTTTATTTATGGCCCAGTCACAATGTCGGCGATCTGTCGGGGATTAGTTTTGGCCGGGGGTCGTCGTAGAAAATAAAGAATCCTTGAACAATCCTATCAATAGTCCTAATAAAAGTGGAGCAGTCACATTGTCTGAGATTTTTTCAAGGATTTTGACCCGGATTTGTCGAAAAATCGTGGGATTAGCCTCCGATCGCCTTCAAGGCGATCTGAGACGATATTTGCGAGGGTCTTTTCTTTTAATTTTTCCCCCACCCTGGGTATATGTGGGGAAAAAGGAGGGTTTTCTGACCTCGCATCTGTATTTCTTCCTGTACACTGCAGCGTGGTATCCCTCATCTGGTTGTACATAGAACAGTCACTTCAACGATGAATCGGAGGGCATCGTAGGTCATCGGAGATTGTGTCTTGGATGGCCAAAATGGGTGAAAAATCTTGCGAGCAATCTTAAAATTTTAAGTTCAAAGTTGGGGACCGCGACGACTGTGGCGATGCCTAAAAAATCTGCGACAAGCCGCAGGCGTCCGGAGAGCGCCTCCGACGGGTGCAAAATCGTGGGATCTGTCTCAAGATTTTGTTAAAATTTCCCGGGTTTTACCCATCGCCGACGCATCGCAACTGATTTGTGACTGGGGCATAACTTTGAATCAAACCATTAAAATGGCACGAGCTGCAAAAAATTGCACTTTTTTCATTAATTCGGATTGTCTTGACAGCAAGAGGCTTTGAATGTCAATCGAAAACTAAACGATTGACCTTGGAATGAGAAAAAAAAAACATACTCTGAGCCTGTGGCATATACGAACCGAAGTAATGTCCGAAAAGTAAACGGAATTTATATAACCAAGACGACCGTTTATTTTTTGTGAGCTTTAACACATTCTCGAGACCAGTAGCTCTAAAAAGCTCCTGAATTGTACACTTTGAGAAAGCCAATAATTTCAACATTCTATTTTAACCAGAAAATATCAACATTTTGGCAGCTTATGTCAACTGAGACTGGCTTAACTCGGGGAAGGACTACCCAAGACTAAACTCAGCAGCAGTAAAGAGAGTAGATTGTCAAGAGTGGTCACTTCGTCCTATCAGCATTGCCGGCATGTTCTTCTGGCCTCCTAGCGGGAGGGGGTCCCGACTGTCCACGATTCGATTAGGGCGCCCCCTACAGAAAGGAGGTTCTTAATAATCGTATCGTGTCAGTTCAAATTCAACATGGCGCGGACGAAGTGACGACTGTTGTCAATCTACTCTCTTTGGTAGCAGTGCAAAAGTCACATGTGTGGGAGACTTGGAATGATATGTTGTGTAACTGAGCAGCTATGACTGTACCGTCTACCAACTGGTATATCTGCCGGCTCCCCTGCCTCCATACATAGTTAGTGTCGGCCCATATTAGTTCTGAACAGTCCTTATTGAGTATCAATAAAACGGAATATCATTATTCTCACATTATTTAACGTTACTGTCAAATATAGACTGTCAATAGTTCAATCACATCCGTCCTTATCATGAGAAAGGAGCGTTCCTAGCCGAGAAATCTTGGCTCTGCCGAATTTTTTTTTTCCGTGTTCGTCATATGACGAACACGGAAAAAAAAATTCGGCAGAGCCAAGGTTTCTCGGCTAGGAGCGTTCCCAGTTATTACATCTGCCAGGTGATTGCTGACTCCTTCGGTATGGGCGCACTGTGTCTGTCGATGAATGTCATATTAAAACAGCCTTATGAGCCTGGACAATTTGAGAAATATATATTGTTTTACATTTGACCGGGGAATTCTAACAGTGTATGTTTAAGCAAAAAGTTGGTAAGCAAAATCAAAGTCGCGCCTTTAGAACCAATCAGATTTCATTTGTAGCTTTCTTTACATAGTGACATGCAAAACCACAGTTCAAACTGATGGACGAATTGGTGTTATAGATTCGCCTTTTGAGTTGGCCGGAACAAGCTTCGGGTGTCTTCGGACTCTACCGCTCGGCTTGGTATTCACGTAAGTTAATCCACACGAATCAGACAGCATTCTAATTCGATGTTTTGCATTCAGGAAAACAAAGGAAACTGAATAGTTTCTCAAGAAAAAGGAATTCATGAATCAAATGGATGTAAAAGTATGAAGTCCACCATTGCGCACATCTGTTTTTGTGTGATCTAATTAGGGCCCCCTTTGGATAAAGTTTACGACGTGCCTAAGGGTTTTTGCTGAAGCTATCCATTTACATGTGACATTTGGGTATAAATATTCCCCCTATCTCGCTTATTAGTGTAAGGTTATATTTCTTGAGTTACGACTACACACGTGACGCCAATAAAATATTTGAGGTTTGCCGGTACATATTGGTTAAAGCTACCCAAAAGCCGGTGACATTTTTCAGTGATTTTCCCCATATCTATGTTTTCGACATTCTGAATGACAGTTATGTCAACGTTTAAAGTAGCATGAGCTGCCAAAATGTTGATATTTTGACGTTAAAACAGACTGTTGAAATTATTGGTTATTTTTATCAAGACGTATAATTCAGAAGCTTTTTAGTGCTTCTAGTCTCGAGAATGCACGATAAAGTGTTGTTTTGAACCAACTTTGCCTAAGAATGAATGAATGGTCGTCCTTTTTTTAACTCGTTTTGGGTTCGTACAGGCCACATACTGTATGGATTTTCCTCATTCCAACGCCAATCATTTAGTTTTTCGATGATCTTGAAAGCCTCTTACTGTCGTGACGATCAGAAATGATGAAAAAAAGTTTGAATTTTGGCAGCTGATGCCACTTTAATTATTAAGTATAATGCATCACACCAGTCTAATTAGAAGTAAAATATATCCGCAACTGTTCTACTACACTGTTTGTTTGAGCCTTACGGTGATTTCTTATCGAGGTTGATGCATTTTTCCAATATTTATTCAGAATTCTTTGATCAGATCCAAGATGTATTTTGTCTTTCAATAAACAACCGTCTTGGAATGTATTAATGGGTGGTTATTTGAAGTTAAGTTTAGGTCTGAAGGAACTGTGTGTGTGTTCGGGGGTGGGGTGGGGGCGGGGTGTTAGAGTCGGTTCCGTCGTCTGAAGGAAGTCTGTGTTTTGGGCGGGGGGGGGGGGGGGGGGCGTTGAGTCCGCTCCGTCGTCTCAAACAATCCAGCAACACGAAGAAATCATCATTAGACTGACATTGGGTGTGGAATAATCTCTACACGGCCAATGTGAAACAAACTGGTTGAGCTTTAAATTGACATTCAGACCATCATTGTTGACATTTTCCCAGGATTCTTGTGCTAATATAAGCTAATATAAAAATATAAGTGAATTGACTGGACGAAGGTAGGTCGAGTTTTAACGAAAAAAGTACACGTAGCGAGTATTTAGTGGGAATTCCGCAGTACTTTTGGTATGGACTGACGAACAGTTTTGGATGAATCTAACGAGATATTCTACATGGCTGATGGAATAGTGAGTTGTGATTCGCCGCCCATGTTTACCTGAATTCTACTTTTTGTAGTCCGGACTTCTGGCTAGTTGCATTTTATTGACATCGTCAGTTCCAAATTAGAGTCAGTCCCGTTTTCATTTAGCCTAGACGTTATCTTTGCCATCGACATTAATAATTCTAAAAAAATGATTCTATTTCTCACCCTATACACTGCCCCTTTGTTATGCAACGATAGCATTATAATCACCAAAACAGGAAATAAAACGACCCATGCAGATACTAGACGCGTTTCATTTTGAAAACCGAAGCCAACAAGCCAGTTATCTAAGCATATGCCAGGGTTTTCTCATTTTTATTTCCATCATACAAACACAACTGCATTATGCCGACAAGTGAGCGGGTGAGCCGCGGTCGTTCAACAGAAATCAATTCCGCCAATATCGGACTGAAGTGGAGTAACAAAGGATGGTTATTTGCCAGACATAAATCGCTTAACGAAAGAGTTGGGCTGGAGAGAGGCTGGAGAATAATCCCCCCACACTAACCCGTGCTCTGACAGCAAACATATTCATGGTTCGTTTGATTCTCTCAATTAGATCTGATTGCAGAATGCTACTGGAGTGACGCAGAGGGACATATTTGCCCCCTTTCTATTCACTGTGCACACATCAACCGTGCATAATACACCGGCTCGATGGGAACCCACTGAGGAGGCATTGATGTTCTTTTTGTGTTCGCCTCAATTGGGTCAAGTGGAACTTTTATATTTAAATTGGTTACACTGCTACACAAAATAATACCTACTTGTTTTCACCACACGAAGACTACATTTAAATTATTATTAAAATCATGTTTTTAAGTGGCATTGACTGCCGAAATTCAGATTTTTTCATAAATTTCGATTGCCAAGAAAAGTTCAGTGTTTCAAGTACATTGAAAAGCTAAAGCCCGTTCTCACTGGGGATTAGTCGTAAGGACTTGTAGGATGCGATTAAAATGAACGCTTTTAATTCGTCAATAAGATTTGTCAATCAATCAAATGCATCCATTTGAATCGCATGCTACAAGTCCGTGCCACAAATCGATCAGTGAGAACGGGCCTAAAAGATTGACTTTGAAATAAAAAAAATATCGGTAAAGCCAGTTGCCCGTACGGACTGAAATTATGTGCTTTTAAAGGACAAGATTCAAGGTTTTTAACCTGTAAAAACGTTATTAAATCAGCGTATGTTTTCAGGGCGGATAAAAAACATCTCGGTTATTCAACCCACCCATAGGGGCTTATATAATGAGGAACTTCAAGTTAAGTTGCCGGTTTTATGATGGTTTACTAGGTTCAATTCGTAGATAAAATTAAAACATTTTGGATATTATCACCCAACCTGCATGTCTTTAAGTGATACGGGCTGTAAAGTTTTGTTAAGTTTCTGTATTTTCCAAGAATCAACAGTTTTGCCATCAGATTATTTTTTTGAAATTCAATTGAAAATATTATTTTTTAGGTACCCCAACAAAACAAAAGACGATTATGCGCAAGCGCACAAGCACCTTTACTACGAATCTCCGTAATGTGGAGAAAGAACAGTTTTATTTCCCATTGGCGGTAATATTAATGCTGTGATTCCCCATACCTTCCCTAATTTTCGTTGAGCTGAATGACTTGGTCGTAGCCGAGAAATCTGGGCTCTGACCGAGAATCCGGGCTAACTTGGTCGGTGCTTTCAGCAACCCATCGGAAGTCTTTTGAACGGGTATTTTTTAAAGCAACAGAGGACAAAATTTTAATTACAGACAAAACATTGTAGGCCATTTTACATGTATTCTGACTTATATCAATAGACAATAGCAGAACTTTCAGATCTCTAACCACCTATCTTGTTCTCATTACACACCCAAAACTGTTTTCAGTCTTAAATTCCGACAGTTTCCTTTTAAAAACGGTAGAATATGCCTAGGAAATAAATTGCACGGGCGCTGGAAAAGAGAACAACGAACGCTCTAAAACTTTCATGCACTTTTTTGTGATTGTCTGGACGAGTTATTTTATTTTCACGGCGGTGAGTGCGCGTTTCTTAATGAGTATCACCAGAATTGCATGAATATATCTTCTGGTTTAATATTAAGAAAACATTTGATTGAGTATTTTAAAGAGTGAAAAGACAATCGTTTTATTTCGCTAGTATAGCCTTCAATTCATTTGAACTTCTCAACGACACAAACTATAACAATATGATTGAGGTGAAATCTACAAATCGCCTGATGTGAGAAATGTATCATTTAGTGCTCACGTAAGCTTTATGGGGAAAATGTTTATTCTTTGCCGATAAACGGGTTATCAGACAGCCGGTAGAGGGCAGAGCAAGCAACACTCGACTACCCGCTTTTATTACCTCCAACGTATAAGAACGCCGTGTTTCAACGAGCAATCTGTACTATCAGCTACATTTTTTATGATCTCGATGGGCGTTTTGTTATATTCCGTATTGCCTCTTTGAGAAATAAAGATAGCTATCGAAATGATTGACAAGTACCAGGTTTATCTGCCTGAAAAACGTTTATACGGGTTAGATAAAGTCAGAAGTAGGTGATTCCCGAGATATAGATGTTCATGTTTTATTCTCACATCTGACATTTATAGATGGGACAAGTTAACTGTACACACAATCTCTCCCGTAAGATATGACATAAACCGATCACATTGAAACACGATCACGCCATAAAGTCAGACTTTTTGCCATCTTAAATCCCTGTCTTCAGTTTGACTTTTCTTAGCAGGTTTGCTTTCTTTCCTAGAAGAAAATTCACATTTTCTTCCAATCGACCAAGTAGCCATCTGTCGAGATGTATTTTTGTTTCGATTAGGTTAACTAAATTTTGCTTCCTAGATTTGATACAGATATACCAATGTTGTTCGTTCTTTGGTAATTGTTTTTTTCTAATTATCAAGGCTTATATAATGCTTCACCTTCGTAACCTATTAAATAGTTATATTGAACGGATCTTTTATTTTTTTGTTTCCTGGAATTCGAAACTTCAAATAGCTAAGTTTTTTCTTCAACGGTGTAGGTGTGTGAAGTTGGCTCGCAGTTCGCAGTTAACAGTTCACAGTTCAGAGGGGACTAGTCATTATTTATACTAATAAGCTAATATCTCTTTAGATATTGGACCTACACACTTCAAATTTTCACTACGATATATCACTGGGATAGGGCTAGCCAATAGTGCAAAAATATTCACCTTCTCTACAGTCACCGAGGCTGAATAGTTAGCTGAATAGTTAACAGCTCAGTGAACTGTTGTCTGGTCAATAAATCAAGCAGTATTTTATCCAGAGCCTTCATATATAGAAGGAATGCAAGATTTGCGGACGGTTGCGCATATATATCAAAATAAATATCCACCTTCCCTAGCCATTGACTGAATAGTTAACTGAATTGTGAACTGCTAACTGAACTGTTGTCTGGCTAATATCTAGAGAAATATCTCACCCATAGCCTCCATATTTAACACGGAAACATAACTCGCTACAGGCTACAAGTGTGTATCGAAATATTCACCTTCCCTATTTATAGGCCGAATTGTTAACTGAATTGTGAACTGCTAACGGAACTGTTGTCTGGTCAATATCTAGAGAAATATCTCACCCATAGCCTCCATATTTAACACGGAAACATTACTCGCTACTGGCTACAAGTGTGTATCGAAATATTCACCTTCCCTAGTCACAGGCCGAATTGTTAACTGAATTGTGAACTGCTAACTGAACTGTTGTCTGGTCAATATCTAGAGAAATATGTCACCAATAGCCTTCATAATTAACACGGAAACATAACTCGCTACAGGCTACAAGTGTGTATCGAAATATCCACCTTCCCTATTTATAGGCGGAATTGTTAACTGAATTGTGAACTGCTAACTGAACTGTTGTCTGGTCAATATCTAGAGAACTATTTCACCCATAGCCTCCATATTTAACACGGAAACAAAACTCGCTACAGACTACAAGTGTGTATCGAAATATTCACCTTCCCTAGTCATAGGCCGAATTGTTAACTGAATTGTGAACTGCTAACTGAACTGTAAATCTGTATCTAAAATTCGTAAATTATTAATCAAACCCGTCAACTTTGTTTTCCAATGGCAGACTACCAAATTTAACTTTTTTACAAACACTAAAGTTCCGACTCCTAAACATTACAAAAGCTCAGTTATTTCTAAATTTTCGTGCCCAGCATGTGGCTCAGACTACATTGGTAAAACTGACCATTGTCTTATTACAAGAATTAAAGAACATAGCAGTCCCAACAAGAACAGTGAAATTTTGAGTTTCTAATTGTGAAGAATTCAATTTTTTGAAAAACATACAATCATTACCAGACAAATGACCTTAGTCCACCTACACTTCGCGACTTTATTCTTATTAACACTGTACTTATTGATAAATCTTATCACTGGTCAGACATCCTGTTCAGAGAACTCTTTGTATTAGAAGAAATAGCCCTCTCTTAAACAGTGGATTAAAAGCATCTAAAGAACTTGTCTTAATTCGATGAACAGTTCAGTTAGCAGTTCACAATTCGGCCTATGATCGACTTGGGAAGGTAAATATTTCGATACACACTTGTAGCCTGTAGCGAGTTATGTTTCCGTGTTAAATATGGAGGCTATGGGTGAAATATTTCTCTAGATATTGACCAGACAACAGTTCAGTTAGCAGTTCACAATTCAGTTAACAATTCGGCCTATGACTAGGGAAGGTGAATATTTCGATACACACTTGTAGCTTGTAGCGAGTTATGTTTCCGTGTTAAATATGGAGGCTATGGGTGAAATAGTTCTCTAGATATTGACCAGACAACAGTTCAGTTAGCAGTTCACAATTCAGTTAACAATTCGGCCTATGACTAGGGAAGGTTAATATTTCGATACACACTTGTAGCCAGTAGCGAGTAATGTTTCCGTGTTAAATATGGAGGCCATGGGTGAAATAGTTCTCTAGATATTGACCAGACAACAGTTCAGTTAGCAGTTCACAATTTAGTTAACAATTCGGCCTATGACTATAGGGAAGGTGAATATTTCGATACACACTTGTAGCCAGTAGCGAGTAATGTTTCCGTGTTAAATATGGAGGCCATGGGTGAAATAGTTCTCTAGATATTGACCAGACAACAGTTCAGTTAGCAGTTCACAATTCAGTTAACAATTCGGCCTATGACTAGGGAAGGTGAATATTTCGATACACACTTGTAGCTTGTAGCGAGTTATGTTTCCGTGTTAAATATGGAGGCTATGGGTGAAATAGTTCTCTAGATATTGACCAGACAACAGTTCAGTTAGCAGTTCACAATTCAGTTAACAATTCGGCCTATGACTAGGGAAGGTGAATATTTCGATACACACTTGTAGCCAGTAGCGAGTAATGTTTCCGTGTAAAATATGGAGGCCATGGGTGAAATAGTTCTCTAGATATTGACCAGACAACAGTTCAGTTAGCAGTTCACAATTCAGTTAACAATTCGGCCTATGACTAGGGAAGGTGAATATTTCGATACACACTTGTAGCTTGTAGCGAGTTATGTTTCCGTGTTAAATATGGAGGCTATGGGTGAAATAGTTCTCTAGATATTGACCAGACAACAGTTCAGTTAGCAGTTCACAATTCAGTTAACAATTCGGCCTATGACTAGGGAAGGTGAATATTTCGATACACACTTGTAGCCAGTAGCAAGTAATGTTTCCGTGTTAAATATGGAGGCCATGGGTGAAATAGTTCTCTAGATATTGACCAGACAACAGTTCAGTTAGCAGTTCACAATTCAGTTAACAATTCGGCCTATGACTAGGGAAGGTGAATATTTCGATACACACTTGTAGCTTGTAGCGAGTTATGTTTCCGTGTTAAATATGGAGGCTATGGGTGAAATAGTTCTCTAGATATTGACCAGACAACAGTTCAGTTAGCAGTTCACAATTCAGTTAACAATTCGGCCTATGACTAGGGAAGGTGAATATTTCGATACACACTTGTAGCCAGTAGCGAGTAATGTTTCCGTGTAAAATATGGAGGCCATGGGTGAAATAGTTCTCTAGATATTGACCAGACAACAGTTCAGTTAGCAGTTCACAATTCAGTTAACAATTCGGCCTATGACTATAGGGAAGGTGAATATTTCGATACACACTTGTAGCCAGTAGCGAGTAATGTTTCCGTGTTAAATATGGAGGCCATGGGTGAAATAGTTCTCTAGATATTGACCAGACAACAGTTCAGTTAGCAGTTCACAATTCAGTTAACAATTCGGCCTGTGACTAGGGAAGGTGAATATTTCGATACACACTTGTAGCCTGTAGCAAGTTATGTTTCCGTGTTAAATATGGAGGCTATGGGTGAGATATTTCTCTAGATATTAACCAGACAACAGTTCAGTTAGCAGTTCACAATTCAGTTAACTATTCAGTCAATGACTAGGGAAGGTGGGTGGATATTTATTTTGATATATATGCGCAACCGTCTGCAAATCTTGCATTCCTTCCAAATATGAATGCTCTGGATAAAATACTTCTTGATGTATTGACCAGACAACAGTTCACTGAGCTGTTAACTATTCAGCTAACTATTCAGCCTCTGTGACTGTAGAGAAGGTGAATATTTTTGCACTATTGGCTAGCTCTATCCCGGTGATATATCTTAGTGAAAATTTGAAGTGTGTAGGTCCAATATTTAAAGAGATATCAGCTTATTAGTATAAATAATGACTAGTCCCCTCTGAACTGTGAACTGTTAACTGCGAACTGCGAGCCAACTTCACACACCTCAACGGTGTATGGAACCTCTACCCATGCTTAGCACTGATCTATAAGGTGCATCGTCCTATCATGCTAGTAGACAGAAGTTCAGATGCACACTGCGAACAACAATGGGTCGCGCGTTCACATCTAACTCAGTCTAAAAATTAAAACGTTTTCTCACTTAAAGTGGCATGAGCTGCCAAAATGTTGATATTTTGACGTTGAAACCGAATGTTGAAATTATGGACTATTTTTCTCAGGACGTATAATTCAGAAGCTTTCTGCTGCTTCTAGTCTTGAGAATGTACTATAAAGTAATGTTTTGAACTAACTTTGGCTTAAAATGAATGAATGGTCGTCCCGGTTATTTAAATTTTGTATACTTTTCGAACACTATTCCGGTTGTATAGTCCACATGTATGGATGGATTTTCCTCATTCCAACGCCAATCCTTTATTTTTTCGATGGCTTTCAAAGCCTCTTACTGCCGTAACGATCAGGAATTATGAAAAAAGTGCGAATTTTGGCAGCTCATGTCACTTTAAGCCTGCTTCGGCCACCCAAGAGACCGGACGGTTATTGAACAGTAGTTTGTACGAGGTTTAGTGGTCAACTCCGTAATAAACCCAAGCCAACCTCTCTCGTGCCGTTCTCCAAGCGAAATGATCCTGAGAACGGCGTATACAATCCAGCAAATCAATCAATCAATCAAATTTGACAATTAGTTTCAGGGAGCTAAAAGCTACTGATTCTTCTTCTCTCTTCTGACAAGAGGAACTTTCTATGTTAAAGGCTTCACTGAAGGAAACTGTAATACACAAAGCTGGAAAATCCATTTGGCATCTTCAACAACTTACTCTGGCAAGCTTGTATTGTTAGTTGCTTGTATCTTTGCTCGTTAAAGGCTTATATCCTGTTAAGAAGAGTTAAGTATCTGCAATTTTGTCTGCGCAACTCGTTATCTGTAAATATAGCCCCTTAGGGCGTTCAGCTATACCTACTTCTGTTTGATGATTATTTCGTCCTTGAACACACGTCGTCGGTGGTATGCATAGGCCTACGTCATTATAAGTTGTTACATTTACCCAATAGTACTCAAGAATAAAGAGACAAGCTTATTAGATGTGGACTGACTGATTGTGTAATTTCTCTTACAAATAACCTAAATCTTTTCTCAGTGATTTGTAGTTACACAGTGTACAACCTGTAAAGTTTCCAGGAATTTGATTCTGACCGTTTTTGAATGATGCTCATTGATATATCTTAAGGTTTTCGATAACGTAAAACAACCGATTTAGAACAACAACAAGCCTCAGAACTGAACCGGCAGTTAGAAAATACCGATTTGGTATCTTTTGGTCAAAGATTGTCTTCAGTGCCATCGTTAAACTGAATGTGGCGTGAAACCCTAACCAATCAATACAACTGACAATGTAATGATAGATAAAAAGTTGTTGGACATAGGTATTGACTGGGTCTCAGCTTATCTGGTCTTCTAAAAACGAGTTCTGTAGAGGAATCCTGGGAGTTTTCCAATCAATGCGTCGCAACTCCAAAATCAGCCATTCTTGCGCCAAAGCACGTTTCCTTTTAGTTTGTCTTCATGTTCTGGTTTTGGCCAACGTTTCTGGAAATTAAGGGTTATAGGTAGTAATTCCGAGGTCAATTTTACCCGCTCTCTTTAAGACTGTCTACTTGTTCTGATTTATTTAATTCTCAGTAAGATCTCATGTCATCGTACACAATTGCTATTGCAGGATGTCTAACTATAGATGTGGTCCTACATTAATGACACCTCTTAACTATTGCATGGCTGGTCCCTTGTCCAGTTCTGTCCCAAAGCACACGGAAGTTCAATCGGCACAGTAGTTAACTTAGCCCACAATAGGTCTCTTGTCTGTCAAAGATATCTGAAACGGCGTTTATAAACTTATTATTTATGTATAATCTGTGACATTGAGACTTTTTATGAAGCATAATAACAGTAAAGCATATGCGTTAACAATTTTATTTTATAAAATACAACAAGAAATCAATAATATAGTAAACCAGTATAGGCCCTGTGCGTTATGTGCTTACCAGGCAGATTTATAGGCCTATAACATTCCTCGATATTGTGGAAGGGGAAAAGTTTTGTTTTACGCCCAGAAACAATTTGAATTATTTACACACAAATGGCAATTAGAAAAATCTTAAAATTTTCTGCAGTTAATAAGTATACCTGTAGTTTTCACCTTTGATGATAATCCTAAATGTTTCCTCCTTAGAAAATCCGCTAAAATCTTCTTCGATAAACTCAGCAGAAATCTATCTTTTGTCCGGTGTGCATGTGTATGTCGCCATACTACATCGTTTTGCAGTTCCAGTAATAGTTTGAAATAAAAGTCGTTGTCATCTTCGTTTGAAGCTATTCTAAGAGTTACTTATATTCATCTGATACTGAAAACCGTTATCTTTAATTATCCCGTTCTTATGCTGCTGACGTCCATGTTTAAAATATTTGACATACCGACTGACCGACCCACCGGCCGACACATTGACTTGCATTGAAATTGTCTCTAGCTAAAGTACAGCGAAACCTATGTTAACTAGAAAGTAAAAAAATGTTTGAAACGTGGGTTCCATACTAATGATAAAAAATTAAGACATCACCACGTCGTCAGTTGTTTTTTTAACAACACGTGCTTTCAACACCTGTGCCGTTGTCTTGGTCAAGTGTAACACTTTTCGGAAAGTAAAAATTTATCTAGCTTATGTAATATGTATTTTAAAACAGAAGGGGATCTGAAATTGGTCGGTTTAGACAGTATAGGCCTATTCTAGTTTATCAAGGTGTTGGTTGCTTTTAGTGTAGAAGGATGCTATTGAGATTTCAATACTGGGACTTTTTTGGTGAGTTTCAATTGTCAATAAAAGAGGGGCGTTCGATTTTCTTTCACAGATACATTTCTGGAGGTGCTATCAATAAATCACTCATTTTGCGCCCGTAAATATAATTCCCCATAAATTGTCTTTCTTATCAATAAAGTACTCCCGTACATATTCCCGATAATTTGTCTTTCTTAATGGACACATTAGAATTCCAAAAGCCATGTCAGTTAAACTTAGACATTCCGGTGATTAGTAACTCGGCGAAATAACGAGAGAGATATTAATATGCGTTTGAGCCATAAATGATCAACATAACAGTTTGAGAAAGCTTTTCATCCTTATGCTTCGCCTGAGCATACCTGCTTTGTATATGTATCTTGCATGCAATCGTGAATGTTTGAAGTGACTTCTGTTATAACTAGTTCGCCAGCCATCCATCTACAGTTTCAAGTTAATTAATGTCAACTAATAACAAATACATACCTTCAGCCAAATGCCAGTTTAAGTGTCAGAAAAGAAATTTGGGAAATACCATTGGAGACTATTTACCAAAGGTCTTGTAAGAGGTTTATTTCACATAAACCTTGGGTTCAAAGAGCGGCTTTTGGAGTCCGTGTTCCGTCTCTCGATCGATCTGGCACTTTGATGCTCGCCGGAACACGTCTGGTAAGGCTCAACATTCGCCACTTCCAAATAAATAAAACGTTGCCAGCAGTTAACAGTCTCTGCTGGAAATGGTACTGATTATAATCACAGTCTCTTCAGAAACTGTAGACGAGTTTACCTTAGCGATTACACAAGCTTACACGTCTTAAGTCAAGTCACGGAAATATGTTACTTCTGCCAGACTCTGGCCAGGCTTCAAGTATAAGACAGGGCTTAACGTCAAATTTACAAACATTTCAACAAAACCGGTCTCGTGTCATTTATCCTTAATTAAACCCGACTTTTACTATATGTGAAGGAATATATCGACGACTTTGTGTCAATTAATACCTGAGTTTTAGTTTATTACAACAACTTATGATTGGGTATAAAGGATATAGGCCTACCTCTTTTTGACGCAGTTAGAAACTTGTCTCCGTGGTAATTTTAGACAAGAAGAATTTCCTTGTGCTGGTGTGTTTTAGTGTTTATAAATACAAGCAAAATAAACATGGGGATTTTTCAAGCCTTGAGTGGTCTGAAACAAAAGAAATAATTAATAATTAAAAAAAAAAAATTTGCATACAAATACCAATATGCGGTTTAACCAATATAATTCTTTCAAATATTGGCACAACTTTAGCACATGGTCTAACTCTTGTGAAATATTTAACAATGAAAGTAGAAGTTTTATACGTTACGAGTTTCCTGTGAGAGGTTGTAATATACACCCTATACATCTTATTCATCTAGATGTTTACTTTAATTCGAACCTATGCGATATTGGATACAGTGGCCTACTTGGTATTACTGATTTAACGTTGGTATATGATGCATTCGGTGGTTTACTGATTGATGAATTTACGGGTTTTATATCCATAACCATCAATGCTATACGTTTTCATCACCAATACCAGAAGTCTATGAGTGGGGAAGTGTGAAACGTCCCAAGGACACTGACCACCGTTGGTATGCTAATACTACAACATTATATGACGTTTATGCGTGGTAGATTTTGAAATTCTGAGCAGTTGAGCGATTTCAAATCAGAAAATAAATCCACTCTCCACTTAGTGGACTATACTTGACACTCCCATTGGTTCCTATAAAAGCGTTAGCCAGCACGCGACTCCGAGATCTCCATTTCGACTCAAACCGTAACAAACAAGGCTCCTTGTCTCATTTTCAACTTTATGAAGTTCTTCGGAAACATTAACGTTTGCTCTATCGAGCACTCTAATCAAATCTAAAACATTCGCCATCTTTCTTTTCTAATGCATCCCATAATAGTTCATGCGAAGAAGAAAAGAAAAGTCACGGTTTCTGACTAACCGAGAGTCACTGTTTCATCACAGATACATTTTACCACCAATATGCTATGCGTTTTCATCACACACTTGGTATCGTCATAAGATATCTAACAAATACGGAGGTCTGCAAATGAATTCAGACGACTCGACTATGTTTGGAAGAAAAAGATCTATGTTTTAAACTATAAAGTATGCTGGTAAAGGATGTCACCATTTCATCATTCACCGAATGGTTGTTTTGTGCTAAACCAATTATTGGTGAATTGTATTTCTAACAGTATGTTTTTCTTTTATTTCAGTTTTGATCCTGGTTGGCGGACTTGTGACATACCCTTTAGGACTTGGCTCCCCTTTCATGCAATACTACTGTGGACAATCCGCCATGTTTAATGGCGGCCATTGTAAGATGGGATGGGCCTACATGCTGGCCATAATGGGCACGTCTTTGGCCATTTTCTGTCCAATTATCGGACAATTTATAGCCAGTAAGAATCAAAGTAAGACAATTGAGTCTGCTGTGTGAATATATTTTGAATGAAGCAAATATATATGTGATGTATATATAATTATATATAAATAAAAAGAAAAATCTCCCACCATGTAGATCTCGTCTAAATGTACAGAAAATCTATATTTGACAAGTCCTAACGCTAACGTATACAGATTCACAATTGTAAATTGGTGTTAATTCAAGTATAGAGTAAACAAATTCACAATGCTAAATTGGTGTTAATTCAAGTATAATTCAAGTATACAGATCATGAATAAACAGTCACTTACACCGTCAGTTTTACGTTAACAACAACCTTTGTCAGCTGATCAGTGTATGCCATGGAACACGTTTATATTTTGGGCAAGTGGTATTCTAAAGTTGTGCATTGACAGTTTAAAAATGCTTGTTGTCAACCAGATATTAATGATATATGGTTAACCGGAGACTATTGACTAAACACTCCTAATGATATGATTGCAGTTGATTTGTGACTGGCAGGTTTTTTTTTAAACCAACAAGTCTGAGTTTTATACAAATCCTAGTTTATAGCCATCGGTTAACATTAATTAGTCTTTGTGGGTGAATTGTCCGAATGAGCAATTCCGGTTGTGCTTTGTGAAGGAACCCTGGTCTATATCGAATCTCTCTTGGCTGGCGGTTTTGATAAATCGTTGTCAATGACCTGTTCCCCAACAAGCTGGACTCGATCAATTCATGGAAGAGATTGTCCAACAATTGTCTCCATCCACAGAAGAGCTTCCTCAAGGGAGTTAATAACCGCCGTCTGTTGGAGATGCAAAGCTTTCCGCTAATGACACCCAAATTAACACGGTATAATGAGAAACAGAGATTACGTGTGCGAGGAATGAGTATGTGATTAGACTCTGGCTTATCATTGCTGCTGCTCACAGCGTTTTACGGACTGAGGTTCAACAGGCGACGTTTAAAGTGCCGCATCTATTACTTTATCAACAAGTAGATGGTGGTTTGCTAAGATTCAGAATTACAACTGGTGTAACACAAGTTTATCAGCTTCCTCGTAATGAATACAAAATCAGACAGGAATCTTTTCCTGCCGCGTTTCTCTCTGAAATATGACTTTGTAATGACCGGCAGTTTTTATGGTAATGTGGCTGTAAGGTATGGAATTAACCATATCTGCTCGTGACGTGTCGTACATTAGGGATACCGTCACACGAGATTTGGTAATTTCCTACAACTATCCCAGCAATCGTTTTTTGACGGACTCTGTTTGGAAATACCAGCCCGTCAGCTACAGTTCTCTCGAATTCTTATCACACAATGCAATATGAAAATCCGTATTGAATATTTGACAAAAATTCAATCTTCTGCCATTTCGTTTAACTATAGATCGTCGGGAAACTACAGATTTATTACGGAAATAACTAGTCACAGCATGCTGATTCGTTTTTTGAATATCAATGATTTTTGTGTAGAAACTGTTAAATTACCCATATCTACGCAATTGTCTTTAGCGAACTTTTGTTTTTCGTTCGTCGGTTATACCATAATGTTCCAAAACTCAGTCAGAGCCTCTGCTCTATTTTGTCGATTATCTCGACACTATTAAAGCTCAATTCAACACAAATTAACATACATAACTTTTTTAGTTTGTACAAATCATTCACATCTTTTTTTGCGAAAGTTTTGAGTTAAGCAGTTGTGGTGGTAGTAACCTTTATGTGCGCATTGATTGGTAAATGAGGAACTCGCCGTTGAAGGCAGTGAAATCGGAAACCTTCAGTTGTGTAAAGCAGATGGGTTTTGTGTCTTCTGGGACCAGGTTTCCGGCTTCAGCACCTGTGTGGAACAAGTAAAAAACAGGGACGTGGAAAAAGAGCACCTGCCATAGAGTGTGTAACCCCCGTAGCATACACGTTATAGACATGCGTCAAGTGGAAAATGAAACCTGTCCGACTTGTTACGTTATCTTTAATGCTAGCTTCTTCTTGCCACTAATTGTCTCGAAGGAATGGAACTTAAGATTCCTCGTTGTTACTGAGGCATGCGACCTTCATCAGATCGTGTATTTACAGCATTCAAGGTTGGCCACTAACCCACCAAACAAGGGTATTAAATACCACCGTCTATCGTATTTCTATTGTGGCATGTGTTAACTACAGGGTCACATGTAAATAGACTCTCCTCAAGAGATTCACTGATTTGTGATAAATTTATAATAGAATTGGTGGCGTTAACGTCCAGTAGTGAGCATTCTGTCCCAAAAGTCTTCCTCCGATGGGAAGCAGGTTCAAATTCAAATCCAGTACAAAAAAAAACTGTAAAATCTTCCGAACTGTGTTCCTCTATCTCATCGATCTGTGTGTGCTATGGTTACAAGATAACAACTCAGACTTCAGACTTTCCTCATATAAGTGAGCTTTCAAACACACACTCAATCATTATCAAGCAATAACTCAATCAATCTATCAACGTGTGTAAACTGTTTTTTTAGTCGAATGTTGTGGATCTGTTATGCGGCTGATTTTTTAAAAATGTTCGGCCAATGAATCTTTCGTGATCAACAATCAGAGACAATCATCTGAATAATGAAAACGATATATTAAAAGATATATGTAGATTATCCAGTATTCAAAACGAGCCTTGTAATTACCGCGTTTGTATGTAAGTGAAGAATCAAATTGATGAATATTTTCTGTGTTTATTATGCATTATTTCCAAGCCAAAGCTAAGAATAATAAAGAATATTACCTCATTGGTGAATTTGTAAGTATTTTAATCCGCCAACCATGTTACGATATGTTTATTTGTTTTTTTTGTACAGGAGTTTTTTGTAAATGAATAAGTTCACTTTTGTTTACTATGAAAGGAGCCATGGTTTTAATAAATATATGAGTTTATTAAATTTGACTTTGATGTGTCCGTTCCGGTTACAGTGGCTGAATGCACCTCCAGTCAATAGTGTTGTGTTATGGCGTCCGGCATGCATACGAATAGACGCGCCAATAAGCTAAAACAACCAATAGTTTTGCGTCTTTGCGGATAAAACAATTTGTTTGGTTAAATTCATCGACTTTCAATTTCACTGATCAAGTTTCATTTTACACTCATACGAGATTCTGGCACCTTCCTGGTGGACATTTGAGGAAGGCGTTAATTTCACAGATCTTCCATACAACTTGTGAGCTTAACGAGCCGAAATAGTGTCTGGAAAGTAAACAAAATTTTAATAACCGGGGCGAACGTTCATTCATTATAAGCCCAAGTTAGTTCAAAATACCACTTTAACAGTACAATGTACATTCTCGAGACTAGTTGCCCTAAAAAACTTCTGAGTTACGCGGATAATTTCAACATTCTGTCTTAACGGAAAAAAATATCGACATTTTGGCAGCTCATGCCACTTTGATTCGCCTACTACCTTCTTTGACTGCCTTCTTCAATATAATAAACGGAGTATTTGCTCGCATTTACCAACCGTGAACGTTTTGTACATAAATGGCGTAATTTTATTTCTGTTTGCTAAGAAAGTTAATAAAATATTTCACTCGAAGAACGAAAATACCGCCATATATTCAGTAAGCATAAGATGCGGTATGTTCCTGTAACAAGTAGCGTGTTACTTCTGTTAAGCATAAGATGCGGTATGTTCCTGTAACAAGTAGCGTGTTACTTCTGTTAAGCATAAGATGCGGTATATTCCTGTAACAAGTAGCGTGTTACTTCTTAAGCGGTGTTATTTTGTCGTCAGGAATTATGAGTGAAATGCTGTCAGTATGAGCCATGGGTTATATTTTCCAATCTTTCTGGCTGTACTTAAAGACCTCGAATGATGATTTATAGTTTCGGTAACAGCTCCTGAGAGGTAGACGCCTAATAGTGGAACTTTACAGCCGGAAAAACACTATGGTACCGACGGAGGCTGTTTTCGCTGCACTCTACTGCCTTGGTGGGGACGCCTGATAAATTACTTTATTAAGTACCTCGTCTATTAACAAGGTTTAAAACTGTCAAAAATGTAGTGGAGAAAAACCTTTGAGTTGTTGGTCAACATTGTAAGCCGTTTACCCAGTTCCCCCATTTTTGAAAATAAAGCCACGCGTGCACACGGACATTATAAATAAAACAAAATTATCTTTTTTACTAGATAGGCTCTGTAGACAATGTTCCATAATTGTCTTGATTTGGTATAAAGCCATCATTGACCTATAAACCTTTGATTGATTGATTGTTTGGTATTTTACGCCGCGCTCAAGATTATCTCACTTATATGGCGGCATTGGCAGTTTTATTGTTGGAGGAAACCGGGCTCTATGCCCGGTGGAAACCCAAGACCTTCCGGTGGTAACTGGCAACCATCCCACATAGGTCGTTCAAGTGAAAACCCAGTCAGAAAATTTTCCAATTTTTTTTTTGACTGAGTGGGATTCCAACCCGTGACCCATTGGTGGAAGGCTGTTCGGATTGAGCTTCCAACGCTCCACCTACTGCGCCACGGAGGCCCCATATGAACCTTTGAAGTTCATCTACTAAACGTGGGTGCTTGGTGGAAAGGAAGGCAAATATTTAGGATGCTGTGTATTTTGTTAGGTATGTATATATTTAGGATCTTGTGTGTTTTTACCATATAACGCTGTAGTTGTAATTCGTTTGCCGTTAAAGGTTAATTTAGAGTGACCGAGGAACTGTCTATTTTTGCCAAAAATTAAAAGTTTTGGTATCGTATTGCATTTTTAATTGGAAAAAGAAATTTTGATTTGTTTTGTACCCGAAAATGTAAACGAACTCTGAGCCTGGGCATGCGCAAAAGCGCCCTGATGATTTAGACCATTTGGGTGATCTTACAGTTCAGTAGATTTTAAAAACTTGTTTCGAGAGACACAAACAGCCTGCATATAAATGCTAACATATGAAACCACGGGCTAAAAAGTCTGAAATGATGGTAACCGAACACTGAAACTGACCGGGTTCTGATCCTTGTTGTTGTAATCGGGCTTCAATTCTTCGCATGCTTTATACTCCGAGGCATTTAAACCTAACTCGGCATGTATAATATGCACTATGTTTAATTTTAGTGGTTTTACTTGTAGTAAGCTGGTGTAAATTAGCTTTTTTAAAAAAAATAAATATCAGAAAGGCTAAGTATGCTTTTAAAGTGGCATGAGCTGCCAAAATTTAGATTTGTTTTCATAAATTCTGATTATCAAGAGAAAATCATCGTTTTAAGTACCTTGAAAAATTAACGGCCGTGAAATGCAACTATTTATTTAAGGCAATTCGACACAAACAAAAAGCTATCTTATCATCCGGATACGTCAGCCGTCCAATTCTAAGAGAGTAAAAACCTAAATGATTTCACATGGCTTATATGTTACAAGTGTTTATCAACGGTAATCTAACAGACCAATAAACTAAGTAATATGACGTATTTCTAAATTTAGCCTTATCGTTTTGATCAACTAAATCAAAAACAAATAGCATCTTGGGAATTATAAATTTGATATAAAAAGCAGGCATTGCCTTCTGATATTGCACTTCAAAGAGTTCTTAGTGCCAAAAATAGACCATATCGTATTCCTTTCCGACTGATATTACAGATATATTGCGCATGGACATTTTATGAATATATACTAGTTCTTTTGAACATTCACGTGTGTTCTTTTTGGGGAAATCCCCATTGCCCGCGAGAATGCTCATGCACGGTTTAAGAAGGGTTTGCGCGTGGGCGGGAAAGATTAACGACTTTACCTCCGATATAACATATAGATATTAGTTTTGAAATCACATCTGCGCATATGGCTAATGTTAACCTGAGATTATCAGATATGTGAGCGGTCAATTTTGATTAAAGAATCTATGTAGACCGTCCAGAGACAAGCTACCAGATATAAGACATATCCAATTTCCATTGCGGCTAATTTCAAACCCAAATAGATGTAACATACCAAGGTCTGGAAAAGGGCCTACGTTTATACTACAGACAATCATTTACTATATCTCTCATTTTCGGGGTTACATATTCCAGAAAAAAGGACAGTAATTTGGTAACGCCTGTAACGGGAATCGAACCCAAGTTCCAGAATGCTACCTATAGCAAGCTGTTTGTCGTGAAAAAGCATTGTTTTGGCTAAGGTTGAAGTAGAAGAATACAAACTACTTCAATGTAAAATGGCCTGACCTCTGACCCAAAATTGTCGCAAAATTTTCACTTTCTTTTCTCATGATCCGATGCGGTTCAATCTCAGTCTACTGAAGATGCGTAAGCATTGTCAAATTGTTCCAGAAAATTATACTGACTAAGGCCAAGCTCCTGTCAGTCGTCAACCTAATGAAATATCATAGGTTTAGTTTATTAAAACAATTTGCACCCTTTAATTACAATATCTATATGGTTCAATATATGTAAATGTATTTATGGACACTAAAACACACGGGCACAGGGAAAATCTTCTTGTCTAAAATAACCACGGAGACAAGTTTCCAATTGTGTTAAAAACGACCAACTCTGAAATGATCAAGCGTTTGGGCTCATGCTATATAGGACGTATTTTCGTTCAAATATTGAACTACCAACTCTGAAATGATCAAGCGTTTGGGAACATGTTATATAGGACTGGTATTTTAGTTCAAATATTGAACGACCAACTCTGCAATGATCGGGTTTATCTACAGGGTGATTAGAGTTGTATCGGGTGCAAGAATAACAAAATACGGTAAAAAATGATCTCGTCCACGAATTCTTCCAAAAAGCGAATAAATCAGCTACAGATGTCAGCGACTCAAATAAACATCTTCATCTTCATCTGCAGAATCTTTTCATCTCTGTTTATCCCAAACTGATGAAAAAAATCTTCAAGAAAGGTACAGTGAGGCGAGAAGAAATTAACGCCGGTGTTGTTTATCGCGCGATTCTTTCTGTCTGTCAGTGGGTTTGGATATTGAAACGGTTGTTTGTAAAACTAGGATCTGAATCCATCCTTGATTCGAAACAGCCAATTCAGACTTTCGTCTAGGTGTTAACTTGTTACAGATGTGACACACTATCAACGTGAGAACGACAGACATGTGCAAGCGACAGATATACAAAGCCACACTTCAAGAACAAAGCTTATTTAAAAAATCGACCCTGCCAGCATTAAACTGAAGACATTACACCAAAGGTTTTATCTATTCTGCCCTTTGGATTTGGTGCCGCTTTGGTCATTTTGCTGGTGAGTATAGTGGCTCACAGGTCGGCTGGTTCATCTGCATGTTGACTGTTCGGTTGGTTCGTCTGCATGTTGACTGATCGGCCGGTTCGTCTGTTTGTTGACTGGTAGGTTGTTAAGTTTGCCGGTTGTTGGGTTGGCTGATTGTTCGGTTTGCTGGTTAGTCGGTTTACTGGTTGCTTGATTGACTGATTTGCTGCCAGTGGATTAGTTCACTGGTCCTTTGATTAGTCTGTTTTTTGGTTGTTCGGTTTGCTGGTTGTTCGGTTGACTGGTTCGCGCATTGAGCAATTGTTCGGTATTTTCTGGATGCTTTGGCTGACCTATTTTTTGTTTAGTTGATAATTTTTCATTTAGTAATAACTATTATCAAACAGGTGTAAAACAGTTTCACGAATTCTTGCTGTTCATAGGTGACCTGGAAAATGAAATTTTAGTCATTCATTCAACAGGGGCTTTATTTACAGTAGAAAGAAGTCATGTGCGGAAAACGACGGAATTGAAGGTCACACCGACTTACCTCAGTATCAAATGAGAAAATATCATTTAGACCTTTATACATGTATATCTCTGAGGATGCCATCTACCAGGCTGTCAGGATCTAAAATCACTCGTCAAAGTCGGCTGTTTCCTCCTGGCAAATAACCCGGCTTCTTTCCCTCACTGGACCTGGCAACGCCGCCATATAGGTGAAATAATCTTCGGTTCGGAGTGAAACATCAATCAATCAATCCATTTAAAATCGAGTTTTATTTTTGTCTTTTTTAATTGAGATATAAGGCAATCACATTTAGCAGGAGTAGGCCCTATATTCCCGAGACCAAGTAAATGAATACATGATCGGCCGCTCAGTTAAAGGAAAAGAACACTTTAACGGTAGACTAGTTTAGATGGAAAGAGTTCATTTAGTCTATAACAACTGTCCAATGTATGTTTTACCCCCTCGTAAGCGAATAATTGAAATTGGAATGTGACATTCACAATGTCGCCACGATTTTTTCATTAGATTTATCCAATCATTGGTGAAACAAAATTAGGTGTGTTATAGAGTAGTCATGTGATGCAACTTAGCCAATAGCTTCGCTAAGAAATGACGTGGGGTTGCAGGACTGACCTATATATTCCGAACCAATTTTCCCACTTCAAGATTGTCGCCATGTTTTTTTTGGATCTAAATCTAGCGTCCTACATAAGAGAGCGGTAAAAATACGTCATTACTGATTTATACATAGCTGCTGCAACATCACGTCATCTTAAAGCGGAGAAAATTGGGACACCGATAAGCCACTGAAAAGACACACTTCTGTCTGTTTTATTAGCTTGAGGATCACTGTGAGATGTTTTGAGTACTTTGATGGCTGTTATCGAAGTTAATCTGTATGCATTTCTAGAGATTTCCCATCCTTTAATGACATAGCATATTCGTACCTTGACTCGAAAACAGGGAGCAGGGCTGCTCGTTTTCTTTCGATCGAATTAAGTCGTAGAACTGTGTGAAGAAAGCTTTTTGTTGAAAAATATATGTACAAAAAAAAATCTCTCCGAGAATGAAGTGACAGATACAGGCAGCGAGTTATAGTGAGTTAAATCTCACGGGATATTCGGCCGAGGATCGTTCACTGGTTGGAACAGAAAAACATCAAATTCTATGTTAAAAAACTTAACTTACCCTCTTATACAAAACATCAGGGAAAACATAGACATAGATCGTTCAACGCCTAATTCAAACAAGCGCCTACTTTATGGGTTGTGGGTTTGAATTCCACTCGTTCAAAAGTGGGCTTTAAGAGGACAATGGTCTTCGTGCACTCATTAAGGCAGCAGTGATTTAACTGAACGTGTGACAAATTTCCGTACCGCAATAAAATAAAACACATGAAGTGACTTGATTGAAATACATGTTAGGCTACATTTTATAAACCTGAATGTGGATTCTAATCTGCGGATTTCTGAGTGAATTTTTCCCTCGATCGTCGTATGCTGGATGTTGATTTCTCGGCGAAGGTCGAGGGTTTCCTCAAGTCAAGGGGCCTGGTTTCCTTCCCCGCTAAAAAGGACAACTTCACCATATAAGTGACTAGAGTGCGGCGTAAAGCAGCAATCAATCAATCAATCAATCTAATTTGGTGGCAATTGACTGATACCATAATTCATAAACTAAACTTAGCTTTCGTCAAATAACAAACGACACAGCCCTGGTGCACAGTGTTTTTGATTGATAAGTTCTTAACCCCTTTTTTGTCTGTGACTCCTGGCTCATGGTCCTCGGTGGCTTTTTTTTAGTTAGATCACTCGCCAGGTACTCGCCGAAGTTTGGGGGAATTTCCTCCGGGCAATGAGCCCGGTTTCCTGCACCACTAAACCTGACAAACAACCCGCCATATAAGTGAAATAATATGGAGTGCGGCGTAAAACATCAATCAATCAATCAATCAATCAGGAGCATCGTCGGGCACTCATGCTTAGCATCTTCACCAACCAAAACATTCCGCCAAATTATTCAGGTCAATAATATCAAACATGGATTGTTAAAGTGGCATGAGCTGCAAAAATTCACACGTATTTCACTATTTCTGATTGTTCCGACAGTAAGAGGCTTTGAAGGCCATCGGAAAACTAAATGATTGGCGTTGGAATGAGGAAAATCCATACAGTATGTGGCCTGTACGAACCGAAAACGTGTTCAAAAGTAAACAAAATTTAAATAACCGGGACGACCATTCATTCATTCTAAGCCGAATTTACTTCAAAACAATACTTTATCGTACATTTTCGAGGCTAGAAGCACTAAAGAGCTTTGAATTATACGTCTTGAGAAAAATAGCCAATAATTTCAACATTTTGTTTTATTATCAAAATATCAACATTTTGGCAGCTCATGCCACTTTAAACTGCGTGAAGTAACAAATTCGCCAATCAGTCTATAATAAGAAATTCACATTAATAACAAAACAAAAATTAAAATTTTAATTCCAATAGCTGTTTTTAAACAATCCCCTGATCATAAAAAAACAACTGTTTCTATTCCTTCTACCGTCCAACACAACAGTGCTCCACTTTGTTCAATTCCCGATTGAGGATTCCATTTCAAACATCTTCATTTCTTCTGACATTTGTCTTGTGCCTAATTTAATTAACTCTGTGCTAATTATGGGCGCTGAGACTTCGCACAACACTCCATCCGGAGGTTGATAAATGAACCCATCGTTTTTTGTTTGTCTCTATAGAATTCCCAGTTTGACAAAAAATATTTCGAAGCCATATATATTCAATTCGGATTCTTTTATCTGATAATGATCAAAGGTTACTCGTGTTTGGCTTCTGATTATTGCTCGGTTAATTCAGAGTTTGAAAGGTTTCTCTATTTGCTTATACAAGTTATGAGGTTTTCGGTAATGCATAAAAAGGTTAACCGGCTGGAATAAACCAGGCTATACATTATCTGTGATGCTAAATTCAATACACTAAAGAACAAAATGTCACCAAATGGACCAACAACAAACGGCAGTTTGGAAATTAAAGTCAAAAGATTCATTATCAGATAAAATAACCATTGTTAAAAAACAAGCTAATGTCTACTAAAAGCACTCATTATCAACTAAAAGCACTCATTATCAACTAAAAGCACTCATTATCAACTAAAAGCACTCATTATCAACTAAAAGCACTCATTATCAACTAGAAGCACTCATTATCAACTAAAAACACTCATTATCAACTAAAAGCACTCATTATCAACTAGAAGCACTCATTATCAACTAAAAGCACTCATTATCAACTAAAAGCACTCATTATCAACTAAAAGCACTCATTATCAACTAGAAGCACTCATTATCAACTAAAAGCACTCATTATCAACTAAAAGCCCTCATTATCAACTAAAAGCACTCATTATCAACTAAAACTGCATTTCTCAACTAATATAAAAAACAACTAAACCCATCTCATTGTCATTTAAACACGATCATATTTAAACACAAGCCCGCAATGGTAAATTCATTGTAGCACACTAGCTTCATCTTGAATTTATCATTCAATATTAATAACATGCTTTAATACAACAAACAAATTTCAGCGGGAATTTAATCATGACAAATCGTCTACCATTACAACAACTTATGATTGGCTATAAAGGTACAAATAAAATACCAGTTTTTTACACAATCGGAAACTAATCCACATGGTTATTTCAGTGAAGAAGATTTTCCCTGTGCTCGTGTGTTTTAGTGCTCATAAATATATCAACTATCTATATCTAAACTCCCTTGTCTGTCTCCCACCTAGGAACCAAATTACATATTTTCATTCGTTTCTCCCACTATCATATTTTGTGTAATTTCATTTTATCCGGCCTATTGTCATTGCTGAAAATCCGTACAACTTTGTCAATATATTACACAGTAATGATAGACTAACCATATTGTTAACCACAGCCCGATTAAAAGCCATTTTCTCAAATTACTGAATGACAAAACGTGGGGTGACTGTTCTTGTAAAAAAAAGCGACAAAAAGGACTTGGGTTCACACGATATACAATGGTTAACAAAATGTTATAACTGCAACTGGTTTCCAAGGGATGAACGATGACTGATTAAAGTGACTCATAAGACGGTATTTCTAAAAAAGGCACAAAATTCGCGAATCACCGACTTTATTTTGTTACGCCATAATGGCGCCGAGACATTTCCGATATTGCATATTGTCATTATGTGAAAGGAAGACTGCAATTTAGGACAAATTTCCTGTCTGAAAAGAACCATTTACAACGCATTTCTGAGGCCGATAGAATAAGAACATGTTTGTAATCCATTTATGTATTCTACAGTAGTTATCTGCCGTTAGCGATAATTTGTTAGGCCATAACATCAAAGTCATGGCCCAGATCAGTTTTACAGTTGAATTGACGAGCTATAGGATGGCTTGTAACGTTAAATTGTTATTTTAAATGAATATCTTATATGCGCTCTCGCCGCCGTAGCATTTTTGACATTTTGAAGAAAGCGAATTTATAGCAGCTTACTAAAATCACCTCAATTCAACACGAGACACATGAAATGCGTCCAGTTATCTTTTAAAATGTCCAAATGGTGATATAAAGGCATACATATATAATTGTAGTCCGAACGTTAACCATCGGCAAGAAACCGCGTAAATTCTATGTTGAATTGCACTCATTTTTGACTTTTGTGATTTTTCGGAAGGCCTCTCTGTGTCCCTCAAATCAAAATGGCTGTCTGTATTTTTTTTATATTTTTGAACACTAAAACACACGGGCATAGGGAAAATCTTCTTGTCTAAAATAACCACAACAATTTTTTTATTGTGTTAAAAAGGGGCATATCATTTAGACGTTTATACCCAAACATAAGTCGTTATAATAAACCACAACCCATGATATTTCATTAGGTTGACGATATGCATGAGTTTGGCCGTAGTCAGTAGAATTTTCTGGAAAAGATAATTTGGCAAAAAATCATCAGTATTTTTGGTAAAGCTAACACGCCGATTTGCTATAAGTTTTAGATAGTAATCAATTAGTTGTGGTATTCTTTAACGTTCACCACCAAAATCCGAGATAATACGACGACCTGGGGGCATTGGTAGGGTCATTTTCTCAATGGGTTTGTGTATTTTCGAAATACCCTGCTTTTAGAAGGTCAGATTCCAAAGAGCAATACTGATTTTTATTAATATAGCCTTTTTCTTTAAAGTGGCATGAGCTGCCAAAATTGAGATATTTGGCCATTATAACAGAATGTTAAAATTATCGGTTATTTTCCTCAAGACGTACAATTCAGAAGCTTCTTAGTACTTATAGTCTTTTATGTACGATAAAATATTGTTTTCCACTAAATTAGGCTTAAAATGAATGAATGGTCGTCCCGGTTATTTAAATTTTGTTTACTTTTCGAACACTATTTCGGTTCGTATAGGCCACATACTGTATGGACTTTCCTCATTCCAACGCCAATCATTAAGTTTTTCGATGACCTTCAAAGCCTGTTACTGTCGTGACAATCAGAATCTATGAAAATAGTCCGAATTTTGGCAGCTCATGCCTCTTTAATGGAACGAAGAATTCTATTGTAATTTCCAACATTTTGAAGCCTTATTTCCTTATCAACTTTTTGGTAATAAACGGTTGTTTAGCCGCCGTTCTACCGTCTCAATCATAATCCTGTCTAGACATACATGTAATAACTATTGCCGAGCATTTATCAGCAGGTTTTATAACAATATATGTTTTGATGTCCCATTAGCTTACTTTAGGAACTGGGGAAATACAGAAAACGGGTTTCCTTTTTTAAGGTAAACAGTTTTCTTGATTTTCGCGATAGAAGTGCCTTTAAGAATAGTACAGACTAGACTACTGACGTATTTTGTGCATGTTGATGCTTGCAAAGAGATTGCGAAAGCCGTCTGTGGCTGAGAGATTTAAATGATACAGCGTGGAGACGACCAGAACGCTCCAAACAGCGAATCTGTGAGGCCGACCATTTTTGTTAAAGTGACATGAGCTGCCAAAATTCACACTTTTTTCATAATTTCTGATCTTCACGACAATAAGAGGCTTTGCAGGCCACCAAAAAACTAAATGATTGGCGTTGAAATGAGGAAAATCCATACAGTATGTGGCCTGTACGAACCGGAATAGTGTTCGAAAAGTAAACAAAATTTAAATAACCGGGACGACCATTCATTCATTCTAAGCCAAAGTTAGTTCGAAAACAATACTTTACCGTACATTCTCGAGACTAGAGGCACTAAAAAGCCTATGAATTACACGTCTTGAGAAAAATAGCCGATAATTTCAACATCCTTTAGCAACGTCATAATATCAACATTTTGGCAGCTCATGTCACTTTAACAAATATGGCGTTATCAAATACAAGTTCCTACCAAATAGCGACAAGGTATCGTCCAAACAATAGATCAATAAGTAATCGATAAACAAATCAATGAAAAAACCAATAGATCTCAGAAATCTTCAGTTAACCAGGGCGAACCGGATGAGTATAGAATTCATTTCAAAATTGTTAGGCCTATAGTTCAAATAGAACTTTCTTTCCTAGATACAGTTTGATTAAGGTCAACTTTCATTGATCTAGCGGTAGATCTTTAGTTCAAAATTATCAGCAGGTTTTATAACGATATGTGTTTTGATGGCCCATTAGCTTACTTTAGGAACTCTTTGAAGCCATGTTTGCAGAAGTCCAAGATAAGATTTAAGTAAACATTTGTTTCTGTCTTTTCCAACCGGATCGGAGGTCAAAGTTTTCATTGCTAACGTTGTTATACTCCGGCAAGTGAACGAGGGGTTTCTTTAAATGACTCATCAGATTTACTAGTTATATCATTACATGTTTTCGGAAAAAATGCACGAATCAGGAATTTCCGTCTATTTTGTTATTTGACGACGGCGAGATATGTCCGGTCTTTGATGCTTTAGTTTAGTATAAGGGAGCATACAATTTCGGATAAATTCCCTGTTTATAAAATCCGCTTCTGTCGTATTTTTCAGGCGTATAGAACCTGAGCATATTTGTAATGAGTCCGGGTTTCTGACTCCAAAATTACTATTTGTTTATACTGACGGCCGTATTTTGCCAAAATACGACCGTCAGTAAAAAAAATAGTAATTTTGGAGTCAGAAACCCGGACTCATTTGTAATCTATTTATGTTTCACAGATAACCTTAATATGATAGACTGAAGGTCATATAACAGACCGAAGGTCATTGAACAGACCGAAGGTCATATAACAGACCGAAGGTCATATAACAGAGTGAAGGTCATATAACAGACTGAAGGTCATATAACAGCGTGAAGGTCATATAGCAGAGTGAAGGTCATATGACAGAGTGAAGGTCATATGACAGAGTGAAGGTCATATGGCAGAGTGAAGGTCATATAACAGAGTGAAGGTCATATAGCAGAGTGAAGGTCATATAACAGAGTGAAGGTCATATGACAGAGTGAAGGTCATATGACAGAGTGAAGGTCATATAACAGACTGAAGGTCATATAACAGAGTGAAGGTCATATAACAGACGGAAGGTCATATGACAGAGTGAAGGTCATATAACAGAGTGAAGGTCATATGACAGAGTGAAGGTCATATAGCAGAGTGAAGGTCATATAACAGACCGAAGGTCATATAACAGAGTGAAGGTCATATAACAGAGTGAAGGTCATATAACAGAGTGAAGGTCATATAGCAGAGTGAAGGTCATATAGCAGAGTGAATGTCATATAACAGAGTGAAGGTCATATAACAGAGTGAAGGTCATATAACAGACCGAAGGTCATATAACAGACCGAAGGTCATATAACAGAGTGAAGGTCATATAACAGACGGAAGGTCATATAACAGAGTGAAGGTCATATAACAGAGTGAAGGTCATATAACAGACTAAAGGTCATATAACAGAGTGAAGATCATATAACAGAGTGTCGAAAGCTCGTGTTGTTCAAAACAACTTACTACGTGGTGATGTTTTTATCATTATTTTATCATTTTATCACTTATGAATGTGTGTTGGTCATTGCATGTACAAGTGATCTTATACTTAACTTTATATAGGGAATTTATCGGATAATTATGTATTTGCTCTATACACAAAAAAGTTTGTCGATAAATTTGAGATTACTAATAAAATGTGATATAACATCCAGAAGATACACCGTCTTTTATTGACTGGCGTTTGGGCGTTTTGGCGTTTTAATCGTAACAAGACATATATAGAATGCGCTCGAGTTTAAAATTAACGATCTTACTATTACTAATAGTAAGAAAGCTTACTTTCCAATTGAAGAGAAAGGCTGCGATGGCGAGTGTGTCTCTAAGAAATTAGCTTTATGTCCTGTTTTGTCTGCAGGTTTGATGGATAGGGTTTTTAGTTGCGGTAAAAATACTTAAGTAAAGCATCTACTAATTACTGGACCCTAACAACCAACATGTGCATCCCGAAAAGACCACACGCTGTTTTAATAATAAATGGGCTGTCCAAAACATAAGGGAAACAAAAGTAATATACCACAGACGCGGTCATTTTAATAACACTTAGCGACGGTACGGCGTATAGCAAGGTTGCACTTAGGGCCCAATTTTCTTTAATCTTTTTTTTCGTAAATCTTTATTGACAAAGGCAGGGAAGTCGTTTGCATTAAGATAAAGTGTATTGTGACTATGGTCTTGTATTTATAGTGCTTTTAGTTATTTTATTATCCCCTACTGCACAAAGCAATATATAATGTTTTTAAATTAAACTCTTGGAGACATAGTTTACTTATCGTTTACTTGTTCTCTAATCGATATGCTTTTTCCTTGTTTGTTAGACACTCGCTTTAAAAAATCTAGGTCTTTGTCAATAGTTCACAAACGCATGTTTTGAATAAAACAAAGTACAAAATAAATCAATTCGGATGGACTATAGTCGAAAACGGACGTTTCGTAATATAGCTACGACTGGCTTGGGGTGAAAGGTCATTGATGGCCATTTTAAAATCAACAAGATCCCGGATGAGCGAGCGTCAAATGATAACCCTCATGAGTCATTGTTTGATTTCTGAATGGAAAAATTAATTCGGGAAGACTTTGTCGTGCACAGGTTATTTCCCTTGGCAGTTGACAACCACAACGGACGGTCTGGAAGTCAAACAATAGCTTTTGAAAGTCTTACGTTGCTTTTCTTCAATACACACAATATCTAACAAATTCAAATTTCCTTTCCATATAATTGCTTTTATTTCAAGTCCAGATTATAAATGAGGATATTGCAATATTCCGGATGAAAGTGTTTAACATTAATTCCCTGTGATGTATTTTCATACAATGTTGAAAACTCGATTTTCCCCTGCTTTAATTGGAAACCGTATATTTGACCAGTGAAGTCAGAAAACAAACCAACAATAAATGCTTGAAAGGAACCCAAAAAATCTCCAATCTTTTTCATCGTGGAAATAATGAATAATGTTAAGGACTTGTTTGACTTTGACAAGGAAATGTGAAAGAAAACGTCTCGGATCCCACTCAGAGATTTGCGCAACATAAAGATGCCGACCTTTGTTTGAACCGATGGGGGCCGGGTAAGAACATTCATAGATTTATCTGATAGAATAAGCACCTCATATGTGGCATGAGCTGCCCAAATTTTATATTTCTTCAGCGTTTGATGTGCATTGAAAAACTTTATACTGAAGATTTATACTGAAATAAGAAAATGGTCTGGGCCTAGTTTCACAAAGCGATCTTAGCCAAGTGTGATCTTAACTACCATGGCAACCAATGCTAAAGGTATACGTTGCCATTGGTATTTAAGTTAACCTTAAAGGCACACTTGCCGCGAAAATCAGGAATATTGTTTACATTAAAAAAGAAAGACCGTTTTCTGTATTTTTCCCAGGCAATATAAGTTAGGAACTTTCTATTTTTACCAAAATTTAAAAGTTTGGACGTCACTTGGTATTTTTAATTTGAATTTGAAAATTTGAATTGTTAGGTACCCGGAACGTAAACAAACCGAACTGCCCCCTATTGGCGATTTTATGTTTCAGTCGAGTGAGTGAACTAACGGCACAGTGTAATTTTACGTAGGCCTATTTATCTGAGAAATACAGACTGATGATCGGTTAACAGCGACTGGAAAAGCTTTCTGATAATTGTTTGAGTGTAAACCACAGATACAAAGGCCTGAAAGGAGGGTAACCCAACACGAAAGTTGACCGACACTGATCGTTGTTGTTGTAATCAGGCTTCGATTCTTCGTTTGTTTTTCACACCATTTCTACATTCTAAAGCTAACTAGACATGTTTTATGTGTCCTATGTTTAAGTTCAGTGGTATTAGTCGTAGTAAGCTCATGTAAATTGGTTTTCTTAGCAAATTTAAACAGGCTACGGCGGCAAGTGGGCCTTTAAGCTAAGCTCGCTTTGTGAAACTAGGCTAAGTAGCCCGTGAGAACCCAAAATGTGTGCAAATAATGAACACTAGTCAACTATAGTCGGGAATGTATACATTCCAGCATTTGAACACAAGTCAAATAGCCGGGGTGTATCTGTTTTATAGGGTTTTGTTGCTTGTAAAACTACCTAAATTTATATCTGAAAGCTTTGTCTGCACGGAAAGCTCTTATTTTGTACTTTTTGATAACAATGACCAAAAATTAGCTAATTCAACACAATTCTCCGTATATTGGACAGCTCAAGCGACTTTAAGTTTATGTTAAGAAATCGAATAAAACTGGGCAGAATTGAAGCCTGGTGGACAAAAGCCCAGCATACAAAACTGACGGACAAAGCATCGACGGTCAAAAACTCTACTAACTAAATAAGTCTGGCGGCTAACAGACCAGAAATAAAGCACTTTGCGGATAGAAGCACCATCTGACAAAACTCATGCCATAGAAAAAGTAAAAACATATTGCTAGGATAACAATATTTATTTCAAGGACATTTTACTGAAAGGAGGATGAAAAGTATATAGACCATTATTATAATTATTGTGAGGAAACTTTAACTTTTTGAGAATCGAAATTACTGAAAAAAAAACAAACAATTGTTTCCAAATTGCCGACATTGACGTGCGAATCCCTTCCATGTATTGGCCACTTTGAGTAAGCAAGTAAGCAGTGATATTTTAATGACTGTTCCTTCGTAGTGACTCATATGTACCTTGCAAAATGGTTATAAAGAATGCAAACTATTAAAATATATAATTAAACAAGGCTTCCTGCATTTATGTAGGAAACGTCTTACTATACGCCTTGCATCGATGCGGCGCGGGTTCGAATCCCACTCTGTGTGGATTTTTTGCTTGATCGCCGTTTGTGGAAGAGTAAGCAGGTAAACTTGAGTGCGGCGTAAATCGTCAATCAATCAATGGACCTTAAAGTGGCATGAGCTGCCAATATGTTGATAGTTTGACGTTAAAACAGAATGTGGAAATTATTAGCTATTTTTCTCAAGACGTATAATTCAGTAGCTTTTTAGTGCTTCTGGTCTCGAAAATGTACGATAAAGTATTGTTTTGAACTAACTTTGGCTTAGAATGAATGAACAGTCGTCACGGTTATTTAAATTTTGTTTACTTTTCGAACACGTTTTCGGTTTGTACAGGCCACATACTGTACGGATTTTCCTCATTCCAACGCCAATCATTTAGTTTTACGATGGCCTTGAACACCTCTTATACTGTCGTGACGATCGGGAATTAAGATAACAGTGTGGATTTTGGCAGCTCCATTGGTGGTATTCGAAACTGATACTAACTAACTATACGACGATTTGTTGACTAGACCGCCTTTGGAAATTCCTGAACGGATATATTTTTATGGGTTGGATTAAAAACCGAATAAACCTGAACGTCTCAGCTGGTCTTTTCATATGCTGTACTCAATGCTTGCCATTTTATTGGGACTTGGCAATACCGTTTTAACCCTAACAATGTTGCCGTTTTAAGTTGATTAAAATAAAGGCATATTCACGACAATTTAATCGTCAAAATATTGCTTCTTTGAACAATAATAGTGTGTCTATATTTTGTATCAACTCGAAGAAATTTATCGCAGTTTCTTTTAAAACTAAAAGTAGACGGGACATTTTTATTCGTTATTACCATCCGATGTAGCGGATTTTTCCAAGCAGTTTCGCGTGCAATTCCGATGGTGATATTAACGAAAAGCTCTTTATTTGTACTGTTTACGGAAAATGGCCATTTATTTTAAAATTCTGTTTCAACGGGGAAATATAAAAATGTTGGCAGTTCATGCCACTTTAATTTGACAGTATTTGTTTTGTATTTTTGATAGACACTGATTGAAGCATTGTATGTCAGTTTATTGGTCAGGGATTTAGGGCATCAAGAAATGATCGTTTTTTTAAATCTGTTTGGTTAGGAGTCAACTCTATTCCAGAGAGGTCGGATGTCACAAGGTTTTTGAAGACTTTGCTGATGGTATCTAAAATATAACGTGATAATATCAGCCATGGAGTGATTGTGCCGAGAACAGATGACTAAACTATTTAGAGTGACTAAGATATAATCTATACCAGATAACTTGACCATTAAAACATCCACCGAAATTGGGAGATAGAAAAATTGAGGGGCTAAGGTTATTTGGGTTCATGCTGGTTTAAGTGACGGTCTTATTAACTCCAATGTCCCTACGCAAACAGAGCCCCGAAACCGATTAGCAATATATCTCCAAAGTCAATAGGGACATAACAATGTTAGGTCAATCTAAAATGACAAGACTACCATTAGGCCTACATCGCGATGCGCGGTAGATCGCGTTAACCAATCGTGTTTCCGGAAACGTAAACGCGAACCGTGACAGCTGTCAAAACAAACGCCGAGTTCACAACCAGAGAGCTGTCTAGGTTTTCTTGTAATAAAGCTGGCACTTGGCGATGGTCTGTCGGTATTCGGACAAGTGGCACATCTCCATGGCTAGCTCCAATGGACCATCAAGTACCCTTAGGACTATTGCAGTTATGAATGCTTTTACACATCAACAGATTTTATGCCTCGGCGCAGCATTCCGATGCAGACTGCTCATTCTGTACATGTAATGCGGTATCAGGGTGCCGGGCAGAAATCGTATAGCATGAAAGAGGCCGGTCTCTGGAGCCGTGAGTCAGCTCACTATAGTGCAATCAATACTCGGTAAACAGGCATATCTTTGGCCCCATCATCTCTAATTATGACAGGATTAAGTCGCCAGCACTTCATTAAGAAGCGATGACTTCTTTTAGCCAGTTCAACCCCCTCACTCCAGTAGAGAATCTTTCTTTAAACAACCCACTGTTCCATGGTCGTATCACTACAGATACCCGTGTAAAGCTGCTGAGATTGGACGGAGTGACAATAGCGCGTATAGATCGCGAATCGCGATTGATCACCAGCTATCCGACTTAGGCTGTGTATTTTCCAGCTCGTCTAAAATTCTTCCACATAACTGAGCCCAGCGTGACAGATGAAAAGATAACAATTTTATATCCGAAAGGTGATTGACTTCTTACAATTGATTCCTTGGCGAAATTCCTATTATATTGGACAAAGGGGTAATAATTTTCCAGCGGCCTATTTCTCACGATCAGTCATTTTAAGTCTCAGATCCCTTTTCTCTGTCACAACACACCATCATCTTCCAAACTAAAACCAAATCTTCCTTAACCAGACAGAAAACAGTCATGTGGGTGGCTGCAAGTAATTGCAAAGATACATAAATGGTAACATTTCATTTGGGAATGTATATTAAGAAAATAACAAAATGCGGATGAAGATGAAATGCATAGATTAAAGTGGCATGAGCTGCCAAAATTCACACTTTTTTCATAATTTCTGATCGTTACGACAGTAAGAGACTTTCAAGGCCATCGAAAAACTAAATGATTGGCGTTAGAATGAGGGAAATCCATATAGTATGTGGCCTATACGAACCGAAAACGTGTTCGAAAAGTAAACAAAATTTAAATAACCGGGACGACCATTCATTCATTCTAAGCCAAAGTTAATTCAAAACAATACTTTATCGTACATTTTCTAGACTAGAAGCACTAAAAAGCTTCTGAATTATACCTCTTGAGAAAAATAGCCAATAATTTCAACATTCTGTTTTAACGTCAAAATATAAATATTTTGGCAGCTCATGCCACTTTAAAAAACGATGTCCTGTTTTCTCCGTAGATGTGCAGCAAATAGAAGACAACAAGAAGGGAACAATGTAGCGAAAAAATATTGATTGACATCGGGCGCGTTCGAATCCCACTCTGTCCAAAAAATTGAAAAAAAAAAATCTGAATGGATTTTTTTACTGGATCGGCTTTAGTGAAAAAGTCTGAAGGTACTTGCAAAGGTCGGGGTTTCCTCTAAGCGAAGACCCTGGTTTCCTCACCCACTATACCTGAAGGCAAGTTAGATGATCTTCAGTGTGGCGAAACAATCCATCATGGTTGATGATCACAAACGACCTCGAAACTAAAAAGAACGACAAAGTGATCCATGCAAATTTAGCCCAAGGCCATGCAGTTTGTGCATTAATGTTTTGTAAGGATTCAGTTTACACACAGACGATATCAGAGGTTGGTGAATCTTTCAAAACTTATAAACTATATAAGTATAAAGATAAGTTTTCTGCACTATTATGAAATAGCTTACAATTTCGTTTAAAATTGTTCTGGATGGTTGTTGCAAAAACAGTGCGCCATACAGTTGTGAGGCTATATACGGAATAAGGCAAATCAATCAAAGTGCACGATTTTATGAAAACGCAATAAATTCCTAAGTAGAAAGAAACAAATTAATAAATAAAATGAGCTACTATAGTGTCTGTCTTCTACCTAGGAACCAAATTACATATTTTCACTTTTTTTTCCCATCATCATATTTTGTTCAATTTCAGTTTACTGACTTCTTGCCATAGCTGAGGAGTGAATATCCGTACAACTTTGTCAATATATTACAATGTATTCCAGAAAATTCAGCTGACTAAAGCCAAACTCCTGTCTGTCTTCAACCTTATGAAATATCATGGGTTTTAAGAACTTATAATTGGGCATAAAGGTCTAAATGATATGCCCCTTTTTAACACAGTTAGAAACTTGTCTCAATGGTTATTTTAGACAAGAAGATTTTACCCGTGCCCGTGTGTTTTAGTGATCATAAATGATATTAAGAAAATTGTCCAATTATTCGAAATAATACTTTATTCTACAAAATACCATTGTCTTTCTCTAACTTGAGATGAAACAACCATTTTCGTTATTTTCTGCATGAATTTGTAACAATTGAGCTTCTATAACCTTTTAGATATCTTTGAATTTAGCAAAATTTCTCTTTTGTGTTTCTCCTAGCAATCATTACACCTCATCGATTTAATATACCTTTTCAAAAACCCATATTATTTTTTTATTAGAAAAAGTTGCACACAGAATTACAAAGCGTAATTGTCAATACAAAAAACTATTGCCTTTATAGTAAGAACATTGTATTTCTGTTCTCTCTTTGAATGAAGAAAACCTAGTTAAAAATGGTAAAAAAAAGCGGAAAAAGAAGTGGCCTTTTGGCTTTAAAAAAAGAAACTGTTCAGTTTTTGTCGAATACATCAGGTTGCATGTGGATACAAAGACACATAACTACTAATATATGTATAGATGCCAATTGATTTCCTCCTCTTGGTATCATTTCTTTTCTTTTAACCGAAATTAAGTTCAACAAATTTAGTTCCCAGTGTGTTTACGGTGATGCTACACTTTGGGTGCCAGGTTCAATGAGCTCTTTGTCCGGAGGAAACCCTCAACCGTTGCGAATACCTGTCAACTTCAAAAGACGAAAATGCTTTCCTTGAGAGATAAATGCAGTTTTATTGATTGATAAAATTGACGTGTAAAAGTCAAGAAGTTCAGCGTTGGGTAACGAAAACAATATCAATGCATACAACGGAGTCGAAAAAAAAAACAATTTTATTAGATTAAGCTTTCCGGATGGGGGTCAAATAGAATGATGAGGATGCGTTACAAAGATGTCAAAGTGATAGGAGAAAATAGCGACATTGTCAAAGGTTACTGTCGTTTCAGTGATAATGATATCACCATCTGCCACCAAACAAAACCCGCAGAATTATTTTCACCGTCACTTGTCAAATCAGTCAAATTATTTCCCTCGTTCATCGTCAAGGTTTGATTCCCTTCACTACAATTCCAATTTATTGTTACTGATGGAATGTCGATCAACAGTACAGTGACTAAAACCCTTCGTTAAAAGAGCAATTCTGAGATGCGCGTTCATATTGCGAGGCGTGACTCAGCCGCGCGCGTTTCGCGTAGCAGTTGGTCATTTCGCGGACCGAAGAGATTCTTCACTGTCAACATCGCGCCGTGTAAAGGAATGTGACAATCTCCGTTAATATATTCCAGTATCAAGGCTTCTTCTCAGTTCATTATCTTTGCTTTACCCTAGAGGAATGACTCGATCAGGTGGTTACCGATGGTATTAATTCATTATCAAACGCAGGTCCGAGGAGATTTTATTGCCTCCCTATGACTGGACATACCTCGTCCATCTTTCTTAAAACAGGACAGCTCTTTAACAGAATCAAAATGACTCTAACGTCAAGAAAAATACTTTTTCACTTAAATGACTAAAGTAACAAAAATGTTATAAAATAGAATCCTAAATAGTTTTCCTATTGTATTGTGACCAATTGTTGGAAAATAAAATTGCTTTTTTTAAAAAATTTTTACTAAACTATTTTGTGTCAGCTGCATCAAAATTGATATGGAATGGACAGTATAAAGTCCGAAAAATGTAGTTGTAGAATTCATATTGTTCTTTTTGATAGATTGAAGTTTTTTCGACACATATAGGAAGGTTTTCTTCTTACCTTGTGCCATTTCCAGTTGGTAAATAACTATTTCAGATTGGAAATCCTGAGGGGAGCTTCTAAAAAACAGAGATAGTCAAAGAAAAAATGTTTCTTAGAGTTCTGGTTAAAAAAAATGAACACAGGACTGTTATGCGTTTGTGTGGGTAAATCTCATCGTTGTGTATACACAAGTACATAAAACATTTATTAATTCTTACACTTTAATAGCTTTACAATTTCTTGTTTTATTCGTTAAAACAAAAGTTTTTTTTAGGATATTTTCATGAAAAAGTCTGAGCTTTCTGTTGATCGGCTCCACGGGTTACTGATACGTCCGTCAGTATATAAAAAAGTAGTTATTTTGGAGTCTGGAACCCTGACTCGGTCTTCACTAAAATACTGAAGAAGAAAGTATACCATCTTTTCAGTTGTCCGTTTGATTGATTTCTATTGAAGCGTCTTCGTTAATAGAGATACGATGATTCAGTCGGGTTAATTTGTAATATTGGGGCAGAAGGGTATTGGGGGCGGTTAAGGGAGGGTGCCAGCGATCAGAATTGGGCAATAAGATGGGTAGGACGGAGATTGAGTGAGTCTGGGTGCCGGGGTAACGTCTTAATCACGACCATGATGCCTCAGATAAACTCCGTCCGCTTGATTAAATTGGATTAGAATGCAATGGCCTTAAGTCTCAATTTTCCGCAAAGTTATTCTTGTCAGAGTCAATTTTAACTGCTAGTGTTATTGGGTATGATAGCGGCCTCTGTCAAACCAATAACTGTGACCGGTGACTCAATGAGATGGCCGTAAAAACCATACCGTCATCGCCTTTCAAAAATCCCACTAAAGTGATTTCTTAAGGGTCATATCTTGATGAGACGGCTCTCTGAAAACCGCCAGTTTCAATCGGATAATGAAAAACTCTACAAAAGCGGTAAAGAGGCAGTTACGGTCATTGCCGAAGACAGTTAACATTCTGTCACATCTCGGCTACAGTTGGCTATCTGACAGTCATCTACAAGTCAATGTTCCGATAAAGGGATGACATACCCCATGTCATCGTCCCAAGAGATTTTCTCGACGCCTTCCTCTTTGTAAATATCTAACTTGAGTCAAATCGTCGTAAAACTAGTTTGATAGGGGAGGGGGGGGGGGGGGGTAGGCACCAGTGCCGGTCAATCAGTTTAGTCATAGCCATAGATAACTCAAATACGTCATTTTAGACAAGAATTTCGGATAAATGAAAGGCAATTCTTACAAAAGTATTTAAAACGTCCAAAAAGGTACAAATACATTTTCAACTGACGAAAGATATTCTCGCCAATTTTTTTTTACGTTTTCGGGTGTTCATTTTAGGTAAGATTGTTTGATCCAGCTGTTTGTTTTTTTTAAAAACTCAACAGAAGATTATTTCACTCAAAGTGCGGCATCGCTAAGTTTATTAGTGGAGAAAGTTACACTAAAGCAAATTCTGCTGCGACCCGTTACACAATTGTCTTAAATATATCTAGCTATCCCACATATGATCGAAAAAAATCAAACCAATGAGACATATATATGGTCTGTAAAACGATACTGTCTACATGTTATCAGAAAGCAAAAAGACTGCGTTTCTACAAGAATCTCAAAATCTTTCTAAAGACGTTTTTACATTAGACTTTTATGTTTTATTTCTCAAGTGCTAAACGTTTATTGATTTTCAATAAGTAGATAGTTCACCATTCAAACTTCTGCCAAAGTTGGCTACTTTTACTTTGGGATTTATATTTTATTTGGCCAAGGGCTACAAGTTGATTTTTTCAATGAGTGGACAGTTAAACACTCAAACTTCTGCCAAAGTTGGCTACAAGAGACTCTTTTTACGTTGGAATTTATGTTTTATTTGGCCAAGTGCTACAAGTGAGCGGACAGTTGACCACTCAAACTTCTGCCAAAGTTGGCTACCGTAGAACCGACGAAAACCGGATGACGTCCTTTCTGTCATCGCCCCAAGGGATTCACCCAATGTCTCTATTGCAGGGCTCATTGGCCATAACTACAGGCAATATCTTCATGGAACCAGTTTTAATACAGTGACTGGACTAGAGATACTGACATCTCGGATTAGTCATAATGATAAATGACTCTCCTCTTCATATCTAAAAATCTTTCAGTTTTAGACACAGTTTAATAAACTGGATTACGAAAAATTTCAAAAACACTTCATTACATGTAGGTAAAATCATTGCAGTTTGTTTTTTGAGAAATTTTGATTGCCACGAACCCAACAGGATTTAAACGTCATTAAAAACAAAATTATTTTAGTTAAGATAAAAAATGTCCATGAGCCTGCTGCCCTTGCAAACGGAATTTCTGTTTAAAATATTAACAAACTTTAAAAAACCAGAACAAGCGTTCAGACAGTTGAAGCCTACGTTATACTAGTACTTTAAAGTGGCATGTGCTGCCAAAATTCACACTTTTTCATAATTTCTGATCATCACGACAGTAAGAGGCTCTGAAGGCCATCGAAAAATTAAATGATTGGCATTGGAATGACAAAATTGAAATAACCGGGACTGAATAATTCATTCATTTTAAGCCAAAGTTAGTTCAAAACAATACTTTATCGAACATTTTCGAGACTAGACGCACTAAAAAGCTTCTGAATTATACGTCTTGAGAAAAATAGCCAATAATTTCAGCATTCTGTTTTAACGTCAAAATATCAACATTTTGGCAGCTCATGCCACTTTAAGAAAGATTGTTGAGCCTATTTATAGGATATTTTAGACAAGAAGATTTTCCCTGTGCCCGTTTGTTTTCGTGTTCATAAATATAGGATCATAATGAGAGTTTCCAGTTCGCATTTTATATGACTGAAAATTACCAAATTTTGTCTTAAGGCAAACATACCAACGTCTTCGCAATTCATACCCCTATAACTTTTGTAATTAGCGTCCGCTCGTTCTCCTGAAATCCTTAGCTGTGTACTAATTAACATATCTTGATGTGACTTTTATTAATGCAATAGGTATCATATTGGCACGAGCTGCCGAAGTTTACATTCTCTTTTTCACAAAGTCCGACTCTCACAAGTTTGAAATTCATCTAAAACTTAAATGGTTCCCGTTGAAACGAAAAAAAAACAAACCCCAACCGGTCTGATATCTGTGCTTACCGAATGGCTTTGACCTCTCCGCGAACAAAATTAAATAACCGGGTCGTTCATTTCATGTTATTTCCAAACACTTGTGTACGTATACATGTGCATTCTCGCAACTACAATCACTAAAAAGCTTCTTAATTGCACACTTTGAGAAAATTAGCTGAAAATGTTTAAGTTTACCGAAAAATACCAACATTTGGGCAGTTCGTTTTTTTTTCCTTTTGATCATTTGGGCAGTTCGTGCCACTATAAAGCTATTAAGTGTTGTGTATGATGTTCATTAATTGCTTGTAAAGCGTCCATTTTTGTACATAGCGTGTGGCACTTTGCCGAATAAATGGTCATGAATTCCGGACACGCGGTATTACCGTTAATAACAAGTTTTAATGTCCGCCTCTATTATACAGCCGAGGGAAACAAATGAGCATTTTATGAATAAAACAACTTCTCATCACGTTTCATCATTTTCAAGTTATTTTCTACAATTAACGGCAATTGAATGCTTAATGAGAAAACAGGGCTGAATTCCTAGAGTTTGGGGTATATCAGATATCGGTACATCCAAGCAGTGGCAGCCAATCGATCGTCTTGGGGGACAGGGAATGCTGCTATTTTACGCTATCTATGAATAAATAAGTTGAAAGTTTGGCAAATGACAAAAGCTATATGCAGAGTGGGTACAAACCTATCCAGTTGATTGTTATAATTATGTTCACCGTTGTACAAATGAGATCGGAAAGCTCGTGTAACCTTTCGGTGGCGGAGAGGTTTCGGTTTCGTTTTCGCGTACCGATTTCTAATAATCACACGACATTGGGTCAACGATCGTTGATAAACAGCCACTATATAGGCAAATGAAATACAGTTTTATCCCTTAATACAGGAGACTGTAAATTAACGTACGTGAGTCTTTCATATGAGTTACGGAATAATAATACCCATATTGGCGACCTTTGAACTAAAAGCCCAGTCACACCGCTCGAATTTTGGCTGGATCTTTCCTTGAAGGGGAGGGAAAGAGGGGGTGGGGGGGGGGGGGGGGTCAGAATTTCGACAACGCTAGTCATCATGCACAAAATTGAAAAACAAAAGACAGAAAACGCCTACTCTGCTTTAGCGTTGGTTTAACGGTAGCGAGCGTTGGTTTAGCGGTGACGCGAGGGTTGATAGAGCGGCGTTCTTCGCATGCGGGCTCCTGGTCCATCGCTGCTTCAACGCCAAACACCGTTCCAGCAATCCCGTGTACGGTCGTAAAACGCTTACAGCCGCTCCACCAAAGTTTGTTAAACGGTTTATTTTCTGATTACACAGGAAAACCTCTTTATTATCTGATTGCACGGGAAAACCTCTTTATCTTCTGTTTGCACTGAAAAACCTTTTTATTTTTTGATTGCAAGGGTCATATTTTGGAGACCGTATTTGGAGTCCGGATTCTTACCACTCAAACAGCCGGGCAGATAGTGGGCCGATTCAGACAGTGATACCACCATATAGCGTACCCAAATAGTGTCAAAACGACGTTCATGAATAATTTAGCTTTCTGTAAAGTAAATTTTACCTTTAAAACCTTTTAAAAAGCAGACAAACAGTGTGACGTCAGCGGAGAAGTTTGAGACTCCAAGAATTAAAAATGAATTTAGGGGACGAATTACATTTACTGAACGACTCTGCTCGTCCATATCAGACACTGGCAGGTAGCTCAGATATTCCTGAACACGATAATGGTCGTTTTGACACTATTTGATTGCGTCAATATAAATTTTTTTTAGAAATTTTGGAGTCGGAGACCCGGACTACCTATTGGTAGGCTTTCATATGGTTTATTTGCACCCATATTCTACAATTAAACAATCACATAAGATTAGAAAAAAAAAAACTCAAAGAAAAATGCCTGATGAGATCAAATCATTGAATAATTAGTAAAAAAAAAATGAATGATTTATTCTGATATAAGATATTGGTGCCACTTTTACGTAGTTACAAAACCCCGACTATAGTTTTAAAATTATTTCTAGTTTTCCTTCACTCTGTGGTTAGTAAGGGCTTATTTATCAAATGTCAACCAATCGGTTACACGAATCCAGCTCGTTCGAAAGTGATAGAGACAAATCCCGTTTATTACTGACGTTAATCTCGTTACCAAGGAAGTGCGTGCTCGCAATAGGTCTCGTCATTTACCGCGTGACAATCACCACGTGGATTAGTCAAACTCTATTAAGGTAAGCCTGCATTAACATAGCTGTTTGAGGAAACATCATCAGATAGGTCGGTAATTCACAGCCAAAGTAACATACAAGCAAACATGTATATTTCCACAGAAAGTGTGTGTCGACCTAATCTAAATGAAATGTATAAAAAATATACAACCAAAGCAACAATATGACATTTACTAAAGTACTGTTAACTAAAAAACTCGGAAAACATTTTCGAAACTTTGAGCTGTAGAAGTTGCATTTAGAACTTGTAGAACCTGTAATCATTCTGTAAAACGCCGTCAATGGCTCACCAACCCTACACAATGGTATAAACTTGTCTAAATAGGGAGCGCAAGTCTAATAAGAATTATTACGAGCTTTTGTGATATCCGGTGACAGATGACGCCATTAAGAACGTTTTTGATGACGTTGCAATTCCATTTGACGAATTTCGTTCCATAACGTCAGATTTAAACGTCATTTTGGAACAAAAAACGCTCAGTCACATGCGCAATGCAGTGCCGGTGACAGGAAATTTTTGGAATTCACATATGACTTGCGCTCCCTATACTTTTTCTATAGTACAAATATCACTCTTGCAAATGTCCCTGAGCCGATGTGACTTATAAGAACATCTTCACGATACCGTGGTTATTTTAGACAAGAAGATTTTCCCTGTGCCCGTGTGTTTTAGTGTTCAAAAATACATGAAGGCTATGTAGAAATTTAGTTCGTCTCCGGAAAATAATATATGTAATCTTGAATGCAAAGAGTGTAAAACATTAATGATTCAACGTTAGATAGTCAACACACCAAGAAGTTTCCAGCAATTATCGACATGGTTAAAAAGAAAATAAATTTCATTTAAATTTTGATTTTCTACAATATCTTTAACATCTGCAGTTGTTTTTAGAATTCATTGGCTAGAGCGTGTCTGTTTATATTAAAGTGGCATGAGCTGCCAAATTGTTGATATTTTGACGTAAACACAGAATGTTGAAATTATTGGCTATTTTTCTCAAGACGTATAATTCAAAAGCTTTTTAGTGCTTCTAGTCTCGAGAATGTACGATAAAGTATTGTTTTATACTAACTTTGGCTTAGAATGAATGGATGGTCGTCCCGGTTATTTAATTTTGTTTACTTTTCGAACACTATTTCAGTTCGTATAGGCCTCATACTGTATAGATTTTCCTCATTCCAACGCCAATCATTTAGTTTCTCGATGGCCTTCAAAACATCTCAATGTCGTGACGATCAGAAATCGTGAAAAAAGTGTGAATTTTGGCAGCTTATGCCACTTTAAAAAGAAGAATGCTTTGAAACCCGAAATAACGGAAGCTAAAAAAAACCTTTGATGAACTTTTCCCTGCCAATAAGATATTTGTTCCTGTTTTAAAACTTGACTGCAGCCTTCTAATAGGTTGTCACCATATACATCATAGCATGGCTTTATTACAACTTATGATTAGGTATAACGGCCTAAATCATATATCTCTTTTTAACACAACTAGAAACTTGTCTCCATGGTTATTTTAGTGAAGAAGATTTCCGCTGTGCTTGTGTGTTTTAGTGTTAAAAATATACATCAACTTTCAGTCTCTTCTAAACAATGGATCTGGTTAACCATGCCTACACGAATCTGTTTTAGTTCATTTGTGTTTCTCTGTGTTTTTCTATCAAATAAAAAAGACAGATCGGAAGAGGTCCCAGAATGTCTCAATGTTTGCATCGGTCAAATTTAACAACGGAATGAATCACTGGGGATAGAATTTTGTACGGACTTAAGATCTGGCTTGTGGACAGAGACTAAATAAACAGAAGAGTGCATCACCTGCTGCATAGTAAAGTAATGGATGACTTGGTGCCGACATGTCTGTACGAGTCAGAATCCAAGATGGCTTCCAATGTCCAAGTTCTAGGTACCATTGTTTGTTAAGCTGACCGCGAATGAAATCAAATAATACGCTTTGATAAAACTGCAGCTTTTAAAGAGCATGAACAAAGTTTATAATTGGGGGAAGTCATGCTGCCCCATGTCTTTGTTTGCACATCAAACAGTGACTGGCTGTTGGGTGAACTTTTCCATTTTGTCTTTGGAATGTTTATATTGTAAATTCCTCTAGTGATGAATAAATGGATGGATAACGGAATCTTCCCCATGTTATAAAAAGCATATATTTGTATATCGTGCACAATATTGAATCCATTTGATTTTTTATCATATCGCTATCCTAAGTCAAGAATTCTACAAAATCAAAGACAAACCAAATTGTGCATCTTCCATATTGTCAAGAAGATGTTTTTTTCAATTCAAACCGGGTAATACGGTTACTAATTAAGCGCATAAGTCTCTAAACTGTTACATAATCCCTCTCTGTTTCTTTTGCCGCTTTTCCAGATTGCCACAAAATATCAAATAAAATGCAAGCCGACGAGAAAACAAACTCAAGAGACATGGTTGGACAAATATTTAGGTATTATATCTCGAAGTAATTTCTCAATACAAAACAATTTTATATAAAGAGTTTTGAGTTTATCAAACTATTTGAATTCGTGACATTGAGGTGACCTTATACCCTTTTGACCCCGAATAAGAAAAATGTCAATTTGGTGGTGGGAGGGTGGGGGATACCAGCTTACAATGGTAACGTCGGGGCTCTCGACCAGTTATTCGTCAAAGAAAAAATATCGTTTTTATGTGTGATATCATGTGATGAGATGTAGACCTCATATGACCTTAATTACTTAGCACACTATACTCCTGCTATTAGAACTTCTCTGACAACTTTTAAGTTTCCTCGAATGTGATAATGTAGAGAACACTTTGTTGACCTGTTCTGGTTGGACGTGGGAATATTGTAAAGGATAAGTATAGACTACAGATAGGTTTGGATTTGCGATGCGACATTACCCATTACTATAAGAAGCAAAAGTTCTATCCCACTTGAAAGATCATGTCAAAATCAATGGTCTGCAGTCCCATTCTAATATCACTTAATTACGTTAGAGAATGGAAGGACACGGAAAGTGGATCTCTTAAAGCAACATTCCCTAGTCAATGTTCATGAGCAAACACGCTAGACGCTGAAGAGCGGTACTAAGAGGGGAGGTAAGTGATCCGATTGGAGATAATCTAATCTATGGACAGCAAATCGATCAGCGTTGAACCAGGTGCACTGACTCATACCGATAGAGCTATCAGAGAAATGATTGAACTCGCTACTTCTTTGAGCAACCTTTTGAAACCAATGCAAGGGATTAATAACCCAACTGTTCTAACGACGATCGTTGGACCAAAGACTGGCGCCACCAAGTCTGGCGCCGTCTCGAAGGTAGTGAAATACCTTCTGAACAACATGCAGCACGCCTTGTCAGGCAATCTTAACGGCGAAGTGGCCACTGCAATCCGATACCGTTCACACAGCGACAACATCTCCCTTCACAGCTGGACAGCATTGCCAATGAGATGATTTAAGCTTCGATTAATGATGAATTTCTGGTTGCGATAAAGTTGGTCATTCTTGTAGATTGGAGGTGCTGACGTGGCCATTGGCTTTGTATTAACATTGCATCTAATGAGTTTCCGTGCCTCAGCTGGTGTTCCCTCCTCACCACAAATCCCTTCAAGGACATGTCGAGATTTCACGCGACTCTTGTCTGTTGATGCGATGGAATTCACCTGTAGTACACTTGCTAATGACGCCGCGGTAACTTCAAAGTCTGACACCCACCTGTAAGCGATGATCTCTCCTATAAGTATATTGTGGACTTTTCTCTCCGTTATGGTGACATGTACATGTTGTTTCAGTTTTTCTCAACCATTTTGGTTCGTACATACGGACCATTCCTACACACTTGGCATGTACAGTTATTGTCAACGACAAAGTGAACACGATTTCTACTTCCGTCTTTGCCAAACATACAGTGGAACTTTTGATCTGTACGACTTGGCGACTGGTGCTTGGCAGGCGGCTTGTATCCTGTACGGAGGCGGGTGTGCTCTTCTGGTGGTCAGCTCAACTCTTTCAATAGTAACTCTTTGCTTAAAGACAGACTTTGGAGAAAAACTTGGCACTGTGGCCAGCTATCTACAAATTGTGTCCGGTAAGTATCTACATTAACGTAATCTGATCAACTCAGTATCTGAGAACAATGCCAACTGTAACCGGGATTTGGCAGCATCTTATACAATTCCTCATAATAATCCCTTAATATTAGCCTTGGTTTTTCTGTGGCTTCCTATTATATTTATGATGACTAAAACACACGGGCACAGGGAAAATCTTCTTGGCTTCCTATTATACATAGTTAGAAATGGTATGGTTGCGCTTTGGTTCGAACCCACGACGCATTGCTAGGAAGCCCTTATACACCTAAATGAGATAACAAGCCAGTGTTCTGAGACAACAGCATATGGAAATGCACTGGTCAACCCAATCTTGAGGGGACGCGGTGGACGTGTTCCAGAAATTTCTATACTGACCAATGCCGTCTATAAATTCTAAATGTCATTGAAAGATCTGACTAAAGCCTCCTGTCTGTCATTAACCTAATGAAATATTATGGGTTTTATTACAATAACTTAAAGTGGCATGAGCTGTCGAAATTCACACTGCTTTCCTAATTTCTGATCGTCACGACAGTAAGAGGCTTTCGAAAAGTAAACAAAATTTAAATAACCGGGACGACCATTCATTCATTCTAAGCTAAAGTTAGTTCAAAACAATACTTTATCGCACATTTTTGAGACTAGAAGCACTAAAAGGCTTCTGAATGAGAAAAATAGCCAATAATTTCAATGTTCTGTTTTAAAGTCAAAATATCAACATTTTGGCAGCACATGCCAAGTTCTACATGATACACCTCTTTATAACACAATTAGAAACTTGTCTCCATGGCTATTTTATAAAAGAAGATTTTCCCTCTGCCTGTGTGTTTTCGTGTTCATTGATATATACCAAAGTTGTTGACAAGTGCCATCATATTTCAGTCAAATGTTGCGAAACTTTCCAAGCAATTAAGTTAGCTGCAGCCAGTAGTACTGAGCTCTTTTAATGTAATTGCCAATAATCGTCGACGATCTATTTCATTCGCTGAGCGTATACCTTTAAAACATCCCAAGGTGCTACCACTATATTTGTCCGTTTCATATATTTATGATCACTAAAACACACGGACACAGGAAAAATCTTCATGTCTAAAATAACCATGGAGACAAGTTTCTAATTGTGTTAAAAAGAGGTGTATCATATAGACCTTTATATCCCATCAATTGTTGTAACAAATAAAACCTATGATATTTCATTAGGTTGACGACTTACAATAAGCGTAAAGTTTGGCAAATATACTAAACTTGTTTACTGTATATATTCCCTTCACTTGAGCGGGGTATTAACAGCTTGTCACATGACCAACAATGGTGACTAGATATAAAACTGTTTCGCTGTAAATCAGCACACAGGATGAAATTGAAAATAAAATAAAATAAAATAGAATTTCTTCTTTACTATAATTAGCCGATCATTTGACATCCATGATGAGATTTAGTACTAAAAAATCGTAATAAGCACTAACAAACGTATTTTAATCCAAGCATTAGAAGTTTGCCATTTCCATGCGAATTTTCTCCGAAAAGAATTGTGTATTGACATTTAGAAATACTTTTGTTAATGCTAAAGTAACAGGAGCTTGACGTTATATTTCAACTGGCACATTCAGCAGGTCAAGTTTGGGCTTAAGATCCGAAAAAAAAGAATATGCGTCCCGTTTTTTATGAGATTAACTTTCCGATTTCAATTCCCACAAGTCACAAACTCAATGTGTTTAAAGTCTATATTTAATTATCCTCTGATCACAAAGAAAGTGGCGTCATTTGATATACCGTCATCAAAAGCCAATTCGCCAATTTTGAAGGGAGCCCTATCTGTTCTCATAGAAAGTGGCGTCATTTCATATACCGTCACCAAAAGCCAAATCACCAATCTTAAAGGGTGTTCCATCTGTTCACATAGTTCTAAAGCGTCATTTTGTATACCGTCATCAAAAGCCAATTCGCCAATCTAAAAGGGAGTCCTATCTGTTCAAATAGAAAGTGACGTCATTTCATATACCATCATCAAAAGCCAATTCGCCAATTTTGAAGGAAGCCCTATCTGCTCACATAGAAAGCGTCATGCCGCATACCGTCATCGATACCTAAAGTGCTCATTTTAAAATGAGTCATCTGTTTTGATACCTGAGAACCTACACATGAAAGGCGTTTTAATAATAACATATGTAAATACATCGTCGGATAATAATCAGTGAAACAGAAACCGATTAATGTGCGTCGATTTTGAGCTGGCAACAAAAGCCAAATTGCCCACTCAGATTTCAGGCACGTGTCATGACTTCGTTAACGAGAATTTGTCGCGACACTAATTCTGTGATTCAACCATTTTCTGAAACAAGACTATCTTGAAATAACAGGCTCACTGAAGCAGACAACAAAAAATCATTACATTTGGCGCCGAGACATCCAGGACAAAGAGTTGTTTGAGTCCAACTAGAACAAAAAACTGTCTGTGTCTGGATTCAGTGAAAGCCATAGTATAATTTAATGTTATAGCGTTTCACCCTCCAGGTCTTAATTTTAATGTCGTAATGTTTTAAAGTAAACAATTAACCGACGGACTTTGATCTTTGGGCTTTCATTGAATATCAACACTATTTCCGATTAATTAATGTTATAGAGATGAAAATTGTGATTGAAATCAAGTCCCTGACAAAAGACATGGCACTTCAAAGAATTGTATAATCGTTTAATCTCGTCAGATCCTAAAGAGCATTATGTCAGTGTTTCCGATTGTTGTGTCGCGTATGAAAACTAAACCTGTCCCCGGAATCCCTTGGGATGATGTCGACCGTGAAGTCAAATAACGATACCTTTGCGCGGCCATAAAACTGTCAAACACGACTAACAACATCCATATACGCATAAGTCGGATTTTTCCTATAACAGAATTATTTAAAACCCCTCTTGTCGTCGTAGCCTGTTGAACATTTGTGCCATGAGCTGCCAAAATGTTTATATTTTGACGTTAAAACAGAATGTTGAAATTATTGGCTGTTTTTCTCAAGACGTATACTTCAGAAGCTTTTTAGTGCTTCTAGCCTCGAAAATGTGCGATAAAGTATTGTTTTGAAGTAACTTTGGCTTGGAATTTGTTTATTTTTCGAACACATTTTCGGTTCGTACAGGCCACATACTGTATGGATTTTCCTCATTGCAACGCCAATCATTTAATTTTCCGATGGCCTTCAAAGCCTCTTACTGTCGTGACGATCAGAAATTATGAAAAAAGTGTGAATTCTGTCAGCTCATGCCACTTTAAGATAAGGGCTGTTAGAGTGTTAGTCTCTCAGACCAGAACAGGCCTCCCACCGATGGATCACGGGTTCAAATCCCACTCAGTCCCGGTAATACACAAATGACAGCTTTATTTTGAAGAAAATTTCATCGAATCTCTGTATTATTCCCAGATGGCATTTAAAAAAAAACTGGCAGACAAGAAAAGCTTCCTTTCATCGCGAGTTTTTGCGGATTTCAGAAAAGCAATTTCTGCACATTAAATTCGAGAGCTGCCAGCTGCTCGCAGAAGTTCTGAGGTTTCCTTCGAACAAACATCCCCGTTTTCTCCCCCACTAAACCTGGCTACACCCCTATATCCATGAAATAATCTTAAGTGCAACGAAAAAGCATCAATCGATCGTCTTAAAGATCAAATGTATTGTGTATATGGCTTATGATAATATTTGATAAGTTTTTCGTTCAATCTTTTCCCATGATTAGGAAGACTTCGTTTTGCCTAAAGATTAAAGTCACTAAAATAAGGTCGTACCCTCTATGATAGTGTCTGTAAATATCTTAAATATAAGTTATGAAACATGGACAATAGCTTATGTAAAAGAGACCATGCCATTTTTTCTATCTTTATTCAAATTAAATGCTTCGAAGGGTATCTTCTTGAACTTAGGACTGAATACATGATAAGTATTGGACCCACATGTTCAGATGACAACCCACCAATGGGTCGCGGGTTCGAATCCCACTCAGTCCAAAAATTGGAAAATTTTCTGACTGTTTTTTCACACGAACGACATATGTGGGATGGTTGCCAGTTACCAGCGGAAGGTCGTGGGTTTCCTCCGGGCATAGAGCTCGGTTTCCTCCCACAATAAAACTGGCAACGCCGCCATATTAGTGAAATAATCTTGAGCGTGGCGTAAAACGCCAAACAATCAATCAATCAATCAAATAACAACGCCGTTTGATAGCTGTCTACAGAGCCATCCGAGTTAGTGGTTGTTCCCTATATGTCGGGTTTTTTAAAGTTACAATTATGCAGATTGAGACTGAGAACGCGTAGTCATAGAATACTGGTTACCCACGAGGTTTTGTATTCCAGTCTTCGTGACATTCATTTACACAAACTGGACGTGCCAATATGCTAAACAACCAACTAACCATCCGTTTGCACAAACGAAATTTCCCTGGCAAGAGCTAGGTACAGGAATTACTTTTCTGTGACAATCTGGCATAGCTGTCCAAGACTACTGTTCATGTAAGACGGTTGCTTTTGCTACAGGAAGAAAATTCCGTGGAAACGATAATTTGCCAATAATCACAGAGTAGCCATTTCTACAGTTGGATGGAAAAAAAGACAAATAGTCGAATCCTGTTAAAGTGGCATGAGCTGCCAAAATTCACACTTTTTTCATAATGTCTGATCGTCATGACAGAAAGAGGCTTAGAAGGTTATCGAAAAACTAAATGATTGACGGTGGAAAGAGGAAAATCCATACAGTATGTGGCCTGTACGAACCGAAATAGTGTTCGAAAAGTAAACAAAATTTAAATAACCGGGATGACCGTTCATTCATTCTAAGCCATAGTTAGATCAAAACACTACTTTATCGTACATTCTCGAGACTAAAAGCACTACAAAGCTTCTGAATTATACGTCTTGAGTAAAATAGAAAATAATTTCAACATTCTGTTTTAACGTCAAAATATCAACATTTTGGCAGCTCATGCCACTTTAAATAATGCGAAAAGTATTTCACCAAGTGCAAAAATGTTGTTGATTTTTCGATAGTTTGGCGAAAATGAGGAAATTGCCGATTATTTAGAAACTAGAAGCTAACGGCTTGGAGAATGCACGTAAACTTGGTTTCTATGAACCTCAAAGGTTTGCATTCTCCTGGCAATTGGAATGCATGAGAAACGTTCGAACTTTGGCAGTTCATGCCCTTTTAAACACCATGAATGTTTGCTTTAAAAGTTATCTTTCAACATGATTTTATTATATTTATAGACACTAAAACACACGGGCACAGAGAAAATACATTTTTTTATTACACTCGTACATTTATCACTATTTTTCATTCTTTTTGTCGAATTGCAATGGTGCACTCGTACATTTATCACTATTTTTCATTCTTTTTGTCAAATTTCAGTGGTTCACTCGTACATTTATCTATATTTTTCTTTCTTTTTTCAAATTGCAGTGGTGTTAATGGTATCCTCCCTCATGATATACCCGTTCGGTTTAGGGTCGCCATTTGTGAAGACTCTGTGCGGAGAAACACGGCCATTTTACGGAGCAAATTGTCACCTGGGCTGGTCATATATGCTAGGAATTATGGGAACCTCGTTGTCAGTGTTTTGTCCTGTGTTTTCTCAACTAAAAGACGCCAATGAGCCAATCTTACCGTCTCATTCCCCCAGTGTCGCCACAACAATTCTCTCACAAAATACCCATAGAACTCTGAGCAGGTCGTTTAGTATGTACAAATATCCCCATCCATTAGAACTGTAAACAGAAGATATCTAAAGGAACTTGTTGTAAATATCATCTCTAAAATTGGTCTATTCTGAAGAAGATCTCAAACCAAATGTAAACAACCGAGAGCTACATCTTCCAAATTGGCGATTGACAATTTTTTTAGCAAAACATCCATCGACCATTGGTCATTTTGTACAACTGTATGTCTAATGAATGCAATTAGAATCAAGCCAATTGAACAAATTATTGTTGATGGTTATTTTGCTTTTCAACCCAATCAGCTTTAGTTCAATTATAAAGTGACGTTATCAATATTCTTTCACTCATTAAGTGACGCTGTCAGCGTTATTTAACTCATAAAGTGACGCTGTCAGCGTTAGTTAACTCATAAATTGACCCTGTCATCGTTAGTTAATTCATAAATTGACCCTGTCATCGTTAGTTGACTCATAAATTGACGATGTCAGCGTTAGTTAACTAATAAATTGACGTTCTCAGCGTTAGTTAACTCATAAAGTGACGCTGTCAGCGTTAGTTAACTCATAAATTGACGATGTCAGCGTTAGTTAACTCATAAATTGACGATGTCAACGTTAGTTAACTATAAATTGACGCTGTCAGCGTTAGTTCGCTCATAAAGTGACGCTGTCAATATTACATCACGTATGAAGCAACGTTTCCAAGATAATCTTCACAGTGTCATTGCGAAAATCGCTAAGCAAAGTTGTAAGAAAAGGCCTAAACAATAGTACCAGGCACAGACCAAAAAATGATTGTTTGATTGGTCGATGTTTACGCCGCACTCAAGATTATTGCACTTATATGGGGGTGTTGCCAGGTTTAGCGGGGGAGGAAACCGAGCGATTTGTTCGTGTGGAAAATCAACTCAGAATTTTTTCAATTTTATCTGGTTTACCCCTGTTCGTGTGAAACGTGATGATTGACTATTTGACAAAATTACAAAAGAAACGTAAATTTCTTGTCAACCTACTTGATTTAATACGCCAAATCATAAAATTAGTGCTTTCATTTTAGTCGTCATAAAAGAAATGTTAACAATATATGTATTTATAAGAACCGTTGTTGAGCTAATTTTTATTTTATCTTAACAATGGAATTCATTCAAATAAAGTGTTTTTCTCATTTGCCATACAGTGGAATCTTCCTTGTTTTTGTTAAATTGATTAGTTGAAAGTCCATCTTTGATGTAAATTTGGAGCAAAATTTTGACGAACGGAAAAGCTTCACGAATGCATAAAATATAAGTAAACACTCAATGGAAATGCTTGCTGGGAACGGTGGATCTCAGGGTCATTTTGAGATTGATTGGCATTTTAAATTCCTCTGCATTTCAGACAGTTCATATTATGAGGAGGTCAAATTTATAAAGTTATCTCTGACCTTCAAATGGTTTCTTGTGACCATCTGACTTTGGTCGATACCGATAGAGCTCAAACAAAAACTATGATATCCTCGTAGGTGGGATAAAGCTCTTAAAACCTTGACTAATTTTAGCCAAGAAGAGACTAATTTAAAACTTTTAGACACGGGGTTGATTTTTTCGTCTCTCCGGGAGTTTACGCGTTTCCGACTATTCATTTCACCACTTTGGGGAGACCAGACCTCTTGGAGAGTCACGTGACAATCAAGGCAATGATAGGACATATCCAAATAATTATTTGGCCTATTTTACGAGGTAAGTAAACAAGGTGGAACAGAAGAGAATGTTTGTGCGTCAGCATCGTTTTTACACAATCTCCGGTGAATCAGGAGTGGCCGACTTGGAGAGTTCTGAAAGCCAGAAAGCCCAACCCATGGAGTGGCTTTAGCCAATCGTTCCGCAGTAAATGGCTGACTCTTGTCCCGAGGAGGTTTCCTTTAGAACTTAGACATATGAGAATATCTGGAACAATTGCTGAGATAAGTCTAAATCTGGTGCGCGTTGGGAACAACAAAACTTCGATGAAAACTACCCGAAAGTAAACGAAACCTTTCTGTAAGATATGAGAACAATTGGTGCAAACAGACCCCTCTTCAATCCATCTCAAACCCTAAGAGAGGCCTCATATCACTGGATGTATATTGCAACCAATGGTAAATTATCGACTTGGGGAAGATAAAGTCAAGCTAACAGTCAAATAGATCGGGATCGAGTTCACTTCGAAGCATATTATTTCGACAGCAACTATCAATAACGGCTATTTTATTTGTGTATTAGTATCAGGACTGGGTTTCCAGTTTCCGTTATGAGTTCAACTTACTTTATTTCGTATTGTTCATTCTTTTATTTTCAAAACATACATCGATGACAACAACTGCCTGTATACACACTCACTCACGCACATTTATATACACAAAAAGTATCCGTGCTACTTTTTAAAAAAAAAACGTACATCGATGGCAATAACTGCTTGTATACACACAGGTACCCGCATATTTATACACACAAAAAATAGCCGTGTTACTTTTTTTCAAAAACGTACATCGATGGCAATAGGCCTAACTATCTGTATACACACGCACACACGCACATTTATACACACAAAAACTATCCGTGTTTCCTATTGCCGACATTAATAGCTTATAGATGCAGATGATAAAGCATGAAATTATTAAGTTGCCGTTTGTATAACTTCATTTGATATCACAAGCGTACGCCAGCTTATTGTTTTTGGCGCCGTCTCGGCTGTTAGTAGGATATCGACCGAATCGGTTATATCACGTGATTGCCATTACGCAAAAGTATAGATCGGATAAACGAACGCTGCATACTGTATATGAAGCCTTTGAGCTTTATTCATTAAAGGTTTTTGAAGAAATTTCAAGGAATAGATGTCGATTCAAAATCAGCTTCGTAAATCGGCCTAAAGTCCAAAAGGGTTCATCAGTTATAAATCAAAGATTATCCAATGGTTTGCTTGGACGGACTGCGGCTGTGAAACAGAACATTCTAAGACCAAAGAGAGTAGATTGACAAGAGTGGTCACTTCGTCCGCGCCATGTTGAATTTGAAAATTTTCAATTTAATTCACTTTTATTGTACTTGGTACTTGAACAAAGCAGAGTACCAACAACAAAAAGTGTAACAATCATAACTTGGAAATATTTACAATGGTAACTAAAGTACCCTCTGACACGGACACGATTCGATTATTAGGAACCTCCTTTCTGTAGGGGGCGCTTTACAGTCGAATCGTGTACAGTCGGAACACCCTTCCGCTAGGGGGCCGAAAAACATGCCGGCAATGCTGATTGGACGAAGTGACCACTCTTGTCAATCTACTCTCTTTGCTAAGACACTCATAGACAGCCTGACGGCCAATGGATAACAAGTGTAATAATTCTGATACCCTTTTTAAGTCCACACAGAATGATTGTGAGACAATACAACTAAAAAAGATATATATTGCCGTTACAGGCGGTGAATGTAACCATACTCCAAAAAGGGATATGACCGGACCATATCTCGACATAACGGTTGAAAGTGGACAATTCAAATGACGATGGGTAATGAAATGAAGCTACATAGACACTTGCAAAACTGCGAGTTAAAGTGGTTTATTTGGCAGAAACTCTCTAGAACAAAATTAGAAAAACTGTCAGGATTATTTTCCCCAAGAACCGCAAATAGAAGCCTTTTTGTGATACCAGGCTTGATTTCTCGCATTTCTCTGGACAAATATACAATTTGTTTGAATTGTTGGTAGCTCACTTTAATAACCTCGTGTTTTAACAACGGAATATATGTCAAGTTTAACAAAGTTACAGGAAAACGATTCGCTGTGAACTTACTTGTTAACATTGTCGTCGTCTTTTCAGTCATTTTCTGACAATTTTTTGGGAATATTGTTCATTAAGTTACAATCATCATCAAGAACTTGAGTGAATTAGTAAATAACCGACGCTGATTGTCCAGAAAAAAATTACTAATTCAGTTATTGTTAAAATGGGATATTAAATTCTCATTATCAGAATACGAATGGACGCGCCAATAAGCTAAAACAACCAACCAACATTCTAATTAACAGAAGTCTAAGCAATTCTTGCATTGAAGTGATTAAAATTCAGACTTTTTCATATGTTGTGATTGCCAAGAAAAGTCGAGAGTTTTAGGTATCTTGAAAATACCCCTAAAGGATTGACATTGAAATAACAAACAAAAGATATAGGTAAAGCCAGTTCCCTTTGCGACGTGGGCTAATAACGGACAAAATGCAAAATATCGGGATGTATAATTACATATTGGAGATTTATGTTGCTTGTAAAACCACCCGAACGTAGAAATCCAAGATTGATTTTGATTCAACGATATGGAAATGCATTTAACTTTAAGTGGTCTCGAGCGAAAACCACGTCTAGTGAAATAGCTGTAAGTGAAATATTTGCTTCATTCTGTTAATCGAGTTAAGACTAGAGATATTTATGAAGCTTAATGGTATCAAATCCAACTTACTATTGTACCAGCTATTATTTCCCATTGTAAAATAAGCAAGGGAAAAGTCACGTCTACAAGAAATGAAATTGTCCAAATACAAATATTGAGTTGATTATTTCATGCTCTATCAGCCTAATCTATCTAGGTACACACTGCAAGAAACAGTTTTGTACAGGACGTTCATTTATAGTTTTATACCATTGGATTTGTTTGTGCCATAGAGAATTTACAACTTTATTACACGACAATATCTTTGAGTTTAATACCCAAAGAATTTAGTTGAATATTTTTCTGCTTGCGCACAGTTTTATCATGCATCGATCAACTTCAACAGCCCACCTCACCGATAGGCCTACACATCTAGTGTTATGTGTTCAGCCTACATAAATGGTGCAATCTGATTCGCCAGTTAGTGACCATTTATATGAAGGCAAACGGTTTTGGTATGATTCTGCGTCAGTATACTTTAAATGGGTTTGAATGGGTTTTCCTGAATATTGTAGAAATGAAAACCAGTGTTGTGCTACAGTATCTAAACTTTTATTAGTGAAGTAAAGTTGAAAAATTCCCGAAGAAAAGCATCGGCGGTAAAAAAAAAAAAGAACGACGCTTTAATCGGGTCTGGGAGTATTCAGTATCCACTCCTCCTTGTAGCGTCCAGCAAAGCACCGGAAGTACTGCTCAGTTGATATCTAATGGCTTTATTCGGATGCAAACAGTGAGTTAATAATTTCGTGTTTTATCAACTGGATCTATAGAACAGAACAGAGTTTGAGGAAATTATTTCGCAAACAAATTTGTCGACATGACTATATCGTTAAATGAATTAAAGGGGGGGGGGGGGGGGGGGGGGGACAACGTGCAATTGTATCGGACGGGCTCCATAGGCCATCGTATTCATGTGTGTGAATCTTGTATCAGTGGAGCGCGCCATTAACATTTTGAAATTGACAAGAAAAAGTGTAAGTAAATTACTTCCCTTATGAGCTTATCGTATCTTGTATGACTATAACCTGCAATGTCTGGAGTAACACTACCTTTTCTGAAAATTCTACAACGACCCCTATAAGTCACGTAGACACCACGTTTTCCCAAAAGGTTGATTTAAAAGCCATTACATATTTCAGAGTTGATAGAGCGTTTGTCTTTAATTATTAGCGCCTCGAAATGATCCAAATTAAAATATATTTATGGACACTGAAACACACGGGCACAAGGAAAATCTCTGGCAAAATACAGAATGTCATTCAACTAAATTACCTCAGTTTTCAGAGTTGCAGTTTTTGGTTATAAGAAACATTTCTAACCCGATATAAAGTGAGGGAATCGTTAAAAGGTCAACGTCGTTCTCTTTTTAGACATCGCCTCGTGCAGGGACAAACTAATCACTGGACACCTATATTCCATCAGCAATTGTCCGAGAAAATCCGGGAAAGTTAGGGATTATAACAGATTGACTCTCACTCGGAACACACTTCGGCTATCTTCGCTCGCTACCGGTCGGCTTTGACACGCCTCGGACAGTCTGCGCTTTTTATACGGTAAATCACCGTATTTTTGGGCTGAATAAAAATGGCGTCGAAAGTAAATATCAAAATGTTTTACTACAGACGGAAAAAGAAAATAAAAATAATTATAAATTTATAAAATGCTAATATCATTTAGAAAGATATTTGTTTATATATTTTATTTAGCCCGGTAAACCACATGTTGTCGACAGACGCAATTTCGGAACATATCAGAAATCCTCCAATGCTTCAATCATATAACTGATCGAGGCTGAAAGTTAACAAACCGAGCGTTTCGGCCCCTTACATTATCACGGGGACACTTTTGTGGGGCCCTCAAGAGGATTTGGGAATTGTACGCTTCACGGCTACCTATTTGGTCGCCATATTCAAAATGACCTGCAGTCCATCAGAGGGTATTTCACGCACGTAAATCCCCGAAGTTATCAGACTGATTGACTCTTTGCATTGGAGATAGATGGACGTGCAGTCTGATAAGTTCGGGGATTTACGTACGTGAAATACCCGCGTGTCAAAGCTGACCGGTAGCGAGCGAAGATAGCCGAAGGGAGTTCCGACTGATGGACGTATTCACTGTTAACAAACTGCCATTCAACATCACACATGCGATCCTAACATAGAAGCGTGATGGTGCAGATCGGCTTCCATAGTTCCATATTGCCGATTGCAATGCTTATTGTTATGCGGATTGCAAATTGATGAAGTGGATGTATTCTTCCAGACAATTTCATCCACAAAAAACTGCAAGATGTAATCCTTCAACATGGATTGTAAATCTGGAAATATTTTGTTCTCTTTATATTCGATTCCACAAATTGCTAACATTATTTAAAGGGAGTATGTCTACGTATGTTTTAGTGGTCATAAATAATAATTTGAGTAATACGCGAGTAATGTTGCATACTGAGCCATGATGTCAACAATATCCGGACTTTCGCCACTCGTCACAAAACCTTAGTTTATTGCCTTGTTGCTTGTGTGCTGGATTGATCTATAATAGCTTCGTGTATTGATTGATTATTGCTTGATTGATTTACTGATGTTTAACACCTCTTTGTCGTTTTAAACTAAAAAAAGCGTGGCGGGAATAAAGCTCACTGGGCTTTTTTAATATCCTTGTAGATCAATTGTGATGACGCGACTATCTATGCATAGCAAGACTCTGGTACTTGTCAGTACTTGGGTACACAAAGATAGGCTCGTCATCACGATTGCCTTCTATATGTTTGCCAAAAGTGGCGAAGAGAAAAAAAACCCGAAGGAAACCAAGCTGTAATGTAAGATGTGATACGTATGTCACTATGGGGTCTATTCATAATTGGATCAAGATTGGTGTGGGTTAAAAAACTTAGGCCGACCTTTTAAAATACTGTTTGACAAACTCATTTGTACATCTGATATCAGCGGTGAGGTTCTTTGTGTTACCAGCAGGACTGTACAGTAGTGTGGGAAGTTTAAGTGATCGTTTACAATTCGACAAATACACCTTGTCTATTTGAGTTAATGTAAATACAGACACCTAGTCTATTTGAAGGTGTCTGTCTACATGGAGAGTGAAATAAAACCGCCTCGTCCAATCAGTAGGTATCGATAATCGATGAGTAAAGACAGTGACTCCAGTAATCCGAATAGACGTCTGTCAAACACCTCCCTACTCCTCCGGCCGACAAGATGTTATTTGTATGACCGGTTAGCAATACATGGAAACTGGGAGAATTCTTTTACCAAAGCAAGTTTTAGATATAGCTCCGTGCTTTAAGATACTATCTCCTCCTGATGGCATTATAATACATAGCGCTATAGAATAATAATAGCTGAGGTCTATTTCTTGAATGAATTTCCCGAGTTCCATAGACAACCGGCTGAAATTACAGCGTCTTTTAAGTCGACTATCTGACTTTTGCTGAGTGAATGTTTCACTCGGTCGCCGTATGTGGAAGAGTTGGCAGGTACTTGCCGAAGGTGAGGGGGTCTGCTCTGGGAAAACAGCCACCCCTCTCACCCCCTTAACCTGGGTGAGGCGTAACACAATCAATCAGACTTTTCACGGCTAAACGAGGTTTGTGCTCCCTGGTACTACACATGTATCTACTCAAAACATGGATATCTCGGAAATAAACTGAAAAATCTAAATGAGGGTGATTTGTACAGAGCATTATTACAGACGTATTAAAAATGACGGATTTGGTAAATTTGATTGATTGATTGATTGACTGACTGATCTCTAAATCAGAATGGTAAATGTGAAAGATAGATGTTCACATCAGTTGCTTGGATTGAAAGATTTCAAAAGAACTTGTCATGTTGAAAGTCAAAATCAAATCACGAAATAATATTAAACGCAGCGTTATTAACACCAAGCATTCTGTCTTTAATTTCAAGCGAAACGAAACTTGGAAGCTTATGAACAAAACCGAAAATCAGCATTGCTGGAGGCTGTTTCTCAAAAGATTTACGCCCGACGTAAGTCCATTACAAGGCGGCCTAACTGTTATAGCAACATATACGTTACAATTTTCAACATTACGTTACACCCTGGCGCAAAGTTACGTCGGGCGTAAATGTCTTGAGATGCAGTCCCATGGGGGCTGTTACACAACGCCGGCGTAACTTTACGTCAACCGTAACTACTATGACAACGTATCTTTTAAGTATTGTGACGTCATGGTAATTACGATGAACGTAGGATTTTTGAGAAACAGTCGCCTGGTTATTTTTCTCTTACGTCTCTTTCGTCGGACGGAAGCACAACAACAGTGGTCTACAATAACACACAGTTTTATTTCTGAAGCTCATTGATGTATATGTTTAAAAATGAAGTCCCCCTAACCCATGGATATTAACCGGAATGATCTCATTGATATACGTAGCTATATTAGCAAGTCAGCGGAACAGCTTTAGCCGGCTGGATACAGCTGCAGTTATCTATGATAGCTAACAATCGATATAGCCTTTGTAATGTATTCAAGAGTTAATCGAGAGTAATCCATCATCCGGATTAAAGGCAACAGAGAACCAGCATATGGAAGGCTATCCAACCTCGTGATCTAATAATACTACAATGTTTCCAAAAGAATGCTAATTTCATCATGTTTTTTGTTACTATCACTTCGGCAGCTGGAATAATATACATTTTCTACGGAGGCCTATTAGTGCTATGCTTGTAAATTTTGTATTTCCATCTCGAATGTTTCCATTGCCGAGCAAAACGTTTTTGCCGCATTACAATGAAATTTCGAATTTCTGTAGAAATCGTCAAAGTTAAGCGTATGTTTTAAAAAATTATATTACACGCTTGTTTTGGCATACAAAAGACATGGTGCTGAAATCAAGTTTTTTCTTGTGCAAAACCTCTAAAGAAACAGCATGGAAATAAATCATTTACAATCATGGCACTAATACACTTCCGTAGATTTTTAAATATTTATTTAAGAAGTTGTATTGGCGCCCTCTTGTACATCATTAAAACTTATTTAGTATTTATCCCGAAACTCTATGTCATGGTTCAAACATTCAAGAGAAAATTTAATGTGATTAATTTTTAGCGTAATTTATTAAGACCAATGATGTCATAATCAAGTCTTAACGTATCATACCTCATGAAAATCCAGAGTGAGTTTCTTGTACCTACGCGGGAAATAATAAATCTGATAGCCTGTGACAGATGACGCGCAATCACAAATTAGTAGTCACCCCAGTCCTTAAGTGCAGATCTCACCTCTTATGCCTATTAAACGTCGCCATTTTTACATCTAACATTTAAGACACTACAAGCTTACTATTGAAGAATCAGGGTGAATCGAATCGACAAGGATCGTCGCAATCTTGCCGGATTTCGTCAAAATGGGACTATTTCTGAAAAAATCAAATCCCGTTTTCGTTACTTGCTTAAAGTGGCATGAGCTGCCAAAATTCACACTTTTTCCATAATTTTTGATCGTCAACATAGTGAGAGGCCATCGAAAAACTAAATGATTGGCGTCGGAATGAGAAAAATCCATTCAGTATGTGGCCTGTACGAACCGAAAACGTGTTCGAAAAGTAAACAAAATTTAAATAACCGGGATGACCATTCATTCATTCGAAGCCAAAGTTAGTTCAAACCGATACTTTATAGTACATTTTCGAGACTAGAAACACAAAAAAGCCTCTGAATTATACGTCTTAGGAAAAATAGCCGATAATTTAAACATTCTGTATCAACGTCAAAATATCAACATTTTGGCAGCTCATGCCCCTTTAAGACACTATAAGCTTACTATTGAAGAAACCCGCGGGTGAATCAGGGTGAATCGAATCGACAAGGGTCGTCGCAATCTTGCCGGATTTCGTCAAAATGGGACTATTTCTGTAAATATTCACGTATTGTGTGATGTCAGGATTGTTATAATTTTCTTATAGCTTTTAAAAATTTTACCAAAGCTGGTATGTGAAAGTCCGTGCCTTATGTGGTGTATAGGCGTACGAGGTCCTTCTTAGCCATGTTTAAATGCGTCAATTCTTAAGCCGAACGGGTCTGTTAGCATTTGGCTTTGTTTTCTTATTCCAAATAAGGCCTGAAAGTATAAATGTTAGAAAAGATCACAGCCATTAAAATACTCCAACTTTTCATAATTCATAAAATTAAAATAATGAAATCTGAAGAGGAGAAAGAACACATGCAGAACAACTTCTTTAAAGATCGAATCTCAACGAAGAGTAAGGTATGTAGTTATGGAATTTAATGACATTTCTAAAATCATGGTTTAAAATTACGAATAGCGGATAATTTGAGAAATAAAGTGTCGGTTTCGTTTTCCAATTCAAATATATTTCTATATTTAGTACATATTCTAATTAAACTAAACACGTTTCAATTATCGTAAAACAAGAATTATTGAATTTGACTGTATAACAGTTGGCAAGCTTGTGTGAATAAATTGGTTACACCAATCAGTGCGATCTCTTATAAAACAGGGACATTACACAAGTACATTGTAGAAAACACGAGCCGCTGATCACACAATCACACAAGTTTCAAATAATAAAAGTTAAAGGCCTGTGGGCAAAAATGGGTAAAATATCACAATAAACAATGGTGTGGATTCTTTTCTGTCTCGAAAAAAAAGAAGAATATTGGCCTTGAATCAATGGTCGGATAATCCAGAAATAATTATTATTGTTAGGCTCCGTAATAAAGTCCTCTCGGCTTGCCTGAGAAGGGGTTAATTTGCATAAATCTCCATTCATTAACACTGTCTAATATGCACGAGCCTCACTGATTAGACGCGCGTGAGTTGCACAGTGGTCTTTATCCGCCATTAGCACGCGCCAAAAAGCGGAAACGAGACTATTGTTTGTGGAGTAAAATGTTTTCCAATCCCTTTAATGCTTCCGGTAAACTTAAATCGAAAGCTTTTCCTTGTTAACCTTAAACTCTCCGTACTGAATCATAAATGACGACCAAGTATTTTCGTAATTTGAATTCTACGGCTCAGCGAGAGACAATGGTCAGGTTAAATATCAACTGAACGGCAAACATTCGAAATGTGTGGATTCTGATATTAAAACATACGCGTTTATTAAACAAGTTTCGATAAGTTTGTGTCACCTTACACGAAGATTGGTAAGACGAATCTAAATTGAAGTACATTTATTTAGACTGGTTTCGTTACTTGCTTCTTTAAAATCTACTAATTTTCACTTGGTGGAAAAAATAACCGACATTTTTTACAGGATGTTTTGATGAAGTTTTTTGGCAGCTCGTGCTACAGTTTCGTACAATTCCCAACACTTGACAGATCATATTCTTTGTGAAGCTCAGTCTCAATGTCCAGACGTCTCACGTGTCCTATACAATCGATTTCCCAATTTGCATTTCGCTTTGTATAGGTGGTCGGTTGAGCTGTTTTCACTTTATTAAAATGACACGTGGCGATATAATAGCAAGCCTTGCCTTGCCACAGGTGTTGGCCCAACACACTGGTACACATACTACTGATCAATTAACCAATCAACCAATTAACAGGAACCAATTAATAAAACCACCAAACAAATGTAATCAGTCAATCAATCGGTGAATCAATCAAAGGCGATCAATAATAAATCAATCAAATGATCAGTCGGCTAATCAATCAAATAATTAACCGATGAATCAATCAACCAATTGGTCAATCAATGGATCAGATATAGACCTTTGGAGTTGAAACCATACAAGTTGTACGTTTAAAGTGGCATGAGCTGCCAAAATGTTGATATTTTGACGTTTTAACAGAATGTTGAAGTTATTGGCTATATTTCTCAAGACGTATAATTCAAAAGTTTTTTAGTGCTTCTAGACTCGAACATGCACGATTAAGTATTGTTTTGAACTAACCGTGGCTTAGAATGAATGAATGGTCGTCCCGGTTATTTAAATTTTGTTTACTTTTCGAACACGTTTTCGGTTTGTACTGGCCACATACTGTATGGATTTTCCTCATTCCAACGCCGATCATTTAGTTCTTCGATGCCCTTCAAAACCTCTTATTGTCGTGACGATAAAAACTTATGAATAAAGTGTAAATTTTGGCAACTCATGCCACTTCAATATACTTCTTTATAGACACTAAAACACACGGACACAAGTACGATCTTCGAGACCAAAAAAAACATGGAGGCAAGTTTATAGTTGTGTTTAAAAGGCGGGAAGGGGGTATGTTATTTAGACCTTTATACCCAGTCATAGGTTGTTGTAATGAACAAAAACCGATGATATTTCATTAGGTTGACGACAGATAGGACTTCGGTCTTTTAGTCAGTAATTTTTTTCTGAAATACTTTGTTATATATTGACAAGATTGTACGGATCTCCTGATAAGATGTTTGTCTCCGGCCTCGTGTGTGACCTCTGTGTCACTTAACATAATCACTTATTTTACATCAAACGGTTTTGCGGAATCCTATAAGTGTCCTTTGAATGTTCAGTGTTGTAAGGATATAACATGATAACGTTTACTGCCAAGTGGACTTACGGCTATAAACGTCAGATTAAATTAGGATATAGCGGCGTTAGCGTCGTGAAACGCTTGGGGATAATTTGCTAACAATGTAAAACGTTACGGTAACTATTGGTTGAGATGACACGAGTTGAATACATCCAGTCTTTCCAATAAACAATTCTACCGATTCCTCCAGGCTCGTAAAATTACAAACGTCAATTTGGAAATGAAGGCATGGAATTGATCGATATCGGAATGCCTAAAATACGAATTTTAGCTTCAAGATTTCCATATATTTCTTTCATTTTTTTTGGTTGAAATTGGTTTTTATCGAACTTTATGATCCGTACAGGTTTTAGATTACGTTCACGTTCGGGAATTTTCCTTTGATCTTGTATTTCTAGATGTCGTAAAAGTGATTTTAAATGAGGTTTACTTTCCTAGGAAAATGTCGATTTATTATTAACTGCATACCTCCCCATGTGAATATCCTGAGTTTTTATAAAATTAGAATTTATCCTGTAATATAGTAAACTGGGATTTATTGACTGTGTGTTACGCCGTACTCAAGATTAAAAACACGGTGAAGAACATGTTGACAATATTGCTTTTATCTAGGCTTTTTCGAGAATTTAGACCTATTAAGAAAACGAACCCAAACACCTAGCCGAGAAATCTGGGCTTTGCCGAATTTTTTTTCTCTCCGTGTTCGTCAAGACACATTAGCAGCCATATAATACCAGTCGCCGTAAGACCGATAATCCGGGCTACCAAACACCCAGACAATTTTGTCCTTGGCTGGAAGTTTTCTCTGATTTAAAGATTGATTTTTCCCCGACGGTAAATGTAAGTCACACGTACAATATACTTCAAGATTCTCCTAAGATTAATTTACCTAACGTATACTTTTAGTCTAACTTAATTATTCAGCTGATTTATTTAATAGCCTTCCCATTTCCTTGAAGTGGGACGCTATCCAAAAGAGTTTTTGTCGTTTTTCCTCCCAGCAGACGTCTGTTAATGTGTGTCGTCTGCTCGTCGTGCGATTTCAGTTAGTTAATGGAATAGTGCCAGACAGGTGGACGTACGGACTGAGTCGGCATTAATGGTTAACGTTCGTGTGTGAGACGGAATATTAAGGATTTCTCTCACCTAACCGATCGATAATTTGAGAATAATGGAATACGGTTGAGATAAGTGGCACTTTAGCAGCGTTAGGTAAGTGTTCCATCACAGTACTTCATGTAAATCTACACTGATACAACGAAATCTATCGGCGGAGGAGATTTATCTCGTATTCTATTTATAACACGGGGAACATATCTGTCTGTCTGTGTCTCAACTTGGTGTACTTAATTGTATAAATATAAAACAAAACCCGTCGTGTCCGAAAGAAAAACGATTCCGTCGATAAACAAAAAAATTATGTTTTGTCAATAAATCTTTTTGATAAGCCGAAGGTCTGGAGTTTCTTCCTGGCTTAGAGCCTGCCAATCCCCCCCCCCCCCAACTTTAAACATTGGAACACCGCCATATAAGTGAAATAATCTTAAGTAAAATGTCAATCAATAAATCTTTTAATCAATCAATCAATCAATCAGTCAGCCATTCAAAAAGCCATTGGCATAATAGGGGATATTGACAGCCAGGCACGCAGTGCGAAAAACAACTATGTTATAGTACACAACACCTTGTGTGATCTGGTAGCTCAAAATAAGTCCATTTTGTCGCAAAGTTTGGTGTTCGTCACAAAATTAATGATTCAAGTTGGAATAAGGGAAATTCATGAGTTTTTAAAAGAACATACCTCCTAAGTTTGTGGCGAAATATAAAAATCAATCTCTGACAGCAAGTCAATTTTTCACCAAACAAATACATTTAAAGAGTTATTTAGGAAATTCTCTGTTGCTATTATTTTCTGTCTGACAGCCAGTAAACAAGCAGTCGAGAATGGACCACATGGGCAGCGCGTAAGCACGCGCAACTAAACCCGCTCAATTCTTATAGCACAAACAAAAACCACAAAGGATGACGTCACATAGATTTATGCAAAGCTTTCTGGGTAAACCATGTGCCTCAACCATTTTGTTTACATGTGCTTAGTAAGACGTCACTTGTTTAGAAACCATTGGTGACATAAGATGCTTTCATCCACACATTGTTCTGGTAACTTTGCGCCTTTCACGTCTTCACAATACAGGGCGCGTTTGTCCAGTATGCTTCATAGGTATATTATATACATGGTGCATATTACACTACCGTAAACTGGTGAAACTTTGAACGGCGGTGTATCTTTGAACAGTCAAATATCTAAATTTTCGCTATTTGCCGGTAACAAATACTAAGAAAAGTGGTAATAATTATGTTTTTAGCTTTTTCACCATTGATAACAAATACTACGAAAAGTGGTAATAATTATGTTTTTAGATTTTCATCTTTGATACCCCGCCGTTCAAAGTTACCCCAGTTTACACTACAACATTGCGTATTGTTCTTGTGTTTATGGGGCATTTGAACTATTCCAAATGACCCCCTTCCTCATGTAATGTCTTGACCAGCTCTGTAACAACCGCTGCATCCCATATTGTTATTGGATATTTAAGTCCTCGAATCAGCATCTATTAATCTGATGTCATTATATAAAGCACTCAAATATATCCCACTCCATTGATCAATCAAACTTCCATTTTAAAAAGTCTAAAGGATAAGATTTAAAAAAAAAAGTTTAGAATGTCAACTTTATTTGAAGAAAGAAGAATTCAAGCCTTCAATAAATACATTTACAACAGTCAAATCCAAAATTAAATAAGTTTATAACAGCTTATAGAGAAATCGAGGGTTGTTATAAACAGTTAAGATGAGAAACCTTTACCAGTAAGTTAACGTAAGATTCGCCAACAAACTGTCAACTTCACATTAGGAATTGGGACATACGAGCGTCCGAGCTTTCAATCTACCTGTATTTTCATGGATGTTTCTTGCTGAATCCTATATCTGTCAATTTCGGAAGAAACCCCCGACCTTCGGCAAATCTGTCAGATATGGCCATCGAGTGAAAGCAATGAAATCATCTGGAAAACACGTCTTGGGTGGGAATCGAACCCGCGACGTTTTGTGGAAGACGCATGTCGACATAGAGTGAGTCATGGCTGCAGTTCCCCACAGATCAAAGATGTGCCAAATAAAAAGCTATGCTTTTGATTGATTGATTGAGTGTTTGGTGTTTTACGCCGCGCTCAAGATTATTTCACTTATATGGCGGCGTTGCCAGTTTTATTGTGGGAGGAAACCCACGAGCTTCCACTGGTAACTGGCAACCATCCCACATAAGTCGTTCGAGTGAAAACCCAGTCAGAGAATTTTCCAAATTGTTTGGGACTGAGTGGGATTCGAACCTGCGACCCATTGGTGGAAGGCTGTTCGGATTGAGCGTCCAACGCTCTACCTACTGAGCCACGGAGGCCCCGCTATGCTTTTGAAGCCTACATGTATGTGTCTTCTTCTCATCACGAAACTAACCATGCATTCTGTGATTCAATCTAACTGTTGCCACGCATGAAGTCGGAATATGAAAGGGCGTTATACCGATTCTTTGTGTTGAGTTCGGAATCAATTCTTTGCTTAGATGGAGTTGGCTCAAATGGCTCAAATCTACGTTTCTCAGAATTTGTTTATTGGACGTCGCGGTTGGAGAAAATTGTTATCTTAGAATCACGACTTAAATATATTACAAAACTTTATGATGGGGTATAAAGGTCTTAATGATATACTTTCTTTTTAACACAATTAGAAACTTGTCTCCATGGTTATTTTAGACAAGAAGATTTTCCCTGTGCCAGTGTGTTTTAGTGTTCATAAATATATACGAGAAGAAGATCACACAGAGATGTTATACTAATGAATATCCAACGGAGATGCAATGGCTGATATTACAAGATGAGTTAGCCGATATTTCTAAACCATGAGTTCACTTATTAAAGTGTAAAGTAAAACATTGGCATTAGCTTGAAAACTACGTTTGAACAACATTTGAACAAAAAACAGTTTGCATAGCTTAGATTGGCACCAGCTCAAGTTCTGTTGGTGTTTTTGATAATACCTACATTTTTTGTAAGGAAGAGAGCAGCAGCGCAGGAAAACATGAAACTATTAAAACCGCCTTGAATTATAAATATGTAACAGAAGACTTTATATGGACGAAACACGTGAGCTTAAGGGAGAATCCAAAACATAGCTTTTTAAACATACACAGCTTAATATTTAAAATCATACCTTAAAATCACACACGTATGAGCGAGACACAAAAGTAACTTATTTTCATGTTATTAAGAATTGGCAAAGAGCTATTTAAGATAAATATCTTTCAACGTTGTACATTTAATATAGAGAATTTGACGATTTACACTTATATTAACTGCATTTCCCCCATTTCACGGCATGACAAACATTTACATATGTAAACCCTTGGGAAGAATTTCACAATTCATAGTCATAATAGTGTCTTTGGAAATTGTTTTAAGAGGTAACCGTTGAAGTTTTACAGAAGTCCTCAATTAAGTTTTTTGTAAGAGTAACATACTTGAACTGTATCGTACACCGATCCTTTGGATACGGTAAAGGGTTTAATGGTCAAGAAAACCGATTTCTTGTCCTTAGGCTTCCGCTTGCTTTTCAGTTCTTGCACTGGTTATTTTTCTGACTTAGCATCTGAATTTAAGCTGGTCACGTGACATTATTGCATTCTGTCCAGATGTCATGGCATTATATAAATGTATTTCAGTGTTATTTTAATTTCGGAAATTTCTTCCCTATTCCCTCTTCTGTCTGTCCAAGAGGGAACAAATAATGGGACATCACCTGGACGAGGAGGACGTTGAACTAATCGTGAGCAATAGGAGACAGTTTTATGTCGATATATCTTCATTAATAGAGGCGGGGGACGCGGTGTCTCGAAGAAGCCATGATGAAGTATAGTCCCTTGAATGGGAATTAAAAATACGCTAACAAAAAGTATTGTACAACATATGGTCATCAGTTGATTTGGTCTGGAGATTTGTTTCGAGCCATCTTTCCATATATTTCAATTACCTGACTAGTCTTAGACAAGAAAGCCATCGGACTGGAAACGCGACAAGAGACTTGAATACATCGAAGACCAGACAGGTGTTGAAATGAAACAGTCGATAATACTTGTTGGTAGATTGTTCCAGGGAATTCGATAATGGGAAACGTCTGGAAATTATCAAATCAGTCAACAATTATGGTTGCTACAATGCATCGACGTCTTCGGTTAAAATTTCTCCTCTGGGACGTATAAAATTCCAAACTTATAATCCTTGGATGGTAAGAGATCAAGCCAAGACCTTGGACTCTGGACTTGGACTTAGTCATGTTTAAGACCTACGTTCTCTAACAGTGCAAGGTGGAACTCTGAAGAGCTTTTAATCGGAGGATGTATCGTCTTAGATAGGTGAATACATTGATCGGCTTTTACCGCCCCAATTACTTCACTTGGGTGGTGACGTTGCCACGTTTGGAAGTTGGTAAAAAGCTGGTCCCCGTGTATTTTATCGGAAGCGTTGTTTTAAACTTTGCTTTTCTGTTGCAAGGGCTATCTGGGCTGTCGATGTTGCGAAAATCTTTTTTCCAACCAAAACGGCATTTTTCCTCGATTGACACAATAGTATATCTCTTGTAGGTATAACAGCAGTAACTATAGATACAGCTTTATGCATCTTCATCCAAAACCTCCATGTATTCTTCAGAGAAAGGACTTTGCCTCAATTGAAGGTTACGCTGTTGGTCTTGGTTATTTCCGGCAGCCATTGGTATTCTGTACACCCAAGAACTCTCGGCGTCAAATCGCCCGATAATAACTAGGCCCTCTAGCGGCAGAGTGGCTAATCAAATATCATAATGTCACCTCGGAATCCTTCTGTTCCTTACCATGGTCAATGAAATAAGCTAATATTGGACAGAAGATGGCTAAAGCTGACCCCATAATGGACAACATATAAGCCCAGCCAATCAAACAATGACCCTTGTCATACGGCCCAGCACTTCCACAGTAATATTTCACGAACATGGAGTCCGTGCCCAAAGGAAAAATGACAACTCCCAGGATAAGCACCATGGCTGAAACAAAAGATAAAACAAGATTACTTCACTTTACAGAGCATTTTATCATCAATTTGAGGACTACAGTCTCAAATGTACAAAACATATATGTTACATACACCACATCAAATGGTGTCTCACTTACAATAATATATGTGTTTACAAACAAAGTACATGTATAAAGCACCATTTTTTATATAAAAGTTTCCCTAAAACGTGAGAAAGGCTTCTGTCGTTATCAAGAGTCCAGCCGAACTTGGCTACATCCCACACCGATGACTAAGGCAACTTTCGCTAGCACCGAGTACCAAACCCACATCGATGACTACGGCAACTTTCGCTAGCACCGTGTACCAAAGGCCGATCAAATAGCCAGTGATGTCATATGTACCTAACATCTCCCATGGGAAACGGATGGGGGGGGGGGGGGGGGGTACGATGATAGGAGAATACCTGGCATTATTTAAAAACAGTCCTTAAAAAAAGAAATACATGATAAACAGAAAGAAGAAAGCCTTTGGTCATCGGGAGTATGTCCGGTAGATGGCGCTAAATATCAATGGAAACTCTTGGCCCTCTATAAAGGATATCATACTTCCGGTTTCAAATTCATTTTATCTGGCAAAATGCTGTTAATATTCTTTCATTTAATGTTTCTCTCTCAAACCAACAAATATTCGCTATTAGAGTTCTGACGATGAAATGTTTCTGTGTCAAACGGGTTCCTTCAGGTAAACTACTGCAATAAACAAACTAAGGGGAAAGGGAATAAAAAACAAAAATGTTTTAAAAGCTATTTCATCAAAGGCTAGAAGTAAAGTCACTTTACACCTTGCTCTGAGGGTGTTTTCATGCGATAAACAAATTCATTTCTTGATATTAGACGGCGTATGGGTTTTATCCGCTTGGCAGATATGACTGATAACGGGGCAAGCAAAAACCACATGTGAGTGAGTAAGAGTCGAAACGGAGTATTCATAACAAGGAGAAAGCTGGAGCTGAGAGAGCGAGGAAGAAAGGTTGAATTCTGATTGCCAACGGGTGTATAGTAACACTATACGTATTCTCAACCCCCTGATTGATTAACCGACATCGCTTATATCACTGTAAATCCAGACACCCCTAGCTCAATTATACATTCGACAAGTTACCTCATACCTCCGCCGAGAAGTAATATTACCTAAATTCCCCAGATTCATATGACGATAACATTTTACATACGTACGTCAAAGGCTAGGGTAAAAACATAAAATCCATCTGCGAGCTGAGATAAGGCACACGAGCAAAACCTAATATATTTCTATGTTTTTGTCATGATGTTTATCACGGGACTCCCAGACAGTAATATTCCCGGATAGAAATTGCCTAGGTGAAAATAGATTTCCTTTCTGACTTTTAATAAAGATGAAAAAAGTTCATAGTGGTGAGAGAATGAAAGGCGTCTTTTCGACGCGTTCTTGGCGAGGAGTTTTGTAACTGCTTTTTATCAGCTATTAACCAGGCTCAAAATATGAACAGACAGATAAAGTTCCTTGAAGAAATTAAAGTGTGTTTGCTATATTAATAATCTCCAGAAAAAAGACCTTCACAGATGCGACGATGTCTCCTTGTAGCCAACAGGAGTTAGTTATGCAAGAATTCATTCATTGGTGTTTTACATCGCACTCAAGATCATTCCACGTGTACATGAGTCGCATTAAGATGTAGAACCGACTTAATCCGGACATGCCGGATTGCAGAAAGGCCATCTCTGCACATAACTCGGGAGATGCCAAGTTTATGAGGGGAGGGGACCGAACAACGTGTTCGGACAAAACCTGGACTTTCAACTCGTTATTTATCATCATTATTATTATCATTATGGCAACATATCCACATAGGGCGATAGAGTAAAAATCTGAGTGCGTGGTGTTTAAACCAGGGTGAAGTCATTAAATACTAGTATACGTGTCGTCGTGGATATCTATATAACTCACACTACGGAGCTGCCTCACACACCCCACACACATACATCCCATATTTACAACAATTACGAAGGTTCAAGCCACTTGCTCATTTTGAAGCATGGAAGTAACCAACGAATGTTCACAAAGATAATTGATTTTCAAAACGCTTATATAACGATGTTGTTGTTAATAAATGGCAACCCTATGCTCCCGAGAAAAATTAAGACCTTCCAATGGTTCCCACCATTCCGCACCATTTCACGGCGTGTGTGGAATGCGTGCTCGCGAATCATGGGTGATAAAATGTCCAGCCCAGCTTCCAAAGACACGCAAAGGGCCCTCTATCGTAAGCAAAAATAAAAATCACCATTTTTATTTTAGATGGAACTTATGTCTGATGTCTATGACAGCGAGATACAGTGAGTCAGCTGCGAGTTGGAATGGCGGATTAATCTGTCTTTGGTGATTCGGCGAATATTTAGTAGTTAATAAAAACATAGATTTGTTAACTTAGATAAAAACGGACTAATTCCTTATTAATCCGCTGTTTCCCCGGGTAATTATAAGTCTTGATGGTAACAATAATGAGGTTTCGAGTCTGACGTAATTATGATAAACTACTGGAAAATTTAAGATTCGTGAATCCTTAAGCAGAAGATAAGCGCCATATAATATTATCAGGTTCGTTCAAGCAGAAGGGGGGATTTCACGGTACAATGGCGTCACAATACAGTCGTGTTATACAGTCATTTGACATGTAAGGCTCACTTGATTCACAATACTATCGAATAAAATATTTAGAAAGAAGAAAGGAAATACACAAAAAACAAGACTAATCATTATATCAATTGACAAGAGGAATTTGAACTTTTCTCTACCACATTTGCAATAATTTTGGTTTAAAAAAAGTAATTGTTGGCTCTTATTTTTATTTTGGTCAAGATGTGCTCGTATAAAGCTCTTGGTTCATACCACTCTCGCCGCGTCTCGCGAGATTCAGAATAAAGGCCAAAATATGCACGTCGTTATATATGGGAGTATCTTTGGTTCGCACAAGTTACTGGCTTATTAATTTTTTCATTTCAACTTCAATCATTCAGTTTTTCAATGATGTCAAAACTTTTGAATTCTAGCGATTGCAGATCGGAATTTAAGAGAAAAAAATTCTAATTTCTAGTAATTTGTTGGCTCATGCAATCTCTATGGCTCCTGATACGGGTGACAAAGTGTTTGTCGGTCAGAAGTCCTTACTCTATCCAGCTGGTCAACAGCTCTAAGTTCTGTGGAATAATTTACGCTTAACAAACAGTACGCGAAATAAACCTTATTATAGTAATATGTCACAGCTTGGAGACGATAAATATCAGTCTGTACGTTAGCAGGCTCGCGATACGTGACAACTGACATATAAACTGTGTACATTGTGCAATAGTTATTTGTTTTTCTTGGCTGTAATTAGTAATTTCATAGCCTATTGACACTAGTGGAGTGAAACGACAAGTCGCTGTAGGGAGTTTAAATGACTGGAGACAAGCTTCGTCTCTTAGCAAACATTTAAAATTGTCGCTAAGATTTTATACTCGTGTTCGTGTGTGGCAGAATAAATCTGGTCGATTCTCACGCTAATAGTTCTGGTCGCATGGTACATCCTTGTCGGACTCCCAGCGCTACACCGCAGTAGTGAAAATAAATGAGACAGTTTCAGATTGTCTGCGTTAAGACTTTTCCTTAATATTTATAAATGTCGTTAATATCAACTAAATATGAAGACCAGTGTCAGGTTTCATTTCCTGTGGGCAAATCACAGTTAGAATTTCTCAACAGTTAACCGCTATCGAAATGAGGTTGTCGTTGTAAACATTTAACCACTCGAAGCTTACAAGATACAATAATAGCCTTGCGTAGAAGAAATAGTTACAGATATGGACAATGCAATAAACTCAAAGAAAAGACGCATTTAAAGTGGCATGAGCTGCCAAAATGTTGATATTTTGACGTTAAAACAGAATGTTGAAATTATTTGCTATTTTTCTCAAGACGCATAATTCAGAAGCTTTTTGGTGCTTCTAGTCTTTTTCGATGGCCTCCAAAGCATCGCACTGTCGTGACGATCAGAAATTATGAAAAAAGTGTGAATGATGGCAGCTCATGCCACTTTAACTGATATTGTCAGTCAGAAAAAAAATGCTGATAAAAGTGTGGTGAAATCTGCGCATGTCTTAGATATCCCGAGTTCTCCGTCAAGATAAATGCGATTAAAGCACTCAGAATAAAGACGAAACACGGACTATCAAACCCTCTGACAAAACACTTAAAGGAACCCATTCCTGTTAAGCGAAGAAAGTAAAGTACTTTCTCGGCGGCTGGTTGATGTCAACCATGACAAAGAAAGAAAACGCAGATCCTTTTTATTCGCAATGGTAATCTTGGTCCCTTTGATACGGGGGATATCATTTCTCGAGTCATCCCTCCCACGGCAACTGTGTCCCCTCAACGGTGTCCCCTCACACCACAAACTTGGTTGCCTTTGATACCGGGTATATTATTTCTGGAGTCATCCCTCCCACGGCAACGGTGTCCCTTCACACCACAAACCACCCTCGAACTCATAAGCATATTGTTTTTTTATTTAGTTTGGATATTTGTAATATAGTATACGGGTCCTCTATGCCTAGTATTACAGACATGCTATGACTGAAATGGCAATGTATTGGTGTGTTCTAAAAGTTAGTGTATACAATGCAATTCTAAAAGAATGTAAACAATGGGTTGATTGAATTTGAAGTTATTTATAAGGCATATAAACTGCCAAAATTCCAAATTTTCTCGTTAATTCAATGCATTGCAATGATAGAGAGAACACGTTCGCTTGTAGTTCGTCAAAAACTATGTGACTGGCGACGAAATACTAAATGTCGATTGAGCCTGATTGATTCGTGTGCGGACAGTAGAGTTGTGTTTGAAAACTAAACACAACCCAAACACCAAGAACACACACAAGCTACTATAATCTACTTAATAAAACATACCTTAATCTGGCAGTATGAGTTTTCTGCGTGTATGAACTAAAGAAAATCGTCGGAAATCGTCAAAATTTTGTTTTACCGAAAATAATCTAAACATTTTGACATCCTTGAACAAGCTGGATAAAATCTTGTCTGGTGTTAGTTTTATCTTTAACAAACCTATGTTGTGGGTCTCGAGAGTTAACAACTGTTTAAATAACCCCAACTAAGCCAACTGATAAACATGCGTCATGACATATGCGACTCGTCTTCTATTTCAAAATATAAAATGGCTAGCATCACTCGATCTAAGACCTCTTCCGGTTTTAATGAGCGATTATGCGGCTAATTACCACCTTACGTATACTGTTGGATTCAGATCGCCCCAGCACACCCATCCGCTTTTCGCCCCCATAATCGTGGGAACTTCAAGCTGATGAATTCAACATGTGCGATCAAATGCAGAAGACAAGTGCTGCCATAAGCCAGGGAATGGTTGATAGTATTATTTTACGACTGGCATGACAATAGAATCAAAATATTCTCCTGTTGTAACACACTGTCGGACATGATTGGGTGTTTTATCAGTCTATCAAAGCAGTCAAAAATAATTCATTATTAACTTATATACGGTAAAATACTAATATACATGAAATAAAAGAAGTTGACTCATACCGACTAGATTTTACTTTCGTCAAAAACAAACAAATAAATACAGTCTATGAATTATGTACACCGGCAAGGTCCCTACATGTCATTGTTAGGATGAATATTACATTTAAGAAAAACAGCAACTAAATTTTTCGATCAAGTCGATTCGATATCATATTGGTCTGGACACGCATAATGGTCAAAATTAGAACCGAACCAGTGAAATATTGGTGGAATATTCAATGTCTGTAACTGTTCAACATGGGAATGGAAGAGGCACCCGACACAAAATTTCAGTTCTTGCACCAAAATGCAGGCGAGTGGAAATATGATTTGGCCGTCATTATACAGTTGAAACATCAGGATCGATCCCCCGACCATTGTCAAAGGTATAATGAGCTGCAGTACTTAACCGTAAAATTTTGTGGAAGTTGACTCCAATCAATCGGTAAGAAATGAAATCGGTAAGAAATTTTCTTGAGAATTTGTACCGAATCCTACATGATTAAGACACCAGCTCGAACACACATGGCATAAATTGCTTTTCGTCGGATCTTTCAAAAGCCATATGTTGACCGCTTATTTTGCGATCCAGGTTTTAGTAATTACCGCTCGTGGAATTCAATCACGTGCAAATGAGCCTCTGATTTCCAGATAAACCATTAGCTGGTATAATGAAAACCTTCACTTGGTTCATTGGCGGTGAGATCTGAATCACAGGAGATATATAGATATAATCTTTTAGACTATGTCCAGCTAGTTTTAACGGGAATTAACCTTTAAACGAAAACCGATGTGTGAGATTTCCAAATAAAACGCCTATTTAGCTGTCAAATGGACAACACCAGAAGGGAAATTCAAATAATGTTACACCCAACCGAATATTTTTCTGATAAAATTAAAATAATATATATTATCTTGCTCACAACTTAACTGGGCATAGGCATTGGTCAGAATGGATTAAAATTTAACCAAAAGAATATTGTGGGCGTGCAAAAAATCTGTGTAAGAACAGATTTTTTTTACTTTGGCCGAAGTATCGTTAGTTTGTTCTTGTCAATTTAACAGGGCAGTGTAATCAAATTGTTAAAGAAACAATATTATCGGCCTGTTAAATACACAAAGTCACTAGTTCTCGGTTAATTCCGTGTACATAACAGAGGAACCGAACAGATTGTCCAGAGATGTTGACATATAGACTATAATACTTAACGATTTCAATATTAGTACATTATAACTTCCCGACAGCTGATGTGTAAATAAGAGACAGTCGACGAGGATGATCTCTGCTAAAGCTCACGATCAATGAGCTAGATAAGATCAATAACCAATAAATCAAACCGATGTTACAATACCTCATCGATCTGACAGGGCCAGATTAATAATTGACCATACCCTGCATCAGCGATCTCCGTGTGTCCAGCCAGTTTCACCGGACAAACATCTGACTGATTAATATTCCATGCCGGTCACTATTACCGGATTAGTCATTGACCGTTTAATTGCTAATTTTGATTGGTTGCGTGTTTTTTGGCGCCGCATATAGAGCCTTCTAGACTACCCTTTGTGGGTCTATTGGTAATGTTCGTTAGTTTACCCCCAACGGTCTTGTCACTCGATAAATGGTAAAAAAAATCCAGTTTTTCTAGTCCTAGCTTAAGCTATATCGTTGCTTGTTGGCTTAATTTGGTTTCATCACTTTCAAAGTTCCAATATGCAAGGTCCGAGGTGTGGGAGAAAGGAGGGGTGGGGTGGGGTTAAATATTAAACTATTAATAAACTTTATACTTAGTGATGTGAGGCCAGTACTACACATAAATCCATTCCCAGGTACAATAAAATAAAATCGAATGCTTACCTGCAGTTATTTGCAATCCACCCCCGACGATAGCCAGAGTTCGGGCACATGATTTTGACAAACACAGACACAAACAGGCACATATTGTACTAAGAAACATAAGAACACATCCACTACCAAAGAGAACACACGAAGCTTGCCAAACTGGAGTCGGTAAATTAGAAAAGCTAAAACGTCCTCCGTAAAAATCACAGACTTTTAAATACAGTTTATGGTGGTTAAAACAATAGTTATAGATTCCAAATGAATGAATATAGTCCGGATGAATTATCCAATATGGGTGTAGAAGACCATAGCTACATATTAACGATACAACGGCGCTTAAAAACGTCCACAATATCACAATTAAGGATAAGTCATTTTGAGGTTTTCGAAAAACCCGAGTCATAAGTGCTTTAAGGTACATCCTGAACTCGGGATGCTTAAACCGAGAAACTGTTAAATCCGTCGGCGCGGATAGAAGTTTGACAGGCGAAGGTACAGTGGACTCCCGTTATCCCTGCTACTATCGGAACTGTTGAATGCTATCAAACATACACAGACAACATGTTAACGCCTTGACGGACCAGAAAGACAAATTAGTGGGACTAGATGTACCGCTTTATCCCCTCACTGCTACTTTGTAGATACCGTCAACTCTCACTGTTCACAACAGTCCATACGAGGGTTTTTTCTATAATCTTCCTTAATCCGTATAACATTGGAATGAGTCGAGTGGAAACACGTTACATCCGTCAGCAAAAAGATATTGACTAACCGTCTCGCTTGAGTGGATGTTTTCTTCTGAATTAAGACGGGCTTTTGAATTCTTTCACTTATAGAAGATTAACACTGGGTAGCATTAAATAGCATTGTCCACAATGCTCCTTAACGGGAAGTCCGTGTCGTATAATACAAAGTAAGCTTTTTGGCAATGACCCGGTCCACAGTTCCGTTTGTTTGTCCCTTATATGTGATGGCTATACAAGTTGTTTGGCTCACGGACGTCAACCTGTCACCTGTTACGGCTTGGTCTGGTCACCGGTATTCAGTCTTCCCCCAAAGCGATGGTCTAATTGGCTTTGCGTAAATACAATTCGGCTGGAGATCTCCACTTGTGGACAGAATTACTCACGTCACTGACCAGTTAACAGAAGAAACAAGTCGAATTCAGACCACATGGTGGCAATCGACTACAGGTTGCCAATGACCAACTGGTTGAGGCGGAGAGAGCGCTTATTGCAAGGGGAACTTGTTTGCCAGTGGACGGCCTGCCGAAAGTTATCGACGAGTCAGTCAGCGTGGATGTTGGACGCTTTCATCCCGTAAGCTGCTAGCTGCGTCCGTTGAAGTCCCGAACAGAGAGACTGGCATTAATGCAGCTTTCACAGAAAGCCTCCCACTGACTGGATCTATATGTCACTCTCTCGTTCCCCACTTAATATACACTCATTATACTGATATTATACCCAGAATCCTGAGAAGGGTAGACAATAATTTGACGTAAGTTCGTGCATAAATTCTGACAGAATCCCGGGCTGGATTTAATCTTGCATGCCCTAATTCCGGCTTCATTAGCATTTCTATGCTTTTCAGATGAAGTAATAAAGAATAACGTTAAAATAACTTACAATTATAATTGTTATAAGAGTGAAAATATGACGTTTTTCGGCCCGTCCAATAAGTGAAATAAACTTGAGTGCGCTCAGCACCAATCCATCTTTTAGTCCCCGAGAAAAAAAAAACCAGCTGGTTGATTGATCTACTGTGTATTACTTATAGTTGGGTGACTTAAACATTGTTGGTGGATCTGTCGGTCGGTTCGTCAGTCTGTTATTTGGTAGTTATCGCTCCACGATTGTTTACAGAATAACTGATTGCCATCGGTGTATTCAGAAGAATCAAAAACGTTGAAAAGACCCCACCAGCTCCTGTCCTTCTCGCATCTTACAATAGATCGGACCAGGACCCAGTTTCACAAAGCGATCTTAGCTAAGTGTGATCTTAACTACCATGTCAACCAATGCTAAAGGTATACGTTGCCATTGGTAATTAAGATCACCTTAAGCTAAGATCGCTTTGTGAAACTGGGTCCTGGACTCCAATCGTGGGATTTTTACGATTGTTGATGTACTTCGATCGACAGGCTATGCCATCTTTGTCCGGTACAGAACTCTGACATAGGTCTCGTTTTTCTCCACCAAAAAGCAATGTTAGGTCACGACAGGCCCCATCTCTCGTGACGTAAAGCACTAAATGATCAACAAAAACCACACAATCATGCTCATTTTGTTAACCGTATTCTTCTTCTTTGAGTATCTCTATACATCAGTTTTCTACTTGTTTAAAGAACGTGGTATGAGCTGACAAAATTCAGACTTTTTCATACATTTTGACTTTCAGGAGAAAATGACGTTTTAAATATCTTGGAAGACTAAAGAAAACAAAATTGGTGAGGCCGGTAACCGATTCAATAAAGGATGCGTGCTAATAGCGGACAAAATTCAAATAACTGATGTTTATGGGGGGGCTTTTTGATTATTTAACAATATACTTGACCGACACCTCCAAAATCGGCATCAACAAAAAGCTTTTATTTTGTACTTTTTGATAAAAATGATGACTAATTACATAATTCTATTGTGGCGAAGTTTTCTCTATATTTAGCCGATCTTGCCTCTGTAAGTTGTTTACCAAGTTGACAAACGGAATAAAAAACATCCTCTGATAACTTTGGGTGGGATGTTAAAATCAAAAGGAACGACGTTTGTACCTTTGTTAAAAAAAATAACCCCGAAACTTTAAATCGATATTGCACAATTTCACGCCTTATAATCTCTTTGAAAAAAAACATTACAATAATTTGATTAAAGGCTCAATAGATGGGGAATGCTTTAATTGTCTTTGCTGGTCTTTACAGATCCTCATGTTATCTGTATAGCCTCAGTGCTCTCTCACTTATAGGAGGTATATAAAGAAAACACTCGTCCTTTCCTATCTAATGATCCGATTAATGTCTTTCTTTTTCTTCAAAACGACCTTGGATGTTTCAATTAATGGCCCTCGATGTACGTGTTACGAGTAATGGTTAAATTCAAACTCGAGAGCTTTTTTCCGCCCGGTGAGAAATTGAAGCGCATGAGTTGATGGCGGCCCTTTGGAGGCGTGCTTCTGCACAAATTCACTTGAAAGGGTAATGATAGGACTAAAGTACCCCGTATACAAAAGATACCCAGCAGTAAACATGACTACTACAGTGTACAAACGTGTTATTATTATACTTGTACATTAAGATCCAACCTTACATAAGTAAAAATATACTTACCCCCCCCCCCCCAGCCCTCTTTTAAACACGATTAGAAACTTGTTTCCGTGTTTTGTTTTAGTCAAGAAGATTTTCCCTGTGCCCGTGTGGTCGTAAATATAAATATTTGTGGATTACGATTGGATCATATTCGTCTCTTAAAGAAAGAGAGTATTACTATGCACTTTCGTTTCTGCGTGCGGTTAGGCGAATTGATTGATTGATGTTTTACGTCGCACTCAAGATTATTTCAGGGGGTAGGAAACTAGACTCTTGAAGGACACCGTCGAGTGAAACGCCCACTCAAATTTCCTTTAAAATATCTTGCCCTTGTGATCCCGATATGATCCCGAGCTCCAACGATGGGGCAATTATATTGGACAGCATCGCTCACTCTGAAACTTCGGGGATTTACGTACGTGAAGCCGACCGGTAGCGGGCGAAGATAGCCGAAGGGAGTTCCGAGTGCTGCTTCGCTATGTCGACTGAGCCACTGGGCAATTTAGAATATAGTTCTCTGTTGACGAAAGCTAATAGGAAATAGGCCTCCTGTAAGTGGAGAAAGATTTCATTGCGTGGTAATTTTTTTTTTTGGAATTCTCGACATCAATATCAGGAATTCCAAGTTCCAAGCTTTGGTTAAAAAAACCCACGTAATAACCATATAGAGACGATCCAAGAGAGAACTTAATCGATCAATGCCACCTTTATCCTATGGAATTTTTGACGGGAGATTGTCGTTTATTAACACACGGCATATGATAGATGACATAACATACAACGCTTGTGAACAAACCCAAATATCATCTACTGAAGAAAAAATACAAGAAAAGTCAACTTTATTGATAGCAGCTATAAGTAAAGCGGCACTTTTCTCTGTGGTATAACTCCTTCATAACCGTTATTGAAAAATACGACAAAAAGTCTTCCACCGTTAAGCGATATCCATTAAGTATAGGAAAAACAACCAGTGACCGTTGATTCTTGAAAAATAATCAACGAGCGCCTCGCCGATTAGATTAGTGATACACAAGTAGTGTTAACCTGAAAAACGACAGTTTAATATTTACTCAATATTTCGGGAACTATTATACCATCATCAGGAGTGGCAAACAACAACGGTTATACTCAATATTTCGACTTTTATTGACTCAATATTTCGACTTTTATTCAGTCATCATCAGGAGTCACTCCTGATGATGACTGAATAAAAGTCAAAATATTGAGTCAATATGAAGTTTTCGTTTTTCGAAATAACACTACTTGTGTACACATACTTGTGTACTACGTTAAACTAATCAGTGGAACTACAGGATACACATTTTTTTTTTTTTTTTTTTTCCAGCGAAGCCGGTACAAGTGCACAGGCGTTTATTTGTATAGATCACGGTTTTACAATTGAGTGCCGCAAATATACTGGCCCACGTGATCAAGGTGTATACGGCATTGTGCATTTAACGAGCAAAAATATTAATAAACAGTACTTGTAACTTGTACTAACAATATAGTTTGTAATGCAAAGACAAAGAAAAAATTCAACCCACCCCATCCCCACCCATAGAAGCTAAAAGTACACATACTCTTTATGAATCAAATTAAGAAGAGTCGACCAAAGAACAGAGATAGTTAGTTGTTATAAAAGTATAATGATAACAGGCGATACGGATAGTGCTTAACTGTAAATCCATTCAGAACAGTATTGTAATCAAGAGGTGTGACAACAAATTAGCATTTTGTTCAATTGTTCAGATAAAGATTTGTATTTTAAAATTCTAGAAAGTACAACTGTTTCAAACTTTATAATGTTTAGCAGCTCATCAATGGATGGCAACCTCTCAGTGACACGACATTTATACACTAAAAATTTGGCTTGGAGCAAAACATAGTTTTTTGCTTTACAATGGTTACTATTATCAAAAAATCCATACAATACAGAATACGGTTGTGATGAAATATCACAGTTGATACTCCGGCATAGGAAATTATTGACTTTTCCCCAAAAGGCAGCTAAACGGGAGCAATACAAAAATAATGAGTGATATCATCTACCATGTCACAGTGTTCACAATAGGGGCTGTCCTTGATTTTTAGACTGTCGTGTAGATAAACATTGCACGGAACGATGCGATGGAGTATTTTATATTGTAACTGTTTACACTTATTATCCACAGGTAAGCTATGCACCAAATTCCAAACCAGAGATTTATTCACTGTGTCATCAGTATTTAACCATTTATTATAGTCAAATTCATCTGACTTTGTTGCTGTTATTTTGCCTCTCCAAAATCTACATGATAACGCTGGGTCATGCAGGGGGAAATCATCATAGGTTACAGGACCACACAGTGTCCGCGTTATGGCGTTTTTGTTAAAGGCGCAATAGCCAGTGAATGTTAATATAGCAGAAATAATTCTATAATACTCGTTTGGTTCGCATAATAATAAATATTTTCTTTCCAACTCTGGCATAGAAAGTAAATTACCATTGATATCAAAGATATCTCTGACGAAAGTTATCCCGGCATTATACCAAGATGAATTAAAAAGAGAGTTAGAGCCCCTTGTAATCCAACGATTATTCCAAATAATTTCATTAAAAATGTCATTCTCAGGTTGTTTTTAAGTTTTAACCAGGACAGAAGGATATCTTTGTAAAAAACAGGGACTTTAATTTTGAGAGTAGAGATGTCAAAATTACAGAGAAGAAGAAATTCTAGTCCACCCAGGGGCTTAAAAATTTCCGCGACAGTTAATTTCCATGGAGAACGACGGTTTCCGAAAAAACGCGTAAGCCAAACCAGTTTTAGTGCTTGATTATGGTCATTAAAATCAATACATTTGATTCCTCCATCATAAATATCTGAGCACATTATTGACCTTTTTATCTTCTCTTGTCGATAGGCCCATATGAATTGGAAGATTTCTTTATTGATCTCACGTATCATACAGTTCGAAAAGTGTAAAACCGACGCAAGATATGTCAGCCTTGACATACCTTCACTTTTACTAAGAAGTGATCTGCCGAATATTGTCAAGCCCCGTGATGTCCAAATTTTAAATCTTTTCTTAACTTTACCTAGCGTAGCTTTTATGTTATTGTTTACTGTTTTTTGGTTGCCTACGGAAATTCCTAAAAGTTTGACATCTGTTTCATTTATTCCACAATAGGATATCCCTAGAAAGAATGCGCGATGACTATTTGTAGATTTTCTACAAAGCGAAATAAATTTGCACTTTCCGCGATTTAATTTCAGTCCCGTAGAGGATTCATATAGTTTGTACTTTTCTATAACATTTTTGGCCGACTGGACATCTAACAGAGTCATGTTTGAATCATCTGCGTAGTATACTCCTTTGATTTCTACGTTGTTTACTATAATACCCTTTATCGTATCATCGTTACGTATTTCTGAGTTTATTAATTCTAGACATATAAGAAAGATGTAAGGAGAAAGTGGACATCCTTGTCTGGTCCCTCTTTCCAAATCGAACCAGTGAGTTGAAGTGCTCTTATGTAGAACACAACTACTTGACTTATGATATAATGTGAATATATATTTTGTAAACGAATCACCAAAGTTAAATTTTTTAAAAGCATATGCAATGTAAGCCCATTCTATTGAGTCAAATGCTTTTTCAATATCTAAAGACAGCAACCAGCTATTCTGAAAGTCTTCATTTAACTACTGGATACACATAGAAATCATTTACATATAAAAGGGGGTTAACTCCCTTGTCGATCTTCTACATAGTTTTTTTCTGAGGGAATCAAAAGTTTCTCTTTCTTTTCCTATGGGGTTCAATCTCAGTCTACCTACATTTTTACCATAGCCCAAGATCCGTCAGCATTGTCAGTGTGTTGCAGGTTGTTCGAGCGGATTCTACTGACTAAAGCCAAACTCCTGCCAGTCGTCAACCTAATGAAATATCATGGGTTTTAGTTTATTACAACAACTTATGATTGGGTATAAAGGCCTAAATGACCTAAATACTATACCTTTCTTTGGCACAATTATAAACTTGTCTCCATGGTTATTTTAGACAAGCAGATTTTCCCTGTGCCAGTGTGTTTTAGTGTTCAGAAATATACATATAGACCAAAATTAAACAGAACATTTAAAACCAAAAATTAGAACATAAGCTTTCCTATACAAGCTTAGTCTGTTAAGCGATGTTGGGAACGTAAAACTGTTAGGTCCCACAATAACTTTTTCATATGTCAGCTTCCCAGCTCGACTGTTTTCTGTCTCTTAATTTTACTATATAACCATAAAGCCAATCGTTTGACTTGCTTTGAGACTGGTATGTCTTGTTGATTACACGTCTGCTGTGTTACTGTTGGCGCCGAAGCTAACTTTCGGTTTATACGGACACTGGTGTTTCTGTACATATATTGTGGCGTTGCCGATTCCACGCAAATCTCAGGCATTCAAGTCAGATGACATTCAAGCCTACTTCAGCTATATTGTGGCGTTGCCAGTCAGATGACATTCAAGTTTACTTCAGCTATATTGTGGCGTTGCCAGTCAGATGACATTCAAGCCTACTTCAGCTATATTGTGGCGTTGCCAGTCAGATGACATTCAAGTTTACTTCAGCTATATTGTGGCGTTGCCAGTCAGATGACATTCAAGCCTACTTCAGCTATATTGTGGCGTTGCCAGTCAGATGACATTCAAGTTTACTTCAGTTATATTGTGGCGTTGCCAGTCAGATGACATTCAATCCTACTTCAGTTATATTGTGGCATTGCCAGTCAGATGATATTCAAGTTTACTTCAGTTATATTGTGGCGTTGCCAGTCAGATGACATTCAAGCCTACTTCAGTTATATTGTGGCGTTGTCAGTCAGATGACATTCAAGTTTACTTCAGTTATATTGTGGCGTTGTCAGTCAGATGACATTCAAGTTTACTTCAGTTATATTGTGGCGTTGCAAGTCAGATGGCATTCAAGTCGACTTCAGTGTGGCTTTGCCCGTCAGATGGTATTCAAGTCGACTTCAGCTATATTGTGGCGTTACCAGTCAGTTGACATTCAAGTCGACTTCAGTTATATTGTGGCGTTGCCAGTCAGATGACATTCAAGTTTACTCCAGTTATATTGTGACGTTGCCAGTCAGATGACATTCAAGTTTACTTCAGTTATATTGTGGCGTTGCCAGTCAGATGACATTCAAGTTTACTTCAGTTATATCGTGGCGTTGTCAGTCAGATGACATTCAAGTTTACTTCAGTTATATTGTGGCGTTGTCAGTCAGATGACATTCAAGTTTACTTCAGTTATATTGTGGCGTTGTCAGTCAGATGACATTCAAGTTTACTTCAGTTATATTGTGGCGTTGCCAGTCAGATGACATTCAAGTCGACTTCAGTTATATTGTGGCGTTGCCAGTCAGATGGCATTCAAGTTTACTTCAGTTATATTGTGGCGTTGCCAGTCAGATGACATTAAATCCTACTTCAGTTATATTGTGGCGTTGTCAGTCAGATGACATTCAAGTCGACTTCAGTTATATTGTGGCGTTGCCAGTCAGATGACATTCAAGTTTACTTCAGTTATATTGTGGCGTTGTCAGTCAGATGACATTCAAGTTTACTTCAGTTATATCGTGGCGTTGTCAGTCAGATGACATTCAAGTTTACTTCAGTTATATTGTGGCGTTGCAAGTCAGATGACATTCAAGTTTACTTCAGTTATATTGTGGCGTTGCCAGTCAGATGACATTCAAGTTTACTTCAGTTATATTGTGGCGTTGCCAGTCAGATGACAGTCAAGTTTACTTCAGTTATATTGTGGCGTTGCCAGTCAGATGACATTCAAGTTTACTTCAGTTATATTGTGGCGTTGCCAGTCAGATGACATTCAATCCTACTTCAGTTATATTGTGGCGTTGTCAGTCAGAATGATGATATTCAAGTTTACTTCAGTTATATTGTGGCGTTGCCAGTCAGTTGACATTCAATTCTACTTCAGTTATATTGTGGTGTTGCCAGTCAGATGACATTCAAGTCGACTTCAGTTATATTGTGGCGTTGCCAGTCAAATGGCATTCAAGTTTACTTCAGTTATATTGTGACGTTGCCAGTCAGATGACATTCAAGTTTACTTCAGTTATATTGTGGCGTTGCCAGTCAGATGACATTCAATCCTACTTCAGTTATATTGTGGCGTTTCCAGTCAGATGACATTCAAGTCGACTTCAGTTATATTGTGGCGTTGCCAGTCAGATGACATTCAAGTTTACTTCAGTTATATTGTGGCGTTGTCAGTCAGATGACATTCAAGTTTACTTCAGTTATATTGTGGCGTTGCAAGTCAGATGACATTCAAGCTTACTTCAGTTACACTGTGGCGTTGCCAATCAGATGACATTCAAGCTTACTTCAGTTACACTGTGGCGTTGCCAGTCAGATGACATTCAAGTCGACTTCAGTTATATTGTGGCGTTGCCAGTCAGATGAAATTCAATCTCACTTCAGTTATATTGTGGCGTTGCCAGTCAGATAACATTCAAGTCGACTTCAGTTATATTGTGGCGTTGCCAGTCAGATGACATTCAATCCTACTTCAGTTATATTGTGGCGTTACCAGTCAGATGACATTCAAGTTTACTTCAGTTATATTGTGGCGTTGCCAGTCAGATGACATTCAAGTTTACTTCAGTTATATTGTGACGTTGCCAGTCAGATGACATTCAAGTTTACTTCAGTTATATTGTGGCGTTGCCAGTCAGATGACATTCAAGTTTACTTCAGTTATATTGCGGCGTTGTCAGTCAGATGACATTCAAGTTTACTTCAGTTATATTGTGGCGTTGCCAGTCAGATGACATTCAAGTTTACTTCAGTTATATTGTGGCGTTGCCAGTCAGATGACAGTCAAGTTTAATTCGGTTATACTGTGGCGTTGCCAGTCAGATGACATTCAAGCCTAATTCAGTTATATTGTGGCGTTGCCAGTCAAATGACATTCAAGTCGACTTCAGTTATATTGTGGCGTTTCCAGTCAGATGATATTCAAGTCGACTTCAGTTATACTGTGGCGTTGCCAGTCAGATGACATTCAAGTTTACTTCAGTTATATTGTGGCGTTTCCAGTCAGATGACATTCAAGTCGACTTCAGTTATATTGTGGCGTTGCAAGTCAGATGATATTCAAGTCGACTTCAGTTATATTGTGGCGTTGCCAGTCAGATGATATTCAAGTCGACTTCAGTTATATTGTGGCGTTTCCAGTCAGATGATATTCAAGTCGACTTCAGTTATATTGTGGCGTTGCCAGTCAGATGATATTCAAGTCGACTTCAGTTATATTGTGGTGTTGCCAGTCAGATGACATTCAAGTCGACTTCAGTTATATTGTGGCGTTGCCAGTCAGATGATATTCAAGTCGACTTCAGTTATACTGTGGCGTTGCCAGTCAGATGACATTCAAGTTTACTTCAGTTATATTGTGCGTTGCCAGTCAGATGACATTCAATCCTACTTCAGTTATATTGTGGCGTTGCCAGTCAGATGACATTCAATCCTACTTCAGTTATATTGTGGCGTTTCCAGTCAGTTGACATTCAATCCTACTTCAGTTATATTGTGGCGTTTCCAGTCAGATGACATTCAAGTTTACTTCAGTTATATTGTGGCGTTGCAAGTCAGATGACATTCAATCCTACTTCAGTTATATTGTGGCGTTGCCAGTCAGGATGATGATATTCAAGTTTACTTCAGTTATATTGTGCGTTGCCAGTCAGATGACATTCAATCCTACTTCAGTTATATTGTGGCGTTTCCAGTCAGATGACATTCAATCCTACTTCAGTTATATTGTGGCGTTTCCAGTCAGATGACATTCAATCCTACTTCAGTTATATTGTGGCGTTTCCAGTCAGATGACATTCAATCCTACTTCAGTTATATTGTGGCGTTGCCAGTCAGATGGCATTCAATCCTACTTCAGTTATGTTGTGGCGTTGCCACTCAGATGACATTCAAGTTTACTTCAGTTATATTGTGACGTTGCCAGTCAGATGACATTCAATCCTACTTCAGTTATATTGTGGCGTTTCCAGTCAGATGACATTCAAGTTTACTTCAGTTATATTGTGGCGTTGCAAGTCAGATGACATTCAATCCTACTTCAGTTATATTGTGGCGTTGCCAGTCAGGATGATGATATTCAAGTTTACTTCAGTTATATTCTGACGTTGCCAGTCAGATGACATTCAAATTTACTTCAGTTATATTCTGGCGTTGCAAGTCAGATGACATTCAATCCTACTTCAGTTATATTGTGGCGTTTCCAGTCAGATGACATTCAAGTCGACTTCAGTTATATTGTGGCGTTGCCAGTCAGATGATATTCAAGTTTACTTCAGTTATATTGTGGCGTTGCCAGTCAGATGATATTCAAGTTTACTTCAGTTATATTGTGGCGTTACCAGTCAGATGATATTCAAGTTTACTTCAGTTATATTGTGGCGTTACCAGTCAGATGACATTCAAGTTTACTTCAGTTATGTTATGGCGTTGTCAGTCAGATGACATTCAAGTTTACTTCAGTTATATTGTGGCGTTGTCAGTTAAATGGCATTCAAGTTTACTTCAGTTATATTGTGACGTTGTCAGTCAGATGACATTCAAGTCGACTTCAGTTATACTGTGGCGTTGCCAGTCAGATGACATTCAAGTTTACTTCAGTTATATTGTGGCGTTGTCAGTCAGTTGACATTCAAGTTTATTTCAAACGCCCAACTTCACACGACGATCGAAAGTTATACGAAATCAGAATTTTCGCATCTCATGCCACCCAGTTTCCTAACTGTTTAGACACCAGTCAAGTTGTCAAGTTGAGTTAAAAGGCATTTGTGTTTTTGTCTTTTTCAAGCGGTCAATAGTATACATCAGTATTGATCCATCATTAAGCCTATGATAAGTCGGGTCTTCCAACTTATGTTTATTAAAGTGAAGGGAGAATCAGTGTTAAGAAAACGGCTGCGGTTTAAAGTGCTCGTTCTTGAACAAAGGGCAGATACTCTTTCTCCAGTTGTGTCTTATTTCAAGTCAACAAAGTTCACTCCCTTGATACAAACTATTATGTACAAACTATACCTTTTGTCAACTTATATACCGCATTTCCTTTCTGTTAAATAAGAGTCAAACCCATTGATTGCAGATTTATTAGATACCGATGAAACTATAGACAATTCATCCGAAACGCTGTGATTGCTTGATTGATGATTTACGCCCAACTCAGGATTATTTTCCTTAAAGTGGCATGAGCTGCCAAAATTCACACTTTTTCTGATCGTCACGGCAGTTAGATTCTTTGAAGGTCATCGAATAACTAAATGATTGGCGTTGGAATGAGGAAAATCCATACAGTATGTGGCCTGTACGAACTGAAAACGTGTTCGAAAAGTAAACAAAATTTAAATAACCGGGATGACCATTCATTCATTCTAAGCCAAAGTAGGTTCAAAACAATGCTTTATCGTTCATTCTCGAGACTAGAAGCACTAACAAGCTTCTGAATTATACGTCTTAAGGAAAATAGCCAATAATTTCAACATTCGGTTTTAACATTTTGGCAGCTCATGTCACTGTAACCATGCATAAGGTATATGTTTAAATAATACAAATTTGATGTATCTACAAGACAAAGACGATCACAGATTAAAGGAGGGGAAAACAAATAATCAACATGAAATTGTAACGAACAATCACCTCAAGAGTGTCAATTTTTAAGCTGTAAATCTTACTTGCGTTTTAGGGTGATGCAGAAAATTGCACATGTTTAAATTGGGTCACAAAAACGATGGGGGCTGCCATTTGTAAAGCGAGAAATTGACCGGAAACTGATGTGCCTAGAAATTAACCTAGGCTCAAATGGCAGACAAAGAAAGTTGACCAATTTCACTCGCACGTGCGCTTTGGGTTGCTGGGTATGCGTCTACTGATTGGCCGAAGGAGACACACCCCTAAGCACTGTTGTGATGATGGCGGCCAAGTAGGCAAGTCGGTCTCAGTCGAAATCCAATGGTTTTATATAACTTCACTTTAAGACTGTGCGGTGGGGAAAAATCGTAAAAATATGTATATGGTACCATTGAAAAGGGAAATTCGCCGTCCGTTTTGTGCATTTGCCAGTTTTATTTGTTTTCTCCTCCTTTAAGGCCCGTTCTCACTCTGCGATTTGTTGCATACGATTCAAATGGATGCATTTGATTGGTTGACAAAACATATCGACCAATTAAAATCATCCATTTTAATCGCATCCTACAAGTCGGCACGACAAATCGCAATCTAAAATTAGAAGTTACCCTAGTCCTAAAGTCCAGATTTAAACTCTAAGGCCCATAGTTGCCATTTTTATTGGAAAAATCCATTGGAATTGGGTTGGAGAGTTCATCTGGGAGGTCAACTGATCATGTGACTTTTAAGCATTCGACAAAACAACAACATCGTGGAATTCTACCGGGCGTTTGCTCGCATTTACCCGAACCTATCACAGTGGCCAGTTCACAGTGAATTGGATCGACAGGGAACGTCGCCATTTTGCCTGTTTTCATAAAAATGGGACTATTTCGTGAAATTGACTCTACGTTTTCGTTACTAGTTTAACGTTTTCTTTAATTCAAAATATATATTCACGTAAAGCGTGATGTCAGGATTTTTATATGTATCTGATATATAGCTTCTAAAATGTTACCCTAGATCGCACGCGAAAATCCCTGCGCCATATCCAGTAAAGTCGCACGAGGTCTATCTAAGTCACGTCTAAAGGAGATCTCGCGAGAATACGATTGCGATGCGTCTTCAATAGTTATTAGTGCCTGACATGTCCGATGTACATAGCGGTATTCAGAATTAAGTGTGTGAGAGGAATAAACTAGCGGGTAAAAAACATGGTCAGTTGATGTTTGTTGATTACCATAGCTATTAATGGACTTTTGGGGGATAGGACGATTGGTTTTAGTGATTTCTTTATCAAACATTTAATGGGCACTATATTGTCTCAGCGTTACTCCCTGAAAAAAGATTACTGCGCGTGGGGTTAGGTTTACAGCTAAGGTTATATGGCGACAAGTACCCAATTGTGATAAGGCTACTACATATGCATAGCAAGACTTGTCAGTTCTTGGGTACACAAAGATAGGCATCACGATTGGACAAGTACCAACCCGCCAAAAAGAACAATTCCACCCCCACCCACCAACATCTAAATCTGTACGTTAACCTCCACAGATCATAGAACGTCAGCAAGGTTAATGTATTTGGCATACTTAATGTTCCTCCTTACTGGGTCAGCATACATGGCTAAAGTAGAGCCAAAATACTTCACCTCGAGGGCGTCTCATTCGTCGTTAAAGACACTCATCGGGGTGTTGCTTACATATCTGGGTGGTGGAGTAACAAAATAAATGGATATCAGATGTTATCCAAAAAAAAAATTAAAAAATAGACATATTTGCCAGTATTCATTCGAACTGGGAAGATGTCCCGGGGACGAATGGTCATACATTTTTGGGGCCTAAGTTATTTTTAAACATTCTCGGAATAATTCACCAACATATGTAAAAATTATCAACATGTTGTCAGTTTATGCAACTCTTGTCAATAAAATGCTGACAACTCTTTACGGTGAAACAAAAAGACTGCGAACGTTCTTAATTTTTTATTTATATGCAGGTACCTGCAGCGTAACGTAAGTTTTCACGTAACTGCCACAGCAACCCATACTGTAGAGATACGCTAGTATGAAAGTTACGCAAAAAATCTACTTCGCTTTGTGAAACAAGACACTGCAATGTTTATTTGTTAGCTACCTGCAATGTCAACAACCTTCGAGTCTGGGCATGCGCCCGAACGACGTACTTTAATCAAACCGCGGTCATGCGGTCGAAACAAACGAACGGTGTGCCGAAACACAAATAGTCATCGGTGTGAGACTTGCAAGTGCATAGGGACAGCCTCTGACCTATTTAGAAAAGCTGTTTCAAGCGTTCAAGTTAAACAACTCCCCAGCTTGATTTGTAGGTCAAACTCGTCTACCTGTTGATAACAGTATTATGGATTACGTATATACAGGGAGGCATTGTGGAGCGCCCAATAGTCAAGTTGTTCGACAATGAATGATTCGTTACGGACCGTATCACACAGTAATCGTGTAGTTTCTTTGGGATATCCCGGTAGGCGGCGACATAAGGGACATCCAAAGGCTGTCTTCCCGTGCTTATCCACGTGCTATTCGGTTATGGACTACAATATATAGACAGTAAGTAAAGTGTAGGTTAGGTGCCGATTTACGTCTACAAGACCGATGTCCTAGAATAAGTTTGTCACTACACTGTTTACTACAGATGTAGTTTAGAACAGAATTTATTCAGCCTGTCAGGATGTGGTATGAAACACCACAGGTATAAAATGCCCGTCTCTGTCATTGTCAATGGCTGGTCGCCTCCTCAAAATAATATTCACAATGGGATGAAATTACAAATATGTATGGAAGCCTGTTCACACCAACTTCAGATGAGATAGGGCTATTCGTTCCACATCGACCGAGTTGTTAATACTGTTGACCATGTTAAGACAGCACTGTTGCAATCCTCGACCTCAGGTATACGTCCAAACAGGTTAACTACTACTGTATGTCGGTTTGGTGGAAGGAAGAACTTTTTTTTAGATTTTTATGGGTTTACTGATGCAGTCTTTATTTTATTTTGGGTGTGCAAATAATTAGATTAAATAGAGCCGCGGGGTGAAAACAGTTAACTTCCCTTCGCTTCAAACACCTATAAACGTTATAAAGTCAATTATACTTAATATTGTTTTTGCGTTTGCTTTTGCAGATGTTGAGTTCTGATGGCGCGTTCAATGAAGTGTCCATGATAATGAATATTTGAGGGGTGTAGTACCATTAAACTGACTATGAATGTATTCAGCCTAACCCGGGCAGCGAGACGAAGGTGGCAAATCATTTACGTAGGGTGTCTCTCGTTGACAATATGCTGTTGTGTGGGGATGTTGATAATCCTACACACGGGACAATTTCGTCGAGCTTACCAGAATGGTAACTGGCGTTTTAAACGAAAAATTCACAAACAATTTGGGGTGAACGAGAATAACTACATGATGGCCAACATAAAATTCCAAGAGGAGATGCAGGGGGACGTGTGGAATTTAAACATACTAGACCAAGCAGGATATAAAAACAACGAGGATGATACTATCACAGCAGTGAATAGCACGTTTCTCAAGAAAATGACGGCTTACCCCAAAGTTAATTACACCCAAAAAGTGCTGATTCTGAGTCCGATTCACAACGTGGCACATCTGCTTAACCAGTACCGAGACATGGTAAAATCTCTGAGTTATCCACGTCATCTGATATCGTTGGCTTTTGGTGAGGATAGCAGTTCAGACGACACTCTCTGGAAAGCCAAAATGGTGGCGCTTAACTTGAAGAAACATTTCCGTCGGGCACAGGCAATACATCTAAATCTAACCGGCGGTATCCATGGTGACTGGGACTCAATACATGCATTTGAGGCACAGTTTAATCGACGGCGCCATCTTGCTGAGTCCCGAAACCTTCTTCTACAGAAAGCTTTACAGGATGAAGATTGGGTATTGTGGATTGATAGTGATATTGCTCAAATGCCAACTGACATTATTCAACAACTTTTATCCGCGCGGAAGGATATCGTCGCGCCATCTTGTATAATGGTTGACACGTCTACCGGCCATAAAAGAATTTACGACAAGAATACTTGGCGAGAAACGCCTAGATCACTAAAACTCTTGGAAAAGGTCCCGAAAGACAAATTAATTCTCGAAGGTTATAGCCCTTCTTATAGAATATGGCTATCTCATATTCGAAACGAAGGGCGAGTTGTCCCCCTTGATGGTGTTGGTGGCTGTGTGCTTTTGATAAGGGCTGATTGCCATAGAAACGGTCTCATTTTTCCAAGCTTTATTTACAAAAGTCTTATTGAGACAGAGGCGCTAGGAAAGATGGCAAAGGACATGGGATTTGCGGTTTATGGAATGCCATTCGTAGAGGTCATTCACAGTTAATTTCTTGCCATATCAAATTGAGAACAAAATGGTTATCGTTTAAGTTTGTGTGATTTTTCTTATTTCTTCACCGATTTATGATTACAAATTTGTTTAGATGTGTTATCAATTATGAAAGTACCGCGATGACGTTTAGCTGCGGACACGCATGCTGCTTTTCTGATTGATAAATTAAGCCTAAATTAATCCTTTCGTTAAAGAATAATTAATTTTAGAATGTGCCTTCATAATAAAGAATAAGTTCTTTAGTCGCAGTGATTTTCTCGTTCTTTTTAGCCAATGAGTAATGAGTAAACACAAGGTGCCCCACAGTTTAGCCGTGCAATGCGATTCAGCCGATGGCCAATTGCGTAGGTTCGAATCCAATAACCACTACATTTGGAAGCAGCCTTCTTTCCAATTCTGTCGCCATACTTCTAGACCTATATCAACATGGTACCAGGGAACTATTACAATAGGGGGCGCAAGTCACGTGTGAATTCCTCATATTTCCTGTCACCGGCACTGCATTGCGCATGTGACTAAGCATTTTTCGTCCCAATATGACGTTTAAATCTGACGTTATGGAACAAAATACGTCAAATGGAATTGCAACGTCATCAAAAACGTTCTTAACGTTCTCATCTGCCACCGGATATCACAATTTCTCGTAATAATTCTTATGAGACTTGCGCTCCCTATACGTCATTACTGAACTAAACTAGTTTCTGTAACACGTCTAACGCCATCTGGAAACGGATAAATTTAGCCACATATAATATAGCCATTGAAAAGGCATGATCTCTTTTTTAAAACTTGGTTGCCACAAATATTGGATGTTGGGTCCTTTGAGTGAAATAAAATAGTAATATCGAAGTTAATATATGTTTTTCAAGAGATTTTTCTTGTAATGAACTTAACTGACCAGCCATCAGAGCGATTGTATAATGACGTCATCGGTTTCTGGTGTAGAACAAATATCTGTACCATCTGTATGAGGAAAGAAAGATAGGTTCCTACGGATGCTAATGCAGTGCTGTGAGCTCGTGGGGAAAACACCTTTTGATCTTTCACGGGTAGCCAACTGATATCAATGACACTGCTCGGTTTCGGGAATAGAATAGACAGGATTGAATGCGCCATTATGTGTTCTTATAAGATTGATTGATTGATGTTTTACGCCGCACTCAAGATTATTTCACTTATATGATGGCGTTGCCAGGTTTAGTGGGTGAAAAAACCGGGCTTATTGCCCGGAGGAATCCCCCGACCTTCGGCGAGTACCTGACACCTCTTCCACATACGGTGACCGAGTGAAAATTCTTACAAGACTGCTTTAAGCCCGCCGCAGACGAGAGCTATAGCCTTCGCCAAATTTCATTCGTGTCACTTGGCGTAAGCAGATAGCTCCCGTCTGCGGGCAATTTTGCAAGAGTTTTTTGTCATTCCTGACTGAGCGCCGAATATCTATCGTTTGATAATTTTGGCTACGCGTGGACGTTTCCTCCTCGTCTGCGGTGAAGAAAGCAACTATCTTTCACTTTCCTTCATGTGCGCAAGCGTGCAGATGATCACATGCATGCCTGTATGATGTGCGGTCAGCTGAATTTAAAGACCGCAATAAACGCGTATCGACTTTCTGTCAAGACGATGGAACTGTTCAGGATCTTCTGTACTTATTTCCTGTATTAAATTTAAAGGGGCATGAGCTGCTAAAATTCACATTTTTTTCATAATTTCTGATCGTCACGACAGTAAGAGGCTTTGAAGGCCATGGAAAAACTAAATGATTGGTGTTGGAATGAGAAAAATGCGTACAGTATGTGACCTGTACGAACCGAAAACGTTTCGAAAAGTAAACAAAATTTAAATAACCGGGACGACCATTCATTCATTCTAAGTCAAAGTTAGTTCAAAACAATACTTTATCGTACATTCTCGAGACTAGAAGCACTAAAAAGCCTCTGAATTATATGTCTTGAGAAAAATAGCCAATAATTTCTACATTCTGTGTTAACGTCAAAATATCAACATTTTGGCAGCTCATGCCCCTTTAAATAAGTGCCTTGGCCAATTCTTCTAGATATCCACGGTTTTTTCCACATTCTTCGAGTCATTCTTTTAGCACGTCGCCGATTTCGACGTCGTTTTAACATCACCAAGAAAAGAATTAACTCCTCGTCTAACTCCATGGTAAAGTGTTCGCATAGAACAGCCTTTTTGACAGTAGGCTACGTCATGTTTTGACTCAATCTAAAATAGAGATTGATCCTACTGCCATTCGTTGAGATATCAACTCTAAAACGATTGAGTGACATGTTGCTTTAACACAAAGGGAGACCACTGCTGTACACGTCCTTAAAATTGTAAACAACGACACGTGACACTGATAGTTGACTCGGTTGTGTAGAGAGATATTCGATATAATTCTGGTAGGTAACGTTTAAGCCGCCGACAACCTGTTTTGTTATATTGATTGCTACTCTCCTAATACATATAATATACCTTGAAATACCTTGAAGTCCATATCATATTTTGCCTTGACATCCATGGGCGCTGCCATCTTGTTTTAGAATGTATTTAAGAGCTGATGTAGTGCCGATTATATTTCTGATTTTTAACAAGTATTTCTGCCCTAAGAACCTGCAATGCAGCATATTATGATAGGGTTACATGTTTGCGAACAGAATAGAACAGAGAAATAAATAGTATATAGATTAAAAATTCTCAGTAGATTTATTGCAGTTAACTATGCGCAAAATGGAGTGCGACGGCTCTCGAGCCATGTCTCGAGTTGGAGATCTCGTAGAATGGCACGAGATCTCGATTGGTTTTGACTGCTCATCTGCACGCTTGCGCACTTGAAGGAAAGTGAAAGCTAATCGCTTTCTTCACCGCAGACGAGGAGGAAACGTCCACGCGTGGACAAAATTATCAAACACGATAGATATTCGGCTCTCAGCCACGAATGACCAAAATCTCTTGCAAAATTGTCCGCAGACGGGAGCTATCTGCTTACGCCAAGTGGCACGAATGAAATTTGGCGAAGGCGATAGCTCTCGTCTGCGGCGGGCTTTATCTTAGTCTCTCGGTATATACATGTCACGTGTTTTCAAATCAAAGGGGCCTCGGTGGTCCAGTGGGTTAGAGTGATCGTCCCTCAGTCTCACATAGACCTCTGTGGTCCAGTGGGTTAGAGTGATCGTCCCTCAGTCCCACACAGACCTCGGTGGTCCAGCGGGTTAGAGTGATCGTCCCTCAGTCCCACACATACCTCGGTTGTCCAGTGGTTTAGAGAGATCGTCCCTCAGTCCCACACAGCCCTCGGTGGTCAAGTGGGCTAGAGTGATCGTCCCTCACTCCCACACAGGCCTCGGTGGTCCAGTGGGCTAGAGTGATCGTCCCTCAGTCCCACACAGACCTCGGTGGTCCAGTAGGATAGAGCCATCGCTCCCAAGTCCCACACAGACATCGGTGGTCCAGTGGGCTAGAGTGATCGTCCGTCAGTCCCACACATACCTCGGTTGTCCAGTGGTTTAGAGTGATCGTCCCTCAGTCCCACACATCCCTCGGTGGTCAAGTGGGCTAGAGTGATCGTCCCTCAGTCCCACACAGACCTCGGTGGTGCAGTGGGTTAGAGGGATCGTCACCCAGCCCCACACAGACCTCAGTGATTCAGTGGGTTAGAGTTATTACCCCCAGTCCCACGCAGACCTCGGTGGTCCAGTGGGTTAGAGTGATCGCCCTTCAGTCCCACACAGACCTTGGTGGTCCAGTGGGTTAGAGTGATCGTCCCTCAGTCCCACACAGACCTTCCATCGAATCACACTCAGACCAAATAAAAATTGACTGAGTGGTTTTTCACTCGGTCGCTGTATGTGGATAAGTTGCCAAGTACTCACCGATGGTCGGGGGTTTCCTCCGGGCAATGGACCTGCCCCCCTCCCCCACTAAACCTTGGATCCCCCACAAGGCCGCCATATAAGTGAAATAATCTTAAGTGGGCGTAAAACATCAATCAACCAATCAATCAAATCCAGTAACTTTGGCGAACTAGTACCTTAGTTTATTTCCGATGTCAGTATTGCAGACGGGTATTATTCAAAATAGGCCTACTGCTGTATAAAGATATCTCCAGTTTTATCTTTTACATTTTTACAATTAACCATCTTTCAGTCGACAATAACCTGACTATTCTTCCAGCTTACGACAAAAAAATTCAGATAATATAATATCTATAACATTAAGAGAAAATAATCCAATTTTTCAGCAGCTGTCGTGGCAGTGTTTTGTCCGTGTTGATATAGTTATTCCATAGTTGGTCGATTTGTTTGGATTTATTGGTTGGTGTTTTACGCGGCAATCAAGATTATTTTACTTATTTTGGCAGCTTTGCAAGGTTTAGTGGGAGAGGAAACCGGGCTTTTTGCCAGAAAGAACCCCTCAATCTTTGAGCAAATCTAACATATACGACGATCGAGTAAAACATCAAATTGTATGGAAGCCGGTTGCAGACAGTTTAATTTGTGTGCTTGGCGACCCCACAAAACCGGCCAAAAGCACTACATTTCCAAATGGTTCTACCCCGTCAAACATTAACAGCATTTATAAATAAATTTAATACCAAAATACTATTCGTTTAATATTTTTATTCGCGTTCTTCGCTACCTTGGCTTCGTTGACGTGGGCGAGAAAGTTATAATTGTATTTCTTTCGTGACTTTGTCGACCTTGGTGGAGCCGGTAAACACACCAAGGTCGCCCATCACACTTAAAATAAGATAATATTTTTTGGAATCCTGAATTGTGACCTTCGCGTGCCTGGTGGGGTCGTCAAGTAACAGTATAGCAGATCGGTCCCACAGCTTTGGTGTGATTGACGACCCTCACGCCCTTCGCAGCCTTCGCGATTCTATATTGAAAAAAAAAATACTATCTAATGTTTTTAGTGTGTTTGGCGAAACCAACAAGGTCGGGAATGAAACAGAATCGCGACCTTTTCGCCCGTCAGTTATGCCAGTGCAGCGAAGGACTCGAATAAAAAAATATTTAACAAAAATATGATCAAGCGTTCCAAACTCATAGGACAATCACAAACGAATAGATCTGGATTTGTGTAGAAGGAGACATGGGTGGAATTTGAGATCCCGGTGACTCCCCTTGTGCAACGAAGGGAGATTTCTACGTTTCTGTTTAGGGCAGAATTAGAGGCCTTAGGGTACAACTTTAGCAGCAAGAAACAGCCTGCGAACTGCAGGCCTACCATATGGTTCTGGATCTTTCTCATTTGATTGCAAGCTGGATTTCGTAACCATTCAAAGTTCACCATTCGATCTGGCAGAAACTACCTGGCAACTGTAGACTACTTTAGTAACTTCTTTGAGACAGACTTTCTTCCAGAAACTACTTCACCGTCTGTTATCACTAAACTAAAACATCACTTTGCCAGATACGGCATCCCTGACACCATATAGTGAGTAACGGTGGTCCCCAGTTTTCATCTGGCGATACTTCTGTCGAAAGTGGAGCATTTCTCATGAATTCTCTAGTTCTGGAAACAGCAAAGCAAATGGCGCGGCAGAAGCAGACGCGAAGATCGCCAAACACATCATGAAGAACTGTCATATTGCCAAAGAAGACCCATACATTGGTCAACTCAATCATAGGAATACTCCAACAGAAGGCCTCACCACTCGCCCAGTTCAGCGCCTCATGGGACGACGCACAAAGACTCTTCTCCCTACAACTAACACAAGACTTAAGGTACGTTCACACTATACTCCGAATTCGGTTCGGGGTCCGAAACGATTTCCGTACTAAAATGGCTTCAATGTTTATCAGTACATTTGTTCACACTGGCTTGATCCGAATTCGCTACGGACACCGGATTCGGAAAGCAAGAATATAAATGGCTCACAGAGCCATTTTATTCGGTCCGGGATCAAATTTGTCCACGATTTTCCTCTTTGGCCAATCAGAATCGACCTGTGAAAAACATGGCAATCAAAAATACAGTGACCTACATAGTGGTTTGGAGATTAAACTATCGAGCGGTTTCGTGTAGAGATGGAGTTAAATACATTTTCGCATGATTTCTGAAGGATTATGACAACAGTTGTCTCTTTTCCTAAAAAATTCAAGCAAACGAATCTCATCTTCCAAACCGCTCTCAACTGTTGTTGAGTTGTGTTGTTGTTGTGTGGATATGAACTGACTTGATAGAATCGGCCGATTATTCGTTGCAGTGTGAACACAACACACCGAATACGCTGACCTGTCCGAAATCCGGTTCGTACCTCGATCCGAATTCGTTGTATAGTGTGAACGTACCTTTATGCCCAATAACCTTCGTCCATTGGACGACATTCCCCTCATGGACGAAACACGCTTCAAAATGGCCAGTAGGACCTCCCATCGCCGTGACCTAAAACCTCTTCAACCAGGTGACGTTGTTCGAATGCAGCCTATTCCAACAGGACAAAAGGAATGGCACCAGGGAACTGTCAATCGACAATTACCTAACAGAACCTATGAAATTGACTCGGACAATGGCAATCGATTTAGAAGAAACCGGTAATTATTACGTCTATCGAAAAAAAGTCCCGGAATTCTTATGAGCCCAACTTGGAAACCTTTAACCTTCACCGCTCAGATCCAACAGAAAATTCGACATCTGTGCAACCTACCGAAACCGTTGTTACTCAGAATGAGCAACCTGTGCCGGTCCCTGACAGTGACCTACATTATCAAACCAGATCGGGGCGTACTGTTAAACCTGAGCAAAAACTCAATATTTATTCCCACTGACTTTATGTTATTTCAAACCTCACAGACTTTAACTTCAAGCACTATAACAGCTTATTTGTTAATGTTTGTTCTACATTTTCTGCTCTTCAAAATTGGATTTTAGTCTAGTCAAGTTTAAATTTACTTTATTTCTTTTTATTATAAATGTTTGTTTTTCCATTATAAGGGGAAAGATGTTACGTGATATACAATGTAGAGTAAGCCCACTAGGGGGCGCTCCTGTCTTCGTCAGCAGAACTTCAGCTAGTCTGGTACCCTGCCCCTAAACTTCAGCTGGCAATCGTGCCCACATGCTTACCTCCCCTTCGCATGCGAAGATTAACTTCTCTGTTTAGATTGCTTCAGCTGGCTGTCTTTGTACTATGAGTTCACAATAATTACTCCGTCGTTCTACTCACCTCTTGTGTCTTCTATACACCTAATCTCCGGATACGCTAAACAGCACGCAACAGTCATTCCAGTTGTCGTTCCACATTTCGAAAATTATCCATTAGCCACCAGATCATTATTCATGCATGTATGATAACTCTTGTCCCCATCGTTCAAGAGATGTGACCCAATTTATCCAGAACATTGCTATCCAGAAATTCCATGGCCAACATCGAGTCCCGATCTTATTCGCATCCCTGATAAACAAATACCATGGAAAATCCATGGTAAAAGTATGGTAAATCCATGGTGTTTTTGGACAATTTACCTTACCATAGTTCTTCCACAGTTTACCGTACTTTACTATAGTTCTACCCCAGTTTACCTTACTTTACCATAGTTCTACCACAGTTTACCTTACTTTACTATAGTTCTACCACAGTTTACCTAACTTTACCATAGTTCTACCACAGTTTACCTTTTTTACCATAGTTTTCCACAGTTTACCTTACTTTACCATAGCTCTACCACATTTTACTTACTTTACTATCGTTATACCCCAGTTTACCATACTTTACCAGGGTTCAAACTACCATATTATGAATTACCATACTTTACCCTATTATGACCTACCCTACTTTAATCTAGGGTTACTGTGGTAATTCCTGGTACAATTTTATCAGGGATGTAACGTCGGTCACTGTGGGACACTTTGAGGAGGAGGATTAAATATAAGGATCCTCCGCCACGAAATTCCAAGTCCGCTGGCCATGGAACGTCTAATTTTGAGGGGTATGTGAAGGCGACTGAAAGCCGTGATTCAAGCGTTTGGTAGAACGTACCGATAATGTCTCATCGTGTTTTTATCCTTTATCGTTCAATTTATCAAAACAATTTAATGATTTACAGAAATAAAAGTTTCTTAAAGTATGCATTTATTGGTTTCTGTTACGACGCGAAACAATGGATGTAGGCCTATTAAAGTGGCATGAGCTGCCAAAATGTTGATATTTTGAGGGGGTTCTTCTGAGTCTAGTTTCCTACCCCCTAAACACAACAACCATATAATTAAAAAAATCTTGGATGTGGCATAAAACGTACCTGTAGAGAACCATGGGTCGCCTTGGCAACAGAATTTCGATACATCGGTGGAAATATGTTCTTAACATTTTCTGGAGATAAAACTGGCGATGGGATTGTTTAGGAACTAAAGTGGCCGTAACTTTAGGAACAAAAATATTTTACGGGGAACTAGGCCGAAACTTCAAATATGTATTCTGGAATCCAGTAGGCCTACTTTCTAAAACTCATTTGGAAGCGCAAGAATTCCAAAAATTTCCTGTCGTCAGCGATACATAGCGCATGTGCCTGAGTGTTCTGATGGGAAACAAATAGTGCGCCAAGGGCTAAATGCGTTTTCGAAAAAAAAAAAAATGCATGTATATACACATACATTGGCTTGCAAATGTTGATCCCCAATGACTGTGTAGGCCTATGGAATATATGCCATTGGGCTTTGAGGAGATTTTTTTTATTGAACTGTAAACTGGTTAATAGCGATTTTGTGTAAACTCAGCTGACCTGTAAAACAGGGATCACCACCAGTGTTTTCAACCCAGGCCTACACATATATACATGTTGTTTCTGTGCCAGTGCAACTTTATTTCTAAACAATATGTATGGTTAAACACGAAAAACCAAGGGAGCTAATGCATGATGGCTACACCAATAGTTATTTCCAAGGAGTATAGATGGATCTATACTCCTTGGTTATTTCCCATTTACAAGTTCATTCGATGGTTCATTTGCACTACATCGGTATTCCTCGTACTTCTCCGGAAACAACAAGGTACTTCCGGGTGAAGCTCTATAAGTTCTCTTTTCTGTAATCAATCCGCCGTTAAAAGAAAGCCATGCTTTGTTTTAAATTATGCCATTGCCTCGGTAATTTAGCCTAATTATCAACGAACATTGGCATCTATTTCATTTTGATACCAAAAGATTGGTTTAATTCAAAACTTTTCGTGGGACTATTTTTTGGAGAGCGAGCACTTGTTATGAGTGTGTGGCAAAGTGCTTTGGCCTTGACCTCCGAAAATTAATCAGTGGGAAATATGTTGAAAACTTGGCGGTGACATTTCTGGATAGTAACTCTAAATACGCCAATTTAAGCGATTTATCAACGGAGCCGAACCTGTGAATTGTTGGCATTTGATCAGTAGATTATTCACTAATTATGGCACGACTTACGGCAGTATGTCGAACGGAAGATTACGAGTTCGAGAGACGTCAAATTGGACTAGCCGTGGACGACAACTTGACCGTGAGTGTGACATGTTAACAACAACAACAACATTCCACACCCTTCACTTGGCAATATTTTCTAAGTCATTTTGTATGTATTGTTGACATTAATTGATCACATGCCAGTATCAAGGATTGTTGATATTAAACTGCACATATAAGAGTTGTTAAGCCCTAGCATTATTAGATGCTAAAAATTGTCCATCCAAATTGTGGAATGGCTTGGTTTAGTCCTAGTTGGAGACTCCATATCCAAACTCTGTGGCCAAAATATGTTGATGATGGGTGGCCAAGGCAACAGAGTTGGTAGGCGCACTCGTGTGTCTCTATCCTGGTTTACTTACTTTGCCGGTCAGGTAGAGCCGCACATTAAACCGCCATTATAAGGGTGAGATAACTCCTGTAACCTCATTAGGCCAATTTTTATGCTATGCTTTACAAAGAGCGATTTAACAGTTTAACAACGAATTTCTAAGAAATCAACTGGTTCAATGAAAAGAGGAACGTTTCAAAGATATAATATATAATATAGGCGGTAATACCTGAATAGTAGTTGAGATTAAGGATAGTTAAGACTTAGCTTAAATCTGAAACCCGAAGTCCTTCCAAATAATTCATTTAAAAGCCGTAACTACAGAGTTGGAGGAACTGCCATATTGAAACATATACATTCGCAGAAGCAGCGCATTTTCTCTCAATTAAGCGGTAGAATATGTATGGATAATAATGAAAGTTACAAAATGCTCAAAACACACAAATACACGCATTTGCAATCTGAAAACTAACATACTACATAGTCTTTCCGAATTGTCGTCTTATCAATGTACGCCTCAATTCCAATCGATAAAAAACTTGTTTGGCTGGAAAATCTAATCAACTTCTAATCACATATGGATTAGCGTCAGTAGCTTATAATTCTTCTCGGCAAGGAAACCGAGAACCCACATGTGCAAATCATCTGACTGGTCAGTTGACAAAACTGGCCGGTATTACCAAAATTTTACCTAACCTTTTTTCTGGTCAACTAAGCAAATTTTTTAATTTTCGAGGCCTGTTGTCTCCTTGTGTTAACTTGATAGGAATTCTCCATTTTTCTTAAAGGGCTCATTGGTGAAGTTTTCTTTTAAATGACCCGACAAAACAAGGCCATTCCTTTGTGATGCAATATCCTCTAACCTGCTGCCAAGCTAATTTGCTTTTGAACAACCTGCCCCAGAATGAGAAGCTATGGGTATGGCTATAATTAGTAGCTATGTCGTGTAACCGCAACCCTTTCATTTTTTCAATTTGGCCTTTGGACCAGTTAAAATTACCTGCTGTTCTTGACTCTTCCTGACAAATAAATCCTTGGATTTGTATTTTTTCTGAAAGCTCTGATTATTTTTTGTTTATCTTAGATGGTGGTTCAGTTTCGAGAAACGTGTGATGACTGTAAAAATCTGTGTGGCGTAAAACAGAAAGATTTGGAATGGTTCGTACAGAGATTTAACCTCCTCACAAAGGATGAAATGGCAGTGGCCATGATGGTAACCAGTAAAGACATATTTCACTCTTTGTCACAACTTGTCCCTTGTGTTGGATGCAGACGAAGGTAAGAAGCTCAATGGAACCCTCCCTGATTCATTCATTTCATTTATTCACCATAATAAACAAATTATATACAACAAGAATGTATGGAACAATATTGGCAGGAATAAAGTCCTAGATGGACTTGATCTATCTCAAAAGTTCATTTTAATTTGTAGAGCGGAAGGGCAAACTAGAGAGATAAAAAAGGGTATCAAATAGCGAGTTAAACATTTATGGTGATCTTTATAATATTTGTCTAATTATAGGTTACACATATTGTCTTCATATTTCAGTTATAACTGATCAGAAGATCTTTGAATTTTGATTTAAAAAGAGAGATTGAATTGATAGATTTTAGATGTAGACTGAGTTTGTTCCATTCTTACATACACTTTGAACGTTTGAAGTACTGACCGCATGCATTTTTTATGACTTTCCTACAAGAAGCTATGGTTAATTTTTCTCAGATGTCTGGTGACTGGATGTCGCTGAAACATGTGCACACTTTCAACTGGCAATATGATGGGTTTATTTGACCTAAATACACCAATAGCAGGTTAGCATACCAGATGTGCACATGTTTCAGTGACATCCAGTCACCAGACATCTGAGAATAATTAACCATAGCTTCTTGTAGGAAAATCATAAAAAATAAATAAACCATGTTTTGGGACCAGGTAGATATTGTCTTTAAGATGAAGTATATTGTATTTTACCCAAAGTGTTCACTTTAAAATTCGAAAGCACATATATCACATAACCACAGCTATCCCTCTGTATTCATATTTGTATTATAGTGACGTTTTTTTCCGTTGCAGTGTTGAGCGGCTGTTCAATCAGTTAGTGGAGTCGGGTCATCCCGCTGTCGACCCCTTGGTGATAACGTCATCTGGTATCTTGTCTGTTAGTCATAACTACCTGTTTGATCCAAGAGCTATGTTCGCTCTTTTTCATATCCATGGGTAAGTTAGCCCTAAAGTCGCTTGAGCAGGCTAAATGCGGAGATTTTTTTAAGGATAAACAAGGCGTTTACTAACTGGCGTATTTGCGTATTTTACGCATATTTAAAGCAAATTACGCTTTGGCAGATCCATGTCAAACGTGTAAAACGCATCAAATTTGTGTAACAGGGAGTATTGGCACGCTTATGTTTTATTGGAAAGGCGTCATATGCGCGTGTAAGATGTATAAAATACGCCTTGTATGTAGGTCTGCAGGACTTACTTTGCTTTAGTAAACCTTCTTTCGCTTGACTTAGTTGACCGCAGGCCCGATTGCATTATTTACTAATAATTAATAATTGTCTGCATTCTGAAACTTTGGAACTTGAAAGAGTAGACAGGTTTTATAGCCGGCTGCTAATGAGAAGCCTGGTACTCACCAAAGAACCGGTTTCCTCGACAGTAAAAAAATTTATATATATATATATGTTGATTTATGGTGTTGTTTGCGTATTTAGAAGTTTCTCTGGTCTTTCATTTATAATCCTGTTTTGGTTTTTTTTGCAGTGCCAAATTCTCATCTGTGATTGACTCACTACCTAAGAGCAAGAAAACTAAACGTTGCAATCTTCACTCGCTGGACACACACAAAGCAAAACCAACTGGGTAAGTTGTGATTGTTTGAGTTTAAAGTCGTCAAAGCCTCTTACTGTCGTGGTGATCAGAAATTGTAAAAAAAGTGTGAATTTTGGCAGCTCATGCTACTTTAATAGGTCAATGTCAGTACACAAATAAAAACTTTCATTTTTGATTTATATACCTGGCATTTAAAACTGGTATTTTGTAAAAAAAAAAAATTTTACATTTATTTATTTGATTAAACAGACGAGGCTGGTTGGAAATATGGGAGATAATGTCTACAGAATGTAAAGAAGAAATAGTTCTTATAGATACAGACAGTTTATTGGATACGCTAGCTACCTACCTCAGGAAACACAGGTAAATAGTTCTTATAGATACAGACAGTTTATTGGATACACTAGCTACCTACCTCAGGAAACACAGGTAAATAGTTCTTATAGATACAGACAGTTTATTGGATACACTAGCTACCTACCTCAGGAAACACAGGTAAATAGTTCTTATAGATACAGACAGTTTATTGGATACGCTAGCTACCTACCTCAGGAAACACAGGTAAATAGTTCTTATAGATACAGACAGTTTATTGGATACACTAGCTACCTACCTCAGGAAACACAGGTAAATAGTTCTTATAGATACAGACAGTTTATTGGATACACTCGCTACCTACCTCAGGAAACACAGGTAAATAGTTCTTATAGATACAGTTTATTGGATACACTAGCTACCTACCTCAGGAAACACAGGTAAATAGTTCTTATAGATACAGACAGTTTATTGGATACACTAGCTACCTACCTCAGGAAACACAGGTAAATAGTTCTTATAGATACAGACAGTTTATTGGATACACTAGCTACCTACCTCAGGAAACACAGGTAAATAGTTCTTATAGATACAGACAGTTTATTGGATACACTAGCTATCTACCTCAGGAAACACAGGTAAATAGTTCTTATAGATACAGACAGTTTATTGGATACACTAGCTACCTACCTCAGGAGACACAGGTAAATAGTTCTTATAGATACAGACAGTTTATTGGATACACTAGCTACCTACCTCAGGAAACACAGGTAAATAGTTCTTATAGATACAGTTTATTGGATACACTAGCTATCTACCTCAGGAAACACAGGTAAATAGTTCTTATAGATACAGACAGTTTATTGGATACACTAGCTACCTACCTCAGGAAACACAGGTAAATAGTTCTTATAGACACAGGCAGTTTATTGGATACACTAACTACCTACCTCAGGAAACACAGGTAAATAGTTCTTATAGATACAGACAGTTTATTGGATACACTAGCTACCTACCTCAGGAAACACAGGTAAATAGTTCTTATCCCAGATAACACAATGACGTTGGGCCAACGTTGGCCCAACGTCGGCCAGCCAACCATGCCACCGTTGGGCCAACGTTGGCTGAAGGGCTGTTTGCTCGTTGGGCCAACGTTGGCCAGCCAACCATTAGCCAACCATTAACCAACCGTTAGCCAACCATTAACCAACCGTTAGCCAACCGTTAGCCAACCGTTAGCCAACCATTAGCCAACCGTTAGCCAACCATTAACCAACCGTTAGCCAACCATTAGCCAACCGTTAGCCAACCATTAGCCAACCATTAGCCAACCGTTAGCCAACCATTAGCCAACTATTAGCCAACTAGTAGCCAACCATTAACCAACCATTAGCCAACCAGTAGCCAACCGTTAACCAACCATTAGCCAACGTTGGCTTGTGGTTGGCTCAAAGGCTGTTTGCTCGTTGGGCCAACGTTGGCCAGCCAACCATTAGCCAACGTTGGCCAGCCAACCATTAGCGAACTTATGTGCACTAACTAAACAGGTACACCATCTAAGGAATATACCATTTAAAAAAATATTTCAAAATCAAGAAAAACAAAACTTTAACAATATAACTCATAGATAATTAATACAAGTTTTATTAGCGCTTTTTACATACAAAGATATATTTATTTTACAAAAAATATACAACTGACAAAAATTCTGTACACACACTCAAACACCCACTCTCTCTCTTCTGGCATGACGCTCCCCATCCCTGTCAGTTGCATATTTCAACCCGGTCTTCATTGTGCCTTCCATTTGGTTGTCTATTGCGGTTGACGCCAGGTTTTTTTTTTACAGCATCTAAAAACAAGAGAATTGACAATTGTGTAATAGTATTTGTGATTTGTGAAAGAATTTGTTCTTGTATATAGTTTTAAATGACAACAAAGAATTGCACAAAGTTTAAACTTTTGTATATGCTATATGCATATTTAAATTACACAAATATAACCAAGTCAGTTGAAAATAGGCAAAACAAGGTTAAACTGGCGATAATAGTCCACTTACCACAGATTATTGTTTTCAGATGTAGTGTTGAGAATGGTTGTTTCTCTCCCTTGCCCACCCAAATAAACTTGCATGCAAGTTCGTTTGAAATACATCTCTTCAAGATTCGTCAAGTTGTGTCATTTACCAAACCACCACCTGTGGCTGATAACATGTTCACCTAAAAATGAAAGAATTAGAATTGAAATTGAGAGATTCAAAAAGTGTTTACTGCATTGTTAAGAGTTAATAGTGATAACATTTATATTAATTTTCATTTTGTGGTTTTATTTATTAAGATAATAATGTAGCAATCCTTCAAAACATACCAGTTGTTTTCTTAAATCCTTGTCATCTCTTAACCTCTGCTCTAATGACTCGAGAGAGTCCATATCCTTCAGGGGCAGCTCCACATCAGGTTTGACATCAGGTCTTGCCACAGTTACTTGGTGACATTCCAATACTTCCTTCAACATATGCGAGAGATGGTCCACTCTCTCCAGCACCTCCGCCATCATCTTTATCAGTTGGGATTCCATTGCTGTACAAAACAAGATAAAAGGTGTCAAATATTTCATCTATTCAATACAGTTAAATTTATCTATATTAATCTTATATTGACTTAAAGTCTGACTCTCCACCCTTTAAGTCTAAAATTCAGCAACAAGTTCTTATGAAATACACTAAATATACTAAATAAACATCTGGTTCACAACCTTTAACAGTTAAGAATTTAATTTTGTAGTCATCTTTTACATTATTTAACAGTTTTGTCAAGTTTTGTCTATTCACAACTAACTTGTATGTGATACTTACAGAACATCAACTAGTGTCAAGCAAATTGGGTCCTGTATAGCTACGTACCTACAAGAAAGCAAAAATAATTATAAATATTAATATTTAGAAGTATAAATATATGGAATTTATATAGATGTAGGTGGACGATGATGAAAAAAAGATTTGCTTAGGACACCAATCAATCATCAGATTAACATTGAATTTGAAATTGAAATGCCTGGGACTCGTAATGAGAATTTTCACAATCTGAACTTAGCCCCAGGTGAGTATCCTGCCATTCTGTTGTATACAACAGAATGGCAGGATAGTCACCTGGGGCTAAATCTGAACTAAACTTGGTTATTTTCAAGTACATCCCGGTTTGGTTAAATTCGCCAATCAAATACATTCTTTTCTTATAATCTGACATTCCCCTACCGATCAGGACAATATCAGAATTATACAAATGAAAAAAGGGGAAAAAATCTTTTAATTTCATATTAAGACGGCTCGGTTGAGTGAAACAACAACAACAACAGAGAAATTAACGAGCTCCGTGTCAACTTAATGTAGGAGTAACATTCCCTCCAACATAAACAATGTATTACTTGGTAAAATTTGATATAAATGCGTCACAATATAGCAGTAAACTTACCGACGATTATCTGGTATAGCAGCTTCAAAACAACCGAGATCCGTGTGTTTACAAATAAAATTCGCCATCTTGTTTTTCTAAACTGATTTGTGCGCAAGCGCAGCCTCGGTTTCGTTTTACGGCAATTTTTTTTAACAAGGCCTTAATATTTGTTATAATTCGACATGTTGTTTTAATTTTGACCGCTTTAATTTTGATCGTTCGTTCACGAGTAGGCCTAAAGCTACTAAAGGCACTTATATTTACACGGTAGACTATCGGCTAGGCACCCCCGAGGTCTCTCTCTGGGCTGCCGGGGAAGCGCCGTGAGGAAGCTGTGCCGGTAGCTGCCTATGAAACATCGGACTAATAATGGCCAGTCTGACTGTTTATAATACGGACCATAATAGTTTATTAAAGGCATAGTTAGCGGACTTGGGAGCTAAAACACAGAAAGAAATGAAAAATGATTTAGGCTATATGCGTTTCATTTCAATTGGAGTTAAATTAGAAGTTGGATTAGCCTAAGTACATGTACATAATTAAAATATAAAAAGGAACACATTTCATATGGATGAACAACCTCGGAATTTATTCTTGGCATGAGCTGTCAAAATGTTGATATTTTTACTTTAAAACAGAATGTTGAAAGTACTGGCTATTTTTCTCAAGATGTATAATTCAGAAGCTTTTTAAAGCTTCTAGTTTCGAAAATGTACGATAAAGTATTGTTTTGAACTATCTTTGGCTTAATAGAATGAACGAATGGTCGCCCCGGTTATTTAAATTTTGTTTACTTTTCGAACATGTTTTCGCTTCGTACAGGCCACATACTGTATGGATTTTCCTCATTCCAACGCCAATCATTTAATTAGTTTGTCGGTGGCCTTTAAAGCCTATTACTGTCGTGACGATCAGAAATTATGAAAAAGTGTGAATTTTGGCAGCTCATGCCACTTTAAATTCAGGTTAGCAAGGTTCAATATTTATTATACACAGAGCCAATGTAGCCTACAGAGGGTAATAATTAACAAAGTATATATAGATATGAAAATAGTTTTAACAGCTGCAGTAAATGGTTTGAGGAAAATTAAAAATAATAAAGCAAGAGCTTAATAATTGTTAACTGCTGATTAGACATTACTATAAATGAGGCATAGTAGGGGGTTGATCATAAGGATTAAGCCTGGCGCCAGGGATTAACTTTGTAGGTGGTTGCAAGAATTAAAAACGTTAAGTATTTTTTACCAAAGGTATATGCCAACAGGATCTAGTCCCATTTACAGGCTCCGTACCGAAAACTTGAAACTTGGTAAATAGGCCTATGTTATATGAGCTGTTATCGTAATTTTCTCATCTTTTGTTTGTTCTTGTAATTTTTTTTGCATTTGTCTGCATTCGATAAAAAAATTTTAAGATGTTAAGAAAGAAGAAATTTTAATTTACATGCCTATTGCAGATTTATAATTTTATTTGATAGCCGATACAGGCCTAGCATACCCGTTCTTAAAGTTAACATCACCCCCTCACCACCAACCCCCCCCCCCCCCCCCCCCCCACTCCCTAAAAAAAAATTATAAAGATAGATTAAGAAGAGATAAGAAACAAATAAAACACAAAAAGAAAAACAAACAAAAAAACGTCAGGACCGTAGGTAGACAGATAATGACAACCCTGCATGCGAAAGGCCGACTTTTCCCACATTTTGTCGATATAGACTTATACAATGGAGTACAAGAACATTACAATAAAGGCAAATTAGTACCGATATGAAACCACTGTCACTAGGCCTAAAAATAAATTAGATCTAACCCAAAGCCCCACAGTTGGTTTACTGCAGGCTACATACTGTTGGGCCTAGGTTGACTGACCGATGATCAGCCGACCCTTAACTTGCCGACCATATACCAACCTAAGGCCGACTAAGGCCAATCTACAGCTTATCTACCAACCAAGAAATGGCCGACCATGCCAGCCTTCAGCCAACATTGGCAAGCCGACCAATAGCCAACCATGTCAACCAAAAGTCAACGTTGGCAATCCGACGAATAGCCAACCATGAAATGGCCAACCATGCCAACCAAAAGCCAACGTTGGCTAGCCGACCAACAGCCAACCACGAAATGGCCAACCATGCCAACCGAAAGCCAACGTTGGCAAGTCGATCAATAGCCAACCATGAAATGACCAACCATGCCAACCAAAAGCCAACGTTGGGCCAACGGTGGCTAGCCGACCAACAGCCAACCATTAAATGGCCAACCATGCCAACCGAAAGCCAACGTTGGGCCAACGTTGGCAAGCCGATCAATAGCCAACCATGAAATGACCAACCATGCCAACCAAAAACCAACGTTGGGCCAACGGTGGCTAGCCGACCAACAGCCAACCATTAAATGGCCAACCATGCCAACCAAAAGCCAACGTTGGGCCAACGTTGGCTAGCCAACCAACAGCCAACCATGAAATGACCAACCATGCCAACCAAAAACCAACGTTGGGCCAACGGTGGCTAGCCGACCAACAGCCAACCATTAAATGGCCAACCATGCCAACCAAAAGCCAACGTTGGGCCAACGTTGGCTAGCCGACCAACAGCCAACCATGGAATGGCCGACCATGCCAACGTTGGCCCAACGTTGGGCCACCGTTGGCCCAACGTTGGGCCACCGTTGGCCAGCCAACGGCGACCATCAGCCAACCATGCCAACCAAAGGCCAACGTTGGCCCAACGTCGTCGTGTTATCTGGGATAGATACAGACAGTTTATTGGATACACTAGCTACCTACCTCAGGAAACACAGGTAAATAGTTCTTATAGATACAGACAGTTTATTGGATACACTAGCTACCTACCTCAGGAAACACAGGTAAATAGTTCTTATAGATACAGTTTATTGGATACACTAGCTACCTACCTCAGGAAACACAGGTAAATAGATAGTTTTCACACTTACCATTTTGCAAACTTTCAATCATTTCAATTTTGTCAGCTAAATCATTTCAGATTTTGCAAACTTTTAATCATTTTAGATTTTGTCAATTTTTAATCATTTTATTAATTTTGATTCATTTTGCAAACTTTGAATCATTTCAGATTTTGCACTGAATGTAAAGCTAAAGTGATGAGAGCTTATAACCTGTTAGTTGGTGATCTAGACCCAGCCCAGGAAAAAGGTTACCGACCTGACCTCTATAGCGATCTGCGATTCTGTTCTCAAGAGCGACATATTCATGTTTTATGTGATACACAAGCTATTACGGACCTGATTGAGAGGGCGGAGCCGGAAATACTCAGTAGAAATGTAGACAGGTAACTTTCTTCAGCTTCTCGTAGAAAAATACGTTCTCCACAAACATAATATATCGCTCCAAACCCAATCTTATGTAGAGGCCTCGCCGGTCCAGTGGGTTAGAGTGATCGTCCCTCAGGCCTCTGTGGTCCAGTGTGTTAGAGTGATCGTCCCTCAGTCCCTCACAAATCTACCACCTTGCAGCACGGCTTCGAACCACACTCAGAACAAATTAAAATTGAACAGTAATAATAAAAAAGAAATTGAACAATTTTTTACTGGATTTTTCACTCGGTCGCTGTATGTGGAAGAGTGCCAAGTACTCACCAAAGGATGGGGATTTCCTCCAAACAATGGGCTCAGTTTTTCCCCCACTAAACCTGGCAACGCCGCCATATAAGTGAAATAATCTTGAGTGCGCGTAAAACATCGAACAAGCAATCAATCATTCTTACGTACGAAGTAGAGCCAACTTTGTTTAACTCCCCACCAAAGTAGTAACATGTCTATCAGCGGTCTTTTGACGTTCTGAATTGCAGTAAATGGAGCAGTGGACAAGAAGCGTAAAAAACTCCAGTCCTCAGAACGCTGCCATTTAAATGAAATAATCTTGAGTGCTGCATAAAACACCAATCAAAGCTATTATCAGTTAACATACTGGGCGTTGTCTAACTTACGGTAATGTCTGAGTTAATTCAAGTGCTGGAAAAAAGTAGAAGAGTGCAAATTCTTATCTTAATTCAAGAGAGAGCTTGTAAAACATTCAAGGATTAACTGCTGGTCAATCATCTCCCTGGGCTGAGATGTGTTGAAAGTTTAAATCTCATTCAGAACCTTTTTGTTATTGAGGATTTGGCAACATGCATAGTCCTCTAATTAACTCAGGTATTACCGTAGTTGGTGTAAGTAACATTGGGGGTAAACTTACACCCGAGTGGCAACCTGTTGTAGACCTATGTACATGTTTACACCAGCTTTGTTAGACAAACCCCACGAGTTATAGATAACAGCAGTATTTAAATCTGACTTTATCTATCAAGTCTTCTACATTACTCAAAGTGATATCAACAGAAAGCTTCTAATTTTCACTTCTTAGGGGTAAATAATTTTTTTATTTCTGTATATAAATGCTACATACATATGGTAAGATCTCCGCTAATTCAAGGACCAGTGATGTGAAAATAACGAATTATTACATTGCTATTTGCCACATTTGGTCTATAAAAACAACAACAGCGATCGTTCAATAGGATTATCTGATCGCTCACTCCAGGAGGTAAGACTCTCAACGAAAAAAGTTGAATTTTAAGTGTACTTTTGTTAATGTTTTTCTGGCCCTTGAATTTTTTAGAGTACTTGAATTAGCGGAGATCTTACCGTACATTTTAACAGCTCATCCCTCAATTATTTTTCAGTCGTCGTGATAGACATGCAAAGACCATTGACATCGCCCAAGAAGAAGTACTGACATGTTTAGGTATTCATATATATGAACGACTACATAGAGTTGGGCAAAAACTGCGTTCCGAGGAACAAACCTGGCAAATTCTATTTTACCTCGGGGTGGATGCCCTGAAGAAAAATTATGAGGTAGGAACTGCTCCATTATCTTTTTTACAAAATCTAGATTGTGGCTGACTTTATTAAAATAAAGTTGACTTTATTAAGTTGACTTTATTTATGGGCTGACTTTATTAAAATAAAGTCAGGGCCTCGGTGGTCCAGTGGGTTAGAGTGATCGTCCCTAAGTCCCACACAGACCTCGGTGGTCCAGTGGGGTTAGAGTGATTGTCCCTCAGTCCCACATAGACCTCGGTGGTCCAGTGGGTTAGAGTGAATCCCTCAGTCCCACACATACCTCGGTGGCTCAGTCGGTTAGATTGATCGCCCCTCAGTTCTACACAGACCTCGGTGGTCCAGTGGGTTAAACTGATCGCCCCTCAGTTCTACACAGACCTCGGTGGTCCAGTGGGTTAGACTGGTCGTCCCTTAGTCCCACACAGACCTTCCATTGATATGGCGAGAGTTCAATCACACTCATCCTAAATCAAAATTTTAACATTTCTGTGTGGATTTTTCACTTGGTCGCCGTGTGTGGAAGAGTTACCAGGTACTCACCAAAGGTTGGGGGTTTCCTCCGGACAAAGCCCGTGTCCTCACCGACTAACCCTGGCAACGCCCATCGCCGTCATATAAGGGAAATAATCTTGAGTGCGACGTAAAACATCAAATCAATCAATTATAATAAAGTCTAAATCATGGCCTAACAAAAACATTACAAATGAGAAACTTCCATTTAGATGCACTCAGTCCAAAAAATTGGAAAATTTTCTGACTGGGTTTTCACTCGAACGACCTATGTGGGATGGTTGCCAGCTACCAACGGAAGGTCGTGGGTTTCCTTCGGGCATAGAGCCGGGTTTCCTCGCACAATAAAACTGGCAACGCCGCCATATAAGTGAAATAATCTTGAGCGCGGCGTAAAACACCAAACAATCAATCAATCAATCTATTTAGATGCAGCTTAAGTATATTTTGTCTTTTCCGGTTTTAAGGATAAATACCAAGTTTTTTCCAAACAGTGATTTGTACTGTGAATGGAGGAAATATGTAACAGAGAACATAATGCTTAAACAAAACTCACTTTCTGTAAGGTCCCAGGGTGTCGAAGAAAAGGGGACTGAAAATATACATGTTTTCCATCACCAATCGGGGGCCTCCGTGGCTCATTAGGTAGAGCGTTGGACGCTCAATCCGAACAGCTTTCCACCAATGGGTCGCGGGTTCGAATCCCACTCAGTCCCAAAAAAAAAATTGGAAAATTTTCTGACTGGGTTTTCACTCGAACGACCTATGTGGGATGGTTGCCAGTAACCAACGGAAGGTCGTGGGTTTCCCCCGGGCATAGAGCCTGGTTTCCTCCCACAATAAAACTGGCAACGCCGCCATATAAGTTAAATAATCTTGAGCGTGGCGTAAAACACCAAACATTCAATCAATCAATCCGTCACCAATCTGAAATATCTTTGTATTTGTCATACTTGACATTTAAACGTTTAAATATATCAATATTTCAGTTGGCGTTGGAAAAGAAACAAGGGGTGTCTAATTTAGAGCTCATGTGTAAAGAGTTGCTGGAGGAAGAGAGAGCGAAGGAACTCAAACGAGAACAGAAACGACAAAAAAGAAAAAAGAAACGCTCCAAGCAAAATGATTCACAACTTGAAACCTGTATTGAAACTATCAAAGCTGAGATAGTGTGCAAGGTAAATGTTATTAAAGGGGGAGATAACAAAAAAATCACTTTAGGGTTCAGAAGAAGCGCACTAACTTTTCCTTTCCAACGATACCAAACACATATTTTTGCGATTTTTTGACTTGTAACAGTGAAGTTAATAAAATTCCACAATAAGAAAAACAAATTGGTCAACTTTCAAAATCTCCTATTTAAGCCTAGGTTAAATTCATCCTCTTCAAGGCCTTCGTAATTCACCAATATGGCACACAGACCATTTGTTAGCTAGTCACATTTTCCTCAAAGCTTCTTTTGTACTTAAATATAAGTTTAATTATCTAATATAAAATCCAAAGAAATATATGGATCTAATGGCATATCTCAAGTTTTCTGTATAATTTCCCATCCCTTTAACATGACATGTGTCCCAGAAATCTCACTAGAGTGGGGCAATGAATTCTCCTTTTAGTAGAGAACAAAACAAGGGGGACAACTTTTCCTGGACTTTCCTTAAAATCATTAAATTAGCCTGAAATCTTACATTTCTGTGTTTATTTGTATCCATTTCTTTGTAACGATGCAATCGATTGAATTATTGCTGTTCTAACACCATTTCTTGAGTTCCTGTAGCAGTTTTTCTAACACAGCAATGATTTTTTTAAAGCTTAATGTGTATTGGCCCAAGCTAAGATATTGTGACTATCACCCACTTGACACTTTTCTTGTTGAGGGGGCCCCGGTGGCTCAGTCGACAGAGACTTAGTGATATACCCTCAGTCTGACACATGGGGGCCGTAGACCCTCAGCCTGACACATAAGGGCCAAGGGGGCTCAGTCGGCAGGGACTTAGTAATAGACCCTCAGTCTGACACATTGGGGCCTTAGACCCTCAGTCAGACACATGGGGGCCGTAGACCCTCAGTCAGACACATGGGGGCCCCGGTGGCTCAGTCGGCAGAGACTTACTGATAGACCCTCAGTCTGACACATTGGGGCCGTAGACCCTCAGTCAGACACATGGGGGCCCCGGTGGCTCAGTCGGCAGAGACTTACTGATAGACCCTCAGTCTGACACATTGGGGCCGTAGACCCTCAGTCTGACACATGGGGGCCCCGGTAACTCAGTCGGCAGAGACTTAGTGATAGACCCTCAGTTTGACACTTGGAGCCCCAGTGGCTCAGTCGGCAGAGAATTAGTGATAGACCCTCAGTCTGACACATGGGGCCCCGGTGGCTAGACCCTCAGTCTGACACAGGGGGCCTCGGTGGTCGCTGTATGTGGACGAGTTGCCAGGTACTTGCTGAAGGTTGGGGGTTTTCTGCGGGTAATGAGTCTGGTTTCCTCCCCCACTAAACCTGGCAACGCCGCCATTTAAGTGAAATAATTTTGAGTGCAGGCCTGACACAAGCCTTCCATTGATGCGGCGCGGGTTCAAATCCCACTCAGTCCAAAGAAAATTTTAAAAAATCTGAGTGGATTTTCTACTCGATGGCTGTATGCCAGCTACTCGTCAAGGGTCCACTTTTTGGGCAAAGAGTCCCGTTTCCTCCGACACTAAACCTGGCTACGCCCCAATTAAAGTGAAGTAATTTTGGGTGTGGCGTAAAACATTAGTCTATCCATCTTTTCTTGCTGAACACATCCTGATTCCAAGAAAAATGTGAAGTATTTCTGACTAGGTATTTATCCTTCCATATGAATTGTTTTATACCATGTTATAAAACAGCCTTCCGCCAATGGGTCGCAGGTTCGAATCCCACTCAGTCCCAAAAAATTGGAAAATTTTCTCACTGGGTTTTCACTCGAACGATGTGGGATGGTTGCCAGTTACCAACGGAAGGTTGTGGGTTTCCTCCGGTCATAGAGCCCGATTTCCTCCCACAATAAAATTGGCAACGCCGCCATATAAGGGAAATAATCTTGAGCGTGGCGCAAAACACCAAACAATCAATCAATTAACCATGTTATAAGGGATTTTCAATAACTCCATCACCAGCCTTAGGAAAAATACAATGTGAAGTTTGAACATAAATTGAAATCACATCAATGTAATCGGCAAAGCTAAATATGATTACTGAACAAAGGAATGATTTCTGTTTACAGTGTGATAAAGTTATGGAGAAGATGGAGGCACCTGTTTCCCCTCGATGTCCACCCGTCTGTCAAGAAGATCCCAATTCCAACACGAAATTATCCTCCGCCCAAAGTTGTGGTTATGTTCGAGGCCCCCCAATTGTAAAGGGCGTGAGTCAGTTAATAGTGGGAAGTCGGAGTAGTGACGCTGGGTACTCCTCAGGAATGGATGCTTGGGATAGCTGTAGTCTACATAGTTCTAATGACAGTTCAGAGGTCACTTGTTCTCATGACCCTTGCCCTCATGACAGTTCAGAGGTCACTTGTTCTCATGACCCTTGCCCTCATGACAGTTCAGAGGTCACTTGTTCTCATGACCCTTGCCCTCATGACAGTTCAGAGGTCACTTGTTCAGATGATCTTTGCCCCCATGATGACTGTAAGTACTGGTAATATTTCTTTTCAACTGTTGTATTTTTTTTTTTTTTTCTTCAAAAAATTTGAGTTACCAATGGAAGGTCGTGGGCTTCCTCCGGGCATAGAGTCCGGTTTCCTCCCACAATAAAACTGGCAACGCCACCATATAAGTGAAAAAATCTTGAGCGCGGCGTAAAACACCAAACAATCAATCAGAAAATTTGGTGCCATATCAGTGAAATATAATTATGGTGGTTGTGTGAAACTCTTAAGTTTAAGAAAAAAGAGAGTTGAAGATGTTGTTCTCTCAGGTCATTGACTGGTTTTTCCATAAAACAATAGTTTATTTTACATAGCAAAACCCATTACTGAAATCCAAACCCAAGAGAACAATACGTGGCAGAGAACAATAAATTCAGTTTTGGTTGCTACATTGAAATTTCACCAGGGGTTCTTAGAGTGTAAACTACAGACAAAAAGGCCTGAAATCAGGGTAATCCAACACTTCAGTTAACCGAGACTGATCATTGTTGTGTAATCTAACTGTGGTTCTTTATATGTTTTTCACCCCCATTTATGCATTCTAAAACTAACTGGACTTGTATAATGTGTCCTATGCTCATGTAAATTGACTTTCTTGATAAATGTCTCAAAGGCTTGAGAATGTACATGGGATGTCAGGGTGCAATAACAAATGTACAATAACACTAACAAATGTACAATAACACTAACAAAGGATACAATAACACTTCAGGGATTCATAGAAGTCCAAACTTTACGAACCGAAACTGAAAAATTGAGTTTTTTTTAAGGAGGAATTGAGTTTTAAAAAAATTACCGACCATTTTAGGGCTAAAATTGAGTTAAAATCTATATTTCAATTCAATGTTTATTTTTTCCTGAAAGCATGAATTCCAAGAAAAATAATAAGGTTTGACAAAATACTGATAATAATAATATTCATGTAATGTCAAACCTAGATCAAAGTTATGGCTATTCTCTTCATGTCTGTGCAACAATAAAAGATGCACAATGAATTAGTTAAAAATGAAATGAGCTGAGGGCTATAGTTCAGGGGAGGTAACTATTTACTAATTCACTAGTTGTCTCTCCTTGTATTTTCTATACGACCAAAAACAGCTAAATAAATATAATACGGCGCAAATTATTACGATTATTGTGGGCAATACCCCCCAAAATTTCTCAGTTCATCAAAATCAGTTGATTTTAGAAGTGTTTAGGTAACTTAAAAGACTTTCAAAGTGCAAAATGAGCCCCGTTGTGGAGAATCAAAACATGAGAATGACGGCCATGGTCGTTTGACGTTTCTAAATAAACTTTTCTCTTGAACTTAGATTTTTGCATCATAAATAGTCAACATCAATCGAGCAATATTCAGTTTTTCACATCAAATTGAGTTGGGAAAACTTTAAAATGAAATAATTATAAATAGTTTTTTAACACCAAATTCAGGTTTTTTTTGGTAGGTTAATTGGACTTGTATGAATCCGTACTGCATGCTCTAGGTATTTGGCGGTCACATGGGAGTAATATGGCCTTTCCATTGAATTAGATATTCAATTGTATAATAAAAAATGAATTAAAATGTTTGTGGTTGTAGGTGATTCCTGTAGTTGTAGTGGAGATAGTTTTGTAACAGTTTGTAAATCCTGTGCTGATTCAGATGACACGTGTACAAAAGGGAAAGGAAGATCCAGAAACGACAAGGTTAGTGGATCTATTGGGAAATATTCTGATAACTGGGGTTATAACTGGGGTTGTGTTTCATCTACATGTATTGTGAAATATACTTATAACAGTCTGGGGTTCTACTTCACATACGGGGGTCTCTGTGGCTCAGTAGGTAGAGCGTTGGACGCTCAATCCGAACAGCTGTCCACCAATGGGTCGTGGGTTCGAATCCCACTCAGTCAAAAAAAATTGGATAAGTTTCCTCCCACAATAAAACTGGCAACGCGGCCATATAAGTGAAATAATCTTGAGCGCGGCGTAAAACACGAAACAATCAATCAATCTCACATCACAAGTCTCACATCACAAACTGTTTTGCTGAATTTGTACATTACCTTCTTTGCATGTTCCATGTGGTCATTTTATAGTTGCAGATTGGTGAAATACTCTGAAAATCTGTTTGTACGCAGGTAGTAATTTATTTTAGACCAACTATAGTGTTTTTATTTTATTGGATTTTAACAGTTGATTGGCTCAGAGGAATGTTGTAATGGTGTTTTGTCGAATCATCGGTGTGGCAGACTGAGTCTACAAGACATGCTAGAGGTAAGACAACAAGCTCTCTATAAGGTTTCAGCAGGCCTGTCATTAAGATTAGAGTGGGAGAGTTACAACATGCTCTCCCAAAACTATCAGGGTGACCTGTTTCACTCTCCCCAAAAATGGTCTCCCACAATTCAATGGGAGTGCACTTCCTCTCCCACATTTTTCAGAGAAAGAACACGATCATGATTAAATAGAAGGGTCTGAAGTTACAGAAAAGGAATTTTTATTTTGGTATACTTATACATGTCAGAATTGTCATGAAAATTTTGGGGAAAAAAATCCAGTTTATTCTATTTTAATGGACATAAAAGGGTTGGAGACTAGTTTCATCTTGGGACAGTGAAAAACATAAACAAGGGGCCTGAAACCGGTAGGGAGAATTAGCGAGAGTGATAAACAGGTCTCCTCAGACCCCTCTGGGGGTGTGTGGAGGGGAAGGAGAGCAATCATTCCCCCTATAATGACAGCCAGGTTTCAGCGTCTTTTTTTTTAAGAAAAATTTCACATGAAATGAGAAATGATTAAGGCATCACACTGAAGTTAGTTGTTTGTGAACAACACAAGCTTTCAACACCTATTCTTGTTATTTTGGGATTACACTTTCTTGAAAATATGGTAGAAATTCTTCTACCGAAGTGTAATCCCAAAATAACGAGAATACTGTTATATTCACTTTCTAAAAGTCACTAACTAATTAAAATCTTTGAACACCTATACCGGTGTCTTCAGCAAGTATAACTGATGATATCTTAATTATTTCTCATTAGTATGGAACCCACGTTTAAAGAGAGTTTCAAACATTTCTTACAAATTTCACATGTTAGTTAATATCATACCAATAACACATGGCTGATAATATCTTTTCTTGTCTCCAGGAGCCATGCTATTCAGATGACGAGGAATTTATATCGGAGGAAGATATCCGAACGTTCAAAGCAAATCAACATCAGGTGTTACGACAACGACAAGAGTTACGCCAGACTCTGAGACAAAGATTTGACAGTATGCAGCAACGGAGCGCTGACAGCCAGCCGTCACCAGGACATAATGTCGATTTTGACAAACTTGCTCAGCGTCTGCTTGGCTTGTAAAACAATCCCAGTTTTAGTAGCAAATTATGAAATAATTTACTTCCCAATATTAATTTTTCGGAGGATGTGTCCAGGGATAATATATTAGACATGGTAGACTTATTATTGTCCACCTCAATTAGCAAGCTGCTGTCTTATTTTATTTTGAACTGTCACATGCAAAGTTCAGACAAAATATTTCAGAAATCTATATGCAGAATTTTATTTGTAAACTTTTAGTCTTATAACTGCCAAATTTGTAAGTATTTTTTTTTTTTCAAACACAAATTTTCCCCATCATTAGAGGATTCACAGTTTGGCAATCATAAAGCTGTGGTTATTTGGTTTGCGTTAACCAACATAAATACTGTAGCACCTTCCCCAAACATATGTGATTGATTGATTGATTGATTGATTCAGACAGTTAGTTAAAGGGTACATTCTGTTCAAGCACAAGAGTCTTACACATAGTTTTGTGTGGAAGAGATTCCAAGCAGCCGTCAGCGCTTTCCTCCAGACGGAGCCCGGTTTCCTCCAGACAGAGCCCGGTTTCCTCCAGACAGAGCCCGGTTTCCTCCCCACAAAACTTGGCAACGATGCCAAATAAGTGAAATAATCTTGATCAATCAATCATGTCAGTGTAGATGAAAGGACCAATGGTCATTGCCATGTGTCAAGTCTAAACATTCTAAAAGCGTGTGGGATGGTTGCCAGTTACCAGCGGAAGGTCGTGGGTTTCCTCCGGGCACAGAGCCCGGTTTCCTCCCACAATAAAACTGGCAATAAAGCCATATAAGTGAAATAATCTTGAGCGCGGCGTAAAGCACCAAACAATCGATCAATCAATCTAAAAGCGTAGACAAACCTGTGATGTTGGTACATTATTAACGTCCCAAAGCCAACACTCTGGGTCGGATCTACCTTTTTGATCGTTTGGCCTTCGGGTGGCGCTGGCTGCGAATTGAATTAGTTGAAGTTTTCTGACTGGATTCTTCTCTAGTCCAATGATAGTCGTCTTCATTCTATGATTACAGGAAGAATTCCGCTAATTTAAGTACTCAAAGCATTACGAAAAGCACTATAAAAGTTTGAGACTTTTCCTTGGGTGTCTTACCTCCTGCATGGAGCGACAGATAATCCTATCGAGCAATCGCTATTGTTGTTGTTTTAGACCAAACATAGCAGAAATCAGTCTAATAATTTGTTATCTTCACATTGCTCGTCCTTGAATTAGCGGAATTCTTACCGTAGTTACGTGCAACTCAAAATACAATTGTAAAACGCACTTGCACTTTTTTTATTCTGTAAGTTGCATTCATTGCTTGTTTTCCACTAGGGATGCCGTTATTAACAGGGCAACCTATAGTCCCTTGTTATTAGTTATTTTATTATGGATTTATCATTAAGAATATAGCTAAGCAGCGGGCAGTGTTTGTTCTCGAAGCAGACAACTGTTTACGATTTTTGAGAAGACACAAAGGGCATCCTACGACCAAGATACATTAAGGTTCTTCCATTAACACCCCCCCTCCCAAATATTACCGTTGTTCTATTGCAGCGATTTTATTGTTATAACGCTCACAACACCTCTTCAGCTTTCAGGGCCCAATAACCTGTAGTTAGTTCCCTTGTTTTTATTTTTAAAGATATTTGGCCTTTCTATATTGTTCTGTCAATGCTTATAACAGAGGTTACTTAACTAAGATTGTTTAAGAAATAGTTTTGGTACCGTGAAGGGATAGGGAGAGATGGGTGCAAGTGATAAGAAGGGGGGGAGGGGGGGATTGTCCCATCAAGTTTGAAGACAACTGACTCTAAATCATCAAACAACCGGGCTGAGTTGTTTTAAGGTCCGTTCTCACTGATGCGATTTGTCGTACCAACTTGTAGGATGCGATTAAAAAATGGATGCTTTTAATTCGTCAATATGATTTATCAACCAATCAAATGCATCCATTTTAATGGCATCCTACAAGTCGGTATGACAAATCGATCAGTGAGAACGGGCCTTAATGCTGTATTCGGCTTAATACCGGTGTAAATGACGTAGCAAATAATTGAATATTGACGTTGCAAAGTTATACCGATATTAAGGTTAATACACTTTTGAACAACCGACCCCTGACCTCTCCGCCTGCATCCCATGTGTGTATTCCAAACTTTCGTAAAGGTTTGACAAGCTCAGCAGAATAGCTCTGTAACGTCACATTAAGGTCCGTAACATCACATTAACGTCCATAACATCACATTAACGTCCGTAACATCACATTAACGTCCGTAACATCACATTAACGTCCGTAACATCACATTAACGTCCGTAACATCACATTAACGTCCGTAACATCACATTAACGTCCGTAACATCACATTAACGTCCGTAACATCACATTAACGTCCGTAACATCAAATTAACGTCCGTAACATCACATTAACGTCCGTAACATCACATTAACGTCCGTAACATCACATTAACGTCCGTAACATCACATTAACGTCCGTTACATCACATTAACGTCCGTTACATCACATTAACGTCCGTAACATCACATTAACGTCCGTAACATCAAATTAACGTCCGTAACATCAAATTAACGTCCGTAACATCACATTAACGTCACAAGGCCAACACTCTGGGTTTGTAAATTAACCGACCGGGTCAATCAGTGTCGGTTAATTTACTAATTCAGTAATTTCCCTGATGATGATTGCAACTAACACTCTGGGTTTGTCTAACCTTGTAGAACATTTGACCAAAACACATGACTCTGACACAGAGGTCAATTAAACGATCCTCGTTAATTGTGGGATGACCTGAGACGGCCGGTTAAACACATCTTCAGTGATGATAAAATAACATCCTCCCAAACACGGCTACCACGTCATGAAGTTCCGGGTGTTTTTTTGGGTTTTCTTAAAACTTTTTAATTTGTTTATATTTATTTGTTGAGCGAGGGTAAGAGTTAAAACTGTGAAGATTATGTGACTGATCTGATGTAATCAACTGACCTCAGGGTCTTATATTACAATTGAAACTGTGAAGATTATGTGACTGATCTGATGTAATCAACTGACCTCAGGGTCTTATATTACAATTGTTCAATCATGAAAGGCCCATTACTGTAATTATTCTGGCCAATACATTTTGTTATTAAAGTATAATGTGATACCTCATCTGAAATTGATTCTTATGGCCTTGTTTTTTATGTTAAGGGGCCTTGGGGCCTCAGTCAGCAAAGTGATATTCTCTCAGTCCAACAAAACATTTTCATCTAAGGGTGGGGGCCTCCATGGCTCAGTAGGCAGAGCATTGGACGCTTAATCTGAACAGCCTTCCACCAATGGGTCGCAGTTTCAAATCCCACTCAGTCCAAAAGAATTGGAAAATGTTCTGACTGGGTTTTCACTTGAACGACCTATGTGGGATGGTCGCCAGTTACCACGGAAGGTCGTGGGTTTCCTCCGGGCATAGAGCCCGGTTTCCTTCCACAATAAAACTGGCAACGCCGCCATATAAGTAAAATAATTTTGAGCGCGGCGTAAAACACCAAACAATCAACTGGTTCTATCTGGGTTTTTTTTATACGCCCGGCTTGAAAAGCGGGCTGTATTATGGGATCATCTCTGTCCGTCCGGAAGTCCGGCGTCCGCTTTCCCTTCCGCGACATTTCTTCTTACGATAATGCCCCCACCGACAGTATCCTCAGTGACGTTTTACCCTACGATAGTTTCACCACCGACAGTATCCTCAGTGACGTTTTGACCCTACGATAGTTTCACCACCGACAGTATCCTCAGTGACGTTTTGACCCTACGATAGTTTTACCACCGACAGTATCCTCAGTGACGTTTTACCCTACGATAGTTTCACCCCCGACAGTATCCTCAGTGACGTTTTGACCCTACGATAGTTTCACCACCGACAGTATCCTCAGTGACGTTTTGACCCTACGATAGTTTCACCACCGACAGTATCCTCAGTGACGTTTTGACCCTACGATAGTTTTACCACCGACAGTATCCTCAGTGACGTTTTACCCTACGATAGTTTCACCACCGACAGTATCTCAGCGACATTTCTTCTTACGATAATGCCCCCGCCGACAGTTTCCCCAGCGACAGTATCCCATACGATAGTTTCTTCACCGACAGTGTCCCAGGTGACATTTCCCCTTCCATAGTTTCTCTGCCGACAGTATCCTCAGCGACATTTCCTTTTACGATAATAACCCCACCGACAGTATCACCAGGGACATTTTCCCGTACCATACACTTCACCGACAGTATCTACAGTGACATTCTCCCCTACTAAAGTGTCCCCACACGTCATTTTTCTCAGTGTAATGTATCTTATTGCATTTTAGGTATTGTATCTCCATAACATAATAATGTTCTACGTAGCAGGTATGACATATAACATCAAGCGGGTTTTACACAGTATCTCCGATGATATCTTCCCCTACTGAAATTTCAACAGCGACATTTCTCCTACGATATTTTCTCCACTGCCAGTCAGTATCCCTTGTGGCATTTTCCCCTACGATATTTTCTCCACCGACAGGGACATTTTCCCCTACGATATTATCTTCACTATCAGACGGTATCTCCAATCTCATTCTCGCGAGATCCCCTGCTACTACGTGTGGGCGACGGACCTCTCAGGCCGTCCTAGGCCATTTTACCCAAAATTTGGGTAATCAAACTTACTTCCAAAATTGATTTGTACGTGATGTTTACCGGATTCTATATGTTGGCTTGTATTTCGTTTCTGGTACACGCCCTTAAAGGCCCACTTGCCGCCATAGCCTGTTTAAATTTGCTAAGAAAACCAATTTACATGAGCTTAGTACGACTTAGTACCACTAAACTTAAACATAGGACACATAAAACATGTCTAGTTAGCTTTAGAATGTAGAAATGGGGTGAAAAACAAACGAAGAATCGAAGCCTGATTACAACAACAACGATCAGCGTCGGTCAACTTTCGTGTTGGATTACCCTCATTTCAGGCCTTTTTATCTGTGGTTTACACTCAAACAATCATCAGCAGGCTTTTCCAGTCGCTGTTAACCGATCGTCAGTCTGTATTTCTCAGATAAATAGGCCTACGTAAAATTACACTGTGCCGTTAGTTCACTCACTCGACTGAAACATAAAATCACCAATAGGGGGCAGTGTGGTTTGTTCACGTTCCGGGTACCTAACAATTCAAATTTTCAAATTCAAATTAAAAATACAAAGTGACGTCCAAACTTTTAAATTTTGGTAAAAATAGAAAGTTCCTAACTTATTTTGTCTGGGAAAAATACAGAAAACGGTCTTTCTTTTTTAATGTAAACAATATTCCTGATTTTCGCGGCAAGTGTGCCTTTAAGTTAAGAATTATCGTTGAGGAAATACAGGGACTATATTTCTACCCTCTGCCATTGTGAACAGGCCAGCCTACAACAGGCTATTTTGTATGTCTACGTCATGTGATTGTAGTGAGAGTATTCCTCCGCATCACTGGCAAAAGGGGATTCCCCTTAGCAGACTAAGGCAAATGGCCTGGGACGGCCTGAGAGGTCCATCGCGTTCACGTAGTAGCAGGGGATCTCGCGAGAATGAGATTGACGGTATCCCTTGTGGCATTTTCCCCTACTACAGTGTCTCCACTGACAGCGTTTTTCCCCTACGATATTTTCTCCACCGACAGTGACATTTTCCCCTACGATATTTTCTCCACTGTAAAACAATATCCCTTGTGACGTTTTCTCCTATCATATTTTTTCCACCGACAGTATCCCCGTTGACATTCCTCGCTAAGATAGTTTCCCAGTCACATTTTCTCTTACGAAAGTGTCACCATACGCCATTTTCCCCTCTGTATGCATCTTATTGTATTTTAGGTATTGTATCTACATATAAACTTAATAATTCTCCACGTACATGTAGCAGGTAGGGCATATAGTATCAAGCGGATTTTGCACAGATTCATGTTTTACGCCGCACTCCAGATTATTTTCACACGGCTGCGTTGTCAGGTTTAGTGGATTAGAAAACCGGGCTCTATGCCGGAGAAAGCTTCCAACCGGGGGAGTAAAAAAATCCATCAGAAAGGTTTCAATTTTTATTTCGTCTGAATAGCATGCATGGATGGAAGGCCCTTGGACTGAGGGACAACGAGTTTGACTATCGGTAAGATCAAAAGAAAGAAAATATGTTTGGGTGTCATAACCCTTTTTATTCATCTTCTCTCGTTTCATAAAACTAGCACCTGTTTTGACGAAATTTTCCAAATATTTGGCAGTTCATGCCACTTTAAGCTGTCATGATGTTAGCTTATAGGTGGAATTTCGTCATAATATACCCCAATCGAAGAATATGAAACCCAGACTTTATTCAAATTTAGACAATTTGAAGGTATGAGCCCCTGAAAATAAAATTTACAAAACCTGCTAGCTTCCTTTCATAATTTTATATTTATTTTGGCGAATTTTGCTCAAACTGGCCATTCTCGTATAAGTCAAATGGATATTGTTCATAATCGAAAATTTCAAAATCAGGTAGGAATGTTCTTAATATTTCTGCTTTGACACTTGAAGGTAAATTTCTGTAAGCCTTTGCCATGAACTGTCTTCTTTGTTTGGAGGAATCATCAGCAGACAGTTTGTTCTTATTGTATGCTTCCAGCACATAACGTCTGAAAGACTCTTTTGTGTCAGAGTTGCTTCCCTTGTGAGAAAGAAGCGCCGTTGGAAGTGACAGTGATGTCGGTAAATAGCCTTGTATTTGGAAGGAGAGCCACAGCTTGTTCATTATATCACCTTTACTGACACATTGTTTGAAATTCACCACAGCGAACCAAGAAGTGTTTATAGCTTGGTTTAAGATGTTTTCTGCACCTATTTTATTTGTGTGTAAATATTCAACAGTTTGCGACAGACCCATGACGTCACTTAAAACAGCGTCTCTATCCTTTGAAAATGTTTCAATTTTGCCAATAAAATCATAATCCATTTGACACGGTTGACAAATATGTGATACTGGCATCCAGTGGTCATCTACTCCGTACTTAATCAGCGCTGGGTCGCTATTGACGTCCGTGACGTGACGTAAAAACTCCTCAAACGTAACGTCATGGCCGCACTCTTTTGATCGCGTATTTGCGCCTCGTCGTAAGCTCTTTACGATGGCGATTCCCACGGGTTTCCAAAAACTTGGAAGTAAAAGTTTATCAACATAGGCGGAGAAGAGTCGTGCGTAAGGATCTCGTGTAAAAACCACACGAGTTGCTCCATTAAGGAAGGCATATGCATGGGAAAACGGGCGAATGTGAGCCATCCATGGCAGTCGTACAGTGTGGATATATCCTTTGCGCATGTGTAACATCTCGTCAGCTAGGTCATTTTGGCTGATGTCTGGCTTATCTATTAAATGAAATACCGTTTTCCACACCGTGCTTGCAACTTTTGGGACGTAACAAAACACCATGTTGGCCTCAGCGTTATACAGTAAATGTTCTCTGACGTCACGGTACAACGTGACAGTATCGTTACTTGTGTCACACGCCTCGTTGGCATGCAATCTCCTCGTCTCGATTTCTTGACTAAATTCCAAAGACGAATCAGGCTTCTCTGTGGTGGGCTCAACTACAACCTGCCACAAATAATGATAATGAGATGTTATGAAATAAATACGGAAATAAGTAAATTAAAAATTAACTTTGCTGCTTTCAAAATATCCGAAAAACGGACTCATTCGACATCAATTGTATCGTGTATCGTCTTTGTGGCTTTTGAAGGGTCTTTGAATAATTGATTTTAAGACGGTAACCAAAGCGTTTCAATTAAGCGGTATACATATAGGCGGCCCTATCATTGATCAGTGTGTCAGCAGGCCTTTGTATCCGTATATAAATTAGAAGCATGAGCAGCCAAGTGTACATGGACAATTTTCGTAAGAACAAAATTATTGATCATTTTTGGCTATTATTACTTTCAATGATAGAGGTGAATTAATACTCGACTAGAAGTTCGATCGATTCACACTGGTCTTTGACAGCTAGGATGCTCAGCGGCCACCGACCGAAGTTAATCAAGACAACCACAACAAGCGACTTATCTATTAGTTTACCACAAGTTCTATTATTTTGAAACTAGTCTCCATAGGCATTTAGTCCCAAAGGTATTCCGTATGCTAGTTTGTTTTAAATAAGAAAAACAAATCATGAGGCTTGTTATCCATAAAAATATAACTTTTAGAGTAGGCATATATGTACAAGTGTCGATGTACATGCAAAGAAAATCAACCTTACCAAATGACCACGCCCACCTCCATCGGGTACACATACATCTGGGGAAAAAACAACAGACATGGCGAGTTAGCAAAGAAGGGAAGGGATTTGGTTGGTATATTTAGAATTTACTTTAAGCGTTTTCAATCCGAAAACCATGGGGTAACTTTAATCGAATCGTTCCACAGACCTGTATAGAATCGTTATCCGACTGTTCGGGGGTTAGCTCGAGTGACCTGTAGTGTAAGAGGACCAATTGATGGTTTACCCCTAGGTCTGACAACGTCTTGAATTTATTGCCAATTAAAATGGCATGTAACAAAAGGAATGCAACACCGAAAATTGAAGCCATAGTTAAATGATATTCTATTTTTCTATGACCTCAAGTTTTCGGCGTTGCACTTCTATTGTTTTATGTGGGATAGTTGCCAGTTACCAACGGAAGGTCGTGGGTTTCCTCCGGGCATAGAGCCCGGTTTCCTCCCACAATAAAGCTGGCAACGCCGCCATATAAGAGCCGCAGTCGGTTGGAGTGATAGTCCCTCAATCCGACACGGGCCTCCCATAGATGCAGCTCGGATTCGAATTCCACTACGATCAATTTAAACTTGAAAACAATTTGAAAGGATTTTTCACTGGATCTCCCTCGCCGATGGTCGGGGGTTTCCTCCCCTAAGCCTGGCAACGCCGCCATATAAGTGAAATAATCTTGAATGCGGTGTAAAACATTAATGCAGACTATAGTACCAATAAAAAAGCTTATTTATTGAGAAAAATATGTGAAAATTTGGTTTCAACGGAAAAATATCCACATGTTGGCAGCTCATTTGAATTGAGTTTTTCCCGTCTGCAGAGAAAATGAATTTCCTGATGAAACATATTGGTTAGAATACCAACTCTCCGCCAATCAGAATCAATAGGTGGCCACCAATGGGCCACCGAAAAAAACACTGCATTTGTATATAGAAACGAAAAACACAAGAAACAGGAAGAATTTGGTTTGTGATGTTCAGACAGATAATCTCAGTAGTTATTTTGCGTCGACTGACAAATATCACACAATTTCCGAACAAACAAATCTGTCATGATTTTTTCCTTCAGTCTTCGGTAACTATGTGAAAATACCGGCTCTAACACAAAGCCAATCGCAGGTGCTGATACAAAAAGTGGTCCAGACACTATTTAAATGAATATGTCTATCCAGGAAATGTTTGCGCTTTAGAAATGATCAGAAGCGTAAACAGATGCATTATAATGGCTAAGTAAACAAAGGATATGCTTGTGAAACCCCAACATGAATACGTAAATCTAAAAATCGACAAAAACAGATTCTGAAAATGTTGGTTTCCATAATTTGTTTCATATAAAATCTCGAATTTCCGGCAAGTGTGTAATAAACTTTTGATGAGCAGCTTCTGTAATTTCTTTATTAAAAAGATATATGTTTTTAAAAGATGTGATATAGTTGGATTTTAGCACTTGCAACTCGTCCTTGACCTTTTACTTTGTCCGTTAAAGTAGCATGAGCTGCCGAAATTCATACTTTTTTTCATAATTTCTGATCGTCACGACAGAAAGAGGCTTTGAAGGACATCGGCAAACTAAATGATTGACGTTTGAATGAGGAAAATCCACAAAGTCTACGGCTTATACGAATCGAAATAGTGTCCGAAAAGTAGACGACCATTCGTTCATTCTAAGCAAAAATTGGTTCAAAACAATACTTTATCGTACATTTTCGAGACTGGAAGCACTAAAAAGCTTCTGAATTATACATCTTGAGAAAAATATCCAATAATTTCAACGTTCTCTTTTAACGTCAAAATATCAACATTTTGGCAGCTCATGCCACTTTACGATAATAGACTTTTGTGATAACCAAGTCCTCGGCTCTCTCAATCAATCAACGCTTTTTGGTTCATGAATTTAAGAAATACTGCTTTTACGAAGACGACATGGTCGACCTGTATTAACCAGAAGCTTGTTTCTTGTTTTAACTGATTAATATGGATTTAATCTAAGTTGACTGAACAATAACATAAAAATGCCTACCAGGTCTCGAGTTTTGTACTATATTGTACATTGGATAGATTTATAGAATATTTTCGCATTGCCCTTGACGAGTCGCCATTTATCCCGTGTCCTGGATTATGCGGGTCTTTGTTAACAAACGCTATCATTTGAATTTGGCAAATGATTTAGCCGCAGCATAATAAGTCAATGCATTGCAGGGCTAATATGCGATGGAAAATACAAAGAAAAAAAAAATACCACGGCGTATATTGGATTTTTCTTTTTTGATTAAACTGTAATTTCATTGCATGCTGTATTCCGGGCAATAGATACTATATCAAGTACAAAGAAAAGGATACATATAGATTTTTCCGAGTCTCCGCTATATGTAAACAACTATATCTTTAATATGCCTACATTCCACGATAGTATAGACCTACGATTCATTTCTTATTATCTTATATTCTGGATACGTTTTTCATTTGGATCGAGAACATGTTTATACGCTAATCTAGCTCTTCTCCTTTCCAAAGTAAATTGAAGCATTTTGCATGAGGTAAAATTCTGAGGTATAGCATAATTTCACAATGCCGCCAAGAATACACGAATATTGAATTGTCGACCATTTGACGTGAGAAATACTATATATGATGGCAAAATAAAGTACCGAATTATTGAGCTTACATGGGTCTTTTTCTGAGTGTACTAGTGTATATGTTTAAACATTGAGGCAAATTAAAGCATATTGCTCTGGGTATTGGAATATAAACCTATTTCCCACCTTCAAGCATCGTCGTGATCTTTTTCCAAACATCAAAATGAAAATGCAATAGTTGATATCGCGGGAGTGTTGATATAAGGATGAGCATTTCGATCGGTCATAATTCTTCAAATTGCCCAACAGATTAGAGCACGTTAACTTCTTGGCATGCCTTCCCATAGAGCAGATCTCTTCACAATCATGGCATATCGAGTTTTGAAACGGCTAAAAGAGGTAATACACACACAACGCGGAATGCCCGCACGGAAAATGTCAACAAAGGCTGATCCGAGTTTGCAGCAAGCAGTTTTATGGAAACAAACTGCCGTCCGTCGGGATAAACCCGCCGACGTGCATGCCCTAATCCCTTAAGGACGACGACACGGATTTCGAGTGACCGAGAACTCCGGCAATAACATTAACGGAACGAGAGGTCTGTAGTTCAGAGCTGATACCAGGGTACAGTATAAATAGTTGTTAGACGTCAAACGGAATCAGAACTTTATGTAACAGTGTAGTCATTCTCAAAGGTAATGAACACCGATCTAAAACTATTTAACATACCTCGCATATCAATGTCAGAAAAAGAAAAACGACAACGACAACTGCATAGGTGATTCACATGGACAAGAAGGCATATAGGCCTAGCAGTTTGAGCAAAATATAAAAATAAATATTACATACTTTTCAGGGCGGTGTTCTGCATTCCGGATAGTACTAAAGTCCCAATCAAAATAACACACACAAATAAAAACGGGAAATAAATCGTCTTAACACCGAGTCGTAACTTGGACATCTCGTTATATGGTGAACAACTGCATCAGAAACACGGGCTTGTATATGCGAGGACCGACTGAGTATGTAAAATCACAGTATGTCCATCCCACTCGGAGCCTTCATCCAATACCATCGATAAATGCAATCAAAGTTCTACAGCGACGATACCGTGTCGAGAGTACCTGTGAAAACGTCTTGTCTGCTTGGCGCCTACCGAAGGACGAGGATGGGATGGAGAGGGGAGTTGTATCACCCAGTAAAAACACACCGAGAACAAAGACCCGTTAGTAAACACTCTAAAAACTTCTTAACAAGATGGGTACTGAGGGAGACAGACAGCCCTGATTAAATACCCCCGCCACGACACAGGGTGTGAGGGGAAGATTGATGCCCAATTTCAACAAATGGGACGGCATGTCCCGTTGTATGACTATCTCACAGATCCCCATATAGGTATATTAAGCGTCTATCTACAAAAACAGCATCATTTCATTTGTATGACAGATAAGTTTCTTATTGAGTGATGAAGACAGGACGGCACTTCATTGATATACAAGTCTGTACGATTAACATCTTATATTGTTTTAACCTCAAACGGGCCTTGTATCCAATAGACCCCCACACAGCTACCGGTATGTTTTGAGCTAAGGCCAGGCGTAAACTTTCCCTATTTAGCTCAGCTATTTCGAAAACAAACAAATTGCATCATCAGACTCTATTTAACGTTTGCTTTTGTAAACTCATTTACGTGCCTAGCCACCTTTGGATAAAAGTTGACACGTATGTTTTTAAAATCTTACGGTCTATTTTTTAACTCTATCGCAAAACCGTGTTGCTTAAATTTGTATACAATCCTTTTTAACTCAAAGTGTCAAAGTTGCTCGTACTGCTCCCGTACGCTTAGAAAATCACCAAAAATCGAACCTGGTGAACATTAAAAATTTGCCCTACTAAGTGTATTTCCATCGCTCTATATTATTTACAATAAAGATCTTTTTTTATCACTTCTTTATCTTTTTAATTTTCCTCCAACCCGATCTACACAGGACATAAAAAAACAAGCCCTGCTTCTAATTTCCAACAGGAACTGAGGAAGTCATTCATCGTGGCTAAACCTTTGATATTGACGACTGTCTGTCTTTTAACTAATGCATAACCAAATATGACTTCAGATGATGGACTTCATCAAAAATAAAACACCTAATGCGTGTGTTTTAGTCTTCATGAATATATATACTTAGCGCCATTAAAATCGCACGGTTGAATTTTATGTTTCTACCCCAGTAAGGCTATTGGCCAATTACGTTTTGTTGTTTATTGTTAGTTCGAGTTGAGTTGCAATAACTGGATAACCTGTGGTGTTCCCGACGCGCCTGTCGTGAACATTACGCAACATTTCCTAATAACGTCCATTGAGTGTTTCACCGTCGCTGAGAACAGCTTTCAGGGCTCATTTGTCGTGGGTTCAACACTTTACACGAAGCTCAGCATAAAGACGAAAAAAAAAATCAGAAAACGTTACCATGCCCCGACTTACGACACAATAAAGGGAACGTGCAATTGGCATGTTACAGGCGGGTCTCAGTTGTGCCGCCGTAGGACGTCACATGCAGTGTCATCCCTCCACAATTAGTCGCCTCAGAATCAGGGAACATGAAACTGGCAATGTTGCCGACCGACCACGCCCTGGTCAGCCAAGAGTCCCTACAGCCCGCCAGGATCGGTACATCGGTTTGTTGCACACATGTGACACGCAACAGAATAATGTGAACATCATGGAATGGCCAGCTTACTCCCCCGATCTATCGCCCATAGAGCACCTGTGGGATCAGCTTAAGAATGCCGTTGCACAACGTCAACCCAGGCCACGCAACCGACGTGAATTGATCCAGGTAGTGCATGAAGAGTGGGACCGGATCCCACAGCACAGAATAGCCACACTCATCATCATACCCATTATTGAATGATGACACCTTCAATTTCTGTATCAACGATTTGTTTGCAAGGAATAAAAGTCACCAGGGTTTCACATATTGTCAATTCTTTGTCTCATTGTGACCAATGCCTTGTTCTTCAATTTAAGGGTACTTACAATATTTTAAACTTTACATTTCTCAAAATATTCTTTGGGTCGTGCGTTTTTAATGGCGCTAAGTATATATTTAGAGGAAAAGGGAATAATATGTCGAAATCTGAAACTGCAATTTCTCAACCCAACCAGGGACCAATAGTTGTACTATTAAAACCAATTTTACAAACGCGAAATACCTCTACCCAAAACCGATCAGAAGATCTCTAATTTATGTAATTTCGTATCTGCTTAATTCTTGCGTGGACGACAATGGTAAACACATTGCGTAAACACATTGTCCGAATTAAAGGTTACAACAGCCCAAATATATTCCTACGGTCAAAATAGAACTTGTAGCCTCATTGATGGAAGGTCTGTGTGGGACTGATGGACAATCACTATAGCTCACTGGACGACCAAGGCCCCTGGATAGTTGGAAATATGTAATGAAGCGATTTAACATATCGTTGGCTCGCGAAAATAGCAGTTCGTTATGAATACAAAAGCTATGTAACAAGTGCGCCTTAATATCCTGTATCGATGGTAATTAGTTGCCGTTATTTGTTCATTTTATTTGGGTTCATATGATTCTCATCTACGTTATTGCTAATATCCCGTATCGCTGCTATTAGCACCTACGGGTATATTGTTTTGTTAACGGTTTGCTTCGCTTGTACATTACATTATGCATCTTTTGTTAAGATAATATGATAATTTATTTTGAGGCTAAAATCTTTTTCAGCAATTCAGGATTATCAGATTAACACTATTGATATGTTTTGATAATAAAATAATCAAATTACACTGGCACATGTACAGACAAAAAAGTACTTGTTTTACTACAAAAGCTATATAGACAAGTTGGTAAACAATGATTGACCTATAGGGGTTGTTAAAGTGGCATGAGCTGCCAAATTGTTGATATTTTGACTTTAAAACAGAATGTTGAAATTATTGGCTATTTTTCTCAAGACGTATAATTCAGAAGATTTTTAGTGCTTCAAGTCTCGAGAATGTACGATAAAGTATTGGTTGGAACTAACTTTGGCTTAGAATGAATGAATGGTCGTCCCGGTTATTTAGATTTTCGGTTCGTACAGGCTACATACTGTATGGATTTTCCTCATTCCAACTCCAATCATTTAGTTTTTGGATGGCCTTCAAAGCCTCTTACTGTCGTGACGATCAGAAATTATGAAAAAAGTGTGAATTTCGGCAGCTCATGCCACTTTAAATAAAGCGAGGGTTTGGTAAAAAGGAAACAAGTTGTACATGATAAGGAATCCGTTGATAGCCCATCTATATCCAATGATTCGTCTCTTTGATAGTCTGCCCCTACCGTTAAAATCGTTAGTTCATGTTATTTTAATAAAGAAAAAAGGAATATAATGTTAGGCAGGAAGGTATGGTGTTCTATTTGGGCCACTTCTCCGTCGCGCGTCGACTTACACAAACGCGACGCGCGACGCGACGCGGTACTCGACGTCGACCTCCGCGTCGCGCGTCGCGCGTCGAGTTTTATATTGTTAAAGGATAGACAGTGAACTCGACGTCGCGTTTTTAAGCGCGACGTCGCCTTTTTCTTGCGCGACGTCGCGTTCCGCGTCGCGCGTCGCGCGTCGAGTTTGCAAACGCGACGCGCGACGCTACGCGGAGGTCGACGTCGAGTACCGCGTCGCGTCGCGCGTCGCGTTTGGCAATGTTAAAAGATAGGCAGTGAACTCGACGTCGCGTTTTAGAGCGCGACGTCGCGTTTTTTTGCGCGACGTCGCGTTCCGCGTCGCGCGTCGCGCGTCGAGTTGGAAAGTTCAGGGTTGTATGTCCTTTGCGCATGTGTGGGGACCATTCGTTATTGTATTTTAACTATCAATTTCAATCCTATAAAATCAGCCAAATAGAAATAGTGCCATGACAGTACGTACACCAGATTTCGATGTGACCGTCAGCCAACCCGTACGGTACATGAATTTATTATTTATTTAGCTCAGTGAATAAATCTGATCGATGATATTGATATACTTCGCTTTTTGTGAACGAACCCTAGAATTAAATTCTCAGTTTTTAAAGATGAAAGTTAATTTGCTTCCAAAACAAACAAACGACTTACCGTAACCACAAAAAAGCGGTTTGACAGCTAATTTTTTAATAGCCTACACATTGAAATAGACGTCTGATTATAATTATTGATATATAATAATGAATGGTCCCCACACATGCGCAAAGGACATAAAGCCCTAAACATTCCAACTCGACGCGCGACGCGCGACGCGGAACGCGACGTCGCGCAAAAAAAACGCGACGTCGCGCTCTAAAACGCGACGTCGAGTTCACTGCCTATCTTTTAACATTGCCAAACGCGACGCGCGACGCGACGCGGTATTCGACGTCGACCTCCACGTCGCGTCGCGCGTCGCGTTTGCAAACACGACGCGCGACGCGCGACGCGGAACGCGACGTCGCGCAAGAAAAAGGCGACGTCGCGCTTTAAAACGCGACGTCGAGTTCACTGTCTATCTTTTAACATTATAAAACTCGACGCGCGACGCGCGACGCGTAGGTCGACGTCGAGTACCGCGTCGCGTCGCGCGTCGCGTTTGTGTAAGTCGACGCGCGACGGAGAAGTGGCCCAAATAGAACACCATAGGAAGGTGGGAGGTTTGTAACAGTCACATTGTCCCCAGGCTCTAGCAATAAACCCATCAAGTCGGTATATAAACGAAACGCCATTCGTTAAAGTGGCATGAGCTGCCAAAATTCACACCTTTTTCTTAATTTCTGATCGTAACGACAGTAAGAGGGTTGAAGACCATCGAAAAACGAAATGATTGGTGTTGGAATGAGGAAACTCCATACAGTATGTGGCCTGTACGAACCGAAAAATAAACAAAATTTAAATAACCGGGACGACCATTCATTCATTCTAAGCCAAAGTTAGTTCAAAACTATAGTTTATCGTACATTTTCGAGACTAAAAGCACTGAAAAGCTTCTGAATTATATGTCTTGAGAAAAATAGCCAATAATTTCAACATTCTACTTTAACGTCAAAATATCAACATTTCGCCAGCTCATGCCACTTTAAGAATAATACCAGTTGCTTGGGAAAAGTCATTTTGAATACGATGAACGAAGTTGTACAAGTAGTTTTTGGTTTTTAGTTTATCAAAATTCGGACGACATTCTTTGGTAAAGTTAATTTCACACATTGATGGGTTAATGCTCAACATACAATAATGAGCTATAATTCAAGATTTTATATTTATATATACACTGTAAAAAATGTGGTTGTAATTTTACAGCAAAGTTAGCGGGCAATCGTAGGACAAGTAAAATTTGCTGTAAATTTACACTGTGGTGTTAGTATAGGCTTACAATGAAACAGTATATTTACTGGACTTAATGTTTTCTTCTGTCCCTAAATACAAGTATCTTCTCCGTTAATCTACCAAGATTGTTGTGCAGATTTGTAAATTAACCAAAAAGAGTAAAATTACCGAAATGTATCACAGAGTCACATGTAGAACAACAATACTTAGGTACTCTTACAAATCAGTGTATATTTACATTGTGTTTACGTAAATTTACACGAGAGCCAATATAATAACATCGCACTCAGGGGTAAAACGTTTACAGCACATTCTCCTGTCGTGAAATACAAAAGTTTTTCTTGTATTTCTACAAAGATTTTTTACAGTGTAGTTGTAATCATATTATTGCAATACGTCAAAAATATAACGAAAACATTTGATTCTGTGAAGAAATTATATCGATTGATGGATGTTTTACGCGGCACTTAAGATTATTTCCCTGATATGGTGTCGTTGCAAGGTTTAGTGGTGGAAGAAACCGGGCACGTTGCCCTGAGGCAACCCCCGACCTTCGGCGAGTACCTGCCAACTCTTCCAAATACGGCGATCGAGGAGCAAATTGGATCCAACAACACACATATGCTGTTCTGATTTTTCACACAGATAAATAGAAAGAAAATGATATAGGTACCCTACAGCCGGGTTGGATTTTAGCAGATTTACCTATGAGTAATTATCCTTATTTCTCACGTTTGTTGAAGATTGTTTAAATGGCAGTGGTCACGATTGGCGACATTAACACATACTCGAACCACCTAGGACGTGAGGAGTTGAAAACTTATGGAACATCGTTACATTTTCCTGTTTCCTCTGCGACCTCCATTTAAAATACCAGCGAGGTCAGTCGCAAGTTTATTTCTGTTACTTCTTGTCATGATTGCCCTCCGTCTAAATAATAACACGGGCTCATCTTCACAGCAAACTATCTTCTCACATTCTTGAATACATGATACATAGAATAATGATACCCACCCCCCCTCACCCCCATGCCCTCACCCCCCCCCCCCCTGTAATAAGATTCATAGCCTTGCTCCCCTGACGTAACACTTCCGTAAACTGGTTTAAATGAATAGATAACATAGATAGACGTATAGATTTAATAGATTGAGAACGATCAGACGGAAATGTTGCTGACGAATAGGTTCAAAGGTCATCCATAAAAATGTGTTCTAGTCCATATATAATCAACTTCCAAATGTCAATTGTTAGTATTAATTTACATATTTTTAACGTGTTCATAAATAAATTTGATGTTTTTGGAACATTTATATACAAGTAGTAAATCGAACAAAGCCAATTGGTGGGAAAGTTTCTCTTCCCGGCTTCTTAGCGGTATTAACCAATCAGCATTGGCCTAACAGAAACACTGCACACAAAAATGGCTTCTATTAGCCCCCGTATACATTTTGAGGTTCAATTTGTTGGATCAGATTAATTTCGTGAGATGTAGTTCGATTATTGCAGCTCTTTTAGTCTTGGGCCGATTTTTAAATTGATAATGATCATGCAGATAGATTAGAAACGTCCTCGCTGAAGGGTAAATTTGCTGACATATAAGTCTAATACTGTAACAAAACGTTACTTTTACTCGAGAACGAAGCGCTCTTGCATCCAATCAAACGTATTTGTTCGATTTATATCCTATAGGGGCCTCTGTGGCTGAATATGTTAGAGTGATAGTCCCTCAGTCTGTCACAGGCCTTCCATCGATGCGGGGGGTCTCGATGGGTAATGGTGTGTTTCCACGGACTTGCGTTAACGCGTGCGTTGACGGATGCGATTTTCCCTCACGAATGGGAACTACAGAAATACACTATAGTGTTTCCATGGCCAGTCCGATAGTTTTTAACGCACGCGTTAACGGACGGAGAATGGAGCTTGTCCCATTTTTAACGCATCGGACGAGGTAACGGACGAGGGATTTCGCTGATCATGACGTCATTGAAGGGGTTTTCCGACCCTGATGACCTTTTCCTGTCAGGTCGAAATCCACAGAAAACACCGAGTGAGTTTGTTTACTCATTTTTACTGACTTGTGTTTGTGTTGTAAATGTATTTTGCATGAAACAGCTATGTAGATGTCCACTTATTCACATTATCTCCCCAAACCGAAAAAAAGAATTGTTGTCAAGGATATGACCTTGACTTTTGACCGTAACCTTATGACAGATCGCACTATCGATCGCATTCGTTAACGCAAGTCCGTGGAAACACTTCATCCTATCCGTTAAAAAATCGCATCCGTCAACGCACGCGTTAACGTAGGTCCGTGGAAACACACCATTAGTCGGTTAGAGTGGTAGTCGTTCGTCACAGGCCTTCCATCGATGCGGCCAGGGTTCGAATTCCACTCAGACCTTCTCAACCTAGCAACGCCGCCATATAAGTGAAATAATCTGGAGAGTGAATTAAAACATCAATCAATATGCCCTATAGTCTTCCACCAAAGTAATGGCCGTGCATTTATGTTTTACCTTGGTCCGAGAAGATGGATAGGACGTCACTGCTGAGCTGCCAAATAATGGAAAATTTCGTTGAATCCGAATTATCTAATTCTAAGTCATTTTTATCAAGATGTACAAATTAAGAGCTTTTCGGTGACATCAAGCTTGAATTTGTACGTTAAGGTAGTTTTTTATTAGCAACAAAAAGTCTAAAACGCACTCATTTTTATAAACATTTATAAACATTTTTATAGATTTTTTACTCGACCGACGTATGTGGAAGAATTGCCAGGTACTCGCCGAAGGTCAGGGGTTTCTTCCGGGCAAAGGGGCCGGTTTCCTTCCCCACTAAACCTGTCAATGCCGCTATATAAGTGAAATAAACTTGAGTGCCGGTCACTTGTATCAAACTTGATCACTTCATCAAACTTGTATATGCAGTGAATTTGTGAAGTCAAATGCAGTCGATGGTAAAAACTTCTGATGAAAACAAAAACTAAAAACATTTTGTCGATAAATCCCCACAGTTATTAGCCTACTTCTTTTCCTGAGTCATAAACATTCTTTTCTGTCAAGTCTTGATTAACTACGGGGGAAAAACAAGTGTTTTATACTCTTTCAAGGGAGCCTACTCGTATTCGTATGGAATAAGAGTTACCCTTCTTGATAAGGGATGTTACTTTTTAAAGTTAAAGCATTTCATTATGTTCACGTTTTGGATTTTAACATTAAGAAATATTAAATCGTTAAAATACGATAGCTGTCCACTCGTTCATATTTTTTTTGAAACACAAATTTCTTTAAAGTGGCATGAGCTGCCAAAATCCACACTTTTTCATAATTTCTGATCCACGCTACAATAAGAGGCTTTGAAGGCCATCGAAAAACTAAACGATTGGCGTTGGAATAAAGAAATTCTATACAGTATGTGGCCTATTCGAACCAAAATAATGTTCGAAAAGTAAACAAAATTTAAATAACCGGGACGACCATTCATTCAATCTAAGCCAAAGTTAGTTCAAAACAATACTTTATCGTGCATTCTCGAGACGAGAAACACTAAAAAGCTTCTGAATTTATACGTCTTGAGAAAAAAAGCCGATAATTTCAACATTCTTTTTTTACGTCAAAATATCAACATTTTGGCAAATTATGACAGTTTAAATCCAAGAAAACATTCTCTATGGGGGCATGGCAACGTTAGTTGGACGATATCTGCACGGAGATCTTTGCCAAACACTCAAATCGGTCTCATCATGTGAGTTGCATAAGCTGCCCAAATTCATACTTTCCCCATTCGAAACAAACTTTGCTCGCTTTCTGTCAGCTTTGACATGCCTCGGACACAGTCTGAAACTTTGGGGATTTACGTACGTGAAATATCCTCTGGCAGTTGGGTAAACTGAAATGAAGCAAAATATCATAATGGTAAAAGAAAGTATGTGCTTAGGTTTCTTGCTTGACGACAGACAAGCGAGGTCAGCCCTGACTAGTAGTTGGTTTGTAATTGTTTTAGCTTATTGGTGCGTCCATTCGTATGAATGGTGTACGCCATACTAGACCCCCTGACTATTAGATGTTTCAAACTCTTGTTCTTTTTATAAGAAATGTCTGGCCGTTGGCTCAAAGTCATTTTACTCTGAAGTGGTTTGTATTCTTCTATTATAATCTGGATCATATTCATGCCGGCCTTATGTTCCTGAAACACAATACTTTTTTCACGAAACCTTCTCGGGTACAAGCCCAAAACCAAAGGGTAAACAGTTTGTAACGTTTGAATCCAAAAACTTTCCCTTTTCAAATGTTTGTGTTTGGAATTTGCAGCAGAAGTGAGAAGAGATATATTTTCAATGATTCCCAAATGGCCCTCGATCGGATGATCTGCTGTGTTGAAATTCTGTGCCAAGGACACAGCCTGTCCACGACTAAGGCCAGAAAAATCGTCGGCGAGTCTTTGTCATAGAGTTTCTCCTTTCTATTGCTTGCGATATTTTATGCATTTGAAAATTGTTCTCCGAAAATGATTCCAGTGATCTGGCACGTATACATCGAATTTACATCGCGTCTGAAGGCTCTTCATTGGTGTATCGGAGGGAAATATTGGGCGGTAATGATACACCCGTGAAGCAGGATAGAACGTGTCAGGAGATGAAGTGGTGGGGGTGGGGTGGGGGGGGGGGGGTGGGATTAATTTGTCTTATCGGGGCAGATCTGATCTTTCGGAGTAACCTAACAGAATAGCCCCTGGGTAGAAGGCAGAAACCGAAGGTATAAATGAAAGGCTGTTTGAGGCATTTACGAATGTGGAAAACGCTACATTTGTTTTCTTCGCTGCGAGTTTACAAGTGAAACAAAAAAATAGAGGATCGCATTGGAAGGAGTTAAACGGAATCCAGTCGTGCGCACAGTATATATAATTGGATGTTGATGGAAACTACACGGCAAGCAATCCTCGCTATGAGTTGACGTACAGGGCTGAGAGGCCGTAAAGATCTCCGACCGTATCCTGGCTTAACTGAGGGCCGCTAGAGTAACAAACGCAGAAATGACAACAGCCAGACAAAACGCCATCGTTAACTTCGATGCATAGCATTGGCCTATAGAGCATTTCTCCGCGTTTACTAACACACGTGGAAGGCAGATTTGACGTCTCTGACCTTTCGCCCTCGTCGAATATGGGCTAATCTTTACAGATCCTCTTCAAGTAAATGACGACTGTAGGTTAACACTCAGTCAAAATGATCGGGCTGGATCATGCAGCCAGACTGATCACATCTCCGCGAGATGGTGACGCAGAGAGAAAGAGATTGGTACAAGACAAACGGCGTTCGCATCACTGGAAACGATGGGGACCTTACCTCTCGGAGCGTCAATGGGGCACAGTACGAGAGGACTACTCAGCTGACGGTAGCTGGTAAGGCCGTGATTTAGTTCTATTTCTTCCCTTTTGTACCATCGGCTGTGTGTACAACTTATAATAGCATAGGACATTTGTATTTACCCTTTCTGTATTCCGGGTTAAATCTGTATGCTACATGATGCAGTTTTAAGCATCTCGTCTTAGTGTTGATAAAATGAGAGTAACTGTCTTATTGTAGGCTATAACACATTGGTATGTTGTTATTCGAGTCCGAGATTAACTAGGCTATATAAGCAAACAGCTTAGTGTATAGCTGTTAACTGTTGTTGTGAACATGAGGGCCTTATAGTGTAACTGTATGACCAATGGACTATAAACACGGGTGATAACTTAGACACTTCGCAATAATACTGTATTCCATGTTAAATTGCAAAAAAGATCTGCAAAGTAGGCCTACCACGAAGAAATATTTTATATAGGCATATATGCCTACATTGACAGGCCGAGATTTATTTTTACTTTTCCCGAGACATGTCAGTATGTACAGCCCCCTCTGTGTTGTTTTCAACTGTGGTTTTGGGAAGTGATCGAAAACTAAGTTTGATTAGTCTTATTGTCCTATATATAGACAGGGTATATATATATTAATTATACAACATGTAGGTCTACATGGCCTATAGGGCTATCCTTCTAAAATTCTCTCCGCTCCCCTTATATCAGCACTGACGGAGTGCCCAGATCCAAGCCGTAACTTAACAAGTTAACAGCATGTTCAAGACAGTGTAGGTCTAGTACTACATAGAAAAGAGCATGGCGATAAGTGTCAAGTGGGGAAGTTATTTACAGTTGTAGCCTATAGGTCTAAGTGCAAGAGATAATGGGACATATGTTATGAGGCGAAATAGACCTGTAAGAGTTCAACATGGTCCTTAAAACATATATAAAACAAGGCCAGTGTTTCCTATTGCAGTTATAAGAATGTTTGTAAATAGAGCTTCTATAGTCTCTCCATGTTTTCCCGAACAAGACCTATGTATTTGAGGTTATAAATAGATAAAGGCACATGGCGATATTTAGGTCAAAAGCGTGCCGTCTGACCTATTTACTTCAGCAATTTACTATGGTGGAGACATTAAATCATATCTTTGACCGATTAAATCGTCGGATCGTTAGCGAATGGTTTTCAGGAACCACTGGGTATATTTGATAGAGCATCAACATTTTACATGGCCGAGAGATGCAGTATGGGGACGACTTTGGAAATAAAACAAACAAAATGACCATAGATACTCCGAATAAAGTAAGACGACGCATTGCTGACGTTCTCAATATTTCGACAATTGTATTCGTCATCTTCAGGAGAAATGGTTAGAATACAGTAGATACAGTTTACTGTCTTTATATACTGTATTCCAACCACTTCTCCTGAAGATGACAAATAACATTTTGTCGAAATATTGAGAACGTCAGCAATGCCTCGTCTTACTTTATTCGGAATATCTATGCTTTTGCATCTTGATAAGCTAGCTGGTGGATCAACAAGAAAAAGGCACGTACTTTGTTGGTTTCATAGCACGCGTAAGAAATTGTAATCTCTAAAATTTCATAAATATATACTGTTTGTTTCTAGACGCTGCCATCATTAAGCAAATTTTCAGATTTTTCCTAAATAGACGTTAACTGTCTTTCCATGGTGTTCTGGGTTTCTGATAAAGCTTTAGAGAAACAAAATGAACAAAACTTAAAACCCCACTTGCCGCCGTCGTCTGTTGAACATTTGTTAAGAAAACCAATTTACATGAGCTTTCTACAACGAAAACCACTCAAATTAAACATAGGACACATAAAACATTTCCAGTTCGATTTAGGATATAGAAATGGGAGTGAAAAACAAACGAAGAATCGAAGCCTGATTACAACAATCAGTGTCGGTTAACTCATTTCAGGCCTTTTTATCACTGGTTTGCACTCAAAATATCATCGGTAGGCTTTTCGAGTCCCTCTTACCCGATCTTCAGTCTGTATTTCTCAGATAAAGTACGTAAAATTATACTGTGCCGTTAGATCACTCGCACGACTCAAACCATTAGAGCGCATGTTCAGGTTCGGGGTTTGTTTGCATTGCGGGTACTTGATAAATTATTTTAATTTAAAATTAAAAATGCTAAATGATGCCAAAACTTTTAATTTTTGGTAAAAAAAGAAAGTTCCTAACTTCTTCGATCTGTCTGGGGAAAATACAGAACACTGCCCACTTTTTTATTTTTTGTAAACAGTATTATGGATTTTTGCGGCAAGTGTGCCTTTAAAGAACGTGTATTTAAAGTTAAAGCATCTGGTCTCGCCCTACATCATACACACAGTATCGAACCGTCCAATAACCCTTCTTAGTGTTCAAATATCGATTTTTTGATCAATCTCCTCCCCATTTACTACTTGACTTTATTGAGAAATCAATATCAATCAGTTCCCTTGTCGACAGATGGAGTAAAATCACCAAATTTAATTGAACGGTCAATAAAAGCTTGGCGTTCCAGATTATATTGGAGAAACGTGTGGAGGTTGTAAATAAATCTTTGTTATCGACAAGACCTATGCCCGAAATTTATTTGGGATTCAATCTGTCCCATACGTGTGAATAAGCATATTCTATATAAACAGTTTTAGAAATATGTCTAAATATTAACACAGCTATTTGGAGAGTATTCTTCATAATGTATTCAGAGCCCTGTCTTACGAAGCTGGCGCCAATTTGCGCATAGGCCTACAACAACGTGCACTGGTTGTTACTATGGCGTAAGTTACGATAGTTTTAACACTGATTTATGTCCGACGTAACTTACGCCAGCTTCATAAGACAGGGCCCTGGCGTTGAGCTTGATTGCTCGGATACCGTTGTGCCCAAAGCAAATTTCCCTGTCCAAAATTGTTGTTCAAAGTTTATAATAATAGGCCTGAATCCCATTGCCAATGTAACATAGTAAAAACGTAATTTGGACGATCGTTCTATTGGTCAAATATTTTTAGAACCATATCAATGTTTCCTGGTTTTGTAAAAAATGCACGACACCGACTAACTCAATGTTTCCCAGATGCGGTTCCCCATCAAACGGTGCAATGTTCTGAAGACGATTGGTTTTGTTTTTCGCCAATTGAAGGTAGTAGAAACTGGCCGAAGGAAGATAAAGGAAGCGGTTTCTAAAAAGAATTTACGCTCGACGAAATGTTGGAACTGGTCTAATCGTAATGTCAAAGGTATATCTTTTCAGGCCAGTTAGGTTTTATATTAGACATACATGTAGGCCTTACGTCACATAGTCTTCGAATGAACTGAACTGATGTTAAATGGACACAAAACACTACACAATCTGAGCAAAATCATATCATTGTTTGTTTATTCTGGGTTTTTTTTTGTAGTTGGGACTACTTTCCACACGACCACGCGAGATCACGCGTTTATAGGTGGGGAGAAGATGGTTTACTCGGAATTTCAGATCGAAAATGTCGCTTATGTTTGGGGGTGGCCCTTTGGAATACACGGGACCCTATACTTAAAGAACGGCTATTCGGATTGGCTGGTCCAGAGGTAAGACATTTCAAACAAACAGGGGGCCTCGATGGTCCAGTGGGTTAGAGTGATCGTCTCTCAGTCACATAGACCTTCCATCGATACGGCTCCGGGTCGAATCACACTCAGACCAAATACAAATTGAAAAATTTCTGAGTATGTGAGTTGCCAGGTACTCGCCGAAAGTCGGGGGTTTCCTCTGGGCAATGAACCCAGTTTCTTCACCCACTAAACCTGCCAATTACCACCGAGCTTGAAGACGTCACATAGATTTACGCAAAGCTTTATGGGTAAAATGTACCTCAGTTCGCCATTTTGTTTATTGGTTGCTTCCCTCAATCTCCCGACATGCTTTGCGCGTAAATTCCAAGTGACGTCATCAAACAATCGGTCAATATGTTAAATAGTCTTGAGAGCGTCATAAAACATCAATCAACCAATCAATCAAACAAACAGACCTAAAGCCAGATTCTTTAACATCATGTCTAGACGTTGGGAAGATGGTGTGTTATAATTAGTTATTTAATTGTCTTAATAATTATAGCTTTGTAAAATAAACAGAGGCAAACAGAGACACACTCAGCAAGCGAATGTATAAAGATGCAGCATACTAAAATCCCATACGTGATTCCGTTACCTCTGAATAGTAATTCCATCACGTACTTTTAATTTGGTTAGAAAAATAAGGATCCAAGACTTTTTATGTCAATTGATCAGAAATCTGTCTCTATCCATTCAGTTACGTAATCAAAATGTATTTCATAGCATTTGAACTTCCCTATCATATACTTCCACATCTCGTTCTGAAATATATTCCCATATACCATTAGCGAAGTCGCGACAGGTTGGATGCATAAATCCTTGTGCTGAAATGGAGACACTCTACTCGTGTCTTCTGGAAATGGCACCAGTTGACAATTGACCGATTGCTTGATGACGTCACTTGGAAATTACGGGCAAAGCATTTCGGGGGATTCAGGGATGTGAAAAAATACGGCGGAAGAAGTAATACCGTATCGAACAGAAGACGTAAAAGGCGTAAAGTTACCAAAAAAATGTGTGGATAAAAACAGGTTATGTCATCAATGTTTTCCCATAAAAGTGACATCTTGTTAAGTACCAATAAACAAAATGGCGAACTGAGGTACATTTTAACCAGAAAGCTTTGCGTAATTCTATGTGACGTCATCAGGCTTGGCGGTAATTACATGTAATTTTGCATTTGCCGTAATGTTAACGTTTGGCTCTGTCACTCGGTTAGAAACATTCGCCCAGCTAAAAGCCTTGGTGGAAACTCGGAACCACCCTAGACAAGTCTGCAGTTCAAATCTTGACAGACCAATAAGGGAGAAATCTCAAGATTTTCACTTCCGAAAGGGACAGGGCTGCAGACGACACAAGTCACATTGTCATGGGCCAAATCACCCCCACGTCAGACAGCTCAATCCGCCACTTATATTCAATCTTCACTTTTCATATATTTTTTTAGGCAAACTACTACTTCATTGAGTCACATCTATACTCAAAAAAATATTCCTAGCTAATGGGAAGTCCCACTAAACAATGCCCAAAGATATCGACCGTAATCTAGGAACTAAATTCGTAATGGGCAAATCCTGAACCCTGAAGGTACGGGTATCTCATCACTCGGATCTCTTCGGGAATTTACGCACGTCAAATACCCTCGGGCAGGTTGCAGGTAATGTTCAATGTGGCGACCAAACATGTATTCTCTCGGGTGCCAAACAAATGTAGCCCAATAATAACATAAGGAAACATTCTTTTTGCTAACTTTCAGTCGTAATCGTTTATAATTGAAACATTGGAGAAATCCAGATATGTAGGCTACCGAAACAGCGCCTGTCTCCTTTCGTCTTACTCATGGTGTGGTTTATGGATGATTTTGGCATTTGATAAATTTACGATTATTTTTCCTTTCTTTTTGTCTTAAGAAAAACATTTTGACATGTACTTCTTGTTGCCATTTGTATTCAGCTAAAAATACGGTGATTTGCCGTAGAAAAAGCGCAGACTGTCCAAGACCACTCGGAACTCCCTTCGGCTATCTTCGCTCGCTACCAGTCGGCTTTGACACGCCTCGGGCTGTCTGCACTTTTTATACGGTAATTCACCGTATTTTTGGGCTGCTTCAATTATATAACTGATCGAGGGTGAAAGTTAACAAACCGAGTGTTTCGGTTCCTTACATTATCACGGGACACTTTTGTGGGGTCCTCAAGAAGATTTGGAAATTGTACGCTTCACGGCTACCTATTTGGTCGCCATATTCAAAATGACCTGTAGTCTATTAGTCCGAAATATCTGCGATGATGATGTAAGACATTTTCTGACAGATAGGTCATCATATGGCTATCTGTTAGAAAATGTCTTACATCATCATCGCAGATATTTCGGACTAGCAGTCTATCAGAGGGTATTTCACGCACGTAAATCCCTGAAGTTTCAGAGTGTGTCCAAGACATGTCCAACCCGACCGGAAACGAGCTAAGGCAGCCGAGTGTTGCTCGGAATGATATCATGTATGAAGTTTTGTGTGGCCAGGACCCTGTTTCACAAAGCGGCGTAGCGTAAGTTTTTACGTAAATACCTTAGCAACCCATACTGCAAAGATACGTTAGTATGAAAGTTGCGCAAAAAATACATCTACGCCGCTTTGTGAAACAGGCCCCAGGGGCCGGTTGTTCAAAAGAAACTTAGCTTAACGGCAGGTTAAATGACGTGGCGTAACAAAAAAATTCCTTTATGACGCGACGTCATCTGACCTACCGTTAAACTAATTTTCTTTTAAACAGAAAACCGGCCCCTGGAGTACTTTAAGCCAGCGTCACACTGACAGTAATAATGAAATTTAGCCCAAAAGAATTTTTTTTTTTAGAAAATCCCTGTATCATTCCGGCTTTCAAAATATATTTCTGAACAATAAAACTTACGGGCATAGTAAAAATCTTGTTGACTAAATAAGCATAAACAAGTTTCTAATTTCGTTAAAATGGGCTTTCAAAATATAGATGAATAAATATTTTTTCATGCATATAAACACAATCTAGATACATTTCATGCCATTGTCGAAATATACATTGCATTATTGTATATACATGTATAACCATTGCTTGATGCTTTACACAATAGATGTTTAACTTGGGTCGTTTTGACCTAAGCTCGTATGTTAGTTTATTTGTACCGAATACAATGGGCTTTGTGTGTTTCACATTTTGGCAATTGAGGTCAACAGACAGCCAACGTTTTACGTATAAGTTATTCGGTATATATCGCCATGTGTACGGCATATGTACCAGATTCACATACTATATTCTGTCAAACATTAATTTCTTGCTAGACTTATTTGCTGAGTTGACAGTCTGAATTAAATAGAATTCATTTCCCGTGGAAATTCAACAGCTAATTCTGAACAGGATATGGGAGCGTTAAGTCACTATCGCCAACTATATTCGTATGATGATTGCAGCTTGCTTTCATCACGTATGGAAATTTAAATATATATATTCGAATGGGCTTGATTTTAGCTCTGTGTGTATAAGAGAATCTAACCGTTCCCAGCAGGGCCGGGTAGCTCAGCTGGTAGAGCGGTAGGACAGAACGCCCAAGTCGTGAGTTCGATTCTCACCCTGGCCCGGAATTTTTTCCGGGTCAATCAGTGTCGGTTAATTTACTAATTCAATAAATTCATATCGTACAAACCATTCTCGCCACTTTGAGGGGTTGCTTAGTTTAGCTATTAGGTATATAGGTCTATAGTTGGTGTAATGATTAGTATTTTGAGCCGCAATTATCCCCTGATGACGTCACTGACTGTCGAGAGTGAAGAGTTATTTGGCTCAACAGTAGACATTCTCGCATCACATTCTTTAATTTTCGCAATCGTATTCTCGCGTGGCTAGGATAGAACTAGTTCGACTTAACTCGACAAAGCGCAGGGGTTTACACATGCCAGCTAGCTTAACATTTTTAAAAGCTATAAGAAGAATATTGACTTGGAATTAAAACGTTAAGCAAGTAAGAAGTCAGTTACCGTCGAGCCTGATGACGTCACAAAGATTTACGCAAAGCTTTCTGGGTAAAATGTACATCAGTTCGCCATTTTGTTTATTGGTAGATCTCACTTTTTTGGAAAACATTAATGACATAACCTGTTTTTATCCACACATTTTTCTGGTAACTTAACCCCTTTCACGTCTTTTGCTCGATACAATATTTTTTCTTCCGCCACATTTTAAAATTATGTTAACATCCCTCAATCCCCCGAAATGCTTTGTGCGTAAATTCCAAGTGACGTCATCAAGCAATCGGTCAATTTCCCGAAATTAGACAAGATGGCGACGCTCCCTGTCGATTCGATTCTCCCTGAACTGGCCACTGTTATAAGCTCCAGGGCCCTGTCTTACAAAGCTGGCGTAAGATACGTCGGACGTAAATCAGTGTTAAAGCTATAGGAACTTACGCCCTAGTCGCAACTGGTCCATGTTGTAGGCCTATGCGCAACTTTACGCCAGCTTCGTAAGACAGGGCCCAGGGGTGTTTTCGATAGTAACCCGTGTCTGAACTGTCGGGTGTGACTGGCGATATCCCTAGCTATGTGTAGGAGATGAACAAAAAGCGAGTAAATGCGAACAAACATTCGATTGAATTTCATTATGTTGTTGTTTTGTGGAATGATTAGGACTCAAATGTTCAGTTGACCTCCGGTGTGAACTCTCCAACCCAAGGCCCATGGATTAAAATGGCCACCTTTGGCGCTAGAGGCCTTCATCTCGACTATAGGGAATAGGGTAGCTTCTAGGTCTAGATTGTAATTTTCTTTGACCAAACCGCCTAATTGATACGTTCAGCAAACATTCATTCAGGCTTCTGTAAAAATAAAAAAAATGAAAAGGTTAACATGAGGCAAATTTTTGAGAAAATACAAGGAGCATTGTATGTGTAATCCACTGGTCATAACTTGTGAAAGGCGAGGATTCTAGGCCATTGGACTCCCCACTTCCTCTTAAAAAATGAACGTATTAGTTATTGTCCATCACTTGTGATACTTATACTGTATGAATGAAGTGTATTTTGTTGTTTTGTTATCAGGGCAATCATGGAGAAGACGTAAAGGAACTGTATTACTATCTAGACAACACTCCCACACATTCGTATATGAAAGCCCTTTATAAATACCCACAGAGGGAATACCCCTATTCCAAACTGGAGCAAGAAAACCGAAGAGCAGGGAGGCACAACCCGGAGTATGAGATACTAGATACAGGTCAGATATCATTTTAAAGAAGAATGAGCTGTCAAAAATCGCACGATTTCCATCAATTCCAAATATCAAGATATTAGAAGGGGTTGAAGTTCGTGGAAAAAATAAATAAATATTCATACAATCTGTGACATACAGACGATGTACGAACAGAAATAGCGTTCAAAAAGTAAACAAAACTAAAAAGAAAACACCGCCATAAAGTTTGTTGTGGAATTTCCTAAACATTTAGGGGTCGGTTGTTCAAAAGAATATTAGCTTAGCGGCAGGTTAGATGACGTCGCGTGACAAAGGAATTTCTTTGTTACGTCACGTCATTTAACCTGCCGTTAAAGGATTTATGAACAGGTTTTGGAAATATTCTCTAATTTGCGTTAGGTGTGTTGTAGAACATGTACTTTAAAAGTCTGACCAAAAAGAAAATTAAATTTCGGTCGCAGCACATACAAAATTCACGCTACGTTTACCGATCTACAATGCTTACGAAAGTTAATTATCTCAGAGACTTATGACGTCAAACACGACCTCCGTTGTGTACGTACCCTCACAGCGATGACGTAATAAACGATTTATGTTGTCTCAGTACGTCTTCGTGGCAGTTTGTACACATCGAAGATCGTGTATGACGTCATTTTTCCGAGCAGTTACGGAAAATATGCATATTTCCTCCCCGTTCGTTTTTTGAAGGTTGTTTCGTTTCAACTGATAATTTTCAAATATAAATTTAGTCAATAAACAAGCACAAACCAGCTTTAAATCTTGTTCATATCTCCTTTAAGCTAATTTTCTTTTGAACAACCGGTCCCTAGGGCCTGTTTCACAAAAGTTATCGTAGTCACCATTCTTCAAGTATTCTTCAATATTTGTTTCTTGTAGTCGACTGTGTCTGCTTGTTTTCTTTTGAACTACCGACCCCAAATAAAGAAGTAATTAATCTCGGATGTTTGAAATTCTCGTTAAACGTGGGTTCCATACTAGTGATAAAAAATTAAGACATCACCACGTAGTTAGTTGTTTGTGAACAACACGAGCTTTTGACACCTATACCTATGTTTAACCTACCGTTAAGCTAATTGTCTTTTGAACAACCACTCCCAGAAGCTCCTTCGTTATGCTAGTCTTGAGATAGATATGGCTTTTAAATGAATTATTTGGAAGGACTTCGGCTTTTAGATTTAAACCCCATTTTAAATATCTATTAATCCTGCCTGCCTTTTGATTTTACCTCCAACACACATTTAAAGCATTGCTCTTTTCATTTTACTCATTAATTTGTTCGAATTCCATTGTAAATCTACCGAATCCCTCTTCATAAGAAGACAACTTTAAAATTGGCCTGACAGATTTCAAACTCTCCTCGTACAATGACAACATGTCACATAGTCCGCAGTATGTCCGATAATTTCCTCAATAGCTGGACAATTTGATGACAACGAAACTCTCGCATCACATGACTGCGGGATTTGGAAAAGTCTGTTGATAGAGAATAGTGATCTCACCCGTTTAATGGTGGTTTAATTTGTGGCTCTTCCTGACCGGCAAGTAAGTAACACAGGAAAGAGACACATGAGTGCGGCTAGTCTTGAGAATTCGCGTTAGCTTTGGAAGTAACTTAGACCTAAGATGATCTACAGTCATGTTGACTAAACGGGAGATGTTTTAATATGTATAATGGACCATGGTGTAATATCCAAGGTCACAGGCAGACAGGAGACTTCTTACAGGGTGTTTCCAAACATAAAACGTTTACCTTCTGTACGAATTTTGTAACCACACAAATGCATGTATTTTGTAACAAAGCAAAACTTGTTTTATAAGGATCTGAAGGCCACATGCATTGTAAACGTAACGAATTCCTTCCGATTGATTGATTTATGTTTTACGCTGATTATTTCACCTATTATGGTGGCGTTGCCAGGTTTAATGGGGAAAGAAACTGAGCTCTTCGTCCGGAAGAAACCCCGACCTTTGGCGAGTACCTTCAAATTTGGGAAGTAAAATCAAATGACGAGTAGAAAATTTTACAATTTGTTTCAGGTATTTTTGATAATGATGAGTATTGGGATGTTTTTGCTGAATATTGTAAGAAGTCCCCAAACCATATTCTGTGTCAGTACACAATTTGGAACCGGGGTCCAGCGTCAGCCCAGCTTCATTTTCTACCGACAGTGTGGTTCCGGAACACGTGGACATGGGGATCTAAACATGAGGTTTTTTTGTCAGTGCATTTTAAACGTTAATGTAAAATGGCAGTAGGTTGTAACCATCCATTACGATCATTGATACGAATGGACGCGCCAAAAAGCTAAAACAACCAACCAATAATGATGACTTAAACCGGTAACAACGTGTACCCCAGAGCTTGTATCATCGTAGTCTTCAATACGAAACCCTATGTGGGATGGTTGCCAGTTACCAACGGAAGGTCGTGGGTTTCCTCCGGGCATAGAGCCTGGTTTTTTCCCACAATAAAACTGGCAACGCCGCCATATAAGTGAAATAATCTTGAGCGCGGCGTAAAACACCAATCAATCAATCAATCAATATGAAACTATTTGTTTTCCTTTTTCAGCAATACTTTAACATTTAGTAAATGCGTACTTCACAGTATTGATTCGCGATTTTTTGTTATTCATATATTTTAATGCTATGATTATTTTGAAACCTATAGTTCAACTGTTTATTTTACAGATTCATTTGATCCTGACTTTATTTTAAAGCAGTAAAGCGACGACCATGAAAGTCGAAATAAAAAATGAGACCTTTTGCATTTCGTGTTTGTTTATGAATATTTCTGTTTTTTGTGTATTTCATTTTTTTTTAATTTATATATATATATTTCATCTTTGTTTAAGTGTAGCGGAGAGAAGCCGTTTATTAAAGAGGAGTCCCCGGGGGTAGCTCACTGCTGGCATGAAGAGTTAGGTCTGTATCTTTATGCCATTTGAATTCTTAATGTTAAAATTGCTGACATGCAACGGTGTATTCCCCCATATCGGTGGCATTGTCAACAAACCAACATAAACACCAAAGTTATGACATAACTGCGCGCAATGGAAGTCTGCAGCGAATGAAACAATTTCTGGAATGGTTTCTATGGAAACTAACGACACGTCCGTTGTCTGCGGTATTTAATTAGATTTGCACCAAGAGTTGTTTTGGTATTCGGCCTTGTACAAACAAGCAAACAAACAATAGATAGGAGGCGCTGTTGATGTTTGTTAAATCTCTACAAAGCGTTGACATGTCACCGATATGGGATAAATTCATATTCTATCGCAGGTGGAAATAAAAAATAAAAATAATCAATGAAAATTAATCAAATCCTAAAATCATCTGATATACCTCTTTTTAACACAATTAGAAACTTGTCTCCATGGTTATTTTAGACAAGAAGATGTTCCCTGTGCCCGTGTGTTTTGGTGTTCATAAATATATAAAGTCATTTGTTTATATAAAAACACATGCTCTGTAACACAGACGAGGACAGACACAGTGTCGGTGCAAATCTGTATTTGCCCAATGCTTCAATTAAACCTGATTACAACTGAAAGTTAATAGAGTGTTTCGGCCCGTTACGTTATTACTGTGCCACTTTGGTAGAGCTCACACGAGGATATGGGAAGTATTCGTCTACCTTTTTGTTCGACACATTCAACATGACCTGGGGGGGATTTCATAAAAGGGTTTAGACGGCTAAACTGACCTAGCCGACTAGAATAGCAATGCTTTAACATTACTGCTTAGTCGACTATCTGACCGTAGTCGGCTATATGTGGTTATGAAATACCCCCCTGCAGTGTGTCAGAGGGTATTTCACGTACGTAAATCCTCCAAGGTTATCAGCGTGATCATGGCATTCCATAGCAACATTTTCGGAAATTGTTCCATGCGGACCAGGCATCAAGATTCCATTGTGCTCAGTAATGTCATAACGTATTGTATTTATGTTAGTTGGTTGACAATGCCACCCATAGGAGGGAATACACCGTTGCATACTTCTATTTCTTTTAGGGCCGGCTGCACAAAGGTGTAGGCCTATTAAGTGACATGAGCTGCCAAAATTCACACGTTTTTTCATAATTTCTGATGGTCACGACAGTATGAGGCTTTGAAAGCCATCGAAAAACTAAATGATTGGCGTTGGAATGAGGAAAATCCATACAGTATGTGACCTGTACGAACCGAAAACGTGCTCGAAAAGTAAACAAAATTTAAATAACCGGAACGACCATTCATTCATTCTGAAACAATTCAAAACAATACTTTATCGTACGTTTTCGAGACAAGAAGCACTTAAAAGCTTGTGAATTATACGTCTTGAGAAAAATAGCCAATAATTTTAACATACTGTTTTGACGTCAAAATATCATTTTGGCAGCTCATGCCACTTTAAGTCAGACTTACATGAATCTGGCCAACGTCACAATCAAATTCCTGTGTGACGCGTCGTACTTAAGTCTGGCAGCTTTCTGCAACAGGCCCCAGCAATCTGCACATTTAGAATTCATTCTGAGTTCATTCATTCACTCAATCGATCAATCAAAAAAAATATGAGAGTAATAAAGATCCAAAATCTCTCAGGCCACATCTTTTACTTAAAGCTTCAACAGGATTTTAAATCTTTTTAATTCATTAATCAGAGAGGCCAAGGTAAAGGGACACTCTCAGGGAATATCCACACCACCATTAACATTATTGTTCGGTATTAGTCGCATTATCAGTTTGGAAATGGATTCAGTTTGTTACACTTTGTAAATTAAATCAAGAGATTTCACTTTAAAAAAAACAACAACAGCTTTCGACTGATGAATGACCAAAAAGTTCAGAAATTTGTGTAGGCCAACGCTGAAGGTTCCAGGTTTCTTATTCAGGTGTGTTTGGGCTTCATTGCAGAAGTGGGGCCCTCGGTGGTCCAGTTGGGTTAGAGTGGGCCAGTGGGTCAATCACACACATACCTTCCATCGATGCGGTGCGCGTTTGAATCACACTCATACCTTCCATCGATGCGGTGCGCGTTTGAATCACACACATACCTTCCATCGATGCGGTGCGCGTTTGAATCACACACATACCTTCCATCGATGCGGTGCGCGTTTGAATCACACACATACCTTCCATCGATGCGGTGCGGGTTTGAATCACACACATACCTTCCATCGATGCGGTGCGGGTTTGAATCACACACATACCTTCCATCGATGCGGTGCGCGTTTGAATCACACTCATACCTTCCATCGATGCGGTGCGCGTTTGAATCACACTCATACCTTCCATCGATGCGGTGCGCGTTTGAATCACACACATACCTTCCATCGATGCGGTGCGCGTTTGAATCACACACATACCTTCCATCGATGCGGTGCGGGTTTGAATCACACACATACCTTCCATCGATGCGGTGCGGGTTTGAATCACACACATACCTTCCATCGATGCGGTGCGCGTTTGAATCACACACATACCTTCCATCGATGCGGTGCGGGTTTGAATCACACTCAGACCAAATAAAAAATTGAAAAAAAATTCTGAGTGGATTTTAACTCGGTCGCCGTTTAATGTTTAAGAATTGCCAGGTACTCGCCGAAGGTCGGGGGTTTCCTCCGGGCAATGAGCCTGGTTTCCTCCCCCACTAAACCCGACAACGTCACATATAAGTGAAATAATCTTGGCGTAAAAACATCAATCAATCAATCATTTCACAAGCACTACTTATCAAACTTTTGTGAATGTTCATTATAGTTGCCTGGTTTCATGTTTTTAGGTAATTTCAAGGTTGACTTTACAGTTGACAAATCCCGGAGCCCCCCTGATCTACTGTTTACGGAAAACGAAACCAACGCGGAACGTTTATACCACTTAAAGAACAACTGTTACGTAAAGGACGCCTTTCACACGTACGTAATACAAGGTAATACTAGGTCTGTTAGTTACATAGATATTGATACAAGGAAACCATCTATGCGCTATTTAAATCAATAATAACACTAGTATTCTCGTTATTTTGGGATAACACTTCCCTGAAAATATGGTAAACGATTCCCGTTTCGGGCGTCACCCAAAAATCGGTAGAAGAATTTCTACCATATTTTCAAGAAAGTGTAATCCAGAAATAACGAGAATACTGTTATCTTCACTTTCTAAAAGACACTAACTAATTAAAATAATAATACTAGGTAACCATTTACCCACTGTGGAAGAGTTGCCAGGTAATCGCCCAAGGTCAGGGGTTTACTCCGGACAAAGAGCTCGGTTTCCTCTCCCACTAAACCTGGTAACGCCGCCTTATAAGGGAAATTATCTTGAGTGCGGCGTGAGATATCAGTTAACCAATCAATCGATCAATCAATCAATCAATCAATCAATAAAACAAGGTAATCATTCACCCTTTATTTCTATAATCATTAATACAAAATAATCATTGGTCTGCTATTGAAATAAATATTAACACAATGTATTCGTTGGTCCGCTGCCAATATAAATATTTATCACTGACCCGCTATTTATATAAAGATCATTCTATCGACCAAGCCTTTTTATCCAATCACCCATCTGACTGTGAGATTTTCGATTTTTCTAAATTTTACCACCTGGACAACCACGTCATCAAAATGTCCTATGCAATAATATCCCAGCAACCCATGATCACCAAATAATGGAGACATGATTAGTATTGAACTCTCCTTCAATCAATTACGATTATTTAAATGCCCACTCGCGGCCATAACCTTTGTGTCATTTCTGTATTTATACGAGCTTGTTTCTGGTAAAATCACTCAAATTAAACATGGGAAACAAATAAATGTGCAGTTATTTTTAAAACGTGTGAATGGTATGGTGAAGGCATACCCAGAACTGAAGTTCGAAAGTCAACATCGATCAGAAACTCCATAAGTTCTTTGTTGGAATACACTGACTTCAGATCTTTTTGTTTTGAATTTACTGTATCAAATTTATCCGATTGCCGTGGCCTTCAAGTCAACACGTACGTCTGTATTAGGTTAGTTCCGAAGATTGGTCAACTGTCAGCTGGTTTAGAATTCACCATTCTTGACTCTTAAGACGCTTCCTACGCGCATGGCCGGTCTCGTCCTTTGTTTACATTGCGGGTACCTAAAAAATAAACTTTTCATTTTCAAATTAAAAATACTAAATTATGTCAACTTTTGAATTTGGCAAAACATAAAAGTTCCTAATTTCTCCTTATTGGGGGAAAATGGTCTTCCTTTTTTAAAGTGAACAGCTTTCTGGAGATTTGGGGCGTGTGTGCCTTTAGACTAAATCGTGTCCCTATTGCCGATTTCAAAGATGATATTTATCTCAGATTCAACGGCCGCCATAACCGAGAATTTGTTATTATGGGATGGGGCAAACAGCATTGGATTTGTTCATAATGCCGATGGTAAAATGAAGTTAATATTTGAATAATCACTTATCACGTAAAATCAGCAGAGATTTGCACATAATAAAGTGATTGATTGATGAATGTTTTACGTCATACTCAAGTTTATTACAGTCTGATTGTTACTTTATAGACGAAATAAACATTAACAATACAGAGAATGTAATAAAACTTACGTGATCACACTTTTTTCTGGGTTTACGATATGCGGGGTCTATGTGTCTATTTCTTCTTAGTTTTGTTCCCAGTTTCACTCGATATTTTTCGCGAAGATTTTACTGTAGATCTATTTCTATAAATGTATTTTTTATCAACATTTAGGTAACAAAAAAGCAGTGAATCCGAAGAAGACGGGAACCAAGATGGCTGCTCATTACACACGCGACATCCCTCCAAACGACTGCTGTGTGATAAAACTGAGGCTATATTCCTCCGAGGAAGTCCGTAATGATTTGCCAGAAATTGAATTTGATCATCTCTTTAGAAAACGGAAAGAGGAAACGGAATATTTCTATGAAGATGTAGGTATATTTATAGTGGCATGAGCTGCCAAAATGTTGATATTTTGACGTTAAAAAAGAATGTTGAAAAAAATTATTGGCTATTTTTTTTCCAGAATGTATAATTCGGAGGCTTTTTAGTGCTTCTAGTCTCGAAAATGTACGATAAAGTATTGTTTTGAACTAACTTTGGCTACGAATGAATGAATGGTCGTCCCGGTTATTTAAATCTTGTTTACTTTTCGAACACGTTTTCGCTTCGTAGAGGCCACATACTGTATGGATTTTCCTCATCCCAACGCCAATCATTTAGTTTTTCGATGGCCTTCAAAACCTCTTACTGTCGTGACGATCAGAAATTGTGAAAAAAAGTGTGAATTTTGGCAGCTCATGCCACTGTAAAGTTACTGCATCAATTTTGTCTTCTATTCATCAGTTGCCGTTTGTATGACGCCGTTGCCTGAACGTTTAGAGTTCTTTTGTTGGTATTTGACAATACATTGCTGATTTTCATGTTTTATTGAGAAGTAGAAAGTTTCTTGATTGGAGACAATCCTAAGCTCAATTCATATGTCTCCGAGAAAGAAAGTAATTTCCCGCAAAAAATATCAACTTTGGACGTTTTCAGGGATATGCCTTGTGTCTGCAATTAGCTGTCATACAATATCACTGGACACTACAGGGAATTATATTGTGTCCTTATTCAATGGGCGTATAATTTGAATGGGTTTGAGCTATATTCCAACTGATGGGAGAGCTATAGGCCTACATATTTACTGTCGATTTTGTCAAAGTCGCAAAACCTCCAAACGTCTACCGCAACATAGATGCACCATGTGGCTGCTCAGTTCCAGTTGACGACTAACCGGGTACCTTCTGGTTTGAGTCAGGTTTCTGTGAGAAAACATTGTCACGTGGGGTTTTATCAACTTTAAAAGAACAAACTCGCAACAAATATCAAATGGCAGAGAATCTTAATTGTGACTCCTCTAATATCGTGTATGTAATCACGTGCAAAAAATGTCGCAAACATTTCGTCGGAGAAACTCAGAATTCTCTATGACAAAGAGCAGCCAACCATTTATCTAGTATAAGATTTAAACCTGATGACCCAAAGGCCAGTCATTGCTTATAAAAAGAACAAGAGTTTGAAAGACATACTGGTCAGGGCTAAACTCCCCTGTCTGCCTTCTACCTAGGTTTTCTGGGAATGGGGGGGGGGGGGGCAAATTTTCACTGTCTTTTCCCTTGACCCCATAATATATAGTCTGACGATATTCTTACTATAGCTTAAGATGCGTAAGCATTGTCAATGTAATACAAAGTGTTCCAGAAAATTCTACTGACTAAGGCCAAGCTCCTGTCAGTCGTCAACCTAATGAAATACCATAGGTTTACTTTATTACAACAATTTATGATGGGGTATAAAGGTCTAAATGATATACCTCTTTTTTAACACAATTAGAAACTTGTCTCCGTGGTTATTTTAGACAAGAAGATTTTCCCTGTGCCCGTGTGTTTTAGTGTTCATAAATATGAGATATTGGTTACTGAAGAATGGAAGCTGAAACATACATGTGGCTCCCTATCTGTTTCTGTCTTAGCAGCAGACCCCTACGTAGTATGATTGACCCTTTGTCTTGTACATGTATCCACATTTTCTTTAGAGTACCCACATTTTGTGGCAAAAGTATTTTTTGGGGTCGTGAAATTTCAGCCAAAACACAACATACTTTTTAATTACTCGTACTTGCATCTAAGGTAAAGTTAAATCGACTTTCTTCTTTTGTTTCCACAAGGTGATTCCCAACAACAACATTCAGGAGCGCCAGGTGGCGCGTCAGGCTTTTGCTGGACTTTTATGGAGCAAACAGTTCTATCATTTCATCATCCCTGATTGGCTGGACGGTGACACCAATACACCAACGCCCCCTAGGTGTAGAAAGACGGGCCGCAACTCTGAATGGAGACATTTATATAATAGAGATGTGATATCGGTTCCCGATAAATGGGAATACCCGTGGGTATGTTTAAATTACTTTCTGCATGGTGGTTGTAACTTTAAAGTTGAAAAAAAAAACGCAGAAATTCAAACAACCTTGCAAGTCTTGGTTTAGTGCACGCTCAAATCCAATTTTTCGTTAAGCATTATTTGGTTCTCTTGAAAAAGAAAAAAACAACAACAACAAAAAGGTGTTTGCATCTGTTCTAAACAACTTCTTTGTCTGTATCTTAATACTTGATATTGTTTTTGTGTAATTTTGATCTCGAAGATTTGGCTGATTATGATTTCAAATATTAAAACCAAAACACATAGGACAACTTGTACTACTCTATGCATGGTGATGTTTAATATGAGCTTTCGAGAGAAAAATTTCCAATATATTTCAAACTATTTCAAATATCTATTCATTCTTGCAGTACGCGTCTTGGGACCTCGCCTTTCAAGCCATCGCATTTGTGAAAATTGACATAGAGTTTGCAAAGAGTCAACTTCTACTCTTTCTGAAGGAGTTTTACATGCACCCAAACGGACAGGTACGATATCTCCAAATATTGTCACCTGTTAATCTCGGGGCTCGCTTTAAAAAAGAAGACAGCCTAGTATACATTGCACTCGGTAGGAAAAAAAACACATAATTTTCCTAAGTAAAACCTGGGATGAATATGATATGCGATATGAAACGCCTTTGTATTGTAGTCAGTCTACTGACAGAACGTTTGGCTCGCTATTGTTCGTTTCAGACACCCCGTGACGGCATTCCGATCAGCCTCGAGAATAGATGAAACCCCATTGGGCACTCTGAAACTTCGGGGATTTACGTGCGTGAAATACCCTCTGATAGACTGCAGGTCATTTTGAATATGGCGACCAAATAGGTAGCCGTGAAGCGTACAATTTCCATATCATCTTAGGGGCCCTACAAAAGAGTCCCTGTGATAATGTAAGGGACGGAAACACTCGGTTTGTTAACTTTCAGCCTCGATTAGTTATATAATTGAAGCATTGGAGGATTCCTGACATGTACCGAAACTGCGTCTGTCTACAACATGTGGTTTACCGGACTAAATAAAATATATACACAAATATCTTTCTAAGCGATATTAGCATTTAATAAATTTATAATTATTTTTATTTTCTATATTCGTCTGTACAAAATTTTGCAATTTACTTTCGACGCCATTTTTATTCAGCCCAAAAATACGGCGATTTACCGTAAGAAAAGCGCAGACTGTCCGAGGCGTGTCAAAGCCGACCGGTAGCGAGCGAAGATAGCCGAAGGATGTTCCGAGTGCCCCATTGGGCACACACTTCGGCTATCTTCGATTGCTACCGGTCGGTTTTGACACGCACATTCGTAAATCCCCGAAGTTTTAGAGTGCCGAAACCCGTGATATGTATTCCGATTCATTCCGAACCTTACCGACGTCGTGGATATATGGACTCACTCGGAACATCCTTCGGCTATCTTCGCTCGCTACCGGTCGGCTTTGACACGCCTCGGACAGTCTGCGCTTTTTATACGGCAAATCACCGTATTTTTGGGCTGAATAAAAATGGCGTCGAAAGTAAATATCAAAATGTTTTACTAAAGACGAAAAAATAAAATAAAAATAATTATAAATTTATTAAATGCTAATATCATTTAGAAAGATATTTGTTTATATATTATATTTAGCCCGGTAAAGCACATGTTGTGTAACGCAAAGAAGAGACGCAGTTTCGGTACATTCCAGGAAACCTCCAATACTTCAATTATAAAACTGATCGCGCCTGAAAGTTAACAAACAGAGTATTTCGGTCCCTTACATTATCACGAGGATACTTTCGATGGACCCTGAATAGGATATGGAAATTGTACGTTACACGGCTACCTTTTTGGTCGCCACATTCAAAATGACCTGCAGTCTATCAGAGGGTATTTCACTCACGTAAATCCCCGAAGTTTCAGAGTGATATGGACTGCGAATGAATCGGAATGCCTTCACGGGGTGTCTGGGACAGACAATAGCGAGCCAAACTGCTGCTCGTAGACTGACTATAATACAAAGGCGTTTCATATCCCTTTCCTATTCATCCCAGATAAAACTAAGCAATAATAAGGTATTGTGTACCAAACATGCATCGGATGAAAAACGTAGTTCACAAACACGAGCCCATTGACATACTTCATTGTACTAGGCAATGTACGCGCCTGCCAAATGAATTTAAGCTGCTATGAAGAACTGTGTGTTTTTGATATGGACTTGTGTGTCTGAATTAAAAAAATATTTTTAATATCATTATTGTCTGAATTATTAATATCATTATTGTTGAACCTTTGAAAAAACAATCCAGTTTTTAGCAGTTTTATTCAGGAAATATTGCATGATTGCTTGAGGAAATACATCAGATTATTTAACACTCTTTACTCCTAACTTTTCACCCATTATTGACAGAGAATCATAAAGACCTTATCCTGTAATCATTTTTTACTATAAGAGCAATATGTATCTACGTCTCGAAAAATGAAGGTATAAAATGCATTCTGGGTAATTTTCAGATTCCGGCGTATGAATTCAATTTCAGTGACGTGAACCCTCCAGTTCATGCCTACGCCGTGTTAAAAGTCTTCAAGGCATCCGGACCAAAAGGCAATAAGAGGGACTATATTTTCCTCATCAAGTGTTTTCAAAAGCTATTGATCAATTTCACTTGGTAAGTTAATGTTGGTAAAATAGTACTTTTTAAGATGGTCTTCACAGAATTTTTCTTGCACGTGGTACAGATCGAAGAAGCTTTAGTGTTCTTGATTGAATCAGTTGAGAGTTTTCATTTGTAAATGTTGCAGACTTTTTACCAAGGAGAAACGTTAGAACAATTTATTTTGTTTTACATATGCATTGGTGTAAGCACATGCGTATAGGCTTAGGGGACGTGGAATGTGTTTGCAGGCCTATATAATGTTTTTGCAACACCCTATTTATGGCAGGGACACGTTGGATTTCAAAATGGCACAAATCCCAAATATAACATCTGGCTTGAAACTGTTTGCATCATATCTTAAATCATATATAAATACGGCACGAAGATCTCTAAATTTAAACGTAAAATTGTGTAAATTATAGTAATATTAAGTCCCGTCTTTTACCAGGTGGGTGAACCGTAAGGACCCGGATGGTCGGAATCTCTTCTCGGGAGGATTTCTGGGTTTTGACAACATCGGTGTGTTTGATAGGTCTCAACCTCTAAAAGATGGCGCTCAAATGGAACAGGTTAGCAGTAAGATCGAATTTGGATTTATTTTGTCTATGCAAATATTTATCCCAAGGTATCCTAAGCGGTCTTTAGTTGCTTTATCTAACTTAAGATATTGTTTGGGTCTATGTCGACCACAAAGAGCCCGATTTCCTCTCCTACTAAGCCTGGCAACGCCAACAAATAATCTTGAGTACGGCGTGAAACATCAATCAATTCACTTATTTCGGTCACAATACTGTATTACACTGTCTCCAAAATAGACTAGACAGGGCGTGCTTTACATTACCGAAAAAAAGAGGTACAGCATAGTCCAAGCTTGTCACCAAGTTTAACAAACATTAGTGATGGGCGTATTAAGTAACGCCATCTTTGTTTACGAATCTCTGGAGGTTCTTGTTGACATATGTTATCATTTGTGAACAGGCGGATGGGACGGCTTGGATGGCTTTCTTCTCCCTGATTATGCTAGAGATCAGTTTAATACTCACTGAGATCGACCCCGTCTATGAAGACATGGCCTGTAAGTTCTTTGAGCATTTCATAGCCATTGTGGATGCCATGAACAGGAAAGGTGACGGCGGAGGTAAAGTAGATCTTAACTATATTCAGTTTTATGAGAAATAATTAAGGTATCACCATCAATGGTACACTTAATGAAGATAAGTGTCAAAAGCTCGTGTTGTTCACAAACAGCTAACTTCGTAGTGATGCCTTAATTATTTCTCATTAGTATGGAACCCACGTTTAAAGAGAGTTTCAAACATTTCTTATATTAAGTTGTATTGTAATGCAATCTAAAGGATTGAGATCTATCCCTTTCTCAAGTTTAACTAAAAAATCGTCGATACTCATTTATTGATTTATGAATGAATGAATGATCTTTGCAGGACATATTAAGAAAGCGATGTGTAGTACCGACTTGTAGTGTTCGACTGAATCTCACAATGAGAACAGGGAAGCTGGTCCGATTTTTGCAGCATCCAGTATGTTGTTAGCGAGCCATTAAAGTGGCATGAGCTGCCAAAATGTTGATATTTTGACGTTGAAACAGAATGTTGAAATTATTAGCTATTTTTCTAAAGACGTATAATTCAGAAGCTTTTTAGTGCTTCTAGTCTCGAATATTGTTTTGAACTAACTCTCTCTTAGAATGAATGAATGGTCGTCCCGGTTATTTAAATTTTGTTTATTTTTCGGACACGTTTTCGGTTCGTACAGGCCACATACTGTATGGATTTTCCTCAGTCCAACGCCAATCATTTAGTTTTTCCAAGGCCTTCTAAGCCTTGTACTGTTGTGACGATCAGAACTTATGAAAAAAGTGTGAATTGTGGCAGCTTATGCCACTTTAAATAGAGAAAGTTCTATTTTCATACTACAAATCACATGCATTAACCAATCAAATTGCTTCAAAATGCCAAACACCTGTTTCTCCCCGTTGCACCGATCTTTATCTTCGGCGCCATGTTGGATAGATTCGAAAACTATACGAGATTGCATAATCTAAATCTACAATACTAATCAGTTTAGTTCTCGACGAATATTTTAGACTTACTTTACCAGCGACATATAAATTATCTCTCTCAAGTTAAGCAAATCTGCGTCACTTCAAGATCTCATGGTCACACTTAAGCAACGAATTTACTCGAGAAAACACGATATCCGAGACTAGTCTCATTCGACCTTGATTAAAGGTACGTTCACACTATGCAGCGAATTCGGATTGATGTACGAACCGGATTTCGGACAGGTCAGCGTTTTCGGTGTGTTGTGTTCACACTGCAACGAATAATCGACCGATTTTATCAAATCAGTTCATACTGATACAACAACATAACTCAACAAGAATTGAGAGCGGTTTGGAAGATGAGATTCGTTTGCTTGATTTTTTTAGGAAAAGGGACACCTGTTGTCATAATCCTTCAGAAATCATGTGAAAATTTATTCAACTCCATCTCTACGCGAAACCGCTCGATTGTTTCATCTCCAAACCCTATGTAGGTCACTGTGAGCCATTTATATTCGTGCTGCCCGAATCCGGTGTCCGTAGCGAATTCGGATCAAGCTAGTCTGAAAAAATGTACTGATAAACATTGAAGCCATTTTAGTACGGAAAAAGTTTCGGACCCCGAACCGAATTCGGGGTATAGTGTGAACGTACCTGTATTCGTAGCCGAAAAATCTTGGCTCTGACGAATTTTTTTTTCCGTGTTCGTCATAGCCAAGATCACTTCCATAGTAAAAAAGGGATATTTGTTAATGAGACCCGCTGAAAAAATCGGCGGCGCAAATTTCACAACAAATAAGCAAAGAATAAAATTATTACCACTGCATTCCGATAGCATAGACCACGAAGAAGGAGTTTGTCAAACTTATGCCGCTGTAAAATGACTAAAGATATATGATTGAAGTATTTCTACGACGCCCCGCACAGTTTAACTGGTCGTTTAAATGTTTTACTATGGCGGTTACGTCAGGTTGAAAGCCAGTGGACTTCGAAACAAATATTGACTGCATAAGGGAAAGTTTACCACTTTACAGCGGCATAAGTTTGACAAACTCCTTCTTCGTGGTCTATGCTATCGGAATGCAGTGGTAAATATTTTATTCTTTGCTTATTTGTTGTGAAATTTGCGCCGCCGATTTTTTCGGCGGGTCTCCTTAACAAATATCACTTTTTTACTATGGAAGTGATCTTGGCTATGACGAACACGGAAAAAAAAAATTCTGCAGAGCCAAGATTTCTCGGCTACTGTATTCGATTTTAGCCGTATGCTACAAATCGCATACGTCAAGTCGGTACTACAAATCGCATACGTCAAGTCGGTACTACAAATCGCAACTTGAGAACGGGCCTTAACGCCCAGAATGGAAAAATCCAATTCAAACTTCTCTATCAGCAAAATAATATATATATCACATGACATACGAGCGACCATAAATTTAAAATGAAATATAGTGTCACGAGAGAGCCTTTATGTTGTCCCTTGTTCATTGCCAGTTGTAATGTATTGCTCTTTGTATTTTGATGATTCAAGGTTTGTGGAGCGAAGAAGATGGTTTCTATTTTGACAGAATCACTAAAGATGGCAAATCTCGTCTCCTTAAAGTCCGCTCCATGGTCGGTTTTATTCCGTTCTTTTCCTGCTTCGTTCTTCGAGAATCGGATGTTGAAAAATTGACGGAATTCTCGGCCAAGATTAACTGGTTTCTCGCCAACAGACCAGATCTCGCTACTCGGGTAAGTTTCGGAGGGAAGAATTGATCAGCTTCTTTGCCTGTTTAGTTTATATAAATACCTCGGTGTTTCAATTTAAGCCTTGTGACAAAATCGGGGCCTCCGTGGCTCAGTAGGTAGAGCGTTGAACGCTCACTCCAAACAGCCTTCCACCAATGGGTCGGGGGTACAAATCCCACTCAGTCCAAAAAAATTGGAAAATTTTCTGACTGGGTTTTCACTCGAACGACCTATGTGGGATGGTTGCCAGTTACCAACGGAAGGTCGTGGGTTTCCTCCTGGCATAGAGCCCGGTTTCCTCCCACAATAAAACTGGCAACGCCGCCATATAAGTGAAATAATCCTGAGCCGGCGTACAACACCAAACAATCAATCAATCAATCAATTGTGACAAAATCCAAAACCAGGAGGTCTCCTTATTCATTTACTCATTGCTGCGCTTCAATGGACGTTTTCTGGGTGGGTTTGTATAGGGAAACAATTGGCTGTATTATGATTTTGGTAAACTCCTTTTGTCCGTTTCTCGTAATTAGACGCAAGTTAGGAAGCTAATTAAGACAGACGGCCAACTGTATTAATAGACTTACAGTCACATTTTATGGTAGCAGACACTGTGGTCGAGTCCAAGGCGTAGACATATTGATATAGAATATATATAGAATAGAATTTTATTTTCAGCTTAGGCAATGTTGCCTTTCGCCTAAACAAGTCAACAGGTATGTATACAGACATTCATAAGGTGTAGACGACATACAGATCAGTGAGAACAAAATTAAAAAAGACTATTGAATATAATTTAGCTGAGACCGTCTTAATTCAAATGCTTCTTTGGCAAATCTAGCTAACATTCTCAGGCGTTTACTTGGACACGACTGAAACAATTCCTGACACTCAAACATACTCGGTCGCTTTAAATAATAGGTTTTTAAATACTGACATCTGATATTGTTATAAAGAGGGCAAACAAATATAAAATGAAATTCATCCTCAACTTGATTTAATGTACATACTTGACAAATGCGATCTTTACGTTCCATTCGATTTGGGCCATGCCGACCAGTTTCCACTCGTAAACAATGAGAAGAAGTTATTAGGCGTGTTAGTACACTTCTTTGATTAACATTTGTAATTTTTGATAAATAATCTTCAAATCCGAAAGTGGTTTTAATAGCTTTGTAGAAAATCAGTCTGGGTGACTCAAGGCATGTATACCAATTCGTAAGGTAACAGTCTTTTACTCTAGTTTTAAGTTCTGACAAAAATAAATTAACTCGAACAGAACCAGGGAACAGAAAAACATCCGCAAAGCCATACTGTGATAGGATATTTTCTACAACACACAACCAGTTTTTGTTGCCTTTAGATTTGCTTAGTTTATCGTAACAGTTAAGAAGAATACAGTTATCTGTAGATTGTAATTTAAACCAGTACTTGATCATTCGAACGATTCTGTTTGTGACAAATTAACATTAAGCAGTAATTTACAGAATTTTCTATGAACTCGTTCACTCTGCTCTGCTTTCTGGTTTCCCCACAATTCACAGCCATAATTCAAGACAGGAAGAACAACTGTATCAAACAACTCAAGCGCGGTTTTCATATCAAGTTTTAACGTTTTAACGTTTGAAATCAGAGAGTGCATGGAGCGAACTCCCTTATCTGCTAATTGATATAAATGGTATGACAGTAGTACATATGTGAAACCGATCGAGAACAAAATACCCATTGCATTGCATAGATTAGGATGGCAGACGGATTCAAGAATTACGTCCGTTTAGATACAGCGTACCTACCATCCTACAGGCTCTGCCACCTTTTCAAATCAGAGAGAACAGACCGACGGACGTACCGCCATCGATATTTATATAAAGCCTACTTCTAATACCGATACTCTATATATCTAAATACCATTTTCTTTCAGATTTCATTCATGGCCAAAGGAGAGAACCGCGAAGAAGCCTTGATGTTGTCAATTTTAAAAAGAGACAAACTGTTACGGATATTGGACCACATGTTAGACGAAGAGGAATTTTTCTCGCCTTTTGGCATCCGCTCGTTATCCAAGGTAGATAACCCATATGGGAATAACCAATGAACTATATGACTGGAACGGAGGTCACGTGGTATTTGATTTGCTTCGAATGCCGCCATTACTAGGAGATAGTGGAGCGTCGATCCAGATCTGTTATGCACGAGCTTATCAACTACCAATGGCGGCATATTTGACAAAGTCAGATCCAAACCAGCCAATGAGACGTGTCCCTTCCACGCATATAGTTCATTGGGAATAACTTAGCAATGTCCTTTTATATTTCAAAACGATGTAAATGCTTTGTAAGAAATTATCCCTTTTCATGCTTGTATAAGTCTAATACTATGGAAATTGATAATAATCTGTAATGCGTCTATTCATAGACAAAACCCTAATGAGTCTATCGTAATACACTTTGAAAAATAGTTCTGTATTGCTAGGCTGTTTTGGGAAGTATCCGACATGTAATGTTTTTGACAGCCTAGGAGATATATTTTGTTTTAAAGTAGGATAACCTGATATTTTCGCTTTCAAAATCAATAAAACATGCGGCCAATAATTGCAAAAGCTTATGAGGAATGAATATGATATCCTGGCTCAAACCAGCCCAATAAATGTAGGTCTACGTTCAAGTAAATTGAAGAAATTTGAGACTCAATTTTGCTGAATAAGAATACCTTGGATCCGTTTTTATACGCCCGCTCTTAAAGCGGGCGTATATTGGTATACCGTTGTCCGTCTGTCCGTCCGTCCGTCTGTCCGTCCCGGATTCGTGTCCGCTCCATAACTTAAAACCTATTGCCTGAATTTATTTTTTTTCTTCTGATATATGTAGCTTATGGGTAGACGGTGTGTCGCGTACCAAAATTAAATTGGAGTCTCAATTTTTATTATTATTTATAACTGGCTTATGAGTAGATGGTGTGTTCTGTACCAAATTAAGTTGGAGTCTTAATATTTGCGGCGACCAAAACAGTCACCAGCCTTTTGGCATTGAGTTATTTCATGGATTATAATTTTTTTCTTCTAATATATGAAGCTTATGATTAGACGATGTGTCCTGTACCAAAATTGAATTGGGATCTCTATATCTGTGGCGACCAGAATAGTCACCAGCCTTTTAGCATTGAGTATCTCGGTACTTATTGCATGGATTATCAATTTTTGTTCAGTTATAACTATCTTATGAGTAGACGGTGTGTCTAGTACTAAAAGTAAATTGGAGTCTCGCTATATGTGTTGACAAAAAACAGTCACCCAGCCTTTAGACATTCAGTAATTGAGGAAATGGCTGTTATTCTGTTTGTGGTTTCACAGAATAGCTTAGTTATATCCAAACAACTTTTTTGATAACCAAGATGACCAAATGAGTTGCGACCTTCTTTCTATTGTTTAATCTGTAATTAAATGAAATTGCTGTTGTATGCCCTTATGTAGTGTAGACACTTTTGCATGTAGCTTTGGTACAGCTTTCAGATATAGGTAGCAGCTTATAGGTATGTGATCTGTCAAATACTAAAATTCACTAAGCCCCAGTCTTATTTAGGTGACTGAAAGATACTACCAGCCAAAATTCTGTTTAAAGCATGTCTTTAATATTGAATATTAAGATAGTGTGCTACAATGAATTTACCCTTGCGGGCGTATTATGGGTTTCTTAAACTCTTGTTATTCCTTTAATTCAGTATCACAAGAACCACCCCTATAAATATAGTGACGGTGGCAAGGTTTATACTGTTGACTATGTACCGGGAGAGTCCACTACACACCTGTTTGGGGGTAACAGCAACTGGAGAGGACCCGTCTGGTTTTGTGGTATGTTTTAGATGTTCACGGTGTTTTTATAAAGAATGTTTTATATCCATTCATGACAAAAACAAGACAATATGTTCTGGTTTCAAAATACATGGTTTCCTGGAAACGGTAAATTTATTTTGAGTGGCTGCAATGTACATGTAATGTAATGGTTGCAATGTAAAGTCAAGGGCTTCCCGATGATATCGCCCCCATGTTTATGAGAGAAAGGCAGTTAAGTATGGCATAGAATCGTGTATCGTTACCACAAGGCACACGGAGTCCATATTTATAGTAACAAAGGGTAGATAAGGGAGAGCACTCCGTGTGCCTGTGATCATTACTCAAGCAGCAAAGCAGATACAAAAGCAAATTAATCCGATGGATCCTTTATTTGCAGTGAATTTTCTCATAGCTGAGAACTTGTTACGGTATGACTATTTTTACGGGAACACCTTGCTTGTTGAATGCCCGAAAGGTTCTGGTAATTTCCTGCGGCTTAGAGATGTATCCAGGGAACTAGGTTTCAGACAAGCCAGTCTGTTTCTACCCGACTCAAACGGACATCGGCCGTGTCACGGTAAGTCACGAGAACCAGAATCAGGAAGGCCTTACAAGATTTCTAAAGTTTAATGAATTCTGTTGTCGTTGGTGTTACTGTTTCGCTTCTTTTGACCTTGTACCAATAATGACACATGTCACAAAGTAAGCAACGGCTTCAACTTCTCAACTTCACAGGAAAAATCTATTATGATCCTAGACGTAACAATGATAGTATTCTCGTTATTTCGGGATTACACTTTCTTGAAAATATGGCAGAAATTCCTCTACCGATTTTTGGGTGACGCCCGAAACGGGAATCGAACCCGGGTCCCCGAGTATGGCACCTTTCGCCAGCACTAAATGCCGGCTGCCTTATCCATTTTTTCAAGAAAGTATAATCCCAAAATAACGAGAATACTGTTATATTTACTTTCTAAAAGACACTAACTAATTAAACTCACGTAACAATGATATATTTGGTGAATTTTGATTTTCTGTAGGAGGTTGTGTTAAGTATAGAGACGATCCCAACTTTAGCGATTTGATTTTGTTTTATGAATACTTCCATGGCGACACCGGGCGAGGATGTGGAGCTAGGTTAGTCGACGTTATAAGAGTTATTCCCCTTAGATGTATCCGATACCTTTACATTACGGTTTTAGTGGAGACATTGAATGACGGATTACTTCCTTTTCACTTGTTCAATTAAAATCAATACATTATATATTGGTCAATAAAAATCAAATTCAATCAAAATGTGTGCTTAGGGGTAGAGCGCTGTCATATTTGTGACAGCGACATTTGGTATCAGTTATTGCCCTTTGTTGCCTAAAACCGTCAACCTAGGACCTGTCCTGTCCTGCTATATATTTACCATGAAGCAGATGAAAAATGAAGTCGTTTGGTAGACTAAAATGGCGGACAAACAGATGAAATGTCCGGCCAATGAACTATTTGCGTGGAATGGACACGTATCATTGGCTGGTTTGGATCTGGCTGTAAAAAGTGCTGCCATTGATAGTTGATGGCGCGTGGCTGGCCGATCTGAGTTTATATTGCAGCATCTCTTAGTAATGGCGGCGTTCTATGTATATCAAATATCACGCGACCTCCATTCCACGCATATAGTTCATTGTTTCCGATCTACGCAAGACAATGTGTTCTCTAATGGTTTCATGATTGTGACGTCATGTCGTCGCCCTCCTTCATTCACACGCCCCAAGGCTCCCTGTTCAGTTTGCTCTAATGTTACAAAACAGTTGTTTCTTAGTCGGATCTGACCCATGCCAGTTTGTAATAGACTTGTTTCAATAATTTTGATAAGATGTGTTTCCAAAAAAATACGTTATCAATTTGAATATATCGATCTAAAATCAAATGAAATGTTGTTGTTGTTTCAGCCACCAGACGGGTTGGACGGCGCTTGTAGCCAGCAGTTTATCTAACGTCCATAGATTGGTGTTCCGATCGGACAGCACTCAGTCTTTAGGTTCCTCTCCATGAGATGACGTCATCGACAAGGAAAAACTGAAATCTGGGTATCACGGATCGGGTTTCCGGAAAAAAGTACTAACGACCTTATAAATTCTGTGTATGGTGCTATGAGCTCATTCTTGCGTCAGATTTGCAATAATATGAATACCACTTTGAAGCATTTGGCGTCAGTTACTAAAGAATCAACTGTCACCAGAGCGGAACTGGAACACCAAGGCAGGTGCCGAATCGGTTGTATATACGGAGTTATCTCCCTTTGAATGACCAGCCAATTCTTGCCATGACACCGAACGTATCACATGTAATGCTTTTTGTACAAAACAATATCAATTTTCACGGTAACTACTTCATTTTCATTAATGCACAGAAGTAGCCTTTTCTTTGATTATTGACAAAATAGCAATGCAATTTTCATTGAATAACTAAAAACAATCCGGATATGGCAGATTATCACTGGCACAGCCATTCCTGCACCTAGCCAAAGAGAGTAGATTGACAAGAGTGCTCACTTCGTCCAATCAGCATTGCCGGCATGTTCTTCTGGCCCCCTAGCGGAAGGGTGTTCCGACTGTACACGATTCGACTGCAGGGCGCCCCCTACAGAAAGGAGGTTCCTAATAATCGAATCGTGACAGTTCAAATTCAACATGGCGCGGACGAAGTGACCACTTTTGGCAATCTACTCTCTTTGACCTAGCTCTCCCTGACAATGTCTGCTGTTAAAAATTATGTTAATCGAAAGGACTATGCCTTTGATTTTTGTTAGTGGAAAACTCTATACACTGGCATATCATGTAAGATATTCGACCTTGCTTGCCTTGCGTTATTGACACTCTATTTAGTTATACCATTAGACCATCAGCTAGTCACAAAGTGATCAATTCTATCAACGAAAAGCAAAATATTTATTGCTTTTGATTCTAGCGAATATCAGAAAGCGAACTATTCAAAAATTTGAATTTTCAACATCAACAAAAATATTTTGCTCCCTTTCTCTATTCAGATTCGTCAGGAGATAAAAATGTTTTTATTGTCTGATTAATGGTTATTAGATATATTGTTTTCTCTCTCTGATCCGATTTCTGTTCGTCAGAAAAAGGTTTTTGATGTTTATAGTAAAGAACCTACAGTATTATAGAATATTAGTATTATGATATAGTGGAGTTTTGTTTCAATGTTCCCTTTTGCACAATTTTTTATTTCCTTCTATTTTCTACCTCCTGCAACTCTGTCCTCTTCATATTAGAATTCGTTGACTGCGGATTAACTTTACTCTCAGTGTATACTTATTTCCGGCTGGTTATCGACTCAATTTGTATTATCATCAGCATTATCGTTTTGCAATTTTAATGAACCAATTACCGCCGAGCTTGATGACGTCACATAGAGTTACGCAAAGCTTTCCGGGTAAACTATGTACCTCCGTTCGCCATTTTGCTTACCTGTACTTGGCAAGACGTCACTTTTTTGGAGAACAACGTGACATAACATGTTTTTATCCACACATTTTTCTGGTAACTTTGCGCCTTTCCCGTCTTCTCGATAAAGTATTATTCCTTCTGCCATTCTGTAAAGTTATATAAACATCCCTCCATCCCCCGAAATGCTTTGCGCGTAAATTCCAAGTGACGTCATCAAGCAATCGGTCAATTGTCTATTTTAGAGTCTCTTAGGCATGTTAGTCGATCATAGAATTTTTATACCTTCGTGAATGAACATAAGGATATGACATACTTTTATTTACACAAATTGTAATTTCTTACTGCTCTTCGATAATAAATCTGATGGACGCAATTTGGATTCACTTAAATTTATTCATTTTTAAGAATGACCAAATCTTTGTTAAATTATAGATATTGCCATAAATAGATTATCGATCATTCGCTCATGCACGTAAAATCATAACTACATAAACATGCCGTGGCTGCTCATTACCAAAGCTTATTATATTGATTGATGTTTTACGCCGCGCTCTATATTATTTCACGTATATGGTGGCGTTGCCAAGTTTAGAATGGGAGGAAAACGGGCTGTTTGCCAAGGAAACCCCCTGACCTTCAAGGAGTACCTGGAGAGAAAAAACCACCCAGAAATTTATAAATTTGTATTTGGTCTGAGTGGGATTCGATCCCGCGCCGCATAGATGGAAGGCTTCTGTCGGACTGATTTATTACTTGAAGTTTTACACCGAAGTTCGCAAGATAAGCCTTTTCAAAAATGTCTCTGCCAGGCTAGTCCCTGGATGGCTGGTGAAAACACTAGATTTCAGCAAGAGTTCCTGCTGTTTAAGCGCAAGATGACCAATTTATCTTCTGCGGAGTCTTGAAGACAAGTTCTTGCTTCTCCTCACGCAGTTATTTTTTACGTACCGCAGAGGGTTATACCATATCACAAGTGCTTCTACCGACCAACCCTCGTGAGTTATTCGGGCTCATTCGGAGGGTAAACTGCCGAGTGCCTACCAAGCACGCACATGCCACTTACGGATCTCACAGGTACTAGAAGTGTGGCGGTATCACGTGACCACATTTCACAACCACATTAAAGCCTCCAAGCAACACTTCTCTCTTTCAGTGATTTGAGCAAAGCAGTAAAATGAAATAAACGATTTATGAACGATAATCCACCGAATCGCACAAAGCAAATTCTTGCCATTATAATTTGGCGATGATCACCCAAACTTAACAGAACCATATGTCACATGATTTATATCTGGCTACTGATTGGTTATGCCTATTCATATGAGACTCTGGGGTTTTCGGTATATGCCGATGTTTTGAGTTGAATGCGTCTCAAGTTCATTCAGAATATGAATATTGGCAAAGGGATTCTGGCGACCTCTTTATTGAATTGTGTAAAATAATAAATGAGGCCATACAATTGTTTAAAGGGGCATGAGCTGCCAAAATGTTGATATTTTGACGTAAACACAGAATGTTGAAATTATCGGCTATTTTTCTCAAGACGTATAATTCAGAAGCTTTTTATTGCTTCTAGTCTCACAAATGTACGATAAAGTATTGTTTTGAACTAACTTTGACTTAGAATGAATGAATGGTCGTCCCGGTTATTTAAATTTTGCTACTTTTCGAACACGTTTTCGGTTCGTACAGGGCACATACTGTATGGATTTTCCTCATTTCAACGCCAATCATTTAGTTTTTCGATGGCCTTCAAAGTCTCTTACTGTCGTGACGATCAGAAATTATGAAAAAAGTGTGAATTTCGGCAGCTCATGCCTCTTTAACTCATACGGGTGTTGAACTTAAAGCAACATATGAGCTTGGCGGATTTCACCAAGAAAACATTGTGCATTATAAGAGTTATGATAAGAGTTATAATGTAGGCCTATAGTTTTTACTTTGAAGCTAAACCGTTTTCTTTTTTAACAAATAACACATACAAAATAATTCAAAGCTTATTTTATTATTTACACGTAAGTGAAAACTAGAGATTTCCCTCACACAGGAATGTCATAATTCACTGCAGTGCAGTTACTTCTTTCTTCTTTCTTGTGTTCTGACCAATGAACTATATGCGTGAAAGGGAGGTCACGTGGTATTTGATGTGCATCGAATGCCGCCATTACTAGGAGATGATTCAATTCGATCCAGATCTGTTATGCATGCGCGCTTCAATTATCAATGGCGGAACATTTTACAAAGTCAGACCCAAACCAGCCAATGAGACGTGTACATTCAACACATATAGTTCATTGCTACTGACGTCTTGCTATACAACAACAACAGTACATAGGATTTCGATAGGAATGTGAAGCCTTTTCAGTCAATTGTGTATTAAGATAAATAATTTACAACTGAAAACACTAGATTGATTTAATAGAGGATCGACTTACCACTTTAACTAAAAGCGATTAAACAAAACTTCATTATCGATCGTCTGTTGGTAGCGTTGTGTGAACAGTAATGCTGAACCACTGCACGTAAGGAATAGCTGTAATTGCCATTCAATGACGCGGTAAAACAATGTAAAGTAATTTCATAGATCACTTTTTATCCTTGTGACTGGTGCACTGCAGAGTTAAAATCCATGTTGATCGATTTAATTTTCCTTTTTACATGAAATATCGCGAATGACCACAAATCTGACAGTTGACAGTCACGTAGGAAGAACAGACTTGCTGTTGTTTCATTGGTCAACGATATGTATTCCTAGGATTGCTGAAAACCTAATCCGTCAGAAGTTTGTTCATATTTTCTTTTTTATAATTGATACATTTTTACTTAACAAACAATCCCCAGCCTAAAACATGATAGTATAAGTAGTCAACAGAATATTGTACAGTTGTGTTTGAATAGCATTTATATTTTTCTCTTGAAAGGCGGAAGGATATTACCCACTAGACGCTTCGCGTTATTCTGCGTCTTTCACTCGAAAAAATATATGTGCTATTCAAACACAACTGTTCAATATCCTCTATTTATTTGTATGCAATATAAACTTTCTGAGTGAATAAAATCTGAATTTTTGCACGCATTTACAAATAATAAAGAAGTTGACCCTTTTATCTTTCTATTTTATTCGCATGTTTGCTTCCGTCATCGGTCTTTCATAGCTTATATGTGTGGTGTTGATTAGCGATCATAAGTGAAATATCTGTCAAAATATCTTGTCGATAAGAGGAACTTGACTCGATGAAAAGGAAAGCAGATAAGTACATTTAATAGAGATAAAACCAACCGATTTCTTCTAGATATAGATATATGTGATTCAATAATACGAGGACAAATGAAGTATAGACACCAAGAAAATAGGTTCAACTATGATGGTGGTCGAGAAGGGACATCGCGTTTTACTTTAAACTCGTCATGAACAGAAATCTGATTAAGAGTCTACATTTTTAAAAAGAATACGTCAATATTTCGCAGGGTCAAATTCTCTTCAATCTTGAAAAGTTTTTTTCTAGCTGATACGTTTGTTAAATGAACTCAACATGCCATCCCAACTTATGATAAGGGGGATAAGTTTGGGTATTTCCGTGGGGGTTGAATACCGGTTTGGGGGCCCGCTTTGGTCATCAAACTTTTCGATCAACGTCATATTAGCGAAAACATATAGATATCATTGTGAAATATCGAATCATTAACCAACCAAGCTCTTCAAAAAGGATTTGGGACATTTGAGATAATTCAAAAGTCAATTGTTCCAGGCCACTCAGATTTTTTTCAATTGGGTCTCAGTGTGATTAAAACCCGCTCTGCATCGATGGAAGGTCTGTGTGGGACTGAGGGACGACCACTCTAACGTTACCCACTGGACCACCGAGGCCCCCGTTCCATGCCAGAGGGAACCCTGCTATCGAATGCTCAACCTGCTCAAATGCTCAAACCAATGTGCTGATTAATATCAACATTTCCAACTTTCTCGAGGCGCGCTCTATGAAGCCTATCAATCAATTGGCAGACTGGTTTTTTAAGTCCTACTCAATAATATTTCATTTGTATTGCTGCATGCGCTGTAAGGTTTAATGGAACAGGCACCGGGCCCTGTCTGCTTGGACCCTAGGGCCCACTTGCACAAAGCGCTCTTAACTAAGAGTACTCTTAGCGTATGTCTGTAACACGGGGCTTAAGAGGGCTCGTAAACTTTCAATGTTGTAGATCTTAAGTTAAGAACGCTTTGTGCAAGTGGGCCCTGATCTCCCAGTCATACATGTACCTGGCAGCCATTCCACCTTCCATCAAATCAATGATACAGTAAGATGTAAATTAATCAATCTCTAAGCAGCTATTGGTCAAAACTAGTAAATCAAATGACATCATGTGCAGGTGCAATGGACAAAACGTTCAAAAGCTAAGGGAATGGTCTTTAAACTTTCTGCACTTACTTAGGTCTTTGGTTTGATAGTAATGACCTTCTATCAATGTCGGGAGATAATACATAAAGCAAGAGAAAACTGTGACATTGGGTCAGATAGAAGAAATAAAACTGATAAGGCAAGGCAAATCTCTTACGTTGATTCTTTGCTGGAGACAGAAGAAACTATTAGCATAAATTATGTCTGTGTTGGTTTACCGATTCATCAAATTATTTGACAAGTCTTGTATTACAGAGGAATCCTGGAATAAAGTCGTTTTTTTCCAAAATATCTCAGAAAATCTCTGCGGGCAAGGGTTTCGCTCAAAGCAGTGATAGAGCCACCACCATATCATACCATATCGCTAAAATCGCAAATATTATATGTATTGGCAGAAGTCCCCGTTCATAGACTTCTGGTATTCGTCATTAAAGTGATATGATTGGTTGATTGATGGGAGTTGATTGACGTCACACTCAACATTATTTCACTTATCAAAGGAGATATGATCTACCAGCATGTTCAAATTCTTTCGTTAAAGTGGCATGAGCTGACAAAAATTTCACATTGTTTCGTCACTGTAGAGATGAACTACCAGCATGTTCATATTCTTTCGTTAAAGTGGCATGAGCTGACAAAAAGTTCACATTGTTTCGTCACCGTAGAGATGAACTGCCAACATGTTCATATTCTTTCGTTAAAGTGACATGAGCTGACAAAAAGTTCATATTGTTTTGTCGCCGTAGAGATGAACTGTCCATATGTTGATGTCCTTTAGTTAAAAAAAACACACTTGACACTAAAATCCAGAATACCGTTTACATTTCAACAGCAGGCGAGTTCCTGTTTTTTCCAGACAGAAGAATTTAAGGACTTTTTTCCCAAAATTTGAAAGTTTCGGTATCAGTTTCACCTGCAACTTGTCATTTGTATCGTGCTTGAAGATAGAATGATTTTACGGACTTGGTCTCTGAAATACAAACGAATGATCTGCTTTAAAGAATACTAAAAGACTGTCAATGAATTTGACATTTTAAACTACAGACAAAAAGAATGAGGGTAATCCAACCCTGAACTTAGCCAGTCTCTAATTGTTTTTGTTGCATTCAAGCTTTCATTTCACGTATGCTTTTATACTCCCATTTAGATATTTTAAACATAGCGGTCCCTTGTCTACCTAAGACAGCGCACCGATAATACTTCCTAATGCCCTAGAGAGTTTCCCTGGCATTTCTTACTGATTTTAAGCCTTGTTTTTGTCAAATAACTGGACTAGAACTTGCCTAGGGTGACGTTGTTGTTGTAAATTCCTACAGCCTGACAGTTTACTGGCGATTTATCTATTGAGTTCGGCACGTCCACTGGGTTTGAATGCCGTACTCAATCGGGGTATATGAGTTTATGTTTGTGTGCCTGATATTCCTAAACAATTACTTAACGTGCAATTCTGAGGCTGATATTAACGAAAGGCTCTTTATTTGTACTATTCAGGAAAATAGCCAATAATTTAGACTTTTTTTTAAACGGAAAAATACAAAAAATGGCAGCTCATGGCATTAACTTTAATTAGGTTTGTTCGCTAAATATACTCATAGATATTGTTCTTATTTCAACATCAATCATGAGAGGATTTCGATTTTTTATTATTTTGACAATTATAACATTTTTGAGAAAAAAAGTGCGGATTTTGTCAACTTATATTCTTTTTTCAGTTCTCATTTTCCCATTTATATGAAGAGCCTCGTAAAATCAAAACAGTGATGGGTGATCTTCTCAAGAAAAATGAAATTGATTTGGTGGCTGAATTGCGATTCCATGAGACGAAAATATAAATATTTATAAACACTAAAACACACAGGGCAAAGGGACCATCTTCTTGTCTATAATAACCACGGAGACAAGTTCCCAATTGTGTTAAATAGAGGTATATTATTTAGACTTTTATACCCCATAATAAACTAAACCTATGATATTTCATTAGGTTGACGACTGACAGGAGCTTGGCCTTTATAGTCAGTAGAATTTTCTGGAACATTTCGTAATACGTTGACAATGCTTTCGCATCTTCAGCTATTGCAAGGATATCGGTAGACTGAGATTGAACCCGAAATATAAATACATTACAACATAAAAAAGCGGCAAATATCAAAATTCGTAGAGAATTAAATCACGTGGACAAGCGAGCAGTAATCGTCATTATATAGACTCTCAGTATTACTATAAACTTCATACATATGACGAATAAAAATCTCACGTCATTTTCGTTTACATTACATTATACCATTTGTGTTCCAGCATAAGGCAGTAGACGAATACTTCCTAGTAAAATGGCTCGACCTCTGACCTCTACTAGTCAGAGCTAAACTCCCTTGTCTGTCTTCTAGGTCGGAACTAAATTACATATTTTCACTTTTTCCCCATTATCATATTTCGTTTGATCTCCGTTTAGCTGACTTCTAGCTATAGTTGAAGTTCCGTACAACTGTTTCTATATATTGCACAGTATTCCAGGTTTGTATTATTACCATTATGACGTACCCCCCCCCCCCCCCCCTCCGCAACCCGAGATTGCATGATTACGCCACATAGATTTACATAAAGCTTTTTGGGTAAACTATGTACCTTAGTTCCCCATTTGTTTCCTTGTGCCCTTGTGTTTTAATCTTCAAAAATGTATGTGACCACTTTGACAGGTGTGATAAGCCAATCTATAGCCAAAAGGTGTCGTTGAACTGCCCCGTTTTTGTGCTGTCGTCGGGTGTGACCTGCGGCCTATTAGATCATTTATTGGGTTGTGACGAGCGTCTCGGGCGACAAACAAACATTCCAAAATCATTCTTATGTCACCGTAATGCTATTCTTAAAGTTTGGCCTACATACTAAATATCAATTCTATGTGGCCTAGGTATACCGTACGTACAAACACAAAGCCAAAATTATAGATTTATAGAAAACCATTTAAGTAAGCAGTCGACACAGCTATTATGATACCACATATTATGGTCAAATAAACATTTATCCATTTGAAAGATCGATACTGTGAATGGATCAATAATTAATCACCCAAACAGGAAAGCAAGACGAAGTAAAGTCAACCCATTAATCAATAACTAACCAAACAATTAATTATCAACCAATCAATCAATCACCCAAATCAGTCAAACAATCAATCAATAAATAAAAGAAGCAATAAACCAATTAATCAATCTACTAATAAATCAAAACGTCGATCAACAAAAAACCAATATCTTATTTGGGATTTTAGGATCAAGCTCTTTACTGGCTTAATTTTGTTATTTTTCATCTGGAGAACAAAATAAACAGCCCCGCCCCCCCAAACCCCCCCCCCCCCCCAAAAAAAAAAAAAACTCCCAACCAACCAATCGATAAATCAATGTATGAACCAGTCAATCGAACAATCAATGAGCTAATCAATGGATCACTCAATCGATCAACTAGGTAATTCGTCAACCACCAAATACATTAATCAAAAAACGTTATAATAAAGAAACGATCACTTTTTCGATTCCACTATCAGCCAGATTCAATTTTTCACTCATGGACAAAAACAGATGTTTATTTCTCAAATGTATGGACCGTATGGTGGTCCAATAGAACCATACAAACTTATCGAGATTGTACACATTATCCGCTTGGACAGACTGATGTCCAGAAATAAAGAGAAAGATTGAAACTGCTTTTAACATGACGAGTGTACGAGTAAACGAATAAAGTTAACGAGTAAAATGGAATGAAAGGTCAAATGAAATTAAAACTATTGTTTTAGCTGCAATGCATCGGCACCGTGTCTCATCGGCTTTTTGTATGTAATGTTTAACGTGAAAGCAGGTCAGAGACGACGGATTATTCGTGAAAATGCATGAATTCGGAAGTTATCGCTTAGTCACTTCCATATGTAAACACACCGTTTGCAGTCACATGCTTGTATCGGTATGTACCGTACTTGACTATTTACAATGTGCTCACATTTGAATGTTACTATTTAAAGACTGCATGCGCTCTGCTTTTGTATGGTTTGTGTCAAGTTTGAATCCACATTAAGGAAACCACCTACATTCAGTTGACTTAAAAAATGTGTGTCACGGAATCGAAGTAGGATGAACTTATTGGAAACAAAGAGCTAGTTTAACATAATCTGGGCTGTTTTTCTGTACAGTTTGTGAAAGAGCGTGTCACATTTCTGTTCAATCCCCGCTAATTGACGGAGGGATATGCTTTATTTACAAAAGAGTCGCGTGTTTGGTATAAACGATCGCGAATCATTACCACTGCTCAGCTGGTGATATTTTTTTGGCGGGAAGTAACATCTGTGAAATATCAGATAACGATATAAGGAATGTGTTATCAAAACTCTAGGATTTAAGGCTTCAGAGATAAATCGTACATGTTGAGATTGGTCTGTAAACTGGATGTCAGAGGGAAGACCGATTTGATCGAACGCTAAAATACACAGGGAAACTGTATCAATCGGATCACTGCAGCCCAAGGTATCGGCAACAGGAACTAATCGGATCACTGCAGCCCAAGGTATCAGTAACGGGAACCCAAAGTTTTTTTAGCAGCTTTTAAGCACTTCTTGCCTTTCTATTCAGCGTTCTTCATTTTTTCCGGTGACATGTTCCGCAATCACAGTTCAAAGAAGGAGCAGTTTTTTAGCCGACAGAGAGATTTCTAAACGTTTCTTACAAACCTCATCGGATTTAAACGTGTTTGTCAGATTCCAGTTTCTCGAGAATCTCTTGGTATAGAATCGAACCCCAAGCATCATTGAAAAAAACATCCTTCTGACAAAATTTATAAATCCAAGGCTTTGTCTACTTATTGCTGCACAAACTTTCTTAGAGGAATGACAACCTGTTACGTTTCCTGAGACTGGAAACTTTTTTTAATTGCGGTGTTTAATTGCTATGGATTTTCGGTTAAAAATGTTGAGATAGCATTGCAAACCATGTTGGACTCGTCCAATCAAACTGACTTTCACTATTCATTTAAAATAACGCTATGTGGAGATGTTGGTGTTGGAAAAACGACTCTTTTGTACAAATATGTGACGGGTCGGTATAACCCCATGCTGAAAGTCAACGACGACATGGGTATTCGGACTAAGGTGATACACAGAGATAATCAACAGATACGCCTGTTCCTATGGGACACTGCAGGTAAGGAAAGTTCAATAAAATACATTAAGAAAACTACATTTGGATTTGAAATTACAGTTTAACCTTATGTTCAACAGGACGTTTTTTTAGATGTGTCTGAGTACGTGTTGCCTAAAGTTGGTCTTTTTTCGGGTATTTGTGTCGGTTAATGTGTAAATTAGGGAACATGTTCATGTGCGTGTTGTCTGCGCATGTGTTTGTGACCAATACGCATAAGTGTAACGTGGTCTTGTGCAATATTTTCGAAAATGAATAAATAAATAAATGAATACAGAAATATTATAATGATGAGCGTAACGTTGTCAACTTGTAACTCAATAAATAACTAAATAAATAAACGAATACAGAAATATTGTTATGATGAGCGTAACGTTGTCAACTTGTAACTCAATAAATAACTAAATAAATAAATGAATACAGAAATATTATTATGATCAGCGTAACGTTGTCAACTTGTAACTCAATAAATAACTAAATAAATAAATGAATACAGAAATATTGTTATGATGAGCGTAACGTTGTCAACTTGTAACTCAATAGATAACTAACTAAATAAATGAATACAGAAATATTATTAACTTTGTCAACTTGTAAGTAGCAGCCATGTGCTGGTATGGGATTGAAACCATTTACAGGGCTCCGGAATTACTTATAGCTTTTGTGAAATTTTTAACTTTAATGATGACCAAGTAGTTTTGGGGCATTGAGGTTAATTTAGTTTTCGCGGCACGTTTTCTTACACATATTATGTAATTAGTTTATGCAGTAGATCTTTCCAGAAACCTATTTTCCCCGCTTGTTTACCTCACTAGCTGAACTCCGACTGTTTGCAATTTGCTTAAGTTGACCTAGATTTGAAGCAGTGTTGTTAGTCATTGTTACCATGGATTGTTTTAGATGATTAAATATATATAGATATGCAAATTTAGGATAATACGTAATAATAAGATTGGTCTGGAATTTCTAGAGGTCTATTTGAAGGACTCAATATTTGTATATATAATATCATTTGTTCACAGTTGCTCACTTATGCTTTTTAGTATGCTACAGTCATCAACGGTCCTTCTTATTCTTATTTAGAGTGTTATATTATATTCGGCTTGCAAACTTTTATCAGTATTGCAGTCATTTGTGTGATTTGTGAAATCTATTTGGGCAAAGAGTAGCCAGTGTGTTTCCAGGATTCTTTCTGTGGATTCTTTTTGTGACCATCGGATCTATACTGCTATTCCTAACATTGAACTTTGTGAGTTCTAGGACTACAGCTTTTTTATTTCGGAACTATTTGCACTTATTTTGTAAAAGTAATTCATTTTGATATATGTTTTCGTTTCCCAGTTTGTAAAACATTTCCTCGTAAATGCGTTATTCTTTAAAGCATAAATCAAGATTTGTACATAAAACATGCTAGTCTTTAGTGTCTTCTTCGTTAAAGGCACACTTGCCGCGAAAATCAAGAATACTGTTTACGTAAACAACTGTAGGCAGTTTTCTGTATTTTTCCTAGACAGTAGAAGTTAGGAACTTTCTATTCTTACCAAAAATAGAAAGTTTGGGCATTATTTAGTATTTTAATTTGAAATTGAAAATTAGATTTATCAGGTACCCGCAATGTCAACAAACCCCAAACCTGAACATGCACCCAAGCGCCCCCTAATGGTTGAGTCATGTGAGTGATCTAACGACACAGTATAATTTTACGTACTTATACGTACGAGAAATACAGACCGGCGATTGGGTAAGAGTGACTCGAAAAGCCTGCCGATAATTTTTGGAGTGTAAACCACAGATAAGGCCTGATATGAGGGTAATTCAACCACTAAGTTAACTGATATTGATTGTTGTTGTTGTAATCAGGCTTCGATTCTTCGTTTGTTTTTCACCCCCATTTCTATATTCTAAATCTAACTGGACATGTTTTATGTGTCCTGTGTTTGATTTTAGTGGTTTTAGTTGTAGTAAGCTCATGTAAATTGGTTTTCTTAACAAATGTTCAACAGGCTACGACGGCAAGTGGGCCTTTACATATTTGATCTCTTGGCACACGTGTTGTAAATAAAATATCTGGATGATTGCCCAATCGTGGTTTGACACGAACCTTGCGTGCTTTTGTTGTCGTATTACATGATACCAATAGACATAGAGTTACCCGTGAATAGTTTAGATATTTTAGGGAGTTGAGAGAACCCGTTGAACATCTGGTGTTAATATGGTTAGGTAAAATGTGTGAAATAACACACATTATCTTCAATTATTTACTTCCAATCCATAATGCATGTTTTATTTTTCATTGATAAACAGTTAAAGTGGCCGGAGCTGCCAACATTCACACTTTTTTCATAATCTCTGATCGTCACGACAGTAAGAGGTTTTGAAGGCCATCGAAAAACTAAATGATTGGCGTTGGAATGAGGAAAATCCATACAGCATGTCGCCTGTACGAACCGAAAACGTGTTCGAAATGTAAACAAAATTTAAATAACCGGGACGACCATTCATTCATTCTAAGCCAAAGTTAGTTTAAAACAATACTTAATCGTACATTTTCGAGACTAGAAGCACTAAAAAGCTTCTGAATTATACGTCTTGAGAAAAATAACCGATAATTTCAACATTCTGTTTTAATGTACAAAAATCAACATTTTGACAGCTCATGCCACTTTAAAGATAAATTAAGAAAATAGTTAAACCAAACAAACCAAAAGAATATTATTATGGTTCCACATTGTTTTTCTCCACCTCCGAGTAGATGAATAACTCGTTAATCGTTATTAATAACACTAAGAAATAGCCTACTGACGTATTTCAGAGTGAAGCGAAAAGAGGTCAAAATTATTAAAATAAAACTGTTGGCACATTTATAATATTTCCTAATAGCAGCCACGCGACAAGCTTGTCTCGTTGTCATGGAAACCTATTTTGCTCTAACATAGGGTTTTTAAGCATCAAAGAAACGTTTAAATGTATAACATAATTACGCCAATGAAAGATACACAGTGTGTTATGGCGCGATAAATTCATAAGAAACAATTATGATATGACATTCTACCCTCCTGTATGTGCGTGCCGTGTGCAAATATACAATGTACATGTTAAGTAGAGATGACTTTTCAAACAACATCGAGTGTGTAGTGCAACATACCAGCCGGTAGGTTTACCTCCCCCGGAAGAAGTGATCTTTTGCTTGTCATACAAAATAAAGGATTGAACCTGATAATGTTGTGAGTGTGGTTATATTCTGTCCTTTTGTATTGAAAACTGGGCTGTCATGAACGTATAAAGTCATCAAAGGTTTGATTTCACAACATTTCCCACGATAGCGTCACAAGCAACCCAGCCTGTCAAGGCCGTAGCCATAGTGACATTATGTCATTCTGCTTCAAAATATCTGGGTCAACCGTCGCACGTGACCAAAGCTTATCGTTGATTGGTTAAAAGTTCCCACTCTGTCCCGGGGGAGGGAAAAGGAACGGCAATCCTCAACAGGTCACTTTTTCCTCATTTTTCTCAATTATTGGGGTAGAATCGACTTTAATACCTTCGTCTTGGTGTTTATTGCGTAACCGGATACCGCTGAACGTTGGTTCGCACCTCGTCATACCCCTCGAATGCTGCGCATTCTCGTGGTTTGACTCGGTACGAACCAACGTTCAGCGGTATCGGGTTACGCAACAAACACCGCTACGGCGGTATTAAACCCTTAATTCTACCCCTCCTGCATGAGCGTGCCGTGTGCAAATATACATGTTAAGTAAAGATGACTTTTCAAACAACATCGAGTCTGCAGTGCAACATGGGCTGGTAGGTTTACCTCCCCCGGAAGAAGTGATATTTTGCTTGTTATCATACAAAATGAAGGATTTAACCTGATAATGTTGTGAGTGTGGTTATATTCTGTCCTTTTATATTGAAAACTGGGCTGCCATGAACGTATACAGTCATCAAAGGGTTGATTTCACAACATTTCCCCCGATAGCGTCGTCAGCAACCCAGCCTGTCAAAGCGGTAGCCATAGTGACATTATGTCATTCTGCCATAGAACTTAGTTCTATGATTCTGCTTCAAAATATCTGGGTCAACCGTTGCACGTGACCAAAGCTTATCGTTGATTGGTTAAAAGTGCCCACTCTTTCCCGAGGGAGGGAAAAGGAACGGCAATCAACAACAGGTCACTTTTTCCTCATTTTTCTCAATTATCGGGGTAGAATCGACTTTAATACCTTCGTCTTGGTGTTTATTGCGTAACCCGATACCGCTGAACGTTGGTTCGCACCTCGTCATACCCCTCGAATGCTGCGCATTCTCGTGGTTTGACTCGGTACGAACCAACGTTCAGCGGTATCGGGTTACGCAACAAACACCGCTACGGCGGTATTAAACCCTTAATTCTACCCCTCCTGCATGTGCGTGCCGTGTGCAAATATACATGTTAAGTATAGATGACTTTTCAAACAACATCGAGTCTGTAGTGCATCATCGACTGGTAGGTTTACCTCCCCCGGAAGAAGTGATCTTTTGCTTGTTATCATACAAAATGAAGAATTTAACCTGATAATGTTGTGAGTGTGGTTATATTCTGTCCTTTTATATTGAAAACTGGGCTGTCATGAACGTATACAGTCACCAAAGGATTGATTTCACAACATTTCCCCCGCTAGCGTCGTCAGCAACCCAGCCTGTCAAAGCGGTAGCCATAGTGACATTATGTCATTCTGCTTCAAAATATCTGGGTCAAGCGTTGCACGTGACCAAAGCTTATCGTTGATTGGTTAAAAGTTCCCACTCTGCCCGAGGGAGGGAAAAGGAACGGCAATCAACAACAGGTCACTTTTTCCTCATTTTTCTCAATTATCGGGGTAGAATCGACTTTAATACCTTCGTCTTGGTGTTTATTGCATAACCCGATACCGCTGAACGTTGGTTCGCACCTCGTCAAACCCCTCGAATGCTGCGCATTCTCGTGGTTTGACTCGGTACGAACCAACGTTCAGCGGTATCGGGTTACGCAACAAACACCGCTACGGCGGTATTAAACCCTTAAACATATCATGTCACAGAGAATAGGTGATTTGCCAATTACTTGAAAATGACGTAATTTTGTAGCCATTGAAAAACTGGCAAATGGTCTACTACCAGCGTATACTACAGGTCGTCTGAAACTCGGTATACTCTTAAGAAATAGTTCATCAAACAATAGAACAGTGTTTATTCCATCACAAAGCTGACGGAAGGAGCATACCTGTGCAAAATAGCCCCCAAAAATTTAAATACAAGAAACAAAACAACAATAACATATTTATCTTACCCCGATGTTATCCCGTGTCCGTACTTTGATTTGGGATTGATCTTTTGCGACACACGCATGATTAATTCTCTTTTGCGATTATCACTGTCTGGGAAAAACTTTACTGATATTTCACCTTCCGTTCCACTAACACAAATATTCTACGAAATTTCCGGTAATCTGTGTTGATTAATCTTAGATTCACGTTCAACTGGAGATTCTGATTTGTTTCGGTTTTGTGTTGAATAGATTAAGGATCACGTTCAACTTGGGAATACAATGCTGTGTATTTGATCCGTGTTGGTTAGATTTAGGGTCACATTCAACACGTGAATCCAATGCTGTGTTTTGATCCGTGTTGATTAGATTTAGGGTCACGTTCAACATGATAATACAATACTGTGTTTTTGATCCGTGTTGGTAAGATTTAGGATCACGTTCAACTTGAGAATATAATACTGTGTTTTGGATCCGTGTTGGTTAGATTTAGGGTCACGTTCAACATGATAATACAATACTGTGTTTTTGATCCGTGTTGGTAAGATTTAGGATCACGTTCAACTTGAGAATATAATACTGTGTTTTGGATCCGTGTTGGTTAGATTTAGGGTCACATTCAACACGTGAATGCAATACTGTGTTTTGGATCCGTGTTGGTTAGATTTAGGGTCACATTCAACACGTGAATGCAATACTGTGTTTTGGATCCGTGTTGGTTAGATTTAGGGTCACATTCAACACGTGAATGCAATACTGTGTTTTTGATCCGTTTTGATTAGATTTAGGGTCACGTTCAACTTGGGAATACAGTACTGTGTTTTTGATCCGTGTTGATTAGATTTAGGGTCACGTTCAACTTGGGAATACAATACTGTGTTTTGGATCCGTGTTGGTTAGATTTAGGGTCACATTCAACACGTGAATGCAATACTGTGTTTTTGATCCGTTTTGATTAGATTTAGGGTCACGTTCAACTTGGGAATACAGTACTGTGTTTTTATCCGTGTTGGTTAGATTTAGGGTCACGTTCAACTTGGGAATACAATACTGTGTTTTTATCCGTGTTGGTTAGATTTAGGGTCACGTTCAACTTCAGAATCCAATACTGTGTTTTTGATCCGTGTTGATTAGATTTAGGGTCACGTTCAAATTGGGAATACAGTACTGTGTTTTTGATCCTTGTTGGTTAGATTTAGGGTCACGTTCAACATGAGAATATAACACTGTGTTTTTTATCCGTGTTGGTTAGATCTAGGTTCACATTCAACTTCAGAATCCAATATTGTGTTTTTATCCGTGTTGGTTAGATTTAGGTTCACATTCAATTAGAGACTACACTATTTTTTTTTTGATCCGTGTCTTTTTGATTGAGGTAAAAAATCAAATAAAGATTTAAATGTTTCTGTGTTTCGATTACCTATTTAATGTTTGTCGATTTTTATTACATTTAAAGGTCAAGAGCGTTTCCGCAGCATGACGAATTCCTACTACAGAAATACAAATGGCTGCCTGTTGATGTTTGATGTCACACGTGCGTCTTCGTTAGACAGCACACTAAGATGGCAAGTTTTACTGTATGGTCGAGTTCGATTATGAATTCAGCGTACGGGTAAACCGAAGGACTTCCTTCAGCAGAGAATTTGTGTAACACGTGACCGATTTGTCACGTAATCTCGAGAAGCCAGGGTGCACTAGGATTTCAACATGGCGCCCATGCTGTTCAAATGCAGATAAACAAGTTGTCATAGCAACCGTGACGTTCGCTTACTACCGTTAGTGTGTGAACTTCGATTTTAACACTGAAGAGCGAACACATTTTGCTTACGTCAGAAATTACCTTCGGCGTACGCCAAATACATAATCGAACTCGACCTATGAGTTTCATGAAAAATATGCATATTCCTGATTTCTATCATGTTATTCAAATATACACAGTATTCTATAAATATTTAATGCCAAATGAAAAGTGTATTATGCTTGAAAGAGAAGATTGTCTACCACGCCCATATTGTCTGTTCTCTTTTACTAAAAGTTACACATCAATTTGATTAGAAACTGTTCTTTTATTGTCAAATCAACATTGGCCTATTAGTTTGTATTTAGGGTTTCGTGATTCGTTAATTGTTTCTTCACTTATCAGTATATTTAGAAATCGGAAATCAAAATGACTTTCAGGAATTGTATCGTCGATTGCTTGTTGTCCAATTTTTGAGAGTTTTTTTCACTCCACCCGGGCAATTTCTCGTCCTATGTGTTAAACTAAAATTCAGTTCAGCTTTGGGACCAGGTGTTTCTAGTGGGCCGACTGAAGAACTGGTATGTTGTCTAGGCAAACAAAAGTCAGGTTACTTTGCCCATAATCCCGTTCAAACACCAGTATAAATTAGAGTTAGAACTAGAGTGCTTACTTTTGATTTTTCGGCATTCTCATTTAAACACCAACGACATACATGTAGGTGTTTGACTAATTACCGTTTACTGGATTGATAATATGCCGTTTACGTTTCTATTATTTTTATAACTGCATGTAGTAAAATTTTTATTTTTTCTTCTGTTAACAGGTACAATGAGATCAGCGAATTTTGTACGCCGCTTCCGAAGATGATTTTGTTGGGAACAAAGTGTCACTTAAACCGGGAAGTATCAGCCGGGAGGGCTTTGAAATTAGCCGAACATTTAAATATACCTTACATGGAAGTTAGTCCCGAAATGGACATCAATGTATCGTCTGCCTTCGAGAATCTCGTGGATATGATATTAACAGATTTGACTGAACACAGACAAAAAGCATTGATGTTGCATAAAACTGTCAAACTTGAATGTCAAAACAAGAAAGTGTTTTCATGTGTTTGCTGAAGATACCTCGAACTATAAATACAGCAAATATTTATTGTGATTTTTATTAGTTACTGTCTTTTAGAAAGTGAGTATAACAGAATTCTCGTTATTTTTTTCGATTACACTTTCTCTTCCTTGAAAGTGTAAACCCCAAAAATAACGAGAATACTAAATATTTATTGTGTTTATGTCTAAGTGGTGTCGATACGTCATTTTGATATGCTAATTAAAACACACCCAGTCGGATAGAATACCTTTTGACTAAATAAACTATAGGCAAACATTTAAAAATATGGAGTCTGTTTCGCAAAGCGGCGTAGCGTAAGTAAGCAACCCATACTGTAGAGATACGTTTATCTTTCTAAATGATATTAGCATTTAATAAATTTATAATTATTTATTTATTTTTTTGTCTGCAGTAAATATGTTGATATGTACTTTCGACGCCATTTGTATTCAGCCCAAAAGTGTTCGGATTTTCTGTATAAAACACCGATGGTTTTGTTGTTGTTGTAATAAAGAAGTGGGATCGTCAGGAAGTGTATATTCAACCAATCGGAACACACTTCTGCTCGCATTGATAAAGTCTGCACAACAAATTGGTGTAACTTACTACTTATTATTAACAAATTCTTCAAAGATATCCGTCGCATTCTCAAACCCACGATGGAGACTGATGAATGAAACTTGGAATGAAGTTCTAGAGGACCTTAGGCCATATTTTTCTTGAAAAAAATTTAACGTTTTCTTGTATATCCCGCTCGTGTACCTCAACTTAAAATTAGCACGAACGAGGAAAATCTAAATATTTTGTCACCAAACAAAATTGTCGATTTTAAATGTTGTCACTTTCTCGTCACAAATATAATTATGCCTATGTACAGATCCATTTTAAAGGGTTTGGGATTAATATTGTTCATATATGTGCGCATGTATGTATTAAATGAATATCAACGTACTATAAAACTGATTGTCGATTTCTTGGGTTTATGTCAGCTTCAGGGCTGGGCGATCCAGGTTCAAGCCTGGGTCGAGTCAGACCAAAGACTTTAACAGTGGGAGCTGCTGCTGCTTCGCTTGGCGCTCAGCAATAGGTTTTTGATTGTTTGGTGTTTTACGCCGCGCTCAAGATTTTTTCACTTATGTGGCGACGTTGCCAGTTTTATTGTGGGAGGAAACCGGGCTCTGTGCCCGGAGGAAACCCACGACCTTCCGCTGGTAACTGGCAACCATCCCACATAGGTCGTTCGAGTGAAACCCCAGTCAGAAAATTTTCCGGCCCGGTGTCAGTATAATGTGACTGGGTGAGGGGGCTTGCTGGGTGTCATCGGCAAGGCGTCTGGGTGAGGCAGCACCAAATAAAAGAACAGTGGAAATCTGCCCGGCCACAAGGAGACAACGTCTTCATATGACTGAAATACTGTTAAGCAGAACGTAAAACCCAAATCACTCACTCACTCACTCTTGGGGTTATATTTTCATAAATGCATTCTTGAGACTTTGATCTCAGGATCCACATGCTTTCTTTCGTAATAACTTTGGTTTATATTTGTCCGTAATTATATTCAGTCTAGATGAATTCAGTTTGGTTGATTCATTGATTGTTTTTTTACGCCGCACTCAAGATTATTTTACTGAAATGGCGGCGTTGGCAGGTTTATTGGGGAGGAAGCCCCCTACCTTCGACGAGTACCTGGCAACTCTTTCACATACAGTGATCGAGTGAAAAATCCACGTCTGAGTAAATAACCGGGATGACCATTCATTCATTCTAAGCCAAAGTTAGTTCAAAACAATACTTCATCGTACATTTTCGAGACTAGAAGCACTAAAAAGCTTCTGAATTATACGTCTTGAGAAAAATAGCTAATAATTTCAGCATTCTGAATTAACGTCAAAATATCAACATTTTGGCAGCTCATGCCCCTTTAACGAAAATATAGTGTTGCCACATGCAGACCTACATAAACTTGTTAATAGACTTTTTATGGAGGTGATGTCATAGGCACATGCACATACCTTTCTTTGTACCATGAAATCGAGTTTCACCTGACCTATTTATTAACACATATCTTACCGCGAACGAAAGGCTGACATGCCTTTCTTTACTGCAATAGGTGAAGTCGAGTTAGTTATAAAGAGCTATTTCCATACTTTGTAGTATGCAGCATCCATTTAGCACCCACGCATCAGGTGACTGTGGTTACGCCCTTTCGCATAAATAGAGGACGGGAATATCAGCATGAGAATGTACATAAAACAGCTGCAGAACACCGACTCTTTGGTTGAATAATTAAACGGTTATTTACTCTGGGTTAGGCGAGCGATAATATAAGACCAGGGTTTTAAATGAGTGAGCAAGTCAGTTTGTAAATGCTTATTGGAGAATCTTGGGTGGCGAGGCACTAAATAAAAATAATTAATACGTTTGGGTTGGATGGCAGAATGCATGGATGAACCTATTAATTATATGGAAAAGGCTATTATTACTGATTAGACTGGCTAGAAGTTTCACTCAATTACCGCCGAGCCTGATGACATCACCTAGATTTACGCAAAGCTTTCTGGGTAAGATGAACCTCAGTTCGCCATTTTGTTCATTGGTAGATGTCACTTTTTTGGAAAACATTGATGCCATAACCTGTTTTTATCCACACATTTTTCTGGTAACTTAACGCCTTTTACGTCTTCTTTTCGATACAGTATTTTTTCAACCGCCTTATTTTAAAATTATGTTGACGTCCCTCAATCCCCGGAATGCTTTACTCGTGAATTCCAAGTGACGTCATCAAGCAATCGGTCTATTGCCCTTTGTGAAAATGCAGACAGGTACCGGACGAAAGTAGGGGGCTTCCGCAGGACAGAGATCCGGGTTTCCCCCTACTGGTTCAAAGTGAAATAATCTTGAGCGCGGCGTAAAACATCAAACAATCAACAATCAATCTTTTAATTGACCGATTGCTTGATGACGTCACTTGGAATTTTAGCGCCAAGCATTTCGGGGGATTGAGGGATGTTAACACAATTTTAAAATATCACGGAAGAAATAATACTGTATCGAGAAGACGACGTAAAAGTTACCAGAAAAATGTGTGGATAAAAACAGTCTTCAATGTGGCATCTTGCTAAGTACCAATAAACAAAATGCCGAACTGAGGTAAATTTTACCCAGAAAGCTTTGCGTAAATCTATGTGACGTCATCAGGCTCGGCGGTAATTGACAATTTGGTAACGAAAATCTCCTTAAATGAGTTTTTGCTTCCTATTTTAACTGTAAGTATATGTTTTTATTTGTCGGTAAATCTTGGATAGTAGAAATCGTCATCGATTTTTAACGTATGAAAATAATACCCGGTAGGACTTTTTATTGTAGGAAGAGAATGTGGAAACATATTTCGAATAAATGACACAATGAAAATTCCGTATAATAAAATACAAATATAGACCAGCTTCTGTATGATGACAAACATGTCAAAGTAACAATTATATTATATATAAATGTTTTGGAAATTAAGTCCCACTGGTACTGGGCATTTAAGGATATTTTTTTACTAGAAAAACTACTTAGACAAGTTTCTCTGACTGTTGTGTTTTAAATGAGAATTGGTTAAGGCATCACCACGAGGTAAATTGTATATAAACAACGCGAGTTGTTTTTAACTTGTTACCTATTGCACTTGATAAAGACAGCGGCATAGGTGTCGGAAGCTCGTGCAGAAACAACTTACTTCGCGGTGATGCCTTAATCACTTCACATCCGTATGAAACCCACGTTGTTCTGTATTTGTCAAATTATAATTGGCATATACACCTTAAAGTGGCATGAGCTGCCAAAATGTTGATATTTTGACGTAAAAACTGAATATTGGAATTATCGGCTATTTTTCTCAAGACGTATAATTCGGCAGTTTTTTAATGCTTTTAGTCTCGAGAATGTACGATACAGTCTTGTTTTGAACTAACTTTGGCTTAGAATGAATGAATGGTCGTCCCGGTTATTTAAATTTTGTTTACTATTCCGGTTCGTATAGGCCACATACTGTATGGATTTTCCCCATTCCAACGCTAATCGATGACCTTCAAAGCCTGTTACTGTCGCGACGATAAGAAATTACGAAAAAAGTGTGAATTTTGGCAGCTCACGCAGTTGACAAATTGCACCTGATGGTTTGGTTATAAGAAAAGACATGGGTCCAGAAACAGAATCAAATTAACAGTATAAATAAACATCCAATTGTTCAGTCTATTTGATATGCATGGTCTGTCGCCGTTGCCAAAACGTAATTTCTGAAAAAGAATTATTTTAATCCTCTTGGAATTGTGACGAATTAAGGTCGTTTGTAACAAGGAGAAGGGGCAATAACATATATCAAGTTTGACTGTTTCCACAAATCTTCAAAGTCTTTGATCAGAAAGATTTTGGGCCATTTTGTGACCATATATGGTATTAGCCCGGATTATCGGTCTTACGGCGACTGGTATTATATGGCTGCTAATGTGTCTTGTCGCCTTATGACGAACACGGAGAGAAAAAAAAATCGGCAGACCCAGATTTCTCGGCTAATATGGTATCTGCTTCTCTCTTGCTCCAAACTTAAACCGATTCCAGGTGGGGTTAATAAACTCAGCGACCATGAATGAAATACAGCTTTCGAAGGCTATAGACCCTTTCAGCTTAGAATGACGTTGTTCGAGTTGTATGGCATTGAGGTCTTTTCTCTGTTGCGGGCGCTGTGACACGCCTCTTTTGGATTGCGTCATAGACGAAATGAACACGATTCCGACGTCAAATTGATCCAAAAACTAAATTTAGCGTCATTTTGCCATACAACGAGGCTTCTGCGCAAGCGTCACTCCTTAAGCCGAAAGGTCCATCTCGAGTGTCATCTTTATTTATAGTGTCTTTATCAAACATCCCATCTCAAGTGTCTTTTGTGCTATACGCTTTGGGTCATCAACAAGCACAGTGAAATTTCCATTTTTCCTTCGGTTCTTTATAAACCGTGGTATCCTTCGACAAAACGATCCCTGACGATCGCTGTTTTAAATCCGCTAAGACGAGTTCTACCAATGTATCAAAAGCGTCTTTTACATTAACTCCTAACTCAGAACTTATTTCAATGTATGGAAGCTCTAAATGATCAGCTAATTGTTCTGCTCTTTCGCTTTGAACCGTTCTGTACAAATGGCACTTGGTTCCCACTAGAATGACCTTAGGCATCGTGTCAGCTTTACTCTGAAGGTCGTTATACCTGACAAGAAATCATAAAGTGTAATGAATACAAAGGTCGCTAAAAGATATTATATTAAATCGAGTGTAATTATCATATTCAATTGTACATGCAGTAAGTTGATTAGCCTCTGTAGTTGATTAGCCTTTACTCTCCACTTGCCAGTATTCATTTTATATTTAAACTAGAGATACAGATGGTATTTACGAAACAATGGTGGGTCAGAGCGGCCACATACAACAATTCAACTGAACACAAGAACCAGGTATCATTAAATGAAGAATGTTTGCTTCAGAGAGAAAAATCCACCGATTAGGAACACTGACACAAAACTAATTTGTATGAAACCAAGCGACGTGACGATATCAGAATTATTTCTAATGTACAATGTCGTACAGTATTAGTAAACAAACCGACAGTCATTTTGAATGCGTTGGCAAGCCTTATAAGATACAAAGGAAAAATAAGTTCAGAAACGAACAATCACTCTAGTGTCGAAAGACAAAACTGTGTGCATTTTTTTCTTGATGAACTTTATCCATTAGGCATTGGACTTTAAATGTTTAAACACAGGTCCTTGGAGCATGAAACGTCTACAGATAAAATTTAATTCATTTTTGTTTGAGATTTGGGTGATAAGTCGTTTCTGAATTTGTTATTTTTCTAGTATCTTGCAGAAATGAACGTGAATAAACATAGTTAGGATACTTCCGCATTTGCAATATGTAAACAAACATGACAGCTCCATGTTGACTGCAGCAAACCAATATGAGATTCTGACAATTGTCTACATCTCTTGCAACCTGGGACCGGTTGTTCAAAACAAAATTAGCTTAACGGCAGGTTAAATGACGTGGCGTAACAAAGAAATCCCTTTGTGACGCGACGTCATCTGACCTGCCGTTAAGCTAACGGCGCTTTGAACAACCCACCCCAGGTCAACAGACAGCAGATATTGTCCCATTGTTGATTTTAACTGTTGCACATAAAACAACTGTAGTGTTGAATCTTGTAATCTTGGAATCTTGTAAGTTTATTAGTTCAAAATCTTACCAACTTCTGACATTATCAAAGGTGGTTGTATCAGTCAGGTCAAACAAAATGAAACAACCCTGAACATCTCTGTAGTGTGAGTTAGTCAAACTCCGAAACCTTTCTTGTCCTGTTCACATATATAAAATGATTGATTGATTAATCGATCTGTTGGTTGTCTCTTTAAGTGGAATTTCGGAGCCGGTCGTGATATTTAAGAAATAAACACGATTTTTATGGGTTGCAACTCCAGGAAACCGTGTTCATTTCTTAAAGATCTGTTGGTTGGTTGATTAATTGATTGATTCACTCATTCAACGATCAATGACTGGTAGACTGGTCTATTGATTGAGTGAGATTGATTGATCGTCTGTCGACCCATTCATCCATGCATCCATTAGTGAAGATTTAATGATTGATTGATTGCTTGATTGATAGGTGTTTTAAACCGCACTCGAGAAGATTCCACTTACCCAGCCGACTCAAATCAGGTCTAAAAACTTTGCCTTAATCCAAGCCTAATTCGCCTTTGGTCAACCGTTCTCAGTTTTATGAGAAGAGGACATGACAAACCGTGTCAACTTGCCAGAAAAACTTCAAGCTTCAACACTGTTCATGATGTTGAATAAATCTCTGAAAATCTCTTCACTTAAACGTATGGGTTCTTTGAAGTAGGCCCATATTCAATTAAAATTATCATTTAAATGTTTTGCATTTTTATAACAACTAGTGACACGGCATATTGTGACTGAATTAATAAGGCGGTACCAAATAGACGGCTTGCCATTGTTTACACAGGCTATATTTTTACACCTTGAATATATGTCACTTATGTTACAGGTGGGCGAAAATGGGTTTGCTTAGGGTTTGGTTGATTGATTGATTGCGCTCAAGACTATTTCCCTTATATGGCGGCGTTGCCAGTTTTATTTTCGGAGGAAACCGGGCTCTGAGCCCGGAGGAAACCCACGACCTTCCGCTGGTAACTGGCAACCATTCCACATAGGTCGTTCGAGTGAAAACCCAGTCAGAAAATTTTCCAATTTTTGGACTGAGTGGGATTCGAACCCGCGACCCATTGGTGCTTAGGGTTTGGCTTTGATAACGACTTATATATAAATACTTTGTTTATATAAATGTTTATAGGAACTCAAACTGCGATGGGAATATATAAAGTGTGTTTACCTGCAGTATCCCACAAACGTAGGAGAATCTTCTTGTCGCCTTTTCCAATAACTTTCACCATCGAGTCCATTCCGTCACACGGTTTTAGATTGGCGTTGTAACGTCCAGTCACGAATCTATTGATAAAGGTTGTTTTCCCTACTCTCAAATCTCCGATCACAATAAACTTTAGGGTGAAGTCAATTTTCTCTCCGGAAAAACTTGTCGGCTTCATTGCAACCACCAGGTTATTTAAACTCCGTTACATTCTCGCCGTTTTCACCAAATAAATTGCCTCGATAGGCAAAATCATCTGTTACTAACAAAGTTAAGACACCGAACTGGTATCCGCTCGACTGCCGGATGTAGGTTGTCAGCTAATGGCTATAGCCTAAACTAGTGGCTACAACAAAAGCGCACACGAATGGAGTTCGATATTCTAGAATCGTAAATTTGAATATTGTTAAAAGGAGAAATGATATATTTTATGAGATAAGATCTTGGTAATTTTTATTTGTCCTCTTTCTCGTTTTAAGAGTCACGTGTTACAGCATCACACTTTCTCATATGGTTCTGACTGTAGACATATGTGAATGCATACAGGGCTTGTTAACCGCCAGGTTTATCGCTTCTTCCACACTTGCTCATTGCTAATCTAACAGCGAATACAGACAAATATTTCTAAGATTCAATCTCAGCGAAGGTCATTTCTGTTACACCAGCGAGGGTACAGCATTGTGGTCTTTGGTTATATAACAATCCGGAATGATCAATTGAAGCACAATCATATCTGCAAAGACAAAAAAGATATATTTTCTCAGTGTACTAAAAGAAATGTTGTAATCAAATCAATTTCACATACATGTACTGCCTGTCGGACGCGTATAAGCTTAACGGAATTGTCCACTAGTGATATCTTGACGAAATCCTCCGAAACATTGTCCATTGCACAAGAAACTTCAATAAATGTCTTTTTCTATCACAATTTCTTTGTCACATATCCTAGTGAATTAAAGTACATTTATTTATAAGGTAGAACCCAGGGGTGGGTCATACATAGATGTCGGCCTATATAGACTTACAGATAACCATATATAACGTCATGGAGTATCTTTGAGTTATGTATAACTTAAGCTAAGTACACCTCTGCAGTTATCCCCTGACATTGTTACTGTAGGTCTAGTTAATTATTAACACTTCAAATATACGTACATGTTTATATGAGCCTCGAGAAAATGCGAGATTGATTATCTGAATCACATATTCACATTCTATTCACATAGTCAGACTCGTGGACTGACCGTTGGGTTAGATTGATTGATTGATGTTTTACGCCGCACTCAAGATTATTCCCTTGGGTTAGAAAAACAACTCAATCGAAAACCACATTAGCAGTAAGCTGAAGGGCCCGTATAGAAGACTATGGGATGGCCTTACACCTTAAATTAAACCTACAGTCAACCGGCAATTTGTGGATCATATGACAGAAGGGTTGTAATGTACAATACTCGACCTGCTTTGAAATCCAGAATTTCCGAAGAATGTCGAGGCCGACCGGAGCCCGGCGGGAATTCCCGAGAGGTGTTCGTAATCAAGCGAAATGAAAACAACTGTACGACATTGCCCGATGATTGCAGTGAGTGGACTATGGATTGATCAGATATTGATATATTGCAACCTTTGTCACTTAAACACAGTCACATCATGTGAATGACCGTATAAAAATAAGTTATTAATAAGAATGCGGTGCCTATACATTCCAGTTCACGTGGGTGAAATTCAGTTGATATAAAAATTAAAAATCATCTACACAGTATGCATGATTCAAACGCCTGCTAAATAGTTACAATAAGGTGAAGACTTTGATAACGATGTAAGAACTACATCGAAACGTCGTCTCCCAATAAACCAAGCAGTTGTTATCCATAAGTAATTCTTCACCTTATTGTAACCTTCCAACTTCTAAATGCCATTAAAAGATTTGACAATTAGTTCTCAACCTCTTCATTTGAATAATGAATGACTTTCACTGCGTTTTTCGTGTAAAAATATATATGATTAATATCTCTGGCAAAAGTTTGGTTGTAAGTAAAGCGAGGTACTGGGGAAAGTTTTATCAAACTATTAGAGGTCAAAAAAGATTCGAAACTGTTGAACACACGAGAGTAGACTTTGATACGTACGCCTATGTACTATGGTAACTAGAAAGGTTATGGGCGCCAGTACAGGATGGTGGGGGAGGTGGGGGTGGTGGGCCGAGGTGTCAATCTGAAAGTGCAACCTTTGTCACTTTAACACAATCACACCATGTACCTGACAGTAAAACGTACAGTGCGTTTTTCATGTAAAAGTATCTGTGATTAATACCAGAATAGAGAATCGGAAAGGACTCTGATATACGTAGGCCTATGTACTATGATAACAAGAAAGGTCCCAAAGAAACTGTTATGGGCGCTAGTACAAGGTAGTCGGGGAGGCGGTTTGGGGGGGGGGGGGGGGGGGGGCGAGGTGTCAAGCTGGAAGTGGTCTCTTCTGGCGGGAATGAAAATAACCTTTAATGCTTATGTTCTCTCAGAAAAAAAAATATTAACTGAACATGTATCTATGCAGGTGGTTTTCCCCAAAGTTCCTTTAAGATCATTAGATTTTCTTATTTACAGTATCGATCTGTAATAGTGACTTTACCTGGTTAAGGAGAGAAGGGAGGAGCCTTAAAAGTGTTCTTTGAGTTAGGAACTTGGGCCATTCTTTTATTCTCGTTTTGTCACTTATGACATACGGGTTTTTTTCTCTCTGTTTTTCGTAGTCTAACAATAGTTTGATTATGCAACTTCTTAGTTTGCTTTAAAGGAGAGGCTATGGATCTTTCGTTGGTTAAAGACGAATAGGGGGCCTACCAAAGTTCATCAGGGGGTGGGGGGGGGGGGGAGGGGTTCTCCAAACATTCAAGCTCGACAATGCATCGTTATTGCAGCATATACCTCGAACCCTACGTCACAATCAAACAACCAATGGGATTGTTGAATTTTCCGTCTGCAGGACGGCTTCTTGCAACCAATAGAAGTGCGTCTCTGGCAAATACAGCTGTGATGCGAGCCCGAAACACATTGGTGGAAGACGGCATGAACGGAAAATGATGGGGAACCCCCATTAAAACAGGCAATCAACGCTTTAATATCATGAATAAAAACTTAACTTGCATAATGGTCCAAAAGTAAATAAATAAATACAAATAAGTAGCCTACAAGTGGGATCGACGTAAAGCTATGACCTTAGATCTGGTCTCCGTTATCAAATATACGCGGATTTTTAATCAGATACACGCTATGGCGCGAAATTTTTTTATGTCGTTTATCAGAAAATATCTACATGTTGGCCCATATGCGGCGTCGGTTCAAATTCAACGGTGTATTTAGGCTATGAAACAAACGCACTTCTATAGTAATACACGGTACAGAACCTAAACAATGGGATTTTATAATTAGCTGGATACAATTTGAACAACACGTAGTTTACACGGTATTCATTGCCTTCCAATCGCCAGAAAGTCTCTGCCTGGAGTTAATTGTTCATCCACAGTAGGTCAAAGGTAAGTCTGTCTGTCCTTTTTGACACAAGCATTAGCTGTGAATATTCCAAAAGATCATTAATAGAAAGGAACTTTTGTGTATTTTTCACATAAGCGACGTGTATTCTTTGTACATGTACAAGCGTATTAAAGCTGCATTGCGTCTGACAAGTCTGGAACAACTATACCATTAGAGTTGCCCGAGAAATCTGGGCTCTGTCGAATTTTTTTTTCTCTCCGTATGCGACAAGACACATTAGCAGCCATATAATACCAGTCGCCGTAATGCCGATAATCCGGGCTACATTAGGGTGTAAATCCAACCACCAAAGGCGATAACTTTCAAATTGACCCTTCGTAAAACCCCTAGTTTAAAGGCGAGGAAAAGGAAACAAGTTAGTAAATGCGCTGTAAACTACTTTCGTTTTCAACTAAAACTATATCGGTACACATTTTGCAAAATTTGCTAAAAGAACGTTGTGGAACCATATTCCCATTAAGGCTTAGCGGCGTGTCTCGTTCGGACAATCAGCAAATAGCTCACCAGTCACTGCACGGGCTAGAGAAATTAGTCAACACTATCAGTCTGCTATTCAAACCTAGGTAAATGTCGATCATTTCAAGGCGTTTATAACTAAAGACAAAAACTTCAACTTCTCCGAAATATATACTGGCTTGCAAATCAATCTTCAGGGAAAACGGGACAGGCTGCATTATGTGTCTACATGTGAAGGTGAAGGTCGTTGTAGAAATTGTCCCGCGGCTGATACTTCAGGATATGGCCACAGAAGATACTATAAGCTCACAGGGGAAGTAATTCACCTATATCCCTTCCTGTAAATTTTCACTTGTGAATGGCGCCCTCCACTGACGATCGTATGGCAAGCCAAAAGTTTGTCGGGCAGATTGGTTTTCAGTTTTATTTCACACCGTAAACCACGTGCAAGTTCCACAGACGTTAATATTATACTCTCTAGGAGCCCATTCGATACAATGGCAAGTTGTTTTTTTTTGTTTTCTTCAGCTTTACGACAGTTAATTTGAGCAAAAGTAACCATTCTATTAAGCACTTAAAATATTTAGGATATTAATTGGTACATAGACAAATACCAATCAATCTAGATACCGTATTAACCAAATATTGTTTTACCTGTTGTAGGGAACTATATCACTTACCCCATAGTCCACTTAAAAGAACGCTACCATGATTTCATTATTTTTAGCCAATCAAAGTTGAATGAAAACGACAAACAATATGTATTAGTCATGTGATGTAACTAAGCCAATGGACGGGTGACTGACGTACAAATTCTGAACTAGCCTTTGTCTTTCCAATTATGTTGCCATGATTATAGACGCATGTCTTGGTGCGTTATAGAGCCGCAATATAAACAAATGACGAGCCATAAAATAATTGACTAGACTTATTATACAAGAGCTGCCAAAATGTTGATATTTTGACGTTGAAACAGAATGTTGGTATTATCGGTTATTTTTCTCAAATCGTGTAATTCAGAAGCTTTTTAGTGCTTCTAGTCTCGAGAATGTACGATAAAAAATGTTGGCTTAAAATGAATGAATGGTCGTCCCTGTTATTTAAATTTTGTTTACTTTTTTAACACTATTCCGGTTCGTATAGGCCACATGCTGTATGGATTTCCCTCATTCCAAAGCGAATTACAGTCGTGACGATCACAAATTATGAAAAAAGTGTGAATTTGGCAGCTCATGCCACTTTAAGCCAGATACCGGTTGACTTAGTTTACGGCCTAACAGAAGAAATACACACCCCAGTTGTGAGTCGTACAAAAACAGCTTTCCAGCATTTGAGGCTGTCCACAAAAAGACACGAAGCGAGTGTAATTTAACACTGAAGTTACACGCTTCCTGATCAATCGACTGACTTATAACATTAATTCCAACATTTAGACATTTTAAAATTCCTGGACGTACTATATTTGTCCTTCGTGATTTTAGCTCATATAACTCGCTTTCTTCACAAATATCCTATAAGCTTACGGTGACGTGTGGGTCTCTGATACTCTGATACTGCCACCGGTAACATCTGTTATATCACTGTTTTTTAAAGGCACACTTGCCGGGAAAATCCAGAAGACTGTTTACATTTAAAGCAATGGGCGGTTTTCTGTATTTTTCCCAGACAGAAAAAGTTAGGAACTTTCTATTTTTACCAGAAATTGAAAGTTTTGACATCATTTAGTATTTTTAATTGGAAATTGAAAAACAGATGTTTCAGGTACCCGCAATATAAACACACTTTGAACCTGAGTGTGTGCACAAGTGCCGCAATGGTTTAAGTCGTGTGGGTTATCTAACGACACAGTATAATTTTACGAACTTTATCTAAGAAATACATACTAACGATCGAGTAAGAGGGACTATAAAAGCCTGCCGAGTGCAAACCACAGACAAAAACGCTTGAATGAGGGTAATCCAACACTTAAAGGCACACTTGCCGCCGTAGCCTGTTTAAATTTGCTAAGAAAACCAATTTACATGAGCTTACTACGACTAATACCACTAAACTTAAACATAGGACACATAAAACATGTCTAGTTAGCTTTAGAATGTAGAAATGGGGTGAAAAACAAACGAAGAATCGAAGCCTGATTACAACAACAACGATCAGTGTCGGTGAAATTTCGTGTTGGATTACCCTCTTTTCAGGCCTTTGTATTTGTGGTTTACACTCAAACAATTACCAGCAGGCTTTTCCAGTCACTGTTAACCGATCGTCAGTCTGTATTTCTCAGATAAATAGGCCTACGTACAATTACACTGTGCCGTTAGTTCACTCACTCGACTGAAACATAAAATCACCAATAGGGGGCAGTTCGGTTTGTTTACGTTCCGGGTACGTAACAATTCAAATTTTCAAATTCAAATTAAAAATACAAAGTGAACTCCAAACTTTTAAATTTTGGTAAAAATAGAAAGTTCCTAACTTATATTGTCTGGGAAAAATACAGAAAACGGTCTTTCTTTTTTAATGTAAACAATATTCCTGATTTTCGCGGCAAGTGTGGCTTTAAGTTAACCAACATTGATCGGTGTTGTTGTTGTAATCGAGCTTCCATTCTTCGTTTGTTTTTCACCCTCATTTATACATTCTAAACCTAATTGGACATGTTTTATGAGTGCTATGTTTAATTTGAGTGGTTTTAGCGGTAGTAAGCTCGTGTAAATTGGTTTTCTTAACAAATGTCAAACAGGCTACGGCGGCAAGTGGGCCTTTAATATAGTGCAGAACTCAATATATGCATTTATCGGGTGGCTCGAAAAAAAATTGCTACTTAATTATAATTTTATTGACTTCCCAAACACCATTTTGTTCTTCTACCCCTATTGGACACGCTGTTTCTTGTACTTGATCATCTACAAACTGTTGGAAGTAGTCACATGTGAACCAACACGCAACACAAAAAATTGTATCGGTATATATCACCCAAATATTACAAACGTTCTGAATCCAGCCAAAAATGCCAACCGTGTATATCAGGCTGTAACTGGATACATTTTAAACACACACAGATTTAAAATATCCCCTTGCACTATTATATAGCAGAAGTATGAGTACTGTCAATTAGTTGATAAATTTTAAAAAAGATATATACAGCATGTTTTTTAGCTTGGTAATCTATTTATCAAAGATTGAACCAATCTAGAGCTACATATCGATGAGTGCATGTACTTTTGGATATTTTTTCTTTATTATTTTGTCAATTTAAATCCTATGTCCAAAATGTCGTACTTAGTAGTGCGTACATCATTCTTTCAGAATGGACATGCCAGTAAACTAAAAACAACAACAACAACCTTGATTCCACAGATACGCGTTGGTCTTACGTATTAATAACACAAAATGCAGTGTAATGGTGGTCACATATTGTCCATGTAAACGAAATGATCTCAACCAATATCGATCACAATGACCCAACTATAAGGGTCTAGTTGGCCAATTTTGGTCCAACAAAGCAATGTTAACATTGCAACCTCGGGTAAGCTAATAAATAAAGTGACATGGAACACTTTGAAAAATATTCCGCTGCAACGAAAATTTTCGTCGAAAACTTCAAAAAGTTTCAATTGATTATCCATTCTACAACTTTCCCATTGATATCCTTCGAATAAATCGCATTGGTTAAGTTGTAATTCAAGAGCATTTCTTAGAGACACCCGATATATGTACTTCATAAAGCAACTTTATACGTAATGCTAATTTACAGGTAGATTGATTGATTGATTGATGTTTTACGTCGCACTCAAGATTATTTCAGTTATATGGCGGCGTTGTCAGGTTTATCGAGGAAGCAAACCGGGCTCATTACCCAGAAGAAACTCCCGACCTTCGCCGAGTACCTGGCGATTCTTCCACACATACGGCGACCGAGTGAAAAATCCACTCAGAAATTCTTAAATTTTTGATTTGGTCTGAATGGGATTCGAACCCGCGCCGCATCGATGGAAGGTCGGGAGACGATCGAGGGGCGATCACTGGACCACAAAGGTCCCTGAAATACTAAAGGATGTCCCCAGATAGCAGGACGTGGTTATCATAACAACTGCTTACCTTGATCAATTTTGTGTAATCTCAGCTCCCACAGACAGTTAAGTTGGTATACGCCTAAATATTGGTAGGTTAACTCTCACATTGCATTCCAGCCAATCCGACCTATATAAAGATTCAATGATGATATCACTTTAACCGAGGCCTCGTCTGAAGGTAAACTTTTCAAAAGTACATGTGATTCATCGTTCACTGTTCAGGGCAAGTTACTAGGCCAGATCGATCTTAGGTTACGCAATCAAGATCATTTTTATGAAATAATTTATTTAGCCGACTAAAGCGCAGATAGTGGCAATGTTGAAGCACATAACTTTTATTAGGCCAAGTGCACGTAGGTCTACCTGCCCTAATTCGTATGGACCGTCTCCTGAAAACAACACATGAAGGCTCTTTCTTCGTGAGTTCGATTCTCACCCTGGCCCGGAATTTTTTCCGGGTCAATCAGTGTCGGTTAATTGACTAATCCAATAATTTCCCTGATGATGATTGCAGCTTGTTTTGTATTCATGAAGCAAGATATACACAAAGCAAGTCACGAAATCGACTGGGCAATGTGTCAATGTATCCATTTAGTTTATTTAGGCTAAGCTACCTAGGCCGATATGTAGGCGTGGCGTATTGTAACTTACATGTATACGTTTTTGGTATAACCTATTTCAGTTATTTAAATGCTGATCTGCCAGCAAATTCTGTTTCATTTTAAGGCCATGTTGTTATTCATTGGGAAGATTTATTACAAAGTCCAAAATTAACTCCTTTGAGTTGACTTAAATTTGGCAGAGTAAAAAAGACCACATCGTGACAATCAATACTATAATACAAAAGTCGTTAGGAGACCAAATGCTAAATATAAAGGCAACAAATGCAATTTACAATTTTTATAAATTAAAAAAAATAACAACTCATTTACAACCAAATAGTACACAAGCAGTGAAAAGAATAGATGGACCAAATGCTTCTTACAAGATTAAAGGGGGAGAACATTTTAACGTGAGGCTAGTTTAGATTAGAGTAGAGTTCCTGTAGTCTAAAACAACTGTCCAATGTATGTTTTATCCCTTCCTCAGATAATAATTGAAATTTGAATGTGTTGTTATAATAGAGAATAAGCTCCATGGCCATTCACGAGGCCGCTGCCATTTTGTCACGAGTTTTATCCAATCAATGGTGAATATAATCGAGATGCGCTATGGAGTAGTCAGATTATGCAATGGCTTGGCTACAAAATGATGTAAGTTTGTCGCCATGTTTTTGGACTAAAATCTACCATCATACATTCGAGAGCAGTAAAATACGTCACTATTGATCGAAAAATAGCTAATGTAATATTGCGTCATCCTAATGCTAACAAAATGCCGACACAGATAAGCCACTGAAAGAAAATAATTCTGTCTTTTTTATTAGCTTGAGGGCCATTGGCAGTAATTAACGGGGGATGTTTTAGTACTTTGATGGTTGTTATTCTGTTTTGTTTGGACTTCTCCTAGGATAATCACAAAAACAGACATAACTTTTCCGTGATAAAATGCATTTAGTATACATTTTACTGCTTATAGACGTCATTTACAAACCAACGTATGTGTACGCGTTTAAGGAGCTTATGAACAAAACAAAACTGAAAAAATATCCGTATTTGTCCATAGCCCTCCGGGAAAAGAACACAAAGTACTTTTTAGCTGGCCAATGGTTTATGCTGGCTTTTAGCACAATCCTTGTGTGTTATGTTTAAGGGTGTATTTTATAGAATATAAGCCACTATGTCAAAAATCTATAAACAAATGATGTTGTTATTAAATAACAGTCGTGTAGTCTGCTATAGTTGAGAACATCAGTTTGGGAAGCAAGTGTATACACGTACGTTTAACTTCGCTGTTAGGAAATCCGTCTTTTCACAGAAGAATTTTTGCATCAGCGCAAGAAGCGAGGAAATTGTGTCCACAATGTTTGAAATCGATCATTATGACACGTAAGTTGGACTTCTTTTTGGTTCTCAAATCAGAGCATGTGACATGTTGCAATTCGGTTAAGGCGGTTTCGACCTTTCGTCATTACTAGTGTTGCACATGAGATAGATTAGGAGTTTTCGCTGCGCAATCCCGGCAATGTGCATGTAAACTGTGAGAGAGATATACCTTTGTGTGCAAAGCTGACGACTAGCTTACATAAGAGGGGGGGGGAGGGGGGGGGGGGGCAGGGGGAGCCTGTACTAGTATGTCACAACACACGAAATTCTAGGGTCCGGTAAACCCCAGAATCGTTGGGGTCTCCACTGACAGAGATGCACAATTCTTTCTCTCAAACTAAAATTGAACACATGGAGATTCAGTCAGTATCCACATCCTACTGTTTTACATTGACAAAGGAGGCACACTGGAGCGACGAAATCAAAACTATTCAGAATATATGGCATACGCGTGAATATACAAGACTGTTAAAAATCACATGGCCAATGGTAGGGAAAAGCGGACGTCACGACCACCCATTTAATTCCGCCCATGCTCTACATTCTCAGACCCCGGCACAAGGTCTCTTTGATTCGGTCAACTCTCGATTACATCCAAACGTTTAAGACAAAAAAGAGCAAAACAATTGTTCCAAAAAGTTAAGACAGCAAACCATATTCTGTTAAGGAGCAGGACATGTCGTAAATATCCGTAACTATGTGCACAAAATCCAAGATGGCTGCCAAATAACATGTGCTCTTGGACAGCGGATGTGCTTATCATAACATTACAACATAGGACAGCATAAACATTCATAGACATAATATAGAGAAAGGGAATAGGGAAGGCCCGAATCTCTATTAACAGCGCATGTCATGGCAACAATTAATTGACAGCAATTATCGAAACTTTTTATTTGGATGAAGTTTCATTTTATGGGCTACCTGCAAATAAATTTGGTTTACACAAAATTTAGGAATGTTCTCTTCTTTCATCAAAAGGCGGGCAAAGTGTATGACTAGTAGTCTATTATGATCAAGGTTTGTCATGCGTCGATCTTCAAAAAGCTGTTCATCACAAACCACTGTTAGGTACATAATAGAAGACTTTAGTTGCAAGACTTTTAGTTTTCAAAAATACATAATAGAAAATATAATTGGCATATTGTCCATCGCAAGTTGATATTCTGAAGATATTTACAAAACATGTTATTATGTTACTAGAGTGCAATAAATAAGACAGTACAATTCATTCCCCCCCCCCTCCCTTTTTCGTCCCCTACCCTACCCTTGTGTTAGTATTACCATTCAACTCAGATTTCTCCCTTCCGAAAAAATCGATGGTAAAATGGGTATTGTTTGTTAGTTTAACATATTTTACCATGATTTCACCACAGTGTATCTTAGTTTACCACAGTTTTACTACGGTTTATCTTAGTTTACCATAGTTTTACCACGGTTTATCTTAGTTTACCATGATTTTACCACAGTGTATCTTAGTTTACCATAGTTTTACTACGGTTAATCTTATTTTGCCATAGTTTTACAAGGGCTTATCTTAGTTTACCATAGTTTTACCACGGTTTAACTTAGTTTACCATAGTTTTACTACAGTTTTTCTTATTCTACCATATTTTTACTACGACTTATCTTAGTTTGCCATAGTTTTACCACGGTTTAACTTAGTTTATCATAGTTTTACCACGGTTTAGCTTATCTTAGTTTACCCTAGTTTTACTACGGTTTATCTTAGTTTACCATAGTTTTACCACGGTTTATCTTAGTTTACCCTAGTTTTACTACGGTTTATCTTAGTTTACCATAGTTTTACTACGGTTTACCTTAGTTTACCATAGTTTTACTACGGTTTAGCTTAGTTTACCATAGTTTTACTACGGTTTATCTTAGTTTACCATAGCTTTACTACGGTTTATCTTAGTTTACCCTAGTTTTACTACGGTTTATCTTAGTTTACCATAGTTTTACCACGGTTTATCTTATTTTACTACAGTTTTACTACGGTTTATTTTAGTTTACCATAGTTTTACCACGGTTTATCTTAGTTTACCATAGTTTTACCACGGTTTATCTTAGTTTACCCTAGTTTTACTACGGTTTATCTTACTTTACCATAGTTTTACTACGGCTTATCTTAGTTTACCATAGTTTTACTACGGTTTATCTTAGTTTACCATAGTTTTACTACGGTTTATCTTAGTTTACCATAGTTTTACTACGGTTTATCTTAGTTTACCATAGTTTTACCACGGTTTATCTTAGTTTACCATAATTTTACTACGGTTTAACTTAGTTTACCATAGTTTTACCACGGTTTAGCTTATCTTAGTTTACCCTAGTTTTACTACGGTTTATCTTAGTTTACCCTAGTTTTACCACGGTTTAGCTTATCTTAGTTTACCCTAGTTTTACTACGGTTTATCTTAGTTTACCATAGTTTTACCACGGTTTAGCTTATCTTAGTTTACCCTAGTTTTACTACGGTTTACCTTAGTTTACCATAGTTTTACCACGGTTTATCTTAGTTTACCCTAGTTTTACTACGGTTTATCTTAGTTTACCATAGTTTTACTACGGTTTAGCTTAGTTTACCATAGTTTTACTACGGTTTAGCTTAGTTTACCATAGTTTTACTACGGTTTATCTTAGTTTACCATAGATTTACTACGGTTTATCTTAGTTTACCATATTTTTACAGCGGCTGATCTTAGTTTATCATAGTTTTACTGCGGTTTAACTTAGTTTACACCATTTTACTGTGGTTTAACTTAGTTTACACCATTTTACTGCGGTTTAACTTAGTTTACCATAGTTTTACAACGGTTTGTCTTAGTTTCTATTAGTTTTACAGCGGCTTATCTTAGTTTACTATAGTTTTATAACGGTTTGTCTTAGTTTAACTTCGGTTTAACTTAGCTTACCATATTTTGTCACGATTTAACTTAGTTAATCATAGTGTTACTACAGCTTACATGTAGCTTAGTTAACCACAGTTTCACTACGGTTTATATCAGTTTGCCATAATTTCACTACAGTTTATATTAGGTTGCCATAATTTCACTACGGTTTATATCAGTTTGCCATAATTTCACTACAGTTTATATTAGGTTGCCATAATTTCACTACGGTTTATATCAGTTTGCCATAATTTCACTACAGTTTATATTAGGTTGCCATAATTTCACTACAGTTTATATAAGGTTGCCATAATTTCACTACAGTTTATATTAGGTTCCATAATTTCACTACGGTTTATATTAGGTTCCATAATTTCACTACAGTTTATATCAGTTTGCCATAATTTCACTACAGTTTATATTAGGTTGCCATAATTTCACTACAGTTTATATTAGGTTCCATAATTTCACTACAGTTTATATTAGGTTGCCAGAATTTCACTACGGTTTATATCAGTTTGCCATAATTTCACTACAGTTTATATAAGGTTGCCATAATTTCACTACGGTTTATATCAGTTTGCCATAATTTCACTACAGTTTATATTAGGTTGCCATAATTTCACTACGGTTTATATCAGTTTGCCATAATTTCACTACAGTTTATATTAGGTTCCATAATTTCACTACGGTTTATATCAGTTTGCCATAATTTCACTACAGTTTATATAAGGTTGCCATAATTTCACTACAGTTTATATCAGGTTGCCATAATTTCACTACAGTTTATATTAGGTTGCCATAATTTCACTACAGTTTATATAAGGTTGCCATAATTTCACTACAGTTTATATCAGTTTGCCATAATTTCACTACAGTTTATATTAGGTTGCCATAATTTTAATACAGTTTATATTAGTTTGCCATAGTTTTACCATGGTTTAGCTAAGCTTACCATGGTAAATCACAGTTTTATGTAAATTGTTTATGGCTTTTATCATACACATACTTTGTATTGTCTCATTTTGTGGGATCGTCTCCCTTTTATAACGAATGTCTGCCCGTAGTTGTCTCCCATTGGGAAGGCAGTTATACTTCATCGAAAGAGCTTATATGATGAGAACGTAATTTTAATATGTCTGTGAGCCTACAAGAAATCCAAACAACCATTTGCAATTTAGAAATAAATGAGTTCGATCTATGGATTTTCTCTGGAGTAGCCGTCGATATTGGATATGGTAAAATTCCGTTATTGCCTTTATTAAAGCAAGCTCCTGATCCTAAAGGAATGGAATCTGGGTAAAAGATCCCGAATTCGAACACGTGTTTTCTTCTCTAAGGCGTGCACGGACCTCGTTTGCTCAGCCGTCGAAGGGGTGCGGGTTTGAATCCCAGTCAATCCAAAGAAAAGTTGAGAAATTCGAATCCACTCAGACCAAATAAAAATTGAAAAAAATCAGAGTGGATTTTTCACTCTGTCGTCGTATGCCAGGTACTCACCGATGGTCGCGGGTTTCCCCCGGTTTCCTTCCCCACTAAATCTGGCAACGCCGCCATATTAGTGAAATAATCTTGAGGGCGGCGTAAAACATCAATCGATCAATCTGTCAATCAACCAAGTGCAATCATCTTGAGTCAATCAATCTAAGACATACAAATGTTTTATTGTATACAAGAATTTTTCTGCAACAGTTTTCAGATAATCCTTCAAAGATGTTAAAGAATAAATTCTCATCGGTGCTCTCCAACAAAAGAGTTTTAAAAAGTACAGTGCTTCAGTATTCATGTTGCCATTTCGAGTCTGTTAGTAGATCAAGGCCTCCACTCGTCCTGGCACATTTATCATCATTCCCCAATATATTTATGAAAATGTAAACACACGAGCACAGGGAAAATCTTCTCGATTAAAACAACCATAGAGATAAGTTTTTATTTGTGTTCAAATGATGGGGGGGGGGGGGGGGGGGGTCATTGAGACCTTTATACCAGATAATATGTTGTTTGAGAGGCATTTATAAGTCAGTTATAGTAACACAAAGGAAGAGATATCTGGATAACAACTTCTTATTTATTGATGTTGGTACGTTTAGGTATAGATACTAATACCGTTTTCAACCGTTTCAGATAATATGTTGTTGTAAAAAACCAAAACCTTTGATATTTCATTAGGTTGAAGGCAGACAGTTTGCCTATAGTCAGTAGAATTTTCTGGAATACTTCGTAAAATAATATTGAAAAGATCTGCGGAACTTCACTTATGGAACGAAGTCGGGTAAACTGAACTTAAACAAAACAAGAAGGAGCGCGCTAATTTTTTTTCCTTTTCAACGGTATCAAATACATATTTTGTGATTTTTTAGCGCCCGACAATGAAGTTAATTTAAGATCCTAACAAGCGAAACAAATTGGTCTCCCATTTAAGCCGAGGTTAATTTCATGGATTCCAAGGCCTTCGCAACTCACTAATATGGCATGTTAAAAATGGTACCATTGGCAAGGTAAATTTAGCCTGCTTCTACTAAACAATTACAGGTTTTTGTGTTCTTCTCATCTTCGGTTCGCACAGGTTCATGACTATACGATCCCTGCCACTATTCACTTTATTTTTATTCCTGTTTTTACCTAGAAATTATTTTTATTCCTGTTTTTACCTAGAAATTATTTTTATTCCTGTTTTTCCCTAGTATTATAATGCGGCTTTTATCCTCAAAAACATAGTATAATTTCTTAATTTTCGTATGGTGAAGATATCAAAACTACAAGGAAGGAGTGTCTAGTCCGTTTAAAGGGACGTGCCGCCATATATTGTTTACACTTTTCGTAAAAGTTCTGCTAAATATAAAGTAGGAGTCACTTTGGATAATAAAAAAAAATGTCATTATGTATACGAAAGTAAAATGCGAGAATATTTTTATTGATCTGTAATTTACCGCTGTTCCCAATGACTCACACAAGTTTGGTATCTTGACAAGATCCCACTTTTATCTTAGAGCCTAAAATGTGCTTTTTCGCCATTTCCTCCAAAGCCAGACCCATAGATATCTTATAATAACTAGATTGGCTAAGCGCTATACGCTGCGCAGTAGAGAACGACACAATAGTCCGTCACTTAGCAAATGGCGGACTATAACGTTACAATCCAGAACGAGGTTACCGCTCGAAAAACATTTCTTGTCGTTGTTGTTGCACGATAGTCAAGACATAGGCTCTACTAAAACCACTTTTACACGTTTGTCATGATGGGCGAGGAATTGTATGCAGCACCTACCGCTTGAAACTTATTCTGCCCATCACACAGCACACACAAAATTCAATGATACATTTAAACAATGTAACAAAAACAGATTATGGGCTTATTAAACGATACGTACCAGAATTATATCGGATATCTCTCGACACAACGGAGCCGGTTTCATGGTTTAATTGTCAGTGTCACTGCCGTTGTTTACCGAAAGCAGCTCTCTTCATGATCTAAACAGAGAAGAGCGAAGGGGAGGTAAGCATGTGGGCACGATTGCTCTGTTCAAGGACGTCGCCAGCAGTGGCCTCCCTTTATGTCCAAACAACATGGCGCTGATTGACTTTAGAGGTTGATGTCTCAACAGATTGTAGTAGGATCAAACCCTATTTTAGATTGATTCCTTTTTTGATTTCCAGCGAAAGCAAAATTCATGGGGTTCAATCTCAGTCCACCGATGTTTTTGCCATAGTTAATATGCGTAACCATTGTTAATGTGTTACAAAAGGATTCCAGAAAATTCTACTGACCAAGGCTAAGCTCCTGTCAGTCGTCAACCTAATGAAATATCATACATGTAGGTTTGGTTTGTTGCAACAATTTATGGGGTATAAAGGTCTAAATGATATACCTCTTTTTAACACAATTAGAAACTTGTCTCCATGGTTATAGAAGATTTTCCCTGTGCCCGTGTGTTTTAGTGTTCATAAATATGACAATGTACGTAAGTTAAAAAGATCCAATGCGATTAAATAACTCAACTTTTTACGAGTATTACAGCTGAAAAACTACAACATGGCGGCGTTTTTGTGGAGTGTTATGATAATAATGCCCTTTGTACCCCATTGTTCTTACTCCCCTGCCAGTTGGTGTTTCTCTACCCATGTAGTTAGTTGCTGTAATATATTCGCTTGTGCATCACGGTGCTTAGTTACATCTCTTGTTGAGTTTATTCTTAAGACAATTCGTCAGTAAGAAAGTCGCCACCACCTCGCCATACGACATGGAGAACAGAACATGGCGAACAACAAGCGTTTTAAAGTTCATATCAGATCAGAAAACGCTATATGTAAATGAAAACTGTAGCTTAGAGCTTTGCGCATGCGCGTAAGCTGGTGACTGAAGGTTGCTTATTTGTACCTTTCTGTATTTCCATACCTAACTTTTTACCGCAGATCGCCGTGCATAGATTTCTTTTTTGTAGGTTTGTTTTTATGAAAAATCTTTCATTTTTGTAAAAGTGGATTTGTTTTATCATTAGCGCATGAGCTGCCAAAATGTTGATATTTTGACGTAAACACAGAATGTTGAAATTATCGGCTATTTTTCTCAAGACGTATAATTCAGAAGCTTTTTAGTGCTTCTAGTCTCAAAAATGTACGATAAAGTATTGTTTTGAACTAACTTTGACTTAGAATGAATGAATGGTCGTCCCGGTTATTTAAATTTTGCTACTTTTTGAACACGTTTTCGGTTCGTACAGGGCACAAACTGTATGGATTTTCCTCATTCCATCGCCAATCATTTAGTTTTTCGATGGCCTTCAAAGCCTCTTACTGTCGTGACGATTAGAAATTATGAAAAAAGTGTGAATTTCGGCAGCTCATGCCACTTTAAGTTTACAGATTCCCTAATTCAGAGCCCTAATGTTTGACGATTCTCTTAACACGTGTCCGGCTGCACATGTGGGATCGATAATAATTTCGCTACCAGCGGGGTACGGGTCTTAACTTGTAACCCACAGCTGTGGGTCGCTTTGGCCTTTCTACTCAGTCACTGACCACAGCCTATATTCACAAATATTGTAACAAGTGCCCAAAGACTGGCTTATCCAGTGGTGTTTATGAAACATATGCTTATGACTTAACTCACAACCTATATACTCTTCTGAAAGGAATTTACTTTACGAACATTTTTTGACAATATTGGACTATTTTGTTAATCAGCTTAAGAGGTGAGTTGACCCAATATTTTGCTTCATTATATTTTGTCCGTTAAAACCCTTAATTGTTTGTTCATTTGTCGCATTTCTAGAGAAGAGTTTTACATAAGCTGTCGCATTATACACTTCCCATTCAATTGAGATATGAAATAATCATCAAAGTACGTTCACTAACGCAGAGAAACCCAGGATAACGTCGAAATGTAGTAATCTAGATAATTAAGATAATTAATAAAGCTGCAATAATTATAATAATAATAATTAATAATTTACTTATCATTTGTTGATTAAATGGAATAACATAAGCTGAGAAAATGACATTTATCGATACTGCAGTCCAAAAGTCTATGTTTCGGGAAAATAACCTGGACAAAGTGTCTTGGGGGACAAGGGGTTTAAAGTGGCATGAGCTGCCAAAATTCACACTTTTTTCATAATTTCCGATCGTCACGACAGTAAGAGGCTTTGAAGGCCATCGAAAAACTAGATGATTGGCGTCCGAAAAATCCTCGAAAAGAAAAGAAAACAACCGGGACGACCATTCATTCATTCTAAGCAAAAGTTAGTTCCAAACAATACTATATGTTATTAATCGAGTGTTTTCGTATTGCCTTGGTATTGGCCTGAGGGTGGCCGTATTGGCCCGAGGCCGCAGTCCGAGGGTCAATACAACCACCCGAAGGCCAATACCAAGGCAATACGAAAACACTCGATTCATAATATTTTTATTAATAGACTGTAGAAGTTAATTTAATGCAAGCTGTCAAGTTGAACAGGAGGTCGCCCACTTAACATTTAATGCATGCCCTAAACAAAATGACGTCCGACCTTTTTTGCGCTCTTTTTTTGTTCCTGGCTCAGTAGAGAAGTTTCTTCATCTGTCCTAAAACGGCAATCGGATTCACTTACAGTAGTTTTTTCTTCTAACTCTAATATCCCGTCAATAAGACCTTGTACAACGCGCTCTGGTGTAGACATTTTGAAATCAACATCTGTCGTCTGCGTCTGTAAAACTCTGTGACATCACATGTTACAATTGCGTCTTTCAGCCGCACTCGGTGAACTCGGCCAATATGACTTGAACTCGGCCAATATGACTTGAACTCGGCCAATATGACTTGAACTCGGCCTATATGACTTGAACTAGGCAATACAACCCTACGGCTCATACGAACTTGATTCGTCTGCTGATATTACACGGCGGAAAAGGTCGTATTCGAGTAATAACTTGCACAGTCAATTAATAATTTATCGTACATTTTCGAGACTAGAAGCACTAAAAAGCTTCTGAATTATACTTCTTGAGAAAAATAGCCAATAATTTCAACATTCTGTTTTAACTTCAAAATATCAACATTATGGCAGCTCATGCCACTTAAGCCTGCTATAAGGATTGAATGATCTACGTTCCGTTACACACAGACGATAGTCAACTGTTAACAAACTTAAGTTTGACTACTTTTGCCGATGGCGTTTTAAGAATCTGTTTAGTTACACAATGCTGGTATTGATAAGTAACACAAATTTATGGAAACAAAAACTTCTATGCTGGACTGTTCAAATGTGGACATTAAACCTGTTATTTTAAAGCGGCGTTGGGATGAGGGATTGGCGTTGGGGTGAGGGAAATCCATAAAGTCTACGGCCTATACGAACCCAAATAGAGTCCTAAAAGTAAGCATCCTAAGCCAAAGTTAGTTCAAAACAATACTTTATCGTTCATTCTGGAGACTAGAAGCAATAAAAAAGCTTCTGAATTATACGTCTTGAGAAAAATTGCCAATATAATTTCAACATTCTGTTATAACGTCAAAATATCAACATTTTGGCAGCTCATGCCACTTTAATGTTGACCAGCTTTCTTCATATATCAATCTCGGATTTGTGCATTAAGGTAGTTTTATAAGCATCAAAGACTCAAAAACATACTTATGCATCCCGGCTATTTAAATTTTGTCCGTTATTCGCACAGGTACTTCAAACGCTCAACTTCTCAGGTTTATCGAAAATTATGCAAAAAAACCCCCTATAATTTTGGCATTTTATGTCCATTTAAGGTTGCAACAAAAATTAAAACGTTCTTGTACATCTCGGTTATTTGAGTTATTCCCGCATTGGAACACATCTCCCGTTCATACGGATTACTTGTTCCTCATTTTTTAATTTCAAACCCTAACTTTTCTTGACTATCAGAATTTATGAAAAAGTCTATATTTTGATAATTCATGGCACGGCAGTAAGTCATGTTTACTTTGTCTGTTATCTGTTCTGAGGTTGTTAAATGAAATTTGTAAAATTATCCCCAGTTGGCTGACACACCAGATTCATCAAACGAATAAATGTCAAAAAAAGGGGAAAAAAAAACATCATCGGTCGAGTCACAATGCAGCATATGTTAACCTTCTCGCAGAAATCTCTCGACTGACCGAGTGAGAAAAATAGGACAAAACGAAAAACCGGAATGCATATTGGTATCACTGGGAACAAGCTGATTTGCACTTCTTAGGAAATATAGAGAATAATTTCTTTATTCTGTTTTTATCAAAAAAAGTATCTCAAATTTTGCAGCTCGTTTCACTGTTGCATAACTACATGTAGTAGAAGTTGTAGAACTGTTAAAAAAGGGCTTACAGGTCTTATGTAAAGATACTTCCTTTTTTTTCAATTTATATATTTATGATCACTAAAAGTAACGCTTCTTTTATATCGCAATGACCTGTTTGAACCTGATTGGTGTTCTTGAGAAACACAAATGTCTTCAGCTTAAATCTTTGTCATGTTGACCGACAAAGGGTTAGCAATTCTAGAATGTTGTTTTGATGTGATGGTTGATTGAGCTAAGAAGTTTTAGTACTCCTACACCTGTGCTTGTGTGGGATTTCCGACGGCAAATCCAGAGTCCAAGTTTAACGCAAGATGTTGCTCGATATGGGAGGACAATACAAGTGTACACCGGCTGTTGTCCTTCTGAAAAAAGAGTACAGAACTACATGCCCCATTCTTTGTTGAGATTTTAACACTTAACAACTTGCTCGCTATGTTGTCATTCTGGTTGATTGATTTCTCGCATTTACCCACCCTTATTCATCTCCTACACTAAGCCAGAGATATCTTTTGTTACATCCAACATTCCAGACACTGGTTCTATTGAAGCCACCCGTTGAGCTTGCGGCCAGTTCTGGGTGACTCGAATCGACAGGGTCCACCGCCATCTTGCAGGATTTCCTCAAAATGAGATTATTTTGGGAAATTGATTCTCCGTTTACGAAGACGTTTTCGGTTCGTACAGGCCACATACTGTATGGATTTTCTTCATTCCAACGCCAATCATTTAGTTTTTCGATGGCCTTCAAAGCCTCTTGCTGTCGGGACGATCAGACATTATGAAAAAAGTGTGAATTTTGGCAGCTCATGCCACTTTAACTTTTCCTTTAATTCCGAATAAATATCCCTGTACAGTGTGATTGTCAAGATTGTTATATTTTTCTTATGACTTTTAAAAATGTCACCTAAACTGGCATGTGTCCCCTGATCAAGGGGCGCTCTCATAACTTCGGGATTTACGTACGTGAAATACCATCTGACAGACTGCCGGTCATTTTAAATATGGCGGATAAACAGGTAGCTGCGAAACGAACACTTTCCATAAAACGGAAAGGGAAAGGTTTCCACCGCAGTCGAAATTGAAATGATTTCTAGACACCGTATGATCATCGCGATGAACATGTTTTCAGCTCATGACCCTTTCCACCACAGTGGAAACTTTTTCTTCACGTGAGAACCTCGTAGTTTTGGATTCATACCCGTTTAAACTTTTAAAGTTGCGGCGGCCATGTTTGGTTGGTTAACCAATCAAAAGTCAACATGTTCATGACACTCCGTACCGGAATAATGAAGTGCTTTAGATCATATGAACTGCACATTTAACGAGGAGAAAAGAAACGCTCTTTTCTTATTTATTCTTGATTATGCTCTCGAATTCCCCGGACTTTCTGCCTTCAGCCGCGTGGATTCGCATTCGTATTTAAGCTATGGCTACTTACTGTTACTCACAGAGTCATGCGGATGGTTTTGTGACGTTTCCCATAGACTTTCCCAGTTTAACGTCAATGTTTTTTTCTTCTTGATGAACTCTAAACGTCCATGGCAATATTAAAAAACAAGCGCAAATCGTAAAAGCTGCGACCACAAAGCAAGCAATATTTGCCGGCTGTACGTGACTTCTGTTTCTAAGAAGGCACATGTCGTTAGTAAAATTTTTTTGGGAATGACATATTTTAATATTCATCCATACTTGAGGTTTGATGTATAATGAGTAGAATAAGATTGCAAGACGATTTAGTAAAAAAATTGCTGATAGATTTTTAGCATATCAATGTGGCTCTATACGTACATAGGCTCCCCATGAGGTCGCAGCTAAATCGCAGGTAAATCGCAGCTAAAAACTCAGAATTTCAGTGTAACAATACAGGAGATTTGATAATATATATTTATGATAGTATTCTCGTTAATTTGGGATTACACTTTCTTGAAAATATGGCAGAAATTCTTCTACCGATTTTTGGGTGACGCCCGAAACACACGGGCACAGGGAAAATCTTCTTGCCTAAAATAACCATGTAGACAAGTTTCCAATTGTGTTAAAAAGAGGTATATTATTTAGACCTTTAAACCCCATAAATTGTTGTAACAAACCAAACCTATGGTATTTCATTAGGTTGACGACTGACAGCAGCTTAACCTTGGTCAGTAGAATTTTCTGGAAGCCTTTTGTAACACATTGACAATGGTTACACATCTTAACTATGACAAGAACATCATAATATATGTTGGACAATGTCTGGTAACTGGGTTAGGTTATCCGTGCTGTGAATATGATTGAAGACATTAACAGGCCTATGATTTACTCTGAACCTGTTTTATTATGTATACAATACTCTTTCAAAAAGCAATATGAACCAATGGTGAGCGCAGTTTATTATTGAGCATCCAGGTGATCTCGTGCCTTAAAATTCTGCATTATATGGGCGATGTATACCAACAGTATCATCTTAAGCGAATCATTTGACCTTATTCATAGTTAGGTACACCCGTTTATAGGTGAGTCTTATTTTTTGTATTTCGCTTCTTAGGATTTTATATCTGATTTTATATCGGCGAAATATGTTCAAAATATGTGTATGCGTATGCATTTTTTCTCCCCTTCATCCAGCTCGAGTGATCGACTCCATTAGTCACCAATGTTGATCCATCTTGAGTGATCTAACTCCAGTTAACCAGCTTAAGTGATCCACATTGTGTGCTTCATCCAGAGTGATCCACATCGAGTGCTACAGTTTGAGTGATCCACATCGAGTGCTACAGTTTGAGTGATCCACATCGAGTGCTACAGTTTGAGTGATCCACATCGAGTGCTACAGTTTGAGTGATCCACATCGAGTGCTACAGTTTGAGTGATCCACATCGAGTGCTACAGTTTGAGTGATCCACATCGAGTGCTACAGTTTGAGTGACCCACATCGAGTGCTACAGTTTGAGTGATCCACATCGAGTGCTACAGTTTGAGTGATCCACATCGAGTGCTACAGTTTGAGTGACCCACATCGAGTGCTACAGCTTGAGTGATCCACATCGATTGATTATCCTCGAGTGATCCAGCTGGAGTAATCCTCTAAAAATCCTCCTCGCGTGACCCACCACCATGATCCACCACCAGTGACCCACCACCAGTGATCCATCATCAGTGATCCACCACCAGTGATCCACCTCGTAAGAAGAGCCCTATGCTATGGTCTGTGGATAAAAAAGCTTATTTAAGTCTCGCTCAAACCACTTTTTATCAGCCCAGCCCTATCAAAAATATGTCAACAAATCTTTTCAAAAGCAACTTTTCAAAAATCATTTTAAAAGTTTTTACTTTATTTTTATGATCACTAAAACACACGGGCACAGGGGAAATCTTCTTGTCTAAAATAACCATGGAGACAAGTCTCTAATTGTGTTAAAAAGAGGTATATCATTTAGACATTTATACCCCATAAATTGTTGTAACAAACCAAACCTATGATATTTCATTAGGTTGACGACTGACAGGAGCTTTAATAGCCTTAGTTAGTAGATAGTTGATATGGTTATATTTTTTTCATGAAGGGCAGAATGTCTACACACTGTTGTTACTGATTGTCGGTCACGAGTTGTCAAGCCTCACGCACCCCCTTGTCTGTGGATTCTACGCAGGTTGTCCAAAGTGTTAAATAGTTTTGATTGCAGTTTATTTGTATGCGTGTGCGAAATATTGATTTGACATCAATTGCGTTTTATTTACCGTTATTTGTGATTTTTTTTTTGGAAGAAAATGATGTTACTTTATATTACCTTTTGTGTGATGTGCTGTATTAATGGCTGTTTACGTTCATAACAATTCTCCATTAATTATACATGACATACTAAACTATTTCTGACAGCTGTGGTTTACGTTATGCTTTATTCCTAGGCCTATTTTGGGGTCGCTTATTCACCGAGAAATCTGGGCTCTCCGTGTTCGTCATAAGGCCACAAGGCACATTAGCAGCCATATAATACCAGTCGCCGTAAGACCGTTAATCCGGGCAAGGTCGCTCATATACATTTATAATGGTTGTGGGTTAGCTGTTAAACAAGCTTATCCCATATGACGAGATATGGATTATAAAAGGGTCATTCTACGAGATCTCGAGTCAAGACAGAACTACAAAACTTTATTTACCCAAACAAGATTGTATTTCCTTATTCTAGTTGAGATTCTTGGTGCGTATGGACCAACAGGCTGTCTACCATTTAAGACACACTATTAAAACTCTATTACAATACTCCGTGTGCTTCAAGCACCAGAGACAGGGGGGTCATAGGCAACATGTGGGATAAGCTTTCCCACGCTCTGATTGGTCAGATTTGGTCAAATCGTGCACTGTTATGGACAGCAATGTTTGTCCCCCCCACCATTAAACCTGACAACGCCGCCATGATCTTGAGATAATCTTGAGTGCGGCGTTAAACATCAACCAATCAATCATTCGTTATTTGCACACATCTATACCAATATTAGTTCTACACCAAGGACAATACTTTAGTTGTTTAAGGTATTTTAAACTTCTAAACTTCTCTACACAATCGGAAGTTATGAAAAAAAATCCCGCAGCTAATGGTACTTTAAGCCTATTGCTATCCCCGCTACTAGAAGTTGAAAGAAGGATAAAATCTACATCAAAGGTCCAACTGTTGAAAAAAAAGATAAAACGACGTTCTTTATGCGGAGAGTTATGAAAATAATAGCCCGAAAAGAATGAGCAAAACAAAAAATAATCAAAGACTTCACTTGTTATGTATATATAGTCGCCCTTTGGGGCTTTGGTCCATTACACTGGTCCCAACCAATAAGCTATAAAAGTCCGTCCAGCGTTTCAGGAAATATCTTGCAGACAAACTTCGACCAAATTCCAATGGAAATATCTTGGTAGGAGGCTTGCGGACGGACGGACGGACGGAGCCTTAAACTTAATCGATCACAATGGTCCCCAGCAATAAGCTAAAAACATTTTTTTTTAAATTCCGTCCAGCGATTCAGGAAATACTTTGCAGACAAGCTTCAACCAATGAAAATATCAGAATAGGAGGCTGACAGAAGAACAAACGGAGGTACTGACACCAAAACGTGAGAGGACCCAATCCATATGGTGTAGAAAAAAACACAACAATTTCGGTCAGCGATTCTGGAGATATCTTGCAGACAAACCCTAGTTGACAAACGACGGACAGCACAAACACAGCATGCCCTTCCGAAATTACTGTCAACAGATAGTACACTAAGTTGTAATGCTTAAAGCATAGCAATTTTAGCTGACAGTGCAACTTTAGCTGACTGAACTGATTTACGAAATTGCCCCCAGAACTTACACTCCCGGTGTATGAGTATGATATAGGAGCTAGGGGAGTGAGACAGCACGAACAGATGCTAGCTTTGTTTTACAAAATGAACATGGAAAAAAAAGCCTTCCAAATAGTCTGACCTATTTGACCAACTGACCCACATGCTGGCCAGATGAACTTCTTTATTTCACCCAGGCCTTAAGTAGCCGAGCTAAATGGAAATACGATACTGAGAACGTCAGATAGTATTCTCGCGAGATCTCGTTTGGTCTGTTCGAGATTGAGCCCGTGCGCACTTCGCAGCCATATCAGCCAGTGAATTCTACTGAAAAATTGTCCAAAGCCATCGGAAAAACTCCACAATTTAGCGGTCAAACGATCTTGTGATTTAGACATGTAAGTAAGAAGAACAGGATAAAGCCGAAGAATTAGACACCAATAGATTCCCGTTGAAGGCTTCGATAGAGACAAAATGGCTGATCGTACTTTCGAGAAAACTTTTAGACGATGGGAAAAAGGTTCATTGCTTTTTTTAGATTTAGCTACCGTGCTTATGGCTATACAAACAGTTCTATGTTTCACATGGCTGTAAGAAAGCGTAAATACATTCTTACATAGGTATATAAAGAGACACTTGACGAAGAAAATTAAAGAAACTGTTTGCAGTCCATTCCGCCACAAAATCGAACCTACGGAGAGCAAAAGTAAGGCAACTTATGCATATTTTAGTTAAGAAGATTTTCCATGTGCCCGTGTGTTTTAGTGTTCAAACATGTATACATGCATATTTACATAGATTTGTTATGTACATGTGTATCCCCTACGATGATAGCTATCTTCTCAGTCCACAGTTTAAAATTAATTACTGAACAAAATAATGTAAGAGATCACTGTATCGTATTCGTATCTCAATATTTCCCCCCTCATCCGTTGTACAATATTTATATGAAAATTGAAGGAAATATTTTTTTAATTCAATAGACCATGTTTAGGTATTTGATTGTTTTTCCAATAGAGCCTCTGAATAATATTGGCAAAAAAGTATTCTATTTTGGTGCTCTTCAATGTTAGAAAAAACGTCCGAGCTAATCTGTTATTGTGTAGACGTATTCCTTGTGAACGTTCTCCTTTCGACAACTCGCCGGCGCCTCACAAGCCTCACGACCCCATTAGTAACGGTAGAAATGTTGATTACAGCCAAGAATATCACCTGTACTTGGAATTATTATGACACAATTAAGATTGACTCTAAGCTAATTCACTTAAATTTAAACTAATAGAAGAGTAACACTGATTGATAAATATCAAAGCACCAGTTCTATTCCGTTATGTTGTTAAAACCATAAACCTGAAGTGACGCAATGGGTTACGTAACCTCGGAAAACAATAGCTTTATGCAAAATAACTTACGGGCAGTGATATATCCACATTAATAATCCCTTCGAAATAGAACTTCGTATAATATTGAATCTTTACGAAGATCGCGTTTCATTTAATCCTTCACTTGATGCAACTTGGTATACTCAAAAAGTCTATACATGCAAAGAAGATAGTGATTCACATCGTTCTGCGATCTGTTTCAAAATAACAAAGAGTAAAAGGAATGGATCTATATATAGGTCAGTATAGAATACAAACTATTTGATTTTTGGCGTGTTAATAATAAAGGAATGTAATATGGATTGCTCTAACAACTTTTGATGATACCCCCCAAAAGGGCACACAACCCACAAGGCACCCATCGCCATTGCCAAATAGCATCAAGTTTATTCACTGGGCGAATATGATAACAATTTAGAACATTTTTTGTAAAGAAATCTTAATAGCATTAGGAATGAAAAAAGTTGACAGTATGCACGAATTTCTATTCCTCATTCTTCTTTTCTTCTCAGCATCGTATGTGGAATGGTATGGCTTACAATGTCGGATGAACGCCAACATATTATTAAGTTATTGGTTACGATTGACTTTACGATCAAAATAGGAAGACGGTTCCTTGTGCTGTACAAATGCATTGATGATTTCTATATGAGTTGTTATTATCAAAATGACACGAGCTGCCAAAATTCGAACTCTTTTCAGAGATTATGATTGTTACGAAAATAAAAGACTAATTTTGAAGACATTAAAAAAACTAAATGATTAACATTGGAAAGAGGACAATCCACACAGTCTGTGGATGAGCCGAAACCGTGTTTTAAGTAAACAACATTTAGATAGGCGGGACGAACGTTAATTGATTCTAGGCATAAGTTAGTTCAAAACACTACTGTACATGTACACGTGAAGTTCATTATCGAAGCTAGTTACACAAAAATGCTTCAGAATTGCACCAGGAAAATGACCAATTATTTACACATTCTGTTTTAACAGAAAATATCAACATTTTGGCAGCCCATGTCACTTTAAGAAAAGGCCGTTGTCCATTTCAATAAAAGACAAGAAACTTACACGATCAACGTTTTTTTTTTGTTTCAGAGTGTTTGAAACCCCCCGGGAGGTGATGGAGTTGGAGAGTATTATAGAACAGTTGGGGTCGTTCGGCAAATACCAAATCCTCATCTTTATCATTATGAACCTGGCTGAATCCCCGACAGCTTGGGCTATGATATTTATGGCAGTTGGTGGTGCCGTCCCAGACTGGTGGTGCAAGTCAGAAATACAAAACACAACCCACAATGAAAACACCTCTTCCAAATTCATCTCCAACTTGACGCTAAAATCATGTGTAGACCCAAACACACAAGATGTTTGTAGTGATGTGATGTATGACGACAGTATGTATACGGTCGCCACTCAGGTATGTCTGATTGACTCTATTAATAGAATACTTGGTGACTCAGTAGGCTTCTATCTCAACTTCCATCGATGCGGCCCGGAATCGAATCCGACTCAAATAAAAAATGAAATTTCTGAGTAGATTTTTCACTCGATCGTCGTATGTGGAAGAGCTGCTAGGACCTCGAAGGTCGGGCTTTCCTTCAGACAAAGAGCCCGGTTTTCTCCTTCATTAAATGCGGCGTGAAACACCAATCAATCCAAATGTTCGATACACGTTGAATTGACTTTCAAGTTTATGTTCTTTTTCACGTTGTAAACTAACAATCTCCTATCAATTAATTCTACAGAGAATTTTTTGCTCAATTAACTGTCCTCTTTTCAAAAGATGCGGCGCGGGTTCGACTAAACAAAAATTGAAAAATTTCTTAGTGGATTTTCCACTCGGTCGCCGTATGTGGAAGAGTTTCCAGGTACTCACCGAAGGTCAGGCGTTTCCTCCGGACAATGAGCCCGGTTTTCTCCCTCACTAAACGTGGCAACGCCGCCATATTAGTGAAATAATCTTGAGTACGGCGTAAAACACCAATCAACCAATCAACTCTGATATTCCCTCGTCCTTTTATATCTTTTTTTAATAATGTTTGTTATTTCTTCAATTCCTACATACCGTGACGTTATAGATCTGCTTTGGTCTTAGTTGTAGTGAAAAATACTCTAATGAGCTTAGAACTCGAGTATTGTAGAAGGGTCGCCATTTTGAAACCATAGTATGCGACTCTCTCGTACATCAGTCCTGTTTCTCTTTCGAAAAAAATCATCCACCTATACAATAAATGCCTTAAAATGAATGACCAACCTTTTTTTGTCTTTATATCCATTCCCCTTTCGTCCAATTATAGGCCAGAGTTATTGCATTAGATCCATATCTAGAGCTGGCTGGAATACTTACGGCCATGTTTTGTATTCTCAGCCATTCAGAAATCTTCCTATTTTAATCATGGCTACCCTCAGAAGCGTTCGGTCCTTCGGTTCTCTCATTAACGCTACAAGCCGGAGCTACTTTGGTCCGAAAGACATGCTGTTGGATTCAACACAGGGGAATCTTCAGTCAAAAGCAAAAACTTAATAATTCTGAATAGATGAAATTAATCTTTTCTTTTCTTTCAGTTTGATTTGATTTGTGATCGTGCTTGGGTTGGCGCGACAATAACAACAATACAAATGGCCGGCGTGTTGCTGGGAGCTTGCGTCACAGGTCAGCTGGGTGACCTTATTGGCCGAAAAAAGACATTTTTTCTCGTCTACGGACTGGTACTTATCGTTGATATTGCAATAGTGTTTTCGCCCTCGTGGCAAGTATTTGCCGTTTTGAGGTTTGTAATTGGATTCGGATGTGGAGGCATTCTTGTCGTTAACTTTTCTCTCCCAATAGAGTTTGTCGGGAAAAAATGGCGAACTATGACCGGGGCGATTCCATTCTGGGCGCTAGGGGTGATGACTCTTGCCCTATTGTCCTGGCTTATTCCGAACTGGAAACATTTATCAGTTGCCTTCGGTTGTATTGGGGCCCCACTCTTCTTAACATGGTGGTAAGTTTACACTTTTTTATTTTCAAACATTTTTTTCAAATAGTTTTTACTTGGTTTGTTTCCTACTGGAATAAACTCAGGGGATATCGAGATAGCCTCCGTCCGTCCGACAGTCCGTTCGTTCATCTCTCTGTTTGATCAATGGTTGGCGAACGCTTTGCCTTTTCACTTTGACATTTGGATTGTATGCCGACCTCATTGTAAGAACTGAAAAGATGGTATCAAATATTCCACACCCAACCGATCTCATTCTTCACATATCTCACTGGGTTGACCACTTTTGCTCTAACAAACCGTATTGGCTGTTTATCTCGCACAGTAATCATTGTAATGGGCTATTTTGCCTCTGACGGTATCATCTTAGAACAACCACCAGATTCGCATCCAGAATGTCGGCAGAGTGATAGTCCCTCATTCCGACCGAGATCTTCCATCGATTCATTGCGGATTCGAATCCCACCCAGACCAAACATTTAAACATTTTTTTTTTAAATTCTAAGTTGGATTTTTACTCGATTGCTGTATATGGAAGAGTGGCCAGGTAGCCCTACTCGTCGAAGGTCGGGGTTTCCCCCGGGCATAGAGCCCGGTTTCGTCCCACAATAAAACTGGCAACGCCGCCATATAAGCGAAATAATCTTGAGCGCGGCGTAAAACACCAATCAATCAATCAATCATCCAAGGCAAAGACCCTGATTTCCTCCTTTTTGAACCTGGTAACGCTGTCGTGTAAGATAAATAAGCTTGAGTAAGACATCAGTCAAACAATCAATCAATACTAATCCAACCATTGGTGAGGAAATGTTTCATGTATATGCTACATATAGGTTAATTCAGGGAAGCTTCTAACAACGTTCTATACAACATACTAGTATCATTTACAGATAACACAGGACTTGTTTGATCTCCAGAAACCATTGTTTTGTTTTCACATTGGCGAGAAAAATCAGAACTGTAAAGAATAAGTTTTTGGTTTTTAAGCTACTCGAATATCGTTGGGGCCTCGGTGGTCCAGTGGGTTAGAGTGATTGTCCCTCAATCCCACACAGACCTCGGTGGTCCAGTGGGTTAGAGTGATTGTCCCTCAGTCCCACACAGACATCGGTGGTCCAGTGGGTTAGAGTGATTGTCCCTCAGTCCCACACAGACATCGGTGGTCCAGTGGGTTAGAGTGATTGTCCCTCAGTCCCACACAGACCTTCCATCTAATCGGCGCGGGTTCAATCAATCAATCAATCGAAACATCGTTAAAACTTGCTGTGTTTTCTTTAAATCGTGTTCGTTTTATTTCTACTTTATTGTAAATACATTGCAATGGCGTTCATTCCCAGGTTTATACCAGAGAGTGTGCGATGGCTCATTATGCATGGCAGGGTGGATGAAGCCAAAGCGATTTTACGGAGAATAGCGAAGTTTAACGGAAGACCCGAACCGGATTTAACCAAACTTGAGGAGACCATACTGAACGAAGTTGAGATAGAACGTCGACTTACAACCAGATACACGTATTTAGATCTATTCTCCACCAGACAATACACGATAAAAACTATTAAATTTACATTTATATGGTAAGTCACGTATATAGGCCTATGGATTGCGTAGAATACCTGGAACCTGTTTCATGAAAGGGCATAGTGTAAGTTTTACATAACTGTCACAGCAACTTATCTCTACAGTGTGGGATGTCATGTGAGTTACGTAACAACTATCACTACGCCGCTTTGTGAAATAGTCCACAAGACCCATTTATGACATACTTTGTTAAGCTAAACGTTCTCTCAACGCACTGAACGGAGAACAAATGGTTCGTAAAAAATTGAGAAAAAAATATTTGGAATAAAATTTCTGTAATGTTTGATCAGACGCATTGTAACGTGATGTTTCAATCTTTCCTATTTTTGCCGCAGAAATACAATTCTTGACAGGCTACTTTCATCCCAAAAAGCACATCAAACGACTGTCCGTTGGTTCTGAATGTTAACCAACTCAATTTTATTTTCCAATACTTAGATGTTTTGATAGTGTCAAATAAACAGAATAATACATTTTTGTTACAGGTTTGCGTGTGGATTAACGTTTTATGGATTATCGTTCGGAGCCGGGACATTAGCTGGCAATATCTACCTGAACATTTTCCTAACAGGACTGGTGGAAGCACCTGCCGTTGCCGCTGTGATATATTTTAATAATTGGTATGTAATCAAAGCTTTATCCATTAAGTCATTCATTGATGTTTTACGCCACATTCAAGAATATTTCACCTGTATGACGGGTTTCCAGGTTTAGGGGGAAATGAAACCAGGCTCGTCACCTTCATTTTTTTAAATCTATTTAAATATATGCATGTATTGTTGTGGTCTGCCATAACACCAAGACCTGTGATGAAATATCCATGTGTATGTACTTTTACCAAAGAGAGTAGATTGACAAGAGTGGTCACTTCGTCCAATCAGCATTGCCGGCATGTTCTTCTGCCCCCCTAGCGGAAGGGTGTTCCGACTGTACACGATTCGACTGTAGGCCCCTACAGAAAGGAGGTTCCTAATAATCGAATCTTGTCCGTGTCAGGGGGGTATTTTAGTTACCATTGTAAATATTTCCAAGTTATGATTGTTAGTTTTTGTTGTTTTTACTCTGCTTTGTTAAAGTGCCAAGTACAATAACATTGAATTGAATTTAAATTGTTCAAATTCAACATGGCGCGGACGATCTACTCTCTTTGCTTTTACGTCATGTAATTGGCCTGAGGAATAAAGAACTCACCTCCCTGTAAAGGATAGGGTATCAATTAGAAGAAACCTCAAACCTTCGCCGAGTACCTTTACAACTCTTAGAAAAGGTGGATCCCAACAGAATGACTACAATTAAACTGCAAAGCCAATGGAAGCTGATATGATAAAAAAAACAGTCTATAATTGTGTTGCATGATGTAGAACCAACTTTTTCTTAATTCAAATAGACTGGAAGATCTTCCCTTTTTCCAATTTCAAAAACGTAACATTTTACGTTTCTTAAGCTATTGCAAACCAAAAGCCCAATTTAATTTTATTGAGAAAAAGACTTTTTAATGAAGGTGGAGATCTGTACATAACTGTCATGGCAACTTAAAATGTACAGATACGTTGCTATGACAGTTACCGTAAAACGCATTCTTAGACACTTTAGTGAAACGGACATGCATCAGAGACTAAGTGTACATCAGAAAAGAAAAATGCATGCATTTCCTGCACCACTGGGGGCACTCGAGGCTAGGTATGGGCCTACTTGTTATCGAGATTACCGTACCTTTGGGGAGCTCATATCCCCCCCCCCACCCTTATGTCTACGCTATTGTTCAGGATAAATCATGGAGACGTTTCGTGATGGCTGTTCTATGTGTTACACAGTATATATTTATGATCACTAAAACACACGGGTACAGGGAAAATTTTCATGTCTAAAATAACCATGGAGACAAGTTTCTAATTGTGTTAAAAAGAGGTATATCATTTAGACCTTTATACCCCATAAATTGTTGTAAAAAACTAAACCTATGACATTTCATTAGGTTGAGAACTGACAGGAGCTTAGCCTTGGTCAGCAGAATTTTCTGGAATCCTTTTGCAACACATTGACAATGGTTACGCATCTTAACTATGGCAAGAACATCGGTGGACTGAGATTGAACCCCATAAATTTTGCTTACACTATATATGTATATCATGGGCTAGGAATATGAGCCCAGACATACATTATTCTATACAAATATTTACTTATACAACAAAAGAAAAAAAATAACACATGCGGATACATCCCCAACTTACGTCACATACGTCACTTAATCTTATTGGTACATGCACGCTTGATTCAGATATCGTTTTACACTGTAAACTTGGGAGACCGCCTTAACAAAGTGTTCACAATGGGAACAAGTTTCTCTAAATCCAGAAGACCGTGCAATTGTACCAAACCAGCGCACTAAGAGCCTGTATGCGTCAGAGACGCTGAATATACAAGTGCATGTCCTGCCAAATTGTATGCACATAACTCAGAGGTGCAAATAACAACTTTTCAAAGTAATTGTTTGTTCTTATATTGTTTATTCTTTTCTTTCCAGTGCAGGGCGATGTAAAACATCTTTCACTTTCTTTATAATCTCCGGATTGTCATCGTTAAGTGTTGTGATTGTTGTTTATGTAGGTAAGTAAATAACATTCATTTTTAATCGATTCCTCCATTGATGCATGTTTTTATATTGTCGTTCTTAACGTCCTATCATGTTGATTGGTTGATTGGTGTTTACACCGCACTCAAGACTATTTCATTTATATGGCGGCTTTGTCAGGTTTAGTGGGGAAGGAAACCGAGATCATCGCCCGGAGGAAACCCCCGACCTTCGGCGAGTACCTGGCAACTCCTCCACATACGGCGATCGAGTGAAAAATCTTTCAATTGTTTCAATTTTTATTTGGTCTGAGTGTGATTCGCACCCGCGCCGCCTCGATGGAAGTAGGGCCTACTGGGACTGAGGGACGATAACTCTAACCCACTGGACCGCAGTCACATGTATACAGTATTTAGTTTTAGCTCATTGCAACAACCTTTGACTGGGTATAAACGTCTAAATGATGTACCCCTTTTTAACACAATCAGAAACTTGTCTCCGTGGTTATTTTAGACAAGAAGATTTTCCCTGTGCCTGTTTGTTTTAGTATTCATAATTATACAGCATTTAGTTGGTGTTATAAATGTTGTATAAAACATGTGCGTCTTCCGTAAAAATAAACATAACGTAGCCTGTTACACAAAGGGGCGTAGCGTAAGTTTATACGTAAGTGTCATAGCAATCCAGACATACGTTGCTATGGCAGTTACGTAAAAACTTACGCTACGCCGCGGCCCCAGGCGCCTCCTGGAACCTGTTTCACAAAACGGCGTAGATGTATTTTTTCGCGTAACTTTCATAGAGACCGTATCTCTACAATATCGGTTGTCATGACAGTCACGTAAACTAACGCTACGCCGCTTTGTGAAACAGGTCCCTGATGTGGAGAATAAGAAAAAGCTGACGGTTAGATAAGATTTATTTAGATCTACAAGGAGCGACACGTGACTTCCAAGATGCCGTTTAGTTACAAGTGACAGTGGATCCATTTTGCATGAAATGTGTGTTTTTCACACGACCATAGGAAGGTCTGGTATTCAGCCCGTGTGATTTAGTGTTCATAAATATGTATGACAACAATATAAGCTTGGTTTGTTCTATTTCAATCCCGAAGCCCCCCCCCCCCCCCTACCCCGCATGTTATGTTTTCTATTTACTAACGTCTCATTGTATCAAACTCGCGAGAGTTTTAGCACAACGGTTATGTTAAAGAGGGACGAGCTATCATATATAATGTAACGACGTTGAAACAGAACAAGTTTATTGTTCGTCAATTTGGTAAAAAAAAGACCTCCCTGTGGACACCAATCTCTTAAAGTAGTTTTTTATAAGCCACAGAACCCCTACTATGTTCTCATACATCCCAACTATTTAATTGTTGTCTGTTATTGGCACACGTCGTCGGTTCGAACGTGTTACGAGCTTTACCCGTATTTTTTTGATTTCATCGTCAATCAGTTATTTTTTCGAGGAACGTAATCTTTAAAGTGGCATCAGCTGCCAAAATTAACACTTTTTCATAATTTCTGATCGTCACGACAGTAAGAGGCTTTGAAGGCCATCGAAAAACTAAATGATTGGCGTTGAAATGAGGATACTCCATACAGTATGTGGCCTGTACGAACCGGAATAGTGTTGGAAAAGTAAACAAAATTTTAATAACCGGAACCACCAGTCATTCATTTTATGCCAAAGTTTGTTCAAAACAATACTTTATCGTACACTTTCGAGATTAGAAGCACTAAAAAGCTTCTGAATTACACGTCTTGAGAAAAATAGCCGATAATTTCAACATTCGGTTTCAACGTCAAAATATCAACATTTTGACAGCTCATGCTACGTTAAGCTGTCAGGCTGCACTCGGATTTCAAGATGGCGCCCATGCTATTCAAATGCAGACAAACAAGTAGTCATGGCAACTGTGGCGTTTGCTTACTTGCGTTAGTGCCTGCACCTTCTATGTATTTCAAAACTGGAGAGCAAACACATTTTGCTTACGTCAGACATTACACTGAATAAATAATAGAAGTCGACCTAAATATTTGCGTGTAGTTTCTAATTTTGTTACATTGTTCCCGCCATATGCTTTATTTTACAGCTCCCGAAAGCGACCTAACAAATATTATAGCTGCATTAGCTTTGACGTCTAAATTAGGAATCGCTGGAGGATGGGCGTCTGTCCAGGTGTTTACAGCTGAACATTATCCCACTGTAGTTAGGTGAGTGTTTATAGCTGAGCATTATCCCACTGTGGTTAGGTGAGTGTTTACAGCAAAGCATTATCTCACTGTGGTTAGGTGAGCGTTTACAGCTGAACATTATCCCACTGTGGTTAGGTGAGTGTTTACAGCTGAACATTATCCCATTGTGGTTAGGTGAGTGTTTACAGCTGAACATTATCCAACTGTGGTTAGGTGAGTGTTTACAGCTGAACATTATCCAACTGTGGTTAGGTGAGTGTTTACAGCTGAACATTATCCAACTGTGGTGAGGTGAGTGTTTACAGCTGAACATTATCCCACTGGGGTTAGGTGAGTCTTTACAGCTGAGCATTATCCCACTGGGGTTACGTGAGTGTTTACAGCTGAACATTATCCCACTGTAGTTAGGTGAGTGTTTACAGCATAGTGATAGCCCACTGTGGTTAGGTGAGTGTTTACAGCTGAACATTATCCCACTGTGGTTAGGTGAGTGTTTACAGCTAAGCATTATCCCACTGTGGTTAGGTGAGTGTTTACAGCTGAACATTATCCAACTGTGGTTAGGTGAGTGTTTACAGCTGAACATTATCCAACTGTGGTTAGGTGAGTGTTTACAGCTGAACATTATCCAACTGTGGTTAGGTGAGTGTTTACAGCTGAACATTATCCAACTGTGGTTAGGTGAGTGTTTACAGCTGAACATTATCCCACTGTGGTAAGTTGAGTGTTTACAGCTGGACATTATCCCACTGTGGTTAGGTGAGTGTTTACAGCTGGACATTATCCAACTGTGGTTAGGTGAGTGTTTACAGCTGGACATTATCCCACTGTGGTTAGGTGAGTGTTTACAGCTGGACATTATCCCACTGTGGTTAGGTGAGTGTTTACAGCTGAACATTATCCCACTGTGGTTAGGTGAGTCTTTACAGCTGAGCATTATCCCACTGGGGTTAGGTGAGTCTTTACAGCTGAGCATTATCCCACTGGGGTTAGGTGAGTCTTTACAGCTGAACATTATCCAACTGTGGTTAGGTGAGTGTTTACAGCTGAACATTATCCAACTGTGGTTAGGTGAGTGTTTACAGCTGAACATTATCCAACTGTGGTTAGGTGAGTGTTTACAGCTAAACATTATCCCACTGTGGTTAGGTGAGTGTTTACAGCTGGACATTATCCCACTGTGGTTAGGTGAGTGTTTACAGCTGGACATTATCCCACTGTGGTTAGGTGAGTGTTTACAGCTGGACATTATCCCACTGTGGTTAGGTGAGTGTTTACAGCTGGACATTATCCCACTGTGGTTAGGTGAGTGTTTACAGCTGGACATTATCCCACTGTGGTTAGGTGAGTGTTTACAGCTGGACATTATCCCACTGTGGTTAGGTGAGTGTTTACAGCTGAACATTATCCCACTGTGGTTAGGTGAGTTTTTACAGCTGAGCATTATCCAACTGTGGTTGGGTGAGTGTTTACAGCTGAGCATTATCCCACTGTGGTTAGGTGAGTGTTTACAGCTGAACATTATCCCACTGTGGTTTGGTGAGTCTTTACAGCTGAGCATTATCCCGCTGGGGTTAGGTGAGTCTTTACAGCTGAGCATTATCCCACTGGGGTTACGTGAGTGTTTACAGCTAAGCATTATCCCACTGGGGTTAGGTGAGTGTTTACAGCTAAGCATTATCCCACTGTGGTTAGGTGAGTGTTTACAGCTGAGCATTATCCCACTGTGGTTAGGTGAGTGTTATCCCATACAGCTATGCATTATCTCACTGTGGTTAGGTGAGTGTTTACAGCTGAACATTATCCCACTGTGGTTAGGTGAGTGTTTACAGCTGAACGTTATCCCACTGTGGTTAGGTGAGTGTTTACAGCTGAACATTATCCCACTGTGGTTAGGTGAGTGTTATCCCATACAGCTATGCATTATCTCACTGTAGTTAGGTGAGTGTTTACAGCTGAACATTATCCCACTGTGGTTAGGTGAGTGTTTACAGCTAAGCATTATCCCACTGTGGTTAGGTGAGTGTTTATAGCATAGTGATATCCCACTGTGGTTAGGTGAGTGTTTACAGCTAAGCATTATCCCACTGTTGTTATGTGAATAACCGACCCTGGTTGACCCCAAAAAACATGTTTAAAAAAAAAACTATATTCATTCTTTCAGAACTCTTGGATATGTAAAAATTTGTAAAAATATGTAAGTATTTATGCAGTTATTTGAAAATTCTATAATGAAGCTATATTCATTCTTTCAGAACTCTTGGATATGGGTTCTCTTCCATGGCGGCTCGAATCGGAAGCATGGTTGCGCCACAAGTCGTATTTCTGGTAAATACTTTATATTCAGTTCATATTCAAATAGAAAAACATCAGTGGATTGTTTCTCAACAAAGTTACGACCGACGTAAGTCCAATGCAATGCGTAACTACCATGGCAACATATACCCTCAACATTACGTTACGACCAGGCGCAAAGTTACGACGGGCGTTAGTCTGTTGAGAAACAGCCCCCAGTAGACCCAAGCTCGTCCACTTCATGCCTTCTGGCGTATTAGTTTAAAGTTAATCAATGTTATGAGGTCTCAAACCCATGGTCGTACAAAACTGACGTAAGTGACGTAATACGTCCTACCGGGGCTGTTTCTCAACACACTTACGCGCGACGTAAGTCCTCTGCAAGGCCTGACTGCCATGTTGATAAACAGCCCCTAGGCCCTGTCTTACATAGCGGGCAAAAAGATTTGCATAGACCGCCATCGTGAACAAGGTTGCGAGTTCTTACAGGTTTACGTTGAACGTAACTGAAAGTGGCATGACTGTCAAAAAGTTGATATTTTACGTTCAAATAGAATGTTGAAATTAAGGCTAATTTCTCAAGATGTACAATTCAGGCGGCTGTTTCTCGACACCAACGTAACTTTGGCCTGGTCGTAACGTCATGGCAACATATACCTTCAACATTACGTTACGACCAGGCGCAAAGTTACGACGGGCGTAAATGTGTTGAGAAACAGCCCCCAGAAGGGTTTTAGTGCTTCTAGCTTCGGAAATGTACGCTAAAGCAGTGTTTTAAACTTACCGAGGCCTAAAATTAATGAATTTTTGTCCCGGTTATTTCAATTTTGTTTTTTTCAAACACTATTTGGGGTTGTACACTGTACGGATTTTCTTAACGCAATGGCAATCGTGTAGTTTAAAGAGTGTTAATGTATAAATATGTTTGTCTTATTTAACAGGGTGAGCATACTGTTTATTTACCGTACATCATATACGGTAGTCTGATGGCTTTGAGTGGAGTGCTCGTTCTAACGATGTCGGAAACACACGGAAACAACCTGGAGGACGATTTCTCCCTGGAGATTAAACACGAAAAATGTCCAACCGTGGAGAAGGACGGAGAAAAAAGGGAAATATACATCTCATCTACGCAACTGTGAAAAAGAACAACCCCTTTTTGTATTTGTTTGGGTTTTTTTTATCAGGGCGGAGGGCGGCGGGGGGGGGCTTTACTTTTACATTCATGGATCATTTTTGGAAACATAACTTTTTCGATTTTAGTAAATTAATTATCAACGCCTCCATCTGTGTTGTTGTTTGAATGTATTTATTTACCGATTTAGAAAAGTTATTAAACTTTTACTGAAAATATTACAACACGTGGGCCGATTATCCTGTATTCTCGTACAACCTTAAGGCAAGGCATCTATCCATTACACTGAAACAGGATTTCAAAATTAATAGCTATTTTTCCTCAAACAGCCCAAATAACGAGCTTTTCATTGATATAACCCTTGCAAGTGCACACTATCATAGCAAACACACAAGTCATGTAACCTGCCTAAGTTTGCCCTTCAAAAACCGGTGGTGGTGGTGGATTGCGTGTGTGCGTGCGTGTGTGTGCGCGTGCGTGTGTGTGTGTGTGTGTGGGGGGGGGGGGGGGGGGTACCGATATATCGTTCACAGTTCGACAGTAAGGCTCTGGAAATACAACAACATCGCCTTTAAGGCCCGTTCTCACGGTGCGATTTTAAATGGATTCTTTTAATTTCAAATTTCTTTTAATTTGTCGATACGACTTGTCAACCAATCTTTTGCATTCATTCTAATCGCATGCTACAAGTCGGTGCGACAAACCTCACCACAAGAACAACAGACCTTGAGGTTGAGCAAGTCACGTTCAAAATCATTCGACGAAATTAAGGATTTAAAATGAGTAAGAAATACCAAGGACATGTTCCAGGACATTGTAAAGTATTCTCGGTTGGGTTTTCAGGGGTTAGAATGCCTCCAACAGGCCAGACTGGTTGGAAAGGATTAAGCCATATCGACTGATACTTACGAAGTAAAATGGATAAAGCCCCACTTGCCGCCGTAGCCTGTTTAAATTTGCTAAGAATACCAATTTACATGAGCTTACTACGACTAATACCACTAAACTTAAACATAGGACACATAAAACATGTCTAGTTAGCTTTAGAATGTAGAAATGGGATGAAAAACAAACGAAGAATCGAAGCCTGATTACAACAACAACGATCAGTGTCGGTCAACTTTCGTGTTGGATTACCCTCATTCAGGCCTTTTTATCTTTGGTTTACACTCAAACAATTATCAGCAGGCTTTTCCAGTCGCTGTTATCCGATCGTCAGTCTGTATTTCTCAGATAAATAGGCCTACGTAAAATTACACTGTGCCGTTAGTTCACTCACTCGACTGAAACATAAAATCGCCAATAGGGGGCAGTGTGATTTGTTTACGTCACGGGCACCTAACAATTCAAATTTTCAAATTCAAATTAAAAATACAAAGTGACGTCCAAACGTTTAAATTTTGGTAAAAATAGAAAGTTCCTAACTTATATTGTCTGGGAAAAATACAGAAAACGGACTTTCTTTTTTAATGTAAACAATATTCCTGATTTTCGCGGCAAGTGTGCCTTTAACATGTGTGCCTTTCAAAGTAAACTACGATAGATGTCTTCCGGTTAATACAAAGTATAGGATTATTAAATAATTTTTGATTTTGTGAATTAACTACGAATTCCCTTTTTCTCTTGACAATCTGAATTCATGAATACCTTAATTTTGGCAGCTTATGTCACTTGAAGAGGTTGGCCTCGTGGCTCTGTGCTTAAGACAACATAGGTTTTCGTTGCTTCCAGAACAGTATTTGCCGGAGACACTATCAGAATCAATCTAAGATTAGAAGTTACCCTAGTACTAAAGTCCAGATTTAACCTCTAAGACCAAAAGTCGCCATTTTTAGCAGAAAAATCCTTTGTTATCTGGGTTGGAGAGTTCACCTCGGGGGTCTACTGATCATGTGACTTTTAAAGATCATAGGCAAAGGATAACACTTAATGTTATATTAATCAAATTGTGTTTCTTGTGTGCTAACTTAAAATTCAGCATATTTTCTCTCTTACAACATTCGGACTTGAGCGGAAACGAGGATTTAAATAGGCCCCTTTTACCGGCACTTCTGAGCTTTACTTGCTTATCTCCTTTAGCTTTTATGAGTTTATGGCTTCACAGAAGAACAGCATATCCTGAAGAGCGCATTGCAAGCATTACCATAATCATATACCGCAGGCGTAGAGTGACTTGTATATGGTAATACTTGTGATGCTACATCCCGTCAGCCATTTCATATGTCAAAGTAAAGAACTCAATATGGTAATTTGTGCGGCGTTTACTAGCAATAATGTGCGATCAGGCGATAACGCACTCCGATGTAGACTGGGATACCTGTCCCCAAAAGACCCTGCTATTTGCGCGTTTTAAGTCGAAAAATAACACACTTAGTCGGGAGTAAATCTTTTGAGAAACGGTCCTCTGTCTATTCTACAGGAACATCACGATATTCCCATTTTAAAATCGAAAAACACCACAAATATTCAATCTAAGATGTCACATAGCGGACCTTATCCTATCGACATGAGCATCGAGTCAGAGTTGGTCCCCGGTGGCTATATTGTTTCTCACGAGGACACAAGCCTGCCATTGATGTGCACAGTAAAAAAAAATACAGAATGTTTTGCCTTTGGACTCTGTGGGATTCGAACCCTCGTCCCCTGCTTACTGGAGGCTAAGGTTTGACACTTAAAAACTAGGACATTCAATACCTTAAAGGCACACTTGCCGCGAAAATCCAGAAGACTGTTCACATTAAAAACAGTGTATTTTTCCCAGACAGAAAAGGTTTTTTTACCAGAAATTGAAAGTTTTGACATCATTTAGTATTTTTAATTTAAAATTGAAAAACCGATTTTCAGGTACCCGCAATGTAAACAAACTTCGAACTTGGACGTGTGCACAAGTGCCGTAATGGTTTGAGTCGTGTGTGCGATCTAACGACACAGTATATTTTTACGAACTTTATATAAGAAATACATACTAACGATCGAGTAAGAGGGACTATAAAAGCCTGCCGAGTGCAAACCACAGACAAAAACGCTTGAATGAGGGTAATCCAACCCTTAAGTTAACCAACACTGATCGGTGTTGTTGTTGTAATCGAGCTTCGGTTCTTCGTGTGTTTTTCACCCTCCTTTATACTTTCTAAACCTAATTGGACATGCTTTATGTGTGCTATGTTTAATTTCAGTGGTTTAGCTAAGCCAATTCGGCTAAGTGAGCTAAACGTTGGCGGCTCCATTCAGACGAATTCCTTCTAATTCACCCAACACAAAATTCTGTGTAAATCCCATCCGATCCGGTCGGTATCTTTGTCGTCCTCAATCAATGACAGGATTCTGATACCATTCCTAGTTACTTCCAGGTACCGGCTAGATGTGAACATCTGCGTACCGGTCATTTTTTTTTCGTTTTAGCTGTGAACGAAAGAATCGATTGTGATGCACAGAGAATTTCGACCGGTTGTGCCTGTTAGGTCTGATTGATTGATTGATTGATTGTTTGGTGTTTTACGCCGCGCTCAAGATTATTTCACTTATATGGCGGCGTTGCCAGTTTTATTGTGGGAGGAAACCGGGCTCTGTGCCCGGAGGAAACCCACGACCTTCCGCTGGTAACTGGCAACCATCCCACATAGGTCGTTCGAGTGAAAACCCAGTCAGAAAATTTTCCAATTATTTTTGGACTGAGTGGGACCCATTGGTGGAGGGCTTTTCGGATTGAGCGTCCAACGCTCTACCTACTGAGCCACGGAGGCCCCCTGTTAGGTCTGAGAAGAAAGCATTTCTTACGATATTATTGAGAAAAAATTATTGAATAAAAATACCAGCGTAAACTTTATGCTTTAGTACGTGTTTAACAGGTTTCTTTTATTCTGTTTAAGAGAACGAGCGTAGTCAGATGATATCGGAATACAATAACAAACGTACAAAAACACTTTCGAACGTACATAAACACTTCCAATTAATACGGAACCAGGTAATGAGCGGTTATATGGTAGTATAATACCACGTAAGTGAGGAATATCCAATGCTTCTTCTTAAAAGGAGGGGGGCTCGGTGGTCCAGTGGGTTAGAATGACCGTCCCTCAGTCCCACACAGACCTTCCATCTATGCGGCGCGGGTTCGAATCCCAGTCAGACTAAATAAAAATTGAAAACTTTATGAGGGGATTTTTCATTTGATCGCCGAAGGTCCAAAAACAGCCATGTCCCACAGTACACTTGAGTAAATCAATTGTTAAAAAGTGAATTTTCAAAATGCTACTGACCTTCTCTCTCTATCCGACAACATGATTGGTTGTTACAATACTATTTTATACAATATGGATTTTCAAAGCTTTGACGCTCGACCAAAGACCCTCCGAGACTTGGCAGGGACCTCGGTGGCTCGTTCGGCACAGTGATAGTTTAATTAGTTAGTGTCTTTGAGAAAGTGAGTATAACTGTATTCTCATTATTTTGGGATTACACTTTCTTGAAAATATGGCAGAAATTCCTCTACCGAATTTTGGGTGACGCCCGAAACGGGAATCGAACCCGGGTCCCAGAGTTTGGCACCTATCACCAGCACTAAATACCGGCTGCCTTATCCATTCAGCCAACCGGCCTCAGTTTAGTGTGTGCGAGTAAACCACACGATCATCGAATCGCACCTGGAAACTCTTCCACACAGGGCAATCGAGTGACAAATCAACTCAGTTATTATTCACTCTTATTGGATCGGAGGGATTTCTTCACTCGATCGCCGTATGCGAAAGACTTGTCAAGGCGAATATCGTGGGTTTCCTTTGTGCAAAGATCCCAGTTTCCTCCCCGACTTATTCAGAAAACACCACCATATAAGGGAAATAATGTTGAACGTTGCGTAAAACATCAACGTCAATCAATAAACTTACTCTGATAACTTCGGGGATTTACGTGCGTGAAATACCAAAGCCGACCGGTAGCGAGCGAAGATAGCCGAAGGATGTTCCGAGTGTCAATTAACTAAGACTTGGATAATTAAAGGCCCACTTGCCGCCGTAGCCTGTTTACATTTGCTAAGAAAACCAATTTACATGAGCACACTACGACTAATACAACTAAACTTAAACATAGGGCACATAAAACATGTCTAGTTAGCTTTAGAATGTAGAAATGGGGTGAAAAACAAACGAAGAATCGAAGCCTGATTACAACAACAACGATCAGTGTCGGTCAACTTTCGTGTTGGATTACCCTCATTTCAGGCCTTTTTATGTGTGGTTTACACTCAAACAATAATCAGCAGGCTTTTCCAGTCGCTGTTAACCGATCGTCAGTCTGTATTTCTCAGATAAATAGGCCTACGTAAAATTACACTGTGTCGTTAGTTCACTCACTCGACTGAAACATAAAATCGCCGATAGGGGGCAGTGTGGTTTGTTTACGTTCCGGGTACGTAACAATTCAAATTTTCAAATTCAAATTAAAAAAAGACGTCCAAACTTTTAAATTTTGGTAAAAATAGAAAGTTCCTAACTTATATTGTCTGGGAAAAATACAGAAAACGGACTTTCTTTTTTAATGTAAACAATATTCCTGATTTTCGCGGCAAGTGTGCCTTTAAAAAAAGGCAAATGACATCCACTCTGGCATAAAATTAGCAGCGGCGTTCGAGCTTAATATTAACTGAGGGGTAACTTGTACCCTTGTCAGAACGGTCTCACAAGAAGAGCACATTTTTCCAAGTTATTTTTGTAAGACATTAGTCTACTTGAGTTCCTTTTTCTTATTGTAAGACAAACTGTTCGACCCAGCCATTGCTTGTACCGGTTGCTCGCCAGGTTCTCCCTGGCTCTTAAGCAGTAACATACACACGTATCTTGAGTGAAACAAAAAGTAGAATGCTTTTTTCCTCTTAGATAGCCCAAAGACTGGGCATCGTGCCTAATTAAAACTAAGCACATGCCATAAGAAACCAGAGTCAGTCAATTTATAAAAAGTTCATGCAGCGATATACCTAAATAAAAGGGATGCCAAATTTTGACACACACGTTATACTAAGACATAATAATTAAAGAAAATGCTCCCTATCAGTGAAACTGGTATGGGCTGCTAAATAAAAGGCAAATTTCATTGAAACACAAATTATTCGTCGTTTTGGTCAACAAGTACGAAATACCAGAAGTAAATGTCATTCTGGCCCTGATTATCGGTCTTACGGCGACTGGTATTATATGGCTGCTAATGTGTCTTGTCGCCTTATGACGAACACGGAGAGAAAAAAAAATTCGGCAGAGCCCAGATTTCTCGGCTAATGTCATATAGGATGGTTGGTTGTTCTAGCTTATTGGCGAGTCCATTGTATAAATGATGTTCGCTAGAATACGCCTAGGAGCTTTCTTCAAATAGGAATTTCGGATATGTACGTCAAGGTAGTTTTTCAAAGCAACATAGACTGTAAAATGTACTCATACATCCCGGCTATTTGAATTATGTTCGTTATTTACACATATAAGCCCTTCGTACGGGGACTGGCTTCACTGATATTATTTATCGCAACGTCTATCTTTTAGTTTTTCTAAAGTACTTCAGACGCTCAACTTCTCAGAACGATAAAACCATACAAAAAAACCATCCCAATTTTGGCAGCTCTTTAAATAGCCTCTTTAAATAGCCTTATCGATCTGTTTTATTAAATTCATTTATGTCTTTTTAGACACAGCATACGTTATTAATATGGCTTAGACAAACCTTTTCTGTATCCACTGTTTACCTTGTTCAAACACTGTAATAAACCCGAACGCTTTGGTTTAAAGTGGCATGAGCTGCCAAAATGTTGATATTTTGACGATAAAATAGAATGTTGAAATTATTGGCTATTTTTCTCAAGACCTGAAATTTAGAAGCTTTTTACTGCTTCTAGTCTCGAAAATGTACGATAAAGTATTGTTTTGAACTAACTTTGGCTTAGAATGAATGAATGGTCGTCCCGGTTATTTAAATTTTTTTAACTTTTCGAACACGTTTTCGGTTCGTACAGGCCACGTACTGTATGGATTTTCCTCATTCCAACGTCAATCATTTAGTTTTTCGATGGCCTTCAAAGTCTCTTACTGTCGTGACGATCAGAAATTATGAAGAAAGTGTGAATATTGGCAGCTCATGCCACCTCAAGGTCCTCGCGCCCCGTTGTCTTTTTAACATTTGCTGAGGAAGTCAATTAACACAAGCTGATTAACTTAGGATTATTTTTATTTTCTCTTTCGTTTGCAGTCGAACATTTTGACCTGTAGTTCCTGTCGCCGTTTGTATTCAGCCGCAAAATATTGTGATTTGCGTTATAAAAAGTGCAGAGTATCCGAGGCATTGAACTATATACGTTGAATGGTCACGTCTCATTGGCTGGTTTGAATCTGACGTTCTAGAAAGCGCCTCTATTAAGCCTAGCGCACACGATAGGCGCCGGCTGAGCTGCCGGCTACGCGTGGCTGAGAGCTAAGCCGTTTCCCCCGTGTGCGCGTAAATTTTGGTGAGATTTTCGCCTCTCGAGGCGGTGAGGAAAGTTTCTAGCATGTTTGATATTTTCTGCCTCTCGTGGCAAGAATCTCACCGTGTGCGCATAACGTAAGCTGCCAGCTGAGCTAAGAGGTGGGAAAGTCCAATCGCGTGTACGTATTAAATCATGTAACCATTTTGCATATTACGTAACACCGGTAGTGACATTTATGTAGATTAGTAAACTTGGGTGACCAGGAATTTGCCTCAGCCGAGAGCTCATCGTCTGCGCTGAAATCTGCAGCTGCTCCTTGGGCCACGCCTACCTTGTAGCTCAGCCGGCGCCTCTCGTCTGCGCTAGGCTTTACTGTGACATGGAAACGCGCGACAACTTGAATTGCCATCTCCTAACCATCTTATTGCAATGGTGGCTCTGGGTAGATCTCAAACGTCACGTGACCATCATTCCACGTGTTCTGGTTACTTAAATAAACCCGTGTATTTTATTTCACTAAAATAACACCATTATTTTACTTAGTTGGAAATATAATCGGACTTTTTATCCGCTATCTTGGTAATTATCTGACCAATTGCGTATTTCATTCCGATCGTGAAAGGTTTCATCGTTTTACTGACTGTTATAGATTGAGTGGGGTCCGAAACCGCGACACTTCGACAGAGGACTGTCGCTTTACCGACCGAGTGACCGAGACCTTCACGTCACCTATTGAAAAAAATGTGTCAAGGTCATGCCATGTGATTTGGGCACGGAGATCTAAATATAGGCCTATATAACACGTTTCACATTTTTAGATTCCTCTCAAAATTGACCGTATTTAGTCCATGTATCACGATCTGGGTATTTTATTTGTTGACCTTCATCAAATGACTAATTTACACATTTGATTAAAGCTTCACTTACCGCCGTAGGCTGTTGAACATTTGTTAAGAAAACCAATTTACTCGAGTTTACTTGAACTGAAACTACTAAAATTAAACATATAGGACACATACAACATGTCCCGTTAGGTTTTTAATATAGAAATTGGATGAAAAACAAACGAACAATAGAAGTCTGATTACAACAACAACGATGAGTGTTGCATTTTCGCGGTGAATGTGCCTCTGGACCCGACATTGGCACATCCAGTCAAGTGCGATTTGCTATTGGGTTTAAGGTAGCTTTTTAAAATACATCTGTTATCCAATGGAGATGTTGATTTCGGATTTCGCATATATTTTTGTTATCGCTATTATGACAGATAATCAAACCTGCTATGATGTAAAGTGAAGATAACATATATATCTTATATAATGTCATATAAACAATAAACTTTCAACTTTCAAAGTGAACGACAAAGCTCTCTCAGGGTATGGAGACTAACGAAGATTTATAGATTGGATATGAAATATATTGACTTTGGTGGCTATAGCGTAGCTTCTGCAGGCTCCTATAATATAATTTCGTCCGTATTCTCTCCATAGGACCAAAGAAACAACTTAACGTGGCATGATCTGCCAAAATTAACACTTTTTTCATAATTTCTGATCGTCACAACAGTAAGAGGCTTTGGAGGCTATCGAAAAACTAAATGATTAGCGTTGGAATGAGGAAAATCCGTGCAGTATGTGGCCTATACGAACCGGAATAGTGTTCGAATAGTAAATAAAATTTAAATAACCGGGACGACCATTCATTCATTCTAAGCCAAAGTTAGTTCAAAACAATTCTTTATCGTACATTCTCGAGACTAGAAGCACTAAAAAGCTTCTGAATTATACATCTTGAGAAAAATAACCGATAATTTCAACATTATGTTTTTATGTCAAAATATCAACATTTTGGCAGCTCATGCCACTTTGAATATATCAGAAAAGATAAGACAAATCATTTTTCAGTTTCTGAGGGAGCGTTCTATAGTTAAGCGAAAACCAAACTCATAGATTTCTGCTCAAGTAAATGGGTTCTGATCCCCGGCTTAAAAATCGCAGAATCTCGAAAGCAATCCCATTTGTTCTTTCCATGAGCTCAACCCAAAGGCTTCGATCCAAAACCTATTTCAATACTCTTAAAGTGCAATGTATGGGCTTATTGAAGGAATAATATGGGACATTTTCTCAAATTGAGCTTAATCCCACTGAGACCAAATGAAAATTGAAATATTTCTGAGGGTTGGTTGGTTGGTTGTTTTAGCTTTTTGGCGCGTCCATTCGTATGAATGATGTACGCCATACTAGTGAGTAATTATTACCTTGAGCGATTAAGAAAACTATATTACTGAGGGTTTTTTCACTCAAATCCCGTATGTGGAAGTGTTTCCAGTTCTCGCCGAAAGTCGGCGGTTTCCTCCGTGCAAAGAAACCAGTTTCCTCCCCCTACTAAGACTGTCAACGCCGCAATTAAAGTGAAATAATCCAGAGTAGGGGTTAAACAACAATCAATCAATTAAACCTATCACATACGCTATGTCTAATTGTGCACTGTGCATTTCCAGCAGATTTCCGAGTTGTTTGAAGTCGCCTGAAGGCAACGATGACCAAATCAGCCTTGTTGTAATCGCTGGTCCAATAAAATGGACGATGCAATCTTAACAGCAAAAAAAATATAATAAAATAATAATAAGTAAAAATAAAATAAAAAAATAACTAAAAAAAAGACGCATAAATTTCCTTCATAAAGTGCATTTAATCTGGTCATGTTAAAATTCTGAACAGAGGTTGTTAGACCATACAAGGGCTTGGCACCAATTTTACATTTCCAGAAATTTTTGAGATCCGGTTGAGATCCAGTAAAAGCTAGTTTTTGTACTGAGCACAAAAGGCAACTGAATCCCAAGTTGTTTAAGCTGTTTAGCTGTTTCTAATTGGTCGTTATGTAATATAATGAACATCAGCGTCCTTGAAAATACGGGTATCATCTAGAAATTTGTGCTTTCTCAATTGGACATTCATTTGAGAACGTCTACAAGTTTGTGTCGTATTTCTATGCGCACGTGTCCTCTATGCGCACGTGTCCTCTGTGCGTAGTTAAGCCTTTATGAAGGGCCAAACGCGCCATAAATAGCAAAACACAACATGTCGAAACACAACGCAACACGTTGCTCTCAAAACACAACATGTCGAAACACAACGCAACGTGAGTATATGAATCGTCCAATCAAAGTGCTTTATTTTTACTTTTAAACCTCCTTACGTTGCTCCGAATAATTAGAACATGTAATCTAGCGTGAACCAGGTTCGTACACGTTGCTCAGAGCAACGCAGATCCTTAGGACAACATGTAGTATGAAAACCACTACATGTAGTTTGAAAACCGGAAACGTCTTGTTAGACGAATTATGTTAGTTGACCAATCACATAGGCCTATATGCGCGGGAAATTTAACATAACGCACAACCGGAAACAATCTTGCTACACGTTGCTCACAACCGGAAACAATCTTGCTACACGTTGCTCTGGAACCAACGAAAGCGAGTCTTACATATGTATTTGATGTGTGTGATTTCTCCCGCAAAGTGAGACTGTCATCTGTATATCGAAATTTAAAACAACAACAACCTAAGCTGGAAATATCCAAACTCTATCGCCCAAGTAGGCCTACATGTATGTTGATGTTGTGGTGGCCAATGAAGTTGTAAAGTGTAACACGTTAAGTGTAACTGCTGACCATGAAACAGCTTTTTGCCATAATTTTGGGACAAAGCAACTGCTACGATTATGAATATTATAAGTGAGTGATGAAATGTGAAGCTTGAAGGTAGGTCTATTGGTAAGTAAATACTCACTTTATTACAAGTAAGCCTATCCTGTATTGGACAGACTATAGAATAGTTCCGTCAGTCTCAAACCGCTATAATCGTCAGGGGGCAAGCCCCCCTGAAACCCCCCGTTGTATTCATTTCTTCTACAACTTATGACTAATTTAATTTTAATATTACAACGCTTAAAACTAAACTATCCCTACTAAAAGTAAAAGCTAAAAGAAATAACATCTAAAAGAAGAATTTGAAGAGAAGTTAAAAACGACGGACCTATTCTATATTTGCACCCCTGTATTAATAAAAATGTCCCTACATGGTGTATTTGTAATGTATTCAGTCAGTAAAATATGAGAATCGAATAAGTGGAAATTGTTTAAGTAGACCATTACTAATTCAATAATATTACATGCCTACACTACAGGTACCTAGTTATTTATGTTTGGATATTTATTGGTCGGTACCAGGTCGACGACCATAGATCGATGTCAGAATTATCAAATAACGGAGTAAGATCTTTACTTTAGTGAAGTAGTCTACCATTACAACTCGTCAACTGTCTTCAATTTATTTTTCAGATTTATCCTTATATTTGAAAATAATCAAAATGAGAAAGCTAAACCAAAAAACGCCAAAACTAATAGCTTATCAAACATGTTTGACCAATCACCATTTCTGCTCTTGTTTTTAAAGTGAAAAATTTCGTTCCTTTTTTCACCAATATTTTATACCCATTAGGTTAACTGATAACACATAGTCCGTAATGTTAAGTGGATTGAAGTTATTCTGATACGCTCACACAGGCTTCTTTAATACCACCAATAAGTTATGGTGGTATTGAAGAAGCCCGTGCGAGCGTATCAGAATAACTCCATTCCACTTAACATATTGCGAACTAGTTAACACAATGATTGATTGATGTTTTGTGCTGCACTCTTGAAAGATAATTTCACTTATATGGGGGCATAGCCATGATAAGTGGGTGAGGAAACCGGGCTATTTGCCCGCTTTTTTTACAAATGGCGATCGAGTGAAAAGTCTAATCAGAAATTTGTCATTGTTTATTTGCCCTGGGTGGGATTCGAACTTGTGCCACATCGATGGAAGGCCTGTCTTGGACAGATCAGGTAATATCGCTCTAACCAACTGAGCTCTCTAGCCCCCATCACAATGAAACAGGACAGATGCACTACTGTTTGATGTGGAACAATGATTACTTGTCCTTAGTTTTTCTTCCTCTAACCTATGCTATGAATTTATTTAAAGAGTCAATAAATCCTCTTTTTTTTTCTTTTTGTTGAAGGATGTCCATAAAGATGTTGATGGGTTCCTGTTGAAAAAAAGTTTTGGACAGAAACAAATAACTATGTTGGAGAGGCTGAGCTATTTTGCAAAAATATTTCCTGGATTGTACCAATCATATTGATCAAAACTGTAACCATGCTGCATTTATCCCTGAAATCCCCATGGACAATGGGCCTATTAAGAACATGGATTTGTGCTAGGCGTTTTGATGCGAGGGACATACATGTAGGCCTATACTTGTATTCAGTATCTCCAGTAGGGTGTCCAATATAGCTATCAACGAATTGATGTTGTTCAAGACAAATAAGTTCTTTGAGAACAGTGCAAAATTTTATTTTATATGGAGCAATAAAGCTAAATTTATACTTGAATTGAGTGTGTTTATCTTCTATGTTATTTCTGATTGAGATTTGTGGATTCTTAGTGGTACCAAGAACAACCAAATGAAGGAATTAAACAAATGTGTGCCTATTCCAATGTTACCTATAGAAAAATGGGGTTTCTAGATTGTCAATGACCATCATGCAATGGAATAACCCACCCAAAACTATTTGTGGAAAAATACGCTCATGCAATGAATTTAACATCTAAGTGTTAAACCAAATAGAGTGTTTTACTTAAATGATATAGTGAAACAGAGCTTTACCTATATGTCACTTGTAAGAAACCCATTTCAAATTATCATAAGCTGGATGAGTCACTGAAGGATATGTTGGGATGGCCCTGGTTTACATTTAATTTGATTATGGTAAATGTTTAAGAAAATAGTGTTTAGTCAGAGATTAACATCTAATGGCCAACATTTCTATTAACCATAAAAAAATTTGTCTCGTTCATAACCTTAAAAAAAGTTTGAACCCTGTATAAAATTTTGCCTGGTCTCTAATCGGTTAAATACATTTGGTAAAAATAAAAGTAAACTTCAGGATTGATAAAAAAAAACAGTTGTTTAGAATTGATTCAGGTTTTTCTTGAACAGATCATTTAAGTCGTCAAATTAGGAGAGTGCTGGGTAATTCTAGTAATCAATCCTCTGAGCTGTCTCACAATATTAACCCCAACCAAAGCTAGGTGCTGCAGGGACCTTTTTAAAGCAGTTTTTCTTGTAGGCTCCGCTCATTGATTGTTGTCATAAATATATATATATCTATTTTCTTTGGTGGTAGATTAATATTGTCCTCGGCTTCATTCATTTGTTCATCTGAATTATACAAATCTCTAATACTATATGAAGTGACAAACAATAAATATCATGAACTGATCTTCTTTGTTACTTCAGTGTAATGTTTTCAGAAGGAGAGAGAATGCTATTTAACAAAATATTAAAAGGGCACCTTTTTATTGGCGTTGAAGTGGCATGAGGTTTCAAATTTGAAAATAAAAACTTTTTTTCATAGGCACTGATTGTAATGATAATATTAAGTCACTCAAAGAGAGCATAATTAGCCTTTTTAATAATTTGCTGTATTTCTTTTTTTTGGTTTTGAAATTGACAATTTATACCTATGTGGATATATTTCCGGCAGCCTTGCCTAAATTAGCTACCATCTGTGTGAGCATTTATTTACATGCATGTGGAAATTATTTTTCACACATGTAAAACTTAATTTTGGACCCTTATGGAAATTAATATGAACCCATGCAGAAATTAACTTGCACCTCTGAATAAATAATGTCTTGTAATGAATCTACAACATTGTCTGACTTGAGCAAATGTTCTGTGTAAAGCAGACAAATATAAATCAGACCTATTTAATACAAATGGTAAAAAAATTTCAAATGGGTGTAAATTTTCTCAAGGATCATAAACATCAATTCCAGAGTGGTACACATTACTTTTGTAGTTGCTCGTAATTGCTAGTAAACGACCTGTAATTGCTAGTGAACGTCTTGTAATTACTAGTGAACGACCTGTAATTGCTAGTGAAAGTCTTGTAATTACTAGTGGACATCTCCTACACACTGGTAGACATCTCGTACACACAGGTGGACATCTCGTAAACACTGATGGACATCTCATACACACTGGTGGACATCTTGACACCCTGGCGAACATCTCGTACACACTGGCAGACAGCTCGTACACACTGGCAGACAGCTCGTACACACTGGCGGACAGCCCGTACACACAGGTGGACGTCTCGTACATACTGGACATCTCGTACACACTGGTGGACATCTCATACATACTGGACATCTCGTACATACTGGACATCTCGTACATACTAGTGGACATCTCGTACACACTGGTGGACATCTCGTACACACTGGTGGACATCTCGTACACACTGGTGGACATCTCGTACACACTGGTGGACATCTCGTACATACATGTATTGGTGGACATCTCGTACATACTAGTGGACATCTGGTACATACATGTATTGGTGGACATCTCGTACACACTAGTGGACATCTCGTACATACTGGTGGACATCCTGTACATACTGGTGGACATCCTGTACATACTGGTGGACATCCTGTACACACTGGTGGACATCTCGTACACACTGGTGGACATCTCGTACATACATGTATTGGTGGACATCTCGTACATACTAGTGGACATCTGGTACATACATGTATTGGTGGACATCTCGTACACACTAGTGGACATCTCGTACATACTGGTGGACATCCTGTACATACTGGTGGACATCCTGTACATACTGGTGGACATCCTGTACACACTGGTGGACATACCGTACACACTGGTGGACATCCCGTACATACTGGACATCCCGTACATACTGGTGGACATCCCGTACATACTGGTGGACATCTCGTACATACTGGTGGACATCTCGTACATACTGGACATCTCGTACATACTGGACATCTTGTACACACTGGTGGACATCTCGTACATACTGGACATCCCGTACACACTGGTGGACATCTCATACATACTGGACATCTCGTACATACTGGTGGACATCACGTACATACTGGTGGACATCACGTACATACTGGTGGACATCTCGTACACACTGGTGGACATCTCGTACACACTGGTGGACATCTCGTACATACTGGTGGACATCTTGTACACACTGGTGGACATCTCGTACATACTGGTGGACATCTCGTACATACTGGTGGACATCTCGTACATACTGGTGGACATCTCGTACATACTGGTGGACATCTCGTACATACTGGACATCTCGTACATACTGGACATGTTGTACACACTGGTGGACATCTCGTACATACTGGACATCCCGTACACACTGGTGGACATCTTGTACATACTGGACATCTCGTACACACTAGTGGACAGCTCGTACACACAGGTGGACGTCTGGTACACACTGGTGGACGTCTGGTACACACTGGTGGACATCCCGTACACACTGGTGGACATCTTGTACACACTGGTGGACATATCGTACACACTGGTGGACATCTTTTACACACTGGTGGACATCTCGTACATATATGTATTGGTGGACAACTCGTACATACATGTACTGGTGGACATCTCGTACATACTGGTGGACATCTCGTACATACTGGTGGACATCTCGTACACACTGGTGGACATCCCGTACACATTGGTGGACATCCCGTACACACTGATGGACATCCCGTACACACTGGTGGACATCTCGTACACACTGGTGGACATCTCGTACACACTGGTGGACATCTCGTACTTACATGTATTGGTGGACATCTCGTACATACTAGTGGACATCTGGTACATACATGTATTGGTGGACATCTCGTACACACTAGTGGACATCTCGTACATACTGGTGGACATCCTGTACACACTGGTGGACATACCGTACACACTGGTGGACATCCCGTACATACTGGACATCCCGTACATACTGGTGGACATCCTGTACATACTGGTGGACATCTTGTGACAATCTCATCATTACTAGACTAGTGAACATCTCGTAATTACCAGTGAAGACTGGGCAGCTACTGGTGAACATGTGTGCATGAAGCACACTTAACTTCAGAGTGCTCTTAGCTTATCTCAATAGCATGGGACATAACAACATGTACTGTATAACTATTGTAACCTTCAGTTAAGATCGTTTTGTGCAACTCGACGGTGATTTTCCAGTTAAAACCTGTTAACATTTGAAAATTACCAGGGCACCTATAATAATTACTATCTCTCATAATTATGAAATAAAGGTGTAGATCATTTAAGTTGTCAAATTAGGATTTAGGAGGGTGCTGGGTATTTCTAGTAATCAATCCTAGTAATGGCATCTCTTAGATAAGTATTAAGGGTCTTCTAACTATAATTAGCATGACTACCTCTCCAACTATATCTGGAGACAAGATGTGCAGCATAAAATCAGGGCTCGAATTTAACCAGGGCAACGAGGCCATTTGCCTCCATGCCCTTCTTTTTGGCAGTGTTGCCCTATTTCTCTCTCCAGGTTATTTGATAGAGGCAAGGCCAAAAATAACCAAAGTGGCCTGAAAGTGGGTGCCCTAAATTTTCCGAAATAGATATAGATATGAGCTCAATCTGGCACCAGGTTAATTTCTCTACAAAAATTAGATTGTTATAACAGCACTCCCAGTCCAAAGAAAACACCCTTACTAGGTTTTCAAACAATTGCCTCTGGTGGAATGGTTACCATTTGTCAGTTGAAAGTCAGTGGTCCCCTCTCCCACTAAAACTGGCAACCCAATTATACATGCACTAGTAAATAATCGCAGGTGTGGTGTTAATCAATAAATAATCAATCTGGGCATAAGTGCCATTCCAAATGGTTTTACAGATAACCAAAGTGGCCTGAAAGTGGGTGCCCTAAATTTTCCGAAATAGATATAGATGTGAGCTCAATCTGGCACCAGGTTAAGTTCTCTAAAAAAATTAGATTGTTATAACAGCACTCCCAGTCCAAAGAAAACACCCTTACTAGGTTTTCAAACAATTGCCTCTGGTGGAATGGTTACCATTTGTCAGCTGAAAGTCAGTGGTCCCCTCTCCCACTAAAACTGGCAACCCAATTATACATGCACTAGTAAATAATCGCAGGTGTGGTGTTAATCAATAAATAATCAATCTGGGCATAAGTGCCATTCCAAATGGTTTTACAGATAACCAAAGTGGCCTGAAAGTGGGTGCCCTAAATTTTCCGAAATAGATATAGATGTGAGCTCAATCTGGCACCAGGTTAAGTTCTCTAAAAAAATTAGATTGTTATAACAGCACTCCCAGTCCAAAGAAAACACCCTTACTAGGTTTTCAAACAATTGCCTCTGGTGGAATGGTTACCATTTGTCAGCTGAAAGTCAGTGGTCCCCTCTCCCACTAAAACTGGCAACCCAATTATACATGCACTAGTAAATAATCGCAGGTGTGGTGTTAATCAATAAATAATCAATCTGGGCATAAGTGCCATTCCAAAAGTGTAAACAATAGTCCCATCAATTGATCTTTATATGCTGCTGAGAATCAAACTTAGGCCTACACCCCCTGATGTTAAATTCCGTTTATCAAGCATTTTTCGGCTTTATTATTTTTCTTCGGCTTTAAAGTGGCATGAGCTGCCAAAATTCACACTTTTTTCATAATTTCTGATCGTCCCGACAGCAAGTGGCTTTTAAGGCCATCGAAAAACTAAATGATTGGCGTTGGAATGACGAAAATCCATACAATATGTGGTCTGCACAAACTGAAAACGTGTTAGCAAAGTAAACAAAATTTAAATAACCGGGACGACCATTCATTCATTCTAAGCCAAAGTTTGTTCAAAACAATACTTAATCGTACATTTTCGAGACTAGAAGCACTAAAAAGCTTCTGAATTATAGGTACATCTTGAGAAAAATAGTCAATAATTTCAACATTTTGGCAGCTCATGCCCCTTTAAGTAAAGCCTTTCACTGCGTATGAGAGTTCGGTTTCCATGTTATCTTCAAGTGTTTAGTTTATTGATAGCTAGGCCTACTTTTATTTAAAAAAGTGAATAAATACTTATGGATAACCACTTCTTCAGTTCTTGGTTTATTTGGTGACGACGTTTCGATGTAGTTCTTACATTGTTATCAAAGAACTATCGAAACGTTGTGACCAAATAAACCGGACTAGTTGTCTGGCTGGCAAAATAAGTAAAACAGAATGAGACACATGAATGTGGCTAACCAAGAAGTAGTTATCCATTACACCTTATTGTAACCGTTCAACTTCTAAATGCCATAGAAAGATTTAATTGATTGATTGATTGATGTTTTACGCCGCACTGAAGATTATAGTTCACTTATATGGTGGTGTTGCCAGGTTTAGTGGGGGAGGAAACCGGGCTCATTGCCTGTAGGAAACCCCCGACCTTCAGCGAGTACCTGGCAACTCTTCCACATACGGCGACCGAGTGAAAAAAATCCACTACCGGAAAAGATTTGAAATTTGTATTCAGTACCTGTAAATTGTTTTGACTATCTGAATTTATGGGGTTTTTTTTATTTTTGACAGCTTATTAAGCAAATTTTAACACTATTTCAGTTTAGATTTTTTGTCTGATCAAAACGATAATTGACCGTTTGATAATAATATTAAGATTAGAAGATAGACATTTACTTGGTGCCAATAATTAGGATAATAGAAAACTAAAGTATACATGTAAATTGTAATATTGAGTATCATAACTTTCACTACTAAGCAGTAGGCCTACTTATAACTTATAGTTATACTTATAGTCAACTTTTATACAAGTTACAACAACAACGTCAGTTTCTATCGAGTGATTGTTTTAAGACAAATAACGTTTAACCAGCCCAAACTCAAAATCATTTTAAGTTAAGCAGATGGACACACATTTATAGTGAACCTTACATTAGTCATTAGGTAGAATTGCATTCGTTTTTGTCTACAGCACGTGGTTTTGTTTACTTTTTGTCTCTAGTCGAAATTAGATGACGTCAGTCAGTGTTGGGTTTTGGAATGACAGTCTCACTTTGCGGGAGAAATCACACACATCAAATACATATGTAAGACTCGCTTTCATTGGTTCCAGAGCATCGTGTAGCAAGATTGTTTCCGGCTGTGAGCAACGTGTAGCAAGATTGTTTCCGGTTGTGCGTTATGTTAAATTTCCCGCGCATATAGGCCTAAGTGATTGGTCAACTAACATAATTCGTCTAACAAGACGTTTCCGGTTTTCAAACTACATGTAGTGGTTTTCATACTACATGTTGTCCTAAGGATCTGCGTTGCTCTGAGCAACGTGTACGAACCTGGTTCACGCTAGATTACATGTTCTAATTATTCGGAGCAACGTAAAGAGGTTTAAAAGTAAAAATAAAGCACTTTGATTGGACAATTCATATACTCACGTTGCGTTGTGTTTCGACATGTTGTGTTTTCAGAGCAACGTGTTGCGTTGTGTTTCGACGTGTTGTGTTTTGGGAGCAACGTAATACGTTGCTATTTATGGCGCGTTTGGCCTTTCATAAGCCTTGGTTCGGCAGTATAAGAATGACATGTGAAAACAGCACCATCAAATGTACCTCGCCATCACTCCTACTGTATACGCCTACCTTGTAATGGTGAGTGGCATGTTATGTACAACCTGACGAACTCGTTCTGTTTTGATACAACCCAGTGAATGGCGACTAGCTACTGATATTACCGCCAAGCGCATAGGCACAACAGTGACTTCGTGTAACACTGGATTTCGGGTAAGTGTTTCTTTTTGGAATAAATTATAAAAATTTTGCTTGAGTCAAATTTGAAGAGAATCTGGGGGTTCGACTGCTATTAAATTAATTGCAGTGTAAAAATATACCCTTGGATTAAATATGACTCGACCCTGTCGAATAACGTTTAATGAATGGACATCCTTCTATATGTTAATAATAAAAGAAATATTGACAAGGGCATTTTTACAGACCATATTAATTTTCAAATTATTAAATAATCTGGATTTTTCCATATATGCATATTTCCAATGTTTATAAATAAACCGTTAGAGACGAGAAGGGCAAAACTGAGAAAAGGCGTCAGGCCAATATCGAGGGTGACCTGATACATTTAAGTTACTTTCTATTTAAATTTCATGAGCTGCCACGAGTTTTTTTTTAGTTTTTAAAGAGTTTATAACGCTTTAATTTCACATATAAACTAAAATTACCTATCTATAGGCCTTAGAAATTAACAGTGAAGTCCTACAGCTTTGACCGTACAGTTCTAAACAACCGTTTGAATTCCACTCTGTCCAAAAACAAATTTAACAATTTCTGGGTTGTTTTACCCCTCGATCATCCCATGTGGTTGACCTTTAAGGTCACAGACTGATTCTATCAGTGGGGGATTGTCTAAAACTCAATTCTCTTGTACGAAAAGCTTCTTTTTTGTGCAAGTATTAAGTGTCTACGGTACCAAGCAAAGTTTGGGAAGGAAACGTGTAGAATTGTGTGGCATCCACAGTCTCCGATACGGCTCGGTCAATGAGTCGAAATGTTAATATCGTCACCAAACTGTTAAAGTGACATGAGCTGCCAAAATGTTGATATTTTGACGTAAAAACAGAATGTGGAAATCATTGGCTATTTTTCTCAAGAAGTATAATTCAGAGGCTTTTTAGTGCTTCTCGTCTCGAAAATGTACGACAAAGTATTGTTTTGAACCAACTTTAGCTTAGAATGAATGAATGGTCATCCCGGTTATTTAAATTTTGTTTACTTTTCGAACACGTTTTCGGTTCGTACAGGCCACATACTGTATGTATTTTCCTCATTCCAACACCAATCATTTAGTTTTTCAATGGCCTCCAAAGCCTCTTCCTGTCGTGACGATCAGAAATTATGAAAAAAGTGTGAAATTTGGCAGCTCATGCCACTTTAAGCAATATATATACAAGGAGTTTTAGTACAGACAACTGCTTTTTTGCTTGAAAAGTTACTTGCTTCACAAGAAAAGCAATTTATGTTTTTGTTTTAAAAGGCGTCAAAAACCGCTTGTTAAATCTTCAATCTTCATTATTATAACGAATCAAAGTAATTATTACATTCTAGAAGGTGGGTGCTGATTAATGTACTCGAAAATCCGGCTGTTTTTACAGGATTAAAAAAAAAACACACGCTCTTAATGCGCGCAATGTTATTGGCCAAATCGCACATTCAGACAAACAAATCTTGCCTGCGCTTAAAGGCACACTTGCCGCGAAAATCAGGAATATTGTTTACATTAAAAAAGAAAGACCGTATTCTGTATTTTTCCCAGACAATATAAGTTAAGAACTTTCTATTTTTACCAAAATTTAAAAGTTTGGACGTCACTTTGTATTTTTAATTTGAATTTGAAAATTTGAATTGTTACGTACCCGGAACGTAAACAAACCGAGCTGCCCCCTATTGGCGATTTTATGTTTCAGTCGAGTGAGTGAACTAACGGCACAGTGTAATTTTACGTAGGCCTATTTATCTGAGAAATACAGACTGACGATCGGTTAACAGCCACTGGAAAAGCCTGCTGATAATTGTTGGAGTGTAAACCACAGATACAAAGGCCTGAAAGGAGGGTAATCCAACACGAAAGTTGACCGACACTGATCGTTGTTGTTGTAATCAGGCTTCGATTCTTCGTTTGTTTTTCACCCCATTTTTACAGTCTAAAGCTAACTAGACATGTTTTATGTGTCCTATGTGTAAGTTTAGTGGTATTAGTCGTAGTAAGCTCATGTAAATTGGTTTTCTTAGCAAATTTAAACAGGCTACGGCGGCTAGTGTGCCTTTAAGTAAATAATTACTTTTTTCGTCCACTGCATCTAGAAAACGCCGGGAATTTCGAGGTTAATCATTTTTTTCAGATATGTGCAGGTAATATCTTATATAAGTATTCGAAGGATTGTAGAATCTCATATTTCTGAACGAAACCTGCTTTATGAGCGTCTTTCAGAGTTCGACGTACGGCCATCTCAACTTTTGGACTGCATCTCTTGTATTACAAATCTCACATCTAATAATAGAAATCCAATTAAGCCGAGTGTCATTTTTTTCTTCACGGTGTTTACAAACCAGATCACTGAAACAACATAATTTGTTTTTAAGAATGACAACTGGTTCTCAAGTAAGAAACTATGAATCGTGGGACATGTGTACTGAAATAAGGTCTGATAAAAAAACCACAGCAGCCACATCACTCTATAAGCTGTTTGGAATCCTCCATTCATTTGGTTAAAACAGTGTCATCACTCTAATACAAGAAGTTTTCACTCGAACAACCTATGTGGAATGGTTGCCAGTTACCAACGGAAGGTCGTGGGTTTCCTCCGGGCATAGAGCCCGGTTTCCTCCAACAATAAAACTGGCAACGCCGTTATATAAGTGAAATAATCTTAAGCGCGGCGTAAAACACCAAACAATCAATCAATCAATCTAATACAAGAACATTGTCAACATAGATCTAACCTGTGTTTGTTGTTACTAAAAGTTCTGTAACTGGAGTATGAGAAAATGTAGAACATAACGATCAATTATATGACGATTTATAATTCTGCCAATGGGGAATTAATTGGGCAAAAACGTGGATTAGATAAAAAGATCAACTTCAACAAAAAATCTAGGATAATATTTAGAGCTCTTCGTCGTCTCGTTGTGTGTAAAAGTGTGCCATATTACAAGAGCGGATACAAAAACCATTCAGAGAAAGCATTATGCTTAAGCATAAAAATGTGAATTTTTACCAGCGAAAAATAGATTTTATGCATTAAGGAACTGTGGTTTTGGCAGACGCGTGTACGTGGAAATTTTCTACTTGTGAGGTCGAATACAGAAGAACTACATGAACTCCGGTTCACCTGATCGTGTTCGTTAAGAGTCAAGTGTACAACCTTGACTGGGGATAATAATTAAAAAACTCTAGAGCTCCAGCATTGCTTAAAACTGTATAGCTAATGCAACTGCCGTATTTTGGATTTAAGTCAGTATGCTTCTTATGCTCGGTTTTGTTTTTTCCTGGAGTGACATGAGCTGCCAAAGTTCGCACTGTTTCACGAGACTGATGGCTAATTACCTAAATCTCGTTAAGACTTTTCATTATCATTTTCAAATAGATCAACACATGAGAAATCCTTTACAACCAAATAAAGTAAATAAATAACTAACCGTGTTATCTCCTTCAAGTTATAAAAAAATATCGATTCTGTTATTTCAAAATATCAAAATTCTAAGCGCTATGTTCAAATCACTACGGGGTGGCCCAGTAGGTTAGAGTGACCGTACCGCAATCCCACACAAACCTTTCATCTATGTTGCGCGGTTTCGATCCCAATCAGGCCAAAATAAAAATGGCATTTTTTCCACTCGGTCGCCTATGTGGAAGAGTTGCCAAGTACTCGCCGCAGGTTGGGGGGTTTCCTCCTGGCAATGAGGCCGGTCTCCTACCCCACTAAACCTGGCAACGCCGCCATCTAACTGAAATAATCTTGAGTGAAACATCAATCAATCTAATTACTTCTCACGAGATCTGATACTGACAAAGCCATGTACCGTCGTCTATCCATTATGGCTATGTATTATTTCAATTTCACATTCTGTTTCTTTTATAGGACCTTTTCTTGTTCCAAATCTTGCCCGTAACGGTTCCGAGATGGAGTTGGAGAGTATTATAGAACAGTTGGGGTCGTTCGGCAAATACCAAATCCTCATCTTTATAATTATGAACCTGGCTGAATCCCCGACCGCTTGGGCTATGATATTTATGGCAGTTGGTGGTGCCGTCCCAGACTGGTGGTGCAAGTCAGAAATACAAAACACAACCCACAGTGAAAACACCTCTTCCACATTCATCTCCAACTTAACATTGAAATCTTGCACAGATCCAGCGACAAAACAAACTTGCAATGATGTCCTGTATGATAATAGACTGTATACAGTGGCCACTCAGGTATGTGGAAATCTGTTTGTATATCGTCAGTAGCGGACAGTGGATTGGGAACATTTCGCAATTCTGTCACTTATCTCTGTCACGTATCTCTGTCACTTATCTCTGTCACTTGTCTCTGTCACTTATCTCTGTCACTTATCTCTGTCACGTATCTCCGTCACGTATCTCCGTCACGTATCTCTGTCACTTATCTATGTCACTTATCTATGTCACTTGTATCTGTCACGTATCTCTGTCACGTATCTCTGTCACTTGTCTCTGTCACTTATCTCTGTCACTTATCTCTGTCACGTATCTCTGTCGCTTATCTCTGTCACGTATCTCTGTCACTTATCTATGTCACTTGTATCTGTCACGTATCTCTGTCACGTATCTCTGTCACGTATCTCTGTCACTTATCTATGTCACTTGTATCTGTCACTTATTTCTGTCACGTATCTCTGTCACGTATCTCTGTCACGTATCTCTGTCACGTATCTCTGTCACTTATCTCTGTCACTTATCTCTGTCACGTATCTCTGTCACGTATCTCTGTCACGTATCTCTGTCACTTATCTATGTCACTTGTATCTGTCACTTATCTCTGTCACGTATCTCTGTCACGTATCTCTGTCACTTATCTCTGTCACTTATCTCTGTCACTTATCTCTGTCACTTATCTCTGTCACTTATCTCTGTCACTTATCTCTGTCACTTATCTCTGTCACTTATCTCTGTCACATATCTCTGTCACTTATCTCTGTCACTTGTCTCTGTCACTTGTCTCTGTCACTTGTCTCTGTCACTTATCTCTGTCACTTATCTCTGTCACTTATCTCTGTCACTTATCTATGTCACTTATCTCTGTCATTCATCTCTGTCACTTATCTCTGTCACTTATTTCTGTCACTTATCTCTGTCACTTAGCTCTGTCACTCATCTCTGTCACTTATCTCTGTCACTCATCTCTGTCACTTATCTCTGTCACTTATCTCTGTCACTTATTTCTGTCACTTATCTCTGTCACTTATCTCTGTCACTTATCTCTGTCACTTATCTCTGTCACTTATCTCTGTCACTTATCTCTGTCACTCATCTCTGTCACTCATCTCTGTCACTTATCTCTGTTACTTATCTCTGTCACTCATCTCTGTCACTTATCTCTGTCACTTATCTCTGTCACTTATCTCTGTCACTTATCTCTGTCACTTATCTCTGTCACTTATCTCTGTCACTTATCTCTGTCACTTATCTGTGTCACTTATCTCTGTCACTTACCTCTGTCACTTATCTCTGTCACTTGTTTCTGTCACTTATCTCTGTCACTTGTTTCTGTCACTTATCTCTGTCACTTACCTCTGTCACTTATCTCTGGCACTTATCTCTGTCACGTATCTCTGTCACTTATCTCTGTCACTTATCTCTGTCACTTAGCTCTGTCACTTATCTCTGTCACATATCTCTGTCACTTATCTCTGCCACTTATCTCTGTCACTTATCTCTGACTGCGGTTGCTAGTATCGTCTCTGCAATGGCGCAATACTTGGAAGCTAAAGGTAAATGTTAATAAATGTGTGTTTGTAAATTTTACCAACAAGGCACATAAAATAGAATTTGTGTACAAAATGGGAAACTCAGATTTGGCTCAGAAAAACGATATTAAAGACCTGGGAAATTTAATGTCAAGCAATCTCAGTTTTAAACCACACGTTGAAAAGACAATAAAGGGATCATTTAAAATGCTTGGTTCTTTAAAGAGAAGCTGTAAATCTTTTAAGAATGTCTATATCATCAAAGCCCTGTACATTGCTCTCGTTAGAAGCAAGCTAGAATATTGTTGCCCTATACCATCAAAGCCCTGTACATTGCTCTTGTTAGAAGCAAGCTAGAATATTGTTGCCCTATACCATCAAAGCCCTGTACATTGCTCTCGTTAGAAGCAAGCTAGAATATTGTTGCCCTACACCATCAAAGCCATGTACATTGCTCTCGTTAGAAGCAAGCTAGAATATTGTTGCCCTATACCATTAAAGCCCTGTACATTGCTCTTGTTAGAAGCAAGCTAGAATATTGTTGCCCTATACCATCAAAGCCCTGTACATTGCTCTCGTTAGAAGCAAGCTAGAATATTGTTGCCCTATACCATCAAAGCCCTGTACATTGCTCTCGTTAGAAGCAAGCTAGAATATTGTTGCCCTACACCATCAAAGCCATGTACATTGCTCTCGTTAGAAGCAAGCTAGAATATTGTTGCCCTATACCATTAAAGCCCTGTACATTGCTCTTGTTAGAAGCAAGCTAGAATATTGTTGCCCTATACCATCAAAGCCCTGTACATTGCTCTCGTTAGAAGCAAGCTAGAATATTGTTGCCCTATACCATCAAAGCCCTGTACATTGCTCTTGTTAGAAGCAAGCTAGAATATTGTTGCCCTATACCATCAAAGCCTTGTACATTGCTCTTGTTAGAAGCCAGCTAGAATATTGTTGCCCTATACCATCAAAGCCCTGTACATTGCTCTCGTTAGAAGCAAGCTAGAATATTGTTGCCCTATACCATCAAAGCCCTGTACATTGCTCTCGTTAGAAGCAAGCTAGAATATTGTTGCCCTATACCATCAAAGCCCTGTACATTGCTCTCGTTAGAAGCAAGCTAGAATATTGTTGCCCTATACCATCAAAGCCCTGTACATTGCTCTCGTTAGAAGCAAGCTAGAATATTGTTGCCCTATACCATCAAAGCCCTGTACATTGCTCTTGTTAGAAGCAAGCTAGAATATTGTTGTCCTATACCATCAAAGCCCTGTACATTGCTCTCGTTAGAAGCAAGCTAGAATATTGTTGCCCTATACCATCAAAGCCCTGTATATTGCTCTCGTTAGAAGCAAGCTAGAATATTGTTGCCCTATACCATCAAAGCCCTGTACATTGCTCTTGTTAGAAGCAAGCTAGAATATTGTTGCCCTATCTGGTCTCCTTACCAAACCCATTTCATTGAACGCATTGAGCGTGTTCAAAAGAAATTCTTATCGTTCAAAGCAAAACTAGATTATAATTACCTTGATTGATGTCAAAAATTCAATCTCCCAGCACCAAGTCAAAGGAGACAGTTTTATGATTTAATTTTGTACATGGCTGTGTGAACAGCTCCTTTAACTGTGCCTATTTAATCAATCAGATATGTTTTTACGCCCCGTCTAGATATCTGCCTGCCAAAGACTTGTGTTATCCTAGGCGAGCACGAATTTTAATTAGGTCTAACTCAGTTTTAGTCAGGTGCCAGAAATATTTTAATGAATGTAGCAATGATCTGGACATCTCCACCCCTACAAATGTTTTTAAACAATCTTGCCATCTCTATTATTCAGATAGTTTCTTCTTTTATAATACCATCTAGTGCTTATTGCTTTATAAGTTATTATTTGTACTTGTTATCTACCTTATCTTATTATATGTTATTTTGTTATCGTCACTGTAAAATGGACACATGTGTCTGTGGTGACTGAAGTGAAATAAACATCTCCTAATCCTTGAGGGTATGTTATTACAGCCTCGTGCGAGTGAGACTATTCGGAAAGAATAAACAGGATTGGTCAATTTGGGAACGAACATTGAATGGCCGTCATTGGCTGTAATTCACGAGATCCGTTCAGGACTTGATTCTCCAAAAATTACCTGATCGACTGTGGCTAAAAATGCCTGTCACTGAGTACAAATTTGGTTTGAACGGAAGAATATCAAATTTGGTTTGAACGGAAGAATATCAAATTTGGTTTGAACGGAAGAATATCAAATTTGGTTTGAACGGAAGAATATCAAATTTGGATTGAACGGAAGAATATCAAATTTGGTTTGAACGGAGGAATATCAAATTTGGTTTGAACGGAAGAATATCAACATCTTAGCAACTCATGCCACTTTAAAGTTGAAACAGAATTAGATAATTGTTCGCCATTTTTTGTTAAGAACTATTAGAAAATAAGATTTCCATTGATACTGATCTTGGGATGTGCGTTAATGTAGTTCTAATAAACAACAAACCCCCGAAAATGTATTCATACATCACGACTGTGAATTTGGAACTATCAGCACACATACTGAATTAATCCAGATTGCTTATCTTAAAGTGGCACGAGCTGCCAAAATGTTGATATTTGGACGTTAAAACAGAATGTTGAAATTATTGGCTATTTTTCTCAAGACGTATAATTCAGAAGCTTTTTTGTGCTTCTATACCCTAAAATGTACGATAAAGTATTGCTTTGAACTAACTTTGGCTTAGAATGAATGAATGGTCGTCCCGGTTATTTAAATTTTGTTTACTTTTCGAACACGTTTTCGGTTTGTACAGGCCACATACTGTATGGATTTTCCTCATTCCAACGTCAATCATTTAGTTTTTCGATGGCCTTCAAAGTCTTTTACTGTCGTGACGATCAGAAATTATGAAAAAAGTGTGAATTTTGGCAGCTCATGCCACTTTAACGTCCACTCTTCAGTTCTCCTGGGTACACGATACGCTCAAGATCTTGTATCTTTTTATATTTTGTTATAGCTTTAACTATAACATATAGGCCCTCGTTTGTTTTTTTATATAAAATTCAAATATAAAAAAATTTCGGATGAATTTTTTTTTGTTTTTTTTAGTGTTTCGAAAGCAAGCTGCAATCATCATCAGGGAAATTACTGAATTAGTAAATATTTATCCATTTCATATTCCAGTTTGACTTGGTTTGTGACCGTGCGTGGATTAGCGCCACCATAACTACAATACAAATGGCGGGGGTTCTGTTGGGGTCCTGCATTACCGGCCAGTTAGGTGATTTGATTGGTCGTAAAAAGACATTCTTCCTCGACTATGCACTGGTTCTTGTTGCTGACATAGCAATAGTATTTTCCCCCTCCTGGGAAGTGTTTGCCTTTTTGAGATTTGTGATTGGATTCGGGTGTGGAGGGGTCCTGATTCTTAACTTCTCACTTCCCATTGAGTTTGTTGGTAAAAAATGGCGGACAGTGACTGGGGCGATTCCATTTTGGTCGCTAGGGGTGATGACACTTGCCTTGTTGGCATGGCTTATTCCGCACTGGAAACATTTATCTATCGCTTTTGGCTGCATCGGAGCTCCCCTCTTTCTTACGTGGTGGTGAGTGGTTGTTGTTATCATTCTAGAACCTACTGTAAAGTAAATTTACTTCGAATTAATACATTTTTATAAATTTGAAACTTTCAAACAAATTTCCAACGTACAATGTTCGTAATCATTAGAAATGCCAGGGGCTTATTGATTGCAGGTTTATACCAGAGAGTGTGCGATGGCTGATTATGCACGGCAGGGTGGACGAAGCTAAAGGCATTTTACGGAGAATAGCGAAGTTCAACGGAAAAGCCGAACCGGATATGACGAAACTGGAAGAGACCATTCTAGATGAAGTGGAGATTGAACGTAGATTAGCTGCACGATATACATATCTGGATCTCTTTTCGAGAAAACAATACACAATTAAGACCATCAAGTTTGCGTTTATATGGTCAGTATCCATATACTTTTGTAATGTAATTTGTCATATATACTTCTTCTGTGTACTAAAATAACGTAGTGCAATCACCCCCCCCCCCCCCATAAAAAAAAAACGAAATTTTTTAGTAAAGTAAATAAACTTTCTCATGGAAATATGTATAATTGATGTTTTATAAATCTACTCATGAGCTTCTGCCTGATTGTTGAGGTGACACAAGGAGGGCTATTGTCAGTACTTTTTAATTTGCTTGTGCTTCGATAATTTTCCAAGAAACCCCCAAAATAACGGGAATACTGTGGCATTTTTTATCCGATAACACGCTTTGGAAAATGGCAGAAATGCCTATATCGAATCGGGGGCCTGTTTCATAAAGCGGTGTAGATGTATGTTTTGTGTAACTTTCATACTAACGTATCTCTACAGTATGGGTTGCTATGGCAGTTACGTAAAAAAATACGCTACGCCGTTTTGTGATACAGGCTCCGGGTCTGGTCCAACCCACGAAGTAAGGCATCAATGAACTACACTAAATAACACACGTCTCATCCACCAACTAACGGGTTAACTCATAATTGATCGTTCTCCTGTTTTAGGTTTTCCTGCGGCATGACATTCTACGGACTGTCCTTCGGTGCCGGGAAATTAGCTGGAAACATTTACCTAAATATATTTCTTATGGGATTAGTTGAAGCACCGGCTGTGGCATCAGTCATTTATTTTAACAACTGGTGAGTCTAACGAAAAACTATTCAAGTCCTACCATACTCGACCGCCTGAATGTATGAGATTGAAGGCGCATTCGCCGCTAAAAGAAAAACAACGCATAAAAAAGTTAGAAACATTCAAATTTTTTTCTCTCACAAAATACGAATGTTATCTATTTGTTTTGTATTTCTTATTGGGAAATTTGTAAGTTACCCGTAATGTCAACAAGCGCCATAAATGATCTGAACCATCGTAGGCTATGTCACTGTTAAAGGGAAAGAAAATATAAGCTTTAGACTAGTTTAGATGGAAAGAGTTCATTTAGTCTAAAACAACTGTCCAATGTATGTTTTATCCCATCGTAAGTGAATAATTGAAATTTGAAGGTGGGGTTACAATAGAGAATAAGCTCAATAGGCCATTCACAAGGCCGCCACCATTTTTTCATTAGTTTGATCCAATTATTGCTGAATAAAAATTTAAGTGCGTTATAGAGAAGTCATGTGATGCAATTTAGCCAATGACTGGCTAAGTAATGGCGTGAGGTTGCATACTGACCTATATATTCGGAGACAATCTTCCCACTTCAAGTTTGTCGCCATGTTTTTTTGGACCTAAATCTACCCTTATACATTAGAGAGCGGTAAAAATACGTCATTATTGATCTAAAAATAGCTATACCAACATCACGTCATCCTAAAACGGAAAAATGGCTACACAGATAAGCCACTGAAAGGACATACTTCTGTCTGTTTTTATTAGCTTGAGGGTCACTGGAGGTAATTGACGTGAAATGTTTTAAGTACTTTGAAGGTTGTTATCGACGATAATCCCTATGTATTTCTAGAGATTTCCCCTCCTTTAAGATCTTGCGGATAAATTTGATTGATTGGTGTCTTAAGCCGCACCCAAGCTTATTTCACTTAAATGGCAGCGTTGCCAGGTTAAATGGGGGACGAAACCGGAACTCTCCCACATACGGCGATTCGAGCCCCTGTATATGGGAGGTCTGTGTCGGACTTTCACTCTAAACGACTACCCCAGGGCAACCCCTCCCCCCCCCCCCCACCACACACCCACCCGATCAATTTGAGTTTTGGTGTTCGGACTTAACTTTTCACCACCCATTAGTATGTACAACTGAACGTGGTGTCATGTGTTTCATTGTAAGAATTTTACTTGTGTATAGATTCATTTTCGTCTCAGTAGTCAGAAATACCACGTTGACGAAAGCCCATTAAAGGTTACCATGACAACCGTACGTTTTCCTGGCATCAGTCCATTCTGATGCCCCAACCTCTTTAACTCATTTCAACTGCAAATATAAGGTTATAATTTAATGCAAAATTAACTTCATTTCGTTATGTAACAGCATTTGGTTAAGCAAGCATTATTGATTTTTTTAAATCGCCTTAGATTTTATTATTGCTTATTTTTATCCCTCAGCGCTGGGAGACGCAAAACAGCTTTTACCTTTTTTATTCTCTCTGGATTTTCGGCATTATCTGTTGTAATTGTATCTTACGTAGGTGGGTGAAATTTTATCTTTAATATAGACGAACAGCGTTATCCAGAATTGGACGTTCTGTAAAAAGAACTGTTAATGTTCAGGGTTCGAATCGCCCTCAGTTTTAACATCACTTGAATTTCCCTTATAAATACCATGATATGAGTTCAGAAACACCATGGTTTACCCTACAATACCAACGTTTACCAAACATCGTACCGAGGCTTTTAGATACCCTGGTTTTTCATACAGTGAACCATGATACATTGTATGGTAAACCATGGTTTTACTGTTTCAAAACATCATGGTTTTTGCCATGGTATTTGTTATTAGTGTTGACGTCGTTTCCGGTCCCAGACCGACATTTTGATGGTCACGCTACGCATGGAAAACACAATCAATGAGCGCCAGTATTTGGTTTGCACACAACATAAACAAGTTTAGGTTGACCTTCAAAATGGCGGATATATTACCCGGAAAACCATGACGTCAGACCGAGTGGTCTATTGAGAGGGAAACCTAAATCACATTTATTGCGATCGTCTTTCGGCTCTGGCTAAACACCAAATTGACATTATGATCAGCGCATGAATTAATGACTTTCTGACACGTGTTGTTTAATTTTTGCCTTTAATAATAAAGGCTTTTGCCATTCATCGTTTATTACTATTATCACTACAGTCTCTCCTTGTTGCATTTCTCGTTTGCCTTTATAGTTGCTAGATTACTTAGGGTGACACAATTATTCCCAGTCAATAAAGGCCGACATAACAAGTAAATTAGAGAAACCGTCTGATATCGTAAACCCTTTTGAAAATATTTGAATATTTTCGAAAGAAAATTATTTTTTTTTACCTGTAGAGTAGTCACAATTTACTGTGAAACTTTACCAAAAGTGATGGTAAAATTTTGAAAAAGATTTTAAACATTATTTTGTTGAAGAATTCTTAGAGGTGCGCTGAGGTACCAATTGGATAACTTTTTATGTCAAAACTTTCTCTTCAATCTAACAATATTTTTTTCAACTTAAAATTCCAGCCTCTTCAAATGATTTAACTAAAACTATAGCTGCGATGGCTTTGGCGTCTAAATTAGGAATCGCTGGAGGTTGGGTTTCTGTCCAAGTGTTTACAGCTGAACATTATCCGACGGTTGTTAGGTGAGTAAAATGACATATTTCTGGGTTGTTTTCTGTCCAAGTATTTACAGCTGAACATTATCCTACGGTTGTTAGGTGAGTAAAATGACATATTTCTGGGTTGTTTTCTGTCCAAGTGTTTACAGCTTAACACTATCCTACGGTTGTTAGGTGAGTAAAATAACATATTTCTGGGTGGGTTTCCGTCCACGTGTTTACAGCTGAACATTATCCTACGGTTGTTAGGTGAGTAAAAGAACATATTTCTGGGTGGGTTTCTGTTCATGTGTTTACAGCTTAACACTATCCTACGGTTGTTAGGTGAGTAAAAGAACATATTTCTGGGTGGGTTTCTGTTGAAGTGTTTACAGCTTAACACTATCCTACGGTTGTTAGGTGAGTAAAAGAACATATTTCTGGGTGGGTTTCCGTCCACGTGTTTACAGCTGAACATTATCCTATGGTTGTTAGGTGAGTAAAATTACATATTTCTGGGTGTGTTTCTGTTCAAGTGTTTACAGCTGAACATTATCCTCCAGTTGTTAGGTAAGTAAAAGAATATATTTCTGGGTGGGTTTCTGTCCAAGTGTTTACAGCAGAATATATCCTACCGTTGTTAGGCGAGTAAAATAACATACATCTGTTTGGGTTTCTGTTCAAGTGTTTACAGCAGAACAATATCCTACGGTTGTTAGGTAAGTAAAATAACATATTTCTGGGTGGGTTTCTGTTCAAGTGTTTACAGCTGAACATTATCCTACCGTTGTTAGGTGAGTAAAATAACATATTTCTGGTTGTGTTTCTGGCCATGTGTTTACAGCTGAACATTATCCTACGGTTGTTAGGTGAGTAAAAGAATATATTTTTGGGTGGGTTTCCGTCCACGTGTTTGCAGCTGAATACTATCCTACCGTTGTTAGGTGAGTAAAAGAACATATTTCTGGGTGGGTTTCCGTCCACGTGTTTACAGCTGAACATTATCCTACGGTTGTTAGGTGAGTAAAAGAACATATTTCTGGGTGGGTTTCCGTCCACGTGTTTACAGCTGAACATTATCCTACGGTTGTTAGGTGAGTAAAAGAACATATTTCTGGGTGGGTTTCCGTCCACGTGTTTACAGCTGAACATTATCCTACGGTTGTTAGGTGAGTAAAAGAACATATTTCTGGGTGGGTTTCTGTTCAAGTGTTTTCAGCTGAACATTATCCTACGGTTGTTAGGTGAGTAAAAGAACACATTTCTGGGTGGGTTTCTGTCCAAGTGTTTACAGCTGAACACTATCCTACTGTTGTTAGGTGAGTAAAAGAACATATTTCTGGGTTGTTTTCTGTTCAAGTGTTTACAGCTGAACATTATCCTATGGATGTTAGGTGAGTAAAAGAACATATTTCTGGGTTGTTTTCTGTTCAAGTGTTTACAGCTGAACATTGTCCTACGGTTGTTAGGTAAGTAAAATACTAGTAACATATTTCTGGGTGGGTTTCTGTCCAAGTGTTTACAGCTGAACATTATCCTACGGTTGTTAGGTAAGTAAAATAACATATATCTGGGTGGGTTTCTGTCCAAGTGTTTACAGCTGAGCTTTATCCTACGGTTGTTAGGTAAGTAAAATAACATATTTCTGGGTGGGTTTCTGTCCAAGTGTTTACAGCTGAGCTTTATCCTACGGTTGTTAGGTAAGTAAAATAACATATATCTGGGTGGGTTTCTGTCCAAGTGTTTACAGCTGAGCTTTATCCTACGGTGTTAGGTAAGTAAAATAACATATTTCTGGGTGGGTTTCTGTCCAAGTGTTTACAGCTGAGCTTTATCCTACGGTTGTTAGGTAAGTAAAATAACATATATCTGGGTGGGTTTCTGTCCAAGTGTTTACAGCTGAGCTTTATCCTACGGTTGTTAGGTGAGTAAAATAACATATATCTGGGTGGGTTTTTGTCCAAGTGTTTACAGCTGAGCTTTATCCTACGGTTGTTAGGTGAGTAAAATAACATATATCTGGGTGGGTTTCTGTCCAAGTGTTTACAGCTGAGCTTTATCCTACGGTTGTTAGGTGAGTAAAAGAACATATTTCTGGGTGGGTTTCTGTCCATGTGTTTACAGCTGAGCTTTATCCTACGGTTGTTAGGTGAGTAAAAGAACATATTTCTGGGTGGGTTTCTGTCCATGTGTTTACAGCTGAGCTTTATCCTACGGTTGTTAGGTGAGTAAAAGAACATATATCTGGATGGGTATCTGTCCATGTGTTTACAGCTGAGCTTTATCCTACGGTGTTAGGTAAGTAAAATAACATATTTCTGGGTGGGTTTCTGTCCAAGTGTTTACAGCTGAGCTTTATCCTACGGTTGTTAGGTGAGTAAAATAACATATATCTGGGTGGGTTTCTGTCCATGTGTTTACAGCTGAGCTTTATCCTTATGGTCCTTATTTGAGTGTTCCTTTTTAATGGTCCTTATATCAACGGCCGTATTCACACTTCTGTTTAAATAGTGAACAATTTTCTATCTAATTTAAATGAGAGGAAAGAAAAAATCCCAAATTACCAGCCTATTGTAAGGGCATGTAAAATTACAGGTCCCAGGTTAAGCCCTCCTCTAACATGTAAACCTCTGGATATAATCATATTTTATTAATTGACTGTGCAAGTTATTATTCAAATACGACCTTCAGCAGACGAATCAAGTTGTGTAAGTCGTAGGGCTGTCTTGGCCGAGTTCAAGTCATATTGGCCGAGTTCAAGTCATATTGGCCAAGTTCACGGAGTACGGGTGAAAGGCGCAATTAACATGTGACGTCTCAGAGTTTAACAGAAACAGACGACAAATGTTGATATCAAAATATCTACGCTAGAGCGCGTTGTACAAGCTCTTATTGACAGGATATTAAAGTTGGAAGAAAAAACTACTGTAAGTGAATCCAATTACCGTTTTAGGACAGTGAAAGAGGAAGAAGAAGAAGCCTACTTATCCATCAACAAAAACACAGAGCAAAACAAGGGTGGACGTCAATTATAACTTCCACAGTCTATTAATAACAACATTATGAATCGAGTGTTTACGTATTGCCTTGGTATTGGCCTTCGGGTGGTTGCATTGACCCTTGGCCTGCGGCCTCGGGCCAATAACAAGGCAATACAAAAACAGTCGATTAATAACATATATTAGTACCATGTCGGCCAAAATTACTTATATAAATTTCAAATGACGCTAATAGGAGGACGTGACGGCAGGTATTTTTTTAAGACGATGTCAGGTACTGGCCGAAGATCGGGAGTTTCCTCAGGGAAAAGAGTCCTGTTTTCTGGAGTGCGACTTAAATTTCAACGAACCAATCAATCCACTCTACTTTCTGTAATCTTTAATTGTCACTGGTAACACTCATGACTGACTGATTTTTATTGGAATTACAGGGTTCTTGGCTATGGATTTTCGTCAATGGCGGCCCGGATCGGGGGCATGGTTGCCCCACAAGTTGTTTACCTGGTATGTTTTCGCATCGTATTCTCAATCATAATTCTAGGGACTACGCTCACAGTTTCCTTAACTTTTTGTATAATAAATCACTTATATATCCACCATAGATATCGTCCCAAATGGACACGATATAGTTGTCTCGGCGTACGTGATTGGTACAAGACGGTTATCGCTTGACCAGATTCCAAATTCCAAATATCAAGATAGGTTCAGCGTTTAAAGTGCCGTGAAAAACAAAAGGATTGGCATTGGATTGAAAACTATGAACAACTCAGTAAACAGTACGAACAGAATATTAAAGTGTGCAAACAACGGACAAAACGTATGAGTACATTTTTGAGGTTTTGCCCTCTATGAAGACACCTAATATAACATCTCCAAGATTTATATCAACAGAAAGGTCTTATTTTATAGTTTTTGACACAAATAACAAACAATCGACTAAATCTGTTTCAACGAAATTTTCTCTTTATCCTGCAGCTCTTGCCAAAAGTTTGGCTGAAGCTTATGGTGATTTCTACCTTCCCAATATTATATTTTCTTTTCTTAATTTCATAGGGTGAACACACGGTTTACTTACCGTATATCGTCTATGGCAGTTTGATGGTGTTCAGCGGGATCCTTGTTCTAACGATGTCAGAGACACACGGCTTAAACCTGGAGGACGATTTCTCCTTTAGTGACCATAAGCCGGAGAAATGTTCCTATATCGACGAGTCGGATGGGAAAGGAGATATTTACAAACCTTTGAATCTATAAAAGAGATGTAGTTACATAAATTCTACTATGGAGTGGTTTTACAAAAGCCATGTAGTTACTCCAGTGATTTTGAAATGGGTTCGTACATCAAGGCTGCATTTGATTTGGGTTTACAAGAAACCCGAGTGGAGTTGGTAACGCTTGCGCAGAAGCACTCATGAATACAACGCGACGATCATGAACCCGTCTGAACAATTTCAACATCTACTTTATAACGTATTGTAAGTTTTGCCAGAAAAAATGATAAAAATTATTGACGATAAGCTCCGACTATTTCCTGTTTTAAACTATAAATTATAACACAACCAATGGCAACATATCGTCAACTACGTATAAAGTGCAACACAGTATAGGCAAAGAGAGTAGATTGACAAGAGTGGTCACTTCGTCCAATCAGCATTGCCGGCATGTTCTTCTGGTCCCCTAGTGGAAGGGTATTCCGACTGTACACGATTCGACTTGAGGGCGCCCCCTACAGACAGGAGGTGTCTATAATCGAAACATGCCAGTTCAAATTCAACATGGCGCGGACGAATTGACCACTCTTGTCAATTTACTATCTTTGGTATAGGTGTTATTCATGCACTGCCCTTTGATGACGAGTAAATGTTAAGAATTGTAACGGACGTTCGCTTCTGTAATAATGTGTAAATAGTCACGTGATAGAGACAAAGAGGGTAGGTTGACAAGAGTGGTCACTTCGTCCAATCAGCATTGCCGGCATGTTCTTCTGGCCTCCTAGCGGAAGGGTGTTCCGACTGTACACGATTCGACTGTCGGGCAGAAAGGAGGTCCTAATAATCGAATCGTCGGTTCAAATTCAACATGGCGCGGACGAATTGACCACTCTTGTCAATATACTCTCTTTGATAGAGACACGGGTCACACTCCCCACTGGACCTGGAGGGAGAACTTGACCTATTTAGGTTGATGCGTGTTTCAACACTGTACGTTCGATTGGTCTGGCAGCAACTCGGTCAATTTCTTGTCCCAATTGAACGCAACCCTTAATGTACAAGGATTTTCCACCGTCTGTCCGCCCGTCTGCGATACGCTCATTTCATGGGAGATAACCCAGCATGACAACTACTTAAATTATATCTAAATGCGTTGGATTTATTCAATTATGCATTTAACCCTTTCTGGAAACAAGATATATTAAAAGATAGTTTTGGTATGGAAACCTATCAAAGTTTGTTGCTATTTTAAGTGCCGTGAGCTGAAAACATGTTGAGACTTTTATCCGTTTGAAATAGTCGGCTATTTTTCTCCAGATGTACAAATTAGAAGTTTCTTAGAGTTGCTCTAGTCTCAAGAATGTGTTGTAATGTATTGCTTTGAACTAGCTTAGGCAGAGAATGAATGAACGTTCAATTGTGTTTACTTATTGGGCACAAGTTTGGTTCGCATAGATCGCAGACTGTTTAGATGTGCCTTATTCCAACGTAAATCCTTTAGTTTGTCGATGAACGCCAACCCTCGAATTGCCTTGCTGATCGGCAGAATTCAGTAGAATGGAGCCGCAAAGAATCCACTTATTCTTGGACTTATCCATTGTTTGTTGGGGGTTCTAATCCATTTGTTACACGCATTGTCAAAGGGCTGGGGGCTCCAGAAGGGGGGTACCAGCTGTGTGGATGTCGTCCTTTATGTCGTTTCTATACCAATCAGATGAATATGCTAGGTGCAGCTGGATTAAAGGGCAAATATGTCCGTGTTTTTCTTTTTAAATCGGTTGAATAGTTATAGTCTAGTAATGAACTTAACCAAACGCACCATGATCTCCACGTTTAATAGTTGCACTTTACAGGCGGGAAAACTGGATGAAAAAACGTCGATTTGCGAGTAAACTTTGATTGGTTCTACTACAGTTTAGCGGCGGAATTTTCAAACCCGCTTTCGCGCTGCTTGAACATGTCGGCATTGAACAAAACAAAGGTGTACGACTTTTTTTTATTGAATGCGAGAAGCCTTTACAGAGAAAACAATTGATGAAATTTAGTCTATCTCGATTCACCTCACCCGAGTTAATCGTGAGGATGAAAAATGTAAAGCCTAGCAAACATTTCAGGTTGTTCGTTGTTGACGAGTCTCTGACCAGGTTGTTCGTTGTTGACGAGTCTCTGTCCAGGTTGTTCGTTGTTGACGAGTCTCTGTCCAGGTTGTTCGTTGTTGACGAGTCTCTGTCCATGTTGTTCGTTGTTGACGAGTCTCTGTCCAGGTTGTTCGTTGTTGACGAGTCTCTGTCCAGGTTGTTTATTGTTGAGGAGTCTCTGTCCAGGTTGTTCGTTGTTGACGAGTCTCTGTCCAGGTTGTTCGTTGTTGACGAGTCTCTGTCCAGGTTGTTGGTTGTTGACGAGTCTCTGTCCAGGTTGTTCGTTGTTGACGAGTCTCTGTCCAGGTTGTTTATTGTTGACGAGTCTCTGTCCAGGTTGTTCGTTGTTGACGAGTCTCTGTCCAGGTTGTTCGTTGTTGACGAGTCTCTGTCCAGGTTGTTCGTTGTTGACGAGTCTCTGTCCAGGTTGTTTATTGTTGAGGAGTCTCTGTCCAGGTTGTTCGTTGTTGACGAGTCGCTGTCCATGTTGTTCGTTGTTGACGAGTCTCTGTCCACCGGTAAGGAACTCTGGCCGCCAAAATAAAGCAGAGCGTCAGATTTGTCTGCCAATGAATGGGCGGTCGTGGTAAAACAATGTTTATAATTCAGCTGACCCGGGGTTAAAGTGAGCCGATGTTAATACTAAGGTCCAAAGATGCATGGACCAATTATATCAATCTATTTCGTCGCAGTGTTGTTGGTTTCTAATTTGACTTAAATACATCAAAAGAAAAATGTATATTATAATAACTATAGCTTTGGTTGAAAAAGAGAATATATGTGTTTTGGTTCTTTTTCATAGCCAAACAGTTCAAAATCATCCTTGTATATAGATTTAAGATGTGACAATTGTTCTCTGTTTAAAGTTGAATACGCCTTTACCAGCGCATTGGATTTCTGTGCCGTAAAGTCGTCTTTAATATGGGTTTTAATTGTGTTGATAACCCTCTGTCGAAAACCCTCCATGGTGATCGTCTCTGAAGACTTGGCGAAGACCTTATCTGAAGGGAGGTAACCCTCCATAGTGATCGGCTCTGAAGACTTGGTGAAGACCTTATCTAAAGGGAGATAACCCTGTACCTGAAATGCATTCCAAAGTCGCTCAGCCAGACTGATTGGCTGCATACAGCCCGATGCAGAATTGCTTTTCCAATAGGCCAGAATTCTATCTGAGACAGTTCGTATCGCATCTTCATACCGAGAAAAATTTCCATGAAGAAATTGAGAAATTTTAAGTTCTTTAAGCAAGTAATCTCGATCTCGCGAGAATGTTTCTTGCTTGGATATGTATTGGTAAGGCATTTGACAGGGGAGACAAATCTTGCTTATTGGCTGCCAGTGGTCGTCTAAAAACCATTTAATGGTACTGCCGGTGCTTCCAACATGGATTACGTACCGAATAAATTCTTCAAACGTGACGTCATGGCCACAATGTTTAGAGAATTCTGAGGCGTTTTTTCTGAAGGTTTTGACAATGTGAGTGCCTACACTTCCCCAGTGGTCTGGCAGATAAAGTTTGTCGATATACGCTGAGAAGAGCCTGGAATACGGATCTCGCACCACGAGTACTGTTTGTTGTGATAACAAATGGTCTCGTATTTTCCCGCTGTCTCCATGGCTACACACGTTTTTCACGGGTGCAGTGTGCGCCTTCCTGAAGTCAATATCGCCAAGCGTCATCGTATGATTCTCCTCTGTCGCACGTTGTAAAATATAAAAGACCTTTTTCCAGAAGGTTGATCCAGCCTTAGGTACGTAACACCAGCTGATGCCAAGTTTGGAATTCTCCTGAATATGACCGCATAAATTGGCGTAAGTGTGGAAAGGTTTATGGATCTTGCATGCTAATTCTAACCTGTCTTTTCTTCTGCGCATGTCATCACCGGTGTCAGTCGTTCCTGGTGCCTGAAAGAGAGTTTAATATTTGACTATTAGGGCAGTATTCACACATCCATCGCACTTGTAACTTCCAAGTGATCATATATAATTTATTTTATATCGTCAGCTCACAGAGAATGTTCGCAATGTAACCGGTTAAGGTGTATCTTCACGAGATTCTGGGAGGCGAAGACGCTGAGTCGGGAGAAGCTGCAATCCAGGGGCCGGTTGTTCAAAAGTGTATCAGGCTTAATACCGGTATAATTTAATTTCCAGTGTGTTTTCAACGAATACTACAATTTGATTGGCTAATCTGCTTTCGTTCATAACCCGATGAACGAACCAGCTCCGGACTATTTTTACAACGATATATTATACGTGAATCACCGACGAAACAACAATAGGCCTACTGCCTATTTATTGAAACGGAGAAAGCAATTAATTTGAAAATATGTTGATTTAATACCTGGTTATATTTAGTTTTCATTTCGATCAGATTTCAAAGAAATAAAGAACAACTTGTTATGTCAGCTTACGAAAACGATTCCACTCATGTCAGCACAGTACACTGATAGTCAACGGTATGACGCGAGATGACGTCATCACGTTGTACAGTCCCTTTGCCTGTGATTGTGACGTCACTTGGTAGAGATCTTTGACATCAAGTGTAGCTTTGCGCGCGTTGGTTGTTTTGATTCTTGAAAATATTAATAAAATATATCACTCCCTGTGAATATTTTTTATTGTTTTACGTAGTATATGTGATAGTAATTAAATTATAAGGATTGACTTCAATGTTTCTTCGGTTCATGGAGTTATGAACGAACTGGCCCCTGTGCAAACTTTTCATAAACCGCTTCGCGGATTTATTTAGTTTGCACAGGGGCAAGTTCGTTCATAACTCGATGAACCGAAGAAACATTGAAGTCAATCCTTATATAACTTTGCAACGTCAAAATTTAATTTCTTTGTTACGCGACGTCATTTAGACCGGTATTATGCCAAATACACTTATAATTTAATTTCCAGTGTGTTTACAACGAATACTTCAATTTGATTGGCTAATCTGCTTTCGTTCATAACCCGATGAACGAACCAGCTCCGGACTATTTTTACAACGATATACGTGAATCACCGACGAAACAACAATAGGCCTACTGCTATTTATTGAAACAGAGAAAGCAATCAATTTGAAAATATGTTGATTTAATAGCTGCTTATATTTATTTTGCATTTCGATCAGATTTCAAAGAAATAAAGAACAAATTGTTATGTCAGCTTACGAAAACGTTTATACTCATGTCAGCACAGTGCACTGATAGACTCAACGCTATGACGCGAGATGACGTCATCACGTTGTACAGTCCCTTTGCCTGTGATTGTGACGTCACTTGGCAGAGATCTTTGAAATCAAGTGTAGCTTTGCGCGCGTTGGTTTGTTTTGATACTTGAAAATAGAATATATCCCTCCCTGTGAATATTTTTATTGTTTTACGTTGTATATGTGATAGTAATTAAATTATAAGGATTGACTTCAATGTTTCTTCGGTTCATCGAGTTATGAACGAACTGGCCCCTGTGCAAACTTTTCATAAACCGCTTCGCGGATTTATTTAGTTTGCACAGGGGCAAGTTCGTTCATAACTCGATGAACCGAAGAAACATTGAAGTCAATCCTTATTTGAACAACTCAGCCAAGATATTTAAACGTACAAAGAAAGTAAGTTGGAAATATCTAACTCAGCGGACAAAGTACATCTTGTTATTATGTCAGCCATCAGAATAAATCGAAATGCGTAACTCAGCGAAATATCTAGTTCAAACAATTTCGTTATTTTTCCCGGATTTTTTCAAAATTCCAATATTCTCCACGCAGTATTCCCAATCGTTCCTACAACTTTGCTGCTTGTGCGAAAATTAACTCATAAAAACAGCCACATTTGAGCAATATCTTCTTTCTACTCAACTTTGTTTATGGTTTTGGAATCCTGCCTTCTTACATCCGTAGATATTTATATAGAAATTGCACGAAGTGTGCGAGAGTAATTTGGCCACGCGGAGGGATACTCCAATCCGTCGAACGAAAACAAGACCATTAATCTGGTACATTTCCCAGCTCAAATTCAAGAAAGTAGCGCTTGGTAAGAAAAACTGCCAAAATTCTGTTCATCTAGAATTTTTGTTAATGATTGGTTTTGGTATGAGAGGCGAATTTGGCATCCGTTGGTAGGCAAATCAAGAGTTTTGACTGGTTGCGTTGATTGAATTAGAATTTTTTTTCGATGAGTGGAACATGCAGTACGCAACTAAATACATCATTCTTGTGGAAATTTTTACACCAAAATACTACAAGTCAGCCATGTTTTTTAATATCTTCTTTGTTCTTCAATAGAAATAATAATTGGTAACACACAATTGGTATATTTCTCCATATAATTCCATCGAGGGAAAAACTCGTTGCCCCTGACTCAACGTGGAGACACATTCTACTCGTGCGCGCATCTCGCTCCAAATGGGCGAGAATCTCGTCTGTCTGTTGGCTGGCTCAACATCAACGAGGTAACTAAGCTGGATTTTTTTTGTAACTCAGAATCCAACAGTAAACGTTATATAACTATAGACTGGAGGTATTTTGTCAAAACTATGATATACTTTTAATCCCATCTTGGTCATCTTCTGGAGCCAAGTTAAAATCTGCATGTCCCCATTCCGTGTTTTACCTTGGCGGACTACATGTACTCACCTCAAACCCGTAAATCGAACAGCTCGTTTTGATTGGATGCGAGTATAACTTCTCGCAGCTAATCAAATCCTCGGGCACTTACACTGAAAATAACGTAATGGCGGCTGTGTACACCTTGAACTTTTGTTTAACGAGTGCTGATTGGCCAAAACTCTGTAAGTCTAGGAAAGACAACTCTTACATTACCACCAGTGGGCGCTGTTCGATTTATGGATTTGGGTGGAGTAGTCCGCCAAGGTAAAACACGGAATGCGGACATGAAGATTGTAACTTGGCTTGCGAAGATGCATCTTGGTAAGGTACTTACCAGTTGTTGAACTGTAACAATCTCACCAAGCAGGTGTTTGGAAAAGTCTGAAACATAAACAAGAAAACTGCCATCAGTGTAGGCTATTGTAGGGTGTACGTGCTTGAGTTCAAACCTATCTGCATTTCTATTCCACTTTCCAGATGTTCGAAGTCTTTGTCATTAAATTCCAGTAAATTCAGTCAATGGTTAAAGTATTAAATGTGCGTATCATGAAACCAAATCGATTGATCGATTTCAATTTATTGATTGATCGATTAATTGGCGTTGCGCGTCCTAGTTAAGGATATTGTACTTTGTGTAGGGCGTTGCTCGGTTTGGAGGGAAAACCAGGGTCTCGTTTCACAAACCAAACGAACCCAAGTTGCCACTGAACACTAAAATGAAGAGATGCGACTTCATAGCAACTAAAGGGTGGTGATTTGTGAAGGTTTTGTGACACAGAGATGCGACTTCATAGCAACTAAAGGGTGGTGATTTGTGAAGGTTTTGTGACACAGAGATGTGACTTGATAGCAACTAAAGGATGGTGATTTGTGAAGGTTTTGTGACACAGAGATGCGACTTCATAGCAACTATTTAAAAGGGTGGTGATTTGTGAAGATTTTGTGACACAGAGATGCGACTTCATAGCAACTAAAGGGTGGTGATTTGTGAAGGTTTTGTGACACAGAGATGCGACTTCATAGCAACTAAAGGGTGGTGATTTGTGAAGGTTTTGTGACACAGAGATGCGACTTCATAGCAACTAAAGGGTGGTGATTTGTGAAGGTTTTGTGACACAGAGATGCGACTTCATAGCAACTAAAGGGTGGTGATTTGTGAAGGTTTTGTGACACAGAGATGCGACTTCATAGCAACTAAAGGATGGTGATTTGTGAAGGTTTTGTGACACAGAGATGCGACTTCATAGCAACTAAAGGGTGGTGATTTGTGAAGGTTTTGTGACACAGAGATGCGACTTCATAGCAACTAAAGGGTGGCCATTTGTGAAAGCTTTGTGGCACAGAGATGCGACTTCATAGCAACTAAAGGGTGGTGATTTGTGAAGGTTTTGTGACACAGAGATGCGACTTCATAGCAACTAAAGGGTGGCCATTTGTGAAAGCTTTGTGGCACAGAGATGCGACTTCATAGCAACTAAAGGGTGGTGATTTGTGAAGGTTTTGTGACACGGAGATGCGACTTCATAGCAACTAAAGGGTGGTGGTTTGTGAAGGGGTTGTGACGCAGAGATGCGACTTCATAGCAACTAAAGGGTGGTGATTTGTGAAGGTTTTGTGACACAGAGACTTCATAGCAGCTAAAGGGTGGTGATTTGTGAAGGTTTTGGGACACAGAGATGCGACTTCATAGCAACTAAAGGGTGGTGGTTTGTGAAGGTTTTGTGACACAGAGATACGACTTCATAGCAACTAAAGGGTGGTGATTTGTAAAGGTTTTGTGACACAGAGATTCGACTTCATAGCAACTAAAGGGTGGTGATTTGTGAAGGTTTTGGGACACAGAGATACGACTTCATAGCAACTAAAGGGTGGTGGTTTGTGAAGGTTTTGTGACACAGAGATTCGACTTCATAGCAACTAAAGGGTGGTGATTTGTGAAGGGGTTGTGACACAGAGATGTGACGTCATAGCAACTAAAGGGTGGTGATTTGTGAAGGGGTTGTGACACAGAGATGCGACTTCATAGCAACTAAAGGGTGGTGATTTGTGAAGGTTTTGTGACACAGAGATGCGACTTCATAGCAACTAAAGGGTGGTGATTTGTGAAGGTTTTGTGACACAGAGATGCGACTTCATAGCAACTAAAGGCTGGTGATTTGTGAAGGTTTTGGGACACAGAGATGCGACTTCATAGCAACTAAGGGGTGGTGATTTGTGAAGGTTTTGTGACACAGAGATGTGACGTCATAGCAACTAAAGGGTGGTGATTTGTAAAGGATTTTTGACACAGAGAAGCGACTTCATAGCAACTAAAGGGTGGTGATTTGTGAAGGTTTTGTGACACAGAGATGCGACTTCATAGCAACTAAAGGGTAGTGATTTGTGAAGGTTTTGTGACACAGAGATGCGACTTTATAGCAACTAAAGGGTGGTGATTTGTAAAGGTTTTGTGACACAGAGATGCGACTTCATAGCAACTAAAGGGTGGTGATTTGTGAAGGTTTTGTGACACAGAGATACTGACAGGCTACTTTGCCAATATCTAAACGTCCCATATGTCTAGCCGATAAAAACCATTGAGTGGAATTTGAACCCTCGACCATTGCAGGAAGGTTTTTGTAAACAGCGTGATCTGGTCACATATTATTATAATACGGGTGATAGCCTGCTTATTCTAAAGAGAATTCTAGGTTGTTCGAAGCCAAATTCTGCAAAAAATTCTTCAATGTTTTTTTAGCAAAGTGAAGGCCAAACTCAAGATTGACGACAAGAGAAATATTGAGATTTGGTGGATGGATAGCCGAGAAATCTTGGCTCTGCCGAATTTTTTTTTCCGTGTTCGTCATAGCCAAGATCACTTCCATAGTAAAAAAAAGGATATATGTTAAGGAACCCGCCGAAAAAATCGGCGGCGCAAATTTCACAACAAATAAGCAAAGAATAAAATATTTACCACTGCATTCCGATAGTATAGACCACGAAGAAGGAGTTTGTCACACTTACGCCGTTGTAAAGTGGTAAACTTTCCCTTATGCAGTCAATATTTGTGTCGAAGTCCACTGGCTTTCAACCTGACGTAACCGCCATAGTAAAACATTTAAACGACCAGTTAAACTGTGCGGGGCGTCGTAGAAATACTTCAATCATATATCTTTAGTCACTTTACAGCGGCATAAGTTTGACAAACTCCTTCTTCGTGGTCTATACTATCGGAATGCAGTGGTAAATATTTTATTCTTTGCTTATTTGTTGTGAAATTTGCGCCGTCGATTTTTTCGGCGGGTCTCCTTAACATATATCCTTTTTTTACTATGGAAAAGATCTTGGCTATGACGAACACGGAAAAAAAAAATTCGGCAGAGCCAAGATTTCTCGGCTAGGTGGATGGATTGAGTCCAGTATTTTGTTTTACCATAAAAATGTAGATGTATGCAGCAACAAATATCAAATGACAGAGACCCATAACTGCGACTCCTCTAACATCGTGTGTTTTGTGATATTCGCAATGTAAGCATGCGAATGCAAAACTGTCTAAACGACTGCAATGTCGTCTAAGTGAATTTAGGATTTAGAATATATTTGTCAAAGTGTATTAAGAGGGGTGAAACACTCAAGAGTATAAATTGGTAGCTTTTACAGCAAATACGTCTGAAAATGTTCTAGCATAAAGCTTACCCACTTGCTTGATAACTCTAATGTAAACAGTTGAGATTGATTGATTGTTTGTTTGGTGTTTTACGCCGCGCTCAAGATTATTTCACTTATATGGCTGCGTTGTCAGTTTTATTGTGGGAGGAAACAGGGCTCTATGCCCGGAGGAAACCCACGACCTTCCGTTGGTAACTGGCAACCATCCCACATAGGTCGTTCGAGTGGAAACCCAGTCAGAAAATTTTCCAATTTTTTGGACTGAGTGGGATTCGAACCCGCGACCCATTGGTGGAAGGCTGTTCGGATTGAGCGTCCAACGCTCTACCTACTGAGCCACTGAGGCCCCCTAAACAGTTGAAAAATCCTGAAATTGCAATGGCTAATGTTGAAGTAATTCATAAACTGTGAAATGTTATTATATTATATCTGTAACAATTAACTTACGGAATCCACAGTATGTCAGCACAATGACAACAAGTATTTTACTTGATGTCGTCAATTTCCACGTCGGTATCATCGTCGAGAAACTTACAGTCTGAAAGTTATTTACTTTGTGACGTCACTGGAAGACACAATCCCGCCAAACTGCAGTAAAACTTTAAGCTAACTTCACTCGTTATCCATTTAAGTAATTCTTCACCTTATTGTAACTTCACTCGTATTCATTTCCAGGGTTCCTTGTATTTGCGATTGTGATTATTAACCATGTCATCGTCCACAAAAACCTGCATTTTTCACAAATAGTTTGTTAACGGGCTGGAATGTCATTTCCACGGGTAAGAGGCCCCGAGGGTTTACAGCATCAATTTATTGGACCTCACTTTAACAAAATATAAGAGTACACGAGGGCATTAACTTCCACTTCAAACGCGCGGACTTGTGGTTAAGTTATCCCGTTGGATAATCCCTTTTAATCCCCAGCCTTAAATATGCACAGAAGCTGCGTTCATTTCCCTCTAGGCAAGTAGCAGTGAAGACCTGATATTATTCTCGAAACCTGCCGCGTTACCATCGTGTAGATTTCCAACGCTAATCCATAGATTACGTTCTGCTTAAACGAAACGGGCCTTATCCGAAAACTAACACGGTTCATTAACGTGTGACGCGCTTGGTGTGCATACTGATATGATGGAATTGAGAGTGTCCGTGCACTGGCCTGGCTCGCCAGATGACGCTTAACATTTTAATTGAACTATTTAATATTGAACACGTTGTTACATCAGGTCACATTAAAGCTGCAACAGTTGATTCTCCTCTCTTCATTATTGGGTTTAAACCCCGTCAGCTTTTGTATTCAACTCTCAATGGTAAATGCACCATCCTTCATAAAAGTTGCATCAGTTCCTACGATCTGGGCTTTGTTCAGTCCTGGCCAATCGTCAATAGAATACGGGCGTTTGAGGGGGAAAAAATGGGAAAATGAAAACGTGGTTTCATGTATTAATTATTCATAAATTAGTAGGCATATTACGCTATTAAATCACGAAACGATCGCCTAAAAGAAAATACGGCATAAATCATCCCCACTATCGTCCCCACTAAACCAAGTAAAATAATGTTGAAGGCGGTGCGAAACCCTAATAAACCAATCAAATAAACTTTGAACAGTTACAGTTTTAATAATTCTGGTCAGAGGAAAATTCAATATACCAGTAAGCAATAGCGCGTGTAAAATACTCTAGTGGATGCTTAATTTCCACTGATAAAGCACAGTAAGCAGCCCGAAGAATGACATGTAGTTCATGTTAACTCGATATTTTGGTTTATTGACTCAAACCATCTTCAGTGGATGAGTTTTTGTTGAGAATTGGAGTTCCCACGTCCAGCTAAGATCCTATTTGTCGGTATAGGTCATACGAGATTATCGCACCGTCTGGACCGGGATTCACAGGTAAAAACAATCTATACATTAAATACATACATGTATTAACAATTTGACGAACAACAGTCGTTTTATCCAGCAATCATCTCATCTGATGCTCAAGTTCCATCTTGAATTTGTATTAAAGAAGCTAACAAAGTGTGGCGCCATCTAGCGGTTGGGTACGTTATTACCTTTATATGGCGCCATGAAATTGAATCGAAAGGAAATGATGGCCCTTTTTTTAATGCCGTATTAATTGAACTCTGGATACTGAGATTATTTCTGGTGTAACAATTTTGCTCATATGTTGGGTCTTGAAAAAATCCCTAAGTCTTGAAAAAAAAATGCTGAATAAAATGTCAATAGGCCGAAAGTCCAGTGACGTCATGCGAATAATTATGGGATGGATTAGAATGATCTTGTTTGAATTGGCCGCTTGTTATGCTCTTCGTAGCGGCACGCATCACTGCACATCTATTCTTTTCTGTGCCCATCAATTCCCATGCACTATTCTTTATCCCGCCTATGGTGTCATTAAAGTGGCATGAGCTGCCGAAATGTTGATATTTTGACGTTAAAACAGAATGTTGAAATTATTGGCTATTTTGCTCAAGACGTAAAATTCAGAAGCTTTCTAGTGCTTCTTGTCTCGAAAATGAACGATAAAGTGTTGCTTTGAACCAATTTTGGCTTAGAATGAATGAATTGTCGTCCCGGTTATTTAAATTTTGTTTACTTTTCGAACACGTTTTCGGTTCGTACATGTACTGTATGGATTTTCCTCATTCCAACGCCAATCGTTCTGTTTTTCGATGGCCTTCAAAGCCTCTTACTGTCGTGACGATCAGACATTATGAAAAAAAAGTGTGAGTTTTGGCAGCTCATGCCACTTTAAGCAAATTGTCATGTTTATCATGTGGACATGTTTATCTAAAGTTCTGACAACGGCAGACTGTGAAGGACTCAGTTTTAAGATTGGAGTTTCGGATGGTCAATGACAACTTTGTGACCCGTCACCCGAGATTGGGTGTGGGGGGGGGATGACTTGGTGGTCTAATGAGTTAGACTGATCGTCCCTCAGTCCCATATAGACATTCCATCGATGCGGAGGGGTTCCAATCACACTTAACTTGGTGGCCGTATGTGGAAGAGTTGCCAGGTATACTCGCCGAAGGTCGGGGGTTTCCTCTGGGCAATGAGTCCGGTTTACTCCTCCACTAAACCTGACAACGCCGCCATATAATGAAATAATCTTGAGCGGCGCAAAACATCAATCAATCAATCAATACGTTCTAATGTGCGCAATCATGTTTACGTTTTCCCACGTGATTAATATCAAAACTCATTTTAGTGCAAACCTATTGTTTAGATATTGATCCACCTACAAGTGGCCTTATCGGTCTTCCATAGACCAAAGTTAATGACCCATGTTTTAGTCCGGGTTTCTGACTCCAAAATTTATACTGACGGCCGTATTTTGGAGTCAGGGCTCATTGCAATCAAAAAGTCGGAGTTGGCTGCCCGCTTCTGATCGGGCAGTTTGCGGTCAGATTTAAATAGTAAATAACAACATAACTAACTCAAATAGTGTCAGTACGACATTCGTTAATAATTTAGCCTTTTGTAAAGTGAATTTAACGTTTAATAATCTGAAAAACCGCTATACGGTGTTACGTCATCAATGGCAGAGAGTTTGAAACTGGAGAAGGCAAAAGTGAATTAGGGGAAGAATAATGTTTACTGGCCGATCCTGCTCGTCGCTTCTGAGCGGGCAGCCAACTCCGGCTTTTTGATTGCAGTGAACCCTGACTTCAAAATACGTCCGTCAGTATAAAAACTAGTAATTTTGGAGTCAGAAACCCGGACTACCCATGTTTATGCACCAATTGAATTTACTACGATTCGATTTTACCGTAGACTATATTCTGAGACATACTCCAGGTTAGAAACTGGGTAGGTCATGTATAGGTCAATTTAAAGGTCAACATTAGGACAAACCTACATAAAACTACGCATGAAATGTTCATCTTCAATTCACGCTTGGTAAGTTTTCTAATAACAATCTATCTAACTGTTTGTATTTACGTTAGGAGCTATGTCGGGTTTGGGTTTTTATAACATGTCGGAGACGTTCTATATATAGTAAGTATGATTATTTCAGAAGTCGACATACTGCATTATTATTCAAGATTATGTAAACTTAAATTTAGCCAACTATCCAATCCATTTATGTAGAAAGTCTCGGGTTAAAGTATTCGGCCTGGTCGCATATGAATGGTGTAAACTTAGTGAGATAGAGGCCTTACTTATTAACACATAAAAATTAAGTAGGCCGAGCTGTGAGCTTGGAAGATTTGTTGATACGGATAGAACCTTGCCCGGATTATCGGTCTTACGGCGACTGGTATTATATGGCTGCTAATATGTGTCTTGTCGCCTTATGGCGAACACGGAGAGAGAAAAAATAAATTCGGCAGAGCCCAGTTTTCTCGGCTAGGATAGAACCCACAACAATTCAGTATACGCGAAATAGGCAGAATGTATTACTCACACTTGTCTAAAGGTCCATACTGTGAATTAAGCCGTCCGTCTTTGATATAATGTCCTGTACATTAAAGTGGCATGAGCTGCCAAAATGTTGATATTTTGACGTTATAACAGAATGTTGAAATTATTTGCTATTTTTCTCAAGACGTTTAATTCAGAAGCTTTTTATTGCTTCTAGTTTCGAAAATGTACGATAAGTACTGTTTTGAACTAACTTTGGCTTAGAATGAATGAATGGTTGATTCGGTTATTTAAATTTTGTTTACTTTTCGATCACGTTTTCGGTTCGTACAGGCCACATACTGTATGAATTTTCCTCATTGCAACGCCAATCATTTAGTTTTTCGATGGCCTTCAAAGCCTCTTACTATCGTGGCGATCACAAATTATTAAAAAGTGTGCATTTCTGCAGCTCATGTCACTTTAAACTATATGCTGCCATAAACGCATTCAAAGAGAAGATTGTGCTTTTTAAGGTAAACCTGTGCGTTCATACGAATTAGCAAATACTTCTCGAACGCATGTTATGTGGAAGAGTTGCCTGGTACTTGCCGAGGGTCGGGGGTTTCCTCCGGGCAACTAAAACCTGGCAACGCCGCTATATAAGTGAAATAATCTTGAGTGTGCCGTAAAACATCAATAAATTAATCTAAAGCGTAGGCTACAGTACAACAATGTGGGGTAAAGTCTCATCCCATATATGTTTAAAAGGAAAGAAAATCCAACCAAACGTGTACATTCATTAAATAGAGCCGCCTAAGAGCTTTTGATAGAAGTGTGCAGTTTCAACTGCAATCACCATCAGGGAAATTACTGAATTAGTAAATTAACCGACACTGTGCAGTTTATTCGTACGATTTTTTTTAGAGATTTTTTAATTTAACTTTACCAGTACAAACGACAATAGGCAAGTTTGAGCACGTGACTGAAACATACACTTTTATTGGCCGGCCGTGTGTGGAAATCAACATGGGGATCCACTTTCATTATCACTAATACTAGCAAAACTGAATTTCTAAATTTATTAAAAATCAGGCAAAAATCGTAAGATAAACTGCACACTTCTATCGAAAGCTTATCAGTTTCTCCATCTAGTGAGTGCACACGTCTGTGTCCTCGATCTTGACTTCAGTGACAATGCGGCTGAAAATCTAGGTCAACTTAACTAAACTGTAAACAGCTCTAGACACTCGGAACATCCCTCGGCTATCTCCGCTCGCTACCGGTCGGCTTTGACACGCACGTAAATCCCCGAAGTCCCCGAAGTTGTACTGTTTCAGAGTGCAGCTCTAGAGTTAGCCCGCGAAGTAAGGAAAACATACCACGGCTTGGGAAATGATCTACACTTGAAACCGAAAACTTACAAAAACAACCAAAAATGTTTTTATACAAAATGATAAACACGCAATGAATGATATAATAGTTATTCTTGACACCAGTCCTGTCAGTCTTTAGATCAGTTATACATCCGAAAAGTTTCATGGTAAAAGGTACGTAATTCTTGACCATCAGCTTTAAAATGCCAGTAACAAGCTTTGAGTACGGTTTCTGATGCCGGGTTTCTATTACCTTATTCTTATACTCTGTTCTAAAGGTTATTCTTAAAATTTAATTATTTTCCGCTTCTTTCCATATAACAGGTACAAGTTTCGAACCCGATTAAAAAATATTTCTATATTCAATCCACTGTTATAAACATCAAGTTCTCGGGTTCATATCATTTATAGGAATAATTTGCAATATCCCGTGGTTAAATGTCATAAGGACTGTTTTGAAATAACATGGCGAATATATCGACCTCCCCCATCTCCCCCTTTCTTTGAAGATTGTTCATGTGATGGATTGATTTGACGACAATTTGTTTACTTTCTTTTCAGACCGATCATGTGATGGATTGATTTGACGACAATTTGTTTACTTTCTTTCCAGACCAATCATGTGGTGGTTTGATTTGATGACAATTTGATTACTTTCCTTTCAGACCAATCATGTGGTGGTTTGATTTGACGACAATTTGATTACTTTCCTTTTAGACCAATCATGTGATGGATTGATTTGACGACAATTTGTTTTCTTTATTTTCAGACCAATCATGTGTAGGTTTGATTTGACGGCGATTTGATTACTTCCCTTTCAGACTAATCATGTGTAGGTTTGATTTGACGACAATTTGACTACTTTCCTTTCAGACCAATCACATGGTGGTTTGATTTGACGACGATTTGATTACTTTCCTTTCAGGCCAATCACTGACACAGGGTGGTTTGATTTGACGACGATTTGATTGCTTTCCTTTCAGACCAATCACATGGTGGTTTGATTTGACGACGATTTGATTACTTCCCTTCCAGACCAATCACTGACACAGGGTGGTTTGATTTGACGACGATTTGATTACTTCCCTTCCAGACCAATCGTGTGGTGGTTTGATTTGACGACGATTTGATTACTTCCCTTCCAGACCAATCGTGTGGTGGTTTGATTTGACGACGATTTGATTACTTCCCTTCCAGACCAATCATGTGGTGGTTTGATTTGACGACAATTTGATTACTTTCCTTTCAGACCAATCGTGTGGTGGTTTGATTTGACTACGATTTGATTACTTCCCTTCCAGACCAATCACTGACACAGGGTGGTTTGATTTGACGACGATTTGATTACTTCCCTTCCAGACCAATCGTGTGGTGGTTTGATTTGACGACGATTTGTTTACTTCCCTTCCAGACCAATCACATGGGGGTTTGATATGACGACAATTTGATTACTTCCCTTTCAGACCAATCACATGGTGGTTTGATTTGACGACGATTTGATTACTTCCCTTCCAGACCAATCACATGGAGGTTTGATATGACGACAATTTGATGACTTTCCTTTCAGACCAATCATGTGGTGGTTTGATTTGACGACAATTTGATTACTTCCCTTTCAGGCCAATCACTGACACAGGGTGGTTTGATTTGACGACGATTTGTTTACTTCCCTTCCAGACCAATCACATGGGGGTTTGATATGACGACAATATGATTACTTTCCTTTCAGACCAATCGTGTGGTGGTTTGATTTGACGACGATTTGATTACTTCCCTTCCAGACCAATCACTGACACAGGGTGGTTTGATTTGACGACGATTTGATTACTTCCCTTCCAGACCAATCGTGTGGTGGTTTGATTTGACGACGATTTGTTTACTTCCCTTCCAGACCAATCACATGGGGGTTTGATATGACGACAATTTGATTACTTTCCTTTCAGACCAAGCACATGGTGGTTTGATTTGACTGCGATTTGATTACTTTCCTTTCAGACCAATCATGTGTAGGTTTGATTTGACGACAGTTTGATGACTTTCCTTTCAGACCAATCATGTGTAGGTTTGATTTGACGGCGATTTGATTACTTTCCTTTCAGACCAATCATGTGTAGGTTTGATTTGACGACAATTTGATTACTTTCCTTTCAGACCAATCAAGGGTAGGTTTGATCTGACGGCGATTTGATTACTTTCCTTTCAGACTAATCATGTGTAGGTTTGATTTGACGACAATTTGACTACTTTCCTTTCAGACCAATCACTGACACAGGGTGATTTGATTTGACGACAATTTGATTACTTTCCTTTCAGACCAATCACATGGTGGTTTGATTTGACGACACTTTGATTACTTTCCTTTCAGACCAATCACATGGTGGTTTGATTTGACGGCGATTTGATTACTTCCCTTTCAGACCAATCATGTGTAGGTTTGATTTGACGACAATTTGACTACTATCCTTTCAGACCAATCACTGACACAGGGTGGTTTGATTTGACGACAATTTGATTACTTTCCTTTCAGACCAATCACATGGTGGTTTGATTTGACGGCGATTTGATTACTTCCCTTTCAGACCAATCATGTGTAGGTTTGATTTGACGACAATATGATTACTTTCCTTTCAGACCAATCACTGACACAGGGTGGTTTGATTTGACGACGATTTGATTACTTTCCTTCCAGACCAATCACATGGTGATTTGATTTGACGGCGATTTGATTACTTTTCTTTCAGACCAATCATATGGTGGTTTGATTTGACGACAATTTGATTACTTCCCTTTCAGACCAATCATATGCTGGTTTGATTTGACGACAATTTGATTACTTTCCTTTCAGACCAACCATGTGGTGGTTTGATTTGACGACATTTTTTGCCATCTTGGTAACCTTCCTGGTGTTACTGTCCGTATCAGTCTACTTGTAAGTATCGATCATTTAGATTGATTGATTTTTTGTCACCCAACCCAAAATTATTTTCAACAAAACTATATATTTTAGATTTCCTGCGTGGTTTATTGGACGAGATACTCAGACACACTGCCTGGAGAAATTATACCTGACCCCTGCTCCAATACCTGGCACTATTTCACGTTTAGTAAATTAATACACAGGGGGTTGTTTCTCAACAAAGTTACGACTGACGTAAGTCCAATGCAAGGCGTAACTGCCATGGCAACATATACCATCAACATTACGTTACGACCAGGCGGAAAGTTACGACGGGCGTACGTGTGTTGAGAAACAGCCCCCAGGGCGTTTTATATTTAGGGCCAGAGCTATTCGAACCTGACACTAAGGATAGCAGAGAGCAATTAAAGATACTCCGGCTGGAGGCTGGACAGAAATAGATTAGGCCGTATACAAGAAATAATGACAGAATAAACTCAGAAAATGGGCTGAGATTTATTTTCACTTGGAGGGAAATAAGCTGCTGATTTGTGATTTATTTTTGAGTTCATTGAAAAATAAAAATAAAGGCTCAGCATAAATATCCGCTGAGCCTAGTCAAATCGAATATATTTGGGATCCTAAATACTGTACCCTATTTCTGTAGAAGTCCGAGAGTGGTGTCAACAAAACACCCCTGCTGTGCAATTCTTAAGAAAAATATCGCACAGTTTCCATCTTAAGGTCCGTTCACAGGGTGCGATTTGTCGTACAGACTTGTAGCATGCGATTAAAATGGATACTTTTAATTGGTTGATACGATTTGTCAACCAATCAAATGCATCCATTTTTATCGCATGCTACAAGTCGGCACGACAAACCGCACAGAGTGAGGGGCCTTAATGCTCTACTGAAAGTTTTCGGAAATTTGGCAGCTCTTCAAGGATTGTTTAAAATGGGATTAATTGTAAATAGATACGGCCATCTTTGATTTGTTCGTCATTGATCGATCGGTCAAATCGATTGTATTTAATCCTTCCAATATCTCTCGTGATTCAGATACCTATGGTTTCCTCTGTACATATATCGAAACTACCCCGTATTACCTGGTCCCACCCCACGACTTTTGTTCGGAACTCTGGCAGAGGACGCACAAAAGGTAAAGTCTCATCACACTTAAATCCATCTTCATCGTTACACTGGTAATAAAAATGTTATCATTTAAAGCAGCTTTATCATCATTGTAATTTTTGTCTTCATTGTCGTGAATAGTGTACATGTATACAACCTATTTATCTGTCACAGGTGGCAGAACCAGGTGCGTGTCAATATCACTGGTCATTATCGTCTTTTTGAAATGCTGTTTTAGCGATAATCAAACGAAACGTTAATTTCATCAGTTCCGTCAACTTTGAACTATGGTGTTTATTTTATCCAATCATGGGATCGGTTAGCATTCTCCGCCCTCACGGATTGATTGATTGATTGGGGTTTTACACCACACTCAACATAATTTCACTTATATGGCGGCGTTGCCAGGTTTAGTGGGTGCATACCGGGCTCTTTGCCTGGAAGAGACCCCCGATCTTCACCGAACACCTGGCAACTGTTCCATATACGACGATCGAGTGAAAAATCCATTCAGAGACCGTTATGGAAACCTCGTGATAAATTGACCAAAATTAGAGCATTGTTATTAATATATTTATGAACACTAAAACACACGGGTAAAGGGAAAATCTTATTGTCTAAAATAATTACCCATGCTCATTTTTAATTAATTGTAATTAACCTACCATCACTAATTGCCATCCAAATCTCTTGTTTATTTCGCTGCAGGGTCCGACAAAAGTGGACGTTGAAAGAACAAAGAAATTTGGCAAAGTTTACCTGTAAGTAAATCCCGGTGGCTGATTTGAGTTAATTCATGAAACTATGATTTAAAATGCATTCTGACTGTAATTGTTACAGTGACACACGGCCTATATATTGTAAGTGTAAATGACATTTCAGGTGACACATTTGCATACAAATTTTACATCAACATAAACATGCTCCGATATGTAATCAAATGTCTATTCGAAATCTTAACCACTGAATAATTGATGTTTTTCATTAAAGCAAGTCTGCTAGTGTGATGCTTTAGTAAGAGTAAGATTCAGTGGCGTTGCTCGGTTTATTTGCGACGCGCGCGTGTGTGTGTTTGCGTGTTTGGGCTGGGTGGAGGGGGGGGGGATGAGTACCCGTAGGAAAACAGGTGTTTTTATTTGAGTGGAGTAACATCATTAAGGATTGTAGGTGGTGTCGTAGTCGCTATTCCCATCCAATTAATGATACGACGATTGAAAGTTATTGACTAGTTTGGTTTTTTTTTGCATTCAAAGTGCTTGGATTTTAGCCTCGTGAGCCACGTACATGCAGGTTTAGGTTTTTACTATAATACACTAGACTAAGGCATCCCATTACAACTCTTAAAGCAATATAGACTTTATTGCAGGAACAGGCATACTGGCCTCTCTCCTCAGAAGAAATTTACAGATATGCATAATAAGATAACAGTAATCATCAGTGGGTTATACCATATTACAAAAAAGAAAAGTATCTGTAAAACATTTTACCAGAATGTTATTCTGATATTACGTAATATTAATCATCTCATTCCTGAGAACCAACGCCTTTTCAATAAAACTAAAGCAGTGGATATGTCTCCCTTCGCACAACACACACTGTGCCCCAGGTTTAACCTGCGGAATGTGTGTTATTCCAAACGGTCCACTTCTGCCCAACTGCTCCCTTGACCCCCGACCATGCCCCCCCCCCCCGCCCCACCAATCCCGTTTGGGGTCCAATTAATGTGAAGGCGATACATCCCCTTAGTCTTGAACTTTTTCATTCATTATATGTTATATATAAGAAAATATATTATTTTATTATTTTTTATTATTTATTTATTCACCATAAAAAAAACATGTTATATAAATAAATAAAGGTTACAGAATATTTGGCGGGAATAAAGCTCCATAGGAACTTGTTTTATCCCATTAAATTCATTTCAAAGATAAAGAATATAAAATAATATAATTGTTTTCCATTTTCAGTACCTGGACCGGGCGTACACCAGTTATCAATATAGGCGATCCAGATGTCATCAAAGAAATCATGGCAGGCGATTTCAAAAATTTTATGAATAAACCCAGTGTAGGTATATACATGTATAAATCTATCAAATCGTGAATATTTTTGTCTAATCCCGGAGTCCCAACTGACTTTGATGTGCAATCTCTTAAGACAATTAATCTGGTCTAGCAATGAGGGTTTCTGACAAATGTTTCTAGCCATTTTGATATTGGGAGACACAGTCTGGTGGTGCCAATCCGTTTAAGAGCCGACATTCACAATTTTTAAAACAATATGTGGAGTTTTATTGTTGTTAAAATCCCCCCACTCCCGCCCCGCGTAAAAATAAAGCAAAGAGGGAAAATACTGTTACATTAAAGGGGTGAATACGAATGACAACAACTTCTTGTGATAAAAAATTAAGACATCACCACGTCCTCAGTTGTTTTTGAACAACACGAGCTTTCGACACCTGTGCCGGTGTCTTCGTCAAGTGTCAAACTTCTTGGTTTTATATTTTTCTGGCCTTGTTTCTATTAAGATGTCCAATATCCAGAAGATACACGCCGAGAGTTTGATCCACATGAAAGATGAGAGATGGAAATATACACGTGCTTTGATCACACCGGCATTCAGCTCAGGTAAAATGAGACAGGTAGGTTGTTTAAACACCTGAAAAATTCAGACGACTTCAACTAAAATTTGATTGCTTGATGAATTGGAAGGCATCGATAAAATCTGTTTTACTTAATGATGGTTTCAATTATATGCACATACTGTTTTTATTTAAGATCACTAAAACACACAGGCACAGGGAAAATTTGTCTAATTTTGTTAAAATGGGAGATATATAATTTGGATCTTTATATATACCCAGTCAGAGGTTGTTGTAATGAACCAGAACCCATGATATTTCATTAGCGTGACGAAAGAGAGAAGTTTTAGCAAAGATAGTAGATTGACAAGAGTGGTCACTTCGCGCCATGTTGAATTTGAACTGTACACGATTCGATTAGGAACCTCCTTCCTGTAGGGGGCGCTTTGTAATCGAATCGTGTACAGCAGGAACACATTTCCGCTAGGGAGCCAGAAAACATGTCGACAATGCTGATTGGACGAGGTGACCACTCTTGTCAATCTACACGCTTTGGTTTTAGTCAATTGTGAGTGTTCTTTGATCAATGTAAATGTCTTACCTGTTTTTATAGGTGGAGGATCTTGTAAAATTTCGTCTGGAGAGAATGATGTCCCAGTTTGAGGAAGCGGCTGATCATCCAGAACCCGTGGAAATTGGCAAGTATGTGAATAGTTTCAACTTAACAAAACTTGCCATGTTCCACTTAACAAAACTCGTCAGGTTCAACTTAACAAAACTTGTCATGATCTGTTTGTTTTCTTTGTTTAGAATTCTAAGCGCGTTTGCGTTGGAAGTTATCCTGGCATTTGGATTTGGTGTTGATGTTGATTCTTTGGACAATCCTGACGATCCCTTTCTTGAAAATGCTGGAACTATTTTCAAAGAGTTAGCCAATGTACCGTTGGGAGTTCGACTTTACTGTAAGTTACTGAAAAAAGATGTGGATTTCATAACCTTTAAACTATATAGAATGGTACTCACGTGACGTTTGAGTTCCAACGAGCGCCGCCATTACTTGGGGATGAGGCGATTTCCACCCAGATCGATTACGCGAGCGATCATCGTGTAGCAATGGCGGCGTTTTGTAAAACGTCAGATCGAAACCAGCCAATGAGGTGAGGCCATTCCACGTATCTATAGTTCAATCATCGTAGCCTGCTCTATTACTTCTCTCAAACTATACTCCCCGAAAATGCCTAATTTTATGGACTGTTAAAAAAAAATTCTGATTGTCGATAGAAATTCAACCGTTTAAAGTATATGCAGATTAAAGAAGCTACCGTTTTACGCCGCACTCAAGATCATTTCACTTATATGGCGGCGTTGCCAGGTGCCGGGGACGAAACGGGGCTCTTTATCCAAAGGAAACCCACGGCCTTCGGCGAGTACCTGGTAACTCTTCCACTTACGGCGATCGAGTGAAAAATCCACTCAGACATTTTTCAGTCTTATTTGGTCTGAGGGGGTTCGAACCCGCTCCGCATCGATGGAAGGCCTGTGTCGGACTGAGGGACAATAACCCTTCTGAGCAACCGAGGCTCCTTGTACGAATGGAAGTCAAGATGTGGTCTTATAACGAAGAATGAATTGAATATCCGGAATTTATGACTTCATTTTGGGGGGATTTGTAAATCGTAGAACTACCTAAACGTACGTCTGCAAGATTGGTACCAACGGAATGCTTCCATGTTGTACTCTTTAACAAATGATCAGTAATTAGCTATAATTCTGTTTCAACGAAATTTTCCTTTTATTTGATTCCACCAATTGGTCGCGGGTTCGAATCCCACTCAGTCCAAAAATTGGAATTTTTCTGACTGGGTTTTCGCTCGAACGACCTATGTGGGATGGTTGCCAGTTACCAACGGAAGTTCGTGGGTTTCCTCCGGGCATAGAGCCCGGTTTCCTCCCACAATAAAACTGGCAACGCCGCCATATAAGTGAAATCAACCTTTTATTTGACGGCACATGTCACTTCAATGACTGAAATGGACAGTCCACATTATAAGAAACTTTCAAAATAAAATATTATTTTTTATTTTCCCTAGCCCTTGCAATACATTTCTTGGGAATGTTATACTTTTTTGGAAACAATAGTAGCTGGAATATAATCTTAAAAAGATTTTGAAATTAATGAGACTAGGTTATGAAGATGAAGATATGAACGTTGTAGTGGGATTGTTTACATCAGTTAGACTATTAACCGTAGAAAAATGGTCAGACAGTTACGAGCGGCTTCGCCGGGGGCCATTACATAGACACGAAATAGACAACTTGTATAATAATAAGATTTTCTCTGTCATTTTAAATTTGCCTCCCAATTCCATGCATACGTTTAAACACTGCTCACGAGACAAGGCGTATACAATTTTGGGAAGATGCAATGGATCAAAGCGTTAACAGTACACCAACTGGAAAAACTATTGGGTAGGGCTAATTTCTCCATATTGCAAGGTACATTGTTTGTAGTTTGAGTTTCCGACTCGAAAATAGGACCGTGAAGAATACAACATCTTAAAATCTAAAAATTATGATGGCCGAGAAGGGACATCGCGTTATAGATACTCAACCAGGCTAAATCGAAATCTAAGACGCGATGAAAAAGATAGCAAGATTTATTTGCGTGTTATACTTTATGAAATTGGCTCATTTCCTATGTAAAACACGATGGAAACACGATGAAAAATACTTTTCATCGCGTTTTACTTACTAAACCGCCTACATTTTGATCTCAGAAACACTATGGAAATGCGATGGTAAAGCGATGGTAAATACTTACCATCGCTTTACCATCGCATTTCCATAGTATTTCTGAGTCCAGTAAAGTCTAATTTCACTTGCACTATGCGACAAAAAAGACTTTTTATGGGATTACCGTTGCATTTTATTTTACAAATTCTCTTTTTAGGATAAGCCACAAACACGATGGAAACGCGATGATAAAGCGATGGTAAATATTAACCATCGCTTTACCATAGCGTTTCTGAGATCAAAATATAGGCGGCTTAGTAAGTAAAACGCAACGAAAAGTATTTTTCATCGTGTTATACATAGCAAGTGAGCCATTTCATAATGTATAACACGAAAATAAAGCTTGCTGTATTTTTCATCGCGTCTTAGATTTTGATTTAGCCTGGTTGATTATGTATAACGCGATGTCCCTTCTCGGCCTGATAAGATTAAAATAATAAAAGTGTAACTCGATTCCAAATGGAAATTCCAAAGTAAAACGCGATGGTAAAGCGATGGAAAATCCTTTCTCGCCTCCAAAAAAAAAGAGCTCTTGGCTTTGCCGGCAGCAAATGACGTATGATAAGTTAGACAGGAGTTCGTGGTTAGCAGTTCGTTATTCGAGAGGGAGTAGTCATTTTTCTTACTGATATACCAATTGGCTTATTAATGCAGATAAAAAGGTTTAATTCACTACATATACTTACAAGGGCGTATACTATATACAGTAGTATCTTTACATAATAGATTACCCGCCAGGGGGCGCTTTTTTTGAATAACTGTCTGAATAACTGTCTGGTCTGTTATTCGCTTATTATTCAAGATAGAAAGTCCAAATTTGCTACACATACAAACGATGACGTATACTATGCCGGAGTGGCTCTAACTTATGGATTACCCACCAGGGGGCGCTTTTTTGAATAACTGTCTGAATAACTGTCTGGTCTGTTATTCGCTTATTATTCAAGATAGAAAGTCCAAATTTGCTACACATACAAACGATGACGTATACTATGCCGTAGTGGCTTTAGCTTATGGATTACCCACCAGGGGGCGCTTTTTTTAATAACTGTCTGAATAACTGTCTGGTCTGTTATTCGCTTATTATTCAAAATAGAAAGTCCAAATTTGCTACACATACAAACGATGACGTATACTATGCCGTAGTGGCTTTAGCTTATGGATTACCCACCAGGGGGCGCTTTTTTGAATAACTGTCTGAATAACTGTCTGGTCTGTTTTTCGCTTATTATTCAAGATAGAAAGTCCTTATATGCTACACATACTAGCGATGGCGTATACTATAGGGGAGACCGGGGCTAGTTCGACCCTGGGGCAAGTACAACCATTGTCGATGTCCAGCTGTTGAGTGAATATTTCGCGCGCTCTTCAACTTTTAGATGATCACTTGATCGACAAGAGCTGTTCTACGTTGTAAATGGTGGACCTGTAGCAGCAATCCTCGACTTCAGGGGGTAAAACACCTTTTGCGTAGTCGTTAGTAAATTTTTAGTCGTCTATTTATAGTAATATTTATGTTAAAAGTACCTTGTATAAACTAACGACTGTTTGTAGGATGAAAGCGTGGACAATTAGCTTTACTAAGCATAGTGCATCTTTAGACTGCATTGAATAGGTCACGTGAAATAATGTTATTTTTAAATGTGGTGCGCATGGGGCAAGTTCGACCTGTTTGGTTGGGGCATGTGCAATCCTAGGTCAGACTTGCCCCGCCTTAGGTCGAATATGCCCCGAATTGAGTAGGTCATGGAATCAGACAAGTACATCATTCAATCAAAGTGCAGTTTTTTCCATGTTAATACTGTTCGTGGCAGTGTTTAGGCCTACAGCTATATTACTTCATTTTACATGTGGTAAAAATCACATGAATCGAATAGAGCTCTGTGTGATTTAATGATGATACGCAAGAGGAGCCTCTCTCAAACAACTTATCCAGAACAAATATGACTAGCCTTGGAATAATTTATTAGTAGTTCAGATGGATAAAAGAAAACGGCGAATTTGTTCGAAATAGTAGCATCTACCTTTTACGTGTACATCAATAACTACAAACGCCTACCCCGTCAGAGATAAGTATACAACTCTCGTTAGGATAACAAAAACCACGAAAATTATCTGGGATTATCAGGAATCAATTTTAGTAACCTATTTGAGACAAGCATCTTCAATGTACTTTGGACTCATAACGCCCCGAGAGGTTCGAATACTTGCTTACGAATGTGCTTAGAGTTTTGACCTACAAATTTCTGTTTAGGTCATTTTTTCGTGGTTTCTTATTGCTTAAACCGACATTCATTCTGAATAGGTATCAAAGGATAGCTTATTTCGCTGCCTTTCACAAGAATTATTTGCGTTTTAAAAGGCTCGAATACTTTTTGACAAATAGCGATTTTAAGCAAAAAGGGTCGAACTAGCCCCGGTCTCCCCGTAGTGGCTTTAGTTTATGGATTACCCACCCGGGGCGCTTTTTTGAATAACTGTCTGGTCTGTTATTCGCTTATTATTCAAGATAGAAAGTCCGAATGCTTAGGCCGATAGTTTTTACCCAGTATTAACTTTTTGAAATTATGAAATAGGTACAAATCAAAGCTATGTTCGACTTTGCTCGATGTGAAGGGCTGGGCACAAGACAAATACATTTTTTAAATATAACTTTAATTCAGATAGAAGGGCACAGCTAGTCTTTTTACTTTCTGGTAAATCTGTTAAATTTAATGAACAATTTTAAACCACTCAAAAACGTTGAAAAAAAAGTTTACATTGCCATGGTAACCATTTCGTAATCCCCGAGTTAAGGCAAACGAAAAACCCTAAATCTAACATTACTATGGTGACCATTTAGCAACATTGTTAAGACGTTATATTGGTTGCCATTACAAAACCACTTCAAAAATCCTCAGTAAACTTCTGACAGTAACTAGTAATTGTATTTCAAAGTTTGCCATCATATTTTTCTACTTGCATTTTTTTGTCCTTCCAGTTCCTGTGATTATGAATGCATTAAACTGAAAATCTCATTTGGCCAACAAAAAAATGACAGGTTATGGCGTATCAAATTTCTGAGAGCCTTAGAGGTGCCATCTCTTTTTTTGTTCAATTTTCTACCCAATATACCACTTGTGTAATTACAAAGAATAATTAATAAACAAACGCTTCACGTTTAGTACATGTGGTCATCAGCCCGCTTTTGCTTTTGCAAGTCCCAAATCTAACATTGCAATGGTGATCATTTTGCAACGCTGTTAAAATGTTATATCGGTTATCAATTACAAAACCACTTCAAATATCAACCATCAGATCAATATATTAACTTTTAAATACTTTAAAATCAACGACAAAACCATAAATCAACAATATCAACCATTTGCATGGGATCTGATATAAAACCATATCGTGTGGACAACAAATCGCCCTCTCCTGTTTCATAACGAATAACTAAAAAACTAAGCATTAATTACTTTAATGAATGTTGGTACACATCACAAGCAGCCGATGTTTTCCAAATATGGAGATTTTCCTCTAGTTATAATCATAAACGCAGGAACATCGAGAAAACGTCCTAAAAAAGCCAGACTTTGACGCACTCTCGCTTCTCTAATCTTGTCCTTCAATTAATATCTCGGAATTCCACATAAACTTATTCTGACAGTGATAATTTATCCTTGGAAAATTTCACAAAACGTAAACTAACGACAGTCTACAGCTTACCTGTTAAAAACGATTAATTATAAGGATTCATTTAAAGTATTCAGGTAATCCTCAGTAAACTTCTGACAGTAACTAGTAATTATATTTCAAAGTCTGGCATAATATTTTTCTACATGCATTGTCTTTCTTCTCGTAATTCCTGTGTTTATGCATGCATTAGGCTGAAAATCTCTTCATTTGGCAAAACCCGGACAGGTTATGGCGTATCATGCCTGTATTTGATATTATTTTTTTTTACCAAATACCACCCGCGTAATTAAAATAGTAATTAAAAAATAAACGTTGTACGTTTAGTACATGCGATCAGCAGCCCAGGTTTTGCATTTGGTGAGATTATCAGCTAACAAATGTATACAAACACGGACACATCGCAGAAATATAAATCTGATGAAGGAACACAGATCTAGAATGTTTTATTACAGCCTCAATGGAGTACGTGGTCAATACAACTAAAGCTAGTACTATGTAGTATACGTCATCGCTAGTATGTGTAGCAAATTTGGACTTTCTATCTTGAATAATAAGCTGCTACTATATAGTACACGTCATCGTTAGTACGTGTAGCAAATTTGGACTTTCTATCTTAAATACTAAGCGAATAACAGACCAGACAGTTATTCAAACAAGCCCCCCCCCCTCCCCCTGACGGATAATCCATAAACTAAAGCTACTGCGGTATAGTATACGTCATCGTTAGTATGTGTAGCAAATTTGGACTTTCTATCTTGAATAATAAGCGAATAACAGACCAGACAGTAATTATTCAGACAGTTATTAAAAAAGGGCCCCCTGGTGGGTAATCCATAAACTAAATCTACTACGGTATAGTATACGTCACCGCTAGTATGTGTAGCAAATTTGGACTTTCTATCTTGAATAATAAGCGAATAACAGACCAGACAGTTATTCAGACAGTTATTAAAAAAGCGCCCCCTGGTGGGTACTCTATAAACTAAGGCTACTGCTATATAGTATACGTCATCACTAGTATGTGTAGCAAATTTGGTGGGTAATCTATGAAGTAAAGATACTACTTTATATAGTATACGCCCTTGTAAGTATGTGTAGTGAATTAAACCTTTTTATCTGCATTAATAAGCCAATCGGTATATCAGAGAGAAAAATGACTGCTCCCTCTCGAATAACGAACTGCTATTTGTCTTGTGCCCAGCCCTTCACATCGAGCACAGTCGAACATAGCTTTGCTTTGCACCTATTTCATAATTTCAAAAAGTTAATACTGGGTAAAAACTATCGGCCTAAGCATTCGGACTTTCTATCTTGAATAATAAGCGAATAACAGACCAGACAGTTATTCAAAAAAGCGCCCCCTGGTGGGTAATCCAGAAACTAAATCTACTACGGCACAGCTAGTATACGTCATCGCTAGTAGGCCCTATGTGTAGCATATTAGGACTTTCTATCTTGAATAATAAGCGAAAAACAGACCAGACAGTAATTATTCAGACAGTTATTTAAAAAAGCGCCCCCTGTAGGGTACACCATAAATTAAAGCCACTACGGCACAGTATACGTCATCGTTAGTATGTGTAGCAAATTTGGACTTTCTATCTTGAATAATAAGCGAATAACAGACCAGACAGTTATTCAACACAGTTATTAAAAAAAAGCGCACCCTGGCGGGTAATCTATTAAGGAAAGATACTACTGTATATAGTATACGCCCTTGTTAATATGTGTAGTGAATTAAACCTTGTTATCTGCATTAATAAGCCAATCGGTATATCAGAGAGAAAAATGACTGCTCCCTATACGTCAGAAAATGAAAGTTCGTTAGCTGTGCGCTCTTTTGTGGGGGAGGAGCGAAAGGATTTTCCATCGCTTTACCATCGCGTTTTACTTTGGAATTTCCATAGCGTCTTAGTTTACTATTACCGTTGCGTCATGCTTCGGAATTTGTACCACGAAATACTTTGCAATTTCCACCGAGTTACGCTTTTATTATTTTAATCTTATCAGGCCTAGAAGGGACATCGCGTTATACATACTCAACCAGGCTAAATCAAAATCTATAACGCGATGAAAAATACAGCAAGATTTATTTTCGTGTTATACTTTATGAAATGGCTCACTTGCTAAGTAAAACACGATGAAAAATACATATTACTGCGTTTTTCTTATTAAACCGGCTATATTTGGATCTCAGAAACACTATGGAAATGCGATGGTAAAGCGATGGTAAATATTTATCATCGCGTTTTTATCGTGTTTCTCAGTTGAATAAAGCTTGGTTCTATACGTATTTTGCGATAGAAATTAGGATCGAAAGGATTATCACTGCAACTTACTTTATGGACTGGGTTTTGAAAGAAAATCACAAACACGATGGAAACGCGATGGTAAAGCGATGGTAAATATTAACCATCGCTTTACCATCGCATTTTTATCGTGTTTGTGAGTAAGATTAAAGGAAGATTTAAAAGTAAAACGCGATGTCCCTTCTCGGCCATCATAAAAAATTGAATACATCGTAAATTTTTGAATGTTACTTTTATTTGTAGTTTTATTTCCCGTCATCCGGCCATTGTTTCGGTTACTGGGACTGGGAGTTCTCATGTTCGATAAATCCGGATTTTTTGACCGAGCTTTGAAGGCTCTTGTCGCCGAACGAAGAGCCGAAAAACAACAGGTGAGTTGTGTGACCATTATAAGCTTCTTTAAAGCGGTATGAGCTGCCAAAAGGTTGATATTATCGGCTATTTTTCTCAAGGCGTATAATTCAGTAGCTTTTTAGTGCAGTCTCGAAAATGTACAATAAATTTCCTAATTCCAACGCCAATCATTTAGTTTTTCGATGGCCTTCAAAGACTCTTACTGTCGTAACAATCATAAATTATGAAAAAAGTGCGAATTTTGACATCTCATGCTTGTGACCTAAACATTTGATGAAATTAACGTTTCGATTAATTATTGCTAAAACAGAATTTGAAAGTAGAAATACATGGTGTTAAAAAGTGAAAAAAGCGATATCCGAGTACGGCGTAAAGCACCAATTAATCATTCAAACTATCGTCAGGCCCTTTGGGGTCCTTAAACGAAACCCGTTTCTCTATATTTCAGAGTTAGGTCCCTGAAATGGACAATGTGGGTACCCAAACACCTTAATGTTCCAATTAAAATACAAAATGAGTTTGGTTTTAACGATGATATACTTTTGTTCTTTTTTTTATAGAATAAAAGGTTGGATTTTATTCAGCTGTTATTAAAGACGAGATCGGATAATATTGGAAAATCAGAGGACGCCCCGGATGTAGACAAAGCTTTTCTCTCCAAGATGATGCAACAGCGCGATGGTAAAGGGTTAACCGACGAAGAAATCATTTCTAACGCATTAACCCTTTTAATAGCTGGAAATGATACGACGTCTACAGCCCTAACGTACATATGTCATTGTCTGGCGACACACCCTGATGTTCAGGAACGGTTGGTCGAAGAAATAATATCCGAGTTGAAAGAGGTAAGAAGAAAGTGAATATATGTGTGAATGCCGAGGCCAGGCAGCTGAATTACCGTAGAGCCTGATGACGTCACATAGATTTACGCAAAGCTTTCTGGGTAAACTATGTGCATCACTTCGCCATTTTGTTTACCTGTACTTAGCAAGAAGTCACTTTTTTTGGAAAACATTGGTGACATGAAGTGTTTTTTATCCACACATGTTTCTTTTCAGTATTATTCCTTTCGCCATTTAAAAAAAATATGTGAACATCCCTCAATCCCTCGAAATGCTTTGCACGTAAAATTCAAGAGACGTCAAGCAATCGGTCAATTGAAATATTCTTTATCTTTATTGATATTTACACAGGACTGAGCAGCTCGGCTCTTTTCCTTATAGAAGTATGATCCATTAGATTGATGGCCCATACCGCCTTAAAGTTTGTACAGGAATGAAGAACCGGCCTTCTACTGAATGTGATGTTGCAGCTATAGTATTTCTTGTTTCAGTGGCATTTAGAAGTTGAGTTGATAATAACATAGGGCTTCTTTATGGATTGCAACTTCTTCTTATTGTAAACACGACGTTTCGGTACAGTTTCTAGCACCGTTATCAAGTTGAAACTGTACCGAAACGTCGTGTTTACAATAAGAAGAAGTTGCAATCCATAAAGAAGCCTTATGTTATTAGCTATAGTATTGTCACTTAGGCAGAGTCAGCGCATATATATATTCGAGACAAAACAAAAGTTACAGGGTTTACTCGAGAGGGGTATAGAAGTATATGGCAATGAACCATATGCGTGGAATGGAGGTCACGTGACGTTTGTGTTCCAGCGAGCGCCGCCATTAATATGAACTGATTTGGCGATTTCAGTCCAAGATGGTGGATGTGACGCGCGCGCCCATCTTGTAGTAATGACGGTGCTTTAAGAACTTCAGCTCCAAGCCAGTCAATGAGAAGTATCCATTCCACGTACAGTTGTATAGTTCATTTGAATAAGGTATCAGTACGCTGGATATTGGGAGAGGCGTCAGGTGGGAGGATATAAAAGTTGAACGGTGGGTAAGAATGGGGGGTCCACGATACATTTCTCTGTGCACACCTACAGAGCAGGTTCCATTTGTCGTCCGCCATGTTAAACCCCTTATTATACTCAAAACCCTCTGCCATAGAGGTCGTAACGCAATCGGTCAAATGGAACTCATTTTATCTGCGCCTTGGGTTTGAAAGAAAGGGCAATAAACAACGTGCCATCAGCTATTCTACAAAACAATTCTTATTGATTATACGTTGTGTCTTGGCTGATATAGTTGGGCTAGTGGTTTTGGTGTCCATTTTGGACGTAATCCTGGAGATGAAAGAAATCCCGCTGGTCCATCTTTATTATGTTATAAAAATACTATCTAAACAGAGAATTTAATCTTCGCATGCGGGACTTAGTTCTGAAGCGAAGGGGAGGTAATCATGTGGGCACGATTGATAAAAATACTGTACTCTGACTGAGTCTTTCGGGTAAAAAAGTTCTGTAAGTTTTTGGTTTAAGGCTATACATTCCATACATTGAAATTATTAGTTTAGTTTTTCTTTTTTACAAATTTTAATTGTTTTTATATCTTTTGGACAGAAGGATCCAAACTATGATAATGTTCAGCGGTTACAGTATATGGATATGTGTGTATGTGAAGGTCTGCGACTGTATCCATCAGTAACAAGGTATGATCAATGGCATTCTCGCGAGATCTCCTAGACGTGAGGGATTCTCGGTGGCTCAGTCGGTTAGAGTAAAACGTCCCTTAAATAGTCTGACACGGACCTTCCGTCGATGCTCTACGGAATCGAATCCAATTCAGACTAAAGAAAAATTGAAAAAAAAAATCTGAGTGAATTTTTCTCTCGATCGCGGTATGTGAACAGTTACGAGGTACTCGCCGCGAAGGTCGAGCAAAGTGCCCGGCTTCGACCCCCACTAAACGAGATCATATAAGTGAAATAATCTTGGGCGCGGCGTAAAACACCAAGGCGAGAAAAAAAATATGTCGTCATCTTGTCAATAGATGAAAACGATTATTCATATTTTTGGTTTTATAATTACATAATTTTGTAATGACAAACTAAAAAGTGGGCTAGCTCTCTCATTTCAATGTCGGTTGTTTGGAATGAATGTCTCTTTCAACTGGGGTTTCTCTTCACCAACTGAGGCATACAGGATGACTGACTCGGGCAGCCATTCAGTTGATTGAATAATCGATGTTCGTCGCTGCCTTAAGAATATTTCACTTATATCGCGGCGTTACCAGGCTAAGTGGTTGACGAAACCTGACTCTTTGCTCGGAGGAAACTCCCGAGCTTCGGCGAGTTCACATTTAAATTCAATCGAGTGAAAACTCTATTAAGAACTTTTTAAATTTTCCCTTGGACCGAGTGGGATTCGAACCCGCGCCTCATCGATAGAAGGCCTGTGTCGGACTGCAAGACTATGACTATTCCGACTGAGCCCCGCTCCCCCATCAGTGAAAATAAACCCAGTTACAAAAGGTTGGTCGTTTCCGATTTACGAATACAACAGCCACATCATTTGACCAAAGCAATGCATAGATAGGCCTATACGTTAATACTATTTTGCTTTCATAGTATTAGCCTGCAATGTAAACATCAATCAATCAACCAATCACCAATCAATCAATCAATCGTCTATGCTGAAAGTCCAGCCAATTATTCTGTAAATCTTGTAGTTTTATTCTATATCTTCTATTTTGCACACCAACAGGATTGTCCGTTCCACCAAGGAAGATAGAGTTGTTAAAGGGTATCACTTCCCTAAGGGCAGTTCTTTGCAGTTATTACCATATGCCACACATCACAACCCGGACATTTGGCCGGATCCGGAGAGATTTGACCCGGAAAGGTTAGTTTTGCAATGAAAAAGTTGAGTATAAGTACTTCTATCATTGGACTTTAAAGATTTTGAACTCTGGTCTCCAGAGTTCTGAATGTGATCGTCGCGACATTTTTCGGATTTTGCCAGTCAAGAGAAAATTCTATTTTTAAGACTATGCCTCATATGTACATAATGTATAATAGATCAATTTAAATGATCGCGCTAATTTAAGTTTTAGGGCTTTAATTCTTGAAATCAATGCTCTAGTGAAATCACCATGCACAGGTTGATTGGTATAAACGAAAAACTAACTGGAGAAATTCAGTAGGCCTGCACAAACACTGCCGGAACTGAACTTTTTAGGGCGGTTGCCATCAGGGCAAGCTGACTGACAGAACTGGTTGCCCACGCTACGATACTGTTGCCCAGATTTTTTCAAAGCAAATGAAAAGGGCTTTGTTGAATGATGGCAGTCATTGTTTGGCCTTGTTACTTCATCTATTCAAGTAAAATCAGACCATTTAAATCAAATACCAAACTTGCTCCAAGACTAACCTGCTAAGCAGAGCGAGTACCTTTCAGGTCTTGCTTGCCCGCAGGCCAAATCACTTGCAAAATGCATGAGGATAAGTGGGAAGTTCAGGCACTAACACAGAAGAAAATGTTATGAAGCTGCATGGCATGTAACGCTGCAGCAGACATTCTTAATCGATTATATAGGCTTTCCTTAAAAATCGCCATCTTTATTTATGCAGATTTTCCCCGGAAAACAAACCAAAGATTCATCCGTACAGTTACTTTCCGTTTTCTGGTGGCCCCAAAAGCTGTATTGGAAAGAGGTTTGCCGAAATGGAGATGAAAATGGCGTTATGTGTCCTTCTAAAGAAATTTCGTCTCGTTGCCGTTTCTAAGGTAAGTTCGTTTAACTTTTAGGAGTTTTCTGGGGGCTCAGTCTGTTAGAGTGATCTTCCCTTACTCCGACACAGACTTTCCATCGATGCGGCACGGGATCGAATCCCACGTGAAACCACATACAAATTGAAATTTTTTTGAGTGGATGATGATCTTCTCTCGATCGCCGCATGTTTATGAGTTGTCAGGCACTCACCGAAGGTCGGGGTCCTCCCCCCCCCACTAAACCTGACAAGGCCGCAATAAAGATGAAAAAATCTTGAGTGTGGCGTAAAACCTCAATCAATCAGTCATTTCACTTTTATTAAAAGTGAAAATCAGTGTGAAATACAGCTATTCCCTATTGGTTATAGCGATTGGTAACTCAGTTGTCAAATAATTTAAATATGAGCCGCTAACTTGTATATGTGCATGGACCCTTGTAGGCGATGTTTGTGGTCCGTTGCAGTCGTCGGCAAAGTTATCAACAAAAGACGATACTTATCTGTCCATCAAAAGTCCTCGACCTATGTGGGATGCCAGTTACCAACGGAAGGTCGTGGGTTTCCTCCGGGCATAGAGCCCGGTTTCCTCAATCAATAAAACCGGCAACGCCGCCATATAAGCGAAATAATCTTGAGCGCGGCGTAAAACACCAAACAATCAATCAATCAAAAGTCCTATTTCAGCGAGACACTTAAGCAGCCAGATGCTCGTTGTTTTGTGATTTATCTCCGATTGTCTATGGCAAATATTTGGCCGGGTATACTACTTTCATAGAATTTGGTCTGAAATCGTAAAAGAAAATGGTTTGTCTTCTGAGTGGGGAAAATGGAGATGGTGTTATACATAATTAAAACCGATTTAAGACAAGATCTGCGTCAAATCCTATCATGTTTTGCTCACAACAGCTATGAATTAATATATACTATTCTCATTGCAACAAAAATGAGGGGTTATAGACCTACTACTGATTTATCGTTGTTTTACGCCGCAATCAAGATTATTTCAGTTATATGGCGGAGTTGCCAGGTTTATTGGGGGAGGAAACGGGGTTCATTGTCCAGAGGAAACCCCCGACCATGGCAAGTTCCTGGCAACTCTTCCACCCACGGCCACCGAGTGAAAAATCCACTCGGTTTCTCACGCATGTATTCCTTTACTCACTTGTTTAATAATATACCTATGGGTCTTCGCGTTATGTTTGAGATTACACGTTTAAAAAAAAAATGCCAGCAATCTCTTGCTTTAGTTGATGCCGAAAGGTATATCGCGAACACTAAATGCCGGCTTTACTTGACAGTGTAGTTCTTTACTCACCCATATTATGCTAGATTGATTGATGTCTTGGGTGGTCGCGAAAACAATCAATCAATCACATTAAATTAATTTGTTTCACAGGATCCTCTCAACGTCAAAGGTACTATGACCGTGTTGGGGAAAGTGCCAGTCCATTTGAAAATAGAAAGGCGTTGATGCAAAAAAAACAGGCCGACGCACACACAGCTAGATGATGGCGTACAAAAGCAGATAGAGGCTGGTGTCCAACAACAACCAGACTGACGTGGTCGTCATTAATACAGAAGTTGGCGTAACATAATCGACGTATAAAAACACCGGAGGGGGGATGGATCCTTGTATAGGTTAAACTCTTGCTATAGCAGTGCTAATAATTACTTTACTTCAAGTGGCATGAGCTGCCATAATCCAATTGTTTTTTTCTTCATACATTCTGATGGTTAGGAGAAGTGCCTTGAACAACTAAAGGATTGGTGTTGAAATAAAAAAAAAATATTGTTGAAATAAAAATATTGATAAAGCCAGTAAATTGTACGAATCGCAGGCGTGTGCAAATAAAGGACAAAATGGCCTGTGCGAGCTGCAATCATCATCAGGGAAATTACTAAATTAGTAAATTAACCGACACTGATTGACCCGGAATTTTATCAGTGTCGGTCAATTTACTAATTCAGTAATTCCCCTGCCTTACGAAGCTGGCGTTAGTTGCGGCGGACGTAAATCAATGTTAAAACTTTAGTAACTTGCGCCCTGGGGCTCGCTCCACAAAGCAGTCGCATCACAAACGAAGCTTAGATGCCAATATATACCATAAAAATGAGATAAGACGTCATGGCAACTGCGATTGATCGCACTGTGCGACTGCTTCGTGAACCCCCCCCCCCCCCCCCCTCCTCCCCCCAGGAACTTAAAGGTCTATGCGCAAATTTTCGCCAGCTTTGTAAGACAGGCCCCAGGATGTACGAGTCCATTTTAGGGTCTTTGGTACTCATAAAACTACTTTAACGCACATCGCCCGATTGATATCAACAGTAAGCTCTTATTTTATACGCATTGATGAAAATGACGAACTATTAGTAAACTTAGTTGAAAACGAAATTTTCCCTATATTTAGCAGCTTTTGTCGTATCAAAATGTTACATTTTCACGAACTGCCATTTTCTGAGTTATTGTCGGATGTCATATGAAGTAGTTTTTTTTAGGTATTATCCCGTCTATATTAATCATCTCGTTTTACTTTTTTGTATCATATATTGTAAACTCCATCATATAAGCATAATAGCCTACGAATAAAAGGAATGCAATTTTAGGAAAATGTACACATTTTAAACCATAGAAAAATATTTGTAAGCAGATACATTTTAAATTTTATAAATAATACAATGTGAATATACATGTAAATCGTTTCAATTCATCATAATATTTTTAAAAACTTTTTCGGAACTTACTTTCCATCGATGTTAATTAAATTACGCAAATAAATCCTAACATTTCAATATTTGCTCTCGTGTTTATATGTGTATATATATCAATTAACCATTGGACAATTCTTAAAATTCGAAAAACTACGTCCAGCTCCCGCGCACTTGACCAGTTGTATCATAGTACACAAGAAGTTAACACCCAAGACTTGGCCGATTGATTCACTCAATGTACAAATATAGCTGATTCGTGGGTGATTGCAATCTAAACAGATAAGTTAATCTTTGCATGCGAGACTTAGCTCTGAAGTGAAGGGTAGTTCAATTTACCGAACCTATGGTGATATTACATATACCAACGTTCAGTATACGAATTTGAAATACAAGGTGGAAATGATGCTTAAATTACAAGCCATGAAAATATTATTGTAACTCCTCGATATGGACGATTCCTACTTCAGACTTCTTTAAAACTCATAAAAGAGTATTCTTGTCCGCTTTTATTACATGTAGCCAAAGGGCGTAGGCCTACACCTGGTCTTAAACAACAACAAACTGTCATTTCTTGGAGACTATGCCGCCATTTTGCGTGACGTTCGAACTGGGTCAAACGGTGCATGCCAAATAAATAAAATAAATAAAAATAAATAAAAGAGGACAACAATAATCTTTTATGGGTTCTAAAGAAGTCTGGGGTAGGAATTTTCCATACAGAGCACTTACAATATTATTTTCATGGCTTGTAATTTCCGACAAAGGTGCGTCGGACTTTACCGACCAGCATTCAGTATTCGTAGACTGAACGTTGGTATATGTAATATCACCATAAGTTCGGTAAATTGAACTAAAGTAAAGGGGAGGTAACGATTGGGGTGATTGTTGATAGACTGGAAGCGAGAAGGAACTATGCAGACAGGTTGTAGGGGTCAGGTTAGCCGAGAAATCTGGGCTCTGCCGAATTTTTTTTTCTCTCAGTGTTCGTCATACACATTAGCAGCCATATAATACCGCTGTAAGACCGATAATCCGGGCTAGTGTCAGGTGTTTGTAGATGATGGACCGTCTCTAAATCTCTTATTAAATTGTGTCAAATGTGTTCAGTGACCTGATTCAGAACCAATTGGATGTTTGTAACGGCCCCACGGTAATTATTAGTTGCTTTTGAAATTTTCTTCAGTTATCCACCAGATTGATTGATTGATTGTTTGGTGTTTTACGCCGCGCTCAGGATTATTTCACTTACATGGCGGCGTTGCCAGTTTTATTGTGGGAGAAAACAGGGCTCTATGCCCGGAGGAAACCCATGACCTTCCGTTGGTAACTGGCAACCATCCCACATAGGTCGTTCAAATGAAAACCCAGTCAGAAACATTTCCAATTTTTTGGACTGAGTGGGAATCGAACCCGCGACCCATTGGTAGAAGTTAGCCACCAGAAGCGGAGCGTATAAAAGCGGGATTATAAGAAATAATTCAATAACATGGCAAGTCGTCAAAATAAATGTATATTTACAAAAGAGTATGTTTTTTTTTAAAAATACTAACATATGAATGTGTATATTATTTAGATAAGTTGGGACTTGTATATAGAATTGAAATGATTGGATGCGTCTTTGTTTTACTTCCTGGGTGGACTAAAACATGTTGACCTCACTTGACCCATATGGGGAGATTTTTTGGCACGATCTATATTTAAAGAAAAATAAGTGGCTGTCGCCATCAGGACCCCTCGGGTCTGGGCCAAAGAAACCGAAGATATTTTATTTTCCAGACAATTTGTTGCGAGTGAAAAACTACTCCACATACATGTATCACATTCACAAGGAGGTTTTTTGGCTGAGTCATGTAAGGGGCATAACTCTTGAAAAACACGTCCAAGCGCGTCGATTTTAAATAAGCTTCTTGTACTTGCTGTGTTGAACAAATGTAGGAAGTTTTAAAAATGTGATTGAAAGACTTTTTTAGATAATGTGTTTACAAGGCTTTTTACCGCAGCGGTAATGTAAGGGGCATAACTCTTGAAAAAATCATCCGAGCACGTTGATTTTAAATAGGCTTCTTGTACTTGACATATTAAACAAATGTGTTAAGTTTCAAAGTTGTAAGTTAAAGACTTTCTTAGATAATGTGTTTACAAGGCCTTTTATCGCAGTGGTAATGTAAGGGGCATAACTCTTGAAAAAAACATCCGGGCGCGTTGATTTCACATAGGCTTCTTGTACTTGCTGTATTAAACAAATGTGTGGAGTTTCAAAGTTGTAAGTTAAAGACTTTCTTAGATAATGTGTTTACAAGGCCTTTTATCGCAGCGGTAATGTAAGGGGCATAACTCTTGAAAAAAACATCCGAGCGCGTTGATTTTAAATAGGCTCCTTGTACTTGCTGTATTAAACAAATGTGTGAAGTTTCAAAGCTGTAAATTAAAGACTTTTATAGATAATGTGTTTACAAGGCTTTTTATCGCAGCGGCAATGTAAGGGGCATAACTCTTGAAAAAAAACATCCGAGCGCGTTGATTTTCAATAGGCTTCTTGTACTTGCTGTAATAAACAAATGTGTGAAGTTTCAAAGTTGTAAGTTTAAGACTTTTTTAGATAATGTGTTTACAAGGCTTTTTACCGCAGCAGCAATGTAAGGGGCATAACTCTTAAAAAACATCCGAGCGCGTTGATTTTCAATAGGCTTCTTGTACTTGCTGTAATAAACAAATGTGTGAAGTTTCAAAGTTGTAAGTTAAAGACTTTTTTAGATAATGTGTTTACAAGGCTTTTTATCGCAGCGGCAATGTAAGGGGCATAACTCTTGAAAAAAACATCCGAGCGCGTTGATTTTCAATAGGCTTCTTGTACTTGCTGTAATAAACAAATGTGTGAAGTTTCAAAGTTGTAAGTTTAAGACTTTTTTAGATAATGTGTTTACAAGGCTTTTTACCGCAGCGGCAATGTAAGGGGCATAACTCTTGAAAAAAACATCCGAGCGCGTTGATTTTCAATAGGCTTCTTGTACTTGCTGTAATAAACAAATGTGTGAAGTTTCAAAGTTGTAAGTTAAAGACTTTTTTAGATAATGTGTTTACAAGGACCAATGGACAGACGGACGGACAGACAGACGGACGGACGGACGACGGAGGCAACGACAATATCCTTCGGTCAAAATTTGCCCGAGGGGTAAAAATGTTACCCAGCACTAAAAATAATCGACGTCTGGGTGAATGAGTGACCAGATATCGAGACAGAAAGGATCGAGGCATGATTGTACGCCATTTATTGAATTAGTCCATACCATTTAATGGCCAGAAAAAATTATTGATGTTTTACGCCGCACTAAAGATTATTCCACTTGGGAGGAAACCACGACCTTTGCCCAGATCATACACTGACCTTCAACAAGTACCTGGCAACTTTTCCGAATACAGTTATTGATGCTTTACGCGCCGCAGTCAAGATTATCTTACTTAAATGGCAGCATTGCAATGGTTTAATGGAGGAGGAAACCAGGCTCATTGCTCAGAGGAAATCCCAGACCTTCGGCGAGTACCTGGCAACTCTTCCACATACGGCGACCACATGAAAAACCCATTCACAATGAATGAATTGAATAGGAATGGCTGTGTAGATGGTTTTATATGCATTGTTTTTTCTACAACTGTAGTATCCAGAAATCTATCAGAGCTTCATATAAAAAACAGTAACTGAAACAGCACCTGTTTTGAAAATCAGTTTTTAAGTAGTGCTCTGTATGGGCCAGTTATGATCCAATTATGACCCTAATGGGCATAGCAATGGTATTCTACATGTACATCCAGCCACTGGGCTAAAGGCTTGATGAGGTACATATAAATGGAGTCAGTTTCTTTTTAATTACATCAGCTGTTAGGCTTTTCCTGTTTATCTTTCTGATGTTGTTTCTGTTTTTCTAAAAACCTCTGAAACGATTGGTATTCTTTTTTCTCTTCGGGGTCTGAAATGAAAAAAAATTATTGAGTATTTCATCAAGATTTAGAAGTTGGAAAATTACAATGAATTATTTATGGATAATAATAACTAAGAAGCATTTATCCACCTCTTCATTCTTATTCCGTCTATTTACTGTTTTATGACGCACAGAATATATTTCATTTAGATTTCGCACTTGGGCTGGGGTATTCACTATTGTTGCTCTGCTTTATCCATGTATGCTGACCCAGCATGGAGGAACATTAAGTATGCCACATACATTAAGCTGCGTTTCCACTTGTGCGGATACGGGCGCGGATACGGACGCGGCAAAAATCGCTTTATAGTTAGAGTAGAGGTAGTGTTTCCATTTGTACGGTTGCGGATACGGCTGCGGATACGGTCGCCGGTGCGGTAAATTCCGACCGGACCATGTAGCGATCGGCACGGTGCCGCATGCGGAACCGGATGCGGAACGGACAAGTGGAAACACTCTGTACGGCTATCTGTACGACAATTCCCCATATTATACCTTACATTTTCATGAAAGTATTGTTTTGCACAGGAACTTTTGCATGTATCTCTCAGAACTTAAACAATAGTAAAATATACATATTCGTCACCGTTGGTTGCAAAGATTAGGCCCACTGCACATCTGAACATGACAATATATTTTTTTTCTTTTTCCCTTTTAATCCTGAACTCACCAATGCTCCTTGAATTTCTCGTCTTAGTTTTTCTAATAATGCACACGAACTCGGTAGTTACCAAACCCTCATTTAGATCAATAACCCGAGTCACTTAGATTTTTTACAGGCGATTTTCTGGACGAAATAAGATCAGATGCCGTACGGACAACCGCATATATGGAAACACACACGCCGCAGAGTCTACCGCGCGGCTTTCCGTATCCGCACCGCGTCCGTATCCGCATCCGCACAAGTGGAAACGTAGCTTTAGCCTTCGTGACGTTCTATGGTCTGTGGAACCTTAAGTCCAAATTTAGATGTGGGTTGGTGGATTGGGAGGTTGATCTTTTGGTCGGTTGGTACTTTTGTCGCCACATAACCTTAGCTGTTGAGTGCGACGTTAAGCCCCAATCCATTATTAAGATTTCAAATTGATAGCCAGATAACTATTGTATAGTCAAACGAAATACAAAGCTAATCCTCATACGTCAACCATATAATAATAATCCGATGAAAAAACTATCGGAATGTGCCACCCAGCTGAGGCATTGTCTGTTGATTTTTTAAAGTGGCCTAAGCTGCCGAAATTGTAACTATTTTTTGTAACCCTTTCTATAGTTCTTAACTTTCACAAAATGAGGACGATTTTATTAATGAATTAAGGAAAAGCATATCAATCAATTAATATCACTTATATATTTATAGACACTAATGACCAAAACACACGGGCACAGGGACAATCTTCTTAACTAAAATAACCATGGATTGATTGATTGATTGGTGTTTTACGCCACGCTCAAGATTATTTCACTTAAATGGCGGCGTTGCCAGTTTTATTGTGGGAGGAAACCGGGCTCTATGCCCGGAGGGAACCCACAAAATAACCATGGAGACAAGTTTGTAATGTATTGGAAATCTTACCATCGTCTGGGTCATGTGACTGAATGAAATCATCATCGCTATCTGTGTCCTCACCGCCAGCCTGGATAACCATAGAGGATTGTTTAGATCGGGCGTCACCAGCTGAAACAAAAACCCGGTAATTATTTCACTTATATTGTCACGTTGACAGGTTTGTGAGGGAGGAAACTGGACACTTGGCCCGGAGGAAACATTCTGTTAGAAGTATTTATTATTTTGATTGATTGTTTGGTGTTTTACGCCGAGCTCAAGATTATTTCACTTATATGGCGGCATTGCCAGTTTTATTGTGGGAGGAAACCAGACTCTATGCCCGGAGGAAACCCACAACCTTCCGTTGGTAACTGGCAACCCATTCTGTTAAAAGTATTGATCACTTTGAGCCTTTACGACTGATTGATTGACCCGCTCAAAATCATTTAAATTAATCAAGATTTTTGTCTAGTTTTGTGGAAGCTAAAAACGACTAAGTGTGCAGCGGAAACTCCCAACAATCTGCTTTTATACTGAGAACTACTCTATATGGAATGAAAACAAACCCAGCCATTTATTCTAATAGTGAGATTTGAACATAAATTGATTGTTGTTTTAGGCCACACTTGAGATTATTTCACTCACATAGGGGAACTTGCAGGTTTAGATAAGATGGGGTGGAAGTGGATGTGAACTGGGCTCTTTTCAAAGGACCATTGTGTGAAAACTCCAACCAGAAACCTTTTATGGGATTCGAGTCCACAAACCAATGGTAGAAGGCGTAAGTCGCCATGAGAAAGTATGACTCTCACAACAGAGTCACTGATGTACCAAACTCGTGAATAGAGTGTTTGTATTAAAGTGGCATGAGCTGCCAAAATGTTGATACAGGCCACATACTGTATGGATTTTCCTCATTCCAACGCCAATCATTTAGTTATTGGCCTTCAAAGCCTATTACTGTCGTGACGATCAGAAATTATGAAAAAAGTTTGAATTTTGGCAGCGCATGCCACTTTAATACAAACACTCTATTCACGAGTTTGGTACATCAGTGACTCTGTTGTGAGAATCATACTTTCTCACGGCGACTTAAGCCTTCTACCATAGGTCTCTGTCAATATACACCAAGGATGTCTCACAACCTTCTGAAACTGATCCAGAGTTGATTGAAATACTGCCCCCTTACCTAACTGTTCCAGGGTACCAGAGTTGATTGAAATACCCCCCCCCCCCCCCCCCCCCCCCCCCTGTTACCTAACTGTTCCAGGGTACCAGAGTTGATTGAAATACTGCCCCCTTACCTAACTGTTCCAGGGTACCAGAGTTGATTGAAATACCCACCCCCCCCCCCCCCCCCCCCCCCCCCCCCCCCCCCTGTTACCTAACTGTTTCAGGGTACCAGAGTTGATTGAAATATGGCCCCCCCTCTTACCTAACTGTTCCAGGGTACCAGAGTTGATTGAAATATGGCCCCCCTCTTACCTAACTGTTCCAGGGTACCAGAGTTGATTGAAATACGGCCCCCCTCTTACCTAACTGTTCCAGGGTACCAGAGTTGATTGAAATACAGCCCCCTTACCTAACTGTTCCAGGGTACCAGAATTGATTGAAATACGCCCCCCTTACCTAACTGTTCCAGGGTACCAGAGTTGATTGAAATACAGCCCCCTTACCTAACAGTTCCAGGGTACCAGAGTTGATTGAAATACGCCCCCCTTACCTAACTGTTCCAGGGTATTAGAGTTGATTGAAATACGCCCCCCCCCTGTTATCTAACTGTTTCAGGCTACCAGAATTGATTGAAATACGCCCCCCTTACCTAACTGTTCCAGGGTACCAGAGTTGATTAAAATACAGCCCCCTTACTTAACAGTTCCAGGGTACCAGAATTGATTGAAATACGGCCCCCCTCTTACCTAACTGTTCCAGGGTACCAGACTTAGAGGCACCTCTGTCTCTCTGTAAACGCTCCAGTTGTTTTGTCTGCTCAGCCTCCGCCCTCTTCTCCTTATCTCTCTTTAACTTCTCATACATTGGTCGAAACTCACTGTAGGGGGAAATCGCTGAATTAAGGCTTTGTTTGTAAAACTACGAGGGTTGACATGTTGTATTTAGAGCTTAAATTTTACATGAATCTTCAATTTAGTTTAAAGAAAAGATGCAAAGCTCTTTCCGAACACCAAACAGTGATTTGTAACTGTAAATTGACGAAATAAGTATTTATTTCAACCAATCATGAAAACGTTGGTCGTATATAACATCAATTGTTTTAGTGGCATTTAGAAGTTGAATGGCCAATAAACACGGGGTTGGTATGGATAACAAACTTCTTCGTTTATTTTTCTGACGACGTTCCGGTGTAGAAAACGGTGTTAGTATCTACACCGAAACGTCGTCAGAAAAAAAAGAAGAAGTTTGTTATCCATACCAACCCCGTGTTTATTAACGTATATAACGTATATAACAACATTTTATAAAATGTCATTTTCTCTTTGGCCAAGTGCGCACAGTACTGTGTATTTATGAACACTAAAAAAGTACTGTATATGTTATTTAAAAAAAAAAAATTGCTAACAAAATAGGAGGTATTGTCTTGAACTTGCCGTTCATTGTTTAACCCTCCCTAAATACCCGAATAATCCAGGATTTCTTCACAATGACATACTTTTTGTTTTTCATCTAAAAACGTACCGTTCATACTCTTCTGCCGCGGAGTCAATAGCTGTGAAGAATTCTGGGATACCATAGCCGGTTACGGCCGAAACGCCAACGCTCTAAATACGTGAAAAAATAATATATATATATAAACGTGGACACCTTAACACAGGTTCTATCACAGATCTACATGTAACTCGGATCAAGTTTGTAAGACAGGCCCTAGGGTTTAAGTTACATGTATGATAGTTAAGAAAGGCCCTAGGGTTTAAAGTGGCATGAGCTGCCGAAATGTTGATATTTTGACGTAAATACAGAATGTTGAAATCATTGGGTATTTTTCTCAAGAAAGTGGCATGAGCTGCCAAAATTCACACTTTTTTCATAATTTCTGATCGTCCCGACAGTAAGAGGCTTTGAAGGCCATCGAAAAACTAAATGATTGGCGTTGGAATGAGGAAAATCTATACAGTATGTGGCCTGTACAAACCAAAAACGTGTTCGAAAAGTCAACAAAATCTAAATAACCGGGGCGACCATTTATTCATTCCAAGCCAAAGTTAGTTCAAAACAATACTTTATCGTACATTCTCGAGACTAGAAGCACTAACAAGCTTCTGAATTATACGTCTTGAGAAAAATAGCCAATACTTTCAACATTCTGTTTTAACGTCAAAATATCAACATTTTGGCCGCTCATGCCCCTTTAAGTTATGATAGTTTTTACCCATGAGATTTAACGCCTGGGATAATTTATGACTGTCTGGGAGGGAGGGGGAAAGGATGGATCCAAGAACCTAAAAAGTATAGGTTACAGGTCAGATCCAAGAAAATCTTCCTGTAAAAGACCCAGATTTGATTTTATCTTGAATAGATTAGATTTTCTGTTCCTCTGAACACTACATAGTCCATATTATTATAAAATACAGCATACAAACAACAATTTCTGTCAAAGTATACAGTAAAAATAAAGGTGAAAAAAATTGACTGTTCATTCATTGGGGTGGTTGGGGGGACTACCCCACTTAAATCTGCCTGTCTTTACACAGATTTACCTTCAGGTTTGTATAGAATTCATCCAAAACTAGACTCATGCATTGGGCTGGTTAAATCTCCCCATGCCTTTACCTTGAGGTTTGTATAGAATTCATCCAAAACTAGACTCATAGATCTTGTTAGATTGGACACGTAGGATGTTTCATGCTCAAGGGCAGCGTGGAAACTTTCAAAATCGGACATCCACTCAACAGCGAAACTGTGATCAACTATGTCATTCTGTGAACAAGAACAAAACAAGTTCTTCAACAAATTAGAATTCTAAAAACACTATGAGAAGCACCCAACCTTCACCCCCCAGTGCGACCAAGTGCAACACATACTAGCCTTTTTATTTGCAATGAGTGGGATTGAAACCCTTGATGTACAATATCGATGTGTGGCATATAAAGACACATACAGTGTATGATGTACAATATCATGTGTGGCATATAAAGACACATACAGTGTATGATGTACAATATCACATGTGTGGCATATAAACACACATATGATGTACAATAACACATGTGTGGCACATAAACGCACATATGATGTACAATATGAGATGTGTGGCACATAAACGCACATATGAATTGATGTACAATATCATATGTGTGGCATATAAACACACATATGATGTACAATAACACATGTGTGGCACATAAAGACACATACAGTGTATGATGTACAATATCGCATGTGTGGCATATAAACACACATATGATGTACAATATAACATGTGTGGCATATAAACACACATATGATGTACAATATCACATGTGTGGCATATAAAAACACATATGATGTACAATATAACATGTGTGGCATATAAACACACATATGATGTACAATATCACATGTGTGGCACATAAATGCACATATGATGTACAATATCACATGTGTGGCACATAAACGCGCATATGAATTGATGTACAATATCATATATGTGGCATATAAACACACATATGATGTACAATATCACATGTGTGGCACATAAATGCACATATGATCTACATTATCACACGTGTGGCACATAAACGCACATATGATGTACAATATCACATGTGTGGCACATACACACACATATGATGTACAATATAAATATGTGTGGCACATAAATGCACATATGATGTACTATATCACATGTGTGGCATATAAACGCACATATGATGTACAATAGCACATGTGTGGCATATAAACGCACATATGATGTACAATAGCAGATGTGTGGCATATAAACACACATATGATGTACAATATGACATGTGTGGCATATAAATGCACATATGATGTACAATATCACATGTGTGGCATATAAACTCACATACAATGTACAATATCACATGTGTGGCACATAAACACACATATGATGTGCAATATCACATGTGTTGCATATAAACACACATATGATGTACAATATCACATGTGTGGCATACAAATGCACATATGATGTACAATATAACATGTGTTGCATATAAACACACATATGATGTACAATATAAAAATGTGTGGCATATAAACGCACATACATGTATGATGTACAATATAAATATGTGTGGCACATAAACGCACACATTATATACATACTGTGCAACATGAACGTCACATGACACATAAAGGCGCACATGATGTATGACATAAATTTTACTTTTTATACTTACTTTATTTAGTACGATAACAAAGGGCAACTTGGTCTTGTAGAGGATACTGCAGGCATATAACATATTTGACATGAAGGTTACAGGGCTTACACTTCTAGCTGTATCCATAACATAAACAACTACAGTGGGGAAGGAAGAGCCCTGGAACATGAATATAGGATTCAGTTAGTTTAAAACACGGTTTAAACATACATTCTAGACTCGAGGCACTATAAAACTTCTAATTTGTACCTTTAAGAAAAAAGCCGATATTTTCCAAACTTTAGTTTTAACGGAAGAAAATTAGCATTTTGCAGCTTGTGTCCATTTGATTGTTTGAAGTTGTACGCTGACCTCAAGATTATTTGACTTATATGACGGCGTTGCCAGTTTTATTGTGGGAGGAAACAGAGCTCTATGCCAGGAGGAAACCCACGACCTTCCGTTGGTAACTGGCAACCATCCCCCATAGGTCGTTCTAGTGAAAACCCAGTAAGAAAATTGTTAAATTTTTTTGGACTGAGTGGGATTCGAACCCGCGACTCATTGGTGGAAGGCTGTTTGCATTGAGCATTCAACGCTCTACCTACTGAACCACAGACACCCCCCCCCCCCCCCCCCTCCCTGTGTCAGTTTGAAGAGATGTTTATAATGATAAGTTATACTCAAACTTACCAAAGCCTCTGTGATTATACTGCCTGATGCTGACCAGGTAAACACTTCTATTTGACCAGGTGTGTCCAGTATAACATACCTGTAGAGAAAATAAAAAAAATATTTTCTTAACAAAAATGGGCCATTTTCCATCAAGAAATATAAGAATTTCCTTAAAAAAAAAAACGATTAAAAAAATCGTTTCTCACAGTTATCTTGGTTATGTTTATAAACGATAAAACACACGGTAGAGGGAAAATCATCTTGACTAAAATAACCATGGAGCAAGCTGCAATCATCATCAGGGAAATTACTGTATTAGTAAATAAACCGACAATGATTGACCCGGAAAACCATGTAGACAAGTTTATAATTGTGTTAAAAAAATATATGTCAGTAAGACCTTTATACGGTTTACCCCGTCATAAATTTTTGTAAATACCCCATCATAATTATCCCAAAACCATGATATTTCATTAGGTTAAAGACAGGCTATTCACGAGTAAACTGTTTTACTTACATTTGTACCAACCAATGATCGTTCACAGTGAACAGGCAGTGACTTATAGTGACCTACACGTACATTTATGACCATTAAAACACACCGGCACAGGGAAAATCTTCTTGTACGTATTCGCAAAGATTAATCTGATAAACTGTGTTAATTTATAGTCTTTTTTCTCTTGGCAAATTTTCAGTGCTAGATTACGTTACTTAAAAAAACCCATATTTTTGGAGGTGATTCATTGACTGATGTTTAGTGCAGTACTGAAGATTATTTCCCTTATATTTTTTTGGAGGAGGAAACAAGGCTTTTTGCTCGGAGAAGACCTTCTGACTGGGAGTACCTGTTAACTCATCCACATTTGGCGATAGATTGAAAAATCCACTCAGAAATGTTTCATTTTTTATCTGGTTTGAATGGGATTCAATCCCATGTCACATAAATGGAAAGCCTGTGTCATACAGAGGGATTCTCACTCTAGCGTCTGAGCCATGATGGCCCTATTTTTGGTAAGTGAGATTCTATAATGAATCTAGTGATTGCTATTTCAAATGAAATGCATATTATGTGGAAGCAGATGTCTATTGATCAGGGGAGTCAATTTTCTTTTGTAATAAAATTCAAATTAAACTTACTTGCAATCTGTACTTCTTTTTTCTATGAAGCCCATCACCTAAAATAAATTGACAAAAAGGAAAGATAGACTACATTGTAGCAAGCTTTCTTAGGCAAAAAACGATTCCATGCAGTATTTTTAAATTTTAATAATAATTATACCCAAAGTTTGAATTGTCACCAATGCTCTTTTCCCACGGAAATTGGACTACAGCATTGCCTATTGCCATGGTGCAAGCTACATATGTACATTTATATGTCTCAAATTATTTCATGTTAGCCAATCAGAATACACTGTGGAATTTACGGACATTTGGATTCAGTTCAAGTTCAAACACAGTCCAGGGGCTCGTTTCACAAAGCAGTCGCATCGCAAAGGAAACGTAGTTGCCAATGGATACCATAGTGAAGAGATACGACTTCATGGCAACAACGATTGATCGCACAGTGCGACGGCTTCGTGAAACGGCCCCCAGCTACGATGTTAATTTGGGGAGGACATTTACCAAGGGTTGATACATGTGTCTAAATGCATACAAAATCAAACACACTAAGGACCTATTTAATATTAAAGTGGCAAGAGCCGGGAAAATTTGAACTTTTAATAAATTTTGGTTGTGAAGAAAATTTTAGCGTTAAAAGTCCTTTAAAAACTAAAAGAATGACATTGAAAAAAAAACAACAACTTAGTAGTAAAGCCACTAACTCATAAAAGCCGAAAATGTGGGTATCTTAAAGTGACATGAGCTGCCAAAATGTTGATATTTTGACGATGAAACAGATTGTTTTGAACTAACTTTGGCTTAGAATGAATGAAAGTTTGTCTCGGTTATTTAAATCTTGTTTACTTTTCGAACACAATTTCGGTTCGTATAGGTCACATACAGTTTTACTGTATGGATTTTCCTCATTCCAACGCTAATCATTTAGTTTTTCGGTGGCCTTCAAAGCCTCTTACTGTTGTGGCGATCAGAAATTATGAAAAAAGTGTGAATTTCGGCAGCTCATGCCACTTTAACGGATAAATTTAAAATAACCTGGATGTAAGGGTGCATTTTGAGTGTCATTGTGGTTTATAGAAAGCTCCACATCCTCGAGATTGGTATCAATAAAAAGCTTTTGCTTCGTGTTTCTTAATTAAAATTTTCTCTTTATTTGGCAGCTCATGCCACTTAGACTTGATTATTTGGCAGCTCATGCCACTTAGACTTAAATAAAACCAGTAATATCTTACCTGATCAAAACGGGTTGCAAATAAATTGAGAGAAGTGACAATGCCTCCATTGGGACCTAAAGAATATCTCAGCAAAATTAAGGAAAATTTCAAAATATTAAATAAATAGCGACGTTTGGTGGTGGTGGTTGTAGGGAGGGAGGGGGGAAGGGTTTCAGTTAGACCTGTTTTTAGCCTGATACACTTTTGAACAACTCAGCCCTGTAGTATGAATATTGAGATCATCATCCTACACGCAGGACAGAAGGGAGATAAGATAAGATAAGATAATCTTTATTTTCGCTCGATTGATTGATTGTTTGGTGTTTAAAGCTGCGCTCAAGATTATTTCACTTATATGGCGGCGTTGCCAGTTTTATTGTGGGAGGAAACCGGGCTCTATGCCCGGAGGAAACCCACGACCTTCCGTTGGTAACTGGCAACCATCCCACATAGGTTATTTTCGCTCGATAAAACTCCAATAGGTATACAATCCTCTTTTCATGGAGGTCGAGTCCAGATAACAATGTTTAATAAATATATGTACAAAAAGAAAATAAAGGGAATTGTCAAACAGTAAATTCTACCCTTATCAGACATGAAAACTATCAAATTTAAAAGAGTGAACTGACCAACTCATTGTGTCAATGATCAGAAATATCTACATATATATATCTGATAATTTAGAAGGCCAGGACCTATGGGTGATACATTATACACTAATAAATTCACATCAGAGTCATTACCATGAATACCTGACCCGAGGTGAGACGCTGCCAAGTTAACTCAGGTTAGACTGGCAGCAACTCGCCGAGGGTACGGAATTCATGGAAATGACTTCGATGCGAGTTAATTAATGTTTTATTATACCGATTTCTTCATATTAAAGTATTTTCGGTATGTCACTACTGTCTCGTTTTTCATTGAGTATCTGCAACTCTGGATTCCATAGTTTGTGACGAAGCGATGACGCCATTTATGGGTAATGAAACAGAATACAAATAACCTGCAATAAGGTATACCGACTCAAGACTGCGCGTATAAAAATGACGTCATATAAAATATCTGTTTCGGTCTCCTCTCCAGGTCATGCATCGAAAAATATTGACCCGTCACATGGTAGCCTAATGAATATTAATTATTCCTTATTTGATGCCCTTCCGTGAGTATAAGAGTAGATATTTGGTGTCTGACAGACTCACACTCTGTGCATTTAAACCAATCAAATGCCTAGAACTGTTTCTGGCTTGTGATAAGGTGTTGTATTAGCATGTAGTCCATGCATGTGTTTTGGGTTGAGTGAAACTGCTCCACAAACTTGAAAGGAATCTATTGGCTGAATTGACTTTACAAACATCATCAAAACGCACAGGGACAGGGAAAATCTTCTTACTAAAATAACCATGGAGCCAAGTTTATAATTGTGAGTATATAAACTGGAGGTATTTTTGACTCTTCCAAGCCAATAAACCTTCATGTACATGACAGTTGCACGGTAGATAATTCACCATTACAGAACTTTTTAGAAAGGATACTGTTTCATGACTTCTTTGTAATTAACTGTATCTCTGATATCTGAAAATATATTCAATAAAAACCTCAACATTCATCCAGAAATAATCCATCTGAGCTGCTAAAATAGAAACATTTTGTTGAAATTGACTTTTTTCTCACAAGAAGTGCAAATTAGAAATTATCCAAGGTATGAGCTCCGAAAACCTCAGGGCAGGACAACCAAAACACCAGATTACTAGAATCATTTACTTATAGTAGTCTGGGTTTCTGGATCCAAAGTTAGTGTTTCTTTATACTGACGGTCGTATTTCAGAGTCAGGATTCATAGCAATCAAAAAGCTGCAGTATACAGTTCGCTCAGAAGTGTGCAGTATGAGGTCAGATTTAGACAATGAAATAACAATATACCCCAGTTGTTACATGTAGGAACTGATTTGAGAAGGCCCTACTCAAATCCGGTCATAACGCCCATAATCGCGTTCATGAACAGTTTAGCTACCTACCAGTGTCTGATATGGACGAGCAGGAACGTTTAGTAAATGTTATTTGTCTGCTGAATTCATCATTGCCTTATCAAGTCTGAGACTTCTGCACCATTGATGATAAAACACTCTTTTGGTATTTTTCAGTTTTTAAACGTTAAATTCACTTTACAGAAAGCTTAAGTATTCATGAATGTCGTGTTTACACTATTTGAGTAATGAAGGTACATGTCAGTTAGGCCTAGCATTGGAGTCACCTCAGGCGTAATTGTTTAGAGAAACATGGGTTGTTTCCCATTAAGAAGGTAAGGTATTTTCCTAACTCTCGAAATGTTATTCTTCAAAAAATTTATAACAATGAAAATCCCTCTCACTGTCACCGTGGTTTTACCTCCAAAAAGTAAATATTTGAAAATATACATGGGCCGAATATTTATTAAAGTATACATGTTTTCATCAATCATAAAATAAATAGGATTTTATCTATATTGAGAAAGCCGACTTGCCTATATTTGTTGGGTAAGGGACTTCATGAACAGCTGGGTCCAGGTTTAACACATAGGGAGGGGTCTTTTTGGCATGAAGATGTGCCGTTATCCTCTGAAAGGAATCAAAATATGTAACAAATAAATAGACATGATCATAAATAGGAAATAAATCAGACCCAGTTTTGAACGGAAATAATCTTCTCCCACAAGACAAGTTTTAAAGACCACAGGAAAAAATGTTATAAGTTACAAAATTTAAACTTTTAGAATAACTTTCCCAATATTTTATGATATCGTTGTCGAAAAATTCTCCTACTCAAGAATATTTCTTTTGGCTAAAATGACACCAGTTCGCCTTTGCCAACAACAACATTTAAAATCCCCATGTTAAGCGGTATGATTTGTTTAGTGTTTGTACATGTGTGTAAATTTTTTGTTGCCTGCTAATTTGGGAAAGGCAGCCATTCGATCTACCCATTGGGAAATGTACGAACACAAGTTGATCTCTGAGCCTCGCTTTTGGATTTTCTTGATAAACATAGTTGTTTAATCCGAAAGCGAGGCTCAGAGGTCAACGTGTTCGTACATTTCCCAAGTTCATTTTGAAGGCAGTGGTAGTAGATTCGGGCTATCCGTGGAAAATCGACGAGGATGCAATACAAATGTGAGTGTTTGGACGCTTTTTTTTTGGTGAAACGGCAAACTAACAGATCGAATTGAATGTGTGTAAAGTTTGGGCCAGTTGCGTTGCCTAAATTAGGAGAAATTGAGAGAAAATCTGCGAACAATGTGACGATTTTCCAAAGTTACATTATTGCTGATCATCCAACTCTGTTGGCCACCCATCATCAATATATTCACCAAAAGTGAATTCCTTACCTGCCTCCTTGTTTAATAATCTGATATTCATTATTTCGTCAGGACGGAATTCACTATCCGCCATTAGTCAACCGGCAATGCTACAGAATTGATTCCAGACGAACGGGTGAAATGGGTGGTAAAAAAAGCAGCCTCCTTTGCGCATGACCGAGATCAATTGCCATGGTTGACTTCAGCTGCCCCAATGTCCGTAGGGGGTTGAGGTTGTGTTAAAATAATGTAAAAGTAAAATTACCTGCCAATTTGACAAAAAATAAATTAAAAAAAGTCTGTGATTGCCATTTTGCAGCCACATGGTATCGCCTTCTTCAGTGATTTAAGAGATTGCTTGAAAGTGTCCAGCCATCACAAGACTGAAGTGGACAATTACAAAAGTTACGAAAAAGTTCTTATGGTTTAACGGTTCGCTGTGTGTATGAGCATGTTTTTTTTAAACAAACGACTATAAACAGCAGGTAACAAAATAACAAATATTTCCGTAATTTACCGATAAAGACCGTTCAAACACTGTGAAACACGTTGTCATCAACACAGGAATGTAAGAAACGACAAATTCTGACCGAAGGTAAAGTTTATTAATTGATCAAAACAGAGCAAAATTCAGAGCCGTTAAATTCTGACGATCAGCAAATATCAGAATGGAGATAACTAGTCGGATTTAACTTGTTGAATTGGGGTAGGTCAAAAACGGCCGCCGGACGATAACGGCCGCAAGGTTATGGTGACACCCAACGCGCGGATTAACAATAGACTGATCACAAGTGGTTCGACTTCTTTTTTTCATAGCTTGGATGCTAAACACGCCTACTTCTTGACTGACATGCGACCCCCTGTACATTCATATAGACGGCGGTCGTTATCGTCCGGGGGCCGTTCTCGATGTAGACCGTTGAATTACTTTGGCCACAGAGTTTGTAGCCGCACTCGTGTGTCTCTTTCCTGTGTTACTTGGGCCTACTTGCCGGTCAGGAAGAGATTGGAGATCTCCGACTAGGCTTTGCCTACATCATCTTAAGAACGTCACTGACACTCATATTGAGAAGACTAGACGGGGGAGGGGGGTGTCACTGTCACTCATATTCCGAAGACATGGGGGGGGGGGGGGTCTTGTCATTTTGTATCTGTTTTGTAGATAATTCACCTGTACAAATGTAGTCTTCCCGGAACCTGCCATTCCTAGAACAATCACACAAGTTGGTTTCTCCGACTTGCTCTCGGAATCCATCTTTTCCTCACTAGATTCTTGGGAGACTCCTGCACCCTCTACTGAAGCCATGCTTTCAATTTCCACTGTGTTGTTGTTGTTGTTTTCTGGTGTTAAGTATATCATTCACACTTTAGACACTTTTCGAACATTAAAAAACGAAGGCGCTAAATAAAGTTATGGCTCATACAAATTAGTGCAATTCATTTAAAATCTATTTTTAATTCATATTCGTTCACACAATCTCCCTTTGCACTGAATTTTTTAAACATAATTTGAAATACTTAAATGCGAAACTGCGCTGTCACTCTCAGCACATTCTTTCCAACATGGCGATCCGTCGCGTAAACAATCTCGTCGTTCAGGGGCATTTGTGTAAAACTATCTATATTTTATCTAGTTGCTGATGTAATTTGTGTATTTCTTTTATTTCCGTGTAATCGACGATCTATTGGAAGTTGATTTTCAGACTTACACGATTCACCATTCGCTGTTCAGCACCTGATACCCGAAAAACAGAAGAGTGCGACCGCCGACCGAGGCGAATGTTCTATTTCCAACCCTACATGTATGCTATTTAGCCTTCTGTAGTATTATAAAATAATATACGCATGTAGCCAGTGATTTATCTTTAAGATTAAAGTCAAACAGTGGTAAAGACCTTCAATCTGAAATTATGGATAATTATCACGTCTTAGAGCTCATTGGGGAAGGATCATTTGGTAAAGTGTACAAAGGACGAAAAAAATACTCCGGCCAGGTAAATATAATATGTAATAGGCAAAGCCTAGAAGTGTCCGCAAAAAATAACTTAAAAGTAAACTTTAAGTTCATAATTTATCTGTGAAGTTTTTTAAAACAATTTTTAGAATTTAGAACAAAGATGCCGGCGTTTTCGAACACCGGATTGAACGTTTCGACAAAAAACAAAGTTGACCAGACTTTGAAGTGAGTATACATGCAGTGACGTCATTACGTACGCATGTTGTGTATAGGGTTCGCTGTGCTCACTTATAATTGAAATGTTTGTTCGGTACACCTTCCAAACTTATTTAAAAAATAGGTTGTGACTTATGAAGCTTGTGGGAAAAGCGAATGATTGACGTTGGCATTACAGAATATTCATTGAGCATGTGACCTACATGAAACAAACTGCTGACCAAAATAGTGAAGTTGTTAACCTAATTAAGTTTTCACGATTAGTGTACATGATGTTGGCCCATCAGTAAAAAAGTAACTTCATAAACATTTTCTTCATTAACTGAGCATGCCAAATTTTAATCATTTCTTACACTGTTAATATGTTTTATGAAAATGCACCCTTTTGCCTCATATTTAACATGTTTGTTATGCCATTAAAAGTATGTTATTTATAATTTGATTATAGGTTGTGGCTCTGAAATTCATCCCCAAGACTGGTAAAGCCGAGAGGGAGTTGAGAGGATTAAGGAGAGAAATGGAGATTATGAAAGGATTAAAACATGAGAATATCATTGAAATGTTGGACCATTTTGAGACACATAATGAGGTACATACGTTGTGCCCCTTGATCTTGTAAATGGAAATTTGAATGGGACGAGATTTGCTGGTGTTAAGGTCGTTTTCTAACATTTATCCCAATTTGCTGGGCGTAACGTTAAACCATGATGCAATCTATCAATGCATCTTGCCGTACGGGTAAATAATTTCCTGAGAAAACAAGACAAATAGATTTTTCTTATCATGGGTTTTTTTTTTTCAAGTTTCTTTATCAGTTTAGGCTATTTTTTAATTCATTTATATAACTAATATGAGATAGTTGTCTCAGCACAATAAAAAATGACGTGGATTTTTCTCACTCAATCGCCTCACGTCGAAATATTGAGATCCCAGCATGAATATTTACAGGTTCCTCAACTGGTTATAACTTACTACTTTACTCTGTTAAGTGGATTACATAGATAATAATATTTTCATGCGGCCCTATAATTTATTTATAATTTGACAACTGACAGGTGGTTGTGGTGACAGACTATGCTGAAGGCGAACTTTTCCAGATCTTGGAGGATGATGGCAGTTTACCAGAGGAACAAGTCAGTTTTATTTTGTTTCGGTTAAAACCACACTTATTCTAAATGGTCACTAAAGGACTAATGGACAATGGGATCATCCCTAAGCCGTGTCAGAGTTCGACCCTCACCCTGGCCCAGAATTTTTTCCGAGCCAATCAGTGTCGGTTAATTTACTAATGCTTCTTATTATCTCCTTTAATTTGTTTTTAAAAAAGTATGCCTACTTTCAAAGCAGGTAGTTTTGTGATCACTTCAGGCTGCTAGGGAAATTGATCATCTCAGATTTGTGATATTGCACATTCCCTCTTCTGTGCATCGGGGGCCTCTGTGGCTCAGTAGGTACTGTAGAGCGTTTTACGCTCAATCCCAACAGCCTTCCCATATGGGCGCCCAAACTCACAAGCAAAAAATCCGCCCAAATTCTTAAAAACCAACAGATTTTAATGTCAAAATAGCATTTAATGTTGAATTTTGGACCAGAGTTGTTGTTTTTGTCTTATTGTTGGAACATTTTGAACCGAAATGGTATGCCCAAATTTTCCCTGAATCAGTCCCTGCTTCCACCAATGGGTCACGGGTTCGAATCCCACTCAGTCCAAAAATTGGAAAATTTCGCTGTGATAGTGCATCTTTCAGGCTTCCACAACCTTGATTGATTGATGTTTTACGCCACACTCAAGATTATTTCACTTATATAGCGGCATTGCCAGGTTTTGTGGGGGAGGAAACCAGCCGCTTTGCCCGGAGGAAACCCCCCAACCCTCGGCGATAAGCAAACAACTCTTCCACATACGGCGACCGAGTGAAACAATTGCTCAGAAATTTTTCAATTTTTATTTATGTTATTCAAACTCGCAACGCATTGGTGGAAGGTCTGTGTGGGACTGAGGGACAATCACTCTAACCCATTGGATCACAAAGGCGCCCTCCCATGACCTTGAAAGTTGAAACACCGATAACAACTTCATTGTCGTCATTGAATTATTGTATTATTATAGTTATAGTTAATTGCCTCCCTTGTGTGAATGGCAACACCTCCATTTAAGTGAAATAATCTTAAGTACAGAGTTTAACATCAGTCATTAACATGTTGACTGCCGACTACGAGATATCTCGCAATGGCAGGCGCACTGGATCCTGCTGGTACGAATTATCTCGTAGCTTACAAAGAAATCTTTTAGAATAACTATACTTCTTGGCGTACTGAATGTAACGGTTAAATCTCACTGCCAGATACGACATATCTCGTACTGGGGTTTTCTCACAAAGCATCATGTGTGTTGCTAAAAATAGCACAGTAAACAGACATTGGCCATATGCGTAACATGCTTGAATGGCATATGGGAGAGCCCTCGCACTTTCGAGTTATCTCGAAGTCGGCAGTTACATGTAAATCGCTGATTACAACTTTCATTGTCATTTAAGACTTTGTATGTGGTAATTATAATTGTAACATCATATTTTTTCCTAGTACACAAGTAGTGTTATTCCGTAAAACGAAAACTTCATATGGACTAAATATTTCCACTTTTATTCAGTCATCATCATCATTTTTTCCTGGATCCAGGTACAGTCAAACGCTGATTACAGCTTTCATTGTCATTTAAGACTTTGTTTGTGGTAATTATAATTGTAACATCATATTTTTTCCTAGTACACAAGTAGTGTTATTCGGAAAAAACGAAAACTTCATATGGACTAAATATTTCCACTTTTATTCAGTCATCATCATCATTTTTTCCTGGATCCAAGTACAGTCAAACGCTGATTACAACTTTCATTGTGATTTAAGACTTTCTATATGGTAATGATAATTGTAACATCATATTTTTTTCCTGGCTCCAGGTGCAGTCAATAGCCTGTCAGTTGGTGTCGGCATTATTTTACCTCCACTCTCATTGTATCCTTCATCGAGACATGAAGCCACAGAACATTTTACTGGGGAAGGGAGGCACTGTCAAACTTTGTGACTTTGGATTTGCTCGTTCTATGAGCTGTAATACCTTGGTACTCACATCAATTAAGGTTTGTCAGCAAATTTTTTTCGCAATATTTGTGTTATGTTCATTAATGAGACATTTAATTAATACGGGGAAAATTGAGGGCACCATATTGAAGGTCACTTGGCTTAATTTGGCCTAGCCTAGATGATATAACACAGGCAAAACATTGAGGCATAAATTCCTTTAAATTGGGCATTCAGATTGACTGCTGGCCTCTCTGAAAATCATGGCTTGTTACTGAAACATTTTGGAATACATGTAGGTTATGAAGATGTAACTCAAAGATGTGCAGCTTTAAACATTTCTTAGATGTAATTTTTCTGTAAATGCTTCTAAGAATTTTGTCAATGTTTTTTTTTTACTTTTGTATATACATGTAGAGGTTTTCTTACTAGAGCCAGTGTTTTACAATGAATTTCACTCGAGTATCTTAATTGACTGAGAGTGATATTCATTGTAACACACTGGCTAGAATTTGATAATCTTTTTCTCACACTACACAAAAAAGACAGCCTTTTTTTTAAAACGTAGCTCAACTGGTAAAAAAATATGTGATGAAGCTGATCCAGTGCTCTATTTCTATCTCCATTTCAAGCAGAAAGAAAAAAAATTCTCAGTGTGGTTTTCCCTTGATTGCCCCATGCCAGGGTTTTTTTCTTGGTAAAGAACCCAGTTGCCTGCCCCATTAAACTTGGCAATGACGCCATATAAGCTAAATAATCCTAAATAAAAAAAGGTTGCCCACTCTTATATCACAATTAGAAACTTGTCTCCATGGTTATTTTAGACAAGAAGATTTTCCCTGTGCCCGTGTGTTTTAGTGATCTTAAATTTATATAGTCCAGTTTCCTTCCCAGGTGAATTAATCAATCAATCAATCAATCAATCAATCAATCCAAATTTATCTGTTTTAGGGAACGCCATTATACATGTCACCAGAGTTAGTTGAAGAAAAGCCGTACGACCATACTGCAGATTTGTGGTGAGTTCACAGAAATTGGTTTTGTTATCCAATGTTATGAAACAGTGTGGATTTTCACTTGAAATAGAGCAGGGTTTCATATAGCCAAAACTTTGACCATAGTCAATAGCTCTCGTTTTATGGTCAAAAATAGATCCCATTAAAAACGTGGGGACAACCCTTCGTGACACCCGTACTATATAAATATGTCAGTTTATGGGTCTTACTGGACATCAATTCGTTCAGAATTTATTCTTCTTCGCGTACGGGGTATTCATTTTTCCGCTTGATCAAGTCTAAGGTTTGTCTGGATCAATTTGGGATCGCTTCACACTACACTTCGAACTTCGCGGCCGCCATTACCAATGACAATCAAACCGGCGAGCGACACAAACTGTACGAGTTGTCTTTTCCTGCCCTATGGTTCAACCGATAATGGTGGCTGCGAAGTTCGGAGTGGAGTGTGTACCGATCCCAAATTGATCCAGACAAACCTTAGACTTGGTCAAGTGGAAAAATGAATACCCCGTACACGAAGAAGAATAAATTCTGAACGAATTGATGTCCAGTAAGACCCATAAACTAACATATTTATATAGTACGGGTGTCACGAAGGGTTGTCCCCACGTTTTTTAATGGGATCTATCTTTGACCATAAAACGAGAGCTATTGAGTATGGTCAAAGTTTTGGCTAGGTTTCATAGTAATGAGAAATGAACCACTTTCATGTAAATAGCCAAAAAGGTTATTTTAATTACCGCTGTGTCATATGAAGTGATAAGTAAGTGATGTAGTTTATCATATACTTATATATTCTCGTTATTTTGGGATTACACTTTCTTGAAAATATGGTAGAAATTCCTCTACCGTTTTTTGGGTGACGCCCGAAACGGGAATTGAACCCAGGTCGCAGAGTATGGCAGCTATCGCCAGCACTAAATGCCGGCTGCCTTATCCATTCAGCCAACCAACCATATACTTATGGTGCACGTTCATGCTTTGGTTTAAGTCATTCTCATTACAAAAGTAAAGTAAAATTCAATAAATTTACCTTTTGGAATTGTGATTTTAGGGCTGTAGGCTGTATTTTGTATGAGCTGTATACAGGCACCCCTCCATTCTACACGAACAGCATTTTCCAGTTGGTCAGCCTGATAGTGAAAGACCCGGTCAAATGGCCCAAGACTATGACCCCAGCTTGTAAGGACTTTCTCCAGGGTCTCTTAATGAAGGACCCTAAACGACGACTGGCATGGCCGGATCTACTCCATCATCCGTTTGTTTCTCACGGCGTGAAAGGTAAGAGAAAGAGATAGGGCCTAACCATTGATTATTAATATTGCAATTTGTGGTGGGTCAAACCATATATTGATCGGATTAAACAGTCTCCGGAGAGATTTCGCGATATCCGGTGACAGATGACGTCAGCTCGATTGACGTTTTTTGGTCCGTACGTCAAAACTGAACGTCACGTTTGAACAATAAAGGCTCCCCACGCATGCAATGACAGTGTCGGTGACAGAAAATTTGCGGAATTCTCACGATACTCCCTCTCCTTATAGGCAAGCTGAGGTCAAGTAAAAGAATACAGTATTCGGGAATGGGGTTTGTGAGTTATGCATGTTAACGAAGACATAGGCCAGTTTTAATAAGATTTCCCACCCAGAAGTAATGCATTTAAAATAAACAGGCCACTGAAGCAAATTACTCCCTCATCATATAGTATAACAGTCAAAATAGAGATCCTTCAAGGATTTATGAACAGACAATTTAGCTTTAATCGTCTTTTAGAACATGTACTTTACAAGCCTTACCAAAAAAGAAAATTAATTTTCAGGCACAGAACATACAAAATGCAATGCTACCTATTACTCAAACATCTGCTGTGTACGTAGCCTCAGAGTGGTGACCTAATACACGCTCTCTGCTGTATCTCTTCATCTTCTTAGCCGTTTGTACCCATCAGAGGTTGTGTATGACATCACATTTGACAAGTGTCTTTGAGTAATTAAGCGGGAACTCAGTCTGTTATATTCAGTCTGACACAGGCCTTCCATCAATGTGGCGCTTGTTCAAATCCCACTTAGAGCTAATCAAAATTGAATGTGGAAGAGTTGCCGCCATATAAATTAAGTGACATAATCTTGAGTGCAGTGTAAAACATCAATCAACCGAGTACTTATATATCCAAGGAGCTGACCATAACGTCGTTTAGTTTCAACTTAAGTTTTGGTTATAACAAACCAGCATAAAGCCCTGTTTATAAATCCTTTAAATTATTTAGCAAAATATATAGGAATTACCTGTAAATAGGTCCTCAGTATTTTCAAACTTTATGGTGAAATTGAGTTCAGCGAATGAGAGTTACGAGCAGAACAATAGGAAGTCCATAGGAAAGATTGATGTTTACGCTACACTCAAGATACTTCACGTATATTGTGGCTTTGCTAGGTTTAGTGGTAGAGAAATGCGTGCTCTTTGCCCAGCAACTTTTTAGTGGGATTCGATCACATGTCGTTTCAGTGGAAGGCTTTTGTCAGACTGAGGAATTATCACTCTAACCGCCACTGAGGCCCCCATAGGCTAGAAGCAACATTTGGGTACATTTTGACAAGCTCAGGCACATACATATTTGGATGAGGGCTTATTTAATAAAAGGATTAAAGGACTAAATAAATATTTGAAAAACATAATGTTGAAAAAAAAAACAAGCTTCCAATACGGTATGTGGACGTCAAAGAAAAGGCAAGTGAAAATCTGCATATTTTTCGTCACCAATCAGGCATATTATAGTATTTGATGTCACACTTGACCTTTCTGGCGCTTTTGTCCTAATTCTAACCAATCATCAAGGCGCCCTGACTGAACGTCTGTCATGTTTAACGTCACAACAATGATAATGTTATTATCAGATGTCAACTATGATGTCACAGCGCTATGCTAATTAATTTCTGTATAGAGGTTACAGAGAGAAATAATGCCTTAAATTTTGTAGTTTTGCACCAGAAGTCATTTCTTTTTGGCGGAGTTTGTTAAATACATGTTCTTCAGCAAATTGATTACAAAATAGACCATGTTGGGGGAAACTTTTCATTTGTCCTTTAAAGTGGCATGAGCTGCCAAAATGTTGATATTTTGACGTAAGAACAGAATGTTGAAATTATCTGTTATTTTTCTCAAGACGTATATTTCAGAAGCTTTTTAGTACTTCTAGTCTCAAGAATGTACGATAAAGTAATGTTTTGAACTAACTTTGGCTTAAAATGAATGAATGGTCGTCCCGGTTATTTAAATTTTGTTTACTTTTCGAACACTATTCCGGTTCGTATTGGCACCTACCGTATGGATTTTCCTCATTCCAACGCTAATCATTTAGTTTTCTGATGGCCTTCAAAGCCTCTTACTGTCGTGACAATCAGAAATTATGAAAATAGTCCGAATTTTGGCAGCTCATGCCACTTTAAGTGGCTTCTTTACCTTCTGTTTGAGTGCGGCGAAGGGAGGCAATCAATCAATCAATCAATCACATGTGTATCATGGTATGTTGTAGTATCGGAGACAGACCTGCATTCAGACAGCCCTTTTACGAGAGCGTTGACAGCCTCTCTGTGTCTCAAGAAAGAGGAACAGACAAAAAGAAAAACGAACCCACCAGGAACGTCCAAAATTCTTACAAAGGCTCTGAAAAAGGCAAAAGATGATGAACAGAAAAAGGTAATAGACTTAAAAATATACCACATTTAACATGTTGACTGACGACTACGAGATAACTCGAAAGTGCGAGGGCTCTCCCATTTGCCATTCAAGCTTGTTACGCGTATGGCCAATGTCTGTTTACTGTGCTATTTTTAGCAACACACAGAGTGGTTTCCCTTGATGCTTTGTGAGAAAACCCCCGTACGAGATATGTTGTATCTGACGGTGAGATTTAACCGTTACATTCAGTACGCCAAGAAGTATAGTTGTTCTAAAAGATATCCTATGTGGGATGGTTGCCAGTTACCAATGGAAGGTCGTGGGTTTCCTCCGGGCACAGAGCCCGGTTTCCTCCCACAATAAAACTGGCAACGCCGCCATATAAGTGAAATAATCTTGAGCGCGGCGTAAAACACCAATCAATCAATCAATCTAAAAGATATCTATGTTAAGCTACGAGATAATTGGTACCAGCAGAATCCGGTGCGCCTGCCATTGCGAGATATCTCATAGTCGGCAGTCAACGTGTTAAATCACATTCAGTGAGAAAAAAACTAAAAGAGCCGTTTCACAGTCTGGGAGTTTCCTCGGAGGTTTGGCGAAAAACTGGTGACAGATGATGTTTTTTGCTACACAAAGCTGAGTGTCACATTTGTACACTAAAGGCTGTCAACATGAACAATGGCGTCATCAGTGATAGGAAACTGGTGGAATTCTCACGATACTCCCGCTTCCTAATGCCTGTCATTTATTTGCTACTTTTCTGGGCTAGGAGATGAAGGAAACAAATAGGTAAATATGGTACAGGCGCAGTAAATTTTCCTTTCTAACTGTACCAAAACCGTATCTTTATGATTTTTCCTCGCAAAACTGTATTATAAGAACATTGCTAAGCATGATCAGAGAACGATTTACTGCCTCATCTTCACAGCAAGCTTCAGTTCGACCAATCACCATAGGCCTAGATCACTGCTCTCATGCTCAGGGCGCTGATAACTAAAAACAAACACTCTAATTACAGTGAAAGTATATACTGGCTTGTATATCAAACTTTTGGGAAAATGTGACAGGCTACATGTACATTTGGTATCTATGCGATGGGGGTCGCGGTAAAATTTTCAGAAAAGATAGTCTGTTCGCTGATATTGCGGGTTATAGTCATACAAGATACGATAAGCTCGCAAGGGAAGTAACTCACTTATACTTCTACACGTAAATGGCATGCTCCTCTGACGATCGAACAATAATTTGTTTGAAAGCTAATTAAAAATGTGTTTGTTAGTAAGTCCCTTTGTCTCAGATCATACAATGTAACAAACTATGTTTGACAGATTCGTTTTCAGTTTATTTTCATTTCGTAGACCACATGCTGATGTAAGATTCACACACATGAATATGATGCTCTATGTGTGCCCGTTCAATACAATTGCAAATCGTCTCTCTCTCTCCCCCCCCCCTCACCCCCCGCCTTAAATGCATAAAGTATGCATGACAAGCTGCTGGTCAAAATTCTTTCTGAGCCCAGTCATGCTGTATAATAATTTTTCTGTTCAAATGCTTGATTTTGTCATAAAACATCAGTCAATCACTTCTTTCCAATAAAATTATAGGTTGACCCTGGTGGCGGGGAAGGTATGGTTGAGGCCTGGGGCCCTGAAGTGACCCAGGCCCCTGGAGGTGTTATACCTGTACATCCTGAGAGACCCCACACTGAACAGTGGGAGAAAACTGGAACAAGTCAGGTAAGGAATCAGCAATATGCTAGTATGTTTAACATTAATAGTTAAAGTTGGATAATATCAAATTATTCCTTGCCTAAACCCTCGGCCAGCTTGTACATAGTACTCTTCAATTAAAATTTTAATGTGGGCCTCCATGGTCCAGTGGGTTCACTCAGCCCCCCCAACCGACCTTTCATGGCTCGGGTTTATCATACTCCGACCAGACAAAAACAAAAATTAAATTTATGGAACAGTTGCCAGGTACTTGCCGAAGGTCCGGGGGTTTCCTCTCGGCTATGAGCTCGGTTTCCTCCCCCACTAGACCTGGCAACACAGCCACAAAGTAGAATATTCTTGAGTGCAGCGTAAAACATCAATCAACTAAAATATTAGCTGTCTGTATCTTTATTTACCCCTCCCCCCCCCCCCCCCCCCCCTTTTTCCTGTATTTGTATTTTTAAATGTCCTTGTGTATTTTGCTTGTGATTTAACATTTAAATACAAATACAGATATATATTTATGAGCACTAAAACACACGGGCACAGGGAAAATCTTCTTGTCTAAAATAACCACGGAGACAAGTTTCTAATTTTGTTAAAAAGAGGTATATCATTTAGACCTTTATACCCCATCATAAATTGTTGTAATAAAGTAAACCTATGATATTTCATTAGGTTAACGACTGACAGGAGCTTGGCCTTAGTCAGTAGAATTTTCTGGAACACTATGTATTGCATTGTGTGTCTTATTTATGTCTTATATTTCTGAAAGATTTTCATATTTTTTTTAAGTCACTTTACATGTTTATGTCGTTGTTGCACATTTGAATGTAACATTATTTCCCAGTCTTTGTTTGTTAATTTTACTGATTTTCATTGACTATTGACTGACATTGTGCTAATTATAAAAAAAGTGATTTTGTTCTGGTTTGTTTTATGTTACAGTTGACCTCAGTTGCTCAGGTACTAATTCTGTTTTAAACTTTAACTTAACTAGTCTGAAGACGAGGACACACTCTTATTGATAACAAATTCCAGTATTATCTGTTAATTGTATATTTCTTCTAATTAATTTGAAAGCTAATTAAAAATGTGTTTGTTAGTAAGTCTGTTTGTCTCTAGATCATGCAAAGTAACACACTATGTTTGATATAGGTTTTTTTCACCAACATGACCCATGTGATGTCAACATTTATTTTCAGTGATGTCTTTATATCATTAGGCTTCAAAAACTAATTATCAACAAACCTTTGGTCAATGATGGTAGGATGTAATACTGGTGACCAGGAGCGACACAAAGAGATGTTGTCCACGTCTTGTTCAGTGACATTTGACCTCTGAGATAGATTGATTGATTGGTGTGTTACGCTGCACTCAAGATTATTTGACTATTATGGCGCCATGTTTAGTGGGGGAGGAAACTGGCTCTTTTCCGGAGGAACCCTCGACCTTTGACGAGTACCTGGTACACATATCCACATCGGTACAGTGATGAAGTAAGAAATCCGATTTTATTTTGCTCTGAGTGGGTTTTCAACCCGCGGTGCATCGATGGGCGACCTGGGACAATCACTTTACCGACTGAGCCACAGAGGCCCTCGCTGAGATCGAAATAAATTGTGACCTAACTGCCATGTTGGTGGAGAACAGTCATTAATGTGACTTTTAACATTGGAAAACAATAATACCTCTGCCAAATTATTCATGTAAATGATATCAAATCAAAATTTGAAAGCTATGTCAAACTGAGTTGGTTACACAGCATGAATTGAAGATAAAAAGAGATTTTACTTCTCAAAGCAAAGAATGTGTTCTGGCCTTTATATACTCTGAAATCTACTCAAACAAGTTTCTTAATACTCTATATGTGAAGTTTATATTTACATATTTATTTTTAAGAGGCCATTTGGCTGAATGGATAAGACAGTCGACTTTAATTCCCTTTTTGGGCGTCACCAAAATTTGTAGAAGAATTTCTGTCGTTTTTTTTTTAAATTTAATCGCCCAAAAAACGAGAATACTAATATTCTTTTAATATACTACCAAAGATGGTTTGGTTTTTTATATTCTATCAAGTTTATTTTTCCTAAAGAATGTTTTTTGGACCGTGTCGCAACAGCGGTATGTATATCTGTCGGCCATGTTTTATCGGACGCCACAAAAGCCTGTGCCGCATGTTCATTGTGCAGCATGTTCACTGTTGTGCATGTTATAAGGGGAAACTGTTCAGTGGTTTATTGAGACAAACTGTCATATACAGTGTTCAGCGTCTGTGTTAAAAAAAATATCATATTTTGTCACTGTTCATTTTGCGTTGTTGTGACCAAATAAAACAGTGGATTTTTCTCTTTGATCTCCTTTTAAGGTAGTTTCCTCCCCCATTAAACCTGGCAATCCAAGATCAGGGGTTTCCTGCAAGAAGCCAGTTTCCTCCGAATCTAAACCTTGGGGCTGTTTCTCAACACACTTACACCCGTCTTAACTTTGCACCTGGTCGTAACGTAATGTTGAGGGTATATGTTGCCATGGTAGTTACGCCTTGCATTGGACTTACGTCGGTCGTAACTTTGTTGAGAAACAACCCCCTGGGGACCAACATATAAACAAAGTAATCTTAAAGTAAAATACCTAATCAAGTAAAATACAATCAATAAATCAGGGTACCATTTCCACATTCTCTTAACAGCAGAAGTTTGTGCAAAACTATAAATTTCCATCAGCTTGCACCACATTTTATAAAGTTTAATATAAACCTTGTGGGCCTGTCCATTAGAAATCATTTTTGCATCGCTTTAGCATCCATTTTTTCCTAATATTTAGATAGTTGACCCGACCCCCCGAGCTGATCGCATCAGTAAGGACTACCAGATAGAATACCCCAGTATCGAAGTAGAGGGTAGAAGGACGATAAGAAAAAGTTCTGACCGACAGAAACGAAAAAATATTGAAACCGTCAAATTTGAAGAACAGGTGAGATTTATTAGAGCATGTAATGTTATTTCCAGAATTTCTTAATTCCTGAGTACAAATGATCTTTAGTCCAGTAATCTGTGCTCACAACAGTTGGATTTTGGGTTTTTTCTCCTTGAGTGGTTTTGTTCACTTGATCACCGTTTGTTGGAGAGTTGGTAGGTACTCACCAAAAGTCTGGGGTTTCCTCCGGGCAATAAGCCTGATTTCCTTCCCCATTAAACCTGGTAACGCCGCTATATAAGTGAAATAATCTTGAGCACGGCGTAAAACAACAATCAATCAATCTGACCATCTCAGGGCGACCTACTTTATTATGCCAGCCAGCCTTAGACGGGTTATCTGGGCTATGGTGATCACTGATATTTAGTACCAATAGTTTGGTGGCATTATTTCATACGTCGGAGCTGAGTGTCAAATTCTTAAACCTCCAAGCTTATTGCACTCACTGGTTCTTTACTCTTAATTTTGCAATGCATCATGGATTCATGCTCCACCCAAGTCGCAACAACCGTTGAACAATTTTGAAAACATGTTTTTTTTATTGATGGATAATCCAGTTATCAATCAAAGTCTTGAACAATTTTCCAAACATGTTTTTTTGTCCAGATCCTGTTTTGCAGTCTGGCTTTACTTTGTGTTGCAACAACTTTTGAAAAAGGTTTTTTGTTGATGGGCAAGTCCAGATCCTGTTTTGCAGTCTGGCTTTACTTCCCAAATAATCTTACAACACTTCTACACATAACGGATATTTGTACCAATCTGCAAGGCTTAGAAATCCATCAACCAATAAGTAATCTTAAGTGTGACATTAACAGCCAATCATATCGCCAGTCAGTCAGCTAATTTGCATATGGTCTACTTTCAGGAGGTAGACAGTGATGATGAATGGCAGGGGTTGATAGATGCCACTGATCAGGAGGGGGATCCAGATTCTCCAATGAGATTACTCCAAGATCAAAACTTCATCAAGAAACTGACCAATCGTATGCAGACAAGCTCCAAACAAGTCCTTGAAGCTAAGCTAGATGGAGCTGCAAGACTTCGGTCTGCTCTGCATGTCACCGCCAATCTCGTTACACTCAAATGGTAAGTCATTGTCTGTTTTATGTATGCAGTATCACAAATTTCTGTTATTTTTGTAATAAACATTCAAATAGTAAAGTAGACTTTTTGTGACGTTCATATTGTTGTCATTTCTCTGTTTCGGGCTCTGTTATTGGCTTCCTTTGTATTGTGTTTCAGACAAAAGGAAACAATTTCAATTTCAGATTAAGACAAAATTTCAAATGTGAAGTCATAACGCACTGCGCAAGCGACAATTCAGGCCTGTCATTAAGATTAGACTGGGAGAGTTAGGGGGAGTGATAAACAGGTCTCCTCCGACCCCTCTGGGGATGTGTGGAGGGGAAGGAGAGCAATCACTCTCCATACAATGACAGCCCTGCGTCAATTCTTTAGTCGCAAGGGTCTTGTATTATCATGTATTGTATTATATATTTTTTTTTTCAGAAAAGATATTAACTTTACTAAAAACCTTGTTTGCTTCACATTTTGTTTTTCTTTTCTGCTTCCAGTGATGTCAATCTAATTGTTGAGTTTGTTCAAGCCACTGATCTGCCATCTTGTGTCCTGTCTCTACTTAAAGAGATACTAAATAAAGACAAAGTCCTACAGGTATTACAGATCTTTTCAAATCTATATATCTGTGTATTTTTAAATTTGTTTTATTTTCATTAATGGCGGGAAATGAAAACGAAGCTATTCAGCCTCTTCCTGGGGGCATTAGGGGGCCTCCGTGGCTCAGTAGGTAGAGCGTTGAACGCTCAATCTGAACAGCCTTCGCGGGTTCGAATCCCACTCTGTCCAAAAATTGGAAAATTTTCTGACTGGGTTTTCACTCGAACGAGCTATGTGGGATGGTTGCCAGTTACCAGCGGAAGGTTGTGGGTTTCCTCCCACAATAAAACTGGCAACGCCGCCATATAAGTGAAATAATCTTCAGCGTGGCGTAAAACACCAAACAATCAATCAATCCTGGGGGCATTATGGCTGGGTTTAGGCTGACCCAGCAAGGAGGAACATTAAATATCCCAATTACATAACATTTCGGATGATGTTTGGTTTGTGGAGCCTAAAATTTCAATTGGGACTTGCACGTGTTGTTCATCTTTTGCAAATACAAAACTCGCGTTAGAATAGGATTGGTATACAGGTAAACCAATCAGAAATATCTTCTTTTTGACGTCATACATGTACTTGACTTTTGAACGTTTTCGTCATTATTTCAATTAATGACAAAGACACACTGACTAGACGTGCGTCATGTATGACGTCATAGCAATAATAATGTACATATCCGATGTAAACTATGACGCCATAGTGCTAAACCTAATTAATTTCTGATGGAAGCCGTAGAGAAAAAAAGGCCTTGGATTTTTTAAGTTTTTACCCAGAAATCTTGTTTTCTTTTTGGTCCAGTTCGTACAGTGTATGTTCTTAATTACATTGTAAATTGATTACAAAATAGTAGGTATTGTCTTAAACTTGTCATTTATCCTTTAAAGTGGCATGAGCTGCCAAAATTCACACTTTTTTCATAATTTCTGATCGTCACGACAGTAAGAGGCTTTAAAGGCCATCGAAAAACTAAATGATTGGCATTGGAATGAGGAAAATCCATACAGTATGTGACCTGAACTGAACTGAAAACGTGTTCGAAAAGTAAACAAAATTTAAATAACCGGGACGACCATTCATTCATTCTAAGCCAAAGTTAGTTCAAAACAATACTTTATCGTACATTCTCGAGACTAGAAGCACTAAAAAGCTTCTGAATTATACGTCTTGAGAAAAATAGCCGATAATTTCAACATTCTGTTTCAACGTCAAAATATCAACATTTTGGCAGCTGGTGCCACTTTAAGTAAAATCATTGGTTTATTATCTCTCGATAACCATACGATACCATCTACTTTCAGCAACCATGGTGTCAGCAAATCCTGGTGGATTTAGTGATAGCTGTTAACGCTTACCTTGCCAGTGAAATCAGCTGGACTGACCGTATAGACAAACAAAGGTAGGATATACATGGTAATGCAATAGGGAGCGCAAGTCTCATAAGATTTTGTGATAACCGATGACAGATGATGCCATTTAGAACGTTTTTGATGACTTTGCAATTCCATTTGACATATTTTGTTCCTTAACGTCAGATTTAAATGTCATGTTGGAACCCAAAGACGCTCAGTCACAGCCGCAATGCAGTGCCGGTGACAGGAAATTTGCGCTCCCTATAGGCAATTTGTCAATTACTTTTAAATGAAAGAATTTAACGACTTCACAATTACAGCCATTTTGTTAGACCTCACTCGGTTTCCTCACACAATAAAACTGGCAACGCTGCTATATAAGTGAAATAATCTTGAGCGAGGAGTAAAACACCAAACAATCAATCAATGAAATAATGCAAAAAAACTTGCCTGAAACGGGTCTAATTGGATGCTGGGCTTGTCCGATCTAAGATTGGTGCCACGACGTCATGTCATTGTTGCACGAAAAACTGGCAAATGGTCCATTGAACCTGGGAGGTAATAAGACTTGAGTATTTTAAAAAAAGTACACCAGTCCTATTATATTTACTTTGTAGTTGAATTTTGAATAAGAAATTTTCTGCTCTATAATTTATGGAAATTTGCATGTAAGCTACAAAAATAAGGAAAATTGAACTCATTTGTGAATTTTACTCGATCTACGTATGTGGGAGTTGCCAGGTACTTGCCGAAGGTCGGCTGTTTCCTCCAGGCAATGAGCTCGATTTCTTCCCCACTAAACCTTGCAATTCCGCCATACACTCTTGAGTGCTGCATAAAACATCAACCAATCAAACATCAACTAAGCAACCCATGATGTCCTCATGATTCTGGCAAACACATTTCATTAGAAACGTCTGAATATTAGCAGCTCATACCATTTGATATTATACAATTATTGACTCTCATGCCAGTTAATATGACGTTATAATGACCTGGACAACTTATATTGACCGATGCCGTTTTATTAAATATCAAGTTAGCGTATATATTTATTCTAAACCTTCACAGAAATTCAGGCAGATGTTATATTTACATAATTCACATAACATAGTACATAGGCATTACAAATGCAATGGGTTAAATTACGTCATGTGGATTACGTTTCAACGCTCAAACCAGCAAGTCATGTAATATAAGATAATATTAACTGTCATGTGACCGCCTTTTGACCAATGAAATTGCAACACTCACTTCAGTTATATAATAAATCTCATTAAAACCAACTTTTCTTTGATTTCAGTTCGGAGACTTATCTTGACACCTGTTTTCAATTCATGGATTTGTTACCATGGTTACTAAAACAAGAAATAGACGTGGACTGCCGACTGAAAGAGCAAACTGTTATGGTGAGTTATTGTTAGCTGTGTGATCGATTGAATGATTGATTGATTTATATCTTATTCTGCTTGCAAATTAGCTGACGATAAAAATTTTTTGTCTAGATCTTTAGCGTTTTCAACATTGAATACATAGCAAAAGGCCATTCAAAAATTACATGATACACAATTGAAATAATCGTCAGTGTGGCGTAAAACATCAATAAATTTTTAAGAGTGGACTGAATCGGATTCCTTCGTTGTTTGCTGATACTTTTGACGCCATATGACCGTAGCTATTAAGTCCGACGTTTACCGCCAATCAATCAATCATTTGTTTCTATGACTCCTATTTCGATCAAATAAATTTGCTGTAATCTCTAGTTAAATACAAAAATGCACATAAATCAAACCAAACCACGTAGTTCTAAGCTTGTTATTGTTATGTTCTTCATATATTCAAGACATTTTAGGGGGGAAAATTATTTTTTCAAATCATAAATTCTGATTTAAAATGTTTTTGCGACATGTAATCAAATCTGGGTGTAAGTTTATACCAGGAAAGGTATATATTAATTGGTTCTTCTGTGTACTTACCATCAATGGGTCGCGGGTTCGAATCCCACTCAGTCCAAAAAAAATTGGGTTTTCACTCAAACGACCTACGTGGGATGGTTGCCAGTAACCAACGGAAGGTTGTGGGTTTCCTCCGGGCATAGAGCCCAGTTTCCTTCCAGAATAAAACTGGCAAGGCTGCCATATAAGTGAAATAATCTTGAGTGCGGCTTAAAACACCAAACAATCAATCAATCAATCTGTATACTTAATGTGTAGATAATGTCATTTTTTGTTGCAGTGTTTGATTTACATGTCAGAGGTCATGGAGCGTGACAAACACAGCAGTGCTTCCCTTTTCTTTACGACCGTAGCATCCAAACATTGCACAGCTATTAACGCTCTGCTACAAGGGTTAATCCGAGAGGAATCCAGGATTAAAAAAATGACAGGTAACTCTGTTTAGGGGAATACTCTAATGGTGCTGTTGGTGCGTGTTGAGAACCACTACGGTGCCATTGTGATGCATCGTGGTAACGTGATGCTCACTCAGTCAGTGTGGTTTTGATATTCACAGAACTACTTTCAACGTTGTGTTGACACGCTGGGCTGGTTGAAGCAGAGCTTCATTTTCGCCACAGGGCGTCTATAATCCCTTCCCTCGACACGGCTAATCCCTTCGTGTAAGCGATCGTCTTTTGTCCGAGAATTACCCGATTGAACTGTACACAATGGTTGGATACAGTCCCTAAATCAAGAGAGGAAAGTTTTGTATTAGATATTGAAGTGTATAAAGATAACTTTAAAATGTCTGGTCATGCACTGTTTATGGAATTGGTACATTTTAGTTTTTTTTTTTTTTCAGAAATGCACGAAGGGAGTTTAGAACAAGCTGAACAGAGATTGGAGTCGGTGAATCATCAAGTAGTTGCCTCCCTTGCTGCTCTCACCTATCTCCCGTTGTCAACGGAATCTGGCATGGCGGGTAAACGCAAGGTAACAACTGCACATTACAAACAACTGCACGTTGCAAACAACTGCACTTTACAAACAACTGCACTTTACAAACAAAATTTGTTTTTTTCTCACCGCTTATTTGAACTGATTTTAAATAATAATGTCAATCGAAATCTGAAGACAGTGAACTGTTAAAGCAGTGTCTCACACAAATCTAAAATAAAATAATAATGCACTGAATTTCTGACGATTTCCAAAACTAGGTCAAGACAATTTTTTTTACGATTTAACTCAGTGCTGCCATTGTAGTAATGTATATTTGCAAAAACTCATTTGATAAAGTGGTTTTGTGACAATTCTGACGTCACAAAGTGGTCTCGCTTGATTTTTTTGAAATTTACGAATGTTTGACCAAGGATACTTGTTATAGACAGCTTATATCATGCTGATTAAACAGTTTACCGTATTTCTTCTAATGATTCGGCCACATTTTTCCTCCTAAGGATCCAACCATTAGAAAAGAAATATGCTAAATGTGGGCAGAAAAATTTGCCGATTATAGGGAATATAAGGCAATACCACCTGCTGTGCAGCATGTGAAAATGGTTATCCTGAAACACAACCCCACATCTCTGTTTAAGTCTGACTCAGTGGAAAATTTAGGCCATAAGAATGGCTGAATCTTTAGAAGAAATACGGTAATTAAATTGTATTTGAATGATTTTCTATTGGCAGGTGTCTAAATACCTGGGGGACCTGATGGGATCAAACGATGGTAAAGTAGGCACAGAGGAGTTCCTAATGGCGTTGAGATTCCCACCCACATGTGGCAATGCCCTCAAGGTCTGATAAAACTACATTGATGTCTTTTTCTTTAGGTCTTGTCTGACTCTTTAACAGTAAATACTCTTATGTTGTGTGTCCCTCAGTCCCACACAGACTTTCCATTGGTGCGACGCGGCTTCGTATCCCACTCAGACCAAATAAAAATTTAAAAATTCCTGACTGGATTTTTCACTCGGTCCCCGTATGTGGAAGAGTTGTCAGGTAGGCCTACTCCCCAAAGGTCGGGGTTTTTTTTTCCTCCCCCACTAAACCTGGCAATGCCACCATATAAGTGAAATAATCTTGAGTGGCGTAAAACATCAATCAATCCATCTCATGTTGTGGGTCGTTGTTGGCTTAGCAGAGTGATAGGTCTCCGAGTCACCCATCCATTGGTTGCGGGTTCAAAACCCACTCAGTCCAAAGTTTAATCAAAACATTTCTCAGTGGGTTTTTCAGACGATTGTCTTAGGTGGAAGAGTTGCTAGGCTCTGGCTGAAGATCAGAGGTTTCCTCTGGTTGATTGATTGATTGTTTGGTGTTTCACGCCACGCTCAAGATTATTTCACTTATATGGCGGCGTTGCCAGTTTAATTGTGGGAGGAAACCGAGCTCTTTGCCCGGAGGAAACCCACGACCTTCCGTTGGTAACTGGCAACCATCCCACATAGGTCATTCGAGTGAAAACCCAGTGGAAATGATCTTGAGTACACACATAATTTGATAATTTGGCAGCCTATTCTGTTGAATGATGTGCGCTACAATAACACTGAGTGTAAACCATCAATCAGTCTGTTGATGTCATGCTACATTCAGGCTTTGATTTTAGGTTTCTTTCTTTGTATTTCTAATTAACGCTCTGTGTTATTTTTTTCAAATGATTGTGCTATTTTTCTTGTTTGATTGGAAATGCATATTCATTGCCTGCGAGAAAATCCTCAGAGTCATTAAATTGCCTGCGAATGCATGTATGTTATATTTCCATCAAGGAAACGTTACTCCCCTTGCTGGGCTCTCTATTGAAAGGAGGAAGCATTTCTCCTCTTTCGCGAGATTTCTGGGACGGACCTTGTGTTAAATGAATGGGGAATTGTACAGAAAACTGTTGACAGGCTATAAGATCAAAATATTTCTTTGGGTTTTGCCTCAGATAGTAAAAATGAAAATGTAAAGATATAAATAATTCATTAAAACCTAACGAAATTATCTGTAAATAGATCTCTTTCATTGTTTGTATTGCTTTGCATTATAACGAGAAGGCGGCTGTTTCACTTGTACCTCCAAATGCACCTCCACTTTGAAGAGTTCTACTAATGGAAATAGAACATATTGGTTAAAGCATATTTTTATTTTTCATAAAATATATATGTTACAAACATTAGTCAATGGATTGATACATGAAAGCTTGCCGAGAAATCTTGGCTCTGCCGAATTTTTTTTTTTTTTCTGTGTTCGTCATAGGGTGTTTCACATTGCCAGCCAAATATATAATAAGTCACCCTCTAGACCGAAAATCCGGGCTACATGAAAGCAATCTTCTAATTTTTGTATTTCTGCCAACAGGTAGTATATTCTTGCTGTCAGATGTCCAAATCATTTTGCGGTTATATATCAGACAAAGGGAAACATACAGACACATTGTTAGATATACTCATGGGAAAAGTAAGTAGTACGCAAGCTCATGGGAAAAGTAAGTAGTACGCAAGCTCATGGCAAAAGTAAGTAGTACGCAAGCTCATGGCAAAAGTAAGTAGTACGCAAGCTCATGGGAAAAGTAAGTAGTACGCAAGCTCATGGGAAAAGTAAGTAGTACGCAAGCCTAGATAAATCAATTATTCTATAGAGAGAAAACATTTTATTTTGTATACTTTTTATACGCCCGACTTAAAAAAAGTTGGTCGTATTATGGTATCACCAGCGCCGTCCGTCCGGCCGTCCGTCCGGCCGTCCGTCCCGGATTCCCTTCCGCTCCATAACTTGAAGAGTTTTTATCTAATCTTTACAATTCTTTCACAACATATACCTTATGGGTAGAAGGTGTGTCATGAACCATTTATGACATCCTCGATTGCATAATGTGGCTTCTACATTGAATTATGTTATATTCTGTCTTAGTTTATATCTTCGTTCCCTTCCGCTCCATAACTCGAAGAGTTTTGATCCGATTTTAAATTTTTTTTTACAATATGTACTTTAGGGGTAGAAGGTGTGTCATGAACCCTTTAGGACATTGTCGATTGCATAATATGGCTTCTACATTGGATTATGTAATACTCTGTCTTAGTTTATTTCTTCGTTTCGTTCCGCTCCATAACTTGAAGAGTTTTGATCCGATCTTGGCAGTTTTTTCAGAGTATATACCTTATGTGCAGACGGTGTGTCGTGTACCATTTCTGACTTCACTTGTTGCATAATATAGCAGCCATATTGGATTATGTAATATTCCCTTTCGGCTCCAGAATTTCTTTCGTTTTGATATAATTTCTCCAATTCTTTTAGAGTATATCTAGCTTATAGGTAGATGATGTGTCGCATACCAAATATGATTTGAGTCTACATATTTTTTGTGTGTTTTGAAGATTTTTTTTTATCAGAACTGTGTACCTGCTGTTTTATATATATATATATATATATATATTTATATATTAATATATATCAATGCTTTTTTTGGTACACTTGGTCCAGATAATACTGGAAGCCAATTAATTTATACTTTCTGAGACTGTTTTCTTGGATAGTTTAATGTGCACTATAATAGCAAAAAAAGACCATTTTCTCAGCTTTATTACCCATCTGGTATTTATCAGAGTGGCTGTTTAAATAGAGATAAGAGGACAATGTCATCCACTGACACACAAGGTTTGTATATTTACACACCATTGTATCAGTGGTCAGGGTGAAGTTTGTGTGAAGTTTGTTTGCTTTGTACTAAAACTATTACAGCCAAGTCCAATAGAACAGTGTCCAAGTCAAAACTGTTAAAAGAATTTTAAGCTATTGTAATGCATTGATTGCTCCTTCCCAATTATGGAACATAATAGAAATGTCAAAACAGCCACAATGTTTCATTTTTTGCAATTAAAATGTGATTGAATTTACCTGAACAGATAACATATGTGTACTATAAACGTACTGGTATTTAGTTGCAGCTTCATCAAATTCAGAAAAGAACAACTTTTAATGTGAACAAGAAATTTCAATTGATGAAATTAAAACAAATGTTATATTAAATGTAAAGTTGTTAATCGTAGTGGTTCGACTTCGCCACGGCGGGCGTATGTTGAGTTTACTAAAACTCTTGTTTTTTTATTTAACGAATTTATTTACGCAATTTTGCTAAGTGTAGCTTTTAATTGAATAATCAATCCATGAATGAATCTGTCAGTCAATCAATCAATCACCGAATAGTCCATTTGCCAATTATTTTCCAGTGCTCGTAATTCAGCGACATTACAATAGGAGTTCAATCTGTGTCAAAGTTAGCAATGATACGCCATTTTCTGGGTGTGTCTTCAAAGTAGCATGAGCTGCCAAAATTCAAACTTTTTCATATATACTGATTGTCACGATAGTAAGAGGCTTTGAAAGCCACCGAAAAACTAAATGATTGATGTTGGAATGTGGAAAATCCATACAGTGTGTGACTTACAATGTATATGAGTTGAAATAGTGTTCAAAAAGTTTTTTAAAAATAACCGAGACCAACGTTCGTTCATTCAAGCCCGTGTTAGTTCAAAACAATTCTTCGTAATCGATTATTCTCGAAACACTAAAAAGCTTCTGAATTGTATGTCTTGAGGAAAATAGCCAAGAGTTGCAACATTCTGTTTAAACGTCAAAATTTCAACATTTTGGCAACTCATGCTACTTTAAATGTTACTATACAAAAATGATATATGTTTCAGTCACTCTGGTAGTGGGGAAAACAGTAATCAATGTCTGAATTTGACTAAATAAGAAATACTTTCAAGTCGCTGCTGTGTTTGCACGGTCTAATGCTTCTGCCATGACATCATAACGTTGTTGCTATGGAAACTGGCAAATGGACTATTGATGGATGGATCAATGAATGTAAAATCAATAAAAAAAATTCACGAAGTTTTACTTTTGTTATTGCAGGTAATGGTATCTGACATGGAAGTGAACACAGTGATAGAAATATCGCTACACATCATGAGTACAATTGTTATACAGTTACAGCGAATTCCAGAAAGGTCAATATCATGCTTGATTTATTTAGTCTTGACTTTGTAAGCTACCTTTTTATGCACATGTGACCTATGTGGGATAGTTGCCAGTTATCAACGGAAGGTCGTGGGTTTTCCTCCGGGCATAGAGCCCGGTTTCCTCCCAAAATAAAACTGGCAACGCCGCCATATAAGTGAAATAATCTTGAGCGCGGCATAAAACACCAAACAATCAATCAATCAATTTTTATGCACATGAGACAAACTTAAAGTGGCAGAATCTGTGAATTCTCAGGAATTCCAATTGGCAAGCTATTTGGAAGAGTTGCCATGCCGTGGCCGTTTCCGCAGGACAATGTGCCTGGCTTATTTAACCTTTAGTGCCCTTAACCTGGCAACGTGTACATACAGAAACTGAAATAATCTCCATTGCGGTCTAAATCATAAATCAATCAAACAATGGAAAAGAAAATGTGTGTGTTTTGAAAAAAGAATGATTAGTGTTGACTGAATAATATCAATTTAGGTTCTACTCTGTTTGAGGTAACGATGTGCTGAAAAGATGGGCAAATTTTGAAAAACCTGAAAACAGTTTCAAATTTGTGGTTTCTGTGTCTTTTGAATGCTACATTAATGTACAGTTTGTCAATACACGTTCAGCTGAAAAGCTTGTATTGAGAAAATTAACCTGAAATTTACCAAATATGTTTTTACCAGAAATTGTTCAACAGCTCGTGCCATTAACAGGCTATTTCATCTTGATGTTTGCCCAGATAAATTTTTGTTTATAAATTTTGCTAAAATGACACAATATGTTTGCTCTTTGTGACACACTTCTCGAAGTGTCTTTGGTCTCGGTGGGTCAGTTAGTTAAAATGATAGTCCCTCTGTCGTACACAGGCCTTCCATCGACACAACTGGAGTTTGAATCCCTCAGACCAAATAAAACTTGAAAAATTTCTGGGTGGATTTTTCACTCAATCGCCGTTTGTGGACGAGTTGCCAAGTATTCGCCAAAGAGACCGGTTCCACCCCCTCCCCCACTAAACCTGACAACAACGCTGCCATCTTGTGTGTGACATTAAACAATCAATCAATCGAAGTGTTTTTTCAGGGCTCTAACAAATACATGTGGGTTTGTCAAAATAAACCCGCCCCTTGTTATACATGCTAAGTGTCCTAAATTTATATTAATTTCATTTCTTTTGTTTGTTTAGTTTATCGGATAAAACATCTCTGGTGATTAATGTGTTTCTGGAATCTCAAATTGCCAGCCATACAGTAAGTCTATTTACACTGCTCACTAGTTTTAATTCCCATGTACCGTATTTTCACGCAAATAACCCGCGGGTTATACGTAAAATAAGTGTTGTGAAATACGCCCTGCGGGTTATAGTCGTGTGCGGGTTATATGTGCATTGCTGCTTATTTTGGTGAGAATAGGCGTGATTATATTACCAAATTGATGACAAAAGCAAATTTCTAAACAATCAACTTTTTACAACGATCGTATTGTATGAATATTTTCATTGTTGTTTTCAACTTTTCGCGCTTTATTCTCTAGACCTACAGAGTAGGCCTACACTACACTACAGCACGGCCGTAGTGTAGAAGCGGCAACAACGTCCGTATCTGCTACATTTATGTCATGTGGTCAATGATTGTGGGGAAAACTAAAGTTTTTTCTCAAGAATACAGTATTCCAGATGTAAAAAGATGGTTATTGAAAATGATCATGAGGAAATAAAGTTTGAATGACGGAAATCTTGTTTGTTATACATGGGCCCATGTATAAACGGAACGATCTACTTAATAATAGGGGTGATGGCTCAGTCCAAATTAGAAAACCATAAGAAATCAATTCACGGAGTACGGCGTATAACAACCCATTCGATCAATGGAATTTAGATTAAATTTTTAGAGCTAGTATGATTAAAAGCCCAAGCATACCTTTTTATCAAAATTTAAAAAGAAAGAAAAAAGCAGTTTGAAGTTTGAACTTGACTCTTGACACGACTTGAGTCTGAGATCAACTCAGTCGACTTCGAAGTCAAACTCAAAGTAAACGACATGCTGGTATGTCTGTTTACCAACATAACCGATCGCCGCGGGTTATACCCGTGTGCGGCTTATCTGAACATTTTTTTTTCCGAAAACATAATTTCTGCATAGTGCGGGATATACGAGGGGGCGGGTTATTTGCGTGAAAATACGGTACGGTTAGAATTCCGCTAATTCAAGGACGAGCAATGTGAAGATAACATCACATCTAAATGTGGTTGAAAAAAGCAATTCAGCAATTATACTCTTCTGAGAAATTCATGTATTATACCAAATTTGATAAACGTTGGGAACTATACATGTCATTAGTTAATAGTCTTTAATATTGTTTAAGTATATCAATACACAGGTTTTTTTTAAAATGTAGAAAGATAAAATGAAAATCTGTTTGCCTCCCCCCTTCATTACCCCGGTAGCTTTAGTTTTCTGACTTCATTGTACAGTTTATGTATTAGTATTATTTATTTTTATTTTTATTTTTTTTGTCTTTTCTTAATGTTTTGGCCTCATACTCTTTTTTAATGTTAAAAATGTGTAGATTTGTGTGACTACTTGTAATTTTTAAAATGGAAATTCTGATAAAAATGGAATACAAAAAAAAATAATAAAAAACATCGCATCACCTCTTGTTCTCTAAATATAAAACACTGAGCTAAGAATTCGGTTTATAGAAACATTTTGCTGACAGTCTGACAGAAGTTGAATTTTTAACAAGTGGAAATGAAGGAAATCAGAATATTCATGAACATGTTTCCCTTTGATATAAACTCCTTTATTCTCATAAATATATCCTAAAAAGATCTTCCCATAGTTAAATTTGGTTGTCTCCATGGTGATGTTATTTTTATTTTCAGGCTGCAGCTGCTCTACTGTTCAGTCAAATGGTATATTCTGGATCCGCAGTTGAGGTTCAGCCTGAGGAAATGTTAACAGCATGTCTGTCCGTCTTCACTGATCTAGCTGAGGTAAAAATTTGCTTTATTTCAACATTTAATTGAATTAAACAAAATGAAAATTTTTATATTTAAAATATTTTGATCTGCAAAAATTGCATTTTTTTTTTTCACAAATTTTTTAAAGTTTATCAGAACACTAAATGGCATTGTAAACAATTATTATTCATACAGTGTGTGGTATATACAACCAGAAATGGGAACAAAATTTAAATAACAGAGACAAAGGTTTATTTATTTTTGGCCAAAGTTTTCTCCAATTACTTCGATAACGCACTTACCAGGAAAACCCTTATGAAAAAGGGTTTCGCTCGGATAAAGAGCCAGGTTTCCTCTCCCACAAAACCTGGCAACGCCACCATATTTAAAGTGAAATAATCTTGAGTATGCGTTATCAATGAACTTGTTACAGTAATCCAGTAGTTATTACATTTCATTCTGTTAAGCTGATTTTCTATTTATGAAAACTGAAACAAACAGGCACAGGGGGAATCTTGTAAGCTTCTAATTGTGTTCAAAAGGGGGATATGTGATTTGAACCTTTATTCCCAAGCTAATTTCATACAGTGAAAACTGTTTAAACTGACACCTTAATAAACCAGAAACCAGAGTTGACACCTTAATAAACTGGAAACCAGATTTGACACCTTAATAAACTGGAAACCTGATTTGACACCTTGATAACCTGGAAACCTGATTTGACACCTTGATAACCTGGAAACCAGATTTGACACCTTGATAAACCGGAAACCAGATTTGACACCTTGGTAAAGCAGAAACCAGATTTGACACCTTGATAAACCAGAAACCAGATTTGACACCTTGATAAACCAGAAACCAGATTTGACACCTTGATAAACCAGAAACCAAATTTGACACCTTGATAATCCAGAAACCAGATTTGACACCTTGATAAACCGGAAACCAGATTTGACACCTTGATAAACCAGAAACCAGATTTGACACCTTGATAAACCAGAAACCAGATTTGACACCTTGATAAACCAGAAACCAGATTTGACACCTTGCAAAACCGGAAACCAGATTTTACACCTTGATAAACCGAAAACCAGATTTGACACCTTGATAAACCAGAACCCCATCCAAACTGACAGTATACCCAGTTTCCTTCTGTATTAATTGCATACTAAAATAACCTTAAATAACCATCTTTTTATTCCCCCCAAGACATGTCAGTATATACAGGTATCATGCTACAAAGATAATTTAAGAAGTTACATGAAAACAGGAGTTTTTGTATTTTGAACAGATCTGTGAGCGTTGTCCGTTTGATTATGGGGTTCTGGATGGATTACTGTTATTACTGTGTGAACTTCTCGCTCAGGTATTTATACTTTCACTTTCAATTATCATATGTCAATTTTTGTACATGCAAATGTTTATGACACGCATGGATTTAGTCCGGGTTTCTGACTCCAAAATGACTATATTTTTTTTATACTAATGGCCGTATTTTGGAGTCAGGGCTCATTGCGATCAAAAAGCCGAACAAGACTGCGCACTCCTGATCGGCCAGTATGTAGCCAGATAGCGACAGTAAATAACAATATAAATAGTGTCAAAACAACGTTTATGAATAATTTAGCTTTCTGTAATGTGAATTTAAATACTCAAAACTGAAAAACAGCAAAACGACGTGACGTCATCAATGGCAGGGAAAGTTTGAGACACATAGAGGCAATAGTCAATTCAGGCGACGAAAAATATTTACTGAGCGACTCTGGGTAGTTAGGTGAATTATTCATGAATGTGATTATGGCTCTATTACAACTATTTGAGTAGGTTATATTGTCACTGTCTAAATCTGACCACATACTGCCCAACTCCGGCTTTTTGATTGCAAAGAACCCCGACTCCAAAATACAACCATCAGTATAAAAACTAGTCATTTTGGAGTCCGAAACCCGGACTATGATGGATCAATCACCTTATTAGTTGCAGGGTTGGATCGAGGAGGGGATACGTATGGGTGGCCATTTGTGTCAAAATTATACATTTACCACTCAGCACAAAAGTTAAAATGTTTGGCGCGCTATTCAGAAAGATTTACATAGTGTATAATGTTAATAATGTTATGTGTTTTGATACAAATACAAAAAAAACATGAAAACTTGTTGAGTTTCTTGTAAAGTTATAACTTTGCGTTGAGCGTTAAATGTTTAATTTTGACACAAACGGCCGCCCATAGATACGGAAATATATGTATATAGTTATTACGAATATCTGTTTACTGACCACATATATTTTCTTATCCTCTCTCAAACGAACCAAGTAACAAATTTATCCAACCAAAGACCTAAAATGTTTGATATTCAAGCTTTCTTTCTCAAAGTTGACTGTTTTATGAAAGGCAGAAAATGAACACTGAAAGCTTTTTTCTCATATCTATGGCACGAGCAGACTTGACTGACAATTGTCTAGACATGACGTCACAAGCCATATATGGTAGTCGCCCTGTATGGATCAGCACCGCGACGTAATATGGAATATACAGGGTCTCCACGTGACAGGTTTGAACCAATGAACAGGAAGTATTCAGTGGGAGGTGGGATAAATTACAAAGTAAAATCTACGATAATGGTTTTTACATGTAGGCAATGCTATTTGCATACTTAAAATCATAAATGCTTTCTACTTAATTTTTATGGATTTTAGATTAAGACTACGGGAAATAGATGTTAAGAATTTAGTTCTGGATGTGAAAAATGCTATCGTAGATTCATCCAGAATTTTCGAAATAGGGTATCCAAAATAGCCAATTTGTGTTTAAAATGACCTACCTTTGTATCTTGGCTATGTTAAATACCTGGAGTCTGTTTCACAAAGCGGCGCAGCGTAAGTTTTTATGTAACTGCCATAGCAACCCATACTGTAGAGATACGTTAGTATGAAAGTTACGCAAAAAATGCATTTATGCCGCTTTGTGAAACAGGGCCCTGAACTATTGGGTGCCCAATTTTGACCATAGATTGTGCAAAAGAAAAGAGGGCACCCCTCTAGATGAACCCCTGCAGCCTGTATCATTTTCCCTTTGTTTCAGTGTGATGTGCCGGTAGCTCAGATGTATATACAGACTGGTATTTGGGGGGCCATGTGGCACCGTATTGCCCTCTCTCTACAAATACAGGGACCAATCACTGACCAGCAAAATGCAATCTCTGAACCAGTTGAAGGGGAGAGCACTCTAACTTTTCACTCTCCTGACTGGTCGATTATCTCCCCTCAAGGCTTGATGGCAGTTTTACAGATGTCTGTCTCTGTCTTCTCAAAGGTATCTATTAAAAGAAAAAAATACATTATTTTGTGGAATGCATTAATCTTAGTTTTTCTGGTCATAGCCTTAAAGTGGCATGAGCTGCCAAAATTCACTCTTTTTTCATAGTTTCTGATCGTCACGACAGAAAAGAGGCTTTGAAGGCCATTGAAAAACTAAACGATTGGCGTTGGAATGAGGAAAATTCATACAGTATGTGGCCTGTACAAACCGAAAACGTGTTCGAAATGTAAACAAAATTTAAATAACCCGGACGACCATTCATTCATTCTAAGCCTATAAAGTTAGTTCAAAACAATACTTCATCGTACATTTTAGACACTAGAAGCACTAAAAAGCTTCTGAACTTCTGAATTATAACCAATAATTTCAACATTCTTTTTTAACGTCGAAATATCAACATTTTGGCAGCTCATGCCACTTTTAATAAGACAAGGACAAATTTTTACTATATAGAAAAAATAATCAACTGCATTATCACATTCCTTTTGCCAATAGACCAATGAAATGGCTGGATTTCTGTCCAATATAATCTGTCAAACGCATCATGCAGAAAAAGAAAGATAAATGCCAATATAACAGATGCTGAAGACACCTGGTTCAAAATGTTCCAACAATAAGACAAAAACAACATCTCTGGCCTAAAATTCAACATTAAATGCTATTTTGACATTAAAATCTGTTGGTTTTAAGAATTTGGGCGGATTTTTTCCTTGGGAGTTTGGGCGCCCATACCTGTATACAGGTATCAAAATGTCTCTGGATTAGTCTATGGTACATGTCAGTCAGGTGCGGGGGCTCGTTTCACAAAGCAGTCGCATTGCAAATGAGGCGTAGTTGCCAATGGATACCATACCGAAGAGATACGACGTCATGGCAAATGGGATTGATTGCACTTTGCGATGGCTTCGTGAAACGGCCCCCTGGATTTCTCTGAATGAAAGATCCGAATAATTCATCCAGGAAGCAACAGAAACCCTAAGGTTTTCTTCTGCAGGAGATATTGCAAAATAAGCTTGTCTAAAACCTAGAAACATTATAAACAAACAAATAGGTTTTACACCGAAATATTTCATTAACATAATGGAATTCCACCATTTATTTGGCAAAGAAGGAGTTACTGAATAGCCATTTAATTGCTGATCTTATTTCTAGGAGACTTATCAGTGCATACCTAACTTGGCAGCTGTTGACAGCGTTGTCATGGTTACACTTGTCCATTTACTCAAAGAGGAGTTCTTGGCCCAGACTGCAAAAAGGTTTGTGTGATTTCAAATGCTATTGAGTCCAGAAAAAAGAAAAATCAAGAAAAAATATTTTATGTGTTTTTTGTTCAAGCGCCCAATGTGGAAGGGTCGACGAAGGGTTGTGAAAGAGCCCGGGTACCCTTGCTGATAAACTTGTTAATGCCACCACGGGTGCGGCTTATATATAGGCCTACTAATCATTCTCTTGTCTTATTCACATTCAACTAGAGCTATATTTATCTCTCATATTATTTCACTTATTTGGTGGCGTTGCCAAGTTTAGTGGGGGAGGAAACTGGGCTCATTGTCCGGGAGGAAACCTCTGACCTTTGACATGTACCTGACAACTCTTCGGCAAACAGCAATGTGAAATTTTAAAAATTTTATTTGCTCTGAGTGGGATTGGAACCCGCGCCACATGAAATGAATTAGATAAAGTATTTTTTAAAAACTTGTTTTGGTCTCTGACAAACTTATTCAGCTTTTTATCATAGTTGAGTTGTTGATTTTATGATAAATCTTGTTTTTAGCATCTTTTCACCTGTATTCCACTTGTTTGGGAAGTTTATAGTGGTCACCTGGATCCTGGGCCTGTTTCACAAAGCGGCGTAGATGTATTTTTTGCAGAGGTTTCATACTAACATATCTCTACAGTATGGGTTGCTATGGCATTTACGTAAAAACTTACACTACGCCGCTTTGTGAAACAGGCTCCAGGTGATTATTTATTCTCCTGGTAAGTTTTGTCATTTATTTTGTAGCTATGACGGGGGAGGTGCTCAATTGACAGAAGATCTAATCTTGCAAGTTACACAACTCTGTTGTTTCCCGTTTGCTGTGGACGCTAAGGAAGATCTAATGTCGGATATTCAACGGTAAGTTGGCATTTCTAGTATTACATTGATAAATGTTTTATGCCTAAGATTATATTGGTTATTTTATGCATGGGAAAAATTTTCGACACTAAATATCTCACAAGTATATCCACGGAAGAGCATCAAATAACAAATTGATCACCATCCAGGACAGCTTGCTTTCTGAAAATTGAGTAGAATTAACTGTTACAACAAGCTCACTCAAATGTCTTGGTTGAGTTGTTCATAAGTGTATTAGGCTTGTCTGGTCTAAATGACCTCCCAAAGAGTTCATCGCTATGCTTACGGAACAACATTCTAATCTGACTGCACAATACAGTTTCTCGTCTTGACTGAAGGATTCTGTGACTCAAATAGGCTTTCACTTCGTGGTAATATCAGTGTATTAAACCTTTACTCAAGGGTGACACAGAACAAAATATATACATATCTACAAAACACTTGAATACAGACTCACATTCTGGGCATTTCGACCAATCAAATGCCTAGAAATTTCTCTGGCTGGTGATAATATTACTTATATGGGGTGCTACCAGGTTTAATTGAGGCCAGTGACCATTCCAACAGAGGTCAAGTGTTAAACCGATGATAAGTTTGGTATTTTGGGCTGAGTGGATTCAAACCCGAAACCCATAGATATAAAGTTTGTATTGACACAAGAGTGCTACCTATCAATAAAAATGAAAGACTGTAAGCCATTGCTTGAAGGCTGGTTTTTGGTGGAGTTTTCAACCTACTGCCCCAATACATCCTAAGCTCCTATTTTGTAATGTGTGTCCCACCAGGAGCCTGTTTCTTAAAGTCTAGTGTAAGTTTTTACATAATTACCATAGCAACGTATCTACAGTATGGGTTGCTATATCATGTAGGTAATTACCATAGCAACGTATCTACAGTATGGGTTGCTATATCATGTAGGTAATTACCATAGCAACGTATCTACAGTATGGGTTGCTATATCATGTAGGTAATTACCATAGCAACGTATCCACAGTATGGGTTGCTATATTATGTAGGTAATTACCATAGCAAGGTATCTACAGTATGGGTTGCTATATCATGTAGGTAATTACCATAGCAACGTATCTACAGTATGGGTTGCTATATCATGTAGGTAATTACCATAGCAACGTATCTACAGTATGGGTTGCTATATCATGTAGGTAATTACCATAGCAACGTATCTACAGTATGGGTTGCTATATCATGTAGGTAATTACCATAGCAACGTATCTACAGTATGGGTTGCTATATCATGTGGGTAATTACCATAGCAACGTATCTACAGTATGGGTTGCTATATCATGTAGGTAATTACCATAGCAACATATCTACAGTATGTGTTGCTATATCATGTAGGTAATTACCATAGCAACGTATCTACAGTATGTGTTGCTATATCATGTAGGTAATTACCATAGCAACGTATCTACAGTATGGGTTGCTATATCATGTAGGTAATTACCATAGCAACGTATCTACAGTATGGGTTGCTATATCATGTAGGTAATTACCATAGCAACGTATCTACAGTATGGGTTACTATATCATGTAGGTAATTACCATAGCAACGTATCTACAGTATGGGTTGCTATATCATGTAGGTAATTACCATAGCAACGTATCTACAGTATGGGTTGCTATATCATGTAGGTAATTACCATAGCAACGTATCTACAGTATGGGTTGCTATATCATGTAGGTAATTACCATAGCAACGTATCTACAGTATGGGTTGCTATATCATGTAGGTAATTACCATAGCAACGTATCCACAGTATGGGTTGCTATATCATGTAGGTAATTACCATAGCAACGTATCTACAGTATGGGTTGCTATATCATGTAGGTAAAAGGATGTACATGTATGCTAAGCTGCCTTGTTAACAGCCCCTTGATACATGTGAGGAATTGTTTATAAGCTCAAACCCACCCCTCTGCAACGCCACCCCCTAGCCCCACCCCCACTCCACTACATTCAATGTATTAATGCCAAACCAACTACCACAATTTGATGTCTTACATTAATATTTTTCCGAGGCATCAAATAACGAATTGATCACCATCCAGGACAGCTTGCTTTCTGAAAATTGAGTAGAATCAATAAGCCTCTTTCGAGTTTGGCTAAAACCCCGCGAGATCACGCGAGAAATGAGTTTAGGGGTATAACTCTCACTGACCAGCCGTTCATTTAACATTTGTGTCTATGGTGATCGACGGTTATCGTGTGGCTTTGTCTTTGATTCTTTATTTCTAAATCATTTCTTTAATCCAATTTTTTTTTGTGAAACACACCAGAAGCTATCAGTGGCGTTTTTGCCAGTTGACAGTCAATAAAAATATTTATATCGCGTGGATACGCTTCGAAGCTGTAAAAAATCAACGGTGAAAACACAACTATACGACGTGTTATTTTTGTTTTAGAAATAATATTATTTTTTGGTCCGTCAAAAAGAAGTATCTAATGGCTTTGTATATATCTTGATATGTCTCACAAAAAGACTTTTGTAAAAAGTATAGATTGTAAGTTGAGAATCACAGAAATAACAACAGGGTTTACATAAGTACTAATGTTAATCAGGTGCCGATCGGTGAAAGTTACACCCCTAAACACGGGCCTCGCGTGATCTCGTGGGACTTCCGCCAAACCCGAAAGGGGCTTATTGTTAATAAGCTATCAGTAATTTTAACCTTGTTACAAATATTCTGTTGATTTAAAATGATAATGTTATTCTGTATTGTATTGATAAACACTAAGACACACGTGCACAAGGAAAATCTGCGTTTATTGCAGGTGTCTGTACAGATCTGAGTTGTTACCCAGGGTGATGTTGGCCTGTATACAGTACCTGAAGACTGACCAACTAGAAATACCCATTGGTTTGGTTACACGATTGGTCCTGAGTAATTCACAGTTTATGGATCAGTTTACCGAAACAGTCACCAGTCTTAATGTAAGGCCAGCATGTTTTTTAAAAACTTTATTGGCGTATTAGGTGTTGATTGGTTTAAACATATTTTATTTTGGTTACGTAATAGCATTAAGCCGAGACTTAGTGCGCTGCTCCGTTTACGTTACTGTGTTGATTGATTGATGTTTTGTGACACACTTAAGATTATTTCACTTATACATGTATGGTTGCATTGCCAGGTTTAGTGAGGGAGAAAACCGAGCTCTTTGTTCAGAGGAAACCCATGACCTTCGGCTACTACGTGGGAACTCTTCCACATACGTTGACTGAGTGTAAAAATCCACTCAGAAATATTTCGATTTTTTTATTTTATTTGGTCTGAGTGTGATTCGAGGGACGATCACTCTTATAAATTTTCAGATTTTTGGGTTTGTCCCAAACAGGATTCAAACTCGTGATCAATGTACAGAAGACTTGTGTTGGTGTTGTAGACTGTTTACCGATTGTTCCACCGGATCTGAGCCCTCTCAGCGACAATAGAAAAAATTGAATTAATTTGTTTTGTTCTTACGTATTTATTTGATTGATTGATATTTTTCACCTCGCTCAAGAGTATTTCTTTTATATGGCAGGTTTTGTTTGGGTTTTCCCAGAGTAAACTCCTGCCCCTCGGCAATTACCTCATAACTCTTCCTGAACGGACTGAGTTTGATTTGAGAAATAAAAGCAGATTCCAGAAAATATCCTACATGTACAGAAGTTTTCTCAGCCTGTTCTAACCTACATGTATAATAAATGAATAAACTACCCTTTTTTTTGGAGGGGGGGGGGGGGGGGGGGGGTGGAGTCAGAGTGATAGTCCAACGCAGCCTTCCACCAATGAGGAACAAGATGAAGTCCCACTCTGACCAAACAAAAATTGAACAAATTTCTTAGTGTATTTTTCATTCGATTGTCATATGTGGATCAGTTGCCAGATACTCGACAAAGGTCGGGGGTTTCTTCCTCTTGAATGAAACCTGGCAACACAGCTGTATAAGTAAAATAATCTTTTTTTTTTGGACTGGTGGAAACTTTCTTACTTTTTCTTCCATACAACAAACATCCCTCCCCAAATATCCCTGTTTATTGTCTATGTAATACTGATTATTATGTGAGATTGTCAGATTGACTTGCACTTATCTGATGCGTGTCAGTAGGTTTGAAGAATACTTTGTAATCTTATTATATTGTATTTCACCAGGGGAAAGGGGTAAATTTCTTGTGCCAAAGTGTGGACGCCTCATCACCTGACCCAGTTCTGTCGGACATACTGTCACTGTGCGGTCATCTTGCCAGACTCACCCCAAAACACTTACATCTTATACAGTCTATCTTCCAAGGAAAAAAAGGCAAGTATTACCCAATGAACTATATGCGTGGAATGGACACGTCTCATTGGCTGGTTTGGATCTGACTTAGTAAAATGTGCCGCCATTGATAGTTGAAGCGCGCGTGCATAACAGTCCTGGATCGAAGTTGCATCATCTCCTAGTAATGGCGGCATTTGATGCATATGAAATACCATGTGACCTCCATTCCGCTCATGCAGTTCATTGGTATTACCTGATCGTTCAGCTAAATTGTGACATCACAGAATGAGAGGTAAAGACTATCCTTGCTCGGATCGCTGGTAACGGTGCCGTCGTTTGTTTACGACTCATCAGAGGCGAATGATAGCAGACAGTGTTGTCACTCTTTATATAGGAGCCTTTGTTGTCCCGTTGTTAAGCATGTTGTTAGGCGTGATGTGGGTTAGTATTGTAGTTGTGACATCAGACAAACAATTTCTCAGTGCTTGGACAAATAACGCATCTTGGACAAGTCTGCGGATGTTTTTTACACAGGGTCCTATACCCTATATATGAAACATCAAAACTTTCGTTTGCAATTGATAAAATAAAATCATGATTAGAAGATATGATGGCAGTTCAGATTGTTCTTGGCTTAACAAACTGTTTTGTTATTTATTTTTTAGGCGATTATGAACCTTTCCAGAATCTTTTATGTCACAACAGTGCCGTGGTGAAGTCTCGGACGTGTAGTTTACTGGGTAACCTTATGAAACATGACAATAGAATGTACAACATCCTCTTTAAACGGTATGCCAATTTTGTAGAAGCGAAGGGGACTATAGTTTTGCGCTCTGTCCGTCTGTCAGTCCGTCACGGATAAGTTGTTAAACAATATTACCGCTTTTCCTTTTCTAACAAATTTTTCCTTGTCATTTTTTTCTAATCTTTTTATTGATTCCTGTAAATGGGACTTTCTCGCACATGATGAATTCAAATAAATAAAAATAGCCTTAAACATGTTTAATCCTTGGATATTCATGAAGTGAAGCTATAGTGGCTCTTTAAATCCCCCCCCCCCCCCCCCCAAAAAAAAAAAAAAATGTTGACTGTAATATAAGCTTTTTCATTATTTTTTTTATAGGGAATCTCTTTTTAAATCTTTGCTGAATTGCTTGAAAGACGAAGATCACAATGTCAGAAAGGTAAGCGAAACATGAAAATCCGGAGGGGGGGGGGGGGGGGGGGGGATTTTAAAAAATCTGACTGGGAAGGAGCTTGGGTTTCGTCTCTCGCTTAATCTGAAAGCACACAGTACAAGTTGATTGTTGGATGTTTTACATTGTACTCAAGATTATTTCCCTTATATAGCAACGTTGCCAGGTTTTTAGGAATTTGCGAGACGGGGAGGGGTCTTAAGCTTTAGCCCGCAGACTTAGAAATTTTCTGACATCCATATTTTGGGGGTTTCAGTTGGACCCAAAACCCCTACCCAATAAATAATCTTGACTTTGGAATAAAACACTAAATAGTAAACTGTGAAAACCCCACTCAGACAGAAAAATTTTTCGTTTTCATTTGGATTGACTCGGGACTCCAATCCACTACCCAATGAATAACTTTATAGTAATCGGTCAACCATCATGTTTTCTCCTCTCAACGACCTTGACATTGTCACAACATATTATTATTCATAACGAAAATATTATTTTACGAGCCATTGTCTTAATGATTATTTTAAGAATCATAATCTTTAATCAACTCTTGATGAAAAGCGTTTTGATTGATTGATTGTTTTGTTTTGTTTGTATTCACAGGGTGCCATCTATGCCGTGGGAAATGCAGCTTACCATTCTGCAGTTTTGTATTCAAAATTAAAGCCGATTATTCCAGTACTCGTACAGCTTTTACGGGACCCCGTGTCTAAAACTAGATGTCACTCAGCCAGTAAGTAATGGTATTCTTTGATAAGGATGATTGATTGATTGATTGATTGAGGTTTTACACTGCACTCAGGATTATTTCACGCTGTCGCTGTTAGATGTGAAACGAAACCAGGGTCAGTGCATGAAGGAAACTTGCAGCCTCTGTCGAGTATCTGTTTGATAATACATTTGATAACTCTGAGTGTGACTCAATTCTGACTGCTGACTGAGAATGTTATCGAGTTCACAGCGTTGGTGAGTATCTATTTGATAAAAAACGTGCATTTGATAACTGTGAGTATGACTCAATTCTGACTGTTGAGAAAAATGGATCCGCAATGATTGAACCGATAAACCTTGTGGCTTTTCCATATTTAAGAGATAATCTTGAGTACAGTTCTAATCAATTAATATTTGATTGCTCTTCTTCGTTTTGTTTATGATCTGTTTAAACATACACCATTGTAACCATGTTCTTTATAAGAAAATTTTTTCTTAAATAATGTTGTTTGTTTTTTTTCCTCCGCAGGTGCCCTGGGAAATTTGACTCTGCATTCAGCCATGTTATGCCAGGAACTGATCAAAGCCAAGACTATAACCAGGTATACAACCCACTGGGACACTTAACTCTATAAGCTTTCATCCAATGGGGTTGGGGCCTCAGTCAGTTAGAGTAATAGTTCCTCAGACCGACACACGCCTTCCATCGATGCGGCGCTGGGCCTAGTTTCACAAAGCGATCTTAGCTAAGTGTGATCTTAACTACCATGGCAACCAATGCTAAAGATATATGTTGCCAATCGTAATTAAGCTCAACTTAAGCTAAGATCGCTTTGTGAAACTGGGCCCTTGCTCAAATCCCACTCAGATCAAATAAAAATTAAAAAATTTCTGGGTGGATTTTGCATTTTAAGAGGAAGCGTCCAACAGCAGCCATACATGTATCTTCAGCGGTCTGGGAGGTTGTCGGGACATCATTTCTAATGTTACAATACACTTCAGACAGGGATTTTTCAAAATAGAGCAACGTTATTACATATTTTTCCCAATTGAGCTGCGTTTTTATCTAAAACACTGTATTTTTGTATAGTGTGAGAAAAAGATTATCCAACTCGAGCCAGTGTGTTACAATGGATATCTCTCTCGTTTACCCGAGGCTCATGTGATATTCATCATAACACTCTGGCTCTTGTTATATATACAATGTAACCTCTATATAGTAGTGAAATAACCTGCTCCCCGTGTTATCATGGACTGTGTCTGTTGTAGTTTGTTGGATATTGTCTGCCATGACACACAGCCCAGTGTTCAGTCACATGCACTGCTAGCATTGAGAACCATGTCACAACAACCCTACCTTAAAAAGGTAACGTACATGTGTATTTATCATTATTAGTTGTCACTTAATAAAAACCTTCAAAACCTATGCAGTGGATGGACCAGGTACCTGGGGATTCCCCTCAGACACAGAGGGTTGAGTGTTCCATAGATGTGTCACCAGGTACCAGGGGATTCCCCTCAGACACAGAGGGTAGAGTGTTCCATAGATGTGTCACCAGGTACCTGGGGATTCCCCTCAGACACAGAGGGTTGAGTGTTCCATAGATGTGTCACCAGGTACCAGGGGATTCCCCTCAGACACAGAGGGTAGAGTGTTCCATAGATTTGTCACCAGGGGATTCCCCTCAGACACAGTGGGTAGTGTTCCATAGATGTGTCACCAGGTACCAGGGGATTCCCCTCAGACACAGTGGGTAGAGTGTTCCATAGATGTGTCACCAGGTACCTGGGGATTTCCCTCGGACACAGTGGGTAGAGTGTTCCATAGATCAGGTACCAGGGGATTCCCCTCAGACACAGTGGGTAGAGTGTTCCATATATGTGTCACCAGGGGATTTCCCTCGGACACAGTGGCTAGAGTGTTCTATAGATGTGTTACCAGGTACCAGGGGATTCCCCTCAGACACAGTGGGTAGAGTGTTCCATAGATTTGTCACCAGGGGATTCCCCTCAGACACAGTGGGTAGAGTGTTCCATACAGCTGTAAATGTGTCACCAGGTACCAGGGGATTCCCCTCAGACACAGTGGGTAGAACGGAAGGTCTAGCTTTTCTTTCCAGGTGGGCATGGTGTCTGTTTTTGTTGCACTAAAGCTGACATGAACTATTATTGAGTCAGTCATGTCGACCAATCAATAATGTTTATGTTCAGATCGATGGAATTGGAGATTGTTACCTGTTATTACCATGCTCTATGGACCATTGTATGCATGTACTCACTGGACATTTATACCTTCATGTAAGACGCAAATCTAACTTGTACATTTTGTATTTTCAGGAAATGCTTGTGCTGAAAGCTGTGAAGAAATTATCTCCCATTACCTCCGGCCATACACCGAGGGCGAGATCAGCGAGTTCTGGTCCCCCCAGCATTGCCTCCAGTATAAACAGCTCCTCAGGGAACCCTAACACTGTAGTTAACCATTGTAACAAACTGCTTCTCAAGCTTAAAGGTTGAGACCATCAAATCTATTATAGCTGTAATATATTATATACACAAATTGTCACACTGGGTGAAGGACATTAACAAGGACGATCTTTCTCACTTAGAAAAGATTATGTTTATGAGCATGTATTATAAAGAAAATATCTTGGCCAAACTTCATAAAGAATGGGTTTTCATAAGGCAGCCTGTCAACATAACATATCTTGTTGACATATCGACAACCCATCTTGTTGGCCCATCACATCAACACTTGTTGGCAACACGCCCCGTCACACTTGTTGCCAACCCGTCCCATCAACACTTGTTGCCAACCCGTCCCATCAACACTTGTTGCCAACCCGTCCCATTAACACTTGTTGCTAACCCGTCCCATCAACACTTGTTGCTAACCCGTCCCATTAACACTTGTAGGGAGCAAAGATAGCCGAAGGGAGTTCCGACTGACAGATACTTACATTTCTATCCACGTTTATGTGCAGCTTGTGACTTTTGTGACTTTTGAATATAATGTTTTTTGACTCATGGTTAAGTTTAGGAAATCCGTCCTCAGATTTGAAAGTCAATCCATACTATATTTTTTAGGCCATTCAATGATTGGTTTGAATGTCCCACATATTTTTAAAACCATTTAGAATGTACAAACTAAATATTTAATTTATTTGCTATGCATTTGTTGTACTCCGTCCGTTAATTTTATTCTTATTTATGCCAATATTTATGTAAATCATATTGTAAATAAACTTGTTTCTAATGTATATGAAATCATCTTTGGTTCGGCCCAAAACATGAACCAATCAATCCATGAATGTCGCCAGTTCGAATCACACAAAGTGAACACATACTCTCCTCTTGGATTCTTTCTGATAACCAAATAAATCAATTTATCTTACGTGTGACGTAATTGGGTAAATACATTGATCAATTCTGTGAACCACGGCTAACATTTCGTGTCGTCACCTATAGCGTTGCAAGCATAACCATGTATGATATACCCAACCTCGGGTGTATTGTAACGCTTACAATACTAGGTCACATAGGCCCTGTGAACAAAGCGGCGTAGCCTTAGTATCTACGTTATTCTAAGGACATCCGATACTGTTGCTTGAGTTAGTTTCATGAAAGGCTTTACTCGTTTTACTTCATGCGGTACAATAAAGGCACACTTGCCGCGAAAATCCAGAAGACTGTTTACATTAAAAACAGTAGCCGGTTTTCTGTATTTTTCCCAGACAGAAAAAGTTAGGAACTTTCATTTTTTACCAGAAATTGAAAGTTTTGACATCATTTAGTATTTTTAATTTGAAATTGAAAAACAGATTTTTGGGGTACCCGTAATGTCAACAAACTTCGAACCTGGTCGTGTGCAAAAGTGCCGTAAGGGTTTGAGTCGTGTGGACGATCTAACGACACAGTATAATTTTACGAACTTTATCGAAGAAATACATACTAACGATCGAGTAAGAGGGACTATAAAAGCCTGCCGAGTGCAAACCACAGACAAAAACGCTTGGGTGAAGGTAATCCACCAACACTGAACGGGGTTGTTGTTGTAATCAAGCTTCGATTCTTCGTTTGTTTTTCACCGTCATTTATACATTCTAAACCTAACTGGACATGCTTTATGTGTGTTATGTTTAATTTTAGTGGTTTTAGCCGTAGTAAGCTCGTGCAAGTTGGTTTTTTTAAACAAATGTCAAACAGGCTACGACGGCAAGTGGGCCCTACGCGGCACCTAGCCCGTCACAATGATAGCGCTATAATTCTATTGCCACGATAGCCGCACACATGTGTCTCTATCCTGGTTTACTTACTTTGACGGTCAGGTAGATATTGCCACGACAACTTTCACCGGGATGATGGGGCTTTCATTTGGACACCGAGCCCAGTTCCCTTATTCATAAATTTTAGTAGGGGCTGACATGGCTTCTGTGTACAATCATTTGTCCCCTCATATTGACAGGATAAATGCTTGCTAAATCTACCTTATTGTGCTACGCGGGTTCGATTTGAGGATGATCGGACATCATTCAAAATTTATAAAAAATTTGCAATTGTAGAAACGATAATTGTGGGTACCTAAGAAATCGAATTTATTTCCAATTAAAAATACAATTGATGCTAAGATTCAAAGATGTTCAAATATGAATAGCTTTACCCACTAAGCCACCGCAAGTGTTGTGAGTGATAGTCTCTCACGCAGACTCAAATCTTCCATCGATTTGGTCGATTGATTGATAAACGATTTTACGCCACACTCTAGATGATTTCACTTATATAGCGGCGTTGCCAGGTATAATGAGGGAGGATACCAGGCTCTCTGCCCGGAGGAAACCCCCTGACTATCGGCGTTTACCCGGTAACTCTTCTAGCCTACATACGGCGATCGAGGGAAAAATCCACGGAATTTAAATTATTTTGATCTGAGTGGGATACGAACTTGAACTGCATCGCTGGAGTAAGGGACTATCACACGAACCGACTGAGCAACCAAGACCACCCTCTCGTGGTTTAGAATCCGACTTTGTCACAAAACAAAGTCGCTTTATCTGGCGCACATCATTCAACAGAATGGAGCCGCCAAATAATCAAAGCATGTATGTATGTAAAGTCGTATTCTCGCTTATGTGGAAGGATTGTGCGATTTTGGCAGTGGATTACCTTGCGGCAAAGGGCTCCCTGTATGTTCCTACCTGATCACGCCTCATATAAGTTAAATTATCGACGTAAAACATCAATCAACCAATCTAATTTCTTCTAACTTGGAATCATCTGTTGCTCAATCGGCAGAAGGATATTCTCTCAGTACGACATAAGCCTTCCGTCGATCGTCGCAGGTTCGAATCCTACTCATTTCAAAGAAAAAGTGATACATTTCTGTGTGGGTTTTGCACTCGACCAACCTATGTGGAAGAGTTGCCATGGTCTCGCTGAAGGTCGGGGTTTCCTCCAGACAAAGAGCTCATTCTCTCCCTTTTGAACCGGGTACTCCAGTGCGCTATCAATCATTTATCTGAAAACAATTTAGGAAAACAACCTCATTTTTTCGATAAAACATATTTCTGCATTTTCGCTGTTAGTGTGCATTATTATAAATATGCCCAGAACATATGTAGGCCCGACTGTGGTTGGGGATATCCAACGTCAATATACATTGGTCATTGACTGATTGTTTGGTGTTTTACACCGCGCCCAAGATTATTTCACTTATATGGCGGCGTTGCCAGTTTTATTGTGGGAAGAAACCGGGCTCTGCGCCCGGATGAAACCCACGACCTTCCGGCAGTAACTGGTAACCATCCCACATAGGTCGTTCGAGTGAAAAGCCAGTCAGAAAATTTTCCATTTTTGTTGTTGGGACTGAATTGGATTCGAACCCGGGACATATTGGTGGAAGTGTCCAAAGCTCTACCTATTGAGCCACAGAGCCCCCCCCCCCCCTACCAACCCCACCCCAACCCCACACACACACATTGACCATAGAGTGGGGAGGGGGGGGGGATATATTGGGTTGAATAATGCAACTTCAGGAGAATTATCTCATTTTTGTCTGATTTTCTGGTAATTGAAGTAACACAACCGGTTGACAGTTTTTGTGCATCCTTATCGATATTTTAGTTCACCGCTGACTCCAAAAAATTATGCAAATGTTTGAATTTGGTCAGTATCTTCACTTTTTTCCATGGACTACAGGATTGTGTCATTTTTCCTAACCCGAGTTAGATTATTTTTGCGTGAGCGATGAACTAAAGGTTGGATTGGGAAGCACTGGATATTTCAACCGGCTGTGTGGTTTCAATTAGGAGACAATGTGGGATGTTTGCCAGTTACCAACGGAAGGTCGTGGGTTTCTTCCGGGCATAGAGTCTGGCAACGCCGCCATATAAGTGAAATAATCTTGAGCGCGGCGTAAAACACCAAACGATCAATCAATCAATCAATCAATTAGGGGAGGGGGCATCGATGATCCAGTGGGTTAGAGAGATCATCCGTCAGTCCAAGATAGACCTTCAATCGAGGCGGTGCGGGTTCGAATCACAGACCAAATAAAAGTTGAAAACTTTCTGAGTGGATTTTTGAACTCGGTCGCCTTATGTGGAAGAGTTGCCAGGTACTCGCTGAAGGTCAGGGGTTTCCGGGCAATGAGCCCGGTTTTCTTCCCCCACTTAACCTGGCAACGCCTCCATATAAGTGAAATAATCTTGAGTACGGCGTAAAACAACAATCAATCATTTTGGATAAAATCAAAGAAAAATGATATTTTAAGCGCGTTACACTTTCCAACTCTTCTGGCAAGCACAACATAATTTTACTTTGGCCATGGCGTTTGGATATTTTAAACTAGGCCTATAAGCAAAAATAAAAACAAATAAACAATTTTGTAAGTTTTGAATTTTCAAAGAAAGAAAAAAAGATATTTTCCTTAAAATCAATGTTAACACAGCTTACACAAATGTAGCCAAAACCATACCCGTTAAAACGAGAGCTATTGAGCATGGTCAAAGTTTTGGCTAAATGCTATCCCAACTGGCCCTTGGGTAAACCTGAAGCTGCTGGGACTGCTCTTTTCAGATTTCAGTTTCTGATTGATTGATTGATTGAATTCTTTTGGGCTATACACACGTTGTCTTTTCACAACTGTCCAATGACACCGCTGTTCCATCTTGTTCTAGAGGCTGCAATAACGGACTTTTTCCTTCCTGGGGGAAATTATTTGTGCCCCACTGAAACATTATCTGCCGGACGAGTTGCGATAAATGATCAACTGAACCCGATAGCGGGTTTCTCGGATTTTGAAAGGCTGTCCCTGAACGGATGTTCCGCCATGCCGGGGAATGCATATGTCTGCGGACTAACTTTTTCCGACGGTAAATACAAAAGTCAATCATGAATATCATAAAAAACACGAATATAATGGGCAGTATGATAACCAAAACGACGGGGACTTTTTCTTGGTACCAAAATACGTCTGGAAAGAACAAATATAACCAGGTAAAATTGCATTATAAACTAAACACGTAAAAAATGAAAATATAGAAAAATAGCATGAGCTGCTAAAATGTTGATTTTTTCTACTCAAAGAGAATGTGGAATTATCGGCTATTTTTTCTCAAGACGTACAATTCAGAAGCCTTTTAATGATAGTAATCTCGAGAATGTAGATTAAAACAGTGTTTTCAACAAAGGCTTGGAATGGATGAAAGTTCGTCCCAGTTAGGCCTTCTATAAAGTTTGTTTACTGTTTACTGTTTGGATACTATTTAGGCAAACCAGTTGGAAAAGCGTAGTTGGAAATTTACTTGACTCGATTGATGTTTTACGCCTATTTCAAGATTTGGCCATAAGTATATATTACTAAATGGTGGGGTTACCAGGTTTAGAGGTGAAGGAAATCGGATTTCTGTCCGGAGGAAACCCCAGACCTCCGATAGGTAAATAGGCGCAAAGTTATGTCGGGCGAATAAATCTTGAAAAACAGCCCTTGGTACCTGGCGCCGATCTCACTCTCAAATCGACTTGCAATTTCTTTAAATTCTGCTGAGCGAAATACGTATGATATATGAATAAAAATATAAGGACCCACAAGTAGGATAACTAATAATTTCTATGTATACAAACATTGACATAGATTTGGGTCTTAAATCCATAAAATCAGCATTCCAAAGATATCCTGACCACCGTCGTCCGGATAAAGACATTTTAGAATTGCTGGAACTTAGCTTAAAAGGTAACGATTTTGAATTCAATGGGGATATCTTTCAGCAAATTAAAGGGTGTGCTAACGTTTTAGTCCTGATATTCTTCACAAATGTCACCAACAACCTTTTATTTACCTTCGGTATCTGGATGACATTTTTATCATTTGGCAACATACGTTGGAAGACCTTCATATTTTCATTGATACTCTTAATTCTCACGACTCAAGCATTAAATGACAGCCTAATATTGATCACACTTCTGTGGATTTTTTGGATGTAACTATTTACAAGGGTCATACATATCATACTACTGTGTATCTAGATTACAAAGTATTCTTCAAACCTACTGACACGCATCAGCTGCTACATGCTGGGTCATACCATCCTCCTCACACTTTCAAGGGAGTCATTAAATCTCAGATTTTTAGATTCTATAGAAACTGTAGTTCTTTAGATTTTGTTAACCAGGCTTGTTCTGTTCTTTTTAAAGCTCTCCTCCCTAGGAAGTATTCTATTAGATTACTCCGAAGGATCAAATCTAACACAGTAAGACAAATCATGTTTCCCCCTTCATCCCCCGATACGCTTACCTCCCCTTCACGAGTGTACCACTACCGTCCAACATTTCTCTCAGGTACATCAATAAAATGCCTTAAGACGCGATGCAAACTCGATATATACATACCCGATCGCGGAACCTTTTTCGGAGAACAAACTCGCAACAAATTTCAAATGGCAGAGAATCTTAATTGTGACTCCTCTAATATCGTGTATGTAATCACGTGCAAAAAATGTCGCAAACAGTACGTCGGAGAAACTCAGAATTCTCTACGACAAAGAGCAGCCAACCATTTATCTAGTATAAGACTTAAACATGATGTACCCGTGGCACAACATTTCAATACTCAAGGTCATTCGGTCAAGGACCATTTTGAAATCATGCCTATTGAGAAAATCCCATTTCTCACTTCCGCTGCAGATACGAAGCACAAACGTTTGGAAAGGGTAAGTTTTTGGATTCAAACATTACAAACTATTTATCCTTTGGGTTTGAACTTGGACCCCGGAAGATGTCGTGAAAAAACTATAATACCATTTGTGTTTCAGTATAACAAAGCTAGCATCGCTATGGCCAAGATTATAGTAGAAGAATACAAACTACTTCAAAGTAAACTTGCTCGACCTCTGACCCAAAGGCCAGTCATTGCTTATAAAAAGAACAAGAGTTTGAAAGACATACTGGTCAGGGCTAAACTCCCCTGTCTGCCTTCTACCTAGGTTTTCTGGGAAAGGGTATGGGGGGGGGGGGCATAATATATAGTCTGACGATATTCTTACTATAGCTTAAGATGCGTAAGCATTGTCAATGTAATACAAAGTGTTCCAGAAAATTCTACTGACTAAGGCCAAGCTCCTGTCAGTCGTCAACCTAATGAAATATCATAGGTTTACTTTATTACAACAATCTATGATGGGGTATAAAGGTCTAAATGATATACCTCTTTTTAACACAATTAGAAACTTTTAGTATTAGAATTTTAGTGTTCATAAATATGATATACCCGACCTCAGGCGTATTGAAACCCTTACAATACTACATGTAGGTCACATAGGCACTGTGAACAAAGCGGCGTAGCCTTAGTATCTACGTTATACATACGATAAAACTTAAGCTACGCGGCACGTATAGCCAGTCACAGTGATAGCGCTATTGCCACGGCAACTTTCACCGGGATGATGGGGCTTTCATTCGGACACCAGCCCAGTTCCCTTATTCATCAATCTTAGTAGGGGCTCACATGGCTTCTGTGTACTATCATTTGTTCCCTCATATTGACAGGATAAATGCTTGCTAAATGTACCTTATTGTGCTACGCGGGTTCGATTCGCGGATCGGACATCATTCAAAATTGATATGATTGTTGCAATTGTAGAAACGATAATTGTGGGTACCTAAGAAATCGATTTTTTTTTTCAAATTTAAAATACAACTGATGCTAATATTCAAAGAAGTTCAGACATGAGAAGTATTCAACTTTTCCGGCGTCTTAGTGGGTATATACTGTCTCCCACATACTTCAGCCTTCCATCGGTGGGTCGAGGTTTAGTCGATTGATTGATTGATGTTTTACGCCACACATTTCACTTATGAGGCGGCGTTGCCAGGTTTAGTGAGGGAGGATACCAGGCTCTTTGCCCCGGAGGAAACACCCTGACGATCGGCGAGTACCCGGTAACTCTTCCACATACGGCGATCGAGGGAAAAATCGATGGAAGGCATGTGCTGGAGTTAGGGACTATCACACGAACCGACTGAGTCACCAAGACCACCCTTTCGCGGTTTAGAATCCGACTTTGTCACAAAACAAAGTCGCCTTATCGCTTATGTGGAAGGGTCGTCAGATTTGGGCAGTGGATAACCTTGCGGCAAAGGGCTACATGTATGTTCCCACCTGATCACGCCTCGTATAAGGGAAATAATCGACGTACACGGTACAACATCAATCAACCAATGTAATTTCTTGGAATCATCTGTTGCTCAATCGGCAGAGGGATATTCTCTCAGTACGACATAAACCTTCCGTCGATCGTCGCAGGTTCGAATCCTACTCAGTTCAAAGACAAAGCGACACATTTCTGTGTGGGTTTTGCACTCGACCGACCTATGTGGAAGAGCTTTGCCATGGTCTCGCTGAAGGTTGGGGTTTCCTACGGACAAAGAGCTCATTCTCCCCCATTTGAACCGGGTACTCCCCCATGTAAGTGGAATAATCTCCAGTGCTCTATCAATCATTCAATCTTTTATCTGAAAACAATTTAGGAGAACGACCTCCTTTTTTTTTATAAAACCTACTTCTGCATTTTAGCTGTTAGTGTGCATTATAATAAATATGCCCAGAACATATGTAGGCCCAGCTGTGGTTGGGGATATCCAACGTCAATATACATTGGTCATTGACTGATTGTTTGGTGTTTTACACCGCGCCCAAGATTATTTCACTTATATGGCGGCGTTGCCAGTTTTATTGTGGGAAGAAACCGGGCTCTGCGCCCGGATGAAACCCACGACCTTCCGGCAGTAACTGGTAACCATCCCACATAGGTCGTTCGAGTGAAAAGCCAGTCAGAAAATTTTCCATTTTTGTTGTTGGGACTGAATTGGATTCGAACCCGGGACATATTGGTGGAAGTGTCCAAAGCTCTACCTATTGAGCCACAGAGCCCCCCCCCCCCCTACCAACCCCACCCCAACCCCACACACACACATTGACCATAGAGTGGGGAGGGGGGGGGGGGATATATTGGGTTGAATAATGCAACTTCAGGAGAATTATCTCATTTTTGGTCTGATTTTCTGCTAATTGAAGTAACACAACCGGTTGACAGTTTTTGTGCATCCTTATCGATACTTTAGTTCACCGCTGACTCCAAAAAAATATGCAAATGTTTGAATTTGGTCAGTATCTTCACTTTTTTCCATGGACTACAGGATTGTGTCATTTTTCCTAACCCGAGTTAGATTATTTTTGCGTGAGCGATGAACTAAAGGTTGGATTGGGAAGCACTGGATATTTCAACCGGCTGTGTGGTTTCAATTAGGAGACAATGTGGGATGTTTGCCAGTTACCAACGGAAGGTCGTGGGTTTCTTCCGGGCATAGAGTCTGGCAACGCCGCCATATAAGTGAAATAATCTTGAGCGCGGCGTAAAACACCAAACAATCAATCAATCAATTAGGGGAGGGGGCATCGATGATCCAGTGGGTTAGAGAGATCATCCGTCAGTCCAAGATAGACCTTCAATCGAGGCGGTGCGGGTTCGAATCACAGACCAAATAAAAGTTGAAAACTTTCTGAGTGGATTTTTGAACTCGGTCGCCTTATGTGGAAGAGTTGCCAGGTACTCGCTGAAGGTCAGGGGTTTCCGGGCAATGAGCCCGGTTTTCTTCCCCCACTTAACCTGGCAACGCCTCCATATAAGTGAAATAATCTTGAGTACGGCGTAAAACAACAATCAATCATTTTGGATAAAATCAAAGAAAAATGATATTTTAAGCGCGTTACACTTTCCAACTCTTCTGGCAAGCACAATATAATTTTACTTTGGCCATGGCGTTTGGATATTTTAAACTAGGCCTATAAGCAAAAATAAAAACAAATAAACAATTTTGTAAGTTTTGAATTTTTAAAGAAAGAAAAAAAGATATTTTCCTTAAAATCAATGTTAACACAGCTTACACAAATGTAGCCAAAACCATACCCGTTAAAACGAGAGCTATTGAGCATGGTCAAAGTTTTGGCTAAATGCTATCCCAACTGGCCCTTGGGTAAACCTGAAGCTGCTGGGACTGCTCTTTTCAGATTTCAGTTTCTGATTGATTGATTGATTGAATTCTTTTGGGCTATACACACGTTGTCTTTTCACAACTGTCCAATGACACCGCTGTTCTTTCTTGTTCTGGAGGCTGCAATAACGGACTTTTCCCTTCCTGGGGGAAATTATTTGTGCCCCACTGAGACATTCTCTGCCGGACGAGTTGCGATAAATGATCAACCGAACCCGATAGCGGGTTTCTCGGATTTTGAAAGGCTGTCCCTGAACGGATGTTCCGCCATGCCGGGGAATGCATGTGTCTCCGGATTAACTTTTTCCGACGGTAAATACAAAAGTCAATCAGGAAAATCATAAAAAACACGAATATAATGGGCAGTATGATAACCAAAACGACGGGGACTTTTTCTTGGTACCAAAATACGTCTGGAAAGAAACAATATAACCAGGTAAAATTGCATTATAAACTAAACACGTAAAAAATGAAAATATAGAAAAATGGCATGAGCTGCTAAAATGTTGATTTTTTTCTACTCAAACAGAATGTGGAATTATCGGCTATTTTTGCTCAAGACGTACAATTCAGAAGCCTTTTTATGATACTAATCTCGAAAATAATGTTAAAATTTGTGTTTTCAACAAAGGCTTGGAATGGATGAAAGTTCGTCCCAGTTAGGCCTTCTATAAAGTTTGTTTACTGTTTGGATACTATTTAGGCAAATCATTTTGGTGACTTCCAAAGCATCTTACTATCGTGACAATCAGAAATTATGAAAAACTTCGAATTTTGGCAGCTCACTTCAACCAATACGGAAAACTGGACATTTAAAGTGGCATGAGTTGCCAAAATGTTGATATTTTGACGATAAAATTATTGGCTATTTTTCTCAAGACCTATAATTCAGAAGCTTTTTAGTGCTTCTAGTCCCGAAAATGTACGATAAAGTGTTGGTTTGAACTAACTTTGGCTTAGAATGAATGAATGGTCGTCCCCGTTATTTAAATTTTGTTTGCTGTTCGAACACGTTTTCGGTTCGTACAGGTCACATACTAGCTGTATGGATTTTCCTCATTCCAACGCCAATCATTTAGTTTTTCGATGGCCTTCAAAGCTTCTTACTGTCGTGACGATCAGTGCTTTTGAAAAAAAAGTGTGGAATTTTTTTTTTAAAGAAATTTTGTAAAAACAACAATTTAGCAATCAATTCATTATATTGCAGAAAGATGTTCGTTCTCGATGGCCTTCAAAGCCTCTTACTGTCGTGACGATCAGAAATTATGAAAAAAGTATGAATTTTGGCAGCTCATGCTACTTTAAGGATAAATACAATCTTTTGATAATTGTCGATGGAGGCAATTTTGGCTATCTAAACAGAGAAGTTAATCTTCGCATGCGATACGAAGCATGTGGGCACGATTATCAATTCGGCAGACGTTGAACGTCTGTTTATAAACACTCCATTGTAACACGTCAGTGTGCGTCGACGTATAAATTGGCATTATACCGGCCAATATAAGGAACATTTCGTTGAAACTTAATTAGCCATAATTATTCGTCTTCATTTAAAAGTATAAAAGAGAGAGAGCTTTCCAATGAAACAAATCATAACTGACGTAAAACATCAATTAACCAATCTTACGCCTTCTAACCGGAGGGCTTCCGGGGACTGTGATATTTTATCAACTCGACACATTCTATCAACTCGACACAAGCCTTCCATAGATCGCCGCAGGTCCGCATCCCACTCATTTAGACGTTTACCATATAAAACAGGCTTAGCTAAGTTTTAACGCAATGAGATACTTGTCTCCATGGTTATTTTAGACAAGAAGATTTTAACTGTGTGCGTGTTCATAAATGTACATTCTGTTCAAAGAAACATTGACGAAGATAACAAATATCACATCTTACCTTCATATAAGGTAGAGGTGTCATTTTCAGATACCGTTATGTTCATTTCAATCAAACCAGACGGGTAAATACATGAGGTCTATACAGTATGCACGGACGCGCAAAAAACTTCTAACGCTTGAAAACTTGTCCAGCCAGTTCGGGCAATATGCATTATTATGGGTAGATTTAATTAGGCTTTAGTTATAAGCTTCAGTCCTAATGTGTTTAAGGCCAGGGTAAAAGTCACACTTTAATGAGGGTATTTTTAGACTCCAGCCTAAATCCGGGTTTATATTAAATACCTAAGATAAGGGGTATTAAACTCTTCTATGAAGTGATTTTACTTAAGCCAAAACATGGGGGACAACTCCTACGATATATTGTACATGATATATATTTATAAGATATGTTTCGACGAACTTTAACCCTTATTACACCTTATAAAAAAACTGTAAATCTTGGCATCTCATTCTACTTTACTGTGTTTATTGCTGTTTTGATTTTTGTATCAGATCATAATCGTTTTTCCAAAAGAGACGTTCTTTGTATACATGGTGGATGGGCAAAACTCTATTATGCCTTTCCTGTTTGGTTCATTTTTAACAATCTGTTCCTAGCCGTTATGCTTTAAAGTGGCATGAGCTGCTAAAATGTTGATATTTTGACGTTGAAACAGAATGTTGAAATCATCGGCTATTTTTCTCAAGACGTATAATTCGGAAGCTTTTTAGTGCTTCTAGTCTAGAGAATGTACGATAAAGTATTGTTTTAACTGACTTTGGCTTAGAATGAATGAATGGTCGTCCCGGTTATTTTAATTGTGTTTATTTTTCGAACATTATTGCGGTTCGTATAGGCCACATACTGTATGGATTTTCCGAATTGAAAAAATGTAAATTTTGGCAGCTCATGCCACTTTAACTAATTCTCAATGGCGCAAAACTGTAGCTTAAATCCCAAGGACATATTTTTACTGGTAATTTCCATGTGAATAAATTAAATACACCATATATGGTTATAACATGGAAAAAAATATTTATGAGCTATCGAGAGTAACCACTCACCATCGTGTAGCCTACAATTTAGGCAATATTTATTGTTAATATGCCCTGTAATAAAAGGTATTATGCAAATTGGGTGCGCTGTATTTGGGGTTTGTGTAGAGCTTAACGCCGCAATCCGCGGAAATTCCACAAACGGATTATTGTGATTGAATAAAACAGTTGACGCTTGAAAGGTAAACCAGTCGCATTTATCTGAGAGGCCTTTTGAGGTAACCGTTTTGACAACGCGTTGAATATTTTATGATGATTGTTTGTTAAAGACCCACTTGCCGCCGTAGCCTGTTTAAATTTGCTAAGTGAACCCATTTACATGAGCTTACTACGACTAATACCACTAAACTTAAACATAGGACGCATAACACATGTCTAGTTAGCTTTAGAATTTAGAAATGGGGTGAAAAACAAACGAAGAATACAACAACAACGATCAGTGTCGGTCAACTTTCGTGAACTGGATTACCCTCATTTCAGGCCTTTTTATCTGTGGTTTACACTCAAACAATTATCAGCAGGCTTTTCCAGTTGCTGTTAACCGATCGTCAGTCTGTATTTCTCAGATAAATAAGCCTACGTAAAATTACACTGTGCCGTTAGTTCCCTCACTCGACTGAAACATAAAATCGCCCCTGCGAGCAGTTTTGTTTGTTTACGTTACGGGCACCTAACAATTCAAATTTTCAAATTCAAATTAAAAATACAAAGTGACGTCCAAACTTTTAAGTTTTGGTAAAAATAGAAAGTTCCTAACTTATATTGTCTGGGAAAAATACAGAAAACGGTCTTTTATTTTAATTTAAACAATATTCCTGATTTTCGCGGCAAGTGTGCCTTTAAGGGTGGGGTAGGCCCTATACTCCTGCACACGGGTTCGATTCCCGATTCGGGCGTAGCTCAAAATCGGAAGGATTTCTGTCATTTTTTAGGAAGGTGTTATCCCAAAAATAACAAGAATACGGTTATACTCACTTTCTAAATGACACTAACTAATTAACATCCTGCATTCAGCAAAGAGGGCTGTGTTAATTACGTTAGAGGGTAGAATGACTATTTCTTATAATGGCGGCCGTATTTTGGTCGTCCAAAATACGGCCCGCGGTATAATAAAGTAAAAAACCCGGACTAGTTAAAGGGGTACAAAATGTTGGCTGTAATATCTACCAGTCAACTACCTACGGAACGTTTTATTGGAGGCCGGTTGGCTGAATGGATAAGACATTTAGTGCTGGCGATAGGTGCAGTACTCTGGGGAACGGGTTGATTCTGAAGTCACCCAAAATCATTTGAAAAAGATTCCGCGCTGTTCGAAAAGTAAACAAAATAATGTTTAATCATTTTTGGCGTAAGTAAACTAAAAGCGCTGCTTTCAGGTACTTTCTCCAGACTACTGCTACTAAAAAGCTTTGAATTTTTTACTTTCAGAAAAATAGTCGAGAATTTCAAAAACATGAAAAATATCGACATTTTGGGCCCCCATGCCACATCAATTCAAGAAAATCATGTCTATTGAAGCCAGTATTTCGAAAACCACTAGTAACCAGCATCAGGGAAATTTACTAATTCATAAACCAGTCTGAAACTTCGGGGATTTACGTACGTGCGTGTCAAAGCCGATCGGTAGTGAGCGAAGATAGCCGAAGGGAGTTCCGACTGATTCATTAACTTCTCTGACCATGCACTCTGAAACTTCGGGGATTTACGTGCGTGAAATACCCTCTAATAGACTGCAGGTCATTTTGAATATGGCGACCAAATAGGTAGCCGTGAAGCGTACAATTCTCAAATCCCCTTGAGGGCCCCACAAAATGTCCCCGTGACAATGTAAGGGGCTGAAACACTCGGTTTGTTAACTTTCAGCCTCGATCAGTTATATAATTGAAGCATTGGAGGATTCCTGATATGTACCGAAACTGCGTCTGTCTACAACATGTGGTTTACCGGACTAAATAAAATATATACACAAATATCTTTCTAAGCGATATTAGCATTTAATAAATTTATAGTTATTTTTATTTTCTATTTTCGCCTGTAGTAAAACATTTTGAAATATACTTTCGACGCCATTTTTATTCAGCCCAAAAATACGGTGATTCACCGTATAAAAAGCGCAGACTGTCCGAGGCGTGTCAAAGCCGACCGGTAGCGAGCGAAGATAGCCGAAGGATGTTCCGAGTGCTGACCATGATCACTATTTGGCTCCCCTCTTTTCATGGACTGTAACGCTTGGATAGACCTACACGTAGCCCTCATTAGATGTAGGCCTATATATATTTATGAACACTTAAAACACACGGAAAAAGACGATCAATATCTCTTTAGAGCTAATGTTTATTTTTATAACCAATCGTCTAGAAACAAAGCTTACTTTAACTTTAACTTTTAACGGGCACAGGCAAAATCTTCTTGTCTAAAATTACCATGGAGACAATTAAGTTTCTTGTTGTGTTAAAAAGAGGCATATCATTTAGACCATTACAACCATACGTTGTTGTATTGAACTAAACCTATGATATTTCATTCGGTTGACGACAGACAGGAGTTTGACCTCATTGTGTATATATGTAGGCCTTGTTTATCTCATGAAAACATCAAACGTGTACTATCTGTTCGCCCTCACGTGTATATAGGATAATATAACAGTAGGAATAATCTTCCCAATAGACCTGAAGTCTGACGATGTCTTCAAAACTTTTCAATGCCAAGAGTAGGTCAGTATTTTTTCTCCTCAACAAGATAGGTGAAGGATAAATGATTCAGGGAGAGCGTTAGTCCGGGTTTCTGACTCCAAAATTACTATTTTTTATACTGACGGTCGTATTTTGGAGTCAGGGTTCATTGCAATCAAAAAGCCGGAGTTGGCTGCCCGCTCAGAAGCGGGCAGTATGTGGTCTGATTTAGACCAAGAAATAGCAATATTACCTACTGAGATCGTGTCTAAACGGTCATAATCACGTTCATGGATAATTTCGCTACCTACCAATGCCTGATATGGACGAGTAGCATCCGTGAGTAAACATTATTCCTCCCCTGAATTTACTTTTGCCTTCCCAAAGTCTCAAACTCTCCGCCATTGATGACGTAACACTGTTTAGTGGTTTTTCAGTTTTTAAACGTTAAATTCACTTTAAAAAATGCTAAATTATTAATGAATGTCGTACTGACACTATTTGAGTTAGTTATGTTGTTATTTACTATCTAAATAAGACCGAAAACTGCCAGTATAAACAGTATAAACAAATGGTAATTTTGGAGTCAGAAACCCGGACTAGGAGAGTGTGGGATGGGAACGAGTGTAGGGGGAAGGGGGTTGGTTAGCGGTTCGATTTAAACAGCCGCTCTGGATGTTAGCGGTCTTATTCTCTCTGTAATTATCTTTTCGTGTACCCGGTCTATCCTAACGGGTGTACTGGGATTGATGGATTGATTGATTGCTTGGTGTTTTACTCCGCGCTCAAGATTATGTCACTTATATGGCGGCGTTGCCAGTTTTATTGTGGGAGGAAACCGGGCTCTGTGCCCGGAGGAAACCCACGACCTTCCGCTGGTAACTGGCAACCATCCAACATAGGTCGTTCGAATGAAAACCCAGTCAGAAAATTTTCCAATTTTTTTTTGGACTGAGTGGGAGTCGAACCCGCGACCCATTGGTAGAATCCTGGGATTGAAAGGCTTTTAATTGGCTTCACTGAGCCAGGGTGAGTTTGTTCGGGCGTTGCTATATCTGATGTGAGTACGGTACATTTAAGTCACAGGTGTGTCGTGGATTGAAAGTCGACTAAATTATTCTTGTTTTTCTTTCATATCTCTTCATCAGTTTTACGGTCGGTATATCGGTACAGTAAGGTGAAAAAAGTAGAGTAATTCAGAAATATTAAAAAAAATTAGTTCAGACAGTGTTTAGAAAACTACTTAGTTTTGATGTACTTAAGATGTAAAAGTAGTATGCGTGAATTATTGACATTCTTATTCAAATCTTGTTCTCTCGATTCGGTCCAATGACATATTTTTTTTAATTTCATTTAGACATTCTCTGCTTTAACTATTTTCCACCTATACATGTTTTAAGATATTAAATTTTTCAACATATTATTCATACATATTATTCCCATTGAAATAGAAAAAAGTCTTTGTTTTGACCTAAAAGTCGACTTTTAAGAAATCCATAAGACCGTCAACATTTTTTGGAAAGCAAAATTTCGCCAAAATAACAAAAATAGATTGCAATAAAGAAATATCTATTGAGCTGGGGATCTATGCGAACGAATGTTATTTTTAAAATTGAATAATGATTGATTGATTGGAGTTTTACGCCGCGCTCAATATTATTTCACTTATATGACGGCAAAAAAAGTTAGTTCACGTCAAAAATACATTTTTAACGTTGACAGAAACACAATGTAATAAAAACTTGTAAGACAAGTGTAGAATATTGTTTGAAGTATAGAAAACAAACAAATCCCACTTATCTACAAAACAGCAAAACTTTTTCACACATGTCATAGAAATATAAACTCTATATAAATAACTATTTATTTCCGCCACAACACAATTTTAAATAACTAGATTTCTTAAAATGTTTTAAAAACATATTGGACTAAAACATAAATTACAAAATTTGCCACAGGTTAGTCTCGTACGATCAAGCTTGCCTGTGAGCTGTGGGCCCATACTCACGGAGGCCTGCGATACGATCAAGCGCCTTGGGAAAGCTATTCTTATCGCCCGGGGCCCACACGGGGGGAAATTGAATAATGAACATGATCTTTAATGTATTATATAGACACAAAGAAAAAAGTTAAGCACCTCTTGGAAAGTCTGCACCGACCGATAAAATGATTGGTGTAGGGAGATTGTTGGCAAACTGATGTTGCAGAAACGATCATAAAGGGCAACATTCTGACGATATGAAATCACCATTAATGGCAATAAGCTATACAATTTATTCAGGATATCGTTAGCCAAATCAAAAGTGTATTTTAACAAAATAAAAAGATGTTTGTAAGTATAAACTTCAGCCATCAATACTAATACCAAATGTGATCTAAAGGATTCAAATCCGCGCAGTTAACCGTTCAACAGATCCGACGTCTACCTGGAGGGGTGAGACGCATGTTGGAAGCTAATGGAGGCTATCCTCCAGATACCAGACAAGGCGGTCATTGATCATCCTTTCCATCGTCTTACAGATGCAGCTCGTTAAAGCAATGGGTCTCTAATTAATGATAAAAAATTAAGACATCACCACGTCGTCAGTTGTTTTAGAACAACACGAGCTTTCGACACCTGTGCCGGTGTCTTTGTCAAGTGTAACATACATAGCTCGCCAGGAGTTACTTTCCGTTTTTTGGGCGTTTTTTGAGATGCCATGTGATTTTGGTTTAAATTTCACCATTCCTGCTCCCCACCCGACACGGAGCACCAACATGGGCGATGCCTCCCCATGGGTAGAACATGCAGGGAGAGGCGCCAGGAATGGTATACTGTATCACTGTATTTTATTTACACCAAATTCAAAATACCCAATTATTTTACACGTAAATATAAGGTAAACAAAATAAATAACACAGTTATGAAGTAAATAAAGGCGACTAAATGATTAATTTGCATTTATTTCACCTGGCATTAAATAAATAAACTATATCCATCAAAATGAATGAGAAAAAAAAGAGCAACAATTTTACATTGTTAATTAAAACTGGAAATAGACAAAAATACCTCTGTAAAAGTAGAAAGTCGACAATTTTATGATGGTATTTTGAATAAGTTAAATAGATTTATATATACATTTAGTTAAAAGTATGCTAATTGGCTAAAAAAAAACGGGTGTTTGAATTGAATTGAATTGAATTGAATATATACCTTCTCAGAGTATAGTATTGAAACACAGCAAAACACCGAGATTAGGAGACATATATACAAACGATAATCAAAACGGCAGCATCACGTGATGGGTACCGGGGGAGGGGGGTCGTAAGGAAACTTCGTAAATATTCATGGTGTAATCAACATTTCGATTTAAATCCAATCATCAGGAGAATAATGGTAACTTGATCTGATAGAAGCCTGGGTGGTCCATTGGGTGATCAGCTCTCTGTCTCACACAGACGTTCCATCGATGCGGCGCGGGTTCGAATCACTCCGACCAAAATAAAATTGAAAAAATTCTGAGTGGATTTTTCACTCTTTCGCCGTATGTGGAAGAGCTGCCAGGTACTTACCGAAGGTCAGGGGTTTCCTCCAATCCTCCCCTACTAAACCGTATAAAGCCATTAAAGTGAAATAAATTTGACTGTGACGTAAAACATCAATCAATCAACTTGATCTGTTTACATAGACAGTAGGTGGTTTTCTGTATTTTTCATAGACCGAAGAAGCAGGAACTTTCTATTTTTACCAAAAATTGTTTGGTCGGAGTAGGATTTGAATCCGCGCGGCATTGGTGGAGGGTCTGTGTGGGACTGAGGGACGATCTCTCTAACCCACTGGATCACCGAGGGTCCTAGACTGGTATACATGCAGTTTACCAGACGCTGAAACTTATAATTACCAATAATTTCATTGTGTCGACAAAGAAAGCAGGTTTCAAAAAATAGCTCTTAGTTTTTATATTAGGCCTACATAATAGTTAACGTCAAATATAATGATGCTAGTTTTTAGGCGACTCCGGTCACTTTTAATTTTGATTTACCCGTTTGTCTGATTTCGGGACAGGCCTTCTTTGCAACTCTCCTCTTTACACGCATTTGCTATATTTCTTAATCGAAACTCTTCAAAGGACTTTATAAATGGCAGAGAAAGATGTACCAACTGCACAATAAAAGCCAGAATTATTATTGTTATCATAATTGCGAAAATTTCGGAATAGCACTCTTTTGAGTAACACCTGAAATCAAAACTATATCCTTTGAAGTCGTAAAAAAGACCGGTTGCGATTTGTAGAATTATCATACCCATGCCAGTGACGGAATAGTAAGCGCCAAGAAGTCCACTGTAATAGCCTCGCCCAAATCGATGAATAATGATCGCCAGGGGGAGCGTTGGTCCAGGTCCATTACTCCAACCAATCAGCGCTGACATTACAAACATCCATTCGTTGTTCAACCAGAATTCACCAATCAGGATCGCGAATAGTAAAGCACCATAGGTTATCGCAAGGAGAAAAAAGCCAAACCATTCGGATGGATATTTGTCGAATAGATACGAGTAAAGATTCCTGGGAATAAGCATGGCAATTGTTAGAATATATATGTTGTTGAGAGGATTGGTGCTCCATACAGAATCAGCAATGACAGCGATGTTGTTTTGCAGAGTATAAGCGGAGGCGTAGAAAAATGCAGGCCACCAAAAATTCACGTGGAAAAAAGGAGATTTTAACATGTCCGAAACGCTTGTCTCCCTTTCGACCGAACTCTCTATTTCAACCGTGGACAAATCGTGCTTTAATGGTTGCGTTTCCGTTGAAGCCCCGTTTGATTCCACTCCAAATACACGTAGTTTGCCTTCCTTTAAGCGATGCAAGAAAAAGAAACACAGTCCGAATAAAATAAGGGAGGATCCTGCAAGAGTGAAAAAAAATCCTGCCAAATCATCGGCGAAGAAACTTTGAAAAAAGTAACAGCAGAGAAATTTGCCGGCGCAAATAGCGGACATAAAAACTCCCAGGACTTTGCCCGTGTGTTTGTCAGATATCTGCTCCACAGAAACTCGAGAGATGGCTACGTATGCAACGTTCATTAAAGTGGCTGAAACAGAGAAAAATGGTTGATCAGCTAAAAGTGGTTACGCACGCATTCATCGAACGTTTGCACGTGACAACGATCCAGAGACGGGTATCAACAAGTTATTGCTGACACGGACCATGTTCTGAACCTTTGATCTAAAAGCTGCAGGAGTGGCTAGATTAATTGTGATTTAATGCCGCAATTAAGATTATTTCATTTATATGGTGGGGAAAAAATGTCAATCCGTCACTCTCTCGTATCATTAACATGAGAGAGTAAAAACTGGTAAAACAAAAATGTTAATTATTATAATCTTGATGCAATCTTGATGCAATCACAATTATCTCCAAAACAACTCTTTTCAACATAAGCCTTTTATAGAAATATAAACAATCCATATAAGTATTTCTTTTCATCTTTACCAAAAATTAAATCAACATTCAAGAGCGTTTTTCAAACTTGTCGGACTAGCCCACAAGAAAAAAGTCAACTATTTAAAAAGTTGTCACAGCTCCGAGGCCTCATACTATCAAGTTTGCCTGGGCTTCGTGGGTAGAAATTTGCTTGCTGTTTTCAGCACCTTTTAAAAGGTTGCTGATCCCATCTCGGCTTAGATAACGGGCGAAAACCAGATAATTTGTCCCGACGACAGTTTTATAATAATAAACTGGGGGCTGTTTTTAAACATATTTATGCCCGACGTAAGTCTAACCTAACGGACATGGCAACAAAGATACCTTCAGCATTGCGTTACAACTACGAGCAAAAGTTACCTACGGCGTGATTTTATTTCGAGCAACAGCTCCCAGATTGCTTTATGACGTCATAGGTATATTAGGAGGGGGTTTAGAACATGGCAGGGTTAACAAAGTCTACGCTAAGGTATAGGTGTAGAGTCAAGCGTGGCGCTACGGGAGCTTGTAAGAAAGTCAGACCCCTCAATTTATCTTATTCTGTGTGACATCATTAAGATTCAGGGCCTAGTTTGACAAAGCGATCTTAGCTAAGTGTGATCTTAACTACCATGGCAACCCATGTTGAAGGTATACGTTGTCATTGGTAATTAAGCTCATCTTAAGCTAAGATCGCTTTGTGAAACTGGGCCCTGGGGGGTATTTCATAAACCACATATAGCCGACTACGGTCAGATAGTCGACTAAGCAGTAATGTTAAAGCAGTGCTGTTCTAGTCGGCTAGGTCAGTTTAGCCTTCTAAAGCCGTTTATGAAATACCCCCCAGGTCTATTAAGTTACTAACGGCCAACAGGAGGTCAGAGGTCATCCAGCATTTGGTTTAGCATTTTGGACTCCAGGCCTACCCTGGGTTAAACAATGAACAGCGAAACTGCCAGGGAAAGACCAGTCACATCGCTTGGCACAAACAGCGATCAATTTCTTTTCAAAATACAAAGCATATACTGATTCTGTGTGGATGTTTTAGTTTTTCAATGAACTTCACATTTTCTCTTGGCAAACTGAATTCATGAACATATCTTAATTTTGCCAGGTCGTGCCACTTTAAGATTCTAGATAAATACAATAAGATATTAGGTATAGATTATTACACCCATGCGTTTTCCTAGGCCAATGTAATCGAAAATAAAAAAGATCTTAATCTTTTTAATTTTCAGTCTTTTCTTGACAGCATGTCATCTCATATTAAGTTTCAAAATTAAATTGGCAAACTTACAGAGAATCAATTCGAGGAGGCAAACCAGCAGAAAACAATCTCCAATGGCGTCTTTATATATCACAATCAATCCGAGGAGAGAACTTGATAAAGGCACAATTAGGATGATAAACAGATATGTGTATTGATAGCCCAGGGTAGGGCTTATCACTGTGTCCAACCAGCCTGCCACCATTCCGCATGTCACAGTGGATCCTACGACTTCAACTACAACAACAACAGAAAAGAAAACAGAGTGATGATTAAATTTGACAGATTGCGTAAAAGTTTGTTCGTCTCATTTAGTTCACTAGGCAATTACTTAACGTAGTGAGTTTGGAAACTTGTGCTGCGCCTTGTCGCCTATTGTCATCTTTTTCGCTCCCTGTCTTACGAAGCTGGTGTAACTGTCGTCGGACGTAAACCAGTGTAACTATAGTAGCTTGCGCCTTGGACACAACCGGTCCATATTGTAGGCCTACACGCAAATTTACGCCAGCTTAGTAAGACTGACTTCTGGACCCTGGCTTACAAAGCTGGCGTAAGTTACGTCGGACGTAAATCAGTGTTAAAGCTATAGGAACTTACACCTTGGACGCAACGGGTCCATGTTGTAGGCCTATGCGCAACTTTACGTTAGCTTTGTAAGACAGGCCCCAGGTCGCATATTTTTGCGCATCAGGAGCCTGTTTCACAAAGCGGCGTAGCGTAAGTTTTTACGTAACTGTCATGACAACCCATACTGTAGAGATATTTTGCTATGAAAGTTACGCAAAAAATACATCTACGCCGTTTAGTGACACAGGCTACTGCAGCGGCAAGCCTGTTTAACAAAACGGCGTAGATGTACTTTTTTGCGTAACTTTCATAGACCGTATCTCGGCAGTATCGGTTGTCAGGACAGTTACGTAAACTTACGCTACGCCCCTTTGTGAAACTGGTCGTTGATCGTCTAATTTAATTTTCGTCTACTACATGCAGTTTTATGCACATTGGTTGATTAGTTTATTGATTGATAGGGGTTAAGAATTTAAAGCTACGTTCAGCGAAGAAGAAAAGACATATGCTCTAGATTTCTCTTAAGTTGTTAAACCGAGTGTGAATTACTCCGAATATTAATATATGCACCAATATAACACAGTAACAGTTCATATTTATGTACGTATTGGAGAAATAAAAAAAAAAGCATTTTGACACGTGAGAATGTTACACGTTGATTGATTAATTGATTGGTGTTTAACGCCGCGCTGAAGATTGTTTCACTTATATGGCGACGAAAAGAGGGTAAATCATACATTTTACATCAAAAGTACATTGGAACTGAAAGATGACAAATAGAAAATCAATAAAAAACTGGTGAAACACTGTGTAAATTATTTTTGGAGAATAAAAACAAGGTATATCACAATTACATCAAATACAGCAACTATTAACAATTTAAACACAAGAAGTAGGGATAGATAAAACAAGACAACTTTCAGGATTACTACTTCTATTTATTGCTCACGACGTTTCGCCAAATATGCCTCTAGCGACCTGATGACGACATATCTGGCGAAACGTCGTGAGCAATAAATAGAAGTAGTAGTAATCCAAAAAGTTTTGTTTATCTATTCCTACTTCTAAATATCATTTAAAAGCTATTAACAATTTATACAAATACCTATTTTTCTATTAAACATTTTTGTAAATATGTTTTTATGTCCTCATAGAGTGTGTTTTAACAAATAGGTCTATCCCATAATAATTACAAATTTGGCCCAGGTTGGTCGCCTCTTATAATCAAGCTTGCCTGGGAACTGCGAGCCAATTCTTACCTCCCGACACCCACACAGGGGTAAAGAATACTTGATTGATTGATTGATTAGAGTTTAACGCCGCGCTCAAGATTATTTCACTTATACCGCAGGGAAAAGAAATTAAATCATCATACATTTTTTAACATCCAACATATATTGGAACTGAAAAATGACAGAAACAGAAATAATAACAACCGGTAAAACACTGTGTAAATCATTTTCGGAGATTAAAAACAAGATATATCACAATTATCTCCAATGGAGCAACAATAAACAGTTTATATAAATAACCATTTTTATAATATACAAATTTGTAAATATTCTAATTGATTGATTGATTGTTTGGTGTTTTACGCCGCGCTCAAGATTATTTCACTTATATGGCGGCGTTGCCAGTTTTATTGTGGGAGGAAACCGGGCTCTATGCCCGGAGGAAACCCACGACCTTCCGTTGGTAACTGGCAACCATCCCACATAGGTCGTTCGAGTGAAAACCCAGTCAGAAAATTTTCCAATTTTTTGGACTGAGTGGGATTCGAACCCGCGACCCATTGGTGGAAAGCTGTTCGGATTGAGCGTCCAACGCTCTACCTACTGAGCTACGGAGGCCCCATCGTAAATATTCTAATAGAGTGTAATGTTAACAACATTTATACCATAATCAAAAATTTGACCCAGGTTAGTCGCCTTTTACGATCAAGCTTGACTGGGAACTGTGAGCCAATTCTTATCCCCCGGAACCCACACGGGGACCCAAGGATTAGCCGCCTCTTACGATCAAGAACCTTGGGAAGGCTGAGGGTCTATTCTTATCTCCCCGGAACCCACACGGGGTTAAAGAATACTTGAGTGAGTGAGTGAGTGAGTGATTGGGGTTTTACGTCCTGCTCAACAGTATTTCGGTTATATGAAGACGTTGTCTCCTTGTGACAGGGCGGATTTCCACCGCTCTTTTAGGTGCTGTCTCACCGAGACGACTTGCCGAAGACAACCAGCAAGCCCCCTCACCCAGTCACAGTATACTGACACCAGGCCAACCAGTCGCTGCTCTAACTCCTATTGCTGAGCGCCAAGCGAAGCAGTAACAGCTACCACTGTTAAAGTCTTTGGTCTGACTCGACCCGGGCTTGAACCCGGATCTCCCAGGCCTGAAGCGGACGCTCTACCGACTGAGAAGAATACTTGAAGAAAGGTGACTATGATAAACTTTATGAAAAATTAACCCACCCAGTACCCAGCTTTTAGCAATCTTTATTGGACATACATTTAATCCGATTCTCCTTCTGATTATAGCATTTCACCCGTCACAAGTACCATAAAGGATTGAATAAGATGAGTTTCTTACTTGGGAACATACACAATAGTTTTCAAGTTCTTCTCAGGAAACAAAATTTCTAAGTTATGTTTACATGGAAACGAATAAAAATAAGAAAAAAATTAAAGAAGTGGAAAATATCAAAAGGCACAATCTTACACATGATGATTGTTCCCCACATCAAGTTTCATTAAGTTAAGACTAATAGTTTTCGAGTTCTTTTTCTGAAACAAAATCGGGACGGCCGGCCGGAGCACATTTCAATACCCCTCTCCAAACTAAATTTTTGCGAGGGATAATAAGGATAAAAACAATATACTAACCTTGCGTCTGTGTGAAGTTGAAAGTATACTTCATTTGTAGTGCGTAAACATTGAATGATAAATCGTATCCTATAAGTATACAGGAAAGTAAACTGAGGAATAATACCATATAAATCGAGAGGCTTCCGTGAAACATTTTAAAATGCTTAAGTGTACAGCTAGTGACATAAAATTGCTGTTTTGTCCTCGAAGTATTTTCAGTATATCACATGTACCTCACCGACTAACAAATACGTGATATTTCACCACAGGCCAGTTAACGACTACTTTGATTTTAGATATAATTAACTGAATGAATTAAAAAATTCACAGTCGACTGATTTCTCATTTTTATCTAATGTATAAATTTGAGATTACTCTTTTTGGAAAAGAGTTTCACAAACGTGATGAATAGGAAAATTTAATTTGACGAGTTCCCCCGCCCCCTCACCCACCCATCTCTATGTTTAGTAAGGCATTGTCTGGTCATTAAAAACATATGTTAAAGTGGCATAAGTTGGCATAAAATTCATTCATTCACCAAACTCAAACCCAAAACACCTGATTGTCATTTTCAACGAAATTACGTCAAATAGAAATATTAAAAATGTATATAAATAGTTTTTCAAATTATGCAAAATCCCAGCAAACCAGTTCATGAAGAGTCTTTAAAATCAACAGTAGCATTTGCCACAGGTTAGTAGCCATATACGATCAAGCTTTCGGAACAAACTACGACTGCCGTCGCTAGCTCCCGATCGGTAGCGTGAGGTGGATCCCCTAAGTTAAACTGGCGATCAAGCTTTCGGAACAAACTGCGACTTCTGTCGCTAGCTCCCGATCGGTAGCGTGAGGTGGATCCCCTAAGTTAAACTGGCGATCAAGCTTTCGGAACAAACTGCGACTTCTGTCGCTAGCTCCCGATCGGTAGCGTGAGGTGGATCCCCTAAGTTAAACTGGCGATCAACCTTTCGGAACAAACTACGACTGCCGTCGCTAGCTACCGATCGGTAGCGTAAGGTGGATCTCCTAAGTTAAACTAGCGATCAACCTTTCGGAACAAACTACGACTGCCGTCGCTAGCTCCCGATCGGTAGCGTAAGGTGGTTCTCCTAAGTTAAACTGGCGATCAACCTTTCGGAACAAACTACGACTGCCGTCGCTAGCTACCGATCGGTAGCGTAAGGTGGATCTCCTAAGTTAAACTGACGATCAACCTTTCGGAACAAACTACGACTGCCGTCGCTAGCTCCCGATCGGTAGCGTAAGGTGGATCTCCTAAGTTAAACTGGCGATCAAACTTGGTCCTCAATCGATATTTGGTGCCTGTCTACTAGACATTCAACACGAGGCATAGCTGCAGAGCCGTCGTACTTCATTTTCGCGCATAAAGAACTGTAAGAAATCTGAGAATTTATAATGTGTAAGCTATTTATTTCTCTGTTCTATATGGTTCCCAAACATGTAACCCTACACTAATAACCTGTATCGCAAGACCTTTGGGCACTACATCAGCTCATAAATACATTCTAAAGCAAGATGGCGCCTATGGATATCAAGGCAAATATGATATAGATAGGAGAATAAGTTTCAAGGAATTTTATATGTATTACCAGAGTAGCAAGTAATGTAACAAAACAGATTATCGGCGGCTTGAACGTTACCTATCAGAATTATATCGGATATCTCTGTTTCCGTTCCATGGTGTAATTGTCAGTGTCACATGTCGTTGTTTACAATTTGCCAAAAGTAGCTCTGTTTAATTTGATTATTTGGTGTTTTACGCCGCGCTCAAGATTATTTCACTTATATGGCGGCGTTGCCAGTTTTATTGTTGGGGGGAACCGGGCGCTATGCCCGGAGGAAACTGACGACCTTCCGGTGGTAACTGGCATCCATCCCACATAGGTCGTTCGAATGAAAACCCAGTCAGAAAATTTGCCATTTTTTTGACGGAGTGGGATTCGAACCCGCGACCCATTGGTGAAAGTCTGTTATTTAATCCTTTAATAAAACACCTGTTTTACCTACATAATTGGCTGAACAACCTGGACTTGAAAATTTATATATTTTTTTTTTAGGAGTAAGGACTTTAGAATTGACAAAAGATCACTGGTAGATCACAAAATTCAAACACAATCGGTTTGTCCAATAGTTTAGTTATTCTAGATGCACGCTTTCCAGGGGCGGATACAGGATTCTGTGAAAGGGGGGGGGGGGCGTAATAGGCAGTAGGTAGCTATGAGCCTTTTAAGTGGGGGCAACTGTCACAGCACCATAAGGCGCGGGTCCAGGGGCCGTCTAGGCCCCGGAAGCTCTGGGACCCTAGATCACCGGAGATGCGTTCTAAGCCATTTCGGCGTGTAAAACTAGACATTATTTTTGGCGTACATCTTCATAAATATAGCCGCTGAAAAAAATTCTAAGGGAGATGGCGGAAAGAATATGTCTACCAGAAAGATGTTTTAGCTTAGAGCCACGTCTGAATAAACGGGATGGTCCAATGGGCCTACATCATAAGCGTGATACCTCTATTCCCTGTTTACGTAATACTCTCAGTAACAATTTCAAAACAATGTCAAGATTAGGGCCTAATGGCAGTTTCAGAGTTCTGAATAGCTTTAAAACGACAGCTTGCGATTTTTGCGCGAAAATTCATGCATAACTCTAGAATAATTCAGCGGCAAATCTTTATTTACATACAGATGAGCAAGTCCATTCATTCTCTTCTCCCATGGTCAACAGTTTTCAAATGTTATTTTATGCCATCTACAACTTAATGATCCCATCTGATTTTTAAGGGATGACGCATTGATAATTATGATAACATTAAGCGAACATTGGAAGTGCATGTGCATTCAACTGGGTGCAACAGTGCTATACGAGTGCATGCACGAAACCAAACATTTCAGTTCAATCCTCATCACGTATTTTTTGGTGTGAGGCCGATTATCCTTGGGCTCAATGTCCCAGCCATTTGCAACGCTTATATATTGTTTTGACTCTCGTCTCCCCGAGTTACAATAGACTTTCATAAGATTAAATAATTACGATGACCGCGAAAATTTAGCGATTTCTCTCTTGATGAAACCCCAGAAATTATATTTTTAGCCTATCTGGCCTAATTGTGAGTAAAAACGCTACCAGTCCACATCGCTTAGCTCCGTGTGGCTTTGTGCACCCCCCCCCCCCCCCCCCACACCACTTCTCCAAGAACCTGGCGTTTTAAATATTCAACCACGCAACCGACGTGAATTGATCCAGGTAGTGCAGGAAGAGTGAGACCGGATCCCACAGCACAGAATAGCCACACTCATCAGGTCCTTGCGTCGCAGATGTACTGCTTGCGTTGATGCCCGAGGTGGACATACCCATTATTGAATGATGACACCTTCAATTTCTGTATCAACGATTTGTTTGCAAGGAATAAAAGTCACCAGGGTTTCACATATTGTCAATTCTTTGTCTCATTGTGACCAATGCCTTGTTCTTCAATTTAAAAGTACACTTTACATTTCTCAAAATATTTTACATTCTTTGGGTCGTGCGTTTTTAATGGCGCTAAGTATATATTACTTTAAAAATTCAAAACCGAATTCTTTTAAAAATACATGTATCCAACATAGAATTTGATTAATCCATCATTTAGAAGATTATTTACAACAACGTTTTCCAGTTCCGTCATTAAAATATTTGCTAAGGTGGAGGTAAGAGGGGAGCCCATAGACACCCCATCGATCTGCTGATACAATGCTTTGTTAAATGAGAATGGTGTTTTAGTAGAAGAATCAGTTTTATAAGAGTAATTTTCTTTAGATTAGTCGGTATACATTTCTGTTGGTACACACGGTTAAGAATGATATTTGTAACTTTCTTAAGAGGTACATGATTGGGCGGAACTTCGGGAGGTTTCTAAAGTCTTTGTGGGTCTTCGGTAAGCCATGGGCACGGGCATGTCGAGTTGACCTAGGTTTAATTTCTCCATATTCCTCTTCTGTAATTCCATTACGATTAAATGAAAGTAGTCTCTGTCTGGACCGTGTAATTTGCACAGCAGGGAGTCCTCCCAGATACGTGTAAAAAATCGATATTTGCACAGCAGGGGGTACTGACGTAAACGTGAAAAAGCTATAGGATGACGTAATAAATGACAGATGGTGTGTGTCAGATGTCGAAAAAAATCAATACCATGCTCGGGCACAAAATGTGAACTTTGATCAGGAAAATTAAAAGAAAAAGAGTAAAAATGAAATAGTAAATGACGTTCAGAAAACGGATTTCGGTCGAGAACAATAGGATGAAGGCGTTAAGACGTTGAGCGATAGCGTTAAGACATAAAGAATACTGTTAAGAAAGCGAGTCTAATTCTCAGACTTAATGTGTATCTTCCCACTTCGCGGTAAGTTTTATTTTTTAAATTGTAAAGTCTAAATATTTGTATAGTTTTTTTGGCTGCCCAGTGTCCGATGTGTGTTCATAAAAATGTTAAAATGCGCGGTGGCTTCGGTATGGGACGAATTAATCGTAAGTTTTTTTTAATCCGATCGAGTCAATTGTTTAAAATAAGTGTATATGATTAATAGATCGACCATTATTAGAATTAAACATGTAGACTTTACTATATTTGTAGACTATGGCAATCGCCTGGTTACCTGAATCTAAAACTACCACCTCTGCTGTTAGTTAGCAACTAAATAATTTTTTCTTTATCCATAGGCTAGGATTTCTCGGGGATTTAAACTGGGACCAAGAATTCGAAAAAGTTCAAACCCCAAATGAACAGTAAGTTTATTGCATTTCAATTTTATCACTATTTGGTTGCATCATTTTAATAATCTGAATATCCTTTACATCCGAAAAACTGAGTAACGAATACTTTGTTTAAATAAAAAAAGATGTTTTAACCGATGTTTTTATTATTTTGTGTTCAGATACGAAATGTCAACGTCGGCGTCGACAGAGTAGATTTGCCGACTTTATCATTGCAAGACACATTTGACGCTGATCTCTGGCGAGTCTTTTGTAGTCCGAAATCTCTTCAAAGCAAAATGTCTGAAGTCTAATGACGTCACACGAAATAAATGCAAAGCGTAGTTAAATCCATCACATGTGTTGATCAATAGGTTAATATAGTCTGAGCGTAGGCGCACTGATGCCTATGTCCCACAGTGCATCAATGGTATACAGTCTCGAACTACGACTATGTAATGTCCCTGACAAGTGGATAAATCAATAATCCATTGTCCGAGTCAATCCGAGTCGATGATATGATATAATTAACCTATTAAGCAAAGCAGTATTGTTAAATCCCTATTGACCAAACCGATCATTTATGCAACTTTCCTTTGCTTTTCAGGCCTGTAACTGAGTCAAATGTCTTACCTCAGATACAATCTGAGATGGACGCGGGACCTAGGTATGTTTTTTTTCAAAATTAAAAATTCAATTTTTTTTAATTCAATGTTTTTTAAAAGAATTATACAAGTATCTTAATTTCTGTAATGACATACATGTTTGATTTTTCAGTGTGGGTCACGCGTCAGGCAGAAAACGCAAGACCGTCGATGAAACCGAGTCTTCCAGTAAAAGGACCGGATCGTCCATTCATCGACGATTAGAGACCCCCTGTTGCGATCCCCGGTAAGTCGTTGTTCTTTTTTCAATTACAAAATGAATTCCAAAACTTGTAAACATCGAAATGCGTAAGAATATAGTTTTTATCTTTTCGATTGTACTAAAAATCCCTTTCTTTTTTACCCAGGATGTTAAACGATCAGGAAATGGCATCTTTGTTGGACGAGATACCAGAACCCCAACCCAGTACATCCGGGGAACAGTCCGGGGGAAGTACGGCCGACCCTCCAACCTTCACAATCGGCATATGGGGTGTAGTGGAACGCAAGAACTTTCGGGCCATGGAAACCATCCATAAGGTAGTTCTACACTCCTTTGATAAAGCCGGTTGGAAGGAAAAATTAAATGTATTAGGATCGGCCATTGAGAATAGTTTGTCCATCGCAACGGCTGGGCTTTACGACGAGGACTTGGTGCGCGTCTACATAAATCAGAGAGAATTGGAAACGCTCATCGTTGTACACTTACGAGATATGAAAGATGTTTCGGCCGCTACAGTAATGAAGTGTGTCGAAAAAACCTTGCAGTCCAAGTCTACCTTGTAATTTAACGACTCTTTCGAACTCGAAATTGGGACCATTCGGAAAGTAAGGGGAGGGAGGGGGTTAAGATAACCAATATTCAAGAGGGTAAACGACTTAAAAAAGTATAATTTGGATTCTAAACGAAAAGATTTGTTCTGTTTACCTCGGGCCATTGTGGTCGCAGTGGCCTATAAATTTAACAGTCAAAATAAAGAACTTATCAAGGATGATAGACTTAGCTTTTTTGCCTCTATTTCTTGCAGCCTGTGTCTGGCGGCGGGTGTTTCCACTAATTCTCTCTGTGATCTGAGCGACGTCAAAAAGTTCGAAGACGCGTCGGAGCCCAGCAATTAAATCGATTAATTTACAAGGGGGATAAAGAAAGACTAGCAAAGCTTAATTTGTATTTTGATCAGGATCATTTCGATGTTATAACTAACATCGTTTTATTTTTGCGATATGTATTTAAAAGGGTACAATGACAGTGAGTGGCACAAATGCGGTACTTTCTGCGACTTGTGTTACAGACGTGATTGTATCCTTTCTGAACCTGTCGAATGCGTAGACTGGTTCCGTACGTTTCGAAATAAAGCTGGTTTCGAAAAACATAAGGAACAACAGTCTAACGCAGTGGCGGATTTAGGGGGGGGCGCAGGGGGCGCGCGCCCCCCCCTATCAGCCGACCAAAAAAAAACGAAAAAAAAAAGAAGAGAAAAAGAGAGAAGGAAAAGAGAAAAAGAGAGAAGGAAAAGAGAAAAAGAGAGAAGGAAAAGAGAGTAGGAAAACGAAAATATCTTACTTTACAATGCTACGAAGAAGAAAGCTTGGAGCTACGATCACATTTAAATTTTTCGTATAATTGCCTCATTGGTACGGGCCGTGCCTATGTGTGTTGAATATTTAAAACACTGGGTTCTTGGAGAAGTGGTAAGGAGAGTGGTTGGAGGGGGGGGGGGGGGGGGCGCATAGCCACACGAAGCTAAGCGATGTGGACTGGTAGCGTTTTTACTCACAATTAGACCAGATAGGCTAAAAATATAATTTCTGGGGTTTCATCAAGAGAGAAATCGCTAAATTTTCGCCGCTTCGCCGCAAATCGTAACTATGTACTCTTATAGAAGTCTATTGTAACTTGGGGAGACGAGAGTCAAAACAATATATAAGCGTTGCAAATGGCGGGGACATTGGGCCCAAGGATAATCGGCCACACACCAAAAAATGCGTGATGAGGATTTAACTGAAATGTTTGGTTTCGTGCGTGCACTCGTATATGCATGGACTGTTGCACCCGATTGAAAGCACATGCACTTCCACTGTTCGCTTAATGTTATATCATAATTATCAATGCGTCATCACTTAAAAATCAGATGGGATCATTAACTTGTAGATAGCATAAAATAACATTTGAAAACTGTGGACCATGGGAGAGGAGAGAATGAATGGACTTGCTCATCTGTATGTACATGTAAATAAAGATTTGCCGCTGAATTGTTCCAGAGTTATGGGTGAATTTTCGCGCAAAAATCGCAAGCTGTCGTTTTAAAGCTATACAGAACTCTGAAACTGCCATTAGGCCCTAATCTTGACATTGTTTTGAAATTGTTACTGAGAGTATTACGTAAACAGGCAAAACATACACAGTTCCATTTTGATTAATTTTTTCCGCAAATAAAGTTAGCAACCGATAATTCATTATCAGGGACTTGAACAAAAACAATTTTGTAACGTTTATATTTAGGTTGAATTTAAAATACTTGATTAAAATAAGTGATACTGGAGAGGGAATAGAGGTATCACGCTTATGATGTAGGCCCATTAGACCTTCTCGTTTATTCAGACGTGGCTCTAAGCTAAAACATCTTTCTGATAGACATATTTTTCCGCCATCTCCATTAGAAATTTTTTCACCGGCTATATTTATGAAGATGTACTCTGAAAAATAATGTCTAGTTTTTCACGCCGAAATGGCTTAGAACGCCTCTCCGGCGATCTAGGATCCCAGAGCTTCCGGGGCCTAGGCGGCCCCTGGACCCACGCCTTATGGTGCTGTGATAGTTGCCCCCCGCTACCTAGGCCTACTGCATATAGGACTTGCGCCCCCCCTTTCACAAAATTCGGTATCCGCCCCTGGTCTAACGCAACATGGGATGGCGAGAGCCTTCCATCTATTTGTCAGAGATTTTTGGGCTTGTAAGCATTGCCATACCTTGTGGCTCAGAAAACATGCAAAACGTGTTTAAACGATGATTCTATAAATTCGAACTCTGTGTGTCAATCTTGTGGATTAAGGGAAGAACAGTTTAACGGTGACGATACAAACAACGATTTTTGTGCTTGGCTGTTTTCTAGAAAGCACAAAAATTATACCGCTGTATGCCATAATTTATCCGGGTACGATGGTATCTACTTACTAAAGTACCTAATCCAAATTTCCGTGACTCCACAGGTGACATACAGCCGTTCGAAAATAATGTTTATACACGTGGTGAGTCAAGGTATTAAAATAATAGACAGTTTAAACCACATCCCTACCAGTTTGGCAAATTTCACCAAAATTTTCGGCTTAACTGAGCTCGCCAAAAGTTATTTTCTTCACTTTTTTAACACGCCCGAAAATCAAAATTATATTGTGCCATTTCCAGACCCTGAGTTTTACGGTTACGACACTATGTCAACCTCTAATCGAGCCGCTTGTCTCGAGTGGTACGAGACCCAGCGAGGCAAAGTGTTCGATTTCCGCCAGGAAATGTATCGGTATAGTAAGTCAGACGTTGACATTTTGAGACGGTCGTGTTTTAAGTACAGGGAATTAATCTTAGGACTAACCAAACTTGAACTAAATTTGTAATAGACCCCCTTGATTATGTTACCGTGGCTAGTCTATGTTTCGCTATCTATCGACAATTATTTTTAAAGCCAGATCAAGTTGCTCGTGTTCCCGCGGTAGGGTTTGGTAGCTAGAGATCAATACTCTGACGTATCTATTCAATGGATGGAATGGCTAGTTCATCAGTCTAGGAACGAGTCGAAGCCATTGTTTATTCAACATGCCTTAAAGAGGCATGAGCTGCCGAAATTCCCACTTTTTTCATCATTTCTGATGGTCACGACAGTAAGAGGCTTTGAAGGCCATTGAAAAACTAAATGATTGGCGTTGGAATGAGGAAAATCCATACAGTATGTGGCCTGTACGAACCAAAAACGTGTTCGAAAAGTACCAAAATTTAAATAACCGGGACGACCATTCATTCATTCTAAGCCAAAGTTAGTTCAAAACAATACTTTATCGTACATTTTCGAGACTAGAAGCACTAAAAAGCTTCTGAATTCTACGTCTTGAGAAAAATAGCCAATAATTTCAACATTCTGTGTTTACGTCAAAATATCAACATTTTGGCAGCTCATGCCCCTTTAAACTTCCGCGAAAAAAGAATCGGCAATTACAGGTTGGATGGTTTGGTTGGAACGATGCTGACAAGGTAGTCTACGAATATCACTCTTGTTATTTCCATGGCTGCCCTGTATGCTACAAACCTACCACTGACAACAGTAAAGTCGGACAACCAATGGCAAAGCTATACGACGTTACTATGAAGAAAAAGGCCTATTTGGAGTCTTTGGGTTTTACTTTCGTATGTAAATAGGATCACGAATTCCGACAGAAAATAAAAGACTCTGAGGAATTGCGCGATTTCATATCCACTGTTGACATCCAGAAGCGACTTGACCCTCGAGATGCCTTTTTCGGCGGTAGAACGAACGCTTCCAGACTTTATCATAAGGTAAACGGTAATGAACGAAGTTTATCATTTTTTTTAAAACGGCTGTTTACAACGGTCAGAATCAGCGTCTCTTTTCGGAATATGTAAATACATTTTTGAAGATAAAAAACAAGTTTCTGGATGGCCCCAGTGGTGTAAAACCGAAGACGACAAACACAAATATCTGACCGAATACGAAAAGGCTGAAGACCCGAGCAAAATTGAGACAAATCCTGGATTGCGCTCTGTGGCTAAGCTATGTTTAAACTCTTTTTTGGGGGGGTAAGTTCGGTCAGAGATCTAACCTCGGTAAAACGGATTTTGTATCAGATGTGGATGAGTTTTTCAACCATTTAAATGATCGGGAAAAGACTGTTACGAGTTTCCATTTACTGACGAAGGATGTAGTCATGTTAGAATGGCGTCAAAAAAGTGACGCCGTTGAAAAGGGTCGCCTCTTCAAACGTTTACATAGCTGCCTTCACTACGGCTCACGCCCGAATAAAGCTCTATGAAGTTCTCGACTTGTTGAATAGAAATGTGTTGTACTATGATACAGATTCCATAGTATACATACAAGATGAGGGCAGCGTCCAACCTCCGTTAGGAGATAAATTATTTGACTTGACCGATGAACTGGACGGGAATTTTAAAAGAAAATTTTGTTTCGGGCGGTCCGAAGAACTATTGCTACCGTACAAACTCCGGCAAGAAAGTTTGTAAGGTAAGAGGGTTTAGTTTAAATTACAAAAAACAGCCAATTGATCAATTTCCCGAAGGTAGAGGAAATGGTGAAAGCATTTTGCACAGAGGTATGTCGATGCGATTCTGGCTCACAACAATCCTGTCCGACTCATGCAGTCGTCACGACTGTAAACCCTCTTAAAATTACGAGGGATAAACAAAAGTTCAAGATTGTGAACAAACCAGAGTCAAAGGACTACCGAATATGCTACACCAAAAGGGTGGTCCAACCAAACTTTGACACTTTACCTTTTGGATTTTGATCGACTGAATTTGTCAATTTTAAACTTAACTTTCTCATCCCAGTCCAAAAATATGTTGTCCCTAAAGCCTCGAAATGATCCATGCTAAAGTTTTTACTATGTTCCCTTTGTAAATTAATCGATTAAAAAAAAAACTAAATAATGTAAATAAATAATTTTCTGATTCTTGATATCATTGTGAATATTTGTTATTATTATTGTAAATATTATTATTGTTATTATTATTATAGTAATGCGTCATTTTAATAATCTGAATTTCCTTTACATCCGAAAAACTGAGTAACGAATACTTTGTTTAAATAAAAAAAATGTTTTAACCGATGTTTTTATTATTTTGTGTTCAGATCCGAAATATCAACGTCGGCGTCGACAGATGTAGTTTTGACGACTTTATCATTACAAGACACATTTGCCGCTGATCTCTGGTGAGTCTTTTATAGTCCGAAATCTCTTCAAAGCAAAATGTCTGAAGTCTAATGACGTCACACGAAATAAATGCAAAGCGTAGTTAAGTCCATCACATGTGTTGATCAATAAAAGATAAATCAATAATCCATTGTCAAGAAGGGGAGGTAATCACAGGGGCCACTCCAGAGAGATAGACTACCTCAATGACTATTGAAACCTTTTCAGCAATTAAATTTATCAACCGAACCTGCTCTCCGACAAATACTGCGATGAGCTTTCAGGCCTTTTTTCCCCTTTTTGCTATTTGTTTGCTTTTGTTTTTTTTTCTCTCTTTTCCATTGCATTGTCAAAACTGGTTTTTATTACAACAAAGCCAGTTTTTTTTTTCTACCACTTTTTTTTCTACCACTTTTTTATTTATATTGATAGTTGCCATAATGTTGAAGGCAACCACTGGGACATATAGGGAGTCAACTCCACCATGTCTCCTCAAATATTTTTTATAGATTTCCATAGCTCATGGAGCTATGGTAGGACTTTCTACAGTTTAATGGCCGTACATGGGCCTATTTTATGCTTTCTTTTGACAAACAAAAATACTTCACACCTACATGTTTACAAGTTTGACCTTATAGTTTTAAATGCATGCATCCTTTTCCGACTCTTACACAATTTTCACTATGGGGCATGTTAATGGTATAAACGTAGTAACGTATAACTGTCGTGGCTTAGGGAAACCTGAAAAAAGATACGACATATTCCAATACTTTAAGTCTAAATGTTACAATATTATTTGCCTTCAAGACACCCACTTTACTGCTGACATGGAATCCAAAATTCGGTCTGAATGGAACGGGGAAATATTTTTCAGTTCTTTCAGCAGCTGTTCAAGGGGAGTCTGTGTCCTATTTAATAATAACTTTACATATCAAGTTTTCTCAACAACGAAAGACTCTGACGGAAACCTAATGTGCATCGATATGCTTCTAGATACAAAACGTCTAACATTAGCGGTTATATATGGCCCAAATACAGATTCTCCTAGTTTTTACAAATATGTACAAAATACTATAGAAGATTTTGACAACGATACCTGTATAATATGTGGGGATTTGAACTTAGCTTTAAATCAACAGCTCGACACACATAATTATGTAAATGTAAATAATCCGAACGCCCGGTCTGCCTTAATGGACACTATGGAGGTTTTAGGACTGACAGATTGTTTCAGAGCATCATATCCACGCCTTCAGCAATATACTTGGCGTCGAAAAAATCCTGTGAAACAAGCTAGGCTTGATTATTTTCTTATAAGTGAAAACCTTTTCTCCAGTGTTGCTAGTATCAAAATAGAAACCAGTTATCGGTCAGACCATTCCCCAGTAGTACTTTGTCTAAAATTGAATGAATTTGTGCGTGGGAAAGGGCTATGGAAGTTTAACAACAGCCTTCTCCATGATAAGACATATGTTGACCAAGTTACACAATGCATTCAAAATATCTGCCTCCAGTATGCTATTCCAGTATATGACCTAAATTATGTTAAATGTGCAGACAAAGCCTCGTTACAATTCACTATTTCAGATCAACTATTTTTGGAAACACTTCTCATGGAAATACGAGGAAAAACCATCTCATATTCATCACATAAAAAGAAAACTAGAGAAGAGAAAGAGAAAAAATTAGAAAAATCAATTTTCAACCTAGAACAAACAATAAATGTAGACCCAAATCAACTCATTCGATTAAAGTTAGAACTAGAGCTTCTTCGAAAGGAAACAATGAATGGGCATATGCTCCGCTCAAAGGCTCGCTTCATTGAAGACGGAGAAAAACCCACAAAATATTTCTGTAACTTAGAAAAACGAAATTTCGTTAGCAAATCTATCCCCAAGATAGAAAAAGAAGATGGCTCGCATATCACTGATCAGCGAGGTATTTTAAACGAAGTGAGCTCTTTTTACAAACACTTGTATTCGGAACAAAATGACGGAAATTCTTCTCCCAAACTGGAAGAAATTATGAAGCCGTTCAAATTTCAAAAACTAGATACATATCAAAAATCAAACTTAGAAGGAGCCATTTCTGAAAATGAGCTTCTACAGTGCTTGCAAAAAATGAAAAAGGATAAAAGTCCAGGTTCAGATGGTTTTACTTCTGAATTTTTTAAATTTTTTTTTTAGAGACCTAGGAAAATTTGTGTTGAGGTCCCTAAATGAAGGATACCGATTTGGGTATCTGTCCTCGACGCAAAGGGAGGCAATTATAACTTGTCTTCCCAAGGGAGACAAGCCAAAACAGTACTTGAAAAATTGGCGACCAATATCACTACTAAATACAACTTATAAATTGGCTTCTGGTTGCATTGCAGCGAGACTAAAGTCTGTCCTGGATTGTCTCATATCCGAAAGTCAAACAGGTTTCATGTCAGGCAGGTACATAGGTGACAACGTCAGGCTACTTTACGATATAATGGAATATACAGAGCGGTGGAAAATCCCTGGACTATTAGTGCTAATTGATTTTGAGAAAGCGTTTGACAGCATCTCATGGCCCTTCATATTTGATGTACTAAACCTATTCAATTTTGGCGAGTCGTTTGTAAAATGGATAAAACTGTTTTATACAGATATTAAAACAGCTGTAACTCAGAATGGATTCCTCTCAGATTTTTTCAGCATTCACAGAGGCTGTAGACAAGGCGATCCTATTTCGCCATATATTTTTTTACTTTGTGTCGAAATCTTAGCTATTTTTATAAAACAAAACAAGAAAATTAAAGGCATAAAGATCGGAGAAACGGAGTTTAAGATATCATTATATGCCGACGACACATCGCTACTGTTAGATGGTTCAGAGGAATCATTAAGAGAGTCACTAGACGTTTTAAAATTTTACGCTTCCCTGTCAGGTCTAAAAGTAAACAATCAAAAAACACAATCAGTATGGATTGGCTGTAAAAAATTTGGAGGAGAAACTTTCAACCACCGATATAAATTAGACTGGTCCCAATCAGAGTTCGTATATCTTGGGGTTAAATTCTCGAAAAAATTAGATAACATAGTCATGTTAAATTACCAGAATAAGTTTGGAGAGATTGAATTAGAGCTTCTAAACTGGTCAAAAGATGGCTCACTCCATTAGGCCGCATAACAGTTTTGAAAACCTTAATAATCAGTAAACTTAATCATCTTATGATATCTCTCCCTAACCCTCCAGAGGCGGATATTAAACGTCTAGAGAGAATCTTTTATAAGTTTATTTGGCAAAATAATCCGGACAAAATTAAAAGAACAGTACTAACACAATCATATGCTAATGGTGGTTTACGAATGATCGACATCCGGGCCAATATGGTAGCTCTAAAAACGTCTTGGATAAGAAGGCTTATTTGTAAAGATACGCCTTATAAACTCTTATTTGAAAACCAAATTGCCCCCGTGTCCGATATTATAAACAAGGGGGATGATTACATCCAGTTGTTAATAGATCGGTCAACCAATAACTTCTGGAAAGATGTTCTCGAAGCTTGGGCCGTTATAAATAGCCGACATACCGTAAACAATGTCCACGACTTCTATGAAGAAAACATTTGGCTAAATCCAGAAATACAAATTGGAAACAAATCTGTTTTTTATCAAACTTGGTTCAACAAAAATATATTCTTCATTCGTGACATTGTTGACTGTAATGGAAGGCTAATGTCATATGATATATTTTGTCTTACCCATGGCTTTAGGCCAAATTACTTACACCACTTAAGTATATGTTCTTCCATAAGAAGATATATGCAGTTACGAAAGTTAAAATGCGTTAAGTTATGTAAAACCGACATGTTTTTACCTTTTAAATTGAAACTTTTGCTAAAATCGATAAAAGGAAGTAGAGACTTCTACAATCTTGCAGTTGCCAACAACTGTGTGCCCACCAGCCAGTCAAAGTGGCTTGAACCTATCGTTCACGACTGGAAAGATATATATAACATACCTTTTAACTCCAGTCAAAACACAAAGATTCAATGGTTTCAATACAGAATAAACCACAGAATTATTGCCACAAATGATTACCTTTATAAGATTAAAATCAAGACAAGCCCTCTATGTACCTTTTGTGTTGTAGAAAATGAAAATATTAGCCACTTATTTTTTGAGTGTCAACAAGTTAATGATTTGTGGCAAAAATTAGAAGAATGGATATTTGACTGTGTTGGATTCCGACTACATCTTTCTAAGGATGAGTGTATTTTTGGTAGACGTCTCTCTACAATGTACCACAGTCCTATAAACTTTATTCTAATGAGTACTCGTTACTACATTTACAGATGTAGATGTAGAGAGACAAATGTATCGTTATACGGTCTCAAATACTACCTAAAGGAAAACATAAACATTGAAAAGCACATTGCCTGGAAAAATGATAAGACTGACGCCCTCCAGTATAAATGGGGATGCCTATTAGACTTTTTCCAAGATATGTAATGTTTTTTTTGTATACGGTAAATATTCATGGGATTACTAAATTTTGTCAAACTGTAAACATTGTTTTTTTTTTCATTATACTACTATATATGTTTGGGAACAAACCCAAGCTGCTGTATATTGCAATAATGTGAAATAAAAAAAAAAAAAAAAAAAAAAAAAAAAGTAAATGACACAAACTTTGATGTTTAAATATAGTTTTTTGTTTTGCAAATGACATTGTCAGAGTTAGTAAATGACATAAACTTTGATGTTTAAATATAGTTTTTTGTTTTGCAAATGACATTGTCAGAGTTAGTAAATGACACAAACTTTGATGTTTAAATATAGTTTTTTGTTTTGCAAATGACATTGTCAGAGTTAGTAAATGACACAAACTTTGATGTTTAAATATAGCTTTTGTTTTGCAAATGATATTGTCAGAGTTAGTAAATGACATAAACTTTGATGTTTAAATATAGCTTTTGTTTTGCAAATGACATTGTCCGAGTTAGTAAATGACATAAACTTTGATGTTTAAATATAGCTTTTTGTTTTGCAAATGACATTGTCAGAGTAAGTAAATGACATAAACTTTGATGTTTAAATATTTTTGTTTTGCAAATGACATTGTCAGAGTTAGTAAATGACACAAAATTTGATGTTTAAATATAGTTTTTTGTTTTGCAAATGACATTGTCAGAGTTAGTAAATGACATAAACTTTGATGTTTAATTATAGCTTTTGTTTTGCAAATGACATTGTCAGAGTTAGTAAATGAGATAAACTTTGATGTTTAAATATAACCTTTTGTTTTGCAAATGACATTGTCAGAGTTAGTAAATGACATAAACTTTGATGTTTAAATATAGCTTTTTCTTTTGCAAATGACATTGACAGAGTATAGTAAATGACACAAACTTTGATGTTTAAATATAGTTTTTTGTTTTGCAAATGACATTGTCAGAGTTAGTAAATGACATAAACTTTGATGTTTAAATATTTTTGTTTTGCAAATGACATTGTCAGAGTTAGTAAATGACACAAACTTTGATGTTTAAATATAGTTTTTTGTTTTGCAAATGACATTGTCAGAGTTAGTAAATGACACAAACTTTGATGTTTAAATATAGCTTTTGTTTTGCAAATGATATTGTCAGAGTTAGTAAATGACATAAACTTTGATGTTTAAATATAGCTTTTGTTTTGCAAATGACATTGTCCGAGTTAGTAAATGACATAAACTTTGATGTTTAAATATAGCTTTTTGTTTTGCAAATGACATTGTCAGAGTAAGTAAATGACATAAACTTTGATGTTTAAATATTTTTGTTTTGCAAATGACATTGTCAGAGTTAGTAAATGACACAAAATTTGATGTTTAAATATAGTTTTTTGTTTTGCAAATGACATTGTCAGAGTTAGTAAATGACATAAACTTTGATGTTTAATTATAGCTTTTGTTTTGCAAATGACATTGTCAGAGTTAGTAAATGAGATAAACTTTGATGTTTAAATATAACCTTTTTGTTTTGCAAATGACATTGTCAGAGTTAGTAAATGACATAAACTTTGATGTTTAAATATAGCTTTTTCTTTTGCAAATGACATTGACAGAGTATAGTAAATGACATAAACTTTGATGTTTAAATATAGCTTTTGTTTTGCAAATGACATTGTCAGAGTAAGTAAATGACATAAACTTTGATGTTTAAATATAGCTTTTTGTTTTGCAAATGACGTTGACTGAGTATAGTAAATGAGATAAACTTTGATGTTTAAATATAGCTTTTTGTTTTGCAAAAAAAAAAAAAAAAAAAAAAAAAAAAAATAATCCATTGTCCGAGTCAATCCGAGTCGATGATATAATATAATTAACCTATTAAGCAAAGCAGAATTACTAAATCCCTCTTGACCAAACCGATCATTTATGCAACTTTCCTTTGCTTTTCAGGCCTGTGACTGAGTCAAATATCTTACCTCAGATACAATCTGAGCTGGACGCGGGACCTAGGTATGTTTTTTTTTAAAACGTTATTCTAAATTTTTTTTAATTCAATGTTTTTAAAAAGAATTATACAAATATCTTAATTTCTGTAATGACATACATGTTTGATTTTTCAGTGAGGGTCACGTGTCAGGCAGAAAACGCAAGACCGTCGATGAACCGAGTCTTCCAGTAAAAGGACCGGGTCGTCCATTCATCGACGATTAGAGACCCCCTGTTGCGATCCCCAGTAAGTCGTTGTTTTTTTTTCAAATACAAAATGAATTCCAAAACTTGTAAACATTGTAATGTGTAAGAATATAGTTTTTATCTTTTCGATTGTACTAAAAAAAAAAACTTTTTTTTACTCCAGGATGTTAAACGATCTTTGTTTACCTCGGGCCATTGTGGTCGCAATGGCCTATAAATTGAAGTCAAAATAAAGAACGTATCAAGGATGATAGACGTAGGCTGCAAGAAATAGTAAAAAAGGCGGTGTCTGGCGGCGGGTGTTTCCACTAATTCTCTCTGATTTGAGCGACGTCAAAAAGTTCGAAGACGAGAAGAGGCGTCGGAGCCCAGCAATTAAATCGATTAATTTACAAGGGGGATAAAGAAAGACTAGCAAAACTTTATTTGTATTTTGATCAGAATCATTTCGATGTTATAACTAACATCGTTTTATGGGACTCATTATTTTTGCAATATGTATTTAAAAGGGTACAACGACAGAGAGTGGCATAAATGTGGTACTTTCTGCGACTTGTGTTACAGACGTGATTGTATCCTTTCTGAACCTGTCGAATGCGTAGACTGTTTCCGTACGTTTCGAAATAAAGCTTGTTTCGAAAAACATAAGGAACAACAGTCTAACGCAACGACATGGGATGGCGAGAGCGTTCCATCTATTTGTCAGAGATTTTGGGCTTGTAAGCATTGCCATACCTTGTTGGAAATGGCAAAAACGCAGCCCAAAAGATCACAAGTGCGGTAAATGTTTCTGTAGAGGGTGTAAAGTATACCATTTAGAGAAACATTATTGCTATATTAAACCCTTAGAGGGTAAAAAGCCATCGTGCTCGTATATCTTTTTTGATTTCGAATGCTGCCAAAACACCGGGGAACACATACCTAACTTCGCTGTGGCTCAGAAAACATGCAAAACGTGTATAAACCATGATTCTATAATTTCGAACTTTGTGTGTCAATCTTGTGGATTACGGGAAGAACAGTTTAGCGGTGACGATACAAACAACGATTTTTGTGCTTGGCTGTTTTCTAGAAAGCACAAAACTTATACAGCTGTATGCCATAATTTATCCGGGTACGATGGTATCTACTTACTAAAGTACCTAATCCACAATTCCGTGACTCCACAGGTGACATACAGCGGTTCGAAAATCATATATATATATATATATATATACACACGTGGTGAGTCTAGGTATCAAAATTATAGACAGTTTAAACCACATCCCTACCAGTTTGGCAAATTTCCCCAAAACTTTCGGCTTAACAGAGCTCGCCAAAAGTTATTTTCCTCACTTTTCAGTTCAGTAAGGATTAAAGATACTGTACATAGTCTGCTCTCATTAAAATACAATGTATTACTGTATATGCAATAGTACACAGTCTAAGCACTTGGCTTAAAATGTACATTCAATGATTAAATAAACATGTTTAGAAAAAAATGACCGGGTTGTCCATTTATCGACGATTAGAGATCCCCTGCTGCGATCCCCAGTCGTTCTTTTTTCAATTACAAAATGAATTCCAAAACTTGTAAACATTGTAATGTGTAAGAATATAAACTTAGCACCATTAAAAACGCACGGTTGAATTTTATGTTTCTACCCCAGTAAGGCTATTGGCCATTTACATTTTGTTGTTTATTGTTAGTTCGAGTTGAGTTGCAGTAACTGGATAACCTGTGGTGTTCCCCACGCGCCTGTCGTGAACATTACGCAACATTTCCTAATAACGTCCATTGAGTGTTTCACCATCACTGAGAACAGCTTTCAGGGCTCATTTGTCGTGGGTTCAACACTTTACACGAAGCTCAGCATAAAGACGGGAAAAAATCAGAAAACGTTACCATGCCCCGACTTACGACACAACAAAGGGAACGTGCCATTGGCATGTTACAGGCGGGTCTCAGGTGTGCCGCCGTAGGACGTCACATACAGTGTCATCCCTCCACAATTAGTCGCCTCAGAATCAGGGAGCATGAAACTGGCAATGTTGCCGACCGACCACGCCCTGGTCAGCCAAGAGTCACTACAGCCTGCCAGGATCGGTACATCGGTTTGTTGCACACACGTGACCGATTTCGCACCGCGACACAGACTGCGCGTGAGACAGTGGGAATTGGAAGGCCCAGGGTAAGCCTCAGCACCATCCGACGCCGTCTCCAAAAAGATACAGATGCATGCACGTATCCCCTACCGAGGGCCCATATTGACACCCGCCGCACGCCAAAACCGTTTACGATGGGCTCGAAATCATCAGAGCCCACACTCTGCAAGGTTGACACAAGACTTCTTGCAACAGAATAATGTGAAGATCATGGAATGGCCAGCTTACTGCCCCGATCTATCGCCCACAGATCATTTGTTGGATCAGCTTAAGAATGCCGTTGCACAACGTCAACCCAGGCCACGCAACCGACGTGAATTGATCCAGGTAGTGCAGGAAGAGTGGGACCGGATCACACAGCACAGAATAGCCACACTCACCAGGTCCTTGCGTCGCAGATGTACTGTTTGCGTTGATGCCAGAGGTGGACATACCCATTATTGGATGATGACACCTTCAATTTCTGTATCAACGAATTGTTTGCTAGGAATACAAGTCACCAGGGTTTCACATATTGTCAATTCTATGTCTCATTGTGAACAATGCCTTGTTCTTCAATTTAAGAGTACTTACAATATTTTACACTTTACATTTCTCAAAATATTTTATTTCTTGGGGTCGTTCGTTTTTAATGGCGCTTAGCATAGTTTTTATCTTTTCGATTGTACTAAAAAATGCCTTTTTTACCCAGGATGTTAAACGATCAGGAAATGGTATCTTTGTTGGACGAGATACCGAAACCCCAATCCAGTACATCCGGGAAACAGTCCGGGGGCCGACCCCCGACCTACCCTCCAACCTTCACAATCGGCATACGGGGTGTAGTGGAACGCAATAACTTTCGGGCCATGGAAACCATCCATAAGGTAGTTCTACACTCCTTTGATAAAGTCGGTTAGAAGGAAAAATTAAATGTATTAGGGTCGGCCATTGAGAATAGTTTGTCCATCGCAACGGCTGGGCTTTACGACGAGGACTTGGTGCGCGTCTACATAAATCAGAGAGAATTGGAAGCGCTCATCGTTGTACACTTACGAGATAAGAAAGAGGTTTCGGCCGCTACAGTAATGAAGTGTGTCGAAAAAACCTTGCAGTCCAAGTCTAACTTACAATTTAACGACTCTTTCGAACTCGAAATTGGGACCATTCGGAAAGTAAGGGGAGGGAGGGGGGGTTGAGATAACCATATTAAAGAGGTTAAACGACTTTAAAAAAAGTATAATTTGGATTCAAAACAAAAGATTTGTTATGTTTACCTCGGACCATTGTGGTCGCAATGGCCTATAAATTTAACAGTCAAAATAAAGAACGTATCAAGGATGGTAGACTTAAGCCTAGCGCAGACGAGAGGCGCCGGCTGAGCTACAAGGCACGCGTGGCCAAGGGAGCAGCTACAAATTTCAGCGCAGACGATGAGCTCTCGGCTGAGGCCAGTTCCTTGTCACCCAAATTCACTACCTGCACAAGTGTCACTACCCGTGTTACGTAATATTCTAAGTGGTCACATGATTTAATAGGCACACGTGATTGGACTATCCCTCCTCTCAGCTCAGCCGGCAGCTTACGTTGTCCGCACACGGTGATATTCTTGCCACGAGAGGCAGAAAATATCAAACATGCTAAATACTTTCCTCACCGCCTCGAGAGGCGAAAATCTCACCCAAATTTACGCGCACACGGGGGAAACAGCTTAGCTCTCAGCCACGCGTAGCCGGCAGCTCAGCCGGCGCCTCTCGTGTGCGCTAGGCTTTAGGCTGCAAGACATAGAGGCCAAAAGCTCTGTCTGACGGCGGGTGTTTCCACTAATTCTCTCTGTGATTTGAGCGATGTCAAAAAGTTCGAAGACGCGTCGGAGCCCAGCATTTAAATCGATTAATTTACAAGGGGGATAAAGAAAGACTAGCAAAACTTTATTTGTATTTTGATCAGGATCATTTCGATGTTATAACTAACATCGTTTTATTTTTGCGATATGTATTTAAAAGGGTACAATGACAGAGAGTGGCATAAATGTGGTACTTTCTGCGACTTGTGTTACAGACGTGATTGTATTCTTTCTGAACCTGTCGAATGCGTAGACTGTTTCCGTACGTTTCGAAATAAAGCTTGTTTCGAAAAACATAAGGAACAACAGTCTAACGCAACGACAAGGGATGGCGAGAGCCTTCCATCTATTTGTCAGAGATTTTGGGCTTGTAAGCATTGCCATACCTTGCTGTAATGGCAAAAACGCAGCCCAAAAGAACACAAGTGTGGTGAATGTTTCTGTAGATGGTGTAAAGTATACCATTTAGAGAAACATTGTTTCCTTCAATTATATTTTTAAACCTTTATACAATTGTTCTTCAATAATGTTTTTAAAAATGTATTATACAATTATCTTAAATTCTGTAATGGCATATGTTTTTTTTTTGTTTTCAGTGTGGGTCACGCGTCAGGCAGAAAACGCAAGACTGTCGATGGACCAGGGGGCTGTTTCTCAACACAACTTACGCCCGGCGTAACTTTGCGCCTGGTCGTAAGGTAATGTTGAAAGTATATGTTGCCATGACATTACGACTAGGCGCAAAGTTACGACGGTGTTGAGAAACAGTCCCCAGAGTCTTCCAGTAAAAAGGACCGGGTCGTCCATTCATCGACGGTTAGAAACCCCCTGTTGCGATCTCCGGTAAGTCGTTGTTTTTTTTCAATTACAAAATGAATTCCAAAACTTGTAAACATTGTAATGTGTAAGAATATAGTTTTCATCTTTTCGATTATACTAAAAAATGCCTTTTTTTACCCAGGATGTTAAACGATCAGGAAATGGTATCTTTGTTGGACGAGATACCGAAACCCCAACCCAGTACATCCAGGGAACAGTCCGGGGGAAGTACGGCCGACCCTCCAACCTTCACAATCGGCATACGGGGTGTAGTGGAACACAAGAACTTTCGGGCCAAGGAAACCATCCATAAGAAAAAAAATAAATGTATTAGGGTCGGCCATTGAGAATAGTTTGTCCATCGCGACGGCTGGGCTTCACGACGAGGACTTGGTGCGCGTCTACATAAATCAGAGAGAATTGGAAACGCTCATCGTTGTACACGTACGAGATAAGATGTTTCGGCCGCTACAGTAATGAAGTGTGTCGAAAAAACCTTGCAGTTCAAGTCTACCTTGCAATTTAACGACTCTTTCAAAATCGAAATTGGGACCATTCGGAAAGTAAGGGGAGGGAGGGGGCTAAGATAACCAATATTAAAGAGGGTAAAGGTCAGCGTATTCGGTGTGTTGTGTTCACACTGCAACGAATAATCGGCCGATTCTATCAAGTCAGTTCATATCCACACAACAACAACACAAGACAACAACAGTTGAGAGCGGTTTGGAAGATGGGATTCGTTTGCTAGAATTTTTTTAGGAAAAGAGACAACTGTTGTCATAATCCTTCAGAAATCATGCGAAAATGTATTTAACTCCATCTCTACACGAAACCGCTCGATAGTTTAATCTCCAAACCACTATGTAGGTCACTGTGTTTTTGATTGCCATGTTTTTCACAGGTCGATTCTGATTGGCCAAAGGGGAAAATCGTGGACGATTTTGATCCCGGACCGAATAAAATGGCTCTGTGAGCCATTTATATTCTTGCTTTCCGGTGTCCGTGGCGAATTCGGATCAAGCTAGTGTGAACAAATGTACTGATAACCATTGAAGCCATTTTAGTACGGAAATCGTTTCGGACCCCGAACCGAATTCGGGATATAGTGTGAACGTACCTTATGACGGTCAGAATCAGGGTCTCTTTTCGGAATATGTAAATACTTTTTTGAAGATAAAACAACAAGCTTCTGGATGGCCTCAGTGGTGTAAAACCGAAGACGACAAACAATAATATCTGACCGAATACGAAAAGGCTGAAAGGCATTAAGCTAGACCCGAGCAAACTTGAGAAAAATCCTGGATTGCGCTCTGTGGCTAAGCTATGTTTAAACTTTTTTGGGGGTAAGTTCGGTCAGAGATCTAACCTCGGTAAAACGGATTTCGTATCAGATGTGGATGAGTTTTTCAACCATTTAAATGATCGGGAAAAGACTGTTACGAATTTCCATTTATTGACGGAGAATGTAGTCATGTTAGAATGGCGTCACAAAAGTGACGCCGTTGAAACACTCGCCAGTTCAAACGTTTACATAGCTGCCTTCACTACGGCTCACGCCCAAATAAAGCTCTATGAAGTTCTCGACTTGTTGAATAGAAATGTATTATACTATGATACAGATTCAATAGTATACATACAAGATGAGGGCAGCGTCCAACCTCCGATAGGAGATAAATTAGGTGACTTGACCGATGAACTGGACGGGGATTTCATAGAGACTTTTGTTCCGGGCGGTCCTAAGAACTATTGCTACCGTTCAAACCCCGGCAAGGAAGTTTGTAAGGTAAGAGGGTTTAGTTTAAATTACAAAAACAGCCAATTCATCAATTTCCCGAAGATAGGGGAAATGGTGAAAGTATTTTGCACAGAGGTATGTCGATGCGATTCTGGCTCACAACAATCCTGTCCGACTCATGCAGTCGTCACGACTGTAAACCCTCGTAAAAGGACTACCAAATATGCTACACCAAAAGGGTGGTCCAACCAAACTTTGACACTTTACCTTTTGGATTTTGATCGACTGAATTTGTCAATTTTAAGCTTAACTCTCTCATCCCAGTCCAAAAATATGTTGTCCCTAAAGCCTCGAAACGATCCATGCTAAAGTTTTTACTATGTTCCCTTTGTACATTAATCGATTAATAAAACTAAATAATGTAAATAAATTATTTTCTGATTCTTGATACCATTGTGAATATTCGTTATAATTGTTATGACTATTATTGTTATTATTATTATATTTGCATTGTTTTGATTACTGTGGTTATAAAGTTATTATTATTTGTTACTATTTGTTTTATTGATATTTGTACCCGCCATTTTTCTCAATACTAATGTTTTATACTAAAATAAATAAAAGCAAACACAATTAGAATATTCATTTGTACATATACATTTTTCAATTTTCATGATTGGTTTTTTCTTTGTTTGTTACGCAAAGGTTTAACTGAATCATAAAGTCAACGTCAAACAGTAAAGTATCAGGAATTCCGTAATAACGAACCATGAAATCGTTAACCAAAACATCGTTATTTCTGTAATCTTCAAACATGCGAACAATAGTATCCATAGTTATTCCTCGACATCTATGGAGCGGATAATAGTATATTGTCCGCACGTACTGGAGAAATCGCCTTAAAGACGAGTATTGTTAAAGGTCCAACTTTTGGTAAACTTCTTCAGAAAACCACGAAATTCTGAAAATTGTGGTGATACACCGTAAGAGTCGAAAAACTCGCCTCGTCCATTTTCATCCAAAAAACGGCAACCCAGTTTTCTCTTCATCATCGAATCAGCTATCACAAAGAATGCACCATGGATGAGGCTCCCCGTCCGAGTGATAAAAAAGAATGTCTGATTCGACATCTAAAAAACCCAATAAAAACCAAAAATTGTATCCATTAGTAATGATTCACCATTTTGTAACCTTTCAACCTCTAAATGTCATTTAAAGATTTGATACGTCATCATCATGGAGATGCGGCCATCAGAGAAACTCAACCAATTAGACAAGAAATTTATCAAACCTCGAATCATGAGATGCAGAAATATCAGAATCATACCCAAAGGACTACAAGTAAAACCACCAGTTAACTCAGAAGCAGCCAAGAAAATATTTAGAGAAGCTAGTCACCACCTTGTCAAAGAACGCCTCAATTAACACAGAAAGATCAAAGCCGTCACCCTGTCCATTTTTGTAGAATAAGTTAAAAATCAAAGCACACTCTCCAGCCATCACTGTTTGAAAACATTCAGGCACAGGTAAAAGCCAATAATAACCTACACAACAAGGTAAGAGATATTCAATCACCTTAACAACAGATGCACCCACTCAACCACTCCAACCTTTACCCCGAACCAGCAAACCACAGCTGTAGTTAATTTGAGCAGCAAAGTATTAACACCACACCAAGTGAGTCTGTTAGAGAAAGGTTTAAATTTTGTCCTGAAAATACGCAAGAAGGGGATTTTCTTCAACAGGAGCAGAACCCAAAAAGGTATAGTGTACAGAATTAATAGTTGTAATGCTGATTACATTGGAGAAACAAGCAGAACCCTCAACTTTAGACTAAAAGTACAAATATCTGGTAATAAACTTGATAACAAATCTGTCATTTCTGAACACATAATTTCCAACCCTCCTCATCACATCAAATGGGAAACCACTACAACACTATGTCAACCAGCGCCATTGGAAGACAAAACTACAGGAAGCCATCCACATCAAGAAAACCAAACCCAGCATGAACAGACCGTGGATGGTTTTTCGGAGAACAATCCGCAACAAATATCAAATGACAGATCCTAAATTCCGACTGTTCTAGCTTAATGTGTTATCAAGTGCAAAAAATGACGCAAAACATTCATAGAAACTCAGGTCTCTACGACACAGAGCCTCCACCATTTATCTGGCAGTATACTTGGATAGGATTCGGTTGCGGATACCAAACCAAAACGTTTGAAAAGGGAAAGGTTTGGGATTCAAACGGTACAAACGGTTTGCCCTTTGGGTTTGAGCTTGGACCGGGGAAGGTGTCTTGGAAACAGTATTATATCATTTGTGTTTCAGTATAATAAAAAGACCAGGATATATATGGCAGAGATTACAAAACAATACAAAACAAAAATACTAAAATAAAACGACGACATGGGAGCCTGAAGATGCGTACAACGTAAGATATGTTAGAAGGGTCAGCGCTAATATGTCAGTCGACCATGGCAGGACTGTCCGTCATAAACAAAACATCAACTTTAAAAACAAAAACGTGTGTATGTCTAGCTGTCTGAATGCTGTTTGGTAGTATGTATTGGTGTACAAATAAAACAAGATAGCACAAGTTCTGACTTGCTTAGACGTCTTGACCGATATGAGTTGCATCGATCGTTTGTTCGTGTGTTTTATAATGCACATTTGCTGAAACAAGCAAAAGATAATGAATATGAAATTGGTGTCGCTTGACAATACTGTAGCGCCTTTTAATTTAATTTTTTAATGTAATGCTTTATTTATTTTACGAGGATTACCAACAGGTCTCGCCTTTTGATATAATTACAACATTGGTGCTTTAATATTTTATTTAATGGGTAAAATCATACTCCCTGTGAAGAAGTTCAAAGCAATGTTTCTTCTGTATGTTATGTCAGGAATTACTTTCAGCAGTTAATGATTTGAAAAAAAAAATCAAGATTAAGCTTTGATATTCTTAATTAGTTTATGCCTCACCACATGAGGTACCTGTAGAGAAACCACTCTCACAAGCAGAGTGTCAGCGAAAGAAAGCGATTTGACCGTTAGGATAAGGTAATCAGCCCATGACTGGAGAAACCCTGTTCAAAAAAATAATACAGCTAGCAGTTTCTCTATAAAACCCAACGAATTCATCGGCATAATATCAGTCTTTCTGTTACATTCTTACACGCTACATCGTTACTTCGCTAGATAACATCCAAAATAATGCCATCCTCTGTTCTTATTGCGGATCACTCCCAAGCAAAGTACTTCGATCGGTACCTGGACGACGCTCGTTTCGACATTTTCACCAAGTCCGGCTTGAAGATTGCGGAAATGTGGCCCAACATCGCCGAGAGAGTGGAAGATTACTCGGTAATCGCCTTCCACATCGGAGCGAACGATCTGTACGGCAAAAGTCACCAGGTGATCCTCACAGACTACCAGGTGTTAGTTGAAAATGTGTGGAAGAAAAATCCTAGGTGAGTCTATTATATTTGTCATCTTCAAATATTTTGCGATCCAAATGAGTATTGAAAAGATTAATATTTACTAATTATTTGTTTTAGTGACATAGTTGTGAGATCGGGAATTCTTCCTAGGGCCCAGAATCATTTTTCGGGAAGCAGCCTGCGGGAATCAGACCTCGCCGTACTGAACCAGCAGACAAAGGTAATCAACACGACGTTGTACGAGACATGCAAGTAGTTCATTTTAAAATTAGAGTAATCGGTAGCGTGGTTAGGAAAGATAAGGGCATAGATAGAAAACGGGCGGTTGGGTCATCAGGATTTAAGCGTGTTGGGTATTTTTTTTACGAATAATCCTTGTTTAGTTCTGGTGCAATATTTGGGAGATGAGAATATATATTCTCCTATCTCCCATGGTAATTCCAAATCAGACAGAGTACAAAAGGACGATGCCATCTGTGATTGAGGCTATTGAGAAGACTGCTGACAATGAAGCCCCCATGAAGACATACCGTAGGATGATTTGCGATACTAAGGCTGCTACTGGCATATATCAGGGCGTAGCTAATCCGAGAAATTTGAAACAAATTCAGAACCATCATCAAAACATTAATGATTAAAAAATTGAGCTTAAATGATCTTTATAATTTAATTTTACTAAGTTACCGTTTGCCAGGATATATATCAAAGTTAACAATTATCCCTGATATGATGACAGTGGCGGCCTTACCGGATATTTTGACGGAATTGACTAAATTGACAAAATCTAAAGCAGACGGTATTGTCATCGTATGACACGACAATCAACTTAGACGATTTTTACGTTTCTCAGACATACTTCATTCAAAGAATCTCCTGTTATTCCGTTAGCATTTTTTATACATGACAGAAAATTTAAAGCTCACCACGAACAAAAGAGGTATAGCTTTTCAAATTCCGACCCTTAAAAATATCAAAATCCCCATAGTGACTGATAGGGAGGCAGGAATAACGAACGTTATTTGTTTAAATGGAACTAATAGAATATTTTATATTGAAAAGCGACAATACCGATATAAAGTAACATGTGTTGGCGGCATCTTTGATCGGTCGTTAAACGGTGAAGCAAATGGTGATAGGTAAAGTTCGATTACTTTTAAAACACTGCACCCCCACTGGTGGAAAATGTCGTCCTTATGTTGTCAACATGTCAAATATATGTCAGGACTTGTTTGTTTGAAAACGTGTTACATAGGTTTAAAGGGTATAAATGCTCGTCATTTTTAGTCTAGACATAAAGTTACTAGTCATCTATTAGAGTATCAACACATCCAGAAAAAAATGTATTGTATTAGTTCCAGCCTCAGAGTGAGTGTAAGCGGTCTCAATGGAAAAGCCTGTGTTTCCTTCCATAGGCCTTCAAGCAGCGAAAGTGCTAAGGACGTCCCAGTCATAACGTTAACGACAATTGGCTGGAAAAGAATAATGACCCTAGCGCCTAAAGTTGATGATGTAATTTCCACCGAAGAAGAATCCGAAAGGCCGTATAATTTGGAGGACGACTTGCTTATAAGCTGCAGTCGCTTTAATAGGAAAGTGTTTATGCACGTGCGGAAATGGTGTACACCGAGACGACCAGAGACGGACCAATCGCCATGAATGAATTTGGATGGAACAAATTGAAATACTATTTTTTGAGCATAGACAATGCGATAAGCGAAATGCAAGGCGTCATCGACATGGCTAGTGAATTTTCGCATGAAATGAATGAAGAGACGTTTATGAACGTTGTTGGTGTGTGATCTAAAGAGCGATCTATAGACTAGCGAAGACAATGCGATAAGCGAAATACAAGGCGTCATCGACATGGCTAGTGAATTTTTGCATGAAATGAATGAAGAGACGTTTATGAACGTTGTTGGGGTGTGATCTAAAGAGCGATCTATAGACTAGCGTCATAATCAAATGTAGGTCATTTCGATTTGATTCAGTTAATAAATAGAAAAATTGTACGTTTTGAAATTTTTTATGTTTTTATTATTCATTTACAGTTTTGTCGATTTAATAGGATTTCATTTATAAGTAAGTCGTATAACAACCTACGTAAGATGGGTGTAACGACGAGCTTCTTTATTAAAGTGATTTTGAATAAGCAATTTCAAGATCTTGAAATACTGTCAAATGTTGAAAGTAAGACAACTGAAAATGCAGTCGGACTATTTAAAATCAACGAGATGACACTCTTTCGAAAAGTATGTTGATCAATTTAAAAGGTTACCAAACCTCAAAAGCTATAGCCTCTCCAGCTATTTTAGTTCCGAGCAAAGATCGGCTATTTCCGCTAGTTTCCGTTCGACCTCGACATACCTCGGACAGTCCGCACTATTTACAGGGAATGAAAACTTAGGTTGATTGATTGATTGGGGTTTAACGCCGCGCTCAAGATTATTTCACTTATATGGCGGCGAAAAGATGTTGAATCAGATAATCCTTTATTACATCAAAAATACATTTTAACCAAAACTTCACAGAAACAGAATAGTTAAAACAAACTGGTAAAATAAATGTGTACATTATTTTTGGGAGTATAAAAGCATGATATATATCACAATCTCCAAAATAACAAATGTTTTCAAAAGAAGTATGTCATAACAAATATTTATTTATATAGATTATTTATATTTCTTTCATCTTTACAAAATTGTGTAAATACATATATTTTATCCAACTAGTTCTTAAAGAGTGTTTTAAAATCATATCGGTTTATATCATAATGATTTAAAATGTTATCCAGGTTAGTCGCCTCTTACGATCAAGCTTACCTGGCAACTGTGGGCCAATTCTTACCTCCCCGGAACCCAGTCGGGGGTGAAAACTTATGATAATTTCTTTATCAGAAGTAATTCCTAAGTTAATCAAATGGAAAAAAATTCAAAGTATCACAAAAAAGCATCTCATAAAAGCGAAATGGAGATCAGATACGATATTTGTCAATTCTCCCCGTGTTATAAGTATAGACCATTAGAAACAAGATGGCGGACTAAAAAACAAAGAAACAGACATGATAGGACCGATTTGATAGAGGCGTGCATCGAGGATGTTTATCGTTGTTAGCTATAATGATCTTGTGTATGATGGTGAGAGACAGCCATCATAATTTCTGTTTCTACGCGACTTTTATTTCTACTCGTGGAAATGTGTAGGTTATTTATTATGTATATTTAATAACAAGAAATCAATAACAAAATTAGATTCGTGCTGTATTAAACATCAGACAACTTTTCACGGAGTAATATATATATATATATTAAACTCGTAGAGAAACAGATTAAGAAAATAAGATCTTATGTAACTCACCGCCGTTGTTAATTAACTCACCGCCAATCAACTAAAATCTAAAAGATCTGATGATAGAATTAAATATAGACAGTTTAGAAACAAATTAACTCATCTCATTAGGCTATCAAGAAAAACATATTTTGAGGACAAATTTAACGCTAACAACAGTAATATAAAAAAGACATGGAAAACAATAAACGAATTGACTGGTAGGACAAATCGACAGGAGGTCCCTAAATGCATAGTGAACAATGGTGAAGAAATCAGAGACAAACAGGCCATTGCCCAAACATTTAGTGACTATTATAGCTCATGTGCTGGGAAGCTCGAATTTGAAATCCCCGTCGTTCCTAATCACTTTTCTGAATACCTTGGTACTCCAAATCCGAACTCTTTTAAATTTGCTGAAGTAAACTCCAGCGTTGTCATGTCAACCATCTTAGAACTTAAGTCCTCTGCACCCGGTGTTGACTGTATCCCAATGAGTGACATCAAAATAATTGCAGCTGACATTGCACAACCTTTAGCTCATTTAGTAAACCTTTCTTTTGAAAGTGGCAGAGTACCAGAATCTTTGAAGTCTGCCAAAATTGTTCCAATTTATAAATCTGGTGACAAGAAGCAATCGTCCAACTATCGTCCTATTTCAATACTTCCGTGCCTTAGTAAAGTCCTTGAAAATCTCGCAGCAAAACAGATTACACATTTTCTTGATACAAACAACCTCATATCTCCACACCAATATGGATTCCGCTCGTTTCATTCTACTGTGCACGCCGCTACGGTTCTTCACGATCACCTCATCACTACAAAGGACAAAAAGTATTTTAGTGCACTTGTGTTTCTTGACTTATCCAAAGCCTTCGACACGGTAAACCATTACATACTTTTAAATAAACTTTCACACTATGGCTTTAGAAACGATTCAAATATTTGGTTACAAAATTACTTATCCGGTAGAAATCAGACTGTCTTTTGGGACGCTTGTAAATCGTCATCCTCTCAAATCACGTGCGGCGTCCCTCAGGGATCAATTTTGGGACCCATTCTGTTCTTGGTGTATATAAACGATATACTAAATTCATCAAATCAAGTCAAGTTCACTTTATTTGCCGACGATACCAGTATATGTTCATCCGCTGAGACTGTTACCAGTGCCATTGACACAGTGTTGACGGAGCTGGAGAAGATCTCAATATGGCTGTCTGCTAATAGACTCTCTCTTAATGTCTCGAAGACCAAACTTATGGTTATCTCCCCTTCTAAAACCTGCCCTGAAATACCAAAGCTCTACCTGAATAACAATCTGATTGAACAAGTAAATGAATTTAAGTTTTTAGGTATTGTGTTTCATGATAAACTTTTATGGTCATCTCATATAAATTTCATTAGTAAGAAAATTTCACAAAATATTGGCGTCTTAAAGCACATTCAAAAAAATGTAAATAAACACACCCTGTATATTCTCTATCATTCCTTAATTTATCCTTACCTCTCATATGCGAACGCGCTCTGGGGAAATAGCTACCATTCTCATCTTCGCCCTCTTCAATTACTTTTAAAAAAAAGCTATCAGAGTCATAACCTTCTCACATCGACTTCAACACACTCAGAATGTATTCAAAAGTTTAAAAATCCTTCCCATTCAATCTCATTACTATTCATAAATTCATGCATCACAAAAACCAAACTTCCGATCTCCTTCCAAAGCCTCTTTTATTCCACAGTCACCAATCCATACCTACCAAACAAGGACTTTAAATCTTAACTTATCTCGACCACTCTATCAGTCAAATCTATCCTTTTATTCCATACGCATAGCCGGACCCCGGGAATGGAACAGACTACCGGTTGCATTAAAATCTATCAATTCACTGTCTCTTTTTAAGTCATCCATTAAAGATTATTTATTGGCGCTATAGATGTCATTTATCGACATTCTCCACCCAGACTGTTATGTAAATGTAGGTACTCTGTAAATAATTTATATTGTTGTTTTGTTTTTTTGTCTTTTTTTATATCTTTACTATCAATCAAAAACACTATCCATCTGTGACGCATGACTCGTTTTATCCCAATTATAAAGCTAGTGTTATCAACTAAGTCTATTGGACTTTATTCCCGCCGTCTAATGTCTGTCTCCATCAATCTGTATGTATTTTTAAAGGTGAATAAATGAAATGAAATGAAATCATACTACTCTGTTCGCTCCGGAGTCTACTGAGAAAGGAAGAAGACCATACCCACAGTTCCTAAGCACAGGCGAGATATTATGTTGGATATACGTTGGACCTTAACTGACAGAGGAGAATCCTTCCTATACTTTTGTTTTCTACCAGGGAGAACCTTGCCAGTCCAGGGTCGTGTTGTGTGACGGTACATTCTACATCTGCCCAAGCATCTTCAACCAAGTGTATACGCTCCATGGTTTTACATCTATGAGTTTATCCACTTGCAACAAAGAGAACAGTCTGTAACAGAGGTGAAGCTAGGCCAGATGTCAAACTTGATGAACGTTTGTCTCACCTGAAGGACCAGTACCGAGATGGGGAAATCACTGTTGTTCAGTTGGCTGATCGAGCAGCACATTTTGTACAGGCACATTAGAAAAATCAGTGTAACTCATTTATTTCATTCTGTCGTTAGTAAAATATGTATTATAACTAGATTTTTTCTTAAGGGGTCGTGGGGGACATCAAGTGGATTTTATGGGGGAAATGGAGACCGTAATCCTTAATCCAGGTATTGTTAAAGGATTACCGAGTCTCCTTTCGCCCCGCGGCGTTTTCTAATTAAAATAAAAGTAGGCGAAACGAGACGTCAACCGGAGAGAGTGCCCTCGCACAAATACCAGAGGACGCCATAATACGAGAATGAAGCAAACAATCGCAGGCAACACTCGATCGTTTTTTCTCAAAATAATTTTATTTCAATTCTTTACAATGGCAGTGCCTCGTTTTTACACTCTATTCCATATTTCGAGCTATATTCTTCAATTTATTTCTTATTTATGTATTTGTTATTTACCCTTAATTTTCGTTTACTAAAATGTATATTAGCTTTATTTGAAGGATTTCATTATTTCTTTCTACTTTCCGTGTACATGTTTTAGCCCACTTTCGTCCCTTATTAGGTTTTTCTTTCCCGGATCATTCAATCTTACTCTACCGAAAGGACTACAAGTAAAACCATCAGTTAACTCAGAAGCAGCCAAGAAAATATTTAGAGAAGCTAGTCACCACCTTGTCAAAGAACGCCTCAATCACCACAGAACGATCAAAGCCATGTCCAATTTTGTAGATTAATTTGAATATCAAAGCACAATCTCCAGCCATCACTGTTTGAAAACATTCAAGCACAGGTAAAAGCCAATAATAACCTACACAACAAGGTAAGAGATACTCAATCACCTTAACAACAGATGCACCCACTCAACCACTCCAACCTTTACCCCGAACCAACAAACCACAGCTGTAGTTAATTTGAGCAGCAAAGTATTAACACCACACCAAGTGAGTCTGTTAGAGAAAGGTTTAAATTTTGTACAGAATTAATAGTTGTAATGCTCATTGCATTGGAGAAACAAGCAGAACCCTCAACTTTAGACTAAAAGAACAAATATCTCTTAATAAACTTGATTACAAATCTGTCATTTCTGAACACATAATTTCCAACCCTACTCATCACATCAAATGGGAAACCACTACAACACTATGTCAACCAGCACCATAGGAAGAGAAAACTACAGGAAGCCATCCACATCAAGAAAACCAAACCCAGCATGAACAGACCGTGGAAGGTTTTTCGGAAAACAATCCGCAACAAATATCAAATGACAGAGATCTTGAATTCCGACTGTTCTGGCATAATGTGCTATCAAGTGCAAAAAATGACGCAAAACATTCATAGAAACTCAGGTCTCTACGACACAGAGCCTCCACCATTTATCTGGCAGTATACTTGGATAGGATTCGGTTGCGGATACCAAACCAAAACGTTTGAAAAGGGAAAGGTTTTGGATTCAAAGGGTACAAACGGTTTGCCCTTTGGGTTTGAGCTTGGACGGTGTCCAGAAAACAGTATTATATCATTTGTGTTTCAGTATAATAAAAAGACCAGGATATATATGGCAGAGATTACAAAACAATACAAAAATAATAAAATAAAACGACATTTAAGCCTGAAGATGCGTACAACGTAAGATATGTTAGAAGGGTAAGCGCTAATATGTCAGTCGACCATGGCAGGATTGTCCGTCATAAAAAAACATCAACTTTAAAAACAAAAACGTGTGTATGTCTAGCTGTCTGAATGCTGTTTGGCAGTATGTATTGGTGTACAAATAAAACAAATAGCACGAGTGCTGCTACAAGTTCTGACTTGCTTAGACGTCTTGGCCGATATGAGTTGCATCAATCGTTTGTTAGTGTGTTTTATAATGCGCATTTGCTGAAACAAGCAAAAGATAATGAATATGAAATTGGTGTCGCTTGACACCAATGACATTACTGTAGCACCTTTTAGTTTAATTTTTTTAATTAATGCTTTATTTATTTTACGAGGATTACCAACAGCACTCGCCTTTCGATATAATTACAACATTGGTGCTTTAATATTTTATTCAATGGATAGAATCATACTCCCTGTGAAGAAAGCAATGTTTCTTCTGTATATTATGACAGGAATTACTTTCAGCAGTTAATGATTTGAAAAAAAAGATTAAGCAGAAGTCACCAGGAGATCCTCACAGACTACCAGGTGTTAGTTGAAAATGTGTGGAAGAAAAATCCTATGCGAGTCTATTATATTTGTCATCTTCAAATATTTTGCGATCCAAATGATTGATTGGAGTTTTACGCCGCACTCAAGATTATTTCACTTATATGGCGGCGAAAAGAAGTTTTAATCAGACAGGCCCATTTACATCAAAATTACAATAAAATAAAAAGGACGGAAATAAATGTATGAAATATGTTAAAAAGAGTGTAAATCACTATTTTGGAGGTTAAAAGGACATGCAATTTTAAAATGATCTCCAAAAATAGTATATGAAAATATGTATATTACAATAAAAATTCGAATTTTATGGTATAAACCAATCTGTTTTAAAAATTTTATAATAATAGGGCTTTTCACCTTGGTGAAAAGCTCTTTCATGGAGTTTGCCTTGAACAGGCGATTTCTCACCATGGCAAACTCCACACACTCTAAAAGAACATGTTTGATGTCGAATTGGCCATCACAAGGGATGCACCACGGATGGGGATCCCCCGTGAGTACATGTCTGTGTGATAAAAAAGAATGGCCAATTCGACATCTAGATAAAACCACCTTTTCTTTCCTAGAAAGAGAAGGAAAAGTGGCAAGACCGATCTCTGCCTGGATTTGAGCCAGTTTATTATTTTGTCGTTTCTGTTCATCCCACGAAGTTTGCCAAATCTGTTTGATGTATTTGGCTATCTTCGGTCTGAAGTCAGAATATGGTACTTCGACCGAAGATACTGGTTTGGTCAAAGCAGATTTGGCTTCACTGTCCACGACTGTGTTACCATAGATGCCGCAATGACTGGGCACCGCGATCCAAATGAGTATTGAAAGGTTAATATTGACTGATGTTACATGGTTATTGAAAGGAACTAATATTTACTGATCATTTTTTGTTTTAGTGCCATAGTTGTGACATCGGGAATTCTTTCTAGGGCCCAGCATCATTTTCCGGGAAGCAGCCTGCGGGAATCGGACCTCGCCGTACTGAACCAGAAGGCAAAGATAATCAACACGCCGTTGTGCGAGACATGCAAGTAGTTCATTTTAAAATTAGAATAATCGGTAGCGTGGTTAGGAAAGATAAGGATATAGATAGGAAACGGGCGGTTGGGTCATCAGGATTTAAGCGTGTTGGGTATTTTTTTTACGAATACTCCGTTTAGTTCTGGTGCAATATTTGGGAGATGAGAATATATATTCTCCTATCTCCCATGGTAATTCCAAATCAGACAAAGAGTACAAAAGGACGATGCCATCTGTGATTGAGGCTATTGAGAAGACTGCTGGCAATGAAGCCCCCATGAAGACATACCGTAGGATGATTTGCGATACTAAGGCTGCTACTGGCATATATCAGGGCGTAGCTAATCCGAGAAATTTGAAACAAATTCAGAACCATCATTAAAAAATTAATGATTAAAAAAATTGAGCTTAGTAAAATTAAATTATAAAGATCATCTAAGTTACCATTTGCCAGGATATATATCAAAGTTAACAATTATCCCTGATATGATGACAGTGGCGGCCTTACCGGATATTTTGACAAAATCTAAAGCAGACGGTATTGTTCTATCTTACGACACGACATTCAGCGTAGGATATTTTTCCGTTTCTCCATTAGTGTTTAGGCATACTTTATGCAAAGAATCTCATGTTATTCCAGTAGCATTTTTTATACATGACAGCAAATTTAAAGCTCACCACGAACAATTTTTCAGAGATATAGCTATTCAAATTCCGGCCCTTAAAGATATAAAAATCGCCATATTGACTGATTGGGAGGTAGGAATAACGAACGCTATTCAGACAGTTTTTCCAAACCTTCACGTTCTACATTGTTGGAACCACTTAAAACGCGATTTCAAACACTGGCTTCATCTTCGTTCCGCAGACCAAAGTAACACAACTGTTTATCTTAATGATCTCAAAACGATGTTACAATGTGAAAACGAAGCCACATTTCTGGATGTAAGCCAGAGTTTGACATCTAAGTGGTCCTAAAGTGTAGTGGACTATTTCAATAACGAACTGAAGCCTGACATACTGACGTTTTCTGGACGATGGGTTATCGATAAGCATGCAGATATGTTTGACCTTTATTCAGGCATCACAAACAACATTTCGGAAAGTTTAAACTGTGTTATCAAAAGATTGACCGACTGGAAAGAAGTCCCTCTCGATATAATGGCTTTAAGTCTCTATTATGTTCAAAATTATTATTATTACAAAATTATGCGCGGCTTTTTTATATTGAAAAGCGACAATACCGATATAAAGTAACATGTGTTGGCGGCATCTTTGATCGGTCGTTAAACGGTGAAGCAAATGGTGGTAGATAAAGTTCGATTACTTCTAAAACACTGCACCCCCACTGGTTAATTGGTTAAAAATGTCGTCCTTATGTTGCCAACAGGTCAAATATATGTCAGGACTTGTTTGAAAACGTGTTACATAGGTTTAAAGGGTATAAATGCTCGTCATTTTTAGTCTAGACATAAAGTTACTAGTCATCTATTAGAGTATCAACACATCCAGAAAAAATGTATTGTATTAGTTCCAGCCTCAGAGTGAGTGTAAGCGGTCTCAATGGAAAAGCCTGTGTTTCCTTCCATAGGCCTTCAAGCAGCGAAAGTGCTAAGGACGTCCCAGTCATAACGTTAACGACAATTGGCTGGAAAAGAATAATGACCCTAGCGCCTAAAGTTGATGATGTAATTTCCACCGAAGAAGAATCCGAAAGGCCGTATAATTTGGAGGACGACTTGTTTATAAGCTGCAGTCGCTTTAATGGGAAAGTGTTTATACACGTGCGGAAATGGTGTACACCGAGACGACCACAGACGGACCAATCGCCATGAATGAATTTGGATGGAACAAATTGAAAGACTATTTTTTGAGCATAGACAATGCGATAAGTGAAATGCAAGGAGTCATCGACATGGCTAGTGAATTTTCGCATGAAATGAATGAAGAGACGTTTACGAACGTTGTTGGGGTGGGATCTAAAGAGCGATCTATAGGCTAGCATCATAATCAAATGTAGGTCATTTCGATTTGATTCAGTTAATAAATAGAAAAATTGTACGTTTTGAATTTTTTTTGTTTTTATTATTCATTTACAGTTATGTCGATTTTATAGGATTTCATTTATAAGCAAGTCGTATAACAACCTACGTAAGATGGGTGATTAAAAAGATTTTGAATAAGCGATTTCAAGATCTTGAAATACTGTCAAATGTTGAAAGTAAGGACAGAATTGAAAATGCAGTCCGACTATTTAAAATCAACGAGATGACACTCTTTAGAAAAGTATGTTGATTAATTTAAAAGGTTACCAAACCTCAAAAGCTATAGCCTCTCCAGCTATTTTAGTTCCGAGCAAAGATCGGCTATTTCGAAAAAAAAATGTACAATGTTTGGAAACACAAATCTTGTGCGGGGAGCGAAAAAGATTTTTTTTGTGACAGACACAACTGAATACAATTCAACAGCTTCATTTTATTATATTTGGTAAAAGTTTTCAATATTATTGTTAATTAAATATTATTGTTATTAATTATGTTACCGAAATAAAACTGAATACATTTCAACAGCTTCATTTTATTATGAGTGGTGTTATTCTTATCTAGAGATAATTATCACCAAAGCTGATTTTTCTTTAGTTTGTACAGTGAATTAGTTTCGTTTTTTGAGAGGTTGTTCCAACTCTGTGATGTAAATTCTATAGCTATATATTCATCCCAGGTGTACCATACCGTTTCCTGTTAAGTATTGATTGCTTACTGTAAAACATAGTAGAGTAAATCCTGAATATATCGACACCTTGATATATCGGAACACTGTCATTACCGACGGGATGCCTTGGTCCGCTTTTCTTTTGTATTAAAAGTGCATGGTAAATAAACCTGATACACCGACACCTGTCCACTCTGGAGACCGACCGTCTTTTCAAAGCCCACGTGTATCTAAACAATGTTAGTTTGACCGGTCTCTACCGACACGGCATGTTGGACGCTAGTCCGTCAACGCTCAATCCATGCTGTGACATCCCTTTCTCAGGCGGCTGACTTGTAACAGTGAAGCTTATAAGTTGGATTAAAATCTCAGCGAGTGGTATGAGTGAGTTTAGTTAAAATGTTGACATACAGGTTTTCTGAGTTCCAGAGTGAAAAGCTTCATTTGTTTAGATTTGTTCATTTTATGTTGAAATCAGCCAAGCAATTATGTCCACTCGACCTGCGAAGCGACAAAGAGTTGAGTTATGGTCTCTCAGAGAAAGTGAAGTTGATACCAGTCTATGCTTCTTCATTTCCTAAACCGACACAGACGGAGCTGGCCAAACAATTATTAGTGGGGCGCTCGACTGTTAGCGATATTTTGAGAAACAGACGGACTTATCTGGACCAATATGAGAAAAACGGTGATGGTGGAAAGAAAAGGTTTCAAAATGCATGCCCATTTGAACGGCTAAACGATTTAGTTTGGAAGTGGTTCCAACAAGTCGGGTCAAAGAAAATCCCCATCTTCGGTCCGACCATCCAGGAAAAGGCGATAAGAGTTTTCCCGGCAGCTAAATTACCCTAACTTCAAGGCTTCAAATGGCTGGCTAGAGAGTTGGAGAAAACGTTTGTCTGTGAAAGCATTTAAGGTCTGCGGAGAGAGTGTCCTCGCACAAATAACAGAGGACGCCATAGGCCTTCCAGCAGCGAAAGTGCTAAGGACGTCCAAGTCATAACGGTAACGACAATTGGCTGGAAAAGAATAATGACCCTAGCGCCTAAAGTTGATGATGTAATTTCCACCGAAGAAGAATCCGAAAGGCCGTATAATTTGGAGGACGATGTATTTATAAGCTGCAGTCGCTTTAATGGGAAAGTGTTTATACACGTGCGGAAATGGTTTACACCGAGACGACCACGGACGGACTAATCGCCAACGTTAAAAGCCACCAAGACGGGTATCGCCATGAATGAATTTGGATGTAACAAATTGAAAGACTATTTTTTGAGCATAGACAATGCGATAAGCGAAATGCAAGGCGTCATCGACATGGCTAGTGAATTTTCGCATGAAATAAATGGTTGGTTGGTTGGTTGATTTGAGTTTAACGCCGCGCTCAAGATTATTTCACTTATACGGCGGCGAAAAGAAATTAAATCATCATACAATTTTAACATCAAAAATACATTGTAACTGAAAAATGACAAACAGAAATAATCAAAAATGGTAAAACACTGTAAATCATTTTCGGAGATTAAAAACAAGAAATATCACAATTATCACCAATGGAGCAACAATAAACAATTCATATAAATAACCATTTTTATAATCTACAAATTTGTAAATATGTGTTATGTTCAGATAGAGCAATTTTACAAACAAAAAGGTTTATACCATAATAATTAAAAATTTGCCCCAGGTTAGTCGCCTTTTACGATCAAGCTTGCCTGGAAACTGTGAGCCAATTCTTATCCCCCGGAACCCACACGGGGACCCAAGGATTAGTCGCCTCTTACGATCAAGCACCTTGGTAAGGCTGAGGATCTATTCTTATCTCCCCGGAACCCACACGGGGGTGAAATAAATGGAGAGACGTTTATGAACGTTGTTGGGATGTGATCTAAAGAGCGATCTATAGACTAGCATAGACAATGCGATAAACGAAATACAAGGCGTCATCGACATGGCTAGTGAATTTTCGCATGGACTGAATGAAGAGACGTTTATGAACGTTGTTAGGGTGTGATCTAAAAAGCGATCTTTAGACTAGCGTCATAATCAAATGTAGGACATTTCGATTTGATTCAGTTAATAAATAGAAAAATTGTACGTTTTGAAATTGTTTTCGTTTTTATTATTCATTTACAGGTTTTGTCGATTTAATAGAATTTCATTTATAAGCAAGTCGTATAACAACCTACGTAAGATGGGTGTAACGACGAGCTTCTTTATTAAAGTGATTTTGAATAAGCAATTTCAAGATCTTGAAATACTGTCAAATGTTGAAAGACAATTGAAAATGCAGTCGGACTATTTAAAATCAACGAGATGACACTCTTTAGAAAAGTATGTTGATTAATTTAAAAGGTTACCAAACCTCAACAGCTATAGCCTCTCCAGCTATTTTAGTTCCGAGCAAAGATCGGCTATTTCCGCTAGTTTCCGTTCGACCTCGACATACCTCGGTCAAACTTTCTTAACAGTTTTCTTTACGGTCTTAAAGCCAACTCTCAACCGCCTTTATTCTATTGTCCACTTTCTTCACGTCACTCGCTATTTTATTTTTAGTCATTTTCTTTCAATTTCCCCGATCAAAGTTCACTTTTTGTGCCCGTCCTATAGTACGAGAATAATTTTCTCGACATCTGACACACATCATCTGCCATTTATTACGTCATCCTATCGATGAATACCATTGATTTAATGACAATGCGTTTAATAACCTGTTATTGTGGTTTTAGACTCACTTTATTAACAGTTTTCTCTACGTCTTAACGCTATGGCTCAGCGTCTTTATTCTATTGTTCTTTATCGAAAATTACTTTCTTAACGTCATTTGCTATTTTCATTTTTACACATTTTCTTTCAATTTTCCTGATCAAAGTTCACATTTTGTGCCCGTACTATAGTACGAGCATGGTATTGATTTTCTTGACATCTGACACACACCATCTGTCATTTATTACGCCATCCTATCGATTTTCTGACGCTTACGTCAGTACCCCCTGCTGTGAAAATATCGATTTTTTATACACGTATTTGGGAGAAATACATATACAAAATTACATATAAAGATAGAACGACTACTAATGTTCACCTTGAATTCCTAAGAGAAATACTCAAGGTTAAGAAAAACACGCCCCGGTATATGGTATATGGCGAAATTGGAAGGTTTCCAAAGTAGAGTTGTATCTTTTTGGTCAAGACTTGTAAGTGGCTACAATAAACCTAAAATCTATTTTGTACAAAATAATGCATCGTGATACCATAAATGGATTGTTTAATCATAGATATGTCTGTTATGTAAAGACTATATTTCAAGAAGTAGGCCTAAATTTTGATATTGCCAATGCTAGAGCCGGAAATATACCACCCCATTATTATTCCCGTAGGATAGAAACTGTATTAAAAAGATCAGTATATGCAGCAGTGGAAAGCACAACTTGATGTGTCTTCCAAAAACCAAGATTGATAAAACTGTGCAAACTATTAAAAGCCATTATACAGAGAACACGTGAAATATAAACAAGCGTCTTTAAAAATTACCCTGAATTGTCAATTTAGTGATGTATAATTTTGTCAATAATATGAGACGCAATGAAAACGCACCAACATTAAAATTGGTATATTTCTAATACAGTCCAATTCTTGTACATCAATCTTGCTAATCCGATTGAAGCCACGTCAGATCAATGCCAAAACATGTAAAAAGGTGGTGTTTCAGCGAACGCGGAAACGCAACACTGAACATGTTGCCGAAACACGAAAATGTTAACGTGGCTCAATGGTTATGTCGCGTTACATCAAATTGTCATGCGTACATGGGATATAAGATGTGGCCTTTCAGAAACTATGGTCAGTACAATTCCTGTTCTGGTGAAGACGTAGCGATATGCCAAGATTGACACCCGAGTATAGAGAACGCGCCATTGCATTAATCCAGGAAGGTTTGCTGCTGCTGAGAGGGGGAGGCATGGGAACATCAGTGCGGAAACTGTACGTCGCCGACTACGCTCAGCCGGACTTCATACCAGACGGCCGTATATTGGACCAATACTGATTTGACGCCATCGGGAGTTTGTACCCCTTGTGTTCATGTGTCACTTCAATTAAAGTTCTTAAAGTCGGAGTTAGTTGTTTTTTGTGCATTGGTAATTGACCGTCCTACAAACATGCCAACAATCAGATTTCAGAAGATTAATGCCTCACCAGCTCACTTAATCAAAATCGGTGGTGCGTTTTATAGGTGTTATATATATATATATATGTATAAATGTGTGTATATATGTATACTTATGTCCCCATATACAAGTGGTCTGGGTGGAATAAAGTAAAGTCTAAAAAAAGACGCCATTGTCAGCAGTCATCACAGGTGAAACCATTTAAAAAAACCTCATGGGTGTCCGCTCTAAATATTAGGCCACAGGTAGGGGATTTTAAAAAATGAATTAATTTGTTCGGATATAATGAACGCCGCGCAAAACATGCTTGAAAGTGGCATGAGCTGGCAAAATGATATTTTGACGTAAAAACAGAATGTTGAAATTATCGGCTATTTTTCTCAAGACGTATCATTCAGAAGCTTTTAGTGCTTCTAGTGTCGAGAATGTACGATAAAGTATTGATTTGAACTAACTTTGGCTTAGGATGAATGAATGGTCGTCCCGGTTATTTAAATTTTGTTTACTTTTCCGAACACTATTTCAGTTCGTATAGACCACATACTGTATGGATTTTCCGCATTCCAACGCCATCAATTAGTTTTTCGATGGTCCTCAAAGCCTCTTACTGTCGTGACGATCAATAGTCATGAAAAAGTGTGAATTTTGGGCAGCTCATGCCACTTTAAGAAAAATATAACAATTCTGGATGTCTTCTATAGTTACTAGTGTCTTAAACGGTATCTCCAACTAAGTGTAAAAGATGAATAGAAAAAGAGAGTAAATGAGAACAAACAACGAATTGAATTTCAACCCAGTGCAAGAGGTCACTATCGACTTTAGTAATAGGGTGTTCTAGATTGACGTGACTCGCAGAAGAATTTGGACAGAAGGGTCCGCGATAATATGTCAGTCGACCATGGCCGGACTGTCGTTATAAAACACACCGCAACTTTAAAAACAAAATCGTGTCTAGCTGTCTGAATGCTGTTTGGTAGTATGTATTGGTGTAGAAATAACACAGATAGCACGAGTGCTGCTACAAGTTCTGACTTGCTTAGATATCTTGACCGATATGAGTTGCATCAACCGTTTGTTCGTGTGTTTTATAATGCACATTTGCTGAAACAAGCAAAGGATAATGAATATGAAATTGGTGTCGCTTGACACCAATGACAATGCTGTAGCGCATTATCCCGACTTTGAATTCAAATAACGCATTCTATCTAAGATGTTTATTGGGAGTTAGCTTGCAAATCAACGTGCTTGTAACATTCTGAAGTATTGTTCAAAACATATATAATTCCTGGTTAAGATATAGATTAAAAAAAATCCTAATGAAGAAAATCAAATATATATTTCTGAGTGGGGGTTTTCCAGGTAGCAGCCGAAAGTTCCAATAATAACACCACCATATGAATAAAATAATCTTAAGTGCGGCCTCAATCAATAACAAAAAAAAAATGTTAGGCAATATCCATCAAAGCGCAAAAATCTGCTTCCAGAGACTTTAAATATTTTCGGATTTTTCTGTTATTTATAGTTTTATTCATACATTTTAAAACATTCCTAGTAATGGGGATATGTAAAGCCTCTTGTGCGAGCTGTGGAAACATTGACGATAAAATATTGTCTCCCAGATTAGTCTTAAAGTGAAAACCTATCTGAATGTCTGGATTTAGTTTATGTGTTCACTCCATTATCCCGGGGCTCCGGGGAGATACAAACAGCCCCATAGCTTTCCCAAGGTGCTTGATCGTAAGATGCGACTAATCCTTGTGCCTCCGTGTGGGTTTCAGAGGATAAGAATTGGCCCACAGCTCCCAGGTCACTCGGAACATCCTTCGGCTATCTTCGCTCGCTATAGGTCGGCTTTGACACGCCTCGGACACACTCTGAAACTTCGGGGATTTACGTGCGTGAAATACCCTCTGATAGACTGCAGGTCATTTTGAATATGGCGACCAAATAGGTAGCCGTGAAGCGTACAAATCCCAAATCCTCTTGAGGGCCCCACAAAAGTGTCCCCGTGATAATGTAAGGGACTGAAACACTCGGTTTGTTAACTTTCAGCCTCGATCAGTTATATAATTGAAGTATTTGAAGATTCCTGATATGTACCGAAACTGCGTCTGTCTACAACATGTGGTTTACCGGGCTAAATAAAATATATAAACAAATATCTTTCTAAATGATATTAGCATTTAATAAATTTATAATTATTTTTATTTTCTGTTTTCGTCTGTAGTAAAACATTTTGATATTTACTTTCGACGCCATTTTTATTCAGCCCAAAAATACGGTGATTTACCGTATAAAGAACGCAGACTGCCCGAGGCGTGTCAAAGCCGACCGGTAGGTAGCGAAGATAGCCGAAGGGAGTTCCGAGTGGCCTCGGACAGTCTGCGCTTTTTATACGGTAAATCGCCGTATTTTTGGGCTGAATAAAAATGGCATCGAAAGTAAATATAAAAATGTTTCACTGCAGAAGAAAAAAAAATTATTAATTTATTAAATTCTAATATCATTAAGAAAGATATTTGATTATATATTCTATTTAGCCCGGAAAACCACATGCTGTAGACAGACGCAGTTTCGGTACATATCAGGAATCCTCCAATGCTTAAATTATATAACTGATCGAGGCTTAAAGTTAACAAACCGAGTGTTTAGGTCCCTTACATTATCACGGGGACACTTTTGTGGGCTTCTCAAGCAGATTTTGAAATTGTACGCTTCACGGCTACCTATTTGGTCACCACATTCAAAATGACCTGCAGTCTATCAGAGGGTATTTCACGCACGTAAATCCCCGAAGTTATCAGACTGCTCCCAGGTAAGCTTGGTCGTAAGATACGACTAATCCTTGGGCCTCCGTGTGGGTTCCGGGGGATAAGAATTGGCTCACAGCTCCCAGGCAAGCTTGATCGTACGAGGCGACTTACCTAGATCAAATTTTTAGTAATTGTATAGATCTGTTAATATTATTCTATGAGAACTTATATATTTATTTATAATACTTTGTATTATTGAAAAATAGTTATTTTTATAAATTTCTGTTTGACCTACATATATTGTTACTATTTGGGGTTGTGATATCCCGGTTTAATACTCAAAACTATAGTTTACACTTTTTGTTTTACACTTTTTTTACAAATGTTTGTTCATGTCATTTTTCAGTTTCAACGTTTTTTTTAGTTTGAAAACATTCTATGATTTACCTTGTTTTCGCCTAGCCGAGAAATCTTGGCTCTGCCGAATTTTTTTTTTCCGTGTACGTCATAGCCAAGATCACTTCCATAGTAAAAAAACGATATATGTTAAGGAGGCCCGCCTAAAAAATCGGCGGCGCAAATTTCACAACAAATAAGCAAAGAATAAAATATTTACCACTGCATTCCGATAGTACAGACCACGGAGAAGGAGTTTGTCAAACTTACGCCGCTGTAAAGTGACTAAAGATATATGATTGAAGTATTTCTACGACGCCCCGCACAGTTTAACTGGTCGTTTAAATGTTTTACAATGGCGGTTACGTCAGGTTGAAAGCCAGTGGACTTCGAAACAAATATTGACTGCATAAGGAAAGTTTACCACCTTACAGCGGCGTAAGTTTGACAAACTCCTTCTTCGTGGTCTATACTATCGGAATGCAGTGGTAAATATTTTATTCTTTGCTTATTTGTTGTGAAATTTGCGCCGCCGATTTTTTAGGCGGGCCTCCTTAACATATATCGTTTTTTTACTATGGAAGTGATCTTGGCTATGACGAACACGGAAAAAAAAAATTCGGCAGAGCCAAGATTTCTCGGCTAGTTTTCGCCGCCATATATACACAAAGAAAAAAAGTTAAGCACCCCCCCCCCCCTGAAAGTCTGTACCCACCGATAAAATCATTGGTGTAGGAAGATTGTTGGCAAACTGATGTTGCAGAAACGATTGCGATGATAAAGGGCAACATTCTGGCGATAAGAAATCACTATTAATGGCAATAAGCTATACAATATATTCAGGATATTGTTAGCCAAATCAAAAGTGTATTTTGACAAAATAAAAAGATGCTTGTAAGTTGTATGAAACTTCAGAGTCCATCTGGCTTCACAGGGCGAACATATTGAAGTAAAAATGTCACTTTGAGTGTTTAGAACACATCCCTATAGCAGAAGGTCAATAGCGCGGATAGCCTCCATTCGCTTCCAAACTATGTCTCAACCCTATCTATACATTTTTTTTGTTGAGAGTTTGACTCTGAATGACAAGCTCTTCGCGTTATCATTACGGAGTAGGTTGGTTGGTTGGTTGATTGGTGTTTTACGCCGCACTCAAGATTATTTCACTTATATGGCGGCGTTGTCAGGTTTAGTGGGGGAGAAAACCGGGCCCATTGCCCGGAGGAAACCCCCGACCGTCGGTGAGTACCTGGCAACTCTTCCACATACGGCGACGGTTACGGAGTAGGCCTTGTGGCCTTGTTGTTTCAATTCGCCAGATTTATTTTCCCATATTTTCTGAAAGGCAGCACTCGTTGAAACTTGAAGTATTTTAGTGCATTTGGTTCTTTTTAACATATATTACCCTTTATCACCATTGAGAGAAATTTCTTGGCATTTGATTGGTCGAAACGCCCAGAATGTGAGTCTGCATCCAAGTGCTTTCCGTGTATATATTTTATTCTGTATAACCCCGGAGTTAAGATCTCACGCGCTGTTATTACCACGGAGTGAAGGTCTTGGTGCGTCACAGCAATCTTCAGTCAAGACGAAATCCAATTGTGACGTCAGTTTAGAATGTTGTTTCGTCAGCATTGAACGCTATACTTGTCTCAAAGATCGTGAAAACCGATTTAACTTTGCAACGTCACAAGTTAGAGTTATTGAATGGCTTCCCGAGGGTATGGAAGATATTCTGAGAGGCCGAGTGCGAAGCACGAGGACGCCTCTCAGAATTTCTTACACACTCGAGGGAGCCATTCAATAACGTGCTTGTATCATGGAACGAATGATTGACGTTGTCAATCAACTAGCGAGTGTTTAAACACTGGCCAATCAGAAAACTTTACAACATTGGCCAAGATGAAATTTGGTGCAAGATGTTAGTTCAGAATAGGAAATCAAGATGTCCTCGATAGACGCATATCGAAATGTTTGATCAAACAAAGGGTGGTTATGACATACAATTATCTCAGATTAGTGCCGAGATAGAGGATAGGCATGCTATTTTCAAGTAAGCCTAAATTGGTGCTTTTTCTTGGCTTTAAGCCAAAATCATATAGCAAAGAAAATGTTTGTTTCTACATTTGTTCAGTGATCTTTTCTCTTCGTATTGTTCCTTCTTTCATTGGTTTCAATACTGGTATTTTAAATTCACGCTGCCATAATACCAAAAACTGTTTACATTACAAAAAGCCACGTGTTTCTGTATTTTTCTCTGAAAGAAGACGTCCATTTTCCCAAGCAGTTAATATAGGGCTATTTTTTTTTATTTAAAAATTTCTTGCAAATGGGGGGGGGGGGGGGGGGGGGCAGAAAAATTAAGTGTTTAATTTCTAATTTAAATATAATGTGTAAGGTTCTGCTTTTTTGGGAGAAATGCAATGTACCGCAATTCCCACTATGACACAACTTTGAAACAAAGTTCAACTCTGCAGGGGGCTGGCGTCAGAATGTCTCCAACTGTCAGTTATGTCTCATCGGCCGTTCAGAGTCAGACGTAAGACGAAGTTAGCATTTTGTCTATGCTGGTTTCTATGATAATCAAAGAAGACATTTAAAAAAAATCTTTCTTGAACAGTGTTTGACATTTTTTTTTTGTCAATGCACATTTAGTTAACAGAGCAGTGCGAATTGTTTGGATAAAAATGCCGTGGTGAAATCCCTTTTGCCGTGAAAAATAAACTTTTCCGCGGCAACTTTATTTTTTGCCGTGGGAAAAATTTGAATTCCGAGGGTCGTGATACCCAGTTAAGAGAGCCATACAATAACTTCCAGATCGGGAAGTTATTCAACGGTTTTAAGCCACGCCCACTCTCTGTCCATTGGGTATCGGGTTTGTCGAGGACTGCTCATCAAAAGAAAAACACCGCAACCATGATACAATAGAATTTATTTCTTTCGCGACGTCATGTGCACTCAACCCATGACATTTTTGTGAACTAATCGAATAAAGAACAGCTGATTAAACTCATTTTTAAGTAAACAAGCTGCTCTGGATGGTGATAAATTCGTTATATGACGCCCTTGCGTGGGTATACGGGTAGATATTTGGTGTCCGACAGATATTTTTCCTCGGCTTCGCCTCGGAAAAATATTAATGTCAGACACCAAATATCTACCCGTATACCCACGCAAGGGCGTCATATAACTAATAATATATTATTCAAAATAAGTCCATAATGCTAACAGTCTCCTTACACCAATGATTTTATCGGTCGGTGCAGACTTCCAGAGGGGTGCTTAGCTGTGTATAAGTGAAATAATCTTGAACTCCAAGCAATCAATCGCCCCATTATAGCTACTGTATATTACGAATTTAATTGCACTTTGTCTTAACAAGACAACCCCCCCCCCCCCCCGCCTCCATAGTTTACTTCAGATAGCCGTTCAAAAATAAAAGGAAACTTACATGGAGACTCCTGTCTGCTTTATAGTAAAACATAACAGAACATTCAAGAATTACTTGAATTACGAAAAAATCGTAAATCGCTTGAAAAACGCTAAATCACATGTAAAACATCTCCATCGCGGTGGAAAATTAGATTTCCGAAGCGATGGTGACCCAGATGGACACATTATATGGACCACAGAGAACCGTGTTCTCGTGTTAGAATAAAAGATATTGAGTCTGTGTCTGTTTAAAACAAATCTCTGAAAATTCATCCGGGATGCATCCGAGAGGAAGAAAATGGCATCTCGCCCATCAAACCTCGTGTTGAGCCAGGCGGTAAGATGGTGACACTGCGAGACGAGACATCGATACCCTCTCGTGCTGGACTAGCCACTGCGAGGCGAGACATCGATACCCTCTCGTGTTAGACTAGCCACTGCGAGGCGAGACATCGATACCCTCTCGTGTTAGACTAGCCACTGCGAGGCGAGACATCGATACCGTCTCGTGTTAGACTAGTCACTGCGGGGCGAGACATCGATACCCTCTCGTGTTAGACTAGCCACTGCGGGGCGAGACATCGATACCCTCTCGTGTTAGACTAGCCACTGCGGGGCGAGACATCGATACCCTCTCGTGTTAGACTAGCCACGGCGGGGCGAGACATCGATACCCTCTCGTGTTAGACTAGCCACTGCGGGGCGAGACATCGATACCCTCTCGTGTTGGACTAGCCAATGCGGGGCGAGACATCGATACCCTCTCGTGTTGGACTAACCACTGCGGGGCGAGACATCGATACCCTCTCGTGTTAGACTAGCCACTGCGGGGCGAGACATCGATACCCTCTCGTGTTAGACTAGCCACTGCGGGGCGAGACATCGATACCCTCTCGTGTTAGACTAGCCACTGCGGGGCGAGACATCGATACCCTCTCGTGTTGGACTAGCCACTGCGGGGCGAGACATCGATAGCCTCTCGTGTTGGACTAGCCACTGCGGGGCGAGACATCGATAGCCTCTCGTGTTGGACTAACCACTGCGGGGCGAGACATCGATACCCTCTCGTGTTAGACTAGCCACTGCGGGGCGAGACATCGATACCCTCTCGTGTTAGACTAGCCACTGCGGGGCGAGACATGGATACCCTCTCGTGTTAGACTAGCCACTGCGGGGCGAGACATCGATACCCTCTCGTGTTGGACTAGCCACTGCGGGGCGAGACATCGATACCCTCTCGTGTTGGACTAACCACTGCGGGGCGAGACATCGATACCCTCTCGTGTTGGACTAGCCACTGCGGTGCGAGACATCGATACCCTCTCGTGTTAGACTAGCCACTGCGGGGCGAGACATCGATACCCTCTCGTGTTAGACTAGCCACTGCGGGGCGAGACATCGATACCCTCTCGTGTTAGACTAGCCACTGCGGGGCGAGACATCGATACCCTTTCGTGTTGGACTAGCCACTGCGGGGCGAGACATCGATACCCTCTCGTGTTGGACTAGCCACTGCGGGGCGAGACATCGATACCCTCTCGTGTTGGACTAACCACTGCGGGGCGAGACATCGATACCCTCTCGTGTTAGACTAGCCACTGCGGGGCGAGACATCGATACCCTCTCGTGTTGGACTAGCCACTGCGGGGCGAGACATCGATACCCTCTCGTGTTGGACTAACCACTGCGGGGCGAGACATCGATACCCTCTCGTGTTGGACTAGCCACTGCGGTGCGAGACATCGATACCCTCTCGTGTTAGACTAGCCACTGCGGGGCGAGACATCGATACCCTCTCGTGTTAGACTAGCCACTGCGGGGCGAGACATCGATACCCTTTCGTGTTGGACTAGCCACTGCGGGGCGAGACATCGATACCCTCTCGTGTTAGACTAGCCACTGCGGGGCGAGACATCGATACCCTCTCGTGTTGGACTAACCACTGCGGGGCGAGACATCGATACCCTCTCGTGTTGGACTAGCCACTGCGGGGCGAGACATCGATACCCTCTCGTGTTGGACTAGCCACTGCGGGGCGAGACATCGATACCCTCTCGTGTTGGACTAACCACTGCGGGGCGAGACATCGATACCCTCTCGTGTTGGACTAGCCAATGCGGGGCGAGACATCGATACCCTCTCGTGTTAGACTAGCCACTGCGGGGCGAGACATCGATACCCTCTCGTGTTAGACTAGCCACTGCGGGGCGAGACATCGATACCCTCTCGTGTTAGACTAGCCACTGCGGGGCGAGACATCTATACCCTTTCGTGTTAGACTAGCCACTGCGGGGCGAGACATCGATACCCTCTCGTGTTGGACTAGCCACTTCGGGGCGAGACATCGATACCCTCTCGTGTTGGACTAACCACTGCGGGGCGAGACATCGATACCCTCTCGTGTTGGACTAGCCACTGCGGGGCGAGACATCGATACCCTCTCGTGTTAGACTAGCCACTGCGGGGCGAGACATCGATACCCTCTCGTGTTAGACTAGCCACTGCGGGGCGAGACATCGATACCCTCTCGTGTTAGACTAGCCAAACGTGTTGACGGAAATGTGATTAACAGGCTGGCTTATCGAACAAATCACAGATCGATAAAGTGAAAGTTTTGGGTTAACTGAAACGGTTGGTAGATTCGCCAACATCTCACATCATCGATAGTTCATTTCTGGTTGCCAACATTTTTTCTAAATGTATTTCTGTTCTTAAAAAGGGATATTTTCGACTGGCCGTTCGCAGGAGACAAAGGTTACAGTAACCTTAAAGACCAATCCTCGAGCTTACATTAAAGAGAGTAGATTGACAAGAGTGGTCACTTCGCCCAATCAGCATTGCCGGCATGTTCTTCTGGCCCCCTAGCGGAAGGGTGTTCCGACTGTACACGATTCGACTGTAGGGCGCCCCCTACCGAAAGGAGGTTCCTAATAATCGAATCGTGTCAGTTCAAATTCAACATGGCGTGGACGAAGTGACCACTCTTGTCAATCTACTCTCTTTGCTTACATCCAGTTGTAATTTCCCGTTAAGATGAGAGAGTAAATGATTCCCCCAAGGTGTTCGCCGCTGATTTTTGGTCGGCACCTTAATATCCGATCACTAAGAAGGTAATAACCCTTAATGACCTGAACAGATATAATTTCAACCAAGGGAAATGTCCAGTGCATTCGGTAAACATATTGAGCGGAATTCTTCCGTAGTAGTATTGACAGATAGATAATTTAGTGATAAACGGAACGTAATTATAGTCGGTTGGTTGTAAAAACCGTGTTAAAAACTGTTGGTACCTGGACTATCAATTCACGTTCAAACAGAGCATTAGCTTAGATTTACCAGGAATGATAATGATGAATTTGACGTTTTCCGATTATAGACGTTTGGTTGTAAAACCTGTGTCAGAAAAAAATATTATTGATGGATTGATTGGTCGATTTTTATGTAGCACTTAAGAGTATTTCACTTATATGGCGGCGTTGCCAGGTTTAGTGGGGAGGGGAACCCTTGTTTTGAGGAAACCCCAGCTTTGGCCAGTATCTGGCAACTCTTCCACATTCAGCGATGGAGTGAAAAATCCACTGAGACATTTTTCAATTTAATTTGGTCGGAGTCGGATTGGAACCCTAATCGCATCCACGGAATGCCTGTGTCGGACTGAAGGGCTGTCCTTTTAACTGACTGAGTCATCCCAGAAAGGTTTTGTTAACAGGAGTACTAATAATGAAAAGCCTTTTCAAAATTGTTAGACTTAGTAGTCGCTTAATAAATGTTGAACAACATGTGAAGTTAAGCGGTATTTTCTATTTAGTTTTACAGAACAGATCAAATATATGAGCTTTACAATGAGTTTAAACTTTATTTGAACGCCGTTTTCAACAATGCTGGTTTGATTTCAACAACATTAAATTATACAAGCAGTAAAGAAATAGAGACGTCTTACGACCCTCGGAATTTATTTATACTCTGGTCAGTCATTTCATTTTATAGAAACCAAGTGTTAGTTTAGACAGTTGTGCATCTCTTATAAGTCTCAGAACATGTCTGTCCTTCTTACTGAGGCTTCGGTTTTGGATAAACTCGCCTACATACCACACACCATCGCCGCTTAATCCAGAAAACTATTTACATTGATAAAAGGAAAACCGTTTTTTGTACATTTTCCAGTTAGAGGTTGTTAACTTTCATTTTTTTGCCAAAATTCAAAAGTTTTGATGCCATTTGGTATTTTTCATTAGGAAACTGAAATTGGATTTGTCTCACAAAATACCAACCCGGCAATGCGTATATATACGCGGTTTGAATCGTGTATTTTAAATCAGCAGGCAGTGAACACAATTTTTGAAAATAACAGTTGACATAAGAACATAAGAAATATAGACAGTCAAGACGATTGTAGGGCCTTTGGTTGAATTTGAGACATTAAACTCAAAACAATAAAATTGATCGATTATTTGGTATTTTACGCCGCGCTTAAGATTATTTCACTTATATGGCGGCGTTGCCGGTTTTATTGTGGGAGGAACTGGGTTCTTTGCACGGAGGGAACCCAGGACCTTCCGGGGGTAACTGGCCAAAAACATTAAGATGTAAAACGAGTGTATTCCATTTTAGAACTTAAGCGGTTTCTGGTCGATGTTGACGTTCGGACTTCAGTTAATAGTGACTGTTTATCGCATTGCACTACTTTAGCAAGAAATAGATGTATGGCAACATGGTCAGCTTGGTGACAATCGTGTCTTTTACTGATATATTAACGTAATCGATATCCGTAGCCCTTAGCCAGAAACTTATCAAATTGAGCTTCTGGCAAATCAGTAATTGTCCGATTAACTCCTGTTGATGATGTGAAAAATACACGGTCATACTGATGAGCAATGGACTAGCGATAATGATATACTGATGAGCAATGGACTAGAGATAATGATATACTGATGAGCAATGGACTAGTGATAATGATATACTGATGAGCAATGAACTAGTGATAATGATATACTGATGAGCAATGGACTAGAGATAATGATATACTGATGAGCAATGGACTAGAGATAATGATATACTGATGAGCAATGGACTAGTGATAATGATATACTGATGAGCAATGAACTAGAGATAATGATATACTGATGAGCAATGAACTAGTGATAATGATATACTGATGAGCAATGGACTAGAGATAATGATATACTGATGAGCAATGAACTAGAGATAATGATATACTGATGAGCAATGGACTAGAGATAATGATATACTGATGAGCAATGAACTAGTGATAATGATATACTGATGAGCAATGGACTAGAGATAATGATATACTGATGAGCAATGAACTAGAGATAATGATATACTGATGAGCAATGAACTAGTGATAATGATATACTGATGAGCAATGAACTAGAGATAATGATATACTGATGAGCAATGGACTAGAGATAATGATATACTGATGAGCAATGGACAAGAGATAATGATATACTGATGAGCAAATGGACTAGTGATAATGATATACTTATGAGCAATGGACTAGTGATAATGATATACTGATGAGCAATGGACTAGAGATAATGATATACTGACGAGCAATGGACTAGAGATAATGATATACTGATGAGCAATGGACTAGTGATAATGATATACTGATGAGCAATGGACTAGAGATAATGATATACTGATGAGCAATGGACTAGTGATAATGATATACTGATGAGCAATGGACTAGAGATAATGATATACTGATGAGCAATGGACTAGTGATAATGATATACTGATGAGCAATGGACTAGAGATAATGATATACTGATGAGCAATGGACTAGAGATAATGATATACTGATGAGCAATGGACTAGTGATAATGATATACTGATGAGCAATGATAGAGATAATGATATACTGATGAGCAATGGACTAGAGATAATGATATACTGATGAGCCATGGACTAGAGATAATGATATACTGATGAGCAATGGACTAGAGATAATGATATACTGATGAGCAATCGACTAGCGATAATGATATACTGATGAGCAATGGACTAGAGATAATGATATACTGATGAGCAATGGACTAGAGATAATGATATACTGATGAGCAATGGACTAGCGATAATGATATACTGATGAGCAATGGACTAGTGATAATGATATACTGATGAGCAATGGACTAGTGATAATGATATACTGATGAGCAATGGACTAGAGATAATGATATACTGATGAGCAATGGACTAGCGATAATGATATACTGATGAGCAATGATAGAGATAATGATATACTGATGAGCAATGGACTAGAGATAATGATATACTGATGAGCAATGGACTAGAGATAATGATATACTGATGATCAATGGACTAGCGATAATGATATACTGATGAGCAATGGACTAGAGATAATAATATACTGATGAGCAATGGACTAGAGATAATGATATACTGATGAGCAATGGACTAGTGATAATGATATACTGATGAGCAATGGACTAGTGATAATGATATACTGATGAGCAATGGACTAGAGATAATGATATACTGATGAGCAATGGACTAGAGATAATGATATACTGATGAGCAATGGACTAGAGATAATGATATACTGATGAGCAATGGACTAGTGATAATGATATACTGATGAGCAATGGACTAGCGATAATGATATACTGATGAGCAATGGACTAGAGATAATGATATACTGATGAGCAATGGACTAGCGATAATGATATACTGATGAGCAATGGACTAGAGATAATGATATACTGATGAGCAATGGACTAGAGATAATGATATACTGATGAGCAATGTACTAGAGATAATGATATACTGATGAGCAATGGACTAGCGATAATGATATACTGATGAGCAATGGACTAGTGATAATGATATACTGATGAGCAATGGACTAGTGATAATGATATACAGTTGAGCAATGGACTAGCGATAATGATATACTGATGAGCAATGGACTAGAGATAATGATATACTGATGAGCAATGGACTAGAGATAATGATATACTGATGAGCAATGGACTAGAGATAATGATATACTGATGAGCAATGGACTAGTGATAATGATATACTGATGAGCAATGGACTAGTGATAATGATATACTGATGAGCAATGGACTAGAGATAATGATATACTGATGAGCAATGGACTAGTGATAATGATATACTGATGAGCAATGGACTAGCGATAATAATAATAATTCCGGGCGAGATTCATCTCTTCTAAATACCACTCCAAAGACCGTCATTATTGGAAACGAGCACTCGCTCAAGGGAACATCTTGAACCACAAAATAAACAAGAAAAGCATGCATATGATAAAACTGTCGGATATTCCCCCACCACAAATATATAATAAAACAGAATAGAAAGAAAGACGAATAAAGGGCAATAACTCTAAAATATATCAACATCAGTGAGAAAAATGACACAGTACGGCTGCTTAGTGCTGGGGGTGTAAAAATCCTGTTTCAAAGTCATTTACAAAATAATAATCGAGATATTGCTCTGCATCCTGTTTTACAAAGGAGGTGGAAGTTACACCTGACGTGATTTAACTATAGGAACTTACGCCCTTGTATTAACTGCTTATGTTGTACACCTATGCGCATATTTTTATTTTTGTTTTGTAAAACAGGACCCAGGTAAGATATGTACAAAAGTTGACAATCTGCAAAAACAAAAGACAATGACTGACACAAATCAGCATCGTAGTGGACAAAAAAGTACACTGGACGATAACTTGACATTTAGTATAAACCAGTCAAGTTTCAAACCAGTCCTCCAAATATTAACCGTGATACTGTCCGGACAAACGATAGTAGAATTTAACGATTTGCAGAAACCACAGAGGAAAGAAATTGAAACTGCACAATTATTTGGTTGGTTAATTGGAGTTTTACGCCGCGTCCAAGATTATTTCCCGTACATGGCGCCGAAAAGAAGTTAGATTAAGCAGATCCTTTCACATCAAAAATACATATTTAACCAAAAATTGACAGAAACAGAAAATAACAAAAACTGGTAAAACAAGTGTAAATTATTTTTTGTAGTATAAGAAACATACCACAGTTATCTTCAAAACAGCAAAACTTTTCCACATATGTCATAGAAATATAAACTCTATAGAAATAACTATTTGTTTTTATCTTAACACAATTTCAAATAACAAGCTCTCTTAGAATGTTTTAAAAACATATTGATCTATACCATAATTTGAAAAATTTGACTCCGGTTAGTCGCCTCATACCATCAAGTTTGCCTGTGAGCTGTGGGTCAATTCTTATCCTCCGGAACCCACACGGAGGCACAACTATTTGGCAGTAAGTATATACAAGTTTCAGACCATTCTTTCAAATTTTATTAGAGATATTGCTCGGATAAAAGAATTGGCTATTTTTTTATATTTTCCAGAAGCAAAGGCCAATAACGCTAAAACATTAACAGAAAGGAGGAAACATTACACTAGTGTGCTTATAGCAATTAATTTCCAAACCTATCCTAAAACGTTAACCAAGATCTTCCCCGGACAAAAGATAGTACGATTTCTAGAAAAATAGGGCAATAAGTCTAAATATAAATATTACAGAAGAAAGAATCCGGGTGAATGAACGAGGCACCTTGGGATAGCGGGAGGTTTATTGTTATCTCCCGGAGCCCACATATGGGGTCTAAAATAGAAATTCTGCAACACAAAAATGAGTTCCGTTTATAATTTATTTATGAACACTAAAACACACGGGCACAGAGAAAATCTCCTTGTCTAAAATGACCATGGAGACAAGTTTCTAATTGTGAATATACCTGTATTAGTTAAACCTCTCTGGAATATAACATGACGTTTACATCTCCTGTTTTGGAGAGAAATGCGTCAAATGGAATTCCAAAAACGTTCTCAATAGCGTCATCCGTCGCCGGATATCATGGAATCTTGTAAGAATTGTTAGGAGACTTGCGCTCCCTAGAGGCGTGTACATAAACAATAATTTGATTATTGGGCGGCGCCATTCTATTGAATGATGTGCGCCACTTATAGAGGCGTATCGCGTCGCATGCAACAGAGAAATGACGTCACTGCCATACAAACATATTCTTCTTCTTCTTCTTTTTTTTAATGGGGCCTCCGCGGCTTAGTAGGTAGAGCGTTTGACGCTCAATCCGAACAGCCTTCCACTAATGGGTCGCGGGTTCGAATCCCACTCAGTCCAAAAAAAAATGGAAAATTTTATGACTGGGTTTTCACTCGAACGACCTATGTGGGATGGTTGCCAGTTACCAACGGAAGGTCGAGGGTTTCCTCCGGGCATAGAGCCCGGTTTCCTCCCACACTAAAACTGGCAACGCCGCCATGTAAGTGAAATACTCTTAAGCGCGGCGTAAAACGCCAATCAATCAATCAATCAATCTTTTTTTAATAAACCGCCAAAATATATCTCCGTATACCAACGGAAGGGCGTCAAATTATTTTTAGATAACTGCCCCGGTTAAACGTTCTTTGTCCTGAGGCCTTATGCAAGAACAACCAACCCCCATTTCGGGTGTAAACAAGTATTGCTCATGGCGACTTTCACATCCCCTTGTAATCTCCTGTTCAAATGAGAGAGTAAATGATTGCCTCTGGGCGTTCGTTGATTCCTGATCACCATCTTGACACCAGAGGACAAGAAGTTAATGACTCTTTAACGGCCTTATTGAAGGGAATTGTCCCCTCTGGGAACTTCCTCGCCACTTGTCTGATCAGTTCAGCGAACACTGTGTCCCAGAAGGGACTCTAATGACTGCCTGGTCAAATGAAAACAGTATATTTAATGTTTCACGGGTACAGTTCTTTAGTTGTAAAACTCTTTACGCGAAAACTGCTATCATTAACGCAATTATTTCGCGTTTCCTAAATGTATTATGGATTACAGAAAACGACTTTGGATAAAGTGCACTTTTGTTGCATGGCAAAACAGGCTTTCATACAATGTGAATCAGCTTCCATTCAAAACTCTAAGTACTCAAGACTTTTCCGGATGAATAAAGTAGAATAGCTGGAATAGAGTTTTTATCTTGGTCAAAGGCTTTGCATATCTGTAACATACACCAAAAGTGCACACGTACAACATTCCATATAAGTTGTATAACACAACAGTAACGAAGATACGTGTTATTCAAAGACGTTTATTCAACCGACCTATTCATTTGCCGTCCTGAAATGTCTTTTGTTTTTTCCTTTCACACATGACAGGCTTGCGGGTAAATACTGCAAGGATATCTTAGGCTTGCGAGTAAATACTGCAAGGATATCTTAGGCTTGCGGGTAAATACTGCAAGGATATCTTAGGCTTGCGGGTAAATACTGCAAGGATATCTCAGGCTTGCGGGTAAATACTGCAAGGATATCTTAGGCTTGCGAGTAAAAACTGCAAGGATATCTCAGGCTTGCGAGTAAATACCGCGAGCACATCTCAGGCTTGCTAGTATATACCGCAAGGACATCTCAGGCTTGCGAGTAAATACCGCGAGGACATCTCAGGCTTGCCAGTAAATACCGCGAAAACATCTCAGGCTTGCGAGTATATAAAACGCAAGGAAATCTCATTTCACTCAAGTACGACGTTTTCCCCACTTATACTGCAATTCAACACAATTAGAAACTTGTCTCCGTGGGTGTTTTAGATAAAAAGATTTTCCCTGTGCTCTTGTGTTTTAGTGTTTATAAATATACTACAATGTTAAGTTGGTCATCTGGACCATAATCAGAATTAATCACACAGAGCTTCTGTAAATCTAACATTCTCTTGGCCATGTATTTTGAGGTCACAAATAATGTTGTTGTCATAACCCAACGAACCAGTATTACGGACTTCTTGGCGATCAATTGACTTTTGTTACTTATTAAAGGTATCACCCCTTATAAGTCCTATCTGGTAACTGGTTAAAGGGGCATGAGCTGCCAAAATGTTGATATTTTGACGTTGATACAGAATGTTTAAATTATCGGCTATTTTTCCTAAGGCGTATAATTCAAAGACTTTTAAGTGCGCCTAGTCTCTGTAATGTACGTTAAAGTATTGTTTTGAGCTAACTTTTGCTTAGAATGAATGAATGGTCGTCCCGGTTATTTAAATTTTGTTTACTTTTCGAACACGTTTTCGGTTCGTACAGGCCACATACTGTATGGATTTTCCTCATTCCAACGCCAATCATTGAGTTTTTTGATGGCCTGTAAAGCCACTTACTGTCGGGACGATCAGAAATTATGAAAAAAGTGTGAATTTCGGCAGCTCATGCCACTTTAAAGAAACATCTTGGACGGACGAGGAAAACTTTCCTCCGCTTCATCAATGCGATGGGTAGACCGGAATCCTTCAATCTCTTCTCATTTATTGAACATCAGTTGGTTAGTAAATGATGTATTTCCGACATGGTCATTCCCTAATCTAAAAGGAAGCTGTCAATGAGTTAGCATTTAACTGCAATTTCCCGTTAAAATGAGAGAGTAATCCATTCCCTCTGGACGTTGGTTGATTCCAAGTCACCATATTGACTTAAAGGGGCATGAGCTGTCAAAATGTTGATATTTTGACGTTAAAAGAGAATGTTGAAATTATTGGCTATTTTTCTCAAGACATATAATTCAGAAACTTTTTATTGCTTCTAGTCTCGAAAATGTACGATAAAGTGTTGTTTTGAACTAACTTCGGCTTAGAATGAATGAATGGTCGTCCCGGTTATTTAAATTTTTTTACATTTCGAACACGTTTTCCGTTCGTACAGGTCAGATACTGTATGGATTTTCCTCATTCCAACGCCAATCTTTTAGTTTTTTGATGGCCTTCAAAGTCTCTTACTGTCGTGACGATCAGAAATTATGAAAAAAGTGTGAATTTTGGCAGCTCATGCCATTTTAAAGGTGATGATACTTTAACGACCTTAACAGAAGGGATTTTAGCTAAAGGGAATTTTAGGCTCATTCTTTTTTTTATCAGAAACGATTTTCCGAAGTAATTGACTGCTTGGGAAGATAATTATAGACCGAAGGATTCCATGTTCCTTTTCTGTCCAACTATAGAAAAGGTCACGTGGTCTAGCGTGGTCTGCGAGTGCCCGCATGAATCATACATATCGCGCCCTATTTACTGTATAATGATACTTTTCAAGGAAATTTTAAATAAATGAATTGGAATTTGATAAAATATAACATCGTTGAAAAACAAATACGATCTCCAGTCGCGTGCATGACTGGAAATCATACTTGGGTTTCGATAATGCCATATTTTCAAAACCCCGATTTATTTATTTGAATTCACGGGACCGCACGGTTTCCAGAAGCTATGTGGTCGGTGGTTATGCTGGATGCATGTAAGTGCTTCTAGTTGAGGTACAGTGTAACTGTAAAAACGAAACTCTCCTAATGCTAACGATTTATAGCTCACCCAATTTATTACATAAAACTTTACTTAAAACACTTTTAGTGCTTAAGAAACGGTAGTATACGTAGAACCAAGGCTTATTATCCGTGATTCAAATACAATTAAAACATGTAAAGCGGTTACGAAGAGATTAAAGGCAGATCCAATGTCCAAAGCTGGCCCAGGTTCACCATCCAATGAACAAAGCCGGCCCAGGTTCACCATCCAATGAACAAAGCTGGCCCAGGTTCACCATCCAATGAAACAAGCTGGCCCAGGTTCACCATCCAATGAACAAAGCCGGCCCAGGTCCACCATCCAATGAACAAAGCCGGCCCAGGTTCACCATCCAATGAACAAAGCTGGCACAGGTTCACCATCCAATGAACAAAGCTGGCACAGGTTCACCATCCAATGAACAAAGCTGGCACAGGTTCACCATCCAATGAACAAAGCTGGCCCAGGTTCACCATCCAATGAACAAAGCTGGCACAGGTTCACCATTCAATGAACAAAGCTGACCCAGGTTCACCATCCAATGAACAAAGCTGGCACAGGTTTACCATCCAATGAACAAAGCTGGCACAGGTTCACCATCCAATGAACAAAGCTGGCACAGGTTCACCATCCAATGAACAAATCCGGCCCAGGTTCACCATCCAATGAACAAAGCTGGCCCAGGTTCACCATCCAATGAACAAAGCTGGCCCAGGTTCACCATCCAATGAACAAAGCTGGCCAGGTTCACCATCCAATGAACAAGCTGGCCCATGTTCACCATCCAACGAACAAAGCTGGCCCAGGTTCATCATCCAACGAACAAAGCAGGCCCAGGTTCACCATCCAACGAACAAAGCTTGCCCAGGTTCACCATCCAATGAACAAAGCTGGCCCAGGTTCACCATCCAATGAACAAAGCTGGCCCAGATTCACCATCCAATGAACAAAGCTGGCCCAGGTTCACCATCCAATGAACAAAGCTGGCCCAGGTTCACCATCCAATGAACAAAGCTGGCCCAGGTTCACCATCCTACGAACAAAGCTGGCCCAGGTTCACCATCCAACGAACAAAGCTGTCCCAGGTTCACCATCCAATGAATAAAGCTGTCCAAGGTTCACCATCCAATGAACAAAGCTGGCCCAGGTTCACCATCCAATGAACAAAGCTGGCCCAGGTTCACCATCCATTGAACAAAGCTGGCCCAGGTTCACCATCCATTGAACAAAGCTGGCCCAGGTTCACCATCCAATGAACAAAGCTGGCCCAGGTTCACCATCCATTGAACAAAGCTGGCCCAGGTTCACCATCCAATGAACAAAGCTGGCCCAGGTTCACCATCCACTGAACAAAGCTGGCCAAGGTTCACCATCCAATGAACAAAGCTGGCCCAGGTTCACCATCCAATGAACAAAGCTGGCCCAGGTTCACCATCCAATGAACAAAGCTGGCCCAGGTTCACCATCCAATGAACAAAGCTGGCCCAGGTTCACCATCCAATGAACAAAACTGGCCCAGGTTCACCATCCAATATACAAAGCTGGCCCAGGTTCACCATCCAATGAACAAAGCTGGCCCTGGTTCACCATCCAATGAACAAAGCTGGCCCAGGTTCACCATCCAATGAACAAAGCTGACCCAGGTTCACCATCCAATGAACAAAGCCGGCCCAGGTTCACCATCCAATGAACAAAGCCGGCCCAGGTTCACCATCCAATGAACAAAGCTGGCCCAGGTTCACCATCCAATGAACAAAACTGGCCCAGGTTCACCATCCAATATACAAAGCTGGCCCAGGTTCACCATCCAATGAACAAAGCTGGCCCTGGTTCACCATCCAATGAACAAAGCTGGCCCAGGTTCACCATCCAATGAACAAAGCTGACCCAGGTTCACCATCCAATGAACAAAGCCGGCCCAGGTTCACCATCCAATGAACAAAGCCGGCCCAGGTTCACCATCCAATGAACAAAGCTGGCCCTGATTCACCATCCAATGAACAAAGCTGACCCAGGTTCACCATCCAATGAACAAAGCCGGCCCAGGTTCACCATCCAATGAACAAAGCTGGCCCAGGTTCACCATCCAATGAACAAAGCTGGCCCTGGTTCACCATCCAATGAACAAAGCTGGCCCTGGTTCACCAAAACCTTTTGATTCCTGTAGCTCCAATTTTTTTTTAACCGTGAAAGAATTCCCTACACTGGCCCTAAATAATAATTGGTAAAACGCATTTTCCCGATGAGAGAATAGAAAAGGAAAATCATCTGTGCATTCAAATTTCAACAAATTGGATTTAGTTAGGTTGATTGATTGTTTGGTGTTTTACGCCGCGCTCAAGATTATTTAACTTATATGGCGGCGTTGTCAGTTTTATTGTGGGAGGAAACCAGGCTCTGTGCCCGGATGAAACCCACAACCTTTCGCTGGTAACTGGCAACCATCCCACATAGGTCGTTCGAGTGAAAACCCAGTCAGAAAATTTTCCAATTTTTATCCTGAGTGGGATTCGAACCCGCGACCCATTGGTGGAAGGCTATCCACAGTTTGTTGGTTAATTTATCTGCTTTCAAGAATACAAACTTATATCGACAGCAAGTTTAAACTTCAATTAATCAATCACTTCATTATAGCTACTGTATATTACGAATTGAATTGCACTTTGTCTTAACAAGACAATCCCCCCCCCCGCCTCCATAGTTTACTTCAGATAGCCGTGCAAAAATAAAAGGAAACTTACATGGAGACTCCTGTCTGCTTTATAGTAAAACATAACAGAACATTCAAGAATTACTTGAATTACGAAAAAATCGTAAATCGCTTGAAAAACGCTAAATCACATGTAAAACATCTCCATCGCGGTGGAAAATTAGATTTCCGAAGCGATGGTGACCCAGATGGACATATTATATGGACCACAGAGAACCGTGTTCTCGGGTTAGAATAAAACATATTGAGTCTGTGTCTGTTTAAAACAAATCTATGAAAATTCATCCGGGATGCATCCGAGAGGAAGAAAATGCCATCTCGTCCTTCAAACACCGTGTTGAGCCAGTAGGTAAGATGATGACACTGCGAGACGAGACATCGATACCCTCTCGTGCTGGACTAGCCACTGCGAGGCGAGACATCGATACCCTCTCGTGTTAGACTAGCCACTGCGAGGCGAGACATCGATACCCTCTCGTGTTAGACTAGCCACTGCGAGGCGAGACATCGATACCCTCTAGTGTTAGACTAGCCACTGCGAGGCGAGACATCGATACCCTCTCGTGTTAGACTAGCCACTGCGAGGCGAGACGTCGAAACCCTCTCGTGTTAGACTAGCCACTGCGAGGCGAGACATCGATACCCTCTCGTGTTAGACTAGCCACTGCGAGGCGAGACATCGATACCCTCTCGTGTTAGACTAGCTACTGCGAGGCGAGACATCGATACCCTCTTGTGTTAGACTAGTCACTGCGAGGTGAGACATCGATACCCTCTCGTGTTAGACTAGCTACTGCGAGGCGAGACATCGATACCCTCTCGTGTTAGACTAGCCACTGCGAGGCGAGACATCGATACCCTCTCGTGTTAGACTAGTCACTGCTAGGCGAGACATCGATACCCTCTCGTGTTAGACTAGTCACTGCGAGGTGAGACATCGATACCCTCTCGTGTTAGACTAGTCACTGCGAGGCGAGACATCGATACCCTCTCGTGTTAGACTAGCTACTGCGAGGCGAGACATCGATACCCTCTCGTGTTAGACTAGCTACTGCGAGGCGAGACATCGATACCCTCTCGTGTTAGACTAGTCACTGCGAGGCGAGACATCGATACCCTCTCGTGTTAGACTAGCCACTGCGAGGCGAGACATCGATACCCTCTCGTGTTAGACTAGCCACTGCGAGCCGAGGCATCGATACCCTCTCGTGTTAGACTAGCCACTGCTAGGCGAGACATCGATACCCTCTCGTGTTAGACTAGCTACTGCGAGGCGAGACATCGATACCCTCTCGTGTTAGACTAGTCACTGCGAGGCGAGACATCGATACCCTCTCGTGTTAGACTAGCCACTGCGAGGCGAGATATCGATACCCTCTCGTGTTAGACTAGCTACTGCGAGGCGAGATATCGATACCCTCTCGTGTTAGACTAGCTACTGCGAGGCGAGACATCGATACCCTCTCGTGTTAGACTAGCCACTGCGAGGTGAGACATCGATACCCTCTCGTGTTAGACTAGCCACTGCGAGGCGAGACATCGATACCCTCTCGTGTTAGACTAGCCACTGCGAGGCGAGACGTCGAAACCCTCTCGTGTTAGACTAGCCACTGCGAGGCGAGACGTCGAAACCCTCTCGTGTTAGACTAGCCACTGCGAGGCGAGACATCGATACCCTCTTGTGTTAGACTAGTCACTGCGAGGCGAGACATCGATACCCGCTCGTGTTAGACTAGCCACTGCGAGGCGAGACATTGATACCCTCTCGTTTTAGACTAGCCACTGCGAGGTGAGACATCGATACCCTCTCGTGTTAGACTAGCCACTGCGAGGCGAGACGTCGAAACCCTCTCGTGTTAGACTAGCCACTGCGAGGCGAGACGTCGAAACCCTCTCGTGTTAGACTAGCCACTGCGAGGCGAGACATCGATACCCTCTCGTGTTAGACTAGCCACTGCGAGGCGAGACATCGATACCCTCTCGTGTTAGACTAGCCACTGCGAGGCGAGACATCGATACCCGCTCGTGTTAGACTAGCCACTGCGAGGCGAGACATTGATACCCTCTCGTTTTAGACTAGCCACTGCGAGGTGAGACATCGATACCCTCTCGTGTTAGACTAGCCACTGCGAGGCGAGACGTCGAAACCCTCTCGTGTTAGACTAGCCACTGCGAGGCGAGACGTCGAAACCCTCTCGTGTTAGACTAGCCACTGCGAGGCGAGACATCGATACCCTCTCGTGTTAGACTAGCCACTGCGAGGCGAGACATCGATACCCTCTCGTGTTAGACTAGCCACTGCGAGGCGAGACATCGATACCCTCTCGTGTTAGACTAGCCACTGCGAGGCGAGACATCGATACCCTCTTGTGTTAGACTAGTCACTGCGAGGCGAGACATCGATACCCTCTCGTGTTAGACTAACCACTGCGAGGCGAGACGTCGAAACCCTCTCGTGTTAGACTAGCCACTGCGAGGCGAGACGTCGAAACCCTCTCGTGTTAGACTAGCCACTGCGAGGCGAGACATCGATACCCTCTCGTGTTAGACTAGCCACTGCGAGGCGAGACATCGATACCCTCTCGTGTTAGACTAGCCACTGCGAGGCGAGACATCGATACCCTCTCGTGTTAGACTAGCTACTGCGAGGCGAGACATCGACACCCACTCGTGTTAGACTAACCAAACGTGTTAACGGGAATGTGATTAACCGTTAGGCTGGCTTATCGACCAACCACAGATCGATAAAGTGAAAGTTTTGGGTTAACTGAAATGGGTGGTAGATTCACCAACATCTCACATCATCGATAGTTCATTTCTCGTTGCCAACAGTTTTTCTAAATATATTTCGGTTCTTAAAAAGGGGTATTTTCGACTGACCGTTCGCAGGAGACCAAGGTTACAGTAACCTTAAAGAGCAATCCTCGAGCTTACATCAAAGAGAGTAGATTGACAAGAGTGGTCACTTCGTCCAATCAGCATTGCCGGTATGTTCTTCTGGCCCCCTAGCGGAAGGGTGTTCCGACTGTACACGATTCGACTGTAGGGCGCCCCCTACCGAAAGGAGGTTCCTAATAATCGAATCGTGTCAGTTCAAATTCAACATGGCGTGGACGAAGTGACCACTCTTGTCAATCTACTCTCTTTGCTTACATCCAGTTGTAATTTCCCGTTAAGATGAGAGAGTAAATGATTCCCCCAAGGTGTTCGCCGCTGATTTTTGGTCGGCACCTTAATATCCGATCACTAAGAAGGTAATAACCCTTAATGACCTGAACAGATATAATTTCAACCAAGGGAAATGTCCAGTGCATTCGGTAAACATATTGAGCGGAATTCTTCCGTAGTATTATTGACAGACAGAAAATGTAGTGATAAACGGAACGTAATTATAGTCGGTTGGTTGTAAAAACCGTGTTAAAAAACTGTTGGTACCTGGACTATCAATTCACGTTCAAACAGAGCATTAGCTTAGATTTACCAGGAATGATGATGAATTTGACGTTTTCCGATTAAAGACGTTTGGTTGTAAAACCTGTGTTAAAAAACATGTCACCTGGGCTATTAATTCAAATCCCCGGAGAGCATTGGCTTAAATTTGCCAGGAATGATAATGATAAACTGGACGTTTTCCGATCATAGTTATTTGGTTGTTAAAACTGTGTCAGAAAAAAATATTATTGATTGATCGATTTTTATGTAGCACTTAAGATTATTTCACTTATATGGCGGCGTTGCCAGGTTTAGTGGAGAGGGGAACCCATGTTCGGAGGAAACCCCAGCTTTGGTCAGTATCTGGCAACTCTTCTACATCCAGTGATGGAGTAAAAAACCGATGAGATATTTTTCAATTTAATTTGGTCTGAGTGGGATTGGAACCCAAATCGCATCCACGGAATGCCCGTGTCGGACTGAAGGACTGTCCTTTTAACTGACTGAGCCTTCCCAGAATGGTTTTGTTAACAGGAGTACTAGTAATGAAAAGCCTTTTCAAAATTGTTAGACTAGTAGTCGCTTAATAAATGTTGAACAGCATGTGAAGTTAAGCGGTATTTTTTAATTTAGTTTTAGAGAACAAATCAAATATATGAGCATTACAATGAGTTTAAAATTTATTTAAAAGCCGTTTTCAGCAATGCTGGTTTGATTTCAACAACATTGAATTATACAAGCAGTAAAGCAATAGAGTCGTCTGATGACCCTAGAAATTTATTTGAACTCTGGTCAGTCATTTCATTTCAGTCCTCGATGTTCTCCAAACGGTCCTATTCTCTTGCCTTATCAGATGTTATAGAAACCAAGTGGTAGTTTAGACAGTTGTGCATCTCTTATAAGTCTCACGAAATGTCTGTCCTTACTGGTTTTAAATAAACTTGCCTACATACCACACACCATTGCCGCTAAATCCAGAAAACTATTTACATTGATAAAAGGAAAACCGTTTTTGTACATTTTCCAGTTAGAGGTTATTAACTTTCATTTTTTGCCAAAATTCAAAAGTTTTGATGCCATTTGTATTTTTCATTAGGAAACTAAAATTGGATTTGTCCCACAAAGGACCAGCCCGGCAATGCGTATATATACGCGGCTTGAATCGTGTATTTTAAACCAGCTGGCAGTTGACACAATTTTTAAGATAACAGTTGACATAAGAACATAAGAAATATTGACAGTCGTCTTGATTGTTGGGACTTTCGGTTGAATTTCAGACATTAAACTCAAAACCGAGCTCTATGCCCGGAGGGAACCCACGACCTATCGGTGGTAACTGGAGATGTAAAAGATGTAAAACGAGTGTATTCGATTATAGAACTTCTGGTCGATGTTGACGTTCGGCCTTCAGTTTTAGGTATATGCTTTTACACCACCATTTACTCGTTTTAAACCTAACTGGACACATTTTATGTGTCAGATGTTTAATTTTAGTAATTGTACTTATAGTAAGCTGGTACGAATGTGCTTTATTCACAAAGTCAGAAAGGTTACGACTGAGAGTGGGGATTTAAATAAAACTGATGATGGTGCGGAACCTCGGGCAAATCGGGCTCTATTAACATCATTGATGGAGGATTTCTTAATGAGCCATTGACGCCAGTTAATAGTTGACTGTTTATCGCATAACACTTCCACCAATGGGTCGCGGGTTCGAATCCCACTCAGTCAAAAAAAAAATGGAAAATTTTCTGACTGGGTTTTCACTTGAACGACCTATGTGGAATGGTTGCCAGTTACCAACGGAAGGTCTTGGGTTTCCTCCGGACATAGAGCCCGATTTCCTCCCACAATAAAACTGGCAACGCCGCCATATAAGTGAAATAATCTTGAGTGCGGCGTAAAACACCAAAAAATCACTCAATCGCATAAAATTACTTTAGCAAGAAATAGATGTATGGCAACATGGTCAGCTTGGTGACAATCGTGTCTTCTACTGATATATTAACGTAATCGATATCCGTAGCCCTTAGCCAGAAACTTATCAATTTGAGATTCTAGCAAATGAAGAATTGTCCGATTTACTCCTGTTGATGATGTGACAAATACACTGTCATACTGATGAGCAATGGACTAGAGATAATGATATACTGATGAGCAATGGACTAGAGATAATGATATACTGATGAGCAATGGACTAGAGATAATGATATACTGATGAGCAATGGACTTGAGATAATGATATACTGATGAGCAATGGACTAGCGATAATGATATACTGATGAGCAATGGACTAGGGATAATGATATACTGATGAGCAATGGACTAGAGATAATGATATACTGATGAGCAATGGACTAGTGATAATGATATACTGATGAGCAATGAACTAGAGATAATGATATACTGATGAGCAATGGACTAGAGATAATGATATACTGATGAGCAATGGACTAGAGATAATGATATACTGATGAGCAATGGACTAGAGATAATGATATACTGATGAGCAATGGACTAGAGATAATGATATACTGATGAGCAATGGACTAGTGATAATGATATACTGATTAGCAATGGACTAGGGATAATGATATACTGATGAGCAATGGACTAGTGATAATGATATACTGATGCGCAATGGACTAGTGATAATGATATACTGATGAGCAATGGACTAGAGATAATGATATACTGATGAGCAATGGACTAGTGATAATGATATACTGATGAGCAATGGACTAGTGATAATGATATACTGATGAGCAATGGACTAGTGATAATGATATACTGATGAGCAATGGACTAGAGATAATGATATACTGATGAGCAATGGACTAGTGATAATGATATACTGATGAGCAATGGACTAGTGATAATGATATACTGATGAGCAATGGACTAGTGATAATGATATACTGATGAGCAATGGACTAGAGATAATGATATACTGATGAGCAATGGACTAGAGATAATGATATACTGATGAGCAATGGACTAGAGATAATGATATACTGATGAGCAATGGACTAGAGATAATGACATACTGATGAGCAAAGGACTAGAGATAATGATATACTGATAAGCAATGGGCTAGAGATAATGATATACTGATAAGCAATGGACTAGCGATAATGATATACTGATGAGCAATGGACTAGAGATAATGATATACTGATGAGCAATGGACTAGAGATAATGATATACTGATGAGCAATGGACTATGGATAATGATATACTGATGAGCAATGGACTAGAGATAATGACATACTGATGAGCAATGGACTAGAGATAATGATATACTGATGAGCAATGGACTAGCGATAATGATATACTGATGAGCAATGGACTAGAGATAATGATATACTGATGAGCAATGGACTAGAGATAATGATATACTGATGAGCAATGGACTAGAGATAATGATATACTGATGAGCAATGGACTAGCGATAATGATATACTGATGAGCAAAGGACTAGAGATAATGATATACTGATGAGCAATGGACTAGTGATAATGATATACTGATGAGCAATGGACTAGAGATAATGATATACTGATGAGCAATGGACTAGAGATAATGATATACTGATGAGCCATGGACTAGCGATAATGATATACTGATGAGCAATGGACTAGCGATAATGATATACTGATGAGCAATGGACTAGTGATAATGATATACTGATGAGCAATGGACTAGAGATAATGATATACTGATGAGCAATGGACTAGTGATAATGATATACTGATGAGCCATGGACTAGAGATAATGATATACTGATGAGCAATGAACTAGAGATAATGATATACTGATGAGCAATGGACTAGAGATAATGATATACTGATGAGCCCTGGACTAGCGATAATGATATACTGATGAGCAGTGGACTAGTGATAATGATATACTGATGAGCAATGGACTAGAGATAATGATATACTGATGAGCAATGGACTAGTGATAATGATATACTGATGAGCAATGGACTAGTGATAATGATATACTGATGAGCAATGAACTAGAGATAATGATATACTGATGAGCAATGGACTAGAGATAATGATATACTGATGAGCAATGGACTAGAGATAATGATATACTGATGAGCAATGGACTAGAGATAATGATATACTGATGAGCAATGGACTAGAGATAATGATATACTGATGAGCAATGGACTAGTGATAATGATATACTGATGAGCAATGGACTAGAGATAATGATATACTGATGAGCAATGGACTAGCGATAATGATATACTGATGAGCAAAGGACTAGAGATAATGATATACTGATGAGCAATGGACTAGTGATAATGATATACTGATGAGCAATGGACTAGAGATAATGATATACTGATGAGCAATGGACTAGAGATAATGATATACTGATGAGCCATGGACTAGCGATAATGATATACTGATGAGCAATGGACTAGCGATAATGATATACTGATGAGCAATGGACTAGTGATAATGATATACTGATGAGCAATGGACTAGTGATAATGATATACTGATGAGCAATGGACTAGCGATAATGATATACTGATGAGCAATGGACTAGTGATAATGATATACTGATGAGCAATGGACTAGAGATAATGATATACTGATGAGCAATGGACTAGAGATAATGATATACTGATGAGCAATGAACTAGTGATAATGATATACTGATGAGCCATGGACTAGAGATAATGATATACTGATGAGCAATGAACTAGAGATAATGATATACTGATGAGCAATGGACTAGAGATAATGATATACTGATGAGCCCTGGACTAGCGATAATGATATACTGATGAGCAGTGGACTAGTGATAATGATATACTGATGAGCAATGGACTAGAGATAATGATATACTGATGAGCAATGGACTAGTGATAATGATATACTGATGAGCAATGGACTAGTGATAATGATATACTGATGAGCAATGAACTAGAGATAATGATATACTGATGAGCAATGGACTAGAGATAATGATATACTGATGAGCAATGGACTAGAGATAATGATATACTGATGAGCAATGGACTAGAGATAATGATATACTGATGAGCAATGGACTAGAGATAATGATATACTCATGAGCAATGGACTAGTGATAATGATATACTGATGAGCAATGGACTAGGGATAATGATATACTGATGAGCAATGGACTAGTGATAATGATATACTGATGAGCAATGGACTAGTGATAATGATATACTGATGAGCAATGGACTAGAGATAATGATATACTGATGAGCAATGGACTAGTGATAATGATATACTGATGAGCAATGGACTAGTGATAATGATATACTGATGAGCAATGGACTAGAGATAATGATATACTGATGAGCAATGGACTAGAGATAATGATATACTGATGAGCAATGTACTAGAGATAATGATATACTGATGAGCAATGGACGAGAGATAATGATATACTGATGAGCAATGGACTAGCGATAATGATATACTGATGAGCAATGGACTAGGGATAATGATATACTGATGAGCAATGGACTAGAGATAATGATATACTGATGAGCAATGGACTAGTGATAATGATATACTGATGAGCAATGAACTAGAGATAATGATATACTGATGAGCAATGGACTAGAGATAATGATATACTGATGAGCAATGGACTAGTGATAATGATATACTGATGAGCAATGGACTAGAGATAATGATATACTGATGAGCAATGGACTAGAGATAATGATATACTGATGAGCAATGGACTAGAGATAATGATATACTGATGAGCAATGGACGAGAGATAATGATATACTGATGAGCAATGGACTAGAGATAATGATATACTGATGAGCAATGGACGAGAGATAATGATATACTGATGAGCAATAGACTAGTGATAATGATATACTGATGAGCAATGGACTAGAGATAATGATATACTGATGAGCAATGGACTAGCGATAATGATATACTGATGAGCAATGGACTAGAGATAATGATATACTGATGAGCAATGGACGAGAGATAATGATATACTGATGAGCAATAGAGTAGTGATAATGATATACTGATGAGCAATGAACTAGAGATAATGATATACTGATGAGCAATGGGCTAGAGATAATGATATACTGATGACCAATGGACTAGAGATAATGATATACTGATAAGCAATGGACTAGTGATAATGATATACTGATGACCAATGGACTAGAGATAATGATAGTAATTCCGGGCGAGATTCATCTCTTCTAACTACCACTCTAAAGACCGTCATTATTGGAAACGAGCACTCGCCCAAGGGAACATCTTGATCCACAAGATAAACAAGAAAACCATCCATATGATAAAACTGTCGGATATTCCCCCACCACAAATATATAATAAAACAAATCGAAAGAAAGACGAATAAAGGGCAATAACTCTATATCAACATCAGTGAAAAAAATGACACAGTACGGCTGCTTAGTAGTGGGGGGTGTAAAAATCCTGTTCCAAGGCCATTTACTAAATAGAAACCAAGGAGGAAAGGAATTGAAACTGCACAACCATTTGATTGGTTGATTGGAGTTTCGCGCTGCGCCCAAGATTATTTTCACTTACATGGCACCGACAAGAAGATCCTTTCACAACAAAGATACATATTTAAACAAAAGTGGACAGAAACAGAAAATAACAAAAACTGGTAAAACAAGTGTAAATTATTTTTTGTAGTATAACATAACATACCACAGTTATCTTCAAAACAGCAAAACTTTTCCACATATGTCATAAAAATATTAACTCTATATAAATAACTACACGTGGGGTCTAAAATAGAAATTCTGCAACACAAAAATGAGTTCCGTTTATTATTTATTTATGAACACTAAAACACACGGGCACAGGGAAAATCTCCTTGTCTAAAATAACCACGGGGACAAGTTTCTAATTGTGAATATACCTGTATTAGTTAAACCTCTCTGGAATATAACACGACGTTTACATCTCCTGTTTTGGAGAGAAATGCGTCAAATGGAATTCCAAAAACGTTCTCAATAGCGTCATCTGTCGCCGGATATCCTGGGATCTTGCAAGGATTGTTAGGAGACTTGCGCTCCCTACAATAGACCCTTTCGCCGTAAGATTTGCAACACAGTAACCTCTGTGTATAGCACAATGACGCTTCATTGAGCTTTTGGATAATTCTGACGTTGAAATCATGCCCACTTTGTCAATGACGCAATGTGATAGAGGCGTGTACATACATAATAATTTGATTATTATAGAGGCTCCATTCTGTTGAATGATGTGCGCCACTTATAGAGGCGTGTCGCATGGCATGCAACAGAGAAATGACGTCACTACCATACAATTCGAACAACGTCATGAAAACCTATTCTTCTTTTTTTGAATAAACCGCCAAAATATCTCTCCCTATACAAACGGAAGGGCGTCAAATTATTTTTAGATAACTGCCCCGGTTAAACGTTCTTTATCCCGAGGCCTTATGCAAGAACAATCAACCCCTATTTCGGGTGTAAACAACTATTGCTCAGGGCGACTATCACATCCCCTTGTAATCTCCTGTTCAAATGAGAGAGTAAATGATTGCCTCTGGGCGTTCGTTGATTCCTGATCACCATCTTGACATCAGAGGACTAAAAGTTAATGACTCTTTAACGGGCTTATTGAAGAGAATTGTGCCCTCTGGGAACTTCCTCGCCACTTGTCTGATCAGTTCAGCGAACACTGTGTCCTAGAAGGGACTCTAATGACTGCCTGGTCGAATCTAAACAGTATATTTAATGTTTCACGGATACAATTCTTTAGTTGTAAAACTCTTTACGCGAAAACTGCTATCATTAATGCAATTATTTCGCGTTTCAAGGCCCACTTGCCGCCGTAGCCTGTTTAAATTTGTTAAGAAGACCAATTTACATGAGCTTACTACAACTAATACCACTAAACCTAAACATAGGACACATAAAACATGTCTAGTTAGCTTTAGAATGTATAAATGGGGTGAAAACAAACGAAGAATCGAAGCCTGATTACAACAACAACGATCAGTGTCGGTCAACTTTCGTGTTGGACACCCTCATTTCAGGCCTTTTTATCTGTGGTTTACACTCAAACAATAATCAGCAGGCTTTTCCAGTCGCTGTTAACCGATCTTCAGTCTGTATTTCTCAGATAAATAGGCCTACGTAAAATTACACTGTGCCGTTAGTTCACTCACTCGACTGAAACATAAATGCGCCCCAGCGAGCAGTTTGGTTTGTTTACGTTCCGGGTACCTAACAATTCAAATTTTCAAATTCAAATTAAAAATACAAAGTGACGTCCAAACTTTTAAATTTTGGTAAAAATAGAAAGTTCCTAACTTATATTGTCTGTGAAAAATACAGAAAACGGGTTTTCTTTTTTAGTGTAAACAATAATCCTAATTTTCGCGGCAAGTGTGCCTTTAAATGTATTATTGATTACAGAGAACGACTTTGGATAAAGTGTGCTTTTGTTGCATGTCAAAACAGGTTTTCATACAATGTAAATCAGCTTCCATTCAAAACTCTTAGTACTCCAGACTTTTCCGGATGAATAAAGTAGTATAGCTGGAATAGCGTTTTTATTTTGGTCAAAGGCTTTGTCTATCTGTAACGTACAATATTCCATATAAGTTGTATAACTCAATAGTAACGAAAATACATGTTATTCAAAGGCGTTTATTAAACCGACCTATTCATTTGCGGCCCTGGAATATCTTGTGTTTTTTCCTTTCACGCCTGACAGGCTTGCGGGTAAATACTGCAAGGATATCTCGGGCTTGCGAGTAAATACTGCAAACACATCTCATTTCACTGAAGTGTTACGTTTTCCATACTTATACTACAATGCCAAGTCGATAATTTAACTTGACCATAGTCAGAATTGATCGCCTAGAGCTTCTGTAAATCTAACTTTCTCTTTGCCATGTATTTTGAGGTCACAAATAATGTGTTAATTGATTCCTCAGTCTTTATCATAACCCAATGAACCAGTATTACGGACTTCTTAGTGATTATTTGACTTAACGTCCCCCTTAAAAGTCCTATCTGGCACCCCTTAAAAAGGTCTTTCACGGAGGAGGAAAACTTTTCTCCGCTTCATCAATGCGATGGGTAGACCGGAATCCTTCAATCTCTTCTCATTTATTGAACATCAGATGGTTAGTAAATGATGTATTTCCGACATGGTCATTCCCTAATCTAAAAGGCAGCTTTCAACGAGTTATCATCTAACTGCAATTTCCCGTTAAAATGAGAGAGTAATCCATTCCCTCTGGACGTTGGTTGACTCCAAGTCACCATATTCACTTAAAGGTGACGATACTTTATCGACCTTAACAGAAGGGATTTTAGCCAAAGGGAATTTTAGGCTCATTCTTTTTTTTATCAGAAACGATTTTCCGAAGTAATTGACTGCTTGGGAAGATAATTATAGACCGAAGGATTCCATGTTCCTTTTCTGTCCAACTATAGAAAAGGTCACGTGGTCTAGCGTGGTCTGCGAGTGCCCGCATGAATCATACATATCGCGCCCTATTTACTGTGAAATTATACTTTTTCCGGGAAATTTAAAATAAATAAATCGGAATTTGATAAAATATAACATCTTCGAAAAACAAATACGATCTCCAGTCTTGCGCAAGGAAAAATCAAATTGTTGTCCATAGTTTGTTGGTCAATTTATCTGTTTTCAGAAATACAAGCTTATATCGACAGCAAGTTTCCGGCTTAACGGGTGAACACGTTAGCAGGGTGACCAACTGTTGATAAACATTATCCTCTACATCTTCACTTTTGAGAATTTTAAAAGGTTTCTTGTAAATTATGAAAAATAATATTGATTTGTGAAGACAGCTTAATTCGCTCTTAATGACAAAACAGCCTTATTATAAACCTTGAATAAACAAGGATATTTCACCAGTCGGAGATTCAAAGGTAAAGAGAGCTAAAAACAACTACAAGAACCCACAGAAGAAAAGGTAACCGACCATAAAATCTTTTGGTAAAAAAGATCACCCACGTATTGGACCACCGGTATAGATTCAGTTGACACAAGGAATTAGGCCTGCGTTGTTTTATTTGCCTAAACTCGACGCTTAAGCTGGAGACTGAAGTTACGTTATTTGAACTTTAAGAATGCAGAACAAAAGTAAGATAATCCATCGATTTATATAAAAACTACCAGGACACGATCCATGGTTTTGTTTAATGTGGCACGAGCTGTTAAAATTTAATTTAATAAAAAAATTCTGATTATCAAGAGAAGTTTAGCCTTTAAGCCCGCCGCAGACGAGAGCTATCGCCTTCGCCAAATTTCATTCGTGCCACTTGGCGTAAGCAGATAGCTCCCGTCTGCGGGCAATTTTGCAAGAGTTTTTTGTCATTCCTGACTGAGCGCCGAATATCTATCGTGTTTGATAATTTTGGCCACGCGTGGACGTTTCCTTCTCGTCTGCGGTGAAGAAAGCAACTCGCTTTCACTTTCCTTCATGTGCGCAAGCGTGCAGATGATCACATGCATGCCAGTAAAAATGGCGACAACCACCAACCTGGTAGCAAACGCTATTTTAGAAGATAAACTTGTTGATCCGTGGGTTGACTACCCCTGCCTGCATGATGTGCGGTCAGCTGAATTTAAAGACCGCAATAAACGCGTATCGACTTTCTGTCAAGACGATGGAACTGTTCAGGATCTTCTGTACTTATTTCCTGTATTAAATTTAAATAAGTGCCTTGGCCAATTCTTCTAGATATCCACGGTTTTTTCCACATTCTTCGAATCATTCTTTTAGTACGTCGTCGATTTCGACGTCGTTTTAACATCAACAACAAAAGAATTAACTCCTCGTCTAACTCCATGGTAAAGTTTTCGCATAGAACGGCCTTTTTGACTGTAGGCCACGTCATGTTTTGACTGCTCATCTGCACGCTTGCGCACTCGAAGGAAAGTGAAAGCTAATTGCTTTCTTCACCGCAGACGAGGAGGAAACGTCTACGCGTGGACAAAATTATCAAACACGTTAGATATTCGGCTCTCAGCCACGAATGACCAAAATCTCTTGCAAAATTGTCCGCAGACGGGAGCTATCTGCTTACGCCAAGTGGCACGAATGAAATTTGGCGAAGGCGATAGCTCTCGTCTGCGGCGGGCTTTAAAGTGCCTTAAAAAACTAAATGATTGACGTTAAAATTAAAAAAAAGTTTGTCAAGCTGATGACCCGTTTTTCGCACTCAAAATTATGTCAACTATATTGTGTCGTTGCCAAGTGTGATGGACTGATGGACTAACTGGGTCATTTGTCTGAAGGAAACTCCAACCTTTGGCTAATACCTGACAACCATTCCACTGGTATTGGCGCTAGTGAGATTAGAACAGACCTACCAGCTTGATTGTTATTAGCGACTTATCCTTGGCGACTAACCCCGGTGTGAGGTTTCGGGGGATATAAGTGACCCATAACTCCCTAGCAACCTTGGGGCTTTGTCTATCTGTAACATACACCAAGATGACATACGTACAATATTCCATATAAGTTGTATAACTCAACAGTAACGAAAATACGTGTTATTCAAAGGCGTTTATTCAACCGACCTATCCATTTGCGGTCCTGGAATGTCTTGTGTTTTTTTTCTTTCATACCTGACAGGCTTGTGAGTAAATACCGCGAAGATATCTCAGGTTTTGCGAGAAAATACCACGAGGACATCTCAGGCTTGCGAGTAAATACCGCGAGGACATCTCAGGCTTGCGAGTAAATACCGCGAGGACATCTCAGGCTTGCGAGTAAATACCGCGAGGACATCTCAGGCTTGCGAGTAAATACCGCGAGGACATCTCAGGCTTGCGGGTAAATACCGCGAGGACATCTCAGGCTTGCGAGTAAATACCGCGAGGACATCTCAGGCTTGCGGGTAAATACCGCGAGGACATCTCAGGCTTGCGAGCAAATACCGCGACGACATCTCAGGCTTGCGAGTAAACACCGCGAGGACATCTCAGGCATGCGAGCAAATACCGCGAGGACACCTCAGGCATGCGAGCAAATACCATGAGAACATCTTAGGCTTGGAAGTAAATACCGCGAGGACATCTCAGGCTTGCGAGTAAATACCGTGAGGACATCTCAGGCTTGCGGGTAAATACCGCGAGGATATCTCAGGCTTGCGAGTAAATACCGTGAGGACATCTCAGGCTTGCGGGTAAATACCGCGAGGACATCTCAGGCTTGCGGGTAAATACCGCGAGGACATCTCAGGCTTGCGAGTAAATACCGCGAGGACATCTCAGGCTTGCGAGTAAATACCGTGAGGACATCTCAGGCTTGCGGGTAAATACCGCGATGACATCTCAGGCTTGCGAGTAAATACCGCGAGGACATCTCAGGCTTGCGGGTAAATACTGCGAGAACATCTCAGGCTTGTCAGTAAATACCGTGAGGACATCTCAGGCTTGCGAGTAAATACCGCGAGGACATCTCAGGCTTGCGAGTAAATACCGCGAGGGTATCTCAGGCTTGCGAGTAAATACCGTGAGGACATCTCAGGCTTGCGAGTAAATACCGCGAGGACATCTCAGGCTTGTCAGTAAATACCGCGAGGACATCTCAGGCTTGCGAGTAATTACCGTGAGGACATCTCAGGCTTGCGGGTAAATACCGCGAGGACATCTCAGGCTTGTCAGTAAATACCGCGAGGACATCTCAGGCTTGCGAGTAAATACCGTGAGGACATCTCAGGCTTGCGAGTAAATACCGCGAGGACATCACAGGCTTGCCAGTAAATCTTACATTCTCTTGGTCATGTCTTTTGAGGTTATAAATAATGTGTTAATTGATTTTCCATCTTTATCATAACTGAACGAATCAGTATCACGGACTTCTTGGCGACTTTTGTTACTTAAAGGGGCTTTCACAATTGAGACTTTCGCCGCACGGTCAAAATACTGAAATCGACCGCACGATGGATATAAAATTTTTCGGGCCGCAGTAGAATCGGAAAAATTACCGCAAGAAAATAATCCATTTTACGATTGGCCGGGGCATCGTAAGGGCGTGGCAAGGTTTCCGCACGTTTTAATCCACGAATCTCTTGCGGCGAACCGCGCGAGTGACGCAAGCAACGCACGTCTAGCGCACGTCATCCGTGAGACAGTTGCGCGGAGGTGCTACGTGATTTGTTGGAACGTGCGGCGTGCCGCAAGATGCATCGTGCGTCATTGTTTTTCGCCGCGCACCAATGAGCGGGCGCCTTACGGCGTTTTGTCAAAACGTGCGGCGATTTTGGGCTCCGCAGACGTGATTGCAGTATAAAAAGGCGCAAAGATAAAAAAAAACGTCAATCCATTGAGGAAGATCACCACGATGCCCTCCAAGAAGCAGACCAAGGCAAAAGCTTCAACTGTTGTGAGATAAAATGAAGCACCCCAAAATATATACCTGTAGCACACCTGAGGGTATTTTTCGCACGGTGAACGCAAGGCGGCGCAAGACCGAGACGGCGAATCGTTCAACGGTTTACGACTGCCGCAAGGTTGGCGGAACAAGAAATTTCACCGTACGGAGCATCTTACGACACACAAAAATCGTGCAACAACCGCGTGTCAAGATACAACGGTTTACGGTGAACGTACTGGCGCCCGCACGGATCAGAGGTAATAACAAAATTCGCTCTGCATTTCGAAAGAGGATTATTTTTTGGTTTTATGATTTAGTTTTTGGTAGGGTGAAGTTTAGTTCGTAAGAAGATTATGTCAGCGTCAGTGTTGAAAAACATAAAAAAATGGTCTGCACAATACGCATAGTTTGGCTTACTACGACTAAAATATATATATATTAGTCAAAAGAAATAACTGCCGCGGCCTGTATGCAAAACGAGAAATAAAGCTCCACACTATTAAATTATCCCCCTTATGCACTCTTCTGTGTGTACGGTCAGTTTCGTCGATCGCGGCAGTAATGTCTTTCAGGAAAAAGCAAAGTCAAACGGAATCGGATAAAAAAGTCAAATAATTTCTTACAGGTGATCGAAAATTATCTATTACTTTCACAAAATGGGTTTTTACGCACCTGGGACGAAAATCAAACATCACTCAAGACTGAAAGGTTGGTATTTATTGAAATTTTGCTCTGCTTTTATCGACGTGGCTAGTGCCGATTAAATGTCGACCAGGTGCCGACCAATAAGTATCCAAACATAAATAATGAGGTACCTGTAGGCATTTAATATTATTGAATTAGATCGAAGGGAGGCTAGGACAAATCAAATTGTTGACCCTGGTTTGTTGGTCAATTTATCTGCTTTCAGGAATACAAACTTATATCGACAGCAAGTTTCCGGCTTAACGGGACTCTGGGAAAACGTTAGCAGAGTGACTAACTATAGTCACTCGCCCTAAATCGGGACACTTTCATATTTTCATCACATGATTCAAAATACTAAACTAATAGTTGAAATGTTTTTCTTCTGAAGATTATAGCCTTTATTAAATGATTAAATTATCAATTGATTTTATCTCTTTAAGCAGCTTTCTATTTGAAAACTCATCTTAAAAAATTTGACTATTTCCCCTAAAACGGGACAACCCTTCCTAAATCGGGACACGGAATTTCATTAACAAAAGTTACCGATTATGACTAAATGAAATTTCTGTTTTGCAACTTCGTATATTTGCATAATACCTTAAACATTGTAAATCCATCTAAGAAAGAAATCACTTAGAAATTCGAAAAAGTTAGCTTGATCTGCCTCAAAACACCGGGTCATGTTTTTAGCTAGTCCGCAATATGTTGAGTGGATTGAAGGATAAGTTCTGATACGCCCGCACGGGCTTCTTCAATACCACGTCAACATAAGGTGCATTTGAAAAATCTAAAGGGGCTTTCACAATTGAGACTTTCGCCGCACGGTCAAAATACTGAAATTGATCGCACGGTGGAGATAAAATTTTTCGGGCCGCAGTAGAATCGGAAAAATTACCGCAAGAAAATAATCCATTTTACGATTGCCCGGGGCATCGTAAGGGCGTGGCAAGGTTTCCGCACGTTTTAATCCACGAATCTCTTGCGGCGAACCGCGCTGAGTGACGCAAGCAACGCACATCTAGCGCACGTGATCCGTGAGACAGTTGCGTGGGGGTGCTACGTGATTGGTTGGAACGTGCGGCGTGCCGCAAGATGCATCGTGCGTCATTGTTTTTCGCCGCGCTACAATGAGCGGGCGCCTAACGGCGTTTTGTCAAATCGTGCGGCGATTTTGGGCTCCGCAGACGTAATTGCAGTATAAATAGGCGCAGAGAACCGTTAGAAAAAGCACACCTGAGGGTATTTTTTGCATGGTGAACGCAAGGCGGTGCAAGACCGAGACGGCGAATCGTTCAACGGTTTACGACTGCCGCAAGGTTGGCGGAACAAGAAATTTCACCGTACGGAGCATCTTACGATACAAAAAAATTGTGCAACAAACGCGCGTCAAGATACAATGGTTTACGATGAACATACTAGCGCCCGCACGGATCATAGGAACTAAGAAAATTCGCACGGCCGAAAATTGGATTCCATGTGCACACCAAACTTTTCTGCGGCTCTTGCGGCACAAAAATTCCTCGCGGTAAGGTGCGGTTGCCCGCAAGGAAGGCTGCGGTCCATCGTACGGAAGGTCAAAATTCATGACCGCAAGAGCCGTAAACCCGCCGTATCTCAATTGTGAAAGGGGCTTAAGAGTTGCTCTCGGAATTTTAAAAAAATGATAACTCGCAATTTTTAAACATTACTCACCTAAATTTTTCTCCGAAAGCTTCTCTGATAATCCCTTCGTAGAGCTAAACCATCATTTGTGATCATACACATCGCCAAACAACGAAATTCACTAAGTTTAAATTCCCTTTGCGTTATCACCGACCTTCTCCGACAGCCGTTACCGGTTGGAGTGGCGAGCAAGATTTGAAAGTTCGCGGTAGATGGCGGTGTGGTCGCCCGAGAAATTTTTTAGTGAACACAGACGGAATTCAAACTTAGCGAACAGATTTTAAGGTGACAGATGATGGTTTAGCTCTACGAAGGGATTATCAAAGAAGCTTTCGGGGACAATTTTAGGTGAGTTTAAAAATGTTTAAAAATTGCGAGTTATCATTTTTTTAAAATTCCGAGAGCAACTCTTAGATTTTTCAAATGCACCCTATGTTGACGTGGTATTGAAGAAGCCCGTGCGGGCGTATCCGAATTTATCCTTCAATCCACTCAACATATTGCGGACTAGTTTTTAGTGATTGCATCACTGCAGCATGCGCCGTTTTACGGCAGTGTCGTATGTCGTAAAATGACTGTCCCGATTTAGGAAAAAAATCATGTTGCACGAACTTTGCCTGTGTGGTTTTAATTCGACAGTAATATTCGTGAATGTCACATGCCTTGATACATAACAGGTTACTAAAGTAAACAGATAGTGAAATCTGCATATCCAAGACAAGTTTAGGAACTGACCCGTACTTACGTGCGGCAATGCTTACAGACGACAAATTACGTGATCCAACTGTATAACCTCTATTAACTTTGCTTTAGAAAACTGACTGCAACGCGAACAAAAATTAATGCAAAATGTTTTAAATTTTTTAAGATGAAAGTCTAATGTCGCAGCACCAAACAGTTGTTTTGTGAAAGTAAACCATCAAGTAAGATGCTGTACAAATAAGGTAGAAGTCGTAACTGTCCCGATTTAGGGTTGTCCCGATTTAGGGCAGGTGACTTTACTGATAAACATTATCCTCTTAATTTTTGAGAATTTGAAAAGATTTTTTGTAAATTATAAAAACAATTTGGATTTTTAAAGACAGCTTAATTCGCTCTTTCTGACGGATAAGCCTTATTATAAACAACGAAATTTCACCAGTCGGAGATTTAAAGGTAAAGAGAGATAAAAACAACTACAAGAACCCACAGAAGAAAAGGTAACCGATCTTAAAATCTTTCGGTAAATAAGATCACCCACGTATTGGACCACCGGTAGAGATCCCGTTGACACAATGAATTAGGCCGGCGCTGTTTTACATGTCTTAACTGGACGCCTAAGCGGGAGACTAAAGTTACTTTGGTTCTGCTTTCTTCAAGTTCAAATAACGTAAGGTAATCCATCGATTTATTTGAAAACTACCAGAATACGATACATGGTTTTGTTTAATCTGCCATGAGTTGTTAAAATTTAATTTTAAAAAATCTGATTTTCAAGAGAAGTTCAGCCCTTGAAAAATTAAATGGTTGACGTTGAAATAAATAAAATGGTAAAGTAGGTTATGCCTAGGAAGCGAAGATATGTACAAATACCGATATAACTCGGTTAACCAATTGGGTTTCAATGAAATGTTGCAGCTCATGCCACTTAACAGTGTTACACATTCTAGAACGGGTCAGTAGCTAAAAGTGCGTTTCTAAGATTTTCGTCGGCGTTCACAAACTGACCGGATACTCTTGAAAAGGGAAATAAATTGAATAAAAATTTAGACTTTTCCTTAGGTACATTCATCACGTTATGTTATTTTCTGTAAAGAGTATCACTTTTGGATTATGTATGTGTTTCTTCTTTACCAACACAAACAAGGGAATTGAAAATCAGTTCATCAGATGGCTTATCATTAAAGTCTCTTCCACAGTAAAATACACTTATTTTGCGTGTAATGTCTATCTGTGTGTCTATTTGCGTGTAATGTCTATCTGTGTGTCTATTTGCGTGTTATGTCTATATGTGTGTCTATCGCTTTAAGGATAGTTACAGAATAATCTTGAACCCAGCAGCCGTTAGAAAAAGGCTTTAATAAATGCTAAGAAACTGACTCCAGAAATCCATCGAGATTCATATATTTAATCGCTTACGGCTTCCCTTCGGTTATCAATAAACAGTTCACTTTGATACCATTAGGGAAATCAAATGCGGAAACTAATTTTCTCTCGTGTGATTTACGAGGCCATCAAAAGCTGTCGAAACTGTAACCATCAGAACTCTTATGTGTTAATATATCCTACAGGGCAGAACTAACCTTTCAGCCAGTCAAGATTAGAGAGACATGAGTTGTCGAATATAGGGGAAATTTCGTTGAAACAGAATTGGCTAATATTTGGCCATTTTTATGACAAAGTAAGAGCTTTCTGTTGATACCAATCTTTTATGTAGTTTTTAAAAGCAGCAAAACGCCGAAAGTTGAATTCATGCATCCCGGCTCTTTGAACTTTGTCCGTTAATTTCACTACTGACTTTACCCATATTTTTTATTTCACCGTCAATGTTTTAGTTTTCCAAGGTTCTTCAAAGGCAGAACTTCCTTTGAAAGTTATAATTTATGAAAACAATTCGAGTTTTGGCAATTCATGCCACTTTGAATACATTGCCGGTTTATTATTTGTATTACATTCAGCAAAATACCAACACAAACGAATTTCTAACATTAACAAGTTACAAATTTGAATACACAAACAGATATATTAATTAGTAGCATCTGTTTTATTAAGTGACTTGTATCTGTTTTATTAAGTGACTATCTTAGAGAACTAATGACTAAACATACATCTCATTTGGATCATAAAATTCACACTTTGGGACAGCAAACCATGGCCCGGCATTATAAAAACGTGCTGTACTCAACTCAGACTCCATGCTCAACTCTCCTTGAGCATACTCCCAGGAGTTTGGATCAGAGATTGATGTTATAAAACATTCTGAGAACGTGTTTAACTGAGTATATTAACAAGGCAATCTCAATGAAGTTGAGCTCGAATCATTGAAGCTCTTTAGGAAGGGAGGTAAAAATTAACGTTTGTTTTGGTGTTGTTGCAATTTTGTCAAGTCATCGGCAGGTAGAGCATTTGGAAATAAGTAAAACTGAGGGTTTATCACTTCCAAAACTAGTGTAAATAAACTAAGCAACTACAATTTTTCACTAAATATCGATAGAAAAAACTTACTTAGAGGGCTATTTTACGTTGAGTCTAACTTGGAGCAAAGTCGATAGCTTGCTCAGAATTTCGTACTCAGCGGAGCACAGAAACGAACTCAAACGTTCCATAATCCCGACTTTTGAAGTGTGAGTTTGGATTTGAGCACACAAACAGCCCTTGAGCAAGTTTTATAATCCCGGCCCATGTCTATTATTTCACGAAGCAACGCGATTATAACAGAACACAATTGAAGACCTCAAGGAGGAAAACGCAGATAAAATGCCTACCGTATATAACTTGGTCCATTTTGCTTAAACTTACTTAAAGAATAAACTAAGAATTTTCTTGAAACACGACTTTCTTTCTTTACGAAGAAAGAGTTCGTTTGTGTTGTTAACTTAACACAATTTATAAAACGGTTTGTTGTTTTTACACAAACAGTTTTTGTGCATATGAAAATATCAATCAATCAATCAAGAATTGGATGATATAGTACCAGAAGAGCATATAGTCCGGTCGGAGGTTTTAACTTTCGGTTTGAAGAGACATAACGTTTAACATGGGGTTTAACGTTAAGAGTGACGGGTTTTCCAGAAAACTAAAAGCTTTTGTCAGGACGGACTTTGAGAAATGACAGACTCCAGTCATTGACATGAACGTTAGTATTTCTACTAACAACTGTCAATGGATTCGTTTGGCTGATGGCACAATTCAGACCACGGCTGACATGATTAATGTATTAAACTCTGCTTACATTTCCGGAGTACTCTACATCATTGAGGGACTCGGTTGTTCCGGGACCACATTTACTACCATTTTGGTTGGGTGACCAGGTTTAACGAAAAATTAATACCATAGGCGGAAGATGCCGTCCACCTATATCTTGAGAAAGTAGTTCACATGCGTGTTAAGTAGAGCCAGATTCCGCGACAGGTGTAATGAAGACACGCGGGACAATCCTGTGAAATCTACGTCACAGTTTGGCATGGGTTACGGGTATTAAAACCGGAGTTGAGTTCTATGCAAATCATCTTTATTCATTACGCAGTCATATTGTTTTGACATTTGACCTCCTTCCCTTAATGCAATATAGCAATTCATTTTACACTTTATTATATGAACAAAAGAATTCTGCCCATGCATTTTTTAACGACCTAAATATATCCGCCCTGTTGATTGACTAAAATGATAAATGTTACCCAATAGCGAAAAGACTAGTATCACTGATAGCTGCATGGTCGTCAAGAAACATGTGCATATGAAATAATATGACCATTCAATCGTAGTTCTGAATATATCCCACAATAGAATAGATAACTTCGGCTGTACGGCCATGTTATACAGTTTAGGCCGGTTGCATAACTAAGCAAAATCGTCCCAATCAATTTTCAGACAGAGATCGATCAGTGTCTTGTTTCTTTTTTCTTAACGGGGTGTGAAATATATCACGCTAATTACGAATGTCGTCAACCACTTGTTAAAGGCAAATCGATCTTCACATTGAGACAGGCCTCATTTATCCCGTAACAGAATCGATGGATGTATATTGTCCCTCCCAACATCAACACTGCATCTGGCAGAGAGTGGCCAAGATTAGATGTAAAACACGTTGGGCTAAGAGATTTGTGTCTCTCGTAAGCTAATGCTTATCATATGCCGTGATTGTATATATGTTAAGAATGGGTTTCAGCTTTTAAATGTACTAAACATAAAAAAACACCTTCTCTCATTTTAATTCCCAAGAGTATAACGAAGGACAAAGGACAATGACTGTCAAAATATTAGCATCGTCGAGGACAAACAGGTACACTGCACGATGACTTGACATTGAGTATAAACCGGTCAAGTTTCAAACCAGTCCTCAAAATATTAACCGTGATGCTGTCCGGACAAACGATAGTAGAATTTAACGATTTGCAGAAACCAAGGGGGAAAGAAATTGAAACTGCACAATTATTTGGTTGGTTAATTGGAGTTTTACGCCGCGCCCAAGATGATTTCACTTACATGGCACCGAAAAAAAGTTAGATTAAGCAGATCCTTTCACATCAAAAATACACCTTTAAACAAAATTGACAGTAACAGAAAATAACAAAAACTGGTAAAACAAGTGTCAATTATTTTTTGTAGTATAGAAAACATACCACAGTTATCTCCAAAACAGAACAACTTTTCCACATCTGTCATAGAAATATAAATTCTATATAAATAACTTGTTTAAATTTGTTTTCATCTTAACACAATTTCAAATAACAAGCTCTTTTAGAATGATTTAAAAACTAGACTCTAGACGTTAGTTGATTCCACGTCAGCGTATTGACTTAAGGTGATGATACTTTAACGGCCTTAACAGAAGGGATTTTAGCCAAACGGAATATTAGGCTCATTCTTTTTTTATCAGAAACGCTTTTCCGGATGAATCCTAATTATTGCGCCCTATTTATTTAGAAATGATACTTTTTCCGGGAAATTTTAAATAAATAAATCGGAATTTGATAAAATATAACATCGTCGAAAACCAAATACGATCTCCAGTCTTGCGCAAGACTGGAAATCATACATGGGTTTCGATAATGCCATATTTTCTTTTCAAAACCCCGATTTATTTATTCAAATTCCCAGAATCCAGAAGCTATGTGGTCGGTGATTATGCTGGATGCATGTAAAGTTCTTCTTGTTCTAGCTGAGATAGAGTTTAACTGTATAAATAAAACTCTCATAATGCCAACTTTTTCAGCCACAAAGTTACGTCGGCCGTAAATGTTATGATAAAGAGTCCGTTGTATGCCCGATTACAGTCGCTGTACAGAGAACTGGATCGAAAGGGTCTCGGGCTTGCGAGTAAATACCGCGAGGACATCTCAGGCTTGCGGGTAAATACCGCGAGGACATCTCAGGCTTACGAGTAAATACCGCAAGGACATCTCAGGCTTGCGAGTAAATACCGCGAGGACATCTCAGGCTTGCGAGTAAATACCGCGAGGACATCTAAGGCTTACGAGTATATATAACCCGAGGACATCTCATTTCACTCAAGTAAGACGTTTCCCCCACTTACACTACAATTCAACAGAATTCGAAACTTGTCTCCATGGTTATTTTAGACAAGAAGATTGTCCCTGTGCCCTTGTGTTTTAGTGTTCATAAATATACTACAATGTTAACTTGGTCATCTGGACCATAATGAGAATTAATCACACAGAGCTTCTGTAAATCTAACATTCTCTTGATCATGTCTTTTAAGGTCACAAATAGTTGATTCCCCAGTCTTTATCATAAGCCAATGAACCAGTATTACGGACTTCTAGGCGATCAATTGACTTTGTTACTTTAGGTATCACCCCTTAAAAGTCCTATCTGGTACCTGGTTAAAGAAACATCTTGGACGGACAAGGAAAACTTTCCTCCGCTTCATCAATGTGATGGGTAGACCGAAATCCTTCAATCTCTTCTCATTTATTGAACATCAGGTGGTTAGTAAATGATGTATTTCCGACATGGTCATTCCCTAATCTAAAAGGAAGCTTTCAATGAGTTAGTATCTAACTGCAATTTCCCGTTAAAATGAGAGAGTAATCCATTCCCTCTGTACGTTGGTTGATTCCACGTCGCCATATTGACTTAAAGGTGATGATACTTTATCGACCTTAACAGAAGGGATTTTAGCCAAAGGGAATTTTAGGCTCATTCTTTTTTTTATCAGAAACGATTTTCCGAAGTAATTGACTGCTTGGGAAGATAATTATAGACCGAAGGATTCCATGTTCCTTTTCTGTCCAACTATAGAAAAGGTCACGTGGTCTAGCGTGGTCTGCGAGTGCCCGCATGAATCATACATATCGCGCCCTATTTACTGTGAAATTATACTTTTTCCGGGAAATTGAAAATAAATAAATCGGAATTTGATAAAATATAACATCGTCGAAAATCAAATATGATCTCCAGTCTTAAACAAGACTAGAAATCATACTTGGGTTTCGATAATGCCATATTTTCTTTTCAAAACCCCGATTTATTTATTTAAATTCCCGGGACCGCACGGTTTCCAGAAGCTATGTGGTCCGTGGTTATACTGGATTCATGTAAGTGCTTCTAGTTGAAGTACAGTGTAACTGTATAAACGAAACGCTCATAATGCTAACGATTTTCAGCTCACCCAATTTATTACATAAACCATTTCTTAAAACACTTTTAGTGCTTAAGAAACGGTTGTATACGTAGAACCAAGGCTTATCATCCGTGATTCAAATACAATTAAAACATGGAACACGGTTACGAAGAGATTGAAGGCAGATCCAATGAACAAAGCTGGCCGAGGTTCACCATCCAATGAACAAAGCTGGCCCAGGTTCACCATCCAATGAACAAAGCTGGCCCAGGTTCACCATCCAATAAACAAAGCTGGCCCAGGTTCACCATCAAATGAACAAAGCTGGCCCAGGTCCACCATCCAATGAACAAAGCTGGCCCAGGTTCACCATCCAATGAACAAAGCTGGCCCAGGTTCACCATCCAATGAACAAACTGGCCCAGGTTCACCATCCAATGAACAAAGCTGGCCCAGGTTCACCATCCAATGAACAAAGCTGGCCCAGGTTAACCATCCAATAAACAAAGCTGGCCCAGGTTCACCATCCAATAAACAAAGCTGGCCCAGGTTCACCATCCAATGAACAAAGCTGGCCCAGGTTCACCATCCAATGAACAAAGCTGGCCCAGGTTCTACATCCAATGAACAAAGCTGGCCCAGGTTCACCATCCAATGAACATAGCCGGCCAAGGTTCACAATCCAATGAACAAAGCTGGCCCAGATTCACCATCCAATGAACAAAGCTTGCCCAGATTCACCATCCAATGAACAAAGCTGACCCAGGTTCACCATCCAATGAACAGAGCTGGCCCAGGTTCACCATCCAATGAACAAAGCTGGCCCAGGTTCACCATCCAATGAACAAAGCTGGCCCAGGTTCACCATTCAATGAACAAAGCTGGCCCAGGTTCAACATCCAACGAACAAAGCTGGCCCAGGTTCACCATCCAATGAACAAAGCTGGCCCAGGTTCACCATCCAACGAACAAAGCTGGCCCAGGTTCACCATCCAATGAACAAAGCTGGCACACGTTCACCATCCAATGAACAAAGCTGGCACAGGTTCACCATCCAATGAACAAAGCTGGCCCAGGTTCACCATCCAATGAACAAAGCCGGCACAGGTTCACCATCCAATGAACAAAGCTGGCCCAGGTTCACCATCCAATGAACAAAGCTGGCCCAGGTTCACCATCCAATGAACAAAGCTGGCCCAGGTTCACCATCCAATGAACAAAGCTGGCACAGGTTCACCATCCAATGAACAAAGCTGGCCCAGGTTCACCATCCAATGAACAAAGCTGGCCCAGGTTCACCATCCAATTAACAGAGCTGGCCCAGATTCACCATCCAATGAACAAAGCGGGCCCAGGTTCATCATCCAGTGAACAAAGCTGGCCCAGGTTCACCATCCAATGAACAAAGCTGGCCCAGGTTCACCATCCAATGAACAGAGCTGGCCCAGGTTCACCATCCAATGAACAAAGCTGGCCCAGGTTCACCATCCAATGAACAAAGCTGGCCCAGGTTCACCATCCAATGAACAAAGCTGGCCCAGGTTCACCATCCAATGAACAAAGCTGGCCCAGGTTCACCATCCAATGAACAAAGCTGGCCCAGGTTCACCATCCAATGAACAAAGCTGGCACAGGTTCACCATCCAATGAACAAAGCTGGCCCAGGTTCACCATCCAATGAACAAAGCTGGCCCAGGTTCACCATCCAATGAACAAAGCTGGCCCAGGTTCACCATCCAATGAACAAAGCTGGCCCAGGTTCACCATCCAATGAACAAAGCTGGCCCAGGTTCACCATCCAATGAACAAAGCTGGCCCAGGTTCACCATCCAATGAACAAAGCTGGCCCAGGTTCACCATCCAATGAACAAAGCTGGCCCAGGTTCACCATCCAATGAACAAAGCTGGCACAGGTTCACCATCCAATGAACAAAGCTGGCCCAGGTTCACCATCCAATGAACAAAGCTGGCCCAGGTTCACCATCCAATGAACAAAGCTGGCCCAGGTTCACCATCCAATGAACAAAGCTGGCACAGGTTCACCATCCAATGAACAAAGCTGGCACAGGTTCACCATCCAATGAACAAAGCTGGCACAGGTTCACCATCCAATGAACAAAGCTGGCCCAGGTTCACCATCCAATGAACAAAGCTGGCCCAGGTTCACCATCCAATGAACAAAGCTGGCCCAGGTTCACCATCCAATGAACAAAGCTGGCCCAGGTTCACCATCCAATGAACAAAGCTGGCCCAGGTTCACCATCCAATGAACAAAGCTGGCACAGGTTCACCATCCAATGAACAAAGCTGGCACAGGTTCACCATCCAATGAACAAAGCTGGCCCAGGTTCACCATCCAATGAACAAAGCTGGCCCAGGTTCACCATCCAATGAACAAAGCTGGCACAGGTTCACCATCCAATGAACAAAGCTGGCTCAGGTTCACCATCCAATGAACAAAACTGACCCAGGTTCACCATCCAATGAACAAAGCTGGCCCAGGTTCATCAAAACCTTTTGATTCCTGTAGCTCCAATATCTTCTAACAGTGAAAGAATTCCCTACACTGGCCTTAAGGAATAATTGGTAAAACGCATTTTTCTGATGAGAGAACAGAAAAGCAAAACCATCTGTGCATTCAAATTTCAACAAATTGGATTGAGTTAGGGTCTAACTACCATGGAAAAGTGTACTATCAACATAACGACAATTTCTGCCACAAAGTTACGTCGGCCGTAAATGTTTTGATAAACAGTCCGGTGTATGCCCGATTACAGTCGTGGTCCACATAACTGGATCGAAGGGAGACTAGGAAAAATCAAATTGTTAGCCATAGTTTGTTGGTCAATTTATCAGCTTTCAAGAATACAAACTTGTAACGACAGCAAGTTTAAACTTCAATTAAATCAATCACTCCATTATAGCTACTGTATATTACGAATGGAATTGCACTTTGTCTTAACACGATGTCCCCAATAGTTAACTTTAGACAGCCGTGCAAAAAATACAGAGACACTTTCATTGAGACTCCTGCCTGCTTTATAGTAAAACATAACAGGGTTTGAATTACTTGAATTACGAAATAAATCGTAAATCGCTTGAAAAACGCTAAAACATCTCCATCGCCGTGGAAAATTAGATTTCCGAAGCGATGGTGACCCAGATAGACATATTATTTTCCGCAGAGAATCGTGTTCTTGTAATAAAACATATTGCGTCTGTGTCTGTGAAGAAAACAAATCTCTGAAAACTCATCCGGGATACATAGAGAGGAAGAAAATGCCATCTCGCCCTTCAAACCCCGTGTTAAGCCACGGGGTGAAATGGTGACACTGCGAGGCGAGACATTGATACCCTCTCGTGTTAGACTAGCCACTGCAAGGTGAGACATCGATACCCTCTCGTGTTAGACTAGCCACTGCGAGGTGAGACATCGATACCCTCTCGTGTTAGACTAGCCACTGCGGTGCAAGACATCGATACCCTCTCGTGTTAGACTAGCCACTGCGGGGCGAGAAATCGATACCCTCTCGTGTTAGAGTAGCCACGGCGGGGCGAGACATCGATACCCTCTCGTGTTAGACTAGCCACTGCGGGGCGAGACATCGATACCCTCTCGTGTTAGACTAGCCACTGCGAGGCGAGACATCGATACCCTCTCGTGTTAGACTAGCCACTGCGAGGCGAGACATCGATACCCTCTCGTGTAAGACTAGCCACTGCGAGGCGAGACATCGATACCCTCTCGTGTTAGACTAGCCACTGCGAGGCGAGACATCGATACACTCTCGTGTTAGACTAGCCACTGCGAGGTGAGACATCGATACCCTCTCGTGTTAGACTAGCCACTGCGGGGAGAGACATCGATACCCTCTCGTGTTAGACTAGCCACTGCGAGGCGAGACATCGATACCCTCTCGTGTTAGACTAGCCACTGCGAGGTGAGACATCGATACCCTCTCGTGTTAGACTAGCCACTGCGAGGCGAGACATGGATACCCTCTCGTGTTAGACTAGCCACTGCGAGGCGAGACATCGATACCCTTTCGTGTTAGACTAGCCACTGCGAGGCGAGACATCGATACCCTCTCGTGTTAGACTAGCCACTGCGAGGCGAGACATGGATACCCTCTCGTGTTAGACTAGCCACTGCGAGGCGAGACATCGATACCCTCTCGTGTTAGACTAGCCACTGCGAGGCGAGACATGGATACCCTCTCGTGTTAGACTAATCACTGCGAGGCGAGACATCGATACCCTCTCGTGTTAGACTAGCCAGTGCGAGGCGAGACATCGATACCCTTTCGTGTTAGACTAGCCACTGCGAGGCGAGACATCGATACCCTCTCGTGTTAGACTAGCCACTGCGAGGCGAGACATGGATACCCTCTCGTGTTAGACTAATCACTGCGAGGCGAGACATCGATACCCTCTCGTGTTAGACTAGCCACTGCGAGGCGAGACATCGATACCCTTTCGTGTTAGACTAGCCACTGCGAGGCGAGACATCGATACCCTCTCGTGTTAGACTAGCCACTGCGAGGCGAGACATGGATACCCTCTCGTGTTAGACTAATCACTGCGAGGCGAGACATCGATACCCTCTCGTGTTAGACTAGCCACTGCGAGGCGAGACATCGATACCCTCTTGTGTTAGACTAGCCACTGCGAGGCGAGGCATCATTACCCTCTCGTGTTAGACTAGCCACTGCGAGGCGAGACATCGATACCCTCTCATGTTAGACTAGCCACTGCGAGGCGAGACATCGATACCCTCTCGTGTTAGACTAGCCACTGCGAGGCGAGACATCGATACCCTCTCGTGTTAGACTAGCCACTGTGAGGCGAGACATCGATACCCTCTCATGTTAGACTAGCCAAACGTGTTAATAGGAATGTGACCAACCACAGATCGATAAAGTGAAAGTTTTGAGTTAAGTGAAATGGGTGGTAGATTCATCAACATCTCACATCATCGATAGTCCATTTCTGGTTACCATCAGTTTTTTAAAAATATATTTCGGTTGTTCTAAAAAAGAGATATTTTCGACTGGCCGTTCTCAGGAGACAAAGGTTACAGTAACCTTAAAGACCAATCCTCCAGCTTACATCTAGTTGTAATTTCCCGTTAAGATCAGAGAGTAAATGATTCCCCCAGGGTGTTCGCTGATTTTTGGTCGGCACCTTAATATCCGATCACTAAGAAGGTAATAACCCTTAATGACCTGAACAGATATAATTTCAACCAAGAGGAATGTTTAGTGTATTCGATAAACATATTGAGCGGAATTCTTCCGTAGTATTATTGACAGACAGAAAATTTAGTGATAAACGGAACGTAATGATAGTCGTTTGGTTGTAAAAACTGTGTTAAAAACTGCTGGTACCTCGACTATCAGTTCACATCCAAACAGAGCATTAGTTTAGATTTGCCAGGAATGATGATGAATTTGACGTTTTCCGATTATAGTCGTTTGGTTGTAAAAACTGTGTTAAAACTATTCTTGATTAAGTGATGTTTTATGTCGCACTCAAGAGTATTTGTTTCACTTATATGGCGGCGTTGCCAGGTTTAGTCGGGGAGGAGACCCGTCTCTTTGCCAGACATTCTGTGAGTACCTGGCAACTATTCCACATAAAGCGATGGAGTGAAAATCCAGAGATATTTTTTATTTGGTCTGAGTGTGATTCGAACCCGAACCCGAACAACATCCACGGAATGCCTGTATATGTGCATTACAAATGAGTCTAAACTTTATTTGAAAGTCGTTTTCAGCGAAGCTGGTTTGATTTCAACAAAATTAAATTATACAAGCAGTAAAGAAATAGAGACGTTTTTGTACCCTCAAAATTTAATTATACTCTCGTCTGTCATTTCATTTCAGTCCTCGATGTTCTCAAAACTGTCGTATTCTTTTTTTCAAATTAGATTTGATAGAAACGAAGTGGTAGATTAGGCAGTTGTGCATCTTCCATAAGTCTCAGAAAATGTCTCGTGGTTTCGATTTTAGATAAATTTGCACACACACCACGCACGTTCGCCGCTACAATTTATAAAACTATTTACATTGATAAAAGGAAAACCGTTTTTGTACTTTTTTCCAGCTAGAAGTTTTTAACTTTCATTTGTTACGAAAATTTGTCATTTTAAATTTGTCAGATTAAAATAGACCCTCAGCCTCACCTAGGTGCTTGATGACCCTGATCGTAAGAAGCGACTAATCCTTGGGTCCCCGTGTGGGTTCCGGGGGATAAGAATTGGCTCACCGTTCCCAGGCAAGCTTGATCGTAAAAGGGGACTAACCTGAGTCAGATATTATTTTGATATAGACCAATTTGTTATTAAAATTACACTCTATCAGAACATAAATACATATTTACAAATGTGTATGTTATAAAAATGGTTATTTATATGAATTGTTTATTGTTGCTCCATTGGAGATAATTAGGATATTTCTTGTTTTTAATCTCCGAAAATGATTTTAACAGTCTTTGTTATTTCTCTTTCTGTCATTTTTCAGTTCTAATGTATTTTTGATGTAAAAAATGTATGATGATTTAATTTCTTTTCGCCGCCGTATAAGTGAAATAATCTCTAGCGCGGCGTTAAACTCTAATCAATCAATCAATCTAACTGATGCTCCAGAGCGGACAGTTGAATGCTAACAGAAACCTCCAACATTACGTTACGACCAGGTGCAAAGTTACGACGGTGTCGAGAAACAGCCTCTGGTCGGTCATTTCGTCGTCTTCTAAGTTGTATGTGGGTTTGTCATGATTCTATAATGTAGGAATGAACTGAAGGTGGTGTAAGAACTCCCGAAACCGTCCGTCAAAAAGTAAAAATGTAACACGGAATTACCACTAATTACTCGTTAATTGTACAGTTATGGTTGAAAATTAACCTACTACCTCTCATTCAAAGTTAAATCGGTCTCAGTTTTCAAATAAATAGAAACATTACGAGAAATGTAAACAATAATATACAACTAGTCCCTTTAAACAAAGGACCAGCCCGGCAATGCGTATATATACGCGGTTTAAATCGTGTATTTTAATCCAGCTGGCAATTGACACAATTTCTTAAAATAACAGTTGACATAAGAACATAAGAAATATAGACAGTCGTCTTGATTGTAGGGACTTTCGGTTGAATTTGAGACATTAAACTCAAAGCAATAAAATTTATCGATTGATTGATTGTTTTACGCTGCGCTCAAGATTATTTCACTTATATGGCGGTGTTGCCAGTTTTATTGTGGGAGGAACCGGGCTCTATGCCCGGAGGGAACCCACGACCTTCCTGTGGTACATGTAACTGGCCAAAAACACGAAGATTTAAAACGAGTGTATTCTGGTTGATGTTGAATTTCGGGCTCAGATTTAGGTATATGCTTAAGGGTTTAATACCGCCGTAGCGGTGTTTGTTGCGTAACCCGATACCGCTGAACGTTGGTTCGTACCGAGTCAAACCACGAGAATGCGCAGCGGTATCGGGTTATGCAATAAACACCAAGACGAAGGTATTAAAGTCGATTCTACCCCGATAATTGAGAAAAATGAGGAAAAAGTGACCTGTTGTTGATTGCCGTTCCTTTTCCCTCCCTCGGGACAGACTGGGAACTTTTAACCAATCAACGATAAGCTTTGGTCACGTGCAACGGTTGACCCAGATATTTTGAAGCAGAATGACATAATGTCACTATGGCTACCGCTTTGACAGGCTGGGTTGCTGACGACGCTATCGGGGGAAATGTTGTGAAATCAACCCTTTGATGACTATATACGTTCATGACAGCCCAGTTTTCAATAGAAAAGGACAGAATATAACCACACTCACAACATTATCAGGTTAAATCCTTCATTTTTTATGATAACAAGCAAAATATCACTTCTTCCGGGGGAGGTAAACCTACCAGCCGGCAGCCGATGATGCACTACAGACTCGATGTCGTTTGAAAAGTCATCTCTACTTAACATGTATATTTGCACACGGCACGCACATGCAGGAGGGGTAGAATTTTACACCACAATTTAGTCGTTTTAAACATAGCTGGACACATTTTATGTGTCACATGTTTAATTTTAGTAATTTTACTTATAGTAAGCTGGTACGAATGTGCTTTCTTCACGAGTGGGCCTTTAAATAGAACTGATGATGGTGCGGAACCTCTGGCAAATCGGGCTCTATTAACATCCTTGATGGAGGATTTCTTAATGAGCCACTGACGCAAGTTAATAGTGAACTGTTTATCGCATTGCACTACTTTAGCAAGAAATATAGGTGTATGGCAACATGGCCAGCTTGGTGACAATTGTGTCTACTGATATATTAACACAATCCTTAGCTGTACCCCTTAGCCAGAGACTTATCAAATTGAGCTTCTGGCAAATCAGTAATTGTCCGATTAACTCCTGCTGAGAGTATGAAAAATACACTGTCATACTGATGAGCAATGGACTAGTGATAATGATATACTGATGAGCAATGGACTAGAGATAATGATATACTGATGAGCAATGGACTAGAGATAATGATAATGATTCCGGGCGAGATTCATCTCTTCTAAATACCACTCTAAAGACCGTCATTATTGGAAACGAGCACTCGCCCAAGGAAACATCTTGAACCACAAGATAAACAAGAAAAGACCGTCATTATTGGAAACGAGCACTCGCCCAAGGAAACATCTTGAACCACAAGATAAACAAGAAAAGACCGTCATTATCGGAAACGAGCACTCGCCCAAGGAAACATCTTGAACCACAAGATAAACAAGAAAGGCATCCATTAAATTGTCTCGGATATTCCCTCACCACAAATATATAATACAAAAGAAAATCAGAAGAAATACGAATAAAGGGCAATAACTCTTAAATAAAAAGTGAGAAAAATGACACAGTACGGCTGCTTAGTAGTGGGGGTGTAAAAATACTGTTTGAAAGCCATATAATTATAAACTCTATATAAATAACTATTTGCTAAAACCAAAACACATAGGACAACTTGTACTACTTTGTACATGGTGATGTTTTAATATGAGCTTTCGAGAGAAACTACTCTCATCAACAGAAATTACAGCAACCCAACGTCGGCATGGTTAAACAGGCATTATATACACAGCAAGAATGAACAAAACAAATACAAAAGTTATAATCACTGATAAGTTGTGATTCCTACACTGCAGTTAAAATCACCACAATCTAAGGTGGGGGAGACAGTTGGTTACACTTTGAATAAGCGGAGAGGCACGGATGAAATTTGAACATTTAATATAGGATTTAATTTTGAAATATGAAGGGACTCTTTGTATGCTAAGTTAAGCTTGTTCTTAGCCTGGTCAATTATCTCACATGACAAATGACTATTTGTTTTCACAATTAACACAATTTCAAATTACAAGCTCTCTTAGAATGTTTTAAAAACATTGATCGATACCATAATTTAAAAAATTTGACTCAGGATAGTCGCCTCATACCATCAAGCTAGCTTGTGAGCTGTGGTCAGATTCTCATCCTCCGGAACCCACACGGAGGCACAATTATTTGACATTAAGTATATACAAGTTTCAGACCAATCTTTCAAATTTTATTAGTGATATTGCTCGGATAAAAGAATTGGCAATGTTTTAAATAATTCCAGAAACAAAGGCCAATAACGCTAAAACATTAACAGAAAGGAGGAAACATTACAATAGTGTGCTTATAGCAATTAATTTTCAAACCTATCCTAAAACCTCAACCAAGATTTTCCCCGGACAAAAGATATGGTACCATTTCTAGAAAAAAATCGGGCAATAATTCTAAATATAAATATTACAGACGAAAGAATCCGGGCGGACTAACGAGGCCCCTTGGGATAGCAGGAGGTCTATTCATATCTCCCCGGAGCCAACACGTGGGGTCTAAAATAGAAATTCTCCGTGTGGGTTTCTGAGGATAAGAATTGGCCCACAGCTCTCAGGCAAGCTTGATCGTAAAAGGCGACTAACCTGGGTCAAATTTTTAATTATTATGGTATAAACATATTTATTGTTAAAATTACACTCTATCAGAACATAAATGCATATTTACAAATTTGTATATTATAAAAATGGTTATTTATATAAATTGTTTATTGTTGCTCCATTGGAGATAATTGTGATATTTCTTGTTTTTAATCTACAAAAATGATTTACAGTGTCTTACCAGTTTTTATTATTTCTGTTTCTGTCATTTTTCTGTTCCAATGTATTTTTGATGTAAAAAATGTATGATGATTTAATTTCTTTTCGCCACCGTATAAGTGAAATAATTTTAAGCGCGGCGTTAAACTCTAATCAACCAACCAACCATTCTGTTGAATGATGTGCGCCACTTATAGAGGCGTGTCGCATCGCATGACGTCACTGCCATACAATTCGAACAACGTCATGAAAACCTATTCTTCTCTTTTGAATAAACCGCCAAAATATCTCTCCGTATACCAACGGAAGGGCGTCAAATTATTTTTAGATAACTGCCCTGGTTAAACGTTCTTTATCCTGAGACCTTCTGCAAGAACAACCAACACCCATTTCGGGTGTAAACAAGTGATGCTCCGGGTGATTTTTACATCCCCTTGTAATCTCCTGTTGAAATGAGAGAGTAAATGATTGCCTTTGGGCGTTCGTTGATTCCTGATCACCATCTTGACATCAGAGGACTAAAAGTTAATGACTCTCTAACGGCCTTATTGAAGAGAATTGTTCCCTCGGGGAACTTCCTCGCCACTTGTCTGATCAGTTCAGCGAACACTGTGTCCCAGAAGGGACTCTAATGACTGCCTGGTCAAATAAAAACAGTATATTTAATGTTTCACGGATACAGTTCTTTAGTTGTAAAACTCTTTACGCGAAAACTGCTATCATTAACTCAATTATTTCGCGTTTCTTAAATGTGTTATTGATTGAAGAAAACGACTTTGGATAAAGTGCGCTTTTATTGCATGGCAAAACAGGTTTTCATACAATGTAAATCAGCTTCCATTCAAAACTCGAAGTACTCCAGACTATTCCGGATGAATAAAGTAGTATAGCTGGAATATAGTTTTTATCTTGGTCAAAGGCTTTGGCTATCGGTAACACACACCAAGAGGACATACGTACAATATTCCATATAAGTTGTATAACTCAACAGTAACGAAGATACGTGTTATTCAAAGACGTTTATTCAACGGACCTATTCATTTGCGGTCCTGAAATGTCTTTTGTTTTTTCCTTTCACACATGACAGGCTTGCGGGTAAATACTGCAAGGATATCTCAGGCTTGCGGGTAAATACTGCAAGGATATCTCAGGCTTGCGGGTAAATACTGCAAGGATATCTCAGGCTTGCGGGTAAATACTGCAAGGATATCTCAGGCTTGCGGGTAAATACTGCAAGGATATCTCAGGCTTGCGGGTAAATACTGCAAGGATATCTCAGGCTTGCGGGTAAATACTGCAAGGATATCTCAGGCTTGCGGGTAAATACTGCAAGGATATCTCAGGCTTGCGGGTAAATACTGCAAGGATATCTCGGGCTTGCGGGTAAATACTGCAAGGATATCTCAGGCTAGCGGGTAAATACTGCAAGGATATCTCAGGCTTGCCAGTAAATACCGCGAAAACATCTCAGGCTTGCGAGTATATATAACGCAAGGAAATCTCATTTCACTCAAGTACGACGTTTTCCCCACTTATACTGCAATTCAACACAATTAGAAACTTGTCTCCGTGGGTGTTTTAGATAAAAAGATTTTCCCTGTGCCCGTGTGTTTTAGTGTTCATAAATATACTACAATGTTAACTTGGTCATCTGGACCATAATCAGAATTAATCACACAGAGCTTCTGTAAATCTAACATTCTCTTGGCCATGTATTTTGAGGTCACAAATAATGTTGTTGTCATAACCCAACGAACCAGTATTACGGACTTCTTGGCGATCAATTGACTTTTGTTACTTATGGTATCACCCCTTATAAGTCCTATCTGGTACCTGGTTAAAGAAACATCTTGGACGGACGAGGAAAACTTTCCTCCGCTTCATTAATGCGATGGGTAGACCGGAATCCTTCAATCTCTTCTCATTTATTGAACATCAGGTGGTCAGTAAATGATGTATTTCCGACATGGTCATTCCCTAATCTAAAAGGAAGCTTTCAATGAGTTAGCATCTAACTGCAATTTCCCGTTAAAATGAGAGAGTAATCCATTCCCTCTGGACGTTGGTTGATTCCAAGTCACCATATTCACTTAAAGGTGACGATACTTTAACGGCCTTAACAGAAGGGATTTTAGCCAAAGGGAATTTTAGGCTCATTCTTTTTTTTATCAGAAACGATTTTCCGAAGTAATTGACTGCTTGGGAAGATAAGTATAGACCGAAAGATTCCATGTCCCTTTTTTGTCCAACTATAGAAAAGATCACGTGGTCAATCGTGGTCTGCGAGTGCCCGGATGTATCCTAAATATCTCGCCCTATTTATTTTGAAATGATACTTTAATAAATCGGAATTTGAAAAATATAACATCGTGGAAAAGAAAATACGATCTCCAGTCTTACGCAACACTTCAAATCATACTTGGGTTTCGATAATGCCATATTTTCTTTTCGAAAGCCCGATTTTTTTATTTAAATTCTCCGGACCGCACGGTTTCCAGAAGCTATATGGTCGGTGGTTATGCTGGATGCATGTAAGTGCTTCTAATTGAGGTACAGTTTAACTGTAAAAACGAAACGCTCATAATGCTAACGTTTTTTGGCACACCAAATTTATTACATAAAATTTTACGTAAAACACTTTTAGTGCTTAAGAAACGGTCGTATACGTAGAACCAAGGCTTATTATCTGTGATTCAAATACAATTAAAACATGTAACGCGGTTATGAAGACATCAAAGGCAGATCCAATGAACAAAGCTGGCCCAGGTTCACCAAAACCGTTTGATTCCTGTAGCTGAAAGAATTCCCTACACTGGCCTTAAAGAATAATTGCTAAAACACATTTTCATGATGAGAGAACAGAAAAGGAAAATCATCTGTGCATTCAAATTTCAACAAATTGGATTGATGTAGGGTCTAACTACCATGGAAAAATGTACTATCAACGAAACGACAATTTCAGCCACAAAGTTACGTTGGTCGTGAATGTTTTGATAAACAGTCCGGTGTATGTCCGATTACAATCGCTGTACCGGTACCAAGAAGGGAGACTAGGAAAAATCAGATTGTTGGCCATAGTTTGTTGGTCAATTTGTCTGCTTTCAAGAATACAAACTTATATGGACAGCAAGTTTTCGGCTTAACGGGACTCAGGGAAAACGTTAGCAGGGTGACCAACTATTGATAAACATTATCCTCTACATCTTCATTTTTGAGAATTTGAAAAGGTTTCTTGTTAATTATGAAAAATAGTATGGATTCGTAAAGACAGCTTAATTCGTTCTTATTGACAAAATAGCCTTGTTATAAACCTTGAATAAACAAGGAAATTTCACCAGTCGGAGATTTAAAGGTAAAGAGAGCTAAAAACAACTACAAGAACCCACAGAAGAAACGGTAACCGATCCTAAAATCTTTCGGTAAATAAGATCACCCACGTATTCAACCACCGGTAGAGATCCAGTTGACACAAGGGATTAGGCCGGCTCAGTTTTACATGTCTTAACTGGACGCCTAAGCTGGAGGCTAAAGTTACTTCTGTTCTGCTTTCTTCAAGTTCAAATAACGTAAGATAATCCATCGATTTATATGAATACGATTCAGGGTTTTGCTGAATGTGGTATGAGCTGTTAAAATTTAATTTAAAAATTTTGATAATTAAGAGAAGTTCAGCCCTTGACGTTAAATGTAAAAAATGGTAAAGTAGGTTATAAAATTCTCGTTATTTTAGGATTACACTTTCTTGAAAATATGGCAGAAATTCCTCTACCGATTTTTGGGTGACGCCCGAAACGGGAATCGAACCCGGGTCCCAGAGTATGGCACCTATCGCCAGCGCTAAATGCCGGCTGCCTCATCCATTCAGCCAATCGGTCTCCGCATATAATGCTGGCGATAGGTGCCATATTCTGGGACCCGGGTTCGATTCCCGTTTCGGGTGTCACCCAAAAATCGGTAAAGGAATTTCTTCCATATTTTCAAGAAAGTGTAATCCCAAAATAACGAGAATACTGTTATACTCACTTTCTAAAAGACACTAACTAACCAAACTAAAGTAGGTTACGCCTAGGAAGCGAAGATATGTGCAAATACCGATATAACTCGGTTAACCAATTGGGTTTCAATGAAATGTCCTCTATATTTGGCAGCTTATGTTGCAGCTCATGCCACTTAATAGTGTTGCAAATTCTATAACGGGTCAGTAGCTAAATATGTGTTGCTAACATTTTCGTCGGCGTTCACTAACTTACTCTTGAAAAGGAGATTAAATTGAATAAAAATTAAGACTTTTCCATAGGTACCTTTTAATCACGTAATGTTATTTTCTGTAATGAGTATCATTGTTGGCTTATTTATGTGGAACTTCTTTACCAACACAACCAAGAGAATTGAAAATCATTTGTGTCTATTTGCATGTAGTGTCTATATGTGTGTCTATTTGCGTGTAATGTCTATATGTGTGTCTATTTGCGTGTAATGTCTATCTGTGTGTCTATTTGCTTGTAATGTCTTTCTGTGTTTCTATCTGCGTGTAATGTCTATCTGTGTGTCTATTTGCGTGTAATGTCTATCTGTGTGTCTATTTGCGTGTAATGTCTATCTCTGTGTCTATTTGCGTGTAATGTCTATCTCTGTGTCTATTTGCGTGTAATGTCTATCTCTGTGTCTATTTGCGTGTAATGTCTATCTGTGTGTCTATTTGCGTGTAATGTCTATCTGTGTGTCTATTTGCGTGTATTGTCTATCTGTGTGTCTATCGCTTTAAGGATAGTTACAGATTTTTCTTGAACCCAGCAGCCGTTGGATGAAAGGCTTTAATAAATGCTAAGAAACGGACTTCATAAATCCATCGAGATAATTCATATATCTAATCGCTTACGGCTTCCCTTCGGTTATCAATAAATAGTTCAACAGCTCACTTTGATGCCATCAGGGAAATCAAGTGCGGACACGAATTTTCTCTCGTGTGATTTACGAGGTCATCAGAAGCTGTCGAAACTGTAACCTTCAGAACTCTTATGTGTTAAAAATATCCTAAAGGGCAGAACTAACCTTACAGCTAGTCTAGGTTAGAGAGGCATGAGTTGTCAAATATAGGGGAAATTTCGTTAAAACAGAATGGACTAATATTTGGTAATTTTTATGACAAAGTAAGAGCTTTCTGTTGATACCAATCTTTTATGTAGTTTTTAAAAGCAGCAAAACGCCGAAAGTTGAATTCATGCATCCGGGCTCTTTGAATTTTGTCTGTTAATTGCACTACTGACTTTACCAATATTTTTTATTTCAACGTCAATGTTTTAGTTTTCAAAGGTTCTTCAAACGCAGAACTTCTTTTGACGGTTATAATTTATGAAAAAAATCCGAGTTTTGGCAATTCATGCCCCTTTAAATACATTGACGGTTTATTATTTGTATTACATTCAGCAAAATACCAACACAAACGAATTTCTAACATTACCAAGTTACAAATTTGAATACACAAACAGATATATTAATTAGTAGCATCTGTTTTATTAAGTGACTATGTGTTAAGAAGTTTTATTGAATCTTAGAGAACTAAACATTCATCTCATTCGGATTATAAAAAAATTACTCTTTTAGACAGCGAAAACAGTCTAATAATTAACTCAGCCACGCGATTGTAACAGAGCATGGATATACCACTCTGTTCTGAGGAGGAAAGCGGATATAATTTGCTAATATTTTTACCTATTTTGTTTAAACACCAAGAAAAAAGTTAGAAGGTTTATGGAAACACGACTTTCATTCTCTACCAAGAAAGAGTCTTCGTTTGTGTTGTTAAGTTAACACACTCAATTTATAAAACGGTTTGTTGTTTTTACACAAACAGTTTTTGTGCAGTGGAAAATATCAATCAATAAGCCTCTAGGGGTTTCTGTTGCCGCCAGGATATTTTCAGATGTATTTGTTTTTTCTCTCTTCTTTGCCTAATTGCTGTTTGTAAATATCGACCAACATTGTGAAACATTACATGAATCTTGGTGAAATAAGCACCAGAAGAGCATATAGTCCGGTCGGATGTTTTAACTTTCGGTTAGAAGAGACCCAATGTTCAACATGGGGTTTAACGTTATAAGTGACTGGATTTCCGGAAAACTAAAAGCTTTATGTCAGGGCGGATTTTAGAAGTGACAGACTCCAGTCATTGACATGAACGTTAGTATTTCTACTAACAACTGTCAACGGATTCGTTTGGCTGATGGCAAAATTCAGACCACGGCTGACATGATTAATGTATTAAACTGTGCTTAGATTTCCGGAGTACTCTACATCATTGAGGGACTCGGTTGTTCCGGGACCACATTTACTACCATTTCGGTTTGGCGACCAGGTTTAACGGGAATTTAATACCATTGGCGGAAGGATGCCGTCAACCTATATCTTTATAAAGTAGTTCACATGCGTGTTAAGTAAAAACAGTTTTCCAATTTTGAACAGAGGGGATTTGGCGACACGTGTAACGAAGACACACGGGTGAAATGCATGTCACATTTTGGCATGGGTATTAAAACCGGAGTTGAGTTCTATGCAAATCATCTTTATTCATCACGCAGTCATATTGTTTTGACATTTGACCTCCTCCTTTTACACTTTAATATGTAAACAGATATCTGTATATCTGCCATGTTTATTTACTAAAATGATAAATGTCAGCCTCTAGCGGGTATTAATGACAGCTAATCGTCAAGAAACATGCGCATATGAAATGGATGATATGCCTATTCAATTGGAGTTCTGAATACAATCCTGCTAATTTCTTCAATTTGTAACTGACTTGGTAAATTGATGCGATATGAAGATAATTACGGGGTATTTGTAGATCAAATCGGTAATTACCCTCAAAGTCTGATGACGTCACTTAGATTTACGCAAAGCTTTCTGGGTAAACTATGTACCTAAGTTCGTTATTTTGTTTACCTGTGCTCGGCAAGATGTCCCTTCTTTGGAAAACATTGGTGACATAATGTGTTTTATCTATACATTTTTCTGGTAACTTTGCGCCTTTCATGTTTTTTTCCTCAATACACTATAATTCCTTCCGCCATTTTGAAAAATTATGTGAACATCCCCAAATCCCCCGAAATGCTATGCGCGTAATGTTCAAGTGACGTCATCAAGCAATGGGCCAATTGGTACACCTCAATGAATAGATAACTGCGGCTGTACTGTCATGCAATAAAAACTAAGCTGGTTACATAAATAAGCAAAATCGTCCCAATTAATTTTCAGACAGAGATCGATCCGCTTGTCAATGTCTTGTTTCTTTTTTCTTAACGAGGTGTGAAATATATCAAACTAATTACGAATGTCGTCAACCACTTGTGAAAGGCAAATCGATCTTCACATTGAGACAGGCCTCATTTATTCCGTAACAGAATCGATGGATGTAAATTGTTCCTCACAACAACTGCTTGAATCTGACAGAGAGTGGCCATGATTAGATGCAAAACATGTGGGGCTAAGAGATTTGTGACTCTAATGTTTATCATATGACGTGATTATATATGTTTTAAAAATGTGTTTCAGCTTTTCAATGCACTAAACATCGGTAAAGAAAACATACCCCCTCTCTCCCTTTCATTCCCAAGAGTATAACGACAATTAGTGGTGGCGGTGGGGGGGGGGGGATTTATGTCTGAGAGTGGGACCATATATTGCCGGACATATAGAGATATACCACCAATTGGTTATCGAAAAAGGTGTCGCTTTCATGGATAATGGAAATGGTTTATTAGGAAGAAAAAAAGCATTAATTAAATTGACGTAATACAGCTTAATTGGAATTTCCAAATACAGATAAATCAATCAGACTTCCCAATATGATATTGCTGTTCACTCTCCTTTTTACCATAATGGGTAAATCGATATGGTATTGGAGATGATAGACGTGACTTGTATAGGATTGATGGCGACACTTCCATATTATACCCGTCTCTTGTTCGCAGAAAGTCTATATTTTTTTGTTAGTAGTATTGTATGACGCCAGTGTAACACGAGCATACAACAGATTGATCGATTGATTGATGTTTTACGCAGCACGCACGATTATTTCACTTATATGGAGGCTTTGTCAGGTTTAGTGTGGGAGAAAACAAGACTCGGAGTGTGTCAGACTGAGGAAATATCACTCTAACCAACTGAACCACCAACGCCCCTGCATGCAATAGTAATATATCCAATAGATACGTTAACTTCGGTAACAAAAAAACAAATGGTCATTTGAGACTATATCCCCAGTCGCAATGACTTGCGTCGGTTCTCGATACATTTTCTTGAAAATAATCAATTTCAATGTTGCAGCTGCACCACATTGTTTTACATTAGGCCCTATAAAGTGGGATAGACTTGCAAAAAGTTTTGACGTTTACTGATTAGCAAATCCTGCTGGCCCAGGCCTAAGTAATGTACCCGGCGAGCACCACAGAAAGGCCAAAGCGAAAAAAATGTCTGGTTTGTGTAAAAGTGTTTAACACCCAATTTACTATTCTAAGAATTGTTCGATAACTTATAAAATGAGACTTAATGACAAATAATTGGAAATAGTTCCTGCGCTGGCAGTGATGATATAAATGTAATCGGTAAAAGTGGTGATATCACTTATATCAGAGCTGTATAACTCAATATCTCACTACTAATTCTATAATAAAAGCGTGTACATACATAATGATTTGATTATTAGGCGGCTCCATTCTGTTGAATGATGTGCGCCACTTTAGAGGCGTGTCGCATCGCACGCAACAGAGAAATGACGTCACTGCCATACAATTCGAACAACGTCATGAAAACCTATTCTTCTTTTTGAATAAACCGCCAAAATATCTCTCCGTGTACCAACGGAAGGGCGTAAAATTATTTTTAGATAACTGCCCCTGTTAAACGTTCTTTATCCTGAGGCCTTGTGCAAGAACAATCAACACCCATTTCGGGTGTAAACAAGTATTGCCCAGGGCGACTATCACATCCCCTTGTAATCTCCTGTTCAAATGAGAGAGTAAATGATTGCCTCTGGGCGTCCGTTGATTCCTGATCACCATCTTGACATCAGAGGACTAAAAGTTAATGACTCTTTAACGGCCTTATTGAAGGGAATTGTCCCCTCTGGGAACTTCCTCGCCACTTGTCTGATCAGTTCAGCGAACACTGTGTCCCAGAACGGACTCTAATGACTGCCTGGTCAAATAAAAACAGTCTATTTAATGTTTCTCGGATACAGTTCTGTAGTTGTAAAACTCTTTACGCGAAAACTGCTATCATTAAAGCAGGGGACACACGTGCGGATTTCTTCGCATGATCGCGGCGATAATATCCGCATCGAAATACGCGGCGGATAAATTCGCACCCGCACCGAGAATACACACGGCTGCGATTATCGCACAGAGCAGCCTTGATACTGACGGTCACGTGATCTAAAGATGGCAGCGTCCAGCATTTTGCAAGATCACATGATCTGGAGCTCGGTGGCTATTGGCTGCTTGTCAGGGTCGTCCGCAGCGAATATCGCACGGAGAGGACACACGGAGCGATTTTATCCGCGGCGGAAAAAATCGCTGCGGAAATATTAAACATGTTTGATCGATCCGAATTTCGATGCGGAAAAATCCGCGGCGAATTTCGCACGTTGAGGAGAGGACACACGTATGCGAATATCGGTGCGATTGCAAAATACGCCGCGGTCATGCGAAAAAATCCGCACGTGTGTCCCCTGCTTAACGCAACTATTTCGCGTTTCCTAAATGTATTATGGATTGAAGAAAATTCGATCTTTTGGTAAATAAGATCACCCACGTATTCGACGATTTATGTTTTTGTTTAGTATGGCATGAGCTGTTAAAATTTAATTTAATAAAAAAAGTTCAGCCCTTGAAAAACTAAATGGTTAAGTAGGTTGTAGTATTCTCGTTATTTTGGGATTACACTTTCTTAAAAATTTGGCAGAAATTCCTCTACCGATTTTTGGGTGACGCCCGAAACGGGAATCGAACCCGGGTCCCAGAGTATGGCAATTATCGCCAGCACTAAATGCCGGATGCCTCATCCATTCAGCCAACCGGCCCCCGCATTTAGTGCTGGCGATAGGTGCCATACTCTGGGACGCGTGTTCGATTCCCGTTTCGGGAGTCACCCACAAATCTGTAATAGAAATTCTACCATATTTTCAAGAAAGTGTAACCCCAAGATAACGAGAATACTGTTATACTCACTTTCTAAAAGACACTAACTAACCAAACTAAAGTAGGTTACGCCTAGGAAGCGAAGATATGTGCAAATACCGATATAACTCGGTTAACCAATTGGGTTTCAATGAAATGTCCTCTATATTTGGCAGCTTATGTTGCAGCTCATGCCACTTAACAGTGTTGCAAATTCTAGAACGGGTCAGTAGCTAAACATGGGTTTCTAAGATTTTCGTCGGCGTTCACAAACTGAACGGATACTCTTGGAAAGGGGAATACATTGAATAAAAATTAAGACTTTTCCATAGGTACCTTTAAATCACGTAATGTTATTTTCTGTAATAAGTATCATTGTTGGCTTATTTATGTGGAACTTCTTTACCAACACAACCAAGAGAATTGAAAATCATTTCATCAGATGGCTTATTATTGAAATCTTTTCCGCAGTAAAATACACTTATTATGCGTGTAATGTCTATCTCTGTGTCTATTTGCGTGTAATGTCTATCTGTGTGTCTATTTGCGTGTAGTGTCTATCTCTGTGTCTATCGCTTTTAGGATAGTTACAGATTTATCTTGAACCCAGCAGCCGTTAGAAGAAAGGACTTAATACACGCTAAGAAACTGACTCCAGAAATCCATCGAGATAATTCATATATTTAATCGCTTACGGCTTCCTTCGGTTATCAATAAATAGTTCAACAGTTCACTTTGATACCATTAGGGAAATCAAATGTGGAAACGAATTTTCTCTCGTGTGATTTACGAGGCCATCAAAAGCTGTCGAAACTGTAACCATCAGAACTCTTTATGTGTTAATATATCCTAAAGGGCAGAACTAACCTTACAGCTAGATAGAGAGGCAGGAGCAGTCAAATATAGAGGCAATTTCGTTGAAACAGAATTGGCTAATATTTGGTAATTTTTATGACAAAGGAAGAGCTTTCTGTTGATACCAATCTTTTATGTAGTTTTTAAAATCAGCAAAACGCCGAAAGTTGAATTCATGCATCCGGGCTCTTTGAACTTTGTCCGTTAATTGCACTACTGACTTTACCTATATTTTTTATTTCAACGTCAATGTTTTAGTTTGCCAAGGTTCTTCAAACGCAGAACTTCTTTTGACAGTTATAATTTATGAACAAAAATCCGAGTTTTGGCAATTCATGCCACATTGAATACATTGACGGTTTATTATTTGTATTACATTCAGCAACATACCAACACATTATCAAGTTACAAATTTGAATACACAAACAGATATATTAATTAGTAACATCTGTTTTATTAAAGTGGCATGAGCTGCCAAAATATTGAAATTATTGACTATTTTTATCACGACGTATAATTCAGAAGCTTTTTAATGCTTTTCGTCTCGAAAATGTACGATAAAGTATTGTTTTGAAATTGGCTTAGAAATAATGAATGGTCGTCCCGGTTATTTAAATTTTGTTTACTTTTCGAACACGTTTTCGGTTCGTACAGGCCACATACTGTATGGATTTTCCGCATTCCAACGCCTATCATTTAGTTTGTTGATGGTCTTCAAAGCCTCTTACTGTCGCGACGATCCGAAATTATGGAAAAAAAAGTGTGAATTTTGGCAGCTAATGCCACTTTAATTGACTATGTGTTAAGAAGTTTTATTGAATCTTAGAAAATTAAAGATTCATCTCATTTGGATTATAAAAAATCACCCTTTTGGTTGATTGATTGATTGGAGTTTAACGCCGCGATCAAGATTATTTCACTGATACGGCGGCGAAAAGAAATTATATCATACAATTGTTACATCAAAAAATACATTGGAACTGAAAAATGACAAAACAGAAATACTAAAAACTGGTAAAACACTGTAAATTTTCGGAGATTAAAAACAAGAAATATCACAATTATCTCCAATAGAGCAACAATAAACAATTTATATAAATAACCATTTTATAATATACAAATGTGTAAATATGTTTTTATATTCTGATAAAGTGTAACTTAAATAACAAAAAGGTTTGTACCATAATAATTAAAAATTTGACCCAGGTTAGTCGCCTTTTACGATCAAGCTTGCCTGGGAACTGTAAGCCAATTCTTATCCCCCTGAACCCACACGAGGGCCCAAGGATTAGTCGCCTCTTACGATCAAGCACCTTGGGAAGGCTGAGGGTCTATTCTTATCTCCCCGGAACCCACACGGGGGGCACCCTTTTGGACAGCATACCATGGACCGGGATTATAAAAATGGGCTGTACTCAACTCAGACTCCATGCTCAACTCTCCTTGAGCATACTCCCAGGAGTTTGGATCAGAGATTGAGATTATAAAACATTCTGAGAACGTGCTCAACTGAGTATACAAACGAGGCAATCTCAGTGAAGTTGAGCACGAATTATTGGAGCTCTTTAAGGAGTGAGGTAGAAATGAACGTTTGTTTTGGTGTTGTTGCAATTTTTTCAAGTCATCGACAGGTATAGCATTTGGAAATAAGTAAAACTAAGGGTTTATCACTTCCAAAATTAGTGTAAGTAAAATAAGCAACTACAATTTTTTTACTAAATATCGATAGAAAAACTTATTTGGAGGGCAAACCTCGAGCAAGGTCGATAGCTTACTCAGAATTTTGCACTCAGCGGAGCACAGAAACGAACTCAAAAGTTCTATAATCCCCACTTTTGAAGTGTGAGTTTGGAGTTGAGCACAGAAACGGCTCTTGAGCACAGAATCATGCTCAAGCAAGTTTTATAATACCAACCCATGTCTATTACGGTATTTCTCGAAGCAACGCGATTACAACAGAACATGAACATACCGCTGTGTTCTATACACAATTGAAGACCTCATGGAGGAAAACGCAGATAGGGGCCTAACATGCCTATATAACTATGTCAATTTTGCTTAAATTCCAAGAATAAACTAAGAAGTTTTCTAGAAACATGACTTTCTTTCTCTACGAAGAAAGAGTCTTCGTATGTGTTGTTACGTGAACACACTCAATTTATAACACGGTTTGTTGTTTTTACACAAACAGTTTTTGTGCATATGAAAATATCAATCAATCAATCAAGAATTGGATGATATAGTAGCAGAAGAGCATATAGTCCGGTCGGAGGTTTTAACTTTCGGTTTGAAGAGACATAACGTTTAACATGGGGTTTAACGTTTAGAGTGACGGGTTTTCCAGAAAACTAAAAGCTTTTGTCAGGACGGACTTTGAGAAATGACAGACTCCAGTCATTGACAGGGACGTTAGTATTTCTACTAACAACTGTCAATGGATTCGTTTGGCTGATGGCACAATTCAGACCACGGCTGACATGATTAATGTATTAAACTCTGCTTACATTTCCGGAGTACTCTACATCATTGAGGGACTCGGTTGTTCCGGGACCACATTTACTACCATTTTGGTTGGGTGACCAGGTTTAACGAAAAATTAATACCATAGGCGGAAGGATGCCGTCCACCTATATCTTGAGAAAGTAGTTCACATGCGTGTTAAGTAGAGCCAGATTCCGCGACAGGTGTAATGAAGACACGCGGGACAATCCAGTGAAATCTACGTCACAGTTTGGCATGGGTTACGGGTATTAAAACCGGAGTTGAGTTCTATGCAAATCATCTTTATTCATTACGCAGTCATATTGTTTTGACATTTGACCTCCTTCCCTTAATGCAATATAGCAATTCATTTTACACTTTATTATATGAACAAAAGAATTCTGCCCATGCATTTTTTAACGACCTAAATATATCCGCCCTGTTGATTGACTAAAATGATAAATGTTACCCAATAGCGAAAAGACTAGTATCACTGATAGCTGCATGGTCGTCAAGAAACATGTGCATATGAAATAATATGACCATTCAATCGTAGTTCTGAATATATCCCACAATAGAATAGATAACTTCGGCTGTACGGCCATGTTATACAGTTTAGGCCGGTTGCATAACTAAGCAAAATCGTCCCAATCAATTTTCAGACAGAGATCGATCAGTGTCTTGTTTCTTTTTTCTTAACGGGGTGTGAAATATATCACGCTAATTACGAATGTCGTCAACCACTTGTTAAAGGCAAATCGATCTTCACATTGAGACAGGCCTCATTTATCCCGTAACAGAATCGATGGATGTATATTGTCCCTCCCAACATCAACACTGCATCTGGCAGAGAGTGGCCAAGATTAGATGTAAAAAACGTGGGGCTAAGAGATGTGTGTCTCTCGTAAGCTAATGCTTATCATATGCCGTGATTGTATATATGTTAAGAATGGGTTTCAGCTTTTAAATGTACTAAACATAAAAAAACACCTTCTCTCATTTTAATTCCCAAGAGTATAACGAAGGACAAAGGACAATGACTGTCAAAATATTAGCATCGTCGAGGACAAACAGGTACACTGCACGATGACTTGACATTGAGTATAAACCGGTCAAGTTTCAAACCAGTCCTCAAAATATTAACCGTGATGCTGTCCGGACAAACGATAGTAGAATTTAACGATTTGCAGAAACCAAGGGGGAAAGAAATTGAAACTGCACAATTATTTGGTTGGTTAATTGGAGTTTTACGCCGCGCCCAAGATGATTTCACTTACATGGCACCGAAAAAAAGTTAGATTAAGCAGATCCTTTCACATCAAAAATACACCTTTAAACAAAATTGACAGTAACAGAAAATAACAAAAACTGGTAAAACAAGTGTCAATTATTTTTTGTAGTATAGAAAACATACCACAGTTATCTCCAAAACAGAACAACTTTTCCACATCTGTCATAGAAATATAAATTCTATATAAATAACTTGTTTAAATTTGTTTTCATCTTAACACAATTTCAAATAACAAGCTCTTTTAGAATGATTTAAAAACTAGACTCTAGACGTTAGTTGATTCCACGTCAGCGTATTGACTTAAGGTGATGATACTTTAACGGCCTTAACAGAAGGGATTTTAGCCAAACGGAATATTAGGCTCATTCTTTTTTTATCAGAAACGCTTTTCCGGATGAATCCTAATTATTGCGCCCTATTTATTTAGAAATGATACTTTTTCCGGGAAATTTTAAATAAATAAATCGGAATTTGATAAAATATAACATCGTCGAAAACCAAATACGATCTCCAGTCTTGCGCAAGACTGGAAATCATACATGGGTTTCGATAATGCCATATTTTCTTTTCAAAACCCCGATTTATTTATTGAAATTCCCAGAATCCAGAAGCTATGTGGTCGGTGATTATGCTGGATGCATGTAAAGTTCTTCTTGTTCTAGCTGAGATAGAGTTTAACTGTATAAATAAAACTCTCATAATGCCAACTTTTTCAGCCACAAAGTTACGTCGGCCGTAAATGTTATGATAAAGAGTCCGTTGTATGCCCGATTACAGTCGCTGTACAGAGAACTGGATCGAAAGGGTCTCGGGCTTGCGAGTAAATACCGCGAGGACATCTCAGGCTTGCGGGTAAATACCGCGAGGACATCTCAGGCTTACGAGTAAATACCGCAAGGACATCTCAGGCTTGCGAGTAAATACCGCGAGGACATCTCAGGCTTGCGAGTAAATACCGCGAGGACATCTAAGGCTTACGAGTATATATAACCCGAGGACATCTCATTTCACTCAAGTAAGACGTTTCCCCCACTTACACTACAATTCAACAGAATTCGAAACTTGTCTCCATGGTTATTTTAGACAAGAAGATTGTCCCTGTGCCCTTGTGTTTTAGTGTTCATAAATATACTACAATGTTAACTTGGTCATCTGGACCATAATGAGAATTAATCACACAGAGCTTCTGTAAATCTAACATTCTCTTGATCATGTCTTTTGAGGTCACAAATAGTTGATTCCCCAGTCTTTATCATAAGCCAATGAACCAGTATTACGGACTTCTAGGCGATCAATTGACTTTGTTACTTTAGGTATCACCCCTTAAAAGTCCTATCTGGTACCTGGTTAAAGAAACATCTTGGACGGACAAGGAAAACTTTCCTCCGCTTCATCAATGTGATGGGTAGACCGAAATCCTTCAATCTCTTCTCATTTATTGAACATCAGGTGGTTAGTAAATGATGTATTTCCGACATGGTCATTCCCTAATCTAAAAGGAAGCTTTCAATGAGTTAGCATCTAACTGCAATTTCCCGTTAAAATGAGAGAGTAATCCAATCCCTCTGGACGTTGGTTGATTCCACGTCACCATATTGACTTAAAGGTGATGATACTTTAACGACCTTAACAGAAAGAATTTTAGCCATAGGGAATTTTAGGCTCTTTTTTTATCAGAAACGATTTTCCGAGGTAATTGACTGCTTGGGAAGATAATTATAGACTGCAGGATTCCATGTCCCTTTTTTGTCTAACTATAGAAAAGGTCACGTGGTCTACGAGTGCCCGGATAAATCCTAAATAGCTCGCCCTATTTACTGTGAAATTATACTTTTTCCGGGAAATTTAAAATAAATAAATCGGAATTTGATAAAATATAACATCGTCGAAAATCAAATATGATCTCCAGTCTTAAACAAGACTAGAAATCATACTTGGGTTTCGATAATGCCATATTTTCTTTTCAAAACCCCGATTTATTTATTTGAATTCACGGGACTGCACGGTTTCCAGAAGCTGTGTGGTCGGTGGTTATGCTAGATGCATGTAAGTGCTTCTAGTTGAGGTACAGACTAACTGTATAAATAAAACTCTCAAAATGCTAACGATTTTTAGTGCAGCCAATGTATTACATAAAACTTTACTTAAAACACTTTAAGTGCTAAAGAAACGGTTGTATACGTAGAACCAAGGCTTATTATCCGTGATTCAAATACAATTAAAACATGTAACGCGGTTACGAAGACATCAAAGGCAGATCCAATGAACAAAGCTGGCCCAGGTTCACCAAAACTTTTTGATTCCTGTAGTTCCAATTTTTTCTAACAGTGATAGAATTCCCTACACTGGCCCTAAATAATAATTGCTAAAAAGCATTTTCCTGATGAGAGAATAGAAAAGGAAAATCATCTGTGCATTCAAATTTTAACAAATTGGATTGAGTTAGGGTCACACTTCCATGGAAAAGTGTACTATCAACATAACGACAATTTCAGCCACAAAGTTACATCGGCCGTGAATGTTTTGATAAACAGTCCGGTGTATGCCCGATTACAGTCGTGGTCCACATAACTGGATCGAAGGGAGACTAGGAAAAATCAAATTGTTGGCCATAGTTTGTTGGTCAATTTATCTGCTTTCAAGAATACAAACTTATGACAGCAAGTTTCCGGCGTAACGGGACTCTGGGAGAACGTTATCAAGAGACGCCCGGAACGAGAATCGAAACCGGGGTCCCAGAGTATATGGCACCTATCCCCAGCACTAAATACGGAGGCCGGTTGGTTGAATGGATGAGGCAGCCGGCATTTAGTGCTGGCTATAGGTGCCATACTCTGGGACCCGAGTTCGATTCCCGTTTCGGCCGTCACCCAAAAATCGGTAAAGGAATTTCTGCCATATTTGCAAGAAAGTGTAATCCCAAAATAACGAGAATACTGTTATACTCACTTTCTAAAAGACATTAACTAAACCAAAGTAGGTTATGCCTAGGAAGCGAAGATATGTACAAATACCGATATAACTCGGTTAACCAATTGAGTTTCAATGAAATTTCCTCTATATTTGGCAGATTATGTTGAAGCTCATGCCACTTAATAGTGTTGCAATTTATCGAACGGGTCAGTAGCTAAACATGTGTTTCTAAGATTTTCGTCGGCGTTCACAAACTGACCGAATACTCTTCAAAAGGGGAATAAATTGAATAAAAAATTAAGACTTTTCCATAGCAATCTTTTAATCACATAATGTTATTTTCTGTAATGAGTATCATTGTTGGCTCATTTATGTGGAACTTCTTTACCAACACAACCAAGAGAATTGAAAATCATTTCATCAGATGGCTTATCATTAAAGTCTCTTCCACAGTAAAATACTGTTATTTTGCGTGTAATGTGTATCTGTGTGTCTATTTGCGTGTAAAGTCTATCTCTGTGTCTATCGCTTTAAGGATAGTTACAGATTTATCTTGAACCCAACAGCATATAGAAGAAAGGCTTTAATAAATACTAAGAAACAGACTCACAAATCCATCGAGATAATTCATATATTTAATCGCTTACGGCTTCCTTCGGTTATCAATAAATAGTTCAACGGTTCACTTTGATACCATCAGGGAAATCAAGTGCGGAAACGAATTTTCTCTCGTGTGATTTACGAGGCCATCAAAAGCTGTCGAAACTGTAACCATCAGAACTCGTATGTGTTAATATATCCTAAAGGGCGGAACTAACCTTACAGCCAGTCAGTCTGGATTAGATAGGCATGAGCTGCCAAATATAGGGGAAATGTCGTTGAAACAGAATTGACTAATCTTTGGTCATTTTTATGACAAAGGAAGAGCTTTCTGTTGACACCAATCTTTAATGTAGTTTTTAAAAGCAGCAAAACGCCGAAAGTTGAATTCAGGTATCCCGGCTCTTTGAGTTTTGTCCGGTAATTGCACTACTGACTTTACCTATATTTGTTATTTCATCGTCAATGTTTTAGTTTACCAAGGTATTTCAAACGCAGAACTTCTTTTGACAGTTATAATTTATGAAAAAAATCGGGATTATAAAAACTCAGACTCCATGCTCAACTATCCTTGAGCATACTCCCAGGAGTTTGGATCAGAGATTGAGATAATAAAACATTTTGAGAACGTGCTCAACTGAGTATATAAACAAGGTAATCAAAGTTAAGTAGAGCACGAATTATTGAAGCTCTTTAGGAAGGGAGGTAAAAATGGACGTTTGTTTTGGTGTTGTTGCAATTTTGTCAAGTCATCGGCAGGTAGAGCATTTGGAAATAAGTAAAACTAAGGGTTTATCAATTCCAAAATTAGCAACTACAATTTTTCACTAAATATCGATAGAAAAACTTATTTAGAGGGATCTTTTACGTTGAGTATAACTTGGTGCAAGGAATTTCGTACTAAGCGGAGCACAGAAACCAACTTAAAAGTTTGATAATCCCGACTTTTGAAGTTTGAGTTTGGATTTGAGCACATAAACGGCCCTTGAGCTCTCTTAAGCAAGTTTGATAATCCCGACCCATGTCTATTTTTTCACGATTGATTGATTGATTGTTTGGTGTTTTACGCCGCGCTCAAGATTATTTCACTTATATGGCGGCGTTGCCAGTTTTATTGTGGGAGGAAATCGGGCTCTATGCCCGGAGGAAACCCACGACCTTCCGTTGGTAACTGGCAACCATTTTTTTCACGAAGCAACGCGATTATAACAGAACATGAAAAATACCGCTGTGTTCTGTACACAATTGAAGACCTCAAGGAGGAAAACGCAGATAAAATGCCTATATAACGTTGCCCATTTTGCTTAAACTCCAAGAATAAAGTAAGTTTTCATGAAACACGACTTTCTTTCTCTACGAACAAAGAGTTCGCTTGTGCTGTTAAGTTTACAGAATTTATAAAACGGTGTGTTGTTTTTACACAAACAGTTTTTGTGCAGATGAAAATATCAATCAATCAAGAATTGGATGATATAGTACCAGGAGAGCATATAGTCCGGTCTGATGTTTTAACTTTCGGTTTGAAGAGACATAATGTTCAACATGGGGTTTAACGTTATGAGTGACGGGTTTTCCAGAAAACTAAAAGCTTTATGTCAGGACGGACTTTTAGAAATGACAGACTTCAGTCATTGACAGGGACGTTAGTATTTCTACTAACAACTGTCAATGGATTCGTTTGGCTGATGGCAAAATTCAGACCACGGCTGACATGATTAATGTATTAAACTGTGCTTACATTACCGGAGTACTCTACATCATTGAGGGACTTGGTTGTTCCGGGACCACATTTACTACCATTTCGGTTGGGCGACCAGGTTTAACGGGAAATTAATACCATAGGCGGAAGGATGCCGTCAACCTATATCTTGAGAAAGTAGTTCACATGCGTGTAAAGTAGAACCAGTTTTCCAATTTTGAACAGAGCGGGATTTGGCGACACGTGTAACGAAGACACACGGGAAATGTGCATGTCACATTTTGGCATGGGTATTAAAACCGGAGTTGAGGTTTATGCAAATCATCTTTATTCATCACGCAGTCATATTGTTTTGACATTTTACCTCCATCCCTTAATACAATACGGGGCCTCCGTGGCTCAGTAGGTAGAGCGTTATACGCTCAATCCGAACAGCCTTCCACCAATAGGTCGCGGGTTCGATTCCCACTCAGTCCAAAAAATTGGAAAATTTTCTGACTGGGTTTTCACTCGAACGACCTGGGATGGTTGCCAGTTACCAACGGAAGTTCGTGGGTTTCCTCCGGGCATAGAGCCCGGTTTCCTCCCACAATAAAACTGGCAACGCCGCCATATAAGTGAAATAATCTTGAGCGCGGCGTAAAACACCAAACAATCAATCAATCAACCTAAATGCAATACATCAATTCCTTTTACACTTTAATATATGAACAGAAGAATTCTGCCCATGCTTTTTTTAACGACCTAAATATATCCGCGCTGTTGATTCACTAAAATGATAAATGTTACCCAACAGCGATAAGACTGGTATCATTGACAGCTGCGTGGTCGTCAAGAAACACGGGCATATGAAATGATGATATGACGATTCAATCGTAGTTCTGAATATAATCCTGCTTATGTCTTCAATTTGTAACTGACTTGGTAAATTGATGCGATATGGAGATGATTACGGGGTATCACTGATCGTGACAATTACAAATGGCATTCTTTCACTTTCAGTGCGAAGGGCATAAACTTTCAGTGTGGAGGGCATATATTTTCAGTGTGGAGGGCATATATTTTCAGTGTGGAGGGCATATATTTTCAGTGTGGAGGGCATATATTTTCAGTGTGGAGGGCATATATTTTCAGTGTGGAGGGCATATATTTTCAGTGTGGAGGGCATATATTTTCAGTGTGGAGGGCATATATTTTCAGTGTGGAGGGCATACATTTTCAGTGTGGAGGGCATACATTTTCAGTGTGGAGGGCATACATTTTCAGTGTGGAGGGCATACATTTTCAGTGTGGAGGGCATACATTTTCAGTGTGGAGGACATAGACGTTCAGTGTGGAGGGCATATATTTTCAGTGTGGAGGGCATAAACGTTCAGTGTGGAGGGCATAAACGTTCAGTGTGGAGGACATAGACGTTCAGTGTGGAGGGCATACATTTTCAGTGTGGAGGGCATAAACGTTCAGTGTGGAGGGCATAAACGTTCAGCGTGGAGGGCATGCACTTTCAGCGTGGAGGGCATACATTTCCAGTGTGGAGGGCATACATTTTCAGTGTGAAGGGCATATATTTTCAGTGTGAAGGGCATATGTTTTCAGTGTGAAGGGCATAAACGTTCAGTGTGGAGGGCATATATTTCCAGTGTGGAGGGCATACATTTCCAGTGTGGAGGGCATACATTTTCAGCGTGGAGGGCATACATTTCCAGTGTGGAGGGCATACATTTCCAGTGTGGAGGGCATACATTTTCAGTGTGAAGGGCATATATTTTCAGTGTCCAGGGCATAAACGTTCAGTGTGGAGGGCATACATCTTCAGTGTGAAGGACATAAACGTTCAGTGTGGAGGGCATAAACGTTCAATGTGGAGGGCATAAACGTTCAGTGTGGAGGGCATACATCTTCAGTGTGAAGGACATAAACGTTCAGTGTGGAGGACATAAACGTCCAGTGTGGAGGGCATAAACGTTCAGTGTGGAGGACATAAACGTTCAGTGTGGAGGACATAGACGTTCAGTGTGGAGGGCATATATTTTCAGTGTGGAGGACATAAACGTCCAGTGTGGAGGGCATAAACGTTCAGTGTGGAGGGCATATATTTTCAGTGTGGAGGACATAAACGTTCAGTGTGGAGGGCATACATTTTCTATCTAAGTAGAATTGTATCCTTTGGGATATTAACGGATATGACGCTAAATCGTAATCACGAGCAGCATACTATAAGTGTTCTGTGCCCAATAATTCAGGCAATCAAATAACAAGTGTTTCGAATTCTATCAATGGTAATACTAAATGCTTACATGCTGGTTAATCTTTCATTGAAATCGGTAATTGCCTCCGAACCTGATGACGTCACATAGATTTACGCAAAGCTTTCTGGGTGAACCGTTTACTTCAGTTCGTCATTTTGTTTACACGTACTCCGCAAGACATACATTTTTCTGGTAACTTTGCATCGTTCATGTAACATCCCCCAATCCCCCGAAATGCAATGCGCGTAAAATTCAAGTGCCGTCATCAAACAATCGGTCAATTGGGAAACCACAACAGAATAGATAACTGCGGCTGCACAGTCATGCAATAACAATTAGGCTGGTTAATTGTCCGACAGAGATCGATCCGCTTGTCATTGTCTTGTTTTTTTTTTCTTAACGAGGTGTGAAATATATCACACTAATTACGAATGTCGTCAACTACTTGTTAACGGCAAATCGATCTTCACATTGAGACAGGCCTCATTTATCCCGTAACAGAATCGATGGATGTAAATTGTTCGTCCCAACATCAACATTGCATCTGGCAGAGAGTGGCCAAGATTTGATGTAAAACACTTGGGGCTAAGAGATTTTGGAATCTAATAAGCTAATGCTTCCCCCCATATGCCGTAATTATAGGCCTATATGTTTTTAAAATGGGCTTAAGCTTTTAAATGTACTAAACATCGAAAAAAATACCACCCTCTATCATTTTGATTCCCAAGAGTATAACGGCAATTGGTGGTAGGGATGGGTGGGGGGGGGGGGATTTATGTCTGAGAGAGGGGCCATATATATTGTACACCAGAATATATTGAATGCTAGTTCACAAGAACTGTTCTTTTTATTTACAGATATCCTACAATATATTACCGGGCATATCCACCAGAACATTTTGAATGCAGTTCAAAAGCAGTTCTTTTGATATACAAATCTACCACGAATTGGTTATCGAAAAAAGTGTCGCTCTCATCGATAATGGAAATGGGTTATTAGGAAAAAAGGCATCAATTAAATGGATGCAATACAGCTTAATTAGGATTTCCAAATACAGTAAAATCAATCAGACTTCCCAATATGATATTGCTGTTCACTCTCCTTTTTTACCATAATGGGTAAATCGATACGGTATTGGAGATGATAGACGGGAATTGTATAGGATTGATGGCGACACTTCCATATTATATCCTCTCTCTTGTTCTCTGAAAGTCTATATTTTTTCTAAGTACATGTTGTATTGCAGTACTCCAGTGTCACACGAGCATACAACAAATTGATCCACTGATTGATGTTTTACGCAGCACTAAGGATTATTTCACTTATATGGAGGCGTTGCCAGGTTTAGTGTGGGAGAAAACAAGACTCAGACTGTGTCAGACGGAGGAAATATCACTCTAACCAACTGAGCCACCTACGCCCCTGCATACAATAGTTATATATCCAATAGATACGTTAACTTCGGTAACTACAAAACAAATGGTCATTACCTGTCCGCAGTATTTCTGATGAACGACGTTTTCCTCATTTCTAGATTAACTTATTATTTATATACTCCCGTGTCTTAGGAAATGAAAATTATGTAACGTCTTTAGAAAGTTTTTTTACGATGTTGGGAGCTTAAAGATAACAGGGACGACCAGTGGTAAACAGGAACTGAATTTAAAATCAAAGAAAACGGAATTAAAACTGTACTGTTCCTAACGATATGTAAACAACATAGTCTGGTGAAATTCAATGTAAAAAAACCCCAGAAAAAGTCAGAGTGACGAAAATTTCATTAGAATTTACAGAATACTCATTTTACAGAGTACAAACTACAATTGAAATGCTAGTATACATTTCGAGCAAACGAATAGTTTGCAAGAGAGAAATGACGTCACTGCCATACAATTCGAACAACGTCATGAAAACCTATTCTTCTTTTTTTAATAAACCGCCAGAATATCTCTCCGTATACCAACGGAAGGGCGTCACACTATTTTCAGATAACTGCCCCGGTTAAACGTTCTTTATCCTGAGGCATTATGCAATAACAACCAACACCCATTTCGGGTGTAAACAAGTGATGCTCTGGGTGATTTTTACATCCCCTTGTAATCTCCTGTTCAAATGAGAGAGTAAATGATTGCCTTTGGGCGTTCGTTGATTCCTAATCACCATCTTGACATCAGAGGACTAAAAGTTAACGACTCTTTAACGGCCTTATTGAAGGGAATTGTTCCCTCTGGGAACTTCATCGCCACTTGTCTGATCAGTTCAGCGAACACTGTGTCCCAGAAGGGACCCTAATGACTGCCTGGTCGAATAAAAACAGCATATATAATGTTTCACGGATACAGTTCTTTAGTTGTAAAACTCTTTACGCGAAAACTGCTATCATTAACGCAATTATTTCGCGTTTCAAGGCCCACTTGCCGCCGTAGCCTGTTTAAATTTGTTAAGAAAACCAATTTACATGAGCTTAGTACGACTAATACCACTAAACCTAAACATAGGACACATAAAACATGTCTAGTTAGCTTTAGAATGTAGAAATGGGGTGAAAACAAACGAAGAATCGAAGCCTGATTACAACAACAACGATCAGTGTCGGTCAACTTTCGTGTTGGACACCCTCATTTCAGGCCTTTTTATCTGTGGTTTACACTCAAACAATAATCAGCAGGCTTTTCCAGTCGCTGTTAACCGATCTTCAGTCTGTATTTCTCAGATAAATAGGCCTACGTAAAATTACACTGTGCCGTTAGTTCACTCACTCGACTGAAACATAAATGCGCCCCAACGAGCAGTTTGGTTTGTTTACGTTCCGGGTACCTAACAATTCAAATTTTCAAATTCAAATTAAAATTACAAAGTAACGTCCAAACTTTTAAATTTTGGTAAAAATAGAAAGTTCCTAACTTATATTGTCTGTGAAAAATACAGAAAACGGTTTTTCTTTTTTAGTGTAAACAATAATCCTAATTTTCGCGGCAAGTGTGCCTTTAAATGTATTATTGATTACAGAGAACGACTTTGGATAAAGTGCGCTTTTGTTGCATGTCAAAACAGGTTTTCATACAATGTAAATCAGCTTCCATTCAAAACTCTAAGTACTCCAGACTTTTCCGGATGAATAAAGTAGTATAGCTGGAATAGCGTTTTTATTTTGGTCAAAGGCTTTGTCTATCTGTAACGTACAATATTCCATATAAGTTGTATAACTCAATAGTAACGAAAATACATGTTATTCAAAGGCGTTTATTAAGCCGACCTATTCATTTGCGGTCCTTGAATATCTTGTGTTTTTTCCTTTCACACCTGACAGGCTTGCGGGTAAATACTGCAAGGATATCTCAGACTTGCGAGTAAATACTGCAAACACATCTCATTTCACTGAAGTGTTACGTTTTCCATACTTATACTACAATGCCAAGTCGATAATTTAACTTGACCATACGGACCATAATCAGAATTGATCGCCTAGAGCTTCTGTAAATCTAAAATTCTCTTTGCCATGTATTTTGAGGTCATAAATAATGTGTTAATTGATTCCCCAGTCATTATCATAACCCAATGAACCAGTATTAAGGACTCCCTGGCGATCAATTGACTTTTGTTACTTAAGGTATCACCCTTTAAAAGTCATATCTGGTACCTGGTTAAAGAAACATCTCGGACGGACAAGGAAAATTTCCTCTGCTTCATTAATGCGATTAGTAGACCGGAATCCTTCAATCTCTTCTCATTTATTGAACATCAGTTGGTTAGTAAATGATGTATTTCCGACATGGTCATTCCCTAATCTAAAAGGAAGCTTTCAATGAGTTAGCATCTAACTGCAATTTCCCGTTAAAATGAGAGAGTAATCCATTCCCTCTGGACGTTGGTTGATTCCACGTCGCCATATTGACTTAAAGGTGATGATACTTTAACGGCCTTAACAGAAGGAATTTTAGCCAAAGGGAATTTTAGGCTCATTCTTTCTTTTTTTTTGGTCAGAAACGATTTTCCGAGGTAATTGACTGCTTGGGAAGATAATTATAGACCGAAGGATTCCATGTCCCTTTTTGGTCAAACTATAGAAAAGGTCACGTGGTTTAGTGTGGTCTGCGATCGCCCGAATGAATCTTAAATCTCGCGCCCTATTTACTGTGAAATGATACTTTTTCCGGGAAATTTTAAATAAATAAATCGGACTTTGATAAAATATAACATCCTAAAAAAAACAAATACGCAAGACTGGCAATCATACTTGGATTTTGACAATGTTAAATTGTTTCAAACCCCAATTCCCGGGACCGCACGGTTTCCAGAAGCTATGTGGTCCCTGGATATGCTAGATGCACGTAAGTGCTTTTAGTTTTAGTTGAGGTACAGTGTAACTGTATAAATAAAACTCTCATAATGCTAACGATTTTTAGCTCACCCAATTTATTACATAAAATTTTACTTGAAACACTTTCAGTGTTTAAGAAACCATTGTATACTTAGAACCAAGGCTTATTATCCGTGATTCAAATACAAAAAAAAACTGTAACGCGGTTATGAAGACATCAAAGGCAGATCCAATGAACGAAGCTGGCCCAGGTTCACCAAAACCGTTTGATTCCTGTAGTTCCATTTTTTATAACCGTGAAAGAATTCCCTACATTGGCCCTAAATGATAATTGGTAAAACGTATTTTCCTGATGACAGAACAGAAAATGAAAATCATATGTACATTCAAATGTCAACAAATTGGAACTACAATGTACCATGGAAAAGTGTACTATCAACATAACGACAATATCAGCCACAAAGTTACGTCGGCCGTAAATGTTTTGATAAAATCAAATTGTTGGCCATAGGTTGTTGGTCAATTTATCGGCTTTCAGGAATACAAACTTATATCGATACTAAGTTTCCGGCTTAACGGGACTCTGGGAAAACGTTAGCAGGGTGACCAACTATTGATAAACATTATCCTCTGCATCTTCATTTTTGAGCATTTGAAAAGGTTTCTTTTAAATTATGAAAAATAATATTGATTTGTGGCGACAGCTTAATTTGCTCTTATTGACACAAGAGCCTTATTATAAACCTTGAATAAACAAGGAAATTTCACCAGTCGGAGAATTAAAGGTAAAGAGAGCTAAAAACAACTACAAGAACCCACAGAAGAAAAGGTAACCTATCTTAAAATCTTTTGGTAAATAAGATCAGCCAAGTATTCGACCACCGGTAGAGACCCAGTTGACACAAGGAATTAGGCCGGCGCTGTTTTACATGTCTTAACTGGACGCCTAAGCGGGAGACTAAAGTTACTTTTTTCCGCATTCTTCAAGTTCAAATAAAGTAAGATAATCCATCGATTTATATGAAAATTACCCCAATACGATACATGGTTTTGTTTAATCTGCCATGAGTTGTTAAAATTTAATTTTAAAAATTCTAATTATCAAGAGTAGTTCAGCTCTTGAAAAACTAATCGGTTGACGTTGAAATAAAAACATGGTAAAGTAGGTTACGCCCAAGAAGATATATACAAATACCGATATAACTCGGTTAACTAATTGAGTTTCAATGAAATGTCCACTATATTTGGCAGCTTATGTTGCAGCTCATGCTACTTAATAGTGTTGAAAATTCTAGAACGGGTCAGTAGCTAAGCATGTGTTTCTAAGATTTTCGTCGGCGATCACAAACTGACCGGATACTCTTGAAAAGGGGAATAAATAAATTGAATAAAAAATAAGACTTTTTACCTTTTTAATCACGTAATGTTATTTTCTGTAATGAGTATCATTGTTGGCTTATTGATGTGGAACTGCTTTACCAATACATCCAAGAGAATTGAAAATCATTTCATCAGATGGCTTATCATTAAAGTGTCTTCCACAGTAAAATACACTTATTTTGCGTGTAATGTCTATATGCGTGTCTATTTGCGTGTAATGTCTATCTGCGCGACTATTTGCGTGTAATGTCTATCTGCGCGACTATTTGCGTGTAATGTCTATTTGTGTGTCTATTTGCGTGTAATGTCTATGCGTGTGTCTATTTGCGTGTAATGTCTATCTGTGTGTCTATTTGCGTGTAATGTCTATCTGTGTGTCTATTTGCGTGTAATGTCTATCTATGTGTCTATTTGCGTGTAATGTCTATTTGTGTGTCTATTTGCGTGTAATGTCTATCTGTGCGACTATTTGCGTGTAATGTCCATCTGTGTGTCTCTTTGTGTGTAATGTCCATCTGTGTGTCTATTTGCGTGTAATGTCTATTTGTGTGTCTATTTGCGTGTAATGTCTATCTGTGTGTCTATTTGCGTGTAATGCCTATCTGTGTGTCTATTTGCGTGTAATGTCTATCTGTGTGTCTATTTGCGTGTAATGTCTATCTGTGTGTCTATTTGCGTGTAATGTCTATCTGTGTGTCTATTTGCGTGTAATGTCTATTTGTGCGACTATTTGCTTGTAATGTCTATCTGCGTGTAATGTCTATCTGTGCGACTATTTGCGTGTAATGTCTATCTGTGCGACTATTTGCGTGTGATGTCTATCTGCGTGTAATGTCTATCTGTGTGTCTATTTGTGTGTAATGTCTATCTGTGTGTCTATTTACGTGTAATGTCTATCTGTGTGTCTATTTGCGTGTAATGTCTATCTGTGTGTCTATTTGCGTGTAATGTCTATCTGTGTGTCTATTTGCGTGTAATGTCTATCTGTGTGTCTATTTGCGTGTAATGTCTATCTGTGTGTCTATTTGCTTGTAATGTCTATCTGTGTGTCTATTTGCGTGTAATGTCTATTTGTGTGTCTATTTGCGTGTAATGTCTATATGCGTGTCTATTTGCGTGTAATGTCTATCTGCGCGACTATTTGCGTGTAATGTCTATCTGCGCGACTATTTGCGTGTAATGTCTATTTGTGTGTCTATTTGCGTGTAATGTCTATGCGTGTGTCTATTTGCGTGTAATGTCTATCTGTGTGTCTATTTGCGTGTAATGTCTATCTGTGTGTCTATTTGCGTGTAATGTCTATCTATGTGTCTATTTGCGTGTAATGTCTATTTGTGTGTCTATTTGCGTGTAATGTCTATCTGTGCGACTATTTGCGTGTAATGTCCATCTGTGTGTCTCTTTGTGTGTAATGTCCATCTGTGTGTCTATTTGCGTGTAATGTCTATTTGTGTGTCTATTTGCGTGTAATGTCTATCTGTGTGTCTATTTGCGTGTAATGCCTATCTGTGTGTCTATTTGCGTGTAATGTCTATCTGTGTGTCTATTTGCGTGTAATGTCTATCTGTGTGTCTATTTGCGTGTAATGTCTATCTGTGTGTCTATTTGCGTGTAATGTCTATTTGTGCGACTATTTGCTTGTAATGTCTATCTGCGTGTAATGTCTATCTGTGCGACTATTTGCGTGTAATGTCTATCTGTGCGACTATTTGCGTGTGATGTCTATCTGCGTGTAATGTCTATCTGTGTGTCTATTTGTGTGTAATGTCTATCTGTGTGTCTATTTACGTGTAATGTCTATCTGTGTGTCTATTTGCGTGTAATGTCTATCTGTGTGTCTATTTGCGTGTAATGTCTATCTGTGTGTCTATTTGCGTGTAATGTCTATCTGTGTGTCTATTTGCGTGTAATGTCTATCTGTGTGTCTATTTGCTTGTAATGTCTATCTGTGTGTCTATTTGCGTGTAATGTCTATTTGTGTGTCTATTTGCGTGTAATGTCTATCTGTGTGTCTATTTGCGTGTAATGTCTATCTGTGTGTCTATTTGCTTGTAATGTCTATCTGTGTGTCTATTTGCGTGTAATGTCTATTTGTGTGTCTATTTGCGTGTAATGTCTATCTGTGTGTCTATTTGCGTGTAATGTCTATCTGTGTGTCTATTTGCGTGTAATGTCTATCTGTGTGTCTATTTGCGTGTAATGTCTATCTGTGTGTCTATTGGCGTGTAATATCTATCTGTGTGTCTATTTGCGTGTAATGTCTATCTGTGTGTCTATTTGCGTGTAATGTCTATCTGTGTGTCTATTTGCGTGTAATGTCTATCTGTGTGTCTATCGCTTTAAGGATAGTTACAGATTTATCTTGAACCCAGCAGCCGTTAGAAGAAAGGCTTTAATAAATGCTGAAAAACTGACTCCAGAAATCCATCGAGATAATTTATATATTTAATCGCTTGCGGCTTCCTTCGGTTATCAATAAATAGTTCAACAGTTCACTTTGATACCATTAGGGAAATCAAATGTGGAAACGAATTTTCTCTCGTGTGATTTACGAGGCCATCAAAAGCTGTCGAAACTGTAACCATCAAAACTCTTTATGTGTTAATATATCCTACAGGGCAGAACTAACCTTACAGCTAGTCTAGATTAGAGAGGCATGAGTTGTCAAATATAGGGGAAATTTCGTTGAAACAGAATTGGCTAATATTTGGTAATTTTTATGACAAAGTAAGAAGAGGTTTCTGTTGATACCAATCTTTTATGTAGTTTTTAAAAGCAGCAAAACGCCGAAAGTTGAATTCATGCATCCCGGCTCTTTGAATTTTGTCCGTTAATTGCACTACTGACTTTACCAATATTTTTTATTTCAACGTCAATGTTTTAGTTTTCCAAGGTTCTTCAAACGCAGAACTTCTTTTGACAGTTACAATTTATGTACAAAATCCTAGTTTTGGCAATTCATGCCACTTTGAATACATTAAGTTGCCAGTTACCAGCGGAAGGTCGTGGGTTTCTTCTGGGCATAGAGCCCGGTTTCCTCCCACTATAAAACTGGCAACGCCGCCATATAAGTGAAATAATCTTGAGCGCGGCGTAAAACAACAAACAATCAATCAATCAATTGAATACATTAACGGTTTATTATTACCCCTCAGCCTTTTCAGGCTAAGGGGTATTGTAATGGGCATGTACGTCTGGTCGGCCGGCCGGACGTCTGTCAACAATTATTTGTCCGGGCTGTATCTGCCTTACTATTCAACTGACAGCATTGATACTCACAGTGAATATTCCTAGTATACCAAAGATGTGCACTGTCATGTTTATTCCGCGTTATACGATTATGTTGCAGAGTTATGGCCCTTTGAAGTTTTGACGTGAATTTTTTGTCCGGGCTGTATCTTCGTAACTATTCAACTGACAGCGTTGATACTCACAGTGAATATTCCTAGTATACCAAAGATGTGCACTGTCATGTTTATTCCGCGTTATACGATTATGTTGCAGAGTTATGGCCCTTTGAAGTTTTGACGTGAATTTTTTGTCCGGGCTGTATCTTCGTAACTATTCAACTGACAGCATTGATACTCACAGTGAATATCCCTAGTATACCAAAGATGTGCACTGTCATGTTTATTCTGCGTTATACGATTATGTTGCAGAGTTATGGCCCTTTGAAGTTTTGACGTTAATTTTTTGTCCGGGCTGTATCTTCGTTACTATTCAACTGACAGCTTTGATACTCGCAGTGAATATTTCTAGGATATCAAAGATGTGCACTGTCATGGTTATCCCGCGTTATACGATTCTGTTGCAGAGTTATGGACCTTTGAAATTTTGACGTTATTTTTACGCACAACCATAGATCAGATTTTTACCAACTTCCAGCCTTCAGACATAAAAGCTGGTGTTCATGAAACATACTACTCTTACCATAAAGCTGTGTGGATGGCTGTTCGCTTGAAACAGCAATACAGTAAGATATTAACTTACTGATATCCAGTACTACCAAATAATATATATACTTACAGTCTCTCTATTTTCTCAAACCATCATCAACAGTGAACCCTAAAACTTGAAATTCTATCTATAAGTGAAATAAACTGGAATGCCGCGTAAAAGAAGAATACGTCTCTCCATGTAATTCTATTTGAAATATGGCTTACAGTGTATGTACATTTTGTCGTAGATGGCATAAATTTCAGAGGTTTGTGAGGAAAATATACTCCGTTCTAAAAGATTTGAGTTATCATTTCATGAATCCGTTTTGAAACTTGCATGACATGTCTCCCTTGATTAGTTGAGTCCTAGCACTCTCTTTCATTCAAGTTTTATTCAGATGTGACACGATACATCTGATAAATAAGAGGTAACTCTCAGTTACTATTTGATTCACAGTAAATATCCCTAGTTTCCCACACCTTCATGTAGTATGAAGGACTATTCACCAGAATTCAGTGGTAGTTGTCAACCCGGTAATTACTGGACATATTTGGCTGAGGGGTCAAAGCACCTTTTAGGTGCTGCCTTTTATTGCAGCAACATACCAACACTAAATAATTTCTAACATTAACAAGTTACTAATTTGAATACACACAGATACATTAATTAGTAGCATCTGTTTATTAAAGTGGCATGAGCTGCCAAAATATTGATATTTTGACGTTAAAACAGAATATTGAAATGATTGGTTATTTTTATAAAGACGTATAATTCAGACGCTTTTTAGTCTCGAAAATGTACGATAAAGTATTGTTTTGAACTAACTTTGGCTTAGAATGAATGAATGGTCGTCCCGGTTATTTAAGTTTCTTTTACTTTTCGAACACGTTTTCGGTTCGTACAGGCCACATACTGTATGGATTTTCCTCATTCCAACGCATATCATTTAGTTTGTCGATGGTCTCCAAAGCCTCTTACTGTCGTGACGATCAGAAATTATGAAAAAAAGTCTGAATTTTGGCAGCTCATGCCACTTAAAGTAACTATGTGTTAAGAAGTTTTATTGAATCTTAGAAAACTAAACATTCATCTCATTTAGATTATAAAAAATCACCCTTTTGGACAGCAAACCATAGACCGGCATTATAAAAACGGGTCGTACTCAACTCAGACTCCATGCTCAACTCTCCTTTAGCATACTCCCAGGAGTTTGGATCAGAGATTGAGATTATAGAACATTCTGAGAACGTGCTCAACTGATTAAATAAGCAAGGCAATCTCAGTGATGTTGAGCACGAATTATTGGAGCTCTTTAGGAAGGGAGGTAAAAATGAACGTTTGTTTTGGCATTGTTGCAATTTTGTCAAGTCATCGGCAGGTGGAGCGATTAGAAGTAAGTAAAACTAAGGGTTTATCACTTCCAAAATTAGTGTAAATAAACTAAGCAACTATAACTTTTCACTAAATATCGATAGAAAAACTTAGAGGGCTATTTTACGTAGAGTCTAACTTGCAGCAAGGTCGATAGCTTGTTCAGAAGTTCGTACTAAGCGGAGCACAGTAACGAACTCAAAAGTTCTATAATCCCGACTTTTGAAGTGTGAGTTTGGAGTTGAGCACAGAAACGGCTCTTGAGCACAGAGTCCTGATCAAGCAAGTTTTATAATTCCGGCCCATGTCTATTATTTCACGACGCAACGCGATTATAACAGAACATGAACATACCGCTGTGATCTGTACACAATTGAAGACCTCAAGGAGGAAAACGCAAATAGGGGGCCTAAAATGCCTATATAACTGTGTCCATTTTGCTTAAACTCCAAGAATAAACTAAGAATTTTTTCTGGAAACATGACTTCCTTTCTCTACGAACAAAGAGTTCGTTTGTGTTGTTAAGTTAACACAATTTATAAAACGGTTTGTTTTTTTGTGCAGATGAAAATATCAATCAATCAATAATTGGATGATATAGCACCAGAAGAGCATATAGTCCGGTCGGATGTTTATCTTTCGGTTTGAAGAGACAATGTTCAACATGGGGTTTTAACGTTATGAGTGGCGGGTTTTCCGGAAAACTAAAAGCTTTGTCAGGACGGACTTTTAGAAATGGCAGACTTCAGTCATTGACAGGAACGTTAGTATTTCTGCTAACAACTGTCAACGGATTCATTTGTCTGATGGCAAAATTCAGACCACGGCTGACATGATTAATGTATTAAACTGTGCTTAGATTTCCGGAGTACTCTACATCATTGAGGGACTTGGTTGTTCCGGGACCACATTTACTACCATTTCGGTTGGGCGACCAGGTTTAACGGGAAATTAATACCTTAGGCGGAAGGATGCCGTCAACCTATATCTTTATAAAGTAGTTCACATGCGTGTTAAGTAAAAACAGTTTTCCAATTTTGAACAGAGGGGATTTGGCGACAAGTGTAACGAAGACACACGGGACAATCGAGTGAAATGCATGTCACATTTTGGAATGGGTATTAAAACCGGAGTTGAGTTCTATGCAAATCATCTTTATTCATCACGCAGTCATATTGTTTTGACATTTGACCTCCTCCTTTTACACTTTAATATTTAAACAGATATCTGTATATCTGTCATGTTTATTTACTAAAATGATACATGTCAGCCTCTAGCGGGTATTAATGACAGTTGGTCGTCAAGAAACATGCGCATATGAAATGGATGATATGCCTATTCAATTGGAGTTCTGAATACAATCCTGGAGCCTGTTTTACAAAGAGGGTGTAAAGATACGCATAGGCCTACAACATGGGCCAGTTGCGACCAGAGTGTAAGTTCCTATAGCTTTAACACTGATTTACGTCAGACGTAACTTACACCAGCTTTGTAAAACAGGCCCCTGCTAATGTCTTCATTTTGTAACTGACTTGGTAAATTGATGGGATATGAGTATCGGGGTATTTACAAATCATATCGGTAAGTACCTCAAAGTCTGATAACGTCACATAGATCTACGCAAAGCTTTCTAGGTAAACTATGTACCTCAGTTCGTCATTTTGTTCACCTGTGCTCAGCAAGACGTCCCTTCTTTGGAAAACATTGGTGACATAATGTGAACATCCCACAATCCCCAAAATGCAATGCGCGTGAAATTCAAGTGCCGTCATCAAGCAATCGGCACACCACAATAGAATAGATTGGAATTTTCGGCTGCACAGCCATGTTCTACAAATTAGGCTGGTTACATAACTAAGCAAAATCGTCCCAATTAAATGTCAGACGAAGATCGATCGGCTTGTCAATGTCTTGTTTCTTTTTTCTTAACGGGGTGTGAAATATATCACACTAATTACGAATGTCGTCAACTACTTGTTAAATGCAAATCGATCTTCACATTGAGACAGGCCTCATTTATCCCGTAACAGAATCGATGGATGTGAATTGTTCCTCCCAACATTAACATTGCATCTGACAGACAGTGGCCAAGATTTCATGTAAACACATGGGGCAAAGAGATGGTAGAGAGTGGCCAAGATTAGATATAAAACACGTGAGGCTAAGAGATCTGTGACTCTCATAAGCTAATGCTTATCTTGTGCCGTGATTGTATATATTTTAAGAATGGGTTTCAGCTTTTCAATGCACTAAACATCGGTGAAGAAAACATACCCCTTCCTCCCTTTGATTCCCAAGAGTATAACAATTGGTGGTAGGGATGGGGGGGGGGGGGGATTTATGTCTGAGAGTGGGACCATATATTGCTGGACAAGAAAAGTTCTTTTGATATACAGATATTCTACAATATATTGCCGGACATATCCACCAGAACATTTTGAATGTAGTTTACGAGAACTGTTCTTTTCATATAGAGATATACCGCGAATTGGTTATCGAAAAGGTGTCGCTTTCATGGATAATGGAAATAGGTTATTATGAAGAAAAAAAAGCATCAATTAAATTGGTGTAATACAGCTTAATTAGGATTTCCAAATACAGTCAAATCAATTAGACTTCCCAATATACTATTACTGTTCACTCTCCTTTTTACCATAATGGGTATTAAAATCGATACGGTATTGGAGATGATAGACGGGAATTGTATAGAATTGGTGGCGACACTTCCATATTATACCCTTTCTCTTGTTCTCTGAAAGTCTCTACTTTTCTACGTACATGTTGTATTGCAGAACTCCAGTGTCACACGAGCATACAACAAATTGATGAATTGATTGATGTTTTACGCAGCACTTATATGGAGGCGTTGCCAGGTTTAGTGTGGGAGAAAACAAGACTCGGACTGTGTCGGCTTGAGGAAATATCACTCTAAGCAACTGGGCCACCTACGCCCCTGCATAAAATAGTAATATATCCAATAGATACGTTTACTTCAGTAACTACAAAACTAATGGTCATTACCTGTCCGCAGTATGCCTTCTGAACGACATTTTCCTCAGTTGGAGATTAACTTATTATTTATGTACTCCCGTCTCTTAGGAAATCAAAATTATGTAACGTCTTAGTAAATTTTTTCCAGATGTTGGAAGCTTAAAGGTAACAGGGACGACCAGTGGTAAACAGGAAATTAATTTAAAATCAAAGAAAACGGAATTAAAACTGTACTGTTCCTAACGATATGTAAACAACATAGTCTGGTGAAATTCCCTGCCGAAAAAACATAAAATGTCAATGTGAATTTCATTAGAATTTACAGAATACCAATTTTACGGAATACAAACTACAATTACCGACGAGCCTGATGACGTCACATGGAATTACGCAAAGCTTTCTGGGTAAAATGTAACTCAGTTCGCCACATTGTTTATTGGTACTTAGCAAGGTGTTGCTTTTTTGGAAAACATTGATGACATTTTTTTCCACACATTTTTCTGGTAAATTTACGCCTTTTACGTCTTCTGTTCGATACAGTATTATTTCTTCTGCCATATTTTAAAATTATTTTAACATCCCTCAATCCCCCGAAATGCTTTGCCCGTAATTTCCAAGTGACGTCATTAAGCAATCGGTCAATTGAGTTCATTTCGAGCAAACGAATAGTTCTGTAAATCTCATGAGAACGCGTAATGGCTGTAGATAATAATTACTGACTAGTATGACGTACATCATTCATACGAATAGACTAAAACAACCAACCTAAGATGGCGCAAGATGATATACAATGGTAGAATTAATAGTTAGTTGTAGCAGAGAACATAGCATTTCATTTACTAAAGAAAGTAACAAATGAGTCCAAATTTGATGTTACATTTCAAATTTCTTATAACACTCTCACTCCACACGCTTACGCACACACACACTCATTTATACCTTACCACCCTCCACCCAATCTGACTTTCTTATCTATCCACACCACGAAAGTATGCAATATTTATTTCATTATCAAAGAAATCGCGAACTTGACAGGTTGAGTTCTTGACAGGAACAATGACAGGTTTATCACATTATACAGACAATTATGATCATTGATTTATCAGAGAAACAACATCAAAATTCAATTACTTCGGCAGTCATTTCAAATCCGTAACGTTTTGCTAAGTTGTTTTCTTTTTATTACGAATAATTCACTAATTTTTAGGAAATTTAGTCTGATGTAGAAGAACTTAGGCAACATTTCTGACGAATTGATAACGACGTTTTACAATGAAATATTAAGCTAAATGCATCACCAATGCAGCTCGTTTCACAAAATTGTCCAACGTCCTTCTTCCACAGGTGGCGAGAAAGGGGTCAAGGTCACAACAGGAATATTTGACCTTCGTCCTCGCAACAACTGTCGCCAGGAAGATGAATAATCCATTTAGTGCTCATAAATATAAATACTGTGTTGATTTGTGGCTTACTTAATAAGTTATGTGGAACCTCTTCGTGTAGCCTTTTTTCAAGTTCACTAGTGTTGGGCTTTTAGCAACATGCCCGACCAATAATGTAATGCATTCTGACCGGAAGATGGCATTATTTTTTGTTTCTTAATGATGATCCCAATCAAATATATTTTGAAAGATAAAAACGAAGGAGACAACACTGGATGACGAAAATAACTCGTTACAAGTAAAATTATCCTCAATATGTGACAGAGATAGATCTGCTTGTCAGCGTCTTGTGTTTTCCTTAATGCAATTTTCGTAATGTATCCCTCTAGTTACGAATGTCGACAATCACTTGTTAAAGGTGTATCGATCTTCATATTGAGACATGCATCATGCCATTGACCACTTAACATAATCGATGAATTCCTTATGCTCCCCACAAAGTAGTGGAGTGTTAAACCCTTCAAGAAACAAGCGGAAGAATAGTTTTAGGAGAAATCTATAAAATAAGATGAATATATTACACATGAAAATGAACCGAAACTAAAGAAGTCCAAAGACGACTTTACGTGGTTTCCAGTCGATGTACAGGTGCACGGACGAGAAGGTTTGCATAGAGGAGTTGAATGTGTGCACAGATGAGAAGGTTTGCATAGAGGAGTTGAATGTGTGCACGGAGGAGAGGGTTTGCATAGAAGAGTTGAATGTGTGCACGGAGGAGAGGGTTTGCATAGAAGAGTTGAATGAGTGCACAGAGGAGAAGGTTTGCATAGAGGAGGTGGATGTGTGCACGGAGGAGAGGGTTTGCATAGAAGAGTTGAATGTGTGCACGGAGGAGAGGGTTTACATAGAGGAGTTGGATTTGTGCATGGAGGAGAAGGTTTGCATAGAGGAGTTGAATGTGTGCACGGAGGAGAAGGTTTGCATAGAGGAGTTGAATGTGTGCACGAATGAGAAGGTTTGCATAGAGGAGTTGGATGTGTGCACGGAGGAGAAGGTTTGCATAGAGGAGTTGAATATGTGCACGGAGGAGAAGGTTTGCATAGAGGAGTTGGATGTCTGCACGGAGGAGAAGGTTTGCATATAGGAGTTGAATGTGTGCGCGGAAGAGAACGTTTGCATAGAGGAGTTGAATGTGTGCACGGAGGAGAAGGTTTGCATAGAGAAGTTGAATGTGTGCATGGAGGAGAAGGTTTGCATAGAGAAGTTGAATGTGTGCGCGGAGAAGGTTTGCATAGAGGAGTTGAATGTGTGCACGGAGGAGAAGGTTTGCATAGAGGAGTTGAATGTGTGCGCGGAGGAGAAGGTTTGCATAGAGGAGTTGAATGTGTGCACGGAGGAGAAGGTTTGCATAGAGGAGTTGAATGTGTGCGCAGAGGAGAAGGTTTGCATAGAGGAGTTGAATGTGTGCACGGAGGAGAAGGTCTGCATAGATGAGTTGAATGTGTGCACGGATGAGACGGTTTGCATAGAGGAGTTGGATATGTGCACGGAGGAGAAGGTTTACATAGAGGAGTTGAATGTGTGCACGGAGGAGAAGGTCTGCATAGATGAGTTTAATGAGTGCACGCATGAGACGGTTTGCATTGAGGAGTTGGATATGTGCACGGAGGAGAAGGTTTGCATAGAGGAGTTGAATGTGTGCACCGAGGAGATGGTTTGCATAGAGGAGTTGAATGTGTGCACGGAGTAGAAGGTTTGCATAGAGGAGCTGGATGTATGCACGGATAAGGTTTACATAGAGGAGTTGGATGTGTGAACGGAGGAGAAGGTTTGCATAGATGATTTGAATGTGTGCACGGATAAGGTTTGCATAGAGGAGTTGGTTGTGTGCACGGATACGGTTTTCATAGAGGAGTTGGATATGTGCACATATAAGGTTTGCATAGAGGAGTTGGATATGTGCACGGAGGAGAAGGTTTGCATAGAGGAGTTGGATATGTGCACGGAGGAGAAGGTTTGCATAGAGGAGTTGGATATGTGTACGGAGGGAAAGGTTTGCATAGAGGAGTTGAATGTGTGCACGGAGGAGAAGGTTTGCATAGAGGAGTTGAATGTGTGCGCGGAAGAGAAGGTTTGCATAGAGAAGTTGAATGTGTGCATGGAGGAGAAGGTTTGCATAGAGAAGTTGAATGTGTGCGCGGAGAAGGTTTGCATAGAGGAGTTGAATGTGTGCGCGGAAGAGAACGTTTGCATAGAGGAGTTGAATGTGTGCACAGAGGAGAAGGTTTGCATAGAGGAGTTGAATGTGTGCATGGAGGAGAAGGTTTGCATAGAGGAGTTGGATATGTGCACGGAGGAGAAGGTTTGCATAGAGGAGTTGGATATGTGCACGGAGGAGAAGGTTTGCATAGAGGAGTTGAATGTGTGCACGGAGTAGAAGGTTTGCATAGAGGAGTTGAATGTGTGCACAGAGGAGAAGTTTTGCATAGAGGAGTTGAATGTGTGCACGGAGGAGAAGGTTTACATAGAGGAGTTGGATATGTGCACGGAGGAGAAGGTTTGCATAGAGGAGTTGGATATGTGCACGGAGGAGAAGGTTTGCATAGAGGAGTTGAATGTGTGCACGGTTGAGAAGGTTTGCATAGAGGAGTTGAATGTGTGCGCGGAAGAGAAGGTTTGCATAGAGAAGTTGAATGTGTGCACAGAGGAGAAGGTTGGCATAGAGGAGTTGAATGTGTGCGCGGAGAAGGTTTGCATAGAGGAGTTGAATGTGTGCGCGGAAGAGAACGTTTGCATAGAGGAGTTGAATGTGTGCACGGAGGAGAAGGTTTGCATAGAGAAGTTAAATGTGTGCATGGAGGAGAAGGTTTGCATAGAGAAGTTGAATGTGTGCGCGGAGAAGGTTTGCATAGAGGAGTTGAATGTGTGCACGGAGGAGAAGGTTTGCATAGAGGAGTTGAATGTGTGCGCGGAAGAGAAGGTTTGCATAGAGGAGTTGAATGTGTGCACGGAGGAGAAGGTTTGCATAGAGGAGTTGAATGTGTGCGCAGAGGAGAAGGTTTGCATAGAGGAGTTGAATGTGTGCACGGATGAGAAGGTTTGCATAGAGGAGTTGGATGTGTGCACGGAGGAGAAGGTCTGCATAGATGAGTTTAATGTGTGCACGGATGAGACGGTTTGCATTGAGGAGTTGGATGTGTGCACGGAGGAGAAGGTTTGCATAGAGGAGTTGGATATGTGCACAGAGGAGAAGGTTTGCATAGAGGAGTTGGATATGTGCACGGAGGAGAAGGTTTGCATAGAGGAGGCGAATGTGTGCACGGAGGAGAAGGTTTGCATAGAGGAGTTGAATGTGTGCACAGAGGAGAAGTTTTGCATAGAGGAGTTGAATGTGTGCACGGTTGAGAAGGTTTGCATAGGGGAGTTGAATGTGTGCACGGAGGGGAAGGTTTGCATAGAGGAGTTGAATGTGTGCACGGAGGAGAAGGTTTGCATAGAGGAGGCGAATGTGTGCACTGAGGAGAAGGTTTGCATAGAGGAGTTGAATGTGTGCACAGAGGAGTTGAATGTGTGCACGGTTGAGAAGGTTTGCATAGGGGTGTTGAATGTGTGCACGGAGGGGAAGGTTTGCATAGAGGAGTTGAATGTGTGCACGGAGGAGAAGGTTTGCATAGAGGAGGTGAATGTGTGCACGGAGGAGAAGGTTTGCATAGAGGAGTTGGATGTCTGCACGGAGGAGAAGGTTTGCATATGAGTTGAATATGTGCACAGAGGAGAAGGTTGGCATAGAGGAGTTGAATGTGTGCACAGAGGAGAAGGTTTGCATAGAGGAGGTGAATGTGTGCACGGAGGAGAAGGTTTGCATAGAGGAGTTGGATGTCTGCACGGAGGAGAAGGTTTGCATAGAGGAGTTGAATGTGTGTACGGATGAGAAGGTTTGCATAGAGGAGTTGGATGTGTGCACGGAGGAGAAGGTTTGCATAGAGGAGTTGGATGTGTGCACGGAGGAGAAGGGTTGCATAGAGGAGTTGAATGTGTGCACGGGGAGAAGGTTTGCATAGAGGAGTTGAATGTGTGCACGGATGAGAAGGTTTGCATAGAGGAGTTGGATGTGTGCACGGAGGAGAAGGTTTGCATAGAGGAGTTGGATGTGTGCACGGAGGTGAAGGTTTGCATAGAGGAGTTGGATGTCTGCACGGAGGAGAAGGTTTGCATAGAGGAGTTGAATATGTGTACGGATGAGAAGGTTTGCATAGAGGAGTTGAATGTGTGCACGGAGGAGAAGGTTTGCATAGAGGAGTTGAATGTGTGCACGGAGGAGAAGGTTTACATAGGAGTTGAATATGTGCACAGAGGAGAAGGTTGGCATAGAGGAGTTGAATGTGTGCACAGAGGAGAAGGTTTGCATAGAGGAGGTGAATGTGTGTACGGAGGAGAAGGTTTGCATAGAGGAGTTGGATGTGTGCACGGAGGAGAAGGTTTGCATAGAGGAGTTGGATGTGTGCACGGAGGAGAAGGGTTGCATAGAGGAGTTGAATGTGTGCACGGGGAGAAGGTTTGCATAGAGGAGTTGAATGTGTGCACGGAGGAGAAGGTTTACATAGGAGTTGAATATGTGCACAGAGGAGAAGGTTGGCATAGAGGAGTTGAATGTGTGCACAGAGGAGAAGGTTTGCATAGAGGAGGTGAATGTGTGTACGGAGGAGAAGGTTTGCATAGAGGAGTTGGATGTGTGCACGGAGGAGAAGGTTTGCATAGAGGAGTTGGATGTGTGCACGGAGGAGAAGGGTTGCATAGAGGAGTTGAATGTGTGCACGGGGAGAAGGTTTGCATAGAGGAGTTGAATGTGTGCACGGATGAGACGGTTTGCATAGAGGAGTTGGATATGTGCACGGAGGAGAAGGTTTACATAGAGGAGTTGAATGTGTGCACGGAGGAGAAGGTCTGCATAGATGAGTTTAATGAGTGCACGCATGAGACGGTTTGCATTGAGGAGTTGGATATGTGCACGGAGGAGAAGGTTTGCATAGAGGAGTTGAATGTGTGCACCGAGGAGATGGTTTGCATAGAGGAGTTGAATGTGTGCACGGAGTAGAAGGTTTGCATAGAGGAGCTGGATGTATGCACGGATAAGGTTTACATAGAGGAGTTGGATGTGTGAACGGAGGAGAAGGTTTGCATAGATGATTTGAATGTGTGCACGGATAAGGTTTGCATAGAGGAGTTGGTTGTGTGCACGGATACGGTTTTCATAGAGGAGTTGGATATGTGCACATATAAGGTTTGCATAGAGGAGTTGGATATGTGCACGGAGGAGAAGGTTTGCATAGAGGAGTTGGATATGTGCACGGAGGAGAAGGTTTGCATAGAGGAGTTGGATATGTGTACGGAGGGAAAGGTTTGCATAGAGGAGTTGAATGTGTGCACGGAGGAGAAGGTTTGCATAGAGGAGTTGAATGTGTGCGCGGAAGAGAAGGTTTGCATAGAGAAGTTGAATGTGTGCATGGAGGAGAAGGTTTGCATAGAGAAGTTGAATGTGTGCGCGGAGAAGGTTTGCATAGAGGAGTTGAATGTGTGCGCGGAAGAGAACGTTTGCATAGAGGAGTTGAATGTGTGCACAGAGGAGAAGGTTTGCATAGAGGAGTTGAATGTGTGCATGGAGGAGAAGGTTTGCATAGAGGAGTTGGATATGTGCACGGAGGAGAAGGTTTGCATAGAGGAGTTGGATATGTGCACGGAGGAGAAGGTTTGCATAGAGGAGTTGAATGTGTGCACGGAGTAGAAGGTTTGCATAGAGGAGTTGAATGTGTGCACAGAGGAGAAGTTTTGCATAGAGGAGTTGAATGTGTGCACGGAGGAGAAGGTTTACATAGAGGAGTTGGATATGTGCACGGAGGAGAAGGTTTGCATAGAGGAGTTGGATATGTGCACGGAGGAGAAGGTTTGCATAGAGGAGTTGAATGTGTGCACGGTTGAGAAGGTTTGCATAGAGGAGTTGAATGTGTGCGCGGAAGAGAAGGTTTGCATAGAGAAGTTGAATGTGTGCACAGAGGAGAAGGTTGGCATAGAGGAGTTGAATGTGTGCGCGGAGAAGGTTTGCATAGAGGAGTTGAATGTGTGCGCGGAAGAGAACGTTTGCATAGAGGAGTTGAATGTGTGCACGGAGGAGAAGGTTTGCATAGAGAAGTTAAATGTGTGCATGGAGGAGAAGGTTTGCATAGAGAAGTTGAATGTGTGCGCGGAGAAGGTTTGCATAGAGGAGTTGAATGTGTGCACGGAGGAGAAGGTTTGCATAGAGGAGTTGAATGTGTGCGCGGAAGAGAAGGTTTGCATAGAGGAGTTGAATGTGTGCACGGAGGAGAAGGTTTGCATAGAGGAGTTGAATGTGTGCGCAGAGGAGAAGGTTTGCATAGAGGAGTTGAATGTGTGCACGGATGAGAAGGTTTGCATAGAGGAGTTGGATGTGTGCACGGAGGAGAAGGTCTGCATAGATGAGTTTAATGTGTGCACGGATGAGACGGTTTGCATTGAGGAGTTGGATGTGTGCACGGAGGAGAAGGTTTGCATAGAGGAGTTGGATATGTGCACAGAGGAGAAGGTTTGCATAGAGGAGTTGGATATGTGCACGGAGGAGAAGGTTTGCATAGAGGAGGCGAATGTGTGCACGGAGGAGAAGGTTTGCATAGAGGAGTTGAATGTGTGCACAGAGGAGAAGTTTTGCATAGAGGAGTTGAATGTGTGCACGGTTGAGAAGGTTTGCATAGGGGAGTTGAATGTGTGCACGGAGGGGAAGGTTTGCATAGAGGAGTTGAATGTGTGCACGGAGGAGAAGGTTTGCATAGAGGAGGCGAATGTGTGCACTGAGGAGAAGGTTTGCATAGAGGAGTTGAATGTGTGCACAGAGGAGTTGAATGTGTGCACGGTTGAGAAGGTTTGCATAGGGGTGTTGAATGTGTGCACGGAGGGGAAGGTTTGCATAGAGGAGTTGAATGTGTGCACGGAGGAGAAGGTTTGCATAGAGGAGGTGAATGTGTGCACGGAGGAGAAGGTTTGCATAGAGGAGTTGGATGTCTGCACGGAGGAGAAGGTTTGCATATGAGTTGAATATGTGCACAGAGGAGAAGGTTGGCATAGAGGAGTTGAATGTGTGCACAGAGGAGAAGGTTTGCATAGAGGAGGTGAATGTGTGCACGGAGGAGAAGGTTTGCATAGAGGAGTTGAATGTGTGTACGGATGAGAAGGTTTGCATAGAGGAGTTGGATGTGTGCACGGAGGAGAAGGTTTGCATAGAGGAGTTGGATGTGTGCACGGAGGAGAAGGGTTGCATAGAGGAGTTGAATGTGTGCACGGGGAGAAGGTTTGCATAGAGGAGTTGAATGTGTGCACGGATGAGAAGGTTTGCATAGAGGAGTTGGATGTGTGCACGGAGGAGAAGGTTTGCATAGAGGAGTTGGATGTGTGCACGGAGGTGAAGGTTTGCATAGAGGAGTTGGATGTCTGCACGGAGGAGAAGGTTTGCATAGAGGAGTTGAATATGTGTACGGATGAGAAGGTTTGCATAGAGGAGTTGAATGTGTGCACGGAGGAGAAGGTTTGCATAGAGGAGTTGAATGTGTGCACGGAGGAGAAGGTTTACATAGGAGTTGAATATGTGCACAGAGGAGAAGGTTGGCATAGAGGAGTTGAATGTGTGCACAGAGGAGAAGGTTTGCATAGAGGAGGTGAATGTGTGTACGGAGGAGAAGGTTTGCATAGAGGAGTTGGATGTGTGCACGGAGGAGAAGGTTTGCATAGAGGAGTTGGATGTGTGCACGGAGGAGAAGGGTTGCATAGAGGAGTTGAATGTGTGCACGGGGAGAAGGTTTGCATAGAGGAGTTGAATGTGTGCACGGATGAGAAGGTTTGCATAGAGGAGTTGGATGTGTGCACGGAGGAGAAGGTTTGCATAGAGGAGTTGGATGTGTGCACGGAGGTGAAGGTTTGCATAGAGGAGTTGGATGTCTGCACGGAGGAGAAGGTTTGCATAGAGGAGTTGAATGTGTGTACGGATGAGAAGGTTTGCATAGAGGAGTTGGATTTGTGCACGGAGGAGAAGGTTTGCATAGAGGAGTTGAATGTGTGCACGGAGGAGAAGGTTTGCATAGAGGAGTTGGATGTATGCACGGATAAGGTTTACATAGAGGAGTTGGATGTGTGAACGGAGGAGAAGGTTTGCATAGATGATTTGAATGTGTGCACGGATAAGGTTTGCATAGAGGAGTTGGTTGTGTGCACGGATACGGTTTTCATAGAGGAGTTGGATATGTGCACATATAAGGTTTGCATAGAGGAGTTGGATATGTGCACGGAGGAGAAGGTTTGCATAGAGGAGTTGGATATGTGTACGGAGGAGAAGGTTTGCATAGAGGAGTTGAATGTGTGCACGGAGGAGAAGGTTTGCATAGAGGAGTTGAATGTGTGCACAGAGGAGAAGGTTTGCATAGAGGAGTTGGATGTGTGCACGGAGGAGAAGCTTTGCATAGAGGAGTTGGATGTGTGCACGGAGGAGAAGGTTTGCATAGAGGAGTTGAATGTGTGCATGGAGGAGAAGGTTTGCATAGAGGAGTTGAATGTGTGCGCGGAAGAGAACGTTTGCATAGAGGAGTTGAATGTGTGCACGGAGGAGAAGGTTTGCATAGAGAAGTTGAATGTGTGCATGGAGGAGAAGGTTTGCATAGAGAAGTTGAATGTGTGCGCGGAGAAGGTTTGCATAGAGGAGTTGAATGTGTGCACGGAGGAGAAGGTTTGCATAGAGGAGTTGAATGTGTGCGCGGAAGAGAAGGTTTGCATAGAGGAGTTGAATGTGTGCACGGAGGAGAAGGTTTGCATAGAGGAGTTGAATGTGTGCGCAGAGGAGAAGGTTTGCATAGAGGAGTTGAATGTGTGCACGGATGAGAAGGTTTGCATAGAGGAGTTGGATGTGTGCACGGAGGAGAAGGTCTGCATAGATGAGTTTAATGTGTGCACGGATGAGACGGTTTGCATTGAGGAGTTGGATATGTGCACGGAGGAGAAGGTTTGCATAGAGGAGTTGGATATGTGCACAGAGGAGAAGGTTTGCATAGAGGAGTTGGATATGTGCACGGAGGAGAAGGTTTGCATAGAGGAGGCGAATGTGTGCACGGAGGAGAAGGTTTGCATAGAGGAGTTGAATGTGTGCACAGAGGAGAAGTTTTGCATAGAGGAGTTGAATGTGTGCACGGTTGAGAAGGTTTGCATAGGGGAGTTGAATGTGTGCACGGAGGGGAAGGTTTGCATAGAGGAGTTGAATTTGTGCACGGAGGAGAAGGTTTGCATAGAGGAGGCGAATGTGTGCACGGAGGAGAAGGTTTGCATAGAGGAGTTGAATGTGTGCACAGAGGAGAAGGTTTGCATAGAGGAGTTGAATGTGTGCACGGTTGAGAAGGTTTGCATAGGGGTGTTGAATGTGTGCACGGAGGGGAAGGTTTGCATAGAGGAGTTGAATGTGTGCACGGAGGAGAAGGTTTGCATATGAGTTGAATATGTGCACAGAGGAGAAGGTTGGCATAGAGGAGTTGAATGTGTGCACAGAGGAGAAGGTTTGCATAGAGGAGGTGAATGTGTGCACGGAGGAGAAGGTTTGCATAGAGGAGTTGGATGTCTGCACGGAGGAGAAGGTTTGCATAGAGGAGTTGAATGTGTGTACGGATGAGAAGGTTTGCATAGAGGAGTTGGATGTGTGCACGGAGGAGAAGGTTTGCATAGAGGAGTTGGATGTCTGCACGGAGGAGAAGGGTTGCATAGAGGAGTTGAATGTGTGCACGGGGAGAAGGTTTGCATAGAGGAGTTGAATGTGTGCACGGATGAGAAGGTTTGCATAGAGGAGTTGGATGTGTGCACGGAGGAGAAGGTTTGCATAGAGGAGTTGGATGTGTGCACGGAGGTGAAGGTTTGCATAGAGGAGTTGGATGTCTGCACGGAGGAGAAGGTTTGCATAGAGGAGTTGAATATGTGTACGGATGAGAAGGTTTGCATAGAGGAGTTGAATGTGTGCACGGAGGAGAAGGTTTGCATAGAGGAGTTGAATGTGTGCACGGAGGAGAAGGTTTACATAGGAGTTGAATATGTGCACAGAGGAGAAGGTTGGCATAGAGGAGTTGAATGTGTGCACAGAGGAGAAGGTTTGCATAGAGGAGGTGAATGTGTGTACGGAGGAGAAGGTTTGCATAGAGGAGTTGGATGTGTGCACGGAGGAGAAGGTTTGCATAGAGGAGTTGGATGTGTGCACGGAGGAGAAGGGTTGCATAGAGGAGTTGAATGTGTGCACGGGGAGAAGGTTTGCATAGAGGAGTTGAATGTGTGCACGGATGAGAAGGTTTGCATAGAGGAGTTGGATGTGTGCACGGAGGAGAAGGTTTGCATAGAGGAGTTGGATGTGTGCACGGAGGTGAAGGTTTGCATAGAGGAGTTGGATGTGTGTACGGATGAGAAGGTTTGCATAGAGGAGTTGGATGTGTGCACGGAGGAGAAGGTTTGCATAGAGGAGTTGAATGTGTGTACGGAGGAGAAGGTTTGCATAGAGGAGTTGGATGTGTGCACGGATGAGAAGGTTTGCATAGAGGAGTTGGATGTGTGCACGGAGGAGAAGGTTTGCATAGAGGAGTTGGATGTGTGCACGGAGGAGAAGGTTTGCATAGAGGAGTTGAATGTGTGTACGGATGAGAAGGTTTGCATAGAGGAGTTGGATTTGTGCACGGAGGAGAAGGTTTGCATAGAGGAGTTGAATGTGTGCACGGAGGAGAAGGTTTGCATAGAGGAGTTGAATGTGTGCACGGAGGAGAAGGTTTACATAGAGGAGTTGAATGTGTGCACGGAGGAGAAGGTTTACATAGAGGAGTTACATGTGTGCACGGCGGAGAAGGTTTACATAGAGGAGTTGGATGTGTGCACGGAGGAGAAGGTTTGCATAGAAGAGTTGAATGTGTGCACGGAGGCGAACGACACCAACTCTGCAAATACTTTTGAAATATACTGCAGTTGATAATTAGGCTGTCAATCAAACCTTAAAACCATTACTAGCATTTTTGTAACATTGATGGCGTGGAACTGTTAAGAAGCTGGCAGATGGTTTTGCTACGTGATATAATCCATTTTGATTTAAACTATGGTCAAATATCACTTGATGCCAAGTCAAGCACGCCTTGAAAGACCGTTCCTAACAAAGATACACTTTTGTTAACAAAATGGAGAAGTTCAATCGATACAAATTATTTTTTTTGCAATTAAAGCATTGCTCTTGAAGCTGTTTGATATCTGCCTTCAAAAGTACTCCAAGATCTTCAGATATTCAGAATGTCCCTCGGTTCATGTTTAAACGGTAGTCCAAGTACTTCTCAGTTAAGAGCATTACGTAGAAGATAGATTCGGCAGAATATAATTCATTTCTTTAGATTTCTCAGCTCATGACTATTCATGACTATAACTATTAGTTTCATCACATTTCGAACATATGTTATCTGAATTGCGGAATCATCTATTGGAAAACTACAGTTTGAGAAAGTTGATATTCTACTTTTAGAATCCGTTTTCTACTTTTAGAATCCTTTTTCGTGATGTTTGAATTCAGTATGCGCCATTAATGCATAGGCTTCGTTGAATTAGGATTATACTATAACATTATCCTAAAGTAATATTATCCAGCCATCTGATATCTACAGGTCAACAAATGTTTCTTGCAATTGAAAAAAATAAGGGTTCAATACTCAGAAAGAGGTTTTCAGTTGTCTCACACTGTCACAGGCTGTGGTCTAAATGCTCAAACATTTAACATTTTCAAACAAAGGGTTGTATCCTGTTCCACAAGAAAAGTCACACTGTTTAGACGGGACTACAAAAGATGAACGTCTTGTTGAAGAATGATCTTTATAAATTTTGTCTTTGGCGGTCGGATTAGCAAAAGCAACATTTATACCAGCGTCCATCTTCGTCAAATTTTACCGAACAAATCATATCAGTTATTTACAATAAAATACATGGCAAACGCTGTATAATCCTCTGGGGTACGGAGGGATAGACAAAATTTAAAAAAATCCAAGGGACAATCATGTTTATTGCGATTGTTATATGTACATAGTCTTAGATCCATATTTTCTAGAATTCAAAGTAAATCAATGTAATTATTAAAGAAAATTAATGGTGGACTGTTTTTAATTTATCGCCGTTAGCAAGGTAATTCCCGTAAGGCTGGAATATCAACTATGAATTTCCTTTGATTTTCTGTAGGGCTGTGTTGCACATCTAAACTGCTTGTCGTGTAAAAATGATCTGAAACTAAAAGAAACCTTGATATGGAATATACCAAAACACCCGCAAATAATGGGAACAGACAACATTATTCTTACATTGGTTTAGTACTGACTTGAACTGGTTTTAATTAAATTCTCCAAGAGAAAATGAAAGAATTGCAAGCGTATATATGGGGTGGTATGGATGGTGAAACAGAGTGTAGTGTATATTTATTTCAGTGTAGCTCGATCAATATAAGTTATCTCTTCTCGCTCCCGTTTCTGGTAAACTGAAGTGTTTTATAGATGATGATTGTATGAATTCTTATCTTGCTCTTTATATACTTGTCCAGATTGATTGCAGGCAATGAACGTTTATGCTATTTTGGTAAAATTGTACCGTAATAATTTTTCAGAAATGTTTCGCAGTCCTTACTTTAAGCACAGTGGCCTCTGATGTGCCATTATAAGACACTCGATGACGTTTGCCATTTCGATCTCTTCTGGAAAAACAGACATTTTCGTCAATTCATTTCATGAGACAGCCCATTTACAGTTCAACAGGATTTTTTTCATCATACTTACTATCAGCTAAAAGTATTCATTTGGTTGTAATAAAAATGAAATCGCCAATACAAAAATATCTACCATGTTAGTTGGAAAATACAATTAAAACTGGAGTTCAATGCTTTATATAATTTCTTCCCTGTCCATGGCCTTCAAATCTTTTACAGACCAAATAAAAACTGAAAAATTTCTGAGTGGATTTTTCACTCGTTTGCCAAGTACTCGCCGAAGGTCGGGGTTTCCTCCCTCCACTTAACCTGGCAATGCAGCAATATAAGTGAAACAATCGAGTGTGGCGTCAAGCAATCAGTCAATCAAATCTTTTGAGTATTTTTTCGCAATAAATGTTTATGATCAAAACGGTGATATGATTTCTACAGGGATCCTGCAGCAGTACTATAAACAAAAACAAAAATGACAAAATGCAGTATTCTTAGGTACAGGGTTGTGATGGGCTTAATACAAACCATTCAATCTGTATGACATATGGTGACAGAAGCCATTGATACATTCGAACTGTGACACAAATATAAGTTTTCAAATTGAAAATAAGTTGCTCGTATACTGCGCTTTTATATTAGTGTCTTTGAATATATTATATGCATATAGCTCATAAATATATGATGTGATTTGATCGAATTGGATTTTTTTCTCACATAAGTTTCCATATAGATGACTCCGTTGGGATCTCGTAAGTTATAAGGCTTAAAAGTTGCCAACCAGATTTGATTTCCCCGGAGGTGTCAATGATATGGAAAATAGTTTTAACATATTATATCTACAAGACTGATATCACCTCGAAGTTTGGCCGAATCGTTCAGTTCCAAGATAGCAGTCCTTTGCTGATATTAGTTTAACTTGGCAATTTAGTGTCGTTTGTGTTACAAGTTTACGTTTATTCCAAGAGTAGATATGGTTAGGTTTGTCATTAGAAAAGCTAGCAAATTGTGACTGGAATATGGATTTAAATGCATACCGTGTCGTGAAACTTACTGTATTTACTCAGTAATGGTGCCGTATATGAACTGTCTGAAACAAGCTAGGTTGGTTTCGAAATATCTGACATTTAACAGGACTTAATCAAATGGTGGATATTTTTTTGTGTTAGAATATTATAATTTCGTTATCTACATTCTGAGCACAACATAACTACATGCATATGGGTTTTTTCCATAAATTTATTTATTTTTTTTCCAACTTTCCTCTAAATATGTTAGACTAAAAAGCTTCTGAATTGTACATCTTGGGCAACTAAGATTTCCTTATAATTCAAATAACGTTTAAAAATTGGTCGATAGCAGCTTTGTATAGTGATTCAATGTACACAATATACTTCATCCAATGTTTTGTCATAAACTTTCAAGAAATGCTAAAATGACCATATAAAATTTCTATGAATAATTAACGTCATAACCATATGAGGGTAATGTTGCTGTTTTTTATCAGTGTTTTTTTCTGTTTGCGGGACATTAAAGCAGATCCCAGCCATATGTTTTCGAAATGTGCTTTCATTAATTTTGGTTAAGAGCTTTAAGAGATTTTCAAGTGCCTGTTGAGGCTGGCGAAGTCGGTGGAAAGCGATCAATGCGCAACCAGTGCTCTAAAAGCTAACACGATATAAAGGCCTTTGTAAGTGTGCTGTGCATACATTGCTGTCGAAATTAATTTTTTTCATTCTCTTAAGTATTATACCTTTATTTACCCGCTCACAGAAGGGCAATTTTAAAATCTTTCAAATTGAATAACGAGGAGGTATTTTCGTTCATCTTTTTACGTAACATTTGTGTGGATCAAGCTAACTCAAACTTTACTTGTTGCTTTTTAATCGTTACTCTTTTGCATTTAGCCAGGAATCAACGATAAGCTGTCTCATGTCTTCAATATTAAGATTAGAATGTCATTTATTGGAATTGAAATCAGTAAATTGAATGCCTCCAGCGAGCTAAGACGTCTTAAGGCAATCTCATGATTATCTCTGATGAAAACTTCGCTGCAGAGTTCTAAATTGAATTTGTGAATTCTCTTTGATTTGATGTAAAAACAAGCCATGAAAGAACACGACATAATTAAAATGTCTCTAAGACTGTTGTGTGATGTTAATTTAATTATTATGCTATTTCACTGATTTTTATTATGCAGTACATTATACCATATGATTCCTAGAAATAGGAACCGTGGATGTAAAGTGGTTATTAATATGAAGTTTATGAAAAAGTTCAGTAGGTTATAATATATCTGAAGTTTTAGCAAGTAACAAATTTAAAAGGCGATCAACAGGGTTCATAAATTCAATATGAAATGAAACGAGTGTGAGGTTCTTGGTGGAAAACCATATAAAATACAACAAATTTATGGGGTAGACCTATGCACACCTTTGTGTCTACTTTGTAAAACAAGACGAGGGTTGGACGCCATTGTTTATGTAGATTTATCCATGAAGTTACGACGAGTTTCTGTCTGTTAGATGATACAATGGGGTCTTTCCATTATAGACAATTATTCTTCTAACGGTCTTACAGAAGAAGAAAAATCATTTATGTGTCACAATAAATCACTCTTGCACTGTCTATATAGAGACATTGGGGATATAGAGAATTCAGCTAGACAGTCCAGATGTGTAAGTAATTGTCCTACAATAGACGTTAAACGATATAGAGAATTCAACTAGACAGCCCAGATGTGCAAGTAATTGTCCTACAATAGACGTTAAACGATATAGAGAATTCAGCTAGACAGCCCAGATGTGTAAGTAATTGTCCTACAATAGACGTTAAACCTTATAGAGAATTCAACTAGACAGCCCAGATGTGTAAGTAATTGTCCTACAATAGACGTTAAACCATATAGAGAATTCAACTAGACAGCCCAGATGTGTAAGTAATTGTCCTACAATAGACGTTAAACGATATAGAGAATTCAACCAGACAGCCCAGATGTGCAAGTAATTGTCCTACAATAGACGTTAAACAATATAGAGAATTCAATCAGACAGCCCAGATGTGTAAGTAATTGTCCTACAATAGACGTTAAACCATATAGAGAATTCAACTAGACAGCCCAGATGTGTAAGTAATTGTCCTACAATAGACGTTAAACGATATAGAGAATTCAACCAGACAGCCCAGATGTGCAAGTAATTGTCCTACAATAGACGTTAAACAATATAGAGAATTCAACCAGACAGCCCAGATGTGTAAGTAATTGTCCTACAATAGACGTTAAACGATATAGAGAATTCAACTAGACAGCCCAGATGTGTAAGTAATTGTCCTACAATAGACGTTAAATGATATAGAGAATTCAACTAGACAGCCCAGATGTGTAAGTAATTGTCCTACAATAGACGTTAAACCATATAGAGAATTCAACTAGACAGCCCAGATGTGTAACTAATTGTCCTACAATAGACGTTAAATGATATAAAGAATTCAACTAGACAGCCCAGATGTGTAAGTAATTGTCCTACAATAGACGTTAAACGATATAGAGAATTCAACCAGACAGCCCAGATGTGTAAGTAATTGTCCTACAATAGACGTTAAACGATATAGAGAACTCAACCAGACAGCCCAGATGTGTAAGTAATTGTCCTACAATAGACGTTAAACAATATAGAGAATTCAACTAGACAGCCCATATGTGTAAGTAATTGTCCTACAATAGACGTTAAATGACATAGAGAATTCAACTAGACAGCCCAGATGTGTAAGTAATTGTCCTACAATAGACGTTAAATGATATAGAGAATTCAACTAGACAGCCCAGATGTGTAAGTAATTGCCCTACAATAGACGTTAAACGATATAGAGAATTCAGCCAGACAGCTCAGATGTGTAAGTAATTGTCCTACAATAGACGTTAAATGATATAGAGAATTCAACTAGACAGCCCAGATGTGTAAGTAATTGTCCTACAATAGACGTTAAACGATATAGAGAATTCAACTAGACAGCCCAGATGTGTAAGTAATTGTCCTACAATAGACGTTAAATGATATAGAGAATTCAACTAGACAGCCCAGATGTGTAAGTAATTGTTCTACAATAGACGTTAAACGAAATAGAGAATTCAACTAGACAGCCCAGATGTGTAAGTAATTGTCCTACAATAGACGTTACACGATATAGAGAACTCAACCAGACAGTCCAGATGTGTAAGTAATTGTCCTACAATAGACGTTAAATGATATAGAGAATTCAACTAGACAGCCCAGATGTGTAAGTAATTGTCCTACAATAGACGTTAAACGATATAGAGAATTCAACCAGACAGCCCAGATGTGTAAGTAATTGTCCTACAATAGACGTTAAATGATATAGAGAACTCAACCAGACAGCCCAGATGTGTAAGTAATTGTCCTACAATAGACGTTAAACGATATAGATAATTCAACTAGACAGCCCAGATGTGTAAGTAATTGTCCTACAATAGACGGTAAACGATATAGAGAACTCAACCAGACAGCCCAGATGTGTAAGTAATTGTCCTACAATAGACGTTAAACGATATAGAGAATTCAATCAGACAGCCCAGATGTGTAAGTAATTGTCCTACAATAGACGTTAAACGATATAGAGAATTCAACCAGACAGCCCAGATGTGTAAGTAATTGTCCTACAATAGACGTTAAACGATATAGAGAACTCAACCAGACAGCCCAGATGTGTAAGTAATTGTCCTACAATAGACGTTAAACGATATAGATAATTCAACTAGACAGCCCAGATGTGTAACTAATTGTCCTACAATAGACGGTAAACGATATAGAGAACTCAACCAGACAGCCCAGATGTGTAAGTAATTGTCCTACAATAGACGTTAAACGATATAGAGAATTCAACTAGACAGCCCAGATGTGTAAGTAATTGTCCTACAATAGACGTTAAACGATATAGAGAATTCAACTAGACAGCCCAGATGTGTAAGTAATTGTCCTACAATAGACGTTAAACGATATATGTATGCACAACTGTATAGAATAATGAGGCATTCAATCCGACAATAAAATGATTTGGTTTGGTATCGAATCGTGTTTGTAACGTTAGCTTTATGAATATGCAGAAAGCTCTAACTTCAATATGCCATGAGATATGACGCACTAAGAATTGTCTCACATAAGTTTCTCATATAGATTACTCCTTTGGGATCTCGTTAATCCTACAACAGAAAAGTTGCCAACCAGATTTGATTTCCCCGGAGGTGTCATAGGTATTTATGGAAAATAGTTTGAACATAATACATCAATATGATTGGCATCACTTCCAATTTTGACCAATTGATCCAGTTTAAAATTTAAAGTGGTCATTCGTCGAAAACTTCGTAATTTCGTAACTTCATGCATTTTGTGTTTGGTTTCCTAATTTCATAGTTAAAAATAATGAACATTTCAATTATAGGTGCAATTAATATTCATCGACTAATTCCGCATGGAAAATGTAAATTTGTTTTTTAAAAAGATCACAGGTTTATTCCAAGATTGGATCTGGGTATGTTTGTCATTAGCAATTAACATTATGATGAGGAATTGCATTGTGTCCAAAACAGTTCAGTTAATACCATAAAGCGACACTCCCTTGTTACAAGACAAAATGATGATAAAAGAAAGTAAAAACAGACCAGCAGATTTAATGTTCAAATTTTGATTTATATTTAAAAATCAAACGGACTAACTTATTTACAGGCAAATATTACATAAACATTGGAAAGAAAACATATATCAAAATGACTTACTTATTGACAAGTTAAGTATTTACAGTTCCTAGAAATCTGTAATGCTTTACAAAGTTCCGATGACCACGAAATGTAGATCTACAGAATGAATCTTGAAAACACACTGGTAAACCCACAAAATAAATTCTTGATAGAATTCACAAATCAGATATAACTGATAAATTAGCAGGCTGAATAACTGTCCAATAATAAAACACCCAAGCCTGAAGAGTAAAATTCGACCAAATACTGTTTCGCTGTTATATATTTATGAACACAAATACACACAGCGAAAATCTTCTCGTTTAAAATAACCACGGAGACAAGTTTCTAATTGTGTTAAAAAGAGGTATATCATTTAGACCTTTATACCCCATTATAAATTGCTGTAATAAAGTAAACCTATGATATTTCATTAGGTTGACGACTGACAGGAGCTTGGCCTTAAGGTACGTTCACACTATGCGGATTGATGTACGAACCGGATTTCGGACAGGTCAGCGTTTTCGGTGTGTTGTGTTCACACTGCAACGAATAATCGACCGATTTTATCAAATCAGTTCATACTGATACAACAGCAACATAACTCAACAAGAATGGAGAGCGGTTTGGAAGATGAGATTCGTTTGCTTGATATTTTTTAGGAAAAGAGACACCTGTTGTCATAATCCTTCAGAAATCATGTGAAAATTTATTCAACTCCATTTCTACACGAAACCGCTCGATTGTTTCATCTCCAAACCCCTATATAGGTCACTGTGTTTTGATTGCCATGTTTTTACAGGTCGATTCTGATTGACCAGAATGGAAAATCGTGGACGATTTTGACCCCGGACCGAATAAAATGGCTCTGTGAGCCATTTATATTCGTGCTGTCCGAATACGGTGTCCGTAGCGAATTCGGATCAAGCTTGTGTGAACAAATGTACTGATAAACATTGAAGCCATTTTAGTACGGAAAACGTTTCGGACCCCGAACCGAATTCGGGGTATAGTGTGAACGTACCTTAAAAGCAATATTTGAATTTTTCAAGACATAACGATTGGTTATAGTTGTTTATAAAGTGAATATAATATGATAATAAATAACCCATAACTGTATTTTTTGGAATCGCTGAATCGGCAAACAGCATAAGAAGAAATTCATTCTTACAATATCTATATAAACCAGATGTGTTAGTAGTTTCCGTGTATATACATAAAACAGAAGGAAAGTAAATGTATTTAAGTCTGATAGATAGATATATATGATGAATGGACAACACTAGTTTATCATAGGAATAATGTCATTTTCGTTTTCCAAATCAATCAATCTTTCTGTGAACCATATAACCAAAGTATTGTAGATAGAATGACTTCATAACTCACAGCGTGAACGAAGGTAAACAGTTAATTATAAAGAGCAGACTTAAATATTTCTCTTTGCATAACAGATTGATTGATGTTTTACCTTGGACTTAAGATTATTTCTCTTATATGGTGGCGTTGACGGGCTTAGTTGGGGAAGAAAGCGGGTTCATTGCCCGGAGGAAACCATCAACCTTCGGCGACTCTACCATATACGGCGATGGAGCGAAACTTTCACTATTATGTAGTAAAATATAAAATAACTACCGTAATATTAATATAGAGACACTGGCAATCTGAGAAACATGTTGAGTGTAGACTTACCGTGAAACACACACGTTGAAACAAAATATAAACGTTCTTCTAATGGTAGTTATTATGTAATAACGTAACGTTAACTTAACGCCCAAGGGGCTGCTTCTCAAAGCGATATGGGATTTACAGAATTATGTACGGGGGACGATACCAGTTCTCTGGAATTTCTAGCGTCGTCAGCAAATGGCTAAAATATTTGGATATAGATGGATACATATATGAAATCAACCACACTACATAATAAATGCATATGTGTTTTCATTCCAACATGTGTGTTTTGGCTCATTGCAATGTATGACATTGAAAGAAATGTCTTAATAAAAATCGATTGGTAACGTTGCAACCGTTTGAATGTGCCGCCTTTACCTATTTACAACACCAGGTATGAAAAACAAATCCAGATTTGATTAAAGGATCGTGGCAATTTCCTTCACAAGTCTATTGTATATTTCATCGAGACTTTGGGACCATGGTTAATTTAATCCTTTGAGTACGGGATTAATTTTTGTAAAAGACACTACCTAATTAAGATTAATTCTTCTTCCTGATATTAATCCACACATCAATCAATCCGGACATACGTTGTCTGGATTTAATCGGATTAGTGAGGTGGATTAGTCTTATATAGATTGTTTTTCATATACAAATGTATATGTTTTTGACATCACACATTATTTGTACTGTCCGTATTGACCCCCCCCCCCCTCACAAGATCAAACTGTTTTTTTTTATCACATACTGCATGACCTTACGAACTTGAGTGAATGGTTTACTCTGTTTTAATTTTATGACATTCCAAACAATGGGTCAGATTGAAAGCCAAGCAAATGGCAAAACTGTTTTATATCCAGACTCTCACATTGCCTTAAATATCAAAAGAATTAAACTCACACAAAGTAGATCATTCATTCAACAATTTACGCTGACGAGAAAATGTGTGGAAAAATATCACAGACTTAAACCACCAAATTAACACTGCGGGTTTGTTATGAAGAGTTTTATAATGAGTCGCAGTTAGAATGTATTATTTCTGATCATCGGTTTAGGCCACAACTTCGGATATAATATTCCATTTGTTTTCGTTAATGGGATAACGTTACCAATGCCGATTTTGATTTTTCAGATACCTTTTGAAGATAAACTGTTAGAATCAACACCTTTATACGGCTCGAAACCATTAATATACAGATATCAAAATTGATTACTTTTCTTGATGAAAGTTTATTCAATATTTTCTTTTGTGCACATTTGAATTCGCTTGGTTCAAATAGGTTTTTATTGTGGTAAAATAAAGGACGTACGAGATCAAACACACTGATTAGGTCTTTGAAGGAAAACTTCTGAAGAAAACTGCTTTAGATTTATTTTATATCTGATCTAGGTTAAACAATCCTCCTCATATGATATGGTATACTTAGAATAGTTTGAGAACAGTTTCCAGCTGAACTCTTCATCCATGTTGTTTTATTTTACTCCTGAACTATTCGGATAACATGTTTTGTTTAAATATGCTGATGCTCGATAAATCTCCCCATAAAACCAATAAACACTAAAGAAAGCAAAGAAAGATGAACAAAATTGAAGGTATTCTTTTACATTCAATTATCTGTTGAATACAGATTTTTTTCTATCCACCACTTTTACGTTTAAATCCAATGTATTGCATGAATTCGGAGTACTATTGACGATAGAATGGTAATGTATCTAAAAACTCCAATCAATGTTTGATATCTACTTACTGTATGTTGAATATTACAAGCTTTGATATCTGCAGAGACAAAAATCGTACGGTTAAAAATTGGTTGTAGTATTTTTCTTTTCTATCAGTTCAGTTCGTTTTAGTTTTCAGCGTGTTCCATTCATTGAAATAATGTATACGACATTTCTGGTTTGTGTTACTGGCTGCAAACCCAGCATGTGTATGTGTACCGGACGTTTTGTTAAGACAAAAGTTAATTGTTTACCGCGGTGATGATTCATTCGTGATAAAAATCCGTTTTCCTAAATAGCGTTCATTTAATGAAACTACAAACCTTTCCATTTTAAACATGTAAACCTGAAAACGATTTCTTTTAATGAATTCAGAAGAGTTTTAGCATCATTATCAACCATTGTACGGAATTCATCGGTAACTCTTGAGAGTATTATCATAGTCATATGTGGCAACGTGTTCCGGTTTTGTAAATTACAACCATAAATACATATACATATTAGTCCAGTTGAGTTAAGCCTGTGTTAGACATGGCCTTATTGTATTTTAGAATTTGTCGGTTTAGGAATGTATATTAAGAATTGATTGATAACCAAGACAAGAACTATATTCTGTTAATCGTTCCCGTCTGTGTATATAAAGTGACTGTCTCTATGCAGTAAACTGGTAGATGATAAATGGACATTGGTCCTGTCTGGTGTCATATGGATAAAATCCATCCATTTCCAAACCAGTCCAACTCGTCTTAATCTTGACCATGGCACAGTTAACCAACCTTGCAATTGATACCAGAACGTAGAGGGAAGTTTAAAATCGACCCTTTGCTTTGTTTAAATATTATATAGAATACATTTGATCTCATTTTAATGTTTACCTGCAACTTTGGTTAACATTTGGGTTTTTATTGATTTTTTTTAACTTGACGTAAAAGTATACACGATATATATCTGCGTATCAATGCTTCATCTACTTCAAAAAGAGACTGGTCTTTTTCACTGTGAAAACAAATTAATCAAACCTGTCGGATTTATCAATGCTATCACGAAGCTTTGGGTTTTCCGGATATCCACGGTCTAAAGGTATGGCTCGTTTTATGTCACTGATAGCATACATTTGTAACATAAAAAATACATTGGAACTGAAAAGTGACAGACACAGAAAATCAATAAAAGCTGGTAAAACACGGTGTAAATTATTTTTGGAGAATAAAAACAAGCTATATCACAATATTCCCCCTTACAACAACAATATACAATTTATATAATTAAGACGTAGTAAGTTGGTATGAACAACACGAGCTTTCGACACCTGTAACTGAACTTAATGTTTCAAAATGTTGATATAAATACTAAAGAAAAGAACAAATATGTAATGTGGCCAATGATTGAAATTGTTTGCAAGAGTAACTATGTTACTAATATTCTTCTAACGTCGGAATCTAGAAAACAACGACATCAATCAAGAATGATTTTTATGAGTTTAATTAATAAGTGTCTTTTAGAAAGTGGGTATAACAGTATTCTCGTTATTTTGGGATTACACTTTCTTGAAAATATGGTAGAAATTCTTCTACCGATTTTTGGGTGACGCCCGAAACGGGAATCGAACCCAGGCCCCAGAGTATGGCACCTATAGCCAGCACTAAATGCCGGCTGTCTTATCCATTCTTAGAGGAGGCCGGTTGGCTGAATGAAAAAAGACAGCCGGCATTTAGTGCTGGCGATAGGTGCCATACTCTGGGGCCTTGGTTCGATTCCCGTTTCGGGCGTCACCCAAAAATCGGTAGAAGAATTTCTACCATATTTTCAAGAAAGTGTAATCCCAAAATAACGAGAAAGAATGATTTTCCTTATCTCCAAGTAACCTACACGGGGCTAAAACATATGAAGTTCATGCTTTTAGTTAAATGTGTTTTGAAAAAAAATAACTCTAAGGAATATCTGGCTAAAGTTATTGATCAAGACAATTGAGCCTGTTTAGGTTTGATTACTTTTTATGGCAGTGATTGGTCAGCACAGAAAAACCACTTGCACGGCACTTTAGTTTTGGCCCATGATCTGCTCCTAACGGTCGTATTTGTGAGACGAATGATTAATTTGTAAAATGGAAGTGATTGTATGCATATGGTAGGGCACCAGACAGGATCGATGGGCTACTCACGAGATTGAATTCTATTTATCGAATACATTGAATCACAACTGCCTTTAAGTCTTAGCAAAGCGTTCTAGTCCTTATTGCTTTTAAAAGTTTATCCTCGGTATTCCAATGCCGTCAAAAAATTATTATACCATATCGTGTTTCAGTATAATAGGGCCAGCATGGATACGTCCAAGATTATAAAATAATACAAACTACCTCAGACTGGAATGGCTCGACCGCCGATTCAACTGTCAGTCATTGCTTATTAAAGGAAGAACAGCTTGATTTACTGGTCAGAGTTAGGCAGGCTTCTCTGTCTTCTATCTGGAACCAAACTAAATATTTTCACTTTATTTCTGTTAATTTAGGTTTACCCGTCTTCTTGCCATAGCTGAAGTTAGTTCAAAGCAATACTTAATCGTACATTTTCGAGACTAGAAGCACTAAAAAGCTTCTGAATTATACGTCTTGAGAAAAATAGTTGATAATTTCAACATTCTGTTTTAAAGTCAACATTTCTGTAGCTCATGCCACTTTAATATTGCCGAGTTCTTTTTCTGATTTGAGGTTCTCCTCTTCTTTTGTGGAGATAACCAACCACTTAAGCTAAAACTTAATTGCTTTTCTTAGACCAACTGCATTACTCAATAGCTTTATATCGATTAGAAATCAAGTTTTGAGCCTATATCAAAGCTTATGATTCGTTTCTTTGTATATCGCCTTTTCAGTGCTTCCAATAAAACGGTTTGATTCTCAGTCTGCTTGAATGAGGTTTTATTGTCGGTAAATAACATGGATCCTAAAGATCAAACGGTATAATTTTATCTCACTGATTATATTTTCGAATCAATATTGCGAAAACTGTTTGATCGTATATGATATCTGATCCTCATGGAATTAAGCCAACCATTTTTGATAGAATATGGAATTTACAATTCCTGGAACTGTCTAGGCGATAAGGTTGTGTGAGATGTTTGATGCCAACAGCACGAAGGGTTAAACGCCCCCACCCTCTTATGACCCCATTCGGGTATACCCTTCGATCCTAGGTTACATTAAGGACACATATTTAACCACACAACAAACACGTGATGCACGGAGCTGCAATCATTGGTTAAAAACGATGGTGGATGATAGAACTCTTGTCGAGAATGATTAAGTACGTCCGAGAGTTTTGTATTTTAATCAGCGATACGAACAGATTATAGTTGTATGACCTTCAAGATGAAAGAAACATTCAAGGCTTCCTTTCATGGTGTGATGGATGAGACAGGGTTAAGTAATTTATTTGCTGTTTGAAAATTCAAAACTATTGTTGATGCAGGTTGATTGTCATCCTTAGAAGTGGCTTGAGCTGCCAAATATATAGAACATTTTGCTGAAACAGAATTAGCCATATTTTCGTTCTTTTTATCCAGAAATACAAAATAAGAGCTTTCCACTGATGCCAATGTTCGGATTGTACGTTAAGGGAGTTTTTATACGAAAGAAAATCCCTAAATTGGGTTGGGTTGTGTCCGTTATTAGCGCACATGTTCGGTCCGTGCGGATTACTGGCTTTGTCAATAATTTTCATCTTAACGTCAGTCCTCTACTTTATACATTGAACCTTTCCTGACGATCTGAATTTATGAAAAACATCTGAGTTTTTGGCAGTCCATGCCACTTTAAAATTGGTATCAACATTAAAAGGTTGTTTTTTTCAACGCTGAGAAGATGTCGGTTTTTACCTTGCAACGATAATATTCAATCGAAATAATCTAGCCTTGACGTCAAACATCCATCAATCTGTCAATGAGCCAATGTTTAAGACAACTTAGCTGATAGGAGAATTACTTAGACTTAGATCTACAATACTTGAATACCTAATATCTTCTAACAAGCTACAGTATATGCTTTGCAAATAGATTTTTTAAAATTACAAATGAAAACAGAACCTATGATTCGTGCAGCCTAGGTTTTATTGAAGGCCTATTAAGTTTCAATATTATCAAGAATGTTTTTAATTCGATGTTTTATATTTGAATAATATTTGACATTTTACAGTTAGATTGATACAGAGTTATTTACCGCTTCAACGATAAACCACAATGAATTTCAAAAACCAGTGTTACTGTTTCAAAGTCTGTGCGTGATGGGAGTCTAAGACAAATGACATATTCGCGAGTATAAGAGTATTGTTATCTTGAGTTAATAGGGAGACGAGATGATTGAGTTACCTGGGTGTCGGATTCATACGGAAGACAATGCTAAACGGCGATATAATTTTTACTCCCAGACATAAAGTGTCTCTTTCTTCAAAGCCTTTATAACGGAAAACGATATGTTCCCGATGGTTTTGTCAACAGCCATTACAATACTCAAGAGCTCTTCCTATCTGTTCCCGCAAATCGATGTGTACATTTCTTGTTTAGTCGTGTGATATGTTTTGGTCGTAAACATCAAACCCTTTTCCTTGGCAGACACCATGCTGCGAAAATTCCAAATTATCTATCAAAATCTTGATTCCGTATGAAGATTTTTTTCTGACCAGTATAAGAGATCAAACTAAATGAAGCTCACCCCAACAACCGAAGAAGGGTTGCATGATATACTCTGATTACCAATAAAATGAGAGACAACGGCTGTTAATGACAAAGACGGCGATCGGATCTTACAATGGACTCACAGCCAAAATCCCCAACAAGCGAATTCCTGTCAAAGGTTGACTATTGCTGCCGTTACATTTTTGTTATCAGTTTTGGAATAGGCTTACTTGTTGACTATACACAGTGTTTTTTATATTCGGGTATGTGATTTATTTATAACGCTGTATTTAACACATCTCAAGCTGATCATTTACCAATAATGGTAATAATGACAAATACGTCGTTCGGTGTAAAAACGACCTCTTTACGTCACAGGCATATAATCATCATAAAGAAAAAGCAAATTCTTGCAAATATTAGGGATAGGCGTTACATAGCCAGCGTTGTTGTTTAGAAGAAACTCACTGTCTGGAATGCTTGCCGACGGTAAGCAAAGTTTTTTTGGATGCTTAAGGCGCCCATCTGAGGGGAACTTTTACAAATACCCAGCCACATATTTTAACCATGCATATTCCGACGCATATGATACATCGATGGATGTCAATTGTAGTAAAGATACCGATGAATTAAACACACGGTACGTTGTCAAACAAAGAATCTTTTATATTTTTTGATCGCCAACCACTGCCAATCACCGAATTCCATTCTATATATGATAAGAAACTGCAAACAAAACGAAAGGAAAGTACCCCCGGTTTAACATGTATTCCAGAAGAAAGTGTTTCTGCAGAATTAAGAACTTGGCCATCTCGTTACGCTCTCGGTTCGTTTATTGTAAGTATAATAAAAGCCAGCTGCTCTTTCTTATTTTCGGATTGTTAAACGGGTTTCAGATTTAGTGAGATAAGAATCCAGTTTGCCATGTATTGTTCGGTTCATCACTGCACATACTTGAAATAAATTGGCCCTTTCATTTTTAGATTGGTTTGACTAAGTGCACAGCTTTATAACACATTGTCTAAATACCATTATGAGCATCCTGTTTTCCGATTCTATGGATTTGGTTAGAGATTTTCAAATGTTAATTTATTCACACTGCCAATCTAATTTATCTGAGAGCTTATCGTCCTCACGAGGACTCAATGAAAACGTTCTCCGCAATGATTGAGAAATCTTGGTCCATTCAGGTGAAATCAGTCGTGTAATAGACGGTGGACTATTTCTGATAGAGTGTATTAACCTTGTTTGATTGACGACGTGGCTTCACTGATTGGAAACATCTGCCAATCAATCAGTTCTTAAGAGATTTTAGGCCCCGAAGGTACAAACTAAAGAAAAATCGATGTGTCAATTTCTTGTTCGGTCGTGTGGTATGTTTGGGTGGTGACAACAAATCTGATTCCTTGGTTGACATCATGCTGCTAACATTCCAAACTATCTATCAAAACCTAGATCAAGAACTCTCTCTGACCTGTATAGGAGATCCAACAACATGAGGCTAACTTCCACAGCAGGAGAAGGGTTACATGATATACTCTGATAACCAATAAAATGGGAGACCTCGACTGTCAATGACAAAGACGCGCTCTTTAATTCCAACTCACCAATAATAACAAGCAAATGCCTGTCGATGGTATCGCACACCGTTACATGCTCAGTTTTGGTTTTGAAAAAAATCTCTATCTCTCTAATTGGAAGGGTTGTCAACTTGTCATGTACTTGCTAAAGGTTAGGGTAACGAAGAGCTTATCGTAGATGTAAAATACTGTGAAGTGCAACGTAAAGCATCGATCAATCAATCATGGCTTCGGATGAGTTGTAAACCTGTTATACTTAGATTTACTTAGGCAAATGTGTGTATGTACCATTGCGCACGTCCGCTTCATTGTTGTCAATATTTCCCAACTCAGTTCGGCATGGAACTAAAACATTAAAAAACTGTTTTCTAAAAGTGGCATGAGCTGCCAAATATAGAGAAAAAAAATCGCTGAAACAGGTTCCGCTAATTGTTTGCCATTTTAATCAATACGTACAAAATTAGAGCTCTCCATTGATACCAATCTTGTAAAGATGGACGATTTGGTAGTTTTACAAGCAAAAACCAGCACCCAAAAATGTACTCCTACATGTACAACATGACTGTTTGACTTTTGTCTGCTATTTCAACACTTCAGCGGTTCGTACAGCTTACTGGATCGAGCAATATTTTTTTTAATTTCAGTGGCAATCCTTTAGTTTTTAATGTAGTTCATACGCTAAATTCTCTTGACAATCGACATTTATGAAAAAGATACGAATTTTGCATCTCGTGCAGCTTTGTTAGTGTATTAATTGAATTTCAAACCTTTGAACCCGCCCTGCAGTGCATAATCAATTTACTCGAATTTTAAAGTTAACAACTCTTCCAACAAATCCTCAGATGAACAAATGCCGTAATGTTTACTTTAAAGGAGATATTTTACATATGAGAAGATCACAGAAATTGATGACAGAACAGTTTTGTGAAAAAAAATGGAACTCACCCACATGTTCTGTTCATAACACAAAATTGGCAAACACCACGCTAGAAAACAGTTACGTCTATAAGCATAAATTCATTAAAGGTATCACAAAATAAACTTTACAAAATTTATTATATACATATAATTACTCTGAACATGATTCAACAATTGTAAATTGAAGACTACATACATCTTTCGTTTTTGGGGGTTGTGGCCAAAAAATTGTACTTTAAAAGAGTTGCACCCCAATGAAGCATTCGTGGGATGGCCGTTAAGACTTGTACTCATGCCTTCGACAAATCCTCAACTCACGAGAATCTCGTATGAAGGAACTCATATATAGGTTTACATTTTGGTCAAGTTTGACCATGAAACTGGTTTATAATTATTCAGCGGTTGTCAAAGTTCGGTGTCTGTTGCTATAATATCACATGAGTAGGAGTCTTCCTCAGTTATGTTCTTAACTTCACCGCCAGAGGGCTTTCGGGATGGTGTCAAATCTGCTTCCGTTAAATTAACAGACGAGCCATTTGTCGAAGTGGCTTCCGTGTGAGATGTCGTTAGGCTTTTATTAGAGACAGACAGTTTGTCTTGACTCTTACTAGGACTGGCCAGAAGGTCGCTGGGAATCGCGTTACAGTTTGACCGACTGGGACTTGGCGCTAACATTGAATTTCCTTCCACCGTGTCTTTGTTTGGCGCCACCTCGAGTTTTTGTTTCGACACTAGTGGTTCAGCACATGAAGACTTTCTGCGTCTTTCTAGTTCCACTGCACTCATATCTTTTATCCAACCATTATGGCAATGTCTCCACATGTTGACAGGATGAGCAATTGTCAAAATGGTCAGACAGAAAAAGGCGATGTTAATCTATAAAAGACGAAAAGACAATTTCTTCACAAATGTCCACACAAATACTAAACTTAACACACCATACTTACTTTCGACAGAGGTTCGACATTAAAGATATATCAGCCGCCAACATGTTGTTATTTTTCGACTTGAACAAAACTTTGCAATTATCGACTATTGGAGTAAATATTAACTTAAGCTAAAATGTATGAACGGTCGTCCAGGTAATTTAAATTTAGCATACTTTTAGAACACATAGGTCACAAACTGTATGTGTTTTCGTTATTCCAAGTTTCTGTGGTTTCTGGAGAAACTTCAAAACCTTTTTTGTCCTGACAATCCAAATTTATAACAGTCCGAACGTTCAAGACACTTTAATCAAGACATTCATGTACGTCCAGCCAGGAAAATCAATTTGACCGTTTAAGAGCCATGTGGAAACATTCGTTAGGGTGCTACAATAACATAAAACTTACGTAGAATGAGTGGCACAGAACGTAGTTGAGCAAATATCTAAGCGGGAACAGAGATGAACCAAATAGAGCAGCTACAAATGTTGACAGGCCATATAACTTTCCGAAATGTTCTTGTGGGAAATGACTGGAAATACAAGAATCATATTTAAAAAACAATTCCTACGAGCACTCATTTAAACTTTACCAATGCCTAATAAGTGTGGACTCTGACCAGGATCAATGAAACCTTCATAGTTGTAAAACGCACTCCAATATGGTCCCAAAAACGAATGCAAAAATATAATGACGTTTATTTCTGCTAGTGTATTTCTGCTCGCCGTAGTTAACGAACCCCAAACATAGTTGAAAGAAGGGAATTGATAAATACAACGAAAGAAAAATTATGCGGGAGTCGAACCAGCAACACGTTGATGCCGATGAAGGTATTTACTAAAAATTATCGTGAAGAAATACTTACACGTGCGTTAAAAAAGCTGCAGTGGTGGCAATTGTGAACACTCGAAGAACAACTGTGAGAAGAAATGTGGCTATTTGTATGGATAGAAACGGAAGTGACGACATGATGTTCATAGCAAGTGACACGACTGTTGTTACTATGGTTGCAGTTAGTACATTCTCCATCTGGCGAACGTAAGGAGACGCACCTAAAATGAAAATTTAATAAATTTGAAATGACAATATTTAAAGCGGCATGAGCTGCCAAAATTAAGGAAATTTCATAATACTGATTGTTAAGTGAAATTAAACTAAAAAATTCCAACAACAAAAAAATAAAAAATAAACGGCGTCTTAAGAAGATTTATGAACAAGGCTTAAAGCTTGTTTGCTTTTTCTGATGGTAAATGTATGTTTGAATAGCATAAGTTGAAACGCAACAACCTTCGCGTAAGCTCCCTTGTAGTAAAGAAAGAGTGAAGATGAAATGTACTATCGGAAAAAAATCGTCATACACGATGTTTGATGTGCACAAACTGCCACAAAGACACACTGTGAGGGCACGTACATAACGGAGGTCGTGTTCATATTGTATGTCACTGGGATAATTTACTTTTGTCATCATTGCAGCAACAAATGCAGCAGTAAATTGCTCATGTTCTGCGCAAGAAATTTATTGTTCTTTTTCACCAGACCTGCAAAGTGTATGTTCTTCTGAAACACACTAGGTTGTTCAACCAAAGGTTGTTCATTAAACCTTTCATTAATACTAGAATTCAACTGAAGTAGAAGTGTCGCCTGGCAGGATAAATATACAAGGAGAAGGTACATCACCTTTCACAAACAAATTCACTGTTGTACTTTATTTGTGAATATATGTATATCATGCTGTGTAAGATGTTACCTGAATATGAGATATTAAATAATAATCTGCGTCAGATTACACATTTATAAGAAATTCCCAACATTTCATTGACTCCGAGCGACCATCCCACATATACCTTCATCTTTTGCGAAAAAATCCAGTATGAAATTTTGGCCTGAAAAGGATCCTACCCATGCGGTATTGGTGGAAGGCTTATGTTGATGCGAGTAAAAAGCTTTACTAGCTGAGCTACGGAGGCTCCCCTGCAAATGGAAGCTTGACTGAATGAATGGTTTCATTATTGGTTGTCTAAAGAGTAAAATCAATTAACTTAAAACATGCAAAATATGTATTTATTGAATAAAAATTTATTAGTGATATTCTTCTGTACAGAATTCCACAAAAAGCTATTCATTACACTAAGAAAGTATTTAGACAAACAGATTTAAAGTGAGAACAGTGGTTTTCAAGATATTGCACGGAAACCAAGTTATTTGTATCAGCCAATCAAAAGCCTGTACAATAATTAAATATGCGCGGATTTTAGCGAAAATCGAACTTGAGCGGGATATTAAGGTATTAAACTTCCCATTTAAATTTGAAAAAAGTTAAGCCAGTGGTTTTCAAGATATTGCAGGGAAACCAAGTTATTTGTATCAGCCAATCAAAAACAATAATTAAATATGCGCGGATTTTAGCGAAAGTCGAACTTGAGGGGGGTATTAAGGTATTAAACTTCCCATTTAAATTTGAAAAAAATTAAGACAGTGGTTTTCAAGATATTGCACGGAAACCAAGTTATTTGTATCAGCCAATCAAAAGCCTGTACAATAATTAAATATGCGCGGATTTAAGCGAAAGTCGAACTTGAGCGGGGTATTAAGGTAATAAACTTCCCATTTGAATTTGAAAAAAATTAAGCCAATGGTTTTCAAGATATTGCACGGAAACCAAGTTATTTGTATCAGCCAATCAAAAGCCTGTACAATAATTAAATATGCGCGGATTTTAGCAAAAGTCGAACTTGAGCGGGGTATTAAGGTATTAAACTTCTGATTTAAATTTGAAAAAAATTAAGCCAGTGGTTTTCAAGATATTGCACGGAAACCAAGTTATTTGTATCAGCCAATCAAAAGCCTGTATAATAATTAAATATGCGCGGATTTTAGCGAAAGTCGAACTTGAGCGGGGTATTAAGGTATTAAACTTCTCATTTAAATTTGAAAAAAATTAAGCCAGTGGTTTTCAAGATATTGCACGGAAACCAAGTTATTTGTATCAGCCAATCAAAAGCCTGTACAATAATTAAATATGCGCGGATTTTAGCGAAAGTCGAACTTGAGCGGGGTATTAAGGTATTAAACTTCCCATTTAAATTTGAAAAAAATTAAGCCAGTGGTTTTCAAGATATTGCACGGAAACCAATCCGGACGCCGACGCCGACGTCGACGCCGACGCCAGACTACGCCGTCAAAGTGATCCCTAAGTGTCCCCTTTCAGGCGACACAATAATGACTTGGTACCAGGTGTGCTTCATTTACGATCAAAGCCCAAATTATTGTGACAAACATTTTCGTTTTTTTTACGGTCGTAAGACTTCAGAAGCTGGCATAAACTGCAGTCATCTTGTTTGTACTTTGTGATCCCGTTTCAACTAGAAATGTTCGAATTATTGCAGCACGTGCCACAATATATCAAATGCTGGTTGGTTGGTTGTTTTAGCGTATTGGCGCGCCCATTTGCATGAATGATGCACGCCGATTTGTCAAATGACATTTCATCAAAATGCAACTTACCAGGAATTCCTGAATAATTGTCGCATGTCTTCTATCGATAGGTTCATTGGAATGTACAAGAGCTTTACGGCATCCATATACAATGTTTAAATTGTGACAAATTATTATAATATTTTACTACTGAATTGTTAACTTTTTTGTTTTTTCAATGTATCTCTCTTAATATCAAATATCTTTTGGGAAGATGCCTATTGATTGGGCAGACCTATTTCCATGACTCGTACCTTGAACAGGTTTCCCGCGCCTGTCCATTAGAACACCAGCAATAGGAGCGAAACATATTCCCAACATCTGAATAATGTTGCAATTGTCTTCATAGGTTCGAGCTGCCAAAAACAAAAATCAGATACTTGTTAGGCTAGGTAAAATTAATAAAAGCTAACGTTAAACGTTATTTTGTCATGTAACCTGGAGCCTGTTTCATAAAGCGACGTAGCGTAAGTTTTCACGTAAATGCCATAGCAACCCATACTGTAGAGATACGTTGCTATGGCATTTACGTGAAAATTTACGCTACTCCGCTTTGTGAAACAGGGTCACGGGCTGCCAAAAAGAGCTGTTTTTGAGATGCCACTAAATATTCGTTATTAATTATCATTGTTAACTGAGTGACATACCATGGTTTCCCATGATATATGGAATTCTATCGTCGACTTAAATCCTGGAAACACATACATATCAAAACATTGTCGCACAACAAATGTAAACCATTAATATATTACAAATTCTAATTTATTTTAAACTGGATGGGGGTAGAAAAAAACCAGGGATGAAATTTAGATCTCACAGAAAAATCGACAAGTTTGACGAGAGCAGATTCCTTCTGCATGCTGGTGATGGCAGAATTTCAATTGGAAGGCCTCCTGGTACAGTTTAAGCAACAAGAAACGTCGTGACAACTGTACCATATGGTGTTGGAGATGCTATGGTATTGGAATGTTTCTCATATGATTGCAAGCTGGATTTGATAACCATACAAGACAATCTAACAGGGGCTTGTTACATCCAGTTGTCGTTCCAGATTTTGATAATCACCCATTAGCCACGCCGGACCACTGCTCATGGATGATACAGCTCGGCCTCATCACCAAGAGATGTGACCCAGTTAATCCAGAATAATGCTATCCAGAACATTCCATGGTCAGCAATGAATCCGAATCTGAATCCTCGGTGACATTTGTTGGATGTTTTGGGACAAAAGATTTCTTGTCATGCATGCGGACAGGCGTTAGTTGGCCATGGGACAATTTCGAAGCCTTGTGAGCCGTATGCCGTATGGCTGGAGCATGTGATTCAAGGGTATGGCGGAAGTTTCCGATATTGAATGAGACTTGGTTTCTATCTCTCCATCTGAATGGTTTAACCTCTGGCTACAGTTATACGTTATATTTTGATATCCCACCATACTCATTGAGTTTTTGTGATTTTGTTATCCCAGAAGGTCTTTGTATCCCTCATAAAGGATCGAGTTACAACCAAGGAACTCGTTTCCTGATATTCACAATTCACAACTCCCAATTCTGTATTATTTCAACTCGTTATGGTATACAGTACCGAGAAAATGTAGGGCGTGGGGTGTAACTGTCGTTTGTGCTATGTATACATCTCTATATGTGAAACGAATTGACTACTGGGTGTGGGGTGAAACTGTCGTCTGTGCTATGTATACATCTCTATATGTAAAACTAATTGACTACTATTACCTGGGCGTGGGGTGAAACTGTCGTCTGTGCTATGTATACATCTCTATATATGAAGCTAATTGACTACTGGGCGTGTGGTGAAACTGTCGTTTGTGCTATGTATACATCTCTATATATGAAGCTAATTGACTACTGGGCGTGTGGTGAAACTGTCGTTTGTACTATGTATACATCTCTATATGTAAAACGAATTGACTACTAGTACCTGTGTACTCATCTGTACCGAATGATTTGAGCAACGTTCTCAGATTCCTCACATAAAACACCGGCTTGGTAAGGTTTATACCAAACCATATCACAGAGCAGATATACAGAGACGTCAAACTACTCGACCCGAACGGAAGTTTTCCTTTCAGTTTGGACTTGCTATTTGCAGCTGGAAATAAAACAATCAATAAGTTAAAATTAGACGTTTAAATATGTATATTATACTTAATTTTCACAACAATAACCAGGTTTTCTAAAATATGATTTGGTAAATTGTATCATTTGTTTTAAAGGAGCAAAACGTAATATTTGTTTCGACCACTCGCAATTAATTGTGACGGAAGTTCAGTTATAACATAGAGATACATTGGAGCATTGTGTCATACTGCTATAATATCCGCCATCTGTTCCATTCTGTTCTTTGGTTATTCTGTTACGCTTATGGTTGTTGAATTCAATGTCAATCTAGATATAGAAAATAACTAATATAAACGACCTGTTAAATTTTGTTTACTTTTGGAACACGTTTTCGGTTCGTACAGGCCACATACTGTATGGATTTTCCTCATTCCAACGCCAATCATTTACTTTTTCGATGGCCTTCAACGTCTCTTACTGTCGTGACGATCAGAAATAATGAAAAACTTGTGAATTTTGGCAGCTCATGCCACTTTAACAGTATAAGAGAGATGTCATGATGTGGTTTCAGTTTGGTTATCGCACTCACGATTAGTTCGGGGGCTTTGGTACGAACAGAATAGAATACGGGTTCAGGATCTGTGCCAGGTAGAACTCGATTTTCTGCTAATATTAAGGAAAATTTCAGATCTTGATATAGTGTAACACCACAGTTTTTCCGTACTAAGTAGGGGCAAAACCCGCAACCGTTGAATGCTACTTTTAACCCTAAAACAAGATCCAATGGTAAAAGATGAATTGTAACATCTCCTAACAATTACCTGACATTTTTCTTTGCCATGCTATTTGCTGTTGTCGTAAAACCAATTCATCAACTTGAACTCCTCGCTTTTTTCCATAATGAGCCGGAAGTGGCCAGGGTATTCTGATTTTCGGCAGAAAGGCGATTGTGGAGACGAGAAGAGGAACGATTCCGATAGTCAGAAACATGAATGACGTTTGAACGTTGATATTACCTATATGAGATAACTGAAAATGAAAATGTATACTTCATAGATTATAGAAAGTCAAATCGTCGCGTGCATTTAAATAAGGATCCTTGGAGGGTTGACTATCAATGTAAAATCCTCAAATATGAACAAGAAAGTTTACGATGAACGACTGGTTCAATATTTGCAAAAGTGTGATATCCCTTAAAGTCCGTTCACATAGTGTGATTTGTCGAAATGGTTAGGAGCATGCGATTAAAATGGATGCTTTAATTGGTCTATACGATTAGTCAACCGATCAAATACATCCATTATAATCGCATGCTACAAGTCGGTACGACAAATCGCACCGTGAGAACGGGCCTTAATTTAAAACAAAAATAAATCAAAGAACCAGCTCTCTAATTCATTAATTAATAAATGTATCCACAAAACGGAATCATGTTGCAAAATCGAATACAAAAGTATCTCTATATAGATTTACTGATGGGATTGATTTATTATTTCACTTATATGGCGACGTTGTAAAATTTTGAGGGAGAAAAACAAACAGGGCTTTCTGCTTGCATGCATCTTCTCCAGCCAAGTTAAAACCTCCATGTCCCCATTCCGTATTTTACCTTGGCAGACTACTCCATTCCAACATGTAAATTGAACAGCGCCCACTGGTGGGACTGTGAGAGTTGTCTTTCCTATCCACACAGAGTCTTGGCCAATCATCACCAGTTTAATAAAAGCACAACGTGTATAAGGCGGCCATTACGTTACTTCTCCGCTTGTGGAAGAGAGTAAGTGTCCAAGGTTTTGATTAGCTGCGAGAAGTTTTACTCGAATCCAATCAAAAGGCGCTGTTCGATTTACGGGTTTGGGTGGAGTAGTCCGCCAAGGTAAAATACGGATTGGGGATATGCAGATTTTAACTTGGCTCGAGAAGATGGCTTACATGGAAACCCTGGCCATCAGTTAACACATTTTTAAAAACATATTCCTGTATTTTGATGTTTAAGTAAATAGAGCCAGTACCTTCATAAAAAGCACAATGATTGCACTGGAGTCGTGGGCACCTATATAGGTGGCCATCACCGTAGATCTTCGGGAACTGTGTAAGTTTGCCACTTGAAGGTTCGTCATTAAAATCATGTTCCCTCCCAAAGCAACAAGACTTAGAGCCGGAACAACAAGCCATGGTACACCTGGGAATAGAATATGTATATTTATGTAACGTTGGGAAAAGGCAACAATGTTGTTACGGCAGATGCAATGCATTGTTTGATGCATATCCCTGAATGGCCCAGTTGATTCTCCCAAATTATATTTTACGTAACTAAATAATGTTTTACGTAAATACAAATGGCAATAACTTTGTAAAAGCAGATTCAGTTCATTTGTCGACAAATGTTCTGAAAGAAAACTAAGAATTGCTGAGCTGATTTCAAATAATTTTCATTTTGTAACTTGTATCAAAAATCAACATGCTGATTCTGGATAAGATCGTTGTCAATACTCATATAGATTGATTGGTTGATGTTTAACGCTGCACTCGTGATTATTTTACTAGGGTGTTTAACCGGGTTAAATTGAGAGGAAACCGGGTTCTGGGCCCGGATGAAGTCCCGATATTCTGCGAGTATCTGACAACGTAGGAATATTGATTGGAAAATCCACTCAGGTGTTTTTCGATTTGTCGTAAGAATGAGTGACATTCGAACCCACAATCCATCAATGAAAATCTCTAAACCCGACATAAAGTCACATAACTGTATACATAATGAAAGAACATAGTGGTTAAATATAACTATAATTGTGCAAACGCATGGTAAAAATATACCTTTGCCAATTATTAGATACCCCCTAAAATATCTATAACTCGATTTTATGTTGACTAATCCTTCCATATAATGGAACCATACGGTTAAAGTAACATGAGCTGCCAAATTTAAGAAATTCGTTGAAACAGAATTAGCTAATTGCTGGTACCTAATCAAAAAGTACAAAATACGAACTTCCAGCTGATACCAATCTTGAAGATGTACGTTAAGGTAGTTTTATAAGCAGCAAACCCCCCCCCCCCACCCCACCCCCCACAATGAACTCATTCATTCGGGATATTTGAATTTTGTCTGTCAATAGTGCACATCTTCTACCTGACCAATATGTTTTAGTTTTAGTTTTCAACGTATTTCAAACGCTTTTGACAATCAGAATTTATGAATAACATGTACATTTTGGTAGTTTGGAGTATCATGTTATTCACGCTAGAACCCCATGTTTGAAACAACGTGAAACAACGTGATATTGCTGACGTTTCCCAGCTGTTCATATATTCTATAGATAAGATAAAAGTGATTTCAGATGACCGATTATACCGGTTGGCATGTGAATTACTCCTTTCGTTTGTGAATTGTTTAATACATAATGCAATTAGATGCACAAGGAAAAATAATATTTTTTCTCCTTTTTTTTACAAATTCATAGATTTGGAAAACAAAGTATAGGGTGGATATCGACTGAGCACCAGATGATAAACAAACCTCTCCTCTACAGGGTTTGTTTCTTGTATAAGTAAAATGCATTAATGTGACACGGAAACATCCCGATAGTAGGGAGATTGGATTACTTCCTGTTGAACGAGTGTCAGCTCGGTGTATGGTTTACCGTCAATCGACTCGTGCAGAAAAGAGAAGTTAATAGATGTTGATATCAGGCACTTAGTACACCGGATGTGTGGTCTGCTAACCGGAAGGTGTCTCTAAGTAAGTAGACTATTAGACAATAATAGAGCTCAGGATTGAAACTGATGCCACGAAGGTTTTTCATCCCCCTAATAGAGGAAAATTTAATAAAGCATTTCAAATAAGTAGAAGGCTGTTTCTTTTTAGAATTAAAGTGTTATTAAATATAAAAATTCCGAGCTTTTTTCAGAATTTCCGATTTGGAAATAAGTCGAATATAGCGAGTTGAAATATCCCGAAAAACGGTAATGTAAAACATACTGCTAAAAACAGATCTTGATACGATTCGAAGACGTGTGTTATTACGAATAGCCTGGTTATCTAAGAATATTTTTTTTATTTCTACAACTTATAAAAGCTACTTTAATGAATATCTCAAAGATTAATATCAACAAAAAGCTCGTGACTAGTAGCCTGTTTCACAAAGCGTTGTAAGTTTTCACGTATTTGTCATAGCAACCCATACTGTAGAGACGTTAATTAGTATGGAAGTTACGCCAAATATACATCTACGCCGCGTTGTGCAACAGGTCCCTCGACGTATTGATAAAAATGGCGAACAATTAGCTATTTCTGATCCAATTAAGGATGTCTATTATTTGGCATCTCATGCCCCTTTAAATACAGTACACGGCTAAACGCCTGGAACATTTTCAGCTAATATGTTCGCATCTACCATCCTATCATTTAACCTCCATTATATTACTAGTCGTGTATTCAAATGGTCCAATGGTTATCGAAGGGGTAACGAAACATTTTCTTACAGAAATAAGTATTAATCGCTTAAAACAATCGATATACATCGTACAACGAATGTGCGACGAGACACGAAAAAGAGGAAGGTCATCCATCCATCGATGTAAAATGTCACATTCGTTTTCTTTGTAATATATTTAGTTCTTATCAGACATGTTACTGACATTTAAAGTCGGTTGTCAAAAACATGATTCACGTAGAAAATGCAAAAAATGTAATATTTGTACTAATGGTCGATACATCGTCGATTGCTCCTTAAAAAAAGAACACGCTGGGCAGGTCATCAATTAAATGGGGAGAAAAAAACACTTTAGGGTTCAGAAGAAGCTCGCTAATGTTTCCGTACTAACGCCTGACAGTGAAGTTAATAAAAGATCACAATACGCAAAACAAATTGGTCAACATTCAAAATAAATTCATCCTTCACCAAAATAGCACGCAGACCAATTTTCTGCTAGCTACATTTTCCTCAAAGCTTTTCTTAAATGTCATCATGGACCATGAAAAAATCTCCAAAATATGTGTTTGGTACCGTTGGAATCGAAAAATAAGCGCGCTTTTGCTGAATCATAAAGTATTTTTTCTTCTTTAAAAAGAAATGTTGACATATATGTGTAATACGTGACGGGTACTTGGTATTTGTGCTCGATAGGTATCCCAAACCAATCTTAACAAGAACCACCAGAGTATAGCATATCCCCCGGCACCTCAATTTGGAAATAGTGGGTTATATAATAGAAAAGCAATCTTATTTGCTTTTTGCCATTAAACAATAAACTGTTCATGTTTAAAAGCCATGCGACAGCGCATTCTCAAGCTATAGAGCGGAAACCAAATTTATTGATTGGGAGTAAGGTAAATTGGCTGTGACACCCGGCGTAAAATCCGCAGAATCCTAAAAAAAGCCTTCAATTTGTCCTGTTATGAGCACAACACACTTTTCGAGTTTTATAGAGATACAACAAAGCCTTCTCAAGTTATGCAATATACACCTACATGTAACTCATAGGTTGGATATAAGGTAAATTGGCTATGGCGCGTGGCGTACAACTAGCAGAATCCTAGAATGCGGTCCCATCTGTTGAGTGTAACACTCTATTAAAGTTTCAAAGTGAGGCGACAAAGCGATGTCAAGTAATGGAGCGGAAACTATTATTTCCAAGACATAGATTGGGAATAAGGTAAATGGGATGGGCACCGGTCGCAACATTTACACAATAGTGAAAAGCAATCTCATACGTCCGTCCCATAACCCATAAGCACATCATATAAGTTTCAAAAGGAAATGTCAAACCGTTTTCAATTTATTTAGCGGACAGACAAATGGACGGACAGACAAATGGATGGACAGACAGACGGGCTGACGGAGGCTAACGATACATCCCCCTGCTCGCAAATTAATTCAGAATATACCTGTAACCGACCCGCTTTCGGTAATACAAGAGTGTAACCGATCCGCTTTCGGTTATGTTTTTAGTCTTTGTTTTTTTTGTTAATACAGTTATACTTTTTATTGCTACCATTCATGTTCAAATCAGTCGGTTAAAAAGAGTCAGCTTGTCAAGCTTGTCAAGCTTGGCGGGCTGTATGTTGGCACCTTCCTTATGTCGCCACCTTCTTTATGTCGCCATATATGTGGACAAATATAAGGTCAATCTTATGTGTGTTTCTTGTATGTCTGATGTAGAGGAGCTTTGGGCTTGGGTAAAGAATCATAGGTAACGTAAAAGTTGCGGTCAGTCAACTCATTGATAAAGTGGCCCCACTGTGCGTAAGGCGTGGCTGTGGTCGATGACTGTTGGCCTTTGGCACTATGCCAGCTCTTCAGAGACGGAGGGTCATTACGGTGTGCCCCAATTGTCAACAGCTTTTTTATTGACAAAACATCAAAGACGAACCTGGGATTAGGGACGGGGTTTATATACAGAATAAGGTTAGGTTTTGGAATATTTTATTGACAACGCTGAAGACGGACTTAGGGTTAGGGACGGGGTTTATTGACAGAAAAGGGTTAGGTTTAGCCATGTTTATTTACAAAACCTAAGGATCCTCTTGGATTCGTCCAAATACGTCATCGCAGGTCAAAGGGTATATAAATATGAAGTGCGCATGCGTGTATCGCTGTTCAGGTAACACATAGAAATTTAATACCTCTAACGCTGTGTTGGAAGTTAGGCTAGTGGAAAGATGCTACGGTCTAATTGAGTGCGCATGTGGTTATGCGCAGCTTCAGAGTGGAAAGGAAGGGGTTCGAGACCCGTTGAGTGCGGAATTAAATAGAAAAAAAAATAATCTATTAACTTGGGTGTGTTGCAGTGAAGGGAGTTGTCTACAGTAAGAGGTTAGGTGGCGCTGTTGTATACAGCAAGAAGATAGGATGAAAGAAACAGTTAATGCTTCCAAACGTCCCCGTATACTACTTTTGTTACTGTCATTATAGACCGTTTAGTCAAGAACCAATGAATGCAAGCCAATTAAAAACTTTCCCACGGTTGCTCCGCCCACATTGGCTCACCATGTATTCTTTACCATTCCCAGATTGCATTAGGTTGATATTTATAGATATGCCCCAAGTATTGGATATATATTGATGAACACCAAAAAAAAATAACACGGAATATCGTCTTGTCTAAAATAACATTGGATATAAAGAAAAAAGTTAAGTACCCCTCTGGGAAGTTTGCATCGACAGATAAAATCATTGGTGTAGGGAGATTGTTGGCAAACTGATATCGCAGAAACGATTGTGATCATAAAGGGCAACATTCTGGCGATAAGAAATCCCCATTAATGGTAATAAGCTATACAATTTATTCAGGATATCGTTTGCCGAATCAAAAGTGTCTTTCAACAAAATAAAAAGATGCTTGTAAGTATGAAACTTCAGAGTCCATCTGGCTTCACAGGGCGAACATATTGTAGTAAAATGTCACTTTGAGTGTGTAAAACACATCCCTAGAGCAAAAGGTTTCCTCGTATAGTGACCAAGTCCAGTTTACAGTCGTGAGAGATGCACCCCCGAGAGGCACCCTCGAGACATTACAGAGCCCCCTCCATAAGGAACATATGGATGGATGTTCTTGGGTGTATACGCTGTGTTTTTGTGCCTCCAAACCCTCGTTCGCCCATCCGTGACGTTGAGCAAGAGACGACTTCCGCCCGACGAATGGATTCTTCGCCAGGTCTTCAAATTCCAACCTCGTCGTGCTAAACACCAAGCCAAACGTATCTGTTGATAGCGATCTGACAATAGGGGGCGTTTGATGACTCTCCTTGCCGTCAGGCCTGTAGCTTTCAATCGGGTTTTCGCGGTGCTTGTGCGCAGACGTTGGTTGGGTAGCCATTGCAGCTTCAAAGATGAACTTGATGCAAATGCATGACGTCGTACCAATCGGATCAGTGCCCTATTTTCACGCTGTGGTGTTACAGGTGGTCGACCCAAACGTGGTCGGTCCTTCACAGCACCAGTTTCACCGTGTTTTCTCACCAATATGTATATCATGTATAACGGTAGCCTAATTGACGCCTGATAGCTTTGTACGACATCCCTGGGGAGTGCTTACAGACAATTTGCCCCTCTGATATCATCCTTGGTGCCTGTTCTCAGAAGATGAGTCCACGTTGCACAAAACCGGTCTTAAATACAAAACATTTAAGGGGAAGCATACTGAATTTGCGTAATTTACATGCAGTTTTTGCGTTACTGTCACACATGAATTCTTATCATCATAACTGGCATTATTAGTTAACATTAATGCAGGTTTATAATAATTAATTTTAGCATGGGGTGCTTAACTTTTTCTTTCTTGTATATATATCATGTATGTGAGTGAAATTGACATGTGGACTTGAAAACATGCATGCAGGGTCGTTCATACTGAAAAATGTGAAAAAAATAGACGACTGCCGAGTTTTTTGTCCTTTTTTCAAGAAAAGGCTTTAACAGTTCGTAGTATGAAGACTTAAAACAATAGCCGTTCCTTTGAACGTTTGGCTTCTAACTGATTACATGGCTTTCAGGAAGCTTCTGGTCTTTGAAAGAGAAATACTTGCTATGTCATCAGATGTGTGACACAGAAAACAATCAGCGGGCTTCTGACTTACTCATCTTGAAAGGCCACAGGAACGAATGTTTCATAACAACTTTGAAAAAAAAATCGATAGGAAACAGTTGTTGAATTTGGTTTGTATCAACGGATCACAAATTAGAACAAGAGCTGTGGAAGGAATAGAGACTTTGTGTGAATTGTTCATCCTTGACCAAAGCAAGAATGGAAATCCGAACTATCTACTAAATAAATAATTGCAAGAAGAAATATTACATTAAACAGGTAAATACATCAAAGATACACACATTGTAGCTAATTTACTAAGGTTTCTCATATAGCTTAATACCTATGAACCCTCGAGAAGCCAACGGTAGCTGCATCGTCGGTGAAGCCTTTTGTGGAAAATTAGTTTGTTCATCGTTCTTGGATTCAGATGGTCTAATTTAAATCAAAAGTTGGGCAAACATTTGCGAATGATGGATTAAATGTTGTATGCCAGTGAATGGTAAATCTATAATTGGTATTTTGTTGTTAAATGGTTAGCTAATTGTCCTACCACGGTTGCATTTAAGTTGGCTTCCTCCATCGGGACAACATTATTTTTGCGTTGGCATAACTATTGCAGAGAGTTTATCTAATGTCGGTTTGACTACTGACGGTCAAACATTAAACCACATTAAATCTAATTTTGCTCAGATTTTCTCCTAATTGAAACAACATAGCTGAATGCAATTTTCTGGGTCTCCCAGCCGAACTTTTATTTCGCCGCTAATGCTTAAAAAAATAATGTAAATGCTCACATTTAGCCTGTTACTTTTGATTAGGAAAGGCAACAGAATCCTGTAGTCGATGGCGAACAGCGAAGATACCAGGCACATGTTAGCATTTGTATGATATTTGTAGGTGTGAATGGCGAACTAAAAATCGATTTGGACGCACAGAAAATGTCAACCGGCTGTGTTGATTGAAATAGGAGAGAATAGAAGAAAAGAAATAATTATGTAAGTTATATTTTTCAACGCGTCACACCTTCCAGCTCTACTGACCAGCACAACATCAATATACTTTGGTCATAGAGCTAAGATGTTTCCATCAACGCCTTGTAAGAATTGCTTTGAGACAATGTTAGTGAATGTTACATTGGCGGGAAGTGAAGGATTTGACAATAGTTACAATACCTATTGTGCTTATTTGCAGTCTGACCGTAATCAGTCGTCGTCCAGTCAGCATGAATGAAAAGAAAGTATCGAATACCTACCATTCATTGTAATTATAAGAAAGGCCAGCTATTGAAAGCGGAATCGATGGCGAAATCAGTTTTCCTTGCTTCGGCATCGTTTTAACAACAGATGACCTTGTCGGACACACTAACATGGATAAAGACAGTCTCATGTTTACTATAAAGTTGGTTGGTTCGTTGGTTGTTTTAGGTTATTGGCGCATCTATTCGTATGAATGATGTACGCCATACTAATGAGTTATTATTACCTTGAGCGAGTAAGAAAACTGAGACATTTAGCACAATATATAAACTATCTCTATATGGGAGAATACGTTAGTACGTTTGAGAACTACTTAACCACTTAGCATGCAATACGATTGAGCTTACAACCATAAAGGATTTACAGATATGTTTGCAATAAAGATAGCGCTTTCATGTCAACACGACATAGTTCGAAAATAGCGACTAGACATATTTCACATTGTAACAAGTAGTGCAGCCAGGAATCGGCCAAACGTGTACATTCTATGCCATTTCTGGCAAGAAAATATGAACCAGTTTACAATAAATTTCTTTCAAAGGAGAATTATATTGCATGGAGGTAATGGGTAATAAACTACCTACAGCGGGGCGCTTGCATTTGACAAACGTTTGGGGAAAATATCTTAAACTCGGGTTGAATGTATATTCTTAACGCATATAATCATGATTGTAGCTGCGCCACAGAAAATTGTGATTTTTTTATTCTTTCAAAGTCTTAAAAATCGCATATTTAGCTCGTCTGGTCGTACCTGGAGGCCATATACTCGGACTAAAACTGTTTAACCATGTGTCATGCCCCTGATTATACCCCTGTAGATCAAATGTCAACATGTTTGTTTTAATATTTATCAATAAACACCTTACAGATCGGATTTTGATGAAGCACCAAAGGATGATCAGGGAATTACGGACATTTATTAGCTCTAGACGTTATCATTGGTTCTTCAAAAGTTCGTTTTTGTGAAATGAAAGATTGGCACCATTCTAAACTATCATACACCCTGAAGTATTACATCAGAACTATACTCGTTTAGCTTCCCAGCTTGTTTTATTCTCTCGTTCTTATAGAAATCACAAATTCGTATCAAAAATTTGATAAAAAAAAGCCCCTGGATTAGGTACTCTAACACCCCCACCCAAAAAATCTCCCCCCCAAAAACAAGCGTTACTCGCATAGTCCCTAGAACCTCTCACAGCAAACGATCCCTGACCTCGTTAAACCAGACTTATTTTTAAAATTTATTTACACTCGCTAAACAAACTTACCTGGACTTGAAAATGTCATCATCAACGTACTTAGAGTAAACATTAATCTGGAAAAAAGGCAAAAATAAAATAAAATCTTAAATTGAGAAATTAAGTTACGAAAAACATAAACAAATCCATTGGTTCTTTTCATTTAACGTTAATGTAAATCCTTTCCATTATATAATTTGAGATTTCCTTAAGATTTCGTTTTATCCAAGCGAAGTTATTGAAATATATGTTTGCTATAGGACAACACATGCAATCCTCCATATAACTGTAAAATATTGTTATATATAAACTCTATAGAGTGCCTTAGCGTATTGTTTGGATGTAACACAGGCTTAAAATGATAGAATATGCGTATCCGTTATTTAAAGTTTATTTACCCTAAAAAACAGTTCTGGTTTGCAAACGCCACAATCCTTGTTGATAGTTTTTATTTTAGTGACAACCTTATAATTTTGCAATGTACTTATAAAGCTTGCGTTTTTGAAAATCGAAGTTCTTCAGAAAAGTTAAACTTTTGGTGAGGATTTCCTTTACGAATCCACCATTAATCAAAGCCACCTTGAGTGGGACCCTTTTTTAATGTGTTAGGCTTAGTGTCTTGTTTGATGGAGTACATGTTAGCCGATTAGGCGATTCGAATCCTTCGTCTTATTTTCTTTGACTAAAAAACCCTGCATTCTGATACATGATGAATTAGATAAGAGGGCTCTAAGTTGGACGGCTTACATCGATCTGGTTAGCCCGATCCTCTTGGGTTTAAATCTGACACTGGTGTAAAATAAAGACTTCAGCTGCCCAGCTCAATTATTCCAGGTTTTAAGGGCATGAAATAAATACACACAAGACCTTTTTTGTTGAAACGTCAAGACATATACAAATTCTTGTTAAATTTCCTGTTGAACATCAGATAATTTTCGTGAAAATGACACCAGACTAAACCAGTTTTTTGATTGTAACTGTTGATCCAGTCATAATTTTCTTGAGTGTCGTAAAATTCAATGGAGAGTCAATTGTAGCCTTAATGATGGTCTGTGTTAACCGTCAAATACCATGGTTTACCACAGTTGTGCAACTGTACCAATGTTTTGGAAAATCCATGGTTTACCATACATCGTACAACTGTACCAATGTTTTGGAAACCCATGGTTTACCTTAGATAGTGCAACTGTACCAGTGTTGTGGAAAATCATGGTTTACATTAGATAGTACAACTGTACCAGTATTGTGGAAAACCATAATGATGTAATGAAACTTGCTTTTGACACGAGTTTTCAACACCGATGCGGATGTCTTTATCAAGTGCAATACAAGTGTTAAATGAAGCGTTGTTCGTGGCGGCGCCTTGGTGTTTTTGTAAAGAGGTGTATATGACGTGTAAGAATGACTGATTATCTTCGATCACACGATGTTTAGGTCACTGGATGAAAAATCCTTTAGTGGTGAGTTTATCCGTCCTTGCCCTCAGTTGCCGCATGTAGAGTCCGGTTTCCTACCCCACTCAACCTGACAACCCTACCATATAAATGTAATAATAGTGAGAGCTGCGTAAAACAGCAATCAATCCACTAAACCTAAAAGAAATGTTTGGTTTAACTGGTCAGCAATAGCAAAGTAACTCGAATAAATTCAACAAACACTTATTGTATGTCTCGATTGTCAATTTGCATTAGTTGAATATATTCGGATTTACTTTGCTATTGCATTATGGTAAGCTATTCAGTGGATCAACTACCTACATCATTGACTGATTGATTGATATTTTACGCCGCATTCACTTATTTGGCGGTGTTGCCAGGTTAAATGGGAGAGGAAACCGGCCTCTTTGCTCAATGAAACCCCTGACCTTCGGCGAGTACCCCGCAACTCTCCTACAAACTGCGATAGAGTAGGATTGGATCCCGCGTCGCATGGATGAAAGGCCTATGTCGGACTGAGGGCAACCCACAAGAAGATATGACTTAACTGAGTTACTTTTCCCGATATTCTGATTCCTCGTCGTTTTCTCAGAGTTTGAAAAACAGGGCTCTAATAAATGATTGGCTGTAAAAACTAAGGACAAGCCCCGAACGAAGATTGTTAAATTGTGAACTATTCTACTGCTGTTTATATAAAGCACTGACCGTTGGGTTCGGAGTTTTATTTGGGAATTTCATATTCTGTTTTGTTGTGGTTAAAAGAATCGACTGTGCAGTAGAGCCCTTTGTTGCTGTGTGTGTACTGCATAATCGGCTGTTCTAGTGTTAGACAGAAATAAACTCGTTAAAGGTACATAATTGGCGGAAAGTCGGCTTGCAGCCTTTCATCCGAAATTGGGCACTTCTTATTTTCCTACTATGAAGGTCAACGGAGAATCACAACAAACTGAGGCGGTGTCTCCTTTTAAATGTTACATTACACATGTTCAAAGAAATGGGTATTCATTACACGTGGCAAATTAACTTCGTATAAATCCATAATTTAAAATTTAAACATTTAAACTGACATGAGCGGCCAAAATGAGGATGGTTTTCATAAAGTTGATTGTCATACGAAATTCAGCGTCAAAATACCTATAAGAACTAAAAGATTCACGTTGAAATGAACAGAATATATTGGCCAAGTCAGCGACTCTTGCTAACCGATAATGTGTACCTATAACGAACAAAATTTAAATAGAAGCTAATTCTGTTTCAATGAAAATTTCTCCTATATTTGGCAGCTCATATCACTTTAAATGTACATGTTATAATAAGCATGGACTTCACGTACACGTTACAACAGAAAATAGTTTCAAAATGCTTACACTGCCACTAGTCTTGTCCTCATCGTACCATATCTGTCATAAAATATCCCAGCCAGTAGAGTTAAGGAATTCAAGGCAAAGTACACAGAACAGTACATAATAGCAAACTGATCATCTTGTTCAACGCAATCTGTAAAGTTGCCGAAATATTTAACATACGGCGTGTGGTTTGATTGAACCAGCTTTCCCATCACAGGAGACAATCCTAAATAATTGGATTTATTGGGACTTATTCCTGTATTTAATGTGGGTTTACTTAAAGGATCTCCAGAGGAAGTCGTCACGTTAAGCTTACACGAATTCCACGGTGTGTCGTCAGTGACATTTGTTCCGTGACATACCTCCGAAAAATAGCCGTCGTATTTGAGAATTTGTACGAGCCAACCCCAACCAAATACCACTCCAGAGAATAATAAGCACTCCAATAATCCCCACACAAACATCACATATTTCTTCACGCATAGATTAGCCATGGCGAAGACGGATAATCGCTGTTTGTTCCGAGAATTGGTTAAACGGCTTAATCAATACAACCGTCTATACCCTGGTCTGTATGATCGGTAACCATCTCCCACCGCTGACAACGCCCCTTGTGCATTGCTCAAAGTTACACCTGCCTATAACCTACAAATAAACCATAGAGAAAATACATTATGCAGTAAGTCGTTCGATATAAAATATGATGAAACATACGTGTAAGACAAAAGCGTCATATTAAAAAATATTTCTCGCGGATTTTGTATAATCTTCAGTGTTACGTGTATAATATGACTGTATAATAGCGTAAACTGAGGGTCAATTGCTGCCGATATCTGAGTGATGTCTAGCAACAGTTATCACTGATAGACCTTGCCAATGGTATTACAACAGTGGAAACGCCAAAGAAACCAAAACTAAAATACAAGATACACTTCGAAGCTTTGAAAAATCCAAAGATTTTGATGGATGTCGAAAGGGCTGGTTACTAGACGGTTCCCGTTAAACGGCTGGTTGCTAGACGGTTCCCGTTAAACGGCTGGTTACTAGACGGTTACCGTTAAACGGCTGGTTACTAGTAGGTTCCCGTTAAACGACTGGTTATTATAGACGGTTCCCGTTAAACGGCTGGCTACTAGACGGTTCCCGTTAAACGGCTGGTTACTAGACGGTTCCCGTTAAACGGCTGGTTACTAGACGGTTCCCGTTAAACGTCCGAGAACAGGGACACACTCTTGTTACCAGAGTTCAATCGGATACAGAAAGCATTACTTCTGTTATTCCTTCCAAGACTAGCTTGACATTTTTGCGTCATTTCTTTACCGTCATTTCTATCCCGATTGTAAAAGCTGCAATCCAATCATTTGAAGTCACTGGTCAACAAATCCAATTTAATTCAAAGAAAGTGTTTCTGTAATCCTGTCAATCGTGTATCGATGACTAACTATCATCAATCAAGATTTGAATGCCAACGCAAAATGAATAAAATGCGAGTAGGTGTTCACATTCCAACCAGTGCTTTACTTATTCTAGTTAATGGACTTCCCCAGACTGTTGTTTTCGGCATCCTAGTAAAGGCTTGGACATAATGAAATCAAATCTTTCAATGGCATTTAGAAGTTGAAAGGTTACAATAAGATGAAGAACAAGAAGTTGTTATCCATAAGTAAGATCGAGAATGGCTTTCTTCTAGCTTGAGACATGTCCCAAAATTGATTGTTTGACTGATGTTTCACGCCGCACTCAAGATTATTTCAATTATATGACGACGTGCCAGGTGAAGTGGGAGATGAAACCTGGATCTATTTTCTGGAGGAAACCCCAGACCTTCGGTGAGTAACTTTTCATTTGGTCTGAGTAGGATTCGATCCCGCGCCGCATTGATGAAAGACCTGTGCCGGACTGACGGACTATCACTCTTAACGACTGGGATCCCAAATTTGTTCAATTAACAGACTCATTCCCCAATGATGTTGAGTTTTAACTGTAAAATCATGCGAATGTTCTGAAGCACCCGATTCACAGAGTGTTAGTTATTAGGTTGTATTGTTATAAGAACTGGTACATTTTAATTCACCAGGCACCTGCGAAGGGCGATAATAGCAGTAAAAGATTAAGATATATTATATCTTTTCTTTAAATCTAGGAAAAAATAGACAAGAGTTACAAAAAAAAGCGGATACAAAAAATGAAACAAAAGAAGAAACGTTTAAAATAATTTTAGAAATTTTTGAGCAAACACACTAGGAAAACATTTCGTTGTAGCACTCGACGATAAAACGCAAATAACTTACATGCCCTTCAATAAGTTGTGAAATCAACAGTATCTTGAACCTTCCAAGTTCTGTCCAGCAAACATACCAGTAGGAACGTTTACAGCTAAAGAATAATTGATATCGAAGGCGAAATCGAAGTTATGACGATAATAGATGCTCCGATAGGAAACCGTGTCTGACAAAATGAACAAAACCAGTCTCTTTAAGGCAGTTATGCTGTGAGAGTATTACTTCCAATCGATTTCTGTTCGGCTGAGCATTTCTGGTTAGTCTCCGAACTAGCTGTGGTTGTAACAGAGGTATTCGGATGACGCTATCAGATAACCCGCTAATAGCAGACAAAACACATATCACCCATACTCTAATTGGTACAGAGGTATCTCCATGACGTAATTAGATAGCCTTTTAGCCACTAGAAAACTTTGCATTGCAGTTTTTCATAATTGTCATGGTTCATAATATAATAATTGTGATAAACGATCAAGCGATCAATACAATCTTTTGTGATTGCTCTTTATTCAGTAGTGTTCGTCCTGCTGCTTTCGTAATGCACGACGTTATTGGGCATGGACAAGCTATGTCACGGTTAAAACTTTCAAGAAAACTCCTCAGCGATCTGTTCAATTTACCAAACGCAAAGAACGATTTGGCGATATTTAAAAGTCAAGGGATTGAAACAATGCAAGTGGAAAAATAAAATCAAGAAAATAGACAACGGATAAAAAAGTTATAAAAGTCAATTCCACAAAATATTTGACATTTTTGCTCGGAGACTATATTAACACCACTCAAAAGGTAACACAATGGCTATGACTTTACGTCAAAGGGCGTAGCCCATCTGGAAAGGGAAGATTTATTTCTGGGATTTTGATAAGGAAGGTGGTCAAAGGCGTAAGCGTTTTAACACGAATCCTTTACAAGCTACATGTTTCTTAAACGACTCTCATAGAATTTTCTCATCTCAATCATATAATCACCAATGTGTATTAGACTGTATTGAACACCCATTCATACACACGAGATTTAAAACCTTGGAATGTCTTTTTAGCGACCACTTTTCAGAATTATCTCCTCATATATAACCAGCTAATAACAAACAAAACACATACATGTATCACCCATAACGCCACTTATATAACCAGCTAATAACAAACAAAACACATACATGTATCACCCATAACGCCACTTATATAACCAGCTAATAACAAACAAAACACATACATGTATCACCCATAACGCCACTTATATAACCAGCTAATAACAAACAAAACACATACATGTATCACCCATAACGCCACCAAGATTTATTGCGATCGTAATCTGGTATTATAAGTGAAGCTCTCTCCTTGTTTCGGTCCGTTTCTTAACAAGATTCGCACAATATTTTTCGCATCTCATTAAATTAATAACTATGATATTATGTGAAATAAAAAAAAGACATAAGGTAATAATGCTGTATGACCTTGATAAATAAGGAAGGCCAATTCAACCGAAACACTATGCATGTATGAAAATTGAAGCCTAAAATGTACCAGTTATCGGATATTTAATTGTGACTGTAATTCTTTTTTTAAAAGAGGATTACCAAGTCAGCCACCACTAAGTAGCTCTCCTGTATAACATAACAAATTAAAGCACTGATGCATTGCCAAATATTGAAAAGTTAAGCCTAAAATGTACCAGTTTTTACATTTATTGTGATGTATATATAAACGTGATGTTCTTTGATGTCTAAGATTCTTGACAAAAACCTCTTCCTTATGAGAGGCCCAAAAAGTTGATTTTATAATGAAAACTGGCCATTTAAACATGTTATTAGCTGCCAAATGTAGGGGAAATTTCACTTAAACCAAATTCACTAATTTTTCGCCATTTTCATTTTTAAAAAACAAGGAAAATCTATACAGCTTGTTCTGAGCTTGTGCGTAAACAAAACTGAAAGAACCAAGACGAATGTTCGTTCATTTTAGGTCAAAGTTAGTTCAAAGTACGCTCGAGAAAATTGGCATAATTTTCTTTTGTGAGAAAATAGCCGACAATTTCAAAATTACGATTTAACTGAAAATAACAGCATGATACTTTAAATGAATATTACCAAGAATAGGTTAACCAACTTAAAAATATTCGATGTACACATTATTGCGAAAAAATGCAATAAAGGGAAGACGTTTACTTACATTTTCGCCTGTAACCAATGCAATCCACAGCCGCATTAAGTGCTGACAATCTGTAAACAGTTATGCTACCAGATAATGGCAAGCGCCTACTAGTACTAGTGCATGTATCTTAAACAGCATTCCGTATGACCAACACGGGTGTTTTAGAGACGACTGCCTGTAAGAATGGACTTGCAGTAGAATGTAGTCCCTTTAAGGGAGCATTGCTTTCCAAGCAATAGGATAACCGTTCTTAATCCTTGTGGAAGTCGTCCGGAATATTTACCGTCTATCCGTAGACCTAAAGGCCCGCTCACACGGTGCGATTTGTCGTACCGACTTGTAGCAAGCGATAACAATGGATGTATTTGATTGGTTGATGATTCGTATCAACCAATTAAAAGCATCCATTTTAATCGCATGCTACAAGTCTGTACGACAAATCGCACCGTGTGAACGGATCTTAACGGTTCTGGTAATCAGACAAGCCTTCCAGATAAGCAGCTACAGTAAGGTAACATAAAGTCTGATTCAGAAAAAGGTGTTCTAATCACTACCTAGGGCAACTTTAAACAACGAGGACAATGATATATAAAAGTGTTCATTTTATGCCCATGTGCAAAACTACCAATGTACCGACTGAGCAATCAACAATGCTTATTAAAATATCAACATACACGAACTTATAATACTGACTGAATAATCAACAATGCTTATTAAGATATCAACATACACGAACTTATAATACCGACTGAGCAATCAACAATGCTTATTAAGATATTAAGATGCACAAACTTATAATACCGACTTAGTAATCAACAATGCTTATTAAAATATCAACATACACGAACTTATAATACCGACTGAGCAATCAACAATGCTTATTAAACTATCAACATACACGAACTTATAATACCGACTGAGCAATCAACAATGCTTATTAAGATATTAACAAATACGAACTCATAATACCGACTGAGTAATCAACAATGCTTATCAAAATATCAACATACACGAACTTATAATACCGACTGAGTAATCAACAATGCATATCAAAATATCAACATACACGAACTTATAATACCGACTGAGTAATCAACAATGCTTATTAAGATATTAACATACACGAACTTATAATACCGACTGAGCAATCAACAATGCTTATTAAAATATCAACATACACGAACTTATAATACCGACTGAGTAATCAACAATGCTTATTAAGATATCAACATACACGAACTTATAATACCGACTCAGTAATCGATAATGCTTATTAAAATATCAACATACACAAACTTATAATACCGACTGAGTAATCAACAATGCTTATTAAGATATTAACATAAACGAACTTATAATACCGACTGAGTAACCAACAATGCTTATTAAGATATTAACATACACGAACTTATAATACCGACTGAGTAACCAACAGTGCTTATTAAGATATTAACATACACGAACTTATAATACCGACTGAGTAATCAACAATGCTTATTAAGATATTGACATACACGAACTTATAATACCGACTGAGTAATCAACAATGCTTATTAAAATATCAACATACACGAACTTATAATACCGACGGAGTAATCAACAACGCTTATTAAACTATCAACAAACACGAACTTATAATACCGACGGAGTAATCAGCAATGCTTATTAAAATGTCACCATACACGAACTTATAATACCGACTTAGCAATCAGCAATACTTATTAAGATATTGACATAGAAGAACTCATAATACCGACTGAGTAATCAACAATGCTTATTAAAATATCAACATACACGAACTTATAATACCGACTGAGTAATCAACAATGCTTATTAAAATATTAACATACACGAACTTATAATACCGACTGAGTAATCAACAACGTTTATTAAAATGCACCATACACGAACTTATAATACCGACTTAGCAATCAGCAATACTTATTAAGATATTGACATACACGAACTTAAAATACCGACTGAGTAATCAAGGATGCTTATTAAAATATCAACATACACGAACGTATAATACCGACTGAGTAATCAAGAATGCTTATTAAAATATCAACATACACGAACGTATAATACCGACTGAGTAATCAACAATGCTTATTAAAATATCAACATACACGAACTTATAATACCGACTGAGTAATCAACAACGCTTATTAAAATGTCACCATACACGAACTTATAATACCGACTTAGCAATCAGCAATACTTATTAAGATATTGACATACACGAACTTAAAATACCGACTGAGTAATCAGCAATGCTTATTAAAATATCAACAAACACGAACTTATAATACCGACTGAGTAATCAACAATGCTTATCAAAATATCAACATACACGAACTTATAATACCGACTGAGTAATCAACAATGCTTATTAAAATATCAACATACACGAACGTATAATACCGACTGAGTTATCAAGAATGCTTATTAAAATATCAACATACACGAACGTATAATACCGACTGAGTAATCAACAATGCTTATTAAAATATCAACATACACGAACTTATAATACCGACTGAGTAATCAACAACGCTTATTAAAATGTCACCATACACGAACTTATAATACCGACTTAGCAATCAGCAATACTTATTAAGATATTGACATACACGAACTTAAAATACCGACTGAGTAATCAGCAATGCTTATTAAAATATCAACATACACGAACGTATAATACCGACTGAGTAATCAAGAATGCTTATTAAAATATCAACATACACGAACGTATAATACCGACTGAGTAATCAACAATGCTTATTAAAATATCAACATACACGAACTTATAATACCGACTGAGTAATCAACAACGCTTATTAAAATGTCACCATACACGAACTTATAATACCGACTTAGCAATCAACAATGCTTATTAATATATTAACAAATACGAACTCATAATACCGACTGAGTAATCAACAATGCTTCTTAAGATTACCTAGAAGAACTCATAATACCGACTGAGTAATCAACATTTCTTATTAAAGTGGCATGAGCTGCCAAAATTTGCATTTTTTAAATAATTTCTGAACTTAAAATACCGACTGAGTAATCAGCAATGCTTATTAAAATATCAACATACACGAACGTATAATACCGACTGAGTAATCAACAATGCTTATTAAAATATCAACATACACGAACTTATAATACCGACTGAGTAATCAACAACGCTTATTAAAATGTCACCATACACGAACTTATAATACCGACTTAGCAATCAGCAATACTTTATTAAGATATTGACATACACGAACTTAAAATACCGACTGAGTAATCAGCAATGCTTATTAAAATATCAACAAACACGAACTTATAATACCGACTTAGCAATCAGCAATACTTATTAAGATATTGACATACACGAACTTAAAATACCGACTGAGTAATCAGCAATGCTTATTAAAATATCAACATACACGAACTTATAATACCGACTGAGTAATCAACAATGCTTATTAAGATATTGACATACACTAACTTATAATACCGCCTGAGTAATCAACAATGCTTATTAAGATATTGACATACACTAACTTATAATACCGACTGAGTCATCAACAATGCTTATTAATATATCAACATACACGAACTTATAATACCGACTGAGAAATCAACAATGCTTATTAAGATATCAACATACACGAACTTATAATACCGACTGAGTAGTCAACAATGCTTATTAAAATATCAACATACAAGAACTTATAATACCGACTGAACAATCAACAATGCTAATTAAGATATCAACATACGCGAACTTATAATACCGAGTGAGTAATCAACAATGCTTATTAAGATATTGACATACACGAACTTATAATACCGACTGAGCAATCAACAATGCTAATTAATATATCAACATACACGAACTTATAATACCGACTGAGTAATCAACAATGCTTATTAAGATATCAACATAAACGAACTTATAATACCGACTGAGTAATCAACAATGCTTATTAAGATATCAACATACACGAACTTATAATACCGACTGAGCAATCAACAATGCTTATTAAGGTATTGTCATAGAAGAACTTATAATACCGATAGAGTAATCAACAATGCTTATCAAAATATCAACATACACGAACTTATAATACCGACTGAGCAATCAACAATGCTTATTAAAATATCAACATACACGAACTTATAATACCGACTGAGTAATCAACAATGCTTAATATTAAGATATCAACATACACGAACTTATAATACCGACTGAGTAATCAACAATGCTTATTAAAATATCAACATACACGAACTTGTAATACCGACTGAGTAATCAACAATGCTTATTAAGATATCAACATACACGAACTTATAATACTGACTGAGTAATCAACAATGCTTATTAAAATATCAACATACACGAACTTATAATACCGACTGAGTAATCAACAATGCTTATTAAAATATCAGCATATACGAACTTATAATACTGACTGAGTAATCAACGATGCTTATTGAGATATTAACATACACGAACTTATAATATCGACTCAGTAATCAACAATGCTTATTAATATATTAACAAATACGAACTCATAATACCGACTGAGTTATCAACAATGCTTCTTAAGATTACCTAGAAGAACTTATAATGCCGACTGAGTAATCAACATTTCTTATTAAAGTGGCATGAGCTGCCAAAATTTGCATTTTTTAAATAATTTCTGATCGTCACGACAGTAAGGGGCTTTGGAGACCATCGGAAAATTAAATGATTGGCGTTGGAATGAGGAAAATCTATACAGTATGCGACCATTCATTCATTCTAAGCCAAAAGTAGTTCAAAACAATACTTTATCGTACATTTTCAAGACTAGAAGCACTAACATTTTTTGGGATTATACGTCTTGAGAAAAATTGCGAATAATTTCAACATTCTGTTTTATCCTCAAAATATCAACATTTCGGCAGCTCATGCCACTGTCAGATATTGACATACACGAACTTATAATACTGATATAAAGAACTTGGAATACCATTTAACACACGCAATTTAACCGTCTATTTCTGGATTATATTTTTACGTACCTAAATAGTTACAGCTACATACACGTAGGATTCGAGTAGCGGTTCCCATTTGAATAATTGATAAAGCCCTTATTAAATATGAAATATAAATTTTAAAAGTTTTAATTGACTGAAGAAACTTTGTCAAAAAGAAACAAATTTATCTTTTTGAACATTTTCATATGTTACTTCCCAACCTTATACATGTACAACAAACAGTTTTTCTACTGCAACCTTATCAAGCCAGCATTATCTCAGTAATAAGAGTCACACTGTTCCGTGGAAAACTAATTTCAGACTCTCCGGTGATTCTTCTTATCCACATACTTATACCCAGCGTACAAGCACCTTAAGTGGCTTTTGGATTATTTGCCGGGGGATTCAATCAAATCAGGGAAGACAGATCGTATATAGAGAAAGCATGTTTCTCACCAGGCGGTGTAACGTCAGCGTCTGGTACAGTAACATGCTGGAGAATGTAAACAATCCAAAACCAATGTCGATTGAATCCAATGACAAACTGTGTCTTGTTATGATTCCCTTTTTCATTACATTTCGAAGACTATTCCGGTCCGTATAAGCCACATACTGTATGGATTTACCCCATTCCAACGCCAATCATTTAGTTTTTCGATAGTCTTCAAATCCTCTTACTGTCGTGACGATCAGAAATTATGAAAAAAGTGTGAATTTTGGCAGCTCATGCTACTTTAAGGTGAGATTTGTCGTACCGACTTGTGGCGTGCGATTAAAATGCTGGTATTTGATTGGTTGACAAATCGTATCAACGAAATCAAAGCATCCAATTTTAACCGCATGCTACAAATCGGTACCGTGTGAACGGGCCTTTAATCGTCTCAATACTTCTTTGACCTAATATAGTGAGAAAGTCGTCTCTGCTTTTGAAAAAGCTAAATGACTGCACTGAGGCTTGTCTGTGGCCGGTAAATGTAACCTCAACGCCATCACGAAACTCTAATGTTGATGACCCTTGATCGGTAAAGCGAGACAAATGTCTGGTGAAGTTAAACACTTCTTGGACGGAAGCGACTGATTGAAACAACAGTAACAGATAACGTTGTCTAGGTGTTGAAGATAAGGTTACTACGATACAGATAGATTCAGAGATATTGTTTTTTTCTTGAGCGAATAAATCGGCCGAGGAAAAAAATCACGCGATCAACGCACCTAGTTTTGTTAGAATGCTTTTTTAAAATTCATATTCATAGCCAAAAAAGTGTTGCACCCAACGGTAAACCATTTGTACAAACTCAAAATCGTTCAAAACTTTTCTTAAAGGTAGTTTTTCAATTAGGAGCATTGTTTGAATCATTCATGTTTTACAGAGACCAATGTTGTTCCATCTGAAATGTTTGAACTTGTTGGACTTGCTTGACGCCTTTGTCTCCATTTTGAATTTTGGAAAAAAAAATCACTTTGAGATGAAGATGTTGGATTATATATGTTATTTCGCGCGGTAATCCACATGTAGTATAGCACTGAGAAGACAGACGCAGTTGCGATACATATCAGGATTCCTCCATTACTTCGCTTATAACTGATCTAAAATACAATACAACCGCGCATTGGGAAAATCATTAAATAAATTCTCTAACAGACCATTATGGTTCTATAGTCTTCCATAATAATGAGTTCATTCATTGATAATGACGTTTAATTTCCCTGTCATTTATCTTCAAAGGCATTGTGATTCATATTGACAGATGTTTTTTTTTAATCTTCAGATATCTTCGAGGTCGGATCTGACTCGTTCTTAATGTAAAATAAACCCCCACGTATATATTCAACTGATTTCCATTTATACAAACTAAAACAATTACAGCTACGTCTAACTGAAGTCGTAGGTCACATTTATTAGTTGAAAACACCCCTTAAAGGGACACTGGCTGTTTAACCCCAGAATACTCTTTAAATGAAGAGATGAAGACGGTTTCCGTATTTTCCTTCGTTAGTAGAAGTTATGAACCTCTAATTTTTTGTTGCGAAAATTCATCAGTGTTGACACCATTCAGTAGTTTTAATTTGAAAATGAAAATAGATTTGTTAGGTACCGCAATGTAAACAGAAGCCGAGCCCGGGAATGCTCAAATATAAGCGTCTTAAGCACGTGCGGATTTTTTCGCATGACCGCGGCGTATTTTGCAATCGCACCGATAATCGCATACGTGTGTCCTCTCCCCAACGTGCGAAATTCGCCACGGATTTTTCCGCATCGAAATTCGGATCGATCAAACGTGTTTAATATTTCCGCAGCGATTTTTTCCGCCGCGGATAAAATCGCTCCGTGTGTCCTCTCCGTGCAATATTCGCTGCGGACGACCCTGACAAGCAGCCAATAGCCGCCGAGCTCCAGATCATGTAATCTTGCAAAATGCCGGACGCCGCCATCTTTAGATCACGTGACCGTCAGTATCAAGGTTGCTCTGTGCGATAATCGCAGCCGTGTGTCCTTTCGGTGCGGGTGCGAATTTATCCGCCGCGTATTTCAATGCGGATATTATCGCCGCGATCATGCGAAGAAATCCGCACGTGTGTCCCCTGCTTTAAATAGCTTGAATCGTGAATTTTAAACCATCTGACGGTTGATCTAGTTTTCAAAACAAACCTGTGAAATACTGACGGCCGCGTTGATTTGAGGGACAGAGATAGGAATTTTGATAAATGGGATACAGTCAATTCAAAACAAAAAGATCTGAAATGAGTGTTTCCAACATCTGATCGATGTTGACGTTCGGACTTCAGTTCTGGATATGCCTTCACACAACCATTTTCACATTTCAAAAATAACTAGACAGTCTTATGTGTCTCATGTTTAATTTTGAGTGATTTCACTAGCATTAAGCTCGTATAAATTCGCTTTCTTCACAAATGCCAGAAACGCTACGGCGACAACCTTAAAGATGAAATCAAATTTAAAAAAAGGTTTAATTTACTGAGAAAACTTTGCCATAACAACTTAATCTTTCAGGACATTTCAATACTTTGCTTAACAAAAATCACGATTTACTTTTCTTGCTGACTACAACCTGATATAAAGCTTGGATCATTTCCGTAATAACGATCACGTTTTCCATGGGAAACTAATTTCAGACTCTGCAGTGTGTCCTCTTATCACCATACTTATGCCTAGCGCAAAAGCGAGTAAAGTGGCTTTCGAGTTATTTGCCAAGAAATTCAATCAAATCAAATGAAGACAGATCGTATATAGAGAAAGCATGTTTCTCACCAGGCGGTGTAACGTCAGCGTCTGGTACAGTAACATGCTGGAGAATGTAAACAATCCAAAGCCAATGTCGACTGAATTCAATAACTATTGAAAGTGTGTCCTCTTGTGATTCGTTTTTATTTTCTTTCTAATTGTTGAATTTGACGCATTTTTGTTTTTCTAAATTTGTTGATTAACTGTAGCAACAGAAGAGTAGGTTTGTCCCGGTAACTTTATCCTCGTCACAAAACTATAGCATAAGCAGTGATTTAACTTTCCATTAAGTTACATATGCATAATAGCTTTTTATAAGTATTAGGCAAGTAAAATAATCTTGAAATAAAACCCCAATAATTAATCAATATGTAATGCGATGAAACAGAACATTAATCGATCTACATGTATGCTGATCGGAGATTGCTTATAATTGAGTTTGATTCAATGTGACATTGCCCTCTTTAGCATGTTCTGCACGTACAGAAAAGCTGTTTATCACAGCAACAAAAAGACCACAAAACATTTAACATGCCACGTTTGACAGCCATCGCGAGACAGAGGGCCGTTGGAAGGGTCCAACAAGGAGCGACACACGTCGATGTCGGCAGAAGATTGGGCTGTGCACGCATCACTATCACCAGGTTGATGCAGCGGTTACGTCAGACAGGTCAGACCTCAGACAGTGGAAGACCACGAGTAACCACGCCCCTTGAAGATCGTTACATCCGGGTATTACACCTGAGAAACCACACCGTAAGAGCGACGTTGACAGTGGCTACAGTACTAGGACACAGGATCAGTAGACAGACCCACTGTGAGACTTTGGGGATTTACGTACGTGAAATACCCTCTTAAATACCCTCTGGTAGACTGCAGGTCATTTTAAATGTGGCGACCAAACAGGTAGCCGTGAAACGTATAATTTCCATATCCTCTTGAGGGCCCCACACGAGTGTCCCGTGATAATGTAATGGACCGAATCACTCGGTTTGTAAACTTTCAGTTATATAATTGAAGCATTGGAGGATTCCTGATATGTACCGAAACTGCGTCTGTCTCCAACATGTGGTTTACCGGGCTAAATGTTATATATAAACAAATATCTTTTTAAATGATATTAGCATTAAATAAATTTATAATCATTTTTATTTTTTTCTTCAGTAGTAAAATATTTTGATATGTACTTTCGACGCCATTTATATTCAGCCCAAAAATATAAAAAGCGCAGACTGCCCGAGCAATGTCAAAGCCGACCGGTAGCGAGCGAAGATAGCCGCCACGTCATCCCTTCTGAGGACCGCCTCGGCACCGGAACGACAGATTGATATGTGCCAGTCAAGTTCGACGTTGGCAACGGCGGAACTGGGCACGGGTTCTGTTCTCTGATGAGGGCAGATTCCTCATCTTCAGACACACTCATGGGACCACTCGATCGGCAAATCAGGCAACGCTGTGAGCCTTCACTCAACGCCTTTGAATGATGTCTCCTCGGGGTATGGGAACGCATCACTCCCAACGTCATCAGACGTTTGATGTCATCAATCCGAAGGCGTGTTTTGGCATGTATTGATGCTCACGGTGGACATACGCGCTACTGACTTGACTTTGAGACGTGTGGTGTGACATTTCCAGTTGTTTCGGTGAACAGTGCTCTAACGAAATGTTCATTTTTCGACCCCACCCATCTTAAAAGGCTTGCCATATTGATTGTACTGATTTGATTGAAATAAAACTTGATTCAGCGATTGTGAAAAAATTTCTTTTGGACACCAGTATAGTATAGCAGTGCGGTGTTGTCGATAAAGCACATTTCTAGGGTCAATCTAAGACTTTCTACTTATATATACAGGGGATTCAACAATGGTATTCAGGATACGGTACGACTTATCATGGACCAGTCAAGCCTGGTGTATAATCGTCGGGAATCAGCTGATCGTTATCCCATATCTAAATGGCATCAGTTCATCCCCATTGTCCGATTTGAATATATTTTTTCTCTTTTTATCGGATTACCACTAGAGTTTCATTGTTTGTTCAGACACCGAGTTGGGAAACGAGTTGTATTGACTGTCGTCAAAAACAGTATGTTCTATAATAACAATTCTGGTTTAAATTAGAATTCAACCTGTACAGGTATAGACAGAAAACACAACAATTGAAGAACGTTGTTAAGCAAATATCCCCACTTACAAATGCACTTGTATTATGTATGAATGAAGACGACTGTTGCTTACGAATAACAACATCTTAGTTTATTGGGTGAAGAACTACATGGGAACGTCGTCATCCCATACACTAAGAAGTTGTTATCCATAAGCAGCAGTCGTCTTGTCGTTTGTACTTACAACTTTTAAATGCCATTGAAAGATTTGCATTTTGTAGCTTAGTTGTCTACAATTACGATAAACTGCTTGAAGGACCTCCTTAAATGTTCTTTGTTTTGTTGTGTGAACGTACATGTATGACCGCTTTATCAGTTAGAAAGTGTGATTTAAATATTTATCGACACTTAACACTAAAGGCAAGTGAGATAAAAGGTATATTTAAGACTTGGCTGAAATCTGAAAGTCGAAGTCCATCGACCTAATTAAATTAAAAGACATAACTAAAATACCAAATATGAGCTTTCTGCTAATACCAATCTCGGATATATTCGTTAAAGTGGCATGAGCTGCCAAAATGTTGACATTTGGCGTTAAAACAGAATGTTGAAATTATTGGCTATTTTTCTCAAAACGTATAATTCAGAAGCTTTTTAGTACTTCTAGTCTCGAAAATGTACGATAAAGTATTATTTTGAACTAACTTTGGCTTAGAATGAATGAATGGGTGTCCCGGTTATTTAAATTTTGTTTACGTTTTCGCTTCGTACGGGCCAAATACTGTATGGATTTTCTCCGTTCCAGCGCCAATCATTTAGTTTTTCAATGGCCTTCAAAGCCCCTTACTGTCGTGACGATCAGAAATTGTGAAAAAAGTGTGAATTTTAGCAGCTCATGCCACTTTAACCTCTCTCTCCCTAAGAAAGAGAAGACAGTCCTTTGAAGAAGGTATTTTTTTCAGCATTTCCATTTGGAAGTGAGCGGTTTTGTTTTTCAGCGTGCTCCAAACACTCGCATCGTATTGACTACTAGATCAAGCCACATGACGATATGTATCGCGTTAGTGCGATTCGCACTGTTTCCGCATTAATAGTCACTTTTAACTGTAGTCTAAAGACACCGGTTTGTTATTATAAAATTGACTGTGATAACTATTGTATCATTATGAAGGGGATAAGAGGGTGGGGGGGGGGGCGATTTCGATCCTTTTTTGGATTATACTGAAACGATTCCAATTTTCGTCAATATTGATAACACAGACGACACAAGTGGCTTTCTATCACTAAATCATCATTAATGAATCGACAGCCCCTGCACTACTTCGCATACTATTTTATTTTTAGCAACAGTCATATTTGTCAAGAAACATATTTTCCAAGATACATATATATTCACTTGCAACACATTTATAATGCATATCAGAGGGATTTTCTCCATTAACTAGCTTCAATTCTATGATTATCACACATAAGCCGAAATAAAACATACCCTTTTAAGACCATCACTGTTTGACAAGACCTCAAAGGAATTGTTGCCAGTTTACGTCGTTAAACGTTTTATTTGTGGATTTGAGTATTGTCCCTTGCGGTAAAAAGCATAAAACCTATGCGTGATTTGGGGAAAAACATTTCCTTTAAGTACCAGAAGTTCTCTTTTCCTCTCTGAAATCAATATTTAGCAAAAACATTGCACTAAAGGAAGCAAAAAAGGGATTAAAAAACCGCTTCGACGTTTAAATCCTTCAAGTGTAAAACTGGTTTGAGTGCCTTGGTATTTTTGCGCTGTTCTTCTTCCATTTTCTGAACAGAGAATGACACTTGGGCTTGTTTGTGTAAAATGTCAACTTAACATCATTATAATTGGTTGTTTTAGGTTTGTAGGTCGCGCTCAAGATTACTTCACTTAAATGGCGGCGTTGCCAGATTTAGAGAGGGGAGGGAGGGGGCTGCTCTTTATCCGGAGGAAACCCCCGGCCTTCGGCGAGTACCTCGCAAATCTCCCACATACGGCGATCGCGTGTAAAAATCCACTTTAAAAGTGTTGATTTCTTTTTTGTTCTGAGTAGGATTCGAACCCGCGCCGCATCGATGGAAGGCCTGTGTCGGACTGAAAGACTATCCTTCTAGCCGGCTGAGACACCGAGCCCCCCCCCCCCCCTCGAATAAATCGGCTAGGGAAAAAAATCACGCGATCAACGCACCTAGTTTTGTTAGAATGTTTTTTTTTTATTCATATACATAGCCAAAAAAGTGTTGCAGCCAACGGTAAACCATTTTTACAAACTGAAAATCATTAAAAACTTTTCTTAAAGGTAGTTTTTCAATTAGGAGCATTGTTTATATTATAATTTCAACAATCTAATATAACGTCAAAATATCAACATTTTGGCAGCTCATGTCCCTTTAAAGATGAAATCAAATTTATAAAAAAAAAGTTTTAATTTACTGAGAAAACTTTGCCATAACAACTTAATCTTTCAGGACATTTCAATACTTTGCTTAACAAAAATCACGGTTTACTTTTCTTGCTGACTACAACCTGATATAAAGCTTGGATGATTTCCGTAATAACGATCACGTTTTCCATGGGAAACTAATTTCAGACTCTGCAGTGAATCCTCTTATCCCATACTTATGCCCAGCGCAAATGCGAGTAAAGTGGCTTTCGAGTTATTTGCCAAGAAATTCAATCAAATCAAATCAAGACAGATCGTATATAGAGAAAGCATGTTTCTCGCCAGGCGGTATAACCAGAGTAGATTGACAAGCGTGGTCACTTCGTTCGCGCCATGTTGAATTTTAACTGACACTTAGGAACGCTTAGGAACCTCCTTTCTGTAGGGGGCGCTTTACAGTCGAATCGTGTACAGTTGGAACACCCTTCCGCTAGGGGGCCAGAATAACATGCCGGCAATGCTGATTGAACGAAGTGACCACTCTTGTCAATCTACTCTCTTTGGTATAACGTCAGCTTCTGGTACATTAACATGGTGGAGAATGTAAACAATCCAAAACCAATGTCGACTGAATTCAATAACTATTGAAAGTGTGTCTCATTGTGATTGGTTTTTAGTTTCTTTCTATTTGTTGAATTTGACGCATTTTCAACTTTTGAAAGTGTGTTTCCTTGTGATTCGTTTTTATTTTCTTTCCATTTGTTGAATTTGACGCATTTTCAACTTTTGAAAGTGTGTCTCCTTGTGATTCGTTTTTATTTTCTTTCTATTTGTTGAATTTGAAGCATTTTTCCCAAATTTGTTGATTAACTGTAGCAACAGAAGAGTAGGTTTGTCCCGGTAACTTTATCCTCGTCACAAAACTATAGCAAAAGCAGTGATTTAACTTTCCATTAAGTTACATATGCATAATAGTTTTTTATAAGTATTAAGCAAGTAAATCAATCTTGAAACAAAACCCCAATAATTAATCAATATGTAATGCGATAAAACAGGACATTAATTGATCTACATGTATGCTGACGGGAGATTGCTTATAAAACCGAGTCTGATCCCACCATTTAATAATATATCCAATAGTAATATACTCTAGTGTCCCAAAGAAACGATACCAACTTGTTTTCAAAATATTTTTGTTACGAATTGATTTTGTATTTTGAAAACATGCCAATTTGTATTGCAAATCCCAAACACAGGACATCAGCCAAAAATACCGGGAACACATTTCGTGCAAGTGCCATTGCCCTCTTTAGCATTTTCTACACGTGCAAATAAGCTGTTTAAAAGGGCTGAGCGTACACGTTGATATCACAGTAATAAAAAGACCACAGGACATGTCACGTTTGACAGCAATCGAGAGAGAGGGCGAAGCGTCGGAATGGTCGAACAGGGAGCGACACACGCCGATGTAGGCAGAAAGTTGGGCTGTGCACGCATCACTATCACCAGGTTGATGCAGCGGTTACGTCAGACTTCAGACAGTAAAAGACCACCAGTAACCACCCCCTTGAAGATCGTTACATCCGGGTATTACACCTGAGAAACCACAGCGTAGAAGCGACGTTCGCAGTGACCACAGCACTGGGACGCAGGATCAGTAGACAGACCAAAGAGAGTAGATTGACAAGAGTGATCACTTCGTCCGCACCATGTTGAATTCGAAAAATTTCAATTTAATTCAACTTTATTGTACTTGGCACTTGAACAAAGCAGAGTACAAACAACAAAAAGTGTAACAATCATAACTTGGGAATATTTACAATGGTAACTAAAGTATCCGCTGACACGGACGCGATTCGATTATTAGGAACCTCCTTTCTGTAGGGGGCGCTTTACAGTCGAATCGTGTACAGTCGGAACATCCTTCCGCTAGGGGGCCGAAACACATGCCGGCAATGCTGATTGGACGAAGTGACCACTCTTGTCAATCTACTCTCTTTGGACAGACCCGCTCTGAGACTGGGGATTTACGTACGTGAATACCCTCTGATAGACTGCAGGTCATTTTAAATGTGGCGACCAAACAGGTAGCCGTGAAACGAATAATTTCCATATCCTCTTAAGGGTCCCACAAAAGAGTCCCCGTGATACTGTAAGGGACCGAAACACTCGGTTTGTAAACTTTCAGCCTCGATCAGTTATATAATTGAAGCATTGAAGGGTTCCTTCCATTGAAGTCTCCAACATGCGGTTTACCGGGCTAAATGATATATATAAACAAATATATATTTAAATGATATTAGCATTAAATACATTTATAATCATTTTAATTTATTTTTTTCTTCTGTAGTAAAATATTTTGATATGTACTTGCGATGCCATTTGTATTCAGCCCAAAAATATAAAAAGCGCAGACTGCCCGAGGCATGTCAAAGCCGACCGGTAGCGAGCGAAGATAGCCGCCACGTCATCCCTTCTGAGGACCGCCGCGGCACGGGAACGACAGATTGATATGGGCCAGTCGAGTTCGACGTTGGCAACGGCGGGACTGAGCACGGGTTCTGTTCTCTGATGAGAGCAGATTCCTCATCTTCAGACACACTTATGGGACCACGTAGATCGGCAAATGAGACACCGCGATGAGCCTATACAGTCAACGTCTTGGATTTGGAACTATGTCTGCACGAGGAATGGGAACGCAGCACTCTCAACTTCATCAGACCTTTGACGTCATCGGTCCGAAGGCGTGTTCTGACATGTATTGGTGCTCACGGAGGACATACCTGCTACTGACTTGACGTTGAGACGTGTGGTGTGACATTTCCCGTTGTTTCTGTGATCAGTGCTCTAACGAAATGTTCATTTTTCGACCCCACCCATCTTAAAAGGCTTGCCATATTGATTGTACTGATTTGATTGAAATGGATTTTGGTGAAGAGGCTGGGAAAAGATTTCTCACAAGAATAACACCAAACTTAAACTTCTGCATTGTTTAGTTTTTATTTTATGTTGTTGTAAACACGTGGTATCGTTTATTTTGGACACTAGTGTACAGTAGCATAGCAGTGCGGTATTGTCGATAAAGCACATATCTAGGGTCAATCTAAGACTTTCTATTTATATATATACAGGGGATTTAACAATGGTATTCAGGATACGGTACGACTTGTCATGGACCAGTCAAGCCTGGTGTATAATCTCTGGGAATCAGCCGATCGTAATCCCATATCTCAATGGCATCAGTTCATCCCCTTTGTCCGAATTGAATTTTTTTTCTCTTTTGATCGGATTACCACTAGAGTTTCATTGTTTATTCAGACACCGAGTTGGGAAAGGAGTTCTATTGACTGCCGTCAAAAACAGTATGTTCTATAATAACCATTTCTGATTTAAATTAGAACTCAACCTGCACAGGTATTGACAGAAAACACAACAATTGAAGAATGCTGTTAAGCAAATATCCCCATTCCCCACTTACAAATGTACTAGTTGTATCAACGTACATGTATGACCGCTATATCAGTTAGAAAGTGTGATTTAAATATTTATAGACACTAAACACTATAAGGTAAGTGAGATAAAAGGTATATTTAGGACTTGACTGAAATCTGAAAGTCGAAGTCCATCTACCTAAATAAATTAAAAGACATAGCTAGAAATACCAAATATGAGCTTTCTGCTAATACCAATCTCGGATATATTCGTTAAAGTGGCATGAGCTGGCAAAATGTTGAAATTTTGGCGTGAAAACAGAATGTCGAAATTATTGGCTATTTTTCTCAAAATGTATAATTCAGAAGCTTTTTAGTGCTTCTAGTCTCGAAAATGTACGAGAAAGTATGGTTTTGAACTAACTTTGGCTTAGAATGAATGAATGGTCGTCCCGGTTATTTACATTTTGTTTACTGAATTTTGGCAGCCCATGCGACTTTAAGGTATTTTTTTCAGCATTTCCATTTGGAAGGGAGCGGTTTTGTTTTTCAGCGTGCTCCAAACACTTGCATCGAATTGATCAAGCCACATGACGATCTGTATCGCGTTAGTGCGATTCGCACTGTTTCGGCATTGATAGCCACTTATAACTGTTATTATAAAATGGACTGTGATAACTTTTGTATCATTATGAAGGGTACGGGGGGGGGATTTTATTTTTAGACTGAAACGAGTCCAATTATTGCCGAGCCTGATGACGTCACATAGATTTACGCAAAGCCTTCTGGGTAAAATGTACCTCAGTTCGCCATTGTGTTTATATTGGTACTTAACAAGATGTCACTTTTTTGGAAAACATTGATGACATAACCTGTTTTTATCCACACATTGTTTCTGGTAACTTTACGCCTTTTACGTCTTTTTCTCGATAAAGTATTATTTCGTCCGCCATATTTTAAAATTATGTTCAGATCCCTCAATCCCCGAAATGCTCTGTGCGTAAATTCCAAGTGACCTCATCAAGCAATCGGTCAATTCTCGTCAACATTGATAAAACAGGCGACACAAGTGGCTTTCTATCAATAAAGCATCATTAATGAAGGGACAGCCCCTGCACTACTTCGCATACTATTGTCTTTTTAGCAACAGACAGTGCCAACAGTCATATTTGTCAGGAAACATATTTTCCAAGATACATATATATTCACTTACAACGCATTATAATGCATATCAGGAGGATTTTCTCCATTAACTAACTTCAATTCTATGATTATCACACATAAGCGGAAATAAAACATACCCTCCTAAGACCATTACTGTTTGTCAGGACCTCAAAGGAATTGTTGCCAGTTTACGTCGTTAAACGTTTTATTTGTGGATTTGAGTATTGTCCCTTGCGGTAAAAAGCACAAAACCTATGTGTGATTTGGGAAAAAACATTTACTTTAAGTACCAGAAGTTCTCTTTTCCTCTCTGACATCAATATTTTGCAAAAACATTGCACTGAAGGAACCAAAAAAGGGATTAAAAAACCGCTTCGACGTTTAAATCCTTCAAGTGTAAAACTGCCTTGGTATTTTTGCTGCCTTCTTCCATTTTCTGAACAGAGAATGACACTTGGGCTTGTTTGAGTAAAATGTCAACTTAACATCATTATAATTGGTTGTTTTGGTTGGTAGGTCGCGCTCAAGATTATTTCACTGATATGGCGGCGTTGCCAGGTTTTGTGGGGGTAGGTGGGGGTGACTCTTTGCCCGGAGGAAACACCCGGCCTTCGGCGAGTACCTCGCAAATCTCCCACATACGGCGATCGCGTGTAAAAATCCACTTTAAAAGTGTTCATTTTTTTGGTTCTGAGTAGGATTCGAACCCGCGCCGGATCGATGGAAGGCCTGTGTGGGATTGAAATACTATGACCCTAACCGGCTGAGTCACCGATCCCTCCTGGATCATTATAAAACTCGGACATTGACTGATAACCGACCGATCGAAACGTCTGGTGAAATTAGCTATAGTGGACGGAAACGAGTAATTGAAACAACAGTAACAGATAACGTTGCCTTGGTGTTAAAGATTAGCCTACTATAATAGATATATATACAGATATGTCAATAGATTAGTGTTTAGTGGAGCAAACAAAGTAGCGGTAAAAATAATCACCGATATTTATTATGATCATATAAGCCTTATACGTATTGAAAAGTATTGTAATCAACATCTGGTATTCGTATTGTAATCAACATCTGGTATTCGTATTGTAATCAACATCTGGTATTCGTATTGTAATCAACATCTGGTATTCGTATTGTAATCAACATCTGGTATTCGTATTGTAATCAACATCTGGTATTCGTATTGTAATCAACATCTGGTATTCGTATTGTAATCAACATCTGGTATTCGGGTACCGTATTTCAGTGATGTCTCTTATATTCACTGACCCAACGTATTTACTAACTTCTTGTACTAATCTACTTTGTATCAGGAGTCTGTTTCACAAAGAGGCGAAGCGTAAGTTTTCCGTAACTGTCTTGGCAACTCATACTGTAGAGATACGTTGCTAAGAAAGTTACTCAAAAAATACATCCACACCGTTTTGTGAAACATGCTCCAGGAGCCTGTTTCACAAAGCGGCGCAGCGTAGGTTTTTCCGTATCTTCCATAGCAACGTATCTCTACAGTATGGGTTTCTATGGCAGTTACGCGAAAACTCCGCTAAGTGAAACAGACTCGTGGTGAGCAACGCGTGTTCGATTCCAGCTTTACGACGTTTTTCTGTCTGGAAAGTTCCGGAGCCGGTTTCACAAAGCGGCGTAGATGTATTTTTTGCGTGACTTTCAGACTAACGTATCTCTACAGTATGGGTTGCCATGGCAGTTACGTGAAAACTTACGCTACGCTGCTTAGTGAAACAGGCTCCTGGCCCTTTGATTGACTCGACACCACTTTCAATTTTATTAAACAACTTTAAGATAAGATACATTCCAAATACAATTTTATTTTGACTTGATTTGTAGAATTTTTCGCTGTAGTTTAAATTATTCCAATGACTGAAACGTTTATCAGAGTACATGTACCAACTAAACCTTGACGAACCAATACTTTAGATGTTAACGCTTCACCTAACTTGTCGATAATTTGTATACTATAAGAAATGCACGTCTTTGGTTTTGCAAAACGTCCATGTTGCGATATTGGTATTTTGAGTTAGCTGAACCATCAAGATACAAATATATATAAAAAACGGAATGCACTTTCATTTTGATCAAATTAAGTATCTACTATACCACATAACACAGGTCTCAACCACGTCTTTGTGTCGCTTTTCCTTATTCAACGGAATACGCGTTCTGATAGCACAGCGCAAGAAGAGAGAGCGACTTAGCCAGAAGCCAACCTCTTTAACCACCAGTCGTTTCCTTTAAGAGGTTTGCTAACTGCCGATAGAGGCACCTTATAAAGTCACTGATACCGGCAGATCTTCGGCTGATTGCGAGGGACACCATTGTGGGGATAAATGGTAGAGCAACCAATTATACGGACCATCTACTTTTCATCCGATGATTGAGAAAATTACTAGATGAAATTTCTAATCGATCATTATGATTCTCTGTTCTTCCATACACACGTGCATTAAGACGTCCATTCAATGATAACTCCCTGGTATTAATCTCCAAGACATCGTGATCGATATTGACAGATGCTTTTTTTTGTTTCTAATCCACAGGTATCTTGGAAGTCTGATCTGACACGTTCTTTATTTAAAAAATCCCTCTTAGCATTTCATCAAAAGAAAACGAATTGCAGGTTACAAATATTAATGGATGCTTTGGTGTTAAAATCCTGACAATTACCTCGCAACCAGGTTTCTTAAGAAACGGGAAAACATGTTTGGCTTTCAATCAGTTCCTAGTTTTAGCCCTCCACCAGTTTGAGTATCGTCTCCGGGCGATCTTCTAAAGATCTTTTCAACTATATGTTTTGACTTAAGGACTCTTAACTTAAATTGTCACTGGGCTCATGTAATATTTGACATGTCTCACTTACAGTCTTACACCTACATCATATTGGTTGCAGAAGTTTATTAAAATTCCACATACATTGCACATGCATATCGTGGCACGGTGTGGATAGTTTATCTGGGAGTGGGGGTCTTTTCTGGGGTATCCCAAACTCATTGTTATCATGTTGTCAGATATTCTAATGGAAGAAACATGTAAGAACACATCCGCAAAACAACAGCTAAATGGCAGATTTAATAATGATGCGATCAGGATAAACTAATAATATAAAGATCACGGCATACATTGTTCTTGTATACGGAGTATGGTTTAATTCTTGCTCAAGTGTTAATTGCATAAGCGAAATCAGACCTTTAATAAAAGTATCGTAAACATATCCCAGACAAAAGATTCTGATTAGAAATTGCTAACAAATACAAACTGGCTCCCCATAGTTTTTTCTGTATACATAGTATTGTGTCTGAAGCAGTGTGAATCCAAGCTGTATTGAAAGCTACAATTGTAAATATAAATATAATTTTTCACTCAGATGTGCTGACGATGCTTTTGTAGCTTGATACCTCGGTAAATAGGAACTCGCATCCTAATTAGTTACACATCCTGTCAAACTCACAACGGGATGAAAGAAAACAACAAACTACTTTATTGGATGGTTGATTGTTTTAGCGCGTCTATTCGTATGGATGACACCTTTCTTGGATAGTCGGCGGAACTAAGTCAAATATCAAGACTTCAGTGAATCGAAAACCCAAACAATGCAGATCTTAATATTCACAATTCATCAGTATCCAAATATCAAAATAAATGAGAGAATCAAGGAAAAGGCTTCAAAAGTATAACCAAATAAATTCACGAAAGGATTTTCACCCAGGGCTATTAGAAAGTCAAATGTCAAACAATTTATTAAGCAACTAAATAACGATACAAATAAACGTAGTTCGTTTGCAAAGGTAACTAAGTCAGGAAAAACTACATTACCGAACAGTAATATGAACAGTAGATACACTGAATAAGCAACGTACAACCAAAAGAGTAACTCTCGGGCAGGGACATTGTGGCTCTACTATAACCATGTTTGCTGACCCAGCAAGGAGGAACATTAAGTATGCAAAATACATTAGCTTGCCGGACGTTCTATGGTCTGTGGAGCCTAATGTCCAAATTAGGATGCGGGTGGGTGTTTTGGTCAGTTGTTACTTTTGTCGCCATATGACATTAGCAGTCGAGTGCGACGTTAAGCCACAATCAATCAATAAATAAATAAAACCATGGAATGAATGTATCCACATTTAATTATCAATATTTAAAATTGAAACATATTCCGTCATTCTTTGTTAATGTCATTGTCATCACAATGTTTTGGTATTTTTGGAGATACAATTTTCAAAATTTATATACCTATTAAAGACATGGGCTCAGTGTGGAAAATTCGCGATTTACTTCATGTCGATGCTTTAAAGTGGCATGAGCTGCCAAAATGTTGATATTTTGACGTTAAAACAAAATGTTATAATTACTGGCAATTTTTCTCAAGACGTAATTCAGAACCTTTTTAGTGCTTCCAGTCTTGAAAATGTACGATAAAATATTGTTTTGAACTAACTTTTGCTCAAAATGAATGAATGGTCATCCCGGTTATTTAAATTTTGCTTACTTTTCGAACACGTTTTCGATGCGTACAGGACATACTGTATGGATTTTCCTCATTCCAAAGCCAATCATTTAGTTTTTCGATGGTCTTCAAAGCCTCTTCCTGTCGTGACGATCAGAAATTATGAAAAAAGTGTGAATTTTGGCAGCTCATGCCACTTTAATTATTTCTCAATAGAATTACCAAGATCCTCAAACAAAAGCCGAGGGATCGCTATCAACACACGCTAGTAACTTAACGTGATAACGAGAGTTGTAAAGACGTCTTTCGTGAATTCAAAGGTCATCTCGAGTGAAACATAAAAGTCCATGTGATTTAAAGAAAAAAAAGTTGAAAAATAGAAGGCCTTCTCGTTTATCCCTTGGTTTTTGAGATTAACCATCTCTTTTTTGTAAGCTCAATTCGCCTGGGATTGATGTTTTGGAGGGTTAATTGCAATCCAGGGTCTAGCGAGAGCCATTTAATTCAATTCTAAAGTAAAAACATTCGCCTGAATGTAACATTTCGCTTAAAACTAAAAACTTATTTTCGCCTACGGTTAAAAACTGATTTTCCCCTAAAGTTAAAAATTTATTCGAACATAGCACTGTGCTGCCTAACCTAACTCATTGGCCAGTCTAGTGTGTTTTTCAGAGAGCCAGCGAACTGACAGGGGACAGGGTAAATTCTACCGGAGATATTGTCGTTACCGTGGTTCTGTGACGTTTGTTACCAAACGATCTGGGAACCTATACAACAGCTGATGCAATTACTAACAGTAAACCCCCCTTAGAAAAGACAAGTCTGACTGAGATGACACTCGAAGAGATAACGTTGTCCTGGTGTTGCCATGTATAACTACGAGTAAGATATAAAAAAGTAACAGTAGTGGGACAGTTATTGTCCTCGTAAATACCCATTTTGTTTCCTAATAAACATGCATAAAACTGGGACACCTTTTCAGGATTTAATTTCTTATTGCAGTGCTCATTTCAACAAAATATTTTCCCAATTTGTGAGCAGTCGCCAAAGTTTTTTAATAATTATATTTGAAGGAAATCTCAATATTGAACTCTTGTTACCATTTCTGTGCTTTGTGGTAATGATTTATATGGCTTGTAGGGTTTTTTTTTCTTAATCATTTAATTGTACCAAAAACAGAAATACACTTACATTCTAGAATGAAATAATCCTATATATCAAACACAGCATCCACGAAACGCCCTTGTCCAACAAAGCGGTAGCACCATCTATTCTTATTCCGGAAAAGACGTCTTCAGGGAATACTCTACCAAAAGAAACGACGGCTTGCAGCGAGGAACCAGCCTCTTTAAGAGCAAGTCGTTTCCCTAAGAGGTTTGTCGACGATCGATCAAAGTGCCGATAGAGACGCCTTATAAAGTCAGTGATACCGGCAGATCTTCGACTTGAGACGAGTGACGGATATGCCGGAATACGATGGCGTGCGTTAAGAGAGTAATAGTACGGCAGGTCCGATATTTATTAGGCTCGATTTGTCGAGATCTTAATAGAAAATCGAAAAGACCACGTCGGTTTAGGTGTACTAGAGGAAAATAATAATCTGTTCTTCCACAGGCACGTATAGTTAAAAGGAGCCTTATAAGTGATAATTCTTTTTAATCTGCTTGGTATTGGTCTGTATGTACAGTGAGATTGAAATTGACAAATGACTATTCTAATTCCTTAATATCTTCATCGTCTGGGCTGGCATGAGCTTTATCAAACCCTCCCTTTGTCATCAACTACCCATACAAGGAAAAGCAGCTTCTATAGATTGATTGGTTATTTCTTTGAGACGGAAGTTTTGTTTGCACCGCATTCAAAATTTATTTTTCTTACACAGCTAATCCCGCGGAAAACTAACAATCTTCCGCTAAGGTGTATCCTGTGTCTCTGGTCCTATGTGACCCGGGTTCTTTCCAAAGTTGATAAATACATCGTCTGATTGACACTGAAATGGGGGCACGAATTTTATGCGGGCCGGAGATAAGTATGGTCTAGTTCGGAATATAATGGTCGCATTAGCACACATATAAACCGGGCCAGATGGAACATTCGAGTATTTCTCCTTCGTTCGACACACCCGCAGTTTCTCTTCTAGTCCCTTCCTGACGTTGGCTAATTAAGAAATCAACCAATTATAGTTTTTCGGTTTCTACACAAAAATTCCATACCATATCGGGACTATGAATTGTTGATTTCTAAATTGACAAGCGTTAGAGAGTGGTTGGTAGAGAAGCAAGTTGAACAAGGTTGAACGTAGGAGAATTTCATACCATACCGGATCTATGATTGGTTGATTTCTATATTTGCAAGCGTTAGAGATTGGTTGATAGATAAGCAACGAGTAAGTTGAACGAAGGAGAATTTCATACCATACCGGATCTATGAGTTCTATATTTGCCAGCGTTAGAGGGTGGTTGTAAGAAAAGCAACGAGTAAGTTGAACGAAGGAGAATTTCATACCATACCGGATCTTTGATTTCTATATTTGCCAGCGTTAGGGAGTGGTTGGTAGAGAAGCAACGAGTAAGTTGAACGAAGGAGAATTTCATACCATACCGGATCTATGATTGGTTGATTTCTATATTTGCCAGCGTTAGAGAGTGGTTGGTAGAGAAGCAACGAGTAAGTTGAACGAAGGAGAATTTCATACCATACCGAATCTATGATTTCGATATTTACCAGCGTTAGAGAGTGGTTCGAAGAGAATCAGCTATTGATTTGAATGAAAATGCTAGCTACGTATAGATGGAAATGTACCATACGAAAGCCGTACCACATAGAGCTCGAGACACAAAGAACTGAATGTACCTTATCCCTTTCCGCTGGTACTATTTTCTCACCCATTCAAATTCAAACATTAGCCAACTTGCACAGTTCCGCATACAATCGTTCGGTTTTATTAATAAGTTATTTTCTTTGTATAGATGGAATATAAAATTGTTTTTTACGTATAACCCTGTCTTTTATGCCTTGGGTCGACCTTATGTTTGTTCTCTTAGCTTATTAAGAATAAGACAAAATAAGTGCAGTGCTTCCACAGAACTGTAGTGTCGACGAATCAATCGAATTCAGTTTTTCAGTAGACTTTCAGGACACATTATACTTGACAATTTGTAAGTTTATTTTAATCTTCAGACTTTGGCTATTCAGTTCGTTAAAAATATCGTGTCCCGATTTATTTCACGATTTTTGTGTGGACCATCTTACATTAGAGAGCGGTAAAAATACGTCATTATTGATCTAAAAATAGCTTATGCAACATAGTCATCCTCAAGCCGAGAGCTTTCGTGGGGTCTTAAACACAGAGCTAATATTTTTGTTCATGTTCTTGTTACGGAATATTCATTTGAAAGGTCTGAGATTGGACCGATATGGGCCCTTCTCTTCCTCAAGCAGAGAAAATGGTGACAGGGATAAGCCACCGAAAGGCTTGAACTTGACTTTTCAAATAGCTTGAGGGTCAGTGGGATGTTTAAAGCGCTTTGACGATTGTTATCTAAGTTAAACTGTACATATTTCTAGAGATTTCCCATCCTTAAAGATGAGTAGGTTAATCAAATAGGAATAAAAAATTGCGTGCAATCAATAGATGTGTAAGTTTAAAGGTTGGCGAAAAACTCCAATCACAAAGATGACAGACGTTCCCTTAGAAATAGAAAATATCTTCCACTGGCCAAATGTCTTGATTAAGAAAGGAAGCATGATCGATTGTGTATTCCAGACAGGATGTTTTCAGAAATGTCCCAAAGTCATCCCTTAATTTCCGACAAATGCGAGAAATCAGACCTGTTCCCTAGCTCAGTAGGTGTTCGACAAGGGAAGAATTTGTCACCCGTTTTGTTTTCTATTTCCATTAATGACCTAGAAAATGTTCTGCTCGCAAATGGGTGCGCAATTGTTAACACATTAGCAAATACTGAATTCACTGAATTATTTTCTACTTTTCTAACTTCATCATACTGTATGCCGATGATACTGTCCTTCTCACCGAGTTACCACAAGCTCTCCAAGATCCTCCTAAGTTAAATTATGAACACTCGGAGCTGATATTTAACTAGATTTGTCAGATAAACTCGTCGTACTAATCTTATTTTATGGATGCGGAATTTAGGGTTTTGTACAGTTATTCTGAGCTGATTTAAAATGCCGCAAATTGCATGGTTTATGGTGAGTTAGGCCGAATGCCAATTATAATAAAATAGCAAAAAGATTGAATTCATTTTGGGCCAATGTGTTAATGGACACTAAAACAACAAATTTTTGAGCAAGGTCAATTGTATTATTTATAAATTATTTATGACAGGATCACACAAATCTAAATGGCTTGCATATATCAAAGACTACTTAGAATCCTGTGGATTAGCGAGCATTTGCGCTTCGCAAGCTTCCCCAAGTAAAGCATAGATAATCAACAAGGTAAAATGGGTTCTATCGGACCAGTTTCTACAAGAGTAGTGCGCCAAAATGAATAGATCAAACACATTTAGAATGTACCGTTTGTTAAAGGATGACCTTGCAGTGGCGAGTTACCTCTTGACACTCGATCCTACTCATGCAATGTCATTCCCGGGCCAGTAACCGAGTCGTCTCTCAAAGGTAAATATTTCGGTAAGAAATTTGTCAGCTATCGATCTAAGTTTCAATTAAATTCTCATTTTAAAAAAAGTACTGAAAGAACTGAACCTGTTGGAAGAATACAATGAGAGCCAAGCAACCTGCGTTGATCGATCCGCACGGATTTGTCCAGATCTCAATACAACATGTAAAAAGATATCCGTCAATTACTAACGATATGGAGGAGTGAAAAACTCAGATCTGATTAACATGTGTGGCATTTTCAATCCAACTGAAGGCAATTTTCTTGTACAAATTATGTTGATGTTTCCGTGGCTTTGGCCTGTTAGTAGAATGTGATTAAGAATGATAAATGTTTATCTAGTCTGCTAATATGTGTCACATCTGCTTTGGTGCATACCCTGTGAGCTAACTGTTGTATGATTAAGCTATCTGAAACCAAAGATTGATAAAGCTCTACCCAGCTGGAACTAAAACATTCCATCTAGAAAATGCCCTATGTTTCGTCTAGAAAATGCTCTATGTTTCGTCTAGAAAATGCTCTATGTTTCGTCTAGAAAATGCTCTATGTTTCGTCTATAAAATGCTCTATGTTTCGTCTAAAAATATCTCAGTCTAAACTAGAAGACATTGCTTGGTAATGGATACCTAACTAACATAGTTTGTTTTTGTCCCATCTTTAGCTATCATCAACCTTCAACAAAAGAGAAACATAGTAGTATTCCCTTTCTTTTCTTTCAGCCGTCATTAAACTTTCCACAGAAAAATGACAGAACAATAGTGTGGGGAGGTACAAAACAAAACCTATTCAGTCCACAAAACTCTGATATCTTAACACAGCGTAAATAATCTTGAAAGCTTGTTTGATAGATGCATTGATGTTGACAAGTTTATGGCAAATTAAAAGCCACATGTCAGCATTACATTTCTGTATGTAAAAATACATCGTAGAAGGATGTATATATGACTTGTGTTATATACGGATTCAGTTATTTAACTGGGCATGATAATTTTAATAAAAAGCTTGAATTGTGACGTCATTATGGTGAATGGAGAGAAAACTGGATTCAAATCTGTAAGGAGACCAGGGTCCTGTTTCACAAAGCGGCGTAGCGTAAGTTTTTACGTAAATGCCTTAGCAACCCATACTGTAGAGACACGTTAGTAGGAAAGTTACGCAAAAAATACATCTAGGCCGCTTTGTGAAACAGGCTCCTGATCTTTGTTATCCGATGATGAATTTTGGGCAGTGGTAGAGGAAGACTACGATCGCCATCAAATAAATTATATATTCTTATTTTACATACTTAGTGGTTTTAGTCATGCCTATACTAAAGTTCTGAAAACGCTAGTCGTTTCCAGTTTACCGGATTGACCAGATGGTGTTATATGGAACTATTAACAACACACCCATGTAAGACAACTTGAGATCAGATTATATTACCCATGGCTCTGGTTTCCACCAAATGATGGATAATAACTGTAGCTTTATAGATTTCCCACAGACAGCAATGGTGTAGACGGACGGACATGAAATATCAATACGATATATACCCTGGCTAATATTACAGGTTCCTCTTCTCACAGTGTGAAATATCAAAGCCCATGTATTATTAATAACATGTTTGTGGACTATTACCTATCACTGTGGACTATCAGTGAATTTGATACAACATATCTGCTGTACGATTTCACCAGCATAACACAACCGTTACTAACCTACTGATCCCTGTATTTTCCACATAATAGAAACTTAGGTTGATTGGTCGATAGGTTTATATGAACATACAATATGGTAAGCGTTCAGGTGAGTTGCAACAGAAGTTGAATTTAGTAGATAGATTAAAAAGAATTGGTCGAATTGCTTTGATCTACAAAAAAGGAAAATAATTGTAAATGTACCCTACACCCCACTACACCCTTTTTGATCTGGACGTCCTGTATCGACATTTGGGGAATATTTTATCTTGTTATTAAGCGTTTACAGATTACTTATTCCAGTAAAGGTAATGGATCCGGCTGGGACTGACCACACGAGATTGATGACCATTTATCGTCGGTTACTTGCAGGATTGGACATATATCCCTATGTAAGTCCACGGTCAAACGACGTGTTGCTAATTACAATGACCATCTCCAACCCATTTAATGGAAATAACTTATAAAACACTGAATAGAAAAATGTACAGAATAACGGTTTGTATTCATATTTTATAGAGCCACTGGTCTTAAAATCCTTACCGACAAACGTGTCGTCCATAATTACAGCGGATAAACTTGAGTCATGGCTTGTTTTGCACTTTCTAGGGCACTCACCCAAATGTTATACAATACCCTCTCGTGACTTCGTCATCTGTGAGAATTAACTCTTCCAGAGGGCATAGTCATCAACAAGTAGGTAAACAGGACAATTATACTATGGGGAAGAACAAATATCCCATGGTATAAAGGTTAGACTACAGAATCCAATGGTGCCAGCTACAAAACTGTTTCTCTTAAAGGCACATGTTTCATATGAGATTTGACAGTGATCGATCTAACCGTCGATTGAATTTCGTTGTAAAAAGTCGCTGTTGATGGAATGTAAGAAGCATGTAATCTGAGTTGATGGATAGTCATCTCGAAATTTCTAACTCAACAACTGTAAAACATAGTTTGTCGTATCCATTAAAGGATACTTAACTACGGCTGGCCAAAAGTATGTTCAAGGAACAAAGAAAACACATGCAGTTCACGGTAAATATCACATTAATAACCATGTATAAGCATTACCTTTGTAAGTTTACCTGGAATTACAAAACATGTTGTATGGACTATAAGAAGGGTTGATACAAGGGATTCTACGCATACCTGACTCCAGTTTCTGCTCCAGTACACGAGGGATAAAAACCAAACCTTTATAGATATATACAGAAAACAATGGTTAAAACGGACATTAAATATCAATACAATACATGTCCTGACAAAGCTTACAGACAAAGGATCGTCATCACAGGGCGTTAAATATCAACTTCTCGTATTACGACTTCGCAATTATGTGGATAATCGTATAATGATAAACGTTTTCCGAGTGAATTTGATACAACATATCTGATGTACGATTTCACCATCATAACACAACCGTTACTAACCTACTGATCTATGTATTTCCCACTTAATAGAAACTTTGGTGTAAAATGACAGACGTTATATTGGATTTTCCGCCGCTTGGCTAGACAAGGCAAGGTCTCTGAAACAAGCTTAACATCAAAATAAATTAGTGTTCGGAAAAATTTCTACTTTTTAATTAGCTAATACGAAATATCAGTTGAATTAGGTCAATGGCACAATCGTCGTTCTCCAAGACACACTTTCTGCTTAAACACTTTTGGGCTACTTAAACTAACAACACCCTAGGATCAAATTCATCACGAAAGGAGAACGAACAGAAGGAGTAACTCTCGTTCTTAGATGTACTTATCCAGCACTGAACATCGGACACCGACTATAGTTTACAAGATATCCTCTCACTTCGATTAGTACATTCACTACAAATCAAATCATCCATCACACATGAAGACAGGTACCACTCACTACACTTAATTAACAGGAACAGAACATTAAGGAGCAATGTACAGAATTAATTGCAGTTGTAATGCTCATTACAATAGTGAAACATACATGACCCTCAACATTACAAAAAAAGAACATCAAACATATGTTAGCAAACTTGACATGAAAACATAAATTCTAGCCCAACTCACCACACCAAATGGGGAACCACTACAGTATTATCTGTTAACCAACACCTTTGGAAGAAGAAAAAAGTACAGCAAGATTTAAGAAAAAAAAAGCCCAGCTTGAATAGAAACCTAGGATTACATATTCCCAGTTGTCATGACAATTTGATTTTGAGGCAACCCTCAACGGGCGTAGCTTACCACCATACTGTTACTTTACTATAATTTGATAAAGAAGTAATAACTACACTGAAACGTTGACACCCAATAACCCAAGAAGTAGCCGAGAAATCTTGGCTCTGCCGAATTTTTTTTTTCCGTGTTCGTCATAGCCAAGATCACTTCCATAGTAAAAAAACGATATAAGTTAAGGAGACCCGCCGAAAATATCGGCGGGGCAAATTTCACAACAAATAAGCAAAGAATAAAATATTTACCACTGCATTCCGATAGCATAGACCACGAAGAAGGAGTTTGTCAAACTTAGGCCGCTGTAAAGTGACTAAGGATATATGATTGAAGTATTTCTACGACGCCCCGCACAGTTTAACTGGTCGTTTAAATGTTTTACTATGGCGGTTACGTCAGGTTGAAAGCCAGTGGACATCGAAACAAATATTGACTGCATAAGGGAAAGTTTACCACTTTACAGCGGCGTAAGTTTGACAAACTCCTTCTTCGTGGTCTATACTATCGGAATGCAGTGGTAAATATTTTATTCTTTGCTTATTTGTTGTGAAATTTGCGCCGCCGATATTTTCGGCGGGTCTCCTTAACTTATATCGTTTTTTTACTATTGAAGTGATCTTGGCTATGACGAACACGGAAAAAAAATTCGGCAGAGCCAAGATTTCTCGGCTACCCAAGAAGTTGTTATCCATAAGTAATTCTCCCACTTATCGAAATGAAATCTCCAACTAAGGTTTGGGGAGAGATCTAAAGTTAGCGGTTTATGATTTGTTTACTCAATTGCTACGCTTCTGATCTGATCATAAGCGATTGATGTCGAATGTCGGAGTTTTGTGACCGTAGGAAATACTCTAACCACTACATACTGTCTAATTGCTAGTATGTACGGGAAGTTGTAGTTAGTGTTGATATCACGAATATTAGAAAACAAACAATGTACAAGTCAAAAGTACAAAATACAAAAAAGTCAGTGCAGAATTTACATGTAACCGGTTTTACAGAGGAAAACGTATAAATACAATTTCTAATTGTTTTTCTCTCCAACAAGTACGACAAATATTAACGATTTGTCCTGTCTATGTAAGGCTTATATTTCACGATAATCACCACTAAACAGTGACGTTAGACGATTATTTTGAAAACAATTGATATCTTACCACCTGCCATCGCCATAACAAAATGTCAAAGGGATGCGGGGTGAATCGTTAATGATCAATTCTCAACTCTAGTCATTTGACAGCACACATAAAATTTCGTTTTTAAGCTTTGTTCTAACCTATATACAATTTCTGTCTGAGAAAATTAGGTTTATTCTGTAGCTACTAAAATCCGATGCAATAGTGCTCAGCCTGCATGGGCCGTTTGCCTCAAAAGACGCGCTTTAAGCAGCTTTAAACAATGGTACTTACTCAGAGTTAAATATCGTTTTAATTGGGTACATTGATGGCTACAATACTTATAAAGATTGTTTATCCACAATTAAGTGAATTTGTTGGCATTGCCAGAGTATGGGGATACAAATTTATATGATTTGTGTATTTTTCGGAGAGAAAATTGTCAAAGAAAATTTTCCTCAAAATGTTTCTTTTTTTTACTTTTTGACGTCTTTTCCTTTTATTATCCCTCTTAGTAAACACTATCAACTTTTTAAATTAGATTTGAAAGCCGAATATTTTTGCAAAAAGCGGACAAAGGTAGATAGAATTGCCTATAAATCTTCACTTAAAAACGTTCAAAACGATTTAGCTTTTAAGAACAATAGCAGCAAATATCGCCTTTTTCTGAAAAAAATTTCTCTGAAATCTATAGCAGCTGGTGCTGTTGTGTTTTTTTTTTTCTTTCACAAAAAGTTGTCCGCTGAAACGATTAGCAGTCCATGTCTAAATAAGGAGATCAATATGTTATAAATAACATGTTGACGTTGGCGGCAAAAATGACAGAACTATTGAAATAAGTAATATTCCAATTCTTTAATTAAGATTTTATTTACAAACTGTAAACAATGAATACATTTTAATTTCATGAAATATATATTCCACTTTTCATGTATCAGTATACTCATGTACCGTTAATGTGGTTATTGGAACACAATTTATAAGAAGATGTTTATTGCTTCTCAAGTACAGTTTTAAGATACATCTCGTGAGATCCTATTTAAGATCGTTTACCAGACTACTGGCGTCAAAGCGAGAGTGTGGCGTGACTAGAACATTACTCAAGTCCGTACCTGCTCGAATAACACTATCTCTTTCATGATTTAAATTACAGATATTGAATTATTTTTTTCTTTGGCTGAGAATTAATTCGCTGAACAGCAATTCTAACAGTAAATAATACTCCTAATAGGGCTATAGCTTCACGTCGTGAACGTAACGAATTATGGACTTGCTTGGTGAACGTTTCTCCAAAATCAGCCGCCATTTAAATATTAAACATTGTAAACATTCTATACAACTTAATGACGTTAGCAAACATCTGAGACACGTAAATGCGAGACATTAGGGTTACTTGTAAATAAGTTTATTGACACAGGTTGGAAGATATACTATGCTCTTATAACATTTTAATAAAGTGGCATGAGCTGCCAAAATGTTGATACAGAATGTTGAAATTATTGGCTATTTTTCTCAAGACGTACAATTCAGAAGCTTTTTAGTGCTTCTAGTCTCGAAAATGTACGATAAAGTATCGTGACGATCCGAAATTACGAAAAAAGTGTGGATTTTGGTAGCTCATGCCACTTTAAGCTATGGCAAACAAAAGAGAAAAAACATGTTCTGTTTGAAGCAAAGATCAGTCCTAAGCCAATCAAAAGAAAAAGGGCTCAATTTCGCTCAACACCAAAATGGAATGACAGCTCCTATCTTCATAGCCGTGAAAACATTTCTCCTAACTCTGCAATGTGGCTTTTGGAAACATGTTGCTTTTTCTCACAAGTATTTGTGTGTTTAAAAAGAAGCAATTTAGGAGTTGTTTGTTAACACTTTCAGATACTGATCATTATCATTGCTCCCTTTGTTTGTTTTAAATACATTGCGTGTAAGTAACTTATATTGCACTATCCCAATGGGCTACAGTTGTCGTTTACAATTTACCGAAATATATATATAAGATTTCTAGCGATTTGAATGTAATAATTATAACGATAAATGATTAAGGCATCGCCACGAAGTAAGCACGAGCATTCGACATCTACATGTATGTCGGTGTATGCATCAAGTTCAATAGAAGATAAAGACACTGGCATACATGTAGGTGTCGAAAGCTCGTGTTATTCACAAACTTATTTCGTGGTGATGCCTTAATCATTTCTCATTGGTATGGAACCGACGTTTAAAGAAAGTTTCTCTAACACACTCCGTGTATACATATTAGTGTTTTTTCTCAGCGGTTCTGCTCACACCAGAAATACAATTCTGTTCACATTGGGAGTATCTGGTGAGAAAATATACCAGAGTTACTCAGTTTTCTTAAGTACATGATCCGTTAAAATCTGTGTTAGCAGTAGATAGAGTCCCGATATGGACCACAGAGAAATTAACCGCTTTCCGATTTCGAGATAAAAACGCAGAAATCGATGTTTTCATTGTTTTTCTTCTGTCAAACAAATACAAGGATTTTCCCAGTCTACATAAGGTTTATATTTCTGATAATCATCACTAAAACCTGACGTTGGACGATTCGTTTGACAATAATTGATATCCTACCACCTGCCCTCTCTTAAACAACATGTCAAAGGAATACGACGTGAATCAGTAGTGCTTAATACTCGAGTCAAGTTAACACAGTTAAAAACATCTGCTTTACAAAAAACTTTATCATTTCATTTTCGTTCACCATGAGCATTCTTATTTATTTTATAGAAATTGTGATTTTCTGATAAATGGTGGGAGTAAAGTCCCGAAGGAACTTGTTCTATCCCAAAATAAAGGTCGAAATAAAAATTGATATCAATGAATAACGAGTATTAATGGTAACCATTCATTTAAGTGTGTTTTCGGTAAAAATGGCGATGAAAAAAATTATCTGAAAATATATTTTTTTAGTTATTTGAAGTCTTTAACTGTTATTATCCGTCCGTTTTTTTAGCCACGTCACCATTACTGACCTAGGCTGTAGACCGGACAAACGAGCTGTCAGTCATTACTCTAACAATTTCGGCATTTTTAGAACAGCTCTTAGAGCAAGAAAACCGGTATTGTTACCGATATTGATTCAGGAAGTCGAAACAATCTTCCATGAAACGGCAGTTCGACTGAATATGGCTGAAGTATAAATGGAAGCTGAGCGTTTCAGGTCTGAGGTTGATGCTATGATGTTATGCCATTGTTGCTCTAGAACTGGCAACTTTAAGTGTTGGCATTTTCAGAGAACGGCGATAAAAACGTGTTTGATTTATGGGGAACTACACATTTATAACGTATTTGGGTTTTGTGAAAATCAATGGTGTTCTCCAATATATCCTTTTTTTTTAGATTTTGTCTTTTTTTTCTTTGGACACTATTAATCAGTTTAATTAGTTAGTGTCTTTTAGAAAGTGACTTTAACAGTATTCTCGTTATTTTGGGATTACACTTTTTTGAACATATGGTAGAAATTCATCTACCGATTTTTGGGTGACGCCCGAAACGGGAATCGAACCCGCGTCCCAGAGTATGTCACCTATCGCCAGCACTAAATGCCGGCTGCCTTATCCATTCAGCCAACCGGTAATCCCAAAATAACGAGAATACTATTAATTAGTTAAAGGATAGGGAACATACTCGGAGCAGACAAAACAATGTTCATTTTGTACCGTGTTTCCCAGAGACAAGGCCTTCACATAGTTTTCTTTAAAATTCAGGAAAATGTGTGCTAAAATTCTGTTTTTGTTTCTTTGACGAACATTCAGATCTATCCAAAAAATTTAACATACCATGCAGTCAAGTAAAGTAATTATCTGCAGCAATGTTTTTGTTTATTATTTTAATTATCTTTCTGGTTTATTGTTGCTTGTCACATTCAGTATATTTCCTTTAAGAGGCTACATGTTTCAGGCAACACTTTATTGAACGTCTGAATGTGCTTATTAAATGCGTTTGGTGAGAGTAAGTTGGTTGGCGTTTTAGATGTGAGCGTCGCTAACAAAACCAATAAACTTAGCCTATCCGTATGTATGGGGTGAGGGGCCCATAAATATTATTATTTTTAGGGGCTGGTGGTGGGGGGGGGGGGGGGGGCACGTACCAGTGGCTTAAGCTAGCTGGGCCTTACACAGACAGCCCATATAGATACCATGAATAAGAATCAATATGGTACCTATATGGGTCCTTTGAAGAAACCATATCGTCCCCACATTCATCCAATATAACCCCATGAAATCCCATATAGGTCCTATACCCAGCCCATCCAAATCCCATATTGTCAGCCCACGTGGTGCCGATGTGGCCACCACTGACACATAGAGCTGGTCCCCACTAAGACAGCCCACATGGGTACCACAAATCACACTTTATGGGTCCCACTTGGGACCCACCAACCGATGCTGACTGGGGACATCTGAAATTCGAATATTCTTGCAAAAAGCTAACATATGTAAATTGAATTACGTACCGGAATTAACATTAAGTTTAAAACGTTTATGTTTTTGGAACAAAAGTAGCAAATTTTTCCTATTCAAATAAAGAATCCAAGTTTCCAAACAGCTGACGTTTAAACGTTTTGTTTTTCCTTTAACAAGAACAAAATATTGGTGATGCGATTAAGACTCACTCTCTACATAAGGAACTCATTCTGTTGTAAAGTACATCGAGATATTCTTTGCAAAAGTTAATAACTTCGGGAAAAAATAGTTAGTCAATTCTGTTTTAGAATTTAGACAGCATCTGTCAATATATAATATAGGATGCTCAATCAGTTATAACTTGATCGATTGATTGATTGGTGATTTACGCCGCACTTCAGACGCAATTCAGAAAAAAGTGGGGGGGGGGGACAGATTCTTTGCTGGTAGAAAAACCGCCAACCTTCGGCGAGTACTTAAAACTCTTCCAGATTGAGCAAGTGGATAACAAATCAACTCATAATTTTTTTTTGTACATGGTTGTATTCGAACCTGTGACTCATCCATGGAAGGCCCCTGGTGGATAGGCTGATGAGCCTCAGATTGCAAGATCTGCTGAGCAACTCAGAACAAAAGCAGAAAATACGCTCTTGTTTGCAGCAAAATAAATCTAATCAATCAAACAAGAACATGGATGATTTTCTTTCAACGCACGAGAGAGATCAGCGGTACCTACACCCAAGTCCTGAATAACGTTGCTCGTAACTGGAAGTTGTAAATTTTGAACACATATAATAATATAACGTTTTAAACTTAATGTTAATTCCGGTACGTAATTCAATTTACATATGTTAGCTTTTTGCAAGAATATTCGAATTTCAGATGTCCCCAGTCAGCATCGGTTGGTGGGTCCCAAGTGGGACCCATAAAGTGTGATTTGTGGTACCCATGTGGGCTGTCTTAGTGGGGACCAGCTCTATGTGTCAGTGGTGGCCACATCGGCACCACGTGGGCTGACAATATGGGATTTGGATGGGCTGGGTATAGGACCTATATGGGATTTCATGGGGTTATATTGGATGAATGTGGGGACGATATGGTTTCTTATACATTGTCGTTAAGGCAACATTTACCGACCATAAAGGCAACCTTGTCCGTCCGTAAGAAGCTCAACAGGCCCTAGCCGAGAAATCTGGGCTCTGCCGATTTTTTTTTCTCCCCGTGTTCGTCATACAAGACTCATTAGCAGCCATATAATACCAGTCGCCGTAAGACCAATAATCCGGGCTATACTGGCCCATACACTGCTTCCCAGACATCCCAAATGACTGTCGTGTAAGATCATGTACTAAGATGTTCGAATGAAACATTCAGTTGTGTGATTAAAGACAAGCATGAGGTACTAAACTGTCTTTTCTATGTTTTCACTGCAAACAAATCGCTAAACGTCGGTAGGAGCAGTGAATTTAGTTTTGCAAAGTAGACGATAAAGCTTTTGTATGTGGACATGACAAAAAAGCAACTTGTCTCTTGACGGTCTTCTCAGCCTCCATAAACAAAAGAACGATACTTAAATCGGCTATTAAAACCTTAATTTACGTAAAAGGTAATAAACCTTTTTTTGAACTCCCAATAAAAATAACGATTTCAGTTTGGATGTCGACCACTCATCTTATGCTAAATAATTCCAGACGCGATAAGTGACTTTAATGGCAAAATATTCCATATAATACACCATCTAAGAAGTAGTTCTAAAATTGTGTTAAGCTCATTTTTCTTAGATGAATAGATGTATTGCTGAAAAAGTCGACAGTAAGGTCGGAAATTCATTTCTGATGATTTATGTATTCAGAATCACTCAGCTGTCTACTTGTCGACAATTTTCAATATCAGTTCTCTCTAGAATTCCATCCGTTGTTGTGCACAAACTCTACGAAAGAAAAGGATCTATTCCAACGTTTAAGTTGATTTGAATACGCCAATGGTCTTTTCGAACCCCGATGGATTGTTGCATGATTATCAAGTGCCAACACAAGGTCGGTGGTTCTCTACGGCCAAAGCCCCCCTCCCATACAAACACTAGTCCGTTAACCGACAACACCTCAATAGATTTTTTTTAAATCTGCACTCTTTAACACAAATAGCCTTGGGTCTTTTTCGTGTAGTCGGACTTCGGTTCTGATATTTGATTCACAATGTTGGACAGAAATCGAGATAAGTAATTGCAATTATGTTGGAAGTGGTGAAAAGTAAAAACGTTCAAACGACATCTCCATGACTTTGGTTTAGGTGCAGTTAGATCAGACAGCTGTTGTCTATCTTTTAGATAAACATCGGGTTGAAACCTTTGTCTTATTAAGTTATTCAGATTGATGTAAGAGGCTGAACTCAGAAACCCCAAGCCTACTATTTAAGAGTGCTTCCGCGAAGAGAAAATTACAGGTCCGATTGCTTGATCAGCTAAGAGAAATTCCACACATGTTCCATCAAAGATGACACTCAGCTTTAGGAAAAAAATTACTTCTTTTAATACCAGCTCTCTCTGATTAATGAGTATAACATAATGCCAGATTATAAAGCCGTCAGTTCTTAATCAGACAACATAGGGTTTATTTCAAACCCCTCACATGTCTTTGTCAGATCGTGGAATAAGTTTGCTAGAGATCGATAATGTCCAATCAAATGCAACTATTGTGTTTGTTGGCGGAAAACACAATTTATAATATTTTCTAATATACTGTCCACTGATAAGTTTTAGATTAAGCCATAAAGTAATATGTTAAGCGTTGTTTGTATTCCTATATACGTTTTATACTCATGGAAATACAATACGTCACAATAGAGTACAATACAATACAAGACCTTACAATACAGATTCTTGTTGTGAATACAGAAACGGACAAACAAGACTGTTAAATGATTTGTTTTCAAAACTTAGTAGACATGCTGGAGATCATGCGAGGTTGTGCGCCTCATATTTTTGTGGCAATGGTTTTATTATTTTCAGAGTTACTGCCCTTTTTCGGAAACAGGAATCTAACCCCGGTCCCAGAGTATAACACCACATATTCCCGTTTCGGGCGTCCCCCAAAAATCGGTAGAATAATTTCTGCAATTTTTCAAGAAAGTGTAATCCAAAAAATAACGAGAATACTGTTTAACTCATTTTCTAAAAGAAACCAACTAGTTAAACTCATACATCGAGAATATTTCAGATTCGTAGCTCATTGGAAAAGGATTTCGGTCTGGACTAAAGTTGACATTACTTTGGATTCAAAAACTAGTGAAGATAACTTGTGGATAAAAACGTCTGTTTTATTGGGTGACGACGCCTTCATATAGTTTATAGAGACAACTGAGTTGAATAACAATGTACAAAAAAAGAAATATAAACGTCCCCGCTCAATATAGCAAGCATTTATCTGTACATGACCTTCATTTCTCCTTTGTAGTTCCTTCTAAATGTTTTAAAGATATCAAATAATATCACATGTTTAGGTTGAGAATAAATTAATATGTAACAGTAAAAATGTTTCTTTTCTAATGTTCATATTCAATGAAAACTCTGACTTCAAATTTATTAACCTTGTTAAAATGATGCTGCTGGTCTAACCATTAGTTCTATCCAGTCAATTACGAATAAAATCAAGATGTGTTATAGAGTAGTCATGTGATGATGCAAGTTAGCCAGTGACTTGACCACGAAATGACTTGCGGTTGTAGCACTAGTCTACATATCCCGAAACAAATCTTCTAGAAAAAATAGAGAAACATATAAGCCACTGAAATTACATACTTTTTATTAGCTTGGGGCTCACTGACGGTAATTAACGTAGGATGTTTTAAGTACTTTGATGGTTGTTATCGAAGTTAAACAGTATGTACTTCTAGAGATTTCCCATCCTTTAACTACCATGTCGGCTGTTAAGAACACACTTACCCAGACAATGGTAACATCCGTTGTTGGAAATAGAAGATATCCGATTCTAATTACACTGTTAATCTCTGAAATCCCGTCTTTTCAAAGATACTTATCACTAATGGAAATGATAGACTGTAATTATCTCTTCAACAATTGCCATAAAACCACCTGCTTGGTCAAAAATAAAATATCAAAAGTGCATAGAAAGTGGGATTGTTGTTCATTACAACCACCTGTGTACGTTTGACACACTTGTTTCATGACTTCGCAAAGCAATCCATTCTTCTACTGTTTCAATCATTGCGCGTAACTCTTATTGGGAATGGCTCCTGTTGATTTGGGTGTATGAACCATCACAAATTGTAAAACCACAAATCATGGCTCGAAATACTTGCCAGTGATTACAGTTTCAAAAATTGCCTTGTCGATCTCAATTTTTCAATCAATGGAACAAAAACAATCAGACATAAAAAAAAAAAAAAAAAAACATATTTCATCGGCTTTTAATTGGCGTCCCTTGAAATTGTTGACAGAAACAAATCTATTTTTGTATTAAGCACAAGCCATACATGAAAGAATCAGATAATGATGTTGTATTTTCGGAATTTTTCAAATTGAACAAAACCTTAACTGAAATCAATATATGATTTTTCAATTTTGTTTTAACAGTTTTTGTTGAAAAGGACCGAAATATTACCAACATATCTGCAGTGTGCTTTGCAGGAGATATTTAATGCTTCACCCGGAGTAGATCGTGCAGAAAAAATGCTAATTTTAACCCATGTACCCCTGTTCAGTTGAAAATAAATTATACGTGAATGATAGCTGAAGGTTTCTTATTTATTTCTAAAAAAAAAATCTCACCTTTGGTAAATTGAGCCCCCCCCCCCCCCCCCCCCAACCACACACGCACACAAACGTGTTACATTCGAGTAAAACTGTAAGCTATTTTCATCAAAGTGGAGGCGGTAATATTCAAAGTGGTCCAAAGTAAAACATTTGCATTTTGTGTGCGTCCATTTCACATCTTTGTTATTACAAATCATATATTTTCCACGTCGCAGCACCATTTCATTTTCAGCCTAGCCGTCCATTCCAGAAATTTATAGCTGAGTATTTCAACCCTGCTCATAAATCAAGCAGACATTCTCTTTTATCTAACACGACATCTAAATAATGGAATAGCGGACGTAAATATGATTATTTATTACAATAGCGCGTTGGCATTAACCCTAAGATAATAAATTCTAATACAATGTTGAATTTTATACCGAAATTGGGACTTTTAAACCTTGATTCTTGAGGTAGAAAATAAGACTTGTTTAAATATATTTGATAAAGAACGAAGCTCTTTCTGCAATATAATGAATTGATTGCTGAATCGTTTTTTTGTTTTTTTTCTTCTTTTTAAAGAAATTTTGTAAAAACATTTCCAAAAACCAATAAACAATCAAATTGTATATCAATATACTGTATTTCCTGAACCTATATAACTCCTCTGCCTCCAAGATGAAGAGAGTGGGCGGGGCTTAAGCGTTGAATAACTTCCCGATTTTGGAAGTTGTTGTATGGCTCCCTTGACAGGGTATCAGACCGTAAACACGTGCTAGTTGATTGACAACGTCAACCACTAGTACCATGATACAAGCACGTTATTGAATGGCTCCCTCGAGTATGGAAGAAATTCTGTTATTACAGATAATAATATTACAGGCCAAGTGTGAATGCACGAGGCCACACCTCTCGGAATATCTTCCATACGCTTGGGAAGCCATTCAATAACTCTAACTTGTAAAACTTGCTGATAAATGTTCGGCAATAGTTATTAAGCAGCCCCTGAAAGGGGATGCTTATAGGTTTTGTGTGGCTATATCCGCCGTAGCCACCACCGCGCTTTGTTTTTGTAATTGCTCAGTTACCTGAAGGAACCTGATTACCATATTTCACATGTGGTACATATAGGCCTGGGGAATTTTGTACGCGCATGTGTTTATGAGGTCAAAGGTCAAGGTCACCTAGAGGTCACACATGGGCTAAAAAGCTTGTTACCACGTTTGTCAGAAAACAGTTGCTTTAAATTATCTGAAACTTGGGATATGTGATCGGTGTACTAAGGTTGCGAGCTGAATGACTTTTGACGAACATCAGCCAAAAGGTCAAGGTCACATAGGAGTTCAAATTTTGGAGCAAAAACCTTGTTACCATGTTTGACATAATCGGTTTTTCAAATTTCATAAAACTGCTACACTAAGGTTTTAATCTGAACAAAAAGATCGGTCCAAGGGTCAAGGTTATCGAGAGGTCACACATAGGCTAAAAGGCTTGTTTACCCAGTTTTTTTTTTCAGAAAACTGCTGTTTGAAATTCCGTGAAACTTGGAATATATTATCGCTATAGTTAGGTAACTAGCTAATTGGCTTATGACGACCATTGGTTTAAGGGTTAAGGTCACCAAGAGGTCACAAAGCTAAAAAGCTTGTCCTCACGTTGCACAAGAAACCGTTGTTTTAAATTTCGCTAAACTTGGGATATATCATCGTTGTACTAAGGTTGCTAGCTGAATGACTTTGGACGAAGATCGGCCCAAAGGTTAAGGTCACACAGGAAGTCAAAAAACTTTTTGCCATGTATAACGTAACAGCTGTTTCAAATTTCTTGAAACTTGGGATATATCATCGCTACACTGAGATTTCAATCTGAACAAAATTTGACGCAGATCGGTCCAAGGATCAAGGTCACCGATTCTGATTTCAAAACCTTTCTTAGAAAATTTGTTTAAATTTCTAGAAAATTGGGATATGTCATTGCGATATACTTAGGTTGCGAGCTGATTGGTTTTAGTCTGGGAGCCCATGGAGATTTGTTTAGCATTGCGAGTACAAAAGGTTTGAAGCTGGCAATATGAAGTGGGAGGCTGTGGGACCTTCAAATAGCCATTCTTAAGTTCCATCTCCTGTACCAATCCTGGCAGCGACCCCTCAAAGTATCCGAAATTCATGTTTAATTAGCACAGTCGAGTACACCGAAGAAACCAATGCTAAAATGTCCCTACTGGTGGTGGGAATCAAGATCTATCATTCTTAAGTTCCAACGCCTGTACCTTATCTACTTAAGAACGCCCGCAATTAGAGCTAATTAACACTTTAATTAGCATAATTGAGTACATCAATGAAACCTTTGTAAAAATAATCATTATGGTTCCTGCAATGAGGATATGCAGTTCTTAAGTGACAAAGCCTGTACCAAGTCCACTTAAGAAAAGGTCAAAGGTCGCGATTAGAATCAAATAAATGTAATTAGCATAATTGAGTACATGAATGAAACCTATTCTGAAATGTCCCTACTGGTGGTGGGAATCCATATCTATCATTCTTAAGTTCCAAACCAAGTACTTAATCACCTTAAGAATGACCATATTTAAAGCTAGTTACCACTTTAATTAGCATCATTGGGTTCACCAATGGAACCTTTGCAAAAGTATTTATTAGGGTTCCCTGAATAAGAAATAATTGTTTTTGTAATACTCGCTGACAAGGTGTTTCTCCGACGTAAACGATTTGGACTTGCTTGGGTTTCTCATGGGCTTCCTTTATCAGGTTTACATTTGTGCATTCAACGTCTGATACATTCGAGTAAAATGATATTTTTTTTCTTTCTCAGCATGGTCTCTAATTTTAGGATATTTAGTAATTCCTGTTTCAACATACTGCACAGCCGGTCTCATTTTGGCCTGTGAATTTCAGAGCATTTATTTTGAGCATTCAGTTTTCCACAAAAATTGAGAGACCTGGTTGATGTCCCTGGACATTTTTTGGGAAGGAGAGGAAGTGGGGGGGGGGGGGGGGGTTACGAGAAAAGACACGTTAAGATAGATAAAGCATGCAAAGGATAAGGTATACAAAAATGACTGTTCTTTCGTATTGTTTGTGTATTAAACTTGTACTAGCTTGGATATAGTTGTGTTTCATCTGTATAACAGCTTTAAATACACACAAGGTAAAACTTAAGCACCCCATGCTAAAATTAATTATTATAAATCTGCATTAATGTTAACTGTACGGCCAAAAACTGCCTGTAATGCGACAGGAAAATTGTTTTTTTCGTGTAATTACGCAAATTCAGTATGCTTCCCCTTAAGGCCGGTTTTGTGCAACGTAGACTCGGTATACACTCCACAGGGATGTACAGAGCTATCGGGCGTCAATTAGGGTACCATTATACAGTGATAAGCAGATTTGTGAGAAAACACGGTGCAACTTGTGCTGTGAAAGACCGACCACGCTCGCCGCGACCACCTGTTACATCACAGCGTGAAGATAGGGCACTGATCCGACTGGTACGGTGTTTTGCATTTGCATAAAGTCCATCTTTGAAGCGGCAATGGCTACCCAACCGACGCCTGTGCACAAGAACCGCGAGAAACCGACTGCATGCCTGAGGGCAAGGAGTCATCAAAGACCTTTATTGTCAGATCGCCATCAACGGATACGTTTGGCTTTGTGTTTAGCACGACGAGGTTGGAATTGGAGGACCTGACGAAGAATCCATTGGTCGGACGAAATTTGTTTCTTGCTCAACGTCACGGATGGACGAGAGAGGGTTTGGAGGCACCGAAACACAGCTTATGGAGGGGGCCTGTAATGGTTTGGGGTGCATCTGTCACGACTGCAAACTGAACTTGGTCACTACACGAGGAAACCTGCGGCCCCGGTACATCCGGGAGGTTCTGCAACCAGTTGTCGTGCCTCATTTTAAGAACCACCCGTTATGCTCAAGACCTGTCTACATGGATGACAATGCCAGACCTCATCGTTCCCGGGCAGAAATAGCCTACTTCCAAAACAAAGCTGTAACAACTCTGCTTGGCTGGCCGTGAGTCCGGATTTGAATCATTAGAGCACATTTGGGATAGGATGGGCAGAAGCATTCAAGCCCTAGAGCCTCCTGTGCAAAATCTACTGGAATTGGAAGCCGCATTACATCGGTATTGGCGTCAGGTACCCCTTAAACAGATCTGACGTCTCACTGGAGGGATGAGACGCAGGTAAGAAGCTATCATTCTGACTATGGAGGCTATACGCGCTATTGACCCTCTGCTCTAGTTATGTGTTCTACATTTTTACTTCAATATGTTCGCCCTGTGAAGCCAGATGGACTCTGAAGTTTCATATTTACAAGCATCTTTTTATTTTGCTAAAATACACTTTTGATTTGATTAACGATATCCTGAATAAATTGTATAGCTTATTGGCATTAATGGTGATTTCTTATCGCCGGAATGTTGCCCTTTATATGATCACAATCGTTTCTGCAATATCAGTTTTCCAACAGTCTCCCTACACCAATGATTTTATCTGTCGTTGCAGATTTTTCAGGGGGTGGGAGGGGGGGGGGGGTGCTTATTTTGTTCTTTGTGTATATTTTGTTCTCAAGTTTTGATAAGGTGGACAAGCAAGAATATAATGAAATTCGTTCCCTATCTAATCAGATCCACATTTGTCACACACTCAGAACAGCTAACACCAGTGTGTCTCCATTTTGAATAGTTAAAAGTATTTACCGAAATCCTGTACCTGGTCAAATAGGACTGATATATGCTTAAATGGTTTAGAATTAATTAACGCCCACTGCTGGAGCAGTTTACCAGTGAATACATCCATCGAAAGACAATATCCAAATGATTTTAAAGATATTTTTTATATATTTTTTGATGCCTTTTAACTTGAACTTTATTTTATCCAGCACAATGGATTTACATGTAATCGATACAGGCGTACTAAAAGACTTTCGTCCGTTACAAAACCGGCCCTTGTATTTGATGCTGAATGAACCCACAGTTACCATACCTATTAAGAGACTGGTTGATTGATTGTTTGATGTTTTACGCCGCCCTGAAGAATATTTCACTTATATTGCGGCGATGCCAGTTCTATTGTGGGAGGAAACCGGGCTCTATGCGTGGAGGAAACCCACGACCATCCGGAGGTAATTGGCAACCATCCCACATAGGTCGTTCGGGTGAAACCCCAGTCAGGAAATTTTCCAATATTCTTCGGTCTAAGTGGGATTAACCTGCGACCCATTGGTGGAAGGCTGTTCGGATTGAGTGCTCTACCTACTCAGCCAGGTCTCTCAATTTTCCTGGAAAACTGAATGCTCAATATAAAAGCTCTGAAATTCACCAGACCAAAATGAGAACGGCTGTAGTATGCTGAAGCAGGAATTACTAAAATATACTGTGAAAGTAATAAGGAGCACTGTAGTATTTAACAGGCTTGTTCAACAACACGCCCCAGTCTGGGCAAAGCAAAAGAAATAAGTCGACCCTTTACCTGAACTTAAACAACTCAGAAGAACAAAAATATAGCCACAGTACCCAATGATGCTAATTAAAGTTGTGATTAGCTTTAAATATGGTCATTCTTAAGGTGATTAATTACATGGTTTGGAACTTAAGAATGATAGATAGGGGTTCCCACCACCAGTAGGGACATTTTAGAATAGGTTTCATTCATGTACTCAAGCATGTTAATTAAAACTATTTGTTGCTAATCACGACCTCTGACCTTTTCTTAAGTGGACTTGGTACAGGCTTTGTCACTTAAGAACTGTATATCCTCATTGAAGGAACCATAATGATTATTTTTACAAAGGTTTCATTGATGTACTCAATTATGCTAATTAAAGTGTTAATTAGCTGTAATTGCGGGCGTTCTTAAGTAAGTAAGGTACATGGTTTGGAACTTAAGAATGATAGATATGGATTCCCACCACCAGTAGGGACATTTTAGAATAGGTTTCATTCATGTACTCAATTATGCTAATTAAAATTATTTGATTCTAATCGCGACCTTTGACCTTTTCTTAAGTGGACTTGGTACAGGCTTTGTCACTTAAGAACTGCATATCCTCATTGAAGGAACCATAATGATTATTTTTACAAAGGTTTCATTGATGTACTCAATTATGCTAATTAAAGTGTTAATTAGCTCTAATTGCAGGCGTTCTTAAGTAGATAAGGTACAGGCGTTGGAACTTAAGAATGATAGATCTTGATTCCCATTACCAACATGGACATTTTAGCATTGGTTTCTTTGGTGTACTCGACTATGCTAATTAAACTTGAAGTTCGGATACTTTGAGGGGTCGCTGCCACGATTGGTACACGAGATGGAACTTAAGAATGGCTATTTGAAGGTCCCACAGCCTCCCCCTTCATATTGCCAGCGTCAAACCTTTTGTACTCGCAATGCTAAACAAATCTCCATGGGCTCCCAGACTATTTATGACGCACATTGGTTTAACGGACAAGGCCACCAAGAGACACACATGAGCTAAACAGCTTGTTACCACGTTTCTTAGAAAACGGTTGCTTAAAATTACGTGAAACTTGAGACATACCATTGCTATACTAAGGTTGCGAGCTAAAAGACTTTTGAAGAACATCGGCCCAAAGGTCAAGGTTACATAGGACTTCAAATTTTGGGCCAGTAGGCTTGTTACCATGTTTAGCTTAACTTGGGATGTATCATCGCTACACTAAGCTTTCAGTCTTTTTTAACCAGTTTTTCAGAAAACCGTTGTTTGAAATTCCGTGAAACTTGGGATATATCATCGCTATACTAAAGTTGCTGGCTGAATGACTTTGAATGAACATCGGTCCAAAGGTCAAAGTCACACATGAGTTAAAATTTTGGACCAAAAAGTGATGAGGCAGAGGGGGCTGCTTTCATGTTTGTCAAACACAATTTCTAGTTACTTGTATGTCTAGACAGGATTGTATTGAGTTGGTAGATCGGCAGCTAAACAACCGTTTATTACCAAAAACTTGATAAGGAAATTAGGCCCAAAATGTTGGAAATTGCAATAGAATTCGTCGTTCCCTTGAAGAAAAAAGCTATCTGAATAAAAAGCAGTATTGCTCTTTGGAATCTAACCAGAATTCTGAAAAAAACAGGGTACTCTATACTTCGAAAATACACAAACCCATTGAAAAAGGACGCAAGCCTTCAATGCTCCTTTTGCGTCCTATTATCTTGGATTTTTGGTAGTGAACGTGAAAGAATATCAGAGCTAATTGATTACAACTTATCATCCTCAAACCCATTATATTGTTACATGGGAAAATCCCTAACTGGCGCGCTCACTATATTCATTAGTATAATTATAGTTCCATATTCCGGACTTCACATTGTTTATCACCTTCGTACTTCTAATAAGTTAACTGTAAGTGAACCTTTAGAGCACGCGGGTGCTACATGATTATTCGCAATTATAAAACATCAAAGTAAAACGACATCCAGAGGCTTGCATCATCAAATGGCTAAACGGTTAATACTGGCGAATGCCGGTATCTCATTAAGGCTATGTTAGTATGGAAGACGGTTGCAGATTAAACACCAAATACATCAAAACAACACATGTCATCAACAAATTGTAAAGCTACATATTCTGTTACTTCCAACTGAAATATGTTTGTATGCATATAAACAATTATAGAAAAGTCCTCCTGACGTCATCTGCACGTGTTCGCTTTGAATTCAACGTTTATTCTGTTTAAATCAAGGGATATTCAAATTATTTAATGGTTTATTCGATGATTTATTCTATATGATATTAGCTTAAATAGACATTAATGACATTCACTTTAAAATTGTCTAACAAAAATATCTTAGCTTCTACATATCCCTTAATATGTGTTTGTAACACTTGTAAGTGGGAAGGACGCGCCAATAAGCTAAAACAACCAGCCAACTTGTACGCGGGATTCGTTCGCTTTACACATTACATCTCATTTTTACAATGTTATTGTATTCATTAATCTTGATTTAGTCCATACATTATTTTTGCTGTGATAAAAACATTTATGTTCTAAATTTTAACTTTGATAGTGTATGTTTTTTTTATATTTTAAGAGGTTCGTTGTTGACGTTTGCTAGTTGGAAAAATGTTTAAGAGTGTATGTATTTGGAAAACGCATGTTGTTTTCCTGATTCTAATTATGTTGTAATTGAATTGAAGGATGGAAGTGAGGGCGACTTTCTTCTGTACGTCGACTGATTACAATTTACTTTTCAATTAACTTCTTTGGTATCTGTATTAGTGGTTCACGATCCTTAATACATGACTGGAATACATCAATTCAGAAGAGTTCAAATCACCAAGCCGTATGAACGTATTACAACATATGAAATGCTTCACGATGATCAAACCTGGTGTGGAAGGCGATAGACATATTTTGCTTGCTTAATACTGCGCTTTTTAAATTTGATATAATTTCAACAAAACGGAAACTTTTTATTTTTTCAACTTGGTTTTAAAATCGAATAAGATTGGAAATACACTTCCATTTTCAAGATCTATTTGTTTGTTGAATCTTCTTTATGAAGTATCTGAAAAATGAACAGGAATAAAAGGAACAGTGTACACGCCAGGTATTATACAATATACTTGCTTTCACCATACATGTAGGATGAGATAGGTTATAGTCCAAAAGGAGACACCGCGTAAATTTGTTGTGATTCAGATTAGTCGAAAAATAAGAAGTGAAAGACTGTGAGTCGACTTTCCTCCAAAAATATACATTTAAATAGTTATGTAGAAATTCCCTGTTGCTTTGTTTTCTGTCTGACAGTCAGTAAACGAACAGGCGAAAATGCACCACACGCCCACCCACAGCGGTCTTACACTATGCACTTAACTAAGGCTCATTCTCAGTCAGTAAATAAAGAAGACAAAGGACTCCACAATTAAAACTCGTTATTCAGCGGTCATTGAGAGCTAGGAAAGTTACCAATGCCTATCTGGAAACCTCATCTGTACAAAAACAACAGTCGAATAGCACACATATTAACGATCTTTGTCACGGGCTTGTCCCTTTAAGGCCCGCTCACACGGTGCGATTTGTCTTACAGACTTGTAGCATACGATAAAAATGGATGTATTTGATTGGTTGACAAATCGTATCAACCAATTAAAAGCATCAATTTTAATCGCATGCTACAAGTCTGTACGACAAATCGCACCGTGTGAACGCACCTTTATGTCCCTTGAGTCATTCTACCTACGCCTCTCTTTAACGCTACATTGTCAAACAAAAAGCATATTTTTTTCTTACAAGGGAATTTGCCCTGTACGGCATTTAAATATGACCAATGTTATGGAATGGCTTTAAAAAAGTAGATCTCTGCCTTTCATCTGAATGAGATAAATGATAATTTCCGGAGGGAGGATATCGCTTGCTTTCAGCATAATCCGTCTCATTTAAAACATCCAAATTATTTCTATCCTAGGAAAATTTACTTAGTAATGAGTGTGTCGATATGGTTCAGCCTAAAGCCATCGTTCTTTGAGAAAACAGTTTTTTGTGGTGGAGATACAATTTTTCGGGCCGCAGTAGAATCGGAAAAATTACCGCAAGAAAATAATCCACTTTACGATTGGCCGGGGCATCGCAAGGACGTGGCAAGGTTCCCACACGTTTTAATCCACGAATTTCTTTGCGGCGAACCGCGCGGACTGACGCAAGAAACGCACCTCTAGCGCACGTGTTCCGTGAAACAGTTACGCGGAGATGCTACGTGATTGGTTGGAACGTGCGGCGTGCCGCAAGATGCATCGTGCGTCATTGGTTTTCGCCGCGCACCAATGAGCGGGCGCCTTACGGCGTTTTGTCAAATCGTGCGGCGATTTTGGACTCCGCAGACGTGATTGCAGTTTAAAAGGGCACCCCAAAATATATACCTATAGCACACCTGAGGGTATTTTTCGCACGGTGAACGCAAGGCGGCGCAAGACAGAGGCGGCGAATCGTTCAACGGTTTACGACTGCCGCAAGGTTGGCGGAACAAGAAATTTCACCCTACGGAGCATCTTACGACACACAAAAAATCGTGCAACAACCGCGCGTCAAGATACAACGGTTTATGGTGAACGTACTAGCGTCCGCACGGATCAGAGGTCATAAAAAAATTCGCATGGCCGAAAATTGGATTCCATGTGCACATTAAACTTTTCTGCGGCCCTTCCGGCACAAAAATTCCGCGCGGTAAGGTGCGGTTGCCCGCAAGGCCAAAATTCATGACCGCAAGAGCCGTAAACCCGCCGTATCTCAATTGTGAAAGCCCCTTTAGTTCCGTGAGAGTTCAACTTTTTATATCTACAAGGAAATTTCGCAAATTCCTAGCGAGTTATGTTATACTAACCTGATGATAAAGAAACTTAAAGGAGTCATGCAATGTTTACCAAATATACTTTAAAACTTGTGTTTTATAAACTGAAAATTCAAACTGTACATATTTAGATTAGAACATTTTCCTTACGATGACTTCATTTAAGTCAAAATATTGAGAATACACTATGCATATTTACCGAGTTTCTTCACTATATAGTTAAGTTGTTCAGTGGATCAAAAAGACTAGAACATAACAAAAATAACTGCTTTGGCCACGGAGAGTTCTTATACAGTCTTATTTCAAATTACAGAGTTTACGTGCTTCTCGCTTTGACAATTGAATGATTTATCGGTGTACCAAGCATCCACACGGGAAACCCTGCTGTGATGTTATCCGGCACCGTACAATATACGACATGCTGATTCAATTCTCAATGATTTTCTGTCCCATGTGCTCTCAATGTTACCCAATGTAACAGCACGATAAGAAACATTCTCTTCCCAAGCAATCCGTCTTACTTAAGTTGATTTGATCGTCGACCAGTTTGAGAGAAATGTAAGGATGTCCAGTTTATATACTCACAAGAAAGTTTAACTTGGATGAAATCTGTATGGGCATTCTGCTTATTTAAATGTGTTAATATCCTCGGTGTTACCAGACTGGCCTTACGTGGGCTAAACAAGAACATACTCTCTCAAAATACCTCTCGTCTTACACCATTCCAATCCGTTTGTTAAACAACCGTCAAAAATATGATTTTTTAGGCAACAAACTATTGACTGTCTTTAGTGGCATTTAGAAGGTGGTATAGATAAATAACGCAATACTTTCGTATGGGTGACACACTTCTAGGTTTATTTAATGATGGCGTTTCTGTCTTTCTCCGAAGACTGATTTGAAAACCGTCTTCGGAGAAAGACAGAAACGTCATCATTAAATAAACCTAGAAGTGTGTCACCCATACGAAAGTCAAAACACATAGGACAACTCGTACTATATTGTACATGATGGTGTATATTTATGAGCTTTCGAGAGTAGCTACTCTCATCATCAGATATTACAACACACAATAGACAATTTTCTACAGGCATTATATATAGAGAAACACATAACATAGTTAATACTTTAAAATGATAGAATAAGTAGGATAAGCAAAATTAGGCTTCCAAAGTACAAATGAACAGGATCTGTACAGATTAAAACCATGGGGGGTGTGTTGTAATATTGGGACAACAACACAGACTTATAATCCTTAATGGAGACATACAGTTATACATTAAACGGAGAGGAATTGATGAAATTTGTACATTTAAATCAGGGTTTAATTTAGAAATATGAAGTGACTCTTTAAAAGCTAAGCTAAGTTTGTTATTGGCTCGATCAATGATTTCATAAGTCAATTTGTTAGGGTTATGGCTTTTGCTGAGACAGTGGTCATCATAGAATCTACACCCTCAAAAAATCTACACCCTCATAGAATCTACACCCTCAAAGAATATACACCCTCAAAGAATCGACACCCTCAAAGAATATACACCCTCAAAGAATCTACACCCTCAAAGAAATAACACCCTCAAAGAATCGACACCCTCAAAGAATATACACCCTCAAAGAATCTACACCCTCATAGAATCTACACTCTCAAAGAATCTGCACCCTCAAAGAATCGACACATTAAAAGAATCCACACCCTCAAAGAATCGACACCCTCAAAGAATATACACCCTCAAAGAATCTACACCCTCAACGAATCTACACTCTCAACGAATCTACACTCTCAAAGAATCTACACCCTCATAGAATCTACACCCTCAAAGAATCTACACCCTCAAAGAATCTACACCCTCAAAGGAATCTACACGCTCGTAGAATTTACACGCCCCCCAGCGGTTACTTACCATTTTTTCCCTGTATGCCCACGCAATTTTGAAGCCGTGCTGCAAATGTGAAAGTATACCGGCTGCAGTATGTCGCTTGATTTCACAATTGAATCGTCGTGTTTGATACGTCGGAAATTGTTGTATCAAAAAAGATCGATAAAAGACCCCCTAACGAGTGGATGGTTTGACAAGCTTAACTGTACAGCATTTGATGGAAGCTTTCCTTGAAGGTTTCATTGGTTCACATTGAGGCAGATGTGTGAAAAACAAATCTTTCAGTGGCATTTAGAAGTTGGAAGTACAAATCAAGACGAGAATTACTTATGGATAAACAACTTCTTAATTTATTGGGTGACGACGTTTCGATGTAGTTCTTCCATCGTTATCAAAGTCAATGACAATCAACAGGTACAATTCATTATATAGTGGTTGGCAGAAATACAAGTTAAGACAGGTGTGAGAATATCTGGATTAAGTAATAAGGTAACAATGGGGATGAGTTAAGTTCGTTGTGGGTTATCTTGAAGGATTAGTAAGTCATAGCAGTTGGGGATATATAATCCTTGGTCTCTGTTTATGCTGTGTTTTGTTCTTCTAATCTGGATGGCTTCCTGTAGTTTTCTTTTCTTTCAGTGTTGTTGATTGATGGATAGGGCTGTAGTGGTTGCCCATTTTATGTGGTGGCTGGGGTTGGAGATTATATGTTCAGAAGTAGCAGATTTGTAGTCCAATTTGTTAATAGTTGTTTGATGTTCTGTTATCCTGATGTTAAGTGGTCTGCAAGTCTCACCAATGTAATGTGCATCACAACTGCAATTAATACGATAAACTACTCCTTTGGGTTGTGTTTGGTTGGTTGATGTGTTTTTTCCTGTGGCTTGGATGTAGTTTTAAGGGTTTTTGACGATGAAAATCTGGTGCCAATGCATGTAGTGGACTTGATAAGGCGAGCAATTTTGTGACTGGTGGATCCTATGTATGGTATACTGATTCTTATGTTTGGGCCTTCTTCGACTGGTCTAGGCTGTCTGTTTGTAGGGTTGAGGGTTTTATGGATGGTTGAGTTGACTAATTTAGGTGGGTATCCATTCTGTTTGGTGAAGACAGTTTTGAGGTGGGTGATTTCTTTGTTTAATTCCGCGCTACAGATGTCTTGTGCTCTTCTTGTCAGTGTGGCTATGGTTCCTGTCTTGATGTGTGGTGGATGGTTTGAATTGTAGTGTATGTATTGGTCAGAGTGTGTAGGTTTGCGGTTAAATGAGAAACTAAAAGCATTCAGATAGAATGTGTCTTTATGGACAAACTTAAAAAGCGATTTGAAATGCGTTCAATTAAAATAAATTAATAACAATGATGTAAAAAAATCTGTACTCGGTTAAACACGTTTTTTTTTGTTAAGTAAGACAAAGCACCAGCTGGCGGAGTTTTGGATAACAGCTCTTTTGTCAGCAGGAAACATTACAAACGCCTTTAAGATAAATATTCGGTATAGGAAAAGTCTCGAACCCCGACATTGGTGACCTGTTCAAATCTCACTTAATCGGAAAAAAAGAATTTAAAAAAGTTTGAGTATGTTTTCACTGGATTACCGTAGGTAGAAAGGTTGACAGGTAATCATCGAGAGAGCGGTTTCGTTCTACACTTAACGCTGCTATACAAGAGAGGATAATCTTGAGTGTGACGCAAAACATCAATCAATCAGTCAGTGTTCTAAATACAATTAAAATGATTGGATGTTGTTTCTGTTATACGTTTGTATTCTACACCATTCGACAGTCGTTAAATGACAGGCTGAGTCCAAATATATTTTTGGAGCCTACTACTAGTATTTTGGATACCATGAATTGGATACCATTGGATACCATGATATTATGTACCATGGGAAAGTGCATAGTAAGACGGTACCATAAATCTGCAATACTCTAAAAACGTCTTCTTACCATACAAGTCCCATCTTTTTTCAGTTAACAAACTAACTGTATACACACTTATTCGAAAAGATTAATTGCTCTGTCAAGCAGCACTGTCTATAAAATTTATCGTCCAGTAAATGGGGAATTCATGCACCTGTGTATTTGACTGGAACTCGGTATAATATTTTCTCACACTACACCCCCGATAATTCAACTCCCAGGCAGTGTGTTATTTTTTGCATAATCAACGTGTGAAATTATCGTCCAAGTAACGTTATGACATCACGAGAAAACTGTCAAAATTGACGTCACAAATGAATTACGCCATCAGTCATTATGACGTTATAATAAGGCGTCTAGCATCAACCCAACATTAAAGGGACTGTGATGCTGTCTTTGGTGACGTCCTTTCTGACGTCACAATGCCTTATCGAGTCTTTCTTTAGACAGCCGTTCTTAAAAATAGAGCGACGTCACCAAACATTTTCTTAAGTAGAGTCGTGTTTTTTTTATAAAACGCTGTATATTTTGTGTAGTGTGAGAAAAAGATTATCCAACTCGAACCAGTGTGTTACAATGCATATCACTCTCGTTTATTAATTTCCAAAGTCACTCGCCAGAGGCTCGTGGCTTTGAAAATTAATATACTCAAGTGATATTCATCGTAACACACTGGCTCTCGTTAGATAACCTCTATTTACCCTATGGAAATCGTAATTGCCTTCTACGTAAACTTCTTGGTTTATTGGGTGACACGACGAGTTGTATTTTATAACACCAGAACGGAACAGTCGTAATAACAATAAAAATGCCCTTCTCGTGTTTTCACACACAAGTTGTTTGCCGCTTTGAAGCTTATACCGAACCCGTAGAAATGTCGCGATTCCCAGGAATAACCTGTTAACGAAGAAGCTTCAAAAGAAAAATCTCACTTTGTTATTATGGGCATCATATGATACCGGCAGTTCACAACATGGTTATTTTTACCTGCAGGAAGCCAATGAATGCAACGAAACATTACTATTGTAAATAACACTTTGAGTGTCAGTTTTAATGGTCATATTAATACATTTGAAATGTTGATTTCTGTAAACATTTAAACTACAAAAAACGCCATATGTAACCCACATGACCCAACTAAACCTGGAGTGGGACCCAGTTGGTTGTACTGCGAACTGGCACGACTGGTGTCCTTGTATTTCTAAACACGCTTTTAAAACATGACAATGATATGGAGGACTAAAGCTATACTATGTTACAGAAGATGTATTAAAACATGGGTTATTCGTCATTCCATCAGCGCCAGTGGCGTTACTGTTTGGCATGTGTTAAGCTGAGTTGTATAATATGTTGCAGACGAAAATCAGTAGACTTAAATAATTCCCCAGACGCAGTGGCGGTAATAATTGACATTTTCTAGGAGACAAAATATGTAACGAAACAATCGCCACGAACATGTGGGACGTTATAAATGTCTTTACGTAACAAAGCCATTTTGTCGAATATGTCAAACAGTTTCGAACGTTTGCTCTGGCCACCTGGCGGAGAAGCTAGTCTATGGCATATAGTCCTTAGATCAAAACATACAAACAACTATAATAACCTTTAAATAAATCAATTGTAAACATGACCTGCCCGAATATCCAGCGTAAAACTCAAAACTAGTGTATTTTTTACTCTAACAATGTGAAAAGCGAAGTGAAATATCACAATCAGCTATAGGTTTCACAAGAATCACTAAAACATCTAAATCACATAACTTAGTCAAAATAATGTTTTATGTTGGTTTTATTAAATTATTAGAGACAGAACAAATCATTCTGTTATGATTCCTATGAATAACTACTATTCATTTACTGCTGCAAGCCTACATACATGGTGTGTGCGATAGAAATGAAGTTGTTGCGGTCTCTATTACAAGCAAATCAAACGCCCTAAAACGTTTGATACATTTGTCAATTTTTAAGTTTGTTCCTGTGATAACTGAAGTTGTTTCTATGTAGTACAGTAACCGGGTGAGTTTTATAGAAGCATGTCGTGACACTAAAACTTTCTTAGCACATTAACAATCTGTGTCCCAACTTTATTACAATATATGGCCTATGAAACGAACTAATATGGATCGTTTATGCCATATCTACGGGTACTAATAGTTAACTACTCTATGTGGAGTTCTTGGCTTATCCCAAAACGAAATAAAGCTCCGTAATGTATCTCTCTTTTTATGTTTTGACTTGCAAATATATGATTTTAAGGCACACTCGCCGCCGTAGCCTTTCTTTCATTTCTAACGAAAGCCAAATTACAATAGCTTACTACAAGTAAAACCTATAAAATTAAACATGGAATACAATACATATGCGTTCAGTTATGTTTAAAATGTCTAAACAGGGGGTGCAAAAGCATAAAAGTTGATGCCCAAATACTTCAATACAACAACAACGATCAGAAACCAGTTAACTTCAGCGTTGGATTCCTTTCATTTCAAGTCTCTTTTATCAACAGATCTTTTCTGTCCCTCAAACCACTGCATAAGTCAGCAGAATCATATTGTACCGTTTGGGCAGTTCCAATCATCAGGACGCTTGTGCGTGTACATCGCTGATACGAATCATATCAAATTTTCAGGTGAATATTAAAAAATACAAAATAATAATAACACTTTCAAATTTTAATAAAAATAAAAAGGCCCTACTTTCTTCTGTCTGGTGAAATGCAAAAGACGATCGGACATTTTAATAAATAGAGAGTGTTTCTTTTAGACGAACGCAACAAAGGCCTACACATAATGCTTCGCTACAATGGCATATTCTATACTTGTAATTCAGTTCAATTGGATACCGTTTTGTTTTTAAGATTTTATCATCATCGTACTCTCTTGTCTTACAAGCAGCTCACATTTGCATTTCGTTTGTACGCGTATTTAACGTGGAAGCTGGGATTTTGGTTTATTGGTTTCAAAAACTTGAAGCTTATAACTTTGAAACAGCATTGCTATCTCTCAAAACAGAAAAAATGGAAAATGTTCTGACCGGGTTTTCACTCAAACGACCTATGTGGGATGGTTGCCAGTTCCCAACGGAAGGTCGTGGGTTTCCTCCAGGCATAGAGCCCGGTTTCCTCCCACAATAAAACTGGCAACGCCGCCATATAAGTGCAATAATCTTGAGCGAGGCGTAAAACACCAAACAATCAATCTCAAAACAGAATCAGAGCTCATTTTCTTTAAAGATTGATCTTGGTCAGAGCTCCGAATGCCTTTGTCAGTTCCGATTGTTTAGGGAATGAAGCCAGCAGGTGATGTGAGAGAATTGGGCTTAGAGCCGCAAATAGCATGACACTCCTGTTGAGTAATAAGTGCGTGGGGAAAATTCGCTTTATTCTAGGATAAATATAGAAACGTAACTATCACTACCTGGAAATTCCCAATCTGTACCTGCATAGCTTTTGAGATAAACCGTCGAATAAAACGCTGTGTGATTTACTGTTTGACCAAATGAGGGAAAGAACTCATTAGTATCTCTCATTCAACAACCCATGAGGAGAATTGAAATGTAGAGCTAACAATAACTGTTAGGTACTACGTTCTTCAAATCATTCTTTCAAGTGGCATGAGCTGCCAAACTTCACTCTTTTTTCATAATTTCTAATCGTCACGACAGTAAGAGGCTTTGAAGGCCATCGAAAAACTAAGTGACTGGCGTTGGAATGAGGAAAATCCATACAGTATGTGCCCTGTACGAACCGAAAACGTGTTCGAAAAGTGAACAAAATTTAAATAACCGGGACGACCATTCATTCATTCTAGGCCAACGTTTGTTCAAAACAATACTTTCTCGTACATTCTCGAGACTAGAAGCACTTAAAAGCTTCTGAATTATACGTCTTGAGAAAAATAGCCCATGATTTCAACATTCTGTTTCAAAGTCCAAATATCAACTTTTTGGCAGCTCATGCCACTTTAACTAAATTCAAGTGACAGGAGTTCTCTATTTGTTGATATTTTTTTCCGACCGAACAAAATGAAAGTGGTCGGCTATTGTTCTTAAGAAGTGCAAATTAAAAGCATAGATTTCCAAATACAAGGTCTAGAATGTATGTTATTAGTAGTAGTATACATTCGGGATATTTGAATTGTCTTTGCTTTACGAGGACAAATTCGACTGTCAAAAGTTAGAGGCACTTGGACTTTAAATGTATAAATACAACATATTCGGAATGCCTATTTTATTTTCTGAAAACACTGTAAACTAGAAATTAGTTAACTATTGCCAGTCTTTGTTCAAAAGTATGCCTTTATATAATGTGTATTTTTTGGAACAGATAAACAGCTACTGACCATAATGTTGAGGCTTCATATGAAAACTTGACCATAATGTTTAGGCTTCATATGAAAACTTGACCATAATGTTTAGGCTTAATAGAGCAACGTAAGCACTCCGAGGAATGGCAAAGACTTCATGTTTAACTCAATATTTCGTTTTATTAGATCAAAACTTCATCAGAAGTAAAGAAACAAGGACTAGACCTTACGCGGAGACCAAATGATGGATCCGCCTAGGAGAGGCTGCATAGAAGTCCTCGAACAACGGTTGGAAATAAACCAGTCGTGGGCAGGGTTCGTGGGATGGGCTTTCAGTTTCGTTGCATATTGGACACCTAGTTCTCCTGTTCGAGAGTGAAGGTTCGTTTGCCTCCACATATAAGCTCTCGACAGTAGAGTTCCTGAGTGTAGCTCACATTCTTCTGCTACCTGATCCTCTGTATCTCTCTTTCCCGTATGAAAGTGGGACAGTCTTTCGAAGAAGACATGTGAGCTACGCCGCAGTTGGAACACTTTGATGTAAGTTTGCAATCTTTAGCATTGTGCCCAGAACACCTGCAGTAAACTTGCGACATTGAGCGCTTCCATGACCGAATCTTTGGCAGTTGAAACACCGTATAGGGTTTGGAATAAAGATGTCCACTTCAACCCTATACGGACCAACGTGAATAGGTTTCTGGACGGTCAATGTGTTGAATTCCAAGAGGTAACCAGATTATAACCTCGGAAATCTCAGCGAGATCTTAATCACGGTCACGAATTATGCTTTTACAGCTGTTGGATGATTTGTGTGGGGAAACAACAATCGAGAGACCCCCCATACGTTTTAAGCTTAACAAATTCTTTGACTGTGGCTCCCTACAGCATTCAATAAAAAAAAGCTTCCATTTTTAAATTTGGACACGGACTTGCAATCATCAGCGCAAGCCCTGATTGACTTCTTCTGCAAGAAGGTGACTGGTTGATCGGTGGTGCTAGATATCACAATGAATCTATTATTGAGACATGACCAGGCCGATTGATCGGATCGGGCCAATCCGACTTCCTGTTAAGGTGAAATCAGGGCCAAAGTGGAGTGTTGGGTTTTCGGAGCATAAATTGCCAAGCTCCTCGACCCTCAGCCACCAGGATCCCGTCATTTCCCGACACAGGTAACTGCCAACATACAGCTCAAGGTTTGGTCGCCTTTTAAGAACAAGCTTCATGCAAGGAAAGTTGTAAGCCTATCCTTAACCCCCGGAACCCATACGGGGGGGGGGGGGGCTTCATATGAAAACTTGACAATAATGCTTAGGTTTCATACAAAAACTTGACCATAATGTTTAGGCTTCATATAGAAAGCTGACCATAATGTTTAGGCGTAATATAAAAACCTATATAACCATTATTTTTGGTTATGGTTAAAAAGTTGCAAATCGACTTTCCGGACAAAATATATATTTAGCGAGTTATTTAGGGAATCCCCTGCTGCTATTGTTTTCTGTCTCACAGTCAGTAATAATAGACGAGCCAATAAGCTAAAACAACCAACCATCATAGTCAGTAAACAAGCAGGCGAAAGTAGACCACGCACACAGCGAGAAAGGGCTCTACAGCGCACTTGATTGTTTTTACCATAACAACGCAGACATTGGAGCTCGGAAAGTTACCAATGGTCATCTGGAAACGTCATCTTTATTTAAAGAACGGTAGAATAGCACACATTTTAACGATATTCGCTCCGGGCATATCCCTTTAAAGCATTTTAGTTTCATGCCAGATACAAGTGACATTTGTACCCATAAAGAGTTGACCAGAATCTAAAGGCATAGCCTATAAATCAGAAAAGTTCGCGTCTACAAAATGCACGCGTGAGGTATAGGGTTAACAATCGTGTGTCTTACCACAGGCACACGGGGGGCTCTCCCTTATCCACCCTCTGTTATACTATAAATATAGTCAAGGCAGGAAACACTTATTCTGACTGCCTCCAGCAAAACCCGTCCGAATTTCTTACAAATATCTCCTTTGTACATTAAACTTCCCACGAGTCTCAGAGAGATCCATGTCAAGCAATATCGAGGCCTAAGAGCAAACAAAACACCCTTTGCAGGATGATTTATCAAGTTTTCCAGCAAAATTCAAGTTGACAGAATATTCCAACCGAAGTCTCAGACACTTGCCACTCTGGGAGCCTCGCTTTCACTTCGGGGCTTGCACAACCCTTCGTAAGATCCCGTAAAGCCCCAAAGTGAAAGCGAGGCTCCCAGAGCGCCAAGTGTCTTAGGCCTCGATATTGCTTGACAATGATCTCTCTCAGACTCGAGTGAAGTTTAATGTACAAAGGAGATATGTTTAAGAAATTCTGACGGGTTTTGCTGGAGGCAGCCAGAATAAGTGTTTCCTGCCTTGTCCATATCTATAGTATAACAGAGGGTGGATAAGGGAGAGCACTGTTTGTGGTCTTACTTAGTGTGTTTAAATGTGATTTTTTTCATGCACATAATATTTTTTTATTGAACCTAAACCACATCACATCTCTTTTTGTCAATGTGGTGTTAAGGAGAGATTATTTCCTTTTTTATTATTAAAGTTATATAGATACTTACAGAAAGAAATTATTTTAGCTCGATTTTTTTTCTCTAAATAAAGTATTACAAAATGTGTGACACATAATCTTCAAGACGGTGATTAGGTTCAAAAATTTCTTGCAGGCATTACGTAAGTATTTGGACCCAAAAACTAGCGGTGACAAACAGAAACCGGTATTTTTGTCTAACGTGTTCCACATGATGATGTCTTAGACGAAAGTAAAGAATCTGTATTCCCGAACTACAAACAAAGTTGTGAATTGATTTTAAGGTAACCCTTGTCGTTCTTGTCTCTCAGAGACAGAATTATTGACAGATGTCCCCAATCAGTGAAGCCACGTCGTCAATCAAACAACGCTAATACACTCTATCAGGGATAGTCTCACGTCGGTTACACGACTGATTTCACCAGAATGGACCAAGTGTATCTCCTGTGTGAAAGTCATTATACAGACTCGGACTATCGTTGCAGACTAGCGGAAGTAACATAGTTTCCCTCCGATCCGCTTTCTATACAGAAACATGCAGGTCAAATGAAAAGGAATATTGCACAAAACAAACGATGTAATTAGATCGATACATTCGTTGCTGTTATTTTGTACCATAAGGTGTCAAAATGTCTCAGAGAATGTTAAAATGTCAGCTAATGCCACACGGTGAAGCTATATCAACTTTAATACACTCTATCATGGAATCTATTACACGTCTAATTTAACCAGAATGAACCAAACCCTCTCAATCACTGGCGATAACTTTTCATATTCCTCTTTGTCAAGGCGAGCAAACCTTTCGTTTAATACAAATTGACAGCTTGGAAAATTTCGGGGGAGCAAAATATAGAAAAAAGATAACGTAATTGGACAACCCGGAAAGTCAAATTTAAAGACAAATGCTTCTCGTCCCTCTTGTTGCACCTGTGTTGTATATTTCCATCAAAATGCTACGGACAAATATATTGGTCTCCAAACAACTTACTGTTAGGATGTGTAACCTTTCTGTCATATCCCGAGTAGAAAGGTTTGAACATAGCGTGAAGCTGTTCTCGGTGGGATGATTATCATAAGATATTCACCTGATTTATAGAAACCGAATATGCAAAGATATTTCTTGGGCACCAAACATTTATTTATTTTTCTCTCGCAGTCATAAGATTTTTAAAAAATTAGGCAGTGGGACAAACCTGTTTTCGCAAACTATGAGCAATTGCATATTTTACTACCTGCTTTTTAAAGGTCCTTCAAACATCACGCACATATAGCTTGATATCAGAACAACCAATTGTATTTGATGTGAGACTATTGCGTGATATCGTTTGTAGAAACCTTTGGAGATAAAGTGAACACGGTTTCGCTGTTACAAATCACCAACCAAGAGTAAACGAAGGAATGGATGCTCGTATCTAGAGAGGCTGCTACGGTTAGGCTGCTAAGTGACATCAATTGTAAACTTTGAAGTTTGAGTGTATACCGTCGCTGTTACTCACCTAATATCAGGAATAACTTTGATCGTGTTTATCATATCATAACGCCTTTCTATAATACATTTAGTTGATTTCTAAACGCAGAACAAGCTAAAAAGAACATTTGCTGGACTTCAAAAGCAATTGACGGGCTTCAAAAACATTTGACTGGCTTCAAAAACCTTCAAAGCGATTAATTTCCATGGGGCAACCAGTTTGATTTTTTTTAAAAAACGCTTAAGAAAAATAAACGATTCCGCTGCAAAGTTGTAGTAGTTGTCGTTTTAAGTTTTATTTGTATAAAATTTTTGAAAAATGTATAGTCTGTAGGATAGGTTGAAGGAATTAGCTCCCTCTGAGATCCAAATATTACCAAGAAAAATGTCGCCTTGTGAATGTTGTTAATGTCTTTTAATCCGGAAAAACACGGGAACGTAGCCAAATTTTTCCGACTAATAATAACCATCTAGACAAGTTTCTGTTTCTGTCGAAGTATTTAACGCTCTACGTGTATCTATATAACATTAACTGTTGTATAGAAATAACCCACTCGGAAGCAAAAGAGCATCTCTGTTTCGCCAGTAAATTTTAACGACAGTCCATCGCTGATTTGGGAATCTTGCCGATCGTGTATCTTTGTTTGGCTTGTAAATCTTAGCGATAGCACATCTTTGCTTGCGTTGTAAATATTGACGATAGTGCATCTCTGTTTGGCTTGTGAGTCTTGCGGATAGGACATCTTTGCTTGCCTTGTAGATATTGATAGGGTTTAACTTTTATTGTTTGACATGTGATTCTCGGCGCATATATGCTTGGCTTGTAGATCTGTGAATATCGCTCACTGTGAACAAATTGACATATTCTTTCTAACCCCAAAATTAACTGTAATAAATAAAAACCGGCATTTTATTGTCATACATGAGCCCCGAGACTAAGTCTTGGACGAAATCAGGTATTCTCTATTCCACTCGCGAACCACGAACCAATTTGGAAATTGATTTTCAGTTAACCTTTGTTGTTGATGTCCACATTCTCTTAAAGACTGATTAATTGGCAGATGTTCCATTCAATGAAACTTCGTCGTCAATCATGCAAGGTTAATACACTCTATCAATGATAGTCTCACGTCTGTTACACGACTGATTACATCAGAATGGACCAAGTGTATCTCCTTTTGTGAAAGTCATTATACAGACTCGGACTATTACTGGTCATGAGAGGAAGTCACATGGTTGCCCTCGGATATTCATTCAGCTTTCTGTACGAAAACTTGCTGGTGGTATAATTATCATAAGCTATCCACGTGATACATATAAGCGAAACACGCAAAGATATTTCTTGGGCGCCAAGCATCGATTTCTTTTGCTCTCGCAGGAAAACAAATTTAAAATAAAGCAGGGTGACCAACCTGTTTCTGTCGTCTATGAGCAATGGCATCTTTTACTACCTGCTTTTTAAAGGTCATTCAAAGCATCAAGCTTCATTTAAAAAAAAAAAACGCTTAAGAAAAATAAAGGATTCCGCTGCCAAGTTGTAGTAGTTGTTGTTTTAAGTTTTATTTTGTATAAAATGATGGAAAAATGTATAGTCTGTAGGATAGGTTGAAGGAATTAGTTCGCCCTGAGATCCGAATATCATCCAGAACAATGTCGCCTTGTGAATGTTGTTAATGTCTTTGATGTCTACATGGGAACATAGCAATAATAACCATCTAGAGAAGTTTCTGTTTCTGTCCAAGTATTTAACGCTCTACGTGTATCTATATAACTGTCGTATAGAAATGAACCATGGAGCTGGCGCAACACGATGTTTTGGAATTTGGTTTTTACTGTTTGGTTTGCCAATCTTGCCGATAGAACATTACTGGTTGTCTTGTGAATCTTGCCGATAGAACATTACTGTTTGGCTTGTGAATCTTGCCGATAGAACATTACTGTTTGGCTTGTGAATCTTGCCGATAGAACAGTACTGTTTGGTTTGCCAATCTTGCCGATAGAACATTACTGTTTGGTGTGTGAATCTTACCGATAGAACATCACTGTTTGGCTTGTTAATCTTGCCGATAGAACATTATTGTTTGGCTTGTGAATCTTGCCGATAGAACATTACTGTTTGGCGTGTGAATGTTGCCGATAGAATATTACTGTTCGGCTTGTGAATCTTACCGATAGAATAATGCTGTTTGGTTTGTGAATCTTGCGGATAGAATAATACTGTTTGGTTTGCCAATCTTGCCGATAGAACATTACTGTTTGGCGTGTGAATGTTGCCGATAGAATAATACTGTTTGGTTTGTGAATCTTCTCGATAGAACATTACTGTTTGGCTTGTGAATCTTACCGATAGCGCAACACTGTTTGGCTTGTAAATCATGTCGATAGCACATCATTGCTTGACTTGTGAATCTTTCCGATAGAACATTACTGTTTGGTTTGTGAATCTTAATTTCCGATAGCACATAACAGATTGACTTGTGAATCTTGCCAATAGAACATCTTTGCTTGATTTGTGCATCTTGCCGATAGAATATAACTGTTTGGCTTGTGAATCTTGCTGATAGATCATTACTGTTTGGCTTGTGAATCTTGCAGATAGAACATTAGTGTTTGGCTTGTGAATGTTGCCGATAGCACATTACTGTTTGGTTTGTGAATCTTAATTGCCGATAGCACATTACTGTTTGGCGTGTGAATGTTGCCGATAGAATAATACTGTTTGGTTTGTGAATCTTGCGGATAGAATAATACTGTTTGGTTTGTGAATGTTGCCGATAGCACATTCCTGTTTGGTTTGTGAATCTTAATTGCCGATAGAATATTACTGTTTGGCTTGTGAATGTTGCCGATAGCACATTACTGTTTGGTTTGTGAATCTTAATTGCCGATAGCACATTACTGTTTGGCTTATGAATTTTAATTGCCGATAGTACATTACTGTTTGGCTTGTGAATTTTAATTGCCGATAGCACATTACTGTTTGGTTTGTGAATTTTAATTGCCGATAGCACATTACTGTTTGGTTTGTGAATCTTAATTTCCGATAGCACATAACAGATTGACTTGTGAATCTTGCCGATAGAACATCTTTGCTTGATTTGTGCATCTTGCCGATAGAATATAACTGTTTGGCTTGTGAATCTTGCTGATAGAACATTACTGTTTGGTTTGTGCATCTTGCCGATAGAACATTACTGTTTGGCTTGTGAATCTTGCCGATAGAACATCTTTACTTGGCTTGTAAATATTGATAGTGTTGTACTGTTTGCCAAGTGAATCTTGGCGCATAATTTCTTGGCTTGTGACTCGGTGAGTAGCGCTCCCTGTGAGGGAATTAAAACATTTTCTATGTAAAGGTAAAGGAAATCTGAATAAACCTTTTCATTAATAAGGATATAAAGACACTTACAGTGAGGAAATAGTTTAGCTGTGTTTTCCTCGGTGAATGTGTAGCACATTATTTTCAAACCGAGAAAGATTCTAGAAATCAGGTATTCTGTATTCCACTCCCGAACCACGAACAAATTTGAGAATTGATTTTCAGTTAACCTCAGTTTCGTTGATGGCCACGTTCTCTTAAAAACTGTTTAATTCTCAGATGTCCCATTCAGTGAAACTACGTCTTCAATCAAACAATGTTAATACACTTTAGAAAGGACATTATCAGGTCTATTACATGGATGATTGTGTATCTCCTGTGTGAAAGTCTGTATTCAGACTCGGACTCACTCGGAACTTCCTTCGGCTATATTCGCTCGCTACCGGTCGGCTTTGACACGCACGTAAATCACCGAAGTTATCAGAGTGAATCGGACTATTACTGGTCATGAGAGGAAGTCACATGCTTACCCTCTGATATCCAATCAGCTTTCTATACGAAAACATGCAGGTCAAATAAAAAGAATAATGCAAAAAAATAAAGGATGCTATAAATAATTAAATTCAAAGATCGGTACAAAAATATGTCCAAATGTCTTTGGAAATGATTAAGTGTCATATAATGTCACACGTTGAGCCAAATCAACTTTAATACACTCTATCATGGAATCTATTACACGTCTGATTTAACCGCAATGAACCAAACCTTCTCAATCACTGGCGAGAACTTTTCATATTCCTCTTTGTCAAGGCGAACAAGCCTTTGGGGGAATGCAGGTTGACAGCTTGGAAAAAATTCGTGCGGAAACAAATTAAGAAATGTAACTAAACTGGACAACCTTGGAGAACAAGATTTGAAGATATACCTTTTATATCTGAAGAGTACAAATGGTTTCTGTACGTTCTTGTTCTACCTGTTCGATATAACTTTCGTCAAAACTCTAACGCCATATATCTGGTCTCAGGAATACTCCAAGTGTTATGAGGTGATGACATTCGGTCTATTTGTGGATTGATTGTTTGGTATTTTACGCTGCGCTCAAGATTATTTCACTTATATGGCGGCGTTGCCAGTTTTATTGTGGGAGGAAACCCACGACCTTCCGGTGGTAACTGGCCACCATCCCACATAGGTCGTTCGATTGAAAATCCAGTCATAAAATTTCCAATTTTGTTTGGAATGAGTGAGATTCGGACCCGCGACCCATTGGTGGAAGACTGTTCGGATTGAACGTCCAACGCTCTACCTACTGGGCCACCTCTATTTGTGGAAGGAGAACAAGCTAAGGTAATTCTTGAACCAAACACATTGATTAGTTATTCGCCAAAAGTAAAACAGAAATAAACAAGCCGGTTTAACTACATTTGAGCGATTGCCTGATTTTTCTACTTGCTTTTTATATGTCCGTCAAAACACTAAGGAATCTATCACTCAATCAAAACACTAACCACATATATCATTGTCTTAGAACAACCTAAGTGTTGGCATGTGCGACAGTTAAGTGAAAACCTATGTAGAACGCTCTGAAGATAAAGTGGACACGATTTTCCTGTTACAAATCTCCAACCAATATAAAAGAATGGAATGGCTCGTCGAAACTATAGAGTACCCAACAAGTGGACACTTGAATGTTCAATGGTTAGTCTGTTAAGCGATACCAATCGAAGATGCCTTTTAAGTCAATGCGTATAACGTTTGCCAGTCTTGAAACGTATAACAAGGGGCATTTTAAATCCATGGCATTGTTTACATTCAGTTAAAGTCACATACTTAACTAACAAGAGTGAAAGCTTTGATTGTGTCTGTCATTGCATAACTCCTTCTCAAACTACATTCGCTTGATTTCTAGAATGGAAGATATTTGATGCACTTCTAACACGTTAAAGATAGATTTAATCTCCTGTGGTAGTCACTAAAAACACATGAAAGATGCATAAGCATAAACATTCGTCAGCTGCTCGTGAATAATTGACGTTTTATTTTGGCTTTATTTTATATAAACTGGTCAGGAAAAAAACATTCTGAACGATGGCATGAAAGAAATCGCTCTCCCCGAGATTCCACTCTTGTCAACGAAAGCATAACAAAATAACCATGCGGTCGAGTTCGTTTTTCTGCCGAATTAACGTTCCTCGCGAAATTATAAAATCTACTGTTGTAAAAGACATTACCAATCTGTAAGTTTAATTAGTATCATATAGAAAGTGAGTATGAAAGTATTCTCGTTATTGTTCTGATTACACTTTCTTGAAAAGAGGCAGACATTCATAATTCAATTTTGTGTAAAGCCCAAAACTGGAATCGAACCCGAGTTCAAGAACATGACGCCTTATCTCCGCGGATTTGGATCCTTTATAGAGCACATTTGGGATAGGTGGGCAGAAACATTCAAGCCCTAGAGCCTCCTGTACCAAATCTACAGGAATTGGAAGCCGCAATTCATCGGTATTGGCGGCAGTTAGTCCTTCAACAGATCCGATGTCTCACTGGAGGGTTGAGACGCAGGTGGGAAGTTAATGGAGGCTATACGCGCTACTGACCCTCTGATCTAGGGGTGTGTTCTACACACTCAAAGTGACATTTTTATTTCAATATGCTCGCCCTGTGAAGCTAGATTGACTCTGTAGTTTCATACTTATAAGCATCTTTAATTTTGTCACCATTAATGGTTTATGATCAAAATCGTATCTGCAACATCAGTTTGCCAACAATCTCACTACACCAATGATTTTATCCGTCGGTGCAGACTTTCCAGGGGGTGCTTAACGTTTTTCTTTGTGCATAGTTGGTATCTAACGAGCTGTCTGTGCTCCGCTAACTTTTAAATGGACTTGTATATTTAGAGTGCTTTCTGGATTCATAAATAGGCCTACAGTTTCCATATCAATTGAGATTTTCCTACTATATAACGATCGTCAATGGAGCCCTTCTAAATAACGATCGTCAGTAGAGCCCTACTAAATAACGATCGTCAGTGGAACCCTTCTAAATAACGATCGTCAGTGGAGCCCTACTAAATAACGATCGTCAGTGGAGCCCTACTAAATAACAATCGTCAGTGGAGCCCTTTTAATAACGATTGTACACTGTACCCTCTCTTTTAAGGGGTAAAAAAATGTTGACTATTTTTTTCAATAAAAACAATTCATTGAGTAATATACTTCATAGTTGGCTGCTGTTTCAATCCGCGTTGTATCTTGACAATCGCATTTCTATGTTTGGTTTATGAATCTTAGCGATGACACATCTCTATTTGAAGCGTGACGCATTATCTCCGAACCATCGAAGGTCCAAGCATTTCTTCCGAGCATTACATGTGTAGTTTGACCCAAAAACTAACGGTAACAAATAGAAACCGATAATTTGTGTCATATGTGTGTCACGTGACTACGTCGTAGACGAAATCAGGTATTCTCTATTCCACTCGCGAACCACGAACAAATTTGGAAATTGATTTTCAGTTAACCTTTGTTGTTGATGTCCACATTCTCTTAAAGACTGATTAATTGGCAGATGTCCCATTCAATGAAACGACGTCTTCAATCAAACAACGTTAATACACTATATCAATGATAGTCTCACGTCTTTTACCAGAATGGGCCAAGTGCATCTCCTGTGTGAAAGTCATTATAACGCTGGTCACGAGAGGAAGTCGCCTGGTTTCCCTCAGATATTCATTCAGGTTTCTGAGCGAAAACTTGCCGGTCAAGTAGAAATGATATGGCACAAGGAACGATGTAATAAATTTAGGGATCCATACATTCGTTATTGTTAATTTGAAACTTAAGGTGTGGAAAGGTTGAATTGCCAGATAATGCTACTCAGTGAAATGTCATTCGGTGAAGCAATATCAACTTTACACTCTACCATGGAATCTATTACACGTCCGATTTCACCAGAATGAACCAAACCTTCTCAATCACTGGCATGAACTTTTTGCCAAAGCGAACAAGGCTTTTGGAAATTACAGGTTGACAGCTGGAGAATATATTTTAGAAAATATAACGAAGCCGGACAACCTTAGAAAATCAGATTTGAAGACATATATCTTTCTATATATCTGAAGACAACATGTGATTCTCGTACGTTCTTGTTCTTTATAGTTCCAGTAAACACCAACGACATACGTCTTGGTCTTAGGAATATGCCAAGTGTAATGAAGTGATACACCGTGTAGAACGCTGTGTACATGTACATAAGTGAACACGGTTTCCCTGATATAACATTAGGTTGATTACTGATAGGGCAACAAGCGAAAAGATTTCTTGAACGTAAAACATCGATTTAATTTTCTCTATGACAGCAAAACTAAATACAAGTAAATGTCAATTTCATTACCTACGTTTTCCATAGATACACTGAGGAATCAATCAGTCAAAACACTAAAGACAGATCTACAAGCAATTAAGTGTTTGGGATCGGGCAAGTTTGTCATTTGGTTGATTTCTAACAGCAAAGAAAGTAAAAGCGTTTGATTGATTGACATCCAAGATCGATTTATTTCCATGTGGTAGCCATTAAGTTTTAAAAAAACACACATAAAACAAAAAAGGATTCAGCTGCCTATTTCTTGAAGCAAAAACATCGATTTGTTATTCGCCAAAAGTAAACCAGAAATAAACAAGCCGGTTTAGCTGCATTTGGGCCATTGGCTGTTTTGCTACTTGCTTTTTATATGTCCGTCAAAACACTAAGGAATCTATCACTCAATCAAAACACTAACCACATATATCATGGTCTTAGAACAACCTAAGTGTTGGCATGTGCGACAGTTAAGTGATAACCTATGTAGAAAGCTTTGATGATAAAGTGGACACGATTTTCCTGTTACAAATCTCCAACCAATATTAAAGAAAGGAATGGCTCCTCGAAACTATAGAGTACCCGACAACTGGACAATTGAATGTCCAATGGTTAGGTTGCTTAGTGATATCAATCGAAGAAAGCTTTTAAGTCAACGAGTATAACGTTTGCCAGTCTTGAAACTTAAAACAAGGGCCTTTTTAAACCCACGGCATTGTTTACATTCAGTTAAAATCACATGCTTAACTAACAAGAGTAAAAGCTTCGATTGTGTTTATCATTGCATAACTCCTTTAACTACATTCACTTGATATCTAGAAGAGGAGATATTTGATGCACTTTTACACGTTAAAGATAGATTTAATCTCCTGTGGTAGTCACTAAAAATACATGAAAGACGCATAAGCATAAAAATTCCTCTGCTGCTTGTGAATAATTGACGTTTTATTTGGGCTTTATTTTGTATAAACTGGTCGGAGAAATAACATTCTGCACAATGGGATGACAGTAATCGCTGGTCATGAGATTCAATTTATCCATAACAAATCGCCTTGTGGATGCTGTTGATGTCTTTAAATCCTGTCGGGGGCCTCGGTGGTCCAGTGGGTTAGAGTGACCTTAGTGCCACCCACGCCGCATCGGCGCAGGTTCGAATCACACTCAGACCAAATACAAACTCTGAGTGGATTTTCCACTCGGTCGTCGTATATAGAAGAGTTACCAGGTACTCGCAGAAGGTTAGGGATTTCTTCCGGGTAATGAGCCCGGTTTCCCCCCGCACTAATCCTGGCAGCACCGATATATAAATGAAATAATGTTGAGTGCGGCGGAAAAAATCAAGCAATCTTTAAACCCTAGTTCACACGAAAACATAACCGTGCATACGAGTTTGTTTTTCTGCCAAAGTATTAAACGTTCCTCGGGAATCTATAACATACACTTTTATCAAAGACATAACAAATCCATGAGTGTATTTAGTTAGTGTCTTTTAGAAAGTGAGTCTTACTGTATTCTCGTTATTGTTGTGACTACACTTTCTTGAAAAATGTCAGAAATCCGATTTTGGTTGAGCCCGAACCTGGAATCGAACCCGAGTCCATAAGTATGGCACCTATCTAACCTAACCAATCTAGCTGATAACTCGCATACAAAACTGACACTACAGAGCCGGATGTGTTGGAATTGAGAATAGCAATTAAATATTTCAATATTCAACTGTTGGCACAAGAATACATCCTTGTTATTGACAGATTTTGACCATTAACAGGTTCCGATATTTGACTAATATCGTTTACCGTCTTGAATGCATCTAATGGTAGATTGTACATGCCTTACTTAGTCTAGATATAACTCGTCACTATAAATGTAAGGCTGTTAAATAATGGGAAAGAAGGCATCAACTATAATTCATTTAGCTGTTACGGCTTTTATCCACTCTTAGGTTATCAACCCGAAGTGTTCAAGCCCTTTTATCCTCTTTCCTCGTCATAAATTTGTCTCTCGCCCCAAATCTGTTGATATTGCTCTTAGCTGTTTTAACAGTTAGTCTGTGGCTGATTGCATTCGTCGATGATGATTAAACTCGATGGAAACGAGAGAAAGAATATGATTGTGGGACGCTGTGGTATTAACGTAAAAGGGCCACTCTTTATGCTTAGCGTTTAGTGAGTTTAACGAGAGAAAGAATATGATTGTGGGACGCTGTGGTATCAATGTAAAATTACCACTCTTTATGCTTAGCGATTAGTGAGTTTAACGAGAGAAAGAATATGATAAAGGGACGTTGTGGTATTGATGTAAAAGGGCCAATCTATATGCTTAACGAAGTTTATCTTTCTCGGATAGGTAGGCTAGATCTTATGTTTGACCGATTGAACAAACATTTTGTGGAAAATCCATCCTATTCATACTGCCCGGGGGTTCAAGTTCCTTAAAAGCATACTAGTGGATATCCGGTATATGACGTATATGTTCGTCGGGTCCATAATGGGTACTTGGATAAGTTGGATATAACTGTTCTAATGTATCAGGGATATGCTATCTGCCTGGTCTACTGTTCTAATGTATCAGGGATATGCTATCTGCCTGGTCTACTGTTCTAATGTATCAGGGATATGCTATCTGCCTGGTCTACTGTTTTAATGTATCAGGGATATGCTATCTGCCTGGACTACTGTTTTAATGTATCAGGGATATGGTACCTGCCTGGTCTACTGTTCTAATGTATCAGGGATATGCTATCTGCCTGGTCTACTGTTTTAATGTATCAGGTATATGCTATCTGCCTGGTCTACTGTTTTAATGTATCAGGGATATGCTATCTGCCTGGACTACTGTTTTAATGTATCAGGGATATGCTATCTGCCTGGACTACTGTTTTAATGTATCAGGGATATGCTATCTGCCTGGACTACTGTTCTAATGTATCAGGGATATGCTATCTGCCTGGACTACTGTTTTAATGTATCAGGGATATGCTATCTGCCTGGACTACTGTTCTAATGTATCAGGGATATGCTATCTGCCTGGACTACTGTTTTAATGTAGCAGGGATATGCTATCTGCCTGGACTACTGTTTTAATGTATCAGGGATATGGTACCTGCCTGGTCTACTGTTTTAATGTATCAGGGATATGGTACCTGCCTGGACTACTGTTTTAATGTATCAGGGATATGATATCTGCCTGGACTACTGTTTTAATGTATCAGGGATATGCTATCTGCCTGGTCTACTGTTTTAATGTATCAGGGATATGCTATCTGCCTGGACTACTGTTTTAATGTATCAGGGATATGCTATCTGCCTGGACTACTGTTTTAATGTATCAGGGATATGCTATCTGCCTGGACTACTGTTTTAATGTATCAGGGATATGGTACCTGCCTGGACTACTGTTTTAATGTATCAGGGATATGCTATCTGCCTGGACTACTGTTTTAATGTATCAGGGATATGCTATCTGCCTGGTCTACTGTTTTAATGTATCAGGGATATGCTATCTGCCTGGACTACTGTTTTAATGTATCAGGGATATGCTATCTGCCTGGTCTACTGTTTTAATGTATCAGGGATATGGTACCTGCCTGGACTACTGTTTTAATGTATCAGGGATATGGTACCTGCCTGGACTACTGTTTTAATGTATCAGGGATATGGTACCTGCCTGGACTACTGTTTTAATGTATCAGGGATATGGTACCTGCCTGGTCTACTGTTTTAATGTATCAGGGATATGCTATCTGCCTGGTCTACTGTTTTAATGTATCAGGGATATGCTATCTGCCTGGTCTACTGTTTTAATGTATCAGGGATATGCTATCTGCCTGGACTACTGTTTTAATGTATCAGGGATATGCTATCTGCCTGGTCTACTGTTTTAATGTATCAGGGATATGCTATCTGCCTGGACTACTGTTTTAATGTATCAGGGATATGCTATCTGCCTGGACTACTGTTTTAATGTATCAGGGATATGCTATCTGCCTGGTCTACTGTTTTAATGTATCCGGGATATGCTATCTGCCTGGACTACTGTTTTAATGTATCAGGGATATGCTATCTGCCTGGTCTACTGTTTTAATGTATCAGGGATATGCTATCTGCCTGGTCTACTGTTTTAATGTATCAGGGATATGCTATCTGCCTGGACTACTGTTTTAATGTATCAGGGATATGCTATCTGCCTGGACTACTGTTTTAATGTATCAGGGATATGCTATCTGCCTGGTCTACTGTTTTAATGTATCAGGGATATGGTACCTGCCTGGACTACTGTTTTAATGTATCAGGGATATGCTATCTGCCTGGACTACTGTTTTAATGTATCAGGGATATGTTATCTGCCTGGACTACTGTTTTAATGTATCAGGGATATGCTATCTGCCTGGTCTACTGTTTTAATGTATCAGGGATATGCTATCTGCCTGGACTACTGTTTTAATGTATCAGGGATATGCTATCTGCCTGGTCTACTGTTTTAATGTATCAGGGATATGCTATCTGCCTGGTCTACTGTTTTAATGTATCAGGGATATGGTACCTGCCTGGACTACTGTTTTAATGTATCAGGGATATGCTATCTGCCTGGACTACTGTTTTAATGTATCAGGGATATGCTATCTGCCTGGACTACTGTTTTAATGTATCAGGGATATGCTATCTGCCTGGACTACTGTTTTAATGTATCAGGGATATGCTATCTGCCTGGACTACTGTTTTAATGTATCAGGGATATGCTATCTGCCTGGTCTACTGTTTTAATGTATCAGGGATATGCTATCTGCCTGGACTACTGTTTTAATGTATCAGGGATATGCTATCTGCCTGGTCTACTGTTTTAATGTATCAGGGATATGTTATCTGCCTGGACTACTGTTTTAATGTATCAGGGATATGCTATCTGCCTGGACTACTGTTTTAATGTATCAGGGATATGCTATCTGCCTGGTCTACTGTTTTAATGTATCAGGGATATGCTATCTGCCTGGTCTACTGTTTTAATGTATCAGGGATATGCTATCTGCCTGGTCTACTGTTTTAATGTATCAGGGATATGTTATCTGCCTGGACTACTGTTTGAATGTATCAGGGATATGCTATCTGCCTGGACTACTGTTTTAATGTATCAGGGATATGCTATCTGCCTGGACTACTGTTTTAATTTATCAGGGATATGCTATCTGCCTGGACTACTGTTTTAATGTATCAGGGATATGGTACCAGCCTGGACTACTGTTTTAATGTATCAGGGATATGGTATCTGCCTGGTCTACTGTTTTAATGTATCAGGGATATGCTATCTGCCTGGTCTACTGTTTTAATGTATCAGGGATATGGTATCTGCCTGGTCTACTGTTTTAATGTATCAGGGATATGGTATCTGCCTGGTCTACTGTTTTAATGTATCAGGGATATGGTATCTGCCTGGACTACTGTTTTAATGTATCAGGGATATGGTATCTGCCTGGACTACTGTTTTAATGTATCAGGGATATGTTATCTGCCTGGACTACTGTTTTAATGTATCATGGATATGCTATCTGCCTGGACTACTGTTTTAATGTATCAGGGATATGGTATCTGCCTGGTCTACTGTTTTAATGTATCAGGGATATGGTACCTGCCTGGACTACTGTTTTAATGTATCAGGGATATGGTACCTGCCTGGTCTACTGTTTTAATGTATCAGGGATATGCTATCTGCCTGGTCTACTGTTTTAATGTATCAGGGATATGCTATCTGCCTGGTCTACTGTTTTAATGTATCAGGGATATGCTATCTGCCTGGACTACTGTTTTAATGTATCAGGGATATGCTATCTGCCTGGTCTACTGTTTTAATGTATCAGGGATATGCTATCTGCCTGGACTACTGTTTTAATGTATCAGGGATATGCTATCTGCCTGGACTACTGTTTTAATGTATCAGGGATATGCTATCTGCCTGGTCTACTGTTTTAATGTATCCGGGATATGCTATCTGCCTGGACTACTGTTTTAATGTATCAGGGATATGCTATCTGCCTGGTCTACTGTTTTAATGTATCAGGGATATGCTATCTGCCTGGTCTACTGTTTTAATGTATCAGGGATATGCTATCTGCCTGGACTACTGTTTTAATGTATCAGGGATATGCTATCTGCCTGGACTACTGTTTTAATGTATCAGGGATATGCTATCTGCCTGGTCTACTGTTTTAATGTATCAGGGATATGGTACCTGCCTGGACTACTGTTTTAATGTATCAGGGATATGCTATCTGCCTGGACTACTGTTTTAATGTATCAGGGATATGTTATCTGCCTGGACTACTGTTTTAATGTATCAGGGATATGCTATCTGCCTGGTCTACTGTTTTAATGTATCAGGGATATGCTATCTGCCTGGACTACTGTTTTAATGTATCAGGGATATGCTATCTGCCTGGTCTACTGTTTTAATGTATCAGGGATATGCTATCTGCCTGGTCTACTGTTTTAATGTATCAGGGATATGGTACCTGCCTGGACTACTGTTTTAATGTATCAGGGATATGCTATCTGCCTGGACTACTGTTTTAATGTATCAGGGATATGCTATCTGCCTGGACTACTGTTTTAATGTATCAGGGATATGCTATCTGCCTGGACTACTGTTTTAATGTATCAGGGATATGCTATCTGCCTGGACTACTGTTTTAATGTATCAGGGATATGCTATCTGCCTGGTCTACTGTTTTAATGTATCAGGGATATGCTATCTGCCTGGACTACTGTTTTAATGTATCAGGGATATGCTATCTGCCTGGTCTACTGTTTTAATGTATCAGGGATATGTTATCTGCCTGGACTACTGTTTTAATGTATCAGGGATATGCTATCTGCCTGGACTACTGTTTTAATGTATCAGGGATATGCTATCTGCCTGGTCTACTGTTTTAATGTATCAGGGATATGCTATCTGCCTGGTCTACTGTTTTAATGTATCAGGGATATGCTATCTGCCTGGTCTACTGTTTTAATGTATCAGGGATATGTTATCTGCCTGGACTACTGTTTGAATGTATCAGGGATATGCTATCTGCCTGGACTACTGTTTTAATGTATCAGGGATATGCTATCTGCCTGGACTACTGTTTTAATTTATCAGGGATATGCTATCTGCCTGGACTACTGTTTTAATGTATCAGGGATATGGTACCAGCCTGGACTACTGTTTTAATGTATCAGGGATATGGTATCTGCCTGGTCTACTGTTTTAATGTATCAGGGATATGCTATTTGCCTGGTCTACTGTTTTAATGTATCAGGGATATGGTATCTGCCTGGTCTACTGTTTTAATGTATCAGGGATATGGTATCTGCCTGGTCTACTGTTTTAATGTATCAGGGATATGGTATCTGCCTGGACTACTGTTTTAATGTATCAGGGATATGGTATCTGCCTGGACTACTGTTTTAATGTATCAGGGATATGTTATCTGCCTGGACTACTGTTTTAATGTATCATGGATATGCTATCTGCCTGGACTACTGTTTTAATGTATCAGGGATATGGTATCTGCCTGGTCTACTGTTTTAATGTATCAGGGATATGGTATCTGCCTGGTCTACTGTTTTAATGTATCAGGGATATGGTATCTGCCTGGTCTACTGTTTTAATGTATCAGGGATATGGTATCTGCCTGGACTACTGTTTTAATGTATCAGGGATATGGTATCTGCCTGGTCTACTGTTTTAATGTATCAGGGATATGGTATCTGCCTGGACTACTGTTTTAATGTATCAGGGATATGGTATCTGCCTGGACTACTGTTTTAATGTATCAGGGATATGGTACCTGCCTGGACTACTGTTTTAATGTATCAGGGATATGGTATCTGCCTGGACTACTGTTCTAATGTATCAGGGATATGCTATCTGCCTGGACTACTGTTTTAATGTATCAGGGATATGGTATCTGCCTGGACTACTGTTTTAATGTATCAGGGATATGCTATCTGCCTGGACTACTGTTTTAATGTATCAGGGATATGTTATCTGCCTGGACTACTGTTTTAATGTATCAGGGATATGATATCTGCCTGGACTACTGTTTTAATGTATCAGGGATATGCTATCTGCCTGGACTACTGTTCTAATGTATCATGGATATGATATCTGCCTGGACTACTGTTTTAATGTATCAGGGATATGGTATCTGCCTGGACTACTGTTCTAATCTATCAGGGATATGCTATCTGCCTGGACTACTGTTTTAATGTATCAGGGATATGGTATCTGCCTGGACTACTGTTTTAATGTATCAGGGATATGGTATCTGCCTGGACTACTGTTTTAATGTATCAGGGATATGGTATCTGCCTGGACTACTGTTTTAATGTATCAGGGATATGTTATCTGCCTGGACTACTGTTTTAATGTATCATGGATATGCTATCTGCCTGGACTACTGTTTTAATGTATCAGGGATATGGTATCTGCCTGGACTACTGTTTTAATGTATCAGGGATATGATATCTGCCTGGACTACTGTTCTAATGTATCATGGATATGATATCTGCCTGGACTACTGTTTTAATGTATCAGGGATATGGTATCTGCCTGGACTACTGTTTTAATGTATCAGGGATATGGTATCTGCCTGGACTACTGTTTTAATGTATCAGGGATATGATATCTGCCTGGACTACTGTTTTAATGTATCATGGATATGCTATCTGCCTGGACTACTGTTTTAATGTATCAGGGATATGGTATCTGCCTGGACTACTGTTTTAATGTATCAGGGATATGATATCTGCCTGGACTACTGTTCTAATGTATCAGGGATATGATATCTGCCTGGACTACTGTTTTAATGTATCAGGGATATGATATCTGCCTGGACTACTGTTTTAATGTATCAGGGATATGCTATCTGCCTGGACTACTGTTCTAATGTATCATGGATATGATATCTGCCTGGACTACTGTTTTAATGTATCATGGATATGCTATCTTCCTGGACTACTGTTTTAATGTATCAGGGATATGTTATCTGCCTGGACTACTGTTTTAATGTATCATGGATATGCTATCTGCCTGGACTACTGTTTTAATGTATCATGGATATGCTATCTGCCTGGACTACTGTTTTAATGTATCATGGATATGCTATCTGCCTGGACTACTGTTTTAATGTATCAGGGATATGCTATCTGCCTGGACTACTGTTTTAATGTATCATGGATATGCTATCTGCCTGGACTACTGTTTTAATGTATCAGGGATATGCTATCTGCCTGGACTACTGTTTTAATGTATCATGGATATGCTATCTGCCTGGACTACTGTTATAATGTATCAGGGATATGCTATCTGCCTGGACTACTGTTATAATGTATCATGGATATGCTATCTGCCTGGACTACTGTTTTAATGTATCATGGATATGCTATCTGCCTGGACTACTGTTTTAATGTATCATGGATATGCTATCTGCCTGGACTACTGTTTTAATGTATCAGGGATATGTTATCTGCCTGGACTACTGTTTTAATGTATCATGGATATGCTATCTGCCTGGACTACTGTTTTAATGTATCATGGATATGCTATCTGCCTGGACTACTGTTTTAATGTATCATGGATATACTATCTGCCTGGACTACTGTTTTAATGTATCAGGGATATGCTATCTGCCTGGACTACTGTTTTAATGTATCATGGATATGCTATCTGCCTGGACTACTGTTTTAATGTATCAGGGATATGCTATCTGCCTGGACTACTGTTTTAATGTATCATGGATATGCTATCTGCCTGGACTACTGTTTTAATGTATCAGGGATATGCTATCTGCCTGGACTACTGTTTTAATGTATCAGGGATATGCTATCTGCCTGGTCTACTGTTCTAATGTATCAGGGATATGCTATCTGCCTGGACTACTGTTTTAATGTATCATGGATATGCTATCTGCCTGGACTACTGTTTTAATGTATCATGGATATGCTATCTGCCTGGTCTACTGTTCTAATGTATCAGGGATATGCTATCTGCCTGGACTACTGTTCTAATGTATCAGGGATATGCTATCTGCCTGGACTACTGTTTTAATGTATCAGGGATATGCTATCTGCCTGGACTACTGTTTTAATGTATCAGGGATATGCTATCTGCCTGGACTACTGTTTTAATGTATCAGGGATATGCTATCTGCCTGGACTACTGTTTTAATGTATCAGGGATATGCTATCTGCCTGGACTACTGTTTTAATGTATCATGGATATGCTATCTGCCTGGACTACTGTTTTAATGTATCATGGATATGCTATCTGCCTGGACTACTGTTTTAATGTATCAGGGATATGCTATCTGCCTGGACTACTGTTTTAATGTATCAGGGATATGCTATCTGCCTGGTCTACTGTTCTAATGTATCAGGGATATGCTATCTGCCTGGACTACTGTTTTAATGTATCAGGGATATGTTATCTGCCTGGACTACTGTTTTAATGTATCAGGGATATGCTATCTGCCTGGACTACTGTTTTAATGTATCAGGGATATGCTATCTGCCTGGACTACTGTTTTAATGTATCAGGGATATGCTATCTGCCTGGACTACTGTTCTAATGTATCACAGATATGCTATCTGCCTGGTCTACTGTTCTAATGTATCAGGGATATGCTATCTGCCTGGACTACTGTTCTAATGTATCACAGATATGCTATCTGCCTGGACTACTGTTTTAATGTATCAGGGATATGCTATCTGCCTGGACTACTGTTTTAATGTATCAGGGATATGCTATCTGCCTGGACTACTGTTTTAATGTATCATGGATATGCTATCTGTCTGGACTACTGTTTTAATGTATCACGGATATGCTATCTACCTGGACCACTGTTTTAATGTATCAGGGATATGCTATCTGCCTGGACTACTGTTTTAATGTATCAGGGATATGCTATCTGCCTGGACTACTGTTCTAATGTATCACGGATATGTTATCTCCTGGACTACTGTTTTAATGTATCAGGGATATGATATCTGCCTGGACTACTGTTTTAATGTATCAGGGATATGCTATCTACCTGGACTACTGTTTTAATGTATCAGGGATATGCTATCTGCCTGGACTACTGTTTTAATGTATCAGGGATATGCTATCTGCCTGGACTACTGATCACTTCATGTCAACATACTTCACCACATCTTTGATAGTATTATACCCACAGGCTATCACATTAGTTGCTATCTAACGAGCTGTCTGTGCTCCGCTATTGTATATTTAGAGTGCTTTCTGGATTCATAAATACAGTTTTCATATCAATTCATATTTTCTTATCGATGAAAATCTGTGATCGGAAAAGATCGATCGTCAGTGGATACGAACATTGTGGGGTATTTTTCAGTAAAGACAATTCATTTCTTAAAAGGAAGTACCAGCTTTTTCAATCTGCGTCCAAAATAATTACATCATTATCCTATACTCATAATGTTATCCTTTCACGAATTTTATGAAATCTGGTTAAGCCTAACATAATTACTGGACACGCCTACCTTCAGTTGCCGAAAACAGGTATTACAAACATGCCATTATCTCGCAGCATTTCCCAGATCGATGACGTCATCAGCTTACACTCCACAGGATGAAACATTAACAACGGAACATTGAAGTGTGGAATTAACAAATTGCTGTAAGTGATATTCGGCGTACAAAGCTTTGAAGATGACGGAAACAAGGGATCTCAAGAGGAAAGCTTTTACAAGGATAAATAGTGTGTTGTGAACAGACCAGAATGGGGAATAAATAAAACGGGCTTTAAGTGAGCAACGGTATTTGGTATACATGTATTTATTATATCACAACTTGGGCTTACGTGACTTAGTCTGTTAAACAGTTTTAATATATTGCAACGAGCTTTCATTTGTTAACGAAATAGGATGCATATGTTGTGCGGGTTTTTTATTACGTCTAGGCGAAGTTTTGGAAATAATATTTAATGTCAAAATACAAATGTAGTTTTGTTCAGTTGTGAACATCTCACATGTAAGCCTGTTTTATTTTCACTCAGTGTTGACTCAAGAAACCCAAGTTTCAAGAAAATTAAGCTAAATTACTAAGACACATTTCGCGAAAAACCTTGAAGTGATAAAAATTAATCAAGGCTTAATAGGAGACTGATAGTAAACCAAAATGTTTTACGCGTTGTGACATTTTAACTTGGACTTGGTAACAACTCCTTTTAACACAATTAGAAACTTGTCTCCATGGCTATTTTAGACGAGAAGATTTTCCCTGTGCCCGTGTGTTTTAGTGATCATAAATATATATATGCACATTTTTGTTACACCAGGATTTTTTTATTTTTGTACGTGGCGGGGGGGGGGGGGGGGCTGTTGCTTCTCAGTATCAGCCTCTAAGTACCCACCATCCAGCTGGAATAGACAATCATAAATGTAAAAACCGGTACTTAAAAGTGGTGTCAGCTACCAAAATTTGCACTTTTGTCATAAATACTGATTGCCAAGACAACAACAGGGTTTAAGTGACCGATCAAAGTTCCTCTCAAGAAAGTCACAAAAAATTATAAAAAAAACTTGTTTAAGTCACAAGAAATGATCAAAACTTGTTTAATCCTCTTTTCTCCCCCTGACTCAATCGGACTTTTTATACTGAGTCTACATGTATATACGAGAAGTCCCACCGAACGCCGCCATTACTACGAGTTGATTTGGCGATTTCAATCCAAGATGGTGAACGTCACGCGAGCACCATCTTGTAGCAATGGCGGCACTTTTAGAATGTCAGATCCCAACCAGCCAATGAGACGTGAACATTTCACTTATATCGTCCAATGGTTATGCAGGTTTGAATACTGAAATTGCCTGAAAAGACTGATGATTGATTTTTCGCTTATTTCAAATACGATGATGTCACAGAAACGTGTGTATGCATGTCATCAAGGATTTGGCTGAAGTTACCTAAATACACCAAAATGAGTTAAGCATTAGAGTTGTGGACAGCATCTTTGACATCAACTGACTTCACTTCTGAACATAATCAAACATAACTTCTTTCAGGAATTTCACAAGAAATAATCAAACGGTGTTATTAAATCAGGTACAAATCACTATTAATATGAAGTATAACATATTCTGCACAGTCTTTAAAGTGGCATGAGCTGCCAAAATTTAGATATCTGGCCATTATAACAGAATGTTAAAATCATCGGCTATTTTTCTCAAGAGATACAATTCAGAACCTTTTTAGTGCTTCTAGTCTCGAGAATGTACGATAAGGCATTGTTTTCAACTAACTTAGGCTAAGAATGAACGAATGGTCTTCCCGGTTATTTTATTTTTTTTTAACTTTTTTAACACTATTTCAGTTCGTATAGGCCCCATACTGTATGGATTTTCCTCATTCCAACGCCAATCATAAAATTATTCGATGACCCTCAAAACCTCTTATTGCCGTGACAATCCGAATCTATGAAAATATTTCGAATTTTGGCAGCTCATGCCACTTTAAGTTTAAATTAATGCGGAACTATACAAACCACTGGCTTCATGAGTCAAAACCAGACGTTACATGTACTATAGTTATAGCTTCTTCTTAAACACCAGACATTTTAAATATAAAATCTACACTCAGTGAACTAAACATGGATATTGCCATTAACGTAACAGTATGGTGTAGGCGTCTCAACTTTGCCCACAGCTAACAAATCTCTGGTCGTTTCATTTTAAAAGCTTTTTTCTTCTAGTGAAGACATAGAAAAGTTAATATGTGTTATCTGTGAACTGTGCAGTCAGCAGAATGAGCCCATGTGTTTGATTGGTGGTTATAGAAGTTTATTATACCTCATTAATATTCATTAACTCTGTTGGTCCATACGTGCCACATGCCAGGCCAATATTTTTCGATGTTTGACCAGAGAGCTTGCTCGCTTGCTTGAGTTGGTTTTTGTGGCGTGTGCAATTCTGGCAGGTTATGTACGCCATAAGTATACTTTTATATATATTTGATTAAATAGTTTATACATATAGGATGAATTTGGGAGGAAAAAGGAGAAGAAAGGAGAAATATAGCTTTTTGGAATATTACATTCTGATTGAGTTACTTTAAAAATTTGGATAAAACATTTCTACGGTCAACACTAACACTTTGGAACAAAAAGTACGTTTTTTGTACGTTTTTACCATACGAAGAAACGTTTGTGTCCAGAACACACTGGAAATACTTCCAACATAAAGATTGATTGATTGATTGATTGTTTGGTGTTTTATTCCGCGCTCAAGATTATTTCACTTATATGGCGGCTTTGCCAGTTTTATTGTCCGGAGGAAACCCAGGACCTTCCGGTGGTAACTGGCAACCATCCCACATAGGTCGTTCGAGTGAAAACCCAGTTTTGAAAATTTTCCATTTTTTTGTGGACTGAGTGGGATTCGAACCCGCGACCCACTGATGGGAGCCAATATAAAGAAATCGATATAATAAAACTTATTAACTCGTGTCGGAGTCATTACCATGAATTCTGAGACGCTACCAAGCTCACCTGTCCGTTATTGTAGTAAACAATACTCGAATGAGCTCAGATTAACGCCAAATTAAAGCCTAGCGCAGACGAGAGGCGCCGGCTGAGCTACGAGTTTATTAAGTGCATCGTACACCAAAGCTAACGCAATTGGTGGTAACTGTTTGTCTCTACTGTGAGGTTATGATCCGAAATGTTCCAACTTTTTCATCCGGTTTCCTCCTCTCAACTCGGTACATAGGGCGTTCAAGTCTGTATATATAGGCCTAGCATTCAGACTACTCCCGTACAGAGTGTTTCTTACAATTCTAGTTTGACGCTCAGCGAAGCAACACATATGTTACAGTTTGTAAAACTGTCTCTGTCTAAATGGCTATTTTATCTGACAGACGTTCCTCGGAACAATTCCCAAATAATCACATTCGTTACGTTTCCACGGGATTTCTATTTAAAATATATTTTAGTCTTCATTTGATTTTTTATCCGTTCAATTATTAAGTTCACTCTCCCATAGTTTATTATTTTATCAGAATGTGAAAAACTGCGAAAAGACACACTGAGAGCGACCAAAACATATCATGAGCTGATTTTTTCTACTAATCGACGAAAATCGACGAAAAATCGCTAGTCGCCCAATCTCATTAAATTTTTATATTTGTTCGCTGAAATAAAATACCGAATATATGTTTCACGTGTTGTGAAATAAGTACGCTTGCACCCGCTTGTCAAAGAAGATATGTGAAACTCGATTTAAACTTTTATTTTGTTCTCGAGGAAAATCTTTGTGTACCTATAAAATATTTACGCTCTGTGTTATAAAGTATGAGGTCACGTTTTAACGTGATATAGACAATATATTAGATATTTGGTTGTGTATAGATGTCAACTCCGACCTAAATGTAAACAACATTTTACACCGATAACGTGCGAGACCAGTTTTATCGTGATGTTGGGATATTTGAAGCTGTTTTGATATACGGCAAGGATAACGGACCAACAGCTTATCCCGTGTGAAAAAGAAATTTCTGTAATACAACCAATTAACCTTACTTTAAGATATTTATTTTTTTTCATATTCACAATTTTCGGTCATATATTTTTACTATAAACAAAGGTAGATATGTATAAAATTTTCGGTGGGTTGATATAACATGGAAATAATAACAAGATTTCGCTCATCTCTAAAATCTCCTTTAGGAAATATATAAGGGAGGCCCTGGGACACAATTTGATTGATTGATTCATTGATTGATTGGAGTTTTACGCCGCACTCAAGATTATTTCACTTATATGGCGGCGAAAAGATGTTTTAGTCAGACAGGCCCATTTACATCAAAATTACAATAAAACAAAAAGACGGAAATAAATTTATGAAATATGTCAAAAAGAGTGTAAATCACTATTTTGGAGGTTAAAAGGACATGCAATTTTAAAATGATCTCCAAAAATAGTATATGAAAATATGTATATTACAATAAAAATTCAAATTTCATGGCATAAACCAATCTGTTTTAAAAATTTTATTATAATAGGGCTTTTCACCTTGGTGAAAAGCTCATTCATGGAGTTTGCCTTGAACAGGCGATTTCTCACCATGGCAAACTCCACACACTCTAAAAGAACATGTTTGATGTCGAATTGGCCATCACAAGGGATGCACCACGGATGGGAATCCCCCGTGAGTACATGTCTGTGTGATAGAAAAGAATGGCCAATTCGACATCTAGATAAAACCACCTTTTCTTTCCTAGAAAGAGAAGAAGGGAAAGTGGTAATACCGATCTCTGCCTGGATTTGAGCCAGTTTATTATTTTGTCGTTTCTGTTCATCCCACGAAGTTTGCCAAATCTGTTTGATGTATTTGACTATCTTCGGTCTGAAGTCAGAATATGGTACTTCGACCGAAGATACTGGTTTGGTCAAAGCAGATTTGGCTTCACTGTCCGCGACTGAGTTACCATAGATGAAACAATGACTGGGCACCCAGCAGAACACAACTTCCTTACCCGCAGATGTTAACAAATCATGTATGTGTAGAATGTTACGAATTAGCGGGTTTTTAAATTTCCTGTGTTCAATAGCCAAGAGGCTCGACAAAGAATCGCTACAGATGACGGACTTGTCCAAGTCATGTGTAGCGATCATGTCCATGGCCAGAAGAACTGCTCGAGCCTCGGCAGAAAAAATTGAACTGGATGAAGGAAGGCAGAAGGAAGCAACATTACATCCAAACACTGCCGCAGCAGCAACCCGACCGTCATCCTTCGATCCATCTGTGTAAAGGAAGCTATGTTCTGCAAAGTTATTTTTAATCTCAGCAAATTGTTGTTGGATTATTAGAGGATTCGTGGTAGACTTGTCGTGCTGGCGGATGTCATAGATGAACCTTGGCCTGCTTGTCAGCCAAGGTGGAGCACGGGGAGGTCTTACTGTTGCGACCTCCTCCAAGTCTATGCCCGCAGCCTCTAGATGGGGCCTTATGCGGAGACCAAACGATGGAATCCGGCTAGGAGAGGCTGCATAGAAGTCCTCGAATAACGGTTGGAAAACACAGTCGTGGGCAGGGTTCGTGGGATGGGCTTTCAGTTTTGTGGCATATTGGAGACCTAGTTTGATTCTCCTGTTCGAGAGTGAAGGTTCGTTTGCCTCCACATACAAACTCTCGACAGGAGAGGTCCTGAAAGCCCCCGGGCAGAGTCGGAGTCCCTGGTGGTGCACAGGATCAAGCATCTGTATGTATGCTTTCCTAGCACCACCATACACAAAAGATCCGTAGTCCAAAATGGACCGAACCATAGACCTGTAAAAATTCAAAAGAATATCCCGGTCCGCTCCCCAGTCAGTGCTGGAGAGGACCTTTATAATATCTAATGCCTTTGTGCACTTGGCTTTTAACATTTTAATATGGGGCACAAAATTAAGTTTATGGTCATATATGAGGCCAAGGAATTTAGTCTCCTTGACCACCTTCAATGGTTTACCATAGAACTTAAGGTCGGGGTCCAAGTGGAGCTTCCTGAGGTTACAGAAGTGCATGGCTACGGTCTTGGTAGATGAGAAGCGAAACCCATTCTCATTGGCCCACTTCTCGATCTCATTGAGAGACGCTTGTAATTGTCTCTCAATGGTAGCCATGTTTCTGGAACTGTAACACACAAGAAGATCATCCACATACATGGACCCCTCTACATTACTGTTTGGCTTGTGAATCTTGCCGACAGAACATTACTGTTTGGTTTGTGAATCTTGCCGATAGAACATTACTGTTTGGTTTGTGAATCTTGCCGATAGAACATTACTGTTTGGTTTGTGCATCTTGCCGATAGAACATTACTGTTTGGCTTGAGCATCTTGCCGATAGAACATTACTGTTTGGTTTGTGAATCTTGCCGATAGAACATTACTGTTTGGTTTGTCAATCTTGCCGATAGAACATTACTGTTTGGCTTGTGAATCTTGCCGATAGAACATTACTGTTTGGTTTGTGAATCTTGCCGATAGAACATTACTGTTTGGTTTGTGAATCTTGCCGATAGAACATTACTGTTTGGTTTGTGAATCTTGCCGATAGAACATTACTGTTTGGTTTGTGAATCTTGCCGATAGAACATTACTGTTTGGCTTGAGCATCTTGCCGATAGAACATTACTGTTTGGCTTGTGAATCTTGCCGATAGAACATTACTGTTTGGTTTGTGCATCTTGCCGATAGAACATTACTGTTTGGTTTGTGAATCTTGCCGATAGAACATTACTGTTTGGCTTGTGAATCTTGCCAACAGCACATTACTGTTTGGTTTGTGAATCTTGCCGATAGAACATTACTGTTTGGCTTGTAAATCTTGCCAACAGCACATTACTGTTTGGTTTGTGAATCCTGCCAACAGCACATTACTGTTTGGTTTGTGAATCTTGCCGATAGCACATTACTATAAGGTCAAGAATTACTTATGGATAACAACTTCTTGGTTTATTGGGTGACGACGTTTCGATGTAGTTCTTACATCGTTATCAAAGTCAATGACAAACAACAAAAAATATTAATTTATATAGCAGATGAGAGAATTACAAGTTGGAACAGGTGCGTAATAGTATAAATTGATTAAGAAAAGTAACAATAGATTTAAGTATGGTGAGTTAAGATCGTTGAAGGTTGTCTTGGAGGATCAAAAGGTCATAGCAGTTGGGGATATATAATCCTTGGTCTCTGTTCATGCTGGGCTTGGTTTTTCTGATTTGGATGGCTTCCTGTAGTTTTCTCTTCTTCCAATGGTGCTGGTTGACAGATAGTGTTGTAGTGGTTTCCCATTTGATGTGGTGAGTAGGGTTGGAAATTATGTGTTCAGAAATGGCAGATTTGTAATCAAGTTTATTAACAGATGTTTGGTGTTCTTTTAGTCTAATGTTGAGGGGTCTGCATGTTTCTCCTATGTAATGAGCTTTACAACTACAATTAATTCTGTAATCTACTCCTTTAGGTTCTGCTCTTGTTGATGAAATTCCTTTTCCCGTGGCTTGCATATGTGTTTTAAGTGTTTTGGTTGATTTGAATGTAGTATTAATACCTGTTTTAGTTTTAATCAGACGAGCAATTTTATGACTGGCTGGTCCAATGTTTGGTATACTGATTCTAATATTAGGGCCTTCTTCTCGTGGTCTGGGTTGTTTATCTGGAGTGTTATTAAGTGTTTGTTTGATAATTGAGTCAACTAATTTGGTTGGATAGCCATTTTGGGTGGTGAAGACGGTTTTGATATGATGGATTTCTTTGTCAAGGTCTGTGCTACAGATGGCTTTAGCTCTTCTTGTTAGTGTAGCTATGGTACCTGTCTTAATGTGTGGTTGATGGTTAGATTGGTAGTGAATGTACTGATCTGAGTAAGTGCGACTACGGACTACTACAGACTACTTGCCGATAGAACATTAATGTTTGGCTTGTGAATCTTGCCGATAGAACATTACTGTTTGGCTTGTGAATCTGGCCGATAGAACATTTCTGTTTGGTTTGTGAATCCTGTCGATAGAACATTGCTGTTGGGTTTGTGAATCTTGCCGTTAGAACATTACTGTTTGACTTTTGAATCTTGCCGATAGAACATGTTTGCTTGACTTGCGAATCTTGCCGATAGAACATTACTGTTTGGCTTGTGAATCTTGCCGATAGAACATTACTGTTTGGTTTGTGAATCTTGCCGATAGAACATTACTGTTTGGCTTGAGCATCTTGCCGATAGAACATTACTGTTTGGCTTGTGAATCTTGCCGATAGAACATTACTGTTTGGTTTGTGCATCTTGCCGATAGAACATTACTGTTTGGCTTGAGCATCTTGCCGATAGAACATTACTGTTTGGCTTGTGAATCTTGCCGATAGAACATTACTGTTTGGTTTGTGAATCTTGCCGATAGAACATTACTGTTTTGTTTGTCAATCTTGCCGATAGAACATTACTGTTTGGCTTGTGAATCTTGCCGATAGAACATTACTGTTTGGTTTGTGAATCTTGCCGATAGAACATTACTGTTTGCTTTGTCAATCTTGCCGATAGAACATTACTGTTTGGCTTGTGAATCTTGCCGATAGAACATTACTGTTTGGCTTGTGAATCTTGCCGATAGAAGATTACTGTTTGGCTTGTGAATCTTGCCGATAGAACATTACTGTTTGGTTTGTGAATCTTGCCGATAGAACATTACTGTTTGGTTTGTCAATCTTGCCGATAGAACATTACTGTTTGGTTTGTGAATCTTGCCGATAGAACATTACTGTTTGGCTTGAGCATCTTGCCGATAGAACATTACTGTTTGGCTTGAGCATCTTGCCGATAGAACATTACTGTTTGGCTTGTGAATCTTGCCGATAGAACATTACTGTTTGGTTTGTGCATCTTGCCGATAGAACATTACTGTTTGGTTTGTGAATCTTGCCGATAGAACATTACTGTTTGGCTTGTGAATCTTGCCGATAGAACATTACTGTTTGGCTTGTGAATCTTGCCAACAGCACATTACTGTTTGGTTTGTGAATCTTGCCGATAGAACATTACTGTTTGGTTTGTGCATCTTGCCGATAGAACATTACTGTTTGGTTTGTGAATCTTGCCGATAGAACATTACTGTTTGGCTTGTGAATCTTGCCGATAGAACATTACTGTTTGGCTTGTGAATCTTGCCAACAGCACATTACTGTTTGGTTTGTGAATCTTGCCGATAGAACATTACTGTTTGGCTTGTAAATCTTGCCAACAGCACATTACTGTTTGGTTTGTGAATCCTGCCAACAGCACATTACTGTTTGGTTTTTGAATCTTGCCGATAGCACATTACTATAAGGTCAAGAATTACTTATGGATAACAACTTCTTGGTTTATTGGGTGACGACGTTTCGATGTAGTTCTTACATCGTTATCAAAGTCAATGACAAACAACAAAAAATATTCATTTATATAGCAGATAAGAGGATTACAAGTTGGAACAGGTGCGTAATAGTATAAATTGATTAAGAAAAGTAACAATAGATTTAAGTATGGTGAGTTAAGATCGTTGAAGGTTGTCTTGGAGGATCAAAAGGTCATAGCAGTTGGGGATATATAATCCTTGGTCTCTGTTCATGCTGGGCTTGGTTTTTCTGATTTGGATGGCTTCCTGTAGTTTTCTCTTCTTCCAATGGTGCTGGTTGACAGATAGTGTTGTAGTGGTTTCCCATTTGATGTGGTGAGTAGGGTTGGAAATTATGTGTTCAGAAATGGCAGATTTGTAATCAAGTTTATTAACAGATGTTTGGTGTTCTTTTAGTCTAATGTTGAGGGGTCTGCATGTTTCTCCTATGTAATGAGCTTTACAACTACAATTAATTCTGTACACTACTGCTCTTGTTGATGAAATTCCTTTTCCCGTGGCTTGCATATGTGTTTTAAGTGTTTTGGTTGATTTGAATGTAGTATTAATACCTGTTTTAGTTTTAATCAGACGAGCAATTTTATGACTGGCTGGTCCAATGTATGGTATACTGATTCTAATATTAGGGCCTTCTTCTCGTGGTCTGGGTTGTTTATCTGGAGTGTTATTAAGTGTTTGTTTGATAATTGAGTCAACTAATTTGGTTGGATGGCCATTTTGGGTGATGAAGACGGTTTTGATATGATGGATTTCTTTGTCAAGGTCTGTGCTACAGATGGCTTTAGCTCTTCTTGTTAGTGTAGCTATGGTACCTGTCTTAATGTGTGGTGGATGGTTAGATTGGTAGTGAATGTACTGATCTGAGTGAGTGCGGCTACAGACTACAGACTACTTGCCGATAGAACATTAATGTTTGGCTTGTGAATCTTGCCGATAGAACATTACTGTTTGGCTTGTGAATCTGGCCGATAGAACATTTCTGTTTGGTTTGTGAATCCTGTCGATAGAACATTGCTGTTGGGTTTGTGAATCTTGCCGTTAGAACATTACTGTTTGACTTTTGAATCTTGCCGATAGAACATGTTTGCTTGACTTGCGAATCTTGCCGATAGAACATTACTGTTTGGCTTGTGAATCTTGCCGATAGCACATTGCTGTTTGGCTTGTGAATCTTGCCGATAGCACATATTTGCTTGGCTTGTGACTCGGTGAGTAGCGCTCCCTGGGAGCGAATTGAAACATTCTCTGTGTAACGGCACATGTACCCTGTGTAAACCGTTTCATTAATAAGGATATAAAGACACTCATAGTAAGGAAATAGTTTATCTGTGTTTTCCTCGGTGAATGTGTAGCACATTATTTTGAAACCGACGAAGATTCTAGAAATCAGGTATTCTGTATTCCACTCCCGAACCACGAACAAATTTGAGACCTCAGTTTCGTAGATGACCACGTTATCTTAAAGACTGTTTAATTTCCAGATGTCTCATTCAGTGAAACTACGTCTTCAATCAAACAACGTTAATACACTTTAGAAAGGACATTCTCAGGTCTATTACAGAACTGATTGTGTATCTCCTGTGTGAAAGTCTTTATTCAGACTCGGACTTACTCGGAACATCCTTCGGCTATATTCGCTCGCTACCGGTCGGATTTCACGCACGTAAATCCCCGAAGTTATCAGAGTGACTCGGACTATTACTGGTCACGAGAGGAAGTCCCATTACATGCTTACCCTCTGATAGCCAATTAGCTCTTTATACGAAAACATGCAGGTCAAATAAAAAGAATATTTCCAAAAAAAAAACGATGTTATAAATAGTAAATTCACAGATCGATACAAAAATATGTCCAAATGTCTCCTGAAATGATTTAATATCATATTATGCTACATGGTGAGCCAAATCAACTTTATTACACTATCATAGAATCTACTACAAGTCTGATTTAACCGCAATGAACCAAACCTTCTCAATAACTGGCAAGAACTTTTCATATTCCTCTTTGTCAAGGCGAACAAGCCGTTGGGGAAATGCAGGTTGACAGCTTGGAAAATTTCGAGGGGAGCAAAATATAGAAAAAAAGATAACGTAATTGGACAACCCGGAGAGTCACATTTAAAGACAAATGCTTCTCGTACACTCTTGTTGTACCTGTGTTGTATATTTCCATCAAAATGCTACGGACAAATATATTGGTCTCCAAACAACTTACTGTTAGGATGTGTAACTTTTCTGTCATATCCCGAGTAGAAAGGTTTGAACATAGCGTGAAGCTGTTCTGGGTGGATAATTATCATACGATATTCACCTGATTGATAGAAGCAAAACACGCAAAGATATTTCTTGGGCGCCAAACATCGATTTATTTTTCTCTCGCAGAAAAAATAGGCAGTGTGAAAAACCTGTTTCCGCCAACTATGAGCAATTACATCTTTTACTACCTGCTTTTTAAAGGTCCTTCAAACATCAAGGACATATAGCTTGATATCAGAACAACCAAGTGTATTTGATGTAAGACTATTGCGTGATATCGTTTGTAGAAACCTTTGGAGATAAAGTGAACACGGTTTCGCTGTTACAAATCACCAACCAAGAGTAAACAAAGGAAGGAATGGATGCTCGTATCTAGAGTACTCAACAACTGAACTATTGCGTGATTAATTGTTAGGCTGCTAAGTGACATCAATTGTAGATAACTTTGAAGTTTAAGTGTGTACCGTCACTGTTACTTAACTAATGGTTGATTGATTGATTGGTGTTTTACGCCGCGCTCAAGATTATTTCACTTGGCGGCGTTGCCAGTTTTATTGTGGGAGGAAACCGGGCTCTATGCCCGGAGGAAACCCACGACCCTCCGTTGGTAACTGGCAACCATCCCACATAGGTCGTTCGATTTTCCCGCGACCCATTGGTGGAAGGCTGTTCGGATTGAGCGTCCAGCGCTCTACCTACGGAGCCACGGAGGCCCCCTACTTAACTGATAGCAGGAATAACTTTGATCGTGTTTATCACAAGAACATAGCTGAACCTTTCTGACTTATGATAACCATGTAGACAAGTTTCTGTTTCTGTAGAAGTATTTAACGTTCTACGCGTATCTATATAACATTAAATGCGGTATAGAAATAACCCACTTGGAAGCAAAAGAGCATCTCTGTTTCGCCAATGAATTTAAATGACAGTCCATTGCTGGTTTGTGAATCTTGCCGATCGTGTATATTTGTTTGGCTTGTAAATCTTGACGATAGCACATCTTTGCTTGCCTTGTAGATATTGATAGCTTTAAACTTTTTTGTTTGACATGTGAATCTTGGCGCATATTTGCTTGGCTTATAGATCTGTGAGCATCATCGCTCACTGTGAACAAATTGAAATATTCTTTCTAACCCCAAAATAACTGTGATTATTGTCATACATGGGCCCCGAGACTACGTCTTGGACGAAGTCAGGTATTCTGTATTCCACTCACGAACCACGAACAAATTACGGAATTTACTTTTATTTAACCTTTGTTGTTGATGGCCACGTTCTCTTAAAGACAGATTAATTCGCAGATGTCTCATTCAATGAAACTACGTCTTCAATCAAACAACGTTAATACACTTTAGAAAGGACATTCTCAGGTCTATTACACGACTGATTGTGTATCTCCTGTGTGAAAGTCTTTATTCAGACTCGGACTCACTCTAAACATCCTTCGGCTATATTCGCTTGCTACCGGTCGGATTTCACGCACGTAAATCCCCGAAGTTATTAGAGTGACTCGGACTATTACCGGTCACGAGAGGAAGTCCCATGCTTACCCTCTGATATCCAATCAGCTTTATTTGCGAAAACATGCAGGTCAAATAAAAAAAAAAATGCAAAAAATAAACGATGTTATAAATATAAATTCAAAGATTGATACAAAAATATGTCCAAATGTCTCGGGAAATGATTAAATGTCATATAATGTCACACCGTGAGCCAAATCAACTTTAATACACTCTATCATGGAGTCTACTACACGTCTGATTTAACCGCAATGAACCAACCCTTCTCAATCACTGGCGAGTACTTTTCATATTCCTCTTTGTCAAGGCGAACAAGCCTGTGGGGAAATTTAGGTTGACAGCTTGGGACAATTCGTGCAGAAAAAATTAAGAAATGTAACTAAACTGGACAACCTTGGAGAACAAGATTTGAAGATATACCTTTTCTATCTGAAGAGAACAAATGGTTTCTGTACGTTCTTGTTCTACCTGTTAGGTATGCCTTTCGTCAAAATTCTAATACCATATATCTGGTCTCAGGAATACTCCAAGTGTTATGAGGTGATGACATTCGGTCTATTTGTGGATTGAATGTTTGGTATTTCACGCAGTTTTATTGTGGGAGGAAACCGGCCTCTATGCCCAGAGGAAACCCACGACCTTCCGGTGGTAACTGGCAACCATCCCACATAGGTCGTTCGAGTAAAAACCCAGTCATAAAATTTCCAAGTTTGTTTGGACTGAGTGGGATTCGAACCCGCGACCCATTGGTGGAAGGCTGTTTGGATTGATCGTCCAACGTCCTACCCACTGAGCCACGGAGGCCCCTCTATTTGTGGAAGGAGAACAAGCAAAGGTAATTCTTGAACCAAAAACATCGATTCGTTATTCGCCAAAAGTAAACCAGAAATAAACAAGCCGGTTTAGCTGCATTTGGGCCATTGGCTGTTTTGCTACTTGCTTTTTATATGTCCGTCAAAACACTAAGGAATCTATCACTCAATCAAAACACTAAACCCACATATCATGGTCTTAGAACAACCAAAGTGTTGGAGTGTGCGACCGTTAAGTGTTAACCTATGTAGAAAACTTTGAAGATAAAGTGGACACGGTTTTCCTGTTACAAATCTCCAACCAATATTAAAGAAAGGAATGGTTTCTCGAAACTATAGAGAACCCAACAACTGGACAATTGAATGTCCAATGGTTAGTCTGTTAAGCGATATCAATCGAAGATGGCTTTTAAGTCAACGAATATAATGTTTGCCAGCCTTGAAACTTATAACAAGGGACATTTAAAATCCATGGCATTGTTTAAATTCAGTTTACGTGACATACTTAACTAATAAGAGTAAAAGCTTTGATTATGTTTGTCATTGCATAACTACATTCGCTTGATTTCTAGAAGGGGAGATAATCGATGCACTACAAAAACGTCAAAGATCGATTTATTTTCCTGTGGTAGTCACTAAAAATACATGAAAGACGCATAAGCATAAAAACTCCTCAGATGTCCGTGAATAATTGACGTTTTATTTTGGCTTTATTTTGTATAAACTGGTCGGAGAAATAACCTTCTGCACAATGGGATGACAGTAATCGCTGGTCATGAGATTCAATTCTTTTCCATAACAATATCGCCTTGTGGATGCTGTTGATGTCTTTATATCCTGCCCGGGCCTCGGTGGACCAGTGGGTTAGAGTGACCACCCCTTAGTGCCACCCAGGCCACATCGGCGCAGGTTCGAATAACACTCACACCAAGTAAAAATTTAAAAAAATGCTGAGTGGATTTTTCACTCGGTCACCGTGGAAGAGTTACCAGGTACTCACCGAAAGTCGGGGGTTTCTTCTTTCCTCCCCCACTAAACCTGGCAACGCCGACAAATAAATGAAATAATAAATATAAATAAGTGCGGCGGAAGAACCAGGAATTAAACCCGAGTCCATAAGTATGGCACCTATCTAACATAACCAATCTAGTTGATAACTCTTATTACAAAACTGACAGAACGGGATGTGTTGGAATTTTGGATGAGACCAGCAATTAAATATTTCAATATTCATCCTGGTTATTGAGAGATTTTGACCATTAACAGGTTCCCATATTTGACTAATATCGTTTACTGTCTTGAATGCATGTAATGGTAGTTTGTACATGCCTTACTTAGTCTAGATATAACTCGTCACTAATGTAAGGCTGTTAAATAATGGGAAAGAAGGCATCAAATATAATTCATTTAGCTGTTACGGCTTTTATCCACTCTTAGGTTATCAACCCGAAGTGTCCAAACCCTTTTATCCTCTTTCCTCGTCATAACTTTGCCTCTGGCCCCAAACCTGTTGATATTGCTGTTAGCTGTTTTAGCATTTAATGTGCGACTGATTGCATTCGTCGATGATGATTAAACGCGACGGAAACGAGAGAGAAAAATATGATAACGGGTTACCCCTTCAACAGATACGACGTCTCACTGGAGGGTTGAAACGCAGACGGGAAGCTAATGGAGGCAACAAGCGCTATTGACCCTCTGCTCCACGGATGTGTTCTACACACTCAAAGTGACATTTTTATTTCAATATGCTCGCCCTGTGAAGCCAGATGGACTCTGGAGTTGCATACTTATAAGCATCTTTTATTTTGTTAAAATATACCTTTAATTTGGCTAACGATATCCTGAATAAATTGTATAGCTTGTTGTCATTATTGGTTTTATTATCGCCAGAATGTTGCCCTTTATGATCACAATCGTCTCTGCAATATCAGTTTGCCAACAATCTCCCTACACCAATGATTCTTTCGATGCAGACTTTCCAGGGGGTGCTTAACGTTTTTCTTTGTGCATAGTTGCTATCTAACGAGCGGTCTGTGCTCCGCTAAGTTTTAAATGGACGATTTAGAATGCTTTCTGGATTCATAATAAAAGTTAACATATCAACTCATATTTTCCTATTGATCAAAATTCGTGATCTGAAAATAGCGATCGTCAGTGGAGCCCTACTATATAACGATCGTCAGTGGAGCCCTACTAAATAACAATCGTCAGTGGAGCCCTACTAAATAACTATCGTCAGTGGAGCCCTGCTCAATAACGATCGTCTGTGGAGCCCTACTAAATAACGATCGTCAGTGTAGCCCAACTAAATAACGATATTCAGTGGAGCCCTACAAACACTGGGGTACCCTCTCTTTTAAGGGATAATAATATGTTGGCTATTTTTTCAGTAAAGACAATTCACTTGTTTTTTAAAGGCACACTTGCCGCGAAAATCAGGAATATTGTTTACATTAAAAAAGAAAGACCGTATTCTGTATTTTCCCCAGACAATATAAGTTAGGAACTTTCTATTTTTACCAAAATTTAAAAGTTTGGACGTCACTTTGTATTTTTAATTTGAATTTGAAAATTTGAATTGTTACGTACCCGGAACGTAAACAAACCGATCTGCCCCCTATTGGCGATTTTATGTTTCAGTCGAGTGAGTGAACTAACGTCACAGTGTAATTTTACGTAGGCCTATTTATCTGAGAAATACAGACTGACGATCGGTTAACAGCGACTGGAAAAGCCTGCTGATAATTGTTTGAGTGTAAACCACAGATACAAAGGCCTGAAAGGAGGGTAATCCAACACGAAAGTTGACCGACAGTGATCGTTGTTGTTGTAATCAGGCTTCGATTCTTCGTTTGTTTTTCACCCCATTTTTACAGTCTAAAGCTAACTAGACATGTTTTATGTGTCCTATGTTTAAGTTTAGTGGTATTAGTCGTAGTAAGCTCATGTAAATTGGTTTTCTTAGCAAATTTAAACAGGCTACGGCTGCAAGTGTGCCTTTAAGGGACTGCGTTGAGTAATATATACTTCATAGTTAGCTGGTGTTTCATTGTCATATCTATGTTTGGTTTATGAATCTAACCGATGACACATCTCTGTTTGAAGCGTGACGCATTATCTCCAAACCAGCAAGAGTCCAAGCATTTCTTCCGAGCATTACATGTGTAGTTTGACCCAAAAACTAACGGTAACAAATAGAAACCGATAATTTGTGTCATATGCGTGTCTCGTGACTACGTCGTAGACGAAATCAGGTATTCTCTATTCCACTCGAGAACCACGAACAAATTTGGAAATTGATTTTCAGTTAACCTTTGTTGTTGATGTCCACATTCTCTTAAAGACTGATTAATTGGCAGATGTCCCATTCAATGAAACGTCGTCTTCAATCAAACAACGTTAATACACTCTATCAGAGACAGTCTCACGTCTATTACAAGGCTCATTTAACCAGAATGGGCCAAGTGCATCTCCTGTGTGAAAGTCATTATAACGCTGGTCACGAGAGGAAGTCGCCTGGTTTCCCTCAGATATTCATTCAGGTTTCTGAGCGAAAACTTGCCGGTCAAGTAGAAATGATATGGCACAAAGAACGATGTAATAAATTTAGGGATCCATACATTCGTTATTGTTAATTTGAAACTTAAGGTGTGGAAAGGTTGAATTGCCAGATAATGCTACTCAGTGAAATGTCATTCGGTGAAGCAATATCAACTTTACACTCTATCATGGAATGCATTACACGTCTGATTTCATTAGCATGAACCAAACCTTCTCAATCACTGGCATGAACATTTTGCCAAAGCGAACAAGGCTTTTGGAAATTACAGGTTGACAGCTGGAGAATATATTTTAGAAAATATAACGAAACCGGACAACCTTAGAGAATTAGATTTGAATACATATATTTTTCTATGTATCTGAAGACGTCTCGTACGTTCTTGTTCTACCTGTTCTTTATAGTTCCAGTAAACACCAACGACATACGTCCTGGTCTTAGGAATATGCCAAGTGTAATGAAGTGATATACCGTGTAGAACGCTGTGTACATGTACATACGTGAACACGGTTTCCCTGATATAACATTCGGTTGATTACTGATAGGGCAACAAGCAAAAAGATTTCTTGAACGCAAAACATCGATTTATTTTTCTCTTTGACAGCAAATTAAATACATAAAGACTTGAGCCGTGTGACAAATCTGCTTCAGTAGCTTATAAGTAAATGTCAATTTCATTACCTACGTTTTCCATAGATACACTAAGGAATCAATCAGTCAAAACACTAAAGACTGATCTCCAGCCCTCAGAACAAGCAATTAAGTGTTTGGGATCGTGCAAGTTTGTCATTTGGTTGATTTCTAACAGCAAAGAAAGTAAAAGCCTTTGATTCAAGATATCAACGGATTAACGAATTAAAAGTGAGTCGAACGGTATTCTCGTTATTGTTGTGATTACACTTTCTTGAAAAATGTCAGAAATTCGATTTTGGGTGACGCCCGAACCTGGAATCGAATCCGAGTCCATAAGTATGGCGTCTATCTATCCTAACCAATCTAGTTGATAACTCAAAGACAAAACTGACAGAACGGGATGTGTTGGGATTTTGGAGGAGAATAGCAATTAAATATTTCAATGTTCAACTGTTGGCAGGGGGGGGGAAGATATTTTGACCATTAACAGGTTCCGATATTTGACTAATATCGTTTACCGTCTTGAATGCATGTAATGGTAGTTTGTACATGCCTTACTTAGTCTAGATATAACTCGTCACTAATGTAAGGCTGTTAAATAGTGGGAAAGAAGGCATCAACTATAATTCATTTAGCTGTTACGGCTTTTATCCACTCTTAGGTTATTAACCCGAAGTGTTCAAGCCCTTTTATCCTCTTTCCTCGTCATAACTTTGCCTCTGGCCCCAAATCTGTTGATATTGCTCTTAGCTGTTTTAACAGTTAGTCTGTGGCTGATTACATTCGTCGATGATGATTAAACGTGACGGAAACGAGAGAAAAAATATGATAAAGGGTTACCCCTTCAACAGATACGACGTCTCACTGGAGGGTTGAGACGCAGGCGGGAAGCTAATAGAGTCTATACGCGCTATTGACCTTCTGCTCTTGGGATGTGTTCTACACACTCAAAGTGACATTTTTATTTCAATATGCTCGCCCTGTGAAGCCAGATGGACTCTGGAGTTTCATACTTATAAGCATCTTTAATTTTGTTAAAATACACCTTTAAATTGGCTAACGATGTCCTGAATAAATTGTATAGCTTGTTGTCATTATTGGTTTTATTATCGCCAGAATGTTGCCCTGTATGATCACAATCGTCTCTGCATCAGAGTTTGCCAACAATCTCCCTACACCAATGATTTTATCCGTCGGTGCAGACTTTCCAGGGGGTGCTTAACGTTTTACTTTGTGCATAGTTGGTATCTAACGAGCTGTCTGTGCTTCGCTAAGTTTTAAATGGACTTGTATATTTAGAATGCTTTTTGGATTCCTAAATACAGTTTCCATATCAACTCATATTTTCCTATGGATCAAAATTCGTGATCTAAAAATAGCGATCGTCAGTGGAGCCCTACACTGAGGGTACCCTCTCTTTTAAGGAGTAAAAAAAAATGTTTGCAATTTTTTCAGCAAAGACAATTCACCTTTTCAGGGAATGCCTTGAGTAATATACTTCATAGTTGGCTGCTGTTTCAATCCGCGTTGTATCTTGACAAAACGGCTAATTCTCTAGAGATATTGCCGTTTTGGCGTTTTCTCGCTCCGCGTTTTCTCGACCTATTTAAAAATAATAACACGCCAAATTAAAATGTTTCGAGATTTTCTTAATTCTGCTCTTTTTGTTTTCTCGCATAACTTTTTTATTCAGGGCGAGAAAACGCGGCGCGAGAAAACGCCAAAACGGCAATATCTGTAGAGAATTAGCCGTTTTTGACGATTTCTCGTGCCGCGTGTTAATTTTAGTCGCCAAAACGGTTCGTTTTGGCGATATCTCGTTTCCGCGTGTTATGTTAGGTCGCTAAAACGCGGCGCGAGAAAACGCCAAAACGGCCGGAAGCTCGTACATTCTCCCTTGATTTCCAATTTACTTCCGGAAAAATAAAATTAGCAAGAGTATTTTCCCTGTATTTTTTTTTTTGGCTTTGTGATACATTTTATGTCTGCAATAGTTTCGTTTTTGGAAGTTAATTTCAGCTTCCGGCCGTTTTGGCGTTTTCTCACGCCGCGTTTTGGCGACTTAAGAAACGCGCGGCACAAGAAAATGAGAAATCGCCAAAACGGCAATTTCTCTAGAGATATTGCCGTTTTGGCGCTTTCTCGCGCCGCGTTTTATCGCCCTGGATAAAAAAGTTATGCGAGAAAACAAAAATTGCAGATTTTTTTAAAATCTCTAAACCTTTCAATTATTGTTTTTTTTTTGTTATTATTTTTTAATAGGTCGAATAAAAAGGCGCGAGAAAACGCCAAAACGGCAATATCTGTAGAGAATTAGCCGTTTTCTCGTTTTCTCGTGCCGCGTGTTATTACAGGTCGCCCAAACGCGGCGCGAGTGGCCTCATCCGTCTTCCATACTGTTTGAACGTGACGCATTATCTCCAAACCAGCGAAGATCCAAGCATTTCTTCCGAGCATTGCATGTGTAGTTTGACCCAAAAACTAACGGTAACAAATAGAAACCGATATTCTGTGTCATACGTGTGCCACGTGACTACGTCGTAGACGAAATCAGGCATTCTGTATTCCACTCGCGAACCACGAACCAATTTGGAAATTGATTTTCAGGTAACCCTTGTCGTTTATGGTCACATTATCTCAAAGACAGAATTATTGACAGATGTCCCCAATCAGTGAAGCCATGTCGTCAATCAAACAACGTTAATACGCTCTATCAGGGATAGTCTCACGTCTGTTACACGACTGATTTCACCAGAATGGACCAATTGTATCTCCTTTTGTGAAAGTCATTATACAGACTCAGACTATCGCTGCTGACTAGCGGAAGTAGGATGGTTTCCCTCAAATATCCAATCAGCTTATCAAACGAAAAGGAATATTGTGCAAAACCAATCGGTGTAATAAATTCAAAGATCGATACATTCGTTGTTGTTAATTTGTACCATTAAGTGTCAAAATGTCTCAGGAAATGTTGAATTGCCAGATAATGTCATTCGGTGCAACCATATCAAATTTAATACACTCTATCATGGAATCTATTACACGTCTAATTTAACCAGAATGAACCAAACCCTCTCAATCACTGGCGATAACTTTTCATATTCCTCTTTGTCAAGGCGAGCAAACCTTTCGTTTAATACAAATTGACAGCTTGGAAAATTTCGGGGGAGCAAAATATAGAAAAAAGATAACGTAATTGGACAACCCGGAAAGTCAAATTTAAAGACAAATGCTTCTCGTCCCTCTTGTTGCACCTGTGTTGTATATTTCCATCAAAATGCTACGGACAAATATATTGATCTCCAAACAACTTACTGTTAGAATGTGTAACCTTCCTGTCATATCCCGAGTAGAAAGGTTTGAACATAGCGTGAAGCTGTTCTGGGTGGATAATTATCATAAGATATTCACCTGATTTATAGAAGCAAAACACACAAAGATATTTCTTGGACGCCAAACATCGATTTAGTTTTCTCTCGCGGTCATAAGAATTTTAAAAAATTAGGCAGTGTCACAAACCTGTTTCCGCCAATTATGAGCAATTGCATCTTTTACTACCGGCTTTTTAAAGGTCCTTCAAACATCAAGGACATATAGCTTGATCTCAGAACAACCAAGTGTATTTGATGTAAGACTATTGCGTGATATCGTTTGTAGAAACATTTGGAGATAAAGTGAACACGGTTTCGCTGTTACAAATCACCAACCAAGAGTAAACGAAGGAATGGATGCTCGTATCTACAGTACTCGACAACCGAACAATTGCGTGTTGAATGGTTAGGCCACTAAGTGACATCAACAGTAGATAACTTCGAAGTTTAAGTGTATACCGTCACTGTTACTTAACTAATAGCAGGAATAACTTTGATCGTGTTTATCATTGCATAACGCCTTTCTATAATATAGTTGGTTGATTTCTAAAAGCAGAACAACCAGAAACAATTGGACTTCAAAAACATCCAAGATCGATTTATTTCCTTGTGGTAGCCAATTCAGTTTTAAAAAACACACACAAAAATAATAAAGGACTCCGCTACCTATCAGCAGATGTTGTTTTTATGGCTTTATAATCCACAAAAGGTTTGAAAAATTATAGTCTGTGGGATAGGATGAAGGAATTAGTTCGCCCTGAGATCCAAATATCATCCAGAACAATGTCGCCTTGTGAATGCTGTTGGTGTCTTTAAATCCTAAATTACACAGGACCGTGACGTCATACATGTGCCACAGGACTAATTCTTCGACAAAAACGGCATCTGTATTCCACTCACGAACCACGAACAAACTTGGGAATTGACTTTCAGTTAACCTTTGTTGTTGATGACCACGTTCTCTTAAAGACTGATTAATTCGCAGATGTTCCATTCAATGAAACTACGTCGTCAATCAAACAACGTTATTACACTCTATCAGGGATAGTCTCACGTCTGTTACACGACTGATTTCACCAGAATGGACCAAGTGTATCTCCTGTGTGAAAGTCATTATACAGACTCGGACTATCGCTGCAGACTAGCGGAAGTAGCATGGTTTCCCTCCGATCCGCTTTCTATACAGAAACATGCAGGTCAAATGAAAAGAAATATTGCACAAACAAACGATGTAATACATTCAAAGATCTATACATTCGCTATTGTCAATTTGTACCATAAGTTGTCAAAATGTCTCAGAGAATGTTAAAATCTCGGATAATGCTACACAGTCAACTTTAAAATACTCTATCATAGAATCTATTACACGTCTGATTTCACCAGAATGAACCAAACCTTCTCAATCACTGGCGAGAACTTTTCATATTCCTCTTTGTCAAGGCGAACAAACCTTTGGGGAAATGCAGATTAACAGGTTGAAAAATTCCTGGAGAGCAAAGTATAGAAAAAATAAAAAAATTGGACAAACCTGGAGTAAAATTTGGCGGCATATTATACGTAAAGAAAACAAAAGGTTCTCGGTTCTTGTTGTCCTGTTCTGTATATTTTCATCAAAACACTACCGACAGATATATTGGTCTTCAAACAAACAAGTGTTAGGATGTGTGACATATATCCTATCCCGCGTTTGTGATAATTATCAGAAGGTATTCACCTGTTATATAGAAACTGAATATGCAAATATATTTCCTGGACGCCAAAAATTGATTTGTTTTTCTTTCGCAGAAGAAAGATTTTAAAAGTAAATAAGCGGTGTGACAAGTCTGTGTCCGCCGCCTATGAAAGGCCCACTTGCCGCCGTAGCCTGTTTGACATTTGCCAAGAAAACCAATTTGCACGAGCTTACTACAGCTAAAACCACTAAAATTAAACATAGCATACATAAAGCATGTCCAATTAGGTTTAGAATGTATAAATGAGGGTGAAAAACAAATAAAGAATCGAAGTTCGGTTTCAACAACAAACACCGATCAGTGTTGGTTAACTGAGCGATTAACCTTATTCATGCGTTTTTTGTCTGCTGTTTGCACTCGGAAGGCTTTTACAGTCCCTATTACTCGATCGTTAGTATGTATTTCTTAGATAAAGTTCGTGAAATTATACTGTGTCGTTAGATCGCCCACGCGACTCAAACCATTACGGCACTTGTGCACACCTCAGGTTCGAAGTTTGTTTACATTGCGGGTACCTGAAAAATCTGTTTCTCAATTTCAAATTAAAAATACTAAATGATGTCAAAACTTTCAATTCCTGGTAAAAATAGAAAGTTCATAACTTTTTCTGTCTGGGAAAAATACAGAAAACCGTCCCGTGTTTTTAATGTAAACATTCTTCTGGATTTTCGCGGCAAGTGTGTCTTTAAAGGTCCTTCAAACATCAAGGACATATAGCTTGATCTCAGAACAACCAAGTGTATTTGATGTGAGACTATTGCGCGATATCGTTTATAGAAACCTTTGGAGATAAAGTGAACACGGTTTCACTGTTACAAATGTCCAGCCAAGAGTAAACAAAAGAATGGATGCTCGTATCTAGAGTACTCAACAACTGAACAATCACGTGTTGAATGGTTATGCTGCTAAGTGACATCAATAGTAGATAAGTTTGAAGTTTGAGTGTATACTGTCACTGTTACTTAACTAATATCAGGAATAACTTTGATCGTGTTTATCATTGCATAACGGCTTTCTATAATACATTCAGTTGATTTCTAAAAGCAGAACAAGCGAAAACGTTTGATGGATTTCAAAAACATCCAAGATCGATTTATTACCTTGTATTAGCTATTTCAGTTTTAAAAAACACACATAAAAAAACAATAAAGGATTCAGCTACCTATGAGTAGATGTTGTTTTTATCGCTTTAAAGATTTGAATACTTATAGTCTGTAGGAGGGGATGGTGGAAGTTGTTTGCCTTAAGTTCCAGAACAATGCCGCCTTGTGGATGCTGTCGGTGTCCTTGAATTCCTAAAAAAGAACATAGCTGAACCTTTCTGACTAATGATAACCATGTAGACAAGTTTCTGTTTCTGTCGAAGTATTTAACGTTCTACGCGTATCAATATAACATTAAATGCGGTATAGAAATAACCCACTTGGAAGCAAAAGAGCATCACTGTTTCGTCAGTGAATTTTAAGGACAGTGCATTGCTGGTCTGTGAATCTTGCCGATCGTGTACATTTGTTTGGCTTGTAAATCGTGGCGATAGCACATCTTTGCTTGCCTTGTAAATATTGATATTGATAGCATTTAACTTTTTTGTTTGACGTGAATCTTGCCTTGGCTTGTAGATCTGTGAGTATCGCTCACTGTGAACAAATTGAAATATTCTGTTTAACCCCAAAATTAACTGTAACAAATAAAAACCGGCATTTTATTGTCATACATGGACCCTGAGACTAAGTCTTGGACGAAATCAGGTATTCTGTATTCCACTCGCGAACCACGAACTAATTTGGGAATTGATTTTCAGTTAACCTGTGTTGTTGTTGACCACGTTCTCTTAAAGACTGATTAATTCGCAGATCTCCCATTCAATGAAACTTCGTCTTCAACAAAACAAGGTTAATACACTCTATCAGGGATAGTCTCACGTCTGTTACACGACTGATTTCACCAGAATGGACCAAGTGTATCTCCTGTGTGAAAGTCATTATACAGACTCGGACTATCGCTGCAGACTAGCGGAAGTAGCATGGTTTCCCTCCGATCCGCTTTCTATACAGAAACATGCAGGTCAAATGAAAAGAAATATTGCACAAACAAACGATGTAATACATTCAAAGATCTATACATTCGCTATTGTCAATTTGTACCATAAGTTGTCAAAATGTCTCAGAGAATGTTAAAATGTCGGATAATGCTACACAGTCAACTTTAAAATACTCTATCATAGAATCTATTACACGTCTGATTTAACCGCAATGAACCAAACCTCTTCAATCACTGGCGAGAACTTTTCATATTCCTCTTTGTCAAGGCGAACAAACCTTTGGGGAAATGCAGATTAACAGGTTGAAAAATTCCTGGAGAGCAAATTATAGAAGAAAAAAAAATTGGACAAACCTGGAGTAAAATTTGGCGGCATATTATACGTAAAGAAAACAAATGGTTCTCGGTTCTTGTTGCCCTGTTCTGTATGCTCCTTTTGCGTCCGATTATCTTGGATTTATGGTAGTGGACGTGAAAGAATATCAGAGTTAATTGATTACAACTTATCCTCCTCAAACCCATTATATTGTTACATGGGAAAATCCCTAACTGGCGCGCTCATTATATTCATTAGTATAATTATAGTTCCATATTCCGGACTTAACATTGTTTATCACATTCGTACCTCTAATAAGTTAGCTGTAAGTGAACCTTTAGAGCACGCGTGCGCGTACATGATTATTCGCAATTACACAACATCAAAGTATAACGACATCCAGAGGCTTGCATCATCAAATGACTAAACGGTCGATGCTGACGAATGCCGGTATCTCATTAAGGTTATGTAACTATGGAAGATGGTTGCAGATTAGACACCAAATACATCAAAACAACACGTCATCAACAAATTGCAAAGCTACATGTTCTGCTACTTCCAACTGAAATATGTTTGTATGCATATAAACAATTGTAGAAAAGTCCTTCTGACGTCATCTGCACGCGTTCGCTTTGAATTCAACGTTTATTCTGTATAAATCAAGGGGTATTCAAATTATTTAATGGTTGGTTGGTTGTTTTAGCTTATTGGCGCGTCCATTCGTATGGAGATTATTTAATGGTTTATCCGATGATTTATTCTATATGATATTAGCTTAAATAGACATTAATGACGTTCACTTTAAAATTGTCTAAGGACAAATATCTTTAAAATAAATTTTACATATCCCTTACGATGTTTTTGTAACATTTGTAAGCGGGTGTCGTTCGATTTACACGGGACATCTCGTTTTACCAATATTATTGTATTAATTAGACTTGATTTAGTAGATACATTATTTTTACTGGGGCAACAATTTTCAACTATTATAGTGTACACTTTTTTATATTTAGTGTAAAGGTTTGAAAATATATTTAATGTCATATAATCACTATCATCATTTTCTGTTAAGAGGTTCGTTGTTGACGTTTGCTGGTTGGAATCATGTCTATGAGTGTAGGCTTATTGTATTTGGAAAACGTATGTTGATTTCCTGATTCTAATTATGTTGTAATTGAATTGAAAGATGAAAGTGATAGCGACTTTCTTCTGTACGTCGACTGATTACAATTTACTTTTCAATTAACTTCTTTGGTATCTGTATCAGTGGTTCATGATCCTAATACATGACCGGAATACATCAATTCAAAACAGTTCAAATCACCAAGCCGTATGAACGCATTATAAAATATGAAATGCTGCATGATGATCAAACCTAGTGTGGAAGTTGATAGATGTTTTTGTTTGCTTTATACTGCGCTTTTTGAATTTGATATAATTTCAACAAACGGAAACTTTTTATTTTTTCAACATGGTTTAAAAATCGAATAAGATTGGAAATACACTTCCATTTTCAAGATCTATTTGTTTGTTGAATCTTCTTTATGAATTATCTGAAAAAAAATGAACGGGAATAAAAGGAACAGTTTACACATATTATACAATATACTTGCTTTCACCACAAAATGAGATGGGTTATAGCACCGTTGCTTCGCCAGCTTTGCCCGGGCGGGATTAAACGGTGCACAAACTTTGGTGGAGCGGTTCTAAGCGTTTTACGAGCCGACACGGGATTGCTGGAACGGTGTTGGGCGTTGAAGCAGCGATCCCTTGCATGTTTGAACTTTGGCTTGGCGTTGGTATTGAGGAGTTGGAGCGGGACCAGAATATGGCTATAAATACGGGGAGAAATGGACCTGGAGTCCGCATGCGTAAAACGCCGCTCTATCAACGATCGCGTCACCGCTAAATCAACGCACGCTACCGTTAAACCAACGTTAGAGCAACGCCAGTGTTTTTAATTTTCTTTCCAATTTTGTGAGCGGTGACGAGCGTTGTCGAAATTCTGCCCCCTCTCCCTACCGTACAGGGAACGCTCGAGCAAAGTTCGGGCGGTGGTACCGGGCCTTAAACAAAAGCCGAAAATGCACCACACGCGCATCCACTAATTCGGCCTTGTACTACTCACCTAACTAATGTTGATTCTCAGTCAGTAAACAAAGACAAAGGATTCCCTAATTAAAACTCGCTAGTCAGTAGTCAGAGCTAGGAAAGTTACCAATGCCTATCAGGAAACCTCATCTGTACAAAAACAACAGTCGAATAGCACACATATTGACGATCTTTGTCACCGGCTTGTCCCTTTAAATGCCCGCCCCGTCTCTTTAACTACGCCTCCCTTTAACATTACCTTGTCAAACAAAGAGGATATTTTTTTTTCTAACAAGGGAATTTGCCCTGTATGGCATTTAAATATGACCGATGCTATGGAATGGCTTTAAAAAGTAGATCTCTACCTTGTATCTGAATGAGATAAATGATAATTTCCGGAGGGAGGATATCGCTTGCTTTCAGCATTAGCCGTCTCATTTAAAAGATCCAAATTATTTCTATCCAAGGAAAATCCATTATAAATGACTTAGTAAGGAGTGTCTCGATATGGTTCAGCCTAAAGCCACCTGAGAAAATTGTTTTTTGTTTTTTGTCCGGTTATCTTCGATAAAGCCCTTCAAACGGTGCGATTTGTTGTACCGACTTGTAGCATGCGATTAAAATGGATGAGCTTAATTGTTCAACTAAATGCATTCATTTAATTGCATGCTGCAAGACGGTACGACAAATCGCACCGAGAGAACGGTGTTCTCCTTAGTTCCGTGAGAGTTCAACTTTTTATATCTACAAGCAAATTTCGGAAATCCCCAGTGAGTTATGTTATACTAACCTCATGATAAAGATACTTAAAGGAGTCATGCAATGTTCACCAAATATAGTTTAAAACTTGTGTTTTATAAACGTGTTTAAATCCAACCGTACATATTTAGATTAGAACATTTTCCTTACGTTGACTTAATTAAAGTCGAAATATTGAGATTACACTTTGGATATTTACCGAATTTCTTACTTCTTACTAGTTAAGTTGTTCAAAACGTGGATCAAAAAGACTAGAACATAACCAGAATATCTACTTTGGCCACGAGAAGTCCTTATTTCAAATTGCAGAGTTTATGTGATTGTCGCTTTGACAATTGAATGATTTATCGGTGTAACAAGCATCCAAACGGGAAAGCCTGATGTGACGTTATCCGGCATCGTACAATATACGACATACTGATTCAATTCGCAATGATTTTCTGTCCCATGTGCTCTCAATGTTACCGAATGTAACAGAACGATAAGAAACATTCTCTTCCCAAGCAACCCGTCTTACTTAAGTTGATTTGATCGTCGACCAGTTTGAGAGAAATGTAAGGATGTCCAGTTTTTATACTCACCAGAAAGTTTGGTTAACTTGGATGTAATCTGTATTGGCATTCTGCTTATTTAAATGTGTTAATAGCCTCGGTGTTACCAGACTGGCCTTACGTGGGCTAAAAAAGAACACACTCTCTCGAAATGCCACTCGTCTTACACCATTCCAATCCGTTTGTCGAACAACCGTCCAAAATATGATTTTCAGGCAACAAACTATTGCTTGTTATCGTCCCTTTTTTTTAAAAATAAAACATACATAACTAAATAAGTGGTGGCAACGTGTGCCTCAAAGAATCTACACACTGAGAGAATCTACACCCTCAAATAATCTACACCCTCAAAGAATCTACACCCTCAAAGAATCTACACCCTCAAAGAATCTACACCCTCATAGAATCTACACCCTCATAGAATCTACACCCTCAAAGAATCTACACGCTCGTAGAATTTACACGCGCTTATGAAGTTTTCTTTTGTAACCCCCAGCGGCTACTTACCATTTTTGTCCTGTATGCCCACGCGATTTTGAAGCCGTGTTGCAAATGTGAAAGTATACCGGCTGCGGTATGTCGCTTGATTTCACAATTAAATCGTCGTGTTTGATACGTCGGAAATTGTTGTATGAAAAAAGATCGATAAAAGACTCCCTAACGAGTGGAAGGTTTGACAAGCTTTACTGTACAGCATTTGATGGAAGCTTTCCTTGAAGGTTTCATTGGTTTACATTGAGGCAGATGTGTGAAAAACAGTCTTCTCATAGGCGTAATTGTCGCATGATTACTAAATACAAACCGTAACTGTTCGCTTTTACATTCATAATCCACTTTGATTGCATTTATATAATCATGGCGTTTTTTCTCTCTCCTAAATACATTTATTTGTCTGCTCCTTCTTACGTTTAACAAGTGTTGATTTAGGAGACATAATCCGGGACTAATATTAATTATTCACGACAGGGTAAATGAGAAACAAAAAGCATTCAGAAAGCATGTGTCAGTTTGTCATCTTTATGGACAAACTTAAAAAGCGATTTGAAATGCTGTCAATTAAAATAAATTAATAACAATGATGTCAAAAATCTGTACTCGATTAACCATTTTGTTAAGTAAGAGAAAGCATCAGCTGGCGGAGTTTTGGATAACAGCTCTTTTGTCAACAGGAAACATTACAAACGCCTTTAAGATAAGTATTCGGTGTAGAAAAAGTCTCCAGCCCCGACATTGGTGACCTGTTCAAATCTCACTTAATATTAAGTATGTTTTCACTCGATTACCGTAGGTAGAAAGGTTGACAGGAAACCATCGAGAGCCCGGTTTCGTTCTACACTTAACGCTGCTATACAAGAGAGGACAATCTTGGGTGTGACGGAAAACATCAATCAATCAGTCAGTGTTCTAAATACAATTAAAATGATTGGATGTTGTTTTCTGTTATACGTTTGTATTCTACATTGGTCGACAGTCGTTAAATGACAGGCTGAGGTTTGTATATGAATCCAAATAGATTTATATGGTATACTGCTAATATATTGGATACCACGTATTGGATACCATGTATTGGATATCATTGGATACCACGTATTGGATACCATGTATTGGATACCATGTATTGGATACCATCGGATACCATGTATTGGACACCATCGGATACCATGTATTGGATATCATTGGATACCACGTATTGGATACCATTGTATACCACGTATTGGATACCACGTATCGGATACCATGTATTGGATATCATTGGATACCACGTATACTGACGCCTCGCCCAATATGGATTTTACTAACCCCATATATTTCCGTATTGGGTCACACGCAGACTGTGTAACGAATTTATCCCGCTGAAGACCCTTTCTTTTGGCCGACGCTTGTCTGGTTGATAGTTTTTGACTTGGCGAAGGTGTTTACAACTCAGCCGATACGCGCGATACCGATACGGCGACAGTTCTACTCAGTTCTGGCCACTAGACTAACCAGGTAACCTACATTCAGTAGATCTTGGGATAAGTACGCTTGCTATTCTCTGATAAAGGTTTCCACAGCGCCTAAAACAATAGCCATGCACATCGATATGTTCTGTTTGTCTTTTTAATTATGTCGACTCACTTTAGCAGACGTGCACATTCTGTCGCAGCGTGTATTCAGGGGCAAGTAACTCTAGGTAACCTGATACGAACTCGGTCTGCCTGATACGGAAAAATATCACGTCTCCACGTGATCGATGACGTCCAATCAAATGCAAGTATTTTGTCTGATGCGGGATAATATTGCATACCACGTATTGCATACCACGTATTGGATACCACGTATTGGACACCATTGGATACCACTTATTGGACACCATTGGATACCACGTATTGGATACCATGTATTGGATATCATTGGATACCACGTATTGGATACCATTGGACACCACGTATTGGATACCACGTATTGGATACCATGTATTGGATACCACGTATTGGATACCATGTATTGGATATCATTGGATACCATGTATTGGACACCATTGGACACCACGTATTGGATACCATGATACTATGTACCATGGCAAAGCCCATAGTAAGACGGTATAACCCTGCCATACACTGAAAACGTATTTTTATCATACAATTCCTTTCAGTTTACAAACTAGCTGTATACTCACTTATTCGAAAAGATTAATTGCTCTGTCAAGCAGCACTGTCTATAAAATTCATCATCCAGTAAATGGGGAATTCATGCACCTGTGTATTTGACTGGAACTCGGCAAATTATTTTACCCTATGGAAATTGTATTCGCCTTCTACGTAAAGGCGTATTCAAATATGGTATTATTCTTAATGTTATGAACTTAAGATAACAGGCTCTCTCAAAATGTTATCAGTACCCTTGAGTATAGCGTAAAACACCGAACAATCAATCAAACATCAACTTTATACGCCTAACTGACTTGCCCAGATTCACAAACAACCCGACGAGTTGTATTTTATAACACCAGAACGGAACAGTCGTAATAAAAATAAAAATGCCCTTCTTGACTTGTGTTTTCACACACAAGTTGTTTGCCGCTTTGAAGCTTATACCGAAACCTTTGAAATGTCGCGACTCCCAGAAATAACCTGTTAACGAAGAAACTTCAAAGACAAATCTCACTTTGTTATTATGGGCATCATATGATACCGGCAGTTCACAACATGTTTATTTTTACCTGCATGAAGCCATTGAATGCAACGAAACCTTAATATTGTGAATAACACCTTGTGTGTCAGATTTACTGGTCATATTAATACATTTGAAATGTTGGGATATTTGGGGATCATACCGCGCCTTGATTCTATAGTACACTGTACATGTATTTATGATACAATTTTAATGCTATATGAAAAACATCAAATACGACGTCAGTCATATTGTACGCTATATGTCAGATCTCTTTAGAGCTCTTCTTGGTTGTTGATCTGGTTTTGTCTTTCTTTAAATTAATCTCTTACAGAATAGGTCTCGCGTGTGCCTTACCAAGCACAAACTGTTAGCCACATTATGGGGACTGTGCAGGCTGCTGGCCGCGGCTTCTACATGGAGAAAACAGTCTGACCAAGCAGGTGTGTGGACTATTAAGCCAATAATTGTATGTGCTATTAAATACTTTACATTTCACTGAACTTTTACAGATAAAGTTGGTAATATAAGTAACAAAATACGTTTTTGTATTGGTCTCTGTGAGTAACCTTTAAAGCTATTTAGTTTACTTTATCAAATTCATAACTGACAACGTTATGGAACAAAATACGTCAAATGGAATTGCAACGTCATCTTTACGTTCTAAATGGCGTCATCTGTCACCGGATATCACAAAATCTCATAATTCTTATGAGACTTGCGCTCCCTATTAAATCCTTTACATTTCACTGACCTTTTACAGATAAAGCTGGTAATATAAGTAACCAAATACTTTTTTGTATTGGTCTCTGTGAGTAACAACAGGTTGTTTTCTGTAAACATTTAAACTACAAAAAACGCCATATGTAACCCACATGACCCAACTAAACCTGGAGTGGGACCCAGTTGGTTGTACTGCGAACTGGCACGACTGGTGTCCTTGTATTTCTAAACACGTTTTTAAAACATGACAATGATATCGAGGACTAAAGCTGTACTATGTTACAAAAACATGGGTTATTCGTCTTTCCATCAGCGCCAGTGGCGTTACTGTTTGTCATGTGTTAAGAGAAAGAGCTGTATAATATGTTGCAGACGAAAATCAGTAGACTTAAATAATTCCCCAGACGCAGTGGGGGTAATAATTGACATTTTCTAGGAGACAAAATATGTTAAGACACAATCGCCACGAACATGTACGTTATAAATGTCTTTACGTAACAAAGCCATTTTGTCGAATATGTCAAACAGTTTCGAACGTTTGCTCTTGCCACCAGGGGGGGGGGGTGCGTTTCACGAAGCCGTCGCAAAATGCGACCAATCGCAGTTGCCATGACGTCGTATCTCTTCACTGTGGTATCCATTGGCAACTACGCCTCGTTTGCGATGCGACTGCTTTGTGAAACGAGCCCCTTGCGGAGAAGTCTATTCCATATAGTACTTAGATCAATACATACAAACAACTATAATAACCTTTTAATAAATCAGTTGTAAACGTGACCTGCCCGAATATCCGGCGTAAAACTCAAAACAAGTGTATTTTCTACTCTAACAATATGAAAAGCGAAGTGAAATATCACAATCAGCTATAGGTTTCACAAGAATCACTAAAACATCTAAATCACATAACTTAGTCAAAATAATGTTTTATGTTGGTTTTATTAAATTATTAGAGACAGAACAAATCATTCTGTTATGATTCCTATGAATAACTACTATTCATTTACTGCTGCAAGCCTACATACATGGTGTATGCGATAGAAATGAAATTGTTGCGGTCTCAAAATCAAATCAAACGTCCTCGAACGTTTGATATATTTGTCAATTTTTAAGTTTGTTCCTGTGATAACTGAAGTTGTTTCTATGTAGTACAGTAACCGGGTGAGTTTTATAGAAGCATATCGTGACACTAAAACTTTCTTAGCACATTAACAATCTGTGTCCCAACTTTATTACAATATATGGCCTATGAAACGAACTAATATGGATAGTTTATGCCATATCTACGGGCACTAATTGTTAACTACTCTATGTGGAGTTCTAGGCTTATCCCAAAACGAAATAAAGCTCCGTAATGTATCTCTCATTTTATGTTTTGACTTGCAAATATATGATTTGAATGAATTTAAGGCACACTCGCCGCCGAAAGCCAAATTACAATAGCTTACTACAAGTAAAACCTATAAAATTAAACATGAAATACAATACATATGCGTTCAGTTATGTTTAAAATATCTAAACAGGGGGTGTAAAAGCAGAAACGTTGATGCCCAAATACATCAATACAAGAACAACGATTAGAAACCAGTTAACTTCAGCGTTGGGTGCCCTTCATGTCAAGTCTCTGTTATCAGCAGAGCTTTTCTGTCCCTCAAACCACCGCATGTCAGCAGAATCATATTGTACCGTTAGGGCAGTTCCAATCACCATGACGCTTGTGCGTGTACATTGCTGATATGAATCATATCAAATTTTCAGTTTAATATTAAAAAATACAAAAAAATATCAAAAATTTCAAATTTTAACAAAAATAAAAAGGCCCTACTTTCTTCTGTCTGGTGAAATGCAAAAGACGTTCGAGGCATTTTAATAAATAAAGAGTGTGTCTTTTAGACTAATAATATCAAAAATCATATCAAATTTCTACTTTAATATTAAAAAATACAAAATAATAACAAAACGTTCAAATTTTAACAAAAATAAAAAGGCCCTACTTTCTTCTGTCTGGTGAAATGCAAAAGATGTTCGGACGTTTTAATAAATAGAGAGTGTGTCTTTTAGACTAACGCAACAAACGCCTACACATAATACTTCGCTACAATGGCATATTCTATACTTGTAATTCAGTTGAATTGGATAAAGTTTTGTTTTTAAGATTTGATCATCATCGTACTCTTACGAGCAGCTCAAATATGCATTTCATTTGTACACGGATTTAATCTGGAGGCTAGAATTTTGGTTTATTGGTTTCAAAAACTTGAAGCTTATAACTTTGAAACAGCATTGTTATCTCTCAAAACAGAAAAAATGGAAAATGTTCTGACCGGGTTTTCACTCAAAGGACCTATGTTAGATGGTTGCCAGTTTCCTCCGGGCATAGAGCCCGGCTTCCTCCCACAATGAAACTGGTAACGCCGCCATATAAGTGAAATAATCTTGAGCGAGGCGTAAAACACCAAACAATCAATCTCAAAACAGAATCAGAGCTCATTTTCTTTAAAGATTGATCTTGGTCAGAGCTCTGAATACCTTTGTCACTTCCGATTGTTTAGGGAATGAAGCCAGCAGGTGATGCGAGAGAATTGGGCTTAGAGCCGCAAATAGCATGACACTCCTGTTGAGTAATAAGTGCGTGGGGAAAATTCACTTTATTCCAGGTTAAATATAGAAACGTAACTATCACTACCTGGAAATTACCAATCTGTACCTGCATAGCTTTTGAGATAAACCGTCAGGGTAAAACGCTGTGCGATTTACTGTTTGACCAAATGGAGGAAAGAACTCATTAGTATCTCTGATTCAACAACCAGAGGAGAATTAAAATGTAGAACTCACAATAAATGTTAGGTACTACGTTCTTCAAATTATCCTCTAGCTAAATTCAAGTGACAGGAGTTCTTTATTTGTTGATATTTTTTCCGACCAAACCAAAAAAAAGTGGTCGGCTATTGTACTTAAGAAGTGCAAACTAAAAGCCTAGATTTCCAAATACAAGGTCTAGAATGTATGTTATTAGTAGTAGTGCACATCCCGGATACTTGAATTGTCTTTACTTTACAAGGACAAATTCGACTGTCGAAAGTTAGAAGCACTTCGACTTTAAATGTATAAATATAACATATTCGGTAGCCTATTTTATTTTCTGAAAACTCTGTAAACTAGAAGTTAGTTAACTATTGACAGTCTTTGTTCAAAAGTACGCCTGTGTATAATGTTCTTTTTGGACCATAATGTTTAGGCTTCATATGAAAAGTTGAGCATAATGTTTAGGCTTTATATGAAAAGTTGAGCATAATGTTTAGGCTTTATATGAAAACTTGAGCATAATGTTTAGGCTTCATATGAAAAGTTGACCATAATGTTTAGGCTTCATATGAAAACTTGACTATATCATTTAAGCTTCAAATGAAAACTTGACTATATTGTTTAGGCCTCATATGTAAACCGGGCCATAATGTTTAGGCTTCACATGATTAATTGATTGATTGGAGTTTTACGCCGCACTCAAGATTATTTCACTTATATGGCGACGAAAAGAAGTTTTGTCAGCCAAGCCCGTTTACATCAAAATAAAAATCAATTAAATAGGACGGAAATAAATTAATGAAACATGTTAAAAAGAGTTTAAATCACTATTTTGGAGGTTAAAAGGACACGCAATATTAAAAATGATCTCCAAAAATAGCTTCCATGAAGAATATATGTATATTACTTTAACTATTCATATTAAACCAGTTTCTTTTAAAAATATGATAATATATGTACTTTTCACCTTGGTGAAAAGCTCATTCATGGAGTTTGCCTTCACCAATTCAAACTCCACACACTGTAAAAAAAACATGTTGGATGTCGAATCGTCTATCACAAGGAATGCACCACTTGACGGGAATCCCCCGTGAGTACATGTCGGTGTGATAAAAAGGAATGGCCGATTCGACATCTGGATAAAACCACCTTTTCTTTTCTTGCAAGAAAAGGAAAAGCGGTCGGACTATTACATCGCCTTTGTTCATCCCACGAAGTTTGCCAAATCTGTTTGATGTATTTGGCTATCTTCGGTCTCAAGTCAGAATATGGTACTTAGACCGAAGATACTGGTTTGGACAAAGCAGATTTGGCTTCACTGTCCTGTATGTTACAGATAGTCAAAGCCTTTGACCAAGATAAAAATGCTATTTCAGCTATACTACTTTATTCATCCGGAAAAGTCTGGAGTACTTAGAGTTTTGAATGGGAGCTGATTTACAAAGTATAAAAACCTGTTTTACCATGCAACAAAAGCGCACTTTGTCCAAAGTCGTTTTCTTTAATCCATAATACATTTAGGAAACGCGAAATAATTGCGTTAATGATAGCAGTTTTCGCGTAAAGAGTTTTACAACTAAAGAACTGTATCCGTGAAACATTAAATATACTGTTTTTATTTGACCAGGCAGTCATTAGAATCCCTTCTGGGACACAGTGTTCGCTGAACTGATCAGACAAGTGGCGAGGAAGTTCCCAGAGGGAACAATTCACTCCAATAAGGCCGTTAAAGTGTCATTAACTTTTAGTTCTCTGATGTCAAGATGGTGATCAGGAATCAACGAACGCCCAAAGGCAATCATTTACTCTCTCATTTGAACAGGAGATTACATGGGGATGTAATAGTCACCCTGAGCAATACTTGTTTACATCCGAAATGGGTGTTAGTTGTTCTTGCATAAGGCCTCAGGATAAAGAACGTATAACCGGGGCAGTTATCTAAAAATAATTTGACGCCCTTCCGTTGGCATACGGAGAGATATTTTGGCGGTTTATTCAATAAAGAAGAATAGGTTTTCATGATGTTGTTTGAATTGTATGGCAGTGGCGTCATTTCTCTGTTGCATGCGATGCGACACACCTCTATAAGTGGCGCACATCGTTCAACAGAATGGAGCCGGCAAATAATCAAATTATTATGTATGTACACGCCTCTATCACATTGCGTCATAGACAAAGTGAGCACGATTTCAACGTCAGAATTATCCAAAAACTCAATTTATTACATAATAAGTAGTGAGATCATGCTGCCGCAAATAACGTTCATCCCCCTGTCATCCACGAAACCATACTCGAAGCTGTTACTGAATTCAAATTTCTCGGTATTCACTTTAACTATAGCCTTTCTTGGACAACCCATATTTCGTTCATTAGAAAAAAAATATCTAGAAACCTTGGCATCCTTCACCACATTAAATCTTCTGTTATCACAAGTGTTACGTAGACAGCGCAAGTCATGACGTCATCCTTTTCGAGTCGTTGTAAATGCGCGTAGAGCTGGACAACGAAAAGAGGAAGGTAAAATATTTTATTTTCTAGATAGTAGAGCTGTCATGCCGAGCAAGGGCAATGCCGAGCAAGGGCAATATAAGCCAAGGGGCTTGAGGTATATTTTATTGATTGACAAGGGTCAATTTCACCGAGGATGGCTCGGATAAACTTGGATATAAATGAGGCAATGTGCAGCCAAATGTCGAGCAAGGACAATGGCTGATCAATAGAGAGTTTGTTGATAATCAGCGGCGTTTGTGATGTTTTCTTAATCGGCAAGAGTAGATACGGACTGGAGGATTTTGATTACAATTTGTGATGCCCGTACAAGCTGAGTGAGCTACGGCAAAGTCAAAGGATAGGTCTATAATTTAACTTAAATTAATGTGGGAATAAAAGTTATTTTACGACGGAGAGTTGTCGAACTTGGTGATTCTTAAAACTGGTTTCGGCACGCACGAGTGAAGGTTGACAGGAGTAATATACTTATTGAGTTGGTTATTACTTTATCTGCTATTTTAGTAATCCATTCATGGTGCCCGGTTTCGTTGAATAACAATTTTCAAGTCGTCATGTCGTTGCAAATGCGTGATGTTCTCGATGAATTTGTTGTTGAATTATCTCCCCTTGGTATACACATTGTAGTTACGAGAAAAGGCTAGCAGACTTGTTTGGATTGTTGAATTTTAATGATTTAATATAATTATTATGGTATAAGTTTATTTTAGACAAATGATGAAGACTGGCTGGTAATTTTGGGACTAGTATATATGAAACAAGAAGATTTTCTCTGTGCCTGTGTTTTTATTGGTCATAATATATATATAATATAATAATGATGATAAATTAATAATGGAATAATATATAAAATAAATAAAATACATTTTATTTTCTGCAGATGGTTCAACCTACAATTTTGAAAAGGAGACATACGTTGAAGGGCAAATCTTTATTGCCAGTGATACGCAGGTTGAAGGGGGAAGACCCAAACAATTCTGGTTTGAAAGACTATGCAAGGATTTCAGCCTCTAAGAAGACCAGTGTTATGTCCATGGTGGAGGTTGAGAAGGCCGTGAAAGACATCACAGGGGAATCAATGAACGAGCTTCTAGAATTTGCAGGTAATGCAATAATCCTGACAATAATAATAAGGATAATAACCGAAATTTTAATTCTGTGGGTATATTGGGTGTTTTTTGTATAATTTCTGCAAAGATTTGCATTTTATGGATATCTTACCCTGGTGGTCTATGAATTCATGGTATGAGATTGTGACTTATGCCCAATTGTACCCACATCCTTACCTCCACTCATTTTAGAATTAGGTCTCGCATGCGAAGATTTAACTTCTCTGTTTAGATTAGTTTACCCTGAACTGAAGGCTTGGATACAAGGGGAGGTAACTTAACAAAGTGGTTGGTCTGTCTTGGGGGGTTATGAGTTCATCATTTATAAAATTCATACACCCAGGGTCTGGTATGCTAGTTTCCAACGTAGTGCCATATGACATCTACTTTCCCTTTTATAACTTGGTGTTATTTATTTATTTTTTTATTTTTTAAGGGAAAGATGTTGAAGACGAGGGGTCTGCTAGGATGTTATTACATTTTATAATCTTGCATGCTAATGACAAAGGACAGCCAGATGGCCAGAATTTGGTGTTGGAGGAAAATCCTACACCTGTCCTATCTGCAGATGAGGTAAGAAGTTTTTTCTGTGTGGGTTTTATTTTGTACATTATAAATATGGCTGTTTTCTGTGTGTGCCAAATTTGCCCTTAGTATAAAAACTGGAACGGAGGTTGGATGTTTTATACTGCATAAACATAAATCAGTCAGTCTACACTTGGTTTTTACATATCTTCACAATTTTATTGGTATTGTTTATATACATTTTAGGAGAGGGAGACGGCTCAGTCATCTGGAATTTCAAATAAAAAAAGGAAATTCGAACTTGGAGAAGTAGAGGAGAGAATAAAAAAATTGGAAAAGGGAACGGAAATAGGCCAAGAGGGGAAAATGAAACAGATTAAGGAAAAGGTAAAATCTTTGTGCAGCCAGCCTCAACCAAGTGAAGCTCTTATATTGTTGTCATTGGATGAATTGTCCAGGTTATCAAGACTGGCGAATCATAATGATATGGACTTATATGAAGAATTGTATCGGCAATGTAGTAGGCTGCAAGGAAAAATTAACATGGCCAATGTGTGTTTAACTGTTCTAGGGGGGAAAGAGGCAGATGCAATAACAAAAGCCATAAATAAATGTTTAAAGGGAAATGGAAACTTGGATAGCAATTGTACAAATGAAAAAAATCAAAATGTCAAGTCAGAAATAGTACATCAACCAAAGCCAGAAGCCAATACTTATTCCCCAATGCCTTATTCTGTAGGATTTCCTCCATACCCCTTTATGGGACCTCCAGTTATGAGTGGACCACATTTCGGTGGTGGGTATAATGGTTATCAGACCAGAAGGCCCTATGGTCGACAGTATAGGCCATATAGGATGTCATCTGTTGGGAGGGGGGCCTGTTTGTTTTGTGAATCAACCAGTCATTATGTAAAAGATTGTGAGCTTATGAAACAAGCTAAGAGAAAGTAAAAAAAAAAAAAAATAAATAAATAAATAAATAAATAAATAAATAAATAAATACTAATTCCTCGATCCTATAACCCGAAGACAACTAAGTCTTAGTGAATATATTTCACGTGGGTTGTGGGTGAGGGAATTTCACTCTCTTGTGTCTCCTGTTGGGGTGCTTGGTTTAACTAGTGTCTATCTTCTTTTTTATTTCCCAGAAAAATGACAAAGATGTCGATTTGTTTCGTTATATATCTGAATGGGAGAATGGATTAGATTTTGATCCGACTCGGGTTAAGCCAAGGCAACATCCATCTTGGGTGACATTAGAGAGTGGAGTTCCCCCACTCTCAACTCCATGTGCTAGCAGTGAGTCAGTGATGTCAGGGGCTGAGTTTAATATAGAGGGTTTGCCTCTTAGGGATCCGGAGTGTTTTTTATCCGGACAGTTACATACAAATTTAGACGCTTGGGATACAATTTTAAGTAAACAGGTGTTGGATTTAGATACATCTGCAAGAGTCAGAAAGTGGATTTCAGAAGGTGTTCATGTTCAAGACTTTTTTACTCGTTATAAAGGTAACTTTAAAGGTAAATCTTACGATTCAAATGAACCTTCGCGTAATTTCTTTCAGAATAACCGTAGTTGTATGAACCACAGTTCTTTTGTTTGTCAAGCATTGTATGAAAGAATAGAGTCTGGGGCTATTAAGGTGTTAGGTAAAATTGGGGAGTGTGAAGCTCCTACGGTTGTAATGCCATTAACTGTTGAACCTTCTAAGCCCCGTTTATGTTTGGACGCTAGATATCTTAATCTTTGGATACGAGATTTACCTTTCCGTCTAGAAACCCTCAATGATGTCCACAGGTTAATTGAAAATGATGCATGGATGGCTACATGTGACGAGAAGTCTGGCTATGACCATGTCTCATTAACACCAGCATCACAAACATATTTTGGGTTAGAATTTGGTGGTTACTTTATGGTTTTTACTGTAATTCCTTTTGGATGGAAGGCTTCGCCTTATATCTATCAGACTATTGGGATGGTGGTTACATCATATCTTCGACAGCTTTCTATTTTAACCACCCAATACATTGATGACCGTCTAGTGATTGCTAATTGTGCAGGAGAAAATGAGTGTGTGACAAAACAAGCTTGCCTTAAGGTAACCTATGTTTTGTTGGAAATATTAACTAGGCTGGGTTATACGCTGTCTTTGAAGAAATCCTGTTTGGTACCAACTACACGAGTCAGATTTTTAGGATTTTGGATTGATTCTCATTTGATGGCATATCTTTTGCCAGAAGATAAGAAACTTAAATTCATTGATTTGCGAGAGCATATTCTTAATGGGAAAACAGTTTCTGTTAAAACGCTTCAAAGATTTTCTGGTAAATGTGTTTCCATGGGTCTCGCAATACCAGGGACAAAATTATTTTGTAGAGAGGTTAACCATGCAATATCCTGTGGCATAAAACATTCTAGAAATGTGGTTATAGAGGGAGCGTTGCGAGAGGAGTTGGAATATTGGCGTTTTGTAGATAGCTGGACAGGGTGTGCAAAATGGAGGGCGGAGCAGCATAAACAAGTGCAAATCTCTACGGATGCATCTGGTTATAGATATGGAGGGGTAGTCTCATTGGGTAATGTCAGTTTTGAGATGGGAGATTTTTGGGAAACAAATGATACGAGACCGATTCACTTAAAAGAGGCTGAAGCAGTGTTGAAGGTATTGAGTTCATTAAACGAAATGATACAGGACTCACGGGTTGATTTGTTGACTGACAATATGGCTGTATTAAGTGTGTGGAAAAATCAGGGCGGGAGGGATATGCTGCTAAATAATATCACGAAACAAGTATTTGAATTAGTGACACTGTATAATTGTGACTTGCATATGCAGTATATCCCGTCTAGTTTAAATGTGGCTGATTTACCATCCAGACGTCTTAGTTATAGCGATGCACGTTTAAGTGACAAGTCCTGGGGCATGGTACAAAGTTATTTTGGTCCACATACATTGGATATGATGTCTTTGGATTCGAATGTTATGAAAGGGTTTAATGGCGAGTGTTTGAGGCATTTTACGCCATTTCCTACACCTGGGTCTTCTGGTGTTAATATGTTTGCTCAGGATCTAACAGAGGAGGTTAACCCTTATGTCTATCCTCCGTTTTCTATTATCCATCCAGTACTACTGTTTTTGAAAGAACAAAGGGTAAAGTGTTGTACATGTGTATTACCAGAGATAAAACCGGTTCCTGTGTGGTGGCCTTTCCTTAAGGTACACTTACTGGGAAGTATAAGGTTAGGTGGTGAACACGAGAAAGGTGTTATAATGATTCCGACTAAACAGGGATTTGTGTTGGATGAGAAGGGTCTGCGTTGGCCGTTAGTTGCCTATAGGTTGTCATTTAAATAATTATATTGTTACTTGACGTTGCAGAATGGGGATCTAGATATGGTAACAATTGAAGACAGGTTAAGAGAATTGGAAGAAAAATCGGCATCCTCATTGTTGTCAAAAAGAAGGAACAGTCTTTTAAAATTATTTGAGAATTTTTTGTCACAACTGCCATCTAAAAGATCAATTGAATGCTGTGGTCCTGATGACATAAAACGTTTTTTAGTTTGGAAAGATAGTTTTAGTAAGACAAAAGTGCACAAAGTTGATTGTAATTTGCTAGGGTCAAAATCATATGTAGGATGTTATTGTCCGGTTCGCCTTGCATCTGGTACTATATCAGTATTAATCCAAAATCTAATAGAAATTTTTGATAGAAGAGGGTGTGGCAGGTTTTGGAACAGTTGTACTAAAGAAGGAAACCCTGCTGCAGCGCCATGTGTTAAGGATTATCTGAGACAAGTTCAAATGGAACAGGCAGCTTCTCATGTCATACCTAAACAGGCGAAGCCTATATTTCTTGGGAAAGTTCGGAAGATATCTCTATATATTAACAGAGAGTTGTCTCGTACTGATATTTCAGTAAGGGAAAGATATGTTCTTTTACGTGACCAGGCTTGGTTCAAGTTGCAATTTTTCGCAGGTGATCGGGCGAATGATCTTGCAATGCTTGTTGGGCAAGAGATTAAGCTGTTAGATGATAGTTCAGGATTTGTGATACAACAAACCTTTGGAAAGACTCTAAGGGGAGGTAAACAGAAAAGTAATGTATATGTTGTTAAGCGGTGTGATGATAAAGTAGTTTGTCCTGTCGAGGCTTTATTTAGATATGTTCATGGCTGTAAATATTTGGGAGTAGATGTCTCTTTAGGTTTCCTTTTCAGAGTCGTGACTGAAGGAGGAAGGGTTTTAGACCAAAACGTTTCCTACTCTGTAATGTATGAGAGGTTAAATCTTTATTTAGCTACATTGGGTATACATGCAGGTGAGACACCCCATAGTTTTCGGGCGGGTTGTGCGGTTACTATGGCATTATCAGGGTCAGTTAAGGATATAGGTCAGATGATGAGGCACATAGGTTGGTACGGGGAGGGAAGTGCCGAGTATTATAGTAGATTGCCAAGTCTCGTAGAATCTGATTTTGTTGCTCAAAGGTTATCCAAAAGTGTTAAACAGGCAGAATCCATTGAAAATCAGTTTAAACGACATGGTGATTTTACTGAGTTAAGAAAAGCTTTTTAAGAGATTGCCTACGATAGAAACATGTAAATAAGTTAAATTTATCTTAAAGGTGCCTACTGTTTATGCTGAAGTGAAGATATATGTAAATAGCAGTTGTATTTCTTGTTTTATATTGTCTTTTTGTTTTCAATTATTGACTTGAAAGTCCTTATTCAACTTTAATAAATTCTGTATTTTTGTCCGAACGACCTATGTGGGATGGTTGCCAGTTACCAGCGGAAGGTCGTGGGTTTCCTCCGGGCACAGAGCCCGGTTTCCTCCCACAATAAAACTGGCAACGCCGTCATATAAGTGAAATAATCTTGAGCGCGGCGTTAAACACTAAACAATCAATCAATCAATGTATTTTGTCAAATAATGATAGTTTTGACTATTAGCCAGTTACACACTGTTATTAACTGTAGCCTGTCATACACGCTGATATGGTATAATTAAGAGCAAATTACTTATCTACATTAATAGATACCGTATACTTGTATTTACTGTTTTGAACTGTTTTTGTAATAAAGTTCAAGATGATTTAAAATTTTGTTCTGACTTACTATTTGAATAATTATGTAAGAGTGTTCATTTAGGTCATTTTTATAGTATTTTTTATGATGAGTTATGGGAGGGTAAAATGTTGGTGAAAATATCGCATGGGAGTGATGACAACTTTTTTGCCCAATACTCAATAGTCACAAGAACTGGAGCTGGAATACTAAACACTTGGGATAAGGGTATATCACAAGTGTTACGTAGACAGCGCAAGTCATGACGTCATCCTTTTCGAGTCGTTGTAAATGTATAAGAGTACAGATAATGTAAGAGAATGGGTTTTTGGTACTTGTATGATTGTACAGTGTTTTCCCCACCCTCCCAGCCCTGATATCGTTAATTGGGTCTCTGGTTCTTGATGACAACTTTTTTGCCCAATACTCAATAGTCACAAGAACTGGAGCTGGAATACTAAACACTTGGGATAAGGGTATAACCGAAAAACTCTTCTTATCCTATGTTATTCTTTAATTCATCCTTATCTTTCATATGCTAATATTCTTTGGGGCTTCACATACTCGACTCATCTCTCCTGTTTATTTATCTTACAGAAACGTGCCATCCGTTTAATCACACTATCATCTAGATTGGAGCATACCGGACCTCTTTTCTCTTCTTTAAATATCATTCCTCTACCTCATTTAAACAAATATTTCTGTCTTCTTCACGCGCACAAGTTTTTGCCAAATCTGTTTGATGTATTTGACTATCTTCGGTCTCAAGTCAGAATATGGTATTTCGACCGAAGATACTGGTTTTGTCAAAGCAGATTTGGCTTCACTGTCCGCGACTGTGCTACCATAGATGCCACTATGACTGGGCACCCAGCAGAACACAACTTCCTTACCCGCAGATGTTAACAAATCCTGTATGTGTAGAGTGTTACGAATTAGCGGGTTTTTTAATTTTCTTTGTTCAATTGCCATGAGGCTCGACAGAGAGTCACTACAGATGACGGTACAATTCATATGTAGCGATCATGTCCATGGCGAAAATAATTTCTCAAGCCTCAGGAGAAAAAAATTACCGTCGACCGTCATCCTTCGATCCATCTGTGTAAAGGAAGCTGTGTTCTGCAAAGGTATTCTTAATCTCAGCAAATTGTTGTTGCATTATTATGGGATTCGTGGTAGACTTGTCGTGCTGACGGATGTCATAGATGAACCTTGGCCTGCTTGTCAGCCAAGGTGGAGCACGAGGAGGTCTTACTGTTGCGACGTCCTCCAAGTCTATACGCGCAGCCTCTAGATGGGGCCTTATGCGGAGACCAAATGGTGGAATCCGCCTAGGAGAGGCTGCATAGTCCTCGAATAAGGGTTGGAAAACACAGGCGAGGGCAGGGTTCGTGGGATGCGCTTTCAGGTTCGTGGCATATTGGACACCTAGTTTGATTCTCCTGTTGTGAGTGAAGGTTCGTTTGTCTCCACATATAAGCTCTCGACAGGAGAGTTCCTGAAAGCCCCCAGGTAGAGTCAAAGTCGCTGGTGGTGCACAGGATCAAGCATCTGTAGGTACGCTTTCCTGGCACCCAAATTAACAAAAGATCCGTACCATCCGGACCATAGATCTGTAAAGGTCCAAAAGAACATCCCAGTCCACTCCCAAGTCAGCGCTGGAGATGACTGTTATAATATCTAAGCCTTTGTGCACTTGGCTTTTACCATTTTGATATGGGGCACAAAATTAAGTTTATGGTCATAGATGAGGCCAAGGAATTTAGTCTTCTTGACCACCTTCAATGGTTTACCATAGAACTTAAGATCTGGGTCCAAGTGGAGCTTCCTAAGGCTACGGTCTTGGTAGATGAGAAGCGAAACCCATTCTCATTGGCCCACTTCTGGATCTCATTGAGAGACGCCTGTAATTGTCTCTCAATGGTAGCCATGTTTCTGGAACTGTAACACACAAGAAGATCATCCACATACATCGACCCCTCTACATTGTCATGTAGGACGCCAGCCAAACTGTTGATTTTGATGCTGAACAGGGTTGGGAACAGGATGCTCCCCTGTGGGACTCCCATTTCTTGTTCGAATGAATACGATAATGTGGAGCCCACCCGTACCCTGAACGAGCGATCTTGTAAAAAGTTAGCAACAAAAGTTTGGCAGGCGCCCTTTGAGCCCCATACCAAACAGACCTTTGAGAATGTCTTATTTCCAGGTGGTGTCATAGGCCTTCTCCAAATCGAAAAAGATCGACACGGCATGTTCCTTGCGCACAAAGGCATTTCTTATAAAGGCCTCAAACCGCACCAAAAGATCAGCAGTTGACCGACCTTGTCTAAATCCACACTGGATGTTTGCGAGAAGCTTATTCTCCTCCAGATACCAGACAAGGCGGTCGTTAATCATCCTTTCCATCGTATTACAGACAGCTCGTTAAAGCAATAGGTCTGTAATTCGATGGATCCATTTTCCAAGGGGGCATTAAGTTCCTCCAAGGGTAAGGGTTGATTGTAGTCTTCCAGATTCTGTGAAGAAGAGTTAAGAGGTACTGTCTCTTCCTGGGCTTTTATGTTCTAGAATTCTGTGGTGTAGTTCTCAGAAGAGGACTTCTGACAAAATTCCGGGCCATACCTTTGGGGGAGATTAAAGTTGTACCATCTCCCTTCAAGTTGTGGGTTCTTGGTTTATTATTATTGTTTTTTATCTTTTGTATCATGTTTCATACTTTTCTCATGGGAGTCTTGGTGGTAACAGATAACACAAAATCAAGCCAGCACTGGTGCCTCTTGAATTTAGGTAATCGGATTTAAGTTTATTGCGACGCTCCGCTTTGCAGTCGCCGTCATACCATGAATAGGATTCGGGACGGTCAATGTGTTAAATGTCAAGAGGTAAGCAGATTACATCCTCGGAAATCTCAACGAGATCTTGATCACGGTCACGAATTATGCCTTTACAGCTGTTGAATGATTTGTGTGGGGAAACAACAATCGAGAGACCCCCCCCCCCCCCCCCCATACGTTTTAAGCTTAACAAAGTTTTTGACTGTTGCTCCCTAAAGCATTCAATAAGAATGCTTCCATTTTTTAATTTGGACACAGACTTGCAATCATCAGAGCAAGCCCTGATTGACTTCTTCTGCAAGAAGGTGACTGGTTGATCGGTGGTGCTAGATATCACAATGACTATTATTGAATCATTGTAGGGCTCGACATGACCGGCCGATTGATCGGATCGGGCGAATGCGACTTCCTGTTTAGGTGAAATCAGGGTCAAAGTGGAGTGTTGGGTTTTCGGAGCATAAATTACCAAGCTCCTCGACCCTCAGCCACCAGGATCCCGTCATCCCCCGACACAGGTAACTGCCCACGGCCAACAGGCAGCTCAAGGTTTAGTCGCCTTTTACGAACAAGCTGCGTGCAAGGGAAACTGTGAGCCTATTCGTAACCCCCGGAACCCATACGTGTGTGGGGGGGGGAGTGGGGGCTTCATATGGAAACCTGACCATAATGTTAAGCCTTCATATAAAAACCTATATAAGCATTATATTTGGTTATGGTTAAAATGTTGCAAATCGACTTTCCGGCCAAAATATATATTTAGCGAGTTATTTAGGGAATCCCCTGCTGCTATTGTTTTCTGTCTCACAGTCAGTAATAATGGACGCGCCAATAAGCTAAAACAACCAACCGACCATTATAGTCAGTAAACAAACAGGCGAAAGTAGACCACGCACGCAGCGGGAAAGGGCTCTACAGCGCACTCCATTATTTTTACCATAACAAAGCAGACACTGGGAAAGTTACAAATTGTCATCTGGAAACCTTATCTTGATATAAACAACGATAGAATAGCAAACATTTTAACGATATTCGCTCCGGGAATATCCCTTTAAGCATTTTAGTTTCATGCCAGATACAAGTGACATTTGTACCCATAAAGAGTTGACCAGAATCTACAGACATAGCCTATAAATCAGAAAAGTGACCGTCTACAAAATACACGCATGAGGTATACGGTTAACAATTGTGTGTCTTACTTAATGTATCTAAATGTGATTTTTTACATGCATATAATATTCTTTTTATTGAACCTAAACCACATCTCTTTTTGTCTATGTGGTGTTAAGGAGAGATTATTTACTTTTCTATTACCTATAGCCTATAAATCAGAAAAGTGCGCGTCTACAAAATGCACGCGGGAGGTATAGTATTAACATTCGTGTGTCTTACGTAATGTGATTTTTACATGCACATAATATTTTTTTATTGAACCTAAACGACATCACATATCTTTTTGTCTATTTGGTGTTAAGAAGAGATAATTTCCTTTTTCATAATTAAAGATATATAGATACTTACAGAAAGGAATTATTTTAGCTCGATTTTTTTCTCTAAATAATGTATTACAAAATGTGTGACACATAATCTTTAAAACGGCGATTAGATTAAAAACATTCTTGCAAGGATTACGTAAGTATTTGGACCCAAAAACTAGCGGTGACAAACAGAAACCGGTATTTTTGTCTAACGTGTTCCACATGATGATGTCTTAGACGAAAGTAAAGAATCTGTATTCCCGAACCACAAACAAAGTTGTGAATTGATTTTCAGGTAACCCTTGTCGTTCTTGTCTCTCAAAGACAGAATTATTGACAGATGTCCCCAATCAGTGAAGCCACATCGTCAATCAAACAACGCTAATACACTCTATCAGGGATAGTCTCCCGTCGGTTACACGACTGATTTCACCAGAATGGACCAAGTGTATCTCCTGTGTGAAAGTCATTATACAGACTCGGACTATCGTTGCAGACTAGCGGAAGTAACATAGTTTCCCTCCGATCCGCTTTCTATACAGAAACATGCAGGTCAAATGAAAAGGAATATTGCACAAAACAAACGATGTAATTAGATCGATACATTCGTTGCTGTTATTTTGTACCATAAGGTGTCAAAATGTCTCAGAGAATGTTAAAATGTCAGCTAATGCCACACGGTGAAGCTATATCAACTTTAATACACTCTATCATGGAATCTATTACACGTCTAATTTAACCAGAATGAACCAAACCCTCTCAATCACTGGCGATAACTTTTCATATTCCTCTTTGTCAAGGCGAGCAAACCTTTCGTTTAATACAAATTGACAGCTTGGAAAATTTCGGGGGAACAAAATATAGAAAAAAGATAACGTAATTGGACAACCTGGAGAGTCAAATTTAAAGACAAATGCTTCTCGTCCCTCTTGTTGCACCTGTGTTGTATATTTCCATCAAAATGCTACGGACAAATATATTGGTCTCCAAACAACTTACTGTTAGGATGTGTAACCTTTCTGTCATATCCCGAGTAGAAAGGTTTGAGCACAGCGTGAAGCTGTTCTCGGTGGGATGATTATCATAAGATATAAACCTGATTTATAGCAGCAACACACGCAAAGATATTTCTTGGGCGCCAAACATTTATTTGTTTTTCTCTCGCAGTCATAACAATTTTTTAAAAATTAGGCATTGTGACAAACCTGTTTCCGCCGCCTATGAGCAATTGCATCTTTTACTACCTGCTTTTTAAAGGTCCTTCAAACACCAAGGACATATAGCTTGATCTCAGAACAACCAAGTGTATTTGATGTGAGACTATTGCGTGATATCGTTTGTAGAAACCTTTGGAGATAAAGTGAACTGGGTTTCGCTGTTGCAAATCACCAACCAAGAGTAAACAAAGGAAGGAATGGATGCTCGTTTCTAGAATATTCGACAACTGAACTATTGCGTGATTAATTGTTAGGCTGCTAAGTGACATCAATAGTAGATAACTTTGAAGTTCCAGTGTATACCGTCACTGTTACGTAACTAATAGCAGGAATAACTTTGATCGTGTTTATCATTGCATAACGCCTTTCTATAATATAGTTGGTTGATTTCTAAACGTAGAACAAGCGAAAACGTTTGATGGATTACAAAAACATCCAAGATCGATTTATTTTCTTGTGGTAGCCAATTCAGTTTTAAAAAACACACATAAAAAAACAATAAAGGATTCAGCAACCTATGAGTAGATGTTGTTTTTATGGCTTTATGTTCTACAAAAGGTTTAAAAAATGTATAGTCTGTAGGACAGGATGAAGGAAGTTGTTCGCCCGGAGATCCAAATATCATCCAGAACAATGTCGCCTTGTAAATGCTGTTGGCGTCTTTGAATCTCAAATTACGCGGGACCATGACGTCATACATGTGCCACAGGACTAATTCTTAGACAATTACCGGAAACAGTGCAAAATCTTTTCGACTAATAATAACCATCTAGACAAGTTTCTGTTTCTGTCGAAGTATTTAACGCTCTACGTGTATCTATATAATATTAACTGTTGGATAGAAATAAACCATAGAGCTGACTACTTGAAAAGAAAACTGGCGCAACAGAATGTTTTGGAATTCGCAAGTGAATTTTGGTTCGTAAATATTGCCTATATCACAACACTGCTTGTCTTGCGCATCTTGCCGATACTACATTACTGTTTGGCTTGTGAATCTTGTCAATAGAACATCTTTGCTTGACTTGGTCCCTGGGAATTGAAACATTCTCTGGGAGGCAGGGATTCTCTATGTAGCGGTACATGTACTCTGAGTAAACCTTTTCATTAATAAGGATATAAAGACACTCTTAGTGAGGAAATAGTTTAGCTGTGTTTTCCTCGGTGAATATGTAGCACATTAGTTTCAAACCGACGAAGATTCTAGAAATCAGGTACTTTCGAACCACGAACAAATTTCAGTTTCGTAGACGACCACGTTCTCTTAAAGACTGTTTAATTCGCAGATGTCTCATTCAGTGAAACTACGTCTTCAATCAAACAACGTTAATACACTTTAGAAAGGACATTCTCAGGTCTATTACATGACTGATTGTGTATCTACTGTGTGAACGTCTTTATTCAGACTCGGACTCACTCGGAACATCCTTCGGCTACATTCGCTCGCTACCGGTCGGTTTTGAATAAAGGATGCTATAAATAAATAAATTCAAAGATCGATAGAAAAATATGTCCGAATGTCCCGGGAAATGATTAAATGTCATATAATGACACACAGTGAGCCAAATCAACTTTAATACACTCTATCATGGAATCTACTACAAGTCTGATTTAACCCATCTTCTCCAGCCAAGATAAAACCTAAATGTCTCCATTCCGTGTTTTACTTTGGCGGACTACTCCACTCAAACCTGTAAATCGAACAGCGCCCACTGATGGGAATGTAAGAGTTGTCTTTCCTATACTTACATTCTTTACCAATCATCACTCGTTACACAAAAGTTAAAGGTGAACACAGCCGTCATTAAGTTATTTTCAGTGTAAGTACCCGAGGTTTTGATTAGCTGCGAGAAGTTTTACTCGCATCCAATCAAAACAAGCTGTTCGATTTACGGGTTTGAGTGGAGTAGTCCGCCAAGGTAAAACACGGAATGGGGACATGCAGATTTTAACTTGGCTTGCGAAGAAGGATTTAACCGCAATGAACCAAACCTTCTCAATCAGTGGCCAGAACTTTTCATATTCCTCTTTGTCAAGACGAACAAGCCTTTGGGGAAATGCAGGTTAACAGCTTGGGGAAATTCGTGCAGAAAAAATTAAGAAATGTAACTAAACTGGACAACCTTGGAGAACAAGATTTGAAGATATACCTTTTAGATCGGAAGAGAACAAATGGTTTCTGTACGTTCTTGTTCTACCTGTTCGATATAACTTTCGTAAAGATTCTAACACCATATATCTGGTTTCAGGAATAATCTAAGTGTTATGAAGGGATACACCGTACAGAAAGTGCTGTAGATAAAGTAAACACGGTTTCGCTGTGATAACTTCCATACAATACATTCGGTTTATTTGTGGAAGGGAAACAAGCAAAGGTAATTTTTAACCAAAAACATTGATTTGTTATTCGCCAAAAGTAAAACAGAAATAAACTAGCCGGTTTAGCTGCATTTGGGCCATTGGCTGTTTTGCTACTTGCTTTTTATATGTCCGTCAAAACACTAAGGAATCTATCACTCAATCAAAACCCTAACCACATATATCATGGTCTTAGAACAACCAAAGTGTTGGAGTGTGCGACCGTTAAGTGTTAACCTATGTAGAAAACTTTGAAGATAAAGTGGACACGGTTTTCCTGTTACAAATCTCCAACCAATATTAAAGAAAGGAATGGTTTCTCGAAACTATAGAGTACCCAACATCTGGACAATTGAATGTTCAATGGTTAGGTTGCTAAGTGATATCAATCGAAGAAAGCTTTTGAGTCAACGAGTATAACGTTTGCCAGTCTTGGGACTTATAAACAAGGGACATTTTAAATCCATGGCATTGTTTACATTCAAGTAAAGTCACATACTTAACTAACAAGAGTGAAAGCTTTGATTATGTTTGTCATTGCATAACTACATTCGCTTGATTTCTAGAAGGGGAGATAATCGATGCACTACAAAAACGTCAAAGATCGATTTATTTTCCTGTGGTAGTCACTAAAAATACATGAAAGACGCATAAGCATAAAAACTCCTCAGATGTCCGTGAATAATTGACGTTTTATTTTGGCTTTATTTTGTATAAACTGGTCGGAGAAATAACCTTCTGCACAATGGGATGACAGTAATCGCTGGTCATGAGATTCAATTCTTTTCCATAACAATATCGCCTTGTGGATGCTGTTGATGTCTTTATATCCTGCCCGGGCCTCGGTGGACCAGTGGGTTAGAGTGACCACCCCTTAGTGCCACCCAGGCCACATCGGCGCAGGTTCGAATAACACTCACACCAAGTAAAAATTAAAAAAAATGCTGAGTGGATTTTTCACTCGGTCACCGTGGAAGAGTTACCAGGTACTCACCGAAAGTCGGGGGTTTCTTCTTTCCTCCCCCACTAAACCTGGCAACGCCGACAAATAAATGAAATAATAAATATAAATAAGTGCGGCGGAAGAACCAGGAATTGAACCCGAGTCCATAAGTATGGCACCTATCTAACATAACCAATCTAGTTGATAACTCTTATTACAAAACTGACAGAACGGGATGTGTTGGAATTTTGGATGAGACCAGCAATTAAATATTTCAATATTCATCCTGGTTATTGAGAGATCTTGACCATTAACAGGTTCCCATATTTGACTAATATCGTTTACTGTCTTGAATGCATGTAATGGTAGTTTGTACATGCCTTACTTAGTCTAGATATAACTCGTCACTAATGTAAGGCTGTTAAATAATGGAAAAGAACGCATCAAATATAACTCATTTAGCTGTTACGGCTTTTATCCACTCTTAGGTTATCAACCCGAAGTGTTCAAGCCCTTTTATCCTCTTTCCTCGTCATAAATTTGCCTCTGGTCCCAAATCTGTTAATATTGCTGTTAGCTGTTTTAACAGTTAGTGTGTGGCTGATTGCGTTCGTCGATGATGATTAAACGTGACGGAAACGAGAGAAAGAATAGGATAAAGTGACGCTGTGGTATTAATGTAAAATGACCACTCTTAATGCTTAGCGATTAGTGATTGCAACTTTCTCTTTCTTGGATAAAAGATCTTATGTTCGACAGTATTTTGTCATGTTTCATTCACAAGAATGAAATTTCTCATCTAGAGCGTTGGTTGACTGGTTGTTTGGTTTTAACGCTACCTCTAACATTATTTCTGTTATAAAGTGGCGTTGTCGGTGTATTGTAGAAGGGAAGTGGCCCCAAAGCTAGAGGGTTATCCGATGTTCCGTTGAATTCTTAAAGCCATCCCGTGTACCAGTGTTAAGGTCTCTGTGGGCTAAGCCCAAACAAATGGCCTATTTTTCATTAGTGGGTGGCCTTAGATTGATGGCCGCGCTCAAGATTATTTCACTCATACGGCGGCGAAAAGAAATTAAATCATACATTTTTCACATCAAAAATACATTGAAACTGAAAAATGACAGAAACATAAATAAGAAAACCGGTAAAACACTGTAAATAATTTTCAGAGATTGAAAACAAGAAATATCACAATTATCTCCAATGGAGCAACAATTAACAATTAATATAAATAATCATTTTTATAATAAACGCATTTGTAAATATGTATTTATGATTTGATAGAGTGTAATTTTAACAAATAGGTTTATACCATAATGATTAAAACTTTGCCCCAGGCTAGTCGCCTTTTACGATCAAGCTTGTATGGGAACTGTGAGCCAATTCTTATTCCCCGGAACCCACACGGGGACCCAAGGATTAGTCGTCTCTTACGATCAAGCACTTTGGAAAGGCCGAGGGTCTATTCGTATCTCCCGGAACCCACATGGGGGAATGGGGGGGGGGGGGGGGTGGCTTAGCACAGTGTATTATAGTTTTTCTCAATCCTTTGATGGAGATATGCTTTTTCTGTCAACAAAGTTTAAATTGAGTTTTCGTTCACTATTCGTTTTATTTATGTATTAATACGTCAGTGTTTGGCTTAAGAAATAAACACGACAACGCCGCCATACAACTTTTGATTGTATTGGTGTATTTTGATATTTATACTTCACTCGTACGCCATCGATGCCTGACGTTGGACATGTGCATTAACATCGACCCGTAACAACTCTCTTGAGTAATGTCCATCTTTACCGATTGAACAAACATTTTGTGGAAATTCCATCCTATCCCTTTAGCCCGAGGGTATGTGACTTATATCTTCGTCGGATGCATAATGGACACTTGGATAAGGTGGATATATAGTCAGTAATAATGGAAGGAAAAGATGGGAGATGGGAAAGTTACCAATGGTCATCTGGAAACCTCATCTTTATTTAAAGAACGGTAGAATAGCACACATTTTAACGATATTCGCTCCCAGCATATTCCTTTAAAGTATTTTAGTTTCATGCCAGATAGAAGTGACATTTGTACCCATAAAGAGTTGACCAGAATCTAAAGGCAAAGCCTATACAGAAAAGTGCGCGTCTACAAAATGCACGCGTTAGGTATAGGGTTAACAATCGTGTGTCTTACTTAATGTATCTAAATGTGATTTTTTACATGCACGTAATATTTTTTTCATTGAACCTAAACCACATCACATATCTTTTTGTCTTTGTTGTGTTAAGGAAAGAATATTTCCTGTTTTATTATTATTATTATTATTAGTTTAGCTGTGTTTTCCTCGGTGAATGTGTAGCACATTATTTTCAAACCGACGAAGATTCTAGAAATCAGGTATTCTGTATTCCACTCCCGAACCACGAACAAATTTGAGAATTGATTTTCAGTTAACCTCAGTTTCGTTGATGGCCACGTTCTCTTAAAGACTGTTTAATTCTCAGATGTCTCATTCAGTGAAACTACGTCTTCAATCAAACAATGTTAATACACTTTAGAAAGGACATTATCAGGTCTATTACATGGATGATTGTGTATCTCCTGTGTGAAAGTCTGTATTCAGACTCGGGCTCACTCGGAACACCCTTCGGCTATATTCGCTCGCTACCGGTCGGCTTTGACACGCACGTAAATCCCCGAAGTTATCAGAGTGAATCGGACTATACTGGTCATGAGAGGAAGTCACATGCTTACCCTCTGATATTCAATCAGCTTTCTTTACGAAAACATGCAGGCCAAATAAAAAGAATATTGCAAAAAAAACGATGCTATAAATAAATAAATTTAAAGATCGATACAAAAATATGTCCAAATGTCTTCGGAAATGATAAAATGTCACTGTCACACGGTGAGCCAAATCAACTTTAACACACTCTATCATGGAACCTACTACAAGTCTGATTTAACCGCAATGAACCAAACCTTCTCAATCACTGGCGAGTACTTTTCATATTCCTCTTTGTCAATGCAAACAAGCCTGTGGGGAAATGCAGGTTGACAGTTTGGGAAAATTCGTGTAGAAAAAAATTAAGAAATGTAACTAAACTGGACTACCTTGGAGAACAAGATTTGAAGATATACCTTTAATATTTGAAGAGAACAAATGGATCCTATACGTTCTTGTTCTACATACATGTTCTGTATAACTTTCGTCAAAATTCTAACGCCATATATCTGGTCTCAGGAATACTCAAAGTGTTATGAGGTGATGACGTTCGGTCTATTTGCTGATTGATTGATTGTTTGGTGTTTTACACCGCGCTCAAGATTATCTCACTTATATGGTGGCGTTGCCAGTTTTATTGTGGGAGGAAACCTGGATCTATGCCCAGAGGAAACCTACGACCTTCCGTTGGTAACTGGTAACCATCCCACATAGTTCGTTCGAGTGAAAACCCAGTCATTAAATTTCCAATTTCGTTTGGACTGAGTGGGATTCGAACCCGCTACCCATTGGTGGAAGGCTGTTTGGATTGATCGTCCAACGTCCTACCCACTGAGCCACGGAGGCCCCTCTATTTGTGGAAGGAGAACAAGCAAAGGTAATTCTTGAACCAAAAACATCGATTCGTTATTCGCCAAAAGTAAACCAGAAATAAACAAGCCGGTTTAGCTGCATTTGGGCCATTGGCTGTTTTGCTACTTGCTTTTTATATGTCCGTCAAAACACTAAGGAATCTATCACTCAATCAAAACACTAACCACATATGTCATGATCTTAGAACAACTTAAGTGTTGGAGTGTGCGACCGATAAGTGATAACCTATGTAGAAAGCTTTGATGATAAAGTGGACACGATTTTCCTGTTACAAATCTCCAACCAATATTAAAGCAATGAAAGGCTCCTTGAAACTATGGAGTACCCAACAACTGAACAATTGAATGTTCAATGGTTAGTCTGTTAAGCGATACCAATGGAAGAAAGCTTTTAAGTCAATGGGTATAATGTTTGCCAATCTTGAAACGTATAGCAAGGGACATTTTAAATCCATGGCATTGTTTACATTCAGTTAAAGTCACATACTTAACTAATAAGAGTAAAAGCTTTGATTGTGTTTATCATTGCATAACTCCTCAACTACATTCGCTGGATTTTTAGAAGGGGGGATATTTGATGCACTTCTAAAACGTTAAAGTATGTTTTTCTGCCGAAGTATTAAACGTTCCTCGTGAATCTATAACATACACTGTTGTAAAAGACATAACAAATCCATGAGTGTATTTAGTTAGTATCTTTTAGAAAGTGGGTCTCACGATATTCTCGTTATTGTTGTGATTACACTTTCTTGAAAAAATGTCAGAAAACCGATTTTGGGTGACGCCCGAACCTGGAATCTAACCCGAGTCCATAAGTATGGCACCTATCTAACCTAACCAATCTAGTTGATAACTCGGAGACAAAACTGACAGAACGGGATGTGTTGGGATTTTGGATGAGAATGGCAATTAAATATTTCAATATTCATCCTGGTTATTGACAGGTTTTGACCATTAACAGGTTCCCATATTTGACTAATATCGTTTACCGTCTTGAATGCATGTAATGGTAGTTTGTACACGCCTTACATTAGTGACGAGTTATATCTAGACTAAGTAAGGCATTATTTAATGACTGTTAAATAATGGGAAAGAAGGCATCAAATATAATTCATTTAGCTGTTACGGCTTTTATCCACTCTTAGGTTATCAACCCGAAGTGTTCAAGCCCTTTTATCCTCTTTCCTCGTCATAACTTTGCCTCTGGCCCCAAATCTGTTGATATTGCTGTTATCTGTTTTAACAGTTAGTGTGTGGCTGATTGCATTCGTCGATGATGAATAAACGCGACGGAAACCAGAGAAAAAAATATGATAAAGGGACGCTGTGCAGTGTGGTATTAATGTAAAATTACCACTCTTTATGCTTAGCGATTAGTGAGTTTAACGAGAGAAAGAATATGATAAAGGGACGTTGTGGTATTAATGTAAAAGGACCACTCTATATGCTTAACGATTGCAAGTTTATCTTTCTCGGATAGGTAGGCTAGATCTTATGTTTGACCGATTGAACAAACATTTTGTGGAAATTCCACCCTTTCCCTATAGCCCGAAAGTTCAAGTTCCTTAAAAGCATACTAGTGGATATCCGGTATATGACGTATGTGTTCGTCGGGTCCATAATGAGGACTTGGATAAGTTGGATATAACTGTTTTAATGTATCACGGATATGCTATCTGCCTGGACTACTGTTTTAATGTATCACGGATATGCTATCTGCCTGGACTACTGTTTTAATGTATCACGGATATGCTATCTGCCTGGACTACTGTTTTAATGTATCAGGGATATGCTATCTGCCTGGACTACTGTTTTAATGTATCAGGGATATGTTATCTGCCTGGTCTACTGTTTTAATGTATCAGGGATATGTTATCTGCCTGGTCTACTGTTTTAATGTATCATGGATATGTTATCTGCCTGGACGACTGTTTTAATGTATCATGGATATGCTATCTGCCTGGTCTACTGTTTTAATGTATCATGGATATGCTATCTGCCTGGTCTACTGTTTTAATGTATCATGGATATGTTATCTGCCTGGTCTACTGTTTTAATGTATCAGGGATATGTTATCTGCCTGGTCTACTGTTTTAATGTATCATGGATATGTTATCTGCCTGGACGACTGTTTTAATGTATCATGGATATGCTATCTGCCTGGTCTACTGTTTTAATGTATCATGGATATGCTATCTGCCTGGTCTACTGTTTTAATGTATCATGGATATGTTATCTGCCTGGTCTACTGTTTTAATGTATCAGGGATATGTTATCTGCCTGGTCTACTGTTTTAATGTATCATGGATATGCTATCTGCCTGGACTACTGTTTTAATGTATCACGGGTATGATATCTGCCTGGACTACTGTTTTAATGTGTCACAGATATGCTATCTGCCTGGACTACTGTTTTAATGTGTCACAGATATGCTATCTGCCTGGACTACTGTTTTAATGTATCATGGATATGCTATCTGCCTGGACTACTGTTTTAATGTATCATGGATATGCTATCTGCCTGGACTACTGTTTTAATGTATCAGGGATATGCTATCTGCCTGGACTACTGTTTTAATGTATCAGGGATATGCTATCTGCCTGGACTACTGTTTTAATGTATCATGGATATGCTATCTGCCTGGTCTACTGTTTTAATGTATCATGGATATGCTATCTGCCTGGTCTACTGTTTTAATGTATCATGGATATGTTATCTGCCTGGTCTACTGTTTTAATGTATCAGGGATATGTTATCTGCCTGGTCTACTGTTTTAATGTATCATGGATATGTTATCTGCCTGGACGACTGTTTTAATGTATCATGGATATGCTATCTGCCTGGTCTACTGTTTTAATGTATCATGGATATGCTATCTGCCTGGTCTACTGTTTTAATGTATCATGGATATGTTATCTGCCTGGTCTACTGTTTTAATGTATCAGGGATATGTTATCTGCCTGGTCTACTGTTTTAATGTATCATGGATATGCTATCTGCCTGGACTACTGTTTTAATGTATCACGGGTATGATATCTGCCTGGACTACTGTTTTAATGTGTCACAGATATGCTATCTGCCTGGACTACTGTTTTAATGTATCATGGATATGCTATCTGCCTGGACTACTGTTTTAATGTATCATGGATATGCTATCTGCCTGGACTACTGTTTTAATGTATCATGGATATGCTATCTGCCTGGACTACTGTTTTAATGTATCAGGGATATGCTATCTGCCTGGACTACTGTTTTAATGTATCAGGGATATGCTATCTGCCTGGACTACTGTTTTAATGTATCATGGATATGCTATCTGCCTGGACTACTGTTTTAATGTATCAGGGATATGCTATCTGCCTGGTCTACTGTTTTAATGTATCAGGGATATGCTATCTGCCTGGACTACTGTTTTAATGTATCAGGGATATGCTATCTGCCTGGACTACTGTTTTAATGTATCAGGGATATGCTATCTGCCTGGACTACTGTTTTAATGTATCAGGGATATGCTATCTGCCTGGACTACTGTTTTAATGTATCAGGGATATGCTATCTGCCTGGACCACTGATCACTTCATGTCAACATACTTCACCACATCTTTGATAGTATTATACCCACAGGCTATCACATTAGTTGTTATATAACGAGCTGTCTGTGCTCCGCTAAGTTTTAAATGGACTTGTATATTAAGGCTGCTTTTTGGATTCAAAAATACAGTTTCCATATCAGTTCACATTTCCCTATGGATCGAAATTCGTGAACGGAAAAGATCGATCGTCAGTGGATACGAACATTTGGTTATCATCTCCTTATAGGGGTAGTAAAATGTTGGCTATTTCTTTCAGTAAAGACAATTCGTTTTTTGTAAGGAAGTACATTGAGAAATAGACTTCATAGTTGGAGCTGCTTTTTCCATCTGAGTTCAAAATACTTACATCATTAGCCTACACTCTTAAAGTTATCCTTTCGAGAATCTTTTGGAATCTGGTAAAGCCTAACATAATTAGTGCAAACGCCTACCTTCAGTTGCCGAAAACAGGTATTACAAACATGCCATTATCACACAGCATTTCCCTGATCGATGACGTCATCTGCTTACACTCTACAAGATGAAACATTAACAAGGGAACATTGAAGTGTGGAATTAACAAATTGCTGTAAGTGATATCCGGCGTACAAAGCTTTGAAGATGACAGAAACAAGGGTTCTCAAGAGGAAAGCTTTTACCAGGATAAATAGTGTGTTGTGAACAAAACAGAATGGGGAATAAACAAAACGGGCTTATAAGTGAGCAACGGTATTTGGTATACATGTATTTATTATATCACAACTTGTGCTTGCGTGGCTAGTCTCTTAAATAGTTTAAATATATTGCAATGAGCTTTCATTTGTTAACGATACAGGATGCATATTTCGTTTGTGTGTGTTGTGTGTCTTTTTTATTACATCAAAGCGAAGTTTTGACAATAACGTTTAATGTCACAATGTAAACGTAGTTTTGTTCAGTTGTGACGCCTCGCCTCTTGATTATTTTCACATCTGTAAATATATAAATCGAACTCTTTACTGCTCATACTCAGGCACAATGAACTACATGAAATGGAGATCGCGTGAGGTTTGAGTTCAAGCGATTTCATTCCAAGATGGCGAACGTCACGCGCACCACCAAGTAACCACGTAGCAATGGTGGCGTTTTTTTTTAGAATTTCAGATCCAAACCAGCCAACGAGACGTGTCCATGCCACTGATGTTGTGCAGCCTATTCACACCTAAAGCCCGGTATACACTGAGAGTTTTGCTGCGACCCGACTCGACGCGACTGTATCCGACTCGAGTCGGGTTCAGTCGGCTTGAGTTGCATCGCGTCGTTGACCGGTATACACGTACTGCACGCAACTTAAGTCATTGGGAGACATGACGTTTGGAACTCTCTAGCAGAAAAAGGTACAAAAAGACGCTTGTTTGACGTCCCGTGACTGTAGTAAAGTTTCTGATTGGCCTACGGATTCAGACTATCTACGACGTTGGCTTAAGAGGTCTATACTTAACAAAATATTATCTATTCTGGCCATCATTAGGAAGCTTGTACGTGTACATTGCTGATACGAAACATATCACATTTTCAGTTTAATATTAAAAATACAAAATGATGCCAACATTTTGACAAAAATACAAAGGTCCCAGCTTCTTCTGTCTGGGAAATACGCAAAAGACGATCGGAGATTTTAATAAATAGAGTGTGTCTTTAAAGAGAACACTTAAGATTAATGCACACGTCTGTGACAAAATATCCCGCGTCGATACAAGTTAGAAAAAAATAGCTAACATATTTGTAGGGGTTTCTCAAGGTGAGAATATAATTTCAGCATAATGGTTTCACTAGGATTTTCCAAAAGACGTCTGATTTTTTAGAAAACCCTTTCATCCAATCAACATTCTCGGCTAGATCATGTGGCATGTAGCTGTGACGTACTGTCACCTTGCCATATATGATACACCCATGTTAAACCAATGTAAATATTTGTCGCAGCAGGTAGGCTTGGGATTTATTGTACATTTAAGAAGTTTGAAGTTATTTTCAGAAATGTTAAATATAGCATAAGGTGCCGTGTACTTTGAGGTAAAAATGCTCGCTTGTTGGGCAGTGGGATGCGCTAATGTGTCCGGAAGTGAAGACAACAACACTGTGATAGGCCAACCATTACAGCTGACTGAGGGTGTAGGCTATCGTTCCATGGATTTCCATTTACAAAGCCAAATATATTCAAAAGATGGATTGCCAACGTAAACCGACAAGACAGTTACCCCACTGCTACATCCAATATATGCTCGATTCAGTTCAAAGATGAATGTTTCGAAGAGGATATCTATGCGAAGCTGATGCTTACTCCACGGCGAGCAAGACGACGCTCGAGGTGGCTTAAGATAACTGAACGTCACGCAATGCAGTCGAACAAGGCAAGATGTCCACTTTCTTTGTATATAAAATGTGATGCAGGTTTAACGTGTGGGCACATGCGTGTTTCATATATAAGTACTTATGGGTCAGCATAAATAAATATAAATGAAGGTATTTTCATTTTTAACTGGTAAAAGTGTGAAACAAAAGATGATACTTGTACAACAAAACTCCAACTTGTTTCGAAAAATAAGTAGACTCTATAAAATGTAAATATAACATATTTAGAATGCCATTGTTTCTGAGACATCGTAGACTGGAAATTGAGTTGCTATTGCTAGTCTTTGTTCATTAGTAGGCCTGTGTATAATGTAGTTTTTGGCCTGTGTATAATGTAGTTTTTGGCCTGTGTATAATGTAGTTTTTGGCCTGTGTATAATGTAGTTTTTGGCCTGTGTATAATGTAGTTTTTGGCCTGTGTATAATGTAGTGTTTGGCCTGTGTATGATGTAGTTTTTGGCCTGTGTATAATGTAGTTTTTGGCCTGTGTATAATGTAGTTTTAGGCCTGTGTATAATGTAGTTTTAGGCCTGTGTATATTGTAGTTTTAGGCATGTGTATAATGTAGTTTTAGGCCTGTTTATAATGTAGTTTTGGCATACGTATAATGTGGTTTTTGGCCTGTGTATAATGTAGTTTTTGAAACAGAAAAACCGGTACCCGTGACACTGACCATAATTCTAAGGCTTCATATGAAAACCTTTACAACCAGTATTTATGGTTATGTTAAAAGGACAAAGTAACCAACGAAGGGATTGAAGTTAATGATTAATATGTGTTAAAGCACTTGAGTATCATGTCAGTTAAAAGTGACATTTATACCCAGAAAGAATGATCAGAATCTGAAGGCATAGCGAATACATGTACATCAGTAGGGTATCTCGACGATTGCACATCTCTGTGAATCTGGCTTGTGAATCTTTCCGATGGCGCATCTCTATTTGGCTTGTGAATCTTTCCGATGACACATCTCTGTTTGGCTTGTGAATCTTTCCGATGGCGCATCTCTATTTGGCTTGTGAATCTTTCCGATTGCACATCTCTGTTTAGCTTGTGAATCTTTCCGATGGCGCATCTCTATTTGGCTTGTGAATCTTTCCGATGGCGCATCTCTATTTGGCTTGTGAATCTTTCCGATGGCGCATCTCTATTTGGCTTGTGAATCTTTCCGATGGCACATCTCTGTTTGGCTTGTGAATCTCGACGATTGCACATATCTGTTTGGCTTGTGAATCTTTCCGATGGCGCATCTCTATTTGGCTTGTGAATCTTTCCGATTGCACATCTCTATTTGGCTTGTGAATCTTTCCGATTGCACATCTCTATTTGGCTTGTGAATCTTTCCGATGGCGCATCTCTATTTGGCTTGTGAATCTTTCCGATTGCACATCTCTATTTGGCTTGTGAATCTTTCCGATTGCACATCTCTATTTGGCTTGTGAATCTTTCCGATGGCGCATCTCTATGTGGCTTGTGAATCTTTCCGATTGCACATCTCTATTTGGCTTGTGAATCTTTCTGATGGCGCATCTCTATTTGGCTTGTGAATCTTTCCGATTGCACATCTCTGTTTGGCCTGTGAATCTTTCCAATGGCACATATCTGTTTGGCTTGTGAATCTTTCCGATTGTACATTACTGTTTGGTTTGTGAATCTCGACGATAGAACATTACTGTTTGGCTTGTGAATCTTGCCGATAGAACATTATAAGTTACAGGGTTTGTTCGAGGGGGGATACGGAAATATATGGGGTCAGTAAACCGATATTGGGCGAGGCGTTAAACCCTATATCGAATTTATCCCACCGAAGACCTAACTTGTACGATATTCAAGCCTTCTATCTGAAAATTGGCTTTCATAAAAGGCAGAAAGTGAACTCCGAAAGGTATTTTCTAATGTGTATGGCACGAACAGACACGACTGGCAAGCGTCTAGACATGACGTCACAATCCATATATGGTAGTCGCCCTGTATGGATCAGCACGGCGACGTAATATGGAAATATACAGGGTCTCCACGTGACTGGTTTGAACCAATCAACAGGAAGTATTCAGTGTGAGGTGGGATAATACTGTTTATTTTGTGAATCTTGCCGATAGAACATTACTGTTTGGCTTGTTCATCTTGCCGATAATATATCTTTGCTTGGCTTGTAAATATTCATAGTGTTTTTCTGTTTGACAAATGAATCTTGGCGCATATTTGCTTGGCTTGTGACTCGATGAGTAGCGCTCCCTGGGAGGGAATTAAAACATTTTCTATGTAAAGGTAAAGGAATCCTGAATAAACCTTGTCATTAATAAGGATATAAAGACACTTACAGTGAGGAAATAGTTTAGCTGTGTTTTCGTCGGTGAATGTGTAGCACATTTGTTTTCAAACCAACGAAGATTCTAGAAACCAGGAACTCTGTATTCCATTCCCGAACCACGAACAAATTTGAGAATTGATTTTCAGTTAACCTCATTTTCGTAGATGACCACGTTCACTTAAAGACTGTTTAATTCCCAGATGTCTCATTCAGTGAAACTACGTCTTCAATCAAACAACGTTAATACACTTTAGAAAAGACATTCTTAGGTCTATTACATGACTGAGTGTGTATCTCATGTGTGAAAGTCTGTATACAGACTCGGGCTCACTCGGAACACCCTTCGGCTATATTCGCTCGCTACCGGTCGGATTCCACGCACGTAAATCCCCGAAGTTATCCGAGGGACTCGGACTATTACTGGACACGAGAGGAAGTCACATGCTTACCCTATGATATCCAATCAGCTTTCTATAAGAAAACATGCAGGTCAAATAAAAAATAATGTAAAAAAAAAACGACGTTATAAATAAATAAATTCAATGATCGATAGAAAAATATGTCCAAATGTCTCCGGGAATGATTGAATGTCATATAATGTCCCACGGTAAGCCAAATCAACTTTAATACACTCTATCATGGAATCTACTATAGGTCTGATTTAACCGCAATGAACCAAATCTTCTCAATCACTGGCAAGTACTTTTCATATTCCTCTTTGTCAAGGCGAACAAGCCTTTGGGGAAATGCAGGTTGACAGCTTGGGAAAATTCGTGCCGAAAAACAATTAAGAAATGTAACTAAACTGGACAACCTTGGAGAACAAGATTTGAAGATATACCTTTTATATCTGAAGAGAATAAATGGTTTCTGTACGTTCTTGTTCTACCTGCTCGATATAACTTTCGTCAAAATTCTAACGCCATATATCTGGTCTCAGGAATACTCCAAGTGTTATGAAGGGATACACCGTACAGAAAGTGCTGTAGATAAAGTAAACACGGTTTCGCTGTGATAACTTCCATACAATACATTCGGTCTATTTGTGGAAAGGAAACAAGCAAAGGTAATTCTTGAACCAAAAACATTGATTTGTTATTCGCCAAAAGTAAAACAGAAATAAACAAGCCGGTTTAGCTGCATTTGAGTCATTGGTTGTTTTGCTACTTGCTTTCTATACGTCGTCAACACACTAAGGAATCTCTCACTCAATCAAAACACTAACCACATATATCATTGTCTTAGAACAACCAAAGTGTTGGAGTGTGCGACAGGTAAGTGATAACCTATGTAGAAAGCTTTGAAGATAAAGTGGACACGATTTTCCTGTTACAAATCTCCAACCAATAATAAAGAAATGAAAGGCTCCTCGAAACTATAGAGTACCCAACAACTGGACAATTGAATGTTAAATGGTTAGTCTGTTAAGCGATACCAATCGAAGATGGCATTTAAATCAACGAGTATAGCGTTTGCCAGACATTTTAAATCCGTGGCGTTGAAGTTAAGTTCAGTTAAAATCACATACTTAACTAACAAAAGTAAAGGCTTTGATTGTGTTTGTCATTGCATAACTCCTTCTCAAACTACATTCGCTTGATTTCTATAAGGGGAGATAATCGATGCACTTCAAAAACGTCAAAGATCGATTTATTTTCCTGTGGTCGTCACTAAAAATACATAAAAGACGCATAAGCATAAAATTCCTCAGTTGTCCATGAATAATTGACGTTTTATTTTGGCTTTATTTTGTATAAACTGGTCGAAAAAATATCATTGTGCACAATGGGATGTCAGTAATCGCTGTCCATGAGATTCAATTCTTGTCCATAACAATATCGTCTTGTGGATGCTGTTGATGTCTTTAAATCCTGCCGGGGGGGGCTCGGTGGTCCAGTGGGTTAGAGTGACCATCCCTCAGTCCCACACAGACCTTTCGTTGATGCGGCGCAGGTTCGAATCAGACAGACCAAATACAAATTTTAAAAAAATCTAAGTGGATTTTTCACTCGGTCGCTGTATGTGGAAGAGTTACCAGGTACTCGCCAAAGGTTGGGGATTTCTTCCGGGCAATGAGCCCGGTCTCCTCCCCACTAAACCTGGCAACGCCGAATGATGTTGAGTGCGGCGGAAAAATCAATCAATCTTTAAATCCTAGATCACACTGGAACATAACCGTGCATACGAGTTTTTTTTCTGCCAAAGTATTAACCGTTCCTCGCGAATCTATACCATACACTGTTGTAAAAGACATAACAAATCCATGAATGTATTTAGTTAGTGTCTTTTAGAAAGTGAGTATTTTCGTTATTGTTGGGATTGCACTTTCTTGAAAAATGTCAGAAATCCGATTTTTGGTGACGCCCGAACCTGGAATCGAACCCGAGTCCATCAGTACGACACCTATCTACCCTAACCAATCTAGTTGATAACTCTTGTGACAAAACTGACCGAATTGTATGGGTTGGAATTTTGGATAGGAAAAGCAATTAAATAATTCAATATTCAACTGTTGGCACAAGATATTTTGACCATTAACAGGTTCCCATATTTGACAAATATCGTTTACCGCTTTGAATGCATGTAATGGTAGTTTGTACACGCCTTACTTACTCTAGATACAACTCGTCACTAGTGTAAGGCTGTTAAATAATGGGAAAGAATGCATCAAATATAATTCATTTAGCTGTTACGGCTTTTATCCACACTTAGGTTATCAACCCGAAATGACCAAGCTCTTTCCTCGTCATAAATTTGCCTCTGGCCCCAAATCTGTTGATATTGCTGTTAGCTGTTTTAACAGTTAGTGTGTGGCTGATTGCGTTCGTCGATGATGATTAAACGTGACGGAAACGAGAGAAAGAATAGGATAAAGGGACGCTGTGGTATTAATGTAAAAGGGCCACTCTTAATGCTTAACGATTGCAACTTTATCTTTCTCGGATAGGCAGATCGTATGTTCGACTGTATTTGGCATGTTTCATTCACAAGAATTTAACGTCTCATCTAGAGCGTTGGTTGACTGGTTGTTTGGTTTTAACGCTGCTTCCAACATTATTTCTGTTATAAAGTGGCGTTGTCGGGTGTATTGTAGAAGGAAAGTGACCTTAATGCTAGATGATTATCCGACGTTCCGTTGATATCTTGAAGTCATCCTGTGTACCAGTATTAAAGTCTCTGGGAGCTAAGCCCGGGAAAATAGCATATTTTTCATTAGTGGGTATATTTTTCTTTTATACTGGGTGGCCTTAGAACCACAGTTTATGTGTTCCAGTTTGATCTGGCAACCTTTCTAGGGACATCAATTGTCAGAGTTAAAGAGCTTTCTTTTACTTTTCTCTAATGACGATACAAAATTACAAGGAGGCTTGAATCTAAAATCAAATGTCTAACATAAAGACATAATTTGATTCTTTGGTGGTTTCATTCTGTTGAATGATGTGCGCCAAATCAAATTGCTAAGGAATGACTCATTTGAGCACGTTGAACATGTGCACTAACATCAACTCTCTTGAAGCCCAACTGATAACGAAGGTTTGGCATCTCCTCCCACCCAAATGCTCTTTTGATATGAGTAATGTCCATCTTTACCGATTGAACAAACATTTTGTGGAAAATCCATCCTTTCCCTACAGCCCGAGGGTTGAAGTGCTTTAAAAGCATACTGGTGGATATCCGGTATATGACGTATATGTTCTTCGGATCCATAATGAGGACTTGGATAAGTTGGATATAGCTGTTTTAATGTATCATGGATATGCTATCTGCCTGGACTACTGTTTTAATGTATCATGGATATGCTATCTGCCTGGACTACTGTTTTAATGTATCACGGATATGCTATCTGCCTGGACTACTGTTTTAATGTATCATGGATATGCTATCTGCCTGGACTACTGTTTTAATGTATCACGGATATGCTATCTGCCTGGACTACTGTTTTAATGTATCAGGGATATGGTATCTGCCTGGACTACTGTTCTAATGTATCACGGATATGGTATCTGCCTGGACTACTGTTTTAATGTATCAGGGATATGCTATCTGCCTGGACTACTGTTTTAATGTATCAGGGATATGCTATCTGCCTGGACTACTGTTTTAATGTATCAGGGATATGCTATCTGCCTGGACTACTGTTTTAATGTATCAGGGATATGCTATCTGCCTGGACTACTGTTTTAATGTATCACGGATATGTTATCTGCCTGGACTACTGTTTTAATGTATCACGGATATGCTATCTGCCTGGACTACTGTTTTAATGTATCAGGGATATGCTATCTGCCTGGACTACTGTTTTAATGTATCAGGGATATGCTATCTGCCTGGACTACTGTTTTAATGTATCAGGGATATGCTATCTGCCTGGACTACTGTTTTAATGTATCAGGGATATGCTATCTGCCTGGACTACTGTTTTAATGTATCAGGGATATGCTATCTGCCTGGACTACTGTTTTAATGTATCAGGGATATGCTATCTGCCTGGACTACTGTTTTAATGTATCATGGATATGCTATCTGCCTGGACTACTGTTTTAATGTATCAGGGATATGCTATCTGCCTGGACTACTGTTTTAATGTATCAGGGATATGCTATCTGCCTGGACTACTGTTCTAATGTATCAGGGATATGTTATCTGCCTGGACTACTGTTTTAATGTATCAGGGATATGCTATCTGCCTGGACTACTGTTTTAATGTATCAGGGATATGCTATCTGCCTGGACTACTGTTTTAATGTATCAGGGATATGTTATCTGCCTGGACTACTGTTTTAATGTATCAGGGATATGTTATCTGCCTGGACTACTGTTTTAATGTATCAGGGATATGCTATCTGCCTGGACTACTGTTCTAATGTATCAGGGATATGTTATCTGCCTGGACCACTGATCACTTCATGTCAACATACTTCACCACATCTTAGTATTATACCCAGAGGCTATCACATCAGTTGCTATCTAACGAGCTGTCTGTGCTCCACTAAGTTTTAAATGGACTTGTATATTTAGAGTACTTTCTGTATTCATAAATAGGCCTACAGTTTCCATATCAATTCACATTTCCCCATGGATCAAAATCCGTGATCGGAAAAGATCGATCGTCAGTGGATACGGTTATCCTCTTCTTTAAAGTGGCATGAGCTGCCAAAATGTTGATATTTTGACGTTACAACAGAATGTTGAAATTATTGGCTATTTTTCTCAAGACGTATAATTCATAAGTTTTTTAGGGCTTCTAGTCTCGAGAATGAATGATAAAGTGTTGTTTTTAACTAACTTTGGCTTAGAATGAATGAATGGTCGTCCCGGTTATTTAGATTTTGTTTCCTTTTCGAACATTATTTCCGTTTGTATAGGCCACATACTGCATAGATTTTACTCATTCCAACGCCGATCATTTATTTTTCTGATGGCCTTCAAAGCCTCTTACTGTTGTGCCGATCAGAAATTAAGAAAAAAGTGTGAATTTTGGCAGCTCGTGCCACTTTAAAGGTTAAAACAATGTTGGCTATTTCTTTCTGTCCGCGTTTAAAATACTTATATCGTTAGCCTACACTCTTAATGTTATCCTTTCGAAAATTTTATAAAATCTGGTTAAGCCTAACATAATTAGTGAAAACGCCTACCTTCAGTTGCCGAAAACAGGTATTACAAACATGCCATTATCTCGCAGCATTTCCCAGATCGATGACGTCATCTGCTTACACTCTACAAGATGAAACATTAACAACGGAACATTGAAGTGTGGAATTAACAAATTACTGTAAGTGATATCCGGCGTACAAAGCTTTGAAGATGACGGAAACAAGGGTTCTCAAGAGGAAAACTTTTACCAGGATAAATAGTGCGTTGTGAACAGAACAGAATGTGGAATAAATAAAACGGGCTTATAAGTGAGCAACGGTATTTGGTATACATGTATTTATTATATCACAACTTGTGCTTACGTGGCTGAACAGTTTAGATATATTGCAACGAGCTTTCATTTGTTAACGATACAGGATGCCTAGCCTGTTGTGCGGGTTTTTTGTTACGTCTAGGCGAAGTTTTGAAAATAATGTTTAATGTCACAATACAAATGTAGTTTAGTTCAGTTGTGAAAATCTCATATGTAAGCCTGTCTTATTTTCACTCAAGAAACCAGAGTTTCAAGAAAATTAAGGTAAATTACTTAAATAACTTTCGCGAAAAACCTTGAAGTGACCAAAATTAATCAAGGCTTATTATGAGACTGATAGTAAACCAAAATGTTTTACGCGTTGTGACATTTTAACTTGGACTTGGTAACAACTCCTTTTAACACAATTAGAAACTTGTCTCCATGGCTATTTTAGACGAGAAGATTTCCCCTGTGCCCGTGTGTTTTAGTGATCATAAATATATATATGCACATTTTTGTTACACCAGGATTTTTTTTATTTTTGTACTTGGCGGGGGGGGGGGGGGGGGCTGTTGCTTCTCAGTATAAGCCTCTAAGTACCCACCATCCAGCTGGAATAGACAATCATAAAAGTAAAAACCGGTACTTAAAAGTGGTGTCAGCTACCAAAATTTGCACTTTTGTCATAAATACTGATTGCCAAGACAACAACACGGTTTAGGTGACCGATCAAAGTTCCTCTCAAGAAAGTCACAAGAAATTATAAAAAAAAACTTGTTTAAGTCACAAGAAATGATCAAAACTGGTTTAATCCTCTTTTCTCCCCCTGACTCAATCGGACTTTTTTTTTAGTCTACATGTATATACGAGAAGTCCCACCGAGCGCCGCCATTACTACGAGTTGATTTGGCGATTTCAATCCAAGATGGTGAACGTCACGCGAGCACCATCTTGTAGCAATGGCGGCACTTTTAGAATGTCAGATCCCAACCAGCCAATGAGACGTGAACATTTCACTTATATCGTCCAATGGTTATGCAGGTTTGAATACTGAAATTGCCTGAAAAGACTGATGATTAATTTTTCGCTTATTTCAAATACGATGATGTCACAGAAACGTGTGTATGCATGTCATCAAGGATTTGGCTGAAGTTACCTAAATACACCAAAATGAGTTAAGCATTAGAGTTGTGGACAGCATCTTTGACATCAACTGACTTCACTTCTGAACATAATCAAACATAACTTCTTTCAGGAATTTCACAAGAAATAATCAAACGGTGTTATTAAATCAGGTACAAATCACTATTAATATGAAGTATAACATATTCTGCACAGTCTTTAAAGTGGCATGAGCTGCCAAAATTGAGATATCTGGCCATTATAACAGAATGTTAAAATCATCGGCTATTTTTCTCAAGAGATACAATTCAGAAGCTTTTTAGTGCTTCTAGTCTCGAGAATGTACGATAAGGCATTGTTTTCAACTAACTTAGGCTAAGAATGAACGAATGGTCGTCCCGGTTATTTTATTTTTTTTTTAACTTTTTTAACACTATTTCAGTTCGTATAGGCCCCATACTGTATGGATTTTCCTCATTCCAACGCCAATCATAAAATTATTCGATGACCCTCAAAACCTCTTATTGCCGTGACAATCCGAATCTATGAAAATATTTCGAATTTTGGCAGCTCATGCCACTTTAAGTTTAAATTAATGCGGAACTATACAAACCACTGGCTTCATGAGTCAAAACCAGACGTTACATGTACTATAGTTATAGCTTCTTCTTAAACACCAGACATTTTAAATATAAAATCTACACTCAGTGAACTAAACATGGATATTGCCATTAACGTAACAGTATGGTGTAGGCGTCTCAACTTTGCCCACAGCTAACAAATCTCTGGTCGTTTCATTTTAAAAGCTTTTTTCTTCTAGTGAAGACATAGAAAAGTTAATATGTGTTATCTGTGAACTGTGCAGTCAGCAGAATGAGCCCATGTGTTTGATTGGTGGTTATAGAAGTTTATTATACCTCATTAATATTCATTAACTCTGTTGGTCCATACGTGCCACATGCCAGGCCAATATTTTTCGATGTTTGACCAGAGAGCTTGCTCGATTGCTTGAGTTGGTTTTTGTGGCGTGTGCAATTCTGGCAGGTTATGTACGCCATAAGTATACTTTTATATATATTTGATTAAATAGTTTATACATATCGGATGAATTTGGGAGGAAAAAGGAGAAGAAAGGAGAAATATAGCTTTTTGGAATATTACATTCTGATTGAGTTACTTTAAAAATTTGGATAAAACATTTCTACGGTCAACACTAACACTTTGGAACAAAAAGTACGTTTTTTGTACGTTTTTACCATACGAAGAAACGTTTGTGTCCAGAACACACTGGAAATACTTCCAACATAAAGATTGATTGATTGATTGATTGTTTGGTGTTTTATTCCGCGCTCAAGATTATTTCACTTATATGGCGGCTTTGCCAGTTTTATTGTCCGGAGGAAACCCAGGACCTTCCGGTGGTAACTGGCAACCATCCCACATAGGTCGTTCGAGTGAAAACCCAGTTTTGAAAATTTTCCATTTTTTGTGGACTGAGTGGGATTCGAACCCGCGACCCACTGATGGGAGCCAATATAAAGAAATCGATATAATAAAACTTATTAACTCGTGTCGGAGTCATTACCATGAATTCTGAGACGCTACCAAGCTCACCTGTCCGTTATTGTAGTAAACAATACTCGAATGAGCTCAGATTAACGCCAAATTTAAGCCTAGCGCAGACGAGAGGCGCCGGCTGAGCTACAAGGCACGCGTGGCCAAGGGAGCAGCTACAAATTTCAGCGCTGACGATGAGCTCTCGGCTGAGGCCAGTTCCTTGTCACCCAAGTTCACTGACCTGCTCAAGTGTCACTACCCGTGTTACGTAATATTCTAAGTGGTCACATGATTGAATAAGTACGCGCGATTGGACTATCCCTCCTCTCAGCCCAGCCGGCAGCTTACGTTGTGCGCACACGGTGAGATTCTTGCCACGAGAGGCAGAAAATATCAAACATGCTATATACTTTCCTCAACGCCTCGAAAGGCGAAAATCTCACCAAAATTTACGCGCACACGGGGGAAACAGCTTAGCTCCCAGCTCTCAGCCGGCGCCTCTCGTGTGCACTAGGCTTTACAGCTAACCTGCCCGAGGCCGGTGGCAGCGTCGAACCTCGGGTTTGGTATTTATGGTAATGGCTCGGATACGCGTTTATTAAGTGCATCGTACACCAAAGCTAACGCAATTGGTGGTAACTGTTTGTCTCTACTGTAAGGTTATGATCCCGAAATGTTCCAACTTTTTCATCCTGTTTCCTCCTCTCAGCTCGGCATATTCGGCTTTCAAGTCTGTATATATAGGTCCATCCAGAATACCCAGGGTTAAATTCTCAACAAGCCCACCTTTGTAAAGTGAGCGTGAGCGAAGTTTTAATCAATGCTCCCGACGATGATATAGGCCTAGCATTTAGACATTTGACTACTTCCTCTCCCCTTTTCGTTCTCAATGTAGGCGGTTACAAAAATTGTTCCGGACGTACAAAGTGGTGCTTACAATTCTATATAGTTTGACGCTCAGCCAAACAACACATATATTACAGCTTGTAAAACTTTCTCTGTCTAAATGGCTAGTTTATCTGACAGACGTTCTTTGGTACAACTGCCAAATACATCCGTTACGTTTCCGCCGGATTTTTATTTAAAATATATTTAAATGTTATTTTGATTTTTTATCCGTTCAATTATTAAGTTCAATCTCCCATAGTTTATAATTTTATCAAAATGTGAAAAACTGCTAAAAGACACATTGAGAGCGACCAAAACGTATCATTAGCTGATTTTTTCTACTAATCGACGAAAATCGACGAACAATCGCTAGTCGCCAAAGGAGTTATATATCACATTGTGAAATCTCATTATATTTTTATATTTGTTCGCTGAAATAAAATACCGAAATATGTTTCACGAGTTGTGGTGTTAAATAAGTACGCTTGCACCCGCTTGTCAAAGAAGATATGTGAAACTCGATTTAAACTTTTATTTTGTTCTCGAGGAAAATCTTTGTGTACCTATAAAATATTTACGCTCTGTGTTATGAAGTATGAGGTCACGTTTTAACGTGATATAGACAATATATTAGATATTTGGTTGTGTATAGATGTCAACTCCGACCTAAATGTAAACAACATTTCACACCGATAACGTGCGAGACCAGTTTTATCGTGATGTTGGGATATTTGAAGCTGTTTTGATATACGGCAAGGATAACGGACCAACAGCTTATCCCGTGTGAAAAAGAAATTTCTGTAATACAACCAATAAACCTTACTTTAAGATATTTATTTTTTTCATATTCACAATTTTCGGTCATATATATTTTTACTATAAACAAAGGTAGATATGTACCATATTTTCGGTGGGCTGATATAGGCCTAACATGGGAATAATAACAAGATTTCGCTCATCTCTAAACTATCCTTTAGGAAATATATAAGGGAGGCCCCGGGACACAATTTGAAGGGGAAAGGATGAATTCCTGCTAAATCCCTTTTGTTGTGGAATGTTTCGGATAGAGATCGTTTTATGGGTATGTTGTTTTATTTTCTACCAAGGGAGAACCGCACTTGTCATTGTTGTATAAATTATAAAGATTTATTGTCATTCATATACAAGTTTATGTCAATCGATGTATACAGGTATCCAAATAAAATTCCCCAACCCAATAAATCATAATACAGTCTGACGTTAATCCATTTCGAACGGATTATTTACCTTATTGAATTTAAAACTCTGCATTTTACCAGATTTCCAGCATGAACGCGAACCACCTTTTTGTGGCCTAAAAAGGTCTCATTTTCCAAGGCTGTTTTAATTCGTATCGTTATGCAATAGCAAAGTAACTCCGAATAAATTTATTAGGAGTTACTTTGATATTGCATGATGCTAAGCTATTCCGTGGATCAATAAGTTATTCTTATCGTTATGTCCACTGACAATACATACAGAAAACTTATAAAAACCTATATAACATATGCACAAACAATTTATGATGGGGTATAAAGGTCTAAATGATATACCTCTTTTTAACACAATTAGAAACCTGTCTCCATGGTTATTTTAGACAAGTAGATTTCCCCTGTGCCCGTGTGTTTTAGTGTTCATAAATATATAACGTATGCACAAATGTGAAATGCATATATGAAATAAATTTGTGGGGGGTCATTGCTATCAGTTATAGGTCATGACACACTTTGTAACTGAAGATGCGTAATCTACTTATAGGTCCGGGCGAGATAATCTATGTTTTTATAGAATAGACATCTACTGGGAATATATTTACCGGCCTGATCCTATCCTCATTACAGATCTACGAGCTAACATTTGTGCCCATTCAAATAGCGATGACCAAATGAAATTATTTCACGCAAGATACAGGAAGACTTTGGTAAATATTTGAATTTGTCCTATGCGAGCTGACCACAGCCTGAGGGGAGACGCTACACTGGATTACCATAACCATTGGGTATTACCACTTCCCAGTTAATGGTAGGTGAAGAATTTACAGTTATATGTAGCTGCTTTTATCAGCAAATGCTGTACTTTTATACCATTTTATCGTCAAAGAGCCAAATTAGAATCTGACAACATTTTTTTATTAAAAACATATTGATTAAAATTAATCTGTATAATGTTTGGTCTATTTAATTTTCTATACAAATTCAGGTTTCCTCACTATACTCAGACATGTATCTATAACGACTTGAAAGATTACCCCAAATCAATTAAAGATTTTCTTCTCCAGAAAGTGTAATTCGTTTACCTCATAATGCAAAGGTTGTATAATTAAGTAGCCTACTTACGTTATGATACTTCAACTAGAAACAGATATAGTAAAAAAGAGCTCTTCGGTTTCATTGTGTTATAGGGTTTATTTTGTCTTAACCGTCTATGGATACCAAGTGCTTTGTTTAAGCATAATCCACCTTAACGTTTTGTGCTGATGCAACCTGCATGCTTTGTAAATTGCAGTGAATGCCCAAATTCACAGGCAATCACCTTAGAGATGATCACAAACGGAAAAATATTTTTTTGTCATTTTTCCAGAAAGTGTCATTTGCCTGTGTATTATGCTAAGCCATTATGCTACCGGTGTGCCTAAAATAAATTTAACCTACTTCAAATAGAAATATTTAGAGCTGGAGATGTAGCCAACCCATATTGTAAATTTCAGTAAATTACCAGATCTCTGGATATGGATCTAGAAGAGGCATTGAAGCAGTTAGGTTCCTATGGAAGGTATCAGATATTGCTGTGGTTACTGATGGCTATATTAGACTCATGGCCGGCCAGTTGGCACATGCTTGCCATGACGTTCATTGGGTACGAACCAGCACACCACTGTAAGGTATGTCAGTTAATATTGGCTATATTAGACTCATGGCCGGCCAGTTGGCACATGCTTGCTATGACCTTCATTGGATACGAACCAGCACACCACTGTAGGGTATGTAAGTTACTATTGGCTATATTAGACTTAAAGCCGGCCAGTTGACATATCCTTGCTATGACGTTCATTGGATACGAACCAGCACACCACTGTAAGGTATGTCAGTTACTGATGGCTATATTAGACTTAAAGCCGGCCAGTTGGCACATGCTTGCTATGACGTTCATTGGGTACGAACCAGTACACCACTGTAAGGTATGTCAGTTACTATTGGCTATATTAGCCTTAAAGCCGGCCAGTTGTCACATCCTTGTTTTGACGTTCATTGGGTACGAACCAGCACACCACTGTAAGGTATGTCAGTTACTATTGGCTATATTAGACTTAAAGCCGGCCAGTTGTCACATCCTTGTTTTGACGTTCATTGGGTACGAACCAGCACACCACTGTAAAGGTATGTCAGTTACTATTGGCTATATTAGACTTAAAGCCGGCCAGTTGTCACATCCTTGTTCTGACGTTCATTGGGTACGAACCAGCACACCACTGTAAGGTATGTCAGTTACTATTGGCTATATTAGACTCATGGCCGGCCAGTTGTCACATGCTTGCTATGACGTTCATTGGGTACGAACCAGCACACCACTGTAAAGTATGTCAGTTACTATTGGCTACATTAGACTCATGGCCGACCAGTTGTCACATGCTTGCTATGACGTTCATTGGGTACGAACCAGCACACCACTGTAAGGTATGTCAGTTACTATTGGCTATATTAGACTTAAAGCCGGCCAGTTGTCACATGCTTGCTATGACGTTCATTGGGTACGAACCAGCACACCACTGTAAGGTATGTCAGTTACTATTGGCTATATTAGACTTAAAGCCGGCCAGTTGTCACATGCTTGCCATGACGTTCATTGGATACGAACCGGCACACCACTGTAAGGTATGTCAGTTACTATTGGCTATATTAGACTTAAAGCCGGCCAGTTGTCACATGCTTGCTATGACGTTCATTGGGTACGAACCAGCACACCACTGTAAGGTATGTCAGTTACTATTGGCTATATTAGACTCATGGCCGGCCAGTTGGCACATACTTGCTATGACGTTCATTGGATACGAACCAGCACACCACTGTAAGGTATGTCAGTTACTATTGGCTATATTAGACTCATGGCCGGCCAGTTGGCACATGCTTGCTATGACGTTCATTGGATACGAACCAGCACACCACTGTAAGGTATGTCACTTACTATTGGCTATATTAGACTTAAAGCCGGCCAGTTGACACATGCTTGCTATGACGTTCATTGGGTACGAACCAGTACACCACTGTAAGGTGTGTCAGTTACTAGTGGCTATATTAGACTCATGGCCGGCCAGTTGTCACATGCTTGCCATGACGTTCATTGGGTACGAACCAGCACACCACTGTAAGGTATGTCAGTTACTATTGGCTATATTAGACTAAAAGCCGGCCAGTTGTCACATGCTTGCTATGACGTCCATTGGATACGAACCAGCACACCACTGTAAGGTATGTCAGTTACTAGTGGCTATATTACACTCATGGCCGACCAGTTGTCACATGCTTGCTATGACGTCCATTGGATACGAACCAGCACACCACTGTAAGGTATGTCAGTTACTAGTGGCTATATTATACTCATGGCCGGCCAGTTGTCACATGCTTGCTATGACGTTCATTGGGTACGAACCAGTACACCACTGTAAGGTATGTCAGTTACTATTGGCTATATTAGACTTAAAGCCGGCCAGTTGACACATGCTTGCTATGACCTTCATTGGGTACGAACCGGCACACGACTGTAAGGTATGTCACTTACTATTGGCTACATTAGACTTAAAGCCGGCCAGTTGGCACATGCTTGCTATGACGTTCATTGGGTACGAACCGGCACACCACTGTAAGGTATGTCACTTACTATTGGCTACATTAGACTTAAAGCCGGCCAGTTGTCACATGCTTGCCATGACGTTCATTGGGTACGAACCGGCACACCACTGTAAGGTATGTCACTTACTATTGGCTACATTAGACTTAAAGCCGGCCAGTTGTCACATGCTTGCTATGACGTTCATTGGATACGAACCAGCACACCACTGTAAGGTATGTCAGTTACTATTGGCTATATTAGACTCATGGCCGGCCAGTTGTCACATGCTTGCTATGACGTTAATTGGGTACGAACCGGCACACCACTGTAAGGTATGTCACTTACTATTGGCTATATTAGACTTAAAGCCGGCCAGTTGACACATGCTTGCTATGACGTTCATTGGGTACGAACCAGTACACCACTGTAAGGTATGTCACTTACTATTGGCTATATTAGACTTAAAGCCCGCCAGTTGGCATATCCTTGCCATGACGTTCATTGGATACGAACCAGCACACCACTGTAAGGTATGTCAGTTACTATTGGCTATATTAGACTCATGGCCGGCCAGTTGTCACATGCTTGCTATGACGTTAATTGGGTACGAACCGGCACACCACTGTAAGGTATGTCAGTTACTATTGGCTATATTAGACTCATGGCCGGCCAGTTGTCACATTCTTGCCATGACGTTCATTGGGTACGAACCGGCACACCACTGTAAGGTATGTCAGTTACTATTGGCTATATTAGACTCATGGCCGGCCAGTTGTCACATGCTTGCTATGACGTTAATTGGGTACGAACCGGCACACCACTGTAAGGTATGTCAGTTACTATTGGCTATATTAGACTCATGGCCGGCCAGTTGTCACATGCTTGCCATGACGTTCATTGGGTACGAACCGGCACACCACTGTAAGGTATGTCACTTACTATTGGCTATATCAGACTTAAAGCCGGCCAGTTGGCACATGCTTGCCATGACGTTCATTGGGTACGAACTAGCACACCACTGTAAAGTATGTCAGTTACTATTGGCTATATTAGACTTAAAGCCGGCCAGTTGTCATATGCTTGCCATGACGTTCATTGGGTACGAACCGGCACACCACTGTAAGGTATGTCACTTACTATTGGCTATATCAGACTTAAAGCCGGCCAGTTGGCACATGCTTGCTATGACGTTAATTGGGTACGAACCAGCACACCACTGTAAGGTATGTCAGTTGCTATTGGCTATATTAGACTCATGGCCGACCAGTTGGCACATGCTTGCCATGACGTTCATTGGGTACGAACCAGCACACCACTGTAAGGTATGTCAGTTACTATTGGCTATATTAGACTAAAAGCCGGCCAGTTGACACATGCTTGCTATGACGTTCATTGGGTACGAACCAGCACACCACTGTAAGGTATGTCAGTTACTATTGGCTATATCAGACTTAAAGCCGGCCAGTTGACACATGCTTGCTATGACGTTCATTGGATACGAACCAGCACACCGCTGTAAAGTATGTCAGTTACTATTGGCTATATCAGACTTAAAGCCGGCCAGTTGACACATGCTTGCTATGACGTCCATTGGATACGATCCGGCACACCACTGTAAGGTATGTCAGTTACTAGTGGCTATATTAGACTCATGGCCGGCCAGTTGTCACATGCTTGCTATGACGTTCATTGGGTACGAACCAGTACACCACTGTAAGGTATGTCAGTTACTATTGGCTATATTAGACTTAAAGCCGGCCAGTTGACACATGCTTGCTATGACCTTCATTGGGTACGAACCGGCACACGACTGTAAGGTATGTCACTTACTATTGGCTACATTAGACTTAAAGCCGGCCAGTTGGCACATGCTTGCTATGACGTTAATTGGGTACGAACTAGCACACCACTGTAAGGTATGTCAGTTACTATTGGCTATATTAGACTAAAAGCCGGCCAGTTGACACATGCTTGCTATGACGTTCATTGGGTACGAACCAGCACACCACTGTAAGATATGTCAGTTACTATTGGCTATATTAGACTCATGGCCGGCCAGTTGGCACATGCTTGCTATGACGTTCATTGGATACGAACCAGCACACCGCTGTAAAGTATGTCAGTTACTATTGGCTATATCAGACTTAAAGCCGGCCAGTTGACACATGCTTGCTATGACCTTCATTGGGTACGAACCGGCACACGACTGTAAGGTATGTCACTTACTATTGGCTACATTAGACTTAAAGCCGGCCAGTTGGCACATGCTTGCTATGACGTTCATTGGGTACGAACCGGCACACCACTGTAAGGTATGTCACTTACTATTGGCTACATTAGACTTAAAGCCGGCCAGTTGTCACATGCTTGCCATGACGTTCATTGGGTACGAACCGGCACACCACTGTAAGGTATGTCACTTACTATTGGCTACATTAGACTTAAAGCCGGCCAGTTGACACATGCTTGCTATGACGTTCATTGGATACGAACCAGCACACCACTGTAAGGTATGTCAGTTACTATTGGCTATATTAGACTCATGGCCGGCCAGTTGTCACATGCTTGCTATGACGTTAATTGGGTACGAACCGGCACACCACTGTAAGGTATGTCAGTTACTATTGGCTATATTAGACTCATGGCCGGCCAGTTGTCACATGCTTGCCATGACGTTCATTGGGTACGAACCGGCACACCACTGTCAGGTATGTCAGTTACTATTGGCTATATTAGACTCATGGCCGGCCAGTTGACACATGCTTGCCATGACGTTCATTGGGTACGAACCAGCACACCACTGTAAGGTATGTCAGTTACTATTGGCTATATTAGACTTAAAGCCGGCCAGTTGTCACATGCTTGCCATGACGTTCATTGGGTATGAACCAGCACACCACTGTAAGGTATGTCAGTTACTATTGGCTATATTAGACTTAAAGCCGGCCAGTTGTCATATGCTTGCCATGACGTTCATTGTGTACGAACTAGCACACCACTGTAAAGTATGTCAGTTACTATTGGCTATATTAGACTTAAAGCCGGCCAGTTGTCATATGCTTGCCATGACGTTCATTGGGTACGAACCGGCACACCACTGTAAGGTATGTCACTTACTATTGGCTATATCAGACTTAAAGCCGGCCAGTTGGCACATACTTGCTATGACGTTAATTGGGTACGAACCAGCACACCACTGTAAGGTATGTCAGTTGATATTGGCTATATTAGACTCATGGCCGACCAGTTGGCACATGCTTGCCATGACGTTCATTGGGTACGAACCAGCACACCACTGTAAGGTATGTCAGTTGCTATTGGCTATATTAGACTCATGGCCGACCAGTTGGCACATGCTTGCCATGACGTTCATTGGGTACGAACCAGCACACCACTGTAAGGTATGTCAGTTACTATTGGCTATATTAGACAATTTGGCTATATCAGACTTAAAGCCGGCCAGTTGACACATGCTTGCTATGACGTTCATTGGATACGAACCAGCACACCACTGTAAGGTATGTCAGTTACTATTGGCTATATTAGACTTAAAGCCGGCCAGTTGACACATGCTTGCTATGACGTTAATTGGGTACGAACCAGCACACCACTGTAAGGTATGTCAGTTACTATTGGCTATATCAGACTTAAAGCCGGCCAGTTGACACATGCTTGCTATGACGTTCATTGGATACGAACCAGCACACCACTGTAAGGTATGTCAGTTACTATTGGCTATATTAGACTTAAAGCCGGCCAGTTGACACATGCTTGCTATGACGTTAATTGGGTACGAACTAGCACACCACTGTAAGGTATGTCACTTACTATTGGCTATATTAGACTTAAAGCCGGCCAGTTGACACATGCTTGCTATGACGTTCATTGGGTACGAACTAGCACACCACTGTAAGGTATGTCAGTTACTATTGGCTATATTAGACTTAAAGCCGGCCAGTTGACACATGCTTGCTATGACGTTCATTGGGTACGAACTAGCACACCACTGTAAGGTATGTCAGTTACTATTGGCTATATTAGACACATGGCCGGTCAGTTGTCACATGCTTGCTATGACGTTAATTGGGTACGAACTAGCACACCACTGTAAGGTATGTCAGTTACTATTAGCTATATTAGCCTTAAAGCCGGCCAGTTGGCACATGCTTGCCATGACGTTCATTGGGTACGAACCGGCACACCACTGTAAGGTATGTCAGTTACTATTGGCTATATTAGACTTAAAGCCGGTCAGTTGTCACATGCTTGCTATGACGTTCATTGGGTACGAACCAGTACACCACTGTAGGGTATGTCAGTTACTATTGGCTATATTAGACTCATGGCCGGTCAGTTGGCACATGCTTGCCATGACGTTCATTGGGTACGAACCAGTACACCACTGTAGGGTATGTCAGTTACTATTGGCTATATTAGACTCATGGCCGGCCAGTTGGCACATGGTTGCTATGACGTTCATTGGGTACGAACCAGCACACCACTGTAAGGTATGTCAGTTACTATTGGCTATATTAGACTCATGGCCGGTCAGTTGGCACATGCTTGCTATGACGTTCATTGGGTACGAACCAGCACAACTCTGTAAGGTATGTCAGTTACTATTGGCTATATTAGACTTATGGCCGGCCAGTTGGCACATGGTTGCTATGACGTTCATTGGGTACGAACCAGCACACCATTGTAAGGTATGTCAGTTACTATTGGCTATATTAGACTCATGGCCGCCCAGTTGGCACATGCTTGCCATGACGTTCATTGGATACGAACCAGTACACCACAGAAAGGTATGTCAGTTACTATTGGCTATATTAGACTTATGGCCGGCCAGTTGGCACATGGTTGCTATGCCGTTCATTGGGTACGAACCAGCACACCACTGTAAGGTATGGCAGTTACTATTGGCTATATTCAGTTTAGTTTAGTTTATTACAGGATAAGCCAAGTGGCTTCTCTCCCAAAACAGTTCAAGTACATAATAGAAGAACAACATATACAGAACACAGACAAAAAAAAAACAATACAAAAAAAAAAAAAAAAAAAAAAACAAACAAAAAATACAAATAAAAACAAAACACACAAAAAAAAACTAATTTATACATTAGGCAGCGCATTTCTCTCATCAATAATTGAGAGAATTAATTTTGCTAACGATAAAAAGGATTTTCTACTGGAAACATTCATTTATTTGTGAAACTTATGTAAAGTCGGCCAAGATAGATAATATTTATGTAAGTATAGACGTCTTATGTGTGAATAGGCTGGACAACATAATATAACATGGTACTCATTTTCAATACAACGCATTTTACATTTTGTACAAAGTCTTTCATTTTTTTGTATATTAAGATATCTTCCCTTTTCTATATTAAGACCATGATAACCACAACGAAATCTAGAAACGCCTTTAAAGAGTTTCCAGCTTACAGAAGAGCAAAATGTAAGGAACTTAGAGGGTACAAAGTCAGTATTCATAAAAGTAACATAGCTTAAAGACTTAAAGCCGGCCAGTTGGCACATGTTTGCTATGACGTTCATTGGGTACGAACCAGCACAACTCTGTAAGGTATGTCAGTTACTATTGGCTATATTAGACTTAAAGCCGGCCAGTTGGCACGTGGTTGCCATGAGGTTCATTGGGTACGAATCAGCACACCACTGTACGGTATATCAGATACTATTGGTTATATTAGACTTAAAGCCGGCCATTTAATTGGCACATACTTGCCATGACGTTCATTGGGTACGAACCAACACAACTCTGTAAGGTATGTCAGTTACTATTGGCTATATTAGACTTATGGCCGGCCAGTTGGCACATGGTTGCTATGACGTTCATTGGGTACGAACCAGCACACCACTGTAAGGTATGTCAGTTACTATTGGCTATATTAGACTTAAAGCCGGCCAGTTGGCACGTGGTTGCCATGAGGTTCATTGGGTACGAATCAGCACACCTCTGTAAGGTATGTCAGTTACTATTGGCTATATTAGACTTATGGCCGGCCAGTTGGCACATGGTTGCTATGACGTTCATTGGGTACGAACCAGCACACCACTGTAAGGTATGTCAGTTACTATTGGCTATATTAGACTTAAAGCCGGCCAGTTGGCACGTGGTTGCCATGAGGTTCATTGGGTACGAATCAGCACACCTCTGTAAGGTATGTCAGTTACTATTGGCTATATTAGACTTAAAGCCGGCCAGTTGGCACGTGGTTGCCATGAGGTTCATTGGGTACGAATCAGCACACCTCTGTAAGGTATGTCAGTTACTATTGGCTATATTAGACATGGCCGGCCTATTGTCACATACTTGCTATGACGTTCATTGGATACGAACCAGCACACCTCTGAAAGGTATGTCAGTTACTATTGGCTATATTAGACTTAAAGCCGGCCAGTTGGCACATGGTTGCTATGACGTTCATTGGGTACGAACCAGCACAACTCTGTAAGGTATGTCAGTTACTATTGGCTATATTAGACTTATGGCCGGCCAGTTGTCCCATACTTGTTTTGACGTTCATTGGGTACGAACCAGCACACCACTGTAAGGTATGTCAGTTACTATTGGCTATATTAGACTCAAAGCCGGCCAGTTGGCACATGGTTGCTATGACGTTCATTGGGTACGAACCAGCACAACTCTGTAAGGTATGTCAGTTACTATTGGCTATATTAGACTTATGGCCGGCCAGTTGTCCCATACTTGTTTTGACGTTCATTGGGTACGAACCAGCACACCACTGTAAGGTATGTCAGTTACTATTGGCTATATTAGACTCAAAGCCGGCCAGTTGGCACATGGTTGCTATGACGTTCATTGGGTACGAACCAGCACAACTCTGTAAGGTATGTCAGTTACTATTGGCTATATTAGACTTATGGCCGGCCAGTTGTCCCATACTTGTTTTGACGTTCATTGGGTACGAACCAGCACACCACTGTAAGGTATGTCAGTTACTATTGGCTATATTAGACTCAAAGCCGGCCAGTTGGCACATGGTTGCTATGACGTTCATTGGGTACGAACCAGCACAACTCTGTAAGGTATGTCAGTTACTATTGGCTATATTAGACTCATGGCCGGCCTATTGTCACATACTTGCTATGACGTTCATTGGGTACGAACCAGCACACCACTGTAAGGTATGTCAGTTACTATTGGCTATATTAGACTTAAAGCCAGCCATTTGTCACATACTTGCTCTGACGTTCGTTGGATACATATTAGACTATATTAGACAAAGCCGGCCAGTTGGCACATGGTTGCCATGACGTTCATTGGGTACGAACCAGCACACCACTGTAAGGTATGTCAGTTACTATTGGCTATATTAGACTTAAAGCCAGCCATTTGTCACATACTTGCTCTGACGTTCGTTGGATACATATTAGACTATATTAGACAAAGCCGGCCAGTTGGCACATGGTTGCCATGACGTTCATTGGGTACGAACCAGCACACCACTGTAAGGTATGTCAGTTACTAATGGCTATATAAGACTTAAAGCCGGCCAGTTGGCACATGGTTGCCATGACGTTCATTGGGTACGAACCAGCACACCTCTGTAAGGTATGTCAGTTACTATTGGCTATATTAGACTTATAGCCGGCCAGTTGGCACATGCTTGCTATGACGTTCATTGGGTACGAACCAGCACACCACTGTAAGGTATGTCAGTTACTATTGGCTATATTAGACATGGCCGGCCTATTGTCACATACTTGCTATGACGTTCATTGGGTACGAACCAGCACACCACTGTAAGGTATGTCAGTTACTATTGGCTATATTAGACTTAAAGCCGGTCAGTTGGCACATGCTTGCCATGACGTACATTGGGCACGAACCAGCACACCACTGTAAGGTATGTCAGTTACTATTGGCTATATTAGACTTAAAGCCGGCCAGTTGTCACATGCTTGCTATGACGTTCATTGGGTACGAACCAGCACACCACTGTAAGGTATGTCAGTTACTATTGGCTATATTAGACTTAAAGCCGGTCAGTTGGCACATGCTTGCCATGACGTACATTGGGTACGAACCAGCACACCACTGTAAGGTATGTCAGTTACTATTGGCTATATTAGACATGGCCGGCCTATTGTCACATACTTGCTATGACGTTCATTGGGTACGAACCAGCACACCACTGTAAGGTATGTCAGTTACTATTGGCTATATTAGACTTAAAGCCGGTCAGTTGGCACATGCTTGCCATGACGTACATTGGGTACGAACCAGCACACCACTGTAAGGTAGGCCTCTAACAAAGGCTTCTCCATCATGAATAAAGCTATTATTGTTTTTAGTCAAGTAAGTTACATTACACTCGTGTTCATTTCATATAAACTCTCGCAAGGTACATGTAAGAAGCTGAATAATATATGTTAACAAACGAAATGGTTTCCTGCAGCGACCTTGTGGTTGTATTAAAACAAGGGAACTTTTCAGTAAAGACAAAATTTTCAAAACACATACAGATTTACATTAATTTTAACCGTGACTGCAAACTTGCCCTTTCTCATTTAGGATTTACCATCTGTCAGAAAGTGACATATTAACCGACAAATCAAATTGACAACATGACATTTGACATGATTTAGAATTAAGTTGTGTTCATGATTATTATGCTCGATAACGGTACTAGAATCTGGACAGAAATGTCGCTTTACAAATAAACAGAAGTTGTCATCCATAAACCTCATGAGGTAATATTGACATTACCTCAACTTCTAAATGCCTCTTTAAAAAAATCTGTTTATTCATTGATAAACGATAAATACAATTGGACATTTAAAGAAAACTTTTTTATAAACCAGCCCAAAAAAAGGCGTATGTATAATTCCACTTGCATCAGAACTCTGAAGGTCCATTGACAATATTTAGTCATAATCCTTGCATAATATGACGGAAAATCATAAAATAACATGACAAATAACGAATTCTTGTTGATGTCGCCGTGTCAGAGTGGTTTTATTAAAAATATACCTTTCGCTTATCTCTCATCCAAGTGTTGACATTAAGATTGATCATGTTTGTTTTCCAAAGATGTTATTCAAGTTTTCCAGAAGTATCCGATTTGTATGGTTTTCACTCGAACGACCTATGTGGGGATTGGAACCAGTTACCAGCGGAAGGTCGTGGGTTTCTTCCCACAATAAAACTGGCAACTCCGCCATATAAGTGAAATAATCTGGAGTGCGGCGTAAAACACCAAACAATCAATCTATTGATTTGTATGTTACATACGTATCACTTGCACACATGCCCGGAACCAGCGAAACGAAGATCATTGAAATGTGCTCAATTCAACTGTTGTTAATATAAAAATGATTGCCATTGGTAACTGTCCGAGCTAGGATGGACAGTTGAGTTTTGTTTTGGGTTTCTTTTGTCTGCTTAGTTTACTGACTGAGAATCGGTCTGGATTAGCTGCTCGGTACAAGCCCGTTGTGGGTGCGCTTGTGCTGCATTCTCGGCTGTTTGTTTACTGACTGTCAGACAGAAAACAAAGCAACAGGTTATTTCCTAAATAACTCTTTCAATTCCTTTTTTTGTGGAAAGTCGACTTACAGTCTTTTATCCGAGATTTGTCACTTCTTACTTTTCTACTAATCTGAAGATCAACGGAGAATCAGAACAAACTTGCGCGGTGCATCAGTAATCATGTATGTTTCTCTTTATACAGGTGGATGAGAATGTTTCACTTCCGGTTGTCATGGTGGACGGTAAAACGGAAACGGCCAAGTGTGCAGTTTTCGCCAATCAAAGTTACAGTAACGAGACTGTTGATTGTACAGACGGTTGGGAATATGACAGAAATGTGATGGTATCCTCAGTTGTTACACAGGTATAAAACTTACTAAAACTCGGCACCAAATTAAACTCTCAATTTTACCATTTTATTTATGCAACGAAATTTAGCTTTATAATTAATTGTACCATTTGGTGTCATTCTGTTGTTTTAGCCGAGAAATCTGGGCTCTGCCGATTTTTTCCCCCTCAGTCGCCGTAAGACCGATAATCCGGGTTATCTGTTGTTTATGTTTCGTTACATAGAGGAAATAAAAAAAAAGAAACTATACAGAAAAAGTTTATTTAATTATCGTTTTCATTTGATATCATTCAGTTACTCCAATGCCATGCTGGGTTTTTTTTCAGTAAGGTTGAAAGCTAAAAAGTTGCTTTAAAATAACCAAAACAATATTAGTCCAAATTGTGGTTTCAGTTGTCATTATTTTACGTTTTCATCTGATCGTTATAAAATTATTGTTCGCCAAAAGCGTAGCAACAAGTCTATATCCATCGCTTTTTATAAGCAACAAAGCACTAAAGTGCATTCATGCATCCCGGTTAATTGAAGTTTTACCGTTATAAGTATATAGCATTTCGTCGATTCGTACAGTTTACTGGTTTTACTGAGATTTTTTTTATTTCAATGCCAATTCTTTAGCTGTTCAAGGTACTTAAAACCCTCAACTTTTGCCAGTCGGGATTTACGTAAAAAAAAGTGAGAATTTTTGGCCGCTCATACCCCATTTAAATTTCAAGAATATCGGAAACAAAACTTTATCTTGTTCAATTATTTTGGTTTATTTTTTCAGTGGGACTTGGTGTGTAAATACAACTATTTAGCGGAGATGTCTCAATCGGTGTACATGATAGGCCTAATGACAGCCGGTTGTATTATGGGGACAGCGTCGGATCGTTTTGGTAGGAAGAAAGTCATGTTTGCTGGATTCGCAATGGAAGCCATTGCGGGTATATCCGTGGCGTTCGCTCCTGATATTTATACATTTACTGCCCTTCGCTTCATTGTCGGTGTTTTTGTTGTAGTAAGTTATTTTGTGGGAGGGATTTGTAGAATATTATTAAAAATTGTAAGAATGTTAAAAGAATTAACCAGATTAGTAAGTAAAATGTACCCATATCCAGGTGCGGTTTGATCCTGATCTTCAGTAATGGGGTTTTCAACGACTTTGATTTCACGACAGCTTGACGTTTTCTAATTGGCCTAAAATGACTATTCATAGATTTGTTTTATTATTTCATGCAACAAATGTAAATTGTTTTATTGTTGCGAATGAATTATAGATAAATGAACTGTTTGAAACTCTCTTTAAACGTGGGTTCTGTTCTATTGAGAAATAAATATGGCATCACCACGAATGCCGATTTTTTGTGGACAACACGAGCTTAAAGTGGCATAAGCTGCCGAAATTCACACTTTTTTTTATAATTTCTGATCGTCACGACAGTAAGAGGCTTTGAAGGCCATCGAAAAACTAAATGATTGGCGTTGTAATGAAGAAAATCCATACAGTATGTGGCCTGTATGAACCGAAAACGTGTTCGAAAAGTAAACAAAATTTAAATAACCGGGACGACCATTCATTCATTCTAAGCCAAAGTTAGTTCAAGAGAACACTTTATCGTACATTTTCGAGACTAGAAGCACTAAAAAACTTCTGAATTATACGTCTTGAGAAAAATAGCCGATAATTTCAACATTCGGTTTCAACGTCAAAATATCAACATTTTGGCAGCTCATGTCACTTTAAAAATAGACACTGTACTTGATAAAGACAACCAGAGAGGAGACGAAAGCTCGTGTTGTTCACTAAAACTTACTTTGTGGCGATGTCTTAATTATTTCTCATTATATAAATTAGTTTTATTGAGCTGTATATTTGTTGTATTATTTCAGGCAGCAAATCTGACTGGATTTATTGTTGCGTGTGAGTTATTTCCTACCAAACAACGATCTATTTTTGGGACTCTCCACGAGCTTCAGTGGTCTCTGGGTTGCTGCTGGTTGCCCCTCATTGCCTATCTACTGCGGGGGTTTATATGGCAATATACACAGATAGCAATCTCTCTATTCACCTTGTTAGCCATCCCGGCTTGGTGGTAAGTGACGAGAATGTCCACATCCTTGATTCCGGTTAAATTCCATGACTTCGAATTTAGATTTCCATGATTAAATAAAAGTTATTTTTTTAGTTATCTAGTTGGAAATATCCAAAGTCTATGCACATAATGCATTGTTCTTGTATTGGTCAACTATCTTGGTACACCAAGTCTATGTAATAAAACAGGTTTTATAAAAGTGAATCAAACCTCTTTGTTGAAAATTAAATTTCCTTCGGAATCGTAGCTGAATCACTTTCATTAAGGAATAAACGTTTACTTTATCGTCCTTTGGGACAGCGGGTCTATATAATCAAAACGAAGTACCGTTAAAAAAGCGATTTTTTATTCGTTATTATCATACCTTTTGTTTTCGACTGTTTCCTGCGCAGGGTTGTGCCTGAATCACTGCCATGGTTGATATCGAAGCGACGCCTATCGGAAGCTGAAGCAGTCCTGGAGAGAGCGGCAAAGTTTAATGGGAGAGAACTCCCCAAGCTATGTCTCCATGACAACGTGACAACGACAGAAAACAATGAGAATACCATGTTGTTAACACCTTTATCATTATTCAAGACTCCGAAGATTCGAAAAATTACGATAATCGGTTCTTTTTTCTGGTGGGTGTTTTTGTTTTTTTCATGGTTTTTTTTTTCTTCAAATTAACAACATCTATAACTTTCTAATTTAAAAGCACACTTGCCGCGAAAATCCAGAATACTTTTAACATAAAAAAACAGTGAGCGGTTTTCTGTATTTTTCTCAGACAGAAGAAGTTAGGAACTTCCTATTTTTTACCAAAAATAGAAAATTAGATCAAGTACTCGCAATGTAAACAAACCCCGAAGTAGCCTACACAATATTCGACAGTATATTCCCCTATTTGTGGGCAGTTTTGTCAACACTTGTGGGGCCTCCGTGGCGCAGTAATCCGAACAGCCTTCCACCAATGGGTCGCGGTTTCGAATCCCACTAAGTCCAATAATTGGAAAATTTTCTGACTGGGTTTTCACTCGAACGGCCTATGTGGGATGGTTGCCAGTTACCAGCGGAAGGTCGTGGGTTTCCTCCGGGCACAGAACCTGGTTTCCTCCCACAATAAAACTGACAAAGCCGCCAAATATTTATGGACACTAAAACACACGGGCACAGGGAAAATCTTCTTGTCTAAAATAACCATGGAGACAAGTTTCTAATTGTGTTAAAAAGAGGTATATCATTTAGACCTTTATACCCCATCATAAATTGTTGTAATAAAGTAAACCTATGATATTTCATTAGGTTGACGACTGACAGGAGCTTGGTCTTAGTCAGTAGAATTTTCTGGAACACTTTGTATTACATTGACAATGCTTACGTATCTTAAGCTATGGTAAGAATATCGTCAGACTATATATTATAGGGTCATGGGAAAAGACAGTGAAAATTTGCCCCCCACCCACCCCCACCCCTTACCCAGAAAAACCTAGGTAGAAGGCAGACAGGGGAGTTTAGCCCTGACCAGTATGTCTTTCAAACTCTTGTTCTTTTTATAAGCAATGACTGGCCTTTGGGTCAGAGGTCGAGCAAGTTTACTTTGAAGTAGTTTGTATTCTTCTACTATAATCTTGGCCATAGCGATGCTAGCTTTGTTATACTGAAAGACAAATGGTATTATAGTTTTTTCACGGCATCTTCCTGGGTCCAAGTTCAAACCCAAAGGATAAATAGTTTGTAATGTTTGAATCCAAAAACTTTCCCTTTCCAAACGTTTGTGCTTGGTATCTGCAGCCGAAGTGAGAAAAGGGATTTTCTCAATAGGCATGATTTCAAAATGGTCCTTGACCGAATGACCTAGAGTATTGAAATGTTGTGCCACAGGTACATCATGTTTAAGTCTAATACTAGATAAATGGTTGGCTGCTCTTTGTCGTAGAGAATTCTGAGTTTCTCCAACATACTGTTTGCGACATTTTTTACATGTGATAACATACACGATATTAGAGGAGTCGCAATTAAGATTCTGTGCCATTTGATATTTGTCGCGAGATTGTTCTCCGAAAAAGGTTCCGCGATCGGGTACGTATATATCGAGTTTGCATCGCGTCTTAAGGCATTTCATTGATGTACCTGAGAGAAATGTTGGACGGTAATGGTACACCCGTGAAGGGGAGGTAAGCGTTTCGGGGGCTGAAGGGGGAAGCATGATTTGTCTTACTGTGTTAGATTTGATCCTTCGGAGTAATCTAAAAGAATACCTCCTAGGGAGGAGAGCTTTAAAAAGAACAGAACAAGCCTGGTTAAAGAAATCTGAAGAACTACAGTTTCTATAGAATCTAAAAATCTGAGACTTAATGACTCCCTTGAAAGTGTGAGGAGGATGGTATGACCCAGCATGTAGCAGCTGATGAGTGTCAGTAGGTTTGAAGAATACTTTGTAATCTAGATGCCCAGTAGTATGATATGTATGACCCTTGTAAATAGTTACATCCAAAAAATACACAGAATTTTGATCAATAGTAGGCTGTAACTTAATGCTTGAGTCGTGAGAATTAAGAGTATCAATGAAAATATGAAGGTCTTCCAACGTATGCTGCCAAATGATAAAAATGTCATCCAGATACCGAAGGTAAATAAAAGGTTGTTTGTGACATTTGTGAAGAATATCACTCTCCCACTCAGCCATAAAAATAAAGGCAAAGTTAGGACTAAAACGTTTCCCCATAGCACACCCTTTAATTTGCTGAAAGATCTCCCCATTGAATTCAAAATCGTTACCTTTTAAGCTAAGTTCCAGCAATTCTAACATGTCTTTATCCGGACGACGGTGGTCAGGATATCTTTGGAATGCTGATTTTATGGATTTAAGCCCCAAATCTATAAGTGAAATAATCTTGAGCGCGGCGTAAAACACCAAACAACAAATCAATTGTCAACACTTGGACGGCCTCCAATAAACATCAACAGTGCCTTCTATCTATTATGTCCGAATACGGCGGATGTTCTCGCTTTTACAGTCACAGTTACAGATTATTGCAAAAACAATTTTTATTCCAACATTTCATAGAAATCATTACTGAAATTGTTCCATGCGCAGCAAACAGAATGACTTTGAATTGCCCCATACTGTGTGAGCATGATTTATTGACAATGTCGCCGAAAAAGGTAAATGCACTGTAGCGTACTTCTGGTTTTCCTGAAGTTCTGGTGTAGGTCATAGAACATGTATGTCGACATCGAGTACTTTTATTGTAATAGAGGTATTTCGGTTTCACCTATGTCACATTATGGATATTTTGTTGCCCGATGCATATAAAGAATAACAGACTAATTTAGATATTTGTTTTGTCTCCAGGTTTGCAAATGTAATTGTATATTACGGCCTGTCTCAGAATGCACCAAATCTTCACGGTGATGTTTATATGAACTTTTTTTTACTTTCTGCCATCGAGATTCCCTCCCTTGCATTGTCCGTGGTATTGTTGTACAGGTAAGTCCCAGAATTTTAAGGGTAGATTTATTTGTTTATTCACCAAAGAACTGTATGTACATGAACTATCAACATAAAAGAAGCTGCTGCATTTGTTATGGCGGGAATAAAGTCTTAAAGACTCCGTATGTCCCACTTAATCAATTCCAGATCTATTAGTATTCTAGAAATCGGTACCACTCTGCATTTAAATGATCTACTATACGGTTTATTCAAGAAGGGAGATTTGTATTGTTCATTAAGGACCCGACAGCAATTTCTATTCGGATATACTTCGTTTACAAAAATAACAAACAATAAAGGGCCAAGGAGAAATCTTTGTCGCATGCCAAATCCTACTGTTTTCAACGTTGTCTCCATTAATGACTAGTCTTTTACGGATTCCCGTGAGCAGATCTAAAACCTCCTCAGACCATTTCCCAAGCAACCTGTCTTCTCAAACATCAGGGCTATGTTAAAATAGTTATCAACTAACAGAATCATTTTTATTCATCTCCATTTTATGTTTTAATCTCATCTTTGAGGAGAATTAATTACCATTGTTCTGGCAATTAATTAATTTGAACTTTTCATTTCTGAATATGTTTTGTTCTGTTTTTATCCTAGACATGGACGGAAATATCCTACTGGAGCACTGTATTTCTTATGTGGCATTGCGTGTTTTGTGTTACCATATATTCCAGAGAAAACAGGTGAGAGAAAATTTAGCCAAGAACTGGGGCATCTTTCAATAGTGCCTGCGTTTAGCCAAGAACTGGGGCATCTTTCAATAGTGCCTGCGTTTAGCCAAGAACTGGGGCATCTTTCAATAGTGCCTGCGTTTAGCCAAGAACCGGGGCCATCTTTCAATAGTGCCTGCGTTTAGCCAAGAACTGGGGCATCTTTCAATAGTGCCTGCGTTTAGCCAAGAACTGGGACCATCGTTCAATAGTGCCTGCGTTTAGCCAAGAACCGGGGCCATCGTTCAATAGTGCCTGCGTTTAGCCAAGAACCGGGGCCATCGTTCAATAGTGCCTGCGTTTAGCCAAGAACTGGGGTCATCTTTCAATAGTGCCTGCGTTTAGCCAAGAACTGGGGCATCTTTCAATAGTGCCTGCGTTTAGCCAAGAACTGGGGCATCTTTCAATAGTGCCTGCGTTTAGCCAAGAACTGGGGGCATCTTTCAATAGTGCCTGCGTTTAGCCAAGAACTGGGGTCATCTTTCAATAGTGCCTGCGTTTAGCCAAGAACTGGGGGCCATCGTTCAATAGTGTCTGCGTCTATTTCAGTCAATACAGCTGCCTGGTCTATCTCCATTCTGCTATCCCATTGGATAGATAAAAGTTGTTTTGAAATTTTATTGCAGCCAACTTTTGAAAACTTTCTTGCATCATCAAAGATTGCATCAATACCGAATTCTAAGAAATGAAAAGAAAGGTGAATTAGATGAAATATCCGTTATTCGATATAATTATTTATGAACACTAAAACACACGGGCACAGGGAAAATTTTCTTGTCTAAAATAACCACGGAGACAAGTTTTTAATTGTGTTAAAAAGAGGTATATCATTTAGACCTTTATACCCCATAATACATTGTTGTAATAAAGTAAACCTATGACATTTCATTAGGTTGACGACTGACAGGAGCTTGACCTTAGTCAGTAGAATTTTCTGGAACACTTTGTATTACATTGACAATGCTTACGCATCTTAAGCTATGGTAAGAATATCGTCAGACTATATATTATAGGGTCATGGGAAAATACGATTATTATTTGACTGATCCGAGCTTCAATTTCATACCTTTCTGTTCTGTTCCAGCTGACGGGACGGACATTACTTGGATCACCATTGCTCTAGCCTTGATTGGGAAATTTTGTATCAACGCCGCATTCACTATGTCCATGGTATACTTAGTGGAGTTGTTCCCGACTGTAATAAGGTAAAACGTTTAAAAAGTTTACTGAAGATTGATTGATTGATGTTATTTGACATTGCCAGGTTTAGCGGAGAAGAAAACCGAGCTAATTTCCCGGAGGAAACCCCTACCTTTGGCGAGTACCTGGCTACTCTTCCACATAAAAGCGATCGAGTGAAACATACACTCAGAATTTTTCAATTTTTATTTGGTTTACTTAGAAAAAAAAAGCTGAACATGTAATTTGGAATTTATGGGTGCCCATGAGCAAACTTTTTGAGATTTGGAACTAAAGTGAAATTTTTATCCAGACGTTATTCTGGTCGTAGGATAAGCCGCGCATCACAATGGAAATTGTTGGGATGTTCTGCAGGTGTTGTATAAGTTGAACAATTTCTGGTTTGCTTTTTCACTCGATCGCATTATGTGACAGAGTTAACAGGTATGCTAGCCGAGAAATCTTGGATCTGCCTAATTTTTTTTTCCGTGTTCGTCATAGCCAAGATCACTTCCATAGTAAAAAAAATGATATTTGATAAGGAGACCCGCCGAAAAAATCGGCGGCGCAAATTTCACAACAAATAAGCAAAGAATAAAATATTTACCACTGCATTCCGATAGCATAGACCACGAAGAAGGAGTTTGTCAAACTTATGCCGCTGTAAAGTGACTAAAGATATATGATTGAAGTATTTCTACGACGCCCCGCACAGTTTAACTGGTCGTTTAAATGTTTTACTATGGCGGTTACGTCAGGTTGAAAGCCAGTGGACTTCGAAACAAATATTGGCTGCATTTTAGGGAAAGTTTGCCACTTTACAGCGGCGTAAGTTTGACAAACTCCTTCTTCGTGGTCTATACTATCGGAATGCAGTGGTCAATATTTTATTCTTTGCTTATTTGTTGTGAAATTTGCGCTGCCGATTTTTTCGGCGGGTCTCCTTAACAAATATCACTTTTTTACTATGGAAGTGATCTTGGCTATGACGAACACGGAAAAAAATACGGCAGAGCCAAGATTTCTCGGCTAACAGGTATGCCTACCCGCTGAATGTAAGGGGATTCCTGCCAGGCAAACAGTTCTATTACCTCCTCTACTAAACATGTCAGGTTTAAGACAACGCCTTGAAATAAGTGAAAGGATATTTAAACGCCAATCAATCTTGGGTCCCGATACCTCGAATAAACAGCTTTTCATTTCTAAACCATGCTATTTATCGTTCATTTTTGTTCTCCTTTCAGGGCCACGGGTTTTGCATTTACCAATATCTTCGGTCGAGTTGGCGGAGTTATTTATCCATACATTCTATACCTTAACAAGAGAGATGAACTCGGGTCTATCCGGACGTCACTTCCCTATCTGCTCTTCGGCGCAGTCGCAGTTGCAGCTTCTGTGCAAACATTTTTTCTTCCAGAAACGCGGGGAAAGACATTATCAGAAACAATCGAAGACCTGGAGAGCCCAGAGGCTTTTAAAACCCAAAAATTCAACGTGGAAATTTTATCTCAAAACGGAAAACATGATTTCCAGAAGAATATAGAAACAGTCAAATCAGCTGAAGCCTTAGGAAAAGATAATCTAACTTTTGAAATAACAAAATTCTAGTAATTATTTAACTTTTCAAAATTTTATAATAGCTGTTATTTTTTTTAAATATGCGGTATTATTTATTTCACCAGATCCGATAAAAAGTGTTAATGAATAAAGCCAACCAACTAATAATGGACACGAAATGAGAAATTCTAAGTGTATTTTTCACGCTATCCACGTATGTGGAAGAGTTGCCAGGTACTTGCCGAAAGTCCGGGGGTTTCCTACGAACAAAGAGCCCGGTTTCCTCGCCCAACAGTTCTTGCAGCATCGCCATGTAAGTGAAATAATCTTGAATACGAAGTCATCAATCAATCACAGTATATTCTAACGCCTGGATTGCAAGGAAGAAAAGACAATTTCGGAAACCAACCACAACCCAAGTCTCAAACAAAGACGAAACAAAATTAATCCATAGACTTTTCATGGTCAAACAACTGTCAGTTGATTCTACACTTTAATATTTTCTAGGTTTTTATGACGTTGGTTGAGAATCACATTCGGTACAACGTTCCAATTAGTCTTAAGGTCCAGTTCTCACTGTGTGATTTGTCGTACCGACTGGTAGGATGCGATTAAAATAGATGCTTTGAATTGGTCCATATGATTTGTCAACTGTCAAATGCATCCATTTAAATAGCATGCTACAAGTCGGTACTACAAATCGCACAGTGAGAACGGGCCTTTATGTAATGATTTTTAAAACATTTGACTGTGTTCGAATGTATTAAGTTTATCAGAGGGAAGCTACGTACGAATTACAGTGAAACTTCGCTCAAGAGTTTTGTCTTTCGAGAATTGGGTCATATTTGGTTTCATAATTTCTCTTTTTTCCATAGCACGTTGATGATAGTCGGCATAACAATTGACAGTTGACACACTCATTGTCTTAGCCTTTCTGACAGTGTGCCAAATAAATGAATTTTTACGAACTATTTGCTAGTAAAATCACTAAAAGTAAACATGGGACACATAAAATACGTTTAATTTGAAAGTTATGATTCAAGCTATTCAAGACGCATATATAACCGCAATCCTGGGCTTGTATTTGTTTACATTGCTGGTACTTTTCATTTTCAAATTAAAACTGCAAATTGATTGTCAAACAGTTTTGGAAAAAAGATGAAAGTTCCTAACTAGTTCTGACCGAGAAGAGTCTTTCGTTTTTTTTATTATGTGGAATATGAAAAAGACAGGGATCGATAAGAGATGAATTTATAGAGGGTTCTTACATCAGATTCCTGGTAATACAAAAGTTATCAGATGTAGGTACTTCGTGGTGATGCCGTAATCATTTCTCATCGATATGGAACCCACGTTTAAAGAGAGTGTCAAACATTTCTTCATGACAAAGATGTCTCTGAGACTTCAGACACGATGAGACAGTCTTTAAATCTGAACGGACCGTCACATATACAGTATATTCTGGTTGGCTAAAATTCCTGGACATACAAACGGAAAGGGGGATTTCCAAAGAAAGCCATTCGGAAATTGGCTTGTTTTTCTATTGTAATGATTTCTTCTTACCGATCATTTCATGGGATTGACTAATCACAGCGAATTTGTGCCAAAATCAAACAGTCACATACAATATATACCCATTCTGGCTGTAAGATGATTGTCCATACAGACGGAAATAGGGGTTTTCGAAGAAAGCCATTCGGGAATTGGCTTGTCTTTCTGTTAAAATGAATGCTTCTTACGGGTTATTTCAATCGAATAATTAACTGATCATATAGTGAATATTATCAAATCGATACCGATACATATATTTGATGTGCAAAAATCGATTTTTGTTTGTTATATACGTCATTAAACAGCTGGAGTAAAAGGTTTAAAGACTGTATCATCACAAAAAATACGATTCTACAAACAAAAAGAAATAATTCGTCTTCTATTCCACTTTCATGAATTTTAATCTAGCCTTTCATTTATCTGATGTTACTCTTGCTTGACTTATGAAGGAAATTAGATTTATTATAAGGATATCACTATAGCAAACTAAAAACCATACTCCAAAACTATAGAAAATCATTATTTTTTCCTCAGGGTGTCTGTATCAATTGACAACCTCGGACAATTATAAACGTATTTTTTTGCGAAACTATTTCATTTAGAAAAAAATGAGGATAAAAACTTAAAAATAAGTTGTAAATACGGTGATCGGGTCTCTGACATGTGGTTTCAATGTATTGAATATCGATCTAACAGAAATCAATAATAGATAACGAGTTAAGGGGAGAACAATTTTGTATTCATAGAAATGTCAAAGAAGTTGGCCAAACTTAAGATACGAGACGGTCTTCAAATCTCAACTCACATTTCACATCTTATAATAAGATGTCATGATAAAGCTTGTATCCATGTAGTCCGGACATCCAATCTGAAAACGGAAATCCTCTAGTCTTAAAATGTTTTCGAACGTAATTATATCAGAGAATAAATGAAATTGTTTGCCCGGGTACGGAAATATGTCTCCATGTTCTCTGAACTCATTAATACATGTGTATTTCCTTCAATCGTATTTTATTAAGATCATAATAATTGGAACAAGCAATGCAAAAATATCTTGCTATTTATTTCATAAAAGGGGTCATTTGCAGTAAACAATCCTCTGGCGAGCTGCCTTGGGCCATCGGGCATAACATCAACATTGAATTCTGTATACCCCAGATAAAGAGGTATGACCTGCCAAAATTTGAATGGACGCGCCAATAAGCTAAAACAACCAACCAACCTGCCAAAATTACGATCATTAAAAAAAGTCATTTGAGAGTTTGAGGTGGGTGTGTGAGAAACAGCAATCCACGAAAACTCGACCCTCTTCCCTATAACAGTGTGGGTGTAGTTATATTAATAAGGAACATTTCTATTCCTAAATATGGCCAAGTGCTTTTACTTTGAGAAACACAGTGCACAGGCTATTGAAGCTGAATTTCTCACAAGTGACGAACTCCTTTAGTATATTTATGAACACTAAAACACACGGAGAAAATCTTCTGGTCTAAAATAACCAAGTGTAAAAATTGTGTAAAAATGGTATATCTTTTAGACCTTTACACCCTATCATTTTAGTTGTTTTTTAAACTAAACCCATGATAGTTGATTAGGAGCTTGGATTTAGTCAGTAGAATTTTCTGGAACACTTTGTAATACTTTGACAATGCTTACGCATCTTCATCTATGGCGTGAATATCGGTAGCCTTTGGGTCAGAGGTCATAAAATGGCAGTCGGATGTAGGGCTCGTTTGGCATTCATAGATATGCCACAGATGTCTCTGAGACTTTTGACACGACGAGTCTTCAAATCTGAACGGACAGTAACATACAATACTTACTCTGGTTGTAATATGCTTGTCCATACAGACGGAAATAGGGATTTCCTAAGAAAGCCATTCGGACATTGGCTTGTCTTTCTGTTGTAATGAATTCTTCTTACCAATCATTTCATGTTGACTAATCATGGCGAATTCAACTGAATCGATAGATATATATGATGTACCAGAATTGATTCTTCTTTCCTATATACGTTATTATCTAGCTGCAGTAAAAGCTATATTATATAAAGTCTAATCTACATTCCATAAATTACGATTCCACTTTTACAAAGAAATAATTCACCTTTTTACTCCACTTTCGTGAGTTTTTATCTAACCTTTTATTTATTTGATGTTACTCTTGCTTGACTTATGAACGAAACTAAATTTATCATAAAGATATCCCTAAAGCAAACCAAAATCCATACTCCAAAACCATCGAAAATATTTTTTTTTATTCTCAAGGATGTTTGTCGACAGGGATCATGCTGAATATCTATAGATGTTCATTTTTCAGGAGGAATGAAAGTGTTATATCCCTTTTTTCACGCGTGATATTCTTTACATTAAATGTCAAACAACCAAACAAGAGAACCAGTTCAAATAGAACAAATTTTGTACCCATAGAAATGTCAGAGAAGATGGTCTTTAAATGTCAACTGCCAATCCAGATGTAATAACTCGATGTATCGGTAAAGCTTGTTCGTTTTCATGAATCCGAACACCCAATCAGAAAACGGAAATCATCATGTCTATGGATGTATTCAAACATGATTATCAGCAAAGACAATATTATGACGGACAGGGTAAATGGATTTACAAGGACACCAGTCGAGACACAAAGATTTGCCTCCATTTTCGTCTCGGAAATCATTCATATGTTTTTGGCTGTTTCCCGAAATGGGGGCAAGTTGCTTTACTTGGTTGTCGCTTCATGTGTATTTTATGCACCTGTAAAACCTACGATTATTAGAAGAACTTTGATGAATTGGAGATTATCGTGACTAGCGAATATATTCCTCAGTTGAAATTCACAAAAAATGCTATTGAGACTGAGTTTCTGACAAGTGACGAACTCCTTATTATATATTAAAAGGCCAGACATCTATAACGGATAAAGAGCCCAGACGGCATTCATTTGGTATTCATATAAATGTCAAATATATCTCTGGGACTTTAGACACGATGAAACAGTCTTCAAATCTGAACGGACAGTCGCATTCGGTATGTTCCGGTTGGCTAAAATGCCTGTCTCTACAAACGGAAAATGGGGTTTCTAACTGTCTTAGATGTCTCTGAGAGTTAAGACACGATGAGACAGTTTTTAAATCTGAACGGACAGTCACATACAATATATTCTTGTTGACCAAAATGGGATTTCCAAAGAAAGCCATTCGGGAATTGGCTTGTCTTCCCGATGAATGAAATTCCTTCTCATCGAGTATGCCATGTCAATAAACGTACACTCCCCGTAAGGCGTTGTAGCCTTTCTGACATTTCTAATGAAAGCAAATTTACACAGGCTTACTACAAGTAAAACCACTAAAATTTAACAACAATCAAAAATCTGTTACGTGTTGGGTTACCCTCATTTCAGGTCTTTTTGTGTGTAGTTTAGAATCTAAAAGTTATCGGCAGGTTTTTTTGTCCCTAAAGCCAGACTCTTCGTCTATATTACTCAGATAAAAAAATGAATATTAGTAATTTAATTTTTACAATTAGATTGATAACACGGTTAAATCATTAGAGCGGTTGTGTGCGTGTCCAGGTCCGGAGTTTGTTTAAGTTGTGGGTAGCTAGCAAAGTATCAATTTTAATTTAAAAATACAAAGGATGCCAAAACTTTCAAATTTTGGCAATAATAGGGCCTGGGAGTCTACCGAGAGATTTCGCGATATCCGGTGACAGATGACGTTTTTTGTTGACGTTGTCAGTTCGATTGACGTTTTTTGTTCTACCACGTCAGAATTGAGCTTCAAATTCGAATGATAAAGGCTCCCCACATGCGTAATGACAATGCCGGTGACAGGAAATTTGTCGAATTGTCACGTTACTCCCGCTCCCAATAGAACATTTAGATACGAGATATTCTTGAACAGAGACAGTATTCAAATTTTATCTGACATTAGACATACGATAAGAAGATGTATTGATAACCCTTTTTTGTTTCTATGAATCCGCAGAACGAATCCGAAAACGGAAATCCTCTTGTCTTTTCAGGTTTCCAAAAGTTATGGATTTGAAAAGATGTCCGACAGGATAATCTGATAAATTTCCAACAAACACCTCTCAAAGGGGTAACCACAGGTAAGTCTTTATTCCCCAAGACATATCACAGAAGTGCCAACCCACTCCGCGTGGATCACCAGGTCAAAATTACAAAATACAATTCCCGCTCAAACAGATTTAACATAAAACCATAACCATACATTTAAAGTGAAAACGGACTTAAATAGTGAACAATCTGGTCTACCTTTTTTTAAAATTTTCAAATTTGAAAAGTTAATATAAAAACGATATTAAATAATGGTTAAAGATATATATAATTTTTGTTAGTACATTAAAACTCATTAAGTCAAAAAAACATTTACATTAAGAACAATTGATTTGAAGACATTTAAGAAAATCTATGATTTGAAGATATTTAAGAAAATCTATACAAAAACCCTTTCCAATAAGACAAACAAATTAAAAATGTATATAGAAACTCTAAAGGCATGAATTAATTTCTTTACAAAACAGTCAATTATAAAGACGCTGAGATCAATCAAAATTTAGCTGTAGAAACCTTTCTTCAAGGGTTTTAAGTAATAAATGGGGAGATGCTCCCCGTTTTGTTAAACAGTCAGCAAGTTGTTTGCCCGTGTCTGACCAAACAATTTTACGAATTTGTCCTGATTCTAATAGTTCCTTTATTCCACTTATCTCAACACGGAGACGTTTTTCTGACACACTGTTTGTTGATGCGACAGCTTCATGAAGGGCACTGATAACCAGGGTCTCCCAAAGTCAGCTCACTGTAGAGAGATGCTAGATAGACACCTGCGTCTATTCCGTCCGCCAATGCTAACGTTTCAGCAGCTAAAGTGCTACGGACGACACGCCGGATCCGTTTTGAATTCCAAGCAATGGGAGAGAACGAACCATTTTCCCCAGTTAATAAAACTAAGTAACCACCTTGTGTCCCCCCATCATGGAGGTTACCGAAGGAGGAATCACTGTACACAATAAAGGATGGTTCACCTTTTCCAAAATGTTGAAATTTAAGAGTAACCGTTTCACTTTTAGCTCTCTTAATGATTTTATTAGCTTCCAGTAGATCCTTGACCTTGGCATGTTTTACCTGAGAAGCAAGAGCACACACGTCAAACACTATGTCCGGTCTACTCTGGTGTGCTAACCATAACAACTGGCCAATTTTAGATCTTAAAGATTGTTTTTCATATTCAGATAGATCACAATCTTTTTCTTGGGTTCGGCATTTGTCCACGTTTATGAAAGTTAAATGCTTGGCGTAATTACTTTGGTGTAACAAGATATCACTCTCACAACAATTTAGTTCAATGCCAACATAGTGAAAAGGTATATCTTCTTCCTTGCCTATTTCGAATTCATTCCTGACACTGTTTATAACAATTTGTTCGAACTGTTCATTTCCGGCCCATATAAAATCATCCACATGACAGGCTATTATACCAAGCAAAACATTTTCATCGTTCATATAATAAAACACAACAGGATCAAGTTTTGATTTCCTTGCCCCAGTTTAGAGAAGAGCTGATTTAACGCGACAATACCATGACAACGAGGCGTCACCAAGACCGTAAACACATTTTTGTAATTTCCATATTTCACCAGTACATCTAGCTTCTTTTGGGGGACGGATGTAAACTTCACGTTCTATTGTATCTCCCTGCAAGAAAGCTGTTTTAACATCGATAGAATGAGGTAACCATTTGTTCTGAGAGAAAATTGCTAGTACAAGTCTTAAAGCTTGTTTGGAACACGTGGGAGAATCTCTAGGATAAGATTCACTGTTAACTTCCTCAAAACCACGAGCCACAAGTCTAGCTTTATGAATAGGTCCTTGTTTAGACTCCTTAATGGTACAAACCCATCTAGTGGAGACACATTTTTGGTCATTGTCAGGCACAGCAATATAAACGGCATTGTTTTCCCAATTATCTAATTATTTTGCCTTAGCACTTAACCAAACTGTGTCCTCTATTATCATAACATTATCAGTTAAATCTACAGGGGCTTCTTTCTCTGAAATATTTGTGGGAAACTTTAAATTTACAACTTTACTCAAATCAACGGATTGCTGGATACCCTGTAATAATTCTGGAGTGGTGTACTCTAAATTATACCAAGTTTTCTTTTTTCCTGTGGATTTTCCACTTCTACTTATAACTTTGGCGGCCACCAGTTCACCATTCTCAATATTATCATAAGTTATGTTTTGACCAACTTTGACTTTAGATAAATCTATAAGAGTATCATTAGTATCATGGATGGGTTCATGTTCCGAATGGCTAGAGTCTGTAAGGTCCATATCATTTTGGTCTGGTGTTTTACCACTATCAGTTTCGTCACATGAAAAGGAATCATCGATATCCGACTGACAGGTGTTATCAGTCAGAGACGTGCTTATTTTAGGATTAGCTTTTGGTGAATGTTGGTTGATATTCGTGCAATGGTTTTCAGTTTTACGAATCTCTTCAGAATTTGTAGAATTCACTATTTTCTGAAGACGGCTTTGATGCACACGTACAACAAGCCCTCCGTGCCGGGCAAAAATGACAGCACCGTCTTGGCCTATGACAGTTGCCGGACCTTTCCATTCTGAACAATTTGGCCGACAGTAATAAACTTTATCACCAGTTTGAAAAGTTTCAATTACTTGACGGGTTTGACGCCTAAGGGCCCGTCTAATTTTTTCCGAGTTTTCTGCTTCTACAAAAGCGCGCCTGGCGCTATACATTGATGCAATATGCTTTCCGACTGTTTGGCTATGGGTGACCCCCTCCAGAGCCGGGGGCCTGTCATTTAAGACTGAGGGCAAGTTTGGATTACGACCATAGACAAGTTGATAAGAACTGAAGCCATGGCAGTTATTTAAGCTATTTTTGGCCATAACTGCCCAGGAGAGGGCAATATCCCAGTCATAATAGGTTTCTGATTTCACTTTATTCAATATATTGGTAAGAATTTGATTATGCCTCTCAAGAAGGCCATTACTCCAGGGACTGTATCCAGCAGTTGATTTTAATTCAATGTTAAAATTCTCACACATATCTCTTACTTCAGCATTTTGGAACTAAAAAGTCTCTTGGGTGCACCATGGACACCGATCCACTGTTGAATAAATTTACTGACAAATACCGAAGGTTTTATACTGTCAATCACCGTTGCTGCACTGAAACGAGAAAATTCATCAATTATATGTAAATACCACAATGAGGGGCCCAACTGGTGAAGATCGACAGCCACAGTTTCGTTGAAATCAGAAGCAAGTGGGTATCCCACAACAGGTTTAGGGACTGGTTTTCGAAATTTCAAACAAGTTTCAGAGTTCTCTATACAAAGTTTAAGTTCTTTTAAAAGATGTGTGTTTTCATGACCAGCATTTACCAATAAACCTCTTAAGCGTTGAAAAGATGCGTGGCCAAATTGACAATGCAGTTTGTACAGTACCTAGTGCCTTTCTTTTTCTGCCAAACCTTTTTCTATCAGGAGTATCTCATTAACGTCAGCATCCGTGGTCTTAGAGGTCCCAGATATGTCAATACAATAATGGCCAGTGGAAGTAAACTGAAGTTGAACACATTGATTAAACATGGTTGCTTTGTCATTCTTCAAATCTAGTACCGTTCCAGCACGTTTTAAAGAGGTTCTACTTAAAAGTAATGGGATATCTGCGGAAACAACCTCAGTATCAATTTGACAATTTGTTTTACCAAACAATGCAGGTAACATCACATTTTTGAAAGATTTAATCTGTGCTCCGTCACCAAATCTGAAAAGCCTGTTGCTGGGGTTTTCCTGTAATTTGTTTTTATTTTCCCTATTTAATGTTTTTTGAAAATTCTCCAACCATTTATTTCCACATACGGTCCTAGTACAAGCAGTATCAATGACAGCACAGCCATAGGATTCAGTAACTAAAATTCCATTTACAGAGTTATCTCCTCTTGTTAAGAGTGTTATGTTACAGTTTTCTGTTTCACATTCAGTTAATTTTACATCTAAATCCGGTTTTCCACTTGATTTGTGGGGACAGTCCTTTACCCAGTGAAAAACTGATTGGCAAATAGCACATTTACTTCTTCTTCCAAATTTGTCCATTGGATTTGTCCCTCGAGAAGGATATGATCTGTTAATGTTTCTATTCACTTGTCCACCCCGACCTCTTATTCCAGGTTTATTATTTAAATACATGGCCTCTTCTTTAAATCTAATCCCAAGATCTGTTTGGGTTGGCTTTTCATTAAAAATGCGTTTCAGTGACGATTTCATTGATTCAAATTTAAGGTCGCTGGCTGCCGTTAGAACTAATTGTCTCTCTTGTGTAGATAAATTGGCACAATCTAACAACTTGAAGGATAACACAGCATCCGGTAAAGACATATCATATCTTTTACACCGAATGTATAGTCTATCAAACTCGATGATAAAGTCCGATATTGACATTGTCTCCTCTTTTTTAAAACTATCAAACTTGGAGTAAGCCTCATATGCTAAATCTACACTATCTCTTTGAAATAAAGAATCAAGAGCATTGATGAGAACGTCCATACCTTCGTCCGAATTGAGTTGAGATACATCTATTTCCAAAGCTTTTGCTTTTGCCTGCCCTTATAAAGATAGCGTTACTGCCAAAGCCTGTCGCTTTTTCTCCAAATCTGTTACAAGTCTCCAGACAGCTATCTCACTTTTCCAGGATTCATAAATGGTTCCTGGGCCCAAAACAGGTGGAATTTTATAATTGCTGTGTGCCATCATTCACTGTTATCGTAACCACGATCTGCAACCATTGATAAATGTCCAACAAAACACCTCTCAAAGGGGTAACCACAGGTAAGTCTTTATTCCCCAAGACATATCACAGAAGTACCAACCCACTCCGCGTGGATCACCAGGTCAAAATTACAAAATACAATTCCCGCTCAAACAGAGTTAACATAAAAACCATAACCATACATTTAAAGTGAAAACGGACTTAAATAGTTAAGAAATCTGCCTCCATGTTCACTGAAAGCATTCAAATATTTTCTTCCGTTATTATCGGATAATATTTTGTGTGAAAATGACACAACATGGGGTGGAACATGACAAATAAAATACCTTGTAATTTAATTCGTTAGTTTAGTATGAGATTTAAAAAAAAAACGACAATCAATAAAACAAAAATCATTTGGGGGTCGGAGATCAGGCTGTTTGATTGGGGGATCGGTTGATTGATTAGGGATTAGCGCCGCTACCAAGCAAGCTGTTTAAGGAGCAGTAAGGCTCAAAAGGACAATCAGCTTTTAAACGAAGACCCTCCTTCCAATAACAATTTTCAAAAGTTTAGATACTTTCTTGAAAAATAAAATTTCTATACTAAAATCATTTCAAACACTTCTACATTGAGAATTATTGGAATATTAAGCAATAACATGGCCTCTCGAGACTGAGTATGTGACAAGTGAAAACATTTCATATGAAATGTCGGCTAGATCAGTATGTGAAAAACTAATTATTGACAAACAGCTTAGACGGACTTAGATTGGTATTCACAGAAATGTCGTAGACATCGGACAATGGGGTATGTTATATAACATAGGATCCCGAATGACAAGTCTGGTCTGCCTGAATGGAGATTGATTGATTGATGGGGGTTTTACGCCGCGCTCAAGATTATTTCACTTATATGGCGGCGTTGCCAGTTTTATTGTGAGAGGAAACCGGGCTCTGTGCCCAGAGGAAACCCACGACCTTCCGGTGGTAACTGGCAACCGCCTGAATGGAGAAAACGTAGTCGAAACGGGATGGAAACCAGCTTATTGTATTGTACGCTTTTGTAATGTGATGGCTTAGGCGAGGTTACCGCATTTTGACAACGTATGAATTTATTACACAAAGGCCATAGATATATGACCCAACGGAATAATGAAAACTGAAACCCAAACTATTCAGAAGATTTCGATAAAACAGAATTAGCTAATTGTTCGTCATTTTCACCGAGAAGTAAACAGTAAGAGTTCTTCACTGATACCAATCCTGGGAATGTGGACCACGTTTAGATAGTTATACAAGCAGCTACCTCTTTAAATGCACTTCTGGATTTTGTCCGTTTTAAACAAATATCTCCGACTAGCACAAGTAGCCTCAACGATGTTTTTATTTCAACTTCTGTTGACAAAAGGAATCTATGAAAAGTCCGAATTTTGGCAGCTTTAATAGAAAGCTTGAGTCGGACTGGGGGGCTGTCGCTCGAACCGATTGAGCAGCCAAGCCGCCCTAACAACCCGACGAAATAAAAGCAATGTGCTACATTTGTTTAATCTAAAATCTACCACGAATAAACAATTACGTTGGTATCAAAACCCGGCCTCCAACGAATAAAGATCACGGGTTCGAATCCCACTCAGTCCAAACAAATTGGAAAATTTTCTGGCTGGGTTTTCACTCGAACGGCCTATGTGGGATGGTTGCCAGTTACCAGCGGAAGGTCGTGGGTTTCCTCCGGACATAGAGCCCGGTTTCCTCTCACAATAAAACTGGCAACACCACCATATAAGTGGAATAATCTTGAGCGCGGCGTAAAACACCAAACAATCAATCAACCAACGAATGCATGGCTCTTCCAGTAAACCAAGTAAAATATATTTACATTTGAAGCGAGAAGCCTTATAAGGCAGATAGCATTTTCCGTGGCTTCAATTACAAGCACTATAAAAACAAAAACAGCCCGAGGAAACTTATGGCATGGAAAAGATGAAAGGAAAATTAAGGATCATAACCTTAGAGAAGATAAAATGCCGTTGACACTTTCTCACATTCTGGTTTTTGGCAACAACACACGCTCTGTAGTTATCCGATTAACCAACGCACTTTGCTTCTGTTACGGGGAATATCTTGTGTAGGTCTCTTTGTTTGATAAAAATCATCATTTCATCATATTTCCTCGAAAAAAGTGACTAATATTCAATCTATTTGATGGCCTATGTGGAAGGGTTTCTAGAACTGGTTGAAGGTCAGGGATAACCTCCGGTAGAAGAGTCGATTTCCTTCCACACTCAGCCTGGCAACGCCGCCATAAAAGTGAAATAATCTTGAGTACAGCGTAAGAATATCAATCACTCAATCCATCGATTTCAGTAAAAATCAGTAGCCGAGCAGATGTCGCGTATCTCTACTAATGGATGAACAAAAACACAAACAAGTTCTTTCCCCTTTTTAATGAATTTTATCACATCTTAGTTTATAATTTAACATCTCCATAAATGTCCCAATAAACGCTTTAAATGGCGTACAAACCCTGTAAAAAGTCATGTATTATTCAACAGATAAATGAATCTTTCAATTTATAGAAATGGTCTGATAAATAAAAGTAAATTCATCTATATTTACATGTTATTTTAGACAAGAACATTTTCCCAGTGCCCGTGTGTTTTAGTGATCATAAATATATATTTACATGGAATTACATTATTTACTGCAGTGGTGCAAAAAAAAGTAACAAAAAAAAAACACGTAATTTTAACTTGAATAAGGAAATATTAAAAAATATACAGGAGTAAATAAAGGTATCAGCTGAGCCAATATTTCTATAGGTTTCAGTGCAAAACCTTGAGTATAATATATGTATATGGACAGGACAACATCCAGGAATTCCCATATGTTTGATTACCAACCAGCCGCCTTGGGATGTTCTTCAGGCTACCTATATAACATTTTACCTTGGTTCTTTTAGACAAGAAGATGTTCCATATGTGCGCGTGTTTTAGTGATCATAAATATAGAAATTCTTTACATTTAATTGTATGCATGTCAATTTTTTCGAAGGTTTTATTTATAACCATAATTATGTGGATTCCTTGTCTTTATAAATTTTACCAGGAAAATAACAGTATGTGATGGCACAAATAAAACAAACAGCATTTACAAAAACCCCAAATATTACAAAGACAGAAGACATACATGTAACTCTGACAAACGAACATAAAGGCATATTTTGAAAATTTAAACTTGTTCTCTGACATTATTCTACTTCATCAAACTATTCAATGGGAATCTTTAATAGCACTGACATTATTAGCGTGGATGTTAACAAGTTTCTCATTTACAATTTCAAATATCCATCGCATGATGCTGAAATTACCTGCCCAATTTCAAACACATAATGATCCTAATTTAGCCCGGATTTTCGGTCTAGAGGGCGACTTATTTTATATTTGGCTGGCAATGTGAATACGAAAAAAAGAAAAAAAATTCGACAGAGCCCAGATTTCTTGGCTAGATCCTAAGTGAAAGGGTATTCGGTACTGCCGAAGGACAAGGGTTCCTCACTATAAAACCTGGCAACTTTGCCATAGAAGTGAAATAATCCGGATTCCAAAATAAAAACTCAATCCAATCATATATGTATAATCCAAAACTATTGTATTAAGTTAATACAAAATAAAGAAAAAAAATCAGCCCCGGAAAGAGTTTCCATTTTTCTCATAGCGAGGATTCTCGTTGGCAAAAGTTCAATTATTTCATTATACCTGCCAGCAAAATGTATTCTTGGGGAAATAATAAAGACCCCCCCCCCCCCCCCCCCCCCGCACCCCACAAAAAATCGCTTCCTGACACAACTTCTATTCTTGAGATAAGATTTTGAAAAAAAAAAAACAGAATTGACACATTATCAAACATAATTTTAATTTAACGATTTAATTAAGCTAAATATTGATATTTAAATTGCTCAATATGTAATCAGGGTTTAATGAGTGAAAGTAAACAATAAGAAATTCCCACTCCCCTTTCAACTGCCAAAACCGCCACCAAAAGCAGAAAAAACATTTACTCTCCTCCCTTGCTCTGTGATATTGTATAAAAAAGCACTCAAGTCGACTACAGCGAGAAATAAATATAACAGGTTCGTGTAAAAAACACATTCGAGTGATAGCCCATTTTTAATGTTCATAAAGTTGTGATGGACTAATTAAAAAGATTAAAATATACAATTCTTTCATCTGTCATTATTTAATGAGCTGTTGCTCAGCTGCCATAATTTCTTAAAATTCAGACTTTCAAAATAAAACACAAAAAGTTAATTTGCATGGATTTCCTTTTAAAGAGTGGACCGTGACTCTCAACTGGTTCCTAATTTGTACATTTTTAAATATTGGCCTGACCTGGACTCTCAACTGGTTCCTAATTTGTACATTTTCAAATATTGGCCTGACCTTGACTCTCAACTGGTTCCTAATTTGTACATTTTCAAATATTGGCCTGATTTTAGCAATTAGCTGGTTCCTAATTTGTTTAGTACATTTTTTTTATATTGAGCTGACCTTGACCCTCATGATCTGAGACGACCTTGACATTGGGATGGTTCATGATCTGAGACATGACCTTGACCTTGGAATGCTTCATGATCTGAGACATGACCTTGACATTGGGATGGTTCATGATCTGAGACATGACCTTGACATTGGGATGGTTCATGATCTGAGACTTGACCTTGACATTGGGATGGTTCATGATCTGAGACATGACCTTGACATTGGGATGGTTCATGATCTGAGACTTGACCTTGACATTGGGATGGTTCATGATCTGAGACTTGACCTTGACCTTGGAACGCTTCCTGGTTAGAAGACAAATCCCTGTCCATGAAGTTGACGTTTGGTGAAGTTGAGCCACGTCATGAAGCTTTCCTTATAATACGGGTTTACATGGAACTGTAGTGGGGGCGGGGTGCTGGGGTTATCAGAGTCGGCCGACAGAGCAGGTGAAATGGGAACAGAAGGATCCTGTACAGTTGTATTTACACCAGACAAACAGACATAACTGGACGACTTATCAACAAACTCTGCCACACGATCTGTACTACATTCCTGTCAAATAAACAAGTATTGATTGTTATCTAGACATATCGTCTACATTTGTTGTGGTTTTTAGTTTAACTTCATTATTAGAGAAATAAGAACTTATAATAAATATCAGATTTACGATTCCAAATTGATTTTTCGCAAAAAGTACATTTAAAATCTGACTTAGTCTTCGGGAATTCCCTGCTGATTTTGTCCGAGAATGCATCAAAAGTGAAGCCAGAGATCATGAAACGTGCACAGCTAAACAGGTCAATTATAATAATCATAACAAAGAGAAATAATAATCCCAAAATAAAACTCCTTATCCAGCATGCAGTCCATGGGTGTTAGGAAAGTTAACATTGGTCATCCGCAACCTCATCTTACTGTATATAAACAGTAGAAAAGCCAAATTTTAACGATATTTTCTGTCGCTCTGGGCATGTGCCTTCAAACTGCACGAAATTTTTTTCCATTATAATATATACACATATAGCGGTTTAGGATTTTCATTGATTGATGTTTTATGCCCAACTCAAGATTATTTCACTTATATGTCGGCGTTGCCAGGTTAAGTGGAGGTGGTGACAGGGCTCTGCCCAGATGAAATTCTCGACCTTTGGCACGGCAATTCATGGAGTGAAAAACACATTCTTCGACTGGATTAGAACCAGCAGCCCATTATGGGAGGCTTGTGTTGGACTGAGAGACTAATCACTTTGCCACCTGAGACCCCAGCTATTTCTGAGGAAGGATATCATGTCCATTTATACTGAAAGAGGCCTCGGTGTTCCAGTGGGTGAAAGTGAGTGGAAGATTTGCCAGGTACTTGTCGAGGGCCGGGGGGTTTCCTTGGGGCAATGAGCCTGGTTTCCTCCCCCACTAAACCTGACAATGCCGCCATATAAGTGAAATAATTTTGAGTACGGCGTAAAACATCAATCAATCAATCAACAAATACTCAGAGAAATGTGACACTGACCTGCTGAATGGCTTTCTGGAAGGAATCCGTCCATATAAGTGTAATGATATTAGGTTCTGTGACACGATCAACACACTCCAGTTCTATGGCCGTGAAAGCCTGTTCTTGATTGTCTTCCTCACAATTGATCACAAAGACAATATCCGTGGTCAGTAGTAAGGTGACGCGTACGGGAAAACCCCCAGCGTCAAACTGGACGGCAGGTAGCTCCATCAGTAGGCTGTTCCCAGGAGGAAGAGAAGACAACAGTTTCCTGTGTGTTGAAAAGAAAAGATGGATAAATACAGCATTTTTTAAATTTCTGAAAGTGGCATGAGCTGCCAAAATATTGCCATTTTGACGTTAAAACAGAATGTTGTAATTATTGGCTATTTTTCTCAAGGCGTATAATTCAGAAGCTTTTTGGTGCTTCTAGTCTCGAAAATGTACGATAAAGTATTGTTTTGAACTAACTTTGGCTAGGAATGAATGCCCATTTAAATTTTGTTTTCTTTCCGAACACGTGCAGGCCACATACTGTATGGATTTTCCTCATTCCAACGCCAATTATTCAGTTTTTCGATGGCCTTCAAAGCCTCCTTCTGTCGTGGCGATCAGAACAGCCAGGATATACAGTGTATGTGTATACATGTATTTTCTATTCTTTGTTTATAATAAAAACTACCTTAACGTACAAACTGTTTCCAAGATTGATATATGGAGAAAGCTATTTCATACTTCTTGACAAATATTATGAACAATTAGCTTATTCCGTTAAAACACAATTTTCCCTTTATTTGGCAGCTGATGCCACATCATTTTATTTATACTTTTGTTGAGATTTTATACATTGATTGATTGATGTTTTACGCCGCATGCAAGATTATTTCAATAATGTTGACAGGTTTAGCGGGAGAGGGAACCGGGCTCATTGCCCAGAGAAACCCCCCGACCTTTAGAGAGTACCTGGCAACTCTTCCACATGCGGTGACCAAAGTATATTTGGTCTGAGTGTGATTTGAATCGCGCCGCATCGATGGAAGGTCTGTGTGGGACTGAGGGACAATCACTCTAACCAACTGGACCAACGAGGCCCCCATGTGTTTTATACAGCACTCAAGATTACATCAGTTAATATAAGGTGGGAGAAACCAGGCTTATTGGTTGGTAGATTGGTCTCATATGAAAGGTTAAAATGTTTATTTGAAGCCTCAATTGGAAGCTTCAGTTGGATTTCATTCCAAGATGTATGGGAGGCACGGGGAGGTTTGATTGATGGATTGATGTTTACGGCGCATCAATCAGAACTGTTTTCCATACATTGTATGTTGGAAGGTTTAATGGTGGAGGGAATCTGAAGAATTGGGGGGTAATTCTCATATTCCCCCAAGATATACTTACCTGTGCAAACACTTGCCTTTCGACCCTAGGAGAGAGAGCAACATGCATTTTACACACTAAAATAAAAAATCTTGCCCTAATGTTCTGTATATACTATCCTAGTCTAATACCCTGTACTGACTGTCCATTTGTAGGCACCGCGCATGCGCAACCCTTCCTCTTCAACTTCCTCTTTTTCAACGCTCGCATGCGTAATAGTGAGGGGAGGTTGGGCCGGGCTTAACTGTTTGCACAGGTAAGTATATCTTGGGGGAATATGAGAATTACCCCCCAATTCTTCAGATTCCCATAGATATAACTTACAACTGTGCAAACACTTGCCTCGAATCCCACAGTATGGAGGCGGGACTAATACGCAGTACAGAGCATTAGAAGATTTTCTTCCGGTAACATACTGTTCATTGACAACCAGCCTTAGTCACTTCGGGGCTGTTACCGCGGCCCTGGAGTGACAAAGGTAGTAAGTCTGCCGCCAGAGCAATAGGGAGCGTAAGTCTCATAAGAATTATTACGAGATTTTGTGATATTCGGTGACAGATGACGTCATTATGATTAAGACCGTTTTTGATGACATTGCAATTCCATTTGACGTCTTTTGTTCCATAACGTCAGATTTAAACGTCATTTTGGAACGAAAAACGGTCAGTCACATGCGCCGGTGACAGGAACTTTGTGGAATTCACACGTGACTGGCGCTCCCTATAGGCACATATACGTTGGCGGACGGTTTGAAAGCGGGTCGAACCTGATCCGCGTTCGATATTATCTGACGTGACGATTCCAGATAAAGTAGAGTTTCCTTAGATAGTTTGTCAAAAACTACGAATGAAATTCCACTGTAGATGAGGACGTCGGTATTCCATATGAAATTAGAAATCCGCCCAGCCCCAAAGGACTGTGGGACGTTCGATCCGTTCGCCTAAATCCTCGTTCTGCCGAAGACATTGTGTGGGGAAATCATCGTTTATTAAGCCGCTTGGTAAACGAAGATTGCACAGGAAATATATTCTCTATTAGAGAAATGTGTTTTATTTCATTGATTTATTTATTTCTTTTGAAATAAACTTCACTCGGAACGGAGTAAACAACATTCCTGTGTCGGCTACGAAGACCGGTGGTCTTCGCAAAGGTCCGCGCTCAAATCTGCAGCCTTTCTGCGTCTTGACAAGCAAAGTCAGCACCCAGGCTCAAGTGGCCGTACATACTAGGAATAACGGCTGTTCGTGTATTTCTTACTACGGTAATATACACAAGCACTGCAGGTTTCGGCGTTCACATCCCGTCGATCCGTAATGGCGAAAGGGTGTAACAGTAGGCTATCCAACAGGCCTATCAACCGACTTGTTACTGATTAGCCAATCACCGCTCCTTTCTTTCCCCGGCATGGGAATTCATGAAGATGGCGGAAAGAGGACAATTCCAGCAACTGTCGAGAGAAAACATCTCTAGTATGGTTTACGTCCGAACTTAAGATCTGTAGTCAGAACAGGTACGGTACTTCTTTCTTTTGCTCGTTTTGAAAAAAAGAAGAATTTACTTGAAACCCAGTTGGCGAGAAGTTTGTCTAAGATTTGAAGGCAACGATATTCTAATGAACTAGGAGCTCGGTCTTGTAGATTGCTTGATTGGTCTTCGCGCCGCACTGAAGCTATTTCACTTATATGGTGGCGTTGCCAGATTGTGGGGGAAGAACCCGGGCCCAGTGCCCGGAGGAAACCCCCCGACCATCGACATGGCAACAGGGACTCATCCAGGGAAAATTTGGGCATACCATTTCGGTTAAAAATGTTCCCACAATAAGACAAAACAACATCTCAGGCCCAAAATTCAACATTTAATGCTATTTTGACATTAAAATCTGTTGGTTTTAAGAATATGGGCGGATTTTTTGCTTGTGAGTTTGGGCGCCCATACCTGTATACAGGTATCAAAATGTCTCTGGATCAGTCTATGGGCAACTCCTCCGCATACGGCAACCGCCATAATATCGAGGAGTTGTCATTTTGCAACGGTAACTGTGAGAAAAAAAGGTCAGGCCAATAAGTAATAGTAAGCTGTCTTGAGGCAATGCCACAAAAACCAAACAGCGCATCATTTTAAACTACGAACGGGCTGTTATTAATTTACAACCGCGTAGTAGTGACATAGTTTATCGGTCAGCCTTGAAATCTGAATGAAGGCCGAGTGAGCAGTCCAACCTGACGATTGATTAACCGATGAATTACGCTGCACTCAAAAGCTATTTTGCTTATATGGTGGCGTCGCCAGGTTTAGTGGGGGAGGAAAACCAGGCTTATCGTCCGGAGTAAACCCCGAACTTCGGCAAGTACCTTTGGAGTCTTGCACATACCCATCTTGACGAAGACTGCACGTGTGTCCGACGAGTGCAAACCTCGCCCTGCACTAGTGTAGTCTCCTAAGTAGTATGGTGCGAAGGTCATAGGGGACCCCCAAGACCAAACCTCCTAACGCCCGATCCCATAAATTATGGATGAGGGCTCACAATACTGCCAAGGGCCTGAATCCAAGAAGATTAGTCCTCGCCAAGGTTGCTCGTTGACGATGGCAGATTTATGTATGAAAACAAGATGAGGGGTACCTAGATATTACCAGTCGTCATGATTGGTTAATGGTCCCCCCCCCCCCCTCATGACCTGTGGCACAATTGGCAGGTCGTCCTGCAGGTCCAAGGAGGGGAAATCCGATTAATGTATTAATCGCTGATTTTTTGCTGCAATCCATGTTATTTCACTAACCGGGCAACTTGCCAGGTTTAGTGGGCGACCCTCAGGGGAGAGGGTTGCATGGCTGATGCTTTACGCCTCCCTTCGGCTTATTCCACTTATACTGCAGTTTTGCAAGGATAAGTTGGGGAGGAAACCGGGCTCATCGACTGGAGGAAACCCCCAACCTTCAGTTAGAACCTGGTAACCCCTCTACATACGGCGACCGAGTGACAAGTCCCCTCAGAAAATGTATTTGGTCTGAGCAAGATTCGAACCCGCGCCGCATGACTTGTGTCAGTGGGCCTAGGATTGACATGCACCCCAGGCCTGTGTACTTAAACTCGTTGAAGGGCCTTGGTTTTGAACTAGGTTTTCAAAATCAAAGGCAACCAGGTGGGGTCCATAGCCTAGCTTAGCAAATGGGGAGACTCCCACGCTTGGGCGATTTCCCTCCGGTAAGCACAAGGCGAGTGTGGGTGACACTCGGGAGAGGTCGAACCCTGCGTTAATCCTGTTAACGACCTCCATCACCCCGCTGATAGGGGGGGGGGGAGCACCACTGCTTGGATGTGGCGGACATCCCCGTCATGGTGGGGATCCTAGTGGACCGCCTCTCAGGTGGCGGCTCTTAATTGAGCAGCCGTTGATTGATATAGTCCAGGAGTTCAGAGAAAGTCAAATATTGACCGTCCGTCTCCGCTACAGACACCGAGACAGAGCTTTCTCCCAGAAAATCAAATCTGGGATAGGGGTGTCTGGTTGGAGTTGGTCCCTTGATCAAGTACTATAAAGTGGATTCATTGATTGTTTGGTGTTTTACGCCACGCTCAAGATTATTTTACTAATATGGCGGCGTTGCCAGTTTTAGTGTGGGAGGAAACCGGGCTTTATGCCCGGAGGAAACTCACGACCTTCCGCTGGTAACTGGCAACCATCCCACCTACGTCGTTCGAGTGAAAACCCAGTCAGAAAATTGTCCAATTTTTTTATTTTGGATTGAGTGGGATTCGAACCAGCGACCCATTGGTGGAAGGCTGTTCGGATTGAACGTCCAACGACTCGTGTACATGGACGTACAGACGTGGTCGAGGCCGCCGTATGCTAAGCCCCCTGGTGGGTCGACAAATCCAGAGTTGGGGTGACGCCCGTAGGCCAACCAACCGACTCCTGTTGTCAGGTGGATCGACTCGTGTGTATGGTCGTACAGTCGTGGTCGAGGCTGCCGTATGTTGAGGCTCCCTGGCGGTTCGACAGATCCAGAGTTGGGATGACGCCCGTAGGGTAACTAACCCACTCCGGATGTCAAGCAGACCCACTCGTGGACCCGGGCGTACAATGGTGGTCGAGGCTGCCGAATGTTTAAGCATCCTGGCGGCTTGACCGATCCCGAGTTGGGGTAACGCCCGCAGGACTCGCCCACTCTGGTTGCCAGGCGGATCGACTCGTGTACATGGCGTACCTTCGTGGTCGAGACCGCTGTATGATCAAGCCTCCTGGCAGTTCGACAGATCCAGAAGTTGGGATGACGCCAGAAGGCTCAAATCACTTCAGTTGTCAGGCAGTTCGACTCGTGTACCTGGGCGTACAATCGTGGTCGAACTGCCTTTGTTCAGGTCGTAGCGACCTGGGACCCTCCACTGCCTTGCCTCCCGAAAGAAGGTTAGCAATGGAGACTTTAACGCCCTGGTTCGACAGATCCAGAAGCTGGGATGAGGCCCGAGGGCTCAAACCGTCTTGGTTGTCCGGCTGCTCGGCTCGTGTACCTGGGCGTACAGTCGTGGCCGCAGCTGCCTTAAGTTCAGGTCGTGAAGACCTGGGCCCCTCCATTGCCTTGCTTCTGCGAAAGAAGGTTAGCAATGAAGAATTTAACGCCCTGGTTCGACAGATCCAAAAGCTAGGATGAGGCCCGAGGGCTCAAACCGCTTTGGTTGTCCGGCTGCTCGGCTCGTGTACCTGGGCGTACAGTCGTGGCCGCAGCTGCCTTAAGTTCAGGTCGTGAAGACCTGGGCCCCTCCATTGCCTTGCTTCTGCGAAAGAAGGTTAGCAATGGAGACTTTAACGCCCTCAACGTTTGCTCCATGGCACTCAAACGTTTTGTATCCGACCCGCGGTTGTGCTCCGCTTGGTGGGGGGTCGGATCGTCTGGCATGGGAACCGGCAGGTTCCGTATACAGGACAGTCATGGTCAATGAACGTCCACCTTCCGGGACACTCGTCCGTGTGACGACGACGGCTTTATATGGGTAGATACAGACGACGCTCCGTCGCTCATCTGTGATCAACTGTTGAACAACAAAAAGAAATACATGTGGTGACAACCCCAACCCTAATGTATTCATTTAAAGTAAGCAACACCAGAGTACCCGATTCCGTAGATAAAATCCCGGAAACACATACCGCCGTCTGAACAAATCAAAAGAAAAACAATAAGAATTATTTCAATTTTATTATTTTTTTTTTTTTTTTTTTTTTTAGATTCGGACTTGCCCGATTACTCCCATCTGCCGAATCTGGAGATATTTCAACATCGACTTAGATGATTTGCATCTCCTGGTGGATGTAGAACGTCTTCTATCGAATAATCAGCCACTACACACACAAGTTCCCATAGTATTTCCAACAATCTAAAACATAATGGAAAATATGGATTTAAAATCCGGGAGAGCAGAAGTTTAGAAAAAAACAAACAAAACGAGAATATTATGTGGGAACACAATCTCGCTAAACAAACCCCGTAAGGGTGTTGAATTATGCCTCCCCCGCTGTACTTAAGGGGTTGGGTTGGGAAGCCGACGAACAACACAACACGACCACATGGCGTGGTGAAAACTGGACCAGCGTTGGTACCCGAATCGGTTGAAACGGTAGAGTCCAAAACCCCTCAAATATCCAAAAATAGAACATTTTGTGTGGCCAGAAAACCTTCCGTAATGTAAAGGAAGGTATCTAGCCGCTAGGGACAGATAAATTCGTACTAAAAACGACTTAGAAAGAAGGATTTAGTAAAAAAGGTATACTCAGTAAATTTTAGCTGTTGCTTCATCCCTGCAAGTTGAAAAAGAGGAAGTTGAAGAGGAAGGGTTGCGCATGCGCGGTGCCTACAAATGGACAGCCAGTACAGGGTATTAGACTAGGATAGTATATACAGAACATTAGGGCAAGATTTTTTATTTTAGTGTGTAAAATGCATGTTGCTCTCTCTCCTAGGGTCGAAAGGCAAGTGTTTGCACAGTTGTAAGTTATATCTATGGGAATCAGCTCTTTGCCCAGAGGAAAACCTCTAAACTTCAGCGAGTGCCTGGTAAACGAATACAAATCCACTCAGAAATTTCTCAATTTTCCATTGAACTAAGAGGTATTTGAATCCACCATCTATTAACGACAGGGTAGCCTTGCCCTGGGATGAAAACTATCCCTCTGTACAATGATCCTCCAACACCTCTGCAATCTTAGAGGGATTCAAACAACAGTTACCAGCAGAAGGTCGTGGCTTTCCTCCGGGCATAGAGCCCGGTTTCCTCCCACAATAAAACTGGCAACGCCGCCATATAAGTGAAATAATCTTGAGCGCGGCGTAAAACACCAAACAAGCAATCAAATAAAAGTACTAGAGGGGAACTTGACTGAAGCAAAGGTTTCCAGAAGTCCAATATTATACCTAACTGGACAGAGTTCCAAATATATACAGTTCTTACCAAACATTTTTCACCCTGCTATTTGTCATTTTGGCCCAAAGCTCTGAGACTGGGGCAGATCTTTGTTCAGCTAACCGCACCAATCCTGTGCTGTGTAGGAAACCTGCACAAAAAAATACAACTATGATGATATAAGGCATGGTAAAAATCCGCCGTTATGAAAACTGAGGTAGAAAATGAAATTGTTTATAATTGTAATAATTAAGCCAGAAACACAATAATGGGATTGTTAAAATGAACAGGTAACCCAAATTAAGTCACTCATTGATTGGTTGATTGATTAATACTTTACACCACGCTCAATATTATTTAACTTTTTTGGTGGCGTTACCAGATTTAGTCGGGGAGAAAAACTGGGCTCTATGTTTGGAGGAAATCCCCGACCTTCAGCAAGGACCTGACATCTCTTCCACTTACGACAATCAAGTGAAAAATCCACTCTGTTTAATAAGTAGGATTGGCACCTACACTGCATCAATAGAAGGTATGTGTCGGACTGAGGGACTATCACTCTAACTGACTGAGCCACAGAAGCTTTCTGAGTGACCCATTGGAGAATAAAAAGATGAGCTTTGTGTAACAAACCTTAGTCAGAAATCTGATGAAAGAAAGCCTGATGGTTGATCAATGCTTCCTATTATTAAACAGCCATTATTAGGAACTAGAATTCTTTCTGCTTTTATAAATATTACCTTGTCCAGTCTGTGAGACAAATTCCGCTGCTCCGCCTATAGGCTTGGTCACAACGCCCATTAAACCTTTTCCCACACCGGAGACAATGCCAGTTGCCGTTGTTGATACACGGACTTCATTCTGCAGTGCCCCCTGGATAGGTTGGTCTGCTAACCCGGCAACAGCACCTAGTAAATAAAACAAAACCGTTATACTAAATGGGAGTTGAGGTGTTGGTAAACCTAGAACGATCGTTTCGTTCGCGTGAAATTTCCAGCCTGTTGTCTTACGTTGCAATCCGTATAATTCAGAATACTGTATATACATTGCCCTCTTGAAATATTGATTGATTAATGTTTTGTGCCACACTCAGGATTATTTCATTAATATGGCGGCCAGTTTTAGTGGTGGAGGAAAACCCCTTCGGCGAGTACCTGGCAACTCTTCCACATATGGCCATCAAGTGAAAAATCCTCTGAGAATTTTGGCAACTTGATTTGGTTTATTAAAATGGTATTCTGACCCAGTGCCACATTGATGGAAGGCCTGTGTCACACCGAGGGACTATCTCTATAAGCGACTCAGCCACCAAGGCCTGTGTCACACCGAGGGACTATCTCTATAAGCGACTCAGCCACCAAACCCCCACCTCTTGAAATAAAGAATACATTATTATTATTCTGGTAACCCAATGATACATACCAAGCAGGCTCAGACCAAATCCTGTTAGACCTTGTCGAATTCCCGATGACAGCCCATCAGGACGAGTCCTGCGATTCTCCTCCTGTCGCTGAGAATGGTCTTTGTCCAATGAAAGACGATCCATATTCCGAGAAACGCTTGCAGCAAAATTTGTTATAGAGGAAATGGTCCCTGAATCAAATATAACACCTTATTTTAATAACTGGGAATTTGTCAAAAATATGTTGCACCAGTTTAACATATTACATGATGATTGCCATAAATTTATCTATAACAAATTAACATAAAACGCTTTTCTTTTGCAGAGGAAGAAGGGATGAATTCTTGAATACCTCTTACCACAGTACAAGTTTCCCTTTAAAAAAGTATAAGAGACAGATGGACAGACACCCTACATTGTGCACCATAGCTGGTGAAATGTCGCGGAGAAAAGAAAACCTTATGTACCATACCTGCTGAAATGTTGCGAAGGAAAGAAGACATTCCATTTGAGATTCCTGATACAAATGCCCCGGGACTTCTGGTTAGTCCAGCGTACGGTAAACGGAAAAGATCAGCCACTCCATTACCAACACTGCGTACTAACCCTGTGGGGTTTCCTAACACGTCCAGTGAACCAACAACTAAACCTGTTGAGCAGTTACAAAAAAAAAGATGCGTTAAGAGCAAATCTGAAAGATTCCTTATGGAAAACAATTTTCTGCTTTCTATCGTTACTATATACGACACATACATGTTCAGCAGTTACAAAAAAAGGATGCGTTAAAAGCAAATCTGAAAGATTCCTTATGGAAAACAATTTTTTGCTTTCTATCGTTACTAATGTACATGTATATACGACACATACATATACACATATATAAGAGGATTTTCCCTGTGCCCGTGTGTTTAATATAGTGTTAAAAATATATAGGCATAAGTAATAGTCATCAGGAAATCTTGACTGTGGTTGAACACCAATCAATTACAAGGTATACCAACATTCTTAAAATTCTGTAAACTTAGCTTACTAAATCCAAAGATCTGTTTATTCAATAGATTGACAACTTGTCTTTGATACAAGCTGATTGGTAAATAGTTTGATCATCTCTGTTCGATTATTACACATATATTATGTTAATGAGAAATTATTAAGGTATCACCACGAAATTAGTTGTTTGTGAACAACACAAGCTTTCGACAACTATACCGGTGTCAAGTGTAACACTTGCTGAAGACACCGGCCGGTATAGGTATCAAAAACTTGTGTTGTTCACAAACAGCTAACTTCGTGGTGATGCCTTAATCATTTCTCATTAGTATGGAACCCACATTTAAAGAGAGTTTCAAATATATCATACATTATGTTGTTCTGTTCCTTAAACATAGAGACTGCAAGTGTTTTGCCTTGAGAGAGGAGTTAACAGAAAATGCCCCTATTTTAAAGGGGGGGGGGGGGGGAATTCAGGCTTCCATACTTTATTTAAGTTTTGTATGATAGAAATTTAAAAATTTATAATTAACATAAATATTGATTACCTGCTCTGAATATGGCCCCTGATACATAATGCATTACTAACGCTTTTGTTAATTGGTAACCTGTTGTGAAGACTTGGTGGCGTTCAAACTTTCCGAATGTCAATGGAGTCTGGTCAGAGGCAATAAAAACCTTCAGGGAAGCGTGAACACTCAGGAGAAGTTTGATTGGCTGAATACTGAAATGGCGGAATGCGACTGGAGAGGCGCCGTTACAAGACGCGATCAGAATACTGATTGGTAATGCTCTTATGGGATTGGTTCGGAATGTTTCAGCGGGGAAATGTACCGGAATCAAAAGTTCAACTTCGTGAAGAATTCGATGGATGAAGGAATCGTCCACGTAAACACAAAGGGGCTGTAGCGATGCTTCTAAAGTCTCGTTGACGAGGCCTGGAGAAAACGGCGTGGAGGCGGAAACAAGCTGTACATGTAACAAACTATCCCCTTTGAGAAAAGCATGTTTTTCTATCACAGATAAGCTAAAAAATTCAGGTCCAAAAAACCGAAAAGATTCTCGAGTTCGATTTTGTTTAATGAGAGTGACAGGGAAGTCAAATTGTCCTTTGCTAAAACACTGGTTGTCTATCTGAATGTCCCCAGCACAAACAGACACACAGTATTTTTTTGCCGGGGGAAGTCCTTGTTGCCTAGGAGACGACACACTGGCAGGATAATAGGCAAGATATCCATCGTCAATTGTCAAACGTAAAACTTCACCAATGGATTCCACAGAAGATGTCTCATCCAAAAGTACGAAACTGAACTGCTTGAAAAATAAACCCAAACTCAAATTCACAGTTTCCCAGGAATGTGTTTTAGCTTGAGTGTTTTTAATACTGTTTGGGGAGTCGGAATTTCTACTGGAAACTGTTTCAGAGTCTTTTAATCTGGAAAGGGTTGGTTCAACAGAGACTTTCTGCACTTCCGGTGCGACGGTTTCAATCGGTTTGGGTGAACGTTTTTCAGTCGGAACCAGAACAGTCTTCTCATGTCCTTTGATTCTACTACGGATTTCTTTAGCTGAAATATCAGCTTTACTCACTGTTTCAACAACAACATGTGTTACCATGGAAACTTTTTCAACATGGACCTTTAGATCAGGCCCGTTGGGAATGCTGAAAATCCTGTCAGTTTCCACAGAGGGGTCAATCCCAGAGGTCCAATTTCTACTCTTTGAGTCAGTTGACGAGATCGCTAAGTGAATAGAAGGCCCAGACTCGGCGCTATGAATTTCTGGAAATTTACTATTTAGATAAGGTAATGTATAATGGGCGTTCCTGTATGGCTGAACGATGGGTAAACTTCTACATAACTCTGTCTCTTCTTGCACGGTGAAATCTGAAATAATAAATCAAAGAAACGTGGAATCACTGCTAATGAACTGTTTATGCTGTAGGCAAGTCAGTTTAAGTATCCGCAATTTTATCTAAAGCAATAAATTTAAAGGGGCATGAGCTGCCAAAATGTTGATATTTTGACGTTACACCATAATGTTGAAATTATTGGCTATTTTTCTCCAACCGTGTAATTCAGAAGCCTTTTAGTGCTTCTAGTCTCGAAAATGTACGATAAAGTATTGTTTTGAACTAACTTTGGCTAAGAATGAATAAATGGTCGTCCCGGTTATTTAAATTTTGTTTAGTTTTCGAACACGTTTTCGGTTCGTATAAGCCACATACTGTATTGAGTTTCCTTATTCCAACGCCAATCATTTAGTTATTCGATGGCCTTCAAAAGCCTCTTACTGTCGTGACTATCAGAAATCGTGAAAAAAGTGTGAATTTCGGCAGCTCATGCCACTTTTAAGGGGCATGCCAAGAAAAATGATATTTAAAACATATGCTATTCAATTGCTGTTTAAAAAAATAGGTTTCTGGTTGATCATAGGTAACTTTCCTGGCTCCAATAGACAGCTAGATATTTAGAAACTATTTTTTCATCTTTTAATGTTTATAACGATTAACCTAGTGTATCTAGTTTTCTGCAGTATATTCCTGGCTTATTACAAATTCAATATATTGTGACTGTTAGTATCAATGGTAGCAGTGAATTCCCTAAATAATGTTTTAAAACAAGTTTTGAACAGTACCAAATGATGGTTGTGTGTTTCCTAAAGATACAGAGTCTGTACAGTGAGGGGAAAGGGGATGCAGACTGTATGTCCTTTGGAAACCCAAACCCTTGCTTGGTATTAAAGTGGCCTTGATAGCTCCCTAAGTCTGACACAGGCCTTTCATTGATGCGGTGTGGGTTCAATTCCCAGTCAGGCCACACAAAAATTTAAAAAATGTCCAGCTACTCGTCGAAGGTCGGGGGGTTCCTCTGGGCAAAGAGCCGGGTTTCCTTTACCACTAAACCTAGCAACGCCACCATATAAGTGAAATAATCTTGAATCCGGTGTAAACCATCAATCTATCCTTTGTTAAATCTAGTCAAGAGGAGACAGTGCTTTCTTCCATCAGGGCCTTGGCAGAGTGATAGTCTGGCACTGGCTTCCATCGATGCGTCATGGTTTCTACCCCCCTCAGACTGAATAAAATCCAGAAAATTCTGAGTTGGTTTATCATTTCATTGTCGTATGTGCAAGAGTTTTCCTCCCTTCCCTGGCACTACCCCCATTAAAGCCTATATGTAAACTTACCAGAAGAAGAAAGATTAAGAAGTGTCTGTCCAAAAACCAGTGGAAAACTACATTTATTGTGTATCACACAGGCTGGAGCTTTATCCTCTTGAATGACTAGATAGGTTATCCCCCCTTTGTTATGGCCAGTGACCACCAGAGGGCGTGTGTGTACATGAGAATCTGTGTTTGTTGCCTTGGGAACAGTTACACTTGACCTGGTTCCGTTTTCAGTGGAGATAACTCTGACTGGACAGGATGGTTCTGCATCTCCTTCAGTCACATCCTTTAACCTTAAATATTGCACAAAACTTGGATTTTCATTTACAGTTACTTCCCCTGAGACCACTCTCCAGAAAAGGAGAGGAGAAGTGGTTGGCTTGAATTTGTCCCTCTCAATAACTGTTTCTGAAACCAAACTCTCATCGGAAGGAAGGGAAACCTGAAAAATAAGTTTGTGCTTGAAAAAATAAAAAATGCTTAATTTTTTCTTCTATTTTTTTAGGGGGGTCCCCTAAATACTCTAAAAAGATACAGTATGTGGCCTAAAGTCCTTCCACTTTTACTGTTGATAATTTGTTCTGGACAATGTTTATAAGGCATTAACTTTTCAAAAGTTTCATTTTGAACTTATTTATTCTTTAATAGGTAAACAAACCAAAGAGAATATTAAAATGGTTGCATTAACTGGTTAATACATGTAGCTAAATAACTGTGATTATTCTTTACCCGGCCTCCAAGTGGTATTGTATAGGAGGTGACAGACAGTCGTGTAGAGGGAAGAAGGTTACACACAGACACCTGCTCGCCGATAGTTAAGATTTTCATACCATGCTCTAGTTTGGCTTTCAACGTCAGCAAACAAACCTTCATAGAAAACAGATAAATAGGTGCATGCCATGGGAATTTGGATTATATGGTGAAGTGGAACAGTAAAATAATATCCATATGAATACACTGTATTACCCTTTTATGAAGATTGAAAAAACACAAATTATTTCTGCAGTGTTTTTTTGAAGATTGATTGATATTTTACGCAAAATTCAAATTATTTCTGCAGTGTTTTTTTTGAAGATTGATATTTTATGCAAAACTCAAATTATTTCTGCAGTGGTTTTTTGGAAGATTGATATTTTATGCAAAATTCAAATTATTTCTGCAGTGTTTTTTTTTAAGATTGATATTTTATGCAAAATACAAATTATTTCTGCAGTGTTTTTTGAAGATTGATCGATATTTTACGTAAAACTCAAATTATTTCTGCAGTGTTTTTTGAAGATTGATCGATATTTTACGTAAAACTCAAATTATTTATGCAGTGTTTTTTTTTAAGATTGATAGATATTTTACGCAAAACTCAAATTATTTCTGCAGTGTTTTTTTAAAGATTGATTGATATTCTATGCAGCATTCAAGATTATTTCACTTAATTGGAGGCATTGCAAGGTTTTTTAAGGGAAGAAACTGAGCTCTTTGCCAGGAGGAAACCCCCAACCTTCTGTGAGTATCTGGCAACTCTTCCAAATAAGGAGATGAAGTAAAAAAAAAAACTCAGAAATTTTCATGTTTTCATTTGGGCTAAGTGGGATTTGAACCCGTGCCCCATCGAAGGAAGGCCTGTGTCAGACTGAGAGATCAACCAACCTGTCTGTGTCCATTTTGTACCGTAGGGATGGTGATGTGAACGAAGCTGTCAGTAAAGAGGGTATGTTTAGATGTGTCGTCATGGTGACGTCTGACTGACCATTCCTCATCGGATAATGTGATTGGTGAAGACACGGCCAATCCCTCGTCGTCCTTCACACCTAGGCGTAATCCATCCTACATAAACAGATAGCATATATTCTTACCATGGCTTACGGTGCGTAAGCATTGTCAATGTAATATAAAGTCTTTCAGAAAATTCTACTGACTAAGGCCAAGCTCCTGTCAGTGTCAACCTAATGAAATATCATAGGTTTACTTTATTACAACAATTTATGATGGGGTATAAAGGTCTAAATGATATACCTCTTTTTAACACAATTAGAAACTTGTCTCCGTGGTTATTTTAGACAAGAAGATTTTCCCTGTGCCCGTGTGTTTTAGTGTTCATAAATATATATATTACATGTATATACTAAAGACCAAACACAGCATAGTTTAATGGATTTAAATTCAGTTTAAAGACATTTAGGTGAAAGTTTAAAATCCAACATGGCCGCATTTGGCACTGAAAGTTCTATCAGGACATATAAAATAAGATGAAGGATTACTTATGATTGCATATTAATGTAGTTCTTACACCCTTGTCAAAGTCAATGAATAATAACATTCACTTTGACAACAATATAAAAACTACAACAAAACATCCTCAACCAAAAAGTTAATAACATTGACTTTCAAAACAATGTAAAAACTAGATCAAAACGATGTCAAGCAATAAACCAATAAGGTGTTATCCATTCACCTTATTGGTTGATTGATTAATGTTTTACGCCACACTCAAGATTATTTCATTTATATAGCGGCATTGCCAGGTTTAGTGAGGGAGAAAATTTTACTCTAAATCTCAAAAATGTCTTTTTCAAAAGTAGTGCTTATACAATAAAAGGGAGAAAACTTTAAAACAAGGGGGAAGAATTGACCTTTCCGTCCGTGGCACACATTTTCGCCAGGCGTTCTAAAAGTTTAGAAAAACCCTGAGTGTTGGCTTTGTTATGTTGAAGATTGTTATAGGGCTATTTTGCTGAGTTTATCCGACTTTAGAACGTTTGGACTGAACAAGTGGTGCTGGTAGAGACGCCATTTCTTTAAAACTTGAATGAGCAAAATACTGGGCTTAAATATACACGTAACGTATCTTATTATTTAAGAAGAATACAGTAAATTGGGGTATATTGGTGCGAACCAGGGTGCAACGAATAAAATCCAATAGTTCCACTGATTAGTTTCGTGTAACACGGAGTCAAAATAAAACAGCTGCAGCCTAAAATGACACGGCATTGAGTTTTAAAATAAAAGTCGTGCTCATTTTGTATATGACGTAATGTGATAGAGGTGTGTCACAGCGCCTGCAACAGAGATACATGTATGACGACAAAGCCATACAATTAGAATGTCATAAAAACATATTCTAAGCTGTAGAAGTCTATCAATAAGATTTACCTGAAATTTCTGTGGGGCCAAAGTACAGCCATTGAGAATATCAAAGTGTTCAACATCACTTGTATCTGTGGATGTAAAGACCACGAGGTCCAGTCCACTTTGGTTGCCAAGGAGACAGAAGGGGGTGACGGTGATTAGAAGGGTGTTAAACCCCGGCCAATACTCCAGTAAACTGACGTTGAGATCCACATTGGGTTGATAGGAACTACCATCCATGGCTTCGTGGTCCGGGGCAACTGTGGAAACATTTCTCTTCTGGAAATCCTTTGGGCTGGGTGCTGATTGCGCAGTTGAGCTGAAGATAAAAAACAGTTTTAGAGATTGATTGATTGATTGGTGTGGAAAGACATTTGGCTACTTTATCACTTTGTTAGATGAAGTCTCCCACAGAGACAATTGTCTATCAACGATGGGTCGCTGGTTCAATTCTCACTCAGTCCAAAGAAAATAATGAAAAAAACTGCTAGTGGTATGTGTCATAAGATAAAAATCCCTCCTCAGATAAAAATATAGAAACAAAAAAAATTCATTGTAGTGGTTCGAATAAAATAACAAGCTTCCGATCTCACCAAAAACATTCCCTATGATTATGAGAATGGGAAGGTCTTAAAATTCAAGCCCTTCATATACAACTATATACAGGGAGCGTATGCATTTCACAAATTTCCTGTATAAGGCGCTTCATTGCGCATGTGGCAGAGAGTTTTTCGTTCTAATGTGACGTTTACATCTAAGGTGTTTAGCAAACATCAAATGGAATTGCAACGCTACCAAAAATGTTCTCAATAGCACCATTTGTCACCGAATATCAGAAAATCTCGTAGGAATTTGTACGAGACTTGCGTTCCCTATTGCAGAATACCTGTGTTTGTCCACTGTAGTATACGGCCAGTCATAACTGTAGTCAACTTTCCAATCATAACATAACCCCGGAATATCGACCGTCTCCAGTTTACTCCTGGTTATCTGTTCGACCAATCCTGTAGATAAAGTGACAGGGGGGCTGGATTTGGGAAGGCTCCGCCTACAACAGACAACATCTAAATGTTTTATAGGCATGTACATGTTTTTATACACAAAATCTTACTAACACAACATATAAGAAGAGTTTAAGAAACTCACAATACGCCCGCAAGGGAAAATTCATTGTAGCACACTATCTTAATATTCAATATTAAAGACATGCTTTAAACAGAATTTCGGCTGGTAGAATCTTTCAGTCACCTAAATAAGACTGGGGCTTGGTGAATTTTAGTATTTGACAGATCACATACCTATAAGCTGCTACCTATATCTGAAAGCTGTACCAAAGCTACTTGCAAAAGTGTCTACACTATATATTTATGAACACTAAAACATATGGGCACAGGGAAAATCTTTTTGTCCAAAATAACCACGAAGACAAGTTTCTAATTGTGTTAAAAAGAGGTATATCATTTAGACCTTTATACCCCATCATAAATTGTTGTAATAAAGTAAACCTATGATATTTCATTAGGTTGACGACTGACAGGAGCTTGGCCTTAGTCAGTAGAATTTTCTGGAACACTTTGTATTACATTGACAATGTTTACATTTAATTACAGATTAAACAATTGAAAGAAGGTCGCAACTCATTTGGTCACCTTGGTTATCAAATAAGTTGTTTGCATATAACTAGGCTATTCTGTGAAACCACAGACAGAATAACAGCCATTTCCTCAATTACTGAATGCCTAAAGGCTGGGTGACTGTTTTTTGTCAACACATATAGTGAGACTCCAATTTACTTTTAGTGCTAGACAAACCGTCTACTCATAAGATAGTTATAACTGAAAAAAAATTGATAATCCATGCAATAAGTACCGAGTTACTCAATGCCAAAAGGCTGGTGACTGTTCTGGTCGCCACAAATATAGAGATCCCAATTCAATTATGGTACAGGACACATCATCTAATCATAACCTTCATATATTAGAAGAAAAAAAATTATAATCCATGAAATAATTACGGAGTAACTCAATGCCAAAAGGCTGGTGATTGTTTTGGTTGCCGCAAATATCAACACTCCAAACTAATTTTGGTACAGAACACACCATCTACTCATAAACCAGTTATAACTAAATAAAAATTTAAATCCATCAACTAGTTCCAGAGAAACTCAATGCCAAAAGGCTGGTGACTGTTTTGGTCGCCGCAAATATCAAGACTCCAACTTAATTTTGGTACAGAACACACCATCTACTCATAAGCCAGATATAACTAAAAAAAATTTCAAAATCCATGCAATAGTTCTGGGTTTACTGAATGTCAAAAGGCTGGTGACCGTTTTGGTCGCCGCAAATATCAAGACCCCAATTTAATTTTGCTACAGAACACACCATCTATTTATAAGCAAGTTATATCTGAAAAAAAATTAAATCCATCGAATAGTTCCAGAGAAACTCAATGCCAAAAGGCTGGCGACTGTTTTGGACGCCAAAAATATTGAGACTCCAATTTAATTTTGGTACGCGACACACCGTCTACCCATAAGCTACATATATCAGAAGAAAAAAAATAAATTCAGGCAATAGGTTTTAAGTTATGGAGCGGACACGAATCCGGGACGGACAGACGGACGGACGGACGGACAGACGGACGGACGGACGGACGGACGGACAGACGGACAACGGTATACCAATATACGCCCGCTTTAAGAGCGGGCGTATAAAAATAATGTGAAGAAGATCCAGGGATGACTGTTTGTTTCCCCAGATACAAAAATTTGATCCAAATGTTTTATAGGCAAAAATTTGAATTAAATCTTCTTTAAAATTGCAAAAAGAAGAAAAATACAATAGCTTCCCTTTTCTTACAGATAAAAATAGATTGAACTAGACATAACTGAGATACCCCCCGCTCTGCAAGAAAAGTCGGCCTATCTGAGAATTGTAGCATCAAAACAATAATATAATGGTCAGTGATAAGTGATGAGAAAACCAACAATGAAATTGAAAATGCAAAAACACAGAATATGATGATAATTCTGCTGGCAAGTAAGCAAGGAGAACAAGCTATGAGATGCAGATATGACTTTACATGAGCAGATGATGACAGCAGCAGACTGCATCAAAATTGCAGGAACTGGCACCAACCAAGGCCAACATCTATCAACAACATGAAAAAATTAATAACATTCAGGAAAGTGTAAGGGGGTATTAGTGTTAAGACAGTGAGTTGGATGGATGGAACAGCACCAAGAGGAGGAGACACATGAATTGGGCATGATTTAATGCTACGTCTGTGACAAATGATGGAGTAAGACAAAATATCATGCAAAATACTCCTTGCTGGTCATGTTTAGTTAGCATCGACAACAAGAAAGTAGACTATGAGGCTGCTTGCTGAGCATGTTACCAGCACTCACTACGAGGAAGTAGGCTATCAAGAGTGCCACAAGCACAATAATGAAACATGCAGGCTTATATGACAAGCACAGCAACTACCGTACAACTGTACAATGGGACAAAATTGTGTCTTTAAACAAATGTATGAACAGACAAATGGCAGAACAGAGAAATGTCAAAAGGAGTGCAAAATGTCATAAATATGTAAAAATATCTCCTTGCAAGTAGGACATGGACAACTTCATATCATTGGTAACATTTGTCAAGTTTCATTCAAAAAGAACCAACATCTGGGAGGAGTATTTTGGACAAAATTGCGTCTACGGACGGACGGAGGGCACAACGATCAGACAGATGTATGTGTGTACATACAAACTTTATGCCAGCAGAAGGGGGGGGGGGGGGGGGGGGGGGGAGGTAGGGAGGAGGGAGGGAGGGGCGATAACATGATAACCCTGTCTTCATATGGAATGAGACCCATTGGAGGAGTAGTCCGGACAAAATTGTGTCTACAGACAGACAGACAGACGGACAGAGGGAACAACGATTGGACGGATGTATGAGTGTACATACACACTTCATGGCAGTAGAATGGGGGGGGGGGAGGGGGGAAGGTAGGGAGGAGGGAGGGGCGATAACACGATAACCCTGTCTTCATATGGAATAAGACCCCAAAAATGGCAAAGTCCTATAAGTAAAAAAATGTGAACAAGCCAAGTAGCTAGCAGGTCCCCCGCCATAAATGTTGTTTGGAAACTAGTTGCTCATTATACATTGAATATAATCACCATATATATGATGTTCAATGATTGTGGGAGTGTGGTCTGATTTATGTAAATTGACCAAGGTCTCTCTAATGTGTCTCTATATACCAAAAATGAAAGATCTGCATCTAGCAGTTCTTAAGCTATGGCGTTCACAAGCCAATTCCAGAATTTTGACGTCGATGACCTCTGTGACCTAAAAATATAGGTCGGCATCCCCGAAAATTGATCAAGGTCTTTTTAATGTGTCTATATATACCAAAAATGAAAGATTTGCATCTTGCGGTTCTTACGCTATCGCGTTCACAGGCAAATTCCAGAATTTGACCTCACTGACCTCTGTGACCTAAAAAAAAGGTCGACATCCCCGAAAATCAAACTTGACCAAGGTCTCTCAAATGTGTCTTTATATACCAAAAATGAAAGATCTGCATATTGTGGTTCTTACGTTATCGCGTTCACAAGCAAATTTCAGACTTTGACCTCATTGACCTTTGTGCCCTAAAAAAAAAGGTCGACATCTCATAAAAATCGAACTTGACCAAGGTCTCTCTAATGTGTCTCTATATACCAAAAATGAAAAATCTGCATGTTGCGGTTCTTAAGCTATCGCGTTCACTAGCAAATTTCAGACTTTGACCTTGATGACCTCTGTGACCTAAAAAAAAAAGGTCGACATCCCCGAAAATCGAACTTGACCAAGGTCTCTCTAATGTGTCCCTATATACCAAAAATGAAAGATTTGCATCTTGCGGTTCTTAAGCTATCGCGTTCACAAGAAATTGGGACGGACGGACGGAAAGACGGAAGGACGGACGGAAAGAAGGAAGGACGGAAGGACGAACGGGCAGCATTTCCAAGTCCCCCTTCCACCTACGTGGCGGGGGACAAAAAAGGAAATATCATCCTGTAAGTTGGGCATGCACATCTACATACCATTGGTAACATATTTGTGAAATTTCATTGAAATCAAAGCAAAATCTTAGGAGGAGTAGTCCGGACAAAATTGTGTCTACAGACGGACAGACGGACGGACAAGCCGATTCCAGTATACCCCTCCCTAACTTCGTTGCGGGGGGTATAACTACTACGTTTTTCACTGACCCAAGTTGAAAGGAAAGACTATGACAGAGATCGCCGCCCATACAATGAATTTCCAGTTCTCGCCCTCGACTTGGTGCCTCTAACTGACAACTTGTTTTTAACCTCTGAGTCTCCAAGTTAAGGAACAGTGGATGTGGCAAGTGACTTCGTACAATATACAGCGGAGAGAGTAGTACCTGCAAAATATAACCAGGAAACTGATTGTGATAAAAAGTCAGAAACAATAGATAAATATTAAAATAAGTCAAACTATTAGATTGGTTGATTGATGTTTAACATCACACTCAAGATTATTTCACTTATATGGCACGCTGCTAGGTATAGTTGATGGGGGAGGTGGGATGGAAGGAAATCAGGCTCTTTGCCTGGAGGAAACTCCCGCCAGTATCTGGCATCTCTTCCACGTACAGAAATTGAGTCCAAGTGGGATTCCATCCTGCGCAGCATCGATGGAAAGCCTGTGGCGGACTGAGGGAAAATCCCTCTAGCAGACAGCCACCAAGGCCTGCCAAACTATTAGAAATTGATTAACTGATTGATGTTTTATCCCCATGCAAGATTTTATGTGGTGGCGCTGTGAGGCGTAGTGGGGGAGGAAACCCATGACCTTCAGCGAGTACCTGAAAACCCCACTGAGGTCGGGGCACCTCCAGGTATATCTATGCCTCATGAAAGACCATGATGGTCATCAAAATAAACAAGAGCTGCCTAAAAGTGGCATATGAGCTTTCTATCAATAACAACCTTGATGATGTACATTACAGTAGTCATTATAACCAACAAAGAACCTTAAATGCACTCATACACCTGGCTATTTCAATTTTGTTCGTTATTAACATGCGATTTCAATTTATAATCGGTTAGGGGCTTTACAAATATTCTTTATTTCAACATTTATCATTCAGTTTTCCAAGTTACTACTTCAACAGTCAACTTTTCTTGACAATTCGAATTGAAAAAAAAATCAAAATTTTGGCAGCTCATGCCCCTTTAACCTAATTTTGGTGGGAAGACAACAGAAAAGAATTTTCCTTGTCCATGAGTAATTTCTCTATCTCTGTATATCAATGTATTCACTCCCCTTACCAGAGTTTGTGTTGTGGCCCCCAGGTTTTGATGGAGAATTCGACACCAGACATGAATAGATCTGGTGCCATCATTTAGTGGTATCTGAAACAAGAAATGTATGGCATTAAAAATAGATATCTACTTTATGGCATGTAACAGTGAAATGCTTTGATTGATTGATTGGAGTTTTACGCCGCACTCAAGATAATGGCGGCGACGAAATGCTTTGAAGTGATCGCTTTGTTGTAGGCATTTGTAGTGGTACGCATGATTGCACCAATTTATTTGCTTTTTCGGGAATCTGAAACCAGAAATGTATGGCATTAAAAATGGACTGGATTAGGGGGTATAAAAGCAAAATGCTTTTAAGTGATCGCTTTGTGCAGGCTTTTGTATCGATATGCATGACTTCACGACTTTATTGACATTTACATTTGCTTTTTCAATGTTAATTGGTGCAACACGTTGCAATATTGGGCGTCTTTCCAACCTTTTGCAAGGGTGATAAACATTGAATTTTAATGCTGATTGATTGATGTTTTACGACGAACTCAAGATCATTTCACTCATATGGCGGCGTTGTCAGGTTTAGTGGGAGAAGAAACCTGGTTCCTTGCCAGAATAAAACCCCTAACCTTCGGCGAGTACCTGGCAACTCTTCCCCATACGTGACAGAGTGAAAAATACACTTAGAAAACTTTTCAATTTATATTTGATCTGAGGAATTTTTAGATCTTGTTCTGTTAAATCCACCCAGATACCAGGTATACTCAAGTTTATTTCACCTGTGAAAAAAACAAGAAAAAAATTTGCAGAAAAAATAACTTTCATCGTGACTATCTATCATTGCATAATAAAATTGTTAAAATATGACGTGGGGCGGATGACACACTACCTTGACCAGTCGGTTTTCTGTCATTCGCTCTCCAGATATAAAGACCTCCTGCGACCAAAGAGTCTTCATGTTGGTTAGTCGAAGGCGAACGGACCTCATGTGTGTTTCCTCTACGACCCAGGAAGGTGCGGTCTGTCCTCCAGCTATGACAGCACTCGTCTCCGACAATTTAGTGTCAGCCTCACCCGTGGTCAGCTTCAGTTCCATCAACTGAGAAAGACGACTTGATACCACCAGGTTGCCTGTAATCACCACCTAAAAACAGACACAATATTACAACCATTAGATAAAGGGTCGTTCAAGAAAAAAGGCACCATATGCATGTACATGTAATTGAAATAATCTTGGGTGTTGTGTAAAACATCAATTGATCATAAAAGTCATTAAAAGAAAGAAAATCACTTCAATAGGTAGTTGAAGATAAGCCAATGAACGATTTCTCGCTTTAATAGCTTGTACCATAAATTTAGCAAGGGGATAAAAGAGAATTGGAATAATTGATGTTTAATGTCCCATTGAAGATTATCGCAATTGTATGGCAGTGTTGCCAGGTTTTGTGCTAGAGACAATCCTGGGCTTTCTGAAGGGTACTGGAACTGGACCTAAACCCATTGGTTATCTCCATTACTGGGCAACTGAGACCCTTGGAAAAATAAGATGAAATCACCGACTGAACAACAGGCAAACAAACTTTGAAGATAAAAACCACTAGATTGATTGATTGATTGATGTATTAGCCGCACTCAAGATTGTTTCACTCAGATATATGTAGCATCTTTGCTAGGTTTAGTGGGGGAGGAAACCGGGTTCATTGCACAGAGGAAACCCTCAACTTTCAGCGAGTACCTGGCAACTCTTCCACATAAGGCAACCAAGTGAAAAATTCACATTTCAATTTTTATCTGGTCTGAGTGTGAATCGAACTTGCATCCCATCGATGGAAGGTCTGTATGGGACTGAAGGACCACGGACCCCCCCCCCCCCCCATTGATTGATGTATCCAAATCACTAGAAGGTTATACCTGTGTGTGTATATTTGAGACTTGTTTCACTCTCAAAATGACTGTATAGGTTTGATCTGGAGTGGTCACTCTACGGACAATGACCCCTGGCTGACCAATAGAAAACGGCTCTGACCACTGCCACTTCATCCCATCTAGACATAGGTGTAAACACTGAGAAAAGAACACATACGGAATCTGATGAAATAAGTTTCAATTTGAGAATAAATATGTATATTTAAGGCTGTAAAACTTGATAAAGACAACAGTATTACTATAGGTGTTGAAAGCTTGTCTTGTTCACAAACAACTTACTTCGTGGTGATGCCTTAATCATTTCTCATATTTAAGTTAATGCATGTTTATTCTAAATATTTTCAATTGAGAACGAATGCGAAGGTCGTTTCTTTTCAACTTATGTTTTTCATTGAGTCCACATAAAAACACAAAAAAGCTTTAGGCCATATGTTCATACACACTTTTGTGATTAGGAATGAATGTATTTATGATCACTAAAACACACGGGCACAGGGAAAATCTTCTTGTCTAAAATAACCATGGAGACAAGTTTCTAATTGTGTTAAAAAGAGGTATATCATTTAGACCTTTACACCCCATAAATTGTTGTAACAAACCAAACCTATGATATTTCATTAGGTTGACGACTGACAAGAGCTTAGCCTTGGTCAGTAGAATTTCTGGCATCCTTTTGTAATACATGTACATTGACAATGGTTACACATCTTAACTATGACAAGAACATCGGTGGACTGAAATTGAACCCCATAAATTTTGCTTTCTAATGTACATGAAGATAAAATACCTGGGGTAAAGAGGCCGTTCTCCAGCTATATAAGCTCATCTCTCGGCTCATCAAATAAATATTCTCATCTGTTCCTACCTGAAACCAGCAAATGAATTGCAATAATGTAACATTTCATAAAAAGAAATAAACATACCAAGATGAGCCGCTAGCAGGTCCCCCGACAACAAAACATTTTGAAAGTTGTAGAGGGAGAAGTTTGTGCTTATCTGAGCATGCATACAAACATTTGAAATTTAATTTATAAATTTATACTTAAAGCGTGAAAAGTTTCAAAGTGGTAGGCAGATTTGAACAAGCTTACATGTAGTTTGTACATGATATAACAAACATTAGGCGCCACAGAAACTCAGCAAGGGTAATATACTTGGCATACCTACATGTAATCTTCTTCTATGCTACTTTAATAAGACAAAAAAAAATTTAGTCAGACGTGGAAATCTCCCTGGACATGCACTTGTATACGATACTGACCTGTCCAAAACGAATATTATTCTGGGTGTCATTACAAACAGTGTAATGGTTGAAGACAATCCTTGGGGAGGGTTCACACACACTATCACTCAACATCTGTAGAATACAAAGTGAAATAAATAAAGCTATGGTATATGCATGAAATCAGAAAAGCTTATTTGATTGATTGATTGATAATCTATGGAACATGCGTGATATCAGAAAAGCTTATTTGATTGATTGATTGATAATCTATGGAACATGCATGAAATCAAAAAAGTTTAATTGATTGATTGATTGATGTTTTGTGCCACAAAAACACTATTTCACCTATATATTTATGATCACTAAAACACACGGGCACAAGGAAAATCTTCTTGTCTAAAATAACCATATGTGTCTTTGCCAAATTAAGTTAGAGGGTGGTGGAAAACTGAGCTCTGGGCCCCCAAGGCAAACATCAACCTTCACAAATCACCTGGCACCTATTCCACATGGGGTAATTCAGAGAGAAATTTTGTAATTTTTCCTTGGACTGTGTGGAATTTGAACCCACCACTGGAAGGCCTGTATTGGACTGCTATAGAGACTATTAAGACTCCCTATGCCAGAGAGACTATTAAGACTCCTAATGTTGACCTGGGGTCGGTTGTTCAAAAGAAAAAGGTTTAATGACGTGACGTAACAAAGAAATCCCTTTGTGATGCGACGTCACCTAGCCTGCCGTTAAGCTAATTTTCTTTTGAACAACCGCCCCCAAAAGTTTGGACGACGAATCCTTCCTTACCTGAGCCCATGCTTGTGAAGCACAGTTTAAGGTATGTGTAACCCCCTTGCCCATTCTGACAGTTACTGGATCAACGTTCACTCCGCATTCCACGATCAAATCCTACAACAGCAAACATGTTTAATTCAACAGCTGTAAGGAATTAAGTGAAACTTCATAAGGTAACTGCAGTACTTTGTACATGTTTAGTTGCTTCCTGAAGTGCCAACCAAAAGATTGATTGATTGATTGATCTTTTACGCCGTACTCAACATTATTTCACTTATATGGTGGCTTTGCCAGGTTTAGTTAGGGAGGAAACCGGGCTCATTGCCCAGAGGAAATCCCCGACCGTAGGCGAGTACCTGGCAACTCTTCTACATACGGAGCCAACCAAAATAAAATTGCTCAAAGTTTGAGCCTTAGATGCATTCATTTACTTCAGGCCATGACAACTGCCCTATTTTTGGGTGACCAATAAACCAATGACACAATACTTTTGAGAGGAATCCTAGCTCTACGTTTCACAAAAAAAAACTGAACAGGCAGCCAGAATATCAGAGACAGCAATGTTACAGATGAGAGCCCAGGCAGCTGAAAATGCTCTGATTTCATGGACATTAGTTTTTGTCAGCTTTAAAACCAAAACACATAGGACAACTTGTGCTACTTTGTACATGGTGATGTTTAATATGAGCTTTCGAGAGAAACTACTCTCATCATCAGAAATTACAGCAACACAACGTTGGCATGGTTAAACAGGCATTATATACACAGCAAGAATGAACAAAACAAATACAAAAGTTATAATCACTGATAAGTTGTGATTCCTACACTGTAGTTGAAATCACCACAATCTAAGGTAAGGGAGGGGGGGGGGGGGCAATCCTATTACAGGTCAAGAGTTAACTACATGTATTAAGATATGGAGGACATGGAATAAGCAGGTGTGCTGTAACATCAGGATATTACACAGACGATAAGACAACCTTATCTTTAGAATGGAGACAGTTGGTTACACATTGAATAAGCGGAGAGGAACGGATGAAATTTGAACATTTAATATAGGATTTAATTTTGAAATATGAAGGGACTCTTTGTATGCTAAGTTAAGCTTGTTCTTAGCCTGGTCAATTATCTCACATGACAATGTGTTGGGATTGTGATTGTTATTGTAACAGTGATTTGCAACTGCAGAGGAGCCACTGTTTTGGTGCATAATGTGATGCTCGGAGAACCTCTGATTAATATGTCTGGATGTAAGTCCCACATAAGATGCAGGGCAATCACCACATGTAACCTTGTAAATAACATTACTTCGAAGTTTTTCATCTTCACGATCTTTGTAATTAAAATAAGAACTGATAGTGAAAGTTTCGCTTAAAGATACAAACTGAACTGTCGGGACAAGGTTTTCAAGTGATTTTAGTTCTTTAGATAATTTTATTGAGGCTGGTCCAAGAAAGGGTGTTCTGATGAAGATTTTTTGTTTTTCAGGTCCGAATGGTTTACAAAATGGGTTGTCTGAAAATTTATTGTCTAGGAACTGTTTAATGATTTTGTCTACCATGGGGGATGGATATTGATTTTGGATTAACATATTTTTTATTTTATCGATTTCAATGCTAAGCAGTTTGTAGTCATTACAGATACCCCAGGCTCCATTAAGCAATGTACGAATAAGATTAAGTTTAAATTTATTTGGCACAAAACTCGACCATGCCGTGTACAGTCCCGTGTGAGTTTTCTTACGATACACTGTAGTAGTGATACATTCATTGTTACGAGAAACGAGTATATCTAGAAAAGGTAAACAACCATCTACCTCATCATCACATGTAAATTGAATGGCAGAGTGGCAATTATTCATATACAGTAAGAATGGTTGAACATCAGAAAAATTATTAAAAACCAGAAATGTGTCATCGACGTAATGTTTATATGTTATAGGAGAAATGCCCTGGTAAGCAGGGAGGAACTTTTCTTCAAAATTGTTCATAAAAATGTCAGCGAGTAGCGGGGCAATAGGTGAACCCATGGATACACCATCAGTTTGTCAGCTTTAAGCGTTGGTCAAAAAGACTTTCCAATGCTACCTGTCCGGCACAAAACTTAAGCTGATGGGATAAAATCCAACCAAGAATATTTACTGATGTTAGGAGAGCCAGGTTTTTAATGCAATCTGTTTTGAGGAGAATTATTAAACTTAAAACCTACAAACTATGTTTAAGGTAGCTGAGTTGGTAAATGTAGAGCAATGGGACAGTAAACCGATTGATTGATTGATTGGTGTTTTACGCCTAGCTCAAGATTATTTCAATCAGTGTAGTTTAAATAAAACTAATTCATATGTTTCACAGTGAAAGGATTATGGGCTTCATCTGTTGCCCAAACCCGACGAACATTAAACCCTGTTGAGCTGCAACTTAATCAACCCAAAAAAGGAAACTATCCCATAAACGCTATGCTGTTAAGTCTAAAATACTCAATATATGTAAGGAAATGTAAGAAAACAATGCCAAATTTCAATAGCTTTAAAAATGCGGTAAAAGAATTGTATGAAATGGATAAATTTGAGAAACACAAAAATTGTGAAATAGAACTATTTAATAAGTTTTGGTCTAGGTGCCATTTACTGTTTTCATAAAACAAGGTGCTAATATATGGAACATATACCCTTTCCTGTAAAAATCACCAGCAATAGTAATACAATATGTGCTGTGATAGTTATAGTGACTGAAGTCTTGCAATTTATATTATGTAAGCCATCCTGTACTTTCTTGCAAAAATGGAATAAAAATTGAAAAAAAAAAAAAAAAAAAAAAAAAAAAGGAGAAACGATCAGTTTAGACAAATTCAGCAAAATGACTGCATGGCTTATGTAACGTCACAAAACAGACAAACTTGATTCCTTTAACCTTTTCGATTGTTTGACCTGCCCACATAGCCCTGACAGAGAGGTAGATTATACCTGTTTGTCTTGATCGATGGATATGTTGCTATGACAACTGGTCGGCTTGACGACCGTTTGTTTTGTCAGGAACTTGTATTCAACCACGTCTAACTGACACAACGCAGACATCTAGAAAAGAAAAACAAACTTTTTACGATGTTTTTTTTCTTATCAATTGAATAGGGCCTGGGAGTATCCCGAGAGATTTCACGATATCCGGTGACAGATGACGTTGTCAGTTCGATTGAAGTTTTTTGTTCTACAACGTCAGAAATGAGCGTCACATTCGAACGATAAAGGCTCCCCACATGTGCAATGACAGTGTCGGTGACATGAAATTTGTGGAATTCTCACGATACTCTCATTCCCTATTTGGTGGTTGGAAGCCATTTTAAAAAAGAACAAGGGTAGAACATTCATTTACATTTAAAACAAGAATCTGTGTGCTTATAACGGACCCAATTCAAATAATCAGGATGTATGAGTACACCTTTGAGGGTTTTTGTTGCTTGTAAAAGTACATATACATACATTTCCCAGATTGTGATCAGTGGGTAACTCTTATTTTGTACTTCTTGATAAAGAAGTTATAGATAATTATGTTTCAAAAAAAATGTCCCTGTATTTGGCAGGTCATGCCACTTTAAATTAGCAAGAGAAGGTAATTCAATATTAATTTAAATGGAAAAATTTTCTTGAAAACAATGTTTTAGAATTGAATTTTAAATTCCATTTGATCTGGTGGTGGTTGACAAATATACTTGTAAGTTATTGTCCCCTTAAAACTGGTGTCTTTTCCCTCTTCTTTGTGATTATACAAAATACCAACTTACTTGGGCAGTTATCCTGGGTTGTAGGCCCTGTACCCTGGATGCTATCACACCAAGGTTGCTAAGGGTAACAGTGGCAAACTCTTGATCATTGGGCACAGCAGCTGTATCCACGAGGAAAGGTACAAATTTGGTGGGCATTTCTACAAATACAACAGTGACTATTAAATTCAAATTTCATTTTCGCAAGAAATTGATTACGATGCAAGAGCTTTTTTCTTTACTTTCTATTTTGGACTCTTTTCCAGGTCATACATTTAAGATATTGACCAAACATGTGATGTGTATTGACCAATCAAATAGCGGTACAACCTCATGAATATTAATGAGGTATAATAATAAATAGTGGTTAACGCCCAACTGGATGTAACTATGGCCTCACCTTCACCAAGATGTTGTAGATGGCTGAGGTGAATCGTGTATTGACCAATCAAATGGCGGTACAACCTTATGAATATTAATGAGGTATATCAATAAATAGTGGTTAACGCCCACTTGGATGTAACTATGGCCTCACCTTCACCAAGATGTTGTAGATGGATGCTGAGGTGAATCGTGTATTGACCAATCAAATGGCGGTACAACCGTATGAATATTAATGAGTGGTTAACGCCCACCTGGGTGTAACTATGGCCTCACCTTCACCGAGATGTTGTAGATGGGTGCTGAGGTGAATCTCTACTATAGAGGTTGATAACGACAGCTGTAAGGTGGGAATGACACTGGGAACGAAACACGAGTCCACCTTAATACAGGCAGCCAGGGACATCGGTAGTACTACGGAGGGACTCTGTGTTTGAGAGCTGGTCGACGCCTGATCCCTGTAAAAACGAGCTGATTGATTGATTGGTTGTACAGACAGAATAAAAAATAAGTAAGGAAATTGTGTATTAAATTCTTATTTGCAGTAAAAAAAAGGGAGAGAAATGAGAAAAAAAATGATCACTTCTGTCAAAAAAGACATCTGATGCTCAATATTTGGATTCACAAATGGTCTTTAAACCTTGTTGTAACAATTCCAAAAAAGACTGACAAAGCGCAGATTGTGTGTGACGTCACCAGTATGAGAATACATAGTGTGAACACAGGTTCTCTATGAGGACGCGTTGCTATAGTAACCAGTCTAGACAAAATATTAAAGTGGATTTCAATGATACTTTTAGCACGATATATAAATATATATTGATTGGTGTTTTAGGCCGCACTTGTTATTTCATTTGTATGGCAGCGTTCCCAAGGTTAAGTCGACAGGAAACAGGTCTCATTGCCCGGAGACAACCCCCGACCTTCGACAAGTACCTGGCAGCTCTTCCACATATGACGATCTAATGAAAAATCCACTCAGAAATTTTTAACATTTTTATTTGGTTTGAGTGGGATTCGACCCCGGGTCCGCATCAATAGAAGGCCTGTGTTTGACTGAGGGATTATCACTCTAACCAGGTCGGCCACCTCCCCACATATCTGAAAATCTCCAGATTTAGATACTTACTCCGAGTCAGAGTCGCTGGCTAGATGTCTTGAAATAACCACTCTCCACATCAAAGCTGCTGTTAGGCAAGTCACATGTGACCTTACTTCAGGAAGGCTGATTTCACAAGGTAAATTCTCCGACAGGAAAAACTCTGAGAAGTTAATAAACTGTCGTGACATCACATCCCAATATTGAAGAAGGCACGGGATCTAAAGAACAGAAAATATAAAACGGTAGAATAAACTCAACAAGCATTCGCTGGTTTGGATTACCCCAATATGTACACGTAGTTCAAAAACACATAGTGAGTAATTTTTTGTTCTCAATTTTTATTCCATTTTTGCAAGAAAGTACAGGATTGCTTCCAGTGGTAACTGGCGACCATCCCACATAGGTCGTTTGAGTGAAAACCCAGTCAGAAAATTTTCCAAATTTTTTTTTTTTGGACTGAGTAGGATTCGAACCCGCGACACATTGGTGGAAGGCTGTTCTGATTGAGCCTTCAACACTCTACCTACTGAGCCACCCCCCCCCCCCCCCCCCCCATCCGACCAGGAAATAACCCTGGCCTTTAGCTAGCAGAATATGCTTTTATCTTGAGTATTAAAACTACACAGGATGAAGGTTTTGACATAAAATGATGAATGTGTTTGGGTAATGTTACCTTGGTAACCAGTAAACTATCAATGTTACCTTGGTAACCAGTAAACTATCAATGTTACCGTGGTAACCAGTAAACTATCAATGTTACCGTGGTAACCAGTAAACTATCAATGTTACCTTGGTAACCAGTAAACTATCAGAGCTTCCATCTGCTGACACGTTAAATGGCACTGGACTGACGTAGAAATGGGAGATAACCCTTGGCTGGTGGTAACTCCAGGTCATAGTATCCTCACCGCCTTCTACTTCAACCCCGAACACTATCTCACCTGGGTTGGGGTTCAAGTTCTCACCTGAGGATCAACCATCATAATGATTAGGGATGAATATCTGAACAAGTACAAATATATTTATGATCACTAAAACACACGGGCACAGGGAAAATCTTCTGAATGTCTAAAATAACCATGGAGACAAGTTTCTAATTGTGTTAAAAAGAGGTATATCATTTAGACCTTTATACCCCATAAATTGTTGTAACAAACCCAACCTAGTACAAATATATGTGAAGATTAGCGTCCTCACTTCATATAGTCTTGTTTTACACATATGATTGATGTTCTACGCCGCGCTCCAGATTATTTCCCTTATATGGCGGTGATGAAGGGTTTAGTGCGAGAGGAAATTGGGCTCATTGCCTGGAGGAAACCTTCAGCCTTCAGCGAGTACCTGGCGTGAAAAATCCACTCAGAAATTTGTCAATTTTTATTTGATCTGAGTGGGATTGGATCCTGCGCCACATTGGTGGAAGGCCTTTTAAACAAACAGCTAAGGATGAAAGTGTAATCAAAGAGCTGATCTTGGTTTTCTTAAAGCATGAGCTGCCAAAATTCACTTTTTTCATGATTTCGGATCGTCACGACAGTGAGAGACTTTGAAGGCCATCGAAAAACTAAATGGTTGGCGTTGGAATGAGGAAAATCCATATAGTATGTGGCCTGTACGAACCGAAAAAGTAAACAAAATTTAAATAATTCATTCTAAGCCAAAGTTAGTTCAAACCAATACTTTATCGTACATTTTCTAGACTAGAAGCACTAAAAAGCTTCTGAATTATACGTCTTGAGAAAGTTAGCCAATAATTTCAACATTCTGTTGTAACGTCAAAATATCAACATTTTGGCAGCTCATGCCCCTTTAACAAAAATGAACATAATGAGAGGTGCCCATTTACACAGGTTTCAATGTAGTGTGTATTCTAAGTGTTACAACTTTCCTACCCTCTTCCACGATGTACTGGAACGCTCCAGACTTCAGGTCATCTTTAGAGCTATGTACAACAAACGGTTTTGATGATTTAGCAGGGGCTACTGTGTCAACCTCAACTGCCTGTGAACTCTTTTCCAACTGTTCCACATCATTCATCTATCAAAAAAGGTATAAAAGATGTACGATTAGATGAATGCATTGGTCATTTCAAGTGATTTTGGGCCTTGATGACTGTTTCAGCAAAGTGATAGTCCCTTAGTCCAGCACACGGCGTTCCTTCGATTAGGTGCGGGTTTGATTAGCACTCAGCCTTAATAAAATGGAATTTTTTTTTTTTCACGATGGCAGTACTGTATGTGGAAGCGTTGCAAGGTACTTCCTGAAGGTTGGGGTCTCATATGGATAAAAAGGCCATAAAACATCAATCAATAAAATGAAGATAAACTTTCAAAATTTAAGATTTAAGATAAACATCAATCAATAAAATGAAGATAAACTTTTAAAATTTAAGATTTAAGATAAACATTAATCAATAAAATGAAGATAAACTTTTAAAATTTAAGATAAACGATTTAAAAAAAACCCCTGGAAAACATAATGTCAATTATTTATCTATGTTTCTGAAGCCTGATGACATCAAACTAAAGTTTCCCAAAGCATTATGTGAGAATGAGCCAAAAAGGTATGGATTTTCTTCCTACATGTAGATTAAAATAACAGTGCATATTCACCAAAATAATACATTGTAGATGACAAATCACCTGTTTAAATTCTGCTAGATGATCTGGAATCATTTCAAGACACATCAAATGTTCCTGTCCAATCTCTATAGAAACCAAACCCATATCCATCACTATGGTAACCTTTGGTTGCCATGACGATCCACTGTTCTCACACCATTGGATCATGCAGTCCAGGTTATTGGTGAATGGACCAATCAGAGTCCTTGATTTGTTTTCAAATCCAGTTTTCACCAGGACATCTTTTGTGTACAAGCTTCCAACAATTTCTGCTAACTTTCCTGAAATACATAAACACAATATCCGTAAGGAATCAATTTGTTTGTTTCTTTTAGAAAGTGAGTAGAACAATAATTTGGTTGTTTTGATATAATCATTTCCCCAAATCTCAAAAACTCTTCTATTATTATGGGTGACGCCTTGATAGCAGAAACTCTTCTACCTATGATGGGTTAAGGCCAGAGTGGAAATCGAACACGCGTCCCAGAGTTTAGCGCCTATATTAAAGGAGGCCGTTTGGCTGAATGACTAAGACAGCCAGCATTTAGAGCTGGTGAAACGTGCCATACACAGGTCCGGACATTTAGACATTTTTTCCAATCCCAATCCCAAAAATAATAAGAAACGTGTCAGGAAATAAGTTAATACAACCAGGCTTCCAATATCAGATCAAAGATTCCTACAGCTATAGAAGTTGGTCCTATTTATAGGTGATTGGTCGATTGATGTTTTTAGTCAAGATTGTTTCACTTATATGACGGCGCGTTGACAGGAAACCGAGCTCATTGCCAGGAGAAATCTCCCGAGAGTACCTGGCAACTCTTCCACATGCGGCGACCGAGTAAAAAATCCACTCGAAAATTTTTCAAATTATTATTTGGTCTGAGTGTGGGACTGAGGGACGATTACTCTAACCCACTGAATCTTAGAGGCCCCCAGGGGAAATGAAGTATCCTGTATAAACTTTCCACATAGTAAATCTTATATAAGACATTTCATCCATACCTGCGTCATCTAGATGTATCACAGCATCAGTAAAAACAGATCCCAAGACCAGCAAAACAAACGGGTCTTGATCGTCGAAGAACGTTCGTCCGTGTAGAATGATTTGTTCTGTCTGTAACTCAAAGCTTTTTATCCTCTCAGTGAGTATTGATAACAATGCTGATTCCTGCTCTTTACCTGCAATGAAAAGATAATGGGTGATTGATTGATTGATTGATTGTTTTACGCCGCGCTCAAGATTATTTCACTTATATGGCGGCGTTGCCAGTTTTATTGTGGGAGGAAACCTGGCTCTATGCCCGGATGAAACCCACGACCTTCCGTTGGTAAAATAAAGTATAAAGCTAAGTATAGAGGTCTCAGAACAAATGCTTGAAAGAAACTCCCAGGCCTTTGTTAGAGCTGCCTCGCTCATGCTGTTCAGCGAATACAAAGCAGACCGCCTTCCTCGTGTCACAGCGTCTGCCTGTGGACCAGAGTCGGACAAAATTAGCGTGATTTGAGGGATTGATTGGTTGATTGTTTGATGTTTTACGCCGCGCTCAAGATTATTTCACTTATATGGCGGCGTTGCCAGTATTATTGAGGGAGGAAACCCACGACCTTCCGCTGGTAACTGGTAACCATGATTAGAGGAAAACCTTACGCGAAATACATCGCGAAAGATTTGTGCTCTTCCGATATCGGTACTGTAGGTAAATCTCGATTAACTCTAAAAGGGAGATAACTTAGAGCATTGGCTGTAATTTGGTATAAACTCAAGCTGTGTATTGCTATTTTGTTATATTTTCTGCTATTTATTCTCTGCATGTACATATATATTTATATCCACTACCCAAGGCTAAGCTCCTGTCAGTCGTCAACCTAACGAAATATCATAGGTTTGGTTTGTTACAACAATTTATGATGGGGTATAAAGGTCTAAATGATGTACCTCTTTTTAACACAATTAGAAACTTGTCTCCATGGTTATTTTAGACAAGAAGATTTTCCCTGTGCCCGTGTGTTTTAGTGTTCATAAATATATATTTATATCCACGAGATGACTATTTCAGATTTCACTGTTTAGAAACTGCATAAAATTGTAATGACTTCCTTAAGTTTATCTTTTTAATTGCGTATAAAATCAAAATAATACTTGTTTAGTTGATAACAAGACTACTTAAACTGATATTGGATTTAAATGGAAACAAGTAAAACATGGCTATTAGAAAACATACTTACCCTTTTTCTGTGGCTGATCTTTACTAGCTGGAGGGTTATCTGCCCTTTCCTCTTCTTTTGGCCACCAGGTGGCAACAGTATCTTCCATAAAGAGGTTTATTTGTTGTGTATTGGTCAGAGTGGTACTCAATCTTACAGGTCTCTCAAGTTCAACATAAACACCAGCTAAAATAAAAAAAGAAGGATGCCAGGGATTCATTTCACAAAGCAGTTGCATCGAAGCGTAGTTGCCAATGGTTACCACAGTGAAGAGATACGGAGTCATGACAACTGCGATTGATCGCACTTTGCGACGGCTTCGTGAAACGGCCCCCGGCACACAAAATATACATGTATTAATACAAAGGGCTGTTTAAACAGAATTTGTAGAATGAAACTCAAGCTGTGTGGTTGATCTGTCAAAAAAAGCTTCCCTAGTGATGAGATTGACATAATTTGTTTGCAGAATGAAAAATTACACTGTGCAACAGTCACATTCTACAATCGAGGAATCCCCTTTCAATTTGCACGCAGATTTTTGGGGGGTCAGGATAGGTGATTAACATAATTTGTGTTTTTATATTTTCTTCACTTACCTGGCCCTTGCAGCAGATCAGTGATACGCACAGTGATCAGACTGGGGGGAACACCTGTCTTTAAATTAGGACAGCCCGCTCTAGTTTCCAGCCAATGTACGGAGTAATCTGAGCAATCAGGAATAACCTTACTGTCCGTTACTGTAACAGAGAGTAGTCAGTGATTCACTGAGGGTCAGCCAGACACATGAATAACAGTATCCACGTTTCCCTCTTAGAGACAATTTTTATGGAGAATCTAAAGTTTCTTTTATACAGTCTAACGCCCCCTCCCCCTCCCATCTATACCCCACGCTAACAGCAAGAAAAGTTTTGCTTAAAGTGACCAGTCTTCTCTGACCTCCCAGCCCAGATACATACTGTATATATATTCAACATATTTGAGAAAAGATGTAAAAGCAGTAATCAACATCCTGGAAAAAATGGACACATACAATTCTTTTTTAATTTATATAATTTCAATTTATAATCCACCATTGTCTTGAGTGAAAAATCCATGTGCAGCATCGATGGAAGGCCTGTGTGGGACTGATTGACTGTCATTCTGACAGACTGAGCCACCCAGGCTACCGTAGTAAAATATATTGGCAGAATCTGACAATTTTCAGGAAAAGGGCTATAGCTGGAAACTGTATAAGGAGGGAGACCCATTAAAGCGTTATCTGGGGAGTGGTGTAGGGTGTATTAAACAGGTACCACTCAAGTTTTTGACTTTTAGATGCATCAGGCTGTTTGTTAATTAGTAAGTGCACATGTAACCAACATATAGCCAATGTATCAGGGAGAATCAACATTATGTACAGTAGTTGATTTCCCTAACATGTTATTTACTATACCTTTAATCCAATGGTCAATGGAAGCGCCTTTAAGTAGCAGATCATAGCAGGACATTTCTAGCTTCTGTCCGTCGGCTTGCACTGACAGTACTGCATGGGGCTGTGAGAAATAACTATAGAGGAATGGTATGAGGACAACTCCTCTGTCGTCCTCTAGAGACGCTCGTCGTTCTACCTGCGGATGTAAACTCAGAAATCTCAGGTGAGCCGATGGGTCGTAAGTTCCTTCAAATTCATCGCTGGATTCGTCGGCTAAGTAACCACATGTATTCCACGGCTGACGATAGGAACCCTTCTTACCATTGTAGCGTCCAGATTTCTTTTCCCGATCATTTCGCTTACTTTTCGCATTTCCAAATTTTTTCTTCTTTCCTGCAAACTTGTTAGTAACTTCAGTCTGTAGCTTATGGCTGTACATCACAAAAGTCATTCTGCCAGCTGTTAGAAGTATATCAACTGGAGTGATCTCCCCTGAGACAGGCTTGGTTGTTATGGTAACCGATTCTTTTGTTGGTGGTGAAAAAACAGGCGGTGGACTTACAACATTTCTGCCGTCGAAAGGGATTTGAGAGTTTGTATTTATTGTTGACGCGTCACTTTCAACACCGCTATCACTGGGATGAAATTCAGTACGAGAAGAATCCTTATTGCTGGCAGCCATTTTGTTTCTATTGGCAACAGGGGCAGACAAATGTTGCTTGACCATTTTGTGTAGAAGATTAATCTGAAAGTTGCTGATGTAGAAGTCTAAGTCACTGGTTATGTTAACTTCTACAGCATGGCCACACACTACTATGCACTGAAGAGAAAAAATAAATTTTCATTTAAACGACCGAAAACCTGAATTCAAAAGACAGAAATAAAGAGTATAATGTTGTAAGTTACTTTTTTGGGATATCTATTTTTAAAAATCCTAATCTATACAAAAAAATCTTTTATCCTCTCCACAAATATATTATATATCAGTAATGGTTAAAAGGGGCTTCAGTCTTCTTCTCACAACCAGAAATAAACATACTGAAAGTGGCACAGGTTGGAAATATTTGAAACCGAATAAGGTAATTGTTCTATATTTTTCTAAAGAAGTGAAGGGGCCTCTGTGGCTCAGTAGGTAGAGCGTTGGGACACTCAATCCGAACAGTCTTCCACCAATGGGTCGCAGGTTCGAATCCCACTCAGTCCCTAAAAAAATTGTAATATTTTCTGACTGGGTTTTCACTCAAACAACTTATGTGGGATGGTTGCCAGTTACCACCAGAAGGTCATGGGTTTCCTTCGGGCATAAAGCCTGGTTTCCTTCCACAATAAAACTGGCAACATCACCATATAAATGCAATTATCTTGAGCGCGGCGTAAAACACCAAGCAATCAATCAATCTAAATTTTCCCAGCTTATGCCACTTTAAAATTAAAACATGCTTAAAACAGAATCATTTAAAAAAAATCCATTAACTACTTTGACTCTGAATGGCTTTTAAATTTCTAAAGACCTGGGCCCACTTTTACGAAGCCACCTTATTTAAGGTGACCTTCGTGGCTAAGGATAGAACTTAAGGGAAATTTAAAGATGGAGTTACGCCACTTTTACGAACCCCCCTTAACCACATCTTAAGATTTTCACCTTAGCAATAACTTTATAAGAGAGAACTCTCCTCAAGTGGAGGAGGAAAACTCCTTAGATACTGATGTTTCTTTGTAGATCAAAAGGTTTTGTTAGAATATAAGACTTAATAAAACTTTTCTTTAAGTTATTTTCTAAACCAACAACTGTTTGAATGATAGGACAGCTACGTCATTTTAGTAGATTGCATAAGAACTCAACAAAGGGGAGTAACTCATGCGCGCAAATATCGCTTGAGAGCAAAATGCACTTGAGTTGAATTTTGAATGTCATATCAACTCAGAAGAGATTCTATTTAAGATTCCAAAAGTCTCCTCGCTGTTTCCTTTCAAAATAATTATTGTGCTTATGTTTATAAGCTGAAAAATGAGATACTGTGACGTTTTTTTCCTTTGGCGCATTCTACTAAGCTGGCGCAAAGTTACGCATAGGTTTACAGCATAGAGTTGCGCCTCCAGACTATACCTTTAATCCAATGGTCAATGGAAGCACCTTTAAGTAACAGATCATAACAGGACATTTCTAGCTCAGGTCGGTAATAATAGCTGCTAGCCCCTGAAGTATTACATTACCTGTTTAACGAGTGAAGGTATATCAGAGGGTGGGTTATACACTATAGCAGGTGCCATTACAACCTTCAGGTCAAATCTAGATGCTAGTGGGATCACTCGAATATCCTTCTCTTTCCTACAATATCAAATTGTTCATTTTAGTAATTTATAAAATGATAGGTACAATGTACATAACATCACACAGATGGCAGTGGGCCTACATGTAAAGTGTAGGCCTATGTATTAATACACACAAGTATTCATAAAAGTCACTTCTACAAGCCCGTAATCAACCAGTACCGGTAGATTGAATAAAATAAACAATTTGAGGGTTAAAATATTTAATTTTAGGCATTTCAGAGAAAATAAATTCAATATTTTTCGTAAAAATAATCAATTAAAAGACTCAAATACCACAAGTTTCAAATCATCTGGGGTTATCTAATTGCATGGAACAAATTCAAATGATATAAAAATAATTTGGGGGTAAAATTACAGGAAAACGTTGTTGAAACCCATGTCCACCATCTCAGTGACCAATCAGATAAGTTTTACGGGTAATTTGGGTTATAATACTAGATTTTGTTTTAAAAAAACTGATGGTTAGTTAGGTTGTAAAATATTCAATAAGGTTCATTCTAAGGATGGTAAATTTGCAAAAATATTTAATTTAACAACAAAAATATTCAATTTCTATGGTAGGGGAATGTATGAAAATGACTTTGGTTGGTTAGTACTTTTGTCGCCATATAACCTAAGCTGTTCAGTGTGACGTTAAGCCCCAATCAATGCGTCAATCAATCAATCAACACCCTTTCTGTCAACCATTGCATGTTGTCATTGATCATGTGACTGCCTATCTCAAAGTTGAAATATGACAGTTCAGTGGGATCCTAGTAAAGCGTTAAATTGAAAGTCAACCCCCGAAAAATTCCATAACCGTTGCAGTGACACGGTTGACTGCACACTATACCTTTCAGTGCAGAATTTCTTTGCATCCGCCATATTGTTCCCTCCAAATACGGGATAGCGCCATTAAGCATTTGCTCTTTACAGTGTACAATGTATATTACTTGAGGAATAATTTAAATTATGAATCAAAACCAAAAGGGATTTGAGGTGCTGTCAGCAAAAATAAATGTTAACTTTTAAATCTAAACATTTTGTTTGATTGGCATTTTAAACTTCATTTAAATTTTTGTCAAGAGGTGGGTGGGTGGTAGTTGACCATAGATGTATTATTTGGAACTTTTCTCCATACTTAACTTAGTCCAACAGTTTGTTTTAAATAAAACCTAGCGCACACAAGAGGCGCCGCTGAGCTGTGTGCGCGTAAATTTTGGTGAGATTTTCGCCTCTCGAGGCTGTGAGGAAATTATCTAGCATGTTTGATATTTTCTGCCTCTCGTGGCAAGAATCTCAGGGTGTGCGCACTAGGTGAGCTGCCAGCTGAACTGAGAGGAGGGATAGTCCAACCGCACGTGCCTATTAAATCCTGTGACCACTTATAATATTACGTAACACGGGTAGTGACACTTGTGTAGGTCAGTGAACTTGGGTGACCAAGAACTTGCCTCAGCCGAGAGCTCATCGTCTGCGCTGAAACTTATAGCTGCACCCTCGGCCACGCGTAGCTGGCAGCTCAGCCGGCGCCTCTCGTGTGCGCTAGGCTTAAGATATATTTTAAAGGGCTTACTGATTCGGTGAGATGAGATTGTTCCACTCAACAGCAGGAATCTGCACCGTGGACTGTCGTGATGTTTCTAAAAGTGACTGTCTTGTTAAGCATCTCTCAAAATCTGACCATAATCCTGTGAACAAAATATTAAACAGAACTAGATTATCCTATGAAGGCAAAGTTTCTCAGGCATTTGTGAAAATGGGAAAGCAGACATATATGTACATGCTTATTTCTTTTTGTCATCCTACCCTAAGCATACCAATCATTTCATTCAGACCATAGTTTTTTCATGCTAACGATCATTCTGTTAAGTGGAGGTTATGCCAACAAAATTCACATGAACGCTCAGCATTCATACAGCAAAAATGGTCAATTTTAAAAAAAATTAACAAAAAACGTCAAAAGCAGGAAAGGTTAAGTAAGAGAACACCAGCGACCATGGACAGGTCATAATATGTTATCATACCACATCAGTTCATGCAACTAAAAGTCAGATGCAAAACAACTTTCAAAATGACTTTGTACCTGGGTACACAGCGATTGATTAAATTCAGAAAGTTTTAAATTTGTATTTAGTCTGAGTGGGGTTCAATGCTGTGTGCATCGATTGAGGGACTGTGTCGGACTCTAACCAACTGAACCACCAAGGCTCCATCTTTACTGTAAGACATACCTGAACAGAAGGTGAGACCTTTGATGTCCAGCTGATACTGCCTGTCTTCCAGCTGTGAACCAGGGTGCTGGGTAATGCCTGCGTCTAACGCCCGTCTATAAACCTCCTTCTCGAGCACAGGGCGAGGCAAAGGGTTATCCGCTTGTGGGTTAATGGAGAGAGACGTAAGCTGAAGTATAAACAAGTCATGATCCAAACTCGACACCATTCTTTCTACTTTCCCTGGGAAGGTTGACGCTTCTGTTGAACCAGCATCACCATCTTTATCAGACGTTTCTATGGCAACGGGTAGAAAAATTCGCAGGTTGGAAACGTTGACGTAAAGAAGGGGAAGAGATGCTGATGAAATTGACGGTTTCTTTTTGATTCTTTGATCTGATTCTGTAGAACTTTTTGACTTGGTATCAGAGATGTGTGCAGGATTTCGTACAATGTTTAAAGGAACTCTGTTACCCCAGTGGTTACCTCCCTTGATATTTAACGAATCTCGTGGAACATTTACGTTCAGGAGACTGAGGAGGAGGGTGAGAACTGGGCGATGAACGACAACGTCACATGGTTCGATGGAGAAACATACTTCCGACACATATTTCTGGTAGTTGTTTGACAACATTTCTTGAAGGGTGGCGTTTGAAGGTTCGTGTAAACCAGCCATCTCAACATTGAGTCGCCTCATACGGCGTTTCACGTTCTTGCAAAGTGCTCGTGTAAACGTGAACGACAAAAGGCCGTGGTTATTATCCCTCGACACCGCCTCACTTAGCGTGTAAAGAGAGCCCATGGGGGAGGGCATGGCATCAGTTGTCCATAGTTTATTGGAGATAATATGAACATTTTTGGGAAGTGGGCTGGGACCGACAATTAACAAGCCTTGGTAATCTCCGAGCTGCCAGGTGGATTCCCCAGATCTGAAATAATCATACATCAAACATCAATAACAAATTCATCTTTATTTTTGTGGCAGGGGTATGAATTAGACAACTGAAAATTAAAAATTAAAGCCATGGTTTATGTTTCATGCTATATTTAAGATCATTTTTCTCAAAGTTTTGGGAGAGAAGAAATCAGGATCTTTGCCCAGTGGAAAGCAAAAGAGCTTTCTGCTCTATAAATTCAAAAGGGCCGTCTTGTTACGGCATCCAATTTACATGAGCGTTGTTTTTGGTTTACATTTACACTGTCTTTATTTGTCTCCACCAATGAGCTGCAAGTTTGAATCCCTCATGCGGGAGAAATCAGACATGCAACGACGTAAAACATCAATCATTGAATCAATGTATTAATGGAATCTGTAATATACACATGTATGTTAATACCAAAAGAGGTTCCTTATAACCGGTTTTACACCACACTATTTGAATTTCGTTTTTATGGTGGCGTTGCCAGGTTTATTGGGAGGAGGAAAACAGGCTCTTTGCCGGGTGGAAACCCCAGACCTATGGTGAGTACCTGGCAACTCTCCCACATATAACGATCAAGTGAAAAATCCACTCAGAAATTTTTCCATTTTTTATTTGGTTATAGAGGAATTCGATTCGGCGCCACATCGATGGAGGGCCTGTGTTGGACTGAGGGACTATCACACTAACCGACTGAGCCCCCTCCATAAATAAAACTCAGACAACCGATTGAGCCCAAGAGGTCCCTCCATAAACAGAACCCCCAAAACAATCCATTCAGAAAGGCTGTCCAGGAAATGTGAGAATACATTTACATGTATATAAAGCAGTAGATCAATTCTTCATTTAACAGGACAAAACTCGTCAAACCTTTTCACTAAGTGAGTAATATTAGCTAATCCAATCTTGGATTTGACCTTTCCATACACTTCCTGTATGTCAATGGACACGCTCAGTTCCTCCAACTGTACAGACACACATCTCTCTGTAAAGTAACAAATAATTATTATCCCCTCAGAGTAGTTTCACCATTTGCAACTATTTTGTGTGTGTTCGATTGAATTAACGAGCGATATTTTGGCTGATTCTAACCTAAAGTAAAGCTCTTCGAGATTATAAAATCGTTATCATGGCTCTACCGTTATCAATTCCCACGCTGACCATGTAAGTACTTTGTATCCCCCCTCACCAACCATGATAACAAATAAATATAATCAAGGCTACTGATGAGAAAACTGGAACCACCGTCACCTAGGTTTTTTTTTTTTACAAATCAGTTATCATATTCCACTGCAGGATTGGTATTCCACAATACACAAAATTGATTCATTAGATTCCATAGTGACAGCTCACTATTTGATTAGATCAAGTCTCACGTTACATAAGCTTGGCACTTACAATGGCAACACCAGTACATGTGGGCTGTTCCTCAACACACTTTTGCCCGTCGTAACTTTGTGGCGGGTCGTAACCTAATATTGAAGGTATATGTTGCCATGACAGTTAGGCCCTGCATTGAGAAACAGCCCCAAAAAGTTCCACATAACGATTAATTGATTGATGTTTTCATCGAACTCAAGATTATTTCACTGATATAGCGACATTGGCAGGTTTAGTGGGGGAGGAAACTGGGCTCTTTGCCAGGAGGATTGATTGATTGTTTGGTGTTTTACGCCGCACTCAAGATTATTTCACTTATATGGCGGCGTTGCCAGTTTTATTGTGGGAGGAAACCAGGCTCTATGCCCGGAGGAAACCCACGACCTTCCGTTGGTAACTTGGCAACCATCCCACATAGGTCGTGACTCGTTCGAGTGAAAACCCAGTCAGAAAATTTTCCAATTTTTTTTTTTTGGACTGAGTGGGATTCGAACCCGCGACCCATTGGTGGAAGGCTGTTCGGATTGAGCGTCCAACGCTCTACCTACTGAGCCACGGAGGCCCCCTTGCCAGGAGGAAGCCCAGGACCTTTGACAAGTACCTGGTATATCGTCCACACACTCCAGTTAGCGAACATGCAATTAATGCAATCCATCAAGAGTTTTCTAATCCACGACAATAACAGCGATTAAATCGTGAAACCTCACCTAATCGTAAGACTGGATCTTCTCCGTATAAAGCCATCTCAAACTTTGGAAGAGTCCATTGTAACCAGAAGGACAATTTAACACCAGAGGAATGAGCTTCCTCAATCTCCAACTCTCTACTGGGAGTTGTCTCTCTTGAATGCTCTTCTGACGTTTCCGTGGTAACAGCTTCAGCTCCACTGGTGGACATTTCCAAAACAGGGGAGTTAAATGAGGGTGGAGAAACATGATCTGGTTTTGTTTTGGAGTGTTTTTCTGGGGTTAAAGTTGATGTTCTCCCCCAGAATCCAGTCAGCCCTCTCTGAACACTGCTTATTTGAGAAACAAGAACTGCGATTGTTTGAGTCTGTGAATGAAAAAATCAACACAAGAGATCAAAAAAGGGTTTAGAGGACAAACGTTTGTTCACAAAAAATGGGACATGAGAGAAAGTGAAATGCTTTTAGAATTGGAAATCTGAATAAATAATATGTTGTTGGTGAAGCTGAGTAAAATGCCTACACCAGTTTTCTTCCACACGTTCAACACGCTCTTTTCAAGAAAAAAGGGGTCTTGGTGATTTAGTTGGCAGAGCAATAGTCTTTCGGTCCGACACAAGCCTTTCATTAATGGGTTGCAAGTTTCAATCCCATTTAAAGCGAAAAATTGAATACTTCATTAGTTTGATTGATTGTTTGGTGTTTTACGCCGCGCTCAAGATTATTTCACTTATATGGCGGCGTTGCCAGTTTTATTGTGGGAGAAAACCGGGCTCTATACCAAGAGGGAACCCACGACCTTCCGTTGGTAACTGGCAACCAACACACATAGGTCGTTCGAGTGAATACCCAGTCAGAAAATTTTCCAACTTTTTTGGACTGAGTGGGATTCGAACCCGCGACCTACTTCATTAGTGGATTTTTCACTCAATCACCTTAGGTAGAAGAAATGCCAGGTGCTCGCCAAAGCTAAAGGTACCAGGTTTCCCCGTCCCTTGAAACTTGGCAATACTGTCCTATAACTTGAGTGCATTATAAAAATCAGTCAACTGATCAGCATGAAACCAGAGCTTAAGCCAGAGCATACCTGTGCTGGTGACAAGGCCAGTTTAACATTAGTCATATCCACATGTAAACACATTCCCAGTGAAGAAATGGTGTCAGAAGTGGGAGGGGTAAACTTGCTACTGACAGCCACCGTGCACGAGAGATCTGTGGGTTTCACCAGAGAGTACGCCTTCTTCATCTTATGTAATGTGTACATAGATATATCAGACACCTGAACAGTCCAGGGTAGTTTCTCACCTATTACAATGAAACAACAACAACACACTTAAAGTGGCATGGGCTGCCAAAATTCACACTATTTTCATAATTTCTGATCGTCACGGCAGTAATAGGCTTTGAAGGCCATCAAAAAACTAAATGATTGCCGTTAGAATGAGGAAAATCCATACAGTATGTGGGCTATACGAACCGGAATAGTGTTCGAAAAGTAAACAAAATTTAAATAACTGGGACGACCATTCATTCATTCTTAGCCAAAGTTGGTTCAAAACAATACTTTATTGTACATTTTCGAGACTAGAAGCACTAAAATGCTTCTGAAATATACATCTTGAGAAAAATAGCCCATAATTTCAACATTCTGTTTTAACGTCAAAATATCAACATTTTGGCAGCTCATGCCACTTTAAAGAAACGTTTTATTGACTATAAAGATAACTATGGAGATGACTTTCTAAATGTTATTAAAAAAAAGATTATTTATTCAACTTTAAAGACTTCTGACCACTAGGTCACTGGTTTGAATGTCGTTCATTCATTACAAAAAAGTTCTGAATTTCTGACTGGGTTTTCACAAGACCAAACTGTAATGGTTGCTAAAAGTCTTGAGTTATCTGCATGAATGCAGTTCGGCACTCCCCCTATAGGGCCTGGGAATTTCCCTTGAGATTTCTGATGACGCCTCACATTCGAATAATAAAGGCCTCCACATGCGCAAGGACAGCGCCAGTGACAGTAAATTAGTGGAATTCGCTCCATATAAGTCTGGTAAAACTGACATTTAACTGACAGTCTTGGCTATGAAATAAAACCTAATCGGCCAATCAATTTACTAAATTTTGAGGATTAAACCGTGAACCTATTTCACAGCAAAGCGTAACTAGCCGTATAGATGACCATGGTAGTAAGATTGGAATCATGTTGAAAGTCACATTGAATCTCCTCTCACTAACTCTCGATGTTAGCACAAGTATATTAAATATCTGTTACATATTACAGGTTCAAACAGCAAATACTTTACTCACCAGCCAATGTTCCCTCCAGCATTAGGATGGGTATTTCTTGTAAGGCAGATAGAGGCTTAAAGGCACAGCTATAGGCCCTTATATTGGGTAAGTTGACCACTAATGTATCAGGCAGGGTTCCGGTATTGTATACACCTCTCATATTCTCAGCAATTTCCATCCCAGCATCACATACTATCACTGGGGATTTCGGCAAAAAAATACATACAGAGGACACGTTCAACTGTAATACAATATAAAAAAATTTTTTTTTTTTTTTTTATTGTTTATTTATTAACCATAGATAATATACAACATATATAGCACAAAATAAAAATACGCAATACAAATGGCGTGAATAAATTTGAAAAGACTTTATCTATTCCACCAATTATTAAAATATGAAGATTTCTTGATGGCGGCATATTTACAGGTGGGTTGCATGGATTTATATCATTTTACAGAAATTGGGAAGTTATATTTTTGTCTCATTTTTTGATGACGTTCTCAGTTCTGAGGCTCACATTCGAATAATAAAGCCCCCCCCCCCCTTCCCCACACACACACACACATGAGCAAGGAAGTAAATTAGTGGAATTTGCTTCATATAAGCCTTTGAGACGAATAAACTGGGTGGTTGAGTGTGGTGTGTCACAGTGCTGCTCTTAAGATATTTATTGATTGATTGATTGATGTTTCATTTTGCTCAAGGATTCATCAGGTACATGATAGCTTTCAAATGATTGATTGAGTACCTGGCAACTCTTTCACATACGCCAATCAAGTGTAAAATCCAATCAGAAATGTTCAATTTTTATTTGGTCTGAGTGTGATTTGGACTGAGGGACTATCAATGTAACCGACTGAGCCACAAATACCCCTTGATTAATGAAATATCCAAATGGAGTGCAGAGAGAGCATTAAAAATACCTGCAATGGCATGTATTGTTTTACAGCAGTAAATGATAACACATGAAAACCGTCTTACCTGCAGTTGTAGAATTCTTATTACTGGAAAAATCTGAGCACATTTTCTACCCCAATAATTCCCACCATTCTCTGAGGAAGAATCATTAGATGGCAGGGCATTGTCAGCCCCTGGGGTGCCTGGAAGTTGCCCAGCTGGGGAGACCAGGACCGCTGGGCTTGAAGCGGCAGCTTGGACCTGTTCTTTAGATGGTGATTGGGTGTTGGTTGGTGTTTGATAAGACTCAGAGCGATCTTTCACAGAGGACTGAGAGTGAGCTGACACTGTAATCAAATACAGTTAAAGTGGCATGAGCTGCCAAAATATTGATATTTTGACGTTAAAACAGATTGTTGAAATTATTGGCTATTTTTCTCAAGACATAAAATACAGTTAAACATGTGTAAAATGACACCTTGATAAACCTGAACCCTGTCCAAACCGACACCTTGATAAACCTGAACCCTGCCCAAACCGACACCTTGATAAACCTGAACCCTGTCCAAACCGACACCTTGATAAACCTGAACCCTGCCCAAACTGACACCTTGATAAACCTGAACCCTGCCCAAACCGACACCTTGATAAACCTGAACCCTGTCCAAACCGACACCTTGATAAACCTGAACCCTGCCCAAACCGACACCTTGATAAACCTGAACCCTGCCCAAACTGACACCTTGATAAACCTGAACCCTGCCCAAACCGACACCTTGATAAACCTGAACCCTGCCCAAACTGACACCTTGATAAACCTGAACCCTGCCCAAACCGACACCTTGATAAACCTGAACCCTACCCAAACCGACACCTTGATAAACCTGAACCCTGTCCAAACCGACACCTTGATAAACCTGAACCCTGTCCAAACCGACACCTTGATAAACCTGAACCCTGTCCAAACCGACACCTAATAAACCTGAACCCTGTCCAAACCGACACCTTGATAAACCTGAACCCTGTCCAAACCGACAGCTTGATAAACCTGAACCCTGTCCAAACCGACACCTTGATAAACCTGAACCCTGTCCAAACCGACAGCTTGATAAACCTGAACCCTGTCCAAACCGACACCTTGATAAACCTGAACCCTGTCCAAACCGACACCTTGATAAACCTGAACCCTGTCCAAACCGACACCTTGATAAACCTGAACCCTGTCCAAACCGACACCTTGATAAACCTGAACCCGGTCCAAACCGACACCTTGATAAACCTGAACCCTGTCCAAACCGACACCTTGATAAACCTGAACCCTGTCCAAACCGACACCTTCATAAACCAGAACACTGTCTATAATGACACCTTGATAAACCTGAACCCTGTCCAAACCGACACCTTGATAAACCTGAACCCTGTCCAAACCGACACTTTGATAAACCTGAACCCTGTCCAAACAGACACCTTGATAAACCTGAACCCTGTCCAAATCCACAGCTTGATAAACCTGAACCCTGCCCAAACCGACACCTTGATAAACCTGAACCCTGTCCAAACCGACACCTTGATAAACCTGAACCCTGTCCAAACCGACACCTTGATAAACCTGAACCCGGTCCAAACCGACACCTTGATAAACCTGAACCCTGTCCAAACCGACACCTTGATAAACTTGAACCCTGTCCAAACCAACACCTTGATAAACCTGAACCCTGCCCAAACCGACACCTTGATAAACCTGAACCCTGCCCAAACAGACACCTTGATAAACCTGAACCCTGTCCAAACCGACACCTTGATAAACCTGAACCCTGTCCAAACCGACACCTTGATAAACCTGAACCCTGCCCAAACTGAAACCTTGATAAACCTGAACCCTGCCCAAACTGAAACCTTGATAAACCTGAACCCTGCCCAAACTGAAACCTTGATAAACCTGAACCCTGTCCAAACCGACACCTTGATAAACCTGAACCCTGTCCAAACCGACACCTTGATAAACCTGAACCCGGTCCAAACCGACACCTTGATAAACCTGAACCCTGTCCAAACCGACACCTTGATAAACTTGAACCCTGTCCAAACCAACACCTTGATAAACCAGAACACTGTCTAAAATGACACCTTGATAAACCTGAACCCTGTCCAAACAGACACCTTGATAAACCAGAACCCTGTCCAAACCGACAGTATACCCAATTTACTTCATGTTCAAGTAAGCTTTATTTCTAGAAGATTAATTACAAAAAATAAACATTAGAACCTAGCAGCTCTCCCATATACGATGATCACATCAAAAATTCACTCATAATTTATTAAAATTTTTATTTGGCCTGATTGGAATTCGAAACCCGCAGCGCATCGATGGAAGGCCTGTGTCCGACCACATTCCATTATACAGCATGGGGTCATTGCCAGGGAACAGAATTCACGAGATCACAAAATTTCCTCTATTTTTAGGTTCATTCATGTGTAAGTGTAAGACTAGCCTTCAAAACTACATATAAAACAATAAAAACGGTGAAACCCATTCAAAATGACCCAAGCATCCAATGCCCCCATAGCGTCCTATTATCTCGGATTTCGGTAGTGAACGTTAAAGAATATCACAGCTTATTGATTACTATTTAAAACCTATAGCAAATCAACATGTCAGCTTTATCAAAAATACTGATGATTTAATGCCAAATCATACTTTCCAGAAAATTCTACTGACTAAGGCTGTGGGTTGTGGTTTATTATAACAACTTATGATTGGGTATGAAGGTCTATTAAACTAGACATATTGTAAAATATTTGTTTTTATTTTGTGTACTTCTTATTAAAGCATATAACTTACACTGTGATTGTATAAGAGGGGAAGCAGCATTAGCCAGGGTGGGGTCAACAAAGTGTTTAGTTTCCTCCACAGTTGACTTCGTACTGCCACTTTTACGTACACGAGGGGAGTAGAGAAGCCATTGGTAAATAGATGGGTCCAAACATGCCGTAACTCCGCCCACTTCTGCTAGAACTACAGCTGGTACTGTCAATGAAAGACATATTATTAATGATTGATTGATTGGTGTTTTACGCTGCGCTCAAGATTACATGTATTATTAATGAAGACTTAACTATGATGATTCTACTATTCTCAAATTTCCAAGTCTCTGTACTCAAGATTATTTCACATTAAACCAGATTAACTTTGCGAAGAGAGAACCAGGCTCTAGACCTAGAGGAATATTCTGACACGTCATACATACCAGGCAACCATTTCAAATAAAATGATCAAGGGAAACAACAATTTCCTTTGACATTTTTTTTTCTCTAGTGGCATTTTAACATGCATATTGATTAAACGTTGCCACCTTAGAATTTTTATAACACAATTTTCTTAGGATTTTTACAAAGCAGGAAGATTACATGTATCTCACTTTTGTTATGACTTACAAAAACCAGGCCGCTTTGTTTCTGTCAAACCCTGCCCCGTTTAGTGTACCTCAATTTAATTAAAACCGAATCCGAAATCTGGTGGCAGAAGTGGGATTGGAACCCACAATGCATTGGGACATGAAGATTTTTGCAGCACTCAAAATTACTTCAAAATATATAAATAATTTCTTGATTTGTTCCACAGAAAGTAACATGGGCTTTCACTTTCATTGACTGCTACACTGTCATACAAATTCTTTTATATTAGATAATGAGCCAATATTGCTTACCCTCAGGGGTGGTGGGCGTTGACGGTAACTGGAATGTAAAAGTGATCCAATCTTCTTGTATCTCTGGAGACGATGGCGTCAGTTCCGTGGTAAAATAATCCGTTGTGCGAAACATAGATGTCTTTGTAGGGGCAGTGAAGATTGGAATAATACTGTCACGTCCATCAACTGAAAAAAAAGTAAAATCAAATTTTAAACTTGAAGTGTTTCAACGTTTGAACAAACATTATGCAAACCCATTGCCCCATGTATATACCATATATTGCCTTCCTAAACACTGTTTTCCCAACTGCCACGTAAAACCGCTTCATGCCTACATTTATTGCAATTTTTGTTTTATTTTACGATATAAGACGGGTTATATAATGCAGCTAATATCTGAAAGAATGAGGCGTCATATCAGATGTGGCACAAATCAAACAACGAGGCAGCCTAGGAAAACGTGCAAGGGGTAAGATATAGATTAATTGAATGATCTTTTTAGTCACACTCAAGATTATTTCCCTATTTGTCGACATAGCCAGGTTTAGTGGGGGAGGAAACTGGGCTCTTTGCTCGGAGGAAAGCTCCCACCTTCGGTGAGTACCTGGCAACTCTTCATCTCAGAACATGATATAGAGATACAATGTATGTACTTGATGGCATGTGGAGTTTGAATTTATGACAACCGTTATATAATGGGGTAAATCTTTTCAATTAGAAAGTAAATCTTTAATACGGTAGCAAGAATAGACTAGACAAAATTTAGCTTTTCATTTCTAAAATGGCCTTGACCTTTGTTTGTGGCATGTTTTCTTGTCATGTGATATATGTATGAGAAGTTTTAACATTGGAAACTGCTCCATATAATAGCCTGGATGTTGGACACCATAGCTTAGTGCATCGTGCAGCAATTGCGGCACTATTTAGAACTTCAGATCCAAACTAGCCAATGAGAGTCCAGTCCAGTCGGCGTATATAGTTTAATGGTTTAAACTACAGGAATTGATAGCCAAGTTGCAACTGGTCCATATTGGAGTCCATATACATGTATGTATCTATGACAGCTTTGTTAGAGTCTAATGACATCACACCAAAAATTATGGGATGAAAAAGGTACATGTAAGTGCTTTGAAATGACGTCATTATTACAGGTACATGTACATCTAGCTATGCTATACTTTTTTTTAATTTTTGAGACTATAAACCTAAGCTATAAGTTTATAAGTTTAATTCCAATTACATGTAAGTATTTTAGTTGCTAGAGATTGAATATTTCCATACTCCATGTATATGTAAACTAACTGTAATTCCGTTTTTTATAGAGTCCTTTGAGTTTTTATGGTCATTTTGGGGCAAAACTTGACTTTCATAAAACCCTGCATATGTATAGCTTTCAATGCAGGGTTGAGTTGTTCAAAAGTGTATTAGGTTTAATACCGGTCTAAATGACGTTGCATAACAAAGAAATTGAATTATGACGTTGCAAAGTAATACAGGTATTAAGCCTAATACACTTTTTAACAACCAGCCCCAGAATTTACTTTATGTGTGGCATGCTGAATCTCGATATATACCTGGAAGACATTATTAACCAATTGGTTTATGAGAACAAATAGAAACAATTGATAAGATTGTAAACACATACTGTTAGCATAGAGCACAGCCTGGAGGGAAGTGAGAGTGCCGGTGGCCGAAAAACTGACAGGTGTTTTACAATGTTTGAGTTCTAGTCCAGTAACAGTCGCCTCCAGTAATGGTTCACGATTTGACGGCCTCACACCTAAAACATAAGTAATAAGTAAATGAGATCTTCTCACGGCAGTTTAATTTACAACATGGCAGCTATTCTGTATATTACCTTGTCAGAGCCTAAGGTACATGTATAACCTTTTACTTGATACAGACATTTGATTGGACACAACAAAGTTCCTAATATATATATTTAATAAAAAAACAGCCACACACTCTGACGTCTGATTGATCCAAAAACTCAATTTAGCGTCATTTTGCCTTAGTTTGTCACCTACATGTAGGTAAAAATAATGTTTTATAATTATTATTACTATAAACAAGCAGACCTGGGGCAATGAAGGCATCCTGTAACAGAGAGTTATCCTGTAGAGCAGAAGGTTGTGGGTTCTTTTCCTGCCAGGAATCATAGACAAATCTCAACAGGAGGAGTTGTGGTTTGGTTAAACTGACTACAATACTGGGGGCTTCATACATCCACTCAACATGAACAAGGTGAGGACTGGGCCTGGAAATCAAATACATCATCAGATTCTGGGGAGTTTGAGGGTAACACCCATTTATTGGTAATTTTAGACGCCCACTTATTGGTAATTTAAGACATTCACTTATTGGTAATTTAAGACACCCAAAGATTGGTAATTTTAGACACCCACTGATTGGTAATTTTAGACACCCATTTATTGGTAAGACACCCATTTATTGGTAACTTAAGACACCCACTTATTGCTAATTTTAGACACCCACTTATTGCTAATTTTAGACACCCACTTATTGGTAATTTTAGACACCCACTTATTACTCATTTTAGACACTTCCTTGCTGGTAATTGTAGACACACACTTATTGCTATTTTTAGACACCCACTGATTGGTAATTTAAGACACTAACTTATTGGTAATTTTAGACACCCACTGATTAGTAATTTTAGACACCCACTTATTGGTAATTTTAGACACCCATTTATTGGTAATTTTAGACACTCACTGATTGGTTATTTTAGACACCCACTTATTGGTAATTTTAGATACCCACTGATTGGTTATTTAAGATACCCACTGATTGTTAAAGTGGCATGAGCTGCCAAAATGTTGATATTTTGACGTTAAAACAGAATGTCGAAATTATTAGATATTTTTCTCAAGACGTATAATTCAGAAGCTTTTTAATGCTTCCAGTCTCGAAAATGTACGATAAAGTATTGTTTTGAACCAACTTTGCCATAGAATGAATGAATGGTCGTCCCGGTTATTTAAAATTTGTTTACTTTTCGAACACTTTTTCAGTCGTACAGGCCCCATACTGTATGGATTTTCCTCATTTCAAAGCCAATCATTTAGTTTTTCAATGGCCTTCAAAGCCTCTTACTGTCGTGACGATCAGAAATTATGACAAAAGTGTGAATTTTGGCAGCTCATGCCACTTTAATTATAGAGGTTATGTTGACCATTCAGTGATTGGTTATGTTGACCATTCAATGATTGGTTATGTTGACCATTTAATGATTGGTTATGCTGACCATTCAATGATTGGTTATGTTGACTGTTCAATGATTGGTTATGTTGACCATTCAATGATTGGTAGTGTTGACCATTCAATGATTGGTTATGTTGACCATTCAATGATTGGTTATGTTAACCATTCAATGATTGGTTATGTTGACCATTCAATGATTGGTTATGTTGACCATTCAATGATTGGTTATGTTGACCATTCAATGATTGGTTATGTTGACCATTCAATGATTGGTTATGTTGACCATTCAATGATTGGTTATGTTGACTGTTCAATGATTGGTTATGTTGACCATTCAATGATTGGTTATGTTAACCATTCCATGATTGGTTATGTTGACCATTCAATGATTGGTTATGTTGACCATTCAATGATTGGTTATGTTGACCATTCAATGATTGGTTATGTTGACCATTTAATGATTGGTTATGTTGACTGTTCAATGATTGGTTATGTTGACCGTTCAATGATTGGTTATGTTGACCATTCAATGATTGGTAGTGTTGACCATTCAATGATTGGTAAATGTTGACCATTCAATGATTGGTTATGTTGACCATTCAATGATTGGTTATGTTGACCATTCAATGATTGGCTAAGTTAACAATTCAATGATTGGTTATGTTGACCATTCAATGATTGGTTATGTTGACGATTCAATGATTGGTTATGTTGACCATTCAATGATTGGTTATGTTGACCATTCAATGATTGGTTATGTTGACCATTCAATGATTGGTTACGTTGACCATTCAATGATTGGTTACGTTGACCATTCAATGATTGGTTACGTTGACCATTCAATGATTGGTTACGTTGACCATTCAATGATTGGTGGTGTTGACCATTCAATGATTGGTTATGTTGACCATTCAATGATTGGTTATGTTGACCATTCAATGATTGGTTATGTTGACCATTCAATGATTGGTTACGTTGACCATTCAATGATTGGTTACGTTGACCATTCAATGATTGGTTACGTTGACCATTCAATGATTGGTTATGTTGACCATTCAATGATTGGTTATGTTGACCATTCAATGATTGGTTATGTTGACCGTTCTATGATTGGTTATGTTGACCGTTCAATGATTGGTTACGTTGACCATTCAATGATTGGTGGTGTTGACCATTCAATGATTGGTTATGCTGACCATTCAATGATTGGTTATGTTGACCATTCAATGATTGGTGGTGTTGACCATTCAATGATTGGTTATGCTGACCATTCAATGATTGGTTACGTTGACCATTCAATGATTGGTTACGTTGACCATTCAATGATTGGTTATGTTGACCATTCAATGATTGGTTATGTTGACCATTCAATGATTGGTTACGTTGACCATTCAATGATTGGTTACGTTGACCATTCAATGATTGGTTATGTTGACCATTCAATGATTGGTTATGTTGACCATTCAATGATTGGTTATGTTGACCGTTCTATGATTGGTTATGTTGACCATTCAATGATTGGTGGTGTTGACCATTCAATGATTGGTTATGCTGACCATTCAATGATTGGTTATGTTGACCATTCAATGATTGGTTATGTTGACCATTCAATGATTGGTTACGTTGACCATTCAATGATTGGTGGTGTTGACCATTCAATGATTGGTTATGTTGACCGTTCAATGATTGGTTACGTTGACCATTCAATGATTGGTGGTGTTGACCATTCAATGATTGGTTATGCTGACCATTCAATGATTGGTTATGTTAACCATTCAATGATTGGTTATGTTGACCATTCAATGGTTGGTTATGTTGATCATTCAATGATTGGTTATGTTGGCGATTCAATGATTGGTTTTATTGACCATTCAATGGTTGGTTATGTTGACCGTTCAATGATTGGTTATGTTGACCATTCAATGATTGGTTATGTTGACCATTCAATGATTGGTTTTATTGACCATTCAATGATTGGTTATGTTGACCGTTCTATGATTGGTTATGTTGACCATTCAATGATTGGTTATGTTGATCATTCAATGATTGGTTATGTTGACAATTCAATGATTGGTTATGTTCAATGATTGGTTATGTTGATCATTCAATGATTGGTTATGTTGACCGATCAATGATTGGTTATGTTGACCATTCAATGATTGGTTATGCTGACCGTTCAATGATTGGTTATGTTGACCATTCAATGATTGGTTATGTTCAATGATTGGTTATGTTGACCATTCAATGATTGGTTATGTTGACCATTCAAAGATTGGTTATGTTGATCATTCAATGATTGGTTATGTTGACCATTCAATGATTGGTTATGTTCAATGATTGGTTATGTTGACCATTCAATGATTGGTTATGCTGACCGTTCAATGATTGGTTATGTTGACCATTCAATGATTGGTTATGTTGACCATTCAATGATTGGTTTTATTGACCATTCAATGATTGGTTATGTTGACCGTTCTATGATTGGTTATGTTGACCGTTCAATGATTGGTTATGTTGACCATTCAATGACTGGTTATGTTGACCATTCAATGATTGGTTATGTTGACCATTCAATGATTGGTTATGTTGACCATTCAATGATTGGTTATGTTAACCATTCAATGATTGGTTATGTTGACCATTCAATGATTGGTTATGTTGACCATTCAATGATTGGTTATGTTGACCATTCAATGATTGGTTATGTTGACCATCCAATGATTGGTTATGTTGACTGTTCAATGATTGGTTATGTTGACCATTCAATGATTGGTTATGTTCAGTGATTGGTTATGTTGACTGTTCAATGATTGGTTATGTTGACCATTCAATGATTGGTTATGTTGACCATTCAATGATTGGTTATGTTGACCATTCAATGATTGGTTATGTTGACCATTCAATGATTGGTTATGTTGACCATTCAATGATTGGTTATGTTAACCATTCAATGATTGGTTATGTTGACCATTTAATGATTGGTTATGTTGACCATTCTATGATTGGTTATGTTGACCGTTCAATGATTGGTTACGTTGACCATTCAATGACTGGTTATGTTGACCATTTAATGATTGGGTATGTTGACCGTTCAGTGATTGGTTATGTTGACCATTCAATGATTGGTTATGTTGATCATTCAATGATTGGTTATGTTGACCATTCAATGATTGGTTATGTTCAATGATTGGTTATGTTGATCATTCAATGATTGGTTATGTTGACCATTCAATGATTGGTTATGTTGACCATTCAATGATTGGTTATGTTCAATGATTGGTTATGTTGACCATTCAATGATTGGTTATGTTGACCATTCAATGATTGGTTATGTTCAATGATTGGTTATGTTGACCATTCAATGATTGGTTATGTTGACCATTCAATGATTGGTTATGTTCAATGATTGGTTATGTTGACCATTCAATGATTGGTTACGTTGACCATTCAATGATTGGTTACGTTGACCATTCAATGATTGGTTACGTTGACCATTCAATGATTGGTTATGTTGACCATTCAATGATTGGTTATGTTGACCATTCAATGATTGGTTATGTTGACCATTCAATGATTGGTTATGTTGACCATTCAATGATTGGTTATGTTGACCATTCAATGATTGGTTATGTTGACCATTCAATGATTGGTTATGTTGACCATTCAATGATTGGTTATGTTGACCATTCAATGATTGGTTATGTTGACCATTCAATGATTGGTTATGTTGACCATTCAATGATTGGTTATGTTGACCATTCAATGATTGGTTATGTTGACCATTCAATGATTGGTTATGTTAACCATTCAATGATTGGTTATGTTGACCATTCAAGGATTGGTACCTAAGCTTACCATCTATGAGGAGTTATCAGGGATCTTTGGTAGAGGGCCCCACTGCAGGATGGCAGGATGGTCACCACAGGCCCCGAAACCCCCTCAACATCTATGCTGGTCAGACCCACTTGTAAGCTAAACAACTACAAGATATTCAAAAAAATATACATGTATGTGCCAGAGAACAAAATTTCATACAATTAAACCAAATAACAATTATTATTATTTATACATAAGTGAAAACTAGGGATTTCCTTCACTCAGAAATGTTATAATTCACTGCAGTGAAATAACACTTTTGTTATTTAATGCACGCGACGAAGCCGATGACGTCGTCGGACCTACTTCTTTCTTGCGTACCGACGTCTGCTGTACAACAACAACAGTACATAGGATTTCGATAGGCTAAATGAAGCCTTTTCAGTCATAATTAGCATTAAGATAAATAAATTACAGCTGAAAACACATAATTGATTTAATAGAGGATCGGCTTACCACTCTAAGTCAAAGCGATAAAACAAAACTTCAAAATCGAGCGTATGTTGGCAGAGTTGTGTGACCTGCAGCATGGCTTCGGAGAATCCGACCACTGCGTCTAACGAATAACTGTACTTGCCATTCATTGACGCGTTTAAACAATGTAAAGTAATTTCAAATATCATTTTTTATCCTGGTGACTGATGCTCTGCAGAGTTAAAATCCATGGAGTTCAATTTAATTTCTCTTTACATCAAATATCGCGAAAAACTCAGGGAGAAAATGGCCATTCAAATGATCACAAATCTGACAGCAAAGAGAGTAGATTAGTCATTCTACTCTCTTTGCTGACAGTCGATAGTCACGTGAGAAGAACAGACATGCTGTTGTTTCATTGGTCAGCGATATATATTCCTACGTTTGCTGAAAACCTAATCCGTCATAAATTTGTCAATACTTTCTTTTTTATAATTGATAAATTTATACTTCATAAACAATCTCCAGCCTAAAACATGATAGTATAAATAATAAACAGAATATTGTACAGTTGTGTTTGAATAGCTTTTATATTTTTTCTCTTGAAAGGCGGAGGGATAACCCACTTGACGCTTCGCGTCTCGTGGGTTATTCTCCGGCTTTCACTCGAAAAAATATAAGTGCTATTCAAACACAACTGTACAATATCCTCTATATAATTTCTTGGAGGGAATAACTGCATTAGGTATACCTGTATAATTCATCAGTTTCCAATAAAAACAATTTTAAAATCCAGGATTTCAGTTAAGAAAATAGAAGACAAATCAAAAAGTCATTTGTATAATAGGCAAACAAATTGACTAAAATTTGCAAAAGCATTCCCTAATTTTATCAAGTTTGTTTGAAGTTGGGAAAAAAGTATGTCAGTTTTAAATTATCTTCTGTTTTGCAAAGCGTTGTTGCCGTTGCAGACTTATTTTTAACACTGACATGATTTTCAACTTTTAACTGTATGTATTAAGTCACGTCGTTTTTCGCAGTAGATTTTTTCAACTAAGGTCACGTGATAACAGCTGTGCTGTTGATTGTAGCTTATTAGTTAACAATGCCCCAATTAAATGAGGTGTCCGGCCCAGCGAGAGGTGCAATTTAATTCCCAGGTGGTATGTAATCCGTGAAGATCACACAATGCGACTGTCAGTACCGCCGGGATAGCTACATTGTAGAGTTACGACTCTTATATGGCAGACATCAGATTAAATTATCTCGAACTAATGCATGGTCACTCTGTGCACTTATGGTAAGGCAAAACAAAAATACCCAGAAACTTTCGACAATCATGTACGATAGATCTACAGAACCCCCTACCTTGATGTGGGTATGTGAGTAACAATGATGAAGAAGGTTACTTGAGGCACCCGCCATCTTGCTGACAATGGATACCAACTTCCCTGCGTACATAGCAGAGGTCATCTGAAGGTCAAATCTATCAGCGGAGAGACGGACTGCTGGTAGGCTATGTAATGTCGTGTCCGAAGTACTTGTACTAAGGGAAGGGCTGGTGGGAACCTGGCGACAAAAAACACATCTCAATTTACACCCAAGCTGACAAACATGCGACATGATAAGTTTTGTTGACTTAATTTTTTTTTTATTTGCTGAACAGGTTTCAGAAAGCATAGAGGGGTTTACCTCTTTCTTCTTAATCTCACTCATTGTTTATACACCTATTTTGGTTTTAATTTTTTGTTGTTGTTTTTATTGGGGTTTTTTGTTGTTGTTTTTTCTGGGGTTTTTGTTGTTGTTTTTTCTGGGGTTTTTTGTTGTTGTTTTTTCTGGGGTTTTTTTGTTGTTGTTTTTTCTGGGTTGTTTTGTTGTTGTGTAGCAGTCATCCGAAAGCCAAAAATCATAGAAACGTTTTTGCTAAGGCTTTTTTCTTAAACTTCTTACCTTTTGTTTTTGCTTGGATGTTTTTCTCCGTTTCTTTTTCACGTTACACTGTGGATGGTCTGCAGAGATAATGTTAATGATTGGTTTAACAAAGGTCAGATGATATGATCGGGTTGGTATGAACTCTTCCAGACTCTGTATCTGTTGATCAGTAGGAGGCCCTCTATCCTCACTGACGGGCTCAGCTGGAAAGCAAACAAACAAAATGAATTACTGAGCTGAATTCGGATATTTGAAGTTTTTAAAAAATATTCAACTCACATTCGGATCCCCCATCCAAATAACAAACAAGATCATTTTAGTGTTTGAAAAAAACAAACAAGCCACAAACATTTTGCATTAAGAGCTGGGCGAGGAAGAGAAGGGGGGGGGGATAAAATATATATCACATTTTCAGATTGATAATTTTGCGTCTCCTAAATTTTTGCCCCAAAGTACGTAAGCCACTTGTAAGATCTTCGAACAAAAGTTTAACAAAATCCGGAAAGATAAAATTTCACGGTTTATTAGCAGTACACACATTACCTTCTTACTGGGACTGAAAAGAATACATAGATGATGGCATAAATAAGTAAGCTTTGTTAAAAAGCATTGAAAAAAGGGGGAAAAAATTACAAAAACATTGAAAAAATGGGGAAAATTTACAAAAACAATGAAAAAAGGGGGAAAATTACAAAAACAATGAAAAAATGGGGAAAAATTACAAAAACATTGAAAAAATGGGGAAAAATTACAAAAACAGTGAAAACGGGGGGAAAAAGTTACAAAAACAATGAAAAAATGGTAAAAAATTACAAAAATATTGATTACCATAATTTGTTTTTTTGAAGGGTTCATAATGATGGTTGCCAGCACAGAAGATAAATTTGGATACTCTATGATAGAGACTGGAGCTGAAGTTCAGCGTGGATGGACCAACAAGAAGACGAAGGGAGGAGTTTTCTTTACAGTTGTCTAAATCTTCTGTTTCTCCACTGGTTGATGAACGGCTGCCTAAAAACAAACCCAAATAACTTTATATTCAAATTTATTACTGACAGGGGCAGGCTGTTCAAAAAGTATGTCTTGAGTGAATTCTCGAGTGTGTTGCTGAACAATCGGGTTGAGTGATCAACTGCATAGGTAATTCATATTTAGCAACATTGTCTTCTCAAGATTTCACTTGTATGACAGTGTTGTTAGCCATAGTCAAGTTCCACGTCAACATTATATCTCCATCAAGGAAAAGTTACTCCCCTTGTTGAGCTCTCTATTGAAAGGAGGAGCCATTTCCCACCTCTCGCAGGATTTCTGGGACGGGCCCTGTGTTTAAAGAATGGGGAATTAAACAGAAAACTGTAGACAGGCCATAACTTACGGTCCAAATATTTCTTTGGATATAATTCACTAAAACCCACAAAATTATCTGTAAATAGATCTATTTCATTGTTTGTATTGCTGAACATTTTAACAAGAACGAGGCTATCCCACTCATACCACTAAATGCACCTCCACTGGGAAGAGTTTTACTAATGGAAATACAACATATTTAAGACCTTGGTGTCCTGGCTTATCTACCCTATCAATGAGGTAAGACAGCCAACTGTCCCTATGGAAGAGCAGTTTTAGAAATACATGTAGGATGAACTTGCACAAGCTGTTTTCAGAATTTTTATGGTGAGAGATTAGAAAATGAAAAACTTAGAGGTGATTTAATGCAAATTCAGTTAAAGGGCAATTTAATCACATATTTGAAATTTCTGACTAACCCACTGACCATGCCAAAAGATAAGTTTGTGTGTGGCATCTATCCGGCGTTGTATTCTTCCATTTCTATATGACGACCTATACGATGTTGATACCCTTGCCATAAACTACTGGGGGCTGTTTCTCAACATATTTACGCCAAACTATAGAACAATGTAAGGCTTAACTGTGATGGCAACATATACCTTTAACATTATGATACGATCAGATGCAAAGTAACGTCGGGCTTAAATGTGTTGAGAAACAGCCCCCAGGTGTTACCTTTACTATAGTTTTAAACATAATATATCGTGTTATACAAAATGTACTTACAAACCAGGGACTGTTTCTCAACACATTTATGTTCAACGTTAGTCCAATGCAAGGCTGTCAGGGTAGCATATACATGTATCCTCAACATTACATTACAACTAAGTTACCACGGGCGTAAATGTGTTGAGAAACCTGATGTCAGCAACCTAGCTAGCAGTGATGAGTTTGCTGTGAACAATTTTATGCAATAAAGATTTGACAGGGCATAATCTAGGGCAAAAGTTTGGGCCCCCATAGTAGGGCTTGACAATATCATCCCAAGGCCCATGAAGGCTGCATGGAGAGAACTCCTACTTTAAACCATCAATGTTTATATCTAATATGTCTGTAATATTTATGTTTTAAATAATTTACAGAGTAGTTTTTACTTTTATTCAAAATTTAAAGCAACAATCACAAACAAATTTTTTTCTCATGCCGTTGTTTGGGCGCCAAAACTGCAGAAGCCCAGACCCGACATCTGGGGTTCAAAATCAGCCTAGATTAGGTCCTGATAAGTATCCATAAATAATATAAAGGAAGTGAAGAGATTGTCATTAAGAACAGTACATAACCCTCCCTACCATGTTGTGACTCGGGAAGATCAAACATATACACAAAATCCATCCAGAATACACCGTATTTGTTTAGACCAAAGCTTTCCCTGAAGGTTTGCATGTGTGTTTCATAGTCCGTTACATAGTCTGGTATTGCCCCTTGGTTGTCAGCACCGAGCGGATCAAATAGGGAATCAGTTGTATAACAAACTGGACGAGGCTCTGACAAACTGCTGCCCCCGCTCAGTAATCTACAACTCTGTGAAACAAGACATACATTGACAACTAGAAATAGACCAGGCGAATGACAGAACATTTTTTTTTATAAAAATTTTTTATAAAGAAAAGATTCCAGTTTTCATGCTAATTAAATAGGCAGAAAAAGGGAGATGTACAACCATGGTGGGAATATGCGTGTGAAATTTGATGATAAAAAACGTCCAGTAGTTTTGTTGACTTTGTTTCGTTAAAGTGGCATGAGCTGCTAAAATTCACATTTTTTTCATTACTTCTGATCGTCACAACAGTAAGAGGCTTTGAAGGCCATCAAAAAACTAAATGATGGGCGTTGGAATGAGGAAAATCCATACAGTATGTGGCCTATACGAACCGAAAAGTAAAAAGAATTTAAATAACCGGGACAACCATTCATTCATTCTAAGCCACAGTTAGTTCAAAACAATACTTTATCATACATTTTCGAGACTAGAAGCACTAAAAGCTTCTGAATTAGAGCAAAATAGGCAATAATATGTGAAAGTGTTAGACATTATTTTTTCGACTGTTCTTTGTATCAAAATATAAGGAATGCTTTTATAAACAACATCACAGACATACTACTCAGAAAAGGTATTGACTTAAATGAGAATCTGCTGATGTATGGTTCTTCCTCTCTGTCAAAGCGTTTAAACGACGAAATTGTTGACCTAACTATTCAGTATATGTTAGCGACTAAACGTTTCGTATAATAAAAGGATTTGCAGCATAAATTGATTATTTAAATGGACCTCCAGTCACAAATTGGTCTCCCTGGTTCCCATGTTTTGTCTTTTTTGTCTTTTCCCTTGTTCAATCTGTTACATGTAAATCCAATTGAGTATTTTGAACACCTGATTTATACTGTACCATGTGAATCTGCCAAATCACTTCTATAAAAGGTATTTCGCTATTGTATACATGTAAATTGCATAATGTAAATATTTTCTATTCCAGTTCATCTTTTATGAAACAGTCTTACTGTACTATGTAAATATGTCCAATTTTCGTTTTTGTTAGTGCAATTGTTTATTTCCATTATTTGTATGTATTTCCATAAGGGAGACACAGATAAGCAAATTTGCTTAATTTGAATCAATAAAATTCAGTATAAACCAAAAATAGCAACATTTTGGCAGCTCATGCCACTTTAAGGTTTACAGACAGCAGACCATGAAGCAGAGTAGGGTCATACTCATAGCTAGGGCAGCTTTTGTGCCCAAAGGAAACTCAATTTTTACCGTTCTTAAGATTATGCCTGGTTTACAAGGGGAGCAAACTGGCGCTGTGGTGGCCGGAAGGAAACCGTAACAATCTATAGGTACCTGGTGATCAATCCACATAACGCGATCAAGTGAAAATAAATTTCAATTTTAATACAAAATCTACTTGAAATACTAACAACCTGTCAACACAATTTAAGATTTCAAAAATTTAAATGGTTCATCAAGTTTTTGATTGGCTGGTGATTTACGACGTAGGCAAAATAATTTTACTTATAATAGTAGCGTCTCCAAATGTTAGAAAATTCAGCTGTAGATACAAAGAAGACACTTGTAACTGGCAACCACCGAAGATAGGCAGCTCCCATGAAAACCGATTAAGATTTTAAAAACCACAAATTTATCCTATTTGCTATTTTGTACTTACTCTTGTAATGTCACTGTCGTCTTCCCCACAGACACATTCACCGAGGCCTGAGACACTGAGGCTTGTAATACCACATTGGACATTGAGAAACTTTAGACCCTCAGCTAATATCTCCAGACCCAGGCCTTCACTCTCCAGCAGGAGAAGGGGTTTGAATGAGACCTTATTTGGTCCGTAATGAATCGATTCACGGATACTCTCTGTTAACTGAAAAGGACAACAGTAAGAGTTAGACTTGATGGTTGCAAATGCATCTACAATGTTCTGACACTTGAATGGACATTATTATAGCCAGTTGTTTAATGCCTGAAAATGTTCCTTTTAATGGTATATTTTCAATGTATATTTTTAATGGCAAAATTAATGGACTTTTAAGAGTTTTTGTAGTTCATTGAATTTTAATGGAGTGGTTGCAGCAGCGTTTACTGTAAACTCTGGGTGAAATTGATTGATTGGTGTAAATTATTTCACTTATATGGAGGTATTGCAGCTAGGTTAAACCGTTTAGGTGAGGAAACCAGACTGCCCCCAGGGAAACCCCCAAATACTAAGCAGTGCTGTACCTGGCAACTAATTCAAATAGGATGATAAAGGGAAGTTGTCAAAAAAGATGAGATATTCACAGAAATGAATCAATACAAAACAAATTTTTTGAAAATAAATGATGATTTTTTTTTCAGGAATGACATTTACCGCCATTAGGCTTTGCACCTACATGTAAGTAATTAATTTATTAGAACAATCTACATCTACATTATTGATTGATTGATTGATGTTTTACGTCACACTCAAGATTATTTCACTTCTATGGCAGCGTTGCCAGGTTTAGTGGCCGGGGAGGAATCCGGGCGATCTACATGAATGTTGTATTAAAACTAACGTTGCACATTTCTAATTTTACGAACAATGAATAAGAGAACTACCTTGAACTTAACGGAAGCCTTTGCAATAAAAGCACCACATGAGATAATAGGGGCGGCTTTGGGAAGAGATTTCAAGGAGCTCTGTAAAGATTCCGCTTCTTCATCCTCTGCAGTGATCTGTGGGACAAATGACCAGGCCCATTCTCCCCAACCCACGGACCCGTCAACATCCGTGCCTTGCCGTGGTACATGAGCAGGTTCTGAGAAAAAATGGGTGAAGGACTGATGGATTCAATGATAGATAATAGTTATTGGATTCCATGATAGATAACAGTTATTTGATTCAATGATAGGAACTAGTTATTGGATTCAATGATAGATAGTAATTATTGGATTCAATGATAGATAGTAGTTATTGGATTCAATGATAGATAGTACTTATTGCATTCAATGATAAATAGTAGTTATTGCATTCAATGGAATATTATCTATGGGATGTTATTTATAAAGTACATACATGTACACGCAAGCATGGCAAAAATGTAACGCAAGTACAAACATGTAACATGTACAATGTAGCATACAATACAAACATCATTCTCAACATTACAACCCAGCCCAAACAATTCAGATGTTCACTGTCAGAGAAATAAATTATACTACAGGCTGGCAGATTTTTTGCACCAAAAAGGATCTCTGCATCATTTTTATTTTACTAATTATGTTAAACATATCCAAGTTCAGATATTTTTTGCATCAGCTGTGGAAACCAGGTTTTACTGCAGCCTTGCCTAAATTACATAGTGAATTGAGAGGGCTGGATCATCAATGAACATTGGAAATGACTTTCCAATAAACTAAAACTAAATGATACACTAAATCAAACTGGTTTAAAATGATGTTGGATATGTAATGTCGAAATAGACAAACCTGGTTGATCTGTTCTATTGACTTCCTGTAACAAAGGCTCGTCTCCTGTCATATCAATATCCCCGTAATAAATCGCCAAACAGAGCTGGACAAGACGTATTACCATTGGAAGCTGAGTATCTGTTAGTGTCAAGTCTAATTTATCACAGAATATATTTACTTTGGTCACAGAGATGTATTTGGAATGCATTGCTTCAAAGGCCATATGTAAGCGACACGTGACGGAGCTCCGATATAACACAGGGTCTTGATACATGTCAATCTTACCACTGGCGTCACTTTTGTCTAAGCACACTGTCAAATCACTGAAGCTGATAACGCGCCGGAGCACTAAGTCTGTTGGAGAGAGCTCAGCAAACGCACGCGACCAATCTTTGTCAACACTGTAACATTCAGCAGACTTAACATTAATAGACAACACGATGTCATCTTCAACAAACTTTAAAATAAGATTGTTGACAACGATGTTCACATTGTTTACGATTTTGTTTATCAGACTCTGCAGATATCCTGGAGGGAGTTCTGAGGCAGCGGCTTTCTGTTTCAGTTTTAGTTTTTGTTGCGATGCCGAGCGAAGCAAATGGCCAGAGGACGTTGACTTTGCAGATTCTTGGTAACCCGTGTCTCGTACTTTGAGAATACATTCTATCGTGTTGATCGTTATAACGACGGGTTCTGATCGTAATTTAGTCCACGGCACATGAAGCCTCAGTTCGTGTATATGACCACTTTTGAAGATGATCGGTAATTGGATGGCTTTTTCAATGACATCCAATCTCAAGTCAAGGTTGTTCAGAACTACATCACCGCCCCATAACGACAATTGGAAATCCTCTGTTCGTAGTTTCACATACTTATCAATGTAGCTCATCAACAAAGGAGCCAAGTACGACTCTATCTTGAACATTTTGATGTACTATTGTAGATCTATCACAAAAACAGCAGTCAATCTTCAGGCTGTAAACAAACAGAAATGAATATTTTGAAAATCACAAAGCATTTGACAAGAAAAGCATTATCATTATTGTAAACATTGTGTTAAATTCTTGAGATCAATCCCCCATCACATGTAGAAACGAAGAGTCAAACATTTCTTCTATCGGCTTATCAGCTAAAGGCCCGTTCTCACTGTGTGATTTGTAGTACCAACTTGCAGCATGTGATTCAAATGGATGCATTTGATTGGTTGACAAATCATATTGACCGATTAAAAACATCCATTTTAAATTTAATCACATCCTACAAGTCAGGACGACAAATCGCAAAGTAAGAACAGGCCTTAAGCAATATTTGAGAACACATTCAACTCGTTAGACATTATACAGATAGGAATAACAGAGATAATTTCCGAGTAATATATAATATTCTGTGCAGGTTTCAACCACTCGCCCTCACATTATGCCATTTATGGTATCTTCAGTCACAGAACCTTTATTCAGCAACACACACGGACCTATTCTATATTCGCACCCCGAATTGTCTTGAGACCATTACAGCTGTGTTCCATTTCGCGACATTGTTAAGCTTTGATTTATTGTTACAAGTTACCAGGGGTGTGCTCGAAACGCCAGTCCCGGACGTCCAGGACACCCCTACAGGTTTCGAGTGCCCCAGTACAGCTGTCCAGAACGTGTTCTAGCTGTCCAATTCGCTGAGGTGGTGCAGACGGGAACAAACATATCGGCGGTAGTTCACGTGGTATTTGATTTGCATGGAATGCCGCCATTACTAGAAGATGGTGCAATTTCGATCCACATCTGTTATGCACGCGCGCTTCAACTATTAATGTCAGCACGTTTTACAAAATCAGATCCAAACCAGCCAATTAGAAGTGTCCATTCCACGCATATATATAGTTCATTTGTTCGGACAAGCGATGCAACAAATGTAGGCCTAAGCCTTTTAGGTTTCACGACTTCCTGTTCTCGTGCATTCGGAACGGCTTGTAACAGGGAACATAAGGGACATGTCCAGGACTGGCGTTTCGAGCGCACCCCAGTTAATGCAGTGCAGCACCAGACTGCGACAGACAACAACAACAACATAAACAACAAACCTTGACTCTTACAAAATTACACACCAAGCACAACGCGATAGCGTAGAAATGCATATTAATGGAAGTAAACTTTACCTTTTACGGTACTGTCACCTGAAAGAAATCCGTCATTTCTGAGTTAGAAGAACAGCGAGCCATTTTTCTCCGCTGTCAGTGTCACAAAGTGTCATTTTTGCCACATCGCTCGTTCGGCAAAGGAAAATCAGAAACGAGTTGATTATCTCCCCTGCTCTTCTCGTCTCGTGTTATTTGGAGAATTTATGGTGGCTGTTTTGTGCCATTTATTATTCTCGCGTTTTCGCTTGGTCAAATCAATTTCTTGTTTTCGCCTTCGTGCTTTCTTATTTTCGCTTGGGCTCCAAAACTTCGTGTTTTCTTATTTGAAAGCACGAAGGCGAAAACAAGAAATTGCGATAATAAAAAAAACATTTAGAAATCAAAAAAATAAGGAATAACGACCCTTTCTACAACATAATGAAAAGGAAAATAAGAAAAAAATAGAAGAAAAAAAAAACATTGACTGTGACTTTTTCAGCTAAAAGATATATTCAGGATAGAAATTCGAGAAATTCGAAGTAAAGCAGAATGCACACGATTGGGGAAAAACCCCACAGTAGGCCCTACTTAGACTGTTCTATTGAAAAAATAAACTTTACAAATATTAAAACAATACCAGAAATTCAGTTGACTCAAATGAAAACAATCGTAGATCAATGGGGGTTACAGAAAGAAATAAAATCACATTTTGATGTGACTAACATTCTTGTGTGTATTAGTAAGTTTAAATATGGAAAACCCAAAAATTTACTCATATTGTTTGAAAGAGAGTGTAGGATACGTTTACTCCTTAATCAATGTAAGAGTCCTGTCCAAGGTACAGAGAAAATGAAAAACTCAAAAACAATGTATAGATGGATCCGAATGTTTTAATTGTAAAATTGTTATGTTGAAATGATTGTGATGTATGTAATGTATGTGAATAAACAATATAAGAAGAAAAAACAGAAAAAAACCAGCAGCCAAAATTGTGCTAAACCCATCATTAAGCGGTTTATCAGCGGGCAGAGGTTTACAAGTGATCATCCCAATACCTAATGTGAGAGTATTTTTATCTCTAATTTGTGTCAGAGGCACGGAGCCCTTTTAAAGCATGGATGGAAGTAACCCACAAATATAAACGTTTCTATAATCATATTTATGATCACTCAAACACACGGACACATGGAAGCTTGATGAAGTTAGTTTATACTCATAACCATTGGAGGTATGGTTAAGTCTAGACATAAAAGGTCATATGGTTAGAGAGAGCTGGGGTATAAATATAATGTGGTTTTGAAATAAAGGAGCTTAAATCAAAAGGAAATTACAGTAGCCTAACTGAAGAGAAACAATATAAGGTAGGAGAAGAAATCTATGGTGGGAACACCTAGCCTATTGTATATTGAATGCAATAAAATATTTAAACGTTAAAGGGGCATGAGCTGCCAAAAATGTTGATATTTTGACTTTGAAACAGAATGTTGAAATTATTAGCTATTTTTCTCAAGACGTATAAATCAGAAGCTTTTTCGTGCTTCTAGTTTCAAAAATGCACGATAAAGTATTGTTTTGAACTAACTCTCTCTTAGAATGAATGAATGGTCGTCCCGGTTATTTAAATTTTGTTTACTTTTCGAACACGTTTTCGGTTCGTACAGGCCACATGCTGTATGGATTTTCCTCATTCCAACGCCAATCATTTAGTTTTCCGAAGGCGTTCAAAGCCTCTTACTGTCGTGACGATCAGAAATTATTAACAAAATGTGAATTTTGGCAGCTCAGAATTCAAACGATAAAAATAATTTTAGATGAAAACTATTAATGAAGTGTTTGAAGATGGAAGGTAATATTAGATGATAAAAGTAAAATATATATCAAGAAAGTTCAACAATGCTGCAGACTGCTTCCAACCGTGTACAAATGTGTGGATAGTTTTTTGTTTTAAAACAATGGTTATTTTGAACCCCTGGCACAGGCAAATATATATATTTATGGACACTAAAACACACGGGCACAGGGAAAATCTTCTTGTCTAAAATAACCACGGAGACAAGTTTCTAATTGTGTTAAAAAGAGGTATATCATTTAGACCTTTATACCCCATCATAAATTGTTGTAATAAAGTAAACCTATGATATTTCATTAGGTTGACGACTGACAGGAGCTTGGCCTTAGTCAGTAGAATTTTCTGGAACACTTTGTATTACATTGACAATGCTTACGCATCTTAAGCTATAGTAAGAATATCGTCAGACTATATATTATCCCCCCCCCCCCCCATACCCTATCCCAGAAAACCTAGGTAGTAGGCAGACAGGGGAGTTTAGCCCTGACCAGTATGTCTTTCAAACTCTTGTTCTTTTTATAAGCAATGACTGGCCTTTGGGTCAAAGGTCGGGCAAGTTTACTTTGAAGTAGTTTGTATTCTTCTACTATAATCTTGGCCATAGCGATGCTAGCTTTGTTATACTGAAACACAAATGGTATTATAGTTTTTTCACGACATCTTCCGGGGTCCAAGTTCAAACCCAAAGGATAAATAGTTTGTAATGTTTGAATCCAAAAACTTTCCCTTTCCAAACGTTTGTGCTTCGTATCTGCAGCGGAAGTGAGAAATGGGATTTTCTCAATAGGCATGATTTCAAAATGGTCCTTGACCGAATGACCTTGAGTATTGAAATGTTGTGCCACGGGTACATCATGTTTAAGTCTTATACTAGATAAATGGTTGGCTGCTCTTTGTCGTAGAGAATTCTGAGTTTCTCCGACGTACTGTTTGCGACATTTTTTGCACGTGATTACATACACGATATTAGAGGAGTCACAATTAAGATTCTCTGCCATTTGATATTTGTTGCGAGTTTGTTCTCCGAAAAAGGTTCCGCGATCGGGTACGTATATATCGAGTTTGCATCGCGTCTTAAGGCATTTCATTGATGTACCTGAGAGAAATGTTGGACGGTAGTGGTACACTCGTGAAGGGGAGGTAAGCGTATCGGGGGATGAAGGGGGGAACATGATTTGTCTTACTGTGTTAGATTTCATCCTTCGGAGTAATCTAATAGAATACTTCCTAGGGAGGAGAGCTTTAAAAAGAACAGAACAAGCCTGGTTAAAAACATCTAAAGAACTACAGTTTCTATAGAATCTAAAAACCTGAGATTTAATGACTCCCTTGAAAGTGTGAGGAGGATGGTATGACCCAGCATGTAGTAGCTATCATATACGTGTGTATCTAGATTACAAAGCATTCTTCATACCTACTGACGCATCAGCTGCTACATGCTACATCGTACCATCCTCACCACACTTTCAAAGGTTTTTAGATTGTATTGAAACTGTAGTTCTTAAGATTTTTTAAACAGGCTTGTTCTATTCTTTTCAGCGCTCTTCACACAAGAGGGTATTCTGTTAGGTTACCCCGAAGGATCAAGTTGGGCACCTGGAGGCAAATTGTTCCCTCCCCATTCAGCTCCCGACACACTTGCTTCTGCTTCACGGATGTATCATTACCATTCAACATTTCTCTCTGGTACATCAATGAAGTGCCTTAACTTAGACGCGATGTAAACTCGATGTATAGGCATACGTGCCAGATCGCGGAACTTTTTTTCGGAGAACAAATTCACAACAAATATCAAATTGCACAGCTCCTTAATTGCGACTGCTCTCCCTTTGTGTCGCAAACAATACGTAGGAGAAAAAATAAAGCTATCAACGAGTTTTTGTGGCCATGATTCTATGATTGAGGGGCGGTTTTAACCATTCTGATGGACACCTGAAATAGTAGCTCATTCCAACTTGGTATTTTGGTTTATACTTGGTATTATGGGTTATACTTGGTATTTTGGGTTATACTTGGTATTTTGGGTTACACTTGGTATTTTGGGTTATACTTGGTATTTTGGGTTATACTTGGTATTTTGGGTTATACTTGGCATTTTGGGTTATACTTGGTATTTTGGGTTATACTTGGTATTTTGGGTTATACTTGGTATTTTGGGTTATACTTTGCATTTTGGGTTATACTTGGTATTTTGGGTTATACTTGCTATTTTCGGTTATATTTGGTATTTTCGGTTATACTTGGTATTTTCGGTTATACTTGGTATTGTGGGTTATACTTGGTATTTTCGGTTATACTTGGTATTTTGGGTTATACTTGGTATTTTGGGTTATACTTGCTATTTTTCGTTTATACTATGTATTTTTGGTTATACTTGGTATTTTCGGTTATACTTGGTATTTTCGGTTATACTTGGTATTTTCGGTTATACTTGGTATTTTGGATTAAACACGATTCAGTTGGATTAAACTCGATTTCAAGTTATCTATGTTTGCAGGCATATTCAGTAAACTTTCAATAAATAACAGTATAAGTTTCATTGTTACTTCAATCGTGTGTGCGTGTGTGTGGGCCGGGGGGGGGGGGGGGCTCGGTGGTCCAGTGGTTTATTCCTCAGTACTACAAAGACCTTCCATCGGTGCGGCGCGAGCTCGAATCACACTCAGACCAAATTTAAATTGAAAAATTTCCAAGTGGATTTTTCACTCGATCGCCGTATTTGGAAGAGTTGCCAGGTACTCGCCGAAGGTCGGGAGTTTCATCCGGGCAATGTGCCACTAAACCTTGTAACGCCGTCATATAAGTGAAATAATCTTGAGTGCGGCGTAAAACTTCAATCAATCAATCAATCAATCAAACAATCAATCTTGTAGTTGCCCAGGTTGTAATAGCAGTTTATGCGTCGGGAAAACGGAGCGCTGTCGTTTCACAAGATTGAATATTCGAAGTGGAACAATTTCATACGGAAGCTTTCTGGTCATCTGGCTTAAGTAAAAAGATATTGGCCCCTCCATCTGAACTTTTCCCCTCATTTGTTGGGTAACAAGCATGGCAACCGTAGGTCTACTGTCAACAACATCTCTCCGGGACACGCAGGAGGTATTCTTGTCGTAAATCAAGTATTTAATCTAGATGAGAAATTTCATTGGCTACCTTTTGGAAATGAAAGCAGAAAATACAACGAAATCTCGCACAGCCGGAGAATCTCGTCTGTCAATTTCGATGAAAAATGTTCACAGGTTTAATGCCATCATCTCTGAGATTCTCGTAACCTGGAAAACTAATATCTACAAGAGATTGGCATTTCGTCCTGAAAACATTGAATTCAATTTTAGCGGCAATTCAACAATATTTTTAAACAGGCTTGGTGAAAAACGCAAACTACTCAATTAACCGAAACTATGTATAACAGTTTGATTAACTTTATCCAGATGAGCTTGATTTATTGATGGATGTTTTACGCTGCACTCAAGATTATTTCACTTATATCGCGGAGTTGCCATGACAGTTACGTAAAAATTTACGCTTCGCCGCTTTGTGAAACACACCCCTGACCTTCGGAGAGTACCTGGCATACTAAAACTTGGATTCAATTTTAGCGGTAGCTGAATGAGGCTATAAAAACTCGGGATGAAAAACGCAATCCACTTATCACGGGAAGCAACAGTTCGCAGTCATTTGGACTTATCCATAGCCTAATCGGGCGCTGTTTAAGTCTTTTTACAACGGATTGATTTACTTAGTCGTTTTGTAATTCTTCCGGGTAATGATACAGATGTAAACGTCTTCAGCACATCAGTTTTCCGTTTAATGCGATCATCTTTTGAAATTGTTGTTATTTGAATCTGATCCCTGGGGTTACATAACTGCACACCTAATACTACATAAAAGAGTTTTTAAAAACACCAGAGTTAAGCCTAGCATTAATGAATATCATTTTAAAAATTAATCCCAGGTAAGACTGTCTGTTTGTTTATCAGGGAGGCTGTTTAAACTATCATTACTCACGATCTATCCTCTAACAACAAAGTATAACGTTTGCTCTCAGGTGTGTATACATGATCGATCAATGTAATAGAAATCCGTGCGGATTCACCTTGTGGACGAATAATTTGTTCTTCAAAATTCTATGAAAAGGTATCTGTGGTCCGTTTATTCTTTTTACGTTGTCTCTTCTTTATGCATTCTCGTTATTTTTGAGATTCCACTTTCTAGAAATATCTCAAGAAAGACGGACCAGCCCTGATAGCTCAGTTGGTAGAGCGTCCGTATGGCAAGCCGTTTTAATTTTTATTCGAGAATTTTTGATATGTAAAAATGATTAATGATATCTGAAATTGATTTAATGATATCAATAATTCAATTAATGATATCATTAAATCATTTAATGATATCTTAAAAAGCTCGCTATTTCTGATATCAAGAATTGATTTGATGATATCAAGAATTGAATTGATGATATCAAGAATTGGTTTGATGATATCAAGAATTGATTTGATGATATCAAGAATTGATTTGATGATATCAAGAATAGATTTAATGATATCATAAATTGTATTCTTGATATGATTCAAGATGGCGGCGCCCTGCAGATGAACTTTCATAGGAACTTTGTTTTCCCACCCAAGGTTACATCGCCCTTAACTCTGTTTGGCGGACATTTTTAGCAGAAGGCCTTTATATAAACTTGTTTTTTTTTCATGCCGATTAGGTTTAAATGATAGAAAACACATGTAGTACCAGAGGATTCTAGACCGAAGTCATGCGGCACCGAAAGGTCTTCAGCCAGCTACTTCCGGTCGCCATATTTAATGATATCATAAATAGAATTAATGATATCATAAATAGAATAAAAGATATCATAAATAGAATTAATGATATCATAAATAGAATTAATGATATCATAAATATAATTAATGATATAATAAATAGAATTAATGATATCATAAATAGAATTCATGATATCATAAATAGAATTCATGATATCATGAAATCAATTTAAGATATCTTAAAAAGGTTAACATTTGAAGATATCATCAAATGATTTTATGATATCATGAATTCTATTTATGATATCATTAAATTATTTCTACATATCATAAATTCTCGCGATCATCACCAGAATTCGGCCTAATTTCCTGCACAAACATTTATTGGCAAAAAATACATTATCGTCGCTTGAACCCATATTTACATCAAAAGTAACATACGGGTTTCTGTGCTCTCTCCTATCATATATATAAACAAAAACATAACCATAAAAATAAAAAGACCAGCAGATTTTATGTACAGGGTTTGGTTTATATTTAAAAAACAGTAACGTATTTACAGGCAAATATTATACAAATAGTGGAAAGAAAACATATATCAAAATGACCTACTTTTACAAACTAAGAAAACTAAGTTGTTGATCTATTTTTAAAAAAACACAGTTAGTCAGTAAAATGTGACTGGGTGAGGGGGCTTGCTGGTTGTCTTCGGTAAGTCGTCTCGGTGAGACAGCACCAAATGAAAGAGCAGTGGATATCTGCCCTGCCACAAGGAGACAACGTCTTCATATGACTGAAATACTGTTAAGCAGGACGTAAAACCCAAATCACTCACTAAAGACAGCCGGTATTTAGTCCGGGCGAGAGGTGCCATACTCTGGGATCTGAGAATTTCTGCCATTTTTAAAAAACAATGTAATTCCAAAAATAACTAGAATTCTGTTACTCACTAATTTTCTCACCCCCCTTTATGTAATTCCTAGATTTCAAAACTGCTGTTTCATTTCATTTCATTTATTCACCTTAAAAAATAACATTAAATACATGGTTTCCTTTGGTGTATACATTGGCGGGAATAAAGTTCCAAGGAACTTGTTCTATCCCCAAATAGATGAAAAAATGTACAAAATATCTGCTTAACAGTCTTTTCTTATGCTTAGTTATAATATTAGTAATATAAATATACACACAGCCGTGAAAGTTGTACGGTTTATTTTCAGACATGACACAATGAAGAAGACACAGACGTTGTTGTTAGTTTTGATAAGTGGAATGCTGCTACTGATTCTCACAATATTCTCCAATAATGGTATGGATCCATCATTTAATCTCGAGTTTTAGTGAATTTTTATTTTTATACAAATCTTTATTCTGCTCTTTAAGCTAAAAGCTATTATCTCTTTTTCTTAACTTCATGCAATGTAACAAACCATGTTTGACACAGGGAGCAACTTTCGAGTTTATCCCATCAAAATGAATACTTGGGTGTTTTTGTGTTTTCCCATGCTAAATGTCTTCAATTTGTCGACTGGCTTCTTGTGTCCCTCAAACAAAATCCTTCGTCTGAATTTGTCTCAGTAACTCCCGAAAATACGCAAACAGATAGCTGTTTTAGACGATTTAAATAATTTAGGGCTCTTGTACGCATGACCCGACTATGTTCTTTTATCTCGGAAAAAATGTTTCTTTTAAAAGTGTAAAGAAATCTGAAGTTCGTGTGCCAATAAGAATTGTGGTCTACTAAAGCCTGGGATTTTCAACTTCTCCCGTTGTCTAAAAGCTTATATTCATGTAAAAAGAGCCCTATATTAAGAAGACATACATGGATCTATTTCTCAAGCTAAATAGGCGTTCATCGTTGTCGATTATTCTGTTAGAAAATATATATCTTCATGGCTTATCTGACTAATGCTATGTTCTCGTCATTTCAGACTGGCAAAGTAAACTAATGACAAAGGTTAGTATCACATTGTTATATTTAGTTTGTCTTAAAGTGGCATGAGCGAAAATTCACTTTTTTCATAATTTCTGATCGTCACGACAGTATAAGGCTTTGAAGGCCGTCGAAAAGCAAAATGATTGGCGTTGGAATGAGAAAAATCCATACAGTATGTGGCCTATACAAACCGGAATAGTGTTCGAAAAGTAAACAAAATTTAAAAAACCGGGACGACCATTCATTCATTCTAAGCCAAAGTTAGTTCAAAACAATACTTTATCGTATATTCTCGAGACTAGAAGCACTAAAAAGCTTCTGAATTATACGTCTTGAGAAAATTAGCCGATAATTTCAATATTCTGTTTCAACGTCAAAATATCAACATCTTGGCAGTTCATGTCACTTTAATAAGCAATACATACTATTTAAATTGGATCTATTTACTGGTTTACGGGCTGCTATGGTTTATTTTAGAGCTATAAGTCAATTCCGTCAGTTAGTATTACAACCCATCATTAATGCATCAGTGGATCGTCTTCCGTCAGTTAGTATTACAACCCTTCATTAATGCATCAGTGGATCGTCTTCTGTCAGTTAGTATTACAACCCTTTATTAATGCATCAGTGGATCGTCTTCCGTCAGTTAGTATTACAACCCTTCATTAATGCATCAATGGATCGTCTTCCGTCAGTTAGTATTACAACCCTTCATTAATGCATCAATGGATCGTCTTCCGTCAGTTAGTATTACAACCCTTAATTAATGCCCCAATGGATCGCCTTCCGTCAGTTAGTATTAAAACCCTTCATTAATGCCCCAATGGATCGTCTTCCCTCAGTTAATATTACAACCCTTCATTATTGCCCCAATGGATCGTCTTCCGTCAGTTTAATAGTATAACAACCCTTCATTAATGCCCCAAATGGATCGTCTTCTGTCAGTTAGTATTACAACCCTTCATTAATGCCCCAATGGATTGCCTTCCGTCAGTTAGTATTACAACCCTTCATTAATGCCCCAAATGGATCGTTTTCTGTCAGTTAGTATTACAACCCTTCATTAATGCCCCAAATGGATCGTTTTCCATCAGTTAGTATTACAACACTTCATTAATGCATCAGTGGATCATCTTCCGCCAGTTAGTATTACAACCCTTCATTAATGCCCCAAATGGATCGTTTTCTGTCAGTTAGTATTGCAACCCTTCATTAATGCCCCAAATGGATCGTTTTCCATCAGTTAGTATTACAACACTTCATTAATGCATCAGTGGATCGCCTTCCGCCAGTTAGTATTACAACCCTACATTAATGCCCCAATGGATCGTCTTCCATCAGTCAGGATTACAACCCTTCATTAATGCCTCCACCGATCGCCTTCCGTCTGTAAGTATTACAACCCTTCATTAATGCCCGAATAGATCGTCTTCCGCCAGTCGGGATTACAACGTTTCATTAATGCATCAATGGATCGCCTTCCATCAGCTAGTATTAAAACCCTCGATTAATGCATCAGTGGATCGTCTTCCATCAGCTAGGGTCACAACCCATTACTAATGTCCGAATAGATCGTCTTCCGTCAGTTAGGATTACAACCTTTCATTAATGCCCGAATAGATCGCCTCCCGTCAGTCAGAATTACAACCCTTCATTAATGCCTCCACCGATCGCCTTCCGTCTGTTAGTATTACAACCCTTCATTAATGCCCGAATAGATCGTCTTCCATCAGTCAGGATCACAACCCATTACTAATGCCCGAATAGATCGTCTTCCGTCAGTTAGGATTACAACCCTTCATTAATGCCTCCACCGATCGCCTTCCGTCTGTTAGTATTACAACCTTTCATTAATGCCCGAATAGATCGTCTTCCATCAGTCAGGATCACAACCCATTACTAATGCCCGAATAGATCGTCTTCCGTCTGTTAGTATTACAACCCTTCATTAATGCCCAAATAGATCGTCTTCCATCAGTCAGGATCACAACCCATTACTTATGCCCGAATAGATCGTCTTCCGTCTGTTAGTATTACAACCCTTCATTAATGCCCGAATAGATCGCCTCCCGTCAGTCAGGATTACAACCCTTCATTAATGCCCCAATGGATCGTCTTCCATCAGTCAGGATTACAACCCTTCATTAATGCATCCACCGATCGCCTTCCATCTGTTAGGATCACAAACCATTACTAATGCCCGAATGGATCGTCTTCCGTCAGTTAGGATTACAACGCTTCAATAATGCCCAAATATATCGTCTTCCATCAGTCAGGATCACAACCCATTACTTATGCCCGAATAGATCGTCTTCCGTCTGTTAGTATTACAACCCTTCATTAATGCCCGAATAGATCGCCTCCCGTCAGTCAGGATTACAACCCTTCATTAATGCCCCAATGGATCGTCTTCCATCAGTCAGGATTACAACCCTTCATTAATGCATCCACCGATCGCCTTCCATCTGTTAGGATCACAAACCATTACTAATGCCTCAAGGGATCGTCTTCCGTCTGTTAGGATCACAAACCATTACCAATGCCTCAATGGATCGTCTTCCGTCAGTTAGGATGTAACAATTGACTAATCAATTAGGATTTTTGTTCCCAGTTTCCGTTCGTCAGCCTAAGACAATTGAGTAGGAATGGTCTTAGTTAGCGATAGTTTTGTATTTGGGTTATTTGAAACTTAGATTATATTTTATGTAGATGTAAATAGTACACTTTTAATCAATGTCTGATAGGAGATTTTTTGTATGTTTTTTACCAATTTTTAACCGATTTTGAAATGACTATAGTTTGGTTGAGAAATCTGTAGGCTGCAAACTGTGAAAATGTTGAATCGTGTGTAGAGTGAAACAGGCATGCACTATGTGAAATGTTTTGTTTGTGTTGATCTATTTAAAAACATGAAAGATATAAAAGCCAACATTCAAATGTTAACATTCTCACAAATGGGAAATGAAACTGTAGCCTGTAACCTATAAAGTTTTACTAACGTCTCAATAAACTGTTGTTTGCTAGTTAGGATTACACAGGTCTACAGGGGATAAATTCTACACAGAGAAAGGTTGTTAAGTATTTGGTTAAACTGAATTATCTATTTTAGGTCGACCTGACAAAAAAGAAATCACCTATGGTGAGTCCATCGACCAGGGCGAAGTTTCTTCAAGAACAATGTCGTCAACCTCTTTTGAAGCTGGTGACAGATTTAGCGACCAATCGACGACTTGTGGAAAAACAAATTCTCGTTGACTCACTTCACAGTGTTGCTTATTGTAACGTCCCCAAAGTTGGCTCGAAGTTCTGGTTTAGTGTTTTTGCTATTTTAGCTGATGGTACCGAAAACAAAACATCACCATACACTTTTATGAACAAAAACCTTATAAACATACAGACAAAGGCAAACGTGAAGTTTTTCTCCCAACTTAAAAAGGACCCTCAGCAAGATGCTAAAATGCCTAGTAATTTATTTCTTTTTGTCCGCGATCCTTACGAGAGGTTGTTTTCTGCTTACTTGAATAAATTTGTCGAGCCAAATTATTCCTATTGGACGCACACTGGGCGATCAATAATGAAATATACCAGAGCCAAGGCATCGGACAAAGCGCTAAAATGCGGCCATAATATAACTTTTACGGAATTTCTCAAATACTTTGTGGCCACAGAAACGAGTGAAAAACGTTTTCCATCAGATAATCACTGGGCTCCGATTTATAAAGTGTGTAGTCCGTGTCATTTGGCCTATAAGTTCATTGGGAAAACAGAAACGTTCCCACGAGATACGGAATATATCCTTGGCAAGACGAAGTTAGACAAAATTGTATTTCACCAAGAGGATAAGGGTAGAACGGAGTTGGAGATTGAGATCCGGATTTCGAGATTCTTGAATCTCTCTCGTCCTCTTTTGGGTGATTGTCTTACAGTAAGTGAAATGGTTTCTAGACTATGGGTTAGTCTACACAGTCTGGGTTACCTAAACCAGGACGCCCCAAAACCAGAATTGAGTGAAAAGGTAACAACATTCAATCTGAAAAAATACGAAAAAATTCTTGTGAAATACGTAATGGGGCTTCATAGGAACATCTCGTGTACCGGAAGTAAAGAACAGTTCCGCCAGGCGGCCATTACTGCCGCGTACCAGACCATCCCCACTAAACTCCTGCATAGTGTTCGGGAAATTTTACTTCCCGATTTTTTGTTATTTGATTACAATCCGTTTCCTGATTATATTTACAAGTATAGAACATAATATGTTTATTTCCTGTGTACCACACATTCACGTTACTATAAGCATTTCTCGTACAAAAGATAATGTTTGTAAAAGAGACACGATCCGCTAAAATATTGATATCTGAATGAAAACAAAGTTTATCAGATTGTTAATGCTACTAGTCTCGAGATGTACTTTTGTGTAGTGTTTTGAAATAATCTAAGCCTAGAGAAAATAAACGATCGTGTCGGCTATTCAAATTGGGTTTACTTTTCGGGCACTATGTTGGTTCATACAGACTTCAGAATGTATGGATTTTCCTCATTCCATCGTCTAGCATTTATTTTTCAAAGACCTTCAACCCTTGTTGTGACAATCACTATTTATGAAAAGTATGAATTTCTGCAGCCAAAGACCATTTAATGTTCTTGAGCCAGTGGGACTATTTTCAAAAATGACATAAGGAATGGTAGCCTCAAATAGAGGACGGTTAATTGACTAGCATCAATCAAATACATGTAACACATTAAAATTTCTAAAATTTAAAATTGTTATCAGGTTTGTGGAGAGTTTAGTGTCTTTTTTAAATTTTCCATATAAATACGAAATAGATTATTTCTGCTATAGAATTCTCATAAAGTTTTAACCCCTCGGTCTTATATACGACTTTTTTCTCCTATTATAAAGTCTTCGTTTAATATGATGATCATAGTTCTTTGTTAATTTTTTTAACCGGTTTCCTCCCACAATAAAACTGGCAACGCCGGCATATAACTGATATACTCTTGAGTGCGGCGCAAAAGACCAAACAACCAATTATTTTTTTTATTTTTGTACGATTGATTGATTGATGTTTTACGCTTCATTGCCATGTTGCCAGATTTAATGGGAAAGGATTGATTGATGTTTTACGCCACACTAAAGAATATATCACTTATATGGCGGCGTTACCGGGTTTAGTGGGGGGCGGGGGGAGAAACCGTGCTCATTGCTCGGAGTGAGTACCTGGCAACTCTTCCACATACGACGACCGAGTGAAAAATCACCTCAGAAATTTGTCAATTTTTTTGGTCTGAGTGTGATTCGAACCCGCGCCGCATCGATGGGTGGTCTGTGTAGTACTGAGGGACGATCACTCTGACGCGGCCACCTAATGGCACCTTAGTGGCTCAGTCGGTTAGAGTGATAGTCCCTCAATCCAACACAGGCTTTCCACCTATGCGGCGCGACCTCGAATCCCCCTCAGACCAAATAAAAATTGAGTTTATTTTACCAGGTACTCGTCGAAGGTTGGGGGGTTTACTCTGAGCAATGAGCTCACTAAAACTGGCAACGCCGTCATACAATCATGAGTACGACGTAAAACATCAATCAATCAGTCCTTGTTTTGAGGAAACTCCGATGTTTGTAAAAAACGTTTATAATTATTTAAGTGATTAACCTGCTAGTGATACAGCGTATGTGAAGAATAGACAAGTTGTTGAAAATATCTGCTAATGTTTATTATCTTAGAATTACCTTAAAGGTTTTGTTTCAATTGTTTTGATTTATAACTTTCAATAATGTCAATAAAAACTGATAACAGGAGAGATAAAACAGTTCAATCTAACCAAATTATCACTATATGTAAATAGACATTGGACCGTGTAAATCGATTTACAACCATATCTATCTCCTCTTCATAGTAATACAAATATAAATATATCTCCGGCCTTTTATTAACCAGTAGTTTTCAGATGGCTTTGCAAACAATTCAAACGGGATTCAGATTTCTTGTGTGTACGCTGTGAAGCAACAATTTAGAGATGTGATTATCTTAGCTTTTTTAGAACTCGGCCATGATTTAAATTTCTTGTTTATAGGCGTTGAAGTATTTGTCGATCTTGGCTAGTTTTGCAAACAATTCAAACGGAATGCAAAGTTCTTCTTATCGTCTATGTCACTTAGTAATTCCTTAAAGCTTCCAGATGCGCTGGCAGACTTTTAGATTTCACTCAAAACAACTCGCTATAATTTTATGTATTGTGGCTATTTATTTGATTTTACTTATCTCGGTGTTTTGTGTGAAAATTTCTCGAGACAAAACTCCAGTTATAAGGCGGAAAACTGTTAAGGATAGTATATTGTGGCCATGTCAACGATTGAGATTTTCTCAAAGACCTTTCCCAGTAACAGCCATTTCCAGTTTCCCAGGCTCTGGAAACACATGGGTGCGTTACCTTATCCAACAGGCATCTGGTAAGTATATATATATCATAGTGGAAGTAAAGTCACGAACACCAAATGATAACCGTTGAGTTGGTTAGGAGGTTGAGGAAACGATCTCTTTGTTTTATATCTGTAGGTAGGCTGTTGTCTATAGGCTTTACTGAATAGTATTTCATTTTGTTTGTTTATTTGTATCAAGGTCAAAAGGAAATGCACCTACTTACAGACCTAAATAACCCGTCAACTTTGTTTTCCAATGGCAGACCACCAAAATTAACTTTTTTACAAACACTAAAGATCCGACCCCTAAACATTACATAAGCTCAGTTATTTATAAATTTACGTGCCCAGCATGTGGCTCAGACTACATTGGTAAAACTGACCGATGTCTTATTACAAGAATTAAAGAACATAGCAGTCCAAATAAAAACAGTGAAATTTTCAATCATGTTTCTAATTGTGAAGAATTTATGTTTTTGAAAAACTTACAATCATTACCAGACAATTTAAGTCCACCCACACTTTGCGACTTTATTCTTATTAACACTGTAATTATTGATAAATCTTATCACTGGTCAGGCATCCTGTTCAGAGAAGCTCTGTGTATTAGAAGAAATAGCCCTGTCTTAAACAGTGGATTAAAAGCATCTAAAGAGCTTGTCTTATTTCGATGAACTATGTCCTAATTCTTAAGATAAGACTGTCTGCAGCTCTTTATTAATATCCCCTAGACATGCCAGTTTAGATCCTGCTGTTCCCCTAATCTGTTTTCTTTATCTGTTTTGTCAACGTGCATATCTAATAATGATAATAAGTTTGTAAATATGTAAGGCTATTCCTAATATTGTTATATCACTGCTTAATCTGTTTGTTTTTTACCTGTATATATACCAATGTTGTTGCTAATGTACCTCACTCCTGATGATGACTGAATAAAAGTCGAAATATTGAGTCAATATGAAGTTTTCGTTTTTCGGAATAACACTACTTGTGTACTAAATAACACTATATACACTATCTCAACAGCATTTGAGGTAAACAATGAACATTGAGCACAGTAAAATATAGACATATTTGAGTAAAGATTTAAAAAGAACTACGGATAACAAATTGCTTGGCTTTACGTTTAAACACATCCCTTGAGCAAAATAAACTTGTGTCTGTTTCGTTCAAAATCAAATGACACTTTTCCGCAGTACGCGGTAAATATAAACAATTCCGAACCTTAACTCTAAATTTTGGACCTAAAATCGTTTTTTGTACCTTAAAGACCTATATGGTACATACAAACCTAATTCGCCAAGAACATATGGACAATCAAAATGATTATTTACAATTGAATGTAAAAATGGCAAATCAAAAAAATTGTCTTCGCATAGAAAGCATGAGCTGCCAAAATTCACACTTTTTCATAATTTCTGTTCGGCATGACAGTAAGAGGCTTTGAAGGCTTTCGAAAAACTAAATGATTTGCGTTGGAATGAGGAAAATCCATACAGTATGTGGCCCATACGAACCGGAATAGTGTTCGAAAAGTAAACAAAATTTAAATAACCATGCGGACGACCATTCATTCATTCTAAGACAAAGTTAGTTTAAAACAATACTTTATCGTGCATTTTCGAGACTAGAAGCACTACAAAACTTCTGAATTATACGTCTTGAGAAAAATAGCCAATAATTTCAAAAACCATAACATTGTGCTTTCCCCCTTACGTTAGTGTGTAGTTTTATTTTATAGGAAAAGTTACATTTGTATTGTTTATAAAATAACGATACATCTTTAAGACTGGTATTCACAGAAAGCTGTTAATTTTGTGATCCATGCTAAAGATAACGAACGATTTGCTAACTCTGTTTCAACAACATTTTCCTTTTATTTGGCAGATCATGACACTATAAATTCTGGTTGATACCAATACAGATACATAGGGTACAAATATTAACATTTCCATTATTAGGAAAACTTAACCGCAAGCTGACCGCTGTCGCCATTCTGATATTTATTGAAGAAAAACAATTTAATTTACACTGGCTTATGATAAGAAAAATCATTAAAGTTAAAAAGATGGCAAATAAACTTCGTCAGATCATGTGAAAAGTGAAGTCACATGTGTACATTGAGGGTACAAGATGGCAAGTTTCCACTTTTAAATAAAAATACTAACTAATGCGAAAACGTTTAAACTTTTATAAAAATTAAAAGTTTTGAACATCTTCTTCCGTGGAAAAGATACAGACATCGTCTGCTTATTAAAATATAAAAACATTTTCTATATTGTAGCGGTCGGTGTTCTTATAAAACCTATGATCCTATCGAACAAACAATTTAATATTTGGGTCGAAAGACAATTCGACATATGACATTTCTTTGTAACATATCACCCCCAAGGTCAATATAGGACGGAAGGGGCCAATATGTAACTGAATTAGCCCCATCCGTAGAAAATCGATTCTGTTCAACACAGAAACATGTCATTGATAACTATGGGAGAATCTAACAACCCTGGTACAAAGACGATGGGTCTGTATTATCATAAGTCATCTGGGTGGCTGTTTCTCAAAACATTTACGCCCGTCGCAAGTTCGATGCAAGACCTAACTGTCGAGGCAACATATACCTTCAACATTAGGTTACGAAACAGCCCCCTGGTAACAGTTTTATCGCTAGTTTTATAAAACGGGGCTCTGATAGCTAATAAAAACCATTAAGCTTTTAATCAATAAGTTCTGAACTAGAAGACCTGTAAGTCTACAGCTTTTATTGGTGAGAGAAATCACGCTAAGACCAAGTCACTTCCGTCACCTTTCTGATATCTATGAAGAAAGCGAATCAGAAACCCCGTAACTTATTTATTTGATTACGCTCATTTCTGGTACTTTTTTAATTTACAGTTTTAAATTGTTCGGAAGGTTTTTTGTGTCCCTCAAACCAAATCCGTCGTCTTTATTTCTCAGGTTAGGTCTGTACAATATATCAAGATGTCAGCTGGTTTTAAACACATTTTATGACACAATAACAAATAGGTTTCCGAAGATGCACATTTTTGGATCGTCATTTCGTGGGTAGGCCTACACATAAGAAATCAAATTTTATTTTCAAAATAAGAATACAAAATGATGTTTTTGAATTTTGAAAAAAATGGAAAGTCCAAACATCTGAAAACACATTTTAATGTAAATTTTTGCATAAAAATTAAAAACGTTTATGTATCGTTCCCATTCATTTTGGCCATTTAATGCTTTGGTTTATCGCAGAATTTTTCCAGAACAGTTCGACAGAAAGTGTGATAGTCCATCGAATCTTGAAAAATGAATCCCGTTTGTCAACAGCTGACTGTGCGATGTACATGTTTAAGTAGACAAATATGAGGTGATGGTTGGTCGACATTCTGTAGGACACCGGTAATAAGATGTCATTAGAGTGTTTAGCGATGCCCCAGCTGAACTCACAGTAAGAAATCCGCTCAGAAGGGGAAAATTGCCTCAACCACATCAAGCCATTAATTTACCTCCGCCTTCCTTCTCCGCTGCATCCCGGCCAGTGTTATTTATAGAGATATCATGTCTTCGACAAACCTTAACTGTTTCTGCCACACTTAAGGCACCTGTACACTTGGTTACAGCCAGTCATAGAAAGCTCAACTATCCAGCCATTCCCAATGTATCAGTGAATCGGTAAGGGATAGAAAACACGTCTACTGACGGTCAGATCTGCTGCTGTATCCGACCGGCCTTTGTTAAAGGATGCCACTTTATATACACACTTGTACCATGATTAAATGATGTTTTCTATCTGCGTAGTGAACCAAATTACCTTAATGTAGTCGTGTATCTGTTGAGAGTTTCCATGCACGGTCAGTCGTTACAAAGCACAGGTTTAATACAGGAAGAGAGCGGACACAAAGCTACAGATAGAAGAAATGGTTACCTCGTCAATGGGAAGACGGACGTTTAAATGTCGATGGAAACTGTCTCTGGTTATATTTGTGGTTGTCTTGTATTTTGGAGTACTTAATCTGATTACACATTCTCAACTGTCTAAGCCGAATACCTGGGACCCAGGTGGTGGAGGTTATGTGTATTACCCTAACGGAGCACCCAAAGGCACCCGATTTACTCGGCTGGCTAAAGTCAGGGGTTGGAGTTGTAAGAAAATCCGTCTATCTGACAGACCTTTCCCCCTGACTTCATTGGTCAGTTATCCGGGCTCTGGTAACACATGGGTCCGACATCTTATTCAACAAGCCACAGGTAAGACCGATTTTCTCCTTAGAGTTTAGCGAAGCCGATATTTGTATTTACAAATGGACACTGATGCTAAAAAGGCATCTATTTATTGCCCTAGCAAAAATCATTACATGAGTGAAGGCCACACCTGTGCGTCAACCAGTATAGTTCTCCGTCTGAGTAATACTGTTAATATGCTAAAACGATTTTATATACGACCTGCGTGAAATAAGACGATATAGGCATACGTGTTTAATGACATAACCACCCCTGGCGCACATCATTCATACGAATGGACGCGCCAATAAGCTAAAAATTCCAAACATACCCACCTTTTTCACACAATAAGAAACTCCATGGCTATTTTAGTCAAGAAGATGTTCCATTGCGTTTATGTGTTTTAGTGTTTATAAATGTACATTAATATGCCCGCTAGGTTGCATTAGCTAAGAAAGTTTTCTGTGCCCTTTTTCCTTAATATGTATAAAATATAGATAATTATGTATATTTTTTCTCCTTTGCCAATAATGCGAACATATACTAAACAGTATAACAAAGAGCTTTTTTCGGCCGATTTTACAAAAAATGTCGAAAAAAAACAAACAAACAAAAGTTTGAAACAGAATTGGTTCAGAGGTTGCCGAGCTTCATAAATGGGTCATTTACAAGCCTTCCTGCCCTTTCTACAATCCCCTGTCTTTAAGCCACGATGTCAGTGACAGCAGGCAGTGTTCTGTATATCAGTGGTCATTGGGTTATTGATTATCCAGGCGAGTTCGTGACAACTACATAACACGTCAACAGGGGACTAATAACACTGAGTAAACACTTGTCATCATCGGTTGTAACAACCTACATCAACTATTCCACGGTTTGGATCCAGATACAGCTATTTTAGTTTAGGTGGCATGAGCTGCCAAACATTGGGACATTTTCGTTAAATTAGAATGAGCTAATAGCTTGTCGTTGTTATCAAGAAGTCCAAAATTAGAGCTTTCCGCTGATACCAAGGTTGCAGATGTACTTTTTGATAGATTTATTAGCAAACAAATTGTACTCATACATCCCGGCTATTTGAAATGTGTCCGTATCACGAGTTACTGACTTTACCGATAAATTTTTTTCAATGTCAGTCATTAAGTTTTTTAAGGTTCTGGCAATCGAAATCTATGAAAAAGTTGGAAAAGTTTGGCATCTCATGTCATTTTAAATCTGTTTATGTTATTTAGAAGATGGACGAGTATAGATAACGCTGTAAAATAACTTATTTATAAAAACCTCTCTATATCCTACAGAAAAAAGCTGTCAGAGTATTACTTTTTCTCACAGACCTGCTAACAATAAATATCTTTTCATATCCTTAAAAATCATCCCGCTCCCGAAACTAAGTACTTTTTCAACCTTACCCATTACTCATAAATATCTACACCATCCTCATTTACTTCCCGCTTCTATTCAGTCACTTTTTACAAAACAGTACGCTATCCATTCCCACCACAAACGAACATTGAATCTAACATTCAAATCTCTCGTTTTTTTTTTCTATACACATATCTGGGCCACATGAATGGAACAGGCTTCCCGCAGAGATGAAAGCTATACATTCTTTGTCACTCTTTAAATAACTTGTAAGGGACTACCTAATAAATCTTTAATTGCCCACCCTTCATTTACCTATTTGACCATCTTATATACAATTGTTTCACTGACTTGCGTATAACATATTTGTACCATAGTTTGGTTTGGGACTTTTTGTGTAGAAACTTCTGCTAGATTGATAAATAAGATTTTATTGACTTTGGATGAAAGGTGGTAAATCGATTGTCATCGAAAAATGTACAATTAACGAGCAATTAGTGCGGGTAAACCCTACTGTAGTGAGTTGTGCAACCGTTGCTAATTTTCATCCATCTAATAAACTGTAAAGATACATTCTTTAATTTATTAAAAATCACATATAAAAAGTCCGATACGATCGGCCAGACTGTGAGCGTACAAGGCTCGCTCTGGAGCCTCTGTTAGAAACTCCAACCTGACTGAACCTGAAATATCAGCTGTAAATAAATTAAAAAATCCTATTAAACTCGTCATTTAACGGTCTCAGGGAAGATAAGTTTAGCAGTGATCACCGCAACACCTCCCCAATATGTGCAATAAGATGTCGGCATTTTTTGGATATTTAATTTGCCTCATACCCACGGTGCCCCTTTAAGTCCAATACCTAAGAATACATTTACGTATGTGATAACTTCATACAGCTTTTAGAGTAATTCTCTAAAGATAAAGAATTGAAGTGAATCTGAGAGAATATTATTTTGTCATCCCAAGGAAACTTGAACAAATCAATCCAATGTAACCGAGAAGAAATTGTCTATGCTAACTATATATATTCCTCAATAATTTCTCAGACAAGACGAGATAATATCTATATTTATTAATTGACCGTGCAAGTTATTACTCGAATACGACCATCGCGGCCCGGTAATATCGGAAGACGAATCAAGTTCGTATTAGCCGTAGGGCTGTATTGACCGAGTTCAAGTCATATAGGCCGAGTTCAAGTCATATTGTCCGAGTTCAAGTCATGTTGGCCGAATTCAAGTCATATTGGCCAAGTTCACGGAGTGCGGCTGAAAGACGCAATTAACATGTGACGTCTCAGAGTTTAACAGAAACAGACGACAAATGTTGATATCAAAATGTCTACACCAGAGTGTGTTGTACAAGCTCTTATTGACAGGATATTAAAGTTGCAAGAAAAACCTACTGTAAGAGAATCCGATTGCCGTTTTAGTACAGCTGAAGAGGAAGAAACTTCTCTACTTATCCAGGAACAAAAACAAGGAAAGAAAAACAAGGTCGGGCGTCAATTTGTTTAAGGCATCCAACAAACGAATGGAAATAACTTCCACAGTCTATTAATAAAAATATTATGAATCGAGTGTTTACGTATTGCCTTGGTATTGGCCTTCGGGTGGTGGTATTGACCCTCGGCCTGCGCATTCGGGCCAATATGACCACCCTCAGGCCAATACCAAAGCAATACGAAAACACTCGATTAATAACATATAATATTCTATCGTCCCCTTGCTTTGGTTTATATATCCACATAAAATGGCTCACAGATAGAGTAAAGCAGTTTTAAGTCTGCTAAGTTTATTCACTGCCAACATTTATTATTTAGAGACTCATCCCTGTGAAGACGGAAGTAAGACACATTAGAGTCCCCAGCTGCTTCGATGCTAAATCAATTAACTATTGCAAACCTTCCTGGGTAAACACTTACACGGCCTCAGACGTTTCTCTCAGCTAGGCTTTGGAATTCGGATCTTCCTAACTTAAAGTTGGTTTAAGACTCCAATTTTGGTTAAATCTATTACGATCGAAGCGTTTTACGAACTAAGGTGACAGGAATATAGAGCCAAAGTTTGACGTCATTATCAGTGGACAATCTTTGTTCCAAACAGACTGTTCTCCCGTGGTTTGCAAATATCTTCTTCTGGCAAAAATGTTAGTATTCTTCCGTCAAAGGCCCACTTGCCGCCGTAGCCTGTTTAAATTTGCTAAGAAACCCAATTTACATGAGCTTAGTACGACTAATACAACTAAACTTAAACATAGGACACATAAAACATGTCTAGTTAGCTTTAGAATGTAGAAATGGGGTGAAAAACAAACGAAGAATCGAAGCCTGATTACAACAACAACGATCAGTGTCGGTCAACTTTCGTGTTGGACTACCCTCATTTCAGGCCTTTTTATCTGTGGTTTACACTCAAACAATCATCAGCAGGCTTTTCCAGTCGCTGTTAACCGATCGTCAGTCTGTATTTCTCAGATAAATAGGCCTATGTAAAATTACACTGTGCCGTTAGTTCACTCACTCGACTGAACCATAAAATCGCCAATAGGGGGCAGCTTGGTTTGTTTACGTTACGGGCACCTAACAATTCAAATTCAAATTAAAAATACAAAGTGACGTCCAAACTTTTAAATTTTGGTAAAAATAGAAAGTCCCTAACTTATATTGTCTGGGAAAAATACAGAAAACGGACTTTCTTTTTTAATGTAAACAATATTCCTGATTTTCGCGGCAAGTGTGCCTTTAAATAGATTTTGTAAAAATTAACTGCTTTAATTCACAAGAAGCACAAAAAAGAAAGATTTAAGCGTTTATAGTTTCGCGAATTTACGTTTTAAGCGTGTCTAGAAGTAACGTTGGTCTTTGGTCGATCACTCAATCAATGGAATTTCTTTTCAGCTTCAATCGTTTAATTTCTTTGAAACACTTTGAAACAACTGGGATTACAATTGAATGGATTGGAAACGCCTTTGTATTACAGCCAGTCTGCTGACAATTGTTTGTCTCGGACACCCAGTGAGATCATTCAAATCCCACAATCAGAAGTTATGAATCATGCCATCTTAAATACGACACGAGGCCTATATGTGTAAATAATGATATACACCTTCTTTCCAACGCTACCATAATACGGAAATCTATCCTTTTTACAGTTCTCTCCCTTGGTTATGTAACTGTTGTCAGTTAAATCGATACAGGCGAGACGTCTTTATTTTTTCCCGATCTCAATGTCATTCAAAGATTTAGAATTATCCTGGTGTCTGCCCTATCCATCCATCAAACAAACAGTGGCGGGAAATATCCTCTTCTTTACGTTAGCTGATAATCATAACTTACTTATAGGCTATACTGACATGCTGAGTAATTGTGTCTGGGGTTTTAGTGAGTGTTTATCCGGGTGAAAGGATCTGTTGTCTGGTGGACGTATTGTTTCAAATTAATTTTGAAAAGAAGAAAAGGAGTCTATAATTCGGTATATGATACTTTTTCTTTTATTCACGTAGTTCCTTATTGATCCAAGCGTTAGCCATTCTTTTCTACATTTTCTCAGCGGGGAGCAGATTCGAGTCTCTAGGAGTCAAACCCAATTCTAAACTTTGCAGACTGGCTTTGAATACATTTTTTTTGCGTGCGATAATTTTCAGATAGTATCGGCACTTTAGTGTTTCCTATCCTGTCGTAAAAAGTCAAAAGTGAGACATTTCAACTCAGGTGCTTAGAGTGACATAGCTGAAGGTGGGACGCGATGAAATATAATTGTAATAGTTTTATTTATTTAAATTGTCAATCCATATAAAGAGTTGCTGGGCTTTGTTGTAGGTTGGGCCACGGGCAGTGTTTACCGAGACTACGCCTTGAAGCTTTACGGTTTTCCTGGAGAAGGTATTAATAATTCATCTGTGATAGCCGTGAAAACACACGAATGGGGCCCAAGAGCTCAGGCCCTATTCCAGAAGTGTATTCTGTTGGTTCGAGAACCGTTTGGGGCCTTACTGGCTGAATACAACAGACGACACGCGGGTCATCGCGGACGAGCAACTCCCAATAACTTTGGCAGAGGTGAGAGGTTTATTTTATTGTTACCAGTGATTTATCAGGAATGTAAGGTGATATATATGGACGTGCATACCAAATCCTGACGGTGGAACGTTATGGAAAGAGAACATATTGAACAGTTGTGTCTGAATAGCACTTGGGCCGTTATGGAAATAGATATTGAACAATTGTTTCTGCATAGTGGGTATCCGTCCGCCTTTCAAGAGAAAAAAATATGAATGCTATTCAAACACCGCTTTACAATATGCTGTTGATTATTTATATATCATGCTTTACATTGGAAATTGTTTATTAATTATATATTTATAAATGGCAAAAATACAATATCCACAAACTGTAGTTCTTACATCGTTAGATGAACTACATCGAAACAACATCGAAACGTCGTCGCCCAATAAACCAAGAAGTTGTTATCCATAAGTAATTCTTCACCTCATTGTAAGCTTCCAACTTCTAAATGCCATCTAAGGATTCTCTGTAGACATTTAATTGTAATGAATTACACTTCGTTTTAAATTTTCTGTTTTGTGTGTTATCATAAGATATCTCTAGAAAATGAAAAGTACAATAAACTCGGATCGTTCCTTCAACAATGATCACCACATACTGTTAATACACAGTCAACTTTATGTTGCAGTAAACTGAAATTAATGTGATTACGGTATCCTCGCTCCTTAAACATTCGGAAAAAAAGAAATGATTCTATTTACGCAAAAAAGATCACACAAAGGAATTATTAAATTCATCTCAGCTTCAATTTGAAACCAATTTATAATTACATTTCCCCCCTTTTTTTTTTAGCTTGGCGGGAGTTGGTTTACAGTAGATCACGTGAGTGGCAAGAAATGGTATTTGATTGGCTGACATTTCCTAGGGAGTTGTACATTCTTCGTTATGAGAAGTTAAAAACGGATTTGTCCGGGGAAATGCGCCAGGTGTTACAGTTTCTCTCAGTGAACGTTACAGCGCCAGATTTTAACTGTATGTTGAAGAATTCCGAAGGTCTATTTCACAGAACGGTACCGGAAGTGAACCCTCTAGATTATTATGATGCGGATATGAAGATGAAAATCAGTGCATTGTGGGAAAATGTTACAAAGACACTTGATGAGAGATCGGAGACAAAAAGACATTTTGACTCAATACCAATAATTCCAAGTGTTGTTAAACTCTAATCGTGCCTTTTTGTGACCAATGTTTTGTGACTTCACTCAGGAACAATAATCATTTGTGATCTAATTTTCCATTTACCTCAAGCAATTCTGCGGTTTCTATTATATTGTTTCTTGTGTCATATTGTAACATACTCATACATCAGAAACATTGCGATAGATGCTCATGTCGTCACAATATAGTTTTGATGTACTCATCAAAATATTCTCCAACTATAACTTTTATTTGACCATATCGATATAAAGATAAACGTTGATATTAAACATCTTGTACATCAGTGAAGTGTGAGAAGAGAGAATACCGATAATTTCCAAATGTTGTTAAATTATAATTGTTCCGTTCCTGTGATTTTGTCACTGGGGAATTGTATTCATTTGTATTCTGTCATTTGTAGATTAACCCATAAATCGTGTCTTCAATATCGTTACTTTTGTTTGTTCATTTTGACATCGGTTAAACGTTGATATTTGATAAACCTGTACACTATAATGCCCTTAAAACAACACCGTTCGTACTCTGTTATTTGATGAATATTACGTGACATTAATTTTTATAAGCTTTAATTACATCAAAGTTGAGATTCGGTTTGTTTTATATCTGAAAATATAACTCATACTAAGGAAACTACTGTCACATCAAACTCTTTGAAGATAATATCCACGAGGACGCCTGTGATCTTTCAGGGCCAATTAATTGATGGTTCAATGACCGGGTATTGAAACGAAATCGATGTGATCAGCTTTCGTTAGTTTTCGGGAGAGCAATGGTTTAGAAAAGTCTCATTCTTCCGTGGCACGAATTTCTTAAATCTTTAATTTTGGGGGCTATTTCCTTGTGAAATCTAATACCGGCTATAGCTGTATCAAATAAAGCACAGCTATTCACTATCAAAATTCTCTCATTCAAAAAGAGTCTTTTTTTCAGTGAGGTAACCGGATTCCTCTACATGACGCTGGCACAAGATTTGTGAATTACCAACTTTTTGCAGAGGCGCTTCCTGTCGGATTGGCATCAAATCAAAGAAAGAAATTCAAAAGATAAAAACTTTAACATTGTGCTTTCCACCTTACGTTAGTGTGTATTTTTATTTTTACAAACATCGAAGTTACATTTGTATATGATGCTCATATTTGTTTATCTTACCAAAAATAGTTTTGGGACAAAATCCGACTAACTGTATAAACCCAGAACATCAAAAGATTGATTGATTGATTGATGTTTTACACCGCACTTAAGATTATTTCATTTATATGGCGGCGTTACCAGGTTTAATGGGGGAGGAAACCCTCGACCTTCGGCGAGTACCTGACAACTCTTCTACACAAGACGATCTATTGAAAAATCCATTCAGATTTTTGTTGTAGTTTTGTTTGCTCTGAGTGGGATTTGAACCCGCGTTGCATCGATGGAAGGCCTGTGTCGGTTTTAGGGATAATCAATCTAACCGACTGAACCACCTGGAGGAAAAGTTTAAATACAAAAATCAATATCCACTATCTATTCTGGAATGGATTGGGATAGTTCTTGTTTCCAATCGATTAGAAAGTATATTCTCTCTGTTTTTGAAAAACATCTCTGATTTCCCTGAGACATGAAAACTGAATGAAATAATTATGTAAAATAGGAATTTGTTAACGTTTATCGTTTCACACGAAATAAATGTACTAGTTTTCATATTTATTGAAGTGATTAACTTACTAGTGATACAGCGTATGTGGAGATGAGATAAATATTGAAAATATCTGTATTATCTTAGAATTACCTTGAATGTTGTGTCTTAATTGTAATGATTTATAACTATTAATAATGTCATATAAACTGATAACAGGAGAGATAAAACAGTTCGATCCAACCAAATTATCACTATATGTAAATAGACATTGGACCGTGTAGATCGATTTACAACCATATCTATCTCCTGTTGATATTAATACAAATAGAAATATATCTTCCCGCCTTTTATTAACCAGTAGTTTTACATGTGGCTTTGCAAACAATTCAAACGGGATTCAAATGTCTCATGTATAGGCGGTGAAGTAATAGTTGAGAGATGTGATTTACCTAGAAAGCTTTTACAAAACTCGGCCATGATTCAAATTCCGCGTGTGCATGTGGTGTAATATTTGTCAATCCTGTTTTGCAAACAGCTCAAACGGAATGCAAAATTCTAGTTATCGTCTATGTCATTGTGGTTTAGTAATTCCTTAAAGCCTCTAGATGCGCTGGCAGACTTTTAGATTTCACTCAAAACACCTCGCTATAAGTCTATGTGTTGTGGCTATTTATTTGATTTTACTTATCTCGGTGTTTTGTGTGAAAGCTTTTCGAGACAAAACTCCAGCTATAAGGCGGAAAACTGCTAACGATAGTATTTTGTGGCCATGTCAACGATTGAGATTTTCTCAAAGACCTTTCCCAGTAACAGCCATTTCCAGTTTCCCAGGCTCCGGAAACACATGGGTGCGTTACCTTATCCAACAGGCATCTGGTAAGTAAATATATATCATAGTGGAAGTAAAGTCACAAACACCAAATGATAATCGTTGACTTGGTTAAGATGTTGAGGAAAGCGGTAACTTTGTTTTATATCTGTAGGTAGGCTGTTGTTTATAGGCTTTACTGAATGGTATTTCATTTTGTTTAGTTTTTTTTTGTTTGTTTGTTTATTTGTATCAAGGTCAACAGGAAATACACCCACTTACATACCTAAAAACATTATATATACTATCTTAACAGCATTTGAGGTAAACAATGAACAATAAGCACAATAAAATATTTGAGTAGAGATTTAAAAAGAAATACTGGTAACAAATTGCTTGGCTTTACGTTTAAAAACACCCCTTGAGAAAAATAACCTTGTGTCTGTTTCGTTCAAAATAAAATTACACTTTATAGGCTTTACTGAATAGCATTTCATTTTGTTTAGTTTTTTTTTGTTTATTTGTATCAGTCATCAGGAAATACACCCCCTTACAGACCTAAACAACACTATATCCTAGCAACATTTGAGGTAACAATGAACAATGAGAACAATAAAATATAGACATATTTGAGTAGAGATTTAAAAAGAACTACTGATAACAAACGTTACGTTTAAACACACCCCTTGAGCAAAATAAGCTTGTGTCTGTTTCGTTCAAAAACAAATTACACTTTTCCACAGTACGCAGTAAATATAAAAAATTCCGAATATTAACTCAACATTTTGCCATTTTTGGATTTAAAAACGTTTTTTTTTTGTGCCTTAAAGACTTAGATGATACAGAAAAATCTTATTTGCCAAGAACATATGGACAATCAAAGCGATTATTTACAATTGAATGTAAAAATGACAAGTCTAAAAATTGTCTGCGCATAGAAAGACTTTCTAATATAAAAAAAACATACATGCATTTTCATAGCCTATAAGGCTGTAATCTACTTGAAGTTTAAAACACATATATCTTACAAAACTTTTGAGAACCTTTCGAGGGCAGGCATCAGTTAGGCAGTATAAGGTCACCACACTACCGATGCATACTCTAATCTAGAGCGCACGAGTGACAAATACAGAGAAATAAAGATTTCCGTGAAGCTGTCACCCATTACCTATTACCCAATTCCCGATTCAAAAATAGGTCAATGTAGAGGATTAGTCCATTTGAAAATAGGGGTGAGAGCAAAAACACACGACATCATACATAAACCGCAATACAGCCTCAAACAAAACAGACGCAGATCAATTGGGTAATGAGAACTGGGTAATGAGTGACAGCTTCACGGACATGAAATAAAGGACTGCTTTGTTGAAAATAAATTACAAGATCTCTTGATTAGATCCAACATTTTAAACGCTTTTTGTGAGATATTTTCTATGTGAGCTTTAAAACTCAGATTAGATATTAGTAACACGCCGAGGTCCTTTATCTCATGGACACGCCTTAAAACAACATCATTCAAAATATACGAGTGAACTATAGGACATTTTTTGTTTGTAAAAGTGACAACACCAAATTCGCTCACATTAAAACTCATTAACCAGGTTTTACACCATAATTGGACAAGCTGGAGTTTAGCCTCCAGAATTTGACAATCATCAACATTTGCAATTTCTTTATATGAAATTTATTAATACGGCAGCGTTGCTACGTTTATTGTTGATCAATCCACTGATTGGTTGATTTATTAATAATTATTCTGTTGACGGTATGATCAGCATGAGGGAATTTCCCAATTTCAACCGGTATGTCAATTAATATGGGGCCATTCCATCTTTAAAGTGGCATGGGCTGCCACAATGTTGACATTTTGGCGTTACAACAGAATGTTGAAAATATTGGCTATTTTTCTCAAGACGTATAATTCAGAAGCTTTTTACTGCTTCTAGTCTCAAAAGAGTACGATAAAGTATTGTTTTGAACGAACTTTGGCTTAGAATGAATGAATGGTCGTCCCGGTTATTTAAATTGTGTTTACTTTTCGAACACGTTTTCGGTTCGTACAGGCTACATACTGTGTGGATTTTCCTCATTGTGGCTAATCATTTAGTTTTTCGATGGCCCTCAAAGCCTCTTACTGGTGTGACGATCAGAAATTATGGAAAAAGTGTGAATTGTGGCAGTTCATGCCATTTTAAGGTGTATATATGCACTGTTTAGACGCTATAGACCCATACGTATATATTGTATCTACAACACATAACAGTGATATGTGACCTAGAATGGAACATTGTCACATGACGGATTCCATTAAGGATTCTTCATTAAAATATCTATATTTGTACTGTATAGACGAGATAAACATATATTTATGGATGTATTTTGTTTTCCGAGCAGTCATGTTTTAATGGATTAATCGATTGAGTTTTGCCTGGTAGACATGGCCATGTGATATTTTGTTAAAGAGAGAGGGAAATAAAAGAAATAAGTAAATGCAGTACAGGCACGGTAAATTTTCGTTTCCAACGGTACCAAAAACATATCTCTAGGATCTTTCCTCGACAAACTGTGCTATAAGAAAGTTGCGAAGCGTTATCTGAGAAAGACGGCAAGGCGAAGTTTGACCAATCATCAGATGCCTAACTGAACGGTCACTTCATTCCCAAGATAAATTGATCAACTCTGAAAGTCTGCCATTTGAACCTACATTAAGTTCGATCATTTCGAGGCCCTGGCAATGAAAGACAAACGCTCTAACTTCTGTGAAATATATACTGGCTTGTAAATCAACCGTTCCGGAAAATGTGACAGACTGCATGGGGTGTCCACGCTACTTATGGAGGTCGTTTTTAAATGTATATTAAAGGTAGACTTACCACTGATATCGTAGGTTATATTTATACACGATCTACCATAAGGTCGCAACGGAAGTAATTCATTATTTAAATAAGCCTTCCTGTCCGTTTCATCTTGAATATGGCGGCTACACAGACGATTAACACAGAGTTTATCTGACAGATTCATATTCAGTTTATTTTCACACTGTAGACCACGTGCAAGGTTCATACACATGAATATGGTGCTCTATGGGAGCCCATTCGAAACAACTGCATGTTGTTGGGGTTTTTCTCCCCCCCCCCCCTTGAAACCAGATAAGCCTACATTATTCGATCGCGAAAACGCTTTGCGAATATCCTCGCCCTTTTAAACATCGGTTGACTCTGAATGGGGCGAGATCTCAAAACCCACTGAGCAATCTAAAATTAGAAGTTATCCTAGTCATAAAGGCCAGATTTAACTCTTAGCCACGTCTAAAGGAGATCTCGCGAGAATACGATTGCCCACTGAGTTCAAAGAAAAAAATATATTTCTATGTGTTTTTTTTTTACCTCATCGCCTTAAGTGGAAAAGTTGCCAGGTACTCGCCAAAGGTTGGACATTTTCTCCGGGCACAGCACCCGCTCTAAATCTGACACTAGAACTGAAATAATCATGAGCGCGGCGTTAAACGTCAATCAATCAGCAATAAGTATTGTCAATGATCCATATTATCTTTTCATTTGATGTAATAATATTGTCTTGTCCAACGATGGCAATTGGAAAAATATAAGCTTAAAAACGTTTGTATGATTATTCAATAATAAGTAATCATTGTTTTATCGTCCTTCAGCTTTTAACATGCCACTCAAACAAATAATAAAAATATATGGTTCAGTCACATGACTCGCCTAAGGCAAGTTTGTTTTGGTTTCGCCTCGTGAATTCTTCAGTTTAATAACATGAGATATAAATCCAAACTGACCTAATTACGTCGTTGTTTTTAAAGAAAAGAAAACCCATGGATAAATTGACCATAAATATGTTACGTTTATTTTACGATTCCTGTTTGACGTTAAAGGAAAGTGGAGCGCCATGCAGTTTTTAGCCATAGTTCGGCATCTGGTTTATTTAAAGTGACCATGCAGAGTTTTACACCTGGGATATTTTAAACAGCACGAGCTGCCAAAATTCGCATCTCTTTTCATCAAACCAGATTGGCGTTTAAAGTTAGGCGTTTAAAGTAACTTGAACAGCAAAAAGATTGACGCTGAAAAAAATATCAGTAAAGCCAGTCCCGTGTAAAGCGAAAGTGCGTGCTAATAACGGTGCACAAACCGGAATGTTAATGTGTCTTTTAATAGAAGGGGAGGGGGAGGTATTGTTTATAAAATAACTGTACATCTTCAAGACTGGCATTCACGGAAAGCTCTTATTTTTGTGATCCATGTTAAAGATAACGAGTGATTTGCTAACTCTGTTTCAACAACATTTTCCTTTTATTTGGCAGATCATGCCACTACAAATTCTGGTTGATACCAATGCAGATACATAGGGAACAAATATTAACATTTTTATTATTAGGATAACTTAACCGCCATCTGACCGCTGTCGCCATTTTGATATTTGTTGAAGAAAAACAATTTAATTTACACCGGCTTATGATAAGAAAAAATCATTAAAGTTAAAAAGATGGGGAAAAAACTTCGTCGAATCCTGTGAAAAGTGAAGCCACATGTGTATATCAAGCAAAGCAAGTTTCCACTAAATAAAAATAATAACTAATGTGAAAACGTTTAAACTTTTCTAAAAATTTAAAGTTTTGAACATCTTCTTCTCGGGAAAAATACAGAGACCGTCTATATATAAAAATGTAAACAATTTTCTGTATTGTAGCAGTCGGTGTGCTTAGAAAACCTATGATCCTATCGAACAAACAATTCAATATATGGGTCGAAAGACAATCGACATGACATTTCTTTGTAACATATCACCCCCAAGGTCAATATAAGACGGAAGGGGCCAATATGTAACTGAATTACCCCCATCCGGAGAAAATCGATTCTGTTCAACACAGAAACATGTCATTGATAACTATGGGAGAATCTAACAACCCCGGTACAAAATCGACGGGTCTGTATATGTCATCTGGGTGGCTGTTTCTCAAAACATTTACGCCCGTCGTAAGTCCGATGCAAGGCCTAACTGTCGAGGCACCATATGCCTTCAACATTAGGTTACGACGGGGGTAAGCGAGTTGAGAAACAGCCCCCTGGTACCCGTTTTATCGCCAGTTTTATAGGGCCCTGATAGCTAATAAAACCATTAAGCTTTTAATCAATAAGTTCTGAACTAGAAGATCCGTAAGTCTGCCGCTTTTATTGGTGAGAGAAATCACGCTAAGACCAAGCCACTTCCGTCACCTTTCTGCTATCTATGAAGAAAGCGAATCAGAAACCCCATAACTTATTTATTGGATTACACTCATTTTAGGTACTTTTTAATTTACAGGTTTAAATTGGTCGGAAGTTTTTTTTGTGTCCTTCAAACCAAATCCGTCGTCTTCATTTATCAGGTTAGGTCTGTACAATATATCAAGATGTCAGCTGGTTTTAAACACATCTTATGATACAATAACAGATCGGTTACAGCGCTTTTAAAGATGCACATTTTCGAATCGTCATTTCGTGGGTAGGCCTATACATAAGAAATCAAATTTTATTTTCAAAATAAGAATACAAAATGATGTTTTTGATTTTTGAAAAAAATGGAAAGTCCAAACATGTGAAAAAAATGAAGAAAACGGTCTACACATTTTAATGTAAATTTTTGCATAAAATTTGAAACGTTTATGTATCGCTCCCATTCATTTTGGCCATTTAATGCTTTGGTTTATCACAGAATTTTTCCAGAACAGTTCAACAGAAAGTGTGATAGTCCATCGAATCTTGAAGAATGAATCCGGTTTGTCGACAGCTTACTGTGCTATGTAGGTGTTTTTAGTAGACAAATATGAGGTGATGGTTGGGCGACATTCTGTAGGACACCGGTAATAAAATGTCATTAGAGTGTTTAGCGATGCCCCGGCTGAACTCACAGTAAGAAATCCGCTCAGAAGATGAAAATTGCCTCAACCACATCAAGCCATTAATTTACCCCCGCCTTCCTCCTCCACTGCATCCCGGCCAGTGTTATTTATAGAGATATCATGTCTTCGACAAACCTACACTGTTTCTGCCACACTTAAGGCACCTGTACACTCGGTTACAGCCAGGCATAGAAGGCTCAACTACCCGGCTATTTCCAATGTATCAGTGAATCGGTAAGGGATAGAAAACACGTCTACTGACGGTCAGATCGGCTGCTGTATCCGACCGGCCTTTGTTAAAGGATGCCGCTTTATCTACACACTTGTACCATGATTAAATGATGTTTTCTATCTGCGTAGTGAACCAAATTACCTTAATGTGGTCGTGTATCTGTTGAGAGTTTCCATGCACGGTCAGTCGTTACAGAGCACAGGTTTAATACAGGAAGAGAGCGGACACAAGGCTACAGATAGAAGAAATGGTTTCCTGATTCTATACAAACATTATCGACAGGAGGACGTTACCTCGTCAATGGGAAGACGGACGTTTAAATGTCGATGGAAACTGTCTCTGGTTATATTTGTGGTTGTCCTGTATTTAGGAGTATTTAATCTGATTACACATTCTCAACTATCTAAGCCGAATACCTGGGACCCAGGTGGTGGAGGTTATGTGTATTACCCTAACGGAGCACCCAAAGGCACCCGATTTACTCGCCTGGCTAAAGTCAGGGGTTGGAGCTGTAAGAAAATCCGTCTATCTGCCCGACCTTTCCCTCTGACTTCATTGGTCAGTTATCCGGGCTCTGGTAACACATGGGTCCGACATCTTATTCAACAAGCCACAGGTAAGACCGATTTTCTCTTTAGAATTATGTTAAGGTTAAAAATGGACACAGATGCTAAAAAGGCATCTATTTATTGCCCTAGCGAATATCACAACAGGAATGAAGGACACACCTGTGCGTCAACCAGTATAGTTGTCCGTCTGAGTTATACTGTTAATATGCTAAAACGATTTTATATACGACCTGCGTGAAATTAGACGATATAGGCAATTAGGCATACGTGTTTAATGGCATACCCACCTCTGGCGTACAACATTCATACGAATGGACGCGCCCATAAGCTAAAACAACCGAACATACCCTCCTTTTTCACACAATAAGAAACTCCATGGCTATTTTAGTCAAGAAGGTTTTCCATTACGTTTGTGTTTTAATGTTTATAAATGCATATAAATAGGAAGGGTTGGTGATTTTAGTCAAAAAGAGTTTCCCTGTGCCCGTTATTTTTGTGTTCATACTTATGTATAAAATATAAATAAGTAATGTATATATAAGATATGTATAAATTAGCAAAAGACATCAGACTCCTTTGGTGCGCATTAATATAATGTTTCTCCTTTGACAATAATGTGAACATATGCTAAACAGCATTACAAAGAGTTTTTTCGGCCGATGTTACGAAAAAATGTCGAAAAAAGTTTGTTTTTGTTGGAGAGAACAGAATTGGTTCAGAGGTTGCCGAGCTACATAAATGGGTCATTTACAAGCCTTCCTGCCCTTTCTACAATCCCCTGTCTTTAAGCCACGATGTCAGTGACAGGAGGCAGTGTTCTGTATATCAGTGGCCATTGGGTTATTGATTATCCAGACGAGTTCGTGACAACTACATAGCACGTCAACAGGGGACTAATAACACTGAGTAAACACTTGTCATCATCGGTTGTAACAACCTAGATCAACTATTCCACGGATCCAGATACAGCTATTTTAGTTTAGGTGGCATGAGCTGCCAAATGTTTAGGCATTTTCGTTAAATTATAATGAGCTAATTGTTTGTCAGTTTTATCAAGAAGTCCAAATTAGAGCTTTTAGCTTGTATCAAGTTTGCAGATGTTTTTTTTTGGATAGATTTATTAGCAAACAAATTGTACTCATACATCCCGACTTTTTTAAATGTGTCCGTTATTACGAGTTACTGACTTCAACGATAACTTTTTTAATTTTAATGTCAACCATTAAGTTTTTTAAGGTACTTCAAATGCTGAACTTGACTTGACAATCAAAATTTATGAAAAAAGTTCGAAGTTTGGCATCTCATGGCATTTTACATCTTTTTATGTTATTTAGAAGATGGATGGGTATAAGTGACGGTGTAAAATAACTTAGGGATAACAACCTGTTGGTTTATTAAGTGACGACGTTCATATCATATGACGCCGCGCAATAACTGGCTTTATGAATATGTGGAATGTTTATGAATTCTGGTCCCATTTAGAGGTGAGATTGAGGTAAGATTAAGATGTAACATCGGATTTTAGGATTTTCTTTATTGATTCCGACATTTCTTCTCAGAATCACCCCCCCCCCCCCCCCCAGAAAACCTGACACTCTTAATAAGGTTTTAAAAAGCTGTAGTTTTTGCTTGATATTTTTTGTAAATTATAGCTCTGGGGGCCGTTTCACGAAGCCGTCGCAAAGTGCGACCAATCGCAGTTGTCATGACGTCGTATCTCTTCACTATGGTATCCATTGGCAAATACGCCTCGTTTGCGATGCGACTGCTTTGTGAAACGAGCCCCTGGCTTTTCAAGTCGAAGTTTGTGCTTATTAGCCGCACAATCATAAATGAAATCCAAGCAGTTTCAAATTTAATCTATTGTTCAAAATATCGTCTTTGATGGTCTATTCCACAAAACACCTCAAAATGACAGATAACATATGACATAGATTCCAACGCCAATCATTAAGTTTTTCGATGGCCTTCAAAGCTTTTTACTGTCGTGACGATCAAATATTATGACACTTGATCAGAGATCAGAAAAAAAAAACATTTTGTCTCCATACAAATGATTCCAAGTGTTGTTAAACTCTAATCGTGCCTTTTTGTGACCAATCAGGAACCGTAATCATTTGTGATCCAATTTGCCATTTACCTCAAGCAATTCTGCGGTTTCTATAATATTGTTTCTTGTGTCATATTGTAACATACTCATACATCAGAAACATTGCGATAGATGTTCATGTCGTCACGATATTTATTTGTCCATATGAAGACAAACGTTGATATTCAACATCTTGTTAATCAGCGAGTACGCGCGGGACCTCAGTGGCTCAGTAGGTAGAGCGTTGGACGCTCAATCCGAAAAGCCTCCCACCAATGGGTCGCGGGTTCGAATCCCATTCAGTCCAAAAAAAATTGGAAAATTTTTCTGACTGGGTTTTCACTCGAACGACCTATATGGGATGGTTGCCAGTTACCAACTGAAGGTCGTGGGTTTCCTCTGGGGTTAGAGCCCGGTAACTGGCAACGTCGCCATAGTTGAAATAATCTTGAGCGCGGCGTAAAACACCAAACAACCAATCAATCAATCAATCCGCAGTACGCGGTAAATATGAACATTTCCGAACATTAATTCTACATTTTGGATTTAAAAACGTTTTTTGTGTGCCTTAAAGACTAATATGGTACATAAAGATCTAATTCGCCAAGAACGTGTGGACAATCAAAACGATTATTTACAATTGAATATAAAAATGACAAGTCTAAAAATTGTCTTCGCATAGAAAGACTATCTAATTTTTAAAAAAACTTACATTTTCATAGCCTATAAGGCTGTAATCTACTTAACATTTAAAACACATATATCTTACAAAACATTTCTGAACCCTTTCAAGAGCAGTCATCGGCTCGAGCTGTAGTATAAGGTGACCACACTACCGGTGCATACTTCAATCTAGAGGGCACGAGCGAGAAATACAGAGAAATAAAGGACTGTTTTGTTGAAAATAAATTAGATCTCTTGATTAGACGCAACATTTTAACAGTTTTTTTGTGAAATATTTTTAATGTGAGGTTTAAAACTCAGATTAGATGTTAGTAATACGCGGATGTCCTTTATCTCATAGACACGCCTTAAAACAACATCATTCAAAATATGTTTTAATGGATTAATCGATTGAGTTTTGCCTAGTAGACGTGGTCATGTGATATTTTGTTAAAGAGCGAGGGAAATAAAAGAAATAAGTAAATACAGCAAAGGCACGGCACCAAAAACATATCTCTAGGATTTTCCCCCGACAAACTGTGCTATAAGAAAGTTGCGAAGCGTTATCTGAAAAAGACTGCAAGGCGAAGTTTGGCCAATTATCAGATGCCTAGCTGAACGGTCACTTCATTCCCAAGATAAATTGACCAACTCTGAAAGTCTGCCATTTGAACCAACATTAAAGTGGCATGGGCTGCCAAAAATGTTGATATTTTGACGTTATAACAGAATGTTGAACTTATCGGCTTTTTTCTCAAGACATATAATTCAGAAGCTTTTTAGTGCTTCTAGTCTCGAGAATGTACGATAAAATACTGTTTTGAACTTTGGCTTAGAATGAGTGAATGGTCGTCCCGGTTATTTAAATTTTGTTTACTTTTCAAACTGTAATAATCTTGTACGCGGCGTTAAACGTCAATCAATCAGCAATAAGTATTGGCATTGATCCATATTATCTTTTCATTCGATGTGATACTATTGACTTGGTCTAGTACAAAAGCTTTAAGAAAGCAAAATCTCCTCTAACGATGGCAATTGGAAAAAGATAAGCTCAAAAGCTTTTGATTGATTAATCAATAATAAGTGATCATTGTTTTGTCATCTTTCAGTTTTTAACATGCCACTCGAACAAATAATAAAAATATATGGTCCAGTCACATGACTCGCCAGAGGCAAGTTCGTTTCCATTTTGCCTCGTGCATTCCTCAGTTTAATAAGATGAGATATAAATAAAAACTGACCTGATTACGTGGTTGTTTTTAAAGGAGAGGAACTCCATTGATGAATTGACCATGAATATGTCTCGCTTATTTTATGATTCCTGATTCACGTTACACGAAGGTGGAGCGACCATGCAGAGTTTTACACCTGGGATATTTTAGGTGGCATGAGCTGCCAAAATTCCCATATATTTTCATAAATCCAAATTGGCGTTTAAAGTCGGGGGTTTAAAGTAACTTGAAAATCAAAACGATTGACGCTGAAAAAAAATATATCGGTAAAACCAGTCCCGTATAAAGCGAAAAGGTGTGGTAATAACGGTGCACACACCGGAATGTGAGTGTGCTTTTTAAAGTGGCATGAGCTGCCAAAATGTTGATATTTTGAAGTTAGAACAGAATGTTGAAATTATTGGCTATTTTTCTCAAGACGTATAATTCAGAAGCTTTTTAGTGCTTCTAGTCTCGAAAATGTGAATGTGTCTTTTAATAGAAGAGGGGGGGGGGGGGGGGAGGTATTGTTTATAAAATAAATGTACATCCTCAAGACTCACGGAAAGCGCTTAATTTTGCGACCCATGTTAAAGATAACGAAGGATTTGCTAACTCTGTTTCAACAACATTTTCCTTTTATTTGGTATAGATCATGCCACTACAATTTCTGGTTGATACCAATGCAGATACATAGGGAACAAATATTAACATTTCCATTATTACGAAAACTTAACCGCAAGCTGACCGCTGTCGCCATTCTGATATTAAGAAATAAATATATAAGAAAAATCATTGAAGTTAAAAAATAGCAAATTGCAAATAAACTTCGTCGAATCATTTGAAAAGTGAAGTCACATGTGTACATTGCGGGTACCAAGCAAAGCAAGTTTCCACTTCTAAATAAAAATACTAACTAATGCCAAAACGTTTAAATTTTTATAAAAATTAAAAGTTTTCAACATCTTCTTCTGGGAAATAAATAAAGACCGTCTACATAAAAAATTTAAACAATTTTCTGTATTGTAGCGGTCGGTGTTCTTATAAAATCTATGATCCTATCGAACAAACAATTCAATATTTGTGTCGAAAGAAAATCGACATATGACATTTCTTTGTAACATATCACCCCCAAGGTGAATATAAGACGGAAGGGGCCAATATATAACTGAATTAGCCCCATCCGTAGAAAATCGATTCTGTTCAACACAGAAACACGAGATTGATAGCTATGGGAGAATCTAACAACCTCGGTACAAATTCGATCGGTCTGTATAAGTCATCTGGGTGACCGTTTCTCAAAACTTTTACGCCCGTCGTAAGTCCGATGCAAGGCCTTACTGTCGACGCAACTTATACCTTCAACATTACGTTACGACCAGGCGCAAAGTTACGACTGGTGTAAGTGAGATGAGAAACAGCCCCCTGGTAACAGTTTTATCGCCAGTTTTATAAAACAGGGCCCTGATAGCTAATAAAAACATTAAAGTGGCATGGGCTGCCAAAATTTACACTTTTTTCATAATATCTGATCGTCACGACAGAAAGAAGCCCTGAAGGCCATCGAAAAACTAAATGATTGGCGTTGGAATGAAGAAAATCCTACAGTATGTGGCCTGTACGAACCGAAAACGTCTTCGAAAAGTAAAAAAAAATTAAATAACCGGAACGACCATTCATTCATTCTAAGCCAAAGTTAGATCAAAGCAATACTTTATCGTACATTTTAGACACTAGACGCACTAAAAAGCTTCGGAATGAAAGGCTTGAGAAAAATAGCCAATAATTTCAACATTCTGTTTTAACGTCAAAATATCAACATTTTGGCAGCTCATGCCACTTTAAGCTTTTAATCAATAAGTTCTGAACTAGAAGGCCTGTATAAGTCTACCGCTTTTATTGGATGAGAGAAATGACGCTAAGGCCAAATCACTTCCGTCACCTTTCTGATATCTTTGAAGAAAGCGAATCAGAAACCTCGCAACTTATTTATTTGATTACACTGATTTTAGGTACTTTTTTAAGTTACAGTTTTAAATTGTTCGGAAGGTTTTTTTGTGTCCCTCACACCAAATCCGTCGTCTATATTTCTCAGGTTAGGTCTGTACAATATATCAAAATGTCAGCTGGTTTTAAACACATTTTTTGATACAATAACAAATAGGTTACAGGGCTGTTTAAGATGCCCATTTTAGGATCGTCATTTCGTGGGTAGGCCTATACATAAGAAATCAAATTCTATTTTAAAAATAAGAATACAAAATCATGTTTTTGATTTTTGAAAAAATGGAAAGTCCAAACATCTGAAAAATGTGAAGAAAACGGCCTACACATTTTAATGCAAATTTTTGCATAAAAATTAAAAACGTTACTATATCGTTCCCATTCATTTTGGGCATTTAATGCGTTGGTTTATCACAGAATTTTTCCAGAACAGTTCAACAGAAAGTGTGATAGTCCATCGAATCTTGAAGAATGAATCCGGTTTGTCAACAGCTTACTGTGCGATGTAGATGGTTTTAGTAGACAAATATGAGGTGATGGTTGGGTGACATTCTGTAGGACACCGGTAATAAGATGCCATTAGAGTGTTTAGCGATGACCCGGGACTGTAGGACACCGGTAATAAGATATCATTAGAGTGTTTAGCGATGACCCGGGACTGTAGGACACCGGTAATAAGATGCCATTAGAGTGTTTAGCGATGACCCGGGACTGTAGAGACACCGGTAATAAGATGTCATTAGAGTGTTTAGCGATGACCCGGGACTGTAGGACACCGGTAATAAGATGTCATTAGAGTGTTTAGCGATGACCCGGGACTGTAGGACACCGGTAATAAGATATCATTAGAGTGTTTAGCGATGACCCGGGACTGTAGGACACCGGTAATAAGATATCATTAGAGTGTTTAGCGATGACCCGGGACTGTAGGACACCGGTAATAAGATGTCATTGGAGTGTTTAGCTCCGGCTGAACTCACAGTAAGAAATCCCCTCAGAAGATGAAAATTGCCCCAACCGCATCAAGCCATTAATTTACCTCCGCCTTCCTTCCCCACTGCATCCCGGCCAGTGTTATTTATAGAGATATCATGTCTTCGACAAACCTAAACTGTTTCTGCCACACTTAAGGCACCTGTACACTCGGTTACAGCCAGTCATAGAAGGCTCAACTACCCGACTATTCCCAATGTATCAGTGAATCGGTAAGGGATAGAAAACACGTCTACTGACGGTCAGATCTGCTGCTGTATCCGACCGTCCTTTGTTAAAGGATGCCGCTTTATCTACACACTTGTACCATGATTAAATGATGTTTTCTATCTGCGTAGTGAACCAAATTACCTTAATGTAGTCGTGTATCTGTTGCGAGTTTCCATGCACGGTCAGTCTTTACAAAGCACAGGTTTAATACAGGAATAGAGCGGGCACAAGGCTACAGATAGAAGAAATGGTTTCCTGATTCTATACAAACATTATCGACAGGAGGACGTTACCTCGTCAATGGGAAGACGGGCGTTTAAATGTCGATGGAAACTGTCTCTCGTTATATTTGTGGTTGTCCTGTATTTAGGAGTATTCAATCTGATTACACATTCTCAACTGTCTAAGCCGAATACCTGGGACCCAGGTGGTGGAGGTTATGTGTATTACCCTAACGGAGCACCCAAAGGCACCCGATTTACTCGCCTGGCTAAAGTCAGGGGTTGGAGCTGTAAGAAAATCCGTCTATCTGACAGACCTTTCCCCCTGACTTCATTGGTCAGTTATCCGGGCTCTGGTAACACATGGGTCCGACACCTTATTCAACAAGCCACAGGTAAGACCGATTTGCTCTTTAGAGTTTAGAACCGATATTTGTATTTACAAATGGACACTGATGCTAAAAAGGCATCTATTTATTGCACTAGCAAAATCATTACATGAGTGAAGGCCACACCTGTGCGTCAACCAGTATAGTTCTCCGTCTGAGTAATACTGTTAATATGCTAAAACGAGGTTATATACGACCTGCGTGAAATAAGACGATATAGGCATACGTGTTTAATGACATAACCCCACCCCTGGCGCACATCATTCATACGAATGGACGCGCCAATAAGCTAAAAATTCCAAACATACCCACCTTTTTCAAACAATAAGGAACTCCATGGCTATTTTAGTCAAGAAGATGTTCCATTGCGTTTATGTGTTTTAGTGTTTATAAATGAACATTAATATGCCCGCTAGGTTGCATAGTTTTCTGTGCCCTTTTTCCTTAATATGTATAAAATATAGATAATTATGTATATTTTTTCTCCTTTGCCAATAATGCGAACATATACTAAACAGTTTAACAAAGAGCTTTTTTCGGCCGATTTTACAAAAAATGTCGAAAAAAAAAAAAAAAAAAAAGTTTGAAACAGAATTGGTTTAGAGGTTGCCGAGCTTCATAAATGGGTCATTTATAAGCCTTCCTGCCCTTTCTACAATCCCCTGTCTTTAAGCCACGATGTCAGTGACAGGAGGCAGTGTTCTGTATATCAGTGGTCATTGGGTCACGATGTCAGTGACAGGAGGCAGTGTTCTGTATATCAGTGGTCATTGGGTTATTGATTATCCAGGCGAGTTCGTGACAACTACATAACACGTCAACAGGGGACTAATAACACTGAGTAAACACTTGTCATCATCGGTTGTAACAACCTAGATCAACTATTCCACGGTTTGGATCCAGATACAGCTATTTTAGTTTAGGTGGCATGAGCTGCCAAACATTGGGACATTTTCGTTAAATTAGAATGAGCTAATAGCTTGTCGTTGTTATCAAGAAGTCCAAAATTAGAGCTTTCCGCTGATACCAAGGCTGCAGATGAACTTCTTGATAGATTTATTAGCAAACAAATTGTACTCATACATCCCGGCTATTTCAAATGTGTCCGTTATTACGAGTTACTGACTTTACCGATAATTTTGTTTTCGATATCAGTCCTTAGGTTTTTAAAGGTTCTTCCAATGCTGAACTTGTCTAGACAATCGAAATTTATGAACAAGTCCGAATTTTGGCATCTCTGACTGAAACTGAAACTAAGGAATTACAGTCAAAACGCCCGATAATAAGAACGCCCGATACCAAACGCCCAAATCAAAAGTCAAAACGCCCGATACTAAAATGCCCGATAGGTGTTAAGTGCGTTACAGTTTTAACTCGCCACTACAGTTGTCGTGTCATTACATATCATATCAGCTGCCAGTGAATTAAAAAATCGTATTAAACTCGTCCTTTATAACGGTCTCAGGGAAAAGAAGTTTAGCAGTGATCATCGCAACATCTCCACAATATGTGTAATAAGATGTCGGAATTTTTTGGATATTTAATTTGCCTCATACCCACGGTGCCCCTTTAAGTCCAATACCTAAGAATACGTTTACGTATGTGATAACTTCAAACAGCTTTAAGAGCAATTCTCTAAAGATAAAGAATTGAAGTGAATCTGAGAGAATAATATTTTGTCATCCCAAGGAAACTTGAACAAATCAATCCAATGTAACCGAAAAGAAACTGTCTATGTTAACTATATAGATTCCTCACTAATTTCTCAGGCAAGACAAGATAATATCTATATATATTCTATCCCCTTGCTTTGGTTTATATATCCACACAAAATGGCTCACAGACAGAGTAAAGCAGTTTTAAGTCTGCCAACATTTATTATTTAGAGACTCATCCCTGTGAAGACGGAAGTAAGACACCTTAGAGTCCCCAGCTGCTACGATGCTAAATCAATTAACTATTGCAAACCTGCCTCGGTAAACACTTACACGGCCTCAGACGTTTCTCTCAGCTAGGCTTTGGAATTCTGATCTCCCTAACTTAAAGTGGGTTTTAGACTCCAACTTTGGTAAACCTATTACGATCGAAGCGTTTTACGAACTAAGGTGACAGGAATATAGAGCCAAAGTTTGACGTCATTGTCAGCGGACAATCTTTGCTCCAAACAGACTGTTCTGCCTTGGTTTGCAAATATCTTCTTCTTGCAAAAATGTTAGTATTCCTCCGTTAAAGGCCCACTTGCCGCCGTAGCATGTTTAATTTGCTAAGAAAACCACTTTACATGAGCTTACTACGACTAATACCACTAAACTTAAACATAGGACACATAAAACATGTCTAGTTGAATCGAAGCCTGATTACAACAACAACGATCAGTGTCGGTCAACTTTCGTGTTGGATTACCCTCATTTCAGGCCTTTTTATCTGTGGTTTACACTCTAACAATTATCAGCAGGCTTTTCCAGTCGGTGTTAACCGATCGTCAGTCTGTATTTCTCAGATAAATAGGCCTACGTAAAATTACACTGTGCCGTTAGTTCACTCACTCGACTGAAACATAAAATCGCCCATGCGAGTAGTTTGGTTTGTTTACGTTCCGGGCACCTAGCAATTCAAATTTTCAAATTCAAATTAAAAATACAAAGTGACGTCCAAACTTTTAAATTTTAGTGAAAATAGAAAGTTCCTAACGTATATTGTCTGAGAAAAATACAGAAAACGGTCTTTCTTTTTTAATGTAAACAAAATTCCTGATTTTCGCGGCAAGTGTGCCTTTAAATAAAATTTGTAAAAATGATCTGCTTTAATTCACAAGAAGCACAAAAAAAGAAGATTTTAAGCGTTTATAGTTTCGCAAATTTTCGTTTTAATCGTGCCTAGAAGTAACTTTGGTCTTTGATCAAGCATTCAATCAATGGAATTTCTTTTTTTAGCTTCAATCATTTAATTTCTTCAATGATTTTGAAACAACTGGGATTACAATTGAATGGATTGGAAACGCCTTTGTATTACAGCCAGTCTGCTGACAATTGTTTGTCTCAGACACCCAGTGAGATCATTCAAATCCCAAAATCAGACATTATGAATCCTGCCATCTTAAATGCGACACGAGGCGTACATGTGTAAATAATGATATACACCTTCTTCCCAACGCTAGCATAATACGGAAATCTATCCTTTTTATAGTTCTCTCCCTTGGTTATGTAACTGTTACCAGTTAAATCGATACAGGCGAGACGTCTTTATTTTTTCCCGATCTCAATGTCATTCAAAGATTTAGAATTATCCTGGTGTCTGCCCTATCCATCCATCAAACAAACAGTGGCGGGAAATATCCTCTTCTTTACGTTAGCTTACAATCATAACTTACTTATAGGCTATACTGACATGCTGACTAATTGTGTCTGGGGTTTTAGTGAGTTTTTATCCGGGTGAAAGGATCTGTTGTCTGGTGTACGTATTGTTTCAAATTAATTTCGAGAAGAAGAAAGGGACACTAATTCGGTATACCATCTATATTTATTTTCTTCAGAATCAATTATCTAGATTCCCGCTTGTTTAATGGTGATATGGTACTTTTTCTTTTCTTCGCGTAGCTCCTTTATTGGTCCGAGCGTTGGTCATTCCTTTCTACATTTTCTCACCGGGGAGCAGATTCGAGTCTCTAGGGGTCAAACCCAATTATAAACTTTGCAGACTGGCTGTGAATAAATGTTTATTTGCGTGCGATAATTTTCAGATAATATGGGCACTTCAGTGTTTCCTATTTTGTCGTAAAAAATAAAAAGCGAGACATATCAACTCAGGCGCTTAGAGTGACATAGCTGAAATAAAATTATAATAGTTTTATTTATTTTAATTGTCAACCCATATAAAGAGTTGCTGTTCTTTGTTGTAGGTTGGGCCACGGGCAGTGTTTACAGAGATTACGCCTTGAAGCTTTACGGTTTTCCTGGAGAAGGTATTAAGAATTCATCTGTGATAGCGGTGAAAACACACGAATGGGGCCCAAGAGCTCAGGCCCTATTCCAGAAGTGTATTCTATTGGTTCGTGAACCGTTTGGGGCCTTATTGGCTGAATACAACAGACGACACGCGGGACATCGAGGACGAGCAACTCCCAATAACTTTGGTAGAGGTGAGAGGTTTATTTTATTGTTACCAATGATTTATCATGAATGTAAGCTGAACTATATGGACGAGCATACCAAATCCTGACGGTGGACCGGTATGGAAAGAGAAGCCATTGAACAGTTGTTTCTGAATAGCACTTATATTTTGCGAGTATAAAGACGAAGGATAACCCAAGGTACGCGAAATGTTGAGTGGGTTGTCCGTCCACCTTTCAAGACAAAAATGATATTCAAAAGCACTTGAACAATAAGGTGAAGAACTACTTATGGATAACAACTTCTTGGTTTGTTGGGTGACGACGTTTCGATGTAGTTCTTACATCGTTATCAAAGTCACAAACAACATTATAATGCAGTAAACTGAAATTAATGTGATTACGGTATCCTCGTTCCTTAAATATTTTGAAAATATAAAACGGATTCCATTTAGCAAAAAAATCCCACAAAGGAACTATTCAATTGATTTGAGCTTCAATTTGAAACCAAGTTTATAATTCCAGTTTTTGTTTTCATTTTCCAGCTTGGCGGGAGTTTGTTTACAGTAGATCACGTGAGTGGAAAGAAATGGTATTTGATTGGCTGACATTTCCTAGGGAGTTGTACATTCTTCGTTATGAGAAGTTAAAAACGGATTTGTCGGGGGAAATGCGCCAGGTGTTACAGTTTCTCTCAGTGAACGTTACAGCGCCAGATTTTAACTGTATGTTGAAGAATTCCGAAGGTTTATTTCACAGAACGGTACCGGAAGTGAATCCTCTGGACTATTACGATGCGGATATGAAGGTGAAAATCAGTGCATTGTGGGAAAATGTCACAAAGACACTTGATCAAAAATCAGATAAAAAAATACATTTTGACCAAATACCAATAATTCCAAGTGTTGTTAAACTCTAATTGTGCCTTTTTGTGACCAATGTTTTGTGACGTCACTCAGGAACTGTAATCATTTGTGATCTAATTTGCCATTTACCTCAATCAATTCTGCGGTTTCTATAATATTGTTTCTTGTGTCATATTGTAACATACTCATCATCAGAAATAGTTCGATAGAAGTTGATTTCCCCATAATATAGTTTTGATGTACTCATCAAAATATTCTCCAACTATAACTTATATTTGTCCATTTCGATATAAAGACAAACGTTGATATTCAACATCTTGTACATCAGTGAAGTGTGAGAAGAGAGAATACCGATATCTCCAAATGTTGTTAAATTATAATTGTTCCGTTCCTGTGATTTTGTCACTCGGGAGTTGTATTCATTTGTATTCTGTCATTTGTAGATTAACCCATAAATCGTGTCTTCAATATAGTTACTTTTATTTGTCCATTTTGATATAAGAGCAAAAGTTGATATTTGATAAACCTGTACACTGTAATGTCCTTAAAACAACAATGCGTTTCTACTCTGTTATTTGATGACTATTACATGACATTAATTCTTATAAGCTTTAATTACATCAAAGTTGAGATTCGATTTGTTTTATTTCTGAAAATATAACTCATACTAAGGAAACTACTGTCACATCAAAGTCTTTGAAGATAATATCCGCGAGGACACCTGTGGTCTTTCAGGGCAAATTAATTAATGGTTCAAAGGCCGGGTATTAAAACGAAATCGATGCAGTTTTCGGGAGAGCAATATTTCAGAAAAGTCTCATTCTTCCGTGGCACGAATTTCTTAAATCTTTAATTTTGGAGCCGTTTCCTTTTGAAATCTTATATCGGCTTTAACTGTATCAAATAAAGGACAGCTATTTACTATTCTCTCATTAAAAATCGAAGAGTCTTTTTTTTCAGTGAGGTAACCGGATTCCTCTACGTGACGCTGGCACAAGACTTGTAAATTACCAACTTTTTGCAGAAGCACTTCTTGTCGGTTTGGCATCAAATCCAAGACAGAAATTCAAAAGATAAAAACAATAACATTGTGCTTTCCACCTTACGTTAGTGGGTATTTTTATTTTTCAAAAAATCCAAATTACATTTATATATGATATTTATATTTGTTTATCTTACCAAAAATAGTTTGGGGACAAAATCCCTCTAAATGTATAAACCCAGAACATCGAAAGATTGATTGATTGATGTTTTACACCGTTTTCTTCAGTGAAATATATACTGGCTTGTAAATCAATCTTTCGGGAAAATGTGACAGGCTGCATGTGGTGTCCACGCTACTTATGGATGTCGTTTTAAAATGTACATGTATATTAAAGTGGCATGAGCTGCCAAAATGTTGATATTTTGACGTTAAACCAGAATGTTGAAATTATTGGCTATTTTTCTCAAGACGTATAATTCAGATGCTTTCTAGTGCTTCTAGTTTCGAAAATGTACGTTAAAGTATTTTTTTTAACTAACTTTGGCTTAGAATGAATGAATGGTCTTCCCGGTAATTTAAATCTTGTTTACTTTCCGAACACGTTTTCGGTTCGTACATGCCACATACTGTATGGATTTTCTTAAATCTTTAATTTTGGGGCTATTTCCTTTTGAAATATAATATCGGCTTCAGTGAGTTAACCGGATTCCTCTACGTGACGCTGGCACAAGACTTGTGAATTACCAACTTTTTACAGAGGCACTTCTTGTCGGTTTGGCATCCAATCCAAGAAAGAAATTCAAAATATAAAAACTTTAACATTGTGCTTTCCACCTTACGTTAGTGGGTATTTTTATTTTTAAAAAAATCCTAATCACATTTATATATGATATTCATATTTGTTTATCTTACCAAAAATAGTTTGGGGACAAAATCCCTCTAAATGTATAAACCCAGAACATCGAAAGATTGATTGATTGATGTTTTACACCGCACTTAAGATTATCGTATTTATATGACCGCGTTGCCAGGTTTAATGGGGGAGGAAACCCCCGACATTCGGCGTGTACCTGACAACTCTTCTACATGAGGCGATCGAGTGAAAAATCTATTCAGATTTTTTTTTGTAGTTTTGTTTGCTCTGTGTGCATTTGAACCCGCGTTGCATCGATGGAAGGCCTGTGTTGGTTTGAAGGATAATTAATCTAACCAACTGAACCACCGAGACAGCAAAAGACAAAAAATGATCTGGAGGGAAAGTTTAAATCAAAAACGCAATATCCATTGTTTATTCTGAAATGGATTGGGATAGTTCTTATTTCCAATCGATTAGAAAGTAGATTTTCACTGTTGTTGAAAAATATCTCTGATCTCTCTGAGGCATGAAAACTAAATGAAATAATTATGTCAAATAGGAATTTGTTAACGTTTATCGTTTCACACTAAATAGATGTACTAGTTTTCATATTTATTTAAGTGATTAACTTACTAGTGATACAGCGTATGTGGAGATCAGATAAGTTGTTGAAAATATCTGCTAATCTGTATTATCTTAGAATTACCATAAAGGTTTTGTTTCAATTGTAATGATTTATAACTTTTAATAATGACAATATAAACTGATAACAGGAGAGATAAAACAGTTCGATCCAACCAAATTATCACTATAAGTAAATAGACATTGGACCGTGTACCTCGATTTACAAACATAACGATCTCCTGCTCATAGTAATACAAATAGAAACATATCTCGAGCGTTTAATTAACCAGTAGTTTTTCAGGTGGCTTTACAAACAATTCAAACGGGATTCAGATTTCTTGTGTGTACGCTGTGAAGCAACAATTTAGAGATGTGATTATCTTAGCTTTTTTAGAACTCGGCCATGATTTAAATTTCTTGTTTATAGGCGTTGAAGTATTTGTCGATCTTGGCTAGTTTTGCAAACAATTCAAACGGAATGCAAAGTTCTTCTTATCGTCTATGTCACTTAGTAATTCCTTAAAGCTTCCAGATGCGCTGGCAGACTTTTAGATTTCACTCAAAACAACTCGCTATAAGTCTATGTATTGTGGCTATTTATTTGATTTTACTTATCTCGGTGTTTTGTGTGAAAATTTCTCGAGACAAAACTCCAGTTGTAAGGCGGAAAACTGTTAAGGATAGTATACTGTGACCATGTCAACGGTTGAGATTTTCTCAAAGACCTTTCCCAGTAACAGCCATTTCCAGTTTCTCAGGCTCAGGAAACACATGGGTGCGTTACCTTATCCAACAGGCATCTGGTGAGTAAATATATATCTTAGTGGAAGTAAACAAACACTAAATGATAATCGTTGACTTGGTTAGGATGTTGAGGAAACGGTTTCTCTGTTTTATATCTGTAGGTGCGCGATTGTTTATAGGCTATACTGAATAGTATTTCATTGTTTGTTTGTGTATTTGTATCAAGGTCAACAGGACACGTTGAAGTTCAGCCTCCAGAAATTGACAATCATCAACATTTGAAATTTCTTAATATGAAATTTCTTAATATGGCAGCGTTGCTACGTTTATTGTAGATCAATCCACTGGTTGGTTGATTTATTAATAATTATTCTGTTGACAGTAAGATAATCCTGAGGGAAACATTGTCCCAATTCCAACCGGTATGTCAATTAATATGTGGCCATTCCATCCTGTTTAGACGCTATAGACTCATATATATATGTTGTATCTACCGCTTACAGCACATTACAGTGAAATGTGACCTCGAATGGAACATTGTCACATGACTGATTCCATTAAGGATATCAACTACCACGAGAAGACAATAAAACTGTTCCTTCATCAAAATATCTATATTTGTACTGTATATACGAGATAGACATATATTTATGGATGTCTTTTGTTTTCCCATTCGCCGTGTTTTAATGGATTAATCGATTGAGTTCTGCCTGGTAGACATGGTCATGTGATATTTTGTTAAAGAGCGAGGGAAATAAAAGAAATAAGTAAATACAGCACAGGCACGGTAAATTTTCGTTTCCAATGGTACCAAAAACACATGCATCTCTAGGATTTTTCCTCGAAGAACTGTGCTCTAAGAAAGTTGCGAAGCGTTATCTGAGAAAGACGGCAAGGCGAAGTTTGGCCAATTATCAGATGCCTAGCTGAACTGTCACTTCATTCCCAAGATAAATTGATCAACTCTGAAAGCCTGCCATTTGAACCAACATTAAAATGGCATGAGCTGCCAAAATGTTGATATTTTGACGTTGAAACAGAATGTTGAAAATCTCGGCTATTTTTCTCAAGACGTATAATTCAGAAGCTTTTTAGTGCTTCTAGTCTCGAGAATGTACGATAAAATATTGTTTTGAACTAACTTTGGCTTAGAATGAGTGAATGGTCGTCCCGGTTATTTACATTTTGTTTACTTTCCGAACACTTTTTCGTTTCGGATAGGCCACATGGATTCCAACGCCAATCATTTAGTTTTTCGATGGCCTTCAAAGCCTCCTACTGTCGTGACGATCAGAAATTATGAAAAAAGAGTGCATTTTGGCAGCCCATGCCACTTTAAGTTCGATCGTTTCGAGGCCCTGGCAATAAAAGACAAACGCTCTAACTTCTGTGAAATATATACTGGCTTGTAAATCAACCTTTCGGGAAGCCCACGCTACTTATTGAGGTCGTTTTAAAATGTATATTAAATGTAGACTTACCACTGATATAACAGATTATATTTATGCACGATACCATTAGATCGCAACGGAAGTAATTCATTATTTAAATACGCATTCCTGTCCGTTTCAACTTGAATATGACGGCTCCAGAGACGATTAACAAAGAGTTTATCTGACAGATTCATGTTCAGTTTATTTTCACACCGTAGACCACGTGCGAGATTCATACACATGAATATGGTGCTCTATGGGATCCATGATAAAGACAATAAGTGATTTGCTAACTCTGTATTAACAATATTTTCCTTTTATTTGGCAGATCATGCCACTACAAATTCTGGTTGATACCAATGCATATACATAGGGAACAAATATTAACATTTCCATTATCAGGAAAACTTAACCCCAAGCTGATAGCTGTCGCCATTCTGATATTTGTTGAAGAAAAACAATTTAATTTACACCGGCTAATGATAAGAAAAATCATGAAAGTTAAAAAGATGGCAAATAAACTTCGTCAAATCATGTTAATAGTGAAGTCACGTGTGTACATTGCGGGTACCAAGCAAAGCACGTTTCCACTTTTAAATGAACAGTCTAACTAATGCGAAAACGTTTAAACTTTTATAAAAAATGAAAGTTTTGAACATCTTCTTCTGGGCAAAAATACAGAGACCGTCTACGTATAAAAATTTAAACAATTTTCTGTATTGTAGCAGTCGGTGTGCCTAGAAAACCTATGATCCTATCGAACAAACAATTCAATATTTGGGTCGAAAGAGAATCGACATATGACATTTCTTTGTAACATATCAACCCCAAGGTCAATATAAGAAGGAAGGGGCCAATATGTAACTGAATTAGCCCCATCCGTAGAAAATCGATTCTGTTCAACACAGAAACATGACATTGATAACTATGGGAGAATCTAACAACCCCGGTACAAAGTCGATGGGTCTGTTGAAGTCATCTGGGTGGCTGTTTCTCAAAACATTTACGCCCGTCGTAAGTCCGATGCAAGGCCTAACGGTCGAGGCAACATATACTGTATCTTCAACATTACGTTACGACCAGGCGCAAAGTTACGATGGGGTACCGGTTTCATCGCCAGTTTTATAAAACGAGGCCCTGATAGCCAATAAAAACCATTAAGCTTTTAATCAATAAGTTCTGAACTAGAAGACCTGTAAGCCTACCACTTTTATTGATGAGAGAAATCAAGCTAAGACCTAATTGAAGTTCTTCAAACTCTGTTGCCAAAAGATATTGATGATGGGCGGCAAATAGAGTTGAAGGACTGGCCATATTGGAAAACATGTAATTCTATTGTTCGCGGATTTTCTTTCAATTTCTCCGAACCGGCCCCAATTTTACACACATTCAGTTCGATCCTTTAGTTCGCCGTTCCACCAAAAAGCGTTCCAACACTCACATTTATGTTGCATCGTCGTCGTTTTTTCGAGGGGTTAGGTCTGTATAATATATCAAGATGTCAGCTGGTTTTAAACACATGTTATGATACAATAACAAATAGGTTACAGGACTTTTAAAGATGCACATTTTCGGATTTTCGTGGGTAGGCCTATACACATAAGAAATCAAATTTTATTTTCTAAACAAGAATATAAAATGATGTTTTTGATGTTTGAAAAAAATGGAAAGTTCAAACATCTGAAAAAAATGAAGAAAACGGTCTACACATTTTATTGTAAATTTTGCATAAAAATTGAAAACATTTATATATCGTTCCCATTCATCTTGGCCATTTAACGCTTTGGTTTATCACAGAATTTTTCCAGAACAGTTCAACGGAACGTGTGATAGTCCATCGAATCGTGAAGAACGAATCCGGTTTGTCAACAGCATACAGTGCGATGTAGATGTTTTTAGTAGACAAATATGAGGTGATGGTTGGGCGACATTCTGTAGGACACCGGTAATAAGATGTCATTAGAGTGTTTAGCGATGCCCCAGCTGAACTCACAGTAAGAAATCCCCTCAGAAGAGGAAAATTGCCTCAACCACATCAAGCCATTAATTTACCTCCGCCTTCCTTCCCCACTGCATCCCGGCCAGTGTTATTTATAGAGATATCATGTCGTCGACAAACCTACACTGTTTCTGCCACACTTAAGGCACCTGTACACTCGGTTACAGCCACTCATAGAAAGCTCAACTACCCGGCTATTCCCAATGTATCAGTGAATCGGTAAGGGATAGAAAACACGTCTACTGACGGTCAGATCTGCGGCTGTATCCGACCGGCCTTTGTTAAAGGATGCCGCTTTATCTACACACTTGTACCATGATTAAATGATGTTTTCTATCTGCGTAGTGAACCAAATTACCTTAATGTAGCCGTGTATCTGTTGAGAGTTTCCATGCACGGTCAGTCGTTACAAAGCACAGGTTTAATACAGGAAGAGAGCGGACACAAGGCTACAGATAGAAGAAATGGTTTCCTGATTCTATACAAACATTATCGACAGGAGGACGTTACCTCGTCAATGGGAAGACGGACGTTTAAATGTCGATGGAAACTGTCTCTGGTTATATTTGTGGTTGTCCTGTATTTAGGAGTATTTAATCTGATTACACTTTCTCAACTGTCTAAGCCGAATACCTGGGACCCAGGTGGTGGAGGTTATGTGTATTACCCTAACGGAGCACCCAAAGGCACCCGATTTACTCGCCTGGCTAAAGTCAGGGGTTGGAGTTGTAAGAAAATCCGTCTATCTGACCGACCTTTCCCCCTGACTTCATTGGTCAGTTATCCAGGCTCTGGTAACACATGGGTCCGACATCTTATTCAACAAGCCACAGGTAAGACCGATTTTCTCTTTAGAGTTTAGCGAAGCCGATATTTGTATTTACAAATGTACACTGATGCTAAAAAGGCATCTATTTATTGCCCTAGCAAAAATCATTACATGAGTGAAGGCCACACCTGTGCGTCAACCAGTATAGTTCTCCGTCTGAGTAATACTGTTAATATGCTAAAGCGATTTTATATACGACCTACGTGAAATAAGACGATATAGGCATACGTGTTTAATGGCATACCCGCCTTTTTAGACAATTTGAAACTTGTCTGCATGGCTATTTTAGTCAAGAAGATTTTCAATGTGTGCGTGTGTTTTAGTGTTTATAAATGTATATTAATATGCCAGCTAGGTTGCATTAGCTAAGAAAGTTTTCCCTGTGCCCTTTATTTTTTGTGTTCATAATAATGTATACAATATAAATAAATATGTATATATAAGATATATATAAATTAGTAAAAGACATCAGACTCCTTTAGTGCGCATTAATATAATTTTTCTCCTTTGCCAACAATGTGAACATATACTAAACAGTATAACAAAGAGTTTTTTTCGGCCGTTTTCCGCCCCCCCCCCCCCAAAAAAAAAAGCGTCGAAAAAAAAAGCCAAACAAATGTTTGTTTTTGTTGGAGAGAACATAATTGGTCCAGAGGTTGCCGAGCTTCATAAATGGGTCATTTACAAGCCTTCCTGTCCTTTCTACAATCCCCTGTCTTTAAGCCACGATGTCAGTGACAGCAGGCAGTGTTCTGTCTATCAGTGGTCATTGGGTTATTGATTATCCAGACGAGTTCGTGACAACTACATAGCACGTCAACAGGGGACTAATAACACTGAGTAAACACTTGTCATCATCGGTTGTAACAACCTAGATCAACTATTCCACGGTTTGGATCCATATACAGCTAATTTAGTTTAGGTGGCATGAGCTGCCAAATGTTTAGGCATTTTCGTTAAATTAGAATGAGCTAATTGTTTGTCAGTTTTATCAAGAAGTCCTAATTAGAGCTTTTAGCTGGTATCAAGTTTGCAGATGTTTTTTTTTTTGGATAGATTTATTAGCAAACAAATTGTACTCATACATCCCGGCTATTTGAAATGTGTCCGTTTCACGTGTTATTGACATTACCGATAATGTTTTTTTCAATGACAGTCCTTATATTTTTTTAAGGTACTTCCAATGTTGAACTTGTCCAGACAATCGAATTTTTTGAAAAAGTCCGAAGTTTGGCATCTTATGTCATTTTAAATCTTCTTATGTTATTTAGAAGATGGACCAGTATAAATAACGGTGTAAAATAACTTATGGATAACAAAGTGTTGGTTTATTGAGTGACGACGTTGATAACATATAACGCCGCGCAATAATTGGCTTTATGGAGATATGAATATGTGGAATGTTTATGAATTCTAGTCCCATTTAGAGGTGAGATGTAACATCGGATTTTAGGATTTTTTTGATTGATTCCCACATTTCTTCTCAGAATACCCCCCCCCCCCCCCCCGAAGTTCTGACAGTCTTAATAAGGTTTTTAAAAGCTGTAGTTTTGGCTTGATAATTTTTGTAAATTATAGATCTGGCTTTTCAAGCCGAAGTTTGTGCTTATTATCCGCACATTCATAAATGAAATCCAAGCGGTTCCAAATTTAATCCATTGTTCAAAATATCGTCTTTGATGGTCTATTCCACAAAACACCCCAAAATGACAGATAGCACAAAATCCTCTATCCAGAATAACGCCTTTCTTATAACCAAACTGTATATAAAATGTACAGCAAGTCCAAGTCGTTTGCTTGAAGTTACGTATGGGCTTTGAGTTTTGCCCCAAGACTGTCGACCAAGAGTTTAAAGGGACTATTTGTTTAGAAACTTCTGCTAGATAGATAAATAAGATTTGATTGACTTTGGATGAAAGGTGGTAAATCGATTTTCATAAAAAAATGTACAATTAACGAGTAATTAGTGCGAATTCTGCGGTACTTTGTTTACTGCCTGACAAACGGTTTCGGGCAAATGCAAACAGAGGTCCTACATGGGTGAACCCTACTGTAGTGAGTTGTGCAACCGTTACTTATTTTCATCTATCTAATAAACTATAAAGAGACATTCTTTAATTTATTAAAAAATCACATAAAAGTCCGAAAACAACTTCAACCTGACTGAAACTGAAAGTAAACATGTAAAAATCGTATAAAACTCGTTATTTAACGGTCTCAGGGAAGATAAGTTTAGCAGTGATCATCGCAACACCTCCCCAATATGTGCAATAAGATGTCGGCATTGTTTGGATATTTAATTTGCCTCATACCCACGGTGCCCCTTTAAGTCCAATACCTAAGAATACGTTTACGTATGTGATAACTTCAGACAGCTTTTAGAGCAATTCTCTAAAGATAAAGAATTGAAGTGAATCTGAGAGAATATTATTTTGTCATCCCAAGAAAAATTTGAACAAGTCAATCCAATGTAACCGAGAAGAAATTGTCTATGTTAACTATAAAGATTCCTCAATAATTTCTCAGACAAAACAAGATAATATCTATATATATTCTATCGTCCCCTTGCTTTGGTTTATATATCCACATAAAATGGCTCACAGATAGAGTAAAGCAGTTTTAAGTCTGCTAAGTTTATTCACTGCCAACATTTATTATTTAGAGACTCATCCCTGTGAAGACGGAAGTAAGACACCTTAGAGTCCCCAGCTGCTTCGATGCTAAATCAATTAACTATTGCAAACCTGCCTCGGTAAACACTTATACGGCCTCAGACGTTTCTCTCAGCTAGGATTTGGAATTCGGACCTCCCTAACTTAAAGTTGGTTTAAGACTCCAACTTTGGTTAAACCTATTACGATCGAAGCGTTTTACGAACTAAGGTGAAAGGAATATAGAGCCAAAGTTTGACGTCATTGTCAGCGGACAATCTTTGTTCCAGACAGACTGTCCTCGCGTGGTTTGCAAATATGTTCTTTAGGCTAAAATGTTAGTATTCTTCCGTTAAATAAAATTTTTAAAAATTATCTGCTTTAATTCACAAGAAGCACAAAAAAGAAGATTTTAAGCGTTTATAGTTTCACGAATTTACGTTTTAATCGTGGCTAGAAGTAACTTTGGTCTTCGATCACTCAATCAATGGAATTTCTTTTTTCAGCTTCAATAATTTAATTTCTTCAAGGATTTTGAAAACACTCTGAAACCACTGGGATTACAATTGAAGGGATTGGAAACGCCTTAGTATTACAGCCAGTCTGCTGACAATTGTTTGTCTCAGACACCCAGTGAGATCATTCAAATCCCACAATCAGAAGTTATGAATCATGCCATGTTAAAAGCGACACGAGGCGTACATGTGTAAATAATGATATACACCTTCTTCCCAACGCTACCATAATACGGAAATCTATCCTTTTTACAGTTCTCTCCCTTGGCTATGTAACTGTTGTCAGTTAAATCGATACAGGCGAGACGTCTTTATTTTTTCCCGATCTCAATGTCATTCAAAGATTTAGAATTATCCTGGTGTCTGCCCTATCCATCCATCAAACAAACAGTGGCGAGAAATATCCTCTTTTTTACGTTAGCTGATAATCATAACTTACTTATAGGCTATACTGACATGCTGAGTAATTGTGTCTGGGGTTTAAGTGAGTTTTTGTCCGGGTGAAAGGATCTGTTGTATGGTGTATGTATTGTTTCAAATTAATTTCGAGAAGAAGAAAGGGACACTAATTCGATATATCATCTATATTTATTTTCTGCAGAATCAATTATTTAGATTCACGTTTGTTTAATGGGGATATGGTACTTTTTCTTTTCTTCACGTAGCTCCTTATTGGTCCGAGTGTTGGCCATTCCTTTCTACATTTTCTCAACGGGGAACAGATTCGAGTCTCCATGGGTCAAACCCAATTATAAACTTTGCAGATCGGCTTTGAATAAATGTTTATTTGCGTGCGATAATTTTCAGATAATATCGGTACTTCAGTGTTTTCCTTTCCGTCGTAAAAAATCAAAAGCGAGACATATCAGGCGTTTAGAGTTACATGGCTGAAGGTGGGGCGCGATGAAATATAATTATAAAACTTTTATCTATTTTAATTGTCAATCCATATCAAGAGTTGCTGTTCTTTGTTGTAGGCTGGGCCACGGGCAGTGTTTACCGAGATTACGCCTTGAAGCTTTACGGTTTTCCTGGAGAAGGTATTAAGAATTCATCTGTGATAGCCGTGAAAACACACGAATGGGGCCCAAGAGCTCAGGCCCTATTCCAGAAGTGTATTCTTGTGGTTCGTGAACCGTTTGGGGCCTTACTTGCTGAATACAACAGACGACACGCGGGACATCGAGGACGAGCAACTCCCAATAACTTTGGCAGAGGTGAGTGATTTATTATATTGTTACCAATGATTTATCAGGTATGTAAGCTGATATATATGGACGTGCATACCAAGTCCTGACGGTGGACCGTTATGGAAAGAGAAGATATTGAACAGTTGTGTCTGAATAGCACTTATATTATGCGAGTATAAAGACAAAGGATAACCCACAAGACGCATAATGTCGAGTGGGTTGTCCGTGCGCCTTTCAAGAGGAAAATGATATTCAAAAGCTCTTGAACAATAAGTTGAAGAATTACTTATGGATAACAACTTCTTGGTTTATTGGGTGACGACGTTTCGATGTAGTTCTCATATCGTTATCAAAGTCAATGGCAAACAACATTATGTTGCAGTACACTGAAATTAATGTGATTACGTTATCCTCGTTCCTGAAATATTTAGAAAATAAAAAACGGATTCCATTTAGGAAAGAAAAACAAGTATTAAATTGATTTCAGCTTCAATTTGAAACCAATTTTATATTACTGTCTTGACGATCGGAAATGATGAAAAAAGTGTGAATTTTGGCAGCTCATGCCACTTTAAATATTCGGAAAATAGAAATGATTCTATTTACGCTAAAACATCACACAATGGTATTATTAAATTGAGTTCAGCTTCAATTTTATAATTCCAGTTTTTGTTTTCATTTCCAGCGTGGCGGGAGTTTGTTTACAGTAGATCACGTGAGTGGCAAGACATGGTATTTGATTGGCTGACATTTCCTAGGGAGTTGTACATTCTTCGTTATGAGAAGTTAAAAACGGATTTGTCCGGGGAAATGCGCAAGGTTTTACAGTTTCTCTCAGTGAACGTTACAGCGCCAGATTTTAACTGTATGTTGAAGAATTCCGAAGGTCTATTTCACAGAACGGTACCGGAAGTGAACCCTCTAGATTATTACGATGCGGATATGAAGGTGAAAATCAGTGCATTGTGGGAAAATGTTACAAAGACACTTGATCAGAGATCGGAGAAAAAAAAGACATTTTGACTCAATACCAATAATTCCAAGTGTTGTTAAACTCTAATCGTGCCTTTTTGTGACCAATGTTTTGTGACGTCACTCAGGAACCGTAATCATTTGTGATCTAATTTTCCATTTACCTCAAGCAATTCTGCGGTTTCTATAAAATTGTTTCTTGTGTTATATTGTAACATACTCATACATCAGAAACATTGCGATAGAAGTTCATGTCGCCACAATATAGTTTTGGTGTACTCATTAAAATATTCTCAAACTACAACATTTATTTGTCCATTTCGATATAAAGACAAGGGTTTATATTCAACATCTTGTACATCAGCGAAATGTGAGAAGAGAGAATACCGTTATCTCCAAATGTTGTTCAATTATAATTGTTCCGTTCCTGTGATTTTGTCACTCGGGAATTGTATTCATTTGTATTCTGTCATTTGTAGATTAACCCATTAATCGTGTCTTCAACATCGTTACTTTTATTTGTCCATTTTTATATAGGAACAAACGTTGATATTTGATAAACCTGTACACTATAATGCCCTTAAAACAACAACGTTCGTACTCTGGTATTTGATGAATAGGCCCTATTACGTGACATTAATTCTTATAGGCTTTAATTACATGTCGCTCAAACTTGAGATTCGATTTGTTTTATTTCTGAAAATATAACTCATACTAAGGAAACTACTGTCACATCAAAGTCTTTGAAGATAACATCCGCGAGGACGCCTGTGGTCTTTCAGGGCAAATTAAATAATGGTCCAAAGACCTGGTATTGAAACGAAATCGATGGGATCAGCTTTCGTTAGTTTTCGGGAGAGCAATGTTTCAGACAAGTCTCATTCTTCCGTGGCATGAATTTCTTAGATCTTTAATGTTGGGGCTATTTCCTTTTGAAATCTAATACCGGCTATAACTGTATCGAATAAAGGGCTACTTTTCACTATCAAAATTCTCTCATTCAAAAAGCGTAGAGTTTTTTTTTCAGTGATATAATCGGATTCCTCTACGTGACGCTGGCACAAGATTTGTGAATTACCAACTTTTTGCAGAGGCGCTTCTTGTCGGTTTGGCATCAAATCCAAGACAGAAATTCAAAAGATGAAAACAATAACATTGTGCTTTCCTCTTTAGGTAATGTGTATTTTAATTTTCAGGAAAAGTTACATTTATATCTGGTGTCGTTCATATATGTTTAATTAACTAACTTACCAAAAATAGTTTTGGGACAAAATCAGACTAACTACAGTATATAAACCAAGGACATCAAAAGAAAGAAATGATCTGGAGGAAAAAGTTTGAATAAAAAAATCTATATACATTGTTTATTCTGGCATGGATTCCGAGAAAGTAAGAACTTGATATTGACATTGGGATAAAGTTCTTAGTTCCAATATCTGTTGTCGAAAACTATCTTCGATATCTCTAGGTAACATTTTGGTTTTATCATCCATTGCTATCAATGATGTTTGGCATCACGCTTATCATTATTTCATTTCAACAGCTTTGCAAGACTTGTTGATTGAAGAAGACGGATTGAAGGGTGATTCGCGAACAATAGAGTTGACACGGGTCGTTTCTTAAACCAGAAATAGAAGGTGCATCAAAAGTATAACAGTCATACGATTATTTTGTTTTTATTTTATCTAACTTTCTGTTAAGATGTAAGGAGGGATGCGGCTTTTTTTTCGACTGACACGGAATAGATACGTCACTCATCTCTACCTGGAATACGTAATCGCACAAAACCAATAAATATGTTGGCTACCCCAAAGGCTACCTTGAGAATGGTACATTATGTTATATAACTAATAGTGTGGAGAAGCAGAACTAGATCACGCAGCCAGAACAGAAAGTAAACATTGGGTATTTGTCTTGGCTAATCCATCGGTAGAAAAAGACTCCTTGTATCTTTATCGAAGACATTCAGAATCAGATCAATGTAAACAAAACGTCGGGAGTATTCAATGGAGAAAAAAGTTTAAGCAGAAAGACACAGGCACAAGAAAATCAAGCGTGTATCAAACGAATCATAACTTTAATTAAAGAGTTCACTTTATTTTGCTCACAAAGGTTGCTTTACTTAGTGAATTTCTATCCCGGACTGATGTTGAGTTATCTTCCCCTCCTGTATTAATGTGATTAATTCCTGTACTACCAGACCTACAGTGGGTCAGTAACTTAGCATAGCTCCTGTACTGCCAGACCTACAGTGGGTCAGTAACTTAGCATAGCTCCTGTACTGCCAGAACTACAGTGGGTCGGTAACTTAGCATAGCTCCTGTACTGCCAGACCTACAGTGGGCCAGTAACTTAGCATAGCTCCTGTACTTAACATTATACAGGCGTGATGATCTCATATCCATGTAACCAGAAGTCTATGAATGGGTAAGTGTGAAACGTCCCATTGCACCATATTCAGGGCACTGGCTACCGTCAGTCTGCTTATACTACATTATTTGACGTTTACGCGTGGTAGATCTTGAAATTGTCAACGGTTGCGCAATTTCAAATCAGAAAATAAAATCACTCTCCACTTACTATTTGCAATCCCGGTGACCGCAGTTCGGAGAATGCATTGGTTCTTATAAAAATTTTACCGAGCACGCGACTTTAATATCTAAATTCCGACTCAAAGCGTTCCAAACAAGACTCTTTGTCTCATTTTCAACTACATGAAGTTCTTCGGAAACCTTTGCTCCATCAAGTACTGTTGCCGCATCTAAAACGTTCGCCCTCTTTTTTCTTATGCATCCCATAATAGTTCATACGAGGAAGAGAAGAAAAGCCACGGTTTCCGATTAACCGAGAGAGGGCGCTGTTAATGGAGACCTCTGCGTCAATGCCCTGACTATGGTATAATGGGACGTTTCACACTTGCCCATTCATAAACTTCTGATATAACAGCAAAAAATCCCCAAGATAACCTTTACGCATTCTGCAAGTGAGTCAGTAGACTCTGGTCAAATAGGTAGCATCTTGGACTTTAAGCTGCCATGCAAGCGACGAAATTTAGAAATAATTCGTTTGTAGGCCAACCAATATTTAAATGTACTCAATAACCCTCGGGCTAGGTGCCTTGGCAGCGAGGATTGTAGAACAGCCCTGATCAAATATAAAATTGCGTGCTTCCGGTTTATGAGACTGAGACGTCCTTTTTTTCCTCGAACACTTGTATTCCCCGATATGAAATGGATATAAATGACCTTAAATGATTGTCCAACATTTTCTGTTTTGATATCCTTTCATCTATTGTCGAATTATAGGCCGGGCTTATTACAATTAATCAATGTCTAACAGTGGTTGGAACATTTTCCCGCGAATACGACCTCGCCAAAAAACGTCGGCATAACGTTCGCCCGTCACCCACAATATATTTGAGAAATGTGAGTGATGCGAGCACGTCTTCTTGACTTAAATAACCATAATGTATTTTGAGCTCTACGCAGTCATTTTTTTATGGACTAATCGACACAGTTTTGCAATTTCTGAGTGGGTTTTCACTCGATCGCCGTATGTGCAGGAGTTGCCAGATACTCGCCGAAGGTCGGGCGTTTCCTTCGGACAATGAGCTCGGTTTCCGTCCCCTAAACCTGGCAACACCGTCATAAAAGTGAAATAATTTAGAGTGCGGCGTAAAACATCAATCACACCATAGAATGAAATTCAATTGGACATGCAGAGATAAGCTCGAGGCTAATCGTTGTTGTTGTATTCAGACTTCAATTCTGCGTATGCTTTTACATTCTATTTGGACAATTTAAATATAACTGGACATACATCATGTGCCCTTTTTCTAATTTTAGGGATTTTAAGGATTGCAAAATGCCAGAAGGTGCCTTCAAGTAGACGAACTATTTTTATCGTCATCGGTTTCGGTTATCCAAGAACGTGTCACGATGTATTTGGAGTCAGCTTTTGTTATACAATTTTTTTTTAGCAAAGTGTTGTGTTACACATCTCTTTAATCATCTGACATCAACCAGTTATTATCATATTGTGTTTGGCTTATAACTTTCAAATAGATGACATCCTTTTTTTTGGAGAAACATATAGCCTAGAATATGTAACCCGTTTCGCTCAGCTGTGGCTGTTTCAAAACTACAAGTTTTAGGAAATCACCCAAACGACGACTGAACATGAACAACACCCAAACAAACACTTACTTTTATCCACGTTACTAGAGAGCTCCAGTACTTCAGGTTGGATTTTCCTTTTTTTTGTTCACTGCTGTTGGAATGTCTTGAAATATTTATCTGAAATCAAAACTGACAATACTGCTCTCATAGCAATGCTCTCGAACAATTTATTGAGGGCGGGGTACAATCAGTTCGCGACTCACGAACCAATCGTATTTTTGGCATTTCTCTGAGGAAGACTTGTTATCATAACATCCCCGCGGTCAATATAAGACGGAAGGGGCCAATATGTAACTGAATTAGCCCCATCCGTAGAGAATATCGATATTGTTGAACAGGAAAAATTATTATTGATATCTATAACGTTTCAGATACAAGGTGGAATGCTTTTTATTAGATATGTGCTCGAGAATGATGAAGAAGTGAACCCTAATCTAATAACACAGGGTAGTATTTAATAAGAAAGTCACCAAACGTATACAGTAACTGAAAAAGACTCGATAATAAATATAACAGCTAATGTATCTTTGACAAATGTTGGAGAATAAAGTGAAAAACTAAAGTGTCATTGATTTGGGTTGAAGAATAAACTGAAAAGCTAATATATCTTTAAAAAAGATTGGAGAAAAAACTCAAGAGCTATTAAATGTATCTTTGAAAAAGGTTGGAGAATAAACTGAAGAACTAAAGTGTCATTGATTAGGGTGGTAGAATAAACTGAAGAGCTAATATATCTTTGAAAAAGGTGGGAGAATAAACTGAAGAGCTAATATATCTTTGAAAAAGGTGGGAGAATAAACTGAAGAGCTAACGTATCATTAAAAGCTTTTTAAATAAAATATATTAACACTCTTCTGTTTATTGGTGACAGAGAAATCTCCACGCTTTCAAATTTTTTTGGAGAATCGGGGATTTGAATTTCAAACATTAATATGGAGAATCTGCGTTGTTTCTTTACGCAAATTTTCCAAGCAGATGAAATTAAAACCCTGTCATTTAAAAGAACAATCTGATTCCATCAACATAAGCAGTGACCGGAGCAGATATTATCATCAATAATAAGATGTCAGTAAGGTGTTTAACGGTGACCCTGGCCAAATTGACAGTACGAGATCCGCGCAGAAGGAGAAAATTACCTTCACGACAACAGGCCATTAATTTACCTCCGCCTTCCTTCTCCACTGCATCCCGGCCAGTGTTATTTATAGAGATATCATGTCTTCGACAAACCTACACTGTTTCTGCCACACTTAAGGCACCTATACACTCGGTTACAGCCAGTCATAGAAGGCTCAAATACCCAGCCATTCCCAATGTATCAGTGAATCGGTAAGGGATAGAAAACATGTCTACTGACGGTCAGATCTGCTGCTGTATCCGACCGGCCTTTGTTAAAGGATGCCGCTTTATCTACACACTTGTACCATGATTAAATGATGTTTTCTATCTGCGTAGTGAACCAAATTACCTTAATGTAGTCGTGTATATGGTGAGAGTTTCCATGCACAGTCAGTCGTTACAAAGCACAGGTTTAATACAGGAAGAGAGCAGACACAAGGCTACAGATAGAAGAAATGGTTTCCTGATTCTATACAAACATTATCGACAGGAGGACGTTACCTCGTCAATGGGAAGACGGACGTTTAAATGTCGATGGAAACTGTCTCTGGTTATTTTTGTGGTTGTCCTGTATTTAGGAGTATTTAATCTGATTACACATTCTCAACTGTCTAAGCCGAATACCTGGGACCCAGGTGGTGGAGGTTATGTGTATTACCCTAACGGAGCACCCAAAGGGACCCGATTCAATCGCCTGGCTAAAGTAAGGGGTTGGAGTTGTAAGAAAATCCGTCTATCTGACAGACCTTTCCCCCTGACTTCATTGGTCAGTTATCCGGGCTCTGGTAACACATGGGTCCGACATCTTATTCAACAAGCCACAGGTAAGATCGATTTTCTCCTTAGAGTTAAGAGCCGATATTTGTATTTACAAATGGACAATGATGCCAAAAAGGCATCTATTTATTGCCCTACCAAAACTCATTACATGAATGAAAGACACACCTGTGCGGCAACCAGTATAGTTCTGTCAATATGCTAAAACGATTTTATATACGACCTGCGTGAAATAAGACGATATAGGCATACGTATTTAATGACATACCCACCTTTTTTACACAATTTGAAACTTGTCTCCATGGTTATTTTAGTCAAGAAGATTTTCACTGTGCCCGTTTTCTGTGTTTATAAATATGTATAAATTATAAATAAGTATGTATATATAACATATATATAAATTAGCAAAAGACATGACTCCTTTAGTGCGCATTAATATAATTTTTCTCCTTCGCTAATAATGTGAACATATACTAAACAGTATAACAAAGAGTTTTTTCGGAACAAAAGAAACAAAAGTTTGTTTTTGTTGGAGAGAACAGAATTGGTTCAGAGGTTGCCGAGCTATATTCCATAAATGGGTCATTTACAAGCTTTCCTGCCCTTTCTACAATCCCCTGTCTTTAAGCCACGATGTCAGTGACAGCAGGCAGTGTTCTGTATATCAGTGGTCTTTGGGTTATTGATTATCCAGACGAGTTCGTGACAACTACATAGCACGTCAACAGGGGACTTATAACACTGAGTAAACACTTGTCATCATCGGTTGTAACAACCTAGATCAACTATTCCACGGCTTGGATCCAGATACAGCTATTTTAGTTTAGGTGGCATGAGCTGTCAAACATTGAGACCTTTTCGTTAAATTAGAATGAGCTAATTGTTTGTCAGTTTTACCAAGACGTCCAAATTAGAGCTTTCCGCTGATACCAAGGCTGCAGATGTACTTTTTGATAGATTTATTAGTTAACAAATTGTACTCATACACCCCGGCTATTTGAAATGTGTCCGTATCACGAGTTACTGACCTTACCGATAATTTGCTTTTCAATGACAGTCCTTAGGGTTTTTAAGGTCCTTCCAATGCTGAACTTGACTAGACAATCGACATTTATGAAAAAGTCCGAAGTTTGGCATCTCATGGCATTTTAAATCTACGTATGTTATTTACAAGATGGAAGGGTATAAATAACGCTGTAAAATAACTTATGGATAACAACGTGTTTGATAATTTTTGTAAATTATAGCTCTGGCTTTTCAAGCCGAAGTTTGTGTTAATTAGCCGCACAACGTGTTGGTTTATTAAGTGACGACGTTGATAACATATAACGCTGCGCAATAACTGGCTATATGAATATGTGGAATGTTTATGAATTCTAGTCCCAGTTAGAGGTGAGATGTAACATCGGAATTTAGGATTTTCTTCATTGATTCCGACATTTCTTCTCAGAATAACTACCCCCCCCCCCCCCGAAGTCCTGACAGTCTTAATATGATTTTTAAAAGCTGTAGTTTTTTGCTTGATAATTTTTGTAAATTATAGATCTGGATTTTCAAGCCGAAGTTTGTGCTTATAATCCGCACATTCTTAAATGAAATCCAAGCAGTTCCAAATTTAATCCATTGTTCAAAATATCGTTTTTAATGGCATGTTCCACAAAACACTCCAACATGACTCCCAGATAGCGCAAAATCCTCTATTCAGAATAACGTCTTTCATATAACCAAACTGTTGCACAGCAAGTCCAAGTGGTTTTCTTGAAGTTTTGCCCCAAGATTGTCGACCAAGGGTTTAAAGGGACTATTTGTGTAGAAACTTCTGCTAGATAGATAGATAAGATTTGATTGACTTTGGAGGTCCTACATGGTTGAACCCTACTGTAATGAGTTGTGCAACCGTTACTAATTTTCATCTATCTAATAAACTGTAAAGAGACATTCCTTAATTTATTAAAAAATCACATAAAAGTTAGAAAACAGCAAAACGATCGGCCAGGCTGTAAGCGTACAAGGCCCGCTCTGGAGCCTCTCTTAGAAATTCCAACCTGACTGAACCTGAAAGTAAACATATCAGCTGCAAATGAATTAAAAAATCGTATTAAACCCGTCATTTAACGGTCTCCGAGAAGAGAAATTTAGCAATGATTATCGCAACACCTCCCCAATATGTGTAATAAGATGTCGGAATTTTAGGGATATTTAATTTGCCTCATATCCACGGTGCCTTTTTAAGTCCAATACCTAAGAATACATTTACGTATGTGATAACTTCAAACAGCTTTTAGAGCAATTCTCTAAAGATAAAGAATTGAAGTGAATCTGAGAGAATAATATTTTGTCATCCCAAGGAAACTTGAACAAGTCAATCCAATGTAACCGAGAAGAAACTGTCTATGTTAACTATATAGATTCCTCACTAATTTCTCAGGTAAGACAAGATAATATCTATATATATTCTATCCCCTTGCTTTGGTTTAGATATCCACATAATATGGCTCACAGACAGAGTAAAGCAGTTTTAAGTCTGCCAACATTTATTATTTAGAGACTCATCCATGTGAAGACGGAAGTAAGACACCTTAGAGTCCCCAGCTGCTACGATGCTAAATCAATTAACTATTGCAGACCTTCCACGGTAAACACTTACACGGCCTCAGACGTTTCTCTCAGCTAGGCTTTGGAATTCGGATTTAAGCCTCCAACTTTGGTTGAACCTATTACGATCGAAGCGTTTTACAAATTAAGGTGAAAGGAATATAGAGCCAAAGTTTGACGTCATTGTCAGCGGACAATCTTTGTTCCAAACAGACTGTTCTCCCGTGGTTTGCAAATATCTTCTTCTGGCAAAAATGTTAGTATTCTTGCGTTAAATAGAATTTGTAAAAATTATCTGCTTTAATTCATAAAAAGCACAAAAAGAAGAATTTAAGCGTTTATAGTTTAGCGAATTTACGTTTTAATCGTGGCTAGAAGTCACTTTGGTCTTCGATCACTCAATTTTTTCAGTGATTTTGAAACACTTTGAAACAACTGGGATTACAATTGAATGGATTGGAAACGCCTTTGTATTACAGTCAGTCTGTTCACAATTGTTTGTCTCAAACACGCAGTGAGACCATTCAAATCCCACAATCAGAAATTATGAATCATGCCATCTTAAATACGACACGAGGCGTACATGTGTAAATAATGATATACACCTTCTTTCCAATGCTAGCATAATACGGAAATCTATCCTTTTTATAGTTCTCTCCCTTGGTTATGTAACTGTTGTCGGTTAAATCGATACAGGCGAGACGTCTTTATTTTTTCCCGATCTCAATGTCATTCAAAGATTTAGAATTATCCTGGTGTCTGCTCTATCCATCCACCAAACAAACACTGGCGGGAAATATCTTTTTTTTTACGTTAGCTGATAATCATATCTTACTTATAGGCTATACTGACATGCTGAGTAATTGTGTCTGGGGTTTTAGTGAGTTTTTGTCCGGGTGAAAGGATCTGTTGTCTGGTGTACGTATTGTTTCAAATTAATTTTGAGAAGAAGAAAGGGACACTAATTCGGTATATCATCTATATTTATTTTCTGAAGAATCAATTATTTAGTTTACAGTTTGTTTAATGGTGATATGATACTTTTTCTTTTCTTCACGTAGCTCCCTATTGGTCCGAGCGTTGGCCATTCCTTTGTACATTTTTTCAATGGGGAGCAGATTCGAGTCTCTAGGGGTCAAACCCAATTATAAACTTTGCAGACTGGCTTTGAATAAATGTTTTTTTTTCTTGAGATGATTTTCATATAATATTGGCACTGCAGTGTTTCCTATTCTGTCGTAAAAAAATCAAAAGCGATACATATCAACTCAGGCGCTTAGAGTGACATAGCTGAAGGTGGGACGCGATGAAATAAAATTCTAATAATTATTTCTTTTAATTGTCAATCCATACCAAGAGAGTTGCTGTGCTTTGTTGTAGGTTGGGTCACGGGCAGTGTTTACAGAGACTACGCCTTAAAGCTTTACAGTTTTCCTGGGGAAGGTATTAAGAATTCATCTGCGATAGCCGTGAAAACACACGAATGGGGCCCAAGAGCTCAGGCCCTATTCCAGAAGTGTATTCTATTGGTTCGTGAACCGTTTGGGGCCTTGCTGGCTGAGTACAACAGACGACACGCGGGACATCGAGGACGAGCAACTCCAAATAACTTTGGTAGAGGTGAGAGATTTATTGTATAGTTACCAGTTTATTTATCAGGAATGTAAGCTGATCTATATGGACGAGCATACTAAGTCCTGACGGTGGACCGTTATGGAAAGAGAAGATATTGGACAATTGTTTCTGAATAGCACTTATAGGAGGACACGTCGAGTGAATAACCGTCCTCCTTTCAAGAGAAAAAAATGCTATTCAAAGACACCTGTACAATATTCTGTTTATCATTATATGCCTGAGCATACCAAATCCGGACGGTGGACCGTTATGGAAAAACATATTAAACAGTTGTTTCTGAATAGCACTTATAGGACGAAACACCGAGGGGATATGAATGCTATTCAAACACAGCTGTACAATATTCTGTTTATTATTTATACTATCATGCTTTACATTGGAAATTGTTTATTAATTAGATATTTATAAACTACAAAAAGACAATATCCACAAACTTATGACGGATAAGTTTTTCATCCAGCTTCTCTGTAGACATTTAATTGTAATGAATTGCACTTCCTCATAAGTTTGCTGTTTTGTCGTGTTATCATCAGATATGTTTAGAAACTGACAATTACAATAAACTCGGGTCGTTCCTTTAACGTTCTTCAACAATGATCACCTTAAATATTCGCAAAAAAAATTATTCTATTTACGCAAAAATATCACACAATGGAATTATTAAATTCATTTCAGGTAGAATTTTAAACCAATTTTATAATTACATTTTTTTCTGTCTTTTTTAGCGTGGCGGGATTTTGTTTACAGTAGATCTCGTGAGTGGCAAGAAATGGTATTTGATTGGCTGACATTTCCTAGGGAGTTGTACATTCTTCGTTATGAGAAGTTAAAAACGGATTTGTCCGGGGAAATGCGTCAGGTTTTACAGTTTCTCTCAGTGAACGTTACAGCGCCAGATTTTAACTGTATGTTGAAGAATTCCGAAGGTCTATTTCACAGAACGGTACCGGAAGTGAACCCTCTAGACTTTTACGATGCGGATATGAAGTTGAAAATCAGTGCATTATGGGAAAATATTACAAAGGCACTTGATCAGAGATCAGAGAAAAAAATACATTTTGACTCAATACAAATAATTCCAAGTGTTGTTAAACTCTAATCGTGCCTTTTTGTGACCAATGTTTTGTGACGTCCCTCAGGAACCGTAATCATTTGTGATCCAATTTACCTCAAGCAATTCTGCGGTTTCTATAATATTGTTTCTTGTGTCATATTGTAACATACTCATACATTAGAAGCATTGCGATAGAAGTTCATGTCGCCACAATATAGTTTTGGTGTACTCATTAAAATATTCTACATAACTAGTCTTTTATATGTCCATTTCGATATAAAGCCAAACGTTGAAATTCAACATCTTGTACATCAAGTGTGAGAAGAGAGGATACCGATATCTCCAAATGTTGTTAAATTATAATTGTTCCGTTCCTGTGATTTTGTCACTCGGGAATTGTATTCATTTGTATTATGTCATTTGTAGATCAACCCATAAATCGTGTCTTCAATATCGTTACTTGTATCTGTTCATTTTGATATAAGAACAAACGTTGATATTTGATAAACCTGTACACTATAATGTCCTTAAAACAACAACGTTCGTACTCTGGTATTTCATGAATATTACGTGACATCAATTCTTATAGGCTTTAATTACATGTAGCTCAAAGTTGAGATTCGATTTGTTTTATTTCTGAAAATATAACTCATACTAAGGAAACTACTGTCACATCAAAGTCTTTGAAGATAATATCCGCGAGGACGCCTGTGATCTTTCAGGCCAAATTAATTGATGGTTCAAAGACCGGGTATTGAAACGAAATCGATGTGATCGGCTTTTGTTAGTTTTCGGGAGAGCAATGTTTCAGAAAAGTCTCATTCTTCCGTGGCACGAATTTCTTAAATCTTTAATTTTGGGGCTATTTCCTTTTGAAATCTTATACCGGCTTTAACTGTATCAAATAAAGGACAGCTATTCACTATAAAAATTCTCTCATTCATAAAGCGAAGAGTCTTTTTTTTCAGTGAGTTCGGATTCCTCTACGTGACGCTGGCACAAGACTTGTGAATTACCAACTTTTTTGCAGAGGCGCTTCCTGTCGGATTGGGATCAAATCCAAGAAAGATATTAAAAAGAAAACAATAACGTTGTGCCCCCTTAAGTTAAAGGCCCACTGGCCGCCGTAGCCTGTTTGACATTTGTTAGGAAAACCAATTTGCACGAGCTTACTACAGCTAAAACCACTAAAATTAAACATAGCATACATAAAGCATGTCCAATTAGGTTTAGAATGTATAAATGACGGGGGGAAAAACAAACGAAGAATCGAAGCTCGATTACAACAACAACACCGATCAGCGTTGGTTAACTTAAGTGTTGGATTACCCTCATTCAAGCTTTTTTGTCAGTGGTTTGCACTCGGCAGGCTTTTATAGTCCCTCTTACTCGATCGTTAGTATGTATTTCTTCGATAAAGTTCGTAAAAGTATACTGTGTCGTTAGATCGCCCACACGACTCAAACCCTTACGACACTTTTGCACACGATCAGGTTCGAAGTTTGTTGACATTACGGGTACCTCAAAAATCTGTTTTTCAATTTCAAATTAAAAATACTAAATGATGTCAAAACTTTCAATTTCTGGTAAAAATAGAAAGTTCCTAACTTTTTCTGTCTGGGAAAAATACAGAAAACCGTCCAATGGTTTTAATGTAAACAGTCTTCTGGATTTTCGCGGCAAGTGTGCCTTTAATGTGCAGTTTTATTTTTTAGGTAAAGTTACATTTGTATCTGGTGCCCTTCATATATGTTGAAATTAACTATCTTACCAAAAATAGTTCTGGGACGAAATCGGACTAACTATATAAACCCAGGACATCAAAAGAAGGAAGTGATCTGCAGGAAAAAGTTTGAATAAAAAATAAATCAATATCCATTGTTTATTCTGGCATGGATTCCGAGAAAGTAAGAACTCGATATTGACATTGGGATAAAGTTCTTAGTTCCAATCGATAAAAAAAGTCGGAAAGAATTGATTTTATCTGTTGCCGAAAACCGTCTTCCATATCTCTAGGTAACATTTTGGTTTTACCATCCATTGCTATCAATGATGTTTGGCATCAGGCTTATCATTATTTCATTTCAACAGCATTGCAAGACTGGTTAATTGAAGAAGACGGATTGAAGGGGGATTCGCGAACAATAGAGTTGACACAGGTCGTTTCTTAAACCAGAAATAGACGGTGCATCAAATGTATAACAGTCATACAATTATTTTGTATTTACTTTATCTAACTTTCTGTTAAGATGTAAGGAGGGATGCGGCTTTTTTTCCGACGGACACGGAATAGATACGTCACTCATCTCTTCCTGGATTACGTAATCGCACAAAACCAAAGAATTGAGCTTAAATATGTTGGCTATCCCAAAGGCTACCTTGAGAATGGTACGTTATGTAATATAACTAACAGTGTGGAGAAGCAGAACTGGAGCACGCAGCTAGAACAGAAAGTAAACATTGGATATTTGTCTTGGCTAACCCATCGGTAGAAAAAGACTCCCTGTATCTTTATCGAAAACATTCAGAATCAGATCAATGTAAACAAAACTCAGAGAGTATCAAATGGAGAAAAAAAGTTTAAGCAGAAAGACACAGGCACAAGAAAATCAAGCGTGTATCAAACGAATCATAACTTTAATTAAAACCATTTCCAGAGAATACCCAAAAATGAATGTAAACTGTTATATTACAAGGAAAATTGTTCTCACGGCAGAAAAAAAAAGGTTTCTACCGCGGAGAGAACTTTTCTCCGCGATGGAAACAGTTCGCTGTGAAAACATTTCCACCACGGCGACAAATCACATGATAATTTGAATTTCAATCCCGAGAAAAAGTTTCCACCACAGAGAAAACGCTTTGGGGAACCTTTTCTCATGCGTGTTTCGTATTCCTCTGCAAATCATTTTAGTTAGACGTATATTTCCTATGATGCACCCTTGATTCACTATACCATACTGAGAACAACGTTTCAAAACGAAATTACTAAAGGTGTAATATTCCGATAACAGCTCAAAACCACCAGAAATATCCAAATTCCACCGATAACACTAATAGGCCTCCATAAGAGTGCAACAGAACGGAATATAGTTTTGATAGGGAGATTATCATCAACCAATGATACATCGATCACGTGGTATTCCTTTACAGTTATAGTTTTAGTCCCAGTTATAACGTGAATTTCTTGTTACAATACAATGAACAGAAAAACTTAATTTGTTTACATGTGGCAATTTAACACCTGAGTTATTCAGAGATGTATTGAAACTAACCATTTATATACAGTATTTCGTCTGAAGAATGAGTAAATTAGACCAAATACACACCGATATAGAACGACAATGAGAGCATATCATAAAATAACCTAATCCATTTATGCCCTACTCGTTACCTAGGGAAACATTAGCTGTGCCGCACAATGGATTAATTAAACATAATAGCTATGGAAAGTGGAAATTAGGCTTGTGGAGGTTTCAGTGATTATTTCTGGTTAATTTCCCTGGAGCGTTTGTTCACAAAGGTTGCTTCACTTAGTGAATTTCTATCCCTGACTGATGTTGAGTTATCTGCCCCTGCTGTATTAATGTGATTAATTCCTGTACTGTCAGAACTACAGTGGGTCAGTAACTTAGCATAGCTCCTGTACTGCCAGAACTACAGTGGGTCAATAACTTAGCATAGTTCCTGTACTGCCAGAACTACAGTGGGTCAGTAACTTAGCATAGCTCCTGTTCTGCCAGAACTACTGTGGGTCAGTAACTTAGCATAGCTCCTGTACTGCCAGAACTACAGTGGGTCAGTAACTTAGCATAGCTCCTGTACTGCCAGAACTAGTGGGTCAGTAACTTAGCATAGCTCCTCTACTGCCAGAACTACAGTGGGTCAGTAACTTAGCATAGCTCCTGTACTTAATATTATACAGGCGTTATAATCCCGTATCTATGTAACCAGAAATCTATGAATAGGGAAGTGTGAAACGTCTCATTGTACCATATTCAGGGCACTGGCTACCGTCAGCATGCTTATACTACATTATGTCACGTTTACGCGTGGTAGATTTTGAACTTGTCAACGGTTGCGCAATTTCAAATCAGAAAATAAATTCACTCTCCACTCACTATTTGCAATCCCAGGGACCGCAGTTCGGAGAATGCATTGGTTCTTATAAAAGTTTTACCGATCACGCGACGTCGATATCTAAATTCCGACTCAAAGCGTTCCAAACAAGACTCCTTGTCTCGTTTTCAACTACATGAAGTTCTTCGGAAACCTTTGCTCCATCAAGAACTGTTGCCGCATCTAAAAACGTTCGCCCTCTTTTTTCTTATGCATCCCGTAATTGTGTATACGAGGAAGAGAAGTAAAACAACGATTTCTGACTAACCGAGAGACCTCTGGGTCAAAAGGCGTCAATGCCATGAGTATGGTATAATGGGACGTTTCACATTTGCCCATTCATAGACTTCTGATATAACAGCAACAATCCCCAAGATAACCTTTACGTATTCTGCAAGTGAGTCAGTAGACTGGTCAAATATGTAGCATCTTGGACTTAAGCCTGCCATACAAGCGACGAAATTTAGGAATAATTCGTTTGTAGGCCTACCAATATTTAAATGTAGTCAATAATCCTCCGGCGAGGTGCCTTGGCAGCGAGGATTGTAGAACAGCTCCGATCAATTAATTTTGTGCTCCCGGCTTATGAGACTGTGCCGTCTTTTTTTTCTCTCGATCGCTTGCATTCCTCAATAAAAAATGGATATAAATAGCCTTAAATGATTGTCCAACCTTTTCTGCTTTGATATCCATTCATCTATTGTCGAATTATAGGCCGGGCTTATTACAATTGATCAATGTCTAACAGTGGTTGGAATATTTTCCCGCGAATACGGCGGTCATTTTTTCTGGATGTCTGGACTGGCTATCTTCCCTTGGGTTCGGCCCTCCGGGTCTCAAGGCAAAATTAAACACTGCATACCGGAGCTAACAAATGTTTATTCTAACGTCAAAAGTTTTCCCTTTGCTTAAAGTGGCATGAGCTGCAAAAACGGACTTTGTTCATAATGGTCGTTATGAGAAGATGATCGTTTGAAGTACCTTGAAAAACTAAAGTATTGACGTTGAAATAAAAAAAAGTATTGATAAAGCCAATTATCCATGTGAGCAGAAAGTTGATGCTTATAAAAACTACCTATACGCTTATATCCGGGATTGATTTCCTATTTCGTACTTGTCAAAAATGACGAACAATTACCTAATTTTGTTTTAAAGAAATTTTATCTATGTTCTGTACGGTGGCTCATAGGGACATAATTACCGTATATATTTACTGTATTTCTTCTATGAATTAAGGAATTAATTTTGAAAATGACAATTTCCACCCATGCGGAAATTAGTTTGCACTCATGCAATGTGTGGCTAGCTCGTGCGTTCGCACTCGAGTCCAACCTCTCAGATATCTTCCATACCCTCGGCAAGCCATTCAATAACTCTAACATATTTTCATGGTTTTGTCAATATCTAAAGTATCTTTTATTATTAAACATGATTCCTAATCATGAGACTAATCATTCAGCATCCTCGTTAAAAACGAACGACGTTCTTCCCGAAATAAAATTATATTCGTTAAAACGATCTTCTCGATTATGTTCTCACCGTTGCTGGCTGCATGACATAAAAACTTAACAAAGAAGTTCACAAGACTATAAATTCTAAAAAAAATGTATGGATTGAACTTATAACGCTCTTTCAGACAAAGCAAAAACGAAAATTTATGACCGCTTATAAAATACCTTAAAGTGACATGAGCTGCCAAATATAGGGGAAATTGCGTTAAAACAGAATTAGCTTTTATGGAATAGTCATTCCTTAGAGTCAGAATGATCAAAGCAGTCGATGATGTGTATTGCATTGTGTGGAACAATTTTCCATTCAGAATTATTCTGAATATGTTATATTCTTAATTCAGCAATTCTATTGGGGCGTGGAATATTGCAAATACTGGGTAATTATTCATACGGTGGAGCTATCCAATTTTTCTCACAAGAGATGGATTTAATTAGGTTCAAAGAAAATTATTTATGACTGTAATTCACTCAACAAGAAAGGGAATTTTTTAACAGATTTAATTTTGCAAAGCGTAATTTACAAAAATTTAGTGTAAAACTATGTACCCCCCCCCCTCCCCCGAGATAAGCCATCCCCTTCTTTTTGAGACGAAGTATATTTCTGTCTTTCCTATATTGTTCATTGAAAGTTTGTATATTGAAACTCCGGGATCCAAACGGACTTTGGTGTTCCTTTCACTTTTAAATACAGTTTTCACTTCCGGTAATAGCTTCATCTGTAAAAACATTGAACTAGGCTGTTATCCCATCAACTGATGGGGATTGTTGCCGGATACCAGGGGGGGGGGGGGGGGTAGTCAGGTAGGGTGGGGGGTCGGATTTTTAGGCTGTATAAGCGAAACAATATTGGGTAAAACCCACTATGCACATTTCACATATCCCTCGTGGTAAATGATATATCTTAAACCAGAAAGATTTGTAACCAAGTGACATGTTCATCTGGTGCCTGCATGTATTATTGATAGGTAGACCGTCTAGACGTCCACGTCAATTAACACAGAAACAGATTGTTCTCACGCTGCATTTATATATATATTAATGGCCACAGGGTCACACGGCCACACGGTCACAGGGAAAATCTTCTTGTCTAAAATACAGATGGACTTTGTTGACAGTATTCAAAGTCAAATGTATATCATGCATTAATTCCCATAAGCGCATACATATGGACTAATGTTTGAAAAAGAATACAGTTCGAATCCTATTATGATTATCCCAACGAATAAACCAAACCCCATTATAATTCATTTGGTTGTAGAGAGACATGAGTTTTGCTTTAGACATTTCTGGAATATTTTGTGCATTTATTTTATCTTGTACTGCCATAGTTCTCCGTTTTCACCCTGAGTGTGGAATCGGTGTTGGCTGCTGGTAACATCAAACCGAGTGTGGAATCAGTGTTGGCTGCTGGTAACATCAAACCTACTTGTAAGAACTTGTGATCTCATAACCATGTTTTAAATAATGTGAGAGGTTCAGTCTCCATGCCCAGGTATCAACGTCATAGTGTAATTCGCTGCCTGTATCTTATTTATACACTCATCCGTATGATGTCGGAAGCAAGACACCTTAGAGTCCCCAGAAGCTGTTTCTTAACTAACTTAATAAGTCATTTGGGGCAATGTTACGTTACCAACACACTGGCTGTAAAGCATTTTGATTTAACAGTATTTGACTCGTACGAAGCTAGTCCGAAATATCTGCGATGATGATGTAAGACATTTTCTGACAGATAGGCCATCATCATCGTCAGAACGCATTTGATCAATTTACTGGGAATTCCTTGACACACTTCGGGCTGGCAAGACCATCTCTCGTTTCTCATCAAAAATATCAAGATGTTTTCCCTTTCTCCTCGCACCAATTTGAAGTCTGTACGTCGACACAAGCCATAGATCTGCCCGGTTAAATTTCAAACTGTACCAAACCTTTAGTTTACAAAAGTCGCCATCTGCATACTTCTTCTTCTTATAAAATTTGATTGGCGACTCCATTCTACAAGAATGATTCGCGCCAACCACCCCCCCCCACCCCCCCCCCCCCCCCCATTTTGGTTTTACCACGCATTGTTTGGCATCACGCTTATCATTATTTCATTTCAACGGCATTGCAAGACTGGTTAATGGAAGAAGACGGATTGAAGGGGGATTCGCGAACAATAGAGTTGACACAAGTCGTTTCTTAAACCAGAAATAGACGGTGCATCAAAAGTATAACAGTCATACGATTATTTTGTTTTTATTTTATCTAACTTTCTGTTAAGATGTAAGGAGGGATGCGGCTTTTTTTTCGACGGACACGGAATAGATACGTCACTCATCTCTACCTGGAATACGTAATCGCACAAAACCAAAGAATTGAGCTTAAATATGTTGGCTACCCCAAAGGCTACCTTGAGAATGGTACGTTATGTTATATAACTAACAGTGTGGAGAAGCAGAACTGGGGCACGCAGCTAGAACAGAAAGTAAACATTGGGTATTTGTCTTGGCTAACCCATCGTATCGGTAGAAAAAGACTCCCTGTATCTTTACCGAATTCATTCAGAATCGGATCAATGTAAACTAAACTCAGAGAGTATCCAATGGAGAAAAAAAAGTTTAAGCAGAAAGACACAAGAACTTTTAAACCAATCATCGAAAGGAATGGAACCATTCTAATGTTCCTGAACTGTTAGGTAACCTATGTTTAAACCCATGACAAAGGTTTGTTTATAAGAACGGAATATCTCGGGTGGTGGGGGAGTTAATAAGATACATTATACCATGAAAGAATTCAGTCTTTTCAAAATTAATTTCAAAATGTAATTTGTGACAGAAGTCCATCAGGACTTCATTCCAAATATAAAATAGACTCTATTCTATTTCTTATAGTTTTGACATGTGTTATCTAACGACACTAAAAATGACCAATACATTTATTTTTATATATGGTTGTGTCCACTAATTAATAATAAAAGTTGATTATATCAGAATATATTATTCTCAATTCAGTTATCTCGGATTTGTTCTGATTCGCAGTCAGATACTTATATGTCAACCGGGCTCGGCAAAATGATAACGAATGTTTACATTCTGTCCTTACTTCGTGTTGTACATCGGTTCTGTTTTCATATGACCAGCGGAAGGTCGTGGGTTTCCTCCAGGCACTGAGCCCGGATTCCCTGACTATTTGCTATTGATTTAAATTATAGACTTTGTCCTTGTGCCAAAAACACATTTTTTACTTTCTCCAAATCCATATCAGAATAAACATCGAATATTTGTTCAATCTGTCTCCTCTTAATCGATTATTTCTTTTGATGTTCCTTATCAAGCCGCAATAAGCTTCATTACTAACTGGCTTAAAGTTGCCTAAATTTTGATAGTTTGCGGTCAACATAGGATGTGAAAATCATTGGCTATTTTTCTCAAGACCTACATATTTCGATGATTTCTTACTTTCGTGACAATCGGAATTTATGAAAAAATTCAAATTTTGGCAGCTCCTGCCACTTTGATCTATTTAACGTACTAAATGTAGCACTCTTGTTCCGTTGTCGGGCTTTTGGAAGTGTGAAGTTTGCAAGACGACAGCCATCATAACTGATAAATGTTTATTTTAGTTATGGGTTATGCCCTTCCGCTTACATAACACTCCCGTGACTTTTTTAATTTCTGTTTTGGTCGAAATATTCGTGGGTTGCTCTCGGATAGCTTGCTGTGCTACCTGTGGACTGTCCCTAAAAACATTTACGCCGCACATAATATAGCGACTAGTCAATACTTAGTGTTTAAAGTGGCAGGAGCTGCCAAAATTCACATTCTTTTCATAATGTTGATCGTCATGACAGTAAGAGACTTTGAAGACCATCGAAAAACTAAATGATTGGCGTTGGAATGAGGAAAATCCATACAGTATGTGGCCTATACAAACTAGAATAGTGTTCGAAAAGTGAACAAAATTTAAATAACCGGGACGACCATTCATTTATTCTAAGCCAAAGCTAATTCAATACAATACTTTATCGTACATTCTCAAGACTAGAAGCACTGAAAAACTTCTGAATTATACCTCTTGGGAAAAATAGCCGAAAATATGAACATTCTGTTTCAACGTCAAAATATCAACATTTTGGCAGCTCATGCCACTTTAAAGTAAAGGCTGCCATAACAGTTAAAAGGAGACACCGAATAAGTTTGTTATGATTCACCGTTGCCTTTCAGATTAGTAGAAAATTAACAAGTGATCAACCTCGGATGAAAGGCTGTAAGTCATTTGGAGAATTCCCTAAAGCCTAGCGCACACGAGAGGCGCCGGCTGAGCTGCCGGCTATGCGTGGCTGAGAGCTAAGCTGTTTCCCCCGTGTGCGCGTAAATTTGGATGAGATTTTCGCCTCTCGAGGCGGCGAGGAAAGTATTTAGCATGTTTGATATTTTCTGCCTCTCGTGGCAAGAATCTCACCGTGTGCGGACAACGTAAGCTGCCGGCTGAGCTGAGAGGAGGGATAGTCCAATCACGTGTGCCTATTAAATCATGTGACCACTTAGAATATTACGTAACACGGGTAGTGACACTTGTGTAGGTCAGTGAACTTGGGTGACAAGGAACTGGCCTCAGCCGAGAGCTCATCGTCTGCGCTGAAATTTGTAGCTGCTCCCTTGGCCACGCGTGCCTTGTAGCTCAGCCGGCGCCTCTCGTCTGCGCTAGGCTTTATGCTTTATTTTTTGTCTGACAGACAGTCAACAAACAGCAAAGAAAGCACCACACGCGCACCCACAATGGGTTTGTACTGTGCACCTAACCAAGGTTCATTCTCAGCCAGTAAACAAAACAGACAATGGATTCCCCAATTTCAACTCGCTATTCAGTGGTCCGCGGGAAGTGGGAAAGTTCCGAATGGTCATCTGGAAACCTCATCTTTACAGAAACAACAGTTGAATAGCCCAAATTTCAACGATCTTGGTTCCGGGCATATCTCTATAAACCCAACATAAAACTTTCATCAAGCGTAAAAGTTTTGAGCCCAAATCCCTCTCCAGCAGGACAACACGATTTTCGGAACACGTTTGGAAAAGTGGTTTGAGATGTTGAGTTTGTATCTTTAACGTTCAGAGGCATCAATCTCAAACAGGACAATTTCCAAATGCACCCTTTTCAGAAAGCGGTTGTCTATCCTGGCGTGTCCACTCTCCGGTGATTGATTGATGTTTTACGTCTCAGTCAAGATTATTTCACTTATATAACAGCGTTGCCAGGTTAAGTTATTTTGTAAGAAATGAAAACTAGAAGTTTCCCGTTGATACCGCTCTCAAGAATGTAGATAGACGAATATGCATCCCGATTATTCTAATTTCGTCTGATTTTCGCACAGATCTTCAAGAAACACAGATTGTAGACGTACAATGTAAATCCATTAGTATTCAACAAACTACAAAGGCTTGCAATTCCTTTCAAATAATCATCGGTGAAAAGTCCGCATTGTAACAATGAAGTAGGTAGTGCCACAGACAGGAGTAAGCTTTCAGTGATGACGATTTTTTGCGTCAAACAACTTTTTCTGACACCTAGCTCACGATGGTGCTGTTTACTCTACAAGTGCAAATTCAATTTTAATTCTATTTATTTCGCTAAAAGTTGTTGAAAATTACTGTTGTTATAATATAATATAATATAATAGTTGTGGAAAATACCACCCACCCTCCAGAAAGCTTTGTTAATGTACAAATCTTTCGTCTATGTCACGTAGAGACATCCGGTCGATTTACAACAATGCCCTGTTGCAATGATCGCCCCAATTAATGTCGAAAGCATAAACTTACTTTCAGTCAGCTCAATCGTTGGCAGATGCAGATGAGCCAGCCTCCTGAAACATACAGTAATTCGTGATTCAGGCGAGTCGAGAACGACTTACTCAAAATTAAAAATGCTGGACCATTTACACTGATATGTTTCCAAACGCGCTATTCGATCAATAGAAGAATATATATGAGACCAAAGCTTGGTGTAACACATACCATCGAATTATATTTTGACGCTTAAATAGAAAATACGTTTTAGAATTTATTATCTATACACAGTTGGACAGAGTGTATTCGTCAAATAAAGACAACTTGAGCTGTAATCATCATCAGAGAAATTACGGGATAAGTAAATAACCGGCACTGATTATACGGAGAGTCCTGAATTGAAGCTCCCGTGTGCCTGAATGAAATGTGCAAGTAGGTTTAAAGGTGAACGTAACGTCGGTTTTCCAAAGCTGAAAGCTGGCCTAACAACGGCCTGATTTCAACGATACAAAAACGTACAATCAACGTTACGTCTCCGGATAAAACACACACATTTAACGTTGTTAACCAGCATTTACCATATAAACGTTGAATATGGTTGGAAAAATGGTCACAACAATGGCTGACTCTGATCGCAAGGTTCGCTGCATGACTCTGATAACACCGTTGGCTGACTCTGGTCACAGCGTTGGCTGACTCTGGTCACAACGTTGGCTGACTCTGGTCGCAACGTTGGCTGACTCTGGTCACAACGTTGGCTCACTCTGGTCACACCGTTGGCTGACTCTGGTCACAACGTTGGCTGACTCTGGTCACAACATTGTATGACTCTGGTTGCAGCATTCGATGACTTTGGTTGCAGCATTGGCTGACTCTGGTCACAGCGTTGGCTGACTCTGGTCACAATGTTGGCTGACTCTGGTCACAATGTTGGCTGACTCTGGCCTGACTCTGGTTACAACGTTGGCTGACTCTGGTCACAATGTTGGCTGACTCTGGCCTGACTTTGGTTGCAGCATTGGATGACTCTGGTCACAGCGTTGGCTGACTCTGGTCACAATGTTGGCTGACTCTGGCCTGACTTTGGTTGCAGCATTGGATGACTCTGGTCGCAACGTTGGCTGACTCTGGTCACAATGTTGGCTGACTCTGGTCACAACGTTTGCTGACTCTGGTCACAACGTTGGCTGACTCTGGTTGCAGCATTGGATGACTCAGGTTGCAGCATTGGATGACTCTGGTCACAACGTTGGCTGACTCTGGCCTGACTCTGGTCACAACATTGGCTGACTCTGGTCGTAACGTTGGCTGACTCTGGCCTGACTCTGGTCACAACATTGGCTGACTCTGGTCAAAACGTTGTCTGACTCTGGTCACAACATTGGATGACTCTGGTCACAACATTGGATGACTCTGGTCGCAAGGTTGTCTGACTCTGGTCACAACATTGGTTGACTCTGGTCACAACGTTGGATGACTCTGGTCGCAAGGTTGGCTGACTCTGGTCACAACATTGGTTGACTCTGGTCACAACATTGGTTGACTCTGGTCACAACATTGGATGACTCTGGTCGCAACGTTGGCTGACTCTGGTCGCAAGGTTGTCTGACTCTGGTCACAACATTGGTTGACTCTGGTCACAACGTTGGCTGACTCTGGTCACAATGTTGGCTGACTCTGGTCACAATGTTGTCTGACTCTGGTCACAATGTTGGCTGACTCTGGTCGCAATGTTGGCTGACTCTGGTCACAACGTTGGCTGACTCTGGTCACAATGTTGGCTGACTCTGGTCACAATGTTGGCTGACTCTGGTCACAATGTTGTCTGACTCTGGTCACAATGTTGGCTGACTCTGGTCACAATGTTGGCTGACTCTGGTCACAATGTTGTCTGACTCTGGTCACAATGTTGGCTGACTCTGGTCGCAATGTTGGCTGACTCTGGTCACAACATTGGCTGACTCTGGCCTGACTCTGGTCACAATGTTGGCTGACTCTGGTCACAATGTTGTCTGACTCTGGTCACAATGTTGGCTGACTCTGGTCACAATGTTGGCTGACTCTGGCCTGACTCTGGTCACAATGTTGGCTGACTCTGGTCACAATGTTGTCTGACTCTGGTCACAATGTTGTCTGACTCTGGTCACAATGTTGGCTGACTCTGGTCACAACATTGGCTGACTCTGGCCTGACTCTGGTCACAATGTTGGCTGACTCTGGTCACAACGTTGACTGACTCTGGTCACAATGTTGACTAACTCTGGTCACAATGTTGACTAACTCTGGTTGCAATGTTGACTGACTCTGGTGAAAACATTGCCTGACTCTGGTGAAAACATTGGCTGACTCTGGTCAAAACATTGGATGACTGTGGTCACAACCGGGCTGACTGTGGTCACAATGTTGGATGACTCTGGTCACAATGTTGGCTGACTCTGGTCGCAATGTTGTCTGACTCTGGTCACAATGTTGGCTGACTCTGGTCACAATGTTGGCTGACTCTGGTCACAATGTTGTCTGACTCTGGTCACAATGTTGGCTGACTCTGGTCACAATGTTGGCTGACTCTGGTCACAACATTGGCTGACTCTGGCCTGACTCTGGTCACAACATTGGCTGACTCTGGCCTGACTCTGGTCACAATGTTGGCTGACTCTGGTCACAATGTTGTCTGACTCTGGTCACAATGTTGGCTGACTCTGGTCACAATGTTGGCTGACTCTGGCCTGACTCTGGTCACAATGTTGGCTGACTCTGGTCACAACGTTGACTAACTCTGGTCACAATGTTGACTGACTCTGGTGAAAACATTGCCTGACTCTGGTGAAAACATTGGCTGACTCTGGTCAAAACATTGGATGACTGTGGTCACAACCGGGCTGACTGTGGTCACAATGTTGGCTGACTCTGGTCACAACATTGGCTGACTCTGGTCGCAACGTTGGCTGACTCTGGTCACAACATTGACTGACTCTGGTCGCAATGTTGGCTGACTCTGGTTGCAATATTGGCTGACTCTGGTCACCACGTTGACTGACTCTGGTGAAAACATTGGATGACTGTGGTCACAACATTGGCTGACTCTGGTCACAACATTGGCTGACTCTGGTCACAACATTGGCTGACTCTGGTCACAACATTGGCTGACTCTGGTCACAACGTTGGCTGACTGTGGTCACAACATTGGCTGACTCTGGTCACAACGTTGGCTGACTCTGGTCACAACATTGGCTGACTCTGGTCACAACCGGGCTGACTCTGGTGACAACGTTGGCTGACTCTGGTCACAACGTTGGCTGACTCCGGTCACAACATTGGCTGACTCTGGTCACAACATTGGCTGACTCTGGTCACAACATTGACTGACTCTGGTCACAACGTTGGCTGACTCCGGTCACAACATTGGCTGACTCTGGTTGCAATGTTGGCGAATTCTGGTCACAACGTTAGCAAATAAATCTATATGACTAAAAATATTGAATCGTACATTTTAATTGATGGATTAATACATTGATGATAAAATTATTAAAATATGCAATACAAATGTTATCCAAAAATGATATGTTGGAGTTAGGTGGTTGTGCAAAACGTCAGTATCAATGTAATTTCACATGGCTTTTCAATATACAAATAAATATAAATTCCTGAGTGAAAACACCACAAAACATCGATCACAAAAAGGCACAATAACAGTTTAACAACATTTGGAATCATTGGTATTTAGTCAAAACTTTTTTTCTTTGCAAATTTCTGATCAAGTGTCATTGAAACATTTTCCCACAATGCACTGATTTTCACCTTCATATCCTCATCGTAATAGTCTAGAGGGTTCACTTCCGGTACCGTTCTGTGAAATAGACCTTCGGAATTCTTCAACATACAGTTAAAATCTGGCGCTGTAACGTTCACTGAGAGAAACTGTAACACCTGGCGCATTTCCCCGGACAAATCCGTTTTTAACTTCTCATAACGAAGAATGTACAACTCCCTAGGAAATGTCAGCCAATCAAATACCATGTCTTGCCACTCACGTGATCTACTGTAAACAAACTCCCGCCAAGCTGGAATTACAGAAAACAAGAGTTTTAGTAAACTTAATTTACGCCAGACCTAGCAAAATCGGACTGATTTTAACAATGAGCAAAGTGTTGTCAATGACATTAGCTTCAATTTAAAGAATAATTTCTCCTGGCCCGTTCTCACTGTGCGATTTGTCGTACCGACTTGTAGAATGCGATTAAAATGGATGCTTTTAATTGGTCAATATGATTTATCAACCGATCAAATACATCCATTTTAATAGCATCCTACAAGTCGGTACGACAAATCGCACAGTGAGAACGGGTCTTTATTGTTTCGCTACTTATATGTATTTTGTCAAGCTCTAAACAAAAACAAGAGTTTCGGGAAACCCAAAATAGGCCCGGAAAGGCACAGTCTCTGCAGCCATACCAAAACAAATCCTTCCATATATATATTTTTGAATATATGCAATGGGTCCTTCAAATATGAAATCTCATCTGGTGTTAAATGTCCAGGTCTTCAGCTTGGAGTCCAGCTAATTCTGAATGGTCAGTGGGTTCAATCACTGAACAGGATGTTTGCCACATTTTATATAGGTATATTTGAACAGAGCCTAATCTCTGAGATGGTCAATGGTGTGTAAATATACAAGTCTTATCTGTTTACACTTACAACCAGGTTTTTGAATATTGTCAAACATTTCTTTAAGCAGCTATATTTGCTTTACCATATGGGTAATTAAACTGAATTGAAGAGCCTTTAAAACAGAGAAATAATTATAATTCTAAACGTTTTAGGTTTTGGCCACCATAGCTATCACTAAATTATCCAAGGAAGCTGACACACTTTCTACCCATAAGCTATATCCTCAGAAAAAAATTGTCCAGATGGAATCAAAACTTTATAAGTTATGGAGTGGAAGGGAATATTACATAATCCAATATAACTCCCATATTATGTAACCAGTGATGTTAAAAATACTTCACGACACACCTTCTAACCATAAGGTATATACTCAGAAAAAAGTGTGCAGATGGAATCAAAACTTTAGAAGTTATGGAGCGGAAGGGAATATTACATAATCCAATATAACTCACATATTATGTAACCAGTGATGTTAAAAATACTTCACGACACACCTTCTACCCATAAGGTATATACTCAGAAAAAAGTGTGTAGATGGAATCAAAACTTTAGAAGTTATGGAGCGGAAGGGAATATTACATAATCCAATATAACTCACATATTATGTAACCAGTGATGTTAAAAATACTTCACGACACACCTTCTACCCATAAGATATATACTCAGAAAAAATTGTGCAGATGGAATCAAAACTTTAGAAGTTATGAAGCGGGAGGGAAAGCGGACAGCCGGACTGCCGGACGGACGGAGATGATACCATAATACAGCCCGCTTTTCAAGCCATGCGTATAAAAACTACTTTATGCAAGGTATTGTCAGCTCACGTGGTACATATACCCAGAAAAATACTAGAAAAGGATTGGAGAAACATGTAATTAAATTGACATTGTGGAAGTTACGAAGCTGACGAGCATATAACATAATTCAATATGGCCACCATATTATGTAACAAGCAATGACAAAAGTTGTACACAACAAAGTGCCTGATATTAGGTCCGTGTTCAGAAACATGTTTTACTTTAGCACATCAAGGATTCTTTTTTCGATCCATGATTTGAGGTTTTAAACAAGAAGCAGTTAGGGACCGGAAGAACATATTTTATAAGTGAGTTCACGTCACAAAGTCCGGTCATATAGTACTTGTTCGAAAACATGTCGCTGTACTTAAAGTGACACTTTTTTTCATAATTCCTGATCGTCACGACAGTAAGAGGCTTTGACGGCCATCGAAAAACTAAAGGATTGGCGTTGGAATGAGGAAAATCCATACAGTATGTGGCCTGTACGAATCGAAAACGTGTTCGAAAAGTAAACAAAATTTAAATAACCGGGATGACCATTCATTCATTCTAAGCCAAAGTTAGTTCAAAACAATGCTTAATCGTAGATTTTCGAGACTAGAAGCACTACAAAGCTTCAGAATTATATTTCAAGTGTAAACTAGACGAAGACACCGGTATAGGTGTCAAAAGATCGTGTTGTTCACAAACCACTAGCTTCATGGTGATGCCTTAATTATTTCTCATTACATCCGTCATGTTGGACATTTTCACATACTCGATGTAGCATTCAATGAAACAATGATATTATATCAAGCCTTAAAATTGTTACGGTTAACCATTTCTTTTTCATTGTGAGCATTCAATCCACTGTCAGTAATTTATTTCTTAAGAAAACCATTTTTATTTTATTTCTATTTCATTTATTCATGTAAATTCTTTGCAAAACACAGTCACTCACCTCTGCCAAAGTTATTGGGAGTTGCTCGTCCTCGATGTCCCGCGTGTCGTCTGTTGTATTCAGCCAGTAAGGCCCCAAACGGTTCACGAACCAATAGAATACACTTCTGGAATAAGGCCTGAGCTCTTGGGCCCCATTCGTGTGTTTTCACCGCTATCACAGATGAATTCTTAATACCTTCTCCAGGAAAACCGTAAAGCTTCAAGGCGTAATCTCTGTAAACACTACCCGTGGCCCAACCTACAACAAAGAACAGCAACTCTTGATATGGATTGACAATTAAAATAAATAAAACTATTATAATTGTATTTCATCGCGTCCCAATTTCATTCATATCACTCTAAACGCATGAGTTGACATGTCTCACTTTTAATTTTTTACGACGGAGAGGAAAACACTGAAGTGCCCATACTATCTGAAAATTATCTCAAGCAAATAAACATTTATTCAAAGCCAGTCTGCAAAGTTTATAATTGGGTTTGACCCCTAGAGACTCGAATCTGCTCCCCATTGAGAAAATGTAGAAAGGAATGGCCAACGCTTGGATCAATAAGGAGCTACGTGAAGAAAAGAAAAAGTATCATATCACCATTAAACAAACGGGAATCTAAATAATTGATTCTGCAGAAAATAGATATAGATGATATACCGACTTATGTTCCTTTCTTCTCAAAATTAATTTGAAACAATACGTACACCAGACAACAGATCCTTTCACCCGGGCAAAAACTCACTAAAACCCCAGACACAATTACTCAGCATGTCAGAATAGCCTATAAGTAAGTTATGATTACCAGCTAACGTAAAGAAGAGGATATTTCCCGCCACTGGTTGTTTGATGAATGGATAGGGCAGACACCAGGATAATTCTAAATCTTTGAATGACATTGAGATCGGGAAAAAATAAAGACATCTCGCCTGTATCGATTTAACTGACAACAGTTACATAAACCAAGGGAGATAACTATAAAAAGGATAGATTTCCGTATTATGCTAGCGTTGGAAAGAACGTGTATATCATTATTTACACATGTACGCCTCGTGTCGCATTTAAGATGGCATGATTCATAACTTCTGATTGTGGGATTTGAATGATCTCACTGGGTGTCTGAGACAAACAATTGTCAGCAGACTGGCTGTAATACAAAGGCGTTTCCAATCCATTCAATTGTAATCCCAGTTGTTTCAAAGTGTTTCAAAACCATTGAAGAAATTAACTGATGGAAACTGAAAAAAAGAAAGAAATTCCATTGATTGAGTGATCGAAGACCAAAGTTACATCTAGCCACGATTAAAACGTAATTTCGCGAAACTACAAACGCTTAAAATCTTCTTTTTTGTGCTTCTTGTGAATAAAAGCAGATCATTTTGACAAATTGTATTTAACGGAAGAATACTAACATTTTCGCCAGAACAAGATATTTGCAAACCAAGGCAGAACAGTCTGTTTGGAACAAAGATTGTCCGCTGACAATGACTTCAAACTTTGGCTCTATATTCCTGTCAACTTAGTACGTAAAACGCTTCGATCGTAATAGGTTTAAACCAACTTTAAGTTAGGAAGATCTGAATTTCAAAGCCTAGCTAAGAGAAACGTCTGAGGCCGTGTAAGTGTTTACCGAGGCAGGTTTACAATAGTTAATTGATTTAGCATCGTAGCAGCTGGGGACTCTAAGGTGTCTTACTTCCGTCTTCACAGGGATGAGTCTCTAAATAATAAATGTTGGCAGTGAATAAACTTGCAGACTTAAAACTGCTTTACTCTATCTGTGAGCCATTTTATGTGGATATATAGACCGAAGCTCGATAGAATATATATATATATTATCTTGTCTGAGAAATTATTGAGGAATCTATATATTTATGAACACTAAAACACACGGGCACAGGGAAAATCTTCTTGTCTAAAATAACCACGGAGACAAGTTTCGAATTGTGTTAAAAAGAGGTATATCATATATATAGTTAACATTGACAATTTCTTCTCGGTTACATTGGATTGACCTGTTCAAGTTGGGATGACAAAATAATATTCTCTTAGATTCTCTTCAATTCTTTATCCTTAGAGAATCACTTTCAGTTTCACTCATAGACGATATTTTGAACACTGGATTACATTTGGAACTGCTTTGATTTCATTTATGAATGTGCGGATATCAAGCAAAAACTACAGCTTTTAAAAAACCTTATTAAGGGGTGGGCTGAGAAGAAATGTCGGAATCAATAAAGACAATCCTAACGTCCAATGTTACATCTCCCCTCTAAATGGGACTAGAATTCATAAACATTCCACATATCCATAAAGACAGTTATTGAGCGGTGTTATATGTTATCAGCGTCATCACTCATTAAACCAACACGTTGTTATTTCATTTATTCACCATAAAGTCGTTTTGTTTAATGATTACATAAAATACTGAGTTTGGCGGGAATAAAGTCTAAAAGACTTGTTCTATCCGTAAAAAATATAATTAACCATTCAAAATAAGCTTAACAGGGAAAGTTATAATACTATCTTAAGTTATAGCCAAAGTTTGCAACAAAAAATAATTAAAAAAAACTATTAATATAATAAATATGGCTATGGTACAAATACGTTATACGCAAGTAATGTAAGTGAAACAATTGTATATAAGATGGTCAAATAGGTAAATGAAAGGTGGGCAATTAAAGATTTATTAGCTAGTCCCTTACAAGTGATTTAAGAATTTATAGCTTTCATCTCTGCAGGAAGCCTGTTCCATTCACGTGGCCCAGATATGTGTATAGAAAAAAACGAGAGATTTGAATAATAATTTGGCCTGTATAGATTTAGATTCAATGTTCGTGTGTGTGGGAATGGATAGCGGACTGTTTTGTAAAAAGTGACTGAATAGAAGAGGGAAGTAAGTGAGGATGGTGTAGATATTTATGAGTAATGAGTAAGGTTGCAAAAGTACTTAGTTTCGGGAGCGGAATGATTTTTAAGGATATGAAAAGATATTTATTGTTAGCAGGTCTGTGAGAAAACGTAATACTCTGACAGCTTTTTTCTGTACGATTTAGAGAGGTTTTTATACATAAGTTATTTTACAGCGTTATCTATACTCGTCCATCTTCTAAATATAATAAACAGATTTAAAATGACATGAGATGCCCAACTTTCCAAACTTTTGCATAAATTTCGATTGACTAGTCAAGTTCAGCATTGGAAGAACCTTAAAAAACTTAATGACTGACATTGAAAAATATTGGTAAAATCACTAACTCCTTATACGGACACATTTCAAATAGCCGGGATGTATGAGTACAATTTGTTTGCTAATAAATCTATCAAAAAGTACATCTGCAGCCTTGGTATCAGCGGAAAGCTCTAATTTGGACTTCTTGATAAAACTGACAGACAGTTAGCTCATTCTAATTTAACGAAAATGTCCCAATGTTTGGCAGCTCATGCCACCTAAACTAAAATAGCTGTATCTGGATCCGTGGAATAGTTGATCTAGGTTGTTACAACCGATGATGACAGTGTTATTAGTCCCCTGTTGACGTGCTATGTAGTTGTCACGAACTCGTCTGGATAATCAATAACCCAATGACCACTGATATACAGAACACTGCCTGCTGTCACTGACATCGTGGCTTAAAGACAGGGGATTGTAGAAAGGGCAGGAAGGCTTGTAAATAACACATTAATGAAGCTCGGCAACCTCTGAACCAATTATGTTCTCTCCAACAAAAACAAACTTTTGTTTCTTTTGTTCCGAAAAAACTCTTTGTAATACTGTTTAGTATAAGTTCACATTATTGGCAAAGGAGAAAAATGATATTAATGCGCACTAAAAGAGTCTGATGTCTTTTTCTAATTTATATATATGTTATATATACATAATATTTATATTTTATACATGATTATAAATACAAAAAAAAAACGGGCACAGGGAAACTCTTTTTGACTAAAATAACCAAGCTGGCATATTTATATACATTTATAAACACTAAAACACACTGGCACATTGAAACTCTTCTTGGCTAAAATAACGATGGAGACAAGTTTCAAACTGTGTTAAAAAGGTGGGTATGTCATTAAACACGTATGCCTATATCGTCTTATTTCACGCAGATCGTATATAAATCGTTTTAGCATATTAACAGTATAACTCAGACGGAGAACTATACTGGTTAACGCACAGGTGTGTCCTTCACTCATGTAATGATTTTTCCTAGGGCAATAAATAGATGCCTTTTTAGCATCAGTGTCCATTTGTAAATACAAATATCGGCTTCGCTAAACTCTAAAGAGAAAATCGGTCTTACCTGTGGCTTGTTGAATAAGATGTCGGACCCATGTGTTACCAGAGCCCGGATAACTGACCAATGAAGTCAGGGGGAAAGGTCTGTCAGATAGACGGATTTTCTTACAGCTCCAACCCCTGACTTTAGCCAGGCGAGTAAATCGGGTACCTTTGGTTGCTCCGTTAGGGTAATACACATAACCTCCACCACCTGGGTCCCAGGTATTCGGCTTAGACAGTTGAGAATGTGTAATCAGATTAAATACTCCTAAATACAGGACAACCACAAATATAACCAGAGACAGTTTCCATCGACATTTAAACGTCCGTCTTCCCATTGACGAGGTAACGTCCTCCTGTCGATAATGTTTGTATAGAATCAGGAAACCATTTCTTCTATCTGTAGCCTTGTGTCCGCTCTCTTCCTGTATTAAACCTGTGCTTTGTAACGACTGACCGTGCATGGAAACTCCCTACAGATACACGACTACATTAAGGTAATTTGGTTCACTACGCAGATAGAAAACATCATTTAATCATGGTACAAGTGTGTAGATAAAGCGGCATCCTTTAACAAAGGCCGGTCGGATACAGCAGCAGATCTGACCGTCAGTAGACGTGTTTTCTAGCCCTTACCGATTCACTGATACATTGGGAATAGCCGGGTAGTTGAGCCTTCTATGACTGGCTGTAACCGAGTGTACAGGTGCCTTAAATGTGGGAGAAACAGTGTAGGTTTGTCGAAGACATGATATCTCTATAAATAACACTGGCCAGGATGAAATGGAGAAGGAAGGCGGAGGTAAATTAATGGCTTGATGCGGTTGGGGCAATTTTCTTCTTCTGAGCGGATTTCTTACTGTGAGTTCAGCTGGGTCATCGCTAAACACTCTAATGACATCTATTACCGGTGTCTTACAGAATGTCGCCAAACCATCACCGATCGGATACAGCAGCAGATCTGACCGTCAGTAGACGCGTTTTCTATCCCTTACTGATTCACTGATACATTGGAAATAGCCGGGTAGTTGAGCCTTCTATGACTGGCTGTAACCGAGTGTACAGGTGCCTTAAATGTGGCAGAAACAGTGTAGGTTTGTCGAAAACATGATATCTCTATAAATAACACTGGCCGGGATGCAGTGGAGAAGGAAGGCGGAGGTAAATTAATGGCCTGTTGTCGTGGAGGTAATTTTCTCCTTCTTCGCGGATCTCGTACTGTGAGTTTGGCCAGGGTCACCGTTAAACAGCTTACTACCGGTGTCTTTACCCCCCCCCCCCCCGGGCCATTGTTAAATCACTGCGTATGTTGATGGAATCAGATTGTTCTTTTAATTTCATCTGCTTGGAAATTTTGATTTAAGAAACAACGCAGATTCTTCATATTAATGATTGAAATTCAAATCCCCGATTGTCCACAAAAAAATCGAAAACGTGGAGATTTCTCTGTCACCAATAAACAGAATAGTGTTAAAATATTTTATTGAAAAAAAGGCTTTTACTGATACGTTAGCTTTTCAGTTTATTCTCCCACCTGTTTCAAAGATACATTAGCTCTTCAGTTTATTCTCCAACCCAAATCAATGACACTTTAGCTCTTCAGTTTATTCTACCACTCTAATCAATGACACATTAGTTCTTCACTTCATTGTCCAACCCTTTTCAATGTCACATTAGCTCTTAAGTTTATTCTTCAACCTTTTTCAAAGCTGCCTTAGTTTTTCACTTTATTCTTCAACCTTTTTCAAAGATACATTAGCTATTCAGTTTATTCTTCAACCTTTTTTCAAAGATACATTAGCTCTTCAGTTTATTCTCCAACATTTGTCAAAGATACGTTAGTTCGTCAGTTTATTCTTCAACCTTTTTCAAAGATACATTAGCTCTTCGGTTTATTCTTCAACCTTTTTCAAAGATACATTAGCTGTTCGGTTTATTCTCCAACCTTTCGTCAAAGACACAGTAGCTCATATTTATTCTCCAGTCTTTTTCAGTTACTGTATACATGTACCTCCTTGCAACGTTTGGTGACTTTCTTATTAAATGCTACCCTGTCTTATTAGATTAGGGTTCACTTCTTCAGCATCCCAGAGCAAATATCTAATAAAAACCATTCCACTTTGTATATGAAACGTTAGATATCAATAATAATTTTCCCTGTTCAACAATATCGATATTCTCCGGATGGGGCTAATTCAGTTACATATTGGCCCCTTCCGTCTTACAGTGACCTTGGGGATGTTATGATCACGATTCTACCACAGACAAATGTCAAAATACGATTGGTTCGTGAGTCGCGAACTGATTGTACCCCGCCCTCACTAAATTGCTCGTTTGATCGATGTTTATTTTACTCCCATTGAGAACAATATTGTCAGTTTTGATTTCAGATAAATATTTCAAGACAGTCCGACAGCAGTGAACAAAACAAAGGAAAATCCAGCCTGAAGTACTGAAGCTCTCTAGTAACCTGGATAAAAGGAAATGTTTGTCTTGTTGTTGTTTGTGTCCAGTCGTCGTTTGGGTGATTTCCTGAAAGTTGGAGTTTTGCAACAGTCACAGCTGAGCAAAACGGGTTGCATATTCTAGGCTAATTGTTTCTCCGGAAAAAAGATGCCATCTATTTGAAAGCTATAAGCCAAACACAATATGATAATAACTGGTTGATGGCAGATGATTGAAGAGATGTGTAACATAACAATTTGCACAAAAAAATTGTATCACAAAAGCTGACTCCAAATACATCGTGACACGTTGTTGGATAACCGAAACCGATGAAGATAAAAATGGTTTGTCTACTTAAAGGCACCTTTTGGCATTTTGCAATCCCTTAAAATCCCTTAAATTAAGGGCACATTATGTATGTCTAGTTATATTTAAATTGCCTAAATAGAATGTAAAAGCATACGCAGATTTGAAGTCTGAATACAACAACAACGATTAGCCTCGAGCTTATCTCTGCATGTCAAATTGAATTTCATTCTATGCTGTGATCGATGTTTTACGCAGGACTCTAAATTATTTCACTTTTATGACGGCGTTGCCAGGTTTAGGGTGACGGAAATCGAGCCCATTGTCCGAAGGAAACGCCCGACCTTCGGTGTACCTGGTAACTCTTCCACATACGGCGATCGAGTGAAAAAACACTCAGAAATTGCAAAACTGTACCGATTAATCCATAACAAAATGAAATCTTTCAATGGCATTTAGAAGTTGAAAGGTTACACCATAGAATGAAATTCAAAGACTTTGATAACGATGTAAGCACTACATCGAAACGTCGTCACCCAATAAACCAAGAAGTTGTTATCCATAAGTAATTCTTCACCTTATCATAACAAAATGACTGCGTATAGAGATCAAAAGACATTATGGTTATTTAAACCAAGAAGACTTTCCCTGTGCCCGTGTGTTTTAGTGTTCATAGATATAAATATATATATATGTAACTCGTCCATATAGTGTAGATTTACACATTGATGCCATGATGTAGGACCGCCCCATTGTCTTCTCGTAGCAGTTGAAAAACTGGTTGGAATAATCAATGTGACAGTCTCCCTGGCGAATTATCACACGGTCTACATAAAACAGCGATAAAACAGTCATTTATTATCAGCAGTATAGATACATCATTCATGTGAGAATGCATTGTTCACCAACAATCGACATAACAAGGGTACCCAGATGCAGAAAGTGTCTTAACAGCTCTGAAATACGAGAGGAAAACTAAGGTGGCACGAGCTTCAAAAGTTACCAATTCTTGTTTGAAATTATACAGGTTTTGAAAAACAAGAAGAAATATCTGATAAATGTTGAAGGGATTTGGGTCCAGACCAACAGATGAACCTTAAAACAGTCTAAGTTTGATTGATTGGTGTTTATTTCAATTATATGGCTGCTCGAGTTGCTGATTGGCTGATTTTACGAGATGTGATACACTTACCAACGTTGATCACCGGCACTTCACCAATTCGCTGTCACAATTATGCTTGGTAGATCGATTGATTGTTTTAGTTTTTCGATGGCATTCAAAGCCCCTTACTCTCGTGACGATCCGAAATTATAAAAAAAGTGTGAATTTTGGCAGCTCATGCCACTTTAAATATTGGTAGGCCTACAAACAAATTATTTCTAAATTTCGTCGCTTGCATGGCAGCTTAAAGTCCAAGATGCTACCTACTGGACCAGAGTCTACTGACTGACTTGCAGAATGCGTCAAGGTTATCTTGGGGATTTTTGCTGTTATATCAGAAGTCTATGAATGGGGAAGTGTGAAACGTCCCAGTATACCATATTCAGGGCATTGACGCCTTTTGACCCAGAGGTCGCCATAAACAGCGCCCTTTCGGTTAGTCAGAAACTGTGACTTTCTTCTCTTCCTCGTATGCACCATTACGGGATGCATAAGAAAAAAGAGGGCGAACGATTTAGATGTGACAACAGTACTTGATGGAGCAAAAACTGAGGTTGATATAGTTGAACATGAGACAAGGAATGCTTTGAGTCGGAATTTAGATATCGAAGTCGCGTGATCGGTAAAACTTTTATAAGAACCAATGCATTCTCCGAACTGCGGTCACTGTGATTGCAAATATTAAGTGGAGAGTGAATTTATTTTCTGATTTGAAATTGCTCAACCGTTGCCAATTTCAAAACCTACCACGCGTAAATTTCACATAATGTAGTATAAGCAGACAGCAAACAAAGGTAGCTAGTGCCCTGAATATGGTGCAATGGGACGTTTCACACTTACCCATTCATAGACTTCTGGTTACATGTATATGAGATTATAACGCCTGTATAATATTAAGTACAAGAGCTATGCCAAGTTACTGACCCACTGTAGTTCTGGCAGTACAGGAATTAATCACATTAATACAGCAGGGACAGATAACTCAACATCAGTCCGGGATAGAAATTCACTAAGTGAAGCAACCTTTGTGAACAAACGCTCCAGGGAAATTAACCAGAAAGAATCACTGAAACCTCCACAAGCCTAATTTCCACTTCCCATAGCTATTATGTTTAATTAATCCATTGTGCGACACAGCTAATGTTTCCCTAGGTAAAGAGTAGAGCCTAAATGGATTGGGTTATTTTATGACATGCTCTCATTGTCGTTCTCTTGCGGTATGTATTTGGGCTAATTTACTTATTCTTCGGCGAAGTAATGTATATCAATGGTTAGTGTCAATATATGCCGCAATTAATCCAGTAACCAGAGGAAACAAATTATTAGTGTTTCTGTCCATTGTATTGTGACTAGACGCCTTTATTGGTAGGGATTTTACGTAACGCGAAATTAACGTTATAACTGTGACTAAAACGTTAACTGTAACCGAATACCACGTGATCGATGATAATCTCCCTATCAAAACTATGTTCCGTTCTGTTGCACTATTACGGAGGTCTATTAGTGTCATGGGTGGAATCTGAATATTTCTGGTGGTTGTGAGCTGTTATATACGAATATTACCCCTTTAGTAATTTCGTTTTGAAACGTTGTTCTCAGTATGCTATAGTGAATCGAGGGTGCATCACAGGAAATATACGTCTAGGCTAACTAAAATGATTTGGAGAGAAATGCGAAACACACATGAGAAAAGGTTCCCCCTAAAACGCTTTCTCCGCGGTGGGAACCTTTTCTCGCGATTGAAATTCAATTTTTTTCTAGACATCATGTGGTTTATCACCGTGGTGGCAATGTATTCACCGCGAAATATTTCCATCGCGGAGAAAAGTTCTATCCGCGGTAGAAACCTTTTTTCTTCGGTGAGGACCTTTTTCCTTGTAATATAGAGTTTACATTCATTTTTCGGCATTCTCTGTAAATCGTTTTAATTAACGTTATGATTCGTTTGATACACGCTTGATTTTCTTCGAGATACAGAATCTCTCGTCTCAAAACCAAGTTTCCACTTGCGAAAAATTCTGTTAAAGGCACATTCGCCGTGAAAATCCAGAAAACTGTTTACATGAAACCAGTGGGCGGTTTTCTGTATTTTTCCCAGACAGAAGAAGTGAAAAGCATTCTATTTTTACCAGAAGTTGAAACTTTTGGCATCGTTTAGTATTTTTAATTTGAAACTGAAAAACTGATTTTTCAGGTACCCACAATGTAAACAAAATCCGAACCTGAGCATGCGCACAAGCGCCATGACGTTTTGAGTCGTTTTGGCGATCTAACGACACAGCGTAATTTTACGAACTTGTATAATCTGAGAAATACAGACTTACAATCAATTTCAAAATACTAATGGCCCGCTCCAATGACGATTCAAGACAAGTTTTTCTGACAGATTCGTTTTCAGTGTAATTTCACACCGTAAACCACGTGCAAGACTCACACACGTGAATAGGATGGCCTATGGGAGTCCGTGCGGTACAATTGCATGCTGCGTAAAACATCAAATCAAATATTAATTTTCTTTCTTTTTGTTGAGGTTGTTGTCCTGAGAGGAATTGGATCCTGGGATAAAGTGGCGTTAAAGGAGAAGGAAATGAAAGATAGTAACTACAATACATGCCCGGTCAATTTTCTTTTCTAACCGTACCAAAGCCAAACTGTGCTAGCAGAAAGTTACCGATCGTTTTCAGAGAATGTGTAACTGACTCGGCAGCCATCTTCACAACAGAGCTTAGCTATGTGTCCCGATCGGCCAATCAGCATACGCCTAGCTCACAAATCACTGCGCGTAAGAGAAACGTGTCAACTCTGAAAGTTTAAACCTAGGTTAATTTCGATCACTTCGAGGCGCTAATAACAAAAGACAAAGACTTTAATAACTCTGGAATGTATCCTGGCTTGTAAATCAACCTTTTGGGAAGACTCGGCAGGCTGCATTTGGTGTCTACGTGACTTGTTGGGGTCGCTGTAGAATTTTCAGAAAAGGTAGTCTTACCTCTGACATTGCAGGTTATAACCATACAAGATACGATAAGCTCGCAAGGGAAGTAATTTACTAATACTTTTTCCGGTCAATTTCAAAATATCAATGGCGAGTTTTTTTTGACAGATTCGTGGGGTCCTCAAGAAGATTTGGAAATTGTACGCTTCACGGCTACCTATTTGGTCGTTATATTCAAAATGGCCTGCAGTCTGTCAGAGGGTATTTCACGCGCGTAAATCCCCGAAGTTTCAAAGTGAACGATTGTGTCAAAGCCGACCGGTAGCGAGCGAAGACAGCCGAAGTGTGTTCCGACTGCCGACTGCTGCCAAACACTCAAAACGATGTCAGTTCGATATGTTTTGAGTGACGTCACCGTTTTCTAGGGCAAGCCCCTACGTCATCCAACTCAGTGACGTGGTTATGTGCAAGGTTTCTATTTATAGAACTTGAATCCTCTATTGCGACGATTGGTTTAAAAGTGCTTGCGTCTTTCTGCTTAAACTTCTTATTCTCGATTGGATACTCTCGGAGTTTTGTTTACATTGAACTGATTCTGATTGTCTTCCGTAAAGATACAGGGGGTCTTTTTCTACCGATGGGTTAGCCAAGACAAATACCCAATGTTTACATTCTGTTCTAGCTGCGTGCTCTGTTAGCTATATAACATAACGTACCATTTGCAAGGTAGCCTTTGGGGTAGCCAACATATTTAAGCTCAATTGACCGATTGCTTGATGACGTCACATGGAATTTACGCGCAAAGCATTTCGGGAGATTGAGGGAAGTTAAAATAATTTAAAAAAACAAATAATACTGTATCGAGAAGAAGACGAAAATGCGTAAAGTTGTCAGAAAAATGTGTGGAAAAAAAACGGGTAATGTCATCAATGTTTTCCAAAAAGTGACATCGTGCTAAGAACGAATAAACAAAATGGCGAACTGAGGTACATTTTACCCATAAAGCTTTGCTTAAATCTATGTGACGTCATCAGGCTCGGCGGTAATTCTTAGGTTTTGTGCGATTACGTAATCCAGGTAGAGATGCGTGACGCATCTATTCCGTATCCGTCGGAAAAAAAGCCGCATCCCTCCCTACCTCTTAGAAATCCTATACAAAGTTAGATAAATTAAATACCAAATAATTACGTCAGATATAAGTGTTATACTTTCGATGCACCTTCTATATCTAGTTTGAGAAACGACCTGTGTCAACTCTATTGTTCGCGAATCCCCCTTCAATCCGTCTTCTTCAATTAACCAGTCGTACAATGCTGTTGAAATGAAATAATGATAAGCGTGATGCCAAACATCATTGATAGCAATGGATGGTAAAACCAAAAGGTTACCTAGAGATATGGAAGATAGTTTTCGGCAACAGATAAAATCGATTCTTTCCGACTTTTTTATCGATTGGAACTAAGAATTTTATCCCAATGTCAATATCGAATTCTTACTTTCTCGGAATCCATGCCAGAATAAACAATGGATATTGATTTTTTATTCAAACTTCTTCCTCCAGATCACTTCATTCTTTTGATGTCCTGGGTTTATATAGTCAGTCCGATTTTGTACCAAAACTGTTTTTGGTAAGATAGTTAATTTAAACATATAAGATCGACACCAGATACAAATGTAACTTTCCTTTTAAATAAAACTACACATTAACTTAAGGGGGAACACAATGCTATTGTTTTTATCTTTTGAATTTCTGTCTTGGATTTGATGCCAAACCGACAGGAAGTGCCTCTGCAAACAGTTGTTAATTCACAAGTCTTGTGCCAGCGTCACGTAGAGGAATCCGGTTATCTCACTGAAAAAAACTCTTCGCTTATTGAATGAGAGAATTTTGATAGTGAATAGTTGTCCTTAAGTTGATACAGCTAAAGCCGGCATTAGATTTCAAAAGGAAAACCGCCCCCAAAAGTTAAAGAAAGTCGTGCCGCCGAAAAATAACACCTTTGTAAAAAAATAGAGACACGAAAAACCGTAATCAAATAAAAGAGTCGAAATGTTGTTGTTTTAATGACATTATAGTGTGCATGTTTTCCAAATATCAACGTTTATTCTTATATATCAAAATAGACAAATAAACGTAACGATATTGAAGACACGATTTATGGGTTGATCTACAAATGACAGAATACAAATGAATACAATTCCCGAGTGACAAAATCACAGGAACAGAACAATTATAATTTAACAACATTTGGAGATATCGGTATTCTCTCTTCTCACACTTCACTGATTACAAGATGTTTCAAATCTTTCAATGGCATTTAGAAGTTGAAAGGTTAACAATAAGGTGAAGAATTACTTATATCCCCAACTGCTATGACCTTTTGATCATCCAAGAAAACCTTCAGCGATCTTAACTCACCATACCTAATTCTATTGTTACTTTTCTTAATTAATTTATACTATTACGTACCTGTCCCAACTTGTACTTCTCTCATCTGCTATATAAATGAATAAATTTTGTTGTTTGTCATTGACTTTGATAACGATGTAAGAACGACATCGAAACGTCGCCAATAAACCAAGAAGTTGTTATCCATAAGTAATTTTTCACCTTATTGTACAGGATGTTGAATATCAAACTTTGCATTTATATCGAAATGGACAAATAAAAGTTATAGTTAGAGAATATTTTAATGAGTACATCAAAACTATATTGTGGCGACATGAACTTCTATCGAACTATTTCTGATGATGAGTATGTTACAATATGACACAAGAAACAATATTATAGAAACCATAGAATTGCTTGAGGTAAATGGCAAATTAGATCACAAATGATTACGGTTCCTGAGTGACGTCACAAAACATTGGTCACAAAAAGGCACGATTAGAGTTTAACAACACTTGGAATTATTGGTATTGAGTCAAAATGTCTTTTTCTCTCTAATCTCTCATCAAGTGTCTTTGTAACATTTTCCCACAATGCACTGATTTTCATCTTCATATTCGCATCGTAATATTCTAGAGGGTTCACTTCCGGTACCGTTCTGTGAAATAGACCTTCGGAATTCTTCAACATACAGTTAAAATCTGGCGCTGTAACGTTCACTGAGAGAAACTGTAAAACCTGGCGCATTTCCCCGGACAAATCCGTTTTTAACTTCTCATAACGTAAGATGTATAAATCCCTAGGAAATGTCAGCCAATCAAAGGTCATTTCTTGCCATTCACGTGATTTACTGTAAATAAACTCCCGCCAAGCTGGAATTACAGAAAACAAGAGTTTTAGTAAACTTAACATACGCCAGACCTAGCAAAATCGAACAATAAGCAAAGTATTGTTAATGACATTAGCTTCAATTTAAAAAATAATGTCTTCAGGCCCGTTCTCACTGTGCGATTTGTCGTACGGACTTGTAGGATGCGATTAAAATGGATGCATTTAATTGGTCAATAGGATTTATCAACCAATCAAATGCATCCATTTTAATCGCATCCTACAAGTCCGTACGACAAATCGCACAGTGAGAACGGGCCTTTATTGTTTCGCTACTTATATGTATTTTGTCAAGCTCTAAACACAAAAAACTACTTTATGTAAAGTATTGTCAGCTCACGTGGTACATATACCCAGAAAAATACTAGAAAGAGATTGGCGAAACATGCAATTAAATTGACATTGTGGAAGTTACGAAGCGGACGAGCCTTTACATAATTCAATATGTCCCCCATATTATGTAACAAGCAATGGCAAATGTTGTACACGACAAAATGTCTGATCTTTAGGTCCGTGTTCAGAAACATGTCTTACTTTAGCACATAGAGTATTCTTTTTTCGATCAAAGATTTGAGTTTTTTTAACAAGAAGAAGTTATGGACCGGAAGAGCATATTATATAATTCAACATGGTTGGTGGCAAAAAAAGAGTTCACGTCACAACGTCTGATCATATAGTACTTGTTCAAAAACATGTCGCTGAACTTAATAATATAGAAAATCTTTAATTCTTTTTGTTGTCGATGAGTTGAGATCATTAACTGGAAATCAGTATTTAAAAACTACATCCGTATAAGAAATGTTTGAAACTCTCTTTAAACGTGGGTTCCATACTAATGAGAAATAATTAAGGCATCACCAGGAAGTTAGTTGTTTGTGAACAACACGAGCTTTCGACACCTATACTGGTGTCTTCGTCAAGTGTAAACTCTCATTACATCCGTCATGTGGAACATTTTCACATATTCGATGTAGCATTCAATTAAACCATTATATGATATCATGCCTTAAAATTGTTACGCTTAACCATTTCTTTTTCATTGTGAGCATTCAATACTGTCAGTAAATCATTTTTTAGAAAAAAACTTTTTTTTTATTTCAAACATCCATGAAAATTCTTTGCAAAACACTGTCACTCACCTCTGCCAAAGTTATTGGGAGTTGCTCGTCCTCGATGTCCCGCGTGTCGTCTGTTGTATTCAGCCAGTAAGGCCCCAAACGGTTCACGAACCAATAAAATACTCTTCAGAAATAAGGCCTGCGCTTTTGGGCCCCATTCGTGTGTTTTCACGGCTATCACAGATGAATTCTTAATACCTTCTCCAGGAAAACCGTAAAGCTTCAAGGCGTAGTCTCTGTAAACACTGCCCGTGGCCCAACCTAAAACAAAGAACAGCAACTCTTTATATGGATTGACAATTAAAATAGATAAAAGTTTTTTCATTTTATTTCATCGCGTCCCACCTTCAGCTATGTCACTCTAAGCGCCTGAGTTGACATATCTCACTTTTGATTTTTTACGGCAGAATAGGAAACACTGAAGTGCCAATATTATCTGTAAATTATCGCACGGAAATAAACATTTATTCAAAGCCAGTCTGCAAATTAATAAATTGGTTTGACCCCTAGAGACTCGAATCTGCTCCCCATTGAGAAAATGTAGAAAGGAATGGCCAACGCTCGGACCAATAAGGAGCTACGTGAAGAAAAGAAAAAGTACCATATCACCATTAAACAAACGGGAATCTAAATAATTGATTCTGCAGAAAATAAATATAGAGGATATACCGAATTAGTGTCCCTTTCTTCTCAAAATTAATTTGAAACAATACATACACCAGACAACAGATCCTCAATCGAGATCTCGTGCCATTCTACGAGATCTTCAACTCGAGACATGGCTCGAGAGCCGTCGCACTCCATTTTGCGCATAGTTAACTGCAAGAAATCTACTGAGAATTTTTAATCTATATACTATTTATTTATCTGTTCTATTCTGTTCGCAAACATGTAACCCTATTATAATATGCTGCATTGCAGGTTCTTAGGGCAGAAATACTTGTTAAAAATCAAAAATATATTCGGCACTACATTAGCTCTTAAATACATTCTAAAACAAGATGGCAGCGCCCATGGTTGTCAAGGCAAAATATATGGACTTCAAGGTATTTCAAGGTATATTATATGTATTAGGAGAAGAGCAATCAATATAACAAAACAGGTTGTCGGCGGCTTAAACGTTACCTACCAGAATTATATCGAATATCTCTCTACACAACCGAGTCAACTATCAGTGTCACGTGTCGTTGTTTACAATTTCAAGGACGTGGACAGCAGTGGTCTCCCTTTGTGTTAAAACATGTCACTCAATCGTTTTAGAGTTGATATCTCAACGAATGGCTGTAGGATCAATCTCTATTTTAGATTGAACAGATCCTGTCACCCGGACAAAAACTCACTCAATCCCCAGACACAATTACTCAGCATGTCAGAATAGCCTATAAGTAAGTTATGATTATCAGCTAACGTAAAAAAGAGGATATTTCCCGCCACTGTTTGTTTGATGGATGGATAGGGCAGACACCAGGATAATTCTAAATCTTTGAATGAAATTGAGATCGGGAAAAAATAAAGACGTCTCGCCTGTATCGATTTAACTGACAACATTTACCTAACCAAGGGAGAGAACTATAAAACGGATAGATTTCCGTATTATGGTAGCGTTGGAAAGAAGGTGTATATCATTATTTACACATGTACGCCTCGTGTTGCATTTAAGATGGCATGATTCATAATGTCTGATTGTGGGATTTGAATGATCTCACTGGGTGTCTGAGACAAACAATTGTCAGCAGACTGGCTGTAATACAAAGGCGTTTCCAATCCATTCAATTGTAGTCCCAGATGTTTCAAAATCATTGAAGAAATTAAATGATTAAAGCTGAAAATAAAAGAAATTCCATTGATCGAGTGATCGATCAAAGACCAAAGTTACTTCTAGCCACGATTAAAACGTAAATTCGCGAAACTATAAACGCTTAAAATCTTCTTTTTGGTGCTTCTTGTGAATTAAAGCAGATCATTTGTAAAAATTTTATTTAACGGAAGAATACTTACATTTTTGCAAGAAGAAGATATTTGCAAACCAAGGCAGAACAGTCTGTTTGGAACAAAGATTGTCCGCTGACAATGACGTCAAACTTTGGCTCTATATTCCCGTCACCTTAGTTCGTAAAACGCTTCGATCGTAATAGGTTTAACCAAAGTTGGCGTCTTAAACCAACTTTAAGTTAGGGAGATCAGAATTCCAAAGCCCAGCTAAGAGAAACGTCTGAGGCCGGGTAAGTGTTTACCGAGGCAGGTTTGCAATAGTTAATTGATTTAGCATCGTAGCAGCTGGGGACTCTAAGGTGTCTTACTTCCGTCTTCACAGGGATGAGTCTCTAAATAATAATTGTTGGCAGTGAATAAACTTAGCAGACTTAAAACTGCTTTACTCTATCTGTGAGCCCTTTTATGTGGATATATAAACCAAAGCAAGGGGACATAGGCCCGATAGAATATATATAGATATTATCTTGTCTTGCCTGAGAAATTATTGCGGAATCTATATAGTTAACATACACATTTTCTTCTTTGTTAAATTGGATTGACTTGTTTAAGTTTCCTTGGAATGACAAAATAATATTCTCTCAGATTCACTTCAATTCTTTATCTTTAGAGAATTGCTCTAAAAGCTGTTTGAAGTTATCACATACGTAAATGTATTCTTAGGTATTGGACTTAAAGGGGCACCGTGGGTATGAGGCAAATTAAATATCCAAAAAATGCCGACATCTTATTACACATATTGGGGAGGTGTTGCGATGATCACTGCTAAACTTATCTTCCCTGAGACCGTTAAATGACGAGTTTAATACGATTTTTTAATTCATTTACAGCTGATATTTCAGGTTCAGTCAGGTTGGAGTTTCTAACAGAGGCTCCAGAGCGAGCCTTGCACGCTTACAGCCTGGCCGATCGTTTTGCTGTCTTCTGACTTTCATGTGATATTTTAATAAATTAAAGAATGTCTCTTTACAGTTTATTAGATAGATGAAAATTAGTAACGCTTTCACAACTCACTACAGTAGGGTTAAACCATGTAGGACCTCTTTTTACATTTGCCCGAAACCGTTTTCAGGCAGTAAACAAAGCACAGAATTCGCACTAATTGCTCGTTAATTGTACATTTTTCGATGAAAATCGATTCACCACTTTTCACCCAAAGTCAATAAAATCTTATTTATCTATCTAGACAAATAGTCCCTTTAAACTCTTGGTCGACAGTCTTGGGGCAAAACTCAAAGTCCATACGTGACTTCAAACAAACTACTTGGACTTGCTGTACATTTTATATAACAGTTTGGTGATAAGAAATACGTTATTCTGGCTATCTGGGAGTCATGTTGGGGTGTTTTTTGGAATAGACCATCAAAGACGATATTTTGAACAATGGGTTAAATTTGGAACTGCTTGGATTTCATTTATGATCGTGTGGCTAATAAACACAAACTTCGGCTTGAATAGCCAGAGCCATGATTTACAAAAATTATCAAGCAAAAACTACAGCTCTTAAAAACCTTATTAAGACTGTCGGGACTTCTGGGGGTGGGGGGAGGGGGGTGTTATTCTGAGAAGAAATGTCGGGATCAATCAAAAAAATCCTAAAATCCGATGTTACATCTCACCTCTAAATGGGACTAGAGTTAATAAACATTCCACATATACACAAATCCACTTATTGCGCGGCGTTATATATAGTCTAAAAGACTTGTTCTATCCGTAAAAAAATATAATTAACCATTCAAAATAAGCGTAGCAGGTAAAGTTATAATACTATATTAAGTTATAGCGGAAATTTGCAACAAAAAAATAATAATAAAAAAACTATTAATATAATAAATATGTTATACGCAAGTAATGTAAGTGAAACAATTGTATATAAGATGGTCAAATAAGTAAATGAAGGGTGGGCAATTAAAGATTTATTAGGTAGTCCCTTAGAAGTGATTTAAAGAGTGACAAAGAATGTATAGCTTTCATCTCTGCGGGAAGCCTGTTCCATTCACGTGGCCCAGATATGTGTATAGAAAAAAACGAGAGATTTGAATAATAATTTGGTCTGTATAGATTTAGATTCAATGTTCGTGTTTGGTGGGAATGGATAGCGGACTGTTTTGTAAAAAGTGACTGAATAGAAGCGGGAAGTAAATGAGGATGGTGTAGATATTTATGAGTAATGGGTAAGGTTGAAAAAGTACTTTGTTTCGGGAGCGGAATGATTTTTAAGGATATGGAAAGATATTTAGTGTGAGCAAGTCTGTGAGAAAAAGTAATAACTCTGACAGCTTTTTTGTGTAGGATATAGAGAGGTTTTTATAAATAAGTTATTTTACAGCGTTATCTATACTCGTCCATCTTCTAAATAACATAAACAGATTTAAAATAACATGAGATGCCAAACTTCGGCCGTTTTCATAAATTTCGATTCTCTAGACAAGTTCAGCATCGGAAGTACCTAAAAAAACTTAAAGGCACACTTGCCGCCGTAGCCTGTTTAAATTTGCTAAGAAAACCAATTTACATGAGCTTACTACGACTAATACCACTAAACTTAAACATACGACCCATAAAACATGTCTAGTTAGCTTTAGACTGTAGAAATTGGGTGAAAAACAAACGAAGAATCGAAGCCTGATTACAACAACAACGATCAGTGTCGGTCAACTTTCGTGTTGGATTACCCTCCTTTCAGGCCTTTGTATCTGTGGTTTACACTCAAAAAATAATCAGCAGGCTTTTCCAGTCGCTGTTAACCGATCGTCAGTCTGTATTTCTCAGATAAATAGGCCTTCGTAAAATTACACTGTGCAGTTAGTTCACTCACTCGACTGAAACATAAAATCGCCAATAGGGGGCAGTTCGGTTTGTTTACGTTCCGGGTACCTAACAATTCAAATTTTCAAATTCAAATTAAAAATACAAAGTGACGTCCAAACTTTTAAATTTTGGTAAAAATAGAAAGTTCCTAACTTATATTGTCTGGGAAAAATACAGAAAACGGTCTTTCTTTTTTAATGTAAACAATATTCCTGATTTTCGCGGCAAGTGTGCCTTTAATGACTGACATTGAAATAAAAATTATCGGTAAAGTCAGTAACTCGTAATAACGGACACATTTCAAATAGCCGAGATGTATGAGTAAAATTTCAAGGATTTATTTGCTAATAAATCTATCAAGAAGTACATCTGCAACCTTGATACCAGCTAAAAGCTCTAATTTGGACTTCTTGATAAAACTGACAAACAATTAGCTTATTCTGTTTGAATGAAATGCCCCGATGTTTGGCAGCTCATGCCACCTAAACTAAAATAGCTGTATCTGGATTCAAACCGTGGAATAGTTGATCTAGGTTGTTACAACCGATGATGACAAGTGTTTACTCAGTGTTATTAGCCCCCTGTTGACGTGCTATGTAGTTGTCACGAACTCGTCTGGATAATCAATAACCCAATGACCACTGATAGACAGAACACTGCCTGCTGTCACTGACATCGTGGCTTAAAGACAGGGGATTGTAGAAAGGGCAGGAAGGCTTGTAAATGACCCATTTATGAAGCTCGGCAACCTCTGAACCAATTCTGTTCTCTCCAACAAAAACAAACTTTTGTTTCTTTTGTTCCGAAAAAAACTCTTTGTAATACTGTTTAGTATAAGTTCACATTATTGGCAAAGGTGAAAAATGATATTAATGCGCACTAAAAGAGTCTGATGTCTTTTGCTAATTTATACATATGTTATATATACATAATATTTATATTTTATACATGATTATAAACACAAAAATAACGGGCACAGGGAAACTCTTCTTGACTAAAATAACGATGGAGACAAGTTTCAAATTGTGTAAAAAAGGTGGGTATGTCATTAAACACGTATGCCTATATCGTCTTATTTCACGCAGGTCGTATATAAAATCGTTTAAGCATATTAACAGTATTACTCAGACGGAGAACTATACTGGTTGACGCACAGGTGTGGCCTTCAATCCTGTAATGATTTTTGCTAGGGCAATAAATAGATGCCTTTTTAGCATCAGTGTCCATTTGTAAATACAAATATCGGCTTCGCTAAACTCTAAGGAGAAAATCGGTCTTACCTGTGGCTTGTTGAATAAGATGTCGGACCCATGTGTTACCAGAGCCCGGATAACTGACCAATGAAGTCAGGGGGAAAGGTCTGTCAGATAGACGGATTTTCTTACAGCTCCAACCCCTGACTTTAGCCAGGCGAGTAAATCGGGTGCCTTTGGGTGCTCCGTTAGGGTAATACACATAACCTCCACCACCTGGGTCCCAGGTATTCGGCTTAGACAGTTGAGAATGTGTAATCAGATTAAATACTCCTAAATACAGGACAACCACAAATATAACCAGAGACAGTTTCCATCGACATTTAAACGTCCGTCTTCCCATTGACGAGGTAACGTCCTCCTGTCGATAATGTTTGTATAGAATCAGGAAACCATTTCTTCTATCTGTAGCCTTGTGTCCGCTCTCTTCCTGTATTAAACCTGTGCTTTGTAACGACTGACCGTGCATGGAAACTCTCAACAGATACACGACTACATTAAGGTAATTTGGTTCACTACGCAGATAGAAAACATGATTTAATCATGGTACAAGTGTGTAGATAAAGCGGCATCCTTTAACAAAGGCCGGTCGGATACAGCAGCAGATCTGACCGTCAGTAGACATGTTTTCTCTCCCTTAACGATTCACTGATACATTGGGAATGGCTGGGTAGTTGAGCCTTCTATGACTGGCTGTAACCGAGTGTACAGGTGCCTTAAGTGTGGCAGGAACAGTGTAGGTTTGTCGAAGACATGATATCTCTATAAATAACACTGGCTGGGATGCAGTGGAGAAGGAAGGCGGAGGTAAATTAATGGCCTGTTGTCGTGGAGGTAATTTTCTCCTTCTGCGCGGATTTCGTACTGTGGGTTTGGCCAGGGTCATTGTTAAACACCTTACTGACATCTTAGTACCGGTGATGATCTATGCTCCGGTCACTGCTTATTTTGTTGACAGGTTTTCAATTTCATCTGCATAGAAATTTTGCGTAAAGAAACAACGCAGATTCTGCATATTAATGTTTGAAATTCAAATCCCCGATTCTCCCAAAAAATTGAAAGCGTGGAGATTTCTTTGTCACCAATAAACAGAGGAGTGTTAATATATTTTATTAAAAAAAAGGCTTTTACTGATACGTTAGCTTTTTAGTTTATTCTCCTACCTGTTCCAAATTTACATAAGCTCTTCAGTTTATTCTCCAACCTTTTTCAAAGATGCCACAGCTTTTCAGTTTATTCTTCAACCTTTGTCAAAGACACATTAGCTTTTCAGTTATTCTCCAACATTTGTCAAAGATACATTAGCTCTTCATTTTATTCTCCAACCTTTGTCAAAGATACATCAGCTCTTCAGTTTATTCTCCAACATTTGTCAAAGATATATACATTAGCTCTTATATTTATTCTCCAGCCTTGTTCAGTTACTGTATACGTGTACCTCCTTGCAACGTTTGGTGACTTTCTTATTAAATACTACCCTGTGTTATTAGATTAGGGTTCACTTCTTCAGCCTTCCAGAGCACATATCTAATAAAAACCATTCCACTTTGTATCTGAAACGTTAGATATCAATAAGAAATTTTCGTGTACAACGATATCGATATTCTCCGGATGGAGTTAGTTCAGTTACATATTGGCCCCTTCCATCTTAAACTGACCGCGGGGACGTTATGATAACGATTCTACCACAGACAAATGTCAAAATACGATTAAATCGTGAGTCGCGAACTGATTGTACCCCGCCCTCACTAAATTGCTCGCTTGATCGATGTTTATTTTACTCCCTATGAGAACTATATTGTCAGTTTTGATTTCAGATAAATATTTCAAGACATTCCGACAGCAGTGAACAAAACAAAGGAAAATCCAGTCTGAAGTACTGGATAAAATTAAGTGTTTGTCCTGGTGTTGTTTCAATCGTGTCCAGTCGTCGAGTGGATGATTTCCTGAAAGTTGTAGTTTTGAAACAGACACAGCTGAGCAAAACGGGTTGCATATTCGAAGCTAATTGTTTCTCCGGAAAAAAGATGCCATCTATTTGAAAGTTATAAGCCAAACACAATATGATAATAACTGGTTGATGTCAGATGATTGAAGAGATGTGTAACATAACACTTTGCTCAAAAAAATTGTATAACAAAAGCTGACTCCAAATACATCGTGACACGTTCTTGGATAACCGAAACCGATGAAGATAAAAATGGTTTGTCTACTTGAAGGCACCTTCTGGCATTTTGCAATCCCTTAAAATCCCTAAAATTAGACACCGGCCCATTATGTATGTCCAATTATATTTAAAGTGCCACGAGCTGCCAAAAAAATAGAATGTTGAAATTATTGGCTATTTTTTCTCAAGACATATAATTCAGAAGCTTTTTAGTGCTTCTAATCTCAAGAATGTACGACAAAGTATTATTTTGAACTAACTTTGGCTTAGAATGAATGAATGGTCGTCCCGGTTATTTAAATTTTCTTTACTTTTCGAACACGTTTTCGGTTCGTATGGGCCACATTCTGTCTGGATTTTCCTCATTCCAACGCCAATCATTTAGTTTTTCGATGGCCTTCAAAGCCTCGTACTGTTGTGACGATCAGAAATTACGAAAAAAGTGTGAATTTTGGCAGCCCATGCCACTTTAAATTGTCTGAATAGAATGTAAAAGCATACGCAAAATTGAAGTCTGGACACAACAACAACCATTAGAAACATGTTAACTTTAATGTTCCATAAGCCTCGAGCTTATCTCTGTTTGTAGAATTGAATTTCATTCTATGGTGTGATTGATGTTTTACGCCGCACTTTAAATTATTTCACTTTTATGACGGCGTTGCCAGGTTTAGGGGGAACGGAAACCGAGCTCATTGTCCGAAGGAAACGCCCAACCTTCGGCAGGTACCTGGCAACTCTTCCCCATACGGCGATCGAGTGAAAAACACTCAGAAATTACAAAACTGTATCGATTAATTTATAAGAAAATGACTGCTTAGAGATCAAAAGACATTATGGTTATTTAAGTTAAGAAGACTTTCCCTGTGTCCGTGTGTTTTAGTGTTCATAGATATGAATATATATGTAACTCGTCCATACAGAGTAGATTTACACATTGATGTCTTGATGTCGGACCGCCACATTGTCTTCTCGTAGCAGTTGATATACTGGATGGAATAATCAATGTGACAGTCTCCCTGACGAATTATCACACGGTCTACATAAAACGGCGATAATTCCATTCCCAGTCATTTATTATCAGCAGTATAGATACAACATTCATGTGAGAATAAATTATTCACCAACAATCGACATAACAAGGGTACCCGGATGCAGAAAGTGTCTTAACGGCTGTGAAATACGAGAGGAAAACTAAGGCAACACGAGCTTCAAAAGTCGCCAATTCCTGTTTGATGGTTGGTTTGTTGGATGTTTTAGCTTATTGGCGCGTCCATTCGTATGAATGATGTACGCCATACTAGTGAAAATTCCTGTTTAAAATTATAGAGGTTTTGAAAAAGAAGAATAAACATCTGATACATTTTGAATGGATTTGGGTCCAGACCAACAGAGGAACCTTAAACAGTCTAAGTTTGATTGATTGGTGTTTATTTCAATTATATGGCTGCTCGAGTTGCTGATTGGTTGATTTCATGAGATGTTAATGTGATACACTTACCATTGTTGATCACCGGCACTTCGTCAATTTGCTCTCACAATTGTGTTTGGTAGATTGATTGATTGTTTTAGTTTTTCGATGGCATATATAAATATTGGTAGGCCTACAAACAAATTATTTCTAAATTTCGTTGCTTGCATGGCAGCCTAAAGTCCAAGATGCTACCTACTGGACCAGAGTCTACTGACTGACTTGCAGAATGCGTAAAGGTTATCTTGGGGATTGTTGTTGTTATATCAGAAGTCTATGAATAGGCAAGTGTGAAACGTCTCATTATACCATACTCATGGCATTGACGCCCTTTGACCTAGAGGTCGCCATAAACAGCGCCCTTTCTCGGTTAGTCAGAAACTGTGACTTTCTTCTCTTCCTCGTATGCACCGTTACGGGATGCATAAGAAAAAAGAGGGCGAACGATTTAGATGTGACAACAGTACTTGATGGAGCAAAAACTGAGGTTGATATAGTTGAACATGAGACAAGGAATGCTTTGAGTCGGAATTTAGATATCGAAGTCGCGTGATCGGTAAAACTTTTATAAGAACCAATGCATTCTCCGAACTGCGGTCACTGTGATTGCAAATATTAAGTGGAGAGTGAATTTATTTTCTGATTTGAAATTGCTCAACCGTTGCCAATTTCAAAATCTACCACGCGTAAATTTCACATAATGTAGTATAAGCAGACAGCAAACAAAGGTAGCCAGTGCCCTGAATATGGTGCAATGGGACGTTTCACACTTACCCATTCATAGACTTCTGGTTACATGGATACGGGATTATAACGCCTGTATAATATTAAGTACAAGAGCTATGCTAAGTTACTGACCCACTGTAGTTCTAGAAATTAATCACATTAATACAGCAGGGGAGATAACTCAACATCAGTCAGGGATAGAAATTCAATAAGTGAAGCAACCTTTGTGAACAAACGCTCCAGGGAAATTGACCGATTGTTTGATGACGTCACTTGGAATATACGCGCAAAGCATTTCGGGGTATTGAGGGATCTTAAAATAATTTTTAACTATGGCGGTTGGAATAATACTCTATCGAGTAAAAGACGTAAAAGGCGTTAAGTTATCCGAAAAATGTGTGGATAAAAACAGGTTTATGTCATCAATGTTTTCCAAAAAAGTGACAGCTTGCTCAATACCAATAAACAAAATGGCGAACAGAGGTACATTTTACCCAGAAAGCTTTGCGTAAATCTATGTGACGTCATCAGGCTCGGCGGTAATTAACCAGAAAGAATCACTGAAACCTCCACAAGCCTAATTTCCACTTTCCATAGCTATTATGTTTAATTAATCCATTGTGCGGCACAGCTAATGTTTCCCTAGGTAAAGAGTAGGGCCTAAATGGATTGGGTTATTTTATTACATACGCTTACTGTCGTTCTATAGCGGTGTGTATTTGGGCTAATTTACTTATTCTTCAGGCGAAGTAATGTATATCAATGGTTAGTGTCAATAAATGCCTCAATTAATCCAGTAACCAGAGCAAACAAATTATTAGTGTTTCTGTTCATTGTATTGTGACTAGACGCATTTATTGGTAGGGATTTTACGTAACGCGAAATTCACGTTATAGCTGGGACTAAAACTGTAACTGTAAAGGAATACCACGTGATCGATGGATCCGTTGCTGATGATAATCTGCCTATCAAAACTATATTCCGTTTTGACAATTTGTTGCACTCTTACGGAGGCCTATTAGTGTCATGGGCGGAATCTGGATATTTCTGGTGGTTTTGAGCTGTTATCGGAATACTACCCCTTTAGTAATTTCATTTTGAAACGTTGTTCTCAGTACGTTATAGTGAATCATGGGTGCATCATAGGAAATATACGTCTAACTAAAATGATTTGCAGAGAAATACGAAACACGCATGAGAAAAGGTTCCCCCTAAAACGTTTTCTCCGCGGTGGGAACTTTTTCTCGCGATTAAAATTCAAATTATTTACAGACATCATGTGATTTATCGCCGTGCTGGAAACGTTTTCACCGCAAAAGGTTTCCATCCTCGGTAGAAACCTTTTTTCTGCGGTGAGAACCTTTTCCCTTCTAATATAACAGTTTACATTCATTTTTCGGCATTCTCTGCAAATCGTTTTAATTAAAGTTATGATTCGTTTGATACACGCTTGATTTTCTTGTGCCTGTGTCTTTCTACTTAAACTTTTTTTCTCCATTGGATACTCTCTGAGTTTTGTTTACATTGATCTGATTCTGAATGTCTTCGATAAAGATACAAGGAGTCTTTTTCTACCGATGGGTTAGCCAAGACAAATACCCAATGTTTACTTTCTGTTCTAGCTGCGTGCCCCAGTTCTGCTTCTGCACACTGTTAGTTATATAACATAACGTACCATTCTCAAGGTAGCCTTTGGGGTAGCCAACATATTTAAGCTCAAGTCTTTGGTTTAGTGCGATTACCTATTCCAGGAAGAGATGAGTGATGTATCTACGTGACGTCGAAAACAAGCACGCAACCCTCCTTACCGCGTAACAGAAATCCTACACAAAGTTAGATAAAATAAATACAACATAATTACGCCAGATATGAGTGTTATGTGACAGTTTTATGCATGTTTCTGGCAAAACTTTCGTCAGAGATAAATTCAGTCTGGTTGTTTGTTTTATTTTATTTTGGTGGTGGAAATAAAAAAAATAATAAAAGCTATTATAAACCTCCAAGTTTCTGAAAGAGGTCTTGTTGTGTTCTTTGAGTTATTATTACTTTCATGCGGGGAGATTGCATTGGGCCGTGGCCGTATTTGATTGGATGGTTCGCGCTTGATTGACCACATGGGTTGATTGCGTGGCCGCGATTGGTTTACGAATCAAGCCCGCGAAGTTTCGTGCATTTGAGGTTACCTTAGTAAGCTCACTTTTTTGTTGATTGTCATACTGTATAGTCTTGTGTTTTGTGTGGTGCCGAGGACGGAAAGTGGGCAGGTAAAGGCTTGTAAATCTTTATAGCAATAGCAAATGTAGAATTAAGCTATTCTAGCTGATATGCTGATTTCGAACGGGTACTCAATTATAATTCGGTTTGAATGCAAGTTGATATGTTTTTGTCATGTAAACAACTGTAAATAATACAAGGAATATTTCCTAGGATCTCACAAAGCATTTGTGTTGCGTTAGATTTTAACACGAACTCTCAAACTACATTGTATTTTGAAGCTCAGTTTTATTTGTAATTATATGTTTCAGGATGGTTTTTAATGACTCCAACTTTATGTAATAAGGATAGACTACTCGAGTCAAATTGACTGGGTAGGTACCGTATATATATTATACTGGAACAATTTGACTAGTTATGCCGGATACAAGCTTACTATTTTATTACATTGAGATATCCTAGTTATCCTGGTTCCATTACATTGAGATATCCTAGTTATCCTGGTTCCATTACATTGAGATACTATAGTTATCCTGGTTCCATTACATTGAGATATCCTAGTTATCCTGGTTCCATTACATTTAGCTATCCTAGTTATCCTAGTTATTCCGGATACAAAACTTACTACCATCTAATATGACGTAATGTATATATTTTTGGTACAAATCTGTTTACTGTGAAAGTTATATTAATAATGTTCCGTTTTGTTTGTATTCAGAGTTTGGAATGTGTGTTGGAAGTCTATTTTTACTATAAAACCCCGTCGAACCCAACAAGTTGCCTTTTTGTCATATTCTACTTGGTGACCTCTGTTACATTTGGCGCCCGAAATGGGACGGGGTGGAGATGAGTAGAGCCTTCCATTTGATGTCCTCGAGCCTGTCCTGTTATCCTGTATATGGTATTTTCTTTCTTTGTTCCTGATTTCCCTGATTTGTGCTTGGTTGTGATTTAGTCCTGATTTTGTGATGTTCTAACTGTGTGACATGTTCCCGATCGTGTTGCCTATTCCCGATTGCCAGCAATTTCCCACTTAGTGTCCATTTGATGTGATTGTAACGTCCATTTACTTTTGAACATTAAAAGTAAATCCATTGGTGGAAGTCTTCAGAACATTAGCTACCAATAACAATGACACTATCTTTTTTTTGGCACTGGTAAACAAAACAAAAAAATGTTTACCGTGAATTGTTTTCTTTAGACTTGCTATACTTGGCTTGGGTAAAGTATAGTAGGTAACGTAAAAGTTGCGGTCAGTCAACTCATTGATAAAGTGGCCCCACTGTGCGTAAGGCGTGGCTGTGGTCGATGACTGTTGGCCTTTGGCACTATGCCAGCTCTTCAGAGACGGAGGGTCACTACAGTGTGCCCCAATTGTCAACAGCTTTTTTATTGACAAAACGTCAAAGACGAACCTAGGATTAGGGACGGGGTTTATTGACAGAATAAGGTTAGGTTTTGGAATCTTTTATTGACAACGCTAAAGACGGACTTAGGGTTAGGGACGGGGTTTATTGACAGAAAAGGGTTAGGTTTAGCCATGTTTATTTACAAAACCGAAGGATCCTCTTGGATTCGTCCAAATACGTCATCGCAGGTCAAAGGATATATAAATATGAAGTGCGCATGCGTGTATCACAGTCCAGGTAACACATAGAAATTTAATACCTCTAACGCTGTGTTGGAAGTTAGTCTAGTGGAAAGATGCTACGGTCTAATTGAGTGCGCATGTGGTTCTGCGCAGCTTCAGATTGTAAAGGTAGGGGTTCGAGACCCGTTGAGTGCGGAATTAAAATAGAAAAAAAAAATCTATAAACTTAGGTGTGTTGCAGTGAAGGGATTTGTCTACCGTAAGACGTTAGGTGGCGCTGTTGTATACAGCAAGTAGATAGGATGAAAGAAACAGTTCACGCTTCCAAACGTCCCCGTATACTACTTTTGTTACTGTCATTATAGACCGTTTAGTCAAGAACCAATGAATGCAAGCCAATTAAAAACTTTCCCACGGTTGCTCCGCCCACATTGGCTCACCATGTATTCTTTACCATTCCCCTATACTTTATTGTGAGTTTAAGTTAACTGATTATTTTTTTTTGAAGCTCAATTCAATGTGTATTTTATGCAACAACAAAAACTATCATATTCCATTTCATATCACTCTTAATTATCATCAAATGTGTTGTCTTTCGATTTTATGAATAAGCATGCTAATCTACCTAATACAACGTGTGGCGGCTTCCATGACACGAAGTCTTAAACAATTTTAATTGAACTTTGAATTTAACGTTATTAGAGTTACCATTCAAAAAAGTTTGAAAGCTATTTTTTATAGTTAACTCCATATCAACTTTTCAATGTAACTACATTATCTAGAGTGAAAATATTTGCCAGCCCGCCCTGCCTACTTGCTGACCGTAGCACTAATATTTACAAGAAATTCGCAAATTAAACGAAAACTTCGTGGCTCGTTCGTGACTTCGTGCGCTTCGTGATCTCTCCTTGGTCGGCCAATCAATGCTGACTGTCTTCCTCATTCGGCCACGCTCAATGGATAATCCTCACGTATGTTTTAGAATAACTTTCCTTCCGTTATTCTTTGGGTTTTTTTATTTATTTTGTTCGTCTGAATTTCTGTTCGTCCGGAATTAAAATGGCTGAAGGTTTCTCTGACGAAGAGTTAAGGCGCTTAGCTCAAACTATGAGCGAAATGAAAATAAAACCAAAAGCTGACTCCCCAAAAGACTTTGTTAGTTGGATGAAAGATTATTTGACAGCAAATGGTGAAATAGATTCAAAGACTAATTTAAATATCCCTTCAGTAAAAGCTACCCACTATCCTAGAATTTCAAATTTTTCAGGTGAGCAGAAAACTAAAGGGGATACTACCTATGATCTTTGGAGGTATGAACTAACTTGTGTAGTAAATGACAACATGTACTCTGAAGCTTTAATTCAACAGGCGGTTCGTCAATCCTTACGAGGTGAAGCAGGTAGGGTAGTAATGAGGTTAGGCCCAAATGCTAACATTAAAGAAATACTAAATAAATTGGATAGCGTATATGGGCTAGTAGAATCACAAGAAACCGTACTTGCCAAGTTTTATAGTGCTCGACAGGGCGACGATGAAGAGGTAACTACTTGGGGATGTCGTCTTGAGGATTTGTTGGCTGGTGTTGCCGACAAGGAAACCTTCACTACTGCTCAGGTAAACGACATGCTCAGAAATATGTTCTGGACAGGTTTAAAAAAGTGTTTGAAAGATGTTTCAGGTCACAAATTTGATTCGATTTCTGATTTTGACAAATTGAGAGTGTCACTTCGACAAATAGAGTATGAACAAAGTTTGCTTAAGTCTCCGAGTAGAAAGGTAAGAACACTTGTAAAGGCCGCCGCTGGTAATGGTGATACAGAAGTCCAAGAAATAAAAGGTATGGTTCATAAGCTATCGAGTGATGTAAGATCATTGAAGGAGCAACTTGATAAAGGTCCACAGACACATAGTGATCCTAACTTACAAGTCACTAATTTTGAGGCATCTCATAACCAAAGTAGTACTCCCCAGTCATCCTATTCATGAGCTCATTTTAACCGAAGATCTAATTTCCAAACAAATCGACGCAGAAACAATTCAAATATATCTGGTAATAGTTTTGCAAATCCGCGTTATAATCCGGGTTCTGGCAGAAATATTTCGGGTACAGGAATAACGCCTGCTCGACGAGAAAGCGAGGAACCCCAGTGTTTCCGATGTGGACAAGTTGGACACCTACGTATAGGTTGCAGAGTTAGACTTAATGAAGATTTAAACTGGAGAGAACCTATGGGGAGGGGCAACACATAGGTTCTACAGTCAAAAGCCCAATTAGTAATAGTGTTCTTCCAGAAGGTTTAGTGGGGTGTGAGAACGAGGCATCGGTTTACATTAATGGCGTTCAAACTCTGGCTTTGTTAGATACTGGGGCCAATGTGTCTACTATAAGTCAAAGCTTCTTTAGAAAACATTTAAGCGCTCTACCACTTATGAAGTTAGAATCTGTTTTGGATATCGAATGTGCAGATGGAAAAGCTTTACCATATGTGGGTTATGTGGAAGCCTTGGTGTCTGTACCTGAAGTAACTGAGCAAGGGCTGGAATGTCTGTTTCTGGTCGTGCCGGATAGTAAGTATGCAAGTAAAGTCCCAGTTCTTTTAGGCACCAATATATTGCGTCATTTAATGGGTTCTTTCCAGGCAAAGTATGGACATGGTTTTATTAATCAAGCGAAATTAGTTAAAGGTTGGTATCTAACATTTAGATGTTTAGTCTTGCGAGATAAACATCTGCAAGAGAATGGATTTTGTTTAGCACTGGTTCGTTCTGCAGAGGAAAACAATGTTGAAATCCCACCCATTAGTGTTGTTAGATTAAATGGTTCTCTTGATTACAAAATTCCATATGATGAGGTTTCGGCCTTGGTGCAGGAATCCGGAAAGGCAACGATTTCAGGTAACTCCAGTCCTGGTAAATTATTGTCATGATTCAACCTCACCGTTCGTTATAAGTTTAGAAAATGTGACCAATCGTACCTTTACTATTGCACCAAAAGCTGTTTTGTGCGAATTACAACCTGTCAATGTAGAGTATACGCCAAAAATCTCTAAAACCAACTGTGACGTCATTGACCAGATCCAGCTTGATCACAATAACTTAAATGCAATTCAAAGTAAACAAGTCTTGAACTTTATTAGTCAGAATCAGGATATATTCTCTCAGCATGACCTGGACCTAGGTAAAACAAAGTTGGTTGAACACAAAATAAATTTGGAAGATAATACCCCTTTCAAACAGCGTCACCGGAGGATCCCGCCATCTATGTACAATGAAGTAAAGTCTCATCTTCGCCAACTCCTCTGGATAGTGGTGTGGTAAGTCCCTCTCATTCCCCATGGGCCTCAAACATTGTTTTAGTTCGCAAGAAAGATGGCTCATTGAGGGTGTGTGTCGACTATCGTCAACTAAACAATTTAACAATTAAGGATTCCTACGCCTTACCTAGAGTTGAAGAATTATTGGACTGCGTGGGAGGTAATAAATATTTTAGTGTTCTCGATTTAAAAAGCGGCTACTACCAAGTGGAGATAGATAAAGAACATAAGGAGCGCACTGCTTTCACCGTGGGTCCACTTGGATTTTATGAATTCAACAGGATGCCCTTTGGGTTAGCCAACGCCCCTGCTACTTATCAGCGCTTAATGGAGAATGTCCTGGGTGATCTGAATTTGAAAGTTTGTGTCGTTTACATAGACGATCTTCTAGTGTTCTCGAAAACGTTTGAAGAACACCTCCAACGGTTACAATTGGTGTTTGATAAGCTGAGGGAGAACAATTTAAAGCTTGCTCCTAGCAAATGTTCCTTTTTCAGAGACCGAGTGACATACATTGGCCATGTTGTGTCCGCTGATGGCGTAGAGACAGATCCAGCAAAAATTGAAAAGGTAAGTAATTGGCCAATTCCCATTACCCCTGAAGAAGTTCGCCGGTTTTTGGGGTTTGTTGGATACTACCGTAAGTTTGTGAAAAATTTTGCTCGAATCGCTAGACCATTGATTGAGTTGATACCAGTAGCCGGACGGAAAGGTAAGAAAAAGACCAAACCTGTCCAGAAGCCTTGGGAGTGGGGTCCTGTGCAACAAGAATCTTTTGATACATTGAAATCTTGTCTTCTGTCCTCTCCAATTTTAGGATATCCGGATTATACACTGCCATTTGAGCTGCATACTGATGCTAGCTTGCATGGACTTGGGGCGGTGTTATATCAACAACAAGATGGATACAACAGAGTGGTGAGTTATGCAAGCAGAGGGTTGACAAAAGCTGAACGGAATTATCCCGTCCATAAACTTGAATTTCTTGCATTGAAGTGGGCGATTACCGAGAAGTTTCGGGATTATTTATATGGGCACAAATTCAAAGTCAAAACTGACAACAACCCGCTTACATATGTTCTGACATCAGCCAAACTAGACGCCACTGGGCACAGGTGGTTGGCGGCCCTAGCCATGTTTGATTTTAAAATTGAATATATTGCAGGGAAATCGAATGTTGATGCGGATGCATTGTCTCGACTGCCTAAAAAGGAAGATATGGAGGCGGAAAATAAGACAATGGCTGAAGAAACTGTGAAAGTTTTCTGTGGCAAAGTAAGCGCGTTGCCAGCGGTTGAGACATTAACCTGCGATGGGAAGGTTTTGGAAGTATTTAAACAATCATGTGGTGCTCATTTTCAGGTAGAGGATATAATCTCTGAACAGGCTGCGGATGCTACTCTTCGATACTGGGTTGACTGCGTTCAACGGAACTCTAAAGTGAGAAGGAAAGAAGTACCTAGAGGATGGAGACATGTTGCTTTTTTCCGCAATTTCCATAGATTGAAGTTGGAAGACTCTATACTTTACAGGGTGTCCGAAGTGGATGGCGAGACGTTAAATGAAGTAGTTGTGCCCTGTTCACTTATTGGAAAGGTTTTACATGCCTTGCATAATGATGTTGGCCACCCTGGGCGAGATAGGACGTTATCCCTTCTTCGAGATAGATTTTACTGGCCCGGAATGAGTAGAGACGTAAACAACTGGATTGAAAGCTGTGAAAGATGCTTGAAGCGAAAATGTCATTTGAGTCCCAAAGCACCACTGGTAAACATTTGTACATCTCAGCCATTGGAACTGGTATGCACTGATTTTTTGACACTAGAAGAAAGCAAAGGTAAATACCAACATATATTAATCATAACTGATCCTTTTACCAGGTATGCAGTGGCGGTCCATACAAGAAACATGACCGCAAAGACAACAGCCGAAGCCCTTTTTCACAATTTCTTCGTTCACTATGGAATGCCGCTCAGACTTCATTCAGATCAAGGAGCGAATTTTGAAGGTAAACTCGTTAAAGAATTATGTCAGATGTTAGGTATTGAGAAGTCACGCACCACTCCGTATCACCCGATGGGCAATGGGTTATGTGAGAGATTTAATAGAACCCTTCTCGATATGCTTGGTACCTTGCCAAATGCCCACAAGACGGATTGGAAGTCGTACGTTGCACCCCTAGTCCATGCGTATAATTGTACTCGACACGAGACCACAAGACAAGCTCCTTTCTTCCTGATGTTTGGTCGTTGTCCACGGTTACCTGTAGATGTAGCTTTTGGTATTGAGACTGGTAAGGGTGGTCAGAATACTCAACAGTATGTCGATAATTTACGTAAGAAGCTCCAAACAGCATATGAACTGGCATCAAACGCAGCAAATGAAGCTCAAAAGAAACAGAAATTGATTTATGATAGAAAGGCCCGAGGTGCAGTTGTTCAAGTGGGGGATCGAGTCCTTGTGAGAAAGTTCTTTTTTGAAGGGAAGCATAAAATAGCTGATCGTTGGGAAGATCATGTTTATGTCGTTCTTAATCAGCCTTCTTCAGAAATCCCTGTGTATGAACTCAAACGAGAGGATGGGGTAGGACGAACGCGGGTGCTTCATAGGAATCATTTGCTGCCCGTTGGTGTCCTTAGAGGAGGATGTGTATCACCTTCAAAACCAGTGCCACAACCCCGTAAGAATTCTCGGCGAAAGGTAAGTCAACATGTACCGGAAACTGATGACGTAGACCCGAGTGGAGAGGATTCGGAAGAAGAATCTAGTCAGGAGTTCCTGTTGGAATTCCACAATGAGGTAAGCGAAACTAGCTCAGCGGGAGGTGATCACGAAGATACCCAGGAAAATCTTGAAAACGGATCAGAAGTGGTAAGTACTACACATATACAAAACCTTGACCTTGAAGTAGCTCCAATACCTGTGCCTCGGCGTTCTGCCAGAAGTAAATCTCAACCTGCATGGATGACATCTGGTGAGTACATAATGTCCCAAACCTGTAAAGATTGGTCAGCGAAGATAAATGTCCTTCGTACACTGTCAGATTCTGACATTTCCAGAGATATGCGTGACGAGGTATGTAGAGCAATGTTGTACATTTTGAAAAGTAGTTCAAACGAATGACAATTGACGGGACGCCATTTTTTAGCTGGGGGGAGTATGTGACAGTTTTATGCATGTTTCTGGCAAAACTTTCGTCAGAGATAAATTCAGTCTGGTTGTTTGTTTTATTTTATTTTGGTGGTGGAAATAAAAAAAATAATAAAAGCTATTATAAACCTCCAAGTTTCTGAAAGAGGTCTTGTTGTGTTCTTTGAGTTATTATTACTTTCATGCGGGGAGATTGCATTGGGCCGTGGCCGTATTTGATTGGATGGTTCGCGCTTGATTGACCACATGGGTTGATTGCGTGGCCGCGATTGGTTTACGAATCAAGCCCGCGAAGTTTCGTGCATTTGAGGTTACCTTAGTAAGCTCACTTTTTTTCACTACAGTGTGCCCCAATTGTCAACAGCTTTTTTATTGACAAAACGTCAAAAGACGAACCTAGGATTAGGGACGGGGTTTATTGACAGAATAAGGTTAGGTTTTGGAATCTTTTATTGACAACGCTAAAGACGGACTTAGGGTTAGGGACGGGGTTTATTGACAGAAAAGGGTTAGGTTTAGCCATGTTTATTTACAAAACCGAAGGATCCTCTTGGATTCGTCCAAATACGTCATCGCAGGTCAAAGGATATATAAATATGAAGTGCGCATGCGTGTATCACAGTCCAGGTAACACATAGAAATTTAATACCTCTAACGCTGTGTTGGAAGTTAGTCTAGTGGAAAGATGCTACGGTCTAATTGAGTGCGCATGTGGTTCTGCGCAGCTTCAGATTGTAAAGGTAGGGGTTCGAGACCCGTTGAGTGCGGAATTAAAATAGAAAAAAAAAATCTATAAACTTAGGTGTGTTGCAGTGAAGGGATTTGTCTACCGTAAGACGTTAGGTGGCGCTGTTGTATACAGCAAGTAGATAGGATGAAAGAAACAGTTCACGCTTCCAAACGTCCCCGTATACTACTTTTGTTACTGTCATTATAGACCGTTTAGTCAAGAACCAATGAATGCAAGCCAATTAAAAACTTTCCCACGGTTGCTCCGCCCACATTGGCTCACCATGTATTCTTTACCATTCCCCTATACTTTATTGTGAGTTTAAGTTAACTGATTATTTTTTTTTGAAGCTCAATTCAATGTGTATTTTATGCAACAACAAAAACTATCATATTCCATTTCATATCACTCTTAATTATCATCAAATGTGTTGTCTTTCGATTTTATGAATAAGCATGCTAATCTACCTAATACAACGTGTGGCGGCTTCCATGACACGAAGTCTTAAACAATTTTAATTGAACTTTGAATTTAACGTTATTAGAGTTACCATTCAAAAAAGTTTGAAAGCTATTTTTTATAGTTAACTCCATATCAACTTTTCAATGTAACTACATTATCTAGAGTGAAAATATTTGCCAGCCCGCCCTGCCTACTTGCTGACCGTAGCACTAATATTTACAAGAAATTCGCAAATTAAACGAAAACTTCGTGGCTCGTTCGTGACTTCGTGCGCTTCGTGATCTCTCCTTGGTCGGCCAATCAATGCTGACTGTCTTCCTCATTCGGCCACGCTCAATGGATAATCCTCACGTATGTTTTATAATAACTTTCCTTCCGTTATTCTTTGGGTTTTTTTATTTATTTTGTTCGTCTGAATTTCTGTTCGTCCGGAATTAAAATGGCTGAAGGTTTCTCTGACGAAGAGTTAAGGCGCTTAGCTCAAACTATGAGCGAAATGAAAATAAAACCAAAAGCTGACTCCCCAAAAGACTTTGTTAGTTGGATGAAAGATTATTTGACAGCAAATGGTGAAATAGATTCAAAGACTAATTTAAATATCCCTTCAGTAAAAGCTACCCACTATCCTAGAATTTCAAATTTTTCAGGTGAGCAGAAAACTAAAGGGGATACTACCTATGATCTTTGGAGGTATGAACTAACTTGTGTAGTAAATGACAACATGTACTCTGAAGCTTTAATTCAACAGGCGGTTCGTCAATCCTTACGAGGTGAAGCAGGTAGGGTAGTAATGAGGTTAGGCCCAAATGCTAACATTAAAGAAATACTAAATAAATTGGATAGCGTATATGGGCTAGTAGAATCACAAGAAACCGTACTTGCCAAGTTTTATAGTGCTCGACAGGGCGACGATGAAGAGGTAACTACTTGGGGATGTCGTCTTGAGGATTTGTTGGCTGGTGTTGCCGACAAGGAAACCTTCACTACTGCTCAGGTAAACGACATGCTCAGAAATATGTTCTGGACAGGTTTAAAAAAGTGTTTGAAAGATGTTTCAGGTCACAAATTTGATTCGATTTCTGATTTTGACAAATTGAGAGTGTCACTTCGACAAATAGAGTATGAACAAAGTTTGCTTAAGTCTCCGAGTAGAAAGGTAAGAACACTTGTAAAGGCCGCCGCTGGTAATGGTGATACAGAAGTCCAAGAAATAAAAGGTATGGTTCATAAGCTATCGAGTGATGTAAGATCATTGAAGGAGCAACTTGATAAAGGTCCACAGACACATAGTGATCCTAACTTACAAGTCACTAATTTTGAGGCATCTCATAACCAAAGTAGTACTCCCCAGTCATCCTATTCATGAGCTCATTTTAACCGAAGATCTAATTTCCAAACAAATCGACGCAGAAACAATTCAAATATATCTGGTAATAGTTTTGCAAATCCGCGTTATAATCCGGGTTCTGGCAGAAATATTTCGGGTACAGGAATAACGCCTGCTCGACGAGAAAGCGAGGAACCCCAGTGTTTCCGATGTGGACAAGTTGGACACCTACGTATAGGTTGCAGAGTTAGACTTAATGAAGATTTAAACTGGAGAGAACCTATGGGGAGGGGCAACACATAGGTTCTACAGTCAAAAGCCCAATTAGTAATAGTGTTCTTCCAGAAGGTTTAGTGGGGTGTGAGAACGAGGCATCGGTTTACATTAATGGCGTTCAAACTCTGGCTTTGTTAGATACTGGGGCCAATGTGTCTACTATAAGTCAAAGCTTCTTTAGAAAACATTTAAGCGCTCTACCACTTATGAAGTTAGAATCTGTTTTGGATATCGAATGTGCAGATGGAAAAGCTTTACCATATTTGGGTTATGTGGAAGCCTTGGTGTCTGTACCTGAAGTAACTGAGCAAGGGCTGGAATGTCTGTTTCTGGTCGTGCCGGATAGTAAGTATGCAAGTAAAGTCCCAGTTCTTTTAGGCACCAATATATTGCGTCATTTAATGGGTTCTTTCCAGGCAAAGTATGGACATGGTTTTATTAATCAAGCGAAATTAGTTAAAGGTTGGTATCTAACATTTAGATGTTTAGTCTTGCGAGATAAACATCTGCAAGAGAATGGATTTTGTTTAGCACTGGTTCGTTCTGCAGAGGAAAACAATGTTGAAATCCCACCCATTAGTGTTGTTAGATTAAATGGTTCTCTTGATTACAAAATTCCATATGATGAGGTTTCGGCCTTGGTGCAGGAATCCGGAAAGGCAACGATTTCAGGTAACTCCAGTCCTGGTAAATTATTGTCATGATTCAACCTCACCGTTCGTTATAAGTTTAGAAAATGTGACCAATCGTACCTTTACTATTGCACCAAAAGCTGTTTTGTGCGAATTACAACCTGTCAATGTAGAGTATACGCCAAAAATCTCTAAAACCAACTGTGACGTCATTGACCAGATCCAGCTTGATCACAATAACTTAAATGCAATTCAAAGTAAACAAGTCTTGAACTTTATTAGTCAGAATCAGGATATATTCTCTCAGCATGACCTGGACCTAGGTAAAACAAAGTTGGTTGAACACAAAATAAATTTGGAAGATAATACCCCTTTCAAACAGCGTCACCGGAGGATCCCGCCATCTATGTACAATGAAGTAAAGTCTCATCTTCGCCAACTCCTCTGGATAGTGGTGTGGTAAGTCCCTCTCATTCCCCATGGGCCTCAAACATTGTTTTAGTTCGCAAGAAAGATGGCTCATTGAGGGTGTGTGTCGACTATCGTCAACTAAACAATTTAACAATTAAGGATTCCTACGCCTTACCTAGAGTTGAAGAATTATTGGACTGCGTGGGAGGTAATAAATATTTTAGTGTTCTCGATTTAAAAAGCGGCTACTACCAAGTGGAGATAGATAAAGAACATAAGGAGCGCACTGCTTTCACCGTGGGTCCACTTGGATTTTATGAATTCAACAGGATGCCCTTTGGGTTAGCCAACGCCCCTGCTACTTATCAGCGCTTAATGGAGAATGTCCTGGGTGATCTGAATTTGAAAGTTTGTGTCGTTTACATAGACGATCTTCTAGTGTTCTCGAAAACGTTTGAAGAACACCTCCAACGGTTACAATTGGTGTTTGATAAGCTGAGGGAGAACAATTTAAAGCTTGCTCCTAGCAAATGTTCCTTTTTCAGAGACCGAGTGACATACATTGGCCATGTTGTGTCCGCTGATGGCGTAGAGACAGATCCAGCAAAAATTGAAAAGGTAAGTAATTGGCCAATTCCCATTACCCCTGAAGAAGTTCGCCGGTTTTTGGGGTTTGTTGGATACTACCGTAAGTTTGTGAAAAATTTTGCTCGAATCGCTAGACCATTGATTGAGTTGATACCAGTAGCCGGACGGAAAGGTAAGAAAAAGACCAAACCTGTCCAGAAGCCTTGGGAGTGGGGTCCTGTGCAACAAGAATCTTTTGATACATTGAAATCTTGTCTTCTGTCCTCTCCAATTTTAGGATATCCGGATTATACACTGCCATTTGAGCTGCATACTGATGCTAGCTTGCATGGACTTGGGGCGGTGTTATATCAACAACAAGATGGATACAACAGAGTGGTGAGTTATGCAAGCAGAGGGTTGACAAAAGCTGAACGGAATTATCCCGTCCATAAACTTGAATTTCTTGCATTGAAGTGGGCGATTACCAAGAAGTTTCGGGATTATTTATATGGGCACAAATTCAAAGTCAAAACTGACAACAACCCGCTTACATATGTTCTGACATCAGCCAAACTAGACGCCACTGGGCACAGGTGGTTGGCGGCCCTAGCCATGTTTGATTTTAAAATTGAATATATTGCAGGGAAATCGAATGTTGATGCGGATGCATTGTCTCGACTGCCTAAAAAGGAAGATATGGAGGCGGAAAATAAGACAATGGCTGAAGAAACTGTGAAAGTTTTCTGTGGCAAAGTAAGCGCGTTGCCAGCGGTTGAGACATTAACCTGCGATGGGAAGGTTTTGGAAGTATTTAAACAATCATGTGGTGCTCATTTTCAGGTAGAGGATATAATCTCTGAACAGGCTGCGGATGCTACTCTTCGATACTGGGTTGACTGCGTTCAACGGAACTCTAAAGTGAGAAGGAAAGAAGTACCTAGAGGATGGAGACATGTTGCTTTTTTCCGCAATTTCCATAGATTGAAGTTGGAAGACTCTATACTTTACAGGGTGTCCGAAGTGGATGGCGAGACGTTAAATGAAGTAGTTGTGCCCTGTTCACTTATTGGAAAGGTTTTACATGCCTTGCATAATGATGTTGGCCACCCTGGGCGAGATAGGACGTTATCCCTTCTTCGAGATAGATTTTACTGGCCCGGAATGAGTAGAGACGTAAACAACTGGATTGAAAGCTGTGAAAGATGCTTGAAGCGAAAATGTCATTTGAGTCCCAAAGCACCACTGGTAAACATTTGTACATCTCAGCCATTGGAACTGGTATGCACTGATTTTTTGACACTAGAAGAAAGCAAAGGTAAATACCAACATATATTAATCATAACTGATCCTTTTACCAGGTATGCAGTGGCGGTCCATACAAGAAACATGACCGCAAAGACAACAGCCGAAGCCCTTTTTCACAATTTCTTCGTTCACTATGGAATGCCGCTCAGACTTCATTCAGATCAAGGAGCGAATTTTGAAGGTAAACTCGTTAAAGAATTATGTCAGATGTTAGGTATTGAGAAGTCACGCACCACTCCGTATCACCCGATGGGCAATGGGTTATGTGAGAGATTTAATAGAACCCTTCTCGATATGCTTGGTACCTTGCCAAATGCCCACAAGACGGATTGGAAGTCGTACGTTGCACCCCTAGTCCATGCGTATAATTGTACTCGACATGAGACCACAAGACAAGCTCCTTTCTTCCTGATGTTTGGTCGTTGTCCACGGTTACCTGTAGATGTAGCTTTTGGTATTGAGACTGGTAAGGGTGGTCAGAATACTCAACAGTATGTCGATAATTTACGTAAGAAGCTCCAAACAGCATATGAACTGGCATCAAACGCAGCAAATGAAGCTCAAAAGAAACAGAAATTGATTTATGATAGAAAGGCCCGAGGTGCAGTTGTTCAAGTGGGGGATCGAGTCCTTGTGAGAAAGTTGTTTTTTTGAAGGGAAGCATAAAATAGCTGATCGTTGGGAAGATCATGTTTATGTCGTTCTTAATCAGCCTTCTTCAGAAATCCCTGTGTATGAACTCAAACGAGAGGATGGGGTAGGACGAACGCGGGTGCTTCATAGGAATCATTTGCTGCCCGTTGGTGTCCTTAGAGGAGGATGTGTATCACCTTCAAAACCAGTGCCACAACCCCGTAAGAATTCTCGGCGAAAGGTAAGTCAACATGTACCGGAAACTGATGACGTAGACCCGAGTGGAGAGGATTCGGAAGAAGAATCTAGTCAGGAGTTCCTGTTGGAATTCCACAATGAGGTAAGCGAAACTAGCTCAGCGGGAGGTGATCACGAAGATACCCAGGAAAATCTTGAAAACGGATCAGAAGTGGTAAGTACTACACATATACAAAACCTTGACCTTGAAGTAGCTCCAATACCTGTGCCTCGGCGTTCTGCCAGAAGTAAATCTCAACCTGCATGGATGACATCTGGTGAGTACATAATGTCCCAAACCTGTAAAGATTGGTCAGCGAAGATAAATGTCCTTCGTACACTGTCAGATTCTGACATTTCCAGAGATATGCGTGACGAGGTATGTAGAGCAATGTTGTACATTTTGAAAAGTAGTTCAAACGAATGACAATTGACGGGACGCCATTTTTTAGCTGGGGGGAGTATGTGACAGTTTTATGCATGTTTCTGGCAAAACTTTCGTCAGAGATAAATTCAGTCTGGTTGTTTGTTTTATTTTATTTTGGTGGTGGAAATAAAAAAAATAATAAAAGCTATTATAAACCTCCAAGTTTCTGAAAGAGGTCTTGTTGTGTTCTTTGAGTTATTATTACTTTCATGCGGGGAGATTGCATTGGGCCGTGGCCGTATTTGATTGGATGGTTCGCGCTTGATTGACCACATGGGTTGATTGCGTGGCCGCGATTGGTTTACGAATCAAGCCCGCGAAGTTTCGTGCATTTGAGGTTACCTTAGTAAGCTCACTTTTTTGTTGATTGTCATACTGTATAGTCTTGTGTTTTGTGTGGTGCCGAGGACGGAAAGTGGGCAGGTAAAGGCTTGTAAATCTTTATAGCAATAGCAAATGTAGAATTAAGCTATTCTAGCTGATATGCTGATTTCGAACGGGTACTCAATTATAATTCGGTTTGAATGCAAGTTGATATGTTTTTGTCATGTAAACAACTGTATATAATACAAGGAATATTTCCTAGGATCTCACAAAGCATTTGTGTTGCGTTAGATTTTAACACGAACTCTCACACTACATTGTATTTTGAAGCTCAGTTTTATTTGTAATTATATGTTTCAGGATGGTTTTTAATGACTCCAACTTTATGTAATAAGGATAGACTACTCGAGTCAAATTGACTGGGTAGGTACCGTATATATATTATACTGGAACAATTTGACTAGTTATGCCGGATACAAGCTTACTATTTTATTACATTGAGATATCCTAGTTATCCTGGTTCCATTACATTGAGATATCCTAGTTATCCTGGTTCCATTACATTGAGATATCCTAGTTATCCTGGTTCCATTACATTGAGATACTATAGTTATCCTGGTTCCATTACATTGAGATATCCTAGTTATCCTGGTTCCATTACATTTAGCTATTCTAGTTATCCTGGTTATTCCGGATACAAAACTTACTACCATCTAATATGACGTAATGTATATATTTTTGGTACAAATCTGTTTACTGTGAAAGTTATATTAATAATGTTCCGTTTTGTTTGTATTCAGAGTTTGGAATGTGTGTTGGAAGTCTATTGTTACAATAAAACCCCGTCGAACCCAACAAGTTGCCTTTTTGTCATATTCTACTTGGTGACCTCTGTTACAGTTATACTTTTGATGCACCTTCTATTTCTGGTTTAAGAAACGACCTGTGTCAACTCTATTGTTCGCGAATCCCCCTTGGGTTTGTTATAGACATAAATATCGTCTTCTTCAATTAAAATGTCTAGCAATGCTGTTGAAATGAAATAATGATAAACGTGATGCCAAACATCATTGATAGCAATGGATGATAAAACCAAAATGTTACCTAGAGATATCGAAGATAGTTTTCGACAACAGATAAAATCGATTCTTTCCGACTTTTTTATCGATTGGAACTAAGAACTTTATCCCAATGTCAATATCGAGTTCTTACTTTCTCGGAATCCATGCCAGAATAAACATCGGATATTGATTTTTTTATTCAAACTTTTTTTCCTACAGAGCACTTCTTTCTTTTGATGTCCTGGGTTTATATAGATAGTCCGATTTTGTCCCAATACTATTTTTGGTAAGATAGTTAAACATATATGAACGACACCAGATACAAATGTAACTTCGATTTTCTGTTAAAATAAAACTACACATTAACTTAAGGGGGAAAGCACAATGTTATTGTTTTTATCTTTTGAATTTCTGTCTTGGATTTGATGCCAAACCGACAAGAAGCGCCTCTGCAGAAAGTTGGTAGTTCACAAGTTTTGTGCCAGCGTCACGTAGAGGAATCCGGTTATATCACTGAAAAACAAACTCTACGCATATTGCATGAGAGAATTTTGATAGTGAATAGCTGTCCTTTTTTGATACAGTTATAGCCGGTATTAGATTTCAAATGGACAACCGCCCCCCAAAAATTAAGAAATTCGTTCCACGGAAGAATGAGACTTCTCTGAAACAATGCTCTCCCGAAAACTAACGAAAGCTGATCACATCGAGTTCGTTTCAATACTCGGTCATTGAACCATCAATTAATTTGCCCTGAAAGATCACAGGCGTCCTCGCGGATATTATCATCAAAGGCTTTGATGTGACAGTAGTTTCCTTAGTATGAGTTATATTTCCAGAAATAAAACAAATCGAATCTCAACTTTGAGCTACATGTAATTAAACCTTATAAGAATTAATGTCACGTAATAGGGCCTATTCATCAAATAACGAACGTTGTGGTTTTAAAGACATTATAGTGTACAGGTTTATCAAATATCAACGTTTGTTCTTATATCAAAATGGACAAATAAAAGTAACGATATTGAAGACACGATTTATGGGTTAATCTACAAATGACAGAATACAAATGAATACAATTCCCGAGTGACAAAATCACAGGAACGCAACAATTATAATTTAACAACATTTGGAGATATCGGTATTCTCTCTTCTCATACGTCACTGATGTACAAGATGTTGAATATCAACGTTTGTCTTTATATCAAAATGGACAAATAAAAGTTATAATTAGAAAATATTTTGATGAGTACATCAAAACTATATTGTGGCGACACGAACTTCTATCGAACTATTTCTTATGACAATATGACACAAGAAACAATATTATAGAAACCGCAGAATTGCTTGAGGTAAATTGGATCACAAATGATTACGTTTCCTGAGTGACGTTACAAAACATTCATCACAAAAAGGCACGATTAGAGTTTAACAACATTTGGAATTATTGGTATTCAGTCAAAATGTCTTTTTTTTCTCTGATTTCTGATCAAGTGTCTTTGTAACATTTTTCCACAATGCGCTGATTTTTGTCTTCATATCTACATCATAATAATCTAGAGGGTTCACTTCCGGTACCGTTCTGTGAAATAGACCTTCGGAATTCTTCAACATACAGTTAAAATCTCGCGCTGTAACGTTCACTGAGAGAAACTGTAAAACCTGGCGCATTTCCCCGGACAAATCCGTTTTTAACTTCTCATAACGAAGAATGTACAACTCCCTAGGAAATGTCAGCCAATCAAATACCATTTCTTGCCACTCACGTGATCTACTGTAAACAAACTCCCGCCAAGCTGGAAAATGAAAACAAAAACTGGAATTATAAACTTGGTTTCAAATTGAAGCTCAAATCAATTGAATAGTTCCTTTGTGGGATTTTTTTTGCTAAATGGAATCCGTTTTATATTTTCAAAATATTTAAGGAACGAGGATACCGTAATCACATTAATTTCAGTTTACTGCAACATAATGTTGTTTGTCATTGACTTTGATAACGATGTAAGAACTACATCGAAACGTCGTCACCCAATAAACCAAGAAGTTGTTATCCATAAGTAATTCTTCACCATATTGTTCAAGTGCTTTTGAATATCATTTTTGTCTTGAAAGGCGGACGGACAACCCACTCAACATTTCGCGTACTGTGGGCTATCCTTCGTCTTTATACTCGCAAAATATAAGTGCTATTCAGACACATATAGATCAGCTAAATACATCCCTGATAAATCACTGGTAACAATAAAATAAATAGCTTACCTCTGCCAAAGTTATTGGGAGTTGCTCGTCCTCGATGGCCCGCGTGTCGTCTGTTGTACTCAGCCAGTAAGGCCCCAAACGGTTTACGAACCAATAGAATACACTTCTGGAATAGGGCTTGAGCTCTTGGGCCCCATTCGTGTGTTTTCACGGCTATCACAGATGAATTCCTAATACCTTCTTCAGAAAAACCGTAAAGCTTAAAGGCGTAGTCTCTGTAAACACTGCCCGTGGCCCAACCTACAACAAAGAACAGCAACTCTTTATATGGATTGACAATTAAAATAGAGAATAGGAAACACTGAAGTGCCCATATTATCTGAAAATTATCGCACGCAAATAAACATTTATTCAAAGCCAGTCTGCAAAGTTTATAAATGGGTTTGACCCCTAGAGACTCGAATCTGCTCCCCGCTGAGAAAATGTAGAAAGGAATGGCCAACGCTCGGACCAATAAGGAGCTACGTGCAGAAAACAAAAAGTATCATATCACCATTAAACAAACGGGAATCTAAATAATCGATTCTGCAGAAAAAAATATAGATGATAAACCAAATTATAGTCTCCTTTTCTTCTTCTCGAGATTAATTTGAAACAATACGTACACCAGACAACAGATCCTTTCACTGCTAAACTTCTTTTCCCCCGAGACCGTTAAATGACGAGTTTAATACGACTATTTAATTCATTTGCAGCTGATATGTTGAATCAGATTGTAGAATAGAATATCTTAAGAAAATATATTGTGTAGGGCTGGATATAAGGGAACTTCTTTCAGGATTATTGGATATAAAATCTTCATATGAAATTGTAAAACTGTAATACTTTGTATGTAAAAAAGGCTTAGTTGTTATTAACTCAGTTTTTGTAAACAACTCAAGGGACAAAACCCATTGGGCTCATCTACTGTCTTCATTGTTTTTATGTATTGTGAAATATGAATGTATTCTTGACGGAGAGGGGTTATATATAACCCATTCCGGAATAAAGAAGTTGAAGTTGAAGTTTACTTTCAGTTTCAGTCAAAAGCCATATTTTGAACAATGGATTAAATTTGGAACTGCTTGGATTTCATTTATGAATGTGCGGCTAATAAACACAAACTTCGGCTTGAAAAGCCAGAGCTACAATTTACAAAAATTACCACGCAAAACTACAGCTTTTAAAAACTTTATTAAGACTGTCGGGATTTCTGGAGGGGGGGGGGGGTATTTTGTTATTCTGATAAGAAATGTCGGAATCAATAAAGAAACTCCTAAAATCCGATGTTACATCTCACCTCTATCTTACCTCTACATGGGCCTAGAATTCATAAACATTCCTTATATTCCTAAAGCCAGTTATTGCGCGGCGTTATATGTTATCAACGTCGTCACTCAATAAACCAACACGTTGTTATCCATAAGTTATTTTACACCGTTATTTTAACCGCCCATCTTCTAAATAGCATAACAAGATTTAAAATGACATGAGATGCCAAACTTTGGACTTTTTCCTAAATTTCGATTGTCTAGTCAAGTTCAACATTGGAAGAACTTTAAAAAACTTAATGACTGACATTGAAAAAAGAATTATCGGTAAAGTCAGTAACTCGTGATACGGACACATTTCAAATAGCCGGGATGTATGAGTACAATTTCAAGGATTTATTTGCTAATAAATCTATCGAAAAGTACATCCGCAACCTTGATACCAGCTAAAAGCTCTAATTTGGATTTCTTGACAAAACTGACAAACAATTACCTCATTCTGTTTGAACGAAAATGTCTCAATGTTTGGCAGCTCATGCCACCTAAACTAAAATAGCTGTCTTGTTTAAGTGACATTTAGAAGTTGAGCATAATAATGAAGGAAAGAACACTCTTCCGTTTGGATTTACAACTTCTTGGTCCTAACACCGCTAGCAAGTGTATATTTGCATATTTGTTACTCATCACTTGATAACGGTGTTAGGAGCTACACCGAAACGTCGTGTTCCCAATAAACCAATAGGTTGTAAACCCATACGCAAGAGTGTTCTTTCCTTCATTAAAATAGCTGTATCTGGATCCAAACCGTGGAATAGTTGATCTAGGTTGTTACAACCGATGATGACAAGTGTTTACTCAGTGTTATTAGTCCCCTGTTGACGTGTTATGTAGTTGTCACGAACTCGTCTGGATAATCAATAACCCAAAGACCACTGATATACAGAACACTGCCTGCTGTCACTGACATCGTGGCTTAAAGACAGGGGATTGTAGAAAGGGCAGGAAGGCTTGTAAATGACCCATTTATGAAGCTCGGCAACCTCTGAACCAATTATGTTCTCTCCAACAAAAACAAACTTTTGTTTCTTTTGTTCCGAAAAAACTCTTTGTAATACTGTTTAGTATAAGTTCACATTATTGGCAAAGGAGAAAAATGATATTAATGCGCACTAAAAGAGTCTGATGTCTTTTGCTAATTTATATATATGCTATATATACATAATATTTATATTTTATACATGATTATAAATACAAAAATAACGGGCACAGGGAAACTCTTCTTGACTAAAATAACGATGGAGACAAGTTTCAACTTGTGTAAAAAACGTGTGTATGTCATTAAACATGTATTCCTATATCGTCTTATTTCACGCAGGTCGTATATAAAATCGTTTTAGCATATTAACAGTATTACTCAGGCGGAGAACTATACTGGTTGACGCACAGGTGTGGCCTTCACTCATGTAACGATTTTTGCTAGGGCAATAAATGTATGCTTTTTAGCATGAGTGTCCATTTGTAAATACAAATACCGGCCTGGCTAAACTCTAAAGAGAAAATCGGTCTTACCTGTGGCTTGTTGAATAAGATGTCGGACCCATGTGTTACCAGAGCCCGGATAACTGACCAATGAAGTCAGGGGGAAAGGTCGGTCAGATAGACGGATTTTCTTACAGCTCCAACCCCTGACTTTAGCCAGGCGAGTAAATCGGGTCCCTTTGGGTGCTCCGTTAGGGGAATACACATAACCTCCACCACCTGGGTCCCAGGTATTCGGCTTAGACAGTTGAGAATGTGTAATCAGATTAAATACTCCTAAATACAGGACAACCACAAATATAACCAGAGACAGTTTCCATCGACATTTAAACGTCCGTCTTCCCATTGGCGAGGTAACGTCCTCCTGTCGATAATGTTTGTATAGAATCAGGAAACCATTTCTTCTATCTGTAGCCTTGTGTTCGCTCTCTTCCTGTATTAAACCTGTGCTTTGTAACGACTGACCGTGCATGGAAACTCTCAACAGATACACGACTACATTAAGGTAATTTGGTTCACTACGCAGATAGAAAACATCATTTAATCATGGTACAAGTGGGTAGAAAAAGCGTCATCCTTTAACAAAGGCCGGTCGGATACACCCGCAGATCTGACCGTCAGTAGACGTGTTTTCTATCCCTTACCGATTCACTGATACATTGGGAATGGCTGGGTATTTGAGCCTTATATGACTGGCTGTAACCGAGAGTACAGGTGCTTTAAGTGTGGCAGAAACAGTGTAGGTTTGTCGAAGACATGATATCCCTATAAATAACGCAGTGGAGAAGGAAGGCGGAGATAAATTAATGGCCTGATGTGGTTGAGGCAATTTTCCTCTTCTGAGCGGATTTCTTACTGTGAGTTCAGCTGGGTCATCGCTAAACACTCTAATGATATCTTATTACCGGTGTCTCTACAGTCCCGGGTCATCGCTAAACACTCTAATGACATCTTATTACCGGTGTCTCTACAGTCCCGGGTCATCGCTAAACACTCTAATGACATCTTATTACCGGTGTCTCTACAGTCCCGGGTCATCGCTAAACACTCTAATGACATCTTATTACCGGTGTCTCTACAGTCCCGGGTCATCGCTAAACACTCTAATGACATCTTATTACCGGTGTCTCTACAGTCCCGGGTCATCGCTAAACACTCTAATGACATCTTATTACCGGTGTCTCTACAGACTCGGGTCATCGCTAAACACCTTACTGACATCTTTTAGCTTTTCAGTTTATTCTCCAACATTTGTCAAAGATACATTAGCTCTTCAGTTTATTCTCCAACCTTTGTCAAAGATACATTAGCTCTTATATTTATTCTCCAGTCTTTTTCAGTTACTGTATACATGTACCTCCTTGCAACGTTTGGTGACTTTCTTATTAAATACTACCCTGTGTTATTAGATTAGGGTTCACTTCTTCAGCATCCCAGAGCACATATCTAATAAAAACCATTCCACTTTGTATCTGAAACGTTAGATATCAATAATAAGTTTTCGTGTACAACAATATCGATATTCTCCGGATGGGGCTAATTCAGTTACATATTGGCCCCTTCCGTCTTATATTGACCGCGGGGATGTTATGATAACGAGTCTTCCTCAAAGAAATGCCAAAAATACGATTGGTTCGTGGGTCGCGAACTGATTGTACCCAGCCCTCAATAAATTGTTCGAGAGCATTGCTATGCGAGCAATATTGTCAGTTTTGATTTTAGATAAATATCCCGACGGCAGTGAACATAACAAAGGAAAATCCAGCCTGAAGTACTGAAGCTCTCTAGTAACGTGGATGGAAGGAAGTGTTTGTCCTGGTGTTGTTCATGTCCAGTCGTCATTTGGGTGATTCCCTAAAAGTTTTGCAACAGACACAGCTGAGCAAAACGGGTTGCATATGCTAGGATAATTGTTTCTCCGGAAAAAAGATGCCATCTATTTGAAAGTTATAAGCCAAACACAATATGATAATAACTGGTTGATGTCAGATGCTTGAAGAGATGTGTAACATAACACTTAGCTAAAAAAAATGTATAACAAGAACGATGACCCAGGACTCCAAATACATCGCGACACGTTCTTGGATAACCGAAACCGATGAAGATAAAAATGATTCGTCTACTTAAAGGCAGCTTTTGGCATTTTGCAATCCCTTAAAATCCTTAAAATTAGACAAAGCGCACATTATCTATGTCCAGTTATATCTAAATTGTCTAAATAGAATGTAAAAGCATACGCAGAATTGAAATCTGGACACAACAACAACAACGATTAGAAACCTGTTGACTTTAATGTTCCACAAGCCTCAAGCTTATCTCTGTATGTAAAATTGAATTTCGTACTATGCTGTGAGCCTGTGATTGCTGTTTTACGCCGCACTCCAAAGTATTTCACTTTTATGACGGCGTTGCCAGGTTTAGGGGGACGGAAACCGAGCTCATTGTCCGAAGGAAACGCCCAGTACCTGGCAACTCTTTCACATACGGCGATCGAGTGAAAAACCACTCAGAAATTACAAAACTGTATCGATTAATCCATAAGAAAATGACTGCGTATAGGGATCAAAAGACATTATGGTTATTTTAGTCAAGAAGACTTTCCCTGTGCCCGTGTGTTTTAGTGTCCATAGATATGGATAGATATGTAACTCGTCCATATAGTGTAGATTTACACATTGATGCCTTGATGTAGGACCGCCCCATTGTCTTCTCGTAGCAGTTGATATACTGGTTGGAATAATCAATGTGACAGTCTCCCTGACGAATTATCACACGGTCTACATAAAACGGCGATAATTCCATTCCCAGTCATTTATTATCAGCAGTATAGATACAACATTCATGTGAGAATGCATTATTCACCAACAATCGACATAACAAGGGTACCCGGATGCAGAAAGTGTCTTAACGGCTGTGAAATACGAGAGGAAAACTAAGGCGGCACGAGCTTCAAAAGTTACCAATTCCTGTTTGAAATTACAGAGGTCTTGAAAAAGAAGAATAAACATCTGATACATTTTGAATGGATTTGGGTCCAGACCAACAGAGGAACCTTAAACAGTCTAAGTTTGATTGATTGGTGTTTATTTCAATTATATGGCTGCTCGAGTTGCTGATTGGTTGATTTCATGAGATGTTAATGTGATACACTTACCATTGTTGATCACCGGCACTTCGTCAATTTGCTCTCACAATTGTGTTTGGTAGATTGATTGATTGTTTTAGTTTTTCGATGGCATATATAAATATTGGTAGGCCTACAAACAAATTATTTCTAAATTTCGTTGCTTGCATGGCAGCCTAAAGTCCAAGATGCTACCTACTGGACCAGAGTCTACTGACTGACTTGCAGAATGCGTAAAGGTTATCTTGGGGATTGTTGTTGTTATATCAGAAGTCTATGAATAGGCAAGTGTGAAACGTCTCATTATACCATACTCATGGCATTGACGCCTTTTGACCTAGAGGTCGCCATAAACAGCGCCCTTTCTCGGTTAGTCAGAAACTGTGACTTTCTTCTCTTCCTCGTATGCACCGTTACGGGATGCATAAGAAAAAAGAGGGCGAACGATTTAGATGTGACAACAGTACTTGATGGAGCAAAAACTGAGGTTGATATAGTTGAAAATGAGACAAGGAATGCTTTGAGTCGGAATTTAGATATCGAAGTCGCGTGATCGGTAAAACTTTTATAAGAACCAATGCATTCTCCGAACTGCGGTCACTGTGATTGCAAATATTAAGTGGAGAGTGAATTTATTTTCTGATTTGAAATTGCTCAACCGTTGCCAATTTCAAAATCTACCACGCGTAAATTTCACATAATTTAGTATAAGCAGACAGCAAATAAAGGTAGCCAGTGCCCTGAATATGGTGCAATGGGACGTTTCACACTTACCCATTCATAGACTTCTGGTTACATAGATACGGGATTATAACGCCTGTATAATATTAAGTACAGGAGCTATGCTAAGTTACTGACCCACTGTAGTTCTGACAGTACAGGAATTAATCACATTAATACAGCAGGGGGAGATAACTCAACATCAGTCCGGGATAGAAATCCACTAAGTGAAGCAACCTTTGTGAACAAACGCTCCAGGGAAATTAACCAGAAAGAATCACTGAAACCTCCACAAGCCTAATTTCCACTTTCCATAGCTATTATGTTTAATTAATCCATTGTGCGGCACAGCTAATGTTTCCCAAGGTAAAGAGTAGGGCCTACATGGATTGGGTTATTTTATTACATGCGCTTACTGTCGTTCCATAGCGGTATGTATTCGGTCTAATTTACTTATTCTTCAGGCGAAGTAATGTATATCAATGGTTAGTGTCAATAAATGCCTCAATTAATCCAGTAACCAGAGCAAACAAATTATTAGTGTTTCTGTTCATTGTATTGTGACTAGACGCATTTATTGGTAGGGATTTTACGTAACGCGAAATTCACGTTATAACTGGGACTAAAATTGTAACTGTAAAGGAATACCACGTGATCGATGGATCCGTTGCTGATGATAATCTGCCTATCAAAACTATATTCCGTTTTGTTGCACTCTTACGGAGGCCTATTAGTGTCATGGGCGGTATCTGGATATTTCTGGTGGTTTTGAGCTGTTATCGGAATATTACACCTTTAGTAATTTCGTTTTGAAACGTTGTTCTTGGTATGTTATGGTGTATCAAGTTGCATCATAGGAAATATACGTCTAACTAAAATGATTTGCAGAGAAATACGAAACACGCATGAGAAAAGGTTCCCCCTAAAACGTTTTCTCCGCGGTGGGAACTTTTTCTCGCGATTAAAATTCATATTATTTACAGACATCATGTGATTTATCGCCGTGCTGGAAACGTTTTCACCGCGAAATGTTTCCATCCGCGGTAGAAACCTTTTTTTCTGCGGTGAGAACCTTTTTCCTTGTAATATAACAGTTCACATTCATTTTTCGGCATTCTCTGCAAATCGTTTTAATTAAAGTTATGATTCGTTTGATACACGCTTGATTTTCTTGTGCCTGTGTCTTTCTACTTAAACTTTTTTTCTCCATTGGATACTCTCTGAGTTTTGTTTACATTGATCTGATTCTTAATGACTTCGATAAAGATACAGGGAGTCTTTTTCTACCGATGGGTTAGCCAAGACAAATACCCAATGTTTACATTCTGTTCTAGCTGCGTGCTCTAGTTCTGCTTCTCCACACTGTTAGTTATATTACATACCGTACCATTCTCAAAGTAGCCTTTGGGGTAGCCAAAATATTTCAGCTCAATTCTTTGGTTTTGTGCGATTACGTTTTCCAGATAGTGACGTATCTATTCCGTGTCTGTCGGGAAAAAGCCGCATCCCTCCTTACATCTTAACAGAAAGTTAGATAAAATAAATACAAAATAATTGTATGACTGTTACACTTTTGATGCACCTTCTATTTCTGGTTTAAGAAACGACCTGTGTCAACTCTATTGGTCGCGAATCCCCCTTCAATCCGTCTTCTTCAGTTAACCAGTCTTACAATGCTGTTGAAATGAAATAATGATAAACGTGATGCCAAACATCATTGATAGCAATGGATGATAAAGCCAAAATGTTACCTAGAGATATCGAAGATAGTTTTCGACAACAGATAAAATCGATTCTTTCCGACTTTTTTATCGAATGGAACTAAGAACTTTATCCCAATGTCAATATCGAGTTCTTACTTTCTCGGAATGCATGCCAGAATAAACATCGGATATTGATTTTTTTATTCAAACTTTTTTCCTACAGAGCACTTCTTTCTTTTGATGTCCTGGGTTTATATAGCTAGTCCGATTTTGTCCCAATACTATTTTTGGTAAGATAGTTAAACATATATGAACGACACCAGATACAAATGTAACTTCGATTTTCTGTTAAAATAAAACTACACATTAACTTAAGGGGGAAAGCACAATGTTATTGTTTTTATCTTTTGAATTTCTGTCTTGGATTTGATGCCAAACCGACAAGAAGCGCCTCTGCAAAAAGTTGGTAATTCACAAGTTTTGTGCCAGCGTCACGTAGAGGAATCCGGAGAGGTTACAGGTTACAGAAATCCTACACAAAGTTAGATAAAATAAATACAAAATAATTACGCCAGATATGAGTGTTATACTTTAGATGCACGTTCTATTTCTGGTTTAAGAAACGACCCGTGTCAACTCTATTGTTCGCGAATCCACCTTGGGTTTGTTATAGACATAAATATCGTCTTCTTCAATTAAAATGTCTAGCAATGCTGTTGAAATGAAATAATGATAAGCGTGATGCCAAACATCATTGATAGCAATGGATGGTAAAACCAAAATGTTACCTAGAGATATGGAAGACGGTTTTCGACAACAGATAAAATCGATTCTCGCCGACTTTTTTATCGAATGGAACTAAGAACTTTATCCCAATGTCAATATCGAGTTCTTACTTTCTCGGAATCCATGCCAAAATAAACAATTGATATTGATTTTTTATTCAAACTTTTTCCTCCAGATCACTTCTTTCTTTTGATGTCCTGGGTTTATATACTGTAGTTAGTCTGATTTTGTCCCAAAACTATTTTTGGTAAGATAGTTAATTTAAACATATATGAACGACACCAGATACAATTGTAACTTTTCATCAAAATAAAACTACACATTAACTTAAGCGGGAAAGCACATTGTTATTGTTTTTATCTTGAATTTCTTTCTTGGATTTGATGCCAAACCGACAAGAAGTGCCTCTGCAAAAAGTTGATAATTCACAAGTCTTGTGTCAGCGTCACGTAGAGGAATCCGGTTAAGTCACTGAAAAAAGACGCTTCGCTTATTGAATGAGAGAATTTCGATAGTGAACAGTTGTCATTTTTTGATACAGTTAAAGCCGGCATTAGATTTCAAAAGGAAATAGCCCCCTAAAAATTAAGAAATTCGTGCCACGGTAGAATGAGACTTTCCTGAAACATTGCTCTCCCGAATACTAACGAAAGCTGATCACATCGATTTCGTTTCAATACCCCGTAATTGAACCATTAATTATTTTGCCCTGAAAGACCACAGGCGTCTTCGCGGATATTATCTTCAAAGACTTTGATGTGACAGTAGTTTCCTCAGTATGAGTTATATTTTCAGAAATAATACAAATGGAATCTCAACTTTGAGCGACATGTAATTAAAGCTTATAAGAATTAATGTCAAGTAAACAGTCATCAAATAAAAGATTACGAAACTTGTTGTTTTAAGGGCATTACAGTGTACAGGTTTATCAAATATCAACGTTTGTTCTTATATAAAATGGACAAATAAAAGTAACGATATTGGAGACACGATTTATGGGTTAATCTACAAATGACAGAATACAAATGAATACAATTCCCGAGTGACAAATTCCCCAAAAACGGAACAATTATAATTTAACAACATTTGCAGATATCGGTATTCTCTCTTCTCACGCATCGCTGATGTACAAGTTGTTGAATATCAACGTTTGTCTTTATATCGAGATGGACAAAGAAAGGTTATAGTTGGAGAATATTTTAATGAGTACATCAAAACTATATTGAACATCTATCGAACTATTTCTGATGATGAGTATGTTACAATATGACACAAGAAACAATATTATATAAACCGCAGAATTGCTTGAGGTAAATGGCAAATTAGATTACAAATGATTACGGTTCCTGAGTGACGTCACAAAACATTGATCACAAAAAGGCACGATTACAGTTTAACAACACTTGGAATTATTGGTATTGAGTCAAAATGTCTGTTTGTCTTCCATCTCTGATCAAGTGTCTTTGTAACATTTTCCCACAATGCACTGATTTTCACCTTCATATCCGCATCATAATAATCTAGAGGGTTCACTTCCGGTACCGTTCTGTGAAATAGACCTTCGGAATTCTTCAACATACAGTTAAAATCTGGCGCTGTAACGTTCACTGAGAGAAACTGTAAAACCTGGCGCATTTCCCCGGACAAATCCGTTTTTAACTTCTCATAACGAAGAATGTACAACTCCCTAGGAAATGTCAGCCAATCAAATACCATTTCTTGCCACTCACGGGATCTACTGTAAACAAACTCCCGCCAAGCTATAAAAAAATTTAAAAAATTTAACTATAAAATTGGTTTCAAATTCAAGCTGAAATGAATTAAATTATTCCTTTGTGTGATCTTTTTGCGTAAATAGAATCATTTCTTTTTTTCCGAATATTTACGGAGCGAGGATACCGTAATCCCATTAATTGCAGTTTACTGTAACATAGTGTTTACTGAGTATTAACAGTATGTGGTGATCATTGTTGAAGAACGTAAGAGGAAGGATCCGAGTTTGTTGTAATTTTAATTTTCTAGAAATATCTGATGATAACACGACAAAACAGCAAACTTATGAGGAAGTGTAATTCATTAAAATCAAATGTCTACAAAGAATCTTTAGATGGCATTTAGAAGTTGGAAGGTTACAGTAAGGTGAAGAATTACTCATGGATAAAACTTCTTGGTTTATTGGGCGACGACGTTTCGATGTAGTTTCTTACATCAAAAAATAAGTGTTATCCAGACAAAACTGTTAAATATCTTCTATTTCCATAATGGTCCACCGTCAGGACTTGGCATGCTCTCCCATATATATCAGCTTACATTCTTGATAAATCATTGGTAACAATAAAATAAAGCTCTCACCTCGGCCAAAGTTATTGGGTGTTGCTCGTCCTCGATGTCCCGCGTGTCGTCTGTTGTACTCAGCCAGTAAGGCCCCGAACGGTTCACGAACCAATAGAATACACTTCTGGAATAGGGCCTGAGCTCTTGGGCCCCATTCGTGTGTTTTCACGGCTATCACAGATGAATTCTTAATACCTTCTCCAGGAAAACCGTAAAGCTTCAAGGCGTAGTCTCGGTAAACACTGCCAGTGGCCCAACCTACAACAAAGCACAGCTACTCTTTATATGGATTGACAATTAAAATAGATAAAAGTTTTTTCATTTTATTTCATCGCGTCCCACCTTTAGCTATGTCACTCTAAGCGCCTGAGTTGACATGTCTCACTTTTGATTTTTTACGACAGAATAGGAAACACTGAAGTGCCAATATTATCTGAGAATTATCGCACGCAAATAAACCTTTTTTCAAAGCCAGTCTGCAAATTAATAAATTGGTTTGACCCCTAGAGACTCGAATCTGCTCCCCATTGAAAAAATGTAGAAAGGAATGGCCAATGCTCGGACCAATAAGGAGCTACGTGAAGAAAAGAAAAAGTACCATATCACCATTAAACAAACGGGAATCTAAATAATTGATTCTGCAGAAAATAAATATAGATCATATACTTAATTAGTGTCCTTTTCTTCTTCTCAAAATTAGTTTGAAACAATACGTACACCATACAACAGATCCTTTCACCCGGATAAAAACTCACTAAAACCCCAGACACAATTACTCAGCATGTCAGTATAGCCTATAAGTAAGTTATGGTTATCAGCTAACGTAAAAAAGAGGATATTTCCCGCCACTGTTTGTTTGATGGATGGATAGGGCAGACACTAGGATAATTCTAAATCTTTGAATGACATTGAGATCGGGAAAAAATAAAGACGTCTCGCCTGTATCGATTTAACTGACAACAGTTACATAACCAAGGGAGAAAAATATAAAAAGGATAGATTTCCGTATTATGCTAGCGTTGGAAAGAAGGTGTATATCATTATTTACACATGTACGCCTCGTGTCGCATTTAAGATGGCATGATTCATAACTTCTGATTGTGGGATTTGAATGATCTCACTGGGTGTCTGAGACAAACAATTGTCAGCAGACTGGCTGTAATACAAAGGCGTTTCCAATCCATTCAATTGTAATCCCAGTTGTTTCAAAGTGTTTCAAAACCATTGAAGAAATTAACTGATGGAAACTGAAAAAAAGAAAGAAATTCCATTGATTGAGTGATCGAAGACCAAAGTTACATCTAGCCACGATTAAAACGTAATTTCGCGAAACTACAAACGCTTAAAATCTTCTTTTTTGTGCTTCTTGTGAATAAAAGCAGATCATTTTGACAAATTGTATTTAACGGAAGAATACTAACATTTTCGCCAGAACAAGATATTTGCAAACCAAGGCAGAACAGTCTGTTTGGAACAAAGATTGTCCGCTGACAATGACTTCAAACTTTGGCTCTATATTCCTGTCAACTTAGTACGTAAAACGCTTCGATCGTAATAGGTTTAAACCAACTTTAAGTTAGGAAGATCTGAATTTCAAAGCCTAGCTAAGAGAAACGTCTGAGGCCGTGTAAGTGTTTACCGAGGCAGGTTTACAATAGTTAATTGATTTAGCCTCGTAGCAGCTGGGGACTCTAAGGTGTCTTACTTCCGTCTTCACAGGGATGAGTCTCTAAATAATAAATGTTGGCTGTGAATAAACTTGCAGACTTAAAACTGCTTTACTCTATCTGTGAGCCATTTTATGTGGATATATAGACCGAAGCTCGATAGAATATATATATATATTATCTTGTCTGAGAAATTATTGAGGAATCTATATATTTATGAACACTAAAACACACGGGCACAGGGAAAATCTTCTTGTCTAAAATAACCACGGAGACAAGTTTCGAATTGTGTTAAAAAGAGGTATATCATATATATAGTTAACATGGACAATTTCTTCTCGGTTACATTGGATTGACCTGTTCAAGTTGGGATGACAAAATAATATTCTCTCAGATTCTCTTCAATTCTTTATCCTTAGAGAATCACTTTCAGTTTCACTCATAGACGATATTTTGAACACTGGATTACATTTGGAACTGCTTTGATTTCATTTATGAATGTGCGGATATCAAGCAAAAACTACAGCTTTTAAAAAACCTTATTAAGGGGTGGGCTGAGAAGAAATGTCGGAATCAATAAAGACAATCCTAACGTCCAATGTTACATCTCACCTCAATCTCCCCTCTAAATGGGACTAGAATTCATAAACATTCCACATATCCATAAAGACAGTTATTGAGCGGTGTTATATGTTATCAGCGTCATCACTCATTAAACCAACACGTTGTTATTTCATTTCATTTCATTTATTCACCATAAAGTCGTTTTGTTTAATGATTACATAAAATACTGAGTTTGGCGGGAATAAAGTCTAAAAGACTTGTTCTATCCGTAAAAAATATAATTAACCATTCAAAAGAGGTTAACAGGGAAAGTTATAATACTATCTTAAGTTATAGCCAAAGTTTGCAACAAAAACATAATTAAAAAAAACTATTAATATAATAAATATGGCTATGGTACAAATACGTTATACGCAAGTAATGTAAGTGAAACAATTGTATATAAGATGGTCAAATAGGTAAATGAAAGGTGGGCAATTAAAGATTTATTAGCTAGTCCCTTACAAGTGATTTAAGAATTTATAGCTTTCATCTCTGCAGGAAGCCTGTTCCATTCACGTGGCCCAGATATGTGTATAGAAAAAAACGAGAGATTTGAATAATAATTTGGCCTGTATAGATTTAGATTCAATGTTCGTGTGTGTGGGAATGGATAGCGGACTGTTTTGTAAAAAGTGACTGAATAGAAGAGGGAAGTAAGTGAGGATGGTGTAGATATTTATGAGTAATGAGTAAGGTTGCAAAAGTACTTAGTTTCGGGAGCGGAATGATTTTTAAGGATATGAAAAGATATTTATTGTGAGCAAGTCTGTGAGAAAAAGTAATACTCTGACAGCTTTTTTCTGTACGATTTAGAGAGGTTTTTATAAATAAGTTATTTTACAGCGTTATCTATACTCGTCCATCTTCTAAATAACATAAACAGATTTAAAATGACATGAGATGCCCAACTTTCCAAACTTTTGCATAAATTTCGATTGACTAGTCAAGTTCAGCATTGGAAGAACCTTAAAAAACTTAATGACTGACATTGAAAAAAAATTATCGGCAAAGTCAGTAACTCGTGATACGGACACATTTCAAATAGCCGGGATGTATGAGTACAATTTGTTTGCTAATAAATCTATCAAAAAGTAGATCTGCAGCCTTGGTATCAGCGGGAAAGCTCTAATTTGGACTTCTTGATAAAACTGACAAACAATTGGCTCATTATGTTTTAAAGAAAATGTCCCAATGTTTGACAGCTCATGCCACCTAAACTAAAATAGCTGTATCTGGATCCAAACCGTGGAATAGTTGATCTAGGTTGTTACAACCGATGATGACAAGTGTTTACTCAGTGTTATTAGTCCCCTGTTGACGTGCTATGTAGTTGTCACGAACTCGTCTGGATAATCAATAACCCAATGACCACTGATATACAGAACACTGCCTGCTGTCACTGACATCGTGGCTTAAAGACAGGGGATTGTAGAAAGGGCAGGAAGGCTTGTAAATGACCCATTTATGAAGCTCGGCAACCTCTGAACCAATTCTGTTCTCTCCAACAAAACAAACTTTTGTTTCTTTTGTTCCAAAAAACTCTTTGTTATACTGTTTAGTATATGTTCACATTATTAGCGAAGGAGAAAAATTATATTAATGCGCACTAAAGGAGTCATGTCCTTTGCTAATTTATATATATGTTATATATACATACTTATTTATAATTTATACATATTTATAAACACAAAAAACGGGCACAGGGAAAATATTCTTGACTAAAATAACCATGGAGACAAGTTTCAAATTGTGTAAAAAAGGTGGGTATGTCATTAGAATACAGGACATTTCGTCCATAAACCATTTCGTCCCAGACACTTCGTCCATAAAGTTAGGTCATTTCGTCCATGAATATAGGACATTTCGTCCATAAAACTATTTGAGATCTTAGATGATAGGTCTTAGTCTTTAAGTAAATGGATGTCCATTTCTATCGATAGAGATTCAATACGTACCAGTTATAGGACATTATTTTGAGAATACAAGTCCATAAGTTTATGATTTCAGTCGTTTATTATGTGGACGATCTTAATCCGGTAGTCATACGGCTCTTGCCGGTTTTTCAATGCTAAAATTTACATCAGTGTTTGCATTGTCAAGAAATTCCACATAAGTGATGCTGGGCTCAGTCGACTTTTGTTCAAATACTTTAAATGTTCCCAAGACTTAGAAATAAAGTTGTAGGGACCGGACATTCACCCGCTCGTCTGCATGTTTTTGTAGAGTGACTGGGATCAGTTATCGTACATCCAACGTTAAAGCTGTTGTGACGTCATTTCTCGTGTTCGAACAGTCCCCCAAATCTAACTCCATACATTTTTATGCAATAACATGCCTCGATAAGTAAGCCGGTACGATAATTAATAATATTATTAATAATAGCAATAGAAAAGAATTTTCACAAGAATCCATAATCTACCAATTAAAGAGGTTCAGATCAGAATTTTTATTTAGCATTAATTTTAGCTTAGGTCTTCAATACCATGTGAGGGTGAGTCGCAAGCGTTTTGACAACCGCGGCAAGATTAACTAGGGGGAGGTAATTCATGTCTGACTTCCGTGTTTCCGTCATGAGACTCGAAAACACCGCCAAACTCGTCCATCAATTGATGGTTACAAACACCTATTGAATGAAGTTGTCAAAGAGACGTTTTATTCCTGACCAGAGTCAGCGTTGTTGGTAGATTTCCCTTGGATTATGTCATGGACGAAATGACTTGTATCCATGGACGAAATGACCTAAATCTATGGACGAAATGTCTTGGACGAAAAGGTTTATGGACGAAATGACTAGTCACCTGTCATTAAACACGTATGCCTATATCGTCTTATTTCACGCAGGTCGTATATAAAATCGTTTTAGCATATTAACAGAACTATACTGGTTGCCGCACAGGTGTGTCTTTCATTCATGTAATGAGTTTTGCTAGGGCAATAAATAGATGCGTTTTTAGCATCAGTGTCCATTTGTAAATACAAATATCGGCTCTTAACTCTAAGGAGAAAATCGATCTTACCTGTGGCTTGTTGAATAAGATGTCGGACCCATGTGTTACCAGAGCCCGGATAACTGACCAATGAAGTCAGGGGGAAAGGTCTGTCAGATAGACGGATTTTCTTACAGCTCCAACCCCTGACTTTAGCCAGGCGAGTTAATCGGGTGCCTTTGGGTGCTCCGTTAGGGTAATACACATAACCTCCACCACCTGGGTCCCAGGTATTCGGCTTAGACAGTTGAGAATGTGTAATCAGATTAAATACTCCTAAATACAGGACAACCACAAATATAACCAGAGACAGTTTCCATCGACATTTAAACGTCCGTCTTCCCATTGACGAGGTAACGTCCTCCTGTCGATAATGTTTGTATAGAATCAGGAAACCATTTCTTCTATCTGTAGCCTTGTGTCCGCTTTCTTCCTGTATTAAACCTGTGCTTTGTAACGACTGACCGTGCATGGAAACTCCCAACAGATACACGACTACATTAAGGTAATTTGGTTCAGTACGCAGATTGAAAACATCATTAAATCATGGTACAAGTGTGTAGATAAAGCGGCATCCTTTAACAAAGGCCGGTCGGATACAGCAGCAGATCTGACCGTCAGTAGACGTGTTTTCTATCCCTTACCGATTCACTGATACATTGGGAATGGACGGGTAGTTGAGCCTTCTATGACTGGCTGTAACCGAGTGTGCAGGTGCCTTAAGTGTGGCAGGAACAGTGTAGGTTTGTCGAAGACATGATATCTCTATAAATAACACTGGCCGGGATGCAGTGGAGAAGGAAGGCGGAGGTAAATTAATGGCCTGTTGTCGTGGAGGTAATTTTCTCCTTCTGCGCGGATTTCGTACTGTGGGTTTGGCCAGGGTCATTGTTAAACACCTTACTGACATCTTAGTACCGGTGATGATCTATGCTCCGGTCACTGCTTATTTTGTTGACAGGTTTTCAATTTCATCTGCATAGAAATTTTGCGTAAAGAAACAACGCAGATTCTGCATATTAATGTTTGAAATTCAAATTCCCGATTCTCCCAAAAAATTGAAAGCGTGGAGATTTCTTTGTCACCAATAAACAGAGGAGTGTTAATATATTTTATTTAAAAAAAAGGCTTTTACTGATACGTTAGCTTTTTAGTTTATTCTCCTACCTGTTCCAAATATACATTAGCTCTTCAGTTTATTCTCCAACCTTTTTCAAAGATGCCACAGCTTTTCAGTTTATTCTCCAACATTTGTCAAAGATACATTAGCTCTTCATTTTATTCTCCAACCTTTCTCAAAGATACATCAGCTCTTCAGTTTATTCTCCAACATTTGTCAAAGATATATACATTAGCTCTTATATTTATTCTCCAGCCTTTTTCAGTTACTGTATACGTGTACCTCCTTGCAACGTTTGGTGACTTTCTTATTAAATACTACCCTGTGTTATTAGATTAGGGTTCACTTCTTCAGCCTTCCAGAACAGATATCTAATAAAAACCATTCCACTTTGCATCTGAAACGTTAGATATCAATAAGAAATTTTCGTGTACAACGATATCGATATTCTCCGGATGGAGTTAACTCAGTTACATATTGGCCCCTTCCATCTTAAACTGACCGCGGGGACGTTATGATAACGATTCTACCACAGACAAATGTCAAAATACGATTAATTCGTGAGTCGCGAACTGATTGTACCCCGCCCTCACTAAATTGCTCGCTTGATCGATGTTTATTTTACTCCCTATGAGAACTATATTGTCAGTTTTGATTTCAGATAAATATTTCAAGACATTCCGAGAGCAGTGAACAAAACAAAGGAAACCCAACCTGAAGTACTGAAGCTCTCTAGTACCGTGGATAGAAGGAAGTGTTTGTCTGTGTTGTTCATGTCCAGTCGTCGTTTGGGTGAATTCCTAAAAGTTGTAGTTTTGAAACAGACACAGCTCAGCAAAGCGGGTTGCATATTCTAGGCTAATTGTTTCTCCGGAAAAAAAGGATGCCATCTATTTCGAAAGATATAAGCCAAACACAATATGATAATAACCGTTCGACGAGTACCTGGAAACTCTTCCACATACCGTTATCGAGTGAAAAACCCATTCAGAAATTTGTCAATTTGTATTTGGCCTGGGTGGAATTCCAACCCGCGCCGTATCGATGGAAGGCCTGTGTCGGACTGAGGGACTATCCCTCTAAGCGACTTAGCTATACCGAGACATCCCCGCCCCCTGACTATGTTAACCTTATGAGGATGCAAAACGATCAAAGAGTTGATATTGAACCAAGGAAAAGTGCCTACCTAAATGGGGAAATACATGCATTCTGCTTAAAGTGCCAAAACATAGATAAAATTTCTTTGAAACAAAATTAGATAATTGTTCGTCATTTTTGACAAGAAGTATGAAATAGGAGCTTTCTCCACCTATCAATCTCGGATATGTGCGTATAGGTAGTTTTTATAAGCTTTCGGCTCACATGGATAATTGGCTTTACCAATATTTTTTTTATTATTTCAACGTCGATACTTTAGTTTTTCAAGGTACTTCAAACGCTCATATTCTCATCACGACCAATATGAACAAAAATCCGTTTTTGCAGCTCATGCCACTTTTAGCCGAGAAATCTTGGCTCTGCCGAATTTTTTTGTTCTCCGTATTCGTCATATGACGAACACGGAAAAAAAATAATTCGCCAAAAGCCAAGATTTCTCGGCTAATGCCACTTTAAGCAAGGTGAATACTTTTGACGTTAGCCTAAACATTTGTTAGCTCCGGCATGTAGTGTTTAATTTTGGCTTGAGACCCGGCGGGCCGAACCCCACGGAAGATAGCCAGAAAAAATGACTGCCGTATTCGCGGGAAAATGTTCCAACCGCACTAGATATTAATTAATTTAAAGAAATCGGGTCTATAGGCCTAATTCGACAATCGGTCAATTGATATCAAAACAGAAAAGTTTGGACATCCATTCAAAGGTGACTAAATCCATTTATTGTATTTGTGAATGCAAGTTTTCGAGACAAAAATCGGGGCTTTTCTACAATCCTCGCTGCCAAGGCACCTCCCCTGAGGATTATTGACTACAATTAAATATTGGTACAAACGAATTATTCCTAAATTTCATCGCTTGCTTCGTATCAGCTTAAAGTCCAAGATGCTACCTATTTGACCAGAGTCTGCTGACTGACTTGCGGAAAGCGTAAAGGTTATAGTATAGATAGGGGACTAACGCCTGTATAATATTAAGTACAGGAGCTATGCTAAGTTACTGACCCACTGTAGGTCTGGCAGTAAAGAAATTAATCACATTAATACAGCAGGGGAGATAACTCAACATCAGTCAGGGATAGAAATTCACTAAGTGAAGCAACCTTTGTGAACAAACGCTCCAGGGAAATTAACCAGAAAGAATCCCTCCACAAGCCTAATTTCCACTCTCCATAGCTATTACGTTTAATTAATCCATTGTGCGGCACAGCTAATGTTTCCTATGTAAAGAGTAGGGCCTAAATGGATTGGGTTATTTTATGACATGCTCTCATTGTCGTTCTATAGCGGTATGTATTTGGGCTAATTTACTTATTCTTCAGGCGAAATAATGTATATCAATGGTTAGTGTCAATATATGCCTCAATTAATCCAGCGCTATTAAAGTGGCATGAGCTGCCAAAATTCGCAGTTTTTTCATAACTTCTGATTGTCACGACGGTAAGAGGCTTTCAAGGCTATCGAAAAACTAAATGATTGGCGTTGAAATGAGAAAAATCCATACAGTTTGTGGCCTGTATGAACCGAAAACGTGTTCAAAAGTAAACAAAATTTAAATAACCGGGACGACCATTCATTCATTCTAAGCCAAAGTTAGTTCAAAACAGTACTTTATCGTACATTTTCGAGACTAGAAGCATTAAAAAGCTTCTGAATTCTACCTTTTGAGAAAAATAGCCAATAATTTCAGCATTCTGTTTTAACGTCAAAATGTCAACATTTTGGCAGCTCATGCCTTTAAGTAACCAGAGTAAACAAATTATCAGTGTTTCTGTTCATTGTATTGTGACTAGACGCCTTTATTGGAAGGGATTTTACGTAACGCGAAATTAACGTTATAACTGGGATTAAAACTATAACTGTAAAGGAATACCACGTGATCGATGTATCATTTGTTGATGATAATCTCCCTATCAAAACTATATTCCGTTCAGTTGCACTCTTACGAAGGCCTGTTAGTGTCATAGGTGGAATCTGGATATTTCTCGTGGTTTTGAACTGTTATCGGAATATTACCCCTTTAGTAATGTCATTTTGAAACGTTGTTCTCAGTATGCTATAGTGAATCAAGGGTGCATTATGGGAAATATACGTCTAACTAAAATGATTTGCAGAGAAATACGAAACACGCATGAGAAATTGTTCCCCCAAAACCTTTTTTCTGCGATGAGAACCTTTTTCCTTGTAATATAACAGTTTACATTCATTTTTCGGCTTTGCAAATCGTTTTAATTAAAGTTATGATTCGTTTGATACGTTCTTTATTTTCTTCGAGATACAGAATCTCCCGTCTCAAAACCAAGTTTTCACTTGTGCAAAATTTTGTTGAAGGCACACTCGTCTTGAAACCCCAGAATATTGTTTACATGAAAATCAGTGGGCGGTTTTCTGTATTTTTCCCAGACAGATGAAGTTAGGAACTATATATTTTTTACCAGAAATGGAAACGTTTGGCATCATTTTGTATTATTCATTTTTCAGGTTCAACAGATTTTTCAGGTACCCGCAATGTAAACAAATCCCGAATCTGAGCATGCGCGCAAGCGCCCTAACGACTTGAGTCGTGTATGCTATCTAACGACACAGTATCATTTTACTAACTTTATCTAACCATCGGGTAAAAGGGACTATTAAAGCCTGCTGATAAATTTAGAGTGCAAAATACAGACAAACGTCTGAAATGAGGGTAATCCAACACATAAGTTAACCGATCCTGATCGAGCTTCTTCGTTTGTTTTTCACTCTTATTTATATATTCTAAGCCTAAGCGGACATGTTTTATGTGGACTAATTTTAGTGGTAGTAGTAAGCTCGTGTAAATTGGTTTTCTTGTCAAATGTCAAACAGGCTACGATAGCAAGTGGGCCTTTAAAGACGAAAAACACTGGAAATGTAGAAAATTCCACCCGTGGCGCTAATTGTGCTCCGTAAAGTCTTCCTTTCGTGGCTACTTTTCATATCGCTATATCAAACCACATCCAAAATGGCCTACAATCTACCCGAGGTTACTTTACTTATGTAATCCACGAGTGATTTTGAAGCTTTATCGAAGCGCTAAATATTATGTTACCATGTGTTTGGGAGAAGAGAACACAACGTGAGGCTGGTAAGTGAGATTCGAATGGTAGTTCGATCACATGGTATACCTTTACGGATAATATGAATATATGGTTACATGAAAGGCGAGTTGCCTGCTTTTACGTAACTGCCCATAGCAACATATCTCTACAGTATGGGTTGCTATGGCATTTACGTGAAAACTTTCACTTCGCCGCTTTGTGAAACAGGCTCCTGGGCCTGTTTCACAAAGCGGCGTAGATGTATTTTTTGCCTAGTTTCATACTAACGTATCTCTTCAGTATGGGTTGCTATGGCAGTTACGTGAAAACTTACGCTACGCCGCTTTGTGAAACAGGCGCCAGGGTAAGACAGGAAGGTCCGTGGCTGGCTGTCTATATTATACCCACTTTCCTCTGTCACGAAACCTGGCAACGCTGCCAACACCAACGTAAAACACCAATCAAATATTAATTTTCTTTCTTTTTTGTTCCTGTTGTTGTCGCATTAAGAATTGGATCCTGGGATAAAGTGAGGTTAAGTCTGAAATTGAGACAATGGCCGCGTTCGATCGGGACAAAAAATTGACACAAGTTGCAGTTCGACCACAATTGAACGTATTTTTACAATGTGGCACCCCGCATCAAACTAAATGGGTCAAGTTCGCCCTCCCGGTTCAGTTGGGAGTGGGAATGGGTTTTTAAAACATTGATATTTTACGCCGCACTCAAGATTATTTCACTTTAAGGCACACTTGCCACGAAAACCCAGAAAACTGTTTACATAAAAAACAGTGGGCGGTTTTCTGTATTTTTCCCGGACGGAAGAAGTTAGGAACTTTCTATTTTTACCAAAAATAGAAAGTTTAAGCATTATTTACTATTTTTAATTTGAAATTGAAAATTAGATTTATCAAGTACCCGCAATATTAATAAACCCCGAACCTGAACATGCTCACAAGCGTTAATGTTTGAATCGTGTGAGTGATCTAACGGCACGGTATTATTATACGTACTTTATCTGAGAAATACATAATGACGATCGGGTAAGAATGGCTCGAAAAGGCGGCTGATAATTATTTGAGTGTGAACCACAGACAAAAAAGCCTGAAATGAGGGTAATGTAACCACTAAGTTAACCGACACTGATCGTTGTTGTTGTAATCAGGCTTCGATTCTTCGTTTGTTTTTCACCCAGATTCCTACATTCTAACGGGACATATTTTGTAAACTATATAAATTGGTTTTCTTAACAAATGTTCATCAGGCTGCGGTGGCAAGTGTGCCTTTATATAGCGGCGTTGCCAGGTTTAGTGGAGGAGGAAAGCGGGCTTTTTACCCGGAAGAAACCCCCGAGTTCATAGATACTTTATTGTCTTTTTTGTTTATTTTTTTTTCTTCGTTTTTAGATTATTAAGGTAACTATATGTGAAAATCACCAAATGATCGTTAATATTAGCAACTATCTTTATATGGAATATCTCAAACCCGCAAGGGTTTACTTTCCCGCCATCATTTGCTTTATGTATTCAAAACATTTTAGTCTTACTTTTTTTTCTTCTATATGTTTACTATATGAACCATATTTCATTGTAAAATTCATTCTAATTGGTGAATAAATAAACAAACAAACAAACAAACAAACCTTCGGCGAGTACCTTGTCACTCTCCCGCATACGTCGATCGAATGAAACATCCCCTCATAATTTTTTGATTTGGTCTGAGTGGGGTTCGAACCCGCGCCGCCTTTGATGGGAGGCTTGTGACAGACTGAGAGACTATCGCTCTAACCGACTGAGTTACCGAGCCCGGCAAAAAATGGGACCAGTGTTTATATAAACACATACTTACATTGATTGATTGTTTGGTGTTTTACGCCGCACTCAAGATTATTTCACTTATATGGCGGCGTTGCCAGTTTTATTGTGGGAGGAAACCGGGCTCTATGCCCGGAGGAACCCACGACCTTCCGTTGGTAACTGGCAACCATCCCACGTAGGTCGTTCAAGTGAAAACCCAGACCGAAAATTTTCCAATTTTTTTGGGAACTGAGTGGGATTCGAACCCGCGACCCATTGGTGGAAGACTGTTCGGATTGAGCGTCCAACGCTCTACATACTGAGCCACGGAGGCCCCGCCACATACTTACAGAAGCCAAAGTCGGATAAAATTCTAATATATTTGTTTGCAAATACCATTCATTTTCCTTCATCACTTTAAGATTGTATTTATATAGCTAAAAAGTTATTAAAATTGACCTAAACAGCACCCGAGCTCGGGGTTATTTTTGAAAGGTAACACCAAGGCTCTCTGTCGATGGAAGGTCACTGTCTGTGCCCACTCTGAAACTTCGGGAATTTACGTGCGTGAAATACCCTCTGATAGACTGCAGGTCATTTTGAATGTGGCGACTAAAAAGGTAGCCGTGTAACGTACAATTTCCATATCCTCTTCAGGGCCCATCGAAAGTGTCCTCGTGATAATGTAAGGGACCGAAATACTCTGTTTGTTAACTTTCAGGCGCGATCAGTTTTATAATTGAAGTATCGGAGGATTCCTGGAATGCACCGAAACGGCGTCTCTTCTTTGCGTTACACAACATGTGCTTTACCGGGCTAAATATATTATATAAACAAATATCTTTCTAATGATATTAGCATTTAATAAATTTCTAATTATTTTTATTTTCTTTTTTCGTCTGTAGTAAAAAAAATTGATATTTACTTTCGACGCCATTTTTATTCAGCCCAAGAATACGGTGATTTACCGTATAAAAACAACAGTACCCAGCCCAGAATCATCTGTAGAGCATCATTTTCAGGGCTTTGACCTACATCACTTTCAGGGCTGTCTCGGCGCGCACATTTTTAACATAAACAAATATAAAAAATCGTAACTTGTTTCACAATTGAAATATGATCTAATAACCCATTTTTATACATTTTTGGAATTGTGTTTAATAATGGTAATTTGATGACTGCATCGCGAGTTGTGGATAGCTTCAGTTAAAATATCTGCTCTCAAAACTGAATAAAGATTTCCTTGGAAATATAACTGTAGGACGTACTGGTAGCTAAACAAAAGGATTGAGAAGTAATCGAGAATTTGTTGCACATACAATAATTTCATCAGATATTTTTTTGCGATATTTAAAGAGAAATATTCCGTTTTAGAAATAAAAATCTTAAAAGTTGATGGATACTACTAGGTTTTTTCAGTTGATAACACTTAGAAAAGTGTATTTATGGCTTTTTTTTGTGATGGGAATCTCTAAAACTGAGGTAAACCCTCTCAAGTGACGAACAGCCCCACAGGTGATGTTGGGCCTAAGAGTGCATCTGGGGGTAAGTTGATGGATACCAATAAGCTAGTTAGGTTGATAACACTTACAAAAGTGCATTGGTGGCTCTTTTTAGTGATGAGAATCTCTAAAACTGACGTATAGCCCCTCAAGTGACGAACAGCCCCACAGGTGATGTTGGGCCTAAGAGTGCACCGGGGGGTAAGTTGATGGATACCAATAACCTATTTAGGCTGATAACACTTACAAAAGTGTATTAATGGCTTTTTTAAGTGATGTGAATCTCTAAAACTGAGGTATAGCCCCTCAAATGACGAACAGCCCACAGGTGATGTTGGGCCTAAGATGTATTTGGGGGTAAGTTGATGGATATCAATAAGTTATTTAGGTTGATAACAGTTACAAAAGTGTATTAATGGCTTTTTTAAGTGATGTGAATCTCTAAAACTGAGGTATAGCCCCTCAAATGACGAACAGCCCCACAGGTGATGTTGGGCCTAAGATGTATTTGGGGGTAAGTTGATGGATATCAATAAGTTATTTAGGTTGATAACAGTTACAAAAGTGTATTAATGGCTTTTTTAAGTGATGTGAATCTCTAAAACTGAGGTATAGCCCCTCAAGTGACGAACAGCCCCACAGGTGATGTTGGGTCCAAAAGTGCATATGGGGGTAAGTTAATGAATACAATTAAGCTATTTAGGTTGATAACACTTACAAAAGTGTATGGATGGCCTTTTTTAGTGATGGGAATCTCTAAAACTGAGGTATAGCCCCTCAAGTGACGAACAGCCCCACAGGTGATGTTGGGCCCAAAAGTGCATATGGGGGTAAGTTAATGAATACAATTAAGCTATTTAGGTTGATAACACTTACAAAAGTGTATGGATGGCTTTTTTTAGTGATGGAAATCTCTAAAACTGAGGTATAGCCCCTCAAGTGACGAACAGCCCCACAGGTGATGTTGGGCCTTAGAGTGCATATGGGGGTAAGTTAATGAATACAATTAAGCTATTTAGGTTGATAACACTTACTAAAGTATATTGATGGCTTTTTTAGTGATGGGAATCTCTAAAACTGAGGTATAGCCCCTCAAGTGACGAACAGCCCCACGGGTGATGTTGGGACTAAGAGTGCATCTGGGGGTAAGTTAATGAATGCAATTAAGCTATTTAGGTTGATAACACTTACAAAAGTGTATGGATGGCTTTTTTAGTGATGGGAATCTCTAAAACTGAGGTATAGCCCCTCAAGTGACGAACAGCCCCACAGGTGATGTTGGGCCCCAGAATGCATCTGGGGGTAAGTTAATGAATGCAATTAAGCTATTTAGGTTGATAACACTTACAAAAGTGTATGGATGGCTTTTTTAGTGATGGGAATCTCTAAAACTGAGGTATAGCCCCTCAAGTGACGAACAGCCCCACGGGTGATGTTGGGACTAAGAGTGCATATGGGGGTAAGTTAATGAATACAATTAGGCTATTTAGGTTGATAACAGTTACAAAAGTGTATGGATGGCTTTTTTAGTGATGGGAATCTCTAAAACTGAGGTATAGCCCCTTAAGTGACGAACAGCCCCACAAGTGATGTTGGGCCTAAGATGCATTTGGGGGTAAGTTAATGAATACGATTAAGCTATTTAGGTTGATAACAGTTACTAAAGTGTATTAATGGCTTTTTAAGTGATGGGAATCTCTAAAACTGAGGTATAACCCCTCAAGCGACGAACAGCCCCACAGGTGATGTTGGGCCCCAGGGTGCATCTGGGGGTAAGTTAATGAATACAATCAAGCTATTTAGGTTGATAACACTTACAAAAGTGTATGGATGGCTTTCTTTAGTGATGGGAATCTCTAAAACTGAGGTATAGCCCCTCAAGTGACGAACAGCCCCACAGGTGATGTTGGGCCGAAGATGCATTTGGGGGTAAGTTGATGGATATCAATAAGTTATTTAGGTTGAAAACAGTTACTAAAGTGTATTAATGGCTTTTTAAGTGATGGGAATCTCTAAAACTGAGGTATAGCCCCTCAAGTGACGAACAGCCCCACGGGTGATGTTGGGACTAAGAGTGCATCTGGGGGTAAGTTAATGAATGCAATTAAGCTATTTAGGTTGATAACACTTACAAAAGTGTATGGATGGCTTTTTTAGTGATGGGAATCTCTAAAACTGAGGTATAGCCCCTCAAGTGACGAACAGCCCCACAGGTGATGTTGGGCCCCAGAATGCATCTGGGGGTAAGTTAATGAATGCAATTAAGCTATTTAGGTTGATAACACTTACAAAAGTGTATGGATGGCTTTTTTAGTGATGGGAATCTCTAAAACTGAGGTATAGCCCCTCAAGTGACGAACAGCCCCACGGGTGATGTTGGGACTAAGAGTGCATATGGGGGTAAGTTAATGAATACAATTAGGCTATTTAGGTTGATAACAGTTACAAAAGTGTATGGATGGCTTTTTTAGTGATGGGAATCTCTAAAACTGAGGTATAGCCCCTTAAGTGACGAACAGCCCCACAAGTGATGTTGGGCCTAAGATGCATTTGGGGGTAAGTTAATGAATACGATTAAGCTATTTAGGTTGATAACAGTTACTAAAGTGTATTAATGGCTTTTTAAGTGATGGGAATCTCTAAAACTGAGGTATAACCCCTCAAGCGACGAACAGCCCCACAGGTGATGTTGGGCCCCAGGGTGCATCTGGGGGTAAGTTAATGAATACAATCAAGCTATTTAGGTTGATAACACTTACAAAAGTGTATGGATGGCTTTCTTTAGTGATGGGAATCTCTAAAACTGAGGTATAGCCCCTCAAGTGACGAACAGCCCCACAGGTGATGTTGGGCCGAAGATGCATTTGGGGGTAAGTTGATGGATATCAATAAGTTATTTAGGTTGAAAACAGTTACTAAAGTGTATTAATGGCTTTTTAAGTGATGGGAATCTCTAAAACTGAGGTATAGCCCATCAAACGACGAACAGCCCCACAGGTGATATTGGGCCCCGGGGTGCATCTGGGGGTAAGTTAATGAATACAATTAAGCTATTTAGGTTGATAACACTTACTAAAGTGTATTAATGGCTTTTTTAGTGATGGAATCTCTAAAACTGAGGTATAGCCCCTCAAGTGACGAACAGCCCCACAGGTGATGTTGGGCCTAAGATGCATTTGGGGGTAAGTTAATGAATACGATTAAGCTATTTAGGTTGATAACACTTACTAAAGTATATTGATGGCTTTTTTAGTGAACTTTCAACTTTTGTAAGTGTAATAAACTGAAAAAGCTCACTGGTATCCATCAACTCACCCCCAGATGCACTCTTGGGCCCAACATCACCTGTGGGCTGTTCGTCACTTGTAGGGCTATACCTCGTTTTTGGAGATTCCCATCACTAAAAAAAGCCATCAATACACTTTTGTAAGTGTTATCAACCTAAATAGCTTAATTGCATTCATTAACATACCCCCATATGCACACTTGGGCCCAGCATCACCTGTGGGGCTGTTCGTCACTTGAGGGGCTATACCTCAGTTTTAGAGATTCCCATCACTTAAAAAAGCCATAAATACACTTTTGTAACTGTTATCAACCTAAATAACTTATTGATATCCATCAACTTACCCCCAAATGCATCTTAGGCCCAACATCACCTGTGGGGCTGTTCGTCATTTGAGGGGCTATACCTCATTTTTTTAGATTTTCATCACTAAAAAAAGCCATCAATACACTTTTGTAAGTGTTATCAACCTAAAAAGCTTAATTGTATTCATTAACTTACCCCCATCAGATGCACCCTGGGGCCCAACATCACCTGTAGGGCTGTTCGTCAGTTGTGGGGCTATACCTCAGTTTTAAAGATTCCCATCACTAAAAAAGCCATCAATACACTTTTGTAAGTGTAATAAACTGAAAAAGCTCACTGGTATCCATCAACTCACCCCCAGATGCACTCTGGGGCCCAACATCACCTGTGGGGCTGTTCGTCACTTGTAGGGCTATACCTCGTTTTTGGAGATTGTTATCAACACAAAAAGCTACCAATACACTTTTGTAAGTGTTTTCAAGTGAAAAAGCTCACTGGTAACTATTAATTTACCCCCAGATGCACCCTGGGGCCCAACATCACCTGTGGGGCTGTTCGTCAGTTGTGGGGCTATACCTCATTTTTGGAGATTATTTTTACTAAAAAAGCCATCAATACACTTTTGTAAGTGTAATAAACTGAAAAAGCTCACTGGTATCCATCAACTCACCCCCAGATGCACTCTTGGGCCCAACATCACCTGTGGGGCTGTTCGTCGCTTGTACGGCTATACCTCGTTTTTGGAGATTCTCATCAATACTAAAAAGTTACCAATACAGTTTTGTAAGTGTTATCAAGTGAAAAAGCTCAGTGGTATCCATTAAATTACCCCCAGATGCACTATGGGGCCCAACATCACCTGTGGGGCTGTTCGTCACTTGTTATCTCATTTAGGCAGATTTTCATCATTGAAAAACAGTCCATATTGCCAACATACCATTGATAGTGTCATTTAAGCATATGTGTCAATTGGTTATTTTAGAAAACATTGTAAATACATATAAGCCCTTTTCGAGTTTGACTGAAATCATACGAGACAATTCGTGCTTGGGGGTATTTGCCACCAGGTATGCATTTGAACGGTCGTTTGCCTGTCCGTGTATGGTTCATTTCCATAGAAAAGCTGACAAAGTTTATAGAAGTGATTTATCATTCCTTCTTCCGTATTAAATGTATTAATTGGTCTTTTGAACATGGATGATATTCATTTAGCAAGACTTTACCTCTGCTCTCTTATAAAAGTATTAAAAATGCTGATTGCTTTAATTATTTAAAATTACGATATGGTCTTTGTAACATGAGACAAATACAACATTTGCATTAAAATTATGGTTTACCCTACAATTAGATGTGGTTCTTGATTTTTCAGTTTAAATAGAAGCTGAAATTCTTTTGACAATAGGAAATCACAAAAAAAAACAACACTTTAAAGACGTACTCGCTACCATGGCCTTTCTCCTGTATGATAAGAAAGATAATATACAGTACATTAAAACAACTAAAATTCAATATGGGTCATATTGTGCATGTCCAAGTATATTCAAAAGATGTAAATGGGTGCGTACAAACATCCGTAGAAATTAGAATTGAAGCCCGAACAAAACAACCACAATTTAAAACAACATTGGTAAATTTAAATTAGACAAAACTCATTTTGAATATGTCACGTTGAGTTAAAACTGTAAAGTTAAAAACAGTTTTTTTAATGATTTTTGAATTTATTTGATAATTGTTTTACTTAAAAGTGTGATTATTATGATAGACCTACATGTTTGAGAATCTATCGATTCATGTTATGCTGTTGCATATGCAAATTAAAATAAAATATCATGTTTTAGTGCTTGAGTTTTTTTTTCCTACACAGGGTAAATAAAATTGCCGACGTATTCACTCACTAAATGCAAACTCAGAAAGATAAAAAAAAAGAAAATTGCAAAATATATTTATTTTATCAGGAGAAAGAGATGAGAAAGATTAGTAATGTTCCCCTTCGTACTTAAAACAGGTCCTAGTTTTCGCATTTTTAAGCAAAAAAAGTACGAGTGAACATAAGTCCTGAGAAATATACGAGTGTATCCGAACAGCTTACAGGAAAATGTACGAGTCAGCCCCACAAGTGATGTGAGAGCGCCCTGAAAATGATGGCCCCACAGATGATCCTGTGGTAGACCCTACTCTATAAAAAGCGCAGACTGTCCGAGGCGTGTCAAAGCCGACCGGTAGCGAGCGAAGATAGCCGAAGGATGTTCCGAGTGTGTCTGTGCCATGGAAAAGATTGTATTTAGTTAACTCTGTCTATTCTCCACTATAAACGAAAATCCTCTTTGTTAAAGACGGCCTTATGATAGATAAATATTTTATTAACGACTAATTCCTGATTTTGACTTCGTGTCCTAGATAATATTATAATTTATTTACAATAATCTTTTAATCATGAACGATGAGTCGACGGATCGACGAATGCAGCCAATGCCCCTTATCTTTTGTTTACTTTAATACTAAGCAAATGTCATTATGGGAGGCCTATGAAGACTGTAAACAATAAAATCTCTTGAGACCGTAAATATTTTGTATATTTATTCTATCCATCCTTTTTTCTTTTGACTTGATTTCAGCTCTATCTCTGGAGCAGTCACTTTTTTATAACGGTGAAGAGCAGTATGTCAATTTTGTTCACAAAAGACGTCCATGGTTAAACATCGATGAAAAGTCACTCTCAGAAAGATGCCTTTTTTACGCGCGTCCTTCCAACTTCATCAGACTGTATATATGGCGGCACGTCCGTCCGTCTGTCTGTCTGTAATTCATTTTAAAGGCATAGAGCCCTACCATTGAACAGATTGTTAGAGGCATATTCTCAGATAATTTTACCGCAATGGTGCGATTTGTGCATTTTATATTGATCGGTAATCTGTGGTCAAATTATCTTTTTCCTACCAATTGTGAAGTTCCTCGATTTTCTATTTGTTCGCCTGTTGCTGCTAATTCTACGCTCCCCTACGACTATGGACTGTCAGCCCCCGCCATCCACATGGCATTGGAGTACATAGCTCTGAATTACGGAGATTATTTTACCATCGAATATATCTACGTCGACAGAGGGACGGATTGTTCGGCGACCGACATGGGAGCAATAGCTTCGAGAATTTACACCCAACATGACGTCGTCGCCTTTATTGGACCAGGTAAGAGGTTAGTACGCAGTATGTTGAGTGGATTGAAGTTTAATTCTGATACGGCCGCACGGCCTTCTTCGATACCATGTCTACATAGGGTACATTTGAAAAATTTACGAGTTACTCTCGGAACTTAAAAAAAATGATAACTCTACTCACCTAAAATTGTGTCAGAAAGCTTCTTTGATAATCCCTTTGTAGAGTTAAACCATCATATGTGGCCTTAAAATCAGTTAGCAACGAATGTCGCTGTTTAAATTCCCTCTGTGTTAAAAGCAATTTTTCTCCGACGATGACACCGCCATCTACCGGGAAGTTTCAAATCATGCTCGCGGTCGCGGAAACTCGGTGTCAACGCAAAGGGAGTTTAAACTGCGAATTTCGTCGCTGGCGATGTGTAAGGCCACATATTGTGGCTTAGTTATACGAAGGGATTATCAAAGAAGTTTCCTAACACAGTTTTGGGGAGTAGTGCTAAAAAAATTGTAAGTAACCTTTATTTTAATTCCGAGAGCAACTCGTAGATTGTACCCTATGTTGGCGTGGTATTGAAAAAGGCCGTGCGGCCGTATCAGAATTAAACTTTAATCCACTCAACATATTGCGGACTAGTATGAGGTCAAACTTGCATGTTTGTTTTTTAACATATGTGTCGCCATAAGTAAACGAGAGACTCCTCCCGAAAGGTGATACATAGACGTATATAGTGATAAATGTCAAAACAACATGCCTGATAGACTTTTCTGATTGTTTATGATATATATTTATGGACATTTAAACACACAGGCAGAATGGAAATCTTCTTGTCTAAAATACATAATAACATAATTTGATTATTTGGCGGCTCTATTCTGTTGCGCGCCACCATTGTCTACATTAGCCATGAAGACAAGTTTCTTATTGTGATATAAAGGTATCATGCGATTGACGGCATCGGGTGCTGGTTGTCTTGCACGTACTTATTCCTTGAAAAATCGTTGATGAATTTAGCATTTTAAGTAGCTTAAATATACAAAATCTAACGAAACTGTTGCTATATTAATGATAAAAAATTAAGACACCACCACGTCGTCAGTTGTTTTTGAACAACACGAGCTTTCGGCACCTGTACCGGTGTCTGCGTCAAGTGTTCACTTGATGAAGACACCGGCACAGGTGTCGAAAGCTTGTGTTGTTCAAAAACAACTGACGACGTGGTGATGTCTTAATTTTTTATCATTAGTATGGAACCCACGTTTAAAGAGAGTTTCAAACATTTCTTGTTGCTATATTACCAAGTTCCGTCCTCCAGGTTTATGCCTCACGCTAGAGTATTTAAAGTTTACTTTCAAGGGAAGTGTGACCGTAAAGATAATGAAAGCCAAACTTGTTGTAGGTTGCAGTTTTGCGTTAGAAATCCTTGGATACATGGCGGCCTCGTGGAACCTCCCTGTTATAACTTCGGTGGGTACATTATCAACGCTGAGTAACAAAGTGGCATACCCCACATTAACCAGACTTTCCGATGATATGAACAACTTTGCTAAGTTTTACCGAACACTCTTTAGCCACTTTCAATGGAAACACGTAGCGGTCATATACGACCTTGACAATGTCTTCAGCAAAATAGTTGGCATTAGCTTTCACCCGGATTTTATAAACAATCAGGTGATCTCCAGCAAGTTTCCTTACCACAGCGGACAAAACCCAAATTATGACGCCATCTTGGAAAGGGCTAGCACTGTTGCACGAGGTAAGTGATTGATTGATTGATTGATTGTTTATAGCTTTGAACAGCCGCTCATCAGATACATGTTACAAAATATCTCAGGAGCAAGTATAAATAATATAGAGTTATTAACTCTTAATAAACCAAGTGAACATTACGCTGGTACATCAATATGCTGAAGACGCCTGAAATCAGCCTTTTTCAAGTAGTTAGCTAACTTAATTAATTCCTTAACATTTGAAGAGGATAGTAATTGAACAAGTTTTAAAAAGTAGAACATATATTGTTAAAGCACGTATATCCCATTGAGGCCGGTTAGCCTGAATTGGTTTCAAATAACACGATTTTGCTGCATTATCGAATTTTTAGATTAAAACTATTCTGAAATATTTGTGAAACATTTTATGCATAGATTATTTTGAAATAGAATTATAGGGACACATGAACCACGTCAGAACAAAATGATAAGAAATCAAAAGTGACGTGTGCTATGAAACACTTTTTTTGAGAATCCAAAGAACGAAGGGCTCAATAAGGGGAAGAATTACTTATGGATAACAACTTCTTGGTTTATTGGGTGACGACGTTTCGATGTAGTTCTTACATCGTTATCAACGTCAACGAAAGGCTCATCAAATTTGACATATCATACCGTAGGTATGTATATTTACAAACACTAAAACACAGGGGCACAGGGGAAATCGTATTGACTAAAATAACCATGGAGACAAGTTTCTAATGATAGATATTTCAAACTATTGTTGTCTTTTATAAGCAACGACTGGTTGTTGGCTCAGAGGTCGAGCCTCTCTACACCGTAGGTATATATAAGTGGAAAACGAAACATTACGGAGAATGTCTATATAAGTGGAAAACGAAACATTACGGAGAATGTCTATATAAGTGGAAAACGAAACATTACGGAGAATGGCTTAAACTAAGGACAACGGAATTGTTCTCTGTTATTTAGTGATGGTTATGACATCTGGCGGGGATACAATGAGACAGATGATGATCGCAGCTCATGAAAAAGGGATGACAAATGGCGAATACAGTTTTATTTTTATTCGTCTGTTTGATGGTGACCTTGTTGGGTATCCTTACTGGGACAGAAATGATACGTTAGACAAGGTATGGCTTTTGAATAGAATCAATGCACAACCAAAATGGCTCAACATGGCCCCTAAATGCCAAAACCTTAAAGTGGCATGGGCTGCCAAAATTCGCACGTTTTTCATAATTTCGGATAGTCATGACAGCAAGAGGCTTTGAAGGCCATCGAAAAACTAAATAATTGGAATGAGGAAAATCCATACAGTATGTGGCCTATACGAACCGAGATAGTGTTCGAAATGTAAACAAAATATAAATAACCGGGAGGACCAAATATTCATTCTTAGCCTAAGTTAGTTCAAAACAATACTTTATCATACATACTCGAGACTAGAAGCACTAAAAAGCTTCTGAATTATACGTCTTGAAAAAATAGCCAATAATTTCAACGTTCTGTTTTAACGTCAAAATATCAACATTTTGTCAGCTCATGCCACTTTAAGAACTTTCCAATGTCTTTTTAATTGTCTGCCTCTTTACTGAAATTAGCCTACTAATGTCCATGTTAAGGCTTAGTTAGCGTAAGTCTAATCTTTGCTCCCATCTGTAGATTATCGCTAAAACTTAAACGTACATTTGCGCTAACGTATTAGCATTTTGTTTTACTTTTAACATCTGTAGCTCAGGAAAAATACCAAAGAATTTTGTTTTTAATCTTTACCATTTCCCCCCTTTTTATTGCATAACTTGAATCCTGTAACGTGTGCTAAATTGTTTCCCTTGGCTCGATTGTTGTTTCTATTAACGATAGTACTATCGATTTTGGACATTTTTGTTTTGCTTGCTTCTCTTCAGTTCATTTAATATATCCATTTGTTAAACAGATTGCCCGTGAGGCCTACCAAGCGGTACTGATAGTCACTCTTATGAAACCTTCTGATATGGAATTTCAAAATTTTTCCAAAGAAGTGAAACGCCGAGCAATGGGCGAATACAAGGTGGACCAGGAGGTCTGCTCATTTTTTCTGTTTGAATATGTTGTTTATAAGTTCATAATTTTGAGTACACCGTAAAACTAGTCAATCTATCAATTTATAAGTTCAAACGGTAATTAACGCTACGCCTCTATGACTGTGGACATTCTTCAAACTCCGTTGCTAAAATATATTGATGATGGGTGATGATGGGTTGCTTAATTTAGGCGAAATTGAAATAATATCCGCGAACAATAGAGTTACATGTTTTCCAATATGGCCGGTCCTTCAACTCTGTTTGCCACCCATTATCAATATATTTTGGCAAGAGAGGTTGAAGAACTTCAACTACGTGGACATCTGCATGGTTGTCTAATCTTTGATGGTCTGTTCATTACATTTTCTCAACAGGTAAACCCGTTTATAGTGGGATTTTACGATGCCTTTTTAATCTACGCTAAAGTTTTGAACGATACCTTGGCCGAGGGAGGGGATCCGTTCGATGGAAAAGCCATGATCTCTCGAATTTGGAATCACACGTTCGAAGGTACCTCATACATATTTTAACTCACACTCCCAGAAAAATTTTAAAAAATTTGAACTTCGTTAAAATGATACAAATCTTGGTTATATCATCCAAAATAATCCGAAGTCTGTTGATGTTTTGCTTCCTTAAACAAAGAGCTACCTCGACCGAATTACTTAACAGAGAAATCCTCGAAGACTTTAATGCATCTAAATCACACGAACTACAAGGGAACAGCTTTTTATGTTGGCAATAACTAAAAAAAATCATAATGGAAGTATACATAGTCTCTCTTAATTTCTATTGCTAAACTTAAATGATAAAAATAATTCGCATGGGTACATTACCGAATGGATCTATAACCATAATAAAATGAATGTCAACCAATTGATGTGTTGTTTTAAAATGTTGTTGTTTGTTTTTGCAATGTTAAGCGCTCGTGTTTACTATACACTAACTGTGGATTCGTTTCTGGCAATGTGGTTGTAGGTATGTACGGGCGAATTACTATAGACGAGAATGGTGACAGAAAGTCGGACTTTTCTTTACTGGACATGGATCCTAATTCAGGAGTATTTAGGGTAAATATCAAGTCTACATTATCTTAGTTCAAGCATGTTCATTCTCCGTCTGAAATTGTTAGAGCAAATTCCGTCTAAATGAAACAAACAGGTGTTTCTGCAAATAAAACACCCCGATGCAAACCGAGCAAAATAAACACCTCGATGCAAACCGCCTACACCCCCAGCTGTGGTATTTTTTATTATATTTTTTAGGTGGTTGGGAATTATTTTGGTTCAAACGGATCGTTTTCTTTAGTAAGTAGTGCACCGATTCACTGGCCCAATGATATGGGAGTGCCACCGGATGTTCCGGAATGCGGATTTCTGGGAGATGAACCTAAGTGCAATCCATACGGTAACTTACGTAAAATAAAACTTTATTTTTCAAACCTACAATGCCCTGTTTTTATTCAACGAAATTGAAATGAAATTGAATTGAAGGAATCTTGTAAAAAAGGCATTATATATTCGGAATTATTTATACAGATAATGAACAAATCAAGTATTATTTGAACGCCTCTTACATACATCAGTAAGTAAATAAATGCTGTTCAATTTTGTTTGAATGCCGATGTATGTTTATTTAATCTTCCAGTTTTTCCAATATACGGTGTTATTTCACTGGCGTTCTTTGGGGCCATCCTTATTCTTTTCGCTGTTGGTACCCTCATATACAGGTTAGTTAAGTAAAGCTGCCCACCGCTCTTTTTATCCAAGCAAATTATATTTCCGATTGTGTAATATATGTGAAATAAACTTATGACGTAACAATAACGAATAGTACATGTACAATCAGCATGAAATATATCTATATATCTTGCAATAGACTTATGCTTACCTTATCAAATTGATCCATGTACATAATATGTTCATAACCCAATCACATACACCATATACTGCTGAAATGTCATTTTTGTTGTTGTTGTCATTGTTGTTGTTGTTGATGTTGTTGTTGTTGTTGTTGTCCATCAGGAGAATGAAGTTGGAGTCAGATTTAGAGAGTAATTGGTGGCGAGTAAAATGGAAAGATGTCCACATTCAAAGTAGAAATGTTATGCGATCGTTCTTCTCTACATCTTCAGTAAGTTTTGAAATGTTACCTGCACATTTTATCATTTATACTCTATGGTCTATTCGCATACCTCAATTTCTTTTGAAGAAAAGATCCACTGTCTGTGTACATCGGCTTGGCGAAGGGTGTCTTCGATTTACTTAACAATCATACGCCGTATTGACCAACAATGTAACCGAAATTCTACTGACTAAGGCCAAGCTCCTCTCAGTCGCAAACCTTATGAAATATCATAGGTTTAGTTAATTACAACGACTTATATGATGGCGTAAAAAAGTCTAAATGATATATCTCTTTTCACACAATTGGACAAATGATATACCTCTTTTTAACACAATTAGAAACTTATCTCCATGGTTATTTTTTACAGGAAAATTTTCCCTGTGCCTGTGTGTTTTAGTGTTCATAAGTATATAGCTAGACCGTTCTTTGGGGCAATGGTCTCTAAGGATATAAAAATAACCTCTGCATTTGGTTCCAATACCAACATATACAAATGTTCTTTTTCACCAGATAGACGTTTTCATTTGCTATGTTTCAACAAGAGATTGATGTCGATTTGTGGAGTTTTAATTACACTATCATTTAAGACAACAAATTACATCGTAAAAAGTGTATGCGTTTCTATTTTCAGAGGGGTAACCATAGTTCATTTGATATCGATGGCGAGAATCAACATACGACCTCTAAAGTGGCGATGTATAAGGTTATAAAAGTTCAGAATAAAATCAACACAAATATTTTTGACAAATCACACATTTCAATGGGGCAGAATCGAGATTTAGTGTTATTTTATAAAATATTTCCATCTATATTTTCTATTAAATCTGGGTTTTTTGTATAAATTAATATTATTATAATTGTATTGTTTTCCTTTTACTCGTTTATCTAGCTTGTTGTAACACATTAGTCTATTCCAGAGTATCTCTTTATAACAAATAGAATGGAGGATTAGGAGGATTAACTCTAAGTCTTAAACTTGATTGAAGCATCGTGTACGGGTTCATGAAAATATCTATTACTTACATACATTATAAAGAAAGATTTAAATATGTTTTCCATTTTACTTTTACTATGGATAAACATATGATTTTTAGGGAAATTTGGTCCGAATCAAACAACTTCCCCTGAAAATAATTCCAATCAACAGAGATATTAAGCTCGAGCTGGTCGAGGTATGTTGATTCAATACTTTTCCATTTTTCTGTGTGGTTTCTGCTACAATATATTTTGTGGAAGAAAGCTCTATATTATTTGAGATGGTAATGTAAAACATAAACATTTAAATCTAATGTAAAGTCTACATTAAACCCCCTATTCACCGGTCTCTAAAGCATTGAGCCGTGAGTCTCTGGAAGGCTGCGGGTGCATTGACTAGCCCAAAAGGAATCGGACAATATCCACCGGACCGTCACAAACTATATATGTCCTATTGTTTTGCGTAGATCAACAATAAGTCCAGACGTCCTGTTAGCAAACAGAATTTTACAAAGAACAGACAACTCTATCCAATAAGTGAAATAATCTTGACGGCAGCATGAATCCTAAACAATTTCTAAATTAATTAGGCGTTTTCGACAACCGATTCTTTTGATTCTCCTTTTGAGAATAGACTAAGCAATTGAGTGACTCTTCGTCATAACGAAGTGATAGTTTCTTAGTCTGACATAGGCATTCGACCGCTATCCAACATATAGATATCTCCTACTTCCAAACCAATCGAATAATCCTCTAAACTTGAAATAATAAATTTTACCAACGATTCAAATAGCAAAGCTGCAAATGTAAATTCTTGTTGTATTTTAAAGAACGTTCAAGTTAAATACGTACTGTTCAATTAAGATACATAGTGTTAATTGAGTAATATCTGAGAATGAAAAAAACAAAGTGGAAAGAAATCAGATATATTAGAGGTAATTGAATCCTATTAATAACTTACAGATGAGGGATTTAAGCCACACTAACCTGGTGAAATTTATTGGAATTTCCATGGATTCTCCTTGTGTTGTAATTCTCACAGAATTCTGTCAGAAGGGACACTTGCTAGTAAGTCAAACTATATAGTTCTAACTGGTACACAAATAGTATACCTATCATCTGCCGTGTTCAGAAAAGTTATTTAAAAATGATAATTTCTCAAGCAAATCCCTGGCATTGGCAAATGTACTGAAAATATACAGTAACTTATATACTCTCATTGGTGGCTATTCCTACTATACTCGAAAAACTAAAGCCCGGGACACACTAGGCGATTTTTGACGCCCGTCGGCGCGACTTTTGTTGCCGGCAATGATCGCCCGTCGGCTGTTCAGGCGACTTCTGCGGGCAGACTAGGCGATCTCCACAGGCGATAATAACCAAAAAGGCATGTGACCATAGTAAAAGATCATGTGACTATCACAAAAAGGTGCATATTAAAGGGCGGCGAATTTTGTCTGCTATCATTTTTTTGTTATTAAGGCGTCGAACAAGACGGCGCTCAAAGAGATGGGTGAACAGGAAGATCTGGTCAAAATCCTGGATTCTGCGACGAAGATCGCACGTGATTTTTTATAATTTATTGAACGAGCTGTCAACTGAGGATGATTGTATGACGTCATGTGACAAAATTATTTCTTCTGATTGGTCAAAAGAGTATGGCGTTCAAAATTACGCTCGCCAGAGGTGGCACACTACACGACGAGTAAAATATCGCCGGCGATTTTAATTCCGAAAATCAAACATGTTCTGATACCGGCGATCGATGCGGCAACAGTCGCTGGCGCTCGAAATCGCAGTCGTTGGAGCGGGCAGACTACACGACCATCGCCTGATCGCCGCGACCGGCGTTCAAAATCGCCTAGTGTGCCGTGGGCTTTATTTTTTGGAGATTTCGGCTTTAAAGGGGAGGTAATAAATCTTGAAGGCCTCTCGAAGGAAAGCTAAATCTAATAAATACCAGTGCATTATCTCTTCTATCTATTGATTTCGTTGATTAACTGGTCACTTTTGTATCTTCAGGATATTCTATCCAACTCCTCCATCAAACTGGATTGGGAATTTAAACTGTCCCTCCTGATTGATATATGTGAGGTAGGTATATCCAGATATAACAATTAAACCGATGAAAAGTAAAACACCCTGCAAATCATGGATTTATTCTAGGACATTTCCCCATCTTGTTCAACAATGGGTATTGCTGTAAAATTCCCGATAAACCTTAGTCCAATGTGTGGATTTATTTTACAGGGTCTCTGCTACCTTCATCAAAGCAGTTTGGGTATCCATGGTTACCTGACCAGTTATCATTGTGTGATTGACAGTCGATTTGTGTTGAAATTGACAGACTACGGTCTACTGTCGCTGAGGAAAATGACTTCAACATTTGGAATTGAGAAGGAAAGAAGTGAGTAAAATTTCACCGTTGTGTTTTTCCGTTTCTGATCAGCCTTTAGTTTTCACTTAGTGAATTACGGGTTTGGTTAACTTTCCGGAAGCAATTAGCATTTCGGTGACCCTAACAATAATTCTACAGCAGTGTGTCATTTTAAATCAGGTCTTTAATAAGCAAATGGGCCGGATAAATCTTGTTATTTCTTTCAGGGGAAATGTGGATTGCCCCAGAGCTTCTACGTCAAGAGGATGGGTGTAGCATTTCTCAGAAGGGTGATATCTACAGCCTAGGGATTATAACATACGAGATCATAACACGACGTGAACCTTACCAAATAGAACTTGAGGATCTTCAATGGAATGGTATTTCACTTGGTTTTTGTTCTCTAGATTTTGTTCAATAGCTAAATTATTTTAAGAATACACAATTATTCCAAAAAACATTGGTCATGGAATTGACCTGTTAAAAAGATAACTTGAAAAACAAAAATTAGTTTAACTAAAAAGTGTGACGTAATACACATGTAGTGTTATTCCGAAAAACGTGAATTGTACGATTCTTTGCTCCGATATTCTTGCAATCAATGTTATAGAGATACTCGACAAGGTAAAGACAGGATGCAGTCCACCATTCCGTCCAGCATTGAATGAGATTGATTGTAGGGCAGAACTGAGACAGATGATTGAATTGTGTTGGGAAGAGGACCCAGAGAGACGTCCATCAGTGCACGCCGTCACAAAGACGGTCAAATCCATTGGGTAAGACGCCCCTTAGTGCATGCCGTCACAAAGACGGTCAAATCCATTGGGTAAGACGCCCCTTAGTGTATGCCGTCTCAAAGACAGTCAAATCCATCGGGTAAGAAGTCCATCAGTGCACGTCGTCTCAAAGACGGTCAAATCCATCGGGTAAGAAGTCCATCAGTGCACGCCGTCTCAAAGACGGTCAAATCCATCGGGTACGACGCCCCTCAGTGCATACCGTCACTAAGACGGTCAAATCTATCGGGTAAGACGTCCCTCAACCGTCACAAAATACATCGGGTAATGCGTTCATCAGTGCACACTGTCAAAGACGGTCAAATCAATCGGGTAAGATGTCCGTCCATCAGTGCACGCCGTCACAAAGACGGTAAAATCTATCGGACAAGACGCCCATCAGTCACAAAGACGGTCAAAGCTATTGGGTAAGGAGTCCTTCAGTGCACGCCGTCGCAAAGACTAAAAAATCTATAAATTAAGACATCCGGCAGTGCACGTCGTCACACATACGGTAAGTTACATTGAGTAAGACATCCCACAATTGTTTTGCCAATAAAAGTTTATTTTTTAGGTTTCTATAATCGATCTAAAATGAGATTGTTACAATATGGTTAGGTGCGTCTTGTCCAGCACGATTTGTGGTAAGTCTTACAACATCAAATACTTATTGAAATATTCGTGACGTGGCCTAAAATATGAAACATTCAACCAATCAACCGTTAGTCTTCATAGTCTCACTAGTTTATTTTCCGCATTTCTATCAGAGGCCGAAAAACCAACTTGGTAGACACATTATTGAGTCGTATGGAAAACTACGCTAATAATTTGGAGCATTTGGTGGACGAACGGACGAACGCCTTTCTGGAAGAGAAGAAGAAGAGTGAACATCTGCTTTACCAAGTATTACCAAAGTAAGTCACTTGATGTATAGAATACAGTTAATATCCTGTGTTAATTGCTAAACATACCCTATCAGATGACGAATATGTAAGTTCTGCAAAACATAAATGGCGGAGTTCATTGCGAGTTATTCGGGTATGACTGGCCGATGAAAATGAATTGAGTTTACATGTATAATTTAAATGTATTTTATTTTTACGTGATTTTTGATTGAAATTCCAGATCAGTGGCAGATCAACTAAAGAATGGTAAAACAGTGGAACCGGAGGCGTTTGATTGTGTCACGATATACTTCAGTGATATTTGTGGTTTTACAAATATCTCTGCTGAAAGTACACCTATCCAGGTATTTGTTTCTTTATCGTATTGGAACTCTTCCAACTGACCAATGGGCCTCTCTTCTCGAGAAAGAACACAAATTACCCCCGAATTACATTGTTTATCAGGTGTTCTTCTGTATTCATAGGTTGTCAATTACCACCGAAAGGTCGTGGGTTTCCTCCGGGCATGGAGCTCGGTTTCCTCCCACAATAAAACTGACAACGCCGCCATATTAGTGAAATAATCTTAAGCGCGGCGTAAAATACCAAACAATCAATCAATCAATCAATCTGTATTAATACCTTTAACTGTCTATCCTGTGTAACCATCGAAATTTAATGATATTTTATTCCGTAGCAGTCGCAGGTATTAAGGCTATTGTTGCCCATAAATAGTTTTAATTTCTGAGCTAGAACAACATCTACAATTCTCATGTCTTTCTGTTGAGCAAAAGTGTCCTCTTTGTTTTTTTAGGTGATCGATTTACTGAATGATTTGTACACGTGTTTTGACAGTACAATTGATACGTTTGACGTATATAAGGTAAGCTCTTCAAAATATAGATCATATGCCAATAAACAAAATGACCTACCTGTCCAGGAAATCTCTCAGTTGATTTATTGTCCGCATACGGTTGGAAATATCTTAACTCTATGTTATATTGATGATGTGCTGGCCAGAAAAATGTAACTTTACAGAATCCTCTCATTGTTTGTCTTATATTCACCTGATTGAAGCAGCAAAGCCGGTTGAAACGTTCTGCGCATCCCAAGCGATCATTTAGTTCGCCGCACTTATACAGAATGGGCCAATGTCTTTTGGTGATTTGATAATAGCATGACGTTCCGGATGATACAATTACAGCTTTACAAAAATGGAAATTGCGATATTGATTACAAATTATTGGTGTAATCAACATAATGACAAAGCAAATTAATCAAAGTAAATATATACTGAGTTTACATGTATTTATCGGTAACATTTGGGCTCACGTTGGGTCAGTATCCGGAAGTAACTCTTGGTAGGGAAAGATGTCAGAACCCTGCTGTCTATGAAGATCAGCGATGATATCAGTCGAGTTTGAGCATTCGCATGATATATTTTTTGGTTCGTGTTTAGGCCCGTTCTCACTGTGCGATTTGTCGTACGGACTTGTAGCATGCGATTCAATTCGGATGCATTTGATTGGTTGACAAATCGTATTGGCCAATTAAAGGCATCACTTTTAATCGCATCCTACAAGTCGGTACGACAAATCGCGCAGTGAGAACGGGCCTTTAGTGGCGAACTAAATGACCATTTGGACAACAGAGAAATATGAGGTAATTCTCTAAAGTGCCATTTTAAAACCTGTCACACTTACACCTCTACTGGTCAGCACAACATCAATATACTTTGGCCATTGAGTTTGTATATGTCCAAATAGTCCGCAGAGAGATACCTCGGCTCTGTCCAAAATAGAAACATATTCTTAATATCAAGGTAAAACAAAATCGAAATCAGGACTTCGGTTCTAATACCAAGTTGAACGGGTCTTCGATTAGGGTAAAAAAATCATGTATTTTTTTTGCAATGAAAAATGCTGATAATGAATTCTGATGTAAATAACTACAAATATAAAGGTAGTCGTATTTTGTACCCAGGTTGAGACAATTGGAGACGCTTATATGGTTGTATCCGGCCTCCCTCTTAGAAACGGAAATGAGCATGCGCGTGAGATTGCTTTGATGTCATTGGCCATTTTGGAAAGAGTGAAGCTTTTTAAAATACGCCACAAACCCGGAATTCCTCTGCAAGCCCGGATTGGTGTCCATTCAGGTAGTTACCTATCAAGTATGGTAATCAATAATTTCTAACGTGAAACTCTCTGAAAAGCTGTTATTCTAAATGTCGTAGATTATACCCCAAGACATAAGGACAGTCCCAACATACCTTTCCGGCTTAGAATGACCTGAAGACGTTGTTCGAATTGTATGGCACTGACGTCATTTTTCTGTTGCAGTCGCTATGACGCGCCTCTTTTTCATTGCGTCATAGAAAAAATGAACACGATTCCACCGTCAGATTGATAAAAATACTCAATTTGGCGTCATTTTGCCATACAACGTGGCTTTTGCGCAAGCGAAAGGGTCTTTCCAATACGATACAGAAATCGAGCTATTTGTAATGCAAAAAATGAGGTCACGTCTGTCCATTAAGGGTATACAATCAAAGTCGCTTCCTTTCATTAAAGGAGTGGCGGTTTCTTACCGTCTGTTTGCCAGAGTTTGTCCAAATCAAGAAACCAGCCCCAATAGCTCCCTTCGTAAAGCGTCCGCTTCAGGCCTGGGAGATCCGGGTTCAAGCCTGGGTCGAGTCAGACCAAAGATTTTAACAGTGGTAGCTGTTGCTGCTTCGCTTGACGCACAGCAATAGTAGTTAGATCAGCGACTGGTTGGGCCGGTGAGGGGGCTTGCTGGTTGTCTTCGGCAGTCGTTTCGGTGAGGCAGCACCTAAAAGAGCGGTGAAAATCAGCCCTGCAACAAGGAGGCAACGTCTTCATATAACTGAAATACTGTTGAGCAGGACGTAAAACCCAAATCACTCCCTCACTCACTACAAATCAAGAAAAGTTCATCCGACATATCCCTCCCCCGACACACACGTTCGCCACGTCCATATGCCCGTCATACTAATTTTCTACTTTGGCAATTTTTGTTGCTGTGAAGTTCAACATAATATCATTTTAAATGACTTCGTTTCTGTCTGTTCTAGGCCCAGTGTGTTCTGGTGTGGTTGGTCTGAAGATGCCGAGATATTGTTTGTTCGGTGATACTGTAAATACGGCATCAAGAATGGAATCTCACGGACAAGGTGACTTTGATTGTTCTATGTTCAGGGGGATATGCAATTGTGTTCACTGTTATTTCCAAATGGTTGGCCGACTTCAAATATCCCATTGAAATATTGTCACTTGACATGTGGTATCAACCCAGAGTGCCAAGAGAATTTTGGGGGTTTGAAAACTTCAGGATTTATGCTGAAATAAAAACTATCCACTAAGACAGTCCACCCGTATGAGCCAAAGACAAGCGCTAATAGCAAAATTTAAATAGCTGCTCCTTCATAAAACTGACAAGCAATTGGCTAATTCCCAATTTTATTCTAGCCAGTCCAGTATGAAATATTATTTAACGTTTTTATTGTTCAGTGTTATTACCTTAAATTCTTCCCTTAGAAACAAAAAAGGTGCAATAAGGCTCCAATGAGGCCCCAATGGCCACAAAACCTTCTAATATACATGTAGACATGTACACAACACATACATGCATCATTGTTTTGAGACTTAGACTCTAATATAGGTTTCCCGTTTCAGCCATGTTTTGTTCTTTAAGAGCTACTCATATTTAATTTGACGGGACTTTTACGTATGTGTGCATCCTTGTTCCACGCAGAAGGGGCACACTCACATTATTCGTCATTTTGTGTAGAAAGACGCCTCACATTCTAATCTGGTTACTGCATTTAAAAGGTTTCAAATTGCAACCTTGTTTTAAATATCCATTTAACCCACCTGTCGTTCAGATTTTACCTCGTTCCACACATTTTAAACATTCCTCTTTTTATTTTACCCGTTAATTTGTTTGATTTTTATTGTGAATCTGCTTAATCCGTCTAGTTAAAAAAACTGTCAAAATCGGTCTGACGGATTTCAAACTTTCATCGTAGAACGACAACTTGTCACGTGCTCTGTGGTTAGCTCGGGCGTTTCCACATCGGCTGAACAATTTGATCAAAGACTATAGAGAGTCGTCAAAAGACTCTCTTAGATTTGACGTCACCGACGGAATCCTCGCATCACGTGTCTGCGGGATTTTGAAAAGCCTGTTGATCGAGAATAGTTACCTCACCCGTATAATGAAGGTTTAATATATGGCTCTTTCTGATCGAAAAGTAAGCAAAACATGATGGAGACACATGAGTACGGCTAGTCCTACTAGTGCCTTCTGTTAAAAAGGTGCCGTATGTGGAAGAGCTGCCAAGAACACATCGACGCTCGAGGGTTCCCTCTGGGCAAGTGCCTCCCCCACTAAACCTGACAACGCCGCCATATAAGTGAAATAATCTTGAGTGCGGCGTAAAACATCAATCAATCAATCTGTAAAAAAGTTCACTAGCTTTAGTCACCCCAGGAATATAGTTCTTGGATTCCCCAAGTTTTGGAGAAATTCTAGAAGGCCTATGTGACGCCTTCAAATGATTTCATTGTTTCGAGCAATCTGTCGTGTATGCGTTGAATTGTGTATGTTTTAAAGTAATTAAAATATACTTAAATACATCCAGTTGTAAATTTGATTTTAGTGCAATAGAATGAAATCGAATGAATCAAATATCACAGAAGACCGCATATAATAATGTACCGCACTGAAATGGATTTTATTGTACTTTCTCCATGCTTTTCAGAAGCTACATGAGATAGTTCAAATTTGCAGAAGATAAGTGCGTTTTATGTAGATAATATCCGTCAATGATGTATCCCGCTGATTTCTTTACGGAAGTTACACTGTCTGTGCCATCATTTTCAGCTCTAAAAATCCATACAAGTGAGTCTACAAAAGTATTATTGGACGCCATTGGGGGATTCTATCTCGAGGAAAGAGGGGAGATAACTGTCAAGGTACTGTCCAATTGTGATGACGCGACTATCTATGCATAGCAAGACTGTCAAGGTACTGAAATAGGACAATAATCAATATTGGTTTTCCGAACTTCCTCATTGCGGTTGTGTTGAAACATCTTCGAGATAACAATAAAAGTAAAGATCTATTAGTCAGCACTAAACTCCCTTGTCTGTCTTCTACCTAGGAACCAAATTACATATTTTCACCTTGTTTTCCCATTACCATATTTTGTTCAATTTCAGTTTACCTGACTTCTTACCATAGCTGAAAATCAGTAGGCCTACAACTTTGTCAATTTATAACATAATGAAGGAACGAAAACTCTTGCGTATGGATTTACAACAATTTATAACATAGTATTCCAGAAAAACATGTAGTGACTAAAGTAAAACTCCTGTCTGTCTTCAACATAATGAAATATCATGGGTTCTGGTTTTATACAACAACCTATGACTCGGTATAAAAGTCTAAATGATATACCTCTTTTTAATAAAACCAAAACACATAGGACAACTTGTACTACTTTGTACATGGTGATGTTTTTATATGAGTTTTCGGGAGAAACTACTCTCATCATCAGAAATTACAGCACACAACATCGGCATAGTAAAACAGGCATTATATACATAGCAAGAATGAATACTAAAGTTAATCACTGATTTGTTATGATTCCTAAACTGCAGGTAAAATCACCACAATCTAAGGGTGGTGGGGGGGGGGACTTATATTAAACATCACCATGTACATAGTAGTACAAGTTGTCTTATGTGTTTTGGTTTTAGTAAAACCGCTCCATAGAAGAATCTATTACCTCATTTTAACTTAACTAGAAACTTGTCTTCATGGTTATTTTAGTCACAACGTTCTAGTGTTTATATATAAAAGGGATCTCACGTTAACCGGGCAGAGCTATTTGGTTAAAGAATTCAATTGTGTTCATCTTTAGCACTAAACTAAAAAGCTCTACATGAATTCCTTTTTTTAACTGGTGAAATTTGTTAGCAACCAAGCTTCAGTTAATTGCGATGTGTTCGTCGTTTCAGGGTAAAGGAATCATGAAGACATATTGGCTGACAGGAACCTTGTTGAAAACAGAACCGGTGAATGAGAAAGTTTGACTAACGTATATACATACCAACTTCGTCCTTGGAATCATAAAGAAGTCTTCTGGGGGGTATTTCATAAACAGGTTTAGACGGCTAAACTGACCTAGCCGACTAGAATTGCACTGCTATAACATTACTGCTTAGTCGACTATCTGACCGTAGTCGGGTATATGTGGTTTATGGAATACACCCCTGAGACTAGGAAGTTGAAAACCCCCCAAAAATGATGTTTGAAATTTGAAAAGGAACAGTTTTTCCTTAACATATAAAATAAATTTCACATTACTGTCATATATATATTTTCTTTTTTCATTTCGTTATGTATATTATTGTAATATGTTTGAATTGGTCTGGTTACTGTTTTCCGGACATTCACGATTATTTCAGTTTAAGAAAGCCGAAGATATAAATAAAAGAAAAAGATCGAAGGGTCGAACCAACTTTTTGGTGGAAGTACACTTTTTGGGATGTTTATTAAATCCGATTGGGTTCGAATCACACTCAGGCCCCCCAAAAATCGAAAATTTCTAAGTAGATGTTTCACTCTGTCGCCGTATGTGCAAGGGTTGCCAGGTACTCGCTGTAGGTCAGGGGTATCCTATGTGCAATGAGCTGGGTTTCCTTACCCACTAAATCTGACAACGCCGCCATATAAGTGACATGATATTGAACGAATGAATCTTTAATAAGTGGTAGGCATTTCTGCCTTTTGCCTAATGTCATAAAATGTACAGTATTGTTTACACTTAATAATACTGTTACATGGCGTAGAACTTGTAAATTATAAAGATAACTGCCAACTTCCGAAACACGTATGTAGCTTTATTCTTTATGGTCTTTGGTTTACGGTTCAAACTGTTAAATGAAAATAAACAATAACTAATTATATGATTGCACAGCGGTAAGAGAGTGTGAGAAACAAAATACAGTTTAAGTATGTATGGACTCTTAATAGTTAAGACATCCTTATGATATCCTGTTATATTGCGTGGTTAAACTGTATTAAGTGTCACACACTTGCTTATTCACGAGTTTAAGTAAACAACAACCAGACAACTGCATAAATACATAACCTATTAATGATAGGCCTACACAGCAAATCATGTACTTACAAAAAATCCTGGCATCTCTTGAAAAAAAGTAAATTCATAGTTGGGGACTAATAAATATCTGGGTTACCCACTAGCTAAAAATTTCTATAAAAAGGTGGTAAATACTGTAATAAAACTATCAATTCTACATTATTCTCTTATCCCATCTTTCCCTGTTTTGAACATCCTAAAAAAACATCTCAAGCCAACATGGAGCGGACAAAAAAAAACAAAAAACAAAAAACGAAAAAAAGATTATTACCTTTACACATGGCGTTCATTTAGTATTAAGTAGACGAATATAAATGGTTTTCTATAAGGCACGAGAACAAAATATAATAAAGCATGTATCGTAAACTGGGGTAATGGTGAAAAGGCTAAAAACATCATTGTTACCACTTTTCTTAGTAGTTGTTACCAAATAGCGAAAATTTACATTTTCATCTTTGACTGTTCAAAGATACAGCGCCGTTCAAAGTTACCCCAGTTAACGGTACATTATATACTTAGTGTATACAATTCTACTGACCAAGGCCAACCTCCTTTCAGTCGTCAGCCTAATGAAATACCATAGCTTTAGCTCATTACAACAATTTATGATGGGGTATAAAGGTCTATATGATATACCTCTTTTTAACACAGTTAGAAACTGTCTCCATGGTTATTTTAGACAAGAAGATTTTCCCTGTGCCCGTGTGTTCTTAAATATATAAGCAGTATACATTATAATCCGTTCTCATTTTCAGAGCAGCCTGGATAAACCGGGCTAATTTACAAAGTTTACTTTGTTGGATTGCGGCTATGGGGTTTCCTATGTGCAATGAGCTGGAGTTCCTTCCCCACTAAATTTGACAACGCCGCCATATAAGTGAAATAATATTGAGTGTGGCGTAAAGCATAAATCAATCAAATCCGATCGGAACTTCGCCGGCAGAGTATCGCACTCGGACACAGTCCTTCCGCCAACCGGAGCGGGTAAAACATCCCCTTAAATCAAACAAAATTAAAATATTTCTGTATAGATTTTTCACTCGATTGTGGATGAGTTGCCAGGTACTTGTCAAATGTCACGGTTTCCTCTGGACAAAGAGCCCGTCCTCCCCTTCACGAAACCTAGCAAAGCCGTTATAACGCCGTTATATACGTGGAATAATCTCGAGTACCATGTGAAACAGTCAATCAATGAATCAAATCTGATCATCCAGTATATATGAATCTCCTTTTGAGATATTTGTCAAATTACATCATCCGGCATATGGGAATCGCCCACTGTCGGGGCTTAAAATGCCGACAGGTTCCTATGCGATCGAGTTATATATTAGCCAGATATCTTATAGAAAGTCCGGGTTTCCTTTGTGCATTTAGTTTGTTTTCCTTTTTGCTACAAATATGTTCTTCAAACGTGACGCAAAATGAAACGATATGATTGGTTGGTTGCTGTACTCAAGATTATTTCTCTTATTGGCGGTGCTGGCAGGCGTGGAGAGGGGTGAGGGGTCTAGCTCCTTGTCGGAAGGAAGCCACCGATGTTCAGCGCTTTCCTGGAGACCCGTGGTCCACCCAGGAGCGATCAATGATTCCATACCCTAAATCGTTCCATCATACCAGAACAGAATAGAAATACTGTCTGGGGAACTCTAAGAGAATTATAATAGAAGATAATGCCATTATCTCAACCAGCTAAGCCCTACAGTATTATAAGTGAATTATTATAGAAGATAATGCCATTATCTCAACCAGCAAAGCACAAGCACTACTGATCTGGTTAACTTTACGAATGGATTTTTCTTGATGAAATATAATGGCATAGCTCCCGACAGAGTGGAGCAGTGAGTAGGACCGCGTGTACCCCCCCCCCCTCCCACCCCCTTCCCCATACAGATACAAAAAACATAAAGGATCCGCACGAAACGTTAGAAAGAGGCAGAGAGAGGAATCTACCCCACAGAGAGACATACCTGTAGTTGTATTCTGGTTAATTCTGGGATTACACTTTCTTGCAAAAATTATTTTACCGAGTTTTGGTGACACCCGGAACAGGAACCGAATCCTAGAGTATGACACCTATCGCCAGCAATAATTAGTACAAAGTTAATATAACAGTATTCACGTTATTTTTTAGATTACACTTCCTTGAAATGCTGTTATACTCACTTTGTAAAAGACACTAACTAATTATACTCAGACTCGCAAATAGCTTGTGAAATATGAAACAAACAATCCAACCTCATATGTGAGCTTCAATGGGAGGGGGTGGGGGGGTGGGGGGGGGGGGGTGCTCAAATATTGGTCAATATAATGTGCCCTCGCTTCGGACAAATTTTATTTTCCATCCAACATTTTCTATTAGACTCGACTTGCACCGATCTCAAGGCTTAAAAAAACTATTTACATTTCAACTTGATAACGTATGTACCATACCGTATCTGATGTCCTTATTATAGCATCAAAATAGAACAATACGCATTAACTACAGTGGGCATGTCTGGACAACGGACACACATGGGTGTTTTGTTTGTCTCTCTCGAGTGGCATTCTGTCATTGTTACCTGGCATTGGATTATCCATAATCCGCTTGATAAATCTGCCACCAAGAGACAAACTGAAACAAACATGCTGAAACGTGATATATGACACTAATATTCCTAATCATAGAACTTTTATACGGGAACCTTGTTGTGTTGAATGTATATACACGAATGTCCGTGAATATACTTTAGTACGAGTGTACAATATGAGTATGAATGGTTGTGTATGATTTCGCACCACAAGTCATTTTGCACCACAAGTCCTTGGCATAGAAAATGTCACTCTGGCTGAGTTAACCACACGTGTACAAATAGATTAAGCTATTAGGTAGACATACATAAGTAATTGTCTAAACTGTCAGAATTTGAAAGCATGTACATGTAACTATGTTCTTATATATACTGTTGCCACCATGATTACCCATATATTTGAAACATGTACTTCCTCATTTACCACCGTGTGTGGTCTGGGTGTAAACCAAATAAAGTAAAACAAAAGTAATTACCAATATATTCTTCTGTTTCTATAAAGTAGAACAAAGTATCTAGCTCCATAAGAATTATGGACTCTGTATGTCTTTTCAAATCTGATTGACATACGATAGTCTTTAGTTCTAGACCCTGTGCTCATTTTAATAAGGCAGTATATCGTATTAACTTTAACACAAAGGCACCATTTAACTCAAACCGTAAATACAGCTGAACATTTAAACTGGGTTACAACCGTTCGTTCAGCTTTATTCGTATCAGAACACCAATATCTATAAACTCTACATAGGTTTACTTTATTACAACAATGTATGATGGGGTATAAAGGTCTAAATGATATACCTCTTTTTAACACAATTAGAAACTTGTCTCCGTGGTTATTTTAGACAAGAAGATTTTCCCTGTGCCCGTGTGTTTTAGTGTTCATAAATATAAACTCTACTTCTGTATTATATCAACTCGTTGTGATTTGTCTAGTGTATTTAAAGGTTTATATATTCTCGCGAATCAATCAATCGTATCGGCCGAATATTATTGTGTGCCTAGGACTAATCCAGATTTGAACCCAAGGGCGAAAACAAATGTTTCTCCTCCCGTCCTATATCGCACCCCTTAACAAAGGGTTATTTGGTATAGAACTACACGAGACGTTGCCTGGTACTGTGCCCATAAACTCGTACATGTTAGCGTTCACGGGACAGGGTACCAGACCACAGGAGACGAGGCGCCACTTCTACTATCCATACGATATTGACGCAGAGTTATTTCCCCTGGAAAACCGACAAATGAAGAAGAAAATACCAAGCTGGGCAAACACCGACTGGGTTAAGGCCTGGTAAGAAATGGGATAAACGTATTTGACAGGTGTCTTACGGGAGCTACATAAACAGACAAGATGTGTTATCATGGATTTAAATCACAACAATATCTGGATCGATTCTGGCATTATTAACAGTTTTTTGTATATTAGCAAAACACCGACAGACTTTTGCATGTTTAAATCAATGCAACGCAGATGGCATATTTTGTAAACTTCATACTTCCCTGACTCTGGTAAACTGTGGAGAGTTTTCTGAGATGGCATGTCAGAAAAGTTTACGACGTGGATCTCTAACATTGCTGCGTTTCTTCAACATGATGGTGATTGTGGGATTATCGTTCTCGGCACTCCTAACGTGGAAATTTGCCTCCCGACAAGGTAAGACGCATTAGTTAACCATGGGAAATTGTTGACGAAATCTTTAAAATTTACGTCTTTTTTTTTTGCAAAGCGATACAAAAAATAGCTAAATTACATTGTGTTAAAACAATATTTCGAAGTCGATTGATCACTTTTTAAATTTGAAATAAATTAAAATATACCGACAAACTGTATAACGTATATTGATAGCAAATTAACGAACTGATTCGGTTGTTTACTAAGGATTGGACAGCTACAATATTTAATATCGGATACCACATGAGTCCAAACTATACACACCTTTATCTGTTAATTGTGTGGATCGGTAGTACAAGTCGAGTGCACTTCCCCTACACTTGGGCCAGTGATTTCGTATTCACCGTTGTATTTAATTGTGCTTTTCATTTCAATACGTACCCATGGAACCGTTTTGGCCGGCAATATAGACTATATAAGTGGCCCCGGCAAATAATAGGGAAGCGTTCACATAGCCTTTTATACTTGTCTGTTTGATTCAGTCCATTGAATTAACACAAAATAACAAATAGCCCAAATGAATAACTACTGTCAGATGTCTTATATTTGAAATAGTAGAAATGGGAGATTTGAAAAGGAAAGATCAACCTGAGTGATAAAAAAGGGCAAGCTAATTTACATGGACACACGTGAATTCCTACTCCACTACACGTACATTTATTTCTGCAGAGTGCATGGTATATAAGTCTCTCCGAAATAATAACTACAGAACGTCAAAAAAGTCATGTTCTTTGTGGTCGACGAAAATGTTTACTCTGATCCTGAAGTCGATATGGGCCGGCAGATGATTTTTTAACAATAGAAGACTCAAATAATGTTGCACTGTTCCCAACGTATATTTTTGAGACTTCAGAGATCACTCTTATGCTCTTAAATACATTTATTTTTATACTCAAATTTCGTCTTTACAGATTAAGTCATAAATTCTACTATGGAGTGGTTTTACTAAAGCCAAAACATATAGGACAACTCGTACTATATTGTACAATATATATATTACAATATAGTACGAGTTGTCCTATGTGTTTTGGCTTTAGATTAGGTCATGACGAAACAAAACAAGACCATAAAACATTAAAATATGTCGAAACAGAATTAGGAAAATTTTTCGGGATTTCCGCTGATGTCAATTTAGGAGATGAGCTGCCACATTTTGCACTTTTTCATAAATTCCGATTACCGATGGATTATGAAGGTTTAAAGTTCATCATGGAACTGAATGATTCGCGTTAGAATAAGGAAAACCCAAACAGTACGAATCAAACAAATGCTACAAAATTTAATTAACCGAGACTAACGTTCAAAGCAATAGAGAAAACAGGGTAAGGAAAATTAAATTTGTCTGAAGCGATGCTACATTATATGGATCAATAGGTGAACACCCCACCCTTCTCCCATTCTCGAGACAAGTAGCGCTAATAAGCCCTGGATTTGTTATAGGCTTGAATACTAATGACGTCATTCAACAAATTATGGGCTTGAAAAGAGCAGTGTTTTGAAGTGACTGGTTAGCGTCACGCATGGCTGCACACCTATACTGTCAGTGCCGAGTACTGTATGTCCACAATGTGCTCTCTTTTATAACATCGGCGAGGTCATTGAAAAATTGACCTTCTTAAAGGCACACTTGCCGCGAAAATCCAGAATACGGTTTACATTAAAAAGAGTGGGCGATTTTCGGTATTTTCCCAGACAGAAGAAGTTAGGAACTTCCTATTTTTGCCAGAAATCGAAAGTTTTGGCATCATTTAGTATTTTTAATTTTAAATTGAAAAACAGATTTTTCAGGTACCCGCAATATAAACAAACTCTGAGCGTGAGCGTGCACGCAAACGCGTTAATGTTTTAAGTCGTGTGGGCGATCTAACGACATGCAGTATAATTTTACGAACTTTATCTGAGAAATACTGACTAAGAGGGACTATAAAATCCTGCAGAGTGCAAACCACACACAAATACGCCTGAACTGAGGGTAAACCAACACTTTAAATAACCGACACTGATCGGTATTGTTGTAATCGAGCTTCGAATCTTCGTTTGTTTTTGGCCCCCATTTATACATTCAAACCCTGATTGGGCATGTTTTATGTGTCCTATGTCTAATTTTAGTGGTTTTACCTGTAGTAAGCTCGTGCAAATTGGTTTTCTTAACAAATGCCAAACAGGCTACGGCGGCAAGTGGGCCTTTAAAAAAAATAAACGAAAATTTACAATTTTGTTTTAAAGGATTTAAAGCTGGTTTGTGTTTGTTTATGGACTAAATGTACATTTGAAAAACATCAGTAGAAACGAAACAACCTTCGCGTTAGTTCCCTGGTAGTAAAAAAAAAACGGGAGGAAATATGCATATTTTCCGCATTTTTCATACACGACGTTCGATGTGTACAAACTGCCACGAAGACGTATTGAGACAGCAGAAATCGTTTATTACGTCATCGCTCTGAGGGTACTCGTAAGCATTGTAGATCGGCAAACGTAGCTTGAATTTTGTATGTGCTGCGACCGAAATTTAATTTTCTTTTTGGTAAGACTTTTAAAGTACATGTTTTACAACTTAACGCAAATTAGAAAATATTTCCAAAGGTTGTTCTTAAATCCTTTGAAGGAAAAACAAATGGGCCACTTTAGAGTTGAAACAAAATTAGCTAACAGTTAATTAGCTAACATTTTATCAAAAAGTACAAACATAACACATTTCCTTACAAATGTACGTTACGGTAGCTTTATACAAACCCCAACCCCCACCCCAACAAATAAATTAACCCATACAGATTGTATTTAAAATTTTCGGGTTATTATACTGGATGCAGACATTTTAACACGACAACCACGCTAATCAACTTAACAAAAAAAATGATTTTTTAAAAACATTTCATTCGCGTCCTTCGCTACCTGAGCGAGGCTGGCGAGGCCGAGAGGGTCGAGATTCTATATCATTCGTGACTTTCTCGACCTTGGCAGGATCGCCAAACACGCCAAGGTCGCGAAAAACGCTAAGAAAGGTAGTATTTTTTTGCAATCCGAATCGCGACCTTGGTCTGCTTAGCGGGGTCGAGAACAGCGCGATGGTCGCAAAGGCCATGTGGTTAAGTTAAAATGGGAAACACAAAACCGTCAAACTGAGCTGGAATACTCTGTTATACACTATATGCATATATGGTAAATATACGCCACTTTCCCGTAGACTATTAGCTTATACAGAACATTGACATTCGACGCCCTTACTGTGTGTCTTGAAATTTTGTCACACACATCTTCAATTGGTACTACATCAACTAGTCGATCTTTTTCCCTTTTTCATTACCCATCATCTGCTTTTCCGAGGAAGCACTTGAACGCTTTTCACCCTCGTTTTAATCTGATTTGATGCGAATACTCGGAATTTTGACAGCTCATGTCGATTTCATGATGTATCATATCAGTTTCTGTAACATGTTGTATATAAGCACAATTACACAAGCTGTCATGCGTTTTTTGAGAAAGATGTATCACACTTGCTTTTATTATACGATTATTTATCGGCCCAGGAGTTCCTGTTTCAGAAGGCGGCGTAGCGTCAGTTTTTAGGTAACTGCCATAGCAACGTATCTCTACAGTATGGGTTGCTATGGCATTTACGTAAAAACTTAAGCTATGCGCTTTTTGAACCAGACTCGTTCTACTAAGCTGGCGTAAGTTGCGCCAGTCGCAAACGCGTGTTGAATTATAGGAACTTGCACAGGTCGCAAGTCTGAAGGCGCAACTATATGCTGTAAACCTATACGTAACTTTGCGCCAGCTTAGTAGAACGAGCCCCTGGTTTATTCATAATAGGCCTACAGACTCTAAAGCTCACGCTTTCGTGGCAAGTTAGAGAACATGCAGTCTGTTCATCACGTTAACGTTTTGCTTTGATAAATTACAGCCTGGGTATCGGTAATGTTAATGCTCAAAATCCTTTTTCACATTCATTGCCACACGCTTTATTTAATCCCCGAGGGTTGATTTTAAACATACGTGCGCTATCTCGACTTACACCATGTCCTTGACCATTCTTAGTTTATTGGCTCGTCGCTTAACATTATGCTATATTTTGATGAAAAAATGTAGGCCGAAATGTTATATTGACAAAACCATAGACCCGAAGATAGGTTTTCTTTCTGTTAGTAAATCCAGTGCGTTTGTGCCTTGGTTGTCGTTTCATTTTAGTATATTTGCTATGTACATTTCTGCATGTATAAGAAACAATATCTTGCTTATATAGCCATGCGGTGTCAAGTTTTATTGTAATCAGAAAGCGTGTTGACTGCCGGAAGTAAACCACCGGTAGTCCGTTTGTACCTGGTAAATGTATTCGCAGCAGATTAGAGGGCAGTCAAAAACTTTCACAGAACTTAGAAGATAGATTCTTCTATGGAGCGGTTTTACTAAAACCAAAACACATTCCTGATTTAATTATTCGCCTCATTATCTGAAATGTTATGTTAAGTTGGTGTTTTATTAATGAATAATTAAAAAATAAACCATTTATGACAACGATTGATAATGTGTTTGATTGTTATAACGTTTGATTGATAAAGTGTTTGATCGATAGAGTATTTGATCGATAGAGTATTTGATCGATAGAGTATTTGATCGATATAGCGTTTGATTGATAGAGCGTTTGACTAATAGAGTGTTTGATTGATAGAGTGTTTGATTGATAGAGTGTTTGATTGATAGAGTGTTTGATTGATAGAGTGTTTGATTGATAGAGTGTTTGATTGATAAAGTGTTTGATTGATAGAGTGTTTGATTGATAGAGTGTTTGATTAATAAAGTGTTTGATTGATAAATGGTTTGACTGATAGAGTATTTGATTGATAGAGTGTTTGATTGATAGAGTGTTTGATTGATATAGCGTTTGGTTGATAGAGTGTTTGATTGATAGAGTGTTTGATTGATAGAGTATTTGATTGATTGATTTTTTGGTGTTTTACGCCGCGCTCAAGATTATTTCACTTATATGGCGGCGTTGCCAGTTTTATTGTGGGAGGAAACCAGGCTCTATGCCCGGAGGAAACCCACGACCTTCCGTTGGTAACTGGCAACCATCCCACATAGGTCGTTCGATATTTGATTGATAGAGCGTTTGATTGATAGAGTGTTTGATTGATAGATTGTTTGATTGGTAGAGTATTTGATTAATAGAGCGTTTGATTGATAGAGTGTTTGATTGATAGAGTGTTTGATTGAGAGTGTTTGATTGAGAGTGTTTGATTGATAGTGTGTTTGATTGATAAAGTGTTTGATTGATAAATGGTTTGACTGATAGAGTATTTGATTGATAGAGTGTTTGATTGATAGAGTGTTTGATTGATATAGCGTTTGGTTGATAGAGTGTTTGATTGATAGAGTGTTTGATTGATAGAGTATTTGATTGATTGATTTTTTGGTGTTTTACGCCGCGCTCAAGATTATTTCACTTATATGGCGGCGTTGCCAGTTTTATTGTGGGAGGAAACCAGGCTCTATGCCCGGAGGAAACCCACGACCTTCCGTTGGTAACTGGCAACCATCCCACATAGGTCGTTCGATATTTGATTGATAGAGCGTTTGATTGATAGAGTGTTTGATTGATAGATTGTTTGATTGGTAGAGTATTTGATTAATAGAGCGTTTGATTGATAGAGTGTTTGATTGATAGAGTGTTTGATTGAGAGTGTTTGATTGAGAGTGTTTGATTGATAGTGTGTTTGATTGATAGAGTGTTTGATTGATAGAGCGTTTAATTGATAGAGTATTTGATTGATAGAGTGTTTGATTGATAGTGTGTTTGATTGATAGAGTGTTTGATTGATAGTGTGTTTGATTGATAGAGTATTTAATTGATAGAGTATTTGATTGATAGAGTGTTTGATTGATAGTGTGTTTGATTGATAGAACGTTTGATTGATAGAGCGTTTGATTGGTAGAGTATTTGATTGATAGAGTGTTTGATTGATAGAGTGTTTGATTGATAGAGCGTTTGATTGGTAGAGTATTTGATTGGTAGAGCGTTTGATTGATAGAGTATTTGATTTAACATGGATTTATAGAACGTTTGACTGATAGAGTGTTTGATTGACAGAGCGTTTGATTGGTTAACTTCAAGTCTCCAACAGTTATAATGGATGCATCAGAGGAATCCGGATATGTACCAAAACTACGTCTGTCTGTTCAGTGTTACACAACATGTGGTTTACCGGACTAAATGAAATATATAAACAAATATGATATAATTATTTGGTTAATTTATAATCATTTTTATTTTCTCTGTTCGTCTGTAGTAAAATATGTAGATGCTGTCGTTAGTTGTATTCAGTCCCTAAATACGGTGCTTTAACATATAAAAGGCACAGAGCGCCCAATACTTTTCGTTTGACGATTTTCTTTTTTATTTTTAGCTTTAACTGAAGAAACCCCGTACCTCAGATTAGAAGAAACTGGACTAAAACCCAAAGAAAGTGTTGATGTAATTCGCCATCATGAAAAAGAACTACAGATGGACAAAAAACCTGAAAACGCATTATCTGAAAAGGAAAGACAAGCTCCCTTCAACAAAGCAAGCCAGGAGAACAAACCACACGAAAAAGACATGACGAAATCTAACGTAAACAACGCCCAACCAAAAATTGTTTTATTGTTGGGTTATTATCGATCTGGCTCGTCGTTCACTGGTGAACTTCTCAGGTTGTATAATGGTAGCTTCTACAGATACGAACCTCTCCATAGTTTAGATATTTTTGTCAAAGGGAATCGATCAACAACATTTTACAACGGAACAAAAAGGTAAGTTGGGCAACATGTTTCCTCGTGAATAACAAAAAAAAAATCGCCGCTTAGAAAGACTGAACCATGGGCTTTTCATAAAGTGTCCAGAGCTGCCACAATTTTATTATTATATTGTTAAAACAAAATATCGAAATTATCGCCTATATTTTGAAAGGAGTAAAAACTAAAATCTGTTTGGCAATTTAGTGACGCAAGTTTCTAGAATGTACGTTAAGTAGTGTTTGAACTTACATACATGTATGTCTAATACGACTAAACGTTCTTTCCGGTTATTTAAATTTTGTTTGCTTTTCTGACACTATTTCGGTTGGTACCGTCTGTATTGATTTTCTTCATTCTATCGCCATTCATTTAGTGTTTTGTTGTTAGTTAAATCGCCTTATTGTCATGATAATCAAAATTCATAGAAGAACGTGCGAATTATCTCATGTCTTTGAATTGCGTCTGGTGATTCAACGTCCTATTTTATAACGCTAAACGAAATAGAGCAGTAGTTGTAAGGAAGTATTAAGAAAAAGGCTTTGTCCAGTGTTATGAAATACAGTATACAGTTTACTGAAAGCAAATACGTTGTTGAATTTATAAAAGATTCACGTACATACACCGCCCAACTTGAGTTTGTTAGATCATGCATCAACTCGCAATGAGCAAGGCTTTATATAACTGGAGAAAATCCTGTCTTTTGTTTAATACCCAACAACCATGATATAACTGTCGAGAAGATTTTCCCTGTGCCCGTGTGTTTTAGTGTTCAAAATATAACTGTTGATCAGAATTCAACTTTTTTAATTGGGTATGGTTATTTAAATCCTGTAATGCCGAAGAGAGATTGAAAGTCCTTCGCTAAGCTGAGCTGAGCCACAGAAACTCCATGAATATGTGGTGATTGTAAACGGTTTCACCTCCCTCAAAGGCATTTCCTAACTGTAACATCATATGGTTTCCGGACGTCAGCGAAAAGCTAGGGTGATGAGGGGGTGGGGGAGGGGGGGGGGGGTGCTCGTGGTATAGAACCGGTTGCTGTAAAAATTAAGGCAGGATCACGGTCATACAATCTTGAGTGCGGACTGTTATTTCACCAATGAAATGTGTAAGTCTTGAGATTGGCGATATTGAAAGGCTTCTTGTGACCATCTCCCCCCCCCCCCCCCCCCCTTGCCACTTTAACAAACAAGGCCGGCAATGGCGAATAGGTTTTAGCCAATTTTGTCCCACTCGGTGACGTCAGAGAAGTCTTTTGCACTTTATTTTAGGGTAGAGATTCCGACTAGATAACTACGCGTAAACGTCTTTCAAACTAAAAAAAACAAAGCATTGTAATCCTCCGATACTTCCAATTTTAATATACCGTATTGTTTTCTTGATATACTTAAATATGGACAACTAGAAGGTTTAAATTTTCGTTTTTCGAAGTTTTTACTGTGGCCTATTGTTCTTTACCCTTCGTGTTACTTTCCTAAGATAAATTTTATGTTTTTAATTATCTAACTTATTTTTATTTTCAGAGCCCCCTTTGATATATCGGATCGTTATAAACTATCAATGGATTTAATTAGATCCATTATGGGTTGTGACTTTCTTCATTTGCCAAAAGAATTTATGGTGCATGGATTTGCTAGTCGAACATCTCAAATTTGGGACTACCGAAAGTGTGTTCAGAAAAAAATTAAACCGGAAGTACAATGTGCAAAAGACTTTCAACAATCATGCGTACATGCATCGATGAGGATTTTGAAAGTTATTCGGGTCCGAATGGCTTCGGTGGAGAATTTTGTGAAACTGTTTCCCAATTTGCGAGTTGTTCATTTAATTAGGGACCCTAGAGGTTTGTTTTTATCACAAAGGAAACTAACTCCAGGTCCCTCTCGTACTATTATATCAAACATTTGTGGGGATTTGCAAGACGATTTGGCAATCAGGAAAAGACTTGAACGAAATTATCCCGGGCAATTTATGGAGTTAATCTATGAAGACTTAGCACAACACCCTGTCAAAACCGCCTCAAAACTTTACAGTTTTCTTGGATTAAACTTGCCTGCGTATGTCTCAGAGTGGATTTTTAATTCCACGATTGCCCCGAAAGACAACGGACTAATGGGGACGGCACGTGTTAATTCAACAGAGACAGCTTACAGTTGGACGACGAAAATCAAATGGAACGATTTAACGTTAATTCAACAAAACTGTTCCGATATTATAAAGTGGGCAAATTTTCCGTATATTACATCAACGAGTCAATTAGAAAATTTCACGATACCACGGAGGTAGGAAAACTGTAAAACAAAGCATGTGATTATTTAAACAAGCACAAACAACTTCCAAGCCAGAAGGTTATCGTGGGTCCGGACTCATGAATTTATTGCCTTATTCAAATATACATCAATCGTTCTTTGATGATAACAGTATTGCAGGCATTGGCATTAACACTTAAGGCGACATTGGCTCATCAGAGATCCCTACCAAGTCAGATATTTAAAACCTTTTTATATAGGGCTTAATTTAATTCAATACCAAATTTAACTAAAGCATGATTAACAAAAAAAGAAAAATGAAAGCAAGATTTAATATAGATTCAACTGGCGTTTTTGCAGTTATTTTTGTGTCATAAAAATGTACAATATTGTTTACACTTAATAATACAGTAACATGGCGTCCATTTAGTATATAGATTAGACGAAGACAAATGGTTTTCTATAAGGCAATTGGTCATATATATACACATGCATACATAAATACACATCAAATATAGACATATATTGCAACAATTTATGGGTGGGTATAAGGGTCCAAATGGTATACCTAATTTCAACACAACCAGAAACAGGTCTCCATGGCTATTTTAGACAAGAAGATTTTCCCCGTGCTCGCGTGTTTCAGTGTTCATAATTATAGATAAGTGCGTTGACTGTCAAAATTATTACTCGTCTGCATATCGAGGCTGTCCTAAATAAAAAGAACCCAATCTAGCTCAATTTATCAAAGCCACTGAAAAAGTCCCTTTGTCGAAACGTTAAAGTGTGTACGTAACCATTCAGCTGAGTCTCTCAACTGTTCCTACAAATTTTAAAGAACAAGATTTCTGAATATGCGCATCGCTTATCGTTACAGTGGTACATAAATGTTGCTCTTGAAATACACAACCAGAAACTTAACGTGAACACCGAGAACTGCATCTTTAAAAAAAATTAACCTGTTGACATCAGATTTCATAAATTTTGTTTGTGCCGGAAGAAAAAGTGGTGACGTCAGAAGAATGAAATACCCTACAGAATTTGCCATTAAATTGCAATTTGATAAGACTTTGTTCTCGTCAATGTTAGGCACCTGTACCGTGTTTAAAGTGGCATGAGCTGCAACAATTCGGGATTTATGATTCCGATGTTAAAGAAATTAACCACTTGAAGTACGTTAAACAACTTAAGGATTGACGTTAAACATACCTGTAAAGCCATGCGGGATAGCCCGTGGGAACCAAAGATGTGTCTTAACAATTCAGCCAGAACTACAAGTTTACAAGGAGAGATAATAAAGAAGGAATAATAACAAAGAAAACCAATTAAAAGTGACACGATGTCTCACAATTTTCCAAAAGTACTATCTGAAAGGGCTCAACAACGGGTTCTTAAATAACAATTTAAACTTTCGGTTGTTGTTTTTTTAATTTGAATTCCAGAGAACTTCCAATTCTTTCACAATAAACAACGTCTCTTAGTCTGGAGGCGTCATGTTCTTTGTGAGGCACTATTGGCATAGGACTAAAGGAGATTAAAGCTTTTACTTGGTATGGGAGGGTTGATACGAAACATTTTTGTAAAACCATCTTACGTCAAATACTTTGTTAGTCAGTCATGTTACCATCAGCTGGACCCTGTGTATAATGATCCCTACATAACTTGTTTGGGGGTAGTGCTCTTGGCCTTTCCCCTGTTGATGTATTCAAATTATGTTCGATAAACTCCCAAACTACTTCTGAAAGCAGCTATATAGTGCTTTGGCTCAACGACAATTAGGGGTGGTGTGGGCAAAGCGTTCAAAAGGAGAAAACAACATTTAATCATATCGAACGGGTTCCCATAGAGCATCGTATTCATGAACAGGTGTAAAACTTGCACATGGTTAACGGTTTGAAAATAAACTGAACATTAATATCAGACAAACTCGTGTTTGATCGTCAATAGAGCGTGCCATTGATATTTAGAATTTTACAGGGAGAAGTATTAATGAATTACTGAAAACTATACAACGACCCCACAAGTCACGTAGACACCAAATAGAGCCCGTCACGTTTTCCCGAAAGATTGATTTACAAGCCAGTATATATTTAAAGGGGGAGATAACAATCAATTTAGGGTTTAGAAGAAGCGCACTAACTTTTCCTTTCCAACGATACCAAACACATATTTTTGCGATTTTTTTACTCCTAATAGTGAAGTTAATAAAATTCCACAATAAGAAAAACAAAATTGGTCAACTGTCAAAATCTCCCATTTTAGCCTAGGTTAAATTCATCCACTTCAAGGCCTTCGTAATTCACCAATATGGCACGCAGACCATTTTGTTGCTAGTCGCATTTTCCTGAAAGCTTCTTTTGTAAGTTTCGTGAAACTGAAAGCAATTTGCTGGACATAGAAATACTTTGAAGTTTTGTGTGTGTAACATATACAGCATCATGTCCCATGAATAAATCGCAAAAATATGTGTTTGGTACCGTTGGAAAGGAAAAACAAGCGCGCTTGTTTTGAACCCTGAAGTATTTTTTTTGTTTTCTTCTCCTTTAAGAGTAATTAGAATGTTTATCTTCAGTTATCAGCGCCTGGAAATGATTGAAATTAACCTCGGTTTAAACGTCAGACTTCCCGAGTTGACCAATTTCTCTTGCGGTGACTAGCGATCTGAGCGTATGCTCATTGGCCGAACGGGACAGGCTGATAAGCTTTGCTGTGAACATAGCTGCAGATTCTGTTGATAACGCTCCTTAACTTTCTTATAAATCGTTCAATCGATATATGGTTTTGGTACCGTTAGAAAGGAAAATTTACCACATTTGCCAATTTCTTTCCATTCTCTCTCCTTCAACTTTTTCCGCAAATGGCAAATGAAGCTGTTGCTAGATAGACCTCGAATGCCTTTACAAGCCTTTGATAACAATCCGGTCCTTGCTAGAGTAACATTTTAAAAGCTGTATAAGAAAAGCAACCAATAATTAATGACACTAATGACGCTAACTAATAAAACTCAATAATTAATGATCGACAATTCAACGTAAACAACCCCGTCCATTTTATTGTAGATGATAACAACGTGGTAGTGTTACTTAAAAGACGGGGTTGTTTTGGGGTTGTTTTTTTTTTGCCTACATAGGGCGGCGTTGCCGTAGCCATTATTCCCAAACGTGCATTATTAAAGGTTAAATGTAAATATTTAATTGAAATCTGGAACGAATTGCTCTACATTAGCCAGACACAAGCTTTTGTCTCGTATTAGGACATTTTTGCATTTTTTAAATTAAATAAATCAAGCCTGTAAATCCGTGAATCGAAATGAATACATGGGTTATCTTCCTTTAATCTTTGACGTCACTAGAGATTTGTTTCCGGCGCGCTTCCACTTCGTAACGTATGGCTATGAGTACTAACGAGTTTTAAAAGCAACGAATCTTTACACTTTCGCTCGGAGATGCCCTTCTGCACTGCTCTAAACTGCAGGAATACTTATCGGACCGGACTCAGCTTCCATCATTTCCCGAAAGATGAAGAGCTCAGGAAAAAAATGGTTAGTGAAGATGAAGCGGGCGAATTTCTATCCCAAGTCAACATTCCACCGTCTGCTTCGCGTGATGCGTTATTGGCAGTAGGCTCATACATATACGGGAGTGGAAAATCGTCGTTGTCAGTTGATGAGGAGCAAATTTCGGCGTCGACGGAGCTATTTTTTTTTGTAAAAACTCCACCATCGTGCATGGTAAACAACATGAAACCGGTAGACTCTTTGAATGTAAACAACTCTATTGACGTCACCCAAGATTGCTTACAGCGCCAAATTCAGGGAAGATAAGTCATGTATGGCTTTTAACATTGGTTGTGCGAGGCCCAAAATACCATGTTTTTTGGAGTTGAATAAAATATTAAGTTATCCATAAAACTTCATTTTTGTGCTGCTAAGTTATTAACAGGAACCCTCTAAATCATTTTTTTAACAATAAACCCGGTTTAAACCCCATTACATTTAATCTTTAAATTAAAACCTTTGTATGATGCAACAAAGTTTTGGAGATCGTACGTTAAAGTGAGATCGCAAAGTCGGTCTTTTCTCCTATATTTTTATCGTCAAATAATTACTGTTTAACATCAGAAAAAACTCTAAAAGAAAAAAAAATATCCATTTAGCTAAACAACATGGAACAGTAAACGAAATTTTGTATTCTGGAAATTATGTCCTGTCTGTCTTCAACCTAATGAAATATCATGGTTTTTGGTTTATAACAACGACCTATGACTGGGTATAAAGGTCTAAATTGCCCCCTTTCCACACAACTCGTCTCCTTGGTTATTTTAGTCAAGAAGATTTTCCCTGCTCGTGTGTTTAAGTGTCTTATAAATATATATAGACCTACATTCCGCTACCCCAGCATTTATATCCCAATCGAAAGGTATACAATGTTAAAACGGTTACGAAAAGAGACGCATAGGCCTATTGACTATTGTAGGTTTTCAGGTAAATTATCTGTTGTATGTTATAGTCTCAAATCCGTAACAAATCTGTGAGGAATTTAAGTCACTTGGCTTGGAAAGGTTGGCGAATCCTTGACTTTTAGGTTTTGAAAATGGTATTCAGAACAAAGAGCTGGATTGAACGCTTAAAATTTTGTTCTGGTAGCTTTAAAGGTCAACGCGTCATTGGCTCGTCTATAACAGTCGAGTTGTGCAATTATCTGTTTTGGTTTTCCATGATTCACTCCAGTCGGAACACACTTCGCTGTCTTTGCACTCGGAACATCCTTCGGCTATCGGTCGGCTTGCACGTAAATCCCCGAAGTTATCAGAGTGCTGTCTTTGCTTACTCCCAGTCAGCTTTGACACCAGTCTGATAACTTCGGGTATTTACGTGCGTAAAAAACAATTTGATAGATTGTAGGTCATTTTGAATGTTTTATTTGGTTATAAATATTTCTTCTTATCACATACTCTGCCATTAAATTTTAAGACTCTGTTTAAAGGTCAAAATGAAGTCCATACCTTTGCAACAAGGGGTAGAGACTTGAACTTATACAGACCGAATTATAATTCTAATCTATCTTTTTATAGTTTACGTATTATCATTCCATAAGAATGGAACAAACTGCCTCTTTCTTTAAAGTGTACTTCATCATTTTCATTATTTAAAGCCAACTTAAAGAAAAACGTTTTAGAATTATCCACTTAACATCTTGATTATTGTAACATGGTCTGTTCTGTGTTTTATTTATCCTATGTTCATAATGCACATGTATTTGTTTTATGAATGTGTATATATTTTTTAATCTATTATAGTCTGTTTCCTCACCTAAATTTGGGATATAACAAGTCCATTAAGGACTTTATTGCCGCCTTCTCTAAACAACGAGTTCGAATCCCACTCAGTCCAAAAAATTGGAAAATTCTCTGACTGGGTTTTCACCCGAACGACCTATGTGGGATGGTTGCCAGTTACCAGCGGAAGGTCGTGGGTTTCCTCCGGGCATAGAGCCCGGTTTCCTCCCACAATAAAACTGCCAACGCCGCCATATAAGTGAAATAATCTTGAGCGCGGCGTAAAACACCAAACAATCAATCAATCAATCTAAACAACGACCTATTTTATTAGATGGCAGATGTTTGCATTATGGTGAATAAAGCTAAATCAAGCAAACAAATCTAGCCGTGCAACGTACACTTTCTTGAGGGGCCAACAAAAGTGTCCCTGTGATATTGTAAGGGACCGAAATACTCTGTTTGTTAACTTTCAGCATCTATCAGTTTTATAATTGAAGCATTGAAGGATTCCTGAAATCTGTGTCTCTTCTTTGCATTACACAACATGTGCTTTACCAGGCTAAATAACAAAAAAATATATTAAAAAAAATCTTTCTAGATAATTTCAGCGTTTGATTAATTTACTACAATTTTTATTTTATTTTTCCTTTTGTAGTGAAGTATTTTGATATATACTTTCTACGCCATTTGTATTCAGCCCAAAGAATACGGCCACTTACTGTATACAAAGCACAGTCGGAACTCCCTTCGGCTATTTTCGCTCGCTACCGGTCGGTATTTCACGCACGTAAATCCCCGAAGTGTACAAAGCACAGACTGTCCGAGGACAGCCGAATTAGGGCGAAAAATGGGGATTTAAGTTCTTAGCAACAAAGAGTGAGTTATTCCCTCTTTGGAACTGACGTACTGAGGCTATCGCAGTATTATAAATTTCTTGGAGTTTTTTTTGATAAGAGATTAACGTTCAAAATGCACATTGATTCTATCAGTACTAAATGTCTCAAAGTTGTCAATATGATGAGATCGATTTCAGGGAGCAGCTGGGGCTCTGATAAAAGCACTCTATTACTTTTATACCGCTCTTTAATAAGATCAAAAATTGACTTTTGTTGTCAAGTATACGCATCAGCCAGTCCGTCAGTCATACGCAAACTGGATCGGGTGCAGTACTCTGCCTTAAGAGTTTGCAATGGGGCAATAAAGGGGACATCACTCCGGGTGTTACAAGTGGCCTGTGGTGAAATGCCACTGCATATTAGAAGAACATTTCAGACGTTAAAAATCGGTTTAAAACTTAAGGCAGCACTGAGTATCCCAGCGCATAGTAGAGTTTGAAAAAGCGAGCAAGCAAATATTACTAGACTGGTTTTTAATGATTATATTCAAACAAATTGGCATGGGTACTTACACGTCTATACAGATGCTTCAAAGTGCCCAGAAACTGGAAAGTGTGCTGATGCTTTTAACGTACCAGAATTAAAATACTCAAGGAACTATAGGGTGACAAATTATTTGTCAGTATTTAAGGCTGAATTAGTGGCCATTTTACTAGCTTTGTTTTGGTTGGAGGAAGTAAAGCCAATAGGAACAGTTATTTTTTTCAGACTCCCTTAGTGCACTACAGTCAATCTCAAACTTCAACTGGACCAGTTCTTCAACTGAAAACCACACGTTGTAGACAGACGCAGTTTCGGTATATATCAGGAATCCTCCAATGCTTCAATTATATAACTGATCGAGGCTGAAAGTTAACAAACCGAGTGTTTCGGTTCCTTACATTATCACTGGGACACTTTTGTGGGGTCCTCAAGAAGATTTGGAAATTGTACGCTTCACGGCTACCTAGTTGGTCGCCACATTCAAAATGACCTGCAGTCTATCAGAGGGTAATTCATGCACGTAAATCCCCGAAGTTTCAGAGTGACCAATCGTGCTCACATGCTTACCTCCCCTTCTCCTTAGAACTAAGTCTCGTGCAAAGATTAGCTCATCTGTTTAGATTATCTGTAATGCTTATGAAATTTAATTATCTCAGTGACATATGACGATAAACACCACCTCCGTTGTGTACCTGCCGCAGTTATGTTTTTGAAATATACGTTTAGTCCATAAACAAACACAAACCAGCTATAAGTTCATCAATCCATAAAGGTGGCATTAGCTGACTGAATTCGGACTTGCGTCGAAAATAAATAAAACGCTGAGATCATCAAGAAAAATATTTGTGATAAATGTCATTTAGCCTGGTAAACCGCATGCTTTGTAACACAAAGAAGACAGACGCAGTTTCGGTACATATCCGGTGATAACCTGTTGATCCATTGAATAGCTTCGCATAATGTACCTCATAACATTTTCCTGAAGATGACAAATATATCTTTGTCGAAATATTGATATTGTCAATATGCGTTTGTTAAATTTATTCGGAGTTACCTTGCTACTACAATACCAGGTGATCCTGCGTCGCTTTAATTAAACAACCGATCGAGGCTGAAAGTTAACAAAGTATTTCGGTCCCTTGTATTATCTTTTGTTGGACGAGGGTCCAAGGTTATGGAAATTGTTCGTTTCGCGGCCACCTTTTTGGTCGCAGCATTCAAAATGACCTGCAGTCTATCAGTGGGTATTTCACGAGGTAAATCGGACTACTTCGGGGATTGTCAAAGCTAACCGGTCGCGAGCGAAGACAGCCGAAGGTTGTTCCGACTTGCTTGCTTGAGTTGGTTTTTGTGGCGTGTGCAACTCTGCCGAAGGGCGGGTTATGGTTGTTCCTACTGATATACCAGATTGTTTTATATACAAAAGGGATTAATGTTGGCGGGCGTTATCCCTAGGTTTTTAAAAATGTCATTCCGATTAAACCGATAAGTATACATTAAACTAAAGAAAAATCAGATGTTTTATTCTATCAAATGAGCGATGACGTAAAAAATTATCAACGAAACAGAAGATCCCCCAAACATACATATCATGAAGCATTTGTTTACGAATGATGATTTTTTCCAGTGCACGTGTACGTGTTTTAGTATTCATTAGTATTCATAAATAATTATATATATACATATATATATATATATATATATATATATATATATATATATATATATATATATATATATATATATATGAAAAACGAAAAGAAATGACACTGACAACGAAAATCCGTTACCGGTTTCACCACGTTATCACGGCATTTAAGTTGCTATATACATATATATATATATGAATGATGAACAGACAAAAATAAATTGACGTATAAAATTCCAAACTATATTTGTGTTTATCCTGTATCTTTTAAATAAATTATCTATAATAGTAAATCTGAAGTCAGATGCATTTCACTTTCAACCGATATATTGGTTGACGCTTTAAGCTGCACTCAGATTATTTTCTCTTGTATGGCAGCATTGTCAGGTTAGGTAGGGAAGGAACTGTGTTCTAGTCCAGAGAAAATCCCTGACTCTCGGCAAGTGCCTGACTTATCTTGCACACAAGGTATTGACGAGCCTTTCACCAAAGGTCTCGGATTAGATTTCCCCAAAGGTAACCACTCCAAGAAAAAAATCAAACTCATATGATCTTGTTCGATAGGATAAATAGAGATGGTGACAGACGCCAACGCAAAATCACTCTTTGGCTACAGCCCTTAACTGTCACCCTGTAAGGAAGACAGTTCTCGTTGATTACCGGAGTCGCACGTTTTTCACAAAACGGTGTAGCCAAGTTTTTACATAACTGTCATTGCAGCCATTTAGAGATTTAAGTTGCTATGACACCCTTTTGTGAAACATGTTCCGGGGGTGTTTCTAAAACGTTTTACGCCCGACGTGACTGATATGGTAACAAAACATTCAACATTACGACCAGTCGCTCATTTACGTCGAACATAAATGTTTTGAGACACAGACTCCAGAACAATTACTTCTGATCAGTCATCACTGTCGCATTGAAAGCACACTGGCAGCCCCTGTATATCAATGTTTCAGTTTCGTGGCTCCACCTTCAGCCAGACTCCGTTCTCCGCCTGGACAAAATTACTCTTTTTCAAAGTCAACGGTACCTGCCAAAGATCAATATATAACAGTAAGGCTCTGTTGTTGTTGTTTCAAAGGAATATGTAATCGCCTATAGCGTATTGGCTACAACAAGATATTTAAATGCCCTGAAAAGGTGTGTTTAGTTGAGGGACATATACTGTATTGCAAAACTATCGACATGTGTTTGGTTCATTGTTAGTCGACAGCCCAGGGAACTTTACAAGTGCCGTATCAACTCCATCTTTTGTTGTACGATTTCATGAACATCGTAGAAGGTCTACAAAGAAGGCCTATATGTTTTGCGACACTGTTTTGGAGATATGGCATAAATTTTAGGAAAATTAAGTGTTAAGAGGATCTTTTTTACTAGCAAAGCTAATTTTAGACAAGAAGTAGAGGTAATGTTACCTCCGTTTCTGGGGCCCTTTTGAAGCGATATCGCTGTAGGGCGGCCACAGCCGCCATTTTGGCTTCCATCTTTGCCAGCCTCATTCCCACACAGTTCCGGGGTCCGACTCCAAACGGGAAGTAAACATACGGGTTTCTCTTCTCCTTCTCTTCAGGACTGAATCTAAAGAGATGAATTCAGGAATTTTATATTGGTTGGCATTATCAGAGGTCTCTGAATGGGGAAGTGTGAAACGTATATTCAGGGCGTTGACGCCTTCAACCTGCTTATACTACATTATGGGACGCTTATGCGCGGTACATTTTGAAATTATCAACGCTTGCGGAATTTAAAATCAGAAAATAAATTCATTCTCCACTTACGGGACTATCATATCTATCGGCAATACCTGTAACCGCAGTTCGGAAGATGCATTGGTTCTTGTAAAAGCATTACCGAGCACGCGACTCCGATATCAAAATTTGGACTCAAATCGTTCCAAACAAATCCCCTTGTCTCACTTTGAACTGTATGAAGTTCTTCGGAAACTTTAACATTTGCTCCACAAAGTATTGTTGTCACATCTAAAACGTTCGCCATCTTTTTTTCTGATGCATCCCATAATAGTTCATACGAGGAAGAGACGAAAAGCCATGGTTTATGACTAACCGAGAGAAGGCGCTATTAAGATGACCTCTGAATCAAAAGGCGTCAACGCCCTGAATATGGTGTTATGGGACGTTTCACACTTCCCCATTCAAAGATTTACTAATATTGACGAGCTCAGATCGCCCAGATGGCTGATTCTTGTGCTTTTACCCTTAATATGATCTACTGAGTTTTATTCGCCAGAAAGGAAACATTTATATTCTAAATTGCATTACTTAAAACGTGGAATTGCTTCCCAAATTCTGCATCACGCCAACTCACTGGAAGAAATTTGGAAATCTTTTTAAAACTGAATGAGAAATACAATCCTTTTTTTTTTTAACTGACCTGTTTGGGTCAAACTTTTCTGGGTCTGGGAAATATCTCTCGTCATGTTGTAGAGCATACCCCATGAGGAGTACTCTACAATTAGCCGGGATATACACCCCTTCTATCACAGTGTCCTTGGCAGCGACTCGTAATGTTCTGCAAACCGAAACCAAAAATTGCGAAACATGCTTTATGGTTAACGGGTAATTAACTTGACAGTTACTGCTCAGCTTGGATAACTATGTTTTGGGATACAGATTAAGCCGTTGGAGCATTTTTGGTATTAAAGATTTTTGAGCTGACAAAAGTCGAACTTCAATTTATTAATATTGACTGTCAAGATAATAGCAAACTTTGAAATTTGACAACCATATTTTTAATGATTGACGTTGTAATAAGGAAAATGTGACCCGTTGGAACCGAAATAGTAAACAAAATTTAAGTCTGAGTTAGTTGAAAACAGTACTATATAACGTCAGTTCTCGAGAGCAGTGACGCTAAAAATACTTGTCATCTGTACTTCTTGAGAAATATAACCGACAATTTCAAAATAAATAAAAAATTCGTTTATCAATACATTTTGGCAGTTCGTTTCGATTTCAGAGATGGCCTAGATACATAGATGGTTGAAGTAATCTGAAAACTTACAAAACTCACTCGCAATCCAAAATTAGAAGTTACCCTGGTCCTAAAGTCCAGATTTAACTAAGGAGATCTCGCGAGAATACGCTTGAACTTACCCAAGTACAACAGGATAAAGGCGTTGAGTTTCAGCCAGGCACATTTCCAAATATGGTAATTTCATCACATTGTCATAAGTGGGCGGAGCCTATAAAAGGAGATCAAAGTCGTCAAAATCACTGACATGTCTGCGGTTAAAACCTCAACGAGCTTGTAAAGTGTATCTAACGAGAAAGACAACATCGCTTGGAGATAGTTTGACTTTCGTCATTGCTAGCGGTTAATACAAAGTATTACAGATATTTTGAAAGACGAAGCTTATTTCGCGGATGCAGTTACCATACGGATTTGTTTTTTTTAATTAGTTATACAGCACACCAGATATATTTTATTTCCATTTTTTTAAAGATCAGGAAAGAATTGAGGCCCTTTGTCCGGAGAGGGAAACGTTTCTAATAGAAAGGCCTCACTTATCTCAACCATAAGAATAGTATTCACTTTACCCCAGCCAAAGCCTCGTCGATTTCTGTAATTAGCTTTTCTTGGATTTCAGGATAAATCGCCAAATTATAGGCCAGGAAGGTCAAGGCACTAGCCGTAGTTTCGAATCCGCCAAGTAAGAAAATAATCGCTTGGGCTATGACTTCATTGTCGCTTAATTCTGTAAAATAATTATATTTATGATGAAGCCAGCACAATTTTGGTTAATATTCTACTCAAGTCATTTATTACTCGATCGTTGTATGTGGAAGAGTTACCAGGTACTCGCAGAAGGCCGGGTGTTTCTTCGGGCAAAACGCCACGTTTCTCCCCCCACTAAGTATGTGGGATGGTTGCCAGTTTCCACCGGAAGGTAGTGGGTTTCCTCCGGGCATAGAGCCCGGTTTTCTCCCAAGATAAAACTGGCCACGCCGCTATATAAGTGAAATAATCTTGAGCGCGGCGTAAAACATCAATCAATAAATATATTCAATTGATTTCACTTTTTAGATTGGCTATTATTTGCTGCTCAAGAACGTCAGTTATATTCTAACACCACTGGATGTATCAGGGAAGAAACCGCGTTTTGTGCTTCGAGAAAACCCTCGACTTGCTGCTGGCACCCGACAATCATATATCGGCATCTCCATAAATTCGTTCACCAAATTATTTAGATTTACATGCAGTTGATATTTGTTGAAACTATTGAGGTGTGTTGGAAAGTAAACCGCTTGTGAAACTAGCGTTCTATTTAAATCCCTTTCAGCATGCCTCTGAAAAATTAATTGGAAATTTAAAATAGACTACCCATTTATTTTAAAAAACTCACTTTTATCTTTTTTGGAGGTTTTCATTTTCAGAGCCTGGGTGTCAATATCTCCATCTTCGTCATTAAGATCATCCAAACTGCTGTCAATCATCAACTGTAATAAATCCTTACGACTCTAGAACACAGAAACAAAACCAGAACATCAAACTACTGTCAATCATCAACTGTAATAAATCCTTACGACTCTAAAACACAGAAACAAAACCAGAACATCAAACTGCTGTCAATCATCAACTGTAATAAATCCTTACGACTCTAAAACACAGAAACAAAACCAGAACATCAAACTGCTGTTAATCATCGACTGTAATAAATCCTTACGACTTTAAAATGCAGAAGCAAAACCAGAACATTAACTGTAATAAATCCTTACAACTCTAAAACACAGAAACAAAACACAAACATCAGCTGTAATACATCCTTACGAAACAAAACCAGAACAATGACTGTAAAAAAATCCTTACGATTCTTTCTAAACACAGAAACAAAACCAGAACATTAACTGTAATAAATCCTTACGACTCTAAAACACATAAACAAAACCGGAACATCAAACTGCTGTCAATCATCAACTGTAATAAATCCTTACGACTCTAAAACACAGAAACAAAACCAGAACATTAACTGTAAAAAATCCTTACGATTCTAAACACAAAAACAAAACCAGAACATGAACTGTAATAAGTTTTACTGGCATCCAATCAAACATCGCTGTGCGATTTACGGGTTTGAGTGGAGTAGTCCGCCAAGGTAAAACACGGAATGCGATCATGGGGTTTTTAACTTGGTTAGAGAAGAGGCTCATTGAGGTACAAAACGAAATTTCCAAAACAAAGTGGGATTAGCTGCTCAAAATAATGCTTTTCACAAATCTGACGATGTTTTCTAGTTTTGATAGCTTTGAAGAATCACAACTTACCGACGGATTTTGTCGTCTTTCTTTGATGGTATTTGACAACATTTTGATAAAGAAATTCGTCACTTCCGGATTATCTGCTGTGAGATTCAGAGCTTCAAAAACTGGGATTAAAAACGGGAAGAAAACTGGCAAAAAGAAAAACATTTTTTTTTCAAGTTCATTAATTAGATTTTAACTAATCTTTAAAAAAACACACACTATCTTTTTTAATAATATTTTCGTAAAATTGCCGATTTAATCTGCAGAATTCTGGTTGATTTTTTTAAAAGCTTTGGCTTTTTGTCACAGCTAGCGTGGAAAGCAGTTTTAGTTTACTGTACGCCTATTTAATAACATACATAAACTTACTTTGAAACAGTCATTTTTAGAGGCAACCGAGAATTTTATCTGTCATATTCAAAACTAGCCCGGGTTTCGGACTCCAAACGGACTTTTTTATATACCGTACTGACGGCCGTATTTTAGAATCAGGGCTTACTGCAATCAAAAAGCCGGAGTAGACTGCCTGCTTCTGATCGGGCAGTATGTGATCGGGGTTAGACAGTAAATAACAATATAACTTACCCAAATAACGTTAAGACGACTTTCATGAATAATTTAGCTGACTGAAAGCGAATTTTATCTTAAAAAACTGAAAAAAGCCAAAGCAATGTGACGTCATCAATGGCGCGGAAGTTTGAGACTCTTGGAGGGGAAACTGTTTGAATAGGTTATATTGTTATTTCACTGTCTAAATCGGACCACATACTGCCCGGGCAGTCAACTTCGGCTTTTTGATTGCAATGAGCCCTGGCTCCAAAATACGGCCGTCAATATAAAAAAATTGTCATTTTGGAGTCAGAAACCCGGACTAATTAAAAACGGAAATACGTTTGAACGGGCTCTAGCGTGAAACTTTTGATGAGAAAATACATACTAAATGTCCATACTTCTCGACAGGTATTCGTCGAAAATTAGCTGGTTTTCTTGACAAAGAGCCCAGTTTCCACCCCCCATTAAACTTGGGAGCGCCGCCATATAAGCGAAATAATTTTAGTGTATATGTGGTGGGAAGGGCATCAATACATCATCAATCATACTTCCGTCCTTCTCAATTTACATTTTCGCAAAAAATGAAGAATTTGAAACTAACACGATAGCATGACCGGTAGCTTTGCAAAAGAATTTTCCTCAAAGACCCTTTTAGCATAAACCAGGAACTGATCGTTAAGGTCCTTCTGGACATCCGTATCTATTCCAAAACCAACTGCACCGATAACTTCCATTGTTAGACCGCCAAACAGTCTGAAGAAAACAAGCGAGGGATTGTAGGATAGTCCATGCATCAATCATTACAAACGTATGTAGATATATCCCTGTGCCAATGTGATTTTATTTTCAAAAATATATATATGCATTTTTGTTCAATATGGCAGACTTCATGAAGAAATGAGCTACAGCTGTATCTAGTGTCAGGTATAGACCGGTTGCTTAATGACGTCATGGGGGGGGGATAAAACGGGCGCTTGGAAATCAATCTGCACAGACATTTATCTATATTTATAAACGCTAAAACACACGGGTATAGGGAAAATCTTCTTGGATAAAATAACCATTGAGACAAGTTTCTAGTTGTGTTAAGGGGGGTGTCATTTAAACCTTTATACCCAATCATAGGTTGTTGTAATAAACCAAAACCTATGATATTTTATTAGGTAGAACACACCACGGAGTTTAGTGAAATGTTGTGTAATATATTGACAAAGTTGTACGGATCTTCAGCTATGGCAAGAATTCGAGTAAATCAATGTTGACCCAAAGATGATAATGGGAGATATGTAAAAAGTGAAAAATATGTAACGTGGTTTCTACAGGTAGAAGACACACAAGGGAGGACTAGTAGATCTTTCAAACTGGAGCAACGGGTCCGGTTTCCTCCTCAAAAAAACTCACAACGCCGCAATATGAAAGAGTCTAATTCATATAAATAAATTGCTACCCTATCCCCCCGCCCGACAGCCACACTCACCCAGAACGAATGCTCCATTTAAACCACCATACTTACTTCTTGGCTTCCAAACTTTCTCCAGACTTGGCGTGGGAATCAAAATTCTGGACTAAGCGATCAAGGCACGTCTGTATTAGAGGGACCATCTAAAAATCACAAATATCTTTGACTATAATTGATTGAGTTCAGAAATAAGAAAAAAGCATTTTAAATTTTGGAAAAATTATAAAGTTCCTAACTTATGTTTTATGGCAAAAATAAATGTTTTTTTTTCTAATTATAAATAGCATTCTAATTTTGAACAGTTAAAGTGCCCTTAGCTTTGGGCAACTGGTGCCACATTAAACATAAGCCCCCTCTACCAGCCCCCCCCCCCTCCCGCCCCATTTATATATTTTTACGTTCTTATATTTTTTTTAATTTGCACTGGTGCACGGAGTGATCGCCCCTTATCCCATTTGTGTCCAAGACATCTCATATCATAGAACTTAAGCGGCCCATACACGTTTATAAAAATCGCCCACCTTTCTCATTTTCCCGGAACTAAAAGCCGGTGTTAAGATGGTTCTGACAAACTTCCAATGGTCATCGTGTAGGGCAGATACCATCAGTTTTTGAATACTGGTCACTGGTAACCCTAACTGTGAAAAAAATGATTCGAGTTACAGAATAATTTCAGTTTTTCGTAAAAAAAAACAGTATTGCCACATTGTCTCAAAAGGTTAGACGTCGAATTCCAGGTTAAACATCTTGTTTGAAAAGTTAAAATTACACCCACAGTCCCAGGTGACGTCGCCTTCGAAAGACAAAAATGGCGCTTTGAAATACAAAATGGCGGGCAGAATTGATGCGCAAGCCCAGAAGCTTCAAAAACCCAAATTAGCCCTCTTTCGGGACAAACTGGTATTTATATTTCATCCCAGCCTTTTTTGGAATATAATGTAAGTGTTTTGATCTACTTGGAAAAAGTTCTTACCGGTCGGTTAACAAAATTAGAGAAGTCTTTAATGCAGACTTGTTTGATGATTTCTGGATCCGTAACACTAATTGTTGGCGATCGTCCGGCCCATGTCCTGAAAGGGTTATGAGAATAAACATATCAAATGATACTGGTAATGTTCACTTTGTCTTACCGCCTTTTGAGCATGATGGGAGATCGAGAATGGTAGTAGACTGTTTTCACTTTTGAATTTCATTTTCTGCAAAAGCAATGATCCTTTTTCCAATTGCAATTATCATTACGGAAATTACTGAATTAGTAAATAGCTGACAAGTTCAGTTCATCAAGCTGATAGTTTTTGAATTTTTTTTAATTGAATTTTATTCACCTTTCATATAAATACAGTATAGATGGGTAAAAAACAATGAGTACTGGTAGGCGGGAATAAAGTCTGGTAGACTTGTTCTATCCCAGTCATGTACAATGCATGAGATTAATAAACAATTAACAGGGTGAATAAAACTACTTCAGGTTTAGTTGTGAAAGTAACAAATAAGAGTACTCTAAAAGTAGCAGTATTTTAGCTATATCAAGCTCTGCAAGAACATAATGTGGATCGATTATATGATACAATTGTTATTGTGTATATAGAAATAGTTCAGTTGGTAGAGCAGTGGGACAGTTATAAAACGCGTAGTCTAATTTGTTAGAATGTGCCTATACTTACAAAAAGGCATTCGTATTCTATATAGGATTATTGACTGAAAAAAGTCCCTTACGAGACTCTCGGACCTTCGTTTCAGCCCGATCATTCAGGGCTACACGATTCCCCAGACATAGGTTGATTGATTGATCAATAGATGTAACGCCGCTCAATATTATTGAACTTCTGTCTATATGGCAGCGTTGCCAGGTTTACTGGGGGGGGGGGGGCTGGACTCCTTTCGCACAGGAAACCCCCAACCCCAGACAAGTAGGCTACCTAACAACTCTTTTTCAATTTATGGATAGGCCTACATATAGTTTCAGTTTTATTCACCAATGCATTTTAGAACAGAACATATATTTAATGAAGAATTACATCGGCGGGAATAAAAATACATATTTCCATGCCAAACTGTGTCAAAGTAAAGTAAAAGATGTTCTTCTTGGTGAAATAGGTGGTCTTGCTTACTTCTACTTCATTCAAAGAGCTACAGAAGTCAGTGAACAAAATTGTATATATATTAGTTTTAAATTTAAATAAATTAAGGTACTTACACAAAAACGTCACCATACTTTTTCTTATTGGCCAAACTAAATGGAATAATTCCCTGAAAAGAAGAAATACACATTAAACAAGATAGGTCCAGACATACCGTCCTTGCAATAAAATGTGGGCGAAATGTACGGAGTTGGGCATTGGACATTTGGAAGATAAAATAAACTACGTTTCTTCTGGTGAATATATACTTTGAATTAAAAAACCCCGTTAAACTATACACAAGAAAAACAGTTAAGTACCCCCTGGAAAGTCTGCACCGACCGATAAAATCATTGGTGTAAGGTGATTGTTGGTAAAAGGATGTTTCACAAGCGATTGTGATCATAAAGGGCAACATTCTGGCGATAAGAAATTACCATTAATGGCAATAAGCTGTACAATTTATTCAGGATATCGTTAGCCAAATCAAAGGTGCATTTTAACAAAAATACTCCAGTGAGACGTCGGATCTGGTGAAAGGTAAATGCGCGGATTTGAATCCACCCACCCACCCACATCTAAATTTGTACATTAACCTCCACAGATCATAGAACGTCAGGAAGGCTCATGTATTTGGCAAAGTTAATGTTCCTCCTTGCTGGGTCAGCATACATGGCTAAAACAAAGCCACAATGCTCCAGCCCGAGGGCTCACTTTCGAGGGTACAATTGTCATTTATATAGACTAACCTGTTTAAGGCTCTGTGTCATGTTACCAACAAATGGGGAGGTTTTGGGTCCGTCTAATGTGATCTTTGTCGTGATATACGGCCAAATTCCATACCTGCAGGGAAAATGGTCATTGTATTTTGTAAAGGAGTTATCTTTTTTTAATTTGCAAAGGTGCACGGAGTGATCGCCCCTTATCCCACCAGTGTCATAGACATCTCATACCATAGAACTAAAACACTGCTAATATTGACTAGATTGGCTAAGCGCTATGCGCTGCACAATAGAAAACGTCACAGACGTCACAATCCTGCTAGTTGACGGGCATCGTATTAACGATGAACTATATACGTGGAATAGAGGTCAACTGGCGTTTGAGTAATAGCGCGCACCGCCAATAATACGAGTTGATTTGAAAATTTCAATCCAAGATGGTGGACGTCGCGCGGGCGCATCTTGTATCAATGGCGATGCGTTTAGAACTTCAGATTCAAACCAGCCAATGAGACGTGTCCATTCCACGTATATAGTTCGATGGCATTAACGCTACACTCCAGAAGGAGGTTAGCGCTTGAAAAACACGGTAGTCAAGACATAGGCTCTATTAAAGCAAGTTATAAACGTTTGTCTTGACGCGCGAAGAATTTCATACAACATATACCGAAACAATGGCTGAAAAGTTCACATTAGACTAGAAAACAACTTGTTAACGCAAGTGAAAAATCAACTAGCAAAATGGCGGACTTACTTGCCGGAAGTCGTTTGTCATTAGCCAATCTAGTTAATAAAAGATATCAATGATCAGTGTTATAGATTATTCTTGTAGTAGGCCGGCTAAAATAAGAATCATGCGCATATTTGAGTGAGATGGTCCAAAGGTTGGAATTGGTGTGATGCATTGAAGTAGGCTTAGTATTTCGTCTTGTAAAATGACGTTTGGCAGAAAACGTGAAGTCTGTCAAGGGGTGATTTTGTCCATGATTGCAATGTAACTTTTTTCGTCCGCAAATCTTTCACCTTCCGATCTAAAATTTGCGTGGATGGTTACCAGTTTATGTCCAGGCTTTTAACCTGGCGAACGTTTTTTTTAAATATGGCGAACAATATAGGAGACAAAAATCCACCTTGACGAACTCCGTTGGATACGGAGAAGAATGTGGATTAGGTAGAACCCTATTTCACTGCCAATTTTTGGATTTTACTCCAGGCATATAACAAATGTACAATGCATAGAGGAAGATTGCTGTTGTGAACCCTCAAATGATCATGTGACAATCATTCGAGAAATTAACATCATCATGAAATCCAACCTTGCGTTTGTTCGCATTTATCCGCCTTTTTATTGCCCGCATACGCTTAACTTGGAATGTCGTTATTTACATCCTAAATTTCAGACCTTAATTGACTTTTGAAACAGTGACAATTCAAGGTGAATCAAGTTGACAGGGGGCGTTGCCATCTTGCTCTCCGTGTTTCTTACTTGTTTAACGTTTCTTTTAAGTTCCAATTAAATATTCATGTATTATAGTATGATGTCAGGATTGCTATGCTTATCTAATAGCTTTAAAAATGCTATCCAAGCTAACACGCGGTAATTCCTGCGCTACGTGGTCTATCCTAGCCACGTATAAAGGAAATCTCGCAAAAATACGATTGGCTGAAATCAACATGAATGATCAACATTTACTTTCATTCTTCCTTTAACTCGTAATTCTGAATTTAAAAATATCTCTAAAATCACCCCAAATCCTGGGAATTAACTACATACGCCTGTCGAAAGCTATTAAGTTGTTCTATTTATTGAGACGTTTGGTTGGGTTTTCTTTACAGTGACATGAGCTGCCAAAGTTCGAACTTTTTCCGTACATTCTGATTGGCACAAAAACTAACCAATGGCTGTTGGAATAAGGAAGAACCATTCAGTGTCGATCGGATATTTAACGTTTGTTGTGGCTTGCTGATATTTGAACCCGTGAATCACTGACCGGAGACTGAATGCTCTAGCTACAATATACAGTCCTGGGCCCACTTGCACAAAGCGCTCTTAACTTAAGAGGACTCTTAGCATATCTCTACAACATGGCAAGTTTACGAGCACTCTTAAGTCCCATGTTATAGACATACACTAAGAGTACTCTTAGTTAAGAGCGCTTTGTACATGGGTCCAGGTGTCCTACATAGGCTATACTATACCAGTCGGCCTTAGACCGATTGTCCGAGCTATATACGCTGATACAATGTAAAGGTGGATATATACTTACAAGTAGAACAGGCCCACTAGAGTTAACAAACACCATAGCCATGTGGGCAGGTAAAACACGAGATCTAAAACCCCGGACATTTTACTGTACACCTGAATCTCTTCAGTCTAAACAGTTATGACGAATAGAAACGTTGAAATATACGGTTTATATAGCGTTTTCTAAGATGACTGATCCCGGTTTCTCGATGATGGTGCAATAAACAGGTCATCAGTTGACCTGCTCCGGAATAACTCCCTGTCCCCGATAAGCCAAACATATGGTGGTCCAGATGGGTCATTTTCCCGAAGAGTGATTGATGTTTACTTAGGTATCCAAGTTGGCACAGGGTGTCAGAATCGCAACTGGATGTTGAAGATGATACAGGGTGTGAGAGTTGGTACATGGTGTGAGAGTTGGTACAGGGTGTGAGAGTTGGTACAGGGTGTGAGAGTTGGTACAGGGTGTGAGAGTTGGTACAGGGTGTGAGAGTTGGTACAGGGTGTGAGAGTTGGTACAGGGTGTGAGAGTTGGTACAGGGTGTGAGAGTTGGTACAGGGTGTGAGAGTTGGTACAGGGTGTGAGAGTTGGTACAGGGTTTGAGAGTTGGTACAGGGTGTGAGAGTTGGTACAGGGTGTGAGAGTTGGTACAGGGTGTGAGAGTTGGTACAGGGTGTGAGAGTTGGTACAGGGTGTGAGAGTTGGTACAGGGTGTGAGAGTTGGTACAGGGTGTGAGAGTTGGTACAGGGTGTGAGAGTTGGTACAGGGTGTGAGAGTTGGTACAGGGTGTGAGAGTTGGTACAGGGTGTGAGAGTTGGTACAGGGTGTGAGAGTTGGTACAGGGTGTGAGAGTTGGTACAGGGTGTGAGAGTTGGTACAGGGTGTGAGAGTTGGTACAGGGTTTGAGAGTTGGTACAGGGTGTGAGAGTTGGTACAGGGTGTGAGAGTTGGTACAGGGTGTGAGAGTTGGTACAGGGTGTGAGAGTTGGTACAGGGTGTGAGAGTTGGTACAGGGTGTGAGAGTTGGTACAGGGTGTGAGAGTTGGTACAGGGTGTGAGAGTTGGTACAGGGTGTGAGAGTTGGTACAGTAGGCCAGTAAATTTAGCCCCAAATCTACTTGTACCTGGAACAAATTGCAACAGAAGGTTTTTTGATGTCATTGTGTTAGGACAACCCTGTTGAACATTCTATCCAAAATTAGCCAAAATCTGACAATGGGAATTATGCTAATTTGCATAAATTCAAAATGGCCGCCAGCTACAGCTTTGAGACCCTATATCTCCTGAACGGTTGGTTTGAGACCCCACAAATATTTTATTAGTAGATACAAATATGATACCAAAGAGCAGAATAAGCTTGTTAATAACACACTATAGCCTACTCATGATGTCATTAAATAGATATGACGTCATCATTACGCAATATTACGTCATCATGAATCAAAGTACTTAGAAAAAAAAACACATTTTTTGGAGTTTCCATCAATGGAGATATATTCAAGTGCTCACCGTCAACATATACAATACATTTATTGGGCTATAAGATATATGTTTTCGGTTACTTAAATTTGCATGGTATCTGGTTTCAGTGCTCAGTCAGGTTGGATTACATAACACATATTACTTATATATGTTTATCCATACACATGTGTGACGTGCGTTATTGAATCCATCCTGGCTGCTGCTCTGGCCATATACCGCGCAAAATCAGGAAATTATCAAGCAACAACAGTAGGCGTACTCCCATATTTCCCTACATTGATTAGCTATGTTACAAACAGGATCTGATAACCAATTAATTTCAACCATCACTCAGGTCAAAGTCATCTGTTTCTTTGACATCTAAGAATACATTTTGGCAATTGATACCTTTGCAATTAGTACATGCAGTAGAACATTCAAGTTCATGTTTTCTACAACTGCTTCTTTTACTATCACAGTCTCCTTTGCACTGGCACCTGATTATCATTAGAAGAGACTCCGGAGCTATTGTGGAGTCCATTGTTTAAGGCTCATATTTTCTCTTTGCCAACACCCATCCCCAGTGTTCTGCCTTGAGGTCACCACCATTGTCCATCCAAACTTGTACTTGATAGTACACTCGATAAGAGTGGTACTTTGCTGCAACTGATGTTGGTGGAAGGTTTTGTCCTTCAACACATGTGGTACTCTTAGAAACTTTATCACTGAACTAAGTGTTACGCAGGGAATCTAGAGTATCACAAACTCCCCCTCCATAAAGACGAACCAAGGCTCTCTAGCCGGCTTCCTGGATTTCACATTTTTTAAGAACTGAACAGAAAAACTCTGCCTGCTTCACAAAGAATTCGTCAGCTTGGGTCTTGTTTAGGGAGGCTCCTTTTCCTATTCCAAATAGTCTTGAGGTGGTATCACAACCACAAATTGCGCGAATGAAAGGTAGGAGATGGCGCACTTGCTCTCCAAGCATTTTTTTTAACAGAAGAATGTTCCAAACTGGATATTTAGCTGTTGACTTCTCCGACTTAAAATAGAGTTCCTTTGTTCCTGGCTTCACATGGTGGCAAAGCAGTACTAATATACTTAGCGCCATTAAAAACGCACGGTTGAATTTTTTCTACCCCAGTAAGGTTATTGGCCATTTACGTTTTGTTGTTTATTGTTAGTTCGAGTTGAGTTGCAATAACTGGATAACCTGTGGTGTTCCCGACGCGCCTGTCGTGAACATTACGCAACATTTCCTAATAACGTCCATTGAATGTTTCACCGTCACTGAGAACAGCTTTCAGGGCTCATTTGTCGTGGGTTCAACTTTACACGAAGCTCAGCATAAAGACGAAAAAAAAATTCAGAGAACGTTACCATGCCCCGACTTACGACACAACAAAGGGAACGTGCCATTGACATGTTACAGGCGGGTCTCAGTTGTGCCGCCGTAGGACGTCACATGTAGTGTCATCCCTCCACAACTAGTCGCCTCAGAATCAGGGAACATGAAACTGGCAATGTTGCCGACCGACCACGCACTGGTCAGCCGATCCCACAGCACAGAATAGCCACACTCACCAGGTCCTTGTGTCGCAGATGTACTGCTTGCGTTGATGTCCGAGGTGGACATACCCATTATTGAATGATGACACCTTCAATTTCTGTATCAACGATTTGTTTGCAAGGAATAAAAGTCACCAGGGTTTCACATATTGTCAATTCTTTGTCTCATTGTGACCAATGCCTTGTTCTTCAATTTAAGAGTACTTACAATATTTTACATTATTTGGGTCGTGCGTTTTTAATAGCGCTAAGTATATATGCGCTACACTTGTATAGTATAGACAAGAAAATCACAAAGTGAAATAAACTCAGGCATAAGATGAGATTTTAACGTCATATCATAATACGCCCCAAATCGTAATTACGTCATACGGTTTTTTTCACGTTTGCGGTAATATGACATCATATTTGCATATGACGCAATACGTCCGTCAACCGGTTTTTAAAACCAGCTTATTTGATTTTTTGGTATCACATTTCTATCTATTAATAATATATGTATGGGGTTTAAAACCCACCGTTTACAAGATATAGTCCCTAAAAGATGTTTTTGGCGGCCATTTTGAATTTATGCTAATTAGCATATTTCCCAGAGTCTGATTTTGGCTAATTTTGAATATATTGTTCAGTAGGGCCATATCAACAAGATAAAACAAAAAAACCTTATGTTGCAATTTGTTCCAGGTTCATCTCTAATTTTACTGGACTACAGGGTGTTTGGTACAAAGTGTGAGAGTTGGTACAGGGTGTGAGAGTTGGTACAGGGTGTGAGAGTTGGTACAGGATGTGAGAGTTGGTACAGGGTGTGAGAGTTGGTACAGGGTGTGAGAGTTGGTACACGGTGTCGGAGCTGGTACAGGGTGTCAGCGTTGGTACAGGGTGTCAGAGTTTGCACAGGGTGTGAGAGTTGGTACAGGGTGTGAGAGTTGGTACAGGGTGTGAGAGTTGGTACAGGATGTCAGAATTGGGACTGGGTGTGAGAGTTGGTACAGGGTGTGAGGGTTGGCACAGGGTGTCAGGGTTTGTACAGGGTGTGAGAATTGGTACAGGGTGTCAGAGTTGGTACAGCGTGTGAGAGTTGGTACAGGGTGTCGGAGCCGGTACAGGGTGTGAGAGTTGGTACAGGGTGTGAGAGTTGGTACAGGGTGTGAGAGTTGGTACAGGGTGTGAGAGTTGGTACAGAGTGTGAGAGTTGGTACAGGGTGTGAGAGTTGGTACAGGATGTCACAGTTGGTACAGGGTGTGAGAGTTGGTACAGGGTGTGAGAGTTGGTACAGGGTGTGAGAGTTGGCACAGGGTGTGAGAGTTGGTACAGGGTGTCACAGTTGGTAGAGGGTGTCACAGTTGGTACAGGGTGTCACAGTTGGTACAGGGTGTGAGAGTTGGTACAGGGTGTGAGAGTTGGTACAGGGTGTGAGAGTTGGTACAGGGTGTGAGAGTTGGCACAGGGTGTGAGAGTTGGTACAGGGTGTTAGAGTTGGTACAGGGTGTGAGGGTTGGTACAGGGTGTGAGAGTTGGCACAGGGTGTGAGAGTTGGTAAAGGGTGTGAGAGTAGGTACAGGGTGTCAGAGTTGGTACAGGGTGTCAGAGTTGGTACAGGGTGTCACAGTTGGTACAGGGTGTGAGAGTTGGTACAGGGTGTGAGAGTTGGTACAGGGTGTGAGAGTTGGTACAGGGTGTCACAGTTGGTACAGGGTGTGAGAGTTGGTACAGGGTGTCACAGTTGGTACAGGGTGTCACAGTTGGTACAGGGTGTCACAGTTGGTACAGGGTGTCACAGTTGGTACAGGGTGTCACAGTTGGTACAGGGTATCACAGTTGGTACAGGCTTCTATTGTTTGTTCGTCTATTGTTTGTTTGCCGGCTCACTCCGACGGCGGGTTACATTTAGCCTTTGTATTGCTGAATTTTAGTCAGTTTCCAACTGCTCGTGGATATTACTTAGTATGCTATGTTATGTGATATGGAATGTTATTAATATTTGGCTTGCTCGAACTCCACAGTGACACAGTCATTTATTTAATTTGTGAGATGGATTATACTCTGTGGAATTACCAGTGTGTTTTCTAGATTCTGTTTTTATTATCATTTTTTCTCGCAACAATAACGAAGTTGATACCGGGTGCCAGAGTTGGGATTGGATGTTGAAGTTGATACCGGGTGGCAGAGTTGGGATTGGATGTTGAAGTTGATACCGGGTGGCAGAGTTGGGACTGGATGTTGAAGTTGATACCGGGTGGCAGAGTTGGGACTGGATGCTGAAGTTGATACCGGGTGGCAAAGTTGGGACTGGATGTTGAAGTTGATACCGGGTGGCAGAGTTGGGACTGGATGTTGAAGTTGATACCGGGTGGCAGAGTTGGGACTGGATGTTGAAGTTGATACCGGGTGGCAGAGTTGGGACTGGATGTTGAAGTTGATACCGGGTGGCAGAGTTGGGACTGGATGTTGAAGTTGATACCGGGTGGCAGAGTTGGGACTGGATGTTGAAGTTGATACCGGGTGGCAGAGTTGGGACTGGATGTTGAAGTTGATACCGGGTGGCAGAGTTGGGACTGGATGTGAAGTTGAAGCAGGGTGTCAGCGTTGAGAATGGATGTGAAGTTGAAACAGGGTGTCAGCGTTGGGACTGGATGTGAAGTTGAAACAGGGTGTCAGCACTGAGGCTGTAGTTTAAGGTTGATACAGGGTGTCAGAATTAGAACTGACACTCTTGGGAATTTCCGTTTACTAGTTGCGTCCATCTTTGTATAGAAAATGCTTTCTTTTGGTTCTTTCCAAAATCTACAAATGTGGGCGTGTGCGCGAGCGTGTGTGTGTGTGAAAATAAGTTAACAGGGTCAATTCTTTGATGACACGAATTAAGTATAAAATCGTCTTGAAGCATTCGAACGATGGCAATTCTTCTAAAGGAACATTTTTGTAGTTAAAGATACTGATACTCCGAGCCTCGTGCACAAGACTAGCTTACAAAGGAACATTTGTGACCTCCGTAGCCTATATGGTTGGCGAAACAGCCTTCAAAAGATCTAGGTTTTTCGGGACCTCAGTGGCTCAGTCCGTTAGAGTGATCCCTCAGTCCCATCCCACTCAGACCAAATATAGTTGAAAAATTTCTTAGTGAATTTTTCACTCGATTTGCCATATGTGGAAGAGTTGCCCGATACTCGCAGAAGGTCGGTTTTTTTCCCGGACAAAAAGCCCGGTTTTGTCCCCCCACTAAACCTGGCAATGCCGCCATATAGGTGAAAGAATCTTGAGAGCGGTGTTTAACACCAATCAATCAATCTAGGTTTTCTCCAGGCACAGACCTATCCCAGTCCCATCTTGTGGAAATAGGTTGAACATTTTCAAACTTGGCAATGAAAACCCCTAGAGCTACACAAGCCATCCAATGGGATGGTTGTGATCTATGTATGTAGCCATCCCACTCCCATCCCAACGAATCGACAACGCAGACATAGTCACATGAAATAAGTATAATTGGCTAGTAAAACTACAGGCAATATATTTATTGCTACTAATTGTAAACATGCATTGTTGGATGTACTTTTCTTTTGTCTATATATATATATTATTTACATTTTTCAAAATATGTCATCATGTTCACAATAATTATATCAAAAACACATTTTTATGGGATAGAACAAGCTCCATGGAGTTTTATTACCGCATGTAAGTAATCTTTGTCATCCAAATTTCGGGTGAATAAAAATACTCAATACTCAATAAATAATCAAATCGCATTTATGCATTCACTAATGTTGGAAGCGATATTAAGTCTGCCATCACTCACTCCATCACCCAAAAATTGGAAAATTTTCTGACTGGGTTTTCACTCGAACGACCTATGTGGGATGGTTGCCATTTACCAGCGGAAGGTCGTGGGTTTCCTCTGGGCACAGATCCCGGTTTCCTCCCACAATAAAACATGGCAACGCCGCCGTATAAGTGCAATAATCTTGAGCGCGGCGTAAAACACCAAACAATCAATCAATCAATCATTGATTTGGATATACAAAAGAGATGGATGCTGGCGTCCTATGGGCTTTTAGGATGTCAATCAGTCCCATAAAAAATCAAACTAAAAAAATCTAATGTCTTATTTCAACGAAAACAGAGAGATCCTGAGTTTAAAGACCCATTGCTTACAAAACTATCAACAACACAACAGAAAAAAATAGAAATATAAATATAAACGAATGATAATGACATATAGCCTTTGTATGCGTAATGTACAGGCGGATTTTTGATTGATTGATTGATGTTTTACACCGCATTCAAGATTATTTCACTTATATGGCGGTGTTGCCAGGTTTAGCGAGGGAGGAAACCGGGCTCTATGCCTGGATGAGACCCCCGACCTTTGGAGAGTACGTGGCAACTCTTTCACAATAGAGCGATAGAGGAGATGGGAAAATAGATTCAAAACTACTTTTGTTGACCCTGTATCTTATAAATAAATCATCTTTGGTACACTTCTAACGTTCAAGAGCCTGGTCATGTGAACAGTATGACATTGCCTTTCGTTTTTAAATATGAAAAAGTTTATATTACATATCTTTGGAGTATTCCATCGGTCACTCGTATGAAGCTCCCGATTCATAAATAAAAATATTGAAAATGTTCTATGTTCTTGTTCGATCGGTCTTTTTTAGATCGTGACAGACAGCAACACAATGTCATTTCTTTACTCAGGCCTTTAAGTGGCATGAGTTGCCAAATTTCGCGCTTTCTTTATAATTTCTGATTATCACAGCAGTAGGTGGCTTTGAAGGTCGTCAATAAACTAAATGATTGACATTGGAATGAGGACAGTAGGGCCTACATACGGTTTGTGTCTTGTGCAACACAACAACGCCTAAATGGTGAGAGCTACGAGAAACACCAAACAATCAAGCTGCGTTTAGGGGTCGGTGCTTATCAGAGGCATGTTTCACAAAGCGACGTAAATGTTTTGAGAAACTGGGCCCAGTTTCACAAAGCGATCTTAGCTTAAGTTGATCTTAATTATCAATGGTAACGTATACCTTTAGCATTGGTTGCCATGGTAGTTAAGATCACACTTAGCTAAGATCACTTTATCAAACTAGGCCCAGACTCCTAAGCAAGGCCTAGCTGTCATGGCAACATATTATACCCTCAACATTACTTCACGACTATGCGCGAAGTTACGTCTGTGTTGAGAAATTGCCTCTGACTCTCGCTGCCGACCAGTCACCACTGTCGCAATGAAAGCACTCTGACAGCCCCTCTATGTCAACGTTTCAGTCCCGTGGCTCCACCTTCAGCCAGACTCCGTTCTCCGCCTGGACAATATTACTCTTCTTCAAGATCAAGGGCACCTGTAAAAGATCCAGATTATAATTCAACTAAAGTTTATTATTTACAGTAAAGTGATTTCAGTAAATTATTTTGAAATTGGGGTGGGAATTGATGCACTGAAGTTCTCACAAGAGTTTTATCAAAATGTAACAGTATCAACAGTATTTAAACAAATTCTCGGAGACCAATATGGAAACCAAAAGCCAAACAGAAGACAGCAAAATAATTTTATAAGCGCGGATTTTAGCGAATGTAGAAATTGAGCTTGGTATTAATGTGATAAACTTCTAGTTTATTTTAAAGTGGCATGAGCTGCCAAAATGTCTATATTTTGACGTTAAAACAGAATGTTGAAATTATTGGCTATTTTTCTCAAGACGTAAAATTCAGAAGCTTTTTAGTGCTTCTAGTCCAGAAAATGTACGATAAAGTATTGTTTTGGACTAACTTTGGCTTAGAATGAATGAATGGTCGTCCCGGTTATTTAAATGTTGTTTACTTTTCGAGCACGTTTTCGGTTCGTACAGGCCACATACTGTATGGATTTTACTCATTCCAACGCCAATCAATTTAGTTTTTCCATGACCTTCAAAGCTTCTCGCTGTCGTGACGATCAGAAATTATGAAAAAAGTGTGAATTTTGGCAGCTCATGCCACTTTAAGGAAGTTTAAACCCCAAGCCCGATTGTCTTGATTGGGTGTACACCGCGTTGACCAGGTAAACGCCACTAAACAAGGACTCATGCTTGTCAAAATCACAGTGAAACAAAGTTACTTTATTAAAAATGTCAAGATTTCTTTGAGTTCTCAACTCTCCTCTATGACCACAAACTAACAAGAGCTGGACTCAAACCTAATTACCAGCCTAGTGGAATTTCTATACCTTTATAAATAATGCACGGAAACTAATAAACAATAAAAAGCCAAAAACAAAGAAATAATTAAATATTTAAGTGGAACTTGGGCTGAGTATTGATGTGATATAGATGCCACATACATTTTGTCAAAATACATTACGTAGTTTTAAACATATTACACGGAAACTAATCCGGACGCCGAAGCGGACAAAGTGACTCCTAAGTGCCCCTGCGCCTCGGTCCGCAAAAAATGACGCAGGGCTTTCGTGGATGCGTCGGGGCTTAGAATCCGCCTCAGACCAAATCAAATTACAAAAAGAGCCAGGACAAAGAGTCAGGTTTCGAAAGAATAGTTCACGGAGAGCCTATTTATTGACTTCAGCCAGATATTTAAAAGCCCTGAGAAGACGTTTTTACTTGAAAACCCAATAGCCGATAATATCCACATTCTGTTTTAAGGGGGAAGATATCAACATGTTGGCAGCTCATGCCACTTTAAAGAAGATCTTCTTCACTTGTTAAGCTAACTTTAGAGAAAACAATAGAGGTAATGTTACCTCAGTTTCCGGGGCCCTTTTGAAACGATATCGCTGTAGGACTGTCACGGCCGCCATTTTGGCTTCCATTTGTGCAAGCCTCATTCCCACACAGTTCCGGGGTCCGATACCAAACGGGAAGTAAACATACGGGTTTCTCTTCTCCTTCTCTTCAGGACTGAATCTAAAGGGATGAATTCAGGAAAAAAATGTCGATATAATTCACGTTTGGGGAAAAATCACGTTGAATTCAATCAGATCGTTCAGATGGCTAATCGGTGTTTTGATATCTTAAACTCAGGTCAGTTTTGAATACACCTTTTTGTAAAACAAACCTGTTGGGATCAAACTTTTCTGGGTCTGGGAAATATCTCTCATCATGTTGTAGAGCATACCCCATGAGGAGTACTCTACAATTAGCCGGGATATACACCCCTTCTATCACAGTGTCCTTGGCGGCAACTCGTAATGTTCTGAAAACCGAAACCAAAAATTGTGAAAAATGCTTTATGGTTAACGGGTAATTAACTTGACAGTTAAGGCTTCGATAACAGCGACCTTGTGGTCCATATTTAGTGACTGAAACTGTTGCATTCATTCACGGCTCATTGGCTGGTTTGGATATGATGTTCTAAAAGGCGCCGCCATTGCTACGTGATGGGCTAGCGTCCACCAACTTAGATTTATTATTATCTTTGTCGTAAACAAAAGTGTCCTTCTAATAATTAAAGCGAACGAAACAGTCTAAATATAACAGAAGTTGTAAATCCAGAAAGAGTTTGTTCAATGTTATTCTGTTTGTTGGCTTTCAACTTCGATCAGTTATAATTGAGGCATTGGAAGAATCCAGATATGTACCTAAACTGTGTCTCTCTTGATTTGTGGCTAAATAGCATATATAAACATATAAGCTTATATATTATTTTAGCATTCGTCTGTAGTAAAATGTTTTGATATATATGTAATCCCTGTAGGCAATTGAATTCAACCCAAAAATATGGTGATTTACTCCCCCCCCCCACCCCCCACCCCCCCCCCACCCCCCCACCCCCCCCCCACCCCACCCACCCACCCACCAAAAAAAATGCAGAATGTCAGAGGCCAAAATTTTTTTGGTAAGAGATGAGAGAAGTCCCCGAAATATTTCGAGTGTTTACTTTCTGTTGAAACAAAATTTTGAAATCATTGGCTGTTTTTCTCAATACATACAATCTAGAAGCTATTTAGTACTACTAGTCTCAGGAATGTTCATTTAAGTACTGTTTTGCACTAACTTTTGCCTGGATTGAATACATTTTGCCCGCCGTATTCAAATTTTGTTTACTTTCCGGACACTATTACCGTTTGTACAGGCAACAAACTGTATGTAAATTCCTCATTCCAACGTTAATCATTTAATTTTTTGATGATTTTCAAATCCCATTGCTATCGTGGTAATCATAATTTATGAAAATGGTGCGGTTTTGGCAGCTCATGCCACATTAACGTAAATTATCTAGAACTGTAGCACTAAAAGCTTGCAATTTGTACATCTAGAGAAAAATAGTCGACAGTTTAAGGACGATTTCAGAAAGAACCCAATCAAACATGGATGGCTGAAGTAATCTGGCAGCTTAAGATACTACTCACCCCAATCTAAAATTAGAAGTTACCCTAGTCCCAAAGTCCGGATTTAACTATTTTAGCCAAGTCTAAAGGAGATCTCGCGAGAATTCGATTGAACTTACCCGATTACAACAGGATAAAGGCGTTGAGTTTCAGCCAGACACATTTCCAAATATGGTAATTTCATTACATTGTCATAAGTGGGCGGAGCCTAAAAGGAGAACAAAATCGTCAAAATAGTTTGGCTTAAGTCATTATTACAGATATTTGACAAGAAAAAACTTATTTTAGGGATATTATACACATTTGTACGTTTTACGCAGCACACAAGATCACGTTGTTTGCATTTCTTTAAAGAGGCATGTGGGGGGCCTCCGTGGCTCAGTAGGTAGAGCGTTGGACGCTCAATCAGAACAGCCTTCCACCATAAGATTAGGTTGGTTTCTAGGATTAGCTAAACCATCAAATTTCCTTGATACAGAGTCCCGACTTACGGTTATATTTGGATCATACATGTGAGAAGGGGGCGTGTAGCCGCTTTAAGACGTAAAAGAATATCAGTAGATATCACCAAGACTTATAATTCTGGAGAAGTCCATAACATGAACTAATTTACTAATAAAAAGGTCCCTATCAGATAATGATTTCGGGCAAAGCAGAAATAAAAGTCTTCTATTGAGTATAGATATATCATCAGCAGTGAGTTCCTCATTACTTACATTTACCTCCCAAGCCGAAAGTAGGGCGGCACATGCCCTGTCCCAAATTTAGTTTAAATCAAGTCTCTGAAGACAGTGGGTATACAAGCAATTTGTTGTATCTTCGGCCCAGTGAATTTTGCTTGAGATATTTTTGGTATGACCTTAACTCTCTTCATCTTGGAAGCAGAAGAGTAATATGGGTTCAGGTTCGAAACTTCACTGGCCGGTAATTTAGTAGATTACTGAATCTCTATAAAGTATTTATGATCACTAAAACACACGGGCACAGGGAAAATCTTCTTGTCTAAAATAACCATGGAGACAAGTTTCTATAAAGTAGATGAGCGAGTTGGAAAAGTCTTCCTAACCGCTGTCGTCATGTCGCGCATCTGATTTAACGAAATGGTTGGCTCAGAAGTTGTCTTGTTATTGATACCAATCAGATTTGGGACCTTGATATTTTTTTTATTAGAGTCCGAAAGGAATTGAAATTGGCACCAGAAAACATTCTACCTGCATAACATAACAATATCATCTGCAAAAAACGTTGTAATTTTACCCCAGCCAAAGTGTCGTCGATTTCTGTAATTAGCTTTTCTTGGATTTCAGGATGAATCGCCAAATTGTAGGCCAGGAAGGTCAAAGAACTAGCCGTATTTTCGAATCCTCCAAGTAGAAAAACAATCGCTTGGGCCATGACTTCATCATCGTTCAACTCTGTCAAATATGTGTATTGTTTAAAAACTACGAGTGAAAGGCTTGATACAGGGAAAACAATCTTCAATATTCCGTTCAATTCACTTTACTTTAGTTTTTAGTTCTATGTATATGCAAGAATACGTCAGTTATTTACTGAATTGAGGGAGAAACAAGGTTCAGTGCGTCCAGAAAACCCTAGACATTTCGATATAGTGGCATCACTTCGACCAAATTATTTAGCTTTAAATAAAGTGGTTGGTTGAAACTAATGAAATACAATAAAACAATAACACTATTCAGTTGGCACGATCTCTAAAACTCATTAAGCCAGAAAACATTTCCGCTTAAGTTGGATTCGAACCAATGCGCATAGCTGGAAAATAAAACAGCTACGCAACTAAGGGCACTATTGCGTAAGACGAGATCTCACAAAAACTATTTTGACTACCGGTGTATTTCAAAAGCTCACTTTTATTTGTCTTGGCATTTTTCATTTTCAGAGCCTGGGTGTCAATATCTCCATCTTCGTCATTAAGATCATCCAAACTGCTGTCAATCATCAACTGTAATAAATCCTTACGACTCTAAAACACAGAAACAAAACCAGATCATCAAACTACTGTCAATCATCAACTGTAATAAATCCTTACGACTCTAAAACACAGAAACAAAACCAGAACATCAAACTGCTGCCAATCATCAACTGTAATATACCCTTACGACTCTAAAACACAGAAACAAAACCAGAACATCAAACTACTGTCAATCATCAACTGTAATATACCCTTACGACTCTAAAACACAGAAACAAAACCAGAACATCAAACTGCTGTCAATCATCAACTGTAATAAATCCTTACGAATCTAAAACACAGAAACAAAACCTGAACATCAAACTGATGTCAATCATCAACTGTAATAAATCCTTACGAATCTAAAACACAGAAACAAAACCAGAACATCAAACTGCTGTCAATCATCAACTGTAATAAATCCTTACGACTCTAAAACACAGTAACAAAACCAGAACATCAAACTACTGTCAATCATCAACTGTAATAAATCCTTACGGCTCTAAAACATAGAAACAAAACAAGAACATCAAACTGCTGTCAATCATCAACTGTAATAAATCCTTACGGCTCTAAAACACAGAAACAAAACTAGAACATCAAACTACTGTCAATCATCAACTGTAATAAATCCTTACGACTCTAAAACATAGAAACAAAACCAGAACGTCAAACTGGTGTCAACCATCAACCGTAATAAATCAATAAGTCATCATAATCAAGTCTACGGCCATGACGCCTAAACAAATCTGATCTCACTGGGCTTCCATAGACTACTAACATTTGTTGTATTTCACAAGGGAATTAATTTATAAGTGAAAAAGTTACCCAACTGGCCTTCCAAATAATTGTGTCAAAGCTGCGAAAATGCAAAGGTCGCCATTTTGTATAGGCTTCCACAGCTGTAAGTATCTTAAGACTTTTTAAGATAATGTGTTTAGAAAGATGATTTTGGAGAACAACAAGATTGATTGATTGTTTGGTTGTTTGGTGTTTTACGCCGCGCTCAAGATTATTTCACTTATATGGCGGCGTTGCCAGTTTTATTGTGGGAGGAAACCGGGCTCTTTGCCCGGAGAAAACCCACGACCTTCCGTTGGTAACTGGCAACCGAGAACAACAAGACAAAAACGTGCCCATGCGCTCGATATAAGAACTGTTTGAAACTATTTCTAAACCTGGGTTTTATACTGAGGCATCAACACGAAGTAGGTTTTTGAGAACAACACGAGCTTTCAACACCTATGCTGTGACAATTGCAAAAAGGTTTCCTCTTTTCACGAGATAAAGACACCGGCATAGGTGGCGAAAGCTCGTGTTGTACACAAAACTTACTCGTGGTGATGCCTTAACTATTTCTCTTTATGACAATAACTTTAGAAAAATTTATATTTGTAAAAGAAACGAGGACTTATTTTCAATGATACTTTTAAAAAAAGATTTTCTAGTTTTAATGTCCACGAATTACAACCTACCGATGGATTTTGTCGTCTTTCTTTGATAGTTTTTGACAACATTTTGATGAAGAAATTCGTCGCTTCTGGATTATCAGCTGTTATATTTAGAGCTTCGAAAACTGGGATTAAAAACGGGAAGAAAACTGGCAAAAAGAAAATAAATGTAGATGTTGATCAGATTTAATTGCTGGATCTTAAAAAAACCAATCATCTAGTTTTAATACCTTTTTTTAATAAGATTGACTTGAGTTTAAAAAAATTGAAATATTTTGTTGACCTTTTACAGCTTTGGGTTTTAATCACACTTTTATGTGACATGAGGTTTCAAAATTCCGATTTTTTTCCTCCATAAATTCTGATTGTCAAGATAAGTTGGTCGTATCAGGAAAAAGAGTGATCCTCCATCAGTCCCACCCAGACCTTCCATCGATGCGGCGCGGGTTCGAATCACACGCAGACCAAATTAAAAAATTCTGAGTGGATTTTTCACTCAGTCTCCGTATGCGGAAGAGTGGCCAGGTACTCGCCGAAGGTTGGGAGTTTCCTCCGGGCATTGAGCCCGCTTTCCTCCCTCACTAAACCTGGCAACGCCGCCATAAAAGTCAAATAATCTTTGATGCGGCGTAAAACATCAATCAATTAATCAATCTGGGGTGAATCACCTTATGAGAAAATTATTTGAATTTGAAACTAACATGACAGCATGGCGGGTAGCTTGGAAAAAGCATTGTCATCAAAGACCCTTTTAGCATTAACCAGGAACTGATCGTTAAGGTCCTTCTGGACATCCATATCTATTCCAAAACCAACTGCACCGATAACTTCCATTGTTAGACCGCCAAATATTCTGAAGAAAACAAGCGATGGATTGAAGGATACATATAAATAATTACAGACGTATATAGACCTCTCCCTGTGCGGCATTGGGAGGTTGGGGTCTCGATGGCTCAGTCGGTTAGAGCGATCGTCCCTCAATACGACACAGGCTTTTTTCGATATCGACGAAGCGCGGAATCAAATCACAATCAGAAACAATAAAACAGTTAGAATTTCTGATTGGATTTTTCCTCGCTCGCCGTATCACCGAAGTTCCGGGGGTTCCGGGGACTCGATTTCTTCCCCTATTTACCTGGCAACGCTGCTATATAAGTGAAATAATCTTCAGTGCGGCGTAAAACATCAATCAATCAATACACGATTGTGACTTTCAAAAATACATATTAATGAACACTAAAACACACAGGTACAGGGAAATATATAGGCATTTCGCGTGACAAAAAGAGAACATCATGGCATTTGTGTATGTTTTTGTTAAAACTACCTCAGTAAATCTCAGAACGCCACTGAATGAAATAATTTTGGGGGAGGCGTAAAACGATGATTTGGTCTAATCAATCTAAATAAATTGCTACTTTCTCCTCCCTGCGCCCCCCCCCCCCCCCATCCACTCTCCAACAAAAGCGATGCTCCATTTAAACCCCCATACCAGAAGTCTATGAATGTGGAAGTGTGAAGCGTCCCATTACATAGTATTCAGGGCATTGGCGCCGTTTGACCCAGAGGTCACCATACACAGAGCCCTCTCTCGGTTAGTCAGAAACCGTGGCTTTTCTTCACTTTCTCCCATGAACTATTATGGGATGCATAAGAAAAAACATGGCGAACGTTTTAGATATGACAATGTCAGTACTTGATGGAGCAAAAGTTAAAGTTTCCGAAGAACTTCATAAAGTTGAAAATGAGACAAGAAGACTTGTTTGGAACGATTTGAGTCGAAATGGAGATATCATAGTTGCATGTTCGGTAAAGCTTTTATAAAAACCAATGCATTCTCCGAACTGCGGTTACTGGAATTGCCGATAGATGCAGTAAGTGGAGAATGAATTTATTTTCTGATTTGAAATTGCGCAACCGTTGACAATTTCAAAATCTACCGCGCATAAACGTCACATAGTGTAGTATAAGCAGACTGCAAGAGCCAGTGCCCTGAACATGGGGTAATGTGACATTTCACACTTCCCTGTTCATAGACTTCTGCCCATACTTACTTCTTGGCTTCGAAACTTTCTCCAGACTTGGCGTGGGAATCCAAATTTTGAACCAGGCGATCAAGGCACGTCTGTATTAGAGGGACCATCTAAAAATCACAAATATCTTATATTATTAGTTTGAGTTCTGAAACAAAATTAGAGAGTTCCTAACTTCTTTTATCTGAGTAAAATATATATGTAAAACCATCCTTTGTTTTAGGTGTAAACGGGATTCAGATTTTTTGGCAGCGAGTTTGCTTTTAAATTTTATTTACTTTTCGAAAGTTCAATGGATAATTTTTTTTATTTTTTTTTGGGTTTAACGTCAAATTACAATTATTTTTTTTTTATGATCTTTAAAGCATATGTTTGTCTTAAACGAGATGAACAAAAAATATAGGAATTATGGCAATTCATGCCACTTTAAACAAGAAACTTTTTTTCCTTCCCAGGTCTACTCAGTGTAGCGTGTATACTATACAGTAATTATTTATAAAGATCTTAATCCCACCTTTCTCATTTTCCCGGAACTAAAAGCTGGTGTTATGATGCTTCTGACAAACTTCCAATGGTCATCGTATAAGACAGTCATCATCAGTTTTTGAATGTTACTCACTGGTAATGCCAGCTGTGAAAAAAATGATTTGAATTGAAATTTTTCGGAAAAAGTACTGCTTAACACTATAATATAGTGACAAATGTACACCGAAATAAATTACTAGGAGATGACGGTATTGATCCTGGCCGAGTTATACCTCTCGCTTGAAAAGTTAAAAGTCCACCCACAGTCACCAGGTGGCGTAGACTTCAAAAGACAAAATGGCGCTATGAAATACGAAGTGGTGTGATGGAAGTCGTGTGTATGTCCAGGTATACTAATTGTTCGCGAGGAAATGAAAGTTTTTTTTTCTTTCGAAAATTGGCGCCTTTTCTTAACAAACAGGTATTTATAATCACTTTCTAATTTATTTATTATTGATTATCTTAACATATTAAGCTGCAATCGTCATCAGGGAAATTACTGGATTAGTAAATAAGCGACACTGATTGACCCAGGCCAGGGTGAGAATCGAACTCACGACTTAAGGTTACCGTCCCACCGCTCTACCAACTGAGCCACCCGGCCCTGCTGGGAACGGTTCGCGTGTTATATTCTCTTATACACACAGGGCTTAAACCAAGCCCATTAAACCTGTATATTTAAATGTTTCATACATTGTCAAAGAATTACGGCATTTAAGCGCTATAAAATTAAGGCGAGGTTTTACCAAAGAGAGTAGACTGACAAGAGTGGTCACTTCGTCCGCGCCATGTTGAATTTGAACTGACAAGATTCGATTATTAGGTCCTCTTTTCTGTAGGGGGTGCCCTACAGTAGAATCGTGTACAGTCGGAACACCCTTCCGCTAGGGGGCCAGAAGAACATGCTAATTGGACGAAGTGACCACTCTTGTCAATCTACTCTCTTTGGTTTTACGGCGTTATAATGCCGTAAATTGGGGTGTTATACTGTCGTGATATTTTTTGTTTCTGTCGGCTATTCTTGGCAAAAAAGTTAAACGTTTGGTTGGGAAAAAAATCCAGGTAAGGCTAAAGGTTGAATCAGAAGAATTCGAGCTAGTAGTTCTTACCGGTCGGTTAACAAAATTAGAGAACTCTTTAATGCAGACTTGTTTGATGATTTCTGGGTCGGTAACACTGATGGCTGGATTACGTCCGGCCCAAGTTCTGAAAAATTCCCAAAAAATCAAATGTCACTGGCTGTTGTTTATCTTATACAGATATTTGAACATGATAGCACATGGAGAATAATAATAAATGTTTAAACTTTTTAATTGTAATGTCTACAAAGTCTATTCTGTTTTTTTTTTCACTTGCAATAACCATCCAGGAAATTACTGAATTAGTAAATAACTGACACTAATAGATCCGATGACAGTCAAACGGCTCCATGAAGTTCGGTCGGTACAGAGCGGAGGGTTATAGAACGTTTAGTCAGATTTGTTTGAATGCACCTAGACATAGAGAAGGACATTTATTTCAGTCTTTTCTATATAAATGCACACTGTCCTTTGATGTACTCATAATTCTCCTGACGATGACTTAATTGAAGTCGAAATATTGAGATTACACCATGAATATTTACGGAGTTTCCTTACTACTTTATTATGCTCAGTTCTGCAGTGGATCAAATAGAATATTGCATTTTTAGATTTAAATAAATTAAGGCACTTACACAAATACGTCACCATACTTCTTCCTATTCTCCAAACAAAATGGGATAAGTCCCTAAAAAGAAGAAAATACATTGAACAATACAGGTGTAAGTATACCACGTACCAGGTACTCGCTGAAGGTCGGGAGCCTGTTTCGCAAAGCGGCGTAGATGTATTTTTTGCGTAACTTTCCTACTAACGTATCTCTACAGTATGGGTTGCTAAGGCATTTACGTAAAAACGCTACGCCGCTTTGTGAATCAGGATCCGGGTGATTCCGCTGCGTTAAACATGAATCAATCAAGACAGCTAATTTTGAATCATATGGACTAACCTGTTTCAGGCTCTGTGAAACGTTGCCAACAAATGGGGAGGGTTTGGGTCCGTCCAATGTGATCTTTGTCGTGATATACGGCCAAATTCCATACCTGCAGGGAAAATGGTCAATACATTTTGTAAAGTAGTAATTAGTAAGGTGCACATGTGGACAAAATGTGCATCTCTTGTCCCTTCAGTATCGAGGAGTAAAGTTTTAATTAGTAATGTGCATAGGTGCACAGACTGTGTGTCCCTTAATTGTCCCTTCAGTATTGAGGAGTAAAGTTGTAATTAGTAATGCGCACAGGTGCACAGACTGGGTGTCCCTTCAGTATTGAGGAGTAAGTTGTAATTAGTAATTCGCACAAGTGCACAGACTGTGTGTCCCTTAATTGTCCCTTTTGTATTGAGGAGTAAAGTTGTAATTAGTAAGGCGCACAAGTGCACAGACTGTGTGTCCCTTAATTGTCCCTTCTGTTTTGAGAAGTAAAGTTGTAATTAGTAATGCGCACAGATGCACAGACTGTGTGTCCCTTAATTGTACCTTCTGTATTGAGGAGTAAAGTTGTAATTAGTAATGCGCACAGATGCACAGACTGTGTGTCCCTTAATTGTCCCTTGTGTATTGAGGAGTAAAGTTGTAATTAGTAATGCGCACAGATGCACAGACTGTGTGTCCCTTAATTGTCCCTTCTGTATTGAGGAGTAAAGTTGTAATTAGTAATGCGCACAGGAGCACAGACTGTGTGTCCCTTATCAGTATTGAGGAGTAAAGTTGTAATTAGTAATGCGCACAGGGGCACAGACTATGTGTCCCTTAATTGTCCCTTCAGTATTGAACAGTAAAGTTGTAATTAGTAATGCACACAGGTGCACAGACAGTGTGTCCCTTAATTGTCCCTTCTGTATTGAGGAGTAAAGTTGTAATTAAAAATGCGCACAGATGCACAGACAGTGTGTCCCTTAATTGTCCCTTCTGTATTGAGGAGTAAAGTTGTAATTAGTAATGCGCACAAATGCACAGACTGTGTGTCCCTTAATTGTCCCTTCTGTATTGAAAAGTAAAGTTGCAATTAGTAATGCGCACAGGTGCACAGACTGTGTGTCCCTTAACAGTCCCTTCAATATTGAGGAGTAAAGTTGTAATTAGTAATGCGCACAGGTGCACAGACTGTGTGTCCCTTACTTGTCCCATCAGTATTGAGGAGTAAAAATGTAATTAGTAATGCGCACAGGTGCACAGACAGTGTGTCTCTTAGTTGTCCCATCAGTATTGAGGAGGTAAGTTGTAATTAGTAATGCGCACAGGTGCACAGACCATGTGTCCCTTAATTGACCCTTCAGTATTGAAAAGTAAAGTTGTAATTAGTAATGCGCACAGATGCACAGACTGTGTGCCCCTTAATTGTCCCTTCTGTATTGAAGAGTAAAGTTGTAATTAGTAATGAGCATTTGTGCACAGACTGTGTGTCCCTTAATTGTCCCATCAGTATTAAGGAGTAAAGTTCTAATAAGTAATGCGCACAGGTGCACAGACTATGTGTCCCTTAATTGTCCCTTCAATATTGAGGAGTAAAGTTGTAATTAGTAATGCCCACAGGTGCACAGACTGTGTGTCCCTTAATTGTTCCTTCAGTATTAAAGAGTAAAGTTGTAATTAGTAATGCGCACAGTTGCACAGAGGGTGTCCCTTAATTGTCCCTTCTGTATTGAGAAGTAAAGTTGCAATTAGTAATGCGCACAGATGCACAGACTGTGTCCCTTAATTGTCCCTTCTGTATTGAGGAGTAAAGTTGTAATTAGTAATGCGCACAGGTGCACAGACTGTGTGTCTCTTAACTGTCCCTTCTGTATTGAGGAGTAAAGTTGTAATTAGTAATGCGCACAGGTGCACAGACTGTGTGTCCCTTAACAGTCCCTTCAATATTGAGGAGTAAAGTTGTAATTAAAAATGCGCACAAGTGCACAGACTGTGTGCCCCTTACTTGTCCCATCAGTATTGAGGAGTAAAAATGTAATTAGTAATGCGCACAGGTGCACAGACAGTGTGTCTCTTAGTTGTCCCTTCTGTATTGAAGAGTAAAGTTGTAATTAGTAATGAGCATTTGTGCACAGACTGTGTGTCCCTTAATTGTCCCATCAGTATTGAGGAGTAAAGTTCTAATAAGTAATGCGCACAGGTGCACAGACTATGTGTCCCTTAATTGTCCCTTCAATATTGAGGAGTAAAGTTGTAATTAGTAATGCCCACAGGTGCGCAGACTGTGTGTCCCTTAATTGTTCCTTCAGTATTAGAGTAAAGTTGTAATTAGTAATGCGCACAGGTGCACAGACAGTGTGTCTCTTAGTTGTCCCATCAGTATTGAGGAGTAAAGTTGCAATTAGTAATGCGCACAGATGCACAGACTGTGTCCCTTAATTGTCCCTTCTGTATTGAGGAGTAAAGTTGTAATTAGTAATGCGCACAGGTGCACAGACTGTGTGTCTCTTAACTGTCCCTTCTGTATTGAGGAGTAAAGTTGTAATAAGTAATGCGCACAGGTGCACAGACTATGTGTCCCTTAATTGTCCCTTCAGTATTGAAGAGTAAAGTTGTAATTAGTAATGCGCACAGATGCACAGACTGTGTGTCCCTTAATTGTCCCTTCTGTATTGAAGAGTAAAGTTGTAATTGGTAATGCGCACAGGTGCACAGACTGTGTGTCCCTTAATTGTACCTTCAATATTGAGGAGTAAAGTTGTAATTAAAAATGCGCACAGGAGCACAGACAGTGTGTCCCGTAATTGTCCCTTCAATATTGAGGAGTAAAGTTGTGATTAGTAATTCGCACAAGTGCACAGACTGTGTGTCCCTTAATTGTCCCTTCTGTATTGAAGAGTAAAGTTGTAATAAGTAATGCGCACAGGTGCACAGACTGTGTGTCCCTTAATTGTCCCTTCAATATTAAGGAGTAAAGTTGTAATTAAAAATGCGCACAGGAGCACAGACAGTGTGTCCCGTAATTGTCCCTTCAATATTGAGGAGTAAAGTTGTAATTAGTAATGCGCACAAGTGCACAGACTGTGTGTCCCTTAATTGTCCCTTCTGTATTGAAGAGCAAAGCTGTAATTAGTAATGCGCACAGGTGAACAGACTGTGTGTCCCTTAATTGTCCCATCAGTATTGAGAAGTAAAAATGTAATTAGTAATGCGCACAGGTGCACAGACAATGTGTCCCTTAATTGTCCTTTTAGTATTGAAGAACAAAGTTGTAATTAGTAATGCGCACATGTTCACAGACTGTGTGTCTCTTAACTGTCCCTTCTGTATTGAGGAGTAAAGTTGTAATTAGTAATGTGCACAGGAGCACAGACTGTGTGTCCCTTAATTGTCCCTTCTGTATTGAGGAGTAAAGTTGTAATTAGTAATGCGCACAGGAGCACATACTGTGTGTCCCTTAATTGTCCCTTCTGTATTGAGGAGTAAAGTTGTAATTAGTAATACGCACAGGTGCACAGACAGTGTGTCCCTTAATTGTCCCTTCTGTATTAAGGAGTAAAGTTGTAATTAGTAATGAGCATCTGTGCACAGACAGTGTGTCCCTTAATTGTCCTCTCTGTATTGAGGAGTAAAGTTGTAATTAGTAATGCGCACAGGAGCACAGACAGTGTGTCCCTTAATTGTCCCTTCATTATCGAGGAGTAAAGTTTTAATTAGTAATGCGCACAGGTGCACATACTGTGTGTCCCTTAATTGTCCCTTCTGTATTGAGGAGTAAAGTTGTAATTAGTAAATAGCATCTGTGCACAGACTGTGTGTCCCTTAATTGTCCCATCAGTATTGAGGTGTAAAGTTGTAATTAGTAATGCGCACTGGTGCACAGACTGTGTGTCCCTTAATTGTCCCATGAGTACTGAGGAGTAAAGTTGTAATTAGTAATGAGCATCTGTGCACAGACTGTGTGCCCTTAATTGTCCCATCAGTATTGAGGAGTAAAGTTGTAATTAGTAATGCGCACAGGTGTACAGACTGCGTGTCCCTTAATTGTCCCTTCAGTATTAAGGAGTAAAGATGTAATTAGTAATGCGCACAGGTGCACAGACTGTGTGTCCCTTAATTGTCCCTTCTGTATTGAGGAGTAAAGTTGTAATTAGTAATGCGCACAGGTGCACAGACTATGTGTCCCTTAATTGTCCCTTCAGTATTGAAGAGTAAAGTTGTAATTAGTAATGCGCACAGATGCACAGACTGTGTGTCCCTTAATTGTCCCTTCTGTATTGAAGAGTAAAGTTGTAATTGGTAATGCGCACAGGTGCACAGACTGTGTGTCCCTTAATTGTACCTTCAATATTGTGGAGTAAAGTTGTAATTAAAAATGCGCACAGGAGCACAGACAGTGTGTCCCGTAATTGTCCCTTCAATATTGAGGAGTAAAGTTGTGATAAGTAATTCGCACAAGTGCACAGACTGTGTGTCCCTTAATTGTCCCTTCTGTATTGAAGAGTAAAGTTGTAATAAGTAATGCGCACAGGTGCACAGACTGTGTGTCCCTTAATTGTCCCTTCAATATTGAGGAGTAAAGTTGTAATTAAAAATGCGCACAGGAGCACAGACAGTGTGTCCCGTAATTGTCCCTTCAATATTGAGGAGTAAAGTTGTAATTAGTAATGCGCACAAGTGCACAGACTGTGTGTCCCTTAGTTGTCCCTTCTGTATTGAAGAGCAAAGCTGTAATTAGTAATGCGCACAGGTGAACAGACTGTGTGTCCCTTAATTGTCCCATCAGTATTGAGAAGTAAAAATGTAATTAGTAATGCGCACAGGTGCACAGACAATGTGTCCCTTAATTGTCCCTTTAGTATTGAAGAACAAAGTTGTAATTAGTAATGCGCACATGTTCACAGACTGTGTGTCTCTTAACTGTCCCTTCTGTATTGAGGAGTAAAGTTGTAATTAGTAATGTGCACAGGAGCACAGACTGTGTGTCCCTTAATTGTCCCTTCTGTATTGAGGAGTAAAGTTGTAATTAGTAATGCGCACAGGAGCACATACTGTGTGTCCCTTAATTGTCCCTTCTGTATTGAGGAGTAAAGTTGTAATTAGTAATATGCACAGGTGCACAGACAGTGTGTCCCTTAATTGTCCCTTCTGTATTAAGGAGTAAAGTTGTAATTAGTAATGAGCATCTGTGCACAGACAGTGTGTCCCTTAATTGTCCTCTCTGTATTGAGGAGTAAAGTTGTAATTAGTAATGCGCACAGGAGCACAGACTGTGTGTCCCTTAATTGTCCCTTCTGTATTGAGGAGTAAAGTTGTAATTAGTAATGCGCACAGGTGCACATACTGTGTGTCCCTTAATTGTCCCTTCTGTATTGAGGAGTAAAGTTGTAATTAGTAAATAGCATCTGTGCACAGACTGTGTGTCCCTTAATTGTCCCATCAGTATTGAGGTGTAAAGTTGTAATTAGTAATGCGCACTGGTGCACAGACTGTGTGTCCCTTAATTGTCCCATGAGTACTGAGGAGTAAAGTTGTAATTAGTAATGAGCATCTGTGCACAGACTGTGTGCCCTTAATTGTCCCATCAGTATTGAGGAGTAAAGTTGTAATTAGTAATGCGCACAGGTGTACAGACTGCGTGTCCCTTAATTGTCCCTTCAGTATTAAGGAGTAAAGATGTAATTAGTAATGCGCACAGGTGCACAGACTGTGTGTCCCTTAATTGTCCCTTCTGCATTGAGGAGTAAAGTTGTAATTAGTAATGCGCACAGGTGCACATACTGCGTGTCCCTTAATTGTCCCTTCAGTATTAAGGAGTAAAGTTGTAATTAGTAATGCGCACAGGTGCACACACTATATGCCGCTTAATTGTCCCTTCCTTATTGAGAAGTAAAAATGTAATTAGTAATGCGCACAGGTGCACAGCCAGTGTGTCCCTTAATTGTCCCTTCAGTATTGAAGAACAAAGTTGTAATTAGTAATGCGCACAGGTGCACATACTGTGTGTCCCTTAATTGTCCCTTCTGTATTGAGGAGTAAAGTTGTAATTAGTAATGCACACAGGTGCACATACTGCGTGTCCCTTAATTGTCCCTTCAGTATTAAGGAGTAAAGTTGTAATTAGTAATGCGCACAGGTGCACAGACTGTGTGTCCCTTAATTGTCCCTTCCGTATTGAGGAGTAAAGTTGTAATTAGTAATGCGCACAGGTGCACATACTGTGTGTCCCTTAATTGTCCCTTCTGTATTGAGGAGTAAATTTGTAATTAGTAAATAGCATCTGTGCACAGACTGTGTGTCCCTTAATTGTCCCATCAGTATTGAGGAGTAAAGTTGTAATTAGTAATGCGCACAGGTGTACAGACTGCGTGTCCCTTAATTGTCCCTTCAGTATTAAGGAGTAAAGTTGTAATTAGTAATGCGCACAGATGCACAGACTGTGTGCCCCTTAATTGTCCCTTCTGTATTGAAGAGTAAAGTTGTAATTAGTAATGAGCATTTGTGCACAGACTGTGTGTCCCTTAATTGTCCCATCAGTATTAAGGAGTAAAGTTCTAATAAGTAATGCGCACAGGTGCACAGACTATGTGTCCCTTAATTGTCCCTTCAATATTGAGGAGTAAAGTTGTAATTAGTAATGCCCACAGGTGCACAGACTGTGTGTCCCTTAATTGTTCCTTCAGTATTAAAGAGTAAAGTTGTAATTAGTAATGCGCACAGTTGCACAGAGGGTGTCCCTTAATTGTCCCTTCTGTATTGAGGAGTAAAGTTGCAATTAGTAATGCGCACAGATGCACAGACTGTGTCCCTTAATTGTCCCTTCTGTATTGAGGAGTAAAGTTGTAATTAGTAATGCGCACAGGTGCACAGACTGTGTGTCTCTTAACTGTCCCTTCTGTATTGAGGAGTAAAGTTGTAATTAGTAATGCGCACAGGTGCACAGACTGTGTGTCCCTTAACAGTCCCTTCAATATTGAGGAGTAAAGTTGTAATTAAAAATGCGCACAAGTGCACAGACTGTGTGCCCCTTACTTGTCCCATCAGTATTGAGGAGTAAAAATGTAATTAGTAATGCGCACAGGTGCACAGACAGTGTGTCTCTTAGTTGTCCCTTCTGTATTGAAGAGTAAAGTTGTAATTAGTAATGAGCATTTGTGCACAGACTGTGTGTCCCTTAATTGTCCCATCAGTATTGAGGAGTAAAGTTCTAATAAGTAATGCGCACAGGTGCACAGACTATGTGTCCCTTAATTGTCCCTTCAATATTGAGGAGTAAAGTTGTAATTAGTAATGCCCACAGGTGCGCAGACTGTGTGTCCCTTAATTGTTCCTTCAGTATTAGAGTAAAGTTGTAATTAGTAATGCGCACAGGTGCACAGACAGTGTGTCTCTTAGTTGTCCCATCAGTATTGAGGAGTAAAGTTGCAATTAGTAATGCGCACAGATGCACAGACTGTGTCCCTTAATTGTCCCTTCTGTATTGAGGAGTAAAGTTGTAATTAGTAATGCGCACAGGTGCACAGACTGTGTGTCTCTTAACTGTCCCTTCTGTATTGAGGAGTAAAGTTGTAATAAGTAATGCGCACAGGTGCACAGACTATGTGTCCCTTAATTGTCCCTTCAGTATTGAAGAGTAAAGTTGTAATTAGTAATGCGCACAGATGCACAGACTGTGTGTCCCTTAATTGTCCCTTCTGTATTGAAGAGTAAAGTTGTAATTGGTAATGCGCACAGGTGCACAGACTGTGTGTCCCTTAATTGTACCTTCAATATTGAGGAGTAAAGTTGTAATTAAAAATGCGCACAGGAGCACAGACAGTGTGTCCCGTAATTGTCCCTTCAATATTGAGGAGTAAAGTTGTGATTAGTAATTCGCACAAGTGCACAGACTGTGTGTCCCTTAATTGTCCCTTCTGTATTGAAGAGTAAAGTTGTAATAAGTAATGCGCACAGGTGCACAGACTGTGTGTCCCTTAATTGTCCCTTCAATATTAAGGAGTAAAGTTGTAATTAAAAATGCGCACAGGAGCACAGACAGTGTGTCCCGTAATTGTCCCTTCAATATTGAGGAGTAAAGTTGTAATTAGTAATGCGCACAAGTGCACAGACTGTGTGTCCCTTAATTGTCCCTTCTGTATTGAAGAGCAAAGCTGTAATTAGTAATGCGCACAGGTGAACAGACTGTGTGTCCCTTAATTGTCCCATCAGTATTGAGAAGTAAAAATGTAATTAGTAATGCGCACAGGTGCACAGACAATGTGTCCCTTAATTGTCCTTTTAGTATTGAAGAACAAAGTTGTAATTAGTAATGCGCACATGTTCACAGACTGTGTGTCTCTTAACTGTCCCTTCTGTATTGAGGAGTAAAGTTGTAATTAGTAATGTGCACAGGAGCACAGACTGTGTGTCCCTTAATTGTCCCTTCTGTATTGAGGAGTAAAGTTGTAATTAGTAATGCGCACAGGAGCACATACTGTGTGTCCCTTAATTGTCCCTTCTGTATTGAGGAGTAAAGTTGTAATTAGTAATACGCACAGGTGCACAGACAGTGTGTCCCTTAATTGTCCCTTCTGTATTAAGGAGTAAAGTTGTAATTAGTAATGAGCATCTGTGCACAGACAGTGTGTCCCTTAATTGTCCTCTCTGTATTGAGGAGTAAAGTTGTAATTAGTAATGCGCACAGGAGCACATACAGTGTGTCCCTTAATTGTCCCTTCATTATCGAGGAGTAAAGTTTTAATTAGTAATGCGCACAGGTGCACATACTGTGTGTCCCTTAATTGTCCCTTCTGTATTGAGGAGTAAAGTTGTAATTAGTAAATAGCATCTGTGCACAGACTGTGTGTCCCTTAATTGTCCCATCAGTATTGAGGTGTAAAGTTGTAATTAGTAATGCGCACTGGTGCACAGACTGTGTGTCCCTTAATTGTCCCATGAGTACTGAGGAGTAAAGTTGTAATTAGTAATGAGCATCTGTGCACAGACTGTGTGCCCTTAATTGTCCCATCAGTATTGAGGAGTAAAGTTGTAATTAGTAATGCGCACAGGTGTACAGACTGCGTGTCCCTTAATTGTCCCTTCAGTATTAAGGAGTAAAGATGTAATTAGTAATGCGCACAGGTGCACAGACTGTGTGTCCCTTAATTGTCCCTTCTGTATTGAGGAGTAAAGTTGTAATTAGTAATGCGCACAGGTGCACAGACTATGTGTCCCTTAATTGTCCCTTCAGTATTGAAGAGTAAAGTTGTAATTAGTAATGCGCACAGATGCACAGACTGTGTGTCCCTTAATTGTCCCTTCTGTATTGAAGAGTAAAGTTGTAATTGGTAATGCGCACAGGTGCACAGACTGTGTGTCCCTTAATTGTACCTTCAATATTGTGGAGTAAAGTTGTAATTAAAAATGCGCACAGGAGCACAGACAGTGTGTCCCGTAATTGTCCCTTCAATATTGAGGAGTAAAGTTGTGATAAGTAATTCGCACAAGTGCACAGACTGTGTGTCCCTTAATTGTCCCTTCTGTATTGAAGAGTAAAGTTGTAATAAGTAATGCGCACAGGTGCACAGACTGTGTGTCCCTTAATTGTCCCTTCAATATTGAGGAGTAAAGTTGTAATTAAAAATGCGCACAGGAGCACAGACAGTGTGTCCCGTAATTGTCCCTTCAATATTGAGGAGTAAAGTTGTAATTAGTAATGCGCACAAGTGCACAGACTGTGTGTCCCTTAGTTGTCCCTTCTGTATTGAAGAGCAAAGCTGTAATTAGTAATGCGCACAGGTGAACAGACTGTGTGTCCCTTAATTGTCCCATCAGTATTGAGAAGTAAAAATGTAATTAGTAATGCGCACAGGTGCACAGACAATGTGTCCCTTAATTGTCCCTTTAGTATTGAAGAACAAAGTTGTAATTAGTAATGCGCACATGTTCACAGACTGTGTGTCTCTTAACTGTCCCTTCTGTATTGAGGAGTAAAGTTGTAATTAGTAATGTGCACAGGAGCACAGACTGTGTGTCCCTTAATTGTCCCTTCTGTATTGAGGAGTAAAGTTGTAATTAGTAATGCGCACAGGAGCACATACTGTGTGTCCCTTAATTGTCCCTTCTGTATTGAGGAGTAAAGTTGTAATTAGTAATATGCACAGGTGCACAGACAGTGTGTCCCTTAATTGTCCCTTCTGTATTAAGGAGTAAAGTTGTAATTAGTAATGAGCATCTGTGCACAGACAGTGTGTCCCTTAATTGTCCTCTCTGTATTGAGGAGTAAAGTTGTAATTAGTAATGCGCACAGGAGCACAGACTGTGTGTCCCTTAATTGTCCCTTCTGTATTGAGGAGTAAAGTTGTAATTAGTAATGCGCACAGGTGCACATACTGTGTGTCCCTTAATTGTCCCTTCTGTATTGAGGAGTAAAGTTGTAATTAGTAAATAGCATCTGTGCACAGACTGTGTGTCCCTTAATTGTCCCATCAGTATTGAGGTGTAAAGTTGTAATTAGTAATGCGCACTGGTGCACAGACTGTGTGTCCCTTAATTGTCCCATGAGTACTGAGGAGTAAAGTTGTAATTAGTAATGAGCATCTGTGCACAGACTGTGTGCCCTTAATTGTCCCATCAGTATTGAGGAGTAAAGTTGTAATTAGTAATGCGCACAGGTGTACAGACTGCGTGTCCCTTAATTGTCCCTTCAGTATTAAGGAGTAAAGATGTAATTAGTAATGCGCACTGGTGCACAGACTGTGTGTCCCTTAATTGTCCCTTCTGCATTGAGGAGTAAAGTTGTAATTAGTAATGCGCACAGGTGCACATACTGCGTGTCCCTTAATTGTCCCTTCAGTATTAAGGAGTAAAGTTGTAATTAGTAATGCGCACAGGTGCACACACTATATGCCGCTTAATTGTCCCTTCCTTATTGAGAAGTAAAAATGTAATTAGTAATGCGCACAGGTGCACAGCCAGTGTGTCCCTTAATTGTCCCTTCAGTATTGAAGAACAAAGTTGTAATTAGTAATGCGCACAGGTGCACATACTGTGTGTCCCTTAATTGTCCCTTCTGTATTGAGGAGTAAAGTTGTAATTAGTAATGCACACAGGTGCACATACTGCGTGTCCCTTAATTGTCCCTTCAGTATTAAGGAGTAAAGTTGTAATTAGTAATGCGCACAGGTGCACAGACTGTGTGTCCCTTAATTGTCCCTTCCGTATTGAGGAGTAAAGTTGTAATTAGTAATGCGCACAGGTGCACATACTGTGTGTCCCTTAATTGTCCCTTCTGTATTGAGGAGTAAATTTGTAATTAGTAAATAGCATCTGTGCACAGACTGTGTGTCCCTTAATTGTCCCATCAGTATTGAGGAGTAAAGTTGTAATTAGTAATGCGCACTGGTGCACAGACTGTGTGTCCCTTAATTTTCCCATGAGTTTTGAGGAGTAAAGTTGTAATTAGTAATGAGCATCTGTGCACAGACTGTGTGCCCTTAATTGTCCCATCAGTATTGAGGAGTAAAGTTGTAATTAGTAATGCGCACAGGTGTACAGACTGCGTGTCCCTTAATTGTCCCTTCAGTATTAAGGAGAAAAGATGTAATTAGTAATGCGCACAGTTGCACAAACTGTGTGTGCCTCAATTGTGAAATCAGTATTGAAGAGTAAGTTAGTAATTACTAATGAGCATTTGTGTACAGACTTGAGTCAAGTCGCGGGTAAAGTGGCATGAATTTCAAAAGATGGGACGCTTTTTCTCGACTGACGACATGTCAATTCTAAGTTAACAACTTCATATATCTAGAGAGGCTTTCAAATTACGGGTCAGGGGACTGTTTCACAAAGCGGCGTAGCGTAAATTTTCACGTAACTACCATAGCAACGTATCGGATAACGTGAAACAGGCTGCTGTACTTGTGACACAGGTTCTTGTACTTGTAAAACAGGCTGCTGTACGTGTGACACAGGCTGCTGTACTTGTGACACAGGTTCCAGTACTTGTGAAACCGGTTCCTGTACTTGTGACTTAGGTTCCTGTACTTATGAAACAGGCTGCTGTACTTGTGACACAGGCTGCTGTACTTGTGACACAGGTTCCTGTATTTGTAAAACAGGCTGCTGTACTTGTGAAACAGGCCGATGTACTTGTGACTTAGGTTCCTGTATTTGTGAAACAGGCTGCTGTACTTGTGACACAGGTTCCTGTATTTGTAAAACAGGCTGATGTACTTGTAAAACAGGCTGATGTACTTGTGACACAGGCTGCTGTACTTGTGACACAGGCTGCTGTACTTGTGAATTAGGTTCCTGTACTTATGAAACAGGCTGCTGTACTGTGACACAGGTTCCTGTATTTGTAAAACAGGCTGCTGTACTTGTGACTTAGGTTCCTGTACTTGTGAAACATGCTGCTGTACTTGTGACATAGGTTCCTGTATTTGTAAAACAGGTTGCTGTACTTGTGACACAGGTTCCTGTACTTGTGACTTAGGTTCCTGTACTTATGAAACAGGCTGCTGTACTTGTGACACAGGCTGCTGTACTTGTGACACAGGTTCCTGTACTTGTGAAACAGGCTGCTGTACTTGTGACTTAGGTTCCCTTTCTTGTGAAACAGGTTCCTGTATTTGTGAAACAGGCTGCTGTACTTGTGACACAGGCTGCTGTACTCGTGACACAGGTTCCTGTACTTGTGAAACAGGCTGCTGTACTTGTGACACAGGCTGCTGTACTTGTGACACAGGCTGCTGTACTTGTGATTTAGGTTCCTGTACTTATGAAACAGACTGCTGTACTGTGACACAGGTTCCTGTATTTGTAAAACAGGCTGCTGTACTTGTGACTTAGGTTCCTGTACTTGTGAAACATGCTGCTGTACTTGTGACACAGGTTCCTGTATTTGTAAAACAGGCTGCTGTACTTGTGACACAGATTCCTGTACTTGTAAAACAGGCTGCTGTACTTGTGAAACAGGTTCCTGTACTTGTGACTTAGGTTCCTGTACTTATGAAACAGGCTGCTGTACTTGTGACACAGGTTCCTGTATTTGTGAAACAGGCTGCTGTACATGTAAAACAGGTTTCTGTACTTGTGAAACAGGCTGCTGTACTTGTGACACAGGTTCCTGTATTTGTGACACAGGTTCCTGTATTTGTAAAACAGGCTGCTGTACTTGTGAAACAGGCTGCTGTACTTGTGACACAGTCTGCTGTACTTGTGACTTAGGTCCCTGTACTTATGAAACAAGCTTATGAAACAGGCTGCTGTACTTGTGACACATGTTCCTGTATTTGTGACACAGGTTCCTGTATTTGTAAAACAGGCTGCTGTACTTGTGAAACAGGCTGCTGTACTTGTGACACAGTCTGCTGTACTTGTGACACAGTCTGCTGTACTTGTGACTTAGGTCCCTGTACTTAAGAAACAGGCTTATGAAACAGGCTGCTGTACTTGAGACACAGGTTCCTGTACTTGTGACACAGGCTGCTGTACTCGTGAACCAGTGAGTCATTGGATGGAGGCTGAACGCTCTACCTAGTGTATATATAGCCAAGGCGACAAGTCCAGGTGTCCTACATAGGCTATATTATACCAGTCGGCCTTAGATCGATTGTCCGAGCTAAATACGCTGATACAATGTAATGGTGAATATATACTTACAAGTAGAACAGGCCCACTATAGTTAACAAACACCATAGCCATGTAGGCAGGTACAACACGAGATCTAAAACCCCGGACATTTTTACTGTACAGCTGAATCTCTTCAGTATAAACAGTTATGACGAACGGAGGCGTTTAGATATACGCTTTATATAGCGTCTTGTAAATACAGACAGCTCCCTGCCTGTCGATGGGGCAATGATCAGGTCACCAAGTGATCTCCTTAGTAAATATCTCCCTGTCACTGATTTGTCAAAATGTATGGTGGTCCAGATGGGTATTTTTTCTGACGTGATCGGTGTTTTACCCAGCACTCAAGCTAAATTCAATTAGGCCTATATGGCATCTTAGCATCTTTGAGGGAACCGGGCCTTTTGGTTGGGGAAAACCACGACAAGGTGCTCAAATGAAAAACCTTCACAGAAATTTTTCTTTTCTTTTTCTTTGGGGTATTAAAGTGAGATTAGAGCCTGCAACCCATTAATGGAACTTCATCGGAAGGACTGAGTCGGACTCAGAGACTATCGTTCTACAGACAACGCCGCATACAACTTTTAATTAGAATTAAGTCTGAAATCAGATTTTTTAAAAAATTGTTTCTTTTCACGAGGGGTGGCGGCTCGGTGTCTCATTTGGATAGAGTGATACATTTTAGCCCCTCAATTCGGCACAGGCCTTTCATCTATGCGGCGTGGGTTTGAATAAATCTCAGACCAAAATAAAAATCTTTAAAAAAAATCTGAGTGAATTTCTCTCGCCCTATGTTACTCTCAATATACGACATTGTCCATACAGCTTTTGAAAATAAAATCTAAAACAACAAAGGGTATAAATGTCGTTTTAATTCGCAGTCTACTTTTTGTTCCCCTCAGGTCCACACCAATGCACTGGATGTTTGATTGATTGATTGACTGTTTAGTTATTTACTCAACATACCAGGTTTTTAACTCTCTAGACGATTTATGTTTTCAAGTTTTTTAACTGGGTATCAGAGTTGTGACTGGGTGTCAAAATTAAAACCCCTTCTTGGATCAATAATTCACAGTTTGTGATATATTTCAGTTTTCCATTTCTCCATCAGCGCAAATTGAATAGCGATGGAGGTTGTGGTGTAATTCGGAAGTGTTTTAACAAGGTGTCGACCATTTTTTAGCTATCAAGCGATGGGTTTTTGGGCTGAATAAGTAATGCCAATGCCTCTGAGCTGTCGGTTCCGAGGCGGTCCCCGGACCACCGCTTCTTGAACTAGGGGTCAAGTGCCGATATTAGACATTTCTTAACTGAATCTAATTATAAAAACAAGGAAGCAAATCATCATTTTTATGCCCAGAAAATCCTCAGAACGCATCTCCGGTCATCAAGCGCCTCAGAGCTTCCGGGCCCTAGGCGGCCCCTGGACCCTCGCCTGTTGGGCTGTGATAGTTACCTCAGCCCCCAAATGCAATTATACTCCGCGGTCTCTGGGTGGGAACGTGAAATAGCCCATCGCTGTGAAATATATTCGAAGGTTGGGAAATAAAGTAAACCACCCACCGATTTTGGTTATATTGTCCTTTGGGTTTCTCGGCACCGACATAAATAAATATTTTAGATTGATGTTCTAGGCCGCATGTAACATTATTTCACTTATATGGCGGCGTTGCCAGGTTTACTGGGATAGGAAACCAGGTCAAATGAAGAAACATATCATTTTTCGTCACCCACATACACTTGAAGATGTAATAGCTGTAACTACTGAATATGAGGCGATAGAAGATATCCTGTAACCAAGCCACAAAGTCAATGGTGAAACGAGTGTTTTATAAAAAATTCAATCTCAAATCAGTAGATTCAACACACTTCAAGAAACTTGTTGCATCAAAACTGTTACAATTGTCGTCCATTTGGGCACAACTGTCATACAAAATACAACCAGGATGGTATATTAAGTTGGCCAGATTCTTGAAACTAGAAGGGTTTGTGTCTGCAACCGAAGGTACACCCCTCGCACAATCACCAAATGGTCCACACATTAGTACATTGGTATTGCCTCTGCAACCGAAGGTACATCCCTCGCACAATCACCAAATGGTTCACAAATTATTACAAAAGCAGCTTTATAATCTTTTAAAAAAAAATTTTCTTGAATGTCAGTGATCACGATGATGCCATTGCAGAAGTCCAAGTATATAGTAATAAACAATACTTTTATGTTTCTGATAACAGGTATGGTGAACTGTCAGAACGAAGGCTGGGTGTCACAGTTGGTACAGGGTGTCTGAACTGACACTGGGTGTTATAGTTGGTACAGGGTGTCAGGACTAAAACTGGGTGTCAGAGTTGGTGCAGGGTATCTGAACTGAGATTGGGTGTTATAGTTGGTACGGGGTATCTGAACAGACACTGAGTGTTGTAGTTGATACAGGGTGTCTGAACTGAGACTGAGTGTTATAGTTGGTACAGGGTGTCTGAACTGAGACTGAGTGTTGTACTTGGTACAGGGTGTCTGGACTGAGACTGAGTGTTATAGTTGGTACAGGGTGTCTGGACTGAAACTGAGCGTTATAGTTGGTACAGGGTGTCTGGACTGAGACTGAGCGTTATAGTTGATAGAGGGTGTCTGAACTGAGACTGAGCGTTATAGTTGGTACAGGGTGTCTGAACTGAGACTGAGCGTTATAGTTGGTACAGGGTGTCTGAACTGAGACTGAGTGTTGTAGTTGGTACAGGGTGTCTGAACTGAGACTGAGCGTTATAGTTGGTACAGGGTGTCTGAATTAAGACTGAGCGTTACAGTTGGTACAGGGCGTCTGGACTGAGACTGAGTGTTACAGTTGGTACAGGGTGTCTGAACTCAGACTGAGTGTTGTAGTTGGTACAGGGTGTGTGAACTGAGACTGAGCGTTATAGTTGGTACAGGGCGTCTGGACTGAGACTGAGTGTTACAGTTGGTACAGGGTGTCTGAACTGAGACTGAGCGTTATAGTTGGTACAGGGTGTCTGAACTGAGACTGAGTGTTGTACTTGGTACAGGGTGTCTGAACTAAGACTGAGCGTTATAGTTGGTACAGGGTGTCTGAACTGAGACTGAGTGTTATAGTTGGTACAGGGTGTCTGAACTGAGACTGAGTGTTGTAGTTGGTACAGGGTGTCTGAACTGAGACTGAGCGTTATAGTTGGTACAGGGTGTCTGAACTGAGACTGAGTGTTACAGTTGGTACAGGGTGTCTGAACTGAGACTGAGTGTTGTAGTTGGTACAGGGTGTCTGAACTGAGACTGAACGTTATAGTTGGTACAGGGTGTCTGAACTGAGACCGAGTGTTTTATATAGTTGGTACAGGGTGTCTGAACTGAGACTGAGTGTTACAGTTGGTACAGGGCGTCTAAACTGAGACCGAGTGTTTTATATAGTTGGTACAGGGTGTCTGAACTGAGACTGAGTGTTACAGTTGGTACAGGGTGTCTGAACTGAGACTGAGCGTTATAGTTGGTACAGGGTGTCTGAACTGAGACTGAGTGTTATAGTTGGTACAGGGTGTCTGAACTGAGACTGAGTGTTGTAGTTGGTACAGGGTGTCTGAACTGAGACTGAGCGTTATAGTTGGTACAGGGTGTCTGAACTGAGACTGAGCGTTATAGTTGGTACAGGGTGTCTGAACTGAGACCAAGTGTTTTATATAGTTGGTACAGGAAATCAGGACTGAGACTGAGTGTTATAGTTGGTACAGGGTGTCTGAACTGAGACTGAGTGTTACAGTTGGTACAGGGCGTCTAAACTGAGACCGAGTGTTTTATATAGTTGGTACAGGATGTCTGAACTGAGACTGAGTGTTACAGTTGGTACAGGGTGTCTGAACTGAGACTGAGTGTTACAGTTGGTACAGGATGTCTGAACTGAGACTGAGTGTTACAGTTGGTACAGGGTGTCTGAACTGAGACTGAGTGTTGTAGTTGGTACAGGGTGTCTGAACTGAGACTAAGCGTTATAGTTGGTACAGGGTGTCTGAACTGAGACCGAGTGTTTTATATAGTTGGTACAGGGTGTCTGAACTGAGACTGAGTGTTACAGTTGGTACAGGGCGTCTAAACTGAGACCGAGTGTTTTATATAGTTGGTACAGGGTGTCTGAACTGAGACTGAGTGTTACAGTTGGTACAGGGTGTCTGAACTGAGACTGAGTGTTGTAGTTGGCACAGGGTGTCTGAACTGAGACTAAGTGTTATAGTTGGTACAGCGTGTCTGAACTGAGACTGAGTGTTGTAGTTGGTACAGGGTATCAGAACAGAGACTGGGTGTTATAGTTGGTACAGGGTGTCTGAACTGAGACTGAGTGTTGTAGTTGGTACAGGGTGTCTGAACTGAGACTGAGTGTTATAGTTGGTACAGGGTGTCTGAACTGAGACTGAGTGTTATGGTTGGTACAGGGTGTCTGAACTGAGACTGAGTGTTATGGTTGGTACAGGGTGTCTAAACTGAGACTGAGTGTTTTATATAGTTGGTACAGGGTGTCTGAACTAAGACTGAGTGTTATAGTTGGTACAGGGTGTCTGAACAGAGACTGAGTGCTATAGTTGGTACAGGGTGTCTGAACAGAGACTGAGTGTTATAGTTGGTATAGGGTGTCTGAACTGAGACTGAGTGTTATAGTTGGTACAGGGTGTCTGAACTGAGACTGAGTGTTATGGTTGGTACAGGGTGTCTGAACTGAGACCGAGTGTTTTATATAGTTGGTACAGGGTGTCTGAACTGAGACTGAGTGTTACTGTTGGTACATGGTGTCTGAACTGAGACTGAGTGTTATAGTTGGTACAGGGTGTCTGGACTGAGACTGAGTGTTATAGTTGGTACAGGGTGTCTGGACTGAGACTGAGTGTTATAGTTGATACAGGGTGTCTGAACTGAGACTGAGCGTTATAGTTGGTACCGGGTGTCTGAACAGAGACTGAGTGTTATAGTTGGTACAGGGTGTCTGGACTGAGACTGAGTGTTACAGTTGGTACAGGGTGTCTGAACTGAGACTGAGCGTTATAGTTGGTACCGGGTGTCTGAACAGAGACTGAGTGTTATAGTTGGTACAGGGTTTCTGAACTGAGACTGAGTGTTACAGTTGGTACAGGGTGTCTGAACTGAGACTGAGTGTTATAGTTGGTACAGGGTGTCTGGACTGAGACTGAGTGTTATAGTTGGTACAGGGTGTCTGAACTGAGACCGAGTATTTTATATAGTTGGTACAGGGTGTCTGGACTGAGACTGAGTGTTATAGTTGGTACAGGGTTTCTGAACTGAGACTGAGTGTTACAGTTGGTACAGGGTGTCTGAACTGAGACTGAGTGTTATAGTTGGTACCGGGTGTCTGAACAGAGACTGAGTGTTATAGTTGGTACAGGGTGTCTGGACTGAGACTGAGTGTTACAGTTGGTACAGGGTGTCTGAACTGAGACCGAGTATTTTATATAGTTGGTACAGGGTGTCTGAACTGAGACTGAGTGTTATAGTTGGTAGAGGGTGTCTGAACTGAGACTGAGTGTTATAGTTGGTAGAGGGATGTTAGGACTAAGACAGGCTGTCGGAACTGGGTCTTGGTATCGGAAATTTTAAATAAATTACTTAAGGGATATCGATTTTATAAAAGTGATCGTCATAATAGAAATAAATCTTTTATATTATGATTCAATTTTAACAAAATAAAGATTAAAGAATAGTATCCTCCATTGACGTTTATTCGGCTCCTCACCATCCCCCCGCCCCCCCCCCCCCCCCCCCACACACTCATCCACGGAACTCATCATTTGGCTCTTAACTTGTTTACAATCTGTTCAAAATAAAAGGTTCCATAAAGCTAAATGTCCCCTGGACTTCGGATTGAATAGACAATAACCACAGATGTTGTATCTTGCACATTTGTATTATCAAATATTATGTAGAACTCTTTTTGGCTTTTAAATTAAGTGGATTTTACAGACACGTAGATTACTCCATTGAGATAAACTTCAAAGCAGCCCAAAGGCTATCATCTGAATGAGCCTCAGAACACATGTTTCCGATATTTTTTTTTCACCAAAAATATACGCATCACCAAATAGCCAGACGTTAAATAATGAATGTATATGCTGTTGGTAAAAACATGGTTTTGTGGGAGTATATAATCCTTCTTTGTTCGATCTTTATAAATAGACGTACAAGGCAGTCCGGCCCAAAGACCACATGAGGATGACGTGAGTATCACATTTCCCCCTGTAAATTCCATTGCCTTTTACCTGTCTTGTTACCGTACACCATCCACATGAGCTGCCAAAATGTTGATATTTTCCCGGTAAAACGAAATTCCGAAATTATCGGTTATTTTTTCAAAATATGTACAAATTAGAATTTTTTTCAATGATGCCAGTCTCTAGAATGTACGTGTTTTTTTTAAATTAACTTAAGCTTATAATGCATGAACGTTCGTGCCGCTTATGTAAATTTCGTTTTTTTTTTAACACAGTCTCGGTTCTTGCAGGCCACAAACAATCATATAGTTTTTGCAGAGCTTTAAACCCTTCTTAACAATCAGAAAGTGCCCCTTTGGCAGCTCGTGTCACTGAAATACTACTTTTTCAATTTTATTCTGCTTTCTTTTTAACATTTCTTTTACTAGGTTACAATTTCATCTTAAAATGCAACTGACTCATTTCAAAATTTAATCACACCTATATGAAAACGTAAACATACATTTGCCATTTCGTGATTCGATAGCATATAGCATTTGCCCAAGCTCAAGCTGACATCGAATGCAAATGAGTTCTTCCATTCGGCCAGCAGTAAAGAAGGAAAGCATATATTAAGCTTTAAACTGTGTACGTTTGATTCGAGATGTGAACCGACGAAGCTAATGGATCCTTTCAAAAACGTCAAATGACAAAAATAAGCACAGCACTAAAGATACTGCATGTCTTTTATTTTTATTCAGGAGAGTTTGTTTAGATTCCCAAGGCTCAATAATGAAAGGCTTCGCAAAGAGGTAGGTGTTTGGAAGATCTAGTCTGACTTACAGTATGTATGTATATTTTGTTTAAGGAAATGTAACGTAGTGTATATCTACATTGTAATTAGAGTTAGTCTGGGATCTTTGTCCAGTCCGCCAAATGGACGATAAAAAAAGTTTTGGAATGGTTTTGTGCCCAGTAATCCTTTATGCGATGTTGTAATTATAGCATTACGTCACCACATACTCAGTGACGTCAGCCATGTAGAGTTGTACCAACCATTGCTATGTACTGGACATCTGTCTATAATTCACCCTACTCCACACTTAATTGGGGCCTCCGCGGCTCAGTATGTACAGCGTTGGACGCTCAATCCGAACAGCCTTCCACCAATGGGTCGCGGGTTCGAATCCCACTCAGTCCTAAGAAATATTGGAAAATTTTCTGTCTGGGTTTTCACTCGAACGACCTGTGTGGGATGGTTGCCAGTTACCACCAGAAGGTCGTGGATTTCCTCCGGGCATAGAGCCCGGTTTCCTCCCACAATAAAACTGGCAACGCAGCCATATAAGTGAAATAATCTTCAGAGCGGCGTAAAACACCAAACAACCAACCACACTTAATTGTCTGATAATCCTTTAATATGACGAAAACAATATTTATATATCATGCCTAAGTTTAATGCTTGCAATTTCCGCTGGCTGTGAAATATACTTAAAACATAGGCCCTACAGAAAGGGAATTTCAATCTAAAATAGAGATTGATCCTACTGCCATTTGTTAAGATATCAACTCTAAAACCATTGAGTGACATGTTGCTTGAACAAACATTGAGGCCACCGCTGTCGACGTCCTTAAAATTGTAACAACGACACGTGACACTGATAGTTGGCTCGGTTGTGTAGAGAGATATCCGATATAATTCTGGTAGGTAACGTTTAAGCCGCCAATAACCTGTTTTGTTATATTGATTGCTACTTTCCTAATACATATACAATACCTTGAAATACCTTGAGGCCCATATCATATTTTGCCTTGACATCAATGGGCGCTGCCATCTTGTTTTGAGCTGATTTAGAGCCGATTATATTTTTGATTTTTAACAAGTATTTCTGCCAATACAGGTTATTATTGTAGGGTTACATGTTTGGGATCAGTATAGAACAGAGAATTAAATATCATACACATTATAAATTCTCAGTAAGTTTCTTACAGTTCACTATGCGCGAAAATGTAGGGCGACGGCTCTCGAGTCATGTCTCGTGTTGAAGATCTCGTAGAATGGCACGAGATCTCGATTGAGGGAATTTTTGACCAGGTGCAGCGAAATCCGCTAAAGCTTCACGGGAAAAGAGCCAAAACAAAACACAGTGACGAATTCATTTGATTAATATGTCTGTATGTTTCAGTGGTTACCCACTGACCTTTTGGTGATTTAATTGTACTTGACACTGACACGGATAAAACTCGATTGATTGATGGATTGTTTTGGTGTTTTACGCCGCCCCCAAGATTATTTCACTTATATGGCGGCGTTGCCAGTTTTATTGTGGGAGGAAACCGGGCACTATGCCCGGATGAAACCCACGACCTTCCGTTGGTAACTAGCAACCATCCCACAGATAAAAATCGAATTATCGACTGAAGTTAGCGGAGGTAGTTACTTAGATGGCGACGGTCTAGAATTTACAATTGATACCTATTTACCCGCAGGGAATGTTTCAATTTTTATTCAATCTGAGTGGAATTCGATCCCTCGACGCATCGATGAATGGACTGTATCGAACCGAGGAACTATCACTCTACCAGCGAGCCAGCGAGGTCCAAGAATTTACAATTTAACAACTACAATTTTTTCGTAACAAATTATATAACAAATTCTGATCGTCGAGGAAATACCTTTAAAAATCAAAGAATTGACAATTAAATAAAATATCGGTAAAGCCAGTCACCCGTACGAACCGGAGATGAGTTATAATTACAGACAAATTTAAATAGCTGGGATGTATGAGTTCATTCTAGGACTTTTATTGCTTATAAAACTACCTTAACGTCTACGTCCAAGATTTCTATTAGCACAAAGCTCTAAATTTAATATTTCAGATTGCTGTTAATGATGGTAATTGCAGGAATGGTTAACTGTTCCCCACTGACAAAATCATTCAGTATTCGATTCATGGAACATGTAGCACCCAGTTACATGAACGTTGGCCCAGCAGGCGTATGGTTAATTGGGAATGACAACTACCCTTATCTATTGCAACATACCTTCAGAAACCCCTCATTTATCTATCCGGGGATGCATTTTAGCACCGGTAACGATCGAACTGTCCAGGCCGTGGAACCGGGTTATAACTCTGTGTGGACCATAGACGATTTCAATAACGTTTTTGTACGGACTGGAATGACAAGGGAGAGACCCGAGGGGACGACGTGGACGGAAGTAACAGGCAAGAAAATGCAGTACATCAGCGTCGACGAGACTGACCATGTCTGGGCAGTTGGTCTGGACCACGCTGTGTATCGTCGAGCGAAGGCAGACACTGAAAATCCTTTGGGAGTTCGGTGGAAGAAAATAACAGGTCAAGCATTGAAACAAATATCCATAGGACGTCATGGCGTTTGGGGTGTAGATGCAAGCAACGAACTCTACTACAGAAATGGGACGTATTTCAAAGTGGACTCTGATGGTGTCGGTTGGATAAAAGTCGGGGAAAATATTAAAAAGGTTGCTGTCGGAAACGATTACGTATGGTGCTTAACGACGTCCGGCGAATTAATACGTCGCACGGGGATAAACAGTTCGACTGGCACAGGTACTGGATGGGAAAAGAAACTTGCCAATGGGGTTTTGCTGGAAGTTTCAGGGCGTGTTGTTCTCCTCAGGGGGAGCGGCGGTTGGTCTGCAAGATTGGAGTAACAACAGGACGACGAATGGCAAGAAATTTTCTAATTTAATTTTTAAAGTTTTCTTGGCCAATTTCCTCCGTTAGTTGCTATAACACAACCGTAAATTAAACACAATGTATTGGTCAGCTCCCTTATACAAAACTGCAAACTGTAAACAATAAAAAATCGAATATCCAGACCTTATCTAAGCCTCTCGTTTAGCTTTGCTGGGGTGTGTTGTTTTGCTATCTAGGTGGAGTGTTAAGTATTGTTTTAATGGGTTCCGCTCGGCTCCGATAGAGGCATACAAGCAATACGAGATTCTGGTACCTTTGGAATCGTGAATTGCCGAGAAGAATTCGCCTCCAAGTTAACCCTTGAATCAGGGACCATGAGATCAATTATAATGTACGAGGACAGAAAGTTAACAAATAGAGTGTTACACTAGCATAGGGATACTTTTTAGACCCCAACAGAACGTGGAATGTGTTCTTTCCGCGATGACCTTTTTGGTCATCACATTCGAAATGACCTGTAACCCAACCGAGGATATTTGAGGTGGGTAAATCACCGTAGTTATTAGAGTGGTTAGAAGTGTCTCATTCGGAGCAAACCTCGGCTATCTTCTCTCGTTTATGACACTCTGAAACTTCGGGGATGTACGTAAGTGAAATACCCTCTGATACACTGCTGGTCATTTTTAATGTGGCAACCAAAAAGGTAGACGTGAAACGTATAATTTCCATATCCTCTTGAAAGTCCCACAAAAGTGTCCCCGTGATAATTAATGTAAGGGACCGAAACACTCTATTTGTTAACTTTCAGCCCCCACCAGTTATATAATTGAAGCATTGGAGGATTCCTGATATGTACCGAAACTGCGTTTGTCTTTGCGTTACACAATCATGTGGTTTACCGGGTTAAATGAAAGATATAAACAAATATTTTTTTTGTTGATATTAGCATTTAAAGGCCCACTTGCCGTCGTAGCCTGTTTAAATTTGCTAAGAAACCCAATTTACATGAGCTTAGTACGACTAATACCACTAAACTTAAACATAGGACACATAAAACATGTCTAGTTAGCTTTAGAATGTAGGAATGGGGTGAAAAACAAACGAAGAATCGAAGTCTGATTACAACAACAACGATCAGTGTCGGTCAACTTTCGTGTTGGATTACCCTCATTTCAGGCCTTTTTATCTGTGGTTTACACTCAAACAATCATCAGCAGGCTTTTCCAGTCGCTGTTAACCGATCGTCAGTCTGTATTTCTCAGATAAATAGGCCTACGTAAAGTGACACTGTGCCGTTAGTTCACTCACTCGACTGAACCATAAAATCGCCAATAGGGGGCAGCTTGGTTTGTTTACGTTCCGGGTACGTAACAATTCAAATTTTCAAATTCAAATTAAAAATACAATGTGACGTCCAAACTTTTAAATTTTGGTTAAAATAGAAAGTTCCTAACTTATATCGTCTGGGAAAAATACAGAAAACTGACTTTCTTTTTTAATGTAAACAATATTCCTGATTTTCGCGGCAAGTGTGCCTTTAAGAAATTTATAATTATTTTTACTTTAGTATGTACATTTTGACGCCATTTGTATTCAGTCCCAAAACACGGTGATTTACCGTATAAAAAGCGCAGACTGTCCGTGGAGTATCAAAGCCAACCAGTAGCGAGCGAAGATAGCCGAAGTGTGTTCCGACTGTGTCCGAGGCGTGTCAAAGCCGATCGGTAGCGAGAGAGATAGGCCAAGTCAATGAACTATATGAGTCGAATGGAGGTCACGTGGTAATTGATTTGCCTCGAATGCCACCATTACTAGGAGATGTCGTTTTACATGTACGAGTGACTTTGAAATGTACGTAAATTTCCGAAGTGATCTTGGTCTACAATATGCTACTCCAGCTATCAGGGTAGGCTCAAATGCTCAAACGTTTTCTCTTACTACGATCAATGTCATTGTGTTTATTAAAATGACACGAACTTCACAATATTGGGACAAATCCTTTGATGCCGGATAAAATAACTGTTCGTCCTTTTTACCAAGAAGTACGAAATAGGAGCTTTCTGGTGATGCCGGTCTTGGATATGAACGTTAGGTTATATTAACAAAATAACTCCAAAATGTACTCATACATCCTCACTATTTGAATTTTGCCCTTCTATAGCACACATGTTCGCTTTAGACCGGGTGTCGGCATTAACCACCGGTCACAACTATCCGTGCATTCCACTCAGTCCGAAGGAAAATAAAATAAATGAACAAACAATCGTCCAATGTGGAGAAGTTCACTACACGAATAATGAGGTTTCCTCTGTGCAAAAAGCCTGGTGTACTTCCACACTAAGGGTAGCAACGTCACCATGTTAGCGAAATAAACTTAACTGCAGCATAAAACATGAATCTATCAACCAAGCTTGGTAATTACTCTGTGTCCATCTTGCGTTTGACTCTTGAGATATACATAATCATAGTTATGTTTCTAGGTTGCATCAAACTGACCCTGGTCAAGTTGTTCCTGTCTTGAAGTCAGAAGACCTAGCTCAACTGCTCTTGTCTCATCAATAGACCTCCCGAATTGCCACAAGTTCTCGTTTGAGACTGTGGGCATTGTGACCGAAACTCCAGGGATGAATCCGGGGGCTTGGGTTTGAATAACTATTGGCTTACTTTTGAAGCATAATTTGCGTTAAATATGTTTGGTACTGCCTGGGATATTTCCAGTTGGACGCCGTATTCCAAAGAATTGTACAACTTAACCTGTACAAGATTATTTCCACATACATTGACAGAGCATCTGAGACGTCAGCCGGTCAGTCAATATCTCAATTTAACCTTCATCTAGATCAATGGCTAAGTAACTAACTTTCAATTAGGGATTCCGCCAGCCAATGAGAAACACGCTTTCAACAGGGCAAGGTTTACGAAAGGAACCATCCGAAAGGTAAAGGTATAAAATGGAACAAAGGATCTGCGTTGGCTGATTTAGATTGATTGATTGATTGTTTGGTGTTTTACGCGGCGCTCAAGATTATTTCACTTATATGGCGGCGTTGCCAGTTTTATTGTGGGAGTAAAACGGGCTCTGTGCCCGGAGGAAACCCACGACCTTCCGCTGGTAACTGGCAACCATCCCACAGGCTGGTTTAGAAGAGTAAATGTAATAATAAAATAAAATGTTGTGGCACATCTTTTCACTCGGCAGTAATGATGCCATGAAAAGAAATGTGACACAAAGGTAACCAAGGCGCAAAAAGAGATGGATATAATATTTCGTGGAAGAGTAGAGCAAGAGTCTCGGTGGAACGGCTGGAATACGATAGAAGGCTCAGCAGTTGTCTATATGCAGACGACATTTCAAAAGAATAAACTTGAACGATATGATAACACAAAGAAAGAGATTTCTGGATAACAACTTCTTATTTATTGATGTTGGTACGTTTCGGTATAGATACAAATACCGAAACGTACCAACATCAATAAATGAGAAGTTGTTATCCAGAAATATCTTTCTTTGTGTTACTATAACTGACTTGTAAATGCCTCTCAAACAACTATATGATGAGTTAAAAACTGCCTTGGTCATAGGGCTACGACCCAGCCGAATGTGAAGTAGCCCACCGCTGTGAATTTAAGTCGAGCTTTTGGAAATAACGTGAAACGTGAGATCTTATGACCAAAAAGGATACTTTAGCATTGACCCAGAAAAGTAATGATCTTTTTCGTCAACGTCATGGATTAGCCTGTGTTTTTAAGGAAGATAATGCCATTGCACAAGTCCAAGTAGTAATAAACAATACTCAGCATGTTTCAGACAACAGACAAGGAGTACAATCAGAGTATGTTACCTCTGTTAGATGGAGCTGCCCCTATCCTGGGTTTAGAATAGCTGAAAGCACTAACGTATCTTGTTAGTAAATGCCAGGATACTTTGTAGACATTAGTGGCAAGCTGGGAAGAACATATTTGGCCAAGCACAGCACAGACACAGGGCATACTAGCCCTATAAAACCCATACAACGTCGGCTACCATTGGCACAGCATAGCTGAGGCTGAAAAAATGTTGGAAATGGTATTATTGAGTCTTGCACTGGACCGTGGTCATCTTCAGTATTACTCTTTGCTAAAAAAATGTAAGTCCATTCGTTCTGGCGTAGAGTATAGGCGTTTAGATGCTGCAGATATAAAAGACATCTATCCACCTCCTCGCATAGACGATTCTTGCCAGTGTGTCATGGAGGTTGTTGATAAAAACAAAACGACTTTTGCTACTCATTAGGGTTTATTTTACTTCACATTTATTCCTTTTGGACTTACAAACGTTCATGTAAGTTTTGAGAGGTTGGTGGGCTGGGGTTTACGGGGGTTGCAGAGGAAACGATGTTAATATTTTTGGACAAATATTTGATACCGATTTGGAAAATCTTGTCTAAGAAATAAGTTGCTTAAAAAGGTTCATTAGCTGTGGCAGAGAAAAAATAAACGTTGTTCAGATCTGGTTAGAACCAACAAACGTGGCAGAGGTAAGACGTTTTCTGGTTGGATATTATTAGGAGTTTTTTTTTTCAACAAATGCATATATATTAATAGACATGGTCGCAATGTGCAATCAGATTGATTCAATGGAGTGACAGCTCAAGGGTCTTCTAACAACTGCACCAATACTGGCATACCCACCGGGTGATAACGGGTTCCTTCTAGACACAGACGCCCATTGGACATGGATAAGAATCCCCGAAACAACCAGGTAACGAGACCCCTTCAGTAACTTGATGGAAAAGCAAATCACAAAAATGTGACAGCCCGTATTGTGGAGATAACAAACTTTGCGGACCCAGATGAACCCATGTGCCACAAAGGAGAAGTTTTCTGAATGAGGGGGACGTGGGAGAAATTCCCCGAGATCATGTCTGTCGGGAGGAGGAAGTATTGTACCACCGCGACCGACCTGCAGGAACACGTTTGCATTAAATTTGCATTCAGTACTTTTGGTAGGGGAGGGGTGTAAAAACTGTAGACATTGTGACCAAAATCTCAGGGATGAAACCCCTAAATTCAGTCAATATCTCAATTTAGATTTCAACTAATGCTGTCAATGGCTGTAAAGATAACTAACCGTTTGCTTGGTAGCGCTATTACAATTAAGGTGTGAATAATTGAACATAAGTTCCCGTGGGCTTTTTATCACACTGAAATGATTGAGACCTTGTCGGTTAATTCTATTTTTCAATACTGAGCTTAATAATGTCCTTAATGGTGTAAAATATCCCAGGATCTATGCTACTTGGTGAGATTATATCAATTAAATTCACATCTTTCATGAACACCCTGGGGTTTTGTCCTTCACTTGATATGTTTCTGTGTCTCTGTTATCGAAGATCTTTCTTCTGTGCCATATTTGGGTCCTAATTTCGGCAGCAGTATAAAAAACACAATTCTTAAAACGTAGTTGACCAATCAGATTAGCGTGTGAATTCAATGGTTTATTCATAGCCTATAGGTAAATAATGCTGTTGAGAGCCACAAACATAGACTAAAACGTCCACTGTACTTTCCCACATACGGCGCCATTGCACTTGAAACTAATTGACGATGAAATTGTTTTACAGTAAATGGGGTTAACAGTTTATATTATAACAAACCTAGTTAATTTAGAAATAACTAGAGATATTATTTGGAAAAATATGTAAATAACGTCATATAATATTTAACATCCGCGTACAATACTATTGAAAAAAAATTGGAAATTTATATAATCTATTGGTTGACCTAGGATAAAATACTTAACAAATTTACAAATTGTTCTAATATTGCATGTACCTTTCTCCTGATTAATAATATTAAAGTTTCAGCATAGGTAAGCCCATGTGCTTTAATTTACAGTGGTCGTCACCTATTTTCGCCGCATTATAGCCTACAAGTTCACGGCGTTCGTCACTTTCAATGTCCCCATCAGATAGCCTATAAGCTTAAGTCCACGGTGGTCATCACTTCTATTGCCCCCGTCAGTTAGTCTATAGGCTTAAGTTCACGGTGGTCATCACTTCCATTTTTCCCGTCAGATAGCCTGTAGGCTTAAGTTCACGGTGGTCATCACTTCCATTTTCCCCGTCAGAAAGCCTACAGGCTTAAGTTTACGGTGTTCGACACCGTCAATGTCCCCTTCAGTTAGCCTATAGTCTGAAGTTTACAGTGGTCGTCACTTCTTTTTGTCGTCGTCAGTTGGCCTATAGTCTTAAATTCACGGTGGTCAGCACTTTTATTTTCACCGTAACTTGTTCAGCTCACATAGGTTACATTGCCTTAGATAATTACGCTGCCGGCGTCAAACCATGAGCAAGTTAGCTGTCAGCTTCAGTTATTCAGTCGTTATACTTACACTGTTTTGTCCGTTATTAGCACACATCTTCATACGTCATGACAACCCATACTGAAGAGATATGTTACTATGGCAATTCCGCAAAAAACTATTACGTTTTTACGTGAAACAGGCTCCTTGGGACTGTTTCTCAAAACATTTACGCTCTACACAATTTTTGCGCCTGGTCGTAGCTTAACGTTTATGGTACATGTTGCCATGACAGTTACGCCACAATATACTTAGGTCGGGCGTTAATGTTTTGAGAGACATGTCACAGGAGGGTTTTCAAGGCTATATTTTCAAGGTTCATGCAGTTTTCAAAATAATATATATTTATTATTTATACATAAGTGAAAACTAGGGATTTCCTTCACTCAGAAGTGTTATAATTCACTGCAGTGAAATAACACTTTTTGTTATTTAATGCACGCGTCGAAGCCGATGACGTCGTCGGACCTACTTTTTTCTTGTGCACTGACGTCTGCTGTACAACAACAACAGTACATAGGATTTCGAAAGGCTAAATGAAGCCTTTTCAGTCATATTTAGCATTAAGATAAATAAATTACAGCTGAAAACACTAAATTGATTCAATAGAGGATCGGCTTACCACTCTAAGTCAAAGCGATAAAACAAAACTTGAAAGAAAGAAAGAAAACTCTTGCGTATGGATTTACAACTTCTTGGTTTATTGGGAACACGACGTTTCGGTGTAGCTCCTAACACCGTTATCAAGTGATGAGTAACAGATATGTAAGATGATTATTTATACTAAACTGTAACAAAGGATAAAGGATATAACAACAAGCTCTTAAAACAATAAAGCACATAAATGGAGAAAAGGGTTTAAACTCTGTGGGGTTCTCTTAAGATTAATAGATCATAAATGTTAGGGATAAATAGTCCTTGGTCTCTGTTCATTATTGGCTTAATCCTCTTTATGTGAATGGCTTCAAGTAGCTTTCTTTTCTTCCAGCAGCTTTGGTTAGTTTCTAAGATGTGTGTTTTGTCCCATTGAATATTGTGTGTGGGGTTTGCCTGGATATGGTCTGAGATGGCTGATTTGCCATCTAATTTTAACACAGATGTTTGATGTTCTTTTACTCGTATGTTGATGGGCCTGGATGTTTCTCCTATGTATAGGTTCCCGCAATTACAGTTAATTTTGTACACAGAGCCTTTAGGTGGGTGTGGCGTGGTCATCGGATTTTTCCCAGTAGCATTAAGAATGTTTTTTAACTTTGGTGAAGTGGAGAAGCTGGTTTTGATACCGGCTTGTCGTAGGAGTCTAGATATGTGGTAGGAGGTCTTGCCTATGTATGGTATTGATATTCTAATGTTCGGTTCATCAAACTTGGTATTGGGAGGCTTCTTGTTTTTTGTTGCATTATGTAAAGCTTGACTGACGACTTTCTCGGGGTAATCATTGAAGGTAACAAATACTGTCTTGAGATGTTCTAGTTCGGTTTTGGGGTTGGTGCTGCAAATTTCAATGGCTCGTTTAGCTAGGGTAGTGATAATGCCTGTCTTAGTCTTGGTTGGATGGTTGGAGTTGTAATTTAAATATTGATCGGAGTGTGTTGGTTTCCTGTAGACTCCGGTTGTGAGGTTGTCTGCTTTACGACATACGAGAACATCTAGAAATGGCAGTTTCTGTTCCTTTTCTTCTTCCATGGTGAATTGTATGCGCACGTTTTGTTGGTTGAGGTGTTGTAGGAGATCTTGAGGATTGGATGTTTCATTTAAGATAACAAAGGTGTCGTCAACTTTTCTCATCCAAAATAGAGGTTTCATGGGTGAGCTGGATAAAGCCTGGTTTTCAAATTCTTTAATATAAATTTCGGAGATAATTGGCGATAGTGGGGAACCCATTGGGAGTCCATGGATTTGCTCGAACAAGTCATCACCCCACGTGAAGTAAGTTGAGGTTAAACATTTCTCTAATAATCTAATAAGGCTCTCATTGGTTAGCTTAGTTGAAAGTGGCGCCGACGCAGTTAGTTTATCTCTAATTAGATTGATGGCATCAACTGTAGGGATGTTGGTGAACAGATCCACAATATCATAACTTACCATTTTACATGGTGATCTAAAGTCTATTAATTTTTTGCAGAATTCTGATGAGTCTTTAACGTATGATTCAGCATTTTTACCCCATGGTGAGAATATTGTAAAATGGTAAGTTATGATATTGTGGATCTGTTCACCAACATCCCTACAGTTGATGCCATCAATCTAATTAGAGATAAACTAACTGCGTCGGCGCCACTTTCAACTAAGCTAACCAATGAGAGCCTTATTAGATTATTAGAGAAATGTTTAACCTCAACTTACTTCACGTGGGGTGATGACTTGTTCGAGCAAATCCATGGACTCCCAATGGGTTCCCCACTATCGCCAATTATCTCCGAAATTTATATTAAAGAATTTGAAAACCAGGCTTTATCCAGCTCACCCATGAAACCTCTATTTTGGATGAGAAAAGTTGACGACACCTTTGTTATCTTAAATGAAACATCCAATCCTCAAGATCTCCTACAACACCTCAACCAACAAAACGTGCGCATACAATTCACCATGGAAGAAGAAAAGGAACAGAAACTGCCATTTCTAGATGTTCTCGTATGTCGTAAAGCAGACAACCTCACAACCGGAGTCTACAGGAAACCAACACACTCCGATCAATATTTAAATTACAACTCCAACCATCCAACCAAGACTAAGACAGGCATTATCACTACCCTAGCTAAACGAGCCATTGAAATTTGCAGCACCAACCCCAAAACCGAACTAGAACATCTCAAGACAGTATTTGTTACCTTCAATGATTACCCCGAGAAAGTCGTCAGTCAAGCTTTACATAATGCAACAAAAAACAAGAAGCCTCCCAATACCAAGTTTGATGAACCGAACATTAGAATATCAATACCATACATAGGCAAGACCTCCTACCACATATCTAGACTCCTACGACAAGCCGGTATCAAAACCAGCTTCTCCACTTCACCAAAGTTAAAAAACATTCTTAATGCTACTGGGAAAAATCCGATGACCACGCCACACCCACCTAAAGGCTCTGTGTACAAAATTAACTGTAATTGCGGGAACCTATACATAGGAGAAACATCCAGGCCCATCAACATACGAGTAAAAGAACATCAAACATCTGTGTTAAAATTAGATGGCAAATCAGCCATCTCAGACCATATCCAGGCAAACCCCACACACAATATTCAATGGGACAAAACACACATCTTAGAAACTAACCAAAGCTGCTGGAAGAAAAGAAAGCTACTTGAAGCCATTCACATAAAGAGGATTAAGCCAATAATGAACAGAGACCAAGGACTATTTATCCCTAACATTTATGATCTATTAATCTTAAGAGAACCCCACAGAGTTTAAACCCTTTTCTCCATTTATGTGCTTTATTGTTTTAAGAGCTTGTTGTTATATCCTTTATCCTTTGTTACAGTTTAGTATAAATAATCATCTTACATATCTGTTACTCATCACTTGATAACGGTGTTAGGAGCTACACCGAAACGTCGTGTTCCCAATAAACCAAGAAGTTGTAAATCCATACGCAAGAGTTTTCTTTCTTTCTTTCATTATTATGCTCAACTTCTAAATGCCACTTAAACAAGACAAAACAAAACTTCATAATCGATCGTCTGTTGGCAGCGTTGTATGACCTGCAGCATGGCTTTGAAGAATCGGACCACTGCGTGTAACGAGTAACTGTACTTGCTATTCATTGACGCGTTTAAACAATGTAAAGTAATTTCAAATATCATTTTTTATCCTGGTTACTGGTGCTCTGCAGAGTTAAAATCCATGAATTCTTTTTACATGAAATATCGCGAAAAACTTCAGGGAGAAAATGGCCATTCAAATGACCACAAATCTGACAGTTGATAGTCACGTGAGAAGAACAGAAATGCTGTTGTTTCATTGGTTAACTATATATATTCCTACGTTTGCTGAAAACCTAATCCGTCATAAATTTGTTGATACTTTCTTTTTATAATTGATAAATTTATACTTAATAAACAATCTCCAGCCTAAAACATAGTATAAATAATAAACAGAATATTGTACAGTTGTGTTTGAACAGCATTTATATTTTTTCTCTTGAAAGGCGGAGGGATAACCCACTCGACGCTTCGCGTCTCGTGGGTTATTCTCCGGCTTTCACTCGAAAAAATATAAGTGCTATTCAAACACAACCGTTCAATATCCTCTATATATATTGCAATATGACATTTTAAATTCTAGTGTAGAATTAAAACTAAAAACATAATCCTCATTTTGGTAACGTTTGTTCAGATGGAAAAACACGGCCATTGCATTTTACGTTTTTCTAGGAACAGCACAAAGTTTGTATGGCGGATCTTGCAGTGTTATTCCAAGTTCGAACGTTCTGACGTCACATGAAGGCGGTGGTTCCTCAGGGCTTGGATTGAAATCGAACTGTTGCAGCAGAGTTGTTATGACTAGAAACATCCGGGTTCTAGCAAAAGTCTCGCCAATACACATGCGTCTTCCAAGACCGAATGCCATGAAGCTGAAAGTTAAAAAGATACCCGGTAAAGCACATTTCCTACAAAGCGCTCGAGGATGCTTCAAGAAACCGGTTTTTGGTTCCAAGATATTTCATTGGATCTCCTGTAGCAACCAAAACACGCCAAATTGTAAAAAAAAAATATTTACTGAAGATGCGGTTCCCACAAAATAAGGGCTACATCTAACGAGATTTTCAGTCGATGGCCCAAAGTCGAACTGTTATCAGTGTAATGTGAAGGGACACAGAAGCAGGTATAGAACCCAGACAAAGTCACCAAGAGAAGCGATTGCGGCGCAAAACATCAATCAGTCAAAGAAAACAATGATGAGAGTTTTCTTACTTTTTCCTTTCAGGGCTGTCCAAGGACTTAAGATGGCCTTTTTCATTTAGGAATCTGTCCGGTTTAAATTCCCACGGGTCTTCCCACACACTCGCATCATGATGAGCGAACCACTGGTTAAGAATAATCTAAAATAAAGTGCAAAGGCCTGAGCAAAAAGCAGATCACATGGTAGATTAACTTAGAGGCAATATTTCTATGGTTAGTGACAAAATGATTTACATTTTTGCAATCTAAAATAGGGATTGGTCCTACAGCCATTCGTTGAGATATCACGTGTGGTGTTGAAGATATTGTAGAATGGCATGAGATCTCGTTTGTCATTTTTGCGTTGCAAAAAGCAAATCTCGCAAATCTGACTATTTTCTGGTATATATAAGGTCCGTAATTAAACTGTTATATTGGTAGAAAAAAATTGCCTTTAATCAAATTGGCTTATGTTTTGTCTTATTTCGATTTGACATAAAATAAGAAATTACCACTGTGTCTTTTGGGATTAGGTAACCTTTGAACTCCACGTCCGTCATAGTTGTATGAGGAAGGGTCAGTGGAACCACCGACACGAGACGTAAACACTCCATGGTAACCGCTTCTGTATAGGGCATGTGGGCCTTATCAGTAAGATCCGGTAGGCGTTCCCCAATGACGTCATCGATTTCGGCCTGAATTCGTTTCATCACTTCAGGTTTGTGTAGAAGTATCAGGAATAAAGGCATCAGAACCCCTCGGGTAGTTGCCAAGCCTTGTAATGTTTGAATAATACAACACATCATAATCAATAAGCTTATGAAATAAACAGTTGAAGGGTTAATTGATTTTGTGAGCCACACTCAAGATTATCTCATTTATATGGCGTCGTTGGTAAGTTTAGTGCATGGAGAGGAAGCCGGCCTCATTGTCCGAGGAAACTCCCGACCTTCGGTCTGTACCTGGCAACCATTCCGCATAACGTGATTGGGTAAAACCCCACTCAGAATATTTTTTTGAACTAGCCGAAGGTCTGGGCTTTCCTGTTGACAAAGGGCCCACTAAACCTGACAACGCCGCCATATAAATAGTAAATATTCTTGAGTGTGTCGCAAAACATCAATCAATCTTCTTTGAGCTGAGGCTTGTGACGTTATTTGAATGAATATCGCAAACATATAAAATTCATGATAATTTATAACATTCTCGTGAAACCTGTGACTAAAATTCTGTGTTTTTCTTCAGATCTAACTGTGTTAAAATAATTTTATTGATTTTTGGACAGAATCTCTTCGCAACAAATTTCTGGACATTATGGGGCGTGTTATGAATCAAACCACTCACCTGCTACACAAGTTTCTCTCAGTACCCCTCTGATGATATCATCTGTGAGCCAGTCGTTCTCCTTCTGCAGACCAATGAGAGTGTCTGCAAAACCATGCTGCCATGAGGGATCAAAATTTTTCTGAAACACAAATTTGATTTATTTTCAGTTTATGTAGTGGTACATTATTTGTGTCCAGTCCGGCTACGTCATGCCAGAGACAGTTGTCTCGATACCAAATAAGTCTCCCACTCAGTCCAAAAATTGAAAATTTTCTGACTGGGTTTTCAGTCGAACGACCTATGTGGGATGGTTGCCAGTTACCAGCGGAAGGTCGTGGGTTTCCTCCGGACACAGAGCCCGGTTTCCTCCCACAATAAAACTGGCAACGCCGCCATATACGTGAAACAATCTTGAGCGCGGCGTAAAACACCAAACAATCAATCAATCAACCAAATAAGTCACGGCAGCTTTAATTCGGCCTATGTTAGAAAGTGATGTCCAGATTCAGAATAACGAATAAGTTAATAGTAAATACAAGATGTATATTCCATTATTGGTTTACCTAAATATAAATTTTCTAATTTGAAAATTACATTTATGGCAAACAAAATTCACTGCTGCTGCCACTTGTCAATGCTTATCTCAGAGACATAAGGCGTCAAACACGATCCCGTTGTGTACCTGCCCTCACAGTGGTGGCGTAATACACGATTTTTTCTGTTTAATAGTTTGTTTGATTGGTTGTTTTCCAAACCATTGCAGGTCTGATTTACGCCACTGTCTCTGCTGTGTCAGGGCACGACAACTATATACACGAAATGGTGGTCTCGAGACCTTTAAAGGCACACTTGCCGCGAAAATCCAGAAGACTGTTTACATTAAAAACAGTGGACGGTTTTCTGTATTTTTCCCAGACAGAGAACTTTCTATTTTTACCAGAAATTGAAAGTTTTGACATCATTTAGTATTTTTAATTTGAAATTGAAAAACAGATTTTTCAGGTACCCGCAATGTAAATAAACTTCGAACCTGAGCGTGTGCAAAAGTGCCGTAATGGTTTGAGTCGTGTGGGCGATCTAACGACACAGTATAATTTTACGAACTTTATCTAAGAAATACATATTAACGATCGAGTAAGAGAGACTATAAAAGCCTGCCGAGTGCAAACCACAGATAAAACCGCTTGAATGAGGGTAATCCAACACTTAAGAACCAACACTGATCGGTGTTGTTGTTGTAATCGAGCTTCGATTCTTCGTTAGTTTTTCACCCTCATTTATACATTCTAAACCTAATAGGACATGCTTTATGTGTGCTATGTTTAATTTTAGTGGTTTTAGCTGTAGTAAGCTCGCGCAAATCGGTTTTCTTAACAAATGTCAAACAGGCCACGGTGGCAAGTGGGCCTTTAAGTTCCAACCAATGAATACATATAGCCCATTGCTTCCAACGAGCGCCACCATTACAACGAGATCGATTACAATTCAAGATGGCGGACGAGTAACCACCGTCACGCATGCGTCCATCTCGCAGCAGCGGCGGGGCTTTTTGAAACGTCAGATTTAAACCAACCAATGAGACGTGGCCACTCGACGAATATAGTTCAATGGCCAAGACGTCTTCATGGCAGTTTGTACACATCGAAGGTCGTGTTTGGTGTCACTTTTGAAGGGTTTTTCCGAGTAGAATAATAAAATAAGAAAAATATGCATATTTTCTTCTCACTCTTTTTTTGTGACCAACACAGAACTAATGCGAAGGTACAAACTTTCCTATTAAACAAATATGCTAGTATTACCTTTGGTATTTCGAAGAAATAATGGAGGAATTGGTTGAGGCACTTCTGTTGTTCCTTGAAGACACTCCCGACCCAGAAGGGTAAATGGCGTAAGAATGGTAACATTGTGAGAACCGTCACGATATGACCGGATGCGATTCGAGAATCAACCTCGTCTAATGCCATACAGGCCTTCAATTCTGGCTCGTCAAATTCATAACGTTTACCCCCGATCTGTGGACAATAAATGGTTGTAAAATTAATTTTAAGGTCGGGTATTAACGACGAGGTGCAGTAAGAAACACAAAGTTCAATATAACCTTTCATAGAAAACAAATGGAATATTTTGTGTGATTTGCAAACATAACCATACATTTATACTTTTCTGGATGTTCAAAAAATGTTCAATATTATAATTACTTAAATTTAATATACCTACTTGTGCGTCAAAGGATTTATGAACAGGGCCTAAAGTTGGTCTGTGCTTGTATATGGACTAATTGTACATTTGAATAACTTGAGTTTAAACGAAACAACCTGCAAAATTTGCATTAGTTCCCTGGCAGTCAAAAAAGAAGTGAGTAAGAAATGTGTATATTTTCCGTGTTGTTTGTAACTACTCGACATACTCGTCAAAACTTACGTCATACAATATCTTCTATGTGTACAATCTGCCGAGGGGAGGCGCTGACGACAGAGATCGTCATCACCACTGTGAGTGTACGTACACAACGGATATCGTGTTTTATAAAGTCATTTGGCACTGATTTTAATAACTTTCGTAACAATCGTTAAATGTAGCATTGAATTTTGTATGTACTTCACCCGAAATTTATTTTTTTTCTTTTTGGTCTGACTTGTAAAATACATGTTCTACAACACACTTAACGTGAATTGATAAATATAAAATAAGAGTTATATAGGCCTGAAACATTGTTTTGAAATAGCAACTTGGGCTAAACTGCCCGTTGTGTTCCTCCAGCAAATGTATCCGGGCTATGTAGAAACACGCCAAATTCACAACTTGATTCATTTGGGAGAAAAGATGCAAATACAAACGAATAATGAATATACAAGCGCTTGTATGAGAAAAAATTGAACGAAAATAAGTACGGTATTTTTAAGTAAACTGAAATGTCAGACGCATTGCTGACGTGTGGGTACACGGTACTGTTCTGGTTTCTAACAGGGCTGGATGATATTCTATCAGTCGAACACAAGCCTCCCATATATAAGTCGAGGGTTCGAATCCCAACCAGTTCAAGAGAACTTTTTTCCCTCACTCGATCGCCTATGCGGGACAGACGCCGGATACTCGCCAGATCGCCGCCATTAAAGTGAAATAATCTTCAGTGCGACAAAAAAACATCAATCAATCAAACAATCTAAACGGGTTAACTGGACCACAACATATCTTCGGCTGTTGTTCAAAACGCAGTTAGGCGAATGACAAAAAATACTACTCTTATGACTTCTTATAGAACGACGTGGATATTATTAGCAAAATGAATTTATATTTTAATCTAGCGTTTTCAATGGGCAGGACTGGTTAATTATCGAATTCGGACAGAAAAAGGATACATAGAAGAGCCAAACGCATGACCTTTTTATCTACTTTCTTTTTGCATTTAAATATTTGTCATGTGTCTTTTCTTGTAGTTTGCGAATAAGCAAGCGGCCTATAATATGGTATAGCATAGAATTCATTCATGCGTGACAGCCAGTTGTTTGGGGTAAAAAACGTAGATCTTCATACCGGCATAATAATTTTTAATCAAACCCATTCCTTTAAGTGCTCCGGTTATACGACCCTAGCGTTAACATGTCTGAGATAGGCTCTTTAGTCCCTTGTTGAAAATATTTCATCGAAGTACACAAGATGGGGAAAATGCCGCAGTGGGGGAGGGGGGCTGAGGGGGGGGGGGTTAAGTGGGTTTGGAAGGGAGGGGTAGAAACTGTTGAGGTTAAAGGTAACGTCGACGAATCAAAGGTTATCCAAAGGCGGTTTGTGTTTGGAATTTACTCTGATATAAACATAGATATTTTGATACCTCACAAATACCCATGTGTTGCCTTCGACTCATACGCTAATACCTCGAGGAAGTGAGGCGGCCACTTATGGCAGTTTTGGTCACAAACAGCGGCCGCCGTTTGTGACCAAAACGGCCATTAGTGGCCGCCTCACTTCCTCGAGGCATCCTTCAACTTCCACATACTTTCTACAAAGGGCATACAACCATGCATACTAGTAAAAAGACACGATAAATGTTTTCGAAAAATTGATAAACTGTATGATGTTGTCATATCTGATGATGAGAGTAGCTACTTTAAGAAGCTGATAAATATTCACCCCCATGTACAATATAGTACGAGTTGGCACATGTGTTTCGGATTTAGCAAATGTTATCGGTATGTGGGTTTAAGCTGTTGAATATAAGTTTTATACGTCGATTTCATGTTAAAAATCTGCATGCAAAATTTAAAAGCGGTCGACTGGGGTAGACTTACCAAAATGGCGATGACGTTTGCGAGAGATGGGCCAAGTATCGTCTTCAGATTAAAAGGTTTCCCATCAAAATCTTTTATCAGTTGAACTGCGTACACCAATTGCTCCTGAATGGTCCGCTCTATCGTGTGTTTACCGCTGTCAAATATTTTCAGCGTTTTCATCATGTGATGACGTTGGCGCTTCCATGGCTCGTTGAACGTACTGAAGGACGTTGACGGACCAAAGTCGCAGTATTTGACGTAAAAGGAATCTGGACGACCGGCAAATATATCCCTTGTCTCCTCCGGAACTAAAGCATCCCGGATGACCTGCGTTGAGTTGAGCGAGACCACCTTCTGTCCTAGAAGATTTAGCGTAAACATCTCTCCATACTGCTCAGCCAGTTTGGAATACTGTATATGTGCCAAAGATGGGGAAATGTCCAAGACACTACCCAAAATAGGAAGCCCTTTGGGTCCATTAGGGAACCTGTATGGGGACTTCCTAAATAACTTATAGATAAAGACTATAGCCAGAAGTAGCCCGATTAACGTGTATGTAATATGGTCCATTGTGATGACCTATTTTATACACTTCTGTGCCACATAAGTATGACTATGTCAAGTTCTAACCGGGCTGCAGTCCCACGCATAAAAAAAAGATTGTTGACCTATGGAAGCCCAGAATAAACCGCCTAAAATAACATCTTTGGAAGAGCTCCATCAACTTTCATGAAATCGAACGTATATTTACTAAGCGTGGCGTAGATTAGCTAACGTGTGTTTAGACTTGTAAGCTCTGGGGCCTGTTTCAGAAAGCGGCGTCGCGTAAGTTTTTACGGAATACCTAACTGCTATAGCAGCCCATAATGTAAAGATACGTTACTTTGTCAGTAACCGCTTTGTGAAACAGGCTCCTGGTGCCGTAAACTCATAATTGACTGTTTTATACCTAACTGTTTAATTCCTTATGGTATTCTAAAACACGGTCTACAATGCAAATACTTAGACCAGTAGGATGTCGACGTCTCGTCCCCCCCCCCCCCCCCTGAGAACGCTGATGTACTGGTAAAGCGGTGCTTTACTCATCCACCTTAATTGATTCTGTAAAATGTTGGCAGAAAACGGGTCAGAGAATGATTGGTTGATTGATTGGTGTTTAATTACTCCGCACTCAAGATTATTTCACTTATATGGCAGCGTTGTCAGGTTTAGTAGGGAGGAAACCGGGATCATTGCCTAGAGGAAACCATCAGCTTTCGGCGAGTACCTTGCAACTCTCCCACCTAAAGCGATCGAGTGAACCAATCAAGACTTTTCCATTTTTTTTATCTGAATAGGAATCGAACCCGCGCCACATCGATAGAAAGCCTGTGTCTGACTGAGGGGCTACCAATCTGCCGTCTGAGCCAACGAGGCCCCGAAAAGGTCAGAAAATGGACGCACTCTTTAAAAGGCCTCTTTAATCTCTGGTTTCTCTTTAATCTCTGTGATTAACGTACGAATCTCTCATGGGCAGTTTATTCTGTTACAAGATTACGGACTAATTATTTGTTTGGCGTTGAAGACTCAAAAAGGTTCTTCGATGTAAATTAGTCTAACACCAACATAGTTCATGAGTTTACGATACATTAGGCGCTTTGTGAACAGACACGGTGTTTATCGGCTTCCGTACAAACGAAAAGGTGAACGAGTGACCTGAGCCCAGACTGTCCATTGTATACGGTATATACATTGATAACACTGCCATTGTTAGGAAAAGACGAGAAGCGAAAGAATGTAGGACTAGTCTAGAGACGGTTTTGCAATTATTATGTTAAAGTTCAAACATGTACAGGTATGAACTTCTTAGTTTGCCCAAGGCTGTATTGAGAGGAGAACAACAGGCTTCTCTAAGTTTATAAAGGGGATTTGATAGGGCATACCAATCGTATACTCGCGAGATCTTCTTTAGACGTGGCTAAGATAGACCTCTTACGACTTTACCGGGCATAGCGCAGGGATTTTCGCGTGCGATCTAGGGTAACATTTTTAAAAGCTATCAGATAAATATAACAATCCTGACACCACGCTGTACTTGAATATATATTTTGAATTTAAGAAAACGTTAAACTAGTAAAGAAAACGTAGTGTAAATTTCACGAAATAGTCCCATTTTGACGAAAACAGGCAAAATGGCGACGTTCCCTGTCGATCCGATTCATTTTGAACTGGCAAATGGGATAGCTTCCACGGGGCGTTTCCAATAGCTGCTAGTGTTTAAATGTGCGATGTAACTAACAATAGCTCTAGCTAAGTGTGAGATAATAATAGAAAAGCACGGAGATGCGAGCAAATGCCAGGTAAAATTCCATGGTGTTGTTGTTTTGCCGAAAATTAAAAAATCACATGATCGATTGACCTCCTATGTGAACTCTCCAACCCCATTCCAGTGGATATCTCTGATAAAAATGTCAACCAATGTCCTTAGAGGTTGAATCTGGCCTTTAGGACTAGGGTAACTTCTAATTTTAGATTGAGGGCATACATCTTTTACAATCGGAAAAGACTAAATTCATGTATAAAGATATTTGTTTGTATATGTTATTAAACCACAAATTATAAATGATCGAGGCTGAGAGGGTTTAACAAACACAATGTTTCCTTACATTATCACGAGGACACTTTTGTTAAGACCTCAAGATGATATGGAATGAGATTCTTTTTGGTGGCCACATTCAAAATAGCCTGAGTCTGTCAGAAGGTATTTCACAGAGGTAAATCCGCGAAGTTATCTGACTGAAATCATTTTTGGATGTTATTTTGACTTCAAACGACCACTTCACCATAGGTGGTGAAGTTTTTTCTGGCATGCTCCTTTCAACGTATATTTCCTCACATATCATTCTAAATTCGGATGCTAATATAGAAGTGATGCAAACCCAGTTGCCCTGATTCAAGGGCTGACGTCGAGACGCATTCTCCTTGTGACGTCGACAAATCCCGGATGTTTGGTAGACCTAATATAAACCAGAGTGTCGATAGATTAACTTCGAATAAGTTCTGATTAATAGGGATTATATGAAATAAGAAAAAGCCTAAACAAAACAAAGTCAACGAATAAGCTAAAAAAGAAAAGAAGAGAAAAAAAGGCAAACAAAACGGCAAAGAAATCCATGCCTAAGAAACATTTAGATGATATAGAATTGATATATTGATGTTTAACGTCGCACTCCAGATTATTTCACTTATATGGTGGCGTTGCCAGATTAGGTAGAGGAGAAAACCGGACTCCTTGCCCAGAGGAGCCATCGACCTTCGGCGATTATCTGGTAACTCTTCCACATACGGCCATCAAGAGAAAAATGCATTCAGAAAATTGTCAACTTGAATTTGGTCTGAGATCCGGTGCCGCATCGATGGAAGGCCTATATCGGACTTAGGGACTGTCACAGTCTGATAACTGCGGGGATTTACGTGCGTGAAATACTCTCTGATAGACTGCAGGTCATTTTCAATGTGGCGACCAAAAAGGTAGTCGTGAAACGTACAACTTCCATACCCTATGGAGGGCCCAACAAAAGTATCCTCGTGATAATGTAAGGGACCTGAATACTCTGTTTGTTAACTTTCAGCCTCGATCAGTTTTGTAATTGAAACATAGGAGGATTCCTAAAATGTACCGAAACTGCGTTACACAACATGTGCTTTACCGGGCTAAATAACATATATAAAAAATATCTTTCGAGATGATTTCAGCGTTTGATTAATTTACTACAATTTTTATTTTATTTTTCCGTCTGTAGTGAACTATTTTGATATATACTTTCGATGCCATTTGTATTCACCGTATAAAAAGCGCAGACTGTCCGAGGCGTGCCAAAACCGACCGGTAGCGAGCTAAGACAGCCGAAGTGTGTTCCGACTGGGACTATCCCTCTAACAGACTGACCCACCGATAACAGATTAACAGACGTGGAAGCATAAGAAGCATTCCATTTTTCCATTTTGGGGTAATGTTCAAATTTCAATTTGATAATGAGAATTGATTAGCTTTCCGTACTGTCAACAAACGACGGGTCTGGAAGATTACGCAGAATAATATTCCCAAAATGATTGATCCATTGACGCTTAAGGTCGCACTCTAGCCAAAACTTTGACCATACTAAATAGCTCTCGTTTTATGATCAAAGATATATCCCATTCTAAGGTCTGTTTCGATCAATTTGGTATCGCTTCCAACTCCACTTCGAACTTCGCGGCCGCAGTTAAGGGTTGACAAGCACACCGACAAGTGACACAAACTGTACGAGTTGTCTTTTCCTGTCGTATAGTTCAACGGTTAATGGCGGCATCGAATTTCGTAGTGGAATTGGAAGCGATACCAAATTGATCGAGACAGACCTAGACTTGGTCAAGCGGAAAAATGAATACCCCGTACGTGAAGAGAAATTAATTCTAAGCGGATTGATGTCTGGTAAGACCCATAAACTGACATATTTATATAGTACGGATGTCAAGAAGGGTTGTACCCACGTTTTTTAATGGGATCTATCTTTGACCATAAAACGAGAGCTATTGAGTATGGTCCAAGTTTTGGCTAGGTCGCACTCAAGATAATTTCACTTTTATTGCGGCGTTGTCAAGTTACCATGTTGTAAAACAAATTTCCACGAAACCGAGATTTAAACAGCCATTGTGTTGTCGAAACGGGAGAGAGTTGAACTATCATAGGGAGGTGCTCTCAGAAATACAGACAGTCGATTTTGTTTGAGGGACACAAAAATACCTGCCGAACAATTTAATGTTGTAAACTGCAAGTAAAGAGACGTATAAGTAAGGCATTTCTGATAGATGGTGTTGTGTTCGTCATCATTTTAATGTATGTTTTTGCATTAGTATTTAGACACCGATACTCTTAACAAAACAGAACGTATTTGATGGTCTCAAATTTAATTTTAGCTATTTTATATTTGTAGACACTAAAACACACTGGCACAGGCAAACTCTTCTTGTCTAAAATAACCATGGAGGCAAGTATATAGTTGTGTTAACAGATTGTATGTCTTTTAGTCCTTTATACCCAGTCATAGGTTATGGTAATAAACCAAAACCCATGTTATTTCATTTCGTTGAAGATAGACCGAAGTTTGGCCATAGTGAGTAATTTTTTTTCTGAAATACTTTGTTATTTATTGACAAAACTGTACGGATCTTCAGCTATAGCAAGAAGTCAGGTAAACTGAAATTGAACAAAATATGATACTTATGATAGTGGGAAAAGAAAGGGAAAATATGTACCGGTAATTTAGTTCCTAGGACAGGGGGAATTAATACACGAGTAAACCAGAGTTGTTAACAAATGTCAGCAAGGCTACGGCGGCGAGTATGTATTCGATTGAAGGACAAAGTTCATTCATACGTGTCAAGTTTGACCCATATAACAACGTGGAACTGTCTGACTCACATTCGGCAATCTAATCGGAGAAGTTGGTTTACGCACGAGACTTAATTCTGACAGCAAAGGGAGGTAAGCATGTTGACACGATTCATGCATTCAGGACCAATCTTGACTGTCTTCGTTCGTTCCCGGTTGGATTTGATTACCCCGGACAGTACGCACTTTTAATACGGTAAATAAGCGTATTGTTGAGATGAACACAAATAGCGCCAGGAAGTACATATTTTACTTCGGACGAAGCTGAGAAAACCAAATAACCATAAATTAATTAAATGCTAAAAATATCAATAAAATTGTTTATAAATGTTAATACGCACACAAACAAAAAACTTTTTACGGTTCCCTACATTATCGCTTGGATACGTTTGTTGGGCTCCAATAGTATACGGAAAGTGTTCATTTTCACTTTTGATCGTTTCAGCCTGTCCAAGGGTATTTGAGGCAAGTAAATCCCTTAAGTAATGACATGGTGACATTACTGAACCTCGGGAACAATATTTATCTTAAGCCTAGCGCAGCTTAGCTGGCAGCTCACGTTGTGCGCACACGGTGAGATTCATACCACGAGAGGTAGAAAATATCAAACATGCTAAATACTTTCCTCACTGCCTGAGAGGCGAAAATCTCACCAAAATGTACGCGCACACGGGGGAAACACGCGTAGCCGGCAGCTCAGCCGGCGCCTCTCGTGTGCGCTAGGCTTAAGGCTGTCCTTTAGTGTTTTACTGGGCTCTTTAATAGAAAGTGTTCGTTCCCTGAATACTATTTTGACCGCTATATCAAACAGCATACAACATGGCTTTGGATGTTTGTAAATTCCTGGGTGTAATCCGAGTACTATAGAATATTAAAATGACATGAGCTGCCAAAATTCGAACTTTTTCAAAAATTATGATTGTCACGAAAGTAAGCGAGTTTGAAAGTCATCAAAAAACTAAACGATTGGCAATGAGGAAAATACTTACAGTATGTGTGCTGTACGAGTAGAAAACATATTCGAAAAGTAAACAAAATTTTAATAACCGGGATAAATTTTAATAAAGTTCATTCAAAACACTATCAAGAGACTTAAGTACATTGACAGAACGTTCCACAATTATCCTTTTAAAAGCCAAAACATTACCTTTTTAGAATATTGAAATAGGTTATGGGGCAAAGCATTGACTTAGTATTTGAAATGATGTGATGGGGGGGGGGGGGGGGGGGTTAAAACAACTTCATAAAAAAACTTTTCGAATCAAAATCAGAACATTACGAAGAAGGGTGTGTTTTGTGTCCTTGCTTAAAGGCCCACTTGCCGCCGTAGCCTGTTTAAATTTGCTAAGAAAACCAATTTACATGAGCTTACTACGACTAATACCACTAAACTTAAACATAGGACACATAAAACATGTCTAGTTAGCTTTAGAATGTAGAAATGGGGTGAAAAACAAACGAAGAATCGAAGCCTGATTACAACAACAACGATCAGTGTCGGTCAACTTTCGTGTTGGATTACCCTCATTTCGCATTTTCAGGCCTTTTTATCTTTGGTTTACACTCAAACAATTATCAACAGGCTTTTCCAGTCGCTGTTAACCGATCGTCAGTCTGTATTTCTCAGATAAATAGACCTACGTAAAATTACACTGTGCCGTTAGTTCACTCACTCGACTGAAACATAAATGCGCCCCTGCGAGCAGATTGGTTTGTTTACGTTCCGGGCACCTAACAATTCAAATTTTCAAATTCAAATTAAAAATACAAATTGACGTCCAAACTTTTAAATTTTGGTAAAAATAGAAAGTTCCTAACTTATATTGTCTGGGGAAAATACAGAAAACGGTCTTTCTTTTTTAATGTAAACAATATTCCTGATTTTCGCGGCAAGTGTGCCTTTAAATTAAGTCTTGAGTCCCAAGCGCAGCCCATTAGGGACTGTTCTATACTGCCTCGTGTTAAGGTCGACAGGTAGAATGGGGACAGATCTTGATTGGTCAAAAAATACCAGTTTATTTGCGAATGAATCATGTTGGCCGCATAGATCTAGTACACAGTCCTATTTAACTATGACTTCATCGGTGGCCGAGAAAATAAGATATTTAACGTCGTGTAACACAATTTGACTCCGGTCGTGTATGTTAAAGTTAAGCTACGTTTCCACTTGTGCGGATGCGGATACGGACACGGTGCGGGTACGTAAAGCCGCGCGGTAGACTCTGCGGCGTGTGTGTTTCCATATATGCGGTTGTCCGTACGGCATCTGATCTTATAGCTGCGTTTCCACTTGTGCGGATACGGACGCGGATACGGACGCGGCAAAAATCACTTTATAGTTAGAGTAGAGGTTGTGTTTCCATTTGTACGGTTGCGGATACGGCTGCGGATACGGTCGCCGGTGCGGTAAATTCCGACCGGACCATGTAGCGATCGGCACGGTGCCGCATGCGGAACCGTATGCGGAACGGACAAGTGGAAACACTCTGTGCGGCTATCCGTACGACAATCCCTCATATTATACCTTACATTTTCATGGATATTGTTTTGCACAAGAACTTTTACATGTATCTCTCAGAGTTTCTCCGTTTGACGTTAACAAAAGTAAAATATACAAATTTGTCAACGTTGGGTGGCAAAGATTAGGCCCACCGCACATCTGAACATGAAAGTATTTTTTTTTTCTTTTGTCTTTTAATCCTGAACTCACCAATGGTCCTTGATTTTCTCGTCTTAGTTTTTCTAATAATGCACGGAACCCTCATCTAGATCAATAACCCGATTTTCTGGACGAAATAAGATCAGATGCCGTACGGACAACCGCACATATGGAAACACACACGCCGCATAGGCTACCGCGCGGCTTTCCGTACCCGCACCGCGTCCGTATCCGCATCCGCACAAGTGGAAACGTAGCTTAAGATCTTATTTCGTCCAGAAAATCGCCTGTAAAAAATCTAAATGACTCGGGTTATTGATCTAGATGAGGGTTTGGTAACTACCGAGTTCGTGTGCATTATTAGAAAAACTAAGACGAGAAATTCAAGGAGCATTGGTGAGTTCAGGATTAAAAGGGAAAAAGAAAAAACATATATTTATGAGCACTAAAACACACGGGCACAGGGAAAATCTTCTTGTCTAAAATAACCACGGAGACAAGTTTCTAATTGTGTTAAAAAGAGGTGTATCATTTAGACCTTTATACCCCATCATAAATTGTTGTAATAAAGTAAACCTATGATATTTCATTAGGTTAACGACTGACAGGAGCTTGGCCTTAGTCAGTAGAATTTTCTGGAACACTTTGTATTGCATTGACAATGCTTATGCATCTTAAGCTATAGTAAGAATATCGTCAGACTATATATTATGGGGTCATGGGAAAAGACAGTGAAAATTCCCCCATCCCCCCCCACATACCCCTTTCCCAGAAAACCTAGGTAGAAAGCAGACAGGGGAGTTTAGCCCTGACCAGTATGTCTTTCAAACTCTTGTTCTTTTTATAAGCAATGACTGGCCTTTGGGTCAGAGGTCGAGCAAGTTTACTTTGAAGTAGTTTGTATTCTTCTACTATAATCTTGGCCATAGCAATGCTAGCTTTGTTATACTGAAACACAAATGGTATTATAGTTTTTTCACGACATCTTCCGGGGTCCAAGTTCAAACCCAAAGGATAAATAGTTTGTAATGTTTGAATCCAAAAACTTTCCCTTTCCAAACGTTTGTGTTTGGTATCTGCAGCGGAAGTGAGAAAAGGGATTTTCTCAATAGGCATAATTTCAAAATGGTCCTTGACCGAATGACCTTGAGTATTGAAATGTTGTGCCACGGGTACATCATGTTTAAGTCTTATACTAGATAAATGGTTGGCTGCTCTTTGTCGTAGAGAATTCTGAGTTTCTCCGACGTACTGTTTGCGACATTTTTTGCACGTGATTACATACACGATATTAGAGGAGTCACAATTAAGATTCTCTGCCATTTGATATTTGTCGCGAGTTTGTTCTCCGAAAAAGGTACCGCGATCGGGTACGTATATATCGAGTTTGCATCGCGTCTTAAGGCATTTATTGTCATGTTCAGATGTGCGATGGGCCTAATCTTTGCCATCCAACGGTGACGAATATGTATATTTTACTATTGTTTAAGTTCTGAGAGATACATGCAAAAGTTCCTGTGCAAAACAATATTTTCATGAAAATGTAAGGTATAATATGGGGAATTGTCGTACAGATAGCCGTACAGAGTGTTTCCATTTGTCCGTTCCGCATCCGGTTCCGCATCCGGTTCCGCATGCGGCACCGTGCCGATCGCTACATGGTCCGGTCGAAATTTACCGCACCGGCGACCGTATCCGCAGCCGTATCCACAACCGTACAAATGGAAACACTACCTCTACTCTAACTATAAAGTGATTTTTGCCGCGTCCGTATCCGCACCCGTATCCGCACAAGTGGGCCTAGGGTATCAGTTGACACGGCCCTGTCTTGTGAAGCTGGCCTAGAGCTCCGTATGGTCTAAATTGGACAAAAGGATACGCACATACTCATAAGTATTACGCCATAAAAGTTTAAACACTCATGAAGGCTAAACAAAAAGTATTTGCCTTTAAAATGTTAGTTTAGACACTGAGACAACTATTCTTCGGTAAAAGTTTAGCTTATAACTCATACCAAAATTATTTCCCCGTAACTGGTTAGCTTATTTACTTATACGGACCAGTATTCTCACATAACTATTTTTGGTGAATCTTTTTATTTTATTGAAAAATTGTTGCATGCTATCAAGATAAGGAATTCTTTATTAATGTGTTTCTCTATCAGACACAATTTCCATATAACTTGTGTCATTTTTACTTTAACAGTTATGGCATCTGGCCTTACTTGACTAACACTGTTAATTTGCCCGGATCAAAACCTCAAGCCTTCACGGGAAACCTCGGTGACATCTCCAAAAAGGTAGAATATTGCGTGGAAAAACAATCCTGGATTCAGACATTTTGAATTTTCCTCGTTTGACCGAAGCTGTTTTTGCTGATTACCAGCTAAAAGGGGCAGCAGCTTCTAGAATGTTCACAAAACGTACAAGCCACAAATAGCATCTCGACTCGATTGATTGATGTTTTTCGCCGCACTCAAGATTATTTCACTTATATGGCGGCGTTGCAGGTTAAGTGGGCGAGGAAGCCGGGCTCGTTGCCCGTAGGAAAGTCTCTCACTCAGAAATTTGGATTCGAACCCGCGCCGCATCGATGGGAGGCCCATGTCGGACTGATGGACAATCAGGCTAACCGACTGAGCCACGGAGAATAACTCGAGAATGTACGCAGAAATGTTTTGTTTTTGTTTTGAAGTAACTTAGAACGAATGAACGTTCGTCCAGGTTATTTAAATTTAGTTTACACTATTACAGTTTCGGACTGTATAAATTTTGTCCATTTCAACGTCAGTCATTTATTTTGTTTCTATGAGCTTCGAAACTTATTGCTGTCGTAACAATTAAAATCCATGGAAAAATGCGGATTTTGCCACCTCATGTCACGCCGTTTTATCCCATTTAGGGTGTGCTGGCCACTGAAATAGAATACCGACAGAAATATGGCCCTATCTATCTGTGAGTATTGGACTTTTTCAACATGGCATAATATTCCCATCATATCAGATATTATTCTCATTAGACAACACCTTCTTGAAATGGTAGACATTTTTATTCCTGTTTTGATGATATAACTGAATATAACTTAAATGATAAAGAAATAGTTCTATCCTAGTATGAAGCGTCGTTTTTCCAGTATGTTATTTCAGATTCCATCGGCACACTATTTTCAAACTGAAAATCTGTGAACCACCAGGAAAACGCCTGCATTTAAATCTCTAAATGGCCCAGAAGAAGGGGCTTTGAATACGTAATCGATAATGTGACAATATTTCTCGTTCTAGTTTATGAAGGGGCCGGCAGCCGTTCGTGCATATCTCGGACCCAGATATAGCCCGAGAAATGTCAATTAAGGATTTTCAGAATTTTACCAATCGTCCGGTGGGTTTATTGTTTATCATATATTTTGGTTTTCTGTCGATTTAATGTAGTATGTGTTATAGACATGTGGGGGTCTCTGTGGCTCAGTAGGTAGAGCGTTGGACGCTCAATCCGAACAGCCTTCCACCAATGGGTCGCGGGCTCGAATCCCACTCAGTTCAAAAATTGGAAAATTTTCTGACTGGGTTTTCACTCAAACGACCGATGTGGGATGGTTGCCAGTTACCAGCGGAAAGTCGTGGGTTTCCTCCGGGCACAGAGCCCGGTTTCCTCCCACAATAAAACTGGCAACGCCGCCATATAAGTGAAATAATCTTGAGTGCGGCGTAAAACACCATACATAGGCATATGATTATATGGATTGGCTGACGATGACGTGACGTTTACAGCAGCGTTACCATATTTATTCGGTCTTCAGTGAGCCCCTGATCGTCCTCTGGCAGATGGCGACCAATTCATATGCTAATATTGGAACCACCACGGTCATATTATATTTGTCCCTAAAACAATTGTTTAAATTGACACGAGCTGTCAAAATGTTGTTCCTTTGCCAACAAGTATACAGATTAGAAGCTTATCATTGATAGCAGTCCTGAGAATATACGTTAAACTTACTGAACCTTAAAATTAACGAATGTTCGTCCCCGTAATTTAAACTTTGTTTACTTCTGGCATACAGAGTGTATTGATTTTCCGTATACGAACTTCAATTACTTAACAACAAACCCTGTTATTTTCTAGACATTCAGAATTTTTGGCAGCTTATGCCACTTTAAAAAATTATTTTATGCTGTTAAGGTCGGTGTTCCTTTATCTTAGTACCAGAGGTTGTTTGTTTCTGTTATCGAGGATGACCATTGGAAGTTTGTGCGCAGTGTTATCTCCCCTGTATTCAGTTCCGGTAAAATGAGAGCAGTGAGTGTTTGTATTTTCATAGCTTATCCTATATCCAATTTTGGTTCAAAATTAATGGGGTTTTTTTTCAATATTATTTTATATTATTGGTACCCATATTTTTAATCCCTTATCACAGAGTTTAAATATTACCAATTCTAACGCCGTTGAGAAAAAGAGCCAAACTACTGGCAATAAAAAACACTGATCCGATGGTCTAATCAGAGAGCTAGCCGTAAATCAACATCCGAATGTGGCACCCAATGGGATTGGATAAACCCGACCACGTGACTTGTAGCTGAAGTTCGATATTAATTTGTCGGATGAAAAGAAGATAGCCATTTATAACGGCCTCTGTGATTGGTCCATAATTCCGCCCACTTTAGGTGATATTTGACATCAAAATAACGCGCCTGTGATATGGATTCTGCAGACGTAGGAGAGGCGGATGCCTAGAAAGTTAGATCATTCCCACGATATATAGGGAGCGCAAGTCACGTGTGAATTCCACATATTTCCTGTCACCGGCACTGCATTGGGCATGTGACTGAGCGTGTTTCGTTCCAACATGACATTTAAATCTTAAGCAAAATACGTCAAATGGAATTGCTAGGTCATCAAACACGTTCTGGAGCAGGATACGGCATCGTAGCACAAGTGAATAAAGCAATCATATTCCTAGAATTCACTCTACTATAACAAGGAGTAGGGTTTTAGAGTGGCAGAAAACCGCTTTAAGCATCGTACACTATGTTGCTTAAAGTGGCATGAGCTGCCAAAATTTACACTTCTTTCATAATTTCTGATCGTCACGAAACTCAATACAGTATGTGGCCTATACGAACCGGAATAGTGTTCGAAAAGTAAACAACATTTAAATAATCGGGACGATTCTAAGTCAAAGTTAGTTCAAAACAATACGTTATCGTACATGCTCGAGACTAGAAGCACTATAAAGCTTCCGAGTTATACGTCTTGAGAAAAATAGCCGATAATTTCAACATTCTGGCAGCTCGTGCCACTTTAACAAATCACATCTTTTTTCACCTTCTTGCCAACACATCCCAACACCAATGTTGTACCTTCCCTTCAATACGTCAGGCAATGGTGACATTTCTCTCTTCAGATGGCACCATTGATACAGAACTGTTTAAATCGGCTTGAGCAGACCCTGTGCCTGAAAGCTGAATCTGGAAAGAGCTTCAATATTCAACCGTAAGTATTATGATAGGTCAATTAAGAATACAACAATTTGCAATCATCAAGAAACCTTGTTCCACTTGATTTATCGAGGATTGGCATTTTCAACTTCGTTTGTGGGGCCGTTGAAGTCGGGGCCCACGATTAATACTATTTAACCAATAACAATTCGCCTCTATGAACGGAGAAGTTTGAAAGGTCGCATTACCCCATAGTCACATCTTCGCAAGCCAAGTTAAAATCTTCATGTCCCCATTCCGTGTTTTACCTTGGCGGACTACTCCACTCCAACCCGTAAATCGAACCGCGCCCACTGGTGAGAATGTAAGAGTTGTCTTTCATAGACTTACAGGGTCTTGGCCAATCAGCACTCGTTAAACAAAAGTTCAAGGTATAGACAGCCGCCATTATGTTATTTTCAGTGTAAGCGCCCGAGGATTTGATTAGCTGCGAGAAGTTTTGCTCGCATCTAATTAAAACGAGCTGTTCGATTTACGGGTTCAAGTGGAGTAGTCCGCCAAGGTAAAACACGGAATGGGGACATGCAGATTTTATCTTGGCCAGAGAAGATGCCATAGTCAGGGCACTGGTTCTTTCAGCCTCCTTATACTGCATTATGTGACGTTTATGCGCGGTAGATTTTGAAATTGTCAACCGTTGCGCAATATCAAATCAGAAAATAAATTAATTCTCCACTTACTGGACTATCATATCTATAGGCAATCACAGTAACCGCAGTTCGGAGAATGCATTGGTTCTTATATGAAAACTTTACCCAGCAAGCGACTCTGATATCTCAATTTCAAATCAAATCGTTCCAAATAAGGCTTCCTGTCTCATTTTCATCTTTATGAAGTTCTTCGGAAACTTTTAGCCATCAAATACTGTTGTCGTATCTAAAAACGGTCGCCATGTTTTTTCTTATACATCCCATAATAGTTCATACGAGGAAGTGAAGAAAACCACGGATTCTGAGAGAGGGCGCTGTTTAAGGTGACCTTGGGGTCAAAAGTGCCAATGCCTTGAATATGATGTAATGCGAAGTTTCACACTTCTGGCGTGTTAACAGTGAACAAAACGAGTTTGACCTTATCGTTAAACTAGAACAAATTGTCTAATCGATCTGTCAGTGAAAGGATGTTCCTGGTAAAACGACGAAATTTCATTGAGTTTACCTAGGGGTAAATGTGAGCTTGTTGCGATTTTAATCATGTGCCCGAGAATGGATGAAGCCATGGTTTCCAAAAGTCATGGAAGAAGCCATGGATGCAAGATGGCTAACCAAAGTCGTGGTTACCAGATGCCATGGCTACAGGTCATGATTACAAGAAGTCATGCTTACCGGTAGTTGTGGTAACCAAAACTTATTGTTACAGTCATAGCCATTACGTCTACTAGTTTTAGGAAATTCGATAAGCCTTGGTTGCACCTAAATCTAAATAAATACCTTAAGTATACAATACTGATACTATCTAAAGCACACCAATGTTAAATTTCACCGACTGCTACCCGAAACGTTTAGGTTTTGGTGGGTAGTTTGGCCCTTTTCAAACCGGATAACGATGGCTTCTTATCTGCAAATAGGGAGGTATCTTCATTTATAACCATACTTTTGATCATTTTGCAGGATTTTGGAAGCCCTGTCATTAGACTTGATCGGTGCCACGGCTTTCGGATTAGACATCAAAGCCCAGAGCCACGAAAATTCTGAATTTCTAGAAAAAGCTAAATCATTCTTTCAGAAAAACACTCTGGCTCTGTTCTCAGCCATGATTACTCGTAAGTAAATCAATCCAACCTTACCTAGCTTTGAAATCCAACAATCACTTGAGTAAACTAGCTATTTGGCTAGGTTTCTTAAAAAGTGAGTTGAGATCAACATTGAAGCTAAAGTTGCCAAAGGTATGATTGATTGATTTATTGATTGATTTATTGATTGATTGATGTTTTACGTCGCACTCAAGGTTATTTCACTTATATGGCGGTGTTGCCAGGTTTAGTGGGGAGGGGGAGGATCCCGGGTTCATTTTGCCCAGAGGAAACCCCCGCTTTCCCACGTACGGCGATTAAATAAAAAAACCAATCAGAAGTTTTTACGGTCTGAGTGGGACTCGAAACCCGCTGCATAGATGGAAGGGCTGTGTCGGACTATGACTCTAACCGACTGAGCCGACAAGGCCCCTGACAAAGGTATGAGCTTGCAGATAATGGCGATAGCCTTTATAACTTCATTTAAACCCCTATGCATCTTAAAAATGGGACCCTGAATAAGATATCGTGTGCATGGTAACAACCTCTATCACAACAGATGTAGTTGGATCAACCGTATTTAGAGTGTATGTTTCATTTCTTTCATTTAGAGTTATTCCGCTTCACATTACGGTTTTTCGAAACCATAGACTAGACAGTCGACGCCAAAGAAACCACGGACTATTTCGTGAAGATTCTATCTCAATCGATTCGAGACAAACAACGAGATCCTTCTGCAAGTAGATTATTTTAATTAGTATTTTTTCCCTTGTTCAAAAATGGCCAGAATACTGAATTATTTGATAGCTTTTATATATCTCAAAAATCAATTTTATTATGTTACAATTCATCAGTAAGTATTTTAAATATGAGGAGTACACAGGCTTTCCAGAGCGCTCCTATGTTTGTTTTTCTAGGGACGGAAGGACTTGTTGAAGGTAATGATCGACAACAGTTTGGAGAACCTGGGTGAAGTAGCGGAGGATAATGACATTGATACAGAACAGCTTAAACCCAAATATCTTCGCAGGAACAAGAGTAAACCTCTACTTTTACGCTTACAAAATCGGATTCTGCAACTGTACCATCTTGCACGAATCCCTCTCAATTTGCAATAGTTTACATGCGCTCTAAACCTATATTAGTAAAGTATGCAAGTGAGTGTGACCTCAAATTACGCCATGTCTATACGTTATGAGTACGTAACTGTTCAGTAATAAGTACTTTGAATCAGCAGGCCTTTAGTCAAGTTTATTTCACGTACAACTATTTGTCAATAGAAAACGATGTAAAACTAAAATGGGACTCATGGAAGTCCACGACCTGTGATGTATTGGTTAAAAGCCCTCTAGCTGCACGTACTGTGACACTATCCCCATCTGAGGCAACTCCCATGGTAAAATTTCTTGTTTGGTGTTTTACGCCGCGCTCAAGATTATTTCACTTATATGGCGGCATGGCCAGTTTTATTGTGTGAGGAAACCGGGCTCTATGCCCGGAGGAAACCCATGACCTTCGGGTGGTAACTGGCTAACATTTCCTGAAGTGATTACTTGTGTATTCTCCTTCTGCTGTCTTGATTAGTCTAAACTGACGTTTTAGTTTGGCGAGGTTGAATCTAACTCTGTGTTATACACATTGTGACCCAAGGGTCAGTTTTTCGATAGAAAATTAGTCGTCATTTCTCATTTGGAATCGTGATTTCGCGTTTCGCTGTGGTGTTTGAGCGTGGCTTTTTTCTCCAGTCACCAGTAACTCGATGTTGTGCTGCTTCAATTCTAGCTTGGCTCTGAGACATTGATGTAAAGGTTTAGTGTTTTGGCCGTCCCGAGTCAACGAAAAGTTTTTTTAGCCACGAAACTAGAGTTTCTCTATTAGTAACCTACATTAAAATGAAACAACAGACACCAACAACGAAAGCGAAATGTTGTTAGTTTATAATCTGGGTCGGTTAAAGGGAGACGTTTTAACGTCTTAGGTATCAGCTTAGGTATCGACGTTTTAACTAGCAAGCCGTTGAATGTTATCAGAACTGATCAAATGGCAAGCAACTCCACTTATTTAATTTTAAGTACAACTGTATTTTGAATTACAGGAAACACTAGATCCGGACGTGGTATGATCTGTAAAGTCATAACGACCAACATTTGGCTAACTGACATAGGAGTTTAATTGATTGATGTTACTGAAAATTATTTCAATTATATTAGCTACATTGCCATGTTTTGTGTGACCATTTGCCCAGAGAAAATCCAAATTTTTTACCGGTACCGAGGAAACCTTCTTTATTGACCGTTATCAATTCCCACGTTGACCATGTAAATACTTCGTATCCCCCCTCCACCAACCATGATAACTAATAATATTGGGCGATTCGGTGAAATACTCTCGGAAATTTGTCAATGTCTCTTTGAACTGAGTTGGATTCGAACCAGCTATTGATCCATGGAATTCTTGTGTCTACTGATTGACCCTATGTAGGATTAGAGCAAAGTTTCACTGGTGCTTTGAACTGTTTTTTTGTTTTTGGCAGAGCTGACGGATGACGAGGTAATGTCCCAGTCTATCGTCTTCTTGTTGGCCGGTTTCAAAACCACTTCTTCGGTCATGACATTCCTGGCCTATAACCTCACCGTATATACAGAGTGTCAGGAAAAACTGATACAAGAAATCGACCAAAAACTTAAAGGGGTAAGAGGCCTTAGTTAGCCGAGGATTGGTTGAATGGTTAATTAAGTGATTCATTAGGATGATTGATGAACTGATTGATGTTTTACGCCGCACTCAAGATTATCTCATCACTTATATCGCAGTGTTGCCAGGTTTAGAGGGGGGGGACTGGATTCTTTGCTTGGAGGAAACCCCCGACCGTCGTAGAGTACCTGGTAGCTCTTCCACTTTCAGTGATCAAGGGGAAAATCCACCCCGAAAATTTTCAAGTTTTATGTGCTATGCGTGGCATTCGACCCGACGACGCTTTGGGTTTTGGAATATACATAGTGTCTATGTTGCACTCAAGATTATTTTGTTCGGCTGCACTTCTAAAGTATTTGAGGAGAAAAGCTCGCTGTATTCCGCGATAAGTAAGCCATTGACTACAACGTGAACCTGGGTGTGAAATTGGTTGCATACAAAGTTTTTACATTAGGAACTCATGTTAAGCAGACAACAGTTGATTTTTTAACAAGCGCTTTCTACATGGAACAATATTATCAAGGCACTCTTACTGTTCACAGGAGGCCCCAACTTACAACAGCGTCATGTCATTACCATATTTGGACATGTGTCTCTGTGAAACTCAACGTCTCTATCCAGCGATCACAGGGTATGTAGATAGAAATCAAAATATATTTTATTTGGTCAGTCTAGAAAGAGCACTAACGCTAAATTTAAAGGCTACTGTTTCCACATAATGTTATATTCATGGGGCTGATCTAGAGCACTGTAAGTTGGACATATTGCTTTCTTACTTAATGGTATGCCTTTCGGCTTCTTAAGCGGCCCTGAAAGCTTTCGGTAAGTTATATAGGCGGTTCTGATTATTCATTGTATGTTTTGCCCTATAGAATAAGTCGCATAACTAGAAACTCAACAGTGATAAATGGTCAATTCATTCCGAAAGGATTGGCAGTGAAGATGATCTGTTACACTTTACAACGAGATCCTAAATATTGGCCTGATCCGGATAAGTTTGACCCGGAAAGGTAATGTAACACACTATCTTCTGATACCAGGAGGTGGTCAACCATTCGTAAGAAACCTCGGCTGTCTTCGCTCGTTTTCGGTTGGCTTTTCCTCCATGAAAATGAATACAAATGGCGTTAGGGAGTACATCTACATGTAAAACTATTTTACTACTGTAAAAAATATAAAACAAAAATAGTCATATTTTAACTACATCTTGTGTAACACAAATCAAGACAGACACAGTTTCGGTACACATCTGATTTTCTCCAATGCTTCAATTATAAATGACCAAGGCTAAAAGTTAACAAATGTAGTGTTTCGATGCCTTGAATTATCACTGGGGCACTTTTTTCGCACCGAAGAGGATGAAAAGTTAATGTCGAACTGGCAAGCACTCCACATTAACTTGAAACTTTAACACAATTAGAAACTTGCTCTAAATTTTAGTCGAGAAGATTTTTCCTGTGCCCGTGTGTTGTAGTGTCTATAAACATTTAGTAAATAAGTAACGTGTATACGTAAGCAGCTAAAACTCAAGTGTATGTGGTCAGTTATGGGTATTATTGGGTGTAAGGATCCAAATGACATGTCCTTTAGTAGCACAAAACAAAACCGTGGATATATTTAGATGAACAACAAGAAAGGCAACTCTTGAAAATTTATGTGCAATCATACCCTTTCTAGAGCAATTTCATTTGGATACTAAAAGCATGATGTGTGCCATATTGCTATCCAAATTCAGAACTCTGCTTCAACTATTATTTTCAGATTTTCTCCAGAGGAAAAGGCAAAACGTAACCCTTATGCCTACTTCCCTTTCGGATTAGGGCCCCGAAACTGTGTCGGAATGAGATTGGCCCAGCTGGAAGCCAAGATGGCCGCTGTAACTATTTTACAGAAGTTCCGGTTTGTAAGGGCACCCGAAACCCAGGTTCGTCGCTGTATGAGACCCAATGTATATATTTCTCAACTAGAAGCATCTTCCATATGTCCGGGGGTGGAGGGGGGGAGGGTTCGGTGGCTCTGTCGGCTGTAGCACCTGTTCGGACCAGAACATTTTTAAAAATTTGACCGGATTTTTAACTTAAAGAGCTACCAGGTACTAACCGAAGTTCGCTAAGATCCTCTGTGGAAAGAGCCCACTTAAAGTGGCATGAGCTGCCAAAAGGTTGATATTTCGACGTAAAAACAGAATGTTGAAATTATTGGCTATTTTTCTCAAGACGTATAATTCTGAAGCTTTTTAGTGCTTCTAGTCTCGAGAATATACGATAAAGTCTTGAACTAACTTTGGCTTAGAATGAATGAATGGTCGTCCCGGTTATTTAAATTTTGTTTACATTTCGAACACGTTTTCGGTTCGTACACGCCACATACTGTATGGATTTTCCTCATTCCAACGCCAATCATTTAGTTTTTCGATGGCCTTCAAGACCTCTTACTGTCGTGACGATCAGAAATTACGAAAAAATTGTGAATTTTGACAGCTCATGCCACTTTAAAGTACGGTGGACTGTTTTCAACAAAAAAAATTATAGGCCCTACGCCCGACGTAAGTGTAATTGTCACAACGCACAACTGTCTATTGATTATTATTAGCATTGATTATTACGTATAGAACTGTCGAAAAGTTGCATCGTGCGTACATGCTGTATAAAGAATCCCCAGCATTCATCAAATGTGTTATAAGGCATTTCGGAGTTTATCGCTAAAGCTCCTTACACCGAATTTGATATCTGTTATAATAAGTCTCAGTTTATAGTTTTATGCATTTGCTTTCGCTCTATTAGACCATCTGCAAAAAATAATGTTTTCTGTTTGTTCAGGTTCCTCTGAAATACAAGACATCCGATCATATCGAATCGGAAAATGGAATATGGCTCAAAGTTGAGGCACGTGATCATTGAACTAAGCTAGCTAGTGATTTCTTGATTAAAACTACCCGTTATACCATGTGCTGCAAGGGTTTGTCTTTTAGTTGGTGGGGGCCTCCGTAGCTCAGTATGTACAGCGTTGGGCGCTCAATCCAAACAGCCTTCCACCAATGGATCGCAGGTTCGAATCCCACTCAGTCAAAAAAAAGTTGGACTGGGTTTTCACTCGAACGACCTATGTGGGATGGTTGCCAGTTACCACCAAAAGATCACTCTTCCGGACATAGAACCCGGTTTCCTCCCACAATAAAACTGGCAACGTCGCCATATAAGTGAAATAATCTTGAGCGCGGCGTAAAACACCAAACAATCAATCAATCAATCAATATTAGTTGGTCCTATAATGTGCAACTGAACGTTTATATTTATCTCAGGTCACACACTGTGACATATGCGGTTACAACTTACAGGTATTAACACAGGTTACATGATGGTGGTACATATTGTATAGTAATTAATATTGTGTAGTAGGAAAAATAACAGTAAATTACAATCCTTGGCATTGAAACTTAAAATACAAAATCACTCCGGAGTGAAATGAGATAAAATTTCGTTTTAATACTTGTGCTGAGTAAGACCTTTGCATTATATTTGAAAACTTAAATAAATTAGCATATTCTATATAATACTTAGTAATAAACAAATATCTAGTCTTGAACAAAACTTAAAGAGTTTCAGAAGCATTTGAAATCTGAAATCATACAGTAGACAGGTTACTATATATTTTCTTATCCCTTGAGTTGGCGCTATTCGCATGAGTTATAAGGAGCAAGAAAACCAAATTGTTTAGTAAAAACCTTTCAAAAAATCTATTAGTCCTACTTTCGGAAGTCTTGCGGAAAATTTGGTTAAAATCTATATCTTGAGGAGCAGGGTTTATAGTCAATGTCTTTGGGTCACTGAATAGTATATTGTTATAGGTTATTCAACTGATGTGTTGGGGCCTCCGTGGCTCGGTAGGTAGAGCGTTGGACGCTCAATCCGAACAGCTTTCTACCAATGGGTCGCGGGTCCGAATTTCTGACTGGGTTTTCACTCGAACGACCTATGTGGGATGGTTGCCAGTTACCAGCGGAAGGTCGTGGGTTTCCTCCTGGCATAGAGCCCGGTTTCCTCCCACAATAAAACTGCCAACGCCGCCATATAAGTGAAATAATCTTGAGTGCGGCGTAATACACCAAACAATCAATCAATCAACTGATGTGTTAGTGGTGATCAATAAATTAAATTATCCACAATCAAGCAGAGAGCCCAAAAATAAAGTAATATCGTTATGCATAAGCCTACCACCAATTGACCGCTGACTCGAACCTTTTAATATTGGGATTAATTAATTGGCCAGTAGCAAAAAGAAATAAATATAGCAACGTGACTGCAAGCACGAACGAAGGGTTGATTGATTGGTTGATGTTTTACGCCGCACTCAATATTATTTCACTTATATGGCGGGGTTTCCAGGTTTTGTGGGTGAGGAAAACGGACTCAATCCATATAGGAAAGCCGCGACCTTCGGCGAGTACCTGACAACTCTTCCATATAAAGCGATCGAGTGAAAAATCCACTAGTAAATGTTTCAGTTTCTGTTTGGTTTTAGTGGGATTCGAACCCGTTCCGCATCGATGGAAGGCCTGTATCGGCCTAATGGATTATCACTCTAACCGATGGAAGGTCTCTGTCGAAGCGAGGGATTATCACTCTAATCGACCAGCTAATATAGGGAATCGTAACTGTCTCTATTCATTACTCTCCCAAACGTCATATGTTACAACGTAGCCATGGTTACACCTCTTATTAATAATGCTGTAATTTGTCGTGAAACTGTGCAGTCTTGTAAACTTAAAACCTTCAAAGAGTTCAGTAGATTACAAGTATTGTGTTGTAATATCAGTTGACGAGAGTAGCAAGTCTTGGAAGCTCACGAGTTGTCTTATGTGTTTTGGCTTTATTAAAACCATCCCATAGTAAAAGTTTATATATAGACAGGATTAACATATTGGCCATAAATGCAAACGGCTTATTAGTTTTTAACACTATAACACACGGGCAAGGAAAATCTTCTTGTCTAAAATAACCACGGAGACAAGTTTCTGTGTGTGTTAAAATGGGGCAAATCATTTAGACGTTTGTACCCAATCATAAGTTGTTATAGTAAACCACATGGGTATACTTCGAAAAGTTGTCCAAATTTTGCTTTCTTAAAACATTGACACAATGCCGGTCAATATCTACAGTGTATAATATAACATACGACAGCCGGAACCATCTGTCTGGTATTATATGACTGGTAATACAAACATCCAACACAGTCGAGATTTCTTGACTGAACATACGGATGCTGGGGCATGCGCGTAGCTGTTGACATGTCATCGTCAGAGTGCACTTGTACATTATCTGTCTGTACGTTGAATAGTAAAGTGAAACAGTATAGCTTGTTTAAGTGATGCGTGGTTGTCGACCCTTATTCCAACTTGAGAGTAGACATATTACCCCTGTACCGGTTTCCGATCCGTATGAGTTGTTTGACTATTACTCACACTGGTCGTTGTGTCGGTGAGTAGCTAAGCCTATTCAACATACCCTATAGCTTAGTGTGAGAGAAAATAATGCTGACAATAGAAAGAGTTATTGAATACAAGTTTTGGCCCAGGAGAAGTGAAGTGTGTACTTGTTAATATGTGCCTATCTTAGCATTATGAAAACACCATGCCATGAAAGAAGAAGGCGGACTATCAGACAGAAAGATAACTTTACGGGCTTTGATTTGAAAGGATGCAAACCTTGTGGCATATTTACACAGGGACAGTGGTACTATGTAAGTATGAAACAGCCTGTGTCTAAATTAAGTTTTCAAGTTCACAGTAGGCCTGTACAATTATAGAATCATCTGAGTCGTTCGCACACATAGTTTTGTTAACAGTCTAGCTCTTACACTATAGTTTTCATCGTTCCAATTCATGTATATGTGTTTTAGTGATCATAAATATACCAGGGAAATAAAGGTCTAAATGACACACACCCCTTTTTAACACATTTACAAACTTGGTTATTTAAGTCAAAAAGATTTTCCCTTTGACCGTGTGTTTAACCTTTATAAATATATCATTGAATATGGCATTTATTGCGGACTGGCTATATCCCTGGCTATATGATAGTCAATTTAAAGGTAATGCACAAATGTATTTTCTATTTACGGTACCGGTATAACATGGTAATAATTTGACTCTTCGCGCCTTCTCTTATTTGCTAGTCTAATTATTTACGGGCCTTTTCAGCAAGGTCTCGTGGAAGTCTTGTGTTTAGAAAAATGTTGAACATAGCAGAAGAGAGTAATGGGCGTGCGTTAAATTAATCCGTGATACGTGCGATTGTTTAACCAATTGAATAAATCAGGAAATGACAAATTGTGAAGAATAAGAGTTCTCACTGTGTGATTTGTCATACCGACTTGTAGGATGCGATTAAAATGGATGCGTTTAATAGGTCGATAGGATTTCGCAACCAATCAAATGCATCCGTTTGAATCGCATGCTACAAGTCGGTGCGACAAATCGCACAGTGAGAACGGTCCCTTAAGCGGCCCATACACGATCAATTATATTGTACAAGCCTGGTTGCACAATATAATTGCGCAATAAAATATCAAGCAGAGTTTGATTCACTCAATACAATTGCGCAAGTCATCAATATCGCCCATACACGGTCAATTTAATTATCAATTCAGACTATTGACAATTAAATTGCACAATATAATTGGTCGTGTATGGGCCGCTTAAGGGATTGGTATGGGAAAGAATTCTTTATTAAATACGAAAATAAAAACCTTGGTGTGTGGCTGAACGTTACAGTCCGTACATAGTAAGTTATACAAAGATGAGTGAGATCAAAATATTGATATTTTCCCGTCAAACAGAATTTTATATTATTGGCTATTTTTCTCAAACCGTATAATTCAGAAGCTTTCTAGTGCTTCTCGTATCGAGAATGTACGATCAAATATTGTTTTGTCCTTACTTACGGTTAGAATGCATGAACGTTCGTCCCGGTTAATGGCATTTTGTTTTCTTTCCGATCATCATTTCGGCTTGTATAGGCCACATACTGTATGGACTTAACTCGGCCTAACGTCAACCGTTTAGTTTTTCGATGACATTCAAAGCTTCTTACTGTCGTGACCATCATAATTTATAAAAAAAAAGTACCAATTTTGGCAGCTCATGTCACTTAAACGGAGACCCTTTTGATAGGTCCTTTACGTCCTAAGGCTGTAATAATGTCGAAAGGAACGTGAAATCTTCTCTCACTCTCATCGACCTTAAAAGGAGACACCGCGTAAGTTTGTTGTGATTCTCCTTTGACCTTAGTAGAAAAATAGGAAGGGATCAATCTCGGATGAAAGACTGTAAGTCGACTTTCGGCCAAAAATAGACATGTAAAGAGTTATTTAGGGAATTCCCTGCTGCTTTGTTTTCTGTCTGACAGTCAGTACACAAATAGCCGAAAATGCACCACACGGGCACCGACTACGGCCCTGTACTACGCACCTAACTAAGGTCCCTTCTCTGCCAGTAAACAAAGCAGACACAGGATTCCCCAATTAAAACTCGTTATTCAGCGGTCAGTTGGGGCTAGGAAAGTTACCATTAGCCATCTGGAAACCTCATCTATATAAACAACCATCGAATAGCACACATGTTAACGATCTTTGTTCCGGGCATGCCCCTTTAATGTCCTATCTAAGGCCCAATCACACGGTGCGATTTGTCGTACCGACTTGTAGCATGCGATAAAAATAGATGTATTTGATTGGTTGACAAATTGTATCAACCAATTAAAAACATCCATTTTAATCGTATGCTACAAATCGGTACGACAAATCGCACCGTGTGAACGGACCTTAATGAACCGAATTGGGAGATTTCTGTCATTCACAGTAAACACCCACTTAAACTAGAAATAAACCAAGGCCTATATACCTCCGTCTGGATGGAGAGAGACTTAACACTCTATAACCTCTCTCCATATGGTTAACATTGGTAAATAAATCCCGTCAAGTACCAGATGATCATAGGCTTAGCTGGTAATGCTCCAATCTCTCTACCGCCGTACTATGGGATAGAGGAAATAAAGTCAGCTGATTCTGTACCATTGAAAGACAGACAGTATGTGATTACCAGTGAACTAAGTTGTAAGCTCAATAGTACTGCATGTTTTAATATCTTAAGAGGTTAAAGTGGCATGAGCTGCCAAAATTCACACTTTTTTCATAATTTCTGATCGACACGACAGTAAGATACGAACCGAAATAATGTTCGAAAAGTAAACAAAATTTACATAACCGGGACGACCATTCATTCATTCTAAGCCAAAGCTAGTTCAAAACAATATTTTAGCGTTCATTCTCTAGACTTTTAGCACTAAAAAGCTTCTGAATTATTCGTCTTGAGAAAAATAGGCAATAATTTCAACATTCTGTTTTAACGTCAAAATATCAACATTTTGGCAGCTCATGCCACTTTAAGTAGTTCTCTAACGTACCAGTATATACTCCTGTACAGTGACATTCAATATATTGTGTTAAAACATCACAGTTTTCCTACTCGCTCAAGGTAATAATTACTCACTAGTGTCGCGTACATCATTCATACGAATTGACGCGCCAATAAGCTAAAACAACCAACCAACCATTTAGCCAAGCCAGTGGCGGATTTAGGCCCCCCCCCCCCCCCCCCCCCCTATCAGCCGACCAAAAAAAAACGAAGGAAAAGAGAAAAAGAGAGAAGGAAAAGAGAAAAAGGGAGAAGGAAAAGAGAAAAAGAGAGTTGGAAAACGAAAATATCTTACATTACAATGCTATGAAGAAGGAAGCTTTATATGGAGCTACGATCACATTTAAATTTTTCGTATAATTGCCTCATTGGTACGGGTGGTTCCTATGTGTATTGAATATTTAAAACACCAGGTTCTTGGAGAAGTGGTAAGGAGAGTGGTTGGAGGGGGAGGGGGGGGGGGGGGGGGGGCGCAAAGCCACACGAAGCTAAGCGATGTGGACTGGTAGCGTTTTTACTCACAATTAGACCAGATAGGCTAAAAATATAATTTCTGGGGTTTCATCAAGAGAGAAATCGCTAAACTTTCGCCGCAAATCGTAACTATGTACTCTTATAAAGTATATCGTAACTGGGGGAGACGAGAGTCAAAACAATATATAAGCGTTGCAAATGGCGGGGACATTGGGCCCAAGGATAATCGGCCACACACCAAAAATGCGTGATGAGGATTTAACTGAAATGTTTGGTTTCGTGCATGCACTCGTATAGGACTGTTGCACCCGATTGAAAGCACATACACTTCCACTGTTCGCTTAATGTTATCATAATTATCAATGCGTCATCACTTAAAAATCAGATGGGATCATTAACTTGTAGATAGCATAAAATAACATTTGAAAACTGTGGACCATGGGAGAGGAGAGAATGAATGGACTTGCTCATCTGTATGTACATGTAAATAAAGATTTGCCGCTGAATTATTCCAGAGTTATGGATGAATTTTCGCGCATAAATCGCAAGCTGTCGTTTTAAAGCTATACAGAACTCTGAAACTGCCATTAGGCCCTAATCTTGACATTGTTTTGAAATTGTTACTGAGAGTATTACGTAAACAGGCAAAACATACACAGTTCCATTTTGATTAATTTTTTCCGCAAATAAAGTTAGCAACCGATAATTCATTATCAGGGACTTGGACAAAAACAATTTTGTAACGTTTTATTTAGGTTGAATTTAAAATACTTGATTAAAATAAGTGATACTCGAGAGGGAATAGAGGTATCACGCTTATGATGTAGGCCCATTGGACCTTCTCGTTTATTCACACGTGGCTCTAAGCTAAAACATCTTTCTGGTAGACATATTTTTCCGCCATCTCCCTAAGAAATTTTTTCACCGGCTATATTTATGAAGATGTACTCTGAAAAATAATGTCTAGTTTTACACGCCGAAATGGCGTAGAACGCCTCTCCGGCGATCTAGGATCCCAGAGCTTCCGGGGCCTAGGCGGCCCCTGGACCCACGCCTTATATGGTGCTGTGATAGTTGCCCCCCGCTACCTACTACACATAGGACTTGCGCCCCCCCCCCCCCCCCCCCTTTCACAAAATCATGTATCCGCCCCTGCAAGCTTTGTCTGATCAACGTTCATAATTATCGATCTTTATTGGAAGAAACCACTGAACGTTAAGGGTAACCTATAACTTATAGTATAAGCCTGAATGCGTTGAATTACATCAACGTCACGTGACGCATTGACCGTGCAGGGATATATGGTATATATACAACATGTCTATTATCTATTTACCGTAACCAGGTTTTTTAAATGAAGTTAAATGTATTTTAGATAAAGTGTTCACTTTTAATTACCTCTTCAATAAACCAATACATGTTAATTTTCTAGGTCTGACAATTATTCAAATCGGGGAATCGTCTGCAGATGTCTTGGACGCTTCTATGACGACGATATTTGTGAAAGCAAGGGAGGGCACTCCAGTTGTGATACCGTGCCCCTGTCTTTCGGCGGATGACGGACCGTCAAGGAGGGCGGAACCTGTGACGTGGTCGAAAATAGGTGCTGACAAATCACTGGTCGTATCAATGCGAGGTCGTGGCAATGGCAAGGTTGAAGTCGGACGGCTCTGGGATAAATCTCGCGTGACTTTAAATGGGACGTCGCTGGTGATTGGTGGACTTCAATACCCACGTGACAATGGACGGTTTATTTGTGACAGTGACGATTCTCTCAGAGATGTCACAATTACCGTTTTAGGTAAGTCAATTTACAAATAATTAATGATCAAATTTATAAATCACCAATAAAATGCTCTTTTGACGGAAAGTTTGACAGAAATCTGACATACAAATTACTTAAGATGATTGCATCTGTTCGAAACATTTCTCTTGGATTTGCGGCATAAACCATGAAATAAGCCAGCTATTGCTCCCAGTGGATGTTATCGGCAGTTTATAGATTGGAAGGGCTGTTTTCAACAATTTTAACAGGAAACACATGTGTCCGAATGTTAAATTGACCCATGTATGGGTCATTTTAACATTCGGACAGCCTCTTCACATGTTCAATGAAAATTGCTTCACAAGAAGTATTTTGGATACCATAATTTCAACTCCTGGCTCAAGTTAAGGCACTTTCACTAAAGAGCTGAGGACATTTTGTTTATCGGTACGAGTTCTACATCTTGAATATCACTCGATATTATTCTTTATTTTAGCACCAGTGCAGCTAACGAGCATATTGGGCGTGGAAGAAATAAACGGGGCTGTGCGTTTAGCAGTGTCAGACGGGGAACTCGTCAGAGTCAGTTGCAAGGCATCTGGCAATCCAACACCTACCTTTCAGTGGACCCTCGATTCCGGACCCATACCACGAGCAAAATTCCCAAATAGTTCCGATCCTAATCTTTCTATTGTTGAATTTACACCCACACGTGCTTCAAATGGAAAAGTAATAAAATGTTCTCCAAGCAATGGATTAGGAAACGCCGTTCAGAGAGCGGCCTATCTCTGGGTTGTCTGTGAGTATGGCAAACTTATAATATTCGTCCACATAAAATAAATGAAATGTTGATAGGAGTATATCTTGAAAATGAGTTTTACGACATTTTGTGTTAATTGAAACAACCAGTCTTTGGCCTTTTTACTTGCTCGAAACATTTTAAATAAATTAAAATGTGTTACCCCCTCCCCTCTCCCCATAGTCGACAACTCAGCTGATAAACTCAAATATACAGGTTAAGTTTACTCTCGCGTCCCTCTCCGAAGGATGATCTGGTATTTATTATGTTGAAAGGTATAGAATATTTGTCGATGATTTATGGTGGTGATTGGCCAATATACTCCACACCAGTTAGTCGATTAACCAATCAGCAGCATTTCACATGTTGACTTTTCACAGTTCCTCCCGAAGACATCTCTCTAACAGTTTCCCCTAAATCTTTGACCCTAAAGGAAGGCGAGTCTGTTGTGTTCCGATGTAATGCTAAGGGAAGACCAACGCCAAAATACCTTTGGGAAAGACATCCTCCAGATGGCGCCCCGATCAGATTGTCGTCTGCTTCTTCCCGTTATCGAATTCGTTCCGTAACAGCTTCAGACGGCGGTGTATACAGATGTTCGGCAAGCAATACTGAAGGGAGTTTGTCAGAGACAATCTCTATTACAGTGCTACGTAAGTGCTTTAAAAATTCAACAGAACTATATAATTATTTCCAATCTACTCCATTGAAGTATTAACAGTAACTGCAAGGTCTCAATTTTGAATGACAAGACTAAATCTACAGGCCCTACGTTTATCTATGAGCGTGTTAATTTCTTTTGTTGTTTAAGTTTTTGATTTTTTTCTTCAGATGCACCCACTCTGACGGTTACCTTCGACCCCAATAGTTTGACCTTGACATGTGAAGCCAATTCACGTGACGTGACCTTTGGGGATTGGGAACGTCAACTAAATGGACGTCTAATAAATACCATGAAGGGGGACGTCAGTGGACGGACGTCTACGTTGCAGTTATCTTCTTTGACGTTCAACGACACGGGGAATTATTCTTGTTCAGCGAAAAACTCCATCAATTCATCAAAGACCTCGTTTTATATACAAGCCAAAAGTAAGACATTTTTTATGACAAACTTTGAGGTTCGTTTAGTAACTGTTCATTTTTTCCGGTGATATATTCGTTTATGTGTCTATTTTTATTTCAGCTAAACCCATTTTCCCATCTAAACAACTGCGAATTCATTCCGAAAACTACCCATACGATTACGTAAAGGTGGACATTCTGTTTTATTCACACCCAGCGCCCTATATGGTCCAGTGGTTGAGAGAGTCAGGAAGTCAACGTAAAATTATAAATAAGAAATTTAAATATACCCTTCGACAGGAGCCCTGGCCTGTCAGATTTACATTCCATAACGTATCGGCTGAGGTAAGTTGATATTCGCCAATCATACACCTTATACTTTATTTCACGATTGATTGATTGTGTTATGTTCTACACCGCACTCTAGATTATAATGGCCGCTTATGTTGGAGGGGAGGGAGGGGACTGGTGTCTTTGGTTCAGGGATTTTATTTGAGTAAAATGCTCAGGGTCCTCACGAACTAAACTCAGTATCGATGCCAGCGAAGTAAATGGTCAATGTGAAGTAGCCGACTTCGGATTACTTAATACTGAACAAGACCCACCCCCCAAATACTCATGCAACCAAAACTTTAAGGTTAAAGACAAGAACTGAAAATATTTCACATAATGGTTAGCTTGGTGGTATTAGAGTATTTAGCATATATATACTGTTCTAAGTTCCTAATTTTAGGCTTAAAAAACAAACCAAAAACTACAACAAATAATTTGTTATTAACCATCTGATTTATGTTTAAGATTTTGGGAACTAAGGCCACACTGGAAATACACAATTTGAAAAGATCGGACACCGGAAGGTACTCTCTGTCTATCGGTAATAACCTTGGACTCTCCGAGTTTTGGTTCTATGTCCAGATCAAATACCCGAAATACGGTAGGTTTTCTTTTTAATGTTAAAATTTAAATTCAACACATATTATGACCAATTAACATATTTTATGACAAAGCTTAAGAGAACACTATCTTATAAGGTAGGGATTTACTTCCATGAATACAAATCTAACAATTGTCCATATGCTTTCTTAGCGGTAGATATCCAAACTCTGTGACCAAAGTATATTGATGATGTGTCTGTCGGCCACACAACACCAATACCATTTGGCCACAGAGTTTGGATATCTCCAGCTATATGCTTTCTGTGTGCCATCTTCTCCTCGTATGTGGAAGAGTTGCTAGTGACTCACCAAAGGTCGGGGGTTTCCTCCGGCAAAGGCCCAGTTTCGTCCTCAACTAAACGTGGCAAGTGAAATAATTTTGCGTGTAGCGTAAAACATCAATCAATCAACTGGGTTTTCATTCGAACGACCTATGTGGGATGGTTGCCAGTAACCAACGGAAGGTCGTGCGTTTCCTCCGGACATAGAGCCCGGTTTCCTCCCACAATAAAACTGGCAACGCCGCCATATAAGTAAAATAATCTTGCGTGCAGCGTAAAACATCAACCAATCAAGCATTTTCTTCTGTTTTATTTGACAGGTCAGCAAAAAGACAATGAGCTGCTTTCCCCTCCATTGAAATGGGGCTTGATTATCGGTGGTGGGGGTGTACTTCTAATACTTGTGGTGTTTACAGTCTTAATGATTTACCATAGACGTAAACTAGAAGGTAAATCTTACAAATGCATGGTCATATACCATAGACGTAAACTAGAAGGTAAATCTTACAAATACATGATCATATATCATAGACGTAAACTTGAAGCTAGGTCTTACAAATACATCCAGGATGGAACAATTAGGGTCCCTTCGTACAAGTTATGTAAGCGCTCGTTGTTTGTTTTCTCTCCTTGTAAGTATATAGGTAACTTTACAACATGCAATGGTATGCAACTGGCTCCCATAGAGCATCATGTCCATGTGTGTGAATCTTGCGCGTGGTTTACGGTGTAAAAAAATTGAAAATGAATCTGTCAGACAAACTCTTGTTCGATCTTCAGTGGAGTGCGACATTAACAGGTAGAAGTATTAGTGAATTACCTCCCTTGCGACCCTATCGTGTCTTTTATAACTTTGTAACCTGCAATAGGCACCAGTAGACAATTAATTTTCCATTTGCCGTAATGTTAACGTTTGGCTCTGTCACTTTGTTAGAAACATTCGCCCATCTAAAAGCCTTGGTAGAAACTCAGAACCACCCTCGACAAATCTGCAGTCCAAATCTTGACAGACGAATAAGGGAGAAATCTCAAGATTTTCACTTCCGAAGTCACATTTCTGTCCTGGGCCAAATCACCCCCACGTCACTTTTATTCAATCTGCACCTTTCATATATTTTTTAGGCAAACTACTACTTCATTGAGTCACATCAACACTCAAAAAAATATTGCTAGCTTATGAGAAGTCCCACTAACCAATGCCCAAAGATATCGACCGACATCTAGGAACTTAATTCCCGAAAATGGGCTTATCCTAATTATCCACCGTGGCCAATATCAGCAAAGAGACCATCTTTTCTGAAATTTCTACAGCGACCTCCAAAAGTCGTGCGGGCACCAAATGCAGCTTGACATTTTTTTTCGATTAAAACAGAATGTGGAAATTCTAGGCTATTTTTCAGAATTCAGAAGCTTTTTATTGTCACTAGTCTCGAGAATATAGTCAAAGTAGTTTTTCAACTAACTGAATGTTCGTCCAGGTTATTTAAATTTTATTTACTTCCCGGACATTTTTTCGGCTGGTACAGCACACGGCCTGTATGGATTTTTCTGATTGCAACGTCAATCATTTAGTTTTTCGATAACTTCCAAGGCCTATTACTGTCTAGTCCGGGTTTCTGACTCCAAAATTACTATTTTTTTATACTGACGGCCGTATTTTTGAGTCAGGGCTCATTGCAATCAAAAAGTCGGAGTTGGCTGCCCGCTTCTGATCGGGCAGTTTGCGGTCTGATTTAGATAGTAAATAACAACATAACTAACTCAAATAGTGTCAGTACGACATTCATTAATAATTTAGCATTTTTTAAAGTGAATTGAACGTTTAAAAACTGAAAAATCGCTAAACAGTGTCACGTCATCAATGGCGGAGAGTTTGATACTTGGGGAAGGCAAAAGTAAATTCAGGGGAGGAATAATGTTTACTGACGGATGCTACTCGTCCATATCAGGCACTGGTAGGTAGCGAAATTATCCATGAACGTGATTATGACCGTTTAGACACGATCTGAGTAGGTTATATTGCTATTTCTTTGTCTAAATCAGACCACATACTGCCCGCTTCTGAGCGGGCAGCCAACTCCGGCTTTTTGATTGCAATGAACCCTGACTCCAAAATACGACCGTCAGTATAAAAAATAGTAATTTTGGAGTCAGAAGCCCGGACTAATTACTGTCGTCACAATCAGAATTGATGAAAAAAATCTAAATTTTGGCTGCTTGTGCCCTTATAAATGTTTACAATACAGATATTGTTTAGCTGGCATAGCTTTTTATTGTATTTTTTTTAATTTACGTTGCAATTTTGGTTTGGTCATAGTTTGGGCAATCGAACATTTGGGATTGTAAAATTTAAAAGAAAACTATTGTGGACATAGTACATGTATACTATCCCAGTGACGTCATGTTACTTAGTAGTTCCCCTTATGATCTTGTTGCTCAACATATTTTTGTTGGTAAAAAAACTTTTACAAGCATTTTACTTTTAAATTTGAAATTTACTTTTCTTTTATAACGTTTAATTTTACAGACATACTTTTTTTTCATTTTTTATTGAACTTTCTTTTCATCCATTGATATAGACTGAGGATCACTTACGTCAGTTCATTTTTTAATTACACAATAAAAGTCCAAATTGTTAAGAAATCAATTGTTTTAAAATTTAAAATCAAATTCTATTTTTTTTTATTTCAGGAGATACTACAAAATCCAGGTATGTTTAAAATACATAGTATTTGTTGATTTTTGGGAAAAGCGAGATTTTTCTGAATGAGAGGTGCATGGAGACATCAACATAAGAAGTTTATTTCTTGATAAAATATCACTGCTTACGGGCCCTTTAAAGGGATAGAAAACTCCAGAAATAGACACAACCTAACTAGCAGAATGCCCACCAAAACCCTTAATGCACATAACGACTCTTACCGCAAAATACCCTGAAATTAGTAAACTGATATTGACTAGTGTCACCCTCTGGTTCTTATCAGTGTCGCCATTTTCCTGGCTTGTCCATTGCATCATATGAGGGCCGATATTTTTAGATCCACTCTTCTATGTGGAGGTAGTTTTAGACGTAGAAACATGGCGACAGAGTTAAGCGAATAAACAAACGCCGAGGATTGTGGGAGACTTTATTTTTAAAACAATGTCAGCGAATTAACCTCCGTCATTTCTCTGCCAAATCATTGGCTTACTAGATCAGGTCAAAGGTCGGCCCGGTGCTCGAATTTGATTGGGCAAAAAGACGGGGAAAATGGATGCGTCGAAGAACGGGCTCATGGCGATCGAATGCCTGCGACCACGGACTTTTCAAATGTTCGTTACTCGCTAACAAATCAACGAAAAATTTATTGGATTGCTGTTTTAGACTCAGGAAACACTGCTCTTTCAGAACACACTAGTGAAACGCTAAAATGGACCCTTCCTTTAAGTGTTAGAAAGCGTGGAATTACATTTGTCAATCAATCAATCTTAGTCGGGACTGACTGGAGATGGTATGACGTCACGAATGAAGCCAATACCAAGATGGCTGACACATTCGCGAATAACCTACATTTTAATTCTCCGTCATTCTGGTCTAACAATAAGTTCTGTCAGAAGTCTATGAACAGGGAAGTGTGAAATGTCGCATTACCCCATATTCAGGGCACTGGCGCTTTCAGCCTGCTTATACTACACTATGTGACGTTTATGCGCGGTAGATTTTGAAATTGTCAACGGTTGCGCAATTTCAAATCAGAAAATAAATTCATTCTCCACTTCTGCATCTATCGGCAATTCCAGTAACCGCAGTTCGGAGAATGCATTGGTTTTTATAAAAGCTTTACCGAACATGCGACTCTGATATCTCCATTTCGACTCAAATCGTTCCAAACAAGTCTTCTTGTCTCATTTTCAACTTTATGAAGTTCTTCGGAAACTTTAACTTTTGCTCCATCAAGTACTGTTGTCATATCTAAAACGTTCGCCATGTTTTTTCTTATGCATCCCGTAATAGTTCATAGGAGAAAGTGAAGAAAAGCCATGCTTTCTAACTAACCGAGAGAGGGCTCTGTGTATGGTGACCTCTGGGTCAAAATTCGCCAATGCCCTGAATACTATGTAATGGGACGCTTCACACTTCCACATTCATAGACTTCTGGTTCTGTATATAGTTCCACAGCCTCCTACCAATTACATGTCTCTCTTATATTAAATGCTTGGTCACGCTTATAAGCAATTAAGGCCTTATAAGCCACGAGTCAAAAAGACGACAGAAACGTTTGGGAGCAATTTTGCATACGTTTGATGGTTTTTGGTTCCAATAAAGATTTTTAACCCATCTTTGCTTGCAGAAAGAAATACATGGCCGAAAAAAGTCAGCCTTTGGCACCAGAGTCCACAGAAAAAGCAGATGAAAGTAAGTTTTCAGACAATATTTCTATTCCACGCCGAACAGCCTTCCACCAATGGGTCGCGGGTTCGAATCCCACTCAGTCCAAAAAATTGGAAAATTTTCTGACTGGGTTTTCACTCGAACGCAGTCGGTAGAGCGTCCGCTTCAGGCCTGGGAGATCCGGGTTCAAGCCCGGGTCGAGTCAGACCAAAGACTTTAACAGTGGTAGCTGTTACTGCTTCGCTTGGCGCTCAGCAATAGGAGTTAGAGCAGCGACTGGTTGGCCCGGTGTCAGTATACTGTGACTGGGTGAGAGGGCTTGCTGGTTGTCTTCGGCAAGTCGTCTCGGTGAGACAGCACCTAAAAGAGCGGTGGAAATCCGCCCTGTCACAAGGAGACAACGTCTTCATATAACCGAAATACTGTTGAGCAGGACGTAAAACCCCAATCACTCACTCACTCACTCGAACGACCTATGTGGGATGGTTGCCAGTTACCAGCGGAAGGTCGTGGGTTCCTCCGGGCACAGAGCCCGGTTTCCTCTCACAAACTGGCAACGCCGCCATATAAGTGAAATAATCTTTAGCGCGGCGTAAAACACCAAACAATCAATCAATCAATCTATTCCACTTGCCACCACCTGTTTACTGTACAGTCCTCTACAGCTAGTACCACACTATGTAACTATTTTAAGCGTCAAACTTAACTTATTATCTCTGTATAGTATTTGGACTCATTCTCTTCAGTGTAGGAATTGTTACCAATAATTTACATAAATTTTACTGACAATAAAACATGATTCGAAAGCAAGCTGCAATCATCACCAGGGAAATTACTCATTTAGTAAATAACCGACACTGATTGACCCGGAAAAACTCCGGATTTTATTCCGGGTCAATTAGTGTCGGTTATTTACTAATTGAGTAATTTCCCTGATGATGATTGCAGCTTGCTTTCGAACCACTATAAAAAAACATAAATATACCTGCGCGGAATCAAAGTTAGCGTGTTGTGGTGCGGTAATTATTCTTTTCCAGGATATATGTTTTAGCGTCAGTTACGTTTTGTTATCTTTCTTAAGAATGCCAAAATTGATATAATACCACGAATTAAGGATAATAAGAGAAAACCAACATTTAAAGTTATTTTTGCCAAAGTAATTACGCTGAAAAATTAACTAATTTATTAACTTTAGCTGTACATGTTCATACTACTCACCCTATGTGGGATCGTTGCCAGTTACCAACGGAAGGTCGTGGGTTTCCTCCGGGCATAGAGCCCGGTTTCCTCCCACAATAAAACTGGCAACGCCGCCATATAAGTGAAATAATCTTGAGTGCGGCGTAAAACACCAAACAATCAATCAATCATACTATTCACATGCTTCACCTATTCACCTACTACTGTACATGTTCATACAAATAGGCTTCTCTCTTTTTTTTACATGCCAGGTACATTCCAACCTAACTCTCCAACTGATGCCATGCTTAAAGGTAATCACATACTATTCATATCGCAAGACGATTGGCTCCGAATCCGAGGAAAAATTTCTCGATGGATTTTCACTCGATCGCCACATGTGGTTGAGTTGCCAGACACTCGCCAAAGGTCGGGATTTCGGATAGGAAAAGATACCGGATTCCTCCCCAATAAACCTGTCAACGTCCTTATAAAAGTGAAATAATCTTGAGTTGGGCGTAAAACGTCAATCAATCAATCTGAGTCCATGTGATTCGGTCAAGCTGTTGACATATCGGGTGACAAAAAAAATCGCTACTTAAATAGAAACTTTATTAGCATCGTCATTTCGAAAGACATCAAAAAAATCCATAGTTTACCGAAAAATTGTAAGCTATACAGAGCCTAAATTTCGTCAGCTTGTGTTAAATGGGTTTTATGGAATGAAAAATTGCCGTTTGACGAAGAAACATGTGGCCCAACATGTGTCCGTTCTCCTAACGGCTTAATAGTATCGAGTACATGGGACGGATGGCCCAATCTGGCACATATATGCGCAATAATGTTGAGCAAACTTCTTGTAATCACATTGGCCCAATGAAAATTTTTTAATATGTTTCGACGAAGTAATGTTATATCATGATAATATTGGGCAAACTGATAGTCCAAATGGCGGCATGGAACATTTTGACAAAGTTGTTTTTAATATTTAATTTAACAAAATTTGTCAACGGAAACTGAAAACATTTTCAAACTGAAATCATTTATGTATAAAATTCTAGACTGTAAAGTCCGTTCACTGAAAAATAACATATCATTATGTAATAGACCTCTAATATCCTCTGGTAGCTCAAGGGTACAAAAATACGGAAATTCAGTTTATATACCAAATTTCCATGGTATAGATGCTAAAAGACGTAACGAAGAATCTTAATTTTTACGCCAACCGCCAAAAAGTATCTGTTTATTTCAATATTTTCAAAATATTATTTTTTTTCCTTCTCAGAGGACCTGAATGAGAATCTTCAGAACCTTTGACCCTGATCATCGACCAATCATCATTCATCGTTTGTTTGACGTCATCCCTGACGAAGGTTTTATAATAAACCGAAAAATGTGGAGAATCACATATAATTTTTTTATAATTTGTATGAATTTTTGTTTTAATATTTTTGTAACTTGGAAATTCTTAAAGAAATTGTTATAACACTGCCCATATTTGTTTGGTTGTCATAATTTGAAATAACATAGATGTATTTATTTTCACAAAACCGGTAATGACGTCATTGTTTTACGGGCATAAATAGTTTGAATTTATTGGTGTCCGCCATTATGGTCTATCCATAGTGCATGGCAGTTATACAAAAATTCAAGAAAATTATCAGACCAGCATTATCTTCTGACAGATGAAAGATGCAATCTGCATCAAGACATTTCTGAACCACCAGGGTTATAAAACGGAATTGAACATGACTCGAGTTCCGCTCGAAATTCAGCCTTTAAAAATTGAGATTATAGAGTTCTTCTATAGGTTCAGCTGAGTATAAAATTCTGCGCAAGCTATTTACGTTGCTCCAAACTATACTGAACTAAAATTGGCCTCTATAAACACGATTTGCAATCGATTTGTAGTGACGAATATATATATTTTTATACTAGTTTTAACAATTATAAAACATTAGTTTTACTAATTTCCGAATGATCAAACTGTCGGTTTCTTGACATGATGTGCTGTAAACATCAGGACTTTGAGCCTAAAAATCAGCGCCTGGAGCCTGTTTCACAAAACGATGTAGATGTATTTTTGCGTAACTTCCATAGCAACGTATCTCTACAGTATGGGTTGCTATGACAGTTACGTAAAAACTTACGCTACGGCGCTTTGTGAAACAGGTCCTAGGAGCCGGTTTCACAAAGCCGCGTAGCGTATTAAGTTTTTACGTCATAGCAAGGTATCTCTTCAATGATCGTCCCTCAGTCCCACACAGACCATCCATAGATGCGACGCGGGTTCAAATCACACTCACACCAAATAAAAATTGAAAAATTTCTGAGTGGATTTTTCACTCTGTCGAAGAATGTGGAAAAGTTGCCAGGTACTCGCCGAAGGTCGGGGGTTTCCTCCGGGCAATGAGCCGGATTCCCTCCCCTACTAAACATGACAACGCCTCCATATAAGTGAAATAATCTTGAGGGCGGCGTAAAACATCAATCAATCAATCTCCAGTATGGGTTGCTATGGCATTTACGTGGATTTTTAGGCTCCTAGAACCTTCCAAGTCGGCCATTCCGGATTCTCCGCTCTGAAGTTTGGGTTGACTTTTTTCGTCTCCGGAGAGTTTGAACGCCTCCAATTGTCCAAGGTGGCTTGCTCTCGGAATATTGTGTGACAGTGATAGAATATGTGTAAATAATTTTCGAGAAGGAGGTAAAATAGGAGAATAGAACCTGACTTCGCGTATCAGTTTATTGTTTTACCCAAACTTCGGAGAATCCAAAGTGGTGGCCTTAGAGAGTTCGAGGAGCACAACAAATCAACCCAAGACGTGAGGTTCTATTTTCCCTTTTACCTTCTTCACGATAGAGGTTCAAAGTTAATTTGAATTTTTTATCACTGCCTTGACGCTCGTGCAACGCTCCAAGGTGAAGTCCCTTCGGAAAATTTGAGAGATTGGAGAGGTTTAGACCTTCCAAAGCGGTAAAACGTCCTAGATATCCAAACCCTCCGGAGGCCCTTAACATAAGTGTATTTTTTTCCTGTTTTTCTAAAGAGCTCCAATAATTCGGGCTCAACGAGTCTGGTATTGTTCTCATAATGTTTTATAATCTCTAATCCAAACTCCTAGGGGTATATGCTAAAGGAGAGTTGAGCTTGGAACCTGAGTTGAATACGATATATTTTCTAACAGAGCCCAAGGATAAGTAGTTTCCTACTACAATAAAAAGAACTTATGTAAAGAATAAAAGTTGAATGCACCCTACAATAAATTAAGCCGTGAACACGCATGCATTTACCAGAAATTAACACAAAACACAATAAACTTTGGTCAATATTTTTTTTTTCATGAAAAATATTTCATTTCAATATTTCATATATATATATTTAGAAAAATCTAAAAAGCTTTACAGACAAAAACTATTTTTCTATGCACAGAATTTATTGTCGTTTAACGGGTTTGCTGAATAGACAAACACAAAAACTAGTCGTTTTCTGTTGCAACTGTCATGTGTCGGTAAAAGTTATGTGTCGCTGTATTCCCATGTCATGCTGGGTCAAATTGAGAGAGCTAAAATTGTATTACAAGTATAGGCTAAGTAAACGTAAAAACTACCAGATGCTGGTGAAAAACAAAATGGTTCCCAGTTATTTTCAAGGTAACAAAAATAGCCTCAGCATTTGAATTTGCTATGAAGATATTGCATCTGAAGAGGACGCACTATTGGTCACGTGCCTCCACCTTCAGCCAGATTCCATTCTCAGCCTCGATATGATCAGTTGCCTTGTATTTCAAAGGAACCTAAAACAAACAACAAAAATATCTTGTCACGACAACCGCCCGATATTTTAGGTCAACTTGTTCCTACATACAAATAGGACCTCTTTTGTTTAAGCCATGTGCTCAATATAGTGATTAATTGGTCTAATTGTTGCAACATAATTCGGTTCATGGATTGTGGAAGGGACTGTCAGTTCATCTTGGTATTAGCCCCAATCCCGATAAAATTCTGGTTTCACGGAAAAAGTAAAAGCATTGTAATGTGTTAGAACATTTAAATAGGATTGACGTGGGGTCCCATTTCTGTTATTCCTTATTCAGTTGTAACATTTCAAGAAAGTTATTTGATGTTAAAACAGTGACCAATTCAACAAACCTGTGTTTCCGTTGCGCGAACAAACCGGAACTTCTGTAAAATGGAGACGGCGGCCATCTTGGCTTCCAGCTGAGCAAGCCTCATTCCCACACAGTTCCGGGGTCCCAATCCGAATGGGAAGTAGACGTACGGGTTTCGCTTAGCTTTCTCTTCAGTAGAAAACCTGAAAAAAAAATGCGGAGATAATTTTGGTTTCACTTTAAATGACTTCCATAAATGGTTTAAACAAACCTTCACCAGTATGTTTTCACATATCCACTTTTTCTCAACCATTTGACGGATTAAGAAAATAACAGAACGTTTATAAGAAGTGCAGAAAAAATAGAATTACTCTGCCAATTCTATTGGTTCCGGCAAGAGAAGAAGCGAGCTTTTCGCAGGAACCGAAGCGTATAAATGTTGGTTCACAGATAAAAAGACGGTTTAAGTAGACATCAACGAAATACGTCCAAGATAACGTTGCAATTGGTGACTGTCCAATAATATATTTCATGAAATTTTACAATATTGTGATATTCCTTTTTAACCTGGCACCGAGAATAACAAAGAAATGTTTCACAGAAATTCAAAAATGGGTTTAAATTCTTACCTCTCTGGAATAAATTTCTCCGGTTCCGGCCAATGTTGAGGATCTCGCTGTAGACAATATCCAAGCAACTTTACACCCATGCCCTTCGGTATAAACTGGCCGTTGATTATAGTAGAATTTTTGGCAATACGGTGTGTCCTGGGAAATTAAAAGGACAGCATAATTCAACAACTTCGAAATGTAAAAATGGTGGATTCAAATATGGATTATATGTATTGAAATGGAATACGAGATAAATGACGCAACGGAGATTATGGCTCTATGTTCATAAATAACAAGTCCAACACAAGCCTTTCCTCGATAAGACGCGGGTTCGAATCCTACTCAGACCAAATACAATTTTAAAATTTGTTAGGGGATTTTACACTCGGTCGCCGTATTTAGAAGAGTTGCACTCGCCTGAGGGTCGGGTTTTCCTCCAGTCTCGTTCCTCTCCCACCAAACCTGACAGCGCCGCCATATAAGTGAAATAATCTTGAGTGCGGCGTAAAACACCAATCAATCAATCAATCATAAATAACATTGTCTGAAACAGAAGAGGTAGGTTGAGAGAGTGGAACGAAGGAGCAAGTTATTAGGGTAAATGTCGGTAAAGCCTATATAGTTCAGACACATAAATGCAAGGCCAGTGCATGTGAAGTTGACATAATACAAGCTTTGACATTTCGTAAGCAAATATTTCTGATTGTGTTTGTCAAAGGGGCTTAGAGAAATTTTTCCACCGAATGTCAGGCAACCCTAATTACATGTAAGTGATCTGTTCATTAGCCTACAAATTATATATGAGATGAGATCTAAAGTCGATGACATTCCCATTTAATTATCAAATAAATAAAATTAACCCACCCTGTGATTGCCGGGTAAAGTCTTTGAGTCTCCGACAAACACATATCCAAATAGGGTAACGCCATTACACTATTGTAAGTCGGCGCCTCCTGGGGATTAAACACATGACTTCTGAGTTAGGTATGTGTTGTATGTTAAAACACATGACTTATCAAGGAGGTACATGTTGTATGTTCAAATTCACACAACCACAAACGACTTTTACATATAAAACATGTGCTCAAAATCTGTCAAATGACACAACATTAATTCTTGTTTAATTATAATATATTCTTTTTATATTTTTAGAAATAAAATTGCTTAATCCTGTCCATTTTAAGAAAAATTTATAAACATGAAATTTAAAAATTTCAAATTTCTGTAATTTTGTTTCCGAATATACGTTAATGCTGTGCTAGGTTAATCTTCTCCAGCTAAGTTAAAACCTCCATAACCCCATTCCATGCCATTGGTAAATACTCGGTAAGGGTAGAAAAGTTTACAGGTTGGAGTGGAGTATTCTGCCAAGGTAAAATACGGAACGCGCATGGAGATTTTAACTTGGCTCGAGAAGATGTGCTGGGCTCATCTTACCCCTTTTAGTTCTCGGTCAATTTCTTGGATGAGTTTTTCTTGACACTCCGAGTGGACGGTGAGATTGTAGGCCAGGAAAGACATGGCGGAAGACGTTGTCTTAAATCCAGCCAACAAAAATATAATAGCTTGGGACATTATTTCGTCATCGGTCATTTCTGTGAGAAAAAAAAACAAAGTGTATATTATTGAAAATGACCTTTTGAAATTTTATCGCCATTTGAGAACTTTTGTCAATTTTTATGTGACCGGGACCAGACCTGCCGTGCACCTTCTGGTACATGAAACTGTTTTCCAATCCACAAGTCAGATTGATGCCTTGTGGTTTCGAATCTGCTTTGATTAGAGTAAAAATAAATCTAATTGAATGTATATTCTATTGATCGCTGTTACGTAGTTGGTTAACGCTTAGTGTTTCTTCCATTTGTTTATAGATTGATTGATTGATTGATTGTTTGGTGTTTTACGCAGCACTCAAGATTATTTCACTTATATGGCGGCGTTGTCAGTTTTATTGTGGTAGGAAACCGGGCTCTATGCCCGGAGGAAACCCACGACCTTCCGTTGGTAACTGGCAACCATTCCACAAGGTCGTTCGAGTGAAAAGCCAGTCAGAAAATTTTCTATTTTTTTTGGACTGAGTGGCATTTGAATCGGTTTATAGAAAGCTAATCGCCAAACAAGAGAATTGATTTTGGTAACGACGTCAAACACAAAACATCCAAGGAACATTGAAAAGTGGCATGAGCTGCCAAATATAAGAACAATTTCACTGAAATGGAATTAGCTACTTTCAGGTTATTGAATCAAAAAGGATAAATAAGAGTTTCCGCTAATACCAATCTTCAAGATGTGAGTTAAAATAGTTCTATAAGCACCAAACCTCCTGAAATGAGCTCATACATCCCGGTTATTTGAATTTTGTTCAAAAACCGGGCCAGGGTGAGAATCAAACTCACGACTTATCACGACTTGCGACTTCGATTCTCACCTTGGCTCGGTCCGGATTTTTTTCCGGGTCATGTCGGTTAATTTACTAATTCAGTAATTTCCCTGATGATGATTGCAGCTTGGTTTTGAACTTCAGAAAAATCCTAATTTCGGCAGCTCATGCCATTTAACAATCAAAGGAACCCTCTATTACTGTATCACAACAAATTTGAGTTTTTGATTTTCCATGAAAAGGCAAAGATACAAGGCTTTTTGATGGATCAAAATTTGAACCTTTCTGTTTCATTCCTGATGACTGTAGACAAAGGTCAGTCAAATTTAAATTTTAAAAAAATTTAAAAATTAGTTTTAACCAAAAATATTTCAATTCTGGAAGGTCCAGCTCATATATCATTTTAAAGTGAAAATGAAATAATTGCAACTTAATTTCTACTTACTTTTGTCTCGATTGAGATTGTCTACTTTAAGTTGCTCAGTATCAACATCATTATCTTCTTTTACTTCTTTCAGATTTTCTAAGTTATTATCCACCATAATTTTCAACAGGTCTTTGGGGCCCTAGAAAACAAATTAGAGATCTGAACACAAATATTAGTTATTGATATTATTAATGGCTATGACCCTTCTGATAATCATACGCCCTGGGCCGGATTGATTGATGTTTTACGCCATACTCAAGATTATTTCACTTATACATGTATCATCCGGCCCTGTGTCAGGGTGAAGGGTATACGAGGAACAAGAAGGCCATGAAAGATGCAATACACCCAGGGTAAAATATCAATGACAAATCTATTATCGCGAAACCTCTACAGGGAATATTCTCGCAGTTTTATTTTCCAACTGCTATCGGCTATAAGTGGGAATTTAATCGGAGTTTCGGCTTAACTTTAAAGCGTGGATTCTGTCTGCGACAAATATATTTAAAGTGATATGAGCTGTCAAAATGGTAATATTTTGACGTTAAAAAAGAATGTTGAAATTATTGGCTATTTTTCCCAAGACGTATAATTCAGAAGCTTTTTAGTGCTTCTAGTCTCGAAAATGTACGATAAAGTATTGTTTTGAACTAACTCTGGCTTAGAATGAATGAATGATCGTCCCGGTTATTTAAATTTTGTTTACTTTTCGAACACGTTGTCGGTTCGTACAGGCCACATACTGTATGGATTTTCCTCATTCTAACGCCAATCATTTAGTTTTTCGATGGCCGTGACGATCAGAAGTTATGAAAAAAGTGTGAATTTTGGCAGCTCATGCCACTTTAAACTAAATCTAATATCTCGAGATATTTCACACATACAGCAACTCTCAAAATGTATGAACCTCTGTCAAACGGATCGAGGAAAGACAAAGCTACGCACCTTGTATGTACAGTAACGTTATCGATCGATTGATTGATTGTTTGGTGTTTTACGCCGCGCTTAAGATTATTTCACTTATATGGCGGCGTTGCCAGTTTTATTGTTGGAGGAAACCGGGCTCTATGCCCGGAGGAAACCCACGACCTTCTTAAATTTGTAGATTTGGATTAAATTCAAAATAGATTTAAAACAGTGTACAGTTAATGAAGCTTATGTGTCTGTAAGAGATCCTCATACGACATGTTTTGTGTGTTTTCAAAGAGAGTAGTGGCGGCCATGTTTCTCTACCAGGCGGGTCATAACAAAATAAGAGGGGGTGTATGGTTTATAAGATCCGGATAATCGACCAATCAAAATCCAGCATTTATAAAGGGATAAAGAATAAAGTTTGTGCACCTGAGAAAAACTGCCAGACTCTAAAAGGTATAACATTCACTCATAATATAAGCACATAATGCATATCAAAACTTTCAAACGCTAGCGGTTTTTTAAATTATTTTCAAGCCTCTACAGCAACGTTATAAGAATACAAAAAGTCAGTGATGATTATTATACAAGACTCAATTCTACACATACGGCTTACTTTACGGCATAACAACTTTTTTAGTTTATTCAGTTCAGCACTGTTTCCTCTTAAGGCCCGTTCTCATGGTGCGATTTGTTGTACCGACTTGTAGCATGCGATTAAAATGGGTGTATTTGATTGGTTTGGTTGACAAATCGTATCGACCAATTAAAAGCATCCATTGAAATCGGTACAACAAATCACCCCGTGAAAACAGGCCTTAATTAATCTTTGCCAATTAAATAATCAATCAATGATACCTTTGTCTGTATTTTTGGCAAATAATCTAAGGAATCAATTCCATTCGTACAATTGAATTTACCCACTCGTTAATAACAGAAAACTTAACTTTTTAATCTAAGAGATTAAGAAATATTTTACGAAATATACTTTACTGTGTTGATCAAACAATATTGAATTTTGGCTGATTAGTTCAAGGCATATATCTCCCCTTTGGAGCCCTATGTCATTTCCGAGTGTGACTCCCTATGAAGGCTACATCCGATAATACACGACTCGGACCCAGTAAAAGATCTTGCAAGTTACTTACAGAAGGGTTTTTGCGTTTGTCCTGAATGGATTGTTCCAATATTTTAACTAAATAGTTCGTGGAATCTTTAACATCGATATTCCAGCCAACGGCCTCCATTGCGGTGGTAAGGAAGGGGAATAACTCTGCAAACAACAATAGAGACGATTGAATGAATTTGACGCAAAAATACTCCATACCTTTTCTCCTTACCTCAGTCGAAATAATAATCAAATCAACTGAACGCAATCACTCAAGTTTGCTATTAAGTCGAAATAAAACGTAAAATCTTGGACAGTACAAACATATTAAAAGTACGTAGTTAATGCGTACTAACACGTAGACCTATTGGCCCAATTTTGTGTTATAATGATGTTGCTAACTATCTGATTGGATGACCGGACAAAGAAACCAACCACTTGAAATTCAGCAGATTATATAAAAAGATTGATGGCATTTCTGTTCAATGGGGCTTTTTTCTTACCGATTAGATTAGAATATTGATTTTCGCCCGGACGAAACCCCCGAGTTCAGGCGAGTACCTGGCAACTCTTCCACATAGTGCGACCGAGTGAAAACCCCACTCAGAATGTGTTTTTTTTTCTCATTTAGATGAGTATGCATTGTAGGGGCGAATCATTTGGAAATGTAGGCCTACGACTGAGTAGCTTAACCGGACAAACCAGTGTGAAGGACTCAAGAGTCGAGAGATGAATATTTGGACCGAAAGCAGGCAGTAAAAATGATGATGAACTTACGAGATACAATCAATGGTAAAACTGAGAAGATATTCCTTGCGAAAAATCGTTTAGCCTTTTCCAAGAAAACTTTGTCATCTGCACTCTGAGATTTAATGTCCAAACCGAAGGCTGTGGCACCGATGACTTCTAACGAGACACCTTCAAAAATACTGGAAACGGATTAAATATACTTTTAATTCGAAAATAACTAACAATTATTTTAGAAGTGGGGTGAGGGCGTGTAAAACTATCCACTCTTTGATGACGATTTAAATAGTATTAACTAATTATAATCGGTACAATTTCTCTTGTAGTTTGACAGAATATACGAAGAGCTTTACACGTTGCTGTTGATTGTTACCTTCATTTTCCATATACCGGAATCTTGGGTGTACACCACGTAAAAACTAATAACTATTTGATGAAGGATATCCATAATAATACGTTGGTGGCTGGCAAACAGCAGAAAAATCATATTTTCCTAAAAGCGTACAGCACTACCTCGTCGAACCTTGGCCCAAAAAACTTATCTTTGGTGCTACTTAAACACCCAATCAATAAACCAATCGGTAATCGATATTGTATTCGGGTACAGATGACATCATCTCACAGACAGTGTGAAATAACTAGGTCGTAAGTTATACATATAGCCTGGAAACTGGCGACATGGTGGTGATGGAATGCTTTCATAAAATGTCAAATTAGAGATACAATATGCCAATCTTGATATTGCATTCGGTATAATGAATCTTACGGTTGAATGTCGAAGCTCTCCTGTGATACTGCCTTCGCCCTCAATGTCTCTTCTAATCGGTTTAAACAGTTCTGAATTAATGGTGTCATCTGAAACACAATCCGCCATCCAGTTAAGGTGGAATTTTCTATAGACTATCACAGAAAGAGATAATGGTGTATTTATTTATTATGGTTGTTTTGTTTTTTCGCAACTATATATACACCATTCCTTTCAATCCTTTGATGTGCGACTGCTTTGTTGCGTGGATGAAAAGTACACCCAGCAACCCGGCCTCTTCTCAATTTTACTGGTTTCAAAACATGTTCGAATTATTTTTGTGAGTTTTTGTACCAGCAGTAACGTGTATACGTGCCAGGCCCATGCATGTATTTCAGGAAATCTGTTTAGGTGATAATTGTAAGCTATTTGCTCTAACTGTTAATTTCTTAGGCCTTCGACGTTTAACTATAGATTAGCCAATAATAAATCGAATTAAGCTATAAAATCCCTCTGATTTTCTATGTTATCTAGAATTTTTGACTGGGAGTAAAAATGAAACAGTTCATATATCCTTGTAGGAAAAAAAATCTGACTAAAACAAACTTCTTGCAAAAAAAACATAATATTTTTTTTAAAAGAACTATAATATATTTTACCGGAAGTGTTCATTTTGGAGATTATACAAGTGGTACACTTACTGCCCTCATTTTACCGGAACTGAATGCAGGGGAGATAACACTGCGTATAAACTTCCAATGGTCATCCTCGATTAGAGAGACAAACAGCTTTTGATACTTGGACAACGGAACACCAACCTGAAGCGGAAACCGATGCCAAATTGGACAGTTTGTTTGTTATTGAGAATAAAATACAGTGTCCAAACAATGAACCTATGTGGGATGGTTGCCAGTAACCAGCGGAAGATCGTGGGTTTCCTCCGGGCACAGTGCCCGGTTTCCTCCCACAATAAAACTGGCAACGCCGCCATATAAGTGAAATAATCTTGAGCGCGGCGGAAAACACCAAACAATCAATCAATCAATCCAAACAATGAAATACAAAAAAGTCCAACTAAAGAAACATAGTCTCTAAACATCGAAACAATGTCCAAACAATGAAACACAGTGTCCAAACAAAAGTATACAGGCTACGAGAACTGAAATAATATGTACAACCATTGAAATACAGTGTCCAAACAATGAAACAATGGGTCCAAACAACGAAACACAGTGTCCGTAAAACGAATACTCGGTCCAAACCGAGGCATCGGTCGCTGTATGTGGGAGAGTTGCCAGGTACTCGCCAAAGGTCGAGTGCTTCTACAGGGCACTGAACCTGGTTTCCTCCCCGCTAAACCTGGTAACGCCGCCATATAAGTGAAATGGTATTGAGTGCGGCGTAAAACATCAATACATCAATCAACCAAAGCGTGGCTAAGGAATAATAGCTTACCGGTCGGTTGGTAAAATTTTGAAAATCTTTGATAGAGATTTGACGAACCATATCGGGATCTGCAATGTGTATAAATGGCCGTCGTCCCATCCAAAAACTAAAAATAAAAAACTCGGATGAGTTGATAATTTTTATCCAAAATAAGAGCAATGAACCGCGGTATTTATCAGCCAAAAGATACAAGGAGTTTCCCATCAATCAGTTACAGTATATATTGTTCGTCGGGACACAGTTGGCTGGGATTTTTTTTTTTTTCTTCAGAATATGGTTGGTTGTTTAAGCTCATTGGCGCGTCCACTCGTATGAGTTCAGAATATGGACTTGAAGTGACCTCATAAACAGGTTTAGACGGTTAAACTGACCTAGCCGACTAGAATAGCACTGCTTTAACGTTACTGCTTAGTCGACTATCTGACCGTAGTCGGCTATATGTGGTTTATGAAATACCCCCTGGACTGCCAACTATAGATAACAATTTCGTCACAATAAGAGCTTTCAGTTTTATAAACAACAAAACCTCCTGTAACGCATAGACCCGAGCTATTTGAACTTTGTTGACATTACCAATAATGGGGATTTATGAAAAAAGTCTGAACTTTTGCAACTCTTGTAGTTTTAAAGATAATACCTCATGTTAATATCTCGTAGAATAACAATTGGCCAGGAAATACCTGTAGACTAGACCCGAGTCTTGTTGGAAAGCAAAACTATTCAATTTAGAAGAGGAAACGTTGTCCCTTTGCATCGGGACATGGAGTCACTTACGCAGATGACACGGAGTAAGTTTGGACTGGAAAATGTATCACTTTGGAAGGGGAAATAGAATCACTTAAAAAAGCAAAAAGGAGTAACTTAAGAAGGGAAAACAGTCCCACTATGAAAGGCAAAACGGGGTCCCTTTACAAGAGGAAACATGATCACTTTGGAAGGGAAAAATGAGTAACTTTAAAAGGGAAAACGGTCCCACTTTGGCAGGCAAACGGAGTCATTTTGGAAGGGGAAACGGAGTCATTTTGGAAGGAGAAACGGAGTCACTTTGGAAGGGGAAACGGAGTCATTTTGGAAGGGGAAAAGGCGTCACTTTGGAAGGGGAAACGGAGTCATTTTGGAAGGAGAAACGGAGTCATTTTGGAAGGAGAAACGGAGTCACTTTGGAAGAGGAAACGGAGTCATTTTGGAAGGGGAAAAGAAGTCACTTTGGAAGGGGAAACGGAATCACTTTGGAAGGAGAAACGGAGTCACTTTGGAAGAGGAAACTGAGTCATTTTGGAAGGAAAAAAGGAGTCACTTTGGAAGGGGAAACGGAGTCATTTTGGAAGGGGAAAAGGAGTCACTTTGGAAGGGGAAACGGAGTCATTTTGGAAGGAGAAACGGAGTCACTTTGGAAGAGGAAACTGAGTCATGTTGGAAGGGGAAAAGGAGTCACTTTGGAAGGGGAAACGGAGTCATTTTGGAAGGGGAAAAGGAGTCACTTTGGAAGGGGAAAAGGAGTCACTTTGGGAGGAGAAACGGAGTCATTTTGGAAGGGGAAACGGAGTCAATTTGGAAGGGGAAACGGAGTCAATTTGGAAGGGGAAACGAAGTCACTTTCGAGGGGAAACGGAGTCAATTTGGAAGGGGAAACGAGGTCACTTTCGGAGGGGAAACGAAATCACTTTGGAAAAAGTATCGGAGTCACTTTGGAAGGAGAAACGGAGTCACTTTCGAAGGAGAAACGATGTTACTTTGGAAAGGGAAACGGAGTCACTTTGGAAGGGAAAACGGAGTCACTTTCGAGGGGGGAACGGAGTCGCTTTCGAAGGGAAAACGAAGTCAATTTGCAAGGGGAAACGTAATCACTTTGAAAGGGGAAACGGGAAACGGGGTCCCTTAAAAAGAGGAATCAGAATCACTTTAGAAGGGGGAAAATTCACTTTGGAACGCGAAAAAGAGTAACTTTGAAATGGAAAACAGAGTTACTTTGGAAGGCGAAACAGAGTCACTTTGGAAGGAGAAACGAAGTCACTTTGGAAGAGGAAACGGGGTCCCTTGAAAAGAGGAAACAGAATCACTTTGGAAGGAAGAAAAGAGTCATTCTGGAATTCGAAATTTAGCCACTTTGGAAGGGGAAACGATGTCCCTTTGGAAATGTATTTATGCCAAGTTCTTCTTAGATCACATTGAGTACATCAATTGTAAAATAAAGGACGGTGTGTGCGGGGGGGGGGGGGTCGGTTTGCTTCGGAAATATTCCTTTCACACCCAGTCATTCATACCCGAATTAGCTTTGAGTCTGGAAATTATCTACTAAAATGGATCTGAAAAGGCTTATACTCACAGATGAACGGGCCCATAGTTTTTCAAGCATTCTGTATCCGTCGCCAACGGACCCTAAAGTACAAAAACAAACAGCCTAAAAACACTGTCAGCTAGACAGAAGATACGGAAGGAAGGCTAAAAGTTCCATGGTTGCTTTGGATCGTAAACTGCAACAACATAACGGCCAAAATTCTTTGGAGGCCTTTTGTGATAGTTGTCACTCCGAAATTCCGGTGACGATTTTCGCATGCTTGCAAGGCCTTTTTGGTTATCATTTGTTTGCCTTTAAACCACTTCTTCTTTGCTATAAGATAATTTACGTAACCGTCTACTAAAACAAATCCTTATTTTGATACCTTTGATATTTCTTGAAAGAAAAGACCTATAGTAAGTAGGTATTTCGATAAGAAGGTTTGTTTGAACAACGAGCAGCGTAACAAATTTTGGAAAAAAGTTTTTACCAATAAATCTAGAAGGTAAGTTTTTATAAAAACTTTATTTCTATTCAACGTTAACCAAGCTTCAAAAGGGTTTTATAAAAACGGGGTTAAAAACGTACTTTCTTTGAAAGATCTCCGAGATTTCCAAGAAATGCAACTGGTTTTGGTCCAGGTAAATCAACAGGTTTGTTCATAAAGGGCCAAATTCCATACCTAAAGAAAAGGGGGACAACTTAGGTTACGATCCCTGAGCAACAAAATGTTTGTTATTTTCGTGGGAAGTAAATTGGCGGCACTTTGTAAATTCGTGACTATCTTCAACAAACGCCTATATGCATTTGTATAGGCTTAACTGGAAAAAAAATGTTAGTTATTTTAAATGCGATTTTTTTGTTTAAGTTTTGTTGAACGGACTGCTTGTCTCCGTGGTTATTTTAGACAAGAAGATTTTCCCTGTGCCCGTGTGTTTTAGTGTCCATAAATATAATATTACATGACCATGTTTCTAAAGACTTACATATACATATATAAAATAGCATCTTATTTTATAACAAGGCGACGTTTCGCTCTTCGTTCATAGACATGTTCTTCTTCACTCAAAAGTCAAAAGTGCCACTCAAAATCATGATTGCAGCTCTAGTTATTATTTTACACAATGCACTATGTGATGTTTCGAAATTGATCAAGCGTTGGCTATTTTCAGAAATAATGCGTCCTTGAAGTTGAGATACGTACGACTTTTTTATGTATAACAGCTTCTCCGTTTATTATTCTTCTATTAAGTGGCATGAGCTGCCAAAATTCACACTTTTTCATAATTTCTAATCGTCACGACAGTAAGGGGCTTTGAAGGCCATCGAAAAACTAAATTATTGGCGTTAGAATGAGGAAAATCCATACAGTATATGGCCTGTACGAACAGAAAACGTGTTCGAAAAGTAAACAAAATTTAAATAACCGGGACGACCATTCATTCACTCTAAGCCAAAGTTAGTTCAAGACAATACTTTATTGTACATTTTGGAGACTAGAAGCACTAATAGGCTTCTGAATTATACGTCTTGAGAAAAATAGGCAATAGTTTCAACATTCTGTATTATCGTCAACATATCAACATTTTGGCAGCTCGTGCCACTTTAATGAAGAAGTTGTTACGCAGAAGTAATCAATCCTTCGTTTTGAGTCTATATCTAACGATGGTCAGTAGGAGCTACCGTACTTGTTAAGAATAACGCCCCTTAAAGGGGAGATAACTGGCCTGGACAGTTACATGTATTTTTAAAAAGAATTTAGCCTCGGTCCGTTAGATGGGTTAAAGACATAGCACAAATGGACGTCTCATTGCATGCAATACTTACAGATATATAAGGCCAATGATCAGCAGAATGTAGACAAGCCAGCCTGGGATGTAGCCAAATAGATCGCTTAAACCCATATTTGTATAGGAATGTTTGTCGGGCTTTGGCAAGCTTCGTGCTGCAACCTGTTTTTGTTCTGGGCGATCAGCGACTCGGCTGCCTTGAGATTTCCACTCTCTGGGCAGTGGGGAAGTCCAGGTTAACGCGTAATACTTTTAAAGCTGAAACTCGCGGGTTTAGAAAAGCGTAGATTTCCTACTGTTGTGCAATTTATAGCCCTTCACGTCAACTTGTAAATACATATGACCTATAAATTATCGCCTGTCAATTACTAGGTCGCGATGTCGGGTTTTATCACACAGAGACTGTCACGTGATATGTATACAGCCTCTGTTTACACTGAGACTCTAAAGAGTACATATTTGGTCATACCAGAAGTCTATCAAGGGGAAGTATGTAACTAGCTATCTCCACGTGTAAACGGCATTGTCCACAAGCCAGCTGGAGTCAATTAACTACTACAGCGCCCTCTGCCAGTTTTGATCGAATCCTGCCCAAATATAAAAACGCCCCCTGGTTTATATGACTGAAACTGAAAGTAGGCCTATAAACACCACGGATGACAAGGTAGTTGGCAAGCTAGCAGTGATGATGAAAATAAACGTGGTACAATCGCGAAGTAATGAACAGTTAATTCAATCGCCAAACTCTTATGGTTTGATTTAGTCGCTTGTGTCGAATGGCCTCGATCACTGCCTGGACAGTTCACCGGCCTCAGGCAAACAGCCCTCGTCTGACAGAGGCGAGCCCAGCGAATGAGCGATAGCATCTCCTGCGAAGCGACTTTGTGTGTCGGATTTCAATTTTTTGATCAATAACTTTACCGCTGCTAAAGAAATTATTTACATGTATGTTATATAATGAATATGTATTTAGATATTATATTCAAAAGTTTCTATAACACTGCTGCGCAAAAAGGCTTTTCCCACAATTCCAGAGTAATTATTTCGGAAATTGTTTTATGCGCAGAGGATACCAGGACTTTTGCCATGTGCGCACAAACGTCATATGATGCGTTATTTCAGCTGGCTTGTGGACAATGCCGTTTACACGGGGAGATAGCTAGTTACATACTTCCCCTTGATAGACTTCTGGTCATACCTATTCACTATTATTGAATAGATGTATTCCCCTGTTATATCAGCCTACAGGTGTCGCTGCTAACAGGGCCTACGTATCAAACATTTCCATGTATGGGCCTTTGGTAGGCCTAATTTATTTTAATACAAAGATTTTAATTTTTCTCCAAGAAAGGCGACGAGATGTTGGTCTTAATATGGCTAGCTTTGAGGTGTGTGAAGTTGGCTCGCAGTTCGCAGTTAACAGTTCACAGTTCAGAAGGGACTAGTCATTATTTATACTAATAGGCTTATATCTCTGTAAATATTGGACCTACACACTTCAAATTTTCACAAAGATATATCACTGGGAAAAGGCTAGCCAATAGTGCAACAATATTCACATTCTCTACAATCACCGAGGCTGAATAGTTATAGCTGAATAGTTACCTGAATAGTTAACAGCTCACTGAACTGTTGTCTGGTCAATAAATCACAAAATATTTTATCCAGACCCTTCATATTTGGAAGGAATGCAAGATTTGCAGACGGTTGCACATAGATATCAAACTAAATATCCACCTTCCCTAGCCATTGACTGAATAGTTAACTGAATTGTGAACAGCTAACTGAACTTTTGTCTGGTCTATATCTAGAGAAATATTTCACTCATGGCCTCCATATTTAACACGGAAACATAACTCGCTACAGGCTACCAGTGTGTATTAAATAGCCGACTTCCCTAGCCATAGGCCGAATTGTTAACTGAATTGTAAACTGCTAACTGAACTGTTGTTCTGGTCTGGTCGTAACAATCTTTTTGGGTAAAATAAACAATATGGAGTCCTTGCGGTAATTTTGGATAGCCATCGATGAAGAAGTTATATACTGCACAACTGGGCCATAGGAGCGATCTGCGAGTGAATTTCAACGATTCCATAAACATAGAGGTATGGCTATGGGTGAAATATTTCTCCAGATATTGACCAAACAGCAGTTCAGTTAGCAGTTCACAATTCAGTTAAACATTCGGCTTGTGACTATGAAAAGTGGATATTGTGATACACACTTGTAGCCTGTAGCGAGTAATGTTTCCGTGTTAAATATGGAGGCCATGAGTGAAATCTTTCTCTAGATAATAACCAGACAACAGTTCAGTTAGCAGTTCACAGTTCAGTTAACAATTCGGCCCATGGCTAGGGAAGGTGAATATTTCGTTACACACTTGTAGCCTGTAGCGAGTAATGTTTCCGTGTTAAATATGGAGGCCATGGGTGAAATCTTTCTCTAGATAATAACCAGACAACAGTTCAGTTAGCAGTTCACAGTTCATTTAACAATTCGGCCCATGGCTAGGGAAGGTGAATATTTCGTTACACACTTGTAGCCTGTAGCGAGTAATGTTTCCGTGTTAAATATGGAGGCCATGGGTGAAATCTTTCTCTAAATAATAACCAGACAACAGTTCAGTTAGCAGTTCACAGTTCAGTTAACAATTCGGCCCATGGCTAGGGAAGGTGAATATTTCGTTACACACTTGTAGCCTGTAGCGAGTAATGTTTCCGTGTTAAATATGGAGGCCATGAGTGAAATATTTCTCTAGATATTGACCAGACAACAGTTCAGTTAGCAGTTCACAATTCAGTTAACAATTCGGCCTACGACTAGGTAAGGTGAATATTTCGATACACACTTGTAGCCTGTAGCGAGTAATGTTTCCGTGTTAAATATGGAGGCCATGAGTGAAATATTTCTCTAGATATTGACCAGACAACAGTTCAGTTAGCAGTTCACAATTCAGTTAACAATTCGGCTATGACTAGGGAAGGTGAATATTTCGATACACACTTGTAGCCTGTAGCGAGTTATGTTTCCGTGTTAAATATGGAGGCTATGGGTGAAATATTTCTCTAGATATTGACCAGACAACAGTTCAGTTAGCAGTTCACAATTCAGTTAACAATTCGGCCTATGACTAGGGAAGGTGAATATTTCGTTACACACTTGTAGCCTGTAGCGAGTAATGTTTCCGTCTTAAATATGGAGGCTATTGGTCAAATATTTCTCTATATATTGACCAGACAACAGTTCAGTTAGCAGTTCACAATTCAGTTAACTATTCAGTCCGTGGCTAGGGAAGGTGGATATTTATTTTGATATCTATGCACAACCATCTGCAAATCTTCCATTCCTTTCAAATATGAAGGCTCTGGATAAACTACTTCTTGATTTATTGACTAAGGCAACAGTTCACTGAACTGTTAACTATTCAGCTAACTATTCAGCCTCGCTGATTGTAGAGAATGTGAATATTGTTGCACTATTAGCTAGTCCTATCCCAGTGATATATATTTGTGAAAATTTGAAGTGTGTAGGTCCAATATTTACAGAGATAAAAGCCTATTAGTGTAATTAATGACTAGTCCCTTCTGAACTGTGAACTGTTAACTGCGAACTGCGAGCCAACTTCACACACCTCTAGCTTTGCTATCTTCATTTCCTTACTAAATATGGTAGAAAACAACCAAAAAATCGTGTTGAAGATTCTGTCATTACTTACCCTAAAGCGACTCATTTCCCAGTATTGTTGACATTTCTCCTCTAATACTTCTGATAAATATGATAAAAAGACTGAATTGACTTTGGAATATGGTAGGTCGATTTCAGAGAAAACAAATGTGTACAAGTATGTGGCCTGTATGAACCGAAAGCGTGTTCAAAAGTAAACAGAATTTAAATAACCGGGACGACCATTCATTCATTCTAAGCCAAAGTTAGTTCAAAACAGTACTTTATCGTACATTTTCGAGACTAGAAGCATTAAAAAGCTTCTTAATTCTACCTTTTGAGAAAAATAGCCAAAAATTTCAGCCTTCTGTTTTAACGTCAAAATATCAACATTTTGGCAGCTCATGCCCCTTTAAGTAAAACGCAGAGAAAGTCTAATAACGCATGTAAAATGTCAAATCACAAGGGAAACATGGAAATGTTTCCACCGCAGAGAAAAGTTTTCTCGTTTTCTCCTGTTGGCACCGCCACCGCGATGGGAATGTTTACAACGCGAAGAAAATGTTTTCTCCGCAGTGGAAATCTTTTCTTCGCGGTGAGAAACTTTTTCTCAGCGGTGGAAACATCCCTAATTCACTCCATGTAAAATTTCCGTTTAAAAGACTTCCCAGGCGCTGCTTAAAGCACCAAGTCTTTGGCTCGATTAGGTAAGGTGTGGTGAGCGAAAAAAACTTCACATAACCGCAAATGGGAAATGAAACTGTGTAGGCCTACTATGTCCATAGTCCGTTAAGGTAAGCAATAGCCCAGTCATTATACCTTGTCTGGAGAGGATGGTGTATCGGCAAATCGGCAGAGCAGAACTCTACGGTTGGCACCCTAAACGGACATGCCCGGAGCAAGTAAAATGAAGATCCTTAACATGTGTGTTATGCTACTGCTGTTTATACAAAGAAACAGTCTCCAGATGGTCATTGGTAACTTCCCTGGGCTTACACGCACCGCTGGATAGGGAGTTTTTTTCAGGGGGATTACTATGTTGTGGGGGAAAATCGACTTCACGGTAAAGCCTTTGTTACTGCGCGTGTGGTGCGTTCTCTGCTGTTTGTTTACTGACTGTCAGACAGAAACAATAGCAACAGGGCATTCCCTTAATATCCCGTTTAATGTAGATTGATCACTTCTTACTTCTCATCCGGTCAGTGGAGAATCACTACAAACTTAGGCGGTGTGCCCTTTTAAAAGAAGCCAATGGTCCGTTTCCGCTTCCATACAGTTGGCCGGCACAGAGATAGAGGTATTTGAGTGAGTTCAGTTCAGTTGGCTGAGGGCTGACCTGATATTTGCTCTATTGGCGAGACAAGCATCTGAACGTTTTAATCAACGTATCAATAGCCATTCGTTTCAAACCGACAATGTTTCATTGTTGATTGTGTTATTGTTGGCTCAAGACCAATGTCGAGGTCGACGTTTTCCCAAAATGTCGGGGATTTTCGATCTACTGCTTTATCTACCTCTGTGGTTGTGGTTTTGTATTACCGTAATTGGTCTACTTTACCTGTAAGTATATATATAAAGTTTTTGAATTCCAACGTTACAAACAGTTTATCCTATGGGCTTGAGCTTAGCCCCGGGAAGATGTCGTGAAAAAACTATTATTCCATTTGTGTTTAGTATAACAAGGCCAACGTTATTATGGCCCAGATCCTAGTAGAAGAATACAAGCTACTTCAAAGTTAAATGGTTCGCCCTGTGACCCAAAACCCAGTCATTGATTATGATTGATTGATTGTTTGGTGTTTTACTCCACGCTCAAAATTATTTCACTTATATGACGCCGTTGTCGGTTTTATTGTCGGATGAAACCGGGCTTTATGCCCGGAGGAAACTCACGACCTTCCGGTGGTAACTGGCAACCATCCCACATAGGTCGTTCGAGTGCATTGATTATGAAAAGAACGAGGCTTTGAAACATATACTTGTCAGGGCTATACTCCCTTGCCTGATTTACACGATAAAAATTTTCCCCGACTCCGAGTAACATCAGAGGGGGGACACACAGTATTAAGATACCTTGGAATGACGGTAGGAATCTTGAAATTAATGCATCATAAAAATAAACTGTATCGACGACATTTCAAACCTTCAGACCCATATGATCGAGCAGCTTACAGAAAATTTAGGAACACGTTATCCACTACAATACGAAATTCACCCACACGTTTCTTGTTACTTGTGCGTGGGACGTAACTCTTCCTGTTTCACAAAACGGCGCAGATGTATCTTTTTGCGTAACTGCCATAGCAACATATCTATCCAGTATGGGTTGCCAAGGAAGTTACGCAAAAACTTACGCTATGTCGCTATAAGAAACGGGGCCTAGTTTCACAAAGCGATCTTAGCTTAAGTTGATCTTAATTACCAATGGCAACGTATACCTTTAGCATGGGTTGCCATGGTAGTTAAGATCACACTTAGCTAAGATCGTTTTGTGAAACTAGGCCCAGGCTCCAGGTGTGTTACGTGTTATGTATCAACTATATATTTTGATTTATGATTTCTTATGCTGTGTATCATAACTGACATTATCTAGCTATTAGACTGTGGTAACATGTTATTAGATTGCGGTTTTTGCGGTTTTGTTGGGCTGAGGCATGATTTCGCGTCAACATCGTCCTTGGTGTTACACCGGATTATTTGGAATGGCGGTTGGTTGTTTTACCTGTGACAGAGGCACGGGAAAATCGTGCTATGGGGAACTTTTCAAGGAAACTTTCGAGGAGGATTTTTCTTTTAGTTTTTTTTGATGATGTATACGGAAGAGTAACGAACTAGGCCTGAGTTTCTGTCTTTTTGGATTTTACCATTTGATGTCATCGATGGAGTGGATTCTGTGTGTTTTTCTGGTGTTTTTCATAGTGAACACGTTGTGGGAATTTCAATAGATGCATTTAGTGCGCGAAAACTTATCCGGACAACCAATCTGCCTCCGTAGCCCGTGAGTTCGCTGACTTTGACTTTTCGTTTTTAGGACTTTTCATATTAGATAACGTAGTTAGGCTTAGGATAATTAATTTTGTTTGTTTTATGTGCTAAATTAATATATTTCGTTTCAATTTACACTTCTTGTTGTTTGTTTTGGTTGAATTTTCTGGGCTGAACCCGGAAGGCTTTTCTGGCCGTAACAGAATTGGGGGCTTGTCTATTTGTGGAATTAAAACTAAAACTTTAATCAAGCTCTCGGAAAGTTCAACCAGCAAACTATAAGATGGCTTTTAATTTAGGAAAGTTCTTAGAGCAGCCAACAATTTCTGATTTTCAAGCATTTAAAAAAGATGACTATTTACTTCTGGCTAAACATTTTAATGTAAAGGGCATTTCAACTAACATGCGTAAACAGGAGATAAAAGTAGTATTGGCAAAGTTTTTGGTAGAAAAGGGCATTTTAGAACAGTCGATGTTAGATTTAGTTGAAGATGTAAACCCTTCGAGTGAGTTAGATATAAAACTAAATGCAGAGATAAGGTTAAGAGAAATTGAGTTACGTGAAAAAGAATTGTTATTTAAGGAAAAGGAGTTAGAAGTCAATTTTAGGCTGAAAGAATTAGAGTTGAAAGAGAAAAAGGAAGTTCGTTGGTTTGATCTTAGAAAGGAAATTTCGTTTGTTCCTCACTTTGTAGAAAGTGATGTCGATAAGTATTTCACACATTTCGAAAAAATCGCTAAGCAATTTAATTGGCCTAGAGATCAGTGGTCGGTGTTGATTCAGAGTAAAATGTATGGAAAGGCGGTAGATGCTTATGATTCCATGTCGGATGAAGATTGTCGAAATTATGATTTGGTAAAAAAGCAAATTTTAAAAGCTTATGAGTTAGTGCCTGAGGCATATAGGCAGAAATTTAGAGGCCTGCGTAAAGAAGTTTTCCAAACTTATGTAGAGTTTTCCAAGATAAAGGAGGAACTTGTTGATAGATGGTTGTTGTCTAGGGATGTTGATAGAGATTTTGATAAGTTAAGGCAATTAATTTTGGTCGAAGAGTTTAAAAAAGGTGTGCATGTTGACATAAGAACGTATTTGAATGAACATGACGTTGATACGCTAGATAAAGCGGCCACTATGTCTGATGATTACAGTCTAACTCACAAACTGAATGGTTCTAGTAGAGGTGTTGGTAGGAATTGGGTTCAGTTTAGTGGCAATCGGAAACCAGAACATTTTGGTAATGGTCAGTCTGGAAATAGGTATAATCCTAATTTTCCCGCTAGAACTGAAGGAAAGCCCATTTCTGTTGATAAGCCAAGTGGTGGCAAGGTGGCAGATCAGAAAGATGTTGAAGTTGGTAAAGGTAGATTTATACCCACCTGTTATAATTGTGGTAGAAAAGGTCACTTATCCAAAGACTGTAGGTACAGGGATGAAGCAGCATCTAAGCCCGTAGGTGGTGCGGCCTTGGAGTATTATGATTGTTCAGATGTTATTAGTCACGAGTCTCACAAAGAATGTCAGATAATGGAGGAAGTAATGCCTTTTGTTTGGAATGGTTTAGTGTCGGTAGCTGGGTCCAAACCTGTCCCCATTAAAATATTACGTGATACTGGATGTACTCAGTCGTTATTGTTAGCAGATGTGGTTCCGTTGTCGAGTGAGTCTTATACAGGGACCGATGTTTTGATACAGGGAGTAGAGTTAGCTCCAATTAGGGTTCCTTTGTATTATGTGGATTTAAAATCTGACCTAGTGTCTGGAAAGGTGAAAGTGGGTGTGAGGCCTAAGTTGCCATTTAAAGGAATATCGTTGTTACTTGGTAATGATCTAGCTGGTGGCAAGGTAGTGGTTGAGCCGATTGTCTGTGTCAAGAATTGACTTGACGTGTTAATGATTGATTGTGAGTGAAGTCGCTAGAAATTACCTTTTTGTTTATTATTCGACTATTATGCATGCTGTTTATATTTAACTGCTTTTATTGTGAACATTGATTGTTTTTATTACTATGCACTAATCTGCTTTTCATTTGCAACACTGCTATAATTGGGACTGTCCTGTCTTTAGTGTCGCCTTCCATGAAGGAATGCGGTTAACACGGTTTGGAAATCTCTACTAAATTTAAATATGACTAGGTGTTTACTTTTTTCTGGGAGATAAAAGGCAAACTAAAAATGGAATTTGGACAGACAGATAGTTACCGCGTTAGACTTAATGCATGTGGGCTATTCGGAGGTAACCGTCGGGACCAGTCAGGGTTCCGTCTTCCAAGCAGGATCTTCGTCAGGGAGATCGTGGATTTCTACTAAGTGGTCTGTGGACGCGCGTTGGTATATCGCGGGTGTTTAAGGTACTGTGTGACAATTTATTTTACTATTATTTGGTGTGACTACAGGGCGGTTGTAAAACCAGCCATTCTTTGGAACCGTTCAGTTTGGGATACGTTTGCAGTCCCTAATTTTAGTGATTTAAGCTCCTGTTTCTAATTGTTGGGAAATTCAGAAATTCGTGGGATGGAAGACCGGAACGTTCACTCTTCAGTTTACAAGCTTGAACATTACTAACAATTAAATGCATGCTAATTTTGATTTGTTCGTTACATGATTTGTATGATATAAATGCATGAATTGAATCTTCTTGCAATTAACGTAACTAAATGAGTTAATTGCACGAATTTGTTTACATATTGCAATTGAAATACATGTTTTCATTTTCAAGTGGATTTTGATTTGTTGATTTGGATGGATACCAGAACGGAAAATATCTTGATTTAAAACTAATTTATGACATTTGGTGGCAGCGGTGGGATATTTTCCGCACCAAACTTTTCACATCCTAGTCAACAAAAAGAAATGCACTTATTTTTACTCTGTATATACTACATTTGTCTATTGTCTAAAATCTTATTAACGACAAATTTTGCGATGGATATTCAGTCATTAGTTGAGTCTGGTCAGAAGTTATGATTAGCAGACGCAGAGTTACGGGAATGGGTGAAAGAACAGCAGGCAATAGCACGAACTTTTAGGGCTGATGAAAGGGATTTGGAGAAAAGTAAATTAGAAAGGGTAGAAAAGGAAAGTGAGCTTGAACGATTGAAATTAAGTGGGGTCGATACTTTAAATAAAGACCTGAATGGCAGGTCACAGAATCAGGTTGTAAAAGCTAATCCACCAAAGTTACCTCCCTTTGATGATGATCGGGATGATCTAGACTCGTACATTTTACGCTTTGAGCGATTTGCTACCTCTCAGAATTGGAGTAAGGGTGATTGGTGTACAAGTTTGTCAGCTTTGCTTTCAGGAAAAGCGTTAGAGGTCTATTCTAGGCTTGCAGATTGTGAAGCAAACGATTATGAGGTTTTAAAATCCGCCTTGCTTAGGAGGTACCAATTAACTGAGGAAGGGTTCAGAGTTAAGTTTCGGGATAGTAAGCCAGAAAAAGATGAAAGTGCTTCGCAGTTTGTAGCACGATTAGATAATTATCTTGAACGTTGGGTCTCCCTTGGTGGTTCTAGTAGGACGTATCATGGGCTTAAAGACATTTTGATGCGTGAACAGTTCATGGCTTCATGTAGTAGAGATTTGACAATGTTTCTTAGGGAAAGGCGTCCTAAAACAATCACAGACTTGGCGTCGCTCGCTGATACTTACCTTGAGGCTCATAGTTGTTCTCTTGGTGGTAAAACTAAAGGTAGTCAAGCAGATACGTTTGGGTTTCGTAGATGCCATCGCTGTGGCAGTACAGCGCACTTGGTGAGACAATGTCCCGAAAAGGATTATAGGTTCAGTGGGAGTGACAATTCAATGCATAAGGGTGGTAAGAGTGTCGGTCAAGCAGGAAATGTATGTCAAGGTAGAGTAGAGGATAAGTTGCAAGATATGTGTAGCTTAGAATCATATGCCTGTATACCCAATATGCCTGTGTCTAGGGGTTTAGTAAACGGTAAATATGTGAGTGTTCTAAGAGATTCGGGTTGTTCTGGGGCTGTTATCCAAGCCATTTTGGTAGATGAGGCGTGTAAAGCTAGTTATACGCAAAAATGTAAAATGTTGGATGGTAGTGTGATAGAGGCGCCGGTTGCTCATGTCTTTGTTGATACGCCATATTTCACAGGAGTTGTCGAGGCACTTTGTTTAGAGCAGCCATTGTATCAACTAATTCTTGGTAATTTACCAGGGGTAAGAGAACCTAATTGTCCTTTGCCAAATTGGCAGCCTATTGGTGATGTTGAGGTAGCAGCAGTTCAGACTCGTGGTCAGAAACTGAAAGAGAAAAAAGGCGTCGAACCATTGATAGTTCCATTCCCAATTAAGGAGGTCTCCCCTGATGAATTCAAAGTTTTTCAAGCTGATGATGTAGGGCTGGGAAGATTACGTAATCTTGCTAAAACAGGAGAACATCTTAGGTACAAAAACGGTGGGGACAGTTATTTTGCTTATGAAAATGGTTTGTTGTATAGATACTACTGCAAAGGGGGTGAGAGGTTAAGTAGACAGCTTGTTGTGCCGTCTAAGTTGGTACCATCTGTATTGAAGGTAGCTCATGAGTCTGTTCTGGGAGGACACTTGGGGTTAAATAAAACGGCCTCTAAAATTTACACCTGTTTCTTTTGGCCTAGGTTACGGGATGACATTGATAAATTTTGCAAGTCGTGCAAAGTTTGTCAAAAAACCTCTAGAAAGGGCGACTTACCAAAAGCACCTCTTCATAGTTTGCCTATTGTTGATGTGCCATTTCAAAGAGTAGCGGTAGATATAGTTGGGCCCTTGTATCCGGCTAGTGATCGAGGCAATAGGTATATTTTAACATACATAGACTATGCCACACGTTATCCTGAGGCCGTTGCTCTTAAGAAAATTGATACCGAAACTGTGGCCGAGGCTCTCGTTGAGTTTTACTCTAGGTTAGGAATCCCCGATACTATTTTGTCTGACCAAGGTACGCAGTTTATATCAGATGTTATGAAAGAGGTTAATCGCTTGTTGTCGATAAAACAAATGGTTACAACCCCCTATCACCCTGCATGTAATGGTCTAGTAGAACGCTTTAACGGAACTATTAAATCTATGCTCCGTAGAATGTGTTCAGAGCGACCTCGCGACTGGGACAGGTATCTTCACCCGCTTCTGTTCGCGTATCGCGAAACCGTTCAAACTAGTGTTGGCTTCTCACCATTTGAGCTCCTGTACGGTCGTGCGGCCCGTGGTCCAATGCAGGTGTTAAAAGAACTTTGGACAGGAAGTGTTCGTGACGTTGAAACAAAGACTTCTTATCACTATGTCCTTGATCTTCAAAATCGTTTGGAGACCACCTGTCAGTTAGCTAGAGAAGAATTGATGAAGGCTCAAAAACGTCAAAAACATTACTATGATAGATCCGCTAAACACCGAACACTGAAACCTGGTGACCAAGTGTTACTGTTGCTCCCTAATGAGACTCATAAACTTTTAATGCAATGGCGTGGCCCTTATGAACTGGTTGAATGTGTGGGCCCGGATAATTACAAAGTGAAAATTGCAGGGAGGGCGAGAACTTTCCATGTTAACTTGCTTAAGAAATTTGTGGCCCGAGTGGACACAACACAAACTGCAGGAGGATTATGGTGTCTAAGTGCCGCAGCGGTGATTGAACAAGGATGTCAAGAGGAAGGTTTTGTGGAGCTACCAAACTATCAAGCCAAGGAGAGCTATCGCGATGTGTTGTTGGGTGGTCGACTGGATGAAAAGCAGCAGGATGAGTTAAAGTCACTGATTTGTGAGTATGCTGATGTTTTAACTGATCGACCGGGTAGGACGGCGGTGGTAGAACATAAAATTAATTTACTTTCTGATATTCCGGTTCGTCAAAAGCCGTACCAAACACCATTCGCTCTACAAAACACTATTTCAGAGGAGGTAGCCAGTATGCTGGAGTTGGGGGTAGTTGAGCCTTCTGATTCGCCATATTGCTCGCCTGTGGTTATTGTCAAGAAAAAAGACGGCAGTAACCGCTTCTGTGTAGACTTTCGACGGTTGAACGCTATTACTGTCTTTGATTCGGAGCCAATGTCACAACCAGAGACAATATTTTCTAAACTTCATGGCAAAACATTCCTGTCAAAATTGGACTTAACTAAAGGCTACTGGCAAGTCAACCTTGAGAGTACGTCAAAAGCGTTAACGGCCTTTCAGACCCCGGTGGGGCTCTACCAATTCACGGTTTTACCGTTCGGTTTAGTGAACTCAGCGGCAACGTTCAATCGCGCCATGCGTAAGGTTCTGTTTGGTGTGTCCGATTGTGATTCGTTCGTTGACGATGTACTAATCCACTCTAAAACCTGGAAAGAACATTTGATGACATTACGTGAAGTGTTTGGTCGATTGCGAGACGCAGGTCTGACAGCAAGGCCAAAAAAATGCTATATCGGATTCCACGAGATAGATTATCTGGGGTACATCGTGGGCGGAAACTTAATGAAACCACAGGGGTCTAAAGTGGATGCGATACTCGAAGCTGAGAGGCCCGTTACAAAAAAGCAAGTGCGATCGTTTCTGGGGTTAATTGGCTACTATCGTCGGTTTGTGCCGAATTTCAGTGAAGTCGCTGTGCCTTTGACAAACCTGACTAAGAAATCTGAGCCTAACAAAGTCAATTGGCAGGAACAACAGGAACACTCATTTTTGGTCTTAAAACAGCTGCTCACTAATTGCCCTATATTAAGATCGCCAGACTTCGAGAGACCCTTTATTCTGCGTACGGATGCGTCGGGCACAGGATTGGGCGCAGTCCTGTTGCAGGAGTACGATGGTGAGAAGTTTCCTGTCATGTATCTCAGTAGAAAATTGCTGGATAGAGAAACACGGTATTCGGTCATAGAACGAGAATGTTTAGCCGTTATCTGGGCGGTTCAAAAACTGCAGCCATATTTGTACGGACGTCAGTTCATTTTAGAAACTGACCACAGGCCGCTTACTTACATGAATAAATCAAAGAACACTAATGACCGAATCATGCGTTGGGCACTAATTCTTCAACCTTACCGCTTTGAAATCAAGTCGATCAAAGGTAATGAAAACGTGGGGGCCGATTTCTTGTCCCGATGTTAGGGGTCGCTCTAAGATTCTCCATCCTTAAATGGGGGAGGGGCAAATGTCAAGAATTGACTTGACGTGTTAATGATTGATTGTGAGTGAAGTCGCTAGAAATTACCTTTTTGTTTATTATTCGACTATTATGCATGCTGTTTATATTTAACTGCTTTTATTGTGAACATTGATTGTTTTTATTACTATGCACTAATCTGCTTTTCATTTGCAACACTGCTATAATTGGGACTGTCCTGTCTTTAGTGTCGCCTTCCATGAAGGAATGCGGTTAACACGGTTTGGAAATCTCTACTAAATTTAAATATGACTAGGTGTTTACTTTTTTCTGGGAGATAAAAGGCAAACTAAAAATGGAATTTGGACAGACAGATAGTTACCGCGTTAGACTTAATGCATGTGGGCTATTCGGAGGTAACCGTCGGGACCAGTCAGGGTTCCGTCTTCCAAGCAGGACCAGCCATTCTTTGGAACCGTTCAGTTTGGGATACGTTTGCAGTCCCTAATTTTAGTGATTTAAGCTCCTGTTTCTAATTGTTGGGAAATTCAGAAATTCGTGGGATGGAAGACCGGAACGTTCACTCTTCAGTTTACAAGCTTGAACATTACTAACAATTAAATGCATGCTAATTTTGATTTGTTCGTTACATGATTTGTATGATATAAATGCATGAATTGAATCTTCTTGCAATTAACGTAACTAAATGAGTTAATTGCACGAATTTGTTTACATATTGCAATTGAAATACATGTTTTCATTTTCAAGTGGATTTTGATTTGTTGATTTGGATGGATACCAGAACGGAAAATATCTTGATTTAAAACTAATTTATGACAGTCTGCGATGAGCCATTTGTTGAACAGGACGTTTGTGATACTGGTAGTGATACAGTGGTATTTCCATCATGTGCTGTTACTCGGTCTATGAGTAAAACTGAAGAGAAAAGTAGTGTTGGTACTGGGCAGGTTGTTTGTGGTCAAGGTGTGAGAAGTGAAGAAAAGTTAGTTAGTGATGTTGGTTTGGGATCGACGAAAGGTAGTCCGTTATCACTTCAAAAAGAAAGCCTTTCGGTTGTTGTAGATCAGTTGGAAAGAGAAAAGTTAATTGTTGACCAAAGGAATGAGTTGAATCTTAAGAATTTGTTTGTAAGGGCAGTTCCATTAGAGGAATTAAACGAGTATCAAACTTGTTATTATATTAGAAATGGTGTATTGATGAGGAAGTGGCGTCCGCCCGAAGCCTCTGTTGATGATGATTGGAGAGTTGTTCATCAAGTTGTTCTCCCAACGGGTTATCGTAAAAATGTGTTATACATGGCCCATGACCAGCCAATGGCAGGGCACTTAGGTATTAACAAAACATATGGTAAAGTGCTTAAACATTTTTACTGGCCTGGGATAAAAAGTGAGGTAGCTCTATATTGCAAAACCTGTCATGTCTGTCAAATGGTTGGAAAACCAAACCAAAACCCAATAAAAGCTCCTCTTCATCCCATTCCTGCTTTTGATGAACCTTTTAGCAGAGTCTTAATAGACTGTGTAGGGCCTCTTAAGAAAACTAAGCATGGCAATGAATACTTGTTAACCATAATGTGTGCTTCCACACGTTTCCCTGAGGCTATTCCCTTGAGGAACATTAAAGCCAAAAATGTTTCTAAGGCATTAACAAAATTTTTCACATTTGTGGGCTTACCTGAAACAATACAATCGGACCAAGGGTCTAATTTCACCTCAAAGTTATTTAAGCAAGTACTTAGTCAGTTAGGGGTAAAACAAGTGTTGTCGTCAGCCTATCATCCTGAATCTCAAGGTGCCCTCGAACGATTTCACCAAACATTTAAAACAATGATTAAGACATACTGCTATGAAAATAACAAAGATTGGGATGAGGGCGTCCCTTTGCTTTTGTTTGCAGTGAGAGAGGCTGTTCAAGAATCATTGGGGTTTAGTCCATTTGAACTTGTTTTTGGACATACAGTGAGGGGGCCATTAAAACTCGTAAAAGATAAGTTATTGGAGGAAAAGGCAGAGACAAATTTGCTAACTTATGTGTCGAAGTTTAAGGAAAAACTAACAAATGCTTGTCGGTTGGCAAATGATAACTTAAAGAAAAGTCAGGTTAAAATGAAAAGTTGGTATGATGTAAACACTAAAGAAAGGGTTTTTAAACCAGGTGACTTGGTATTAGTACTTTTACCGGTTACAGGTCATCCACTACAGACAAGGTATTACGGTCCATATAAAGTGGAATCCAAATTAAATGACTTAAATTATGTTGTCAAAACACCTGATAGACGTAAGGCTAAACAACTATGCCATGTTAACATGCTAAAATTGTACAATGTAAGACAAGAGGAGGATCTTACTCCTATAGCAAGTGTTAATTCTGTTCAGGGTAGTGATATAGAAGAGTTTAATGATGGTTTGAGAAACAAAAACTCTGAAATATTGGCTAACCTTAGATCTAAATTAAGTCATTTAAAACCTGATCAGTATGATGAGTTAAGTCAGTTGTTAATTAGCTATACTCAATTATTTTCTGATGTTCCTGGTAGAACTGATTTACTCTATCATGATGTTGATGTTGGTAATTCTCAACCAGTTAAACAACACCCATAAAGGGTAAACCCTATTAAATTAAATCATGTTAAAAAGGAAGTTGAGTACATGTTAGAAAATCATATTGTAGAGCCTAGTTTTAGTAACTGGAGTTCCCCATGTGTATTGGTTCCCAAGCAAGACGGAACTTTCCGTTTCTGCACGGATTTTAGAAAAGTCAATGCTTTAACCAAAACTGACTCCTATCCTATTCCTAGGATGGAAGATTGCATTGACAGGGTTGGTCAAGCACGTTTTGTCACTAAATTGGACCTATTAAAAGGTTATTGGCAAGTTCCTCTCACTGACCGGGCAAAAGAAATATCTGCTTTTGTTACACCTATAGGTCTATATCAGTACAGTGTTTTACCATTTGGAATGAAAAATAGCGCTGCTTCGTTCCAACGCCTTGTTAATTACGTCATTTCCGGCTTGAAAGGTTGTGAAGCTTATATAGATGACATAATTGTATACAGCAGTACTTGGGAGGAACACATTGTAAGGATAAAAGCTCTTTTTGATAGATTAACTAATGCCAAGTTAACAGTTAATTTAGCTAAAAGTGATTTTGGTCATGCAACACTTGTATATCTGGGACATATAGTCGGCCAAGGACAAGTCAAACCTGTAAATGCCAAAATCATGTCTGTTGTTAATTTCCCTTCTCCAAAAACCAAAAGAGAAGTGATGAGGTTCCTTGGAATGGCCGGCTATTACCGGAAATTTTGTAAAAACTTTTCTGTTATTGCTTCTCCTCTCACGTCTTTACTTAAGAAAAGTTGTAAATTTGAATGGACACACTTGTGTCAAGAAGCTTTTGATAAACTGAAATCAATTCTTCTAAGCTCTCCTGTCCTCACAACTGCGGATTACTCCAAACAATTTAAGTTACAAGTAGACGCCAGTGAGCTTGGAATTGGTGGTGTACTTTTACAGGAAGTTTGTGGAATTGATCATCCTGTGTGTTATTACTCAAAAAAGTTCAACAAGCATCAGATGAATTACTCCACCATAGAAAAAGAATGTATAGCTTTAGTGCTTTGTTTACAACATTTTGATGTATATGTAAATGTTACACTTTACCCTGTGATTGTTTTCACCGATCATAATCCTTTGACTTTTCTGCATAAAATGAAAAATAGTAACCAACGATTACTTAGATGGAGTTTACTGCTCCAGGAATATGATCTGGTGATCAAACATATCAGAGGTAAAGAAAACCTTATTGCTGATGCTTTATCCAGGTCTAAATAACTGATTAATGAGATGTTTCGACAGTAAAGCCTACCGAGTGAAGTATGGCTCTGGATATCTATTGTATATTTATGCTATGACTTACATGTATAGTTTTTTTTTCTTTAAGATAATTGGTACGTTAAAGTTTTCATAGAATTCAAACTTTTCAATTAAGGGGGGAGGTGTTATGTATCAACTATATATTTTGATTTATGATTTCTTATGCTGTGTATCATAACTGACATTATCTAGCTATTAGACTGTGGTAACATGTTATTAGATTGCGGTTTTTGCGGTTTTGTTGGGCTGAGGCATGATTTCGCGTCAACATCGTCCTTGGTGTTACACCGGATTATTTGGAATGGCGGTTGGTTGTTTTACCTGTGACAGAGGCACGGGAAAATCGTGCTATGGGGAACTTTTCAAGGAAACTTTCGAGGAGGATTTTTCTTTTAGTTTTTTTTTGATGATGTATACGGAAGAGTAACGAACTAGGCCTGAGTTTCTGTCTTTTTGGATTTTACCATTTGATGTCATCGATGGAGTGGATTCTGTGTGTTTTTCTGGTGTTTTTCATAGTGAACACGTTGTGGGAATTTCAATAGATGCATTTAGTGCGCGAAAACTTATCCGGACAACCAATCTGCCTCCGTAGCCCGTGAGTTCGCTGACTTTGACTTTTCGTTTTTAGGACTTTTCATATTAGATAACGTAGTTAGGCTTAGGATAATTAATTTTGTTTGTTTTATGTGCTAAATTAATATATTTCGTTTCAATTTACACTTCTTGTTGTTTGTTTTGGTTGAATTTTCTGGGCTGAACCCGGAAGGCTTTTCTGGCCGTAACATACGATATGCTATTCATGTTACATTTACTCATATCGAGTTTTCTCATTATCCTCCAGGTATGGGATATGGCCCTATATCACCACCCAAATCAAGCTACGGGGGCCGAAGCCTTCCCCCTTTGTTGGTAATGTTATCCCGATAACTAAACAGGTAACGAATGAAAGTTTGATTTATCACATGTTTTGGATCAATTGTGATGACGCGGCTATCTATGCATATCAAGACTAGCACTTGTCAGCACTTGGGTACACAAAGATAGGCCCGTCATCATGATTGGTTTTGGATAGACAATTGTGATGACGCGGCTATGTATACGTGTCAGTACTTGGGTACACAAAGATAGGCCCGTCATCATGATTGGTTTTGGATAGACAATTGTGATGACGCGGCTATGTATACGTGTCAGTACTTGGGTACACAAAGATAGGCACGTCATCATGATAGGTTTTGGATAGACAATCGTGATGACGCGGCTATGTATACTTGTCGGTACTTGGGTACACAAAGATAGGCCCGTCATCATGATTGGTTTTGGATAGACAATCGTGATGACGCGTCCATGCATACGTGTCAGTACTTGGGTACACAAACATAGGCACGTCATCATGATTGGTTTTGGATAGACAATCGTGATGACGCGGCTTTGTATACTTACTTGTCAGTACTTGGGTACACAAAGATAGGCACGTCATCATGATTGGTTTTGGATAGACAATCGTGATGACGCGGCTATGTATACTTGTCAGTACTTGGGTACACAAAGATAGGCGCGTCATCATGATTGGTTTTGGATAGACAATCGTGATGACGCGGCTATGTATACTTACTTGTCAGTACTTGGGTACACAAAGATAGGCACGTCATCATGATTGGTTTTGGATGCACAATCGTGATGACGCGGCTATGTATACTTGTCAGTACTTGGGTACACAAAGATAGGCACGTCATCATGATAGGTTTTGGATAGACAATCGTGATGACGCGGCTATGTATACTTGTCGGTACTTGGGTACACAAAGATAGGCCCGTCATCATGATTGGTTTTGGATAGACAATCGTGATGACGCGTCCATGCATACGTGTCAGTACTTGGGTACACAAACATAGGCACGTCATCATGATTGGTTTTGGATAGACAGTCGTGATGACGCGGCTATGTATACTTACTTGTCAGTACTTGGGTACACAAAGATAGGCACGTCATCATGATTGGTTTTGGATAGACAATCGTGATGACGCGGCTATGTATACTTGTCAGTACTTGGGTACACAAAGATAGGCGCGTCATCATGGTTGGTTTTGGATAGACAATCGTGATGACGCGGCTATGTATACTTACTTGTCAGTACTTGGGTACACAAAGATAGGCACGTCATCATGATTGGTTTTGCATGCACAATCGTGATGACGCGGCTATGTATACTTACTTGTCAGTACTTGGGTACACAAAGATAGGCACGTCATCATGATAGGTTTTGGATAGACAATCGTGATGACGCGGCTATGTATACTTACTTGTCAGTACTTGGGTACACAAAGATAGGCCCGTCATCATGATTGGTTTTGGATGCACAATCGTGTTGACGCGGCTATGTCTACTTGTCAGTACTTGGGTACATAAAGATAGGCCCGTCATCATGATTGGTTTTGGATGCACAATCGTGTTGACGCGGCTATGTCTACTTGTCAGTACTTGGGTACATAAAGATAGGCGCGTCATCATGATTGCTTTTGGATGCACAATCGTGATGACGCGGCTATGTATACTTGTCAGTACTTGGGTACACAAAGATAGGCGTGTCATCATGATTGGTTTTAGATAGACAATCGCGATGAGCCGATGACTCGGCTATGTATACGTGTCAGTACTTGGGTACACAAAGAAAGGCGTGTCATCATGATTGGTTTTGGATGCACAATCGTGATGACGCGGCTATGTATACTTGTCAGTACTTGATTACATAAAGATAGGCGCGTCATCATGATTGGTTTTGGATGCACAATCGTGATGACGCGGCTATGTATACTTGTCAGTACTTGGGTACATAAAGATAGGCGCGTCATCATGATTGGTTTTGGATGCACAATCGTGTTGACGCGGCTATGTCTACTTGTCAGTACTTGGGTACATAAAGATAGGCGCGTCATCATGATTGGTTTTGGATGCACAATCGTGATGACGCGGCTATGTATACTTGTCAGTACTTGGGTACACAAAGATAGGCGTGTCATCATGATTGGTTTTAGATAGACAATCGCGATGAGCCGATGACTCGGCTATGTATACGTGCCAGTACTTGGGTACACAAAGAAAGGCGTGTCATCATGATTGGTTTTGGATGCACAATCGTGATGACGCGGCTATGTATACTTGTCAGTACTTGGGTACATAAAGATAGGCGCGTCATCATGATTGGTTTTGGATGCACAATCGTGATGACGCGGCTATGTATACTTGTCAGTACTTGGGTACATAAAGATAGGCGCGTCATCATGATTGGTTTTGGATGCACAATCGTGATGACGCGGCTATGTATACTTGTCAGTACTTGGGTACATAAAGATAGGCGCGTCATCATGATTGGTTTTGGATGCACAATCGTGATGACGCGGCTATGTATACTTGTCAGTACTTGGGTACATAAAGATAGGCGCGTCATCATGATTGGTTTTGGATGCACAATCGTGATGACGCGGCTATGTATACTTGTCAGTACTTGGGTACATAAAGATAGGCGCGTCATCATGATTGGTTTTGGATGCACAATCGTGATGACGCGGCTATGTATACTTGTCAGTACTTGGGTACACAAAGATAGGCGCGTCATCATGATTGGTTTTGGATAGACAATCGTGATGACGCGTCCATGCATACGTGTCAGTACTTGGGTACACAAAGATAGGCCCGTCATCATGATTGGTTTTGGATAGACAATCGTGATGACGCGTCCATGCATACGTGTCAGTACTTGGGTACACAAACATAGGCACGTCATCATGATTGGTTTTGGATAGACAATCGTGATGACGCGTCCATGCATACGTGTCAGTACTTGGGTACACAAAGATAGGCACGTCATCATGATTGGTTTTGGATGCACAATCGTGATGACGCGGCTATGTATACTTGTCAGTACTTTGGTACACAAAGATAGGCGGGTCATCATGATTGGTTTTGGATAGACAATCGTGATGACGCGGCTATGTATACTTGTCAGTACTTGGGTACACAAAGATAGGCACGTCATCATGATTGGTTTTGGATAGACAATCGTGATGACGCGGCTATGTATACTTGTCAGTACTTGGGTACACAAAGATAGGCGCGTCATCATGATTGGTTTTGGATAGACAATCGTGATGACGCGGCTATGTATACTTACTTGTCAGTACTTGGGTACACAAAGATAGGCACGTCATCATGATTGGTGTTGGATGCACAATCGTGATGACGCGGCTATGTATACTTACTTGTCAGTACTTGGGTACACAAAGATAGGCACGTCATCATGATAGGTTTTGGATAGACAATCGTGATGACGCGGCTATGTATACTTACTTGTCGGTACTTGGGTACACAAAGATAGCCCCGTCATCATGATTGGTTTTGGATGCACAATCGTGTTGACGCGGCTATGTCTACTTGTCAGTACTTGGGTATATAAAGATAGGCGCGTCATCATGATTGGTTTTGGATGCACAATCGTGATGACGCGGCTATGTATACTTGTCAGTACTTGGGTACACAAAGATAGGCGTGTCATCATGATTGGTTTTAGATAGACAATCGCGATGAGCCGATGACTCGGCTATGTATACGTGCCAGTACTTGGGTACATAAAGATAGGTGCGTCATCATGATTGGTTTTGGATGCACAATCGTGATGACTCGGCTATGTATACGTGCCAGTACTTGGGTACATAAAGATAGGCGCGTCATCATGATTGGTTTTGGATGCACAATCGTGATGACGCGGCTATGTATACTTGTCAGTACTTGGGTACATAAAGATAGGCGCGTCATCATGATTGGTTTCGGATGCACAATCGTGATGACGCGGCTATGTATACTTGTCAGTACTTGGGTACATAAAGATAGGCGCGTCATCATGATTGGTTTTGGATGCACAATCGTGATGACGCGGCTATGTATACTTGTCAGTACTTGGGTACATAAAGATAGGCGCGTCATCATGATTGGTTTTGGATGCACAATCGTGATGACGCGGCTATGTATACTTGTCAGTACTTGGGTACATAAAGATAGGCGCGTCATCATGATTGGTTTTGGATGCACAATCGTGATGACGCGGCTATGTATACTTGTCAGTACTTGGGTACACAAAGATAGGCGCGTCATCATGATTGGTTTTGGATAGACAATCGTGATGACACGGCTATGTATACTTGTCAGTACTTGGGTACACAAAGATAGGCGTGTCATCATGATTGGTTTTGGATAGACAATCGTGATGACACGGCTATGTATTCTTGTCAGTACTTGGGTACACAAAGATAGGCCCGTCATCATGATTGGTTTTGGATAGACAATCGTGATGACGCGTCCATGCATACGTGTCAGTACTTGGGTACACAAACATAGGCACGTCATCATGATTGGTTTTGGATAGACAATCGTGATGACGCGGCTTTGTATACTTACTTGTCAGTACTTGGGTACACAAAGATAGGCACGTCATCATGATTGGTTTTGGATAGACAATCGTGATGACGCGGCTATGTATACTTGTCAGTACTTGGGTACACAAAGATAGGCGCGTCATCATGATTGGTTTTGGATAGACAATCGTGATGACGCGGCTATGTATACTTACTTGTCAGTACTTGGGTACACAAAGATAGGCACGTCATCATGATTGGTTTTGGATGCACAATCGTGATGACGCGGCTATGTATACTTGTCAGTACTTGGGTACACAAAGATAGGCACGTCATCATGATAGGTTTTGGATAGACAATCGTGATGACGCGGCTATGTATACTTGTCGGTACTTGGGTACACAAAGATAGGCCCGTCATCATGATTGGTTTTGGATAGACAATCGTGATGACGCGTCCATGCATACATGTCAGTACTTGGGTACACAAACATAGGCACGTCATCATGATTGGTTTTGGATAGACAATCGTGATGACGCGGCTATGTATACTTACTTGTCAGTACTTGGGTACACAAAGATAGGCACGTCATCATGATTGGTTTTGGATAGACAATCGTCATGACGCGGCTATGTATACTTGTCAGTACTTGGGTACACAAAGATAGGCGCGTCATCATGGTTGGTTTTGGATAGACAATCGTGATGACGCGGCTATGTATACTTACTTGTCAGTACTTGGGTACACAAAGATAGGCACGTCATCATGATTGGTTTTGCATGCACAATCGTGATGACGCGGCTATGTATACTTACTTGTCAGTACTTGGGTACACAAAGATAGGCACGTCATCATGATAGGTTTTGGATAGACAATCGTGATGACGCGGCTATGTATACTTACTTGTCAGTACTTGGGTACACAAAGATAGGCCCGTCATCATGATTGGTTTTGGATGCACAATCGTGTTGACGCGGCTATGTCTACTTGTCAGTACTTGGGTACATAAAGATAGGCCCGTCATCATGATTGGTTTTGGATGCACAATCGTGTTGACGCGGCTATGTCTACTTGACAGTACTTGAGTACATAAAGATAGGCGCGTCATCATGATTGGTTTTGGATGCACAATCGTGATGACGCGGCTATGTATACTTGTCAGTACTTGGGTACACAAAGATAGGCGTGTCATCATGATTGGTTTTAGATAGACAATCGCGATGAGCCGATGACTCGGCTATGTATACGTGTCAGTACTTGGGTACACAAAGAAAGGCGTGTCATCATGATTGATTTTGGATGCACAATCGTGATGACGCGGCTATGTATACTTGTCAGTACTTGATTACATAAAGATAGGCGCGTCATCATGATTGGTTTTGGATGCACAATCGTGATGACGCGGCTATGTATACTTGTCAGTACTTGGGTACATAAAGATAGGTGCGTCATCATGATTGGTTTTGGATGCACAATCGTGTTGACGCGGCTATGTCTACTTGTCAGTACTTGGGTACATAAAGATAGGCGCGTCATCATGATTGGTTTTGGATGCACAATCGTGATGACGCGGCTATGTATACTTGTCAGTACTTGGGTACACAAAGATAGGCGTGTCATCATGATTGGTTTTAGATAGACAATCGCGATGAGCCGATGACTCGGCTATGTATACGTGCCAGTACTTGGGTACACAAAGAAAGGCGTGTCATCATGATTGGTTTTGGATGCACAATCGTGATGACGCGGCTATGTATACTTGTCAGTACTTGGGTACATAAAGATAGGCGCGTCATCATGATTGGTTTTGGATGCACAATCGTGATGACGCGGCTATGTATACTTGTCAGTACTTGGGTACATAAAGATAGGCGCGTCATCATGATTGGTTTTGGATGCACAATCGTGATGACGCGGCTATGTATACTTGTCAGTACTTGGGTACATAAAGATAGGCGCGTCATCATGATTGGTTTTGGATGCACAATCGTGATGACGCGGCTATGTATACTTGTCAGTACTTGGGTACATAAAGATAGGCGCGTCATCATGATTGGTTTTGGATGCACAATCGTGATGACGCGGCTATGTATACTTGTCAGTACTTGGGTACATAAAGATAGGCGCGTCATCATGATTGGTTTTGGATGCACAATCGTGATGACGCGGCTATGTATACTTGTCAGTACTTGGGTACACAAAGATAGGCGTGTCATCATGATTGGTTTTGGATAGACAATCGTGATGACACGGCTATGTATTCTTGTCAGTACTTGGGTACACAAAGATAGGCGTGTCATCATGATTGGTTTTAGATAGACAATCGCGATGAGCCGATGACTCGGCTATGTATACGTGTCAGTACTTGGGTACACAAAGAAAGGCGTGTCATCATGATTGGTTTTGGATGCACAATCGTGATGACGCGGCTATGTATACTTGTCAGTACTTGATTACATAAAGATAGGCGCGTCATCATGATTGGTTTTGGATGCACAATCGTGATGACGCGGCTATGTATACTTGTCAGTACTTGGGTACATAAAGATAGGTGCGTCATCATGATTGGTTTTGGATGCACAATCGTGTTGACGCGGCTATGTCTACTTGTCAGTACTTGGGTACATAAAGATAGGCGCGTCATCATGATTGGTTTTGGATGCACAATCGTGATGACGCGGCTATGTATACTTGTCAGTACTTGGGTACACAAAGATAGGCGTGTCATCATGATTGGTTTTAGATAGACAATCGCGATGAGCCGATGACTCGGCTATGTATACGTGCCAGTACTTGGGTACACAAAGAAAGGCGTGTCATCATGATTGGTTTTGGATGCACAATCGTGATGACGCGGCTATGTATACTTGTCAGTACTTGGGTACATAAAGATAGGCGCGTCATCATGATTGGTTTTGGATGCACAATCGTGATGACGCGGCTATGTATACTTGTCAGTACTTGGGTACATAAAGATAGGCGCGTCATCATGATTGGTTTTGGATGCACAATCGTGATGACGCGGCTATGTATACTTGTCAGTACTTGGGTACATAAAGATAGGCGCGTCATCATGATTGGTTTTGGATGCACAATCGTGATGACGCGGCTATGTATACTTGTCAGTACTTGGGTACATAAAGATAGGCGCGTCATCATGATTGGTTTTGGATGCACAATCGTGATGACGCGGCTATGTATACTTGTCAGTACTTGGGTACATAAAGATAGGCGCGTCATCATGATTGGTTTTGGATGCACAATCGTGATGACGCGGCTATGTATACTTGTCAGTACTTGGGTACACAAAGATAGGCGCGTCATCATGATTGGTTTTGGATAGACAATCGTGATGACGCGTCCATGCATACGTGTCAGTACTTGGGTACACAAAGATAGGCCCGTCATCATGATTGGTTTTGGATAGACAATCGTGATGACGCGTCCATGCATACGTGTCAGTACTTGGGTACACAAACATAGGCACGTCATCATGATTGGTTTTGGATAGACAATCGTGATGACGCGTCCATGCATACGTGTCAGTACTTGGGTACACAAAGATAGGCACGTCATCATGATTGGTTTTGGATGCACAATCGTGATGACGCGGCTATGTATACTTGTCAGTACTTTGGTACACAAAGATAGGCGGGTCATCATGATTGGTTTTGGATAGACAATCGTGATGACGCGGCTATGTATACTTGTCAGTACTTGGGTACACAAAGATAGGCACGTCATCATGATTGGTTTTGGATAGACAATAGTGATGACACGGCTATGTATACTTGTCAGTACTTGGGTACACAAAGATAGGCGCGTCATCATGATTGGTTTTGGATAGACAATCGTGATGACGCGGCTATGTATACTTACTTGTCAGTACTTGGGTACACAAAGATAGGCACGTCATCATGATTGGTGTTGGATGCACAATCGTGATGACGCGGCTATGTATACTTACTTGTCAGTACTTGGGTACACAAAGATAGGCACGTCATCATGATAGGTTTTGGATAGACAATCGTGATGACGCGGCTATGTATACTTACTTGTCGGTACTTGGGTACACAAAGATAGCCCCGTCATCATGATTGGTTTTGGATGCACAATCGTGTTGACGCGGCTATGTCTACTTGTCAATACTTGGGTATATAAAGATAGGCGCGTCATCATGATTGGTTTTGGATGCACAATCGTGATGACGCGGCTATGTATACTTGTCAGTACTTGGGTACACAAAGATAGGCGTGTCATCATGATTGGTTTTAGATAGACAATCGCGATGAGCCGATGACTCGGCTATGTATACGTGCCAGTACTTGGGTACATAAAGATAGGCGCGTCATCATGATTGGTTTTGGATGCACAATCGTGATGACTCGGCTATGTATACGTGCCAGTACTTGGGTACATAAAGATAGGCGCGTCATCATGATTGGTTTTGGATGCACAATCGTGATGACGCGGCTATGTATACTTGTCAGTACTTGGGTACATAAAGATAGGCGCGTCATCATGATTGGTTTCGGATGCACAATCGTGATGACGCGGCTATGTATACTTGTCAGTACTTGGGTACATAAAGATAGGCGCGTCATCATGATTGGTTTTGGATGCACAATCGTGATGACGCGGCTATGTATACTTGTCAGTACTTGGGTACATAAAGATAGGCGCGTCATCATGATTGGTTTTGGATGCACAATCGTGATGACGCGGCTATGTATACTTGTCAGTACTTGGGTACATAAAGATAGGCGCGTCATCATGATTGGTTTTGGATGCACCATCGTGATGACGCGGCTATGTATACTTGTCAGTACTTGGGTACACAAAGATAGGCGCGTCATCATGATTGGTTTTGGATAGACAATCGTGATGACACGGCTATGTATACTTGTCAGTACTTGGGTACACAAAGATAGGCGTGTCATCATGATTGGTTTTGGATAGACAATCGTGATGACACGGCTATGTATTCTTGTCAGTACTTGAGTACACAAAGATAAGCACGTCATCACGATTGTTGGATAGACTGATGGAAAAGGGAGATAATTCTTAACATTTGTATGAATGGAACCTACAGGATAAATGACAAGTTCTTTCAGAGCACATAACGATGACTTTTAACTGTAAATTGACTTAATAAGTATAGATCTATAAAGTCTCATGCAGGGAGAGAAAGATGCATATTTATATATCGGAAATAGGAGGCCGGTTGGCTGAATGGATAAGGCAGCCGGCATTTAGTGCTGGCGATAGGTGCCATACTCAGGGACGCGGGTTCGATTCCCGTTTCGGGCGTCACCCAAAAATCGGTAGAAGAATTTCTACCATATTTTCAAGCAGGTGTAATCCCAAAATAACGAGAATACTGGAAACATATATATATTGTATTTGTGTACTGTATACTGATCAAGTGGCACCTGACTAACCAATGCTAACCAATCAGTCTATCTTCCCCTTTTTCACCACTGCATATCTGTAAATCATATATGGATGGAAGCTCAATTGTATTGTATGTTTTAATATCGCAAGAGGTTAAGTAGTTCTCAAACGTATTAACATATACTCATGTACAAATGTATTCTATACATTGTACCAAGACATCGCAGTTTTCTTACTCACTCTAGGTAATAATTACTCACTAGTATGGCGTACATCATTTATACAAATCGTTGACGTTTTAACGTTTTTTTTTTCTTCTAAACATCTTTATTTCGGATTAAATGGCTGTACACTTAAGCCGTAGGCTTATACCGTGTACCATATAAGGGAAAAGATTACAATGAACATATTTGCAATGGTTTGGTCCTTTTAAAAGAAAGTTCAATAATTGTAACGCTTACGTTGTCGTTTCAACCAATCAGGAAGAGGCGCTGTGATGTAATTGTAACAAATTGCAATCTTAAAAGACAAAGTTTGTTTTAATTTCACATTTTTTTTCTTTTTAGGGGATAATTACATTTAATTTAGCAAACAAGAAAAAGTACGGAGATGCCTTTGTGTAAGTAAAAAAAATCATTGTTCCTTAATATATTACGAATTTTGTCTGCCCCATAAAATGTGGTATTCATTTGGATTTGCTAAAAAAAATAAATAATTCCTGGCTATCTCTTTTAAATGGTCTGTCGTATGTCACAGACGACTCTAAAAGCATAACTACGTTTTTTCTTTCTATCCTTGCCAACTTCTTGAGTAAGAAAACCCAACTGAAAGAACTATTATTCTGTAAATGTTTTGGGTTGAATGTGTTTCTCTCTTTTTACTCAGATCTTGGGCCGGACGAAATCCCACAATCCACGTATCGAACCCGGATATCGTTAAACAAATCTGTATTAGAGACTTCTCAAATTTTGTCAACCGCCCGGTAAGTCTCGCCGTCAACCGCCCGGTAAGTCTTGCCGTCAACCGTCCGGTAAGTCTCGTCGTCAACCGTCCGGTAAGTCTCGCCATCAACCGTCCGGTAAGTCTCGCCGGCAGACTATCAACATCGGATACAAAACTCGTTTCTTGTATAATCCTTATAGATGATCGATAACATTAGAAGACTATCCGTAAGAAACGCGTCCAGTTTTTACCTTTTCCACAGTTTCTAGGGTTTGAAATGTTAGATTAACTTACAATATCTCTAGCCGAGTGTAAAAGAGCAGTAGAAAAGCGGGTAAATGCGAGCAAACGCCGAGTGGTTTCCACGATGTTGTTGTTTTATCGAATGCTTTAAAGTCACATGATCAGTTGACTTCCTAGATGAACTCTCCAACTTCGGATTTTTCCGATAAATATGGCAACTATGGGCCTTAGAGGTTTATCCTGGACTTTAGGATTAGGGTAAATTCTAATTTTACATTGCCCATAACCATGCAAGAGAATTTCGGGTAGCTGCAAAGAAAATTAAATGAAATACCGCCCATCGTAAGAGAAAAATTGTGGATACGTATTAAAATTAAATGAAATACCGCCCACTCTATAATAAAAAAGGAATTGTGGTTAGATTTTATTTATAGCATCAATCAATTTTTACCCTCCAGCTGGGGCTACCAGTTACCTATATCCAGAAACTGACCGTGTCCACTCTATACGATGACCATTGGAAGTTTGTCAGAAGTATCCTGACGCCGGCTTTTAGTTCAGGGAAAATGAGAAAGGTATATTGGTGTTTTAATAATTTCAACTCAATGTTACAATTTGTAGGGATTGTGTTAAATTTTGTAAATTATACAACCTCATGGTGAAAGTACCGAAATCTTTAAAACTGAATGTTATTTTTTAAGATTTTTTTTTTCTACAGAAAATAAACAAAACTAAGGACACATGCACTCGCTCATCACAATTAGAATATATTTACATTAAAAAAAAAACAATAAAAGGACGATTTTAGGCATTTTTTTTCTCAAAAAATGAAAATAGGAACTTTGTAATTTTGCCCAATTTTAAAAATAAATTCTTATATCAGAACTCAAATCAATAATATAAGATATTTGTGATTTTTAGATGGTCCCTCTAATACAGACGTGCCTTGATCGCCTGGTTCAAAATTTGGATTCCCACGCCAAGTCTGGAGAAAGTTTTGAAGTCAAGAAGTAAGATTATACTGCACATGACGAGGTGGTTTCACGGTACCGACTAGATCATAGATTCACACGATAACTTCGAAAATGTACGTACGTGAAATACCCCATCGGAATACACTTCGGCTAGCTTCGCTCGCGACCGGTCGACTTTGTATTTCACGTACGCAAATGAGTAGATGGCATGAGTAGAGTGCGTCTCCACATGAGCCCTTCAATCAGGGGCAACGACATTCCCGTGTCCTCAATGTTGGCATTGCGGACTGTATCTGACTATAAAGGGTTTTATTAAAGTAGTAAGGAAACTCCCTAAATATTCATGGTGTAATCTTTGTTTTATTTATATTGGATATTTTTTCAAGAAATGATAAAATGCCAGAAATTAACAAAAGAATCACGGGTGTTACATTTGATAAAAAATAGGCAAAAAAAATCTAAACATTTTACACAACATGGCACATGTGAAAAACACCGCGAGCAAGTCTTTTAGAGCCAAAAACTCAACAAAGAATGATGCATGTTGTGTTGATTTATAATCCTATAAAAATGATCTGGCATTGTTCTTAAAATAAAGAAAAAATATATTCAGAAAAACCGCTGATTTGTTTTTAAATGCTTTCTCCAGACTGTTTGGTGGTCTAACAATGGAAGTTATCGGTGCAGTTGGTTTTGGAATAGATACGGAAGTCCAGAAGGACCTTAATGACCAGTTCCTGGTTAATGCTAAAAGGGTCTTTGATGAAAATTGGATTACAAAGCTGCCTGTTTTGATAGCATGTAAGTTTAGCAGCCCCGCAATTCGTTTTTTTTTTAATAAGGTCTTTAAGGTGGCGGGACTTACAATTTAAATAACTCATAATCTTTATCTACTTTATACGCGTGCGAATTGACTGGGAAATCTCTATGTGCCATAGTACATATCATTTTGACAGGTCAATCGAGAGATAGACTAACATATGAAAACAACAACAACAAAAAGTACCACTGGCGCGCGTACGAATAATTTTTCCACACTCCAATCATTTTCATTGAAAGTGTTATGTAACTATTTACGACATGGGTTTATGTACGCGAATAACAACACAACTATGTGATAAAGCATTTTATCTGCTATTTATAAAGTTACAGATTTATCTGTCTAAATCCTATAAAAAATATGAATAAATGTTCTCTAGAACCGGGATCAAACCATCTTCGCAAGCCAAGTTAAAATCGTCATGTCCCCATTCCGTGTTTTCCCTTGGCGGACTACTCGACTACAACCCATAAATCGAACAGCGCCAACTGGTGGTAATGTAAGAGCTGTCTTTCCTAGTCTCAGTCCTAGTACATAGTCTTAGCCAATCAGCCCTCGTTAAACAAAAGTTCAAGGTGTACACAGCCGCCATTACGTTATTTTCAGTGTAAGTGTCCGAGGATTTGATTAGCTGCGAGAAGTTTTACTCGCATCCAATCAAAACGAGCCGTCTGATTTACGGGTTTGAGTGGGGTAGTCCGCCAAGGCAAAACACGGAATGGGTTACATAAAGATTTTAACTTGGCTAGAGAAGATGGGGTCAAACATACAGCAAGGTCAGCTGGTAACACGGAGCGTTTAACGCTAACAATTTGCTTCCTCAAACATGGCAATGGTTCGATTCCAAACCATTCCAGTGAAATTGGAATAATTATTCCTTTGAGCAGAAAGCGTTATTTTTTATGACAAAAATCGGACAATGCAGAGTGCTGCTTATGCGGAATAATCGACAAGTGTGCCATTAAACATCAAATAATAAATTGAATCATTTAGACAAGAATATTCAGTACTAGGACCCTGTTTCACAAAGCGACGTAGCGTGCATTTTCACGTAAATACCATAGCAACGTATCTCTACAGTATGGGTTGCTATGGCATTTACATGAAAACTTACGCTACGCCACTTTGTGAAACAGGGTTCAGGGGCCTGTAAGCTTTCACGCAACTACCATAACAACGTATCCCAACAGTATGGATTGCCTGGACAGCTACGTAAAAACACGCTACACCGCTTTGTGAAACAGGCTCCAGACCTTTCGAATGTACTTGGTATTTTGACAGTGGCCATCGACGAATCTACCGACACCTTCACATTAAAAGGGGTTTCCCTTCGTTTCGAACTTTGAGTAAAATGAATTTTAAAAATTAAATAAATATAGTACTAATCTGTTTTACTTTCTTTGCCAGTTTTCTTCCCGTTTTTAATCCCAGTTTTTGAAGCTCTGAATCTCACAGCAGATAATCCGGAAGTGACGAATTTCTTTATCAAAATGTTGTCAAAAACCATCAAAGAAAGACGACAAAATCCATCGGTAAGTTGGTAGTTTTGCTTACAACATAGTTCAAAACGGATGACAACATTCACTCCAAAATCTTTTTCTTGTTTTGTTTCTCTTTTTATTCGTTTGGATTTATTACAGTTGATGATTGACAGCAGTTTGATGTTCTGGTTGTGTTTCTGTGTTTTAGAGTCGTAAGGATTTATTACAGTTGATGATTGACAGTAGTTTGATGTTCTGGTTTTGTTTCTGTGTTTTAGAGTCGTAAGGATTTATTACAGTTGATGATTGACAGTAGTTTGATGTTCTGGTTTTGTTTCTGTGTTTTAGAGTCGTAAGGATTTATTACAGTTGATGTTCTGGTTTTGTTTCTGTGTTTTAGAGTCGTAAGGATTTATTACAGCTGATGTTTTTTGTTTTGTTTCTGTGTTTTAGAGTCGTAAGGATTTATTACAGTTGACGATTGTATTTGACAGTTGTTTGATGTTCTGGTTTTGTTTCTGTGTTTTAGAGTCGTACGGATTTATTACAGTTGATGATTGACAGTAGTTTGATGTTCTGGTTTTGTTTCTGTGTTTTAGAGTCGTACGGATTTATTACAGTTGATGATTGACAGCAGTTTGATGTTCTGGTTTTATTTCTGTGTTTTAGAGTCGTAAGGATTTATTACAGTTGATGATTGACAGCAGTTTGATGTTCTGGTTTTGTTTCTGTGTTTTAGAGTCGAAAGGATTTATTACAGTTGATGATTGACAACAGTTTGATGTTCTGGTTTTGTTCCTGTGTTTTAAAGTCGTTTGGATTTATTACAGTTGATGATTGACAGCAGTTTGATGTTCTGGTTTTGTTTCTGTGTTTTAGAGTCGTAAGGATTTATTACAGTTGATGATTGACAGCAGTTTGATGTTCTGGTTTTGTTTCTGTGTTTTAGAGTCGTAATGATTTATTACAGTTGATGATTGACAGCAGTTTGATGTTCTGGTTTTGTTTCTATGTTTTAGAGTCGTAAGGATTTATTACAGTTGATGATTGACAGTAGTTTGATGTTCTGGTTTTGTTTCTGTGTTTTAGAGTCGTAATGATTTATTACAGTTGATGATTGACAGCAGTTTGATGTTCTGGTTTTGTTTCTATGTTTTAGAGTCGTAAGGATTTATTACAGTTGATGATTGACAGCAGTTTGATGTTCTGATTTTGTTTCTGTGTTTTAGAGTCGTAAGGATTTATTACAGTTGATGATTGACAGTAGTTTGATGTTCTGGTTTTGTTTCTGTGTTTTAGAGTCGTATGGATTTATTAAAGTTGATGATTGACATCAGTTTGACGCTCTGGTTTTGTTTCTGTGTTTTAGAGTCGTAAGGATTTATTACAGTTGATGATTGACAGCAGTTTGATGTTCTGGTTTTGTTCCTGTGTTTTAAAGTCGTTTGGATTTATTACAGTTGATGATTGACAGCAGTTTGATGTTCTGGTTTTGTTTCTGTGTTTTAGAGTCGTAAGGATTTATTACAGTTGATGATTGACAGTAGTTAGATGTTCTGGTTTTGTTCCTGTGTTTTAAAGTCGTAAGGATTTATTACAGTTGATGATTGACATCAGTTTGACGCTCTGGTTTTGTTTCTGTGTTTTAGAGTCGTAAGGATTTATTACAGTTGATGATTGACAGCAGTTTGATGTTCTGGTTTTGTTTCTGTGTTTTAGAGTCGTAAGGATTTATTACAGTTGATGATTGACAGTAGTTAGATGTTCTGGTTTTGTTCCTGTGTTTTAAAGTCGTAAGGATTTATTACAGTTGATGATTGACATCAGTTTGACGCTCTGGTTTTGTTTCTGTGTTTTAGAGTCGTAAGGATTTATTACAGTTGATGATTGACAGCAGTTTGATGTTCTGGTTTTGTTTCTGTGTTTTAGAGTCGTAAGGATTTATTACAGTTGATGATTGACAGTAGTTAGATGTTCTGGTTTTGTTCCTGTGTTTTAAAGTCGTAAGGATTTATTACAGTTGATGATTGACATCAGTTTGACGCTCTGGTTTTGTTTCTGTGTTTTAGAGTCGTAAGGATTTATTACAGTTGATGATTGACAGTAGTTCTGATGCTCTGGTTTTGTTTCTGTGTTTTAGAGTCGTAAGGATTTATTACAGTTGATGATTGACATCAGTTTGACGCTCTGGTTTTGTTTCTGTGTTTTAGAGTCGTAAGGATTTATTACAGTTGATGATTGACAGTAGTTCTGATGCTCTGGTTTTGTTTCTGTGTTTTAGCGCCGTAAGGATTTATTACAGTTGATGATTGACATCAGTTTGACGCTCTGGTTTTGTTTCTGTGTTTTAGAGTCGTAAGGATTTATTACAGTTGATGATTGACAGCAGTTTGATGTTCTGGTTTTGTTTCTGTGTTTTAGAGTCGTAAGGATTTATTACAGTTGATGATTGACAGTAGTTTGATGGTCTGGTTTTGTTTCTGTGTTTTAGAGTAGTAAGGATTTATTACAGTTGATGATTGACAGTAGTTTGATGTTCTGGTTTTGTTTCTATGTTTTAGAGTCGTAAGGATTTATTACAGTTGATGATTGACAGTAGTTTGATGTTCTGGTTTTGTTTCTGTGTTTTAGAGTCGTAAGGATTTATTACAGTTGATGATTGACAGTAGTTCGATGTTCTGGTTTTGTTTCTATGTTTTAGAGTCGTAAGGATTTATTACAGTTGATGATTGACAGCAGTTTGATGTTCTGGTTTTGTTTATGTGTTTTAGAGTCGTAAGGATTTATTACAGTTGATGATTGACAGCAGTTTGATGTTCTGGTTTTGTTTCTGTGTTTTAGAGTCGTATGGATTTATTACAGTTGATGATGGACAGCAGTTTGATGTTCTGGTTTTATTTCTGTGTTTTAGAGTCGTAAGGATTTATTACAGTTGATGATTGACAGCAGTTTGATGTTCTGGTTTTGTTTCTGTGTTTTAGAGTCGTAAGGATTTATTACAGCTTATAATGATCGACAGCAGTTTGATGTTCTGGTTTTATTTCTGTGTTTTAGAGTCGTAAGGATTTATTACAGTTGATGATTGACAGTAGTTTGATGTTCTGGTTTTGTTTATGTGTTTTAGAGTCGTAAGGATTTATTACAGTTGATGGTTGACAGCAGTTTGATGTTCTGGTTTTGTTTATGTGTTTTAGAGTCGTAAGGATTTATTACAGTTGATGATTGACAGTAGTTTGATGCTCTGGTTTTGTTTATGTGTTTTAGAGTCGTAAGGATTTATTACAGTTGATGATTGACAGCAGTTTGATGTTCTGGTTTTGTTTCTGTGTTTTAGAGTCGTAAGGATTTATTACAGTTGATGATTGACAGTAGTTTGATGTTCCAGTTTTGTTTCTGTGTTTTAGAGTCGTAAGGATTTATTACAGTTGATGATTGACAGCAGTTTGATGTTCTGGTTTTGTTTATGTGTTTTAGAGTCGTAAGGATTTATTACAGTTGATGATTGACAGTAGTTTGATGCTCTGGTTTTGTTTATGTGTTTTAGAGTCGTAAGGATTTATTACAGTTGATGATTGACATCAGTTTGATGTTCTGGTTTTGTTTCTGTGTTTAGAGTCGTAAGGATTTATTACAGTTGATGATTGACAGCAGTTTGATGTTCTGGTTTTGTTTCTGTGTTTTAGAGTCGTATGGATTTATTACAGTTGATGATTGACAGTAGTTTGATGTTCTGGTTTTGTTTATGTGTTTTAGAGTCGTAAGGATTTATTACAGTTGATGATTGACAGTAGTTTGATGTTCTGGTTTTGTTTCTGTGTTTTAGATTCGTAAGGATTTATTACAGTTGATGATTGACAGTAGTTTGATGTTCTGGTTTTGTTTCTGTGTTTTAGAGTCGTAAGGATTTATTACAGTTGATGGTTGACAGTAGTTTGATGTTCTGGTTTTGTTTCTATGTTTTAGAGTCGTAAGGATTTATTACAGTTGATGATTGACAGTAGTTTGATGTTCTGGTTTTGTTTCTGTGTTTTAGAGCCGTAAGGATTTATTACAGTTGATGATTGACAGCAGTTTGATGTTCTGGTTTTGTTTCTGTGTTTTAGAGTCGTAAGGATTTATTACAGTTGATGATTGACAGCAGTTTGATATTCTGGTTTTGTTTCTGCGTTTTAGAGTCGTAAGGATTTATTACAGTTGATGATTGACAGCAGTTTGATGTTCTGGTTTTGTTTCTGTGTTTTAGAGCCGTAAGGATTTATTACAGTTGATGATTAACAGCAGTTTGATATTCTGGTTTTGTTTCTGCGTTTTAGAGTCGTAAGGATTTATTACAGTTGATGATTGACAGCAGTTTGATGTTCTGGTTTTGTTTCTGCGTTTTAGAGCCGTAAGGATTTACAGCAGTTGATGATTGACAGCAGTCTGATGTTCTGGTTTTGTTTCTGTGTTTTAGAGTCGTAAGGATTTATTACAGTTGATGATTGACAGCAGTTTGATGTTCTGGTTTTGTTTCTGTGTTTTAGAGTCGTAAGGATTTATTACAGTTGATGATTGACAGCAGTTTGATATTCTGGTTTTGTTTCTGTGTTTTAGAGTCGTAAGGATTTATTACAGTTGATGATTGACAGCAGTTTGATGCTCTGGTTTTGTTTCTGTGTTTTAGAGTCGTAAGGATTTATTACAGTTGATGATTGGCAGCAGTTTGATGTTCTGGTTTTGTTTCTGTGTTTTAGAGTCGTAAGGATTTATTACAGTTGATGATTGACAGCAGTTTGATGTTCTGGTTTTGTTTCTGTGTTTTAGAGTCGTAAGGATTTAATACAGTTGATGATTGACAGCAGTTTGATGTTCTGGTTTTGTTTCTATGTTTTAGAGTCGTAAGGATTTATTACAGTTGATGATTGACAGTAGTTTGATGTTGTGGTTTTGTGTCTTCGTTTTAGAGTCGTTAGGATTTATTACAGTTGATGATTGACAGCAGTTTGATGTTCTGATTTTGTTTCTGTGTTTTAGAGTCGTAATGATTTATTACAGTTGATGGTTGACAGTAGTTTGATGGTCTGGTTTTGTTTCTGTGTTTTAGGGTCGTGTGGATTTATTACAGTTGATGATTGACAGCAGTTTGATGTTTTGGTTTTGTTTCTGTGTTTTAGAGTCGTATGGATTTATTACAGTTGATGATTGACAGCAGTTTGATGTTCTGGTTTTGTTTCTGTGTTTTAGAGTCGTAAGGATTTATTACAGTTAATGGTTGACAGCAGTTTGATGTTCTGGTTTTGTTTCTGTGTTTAGAGTCGTAAGGATTTATTACAGTTGATGATTGACAGTAGTCTGATGTTCTGGTTTTGTTTCTGTGTTTTAGAGTCGTAAGGATTTACAGCAGTTGATGATTTACAGTAGTTTGATGCTCTGGTTTTGTTTCTGTGTTTAGACTCGTAAGGATTTATTACAGTTGATGGCTGACCGTAGTTTGATGTTCTGGTTTTGTTTCTGTGTTTTAGAGTCGTAAGGATTTATTATAGTTGATGATTGACAGCAGTTTGATGGTCTGGTTTTGTTTCTGTGTTTTAGAGTCGTAAGGATTTATTACAGTTGATTATTAACAGCAGTTTGATGTTCTGGTTTTGTTTCTGTGTTTTAGAGTCGTAAGGATTTATTACAGTTGATGATTGACAGCAGTTTGGATGATCTTAGTGATGAAGATGGAGATATTGACACCCAGGCTCTGAAAATGAAAACCACCAAGAAAGATAAAAGTGAGATGACAGATTAATTACTCTGTTTGTATTTTTGTGTATAAATATTGACTGTGAAAAATTGCTCACTTTTGTGATGTAATATCTAATGATTGATTGATGTTTTACGCCGCATCCAAGATTATTTCACTTATTTAGCGGCGTTGAATTACAATTACTAAATGGTTATATTTTTCTATTCGAAATTATCAACCATTTTTCTCAAGAAATAAATATAAAAAAAATGTTAAGTCGAACTAGTTTTGACAATGTACGTTAAATCATATTTAGTAGATCATGGCCCTTATTTTTTCTCGATAAGCAGAGGCTAGGGTTAATTGGAAATAATAAAAAAACAAAACCAAAAAGAAAACACAATTCAGGCTTTCAGTTCTTAATAAATACTTAAAATATTTTCTCGTTACAGAATTAAACGACGATGAAGTCATAGCCCAAGCGATTATTTTCTTACTTGCTGGATTCGAAACTACGGCTAGTGCCTTGACCTTCCTGGCTTACAATTTGGCGATTCATCCTGAAATCCAAGAAAAGCTAATTACAGAAATCGACGAGACTTTGGCTGGGGTTTGTTTGATTGTTTGTTTCCTATTCACAAATGATGATGCTTTGCAAGCTAAGTAAAAGTCAAAATGGGATCATGAAATTGACTCTCTGTTTTCTTTACTTGTTGGGTTTTTTAAATTCTAAGTAAATATTTACATAATACGGATTGTTATATTGTTCTTACAGCCTAAAATTATTAGCCAGTTCATGCAGATAGTTCATGCTCGCTGAAGCTCGCAACATATTCAAAACTTACTCAACTCGTTCCATAAATTTCATATCAAATGACCACTCCTGTGAGATCCTCTATATATGTTCTTGTTTGGTGAAAAATTGACTTGCAGCCCTGCGTGTGTGATTGATTTTCGTATATTTCTACTTATTTGAAGGTTAACGAAAAATCATAACAAAGTTAGGCGATATGTCCTTTTAAGCGCAGTGATGTCATCAAATCAAGTATTGTGTAAGCTTGGTTGTCCGTGTGTATTTGTGTATTGCCATTCTCCTTTCAGGCTCCGCCCACTTATGACAATGTAATGAAATTACCTTATTTGGAAATGTGTCTGGCTGAAACTCAACGCCTCTATCCTGCAGTCGATGGGTAAGTAATATATATATATATATACTTGCTTACTTCCGGCCCGTCGTGGTGTTGACGGATAGAATGTATGGGATTGAAGGGTTAAATGCTGCAATCAACGTTATTTTAATTATTTGACTGCGATGCAAGGATGATTTGAGGTGAGGGAGGGGAGGGGGGAGGAGTTGATTCGGACCCTTTGAATGAAGACATTAACTTCATTGAATAGAATGTTCCAGTGGTCAACGCCATACTGAATTTTGATGGGGGCCTCCGTGGCTCAGTAGGTAAAGCGCTGGGCGCTCAATCCGAACAGCCTTCCACCAGTAGGTCGCGGGTTCGAATCCCACTCAGTCAAAAAAAAAAAAGAAAATAGGACAATTTCACTCGAATGACCTATATGGGATGGTTGCCAGTTACCATCGGAAGGTCGTGGGTTTCCTTCGGGCATAGATTCCGGTTTCCTCCCACAATACAACTGGCAACGCCGCCATATAAATGAAATAATCTTGAGCACGGCGTAAAACACCAAACAATCAATCAATTTCGGTCATCCTTTTTAAAACAATTATTTTTCTTTCAGAACATTACGAGTTGCCGCCAAGGACACTGTGATAGAAGGGGTGTATATCCCGGCTAATTGTAGAGTACTTCTCATGGGGTATGCTCTACAACATGACGAGAGATATTTTCCAGATCCAGAAAAGTTTGATCCAAACAGGTCAGTTTTTGCTTCAAGTCAAATGTAACAAAAATCCCTAAAGCCGAAGTGATGTCCTTGGTTCGTGTACTCAGAAATGGCCATAGTCTTTTGAGCTCAACCGGAAACTACATTTGTATATAGACAGGCACAAAGTCGAGAGGGGGTTGGATAAGCTTCACTTCAAATATTTCACCTAACAACCATTATTTCATGACAACAAAATCTATGGTTAGACGATGATCACATTGAGGGCTTTAGATATATGATCTTTCTATAAATAATATTCCTGCATTCATCTAATTAGATTCAGTTCTGAAGAGAAGGAGAAGAGAAACCCGTATGTTTACTTCCCGTTTGGAGTCGGACCCCGGAACTGTGTGGGAATGAGGCTGGCAAAGATGGAAGCCAAAATGGCGGCCGTGACAGTCCTACAGCGATATCGCTTCAAAAGGGCCCCCGAAACGGAGGTAATACATGTATTACTTTTTTTTTTATTACTTTATTTATCCATAAGTTAAACTAGAGCTTTCCGTCCCTCAGAAATTTCATAATTCAATAACACGTTTGTTATTTAATTGCACTCAAACGAAGTCCATGACGTCGCCGGACCTACTGTCTTGTATACTACGTACGGGTATCCGATCAGTTACTGTACAGGATCAATTATCGATCAATCAACTCTTATGCCTGTGGGAACACACTTCGGCTATCTTTGCTCGCTACCGGTCGACTTTGACACGCCTCGGACAGTCTACGCTTTTTATACTGTAAATTACCGTATTTTGGGCTAAATACAAATGGCGCTGAAAGTACATTAATTAAAAATATTAAAATATTTTACTACGGACGAAAAAATAAATAAAAATAATTATAAAGTTATTAAATGCTAATATCATTTAAGAAGATATTTTTTGTATATATATTATAAACCACATGATTTGTAACACAAAGTAGACAAACGCAGTTTCGGTACATATCAGGAATCCTCCAATGCTTCAATTATATAACTAATCGATGCTGAAAGTTAACAAACCGAGTGTTTCGGTCCCTTACATTATCACGGGAAGTCTTTTGTGGGGCCCTTAAGAGGGTATGGAAATTGCACGTTTCACGGCTACCTTTTTGGACGCCACATTCAAAATGACCTGCAGCCTATCAGGGGGTATTTTCACTCTGATAACTTCGGGGATTTACGTGCGTGAAATACACAACGCCGACCGGTAGTGAGCGAAGATAGCCGAAGGATGTTCCGAGTGAGGGTATTTCACGTACGTAAATAAGAGTTAAGATAGATTTCCGTTTGATAAACCTCCCACAATAAAGCTGGCAACGCCGGCATATAAGGGAAATAATCTTGAGCGCGGCGTAAAACAAACAATCAATCAATCAATCCTTTGATAAAGTCTAGTAGGTTCACTGACTGTGTCGCGTGATTTCGCGTGATTTTAGCTGTGCTTAGTTCACATGGCGACAGTTGGGTACTGATTTTATATTTGCTGTAATTTTAATGTTTGGCTCTGCCACTCGACTAGAAGCTCTGACATAAAGCCTAAAACATTTTACCGAAGTCTGTGGTTGAAATATTGACGGACCAATAAGAGAAAACTATCTAGTTGTTCTGACCCGAATGCCACAGAGGTGCAGAAGTATTGCCCTGAATCCGCCACTTTTACTCGATCATCCCTCTCCAGATGTTTTGAGACAAAGTAGGCCTACTACTTCAACGCATCACACGAATTACCAAATAAGTAAGACCAGTCTATCAGTAGTTTCACACAAAAATGCTCAAATATATCCATGATAATATAAAATAAATATTAGAACTACATCCTGGAAGTAGGCTGACCCCCATGCTCTACTTGGTAGGATTTGTTTAACCCAAGACAATATCTGAAGAAAAGTAAGTAGGGTCAACCTTTTTTGATAGGCTTAGCCTACAAAGGGGCATAATCCATGTCAACTTAAACCTCGATCGGAACTCCCTTCGGTTATCTTCGCTCGCTACCGGTCGTCTTTGACACGCACGTAAGTCCCCGAAGTTTCAGAGTGCTTAAACCTGAAAACGTATATATCATGTTTTGCCTTGACGTCCGTGGGCGCTGTCCTCTTGTTTTAGAATATATATATGAGCTGATGTAGAGCCGATAATATTTTTGATTTGTAAGAAGTATTTATGTCCAAAGATTCTCAGGAGCCAGCTAGGATGAACCCTATTGGATGTCATAACTTAAAAATACTGTACATGGAGGTCTGATGTTGTAATAACGATATAAAATTTTCGCAGAAAAAAAAACATGGGACTAGCGCCTACTGATAAACGTGATTAATACAATGACAAAGAAGTTAAACAAAACTTCACGTGTACGTTGTTATCATTAGGCTTACTGTGCTTTTTTGTTTTGTTGACAGGTTCCATTGATTTTGAAAAAGGGAAACTTTGTCCAGGCGGAAAACGGAATATGGCTGAAACTGGAACCACGAAACTAAAAAAGTTGGCCATAATTTGTAGTACAGATAACATTTTGAAGCCTCTGCCTCTAAGCATATAAACGGCTCATTGAGATCATGTTGGCGGTTTAATTGCTATAAAACTCCAATGTTACTTGAAGACGTCGTTGGGTCGTTGTGCGATTAAGTCGGCATAACTTATTAGATAACCATTGTACTCGGGGTTTGACAAAAAAACTGACAAAAGTACCCAATAAAATTCGGCCCTTAGACCAACAGGCCACCTGTGAAAACAGAATGGTAAATAAAAGTTTGGCTTAACCCTGGGAGAATTCCGACGGCCTCAGAATAGAATCTGCCTTTGTTGAATCACTGCTTCCTGTTACCCAAATCAGTTCCAATGAGGCAATGCACTGCCGAATACAGTCAATATTTTGTTGAAACAGAATTAGCTAATTGTCTGGTATTTGAATTTTATCCTTTATTCGTTATTTTTCTCATTATTTGTTGTTATTACACTTCCTTGAAAAATGGCAGAAATTCTTCTACCGATTTTTTTTAATCGAACCCGGTCTCAGAATATGGCACCTATCGTCAGTAGACTCAGCACTAAATACCGGGCTCTGTTTCACAAAGCGGCGCAGATGTTTTGCTTAACTTTCATACTAACGTATCTCTACAGTATGGGTTGCTATCGCAGTTACGTGAAAACTAACGCTACGCCGCTTTGTGAAACAGGGTCCGGCTGTATTATCCATTCAGCCAACCGGCCTCCTCGTTTATTTGCACATGTGCGCTTCAGTTGGTACGGAGTATTTGCTTTACCGACAAAGTTACCAGTTTAATGTGTTGGTAAAGCAGTTCAGGAAAGTCCCCACCTCGTTTTGGCCCCTGACTACCATCATATATCGATTAATCCAGTACCATTGGTTAAGACAATAACATCTAGTTCACGACAATAGAGAATGGGCAAGGCAGGATTCAGCAGGCTTACTGCGCTTCCCATTCTGGTCAAATAATACCGGTCAGAATGACTTTCTCTTGAGACAAAGGTGATCTTTCAAATCCCAGTTAAAAGCCAGAACGAGTAAATACATTAACATGTACAGTCCATCATTATCAGATCGAAGCTAACACTACAGACGAACAATAATCTCCGGTCTCTATTATTACAGCCACAGAATCAAAATTGCATGCGGTATTATAAACATAGATCTTCTTCGTAAAAATGTTGGTCCAGCTTAATTAAAAAGATAGTAATTTTTTTCGTCAACTGGGATAGACTGGGATAGAACAAGTCCACCGGACTTTATTCCCGCCCACCAGTACTCATTGTTTTTATCCATCTATACTGTATTTATATGAAAGGTGAATAAAATTCAATTAAAAAAATTCAATTCAAAGCATAATTTGGGCCCTAGAGTAAGGGCTGCTGATATGTTGACTGTTCAGAGGGCCCAGAGTCAAATATGTTTCTGTAGTTCCTTAAATAAATTGTCGACGTGCTAGTTGATTCCTGGTAAAATGTGTCCGATAGATACCATATCAGTTAAGCCAGTATACACGCTCAAACAAATCTAGAATTTAAAAAGTAATAAAATGGCGGGATGTATTTTGCATATGGGAAAATCTCACTCTTGCAGGAGTATCGCTGTGAACAAATTCCTTGAGAGAGCTGGCCGACCATTTGGTGTTAAAGTGGCATGAGCTACAGTACAAACATTCGAACTTTTTTCATAAATTTGGATTGTTACGACAGCTTTAAAAGTCATCAAAAAACTTACTGATTGACTTTGGAATAACGAAAACTCATACAGTGTGTGTGCTATACGAGCCGATGTATTGTCCGAAAAGTAAACAAAAATTAAATTATTTCGTCGTCACTTCTCAGATAGCACTTCATACTCGAAATGTTCATCGTCTGTCGGGACATCACATGTCTGATATCCAGCGAAAGTTCGACGAAAAACCATCGAATAAAATTAAATACCCAAAATCCGGAGTCGGACAATGCTTTTATTCTTTCTCTACATTTTAGTGGACTGGAACCTCGGACGATCTCATCTGATCCTTTTATTGATTGGTTGATTGATTGATTGATTGATGTTCTACGCCGCACTCATGATTATTTGACTTCTATGACGGCGTTACCAGGTTTAGTGGAAGGCGATACCGGGCCCTTTGTCCGCAGGTCTTTTGGCGAGTACCTGGCAACTCTCCTACATTTTTTTTCACCTTTTATTTGGTCTAAATGGGATTCGAACTCAAGCCGCATCGATGGAAGGCTTGTGTCGGACTGAGGGACTATCACTCTAACCAACTGAGCCAACGGGGCCCCTTTTTTTATTGAAACATTAAGTAAAAATATTGTCTTGTGCATTAAAAATTAACGATAGTACAGAACGACATTTATTTTATGTTTTACAAAAGATTTAGAAATGAATATGGTTGACAGGGGAGCGAGGATACAGAAGCCTCGCTTATTTTAATATGTTTTTTAATTAATTTTGCAAGGGTTGATTTAAATCCTTTTTTCATCTGACAAGATATATCCGATATTGCTCGACTTTTTTGGCTTGTCTAGTGCTAAAGGTAATCACCTGTATTGGTTTATACGGGCATTATCATCCGGTCTTGGGGTAGATATCTTTATCTTAATCCTTGTATTCATTCGCATCATTGTAGGACTTGGCTTGAAGATGGTGCTGTATCTCCACTCGATCTACTTTGTTCGTGGCGTGCATCTTGAGTAGGCTATTATATGCACATCAGTATTTAAACCCAGTATTGTTTTGTTTTTACAGCCTACGCTTTGGATTGCCCAGTTTATATCTTAACTATATAGAAAATAACCACGTTACAAATACTCGCAGCCCGGAAGATAAATGCTGTCTTTTCTAACATGATGCGATCATTTCAGTTATTTTTCCTGCTGTGGTTGAAGTTAAACATTTTTTACAAAGCCAGTGGCGATGTTCCACGTTTTTCTATCTGTTCCTCAGTAGCTAACCACTCTATGTTACCGTACGACTATAGACGATCAGCTCCCGCCATCTACATGGCATTGGAGTACATAGCTCTGAATTACGGCGATTATTTTACCATCGAATATATCTACGTCGACAGAGGAACGGATTGTTCGGCCGCCGACATGGGAGCAATAGCTTCGAGAATTTACACCCAACATGACGTGGTGGCTTTTATTGGACCAGGTATGTAAAAAAATCTAATTTTTAGAGATAAGTTTTTTTCCTTTTTACTGCTCAATTCCACTATAGCGAATTCTGATTGAAAAAACCTCCTTCTTTTTCCCCAAACAAATGATTTGTGTGTCATTAAATTATGAATATGGAACAGTTTCTTGATAACAAAGAAAGGTCTCATCTGACAATAGAGTAATGTTTTATCAATACCTGATACCACCTAATAAGTTATAACGCCAGCATGAATATGGACCAAGGTTATAAAAGAAGAATACACACTGCTTCAGAGTAACATGTCTCGACCTCTGAGCCAACGGGCAGCCATTGCTTATGAAAAGAACAAGGGTTTGAGAGATATACTAGTCAGCACTTAACTCTCTTGTCGGTTTCTACCTACGAACCAAATTACATATTTTCACTTTCTTTTCCCATTATCATATTTGCTCAATTTTAGTTTACCAGACTTCTTGCTATAGCTGAAGATCATTAAAACTTTGTCAATATATAACAAAGTATTTCAGAAAACATTTACTGACTAAGGCCAAACTCCTGTCTGTCTTCAACGTAATGAAATATCATGGGTGTTGGTTTATTACAACCTATGACTGTGTATAAAAGTCTAAATGACATACCTTTATTTAACTAATAACTTGTCTCCGTGGTAGCTTTTCCATGTGCCCGTGTGTTTTAGTGTCTATAAATTTATATATGATATAATCTTGACCAAGGTGTTAATAGCCAACACATCAAGTAAGTTTTTACGTAACTGCCATAGCAACCCATACTGTAGAGATAGGCCTACGTTGCTATGAAAGTTAAGCCAAAAATACTTCTACACCATTTTGTGAAACAGTCTCCAGGGTCGTAGTTTTCTGGTTTTCTCGGAATCCCCCCTCCTCCCTATAACGCACGACGACGCCATGTATACACAAGGAAAAAAAGCTAAGCGCCCCATGATGAAGTTAATTATTATAAATCAGCATTAATGTTAACTGTAATGCCAGTTATGATGATGATAAGAATGATGTTCTATTGGACGATTGTGGCAATACATGTGTGACAGTAACGCAAAAAACTGCATGTAATGCGATATGATTTTTTTTTTCGCGCAATTTCGCAAATTCAGTATGCTTCCCCTTAAATGTTTTGTACTTAACGCCGGTTTTGTGCAACGTGGACTCATCTTCTGTGCATACTCAAAGTGACATTTTTTACTTCAATATGTTCGCCCTGTGAAGCCAGATGGACTCTACAAGCGTCTTTTTATTTTGTTAAAATACACTTTTGATTTGACTAACGATATCCTGAATAAATGTATAGCTTATTGCGATTAATGGTGATTTCTTATCGCCAGAATGTTGCCCTTTATGATCACAATCGTTTGATTTTATCGGTCGGTGAAGACTTTCCAGGGGGGTGCTTCACTTTTTTCTTTGTGTATATTTAAGTAAAACGTTCTTTGCTTTAAAATGAGACACCGCTTACGTTTGTTGTGGTTCTCCGTTGATGGTTGGTTGTTTTAGCTCATTGGCGCGTCCATTCGTATGACGGTTCTCCGTTGACTGTCAGATTATTAGAATAATACCGAGTGATCAACCTCGGGCAAAAGGCTGCAAGTCATCTTTCCGCCAACAATGGGATTTAACAAGTTAATTAAGAAATCCCGTGCTGCTATTGTTTTCTGTCGGACAGTCAGTAAACAAACAGACAAAAGCAGACCAAACGCGCAGCCAGAAAGGGCTCTACTGCGCACTCCATTCTTTTTACCACAACAAAGCAGACATTGGAATCCTCAATATAACTCCCTTTAGGGTGATCCGTGGGAGGTGGGAAAGTTACCAATGGCCATCTAGAAACATCATCTTTATATAAACAACGGTAGAATAGCACACATTATAACGACATTCGTTCCGACTTGGCCTACGCACCTTAAAACCCGTTGGTAGGAGAAATCTACCAGTGGAGTTACCATAAAGGTTTCGATTTGACGTCTATAACAGGTTTTGAGTTTTTGGTCACGGTGTTATTCTTCTACACAATCATAATGAGTAACTGAAAATGATTTATTAGTCCTTTGATTTTTCAACTATCCCCAGTGGCGTTGGTCGGCTACGGACCAAATGACATCTCCGAAACCAATTAGTTGGATTGATTGATTAATGTTAATGCCACACTCAACAGTATTTCATTGATATGGGGGATTGATTGATTGGTTGATGTTTTACTCTGCACTCAAGATTATTTCCCTTATACGGCGGCGTTGCCATGTTTAGTGGGTGAGGAAACCAGGCTCATTGCTTGGAGGAAACCACCGACCTTCGGCGAGTACCTGGCAACTCTTCCACATACAGCGACCGAGTGAACAATCTTTTTCAATTTTCATTTGGTCTGAGTGTGATTCGAACCGGCGCCGCATAGACGGAAGGTCTGTATGGGGCTGAGAGACGATCACTCTAACCCACTGGACTACCGATATGGGGGGAAAATTAAGGTGGAAGAGCGCACATAAAATATTAGCCCCATGTAAATGTTACGGAAAGATGAACAGTCCATGGCGCTGAAACATTGGGACATTTCAAGTGAAGAAATGAGACTTTTCATATGTAAAAGGATAAAACATCTGGCTGCAATTATCATTACCGATGCCCACAAACGAACAGCGTTGTTAATGATAAAAAATTAAGACATCGCCACGTAGTTCGTTGTTTGTGAACAACACGAGCTGTCGACATTTATAATGGTGTCTTCGTCAAGTGTAGCTGAAGTAAATGAAGACACCGGTATATGTGTCGAAAGCTCGTGCTGTTCACAAACAACTAACTACGTGGTGATGTATTATTTTTTATCATTAGTCTGGACCCACGTTTAAAGAGAGTTTCAAACATTTCTTAAATAGTTATAGTTGTGATCTTGTTCATATTCTTGATCCGACCACAGCAGGGATGATTTTCATACCAGATTCTCCCGCCTTCGGAATTTGCAAAAGCCACAGATAAAAAGACCAAATAAAAAGTGGATTTTTCTCTCGATCGCCGTATGTGGAAAGTTACTAAGTACACGCCTATGGTCGGGGGTTTCCTCCAGATCTAACGTCTTCGACCACGATTCCAGTCGGGCCGCTTATCGGACGTCGGAACTGGATGTGTGCAAGAGACTTGCGAGCGTCGAATCCATTACAGAAACAACATGCGCCTCCACTATCCACCCTCCTGGCGAATCGGGGGCTCGTTTCACGAAGCAGTCGCATCGCAAACGGAGCCTAGTTGCCAATTGATACCATATTGAAGAGATACGTCGTCATGGCAACTGCGATTGATCGCACTGTGCGACGGCTTCGTGAAACGGCCCCCGGAAGTAAACACCGTACATAAACCGAAGAATATGTTTAAGGGTCCATTTGACATATATTAAATCTTGTCACGTATGTATGTTAAACTATTGAAATTTACACCTTGTCGCAATGTTGTAGAAATCTTAACAAAGATGATGTATTTAGTTATAACACTTTCTTCAGAAAAAAACATCCTTCCCAAACGTAAAAGCTTCTAACTAAAGCGGCCCATACACGATCAATTATATTGTACAAGCCTGGTTGCACAATATAATTGCGCAATAAAATATCAAGCAGAGTTTGATTCACTCAATACAATTGCGCAAGTCATCAATATCGCCCATACACGGTCAATATAATTGTTTACCACGTAAAATTGATTGCTTTTTATTTCAATAATAATTTTATTTTCAATATCTGCAACACAACACTAACATTAGCATATATGTGCACATTATTGATCTATAATTTATTTCATTCGTTCTGAATATACCAGGAGTATGGAGGCGTTAAAAGAGTCCACCTCTCTTCTCAAAGGCGATGTTAACCGGGAAGGTTTGAAGTCTCCTATGTATCACGCTATTTATTTTCATTTATTAAAGAAAATACCGCAGACAATTATATTACATTTTTCTTAAGTTCGTTTTACCAGCACGAGTGCCGTTATCTTACTGGCCGGCAAGTAAGCCAAACAAGATAGAGACACATGAGTGCGGCTAGAGTACAGTCAACCATTGCACGAACAAAAACACTTCTAACAGTGGCAATTATTATTCTAGAAGTTATACGGACTACTGTTTAAAGTGGCATGAGCTGTCAAAATTCACACTTTTTTCATAATTTCGGATCGTCACGACAGTAAGAGGCTATGAAGGCCATCGAAAAACTAAATGATTGGCGTTGGAATGAGGAAAATCCATACAGTATGTGGCCTGTACAAACCGAAAACGTGTTTGAAAGTAAACAAAATTTAAATAACCGGGACGACCATTCATTCATTCTCAGCCAAAGTTAGTTCAAAACAATACTTTATCGTACATTTTCGAGTCTAGAAGCACTTAAAAGCTTCTGAATTATACGTCTTGAGAAAAATAGCCAATAATTTCAACAATCTGTTGTAACGTCAAAATATCAACAGTTTGGCAGCTCATGCCCCTTTAAGTAATTGCTCACGGTATTGTTTAAGCTGTATGACAAAACGTAATGGAAATATGGTCACTGATCCACGTTGGTTAATTACGTGAATGACAAAGTGGATACTGGTTATGTTAGTCCTCGTTCTCTTCAGTTTAGAAACAGAAAATTCATTTAATGAAGAACCTATATATTTGCAAATAATGACAATATGTTATAACAATAAGGAGCCCCAATATAAATCATTGGTCCTGTTTTAATACCTGCAAAACCCTGTACTGGTAGTTAATACTCGTCGGGTGCAAAATGGATATTGAATGATGTCAACTACAAAATCTGACAGCAGTGAGCGTTGCCTTGTTGACTTAAAAAGGTGTTGATTGAAAGGCACTGAAGAAGATCTGCTTGTCTTCGTGGTAATTTGGATTTCTCCAGGGCTTGGCGTTTTTGTATCTCTCTTTCATCTCTTTATTGAATGCATGTATTCTGTGGTTAGGCGGCATGGAAAGGAACCTATAGGAAAATAACTTAAGAGGTTTTTGGACTAGCTAATAGTTTTCTAAAGTTGGCATCTTTAGTTGAGTTGCTATTTGATTTTGATGTTCCCCTTGAGGATATATCCATCATAGCCAAAGCATATGTTTTACACCATGTTACTTAAGGAATATGGTTCGAATTTAGGAGAACTCTAAATCCAGTTATGGGGCTTGCTCAGTGCAAGTTTGAGGACTTGCAAAGAAGATTAATATTTTTGACGCGGTATGGTTAAAGGAAACCAGGCACTGAATGTAAATCAAAGAATATAAAGAGATCTTATGTATCGTCTGAACATACGATTAAAAGTGACAGTCACTTTTAACCGTGGACAAACTGGATGAAAACATCATTTCTAATTTCATATGTATGTAAACTTTGATTGGTTCCGCTATAGTGTTGTGGCGGAAATTCATCCAATCACATTTCGCGTTGCTTAAACATGTCGATAATGAACAAAACAAAGATGGGCGATTTTTCATTTGCATGCGATTAAACTTTCAAGAGAAAACGAGTTAAGAACCCTCGAACGGGTGAGGCGCCTTGTTTACATCACCCAAATTCATCCTGTCGATGACAAGTAGCGAGAAATGCTGGCGTTTAACAAACATTTCAGACTGTTTGTTGTGGACACGACTATGTCTTCCGCAAAGGTTATCTGATCAAAATAAAAACGGAGCGTCTGATTGCACTTAGGTGCACTTATGTAAAGGTTTGCACTAAGGAATATTGGTGTATTGTATAATGTATCGTTAATCATCTAATGATATTTCGTACATTCTACCTGAATAAGCCCTGAGGCATGGTTGTTTTTAACCTAGTCACACAGACAATGCCCGGTTCCACTGCTGTCTATCATTTTTTAACAGATTGTCCTTTATTAAAATTAGTCGATTGTTTCTAAATGATCATTCTGAAGCTGCACTGACGCAAAGCCGACTGCAGAGCTTTTTATTTTCCATTGTGGTGTTACGTCAATCCCATGCTCCGGCGAGCATATCTATGTTGTTGTTCTTGATTTGCATTATAACCATGTGGTAGGGCATTTCTGGATCACATTGTAAAGCCTGTACCAAGAATGTGGTTGACGTTTCCTTGTTTTTGGTTGGTGTGCTTGAAGTGTACTCTTCTATTTCAAGTCAAAGCCGACATACCTAGTTTTTCTGTCTGCTCAGTTGTCGTCACCAATTCGACTTGGTCATACGACTACAGACGATCAGCTTCCGCCATTCACATGGCATTGGAGTACGTAGCTCTGATTTACGGTGATTATTTTACCATCGAATATATCTACGTCGACAGAGGGACGGATTGTTCGGCGACCGACATGGGAGCAATAGCTTCGAGAATTTACACCCAATATGACGTGGCGGCCTTTATTGGACCCGGTAAGATGACAAACATGTTTTGTTAAGTCAGGGTTGCGTTAACTAATAGTTATAATAATAAGTGTACATTATGCCATATGAAGTCATGTTTTGCCTCCGTATATTGTCCTGTTTGGGTACTTTCTTGAATCCGGAATCAAACACAACCTCTTTACCCATTTAGTAATCTTTAATTCGAATACATCGATAAAGATTGATTGATTGATTAATGTTCCACGCTGTATTTAAGATTATTTCGGCGGCGCTATGGGATAGGACACCAGAAGAGAGAGTATAAGCCTACATGCCTTTCGAAACCCCACTCAGAAATTGTCCTATTTTTGGCTTTGAGCTAAGTGAGATTCGAAGCAGGAAACCATCGATGGCGTATTGGAATGGAACCAGAACAGTTTTATTTCTCAATTTCCTTACGTCGTCGGGTTAGAAACATTTGTAGAGTTAAAAGCTCTGTCTGAAAAGCAGGATCACTCTAACCAAGTATGTGGTTTAAATCTTTCAAAGGCGATAGAGGTTGGATGTCACGTGTTGCACCTCCGGATGTGACTAGGTTGACAGAACTAGATCAGGTCACCTTCGTATTTGACAAAAAAAAGGAAAAGTTTCCTTATGGACAATTGTCTATCAAGGTTATTGTTTTTACTCAAACCTTTTTGTCGTAAAACTGAAAGTTCTTACCGAGAGTGTTGCCTGTCCAAATCGATGTGTATGTTTAATGTGCTGGTGTTATAATTTACTTTGTATCATGGTTGCGGCGTTTTTCTTTTGATGAGCAGTCCTCGACAAATTACGATACCCAATGGACAGAGAGTGGGCGTGGCTTAAAAGCGTTGAATAACTTCCCGATCTGGAAGTTATTGTAAGGCTCTCTTAACTGGGTATCACGACCCTCGGAATTCAAAATTTTCCCACGGCAAAAAAAAAAGGTTGCCGCGGAAAAGTTTATTTTTCACGTCAAAAGTGATTTCACCACGGCATTTTTATCCAAACAATTCGCACTGCTCTGTTAACTAAATGTGCATTGACAAAAGAAAAAATGTCAAACACTGTTCAAGAAAGATTTTTTAAATTTCTTCTTCGATTATCATAGAAACCAGCATAGAGAAAATGCTAACTTTGTCGTCTTACGTCTGACTCTGAACGGCCAATGAGACATAACTGACAGTTAGAGACATTCTGACGCCAGCCACCTGTAGAGTTGAACTTTTCAAAGTTGTGTTAGTGTGGGAATTGCGGTACATTGCATCTCTTCCAAAAAGCAGAACCTTTGACGTCATATTTAAATTAGAAATTAAACACTTAATTTTTCTGCGCCCCCCACCCCCATTTGCAAAAAAAATTTAAATAAAAAAAATAGGCCTATATTAACTGCTTGGCAAAATGGACGTCTTCTTTCAGAGAGAAATACAGAAACACGTGGCTTTTTGTAATGTAAACAGTTTTTGGTATTATTGCAGCATGAATTTAAAATACCGGTATTGAAACCAATGAAAGAAGGAAAAATACGAAGAGAAAAGATCCCTGAACAAATGTAGAAACAAACGTTTTATTTGCTATATGATTTTGGCTGAAAGCCAAGAAAAAGCACCAATTTAGGCTTACTTGAAGGCAGAGATTTATTTGGTATGGCTATATAATGTTTGCTTAAAGGGGCATGAGCTGCCAAAATGTTGATATTTTGACGTAAAAACAGAATGTTGAAATTATCAGCTATTTTTCACAAGACGTATAATTCAGAAGCTTTTTAGTGCTTCTAGTCTCGAGAATGTACGATAAAGTATTTTTTGAACTAACTTTGGCTTAGAATGAATGAATGGTCGTCCCGGTTAATTAAATTTTGTTACCTTTCGAACACTATTCCGGTTCGTATAAGCCACATATCGTATAAAACTTCCGCATTCGAATCTTTTAGTTTTTCGATGGCATTTAAAGCCTCTTACTGTCGTGATGATCACAAATTATTGTCTGGGTTAGGCTCATACATTCAAACCCTTCGAAAATAGCATGCCTATCCTCTATCTCGGCACAAATCTGAGATAATTGTATGTCATAACCACCCTTTGTTTGATCAAACATTTCGATATATGCGTCTATCGAGGACATCTTGATTTTCTATTCTGAACTAACATCTTGCACCAAATTTCATCTTGGTCAATGTTGTAAACCTTTCTGATTGGCCAGCGTTTAAACACTCGCTAGTTGATTGACAACGTCAATCATTCGTTCCATGATACAAGCACGTTATTGAATGGCTCCCTCGAGTATGGAAGAATTCTGAGAGGCGTCCTCGTGCTTCGCACTCGGCCTCTCAGAATATCTTCCATACCCTCGGGAAGCCATTCAATAACTCTAACTAATGCGATAGCAAAGTAACTCCGAATAAATTCAACAAACGCATATTGACAATCTCAATATTTCGACAAAGGTGTATTTGTCATCTTCAGGAATATGTGACAGTGTGGGAAAATACAGATTGGACAGGATGTTGTTTCTAATGACATAATATACAAAGATAAAAGAGATAATGGCATCAGACAAATATTCACGTATGTGAAATGTTAAAACAACATAGGGATGGCAGGTTAAGGTAGAATGGTCTGGGATTATGATAATTTCAAAACTATGAACAAATATACAAGTTATTTAAACAGAGTTAATTCTTTAGATGCTTTGACACCTGTGTGGAGTGTGGGAGAATTTCGACGAATGGCTAAAGATTCTTTATAAAGCAGTTCACAACAGTGATCAGAGCTGTCTATTACTTTAGAATTATTTAAAACAAACTAGGGGAGGGAAGAAGGGGGCAAATTTAATTTTCAAGTCTGTTAGGCAGGTCAAAAAGGTCTTTATATTCTTGGAATTGGGGACAGTTATAAATGTGAGAATAAATCTCACTGTTACCTGATGTATGCTCTTTTATTCTTTGAAATAAACAGCGTTCTGTGTTGCCAATGTATGAAGCAATACAACCAGGACATTTAAGAGAATAAACAATGTTGCTTTTCAGGGGGAGAGGTGTTGGGTCCTTTGTGTTGCAAAATGTACTAATTTTAGTAGTTTTCCATCGAATAATAATAATTACAGGTTTATTTAGTAGTCTTTTCAGTTTTTAGTGAACCGTTGGCCTAGTTTTTTCGTCTTCTGTTCCTACATAAGGGAGGTGGAGCCAGATTTTCGGAATATTTTTATCACATTTAGGTGTACAACAAGATGCTATGAATTGATTTATGAGCTTGGTGGAAAGCGATTTAGGGAAACCGTTCCAAGAAAGGAACTTTCGAATATTATTTAATTCTTCGTTGAGGAGGTTAGGAGAACTGCATATCTTGTAAGCTCTCGTAACTAAGGCTCTAACCCAGGCTATTTTCATCTTCTCATCTTCTTTATCTTTTCATCTTCCACATACGTGAATATTTGTCTGATGCCCTTATCTCTTTTATCTTTGTATATTATGTCATTAGAAACAACATCCTGTCCAATGTATAAATATCTGTATTTTTTCCACACTGTCACATTTTCCTGAAGATGACAAATATACCTTTGTCGAAATATTGAGAGTGTCAATATGCGTTTGTTGAATTTATTCGGAGTTACTTTGCTATTGCATTAAGCTAAGCTAATGGCATTGCATTAAGCTAAGCTAATGGCATTGCATTAAGCTAAGCTAATGGCATTGCATTAAGCTAAGCTATTCAGGGGATCAACAAGTTATAATTTACTGTTTTAGTATTTGTTAAATATTTTCATAAAGACCACCAGCCTCTGAAGCCGTTCTGACATTTGGGAAAGAAGCGATCCAATTGTCTGCGATTGAATCTTAAGAGCGTTCATGTCGACTGAGACTGGTTTATCGTTCAGCCAAACGATTACCGACTGATCAGCCTTTAAGCCCGCTCAGGGCCCTGTCTTACGAAGCTGGCGTAAAGTTGCGCATAGGCCTACAACACGGACCAGTTGCGACTAGGGCGTAAGTTCCTATAGCTTTAACACTGATTTACGTCCGACGTAACTTACGCCAGCTTTGTAAGACAGGGCCCAGGTCGACTCAATCAGTTGATCGGAAGGGAATTTCGTCACTATATTCTGCAGACTGGCACGCCACTAGGAATGACGTAACAATACAACATCTTCGAAACCAATCGAGATCTCGTGCCATTCTACGAGATCTTCAACTCGAGACATGGCTCGAGAGCCGTCGCACTCCATTTTCGCGCATAGTGAACTGTAAGAATCTTACTGAGAATTTATAATGTGTATGGTATTTAATTCTCTGTTCTATACTGTTCACAAACTTGTAACCCTACAATAATAAACTGTATCGCAAGGCCTTTGGGCAGAAATACTTGTTAAAAATCAAAAATATAATATGCACTACATCAGCTCATAAATACATTCTAAAACAAGATGGCAGCGCCCATGGATGTCAAGACAAACTATGATATGGACTTCAAGGTATTTCAAGGTATTTTATATGTATTAGGAGAGTAGCAATCAATATAACAAAACAGGTTATCGGCGGCTTTAACGTTACCTACCAGAATTATATCGAATATCTCTCTACACAACCGAGTCAACTATCAGTGTCACGTGTCGTTGTTTACAATTTTAAGGACGTCGACAGCAGCATGTCGATATATACGTACCCGATCGCGGAACCTTTTTCGGAGAACAAACTCGCAACAAATATCAAATGGCAGAGAATCTTAAATGTGACTCCTCTAATATCGTGTATGTAATCACGTGCAAAAAATGTCGCAAACAGTACGTCGGAGAAACTCAGAATTCTCTACGACAAAGAGCAGCCAACCATTTATCTAGTATAAGACTTAAACATGATGTACCCGTGGCACAACATTTCAATACTCAAGGTCATTCGGTCAAGGACCATTTTGAAATCATGCCTATTGAGAAAATCCCATTTCTCACTTCCGCTGCAGATACGAAGCACAAACGTTTGGAAAGGGAAAGTTTTTGGATTCAAACATTACAAACTATTTATCCTTTGGGTTTGAACTTGGACCCCGGAAGATGTCGTGAAAAAACTATAATACCATTTGTGTTTCAGTTTAACAAAGCTAGCATCGCTATGGCCAAGATTATAGTAGAAGAATACAAACTACTTCAAAGTAAACTTGCTCGACCTCTGACCCAAAGGCCAGTCATTGCTTATAAAAAGAACAAGAGTTTGAAAGACATACTGGTCAGGGCTAAACTCCCCTGTCTGCCTTCTACCTAGGTTTTCTGGGAAAGGGAATGGGGGGGGGCATAATATATAGTCTGACGATATTCTTACTATAGCTTAAGATGCGTAAGCATTGTCAATGTAATACAAAGTGTTCCAGAGAATTCTACTGACTAAGGACAAGCTCCTGTCAGTCGTCAACCTAATGAAATATCATAGGTTTACTTTATTACAACAATTTATGATGGGGTATAAAGGTCTAAATGATATACCTCTTTTTAACACAATTAGAAACTTGTCTCCGTGGTTATTTTAGACAAGAAGATTTTCCCTGTGCCCGTGTGTTTTAGTGTTCATAAATATATACATATAAGTCGTTGGCTTTTCTTGCACATCATGCGCAGTGCAGTGCCGGTGACAGACAATATGTGGAATTCACACGTGACTTGCGCTCCCTATAGGGAGCGGGAGTAACGTGACCATTCCACAAATTTCCTGTCACCGGCGTTGTCATTACGCATGTGGGGAGCCTTTATCGTTCGAATATGACGCTCATTTATGACGTTTTAGAACAAAAAACGTCAATCGAACTGAAACGTCATGAAAAAACGTCATCTGTCACCGGATATTGCGAAATCTCTCGGTAGACTCCCAGGCCCTATTGTTTAATCAAGCATCTGAAGGCTCTTGTGTCATATTTAAAAATCGCATTGGCTGCTTTCAATTGCTTTTATATTTCATTGAATTTTTTGCCGTAGCTAAAAACAAAGCTCATCAGAAGTTATAGTCTGTCTAATACTGTGCACCATAATGAACCCGCAAAAGTTCAACAGTAGCTTTGATAGTAGGCATACATGTACTAGAAACCAGTGGAAATATATAGTATACTTACGGGTAGCATTTCAAACAAGTATATAATGCATCTTGTCGAGAAAACTCCCATGTATTTAAAGTACCGGTCTGGTGGAGTATACTTTTAATCCTTTGGTACTTTGATCGATGAATTACCTACCTTTTCAGGAAACCGTTCCGATTGGATGATTCAATTGTGAACTACTGTGTGTCCTTCACATACAATCGATCACTGTTGGTTATCAACAAACAAATCTATTTATAATAAAGGTTCCTACATCCACTAAACTGTATCTTGTTTTGAGCAAAAAGGATGTTTTATTATTAAAGAGTACGAATTGCGTTTGTTTTTGCCTCTAGTCGTACCTACATACATACATGCATGGCTCTTGTGTTCAAGCCAACTGCGTATGATGTGCTATAAAAGGCAACGACTTATATTTATATTCATCGGAATGATACCGTAAAACGAGACCGCCGGAAGGTCGTGGATTTCCTCCGGGTATAGAGCCCGGTTTCCTCACACAATAAAACTGGCAACGCGGCCATATACTAGTTAAGTGAAATAATCTTGAGCGCGCGTAAAACACCAAACAATCAATCAATCAATTCTTGAAGAATGCACCATTAAAAGTTAACTTTAACAGTTTTGATGGCTCGACTGCGATCTCTAATGTTTCCATTGCTTAAAGGGGCATGAGCTGCCAAAATTTTGATATTTTGACGTTAAAAGAGAATGCTGAAATTATTGGCTATTTTTCTCAAAAGGTAGAATTCAGAAGCTTTTTAGTGCTTCTCGTCTCGAAAATATACCTTAAAGTACTGTTTTGAACCAACTTTGGCTTAGAATGAATGAATGGTCGTCCCGGTTATTTAAATTTTTTTTACTTTTGAACACGTTTTCCGTTCAAACAGGCCATATACTGTATGGATTTTTCTCATTCCAACGCCAATCATTTAGTTTTTCGATAGCCTTCAAAGCCTCTTACTGTCGTGACGATCAGAAGTTATGAAAAAACTGCGAATTTTGGCAGCTCATGCCACTTTAAGAAAACAATCACTGACGCAAGCAATTTGATGGAAGGGAGTTTAATGGTTATAAAAGAAATCGATTTTTTATGAAATCACTAAAGCTTTTTTTTAAGATAATGAAGTGGCATGAGCTGCCGAAATGCGGACTGTTTCCATAAATACCGATCATTGACAGAAGATGAGCGTCTCCAGGGGGTCGTTTCACAAAGCAGTCGCATCGCAAACGAGGTGTAGTTGACAATGGATACTATAGTGAAGAGATACGACCTTATGGCAACTGCGATTGATCGCACTTTGCGACGGCTTCGTGAAATGGCCCACAGATAGCAATATTCCGATGTATTCCGTGTCTGGAGTCTGTCCTCTGAAAATGACAATGCGGACACATAATGAAAATAACCATGAGATGTAACCCACCAATCAATCCAAAATAAATGAAGGGCGATCTATCGTATCTCTAACAAAGATTGAATAATAAATATTGATCATAATAATGGCTGACAATGCTCTCTGGGAAGACGATCCAACATTTGTTTTCTTTGGTTTGCTTTGTTACTTTAAATTAATAACAATCTGACGCGCAAAAGAAATAAAATTTATTCACGTTTCCTTATATGCAATAAGTTGTAAATGTCAACTCTTCCTTTCTCTACTTGGTATGAGGGTTAAAAAACACCAATGTGTCCTTTGACCCTATAAGCTGAAAGGTGCTAACATAGACAATGCCGGTTCATCGGCCGAGGAGGAAATGAATAGTGTTTTAAAGGAGTGTTCATTTGTTGAATGTTTTACACGGCTGCCAAGAATATTGTGAACATTAGTGTCTCGTCTATGTTGTTTTAAACGTATTTTATTGCACAAGAGTACACTTTCTCGACACTTTAAGCCAAGGGCTTATACTGTGCGAGATATTTATACATTAATAATTTACAGCATTTATATGGAAGACACAAAATGTTATTGATGTTAGTTTTTAATTAAAAACACACTGGCGCAATGATTACTTTCTGGACTAAAATAACGATGGCGGCACCCACCCGTCTCCACCCCCTCACTTGTTTGTAGTGTTTAACCAAGGAATGAGACCAGACAGAATTGAATTGGCAACCCCAGTGCGTCCAATGATTCCGTCTCATTGAAGACATACTGCTTCTCTGACGTGTAGTCTTTAAACTAGATACCGAATTGCGAGTAATTTCACTAAGCGAATTGGCTCTCAAATTATGGCAAACAAATCTGCTTCCAAACTTGCAATTTGCACTACAGCTCTGTAATAATGGATCATCCAACAAAAACATAGCATTCATTGAAATCAGTTTTTTCTGAATTTTTAAAGAACATACACAGCCATCATCATGGAAATTTCTGAATTAGTAAATTACCCGACACTGATTGACCCGGGAAAAAATCCTTTTAGATGGCAATTTTGGCAGTTTAAAGTCTGTCATCGGTTTCTAAAACGATTTTTTTCCGGGTCAATCAGTGTCTGATAATTTAATAATTCATACACAATTACTTACAAGAATATAAATACAAACAGATCAGGCGAATTCAAAGAAAAGAAAGGCAACTCGGAAAACTGAAGTCATAGTTGAATTATATTTTGGCAGATCTATGTAGCCAACATCAAGGGAGAAAACACCAGACATTAAACTAAAGGTACATGGGTTACATAACAGATAACATGAACAGGATATAAAAGTACTATCAGTTGGATAATGAAGAAAAAAACGACTGGGGTCAGGTTCCCATTCCGTACGTGAGAAACTCTTAGTCAGTGCTTTTGTTCCATCAATGTTTTTCTTACTTTATTATATTCCTGATGATGGCTGCGTAGATCGGCCAAAATATAGAATATCAATCAACTATGGCTTCGGTTTTCGGAGATCCATTACTTTTGTTTTATACAAAATTCTTCTGGGTTGTTGCGTTCTTCGGGTGAATTCGCTATGAAACATTTCCTTCGAATGCATGTTGACTATCACCTCGAAAAAATGTTGAAAGTCGCGCTTAATAACTTTGACTGTAAGCTGTTTAACTGGCTGCTATTGATTTACCAAATATACAGATATTGGTAAAAGGGCGTTAGATGTTATGCGGTAAGTATTTCAGACTCTGGCTTGAAGAATCATACGCTTCTTTACAATAGTCGTGTCGTAAATGAGCGTAATCGTGTATGACAAAGCACAGCTGTACAAGTTGATTATCAAACATTCAAAAGTAGGAAAGATTTCAAAAAACTATTCTTTATATACATTTGAAAACTTTGGAAAACTGTTCTTTATATACATTTGGAAGCTTTGCACAAATAACGGATGAGATTGTCTATTTATTGTAGTGTATTCAATGACAGCATCTTGTTGATCCACAGAACAAATCTTAGCATAATTCGAAAGCAAAGTTTCTAACTAACATATTTTGACAATCTTTATAGTATTTCGACACAGATATATTCTTCCTATTCACGAAAGTTACAAATAATTTCTGAAGATGACAAATATTAGATACCTTTGCAGAAGTAATGAGATTGTCAATAAACTTTTGTTGAATTTATCTGAGTTATTGTCTCTTCGAGGGAGAGTATTGTCTCTACTCTGTAGATCAACAATCGTATATTGATCAGTGAACTTGTGAAAATTACGATTTTTGTTATCCGAAATTTTGCTGTGTTTTAGGATGCAGTTTTGCGGTAGAGGTTCTTGGTTATATGGCCTCATCTTGGAACCTTCCACTCATCACGCCGGTGGGCACCAAATCCAGCCTGAGCAACAAAGTGGCTTTTAGCACTCTTACACGGCTATCCTATGATATGAGCAAGTTTGCAAAGTTTTACCGGACATTATTCACATACTTTCGTTGGAAGCACGTGGCTGTTTTATACGATCTTGACAATATATTCAGTAAAATCGTTGGCCTCAGTCTACACCCTGATTTTGAAAGCAATGGCGTGATGTCAAAAGAATTTCCGTACAACAGTGGGCAAACTCCAAATTATTACAACATTTTGGAGAAGGCCAGTAAAGTTGCCAGAGGTGAGTATGATTTCTTCTTAAGATTCAGCCACTTTTTTCCTTATAAGGATTCGACCATTAGAAAAGAAATATGCTAAATGTGGCCAGAAAAAATTGCCCATCAGAGGGCATTTAAGGCAATATGACCCGCCGAGCAGTGTGTGAAAATGGTAATCCTTAGACACAACTCCACGTCTCAATTTTTGTCTGACTCAATGGAAAATTTAGGCCATTAGAATGGCTGAATATTTAGAAGAAATACGGGTATAGTAAGTTCAGATCTGTGTGAACAATTATAACCACTAATTAAAGTGGCATGGTATACCAAGCTGTTGATTATCTTTCAATGGCATTTGACAGGTTACAATAAGGCGAAGAATTACTTATGGATAACAATTTCTTGGTTATGATAAAAAATTAAGACATCACCACGCAGTTAGTTGCTTGTGAACAAAACGGGCTTTCAACACCGATACCGATGTCTTCGTCTTCGCCCGTTACACTTGACGAAGACACCGGTATAGGTGTCGAAAGCTCGTGTTGTTCATAAACAACTTACTACGTGGTGATGTCTTAATTTTTATCATTACTATAGAACCCACGTTTAAAGAGAGTTTCAAACATTTCTAACTTCTTGGTAGACGTTTCGATGTAGTTTTTTCATCGTTATCAAAGTCAATGACAGGTGACACGATAACAGATCTGCCACGTCGCATTAAAATCTAAAACAATACGAATACCATATTGTATCGGTAATTACCTAACATAGGCGGATACTTCTTTCCATATCTAGTTGCTGTTTTAGGCCATATGCAGGTGGCTGAAATGGTGGGGATTTATTTCTATTAGAAGGCTTGTAATGTTCTCTACCGTAGATAGCCCGGATTATCGTCTTACGGCGACTGGTATTATATGGCTGCTAATGTGTCTTGTCGCTATGACGAACACGGAGAGAAAAAAAAATTCGGCCGAGCCCAGATTTCTCGGCTATACCGTAGATACTCAGTAAAAATATATTGTAAATGACACTGTTTTCTGTTATTTAGTGATGATTATGACATCGGGCGGGGATACAATGAGACAGATGATGATCGCTGCTCAAGAAAAAGGGATGACAAATGGCGAATACAGTTTTATTTTTATTCGTCTGTTTGACGGCGATGATGTTGGAGATTCTTCCTGGGAGAGAGACGATGCTCTAGACGAGGTAGATCAATTAACTTTATTCAAATGTGGCTGCATAGATCATCAATGTATACATCGATAGGTATCAAGATGATAACACATATATGAGACTCGATATCGATGATTGCCAATCAATAACCGCTAATGACACGTGCATCATTAATTTTGTTTTGTTTGTTTTTGTTTATTTCACCATAAAAAATAATAATTTTTTTAACAAAGGTAACAATATAATTAGGCGGGAATAAAGACAAATATGTCTTGTTCTATCCCAATAAGAAATAACATAATAACAAGTTACTATTAGATATGAAAGAAAACAATATCATAAGTATACGGAAATCATATATGTCATAATGGTGAAATATGACCTTTCCCATGATGGACTCCTGTGCCTGATTAATTGAATTTCCCTCATTACTTTACAATCTACTGATCAATTCAGATTTGCAGTGGGTTTTGAATAAAGATATAGAATTTATTTTCTTGACTGCTAGTGCCAGATTATTCCATAGTCTTGGACCTTTCACTTTCACCGTATAACGAGAAAGTTCGGTAGTAAAGTAAGGACGATATAGGTTAACAGTACTATTTCGGGTTGGGTATTGGTGAACAGTAGAAATATGTGTAAACAGGTCTTGCAAAGCTGCTGGTATCAAATGGTTATGATGGTAAGTTTTATGCACAAATATCAAAATGTGAAAATCATTTATTTCGAACACTGTCAAAAGATTTAGATTTTTGAATAGGGGTTCAGTGTGTTCAAACCTATGTGATGAGGATATTATTCGCACAATACGTTTCTGTAGTAAAAACAGTGGTAGGAGGTGAGTTTTGAATGTGTTTCCCCAGACTAGATTACAATAAGACAAATATGGAAGTATAAGGGAATAATACAACAAAAGGAGAGTTTTCCGACTTACAAGCTTTTTAATGTGACTAATTATGCCAATATTCCGAGAGATCTTTTTAGTCATTTCGCTTATATGCGTAGTCCAATTTAGCTTATTGTTAAAATGTACTCCTAGAAATTTAAACGATTCTACATAGTCGACGGTTTTGTCATTAATTGTTACCTCCTGAGGTTTATACTTACATCGCTTACTAGGTCTAATAAACATGCAGCTTGATTCTCTCAGTGTCTGATATGGACGAGCAGAGTCGTTCAGTAAATGTAATTCGTCACCTGAACTCACTTTTGCCTCCTTCAGTCTTAAACTTCCACGACATTGATGACGCAACATTATTGAGCTGTTTTTCAGGGTTTTTTAACGTCAAATTCACTTTACAGAAAGCTAAATTATTCATGAACGTCGATGCTGAGGTCGATTAAGGGAGAAAATTTAAATAACTGAGATGCCTATTAAACGTTTTGGGGGACCCGGTGGCTCAGTCGGTAGAATGCTTGTCCTTCAGTCTGACACAGACCTTCCAATGAAGCGTCGCGGGTTCAAATCCCATAGAGACCAAAAAACAGTTTTTACTCGATCGGAAAGAGTTGTCAGGTACTCGCAAAAGGTCGGGGATTTACTCCGGGCCAAGAAGCTGGTTTCACCCCCATCCCGCAACACTTAACCTGGCAAGGCCGTCATATAAGTGAAGTAATCTTGAGTGGGGGATGAAACATCACTCAATCAAACACAATTTTGACTGTTGCCATTTCTAAAATCTGGTTTATTTTATTCTTCTATATGTTATGTATAACAACGAAAGGCTCACAATTGAGTATGTGTACAAACATTTCGAACAATTTCTAAAGTTTTGTACAGTAACAGAGGAGATCTCCTCGTGGCCGAAAGGCTGTGGATCATCCTCTATAAATAAATAATTAAATTAAATTAAATTAAACACATCAGGTCCATATATCACATGGATATAAAATTGACTAACATTTCCGACGATCTCTCGACATTATGGGCACTATAACACATGTCCAGGCACATGGTAAATCTTCTTATCTAAAATAACATTATACAATATCCCTACCTGGCCGTACCTACCTGGTTCTCGATCGAAATGTTTCTGCATCTTTTTTTACAAGTTTAATCATAGGGAATGCCTACTACTTAAATATTAACATTCTATATAATTGGCTGCGAGTTGCCCTAGATAACGGCTCGATGTCATTGTGTAGTTTTCTGATTGTAACATGATAAATCCTTTTGCTGATTTAAATGGCTATTTCGTTTTGCTACAGTGAAAATAAACATAACAGGACCCGTGAATTTCCATCAATCGTTGCAAATGCAAACAGCAAAATAAACACGTCCGCGTTATCATATATTCATAAATGATACATTATAAAAGACTTGCTTTCCGTCGCGTCAATAAATTGCGTGACTGTGCTTTAAGCTGACACGACTATTCCACAATTTACTTGCATTGTGAAAAGTAAAATAAACATTGCATCTGTTATGAAAACATGCTAACAGTGTGTATATATGCATTATATCTCTATAAACAACTGGTGCATGTTGTCCATAACTTGTTTGTATCGTAAGTTAGTAATCTTCTGTACGAGCGTATAAACAATGGGACATAGGAGTTCCCCCCCCCCCCCCCGGCCAGGCCAGTTTACTTGTGCAAATGATGGGTCAACTATTTATGTATTTTTTTTTTATTTTTTGCTTGCCCACTGGGTTAAGTTACAGAATTAATAACTAGAAACAGATAACAACAACAAAATTACAAAAAACATCTGTAGATGAAAAAGAAAAAAATATATATATAGCATAGATAACAATATCAATATTTAAAAGAAACAATAATTGAAAGAAAACAAGATACAATCGAATAAAAGAACTGTTTAATTCGTTTAGTCTTATTTTTTAATTTATTCAAAATAAAACCATTTACATTTACAAGAATAAAAAAGCGATGATTTGTTTCTTAAAACAGGATAAAGAACTGAAAATGTCTGCGTTTGTATAAAAATGATATCACGTGTATTCGTATAATGTTCAAATCCGAATAGTAAAATCGGAGAAGCGATAACTTTCTTTCTTGGAATATGGAGGCAATATAGAAGTAGAAGTTACCGTATTCCTAGAGCCGAGATAGTGGCATCTAGCGCCAAAAATGATCATTTTATTCCACGGGTCTAGGGTTGGAGGGTTCACCCTGGAGGTCAACTGAACACGTGACTTTTAATCATTCGACAAAACGACAACATCATGAAATTCAGTTTGAAATCCTTTGCTTGCATTTACTCACTTTTTTATTCATCTCCTACACATAGCTAGGGATATCGCCAGTCACACCCAACAGTCCACACACTAGTTACTATTAAAAAAACCCGTGGACGTGGAGCTTATAACAGTGACCAGTTCAGGGAAAATCGAATCGACAGGGAGCGTCGCCATCTTGTCTGATTTCGTCAAAATTGGACTATTTCGGGAAAACCATCAACATTCAGTTTTACAGCCGAATAACGGATTGTGTAACTGGGTTCCTCGTTATTTTGTATGAATTTTACCATTGGTGTTAAACAAGGTTCTGTTCTTGGGCCCTTTTATTTGTTTTTCTTAAATGAGTCAAAAACACATCTTTGGAGCTAAAATTACCCTTTTTTGTGTGCAATACTTATGATGTCAACTCTGTTAAGACGGAAGTTTTGTGCTGTGCAATCAGATTTCAAAAAGACATCCGATATTCACATTAGTCTTTGATATTGTTCATCACTTACAGAATGATTCAGTTAACGAATTGTTTATTATCTACAATTTCCATCCTTTCACCTCTCCTTCATAACTGTCTTAATACTACATGGATAAGTAAGCTCTTTTCAGCGTCTGTTCTCATAAGTTTTCTTTGTTTTGTTTATTTGCTTGCTTATAAATTTCTGTTTTAATTTTATAGGATATATATACATGTCGATCAACTTGACACATTTTACGGGTTTACCGTTTTAACTTTAAACTGACCTGTATTTTTTTAGATTGCGCGGGAGGCCTACCAAGCGGTATTGACAGTAACACTCGCGAAACCGTCGAGTGTTGAATTCCACAACTTCACGCGAGAGGTCAGACAAAGGGCTTTGGATGAATACAATTACGACTATGGGGAGGCAGAGGTATGTCCAAGCTATTCTCCATCGTCTTAAAATTCTTTAAAAACTATCAGAACAAAGATTTTAAAAAAAGGTTTAACTCGTACCAACGAGTTTTCAGCCTGGGTCCTACATATAGTTGAAATGGTTTGGCTTAACCCATTGTCTTCGCTACATGTTTTGAGTAAAATCACCTAAATCACCAAATCCAAGTTTGCACCAAAGCTCTGACCGGGTGTTCACTCGAACGACCTATGTGGGATGGTTGCCAGTTACCACCGGACAGTCGTGGGTTTCTTCCAGGCATAGAGCCTGGTTTCATCTCACAATAAAACTGGCAACGCCGCCAAATAAGTGAAATAATCTTGAGCGCGGCGTAAAACACCAAACAATCAATCAATCAATCCACCAAATCCATCGGGTGTACGATCGAGACTTGCACGCCAATACAACAGGTCTAAGGTCTAAAACAGATATGCCATTCATTCTATCCGTTTTCCTGAACACACATTTACGCAACAGTTGTCATGAATCTTCATGACAAATATGTAGTTTGGTTTGTAGTTTTTTTTTGCATTTATTTCTTCTTTATACGTTCGCATTTGTTATCCAACAGGTAAATAACTTCATTGTTGGGTTTTATGATGCCTTCTTGGTCTACGCTAAAGCTCTAAATGATACCTTGGCGGAGGGAGGGGATCCACTTGATGGAAGAGCCATGACTATGCGCATGTGGAATAACACATACGAAGGTTATTAAAAGCTAATTTTTCACGATGGGAATTGTCCGATTGCTGAAGCTTTTCTTTTCCAATATGTTTGTCATAGTCGTCGATAATGGAGAAGCTGTAAGCCTTACAATGCAACCGGAGAAAAGGATCTTATGATAAAATATACGAATTTGTGGCTTATTTATTACGCATATACAGGTAAAATAGTTATAGAAATACTTTCGTCAATAAGATAAACATCGCCTACTTTTGGTAACAGGTTGTGTCCCTTTCTCATGTTTGTACATTAACTGAAGAAATTAGAAATTGATCAGATCGGGCTAATCAAATCAAGAATTAGCTCTGAAACTGGGGGCTGTTTCTCGACACCGACGTAACTTTGCGCCTGGTCGTAGTGTTGAAGGCATATGTTGCCATGACGTTACAACCAGGCGCAAAGTTACGTCGTTGTATAGAAACAGGCCCCAGAACCATATTTTCATCAGAGACTTTTACTTATCGCAACAAAAGAGAGTTGGTTTCTTTTTCGAAGAAAGTCTCTGAAAATATAAATAGTTTCTATGAGTTCTATCTTATCTTATTTCATTTTTTTAGAAAATCAATCTCAAGTCAGAGTTGAAGCTTTTAGTTTAGAGGTGCTTGATATGTCTCTGAGGCCTTCAAAAATCGGAATTCAATGAAAGGAAACTATATTTTGAAGCTCGTGTCACGCGGTAAAGCTGGGCGGTTTTCATTTTAAAATGCAGCATCTTGATGATGTTGTTGTTGTTGTTGTTGTAGGTATGTCGGGGCGTATTGCAATCGATGAGAACGGTGACCGGGAAACGGACTTTTCTTTACTGGATATGGATCCACGAACTGGACAATTTAGGGTACCTCTCCTTTTACCAGCTGCAGTGCACATTCAGTACCATTGTTACATCAGAAACACCAAAATTGCTAGGCCCACACTGAGATCTTACCAGCCCTGAACGTGTAAACGTCTCAGAAATAATACCTATATTGTTTTTTATCTTTCTCCAAGTACTTAATGCCAACCTGTTCTTGGTAATGTCTTTGTTAGACATATTTCTTTTAACATGTTTTAGCATATGTCTTTTTCCCCTTGTTACGGATGGCGGAAGGACTTTTTATTGTTGGTTGGTTGTTTTAGCTTATTGGCGCGTCCATTTTTTATTGTGAAATTTATCATTGCTTTTATGAACATTAACTTGTTACGCCTGTAGAAACTTGTAAATATCTCGGTATCGATATAAACGACCAATTCTATCACCTTGTAGTATTCGATTTTTTCAGGTGGTTGGGAACTATTTTGGTTCCAACAGATCGTTTTCTTTAGTAAGTAGTGCACCGATTCACTGGCCCAATGATATGGGAGTACCACCGGATGTTCCGGAATGCGGATTTCTGGGAGATGAACCAAAGTGCAATCCATACGGTAAATGATGTGAAAGATGTAAATAAGTTATTGAAACTATAGCGAATAAGCACAATATTTCACACAACTTTACCAAAACACTCGAGTGAAAATCCAATTAAAAACCAATAAGCAATGAATAATGGTATTGTTAAGATATAACTCTGATATTAAGACAGGAATAGCCATGGATTATCATTGAAGAAAAAGTCAACATATTACAATACAATAAAGAGAAAAAATTATAATATAAACATTATATATAACTGAAGTGTGTGTTGCAATTTCATTGGCCAATAGACAGTCACATGGCAGTTAATATTCCCTATATACAACATGCTTTGCTGGTTTATATAAGATGTGGTTGGAACTGATTCGACGTTACATGTTCTTTGTTGCGCAACATTTTGTTAGTGTAGTTTTTTCACTATGATTTCGTGGAGTCAGACTTTAACGTTTAGCGTGATTTACATGACGTCCATTTTGTGTTTGTAGTGTCTTAAACATTGCATCTGTCTGAAATGCTGTGGAGGTTTTGAGTAAATAAGCTAAAATGTATACCCGACATATATCGATATTTACAATAAAACAAGTATTGACTTTCCGCACAGTTAATATGATATCATAATCACCTAGAAAACAGGTATTGACCGCTGCCGTCAGGATCAGTCAATACGCGTTTCCCATGTCATTATATCATCATATGAACTGGGAGGAGAGTCAATAATTGTATAACATAAACAAATATATTCTTGAACATTAGTATAGGACATTATTCTAAAAATAATATCATAATATAGAACATCGTGATAAAGAACGTTACAATACAGAGCATGGTTATACAAGATAGTATAAATGAGAACATTATGATAAAAAATAATATAAACTATGGAACATTACAATATAGAGCATTTTAATACAAAATAGTATAAATTAGAACATTAGGATAAAAAATAATAGTATTATATAGTACAAATAAACTATTGAACATTACGATATAGAGCATTATAATATAAAATAGTATAAAATAAAACATTATGATAAAAAATAATAGTATTATATAGCACATTATAAAAAATAAAAATTTTAAACTATTGACCATAATAATTTATAATATTGATATATACAACATTATGATAAAGATTAATACTATAACAACCCTTGATGAATCTATTTACACATATTTTACCAGGTAAATAATAAGACTGAGCTTAATTAGAATCAAATCTTTAGAACACAATACGCAATGAAGATATCAACAAAATCAACAATAATGTAATAAAATAATAACAAAAAGGTGGTCGCCAAATTGTAATGAAAACGCCCCTATTTGTTAATTTGAGTGTGTAGGTAACCATCGAATAAAACTAAGAGACCTTAAATATCAATGGTTTAGTTCATCAGGCGCAATTACTACGAGTACTGTTTAATTCTTTATTTAAAGAGACATGAGCTTCCAAAATCCACATTTTTTTCATAATTTCTGATCGTCACTACAGTAAGGGGCTTTAAAGGTCATGGTAAAACTTAATGATTGGCGTTGGAATTAGGAAAATCCATACAGTATATGGCCTATACGAACCGGAATAGTGTTAGAAAAGTAAACAAAATTTAAATAACCGGGACAACCATTCATTCATTCTAAGCCAAAGTTAGTTCAAAACAATACTTTATCGTACATTCTCGAGACTAGAAGCACCAAAATACTTCTGAATTATTACCACAGCTGACCACAGGTCAAACTCAAGTTCAACCCTACCTATAGCCTTCCAGTAGATTAGGGTCTACCCTAACTCCACCCATTGAGTATTCAAAATGTCGAAGCAGAAAATCACCACAATAGAAGATCAACTAAGCACCATACTGGAAAAGATGGTAACAGGTGAGATGTTACTGGAACACCTAGATAAGACTGAATCAAAAATTGTCACTAAACTAACAACACTTGTTGAACAATTGGAAAGTAGAACATTTGTGCTTGAAAAGGACAACGATCAGCTAAAAAGGGAAATGGAAGTACTGTCTATAGATAATGAAAAAAAGCAAGAAGAAATATCAAGACTAAGACGTAAATGTAATGAACTGGACACAAAACAAAACGATCTTGAACAGCACGGACGACTTGACAGCATTCGAATCTATGGAGTTATGGAGGATAAAAAAGAAGAAACAGCAGAGGAATGTACAGGGAAAGTATTAAAATTGATAAACAAGAAACTTGAAATGAAATTAACTCTATTAGATGTAAATATTGCCCATAGGTTAGGCCCGGTACGTCCTGACATTGACGATAAGCCACGAGGTGTTATTATGAAGTTTACTTCTAGACGTACCAAAAACGAGGTAATACGTAAACGCAGGGCCCTAAAGGGCACGAAAATAGTAATAAAGGAAGATTTGACCCGGCAGAATCAACAACTTTTAAAGACAGCAAATTCTTATCCGGAAATAGAATCTGCCTGGTCGAGGGACGGTAAAATTTTTGCCAAAAACAAAGAGGATATTATCAAACAGGTCCATTCCTTAGCTTCTATTGAACAATTGATATCTATGAAAAAAACACGGCCGACTCGTAGTACTACGACGTAAACAGTGTCACTTTGACCTAGCACATAACCAGACTGTTTTGTCACAAAAAGCTAATTATAGTGCTGGACTGGTGACCACAAGGCTAAAAATAGCATTAGGCTTATTCTGTTCTCGTAATAAACAGCGGCTTTCTTTGACTGCCTTACATTCCAAGATAGCGTGATCTCTAACATAGTGTACATCTGGTTGTTGCAATATATGATTTAACTATTCCTTTTCCAAACTTCAAGTTCCTAAAACCTGAACTGGTCTCTATCGAAAACTATATATATTTATACATAGATCCATTGATTCATAGCCAATATATTTTCACTGGTTCCTTTACACAAGCGATCAGAATCAACATTTACTCTGTATACAAATTGATATGAACAAAAATGTACACAACTTGCACACATATTCATGCAACATACATTAGTACCAATTACAATGTAAACACAAATCTGTTCCTAATCAAATTATAGAACCATATAACACAATCAATAAAACAATATTATCAATATAATGTTAACTATATAATTTTGTAATCATATGTATGTATTTATCAATTTCTAAATATCAATATCAATCTTTTTCCTGACACATAGACATACTGTACCAACTGTATATATTATGGATGCCTTAAATGAATAAGTATTTAATATTTTTGTCTATTATACATTTTAAGGTTTTCATATGTTTTCAGAGGTTTTTACAATGTAAATAACTACTTGTGCAACTAAATGAACATTCTTTAAATCAACGGGGTGGCACACGCTGATAAGTGTCAACCCATGTAAATTAGCTGGCAATCATTTTTTTCTTTCATATATATTTTTTGAATTTTGTATATTTTTGTAATTCTCTAATTTATTACCTACCTGTAATTTCAAATTGAGCTTCTATGTTTTATTACAGTTTTTCCAGCATACGGTATAATTTCTCTGGCGTTTCTTGGTGTCATACTCATCATAATAGCTATTGGTGTGTTCATATACAGGTAGGTTGTTTATTATTGTATTGGATTGATTGATTGATGTTTTATACCGCACTCAAGATTATTCCACTTATATGGCGGCGATGCCAGGTTTAGTGGTGGAGGAAACCGGGCTCATTGTCCGGAGGAAACCCCCAACCTTCAGCGAGTACCTGGCAAAACACGTCATATACCACTTTTTTACGATTTACCAGGGCACAGAGTACCCTATTTTTAGAAGGAAACATATACGGAAGAGCAATGACGCCACCTCTTTTGTTTCATTTTGACGACTTAAAAATAGACAAAAAATGGAAAAGTAATAAACCAAAGGTGTTCTAAAGATATTAGCCCAAAACTGAACCGTAAAATAGATTTTTTTAATCTAGATTTTCTTACATTCTGACATCATCTAGAGCTGCAGAAGTCACGAGGGCCATATTGGCCGCAACCAGTTTGTTTTCCTGATCAAGTGATTCCGAAGACAGTCAGCAAAATCGTTCATAGGGACATCAAAATAACGATTCAGATATTTGGGCCTTCGTCAACAAAACTAAAAGGAAGTCAGCTATATAATCCCCGTCGTCGTAATAAATCTTTTTAAAAAATATGAAAGATACGAGTTCATGTTAAAGTATGTAGCCGAAAAAATATTTCTGTGCATGCCCACGGCCACGGTATCGTTTAGAGGCCACGGAGCGTATGAAAGCGGAGCGTATGAAAACGGAGCGTATGAAAACGGAGCGTATGAAACAGAGTGATTAATTGTAATATTCTTGTCAGGCGGATGAAGCTGGAATCTGACCTGGAGAGCAATTGGTGGCGGGTGAAATGGGAAGAGATTTATTCTCACAGTAGAAGTGTGATGAGGTCGTTTTTATCTACTTCCAGGGTGAGTTCCACTTTAAAGTGGCATGAGCTGCCAAAATTCACACTTTTTTCATAATTTCTGATCGTCACGACAGTAAGAGGCTTTGAAGGCCATCGAAAAACTAAATGATTGACGTTGGAATGAGAAAAATTCATACAGTATGTGGCCTGTAAGAACCTTAATAGTGTTCGAAAAGTAAACAAAATTTAAATAACCTGGACGACCTTTCATTCATTCTAAGCCAAAGTTGGTTCAAAACAATACTTTATTGTACATTCTCGAGGCTAGAAGCACTAAAAAGCTTCTGAATTATACGCCTTGAGAAAAATAGCCAATAATTGCGACATTCTGTTTTGACGACAAAATATCAACATTTTGCCAGCTCATGTCACTTTAAAATGCAGGTTTAATAATGTGTAAATGTTTTATTGAATTTTTACAGGGTTATAGGTATCAATTACTTATTAATTCAGTGAACCCCGACTTAGATCAAACGCTTGCATACAATTGACAATCCGACTGTTCAGATAGCTCATGTAAGGTTTTTGATTATGTCAGACTCGGAGAGGGTGTAATTGTGAAAATAAAATAAATAAGATAATTGTGAGTGTAAAACCCAACATATTCATAATGAAAAACTTTCTGCAATAATAGTCATTCTGAGCAATAATAACATGACAGTGTGAGTTTACACCTAAATAAACAATTAGAAACATGAATACTGGACAAGCCCAGAATACGTCGGCAATAAGACCGAAATTCAGGCCCATACCTCAGTTTCCACAAAAGTCATACTTTATGTTCAGTTTTCGTAAATAAGCGCTCTTAAAAATCACCAAACACATACAATATGATTTTTCCAACCCGATCCGTCTGATAATTATAGCCTATTTATTTTCTAAAATCCAATTTAATCCCGATTCCAATACTTAACTTCCGTATCTCAAAATCACGATACCAAAAGACCAATCTCCGATATATGTTTAAGTAAAATCTTATCTGTAATCTTTAGAGGTAAGCCAGGTAAAATATTAATCAGCAGTGGTAGATTACAAACGCCGGTATTCGATTTGTAGTTTCTTCACCAGTAGGATTACTTACATCTCAATTATACGAACTAAGACTTACTGATTTGTGGATTAGTGATCAATTGACTAATTAATAAATCGATTAAATAAAGAAAATATTTAACAAAAAATGGACTTTTATCTAAAAATGTGTCGTTTCTGAACTACCTCCAGTTAACCAACCAATCAGCCAATCAACCAGTCAACCAACCAAATAACCAACCAGTCAACCGACCAATCATCAAGCAACCAACCAATTTATCCAGAAAACATTCCGGAAAAAAACTATGTGGGATGGTTGCCAGTTACCAACGGAAGATCGTGGGTTTCCTCCAGGCATAGAGCGCGGGTTCCTCCCACAATAAAACTGGCAACGCCGCCATATAAGTGAAATAATCTTGAGCGCGGCGTAAAGCACCAAACAATCAATCAATCCGGAAAAAAATGTTTAAATGTCTTTACCATTAAAATAATATATTATTTATTTCCAGGCCGAAGCTCATAGCTCATCAGTCACAGCTGCTGACGCCCAAATCATGTTTACAAAAGTCGCCATGCACAAGGTAAACCTTTCCTTTTCAAACAATAAAACATCCAATGTTTGAGATGGTAAATAACACAGATTGAACTACCTGTGTTTAGAAATTGCCAAGACCTTTGTTAATGAGTCAAAGCAAGATAATATACATATATATTTCCATTTTATTTGATTGATTTGAGTGTTTATGCACCCCACAAAGCATGGACTTACAACATTAATATACATACAGGTTTTGAGAACAAATGCTAAAACCAAGATGATTTGTGAAAGGCGGGAATAAAGTCCGAAGGACTTGTTCTATCCTAGCCGAGAAATCTGGGCTCTGCCAAATTACTTCCATAATGAAAAAACAACATTTTTGAACTTGTCCCGCCGAAAAAGAAAACGGCGGCGCAAATTTCCCAATAAATAAGCAAAGAATAAAATATTTTCCACTGCATTCCGATAGTATAGACCACGAAGAAGGAGTTTGTCAAACTTACGCCGCTGTAAAGTGGTAAACTTTCCCTTATGCAGTCAATATTTGTTTCGAAATCCACTGTTTTTTTAACCTGACGTAACCGCCATAGTAAAACATTTAACAGACCAGTTAAACCAGTTACAGATACTAAAGTGGCATGAGCTGGCAGTCCGACTAACATGCATTAGTATAAATTTGCATAGCTAGAAACTTGACATATAAACACTAGTCTTCGAAAAGGATCTTAAGACTTTACATGAAACACAGAGGATTCACAAAAGCAATAAAAGAATAAAATAGGATGATCATTCAAAGCCTCAGTAAAAAGTTTGCATTTCGTGTACATTTTCGAGGCTGGTAGCACTAAAAAGCTTCTAAAATAGCCGATTATTTCAACATTGTATTTCAGCAAAAAAAATCTGGAACTTCATGGCATTTTATGGCTTACTAAGAATTATGTATATTTCCACCCTGGAAATTTAAAAATATTTTTATTTATAACAGTTTTATTAGTCAATATTTTATTATATTAATATTAATATTCTTATTTTTTTCTAAGATAATTTTCCTGTGTAAAGAAACATATTTTTAACCCTGTTAATCACGAGGGCACTTATCTTAATGTTAATTAGACTTACGTGAACGTTAATTATTTAACCACGGTCAACATAAAAGTGTATATCTTTAGCTAGAATCGATAGGAAGGATGTAAACATTGCTCGGAGTTTTCTATGGATGACTATACCTTTGATGTGCGTCTTTGTCTCGTTCGGTAAATTACCCGTTTATTTTTGGTTCAGCTATTTTCTTTTCATCAAGTACAAAGCATGCTCACACAACGGTAATGTCTCTGAACAGGAATAATGGTGCGTTTTGTGTTGGTGGACTGAATTATACTAACGCAGGCTTTAAGATCTCTATATGTACTCCATTAAAAATCATTCCGTTTCATTATTTATGAAAGAATAAAATACGTGTACTTAATCTCTAATAATAGGATACCCAGGCAATGGTTTATAAAGTAGCATGAACTGTCATAGATCGAGAATTCGGTGAAACAGAAAAAGTTTATTGTTCATTATTTTTTATAAAAAAAGTACACAAATAAGAGCTATACGTTGCTACCAATTTCCGGAATGTACTCTCAGGTAGTTTTTTAAGCTCCAGAACCCCTAAAATGTACTCATACATCCTGGTTATTTAAAGTGGCATGCGCTGCCAAAATGTTGATATTTTGACGTAAAAACAGAATGTTGAAATTATCAGCTATTTTTCTCAAGACGTACAATTCAGAAGCTTTTTAGTGCTTCTAGTCTCGAGAATCTATGATAAAGTATTGTTTTGAACTAACTTTGGCTTAGAATGAATGAATGGTCGTCCCGGTTATTTAAATTTTGTTTACTTTTCGAACACGTTTTCGGTTCGTACAGGCCACATACTGTATGGATTTTCCTCATTCCAACGCCAATGATTGAGTTTTTCGATGGCCTGTAAAGCCTCTTACTGTCGGGACCATCAAAAATTATGAAAAAAGTGTGAATTTCGGCAGCTCATGCCCCTTTAAAGTGGCATGCGCTGCCAAAATGTTGATATTTTGACGTAAAAACAGAATGTTGAAATTATCAGCTATTTTTCTCAAGACGTATAATTCCTAAGCTTTTCAATGCTTCTAGTCTCGAGAATGTACGATAAAGTATTGTTTTGAACTAACTTTGGCTTAGAATGAATGAATGGTCGTCCCGGTTATCTAAATTTTGTTTACTTTTCGAACACATTTTCGGTTCGTACAGGCCACATGCTGTATGGATTGTCCTCTTTCCAACACCAATAATTTTTTTTAGATGGCCTTTCAAGCCTTTTACCGTCGTGGCGATCAGAAATTATGAAAAAAGTGTGAATTTTGGCAGCTCATGCCACTCTAAGTTTTGTCCGTTACGTGTTTGGTTTGTACGGGTTACTGGCTTTGCCGATATTTTTCATTTCATTGTCAAGCCTTTAGTTTTTCGAGATGCTTTAAACGCTCAACCTTTCGTAAGAATCAGAAATTATTTAAAAAATATTGGCAGCTCATGCCACTAATTGATCAACGATAAAGCAAGATAACATACTAAATGATAAACATCTTTTTAACACAATTAGAAACTTGTCTCCATGGTTATTTTAGACAAGAAGATTTTCCCTGTGCCGTATGTTTTAGTGTTCATTAATATATATATATGTTTCCATTTGATTTGATTGATTTGAGTGTTTATTCACCCCACAAAGCATGGACTTACAACATAAATATACATACAGGTTTTGAGAACAAATGCTAAAACCAAGATGATTTGTCTAAGGCGTATTCGTCATAGCCCAGATTACTTCCATAATGAAAAAACAATATTTTTGAACTTGTCCCGCCGAAAAAAACGGCGGCGCAAATTTTGACAACAAATAAGCAAAGAATAAAATATTTACCACTACATTCCGATAGTATAGACTACGAAGAAAGAGTTTTTCAATCTTACACGACTGTAAAATGGTAAACTTTCCCTTATGCAGTCAATATTTGTTTCGAAATCCCTTGGCTTTCAACCTAACGTAACCGCCATAGTAAAACATTTAAAGGCCCACTTGCCGCCGTAGCCTGTTTAAATTTGCTAAGAAAACCAATTTACATGAGCTTACTACGACTAATACCACTAAACTTAACCATAGGACACATAAAACATGTCTAGTTAGCTTTAGACTGTAAACATAGGGTGAAAAACAAACGAAGAATCGAAGCCTGATTACAACAACAACTATCAGTGTCGGTCAACTTTAGTGTTGGACTACCCTCCTTTCAGGCCTTTGTATCTGTGGTTTACACTCAAACAATTATCAGCAGGCTTTTCCAGTCGCTGTTAACCGATCGTCAGTCTGTATTTCTCAGATAAATAGGCCTACGTAAAATTACACTGTGCCGTTAGTTCACTCACTCGACTGAAACATAAAATCGCCAATAGGGGGCAGTTCGGTTTGTTTACGTTCCGGGTACGTAACAATTCAAATTTTCAAATTCAAATTAAAAATACAAAGTGACGTCCAAACTTTTAAAATTTTGGTAAAAATAGAAAGTTCCTAACTTATATTGTCTGGAAAAAATACAGAATACGGTCTTTCTTTTTTAATGTAAACAATATTCCTGATTTTCGCGGCAAGTGTGCCTTTAACCGACCAGTTAAACTGTGCGGGGCGTCGTGGAAATACGTCACTCGTATATCTTCGGTCATGACCTACATGTACTTCCGCCCTGCACCAGTGACAGATCTCCATTTTTACAAACGAGCACCAGTAGACAATTAATTTTCCATTTGCCATAATGTTAACGTTTGGCTCTGTCACTCGGTTAGAAACATTCGCCCAGCTAAAAGCCTTGGTGGAAACTCAGAACCACCCTAAACAAGTCTGCAGTTCAAATCGTGACGACCAATAAGGGAGAAATCTCAAGATTTTCACTTCCGAAGGGGACAGGGGTGCAGACGACACAAGTCACATTGTTGTTAAGGGCCAAATCACCCCCACGTCATACAGCTCAATCCGCCACTTTTATTCAATCTTCACCTTTCATATATTTTTTAGGCAAACTATTACTTCATTGAGTCACATCAATACTCAAAAACATATTCCTAGTTTATGAAAAGTCCCACGGGGAAAAGTCTCACGGGTCGTTTGCTCGGCACCGCCAGAGAGAGCTGTGAGGAGCATGCGCAATTTGAAAATTAGGTCGACTATGTCCGCTCTCTTGTCACTTTTGTGAAAGATAGCAAGTATCTTAGGGGAATCGTTCCTAAAACAACAGTTACGTACAAGCCGTGTGCCTGAAAATCTTGCCTACGGTCTCGTCTTTTGGTTCGTAGGCCTATAGACCACATAATGTATGGATTTTCCTCATTCCAACGCCAATCATTTAGTTTTTGATGGCTTCCAAAGCCTCTTACTGTCGTGACTATCAGAAATTATGAAAAAGTTTCAATTTTGGCAGCTCATGCCACTTTAAGTATTAATCATTTTGATTAAACAATTTAATTGCTGAAATTAATTTGCGGGAATTTTCATCTGAAAGTTTATTCCTCGCAGATAAAGAGTCTTACAATTTGCCAGGTAAAACGTACGACGGGTTCTTTTTGTTGTATTTGTTATATTGAAATGGGCTCTTTTTACTAAGTTATTCATTTTAACGAAAATATTCCCAACAAGTTTTAAATATTCATAATGATTTATAATAATCTCTTTCCCTATTAGCACAATAATCATTACTGAACTGTTCGCGATATGACATAAGAGTATCTAGCATTATACAATGGAAATAAAACATGTATCAAAATTACTTACTTTTACAAACTAAGAACTGACAGTTCTTAGATAGAAAACTGTAACCCGAGAACTCACAAAGTTCACTGGTATAGCAGTATAGATCCGATGATCAAGAAATATAATACCACACAGTAAAATCTTGAAAACACACGGTTAAACTCTTTGCCCAGATAAAACTAAAATCAAAATCAAACTGATGGATGTTATAGAAAGCCTAATAGTAACATTCCATTTCGCATCCAAATATCATAGCACACTAGTTAACATCACTGAGTAGTTGGAAACTTACTACCGAGATAAAAACACAACGTCTTTTATAGAGACTTCCAGTAATTCCAGACTATTCCGACTAACATGCATTAGTATAAATTTGCATAGATATAGAAACTTGACACATAAACACTAGTCTTCGAGAAGGATCTTTAGACTTTTACATGAAACACAAAAGCAATTAAAAAATAAAATAGGATGAGGGAAAACTCAATGGAGATTAATAAACTTAATACACATAATACTGTGACGAACGTTCGATCATTCAAAGCCTTAGTAAAAAGTTTGCATTTCGTGTACATTTTCGAGACTGGTAGAACTAAAAAGCTTATAAAATAGCCGATTATTTCAACATTGTATTTCAGCAAAAAAAATCTGGAAGTTCATGGCACTTTATGGCTTACTAAGAATTATGTATATTTCCACCCTGGAAATTTAAAAATATTTTTATTTATAACAGTTTTATTAGTCAATATTTGTTTACATCCATCTTAAGATAATTTTCCTGTGTAAAGAAACATATTTTGAACCCTGTTAATCACGAGGGCACTTATCTTAATGTTAATTAGACTTACGTGAACGTTAATTATTTAACCACGGTCAACATAAAAGTGTATATCTTTAGCTAGAATCGATAGGAAGGATGTAAACATTGCTCGGACGTTTTCTATGGATGACTATACCTTTGATGTGCGTCTTTGTCTCGTTCGGTAAATTACCCGTTTATTTTTGGTTCAGCTATTTTCTTTTCATCAAGTACAAAGCATGCTCACACAACGGTAATGTCTCTGAACAGGAATAATGGTGCGTTTTGTGTTGGTGGACTGAATTATACTGACGCAGGCTTTAAGATCTCTATATGTACTCCATTAAAAATCATTCCGTTTCATTATTTATGAAAGAATAAAATACGTGTACTTAATCTCTAATAACAGGATACCCAGGCAATGGTTTATAAAGTAACATGAACTGTCATAGATCGAGAATTCGGTGAAACAGAAAAAGGTTATTGTTCATTATTTTTATTAAAAAAGTACACAAATAAGAGCTATACGTTGCTACCAATTTCCGGAATGTACTCTCAGGTAGTTTTATAAGCTCCAGAACCCCTAAAATGTACTCATACATCCTGGTTATTTAAAGTGGCATGCGCTGCCAAAATGTTGATATTTTGACGTAAAAACAGAATGTTGAAATTATCAGCTATTTTTCTCAAGACGTATAATTCAGAAGCTTTTTAGTGCTTCTAGTCTCAAAAGTGTACGATAAAGTATTGTTTTGAACTAACTTTGGCTTAAAATGAATGAATGGTCGTCCCGGTTATCTAAATTTTGTTTACTTTTCGAACACATTTTCGGTTCGTACAGGCCACATGCTGTATGGATTGTCCTCTTTCCAACACCAATAATTTTTTTTAGATGGCCTTTCAAGCCTTTTACCGTCGTGGCGATCAGAAATTATGAAAAAAGTGTGAATTTTGGCAGCTCATGCCACTCTAAGTTTTGTCCGTTACGTGTTTGGTTTGTACGGGTTACTGGCTTTGCCGATATTTTTCATTTCATTGTCAAGCCTTTAGTTTTTCGAGATGCTTTAAATGCTCAACCTTTCGTAAGAATCAGAAATTATTTAAAAAATATTGGCAGCTCATGCCACTAATTGATTGCGTTTATGCAGCAAGGGAAAACATCCAGCCAAACGTGTCCGTTCACTATATAGAGCAACTTGATAGATTTCAATAGAAGTATGCAGTTTATTCCTACGATTTTTTGCTGATTTTTGAGACATTTTTAAAAGTCAGCATTACGAGTATAACAGTTAAGGAAGTAGATCCGCCATGTTGATATCCACAGGCAGTCTGCTGAGTGAACCAGCCAATAAAAGTGTAAGTTTCAGTCACATGTCTCTCTTCAGGCCAAGCTGGCTTTGAACAAAGAGAGTAGATTAACAAGAGTGGTCACTTCATCCAATCAGCATTGCCGGCATGTTCTTCTGCCCCCCTAGCGGAAGTGTGTTCCGACTGTACACTATTCGACTGGTGGGCGCCCCCTACAGAAAGGAGGGTCCTAATAATCGAATCGTGTCAGTTCAAATTCAACATGGCGCGGACAAAGTGACCACTCTTGTCAATCTACTCTCTTTGCTTTTAATCCACTGCCTGGAAAGGTCCGCACTTATTTTCACTCTCCATTTAAAATACATTAGCGCTAAATCCAAATTGGACATATTCCATCGTTGAAGTGTTTTTTAAAATTAATTCTGCTATTTATCCCCCACTTTGCACTACATTGTGTGGTACCAAACTTAGTTTTATATGCTAAGTAGTGAAATACTGAATATTATAGTCAGATAAATAAAATTAAACATACAGATCACCATAGTGAAGCACGATTGTCAGCCCTTATATTTCATGCGTGCAGTTTGTAGACACGCGAAAGGCTCAACCTCTATTACAATCGAGATCTCGTGCCATTCTACGAGATCTTCAACACGAGACATGGTATCTCAACGAATGGCAGTAGGATCAATCCCTATTTTAGATTGCCTATATTATTCATACGCTATGCTTTCAGATGTTGTTCAAATGCCACTTTTTAACTAGTGTGGAACTAAAGTGTTTTTTACCAGCTATTTATTATCAACTTCGGTCGCTCCTTGGGTGTAACCATCCATTTAGTACATAAAGCCACTAAATGGATAAGAGTCGAAGAATTCTCTAATCCGGAACACACATCTGTCTCCGGTAAAGTAAGACGCCAATTTTTGCAATAAAAAGTGCAATCCAACAAATAACGAAAATCCCGTTAAAGTGCCATGAGCTGCCGAAATTCACACTTTTTTCATAATTTCTGATCGTCACGACAGTAAGAAACTTTGAAGGCCATCGAAACATTAAATGATAGGCGTTGGAATGAGGAAAATCCATACAGGATGTGGCCTGTGCAAACCAAAAACCAAAAAAGTAAACAAAATTTAAATAACCGGGACGACCATTTATTCATTCTATGACAAAATTAGTTCAAAACAATACTTTACCGTACATTTTCGAGACTATCAGTAATAAAAAGCCTCTGAATTGTACGTCTTGAGAAAAATAGCCGATCATTTTAACATTCTGTTATAGTGACCAAATATCTCAATTTTAGCAGCTCATGGCACTGTAAATATGAAAGGCTCCGTAATGGCTTCGTATTATAGATTATAACAATACTGGTGTCTAATTAGTATTAATTTTCTGTTGGTGTTTTTCAGGGAAACTTGGTCAGTGTCAAAAAACTTCCACTGAAATCCATATCAATAAACAGAGAAATTAAAATCGAGTTGAAACAGGTGAGCCTGAGAAACCACTTTTTTGTTGTATCAATTTTATATATTTCTCTATTCTGAAATACATGCATAACTGAGCGAGGTAAATATATATGTCAGTTTACTAGTATGAGGAAATAGCACATTTCAGATGGTGCAAAGCAATGAACTATATGGACACGTCTCATTATGGTTTGGGTCTGACTTGTGCCGCCATTGATAGTTGAAGCGCGCGTGCATAACAGATCTGGATCGAACTTGCACCATCTCCTAGTAATGGCGGCATTCGATGCAAATCAAATACCATGTGAACTCCATACCACGCATATAGTTCATTGGGTCTGACTTGTGCCGCCATTGATAGTTGAAGCGCGCGTGCATAACAGATCTGGACCAAAATTGCACCATCTAGTAATGGCGGCATTCGATGCACATACCATGTTCATTGGTGCAAACGTGCAGAAAGGAAGAAATTGGTCGACTGATTTTTATCCCCTAATGCAATGTCTTCTTATGGACAATATCGCCTGTAAAATCTGTTCCTGGTAGCCTTGTCCATTGCAACGCAACTGCTGGGTAGACGAAAGGCCGACGCAGTAAAATGGCCGATTTTTGCCAACCTTCTCACTTGTTCACAGTAAGCCGTTTGGTCTGAAAAGATGAATATACAATATCGTAAGTAACCGTAGACTGTTAAACAGACAACGCGAGACCTCTTACAAAGATGATAGAAGTTATAAATCGTCTCAGGGCTTCGGAGTTGAGAACCCGAAAAGGTCCTAAAATCACAGACAATCACGAACATCTACGTGTGGGGATGGAACTTGGGGTCTTGGGAAAGAGTCCACTGGTCCGGCGAAGACAGATTCCTTCTGCATGCTGTAGATGGCAGAATTACAGTTTGGTGGCCTTCTTGTGCAGCTTGTGCAGCTTGTGCAACACGAAACGCCCTGAAAACTGTACCACAGTGGTGGATCAGTTATGGTAAGGGTGACGTTTCTCATTTGATTGCATCTTGGATTCTGTCACCATACAAGGCAATCTGACTTGGAGTCCATGACGTAATCGATTGAGTCGTCGTCCCACATTTTGATTGATTGATTGTTTGGTGTTTTACGCCGCGCTCAAGATTATTTCACTTATATGGCGGCGTTGCCAGTTTTATTGAGGGAGGAAACTGGGCTGTATGCCCGGAGGAAACCCACGACCTTCAGGTGGTAACTGGCAACCATCCCACATAGGTCGTTCGAGTGAAAACCCAGTCTCACACATTTTGATAATCATCCGCTATTCATGTTAACCCAGAACAATGGTATATCCATGAGTCCGAATCCCCTGGAACATGTGTCAGATACTGTTGTGGCACATGGTTCAATTTGTGGACTCGAACGACCTATGTGGGATGGTTGCCAGTTACCAGCGGAAGGTCGTGGATTTTCTCCGGGCACTGAGCCCGGCTTCCTCCCACAATAAAACTGGCAACGCCGCCATATAAGTGAAATAATCTTGAGCGCGGCGTAAAACACCAAACAATCTATCAATCAATTTGTGGATCCTCTTCTGAATGTTGTGTATGTATTGGAAGCAGCATTACATGACGAGTGACGTCAGCTGCTCATATGACAATCCCAACGTCATGTGATCGGCATGAGAAGGCGATTGTGAGCTGGCATTCAAGTGTTCAGTGAAAGGTCCTGATATTGACTGATGGTGTTTCTGGTGTCTCCATATCTGACCTTTAATCTTAGTTAATAACCGACACTAATTGACCCGGAAAAAATTCCGGGCCAGGGTGAGAAACGAACTCACGTCTTAGCGTTACCGTCCCATCGCTCTACCAACTGAGCTACCCGGTCCTGTTGAGAACGGTTCGCTTGTTAGATTCTCTTAATCTTAGTTCTGTCAACATTAATTGGTGAGATTTCACCATACTTATTGGGATCTCGTTTTTCTTGAATTTTCATTCACAAGTTCTCGCATGTCAGAAGGTCTTGGTAATACTTGTGTGATAGTGTTAAATCCACTGTTACGGCCAATCAACGTTTTCTACAAAACGGTTCATGCAAAAATTATGGGAGCGATGTATATAAGAATCTGCAAAACATCACTAAAAGACTTCTTGAATTGTTCGAAGGGGAATGATCAGAATTCAAATAATTCGAAACATGCAGAAGCCGGGCAAAAGCATGCTGTCCCACGGAGTCGTTTTTCTGCTGAAGTATTTTTAGTAAGCTATTTATCTACCATCCCTCGGAGGTTAATAAACTTCAGGGTAAATAAACGGATAAATCGAGGGTGACTAACTTCTCAAGGCTCTTGAAAATCCGATTGCATTTTCCTGTTTGTATTAAATCCGAAGTCAAACACACATACTCTCACGTATTTGTCTTAATCCGATAAATGGTAAAGATAGAACATTCACTAATCCGCTTAAGGTTTACGTATTAATTTCCCTGAAAGTCTGATGGTCATATCACTGGGCTTAAGAGTTTATCTTAGTTTATATACCCGTTACCATGGTGATTTACAGTTATCATGGGTTCAATGATCCAAGTTCAATATCACAGAAGATTGAGAGAGTCAAATCATTTCCTGATACCTCTTAATTCAGATCGAATTTGGGTGACCTTGAGGATTTAATACCAAAGGATTAAAACGTCACTATCACCTGGTGGAATCAGATATAGACTGGAGCGGGAGTATCCAATCGTATGCTCGTGAGATCTTCTTTAGGCGTGGCTAAGATAGATTTCGTACCACTTTACCGGACATAGCGCAGGGATTTTTGCGTGCGATCTAGGGTAACATTTTTAAAAGCTATCAGATAAATATAAAAATCCAGACATCACGCTGTACTAGAATATATATTTTGAATTTAAGAAAACGTTAAGCTAGTAACGGAAGGGTAGAGTCAATTTCACGAAATAGTCCCATTTTGACGAAAACTGGCAAAATGGCGACGTTCCCTGTCAATCCGATTCACTTTGAAGTGGCCACTGTGATACGTTCCACGGGGCGTTTACAATGGCTGCTAGTGTTTAAATGTGCGATGTAACTAACAATAGCTCTAACTAATTGTAAGAGAATGATAGAAAATCACGTTGATGTGAGCAAATGCCAGGTAAAATTCCATGGTGTTGTTGTTTTGTTGACAACTTAAAAGTCACATGATCAATTGACCTCCAATGTGAACTATCCATCCCCATTCCAATGGATATTTTTGATAAAAATGTCAACCATTGGCCTTAAAAGTAATTCAGATAAAAATGATATATTTAAAAAAATAAAGATAGGAACATTAGCAACGGTGACGATGTTTGTTTGGGTTTTTTTTCAAAATGACGCCTATAAAGCAAACAATTTATAGCATTCTTAAGAAATGTTTGAAACTCTCTTTAAACGTGGGTTTCCATACTAATGAAAAGTGATGAAGGCATCACCACGAAGTAAGTTGTGTTGTTCGCAAACAACTTATTTCGAGGTGTATCATTTGTCATTAGTATATCATTTTTGTCAATGTTGCTCTTGGATTTATACTTATATGAAGTTTCTGATGTTTTTACAGATGCGGGATTTGAGTCATCCAAACCTGGTTAAATTTATTGGAATATCTTTGGATTCTCCTAGTATTGTAATTCTCACTGAGTTTTGTCAGAAGGGGAGCTTACAAGTAAGTCAGCGTTACTACCCGCTCAAAAAGAAAACAAGAATTTTATCTGTAGGAGATTTTGTTTACATCAAGCCAGGCATTGAGTTCACAACTTAATCTTTTACTTCAATTTGTTTAGCCACCAGAAGTAAAATACGACATACTGGAAAAAATTAAGAAAAAAAAAATGTCCGATTTAAAAATCTATTACCGATGGATAGGAGTATGAAAGATAACAATTTTCTGAATTTTGAAATCCAATCACCCTCTTTATGTTTTATTAATTATTACTTTTAGGACATTCTGTCTAACTCGTCGATTCAACTTGATTGGGAGTTTAAACTTTCGCTACTCAATGATATTTGTGAGGTAAGTAGAAGCTGTATCTACCATTCTAAAACAGTCTAAAACTACATACATCATTCGTTGTTGAGATTTCGACTCTCTAAACAACTCCTCATTATCATTACAGAGGCTTGGGGGCTGTTTCTCAACACCGACGTAACTTTACGCCTGGGCCTAGTTTCACAAAGCGATCTTAGCTAAGTTTGATCTTAACTACCATGGCAACCAATGCTAAAGGCTTACGAAGCTGGTGTAAGTTACGTCTGACGTAAATCAGTGTTTAAGCTATAGGAACTTACGCCCTAGTCGCAACTGGTCCATGTTGTAGGTCTATGCGCAACTTTACGCCAGCTTTGTAAGGCAGGCCGTAACGTAATGTTGAAGGTATATGTTGCCCTGACAGTTAGGCCTTCTATCGGACTCGTCGGTCGTAAATATACTGAGAAACAGCCCCCTGTTGTTTAAAGTCTTTTCCTACTTGTAAAATGTATGTATTTAAGGGCATTTAGTTCCTTGTAACATACCGGTATACATCTATGGAAGGTCTGTGTGGGACTGAGGGACGATCACACAAACCCACTGGACCACCGATGCCCCATTAAAATAAGAACATCAGCTTTGATTGATTGATTGTTTGGTGTTTTACGCCGCGCTCAAGATTATTTCACTTATATGGCGGCGTTGCCAGTTTTTTTGTGGGTGGAACGGACTCTATGCCCGGAGGAAACCCACGACCTTCCGGTGGTAACTTGAAACCATCCCACATAGGTCGTTCGAGATCAGCTTTGAAGCTATTAAAGTTGATACATGGTGCTTATTTTGCAGGGTGTGTCCTACCTCCATCAAAGCAGTTTGGGTATCCATGGTTACCTGACCAGTTATCATTGTGTGATTGACAGCCGATTTGTGTTGAAATTGACAGACTACGGTCTTCTGTCTTTACGGAATATGACTTCAAAACTCGGATCAAGACAAGATAGAAGTGAGTACCAGTATACACTCTGAAACTTCGGGGATTTACGTGCGTGAAATACGCGTGTCAAAGCCGACCGGTAGCGAGCGAAGATAGCCGAAGGATGTTCCGAGTGTACCAGTATATTGAGAGATTAGTGACACAGCAAAACCACTTGGCTTGAGACAAGGAACACATCTTCTCTAGCCAAGATAAAACCTCCATGTGCCCGTATAAAACACGGAATGGGGACATGGGGGTTTTAACTTGGCTCGAGAAGATGGGCTAGCCACGGAAAATTCCATACTGTCTCCATGGTTATTTTAGTCAAGAAGACTTTCCCTGTGCTCGCGTGTTTTAGTGTTTATAAATATACATTAAGGTTTCCAAGAAAAAATAATTTGAAAGATGTATTTGGTATTTGGCAAGTTAAAATTATGAAGCTACATTTATGTTAAAAAAAATTATTGAGAACCCAAAGTCTTATTAAAGTGGCATGAGCTGCCAAAATGTTGATATTTTGACGTTACAACAGAATTTTGAAATTATTGGCTATTTTCCTGAAGACGTATAATTCAGAAGCTTTTTAGTGCTTCTAGTCTCAAAAATGTACGATAAAATATTGTTTTGAACTAACTTTGGCTTAGAATGAATGAATGGTCGTCCCGGTTATTTAAATTTTGTTTACTTTTCGAACACGTTTTCGGTTCGTACAGGTCACATACTGTATGGATTTTCCTCATTCCAACGCCAATCATTTGGTTTTTCGGTGGCCTTCAAAGCCTCTTACTGTCGTGACGATCAGAAATTATGAAAAAGTTTGAATTTGGCAGCTCATGCCTCTATAAGATTTCCACGAAAAAAAGGATTTGAAACATGTATTTAGTATTGGGAATATAATTTTAAAAGGATTCCAGAAAATTCTACTGACCACGGCTAAGCTCCTGTCAGCCGTCCACCTACTGAAATATCATGGGTTTGGTTTGTTACAACAATTGATGATGGGGTATAAAGGTCTAAATGATATACCTCTTTTAAACACAATTAGAAACTTGTCTGCATGGTTATTTTAGACAAGAAGATTTTCCCTGTTTCCCTGTGTTTTAGTGATCAAACTTTGTTTAAAGGGGCATGAGCTGCCAAAATGTTGATATTTTGACGTTAAAACAGAATGTTGAAATTATTGGTTATTTTTCTCAAGACGTATAATTCAGAAGCTTTTTAGTGCTTCTAGTCTCGAAAATATACGATAAAGTATTGTTTTGAACTAACTTTGGCTTAGAACGAATGAATGGTCGTCCCGGTTATTTAAATTTCGAGTAGATATAACTTTGACAGTTGAAAAACAGTGGCAGTGGCAACATTTTACTGGTCACTGCTGTCCAGTTTCGCCGGTCACTTAAGGGCAGTTTCACCGGTCACTTTAGGGCAGTTTCGACGATCACTTTCGGTCATCACTTTAGGTCACTTTCGGCCATCACCTTAGGGCAGTATGGATAGGTTTTGTAAAAATAACAGTCTGTATAAATCTGCAAAATAGTGTTGAGTAGTATAGAAACGGTCAAAGGGAGATAATCTGAGGCTAGAATACTTTGAGGTATTGAAAGAGTGACCTCCCTTGGGCACTGCGGCCACAGCCTAGGTACTGACGCCATTCAATCCGTTACGACATAATATCCGCTATTGTGCGGCGTAAAACACCAAACAATCAATGACTCTAAGCAGTCGTCCTACATCAGGCGTTTTTCACCCCAGAACTGTATTGTGAAAGTCTCAACCAATGCCTTAACATAAAGAAACATAAGACATCGTTCGTTCTGATGAACATTTTATTATCTTCATGGTGAACATTCTTCAAGTACATCGTTTTCGGTTTTCGTAAGGGTATTCGTCCGGTAAAACCTTATCAAATAACATATAGCGTATTTTGATCGCGTTCGCTAATGCCTCGTCAATCGGTAGGCCAATTACTCCGCGTAAAAAATCCCTAGTTTTCACAATTTCTCGGTGAAGCGGGTCTCCCATTAAATGCATCCAAATAGTGTTGTACTGTCCGTATATAGTCATCAAGGTTTTCTTTATTTCCGGCCTGCGCCGTCGGTATTCCTCCTGCAAACTGCAGCCGTCAACATACATATGAGTTTGAATAGCTTCCTTCACAATGTCGTCCCATACGTCGGAAACTGTATCAGCCATACCGCTAGCGGGCGTAATGATCCTCGTTAGAAAAACTTTACGGTCATCTTCTAAAGTATTTTCATCCGAGGGATGCCCTCCATAAACGGTCATCTCAGTATTCTGCGAATCGGTTTTGTGTTTATTGAAAACGTGCCGCTTCATGTCATGTCGGCGACTAAAAGTCTTGTTACAAACGTGACAATTGAATCTCATTTTGTTTCACCCACTGTGGAATATACTTTATAGCGCTATTTCAGCGGTCGGTCTAATCCAATGTGAAGGACGCGCCGCCTTTTATACGCTTCTGTCTTGCCTTCAATTCCGACTTAGCCATTTCCACCGCTTGCTGTGCGTTAGATACGGCAATAATCCGCGGCAAATCCGCCTTTTCACGGTTGGGGGAGCTTTCGCGATAATAGGGCTCGACAGTTTTTCTTCGTTTAAAGGCTTGACTTTGTGGCGTACCACTTTTTCTGCGTTCCTGGATGACCTCCGATCTGGTCATTTCCACCACTTGTGCGGGAGACACCACATCTATCTGCGGTAAATCCGCATGGTCGGCGTCAATTTGCGGCGGATCCATCTTTTCACGGTCTGGAGAGATTTCACGGCAATAGGGTTCCAGAGGGATGAGCGTGTTTCTGCTTCTGAATGCTTGGTCGAGGGGCGAGCCTCTCTTTCTCATTGCACCTTCGTTCATGGGTATTTTACCCTTTTCCATATTGCGGTAAAAACGCACCAATTTATCCACGTTCGACATGTTTAAACGTTACAGACACCGTCTGCGTAAGGAGTGTTGTCGAAGTACGATGATAGCTCGTTATATAAAGCTTTATGATACGCGCCCGCTGAACGCCAGAAGCGACCGTTAACGCAGCCTTAAGCGTAAAACAATATTATCATTCACTCACAATTAGCTGCGTTAACGGTCGCTTCTGGCGTTCAGCGGGCGCGTATCATAAAGCTTTATATAACGAGCTATCATCGTACTTCGACAACACTCCTTACGCAGACGGTGTCTGTAACGTTTAAACATGTCGAACGTGGATAAATTGGTGCGTTTTTACCGCAATATGGAAAAGGGTAAAATACCCATGAACGAAGGTGCAATGAGAAAGAGAGGCTCGCCCCTCGGCCAAGCATTCAGAAGCAGAAACACGCTCATCCCTCTGGAACCCTATTGCCGTGAAATCTCTCCAGACCGTGAAAAGATGGATCCGCCGCAAATTGACGCCGACCATGCGGATTTACCGCAGATAGATGTGGTGTCTCCCGCACAAGTGGTGGAAATGACCAGATCGGAGGTCATCCAGGAACGCAGAAAAAGTGGTACGCCACAAAGTCAAGCCTTTAAACGAAGAAAAACTGTCGAGCCCTATTATCGCGAAAGCTCCCCCAACCGTGAAAAGGCGGATTTGCCGCGGATTATTGCCGTATCTAACGCACAGCAAGCGGTGGAAATGGCTAAGTCGGAATTGAAGGCAAGACAGAAGCGTATAAAAGGCGGCGCGTCCTTCACATTGGATTAGACCGACCGCTGAAATAGCGCTATAAAGTATATTCCACAGTGGGTGAAACAAAATGAGATTCAATTGTCACGTTTGTAACAAGACTTTTAGTCGCCGACATGACATGAAGCGGCACGTTTTCAATAAACACAAAACCGATTCGCAGAATACTGAGATGACCGTTTATGGAGGGCATCCCTCGGATGAAAATACTTTAGAAGATGACCGTAAAGTTTTTCTAACGAGGATCATTACGCCCGCTAGCGGTATGGCTGATACAGTTTCCGACGTATGGGACGACATTGTGAAGGAAGCTATTCAAACTCATATGTATGTTGACGGCTGCAGTTTGCAGGAGGAATACCGACGGCGCAGGCCGGAAATAAAGAAAACCTTGATGACTATATACGGACAGTACAACACTATTTGGATGCATTTAATGGGAGACCCGCTTCACCGAGAAATTGTGAAAACTAGGGATTTTTTACGCGGAGTAATTGGCCTACCGATTGACGAGGCATTAGCGAACGCGATCAAAATACGCTATATGTTATTTGATAAGGTTTTACCGGACGAATACCCTTACGAAAACCGAAAACGATGTACTTGAAGAATGTTCACCATGAAGATAATAAAATGTTCATCAGAACGAACGATGTCTTATGTTTCTTTATGTTAAGGCATTGGTTGAGACTTTCACAATACAGTTCTGGGGTGAAAAACGCCTGATGTAGGACGACTGCTTAGAGTCATTGATTGTTTGGTGTTTTACGCCGCACAATAGCGGATATTATGTCGTAACGGATTGAATGGCGTCAGTACCTAGGCTGTGGCCGCAGTGCCCAAGGGAGGTCACTCTTTCAATACCTCAAAGTATTCTAGCCTCAGATTATCTCCCTTTGACCGTTTCTATACTACTCAACACTATTTTGCAGATTTATACAGACTGTTATTTTTACAAAACCTATCCATACTGCCCTAAGGTGATGGCCGAAAGTGACCTAAAGTGATGACCGAAAGTGATCGTCGAAACTGCCCTAAAGTGACCGGTGAAACTGCCCTTAAGTGACCGGCGAAACTGGACAGCAGTGACCAGTAAAATGTTGCCACTGCCACTGTTTTTCAACTGTCAAAGTTATATCTACTATTTCGTTACTTTTCGAACACGTTTTCGGTTCGTACAGGTTACATACTGTATGGATTTCCCTCATTCCAACGCCAATCATTTAGTTTTCCGATGGCCTTCAAAGCCTCTTACTGTCGTGACGATCAGAAATTATGAAAAAAGTGTGAATTTTGACAGCTCATGCCACTTTAACTACACGGGTCATAGTGTCTCTGACGGACACAGACCTGACATCGATGAGGTGTTCATTTGAATCCTACTCAGACCAAATAAAAAAGGAAAATTTTCTGAGTGAATATTTCATTCTATCGCCGTACATGTGGCCCGGTACTTACCGAAGCTCGGGGGTTTCCTGCATGCAAAGATGCCGGATTCCTCCCCTACTTAACCTGTCAACGACGCCTTATAAGTGAAATAATATTGTGGCGTAAAAACATCAATCAATCAATTTGACTACAATACTGAGTTTAATCTTTCCAACAACTGCACAATAATGATTAATAAAGTTTATATTTTGTACTTTCTCACATTGAAACAGGAATTATATTCCGAACTATATCAACCCAGTTTATAGTTAGTGATTTTTTTCAGTGAACATGTGGGCAGCACCGGAACATTTACGATGTGACGGTAACAGTATTTCTCAGAAAGGTGACGTATACAGCCTGGGAATTATAACATATGAAATCGTCACTCGACTTGAACCCTACGAAATGGAGTTGAGTGAGTTAGAATCTAAAGGTATTTTTTCTTCTCTTATCCTCTTTTTTAAGTGGAATGAGCTGCCAACTATAGAGAGAAGAATTAGCTTATGGTTGGTACTTTTTATGAAAAAGGTTTCAAAATAAGAGCTTTCGTTTCATATCAAACTCCAGGTAGATTTTTTAAAACTACAAAACCGCTAAAACGTACTCATAAATCAGTGTTATTTCAATTTTGTCCGTTATAAGTACACATCTTCGGTTCGCACGCGTTATAGCTTACCGATATTTTTTGTTTCTGTGTTAATCCTTTAGTTTTTCGAGGTAATTTATACCCTGAGCATTTCATGACAATCAGAAAGTATGAAAAAGGTCTAAATGTTAGCAGCTCATGCCACTTTAAGTGATACAATTATTTGGCTGTGCTTTTACTTTACTTCGGGAGCCTTTCCTATTTTCTTGTGCCATCGTCAAGATGGGAGGAAACAAGTTTCAGACTAATGATAAAAAATGAAGACATCACCACGTAGTCAGTTGTTTTTAAAAGCACGAGCTTTCGACACCTGTACTGGTGTCTTCGTCAAGTTAACTCAAATACAGGTACAGGTGTCGAAAGCTCGTGTTGTTAAAAACAACTAACTACGTGGTGATGTCTTAATTTTTTATCATTACTATGGAACACACGTTTAAAGAGAGTTTCAAACATTTATAAAAAGGTTTCAGGTTAATGAGATAACACCCTTCCCCAATCCGTATTGCAATGTTCGAATCAGGGGGGTATTTCATAAACAGGTTTAGACGGCTAAACTGACCTAGCTGACTAGAATAGCAATGCTTTAACATTACTGCTTAGTCGACCATCTGACCGTAGTCGGCTATATATGGTTTATGAAATACCCCCCAAGAAACGTTATTGTCTTCAAAGCTACCCGTACATGTAAAGTATACGCTGATAAGATGTACGACTTGATAAATAGGCCTAACTTAAAGTGGCATGAGCTGCCAAAATTCGCACTTTTTTCATAATTTCTTATCGTGGCGACAGTAAGAGGTTTTAAAGGCCATCAAAAAACTAAACGATTGGCGTTGGAATGAGGAAAATCCATACAGTATGTGGCCTGTATGAAACGAAAACGTGTTCGAAAAGTAAACAAAATTCAAATAACCGGGACGACCTTTTTTTCATTCTAAGTCAAAGTAAGTTCAAAACAATACTTTATCGCACATTTTCGAGACTAGAAGCACTAAAAGCTTCTGAATTATAGGTCTTGAGAAAAATGGCCAATAATTTCAACATTCTGTTTTAACGTCAAAATATCAACATTTTGGCAGCTCATGCCACTTTAACCTGTTTCTCTTTATCCTATTATGTATTTCTTTTTCTCTCTATTTCATTGTAAGTGAATATTGCAATTATATTGTATTTTCTATCATTACATGTAAGGAATTGTAAAAAAAGAAGATGTACGACTTCAAACATTCCATATTTGCCTGTTGTTAAGCACGGTATTCATTAAAAATGCTTAGATCTATTCATTTTACTTCGAAATCTACTCTAACATTACCGGAACGAATTGGCACAGAAAAATCTGTTTGGCGAAACAAATTGAATCATTGAACCATCGGATCAGCCAACATTACTTCTGATTTTTTGGATTAATAAAATTTTCTCTTCAAGACTAGCGTAATGAATAATCTTCTTAATGCTGAAAGATTCCCTGACAAGAAAGAACAGCCAACCTCTGAGACTAAGACTTGGTATGCTAGTTGCCGGGCATTTTGACGTTGCCTCGCAAGCCCACCTGAAAACCCCTACTTTTTACTTCCGATGCTTATGCAAAACATTAACCTTGGAAAGATACAGTACTCAAGAAGATTTCACTGTTACGGTGGCGTTGTCAGGCAAGGAGTTAGGAGGAAACACAGACCTTCGTCGAGTAGGCGTATACCTGGCAACTCCCCCACATACGGCGAATAAATGAAAAACTCACTAAACATTTGTTTTCTAATTTTCCTTTTAAGTGGCATGAGCTGCCAAAATGTTGATATTTTGACGTAAAACAGAATGTTGAAATTATCGGCTATTTTTCTCAAGAAGTATAATTCAGAAGCTTTTTAGTGCTTCTAGTCTCGAGAATGTACGATAAAGTATTGTTTCGAACTAACTTTGGCTTAGAATGAATGATTGGTCGTCCCGGTTATTTAAATTTTGTTTACTTTTCGAACACGTTTTCGGTTCGTACAGGCCACATACTGTATGGATTTTCCTCATTCTAACGCCAATCATTTAGTTTTTCAAAGCCTCTTACTGTCGTGCCGATCAGAAATTATGAAAAAAGTGTGAGTTTTGGCATCTCATGTCACTTTAAGCTGAGTAGGATTCTAGGTCATAACCCATCAGTGAAAACTTGTATCTCTCGGTTCAAACTATTTATTTTCTAATTTTCTGCACGTCTCGACTCCTGGGTCAATGACCAATCATGGTTTATAAAAAAAGGCAACAGTTTTATAAGATCGTATCTTTTCTCGACCTAAATGATTTCTATGTCTAACCAAGTATGAAATATCAATATTTTATTCGGCATATCAACGTACATGGTTTGGATAACTTTTATAAACGCATAGCTATTTAACTAAAAAAACCTGGTCCATATGTGATGTTCTGGGGATGTTTCTCGAAACGTTTACGCCCGGCGTAACTTTGCTCCAAGGGCCTTGTCTTACAAAACTGGCGTAAATTTGCGCATAGGCCTACAACATGGACCAGTTGCGTCCAAGACGTAAGTTCCTATGGTTTTAACACTGATTTACGTCCGACGTAACTTACGCCAGCTTTGTAAGACAGGGCCCAGGGGGCTATTTTTCTCGACACCGACGTAACTTTACGCCTAGTCGTGACGTCATGGCAGCATATACCACCAACATTGCGTTACGACCAGGCGCAAAGTTACGACGGGCGTAAATGTGTTGAGAAACAGCCCCCTGGTCTTAACGTAATGTTGTCATGACAGTTAGCACTACTTCTTGTATAAGACTTGCATCGGGCATAAATGTTTGGAGAAACAGTCCCCTGGAGTTCTTGCATTCATTACCCCAATTAAAAGTCAATAGTTCGATGTTTCAGAGATAATTGACCTGATAAAAGCTGAGTCCAATCCGCCATTCCGTCCGTCATTGAAGGGCATTGATTGTAAGAAAGAACTGAAGCAGTTGATAGAGCTATGTTGGGAAGAGGATCCAGAGAGACGTCCATCAGTGCACGCCGTCACAAAGACGGTCAAATCTATCGGGTAAGACGTCTTCCAGTGCACGCCGTCACAAAGACGGTCAAATCTATAGGGTAAGACGTCTCCCAGTGCACGCTGTCACAAAGACGGTCAAATCTATAGGGTAAGACGCCCCTCAGTGCACACCGTCACAAAGACGGTTAAATCTATAGGGTAAGTCATCTCTCAGTGCACACCGTCACAAAGACGGTCAAATCTATAGAGTAAGACGCCTCTCATTGCACGCTGTCACAAAGACGGTCAAATCTATAAGGTAAGACGGAAAATCTAGAGTGTATATCGAAGGAAATATTTTAATATTCTTGGTACCATCTACGATAAATGAATTCATTGGATTACTTGATGGATTGATTTATTAACGCCCGCCAATAGGTCCGTATGATTGATGGATGCTTTACGTCGCACTCAAGATTATGTAACTAATATGTGACGGCGTTGTAAAATGTATGGTTGGTGGGAAAAGAAAAAGGCTCCTTTTTGTGGAGGAAACCCCCGACATTTGAAGAGTACCTGGCATACTGTTTTATTGCGTCTGGGTGGGATTTGACCCGGCGACCCGTCGGTGGATTTAGCTGCTGAAGCCACAAATACCAGGGATAGAGTCAATAAGACCAGTCATATAATCTTCATACGACTATCCATAGTGTGTCATAAGATTTTATATGGACCCAGATCTCGATGTAATTTGTTGGCAAGTTAAATGTTTTCACAAGTCTTCTTATCATATCGATTCAGTGAAATAAATGAACTCCTCTTTTTATTTCATCAGAGGTCGAGAATCCAACTTATTGGACACATTACTGAGGCGGATGGAAAACTACGCCAATAATTTGGAGCAGTTGGTGGACGAACGGACGAACGCCTTTCTGGAAGAGAAGAAGAAAAGCGAACATTTGCTTTACCAAGTATTACCAAAGTAAGAAAGACCAGGGCCCAGTTTCACAAAGCGATCTTAGCTTATAAAGGTGATCTTAATTACCAATGGCAACGTATATCTTTAGCATTGGTTGCCATGGTAGTTAAGATCACACTTAGCTAAGATCGCTTTGTGAAACTAGGCCCTGCTGACATATAAACGTGGCATTTTACCCTATTTCAAAGGTTGTGAAGTTCAATAGAAAAAAACACAATGTGATTAAAGTTCAATAGAAATAAACACAATGTGATTGAAGTTCCATAGAAATAAACACAATGTGATTGAAGTTCAATAGAAATAAACACAATATGATTGAGGTCAATAGAAATAAACACAATGTGATTATTTGATAAGAACCTCTAAGTTACTTGATTACTGCGCAAAACATCAATCAATCAATCAATAGTAATATTACAAGCAAAATTGCCATTTGAAATAAAATCGTATATGTATGTTGCCATTTGTCGTTCTATTTCCAGGTCGGTGGCAGATCAACTAAAGAATGGTAAAACAGTGGAACCGGAGGCGTTTGATTGTGTCACGATATACTTCAGTGATATTTGCGGTTTTACAAATATCTCTGCTGAAAGTACACCTATCCAGGTACAATATTGGTTCAACCAGAAGTCTTACTAGTTCGTTTGGTTTTAAATACTAATTACCGCCAAGTCTGATGACGTCATGTGCATAGATTTACGCAAAGCTTTCTGGGTAAATTATGTACCTCGGTTCGCCATTTTGTTTACCGGTACTTAGCAAGAGGTCACTTTTTTTGGAAAACATTGGTGACATAACCTGTTTTTATCCACACATTCGTTTTATGTCTTCTTCTCGATATAGCAATTGTGAACATCCCTCAATCCCCCGAAATGCTTTGCGGGTAAATTTCAAGTGAAGTCATCAAGTAATCGGTCAATTACTGCTAAAATACTGTTCATCTAAAATCAATGTATTATAACGAACTATTGTCAAACGACCATTGAGAAGTTCTTAATGTATAGATTTCCTTTTTTTGTTTGGTTTTATAGGTGATTGATTTACTGAATGACTTATACACGTGTTTTGACAGTACAATCGATACGTTTGATGTGTATAAGGTAAGGGAAACACTGTGTGTTTTGTGAACAAATCGAATAGAATATTTCTACTAGATCTACAATATACAGATACTCTCCCATCACCATCGGTTTGGTCAAACAGTCATAGATGCAACCAAATTGCTAGCCCTACACCCCCCCCCCCCCACCCCCCCCCCCCCCCAATGAACTATATGCGTGGAATGGATGTCACGTGATATTTAATGTGTATCGAATGCCGCCATTACTAGGAGATGGTGCATTTTCGATCCAGATCTGTTATGCACGCGCGCTTCCACTATCAATGGTGGCACATTTCACAAAGTCGGATCCAAACCAGCCAATGAGACGTGTCCATTCCACGCATATAGTTCATTGCACCCCCCTCCACCTACCACTCCCAGCTCCCTTCCCTAGGTGGATTATTCGTAGAAATTCTGACATCGGCTTCGATTCTACTACCCAGCTGACAGCCTTGTGTGTATTTCTTACTCTATAGTTTCAACCTTTAGGTCACTATTTCTTTTTTCTCAATTTCTTATAAAGAAAAAAGCAGCGACCTTGAACAAAGATTTCTATAGATAAAATTGAACAAAGGCAAAGAGATATATCGTACAAATTTGTTGGGTTTTTTTTTTCGTTGAGCTTTGGATTGGTACAAAAATAAAAAACTTCTGAACCGGATATTTCATTACTATATAAACAACAGTGGCATGTCCCACCATTTACCATCGGAGTCAGTACAAACCGAAACTGTTTCATTCGGAACAAAATGTTGTATATTTGTATTTTATTTTATATCCAGGTTGAGACGATTGGAGATGCTTACATGGTAGTATCCGGGCTACCACTTAGAAATGGAAATGAGCATGCGCGTGAGATTGCCTTGATGTCATTGGCCATTTTAAAAAGGGTGGAGCATTTTAAAATACGTCACAAGCCCGGGATACCCCTGCAGGCCCGGATTGGCGTCCATTCAGGTAGCAATAATATTTATAATTAATATAGAAATGTCTCTGTAGTAGATGAAGTCATAAACTGTAATAGATGGGGATTAATGACCTTATGAGGAACTATAACGGTTAGGCTCCTATAAGAAACGGCCTTTTGGCATTTCTTCCAACGTATCCGCAGCTTCAGCCCATAGAAGTTCTTGTTAAACCGCCTCTACAGTAAAATCTCCTACTAGTTTCTTCAACTTTAAAGTGACATGAGCTGCCAAAATTCAAACTTTTTTCGTAATTTCTTATCGTCACGACAGTAAGAGGCTTTGAAGGCCATCGAAAAACTAAATGATTGGCGTGGGGATGAGGAAAATCCTTACAGTATGTGGCCTATACGAACCGAAATAGTGTTCGAAAAGTGAACCAGGACGACCATTCATTCATTCTAAGCCAAAGTAGGTTCAAAACAATACTTCATCGTTCATTCTCGAGGTAGAAGCACCGAAAAGCTTCCGAATTATACGTCAGGAGAAAACTAGCGAATAATTTCAACATTCTGTTTTAACGCCAAAATGTCAACAATTTGGTAGCTCATGCCACTTTAAGACTTTCTGACTTGAGGGTTTTAATCAACAGTGCATTTTAAGGGTGCTATAGTGATGCACGTGCTACATTTATTCAGCCAATGAAAATATTGAGAAGAAACGCGAAATTCTATCTTTATTGGTCATCAACAATAACTGCTTTTAACTGGAGCAGTGTATGCGTTGAATAACGGGAGAAATACTGGATGCTTATGAAAGCACAATGGTTGATGCTCAAAACACAGGGCTCTTTTTTGACATTATGTGTATCTTATTTCAGGTCCAGTGTGTTCTGGTGTGGTTGGTCTGAAGATGCCGAGATATTGTTTGTTTGGTGATACTGTAAATACCGCCTCAAGAATGGAATCTCACGGTCAAGGTGAGTTTGATTATTCTATGTGCAGGGGGACAAACAATTGCGTTCACTCTCTTTTCTAAACGATTTCCCAGAAGAGAAAGTAAGTTGTATTATTCTGGAAAGGGATTAATATCTTTGATTGGTTGATTGATTGGTTGGTTGGTTGATTGATTGATTGATTGGTTGGTTGGTTGATGGATTGGTTGATTGGTTGGTTGGTTGATTGATTGATCTTTAAGCCGCACTTATATGGCAGCGTTGCCAGGTTTAGTGGGGAAGGAAACAGGGCTCTTTGTCCAGAGCGAACCCCCGACCTTCGGCGCGTACCGTGCAACTCTTCCACCTCCCCTTACAATGTATCTTTAAATATTGCTTATAGAAGTATTAAAATATATATAAAATATATTTTCTGTGGGTCACATGGTACAACATAGAGGACTGCATCCATCTGGGCCCTGTCTTACAAAGCTGGCGTAAGTTACGTCCGACGTAAATCAGTGTTAAAACTATAGGAACTTACGCCCTAGTCGCAACTGGTCCATGTTGTAGGCCTATGCGCAACTTCACGCCAGCTTCATAAGACAGGGCCCCGGGGTGCCTCGGTAGCTCGGTTAGAGTGATAGCCCCACAGTCAAACACAGGCCTTTCATCGATTCGGCGCCGTTCGAATCCCGCTCAGACTTAATAACTAAATAAAAAGTTTCAGAGTGGAATTTTCGCCGAAGGTCGTGGGTTTCCTCCGTCTAAAGAGCTCTCCCCATCAAACCTGACAATGCCGCCACATACATGAAATAATATTGAGTACGGCGTAAAACATAAAATCAATCAATCAAACCCTTCTCCGGGCAGATAGCTTATACTCATATATGTTTCATTAATTCAGGACAATTAGAGGGCTGTTTAGCCTAAGCGTTATTCAAACATTACTTAAGTGTAGGCCTACTTTCTCGAGACGAGTAGAGAAATAGCCGATAATTTCAACATTTTGTTTTCAGGGAAGAAACTATCCACATTTTGGCAGCTCATGACAGTTTGATTACTAAATAACATTATATGTTTGCTTGATTATCGATTTCATTATCAACCCCATCATTTTCAGCTCTGAAAATCCATACAAGTGAGTCTACAAAAGTATTATTGGACGCCATTGGCGGATTCTATCTGGAGGAAAGAGGGGAGATAACTATCAAGGTACTGTGAAATTGTGATGACGCGCATAGCAAGACTGTCAGTACTTGGGTACACAAATATAGGCTCGTCATCACGATTGGGTACTGTCATCATTTCTTCATGGGATGGAATCCTTTCTTGCTTAAAAATGAAGGATATAGGGAAATTCAATTCCATTAAATTGCTTTTCACAAAATGCATAATAAAGATGGGTGGGTGTGGAGGGGGGGGGGGGGGGGGGTAAGTTAATATGCAAAGCAGGGAAAGGCTAATTTTGGCGCGCTCTTTAAAATATATTAAATCACAACTTAGAACTTTACGTTTGGCATTGGTGTGAACTCTTCAATTGCAAAAAAATCTTTCCACACAACGGTATGTTATGGTAAAAAAAAGGTTTAAATCAAAACCGTACCTATGTAATCCAACATCACTATTTGTATCATGGTTGTGGCGTTTTTCTTTTGATGAGCAGTCTTCGACAAATCCGATACCCAGTGGACAGAGAGTGGAAGGGGCTTAAGCGTTGAATAAATTCCCGATTTTGGAAGTTGTTCGCACTTGGCCACACCTCTCAGAATATCTTCCATACCCTTGGGAAGCCATTTAATAACTCTAACTATAGTACTACACTATGTAAACAAAATGAGATTGGGGAATAAAAACTTCATCAGAAGGCGATGTGTTTATTTTTTTAGGGTAAAGGAATCATGAAGACATATTGGCTGACAGGAACGTCCTTGAAAACAGAACCAATACCAGAGAATACCTGACCACAGTTACAGCGAATTTCGTTTTGAAGAGAGAGAGGCTGAGATAGACGGAGTGGAGAATGGGGAGGCGCAAGACGAGGGGCTGCTGCACACACCACAGGAATATAGTCTTAATTTATGTATTTATAGTTTATTAAATATCATTTGTGTTTCTTTGTATTAGTTTGTTTTAATTCCTGCATGTTTGTTGAGGAGGTAGGAAGAACCAAGATTTCGGGTTTCTATATAATTATAACTAGCCGAGAAATCTGGGCTCTGACGATTTTTTTTTCCCCCGTATTCGTCATATAGCTCTTTATGATCAAGGGGGCAAAACTCTTACGTGATGATCTTTTGAGCATGTTGTAGTAGCCTACGCCTCTTAGCCGAAAAATCTGGGCTCATTGGCTTTAGAGTTGATATCTCAACGAATGGCAGTAGGATCAGTCTCTATTTAGATTGCCCTTTGACACCGCCACTTACACGCGCGTGCTCATAGTTCCGGGTTAAAAACTGCAATCTCATTTCGCACAAAAAACACGCCTTTTTGTAAAAGGCTTTTCACAACAACTTTACAAAATATGACAACATGTATGAGATGAAATGAAAGTAAAACTCAGCGGAAAATGATGTGCGTTAAATTAAATGTATGTATACACGTATCTAGGGCCTACTACACATATATTCAAGTTAATGAACCCTAATAATAATTCAACAATGTTAAATTCGTCTAGTTATTTTTGTTCTGACAATTGCTGGCCTCTCTCCCGACCGAATGAATATCGGATTATAAAACAAGACAATTTACCAATCTAATCACCCCCAGTATGTTAAGAGGTGCGGTAGCCCGGATTTTCGGTTTAAATAGCGACTTATTTTATATTGGGCTGATAATGTGAATCACACTCTATGACGAATACGAAAAAAAAAAATCGGCAGAGCCCAGATTTCTCGGCTAAGAGGCGTGGTACAACATGCTCAAAAGATCATTTCCACCAATGGGTCGCGGGTTCGAATCTCACTCAGTCCAAAAATTGGAAAATTTTCTGACTGGGTTTTCACTCGAACGACCTATGTGGGATGGTTGCCAGTTACTAGCGGAAGGTCGTGGGTTTCCTCCCACGATAAAAATGGCAACGCCGCCATATAAGTGAAATAATCTTGAGCGCGGCGTAAAACACCAAACAATCAACAATCAATCAAAAGATCATCATGTAAGAGTTTTGCCCCCTTGATCATAAAGAGCTATAATAAACTGCTCTTCTGTCTTGTGTTCAATCCGAACAGAGAAGTTCATCTTCGCATGTAAATTTCTGAAGCATGTGTCTTGTGTTGAGACAGAAGTTCACGTAAAAAGGCGCGAGATCTGGATAAGATCTATTGTATGTATTCAGCTCTTCGTCGGATTTCAGACTACTCTTTTCTTTCAAGTGTAAATAAAGAGAGAGTACATAGGATCAATGCTAGAAAGATATTCTTGGTCAAGACTCCCTAAGATGTAAGCATAACTCGGGTTGGATTTGTTCTCTGTGGATCAGGGTTATGTAAGTAAAACAGACTGAGGTTAAGATCTTAAGGCAAATAGTTCTGTTCACTTTTAAGATCTGTTGTCAGGGCTGATTGCTGTCCCCTACCCCCCCCCCCATTCGAGATCTCGTGCCATTCTACGAGATCTTCAACTCGAGACATGGCTCGAGAGCCGTCGCACTCCATTTTGCGCATAGTTAACTGCAAGAAATCTACTGAGAATTTTTAATCTATATACTATTTATTTATCTGTTCTATTCTGTTCGCAAACATGTAACCCTATTATAATATGCTGCATTGCAGGTTCTTAGGGCAGAAATACTTGTTAAAAATCAAAAATATATTCGGCACTACATTAGCTTTTAAATACATTCTAAAACAAGATGGCAGCGCCCATGGATGTCAAGGCAAAATATGATATGGACTTCAAGGTATTTCAAGGTATATTATATGTATTAGGAGAGTAGCAATCAATATAACAAAACAGGTTGTCGGCGGCATAAACGTTACCTACCAGAATTATATCGAATATCTCTCTACACAACCGAGTCAACTATCAGTGTCACGTGTCGTTGTTTACAATTTTAAGGACGTGGACAGCAGTGGTCTCCCTTTTGTGTTAAAACATGTCACTCAATCGTTTTAGAGTTGATATCTCAACGAATGGCAGTAGGATCAATCTCTATTTTAGATTGCCCTACCCCCCTGCTTTCTTCAAATAACATCTTGTTTGGACACTGACTAATGAGCTCCTTTTTGAGCCAGGAAATAACTTAGAACACAAATGTGTCATCTTGCGTTTTAAGAGCTTCCGGTGCTTTGATGGCCCGTCGACGCCTATATACGGAAAGGATGGCTATCTTCGTCACCAAGACTCAAGTCCGACACCTATGTTCGACAAATCTTTCAAAAGGTGTTATAGAAACGACAAAACTTTCGGTCTACCAGGGGTTTATCTTTTTTTCTTCTTCTTCAAATCACATCCATTGTGTTCAAGTATTTAGACAAAAAAGGCATCTTCTTTTTAGCTGCGAAAAATATTTCTTCCTGACCGGCAAGTAAGTAAAACAGGATGAGACAGTGACAGACACATGTGTGCAGCTACATTGATATCGGAGTTCAATTTGACACGGAGATCGAGTTCACTTATGCATTCCACGTAGGCCCAACACAAAGAAACTGTAAACCAATGACTTTCTTCAACAGAGATTTTGATTTGTGTATCACATAACCGATTTATCTGCGCCACGTAATCCCCCAATCTAAAATTAGAAGTTACCCTAGCCCTAATGTCCCGATTTAACCTCTAAGGCCCATAGCAATATAAAATTAGAAGTTACCCTAGTTCTGAAGTCCAGATTTAACCTCTAAGGCCCATAGCAATCTAAAATTAGAAGTTACCCTAGTCCTAAAGTCCAGATTTAACCTCTAAAGCCCATAGCAATCTAAAATTAGGAGTTACCCTAGTCCTAAAGTCCTGGCGTTTCTTCGCATATACCCGCTTTTTATTGCTCTCTTACACTCGGCTAGAGATATCGTAAGTTACATCTGGGACTAATATGAAAGGGATTGGAAACGTATTTGTATTACAGCCAGTCTACTGGCTGCAGTTTTTCTCGCTATTGTTTGTCTCAGACACCCCGTGAGGGCATTCCGATCCACCCCGAGAATAGCCGAAACCCGTGCTGTGTATTCCGATTCATTCCGGGGCTGGGAATTTGGATACAGGTCACAGTTTCTCACTTCCGGATTTCACGAAAGAAGTTCCAGATATTTTTGTGTGTTTTTTTTTATTATTTTTTTCTGGCCCCCTGCATTTTTTTTTCTGGGCATTTTTGTAGTTTTTATGAAAGGGCAGGGGTTGAATTACTGTCTGGAAATGATTTTAGAAGTGGAATGGGACCAGTTCAGGTGGATGGAGATCTGGTAGTTGGGGGTGCTTTGGTTTGTTTATATGCGGAGGTATATGTTCAAAGAGACCCCTATCAGCTGATTCTACTCGTATCTCAAAATTTCTACCTTCAACGTATGAAAAAATTGTGCTTAAAATACTGCCAAAGGACTGTTCAAGGCCCCCACCAAAGGATTTGGTTCAACGAAAGTTAGGGAAGGTGCTATGAGAGCAGACATTAACATTACCGCAAATGGGAAATATGGGAAAATGAAACTGTGACCTGCTGCCATTTGTGCATGACAATCGAACAAGTATTTGTCTGAACGATTCATTTCAGTTTTCTTCCACACAGTAAACCACATGTAAGATTCACAAACATGAATATAAGGCTCTATGGGATCCCGTTCGACACATTTGCATTTTGTGACTTTGTTGTCTCCCCTTTTAACTATGGGATGCAAAATGTCGTGAAAGCTTTGAAGGTAAGGTTTGGAACGGAAACAAATATCGGCTTCGTCTGAACCTATAAGTATTTTGTATTTTCTTTCCCTTAATATTGTGTCCTAACCCACACGTTCAACATTACTTCCGGCTCTTACGCAGCCATATGACTACTTTAAAATACCACACGGCCCAATGTCCTGCATAAACATTTATTGGCAAAAAAATACACTATCGTCGCTTGAACCCATATGCTGTTTACATCAAAAGTAACATACGGATTTCTGTGATCTCCCCTAACAGATATATAAATAAAAGTTCAGCAAAAAAACCAGCAAATTTTATGTACAAGTTTTGATTTATATTTAAAAAATAGTATCGTATTTACAGGCAAATATTATACAAACAATAGCAGGAAAACATATATCAAAATGACCTACTTTTTAAAACTAAGAACCGACAGCTCCTAGATAGAAAACTGTAATCCGAGAAATCACAAAGTTCGCTGGCTTTGCAGTATAGATCCAATGATCACGAAATATAAATCCACAGAATGTCTTTTAAGCCAATGGAAATTGATCTCGGTTGAGCTAGGAAGTGGCTAACATAGCGATAGTTTTGTATCAACCCAAAAGCGTGCTAAACTTGAAAAGTCTACATTAGACATATCTTTGAATGGTCAATCTCTGGAAAATGATCAACACCAGAAGGCATAAGGTATAATTATTCGACCTAAAATGGTCCTCTCACTTAGATATGATTGTAAAGAAAGTAAAATCTAAACCATATTTGCTTAGTAGGATAAAATCTTTTATGCCGTATAAGGCTCGCCGGCAATTTTTCAATTCCTTTGAGCTCCCACACTTAGGTTATTGTTGTGTGGGGCCACTGGTCGCAAGACGACATGGGCAGATTGAATAGTTTAGTAAAACTCCTATGCGACTAATTCTAGACTGCGAGAGTTCGGTACCGGCTACGGAAATGTATTTTCAAATGAAATGGTTTCCATCTATTTTGAATACGACCGTCAGTATAAAAAATAGTGATTTTGGAGTCAGAAGCCCGGACTATCCGAGTATATAGAGGATATAACTTTACAAATTAGACTCAGTGGGACGATAAATTAAACAGGTAGGCCTATTATTATACTGATATAATAAATATATTTATTTATTTTTATATACTCTATATTTATCTAAATTTTAAATCTAAAAATTTATATTAACAAAAAAAAAATTAGAAGTTATATATATATGTATTTGCATGTAGATTGCGCTGCCTCGGGCAGTGGAGCGTCCAGTGAGGGAGAGACGTCAATGGGAAGGACGACTTGGTAGGCCTGGCTTGCAGTGGTCAAAGTAGTCCCAGCTATCAAAAGTGTTATCATCACTGTGACGATATCACAAAAATTGATATCGTCACAGTGACGATATCAGTTGCTATTTTCCCTCTGATATGATTTATATCATCTTGATAGTTCTCTATATTTCATTGCCAGATATATAATAAACAACGATATAACTTTACAAATTAGACTCAGTGGGACGATAAATTCAACAGGTAGGACTACTATTTGATATTATACTGATATAATAAATATATTTATTTATTTTGATATAGGGCCTACTCTATACTTATATAAATTTTAAATCTAAAAATTTCTATTAACAAAAAAAAAATTAGAAGTGATATATATATGTATTTGCATGTATTCTAAATTTCTATAAATTTTTAATGGTATACTTACAAATTTTTTTTAAAAATTCTATTTTGTATAATTTGTGAAGTGTAGATAATATTGCCTTGCTATTTGTATTTTGTTTTAGCCCTCGACCCGTATGAAAAGAGGCATTATCTAGGCCTATTATGGTTTCGAGATTAAATAAAGTTTATTATTATTATTATATTATTATCTGGGTTATTTGAATATTGGATTGAAACTAATGCACGTCTATCGTACATACTTTCAATCAATGTCTGATTGAAGATTTTTGTGTGTGTTTTTATACCCCAGGCATATAATGCGTGGGGATATAGCGATCAACTTGTCTGTCCGTCTGTCTGTCTGTCCGTAATCATTTCTTGTCATCGCATCTCCTCCCACGGTTTTTATCCATTTTTTTCAAAACTGTGTGGACATGCTAGATGTCATTCGAGGATGTGCACCTCCTGTTGTGGTTGAGCTGGTTTATTTTAGAGTTACTGCCCCTTTTCGCCAGTATAGGAATACATAGATAATGGATGCTTGTCATCGCATCTCCTCTTATAGTTTTTATCGGATATTTTCGAAACTTGGTGGACATGCTGGATATTAGGCGAGGATGAGCACCTCCTATTTTGGTTGCGCTGGTTTCATTATTTTCATAGTAATGACCGGATTGGAAGATGTAGACAATGGGTGCTTATTTCTGACGACGTACAGTGTACTTCAGGGCACTGCATGCCCCTTATCAAAGACCTGCTTAACCACACGCTCCTGCTTGGTCTGAATGGTTACCTTCTGGAATATTGTGCCTGTTGTTTTTTTTTTCTGGGTTCCACGGTTTTCCACCTGATATTGGTTTCTCAATGCATTGCCTCCTACAGATTGCTTTGAATATTGGTAAAACTTGATGAGGGTGATACGGTATCTAACAAGTGAGAATGGAGATATCCTGTTTGTAAATGAACTTTTGTCTGTTCTTGGACTATTTCAACTTTACATGACATTGATAAATCTTTTGCGGGATCGGAGCGGGGATACGGCATCTTCTGATGACTTAATTTGTAACCCATTTTGAAAATACCACAGTTTGGCTGAGATTATGTAAGAATAAAACTGTCAAAATGGCGGTACCCAGGTTAAATTGTGTGTAGCGTAAAACCGGCATGCACTATGTCAACTTTATTTGGTTGTAGATCTATTTGAAAATGGAAAGGAAAAGCCTTAACCAGATTTAGGTAATTAGCCAAAAATCAAAACGTTAACATTACCGCAAATGGGAAATAAAACTGTATCCTGTAACCTAAAATCCTGGAAACAACACTGGTAAATCCACTGAAAACAAATGTTGTAAACACACTGGTAAACTCTCAGACAGATGACTGTATCACTGTCGAAATGTGTTAAGCCAAATAGTAACATTCCATATCGCATCCATATATCATTATACAGAACTTAATATTAAGCAGCTGTGAACAAACTGCCAAAAATACAAACAACGCGCTCTTGAATAGATTCTTAGAAATTCCAAAACAATCCGACTATCACGCAATAACATAAATGTGCATATCTATAGAAACATGTTTAAGCTTCGATAAGAATGCTCGATTTCTGTTACAACACGACTGATAATCTAGGTCAACTTGTATACAACCATAGCGCGAAGAAAACATGCCAAGGCTTGGATAATGATCTGCGCTTGAAACAGAAGACTTAAGAAAACAACCAAATAAGGAAATTTATAGAAAACATAATATAAGGTATACGAAAAATCCTGGTTCTGTGTTGAAAACATGCCATTTCCATAACAAGATCTGATTTACACGATTTAGCATCGACGGGATGGTGTCGATGTTTATGTTCTAGTATGCCTTTTCATCTCCATTTAGACATTTAAATGTCAGGATATGTATAATGTACCCCATTTGTAATTTTAGTGGCTTTTCTCATAGCAAGTTTGTCTAAAATGGTTTCACGAGAATAGATGTATGTAAGCTAGTTCGAGAGGGCGGGCAGGTCGAGACAGTGGCCGAGCTTTAGTCGAGACAGTGTCTGCTCCTCTCTATCGTCAAAGAAAATGCGCCACAACCATGATACAAATTCCCAGAATGCAAGAAAGGCTAGTTGGTTTTAAAATATTTTCAATAAACCACAGACTTATCAGATTGGCCCACACGGAACCTTTCTGACTTCAAATGTTTTCTGTGTGGCATTAAACCAAGATGTGGTATCAAGGAAAACCTTTCAAGAAATGATAAGTAATTTTGTAAGAAATGTTTGAAACTCTCTTTAAACGTGGGTTCCATACTAATGATAAAAATGATAAAAGACATCACCACGTAGGCCTAGTAAGTTGTTTTGAAAAGCTCGTGTTGTTCAAAACAACTTACTACGTGGTGATGTCTTAATTTTTATCATAAGTAATTTTGTATTGTATATAGTCGGTTGCTCTCTGATGTTACAGTGTTTTCAGCCGGGGTGGGGGGGGGGGGGGGGGGGGGGGGGGGCTTCTCAAGATATTCACGCCCGAGCGTAGGCACTAGGCCCTACGTCAAATGCCGGGGCTAACGATCATGACAACATACTGTATGGCTTCAGCATTACGTAACGACCAGGCCAACAGTTACGACGGGCGTAAGTGTGTTGAGAAACAGCCTGTTGTATATGCAAAGCATGACATACGGTTAATAGCCGGGGTTAAGACACAACGCAGAATGTATATAGGACTCGTAATGGCCTTTAAATTAACTCAATCATTTATGGTAATGAATAAAGACCTGGTAGGTCAAAATAAGGAGGTCAATGGATATGAACAACTTGAATGCAAGTGTAACCTTCATGTATATATGATTGGGTTTTGTCGTGTTCTGCAAGACAACTAATTGTAGTCACATTATTTCGAATAATGGCCGACTCTGTCACTTCCGGTCGTGCAACACTAAAGATTGTCTCGACAAAAGCAATTATTCTGCCCGTTTCATCTCGGCCTTAATCTGAAGTCACAGCAGTAGCTAGGACTAATGTTATCCGCTTCTACTCGCAATTTACATCCTATTAAAGAAGTCCGGATAACCAGGGGCGGTAATATCCGGTGTTTCTCAAGTTAATTCTAGATGTACGATAGACGAGAGGCGACATCGCTGTTTATTCTTGATGGAGTCGGTCATATATTCGAATAACAGTAATAAGACAGGATGTTCCTTCTCGCCCTTCATAGATTAGCAATTATTTATTCAAATGTATCAACTGATCTTTCAAAAGAAAATAAAAATGTTCTGGGAACTAAATGGTATTTTTGTGTTAATTTTTTATTTTCAAAATTATGTAGTAAACTACGCATGAGGTTCTATTTAGAAATTAAAAGTGCCATTGACGACATCTTGTCAGCCGGTTGGTATCGCCCCGAATCAACCAGTGAACCACTTTGTTATTTGATATATTTGGGGCAGCTCACGCTTTATTCAGGTTTTTGGTAAGTTTCTACATCCTCGAACCCCAGGGTTAAAAGCTCACTTTTACCCCTGGGCAAACTAAACGGTATTTCGTCGTTTTACCCGTAACGCCCAATCACTGACAGACCAATTAGAGGCTCTGTTACAGACGTATGGTTTATTCAACGACAAGGTTGCCTTGACGGTATAGACAGATACTCGTCAACAAGCCACAGCCTGAAATTTATGTTCGACTCCTACATTTCCGACCATTTTTCGCCAACAGTCTTAATTGGGGTGAGGTAAAATTATACATAAAATTAACAAGTCGTTCATCTTTGTTTTGTTCATTACCGACATGTTTAAGTTACGCGAACTGTGATTGGTCAAATTTCCGCCACAAAACTGTGGCGGAACCAATCAAAGTTTACGTGCATATTACATTAGAAACGACGCTTTTCCCACTAGTTGGCCCACGGGTAAAACTGAACTTGGAGTTTCTACTGAAATACTGTACGTTGTTGTTGAAATAATACAAATCTCTCCTTATCCTGTGAACGACAGCTTTGTGTCATTTAAGACGGTTCAAAGGCGTTTAACAAATAAAACAAAAAACATTTTCATGTTTATTAGCCGGGAGCTTGTAACGGCAACATAACGTCATTTTGACACACAAGCTGTGTCCGTTTGACTTTCAAAATATATATATTAACTAAATCCGAAGTTATACTATAAAAGTGACATCGCCGTTTGCTCACTAAATCCCTATGATCCTTATGGGCTATCATAGTTGAGCACAAGAGACGTTCACATCAAACCTTTACTTAAAGGCACACTTGCCGCGAAAATCAGGAATATTGTTTACATTAAAAAAGAAAGTCCGTTTTCTGTATTTTTCCCAGACAATATAAGTTAGGAACTTTCTATTTTTACCAAAATTTAAAAGTTTGGACGTCACTTTGTATTTTTAATTTGAATTTGAAAATTTGAATTGTTACGTACCCGGAACGTAAACAAACCACACTGCCCCCTATTGGTGATTTTATGTTTCAGTCGAGTGAGTGAACTAACGACACAGTGTAATTTTACGTAGGCCTATTTATCTGAGAAATACAGACTGACGATCGGTTAACAGCGACTGGAAAAGCCTGCTGATTATTGTTTAAGTGTAAACCACAGATAAAAATGCCTGAAATGAGGGTAAACCAACACGAAAGTTGACCGACACTGATCGTTGTTGTTGTAATCAGGCTTCGATTCTTCGTTTGTTTTTCATCCCATTTCTACATTCTAAAGCTAACTAGACATGTTTTATGTGTCCAATGTTTAAGTTTAGTTGTATTAGTCGTAGTGTGCTCATGTAAATTGGTTTTCTTAGCAAATTTAAACAGGCTACGGCGGCAAGTGGGCCTTTAATGTAGTTCTAAGTTGACTGATATGATGAAGTACCCCTTCGTCTCAAAAATAGAATCGATAAATAAAACTGATTTTGATGAAATGAAACAGAATTAAAAGGCGTATTAATAACTAAATAGGCGTATCGAAAATGGATTGTTTCCCCATTTGAGACGAATGGCTTAAGGCTGTGTCACCGTGCTTGACAATGCAATATTGGCAACGCCTGTCTCTGAAAGTGGCAATTATTATCAAACAAAACAACCGGAGCATGAATATCAGTCATACAGCCGCATACAGTAAAACAACTGCTGGGCGTATAGAAACGTAGATTTTCCCGCAGGCCCTATGTTTGACAGAAAGAGCCCTTGCAGTGTAGCGTTATACGATTATGTTATAGCAGAAGTCACATTCATAGACTTCTGGTTATAGTTATTGAGTTTTACCTCTTCGCTAACACCCCCGTTCTCCGGCACGCACACACATTACCAGTATACCCGATGGACTAAGAATAAGGTATCCACGCTTTGAAACATTGGGTTAACGCAGACATTTCAATGTGTCTTTAAAATTACTCATTTTTGGTTTATGTGAGAGCTTCATCTTAGATAATTCGTTAAAATTAAAGGCATTTTCCTCTGCTAAGATCCCTGTTCTGCACGCATATCCATTGACAGTATACAAATATAGACCAAGAACGGCAGGAATACGACATAATCGCTTAATTCAAATTTTAAAATGTTGCGTTCAAGTAGAAATCACAATTAATAAGTACGATCTAAAATCAAATATATGTCTTACCGGTACTATGAAAGGTGCTGTCATTCTCTACACTTCAAGATGTGCGAGATAAAAGGGGTTTCAATTGTGCGCGAATATGATTTTTCTGGACTCATCCTTTAGATTTGAAAATAGACAATATGTTACAGTGGCATGAGCTGCCAAAATGTTGATATTTTGACGTTAAAACAGAATGTTTGGCTATTTTTATCAAGACGTATAATTCAGAGGCTTTTTAGGGCTTCTCATTTCAAGAATGTACGATAAAGTATTATTTTGAACTAAATATGGCTTAGAATGAATGAATGGTCGTCCGGGTTATTTAAATTTTGTTTACTTTTCGAACACTTTTTCGTTTCGTATAGTCCACATGCAGTATGGATTTTCCTCATTCCAACGCTAATCATTTATTTTTTCGATAGCCTTCAAAGCCTCTTACTGTCGTGACGGTCAGAAATTATTTAAAAAATGTGAATTTTGGCAGCTCTTGTCACTTTAAACAATAGAGGCTTCCGAATACTGTTATACTCACTTTCTAAAAGACACTAACTAATTGAACTAAACTTAATAGAAGAAGCTTCGTTGATCCGAAGGTAGACTTGGTTCAATTTGATACGCATGCAATGTTTTCATTTCGGATAAAAACATATATGTCTTTTGAATCCTTTAATTTTTTTAAAATTTACTTCGAGATACCGGATACCGTTAACTATTAATCAAGGATTTGGATAGGCCCCTATAGGGCTTAAATATTAAATTATAAGGATTGACTCCTGTGCAAACTTTTCATAAACCGCTTCGCAGATTTATTTAGTTTGCACAGGGGCAAGTTCGTTCATAACTCGATGAACCGAAGAAACATTGGGTCATGCAATCCTTATATATTCAAATTCCTTTATGACTTCCTCTTGATGTGTTGTATCGCTTTATGTCCATCATAAGGTTTTCAAACACATCCTGCAGTCCATTTCGTGATGGGATAATTACTCGTGTGTTAAACTTCACAGAGTGTAATAAAACATCGTGTATTTGACACGCACAAAAACCACCTGCCTAAGATGAATTAGAGTTATTTCCCCTGAGTGTTCTGGGCCGCAATCATTGTGGTTTATTTACAAGTTATTTTTAGACGACCGCTTGCCTTCAAATAGACCGACAGTGTTAACACGTGCTTTAGTTGAAGGATGACAGTTTAAGATGGCAGATAGTGGAAGTAGGGCCCCCCAGCGGAAGTATATTTTAGGTTTGGATATCGGAACGACAACTGTGAAAGCAGCTTTAGTTGACGCGGAATCGGGTAAAGTTGTCAAATGTGTATCTCGCCCGACAAAAGCATCAATCCCCAGCGATTACGGACCCGGGGGACACGAGCAGGACGTACAGAAAATTTTAACTGCTTTACAATTCTGTGTCTCTGGTTTACCTAAAGAGGACCAGCTAAAAGTTCAGTCAATCGGGGTGTCAGGACAGATGCACGGTGTTTTATTTTGGAAGTACGGCGAGGCCTGGCATCAAAATGCATTCGGCCGTTTCGATTCGCATAACTCAAACTCACAGAAAACCAGTCATTTGTTTACATGGGAAGATGAGCGAAGTTCGCCCGAGTTCTTGGCATGTTTACCTAAACCTTCTTCGCACCTTCGCATTTCATCAGGTTACGGCTGTGCTACGATTTTCTGGATGTGCCGAAATAAAGCCCCATTCCTGAAGAATTTTGATTGTGCTGGAACTATCCAAGACTTCGTGGTGACAATGTTATGTAACTTAGACCGGCCTTTGATGTCTGTACAAAATGCCGCCAGTTGGGGATATTTTGATACCGAAACCAACTCTTGGAATAAACAAATGTAAGTAAGTATTTTCGTGATTTAAATATTAAATTGTCTGTTCTAACATAGAATATGATAGGAAAGTTAGACATTTGTGTGACCTGTAGACTACATATATTTTGGTTTCCAATACCGGTAGGGGCCTACTGAATATTAACTTAAGTTTTCACTAAAAGTTAAACTTTTATTTTTTAAAGTGGACGAGCAGCCAAAATTCAGACCTTCAGGCTTCATAATTCTTATTGTCAAGAAAAGTTGAACTTTTGAAGTACCTTAAAAAAATAAAGGATCGAAATAAAAAAAATGAGTAAGGACAGTAGGGTAGTATATGCAAACCAAAGATTAGCCACACTCGTGTGTCTCTATCCTGTTTGACTTACTCGCCTCAGTCGCCTGTCGGGTAGACCAAAGATATGTGCTAATTATAACAGACAAAATTTAATAGCCAGGAATATAGGAGTTCATTTTTGGTGTTTTTGTAGGCCCTACTTCACTCAAGTAAAGGTCTTCCTCCGTATTTTAATAATTTTTTACATTTATTGTTCGTTGACTACCAGTACCAGGTGACAACCAATAAATATCCAAACATAAATAACGAGGTACCTGTAGACATTTAAATTAATATTATTGAATTAGTGTTTTTGCTGCTTATAAATCTACCTTAGGCTTAACATGCACCTACAAGACATCAAAGGAAAGTTATTTTGTACTGTTTTTTTTTTTTTACAAAAATGAACAAGAATTTAGCTAATTCTGTTTTATCGAGATTTTCCCTGTAGGCCTATTTGACAAATCATGCCACTTAAGTTCCAAAAATTCTACAACTTAAATTTGTAAGATATGTTTGAAACTCTCTTTAAACGAGGGTTCCATACTAATGATAACAAATTAAGACATCACCACGTAGTTAGTTGTTTAGTAGTCAGTTACACTTGACGAAGACGCTGGTATAGGTGTCGAAAGCTTGTGTTGTTCAAAAACAACTAACTATGTGGTGATGTCTTAATTTTTTTATCATGAACTTAAATTTGACACAAGACATATGTCTACTAAAGTACTAAGTAGTACTACAGATATACACTTTATTCTTGGATTTTTCTCTGCCTGATATTGGGTTAGGTTAATGTGTTAATTGTGTCAAGTGTTGCCTACATGTAACTATAGTCAGGTTTTAATTTATTGTATATTTATAACAACTTATGATTCATTGGGTATAAAGACTTAGGTCTTAAATGATATGCCCCTTTTTAACACAATTAGAAACTTGTTTCTATGGTTATTTTAGACGAGAAGAAGTGCCCGTGTGTTCATAAATATAAGTATAGTCAATCCTTATAACCAAAATATCCCTGGCCAAGGACTTTGAATAAGCTCGTTAGATTGTGTTGGATGGTTGAAGGGAAGTCAATTTAGACCATTAATTGAGAACGGTTGATCTGACCTGCCTTTAATTGTAGAATTTAAACAATGTTCATATGAGCTGTTCCACAGGCCCTCACATGACCCCTAAATATGTATTGTATTTCTAGTAAAATGGCCTTCTAATTGCAATTTGGTTATCAACTCATTTAATTACCTAGGCAGCTTGGTTCAAATTATGTGGTAATTGAAAGGGTATGGCTTTGTAGTAACCACCTTCACATGTAGGTGTCGAAAGCTCGTGAAGTTCACAAACAACTCACTTCATGGTGATGGCTTAAAGTGGCATGAGCTGCCAAAATGTTGATATTTTGACGTAAAAACAGAATGTGGAAATTATTGGCTATTTTTTTCTAGACGCATAATTCAGAAGCTTTTTTTTTGCTTCTAGTCTCGAGAATGTACGATAAAGTATTATTTGAACTGGTCGTCCCGGTTATTTAAATTTTGTTTACTTTTCAAACCCTATTTCGGTTCGAATAGGCCACAAACTGTATGGATTTTCCTCATTCCAAAGCCAATCATTTAGTTTTTCGATGGCCGCCTTACAAGCGTGTTACTGTCATGACGATCAGAGATTATGAAAACGTGGAAACTTTGGCATGCCACTTTAACAAACAACTAACTTCGTGGTGGTGCCTTAATCCTTTCTCACAACAATTATACACAAGTTTATACTTTTCAGTGTAGAAACTTGTCCATTTGGTAATATTCCAGTGATAGCGTTAAAAGGGGGACTACGCCTAAGCTTGTGGAGATTTTTTGTTAACGCTTAAATTTACAGAAATAAAAGTAATCAACATCAGCAATTTTTTCCATCACACAAGTACATTGAAAGAGTTCTTCAGGAAATTCCCTGCTGCTTATGCACCACATGCGCAGCTTTGAGGTCGAATATCTGCCTCAAAATGGCCATAAAAACTAAATTCACCCAATAAAAAACTGAATTTTAGTTAATTTAGTACCGGTAAGGAAATATTCAGTTTCTGGCAACTAAATTTTGGCATCCTTTGGACTCCTAGCAGATAAGTTATAAATGTTGTAAAGGTTAAACGTTGACCATCTTGGTTGACAGCCGAGAATGCACCACATGTGCAGCTATAGAGACTGCAAGTGTGTACAACTAAGCCTGTTCAATCCTTATAACCCAAACAAGAAAAACAAAGGAATTCACAAACAAAACTTGCTACCCAGCATTCCATAGGAGCTACAATTTAGGCAAGTTACCAATGGTCATCAGGAGACCTCATCTTTCAATATCAACTGTAGAAACACAAATTTTTATCGATCATCTTTTCAGTCTTTGTGGACATGTCCCTTTAAATTATCTGTGAATAGATCTCTTTTATTGTTTGTATTGCTTTGCATTATAATGAGAAGGAGGCTGTCCTACTTGTACCACCAAATGCACCTCCACTTTGAAGAGTTCTACTAATTGAAATATAACGTATTAAGAGAGCGTAAATCATTGTGTCTCATTGCAGGGTTCCTGGAAGTTAAACTTTTAGGTCGAATAGCCTCAAAATGGCCATAAAAACTAAATTCACCCAATAACAAACTGAATTTTAGTTATAAAATTTAGCAAGGAAATATTCAGTTTCTGGCAACTATTACATACTGTACTTTGACTTTGAAATAACACAATACTTACAATGTAAGGTTGGTTACTGCCTCAAAAAATTGAACTTCTATGAAACCCTGTCATAAACACGGTACCTAAGACTAAGTTGTCACAGGGTTTTCCCTAGCTCTCAAAATTTGGGCGTCCTTTGGAGTTTGGACTCCCAGCAGATAAGTTCTACTGTGAAGGTTCCCGTGCACATTGGGTGGGGCCCAATTTAATAATGTCTCAATTTTGGCTTTTAATTCATGGGGCCTGTCTCATGGCTTTTTTATGTCTAGATAAGAAATTAGGGTCAGGGATGTAGGTTTTAAGGGTCCGGTTAAGCCTCGTAGGCCTCATTCGATCCTGAAAACCAGAAATGCTCGTCACTTTATTCAGTTGGGAAATATCTTATACTCTGACAAATATTAATAAGTGCAAAGTAACGTTTAATAAAACAATGAAGACAAAAGCAGCTCAAACAAAAGAATCTCCTACAGCCTTATTCTAATTGGTTCAATAATCACTTTAGATTATGATAAGATAATTTGGGCTCTATCAAGCTTGCATAAATTCTTTCATAAATTACAGATAGGCCTATGCTTGAAATCAATTTTATCTAGCTCAATTAATTTCAATTGAGATTTTAAGTTTGATATAATTTCAATTCTCATGATTTCATTTATGTATGCAAGGCTTATTGATTTGTTGAGCTTGCCTCTGGCTGTTGATACATTATCATCAATTCTAATACACCTCCAACATTACAGAGTTTGGGAAACCAGGGACCCATTATCTGATACAATAAAGGGTTCCTACTGGTTTCAACCACTTTGCGCAAATATGCAGGGGGGTGGGGGACAGGTCTTTGTTGACGTCTGCTTCTATTAAAACAAATGCTTCACTCAAAAAAAATAAGTCAACATTACATGGTAGTTAATGGTAAATTGAGCCTATGTTCGTGGTATCATGACTGTAACCGGTCATAGAAACGAGACCAGTGTACGCAGCTATGTGCAGAGGCCTTCGACGGATCAACGACGTTCCCTCAGCATGACCCTGCATTCAGCAGTAACGTCCCAGGCAGCTTCTTCCTCAAACGCTCTCGGTGCTCCAGTCCTTAGGCCGATGATCACAGACACACCGATGTCAACAAATGTCTGTCAACCAACCACTCTATTAGTCAACTTAATCTCCAGAAATTCCCACGATGCAAACATATCTGGCGGTACATTCAATTTTAATTTCCACTGTTAAAATCTAAATTATCTGTAAAATAGATCTCTTTCATTATTTCTATTCCTGTGCATAACAACGAGAACGATTGATTGATTGATTGATTGTTTGGTGTTTTACACCGTGCTCAAGATTATTTGACTTTTATGGCGGTGTTACCAGTTTTATTGTGGGAGGAAACCGGGCTCTATGCCCGGAGGAAACCCATGACCATCCAGTGGTAACTGGCAACCATCGGTCGTTCGAGTCAGAACATTTAAAATTTTCTTTTTGGACTGAGTGAGATTCGAACCATTGGTGGAACGCTGTTCAGATGAGCATCCAATGCTCTACCTACTGAGCCACCTAGAACGAGGCTGTCCCACTTGTATCACCAAATTGCATCCCCACACTGAAGAGTTCTACTAATGGAAATATACTGTATTAGAGAAAAGAACAGTTAAATGAACATTCTCTTGGTGACGAAGACAAAGTTAAAAAGATAGGACATTATGCTTAAACGCCCCTGAGCAAGGGAATAGGACATTATGCTTAAACGCCCCTGGGCAAGGGAATAGGACATTATGCTTAAACGCCCCTGGGCAAGGGAATAGGACATTATGCTTAAACGCCCCTGGGCAAGGGAATAGGACATTATGCTTAAACGCCCCTGGGCAAGGGAATAGGACATTATGCTTAAACGCCCCTGGGCAAGGGAATAGGACATTATGCTTAAACGCCCCTGAGCAAGGGAATAGGACATTATGCTTAAACGCCCCTGGGCAAGGGAATAGGACATTATGCTTAAACGCCCCTGGGCAAGGGAATAGGACATTATGCTTAAACGCCCCTGGGCAAGGGAATAGGACATTATGCTTAAACGCCCCTGGGCAAGGGAATAGGACATTATGCTTAAACGCCCCTGGGCAAGGGAATAGGACATTATGCTTAAACGCCCCTGGGCAAGGGAATATGACATTATGCTTAAACACCCCTGGGCAAGGGAATATGACATTATGCTTAAACGCCCCTGGGCAAGGGAATATGACATTATGCTTAAACGCCCCTGGGCAAGGGAATAGGACATTATGCTTAAACGCCCCTGGGCAAGGGATAAATGTATGTAACAGATGTTCCGCAATATTAAAATATCTAGATGTTTAATGATTTTTATCAACACAATGAAGAACTGATTATGATATAGATATTAAACAATTACGTAAATTGAATGAGATTAATATTAGACCCCCCCACCACGTCAAAAAATAATCATTTGCAAACTTTTCCGAAAATCTTGGGGTCAGTTAGTGCAGCTTTTTTGTTTGCATCTCATTGGACACCTGGTCCGTCTCATTGCAATGTTAACATCCAAGGAAAAAAATGTGGTTTCTTCATACATGTAGATGAAGTCTAAGGCCCTTGGCCCAGTAAATATCTCCATTTATTGAATGAAGACAGAACAACTAAAAGAAATTCAACTGTGTGGCTAATTTTGAAATTTCTTGTTAAGTGGACTTTATTTAACCTTGTTGGATAGTATATTGTTTGTTCATTGTATGTGACATTTCTATTCGTTTTAATAATTTTTCCTCTACTTTTTTTTGAAGTTTTGTTCTAAATCTGCTTATTATTAATTAGCCCTGGCTCATACATGTAGGTCTTACCAACCCACGACAATTCTACTTCGAGAAACTTGTCTACATGTACATAGCTTTTCTAGTAAACTAAACCATTCTTGTTTATATGCCTACAGGTGTCAGTGTGACTTATTCAAAAAAAGATATATCGTCTATTTATAACAATTTATGATGGGGTATAAAGGTCTAAATGATATACCTCTTTTTAACACAATTAGAAACTTGTCTCCGTGGTTATTTTAGACAAAAAGATTTTCCCTGTGCCCGTGTGTTTTAGTGTTCATAAATATAAATATATTTATATTTGTACAGTATACAGTTTATAGAATATACTGGCACATGTATAGCTGCTATACATATAAGTAAATACACTTAATCCTACCATTGGACTACGTAACCTAACCGTTACCAGTTTTAATAAAACTTTCTAACGCAGTTGCACATCGTAAGATGTTTTAGCGTTGTTAGCACCTTGTCAGATTGCCAATTCTCGTCGCCACCTGTCAATGCCCCAACCCTTCACAGTTAACACATAGTTATGGCCAGTGTTAGTCAGCTCAATACAGTTAACCTTTACACCAAATCTATCAGTCCCTAAAATAGCTTATGTGTGTTTACAAGGTGGCTAATTAGCTGCATGCAAAAGACAAATTACCTTAGCTATGTATAAAAATACTTTCCCCTAAAAATCTGTGTTAAATATGATGCTTTTGTTTGTCTGGCCAGCTTTTAAGATCCTAAAAACGGATCGCACACAAGAGGATCCGGCTGAGCTGCTGGGCACAGTGACACTGGCTGAGAGCTAAGCAGAGACAAGGTTAAAGCCAATCACATGTGCCTATTAAAACATGTAGAATATTACATGTACATAAGACGGATAGTGACATTAATCTTGGTCAGCGAACTTGGGTGATCAAGGACTTGCCTCTGTCTAGAGCTCATCGTCTGCGCTGAAATCTGTAGCTCTTGGCCACGCGTGCCTTGCAAAAGCAGAATCCAGGGCTCGTCTGTGCTTAGCGTAAGAGTCTTACAGTTGTGATCAAGCATTTAAGGCAAAAAATAAGAAATGATTTGTTTGTTGACCGAGGCTTTTTACAGTAGGGTTGACATACATGTATGTAGGAACTCATACGTTTGTCGGTAACAGGAAATAATGTACAAGAGAATTCACACAAATTGTTTATTTAAAATTGAACATTGCTGATAATCAACCTACAGTGTAGCACCTTTCATCCAAAATCAATCTTATTTATCTTTGTAGCAGAAGTTTTAGTACAAATGTAAACAATTGTACACAACCAGTCCCTTTAAACACTTATTGAACAACTCAGCCCTGGAATACATTTAAGTGGACTTATTGAACAACTCGGCCCTGGAGTACATTTAAGTGGACTTATTGGACAACTCAGCCCTGGAGTACATTTAAGTGGACCTATTGAACAACTCGGCCTGGAATACATTTAAGTGGACTTATTGAACAACTCAGCCCTGGAATATTTTTAAGTGGATTTATTGAACAACTCAGCCCTGGGGTGCATTTAAGTGGACTTGTTGAACAACTCAGCCTGGAATACATTTAAGTGGACTTATTGAACAACTCGGACTGGAGTACATTTAAGTGGACTTATTGAACAACTCAGCCCTGGAATACATTTAAGTGGACTTATTGAACAACTCAGCCCTGGAATACATTTAAGTGGACTTATTGAACAACTCAGCCTGGAATACATTTAAGTGGATTTATTGAACAACTCAGCTCTGGAGTACATTTAAGTGGACTTATTAACAACTCAGCCCTGGAATACATTTAAGTGGACTTATTGAACAACTCAGCCCTGGAGTACATTTAAGTGGACTTATTGAACAACTCAGCCTGGAATACATTTAAGTGGACTTATTGATCAACTCGGCCTGGTGTACATTTAAGTGGACTTATTGAACACTTAAGCTCTGTAGTACATTTAAGTGGACTTATTGAACAACTCAGCCCTGGAGTACAAGTGGACTTATTGAACAACTCAGCCCTGGAGTACATTTAAGTGGACTTATTGAACAACTCAGCCCTGGAGTACATTTAAATGGACTTATTGAACAACTCAGCCTGGAATACACTTAAGTGGACCTATTAAACAACTCAGCCCTGGAATACATTTAAGTGGACTTTTTGAACAAATAAGCTCTGGAGTACATTTAATGGACTTATTGAACAACTCAGCCTTGGAGTACAAGTGGACTTATTGAACAACTCAGCCCTGGAGTACATTTAAGTGGACTTATTGAACAACTAAGCCCAGGGGTACATTTAAGTGGACTTATTGAACAACTCATGCCTGGAGTACATTTAAGTGGACTTATTGAACAACTCAGCCCTGGAATACATTTAAGTGGACTTATTGAACAACTCAGCCCTGGGGTGCATTTAAGTGGACTTATTGAACAACTCAGCCCTGGAGTACATTTAAGTGAACTTATTGAACAACTTAGCCCTGGAGTACATTTAAGTGGACTTATTGAACAACTCAGGCCTGGAGTACATTTAAGTGGACTTATTGAACAACTCAGCCCTGGAGTACATTTAAGTGGACTTATTGAACAACTCAGGCCTGGAGTACATTTAAGTGGACTTATTGAACAACTCAGCCCTGGAATACATTTAAGTGGACTTATTGAACAACTCAGCCCTGGAATACATTTAAAGGCCCGCTTGCTGCCATAGCCTGTTAAAATTTGCTAAGAAAACCAATTTACATGAGCTTACTACGACTAATACCACTAAACTTAAACATAGGACACATTAAACATGTCTAGTTAGCTTTAGAATGTAGAAATGGGGTGAAAAACAAACGAAGAATCAAAGCCTGATTACGACAACAATCAGTGTCGGTCAACTTTCGTGTTGGATTACCCTCATTTCAGGCCTTTTTATCTGTGGTTTACACTCAAACAATTATCAGCAGGCTTTTCCAGTCGCTGTTAACCGATCGTCAGTCTGTATTTCTCAGATAAATAGGCCTATGTAAAATTACACTGTGCCATTAGTTCACTCACTCGACTTAAACATAAATTCGCCCCTGCAAGCCGTTTGGTTTGTTTACGTTGCGGGCACCTAACAATTCAAATTCAAATTAAAAATACAAAGTGAAGTCCAAACTTTTAAATTTTGGTAAAAATAGAAAGTTCCTAACTTATATTGTCTGGGAAAAATACAGAAAACGGTCTTTCTTTTTTAATGTAAACAAAATTCCTCTATTTTCGCGGCAAGTGTGCCTTTAAGTGGACTTATTGAACAACTCAGCCGTGGAATATATTTAAGTGGACTTATTGAAGAGCTCTGATTATACACAGTTTTAAGTAAACAAGTTACTCTGGCTGTTGATCAATTCATTATTTGAAAATGTTGTAGAGTTGTGGCAGGTTGCATCTTCAAAATCAATAAATAGATGCAGGCTATGAACTATATATTTTTGATCACTAAAACCCACGCTGCTATGAACTATATACGTGCATTGGACGTCAATGGACGTTTGAGTTCCTGCGAGCTGAATATGAGTTGATTTTGACAAATTCAATCAAAGATGGTGGACGCCACATGTCGCACATCTCGTAGTAATGGCCGTGCTTTTAGAACTTCAGATTCAAACCAGCCAATGTAATGCGTCCATTCCACGTATAGAGTTCAAAAGATGCATGCACATATTGCTTGATGTTTATCAGTCATGTATAAAACTAATAACTAGAAACTTGTCTCCATTGTTATTTTAGTCTAGAAAATTTGCCCTGTCCTCGTGTGTTTAGTGTCTATAATTATAAAACTAGTAACAACAGTCTTATTCTTGCAATATACTTATAATCGGGAAATAACCTTGAGTGTGGCGGAAAACCTCAATCAATCAATGAAAACACACAAATTCCGGCAAATGGGCTCGTAGTAAAGAAATAACATTCTGTGGTGTAAAAAAACATCAATCATGACAAAGATTGGAAATATTTTACACAATTTAACATGTCTGTCATAATATTGCAAATATTTTACATAATTTAACATGTCTTTCATTGATTATTTTCTAGTAATATAAATGATGCCAGTAACACTATTTAAATAGCTTGACACTGAACGGAGAACAAAGAGAGTATTAGTATTCATAATTTAACAATGTTATTATCATTATTACCCTCCTGGTATGAGGAACAAGAGGATCAGAAAGACTGAAAATAAAACTACATACAGTGTAATATGGCTAACCTTCAACAAGTACCTTGAAACCTTTCTATATTTATTTATGAACACTACATGTAAAACACACGGGCACAGGGAAAATCATCTTGTCTAAAACCCTTCTATATACATGTATGATGATCGATTGAAAAGTTCGTTGGGATCGATTGAGCGACTATCACTGTAACCGACTGAACCACCGGGGTTTCCCCCCCCCCCCTCCCCCCTTTCGCTTTGAGTATAAATACCAATAGATGACTTTTCAAGGTTTTTGCCTTTTATATCATCCTTTGTACATTTATGATCACTAAAACACACTGGCACAGGGAAAATCTTTTTGTCTAAAATAACCATGGAGACAAGTTTCTTATTGTGTTAAATACATATAGCAACTTAACCATTAATGGAGGAAGAACTAGGTTTTTTGCATTTCCTTTTTCTGATTTTGATTGAAATGATATGGTATGCAAACACAACTGTACAAACTAACATGGTATAATTATCACCCAATGAGTGTTGCTTATTTCGTCTTATCGCAGGGCTATATTTGCTTTATCTTCAACTTTCTGATTGGGTTATTTGCTCAAATATCAGAGACTCCTTCAAGGCTTTCTTTATAGGGGGTTTTATCTGAGTTATTAATTAACTTCTCTGTATTTATTAACCTGAAATTCCCAGAAAGCCTTACATCATTCAGCAGAAATAAGTTGATATCATTTCATTTTTGCCTGGTCAGGAATTAAATCATTGATTGAGGCAGCTGATAATGAGATTTCTGAATGATTGTAGAACTGGCTGAAGGCTGTTTCTAAAAAACATTTCAATCTAACATAACATTGTGTCTCATTGAAGTTATAGCCTAGATATTTCCATAACTTATGATATATTTTTAACACTATTACACACGGGCACAGGGAAAATCTTCTTGTCTAAAATAACCACGGAGACAATTTTCTTATTGTGTTAAAAAGGGGCATATCATTTACACGTTTATACCCAATCATAAGTTGTTATAACTTATGATATATTTATGAACACTAAAACACACGGGCACAGGGAAATATACATGTACTTAAAACATTACTTAGGAAACAAGGGACAGTTTCTCGAAACTCCACTTAGGGAATTTATTTAAAGAGGCATGAACTGCCAGAATTCACACTTTTTTCATAATTTCTGATCGTCGCGACAGTAAGGGGCTTTGAAGGCCCTCGAAAAACTAAATGATTGGCGTTGGAATGAGGAAAATCCATGGACGGTCATCAGTGTCTTTTAGGTCTTAATAAGTTGAAATAATATATTATATCCATAATTATAATATAAACATTTTTATGTCTCACTACCATACAATTTATTATATTGCATTTGTAAAAAAATCTTTTTAACAATCGAGAAGAATACCAAAACAGAGCTTATGTTAATTTTATTTGCCTCAAGCCAACTCTAAATATAATTGAACTTATCCTAACTTAAGAAATCTTTGAAACTCTCTTTAAACGTGGGTTCCATGCTAATTATAAAAAATTAAGACATCACCAAGTAGTTAGTTGTTTGTGAACAACACAAGCTTTCGACACCTATACCAGTGCCTTCGTCAAGTGTAATACTGTTAAGCAGGACGTAAAACTCAAATCACTCACTCACTCGTCAAGTGTAACCTAACTTTCTGTAAATTTGGAATTAAAGTCTGTTCTGGAGACCATAGAAGTCTAAACAGATTTCAGATTGATTTCAGAACATCTGCCAAATGTCTCAGACCAAAGGCAATGGTTCTCTGGAACCAAACAGAACACTTGTACATGTTTATTCTCTGGAATTGGTTTTCTTGTTGTACTAGTGCCCTGGAGGTAGACATTGGTAAGGAATGTGGATGTCTGTTTATTGTAATGTGTGACCAGAGAACAGCGAAACTTCCATACCTACCAGGAAATATAGTATGCTAAATGGAATTTTGGGGTTTTGGAAAGTGAAAAAAAACATGATTTTTTATAGTTGTCGGAAAAACATTTTTGGGAAAAAAGAGAGAAAAACTCCATTCCTTCAAATATCGCAAACTTCTTTTTCTATGGATTTATGTTAGGATTGTTGTTTTACGCCCCTCGTTTCACTTGTATAACGGTGTTGCATGGTTTACTATAAAGGGAGGGATCCGGGCTCTTTACCTTTTTTATTTTGACCGAGTGGGATTCAAACCTGTGAACCATTGATGAAAGGCCTGTGTCATACTGAGAAACTGTCTGAACCACAGACCCCCTCCTTATACTGAACAAACCTCAATCACAAAGTACATGTGAATAATTTTTCTCTTAACTGTACATTTTTTTTATTTTATTTTTTTATCTGAATTTTACGGATTGCCAACTGTTATGTTTGGATTGCCAACCATTACTGTATGTTAATTTAATGTTGACCCCAATAGCAGCTCCGGTATTAGAATGTGAGTAATTTGATACTGTGGGTTTTATTTATTTATTCCTTCCACCACACCTGCCCACGTCCAAGACCTTGAGGTCGTCAGACTTAATTAAAGTGAACTAATGATTTGTATTGTTTATATCTGTGATTTCCTCTCCGCACTGATTGGTGGCCTGTAGGTTAGAAAGGTGGAAATGTTGTTTATCACCCTGCAACCAAACAGCTGTCAGCCAATCAATGTGTTTATCACCCTGCAACCAAACAGCTGTCAGCCAATCAATGACCAGCATCTTCACCAAATGCCTTTTTCTACTTAAGGCTATGTAAAAACCATTTTGTAATGGAAATTTGTCAGATGCTCTGTGATGTTTTCTACATCAAAGTGTCTCTATATTTAATTCCGTCTGTCTGTCTGTTTTCACTCAAACAACCTATGTGGGATGGTTGCCAGTTACCAGCAGAAGGTCTTGGGTTTCCTCTGGGCATAGAGCCCGGTTTTCTCCCATAATAAAACTGGCAACGCCGCCATATAAGTGAAATAATGTTGAGCGCGGCGTAAAACACCAAACAATCAATCTATATTTCCGCAAAACAGAATACTGATCCTAAAGGCTTGTTTATTGGGTAGAAAGGGGATTGCCTTCTCACATGAAATATGCTGAAGTTTGCAGTCTGGGATTTTAATGAAAGTCAACACTTTGGTAAAATAAATTAAAGTGACACGAGCTGCCAAATAAATTTTTTTTTTCGATAAAACAGAATCAGTTAATTTTTGGATATTTTTATTAAAAAAAGTACAAAGTAAGAGCTTTTTATTCATATCAGTCTCGTAGATGTACCTTTAAGTAGTTTTATAAGCAACTTAACAACGTAATATTATTTTACTTGTTGAGGAGATCCCCTAGTGGCTGTGGGTTATCCTCATAATACAAATAAAGAATTACAATTGCAACCTCCCAAACTGGACTCGTACATCCCGGCTATTCGAATTTTGTAGGTAATTTGCACATGACTTCGGTTCGTACAGGCTACTGACTTTACCAATACTTTTGATTTCAAGGTTAATCGTTAAGTTTTTCAAGGTTCTTCAAATGCTGAACTTCTCTCGACAATTTATGAAAAAAATCATAATTTTGGCAGCTCATGCCACTTTAAACTTTATTTTAAAAACTATATAACTATGTTAAAGTGGCCAAAATTCACACTTTTGTCATCAATTCTGATCGTCACGACAGTCTGAGGCTTTGAAGGCCATCGAAAAACTGAATGATTGGCGTTGGAATGAGGAAAATCCACACAGTATGTAGCCTGTAGGAACCGAAATAGTGTTTGAAAAGTAAACAAAAATTAAATAACCCCCCCCCCCCCCCCCCCCCCTCCCCGGGCATAGAGCCCGGTTTCCTCCCACAATAAAACTGGTTACGCCGCCATAGTAGTGAAATAATCTTGAGCGCGACGTGAAACACCAACCAATCAATCAATCAACTTACCCATGGAAGAAATGTTGAATCTAGTCAGCGCTTGTCTTTTAGCCTAAGAGAAAATCATCTGGAGAAGATTATGGGAAATTTTAGACATGTATCCAGTCTTGTTAGATTGAAAGTTTAAAAAAAAAATGAAAATTTACCAAGCACTCTTTGTTTTTTTCTACATAGGTTACAAACATATGTATTTAATTAAGTGTTTGCGTGTTTTACTGACTCTGTTCATATTTCCTCATTGAAGAAATGCTTTGCCTAAGCAAACGGAAATGGTTTTGTCCACGTTAAAAAATGTAAGATATACATGTAGTAATCTATTGAAATAGATTGATTGACTGTGCCTAATATAATGCATGGTTGTGTAATGTGTCTTCCTTACCTTAATGCATAACTAAACTTAATTGTCAATTAGTACGCACACCTTGACCTGATTTCATGTCTGTAGATTTATAGCTGACTGTGTAATGTAAAATGAGAAGTTGCAGGAAATTACTTTTCTATTTACACATCTTAAAGGGGCATGAGCTGCCGAAATTCACACTTTTTTCATGATTTCTGATCGTCACGACAGTAAGAGGCTTTGAAGGCCATCGAAAAACTAAATAATTGGCGTTGGAATGCGGAAAATCCATACAGTATGTAGCCTGTACGAACCAAAAACGTGTTCGAAAAGTAAACAAAATTTAAATAACCGGGACGACCATTCATTCATTCTAAGCCAAAGTCAGTTCAAAACAATACTTTATCGTACATTTTCGAGACCAACAGTACTAAAAAGCTTCTGAATTGTACGTCTTGAGAAAAATAGCCAATAATTTCAACATTCTGTTTAAACCTCAAAATATCAACATATTGGCAGCTCATGCCACTTTAATGCATAACTCAACTTACATGTAATTGTCAATTTAATTAGTATACACACCTTGACCTGGTTCCATGTCTGTAGATTTATAGCTGACTGTGCAATGTAAAATGAGAAGTTGCAGGAAATTACTTTTCTATTTACACATCTTAATGTTCAGACAACAGTATATGTAGGCCAATGAGTTGGCAGAATGTTTTTTTCTTAGTTGATGTACACGTAACACTTGTTACGGAGGCATATGGTTCTTTTGGGAGAACACTTTGGCCAATTGGGTGAAGCTTTCCAGAATGAATCTGATAAATGGAAGAAGTGAAATACAAACTTATGTACTGGTTCTTCTCACACTACACCCCCGATAATTCCACTCCCAGGCAATGTGTTATTTTTTGCATAATCAACATGTGAAATTATGGCCCAAGTAACGTTATGACCTCACGAAAATCTGTCAAAACTGACACCAGAAATAAATTATGTCATCGGTCATTATGACGTTAAGATCAAGCATCCAGCAGCAACCCTATATTGAAGGGCCTGGGATGCCGTCGTTGATGACGTCATTTCTGGCGTCACAATGCCTTATTGAGTCTTTTTCGGACAGCGATTCTTGAAAGAGCGAAGTCGCCAAATATTTTTCTAACTAGTGCCGTGTTTTTTTAATAAAACGCTGTATTTTTTGTGTAGTGTGAGAAAAAGATTATCAAACTCGAGCAAGTGTGTTACAATGAATATCAATCTCGTTCATTAATTTCCAAAGTCACTCGTCACTCAAGTGATATTCATCGTAACACACTGGCTCTCGTTAGATAACCTCTATCTATCATACCTGTAACAATTACATTGCATGTTTGTATCCCAATATAAGCCCATCAAAACTTCAGGTCCAGATTGCGTTTTCTGGTTTATATCTTGCCAAACAGCCCGGTTTCTCAATGAAACTTCACAGCGCCTTTATATATTTTCTAATAAGTCAGTTGATGTTGAAAGTGGCAGTAAACGTCAATCAATCTACCCAATCATTTGAGCTGACGTTTCTGACAGGGTTCATATTTCATCACCTCTTGTGATGTGAAGTTTAGAGCATTCAACCCCGAATGACATTAACTATTGTGAATAAACTCAACAACATCCCATCTTCAATCACATACAAACAAATTTTAAAAATGAGTGGATTTTTTACTCGATCGTCATATGTGGAAGAATTGTCATATTTAAGTGAAGTAATCTTGAATCAACGTAAAACATCAATCAATCAATCAATCACGTTTGGCCAAATGAGGAACATTCAACCAATCAAATTCCACAACATTTGATCACTAGACCCGGAACCCTTAATAAGAGCCTTAAGAAGATACTCCCTGTACCAGTGGGTTTTAAAAATTATATAAGTTAAATTGTTAGCTATGGTAGCCTAATTTAGATCCTTATGGAGCTTCCTGGGCAAGTTTACGAGCCCTCTTAAATCCCATGTTGTAGACATATGCTAAGAGTAGGCCTACTCTTAGTTAAGACTGCCTCGTGCAAGTTGGCCCTGGGCGTAGTTTGCCCCCAGGCTATTTACTCGGGATATTCACCCTTTTCAAATTTGAGATATGCTCCTCGGGCTTTAATGTAAAAATCTTACACGCACAGGCTTCTATTTCACATGAATGTCTTAAAAGCCCAATTCTATTGTTGACAAGTTAAGAGGCATGAGCTGCCAAAATGTTGATATTTTGACGTTGAAACAGAATGTTGAAATTATCGGCTATTTTTCTGAAGACGTATAATTCAGAAGCTTTTTAGTGCTTCTAGTCTCGAGAATGTACGATAAAGTATTGTTTTGAACTAACTTTGGCTTAGAATGAATGAATGGTCGTCCCGGTTATTTAAATTTTGTTTACTTCTCGAACACATTTTCGGTTCGTACAGGCCACATACTGTATGGATTTTCCTCATTCCAACGCCAATCATTTGGTTTTTCGATGGTCTTCAAAGCCTCTTACTGTCGTGACAATCAGATATTATGAACAAAGTGTGAATTTTGGCAGCTCATGCCACTTTAACCTCGGTCTTTGTTTGTAAAGGTACAAACGATATTTTAACCTGTTAACTAAATGGCAAAAAAACACAGCAGGTTAAGGGGTATATTTTTGCTTTGTTTTGGGCAATTCATACTCTTATTTATACAGGTATGGTTAAAGGTATTTTAACCATTGACCAGGTAGCATATGTTATTATCCACCTTAAAGTGGCATGAGCTGCCAAAATTCACACTTTTTTCATAATTTCTGATGGTTTTGAAGTCCATCGACAAACTAAATGATTGGCGTTGGAATGAGGAAAATCCATACAGTATGTGACCTGAACGAACTGAAAACGTGTTCGAAATATAAACAAAATTTAAATAACCGGTACGACCATTCATTCATTCTTTAAAGTCAAAGTTAGTTCAAAATAATACTTTATCGCACATTTTCGAGACTAGAAGCACTAAAAAGCTTCTGAATTATACGTCTTTCGGCAGCTCATGCCACTTTAAGGAAGGGTTGACATGACTCAAGAAGGACCAGTCTACGGTACATGTATAACACACAATAAGAAAATTGTCTCCTTGGTTATTTTAGACAAGAAGATTTTCCCTGTGCCCGTGTGTCTTTGTGATTCAGTACAATAAGGCCAGCTAGATTATGGCCCAGATTGTATTAAAAGAATGCAAACTGCTTCTGAGTAAAATGGTTCGACCTCTGAGCCAACGGTCGGTCATTGCTTATAAAAAGAACACGAGTTTGAAAGGTCCATTAGTCAGGACTAAACTCATCCCTTACCTGTCTTCAAACTAGAAACCAAATCATATTTTCACTTTCTTTTGTCATTATCATATTTTGTTCGATTTCAGTTTACCCTACTTCTTGCCATAGCTGCATGAAGATTCAGACTATTTTGTCAATATATATATATATATCAAAACAATTTACTTACTAAAGCATGGTGTTAGATGTAAAAGTTCAAACCTATTTCATGAAATGATCATAGATTTTCTCACATGTGATAGTCAAGAAAAGTTAAGTACTTTAATGAACTAAAGGACCATTGTTGAAATAAAAAATATCAGTAAAGTCACTGCCCCGTAGGAACTGCCAACACGTGCCAATAACATACAAAATTCAAATGGCCTGTTTGTATGAATGTATTTTTGAGTTTATGTTGCATATAAAAACTACCTTAACGTATATACCCAAGATAAATAGTATTATTTGCACTGAAAGCAATGAGCCCCGTTTCCTCCCCCACTAAACCTGGCAACGCCACCATATAAGTAAAATAATCTTGAGTGTGGTGTAAAACACCAATCAATCAAATCAAAGATTGAGACAACATTGAACATATAGCGCAATTGATGTTTTTTAAAATATATATATAGACAAAGGTTGATTGATTGTTTGGTGTTTTAAACTGATCACAAGATTATTTCACTTAAATGGCGGCGTTGCGAGTTTTATTGTGGGAGGAAACCGGGCTCTATGCTCGGGGGAAACCCACAACCCTCTGTTGGTTACTAGACAAAGGTTGATCCATTTTGTATCCTATGTATAAGTCAATGCTATGGTTGGAGAATTCCGAGATTAACTTTCTGCCATATATCTCTGTTTAATGACCTCCCTGAAGATGTTTATTATTCAGTTAATGGGTATAGCCATCATTTGATAGCTATCTCAGCTCAAATTTCTCTGTCGTCTTTACTTGAGCTTCTTACATTGATTTTCTATTAGGTTCCAGGTACAATACCTTTTTAGTTCTGCACAGTTTCTTTGATGTTTTTTACACATGTATTGAAGAGGATACAAACTATTTATTGCACATCATCGAAAAAATTATGCTTGGTTTTTTTTTTATACTCTGGCTCCTGATGTTGAAGGGTTGCCAGGCACTGGTACTCTCGGAAATGAAAGGCAATGAGTTTGGTTTAATACCTCCCTGCGCTAAACGTAGCAATGCTGCCATATAGGTGAAATGATCTTGAATGTTGTGTAAAACATCAATCAATTCATACATTTGCATCTAGCTGTTAAAATTTGTCCTTTATTGAATATTGAATTGCAGTTTGTGCATTTCACTTTACGCTTACTTTGGTCTTAATTCACAAAACAGAGATAATTCACATTTAATAATAATTCACATTCACATAATTTCACATAAGTACAATCCAACACATTTGGACAAATGTGTGTTTAGAATATCAATTGAGGCTAATATATTTGGATGGGCAAACATTGGTTGAAGCAAATACCAAGTGTGTAGAATGTGATTTTTTGAGTGGGGTAAATATTTTGTTGGGCAAATATTGTTTCCTGTACAGAGGTACATGTACATCTATACTCCATGCCTTAATTCACAAAACAGAGATAATTTCATTCTAGATTCTACAATTTGTGGCCTTGCAATTTAGTTCAACTATTTTAACAAAAATTTCCGATATCCAAAAAAAAACAAAAAACATGTCAGCAAAATAAAACAAGCAGACTTGGCCTCCTCTGACCAAAATAGCTCCATTAGCCTTTGTTGCTCTTTAAATGAAGTCTGGTTGTTCATGTTGCCTAACAAAAATACAGTCAAACCAGGACAAGCGGTCAACAGTAAACAGAGACCAACTGCCTTAAACGGTCACCCCACGGCACCCCTGAACGAAATCCTATACTTGCGACATTGTTTAGAGCGATCAACTGTCTAACATGAACGCGACCAGCTTTGATATATATGCCTCCATAAAATATATACACAAAACCTGTATTAAGCAAAACTTGGTTCTGTGATCAGTAAAACGATCAGTAAAACGCGCCCCATGATCTTTTAAGAAAAATATTGCGGCTTTACCGTGCAATCTTAATCTTGATGCAGTATGGAATCCACGGTTGTTATATAACTAAATTAAGCCTCCACTTAAAGCTTAAACTGGGTTCCTTTTTGATCCTATAAAAATCAAAGAAATTTACACAATCAGTCACCTAATTAAAACTACAATCTGCTAAGACTCACTCATGAGAAAAAGACAGGTTATTGAGATGTTCGTTGCATCGAACCTTGATTAAGAGACCACCTGTAACGTTTCCCTTAGTCGATCCCTTTGATAATGGAAAATGGAACTCCCAAGAATTGCCTGATATGTGAAGGAGTTTCTTCGAAGGGGTCTGAATATATATTCTTATATGGCTACCCTATAAGGGTAGTGGTTTGTTATTTTATATTTGTCCAAGATTTAAACAATTTGCTCACTCCAAAAGTTTAGTTACGGGATTAGACAAGTGTGATAACAGGCAAGACAGATAACAAGTGCGAGACAGATATACACAATGTATATATGAAGTGAAAGTTTTGGTGAAAAGATATACATGTTATACTGTAAGTGACTCAAAAAGGCTAAAAATTTCCGATGTGACAATTCTCTGTTCGGCAATTATCGATGCCGGGACAGTTATCCTTGGGACAAACAACTAGCCGAGCATCTGCATATATCCAAGACATTACTTCTTTTACTAAAGCCAGATTCATTTATTTATTTCTTTTTCACAGATTAGACTTGGCTGGCTTTCCAGTGTCCCTCCTACCGGATGTTTGTGAGGCGGGTCGGGTGGCAGGGAAACTTCAAAGCCCGTGGTACAGCATACCTACAGATACCCCGGTCATGGTTGCCCTGGGAGATATGCAGTGTTCAATATTTTCCAATCTATACAACGACGACGATGCAGGTAAAAAATTTATAAAATCTAACGACGGGACGAGAGATATTGCACAACAAAATCAATAACAGCCCGGATAGACAATAGGTGTCGTCCACAGCCGTTTTGTTGAACAATCCTCAGCGCATTAAGTGTTTACAGTCGGGTTTTTTTATTATTTTGTATTCTTTTTCAGATCAATATGTATAGTTCCAGAAAATTCAACTGACTATTAAAGGCCAAGCTCCTGTCAGTCGTCAACCTAATGAAATATCATGGGTTTAGTTTATTACAACAACTCATGATGGGGTATAAAGGCCTAAATGATATACCTCTTTTTAATACAATTAGAAACTTTTCTCCATGGTTATTGTAGAAAAGAAGATTTTCCCTGTGCGCATACGTTTTAGTGTTCATATACATATACATATTTATGATCACTAAAACACACGGACATAGGGAAAATCTTTTTGTCTAAAATAACCATGGAGACCGTAAATTTAGCTCCCTCCACCCCTCGTATTCATATTTTTTTCTCATATATAAATGTTGTTGCAAAAGATATTTTAATAAATGCTTTGAAAAACAGTCTAGATACGGTGAAACTAGTTAGCGTAAACTTAACCAGTTGCGTTTAACATTTAACATTAACATAATATTTTGCCACGCAGAAAGGCAGTTTTCTGCAGCTTTTTTCTATAATATATATATATGGCTATTGTTTTAGAAATGTCTGAATATTTAAGTTTTAATTCCTTTTATTGATGCAGGTACAGATAAATAGCCTTCCTGATTTATAATATAATGGCACTCTCCGTTAATACATTAAAGTGGCATGAGCTGCCAAAATTCACACTTTTTGCATAATTTTTTAACCGACACGATAGTAAGAGACTTTGAAGGCCATCGAAAAACTAAATGATTGGCGTTGGAATGAGGAAAATCCATACAGTATGTGGCCTGTACGAACCGAAAACGTGTTTGAAAAGTTTAAATAACCGGGACGACCATTTATTCATTTTAAGCCAAAGCTAGTTCAAAACAATACTTTATCGTACATTCTCGAGACTAGAGGCACCAAAAATCTTCTGAAATATACGTCTTGAGAAAAATTACGGATAATTTCAACATTCTGTCCTTACGTCAAAATATCCACATTTTGGCAGCTCATGCCACTTTAAGGTAGTGTTTATAGCCTACAAAAACTCTCTAATTAACTCCTACATCCTGGCTATTTGAATTGTGTCCGCTATTAGCACACATCTTCGGTCATACAGGCTACTGGCTTTACTGATAGTTTTATTTCAACGTCAATATTTTAGTTTTTTAAGGTATTTCAAACGCTTGCCTTTTGTTGGCATCAAAATTCATGAAAAATGTACAAATTTTGGCAGCTCAAGCCACTTTAAAATTTGTAAATCTTGTTTATTTTTATTTTCGTTTCAGTATTGAATCTGAGTACATCAGCCCAACTATCATTCCCTCTCAAATCTGGATTCCATCCCCCTCCTATGGACCCTCTTTCTCCCGTCGAGTATTTCCCGTACTTTGATGGAAGATACGTGGCTGTGGCCGCCAGTTTAAACGGAGGAAACATCATGGCTGCTTTTGTATCAATGCTTCAACAGTGGACTCATGAGTTTGGTTAGTGGCTTTTACACTTGACTGCTGTCATCCTCGAATACCCAGGGTTAAATTCTCAACAAGCTCACCTTTTACCCCTGGGACAACTGAGATTGAAAGCCTCGTTTTCTGGGAACGCCCATTTACTGTCGGACCAATCAAAAGTTTTTATATGAACGTTGTAACTCTTCTGTTTGGAGACACGTTTATCGAATTGAAGTGTAAACCGAAATGTCGTCCATCTTTGTTTTGAACACTGCATAGAGGCTTACGTAACCTGGGTTCTGATTGGTGAAATTTCCGCCACAACCAATCAAAGTCAACATGCATATTAAATTAGAAACGACGGATCTGCTTCCACTTGTCCCACGGGTAAAGTGAGCGTGAGCGTAAGTTTTAACCGTGGGTTCCGACGATGGACTGCTGTCTATAGTTTCATCAGCAGACCGATGACAGTCTGATTTAATTGCCTCCGTATCTGTCCATTTGTCGTGTTTATCTACAGCAATTACCCAGCATCCCTCATCCTCAAGGCTTGCATAGTCTGCCCGAGAAATCTACGCTACCCCAGAATTTGTATTTTTTCGTTTTTGTATGTCTCTAGGTTGCAAGAACGAGGGAGTGTATGTTACATTTTCACCAACATATAGACTGGTTGTTCTGGCTATGTGAAGCAATATAACTAAACATCAGTAGAATTAGGCCAGATTTTCGGTGTAAAGGGCGACTTATTTTATATTTCTCGCCTCGACTTCAGTAGAATAAGTCGGGTCATAGGATTTCACGGTAACCATCGGTTCCGATAGCCTGTTACTGTTGTTCTAAAACTAGGAAAGCGAAGTTGTGTTACCCATCATGAAAGCCAGCATGTTGCACAATGTACAAGGAAACTAGCATCGATACCGGTTGGTTCCCAGCATTTCAATATATGAGACCAATTCAATGTTTCCGGCTCACACTGAAATTATATGGCCTGTATAAATTGGAGGGTTCTTTCTGTCAGTTTCCACTTTTGTCGCCATATAACCTTAGATTTTGAGTGTGATTGACTGATCGATCGATCAATCAATCAATCAATCAATCAGCAATCCAATCAATACATCATTTCATTCAATGGATCAATCAGTCAATCAATAATGAGAAAAAATTTTGAGACTACTAACCCATGGAGATAGATACGCCGCGCTCAAGATTTTTTCACTTACAATGTATATGGCAGCGTTGCCAGTTTAAGTGTGGGAGGAAACCGGGCTCTATGCCTGGAGGAAACCGACGACCTTCCGTTGGTAACTGGCAATCATCCCACATAGGTCGTTCAAATGAAAACCCAGTCTTTTTTGGGGGACTGAGTGGGATTCGATCCCGCTACCCATTGGTGGAAGACCGCTCGGATTGAGCGTCGAATGCTCTACCTACTGAGCGGAGATAGATGTAGATGGTCACCAAAATCAAAGAAGACATTTTCTCACTGATCAGTGAGGTATGTTTAACATGAATAAGAATGCTTTGGTGTATAACATGCTACTTGATGCCTTTAATAGGCAATGAGAACTTCACATGTACATGTAGACAGCTATGTGAGTTATTAGAACTGGTCCCCAATCCCTTTATGCTTTAAAATGCTAAAATAAGTTCGAAAAAATAATAGAATTTCCGTTTATTCTTTTGCAGGTTATGGTGTTCCGGAGGAGAAGATATGGGAGCGTTTGAGTACCCTGGGTGCTGAGTGCCCAACAACTAACTTAGTTATCTCCCCTACAATTCACGGAGAACGTCACAAGCCCGATCAAAGCGCTTCTGTCAGCTGTATAATGTCTGCAAACCTCTCCCTTAGCAGTGTTTACAGGGCATTGTGTAAAGGAATTGTGGGTAATTTATATGATATGATGCCAGCAGACTTTTTGAAATCCCATGGGGTCAAAAGAATTGTAGGAACTGGCACGGCAATTACGAAAAATCAGGTTATCAAAGAAGAAGTGGAAAAAATGTTTTCGTTGCCAATATTTTATGGACAAAGCAGTGATGCATCAGTAGGCGTTGCCCTGGCAACGAGACAAGCTTTGCATGTAGATAACAACAGTGACAAACACAATACAATATGAAGATTTTTATTTTTAGAATTTTTTTTTTTACAAACTAAGAAAGGAAATATTTTACCAATTTATATTATGTGCCGTTAAACTCATCATGGTTATCCCTTGGTTTCACAGGTTTCTCGAAGGTTTTTTGGTTGTGAATTTTTGGTTTACAGAACAGCTTTGATTATTTGAGAATGACAGGAATAAAATGCTACTAATATATTTGTCTATTACAGGTTTAGTTTATTACAACAATTTATGATGGGGTATAAAGGTCTTAATGATATACCCCTTTTTAACACAATTAAAAACTTGTCTCCATGGTTATTTTAGGCGCCTCCGTGGCTCAGTAGGTAGAGCGTTGGACGTTCAATCCGAACAGCCTTCAAACCAATGGGTCGCGGGTTCGATTCCGACTCCAAAAATTGGAAAGTTTTCTGACTGGGTTTTCACTCAAACGACCTATGTGGGATGGTTGCCAGTTACCAATGGAAGGTCGTGGGTTTCCTCCGGGCATAGAGCCCGGTTTCCTCCCACAATAAAACTGGCAACGCCGCCATATAGGTGAAATAATCTTGAGCGCGGCATAAAACACCAATCAATCAATCAACCATGGTTTTTTTAGACAAGAAGATTTTCCCTGTGCCCGTGTGTTTTAGTGTTCACAAATATATTTGTCTGCAGGGTTTATTCAACCTGTAGGGTTTATATTCAAAAGTGGCCTTGATGGTTTGACAATCATTTCTTGTGGCGGGTGAAATTCCAAACTGGCCACCCATTTGATCAGCTTCTTATTTCAAATAATTGGACCAATGAATTGGGATAATTCCAGTAATATGGACAGATTTTGTCCATTCAAAAAGTCCTGGACCCTGTTTCACAAAGCGGCGTATCAAGTTTTCAGGTAACTGCCATAGTAACCAATATTGTAGAGATACGTTAGTATGAAAGTTATGCAAAAAATACATCTACGCCACTTTGTGAAACAGGGCCCTGTTCTACTTACAATGTAAGTGGCCAAAGGTAAAAACCCTCTAGAATTAACGATAATTAATGCCTCTTCCCCTCCCCATGGGGTAAGCCAGTCACCCATCCAAGTAGACAACATTTTACATAATAGACAAATTTGGATGAGTTGTTTTAAGCACTTTTAAACAAACAAGAGATACTATAAGAAATAGGTTTTTTTAAGGAAACTACCTTCAAAAAGTGCAATTTGACTAATTATTCGTTGGTTTGAAATAAAAACGTGTACAGGGTCAATCGAGATCAAATGCCTAACTCCCATTGCTTTGAGACGTAAGTCTGGCTTGCGAAGATGAACTTTTCTGTTTACGTTGGTCCAGGGTATGTCAGTTGAACATAGAATAGTTGTGAGAATTATGTTAGGGGGGGGGGGGGTATTAAATTATATAAGGTATTTGGAGCGAAGCAATAAACATTTCCAACGTTCACTTTATTTACAAATGAAAAAGAGCTTTTAATTGTAGATATTATCTACATGTATAATGAGACTTTTGAAAAAATAAAAGTTTTTGGGATCTTTTGAGGATTATTCACAATTCTATACCTTTTTTTAAATGCAAAATATTTTGTTTCTTCCTTTCTGCTAACTAAAGAAATAATAAATAAGTGAGCAAACAAAAATCAATACAGACTAGGTTTGATGAGCAAAAAAAACCAAAACGAAACAATTACAACAATGAAAAATGGAAAACTCAGACAATTAAAAGCATTGATTTTTATTCAATATATTGTACATTTACCATGTGAAGCCTGTTGGCCGTACTTATGTAAAAATCCATTTGAACTTTTCAATAAATGAATACAGGGTATATATAATGATTAAATTTGTGAGTTGTAAATATGATCAAACTTCAGGGATTTCCGCTTTATAGCAATGAAGAAGTACAGTAAAAAGCCATTGCATCAAACTACTGTACATTTTACATTTGAATTCCAAGCAAATTTGACAAATTTTTCACTCTATCGCCGTATGTGGAAGAGCTGCAAAATACTCGTCGAAGGTTGAGGGTTTTCTCTGGGCAAAGAGTCCGGTTTCCTCCCCCATTAAACCTTGCAAGGCTGCCATATACAAAGTGTCATTTTACTTATAATATCTGCTGTATAATTAAAACACTGGCAAAGTGTTCGTCTATTGATTGTACTATCTACTTAGGCCTTTGTATACCGCCCACTGTCACAGTCGTCACCTCCGTGGTCCAATCAAGCGGTTCATTGTTTGGTGATTATAGTATTATCCCCTCGTTCCCCATACTCTCTCCAGGGGGTTATCGTCTTTTTTGCGTGCGAAACATTAGACGAAATACGGTAAGTGAAATACTCCTGAGTGTGGCGTAAAAACAACAATCATTCAATCAATTAACCAAAGCAAGTCCTACCTGAAGGTCGTGGGTTTTCTCCCACAATAAAACTGGCAATGTCGCCATATAAAGGAAATAATCTTGAGCGTGTAAAACACCAAAACAATCGATCAATTAAATGTCGTAATGTTTTCCCTGTACCCTTAGTAAGAATCAAAATGACTCGGGGAAAATTAAATGAATGGCGTTTGATTGCTTTGATTCTCACAGAATAGACCATAGTCTTTACTCCGAAAAACCTGGTTTTCTTTCCTCACTATGTTGGCAAAAATCAAAGAAATATTCTTGGATGTGGCGTTAAAAATTTATCAATGATTGATTTTACCCCAATCTTGCAATTGGTACAATATATGGCTGCATGCCGTAGGTCACCCTGAGGGGAAATCTCTTCTCTAGCTGACTGTTGATTATTGTATTTCTGAGCTGAATGTAATTCGAGATATTTGGTTAAAGGCTGAATGAATCAACCATCATGGATTCCAACATGTTTGCCAAGTTCTTCAAATACCCCCAGAGCTTCTCCGCGTGTCGTTGCTATGGTTACGCTATAGATCTGTTTGATTTTCTGATATTGATGATCCAACATGGCTGCCACATCTTGTACATCTGCCCCTTATTTATAGACATATTGATAATCGTTGGCTGGAAGGGGAGTATTCATTGGAACTGTTTTATCATCAATGTTACAATCCCTTATAGAGCTTTTTCATAAGAGTTGTCAATTTATATGTGCTAGTAAACTCAAACTGCTGTATGTTTTTATTCTGTTCTGCCTCAGCCAAAGATTGTGCATTTGTTTTCCTTTTGTTCCTGGCATCTTACATACAGTGCAAAAATCCTATTCATGTGCATTTAAGGTTGGAGGGGGGGGGGGGGGTCGAGGTATCAAGTTTAATCCCTCAATAAACAGGAAATCACCATTATTTGCAAATGGAATCAATCAGTCAGTCAATCAGTCAATGACCTTAAACAGAAACTGATATTTAATGGGATATACTTTTTAGAAAAAGACATGTTTTGGATAATTTGCTGGATTTTCTTTAATTATGTTTTATCGGCCAACATATAGGAGGGGAAGGCCCGACTGACAGGGTTCCATGTCTTGTTCGACTTCAGAATTTTACTGAGATTAGCTGATAAATCTTATTTTTGACGTTTCTTCTGTTATTTTCCAGTTGCAAAGCTTTTAGACATACATGTATATCTTCAATTTACAGAGGGGCCTCGGTGGCCCAGTGGCTGAGAGTAATCGTCCTTCAGTCCCACACAGCTGACCTTCCACCAATGCGGCGTGGGTTCTAATCACACTCAGACCTAATAAAAATTTCTGAGTGGATTTTTCACTCAGTTGCCGTACGTACTCGCTGACGGTCGAGCGTTTCCTTCGGGCAATGAGCCCGGTTTCCTCCCTCACTAAACCTGGCAATGCTGCCATATAAGTGAGATAATCTTGAGTGTGGCGAAAAACATCAATCAATCCATCAAATTACAGAACCACAGAAGTGGATTGTTTGATCAAAAGTTAATTTGTTTATATATAAATGTACGTACATTGCAATATTATGTTGTTTTTTATTGTATGCAAAATTATTTTTACATTTTCAAATTAGCATTGAATAATGGATTGATAATTTCTTTTTTTATATTTGTTTAAGAATTGTTTATGTTTATTTGATAAGAATAAATTTATATGTGTAGATGTTAAATTGACTTAAGAGTTGACTTGGTAAACTGAGTGATAGAGGCCTGAATGAATAATGAATAATGTCCTCCCAGTTAGCCCGGATTATCGGTCTTACGGCGACTGGTGCTATATGGCTGGTAATGTGCCTTGTCGCCTATGACGAACACGGAGAGAAAAAAAAATTTGGCAGAGCCCAGATTTCTCGGCTATCCTCCCAGTGTATCTACAGACCGTATACAAAAATTTGGGTTTTTTATTTGATTTTTATAGACCAGAGAAACAAAATTGATACAGATTTTTCAAGGGACATAAGCTGCCAAAATATTGTTCCTTTTAGTGCCTCGAGAATGTACGTTCAAATAGTGTTTTCAACTAAAGAGCATGAGCTGCCAAAATGTTGATATATTTTCACGTTAAAACAGAATGTTAAAATTACTGGCTATTTTTCTCAAGAGGTATAGTTCACAACCTTTCCAGTGCTTCTAGTGTCGAAAATGTACGATAAAGTATTGTTTTGAACTAAGTTTGGCTTAGAATGAATGAATGGTCGTCCCGGTTATTTCAATTTTGTTTACTTTTCAAGCACGTTTTCGTTTCGTACAGGCCACATACATTGTGTACTGTATGGATTTTCATCATTCCAACTCCAATCATTTAGTTTTTCGATGGCCTTCAAAGCCTCCTACTGTCGTGACGATCAGAAATTATGACAGCTCATGCCACTTTAAGCCTAGAATGAATAAACGTTTGTCTCCGTTATTGAAATTTTCCTTTCCAACACCATTTCTGATCGTACAGTACAAAGACTGTATAGATTTGTGTAATTCGATAGCCAATCTTTTACTTTTTCAATGACATTCAAAGCCTTTTACTGTCCGGACAATCAGAATTTATGAAAAAAGTTTGATTTTTGGATTGATTGATTGTTTGGTGTTATACGCCGCACTCAAAGATTATTTCACTTATATGGTGGCGTTGCCAGTTTTATTGTGGGAGGAAATCGGGCTCTATGCCCGGAGGAAACCCACGACCTTCCGATGGTAACTGGCAACCATCCGACATGGGTCGTTCTGGACAGTGAAGCTAGGACAGAGTGGGATTTCAATCTGTGACCAGTCTGTGGATAGACGCTTCATGTGTCTCTTTCCCCTGTGGCGTATTTGCTGGCCTTGAAGATGTCTGAAGAACGCCTGTGAGCTCAATCCCCCCCCCCCCCCCCCCTAATTCCTTCCCTGCTCTCAAACACACTTCACAGATTCACACCCTGTTAATAATGTAGTAGAGGATTGTATCTTGTCTACTGTATTTGTCTCGTGGGAATCCACTTACAGTCATTACTGCTTTGTCTTGTCTTGTAGCTTACTGATAGAAATCTAACATAGACAATCAAACCCTCGGGAGAATAAGTTTACACGTAATACTGAAAATCAATATACCAAGGTTATCAACCTACCTTCAAATTAACAATTTACCATGATTTATAAAGTATTCAGCTAATTTCTGCGGAGTCGTAGCCCGAACAGTCAGCCTCTATGGTGCTGAGAATCTAACATACACTCCCTGACGTTAGCCCGAACAATCAGCCTCTATGGTGCTGAGAATCTAACATACACTCCCTGACGTTAGCCCGAACAATCGACCTCTATGGTGCTGAGAATCTAATATACACTCCCTGACGTTAGCCCGAACAATCAGCCTCTATGGTGCTGAGAATCTAACATACACTCCCTGACGTTAGTCCGAACAATCGGCCTCTATGGTGCTGAGAATCTAACATACACTCCCTGACGTTGGCCCGAACAGCCAGTCTCTATGGTGCTGAGAATCTAACATACACTCCCTGACGTTAGCCCAGACAATCAACCTCTATGGTGCTGAGAATCTAACATACACTCCCTGACGTTAGTCCGAACAATCGGCCTCTATGGTGCTGAGAATCTAACATACTCTCCCTGACATTAGCCCGAACAATCAGCCTCTATAGTGCTGAGAATCTAACATACACTCCCTGACGTTAGCCCAGACAATCAACCTCTATGGTGCTGAGAATCTAACATACACTCCCTGACGTTAGCCCAGACAATCAACCTCTATAGTGCTGAGAATCTAACATACACTCCCTGACGTTAGCCCAGACAATCAGCCTCTATGGTGCTGAGAATCTAACATACACTCCCTGATGTTAGCCCAAACAATCAACCTCTATGGTGCTGAGAATCTAACATACACTCCCTGACGTTAGCCCAGACAATCGGCCTCTATGGTGCTGAGAATCTAACATACACTCCCTGACGTTAGCCCAAACAATCGGCCTCTATGGTGCTGAGAATCTAACATACACTCCCTGATGTTAGCCCAAACAATCGACCTCTATGGTGCTGAGAATCTAACATACACTCCCTGACGTTAGCCCAAACAATCGACCTCTATGGTGCTGAGAATCTAACATACACTCCCTGACGTTAGCCCAAACAGTCGACCTCTATGGTGCTGAGAATCTAAGATACACTCCCTGACGTTAGCCCGAACAATCAGCCTCTATGGTGCTGAGAATCTAACATACACTCCCTGACATTTGCACCCGAACAATCAGCCTCTATGGTGCTGAGAATCTAACATACACTCCCTGATGTTAGCCCGAACAATCAGCCTCTATGGTGCTGAGAATCTAACATACACTCCCTGACGTTAGCCCAGACAATCAGCCTCTATGGTGCTGAGAATCTAACATACACTCCCTGACATTTGCACCCGAACAATCAGCCTCTATGGTGCTGAGAATCTAACATACACTCCCTGATGTTAGCCCGAACAATCAGCCTCTATGGTGCTGAGAATCTAACATACACTCCCTGACGTTAGCCCAGACAATCAGCCTCTATGGTGCTGAGAATCTAACATACACTCCCTGACGTTAGCCCAAACAATCAGTCTCTATGGTGCTGAGAATCTAACATACACTCCCTGACGTTAGCCCAAACAATCAGTCTCTATGGTGCTGAGAATCTAACATACACTCCCTGATGTTAGCCCAAACAATCAGCCTCTATGGTGCTGAGAATCTAACATACACTCCCTGATGTTAGCCCAAACAATCAACCTCTATGGTGCTGAGAATCTAACATACACTCCCTGACGTTAGCCCAAACAATCAGCCTCTATGGTGCTGAGAATCTAACATACACTCCCTGACGTTAGCCCAAACAATCAACCTCTATGGTGCTGAGAATCTAACATACACTCCCTGACGTTAGCCCAAACAATCAGCCTCTATGGTGCTGAGAATCTAACATACACTCCCTGACGTTAGCCCAAACAATCGGCCTCTATGGTGCTGAGAATCTAACATACACTCCCTGACGTTAGCCCAAACAATCGGCCTCTATAGTGCTGAGAATCTAACATACACTCCCTGACGTTAGCCCAAACAATCAGCCTCTATGGTGCTGAGAATCTAACATACACTCCCTGATGTTAGCCCATACAATCAACCTCTATGGTGCTGAGAATCTAACATACACTCCCTGACGTTAGCCCGAACAATCAGCCTCTATGGTGCTGAGAATCTAACATACACTCCCTGACGTTAGCCCAAACAATCAGCCTCTATGGTGCTGAGAATCTAACATACACTCCCTGACGTTAGCCCATACAATCAACCTCTATGGTGCTGAGAATCTAACATACACTCCCTGACGTTAGCCCGAACAATCAGCCTCTATGGTGCTGAGAATCTAACATACTCTCCCTGACGTATGCAAAAAGATAAATCACACAGACAAGATCAATCGTGCCCACATGCTTACCTCCCCTTCGCTTCAGAACTAAGCATGTGGCTAATGGCGGGACATCTTAGACATGGGAAAACCCGGGAGAGATGGGAAATGGTTATAACCGAACAACTTGTAAAATTAACTGCCCCATACCTTCCAAAACCCACTTTTAAAAGAGAATACATCCATGAAGCATAGTTTTTATGTCTGAAAGGGACAGAATCCGTTGAAAGCCGTTCAAATAGTTCCTGACGTCATTTGTCAACACAAAACATGGCGACGATTCCGAAGACTAGTCTGAGTGGTCGTTCACAGCTGTTTACTAGCGAAACATTCCTTAAAATCACGACCAGAAACGAGGGACTATACAGGCAAGTGTATCATTTTTATCTGCTGAGATTTATAGCGTTTGCATCCAGCACTAAGGCATCCAGGTAAACTCGTTTTACTTTCAGTTGTATTTTGCGGTTAGGCGCAGACAGTACGGTCTGCCTGTACAGGGCCATTCCAGCCAGGGAGGTTCATGCTGCCTTCAGTCAGCCCCTGCGTCCAGTGCCTGAATGTTCGTTGTCATGCGGTTTGTTTGGTTTTATTTTATGTACCCCACCTATGTCGCACAATATCTTTCTTTATATTTTGAACTAGTTCAACTACGCTGGTACATTTTTTTCTTTTGGGAATTGATTATATGTAATATGATATATTTTTACCAGTAATACAGTATTTAGAACAAGGGTAAACTAATTCGGCATGAGCTGCAAAATATTGATATTTCATGGATGAAACAATACTAGGAAATTACCAGTTATTGTTTCTCTCAGAAATGCAAATTAGATGATGTGCCAAAGTGGTGTAAATAAGTAACTTAGGCCTAGAATGAATGAAATTATATACATCCCTGTTATTTAAATTTTGTTTACAGTTTTCACTTAAACATTGCTTCATACAGCTAAATGCATATTATTTGTTTTAATGTCTTTTATAATGGGTTTTCGATGTACTCTAAACTCCCAAAACTGTTAGCAAAAAAACAGCAACTTTGGATGCTCATGCCATTTCCAAAAAAAATAATTTGGAAAATAATCTCTTCACGTACATATATTGGCTGGGAGGTAAATATAATATAATAATAGCATATTATAACAGTGAATAACAGTTAATACAGTGGAGAGCTAAATATATTATATCAATTTTTTTTTTTTTCAAATACATAAAGCTATGGGAAAAAATAAAATAAAATATAGACTTGCATTTTGAAATGAAATATCTAAAATATCTATAACTTTTATAGGATTTTGTGTTCAATAATTATAGTTAATAATGATCCTGTCATTAATTTGTTATTAAACAACATATTATATTTTTTGTTTCAGATTTAGCTGTTTTTCACTGCAGTAAAATCATATCTGTCATGTCATTATGGTTCATGCAAAATGAGGATGTGCAGAAACACTAGAGGGTGTCAAGAACTATCTGAAAACATTGAATATAATAGTTAAAGGTTTATTACATTGAACCATGTTACCATGTGCTCAACATATCAAGCTGGGGAACATTACCAAGATTTCGACATGCAAGTTAATTTGCACATTGATTGATGCCGTTGATTCCTTCATTTCTTTTGTAAAAATTGGACAAAATATATACTGGTACGGAAACTTGGATTAATCAAAAATAGAAAAAGGGCGTCATTTATGTTTTCATTTATCAGAACGTGTTTGTCCATTTTGCCCAGGTATCCTAGTAGATGAACATCATTTCATAATTGCATGTCCAAATTATAAAGATTAACGTACCCCTTTATTTTCTCAAATCATTGATATTTGTCCTATATTTAGTACTTGAAAATTAAATGATCATGAAAAGTTCATTTTCACCTTACTTAACAATATATCTGAATTATGCAAGCCAATATGTCAGTCAATTCAACTGGCCACTAACAAACGACATCCCACATGATAAACATGCTATTATGCACAGGCCCTCCTATTAATTCAATAATCTATATGTTTCTGTATTCTCTTAGTTAACTTAATGCTATTGCTCTTTTTAAATTGATATACACTGCCTTTCACTTGGTGTTTTGTACAGTGAAATTGAATTGAATATAAGCCAATTAGAAAATAAGATAGCTATTTGAATAACCTTTAAAGTTTCAAGAGACATTTCTTCTTTAACAGAATCTTATGTGTAATTTTCAGATTTGAGAACCCTTTGTAATTGATATATGCTGTTACCAAATTGTCACATTGTCCTGTATAAATATATATATAATGTACGAGATAAAATGTTATAATCTATTACAATCAATGCATATCTGTCCAATTCTAGAGCATTTTTGTTTTCTAATGATGGTGGGAGAGAGGGGAGTGGGTTCCTTGGGGTACTTGTGAAGAGAGATAAAGTGTCTCACTCCGACGCGTCCCAAGCCTTCCATCCATCATCTTCGCAAGCCAAGTTAAAATCTGTATGTCCCCATTCCGTGTTTTACGGAATGGGGACATGCAGATTTTAACTTGGCTTGCGAAGATGTCCATCCATGGGCATCCGGTACGAATGCAACTCAGTTAAAATAATAAAAATGGAGAAACATAATGAGAGGGTTTTCAATATATATGATCATGCAAGCACCTGAAACGTCAGATGTTTCCATGAGGCAAAAAAGCCTGGCTTCCTCATCAAACACTGCACCTCGCAATAATGAAATTAAATAATTCAGACCGTCATAGAGGTTGAACATCAATCAACAAGTGGAAGGTCAGGATTTCACATTTCTAGCCCCCTAATAATTGAAATAAATCTTGGATTATTGGGTAGGATGAAAAAATTCAATGGTCAATCCACTCAAAATTTTTTGGTAAAGATAACTTATTTTGCATCTACCTAACAAGAATTTCTTTCCATGTTACTTTTCTACTTCATTTATCCTTAAAACAAAGTTAAACCCAGTCAATGAAGTACATTTTTTGTCAGTTCTTATTTATGGTGCCAGTTACACTGTAAGTGCTCAAATTACCAACTTTAAGATCCTATTTGTCAGGCTTACTGTAATTATGAATTTATAAATTTAAATATCTACCTCGATCTTTCCATTCTGATTTTTTCTGGCTGTTCAACCAACAGCTGAATACCAGATTATTAAATAATAAGGCAAGGCATTTACTGCAGTGAATTGTGGTAGGGTATATGCCCTATACTCTACTGTGTACACACCTCACTGTCTGTCTCACACACTTTACACGTGTTCAACTTCAAGAGATCTGTCGTAGTATGTGTCTTTGTACAGTTGATTTTACTCTTGAAAAAGCAAAATCATAAATCTAAAGTCAGTTACAAATATTCTTAGAAATTTTTTTTTCTAATGGACTTCACGTACAGCGAAAATCTTTATTATACAACCAAGCTACAATATCAACGTAATCGGATGTGGGCCACGTGTTTATTTATAGGTCAAAGAAGTTCTCGGTGTGGTGTGGCTGAGATCAATCCGCGTACATGGACTCTCTAATATGGCTTCCGTATGGCTGAGAGGTTAAGTCTCGCATGCGAAGATTAACTTCTCTGTTTAGATTGAGACAAGATTTCTCGGGTAGCTGAGTAGGAGCTTTTATTAATATGACTTTAACTCGGCCAATACAGCCCTACGGCTAATACGAACTTGATTCGTCTTCCGATATTACCCGGCCGCGATGGTCGTATTCGAGTAATAACTTGCACGGTCAATTAATAACATATGTTATTAATCAAGTGTTTTCGTATTGCCTTGGTATTGGCCTGAGGAAGGCCAATACCAAGGCAATACAAAAACACTCGATTCATAATATTTTTATTAATAGACTGTAGAAGTTATTTTTATGCAAGCTGTCAAGTTGAACGGGGTGTCGCCCACTGATCATTAAATCCATGACTTAAACAAATTGATATCCGAGCTTTTTTGCGTTCTGTGTTTTTTTATTCCTGGATCATGCAGTAGAGAAGTTTCTTCCTCTTCCGCTGTCCTAAAACGGCAATCGGATTCACTTTTTTTCTTCTAACACTGTCACTTCTATCCTGTTAAAGGAGGGGAAATCTCTAGAAATACATAGGGATTATCGTCGATAACAACCTTCAAAGTACTTAAAACATTTCACGTCAATTACCTCCAGTGACCCTCAAGCTAATAAAAACAGACACAAGTATGTCCTTTCAGTGGCTTATCTGTGTAGCCATTTTTCCGTTTTAGGATGACGTGATGTTGGTATAGCTATTTTTAGATCAATAATGACGTATTTTTACCGCTCTCTAATGTATAAGGGTAGATTTAGGTCCAAAAAAAACATGGCGACAAACTTGAAGTGGGAAGATTGTCTCAGAATATATAGGTCAGTATGCAACCTCGCGCCATTACTTAGCCAGCCATTGGCTAAATTGCATCACATGACCACTCTATAACGCACTTAAATTTTTATTCAACAATAATTGGACAAAAATAATGAAAAAATGGTAGCGGCCTTGTGAATGGCCTATGGAGCTTATTCTCTATTGAAACGCAACCTTCAAATTTCAATTATTCATTTACGAGGGGATCAAACATACATTGGACAGTTGTTTTGGGCTAAATGAACTCTACTCTTTCCATCTAAACTAGTCTAAAGCTTAGATTTTCTTTCCCTTTAATAGGAGCTTGTACAACGGGCTCTAGTGTGGACATTTTGATATCAACATCTGTCGTCTGCTTCTGTCTAACTCTGGGACGTCACATGTTTATTGCGTCTTTCAGCCGCACTCCGTGAACTCGACCAATATGACTTGAACTCGGCCAATATGACTTGAACTTGGCCAATATGACTTGAACTCGGCCAATACAGCTCTACGGCTAATACAAACTTGATTTGTATGCTGATATTACCCGGCCGCGAAGGTCGTATTCGGGCAATAACTTGCACAGTCAATTAATAATGGTGTATATTTATGAGCTTTCAAGAACAACTATTCTCATCATCAGATATTACAACACACAAACAAACATATTCATATCAACACTTCTTGAAACAGAAAAATATTTTATTGCAATTTTAAAACATTTATCCAAAAAGATCATATTTTACATGTACATATATAAAATGTTACAATGGAGATGAATATTGTTATGTCATGGGTTTATTAAGTACAGTGTACAAATTAATATCATGGGAAATTAAATATATTCCTCACACTACACCAAGCAGTGTGTTATTGTTATCATAATCGACTTGTCATGTTAGGACCTCACATAAAGAACGGTCAAAATTGACGTCACAATATCATTTCGTCCTCAGTCAATGTGGCGTTAAGATGATCAAGCGCTTGAGTCGCTGTCGCTGGTGACATCCTTTCTAACTTACAATGCATTATACAGTCAGAAAATAGCACAATGTCATCACATATTTTTTTTATTAGAGCTGCGTATTTAAATAAAACGCTTTGTCTTTTGTGTAGTGTGATAAAAAGATTATCCAACTCGAACCAGTGTGTTACAATGAGTATCACTATCGTTTAATAAATTCCATATTCACATGTCGAGTGATAGTTATCCTAACAGACTGGCTCTGGTTAGATAACCTCTATCTATTCTGTTCATAAATATAATTGAGCATAGATTGATTGATTAATTGATGTTTTACTCCCCCAATAAACCTGGCAATGCCGCCATATACATGTAAGTGCGATAATCTTGAGTGTGGGGTACAACACCAATTAAAGAGGGACATGATTTTGAGGACATCTATATGTATAAAATAGAATAAAATACCGCTAATATAAATATTTATGAACACTAAAACACATGGGCACAGGGAAAATTTTCTTGTCTAAAATAACCATGGAGACAAGTTTCTAATTGTGTTAAAAAGAGGTATATCATTTAGACCTTTATACCCCATCATAAATTGTTGTTATAAAGTAAACCTATGATATTTCATTAGGTTGACGACTGACAGGAGCTTGGCCTTTTCTGGAACACTTTGTATTACATTGACAATGCTTACGTATCTTAAGCTATGGTAAGAGTAATATATATATTATAGGGTCATGGGAAAAGACAGTGAAAATTACAAAAATACTTATATGTTGACGAAAGTCTAATAAATCCATTGTTTGCTTGTTTTATTCCTAGTTTTTCTAATTGGCCAAAGAATTCCCATTTCATTTATTGGAAAAATATGGGAGACAGCTGGAAATGGTATAGCCGAGAAATCTGGGCTCTGCCAATTTTTTTTTTCCCCGTATTCGTCATAGAGGGTGTGTCACATTGCCAGCCAAATATAAAATGTTGTGCAGCACTCAAGATTATTTCACTTATACTGAGGCGTTGCCAGGTTTACATGTAGTTGGGGGCATCGCCCAGATTAAACCTCTGTCCAATGGCAAGTACCAGGCAACTCTTTTACATACAGCAATCGAACTCGCGCATCATCGATGGACGGCCTGTGTTGAACTGAGGGACAATCACTGACTGAACCACCGAGGCCCCCATTGAGGGGAGGCCTGTGTCGGACTGAGGGACAATCACTGACTGAACCACCGAGGCCCTCATTGAGGGGAGGCCTGTGTCGGACTGAGGGACAATCACTGACTGAACCACCGAGGCCCCCATTGAGGGGAGGCCTGTGTCGGACTGAGGGACAATCACTGACTGAACCACCGAGGCCCTCATTGAGGGGAGGCCTGTGTTGGACTGAGGAACAATCACTGACCGAACCACCGAGGCTCCACTACATTGGGAATATGGCATATGAATAATCATATTATCAAAAGGCATTTACTAAAAGCTAATTTGTCATTTATCTATCAGAAGATACGGTTACATAAAACACATTTACAAAATTTCTTTAATCATTGCAGTACAAAATGAATCAAATTTTAAATAACTTTAAAGCTGCATAAGACGTCATTATAATATTATCACAAATTTGACAGTCATTTGAATTTCCTTTAAAAATAAAGTCAAACAGATTAAAATGGTAAATATCTACATTATTGAATAAACCATATCTACAAAATGACCATATACTGTGGTAACCGCTGCCAAAATTCACACTTATTTTATAAATGATCTATTGATTGTGATTTTACGCCACTTACAAGGCAACGTTGCTGTAGGTTTGTGGCCGGGGGAGGATTGATTGATTGATTGATTGGGGCTTAACGTCACACTCAACAGCTAAGGTTATATAGCAACAAAGGTAGCAACCAACCAAAATATCACCAACAGCCACCCTCCACCCAGCCCTAAATTTTGACATTAGGCTGCACAGACCATAGAACCTCAGGAAGGCTAATGTATGTAACATACTTGATGATCCTCCTTGCTGGGTCAGCATACATGGCTAAAGAAGAGCCACAATGCTCCAGCCCGACGGCTGTGGGGAAGAAAACTATGCTCTTTACCTAGAGGAAAACTGAGAAATTGTTCTACTTATTGGCAAGCATTTTAATAAAAAAAATATTTAAGAAAAAAATTATCAACATCTGGCAGTTGACTAACAACTCATTTTAATATCAATTTTAAAAAATCCGGTAAAATCCAATCAAAATCTAATCAATTTAAACAAAACATCAATTAAATAAAAACTGCATTTTCTGGCAAGTTATATGTACATAGATTGACAAATCTGATTTGAATCATCGATAAACAGATTGAAGATAAACGTTTAACAGCTTTCTAAATAAAGTGTTCAGAATTTCAGACATATGGCTCATGAAAAACATGTGTGCATTTTTAAAAAAAATATAATGTATATATGAGACAGTACATGTAACATTAAAACATAATTTTTATTGTCATCACAAACTTATTGTTAATGAGAAATGGTTAAGGCATTACAATGGAGTAAATTGTTTGTGAACAACACAAACTTGTTAACAATAAGTTTAAGAATGTTTGAAACTCTCTTTGACCTGGGTTCGATACAATGAGAAATGATTAAGTCATCACCACGAAGTAAGTTGTTTGGGAACAACACAAGCTTTTGACACCTATACCATTGTCTTTATCAAGTGTAACAATATTACGGACACCGGCATAGGTGTCGAAAGCTTGTGTTGTTCACAAACAACTTACTTCGTGGTGACGCCTTAAATCATTTCTCATTGTATGGAACCAACGTTTAAAAAGAGTTTCAAACATTTCTTAACTTATTGTTAATTAGGTTAATTAGTAACATTTAGAAAGTGAGTTAAACAGTATTCTACCTATTTTTTGGGATTACTCTAGGGTGCCAGTTGGCTGAATGGATAAGACAGCTGGCATTTGGTGTTAGCGATACGTGCCATACATCTGAGACCCGGGTTTGATTCTTGTTTCGGGCATAACTAAGTCGGTAGAAGGAATTATGCCATTTTTCAAGAAAGTGTAATCTCAAAAATAATAATAATACTATTAGTATTATCACACTATGCATGTATCTATTTCATAAAGAATTCAGGCATTAAGGTGTCATTTTTAAAATAAACATAGCAATTATGATTGACTGATGGTTTACGCTGCACTCAAGATTTTTTCACTTATATGGCGAGTGAAAAATCCACTCAGAAAGTTTTCAAGTTATTTGGTCTGAGTGTGATTCGAACCTGTGTTGCATCGATGGAAGGTCTGTCTGGGAATGAGGGACGATCACTCTAACCCACTGGACCACCATAAGGCCTCATAAAAAACATATGAGACAGTCACACTGTAAGCACAGTTGAATCGTCATGTAAAGCTTCAATATTGCACCAATTAGTCTATGAATTCTTGATCACAAACTTATGTCAAAAGTTGTAAAAGAATATAAATCAAAATTTCACAACATTCAAGGAATGGTACATAATAAACAAGACAATAAAGACAATCAATGGAATTCTATAAGCATCTGTTATACATTGAGCTTTTGTCTTCAGGAATTCTGATAATCATTATTACCAAAATGCCTTAGATTGATTATAGGTTTTACTCAGGATTCTTTCAAATACACGTACTAGGTTTACAAGGAGAGGAAACCAGCCTCTATGCTCGGAGGAAAACCCTGACCTTCGGCAAGTACCTAGAAACTCTTCCACACTCAAATTTCAGCGATTGCTTAGAGCACAGGCACACGGAGTGCTCTCCCTTATCCACCTGTTACTATAAATAGTATAACAGAGGGTGGACAAGGGGGAGCACTCTGTGTGCCTGTGCTTAGACTGAGTGGGATTGGAACCCTCAATCCATGGATGAAAGGCTGGTGCTCTACTAACTGGGCTACCAACGCTCGTGAAATACATGTAGGCTTTGGAAGTACTAATCTGATACCTACACCTATCCTTAAATATCATTTATGGGAATAATTCTAGAAAAAGATACAGAAACTTGATAATTTACATACTGATAGATGCTGTGGGTCTTTACATTTCAAAATTACCCAGGCTTAAGCATAGTGATGCTAAAAAATGTTAAAAAATTTAATTGGTGGCTGGGGGGGGGGGGGGGGGGGGAGCCGATATACATCGGTATAACAGTATAAAAGATACTATAATGTCAGGGTAAATTTAGTTCTGTAAACATGTACATATATAGAAATTCTTAAAGAAGAACAAAACAAAAAAATACTTTTTGCTATTTTTTCATGGGACATGATGCAGTTTATAAAATACCGTATTATGTTACATACACAAAAGAAATTGGTCAACTTTCAAAATCTCCCATTTAAACCCAGGTTAATTTCACTGTCTTCAAAGCATTCCTATCTCCAGAAAATTGTTTTCAGTTTCTCAAAACTTACATTAAATTATAAAGGAAGCTTTGAGAAATATGTTGCTAGCACAAAAATGGTATGCGTGGCATATCGGAGAGTTACGAAGGCCTTGAAGAGGATGAATTTAACCTAGGCTTAAATGGCAGATTTTGAAAGTTGACCAATTTGTTTTGCTTATTGTGATCTTTTATTAACTTCACTGTCAGGTGTAAAGAAATCGCAAAAATATGTGTTTGGTACCGTTGGCAAGGAAACATTAGCACGCTTCTTCTGAACCATAAAGTGATTTTTTGTTTTCTCCCCCTTTAACGCAGTGTCTTTGAATTGAATTTATATATTTTAAAAATGTTGTAAATGATGATAAATAATGATAAAAAAGCTTAAATATTATCTCTAAAAACTGTCTTAGGTCTCATTTAAACTTCATCCTTTTTTACAGTTCATGCATAATTTTAAACCATATTGCAGAATTTTAATCTTCCTGCTATACGGTTCAATGGGTGACAGAGTAAAACACAATGCCAAAGCTTCTTGATTCTTCTAAGATTATTATGATTGATTGATTGAGTATGAGATGAAATCAATCAGCACCCCTGGGGGCAAACCTAGACCTTCAACAAGTACATGTACGTGGCATCTCTGCCATACAGGGCTACTTTACCAGTGAGAACTGAGTGGGATTCAACATGAAACTTGTGTCAGCGTGCGAGACAATCACTATTCGAGTAACGCCACCCAATCTCCCGCCACTAAACCCCCCCCGCCCTCTCAATGGCAAGATGAAAATCACTATTCGTATTCGACATAAAGCTTGTGTCAGCGTGTGAGACAATCACTATTCGAGTCCCGCCACCCAACCCCCCGCCCCCTCAATGGCAAGATGAAACCCTTAAGAGCAGTATTCCTACATATTAATTATATAGATAAAATACAAACATATTTTCTACATTTGAAAACACACTGAGACAGCGAATACTTTCTGTACAAAATTAGCTATGGAGACGAGTTCCAATTAAAAAAAAACAAATACATTTTTGCATTGAAAGTCATAATAATATAAAAGTTCAAACCTATCCTTAAGGATAAATCGTGTGTAATTTACTATATGCATTTAATAGAGTAATTTTGACAGAATTTGTACTCGCTGCATATTGGGGAGGGAGGGATATTTATGGCTAAACTTATGAAGAAATCTGCTCTCCCCCCTCGTCCTTAATCTTGAAAGACAATGGTACATGTACATATATACACTTATCATTTTAGTTAAAAAGTAATACCAGATGAAACATAACCTTAGTGGTCTTATAAAGTCTAGTTGCCAATGGATACCAAAACTGAAGAGATACGTCGTCATGGGAACTGCTTTTTTATGACACTGTGCGACAGATTCGTGAAACGGCCCCCTGACCAGCAGAATGGCAGACAGGCTGAGCGAATCTCAAGCACAAGTACAAACTGTCATCATTAAACGCTGACTGAGTCTGATGATTCCCGATAATCATCGTCATCAACTGAACGGGTGATCTCAATTGATCGATGTCGATGTTGCATTCCATCCAGTTCTTGTAATGTCTCTCGTCTTTGCCTTTCTTCCTCAATCCATGCCTAAAAGAAAACAATACACGTTTTGTGTCAGTAAATAAATGCCAGATGACAGGTCTTGTATTTAACAAAATTTTGAATACCGTTCTTAAGGCCCTTCTAATAGTCTAATAGACAAATACATGTACCTTTTAAAAAGTGAAAAGACAAAAAATGAGCATGAGCCGCCAAAATTCAGACTTTTTTCATAATTTCTGATCATCACGACAGTAAGAGGCTTTGAAGGCCATCAAAAAACTAAATCATTGGCGTTGGAATGAGGAAAATCCATAGAGTATGTGGCCTGCACGAACCGAAAACGTGTTCGAAAAGTAAACAAAATTTAAATAACCAGGACAACCATTCATTCATTCTAAGCCAAAGCTAGTTCAAAACAATACTTTATCGTACATTTTCGAGACTAGAAGCACTAAAAAGTTTCTGAATAATACATCTTGAGAAAAAAAGAGCCAATAATTTCAACATTCTGTTTTACGTCAAAATATCAACATTTTGGCAGCTCATGCCACTTTAACATCATAAAGACAAAATTATTTTGAAACATCAGTTCTGAGAGTTCTTTAGTGAGGTCATATCATGACTTGATAATTTCACACGTTGATTATGAAAAATATAACACACTGCGTAAGAGTGAAAAGATTAGAGGCGCAGTGTGAGAAAATATGTTATTGCATGGTGTTACCTGAACTTCATCATTATGCATCTGTAAACTAAAATCTTCTCGATTGCGAGTTCTCTCCCCTCGGAAACTAAATGGAGTCTGCATAAAATAAACCACAAATAGTATTCCATGAGTAAGACGTTTTTTGAGGAAACAAAAACTCACTACAAAATGATCTTTAATAACCACTCTAAGTATATCTCTAACACATGAAAACTTTATACAAGCCCTTGTAGAGTCCTCTTTAATAGCAGGTTTTTATCATATTAAGATGTTTTTGTGGCATCTTGATAAGCATGTTGTTTTATGTACTTTTTAATAAAGCCACAACCAGGCGCTTTCTAGCTGATTTACTGATTGATTATTTGGTGTTCTACGACGCGCTAAAGATTATTTCACTTATATGACACTTACATTTGCCAGTTTTATTGTGGGAGGAAACCCACGACCTTCTGCTGGTAACTGGCAACCATCCCACATAAGTCGTTCGAGTGAAACCCAGTCAGAAAATTTTCCAATAATTTTTGGACTGAGTGGGATTCGAGCCCGCGAGTCGGATTGAGCGTCTACGCTCTACCCAATGAGCCATGGAGGCCCCCTCTAGCTGATTTACACTTCACCCAACATTCTGATAACGTATCCAATATTATTCGTTGCAGAGTCAGTTTGAGGGATACAGTAAATAATCCCATCTCAGACAAAATACTTCAATTTGATTGGTCCAAACCTTGTATATTTCCATATTACAGTTGCATAAGGTTAAAGATTATTTAAGTCCAACACAGGCATCGTTACAATAACTAGATGCCTTAAGCATACGGTAAACTGTAGTTCAATTTACTGAACTTATGGTGATATTACATATGTTGGTATATGTAATATCACCATAAGTTCGGTAAATTGAACTATGTAAACTGTAGTCTTTTAACACATACACTTAATCCCCGGTCGCTAAGCTTGTCTTGTAATTTTTGGTTTTAAACGCTCTCTTTGATATGTAAATGATTTCTATGTACATACATGTAACCTGTGTTTGTAAGTCAACTAACTCCTAATGATGGTATAAAACATGCCGAAATATTGAGTCAATATTAAACTGTCGTTTTTTTAGGTTAGCACCACTTGTATATTACATTAAATTAATCAGTGCAACTAATGGATTTACTACACATACAATATAACATCCTGTCCAGGTAACAGACTCACTACTACACATACCTGTATATTATCTGACTGATTGACAATATAACACCCTGTCCAGGTAACAGACTCACTACTACACATACCTGTATATTATCTGACTGACTGACAATATAACATCCTGTTCAGGTAACAGACTCACTACTACACATACCTGTATATTATCTGACTGATTGACAATATAACACCCTGTCCAGGTAACAGACTCACTACTACACATACATGTACCTGTATATTATCTGACTGATTGACAATATAACATCCTGTCCAGGTAACAGACTCACTACTACACATACATGTACCTGTATATTATCTGACTGATTGACAATATAACACCCTGTCCAGGTAACAGACTCACTACTACACATACATGTACCTGTATATTATCTGACTGATTGACAATATAACACCCTGTCCAGGTAACAGACTCACTACTACACATACATGTACCTGTATATTATCTGACTGATTGACAATATAACACCCTGTCCAGGTTACAGACTCACTACTACACATACATGTACCTGTATATTATCTGACTGATTGACAATATAACATCCTGTCCAGGTAACAGACTCACTACTACACATACCTGTATATTATCTGACTGACTGACAATATAACATCCTGTCCAGGTAACAGACTCACTACTACACATACCTGTATATTATCTGACTGACTGACAATATAACATCCTGTCCAGGTAACAGACTCACTACTACACATACCTGTATATTATCTGACTGATTGACAATATGACATCCTGTCCAGGTAACAGACTCACTACTACACATACCTGTATATTATCTGACTGATTGACTGACAATATAACATCCTGTCCAGGTAACAGACTCACTACTACACATACCTGTATATTATCTGACTGATTGACTGACAATATAACACCCTGTCCAGGTAACAGACTCACTACTACACATACCTGTATATTATCTGACTGACTGACAATATAACACCCTGTCCAGGTAACACACTCACTACTACACATACCTGTATATTATCTGACTGACTGACAATATAACATCCTGTCCAGGTAACAGACTCACTACTACACATACCTGTATATTATCTGACTGATTGACAATATAACATCCTGTCCAGGTAACAGACTCACTACTACACATACCTGTATATTATCTGACTGACTGACAATATAACATCCTGTCCAGGTAACAGACTCACTACTACACATACCTGTATATTATCTGACTGATTGACAATATAACATCCTGTCCAGGTAACAGACTCACTACTACACATACCTGTATATTATCTGACTGACTGACAATATAACATCCTGTCCAGGTAACAGACTCATTACTACACATACCTGTATATTATCTGACTGACTGACAATATAACATCCTGTCCAGGTAACAGCCACACTACTACACATACCTGTATATTATCTGACTGATTGACAATATAACATCCTGTCCAGGTAACAGACTCACTACTACACATACCTGTATATTATCTGACTGACTGACAATATAACACCCTGTCCAGGTAACTGACTCACTACTACACATACCTGTATATTACCTGACTGAGTGACAATATAACATCCTGTCCAGGTAACAGACTCACTACTACACATACCTGTATATTATCTGACTGACTGACAATATAACACCCTGTCCAGGTAACACACTCACTACTACACATACCTGTATATTATCTGACTGACTGACAATATAACATCCTGTCCAGGTAACAGACTCACTACTACACATACCTGTATATTATCTGACTGACTGACAATATAACACCCTGTCCAGGTAACAGACTCATTACTACACATACCTGTATATTATCTGACTGATTGACAATATAACATCCTGTTCAGGTAACAGACTCACTACTACACATACCTGTATATTATCTGACTGATTGACAATATAACATCCTGTCCAGGTTACAGACTCACTACTACACATACCTGTATATTATCTGACTGACTGACAATATAACATCCTGTCCAGGTAACAGACTCACTACTACACATACCTGTATATTATCTGACTGATTGACAATATAACATCCTGTCCAGGTAACAGACTCACTACTACACATACCTGTATATTATCTGACTGATTGACAATATAACATCCTGTCCAGGTAACAGACTCACTACTACACATACCTGTATATTATCTGACTGACTGACTGACAATATAACATCCTGTCCAGGTAACAGACTCACTACTACACATACCTGTATATTATCTGACTGATTGACAATATAACATCCTGTCCAGGTAACAGACTCACTACTACACATACCTGTATATTATCTGACTGACTGACAATATAACATCCTGTCCAGGTATCTGACTCACTACTACACATACCTGTATATTATCTGACTGATTGACAATATAACATCCTGTCCAGGTAACAGACTCACTACTACACATACCTGTATATTATCTGACTGACTGACAATATAACACCCTGTCCAGGTAACAGACTCACTACTACACATACCTGTATATTATCTGACTGACTGACAATATAACATCCTGTCCAGGTAACAGACTCACTACTACACATACCTGTATATTATCTGACTGATTGACAATATAACATCCTGTCCAGGTAACAGACTCACTACTACACATACCTGTATATTATCTGACTGACTGACAATATAACATCCTGTCCAGGTAACAGACTCACTACTACACATCTCCATTTCTTCCTGGCTTAATGAGACTTCTGTCCGTGATACCAAGTGGTCTGAAAATCAACACATTGATTAAATAGAGGTTATCTAACTAGAGCCCGTGTGTTATGATGAATATCACTCGAGTCTATTCATTTTCAAAGTCACGAGCCTCAGGCAAATAAATGAAAGTGATAATCATTGTAACACACTGCCTCGAGTTGGATAAGTTTTTTCTCACAGTACATTAAAAATACAGCATTTTGTTAAAGAAAAAACACGTCTCTACTTAAGAAAATATTTTGTGACGTCGCTCTATTTTTAAGAATGGCTGTCTGAAGAAAGACTTGATAAGGCATCAACGACAGCATTCCAGGTCCTTCAATATAGGGACGTCTGATCTTAACGTTATAATGACTGATGACGTAATTAATTTGTGACGTCAGTTTGGACAGTTCTTATGTGAGGTTACTTGGGCCATAATTTCACATGTTCATTAGACAACACTGCCTGAGAGTAGAATTATCGGGGGTGTAGTGTAAGAAGGGATAATTCTATAAAATGTTGATTTCTTGGCCTAAATTGTTAGGTTGATTTATATAGCCGTTCAGAGATTCATTGTGGTAGTTACTGAATGTATAAAGATTAGTGGCTTTTCAGGTACAAGGCACATGGTGTAACCCTAGGTTGATTGTTTGGTGTTTTACGCTGCGCACAAGATTATTTGACTTATATGGCGGCGTTGCCAGTTTTATTGTGGAAGGAAACCCGGCTCTATGCCCGGATGAAACCCACAACCTTCCGTTGGTAACTGGCAACCATCGCACATTGTGTAACCCTAGGAAAAACTGTTGTGACATCACAGTATTGTTCTACCTGTGGATTATTTTTCAGAGTTGAAAATCGTGTGGTCTAACATGAAGCTAAGCAGACAGTGCCAATACTGTGAATATATATGGCAGTACCAGCGTTAGCCTTCATACAAGTGTCCCAATAATTGCCCACATGATAAAAACATATTTCCACAACCAAACCAAAACTGTGGATTCTTGAAAAAATACTCCACTGTCAGTAACAGGGTTTAAGCCAGATAAAACACTTGTAACTCTTGATTCTTAAAAATAACCAGTTACTTGTGCTATATCCTATACAAAATTAAAATCCATGCATTAGCTATGGAATAGTAATGATTTCTTTTAGTTACACGATGTCTAAAGACCTGTCTGCCAGTTTGAGTTATGAAATGAAGAGACAGTGCTTCTCAGGAATTGCCACCCATTCCTCAAGGGCAGTTGCCTCCAGCTCTGTAATGTTATGAAGAGACAGTGCTTCTCAGGAATTGCCACCCATTCCTCAAGGGCAATTGCCTCCAGCTCTGTAATGTTACGAAGAGACAGTGCTTCTCAGGAATTGCCACCCATTCCTCAAGGGCAATTGCCTCCAGCTCTGTAATGTTACGAAGAGACAGTGCTTCTCAGGAATTGCCACCCATTCCTCAAGGGCAATTGCCTCCAGCTCTGTAATGTTACGAAGAGACAGTGCTTCTCAGGAATTGCCACCCATTCCTCAAGGGCAATTGCCTCCAGCTCTGTAATGTTATGAAGAGACAGTGCTTCTCAGGAATTGCCACCCATTCCTCAAGGGCAATTGCCTCCAGCTCTGTAATGTTATGAAGAGACAGTGCTTCTCAGGAATTGCCACCCATCCCTCGAGGGCAATTGCCTCCAGCTCTCTAATGTTATGAGAGACAGTGCTTCTCAGGAATTGCCACCCATTCCTCAAGGGCAATTGCCTCCAGCTCTGTAATGTTATGAAGAGACAGTGCTTCTCAGGAATTGCCACCCATCCCTCAAGGGCAATTGCCTCCAGCTCTCTAATGTTATGAAGAGACAGGGCTTCTCAGGAATTGCCACCCATTCCTCAAGGGCAATTGCCTCCAGCTCTGTAATGTTATGAAGAGACAGTGCTTCTCAGGAATTGCCACCCATCCCTCGAGGGCAATTGCCTCCAGCTCTGTAATGTTATGAAGAGACAGTGCTTCTCAGGAATTGCCACCCATTCCTCGAGGGCAATTGCCTCCAGCTCTGTAATGTTATGAAGAGACAGTGCTTCTCAGGAATTGCCACCCATTCCTCAAGGGCAATTGCCTCCAGCTCTGTAATGTTATGAAGAGACAGTGCTTCTCAGGAATTGCCACCCATTCCTCAAGGGCAATTGCCTCCAGCTCTGTAATGTTATGAAGAGACAGTGCTTCTCAGGAATTGCCACCCATTCCTCAAGGTCAATTGCCTCCAGCTCTGTAATGTTATGAAGAGACAGTGCTTCTCAGGAATTGCCACCCATTCCTCAAGGTCAATTGCCTCCAGCTCTGTAATGTTATGAAGAGACAGTGCTTCTCAGGAATTGCCACCCATTCCTCAAGGGCAATTGCCTCCAGCTCTGTAATGTTATGAAGAGACAGTGCTTCTCAGGAATTGCCACCCATTCCTCAAGGTCAATTGCCTCCAGCTCTGTAATGTTATGAAGAGACAGTGCTTCTCAGGAATTGCCACCCATTCCTCAAGGGCAATTGCCTCCTGCTCTGTAATGTTCCTGGGTCTGTTGTGACATTAAGATCCCACCATCTATTCTCGATTAAGTTAAAGTCTGGAGATTGTGCCGGCCATTAAAGAATATTACAGCATTTCTCCGCTAACCAAGCCATTGTGGATTTACATGTGTGCTTGGGGTCATTGTCTTGTTGGAATGTCCGATGATGCCCAAACATTAACTTCTTCACTGACTGGGCGACGTTCTTGGCCAGAACCATTGTGGATTTACATGTGTGCTTGGGGTCTTTGTCTTGTTGGAATGTCCGATGATGCCCAAACCATAACTTCTTCACTGACTGGGCGACGTTCTTGGCCAGAACCATTGTGGATTTACATGTGTGCTTGGGGTCATTGTCTTGTTGGAATGTCCGATGATGCCCCAACCTTAACTTCTTCACTGACTGGGCGACGTTCTTGGCCAGAACCATTGTGGATTTACATGTGTGCTTGGGGTCATTGTCTTGTTGGAATGTCCGATGATGCCCCAACCTTAACTTCTTCACTGACTGGGCGACGTTCTTGGCATGCTTTTACAGTGATATACACGGACGGACGGACAAACAGACAATGTAATACAGTAGGACCCACTTAATCGAATTGCGGTTAAACGAATAACCCGCTTATTCGAATAAAATGTCAGGGGACGGAATCATTCCCTATACCAGCCTGTTGTTTTAAGTCCTGATAAACGGTTATCGGTTAAACGCATAAACCGCTTAATTGCATAACAAACATCCCGTGGTTTGAGAATTTACCCGGATAATCGGCAGGCTAGCTCGAAAAAACTACGGGATTAATCCCAACAGGCCCCGAAACCCGCTTTCACAGCTGGACTGCACACACAGCCAGATAACACACTGAAAAGGGTTTGTGCCGTCAGGCTTCGTTTGAACAAAACAAAAATATTAAAACACAGGCTCACATAAAAACAAACCCTACATTTTTATTAGATATAAGTTCTTCCTTCGTGTTTTAATCATCACTTCTGTAGAAATGTCAAAACGAAAAAACTATACCACAAGTTCGGTAAAATTGAACTAAGGTGATCGATGCTTTGGACTCTGGTAGTTCCCAGCCAGCTGCAGCAAAAACTTTCGGCATTTCTCAGTCACAAGTGTGTAGAATTACAAAAGTTAAAGAATCTATCCTTGATCAATTTAGAAAAAATGAGAACCCAAACAGAAAGAGAAAACGGGATGGAAAGCAAGAGGACGTTGAAGAGGCGCTTTTTCGATGGTTCAAAATGGCTAAATCACGTGACTTACCACTCAGCGGGACCGGGAAATAGCACAGCAACTTGAAATTGAAAACTTTGAACCCTGAAATGGCTGGGTACATCGATGAAAAGTCAGGCATTTTTATTTTATGTATTATTATGAAACCAGGAAATACTCATTTAGAGCAATCTATTGTCCTAGTCTTACTTACGATAGTGCATGAAGTCAAGGGGGACAACTGCGGACGTCTAAATTCGCTAGGTTCGTTTAAACGGTTAACCCGCTTAATTGAATATTTTATGTCCGGACCAAGCCTATGCGTTTAAGCGGGTCCTACTGTACTAGTAAACACAGTTTTTAAATTACTGAGCGGACAGTAAGCTTGGAGTTTGAGAGTGGGCATAAACAAAGGGGATACTAGGTTACAGTCTTACCCTCTATGTCGTCACAGTCCATCTGACGTCTATACTGTATACGGAATATAAAGGCATCCAAAATAAAGGCCACAACAATTGTCATTACCACCTGAAAGTTAAGACAAAGATATGGGATATAACAACAGTGTTTCAAACCTTATCAGAGGGTTTATTGACTGGCGTTTAACACCGCACTCAAGATTATTTCAATTATATGGCTGTTGTTGCCAGGTTTAGTGGATGAAGAAATAAGATTGATTAATTGATGTTGTACGCCGCTGTCCAGATTATATCACGCATATGTTGCCAGGTTTAACTTTTCCACATAAATCCTCTCAGAAAATTTAGAATTTTATTCGGTCTGAGTAGAACGTGAACCAGCAACACATAGATGGAAGGTCTGTGTCGACTGAGTGACTGAGCCACCAAGACCCCTGGGGCCTGTCTTACAAAGCTGGCGTAAAGTTGCACATAGGCCTACAACATGGACTGGTTGCGTGCAGGGTGTAAGTTACTATAGTTTTAAAGCTGATTTACGTACAACGTAACTTACGCCATCTTCATAAGACAGGGCCTAGTTACACAAAGCGATCTTAGTTAAGTGTGATCTTAACTACCATGGCAACCAATGCTAACGGTATACGTTGCCATTGGTAATTAAGATCACCTTAAGCTAAGATCGCTTTGTGAAACTGGGCCCTGGGAAGGAGGACCTTTGGCGGATACATGCCAACCATTCCATAAAGAGCGATGGAGTGAAAACACATGCACGAATTGTGTATTTTCTTGGACTGATTGGGATTGAGTCAGTACAATATTATAAGTCTTTCCTCACCATCATGACGAGATAAAACAACATGAAATATATCCTGGTCCATTTGCTCACATGGTAGGCATAACCTTCCTGGAAAAGTAGAAAAGAAACATTGATGTAAGATTATGATTGATTGATTAATTGATTAATGTTTTTTGCCACACTGAAGATTATTTCACTTATACATTGCCATTGGTGGGGAAGGAAACCAGGCTGTTTGTCTGTTTCTCAGCTATAAGTTGCAATCAATTCATTTCAATAAAATATATTATGGTGTTGCCAAATTTACTAAAGGAAATGTAGCTCTTGGTAAGAAGAAAAACTCTAAAGGTAGATGTCAACAAAAAAAATGGTTCAACCAATGAAGTACAGGATTGATTAATGATTTAAGCTTCGCCAACAATTATTTCACTTATATGGTGGCAATGCCAGATATAGTGGGGGAGGAAACCCGGCTCTTTGCCCGGAGGAAACACCAGACCTTCGATGACGATCTGGCAATTCTTCCAAATAAGGCTATCAAGTGAAAAAATACATACAGATTTTTAAAAAATTTTCTTTAGACCCCTTGGGATTTGCACCGGCATCTCATCGAAATGCATATTGAAAGTCTTAAGAAAATACAGGTCATAGAGAGAGTCGTTGGGTTACATACATGTAGATGGGCGCCCAAAGGGCACAGGGACAATTTCCAGGTGATTTGGTTATTAAGTTGGATTTTTTTCCCAACGTTCCTTACCATGATGATAAACCAGTTATTAACGACCGTTAACTCAAACAATGTCACTGCAATTAGAAACAAAAATATATACATAAAAACTGATCTCAGAAATCATCAATCTTGTTTAAAGAAAGCAAGCTGCAATCATCATCAGGGAAATTACTGAATTAGTAAATTAACCGACACTGATTGACCCGGAAAAAAATCTGGGCCAGGGTGAGAATCGAACTCACGACTTAGGGTTACCATCCCACCGCTCTACCAACTGAGCTACCAGGCCCTGCTGGGAACGGCTCGCTTGTTAGATTCTCTTATACACACAGAGCTTAAATCAAGCCCAATAGAATATGTATATTTAAATTTTCATACGTGATGAAGTCAGTGTTTCGAAAGCAAGGTGCAATCATCATCAAATTACTGAATTAGTAAATTAAGGTTAATTTACTAATTCAGTAATTTACTAATTCAGTAATTACTGAATTCACACACGTAATTACTGAATTAATTACTGAATTAGTAAATTAAGGTTAATTTAAGATCCCCCCCTCCCTTTTTAGCACAACTAGAAACTTGTCTCTATGGTGAGTTCGATTCTCACCCTGGGTCAATTCTCATCCGGGTCAATCGGTGTCGGTTAATTTACTAATTCAGTAATTTGTTTAAAGAGGTCATATATTTATGAACACTAATAATATACATGGGGGGACAGCCATTCTAATGACCTAAATTTTCCATTGAGTCAGACAAAAAAGGGGACATGGAGTTGTGTTAAGGATAATCATTTTCACACACTACTCAGCCGGTCATATTGCCTTAAATTCACTCTAATGGCCAAGTTTGTCTGGCCTCATTTGTCTGGCATATATCTTTTCTAATAATCGAATCCTTATGAAGAAATACAGTACTGTACAGTAATACGACGTTTAATGAGCCTCCAAAAATTCACATTTTTTTTTCGCCAATTTTGATAAAATGACAAGAAAGTTTGAAGTTATCATCAAAACTAAATGATTGACTTTGAGAAAAGGAAAATCCATACTATCTGGAGTCTGCACGAACTGAAACAGTGTTCAAAAGGTAAATAAAATTGAAATAACAGCAACACACATTCTTTTATTCTAGATCTAAGTTTCTTCTAAACACTATTTTTGAGTAAATTATTGATACTGGTACCACTTGAAAGCATCTTATCTACATTTTTCAAGAAAAATAGCTGATAATTTCAAAATTTTGTTTGAGCAGAAAATATCATCGTTTTGGCAGCTCAAGCCATTTATCAAAAAGACGTAAACGATAGTTACTGTTTAACTGTTTTCTTCTAAATACTATCTTTGAGAAAATTATTGATACTGGTACCATTTGAAATCGTCTTATTTAAACTATTTAAGAGAAATAGCTGGTAATTTTAAAAACTTTGTTTGAGCAAAAAATATCACCCTTTTGGCAGCTCAAGCCATTTTTCAAAAAGACGTAAATGATAGTTACTGTTTATTTACAAATTTCTTGATAAATCTAACTCACCTCCGGTCACAAAAATATCATTGAAGTTATTGAGGTAGTAGTATCCTTCAAAGAAGGTATCCTTATCGTATCGATAAAAATCTTCAACGGAGGTATTCCTGGAAAAATTTCATGAGAAAAATATAACTGATGAAAATAACAGCTTTTTAGTGAGAAAAGATTAACGTATTAAATTTTGTGATTTTCTGATTAACATAGCGAATTATTTCTGATGATAAATGATTGATTCATGTTTTTTTGCCAAACCCAAGTTTATTTCACTTATATGCCCGCATAGCCATGTTTGAAGAGGGGGAGAAACCAAGGCTCTTTGACCCAAAATCATCTTCTCGGGCGAAGTTAAAATCTGCATGGTCACATTCCGTGTTTTACCTTGGTGTACTACTCCACTCCAACCCGTAAATCGAACAGCCCCCCTGTTGGGAATGTGGTTAAACGATAGCTCAAGGTGTATACGTTATTTCTCAGCACGTGGAAGAGTGTAAGTGCCTGATGTTTTGATTAGCTGCAAGAAGTTTTGCTCGCATCCAATCAAAAGGCGCTGCTGGATTTACAAGTTTGAGTGGAGAAGTCCGCCAAGGTAAAACACGGAATGGGGACATGGAGATATTTTAACATGGCTTGATCGATTGATTGTTTGGTGTTTTACGCCGAGCTCAAGATTATTTCACTTATATGGCGGCGTTGCCAGTTTTATTGTGGGAGGAAACCGGACTTTGTGCCCGGAGGAAACGCACGACCTTCCGCTGGTAACTGGCAACCATCCCACATAGGTCGTTCGAGTGAAAACCCAGTCAGAAAATTTTCCAATTTTGGCACTGAGTGGGATTCAAACCCATTGATGGAAGGCTGTTCGGATTGAGCGTCCAACGCTCTACCTACTGAGCTACGGAGGCCCCAACATGGCTTGAGAAGATGCCCGAAAAGTGATAGGTATTGCATTTTTGGGGTCTTTGACAAACTACGATGTAAGGTGAAACATCATGCCACACAGGAGTCACTAAAAGATTTGTTCTCATATTCATGTATGTTGCGACAAATGCCAAGTTCAGTGGGGGAGGGAACAGTTGGCCGTTTCTAGAAGCCTTCGCAGAATGCAATCGATCACAGTTGTTTGCAAGCAGGCTTCTTTTGAGATGCTCGAACGACCTATGTGGGATGGTTGCCAGTTACCAACGTAAGGTCGTGGGTTTCCTCCGGGCATAGAGCCCGGTTTCCTCCCACAATAAAACTGGCAATGCCGCCATATAAGTGAAATAATCTTGAGCGCAATCAATCAATCTTTTGAGATGCGACTGATTTGTGAAACAAACCCCAGGGCTCTATGCAAACCCGAAGGTCCAAGTCCGATAGAGAGACTTTGTGCACGGTATACAATGAAACCACCATGGAGGTTGGTTCGTTGATTGATGTTTTACGCCGCACTCAAGATTATTGCACTTATATGGTGGCGGTGCCAGATTTAGTGCGGGAGGAAACCAGAGAAACCCCTGACCTTCGGCAAGTACCTAGCAACTCTTCCATATATAGCGATCCAGTGAAAACTCCACTCAGCAATTTGTTCAATTTTTATTTGGTCTAAGTGGGATTCGAACCCGCAGCGATGGAAGGTCTGTGGGACAGAGGGACGATCAATCCAGCCCATTGGATGACCAAGGCCCCCCTCCCCCCCCCCCCCCCATGGAGGAAACCGTTGATCTTCTCTTGTTTTAAGGTGACCCTTTTACTTATGTACGTTGCAGCACACAGGAAAGCAGAAAGTCAGATACTCACTTGCAGCAATTCTTTAAATCCAAATGTCCAAATAACTCCATACCAATAATAGCAAAGAAATAGTAGACAAGAATTATCACTATTGCCAAGCTGAAGGGAATAAATACAAATATAAATATTAGTCAAAAATGTGTAAAAAGATCCAAAATACGGCCGTCAATATAAAAAAATAGTCATTTTGGTGTCAGAAACCCGGACTAATCATTATTGATTGATACCAAAGTTTATTGAGATTCTTTCATTTGTAAAACGACCTATGTGGGATGGTTGCCCATTACCACCGGAAGGTTGTGGGTTTCCTTCGGACATAGAGCCCGGTTTCCTCCACCAATAAAACTGGCAACGCCGCCATATCAGTGAAATAATCTTGAGCGCGGCGTAAAACACCAAACAATCAATCCATTTCCTACACTTAAACAACATTTTTATGGAATTAAAAGACAAATGATAAAAATAACTGTTCTGATATGCTGGATATTGTACAGAATAGGGACTGGGAGTTTTCCCTGAGAGATTTCACGATATCCGCTGACAGATGGCATTTTTTGATGACGTCACTTTGATTGACCTTTTTTGTTCTACTAAGCATCATACTATAAGCGTCATCATACACTTGTGCATTCACAACGCCGGTGACAGGACATTTGTGGAATTGTCACACTACTCTCGCTCCCTATTGGCAGTTTTCAATTTTGAGCAGAATAAGGGAACACCCTTCATCCCCCCCCCCCCCACCCTCCAGAATACCAAATCATCTTTGAACAGCACTATTCTGTCAATGAAATCCAGCCAATCAAAGAGCTTTCTTTCAAGAAAGTCAAATAACCAAAATTACTGTAAGTTGTATTCTGTGATAATAAGCTTCTTGTACTTGCTGTATTGAACAAATGTAGGAAGTTTTAAAATTGTAAGTTAAAGACTTTTTACATAATGTGTTTACAAGGCTTTTTACAGCAGCGGTAATGTAAGAGGCATAACTCTGGAAAAAAACATCCGAGCGCGTTGATTTTCAAAAAAAAAAAAAAAAGAAGATTTTCAATAGGCTTCTTGTACTTGCTGTATTAAACAAATGTGTGAAGTTTCAAAGTTGTAAGTTAAAGACTTTTTTAGATAATGTGTTTACAAGGACCACGGACAGACGGACGATGGAGGCAACGACGATACACTTCGGGCAATTTTGCCCGAGGGGTAATAAAAACAAATAAAATCACGTATGAAATACAGTTCATTTTTATGTGGGAGCCTCGGTGCTCCAGTGGGTAACAGTGATCGTCTCTTAGTCACACACAGACCTTCCATCGTTGCTACAAGGGGTTTAAATCACACTTTGACCAAATAAAAAAAAGTGTATTTTTCACTTGGTCCGAATATGTGGAAGAATTGTCAGGTACTCAAGGAAAGGCCCAGGGGTTTCCTCTGGGCAATGAACCTGGTTTCCTCCCCCACAAAACCTGACAACGGTGCCATATAGGTAAACTAGTAAAACACCAATCAATCATTTATATTGTATGATCAGTTCACACATTAGTCCCACACACGTTCCACAGTTTCCACATTGGTCCCACCTAATCATTAATTATGTATATGTTTAGGATGACTTACGTTGCTAATCGTGTCAGAAGGACAAACAATGTACCCAGTACATCTCTGTATCTTCTCTTTAACTTGAATAACCTAAAATAAAGCAGAGAGATTAAATTTGATTCCATGTAATGTTTCACAATATTGGTTGATATTTACAAATATTAGGCAAAGAAGAGAGAAAAAAAACAAATACATCTGGGAATATCCTGGCGGGAATAGAAACCCCTAGAGGCATAGAGGCTAAATAGTGCATTAAGTATATTTAAACCTGCATGCAAAGTGTTGCATTAACAGAAAGTATACTATACACAAAGAAAAAAGTTAAGCATCCCCCTGGAAAGTCTGCACTGACCGATAAAATCATTGGTGTAGGGAGATTGTTGGCAAGCGGATGTTGCAGAAACGATTGTGATCATAAAGAACAACATTCTGGCGATAAGAAATCACCATTAATGGCAATAAGCTATACAATTTATTCAGGATATCGTTAGCCAAATCAAAGTGTTTCACGCCGCGCTCAAGATTATTTCACTTATATGGCGGCGTTGCCAGTTTTATTGTGGGAGGAAACTGAGCTCTATGCCTGGAGGAAACCCACGACCTTCCGCTGGTAACTGGCAACCATCCCACATAAGTCGTTCGAGTGAAAACACAGTCAGAAAATTTTCCAATTTTTTGGGGACTGAGTGGGATTCGAGCCTGGGTTCCATTGGTGGAAGGCTGTTCGGATTGAGCGTCCAACGCTCTGCCTACTGAGCCACGGAGGCCCCCGTTACCAAGAAGGAAGTCCATGGCTGTGGTCAAGGAACACAAAGGCTGTAATCAACGACCAGAAGGAAGTCCATGGCTGCGGTCAAGGAAAAACATACTGACCTGAGTAATCTAAATGGCCTGAGCACCATGATGTAATAAAAACTATCAGCGAAGAGTTCCCCTAAAACACCCACCACGGATACTATAGTCACAATGAAGTCAAACCTACAACAACAAAATCAACAAACTACAGAACAAAAAGAATGAAGACAAAAATGATGGCAGAAAATGCCAGAAACTGTTAATAAATCTCCCTTCTAGCGTCAGATTACACGAACCCATAGTACTAACGCCAGTTACCAGCGGAAGTTCGTCATAGAGCCCGGTTTCCTCCCACAATAAAATTGGCAACGCCGCCATATAAGTAAAATAATCTTGAGCACGGCGTAAAACACCAAACAATCAATCATAGTACTGACTTTAGGACATTACAAATATCAGGACGTCAAAAAGTTGGGCTTCACACGGGGTACTGACGAAATGATCAATTACATGTACAATAAAAGCCCAGGCTTTGATTGATTGATTGATTGTTTGGTGTTTTACGCCGCGCTCAAGATTATTTCACTTATATGGCGGCCAGTTTTATTGTGGGAGGAAACCAGGCTCTTTGCCCGGCGGAAACCCACGACCTTCCGTTGGTAACTGGCAACCATCCCACACTTAGATTGATTAATTGATGTTTTATGACTAGATGATTATTATTTTACTAATTATATGATGTCAATGTCTGGTGTACTATGGGAGAAACTGGACTCTCTCCTTGAGGTTGATTGATTGACCAATTCAAGATTATTTCACTTGTATGGCGGAGGCTCTGCTTGAGGGAAATCTTGACAAATCCACACCCTTCTACACACGATCAAGATCAAGATAAAAATCAATCTTCATGAACCTTTTCACTGAACCTGGCAACGCCGCCATATAAGTGTCAAATAATCCTGACCAAATAAAAATTGACAGATGGCTTTTTACTATTTACTTGCCAAAGGTCGGGGGGTTTCCTACGGACAAGGAGCCCAATTTCCTCCCCCACTAAACCTTGAGAGTGGAGTAAAACATCAATCAATCAATCAATGTTTTAGTGTTATAAATACATTTTTAATGAGCACCCACTTACACGTCCCATCCTGAGGTAAAATAATCCATGGGTCCTCTCCCGAGAATTTTAATAATGACTTCAACGCCATAAACTGTAACAATAAAACAAAAACGATTTTTTTACTCCTAACAGTGAAGTTATAAAATTCCACAATAAGAAAAACAAATTGGTCAACTTTCAAAATCTCCCATTTAAGCCTAGGTTAAATTCATCCTCTTCAAGGCCTTCGTAATTCACCAATATGGCACGCAGATCATTTTTTTGCTAGTCACATTTTCCTCAAAGCTTCCTTTGTAATTCAATGTAAGTTCCTGGAAACTGAAAGCAATTTGCTGGACATAGGAATACTTTGAAGAGAGAGAAATTAACCTGCGTTCAAATGGGAGATTTTGAAAGTTGACCAACTTGTTTTGCGTGTGTAACATAATACAGTATTTTATTATACTTATTTTTGCATTATGTCCCATGAAAAAATCGCAAAAATATGTGTTTGGTACCGTTGGAAAGGAAAAACAGGGGCTCGTTTCACAAAGCAGTCGCATCGCAAACGAAGCGTAGTTGCCAATGGATACCATAGTGAAGAGATACGGAGTCAAGGCAACTGCGATTGATCGCACTTTGCGGCGGCTTCGTGAAACGTCCCCCTTGTCTTTGCCCAGAGCAAACGACTCACCCTTGACGAGTACCTGGCAACTTTCCATATAGGGTATACCTTGATAGAATGAGTATGGGCAAAGTATAATTACTAGACCGACATTGGAATTGATTGATCCGTGGAAAACAGGCTATATGGTCGTTCGAGTGAAAACCCAGTCAGAAAATTTTCCAATTTTTGTTGGGACTGAGTGGGATTCGAACCCGCGACCCATTGGTAGAAAGCTGTTTAGATTGAGCGTCCAGCTACCTACTGAGCGTCGGAGGCCCCAGGATTACTCAGAGGACGTCTGGGGTGTGGGTTAAAGGGGATAGGGCGATATGACTGGACATCAAGATTCTTTGATTATAAGTAAAAACGTCTGAGCATCTGAGTGAGAGATGTTTTGGTTTTCAAAAATATTAGGTTTTAACTAACGATTTTTATATTTTACTAACTTTTATATATGCAAGATTTCCATCTTACTTACGAGAAAGGAAGACAATGGAAGCATATGTTGTAGCAAAGTTATAACTTGTCACATCAACTGCAGACACTGGAAATGAAAACAGTTCAGAAAAGTCAATACAAAACATTTATTTTGAGACAGTGATTGGTGAAATGGAAGCTAAAGAAGCTGAAAAGAAAAAACTAAAATCTGAATTTATTTATTGGGTGAAAACATTTATTCTGCTGAATCCATTGAACGAGTGCCTTTCTTATTGGACTTCTTGTAACATTTGTTGTGTGACAAAGTATGGGACAACCCTCTCATGAGCTGCCAAAATGTTGACGTTTTTCCATTAAAAAACAGAATATGGAAATTACCATCAATTCATCTCAATACCTGCAGTTTTTAGAGCTACTAATGTGTACGTTAAAGTAAAGTGTTGAACTAACTTAGTGTTAGCATAAATGAACGTTTAACCCATTTTTTTTTTTTACTTTTTGGACACTATTTCGGCTCATACAGCGCTGACTGTAGGGATTTTCCTCATTCCAACGCCAGTCATTTAATTTTTAGATGAAGCTCGGCATTTATGTAAAAAGTTCAAACTTTAACAGCTCATGCCACTTTGAACATGGAGGATGGAGTGAAGAAAATATATTTGATTGATTGATTGATGTTTGACGCCGCACTCAAGATTATTTCACTCAAATGGCGGCGGGAAATGGAGGAGAAAACCAAGCTCAATTTCCGAATGAAAGCCTTCAGCGAGTACCTGGCAACTCTCCCACATATGGCGATCGAGTGAAAAATTCACTTAGAAATTCTAAAAAATTTTATTTGGTGTGAAGAAAATATATTTTAAACTGACCTGATAACTGAATAGTCTCTATTAATATCCAGATAAAGTTAACGGCTATCACAGCATCTGTTGAAGGGAAAGGACAAAATAAATGTCAACACGTTCTATCTTATATTTATGATCACTAAAACACATGGGCACAGGGAAAATCTTCTTGTCTAAAATAACCATGGAGACAAGTTTCTTATTGTGTTAAAAAGAGATATCATTTAGACCTCTATACCCCATCATAAATTGTTGTAATAAAGTAAACCTATGATATTTCATTAGGTTGACAACTGACAAGAGCTTAGCCTTGTACATGAACAATCGTTTGTGTAACAAACATAAATATACTTGCATAATAATGGTTCTTTTTTCGCACTCAAAATTATAATTTTTTTGTTGTATTGATTTCATTGATGTTTTACGCTGCACTCAAGATTATTTCACTTAAATGACAGTGTTGGCAGATTTATTGGGGGAGGAAACCGAGCTCTTTGTCCTTCGGTGAGTACTCTTCCACAATTGAGTGAAAAATACACTCAGAAAATGTTCACTTTTATTTGGTCTGAGTGGGATTGAAACCCGTGCATAATCGATGGAAGGCCTGTGTCGGACTGAGAGACTCTCACTGTGTCAGCTGAACCAACAAGGCCCTATTTTGTGAGATAGTTTATTTTTTTATGATTTTAATACCGCCATTACTTACATATAAAATATTCAAACCATTTCCATGTGGTAAACTGGTACAATACTGAAACAAGAAGAAGAAATCTGTAGAAAACACTCATTACAATAAGGTGAAGAATTACTTAAGGATAACAACTTGTTGGTTTATTGGGTGACGACGTTTGCGATGTAGTTCTTACATCGTTACCTAAGTCAATGTCTTTGATAACGATGTAAGAACTACATTGAAACGTCATCACCCAATGTGTCAAAGTCAATGTCTTTGATAAACGATGTAAGAACTACATCGAAACATTGTTACCCAATAAACCAAGAAGTTGTTATCCATAAGTAATTCTTAACCTTATTTTAACCTTTCAACTTCTAAATGCCATTAAAGAATTAATGCTCATTGACAAAAATAACTTTAGGCAGACATTGGTAGGGAAAACAAAGCAAAAAGGTTCTAGATTGTCATCAAGTGCTTGTAATGGAAAAAGGACGGAATCATTTTGCAATAAGTCTAAGATTGGTACATGTATCAAGCGGTTGCAGAGAAAGAGGTGGGGTAATTTTGCAAGAAGTCTAAGATTGGTACATGTATCAAGCGGTTGCAGAGAAAGAGATAGGATAATTTTGCAAGAAGTCTAAGATTGGTACATGTAACAAGCAGTTGCAGAGAAAGAGGCGGGATAATTTTGCAAGAAGTCTAAGATTGGTACATGTATCAAGCGGTTGCAGAGAAAGAGGTGGGGTAATTTTGCAAGAAGTCTAAGATTGGTACATGTAACAAGCAGTTGCAGAGAAAGAGGCGGGATAATTTTGCAAGAAGTTCTAGATTGGTACATGTATCAAGCGGTTGCAAAGAAAGAGGTGGGGTAATTTTGCAAGAAGTCTAAGATTGGTACATGTATCAAGCGGTTGCAGAGAAACAGGCGGGATAATTTTGCAAGAAGTCTAAGATTGGTACATGTATCAAGCAGTTGCAGAGAAAGAGGTGGGATAATTTTACAAGAAGTCTAAGATTGGTACATGTATCAAGCAGTTGCAGAGAAAGAGATGGGATAATTTTGCAAGAAGTCTTAGATTGGTACATTTATCAAGCAGTTGCAGAGAAAGAGGTGGGATAATTTTGCAAGAAGTTCTAGATTGGTACATGTATCAAGCAGTTGCAGAGAAAGAGGTGGGGTAATTTTGCAAGAAGTCTAAGATTGGTACATGTAACAAGCGGTTGCAGAGAAAGAGGTGGGATAATTTTGCAAGAAGTCTAAGATTGGTACATGTATCAAGCGGTTGCAGAGAAAGAGGCGGGATAATTTTGCAAGAAGTTCTAGATTGGTACATGTATCAAGCGGTTGCAGAGAAAGAGGTGGGGTAATTTTGCAAGAAGTTCTAGATTGGTACATGTATCAAGCGGTTGCAGAGAAAGAGGTGGGGTAATTTTGCAAGAAGTCTAAGATTGGTACATGTAACAAGCGGTTGCAGAGAAAGAGGCGGGATAATTTTGCAAGAAGTTCTAGATTGGTACATGTATCAAGTGGTTGCAAAGAAAGAGGTGGGTTAATTTTGCAAGAAGTGTAAGATTGGTACATGTATCAAGCGGTTGTAGAGAAAGAGATGGGATAATTTTGCAAGAAGTCTTAGATTGGTACATGTATCAAGCGGTTGCAGAGAAAGAGGTGGGGTAATTTTGCAAGAAGTCTTAGATTGGTACATGTATCAAGCAGTTGCAGAGAAAGAGGTGGGGTAATTTTGCAAGAAGTCTAAGATTGGTACATGTATCAAGCGGTTGCAAAGAAAGAGGTGGGGTAATTTAGCAAGAAGTTCTAGATTGGTACATGTATCAAGTGGTTACAGAGAAAGAGGTGGGGTAATTTTGCAAGAAGTCTAAGATTGGTACATGTATCAAGCGGTTGCAGAGAAAGAGGTGGGGTAATTTTGCAAGAGGTCTAAGATTGGTACATGTATCAAGCGGTTGCAGAGAAAGAGGTGGGGTAATTTTGCAAGAGGTCTAAGATTGGTACATGTATCAAGCGGTTGTAGAGAAAGAGGTGGCCAGGTGGGGTAATTTTGCAAGAAGTTCTAGATTGGTACATGTATCCAGCAATTGCAGAGAAAGAGGTGGGGTAATTTTGCAAGAAGTTCTAGATTGGTACATGTATCAAGCGGTTGCAGAGAAAGAGGTGGGGTAATTTTGCAAGAAGTCTAAGATGGGTACATGTATCAAGTGGTTGCAGAGAAAGTGGTGGGGTAATTTTGCAAGAAGTCTAAGATTGGTACATGTATCAAGCGGTTGCAGAGAAAGAGGTGGCCAGGTGGGGTAATTTTGCAAGAAGTTCTAGATTGGTACATGTATCAAGCAATTGCAGAGAAAGAGATGGGATAATTTTGCAAGAAGTTCTAGATTGGTACATGTATCAAGCGGTTGCAGAGAAAGAGGTGGGGTAATTTTGCAAGAAGTCTTAGATTGGTACATGTATCAAGCGGTTGCAGAGAAAGAGGTGGGTTAATTTTGCAAGAAGTCTAAGATTGGTACATGTATCAAGCAATTGTAGAGAAAGAGGTGGGGTAATTTTGCAAGAAGTCTTAGATTGGTACATGTATCAAGCGGTTGCAGAGAAAGAGGTGGGGTAATTTTGCAAGAAGTCTTAGATTGGTACATGTATCAAGCAATTGTAGAGAAAGAGGTGGGGTAATTTTGCAAGAAGTCTAAGATTGGTACATGTATCAAGCGGTTGCAGAGAAAGAGGTGGGGTAATTTTGCAAGAAGTCTAAGATTGGTACATGTATCAAGCGGTTGCAGAGAAAGAGGTGGGTTAATTTTGCAAGAAGTCTAAGATTGGTACATGTATCAAGCAGTTGCAGAGAAAGAGGTGGGGTAATTTTGCAAGAAGTCTAAGATTGGTACATGTATCAAGCGGTTGCAGAGAAAGAGATGGGATAATTTTGCAAGAAGTCTAACATTGGTACATGTATCAAGCGGTTGCAGAGAAAGAGGTGGGGTAATTTTGCAAGAAGTCTAAGATTGGTACATGTATCAAGCGGTTGCAGAGAAAGAGGTGGGGTAATTTTGCAAGAAGTCTAAGATTGGTACATGTATCAAGCGGTTGCAGAGAAAGAGATGGGATAATTTTGCAAGAAGTTCTAGATTGGTACATGTATCAAGCGGTTGCAGAGAAAGAGGTGGGACAATTTTGCAAGAAGTCTAAGATTGGTACATGTATCAAGCGGTTGCATAGAAAGAGGTGGGATAATTTTGCAAGAAGTTCTAGATTAGTACATGTATCAAGCGGTTGCAGAGAAAGAGGCGGGATCATTTTGCAAGAAGTTCTAGATTGGTACATGTATCAAGCGATTGTAAAGAAAGAGGTGGGTTAATTTTGCAAGAAGTTCTAGATTGGTACATGTATCAAGCGGTTGCAGAGAAAGAGGTGGGGTAATTTTGCAAGAAGTTCTAGATTGGTACATGTATCAAGCGGTTGCAGAGAAACAGGCGGGATAATTTTGCAAGAAGTCTATAATTGGTACATGTATCAAGCAGTTGCAGAGAAACAGGCGGGATAATTTTGAAAGAAGTCTAAGATTGGTACATGTATCAAGCGGTTGCAGAGAAAGAGGTGGGGTAATTTTGCAAGAAGTTCTAGATTGGTACATGTATCAAGCGGTTGCAGAGAAACAGGCGGGATAATTTTGCAAGAAGTCTATAATTGGTACATGTATCAAGCAGTTGCAGAGAAACAGGCGGGATAATTTTGAAAGAAGTCTAAGATTGGTACATGTATCAAGCGGTTGCAGAGAAAGAGGCGGGATAATTTTGCAAGAAGTTCTAGATTGGTACATGTATCAAGCGGTTGCAGAGAAAGAGGTGGGGTAATTTTGCAAGAAGTTCTAGATTAGTACATGTATCAAGCGGTTGCAGAGAAAGAGGCGGGATCATTTTGCAAGAAGTTCTAGATTGGTACATGTATCAAGCGATTGTAAAGAAAGAGGTGGGTTAATTTTGCAAGAAGTTCTAGATTGGTACATGTATCAAGCGGTTGCAGAGAAAGAGGTGGGGTAATTTTGCAAGAAGTCTAAGATTGGTACATGTATCAAGCGGTTGCAGAGAAAGAGGTGGGGTAATTTTGCAAGAAGTCTAAGATTGGTACATGTATCAAGCGGTTGCATAGAAAGAGGTGGGGTAATTTTGCAAGAAGTCTAAGATTGGTACATGTATCAAGCGGTTGCAGAGAAAGAGGTGGGGTAATTTTGCAAGAAGTCTAAGATTGGTACATGTATCAAGCGGTTGCAGAGAAAGAGGTGGGGTAATTTTGCAAGAAGTCTAAGATTGGTACATGTATCAAGCGGTTGCAGAGAAAGAGGTGGGGTAATTTTGCAAGAAGTCTAAGATTGGTACATGTATCAAGCGGTTGCAGAGAAAGAGGTGGGGTAATTTTGCAAGAAGTCTAAGATTGGTACATGTATCAAGCGGTTGCAGAGAAAGAGGTGGGGTAATTTTGCAAGAAGTCTAAGATTGGTACATGTATCAAGCGGTTGCAGAGAAAGAGGTGGGACAATTTTGCAAGAAGTCTAAGATTGGTACATGTATCAAGCGGTTGCATAGAAAGAGGTGGGATAATTTTGCAAGAAGTTCTAGATTAGTACATGTATCAAGCGGTTGCAGAGAAAGAGGCGGGATCATTTTGCAAGAAGTTCTAGATTGGTACATGTATCAAGCGATTGTAAAGAAAGAGGTGGGTTAATTTTGCAAGAAGTTCTAGATTGGTACATGTATCAAGCGGTTGCAGAGAAAGAGGTGGGGTAATTTTGCAAGAAGTTCTAGATTGGTACATGTATCAAGCGGTTGCAGAGAAACAGGCGGGATAATTTTGCAAGAAGTCTATAATTGGTACATGTATCAAGCAGTTGCAGAGAAACAGGCGGGATAATTTTGAAAGAAGTCTAAGATTGGTACATGTATCAAGCGGTTGCAGAGAAAGAGGTGGGGTAATTTTGCAAGAAGTTCTAGATTGGTACATGTATCAAACGGTTGCAGAGAAAGAGGTGGGATAATTTTGCAAGAAGTCTAAGATTGGTACATGTATCAAGCGGTTGCAGAGAAAGAGGTGGGGTAATTTTGCAAGAAGTCTAAGATTGGTACATGTATCAAGCGGTTGCAGAGAAAGAGGTGGGGTAATTTTGCAAGAAGTCTAAGATTGGTACATGTATCAAGCGGTTGCAGAGAAAGAGGCGGGATAATTTTGCAAGAAGTTCTAGATTGGTACATGTATCAAGCGGTTGCAGAGAAAGAGGTGGGGTAATTTTGCAAGAAGTTCTAGATTAGTACATGTATCAAGCGGTTGCAGAGAAAGAGGCGGGATCATTTTGCAAGAAGTTCTAGATTGGTACATGTATCAAGCGATTGTAAAGAAAGAGGTGGGTTAATTTTGCAAGAAGTTCTAGATTGGTACATGTATCAAGCGGTTGCAGAGAAAGAGGTGGGGTAATTTTGCAAGAAGTCTAAGATTGGTACATGTATCAAGCGGTTGCAGAGAAAGAGGTGGGGTAATTTTGCAAGAAGTCTAAGATTGGTACATGTATCAAGCGGTTGCATAGAAAGAGGTGGGGTAATTTTGCAAGAAGTCTAAGATTGGTACATGTATCAAGCGGTTGCAGAGAAAGAGGTGGGGTAATTTTGCAAGAAGTCTAAGATTGGTACATGTATCAAGCGGTTGCAGAGAAAGAGGTGGGGTAATTTTGCAAGAAGTCTAAGATTGGTACATGTATCAAGCGGTTGCAGAGAAAGAGGTGGGGTAATTTTGCAAGAAGTCTAAGATTGGTACATGTATCAAGCGGTTGCAGAGAAAGAGGTGGGGTAATTTTGCAAGAGGTCTAAGATTGGTACATGTATCAAGCGGTTGCAGAGAAAGAGGTGGGGTAATTTTGCAAGAAGTCTAAGATTGGTACATGTATCAAGTGGTTGCAGAGAAAGAGGTGGAATCATTTTGCAATAAGTCTAAGATTGGTACATGTATCAAGCGGTTGCAGAGAAAGAGGTGGGGTAATTTTGCAAGAAGTCTAAGATTGGTACATGTATCAAGCGGTTGCAGAGAAAGAGGTGGGATAATTTTGCAAGAAGTTCTAGATTGGTACATGTATCAAGCGGTTGCAGAGAAAGAGGTGGGATAATTTTGCAAGAAGTTCTAGATTGGTACATGTATCAAGCGGTTGCAGAGAAAGAGGTGGGGTAATTTTGCAAGAAGTTCTAGATTGGTACATGTATCAAGCGGTTGCAGAGAAACAGGCGGGATAATTTTGCAAGAAGTCTAAGATTGGTACATGTATCAAGCAGTTGCAGAGAAAGAGGTGGGGTAATTTTGCAAGAAGTCTAAGATTGGTACATGTATCAAGGGGTTGCAGAGAAAGAGGTGGGATAATTTTACAAAAAGTTCTAGATTGGTACATGTATCAAGCAATTGCAAAGAAAGAGGTGGGATAATTTTGCAAGAAATTCTAGATTGGTACATGTATCAAGTGGTTACAGAGAAAGAGGTGGGGTAATTTTGCAAGAAGTCTAAGATTGGTACATGTATCAAGCGGTTGCAGAGAAACAGGCGGGATAATTTTGCAAGAAGTCTAAGATTGGTACATGTATCAAGCGGTTGCAGAGAAAGAGGTGGGATAATTTTGCAAGAAGTCTAAGATTGGTACATGTATCAAGCAGTTGCAGAGAAAGAGGTGGGGTAATTTTGCAAGAAGTCTAAGATTGGTACATGTATCAAGGGGTTGCAGAGAAAGAGGTGGGATAATTTTACAAAAAGTTCTAGATTGGTACATGTATCAAGCAATTGCAAAGAAAGAGGTGGGATAATTTTGCAAGAAATTCTAGATTGGTACATGTATCAAGTGGTTACAGAGAAAGAGGTGGGGTAATTTTGCAAGAAGTCTAAGATTGGTACATGTATCAAGCGGTTGCAGAGAAACAGGCGGGATAATTTTGCAAGAAGTCTAAGATTGGTACATGTATCAAGCGGTTGCAGAGAAAGAGGTGGGATAATTTTGCAAGAAGTCTAAGATTGGTACATGTATCAAGCGGTTGCAGAGAAAGAGGCGGGATAATTTTGCAAGAAGTCTAAGATTGGTACATGTATCAAGCGGTTGCAGAGAAAGAGGTGGGGTAATTTTGCAAGAAGTCTAAGATTGGTACATGTATCAAGCAGTTGCAGAGTAAGAGGTGGGGTAATTTTGCAAGAAGTCTTAGATTGGTACATGTATCAAGCGGTTGCAGAGAAAGAGGTGGGATAATTTTGCAAGAAGTCTAAGATTGGTACATGTATCAAGCGGTTGCAGAGAAAGAGGTGGGTTAATTTTGCAAGAAGTCTAAGATTGGTACATGTATCAAGTGGTTGCAGAGAAAGAGGTGGAATCATTTTGCAATAAGTCTAAGATTGGTACATGTATCAAGCGGTTGCAGAGAAACAGGCGGGATAATTTTGCAATAAGTTCTAGATTGGTACATGTATCAAGCGGTTGCAGAGAAAGAGGTGGGATAATTTTGCAAGAAGTTCTAGATTGGTACATGTATCAAGCAGTTGCAGAGAAAGAGGTGGGGTAATTTTGCAAGAAGTCTAAGATTGGTACATGTATCAAGGGGTTGCAAAGAAAGAGGTGGGGTAATTTAGCAAGAAGTTCTAGATTGGTACATGTATCAAGCGGTTGCAGAGAAAGAGGTGGGATAATTTTGCAAGAAGTCTAAGATTGGTACATGTATCAAGCGGTTGTAGAGAAAGAGGTGGGATAATTTTGCAAGAAGTCTAAGATTGGTACATGTATCAAGCGGTTGTAGAGAAAGAGGTGGGATAATTTTGCAAGAAGTCTAAGATTGGTACATGTATCAAGCGGTTGTAGAGAAAGAGGTGGGGTAATTTTGCAAGAAGTCTTAGATTGGTACATGTATCAAGTGGTTACAGAGAAAGAGGTGGGGTAATTTTGCAAGAAGTCTAAGATTGGTACATGTATCAAGTGGTTGCATAGAAAGAGGTGGGGTAATTTTGCAAGAAGTCTAAGATTGGTACATGTATCAAGGGGTTGCATAGAAAGAGGTGGGGTAATTTTGCAAGAAGTCTAAGATTGGTACATGTATCAAGCGGTTGCAGAGAAAGAGGTGGGATAATTTTGCAAGAAGTTCTAGACTGGTACATGTATCAAGCGGTTGCAAAGAAAGAGGTGGGGTAATTTTGCAAGAAGTTCTAGACTGGTACATGTATCAAGCGGTTGCAGAGAAAGAGGCGGGGTAATTTTGCAAGAAGTCTAAGATTGGTACATGTAACAAGCGGTTGTAGAGAAAGAGGTGGGGTAATTTTGCAAGAAGTCTAAGATTGGTACATGTATCAAGCGGTTGCAGAGAAAGAGGTGGGATAATTTTGCAAGAAGTCTAAGATTGGTACATGTATCAAGCGGTTGTAGAGAAAGAGGTGGGGTAATTTTGCAATAAGTCTAAGATTGGTACATGTATCAAGGGGTTGCAGAGAAAGAGATGGGATAATCTTGCAAGAAGTCTAAGATTGGTACATGTATCAAGGGGTTGCAGAGAAAGAGATGGGATAATCTTGCAAGAAGTTTAAGATTGGTACATGTATCAAGCAGTTGTAGAGAAAGAGGTGGGGTAATTTTGCAATAAGTTCTAGATTGGTACATGTATCAAGGGGTTGCAGAGAAACAGGCGGGATAATCTTGCAAGAAGTCTAAGATTGGTACATGTATCAAGCAGTTGTAGAGAAAGAGGTGGGGTAATTTTGCAATAAGTTCTAGATTGGTACATGTATCAAGCAGTTGTAGAGAAAGAGGTGGGGTAATTTTGCAATAAGTTCTAGATTGGTACATGTATCAAGCAGTTGTAGAGAAAGAGGTGGGGTAATTTTGCAATAAGTTCTAGATTGGTACATTTATCAAGCAGTTGCAGAGAAAGAGATGGGATAATCTTGCAAGAAGTCTAAGATTGGTACATTTATCAAGCGGTTGCAGAGAAAGAGGTGGGATAATCTTGCAAGAAGTCTAAGATTGGTACATTTATCAAGCAGTTGCAGAGAAAGAGGTGGGATAATTTTGCAAGAAGTCTAAGATTGGTACATGTATCAAGCGGTTGCAGAGAAAGAGGTGGGATAATCTTGCAAGAAGTCTAAGATTGGTACATTTATCAAGCAGTTGCAGAGAAAGAGGTGGGATAATCTTGCAAGAAGTTCTAGAATGTTACTTGAATAAAGTGAGTCGTGACAATTTTGCAAGAAGTTGTTTACATCCATATTAAATTTAGCATCTTTGTTGTGTCTTTGTCAATGTACCTTTAAAAGCTTTATTGAAAGGAGGTTTAAAATTGTGGGACCATCTACTTTCTTCATCCTTCAACTAAAATGAAATAGAGAATATCACATATGAAATATTGAAAGAGACTGTGAGGATGATCAAATCAAAATTTGAGCTTAATGAATTTAATAAATAGAGGTTATCTAACGAGAGCTAGTGTGTTATCATTAATATCACTTGAGTCTAGTCATGAGCCTCTGACGAATGACATTGGAAATTAATAAACGAGAGTGATATTCATTGTAACACATTTGCTTGAGATCTTTTTATCAGACTACACACAAAAAAACAGCCTTTTATTTCAAATCGCAGCTCTACTTAAAAAGTAGTTGATGTCACTCTCTTTACAAGATTGGCTGTCCGAGACTCGATAGGGCATTGTAACCTCAGAAATGACGTCACCAATGACAGCATCACAGACCCTTCAGTATAAGGTTGCTGCTAGACGCTTCATCTTTACGTCATAATAACTGATGACGTAACTCAGTTCTAACGGTTCTTTCGTGAGGTCACGGCGTTATTTGGGCCATAATTTCACACGCTTATCATGACAAAAATAACACACTGCCTGGGAGTGCAATTATCGGGGTGTAGTGTGAGAATACACAATAAACAATTCATTAGAACGCAGCCACCTGTATCATCATATACAGGCAATGTAAAGATAGTAATCTTGGGCCGGGATTATAAATATGTGCCATAATCAACTCAGACTCCATGCTCAACTCTCCTTCCCAGGAGTTTGGACAAAAGATTCAGATTATAAAACATACTAAGAATCAATCTGACTAAATTCGAGATGCTCATTGAAAAACCATCTGAGGATTACCAAGGAGACTGCCTTGTTTTCACGCAGCCGACTGCGACGGGATCCGCCGGCCAATCAGCGTTCTTGTCGAAAACCTCAAACGAGATTTCACTTGCGCATGCTTGATGTCATAGTTGCATGTAAACAAAACAGTCGACATGGCGGACTCGAAGTAAGCTGCGATTCCAAAGTAAGTCTAAATCATTACAGTTGTAATAACTTAATGTTATGTTATTTTGACGACCTGCTGTTTGGATCTCAAATTACAAACTATAAAGGGGGACTGGCAATGATAATGTTCACAAAATGTACTCTACCAGTTTTGCTATTTTCAATGAGCATCTCGACTTTAGTCAGATTGACTCAGAATGTGCTCAACTAAGTATAAAAACAAAGGCAAGTTGAGCACCAATTATTGAAGCTCTCTAGGAAGGGAGGTAAAAATTAACATTTCTTTTGGTGTTGTTGCAATTTATTCAAATCAACGGGAGGTTGAATGACCATTCAGAAATCAATAAAATTAAGTGTTGATCATTTCTAAAATTAGAGGAAATAAACTAAGAAACTACTGTTTTTCATAAAATATCGGTAGCAAAACTTGTTTAGAAGGCTACTTAGTTTTGAAACTAACTTAATTGGTGTAACGTAGATAGCTTGCTCAGAATCTCAAACTGAGCTAAGCACAGATACAAACTCAAAACTTTTGTAATCTCGACCGTTGAAGCGTAAGTTTAGAGTTGAACACAGAAACACCTCTAGAGCACAGAGTCTTGCTCAAGCAAGTTGATCATCACCACCCCTCATCTAGTTTTTATTGAAACAGCCAAACAAATCTGTATTAGGGCCTACCTTCCATTTAAGTCTACTGTTTTTATTGAAACAGACAAACAAATCTGTCTTAATTTACCTTCCATTTAAGTCTACTGACTTCATACGCATTGTAGAATTCGTCTCTACTCAAAGCTCCTGTCTTGCTGGTGTTGAGGGCTTTAAACATTAAATAAATGTCTCGTCTACCTGCACACAAAAACAAGCGTTTAAAATTGATTTTGATTAATTAATTACACAGCTTACAAGATTTCTCCACTAATAATATAGAGGCATTGTCACGTTTAGACAAAACCCCGACTGTCTGCAGCCCTTCAATATAGGACAAAAAAGTGAAAAACCTATTCAGAATTTTTTTTATTTTTCTTTGGACTGATTTGGATTTAAACCTGTTTTTGACCTAAAAAAATGAAAACTTTTTTAATTTTATCTAAATTGTAAACTTAAAATTACATAAAAGTAGCGCAATGATGATATTACATACCTTTCTTGGGGGAGAAGTATTTGAGCATCCCTGCAAAGTGCTTCATGCTGATTCTGGAGCACTGTAAACAACCCAGGAGACAAAATAAATCCTAGAATACATGAATTGCTAATTGGTTGATTGATGTTTTACGCCAATCTCAAGATTATTTAACTCTTATGGCACCAGACGATGATGCCAAACTTAGTAGGGGAAAATTGATTGATTGATTGATTGATTGATTAATTGATGTTTTACGCCAATCTCAAGATTATTTAACTCTTATGGCACCAGACGCTGATTCCAGATTTAGTAGGGGAGGATTGATTGATTGATTGATTGAGTGATGTTTTACGCCAATCTCAAGATTATTTAACTCTTATGGCACCAGACGCTGATTCCAGATTTAGTAGGGGAGGATTGATTGATTGATTGATTGATTGATGTTTTACGCCAATCTCAAGATTATTTAACTCTTATGGCACCAGACGCTGATTCCAGATTTAGTAGGGGAGGATTGATTGATTGAGTGATGTTTTACGCCAATCTCAAGATTATTTAACTCTTATGGCACCAGACGATGATGGCAGACTTAGTGGGGGAGGATTGATTGATTGATTGATGTTTTACACCAATCTCAAGATTATTTAACTCTTATGGCACCAGACGATGCGGTCAGACTTAGTAGGGGAGAATTGATTGATTGATTGATTGATTAATTGATGTTTTACGCCAATCTCAAGATTATTTAACTCTTATGGCACCAGACGATGCGGTCAGACTTAGTAGGGGAGAATTGATTGATTGATTGATTGATTAATTGATGTTTTACGCCAATCTCAAGATTATTTAACTCTTATGGCACCAGACGATGATTCCAGATTTAGTAGGGGAGGATTGATTGATTGATTGATTGATGTTTTACGCCAATCTCAAGATTATTTAACTCTTATGGCCCCAGGCTGTGTTGCCACACTTAGTAAGGGAGGTAACCGGGCTCTTAAAATTTACGAGAAAGAATGAACATGTCATGTCTAAAAACTGAAATGTTGAAACATAAAAGTTGCAGAGTTACGACTTTGGTTTACTTTATCATTTTAATCCTTGTAGACCCATATGTACTCACGTCTTTTTGAACGAGTAATTTGAACGCAAAATCACATCCTTGGCGTTTGTGACAAAACAATTTCTTTAACTTTTTCTTTTCCAGTCCAGTGAAGGTATCGTATACCACAGCCAATAACTGCAAATATATCAACAGATTGGAACATTTTCCAAATTTTGATTCTAAAAGATCATGTCACAAGGTTTTAAAACAGTTCATTTGTTGAAAAACTTATACATACATTTTATATGAACCCCCTAGTAAAAACCAATATTTTATTTAAAAGAAATCAAACTTTGAACAAATTTTCAACTTAAAAAAAATTAAGTTATACATGACTTATCTCCCCTTAATTATCTTAAATTTGGCGCTGTTCCGAATTTATTGTGACTTTATAGTTCGTGCAAACCTGCAAGGAGTTTATTTCACTTGTATGGCGGCGTTGCCAGTTTTATTGTGAGAGGAAACCGGCCTCAATGCCCAGAGGAAACCCATGATATTCCGGTGGTAACTGGCAACCATCCCACATAGGTCGTTCAAGTGAAAACCCTGAGCAGAGGCCTAAGAAGAAGACTGTGTGTGCACCTAATCTCTGACTATGCACTGTGGACATCGTCTACAAATACGACTGACGGGGGGGGAATTACGTCAGCTAACTCAACACAGACTTCTACTTAAAAGCAAAGGTACATAACTCTGCTATAGATGTACAACAACACTTATTTAAATGTTTCTGCCCAATTCATAATGCCAAGAAACTCTGTGACACAATATCCATTTTTACAGATAAAAACTTTTTAGCTCACAGAAAATCACAGTTTGGACTTTTTTTTAAGCATTGATGGAAGGTGGTATGAACCACGCAGGCCATGAGGCCATTTGAATGGTTTTTTTATTCAGGAAATCTAGGTGGATTAATTTACAACAAGGATTTCTAAAAAAAACGTGTTAATGCCTACTGTCGCCCTTTTAAACAAACCAGAGATATCTTTTTAGCGAAACTTGAATCTAATACAAGTACATTGCTTGACATATCAATACAATCATGTAATTTTGTATGGAGAGTAAAGCCCAAGAACGACTTGCTCTATCTCATTCATTAAGAACTCTGTCTAATTAATGAAATAATTAGTATTTGTAATGAGAGTGTAAAATAACCAACTTACCAGATTCATAAGGAAATAGAGCTCTAGGGACAGATACACAATGAAGAAGACAGCGTACCAACGGCTTACGGAAAACGCTGGCATCATCACATCCGGAAAACTACAATAAATCAGTTATTAAATATAACAATAACTTAAAATATGATTTCATACAAATTTATACAAAAAGTTTCAGTTTAAGAAACAAACGTGGGTTTAAGTACAAACATGGGTGATTCATTGTTGTATAGTCAATGTAATGCTTTCTTGTCCCATGCTAATCAATTCCAATACAAATGCTTTCCCATCCCATCCAAATGCTGTGTTGTCTCATTCCAATGCCTTCTTACTGAATTAGTAAATAACCGACACTAAGTGACCCGGAAAAAATTCCGGGCCAGGGTGAGAATTGAACTCACGACTTAGGGCTACCATCCCACCGCTCTACCAACTGAGCTACCCGGCCCTGTTGGGAACCGTTCGCTTGTTAGATTCTCTTATACACACAGAGCTTAAACTAAGCCCATTAGAACATGTATATTTACATTTTCATACGATGAAGTTTTTATAGTGTTTCAAAAGCAAGCTGCAATCATCATCAGGGAAATTACTGAATTAGGTTATTCTTAGTTAACCTAAATATGCTTTATTCCACATCAAGCTATGCATTATAATAAGCAAGCCAGGGAATGATTGATTGATTTATTAATGTTTTATGCCACACTTAAGGGAATGCAAAGGAGGTTCAAAATCACAGCCAGAAAACCCCCTGACCTTCTTACTGGTTACTGGCCACCATAAGACTGACATTAAGAGATCTAACCGCACTCTTGAGTCTCATCCGGTTTTACTTACTTTGCCGGTCAGGAAGAGCCACACATTAACCCACCTGTGACCATTATATTGTTAGGCTTGATCGACAGACTATTCAAAACCCTGCAGTCACATGACGCGAGGATTTCGTTGGTGACGTCAAATCATTCAAGCCTATGAACAAGTATGAGTTTGTCGAATTGGGTTGGGGTAGTTCGCAAAAAATGTTGGGGAAGCCCTCTAAAAAAGAAATCCTTGGACAAGCTACGGATCATGTGATACGTTGTCGTTGTTCAAGGAGACTTTGAAATTTGGCTGACAAATTCGAAGAAATCAACAGGCACAAGGAAAAGAGGAATGTTTAAAATGTATGTTGGGAGGTAATAGCTAAAATGCAGGTGAGATAAAGGATAGTCAAGGATAGAAAGACCGAATTCTTTCGACCTATTTTAATTAAAAGCTGTAACTCTAAGAGATCAAGAGTTTTAGTGACAAACTTACTTGGCGGTTGTCAGTAGAACAAATAAGCTGACAAAGCTGTCTTCAATTGTAGAAAAATACTACAATGCCAAACAAATAGCACAAAAAGCGCAATGTTAGTTCAAAGAAACAAAATAAATACAATTAATTTACTGAAGAAAATCTAATGGAGTTGCTATACATGTACACGGAGCCCACGCCCCCTCTCCTCCCGAAAAGATTGATTGATTGTTTGTTTGGTGTTTTACGCCGCGCTCAAGATTTTTTTCACTTATATGGCGGCATTGCCAGTTTTATTGTAGGAGGAAACCGGGCTATATGCCCGGAGGAAACCCACGACCTTCCGTTGGTAACTGGCAACCATCCCACATACAGGTCGTTCGAGTCCCCTGAAAAGATGAATTCTGGTTGAATTTAGTTTAGTGCATACATGTAGTGGATTTTAATACACCAGTACAGGCGCTTCAGCAATATTAGATTTTCTTCAGCTAAAGATTTTAAATCAATAAGAAACCACAAAATTAAAACAACCATTGTTAGAAATAAACTTTTTTAGCAAAACAATGTCAAACCAAAAAATTTAAAAAAGTAATAAATGAATTCCTTAGAATTAAAAAATAATGGCTGCTGTAATTTTGAGTCATGCAGGCGTGATTTCTTTCTAGAACCATTTCGGAAAAGAAAATATATTTTATATCAATGCATCGATATCATCGTTTATGAAGATCGTTTATCTTTTTGTTTCAGATCGATTGATTGATTGTTTGGTGTTTACGCCGCCATAAGATTCTTTCACTTATATGGGGGCGTTGCCAGGTTTAGTGAGAGGAGGAAACCGTGCTCATTGCCCGAAGGAAACCCCCAACCTTCGGCGAGTACCTGGCAACAATCTTCCACATACGGCAACCGAGAGAAAAATCCACTCAGAAATTTTTCACTTTTATTTGGTCTGAGTGGGATTCAAACCCGCACCCCTTCGATGGAAGGTCTGTGTGGGACTGATGGACGATCACTCTAACCCACTGGACCACTTTTTGTTTCAGAAAGGTGATGCTTGTAAAAGAAAATATATTTCATATCAATGCGGTTGTGACAGGAAGCCAAGCCGGAAATCCTTGCGTGTTAAAAGCCACAGCTCGAAGTCCAGCAAAAATAAATTAGAATATCAAGCAAGGGATAAACAGGAGTCTGTGTCAAAATGTTTAACAAGGTAATAATCTTCAGGCATGTTTAATTGATTCATGGATTGATTAATGTTTTACGCCGCGCTTAAAGGGGAGAAAACAAAAAAAAATCACTTTAGGATTCAGAAGAAGCTTGCTAAAGTTTCCTTACCAACGTTACCAAACACATATTTTTGCGACTTGTTTACCCCTGACAGTGAAGTTAATAAAAGATCACAATAAGCAAAACAAATTAGTCAACTGTCATAAGCACTCAGTTTAAGTGGCATGAGCTGCCAAACACTCGTTTCATAATTTTTGATCGTGGCGACAGTAAAAGACTTTGCAGGCCATCGAAAAACTAAATGATTGGCGTTGGAATGAGGAAAATCCATACAGTATGTGGCCTGTACGAACCGAAAACGTGTTCTAAATGTAAACAAAATGTAAATAACTGAGACGGCCATTCATTCATTCTAAACCAAAGTTAGTTCAAAACAATACTTTATCGTACATTTACTAGACTAGAAGCAATAAAAAGCTTCTGAATTATATTTCTTGTGAAATATAGCCAATAATTTCAACATCCTGTTTTAACATCAAAATATCAACATTTTGGCAGCTCATGTCACTTTAAGCTTAGCTTAGCTTAGCTTAGCTTAATTCATCCTCATAACTCGCCAATATGACACACAGACCAGTTGTTTGCTAGCCACATTTTCCTCAAAGCTTCCTTTGAAATTCAATGTAAGTTTCCAGAAACTAAAAGCAATTTTAGGGAGATCGGAATACTTTGAAGGGAGTGAAATTAACCTGGGTTTAAATGGGAGATTTTGAAAGTTGTTTTCATGTATGTAACATAATACGGTATTTTATCCGGTTCTTCGTCGTGGCCCATGAAAAAAATCGCTAAAATATGTGATTGGTACCGTTAGAAAGGAAAAATAAGTGCGCTTTTGAACCATAAAAAATATTTTTTTTGTTTTCTTCTCCTTTAAGGGAATGCAAAGGAGCCCCCCCCAAAAAAATATGGCAGCCATTGTCAGCAATGGAAGCTGCCTGGTTGTTGAGTATAAGAGGTTAAGTTCAGAAACGAAGCTTAAAAGATTAGTACAACGCAAACAAATATAAAACCAACTTGGTATTTAAAAACTCTAGTTACCTCATCTTTTCTGATAGGTGAAAATAAATAAAATCCTGAAAAATAAAAAATAAAGATTTATAAAGAAATTAAAATTGGTTTCCTTGAAGTTTAAATTTAATTGACGTGGAAAAAATAGCTATTTAAAACACCTAATTTTCAAATCCTGGATGACTGTATGGTACATGTATGTACACACATTGGCATCGATAAACGACCCTTTTAACAGATGCCCAAATGCCCAAGAACCACAACCCAACAAAATTGAAAAATGTTATTAGGAAACGTGCATTTCATGATTCAATTTGTGAAGAAAAAAAAGGCCCAAATATCGTTTTATTTATTTACCCCAAAAAAAATGAACAGAACTTACCCAAAATGGAGAAGATTAACATGAAGAATAATAATAAAACAATCATGTCTAAAATGGGAGGCATGGACTGTAGAATCTGACGGGCAAATCTGCAGAGCAAATAAACTTTCTTTGAAATCAATTTTTTAAAAATACTTGAATTGGAAAATGGCATGGTAATAAATTGATGGAGCTTGGTGGCTGTATGTCACATGTTAGACTGTCAATGATAACAGTATTCTCATTATTTTGGGATTACACTTTCTTGAAAATATGGTAGAAATTCTTCTACCGATTTTTTGGGTGACGCCCGAAACGGGAATCGAACCCGGGTCCCAGAGTATGGCACCTATCGCCAGCACTAAATGCCGGCAAAAATAACGAGAATACTGTTATGTTCACTTTCTAAAAGACACTAATGAATTAAACTCATGTCAATGATAAATCCACTTAAAGAAATACATCTTAAAGTGGCACGAGCTGCAAAAATTTTAACTTTTTTAAAGAAATTCTTAAATTCTTAAAAAAACAAAGTATTGACATTGAAATAAAAAATCTTGGTTAATCCAATATCGCCAAAGAACCAAAGAACCAAAAAATTTCAAAAGCTGCGATGTACTGTATGGGTTCATTTTAGGGGTTTGTTGGTTATAAAACTACCTTAATATACTTCTCCAAGATTGGTAAGAGTGAAAAGCTCTCATTTTTTATTTCTCAGTAAAAATCACAAACAATTAGCTTGTTCTGTTTCATCAAAATTTTCCCTGTATTAGGCAGCTTATGCCAATTTAAGGAAGACTAATAAATAAAAGATATGCTTGATATGCCGTGTCCGTGTTGACTGCTTTTAACATATAAGATTACATGTAGGTTGATTGATTCATGTTTTACGCCGCACTCTATGGCGACGCTGCAAGGTTTAGTGGGGGGGAAACTTTATTGCCCGGATGAAACCCGACCTTCGGAGAGTACCTGGCAACTCTTCCCCATACGGTGACAGAGTGAAAAATTGACTCAGAAATTTTTCAATATTTATTTGGTCTGAGTATGATTCGAACCTGTGTCCCATCGATGGAAGGTCTGTGTGGGACTGAGGGATAATCACTCTAACCCACTGGATTACCAAGGCCCTAACTTGTACAGGTATCAGGCACCGTACTTGACTGTCAGCACCATTCAATACAATAACATAGGAATATTAATGAAAGCTTAGCTAATAACAGTTAAAAGAAGTGGTATATTAATGGGGCCTTACCTTCGAACACTCCGACAATAATGTGAGTCCAATAAAAATAATGGGCGAAGAGCTCTGGTGACCCGGAAGTGGTTCGTTTGTCGTATCAAAACAACAATGGCTTCAACAAACATGATACTCAAACAAACAGACTGTAAGTGTAAGAAAATTGGTCGATTAAATCTCCCTCTCTCACTCGGTGTTTATAGGACTCGAGGAAAAAAAAGACAGGGGGGGGGGGTGGGTGGAGGGGCGCTAAGTTGGTTAGTGATATTAACTTAGTCTGATACAGGCCTTCCATCAAGATTTTTCACACTATCGCCGTATGTGGAAGACTTTCCAGGTACTCCCGGAAGATTAGGGATTCCCTTTGGGCAAAGAGCCTGGTTTCCTCCATCACTAAACCAGCCAAGGCCACCATATGAGTGAAATAATTTTGAGTGCAGCGTAAAAAAAAAATTCCACCAATCACTCAATTGAGGAGGCGGGCTGCTCATAGCAACTGAGCGACAAATAATGTCTCCCATATTTACACATTTCTTCCAAAATTAACATGTCATTTTATAAAAATGCAATTGCCAAAAATAACAACAAAACATTATGAAATATAAATTCTACTATGGAGTGGTTTTACTAAAGCTCATAAATATACACCATCATGTAAAATATAGTACGAATTGTCCTATGTGTTTTGGCTATAATGAAATATAATCAAACAAAATCAACAAGGTTTTACCAGAGCAGTATCTAAACTTGTAATTGTTCATGTGTCTACGTCATGGGCTATATTCTTACCTTTAATACTGTGCGTTTATGTCTGACAAAACTTTTGAAACCCAGCCATTTTAATCTGATACTGATCTCAAGTCCTTGAATTAGAAGACCAAAAAGCTCTAGGGACCCATGGATCTGAAAAACAGAAATTAATAGTTGAAAAAATCGGATGATTGTAGAAACTAAATTAAGCAACTTTTTTATTTTTGAAGTGGCATGAGCTTTGATTTTTTATCATAAATTCTGTTTGCCAAGAGAAGTACTTCAAGTACCTTGAAAAAATAAAGGATCCATGCTGCAATAAAGTATATTGCTTAAAGGCCCACTTGTCGCCTTAGCCTGTTTAAATTTGCTAAGAATACATGAGCTTACTACGACTAATACCACTAAACTTAAACATAGGACACATAAAACATGTCTAGGCCTATGTAAAATTACACTGTGCCGTTAGTTCACTCACTCGACTGAAACATAAAATTGCCCCTGCGAGCAGTTTGGTTTGTTCAAATTCAAATTAAAAATACAAAGTGACGTCCAAACTTTTAAATTTTGGTAAAAATAGAAAGTTCCTAACTTATATTGTCTGGGAAAAATATAGAAAACGGTCTTTCTTTTTTAATGTAAACAATATTCCTGATTTTCGCGGCAAGTGTTCCTTTAAGCCAATAAACCTTACAAACCAAGATGTGTGACACTAACGGACAAAATTCAAATAGCCAGGATGTACGAGTTCATTTTGGGGGCTCTGTTGCATATTAAAACTACCTAAGCATAGATGTGCAAGGTATTATCAGAAAGCTTGTATTTTGTAATTTATGATAAAATTGACCCACAATTACATGTAGCTTTAATGATTCTGTTTCAACGAAACGTTTCCTATATTTGGCATACCTAAATAGTATGTATGGTACATAGGAAACGGACGTCTATTGAAAAGGTGAAACAAGTTGTTTTCATGTTCAGTGCAACTTTAAACATCAATCAATCTGGGCAAAGACCTCGGTTTGGCAACGCTGTGATGTGTGTGAAATATTCTTGAGTGCACTGTAATGCATCAATCAATCAATCATTTATTATTCCCTTTCCTTTTAGTTGAGTGTTAGAATAAGGCATGATGTATGAATTTTATAGAGCTTTTACAAGAGCAAAATGTGAGAAGAAAGAGAAAAAAGAGACGTACACCAATGTCTAGTTTTAGCCACGGCACTGCAGGTTCTTCACATGCGGCTAGGAACAATATCAAAATGGCTGCCATTAAATCTAGGAGGTAGAACCAAGTATGATGAGCTAGTTGATAAGTTGGTAATGCATCATGGGTGGCAGGGTGGGTACTGAATTTGTCATTATTTTGTCCTTCTTGTAGGTAAATTGCTGCCTCCTGATAATTTAGTTCCCATCGTTTTAGGCGGTGGCTTTCGGATTCTTGTCGTGTAAATTGTGGACTTGGCATCGGAATATCGTATCCCATGTTCCCAGCTTCGTTAGCAACATCTGCTTCAGGATCATCTACAATGGAATAACATAGCATTTAGTCAGCCCATATTTTGATTGTTTGATTGATTGATTGATGTTTCCACATACAGTAATCTAGTAAAACAAACAATTCAGGATCATCTACAATGGAAAAACATAGCATTTAGTCAGCCAATATGTTGATTGATTGATGTTTCCACATACAGTGATCTAGTAAAACAAACAATTCAGGATCATCTACAATGCAATAACATAGCATTTAGTCAGCCCATATGTTGATTGATTGATTGATTGATTGATGTTTCCACATACAGTGATCTAGTAAAACAAACAATTCAGGATCATCTACAATGGAAAAACATAGCATTTAGTCAGCCAATATGTTGATTGATTGATGTTTCCACATACAGTGATCTAGTAAAACAAACAATTCAGGATCATCTACAATGCAATAACATAGCATTTAGTCAGCCCATATGTTGATTGATTGATTGATTGATTGATGTTTCCACATACAGTGATCTAGTAAAACAAACAATTCAGGATCATCTACAAAGGAATAACATAGCATTTAGTCAGCCCATATGTTGATTCATTGATGTTTCCATATACAGTGATCCAGTAAAACGAACAATTCAGGATCATCTACAATGCAATAAAAAAGCATTTAGTCAGCCAATATAGTGATTGATTGATGTTTCCACATACAGTGATCTAGTAAAACAGACAATTCAGGATCATCTACAATGCAATAAAAAAGCATTTAGTCAGCCAATATATTGATTGATTGATGTTTCCACAAACAGCGATCTAGTAAAACAGACAATTCAGGATCATCTACAAAGGAATAACATAGCATTTACTCAGCCCATATGTTGATTGATTGATGTTTCCACAAACAGCGATCTAGTAAAACAGACAATTCAGGATCATCTACAAAGGAATAACATAGCATTTACTCAGCCCATATGTTGATTGATTGATGTTTCCACAAACAGCGATCAAGTAAAACAAACGACTCAGGATTTTTCCATTTATTTTATGGTCTGAGTAGGATTTGATCATGTGATGCGTCAATGGAAGGTCTACGTTGGACTGAGGGACTATCACTCTAGCCGGCCAAGCCCTCTGAGTGAGTGAGTCTAAATTCTTAAGCTATAAACCTCATCATGCATGAAACCAGAACCATATTAAAGTATTAAAGCATACGCTGCCAAAATCAGCATTTTTTGTCAGGACAATCACAGGGCTTGAAGTTGAATAATAGGGATTTACCTGACTCTTAAAACCTGCATCTATGACCCTCATTTATTCACTTGAACACAAAAACATACACTGAGATGGGTCCCCTGGGATGGGAAGTTAAGGTAACAAGTTACATAGCTCTGGCCTGTAGTGCCCCGAAGTAAAGTTGTAAAATAGGAAAATTCCTGAATGGTTGGTAATACAAAACATTGCCGCCATGACTGAGAGAAAGTGTTCTAGTCAGCTCTAGTATGGATGTAATGCAATAACTCGGGCCTATAATTTGACAATAGGGTGAATGGATTTATAGAGAGAAACGGTTGGGTCATTCTTGTATGATCAGTGAATGCATTTTTGGGGAAAAAAGTGGACTGGCTAGGCAGCTGTATATACTTTCCTGTTTACAATGGCGGCTGTTCTACATTGATTGATTGATTTGTGTTTTACGCCACGCTCAAGATTATTTCACTTATGTGGCGGCGTTGCCAGTTTTAGTGTGGGAGGAAACCGGGCTCTATGCCCGGGGGAAACTCACAACCTTCCGTTGGTAACTGGCAACCATCCCACAGCGACAGTTCTACAATCCTCGAGCTCCAAGCTCATTAGAGGATTGTTTAGTATAATTACAAATTACACTACTATGCAAAATGTATAAAGACACAAATTAGACCCCCCTAATGTCCATGGGACCCTAGTTTTTATTTGATGAGGATCCAAAGGACGTCCAGATTTTGTGAGTGAATACTTTGGAATAATGATTCCGGTTGAGAGGACTAAAATCCATAGTTGTAGTCTGGGGCCTGTACAAAGAGATAGAGTATGAATATCCATTCATTCTAGGCATAAGTTAGATCAAAGCACTACTTAAACGTACCGGGTACATAAGAGAATTTGTAACCTGTCCTACTTCTGGAGAAAAATAGCTGATAATTTGAAAATATTTGTTTCAAAGGGAAAATGTCAACATTTTGGCAACACATGCCACTTAATTCAAATATTAATTCAAACAAAAAATAGACTTGACGAAAACATAATTTCGCGATGAATATTATTGTTTTTGTATTTATTTGGCTGTATTACACTGATAAAGTCATATATATAGATTCATATTAAGGCTACAGCATGTCTTTATGTCATTCACGGATCCAGATAAACTTCTTCTGCTTGTAGTTGTAGTCCAATATATTCACCGCGTTCAGATCCAGGCTTAGCCTAAATCGGACAGACTATAGAATTGGTACGTCAGTCTCAAACCGCTATAATCGTCAAGGTGGCAAGCCCCCCTGAACCCCTCCCCCCCCCCCTCATATATCTATATTTGCACGCCTAAATCATAATTTAAAATCTTGGCGATCAAACAGTAACACCCTTTTTGACAGACACTGTCAGTGTTGTTAATCAGCTGTCAGATGCAGTGCTCTCCCTTCTTTAAAATCCAGTCACCGAAAACAAAATGAAAGCCGCTTGACACGCTCTTAAAGGCCTAGTAATGATTCGCAAGGCATACAGAATATACATTTCTGTCTGAATATAAAAATGCAAATAGCGTACTTATGCTGAAAGATCTGCCTAATCCATTTCGAATCAAAAGTGGACTCTCAATAATTCTCGCCATTTTTACGTTGATGTTGTTTTGAGGTAAAGCGCCCCCTATTGGGCGGTAAATTTGACAGATAAAATAGTCCCTAGCAACGGCGAAATGATAATTCAGAAGTCAATTATACGCTCCTTTGCCATTTATACTCTCATTCACCCCTGAGTCATTGAGAACGACATACATTCGTTTTAAAATCATTCGACTAAAGTTTTAAACCAACTTTGATCTGTAGAAAGAAAATTGCCAGGTTTAGTTAAGCTCTATGTGTTGCTAGGTGTAAGTATTTGGGTACAAACAGAGCAAAGCGGCCCAGATCCTTGGATGACAACAACGGGCGAGGAAAGGACTGGCAAGATATTAACAAGTAAAATGCGGTAAATCGTTAACTACACACTGACGTTTAAACTTCATTTTCTTTTACTGACAATTCCTCTAAAATGATGTCTTCAACAGTTACTACATCAATGGCGGCAAATGCCTCCGTGAAACCGTTTGAAACTTTACAAGTGAAACTTCCGAACGGAATGGGGAAAAATAATAACTTGGGCTTGCCTCAGACGGGACGAACGAAAAACAAGTTAAGATTGGATCCGGCAAGGGCACTGGAACCTGCAAGAAAGAAAATAGCTACACTGGAAGCTCAAAGAGTAATGACTGTATTCGACGAAACTATCAAACGGTGTGAAATTGTGACATTAATGCCATTCATTCTTGAAAATCTTCAGAGGTTTAACATCGTTTTTGGTTCTGAGTTGATTGACCTTCTACAACAGCATGGCTCCATCCAAAAAAGCTATGAGGAAATACGTGATCATATTGAAAAACTTCAGCGCAGACGTGAAAAGAGTTCTGATTCACTTAGATCGGAAGGTAGTCAGGTTGAACTTGATGAAGAAGTAGGAAGTACTGGACAACAGTCTCGGCCAGGTAGCCAAACAAGTTTACGTTCTTTCTCGGTATCAGAGAGCCAAACGGACAACGCCATGAAAAATCTAAGTTTTGTAGCACAACAGTTAAGTAACTCTACCAAAAGCGTTTTGAGGGCGTTTTCTGTGAATCCGTCAGCCATTAGCTCTGTCCGAGCAGAAGTGGACAAAAGACCCACAGAGTGTCAGTCATTTATCACGGCCTTAGAGGAACTGAAGGATGTTCTGATGGTTAAGTTGCTGACAACACCAGTTGAAGAGAAGGAGAAGTATGATTACTTGTGTGAAATTGCACAGCGAGAAAGACAGAATGCCACTCACATTATTAAAATGGAAGGAGAGTTAAAAGTTGCCATGGATGACAGGGATGAAGAGGTGATGTATAATTTACCTGGCTGTTTCTTCATAAACTAATGCCTTGAGCGCCGCGTAAAACACCAAACAATCAATCAATCAATGATAAACTAATGCCCCTATAACAGCATTAAATATGGACAAGTTAACTGAAGAACGGATTAGCCGTAAATTGGAACCAGGGTCTTCATGTCCTGCCTCTTGAAGAGTCGTTGGTTTTTATCCATAGAAATATTCTGACTGTCCTTTCATTTGATCCCCCTACTGAATCAATCTGGCTAAACCTGTGCATTATCATTCTTTCTCAATGTGTTTTGTGTTTCTGCCTCCGCTATTTTTCACCATTGTTCAGTGTTACCATTTATTTTATTATTTTTGGACAATTGAATAGTTATACTCTAAAGTACCGTATACTGATTTTCTCTTTCTTGCTTTTTACATTTCAGATCAGAAAGAAAAATGATGTTATTCGACGCCTTCAAGCAGAACTACATCAGATTGAGAAATTTTCCGAAGAACACATTCGTCGTGTCAAATCAGAGGCTGAAAAACAAGAGACGGCTGACATGAAGAACAGTGAAGGCAGAAAACAGAAACTCACTCAGGAGATGAATCTGTTAAAAACCCAACTGCAAAATATCATCGTGGAACATAGAGATCATGAGCAACAACTACGAAAGGTAAGCTGGGGGTTTATTATTGACACAGAGGCTTGGTCGGCAGTGATAGCATGTTGGCGTGACACAAGCATTCCATCGAAGGGTCGCAGGTCGAACCCCACTAAACCAAGGAAAATCCTATTTTTTATTAGTTCGTTTTTCATGTAGAAGAGTTGCCAGCTACTCGCCAAAGTTCACGGTTTCCTCTGGGAAAGAGCAAAGTTTCCTCCACAACTTAGCCTGGCAATGTCTCGCCTTGTTAGTGAAAGATTCTTGAGAGTGTCGAAAAACATCAATCAATAAATTATTTACAAAGGATTTGATGATCTGGCGGCTGTTTCTCAACAACACCGTCATAACTTTGCACACCTGGGGGCCGTTTCACGAAGCCGTCGCACAGTGCGATCAATCGCAGTTGCCATGACATCGTATCTCTTCACTATGGTATCCATTGGCAACTACGTTTCGTTTGCGATGCGACTGTTTTGTGAAACGAGCCCCTGGTCGTAACGTAATGTTGAAGGTATATGTCGCCGTGACAGTTAGGCCTTGCATTGGACTTAGGTTGGGCGTAAATGTTTTGAGAAACCGCCCCCTGGTTATTTATAAAATTAAACAATAATTCTACAGATAAACTTATAGTCTGCTTGTTAGGCAATTAATGGACAATTACACTGTAGTTCTTTAGATTTAGTCTACAGGACGTGTGGCCTGGAATTTTATCTTTAGTTGTAAATTAACTTTATACTTGCTGAAAAAAAAAATCTACATACGAGCTATAGTATGATAGTTTATAAACATTTTCCTTTAAGTACATGTATGTTTGGTTGTTGTTTTTTTTTTTATTCTCTAAAATATTAATCACTTTTTTCTTTATCTTTGCAGAAAAAGTTTAAAATTGAGACAGAAGTTGAGAACTGGATTTTAAAGTATGACACAGACATGGGAGAAAGACAGGTAGGTTATATGTGTTGTGTAAAAGCACTATGGCTGAACTGTATACGTGTCTTATGAAAATTGTTTGTATCTTTAGCTTTAAAAAGGGTCTGAGGGGCCTCGGTGGTCTAGTGGGTTAGCGTGATCGTCTCTCAGACTCACACAGACCTTCCATCGATGGGATGTGAGTTCAAATCACACTCAGAACAAATAAAAATTGCAAATATTCTGAGTGGATTTTTCACTCGGTCGCCGTATGTGGAAGAGTTGCCAGGTACTCGCTGAAGGTTGCGGGTTTCCTCCGGGCATTGAGCCCGGTTTCTCCCCAACTAAACCTGGCAAGGCCGCCATATAAGTGAAATAATCTTGAGTGCCGGATAAAAACATCAATCAATCAATTAAGAGTCTGAAGACTGAAACTACTTGTATGCTGACAAGTTATGTATACATGTAAATGCAAATTTTATTAAATAATTTGCCATCTGGATAGTCAAAGTTTGAAACTCTCTATTTTAACTTTTACACCTAATGGGTTGCCAAATTCACACATATTATTATCCAAATCCAACACAAGCATTCAAATCTATCAGTATCAGACAAATTCACACTATTTATTCCAACTGAAATCTTTAATCTAAATTCACCATCCAAATCTTCTACAGCTTTTACCAATACTCGTCATAATTCACATTTTGATTTCTTTTGGCTAATGAATATTTCTCATAAAGTCGAATTTTTACTTATGTGTTAGGCATGGTCTATGGTCTCAGACTGAGACGGGTTTTTTTAAAAATCAGAAAAAAAATTTTGAAGTATTTGACAGAAATTCAATGTTTCGTTTTATAGGACGAATTTGAGGATATTGATGCTGTTTATACGGAGGAGAAGAAACAGCTGCATGAGTTAGAGGAGAGATTCGCTACTCTCGAGACAGAATATCAACAAATAATGGAGGAAAAACGAATCGCTCGAGAAAAACGCGAGGCTGCTGAAAGAGAAATGGCCCTGATGATAAAGGCAGCTACGACTATTCAAGCTTTCTGGAGGTCGTACAAGGTCAGAAAAGCTTTAAAAGCAAGGAAGAAGAAAGGCGGCAAAAAGAAGAAGTAGTTGCTTATGTCGAAAATATAATAATAAATAAACTACACTTTCTATGTATTTGTATATATGCATCTTTTCTTTATATTCCTGTGTATTTTCTAAGAATACAGTGTGCGTTGAAAACTGTTCCCTGTTATTGTATGGTTTTTTTAAAAAGTTATGAAAGGAAGGAAAAAACTAGAAATTGTGTTTGACAAACACGAAAACAGCCCCCTCTCTTTTTGGTCCAAAATTTAACTCCTGTGTGACCTTGACCTTTTTTTTTTACCTTCGTTCAAAGTCATTCAGCTAGCAACCAGAGTATAGCGATAATATATCCCAAAATTTAAACAACGGTTTCTTAGCTCCTGTGCGATCTCTGTGACCTTAAACCAAAGGTCGTCATAAGCCAATTTGCTAGTTACCTTACTATAGCGATAATATATCCAAAGTTTCACAGAATTTGAAGAAAAAAAATTGATGGGTCGCGGCTGGGTTGAATCTCACTCAGCTCAGAACAAAATTGTCGGTATTGCCTGGGTTTTATCCGGGAAAAGAGACCTCCCCTACTAAACCTGGCGACGCCGCTATATAATTATAATAATCTTGAGTTCGGCGTTAAAAGGAGACGACATCCCTTAAGTTTGTTGTGGTTCTCCGTTGACCTTCAGATTATTAGAAAAATACAGTGATCAATTTCGGATAAAAGGCTGCAAGTCAACATTCTGCCAAAACTGTACATTTAAGGTTATTTATTAGCATTATTTATTGTTTCGTGTCTGGTAGTCAGTAAACAAACAGCCGAAAGTAGACCAATCGTGCAGCCAGAAAGGGCTCTACTGCGCACTTGATTCTTTTTACCATAACAAAGCAGACATAGGGTCCGTGTAACGTTCGTTAATTCAATTTTCAATTTTTGATATCGCAAAATGAAATTTAGAAATGACCATCTTAAGGTCAATTTTTCATTTTCGTTTTCTACTTTTTGAAAAGAAGAAATGAAAATTGAAAGTTGACGTTCAATTTTCAATTTTTGTTTTCTCTCTATTCAACACACAAATTAAAAATAGAAAAATGACGGTCATTTCACTCTTCATTAAACGAATATTGAAAGTTGTAACCTTCGTCAATGAAACACACTGCGCAAGTCACAAAACACCGAAGCAAACCGCAATACGCATTGCCGCAGCCCTTGTGAAGCAGGCCAGGTAGAGCAAAACTTACAGCCCTTGCGGAGAACAAAATAACACGCGACTTTCTCTAAAACAAAGACTCTTAAAACAAGGACTGCTTTACTAAAATCACAGGAGTAAAATTTCCAAGACCTAAGACCTCAGAGTTAGGCAGGTACGCCACATATTAGCATTAAAATTGGCCCTGAAACCACGCTAATGGTGATGTGCCCCACAATGGATGTTGGTGTTTTTAGGCTAATCAAAAGTCAAATTCACGATTTCTTCATCAGAATGTGTTTATTAGACTCTATTAAGGAGACAGAAACAATCAAAGATTTTGTTAAAATCGCTTAATGTGCCTGGCTATTGGCCTCTTCGCGCCCAGAAAGTGCATTATTCTCATATTTAGCTTGTTCATTGTTTAGAGCCATGCAACGCGTTGCTTAACACTGCAACACGGACTATGGCGCAAAAAAATAAAAAAAACATACATGCATCACCATGGTTACCGCCAAACTAAAGACGACATGAAACTGCATGGCAGACCTTGCATTTAATAGATTGCATACATAATGGTACATTTTGATCCCCGTTTCTTTTTTTTCTCTTATTTTGCTCAAGAAAAAAAGGAGGGGGCACCCCCTTGATCAGCCCATACTATTGGCGATATGTTTCACAAGGGATGTTGGTGTTCAAGACTAATTAAAGGTCAAAGTCACGATTTCTTTATCAGAATGTGGCCATTAGACTCTAGGAAGACGGAAACAATCAAAAGGTTTATCAAAATCGCCCAAAGTGCCTCGCTGTTGGCGATGTGTTCCACAAGGGGTGTTGGTGTTTTAATTAGCCTTTAAACACCAACATCCCTTGTGGAGCACATCGCCAATATAGCGAGGCACGTTAGGCGATTTTAATGAAACTTTTGATTGTTTCTGTCTCCCTAGAGCCTAATGAACACACTCTGATGAAGAAATCGTTAATTTGACTTTTAATTAGTCTAAAAACCTCAACATCCTGTGGAGGGCATATCGCTAAGAACGAGGCACAAAGCACGATTTTAAGAAACTTTTGATTATTTTTGTCTCCTTTTAGTCTAATGAACACATTCTGATGAGAAAATCCTTAATTTGACTTTTAATTAGCCTTAAAATACCAACATCCTTTGAAGAGCACATCGCCAATAGCGTGGTTCCAGGGCCAATTTTAATGCTAATCTGTGGCGTACTTGCCTTACTCGAATGTTATATGTCCTGGAATTCTTACTCCTATGATTTTCATAAAGCAGTCCGTGTTTTAGGATTCTTTGCTTTAAAGAAAGTGTTTTTTGTGCTCCACAGGGGCCGTCAGTTTTGCTCTAACCGGCTTGCTCCACAAGGGCTGTTCGCTTTGGTGGTTTGTGTCTTGCGCAGTTGTGTTTGGGGACTGACTTCAACCAATTGAAAATTGAAACATTGACGAAGGTTACAATTTTCAATATTCGTTTCGTGTAGAGCGAAAAGGCAAAATGAAAATTGAAAAATGACCGTCATTTTTCAATTTTTGATTTGTGTGTTGAAAACATAGAAAAAAAAATTGTAATTTGAACGTCAAATTTCAATTTTCATTTCTTCTTTTCAAAATGTAGAAAATGAAAATGAAAAATTGAACTTAAAAATGGTCATTTCCAATTTTCATTTCGCAATGTCAAAAAATGAAAATTGAATTAACAAACGTTACACGGACCGACATAGGAATCCTCAAACAGAACTTCTTATCCAGTGGTCCGTGGGGGCTGGGAAAGTTACCAATGGTCATCTGGAAACCTCATCTTTGATTGATTGATTGTTAGGTGTTTTACGCCGAGCTCCAGATTATTTCACTTATATGGCGCCGTTGCCAGTTTTATTGTGGGAGAAAACCGGGCTCTGTGCCCAGAGGAAACCCACGACCTTCCGCTGGTAACTGGCAACCATCCCACATAGGTCGTTCGAGTGAAAACCCAGTCAGAAAATTTTCCAATTTTTGGACTGAGTGGGATTCAAACTATCTTTATATAAACAACGGTGGAATACACACATTTTAACGATATTCCATCCGGACACGTCCCTTTAAACAAGAAACTGATCAAATCAAATCAAACCATTTTAGCAACATTTTTTCACACCAGATGGGTTATTATTGATTGATTGATTGAGTTTTACGCCGCACCCAAGCAAACCAGATGGGAGCACGGTTGATCAGTCAGCCTTCCATCGATGGGTAACGAGTTCAAATCCTATTCAACTCACATCCAATCAAACCAGACATCTACTATATAAAGGTTATCTAACGAGAGCCAGTGTGTTACGATAAGTATCACTTATTAATAGAATAATTACTTCTTTATTATCATAGACCAGCATGAGAGACTCATTATTTACTCTCTGGTATCTTAAAAAAATGTGTGACAAGATAAAAGTAAACCGTTATCATTGGTGACCCTTCAGTCTTAGCTTGTGTTCTCACGGTAGTCTGGTGATTAAGAAATTTCTTCCCTTTCTCCTTTCTTTTTTTTTTTTTGGGTTGTGGACCCGAAGACCAATCACACATCCGGAACCCACAGACAATCACAAACGACTACGCCTGGGTTGGTGTTGATAGAAATGATGATGAACCTTGCTATATTTCAAGTCTGCAGATCCGACGGAAACAGATTCACGTGTTCATGTTGTTTATGGCAGAATTAAAGTTTTTAAAAGCCTGGTATAGCTAATGCAGCAAGAAGCCGTGGTGGATCTGTTATGGTATTGGGATGTTTCTTATTTGATTGCCGGCTGGATTGGGTAACCATACACTGTACAAGGCAATCTGACAGGAGCTTGATACACCTAGGAAGTCCTTGATCCAGTCGTCGTTTAATCACATATTTTAATAATCACCCGTTGGCCACCAGACTACTATTCATGGATGATAACGCTCACCCGATCGTTGACGTGATGCAACTGAATCTATCCAGAAGAATGTTGTCTAGAACTTTCGATGGCAAACAATGAACGAGGAACATTTTTGGGACACAGGATTCAATGTCTGGATCCTCCACAAAATTTACATGAACTGGATTTTGATTGATTGATTGTTTGGTGTTTTACGCCGTGCTCAAGATTATTTCACTTATATGGCGGCATTGCCAGTTTTATTGTGGAAGGAAAACCACAACCTTCCGGTGGTAACTGGCAACCATCCCACATAGGTCGTTTGTGTGAAAACCCAGTCAGAAAATTTTCCCAATTTTTTGGACTGCGTGGGATGCGAACTCGCGACCCATTGGTCAGCTGTCCATGAAGCAATTCCAACGTCTTGTGAGGGGCATGTGTGTAAAATCGCAAATGTGTGTGCAATTTCAATTACCAGCTTCAAAACATTTAAGCTCAGACTTGAGTTTATAAACACAGTAAATTTGACAAGAAACTCCCATCAGTTTTATAGTTTATTATAAATACTACCCGGTATGTGACTTTTTAGATGTGGTTTAATGTCAGTAGAAATTACTTTCTCTTACGAGGATGAAGGTATAAATGAAAACGTACAAAATATGAAACATGTACTCAGAAATAATTGAGTACTGAAATATGGCTGCTTTGGGTTTTAAGATTATTTCACTTACATATCAAAGTCGCAGGGTTTAGTGGATTGATTGATTGTTTGGTGTTTTACGCCACGCTTAAGATTATTTCACTTATATGGCAGCGTTGCCAGTTTTATTGTGGGAGGAAACCGGGCTCTATGTCCGGAGGAAACCCACAACCTTTCGTTGGTAACTGGCAACCAACCCACATAAGTCATTCGAGTGAAAACCCAGTCAGAAAATTTTCAAATTTTTTGGACTGAGCGGGATTCGAACCCGCGACCCATTGGTGGAAGGTGGAAGGCTGAGCGTCCAACGATCTACCTACTGAGTCACGGAGGCCACGAGTTTAGTGGAAGAGGTATTAAAGCAAGCTCTTTACCTGGAGGAAACCCTTGACCTTCGACAATAGATGACAACTCTTCCTCATACTAATCAAGAAAAACAAAACACTCAGAAAGGTTTTAATTTTTCTTTGGTCTGAGATGGATTCGAACGGTAACACATTGATAGAAAGTTTGTGTCGCTCAGCCGCCTGAGTCACTAAGGGCCCCATTTAGCAGCGAAATTAGTCTGAAATACAGCCACTATGACTGGTCAAAGCTATTTTTTATGAATCTACTTGCACAGACAAAGGACTAAGACTCTGTTTTTATCAAAATTAATTCTTAACAATTCCTTAACTCGCTGTTGACCCCAGCATGGACAAGTTAAATTATTTGTTTCAAAGGGCATATAGCATAATTCAACTAATTATTACACACTAGAAATCTAATGACCTCACTCATTTGAGAAATTAAATTGAATTGATTGATTGATTGTTTGGTGTTTTACACCGCGCTCAAGATTATTTCACTTATATGGCGGCGTTGCCAGTTTTATTGTGGAAGGAAACCGGGCTCTATGCCCGGAGGAAACCCACGACCTTCCGGTGGTAACTGGCTCTGGCTTTGGAAGCAATGGCCTTGTTACAAACATGCTTTACTTTTCTGTGCAGGATACTGTCCTTCCCCCACACACCTCCCAAGTACCAAAAAGCAATGAATGGACCAATCAAATTACAGATTTGTGTCGCAAATAAACTTGGAATGGAAGTCATGTGGTATTTGATTTCCATTTAACACCACCATTACATGGAGATGGTGCAATTTCCATCTAGATCGAATTCACGTGCTCATCAATTAGCAATGGTGGCGCTTTTTAAAAAGTCAGATCCAAACCAGCAAATGAGACGTGTCCATTTCATGTACATAGTTCATTGGCAGTAACATCCTCCAAAGGACAGATAAACTATCAAATCCCCAGACTTTGAAGATTGCACTCCTTGTAGATTAAATAGTTTCTTTCATTTGATTGGATGAGGGCTGCATTCTGTTCTTACAGAAACAATCCTCCTGATTGGTTAATCTCAGATGACCCTCACAGATGATTGGTTCAATGATAGGTAGGAACAAAGTGTTTCAGGGATCTTGATTGGTCAATTGGTCTCTTTCTTGACAGTTGATTGGCTGAGTTCAGCCTGTGCTTGAAGAAGTGACATCCTCTTCCTTTGGTAATGTTGCCAATGAAGTAGTTGTTGGTCATCAATAAACTTAGAGCACTGGGCATTGACAAGTTCTTTACGGAAATGTTCATATTGCAAAAGATCCAGGAAGTGAAGGCATTGTGGGTATCTAGCCAAAAAGAAAAAGAAACCAGATAACAATAAAATCTTTCAATGGCATTTAGAAGTTGAAAGGTTAACAATAAGGTGAAGAATTACTTATGGATAACAACTTCTTGGTTTATTGGGTCGCCACCCAATAAACCAAGAAATTGTTATCCATAAGTAATTCTTCACCTCAGATGAACAAAAAAACAAGAAAAATATCATCAAAACTGATGCCTGCTCCTCTATCCCCCATGCGAGATATATCCTAAAGCCAATTTGAGGAAAGATGAATTAAAGGGCAATATCTCTAAAAATATATTAACAACAAGGAGAAAAATGACATGGCAGCTGCTCACAAAATATTAATAAGAATGGGCAGAATTTGACGATTTGTAGAAACTAAGGGCAATATCTCTACAAAAACATCATCCACATGAACGACAGGGACAGGAAAATGTTTGGTAGTGAGTATATACCAGCTAAGTTTCAAACCGATTTTTAAAATATTAACAAATGTATTACCCAGGGAGCAAAAAATTGCCATTATGGGAGAAAAAGGTTGATTTGTTTAACAATATACTCGTTTTTGTTTTACTCATATGGCAGGGTTCAACGGCTAAGAGAGGGAGGAAATCTGGCTGTCTGTCCAAAGATTAAATTGACTGGTTTAGTGGGGAGAGGAAACAGGGCCCCTCATTTGGAGGAAACCCCCGATCTTCCATGGGTACCTGGTAACTCTCCTGTATAGAGCCATTGTGAGAAAAATGCACTCAGAAATATACTGGTACTCATTTTCTTCTTTGGAAGATTGATTGATTGTTTGGTGTTTCACGCCGCGCTCAGGATTATTTCACTTATATGGCCGCGTTGCCAGTTTTATTGTGGGATGAAACCCACAGCCTTCCACTGGTAACTGGCAACCATCCCACATAGGTCATTCGAGTGAAATCCCAGTCAGAAAATTATCCAATTTTTTGGACTGAGTGGGATTCAAACCCGCGACTCATTGGTAGAAGGCTGTTCGGATTGAGCGTCCAACGCTCTACCTACTGAGCCACGGAGGCCCCCTTCTTTGGAAGACTAATACAGATTTCTGTTTATAGTCAGTTTGATTGATTGTCTATGTGTCCCCATTTGATTGATGTGTTCTTAGCACTAAGAGGGCCTTGGTGGCCCAGTCTATGCAGCGGGAGGATTTTTCACTTAAAAGCCGTAAGTCGGAGAGTTGTCAGGTACTCACCGAAAGTCGGGGTTTCCTCCCCCTATAAACTTAACAACGCTGTCATTTAAAAGAAATAATCTTGAGTGTAGCGTAAAATATCAATGAATCTTTGCACTAAAGACTATGTATCCCTGTTTGATAGATAATACATACTTGAGGTATTACATACATAATACATACATTGTATTGAGGATAATACATACTTGAGGTATTTTGCATATCTTGGTTCCTTCCAATACAGCAGGTACTTCAAATAGTTCATGAAAGACGTGTCTTTGAAATATCCTCTTTGGGCCAAGACTGGAACAGAGGAACATGCAGAATGTTAAAAATATTTGATGGTCGAATATGTCGTTAGTAAAAAATTCCAAAAAAAGTTTCACATGAAGAAAACCAAAAAAACATCACTGTATTAAAATAATTTTTACATTTATATTTATGAACACACAGACAGGAAAAAATCTTCATATTGACAAGGTATTTCTGCATTTATAATACCATTATTGAGTTGACTGGCAGACAGCATGTAGGTTATACAAGTGGTGTTAACCCAAAAAAACGACAGTTTCATATTGACTCAATATTTCAGCATTATTATATTTATGAACACTAAAAAACACAGGCACAGGGAAAACCTTCTTGTCTAAAATAACCACGGAGACAAGTTTCGAATTGTGTTAAAAAGCCAGGATTGAGTTGATGATGATGTAATAAATGACAAAATATTGAGTCAATATGAAGGTTTTTCTCACACTGAAGACTATTTCAATTTTTTATGGGGAGGTTGTCAGAGGGAGGAAACTGGGCTCTTTGCCCAAAGGAAACCCTTGAACTTCGACAAGTACCATGCAACTCTTACACATACCTCCATCGAGTGAAAAATCCACTCAGACATTTTTTTATTTATATTTGGTGTGAGTGGGATTCAAACAAGGGCCGTACTGTTGGAAGGCCTGTGTCGACTACGGGAATATCACTCTAACTGACTGGGCCACTGAAGCCCCTTTATAACACAATAGCCTTAACACTGTGAGATTAAATTTGACCAACGTCATTTCACAAGGCTGTACATGTAGGTTCGACACAATCAGCAAAACGGCTCAGCAACATCCTCACATACATGTATGCAGTTTGGCAGAGTCACGAAGTTATATTTGACAGCGTTTTTAAGTATTTGGTTTCGTTATGTGGTGCTTGTAGCGAGATAGATTTCGGGAATGATGTTCAGTTTGAATTTTTGATAAGAATATACTAAATAATTGCTCTGAGCCAACACCCAGTCTTTGCTTATAAAAAGAACAAGAGTTTAAAAGATATATAAGTCCGCAGTAAACTCCCTTGTCTGTCCTACGAACCAAATTACATATTTTCTCTTTCTTTTCCCATTAGGCCTATTATATTTTGTTAAATTTTAGTTTACCCAAAGTTCTTGTCATAGCTGAAGATCCGCACAATTCTTTCAATATATAACAGAAAAAAGGTTTACTGACTAAGGCTAAACTAATGAATATTGGTTTATTACAACAACTTATCATTGGGTATAAAGGTCTAAATGATATATCCCTTTTTAACACAATTAGAAACTTGTCCCCATGGTTATTTTAGTCAAGAAGATTTTCCCTGTGCCCGTGTGTTTTACTGTCTATAAATTAATAATACTAATAAAAAGCTGAAATGAAATTGATGCACATGAAGTAATACATACAGTTTAAGTAATTTGGGTTGGCCAAACATTGTACAAACTCCAGTTCAATCTCAAATCGTAACCTCTGTTCTTCATTCTCTGGAATATAAAACAAACATAAAAATTATAGTTAAAAAAAATATCATTTTCTGAACTCCTGATTGATCTCAGGGAGCTGCCTTACAAACTTGGCGTAAGTTGATTGATTGATTGATTGGTGTTTTACGCTCAAGATTATTTCACTTATATGGCGGCGTTGCCAGTTTTATTGTGGGAGGAAACCGGGCTCTAAGCCCGGAGGAAACCCACGACCTTCAGTTGGTAACTGGCAACCATCCCATTGGCGTAAGTTAAATCGGATGCAAATCTGTGTTTAAAGTACTCCAAAATTTACACCCTGGTCACAACTTGACATCCAATCTTAGTCCAGCTTTGTTAAACAGGGCCTGGCTGTTTTCCAATGTTTGAAGGCGGTAGCTTCCAGTTTTTGGTTTGACTAGGAAATGGATTTACGCTGATTGCTATACTTTTATTATGATATGACAATTAAAATTTTGGTTCATTTGAGAAGACAGGTTTTATAATTTTTAAATTTTTAAGTTTTTAATACTACATGTGTTAACCTGAGTAAAAGTTAAAAAATAGTCATATGGGACAAACTCAGAGCACATGCTGGTGTTGGAGTTTGGCTAAAACACAAGAAAGAGTAGAAATAGAAGATTTTGTCACCGTCATGATTTGTTTAAAAGAGACCTGTCCTCCATATTTAACCACTGGTCTGTAGAGAGCCCACTGCTTATTCACTTTGCCCAACGTACTGTAACTTAATATTTCAAAAATGACCACAAGGTATAAAGCTATGTCCTAATGAGGCTGAAATTGTTGGAGAACTGGAGCAAAGGTCAACTGAGGTCAATCAGAAGAGGGACAGGAAACTTAATTTAAGAGCTGGTCGCTTCCAAACAATTTTGGCCTTATTGGGGCATGGATTTACGCCTCGTGGTCATTTTTGAAAATTACAGAGAGTGCACTACAACTGCAAGCGGATAGGTCAAACATGTGAGACTTTGTTTGAGACTTTTAGGAATCAAATTTCTAATTATTGATGATGGGAGGACGGACCTGCCATATTGAAACATGTACATTCAGAGAATCATCACATTGTTCACGGATTTTCTCTCAATTTCTCATAATTTAAGCAACACATATTCAATTCAATCTTTTAGTTCCCTGTATCACCAAAAAAAATCATTCAAACACTCACATTTGTGTTGCATCCTCGTCGTTTTTCCAACGATAACCTGAATCTACTACCCGCTGCCTTCAAAATGAACTTGGGAAATGTACAAACACAAGTTGAACTCTGAGCCCCGCTTTCGGATTTTCTTGATAAACATAGTTGTTTAACCTGTAAGCGATGCTCAGAGGTCAACTTGTGTTCGTACATTTCCCAGGTGATGATTCTCTGAAGTTACATGTTTTCAAATCTGTTGGCCGCCCACCATCAATATACTTTGGCCACGGAGATTAACTACGTAACTTGGAACATGCTTGGAAATAAGCTTGGGAAACACAAGTGATGGCTGATAGACAGGAAAATGTCATTTTAGTCCAAATGTAACCCACTTCATTCGGACCGGCGTTTTACCCACCGATCGGTAGACAACCAGTCGATCAGCGATTTTCCACAACCTGCCAATCTGAGGGTCATCCTAATGTCTGGCCTAGGACCAGCCTGGCCAGCCTAAGTTAGTTCAAAACTTCTTGGTTTAACAAGTTCGTTTATTTGAAATAAGCCAAAACTCAGTGATCAATGGCCAAGTGTGATGATAAACGAACTTGTTAAACCAAGAAAATTTCATCAAACCACTATTTCAACATAGTTAAAAAATAAAATGCGAAATTCCATTCCGCACAAGCAATCTGGTTTGGTTTTTACATACAGCCTCACTGGGCTGGTCGAATGCCGAAGGGTTGAGTGTGGAAAAGTAAATAAATGATTCCGGGTCTTATAACTGCCGATATCTGTCTGAAAACATACCAGATAAAAGAAGAAAGTATAAATATTGTAATCAGATGCATAAATAGTGGTAATTCAAGCAAGTAATCGTTGTATATAAGCCGGCTGGTCCTAGGCTGGCCAGGCTGGTCCTACGCCAGACGGTGCGAATATAGAATACGTCCGTCACCTGCAACTTACAGTAAAACACATAGTTTCCTTTCAAATATTCTGTACAATACCTTAAGGAACTCCCTAATCGGAAAATCCGTCTTTACTTGCACAAAATTCGCCTACATTTACTAATTCGCCGATTTCACTCTACACACAAGCAATTCCAAACACTCGCCTCGCTAGCCCCAGGTGACTATCCTGCCATTCTGTTGTATAGTCACAGATCGGTGCCATTTGGCTCTGTAGGACGGTTCAAAATTTTGGTCTTGTAGCTTTATTAGACCTTTCTATGATTAAATAACATACTTTATTGACTGTTTGGGTGTCCCGCTTGCATTCCCAATGGTAAAAATCCAAATAAAAGTTTAAAAACTCTTTCTATGGTCCATTTTGACCTACGATATCGTTTAAAACAGTTTTGTCAAACAAATATGGCGACCGTTAACTTCTGGAGATTGTCACCGTTTCGTATCTCAGACTGAAATTTTACCGTGGAGCGCATGCGTGCGCATGTGTATTATGCCAAATTTTATACGAAACCACAGTACTTTATACAGAACTAGCAGTCGCCATTTTGTTTTCGTCAGATATGTTTAGGGGTATCGTAGGTCAAAATAGACCATGAAAAGAGTATTTAAACTTTTATTTGGATTTTTACCATTGGGAATGCAAGCAGGACACCCAAACAGTCAATAAAGTATGTTATTTAATCATAGAAAGGTCTAATAAAGCTACAAGACCAAAATTTTGAACCGTCCTACAGAGCCAAATGGCACCGATCTGTGACTATACAACAGAATGGCAGGATAGTCACCTGGGGCTATCGCCTCGCCATCTTTGCTTCGTTTAATGTATGTGACAGGACAATGTACGAGCTTGCCTGAATACGAGTCTCTCCGCCAGTGTTCAATTTCAACGAAGTTTTAATTTCTTCGTTATTAAAAATTCATAAAAAAAAGAAAAAGAAAAACTTAGGGGGTTCTAGGGGGGCTTGCCCCCTTGGCTATCATAAAATATTTACGATCACCGACCATTTCTTATTGACAGAAGAAGTTTTCAAAGTCACCCAGAGTGTTTCATTAACGGTTTGAAGTATGAATCTGCACTGATTTGCAAACCCGGCCTGTCTAAAATCGTTTACCTGACACTGGCGTAGGAACAGAATGTCGAGACGCCATAACGGGAAAATGAAACCGGAAGTGTACATGATAATCAGTGCGCTGAATTTTGCTAACACATATTTGGTCATTATTCCCGTTGTTATATTTCAGTCAGTATATATATATAACGAAAGAAAAAAAAGATGTAATATTTATAGTAGGATTTTTTTCATAGCTGTGTGGAGTCATCTGTGCGGAGCGTCATTGACTTGTTGTTGTTGTAATAATAATATTTATCACATTTTGCTAAAAGACGAAACATACACAAAAACAACAACATCAACTGTGCTTTATTCTAACAGAGATGGTCGCATAGTGCGTTAACTAGACAACTCTTAAGAACTATCGAATTGCTGTTTTGGGGGAATACCATGTAAACAATTTACTTGACTAGGGTCGGGAGCAACAGTACCCAGCCCAGAATCATCTGTAGGGCATCATTTTCAGGGCTTTGACCTACATCACTTTCAGGGCTGTCTCGGCGCGCACATTTTTAACATAAACAAATATAAAAAATCGTAACTTGTTTCACAATTGAAATATGATCTAATAACCCATTTTTAGACATTTTTGGAATTGTGTTTAATAATGGTAATTTGATGACTGCATCGCGAGTTGTGGATAGCTTCAGTTAAAATATCTGCTCTCAAAACTGAATAAAGATTTCCTTGGAAATATAACTGTAGGACGTACTGGTAGCTAAACAAAAGGATTGAGAATTTGTTGCACATACAATAATTTAATCAGATATTTTTTTGCGATATTTAAAGAGAAATATTCCGTTTTAGAAATAAAAATCTTAAAAGTTGATGGATACTACTAGGTTTTTTCAGTTGATAACACTTAGAAAAGTGTATTTATGGCTTTTTTTTGTGATGGGAATCTCTAAAACTGAGGTAAACCCTCTCAAGTGACGAACAGCCCCACAGGTGATGTTGGGCCTAAGAGTGCATCTGGGGGTAAGTTGATGGATACCAATAAGCTAGTTAGGTTGATAACACTTACAAAAGTGCATTGATGGCTCTTTTTAGTGATGAGAATCTCTAAAACTGACGTATAGCCCCTCAAGTGACGAACAGCCCCACAGGTGATGTTGGGCCTAAGAGTGCATCTGGGGGTAAGTTGATGGATACCAATAAGTTATTTAGGTTGATAACAGTTACAAAAGTGTATTAATGGCTTTTTTAAGTGATGTGAATCTCTAAAACTGAGGTATAACCCCTCAAGTGACGTACAGCCCCACAGGTGATGTTGGGTCCAAAAGTGCATATGGGGGTAAGTTAATGAATACAATTAAGCTATTTTAGGTTGATAACACTTACTAAAGTGTATTAATGGCTTTTTAAGTGATGGGAATCTCTAAAACTGAGGTATAGCCCCTCAAATGACGAACAGCCCCACAGGTGATGTTGGGCCCAAAAGTGCATATGGGGGTAAGTTAATGAATACAATTAAGCTATTTAGGTTGATAACACTTACAAAAGTGTATGGATGGCTTTTTTTAGTGATGGGAATCTCTAAAACTGAGGTATAGCCCCTCAAGTGACGAACAGCCCCACAGGTGATGTTGGGCCCAAGAGTGCATATGGGGGTAAGTCATAGAATACAATTAAGCTATTTAGGTTGATAACACTTACTAAAGTATATTGATGGCTTTTTTAGTGATGGGAATCTCTAAAACTGAGGTATAGCCCCTCAAGTGACGAACAGCCCCACAGGTGATGTTGGGCCTAAGATGCATTTGGGGGTAAGTTAATGAATACGATTAAGCTATTTAGGTTGATAACAGTTACTAAAGTGTATTAATGGCTTTTTAAGTGATGGGAATCTCTAAAACTGAGGTATAGCCCCTCAAACGACGAACAGCCCCACAGGTGATATTGGGCCCCGGGGTGCATCTGGGGGTAAGTTAATGAATACAATTAAGCTATTTAGGTTGATAACACTTACTAAAGTGTATTAATGGCTTTTTAAGTGATGGGAATCTCTAAAACTGAGGTATAGCCCCTCAAGTGACGAACAGCCCCACAGGTGATGTTGGGCCTTAGAGTGCATATGGGGGTAAGTTAATGAATACAATTAAGCTATTTAGGTTGACAACACTTACTAAAGTATATTGATGGCTTTTTTAGTGAACTTTCAACTTTTGTAAGTGTTATCAACTGAAAAAGCTCACTGGTATCCATCAACTCACCCCCAGATGCATCTTAAGCCCAACATCACCTGTGGGGCTGTTTGTCACTTGAGGGGCTATACCTCATTTTTTAGATTCTCATCACTAAAAAAAGCCATCAATACACTTTTGTAAGTGTTATCAACCTAAATAGCTTAATTGTATTCATTAACTTACCCCCAGATGCACCCTGGGGCCCAACATCACCTGTGGGGCTGTTCGTCAGTTGTGGGGCTATACCTCAGTTTTAAAGATTCCCATCACTAAAAAAGCCATCAATACACTTTTGTAAGTGTAATAAACTGAAAAAGCTCACTGGTATCCATCAACTCACCCCCAGATGCACTCTGGGGCCCAACATCACCTGTGGGGCTGTTCGTCACTTGTAGGGCTATACCTCGTTTTTGGAGATTGTTATCAACACAAAAAGCTACCAATACACTTTTGTAAGTGTTATCAAGTGAAAAAGCTCACTGGTAACTATTAATTTACCCCCAGATGCACCCTGGGGCCCAACATCACCTGTGGGGCTGTTCGTCAGTTGTGGGGCTATACCTCATTTTTGGAGATTATTTTTACTAAAAAAGCCATCAATACACTTTTGTAAGTGTAATAAACTGAAAAAGCTCACTGGTATCCATCAACTCACCCCCAGATGCACTCTTGGGCCCAACATCACCTGTGGGGCTGTTCGTCGCTTGTACGGCTATACCTCGTTTTTGGAGATTCTCATCAATACTAAAAAGTTACCAATACACTTTTGTAAGTGTTATCAAGTGAAAAAGCTCAGTGGTATCCATTAAATTACCCCCAGATGCACTATGGGGCCCAACATCACCTGTGGGGCTGTTCGTCACTTGTTATCTCATTTAGGCAGATTTTCATCATTGAAAAACAGTCCATATTGCCAACATACCATTGATAGTGTGATTTAAGCATATGTGTCAATTGGTTATTTTAGAAAACATTGTAAATACATATAAGCCCTTTTCGAGTTTGACTGAAATCATACGAGACAATTCGTGCTTGGGGGTATTTGCCACCAGGTATGCATTTGAACGGTCGTTTGCCTGTCCGTGTATGGTTCATTTCCATAGAAAAGCTGACAAAGTTTATAGAAGTGATTTATCATTCCTTCTTTCGTATTAAATGTATTAATTGGTCTTTGAACATGGATGATATTCATTTAGCAAGACTTTACCTCTGCTCTCTTATAAAAGTATTAAAAATGCTGATTGCTTTAATTATTTAAAATTACGATATGGTCTTTGTAACAAGAGACAAATACAACATTTGCATTAAAATTATGGTTTACCCTACAATTAGATGTGGTTCTTGATTTTTCAGTTTAAATAGAAGCTGAAATTCTTTTGACAATAGGAAATCACAAAAAAAAAAACACTTTAAAGACGTACTCGCTACCATGGCCTTTCTCCTGTATGATAAGAAAGATAATATACAGTACATTAAAACAACTAAAATTCAATATGGGTCATATTGTGCATGTCCAAGTATATTCAAAAGATGTAAATGGGTGCGTACAAACATCCGTAGAAATTAGAATTGAAGCCCGAACAAAACAACCACAATTTAAAACAACATTGGTAAATTTAAATTAGACAAAACTCATTTTGAATATGTCACGTTGAGTTAAAACTGTAAAGTTAAAAACAGTTTTTTTAATGATTTTTGAATTTATTTGATAATTGTTTTACTTAAAAGTGTGATTATTATGATAGACCTACATGTTTGAGAATCTATCGATTCATGTTATGCTGTTGCATATGCAAATAAAAATAAAATATCATGTTTTAGTGCTTGAGTTTTTTTTTCCTACACAGGGTAAATAAAATTGCAGACGTATTCACTCACTAAATGCAAACTCAGAAAGATAAAAAAAAAGAAAATTGCAAAATATATTTATTTTATCAGGAGAAAGAGATGAGAGAGATTAGTAATGTTCCCCTTCGTACTTAAAACAGGTCCTAGTTTTCGCATTTTTAAGCAAAAAAAGTACGAGTGAACATAAGTCCTGAGAAATATACGAGTGTATCCGAACAGCTTACAGGAAAATGTACGAGTCAGCCCCACAAGTGATGTGAGAGCGCCCTGAAAATGATGGCCCCCACAGATGATCCTGTGGTAGACCCTACTCGTCGGGAGAACTTTGAAGTTTGAGACAGAATGAAACAACAACAACTGCATGTTGTTGAACAACCAGTTTATGTATAGTTTAGTTCTGAGAAAAAGTAACTTGTCGCTCTACTCACTGGCCATCAATATAAAGTCACAGAAATGGAGAACGTTGCAGTGTTGCCTGAAGTATTTCAGGCTATGTTAAATGTTGATGTTGATGAACTCGGAACTTACGATGAGTTTAATTTACGCCCTGTATTGCCCTGTTTAGTGAGGATGGCCCTTTGTGCCCCAGTGGATACCAGTACACTGTGGAAAGGAAAGCGTAAAAAAGTTTTACAGATTTTAGCAAATGTTGAAATTGTAAATGGCATAGTTGCGTTGCTCTCCATTGACTTTCATGCATTGGAGCTGGATGCCAAGAAAGAGCAACAACTCAGGTTTGTAAATATTAAAAAGAATAAAACTAAAAGAAAAGAAAACAACAACAAAAAACAGTTCCTGCAAATTAGTTTGCAATTTGATTTATTTTAACTTTTCAGATGAATTTCAATACAGAATATTTTTAGAATACACTACCAGACTGACTTGAATATATACTACATGTCATATAGTACTTGTTCTTGAAGTACGAAATATCTGCGATGATGATGTTAGACATTTTCAGACAGATATATGGCCTATCTGTCAGCAAATGTCTAACATCATCATCGCAGATATTTCGGACTACGCTGAATTATGCCATTAAAAAATAAATTGCAAATGGGATATCATGCTTACAAATACCAATATTGTTAAATATTCTATTCTCGTAATTCTGCTATATATATATATTTTAGCTTCCTTTTCCCTTTTTTTTTCCAGAGCCAAAATTGGAGGAACTCAATCTGAGAGCGTTTTGATCTCCCAAATCCAGCAAGGTCTCGCGAGGGAATTTGAACAGAGTGATCCCGATAGAAGACTGCGACTGTTACTCAGTGAACTGTTGTTCATCATGTCACAGGTGGATCCTACTTTCTTAATTAACACACACATCTTTATCACATAAACTTCTAAACGCCATGGGGCCTCCGTGGCTCAGTAGGTAGAGCGTTGGACGCTCAATCCGAACAACCTTCCACCAATGGGTCGAGGGTTCGAATCCCACTCCGTCCAAAAATTGGAAAATTTTCTGACTGGGTTTTCACTCAAACGATCTATATGGGATGGTTGCCAGTTACCAACGGAAGGTCGTGGGTTTCCTCCGGGCACAGAGCCCGGTTTCCTCCCACAATAAAACTGGCAACGCCGCCATATAAGTGAAATAATCTTGAGCGCGGCGTAAAACACCAAACAATCAATCAATCATTCAATCATTCAATCAATCTAAATGCCACCTAACCTAACTAACACACACATTTTCAAACCTATCAAGTATTAGCTATCCGTTCATAGCTCAACAGATTGTATTCAGGAATGATGGACTTTTCTCTCTATCTAATACTGTGTATACTTATCTCCTTGATGACTCTGACTTAGCCGAGAAATCTTGGCTTTGCCGAATTTTTTTTTTTTCCGTGTTCGTCATAGCCAAGATCACTTCCATAGTAAAAAAGGGATATAAGTTAAGGAGACCCGCCGAAAAAATTGGCGGCGCAAATTTCCCAACAAATAAGCAAAGAATAAAATATTGACCACTGCATTCCGATAGTATAGACCACGAAGAAGGACTTTGTCAAACTTACGCCGCTGTAAAGTGGTAAACTTTCCCTTATGCAGTCAATATTTGTTTCGAAGTCCACTGGCTTTCAACCTGACGTAACCGCCATAGTAAAACATTTAAACGACCAGTTAAACTGTGCGGGGCGTCGTAGAAATACTTCAATCATATATCTTTAGTCACTTTACAGCGGCCTAAGTTTGACAAACTCCTTCTTCGTGGTCTATGCTATCGGAATGCAGTGGTAAATATTTTATTCTTTGCTTATTTGTTGTGAAATTTGCGCCGCCGATATTTTCGGCGGGTCTCCTTAACTTATATCCCTTTTTTACTATGGAAGTGATCTTGGCTATGACGAACACGGAAAAAAAAAATTCGGCAGAGCCAAGATTTCTCGGCTAACTCTGACTCTAAGCAAACACCTAAGACAAGTGAAATATAAAATGTATGTTATTGATTGGTGTATTTTTTCAATAAGCTGAGGTACATTTTTTTCCTTTCATTTATTTATAACATTTTCCATGTTCAGATTCGTGAGCACCACAGAGAGTTTTATTTCAAGTCCTCAGAGTTGTTTGAGAGTGAAGTTTATTTGGAAGAAGTTTCTGATGTTCTCTGCATTGCTCAAGCTGGTATGTTCAGATATCAATGTTCTGTGTGTGTTGTTCAAGCTAGTACAGTACCGTCGGCGAAAGCAGGCAAATTTCATGCGAAAAGACTCGACGGACGGCCCTCGATCCGTTTCGCGAGAATTGAAAAGGGCCTATTCACGGTCTTAACAGGAGTCCGCTAATGAACGTAGTCACGTATGAAATGTGTTCTGTAAGCATTATTTTAAGTTTTTGTCGCTGTAAAAGTTACCCGATAGTGATTATCTACTTCTTGTTATACTTTGAACAACATTTGATTTGAAATGTTAACCTTGATGTTATTTTTGTTACTTAGCAAACCATCGTAAAATGCGCAGTTACTGTACCCTGGGACAGGCAGACGGCGGTGCTTCAATGGATTCCAGCAGAGCGTGTCACTTGATTACTGAACACAAGTCACCCCTGCGGTTGGCGCTAGTTACCTTCACCCCTTGAATAATCATAGCATGCGACTGTATGAATACCCTCTTACATTTATGTTGTTAAATCAGTACTCACATTTCTCAAAAATAATTCCTGAAGGTCAATCAAGCAACGGTGGTTATAGAAAGGCTGCTGGTTATGTATAATTACCATAACTAATATCAGCTGAGTGGTGACGATCTTTAGATTTTGCTCTACTGTTCACCAATCAACCTCCTGTAGTTTGAACTCAGACTGTGAACATCTGTTATATTGACACTCAAAAAAGTGTTTTTCTTTTGGTTTGTTTTTTAAATGCGTGAATATAAAATAAATGCATAAGGTTTAGACAACTCAACAAGTCAATCAATGAATTTTAGCAATGTGTATAGGACAAAATGAAAATAAAATATATTTTTTCTTTCCATTTAGTCTTTGAATGACCATTATCATTTATCTGTTTTATACGAGTGTTTTTTTTTATTCTGACCTAAATACAAGTTGTAGAAACAAACTGAACTGGAATGGTGACTCGGACTTTATCGGCCTAATAAGAGGAAGAAACTCGCTAAAAAGGTAGACGTTCGCCCTTTTGCTGTTGTGACTTACAGAAATAAAGGAAATATCTCTGCTGGTGTTTCTATAACAACTGTTTTAGCGTATACATCTTTTCATCCTAGGCCTTCGCCCGAATTTAAATTCTTATTTTGACGATTGAGCAAGTTTATAACACAGCATTTATTTAAAAAGTAAATTACGATAAACTAATGTGGAAGGAATCCGGGAGAAAGTTGATGTAACAGTTCTGAATCTTTCAAATAACCCATGTGAAGTTAGACGTCAGAAAATCAAATGATAATCTTTTGTGTTTTTCTCAACAGGTTGTGTTATCAAGAAGCCGGTCAATTCTGTTGGAGGGGAGGGGGCGGGGGTATTTATGGGCTTATACCTCGTGTTAATCCTGGAGTCTCAACAGCTTATACCTACCATAATTCATTCCTCTTCATATATTAGCATTCTTTTCACTGAAGTTGTTGATTTTCTTCTATGCTTTTCACATCAAATCAAAATACTTACTGTTCCTGGTTTCTTCATTATTACAAGGTCGGCATTTAATATACGCCACGCCTCGTAATGTATATATATATTTATTTGATAAAACACTAGTATGTACAGTCTTCAAATGGTTATTTGATTTAAGTTTATATCAATAAACAACAGATACAAAAATCATGGCGTTATATTTTGTTTAAATCCAGACTCTTTTCCATAGCTGGCTACAGCCATCGTTACAGCTTCTACAATCTGCAGGTTTAGACTCCTCCAGAGGTACGTATTTCAAGAATTAGTTGCTCCTGTTTGTCTTCCATGAGGACACGGACTGGAAATACAACCAAATATTGTTAAATTGCAGAAGATTAAATGGAAAATATGGAACAAACAAACGAAAGGTCAATATGTCAGTACTTCTGCAGTAGTTGTCTGCCCACGATATTTTGGTACACTTCCATGTCCATCATTCTGATGTGCACGATATGCCACCTCAGACATTGACCTAAGAAAAACAAAACAAATAAAAAGAAATGAATAAATTATACAATGTCACAAATAACTCAACCTTCTTGCTAGTTGACTTTTTAAAGCATTACTCAGTGACCGACTGACATTAGACTTGTGGTACGGTCAACCCACCCAAAGCTAACATTGTACACAATCAAACAAATAATTCCTGCACAGTAAATTATTTAGACAGATTTTTAGTTTATCCACATTCAGTGAATTATTTGTTATTTACCAGGCTTTCTTTCTTAGTGTCTGAATGGTTTCATTTTCGGATGAACTTTCGATTCACTGTCTGTAGGGCCTATTTTAGAAAACGATTGAAACCCTGCACTTAATAAACTGTAAATATACGAACTGAACTCTGCTCGCATGAGTGACAGAGGTGAATAAACCAGACAACTACATGTAATACTCTTGAATCTCATAATAAATATAGAAAGTCTTAGACCTATCGGTGATATAAAAAATACTATATTCATGTCGGTACTGAAATTAATTGTCCATCCATCAAAATGTGCAGTGAGAAGGAAATATATTAATCGCAATGCTAAGGGTTTGTAAAATATCGACCGTTAAATAAAATATTGGGGTTTCGCAACAACAAATAGGGTCTCTAAAGGTCACCTTCCATTACCGCAGGTCTATATGCCTAGAGAAATACCAGCCATACGGTACTCACTTGGCAAAATAGCCAATTCACTATTAAAAGGTAAATATTTTACCTAAGTAATTTATAATCTGACATTATTTAGGTATGTTTATTGACCAATACATATCAGAACATCAACGTAAAGATAGTAGATATTTAAGTAGAGTTAAAACATTGCCTACGTTGCTCGATAAAACAAAGCGTCCCTGGTCCCGTCTGCTCCGTAAAGTATGTGGGATGTCAGGCATAAGAAAAACTGCTTGCACGGTTTATCTGTTAATTATTTTGATGATATTCACATTTTATGAGTATAATTGGTAAAGTGTTGAATCAGACACGTTTTTCTTTATTAAATTCTTTTTCTAATGCATCGTAAAGATTCGGAGTTCACTGTCTTGTTTTCCATGCGGACCTCATTTACACATCGTTGACACAAAACAACAACAACAACAAATTACAGCGGGTGAACAGAAGCTTTGAAAAACATTGTAAATTGACACAAATCTGTACAAAAATAATGTTTTTCTTGAAGAGATTAAATACATCTTGTCATCTTGTACAACAGACCGATTTAGTTGACAGTTGGAGTGAATGGACTGGCTCCGGTGATAATCTGATTACTGTCACGGCGGGAGCTGACACGCTTATCAATACTCACCTCACCGGGCGGCCCAAACTACTTGCAAAATTTGATATTACCCTCCGCCTACTAAGTCTTATCCAGCTGTGAGAATTTACGTGAATTCAGGATAATTCATGCGAATTTACTGCATTGGCATTTGCCTGCTTTCGCCGGCGGTACTGTATGTTCAGATATCAATGTTCTGTGTGTGTTGTTCAAGCTGGTATGTTCAGATATCAATGTTCTCTGCATTGCTCAAGCTGGTATGTTCAGATATCAATGTTCTGTGTGTGTTGTTCAAGCTGGTATGTTCAGATATCAATGTTCTGTGTGTGCTGTTCAAGCTGGTATGTTCAGATATCAATGTTCTGTGTGTGTTGTTCAAGCTGGTATGTTCAGATATCAATGTTCTCTGTGCATTGCTCAAGCTGGTATGTTCAGATATCAATGTTCTCTCTGCATTGCTCAAGCTGGTATGTTCAGATATCAATGTTCTCTGTGCATTGCTCAAGCTGGTATGTTCAGATATCAATGTTCTCTGTGTGTTGTTCAAGCTGGTATGTTCAGATATCAATGTTCTCTTTGAGTTGTTCAAGCTGCTCTTCCATATTCATAGATGTTCCTGATAAACATTTGCATGGACACAAGCCTTGCTTACTGGCTTCAATCCCAATAAAGCCAAGAACAAAATGGAACCAATTTATACTGGATTTTCATACGATTACTTTATGTAAAATGGCCGCCAGTCAATTACTAGCAAATGCTAAATGGTTGCATCGAGCTCAGAGACTGGTTTGCTCTCCTAACTTTTCTACGCAACTGCAACACTTCACTCCTCTTGAATAACACTATTCAATTCTAGGTTTTACAATAGTGAGCCTTTTTTCTGTTGTAGAATTGCCGGGTTTGTTACCAGTGGAGGAAGTCGCAGAGGCGTTACTTCATGTTAAAAACGGAAGCTGGTTGCTATGTCGTCTAGTGGCCAATACCCCTGACTGTTTCAGGGAAGGTCAGTACAGGCAAATTACAATAACATAACAATTTCTAAAATAAGCTTTCTACAAAACAAAATATTCAAATCCCTCTCAAATCTCTCAATGGAATTTAGAAGTTGGAAGGTTACCTTCACCTTAAATTCCTCTCAGACCAAATAAAAATTAGATTTTTGGAGTGGATTTTTCAGTTGATTGTCATATGTGAGAGAGTTGCCAGTTATTCAACGAAGGTCAGGGTTTCCTCTGGGCATTGAGCCCAGTTTCCTCCTCTTCTAAATTTACCAACGCCGCCATATAAGTGAAATAACCTTGAGTGCGGTGTAGCCTTGCCGCCGTAGCCTGTTAAACATTCGTTAAGAAAACCAATTTACATGAGCTTACTACAACTAAGATCACTAAAATTAAACATGGGACACATAAATAATGTTCAGTTAGGTTTAGAATGTTTAAATTGTGGCGAAAAACAAACGAAGAACGATCAGTATCCGTTAACTTAAGTTTTGGATTACCCTCATTTCAGGCCTTTTTATCTGTGGTAAAAATAGAAACTTCTTCTGTCTGGGAAAAATACAGAAAACCGCCCACTGTGTTTTGTGTAAACAGTATTCTGAATTTTCGTGGCAAGTGTGCCTTTAAACAGTATATTTGTTTAAGGCATTATCTAAGACGGTTGATATCGCTTGCTGTTATAGTTTGTCGCAGTTTGGTAACTCGTGGAGAGAAGTTAATTGACCATGGAATGGGAGGAGAGAGACGAACAGAGATGCTGCAGAGGTTATGTGACATGAATAGTTCTGAATCTCTGACTGTAAGAGATCTATGTGTAAGTTTTAAACATTATCTTCTTTGATTTATGTTCCACCAATGGGTCGTGGGTTCGAATCCCAAAAAAAATTTGAAAATTTTCTGACTGGGTTTTCACTCAAACGACCTATGTGGGATGGTTGCCAGTTGTGTAAGTTATCCTCATTGTTTTATGGGATCAGCATAGTTCAGTGCCGTCTAAAGTTTAATTGATTATTGTTGGACGCCGCACCCAAGCTGTCTATAGCTCTTTCACAAGTGTTACTACATCACGGGCAACCTGACAACTACCTGACAACTCTTCCACATACAGCGATCGAGTGAAAAATCAAATTAATTTTTTTAAAATTTACTCAAATTTGAATTCAAACTCGCGCCTGTGTCGCACTGAGGGTCTATCACTCCAACTGACTGAGCCACCGAGGCCCCTATAAATAATGAAAACAACCATTAACCCATGGCCTAAGATCTTCTGATTTGCACTTTTTTTTCTTTAAATTTTGCTTTGTCAAATTGGCACAATATTTTCATATTTTATTCTCGTTTGGTACAGGTGTCAAACTGTACTCTCCCAGGCCTGGCTGTAGCTTTAACACTCCACACAGTGCAGCAAAACACAGACAAAACCACCTCTGCTACAAGCTCTGCAGATTCTGCCAGTGTAACCTCTGCCACAACCTCACCAGACTCTGTCAGTGACATTGTTTCATTTGTCAGTGGCTTGTTGCTTGGTAACGACCAGCCAGTGCGCACATGGTTTTCTCAATTTATTAAAATCGGACAAAAGGTAAGATTCTTAAATTTATTAAAAAAAATTTCTTTATCAACATTTTTTTGGAAATACAAAAAAAATGCGGTTTGATTATATGACCTCGGAATTCCTCATTGGCTGTTTGGTTTCCTAATAGCCTCTCTCTGATCTTTTTTGAAGAGCTATATTACGATGCACTTATTAATGTGTTTGACCACACAATATTATATCAATTATATAGTATCGCTGCCAAGTTTAGTGCTCGAAGGAACTGGGCTTTTTGTCTGCAGGGACCCGTGGTTGGCATGAACATGACAATCCTTCCACATAGAGTGATCAAGTAAAAACTACTCTCGGATTTTTAACAAATTTTCATTTGGCCATTGTGAGATCAGGGCCCACTTGCACAAAGCGCTCTTAACTTAAGAGGACTCTTAGCATATCTCTATAACATGGAAAGTTTACGAGCACTCTTAAGTCCCATGCTGTAGACATACACTAAGAGTACTCTTAGTTAAGAGCGCTTTGTGCAAGTGGGTCCTGAACCTTTGATTCATCTATGGCCTCTCTCAGTGTGACAGATAGTATTTGAATTATGTCAACTTTTACGAGAACTTATCACAGTTTTAAGGGGACATAACTCTCAGTTGAGCAAGGATCCATTGATGGACTATGTCACTGTGACAGACTGTCTGCCTACAAACCGAGAAAAACTTTGAGATCTAGTAGCGCAAATGATTATTTAAGCAGTCATTTTTTTTTAAATGAGAATATACTGATTAGGAAAAAAATGCAGATTTAAAGTGGCACGAGCTGCCAAAATGTTGATAACGTTATAACAGAACGTTGAAATTATTGACTATTTCTCACAAGACGTATAATTCAGAAACATTTTAGTGCTTCTAGTCTCGAAAATGTACGATAAAGTATTGTTTTGAACTAACTTTGGCTTAGAATGAATGAATGGTCGTCCCGGTTATTTAAATTTTGTTTACTTTTCGAACACGTTTTCGGTTTGTACAGACCACATACTGTATGGATTTTCCTCATTCCAACGCCAATCATTTAGTTTTTTGATGGCCTTTAAAGCCTCTTACTGTCATAACGATCAGAAATTATGAAAAAAGTGTGCATTGGCAGCTCATGCCACTTTAAGTGTGTAAAATATGTTTTTTTTTTGATTATTTGACTGTTTGGCCACATGGACAGAAATTAATTAGTCGAAATGGCTCTGTGACGTCGTGGCATTTCTGACATCACAAAACTCTCCGGCTGAATTTGTCTGACCTTTTCGAACATTTGGTGAAGAGGTCAATCAAGAGCCATAGAATTGTTTTTTTTTTAATTTTTTTTTTTTAAAAATTACCAATTTAGAATATACATTTCATTGATTAAATTTAGTTGAGTTCTCTTTGTGTATACATCAGTAGATATTTCTGTTCTAGAGTTTTAAACCTAGAAAATCACCAGAAAAGTATAGAAAACTAGTAAGTGGTACAATGTAGTATTATAAGGCACATGTTTTTGTAGTTATCATTATCCTTATTTCATGTTCTGGGCTATTAAGACAGCATGATATTGTCACTTGTTTGTTAGCATGTATAAGTTTTGAATGTTCGTTTTAGCTTATGGGCAACTTTGATTGTTTTGTGTTTGGAATAGTTACATGCATGAGGATTTAGTTTGGGTTGTCATTTTGTCTCCAAAATAAAACCCGAGTCTGTATTATGACCTTATACAAATGTCAATGTAAAGAATGTATTCTAGACTGGATAAAATTGTCAGATAATTTCAAAAATAAATACTTTAAAGTGGCATGAGCTGTCAAAAAATTTCGCTATTTTTTTAATATACTATGTTTGTCATAACAATTACAGCTATAGGTGTTCATAAAAAATCTTTAGCGTTCTTTCTAGGCCTAAGTTACCTGCAAGCAGTACTTAAACATACAATCTGGGGTTAAAACCTTTTAGTTTAATTTGCACTTCTTTGGAAAAAATAGCTGATAACATCCTAGTGTTTTTACAATGTCAAAATATAAAATTTTGGCAGCTCTTGCCACTTTCATTTATTGATCATTTTTTTTTTTCTGTACAAATTTTATTATATGTAAGTTGATTATATACCTTTAATTTTAACTATTCATCCCTCTCGATTGAAATTGATCAGGTTTTTACAGGTTCTGCCACATTTTTAAAAAATTAGTCAACCCTCCCAACCCAAAATAAAAACTTCGTGTAATTTTTTAATATGGCCACCAGCCATTATGATGTAAAATTCATAACTTCAAACCATTTTACATGTATTTGGGACAAAATCCGTTGTATTTTGATTGTCTTTCCTATTTGTTCCCAACAGAGACTGGATTTAAAGAGTATGGTATTTGCATTACGTGATCAACTTTTACGAGAACTTCTGACAGTTTTAAGGGGAGATAACTCTCAGTTGAGCGAGGATCAAGTTGTACAGGCGTCTGTGTTTATAAGGCTGTATTGTGCTCTCAAGACCATCGCTACCCTCAAGTAAGAATATCGGCCTTCTGAATAGCTGGGGCCTCGTTCAGTCACTGGGGGGCCCAGGTCACTCAGTGGGTTAGAGTGATCATCCCTCAGTCCAACATAGGCCTTCCATCGATGTGGGAGGTCTCAGTTGCTCAGTGGGTTAAAGTGATCATCCCTCTGTCCTACACAGGCCTCCCATCCATCTGGGAGGTCTCAGTTGCTCAGTGGGTTAAAGTGATCATCCCTCTGTCCTACACAGGCCTTCCATCTATGTGGGAAGTCTCAGTTGCTCAGTGGGTTAAAGTGATCATCCCTCTGTCCTACACAGGCCTTCCATCTATGTGGGAAGTCTCAGTTGCTCAGTGGGTTAAAGTGATCATCCCTCTGTCCTACACAGGCCTTCCATCTATGTGGGAGGTCTCAGTTGCTCAGTGGGTTAAAGTGATCATCCCTCTGTCCTACACAGGCCTTCCATCTATGTGGGAGGTCTCAGTTGCTCAGTGGGTTAGAGTGATCATCCCTCTGTCCTACACAGGCCTCCCATCCATCTGGGAGGTCTCAGTTGCTCAGTGGGTTAAAGTGATCATCCCTCTGTCCTACACAGGCCTTCCATCTATGTGGGAAGTCTCAGTTGCTCAGTGGGTTAAAGTGATCATCCCTCTGTCCTACACAGGCCTTCCATCTATGTGGGAGGTCTCAGTTGCTCAGTGGGTTAAAGTGATCATCCCTCTGTCCTACACAGGCCTTCCATCTATGTGGGAGGTCTCAGTTGCTCAGTGGGTTAGAGTGATCATCCCTCTGTCCTACACAGGCCTCCCATCCATCTGGGAGGTCTCAGTTGCTCAGTGGGTTAAAGTGATCATCCCTCTGTCCTACACAGGCCTTCCATCTATGTGGGAAGTCTCAGTTGCTCAGTGGGTTAGAGTGATCATCCCTCCGTCCTACACAGGCCTTCCATCTATGTGGGAGGTCTCAGTTGCTCAGTGGGTTAAAGTGATCATCCCTCTGTCCTACACAGGCCTTCCATCTATGTGGGAGGTCTCAGTTGCTCAGTGGGTTAGAGTGATCATCCCTCAGTCTGACACAAGTCTTCCATCGCTGGGGGAAATCTCAGTTGCTCAGTGGGTCAGAGTGATCAAACGTCCTACTCAGGCCTTTCCTCAACAAAAATGTTATCAGTATTTGTTGCATACTTTCTGTCTAATGCATTTACAGGCTTTCCAGGAAGTAAATGTTTGAGGTCAAATACATGTACCTCAAAATGAGCAGAAAAACTCTCCCATAAAGACTGATTTTCAGTTCATTTAGTAGGGAAATATTCTGTCAAGTAAAATACTCAATTCGACATTAAAATAACTCAATACTCATGGTTATGGCCTCAAACCCCTGTGTTTATCAGATACACATATAGTTGTCATGTTGTTGTTGTTGACAGATTCAGCGATGAAGAAAATGAAGCTTTGTTACGTCTCGTGACCTCTCGACCTCCAGCTACAGCAGGCGGTGCACGATATATTTGTCTAGCCCTTGCCATGTTCATTGCTTGTCCCACTTTATTAGGGTAGGTGTTCTTCACTCTTTCCTATTTATTAGTCCCTTACCGGCGAAGCCGAAGGGGACCATAGGTTTGCGCTCCGTCCGTCAGTCCGTCCCACTTTATTAGGGTATGTGTACTTTACTCTTTCCTATTTATTATATATATATATGTGGAAGAGTCGCCAAGTACTCTCCCAAGGTTGGGGGTGTCCCCTCGACATGAGCCTGGTTTCCTCCCCCACTAAACCTGGTAACACCACCTTATAAGTGAAATAATCTTGAGAGCGGCATAAAACATCAATCAATCAGCCTATTTATTATCCATGTAGAATTTGTAACAGAAATCGTCATGTTAAGACTGAAATGATGTTGAAAGCGACATGAAATCTTCTTTCACTCACTCTATAACGCTAAGTATTATAATTTGGACGTAAGAATAACTTCAGAATTGATGGTATTTTTATGTGCAAGTGTGGTCAGTTTGTTTTCTAATTTTTCATGTCATGAAGCACTAACCAATGAATTTGATTCCTTTGGTTACTAGGACAACGGAGGATGAAAAGCTGGCAGTTGATTGGATAAGATGGTTAATGGCAGAGGAAAAGAACTTTGAATGGTTGGTTACTGGGTTTACATGTACTTAAATAAAACTGCATAACTAATCAAGAAAAAGTAGTGTAAAAGCTTTTGTGTGACAGGACAAAATTACTAATTTTTTTCCCCGATGAAATAAAATTTTATTATCCTGAAAATGTTTCAATGTAATATTTTCTGGATTTAGCTTGAAGGGGTTTTACTCAAATCTGTGTAAGACTACTGGTGTCAAAAATTCTATTTTAAAAGAATTTTTCAAATAATAGTTCAGCTCTGTGCCATTTTAAAACTGTCAAATAACGATGATAGGCAAAAAATTGTAAACCACCTTTTAAACTTATTAGAAATAAAAAAATTATATTTTATATGTGTCCATGATTGATTGATTGATTAATGTTTTACGCCGCACTCAAGATTGTTTTGCTATATGGCGGTGTTAGCAGGTTTAGTGGGGAAGGAAACCAGCTCTTTGCCCGGAGGAAACCTCCGACCTTCGGCAAGTACCTGGCAACTCTTTCACATATGACGATCAAGTGAAAAATCCACTCAGAAATTTTTCAATTTTTATTTGGTCTGAGTGGGATTTGAACTCGTGCCGCATCGATGAAAGGCTTGTGTCGGACCAGGTGTGTGTTCATCTATGAGATAATGGAGAGAGAAAATGATTTTTAAAAATATTGAAATAGCTAAGCTTGTCAATCATTTATGCCCATGTGTCTTATGCTGAACTTAAAGTGGCATGAGCTGCCAAAATTCACACTTTTTTCATAATTTCTGATCGTCACGACAGTAAGAGGCTTTGAAGGCCATGTAAAACTAAAGGATTGGCGTTGGAATGAGGAAAATCCTCACAATATGTGGCCTGTACGAACCGAAAACAAATTCTAAATGTAAACAAAATTTAAATAACCGGGACGACCATTCATTCATTCTAAGCCAAAGATAGTTCAAAACAATACTTTATCGTACATTTTCGAGACGAGAAGCACTAAAAAGTTTCTGAATTATACGTCTTGAGAAAAATAGCCAATAATTTAAACATTCTGTTTTAATGTCAAAATATCAACATTTTGGCAGCTCATGCCACTTTCACAGTGAAGTTTACTCTCATGGCAACATATATTTACAACATTAGTTTTTGCGTCTAAGTTGCGTCTAACATAAATTAGAAATTTGAGAAACAGCCCAGTCGAGGTCAGTTAGGTTCAAAATCATATGGTTAGCAATGCATGAAAATACTATGAATAGTGGAAAATGGTCCATTTCTTTATCTGTAATTAATTTTCTTTTCGTTGACATATTTTATCCATGTGGGTTGCCAGTTACCAACGGAAGGTCGTGAGTTTCCTCCGGGCATAGAGCCCGGTTTCCTCCCACAATAAAACTGGCAACGCCGACATATAAGTGAAATAATCTTGAGCGAGGCGTAAAACACCAAACAAACAATCAATCAATTTATCCATGTGTGCTTATTTGACAGCTGTGGAGTTAAGAGTTCCTCGTATGGTGAGATGTTGTTTCTAATCGCTATTCATTTCCATAGCAACCAGACACATGCTATATCTGACCTTGTCTGTTCAACATTGGGCATGAAGGTAAGAGGGCAAAGGTCATGTTAGGGGTCAATGAAGATTTCCTATATATATTTTCTTTTTTCTTTATATATTTCTTTGCTTTATTTATGTGCTTGAACCTTTCTTGGTCACAATGTGTCGTGTTTAATTTATAGGGAAGATAATCATGTCTTCCTTTATGACCGTCAACTTCAAAAGTCACAATGTGTCGTGTTTAATTTATAGAGAAGATAATGATGTCTTCCTTTATGACCGTCAACTTCAACAGTCACAATGTGTCGTGTTTAATTTATAGAGAAGATAATGATGTCTTCCTTTATGACCGTCAACTTCAACAGTCACAATGTGTTGTGTTTAATTTATAGAGAAGATAATCATGTCTTCCTATATGACCGTCAACTTCAACAGTCACAATGTGTCGTGTTTAATTTATAGAGAAGATAATCATGTCTTTCTTTATGACCGTCAACTTCAACTTCACAATGTGCTGCGTTTAATTTATAGGGAAGATAATCTGTAAAAACTTGTTCTGTCTTCCTTTATGACCGTCAACTTCTAAAGTCACAATGTGTCGTGTTTAATTTATCAAGAAGTTAATGTGTAAAAATTGTTATGTCTTTATGAGCCTTTATGGCTGTTAACTTCTAAATTCCATTTTAAAAAAGTCAAGTTTCTATTAATCCACGTTTGTTTTTCTCAATCTTTCAGAGTGGCGTAAAAGCAAACACTCTTCAACGAGTCCGACATATCATTACTCAAGAAATATTCACGGAACAGGTAACCATAGCAACCATTTGGCTACGTTTGTCGATTGATTGTCATTCCAGTGAGTTTTTACTGGAAGACTACATGTACCTTGATGGTGGTGTAGTTTCCAATGAACGATTAATTTTTGATTGGTCAAAGTTAATTGGTTTTGGCTGTGTATCAACGGAGAATTCTAGTAGCTCATAATCGTCAGGGAGTACGGTAAGAATTCCGCTAATTCAAGGACGAGTAATGTGAAGATAACAAATTATTAGACTGCTTTCTGCCATGTTTGGTCTAAAACAACAACAATAGCGATTGCTCGATAGGATTATCGGTCGCTCCATGCAGGAGGTAAGACACCCAACGAAAAGTTTCAAACTTTAAGAGTGCTTTTCGTAATGTTTTGATTACTTGAATTAGCGGAATTCTTACCGTATTTTGTTTGAATTTTAATAAGGAATTATCCTGGCCCAAAAGACGAGGGTCCAGGAGCCGCATAGGCCCCAGGAGCCCAGATACCCAAGGGGGCTTGAGATATGTTTTGGGCATTTCCTGAAAACAAAACTGACATTTATTTTTACCAATTTGGGCAATTACATTTTTGGGAAAATGTCCAAATACTTTGTTTATTAGATAAGACGGCCAACATCAAAAGGCGGCAAAATGTACTTTTAATTACATATGTGGTCAGAAACAGCAGGCAATTTGATACATACAATGTAAAAAATTTGCCAAAGCTTTATTTTATATTATCCATTTAAATACACCGATCATTGAAGAGTCGTTCTTTAACATTAGCAATATATCAAATGACGTCAACACTTCAGCACTTATAAAAATGTATAGAAATTCCTCTTTAAATGGCAACATTGCCAGGTTTTTAAATGGCAACATTGTCAGGTTTTTAAATGGCAACATTGCCAGGTTTTTTATCAAGAGAGATAGGTTTGTGTTTAACGCTGCAATCAAGATTATTTCACTTATATTGGTGGCGTTGCCAGGCTTAGGGTGGATAAAACCGTTCGGATTTGAACCCTCACCACATGGCTGGAAGGCCTGAGTCAGACTTTGGGTCTATCGTTCTGCGGACTTCACCAATAACGCCCTTTAAGGAGAGGGAACAGTGTGGAGTCTGGAAGAAAGCTTTTGATAAGAAATGTATCAGAATTTATTCTTTGGGATTCAAACTCTCTTTTCTACTGATAATTGAGAGACTATCCACCAATGGGTGGCGGGTTCGAATCCCACTCAGTCCCAAAAAATTGGAAAATTTTCTGACTGGGTTTTCACTCGAACGATCTATGTGGGATGGTTGCCAGTTACCAACGGAAGGTGGTGGGTTTCCTCCGGGCATAGAGCCTGGTTTCCTCCCACAATAAAACTGGCAACGCCGCCGTATAAGTGAAATAATCTTGAGCGTGGCGTAAAACATAAATCAATCAATTGAGAGACTATCACTCTGTTGACTGCACCAATAAGGTCCATTAAGTAGAGGGAGGAACAGTGTTGAGTGTCTGAAGAAAGCTTTGGATAACAAATGTATTAGAATTTGTTCTGTGAGATTCAAGCGCCCTCTACTCATATATGAAGGTCCACGATGACACAGAATTAGAATTTCAAATTTAGCCATACCAATATATGTTGGGTTTTTTTATGAAGGGGATTCTGTTTAATATGTTATTCTTCGATTCTTCGATTTCATCATGAAATATATCTGAATGTATGGGAAAACTTGTATGTAATTGTAGGTGATAACATCACATGCGGTAACCGTTCCTGTCACAGAAAATCTGAACGCTAACAACTCCGGTTTTCTCCCTGTTCATTGTATTTACCAGCTGTTGAAAAACCGAACATTCTCCAAATATAAAGTTCCCATTAAGGTATTCACAAAATTTTCTTTAGCGATCATTTTTCAACTTTTGTGAGTGACATATTAAGTTTTACTGGTTCTTATTTAATGAAAGCATAGCCCAAAAAAAAATTTCTTAGGATTTGGTAACAGCAGTTGTCAATAGGGAACGCAAGTCACGTGTGAATTCCACAAATTTCCTGTCACCGGCACTGCATTGCGCATGTGACTGAGCGTTTTTTGTTCCAATATGACGTTTAAATCTGACGTTATGGAACAAAATATGTCAAATGGAATTGCAACGTCATCAAAAACGTTCTTAATGGCGTCATCTGTCACCGGATATCACAAAATCTCCTAATAATTCTTATGAGACTTACTCTCCCTATATCGATTGTCAACAAAGGGAATCAACAAAATCTCAGTTCGTGACCCACTTCCATCGATTTTGAGTTTGATGTCCCGTAACCACAAAGGACTAAGGAGGCATTCAGTGCAATATGTCCTTATATAAAGAACAAGTTTTTGAAAGATACACTGGTTACGGCTAAACTCCCCTCTCTTCTACCTAGGTTTTTCTGGGGGAAACCAACATTTTCACTTTCTTTTTCACATGATCCTATGGGGTTCAATCTCAGTCTACCGATATTCATTACAAAGTGTTCCAGAAAATTCTCCTGACTAAGGCCAAGCTCCTGTCCTATCATGGATTTAGTTTATTACAACTTATGATCAGGTATAAAGGTCTAAATGATATATTTTTTAACACAAGAAACTTGTACCATGGTTATTTTAGACAAGACGATTTTCCCTGTGCCCTTGTGTTTCAGTAAATAAGTGAAATATTCTTAAGTGTGATGTTAACACGAAAACAATCATTTACTTTTCTTTGTTATTTTCTAGGCGTGGATATATCGTCAGATTTGTACAGCGGCCTCCCCCCTTCATCCCCTCCTTCAACCTCTCATCGAAGTTTATGTTACATCAATCATCATACCCACAACCAAGTCAGACTACACAAATGAACCCATCACAGAACAGGAAATTCTCAATGTCTTCCAGAACTCCATATTTGGTCAATCAGCAGAAGCCATGGATACAGGGGACATAACTCTGCCCAGCACAACTTCTCAACTTCTTCTTATTTTCTATGTACTCTCTTATGAAGACTGTCGCTTATCCAATATGAAAAGTATAGGTGAGAATTCTTTCAAATTAAATAGACAACTCTCAGTATTAATAAAAAATAATCTTGAGTGCGGCGTAAAACCTAAATCAATCATATGGGTAATAATCTTTAAAATGCAATTTAATGACAGCTTAGTGGAAGGTTTGCCTTGTGCCCTCCAGAGGTCTGAGTTTCCACTTCCCCCAAAAACTTGGTTATCCCTTCGGCACAGGTGGCGATACCTCCATATAAAAAAAGCGCAGAAAAAATATCAATTAATCATTTAAGGAATTTATTATTACGAAACATGTAATTTTGTTTTTTTCTGTTTTTATTTTTCAGCCATGACAAATCGACGACATAAGATTTATTCAGATGGCCTTCTCAACCAGTTACCCATTAGTTACCTGCTACAGGTGTGTCAAAGAGATCCACACTCAGCTGGTCTGTTTGCCGCTCTTCTCAGGTAACTACATTGATTGATTGATTGTTTGGTGTTTTACGCCGCGCTCAAGATTATTTCCCTTATATGGCGGCGTTGCCAGTTTTATTGTGGAAGGAAACCGTGCTCTATGCCCGGAGGAAACCCACGACCTTCCGTTGGTAACTGGCAACCATCCCACATAGCTCAGGTAACTACAGCATTGTGACCAATCACTCTCACATTCTGTCCTTTTGTCAGTTTTTGAATGTGACCATTCCTCCAAAAGATATCAGGGGGCCATAGTGGCTTAGTTGGTAAGAGTGATAGTCCCGATTAGGCGCAGGTTCGAATTACACTCAGATCAAATAAAACGTGAAAATTCAAGTGCTGATTTTTTATACGATTGCCGTATTGGTAAGAGTTATAGTTCCGCAGTCTGACACATGTCTTCCATAGATTAGGCGCGGGTTGGAATCACACTCAGACTAAATAAAAAGTGAAAATTCAAGAGGGGATTTTTTACGCGATTGTAGTTTTGGAAGAGTTGCCAGGTACTAGCCAAAGGTCAGAGGTTTCCTCCGAGCAAAGAGCCCGGTTTTCACCCCCCACTAAACCTGGCAACAAAGTCATATAAGTCAAATAATCTTAAATGAGGCTTAAAACACCAATCAATCCACCACCACTAAACCTGGCAACAAGGTCATATAAGTCAAATAATCTTGAACGAGGCGTAAAACATCAATCAATCAACCAAAATACTACACATGACAGCTTGTATAAATGTCAAGAAAGATTTTAAGCCAAATAATATCCGAGGCCTAAAATACTAACTCATCCATCCATGTTTATTTATTGTAGACTGTTGGTTTCCCACACTCCCCATCTCTGTCTGGTTGAAGATTGGTTGGACAGCAGTATGATGCAGATGACCTCTGACATTGTTACCACAGCAACCAGCCATTGTAAACAAACCACTCCACAGTCCTTACATAGAGGTGTGTTAATTACCGTTGTTAATTATTGGAATAATTGTTGATACATGTATCATTACTCCACATGATAGGATTGATGTTAGTTAGATTTCCAAACGTTTTTTTGTTTTTGTTTCGGAGACTTTTGTATTGTAAAAGAGTTCTTGTCCAGAGTAACCAATCACAATGAGGCGCTTGTCTAATCTGTGAGTCACGCGGTTGTCTGGGGTAAAGGCTGGTACACCCTGAGCTTTGCTACCCGAAAAGACTGTACCGGACTCCAGGCAGTTGTAGACCGCTATACACTGCACGCAACTAAAGCCGACTGACACCAATTTGCGTCATAAACTGGTAGACAGTACACTTTTTCTCTGTGACGCGACGCAATTTTCCAGTCAAGTTGCGCTATACAAGTGAAATAATCCTCAGTAAGGCATAAAGCATCAATCAATCAATCAATCATTAAAGTGAAATAATCTTTAAGGAGACATAAAGCATCAATCAATCATTAAAGTGAAATAATCTTTAAGGAGGCATTAAGCATCAATCAATCAATCAATCATTAAAGTGAAATAATCTTTAAGGAGACATAAAGCATCAATCAATCAATCATTAAAGTGAAATAATCTTTAAGGAGGCATAAAGCATCAATCAATCAATCAAAGGGAAATAATCTTTAATGAGACATAAAGCATCAATCAATCAATCATTAAAGTAAAATAATCTTTATTGAGACATAAAGCATCAATCAATCAATCAATCATTAAAGTGAAATAATCTTTATTGAGGCATAAAGCATCAATCAATCAATCATTAAAGTGAAATAATCTTTAAGGAGGCATAAAGCATCAATCACTCAATCATTTGCTATTTATTTCAGCTTATGGTAAAGCATGTATCAATCAATCAATCAATCAATCATTAAAGTGAAATAATCTTTAAGGAGACATAAAGCATCAATCAATCAATCATTTGCTATTTATTTCAGCTTATGATAAAGCATGTATCAATCAATCAATCAATCATTTGCTATTTATTTCAGCTTTCCAAACAATGACTTCGGAACCATCAGAGATTCTTCAGGAGTTAGAACAATTGTTGAAGATGCCTCCTGCAGAGTTACTGCCCTTTGCTGAGACATTAGTGAAAAACCTTCTAGGACTGTTAGGAGATGAAATTCCACGTCAGGTTCAAACACTCGCTAAAGATCTCTGGTTCAATCTCCATACAGTCATGCCCAGAAGGTAACAGATTCATTTCATATATTTTGGTTTGGGGGTGGGAAAGGGACACCCACAATTATTTTACAGCATGATCATGTGCTCTTCAGAAAAGCTTTGTTAAAGAAATCTTTATTTGTTTCCTGATGGGTCGCGGGTCGAATCCTACTCAGTCCAAAAAAACTTTCTGACTGGGTTTTCACACGAACGGCCTATGTTGGGTATGGCCGGTTGGCAACACTGCCATATAAGTGAAATAATCTTTAGTTGTTTTAATGGCATTTAGAAGTTGAATTGTCAATAAATACGGGGTTGGTATGGATAACAAACTTCTTCGTTTATTTTTCTGACGACGTTTTGTCAATTGACTTGAAAACGGTCTTAGCATCTACACCGAAACGTCGTCAGAAAAATAAACCCTGTTTTCCTCACCCACTAAACGTCGTCATATTAGTGAAAAAATCTTGAGTGCTGATAAAACATCAATCTATTTACATGTATCAACCACAAATTTCTGAGTATGTTTTCACTCGATCACGCTATGTGTGAAAGATACGATATGTTAACGGCATCAACTTGAAATTTGAACCATATGCCAGACTTTGTTTGTTACATTCCATTCATGAAGATATTTCACTTAGGAATAAATTTTTTTAAAACAGATTTGAATGTTACACCAACAAAAAGAAACGGACAATACCTGTATTGCTGTATAAAAATTCAGCCTGTCGTAACGGTAAACATGGTCCCATGTAAACAAGTATTTTCTGTTACTATTGTAGCCTCCGTCTGATGACAGTGAATGCGCTACATTTACAGCAGAAAGGTTCTGTAAAGGCAATACCCCTGACGGAGAATGATGTCACTGTGGATCCACTCGCTGTCTTACGTTGTGAAAGGGCAGTCTTCAGGTGTGTACCCATGGGGTGGGGGTGGGGGGGGGGGGGGGGTGGGGTGGTATTTTACGACTGGGTTTTGATCAGATCTATCTAGGTGCAATTGTTGACAGTTATAAATGAAGTTATTTTCAGTGGGAATTAAACTTTAAAGTAGCATGAACTGCCAAAATTCACACTTTTTACATAATTTCTGATCATCACGACAGTAAGAGGCTTTGAAGGCCATCGAAAAACTTAATGATTTGCGTTGGAATGAGGACAATCCATAGAGTGTGCGGCCTATACGAACCGGAATAGTGTTCGAAAAGTAAAGAAAATTTAAATAACCGGGACGACCGTTCATTCATTCTAAGCCAAAGTTAGTTCAAAACAATATTTTATCGTACATTCTCGAGACTAGGAGCACTAAAAAGCTTCTAAATTATACGGCTTGAGAAAAATAGCCGATAATTTCAACATTCTGTTCTTACGTCAAAATATCAACATTTTGGCAGCTCATGCCACTTTAATAATCAATCCAAGTTGTATAGACCTTACAGATGACTTGAACAGACATCATAACGTAGGTTACTTAATTTAACTGCCATTTTGGGTTTTCGATTTTAACGCCATTTTGTAATAGCATACAATGTAGCCATGCTGTTATCTATATATTCTAGTAAGCTATGTTTTTCTTTTGCTCTTGTTTTTGGATTTATCCATAACCTTCATATTTTTCATGTTTTTGGATTTATCGATTACCTTCATATTTTTCTTTATTGGATTTACCGATGACGTCCATATTTTTTAAGTTATTGGATTTATTGATAAGCTTCATATTTTGTGTGTTTTTGAATTTATCGATAAACTTCATATTTTTCATGATATTTGATTTATCAATAACCTTCATATTTTTCTTGATATTGGATTTATCGATAACCATGATGTTTTTCATGAGATTTGATTTATCGATAACCGTGATATGTTATTGGATTTTCAGATGTCCGGCACTATTGGAGATTTTGTTAAGAATCCTGGCAGCCTATTTACAAGCGTGTCGCGTTTATCTCTCAACACATATCCAGGCAAACCCGATTCTTGAAAAGTCAGGTCATGTGACTAGCGACATGGAACGCGAAGACTTAAAACATGCCCTGATTTCTGCCCAAGAGAGTGCCGCTGTACAAATTCTACTGGAGTGCTGCTTACAAGACAAGGAAGAACAGGTCAAACATTTCATTTTTTAATTATTAGACTTACGGTAAGAATTCCGCAAATTCAAGGACGAGCAATGTGAAGATAACAAATTATTAGACTGCTTTCTGCCATGTTTGGTCTAAAACAACAACAATAGCGGTTGCTCGATAGGATTATCGGTCGCTCCATGCAGGAGGTAAGACACCCAACGAAAAGTCTCACACTTTTAGAGTGCTTTTTGTAATCTTTTGAGTACTTGAATTAGCGGAATTCTTACCGTATAATTGGGGGTGAAATGTTTCATTATGAATTTAAAAGCTGACAATAAGTTGTAATGTGTAAATTCAAAGTGATATGGGATGTTTTTGAATTTTTTTTTGGATATTTTAATGATTTTTAGGCTGTATTGATGTGAAAATTTTTCAGTTATAAGGTCGAGGGCTACCTTTTACACAGAGCTCAAATCCCCCTGCACACGAACTGGCCTCTTCGCTGTATAAGTGAAACAATCTTGCACAGCATACAATATCCCTGAATCCAATCAGTCTATTTTTAATGTCTGGGGCCGGTAATGCAAAGTCACTGATTTTAATACCAGCACAATTCAGAACCAACTCTTAACTTGCATGTAGCTATGTACTTTACATTTGCATCGTTTAATAATAATAATTTAATAATAATAATTTAATAATAATAATTCTTAATTTATAGACGGTTACATATAAATTAGACTCAATCAGCTGAATAGCTGTTCTCCCTTGAGGCCCTCCTCCCACAATAAAACTGGCAACGCCGCCATATAAGTGAAATAGTCTTGAGCGCGGCGTAAAACACCAAACAATCAATCAATCAATCATAGTCGGCCATAGACCTGCCATCAGTCCAAAGAAATATCTAGACATTTTTACCAGAGGCCCTCACAATTTTTACAACAAGATATAACAATGGTTTACATATACACATAGACATTTTTTTTTTTAAACAAAAAGTTTAAGTTTCCTTTAGAAAATCCAACCAAAACTGACACTAAAAAACTTAAACTGAAATTTGTATATGTTTTCCAGATGGAGAATGAAGGAGAGTTATCAAACCTACGGGAGGTTCAGGGATTGATATGTTCGCATCTTCATCAGATGTTCATTCTCGATCCAAATCTCGTTAAGCTCGTTCATTTCCAGGTAAAATTATTCATCGCCATAGCAACCACGAACAGTTGTGCGAAATTTGATAGCCAAAGATTGCAGATATAAGCAATGCCGTGGAGATTGCCGCGCTTTAGTCTGGCTTTCGCAGACAACTGTGAGGTAGCATTATTTTTTATTGATGTTTAAGCCACACTTAATGTTATTCTACTGATATGGAGGAGTTGCCAGGTTTAGTGGGGGTCAGACTTTGCTGGGAGGAAACCCCCGACCTTCATCAAGCACCTGTCAACTCTTCCACATACTGCGATCGATTGAAAAATCCACTCAGTTTAAATTTGATCTGAGTGGGATTTGAAACCTCACCACATCGATGGAAGGCCTGTGTCGGACTGAGGGACGATCACTCTAACCAATTGAGCCACTGACACCCCTTCTATATTATGGCCACCGGTTAAAATTTGAATTGTGAGCGTTGAAGAATTACTGGAATAATGTCTTCTTTTTTCTTCACATGTTACAAACAAGAATTGATAAGAATAGGGAGTGCAAGATTTTGTGATATCTGGTGACAGATGACGCCATTAACAACATTTTTGATGACGTTGCAATTCGATTTGACGTATTTTGTTCCATAGCGTCAGATTTTAACGTCATATTTGAACGAAAAACGCTCAGTCACATGCGCAATGCAGTGACAGTGACAGGAAACATGTGGAATTCACATGTGACTTACGCTCCCTATTAACAAGACTGATTTTGATTGGTTTGTATTGATATGAGGCGTAATCAGTATTATTTTGTTATTGTATATTATAGGGTTATCCTCGTGAGTTACTCCCCTTGACGGTGGGTGGTATTCCCTCTATGCATATCTGTCTGGACTTTATACCTGAACTAATTCGACAACCGCAGATGGAAAAACAGGTAATGTAAAAAAAAAACTGTCTCAAAATGTGCCTTGTAGTTCGTAAATGTATTTTCATGTTTTATAGAGGCCTCGGTGATAGTCTTTCAGTACGACACCGACCTTCCATTGATCACATCGACACAGGCATCTTCCATCGACACAGGCCTTCCATTGGTGCGGCGCTTGATCTAATCCGAATCAGACCAGAAAAATTTCCCAAGCGGATTATTGCTCGATAGCCGTACGTTGAAGAGATGCCAAGTACCCGACGATGAATTGGCCTTAGCACCCCCACCCCCACCCATCACTAAACCTGTCAGTACTGCCATGTGACTGAAATAATCTTGAGTGCGGCGTAAAACATCAATCAATCAATCTAATCTTAACATAACACTGCCAGGTAGAAATAGATTGATACAGATTCAAATGATGAAGTGCATGACCTTCTTGATAAATTACATATTTTTAAGACTACACAAATACAACCGAAAATCTCTCTGGTATGGACCACAAAAAAAGCTGAATTTATTTTCGAATTTTATTTATTCTATTTTTTTGTACAGTTTTGAATGTTATTTATTCTATTTTTCTGTACAGTTTTGAATGTTATGTATTCTATTTTTCTGTAGACATTTGCTGTAGAGTTAGTAGCTGAACTGTGTGGCCAGTATGCTCTGCCTAAATCACTGAACATGGCTAAGTTAACAGTGAATGTAATGTTTACTGTACTGGAAGGTTAGTGGTTTCATAGTAGTAGTCTCAACCCTCTGGGCAGTAATCCCTGTTTCCTCCCCCACTAAACTCTGCCGTCATACAGGTATAAGTGAAATAATCTTGAGTGCAGCTCAAAATATCAATCCATCAATCAATCAACAATAATTGAAGAAATCTGAACTTTTTTAATCATCACCCCTTTATACTGTTAGTATAGTTCTTTGTAATATAATTCTTCCTTGGTTATACCTTAATATCAAAGATACAGCTTAAAGTGGCATGAGCTGCCAAAATTCACACTTTTTTCATAAATTCTGATCTTCACTATAGGTCACAACACCCAGTTTGTGTTTTCTCAGCCAATGAAAATTGACTTCGGTTATACAGGAGCTAGAAGGTGGCTACATAGTGATAGTTTGGTATCTGGGTTATTTGAATATTGGATTGAAACTAACATAGGTCTACTGTACATACTTTAAGCTTTCAATCAATGCCTGATAACAGATTTTTGTGTGTGTTTTTTTAATGTTCACCCAATTTTGAAAATACCAAAGTTTGGCTAGAATAAGTAAGCCTAAAACTGTCAAAATGGCGGTACCCATGTTAAATTGTGTGTAGCTTGAAACCGGCATGCACTATGTCAACTTTATTTGGTTGTAAAGGATTTCTCATGTGTTGATCTATTTGGAAATGGTTAGGAAAAGTCTTAACGAGATTTAGGTAATTAGCCACAAATCAAAACGTTAACATTACCGCAAATGGGAAATGAAACTGTATCATGTAACCTATAGTGAAGTGTGAAAAGTAAGTATTTTGTTCTAAATTTTCAAACCACCACCATTTTTGGTGCCGTTGTATCTGGACTACATATTTGAAATATAAAATAAATGAATTCAGTAAAAAAATTTAAATATTCACCACTTTTTCTGAAAAACAGGCTTTTGTGGACCAGGGCTAGGTTTGAGCAACCACAAGACTCTTATTGTAGGGTGTAAAATACTTGTATATGCCTCAGTAGTGATCCATTTCCATCAATGAGGTCTAGGAATGACATTTCACTTCTTGGAATTATTAATGTTTTTCAAAGCAAATGATTATTTCAGGCTCATTAGCTATTGATGTAAAATAACCAGACCCCCCCCCCCCCCCCTCCCACCCCCTTCCCTGTGGGTCTGAAATGATATAATCTGTACAAATTGCCCTTTTTATATCTTAACAGGTAAGCTGACATGACTGTGGCCCTGAATTGGACAGTTTTTAAATCACTGGAGAAGTTTTATTAGCTTTCAAACAGTCCAAATGTTAAGAAATCAGACATTTTTTGGACGGGTGGGGTGGGTTATCTCCCCTGGCTCTGCCCTTATGGCAGTCTCTAACCCGGACAGATGCTAACAGTAAACTACAACCAACAACCCATCATTTCCAGCAAATTTGAAGGGTATTTGATGATTCACCTTTTTATAGCGAGGAATAACATTTTGAATTGGTCCTCAGAAAAACTTTAAAATATAAGCCTGGAAACATGAAGGGGGTGGGTGTGTAAATTACTTCGCAAATTCAAAACGACTGGCCGAAAAGCTTTGATCTTTTGAAATTCAATTTGATATTGGTTAATAAAAGCAAAGTTATTAAATTTGACAAATTTCGAGGAATTATATCCTTGTTATAGGTCACAACACCCAGTTTGTGTTTTCTCAGCCAATGAAAATTGACTTCGGTTATACAGGAGCTAGAAGGTGGCTACATAGTGATAGTTTGGTATCTGGGTTATTTGAATATTGGATTGAAACTAACATAGGTCTACTGTACATACTTTAAGCTTTCAATCAATGCCTGATAACAGATTTTTGTGTGTGTTTTTTTAATGTTCACCCAATTTTGAAAATACCAAAGTTTGGCTAGAATAAGTAAGCCTAAAACTGTCAAAATGGCGGTACCCATGTTAAATTGTGTGTAGCTTGAAACCGGCATGCACTATGTCAACTTTATTTGGTTGTAAAGGATTTCTCATGTGTTGATCTATTTGGAAATGGTTAGGAAAAGTCTTAACGAGATTTAGGTAATTAGCCACAAATCAAAACGTTAACATTACCGCAAATGGGAAATGAAACTGTATCATGTAACCTATAGTAAGAGGCTTTGAAGGCCATCGAAAAACTAAATGATTGGCTTTGGAATGAGGAAAATCCATACAGTATGTGGCCTGTACGAACCGAAAACGTGTTCAAAAAGTAAACAAAATTTAAATAACCGGGACGACCATTCATTCATTCTAAGCCAAAGTTAGTTCAAACCTACGGTAAGATCTCCGCTAATTCAAGGACCAGTGATGTGAAAATAACGAATTATTACATTGCTATTTGCCACATTTGGTCTATAAAAACAACAACAGCGATCGTTCAATAGGATTATCTGATCGCTCACTCCAGGAGGTAAGACTCTCAACGAAAAAAGTTGAATTTTAAGTGTACGAGTACTTGAATTAGAGGAGATCTTACCGAATACTTTATCGTACATTTTCGAGACTAGAAGCACTAAAAAGCTTCTGAATTATATGTCTTAATTAAAATAGCCAATGATTTCAACATTCTGTTTTAACGTTAAAATATCAACATTTTGGCAGCTCATGCCACTTTAACACTATGATATTATACTTGCCAATGAAGAGAAATTCCTTGAGGTCACAAAATAGAAGTTCTCAGGCCTGAGGGCTGTTTCTCAACACATCTGCACCTGACGTAAGTCGGGGGCCTCCGTGGCTCAGTAGGTAGAGCGCTGGACGTAAGTCCAGTGCAAGACCTGTCTTCAGTATTACGTTACGACCAGGTGCAAGTTAAGACAGGCGTAAATGAGATGAGAAACAGTCCCCTGTTAGGTATTCATCATGTAACCATGCATGTTTCTATGTCTCTTGTATTGGCTTCCCCTTCCTGATGAAGACTGAATAGTCCTGTCTAGAGTAATATTATGAGAAAAGTTTTATGACAATAGGGAGCGAGAGTAACGTGACCATTCCACAAATTTCCTGTCACCGGCGTTGTCAGTACGCATGTGAGGAGCCTTTATCGTCCGAATATGACGCTCATTTATGACGTTATAGAACAAAAAACATCAATCGAACTGACAACGTCATGACAAAACGTCATCTGTCACCGGATATAGCGAAATCTCTCGGTAGACTCCCAGGCCCTATTTGCTGATTATTTATTTGTAATATGGGTTTATGCAGAATATTGCTATAATTAAATTAAAATCTTTGAAGTGGCATGAGCTGCCAAAATGTTGATATTTTGATGTTGAAACAGAATGTTGAAATTATCGGCTATTTTTCCCAAGAAGTATAATTCAGAAGCTTTTTAGAGCTTTTAGTCTCGAGAATGTACGATAAAGTATTGTTTTGAACTAACTTTGGCTTAGAATGAATGAATGGTTGTCCCGGTTATTTAAATTTTGTTTACTTTTCGAACACATTTTCGGTTCGTACAGGCCACATACTGTATGGATTTTCCTCATTCCAACGCCAATCATTTAGTTTTTCGATGGCCTTCAAAGCCTCTTAATGTCGTGACGATCAGCAATTATGAAAAAAAGTGTGAATTTTGGCAGCTCATGCCACTTTAAGAAAACAATCTGTTGATCATTCTTATGTCTTATGTGTGCAGTTTGTAAATGATTATTTCATCCTCTTCCAGTTTTACATCAAGATGATCGAGTGAAGTTTTTCCTACAAACCGTCCCATGTCTAGCGAATATCTGTCAGGCGTTTCCACCGATGAGTGACGATGTCACGCTACTTCTTACTCAGCTCGGGCGAATCTGCCTTTCACAACTTTCAGCGACCAACAACTCTACACAGACTGGTCAGTAATAATTCTCAGTTTTCTTCGGGGGGGTTTTCCCCTTATTTTTCAAAACATTTTTGTTTCCTTACATTTAGTTTGGCTGTTTGGAACAGTTTCACGATATAGATAGCACCTGGGTCACATCTAGAAGTTGGATGTTTAAAGAGAAAGAAATTTTTTACGTTAGACTAGTTCACATAGAAAAAGTCGAGTTCTTAAACAATTCTCAATGTATGCTTTATCACCTCGTAAGCTAAAAATTTAAACTTTAATGTGTCGTTTCAATATAGAATAAGCTCCATAGGCCATTCTCAAGGCCTCATTTTTTATTAGTTTTAGCCAATTAATGGTGAATAGAGTAGTCATGTGATGCAACTTAGTCACTGCCCTATATATTTGGAACCATTCTACCCACATCATACATTAAAGAGCAGCAAAAATATATCATTGTTGATCTAAAAATAGCTGACATCGACAAGCCAAGGACACATAAATGATATGTGTACTTCTGTCTTTTTTATTAGCTTGAGGCTCACTGGTGGTAATTAACGTTGGGTGTTTCCTCCGGGCAAAGGGTGTGGTTCTCCCAGAAGGTCTGATAATGCTGCAAAATAAGTGAAATAATCTTGAGTGTGACGTAACACATTTATGAATGAATTCATTTATAATACCGGGCACAGAGCCCGGTTTCCTCCCACAATAAAATTGGCAACACCACCATATAAGTGAAATAATCTTGAGTGTGGCGTAAAACACCAAACAATCATTTATAATACTTGTTTCCTTTGCTTGGCTGCGTATGCATACGTTTAAACCATTAAGCTGCAACATATGTGTTAAATTTTCCTTGCTTTATATTCATCGAGATTTTACGTTTGACACATCAAAATGTAATGTTTTGCTGACGATCTGTAATGTTTTGCTGACGATCTGTAATGTTTTGCTGACGATCTGTAATGTTTTGCTGACGTTCTGTAATGTTTTGCTGACGATCTGTAATGTTTTGCTGACGATCTGTAATGTTTTGCTGACGATCTGTAATGTTTTGCTGACGATCTGTAATGTTTTGCTGACGATCTGTAATGTTTTGCTGACGATCTGTAATGTTTTGCTGACGATCTGTAATGTTTTGCTGACGATCTGTAATGTTTTGCTGACGTTCTGTGTGTTTTTCTTAATCCTGTATCTAGTTGTTTATATTGGTAAGTATTTTCTTTAGGTCCCCAAAACTCCATTCAATTATTTATTCAACTCCCTCACCATCATGTACGTACAATAAAGTACGCCTTGTTCTACATGGATGTGTTTTGATTTTAACCCCCTCAGTTATCTATAACCTCAATTCAACTCATAACATTGTTTGAATAACCTAGACTTTTGACTGAAGGCCAAAAAAAAAAGACGTTTTCTTTTTTATAATTCGAGCATTACCTCAGAAAGAGAAGTGGGTAAGTCCCAGGAAAAATGGAAAAATTTCTGAGTGGATATTTCACTCAGTCACCGTATGTGGTCTGGAAGAGTTGACAGGTACTCACCGAAGGTCGGGCATTTTCTCCGGGCATAGAGCCCGGTTTCCTCTCCCACTAGACCTGGCAACGCCGCCATATAAGTGAAATAATCTTGAGTGCGGTTAAAAACATCAATCAATCAATCAGAAAGAGATAATGATGAATATATTTGAAGCCTTTCATCGGGACAGTATTTTGCGCAACACGAACTTGTTGCGTATCATGCTTGCCATAATGTCCCACAAGTTGAACCAATTAACTAACCATTTTTTTTATTTAGTTTTCATTTATTATTTTTTGTTAGCTCAATTTGCTACTCTAATATTGTAAAAAATTTTGACCAAGGTTTTGTTTCTTAAAAGTCTAATACCAGACCCAATTAACATGTATTAATGTTATTTTGGCGATTACACTTTCTTGAAAAATGGCAGAAATTATTCTACCGATTTTTGGGTCATGCCCGAAACTGAATCGAACCCGGGTCCCAGAGTATGACACCTATCACCAGTACCAGTTGCCTGTCATCTATTCACCCCAAAATCGGTAGAAGAATTTCTGCAATTTTTCAAGAAAGTGTAATCACCAAAAATAATGAGAATATTGTAACTGGATTAGTCAATTTACCCGCACTGATTGACCCGAAAAAAAATTCCAGGCCAGGCTTACCATCGAACTCGCGATTTAGGGTTACCATCCAACCGCTCTACCAACTGAGCTACCCGGCCCTGCTGGGAACTGTTCGCTTGTTAGATTCTCTCATACACACAAAGCTTAAATCAAGCTTATTAGAATATGTATATTTAAATTTTCAAACGTAGTCAGTGTTACTCACTTTATAAAAGACACTGGTTAATAAAACTAACTGCCATGGCAACGTATACCTTCAACATTGCATTAGGACCAGTTTCAAAACTGCATCAAGCTTAAATATTTGGAGAAAATGCTTCCAGTCAGTTGCCAATGAAAGGTCAAAGGTTTCCCACAAACTTAACTGAAAGTTCACCCATTTCTGCTCCTCTCGAATTGAACAAATCAAACAATGACATTATCTTGATTGTCAAAAAGATGATGTAATACCAAGATCTAGTTTAACTTATCTGATATAAATCTTGAGTCAAACACGAGTGATAAAAAATTGATCTGTTCCAGTTACTTTTAACCCGGGTTTATCTACTGCCATTTTACACCTTAATGATTGGAAAAAATTATTAGATATCTTTATATGTTATATCAGGGCCTTGGTGGTCCACTGGGTTAAAGTGATAGTCCCTCAGTCCCACACAAACCTTCCATCAAATCCCACTCAGACCAAATAAAAATCTCAGTGGATTTTTCACTTGGTATGTGGGACTTGCGAGGTACTATCAATGCCATCATATAAGTGAAATAGTCTTCAGTGTGCAAAACATCAATCAATCATACATGTATGTCATATCTGTTTACAAAGTATTCCAGAAACTCCTGTCTGTCTTGAACCTGATGAAATATCATAGGTTTTAGTTTATTATAACAACCTATGATTAGGTATAAATATTCTGTACATACCCCCTTTTAACACAACTAGAAACTTGTCTCCATGGTTATTTATAACAAGATTTTCACTGTGCCGTTATGTGTATTTTAATAGGAGTTGTGAAAAACAGCAAATGAACAAGCAATCTTATTTTTCTTTGCTTTGTATGTATATATATGAATATTGAAATAATTGTTTTATTTCCCTCCTTATTTCATTTATTTAGGTAATTGAATTTCAACAGCCTGTTAACATTATTGATCTCTGTACATCTACAAAGGTCCCACAAAAGCCGCTGTGATATTACAAAAGTTGATTCCCCACGAAGCTGTTACGTTGAATAAATTGAAAATTTCACCTAGCATGTGGCAATGACAGAGGGCTTAAATGTATTTCTTACATCGAAAGTTGCGAGGTATTTGCCGAAAATAAAGGTTGCCTTCAGGCAGAGCCCGGTTTCCTCCCCCACTAAACCTGGTAATGCTGCCATATAGCTGAAATAATCTTGAGGGCAACGTACAACATCAATCAATCAATATTAAATGGGATTCATTCTTGTTTGTTTTAGAGTATGTACTTGAGGCTAGCGGTGAACCAGGCAAGAGGCGTGGCTTAGAAGATCACGTAGAAACGCACACAGCAACCAATCTGTATGAGACTCTGTATAACACCGTTCAACAAACATTCGCTAATCTTACTCAACTAGCCATTGTTACACGACAAGTTTATTAAAAAATACTTTTACAGAAATTTTGTTTAAGTTAAAGTTTTGGAAGGATTCAGCAGCATATTTCAGAGAAAAGAAATGTGGGTTAATGGCTGAAAGAATAGATTCCCTAAAGAAATGTGGGTTAATGGCTGAAAGGATAGATTCCCAAAAGAAATGTGGGTTAATGGCTGAAAGGATAGATTCCCAAAAGAAATGTGGGTTAATGGCTGAAAGGATAGATTCCCAAAAGAAATGTGGGTTAATGGCTGAAAGGATAGATTCCCAAAAGAAATGTGGGTTAATGGCTGAAAGGATAGATTCCCAAACAGTCTTTATAGAAATGGAAAATACACGGACTGGATTTTCAGTGGACTGCGGCATTTTCCCTATGTGGAAGGTACCCTCTGGACAAGAACCCCTGTTCCTCTTGGTTTTTTACCTTTGAAAACCACCATATCAGTGAAATAACTTTGAGGGAGGCGTAAAACAATAGATCTGTCAAGGAAATGGGACCGTTTAGCGAGATAACAACCCTTTCTGTATTTTCTGCCCCCACCCAAAGCGCTTCATCAACAATGGACCATATGTACAGTACCATATGCGTTTGCATTGGTGTTAGGTTCTGTTAATACCAGGTTTGTACATTTGTTTTAAGGGAACTTATTCCATCGATGAGGTGCGGGTTCAAATCCCACTCAGATCAAATAAAAATTGAGAAATTTCTGAGTGCACTTTTCACTCGGTTTCTTTATGTGGAAGAATTGCCAGGCATTGAGCCTGATTTCCTCTGCCACTAAACCTGGCAACGCCGCCATATAAATATAATAATCTTGAGTGCGGCGTAAAACATCCATCAATCAATCAAGAGAACTTTAAACATGAACTCTAAAACATTTATTTAAATTTCGGTCACAGTGATAATTAAATCAAAATGCCTTCAGGATTCTACCAGAGGCAAGTGTGTATTTAAACTATTGATCAAAGAACAACTGGTGACCGTATTTTTATAAGGTGCTTAAAACCAACATTGTATATGTTTATCATTACAACAATGTATGTACAGTAATTATAAGAATATAAAAATACCTTTATTCATGTACTTTGTTTGATTTTTTTGTAACAGTTTATGGTTTCAAATATTGTTTGAAACTTGCCTTTAGTGTGTGATCTCATAAAGTACATGTATTGTAATGAATAAGGACAACAACAACGCAGTAGATTTGTCCGTAATTTGGAAATCAAATTTCAATTTTAAAAAATTGTTTTTGAAAGTCAAATTTAAGTTTATACAAAGTCATTTTGAGAAAAAAATTGATGAAATTATAATAATATTCAGAATAAAAGATCAGGAGCCTGTTTTACTAAGTGGCGTACTTTAAGCAACGTATCTCTACAGTATGGGTTGCTATGGCAGTTACGTGCAAACTTACGCTACGCCGCTTTGTGAAACAGGCTGCTGCTATTTAAACGAAGAAGATGTTGAAAGCTCGTGTTCCCCTCAAATTTACTGCGTGTTAATGTTCTTATTATTATATATATTTTATATCTGGTTCATTCCGCATGTTAGATTGGATGTTTTGTTTTTAGGCTTATTCAAAATTTTGTTGTCTTAATCTTCAGCAGACATTATTTACATGAGGTGAGCTAAAAGATTTATTGATTGATTGATTGGTGTTTGACGCCCCGCTCAAGATTATTTCACAGGGATTTATGAACAGGGCTTAAAGCTGTTTTGAAACAAAACCACATTCATATTAGTTTTCTGGTAGTGATTGATTGTTTGGTGTTTTACGCCGCGCTCAAGATTATTTCACTTATATGGCGGCGTTGCCAGCTTTATTGTGGGAGGAAACCGGGCTCTATGCCCAGAGGAAACCCACGACCTCCTGTTGGTAACTGGCAACCATCCCACATAGGTCATTCGAGTGAAAACCCAGTCAGAAAATTTTCCAATTTTTTTTGGACTGAGCGGGATTCGAACTCGCGACCCATTGGAAGGCTGTTCGGATTGAGCATCCAACGCTCTACCTACTGAGCCACCCCTCTGGTAGCGAGGAGCAAATATGCATATTGTCCCTATTTTTTTAATTTACTCGAAAAAAACCCTAGACCGTTGATGTGTACAAACCATTTTGAAAACCGACTCACACGGCAGATTGTGTACTACCTCACACACCGGAGCAATTTTACCGAGATGATTAACTTAAGTAGGCACTGAAGATCGAAAAATTTAGATATGAATTTTGTACGTTCTGCACCAGAAATTTAATTTGACTTTTTGTCCGCAACACAACGCAAACTAGAAAATATTGCCAGACGTTGTTTATATAACCTTATAAAGGTCCAATAAGGAGCGCAAGTTACGAGTGAATTCCACTTATTTCCTGTCACCGACACTGCATTGCGCATGCGACTAAGCGTTTTTCGTTTCAACATGACATTTAAATCTGACAATATGGAACAAAGTATGTCAAATTGAAAACGTTCTTAATGGCTTCATCTGTCACCAGATATCACAAAATCTTGTAACAATTCTTATGAGACTTGCGCTCCCTATTACCCCAAGAAACCTCAGTCTGTCTCCTCTCAAATGTATTTTCACTGAAGGTTGGTGGGTTTCCTTCCTTACTCGGGTACGAATCCCACTTAGTCCAAAAATTGGAAAATTTTCTGACTGTGTTTTCACTCAAACGACCTATGTGGGATGTGTGTCAGTTACCAGCGGAAGGTCGTGGGTTTCCTCTGGGCATAAGAGTCCGGTTTCCTCCCACAATAAAACTGGCAACGCCACCATATCAGTGAAATAATCTTGAGCGCGGCGTAAAACACCAAACAATCAATCCTTCCTTACTCAACCTGATAATGCCGCCATACATGTATATGTCAAATAATCTTCAGTGCGACAAAAAAAATACCAATCAATCATTTATTTTCTTCCCGCTGCAAAGTTCAGGAAGTTTGATTGATGTTCTAGTCTCTCGGTCCAACAGAAAACTGCCATCGATGAATTGCGTGTTTGAATCCCACTTGGTCTGAAATAAAAACTTTGACTACATGTATACGACCTCACGACGAGTGTCGTCTTATGTGAACTGGGCGTAGAAATCATATAGGGCTTGCAAGTTATTTGGGTCATTTCCGGTGACAAGGGAAGTTATTAAGAATGTTTTGGTTACGTTGCAAAGCCTGTATGACATATTTTGTTCCACAACATCAGATGTTAACGTCATTAGAAACAAAAAACGCACAGCCTTATGTGTAATGACATCTTCAATGACGCAAAATTTGAGCTTCAACATAAGGTCATGTAAATTCAATTCCAGTATAGCAGGATACTATAACAGTGAGCCCAGCCTAATGGACAAACTGCAAAATAATTTTACTTTCTACCAGTTGTTGATTTCTAAAAGGTTGATTTTTCAGAAATTAAAACCAAAAAAGACTTTGTTTTTCTACAAAACGATCACAGCCTGTTTAATATAGCAAGAGATTATTTACAAAATTTACAAGTTATATGTACAGAGAAACCAACAGAATATCATAGCACCATTATTAAAGGCACTTGTATTATAATAACACGAATTTGTAAAACCCACAATTGGCATTTGTTAAAACGATTTTCAGTTTTAATTTTACTTATTTAATTTTCAACAGCTAGTGGACATTTTCCTAGAGGTTCTCCAAATAGAATCTTCTGTCCGTTTTCCAGGCGAAAATCAAAATCGTCGGGCGCTTCAAAAATAAGGACTATGGTAGACCCCAAGTTGAATTCCCCAAACATGTCGCCCTTTGGGACATGGACGCCCTTTTCACCGAAGTCTTTGTCGTAAAATACCCCATGGGAGTGGGCTTTTCCTGTATTCGTTGATAGTTCCTAGAAATAGAAATTTATATAGAAATTGTAAAATCAAGATGGACGAAGTGATCTCAAATTCTAATAATTTTATGACAAATAATATGTTGATTGATGTTTTCTGTTGTTCTCCTGAAACATTGTCTCTGAGTAAAATTTATAACTTCTTAATGTCCTTATAAGATTAAAAATAGGAGGCATTATTAAATTTCACTTCAATACTTCAAATATTTCATGTCACCCTGATCGATTTCTTGAACAAAATAACTTGCTTTATCGTCCGAGTTATAAACCCCCTCCCCCAAGATTATTTCCCTTATAGGACAAATTTTCCAAATTTAGTGTGTGAGGAAACCCATGGCCTTTCACAGAATGTATCACAAGGACCTGGGCCCTGTCTTACGAAGCTGGCGTAAAGTTGCGCATAAGCCTACAACATGGACCAGTTGTGACAAGGGCGTAAGTTCCTATAGCTTTAACACTGATTTACGTCCGACGTAACTTATGCCAGCTTTGTAAGACAGGGCCCAGGTAACCATTCCACTTAGGCTAATCAAAAGAGGACGCTGATAGCTAAAGCAGCCATTCTAAAAAGAATTTGTTCACGTTTTCAGAAAACTTACCTCATCAGAGTAAATCTTGATTGATCCAACATTCGTGGCCCCAACTGCTGTCATGGAGAAAAAACCATGCGCCCATTGTCCGAAATACACCGCCCTCTCATTAAAACTGAACAGTCCCTGCACCCAACGGGCTACCCCAGGGTTCACACTTAGCAGTTCACCTAAAATAGAATATATTCAGAATATTAACGACACAATAAACCAAGCCAGCAATATTTGGATTTACTCACGTCATCGTAATAAATCATGGTTATTTCACCTTGAGAGACTGCATTTCCAACTTAACCTGCTGTCTACTCTTGACACTCTACTAATACATTTTTATTTAAATAAAATTTAAAAAAAAAAAAAACTTGAATTTTTAAATCATTGAACGCTTGTCAGAAATTATCTATATTTACCTTGTCCATATTTATTCTTATTTATTCCTATTTATTATGATATATAACATTCAAACAAAAATGTATATATGTATATAGCTCTACATTTTTAATTTTATTGTCTTTGCCCTTATATTATAATCAATGTTTTATATTTGTTATTTTTTTTAATGATACCATTGTTCTCGACCTTCATGAAAAGAGGTATTTACCTATGATGCAATCGAGATCTAAATAAAGACCATCTATCTATCTAATTCAGCTAGACAAGGGGAGATAACTTGTTTCAGGGGAGATAACTTGTTTCAGGGACATTCAGGTTGATTGCTGGATGATGTTTTACACCACAGTCAACATTATTTCACTTATATGGTGGTGATGCTCAGTAGAGGAGAAAAATAGACTTTTTACGCAAAGGAAACCCCTGACCTTGGACTTACCTGGCAACCCACCCCAGAGGGCGATCAAAAACACACTTAGTAATTGTTTATTTCGAGATACTGGGGGTTCAAAAGACTTTTATTGCCATAAGTTTGTAATGCTATATCTATACAATGGGTATAAAGGTCTACATGATATACCTCTTTTTAACACAATTCCGTGGTTATTTTAGACAAGAAGATTTTCCCTGTGCCCGTGAGTTTTAGTGTTCATAAATATACAATGTGTTTGTATAATTCTATGTAAAGGGAGGTAACTCACCTGGGAAGTGTCTCCTAAAGGACATGGTCCAGTTAACGGGGGAGTGGAATCGATGATAATCTCCTGGTGCCAAATATACGATACAATGGTGAAGAGAATTTCCAGGTTTTAATTTGAGCTGGCCATGATAGTCACGATCTGTTACTAATGCATGATGGGGGTCGTCAGCTTGCTCCCTCGTCCACGTTGATGGACCCAAAAACCCTCTCAATGAATATGTCACTCCTTTAACCTGCTCTAACTTTCCGTTCTCAACTTTTCCAAAATGTAAAACTTTTCCGTCTGCTGGACTTGTCTGGCAAAAAGAAAATAATCCAACCTTAAGTACAATTACTGAATTAGCTTTAAGACATTGCTGGCTTGGTTATATCAACTCAAAACTCTTTCACTGTAAGTACCATAAAATAATAATAATACATTTTGTAGTAACGTAAATGAAAGAATCAGGATATGAGATTATAGGCAAACTTCACATAACTATGGGGGCTCGCAGTGATCGTCCCTCAGTCCCACACAGACCTTCCATCGATACGGTGCGCGTTCAAATCACAATCAGACCAAATACAAATAGAAAAACTGGAGTGGATTTTTAATTTGGTCGCCGTATGTGGAAGAGTTACCAGGTACTCCCCGAAGGTCCCGCCATCAAACTTGGCAACATGGCCATATAAGTGAAATAATCTTGAGTGCGGTGTAAAACATAAATCAATCAAATAACTACGACAGAGCGATCTATAGCCTCTCACTTCAACATAGCTAGGCAATACATCGCTAGATTGTCAGTTCGAACATGACTCAGTCCAAAGAACATTTCAAAGTAGATTTTTCACTCAGTTGTACTATGTGGAAGAGTTGCCAGGTACTCCCTGAAAGTCACAGGTTTCCACTCGGCAAAAACTCTGTTTCTCCTCTCGGACTAAACCTTTGTATATTTATGAACACTAAAACACACGGAAAATCTTCTTGTCTAAAATAACCACGGAGACAAGTTTCTAATTGTGTTAAAAAGAGGTGTATCATTTCAGTGAAAAAGTCTTTGGCATAAAATTCAATCAACAATCAATTTACTCTTGTCTTTGGTGACAACTACTTACCACACAGTGGTCTTGGTCAACTGAACGGACATCTGGCTTAAGTTGTCGTCTAAAAAATTCACCGAGATTTTTGTAGTGTTTTAAATCCTCAATGGCGGCCTCTTCGAGTTTACAGTCAAAGGCCCAGATGTAGAGTTTTAAAACTGGATTTCTCAACCACAATGGCAGATGAAATTGGTTAACTTTTCCCCACAACCTAGAGATTGCTTTTAGAGGCATCTTTCTGTATAAAGTTACCTGTAAGTAAAAAAAAATCATTTTGGTTAGAGGCTGTCAGATTACATTTTGGTTAGAGGCTGTCAGATTTCATTTTGTTTAGAGGCTGTTAGATTACATTTTGGTTAGAGGCTGTCAGATTTCATTTTGTTTAGAGGCTGTCAGATTACATTTTGGTTAGAGGCTGTCAGATTTCATTTTGTTTAGAGGCTGTCAGATTTCATTTTGGTTAGAGGCTGTCAGATTACATTTTGGTTAGAGGCTGTCAGATTCCATTTTGTTTAGAGGCTGTTAGATTACATTTTGGTTAGAGGCTGTCAGATTACATTTTGGTTAGAGGTAGCTAGATTTTTGTAAAAATTGTCTTAAAATTTTTAAATGTAATATTGATATTGTTTTTTATTTTAGCTTGTTTATTGTGATGCCATTGTATTATAACGTTAACAGTTTTACGTCATTCTTGATTGATGTCGTCGTTTTCTAGATTCAGACATTAGAATATTATGAACATAGTTACTCTTGTAAACAATTTCAATGATTGGCCACTTTACACATTTGTTCTTTAGTATTTATGTCAATATTTTGAATCATTATATTTAGTTACATTTGACGAAGACACCGGTATAGGTGCCGAAAGCTTGTGTTGTTCAAAAACAACTATTAACTACGTGGTGATGACTTAATTTTTTATCATTGGTAGCATGTTGTTTGAAAAAAATCACCAGGTAATTCTGAAGCCCTAGTTTGAGCCTCCTTTGTAGATCAAACAATTTATTAAAAACTAAATACTGAGATACTGGTAGCATGTTTTTTTTTTTTTTTTAATCAACAGGTCATTCTGAATATTAATATTTGTGCAGCTGACCAACTGACAAAAATAACAGGGAATATTTATAAATAATCAGCTCACTATATTATCCTTTCTTTTAATACTGTTTTTTTAATTTTTGATCACAGATGTCTTAATTGTGCTTGAAAAAATATATTTCTCAGTTTTATTGAATTTTTTTTTTTTTTTTGTGCGAGAGAAGAAAATAAGAAAAATTTAAAAACGGATTATTAAAAGTTGAAAATCAGCCCAGATAAGAAATTAAAGTAAGCAGAAAAAAATTCATGATTTTCATTTTTAGATTGTAACTCGTCTTTTCACTGCAAAAAAAGAAAAGGAAGTCTTGCAGTGAGAAACAAGTATAACAATGATTATTCAAGAGTTTCAGCATTTAAATAAAAATGTGACAGTAAAAGGGTGGGAAATTGTTGAGTTGAATAATTGTGGGATAGTCATTTGTCATGTTAAGCAGCTCTAGGTTCTTTTATATCCGGCAACTGAATCATATTATGGAAATATCAGTAAATATAGCCCAGCTAGAATTTAAGCCAATATTTGTCAAAAGTTATCATAAGAAAAGAAATATTGAATGAATTTTATCAAAATTCCCCAAACTATCCACTTTACCCGTCTCCTTATTTTATTTCAACTCAAGTACCATAGATTGTATAAAAGAGGAAAATGTTATATAAAAAATTTCTTTGTAACTTTGTTACGGATCTTTTGGTTTATTTGTTTGCTATTAGCATTTGCATCAGATTTCACAAATGATCGCCATACAAAACCGGTCAGTGGATTCCAAAACTTTTCTTCGATAGAAACTTAGAACTTAAAATCTACATTACAATCCTGCTCGCTTTTTTTCTACAGCTCAATTCAGAAAATGTTAAAGCCTCGTATAGAGAGCATTGGAGCTCATTCTTGAGCCAAATAAAAGGAAAAATATAATCAAAGAAAATGGAAAGAGGTACACAGCTGTATATGAAAGCCTTTGCTAACGATTAAGATGCTCTACAAACTTTTTATTTACATGTTTTATTCCAAATAACATTTCATCAGCAGATGTGACGTGTATTTGACCGTATTTGAAGATGTAGAACCTTTTATGCAGTGAGTGCATCCCACTGTATTAAAATCATCTACCAGTGTGTTCAGCTATAAAACATATCACATATTAGAGGATATAAAAATGTAAAAAGGTTTTGCACTAAAATGATAGCTTATAGGATCGTTTCATTTATAAAAACCTAGCTGCCATGTACATTTCATTGGCTGTGTCCTAGGATTGTACAATTTCATTGGTTGATTGACTGGAGGTATGTGATAAAAACATTGAAGCTGGAAATGGGTCTTGCTACAAATTAACGTAGATCTATACAATTATTTTAAGCTGACCACATCGTGACCCAAATGTTCATGTTATAGTTGACGTGGTAAGTGCCAGAATTACGAATTTTTTTCTTTTTAGCAATATTATTATTAGCTATGGTATCAGTTATGATAGGTAGATAAATATGAATGATAAACACAACGTACACAATAAACTGTAAGGAGGAATCAATCAGCTAGCAAGTCAATAATCCACAGGCAAACGCAGGTAATTTAATAATTAATACAATGAGTGTCAGACTTAGTGATTATCATAATGATATTTATCTCAATCTGTAATGAGGAATCAATCAGCTAGCAAGTCAATACAGAGCTATTGATACAGCCCAATAAATTAATTTAATAATTAATACAATGACAGTGTCAGACAGTGATTATCATATTTATGTAGGTGTCTCAATCCACAGAGTGATAGTCTTTCAGTATGATACAGGGGGCCTTCCATTGATAAGGCACGGGTTCAAATCCCATGTCATGGCAACCCATACTGTAGAGATACGTTGCTACGAAAGTTACGCCAAAAAATACATCTACGCAGTTTTGTGAAACAGGCTAATGGATTAGGGACACACTCTGGGGAGTTTGTTGCTTCTATAAAATATGTTCCTCAATATAAATTGTCAACATTGGTATAGGCGGAAAGCCCTTGTTTTAAACTTCATGATAAAAAAATGCTAAACAATTGCCTAATTCAGTTTCATCTAAACTTTCCTACATGTATCTGGAAGCTCGTGTCTTAAGGACTACATGTAGGTGGAATTAATGAGATATTCGGTAAATATAGAGCCTTTCATACAGCCCAATAATCAACAGGTAATTTGACCTAGATAGTATATTAAAGGTAATTTCAATAATAAATACAGTGGGTGTCACATACTGGATTATCATATTCATGTAGAATTCCATCTGGAGGGAAGTTAACATAACAAAGTTTCTGTCATTTGAGAGTACTGGGGCCTGTTTCCCAACATATTTACGACTAGCGTAAAGTTTCTGTGATTTGGGGCCTGTTTCCCAAGATATGTACAACTGGCGTAAAAAATACAGCATTGTATTTAGAAAAATCCTAAATATTAAATTGTGAGTTAAACACTTAAAATGAAAAGAAAAAATGACATCCATTGTTAAATGGTATGTTTAAAAATGTTGCATGGATTTAAAAAGCCTATGGCAATCTGTATCATTTTTGTTCACTTGTTACAGTTAGAGCTAATTTCAAGCCAAAAGTGGCAAATTGTAATCTCTTTTTTTATTTACCCCTGATTTCATGCCAACCAATGATATTCAATGACAAACCAAAAGTGCTGTCAGATTTATTGATGCGTTATGCCACACTCATGTTGATGATTGTTTCACATATATAGTGGTTTAGTGGGGGAGGAAACCGGGCTCTTGATAAGAGCAAACCTTTACCAACTAAACATGCCATGCTCAAGATTATTTAATATGGCAACGTTACCAGGTTAAGTGGAGGAAATTTAGCTAGAAAATTAAATCTAATCCCTGCCTCTTACAACTGCCCCCCCCCCCCCCCTCCCTTCACAACCATGGGGTCATCAAAAACTGCATTAAAATTAAGACTATCCAAGGTAAAGTATTAAAACAGTGGAATGAATAAACAAGAGATCAGTAAAACTGATCCAGGCGACCACCATAGAACACTATGAGAAGTGAGGCTGCTTTTAAACGGATCGCAAAGTTGATATGTGAAATTTATTTCTTCGGTTGGTGGTTGGCTGGACAAGAACAAAGTTTCTTCGGTAGATATAGTGGCTGTTATATGAAAACTCAAAACCATCTTTCTTCAAGGAGGCCGCACATTTACGCTACTTACCGGAGCTACATAATACATGTACATTGTCACTCTGAAACTTCGGGGATTTACGTGCATGAAATACCAGCCGACCGGTAGCGAGCGAAGATAGCCGAAGGATGTTCCGAGTGGTACATTGTATGCACACAGGCCAGTCAGTGATATCGCTTGTTTGAGTCCTGTACACAATTAAAATTTACAAAATCCACTACGATTGTACACATGTTACTAAGATGCATTTAGTGTTTGTTTACAAATCAAAAGATAATGTATATATCTGTCAAAAACAGCCCGTGAAAAGTGAAGAATGGGCGACGTATCATTCGTCTGATGAGTAAATATTTACACATGACGAAAGTCAGTTTAAAAATTAATGGCCAAAAATGTCCCGATTCGTTCAGAAATTAGTAAACTCTTATAAAAAAATCTTCATGCACGATTTGATGTAAATATACGATTGAATAAACACATTTCAGTTACTTTATTGGTAAAAAGCATTTACAATTGCGAAGTCAGTTGCTGTACATAGCTGCCTGAATGCAAATTCGATCGGCAAAATAGTGATTGTACGTTGCCGTGTATTTCATTTCATTTTGAAATATTCCTTCCTTTCATACTCCGAAAAATACAATATGGATCTTCTTAAGTGTCTTAGGGAACACTCTCCTTTAAAAATATTTATTATTGTTACATTTTTGGAAAGAATTTAGGCGTTTAAAACCCAAATTCGAATAGGCCATTTTACCAGCTTCGAACAAGTTAGGAACAGGCATATTGATAAACCATTTCTTGTACTTATAGTTATAGTCGCCCTTAGAAATCTGAAAGGAGTCGATTTTTATACGTTTTAAAATGACCCGAGGATTGCAATTTCACTCTGGGGTTTATAAAAGCTCCGATAAATGTCTGTTTTTCACTACTCTGGACACGGAAATTCCTAAATATCGTCATCAGTGCCAAAAATAGCTTATCTGTCTTTAACTGGGTCGTGCCTTTAAAATGCCTGGTAGGGGCCCTGTGATTGACAGCGGGAAATCGCACTAGCAAACTGATTTCACCACCCCATTTTAGCACTTTTTAATCATATATATTTAAATATCTCACCCATAGTCAGTATATTGGAGACAAGGAAATATATATTAAGATCTGAAGCTGTAAATATGAGGAATTCCTTTTCTTGTTATATACGTATGCTTGAGGTGTCCGTTCGAACCTAGACAAAGTTGGAAGTTATCAGTGAATTACGCGTCCGTTAAAGTAAATTAAACCTCTTAACCGTATTCGAAGATTGAAAAAACAAAACACAAAGCAACCAACAGATGCAACATGAGATTTTATTTGCTCATTTTCAAAATTAGTTGAAGTTGTAAGAAAAAATAACCATACGGCGTCAGTGGGGTTAGCCGACTTATCTGCTGTCGCCATACGATGTCTTCGGTAATGAAGCAGGCTAACACTCTAAGTTCCAACGCCAAATGGCGACAGCGGTACCGAATGTTTTAAATGAGCAGCGAGTGCATAACAAGGCCATAGAGTTAACCTGCGTATAACATTTTACGAACATCCTTTCATTACTTTATAACAGTGATAAAAACATAATGGCCAGTGGCCGCCATTTTGAATATGCAAATGAGCAAAAAAGTACATAGTGCACAACGAGACCATAGGGCTAACATGCGTAAATTAGTTTACGAAAATCCTAGCCTTTCTTTACTTTAGGAGAAAAGTGACAAAAAGAAGAAAAACAAAATGGTCGCCCAGCGGCCATTTTAATATGCAAATGAGCAAAAAAGAAAATAGTACGCAACGAGGCCATAGGGTTAACCTGCGTACAAAGTCTTACGAAAATCCTCTCATTACTTTAGGAGAAAAGTGATAAAAAGTAGATCAACAAAATGGTCGCCTAGCGGCCATTTTTATATGCAAATGAGCAAAAAAAATAAATGTTGCACAACTAGACCATAGGAGGAACGTGCGTGTGAAATTTAAAGAAGATCCAAATAGGACTTCTCTTGGAATCGCGGTCACAAGAGAGTAAAGCGATAAAAAATAGAAAAACAAAATGGTCGCCTAGCGGCCATTTTAATATGCAAATGAGCTCAGAAAAATAGATGTAGCCCAACTAGACGATATGGGGAACCAATACAAAAACATTTCATCAAGATCGGCCTGGTGGATTTCTAGATTCCGCGATCACAAACTATGTAGGTAAAAATCACAAAATGGCTGCCAGCGGCCATTTTAATAAGCAAATGAGCAAACAAACTAGATGTTGCACAACTAGACCATAGGAGGAACGTGCGTGTGAAATTTAAAGAAGATCCGACTAGGACTTCTCTTGGAATCGCGGTCACAAGAGAGAAAAGCGATAAAAAATAGAAAAACAAAATGGTCGCCTAGCGGCCATTTTAATATGCAAATGAGCTTAGAAAAATAGATGTTGCACAACTAGACCATATGGGTAACCAATATAAAAACATTTCATCAAGATCGGCCTGGTGGATTTCTAGATTCCGCGATCACAAACTATGTAGGTAAAAATCACAAAATGGCCGCCAGCGGCCATATAAATATGCAAATGAGCAAACAAAATAGATGTTGCACAACTAGACCATAAGGGGAACATGTCTGTAAAATTTGATGAAAATCCGACCAGTAGTTCTCTTGGAATCGCGATCACAAGAAAAGTTTACAGACACCGGACGACAGACGACGGACGACAGACGACGGACGACGGACGACGGACGACGGACCACGGACAAAAAGCGATTTGATAAGACCACCATGAGATCATGGTGGTCTAAAAATGAGATCTTTGGTTTTCACGAAAAATAAAAAGCTCTATCCTACGTTTGACCTGATTTCATGAAAACTTACCGTTGAGTTGTAGCGTAGAATAGAAACATCAGCAGGGGAAAGGAAGGACCATAAATGGTACCTTGTTTTCGATTTTTTAACTGTACTTGTTTTACTTCGACTGTATCGTATAAGTCGTATAAAAGTCTTAGTTGGTAAAACAGCCAGACGAGGTCCTAACATTACCAAGTCTCGAGCATTCACATGAACAGTTAAATATTTCCACGATCGCTTCAGGCCATGAGCTGATTTTCTTCCTAAACGACCGACTCCAACACCGCCCATATAAAGACAGAATCGGAGGCGAAATGAGCCGTATCTTCTCGCAACGATGACGATGAGTATAATTCCAGTATATGTCAAAGTTTGATCAAACATGTTTGGTTGATTTCAGAAATGAACACAGCAAAATAAACGTTACATTCACAATAAACTACCCACAAGGTAGTGAAGTTTGTTAGCAATTGGTTTGTAGGCACATGTGTCACACTCAGAAAATATTCTTTTTATGTCAAATAAAGAGATACTGTTACACAAGCCTTGTATTAAAAGAAAAAAAAGTTTAAATGCACTTGTAACGGTTTAACATGTAAATGAAACACTTCTCAAATACATGTACCACAGTAAGGAGTTCAAAGTTCAAATAAACCACAATAGTGTCCTGGAACAAAGTTCATCTGCTTAAAAATCCTCACAAACAATACGACTTAAAATGAACTTAAAGTCAAAACTAATGACCTATTTATTCTACAATGCTTAATACTCGCTAAAAGTTATTAATCAACAATGATTTTTTAATTTCAACGTCAATATTTCAAATTGTGATTTTAATACGTAAATTTGTCCTTAATTCAGAATGAACAAAAGGATGCAAGTGAAGAAATTTGAAGTTTGTATGAAACTAGTAAATAATAATACGTTTTTTTTTTAGTTAGTGACAAAAAATGCTGAATTGCAAAAATAATTTTTTTTTTTCTTTTTTGGGAAAATTCCTAACTTCCTAAATCAATGCATAGCAGTTCACAACTAGACCTACTGTATATTGTTAAGAGTTAGTCCTTCAAGACAGAGATAAAAGAAAATTTGTCAATATATCGCAATAGAATTAATCAATAAATAATCCGGCTTAATTGATCATAAGATCACAGCTTTCTGTGAGGTATCCAGTGTTGATGTAATTTACCGTATATATCATAAGCCTGTGTAACACTTGGTAAAGAAAATATTGCGTCAGAAACCCCTTAACAATTGGGTAACGCTAAAGTCAGAAACCCCTTAACAATTGGGTAACGCTAAAGTCAGAAATCCTTTAACAATTGGGTAACGCTAAAGTCAGAAACCCCTTAACAATTGGGTAACGCTAAAGTCAGAAATCTCTTAACAATTGGGTAACGCTAAAGTCAGAAATCCCTTAACAATTGGGGAACGCTAAAGTCAGAAATCTCTTAACAATTGGGTAACGCTAAAGTCAGAAATCTCTTAACAATTGGGTAACGCTAAAGTCAGAAATCTCTTAACAATTGGGTAACGCTAAATCAGCAATTATTGATATTTATCAGTGGCTAAAAGACCATAGATGTAGGTAAACCAGATTCCACAATTTTCTATGGCTAAAATATCAAGGCGGCATCATAGCAATCCATACATGTCCTGTAATATGTACAGTCAGCTATCCTGCGAGGCATCTAGTTGCACATCTACAATTGTCTAGTAATTATTACAATGTATATATGTCACTAATAGTAATACTACAAATATTCAGTGTCCCCTTTAGAACAAGGCTTAGTTCACAGTTCATTAAACTTCCAGTTCAGGCTGACATATATACCCCTGATCAAATGAACAGATAAATTCCCTTTGCACAGAATAATAAATCCAAAGGAATATACAAAAATTCCCTGTATAAATTCCATCAACCGACTAAAGCAACCCGTATCTCTCTCTCTACTCATTAACATTACACAGCTAGTCTAAGCCACATGGGTTTTTGACATTCACATGAGGCCATATAAATACTCGCTTCCCATTGGCTGAATATGAAATGCCTAGAGTTCAAGGGTCAATTGAGCGACCCACTTCTGACAAAGGGAGGATCAGACTATGCATGGGCCATCCCATGACTCACTGAAGGGGTTGACAATTCCATCAACTATTTCATCACTGGCTATAGGGGGGATACATATATATTAATATTTTAAGAAAACAATAAAGAAATATTTTACATTATGATCAAGATTACTTCCCTCATCCCAAAATTAATATATGGTATTAGCTATATAGCATCGTTGTATTAAACAAAGAATAATTAAATTTCGGTTTTTTATTATACCATACTCAAGATTATTTCCAATATATGTTAGCATTAAGAAAATTTGATTTTAAAGGAAACTGAATTCTATGTCAAAAAGCTTAGAGCACATTAGTGGAGCACATGCTGGATTTTCTTATTAAGTACTCCATTAGTTTCACTAATTAGTTTTGCGTAATACATTTCGATGAGTGAAAAGTCACTCCGAAAACTACTACTGTATTATTAAGTACTCAATGACCATAATTCTACTATTTTAAGAAATCATCATTCCCACTTATATTCCTATTTAAACATTTCTTTTCCTAAGAAAACCATTTTTTTTATTGCTGGCGATAAAATAACGAAGAAGTTTTCTCAAGAAATTTGAAAGCAAAACTGATCTTCTTTAATAAAAAGTAAAACCGCTAGACTTGATTGAGCAGATAAACTACAACGTGCTTGTCATATATAACAATTTAACATTTTAAACTTAAATTAAAAACGTAAATTTTTAATTTGCATAAAAAATGAAAATCTTCAATTAAACCTAAAAATAAGAGTTTTTAAAACGGCATGAGCTGCAAAATTTCAGACTCTTTTCATGAATTCCAATTATCGAGAGAAGTTGAAGCAAAAAAATTAAAGAACGGACGTTGAAATACGAAAGCTGTAAAGTCAGTAATAATGTAATAAGTTGAAACAGGCGAGTGTATAAGTACATTTTTCTTTCTTATCCAAACTATCTTAGTGAAAATCGCCCAGATTGAAATCAGCTGTTATTTATTAATACTTCTTGATAAAATTAACAAATAGCTAATTCTTAATTAATTTCAACGAAAGTTTCATTATATTTGGAAGCTCATGCCAGTTTAAAAAAAGAACACAATTTCACATTGAACTTAAAAATAAAAATTTAAAAACTTTACCAGGCTGAAGATAAAGCTAATGGATTCGGCCAGCCATAACGCCAGGCTTACGCCACACATTAACGCCATAGTGATAGTCGTTCAGGTGAAATCTCGAGTCTGATGTCGTAGACTGAAGTTAAAACAGTATGAGGTGGGCTTTATATCTGTCCGATGTCTATATATATATTTGTGAGAAAGGCTAGTGGAATAATACCAAGTTCTGGAACATGTCGCTAAATGTACAATCGTCAAAACAGATAAGAACAAATTTTCTTATCAGTAAAACTTTGGAAAATTTGTTTACAGGACAACATCAGGTGACTCAAGAAATTGTTCTTATTTTAAGTCCGCAGATTAAACTTTAATAGGATGAAAGTCAACAGATGGCTCTGACCAGATGGGTTTTTGTTTGTCATTTTTTATTTGTTTTTTGTTTTTTTACGACTAAAACCGAGCCAAAACATAGCAGTGTTGTTATCATGAGTTTGAGATGTTTTGATTGGACGATGGACTGTCACTGACATCCAATGGAAAGGCTTTATTTCAATTATGATGTAGAGTCATTTGGTTTGAAAAGTTTCCAGGTGGAAATATTTTGAGCTTTTTTTTTCCATCGATGCGGCGCAGCTTTGAATCACACGCAGACCAAATAAAAACTGAAAATTTCTGAGTGGAGTCCCCCCCCCCCAACACTTAACCTTGCAAACCAGCCGTATAAGTCAAATAATCTTGAGTGTGGCGTTAAACATCGACCAATCAATCTACATCATCTGAGTTTTAAATCCCTTACTTCCCTGTGATGTTAAGTGAATTAAATTTTTTTAATCAAAGTTTTCGAAAAACCAACATTTCACAGGTTGGCAAAACCAGAATTTTGAATTTCTTGTCAAAAGTACTATAAAGAGCTTTTTTAACCCTATATTTAGCAGCTCATGCCACTTTTCTGTTCGAACAAAATTTTGAAATTATTGGATATTTTTTCTCAAAAAGTACACTTTAAAGTGGCATGAATTTCCAAAATTCACACTTTTTTTCATAATTTCTGATCGTCACGACAGTAAGAGGCTTTGAAGGCCATCGAAAAACTAAATGATTGGCGTTGGAAATTGGAATGAGGAAAATCCATACAGTATGTGGCCTATACGAACCAGAATAGTGTTCGAAAAGGAAACAAAATTTACCGGTAAATAACCGGGAAGACCATTCATTCATTCTAAGCCTAAGTTAGTTGAAATCAATACTTTATCGTATATTTTCGAGACCAGAAGCCTTAAAAAGCTTCTGAATTATACGTCTTCAGAAAAATAGCCGAAAATTTCAACATTCTGTTTTTATGTCAAAATATCAACATTTTGGCAGCTCATGGCACTTACATGTACATCCGTCTGTTCAAATTAATTTTTTTGAATTTTCGTAAAATAAGTGAAATATATCCCTACATCATTTCAGGTGACCTTGACCTCTATTTTAGAAGACATGGAAAAAGACTGTACTAATTTATCCATCATGATCAAACAGTGGTTCCTTAGCCCTATTCTTTTATTATCTATAAATGGCGCAAAAAGTCGTAATAGAATTGCAAAATGCCGTCATTGAAAAAATTTTATAAAAAAAAATTCATTTGTCTGTGTATATAAGGTACAGTAGACCGGAAGACAATATTATCTCAGTCTTTGACCTTTGACCTGGAGAGTGGCAAGATTTCTCACGATGTTATCAAAGGTGTGACGGCCTTGGAGCAGGGAAGGGAGGTTACTCTGTCTTCCTTGGTGCAAGGCAGACCAGACATGCCACCATGACATGATAGTATTTTCCCATCCTGCCTGCAGGGCTTATCTCACGACCCAAATAAAAACACCAAAATAAATGGCCTTTTTAATCTTCTTTCAAGTACAAATAAACTTGAAGACATACATAGAGATAAGGTAGAATGTTAAATCAAATATATTTAAATCTGTGACGTACAAAGTGTCATCCAGATGTCACTAAGAGCTTATCTTAGTTGAAAGTTTCGCTTTTCTAAAATGTACGGAGATGACCAAAAATCTTATAGCTAAATACATTTTTTACCGAAAAAAAAAAAAAAGAAGGGATTATCCAACAGTCAACTGGTACAGAGGTGACCAGGGTAAAATATTGTTTAGACAAAAATGAAAAAAAAAAATTTGGCGTTAATCTGTCTCGTAAATTGTTGAATCCAGTCAGGTGATCTATAATGGTGACAATGACCAAAGCACTGATGGGTTGGCTAGATTTTTAAAACAAATAAACATTTGACTTTCTTTTGGGTGAACGCACGGAGATCTGTCAGGGCATAATCTAGCGCAAAAGTTTGGGCATCCAATATTAAGGCTTGACAATACCATCCCAGGGCCCATGAAGGCTGCATGGAGAGAACTCCTACTTTAAACCACCATTTCTGTCTAACATGTCCCTAGTATTTAGGTTTTAAATACTTTGCAGAGCTGTTTTTACTTGTATTCAATATTTAAAGCAACAATCCCGACCATTTTTTTCTCACACCCTGGTTTGGGCGCCCAAACTGCAGACGCTCAAACCCCATATATGGGCTCAAAATCAGACTAGATTAGGCCCTGTCTGTGTGTACGCACAAAAACTTGGGAGCAAACACAGAAAACTGGGTGTGCGCCCAGAAAACTAGGGGCGCGCACCGAAAATGGGAGCACACACAGAAAACTAGGTGCACGCACAAAAAAATGATTGCACTCACAGAAAATGGGAGCACCCATAGAAAACAAGGTGCACGCACAGAAAACTAGGGGCGCGCACAGAAAACTGTATGCACACACAGAAAACTGTATGCGCTCACAGAAAACTGTATGCACGCAAAGAAAACTGTATGCGCTCACAGAAAACTAGGGGCGCGCACAGAAAACTGTATGCACACACAGAAAACTGTATGCACTCACAGAAAACTGTATGCACACACAGAAAACTGTATGCGCTCACAGAAAACTGTATGCACGCACAGAAAACTGTATGCACAGACAGAAAACTGTATGCACAGACAGAAAACTGGGTTTCTTTTCAAACAAGAACCTTTAATATCCCACAATTTTTTGAGTGACGACTTTTTCGCTTCAGTCTTATTAGACATATGTATGGTAGCATAGTTTAGATTAGTAACTGATCCCTTGTACATGTAGAATGTTGACACAGATGTATAATAAATATGCCTGTCTCACGTTGGCTCACACATGTTAGGTTCAAAAGTACAAATTACTGGTTTTACATATATATTTCTTCTGAGAATTTTGGTATATAACTAACAATTTTAAGCACCCTGGGAACGTTCTGGTTGTAGCTGTTGTTATTCACAAAAGATTGATTGATTGGCGCTTAACGCTACACTCAAGATTATTTCATTTATATTGCAGAAAAACCTTTTAAACATCAAAAACACATCGTCAAACCCCAAAAATTGACAGAAATAAAACTTAGTAAAACCGGAGTATAAAAACAGGATATAACACAATTTTTCTTAAAACAATAACTTATTCAATACACAGGAGGTCAGGTAGAAATCTTCACACAGATTATTACTGAATTTTATATGACAATCAAGCTGTGGGGCAATTCTTAATATCCACCTGTTACCCAAAAGGGGACCCAAGGGTAAGTCGCCTCTTACGATCAAGTACCTTGGAAAGCTATGGTGAAATTCCTTTCATCCACAGGTACCCACAAGGGGGCCTGGGCCCAAGGATAAGTCGCCTCTTATGATCATGCATCTTGGGAAGGCTGAGTGTCTATTCTTATCTCCCTTTACCCACACGAGGACCCAAGGATTTTTCGCCTATTACGATCAAGCACCTTGGGAAGGCTGAGTGTCTATTCTTATCTCCCTGTACCCACACGGGGACCCAAGGATTTGTTGCCTATTACGATCAAGCACCTTGGGAAGGCTGAGTGTCTATTCTTATCTCCCTGTACCCACACGGGGACCCAAGGATTTGTTGCCTATTACGATCAAGCACCTTGGGAAGGCTGAGGGTCTATTCTTATCTCCCTGTACCCACACGGGGACCCAAGGATTTGTCGCCTATTACGATCAAGCACCTTGGGAAGGCTGAGGGTTTATTCTTATCTCCCCGGAACCTACACAGCGAGTTTTCTCAAGAAATGCATGATATTATTAACTTTTTTCATCTAAGTTTTAAGGAAGAGAATTTCCAACAATAAGGTACTTTTTCCAAAAAAGGCGTCATTTTGTTTTTGACATACTTTCTAAGACAATTCAACCAAAGAGTTCTCCCACGCACTGTGACTATTAATAATCTAATTTGGGATCTATAATACCAAATAAATACACGTCGTGTGAATTTCATCAGTATTTGTTCATTAGAGGTTACGATATCCAAACTTATATATATCCTATTAATTCAAATCGCTCTTTCAGTGAAGAAGATTTTCTCTGTGTTCAGTGTTCATATTCAGAAACAGACGGGCACAGGGAAAATCTTCTTGTCTAAAATAACCATGGAGACAAGTTTCATATCGTGTTAAAAGAGGGTATGTCATTTAGACATTTATACGCAATCATAAATTGTTGTAATAAACTAAACCTATGATATTTCATTAGGTTGACGACTGACAGGAGCTTAGCCTTGGTCAGTAGAATTTTCTGGAACACTTTGTAATATCTTGACAATGCTTACGCATCTTCAGCTAGGGCAAGAAAATTGGTAGACTGAGATTGAACTGAATATGATTATGGGACGAGAAACTTAAAATTTCATTAGGTTGATGACAGACAGGAGCTTGTTCATAAATATAATAATAATTGTTTCTTGCTAAAACAAGAGTTTAAGAAACTCATAATACGCCCCCAAGGGTAAATTCATTGTAGCACACTATCTTCATATTCAATATTAAAGACATGCTTTAAACAGAATTTCAGCTGGTAGAATCTTTCAGTCACCTATAAAACGAATAAATGAAATCCCTACCTGCCATTGAATATGATCAAATTCCGTTCCTCCAACCAGTGGAGGTGTAAAGTTTTTATAACACAGATAACTCATACCCGAACCAACTGTGGGAACGACAACCCATTTTGACCTTAAAGCTTGGGGAAAGGTCGATATTGCACTAGAGCCTGAAAAAGAAAGTAAGAATTTGATAAAATAATTAATAAATAACGCTATCAAATTTATTTTTATCTTTAAAGAAAGTAAGAATTTGATAAAATAGTGATTAAATAATGATATCAAATCTATTTTTATCTTTAAAGAAAGTAAGAATTTGATAAAATAGTGATTAAATAACGCTATCAAATTTATTTTTATCTTTAAAGAAAGTAAGAATTTGATAAAATAGTGATTAAATAACGCTATCAAATTTATTTTTATCTTTAAAGAAAGTAAGAATTTGATAAAATAGTGATTAAATAACGCTATCAAATTTATTTTTATCTTTAAAGAAAGTAAGAATTTGATAAAATAGTGATTAAATAATGATATCAAATCTATTTTTATCTTTAAAGAAAGTAAGAATTTGATAAAATAGTGATTAAATAACGCTATCAAATTTATCATTCTTCTACATGTACATGGAATTGACCGATTGATGTTTTACGCTACACTTCACTTATAACTTATATTTCACTTATAATGGCGACATTGTCAGGTTTAGTGGGAGAAAAAAAACCTGTGATTGACATTGGAAAAGGGAAACGGGAAAGGGAAATTAAACAGCCTGAAATATGTTCTAAAATGAACAAAATACACGTCATCTTTTAATTTATATCTGCCCGATACACAAATTTGCATTGAGATTATGCAGATGTGACAAATTTCGTAAGATCCATCAATCTTTATAATAATTAAGACTAAATACATGAACATGATACTTCATGAGTTTGACAATTATTTGACTAATTATTAAATTTATAATTAAGTAATAGAGCAGACAACAGATTAGGAGTTGTGTTAATTGGTAGTTTCAATGTGACAACCTCTTCTAAATATTATTGAACGGACGGACAGACGGACGGACGGCGGCTATCCCCCTAGTTCAGACAGGGGAATCCACAATCATTGCAAGTATTACTGAAAAGATCAACTTACTTTGTAATGTTCTTATTGTGGCCTTTGACCTTAGAGCAGATTTTGACTGCAATAAGACAGCAAACCCATTCATCTTCCCGCAAAGGCACCTTAAAACAACAGATGACTCTGAATGTCAATTGGTATTAACATGTGGCTTAAGAGATGATCACATATTTAAAGTGACATGAGCTGCCAAACTTGTGCTCTTTCTTAGGATTTCAAAATTCAGTGCGCGACATTAGTGGTGGACCGATAGCAAAATCTATCGTATATTCGGTCGGTCTATGGTAAAAAAAAAAAGTGGTGGACCAAATGTCTATGATACATTTTTGAAGTAGGTGAACGTGAAATTTATTAAGTTGGGCAAAGTTGATGGGAAAGTATAAAAGTTGTATTCATAATTTAAGCGCTTTGCGGCATCCCGATTTTACAATGGTGACGCCAAACAGCTTACATCCATAGGGGAACGCCTTCGCTGGGTCAGGGCTTGTCAGCCGTCTGAGAGGTGACGGCCAGTAGTCAGTAGTGACCGATAACGTCTCCACGCCTGTTGTGCAGGCAGTGACAAGCTTATGGACTTATTACGTCATGTACAAGTTTCCCGGGAAAAGGCAGCACAGCGTTGCGCAAACGTCTCGCTTCAAAACAAAGTGTTTACACGCTGGGAGAATTTAATTGCTGAGAAATAAATGTTACAGGGCACAAGGAAAGTGAAACAAAGACAGTACAGCTAAAGGGTCTAAGAATTTCATGTCAATTCGCAAGTCACGTATGTTTAATAACCGGTAGTTCAATTTACCGAACTTATGGTGATATTACATTGGTATATCATATGTAATATCACCATAAGTTCGGTAAATTGAACTAAATAACCGGGTACTTAAACTAGTACGTAAAAGTAAAGAAACAACGGTACGGCGTACCGAAAGTGAGATTAATTTGACACCTTCAAACCTTTGCAGTTATTCAACTTATTGTACGGTACCTAGTAAACAAAAAATTAACACTTCTAAAAGATAATATTTTAACAGTCTGTTGTGTATGCATAAATGACATTGACAAGCAAAATTCAACCTTTGATAACATTGACTTTTTAAAAGCTACCGGTAGTTTTAAAACACGTTTAAAATTAAATGCTACCTGATACACCATACATGTAGGCCTACATACTCTCTAAATACAACAGTGGGCCTACCTCGTAATAACCGTCGTAACAATTTGTCAACAACACTTGTCTGAAAATCAGGATATATTTCGGGACAAAAAAGAATTCATATATCTATTAATAATTATATATAATACATATATACATCTAGTTTGGGCCATGATGAATTGGGTTGGTCTATCATAATCTCTATCTTCATGGACCAAATGTCTACGGTGAATATTTCCCCAATGTCACGCACTGAAAATTATTGGCTATTTTTCCCAAACAGTACAAATAAAGAGCTTTTCGTTGATATCAGCCTCGAAATCATACGTTAAAGGGGCATGAGCTGCCAAAATGTTCATATTTTGACGTTAAAACAGAATGTTGAAATTATTGGCTATTTTTCTCAAGACGCATAATTCAGAAGCTTTTTAGTGCTTCTAGTCTCGAAAATGTACAATTAGGTATTGTTTTGAACTAACTTTGGCTTACAATGAATAAATGGTCGTTCCGGTTATTTAAATTTTGTTTACTTTTCGAAAACGTTTTCGCTTCGTACAGGCCACATAGTGTATGGATTTTCCTCATTCCAACGCCAATCATTTAGTTTTTCGATGGCCTTCAAAGCCTCTTACCGTTGTGACGATTCGAAATTATGAAAAAAGTGTGAATTTTGGCAGCTCATGCCACTTTAAGTAATTGTTTACAAATATCAAACACATAAAAATAAACTAATGCATCATGACCACCACTGAACTGTAAGGCTCTTAGAATACAACAAAAACGTCGCCATAAGCAAACTGTTTTTAGTCATTAAATGACAAAAAGCCCTTCTGGGAAATGTTGAGAAATGGTCCAGGTCTTACAAAGCTGGCGTAAATTTGCACATAGGCTTGCAACATGGACAGCTTGGCTTGTGTCCAAGGTGTAAACACCTATAGTTGTAACACATATTTACGTCCGATGTAAGTTACGCCAGTTTTGTAACACAAGGCCCAGGGTCCTGTTTCACAAAGCGGCATAGATGTATTTTTTGCGTAACTTTCATACTAACGTATCTCTACAGTATGGGTTGCTATGGCAGTTACGTGAAAACTTACGCTACGCCGCTTTGTGAAACAGGGTCCTGGATATTAGAAAGTTTTCTGGGCGCGTTCTCCGGGCTAAAAAATTGGACCCGCAGGAGACTGTGCTAGGAAAGATCAGTTGAATCGCCTGGTACTTACAAAGCAAAATGGCCCGCCTTCTCTTAGTTTCAGAACAAATAACGATAAATTTTCGACCTTATACAAAGTAGAGACTGGTAACGTTTTTAAAATAACTACAAATTCCCTCTTTCTCTTGACAATCTGATAACATGGAGGAAACTGGAAGCGACCCTTACCAAACATGGAAGAGCAAAGATCAACTGAGGTCAATCAGAAGAGTGACAGAAAGCTTAATGTTAACTGCTGGTCACTTCCAGTTCTTCAACAATTTCAGCCTCATTAGGACATGGATTTATGCCTTGTGGTCATTTTTGAAAACGTGCGTGGCACGCATATGGGTCAAACATGTGAGTAGATATTTCGGTTTATTTCAAAACACATGCTTAAATAAAATGGAGCAATTTGTTTGTTCAGAACCAAATTTCAACCGCTACGCGTATAGCTAGTCATTAGCAACAAGATAGAGAGCTCAGAGGAAATTTTCATTTTTAATTCAAACGTTATCCACCATCTGAGCAATTCACCAAAGTGAATTCCTTACCCGCCTCCTTGTTCAATAATCTGATTCTTCATGTCGTCAGAACGGAATTCACTATCCGCCATTGTTTATCCAGTAATGCTATGAAGCGACTAGAATCCAACGGGATGAAAATATCTTTGCGCATGATCGAGATCGGTTGCCATGGTTTACTTCGGCGACCCCAATATTCGTAGGAGGTTGAGGTTGTGTTGAAAGAATGTAAAAGTAAAATTATCTGCTTATTTGATGAAATAAAAAATAAAAAAAATTGTCATTTTGCATTTTTGGCAGCCACATGCTATCGCCAGCTTCAGCGATTTATCGGATCGCTTGAAAGTGTGCAGCCATCGCGAGACTGATTGACTGACAATTACCCCCCTTTTGGTTAAACGGTTTACGGTGTTTGTGGCCGTTGTTTTTTTTTTGAAAGACACGATTTGAAATTATCTGTAACAAAACAATAAATATTTCGGAATTTTACCGATAAAAACCACTCGAAAACTGTGAAACATGTTGTCATCAACACAGGAATCTTAAGCCTAGCCCACACGAGAGGCGCCGGCTGAGCTGCCGGCCACGCGTAGCTGGGAGCTAAGCTGTTTCCCCCGTGTGCGCGTAAATTTTGGTGAGATTTTCGCCTCTCGAGGCGGTGAGGAAAGTATATAGCATGTTTGATATTTTCTGCCTCTCGTGGCAAGAATCTCACCGTGTGCGCACAACGTAAGCTGCCGGCTGAGCTGAGAGGAGGGATAGTCCAATCGCGCGTACTTATTCAATCATGTGACCACTTCGAATATTATGTAACACGGGTAGTGACACTTGTGCAGGACAGTGAACTTGGGTGACAAGGAACTGGCCTCAGCCGAGAGCTCATCGTCTGCGCTGAAATCTGTAGCTGCTCCCTTGGCCACGCGTGCCTTGTAGCTCAGCCGGCGCCTCTCGTCTGCGCTAGGCTTAAAGAAACGAAAATTCTGACTTAAGGTTAAGTTTCATATTTGTCCAAAACAGCATAAAAGAAAAGGTGTTGGAGATGTTAAATTCCGACGACCAGCAAATGTCAGAATATAGATAACGAGTTTGATTTAACTTGTTGAATTACCGACTGATCTATTTTCTGTCGTTAGGGGGTGACGCTGCGGTTTATTCACCGATCGGTCACTTTCCCCAAACTGAAACTAGTGATAAACAGATTGGGGAATGTTCTGATCGGCGAGTTGTCCATCGATCGACGGATAAACTGTTGTCGTGGAACTCGATAGTTCGGCGAAAAAGCGAATGAGGCCTTGAAGGCTTGAGGGCAGATAGAGAGGTAGAGAGGTAATTTGTGTCCAAACTTTCCCCACCGATCGACGGGGTCTATTCTCCGTCGTTCGACGGTTTATCTGTTGATTGATCGACAACCCGCCGATCGGCGACTTTTCCCAACCTGTGTATTGATTGAAATAGGACAGTTTGTTGTAACTTGTTCAGTTGTCCCCTTATTTTCATCCTCTGCTCTTACCTGTATTTGAAGACTTGCATTTTCAACCTCAGAGTCAAACAAGGTTCATATCTAGAGGGTATCTGCTGTATAATGTACAACAGGCAACGTGCTTGTTGTTGTTGTTTGACACAGAAAAAACCGAGCCGCTTACAACCATGAAAATTGAAAGAAGGAAAACAAAATCATAAATATCTGTGGGTTTTACTGCATGAAATCTAGTAAGTGAACGTTTAAGTTTTAGTTTAAGTTTAAAATACTTGAAAGATTTATTTGAAGTTAATTTTATCTTTTGATTTATTGCTAAATTATAATGCTATTTATATTTTTCAACGTTGTCAGGGGCCAATCCACATTAACTTTCACTTTCTGACTGTGTTGAACTATTTTAACTTTGAACTTGACGACAGCCACGTGACAATAGCTTCAGAGTTAGAATTTAGATATATGCTCTTACAATTCATCCGAATTCTCTCTCAATTTTGGGGTTATTTCCATTCAACAATTTAGCACTTTAGAAGAAAGCATAGCATGTAGGCCAACATCAATACAATACAATACAATACAATACTTTTTATTACACGACCTTGTAGTTACAAGAGTATGGTAATACAAACAAACATATATACATTAGGAAACAATACTTAAATATAGAAGTCGTTGCCATTTGAGGCTTAGGTGTCGGTGCTCAGCCGGACAAAATCCCCAGTCTATATAAATACAGGTTGTGAATGGCAGTATGTGTTTTGAAGAGCAGATGGTCAGGTGGGTTGAATAAAAAGTTGAGTTGTTTGTTTTTATCTTTGATTTCTGGTGGGATAAGGTCTAGAAGTTGCTTTCTGTGGTGGTTAAGTGCAGGACAATCAAGTAGGAAATGTTGTTCATTTTCAACTGCTGTGGTGTTGCATTGTTTGCAGGTTCTATTTTGCCGTATGATATTCTTTTGTCGTCCCTTCTCAATTTCAAGGTGGTGGGAGCTTGTCCTAAGTCTGGTAATCGTCTGTTGTGTTGGTTTAAGGAGTTGCCTCATTAGGTATGGTTGGAGTGTATATTGTTTGTATATCAGGGAAAGAAAATTTAGTTTGGTATCAGGTTGTTTTACTTGCTGGAAGAAAAAAGTGTTGTATTTTCCTTGAAGATGTGTTCTGATTTGTGTTTGTTTATGTTTGGTGAGTTTTTGGTTGTTTGTGCATGTGGAGGCCAAAGTGTGTAGATCAGTTGCTTTGATGTATTGATCAAGGTGTTTGTTCCAATTGTTTTTAGATTCTGGATTGGTTGTGTAGTAGTCATAGGTAGATTTTGGTAGAGGATTGGTGGTTGTTTGGAGTCGGTGTTTATATTTTAACGCTTTTATAATAATGTCGTGGATGAGCGGATATTGTCCAAGTTCGGCTCTGCATGCGATGTTAGTTGTTTGTCTTGGTACAGAGAGAGTCCACTTGCAGTATTTTAGTAATATTTGTTCATATGGTAATTGATCATACTTTTTGCAGTTGAGCCAGGAGTTTGTGTTATTATCATGTTTATTGAGGAGTTTGATATCAAGTCCCCATATTTCACTATTGTAGAGGAGGATTGGGCTGATTAAGGTGTGGAATAATTTGTTTTTCAGTTCTTTTGGAAAGTTACAGTTATTGGACATTTTCTCCAGTTTAAACAGGGCTTTTAGTAGGGGTTTCAGGCCATTTTTCAAAGTGCTCTGTAGAGATCTAAAATTGAGGCTGTTGAAGAGCACAGGCATTACGATTTTCAAAACAGTTTGAATTTCGAAAATCCGTGCAGTATTTTTCATTCTACAACAATTTTACTACTTCGAAACAGGGGTCATTTTTAGAATTTCATTTGTATGTAAAAGATAGGAACTCATTAAATATTCATGGCACACAGCCCCATGTTACAAGTATAGGAAAATGTTGAAATTGTTTCTAAAATAAAAAGTAATAAAGCTTTCTGGCTGAAAATTTCAAAACACATGCAATTTTTGATAAGAAATTCATTAACGACATCCGCATAATTGATAATTTTGATTAATTAACCTATTTAGCATAAAATTTGCATATTAATGAAAAGGGGAAATTTAAAAAAAAATGTAGAAAAAAAAGTTATAGGACTTTGAGGCTGAAAATTTGACAACTGAAGAAGTTTTTGATGAAGAATTCCTTAACAACAGCCGCATGATCGTCAACCTTGACTTAGTAACCTCATTTGCATAAAATTTGCATATTAATTAATGGACGATATACTAAAATTGTTCTTAAAACAAAAACTAATGTGACAGTTGGGCTGAAAATTGTACAAAATGTTAATGTTTTGGTAAGGAATTCATCAACTTGATCTACTGTTTGTTGATCTTGTCTAATTAACCTCATTTGCATAAAATTTGCATATTAATTAATGGACGATATAGTGAAATTGTTGTTAAAACGAAAAGTAATTTGACTTTTGGGCTGAAAATTTCTGAACATGTTTATTTTGTTATAATGAATTGATTAAAAGCCTCAAATGTTAGTCAATGTTGAATAATCAACCTCATTTGCATAAATTTGCATATTAATTAAGGCCCGATAGTGAAATTGATGTTAAAACAATAAGTAATTTGACTTTTGGGCTGAAAATTTCTGAACATGTTTATTTTGTCATAATGAATTAATTACCAGCATCCAATCTTTGTCAATCTTGACGTATCAACCTCATTTGCATAAAATTTGCATATTAATTAACAATATTAGCGACATAGTGAAATCGTTCTTAAAGCAAACAGTGTGGCTTTTGGGCTGGAATTTCTTGACAAATCTTGACAAATTCACCTCATTTGCATATTAATTAAGCATTCAGGAATTGTTCTGGAATCAAAAGTAACATTTTACAACATATATTGCATATTAATTAATTTAGCTGCATTGTCCTGCCAATGAATGTATATCTTCCTTTGCTTTGATGCCTTCCTTTTTTTTTATTTTCAGGAATGGAAAAGAACATCCTAGAATTTCACTCTTATCATTATAGTTAATTGCACAATAAATTATATATATGTATGTCTAGATACAATGTTAATAAATGCATTTGATAATTGAATTACTAACTAATCAGTATTTGACAAAAAGTTTTGAAAAATAACCTTTACTTCTTCAATTCATTTATTTCTACATATCCGCAATTATGCTGTCTTAATCCTATTTACCCAATATGTTTTACTTCATTTGCATATTATTATTAATGAGCTAATTTGTGTAGGCCTTCTAAGCTGAAATTAACTTGGTTATATTTTAATTAACAAATTTCATGGCATTTGGAATTTTCAAATTGTCTCCCTTTGTTGATTTCAAATGTTTATTGTTTCAAAAATGTCCCTTTTTTCGATTGAGTTAGAATATAATTAGCATGGCCATTGAAAATTAACACAATATACTAAACTATGGATGAATTTACATATTGACACAAGATCATAAGGTAACCGTATCTTGTTCATTTGTCTTATAAAGCAAGGGAACAGTCGAAAAAGCTCTGCTTTGTAATAAGGAGAAATTTAGACTAATCAAATGTGATTTGTCTAATTAACTATTTGGCTGAATACTGAACTCTGGTATACCCTCAAAAGCTATTATGGATAGGAAGATATTATCCAAGTAATCCAACAATCTCTCAGCAAATATCATGTCCTGTTATTCTCTATAATTTAATGTCTTTTTTTCTCTCGGGTTCATAACAGAAATTCAAACTTGGATGATCCTTTTTACTTATTGGAAAAGTAGATCATAACTGGAATAGTTATTTCTCTGTCAGAATATGTGAGGACAGCTAATTCTCAGGAATTTATGTTTGCATGATGAACCAGGCCCATCAAACAAGGCACTGTGCAGACATGCGGAATCTACAAAGAGAAAATTTATCAATTATTAATCGTGAATATTAGTGAACGTAACTTAACTAAATGTGAATGTCAATTAATGAATGATGGCATGCTGTAACGGTATGTTAGAAAATCAGCCAAAAAGATTACGAAACTAGCATAGGCATGAGAAAGATATCCATCATAAACAATAAAATATTTCTTGCAGATCCATAAATTCCAAGAAAAAGTGTTGAAGACCAGCATGAACGACATGTAAAAAATACTTTTTTAAACTATGACTGACCGGTTTATGTCTCCTGATCACAAACAGATTAGTTTCAGTTTTCGTAATTATGTTTGGCTTGCAGATATTCATTTGATTGACTGTTTGATGTTATATGCCTTCTTCAAGATTTTCAGTCTACTTGCTATTTTTGACAAGATTTATTCACCATCGAATCCTACTCAGTCCAATATAATTTGAGAGTGAGAGAGTTGTCAGGTACTCGTCGAAGGGTTGATGGTTTTCTTCGACCAAAGCCTGATATCATGCCAAAGTCTCCATTTAAGTGAAACAATCTTGAGTGTGGCGATAAACATCAACCAAAATATCCAAGTAGAGCAATTTCACTGGAATAAATTATCTTAATATAGAAAAAAAAGGCAAAAATTATTAAATCAGCAGAGATAGTTTGAAAATGTATCACAGAAATTTAAAATGACTTTACTAAAATACAAACAAACAAACAAAAGAGAAGTGAAAAAAAAAATATGTGAAAAAATGAACTGAATATTTTGAAATAAAAAAAATAATCTAGATCAATTTCAAGCAAAGCACCCCAAAATTATTTAATGGCTAATAAAGGTCAACAAGAATTAAAAATACAAATGAGAAAAATAAAAAAAACATTAAAGAAAAACCAAGCACAAGTTAAAAGATGTGGAAAAATCAATGATTGTCTGTCAAAACGTCAAACTCCCATAACGTGCAACAACAACAACAACAAAACGAAAGCACAAATTAAGCTTTAATCTTATCAAAGAACTCGATTAAGCAAATTAATTACGAAGTATGAATATAGATCAGTTGAAATAACAGCATAAAAGAGTTAAAGGGCAGTTGTCAAGGGCATAAACTTCTACGAGAAATGGGTTGATTTTGTTGACGTTTTGAAAAACAGGCGGAGTGCCCGGATGTTGACGAAAGTTCACTACAGAGTTGCAGTCGGGATTTTAAATTAAAATCCGGGCTCGATTTCTCAACTTTAATTTATAGAAATGGTATCATTAAATTCCTGAATATTTGAAGTTTTTAACTCCGAGTGGAACTAAGGTTGATATTAAAAAAAGTATATTTCATTTTTCAAAAAAACAACTTGAAAAACCCTAAAATTGGCGTAGAATCGGCAAAAATCAGTTTACAGACTAGTTCCACCTACCGTAGTGATCCTCGAGATGTCCTGGAGACAGTTGCCAACCTCCCCAGTCCTTGGAACCAATCAACGAGCCCGGAATTGGCGCTATTTTGCCTCGTGCAAACCCTCAAAATCACGCCTTCGAAGGTCCCGGGTAGCCGAAGTGACGCGGTGACCAAACATCGATCCGAACAATTTACGAAATTTCCGAATCCGTCAAAGCGAGCGAGTTGAAAAAAATCATGGTAACTCTTGAATGCTTTATTATGCTTTGTGCAAAGTTTCAGAACATTTACTTTAATATTTGCGAGTAGATAAATTCTCAATGTTGAGGTTTTACAAATTTTTACACAGCAGCCGATTTTTCTAGGCTGAGAGGTCACGTGACTGAAACCCCTACTTTTAGTGCTTTCCCCTTGAGGTTTTCAATTGCTTTGGTGAAGTTTCCATGTCTGTCAATAGTTGTGCCAAGATACTGATAGGTTTCACAGTGTTCGAGGATGTTGTTGTCGAAGTAGTATTGGTGTGCGCTTCTGAGAGTTCTGGGTGAGATTGTCAAAATTTTACTTTTTTTTGTTATTGAGCTGTAGGTGCCATGTTGTGCAGAATGAGCTTAATGTATTTAGGGAATTTTGTAGCCCAGATTCAGATTCTGATATTAGGAGCAAGTCATCAGCATACAGAAGATGGGATATTGGTGTATTGCTGAGTGAAGGAGGAGAGCAGTCAGAGTGGTTTGGATTGAAATCGTTAAGAAAGAGGTTGAATAGGGTGGGACTGAGGCAATCACCTTGTCGTACTCCGATCTGTGTTTTAATTGGGGAGGTGATTTCTGATTTGAATTTTACATTCAATGTTCCAGAGGTATACATGTTTTTGATAATTTCGTAAATGGGGCCTGAGATACCATGTTTTTGTAGTTTGAAGAAAAGTCCAGGGTGCCAGATTGAGTCGAACGCTTTTCGGAAGTCTATGAAGCAGAGATGTAGTGGTTTTCTTTTGTTTTTGGTATATTTATCTATAAGGGCTTTTAGCACAAAAAGGTGGTCTGTTGTTCGGTGGTCTTGCCGGAAGCCTGCTTGGTTGTCGGGGAGTAGATTATTTTCTTCTATGTGAGTTGTAATGCGGTTGTTTAAGATTTTTGTGAATAATTTTCCAAGACAGCTAAGTAGTGTAATTCCTCTGTAATTGCCAGGGTCCTGTTTGCAGCCATTTTTGTAAATTGGGGTGATGAAGCCCCTTGTCCATGTTTCTGGGAGTTTGCCCGTTTGTATAATAGTGTTGAATAACTTTGCTAATGTAGGTAACAGGATGTCTTGGCCATGTTTAATCATTTCGTTGGTTATTAAGTCGGGGCCGGGTGATTTATTGTTTTTCAGTTGTTTAATAGATGTTGTAATTTCTTTGTACGTTATAACGCTGTTGAGGGTATGGTTTGTGGGTATTTGGTTGTTTTCAAGTGTGTCTAGTTCTGATAGTATTTCACGGTCTCTCGGCCCTACTGAGGTATCGCTATTTAGAGACTGGAAGTGCTCAAATAAGGAGGATTTCATGTCATTGGTAATTTCATCTGGTTGAGCAGTATCAGAATGGTTCAGGTTATCTAGTAATTTCCAGACTTCCTTACTGTCATCGGGTCCTAAATTGTTTATCTGGTTTAGAATGGAGTCCTTTAGTGCTTTGTGTTTAATTTTTATTAGCTTTTTATACTGCTTTTTGTGGAAGAAGAATTGAGCCCTTACATCATTGTTCCATTACAACAATTTACATGATTGTACATTTGTAAATTGTAATTTGTATTGTAAAAATGTAATGATGTACGGCTTAAATTGATACTATTTATCATGCATAAAACAAATTGGTCAACTTTCTCCCATTTGAACCCAAGTAAAAGTGGTTTAACTTCACTAAAGTAATGGGCTTACTTTTGTATCTTATGGATACTTTTTTACATTTATCAGTTTATTGGGAGGAGATCGGCACTCAATCCTGGCACCACGGCTACCATACTATTTCTTGGCCCAACGACCTGTTTGCACATTCTTCATACCGGAATCATTGGTTTAAAATAAATCATACCAAGGCCTTTTTTTTTTGTTTAGTTTTTATGAAAAAATAGAGCTTTAAGCAATTTCTGGAACATTGTTTATAGGTCAATCTTCACCGTATGAAAATCAACTGATGATGTGATGAAAATTTTACCCAGTCAAAATAACAGATTCTTATAAAAAGAAAAGTGAACAAACAGTGAAACGGATCAGGCTACTTCTCCTGTTTCCAGTGATCTAGAGCCTGTTTCACTAAGCGATGTAGTGTAAGTTTTCATATAACTGCCATAGCAACCCATACTGAAGAGATACGTTAGTATGGAAGTTACGCAAAAAATACATCTACACTGTTTTGTGAAACAGGACCCTGACGCAGAGATATTCTTAACTTGTTAAAAAAATGTTGAATTTAAATACATGTATCTGGGCCCACTAAAATTCCATTATAATGAAATCATTGGAAGCTACAATTTTCAACTTTTCAATCTGATCATTTTACAGCAAAATAAAAACAAAATGACATCAGCCGAGTCGGGGGAGGATACATTTGATGACAAGTCCAGGGACTGATCCAGGGAAATTTTGGGCATACCATTTCAGTTCAAAATGTTTCAACAATAAGACAAAAACAACAACTCTGGTCCAAATTTCAACATTAAATGCTATTTTGACATTAAAATCTGTTGGTTTTTAAGAATTTGGGCGGATTTTTTGCTTGTGAGTTTGGGCGCCCATACCTGTATACAGGTATCAAAATGTCTCTGGATCAGTCTATGAAGTCTCTTCTGCGGAGAAAACTCTTCGTTGGAAATATTAGTTTTCGGGTAAGTGTAATAGCCGTTATCCCACCTCACACTGAATGCTTCCTTTCGATTGGATCATACCAGTCACATGGAGACCCTGTATATTCCATATTACCAAAGCTGATCCATACAGGGCGACGACCGGGTACATTGCCCGTTGGAAACCTCTGACCTTCTGAGAGTACCTGACCATTCCCCTACTCTGCTGAGAAATTTTCTATTTTTATTTGGTCTGAGTGGGATTCGAACCCCCGCTGCATTGATGGGAGGCCTATGTTGGACTGAGGGACCTTGCACTCCAACGGACTGAGCCACCGAGGTCTCTTTTTTTCAAGAAGAGAGTGATCAAACTTTGAATTTTCCAATTTCTCCCATCATGTTAAAAAACGTTTTAAAAACATTGTATTTGATTGGCCACATCTCTAAACTGCCTATCCGTCCAATCATGGTTTGCTAAGGTTATCTTTATTCATTTGTATATCGTTGATTTGACTATTTTAAATTTTCAGATCACACGAGAGGAATTGTCTGAGTTTTTTTCAAAATTTGGTGAAGTTGTAAAAGCCATTGTTGTAAAAGATCACACGAGGAAAAGATCTTGCGGGTTTGTATAAAAAACTTTTACACACAACACTGTTGGCTGGTTGTTTCAGCTTGTTGCTGCATCCGTTTAACACGCAACACTGTCATCACAGATACAATGTCTTTAAGAATTTATTGATCATCGGCTTCTATAGCATTTAAGCTTAAAGGGACAGCCCGATTTCCTCCCCCCACTAAACCAGGCAACGACACCATCTAAGTGAAATATTCTGTGTGGCATAAAACATCAATCAATCAATCAATCTACTTCTGTATAATATAACCATCGGGTTGGGGGCGGTGTGGTTTTTGCTATAGCCATTTTCGCCTACCTAGCATGGAGGAAAATTAAGTATGCCAAATACATTAGCCTTCCTGACGTTTACATGGTCTGTGGTGGTTTTAATGTTAAAATTTAGGTGGGATGGGGGTGGGTAAGATCCTTTGGTCGGTTGGTACTTTTGTCACCATACAACGACAGCTGTTGAGTGCGATGTTGTGCCCCAATCAATCTGTATAATATGGTAAATAATCTTGATTATGAGGAAAAATATCAATCAATCAAAAGCCCTTGAAAAAAGGACCTTACCCTTTTAGGGTTGACGGAAACTAGAGGATGCATTGATTTCTCAGTCCACGGGAACCTGTTTCACAAAGCAGCGTACAATCTAAAATAGAGATTGATCCTACTGCCATTCGTTGAGATATCAACTCTAAAACGATTGAGTGACATGTTTTAACACAAAGGGAGACCACTGCTGTCCACGTCCTTAAAATTGTAAACAACGACACGTGACACTAATAGTTGACTCGGTTGTGTAGAGAGATATTCGATATAATTCTGGTAGGTAACGTTTAAGCCGCCGACAACCTGTTTTGTTATATTGATTGCTATTCTCCTAATACATATAATATACCTTGAAATACCTTGAAGTCCATATCATATTTTGCCTTGACATCCATGGGCGCTGCCATCTTGTTTTAGAATGTATTTAAAAGCTAATGTAGTGCCGAATATATTTTTGATTTTTAACAAGTATTTCTGCCCTAAGAACCTGCAATGCAGCATATTATAATAGGGTTACATGTTTGCGAACAGAATAGAACAGATAAATAAATAGTATATAGATTAAAAATTCTCAGTAGATTTCTTGCAGTTAACTATGCGCAAAATGGAGTGCGACGGCTCTCGAGCCATGTCTCGAGTTGAAGATCTCGTAGAATGGCACGAGATCTCGATTGAGCAGCGTAGTGTACGTAAGTTTTTACGTAAATGCCTTAGAAACCATACTGTAGAATTACGTTGCTATGGCTTTGTGAAACAGGGTCTGGATCTGTAAATAGTAAATCTAATAATCTCACCACGTAGTGAAATAATAAGTGTAATATATACGAGACAGTCACAGTTTTTCCAAAAAGGGGAGGTAATCATTTAGGATCGAATCTCAAAGATGCAAATTCAAGCACAGCCAGGTATAGTATAGCAAAAGCTATAAAGCTGCATAAAGAAATTATGATTTTTTTTTCTCATTTTCTTTAAAAATGAATTGTATCAGGCTTGTCAATGTGTTTTCAGGATTGGCTTCATAACGTTTTCCTCCCCCGATGAAGTCGACAAAGTTCTCTCCCTTGATCCATCAGAGTTAGTTTTGGATGAAAGGTATAACACTACATGTAGTTATCTCCTCTTGCATGTATTGATGTATGTCATGTCGAAAGCTAACACTGTAGCCATATATATGTGGAAAAACATCAATACATCAATCCATTTGATTTATCAATATGGAGAACAATTCTTGAGAAAAATACATTGGCAAATTTTGCAATCTTTAGGCAATTATCATTGATCTTACAAAGTGGAACGGGCGACGGCTTTCCCATTTGGCAAAGATTTGATTGATTGATTGATTTTAACGCTGCACTCAAGATTATCTCATTTATATGGCAAAGATGCTATTTTTAGTGGGGGTGGGGGGGACCAGGCTTGAAAATGTTGACCTTTGGCGAGTACTTTGCAACTGTTCCACGTAAAGCGATCGATTAAAAACACCACCCATGATCGATGAAAAACCTGTGTCTGACAAATATTTTGAAACTGTAGCCTATATTCATGCTCTAGTGTTAATCCATATGACCATTTTATGAATCCTTAAGTGATAAACTTGTTTGTTTCACACATATTTTATCAACAGACAATTACGGGTTAACCGGGCAGAACACTCCAAACGAAAAACATTCAAACCACCGAGAAAGCATCTATTTGGGGACGCTGATGAAGGAATGCATGCTGGGAAGGTTGAAAGCGCAGAAATATTGGAGTCGAAGGAAACGGAAGAAGATAGGGTATACTTTTATTTGTATATTTCTAAGGAAGACAATCATGATTGATTCATTGAACATTGATGTTTTACACCGCACTCAAGATTATTTCACTTATGGTGGCGTTGCCAGGCTTAGTAAGGGAAGAAACCGGGCTCATTGCCCGGAGGAGACCTTCGGCGAGTACCTGGCAACTCTTCCACAGGCAGCTCAATTGACTTTTTTGTTCTACAACACCAGAACTGAGCATCACCTTCGGACAATAAAGGCCCTTCACATGTGCCATGACAGCGCGCGTGACAGGAAATTTGTGGAATTCTCACGATACTCTCGCTCCCTATTGGATATCATAGGAATCAAGAATCAATGAAACGACAACATCTTGTTTTCTACACGTGACTGTTAACCCTCAGTTTTGTTGGCATTGGATCATCCATTTTCCTCTTTATTCCTCTAATTTTTTCTCTTTATTTCAGGTATGTAGAATTTCTTGGTAAATTTATATTCCTGGATTTTAAATTTGGACCAGTCATCATGCTGAAGCATCTTCTAGAGGGTTTGAGTTGGGGTTTCCTCCGGGCAATGAGCCAGGTTTCTTACCCCAATAAGCTTGACAACGGCGCCATACTAGTGAAATAATCTTGAGTGCGGCATGAAACATCAATCAATCAATACAAATGGTTTGAGTTGGGGGTTTCCTCCTGGCAATAAGCCAGGTTTCTTCCCCCACTAAATTTTAAAAAGCCGCCTTATAAGTGAAATAATCTTGAGTGTGACATGAAACATCAATCAATCAATACAAATGGTTTGAGTTGGGGGTTTCCTCCTGGCAATGAGCCAGGTTTCTTCCCTCACTAAACTTGACAACGCCGCCATATACATACTGTAACATGTACATTTTAAGTGAAATAATCTTGAGTGCGACATGAAACATCAATCAATCAATCAATCAATACAAAGGGTTTGAAACGAGCAATGATAAAACCATTTTACAAAGTCAAATTTACAACAACGACAAAAGGGACAGCCAATCTCAAGATATCAAAACACTTTGGCAAGTTTATTAAATTTAATTGTAAACTAAGATATTATTGATGATTTTTTCTCCAGAATGATGAGGAACCAGAAAGAAGACTGACAGATGATTGTCTTTTACTTATATTCACGTATTTGGAGGCAAATGATAGAATAAGAATAGAAAGAGGTGATTAGTGAAATTTTAAAAAAATGTAAAAATCAAAATAATTAAGATTATATAATTGTTTGACTGCACATATTTTCCAAAATATTAATGGCAACTACTATCAATATTTAATAAATTTTCAAAACTCAAAATAACTCCTCACAGTTGAGTGTAGAAATTGTCCATTTTGCTTTTGGACAGATTTATCGTTGATAGGCTGAAAGGATCATTTTTATTTCTATGTCCAATTTGTCTTGCAATGAACCAGGGTTTCATAAAAGTAAAAAAATCAAGGTGGTAATCAGAAGCATTGAGTTAAATTGAGTATTTTAGTTCTAGAAATTGAATGTTTCCTAACCATGTTAACTCTAATGAGGTTCTAATATAAGGTGAATTGAGTTTTTATGGTCATCTTGAGGTACATGTACATGTATGTACGGATGTACGTATCCCAAACGGCATCATCGCTCTACAGACCACAATTCTTATCAGATCGTCATGAAACTTCATACATAGGTTCACAACCATCACCCCTTGTACAAGTTCGCGTTTCAACTTCCTGCAGTTAAAAACTAGGTCACTGTTACTATAAATAGAACTTATCCAGAATCTTGACGTCATCACTCTACAGGCTGCAATTCTTATCAGATCATCACAAAACTTCATACATATGTTCACAACCATCACCCCTTGTACAAGTTTGCATTTCAACTTCCTGCGGTCAAAAACTAGGTCACTGTTACTATTAATAGAAATTGGTCAGAATTCTTATCAGTTGTATGAAGTTTTGTGATAATCGAATTAGCGTTGCAGTCTTTTGAGCAGTCTATTACTTACATACATACATATGTAGGGGGGATCCTTATATACCCTTGTGACATTACTTATACGACATGGGGATGCGAGGGTATTAGTATCGTCTGCGATGCCTTGTTTTTAGTATATTGAATTCTAGGAAACCCTTTGAACTTCAAATTCTGTCAATCATTTAGCGATTGGTATTCAATATTATTTATGGAAAAATTCCAAAGTTTTCAGCTCATTCATTAAACTAAATTTAAATTCATTCGTTTAAATTCATTAAAACGTATCAAAAGAATCTGTTTTTTTATCGTGCAATATTTTCTCATTCTTTCCAGTGTGTAAACGATGGCAAGGTTTAGCCCTCCGATCATGGTCTTCTGTCAGACATCTGCAGTTTAAAGACATCTTTAAACTCTTTAGAGGTAAACTTACTTTTTACCCCTCAGGCGGCAAATTTTGCCCGAAGGGTATTGTCGTTGCCTTTGTCGTCCGTCTGTCCATTGGTCCTTGTAAACACATTATCTAAAAAAGTCTGTAACTTACAACTTTGAAACTTCACACATTTGTTCAAATACAGCAAGTATAAGAAGCCTATTGAAAATCAACACGCTCAGATGTTTTTTTCAAGAGTAATGCCCCTTACATTACCGCTGCTGTAAAAAAGCCTTGTAAACACATTATCTAAAAAAAGTCTTTCACTCAAATTTTTAAAACTTCCTACATTTGCTCAATACAGCAAGTACAAGAAGCCTATTTAAAAATCAACCTGCTCGGACGCGTTTTTCAAGAGTTATGCCCCTTACATGACCGTCGGCCAAAAACCTCCTTGTAAATGTGATACATGTATGTGGAGTAGTTTTTCACTCGTAACAAATTGTCTGGAAAATAAAAATATCTTCGGTTTCTTTGGCCCAGACCCGAGGGGTCCTGATGGCGACAGCCACTTATTAAAAATTAAAACTGGTATGGAACCCTACATGTCCGTGTAACAGCTTTATTTAAAAAGATTGAAACATTTTTTAGGGACGTTTGGCAATGGAAATGATTGATTGATTGATTGATGTTTACTGCACACTCAAGATTATTCCACTTATATGGCGGCGTTGCCAGGTTTAGTGGGGGAGGAAACCAAGTTCATTGTCCGGAGGAAACCACCGTACCTGCCAACTCTCCCAGCTACAAAGGCTGTAAACAAACAGCCGACAATGCACCACACGCGCAGCTAAAAAGGCTGTAAACAAGCGGAGCTAAGGCTGCTCAATTACCATAACCCAAACAAAGGCTACAAAGGAATACCGAAATAAAACTCGATAAACAGCATTCTATGGGAGCAAGGGAAGTTATCAATAATCATCTGGAAGCCTCATCTTTATGTAAACAGCAGTAGAAATGTTTTATCAATATTTTCTGTCTCTCTCTCCCTTTAAGTGCTTATGTCCTATTTGAATTTTAATTTACAAAACTTTTTTTTTTGCAAAAAATGAAACCCTGGAAAATCCTAATTTAACAAGTTCTGTCGTTCATCTGAGGATTAAATTACTTAAATCCTTTCAAATTTGATATTTTGAATTTGAATGTTTTTGCAGGACTTACTGATCAGAATTTACGCTGTATCTTTGAACGTGGTTGTACAAACTTGACATCGTTAGATTTATCAGGATCTGCACGATTTCTCACAGAACATTCCCTTGAACTCGTCGGTAAGCATGTGTACACCTATTCAGGAAATTGGTTAAAGGATTTATGAACAGGATTTAAAGCTGGTTTGTGTTTATTTATGGACTAAATGTATATTTGAAAAACATCACTTGAAACGAAACAACCTTCACGTTAGTTCCCTGGTAGTTAAAAAAAGAACGGGGAGGAATATGCATATTTTCAGTATTTTTTGTAACTACTCGGAAAAATGACGTCATACACGACCTTCGATGTGTACAAACTGCCACGAAGACGTACCGAGACAGCAGAAATCGTTTATTACGTCATCGCTGTGAGGGTACGTACACAACGGAGGTCGTGTTTGACGTCATAATTGACTTTCGTAAGCATTGTAGATCGGCAACCGTAGCTTGAATTTTGTATGTGCTGCGATCGAAATTTAATTTTCTTTTTGGTCAGACTTTTAAAGTACATGTTCTACAACACACTTAACGCAAATTAGAAAATATTTCCAAAGGTTGTTCATAAATCCTTTAACAGCATTTGGTTGCTATCTTAAAAGAATCATCAGTTTGGCTACAAAACAAACAGAAACACTCTCAAGATTACTCTGTACTTAAGATTATTTGACTTAATTGGCAGTCTTATCTTTTTATTTCACTTACATGTATATGGGGGCATTTTATTCTTGACTAAAATCTTATTTTGCAACGAGATTAATGTTTCTTTTTTAAATTCCGTGTAAAATATTTTGCTTGACACTCGAAACCAGTTCGACACTTTTCAGGCGTGATTCGAACCTAGTTTTTGGAATGGGCGAACAAGTTCTGAGAAAATCATTTTTTTTTTACAAATATTTTTAGGGGGTTTGAGATCATTGGCTTGAGATTTAAGTTACAGAAAATGGAAAAAGTTCAAGTGCAAAAGATGAAAGGCTGTCATCCTGTTCTTCAGTTTTCTTCGGCTAACGTCACTTTGTTGGGGACTTTATGAGGGCGTGCAGCCTAGCTGTTTCCAATAGATTTCTACATTGCAGTCATTCAACATATCCCTGGATACATGCCATTTTGACCTGTCACTCTGCGCGCATAACGGTTCAACGGTGCATTGTTGTGAGGTTTTGATGCAATAATCAAAGAAAGTTACAAGTATTAGAGAAAATGTCAAAGAGGATAAAATACATTTTATTTTCCTTTTTAGCTCATTACTGTCGAGGATTGAAGAGAATAAACCTAACAAATGTAGCCGCCACAAATCATTCTCTAAGAACATTGGCAGAGGGATGTCCCAAATTAGAGGTAGGTTTATCCTTAAATTATGATTTCTATTAGTGCGAACAACATAAATTATTTTCTGATGTCGGCGTTTCATAAAAGTCTGTTTTTTAACTCCTTGATTGCATAGGAACAGTTTCATAAAACATTCAGTTTGAATTCAAATTATTTTTTTGTGGTTTTTAGCGAAATATTGATATTAGAAATACTCAGTTTAGGGATTATCAAATATAAAAAAAGATAACTTAGTCCAGAATCAAAAGAAAATTGATGAATATTAAGTTCCCGTAAGCTCTTTAAAAAAAATCCCTACGTATGTTTGAATCTAGGGACAAAGGGGCCAATATTCATATATCATTGAATCTAGGGACAAAGGGGCCAATATTCATATATCATTGAATCTAGGGACAGAGGGGCCAATATTTATATATCATTGAATCTAGGGACAAAGGGGCCAATATTCATATATCATTGAATCTAGGGACAGAGGGACCAATATTCATATATCATTGAATCTAGGGACAGAGGGGCCAATATTCATATATCATTGAATCTAGGGACAAAGGGGCCAATATTCATATATCATTGAATCTAGGGACAGAGGGACCAATATTCATATATCATTGAATCTAGGTGACAGAGGGACCAATATTCATATATCATTGAATCTAGGGACAAAGGGGCCAATATTCGTATATCATTGAATCTAGGGACAGAGGGACCAATATTCATATATCATTGAATCTAGGGACAGAGGGGCCAATATTCATATATCATTGAATCTAGGGACAAAGGGGCCAATATTCATATATCATTGAATCTAGGGACAGAGGGACCAATATTCATATATCATTGAATCTAGGGACAGAGGGACCAATATTCATATATCATTGAATCTAGGGACAGAGGGGCCAATATTCATATATCATTGAATCTAGGGACAGAGGGGCCAATATTCATATATCATTGAATCTAGGGACAAAGGGGCCAATATTCATATATCATTGAATCTAGGGACAAAGGGGCCAATATTTATATATCATTGAATCTAGGGACAGAGGGGGCCAATATTCATATATCATTGAATCTAGGGACAGAGGGGCCAATATTTATATATCATTGAATCTAGGGACAAAGGGGCCAATATTTATATATCATTGAATCTAGGGACAGAGGGGCCAATATTCATATATCATTGAATCTAGGGACAAAGGGGCCAATATTTATATATCATTGAATCTAGGGACAAAGGGGCCAATATTTATATATCATTGAATCTAGGGACAAAGGGGCCAATATTCATATATCATTGAATCTAGGGACAGAGGGGCCAATATTCATATATCATTGAATCTAGGGACAGAGGGGCCAGTATTCATATATCATTGAATCTAGGGACAGAGGGGCCAATATTCATATATCATTGACCGTTGGTGGATATGTAAGAAGATGACATGTGTTCCTGTCTATGGCTTTATCTTTACAGAAATTTTCCATGAGAAACAGCCACTTTGCTGGTGAGAAAGGGTGAGTTTGTCAATCGTATTATCTTCGTCCAACCACTGTGGCTAAATACCAAGTATTAGTGGCGGCATTATATCGGCATGCTGAACAACTGACTGCCTGTTCGACCACTGTGGATAAATAACAAGCCCCCCCCCCCCCCCCCCCCCCCCCCCCTTAGTGGCAGCATTATATCGGCGTACTAAACAGCTGAATGCCTGTTCGACCACTGTGGCTAAATAACAACCCCCCCCCCCCCCCATTAGTGGCGTCATTATATCGGCGTGCTAAACAGCTGAATGCCTGTTCGACTTCTGTGGCTAAATAACAAGCTCCCCCCCCCCCCCCCCCCCCTTAGTGGCGCCATTATATCGGCGTGCTAAAAAGCTGAATGCCTGTTCGACTTCTGTGGCTAAATAACAAGCTCCCCCTTAGTGGCGCCATTATATCGGTATGCTAAACAGCTGAATGCCTGTCCGACCTCTGTGGCTAAATAAAACGGTTACTATGAACTTCTTTATAACAAATAATAATTTTGTTGAACCTAATTCTGTTTCAACGAAATGTCACCTATTGTTTGGTGCTGAATTTTGTTAAAAAACACCATCTCTATTTACATGCAGGTTATGGTGGATTTTTCACCTGTGTCCGTCATTACAAGTTGTGGATATAGAGGGAAATCTACGCTTATCTGGACAGGTAAGTAGGACGTTAAAAACCAATCAATCAATCAATCATGTAATATGATGATTGTTATGAAAGGAACATAACTATGGAAGATGTGTGACCAATCAATCGATCAATCAATACGATGGATCATGTAAAACCCTTTGCTGATTTGTCCTTGAGTCCGCCTAAAAAGAGCAAATGTACATTTTCTATTCACTGCCACAAGGGGAGTAGTACTCAGCAATTCTGTCTTAAATAATTTATTTTTGGAGGGAGCCTTAGTGACTCGGTCAGTATAGAGATAACCTTGCCGACAAGCTGTCCATCGATCGTTACGTTGAGGGTTCACATCCCACGCAGTGCTAAGGTAAAGTTTTCTTTGTCGGCTGGGGCCTCCGTGGCTCAGGTAGGTAGAGCGTTGGGACGCTCAATCCGAACAGCCTTCCACCAATGGGTTACGAGTTTGATTCCCACTCCGTCCAAAAAAATTGGAAAATGTTCTGACTGGGTTTTCACTCGAACGACCTACAGTGTATGTGGGATGGTTGCCAGTTACCTCCGCACGGTCTTGGGTTTCCTCCGGGCATAGAGCCTGGTTTCATCCCACAATAAAACTGGCAACGTCGCCATATAAGTGAAATAATCTTGAGCACGGCGTAAAACATCAATCAATCAATCAATCATTCTTTGTCGGCCCATGTGCCATGTAAAGGAAATAATTTTGAGCAAAGTTTACATAGAATCAATCAACCAATCTTTGTTTTTGTTTTTTGCAGTGTTTCCATATGTTTGGTAAAAATCTCAAAGTTTTAAAGTTAAACGACTGTCGACAGGTAAGATATGAGTCATCCTATCTTCCTACGTATAAAATTCTTCTTTTCTGAAAACTTGTGTAGAAGCCTTGTTGTATGGCAAAATGACACTAAATAGACCCTTTCGGCTTAAGGATTGACACTTCTGCAGAAGCCTTGTTGTATGGCAAAATGACGCTAAATAGCCCCTTTCGGCATAAGGATTGACACTTCTGCAAAAGCCTTGTTGTATGAGAAAATGAGGCTAAATAGCCCCTTTCGGCTTAAGGATTGACACTTGTGCAGAAGCCTTGTTGTATGACAAAATGACGCTAAATGGCTCCTTTCGGCTTAAGGATTGACACTTGTGCAGAAGCCTTGTTGTATGACAAAACGACGCTAAATAGCCCCTTTCGGCTTAAGGATTGACACTTGTGCAGAAGCCTTGTATGACAAAACGACGCTAAATAGCCCCTTTCGGCTTAAGGATTGACACTTGTGTAGAAGCCTTGTTGTATGACAAAATGAGGCTAAATAGCCCCTTTCGGCTTGAGGATTGACACTTATGTAGAAGCCTTGTTGTATGACAAAATGACGCTAAATAGCCGCTTTCGGCTTAAGGATTGACACTTGTGCAGAAGCCTTGTTGTATGGCAAAATGACGCTAAATAGCCCCTTTCGACTTAAGGATTGACACTTCTGCAGAAGCCTTGTTGTATGGCAAAATGACGCTAAATAGCCGCTTTCGGCTTAAGGATTGACACTTCTGCAGAAGCCTTGTTGTATGACAAAATGACGCTAAATAGCCCCTTTCGGCTTAAGGATTGACACTTGTGCAGAAGCCTTGTTGTATGGCAAAATTACGCTAAATAGCCCCTTTCGACTTAAGGATTGACACTTCTGCAGAAGCCTTGTTGTATGGCAAAATGACGCTAAATAGCCGCTTTCGGCTTAAGGATTGACACTTCTGCAGAAGCCTTGTTGTATGACAAAATGACGCTAAATAGCCCCTTTCGGCTTAAGGATTGACACTTGTGCAGAAGCCTTGTTGTATGGCAAAATGACGCTAAATAGACCCTTTCGGCTTAAGGGTTGACACTTGTGCAGAAGCCTTGTTGTATGGCAAAATGACGCTAAATAGACCCTTTCGGCTTAAGGATTGACACTTGTGCAGAAGCCTTGTTGTATGGCAAAATGACGCTAAATAGCCCCTTTCGGCTTAAGGATTGACACTTGTGTAGAAGCCTTGTTGTATGACAAAATGACGCTAAATAGCCCCTTTCGGCTTAAGGATTGACACTTCTGCAGAAGCCTTTTTGTATGGCAAAATTACGCTAAATAGCCCCTTTCGGCTTAAGGATTGACACTTGTGCAGAAGCCTTGTTGTATGACAAAATGACACTAAATATCCCCTTTCGGCTTAAGGATTGACACTTGTGCAGAAGCCTTGTTGTATGGCAAAATGACGCTAAATAGCCCCTTTCGGCTTAAGGATTGACACTTGTGCAGAAGCCTTGTTGTATGACAAAATGACACTAAATATCCCCTTTCGGCTTAAGGATTGACACTTGTGCAGAAGCCTTGTTGTATGACAAAATGAGGCTAAATAGCCCCTTTCGGCTTAAGGATTGACACTTTTGCAGAAGCCTTGTTGTATGGCAAAATGACGCTAAATAGCCCCTTTCGGCTTAAGGATTGACACTTGTGCAGAAGCCTTGTTGTATGGCAAAATTACGCTAAATAGCCCCTTTCGGCTTAAGGATTGACACTTGTGCAGAAGCCTTGTTGTATGACAAAATGACACTAAATAGCCCCTTTCTGCTTAAGGATTGACACTTGTGCAGAAGCCTTGTTGTATGGCAAAATGACGCTAAATAGCCCCTTTCGGCTTAAGGATTGACACTTGTGCAGAAGCCTTGTTGTATGACAAAATGACACTAAATAGCCCCTTTCGGCTTAAGGATTGACACTTGTGCAGAAGCCTTGTTGTATGACAAAATGACACTAAATAGCCCCTTTCGGCTTAAGGATTGACACTTGTGCAGAAGCCTTGTTGTATGGCAAAATGACGCTAAATAGCCCCTTTCGGCTTAAGGATTGACACTTGTGCAGAAGCCTTGTTGTATGGCAAAATGACGCTAAATAGCCCCTTTCGACTTAAGGATTGACACTTGTGCAGAAGCCTTGTTGTATGGCAAAATGACGCTAAATAGCCCCTTTCGGCTTAAGGATTGACACTTGTGCAGAAGCCTTGTTGTATGGCAAAATGACACTAAATAGACGCTTTCGACTTAAGGATTGACACTTGTGTAGAAGTCTTGTTGTATGACAAAATGACGCTAAATAACCCCTTTCGGCGTAAGGATTGACACTTGTGCAGAAGCCTTGTTGTATGACAAAATGACGCTAAATAGCCCCTTTCGGCTTAAGGATTGACACTTGTGCAGAAGCCTTGTTGTATGACAAAATGACGCTAAATATCCCCTTTCAGCTTAAGGATTGACACTTGTGCAGAAGCCTTGTTGTATGACAAAATGACGCTAAATAGAGCCATTCGGCTTAAGGATTGACACTTGTGCAGAAGCCTTGTTGTATGGCAAAATGACGCTAAATAGCCCCTTTCGGCTTAAGGATTGACACTTGTGCAGAAGCCTTGTTGTATGACAAAATGACGCTAAATAGACCCTTTCGGCTTAAGGATTTACACTTGTGCAGAAGCCTTGTTGTATGACAAAATGACACTAAATAGACCCTTTCGGCTTAAGGATTGACACTTGTGCAGAAGCCTTGTTGTATGGCAAAATGACGCTAAATAGACCCTTTCGGCTTAAGGATTGACACTTGTGCAGAAGCCTTGTTGTGTGGCAAAATGACCCTAAATAGCCCCTTTCGGCTTGAGGATTGACACTTGTGTAGAAGCCTTGTTGTATGACAAATGACGCTAAATAGCCCCTTTCGGCTTAAGGATTGACACTTGTGCAGAAGCCTTGTTGTATGACAAATGACGCTAAATAGCCCCTTTCGGCTTAAGGATTGACACTTGTGCAGAAGCCTTGTTGTATGACAAAATGACGCTAAATAGCCCCTTTCGTCTTAAGGATTGACACTTGTGCAGAAGCCTTGTTGTATGACAAATGACGCTAAATAGCCCCTTTCGGCTTAAGGATTGACACTTGTGCAGAAGCCTTGTTGTATGACAAAATGACACTAAATAGACCCTTTCGGCTTAAGGATTGACACTTGTGCAGAAGCCTTGTTGTATGGCAAAATGACGCTAAATAGACCCTTTCGGCTTAAGGATTGACACTTGTGCAGAAGCCTTGTTGTATGGCAAAATGACGCTAAATAGCCCCTTTCGGCTTAAGGATTGACACTTGTGCAGAAGCCTTGTTGTATGACAAAATTACACTAAATAGCCCCTTTCGGCTTAAGGATTTACGCTTGTGCAGAAGCCTTGTTGTATGACAAAATGACACTAAATAGCCCCTTTCGGCTTAAGGATTGACACTTGTGCAGAAGCCTTGTTGTATGACAAAATGATGCTAAATAGCCCCTTTCAGCTTAAGGATTGACACTTGTGCAGAAGCCTTGTTGTATGGCAAAATGACGCTAAATAGCCCCTTTCGGCTTAAGGATGGACACTTGTGCAGAAGCCTTGTTGTATGACAAAATTTCACTAAATAGCCCCTTTCGGCTTAAGGATTTACGCTTGTGCAGAAGCCTTGTTGTATGACAAAATGACACTAAATAGCCCCTTTCGGCTTAAGGATTGACACTTGTGCAGAAGCCTTGTTGTATGACAAAATGATGCTAAATAGCCCCTTTCGGCTTAAGGATTGACACTTGTGCAGAAGCCTTGTTGTATGGCAAAATGACACTAAATAGCCCCTTTCGGCTTAAGGATTGACACTTGTGCAGAAGCCTTGTTGTATGGCAAAATGACACTAAATAGACCCTTTCGGCTTAAGGATTGACACTTGTGCAGAAGCCTTGTTGTATGACAAAATTACGCTAAATAACCCCTTTCAGCTTAAGGATTGACACTTGTGTAGAAGCCTTGTTGTATGGCAAAATGACACTAAATAGACCCTTTCGGCTTAAGGATTGACACTTGTGCAGAAGCCTTGTTGTATGGCAAAATGACGCTAAATAGCCCCTTTCGGCTTAAGGATTGACACTTGTGCAGAAGCCTTGTTGTATGACAAAATTACACTAAATAGCCCCTTTTTGCTTAAGGATTTACGCTTGTGCAGAAGCCTTGTTGTATGACAAAATGACACTAAATAGCCCCTTTCGGCTTAAGGATTGACACTTGTGCAGAAGCCTTGTTGTATGACAAAATGATGCTAAATAGCCCCTTTCAGCTTAAGGATTGACACTTGTGCAGAAGCCTTGTTGTATGGCAAAATGACGCTAAATAGCCCCTTTCGGCTTAAGGATTGACACTTGTGCAGAAGCCTTGTTGTATGACAAAATTACACTAAATAGCCCCTTTCGGCTTAAGGATTTACTCTTGTGCAGAAGCCTTGTTGTATGACAAAATGACACTAAATAGCCCCTTTCGGCTTAAGGATTGACACTTGTGCAGAAGCCTTGTTGTATGACAAAATGATGCTAAATAGCCCCTTTCGGCTTAAGGATTGACACTTGTGCAGAAGCCTTGTTGTATGGCAAAATGACACTAAATAGCCCCTTTCGGCTTAAGGATTGACACTTGTGCAGAAGCCTTGTTGTATGGCAAAATGACACTAAATAGACCCTTTCGGCTTAAGGATTGACACTTGTGCAGAAGCCTTGTTGTATGACAAAATTACGCTAAATAACCCCTTTCAGCTTAAGGATTGACACTTGTGTAGAAGCCTTGTTGTATGGCAAAATGACACTAAATAGACCCTTTCGGCTTAAGGATTGACACTTGTGCAGAAGCCTTGTTGTATGACAAAATGACGCTAAATAACCCCTTTAGACTTAAGGATTGACACTTGTGCAGAAGCCTTGTTGTATGACAAAATGACACTGAATAGCCGCTTTCAGCTTAAGGATTGACACTTGTGCAGAAGCCTTGTTGTATGGCAAAATGATGCTAAATAGACCCTTTCGGCTTAAGGATTGACACTTGTGCAGAAGCCTTGTTGTATGACAAAATGACGCTAAATAACCCCTTTCGACTTAAGGATTGACACTTGTGCAGAAGCCTTGTTGTATGACAAAATGACGCTAAATAGCCCCTTTCGGCTTAAGGATTGACACTTGTGCAGAAGCCTTGTTGTATGACAAAATGACACTGAATAGCCGCTTTCAGCTTAAGGATTGACACTTGTGCAGAAGCCTTGTTGTATGGCAAAATGATGCTAAATAGACCCTTTCGGCTTAAGGATTGACACTTGTGCAGAAGCCTTGTTGTATGACAAAATGACGCTAAATAACCCCTTTCGACTTAAGGATTGACACTTGTGCAGAAGCCTTGTTGTATGACAAAATGACACTAAATAGCCGCTTTCAGCTTAAGGATTGACACTTGTGCAGAAGCCTTGTTGTATGACAAAATGATGCTAAATAGACCCTTTCGGCTTAAGGATTTACGTTGTGTAGAAGCCTTGTTGTATGACAAAATGACACTAAATAGCCGCTTTCAGCTTAAGGATTGACACTTGTGCAGAAGCCTTGTTGTATGGCAAAATGATGCTAAATAGCCCCTTTCGGCTTAAGGATTGACACTTGTGCAGAAGCCTTGTTGTATGACAAAATGATGCTAAATAGCCCCTTTCGGCATAAGGATTGACACTTGTGCAGAAGCCTTGTTGTATGACAAAATGACGCTAAATAGCCGCTTTCAGCTTAAGGATTGACACTTGTGCAGAAGCCTTGTATGACAAAATGATGCTAAATAGACCCTTTCGGCTTAAGGATTTACGTTGTGTAGAAGCCTTGTTGTATGACAAAATGATGCTAAATAGCCCCTTTCGGCTTAAGGATTGACACTTGTGCAGAAGCCTTGTTGTATGCCAAAATGATGCTAAATAGACCCTTTCGGCTTAAGGATTAACGCTTTGTGCAGAAGCCTTGTTGTATGACAAAATGACGCTAAATAGCCCCTTTCGGCTGAAGGATTTACGCTTGTGCAGAAGCCTTGTTGTATGACAAAATGACGCTAAATAGACCCTTTCGGCTTAAGGATTGACACTTCTACAGAAGCCTTGTTGTATGACAAAATGACGCTAAATAGCCCCTTTCGACTTAAGGATTGACACTTGTGCAGAAGCCTTGTATGGCAAAATGATGCTAAATAGCCCCTTTCGGCTTAAGGATTAACGCTTTGTGCAGAAGCCTTGTTGTATGACAAAATGACGCTAAATAGACCCTTTCGGCTTAAGGATTTACGCTTGTGCAGAAGCCTTGTTGTATGACAAAATGACGCTAAATAGCCCCTTTCGGCTTAAGGATTTACGCTTGTGCAGAAGCCTTGTTGTATGACAAAATGACGCTAAATAGACCCTTTCGGCTTAAGGATTGACACTTCTACAGAAGCCTTGTTGTATGGCAAAATGACGCTAAATAGCCCCTTTCGGCTTAAGGATTGATACTTGTGTAGAAGCCTTGTTGTATGGCAAAATGACACTAAATAGACCCTTTCGGCTTAAGGATTGACACTTGTGCAGAAGCCTTGTTGTATGGCAAAATGACACTAAATAGACCCTTTCGGCTTAAGGATTGATACTTGTGCAGAAGCCTTGTTGTATGGCAAAATGACGCTAAATAGACCCTTTCGGCTTAAGGATTGATACTTGTGCAGAAGCCTTGTTGTATGGCAAAATGACACTAAATAGACCCTTTCGGCTTAAGGATTGATACTTGTGCAGAAGCCTTGTTGTATGGCAAAATGACACTAAATAGACCCTTTCGGCTTAAGGATTGACACTTGTGCAGAAGCCTTGTTGTATGGCAAAATGACACTAAATAGACCCTTTCGGCTTAAGGATTGATACTTGTGCAGAAGCCTTGTTGTATGGCAAAATGACGCTAAATAGCCCCTTTCGGCTTAAGGATTGACACTTGTGCAGAAGCCTTGTTGTATGGCAAAATGACGCTAAATAGCCCCTTTCGGCTTAAGGATTGACACTTGTGCAGAAGCCTTGTTGTATGAGAAAATGAGGCTAAATAGACCCTTTCGGCTTAAGGATTGACACTTGTGCAGAAGCCTTGTTGTATGGCAAAATGACACTAAATAGCCCCTTTCGGCTTAAGGATTGATACTTGTGTAGAAGCCTTGTATGGCAAAATGACACTAAATAGACCCTTTCGGCTTAAGGATTGACACTTGTGCAGAAGCCTTGTTGTATGACAAAATGACGCTAAATAGCCCCTTTCGGCTTAAGGATTGACACTTGTGCAGAAGCCTTGTTCTATGACAAATTCGCTAAATAGCCCCTTTCGGCTTAAGGATTGACACTTGTGTAGAAGCCTTGTTGTATGACAAAACGACGCTAAATAGCCCCTTTCGGCTTAAGGATTGACACTTGTGCAAAAGCCTTGTTGTATGACAAAATGACACTAAATAGCCCCTTTCGACTTAAGGATTGTCACTTGTGTAGAAGCCTTGTTGTATGGCAAAATGACGCTAAATAGCCCCTTTCGGCTTAAGGATTGACACTTGTGCAGAAGCCTTGTTGTATGACAAAATGACGCTAAATAGCCCCTTTCGGCTTAAGGATTGACACTTGTGCAGAAGCCTTGTTGTATGGCAAAATGAAGCTAAATAGCGCCTTTCAGCTTAAGGATTGACACTTGTGCAGAAGCCTTGTTGTATGGCAAAATGACCCTAAATAGCGCCTTTCGGCTAAAGGATTGACACTTGTGTAGAAGCCTTGTTGTATGACAAAATGACGCTAAATAGCCCCTTTCGGCTTAAGGATTGACACTTGTGCAGAAGCCTTGTTGTATGGCAAAAGAAGCTAAATAGCGCCTTTCGGCTTAAGGATTGACACTTGTGCAGAAGCCTTGTTGTATGGCAAAATGACCCTAAATAGCCCCTTTCGGCTTAAGGATTGACACTTCTGCAGAAGCCTTGTTGTATGACAAAATGACGCTAAATAGCCCCTTTCGGCTTAAGGATTGACACTTGTGTAGAAGCCTTGTTGTATGACAAAATGACGCTAAATAGCCCCTTTTGGCTTAAGGATTGACACTTCTGCAGAAGCCTTGTTGTATGACAAAATGACGCTAAATAGCCCCTTTCGGCTTAAGGATTGACACTTGTGTAGAAGCCTTGTTGTATGACAAAATGACGCTAAATAGCCCCTTTCGGCTTAAGGATTGACTCTTGTGTAGAAGCCTTGTTGTATGACAAAATGACGCTAAATAGCCCCTTTTGGCTTAAGGATTGACACTTGTGCAGAAGCCTTGTTGTATGACAAAATGACACTAAATAGCCCCTTTCGGCTTAAGGATTGACACTTGTGTAGAAGCCTTGTTGTATGACAAAATGACGCTAAATAGCCCCTTTCGGCTTAAGGATTGACACTTGTGCAGAAGCCTTGTTGTATGACAAAATGACACTAAATAGCCCCTTTCGGCTTAAGGATTGACACTTGTGCAGAAGCCTTGTTGTATGGCAAAATGACGCTAAATAGCCCCTTTCGGCTTAAGGATTGACACTTGTGCAGAAGCCTTGTTGTATGGCAAAATGACGCTAAATAGCCCCATTTGGCTTAAGGATTGACACTTGTGCAGAAGCCTTGTTGTATGGCAAAATGACGCTAAATAGCCCCTTTCGGCTTAAGGATTGACACTTGTGCAGAAGCCTTGTTGTATGGCAAAATGACGCTAAATAGCCCCTTTCGGCTTAAGGATTGACACTTGTGCAGAAGCCTTGTTGTATGGCAAAATGACGCTAAATAGCCCCTTTCGGCTTAAGGATTGACACTTGTGCAGAAGCCTTGTTGTATGGCAAAATGACACTAAATAGCTCCTTTCGGCATAAGGATTTATGAACAACCTTTGGAAATATTTTCTAATTTGCGTTAAGTGTATTTTAGAACATGTACTTTAAAAGTCTGACCAAAAAGAAAATTAAATTTCGGTCGCAGCACATACAAAATTCAAGCTACGTTTGCCGATCTACAATGTTTACGAAAGTTAATTATCTCAGAGACTTATGACGTCAAACACAACCTCAGTTGTGTACGTACCCTCACAGAGTGAGTGAGTGATTGGGGTTTTACGTCCTGCTCAACAGTATTTCGGTTATATGAAGACGTTGTCTCCTTGTGACAGGGCGGATTTCCACCGTTCTTTTAGGTGCTGTCTCACCGAGACGACTTGCCGAAGACAACCAGCAAGCCCCCTCACCCAGTCACAGTATACTGACACCGGGCCAACCAGTCGCTGCTCTAACTCCTATTGCTGAGCGCCAAAGGAAACAGTAACAGCTACCACTGTTAAAGTCTTTGGTCTGACTCGACCCGAGCTTGAACCCGGATCTCCGCTCTACCGTACCCTCACAGCGATGACGTAATAAACAATTTCTGCTGTCTCAGTACGTCTTCGTGGCAGTTTGTACACATAGAAGGTCGTGTATGACGTCATTTTTTCGAGTAGTTACGACAAATATGCATATTTCCTCCCCGTTCTTCTTTTGACTACAAGGGAACTAACGCGAAGGTTGTTTCGTTTCAAGTGATGTTTTTCAAATATACATTTGGTCCATAAACAAACACAAATCAGCTTTAAATCCTGTTCATAAATCCTTTAATAACAAATCGATCATTTATTCAATCACACACACACTAAATAGTTGCAAAAGGGGACCGGATATGAGCATGTGAAAAAAAAGAATTTTCTCAACATTTCAGCTACAAGATGTTGGTATTCAAAAGCTGTCAGTAAAATGCCCACAGCTTGAAAGGTTGGAGGTCAAAGATTGCCATAAGCTTGGAGCGGAAGCACTGAATTATCTGGGTCAGGTAAGGACCATAACTCTTGGAGAGGAAGCACGGAATTATCTAGGTCAGGTAAGGACCATAACTCTTGGAGAGGAAGCACGGAATTATCTGGGTCAGGTAAGGACCATAACTCTCAGAGAGGAAGCACTGAATTATCTGGGTCAGGTAAGGACCATAACTCTTAGAGAGGAAAAACTGAATTATTTGGGTTGGTAGCTCAGATTTTTGGTCTAAGGGCGACTTGTATTATATTTGGCTGGTAATGTGAATCGCCCTTTAGCCCGAACCTGCTTTTGCTCTGATATGGTTACCTTGTATGTGCCCACATAACCCAGACTGACCACTGGTTTCCAACCCCGCTAAACTCACTCACAATGCCACCATATACATGAAATAATCTTGAGTGCAATGAAAAAGGTCAATCTAAACCATAGGAGGGGTATTGAGTTACACTGTGTAAAATACATTAGTATTTTTTTAGCATTTTGATATTTTCTTCTTTTTTTTTTGCAGGGCCTTCAGAATTTAAAAATTTTAGATTTCTCTGGTCCATTCCCCAAAAGTAAGTTTTATTCCATTTCTCCAAAAGATAACATCTTCACAAGATAACATCCCCACAAGATAACATCCCCACAAGATAACACCTCCACAAGATAACACCTCCACAATATAACACCTTCACAAGATAACACCTCCACAAGATAACATCTCCACAAGATAACACCTCCACAAGATAACACCTCCACAAGATAACATCTCCACAAATTAACACCTACACAAGATAACATCTCCATACTTCATCTTAAAGACAATATCTACCTGGTCCCAAAACATGGTTTATTTATGCTAACCTGCTATTGGTGTATTTAGGTCAAATAAACCAATCATATTGCCAGTTGTAAGGTGTGGATATGTTTCAGTGATATCCAGTCACCAGACATCTGAGAATAATTAACCATAGCTTCTTGTAGGAAAGTCATAAAAAATAAATAAACCATGTTTTGGGACCAGGTAGATATTGTCTTTAAGATGAAGGATATTGTATTTTACCTAAAGTGTTCACTTTAATTTTCCTCAACAATAGTTATCTCCCTGGAATAAAATTTTTTTTATGTAGGCCCCTATTCCTATATCCAGTTGTTGCTGTAACAATCTTTAATATGAATAGATGAACGCAGGCGTTAAGATCCCTTTAAGGGATCTCTTGTTATTTAACACTTACATATAAGAACCTTCTTGATTCTAGTTTCAGACTCTGGAAGTCTGTTGAACATTTCAAAGTTATCATTGTTGGTAAGTTTTTAGGCTTTTTGTTTGGAGATTGAACTACAAATATGATTGATTGATTTTTCACAACATACTCAAGATTATTTCGATGATATGGCGTCCCGGCTTTTAGTTGGGGAAGAAATGAAGGTCTTTGTTTTGAAAACATCTTCTCCTTGCAGTGTTACCTGCCAAACATTTCTCAAATGCTGATCTGAGCATTTTTCACTCGATCAGTGTTTGTGGAAGAGTTACCAGGTACTCTCTGAAGGTCGGGGGGTTTCCTCCGGGCAATGAGTGCTGCGTAAAACATCTATCAATGTTAACAGAACAGCGGACAATTGGCTTGCCTAGTCGCTATTCTTCGTCTCTTCCAATCTGCCAATCAGGACGATGGAAGGGTCATCGGGATACCCTGGCAAGTGACTGAGCAAAACCCTTGACCCTACAGTGGCTTACTTCTGTATGCTTATCGGGGGCCTCGGTGGCTCAGTCGGTGAGAGTGCTTGTCTTTTTCAATCCTTTTTACAATGTCTTTTTACAATGTCTTTTTCAATCCTTTTCCCAATGTCTTTTCCAATCCTTTTCACAATGTCTTTTTCCATCCTTTTCACAATGTCTTTTTCAATCCTTTCCACAATGGCTTTTTCAATCCTTTTCACAATGTCTTTTTCAATCCTTTTCACAATGTCTTTTTCAATCCTTTTTACAATGTCTTATTCAATCCTTTTCATAATGTCTTTTTCAATCCTTTTCACAATGTCTTTTTCCATCCTTTTCATAATGTCTTTTTCAATCCTTTTCATAATGTCTTTTTCAATCCTTTTCATAATGTCTTTTTCAATCCTTTTCACAATGTCTTTTTCAATCCTTTTCACATTGTTTTTTTCAGACAGATCTACGCTTGTTTCGAAATGGACATGTAACTGACTCTTTTTTGGAACAAATTGCGGAAAATTGTTCTAATTTACAGTAAGATGTTACATGTAACTCTGATTTGTGGTAAAACTGTTTTACCTCAGTAGGATTTTAGAGTAGCTTAAATCAACTAGAGTGATGATATTGTAGGTGAACTAATAAAAATGTCCTCCTGTTGCTCTAGGTTTTCTATCTTTCCCCTTGAGTTGCTCAGTTGGTTAGAGGGATAGTTCCTCAGTTCAACGCAGACCTTCTATCGATGCGTCGACGGATCAAATACCACACAAATCAAATAAAATTTGGTACTCGCCAATGGTCAGGGGTCTCCTCTAGGCGAAGAGCCCGGTTTCCTCCTCCACTTAACCTGGCAGCAACGCCATATAAGTGAAATAATCTCGAGTGCGACATAAGACAACGATCAATCTGTCTCTTTCTCTATATATTAGGGGGGAGGAACATGGCGGATGCAAAATGCTCAAGATTATTTCACTTATATGGCGGCGTTGCCAGTTTTATTGTGGGAGGAAACCGGGCTCTATGCCCGGAGGAAACCCGCGACCTACCGTTTGTAACTGGCAACCAGTATACATGTAGGTGTGCAGTTAAGTGTGTCACTAAAAGGACTTGTAACAAAGCGACCATTTCAAAAGTATAAAGTAAAAAATATCACATATTTTGTCGAGTGACATTTTTACGATTCAGGCCTCTGGTTTCTAGTTGTTTTATTTGTTTTACGCTCAAGTAAAGGAATTTGATTGGATAAATGATTCAATTTTGTTTGATTGGTTAAATCTTGTTTTTCAGCTCGCTGGACATAAGTGGTTGTCACGAGAAATTGACCAACTCTGGCATCCAAACTCTTTCTCAGTGTTACCGTCTGACCAGTCTGAATATCAGCTATATTCCTATTGTAAGTGGTGAAATTATGTTAACTTACGCCCTATATTGTACATTCGCCTTTGGATTGATTGATTGATTGATGTTTCAAGTCTTACATGTATACAGGGAAGTTACCAGGTTTAAAGGTGGAGGCGTTGAGCTCTTTGCTTTGCTCTAAGGATTGAATGATTGATGGTTTGATGTTTTACCGGACGCTCAAGATTATTTCACTTATATGGCAGCGTTGCCAGTTTTATTGTGGGAGGAAAGCGGGCTCTATGCCCGGAGGAAAGTCTAAAAAATGTTCCAATTTTTTGGGGGGAACTGAGTGGGATGTAAACCCTCGACCCATTTGTGGAAGGCTGTTCGGTTTGAGCATCCAACGCTCTACCTACTGAGCCACGGAAGCCCCTTTGCTCAAAGGAAATGCCATACCTTCGGCATGTGTTTGGTTACTCTTCTACAGAGGGTGATGGGGTGAGAAACCCACTCGTACATGTACCAAGCCAATGAAAACAAGGGATTTCATAAATAAAACCCACTCCGACATGTACATGTACTAAGCCAATGAAAACGAGGGATTTCATAAATAAAAAAATGAAGAAAACACATATAAAGACCCAACACCTTTTTTGTACCATCCGTTATCTGAAACTAGACCAATGCTGAAAGCAAAAGTAAGAAATTTCTTCCATGTAAAACTTCAGTTTGTATATTGGTATACCGTGGTCCGTCTGTCCATCGTGTCAGCTCCATAACTTAAAACCTATCGCCTGAATTTATTTTTTTCTTCTGATATGTGTAGCTTATGGGTAGACGGTGTGTCGCGTACCAAAATTAAATTGGAGTCTCAATATTTTTGGCAACCAAAATAGCCACCCAACCTTTTGACATTCAGTAAACCCAAAACTATTGCATGGATTTAGACATTTTTTTTAGTTATAACTGGCTTATGAGTAGATGGTGTGTTCCGTACCAAAATTAAGTTTTGATATTTGCCGCGACCAAAACAGTCACCAGCCTTTTGCCATTCAGTTACTCCGAAATTATTTCATGGATTATAATTTTTTTTCTTCTAATATACGAAGCTTATGATTAGACGACGTGTCCTCTACCAAAATTGAATTGGGATCTCTATATTTGTGGTGACCAGAACAGTCACCAGCCTTTTGACATTGAGTAACTCGGTACTTATTGCATGGATTATCAATTTTTTCAGTTATAACTATCTTATGAGTAGACGGTGTGTGTAGTACTAAAAGTAAATTGGAGTCTCGCTATATGTGTTGACAAAAAACAGGCACCCAGCCTTTAGGCATTCAGTAATTGAGGAAATGGCTGTTATTCTGTCTGTGGTTTCACAGTATAGCTTAATTATATCCAAACAACTTTTTTATAACCAAGGTGACCAAATGAGTTGCGACCTTTCTTTCTATTGTTTAATCCGTAATTAAATGAAATTGCTGTTGTATGCCTATATGTAGTGTAGACACTTAAAATTTGCAAGTAGCTTTCAGATATAGGTAGCAGCTTATAGGTATGTGATCTGTCAAATACTAAATTCATCAAGCCCCAGTCTTATTTAGGTGACTGAAAGATTCTACCAGCCGCTATTCTGTTTAAAGCATGTCTTTAATATTGAATGTTAAGATAGTGTGCTACAATGAATTTACCCTTGCGGGCGTATTATGAGTTTCTTAAACTCTTGTTATATTATAGCCTGACCCTCCAGACGCCGTAAAAATTAAAAAAAAAAGCATGAGTGGCATGAGCTGCCAAAATTCAAATTTTGTTCAGAATTTATGATCGTCTCGACAGTAAGAGGCTTTGAAGGCCATCGAAAAACTAAATGATTGGCGTGTGAATGAGGAAGATCCATGCAGTATGTGGTCTGTACGAACCGAAATAGTGTTCGAAAAGTAAACAATATTTAAATAGCCGGGACGACCATTCATTCATTCTAAGCCAAAGTTAGTTCAAAACAATACTTTATCGTACATTTTCGAGACTAGAAGCACTGAAAAGTTTCTGAATTATACGTCTTGAGAAAAATAGCCAAACATTTCAACATTCTTTTTTAAGGTCAAAATATCAACATTTTGGCAGCTCATGCCACTTTAAATATAGTTTCAATATAATATTATTTTGTTCCTACGAAGGTATCGGATGAAACTGTCCTGCTACTGGGATCTACAGGAATCCTAGAGAATCTAACGATGAGAGCCTGCAGTAACGTCTCCGATAAAGGTAGACACTTACGATACCGTTTAAAAGTTAATTTTTTTTTGTGAAATGCGAAAATTAAAATTAGGAGATTTCCAGAGTTCCAGATTTTGCCCGAAGGGTATTGTCGTTGCCTCCGTCGTCCGTCTGTCCGTCTGTCGATTGGTCCTTGTAAACACATTATCTAAAAAAGTCTTTAACTTACAACTTTGAAACTTCACACATTTGTTCAATACAGCAAAATATAGATCTTTTTAGAAAAGAGGGTTCTGGCTAACGTTACAAAAATTCAGGTTTTGCTGTGTTAGTTTTTCTGACATTTGTGAGGAAAGCAAATTTATACAAGTTTACTGTTTGTAAATATGGCTGGCTGTCTGTATTTCTAAGGTTACACCCAAAATTGCATCAACTGCCATTGGTTTAAAATTCACGATCCAAAGCGACACCTATATTTGCCCATTAAAAAAAGATTATGGAAGAATACAAATTACTTCAAAGTAAAACCTCTGACCCAAAAGCCAGCCATTGCTTATAAAAAGAATATGTGTTTGAAAGATATACATAGGTTTTTCTGGAGGAAACAAAATTTTCAAGCTTTGTCAATGTATTACAAACTGTTCAAGAAAATTCAGAAAACGATCTTCTTTTTTTAATGTCAACAGAAAATTCAGAAAACGATCTTCTTTTTTTAATGTCAACAGAAAATTCAGAAAACGATCTTCTTTTTTTAATGTCAACAGAAAATTCAGAAAACGATCTTCTTTTTTTAATGTCAACAGAAAATTCAGAAAACGATCTTCTTTTTTTAATGTCAACAGAAAATTCAGAAAACGATCTTCTTTTTTTAATGTCAACAGAAAATTCAGAAAACGATCTTCTTTTTTTAATGTCAACAGAAAATTCAGAAAACGATCTTCTTTTTTTAATGTCAACAGTTATTGGTTTTGTGGCAAGTGTGCCTTAAAGAAAAGAGTGATCTAAGTTCATAAAAAACCTATGTGACGTATACGCAATGCCTAATCAACTTGTACGATGAAAACTGTTGGAACAATAGTGTGACGCCACAGCTTTGAAAAAAATATATCCATACATCTATCCTCCAGCATTTTTTTTTACCCCCCCCCCCCCCCAAAAAAAAATAATGCGGGGGGGGGGGGGGGGGGGGGGATATAGCGATCAGCTTGTCTGTCCTTCTGTCTGTCTGTCTGTCCGTAATCATTTCTTGTCATCGCATCTCCTCCCACAGTTTTTATCGGATTTTTTGGAAACTTGGTTGACATACTGGATATCATTCGAGGATGTGCACCTCTTCTTTTGGTTCCGCCGATTTCATTATTTTTAGAGTTACTGCCCTTTTCCGACAGTATAAGACGACATAGACAATTAGTGGCTGTCATCGTATCTCCTCCCACAGTTTTTATAATTTTTTTCCGAAACTTGGTTGACATGCTGGATATCATTCGAGGATGTGCACCTCCTATTTTGGTTCCGCTGGTTTCATTATTTTTAGAGATATTGCCCTTTTCCGACAGGATAACATGACATAGACAATTAGTGCTTGTCATCGCATCTCCTCCCCCGATTTTTATCAGATTTTTTCGAAATTTGGTTGACTTGCTAGATATAATTCAAGGATGTGCACCTTCTATTTAGGCTGCGCTAGTTTTATTATTTTTAGAGTAAATGCCCTTTTCCGACAGTATAAGACGACATAGACAATTAGTGGCTGTCATCGCATCTTCTCCCACAGTTTTTATAATTTTTTTCCGAAATTTGGTTGACTTGCTAGATATCATTTGAGGATGTGCACCTTCTATTTTGGTTTCGCGGGTTTCATTAATTTTAGAGTTACTGCCCTGTTCCAACAGTATATGACGACATAGACAATTAGTGCTTGTCATCGCATCTCCTCCCACAGTTTTTATTAATTTTTTTTTTAAACTTGGTGGACATGCTGAATATCATTCGAGGATGTGCACCTCCCATTTTGGTTGCGCTGGTTTCATTATTGTTAGAGTTACTGCCCTTTTCCAACAGTATAAGACGACATAGACAATTAGTGCTTGTCATCGCATCTCCTCTCATGATTTTTATCAGATTTTTTCGAAACTAAGTGGACTTGCTGGATATAATTCAAGGATGTGCACTTTCTATTTTGGCTGCGCTAGTTTTATTATTTTTAGAGTTGCTGCCCTTTTCCGACAGTATAAGACGACATAGACAATTAGTGGCTGTCATCGCATCTCCTCCCACAGTTTTTATAATTTTTTTCCGAAACTTGGTTGACATGCTGGATATCATTCGAGGATGTGCACCTCCTATTTTGGTTCCGCTGGTTTCATTATTTTTAGAGTTATTGCCCTTTTCCGACAGGATAAGATGAAATACATGTAGACAATTAGTGCTTGTCATCGCATCTCCTCCCACGATTTTTATCAGATTTTTTCGAAATTTGGTTGACTTGCTAGATATCATTTGAGGATGTGCACCTTCTATTTTGGTTTCGCTGGTTTCATTATTTTTAGAGTTACTGCCCTTTTCCCACAGTATATGACGACATAGACAATTAGTGCTTGTCATCGCATCTCCTCCCACAGTTTTTATTAAATTTTTTTGAAACTTGGTGGACATGCTGAATATCATTTGAGGATGTGCACCTTCTATTTGGGTTTCGCTGGTTTCATTATTTTTAGAGTTATTGCCCTTTTCCGACAGGATAAGATGACATAGACAATTAGTGCTTGTCATCGCATCTCCTCCCACGATTTTTATCAGATTTTTTCGAAATTTGGTTGACTTGCTAGATATCATTTGAGGATGTGCACCTTCTATTTTGGTTTCGCTGGTTTCATTATTTTTAGAGTTACTGCCCTTTTCCCACAGTATATGACGACATAGACAATTAGTGTTTGTCATCGCATCTCCTCCCACAGTTTTTATTAAATTTTTTTGAAACTTGGTGGACATGCTGAATATCATTCGAGGATGTGCACCTTCTATTTTGGCTGCGCTGGTTTTATTATTTTTAGAGTTATTTTCCGACAGTATAAGACGACATAGACAATTAGTGGCTGTCATCGCATCTCCTCCCACATTTTTTATAAGATCTTTTTTGAAAATTGGTGGATATGCTGGATATCATGGAAGGATGTGCACCTCCTATTTTGATGGCACTGGTCTAATTATTTTCAGAGTTACTGCCCTTTTCCAACAGTATAAGACAACATAGACAATTAGTGCTTATCGCATCTCCTCTCACGATTTTTATCAGATTTTTTCCAAACTTTGTGGACTTGCTGGATATAATTTGAGGATGTGCACCTTCTATTTTGGCTGCGCTGGTTTTATTATTACTGCCCTTTTTTGACAGTATAGCATAGATATCTTATAATAACTTAAAATAAATAATAAATCTTATGCGGGGCCGGGGGGATACGGCATCTTCTGATGACTCTTGTTTGTTTTTGTCTTCACCCTGACTTCCTTTTTTCAGGTGCGATAGAATTAGTTGCTACCTGTGGCAGTTTGACCTCCCTCGATATGAGTGGATGTCTACAAATTAGTCCCAAATGTCTGCAAGGAATTGTTGATGTCACAAAGACTAGAGGTCAAAGTTCAACCCTTCAGCTGTACTTTGGAGGTCAGACTTTTCATGTATTTTCAGATTCAAAATATTTTTTTTTGAAGTCTTTAAAACAGCTAAATTGGTTTGTGTTCGGCCAATATGGTTTGTGCTCAGCCAAAATAGTTTGTGCTCAGCGAAAATAGTTTCTGTTCAGCCAATATTGTTTGTGTTTAGCAAATATGTTTATACTTATCCAATATGGTTTGTTTTCAGCCAATATATATTATTTTCAGCCAATATATGTTGTTTTCAGCCAATATATGTTGTTTTCAGCCAATATGTATTGTGTTTAGCCAATATGTGCGTTTTCGGCCCATATGGTTGTGTTCAGCCAATATGGACTGTGCTTAGCCAATATGGACTGTGCTTAGCCAATATGGACTGTGTTCAGCCAATATGGTTTTTGTTCAGCCAATATGGTTGTGTTCAGCCAATATGTTTGTATGTATCCAATATGGATATTTTCAGTTCATGTTTCACTTTTATTTGGCGGGGCCTCCGTGGCTTAGTAGGTAGAGAGTTGGACGCTCAATCCAAACAGCCTTCCACCAATGGGTAGCGGGTTCCAATCCCACTCAGTCCAAAAAAATGGAAAATTTTCTGACTGGGTTTTCACCCCAATAACCTATGTGGGATGGTTGCCAGTTACCAACGGAAGGTCGTGGGTTTCCTCTGGGCATAGAGCCCGGTTTCCTCCCACAATAAAACTGGCAACGCCGCCATATAAGTGAAATAATCTTGAGCGCGGCGTAAAACACCAAACAATCAATCAATCAATCACTTTTATTTGTGTTTGGTTTATAGGAACAAGTATTCTATCTGTTGAAGACCAACTTCCAGACTTTATAACTGTTGACCTTTTTGACCTCCATGACCCTAACCTCCGACCTGATATGGAATCGGATTGGTCTTTAGGTAGGGTATAATTTGATTATTTAATTTCAGTTTTCACGGAGTGATAGTCGGTGTTTTTAGCTCAATATTATTTCCCTTTCATACCAGTTTTACTGAGTAAGAAACGTGACTGCAAAAACTCTCGTTCCGTGACAATCATTAAACATTCGGCTGATAATCATTGATGTGATAAGGACCCCCAAACTATTGGTACAGTGCAAGGTTTTCATTTATCCTTTGACTTGTTATCGTTTTGCAAAAATAAGTTGTATGAAAAATATTTGGAATTTTTTCTATTTTTTTTTTTGCATCAGGCATTGACGATGGGGTAGGTTATTTAGTGGATGACATGCACGGACTGATGACATTTGACGCAGATTACGGTACGTATATTTTTCATAATGCGTGACCAAAACCGAATCAATAATCCATCAATAGGACACATTGGAGCCAAAAGAAAAAAGAACAAAGATTAATAAATATTAAGTAATATCCAATTTGTCAATTTTGAAAAAAACGTCTTTGAAATTTATGCAAGTTTTCAATGATACTATCTGACATATCTTTAAAATGCTGACTTTAACACAAACATTCCACCAATGGGTCGTGGTTTCAAAGCCCCCCTCAGCCTTAAGAAAATTTTTAAAACGTAATAATTTGGAGTTGGTTTGGTATTGAATATGATAACCCCCAACATATTGGTGCAAGGTTTTCATTTCAGCTTTGACTTGAAATAACAAATTTTATCATAAGGAGATATCAACACATTTGTGCAAATATAAGCTGTATGATAAATATTTGTAATTTTTTCTATCAGGCGTTGACAGCGACTATGATTATTTAGCAGATTACGGTATGTATTCTTCAACCACAACTAAATAAAGAACTTAAAGGGAAAACTATGATTTCCTTATTCCCCTGGCATATAATGGGGATGTAGTGATCAGCTTGTCTGTCTGCCCGTCTGCCCGTCTGTTTGTCTGTCCGTAATCATTTCTTGTCATCGCTACTCCGCTCACAGTTTTTATTAGCTTTTTTCAAATTTTGGTGGCCATGCTGAATATGATGCCAGGATATGTACCTCTTATTTTGGTTATGTTTGCTTCATTATTTTTACAGTTACTGCCCATTTACAACAGTATAGGAGGACAAAGATTGATTGATTATTTTTCGTGCAAAACTCAAGATTATTTCACTTATATGGCGGCGCTGATAGGTTTAGTGGGGGAGGATTCCAGGCTCTCTGTCAGGAAAAAAAGCCCCAACCCCTGGCAATTTTTACACGTGCGAGAATGAAGTGAAAAATCCACTCAGAAAGTTTAAATTCTTATTTAGTCTGAGTAGGATTCAAACTCGCGCCACATAGATGGAAGGCCTGTGCCAGACTGGAGGACTATCACACTAAATGACTGAGCCACCGAATACATAGACAATAGATCCTTGTCATCGCATCTCCTCTCACAGACCAAAAAACAAATTGAACAATTTCTGAGTGCATTTTTCACTCGATCGCCACAGGTGGAAGAGTTGCCAGGTCCTCTGGGCAATGAACCCGGTTTCCTCCCCCAACGCCGCCATATAAGTGAAATAATCTTGAGTGTTGCGTAAAACAGCATTTTCAGTTACTGCCCTTTTGTAACGGGGGGGATAAGAAGACATAGACAATGGGTGCGCGGCATAGCATTCTGGTTTTTGTCATTGTTTATAGTTCAAGGCTTTCTGACATAGTCACTGTACTTATAGTCTTTGGGTCGTGGGCTCAAATCCCCCACAGTCCAAAGAAAATGTTTAAAAAAAAAAAAATTTAGTGTGTGCGTTTGGTATTGAATATGATAAGAACTTCCAACCTATTCACCAAGCCTGGAAATGCTGTCATGTAAGTGAAATTATCTTGAATGTAACATAAATCAATCAATCAATCAATCCCTTGGAGTAGATTGTGTGAGGAATTACCGGTAAATAAAATTGAATTTACAAAATTTATCAAGATATTTTGTATACGCCCGCTCTTAAAGTAAGTGTATATTGGTATACCGTTGTCCGTCCATCTGTCCGTCCCGGATTCCTGTCCGCTCCATAACTTAAAACCTATTGCCTGAATTTATTATTTTTTTTCTGATATATGTAGCTTATGGTTAGACGGTGTGTCACGTACCAAAATTAAAATGGAGTCTCAATATTTTTGACGACCAAAACAGCCACCCAGCTTTTGACATTTAATAACTCTTGAACTATTCGATGGATTTAATTTTTTTTTTCAGTTATAACTAGCGTATGAGTAGATAGTGTGTCCTGTACCAAAATTAAATTTGGGTCTTAATATTTGCGGCGACCAAAACAGTCACCAGGCTTTTGGCATTGAGTTACTCTGTAATTATTTCATGGATTAATATTATAAATTTTTTTTCTTCTGATATATGAAGCTTATGCTTGGAGGATCTGTCATGTACCAAAATTAAATTGGGGTCTCGATATTTGTGGCGACCCGAACAGTCCCCAGCCTTTTGGCATTGAGTAACTCAGTACTTATTGCATGGATTATCAATTTTTTTTCAGTTATAACTAGCTTATGAGTAAATGGTGTGTCCCGTACCAAAATTAAATTGAGTTCTGGATATTTGTGGTGACCAAGACAGTCCCCTAGCCTTTTGGCAGTCAGTAACTCGGGAACTATAGCATGGATTAAAAAAAAAAAAATTCAGTTACAACTAGTTTACAAATAGGCGACGTGTCCCGCGCTAAAAGTAAATGGTGGTCTCGCTATAAAAACAGTCCCCCCAGATTTTTGGCATTCAGTAATTGAGGAAATGTCTGTTAATCTGTCTGTGGTTTCACAGTAGGGCTTTAATCATATCCAAACAACTTTTTGTGATAATGTGATATCCGTAATTAAATGAAAAATTGCTGTTCTATGCCTATATGTAGTGTATGGGCCATTTTCAAAAAAATGTACAAATTACGGTAAAGACATTTTTATTGATTTATTTTAGGTTAAACGGTTGATAAGCTCAGATTTAGTGGAGAAAATGGTTTAAGTAAGACTAGCTTGTATTTTTGCACAAGCAATTTACCAAAGCTTTAACACTGAGCCATATTCTACAAAGCTAGATACGCTTAAAGTGCTGGTTGTCTTTACCGTTATCAAGTAACTTTTGTTTTCAGAGTCACTTTTTTGAAAAGGCTATTATGATTTTAAAAAACAACCTATTTTATTTGAATTATCTCGTCAATATGGATTAATATGTAGAATTTCCCTGCTTAGAAACATTTGCAAGCATTAACATTTTGAGAAAATGTTACAAAATAAAGATATGTCTTTACCGTAATTTTTATAGTTATCTAACTTTTCTCACTTAAATGCACAGGAGGAAGGGGCGTCTTTAACACTACCTGTAGAATCAGGATGTAGGTAGCCATTTTGAACCATATGGAGTCACAGGAGAGCACATGTTTTTCAGAGATTCTGACTTTTATCAAATGTCACACAAATTGTCTGTCTTTACCGTTGTTAGGGTATTGTTACCAATTAGTTTATTATTGTAGTTAAACAAAGCACAAGTGTTTTAAATCCATACATGAATAATTTTAGAAAAATGAAAAAGATTTTATAAGCTCAACATGTGACCTGGTGGGAAAAGTTTTTCTTTACCGCAATTTGAATGTGTCTTTACCGTAAAAAAAAGCAGTGACGGTAAAGACAAGCCATTAACGGAAAAGAAAAAAAGTGTATTCTTTTTCTCATTTAACTTAAAATACTGTAATAAGTTTACACTTTGACAATAATTAAACCACACTGAATTTTTATTATTACAATTAATACCTTAAATTTAATTTTTCAAAGGCTTTGATGAGCATTGCACTGGTGTAAGAAACATTATTTATACTTGTACTGTAGAAATGCTGCATTTACAAAAAGAGTAAATTTCTTAAACAAAATTTAAAGAGTATATAATAGCCATCGAACAAAAGCTTGAAGAAACTGTTGTGGTGAAGTTTTACAAGTGTTTAGAGGAGGAATCAGTGATCAGTGATGCAGACCAAGACCAGTGTCGAGACCAGTTTGGCTAGGATTTAGTCTCGAGCCTTTAGGTATCGGTTTTTTAGGCCAGGACCAGCACGAGACCAACAATATAAGGTATATGCGCCACGCCTGGACGCGATTCGCGAGTGGCTGTTAGCTCTACGTACAAATAAAAACCCTTCTGGTAGCTTTCTTATCAAAAGGCGAGCCTAGCCCATAGCTCCTTGGAGTCAAAATGTAATGCGTTTTTCTTTCATAGAAAATTAAAAAATTTTAAAAGCTTTTCAGGACTGTGGGTAACATGACATTCTCAGTGTCATTACGAAGTGCTTACTGCCTGTTGTTCAATGCCGATTACAGATATAAGGGCCGGATATCTTCAGTCTGTGTACAGGTTTCTTCTCCCAGGCCATGATCGTTGCCCGGCTCGCGCCGCATCTGTATTATTAGTTATACGTCACACTTGTGGATAATACAAGATGAGATTTGATTATATTTCTTTTGAGAACCAAATCTCATCCTATATTACCCAGCAAGAACGACGTAATACGAATTTATTATATTTCAAAGCCAACTATCTATAAATTACTAACTTGTATATAATTTGATCACATTTTGAAGAAAACGTCAAAACTGGCTTGTAATGTTTAGAGCAAATCTACTGTTGATCGTAGTTTAACATGTATTTTGTTTCCAGGTGTAAAACAGCTCTTAACCAATAAAATGCTTGTGATTTTCTCTGTAATCATGGGATAACCTTCTTTAGTAATCTGTCGGCACTCTATTTGTGTATGCGTGGACAGTGGTGCAACTTGCCGCTCCATAAAGTATTTTCTTGGTCATGTCAGTCACATCGACGATAATAAAATTTACCTTTCGAGATCACAAAGAGTATGATGATGCCTGTGTGAAAATGGTTATCCTTTAACCCAACTCGACGTCTCCGTCAATCGGGCCCGTTGAGCGGGCATTCAGCAGAGTGGGCATCATCATGCAAAACATTCTTCAGCAATGCAACTTTAAATTTTATATCAAAGATCGTTCTCTAGCCTAATGAGGGCAGGGAATCTTTCGGCATTCTTCAATCTTCACCCAAAACATTACAACATCTACTGACTTATGTCATACCATTCATCTCAAATTCATTTATTTGAAGTGGCATGAGCTAACAAAATTCACAAGTTTTTCATAATTTCTGATCGTCAGGACAGCAAGAGGCTTTGAAGGCAGTTTACAGGGACTTCGAAAAAAAGTGCTTTAAATCCAGTAACATGTATCATTGGGTTGCCATTGTTGGATATAATTTTCCTGCAATCTTTCATCCCTTGTATGCAATGCAGTGTGAAGGCCTTACAGCTCTGTACTTGGAGATTGAACATTTATAGTTGTTTGTCTTTACCGTTATGTCTTTGCCGTTAACCCGTTAACGGTAAAGACAAAATGTAAAAATAAAAATTTTCAATTTAGCTAATTTAAAAGTAGATAAAGCTTTGCTACTTTCAGGTTAGCCTTTGGCACACACTTGGAGTTCTCAAAATTATTTTAAGAATATTTTGGAGACTTTTTTATTTTTTATCTTTCTTTACCGTAATTTGTACATTTTCTTGAAAATGGACACTTTTGCAAGTAGCTTTGGTACAGTTTTCAGACATAGGTAGCGGCTTATAGGTAGGTGATGTGTCAAATACCAAAATTCACCTAGCCCCAGTCTTTTTAGGTGACTGAAAGATTCTACCAGCCGAAATTTTGTTCAAAGCATGTCTTTAATATTGAGTATGAAGATAGTGTGCAACAATGAATTTACCCTTGCAGGCGTATTATGAGTTTCTTAAACTCTTGTTTTATTTGTAGTCCCAGTTAGCCTGGAAGAAGATGCACAGATGTTTTTGGATTTCGAAGATCCGTTGATGGAAGAAGAATTAATGTGGTCATAGAATATTGTAAAGAAAAATTCTCCATATTTGATAACGATTGATGCTTATCTGAAAAATCGTGAATTAATTACTTTGTTCAAAGCTACTCTGGGCACAATTCACTGAACCTGGCAATGGCACATTTGAACGTAAATGATGAAGATCGTGGTGTAAAACACTAATTAATCCATCCTGTAAGGGGACTGAACTCCGCACATTAATCTAACATGTGGTTGTTATGATGAAATTTGTTTCAATCATTTAACATGCAGGTTTTCTTTTTTTTAAAGGTTTTTTATGTTCTTAAGTAGCTTCAAAATATGTTTTTGTACAAGAATTGGTGCTGTTTTCTACTTTTCAATCTTAAAATGTTTTAATGTTCCTCTTGCTCCAACAACCACGGAGTGCATTTTGAACAAAAACTTTGAGTTTATGTTTTTATGAAGTTTACTTGATGTTAAGGTTTTGTTACATTTGTTGATAGTTATAAAGTCTTGTATTGGAGTGTTATATTGGAGTTCCACAGCGCCGGATTCCACCAATGAGTCGCGGGTTCGAATCCCTCTCAGTCACAAAAAAATTGGAAAATTTTCTGACTGGGTTTTCACTCGAACGACCTATGATGGTTGCCAGTTACCAACGGAAGGCCGTGGGTTTCCTCCGGGCATAGAGCCCGGTTTCTTCCCACAATAAAACTGGCAACGCCGCCATATAAGTGAAATAATCTTGAACGTGGCGTAAAACACCAAGCAATCAATCATAGCGCCGGAACTTAATTTTTTTAAAGTGGTTGCCATTAGGGCAAGCTGAATGGCAAAACTTGTTGCCCCCACCAAGATACGGTTACCCAGATTTAACATAAATGTTTTAAGCAAACGATGTGACTTTGTTGAGACCGAATTATGGTAGTCATTTTTTGTTTGGACCAACCGAAGGCTCTGTTACATGTACTTCATTTATTAAAGTGATATCAGACCTTAAATCCAATGCTCAACTTGCTCCAAAACTAACTTGCCAAGCACTTTTCAGGTCTTACTTGCCAGCTGGCCAAATCACTTGCAAACTCTATGAGGGCAAGTAGGAAGTTCCAGCGCTCGTCCATCCGACCAACAACAAGGTTATTTTGCTGATGCATAACCTTCGATTGATTGATTGATTGTTTGGTGTTATACACCGCTCTCAAGATTATTTCACTTATATGGCGGCGTTGCCAGTTTTATTCTGGGTGAAAACCGAGCTCTATGCCCTGAGGAAACCCACGACCTTCCGTTAGTAACTGGCAACCATCCCACATAGGTCGTTCGAGTGAAAATTTTACATTAAGGTCAAGAATTACTTATGGATAACAAAATTTTCCAATTTTTTTTTGGACTGAGTGGGATTTGAACCCGCGACCCATTGGTGGAAGGCTGTTTGGATTATAACATTCGAATCGGACGTCATCCCGACAATTTAGGCCAGTTTGTTAACCGTATTTCTTCTAAAGATTTGGCCATTCTAATTTGCAATTGAGTCTGTTTTTGTCCGAGACGTAGAGTTGTGTTTAAGGATAACCATTTTCACACACTGCACGGTGGGTCATATTGCCTTAAATTCCCTCTAATGGGCAGATTTGTCTGGCCACATTTAGCATATTTCTTTTCTAATGGTCGAATCCTTATCAGGAAAAAAATGGCCGAATCTTTAGAAGAAATACGTTATGTAGAATAAAAAGATCATTATTATTAATTCATGAAATATTGATATTAATTGTAATCGTCACAGTTGGATTAAAATACATGTACATATTGGACTCGTACAATAAATATCAATATTGGATATACATGTATCCTGTCATAAGGAGTGGCTGTTCTGGCAACTGCCCACCCACCCCTGGAGGTTTTCACACCATATTTAAAGTTGTAACGGAATGATTGATAACCTGATGGTTTACGCCGCACTCAAGATTATATCACTCGTATGGCTGCGTTGCCAGGCTTAGTGGGGGAGAAAACTACTGGTGCCTTGGTCGAGTACCTAGCAACTCTTCCACATACAAGTTTCGAGAGAAAATAATTATAAGAAACAGATACAAAGACAGCTTTGAAAATGGAGTTATTTTAATTTCAAGTCATTACAGTTTTCACCAAGTGTTTGAAGAATATATTCTAGAAATTCCTTACAGTTCTTATGCATTTGAGCACGTGTTTAAACGTTTCTATAGCAGACTTGTTAATTAAAAATCTTAATTAGTCAAAATGATCGAAGAATCGTGAGTGTTTGCAAAATAATAACAAGAATTTAGTTCACTTATAAAAAGCTCAAAATGGAGGGGGTTAGAGTATATATTGGTTGTTGTTTTACACCGTACTCAAGATTATTTCACTTATATGGTAACTAATGCCAGGTTTAGTGACAGAGGTAACAGAGTTCTTTAGGAACACTCAACCTTCAGCAAGTACGGTAAGATCTCTGCTAATTCAAGTACTCTAAAAAATTCAAGGGCCAGAAAAACATTAACAAAAATACACTTAAAATTCAACTTTTTTTGTTGAGAGTCTTACCTCCTGGAGTGAGCGATCAGATAATCCTATTGAACGATCGCTGTTGTTGTTTTTATAGACCAAATGTGGCAAATAGCAATGTAATAATTCGTTATTTTCACATCACTGGTCCTTGAATTAGCGGAGATCTTACCGTACCTGGCTACTCTCCAACATACAGCCATCAACTATAGATACAGGTTCCCATTCCACATCAATGGCTTAGTCGGTTAGAGCGAATCCCACTCAGACCAAATAAAATCACTATAAGAGCAGTATATGTGGAAGAGTTGCCAGGTACTCGCCAAAGGTCGGCCCAGTTTCTTCCCCACTAATCCTGGCAATAAGGCCATATAAGTGAAATAATCTTGAGTGTGGCATAAAACATTAAACCTTTCACGTACAAAATGCATTCTGGCAATAAAACAATCGTTGCGGACTAAGAACCAATATTTGGTAATGAGATTCAGAAAGTTTTGTTTACAATCGTTCAAACGTAACCTGAGAAATTAGATACTTTCTATCGTTATTCTTTGTAAAAGAGCCAAAAACCATTCAATTTGATACCACTACATGAATGAGAAATGCCTCCAACAAAAACATTAACTTTGTCATCCAGATACAATCAGCTAGCAATTATTTACTTTGTGAAGGAAACTGGAAATTCTTTTGCAAGTTTTGCAGCTCCTCTCACTTTGTTCAATACATGCATTGATTCACGTTTAACAACGCATCCAAGATTATTTCAATTTAAGGTTGGCCCAGCCAGGGGGAAGCTCTGGGCCGGTTGTTCAAAAGAAAATTAGCTGAACAGCAGGTTAGATGACGTTTCGTCACAAAGGAATTTCTTTGCTACGCTACGTCATTTAACCTGCCATTAAGCTTATTGTCCAATTTACAATCAATACCTTTGATAAAACATATATGGTACACATTATCTTAATTTGCTAATGACTGATTGATTTTTGTTTTACACCGCATTCAAGATTCGAGATTATGAAAACTGTGGTTAAAGTACTTTGAGTTTTAAATTTTCTTTAACAAAAGATAAAAGCATATATGTATATATCTTCCAGAGATATAAAATGCATTTTGGTATTAAATCTGACGTCACTGAGGTCTATTTGTAATTAAAGAAATAATAAATATTGGTAATTGATATATATAATATTATGAGAACAGTATAAAGGTAACTTAAGTCTATCATTGGTATCAAACAAGTGTAAAAGTAAAAACAATAATGAAAATGTAAACAATTAAACAAATAATGATGAAAAATAAACAGATAATTGCGATCAAAAAACAAATAATTGTGATCAGAAAACAAATAATTGTGATCAGAAAACAAATAATTGTGATCAGAACACAAATAATTGTGATCAGAAAACAAATAATTGCGATCAGAACACAAATAATTGCTATCAGAAAACAAATAACTGCGATCAGAACACAAATAATTGTGATCAGAAAACAAATACATGTGATCAGAAAACAAATAATTGTGATCAGAAAACAAATACATGTGATCAGAAAACAAATACATGTGATCAGAAAACAAATAATTATGATCAGAAAACAATTACAAGTGATCAGAAAACAAATGCATGTGATCAGAAAACAAATGCATGTGATCAGAAAACAAATAATTGTGATCAGAAAACAAATAATTGTGATCAGAAAACAAATAATTGTGATCAGAAAACAGATAATTGTGATCAGAAAACAGATAATTGTGATCAGAAAACAAATAATTGCGATCAGAAAACAAATAATTGCGATCAGAAAACAAATAAATGTGATCAGAAAACAAATACATGTGATCAGAAAACAGATAATGAACAGTAAACAAATGATTAATAAAGAATAGTAACCAAAAGTGAAGAGCACTACTAGAATAAATTACATATAGTAATGTAAATAAGCAACATGACACCTCGTTTAAAAGAATTATTTCAGCGCTAGCCTACCATATCGTTATTGGCATCACATGTCATAACGTGGTGCACCAAAGTTGGTGTTTAACATTCCTGTTTGACACTTCGTAATTGCCATATATATAGGTAGACTTCTGTACAGTTATTTTATTTTTTATTTTTTTGATAGCAGACAATTAGAATGAAGATCATGCCTAGACACTAAATTAAAAAATTTGGCACATGAAAGTGTCTAGCCAATTCACAAAGAAATATAAATTTCCATTCAGGAGACAACAATGATAACTACAACATTCTGTCAAATATCTAAGCTGAAAAATTAAATTTGGATAAGTTGTGTTTTTGTTTTTTTTCTTTGAAAATTGTGGCGGTGAGGGCCTCTTCACATTGAGCCAGTGTGTTCTGTGTTTGCAGTACAGAAACCCTGCAGCAAGTCTTATTGTAAGCCCTGTGGCCTGTTTCACAAAGCTTTGAAGTTTCACAAAGTTTTTACGTCACTGCCGTGCATGGTAAACATTCTTATCGGCTCAGATAAGTACTTCGTCCCTCTCATTCGTCCCAGTTTTGCCTTAATTTCTCCTGACTGCTGTACACACAAGTTTCATGTTTTTTTGAAATTTTTGAACATTCATAAACAATTCTAATTTGCAGTCAATTAACAATCTTTTTTTATCATTCTATATTCTTTTAAAATTAACATTTACCTGTTGGACATTGTTCACAATTGCAGGGATAAAAAGAAATCCATGATTTTTCAGGAATAATCAATTTAACTTATTTTCCAAACACCAATAAATTTTCCACAACTATTGTAATAAATTTGAATGCAAAATTAATTTTAACCAAGTCCACTAATTTACATGAACCGTGTAAATGCCCAATTCAGTTAATTTCCAATTAAGTATTTAGGCTGCAATCCAAATTTAATTCACATTTTTATGGAGTGATATGAGTTTTTATGGTCATTTTGAGGCAACAATTCGACCTCAAAATTTGACTTCTTGGCAACCTTGAACACATACATGTATAAACATGATTGATTGATTGTTTGGTGTTTTACACCGCGCTCAAGATTATTTCACTTATATGGCGGCGTTGCCAGTTTTATTGTGGGAGGAAACCGGGCTCTGTGCTCGGAGGAAACCCACGACCTTCCGCTGGTAACTGGCAACCATCCCACACATATAAACATGGACATACATATGGAGTTCAGAGAACAACAATCCAGTGTTTGACATTAAAACTCACTAATCAGCTTCCTGTGTCTAATATTTTAAGTAAATCGGGTGTTTAATTGATTGATGTTTTACGCGGCACTCAAGGTTAAAATGTTTTAGGGGAGGGGGTGGGGTGTCTTTGCATGATATTTAGCAATCAAAGATAAATGCATTAATATAGGGATTAACACTCCAGAGACCGGATTTACAAATCATTATTCACACGCTTACGATTCTGTGAGTAGATCTGAACGGCATCGTTTTATAGCAGTATTTATATGTATAAGTTAAGACGTATCTTAAAACATCGAGTTTGGGATTAACCACTAAGAATTGTCAAAGCAGAGTTACTTGGTTAAATAAAAAAATTGACAACTACATAACTTGAGTCTGAGTCAATGACCTTGCCAAAGAAGTTAGTTAGCCATATAAAATTTTCACAACAGTTAAACAGGGCTAACTTTCAAGAACAGGTGGGCGTGGCTGTTTCTTGAAACACTCACGTTCGTCGTGACTTTGCACCATGTTGCCATGACCTTGCATCAGACTTACATCAGGTGTTAATGCTTTGAGAAACAGCCCCCAGATTTTCATTGACTGCACTCCCTGTTTGAATGCTCGTTCGTATTTTTGACCTCAGATTGTACAATAACATTTATGTGTAAAAAACATTTTCTTAACAAAACCATAACTATGCTTTATAAACAAAGCCTGTTACACTAGCTACATGCATAATATGTAAATATATTTCTAATATTGTCCGTAATATGTACACATTACATCACAACATCTTTGTTTACGGTAATACCAGTCAGTCAAACTCATTAGTCCCTCCTACGAGACTTTTTTCACGTAACTGTTTTTGAAACTGTGTTTAACACCGCGTTCAAGACTCACTTACACTTCGCTGTAGACTTCCACCAGCCGTGTTACTGCAAGAAAAAAAAGATGGGCACTGTTCTCCAGAATGGCAACATTCTCCGAACTACCATATTTCTTCTAAAAATTCAGCCATTCTAATGGCCTAAATTTTCCATTGAGTTAGACAAAGATGTTGTGTTTCAGGATAACCATTGTAACACACTGCACGCTGTCATATTGCCTTAAATTGCCTCTAATGGGCAAATTTGTCTGGCCTCATTTAGCATATTTCTTTTCTAATGGTCAAATCCTTATGAGGAAAAAAGTGGCTGAATCTTTAGAAAAAATACCGTACTAAAATTGTGGATCTCAGTTGTATTTTACACAGCACTCCTGACTTTTTGGAGCATGGACAAGCACTGAATTCTCATGATACTGAATATGTTGATAGAAATATTATACCACAAGTCAAACAAAAATCCACCGAACGTCCCAAATTCACCCCAAGAGCTGTAGTAGCCCGTCCGTATTTGTACACGATATACCGGGTATGTACATCTTGCTAACCGGGGATAGTCTCAGCTTTGAAGCATCTCAGTCAATTGCCTTTCCAGAACTTGTTAAATCATTGTTGCTGTTGATGGCGTCAATAAGTCATAATGTTGGTATAAAAATCTTGCAAACCCAAAAAATTCACAACATTACTGCATTGTTTCTTATATATAGCACGTATACAAAAAATTCTTCAAGTGATCAAATTTTCAGCATCGTTCATCAAGAGACACAAATATTTACAATTTTGATCAAATAAAACAAATCTCCTCCATTTGTGTTGTAACACAACTACGCTGTTGACTCTTTCAGATTGTCAAAATAGTCCAAAAGCTGATCGTACGTCATACCCATAGCTTCATAGTCCCATTGGGGCTCTCGGCCAGCAAGGCCTGATCTTAGGGACTGATTTAAGCCCCCTACTGCCCCTAAGGGCACCCCCTCTAACCCGTCCTCAAAGGGATTGTTAGTAATTCGTATACTACACTCTGAGCCTTTATATTCAGAGACTGTACTGTTACGGTTACTATTGCTAGCGGAACTCGGCTGACTAAGGCTGTCTTTTCGAGACAGACTCGACTGATGATTGCCGTTGAAATCTGACGCTGGCATGAGTGTCTGAGGAGATCGCATTGTTACAGAATTGCGCTCCAAAGTGGCTCGACCAATCCAAACCCAGTCATTAGCATTTTTCACCAAATCTTTGTTGACTGATGGGACTTTTTTCCGTCGGTATCGAAACACAAATATAACACAATTGACCAAGAACACCATGATGGCTAAACAGAAAATAGCCAGAAGTACGTACATTCCTATCTCCAGGGGCGTCATGCCTTTCTGCACCGGCGTATATTGCAACTGTGGTTTATGTTCAGGGATGTCAAGACTTTCTTTAACGTCTTCACTTTCTTCAGTATCTTCATTAATATTGTACACAAGTACTTTAGGTTGCTCACTGCTGGATTTTGGATTTAATGCTGTGGGTCTTTTGTGTTTATTTCTGTTTGAATGACCATGTGACTTTCCACGTTTTTTATGCTCGTTGTTAGCCCTGTTGGAAAACCCTCCGTCATTCTGAAACCTTTCCAAGTAACTCTTCTCGACAGTAATGTCAACATCAACGTACACAAACGTTGCCGCTAATGGGTGGGTTTGCTTTTTATAGCAGGATGCGTCTAATCGTAGCAACACCTTAACGAGATTACCTTTCCCCTGGGCGAGGGCTTTAACACGGGGCTGATATGGTGTGGCATACGGGGCTATTTCTATCAGGTGATTATTCAGGCTGATGACGTCCAGGTGATATTGTTCTGGCTGAACGTATTGTAACGGGAAAAAGGAACCATCAGAATACTTTAAAACAACGTCTAAAACTCCCTCCTGAAAATATAAACAACGTCAATTTAAAACTTGATTCAAATTTATTTTTCATTCATCACTATCTATATTTATAGACTGGTATTTTACGCCACAGTGACACTCGAGATTATTTCATCCACATGACAGCATTGCAAGGTTTAGTTGGAGAAGAAACCCCCGAAAGCTTTGGCTAGTACCTGGCGTCTCTTGCACAAAAGATGATCGAGTAAAAAAAACACTCAAAATTTTTTCAATTTATCTTTTTGAGCCCGCGTCTCCTCGATGGAAGGCTGACTGAGCCAAGCCATCCCCTCCCCCCCCCCCCCCCCCCCCCCCGACCCCCTCATTAATATAGCTCCTTATTTCTCCCTTTCAGGGTTTCTTTGTCGGGTTTACTTGGTGAAAAAGCAATGGCAATATGACCAATAAGATTGATGTCTTTTGCAGTATTCAAGATTATGACGGCATTGCCAGGTTTGGTTGGGGAAGAAACCGAGCTCTAGTCACACTCAACAGAACTAGCTTCGTTGGCCACGTACATGTATCACCACAAGCGTGACCGCGGCCGGTTTGCCGGTTCTATGAGGGAGGAGCTGGTGTTCTCGCAACCACAAACCAAATATCAACACAGTTTGGACATTTTCATAACTTTGGGATAATAGATTAGGACGGCACCTTGAAGGCTTGATTGATTAATTGGTCTTTCACGCAAAAAAATGAAACCTACACATTTCTCTGTAAGAGAACCTTATGGTCATACCTGGCAACTATTTCACGCTACTCAAGCCGATGAAAACAGTCAAAAAATTATCTCTTTTTTCTTAAACTAACTGAGATTCAAACCCCCAAATTTAGCATCCAACAATACATAGTTTAAGAAATGTTTGAAACTCTCTTTAAACGTGGGTTCCATACTAATGAGGAATGATTCAGGCACAGAGTAAGTTGTTTCTGAACAACACAACACAACTGAGTGGGACTCGCGACCCATTGGTGGAAGGCTGTTTGGATTCAGCGTCCAACGCTCTACCTACTGAGCCACGGAGGCCCCCCACAACTAATGGAGAACCTGCTGTAAAAGTTTGTGTTCAATGCTCTAATTCACTGCCATATAAGTAAAATATTCTTTAGCAATAAAATTCCAATCAACCAATCAGTACTCAAACAATTTAAATAATTAACCAGAGAAAAGTTCCAACCTGGTATTTTCCTTGTAATTGGTGATGGAAATGAGCTGTACTTGTGAATGCCCCGTTGATATGTTTACTGGATTTGATTTCCAAAGAGATGCCCGTAACCATGGAAACAAGAGCTTGTTCTAGAACCACCTTGTCTTTACTGACTCTAATCTCCTTAGCGGCCATCACTCGTCCACTCGGGGATAAAACCTTGAAGGAAAAAACATAACTTCATTTTAGTACATTGATTGATTGACAGAGACGTCTACAGAATCACCAAAGATTGATTGATTGTTTGGTGTTTTACGCCGCGCTCAAGATTATTTCACTTATATGGCTGCGTTGCCAGTTTTATTGTGGGAGGAAAGCAGGCTCTATGCCCGGAGGAAACCCACGACCTTCCGTTGGTAACTGGCAACCATCCCATATAGATCGTTGAATCCCCAAAGAAGAAGAATAAATCTTCCACTTTCAACCATTTGAAACAAGTTTATCATTTTACAAAGACTGCACTTGTATTTACTGTCCAGGTGAGCGGTTGAGGCAGTGGGACAAAACTGGGAGAATAATTGATCAGGAATGCCTCACCTTTAGCCTACAAACCATAGATATCTTATAATGGAGAGGTGTTAAAGAGGCATGAGCTGCCAAAATGTTGATATTTTGACGTTAAAACAGAATGTTAAAATTATTGGCTATTTTTCTCAGGACCTATAATTCAGAAGATTTTTAGTGCTTCTAGTCTCGAGAATGTACGATAAAGTATTGTTTTGAACTAACTTTGACTTGGAATGAATGAATGGTCATCCCGGTTATTTAAATTTTGTTTACTTTTCAAGCACGTTTTCGGTTCGTACAGGCCACATACTGTATGGATTTTCCTCATTCCAACGCCAATCATTTAGTGTTTCGATGGCTTTCAAAGCATCTTACTGTTGTGACGATCAGAAATTATCAGAAAAAAGTGTGTATTTTGGCAGCTCATGGCACTTTAATATAGGCCGTAGGCCTGTTCACCAATTTCATTTCATTGAAATAATAAATTTTTTTAAACTATATCTTATAATTGCTAGATTGGCTAACGACAAGCGACTTATGGCAAGTAGGTCCGCCATCTTGCTACATGTAATTGATTTTTAAAAAGTTCAAGTCGATTTGTAGTCTAATCTGAGCTTTTCTGCCATTTTTTCGAGAAGGGAATAAATTTTAAGCGGTGGATTCTGAATTAAATTCTTCGCCCATCAAGACAAACATTCAAAACTTGCTTTAGAAGGGCCTATGTCTCGACTTCCGTGCAATAACAACGTCAAGAAATATTTTTTAAGCGTTAACCTCGTTCAGCAATTTAATGTCAATGAGATGCCTGCCAACTAGCAAGATGGTCGACTATTGTGATGTTTTCTACCGTGCACCCAATCTAGTTATTATAAGATATCTATGCTACAAACACATTCAAGAGAAGTAAGCATTAAAGCAAGCTGCAATCATCATCAGGGAAATTACTGAATTAGTAAATTAACCGACACTGATTGACCAGGAAAAAAATTCCGAGCCAGGGTGAGAATCAAACTCACGACTTAGGATTACCGTAATTTTTTTTCCGGGTCAATCAGTGTCGGTTAAAGTGGCATGAGCTGCCGAAATTCACACTTTTTTCATAATTTCTGATCGTCCCGACAGTAAGAGGCTTTACAGGCCATCAAAAAACTCAATGATTGGCGTTGGAATGAGGAAAAGCCATACAGTATGTGGCCTGTACGAACCGAAAACGTGTTCGAAAAGTAAACAAAATTTAAATAACCGGGACGACCATTCATTCATTCTAAGCAAAAGTTAGCTCAAAACAATACTTTAACGTACATTCCCGAGACTAGGCGCACTAAAAAGTCTTTGAATTATACGCCTTGGGAAAAATAGCCGATAATTTAAACATTCTGTATCGTCAAAATATCAACATTTTGGCAGCTCATGCCCCTTTAATTGACTAATTTAGTAAGTAAGCATTAGTTACCTGTATCTCTGTTCTACCTGGCTGTTTTCCGTTGATAACTTTATTGTGTTTCAGTTCAGCAATACGTGGATCTGACACTCTAACATGACCTTCAACCAAGTCCGTGATTCTGAAATAGGCCTTGTTGTTTCTGTAGAAGATCGTCGAGGGGCTATGCCCGGAGGCTGGGTGGTGGAAGCGAGTGTAAACCTCCAACATGGCCTGTTGAAATCTCAACGTGCAGCGAGACGGATCAGGAACTTTCTGACCGGGCAGCCCTAAGGCAGATGAAGTTCTATAAAATAAAAAACATGTGGAGTTTTACTTCAGAGAAAATCAACTATTGATAACACCTGGGCTGAGTTGTTCAAAAGTGTATTAGGCTTAATACCGGTCTAAATGACGTCGGCTAACAAAGAAATGCAAGTGTGACGTTGCAAAGTTATACCGGTATTAAGCCTGATACACTTTTGAATAACCAGCCCCAGAACTCTACTAGACTAGAATTTAGTTGTATAAAGCCTAAGTGCGGCTTAAATGAGTTGCAAGCAAAACGAATTTGATAGCGGTGTTGGCTAGATAAGTCAGACTTTCACTTAATACACCTTTGTGCAGCCGGCCCCTGAAGTGTTGGTGGACCAGACTGCATTGTTCGAGTGTCTACTGCATTGTTAGAGTGTCTACTACATTGTGAGAGTGTCTACTGCATTGTGAGAGTGTCTACTGAGAAAGCCACAGACGCTGACCATCTTGAACGGACCCATTTGGGTGAAGAGAGTTTCTATATTGGAGGAGCTGGGGGCCGTTTCACAAAGCCTTCAGAAAGCGCGATCAATCGCAGTTGCCATGACGTTGTATCTCTTCACTATGGTATCTATTGGCAACTACGCCTCGTTTGCGATGCGACTGCTTTGTGAAACGATCCCCTGTACCTTCCAGTGGCATCTAAACAACATCAACATATAAATGCCAATGGACTAAAAGCACACTTCTGGACAATGTTATATTTTGGAGCAGCTGATTGGGACAATGGCTTGGAAGCTTGACTGGTATATTGTACACGATCAAATAATTCAGGAAAAGAAAACCAAGATATATGTCTGCAAGAAGCTCTTCTGCCGTTACTTGGTTATACATAATAAGACAAGTATGAAGCACTTCTACCGTTACCTGGTTATGAAGACCCACCTGTCATTATGCTGCGGGGACCTCCATCCTTTCACCTGGCTCAATTTCGTGTCCGAGAGCTGTATGTCTAATCGTGTCTCGGGTACCCACACGGTTACATAAGCATAAGCAGTTTGACGGCCATATTTGACAATAATGGAGGCATTTTCAGAACCCAAACTTTCTGTTCCGTCCACGTAGATATTGTGACAGTCTTCTGATACCTGGAAAATTAAGTTTGACCTCCATTTAAGTCTGACCTCAAATTAAGTTTGACCTCAAATTAAGTTTGACCTCCATTTAAGTCTGACCTCAAATTAAGTTTGACCTCCAATTAAGTTTGACCTCCAATTAAGTTTAACCTCAAATTAAGTTTGACCTCCATTTAAGTCTGACCTCAAATTAAGTTTGACCTCCAATTAAGTTTGACCTCCAATTAAGTTTAACCTCAAATTAAGTTTGACCTCCAATTAAGTTTGACCTCAAATTGAGCTAGACCTCCAATTAAGTTTGACCTCAAATTAAGTTTGACCTCAAATTAAGTTTAACCTCCAATTAAGTTTGACCTCCAATTAAGTTTGACCTCCAATTAAGTTTGACCTCAAATTAAGTTTGACCTCCAATTAAGTTTGACCTCAAATTAAGTTTATCCTAAAATTTAATTTAACCTCAAATCTGGTTTTACTTCAAATCTAGTTTTTTGTAAAATTTAAGTTTTACATCAAATTTAGTTCAATGCAAAGATTGAACACAACAAAAATATGATCAAGAGACACACCATGACAGTGCAAATATTACATGAAGGAATCCAGTTTTACAACTAGAAAATCATATATCTTTCATAGTTTTCATTGAAAGTGTTTTTTTTTTAATTTGGGCTGGTGATCGAACTATTTTACATTGCTAAAACGGTTATGTTTCCTGGAGAAATAATGTAAAGTGAGGCAAAGAATACCCCTGGTCAGGATGATTTTATTTTTTTGGTTTATCGTTGCTTTTTGTAAAAAAAATTTTATTTATTGATTTCTTTTTTTTGGGGGGGGGGGGGGGGGACCTCGATTTGAAACCCATATCCATTAGAATTAAGTGAGCGTGAAAGTTGTAGTGAGTATACTAGCCGCTACCTAACAATGACTCTAGCAGTGTAATGAACATACCTTAACTACAGCTTCATTAGCCGAATGGCACATGGCAGCGTCTGTGATTTCAATAACGTTTTTATAATTGTTGATGATATAGATACTCAGTGGATACACCTGGTGCTTCCCACTTAACATGGCGGTATTCAAAATATCGTCCACCTACAAAAAAGGGAGATAATTAGAGATTATAAGACAAGGGAGATAATCAAAGCTGATCAGACAAGGGAGATAATCACAGCTGATCAGACAAGGGAGATAATAACAGCTGTTCAGACAAGGGAGATAATAACAGCTGTTCAGACAAGGGAGATAATCACAGCTGAACAGACAAGGGAGATAATCACAGCTGAACAGACAAGGGAGATAATCATATCTGTTCAGACAAGGGAGATAATCATACCTGTTCAGACAAGGGAGATAATCACAGCTGAACAGACAAGGGAGATAATCTTATCTGTTCAGACAAAAATATGGTGATTTACAGTATATGTCCGAGACGTGTCAAAGTATGTAGCGAGCGAAGATAGCCGAAGGGTGTTCCGACTGGGGGGATAATTACAGCTGATCAAGAGGGGGAACAATCAGAGCTAAAATTTTCTCCACCCTCAAGATTATTTCAGTCACTGGCTGGCTTATCGGGGAGAAAAGCGGAATCTTTACTCTGATGAAAAACCCAGCCTGGGGTTGAGTACCTAGCACTCACAAAGAGCAATTAAGTGAAAATCAGCTAATTTTTTTCTTTTCGAACTGAGAGGGATTTCAACCTGTGACTGAGCCACCAAGACCCACTGTGATTTGAGCTGAAGTAAAGTTTTAACTACCTTGTTTCTTTTAATTTTAAAAATTTAATTTTTAAAAACCTGTTTACTTATTTTACCAAAATTTATTAAACCCTACCTTAAGCACAGGTATTATGACTTGCGGATCTTTTTTATTGTCGAGGGCGATATGTGAGACAATATGGGATCCAGGGACGCCATTCGTCTCGCCTGTCTCATACTCGATGTCCCAGACAATGCGGCCATCTTGTATCGGAGAGGTTATAGAGCTATCCACTTCGAACCACCAACGAAATATGTCCTGAACCCTGTTAAGAAAAAAATATAATTTCAGAATCGAAATTACAAAAAAAATATTATATGTACATGTACCCGTTCATAGTCTAATGATGGTTTAATTTCACACTTAGACAAATAATACAATACTCTACATTCTATTTCTTTTCTTATAACGTAAAAATTTACCAAACTCACAAAACTGTACAGAGGCAACAGACCAGCAAGGTTACAGGTTATTTGTATAGTGATTAGCATGCATTTTTACTGCAAGTAAACCGCAGTTGACAAGGTCTGCACTATTGCAGTTATCTGGTTATATAACAAGACAAGTATGAGCTATCCACTTCAAACCACCGAAATATGTCCTGAACCCTGTTAAATCAAAAGCGTGGACAAATTTCGTATAAATATTTTTGTCAAAAGGGTAAATTTGAATGTTTGAGACTTACCATGGTGTTTTTGAATACATATCTTCGTCCTTGATGTAAGCTTGCACGACGGCACTTCTCTGTTCACTGTTAATATCCACACTGATTGTCCATTTACTCTTGGAGCTGATCTCCGCACGAACAACTTTCAGACCATTACGAGCTTTTACTCTGCAGAAACAAATAATAATGGAATTATTTTTTAGTAGTTTCTCCCAATATTCGTGAATTGTTCAGCCTACCATATATTTCAACCTACATGAAGTTTGTAACTTTTAGATAAAAATATATAGGACCTGAGAGTCAACCAAGACATTTTGCGATATCCGGTGACAGATGACGTTTTTTGATGACGTTGTCAGTTTGATTGACGTTACTACCACCTGAATTGAGCGTCAAATTCGAACGATAAAGGCTCCCCACATGCGTAATGACGCCGCCGGTGACAGGATATTTTGCAAAATCTTCTTGTCTAAAATAACCATGGGACAAGTTTCTTATTGTGTTAAAAATATATGATAAGTGAAAAAATCTGAGTGTGCCATAAATAACATCAGCCAATCAAATATTTACCATAGATGAATATTGACCAATCAACAGTACTTACCGTATTGTGAAAAATTTTAGTCTGGATTCGGCCTCCAGTTTGACTGGAACTTCGAATAAAGCACCCGGGTGGAAGGTTTTTGTTGGCACATACAACAGCACAAATTGGTCCTTTTTCTCTTGGAAACTATTCACCGGCTCGTGCATACTGATTCGGGTAAAATAATTCTTGGCGGCATCACTGAAATCTGCCAGCATTCGCTCAGGGAGGATTGAGTTTGCCGACGTGCTGCACCGTTGGTTAAAGTCTAATTTTGTTAGAGAGTAAAAAACATCAATGTAAGTAAGACTTCCGTCCCACCACTCCGTCGGGATCATTAAATCCGTTACACAAGCCTCCTTCTCGCTGCTCAAAACACACGAGGCAGATTTTTCTCGTGTTATATACTTGGCGTAAACGCGCCCACACCAGTGCTGGTTGACGTCTTTCGGGACAGAATAATCAAAAACTGCCTCGGTATTTTCAGCATCCAAGTTTTTACCAGCATGTAGAAGTACACGTAGATTTGGGCTATCGGGGCCAGTGGGGCGTGTGACCACATGGGCACTGACATGTAAATCGTCGATCGTAGCATGGTGCCGTTGACGAGTTACATTCAAAGTGTCCTCATTGTTTGACAAGTAGATGCTAGGTACCGACTGATAGACTTCAAACAGTCCAAACTCGGCCTTAATCAGATGTGATTTCTCCTGGGAGGTCAGGAAAAACGTCTCCTTCTCGAGATTCGGGTCATAGGCTTTGTATTTACTGTACGGAGGCTTCAAAAAGAAGCCGTCCTCTTTGTTCTCAAACTGTATTTCCACACCATTTGCAAGTCCTAAATAAATAAATAAAACAAATCAGTGAAAACAGACCTGTTGTTTTGTGAATACATTCATCCAGGATCTGAAAATATGGTGCCCAAAATAGCTATTTTTTCACATTCTCCACAAAATTGGGTGTCCATTATGACCTACTTTTGTATGTTGACCATGTTAAATTGCTGGGTTATTGGGTGTCCAAATAAGATAAATTTTGACCACAGGGTGTCCAAAAGACTCGTGGACACCCCTCTGGATGAACCCTTGGTTTTGTGGGAGCTTCTTAACATAGTTAGGTTGATTGATTGATGTTTAACGCCACATTCAACATTATTTCACTGAAATTTCAGTTATTTGCCTGCCAATGTCTGATGGAACCCCCGACCTTTGGTGTCAGAGTACCTGGCAGCTCTTCCATATTGGCACAATGACTGACAGCTCTGGAAGTCTCTAATGTGCCAACCAAAGCAATGGATAATTAGAGACCTTGAAATTTAAAATTAATTGTAATTTAAAAACCACAAAATTTCAATGGTATTTCATATTGCATTGAGTGAATCATTGATGTTTTACGCCACCTTCAAGATTGTTTCACTTGTTAAGTGTTGTTGCAAGGTTTAGTGGGGGCAGGAAACCAAGCTCTTTGTTAGGAGGAAACCCCCAACCTTCCCAGAGTACCTGGCAACTCTTTCACGTTCAGCGATAGAGTAAAAAATCCAATCAGAAATTTTTCAATTTATATTTGGTCTAGATGGGATTCGAACCCGCCTCATCAATGGAAGGCCAGTGTCGGACTGAGGGACTGCCACTCTAACCGATTAAGCCACCAAAGCCCCAATAGGGCCTGGGAGTCTACCGAGAGATTTCGCGATATCCGGTGACAAATGACGTTTTTTCATGACGTTATCAGTTCGATTGACGTTTTTTGTTCTAAAACGTCATAAATGAGCGTCATATTCGAACGATAAAGGCTTCTCACATGCGCAATGACAACGCCGGTGACTGGAAATTTGTGGAATGGTCACGTTACTCCCGCTCCCAATTACTTGTGGGAGCTATTCAATCAGATGCTTGTTTCAGGAAACTCAATAAAAATGCCATTTAATTGATACATGTATAAGGCACTATCAAATGTCCAGGATATCACACCCAGTGCTAGTGTGGAACAAAACCGCATAGATATTTCCTCAATCAAAAATACAATCATTAAGCTCTGGCAATTCATATTCTATAAATCGAAAAAGAAATAATTTCACATCATAATATTATAATTATAATAATAATTATTATAATGTTATATTTTTATGAACACTAAAACACACAGGGAAAATCTTCTTGTCTTAAATAACCACGGAGACAAGTTTCTAACATTGTGTTAAAAAGATGATTATAATAATATTTTTTTTATATTGGTTGATGGTTTCTCATTCATAGACAATTGAAACAGCCCTGACGTGTGTTTTAATAAACATTTACACAAGGTTGGACTGTGTAATTAAAACAGACAGAGGCAAATAAGGAATTGTTTGGATTCAAATTAGGTTATATTACAATAACATGGCATGTCGTCAAACAGGAAATCGCCCCTATATCTCTCAAATGGACGGCTGTTATATATACATGTATACGAACACTAAAACAAACAGGCACAGGGAAAGTGTTCTTGTCTAAAATAACCATGGAGACAAGTTTCTAATTGTGTTAAAAAGGAGGCTATGCCATTTAGACTGTTATACATAATCATAGACTGTGGTTATTATATTTATGAACACACGGGCACAAGAAAAAAATTCTTGACCACAAGTAGTATTATTCTAAAAAGTATAATTATATATATATTTATGAACACTCCTTGACTAAAATAACCATGGAGCCAAGTTGTTTTTTTTTTTTAAAGCTTTATTTTCTTGAGAAGCAGTGAGCTTTAAAACTGATAGCCAAGTTTTTAATTTGTAATTTAAAAATGGGGGTATGGGATTGTCCGTTAACTATATATTTATAGATATTAAAACACATGGGCACAGGGAACAATTTTCTTGTCTAAAATAACCATGGAGACAACTTTCTAATTGTGTTTGAAATAATCTTGAGTGCAGTGTAAAACTCCATCAATCAATCAATCAATCAATCAATATGATTGTGTTGAAAGGGGCTATGTCATTTAGACCTTTATACCTACATATGTAATCATAGGTTGTTGTAATATACCAAAACCTATGATGTTTCATTAGCTTAAAGTTAAAGACAGACTGGAGTTTGGTTTCAAATAGTCAGAATAGAATACATTTATTTATTCATTATTCCAGAGACTGACGGGTCTCGGTTGCAATATGCCATAACAAATTTGTCAATACATTTGTTCACATATTAGGTAATGGAAACTAGTTAGAGTTGAGCCACGAGTTGACTTATGAATAATTAATTAACAGTCACATATGCCTGGTGATCAGCTGGGATTTCATAGTGCTCTTATAAATATTAGATAAGCTCAATAGCTAGCCCATACCATACATGAATATATGAGCAACTCATGAATGTTTTAAAAAGACCGATAGTTTGGGCTTTGAACTTGAAGTCATACCTGTATTACATTTTTCGATTGATTGATTCAGGTTTTAAGGCACACTCAAAGTTATTTCCCTTATAGATGTATGCTGGTGTTGCCTGCTTTAGTGAGGGAGGAAACCGGGCTATTTGCTTGAAGAAAACCGTCACTTGAAGACTTCAGACAAGTACCTGCTTTATGTACCAGGACACTCCCCCATATACGGTACATGTACTTCTTGGGGAGGCCAAATGTTGTTTACAATAAGGTGAAGAATTACTTATGGATAACAACTTCTTGGTTTATCGGGTGACGGCGTTTCGATGTATCAACCAATACACCAAGAAGTTGTTATCCATAAGTAATTCTTCACCTTATTGTACACCTTTCAACTTCTACATGCCATTGAAAGATTTAAAATGTTGTTTGTTTGTTGGGGTTTTTTCATTTTTGTTTTGAGTGGGGGGATTTTTTGGGTGGTGGTGGCGAGGAGAGGAGGGAGGGGGGGGCATTTTAAATACATCCAATCCAAAGAACTCTGAAGGTGTTTTTAATTTTTTTCAAAATCTGTGCCCGTCTTATTAAACATATTTACAGGATGTAAAGAATTATTCTTGACAAGAGGAGACAAGAATAAACAGAGCTAAAATTTGATCTTTACAACAAGACTGAGAGCAAGCTGCCTCCAAAGATTAGATATGAGATCATATTATTGGGCTCTACCTCTTTCATGAAAAGTGTATACAATTTGCACCCATGTGTCTGATGGTCAGAGAGTCTGAGCTAAATAATTCTAGGTAATTTAATTGATGTTTTACGGCGTACTCAAGATTATTTCACTTAAATGACAGAGTTGTCAGGTTTAGTGTGGGAGGAAACCGGGCTCTTTGCCCAGATGAAACCCCTGACATTCGGCGAGTACTTCAGATACGACGATTGTGTCAAGAAATTTTAAAATTTTTTTTTGGTCTGAGTGTGATTCCATTCTGTGCTGCATCGATAGAAAGCCTGTTTCAGACTGACTCTGAGTGACAATCACACTAACCGAGGCCCCTCTGGAGAATTTAAATCCTTCTAATAGAGCAGAATGACACTAACACATTTGGTGAGATGACACAAGGCAATTAAAACAGCCTGGGCAGTACGAGGTGTAAATATCTGTTTAATGGTTGTTAGTTAGGTGACATCTTAAAATGACACCAAAAACAAACTCAATGTGACACACCCACATTTACAAGTAGGCTACAGTCTTCAATTTTATAATGACCAGCTGTTTAAATGCTATTGAAAGAATTATTCGCTTACATTTATATAATCAGCTGTAACAATAAATTTGTTTTGAAAAACACATGCAGAAAAACAAAAAAATCTGATGAAATTAGTTTATTCTACTGACCAAGGCTAAGCTCCTGTCAGTCATCAACCTAATGAAATAACTATAATTAAGTAACAGAAACTTGTCTCCATGGTTATTTTTGCGAAGAAGATTTTCCCTGTGCTCGTTTGTTTTAATATCTAAAAATATATAATTACGATGTAAATGACAATCACAAACCCTTTTAAAATAGAAATTTGGCTCCATGGTTATAAATTTGGCGACACTCAACTCCAGCAAAACAAAATTATCTTTCCATTCTACACAAATTTTTCACGTAAATCGATATTAAGAAAGCAATTTTATTTAAAGTGGCATGAGCTGCCAAAATTCACACTGTTTTCATAATTTCTGATCGTCATGACAGTAAGAGGCTTTGAAGGCTTTTGAAAAACTAAATGAATAGCGTTGGAATGAGGAAAATCCATACGGTAACCGCAATAGTGTTCGAAAAGTAAACAAAATTCATTCATTCTATGCCAAAGTCAGTTTAAAACAATACTTTATCGTACATTCTCGAGACTAAAGAGCTTCTAAATTATACGTTTTAAGTAAAATAAACGATAATTTCAACATTCTGTTTTAACGCCAATACATTTTGGCAGCTCATGCCACTTCAACCAACTCTATATTTCATTAGCTGATTGTGATTATCATAGAAAACTCATATAAAATTTATAATGTGAAATAATGGATTGATTACCAGGGACTGATCCAGGGAAAATTTGGGCATACCATTTCGGTTCAAAATGTTCCAACAATAAGACAAAAACAACATCTCTGGCCCAAAATTCAACATTAAATGCTATTTGGACATTAAAATCTGTTGGTTTTAAGAATTTGGGCGGATTTTTTGCTTGTGAGTTTGGGCGCCCATACGATTACCTGTATACAGGTATCAAAATGTCTCTGGATCAGTCTATGATTACATGTATTTGGGGTTTAATGTCATACTCAACAGATAAGGTCCGATGGCAACAAAAGTACCAACCAACCAAGACAACCAACCCGCATCTAAGTTTTGACATTTTGGCCATTAACATCAGAAAGGGTTTAGCATACCGCTTAAGTTTGTTGTCATTTGTTGACCTTGAGATCATTAATAAAATAAGAAAGGCTCAATCTCGGAGGAAAAGCTGCAACTTGCAAACTGTCGACTTTTGAACCGTCAAAAATGTAGGCCTACATATAAAGAGTCATTTAGGGAATTCCCTATTGCTACTGTTTTCTGTCCGACAGTCACTGTCAGTAAACGAACATCCTAAAATACAGCACATCGGCAGCCACAATGGGTCCATACCACGCACCTAACCACAACAAAGCACTATTTGAAAACCTCAGTAATAATAATATATAGATCTATATATTTTTGTGGAACTTTCATCATTATATGACTGTCTCGTTCCCCAAGCACAACTATCAACTCGATCCATATTAATTGTCAAATTTGACACTACAACCCTGAAAAATGGCCTAAATTTACATTATACTTTATAGTAAATTAGTAATTTGTAAGAAAATATTATTTTTGGTAACTTCAATTCAAAGACATCAAGAAAGTGTTGCTATAATTATTACAATACTACATGTAGGCCCAATTAAAAAGGATAATACTAAAACTTAGACGTGGAATACATCAAAAGGGTATTCCACAAGTGACCACTGACTAAACATGAAGTACAGCAACAGGCATTGACTAGCCATAATCGTGGCTTCCACAGTTGGGTTACTGAGTCAGTGAGATTATAAATGGTGGAAATATAGATCACCGTACATGTACTTACCAACGGCCAAACAAACGCAAAACACTCGGACAACAAATTGCACTCGATCCATTTCTTCAATTTATCAATACTCCCGGCATCACATCGAAGCGAAATTTGCGAAAAATCAGTCCATTTCGACGATATTTCGTGCACAGACTGCCCGACGAGCTGTAAAGCGAATGTCTGAAGACTCCATCATTTTCTTCGCCCTGACGTTTCCATATTATGATTAGATGCACGGACTACTTTCCAAAGACTTCTCAAAAAGATTCCTTAGATCAGCTCGACGTTTTGTCCTTTTCAACCGCAAACTGCTCTTACAAAATGCATTTATTACAAACGCTTTCGAAATCATTGCATTTATCAGCTACAATAAAAATATTTGTTGCAGACTTTTTTCCGTCTACCACTGCACATTCATTGCCAGCAGACAGACGGTGGTGCTTTGGTCGGGCTTATAAGACGTCACGTGACCCTATGTGTCTGGCCGATTTAATGAAGCACTGTAACACCACAGTCTTTATTTAATGAAGCATAAATAAATATTATGATTGTTGATGTTACTTTAACAGAGTGACTAGACTGTACGTACTACAAAAACATAAACCTTTGTTGAACAACAAAAAGCGAAAAATGAAAAAAAAAAAAAATGAAAAAAAAAAAACACTGAGCATCACATACATGTATCAAAAATAAAATAGAACCTACAGACACATTTAGCCTGGTCGGCAGCTTTGGGTAGTTGATTGAAACCCCTGTATATTGAGACAAATTTCAACACCTTAGAAGTGATCAATGAAATGGAGATATATAATCGATAAGAAAAGGAGAGAATCCGATCCATTGTTCGGTGTTTTACACCCAGTTAAACTTAAAGGTCCACTTGCCGCCGTCGCCTGTTAAACATTTGTTAAGAAAACCAATTTACACCAGCTTACTTCAACTAAAGCCACTAAAATTAAACATAGGACACATAAAGCATGTGCAATTAGGTTTAGAATGTACAGATGAGGATGAAAAACAAACGAAGAATCGATATCGATTACAACAACACCGATCAGCGTCCCTTAAGTTTGGATTGCCCTCATTTCAGGCGTTTTTATCTGTGTTTTGCAATCGGCAGGCTTTTATAGTCCCTCTTACCCGATCCTTAGTCTGTATCAGATAAAATTCGCAAAATTATACCGTGTCGTTAGATCGTCTATGTACAGAACTAAAAAACATTATATAGGGCACCTGTGCCCTTTCTGAAGGTTCGAAGTTTGTTTACATTGCGGGTACTTGAAAAATCTGTTTTTCAATTTCAAATTAAAAATACTAAATGAGGCCATTGCCCAAAACTTTCAATTTCTGGTTAAAATAGAAAGTTCCTAACTTTTTCTGTCTGGGAAAAATATAGAAAACCGTCCACTTTTTTCAATGTAAACAGTATTCAGGATTTTCGCGGAGAGTGTGACTTAAACAAAATTTAGATTAAACGTAACGTATATACGTACGTAGAGACCCATATATATATTATCTCCGTGGTTATTTTAGACAAGAAGATTTTCCCTGTGCCCGTGTGTTATAGTGTTCAAAAATATATAATAGCTCCTGTCAGTCGTCAACCTATATAATGAAATATCATAAGTTTAGTTTATTACAACAATTTATGATGTAGTAGGCATATAAAGGTCTAAATGATATACCTCTTTTTAACACAATTAGAAACTTGTCTCCATGGATGCATGGTTATTTTAGACAAGACGATTTTCCCTGTGCCCGTGTGTTTTAGTGTTCATAGATATAATATCATGTGCTTTTCTTTAAACAAATTAAGCGCTAAACTTAAATAATTGAAACTTTACGTTGACTTTATAACATAGACCTATATATAGTTGCTCAAATTTGGCCTGTCAAAGCGATTAACTGTCATATCATTATAACGGAAACGAAAGGAATTCCAAGCGTTCCAGGCCATCCGATACTCGTTTAGTTGAAGTATTTTGCGCCCTGGATAATAATGCAACTTTTGGGGCGTATAAAGCATATTAAACAGCGAAATATTTTTAAAAGAAAATATGTATAGAGATATGTTGGACCAAACTTGGTCAACTATGACAATATTATACACAAAGAAAAAAATAATCCCCCCCCCCCCCCCGACTGGAAAGTCTGCACCGACCGATAAAACCATTGGTGTAGGGGCAGATTGTTGGCAAACTGATGTTGCAGAAACGATTGTGATCATAAAGGGCAACATTCTTGCGATAAGAAGTCATAATTAATGACAATAATTAGCTACATGTATACAATTTATTCAGGATATCCTTATCGGATATTGGTTCAACAGGATGGCACGAGATTGATCCAACATAAATGTTTCACATGCCAATATTGGACCACCTTCATATACCTGCATTCAAAATTATTGAGATGTTACACCGACGCACATAGGAGGAATATAGGTATAATTGTTTTCATATATTGGTCCAGATACATTGTGTCTTAGCCCTTAAGGGCGACTTGTATTATATTTGGCTGGTAATGTGAATCGTCATTAGGGTTAGGTTTATGAATATGGAAAAAAAAATTTCGGCAAAGCCCAAACTTCTCGGCTACATTGTGTCCATATACTTTCAACGCTGTTGAGGTGCTCAAATATACATATATAACTGCATGGTATAGCCCAATATGGCACCTGGAGCCTGTTTCACAAAGCGGCGTATAGCGTAAGTTTTTACATAACTGCCCATATACTATAGAGATACGTTGCTGTGGCATTTACGTAAAAAATTACGCTACTCCGCTTTGTGAAACAGCCTCCAGAACGTCTGTTGCAAGCTTTGGCCCACCAGTAGCGCACTGAATGAACATTTATGTAACAGTGACTGTGCATGTGAAACCAACGAAGCTGAATATTCTAGATTCTGTATCCAACTCTTTAAACATGTTATTTTGTTTTTTATCTTTGTTAAATTGTTGACTGAAAAGTATATAATATATGGTATACAAGCGCATGATATTGCAACTAAATTATTGTCAATGGAATGGGCAAATTTTTGTCTTTCTCTGTTTGTCATAACCGTGTTTTTTAATTGTTGGTTATGAGATGGAGTTTATAACCATGTTATTTGTTGGTTGTAGGTTATAAGATTGAGTTTATAACCTTGTTGTTTGTTGGTTGTAGGTTATGAGATTAAGTTTATAACCTTGTTGTTTGTTGGTTGTAGGTTATGAGATGGAATGTATAACCTTGTTGTTTGTTGGTTGTAGGTTATGAGATGGAGTTTATAACCCTGTTGTTTGTTGGGTGTAGGTTATGAGATGGAGTTTATAACCTTGTTGTTTGGTGGTTGTGGGTTGTGAGATGGGGTTTATGGCCGTTTTGTTTGTTGGTTGTAGGTTAGGAGATGGAGTTTATAACATTGTTGTTTGTTGGTTGTAGGTTATGAGATGGAGTTTATAACCTTGTTGTTTTACTACAGACGAAAAAAAGAAAATAAAAATAATTATAAATTTATTAAATGCTAATATCATTTAGAAAGATATTTGTTTATATATTATATTTAGCCCGGTAAACCACATGTTGTGTAACGCAAAGAAGAGACGCATGCAGTTTCGGTACAATCCAGGAAACCTCCAATAGGCCTACTTCAATTAAAAAACTGATCGCGCCTGAAAGTTAACAAACAGAGTTTTTCGGTCCCTTATATTATCACGAGGACACTTTCGATGGGCCCTGAAGAGGATATGGAAATTCTACGTTACACGGCTACCTTTTTGGTCGCCACATTCAAAATGACCTGCAGTCTGTCAGAGGGTATTTCACTCACGTAAATCCCGAAGTTATCCGAGTGTGGTCTTACCCTGTGGGTCGTATGCATTGGGTATTAAACAAAACCTTGGTTTATTGATCTCTAAGTTGTAGGCATATATATAGCTTGCGTGAGTTTTCAAAATTGCTATTTAACGAATAATTTTAGCAGATTATGCAATGCACTTTAAAGAAAGAGATAGTCCTTTACGCATACAGGATCATTTAGTAGGCCTACTGTGCGGAATCGCTTTTAACAAAGTACACACACACTTGATCTCGTCTTTATACCTGAGTCTTCTATATGAGCGATTGTGGGCGTCACTCACGTTCCGAAATTTGAGATGACCACCTTTCTATACAGGGCGATAAGCTTAGAAACATCAATCTCTGAAGGAAACTGTTCGTTATCGGAAGATAAACTTCTTCAAGTCCATGTTATAGGCCTAACATGTTCTGCAGATGTTCCTCGTTCTGTTCATACCGATGCTAAGTTTTCTCTCTATGTTTTTCTCTTGTTTCTTAAAGTGGCATGAGCTGCCAAAATGTTGATATTTTAAGGTAAAAACACAATGTTGAAATTATTGGAGCTATTTTTCTCAAGACGTATTATTCAGAAGTTTTTAGTGCTTCTGGTTTCGAAAATGTACGATAAAGTATTGTTTTGAACCATGCAACTTTGGCTTAGAATGAATGAATCGTCGTCCGGTTATTTAGATTTTGTTTACTTTTCGAACACGTTTTCGGTTCGTATAGGCCCCCATACTGTATGGATTTTCCTCATTCTAACGCCAATTATTTAGTTTTTGGATGGCCTTCAAAGCCTCTTACTGTCGTGACGATTAGAAATTATGAAAAAAGTGTGATTTTTTGCAGCTCATGCCACTTTAAAGTAAATATATATGACCAGTGCGCCGTGCATGTAATTGGTATTATAGGCCTATACTCTTCACCAAATCAACTATATGGATATTCGACAAGATAACCAATATAGATATAGATCTATGCCATGGCCGCGCGTGCATCAGCATCAAAACCGCTTTTGATCGCCAGGTATATATTATGAACACTAAAACACGCCAGGTATATACATGTATATAGGCCAGCATATAGTAACCTTATATATAGGCCTATATATAAAAATATGAAGTGATGGTTGGTGGTACCTTTCTTTCTAGGGCGAACGTTTATTTAAATTATGTGATCAGTCACTGATAACCCGAATGAAACTTTCATTTTTTTTAAATTCATTTTCACGTTAAAAGAGAATGTTGGAGTTATTTGCTATTTTTCTCAAGACGTATAATTCGTATAATTGGTCGTCCCGGTTAATTAAATTTTGTTTACTTTTCGAACACGTTTTCGGTTTTGCTGTAGGCCTATATAGGGCCTACTGTCCAGGCCACATACTGTATGGATTTTCCTCATACCAACGCAAATCATTTAGTTTTTCTATGGGCTTCAAAGCCTTTTACTGTCGTGACGAACAGAAATTATGAAAAAAGTGTGAATTTTGGCAGCTCCCGGCTCAACAGATTGCAGACTCAAGTAACTAGTATAGGTCTAGGCATTTATTTCTCGAGAATGCATAGCCTAAAATTATATTAGTAACATATTAATTCTACCGCTCTTGAGAAAATTGGACGATAACAGCAAAAAGTTGTTTTGATAGAAAAAAGTCATGATCTTAGAAGATAATGCCACTTAAAAATCAGTTACAGGCGGATAGGGCGGATTTATGGGCCTATATTTTCGGATTTTGCCAGCCGCCTGAGCGCGGAGTAATATGCATCTTGTCCAAGTTGTAGTTCCGGGTGACGTCAGCACGCTTTGAGGTAGATATCCATGACGTGAAACACAAGAACACACGGAGGGAACACAAAATTCGAAAAATATTTTGATTTACTCGAAAGTACACAAACCCACGTGTGTCTCTGGGTGACAGAAGTGCCCCTCGCAATGAATACCTTCACGGTGAGTATAAATTAGCCCCAGACTCAGAGAGCTTCGTGTTGCAAAGTCAAAACGAGGCCGATAATGGCGATAGGCGCAACATTTTACTCTCGAAGGTCGTGAAGGTTGAACCACTCGAAATCAACGAAAACTGTGAACCAGTGACCTGGTGACAGCCCATGGAAAGAATTATCACTGAGCCACGATCGGTTGCTTACGAAATCTTAGAGTCAAAATAATTGATCAATGATACAATGTAGCAATTCAATTCAAATCAGTTTTACTTTTATTGCACTTAATTTTAGTTTAACTTTAAGTTTTACAAAGCAGAGTACAAACGTCAAAAGGGGTACTGGTATACGATCAGTTATCCGATCAGTTATCAATCATACAGAACCAATAAGCCCCTTTCGGGTTTGGTGGAAGTCCCACGAGATCACGCGAGACCCGTGTTTAATTAGGGTATAACTTTCACCGAGCGGCTGTCCGATTAACATTAGTGCTTATGGAGATCGGTTGTAACCCTGTTGTTATTTCTGTGATTCTCAGCTTACAATCTATACTTTTTACAAAAGTCTTTTTGTGAGACATATCAAGATATATACAAAGCCATTAGATACTTCTTTTTGACGGACAAAAAAATAATATTATTTCTAACACAAACATAACACGTCGTAGTTGTGTTTTCACTGTTGGTTTTTGACAACTTCGAAGCGTTTCCACGCGATCTAAATATTTTTACTGACAGTCAACTGACAAAAACGCAACTAATAGCTTCTGGTGTGTTTCACAAAAAAAATTGGATTTAAGAAATGATTTAGAAATAAAGAATCAAAGACAAAACCACACGATAACCGTCGATCACCATAGACGCTAATGTTAAATGAACCGCTGGTCAGTGAGAGTTATACCCCTAAACTCATTTCTCGCGTGATCTCGCGGGGTTTTAGCCAAACTTGAAAGAGGCTTATTATCGACAACCAACACTTATGCGTGTTTAACCCAAGCAATCTGGCCTACCTGCCGATCAGGCTTTCCCGCCGATTGCATCCAGCTTACTTATTCTCGGTATCTTCTTGCAAAAATTCAACCTCTAAATATAAATAAAACTTTTTATGGAGTTACATTTGTCAGCCGACCCAAGAATAGTCGCCTTCGGCCGTGTTGGGGACTTTTCGAACACGAGAAATGACGTCACAACAGTTTTAACGTTGGATGTACGTTAACTGGTTCCCGTCACTCTACAAAAACATGCAGACGAGCGGGTGAATGTCCAGTCCCTAAAACTTCATTTTAGAGTCTTTGGAGAAATTAAACTCTTTTAACAAAAGTCAGCTGAGCCCAGCTTCACTTCTGTGGAATTTCTTGTCAATGCAAACACTGATGTAGAAGGCAAAAGTGTACGATAACTGACCGGATACCCGTAACTTTCATAACTTGGAAATATTTACAATAGCACAATCTGTAGACTGTAATGCCTTACTCTTAGTGAAAATGGACAGGCAAAAGTGTCTGTGCACCTCATGGTCCTATACTATGTACCTTTTAGTTTTCTTCTCTCTATGGGAACTTGTATAGCCGCTAGAAACCCTATTGTTTGAATCGTTTCTGCTTCATTTATAAATTATCTTTTTTTTAATGAATGATGAATTTATTTTCAGCCACATCCGAGTGTGAGAGTAAAAGGGGCAGAAACTAGTTTCAACGTTTCACCGTGTTCAGATCCAAAATGTCTGATCAAAAATCCTCACATGCATTGTCCATTTTGTGTGAAGACGGAATCTTACCAAGACCCTGTCATACTGAAAATGCACTACAGAGTCAAACATGTAGACAAAGGGGTGGATTTTGCTGGTAAGATGACAGTATAAGCCACACATTCATGACGATGTACACATGTAGACCTTTGCTAGTTACAGTGTTGGTTAGTGTGTTTTTAGAACAGATAAGGATCTAGTGTATATATACTTCTTTCAAAAAGTAAATATATGCCCAAGATGCCCAAACTGCATCTATTGATTGATGTTTTACGCTCAGGGACTGATCCAGGGAAAATTTGGGCATACCATTTCGGTTCAAAATGTTCCAACAATAAGACAAAAACAACATCTCTGGCCCAAAATTAAACATTAAATGCTATTTTGACATTAAAATCTGTTGGTTTTAAGAATTTGGGCGGATTTTTTGCTTGTGAGTTTGGGCGCCCATACCTGTATACAGGTATCAAAATGTTTCTGGATCAGTCTATGACGCTGTACTCAAGATAATACTCAACACATATATAGCAGTGTTGCCAGGTTTAGTGGAGGAGGAAGCCTATGTGGAAGAGTTACCGGATACAGTGTTGGGTTTCCTCTGGGCAAAGAGCCCAGTTTCCTCCCACAATAAAACTGGCAACGCCATATAAGTGAAATAATTTTGAACGTGGCGTAAAACACTAAACAATCAATCAATCAATCAAAAAGTAAATATATGCCCAAGATGTAAACTGCATCTATTGATTGATGGTTTACGCAGTACTCAAGATAATTTCAGTGTTGCCAGCTTTAGTGGAGGAGGAAACTGTGCTCTTTGCCATATGTGGAAGAGTTTGCAGGTACTCGTTGAAGATTAGGAGTTTCCTCCTGGCAAAGAGCCCGGTTTCCTCCCACAATAAAACTGGCAATACCAGCCAAATAAATGAAATTATATTGATTGCGGTGTAAAACATCATTAAATCAATTAATACATCTGGGGCCTGTTTCACAAAGTGGCGTAGATGTATTTTTTGCGTAACTTACTAACGTATCTCAACAGTATGGGTTGCTATGGCAGTTACATGTACGTGAAAATTTACGCTACGCCGTTTTGTGAAACAGGGTCCAGACAGGCAAGTAATAACTGTCATAAGAACCTTTCTCCTTAATTGCTCAAGAGAGAGGATTGTTTTATCAGAACTACACATTTTTTGCAATTTAATAGCTCAAAATATTTAGTTTTGTTTTATTATTACTGGATAGAGGTCTATTGGAAAAAGTCATTATCATAACTGTTCGAAATTGACATTTTACAGGTTTGAAGATTTTACGCTGCTGCGATCGCTGTGAACTTGTTGGGGCTATAAAGGACGAGAAGATATTCAAGGGAGCTCACTGGCATTGTTATCGCTGTCGTAACGGATTTAATCGTCGAGACGAGGCCATCAAACATTATAAAACTCACTTTAGGAACCCAGAGACAACCTTCCAAATACATATTTCACAAATTGAGGTATTGATTATTGTTTGATTTATTCAACAAAATATCAATCTTGAGCGCGGCGTAAAACCCCAATCAATCAATCAATCAACAAAATATCAAATAACTGACAAGAATATTTTGCCGTTTATGAAAAATACCTCCGGCACATCCATCGAAGCCTTGATTTTTAATTTCTTCTTTTTAATATTGCCAATAAGGTGCCACTTTAAGTAAACATGATGAATAGTTCATTGGTGTTTCATGTTTTCATGTCGCACTCACAATAATTTCACTTACCGTATTTCTTCTAAAGATTTAGCCACTTTTTTCCTCATAAGGATTCGACCATCAGAAAAGAAATAAGCTAAATGAGGCCAGACATTTGCCCATAACAGGGAATTTAAGGCAAAATGACCCGCCGTGCAATGTGTGAAAACGGTTATCCTTAAACACAACTCCACCACTCCATTTTTGTCTGACTCAATGGAAAATTTAGGCCATTAGAATGGCTGAATATTTAGAAGAAAGATATATGGCCGAGTTTAGTGGGGCAGAAAACCGAGCTCCTTGCTGAGAGGAAACTCTTGACCAACAATAAGTTCAGTATACATTCACTCACACTTTTATCATTTGGATTTTGCCATTAGATGTCATACAATCGTTATGTGTATTTTGTAGGATGGTGAAGGTCTCCATGAACTACCCTCAGTTGATGAGCCGGATCAGACAGCCAATGGTAAGCTGGGATGAGACGTGCATCAGCTTGAGAAATTATGGTTTATAAAATATCAAAACAATGACCCAACATTTGTTTATTACTGTATTTGCTGTTTTAGGCAGAAGAAACGGTCCGTCTTTGTCAACCCACCCAAGACCTAAAGTAAAATGAATAAGACAAAGCAAATTTCAATTAACCTCTTTGAGTGGTATTTAGAAGTTGAGGGTGTAACAAGTCAACGAGCTACTTATGGATAACAACTTCTTAATTTATTTCTGGTGACGTTTTCAATTAAACCGTCTGGTTACAAAGAGAAACTCCATATTTTGGAGAGTTGTCAGGTACTCGCCGAAGGTCGGATGTTTCCTCTGGGCAAATAGCCCAGTTTCCTCCCCCATTAAAGTTACCAATGCCGCCATATAAGTGAAATAATCTTGAGTGCGGCGTAAAACATCAATCAATGAGGAACGTTTAGTATGTCAAATACATTCACCTTCCCAAACTGCTATGGAGCCTAATGTCAAAATTTACTTGACCCTCGGGCTGGGGGCTCTGTGGTTTTTGCCATAGCCATTTTTGCCTACCTAACATGGAGGAAAATTAAGTATGCCAAATTCATTAGCCTTCCTGATGTTCATATGGTCTGTGGAGGTTTTAATGTTCAAATTTAGGTGGGATGGGGGTGGGTAAGAATTTTTGGTCGGTTGGTACTTTTGTCGCCATATAACCATAGATGTTGACTGTGACGTTAAGCCCTAATCAATCTGTTGGTTATTATTGATAAAATGCAAATTTAGGAACCAATAAACAAATTGTTTTTTCTGTACTTACTGATTATAGGCGAAAATAAAGGCCCGTCGACAAACAAACCCGGCCAGGGCGTTGTCTCGGTGGCGGCTAACGAGACGGTGGGGTCGACTGAACCACAGACAATCATGATCATACAGGAGGATGATTTAGACGTTAACAACTCCGCCACCATGGAAAACACATTCACAGTTATACCAAATACTGATGTGAGTATTTCTCATTGTCGTTCGTGAGTCATTGAACGTTCAGGGGATGGTTTATCTATATTGTTACCAAGTTAAGTGGGTAGGAAACAGAGCTGTTTGCTCATTGGAAAAGTTGATATCCTCATTCATTTGTCATTAGTTTTTACACACCTGTGATTGTCTTACAAAGCTGCGTAAAGATGGGCATTGGCCTACAGTATGGAGCAGTTAGGACTAGGGCGTAACTTCCTAAAGCTTTAACACTAATTTACGGCCAACAAAACGTACGTCAGCTTTGTAAGACAGGGGGCCGTTTTACGAAGCCGTTGCACAGTGTGATCAATCGCAGTTGACATGACGTCATGCCTCTTCAATATGGTATCCATTGGCAACTCCGCCTCGTTAGCGATACTGCTGCTTTGTGAAACGAGCCCCAAGACCAGTTTCACAAAATATGTGAGCATGATTTTTTTTTTCTCTGTCATTACAAACCCTCTATGTTTTTTGTTTGCAGTATTCTGAGTCGCCTGAGGAGATAGAATGTGTTCTGGGAAATGTACAGCATGAACAACAACAACAACAGACAGAACCTGATCTCCAGCCCAAGTTAACTCGTCTTCAGGAACGTATAGCTGTTTTGGAAAAAGAAAACTCCGAGCTCAAGAAGGAATTGTCAGTGACCAAAAGAAAGGTAACATTTTTATTAGGCTTTCTATTTGCATGTTTGAAAAGCTGTACTGGCAACTTGATTTCATTTGATATTTGTCAGTGAAAAGCTGTACTGGCAACTTGATTTCATTTGATATTTGTCAGTGAAAAGCTGTACTGGCAACTTGATTTCATTTGATATTTTTCAGTGAAAAGCTGTACTGGCAACTTGATTTCATTTGATATTTGTCAGTGAAAATCTGTACTTGCAACTTTTCATTTGGTATTTGTCAGTGAAAAGCTGTACTGGCAACTTGATTTCATTTGATATTTGTCTGTGAAAATCTGTACTTGCAACTTTTCATTTGGTATTTGTCAGTGAAAATCTGTACTTGCAACTTTTCATTTGGTATTTGTCAGTGAAAATCTGTACTGACAACTTGATTTCATTTGGTATTTGTCAGTGAAAATCTGTACTTGCAACTTTTCATTTGGTATTTGTCAGTGAAAATCTGTACTGACAACTTGATTTCATTTGGTATTTGTCAGTGAAAATCTGTACTTGCAACTTTTCATTTGGTATTTGTCAGTGAAAATCTGTACTTGCAACTTTTCATTTGGTATTTGTCAGTGAAAATCTGTACTGACAACTTGATTTCATTTTATATTTGTCAGTGAAAAGCTGTACTGGCCACTTGATTTCATTTTATATTTGTCTTTGAAAATCTGTACTTGCAACTTGATTTCATTTGGTATTTGTCTTTGAAAAACTGTACTGGCAACTTGATTTCATTTTATATTTGTCAGTGAAAATCTGCACTGGCAACTTGATTTAATTTGATATTTGTCTTTGAAAATCTGTACAGGCAACTTGATTTCATTTGATATTTGTCTTTGAAAATCTGTAGTGGCAACTTGATTTCATTTGATATTTGTCTTTGAAAAACTGTACTGGCAACTTGATTTCATTTGATATTTGTCAGTGAAAATATGTACTGGCAACTTGATTTCATTTGGTATTTGTCAGTGAAAATCTGCACTGGCAACTTGATTTAATTTGATATTTGTCTTTGAAAATCTGTAGTGGCAACTTGATTTCATTTGATATTTGTCAGTGAAAAGCTGTACTGGCCACTTGATTTCATTTTATATTTGTCAGTGAAAATATGTACTGGCAACTTGATTTCATTTGATATTTGTCTGTGAAAATATGTACTGGCAACTTGATTTCATTTGATATTTGTCAGTGAAAAGCTGTACTGGCAACTTGATTTCATTTGATATTTGTCAGTGAAAATGTACTGGCAACTTGATTTCATTTGATATTTGTCAGTGAAAAGCTGTACTAGCAGCTTCATTTCAATCTTCTTGTTTGTAACATAAAAGTTGTTGTACCTGGCAACCAATCTACATAGGTCAAGTTAAAAAAAAAACACGAAAGTTTGTTTTTCCCCACTGAGTTGGAGACTAGAACCTGAGACCCATTGGCCTATGGCTGAAGCGTTTAGTGATTAATTGGTGTCATCTTATGAAAGGAGAGGGGAAAGAAAGAAATTCATAAATACTGTAGACATGCAGGACATTTTCCTTTCCAATGGTACCAAAACCATTTCGCCTCTGATTTTTGCTGGCCAAACTGAGCTAACAGAAAGTTGAGAAGCGTTATCAGACAACAAGTTGCTGACTCAGCAGCAAGGCGTAGCTACATGTCCTATTTGGCTAATCGGCAAATGCATAACTCACTATCACTAAATAGAATAATCTTGACGGCGTCATAAAACCGTTATCAAACTATAGCCGTTTATACTGTGTTGCCTTACGGGATGTTCCATAACTGGCTGAGTTTAGGTAGATAACAAGGAAAACTTGGTTATGGACTTTTACAGCCCTCTACTTGTTGCCATGTTTAAGACAGAAGACAACCCATGCTTTGGGCTTTAAACGTCATACAATTATGAGAGTTCAATCTAACGGTGGTAACTTCACAAGGTGTAAATTCTCCAATCCACTTTTACTATTCCAATCGCTACCGTCGTTATTTAAATATTTGAGTCAAAGTGGTTGTTATGGTACACTTGCACTTCAAATTCGATTTGCTTGGTTAAAATCTTATAATAATTGTTCTGACTTTTGCTGTTTCAGTTATATAAATGTTTAAATATTTGAATCAAAGTGATTGTTACGGTACAAGTGTACTTCAAATTCTATTTGCTTGGTTAAAAACTTATAATAATTGTTCTGACTATTGTTGTTTCAGTTATCCGTGAAGACAAACGAACTAAGAAAATGTGAACAGGATAAGGTGATGTTGACAGAACAGATAAACGTACCAGTTAACAAGAATATAGAGAAACTATTATCCTCTATGGAGAAGGACTATGCTGACCTGCTACGATATCAGTTGAGCCAGATACGACAAAACTATCTCAGTCAGTTAAACAAGGAGAACCATACAATAACTATACCCAGCGACGCTTTACAAAACGCTGTCTTAGAGTCCGAGACTGGCTCCGTCTGTATAACGATTCAAAGGGGAGGCGATGCCACGATGGACAATCTCGACCAATTACAAAATACGTTTGAAGTGGAAAGAGTGCAGGATGCGCAACAGACGGAATCTGCTCAGGCCATGTTTAGTGCCAACCCTGCTCATATATCCGACGCTTCCGATAATTCCGTTATTGAAATAATTCCAGTGTCGCAACATCAACTGCATGTCGGTGAAGAAATGGAAATGACTTGTGACGTCTCTCAAAATCAGTCAACGCCAACTGTGACGCTTTCATCGCCAGTCACGTCTGAAACTTTCGACGCTTCCCACTTACAGCCTGTTGTTATTAGCTCTTCAGCCTACCCGTTTCCAACCAATCCTGTGGTTGAAACATCATGTGACTTGTCGAGATCTGACCTGAAGATAAGTGAACCACCGACAAAAAGAATGAAAACTGGCACTGAAATAGATATTGGTTGATACCCTATTACACTCTCACTGACACAAGAGGCCTGTTTTCGTTTGAAAATGTCAAAATAAAATTTTTCACAAGGGGAAAGAGGTTTGGTTTACAACGATTTATTGACTCCAACTGATCTCTCAAACCAAATGAAGATTCAAAAATACCTGAATTGATTTTTCACTTGTATCGCCTCATGATCAAAAGTTGCTAGGTACTCTCCAAAAGCCCGGCGACCTATGTGGGATGGTTGCCATTCACTTACCAAGAAAGTGAAAAATGCCGGAATTTCAAATTTACTCTAAAGTTAAATTATAGCAGATGACGATTATACCTTAAACTCAAATAAATTAAATATGTAGATGTTATTTCTTTGTTGAATTTAAGAATCAGGGCCCAGTTTCACAAAACGATCTGAGCTTAAGTTGATCTTATTTACCATTGGCAACGTATACCTTTAGCATTGGTTGTCATGGTAGTTAAGATCACACTTAGCTAAGATCGCTTTGTGAAACCAGGCTCTGTTTTTTTTCATTATTATCTGGGGAATTGGCATCTCCTCCAGGGCCACATGTTGTAGAGTCCAAGCGTACATTACAAACTCGGCAAAATAGCTGTTTGACGTCATGATATCACAAAGCCAACTCTCAGTCGGAACTCCCTTCGGCTATCTTCGCTCTCTACCGGTCGGCTTTGCGATATTTCACGCACGTAAATCCTCGAAGTTATCAGAGTGAGCCAACTCTGTGAGCTTGTCTAACCTTTGGCTTGGCCACATAGCCCTCTTAACACTCAATCGGAACAGCCTTTAACCCATGGGTTCAAATCCCACTCAGTCCCAAAAAAAAATTGGAAAATTTTCGGACTTGGTTTTCACTTGAACGACCCATGTGGGATGGTTGCCAGTTACCACCGCAAGGTTGTGGGTTTCCTTCGGTCATAGAGCTCGGTTTCCTCCTGCAATAAAACTGGGAACGCCTTAATAAAACTGGCAACGCCGCCATATAAGTGAAATAATCTTGAGGGCAGCGTATAACACCAAACAATCAATTGACATAGCTGCCAGTTTGGGGAGGAAATCATTCTCTTCATCAAGAAGACCGGATCCAAACGCCATAGAATGTGAGAAAGGCTAATATATTCGGCATATTTAATGGCAAAGCCACAGGCACTCCAATCTACCTTCAGTGTTGGATTCTAGAAACGCATAACTAAACATCAAGCTCGGAGGGTAAATTGGAGTGCCTGTGCCCTGACCCAACTCAAGAGTTTTTTTTTACACTGTTCAAGATTATATAGCTGGGTTGTTCGGTTGAGTTACCCGGTGGAAACCAACCTTCAGCAAGTACCTGGTAACTCTTCCACATAGGCGATGTAGGGCAACCATTGGGCAAAGTAAACACCCACTCATAATTTGTGAGGGGGCTGGGATATAAAACCTTGACCAATCGTTGGAAGGCTACCAAGTCAAAGCACCATTTTGAAAGAACAGTCAATCGTATAATTTCAGGACTTCAATAAGATTAAAATTTAAAAATTCAAGGACTGAATAGACCCTTATTTTGGGTTTAACTTTAAGCGTATGTCATTAGGTTTAAGACCCCAATGGTGAAAGGCTGTTTGGAATGAACGTCCGAAGCACTGCCACAGGTTAGTCGATGTGGCGCAGGATCGAATCTCACTCCAAATACCCGAGTGGATTTTTCTCTCATTCGCCATAGGTTAAAGAGAGTTGCAGGGTACTTTAGCAAAGGTTCTCTCTCCCACGAAACCTTGCCATGCCAACACATAAGTCAAATAATCTTGACTGCAGTGTAAAACACCCATCAATCAACCAAAGCACTTATACTCCGTAACACAGCTCCTTCATCCCATTGAACCTATGTGATGGTTGCCAGCTGAAGGTCGTGGGTTTTCTTCGGGCACTGAGCCCGGTTTCCTCCCACAATAAAACTGGCAACGCCGCCATACAAGTGAAATAATCTTGATCGCGGCGTAAAACACCAATCAATCAATCATCCCGTTGAATTTAAATTTGAGAGAAAGCTGAGGGCAATAACAAGCCGTACACAGAAATTGGTTCAGATTTTTTTTCATATTTATTTCTCAATGAGCCACTGAATAGAGTTTTTAGAAGACCATTTCATGAGGGAACTGACGGCCACGGAGTGAAAACATGGCTCCAATATAACCAAACAGGTATTTCTTCTCTGGATTTTGACGAATGACGTCCAAAACTTGACGATCAACAGAAACCTGGTCCTCTTTGCGCTCATCTGTCACAGAGTATTGCTGAAATCAAAATTGAATTAAACTGGCATTAGAATTCCGTTTTTTTTTTAACGAGTTAACAAAAGTGATATCTTCCTCCACAGAACATGGCACATCACACAGCTAAACCAGATAGTTACTTATTTCGGTTTTAAGACCAAAAAGTACAGCAAATTATTTTAATGGTCTTTCCCAACATCTTATAATTTACTCTCAAAGCTATTTCCGTCCCAGTTAAATGTCAAGCTTCACTTGGATTATTCCCCTTTGAAGGCAGTTCTACCAAGATGAGAAACTGATAAGCTTGATCTAGTTACAACTAGACGTATAGGGAGAATGTTTATGTTGATTGATTGACTGTTTTACGCCGCACTCAAGATTATTTCAGTTATATGGGGCTTTACCAGGTTTAGTGGGGGAGGAAACTGGGCTCATTGTCAGGAGGAAACCCAGACCTTCGGCGAGTACCTGGCAAATCTTCCACAAACTAACCGGGCTCATTGTCAGGAGGAAACCCAGACCTTCGGCGAGTACCTGGCAAAACTGTGTCCAAATTTGTGAGATCTTAGACCGGTTCATGTTTCTAAGACGGTCAACCCGCATACATGTGAAATCTTTCATGGCATTTAAAAGTTGAAAGGTTACAATAAGGTGAAGAATTACTTATGGATAACACAGAATTGAGCGATAATCATTCGACCGAGAATGACCGAGTTTGCCAAGCTAAAGTAAGTGAAATCTTTCAATGGCATTTAGAAGTTGAAAGGTTAAAATAAGCCTAAGGTGAAGAATTACTTATGGATAATACGGAATTGAACGATAATCGAGACCTTTTAGGAAAAAGTTTGCCGAGCTAAAGTAAGTGAAATCTTTCAATGGCATTTAGAAGTTGAAAGGTTACAATAAGGTGAAGAATTACTTATGGATGACAACTTCTTGGTTTATTGGGTGACGATGTCTCATTGTTCTTACATCGTTATCAAAGTATAAATGCAAACTTCACAAATTTCAAACTGGATGAATTTACCTCTTTTTTAGCCTCAAAGAACTCTCCCTCTGCTTTCTTTGCTCGCTGTAACTTCACCCTCTTGAAGTATTTGTCGTTGACTCTCTCAGGGATGTTCACTTTACTGACGTCTAATCTAGTTTTGGTGGCGATCACATAAATCTGGTTAATCCTTCTCAATGGGCAACCGTTTAAATGGTAAGGACCTGTAACAGGCAAGGAGATACGGGAAAATAACAATATGGTGGATTAATTTTTATGATCACTAAAACACACGGGCACAGGGAAAATCTTCTTGTCTGAAATAACCATGGAGACAAGTTTCTAATTGTGTTAAAAAGAGGATTAATTGATGTTTTACGCCGCCCTCAAGATTATTTCATTTATATAGCAGCTTTACAAGGTTTAGTTAGGGAGGGAACCTGGTTCTTTTAAAGTTGCATGAGCTGCCAAAATTCACACTTTTTTCATAATTTCTGATCGTCGCGACAGTAAGAGGTTTTGAAGGCCATCAAAAACTAAATGATTGGCGTTGGAATGAGCGAAATCCATACAGTATGTGGCCTGTAAGAACCGAAGACGTGTCCAAAAAGTAAACATAATTTAAATAAGCGGGACGACCATTCATTCATTCTAAGCCAAAGTTAGTTCAAAACATTTTTGAGACTAGAAACACTAAAAAGCTTTTGAATCATACGTCTTGAGAAAAGTAGCCAATAATTTCAACATTCTGTTTTACCGTCAAAATATCAACATTTTGGCAGCTCATGCCCCTTTAATGCCACTTTAATTGATAAGGACCTGTAACAGGCAAGGAGATATACAATAAAATAACAATATGGTTGATTGATTGATGTTTTACGCCGAAATCAAGATATATTTCACTTTTATTAATTGACTGTGCAAGTTATTACCCGAATACGACCTTCGCGGCCGGGTAATATCAGCAGACGAATCAAGTTTGTATTAGCCGTAGAGTATGGGCCGAGTACAAGTCATATTGGCCGAATTAAAGTCATATTGGCCGAAGTAAAGTCATATTGGCCGAATTAAAGTCATATTGGCCGAATTAAAGTCATATTGGCCAAGTTCATGGAGTGCGGCTGAAAGACGCAATTAACATGTGACGTCCAAGAGTTAGACAGAAGCAGACGGCAGATGTTGATATCAAAATGTCGACACTAGAGCGCGTTGTACAAGGTCTTATTGACAGGATATTAGAGTTGGAAGAAAAAACTACTGTAAATGAATCCGATTGTCGTTTTAGGACAGTGAAAGAGGAAGAAACTTTTCTACTGATCCAGGAACAAAAAAACAGAGCACAAAAAAAGGACAGACGTCAAAGTCATGGATTTAATGTTCAGCGGGCGACCTACTGTTCAACTTGACAGCTTGCATAAAATTAACTTCTACAGTCTATCAATAAAAACATTATGAATCGAATGTTTTCGTATTGCCTTGGTATTGGCCTGCGGCCTCGGGCCAATACAGCGGCTTTGCAAGGATTATTTAGGGAGGAAACCGGGCTAAAAAATTTTAAATTTTTTACTAGGTCCGAGTGATTCGATACCGCACTGCATCAATGGAAGCATTCCCTGAAAGTAGTTATAATTGATCATTGACTAGAGTGAAATGTGCACAAGTTTCGTATAATAATTTCTTTCATGAAAGCCATAAGAAATTTGCAACGAGCTAAAAATCGTTTTAAAAATGAGAGAAAACAATATTTTAGCCTAAGCTTACCGGTAACTAAGAGTAGACCAGAATCCAGCTGCTTCAAGAAGACAACTCTCTGAAAAGAGACAAATTTAAAATGTAAAAGAAATGAGTTTAAAGTGGATAGCAGATGTAATATAACTTTATACAAACGTCCTACCAATATATGAATACACTTATTTAACTCGCATCAGAGTCATTACCATGAATACCGGATCAAAGGTGAGACGCTGGCAAGCTAAGTCAGCGGCTCGTCGAGTGTACGAAACTTATGGTTATGACTGATGCGAGTTAAGTGTTTAATTATACGAATTTCTGTATATCCAATAGTTTGCAGCGAAGTGATAATTTTGCGCCATGTTTGGGTAATGAAACAGACAGATATCATGTGATCAGGTATATCCACTCAAGACTACACGTATAATGACGTCCTATAAAATATCTGTTTCGGACTCCTCTCCAGGTCATACATCGAAAAATGTTGACTGTCACGTGCAGTAGCGTAGCCAGGGGGGTGCCATGCCCCCCCCCCCCCCCCCCCCTCAGCCCAAAAAAAAATGTGTGTCAGAGCACAGCACAGAGCACTGTTTGATTGCAACAACAAAGTTGCACTTTGTAATAATTGTTACAAAACGCAGCTTTGATACAAAGTGGGTTGCAACAAGACATGCAGACTTTCTAAATATACTGCAATGCAGTGGAGCAACCTAAAACAAAGATATAAACTGACCCGCTGGCTGAATGGAGGAGTCCATTATGTTAATTAAGGGGTTTGGAGAGTTCCTGGTTTTGGTGTGAAGAGGCATGAGCCCTGGTTTATGAGATTTTAGGTTAATGTTCTTCTCAGTACCCAGCGTCCTTGTTACCTCCAGTTTGGGATTAGCGCTCTATGGCGCTTTAGCAGGGCCCATTGGCGGATCTATATATATATAGAAAAAAATGAAAAACAGGCTCATGGAGAGATCCGGAGACCATGATTGGCTTGCAGCGCTGCATTTAGAATGATAACAAAGTAAACGAATATTGATTATGAAATAGTAGATCTTCCTGTTTTTGAAAAATAAGTCGGAAATAGAAAAATAAATCTTCACAAATTAAGTTCAGATTTATTCCCTGGAAAACGCTCAGAACGCATCTCTGGCGATCTAGGACCCCAGAGCTTCCGGCGCCTGGGCGGCCCCTGGACCCTTGTTGACCTGTGATAATTGGCCCCCCCTTGAGCCAATTTCTCGCTACGCTACTGGTCACGTGGTACGTATTGACCAATAGATGGGAGTTAAACCAAATGGATATTAATGAGGTATAATAATGTACAACAGCCTCTGTTTGGTTTAGTGGGTGGAGTTACCCTGTAGAAACCAACCTTCAGCAAGTACCTCAGAAATTTCAAATATTATGACCATAGACTATTAAGGTAGGGATTTAAGGTAGGGATTTATTGGACTTTAAAAACCTCGATCTCTGACTCTTAATTTTTTTACTACCGGGTATGCATTCAGATGGGTCCCATCGGATTGAAAAATCCAGTGAAAAATCCACTCAGAAATTGTTTAGTTTTTATTTGGTGCATGCGCATCGATGGAACGTCTGTGTGGGACTATCACTCTAACCCACTGGACCGAGCCCCCCCGCAATGAAAAGAGAAAGAAGAGTCTAGCGAGACTATGAAAGGAAATAATTAATAATCCAATACAACATTAACTGCAAATACCTTTCCCTTGTGCCTGCCTGCAAGTAGGATCAAAACTGTTCCTGGAGTAATTGTGGGACGCAGTTTACGGACGTGTTGGGAAAATGGCTTCTTATGGCTCTTCAGTTTTCTTGGTTTGTCTTCCGTTGGATAAAAACGAGGCTGAAATAGCAAATTCAATCTTCGCTCACAAATCATTATTACATCAATTTTCAGCAAACCTCTAGAAGACTTGTGGAGTCATAGACTGATCCAGAGACATTTTGATACCTGTATACAGGTATGGGCGCCCAAACTCACAAGCAAAAAATCCGCCCAAATTCTTAAAACTAACAAATTTTCATGTCAAAATAGCATTTAATGTTGAACTTTGGGCCAGAGATGTTGTTTTTGTCTTATTGTTGGAACATTTTGAACCGAAATGGTATGCCCGAATTTTCCCTGGATCAGTCCCTGGAAGTTAATGCAGCACTACAGCACAGATATTGATGGATTAAGGTTTCATGCCAAACTCTTGAAATATAGATTGATTGGTGTTTTAGTTTACGCCACGCTCAAGATTACAATGTAGGCCTGAGTATCGCAAGAAATCTCACGATACGATACGTATCACGATACACGGTCACGATACAATAGTATCACGATACATATGGAACTCTTTTATCTTCAATATAATATAATATGTTATATCTGTGTACATGAAATACTTAAAGGCACACTTGCCGCGAAAATCAGGAATATTGTTTACATTAAAAAAGAAAGACCGTTTTCTGTATTTTTCCGAGACAATATAAGTTAGGAACTTTCTATTTTTACCAAAATTTAAAAGTTTGGACGTCACTTTGTATTTTTAATTTGAATTTGAAAATTTGAATTGTTAGGTACCCGGAACGTAAACAAACCCAACTGCTTGCACAAGCGAATGTTATGTTTCAGTCGAGTGAGTGAACTAACGGCACAGTGTAATTTTACGTAGGCCTATTTATCTGAGAAATATAGACTGACGATCGGTTAACAGCGACTGGAAAAGCCTGCTGATAATTGTTTGAGTGTAAACCACAGATACAAAGGCCTGAACGGAGGGTAATCCAACACGAAAGTTGACCGACACTGATCGTTGTTGTTGTAATCAGGCTTCGATTCTTCGTTTATTTTTCGCCCCATTTCTACATTCTAAAGCTAAGTAGACATGTTTTATGTGTCCTGTGTTTAAGTTTAGTGGTATTAGTCGTGGTAAGCTCACTTAAATTGGTTTTCTTAGCAAATTTAAACAGGCTACGGCGGCAAGTGGGCCTTTAATATAAGTGAATTCATCTAAATGTGTTGGGTAAAGCACCTAACAAACCTATATCTATATCAACAAAACAAGAGTAAAATTAAGAATTTCAGCTTTATTTTATAACAGAAATCTTGTCAACCAGAACACACACTGATCAATGGCACAACGCAAAGCTGTAACAAAACTCAAATTCGAATAAAATATATTAAAACACTCTTGCATCTTTATTAATTACGCAGTTACTTCCCTTTAATAACGTATCACGATATGCGACTGACGATATGATGCGCGTATCGAAAGCTCCTTGTATCGATACTATCGATGCATTGATGTATCGTTACACCCCTATTACAATGTATTTCACTTATATGGCGGCATTGCCAGTTTTAGTGTGGGAGGAAACCGGGCTCTATGCCCGGAGGAAAACCACAACCTTCTGTTGGTAACTGACAACCATCCCACATAGGTCATTGAAATATAGAAGGCTGTCAAATCGTCTTTACAGATAAACTTGATGTTAACAACTTGGCTGTATATTATAATATAATTAAGAGAATTGGGTTTGCTTACTTTGTGAATCCTTATTTTTTATCAATTATATAGCCTACTATTACTAACATAACCGTTCATGCCTTAAAAAGTTAAATCTTTCTGTTGGCATATAAATCTATTTTGACATATTCGGGCTTGTCATAGCATCCTTGGGTTTAACATAGCCCAAATAGGACAAGTAGGTCTTCACATTTTCTACAAAAACAGAACGTAGCGATGAAACATTAACCCATTAAGCCTAACAAAACTTAAAATCATATTTTTGTATTAATTGAGTTCTTTGATCTAGCCTGTCTGACACTGACCTGCCTCGTAATCCTCACTGTTCTCTGTCCACCATTTTTATCCCCGCCAATAGGTTTGGTGATCATACGGGCTTGCTTCAAGGAATTATCTTTCTGAGGAGGCTTCTGACCAGCCTTCTTCTTTCGGTAAATTGCCCTTTTTTTATACATGCGAGACTGGGAGAATCGCATAATACCGCCCCCCAAATCATAGTTGCGGGGTCTTCGCGTCTCCGGTTTAGTTTGACCCACTGAAAAAATAAATCAATTTCTTTTATTGAACAAAAACAAAGCTATTTTTGAATCATATGAGTACAAAACCTTTTAATAAGGTCGCGTCCGCTTTCTATAACTAAATCTAGTAAAAAATTTAAAGAATGAGATATTGAGAACCCTAGGAACGAAAAAAAAACGTGTCAACCTCCGATTCATTATGGAGGTTGCCATTATGTTGAGGCATGCCAGGAGACTTGTATTAATTGAGAATTTGCTATGGTGTTTAACTCAGAATACTTAAGGAATAAAGCCATGAAAAAATTCACATGGGAATTTCAAGTTCAAGTACTTTACTCTTCTCACTTTAAAATGCTATCAGTCGATAGGGCTTTTGACGCGACGTCAGATATGAACATAATGTAAAGATATAACAATGTAGATGACGCGAAAACCTCGTAGACCTCAAGTGAAACCGAGCCACAGGAAGGTGACGTCATCACAGCTGCAGCGAAAACATTACAATGATGGGACGGGTGGCTATATGACGAAACAATTCTATCAAAAGGGGTTTCAGTGACACAGTTTGATGAGTGCAAGCTTTAGACAACATACTTTAAAGAAGATTAACAACAAATACATGCCACTGTGTTTAAGTGCAATAATTGGTTGTCCGGTACCATTTGCAGTCGGTGGTTTCCCCTTGCTATCATAATTTATGAATCTAAATATTTCGAAATGATGGACCTATAAAAACATGAAAATTTCCTGACAAGGGCTCCGAGGTGAAAACAATTCCACAACGGCACCATTTTGATTGGCTGAGGGAAGACCATGTGACCCTAAGTACCCTAGCCGGCTGGTCAGGTACCCGGATGTCCGAAACCGAGAATTAATCAATTAATTAGTCACATTCCTGGTTGATGAAGCCTAGGCGCCGGCTGAGCTACAAAGCTATAGTGACTTTGAACGGAGGAATCCGGCCTGGATCTTTGCCGAGTTCCTGGTATTTTTTCCACATCCATCGCGTTCGCATCTTAGATCTAGCTTTGCCTACATCATAATATTGTACATGTTGGTTTAAGTGGGAGTCATTCGGGGTCCGGTTTTCGATATACCTGAATAGAATATTTGGAGTATTCAAAACCAAGTAAAAGCTTTAAGAATATCTCTCAGTACTTCAGGTCGACTAGAAAGCACGAAGATTGCATTAGAAAACAATTGTTGAAAATCGTAAAAAGCCCTGCTAAAACGTTTTACACGCGAAGTTTATCGACAGTCAACAACAACATCCCTTTTTGTAACAAGTGCATGTCCAAGTTTATGGCCCCTATGGAACTGGTCATAAAATGTTAACGAACTCGATTTTATTTACAATAAGAAGTTTGCAAATCTTATCAGTCATTACTCGAAATATCGCCAAAAAATTAATATACGATGGGGGACAGAATTCAAGATATGAGAAGATTTCGGAAGGTCGGTAACGGCCCAGACACTCACTCTTGACGGCCGAGTTAAAAAGGAAGGCAGTAAATGATGACGAATTCACCAACGTCCAAACGTGTGACGTAGTTCACATTGCTTCTCAGTAAAGAGCAGAAGAAAGTGAAACGATTTGATTTTATGTTCGGTGTTGCTTATGTGAAAATAACGGGTATTATTGTAATTTGTGGTCTATTTTATTTTGTTAAACTCTAGATTCAAAAGTATTTGTTAAAGTACTTTAGGACAAAAGTAATATTATTTGTAAGATATAACTTCATATTCAAATTTCAATCGCATAGCGCCAGCGGCCTAATTCGACAAATCAAAGAAGTCTACCGCCGTACCGGCATCTCGTATTACCGTAGTTGAAGTTCTTCAAACTCTGTTGCCAAAAGATATTGATGATGGGTGGCAAACAGAGTTAGGACCGGCCATATTGGAAAACATATGAAACTGAGAATCAACACTTTGTGCTCAGGTTTTCTCCTAATTTGAGCAACGCAACCGGCCCTAACTTAAGTCTTAAATTAATACACATTCAGTTCGACCTTTAACTTGTTTAAGTTTACTGCTCCACCAAAAAAAAAAAAGCGTTAAAACACTCACATTTGTGTTGCATCCTCGTCGTTTTTAGAAAGACAGCCCGAATCTCCCGCTGGCCTCCTCGATTCTGTGAGTGTCTGAACACTTTTTTTTTGGTGGAACTGCGAACTAAAGGATCGAACTGAATGTGTGTAAAGTTGGGGCCGGTTTAGCCCTGGAACCCATGTCGCTGTGGAATATTAAAAAAAAAATTATACTGAAGATGTCTTCCACACCGCCATGGAAACGTCTATTGCTCAAATGCCTTATGTGGAAATCGGGTCGCGGAACATTTTTGCAGCGGAACTTTTTGGCGTTAAATATGAAAAAATAAGCAGTATGGGACAAAGTTAAGCACATTACAATAACAATAAACATACCGTTTGTCGTTCTGCCAAATATCAGAGGTGAAAGATAACTGGTTTAAGAGAAATCAGCGAATTTCTACAGATCACTTTAACAAAATGACTTGTCAACAGAGCAGCCATGCGGGAAATGGGGAAGCCTCTGACGTATGTTTGCCGCTGGGCGGAGTCTATATGGGGATTCCTCTATTCCGTTTTAGTCGCTACTATTCTGGGAAAAAACGAATGATCAAACGCTGACCTTATACCTCTGCTGCATTCTTCATTGTTGGAAGTTGTTTCTCTTGGAAGTTTCTCATCGTATCTCATATTTTGTTTGGTATTGCTCTCGCACCCTTGGCAAATATTTGTCAATAATTCAATGTTATATAGCTCCTCAGGATATGAACACATGTGATAGGTATTCCAGAGGCTTTGCAGGGTTGTTCCGATTACATTCCGTGGAAAATTCCGAACACGACCGGAAAATGATAAACATTGGCTAAAACGGAAGTTCACAGTTTAGCGCATGTTCATAGCGAAACACTCCAATATGTCAACACGAAAACTTGTCTTGAAAATGTCTAAGTCTGGCACATAATGCTTGGAAATCTGGATTGTAAACCCTGTTTTTTAACCAACGGTATAGAAAGTAGCAGGAATATCCCAACTGTATATAGGTATCGTGGCTTTTGTGTAAATTTCGTGTTTTATTGAGTTAACAGTGTCTGTTTGTAACGGTGACTTGGCGTGGGTCTTTTGGATCACACACGTTATTTGAGCTATGGGGAGCCAGACCAGCATATCATATATCTCCCCATAGCTTAAAGTTTTTGAGCTAGGGCCGGTTGGGTTGGTTACATTAGGAGAAAATGAAAGAAAATCTGTGAACAATAGAGTTACATGTTTTCCAATATGGTTGGTCCTTCAACTCTGTTTGCCACCCAAACCATCAATCAATCCATGTTTGGTAGAGCTCACTCAACAGCTACATTGGCTTGGAGGTAACTATAATATATTGTGCTTTATTCCAGACTCATGTAAAAGATGAAGGTGTGTCTATGTTACACTGGATTGTAGTCTGAGAAAATAGAAATAGCAATTCCACCATGATGCCAGCAGGTGAGCGTTGGACATAGTCCTTAGAGTTAGATTGATTGTGGAAGGAAACCGGGCCGGATCTCTATGCCCGGAGGAAACCCACGACCTTCCGGTGGTAACTGGCAACCATCCAATTTTATTGGACTGAGTGGGATTCCATTGGTGGAAGGCTGTTCGGATTGAGCGTCCAACGCTCTACCTACTGAGCCAAGGAGGCCCCCCCTTACAGTTAGAATTTTGGTCGGTTGGTACTTTTGTCGCTGTATAACCTTAGCTGTCCAGTGTGACGTTAAGCCCCAATCAATCAATCAACCAAACCAATGGAAATTTTCCTGCCCTGTCAAATCCTTACAAAATAATATTGACACTGATTTATTCCCCATCATCCATCTTTTTTCCTCCTTAAAGTGATATTTGCTGGGTAATTCCCCTTTTTCTCGTCTTTCGTCTGATTTGTTGACTACATCTGGGATGGCGGATTGGGGTCCATAATTTTTACTGATACTTTTGTTTTTGTTTTTCTTTCAGAGGTACTAAATGAACACCAGGTGGATTATAAACCTAAATACAAAACACTGAAGAGAAAACTGAAATTCCTAGTTTATGTGAGTAAAAAAAAACTCCTGCTTGAATAATTAAAATAATTTGTTACCCCCTCATTATCTATTAAATTATTAATTAAAATGTTTTCAGAAATTATGAAAAAGTCAAATTTAAAGCCAAACACAATAATTCAACACATGTACTTGTCGGTCTACCTGACGATCATGATTTATAAAAAAGGTCTGTATTTTGGCTGCTCATGCCCTTATAAATAACCATGATTAACTGGCACCTGCGTAAACCAACATTTTCCCCAAAAGTAGCCATTATTCATTTACCCAGAGATTTCACTGTGTACCATCACTTATTTCTCTTTTTTTCCCAGGAACAAGAATGTTTTTTAGAAGAACTTCGGAAATCTCAAAGAAAATTGCTTAAGATATCCAGAGACAGAAGGTATGTCATATATCAGATCTCGAACGACCTATGTGGGATGGTTGCCAGTTACCACCCGAAGGTCGTGGGTTTTCTCCGGGGATAGAGCCCGGTTTCCTCCCACAATAACGCGGCCATATAAGTGAAATAATCTTGAGCGCAGCGTAAAACACCAAACAATCAATCCTATATCAGATGACGTCATAGTTAGCGTCTTGTTAACTCACATAACTGTCTTGAAAAAATAGAGAGTCTCTTTTTTTCCCTTCCACTAAACAATTCTGTCACAAAGGAAGTGAATAATTATAAAAATTGTCTAAGGCATTTGGCAGTCAACACAAATAAATTTAAATTGAAATAGCACCACTTGACAAAAGTTCCATAAATTCTAAGTGTTAAGATAATATGACGATGTTAAAGGTCATGACATCAAATTGATTGTTGTTTTACGCCACACTTGAGATTATTTCACTTATACATGTATAACGGCGTTACCAGGTTTAGCGGGGGAGGAAACCAGGCTCATCGCTCAGAGGAAACCCCAGACCTTTGGAGAGTAGCTGGCAACCCACATACGACAACCAAGTGAAAAATCCACTCAGAAAATTTTTAATTATATGCCCGGCTTGAAAAGCGGGCTGTATTATGGTATCATCTCCGGCTGTCCGGCAGTCCGGCGTCCGCTTTCCCCTTCCGCTCCATAACTTCTAAAGTTTTGATTCCATCTTGACAATTTTTTCTGAGTATATACCTCATGGGTAGAAGGTGTGACACGAACTATACTTGACATCATACATTCTGTAATATGGCAACCATATTGGGTTATGTAATATTTACTTTTTCTCTCCATAACTTAAACAAATATGATCTGATGTTTTCAAATCTTTCATGTTACATACCATATTAACAGACGGTGTGTAAAAAAAAATGTTTATGATATCAACTATTGCAAATTATTGGATTATGTATATTCCTTTTTAATCTTACTTTCATTTTCATGAAAAAAACCTTTAAATTATAAAATGGCTTCTACTTGTCCGATTCTCATCAAAAAAGGATTTTTTCAAACTGCAGTAATGTTTCTAAATTGATTAAAACTATTCTTAAATCAATATATATTGTTTTAATCAAATGAAAAATACATATAAGGATTAAAGTTTTATCTACAGACCAAGAGATAAGTATCCCAGCTTTGGTCTATTTACCTTGTGAACTTACAGTTAGCTTTCAGTCTCTCTTGAAAGATTTATGGCCCTGTGTACCACATGGCCTTCATAAAATTAAATGTAGGCTTTGTAACATGCCCAACTGTTATATATTTTTTTTGTAGCCAAATAATGAGAAAAAAAAAAAATTGTCAAATCTACTTGAATTGGTGTGAGCTGCGAAATTGCCAATTAATTACATTTGTTTAAGTATGATTAGTAAATTATAAACTGCTTTTCTAAAAAATTGAAACATTTTAGTGCAACCTATATTGACAACAAACAATGTAAACATCGCGATTTAACAGCAGCGAGAATTGTGTACAAATCTTGTTAATAATTGTTGATCCAAATAGCCCATTTTAAATTTGATACAGATGGATTTTAAAGTTTTTAGTGGTAAGATTTTATTTTGTTGACATAACATCACCTTTTACCAAGCTTCAACGTCTTCCCTCTGAATTTTGAAAATTAAATTCAAATAAATATGGAAGGATTTGTTTTGGTATGGCTGCAGATACTGTGCCTTTCCGGGCGTATTTTGGGTTTCCCAAAACTCTTGTTTTTATTTTGGTTTGAGCGTGATTTGAACCCGGGCCGCACTAAAGGACGACCACTCTAACTCATATAGTTCATCAAAGAAGTAAACTGAATAGTCTTCATATCTCTTAAAAGCTAAATCGGTAGAGAATTTCCAATTTGTAATAGAAAAAAACTACATTTTGGCTGCTTCTATTCTTTGAAATCTCCAACTGTTATTTTTGGTAAGGGGGCCGCTTCTAAATCAGCAGTGGGTCCAGTGGGTTAGAGTGATTGTCCCTCAGTCCAACACAGACCTCGATGGTCCAGTGGGTTAGAGTGATTGTCCCTCAGTCCAACACAGACCTCGGTGGTCCAGTGGGTTAGAGTGATTGTCCCTCAGTCCAACACAGACCTCGGTGGTCCAGTGGGTTAGAGTGATTATCCCTGAGTCCAACACAGACCTCGGTGGTCCAGTGGGTTAGAGTGATTATCCCTCAGTCCAACACAGACCTCGGTGGTCCAGTGGGTTAGAGTGATTGTCCCTCAGTCCAACACAGACCTCGGTGGTCCAGTGGGTTAGAGTGATTGTCCCTCAGTCCAACACAGACCTCGATGGTCCAGTGGGTTAGAGTGATTGTCCCTCAGTCCAACACAGACCTCGGTGGTCCAGTGGGTTAGAGTGATTATCCCTGAGTCCAACACAGACCTCGGTGGTCCAGTGGGTTAGAGTGATTGTCCCTCAGTCCAACACAGACCTCGGTGGTCCAGTGGGTTAGAGTGATTGTCCCTCAGTCCAACACAGACCTCGGTGGTCCAGTGGGTTAGAGTGATTATCCCTCAGTCCAACACAGACCTCGGTGGTACAGTGGGTTAGAGTGATTGTCCCTCAGTCCAACACAGACCTCCGTGGTCCAGTGGGTTAGAGTGATTATCCCTCAGTCCAACACAGACCTCGGTGGTCCAGTGGGTTAGAGTGATTGTCCCTCAGTCCAACACAGACCTCGGTGGTCCAGTGGGTTAGAGTGATTGTCCCTCAGTCCAACACAGACCTCGATGGTCCAGTGGGTTAGAGTGATTGTCCCTCAGTCCAACACAGACCTCGGTGGTCCAGTGGGTTAGAGTGATTATCCCTGAGTCCAACACAGACCTCGGTGGTCCAGTGGGTTAGAGTGATTGTCCCTCAGTCCAACACAGACCTCGGTGGTCCAGTGGGTTAGAGTGATTGTCCCTGAGTCCAACACAGACCTCGTTGGTCCAGTGGGTTAGAGTGATTGTCCCTCAGTCCAACACAGACCTCGGTGGTCCAGTGGGTTAGAGTGATTGTCCCTCAGTCCAACACAGACCTCGGTGGTCCAGTGGGTTAGAGTGATCGTCCCTCAGTCCCACACAGACCTCGGTGGTCCAGTGGGTTAGAGTGATTGTCCCTGAGTCCAACACAGACCTTGGTGGTCCAGTGGGTTAGAGTGATTATCCCTGAGTCCAACACAGACCTCGGTGGTCCAGAGTGATTGTCCCTCAGTCCAACACAGACCTCGGTGGTCCAGTGGGTTAGAGTGATTGTCCCTCAGTCCCACACAGACCTCGATGGTCCAGTGGGTTAGAGTGATTGTCCCTCAGTCCAACACAGACCTCGGTGGTCCAGTGGGTTAGAGTGATTATCCCTGAGTCCAACACAGACCTCGATGGTCCAGTGGATTAGAGTGATTGTCCCTCAGTCCAACATAAATTTACAAATTTCTGAGTGGATTTTTCACTTGGTTGGCGTATGTAGAAGAGTTGCCAGGTACTCACCAAAAATCGAGGGTTTCCTGTGGGCAATGAGCCCGGTTTCCTCCCCCACTAAACCGGGAAACTCAGCCATATAAGTGAAATAATCTTGAGTGCGGCGTAAAACATCCATCAATCAATCTAAATCAGCGTAAGGATATAGTTGCTGAATCCGACACAAACCTTCCAGTTGAGCTCAAGCATGGAAATATTATTTCGATTCTTTATTTGATTTAATTCATGGTTTTAATTCCAGTTTTTTACTAGATCGTCTTTTACAATATGAAAAAATTGACGAATCCTCTGGCGATTCTGACGCCACTGCAACAAGCGATAGTGAGGGCGAAGGGCACAGTCCCGCAAAAAAGTAAGTTTTTTTTCTCTTCTGTTCCTTTGTAATGTGCTTCTTATCGGGGATGACATTATTGCAAGAATTCTGCAAATTTTATGGTTGATTGATGTTTTACAATGGAAAAATTGTTGAGGAGACACAAGCCTTCCATCCAGGTGTCGGGAATCCCACTCAAATAAATGTATTTCTAAGGGTTGCTAAATACCAGATGTTTCCTCCTCCCCCTACCAAACCTTACAAAAACTTTTCATTTGTTGTAATCGTTACAACCTTCCAAAGAAGTTAAATATGCTTGAGTGCAGCGTAAAACATCAATCAATATCATAAAGATATCCCACTGTGATTTAAATGGGAATATAAACAAGCAAGTTTTGTGTTTCCAGGAAGAGGTCGTCTCTTTCACCAGGTGGACTCTCCTTACATGGGGATGGTTTCATGACAGGTCTCTCAGGTTATAGTGGATTACTTCAAGCTCAGGCAAGCTTACTGGTGAGATCATTTGCATATTGCATACTTTTCTTACAATGGCGGCAATCTTATCTTATGGCAGAACAAGCCTTCCATCAATGGGTCGTGAGTTTCATTCCCACTCAGTTCAAAGACAAAAATTTGAAAAATTCTGAGTGAGTTTTTAACTTATAGTGGCATGAGCTGCCAAAATGTTGATATTTTGACGTTGAAACAGAATGTTGAAATTATTGGCTATTTTTCTCAACGTATAATTCAGAAGCCTTTTAGTGCTTCTAGTCTCGAAAATGTACGATAAAATATTGTTTTGAACTACCTTTGGCTTAGAATGAATGAATGGTCGTGCCGGTTATTTAAATTTTGTTTACTTTTCGAACACGTTTTCGGTTTGTACAGGTCACATACTGTATGGATTTTCCTCATTCCAACACCAATCGTTTAGTTTTTCGATGGCTTTTAAAGCCTCTTACTCTGGTGACGATCAGAAATTATGAAAAAAGTGTGAATTTTGGCAGCTCATGCCACTTTAATCAACCAACATGTATGTGTTAGGGTTGCCAGGTGTCCTTCAAACGTCTGCAATTGAAACAACTCCCGACAACTCAAAAAGTGAAAGTCAAATGAAGACATATAATGCTTCAGGAGACGTTTTTGAAATAGAAGTCCTCGAAATTGTTTTCTTTCAGGAATATTTATGTCTATTTATTCTATTTGTTAGTCTTCACAAGATGGAGGGAAGAAACGACAAAAGCCAAATGCCAAAAGATCAAAAACAAGTAAGTCTTGTTTTTCTAAAACATGTAACACTTCAACATGACTGTCTCTTCCAATAAACGTGGCAGGTTGTGGGTCATGTACAAAGGGAAATAATCAACCTGGTAGGTGGGCCATATACAAAGGGAAATAATCAACCTGGCAGGTGGGTCATGTACAAAGGGAAATAATCAACCTGGCAGGTGGGCCATGTACAAAGGGAAATAATCAACCTGGTAGATGGGTCATGTACAAAGGGAAATAATCAACCTGGCAGGTGGGTCATGTACAAAGGGAAATAATCAACCTGGCAGGTGGGCCATGTACAAAGGGAAATAATCAACCTGGCAGATGGGTCATGTACAAAGGGAAATAATCAACCTGGCAGATGGACCATGTACAAATGGAAATAATCAACCTGGCAGATGGGTCATGTACAAAGGGAAATAATCAACCTGGCAGATGGGTCATGTACAAAGGGAGATAATCAACCTGGCAGGTGGGTCATGTACAAAGGGAAATAATCAACCTGGCAGGTGGGTCATGTACAAAGGGAAATAATCAACCTGGCAGATGGGTCATGTACAAAGGGAAATAATCAACCTGACAGGTGGGTCATGTACAAAGGGAAATAATCAACCTGACAAGTGGGTCATGTACAAAGGGAAATAATCAACCTGGCAGATGGGTCATGTACAAAGGGAAATAATCAACCTGACAGGTGGGTCATGTACAAAGGGAAATAATCAACCTGGCAGGTGGGTCATGTACAAAGGGAGATAATCAACCTGGCAGGTGTGTCATGTACAAAGGGAGATAATAAACCTGGCAGGTGTGTCATGTACAAAGGGAGATAATAAACCTGGCAGGTGGGTCATATACAAAAGGAAATAATCAACCTGACAGGTGGGCCATGTACAAAGGGAAATAATCAACCTGGCAGGTGGGTCATGTACAAAGGGAAATAATCAACCTGGCAGGTGTGTCATGTACAAAGGGAAATAATCAGCCTGGCAGGTGGGTCATGTACAAAGGGAAATAATCAACCTGACAGGTGGGTCATGTACAAAGGGAAATAATCAACCTGGCAGGTTGGCCATATACAAAGGGAAATAATCAACCTGGCAGGTGGGCCATGTACAAAGGCAAATAATCAACCTGACAGGTGGGCCATGTACAAAGGGAAATAATAAACCTGACAGGGTGGGTCATGTACAAAGGGAAATAATAAACCTGGCAGGTGGGTCATGTACAAAGGGAAATAATAAACCTGGCAGGTGGGTCATGTACAAAGGGAGATAATCAACCTGGCAGGTGGGCCATGTACAAAAGGAAATAATCAGCCTGACAGGTGGGTCATGTACAAAGTGGAAATAATCAACCTGGCAGGTGTGTCATGTACAAAGGGAGATAACCAACCTGACAGGTGGGTCATGTACAAAGGGAAATAATCAACCTGGCAGGTGGGTCATCTACAAAGGGAAATAATCAACCTGGCAGGTGTGTCATGTACAAAGGGAAATAATCAACCTGGCAGGTGGGTCATCTACAAAGGGAAATAATCAACCTGGCGGGTGGGCCATGTACAAAGGGAAATAATCAACCTGACAAGTGGGTCATGTACAAAGGGAAATAATCAACCTGGCAGGTGGGTCATCTACAAAGGGAAATAATCAACCTGGCAGGTGTGTCATGTACAAAGGGAAATAATCAACCTGGCAGGTGGGTCATGTACAAAGGTAAATAATCAACCTGACAGGTGGGTCATGTACAAAGGGAAATAATCAACCTGGCAGGTGGGCCATGCACAAAGGGAAATAATCAACCTGGCAGGTGGGCCATGTACAAAGGGAAATAATCAACCTGGCAGATGGGTCATGTACAAAGGGAAATAATCACCCTGGCAGGTGGGTCATGTACAAAGGGGAAATAATCAACCTGGCAGGTGGGTCATGTACAAAGGGGAGATAATCAACCTGGCAGGTGGGCCATATACAAAAGGAAATAATCAACCTGACAGGTGGGTCATGTACAAAGGGGAAATAATCAACCTGGCAGGTGGGTCATGTACAAAGGGGAGATAATCAACCTGGCAGGTGGGCCATATACAAAAGGAAATAATCAACCTGACAGGTGGGTCATGTACAAAGGGGAAATAATCAACCTGGCAGGTGGGTCATGTACAAAGGGGAGATAATCAACCTGGCAGGTGGGCCATATACAAAAGGAAATAATCAACCTGACAGGTGGGTCATGTACAAAGGGAAATAATCAACCTGGCAGATGGGTCATGTACAAAGGTAAATAATCAACCTGACAGGTGGGTCATGTACAAAGGGAAATAATCAACCTGGCAGATGGGTCATGTACAAAGGTAAATAATCAACCTGGCAGATGGGTCATGTACAAAGGGAAATAATCAACCTGACAGGTGGGCCATGTACAAAGGGAAATAATCAACCTGGCAGGTGGACCATGTACAAAGGGAAATAATCAACCTGGCAGGTGGGTCATGTACAAAGGGAAATAATCAACCTGGCAGATGGGTCATGTACAAAGGGAAATAATCAACCTGACAGGTGGGTCATGTACAAAGGGAAATAATCAACCTGGCAGGTGGGTCATGTACAAAGGGAAATAATCACCCTGGCAGGTGGGTCATGTACAAAGGTAAATAATCAACCTGACAGGTGGGTCATGTACAAAGGGAAATAATCAACCTGGCAGATGGGTCATGTACAAAGGGAAATAATCAACCTGGCAGATGGGTCATGTACAAAGGTAAATAATCAACCTGGCAGATGGGTCATGTACAAAGGGAAATAATCAACCTGACAGGTGGGCCATGTACAAAGGGAAATAATCAACCTGGCAGGTGGACCATGTACAAAGGGAAATAATCAACCTGGCAGGTGGGTCATGTACAAAGGGAAATAATCAACCTGGCAGATGGGTCATGTACAAAGGGAAATAATCAACCTGACAGGTGGGTCATGTACAAAGGGAAATAATCAACCTGGCAGGTGGGTCATGTACAAAGGGAAATAATCACCCTGGCAGGTGGGTCATGTACAAAGGTAAATAATCAACCTGACAGGTGGGTCATGTACAAAGGGAAATAATCAACCTGACAGGTGGGTCATGTACAAAGGGAAATAATCAACCTGACAGGTGGGTCATGTACAAAGGGAAATAATCAACCTGGCAGATGGGTCATGTACAAAGGTAAATAATCAACCTGACAGGTGGGTCATGTACAAAGGGAAATAATCAACCTGGCATGTGGGCCATGTACAAAGGGAGATACTCAACCTGACAGGTGGGTCATGTACATAGGGAAATAATCAACCTGACAGGTGGGCCATGTACATAGGGAAATAATCAACCTGGCAGGTGGGCCATGTACAAAGGGAAATAATCAACCTGGCAGGTGGGCCATGTACAAAGGGAAATAATCAACCTGGCAGATGGGTCATGTACAAAGGTAAATAATCAACCTGACAGGTGGGTCATGTACAAAGGGAAATAATCAACCTGACAGGTGGGTCATGTACAAAGGGAAATAATCAACCTGGCAGATGGGTCATGTACAAAGGTAAATAATCAACCTGGCAGGTGGGTCATGTACAAAGGGAAATAATCAACCTGGCAGGTGGGTCATGTACAAAGGGAGATAATCAACCTGGCAGGTGGGTCATGTACAAAGGGAAATAATCACCCTGGCAGGTGGGTCATGTACAAAGGGAGATAATCAACCTGGCAGGTGGGCCATGTACAAAGGGAAATAATCAACCTGGCAGGTGGTGGGTCATGTTTTAACGTCGAAATATCAACATTTTGGCAGCTCAAGCCACTTCAAGTATATATAATGTGTTACCCTTCCTAGTGTTTTGTGGTTTGTGAAGGATTCTTTAAACATTTAGATGAGGTGAGGGAGTCATTGACCTTCACTGATCAGCACAACATGAGGCCGTTATCTATCAATTGCAATCCTTTACTTTTTATTAGGTACCCCAAAAGGTGCCAAACGTAACTTAGCCAATGCGGACGTTCCCACACAAATGACGAGAGAAGAAATCGAGAGACATCTGGAGTCTCGCCAGTTTTTAGGCATCGAAAAAGCTCCTGCTAAATTACCCATGGAAATCTTTAGTAACGAGAACTCAAATCCCGAAAGGTAATTAAATTAAATTAATTAAAAAATGTGTTTTAGTGGTAGTTATTTACTGGGGAAGTGATTGTTGGTGGTGGGCAGAAATAGCTATCAGTAGTGCCAGTAACTACTGGGGACGCGGGTGTTGGTGGTTGGCAGAAGTAGCTAGTAGTAGTGCCAGTAACTACTGGGGACGCGGGTGTTGGTGGTTGGCAGAAGTAGCCAGTAGTAGTGCCAGTAACTACTGGGGACGCGGGTGTTGGTGGTTGGCAGAAGTAGCCAGTAGTAGTGCCAGTAACTACTGGGGACGCGGGTGTTGGTGGTTGGCTGAAGTAGCCAGTAGTAGTGCCAGTAACTACTGGGGACGCGGGTGTTGGTGGTTGGCAGAAGTAGCTAGTAGTAGTGCCAGTAACTACTGGGGACGCGGGTGTTGGTGGTTGGCTGAAGTAGCCAGTAGTAGTGCCAGTAACTACTGGGGACGCGGGTGTTGGTGGTTGGCAGAAGTAGCCAGTAGTAGTGCCAGTAACTACTGGGGACGCGGGTGTTGGTGGTTGGCTGAAGTAGCCAGTAGTAGTGCCAGTAACTACTGGGGACGCGGGTGTTGGTGGTTGGCTGAAGTAGCCAGTAGTAGTGCCAGTAACTACTGGGGACGCGGGTGTTGGTGGTTGGCAGAAGTAGCCAGTAGTAGTGCCAGTAACTACTGGGGACGCGGGTGTTGGTGGTTGGCAGAAGTAGCCAGTAGTAGTGCCAGTAACTACTGGGGACGCGGGTGTTGGTGGTTGGCAGAAGTAGCCAGTAGTAGTGCCAGTAACTACTGGGGACGCGGGTGTTGGTGGTTGGCTGAAGTAGCCAGTAGTAGTGCCAGTAACTACTGGGGACGCGGGTGTTGGTGGTTGGCAGAAGTAGCCAGTAGTAGTGCCAGTAACTACTGGGGACGCGGGTGTTGGTGGTTGGCAGAAGTAGCCAGTAGTAGTGCCAGTAACTACTGGGGACGCGGGTGTTGGTGGTTGGCTGAAGTAGCCAGTAGTAGTGCCAGTAACTACTGGGGACGCGGGTGTTGGTGGTTGGCAGAAGTAGCTAGTAGTAGTGCCAGTAACTACTGGGGACGCGGGTGTTGTGGGGGGCAGAAGTAGCCAGTAGTAGTGCCAGTAACTACTGGGGACGCGGGTGTTGTGGGGGGAGGGTGCTGAATTTAGGGGGCAGGGTTATATTCAACAGGGTTAAATGCATCAAAAGTACCCACTAGTGCACTCGGAGAGTAACGGTAACTGGCAACTCAAATATTTTAAAAAAATGTTTTAAAAACTATAATTTTATTTTTCAGTGAACATGAATCTCGAACCGGGGATGAAGACGACGATTTGGTCATAGACATGCATCAGTGAATAAGACATCAGACATTAACAGGCAGGAGCTGACAACAATTCACACTTTTACCACAGATTTTGATAGTCTGGGCAATACCAGTGTTTGAAGTAGGCTTACAATGATAAACAAAAAGGATCGACTTTGAAAATGAAGATATCGGTTGTCGAGCAAATCACCGATACAAGCCAAAAATGTGTGCAAATTACATGTAAGGGACAAACTTTGAATAACCTAGGTCAAATTCAGATTTCTACTGTTAATTTTATATGCACACTATCTTGTCTGACATTTGTGAAGAAAAATGAATTTAAACCCGATTAATCATGGGACACATCGTACTTCTGTGGTTGTTTTTTAATTGCCTAAATGATGGCGTAAAAAGGATGCCTGGACCAATGAACTATATGCGTGGAATGGACACGTCTCATTAGCTGGTTTGGGTCTGACTTTGTAACATGTGCCGCCATTGATAGTTGAAGCGCCCGTGCATAACAGATCTGGATTGAAATTGAATCATCTCCTAGTAATGGCGGCATTCGATGCACATCAAATACCACGTGACCTCCATTCCACGCATATAGTTCATTGGCCTGGACTTCAACCGACCAATCAAAAACCTTACATGTAGGATTACACTCACTTCAGGGGTTTCTGTCTGAAGTTTCTTCACATTGCTTGTACCTAACAAATACAAGTTTGAATTTCAAATAAAAAATATACGAAAACTTAAAATTGTTCGTTTTTCTTTGAAACCGTGTTCTGGGTTATATAACAAAATAAAAAGATGTCCATCTGGCTTCACAGGACGAACATGTTGAAGTAAAAATGTCACTTTAGTGTGTAGAACACATCCCTAGAGCAGAAGGTCAATAGTGCGTATAGCCTCCATTAGCTTCCAACCCCTGCACTCCAAAATCTGCAGTCTACTTACGCAATACTTGTTTTGCTCGGCACGCCGCATAGTTAAGACTCGTACATTGTTTCCTTATTCGAAATGAGAATATTGATACGTTTAGATTTTTTCTGTGCCGACAGATCCAAGAGCTGTGCCGGGATAAATGCAACGCCAAATTGAAGTAATCATTACTGTCTACGTATGCAATATGGTTTTTGCCCAGCACATGCCCCAATTAAGACACATACATTGCTTCCCTATTCAAAATTGCATAATCTAACAGAATATAAAAAGCTTTAAGTTTTCGCCTGTGCCTGTGGCTCTGTGCCATGTGCCGGGATACAGGCAACGTAAACAAGTTCTGCTGTCCAATGCCTACTCAGGCTATATACATTTTGCCCGACACAGACAATAGTTTAGACTCGTACTTTGTTTTCACTAACTTGGTTGGAATTAAAAAAAAAAAAAATTTATTTTTGCCTGTGCCGGCGGATACAAGTCCTGTGCCGGGACAGATGCACCACCAAATTAAAGTACACTTCGTTATCGACTTATGCAATATTAGTTTTGCCCGGCAAGCCGCAAAGTTAAGAATCGTGTATTGTTTCTTAATTCAAAATAAGAATATTGTTACATATACATTTTCTCCTCTGCCTCAGATCCGAGTACTGTGTCAGGATAGATGCAACGCCAAATTCAACTACTCTTTATTACCTACTTAATCTTATTGCAGTTTGCATTGGACATGGCACACTTACCACAATTAGCCGCTGTTGAGTTTTAACCTGTTTTCTAACTTAATTTGTGTCATGGACCGAAAACGTTTTAAGTGTGTACTAAAAAGGCATTAAATCAGCCAACAAACCTTGAAAAAAAACATAACCGGAATATTTTTGTCCATATATAGAACCAAAGTCTTATTTATGATTATTTACACCTATGATAAGAAAATTATTTCGAACAAGGAACTGGGAATAAGGAATAGGGAACTGGGAAGTGGGAATAGGGAACTGGGGATAAGAAACTGGGAATAAGGAACTGGGAATAAGGAACTGGGAACTGGGAATAAGAAACTGGGGATAAGAAACTGGGAACTAGGAATAGGGAACTGGGAATAAGGAACTGGGAATAAGGAACTGTAAATAGGGAACTAGGAATAGGGAACTGGGAATAGGGAACTGGGAATAAGGAACTGGGAATAAGGAACTGGGAATAGGGAACTGGGAATAAGGAACTCGAATAGGGAACTGGGAATAGGGAACTGGTAATAAGGGACTGGGAATAAGGAACTGGGAATAGGGAACTGGGAATAGGGAACTGGGAATAAGGAACTCGAATAGGGAACTGGGAATAGGGAACTGGGAATAAGGAACTGGGAATAGAAAACTAGGAATAGAGAACTGGGAATAAGGAACCTGGAATAAGAAACTGGGAATAGGGAACTGGGAATAAGGAACTGGGAATAAGGAACTGGGAATAGGGAACTAGCAATAAAGAACTGGGAATAGGGAACTGGGAATACGGAACTAGGAATAAGGAACTGGGAATAGGGAACTAGCACTGGGCATAAGGAACTGGGAATAAGGAACTGGGAATAGGGAACCAACTTCAGCCGGGGTTTCATGTTGACCCTAATTTGTACGGCTTCTTAACTAATTTATACTTGTGCTATATAACCGACGATTTATTCGTTCTCTCCATTTGCATTTGTTATACAATTTCATCGGATACTATTGGTCAAGCTCAATATAAATTCGTAGATGTTAATATTTTAAGCCTATATGAATAACATTTATTTGAACATACATATTTATACGTATACACGAATTGAGATACCCGTTACACATATTTCTAACAAAATGTTTTCCAAACTTTCCTCTAAATAACGTAACGTTTGAACACTAGTGAACGCTTCTGATAATAAAAAACTTGACCAGTTTTTATCAACCAGATCGTATGAATATAGTAACTATCCCAGGAAACAATGCCGCCTTCATCCATACGATACTTATTTCTTGCCTTTTTTTCATTTGTTTGTTTTATTTAGCTTATTATCTTCTATTCCTTTGAACTCTTACTACAATTTTGATAATGTTGTTCATATTAATCTACTGCTTTATGATACATATTTCACAGAACCAAAGATAACACATAAGTGCAGTTGTGCTGAAAGTCGCGTCGCACGTAAATTTAAATATTCCGTTTTAACCAAATGAGTAAAGACGTAATAGTTTACAGTACGATTATGGTCCTCTTCCGGGTGCCTTTTTCAGTATCATCAAACTATAAGAAACCTAATACATTTCCTTCATTTCTGTCTGGATTAACTTTAGTGTATTTGAATATTTTGGGATTTTTCAAGATTCATCTCAAAAACTTAATTATAAGTTTTTTTGCTGATGTAAAGCCTAGCGCAGACGAGAGGCGCCGGCTGAGCGACAAGGCACGCGTGGCCAAGGGAGCAGCTACAAATTTCAGCGCAGACGATGAGCTCTCGGCTGAGGCCAGTTCCTTGTCACCCAAGTTCACTGACCTGCACAAGTGTCACTACCCGTGTTACGTAATATTTTAAGTGGTCACATGATTGAATAAGTACGCGCCATTGGACTATCCCTCCTCTCAGATCAGCCGGCAGCTTACGTTGTGCGCACACGGTGAGATTCTTGCCACGAGAGGCAGAAAATATCAAACACGCTATATACTTTCCTCGCCGCCTCGAGAGGCGAAAATCTCACCAAAATTTACGCGCACAGCGGGGAAACAGCTTAGCTCCCAGCCACGAGTGACCGGCAGCTCAGCCGGCGCCTCTCGTGTGCGCTAGGCTTAACAATCTGGCGATGTGGCAACCAACCCAGGCCCGCAAGATTCATTGTTGCTCTCTATCGTCCACAACAATGTCTGCGGTCTTCTTCCAAAACTTGAGCTCGTAAAAGCCAATCTTTGCTCGTACGACATAATAGCGTTGACTGAAAGCCATCTGAAACCTTAAGCCTAGCGCACACGAGAGGCGCCGGCTGAGCTGCCGGCTACGCGTGGCTGAGAGCTAAGCTGTTTCCCCCGTGTGCGCGTAAATTTTGGTGAGATTTTCGCCTCTCGAGGCGGTGAGGAAAGTATTTTAAGTCTAGCGTACACGCTGGCTGAGCTACAAGGCACGCGTAGCCCAGGGAGCAGCTACAGATTTCAGCGCAGACGATGAGCTCTCGGCTGAGGCAAGTTCCTGGCCACCCAAGTTCCCTAAGCTACATAAATATCTCACCAAAAGTTACGCGCTCACGGGGGAAACAGCTTAGCTCTCAGCTATGCGTGGCCGGCAGCTCAGCCGGCGCCTCTCGTGTGCGCTAGGCTTTAGCATGTTTAATATTTTCTGCCTCTCGTGGCAAGAATCTCACCGTGTGCGCATAACGTAAGCTGCCGGCTGAGCTGAGAGGAGGGATAGTCCAATCGCGTGTGCCTATTAAATCATGTGACCACTTAGAATATTACGTAACACGGGTCGTGACACTTGTGTAGATCAGTGAACTTGGTTGACCAAGAACTTGCCTCAGCCGCGAGAGCTCATCGTCTGCGCTGAAATCTGTAGCTGCTCCCTTGGCCACGCGTGCCTTGTAGCTCAGCCGGCGCCTCTCGTCTGCGCTAGGCTTTATGTTGCTATAGAGAAGGTATCGTTACCCGGATACCAAAACCCATTCCGCAGAGAGCGACAGCAGAATGGGGTAGAGTATGCACCTTTATCCCACCTCACACTGAATACTTCCTGTTGATTGGTTAAAACCTGTCATGTGGAGACCCTGTATATTCCATGTAACGTCGCCGTGCTGATCCATACAGGGTGACTACCATATATGGCTTGTGACGTCATGCCTAGACACTTGTCAGTCAAGTCTGGTCGTGCCATATATGAGAAAATAGCTTGCGGAGTTTATTTTCTGCCTTTTATGAAAGTCAAGTTTGAGAAAGAAGGGTAGAATATCGTACAAGTTAGGTCTTCGGTGGGATAAATTCGGCTAACGCCCCCCCCCCCCCCCTTATTCGTTTACTGACCTCATATATTTCCGTATCCCCCCTCGAACAAACCCTGTAACTAATAATGTTACTCAAAGTGTTTCCACAGTACGAAGGCCTGAGTATGAAAGTCCTGACTTGGAAATGATCTGGATCGAAATACTCCATAAACCAAATACTTGCACTGTCTATCGCCCGCCGAACACAGCTGTCGATAAATGGGAAACTCTTGCAGAAAACATCCAGAACGTGAGGGATCTGAATTCTGGAAAACATATTCTGATTCTTGGTGGTCTCGATGACGATTTGTTAAACCCTACCAAATTCCACCTGAAAGACCGAATAACTTCCCTTGGCTTTGACCAGTTAATATAAGAACCAACCCGACCAGTCTCAAACTCCTTATTAGATCCAGTTATCACAAACATGTACCAACTTGTCTTACACAGTGGCATCCTGTCTCCCGTTTGCAGTGACCACTCCCCTACATTTTTACTTCTTAAGTCACGTATTCCAAATCCGAAACCTTATAAAAGAACAATATGGAACTACAACAACGCCGATTGGGAACTGTACAGACACGTCTTGCTGAACAGTGACTGGAATAGTCTCCAGGACACAAACAGTGTTGATGTATGGGTGTGAGTGTATTACTTCAAACATACAACATGCTGCTAGTGTATCAATCCCAAACAAGACCGTCTACATCCACCCAAACAATAAACCTTGGGTTACGAACAAAATTAAACATGAAATTAGAATCCGCGAAAAATTATTCAGAAAGTCGAAAACTACTTAATCAGATTATGATACCGTACAGTTAAAAAAAACAGCGGAATTATGAAAACAGCCGAAAACATTGAGACTGGTCGGGTTGGTACAAAGGACTGCTGGAAGCCGAGCAAAACATTCCTGAAAAATACTAACTCAAATTAACCTCAATCCAATCCCTCCACTCAGAAACCCAAATGACTCGATTTCCTACACAAGCACTGAGAAAGCAAATGCACTCAACAGTTTTTTCTTTAACATTTCTTATCTCAATGGCAACAATGAAAAATGATGAGTGAAATTCACAATGAGTGAAATTAATATTACAGCAGCCGAGGTTGACAGTGTCTTGTCCAATATGGATTGCGGTAAAGCTGTCGGCCCGGATATAATAAGCCCAAGATGCTTAATCGAGGACAAAACTATCTTATCACCTATTCTTTTCACCTTCTTTAACCACTCTTCAAAATTCTGTTTACCCGGAAAGCTGGAAGATTGCTAATGCCACACCCTTATTTAAAAAAAGGTGACTGGGACATCCCATCTAACTACCGACCCATATCTCTGTTAGGTTGTTTAAGCAAAGTCCTGGAAAGAGCCGTCTTCAAACATATTTATAATTACATCAGGCACTATATTAACCCTATGCAATCAGGTTTTCTTTCGTCAAACTCAACAGTCACTCAACTATTAGATATTTATTTTCACATAGCAAACCAGAAAGAAGTTTTATTCCCGTTCTTTAACATTTCAAAGCATTCGACCGTGTCTGGCATCGCGGACTGCTACACAAACTAGGTCTGTTTGGTATTTCTGGCAACATTCTCACATGGTTCGAAAGCTATATTACAGATCGCCGCCAACATGTTGTTGTGAACGGTTCTGAATCCACGTTACTAGATTTAAAATGCCACTCCTTATCAATGCAGAACAGAACTATTTCGCCGGTCATTCTTTCCTTTAACTCTCCGTGATTGGAATGCCCTCCCGACTTTTATTAAAAACCAGGCTACCTTTGCTTAATTTAAACATCATCTAGAACTTGTAAACCGTATAAACAACCCCACCAGCATGGAATTATGAGTGCCAGCGAGATATTAATATAACGCTGTCGCTTGCGCAATGGTTGTAGCAGCCTCAATAGAGACCTTTTAATCAATTTTATTTCCACATCGCCAGAATGTAACTGTGGATATCAGGATGAGAATCCAGAACAGTTTTTCTTCAACTGCCCATTATACTAGGAACAAAGAAGAGTTCTAGAAATTGATATGACTAGAGTATACCGGGCTGAGGAAACTAAGGATGTCCGTATTTTAATATCAGGCGACCCAAACAAATCCACTCATCAAAATAATGACACACAAAAGGCACTTGGGAAATATATAGCTTCAACAAATCGGTTCTGACATCTCACATCTGATACATTTATTTCACCTTCCCATGCACTTATGTAATCTGGAACTTAATATTTGTGGTATGTATATGTATGTGCTGCACAGTTAAGAATGTGGTGTATGCACTAATTTGCATGGGTTGCGGAAAACAATATATTGGTCAGACTTCAGATCTCCCCTCCACACTGACTTTACATAGACAGCACATCAACAACGAAGATTAATGTCACCTTCCCGTGAGCAGACACATACGTTCATGTATTAGATGGCAATCCAACCACTTTAGATGTAAAAGAAACTTTTTTTCATTAATAAATACAGCCCATGTCTACGAAAGCCCAGAGGGTTCATTCGAATTAATTCGAAATTCACATTTCTTGATTTCGAAAATCAATATTCACACTTAAATGATATACCTCTTTTTAACACAATTAGAAACTTGTCTCCGTGGTTATTTTAGACAAGAAGATTTTCCCTGTGCCCATGTGTTTTAGTGCTCATAAATATAGTTAATTAATCAATAACTGACACCTTTTAAATTAGTTTTCACCGATCAAATTATTGTTAACACTAAATGTGCACTGGTAGGTCAGCGATTTCATTATTGAATATGAATTTTTTGAAACCCAGTTTCGAAGGGTTGAAGGTCAATTTCGAACTTCAAATTTTGAAACTCGAAATTCGAATGAGCTCTCTGGGCTTTCGTACATGTCTCAATGCTTATCACCGTTCCTAATGCTTGTACATGTAGCATAATTCAATATATTTATTTCATGTTTTTTAACTCACCTTTTATATATGTATAAGTGTTACTTTATTGCGAATAGATCAATACTTTAGGGTGTTAGTTCCCTACCCCATACATAGACATTCCCCAGTGCTAATTAATGTAGTGTTCCTTACTTATGGACCCTTTTGTTTATGTTTTGTCTCGTTACTATGCAATTTCTTGTTTTCACATGTATTCACTCATGGAAACCGTTCTCACTTGTAGGTTAGTTACCTTAAACATTTATTCATTATAAAAGACCTCTGTAAAAAAAAGTATTATCATATTCCTTGAAAAAATCCACTTAGTTTGAAACGGCAGTCAAATGGAGTATTGGGATGATCGAGACGGCATATACAGAATGTAAAAAGTTGTGAAGGCGTTTCTTTTTTTTCTATTTAAAAATATGTATACATATATACATACGACGTACATTGTATGCGTGTAGATATATTGGATACGTAGTCAAGCGACTGCAGCACCAGCACAAATCCAGCAAACATCTATCAATCCTGGGTTTTAAATAACAACATCATTGCAATCAATACTATTATTTCAATTATCATGTCTTTTTACTTATATTTTGTTATAATATTATTATGTATCTATTGCCTGTGTTATCCACCTTGTAAGGAGACGCACAAACAAGCTCTGACTTACTGCGCTCCTCTTTCAGTATAAATAAATATATTTAAACCAAGCTTCCAATTATTTTTTATTTGGTCCGAGTGGGATTCGACCCACGTCGCATCGATGGAAGGTCTGTGTGCATGGGACTGAGGGACGATCACTCTAACCCAAAGGACCACCGCTATGTTTTGGGGGAATACCAAATAATTTCAAAATTTTGTTCCAGCTGGAAAATTTCAACATTTTGACTGTACGCACTTTCAAAACAGCTATCTATATAAAATTTAACATGCCATCGATATATCATCTTCTCTGGCCAAGTTAAAATCGAATGGGTATCATTGAGATATTAACTTGGCTCGAGAAGATAAGGGTGTATAATAAGTTGATCATTTATCTTTAAAACTGACCCAAATCATCAACCTATTGATTTCGAACCTAAAAAGTATAAATGTTTTATTTCCATTGGAGTAGAAAGAAGGAGGAAGTATTTTATGCAAATGCATCTACATAAACTGTGGGAGGAAAATTTCTTTGAAAATAGTCTATAGACAGGAATCAATGGGAGTTCTGGGAAAATTCTCGTGGGGATTCCCCTTCAATGTCCAGTTTGTTGGAATGAAAAGTTGACTGGGGAAATGCATAATAATAAAAATTTTATGTCGTCTTCAAAACACGTCATAAAAAACCAAGAGACGGTTTTCTGTATTTTACCAGGTTGAAAAAGTTATGAACTTTCTGTTTTCAAAAAGTAAACTCAATTTCAAGAGCCGGGAAGACAGTTCTTTCATTTTTTTAAGGCTCCTGTTAGTTCAAAACAGTACTTAGCCACACATTGTCTTGACTGGTATTAAACAAAATCTTCAAATTTGTACTTCTGGTACGAAAACTAGCTGATAACTACGGTGGTTCATAGGGGACATCATTATCGTATATATCATATTTTTATGTACTGTATTTCTTCTAGGAATTAAGGAATTATTTGTGAAAATGACAATTTGCGTCCATGAGTAAACTAATTTTCACCTTAATTAATTTTATCCTCCCCGGGATAGGGCTATACAGTACATAATTTATTTGACAATACGAGACCGACATCGATCAATGGCATAGCGGGGTTGACCAGAAACATGCTTTGTACTCTCTCTCCATTTGAAGGTAATCTTATTCAAGGTCTTTGTACATTTAAGCATGACCAGAAGTAAATCTGGCGTGACTGTATAGAATGTATTCACAATGAAATGCATTATACATACATAACAAAAACGAAACATCCACACAATATTTAACCTATATATACCGTTAAACCAATAAAAAGACAGTGTTTAATGCTTGGGTTTGGTATTCACTGTTTACTTGTGTGGCTGTTTGAAATATCTTGCTGTAATATTCCCTTCGAGTACGCCGCAAAGACCAGGTAGGATATTTGAAGTTTATTTTCGCAAAACCAGATAGTAGACCTACACTATAGATGGAAGGAAGTGTAGGCTATTAGGACGGAAAAAAAACTTTGTTTTATAATTCTGAGTTACTAACAAAAAAGTCGAACATATCAACACCTAACTTGGAGCTGGTAACCTCGAAGTAGAGTTATTATTTCGTAATTTGGGGTACATGTAAGTAACTCCAAACTTAACGGTAATTCGGAGTTACGAAGTCCCAAAGCGTGTGGGATTTATAGTAACTGCAAATTAGGAGTAGGTAACTCCGAATTATGAACAATTTTTTTCGGTAGCCCCTCAAGAAGCTTCCGTACTTATTAATATAACTAAATTTACATATTTTGTATCTAAGATCAAATCCTACAGCCAGACAAATGTATTTTTTAAAGCTTTTATGAGCAATTTCAGGTTTAAAGTGGCATGAGCTGCCAAAATTCGGACTAAATTCCAATTGTCAAGATAAGTTCAGAACTTGAAGAACCTTGCAAAAACTAAAGGATTCGTGTTGAAATAAAAATCTTGGCGAAGTCAGGGCTAACCGAAAAAGTGTGCAAATAACGGACATAATTCAAATAGCCTAGATGTATTCGTACATATTGTATGGCTTTGTTGCTTATAAAACTACACAAAAGTTCTTCTGCAAGATTATATATAAGAAATCAGCATTTATGTCAATAAGCCATACAATTTATTCAGGATATCGTTAGTCAAATCAAAAGTGTATTTTAACAAAATAAAAAGATGCTTGTAAGTATGAAACTTCAGAGTCCATCGGACTTCCCAGGGCAAACATATTGAAGTAAAAGTCACTTGGAGTGTGTAGAACACATCACTAGAGCAGAAGGTCAATATCGCATATGGCCTTCCTTAACTTCCAACCTGCGTCTGAACCCTCTAGTGAGACGTCGGATCTGTTGATTTTGCAGAATTTGTACGGGGAGGCTCTAGGGCTTGAATGTTTCTGCTCACCCTATCCCAAATGTGCTCTAAAGGATTCAAATCCGCGCAGTTCCCCCTTCAACAGATCCGACGTCTCTCTGGAGGGTTAAGACGCAGGTTGAAAGCTATAATGGAGGCTATACGCGCTATTGACCTTCTGCTCTAGGGATGTATTCTACACACTCAAAGTGACATTTTTAGACCACCATGATCTCATGGTGGTCTTATCAAATCGCTTTTACGTCCGTGGTCCGTCGTCTGTCGTCCGGTGTCTGTAAACTTTTATTGTGATCGCTGTTCCAAGAAAACTACTGGTCGGATCTTCATCAAATTTCACATGCAGGTTCCCCCTATGGACTAGTTGTGCAACATCTATTTCTTTCCCTCATTTGCAAATTAAAATGGCCGCTGGCAACCATTTTGTTTTTCTTCTTTTTATCACTTTTCTCCTAAAGTAATACAAGGATCTTCGTACAATTTTGTACGCAGGTTAACCTTATGCGCTCGTCTCTCGCTATGCACTGTTTTGCTCATTTGCTTATTAAAATGGCCGCTTGACGACCATTTTGTTTTTCTTCTTTATATCACTTTTCTCCTAAAGTAGTGAAAGGACCTTCGTAAAATTTTATACACATGTTAACCCTATGGTCTCACTGTGCACTATGCACTTTTTTGCTCATTTACATATTCAAAATGGCGGCCGCTGGCCATTTTTTTCTTTCTTTCTTTCACTGTTATGAAAGAGTCTTCGTAAAATTTTGTAAGCAGATCTTCATCAAAGTTTTCAGACAGGTTCCCCCTATGGTCTAGTTGTGCAACATCTATTTCTTTCGCTCATTTGCATATTAAAATGGCCGCTGGTGGCCATTTTGGGATATTTACCTACATAGTTTGTTATCGCGGGATCTAGAAAACTAGCAGGCCGATCTTGATGACATGTTTTTGAGTTTGTTTCCCATATGGTCTAGTTGTGCGACATCTATTTTTTGGTCGCTTAATCATTTAAAATGGTCGCTATACAACCATTTCTCCTAAAATAATGAAAGGATCTTCGTAAATTGTACACAGGTTAACTCTATGGTCTCACTGTGCACTATGCACTTTTTTGCTCATTTGCATATTAAAAAAAGCGGATCTTCACCATTTTTCTTTTTCTTCTTTTTATCACTGTTTTCCTAAATAATGAAAGAATCTCCGTAAAATTTTGTACGCAGATTAACTCTATGGTCTGGTTGTGCACTAAGCACCTTTTTGCGCATTTGCATATTCAAAATGGCGACCGCTGGCCATTTTATTTTTCTTCTTTTTGTCACTATTCACATAAACCAATGAAAGGATCTTCGTAAATTGTTTGTACGCATTTTAACCCCTGTATACTATATCAGAAATTAAATTAAATTTAATCTTAGTAAATTTAAATCGAACGTCCTTTTGAGTTATATTAATTGTCGTTAGAGGGTCTTACTTTTTCAAATATATTTTGGTATTCAGTGATGCTGTCGTTCAAACTCTTGACGGGGCCTCCGGGGCTCAGTAGAGTGTTGGACGCTCAATCGCAACAACTTTCCACCGATTGGTCGAATCCCACGCAGTCCCCCAAAAACAATTTGAACACTTTTTCACTGGGTTTCTACTTGAACGACCTATGTGGGATGGTTGCCAGTTACCACCGGAAGGTCGTGGGTTTACTCCGGTTTCCTTCCACAATAAAACTGGCAATATATATATACTCAAAAGAATGTTCGATTTAAATTTACTAAGATTAAATTTAATTTAATTTCTGATATAGTGTACAGGGGTTAACATGCGTACAAACAATTTACGAAGATCCTTTCATTGGTTTATGTGAACAGTGACAAAAAGAAGGACAACAAAATGGCCAGCGGCCGCCATTTTGAATATGCAAATGCGCAAAAAGTGCTTCGTGCACAACCAGACCATAGAGTTAATCTGCGTATATATATATGTATATATTTCATAGAAGTGAAATAATGTTGGGCGCGACGTAAAACACTACACATCAATCAATCAACCAAACCCTTCACCAAACATTTAGGAAAGTTGGTTTGGAGTTTTCGGAGTACAGCCACTTTCTACCAGAGAAACTCTGTCCTTGTCCAGCCAGCCACCAACTGGAGAAATCACTTTCGCAAATGAAGTTTGTGATCCATTTACAAGCAGCCTCACTGTGTAAAAGTGTTCTATGGCGGTCGCCAAGATCAGTTCACTGATCTCTTGTTACTTCAATATGTTCGCCCTGCGAAGCCTGAAGTTTCATACTTACAAGCATCTTACAAGCATATCCTGGATAAATTGTATAGTTTATTGCCACTAATGGCGATTTCTTATCGCCAGAATGTTTTCTTTGTGATCACAATCATTTCTGCAACATCAGTTTGCCAACAATCTCCTTACACCAATGATTTTATCGGTCGGTGCAGACTTTCCAGGAGGGGGTGCTTAACTTTTTTCTTTGTGTATAGTATTGTGATACAAATAGCGAACAATTAAATAAACTCTCAATGAAAATTTCTGTATATTTGGCAGCTCATGTCACTTTAAATATGTTAGTTTAAGTCGAAATTAGTTTTTCTTTTCACTCTCAAGAAGTTAATGATTTCCCTGCTGTCCTCTCTTCAGAAATGCACTTGCCCTGCTATCCTTTTTTGGGGCTGGTAACTTTTACTGCATGTGCTCTTTTTTACCTCTAATTGGAAGGCATGTGAATTTTAATTCAAGGAATGGTCCGGGTTTCTGACTCCAAAATTATTATTTTTTTATATTGATGGCCGTCCAAAATACGACCCGGACTATTCAAGGAAATGATTTTTCGGTTTACCCATTAGGACTCGCTCTTACAGGTGTGCGTCTTTGAATGATTGAAGATTCCGAACGGGCTGAGTAAAAAAGAAAATGTCCAAATTTGTGGTAGGTTGTTTTCTATTAGGGTTGTTGTATTAATGTAGTCCACCAAAATACTTTCAAGATGTTTTTATTGTATTTGTAACGAGTGTTCTTATAGCTTCTTTTTAGGTAAAATCGCTGTTATAACATGTATTTATGATGGGGTAACAGTGAGTGGAAAATGCTCACCCAAAGAAATAAAAAAGTTAAAACATCTCTCCTGTCATTTACTTTGGTTTTACGACAGAGGTATTTCTTCAGTTCTGGACCCCGATTGCCAAATATCGAATTCAAAAAAGACTTTACTTCTAAAATGACATTGGTACAGTTTATAGTAAGATATGTTTTCATGCGCTGTTGGGTTTTTTCTTCTTTTAGAATGAGAGCGATCAGGATGGAAGATTGACAGATGATTGTCTCCTTCTTATTATTGATTATTTGAAACTGGACGACAGAATAAGGATAGAAAGAGGTGATTTTATATAGGACTTGAACCCGCGATCCTTTGATGATGTTCTATTTTTAAATCCGAATATTATAGAAGATTTTTTGAGTTACTCAATGGTAGTCGACGGTACGATTTGAAAAGCTTTCAAATATTTCGCCTCAAGAATCAACAATAGTGTTTGCTTAATATAAGCATCTCTTTGCATTGGAGTATACTGTCGTCTGTAGAGAAATCACGCTGAAATACACGTTGATACATCGAACTGTTTAATGCTTAACTGATACAATAGCGAGAAATGAGCACTTCCTGCTTCTTACTTCTTATAGCGCCCTCATAACACAAAGAACGGTAAGTCTAATACCGGGCATAAACAAATAGTGCATTGAAAGAACATTAAATGGAGTTCTCCCAACAGTTTACTTCATCCTTTCCCAGACGGCACAGCCACAACGAGTTAACATAGAGTCAACGATTGTTGCATCGTTGGCCCACCATCGGCTTTGATTATTTTACTCATCGTTCTAACGTTAACCTAACGGAGGGTTTATGTTGGTGATTAGTTGGTCCAACTTTGATGAATCGTTGGGTCAGTATTGTACGGAGGTTGGTATGCTGTACTAGTGAACCATGTAGCGTAGGCATCAAATGCGGCCTGTCACGTTTTCCCAAACGGTGGATTTACAAACCAGTATATATTTCAGAGTCATTAGAGTGTTTTGTCTTTAGTTATTAGCGCCTCGAAATGATCAGAATCAACCTAGGTTTAAATGGTAGACTTTCAGAGTTGACTGGTGAGCTAGGCGTATGCTGATTGGGCGGTCGGGACACACAGATATGCTGTGCTGTGAAGATGGTTGCGAAGTCAGACGTTCTCAAATAACGCTTCTTAGCTTTTTATAGCACACATTGACGAGGGAAAATCGTAGAGATATGGTTTTGGCACCGTTAGAAAGGAAAATTTAACACGCCTCTACTGTATTTACATAGTTCTTTCCTTTCCTCCTCCTTTAACCGAATGTTATTTTATTGTCGGACTAGAATCAACGTTCTTCATTGTGCCAACACCATTCAGTCAATGGCATCACCATGATCGAGCCATTGTAACGATGTAAGAACTACATTGAAACGACGTCACCCAATAAACCAAGAAGTTGTTATCCATAAATAATTGCAAGAGAAAACCACTGTACTTGTCAAGCGTCACGTACATGCATCTGATGATTGTCCCACTGTGTAGAGAGGCTGGTCATGACCATGTTTGGCCAAGTGTCGGTGACCAACACTAAGCCTACTATAAAACAGTCCACCAAGAACCATCGCTAACCATAAACTATGATAAGGCCAGCTATACCAACAAGTTACCGACGTTCTCGCCAACTTTGGCAGGCTGATGATTGATTCGCCGCTGAATGACAAACCATATAGTAACCTTGATTCAGTGTTGAACACCCATCCATTCAACAACTTCATGAAATACAAGATTATCAAACGAAATCTAATGCTGGCGTTGGTTAAACGTTGAATCAACACTGGAAACGTTGGAACTGCGAACGTTAACCAAACGTACCGACCGTATGTTAATGTACGTCCAACCTGTTTGTGCTTTCTGGGTAATTTGTTCGTCTGTCGCTCATAAAGAGCTGCATAATAAGATAAAGCCGAGAAATCTGGGCTCTGGAATCTGTATTTGCTTGAGCCCAGATTACTAGCATATTGAAAAAAATGATATTCTGGTGTCTTTCAAAAGAAATAGAAACGGCTGCGCATATTTCGCATCACATAAGCAAAGAATATATTATTTACCACAACAGTCTAATGTCAGGGAGCCCGATTTTTCGAGCTAAATAAAAAATATATACACATTCAATGTAAAACGTGGCGCTCAGCATTAACTTTGTTTCGTTTTTTTCCAGTGTGCAAAAAATGGAAGAGGCTATCGCTACAATCATGGGCCTCTCTGAGACATCTTGAGTTGAATGGCTTTGAAGGTAGGGTGTTTCGGAAGCTCATTCAAACCTGCCATTAGGAAAAGTCCTGTTAAGTAGAATCACAACTTCGATATGAAATATATATGATAAATACAAAAGAGGTATTTGGGTTGAGTGATACCAAAAATAAATGCCTGCTGATAAGTTTGAGATTGTAAACCTAAACCGAAATCCCGAAGTGAGATTTTATACAACCGTTTTGACGCATGGGTCGTGCGACGCCTTAGTATACAACGCGCGACGGATAGTATTAAAAAGCATTGCATATGCATAGAGACGATAAGCTCCTATTGAACATAATTACTCTCTAATCGAAAAAGAGGTATTTTTGATTGTTTTCGTTGGTGGTAAATTTAGAGTGCACCTAACCATCACCCATCGATACAGTTCGTTTTAACTAATAAAGGAGTAATCCACATACCTACTGGAACTACTTATTAATTTCTACCGTTGACTTTCACAATGTCATAAGCCATATTCAAAGAAAAAATTGAATATGGTATTACGTTCATACCAATCTGTCCGCTTTCGCGTCCTAGCTATAATTCAGATTTATTTAATAGCAAAGTTCTAATTTGGGGTTTTTGACTACATGGACGACGACGTGTCGCGGTTCATTTTTGTTCATACATAGCTGGTTTTTAATATCAAGGCCTGTTTAGGCACCAGTCGGCAGCTAAAACGTTTCACAAAAGTGTAAATTCTGATATTATTTTAACTGGTTTCAATTTAATTGCAGGTCTTACTGATGAACATTTACTCTGTATTTTCACACGGGGCTTTAAAAATTTGACATCTTTAGATTTATCCGGATCTTTGCAATTGACACAGGATTCTCTTGCTATTGTCGGTAGGTGTTACTTTATGATATTTATAAGAATGCAATCTACTTGTTGAAACCCGCGAATACTTTTTCATCGAAAAGACTTGAAAATATCTTCGTCCATTTTGAAAATTGTGCCAAATCGTGCACGCAAACTATTTTTGCTTTTACTTCTTGACATATGTAACTCTATTAGGTAAAGTATCGATTGATGTTTAACACTGCACTTGTCCAGAATCTTTCACTTACATATGGGGGCGTTATAGGTTTAATGGGGGGGGGGGGGGAGAAACCGGGCTCTTTATGCGGAGGAAACTCGTGACCTTCGGTAAGTACCTGGCAACTTAGGCGTTCTATTTCAATATTATTTGGTCTGAGGGGGATTGGAACCAGCGCTGATCGATGGTAAGTCCGTATATTATCACTCTACCGACTGAGTCACCGAGGCCCAGCAAAAAAATGAATTGCACTCTGACTACACTCCCAGCTAATAATTGCTTGTTTCATTACAATAAGACGGCAATTGTCTTATGAAGCACTTGTATAGGGCATTTTCTACACGTAACTATAACCTTTTGTTTTTCGTCCAGCTCGCTTCTGTCCCCAGTTGAAGATTATAAACTTGACAAATGTACCTGCTACGAACGACACTCTAACAACTTTAGCTGACGGTTGTAGGAAACTTGAGGTAAGTTCGTATCTATACGAGAATCTTTTAAGAAAAGAAGCAACACGGCGGGCACAGCCAAATCCAAATTCAGTGAGTGGGTATCCGTGCTCAAAGTTACTATAGCTTAATTTCCTGCTCAACCCCATGAATGAGTAGGTAAAGCTAGATAGATCTTAAGCCGGACACAATCCTTCTGCCTGGGAATCGGGGCTTCAAATACCACTTAGTCTGACTGGATCCAATGAACTATATGCGTGGAATTGAGGTCACGTGGCATTTGATGTGCATCGAACGCCGCCATCACTAGTAGATGCCGCAATATCGATACAGGTCGGCCATGCAAGCGCTCATCGCTCAGCAATGGGGAGCTTTTTACAAAGTCAGATCCAAGCCAGCCAATGAGAAGTGTCAATTCCACGTATATAGTTCATCGACTGATCTTTACTCAATTTTACTATATGCAGTGGTTGTTACGGACTATTAAGGGCCGTTTCACAAAGCCGTGGCAACTTGCGATCAATCTCAGTTGCCATGACGTCGTATCTCTTAGTATCTATGGTATCCAGTGGCTACTAGGCTTCGTTTGCGATGCGACTGATTTATGAAACGAGTCCCAAGGTTCCCTCAAGGCAAAGACCCCGGTTTCCTCCCCCTAGAACATTGAGATGATAACGTAAAATGACATTTACCATTCGCGAATCTACCAAATCATATGCCTTCTAAGGGGTTAAAATAAGCTCTACATGCGTAAAGCTCTAAATATTTATCAATACGCAAACCCACGGACACAGAAAAATATGATATAGGTGTAACACACACATGTCCCACAATAAACTCCTGGTAGCTAGAGCACGTTTGAGTACGTTTCATGTAGTTACATTCTTATTTTTCACCAATATATTGGAGAACTGCTATACATAGAAATAATTGTACAAAAATATTGTTAGAACAGTTCCCACCCAAAACCTTCCATGTACCAAGCATCGAATTAAGTTAGCCCAATTTTGTTCTAAAATAAAACAACAGTTTACATTGTTTATGAACGAAAAATAATTTTTTTTGTCATCAGAAATTTTACATGACGAACAACAGAACAGCCGGAGGAAAGGGGTCGGTGTTTACAATTTATCTAAAACTTTTTGTCAAATTTGTTATTTTCGTATTTTTCCGACTTTTATTGTTTACCTTTTTGAACATTATTATCGATGTGATTTTCACTCTTTTATTAAAGCCTATGGTCCGTATTTCACTCGTGTCCGTCATTACAACTGGTTGATATAGAAGGAAATCAGAGTCTAACTGGAGGGGTGAGTGTAACGTGTGACTAGCAAGAACTAAGCAACTCTATACCATTTTAGAATGGCCGCCATTTTACTTGATGACGTCATTATTTACCCTTTCATTTGCATCATAGTCCTAAGTTAAAGTGGCACGAGCTGCCGAAAATCACACTTTTTTCATAATTTCTGATCGTCACAACAGCAAGAGACTTTGAAGGCCATCGAAAAACTAAATGATTGGCGTTGGAATGAGGAAAATCCTTACAGTATGTGAACTGTACGAACCGAAAACGTGTTCGAAAAGTAAACAAAATTTATATAACCGGGACGACCATTCATTCATTCTAAGCCAAAGTTAGTTCAAAACAATACTTTATCGTACATTTCCGAGACTTAAAGCACTAAAGAGCTTCTGAATTGTATGTCTTAAGAAAAATAGCCAATAATTTTAACATTCTGTTTTAACGTAAAAATATCAATATTTTGGCAGCTCATACCACTTTAAATAAATAGTTTAATAAAATAATCCTGTTATCTAGTCCTTTGATAAGAGAACAATATCTGTCATATCGCTTGAATATTAAGTCGAGTTTATCATACTGGGGAATGAGATATTGAAAGCAATCAGCAGCAATCTGCAACATTGCTTGCTACTCTTGACACAGAGAGTCGGTACAAGGGTCACATCTCTGCAATTTCGGGCATTATTTGAAAACTGTTTGTTGTACCTCTTGTAAACTTCTATGGTGTGTTGAGGTTTCTGTGGAAACAATGAATAATTGTGATTTCACCATCTCTTACCATCTTCTGACTGTTTTTATTTTTGTTTCTCTTTTCCAGTGCCTCCAAATGCTTGGCAAAAGTCTTAAAATTTTGATTTTGAATAATTGCCTCGAGGTAATTGTCAGTATTGATTTTTTTACTTCAGTGTTTACAATATACAGTCCGCACACTACAACCCATTTTCTCAGGCAGTATGTTATGTTTATCACAATCAACACATGCAATTGTACGGCCGATTGTTTAAAAGGCCTTCACAAATTTGACCAATCAAAACACACATAATGTACCACCTGATCTCATGACCGTTTTTCTTGTGTCGATATATTTCATCCGCTCGTGTTGATCACTCACATTAATAATTGGTCACTGGCCTGGATAAATCTCTGTGCAAACATCTGTTATTCCAATGTTTATAATTGCTACATAGGAGCTAGTTCACATTTTGTGCAAAGTTTGCAAAATACGTCAGAAGATCCCCCTGGTTGAAAAAGGAAAGGTTGAAATAGATTTCGAGATCCTATCTATTTTTTTTTGTCGTCAATTCTCATCATATTTCCAGATCTGTCTTTGACCAGTAGTAGGCCTACAACTGTGCTTCATTCCCATATGCAGTTTTTGTAAAGGCCCGTACATACCGTTAGTCTTAAGGCCCAGTTCTCACTGTGCGATTTGTCGTACTGACTTGTAGGATGCGATTAAAATGAATGCTTTAATTGGTCTATATGATTTGTCGACGAATCAAATGCATCAATTTGAATCGCATGCTACAAGTCGATACGACAAATCACACAGTGAGATAGCCTTAATAGATCCAAATAAGTGTTGATTTAAGACTAATAAGTCTGCAAAATGCCAAACTTTAACGACTAATGTAGACCCCGGATGAATTTGTCCTGTAACGTAGAATTGAGAAACTGGTGCAGCTTAGCATGAAGGATAAGCCCTTATTTATGCAATGAATGATATTTCATTAAAGAAGTAAAACTTGTGATGTACGCTAAATATGTCCATCTGGACAACCGTGGAGCCGCGGTGACTCATTCGGCTATATAGAGTGATTGTCCCTCAGTCCGTCACAAGCCTTCCATCGATGCGCCTCGGGTTCGAATCAGTATCTCAGATCATATAAAAATTTAACAATTTCTGAGTGGAAGAGTTAATCTCGAGTGCGGCGTGAAATATCAATCAATCACCCAATGCCCACTTATCGATCGGTATTCACTATTAGACTATGTCTCTTCATTGCAAACAGATATAGCAATTTACTCAATACTCAAAGGATTTTTTTTTTAAATATTTCAGTTACAAGACAATGGCATCAAAAATCTGTCTAAAAATTGTCCGCAGCTAGAACGGCTAGAAGTTAAAGATTGTTATCAGCTTGGAGATGAAGCGCTGCATTGTCTGGGTGAGGTAAGGGCCATAACTCTTAGAGAAGAAGCATTCAATTGTCTGGGTAAGGTAAGGATCATGATTGTTACAGATGAAACACTGAATTATCTGGGGTAGGTAAAGACCATATTTCTTTTAGACGGACCACTGATTAACTGAGGCACCAAAGGACCATAATTCTCAGGGATGAAGAACTCCAATATATTGGTAAGATAAGACTGATTGATTGATGTTTTACGCCGCGGTTTTTTAAGGCCATACCTCTTTTAGGCGAAGCACTGAATTATCTGGGGAAGATATGAACCATAACTCTTGGAGAGGAACGCGGTATTATCTGAAAGGTAAAACTCTTGTAAAGATGTACTGCATTATCTGGGTCAGGTAAGGACCGTAACTCTTGTAGAGGAGGGCTGCATTATCTGGGGCAGGTAATGACCGTAACTCTTGTAGAGGAGGGCTGCATTATCTGGGGCAGGTAAGGACCATAACTCTTGTAGAGGAGGGCTGCATTATCTGAGGCAGGTAAGGACCGTAACTCTTGTAGAGGAGGGCTGCATTATCTGAGGCAGGTAAGGACCATAACTCTTGTAGAGGAGGGCTGCATTATCTGGGGCAGGTAAGGACCATAACTCTTGTAGAGGAGGGCTGCATTATCTGAGGCAGGTAAGGACAGTAACTCTTGTAGAGGAGGACTGGATAATCTGAGGCAGGTAAGGACCATAACTCTTGTAGAGGAGGGCTGGATTATCTGAGGCAGGTAAGGACCGTAACTCTTGTAGAGAAGGGCTGCATTATCTGGGGCAGGTAAGGACCATAACTCTTGGAGAGGAAACACTGGATTATCTGGCTCAGGTAAGGACCATAACTCTTGTAGAGGAGGGCTGCATTATCTGAGGCAGGTAAGGATCGTTACTCTTGTAGAGGAGGGCTGCATTATCTGAGGCAGGTAAGGATCATCACTCTTGTAGAGGAGGGCTGCATTATCTGAGGCAGGTAAGGATCGTTACTTTTGTAGAGGAGGGCTGCATTATCTGGGGCAGGTAAGGACCGTAACTCTTGTAGAGGAGGGCTGCATTATCTGGGGCAGGTAAGGACCGTAACTCTTATAGAGGAGGGCTGCATAATCTGGGGCAGGTAAGGACCGTAACTCTTGTAGAGGAGGGCTGTATTATCTGAGGCAGGTAAGGACCGTAACTCTTGTGGAGGAGGGCTGCATTATCTGAGGCAGGTAAGGACCATAACTCTTGTAGAGGAGGGCTGCATTATCTGAGGCAGGTAAGGACCATAACTCTTGTAGAGGAGGGCTGCATTATCTGGGGCAGGTAAGGACCATAACTCTTGGAGAGGAAACACTGGATTATCTGGCTCAGGTAAGGACCATAACTCTTGTAGAGGAGGGCTGCATTATCTGAGGCAGGTAAGGACCATCACTCTTGTAGAGGAGGGCTGCATTATCTGAGGCAGGTAAGGATCGTTACTCTTGTAGAGGAGGGCTGTATTATCTGGGGCAGGTAAGGACCGTAACTCTTGTAGAGGAGGGCTGCATTATCTGGGGCAGGTAAGGACCGTAACTCTTGTAGAGGAGGGCTGCATTATCTGGGGCAGGTAAGGACCGTAACTCTTGTAGAGGAGGGCTGTATTATCTGAGGCAGGTAAGGACCATAACTCTTGTAGAGGAGGGCTGCATTATCTGAGGCAGGTAAGGACCGTAACTCTTGTAGAGGAGGGCTGCATTATCTGAGGCTGGTAAGGACCGTAACTCTTGTAGAGGAGGGCTGCATTATCTGGGGCAGGTAAGGACCATCACTCTTGTAGAGAAGGGCTGCATTATCTGAGGCTGGTAAGGACCGTAACTCTTGTAGAGGAGGGCTGCATTATCTGAGGCAGGTAAGGACCATAACTCTTGTAAAGGAGGTCTGCATTATCTGGGGCAGGTAAGGACCGTAACTCTTGTAGAGGAGGGCTGCATTATCTGGGGCAGGTAAGGACTATAACTCTTGTAGAGGGGGGCTGCATTATCTGGGGCAGGTAAGGACCGTAACTCTTGTAGAGGAGGGCTGCATTATCTGAGGCAGGTAAGGACCATAACTCTTGTAGAGGAGGGCTGCATTATCTGGGGCAGGTAAGGACCGTAATTCTTGTAGAGGAGGGCTGCATTATCTGAGGCAGGTAAGGACCGTAACTCTTGTAGAGGAGGGCTGCATTATCTGGGGCAGGTAATGACCATAACTCTTGTATGGGAAGCGCTGTGTTATCTGGGGCTGGTAAGGACTATGCCTCTTATCGAGGAACCGCTGTATTATTTAGTGCAGTTAAACTCTTGAAGAGGAAGAGCTGAACTACCCAGGGTAGATAAAAACCATAACTCTTCTAGCTAGAGGAGTGCTGCATTAACTGTGACAAGTAAGGGCCATAACTCACGTTGTGCGCAGACGGTGAGATTCTTGCATCGCGAGGCAGAAAATATTAACTATTAAAATCGATAGGCGAAAATCTCACAAAATTTACGCACACATGGCGCAAAAGCTTAGCTCACAACCAAGCGTGGCCGAAAGCTCAGCCAGATCCTCTGGCGCTCATGTGGGCTAGGCTTTATGTGCGATCCGCGAAACCTAAGGTTGATGCTTTGATTTGTTCGTCCGGTATAAGTTTCCCTGCGCATTTTGTTCGAACAGACGTACGTTCACAGAAGACCGTGAGAAGACGCCGTTTTGTGACTGTTTATGCCTATACAGAAAACAAGAGGATTATGGCAACAGTATTGCTTTCCATTTAAATTTTTTGTTTCCTCGGGTTTGGTTCAGGCTTTTCTGGTAACAATCTTGGGTGGCCGGAACAATTGAACATCCGCGTCTTGAGAGTCTTAGCAGGCTCGTGGGTGTTTCGATCAAGGTTAATTACATCTTCCTCAGATACATCTTGATAACATGTATCAGTACACTTCGGGAGTTTTATTTGTAAGCTGGGCTTTCACCGGCTCTAGATGGGACGTTCTCTCTTGTACCCTCTTTGGTCGTGTGTGTATATGGTTTTAGTAATGCCGTTTCGTAGACGAATCTACTTTATATGTATTTAGTCTTCAGAAACGTCAGATCCATACTACCTAAGAAGATGTGGCCATTCCCCGTGTACACTATAACTACAGGTCTTATACAAGTTTTCTTGCTATATTTGCCATTGAATTTTTATGCATAATGTCAGAAAGTACTCTCTCGATTACGGTGTTTCATATCAATGTCACTTATTAATTTCGGTAAAGTTTCTTTTTGTTTCCTTGTAGGGTCTTGGAAATTTGCGAGTTTTGAATTTGTCTGGTCAATTCAGCATAAGTAAGTCCACTGTATGTTGAGTTTTTATGTACATATTTTGACCTCGGACCTCGAGTCAGTCTTAAAGGGGGAATTTTGGTACAAACATTGCCAAACAGGTAAAGATGGGGGAGATCGGGGTAATGTGCGCCATTTTTACCTTATGAGATTTTACAACAGACATTAGCAAACACAGTGTTCCAATGTTTTATTTGCGATAGGCTTTTAAATTCTAAACTAAATTCTTGGAGATTGAATAAGATTAGATAGCAAAGGGGACTATTTTCACAAAAGTTGTCCCAATTGGAACACTGCCATGGATAACATCAGGCAGAATGATCAGCCTAATTTGGGCATTCAGTTTGAGAGGAAAGTCAAGGAGCTTTGTTCACTAAGCTCTTGTCTCCTGTTTCCAGGGAACCCCGGAAGTCTCCACAGCATTGCAAAATTGAAGCTCTTGGTAAGTAGGCCTATATGTAAATATAGATTTCAATTCTTGAGAGAAATTCGTTCCGTATCAAATTAAAGCATTTCTTATACATTCATTTCTCCATCGTACAAATATGTACGTAGCATTTTGTTCGCTGTTGTTTTTTGTGTATAGGCTTGCGTTGCTCATTCGAGCCAATATTGTAGCCAATATTGTACCACCTTTCTGTAAATTAATCAAGGCAGGGTCAATAAAACTTGTGCAAGAGGAAAAAGAAATAATCTTTTCCTGTACAAAATGTAGGGAACAAGGCCATCAGGAGATGGCCTTTACAGAGAGATATCTTAGTAAACTTAAAATCAATGAAAATATGAAACGTTTACGTAGAAAAATCTAATACATAACTTTGACAACATGCGTTTATAAAATGAATTTTTGCCATGTTTTAACCTAATAATAAACCCATTTATCTTTTTCAGAGACTCGTTCTTTTTCTCTTTTATCAATGAAAAAAATATAAACCTGAAATCTAAACAAACGTAATATATCTCATTTGGTTTATTTTTTCTGCATATTTATCGAGTGCGACCAGAAAGGGGATTACTTCTGTTCAGCTACAGAACAGAATAGATCTATATAGACAAGAAGGAAATAGACAAACATTGACAATAAAAATAACACTTTTGCTGAGATTGTAACTGTCTTAAGGAAAAATAGTACTATTTTTTTATATACAAATTTTATTCTGCACATTAAGCAACAATTATATACAATAATTTTCATTTTGTTGTTGTACTATTGTATAGTACTATTTGCTTTGTGTATTAAGACAGTTTTGGTCACCATTTTGTGTCATCGAATAGGAATGTTCTATAAAACACCCCCATGCGTTATCATAACATTTTTTACGACCTACCAATATCTTATGAAAATTGCTTACGGCCTACCAATTTGTTAGCAAACCGTTTTTACGACCACGAATGTGTTAGCAAACATTTTTTTACGACCTAACAATGCGTTATCCAACGTTTTTACGACCTACCAATGTGTTAGAAACCAGTTTTTACGACCTACCAGTTTCTTAGCAAACCGTTTTTACGACCTACCAATGTGTTGGAAAACATTCTTTACGAACTACAAATGTGTTAGCAAACCATTTTTAGGACCTACCAATATGTTAGCAAACCATGTTTAGGATCTACCAATATGTTAACAGATATTTCACGAACTACCAATCTGTTATAAGAAACTTCGGACCTGTATTGAAATACTCTGTAATAACCCACCCCTTCAGGTTTGGCAATTTTTGTTACATTAACAATCCACTATCTTCAATTGTTTATTTCAGACGGATCTAAACTTGTCTCGAAATAAACTGGTCACTGACGCCGTTTTAAACCTAATTGTTAAAGAGTGTTCGAATCTAAGGTAAGATATTGTATGATGATATGTATATTTAACAGGTTTATAGCTTACAGTATCTGATGAGTGGACCATTAAATGTTTGTTGTTTTTTCTTTTATAATCGCCATTACGAATCTGTCATCTTTTTGCTATTGTATAGTTTTTTTCAAAACATAGTTGTAGAAGATATATATATAAATATATTTAAGAACACTAAAACACACGGGCACAGGGAGAATCTAAAAAAAACTAAAGGGTATGTTTCACAACATGTTGCATACTGACAACTTCGGAGCCCAGGTGACACAAGTCGACAGAACGATAGTCTCTCAGTCTCTACATGTAGTATTTCATTGGATGGGTGGCGGGGTTTTCCCATATAGAAGATACCGTTTTCTCATTGGTTGTATTTTTGTATTTGTGCTTTCAGATCTTTGGATATAAGTTTATGCTTTCTCTCGAGCAGTGGCCTTGAAGTTCTCCCTCATTGCGTCAACTTAAGAAGTCTCAATATCAGCTATATTCGATCAGTAAGTACACTGATCATTCCTGAATTTGTAGAAATAAAATTAAGAACAAATTAAGACATAAAGGGAGCGTCCGATTAAGGGCCTCTATGGTAAGATAATGCGGTATAATCCTTGAATACAAAACACAGAGGTACGTTGATGGAGCTACCTCCAAATTGAAGCCTTACTTAAAAGTTTGTCAATTTTTAATCCCTTTGAACCGGTCCTCAAATTTGTCAATACTCACTGAACTAGGCTGTTTGGTGCTTCAACTTTCTTGCTTTCTTTAGCAGTCTGACAGCTTAACAATAGTATGTTATTAGTGTCTGTGGCATAATATATCACTGAGCTGTATGTGGGTTTGGAATCAACCTCAACTGAAAATTCCTTTTTATGTTCCAAGTAGGGTTTTCACACAATCGTCCTATAGCTGAAGGGCTTTTGAACAAATGGACGATTATACATTTTGATGACACTATATGGAAACCAACAACCCTGGTTCAATAAGGAGAGTAGAAGGTAATTTGAGACTTAAAGCGCAGTGGCGGTGTGGCGGCATTTCACTGGTCACTGCTGTCCAGTTTCATCGGTCACTTTAGGTCAGTTTCGCCGGTCACTTTAGGGCAGTTTCGCCGGTCACTTTAGGGCAGTTTCGACGGTCACTTACTTTCGACCGTCACTTTAGGACAGTATGGATAGGTTTTGTATAAATAACAGTCTGTATAAATCTGCAAAATAGTGTTGAGTAGTATAGAAACGGTCAATGGGAGATAATCCGAGGCTAGAATACTTTGAGGTATTGAAAGAGTGACCTCTCTTGGGTACTGCGGCGATTCGTCTTTAAACGGGGATTCACCGCGTAAAACCCAGGCAGGTCTTATTACACCACCGCTATGGAATGGGGATTTCATTCTTTGTATTTCATTCAAGGCCACTGCTCGAGAGAAAGCATGAACTTATATCCAAAGATCTAAAAGCACAAAAATACAACCAATGAGAAAACGGTATCTTCTATATGGGAAAAATCCGCCGCCCATCCAATGAAATACTACATGTAGTGTCCGACTGAGAGACTAATTAGTAGTCACCAGTTTGTTCATCGATAGAGTCAGCCGGCGGGCGTTAAGCGGGCGCCGGGCGTTAAGCGGCGGTGCTCGGGCGTTCATTCAAGACGAAAGGTTATTCGTACCATTACCTTAAGCATTACCTACGGCCGCTTTACGCCTGGCGGCCGCTTAACGCCCGCCGGGCGTCTATTTTATGCAACCACAACGCCACCTTGGGGGGTTTATATGCTATATAGAAGTACATCTCACTATAGCAATATTATTAGTCAGTCGAGTGTCGTACATTAGACATGGGACTGTTTACATGCACCGAGTGTGGTCAAACTTTTACTCGGGATCATGATATGCGACGTCATCAGGACAGGTATAACCATCATACAACATCACTTCAAAGTCACAATGAAGATCAAAACTTTTCCTCAGAATATGGGAACCATCATTTCAACGACAATGTAGCGAAAATCACAGAGTCAGAAAACAATGATTCTGCGGATAGTTGCTCAAGTCAAGAGACCCTAGATGAAAACACTCTGTCTTCGGCGGAGGAAGAATCACAGGAAGATGAAAGCTTATCCTCGGCTGAGGAAGAGTCGCAGGGAAACGGAAAGGCATCCTCAACGATGTGGGATAATCTTGTAACAAAGGCGATCGAACAGCACATCCCTGAAACAACTGACTCTATCGATGAAGAAAATGGTGACTACGAAACTTTGAGGCCAAAGAAAAGAAATACTCTGATGTCTTTATACAACAAAGAGAGTTTGCTTTTAGAGTCTATGAAAAACGATCCAATCCATACAAAAATTATGGCCACGAAACATTCACTTCAAGACAATTTTGACTTATCACCGAGAGAGGCCCTGTATAATGCTATAAAAATGAGGAAACGATCTTTTACCAACCACATATTCTGACACACAAGAAAATGAGAAAAGTCACTAAATCTAACCTTAACATACAATTTATATATATATATATATATATGTTTTAAATTTGTTAATATAGTTTTGACTTTACATAACCTAACTCAATAAAGATGTTGAACTATCAATAGAATGTCGAGTTAGTCATGTCTTTGGTCATTTACATACTGCCTTTCGTCTTGAATGAACGCCCGGGCACGGCCGCTTAACGCCCGGTGCCCGCTTAACGCCCGGCGTCCGCTAAACGCCCGCCGGGCGTCTGTTAGTGGTAATAAGGTTACATACTTTAAGAACACAGGTCATTTACTATCCGAGCAGCGAATGGCCAGTGACAGTTGTCATCTCAAATGTTTCATTTCCTTACTTTCTAAATCTGGAATAATTATTCCCCCGTGTGACTATGTTTCTATATGTTTTTCTGTTTGGCTCATGTATATTTTAACCTACACAGTTTTCCCTATTGGTTAGCATTTCTAAAAGTCTGTTCATTGTTCATAGCATATAAAGCTTAATCGCGATGTTTAATTGTCTACATTCTAAACCATTATGCCGGCTGTAATAACTGTGATCACCCTCCCAGGCTTGTCGGGGTGCCAGGCAATTATAACGATAAACATGCTGGTTACAGTTATTGTATAAATATCATTCTTTGTATTTTATTAGTGTTACTAGCTAACTGATGTATAATAGATTATAGCTTTACACAATCTCTCTATTGACGCATGTAGAGTATACGTTTATAGATTTAATAATAGAAACACTATCAACACTCATAATTATCACTCACTGTCCTAAAGCGATGACCGTTCTCCTGATGTCATGGGAAATCCCCATTTCAGAGCGGTGGTGCAATAAGACCTGCCTGGGTTTTACGCGGGGAATCCCCGTTTAAAGACGAATCGCCGCAGTACCCAAGGGAGGTAACTCTTGCAATACCTCAAAGTATTCTAGCCTTTGTTTATCTCGCTTTGACCGTTTCTATACCACTACACTATTTTACAGATTTATACAGACTAATTTTTACAAAACCTATCCATACTGTCCTAAGGTGATGGCCGAAAGTAACCTAAAGTGATGGCCGAAAGTGACCGTCGAAACTTCAAGTCTCAAATTACCTTCTACTAAGGAGTACTTAGTCATTCACGGTTATGTGTCTTGATGTAATCTTGACTTAGAAGACGTCATCCTTGTATTGATGCTATTTGGCATTGTGCATTTTATTTCAATTCCCTCTTGAATTGCTTGCTATAGAGTGAACTAATTTGTTTCCAATTAACATTTTTATCGATCGATACTTTCAAGATGATTTTGTTTCGTAAATATATACATATCTCATAAACAATACACTTTTCAGGTGTCAGATCACACAGTCATTTCATTCGGAGATGAGGGTGCTCTTGAAAGGTTAACGATGAGAGGTTGCAACAATGTCTGCTACAAAGGTTAGGTTTGCTTTAATTCTTATTTTTTAATTGTAACCCTGAATATGGGATGTCCGCTCCATAAATTGAGAGATTATCCAACTAACAAATCTGACTAAGTTACACATAGGACCTATATTATTTAAATTTACGGTGAGAAAACTTTAATGAATTACAGGATATACTGATTTGTAGCACTGGACATAGCTCAAGCTTTAACTTGTTTTGCCTCTACGGTCTTGTCCTTTTTTTCTCTAGAATTCGCGAACACAAGAAAGAGGCACTGCGATCGCGCGACCGGTGTGATCGGAAAACTGCCAATCAATCAATCTTATCAAATCAATTTCATCCGATTCTAAAATATAGTACAAAACAACATGCATTAATATTTGTTTAGATGCTGACACCTGCTTACCAAGCTCTTTGCATGAAGTCCGCCCTCTTGTGTACAATTTTTAGATTTTTGTGGAAAGCGCTGAAAAACTTTTTAATAAAACTTCATATCCATCCTAACAATACAAAATGTAGTAATTTCTCTTATCAGCTCATGTGCATTAAATATTAGCTTCTGAGAAAGAAAAGCTACAAAATATAGTTCTGGAATTTTCTTCTGATGTTTGACTTGCCAAATTGTGCAGACATAATTATTTTCTTGTTTTAAGACGTATTATCGCGTCAAAGGAAGCATTCTTATCTAGTTATATTTCCTATCTATTTTTCAGGTGTATTAGAGTTACTTTACACCTGTTCAACCCTGTGTTCCTTGGATATAAGTGAATGCTATTCGATTATTCCGAAATTTGTGAGGACCATTGTTGACGATCGTGCAAACATGGGCCAGCGGTTACCACTTCAAGTAATGTATGCAGGTAAGGTTACCCAGGAATGTAAGAGACATGAGCTCACAGTTACCACTTCAAGTAATTTACGTAAGGTTACGAGTGAATGTAAGAGACATGAGCTCACAGTTACCACTTCAAGTAATGTATGCAGGTAAAGTTACGAGTGAATGTAAGAGACATGAGCTCACAGTCACCACTTCAAGTAATTTACGTAAGAGACATCAGTCAACGGTTACCACTTCAAGTAATTTACGTAAGAGACATCAGTCAACGGTTACCACTTCAAGTAATGTATGTAGGTAAGGTTACGAGGGATTGTAAGAGACATGAGCTCACAGTCACCACTTCAAGTAATTTACGTAAGGTTACGAGTGAATGTAAGAGACATGAGCTCACAGTCACCACTTCAAGTAATTTACGTAAGGTTACGAGGGATTGTAAGAGACATGAGCTCACAGTTACCACTTCAAGTAATTTACGTAAGGTTACGAGTGAATGTAAGAGACATCAGTCAACGGTTACTATTTTAAGTTATGTATGGAGGTAAGTTAAACGGGGGCTGATGTGAACTTATTGCAGGATCCAGTACAAGTAGATATTCAACCAGGGCCTTGATATAAGCATTTAATTTTATAACCATGAGGTAACCCTCACTTGTTTGCCGTAAAAACGAGGCTTTTCTTGAAAATGTTTGTAAAAGGATGGACTTGGGATTAAGATATGGGGATAATACATGCCTTTGTACTGTGGCCTGAGCTTGGTATTCTAAGTCTCAGACGTCTGGTGGGGTTAGTCCACCCAACAGAAGGTTATCTCATGTTTTTAAAATCAAATGCTTATATCCAGATATTAGGCGTAGTATTTTAATTGTCTATATTATATTGAAACACCTTGGGTGAGGCGGGATGTCAAACCCCTTAAGCCTCCGTTTTCAGAAGCTGAAAATGGATTGTATGTTCATGGTCGAATAGGGGATCAAAGTATTTCATACTTAGTGGATACTGGAGCATGTGTTACCATTTTATCCAAACAGATGTATTTTAATCTACCAGCTAATTTTCGACCTAACCTAACGTATACAACCTTATCTTTACTGACAGCAAATCACAAACCACTAGATGTGCTAGGTATCTGCAACTTAGACATTGGCATCCTAGATATTCCATGTTATACAGATGTCATTGTAGCAAATATTCCAAGTAATGGCATCATAGGAATGGACTTCCTTACAACGTATGATTTTGAGATGATGATAGGGCGTCGCTAGGAATTCTGGATGGGGGGTCGACTATCATTGGACTTTAGGCGAGGGTCCAGGGGCCGCCTAGGCCCCGTAAGCTACGGGGTCCTAGATCGCCGTAGAAGCGTTCTAAGCTGTTTCCCGTGAAACATTGAGCAACCTGTTTTCAGATTTAGGGGTATGTATATTACACGTTAGATAGCATGAAAAGCGTTTTGAGAGATTTTTTATAAAATTCAAACAACACATCAATTGTCAAATATTAGTATAACATTTTTATTTACTAAAACGTAATATTTACGTGCTCTTGGTGACATAAGAAAGAGAGAAATGCGAGTTTGAGTTATCGGTCAATCGAAGAGCAAATTCGCCTGCTGTATTCGCCGAGGATGGAGTCTCATAAACAGGGCTACAGCTCTTTCATAATCCACTCCATGACCATAGTGTATGCGCTGTGTGAAAATGGTTATCCTTGAACACAACTCCATGTCTCCGTCGATCGGGTCCCACACTGCCTGGTATAAAGTGTAAAAGGGGTGTTACAGTATGGATATATATATATATATATATATATATATATATATATATATATATATATATATATATATATATATATTTAGACCTCTAGGTCTCAGGCGATGTTTCGGAATCGTTTTAGGTTTAAGTAGATACCAGCGCATATTCTCTCATCAGGGGCCCAGCGCAAATGTATGTTACATGGTTTGTAGCAGTTAAGGTCCGTTTTGTGTTACTGCATAAAGTTTTAATTCTTTGGTATAATGTAAGGCCTGTTTGTATCCGTTACATAAACGGAATGGTAAACTGATGAACTGACTTTGAAAGTCCCCAGCCAATAGGCCTAATAACAACAGCTGCTTGAGTAAATTTTAATATTGGGTTTAATACCCAGCTAAGTGTGAAAATGGTTATCCTTGAACACAACTCCATGTCTCCGTCGATCGGGGAGTTGTGTTCAAGGATAACCATTTTCACACAAACTTTTATGCCATAACACAAAACGGACCTTAACTGCTACAAACCATGTAACGGTCTTACGGCGACTGGTATTATATGGCTGCTAATGTGTCTTGTCGCCTTCGCCCGAATCACTTGGGTAAAATAATATCGATATAACTGTGGAGAAATATAGGTCTATACATCTAGTATTTAATACTCCACGAATATTTCATATCCGGCCTAGTTCATTGGTCATGATAAAAAAATTCCGAAGATTAAGAGTTTCGTATTTCTAAGATGCCCCGCCGAGTTTTTAGGTCGGTTAATGTTTTACTATGGCGGTTACGTCAGGTTGAAAGTCAATGGACTTGGAAGCAAATATTGACTGCATAAAGGAAAGCTTACCACATTACAACCGCGTAAAGTTGACGAACTCCTTCTGCTAGGTCTATGCTATCGGAATGTAGAGGTAAAAACTTTATTCTTTGCTTATTTGTTGTGAAATTTGCGCCGCGGATTTTTTCGGCGGGTCTCCTTAAAAAATATCAATTTTTTACTATGGAAGTGATCTGGGCTATGACGAACATGGAGAGAAAAAAAAATTCGGCAGAGCCCAGATTTCTCGGCTAATATATATCCATACTGTAACCAACCATTTACACTTTATACCAGGCAGTGTCGGGACCGGTCTACGGAGACATGGAGTTGTGTTCAAGGATAACCATTTTCACACGGTGTTTTGGGTTCAAATTTCTGGCGATTTACCCACGGAGAACACGGAGACGCTTGGATATAACACAGTCCGCTCTTGCAAAACTCATGGCGCAGTCGGTACAAGAAGTCTTTCGAGACCAACATATCTGTTCTATCGGTACAATGCTGGCAATTTATCGCACAAGATTGTTCTAACGTACGAGTGACTTCTATAAACATTAGGAGCCCAGTTGTATTCTTGGTATTCACCTTCTACAACAGGTATCGATTTGAAAAATCTTCGAATATCAGACATGGTGCCAACCGATTTGACAAATAACACGCCACTACAGTCGGTAGGGCTACAAACAGGTAAAGGTAACGCACAAACGGTCCGTGCTGCCGATTTTGGAGACTGACTTTTTGTTTCGCCCTTTTATTGTTTAGCTTTTTGGTTTGGTTCGGTTCTTTTTTTTCCTCTCCGCCCAAGGGGGGGGGGGGGGGTCGTTCGCACCTAGCGACCCCCCCCCCCCTGGCGACGCCCCTAAGATCCATCCAAAGAGGTTGTTGACTTGTGATGGTCATCAAATTTTGTGCACTAGGCAGTTAGAGGAATCAAATAGTTGTCGTATTATTGTTGATGAAACCACAGTGATACCTCCAGGACATCAGATGGTCGTTTCTGGTAAAATTTGTGGAGAGTGTATCCCGGGCTTGAATGCGTGAAACTTTGTCCAATGCAGCGCCTACATTCCTTTCTTCTACTGTGTGACTAACGCCAGTCTGTTAAGTGGCCAGTGTAAAGCGAGCAGGGTTTGTACTCCGGTTATGTCAAGAACTGCGCACGCGAGCTGCAGCATTCCAGACAGCGAAGCTAGACGAATGGGAGCTCATACCCACATATGTGGCTAAGTCCCATTATGACGACAGGGGGCGCTGCTGACAAATGCATGTTTCGGAAATTATAGACGGCCCCTAAGTCGAGCTCTGAACTTGGTTATTGTTGAAATGAACTTATTTTATTGACATTATATTTAATGAGATTAGGCACAAGTTCTTGAGTCCCTCTCCCTACATATATGAAAAAGGATGAAGTAAAAATGCAAGATAGAATAATAACATTTATTCTATAAGTGAAACGATATATTTAACATTTTACGTTATCAGGGCCATATAGGAACATACAGTGAAACAGCAAAAAATTATAACAGTTTCTGGTTAAACACAATTTTTTTTTAATTTGAAATTAACTATAATAATGACGATACTGAGAAAAAAATAAAAGCAAGCAAAAAAAAAAGAAAAGAAAAAAATTTTACTCAGAAAAAAAAACAAACAAAAGAAATATATAAGGACTAGAAATATGAACGAGAGTAGCCATAGAATGAAAATACCGCCAAACTAACTCTATGGCTACTCTCGTTCATATTTCTAGTCCTTATATATTTCTTTTGTTTGTTTTTTTTTTCTGAGTAAAATTTTTTTTTTTTTTTTTTTTTTTTTTTTTGCTTCCTTATATAATATATATATATACATATATATATATATATATACATACATCAAATTGGAAATTCATAAATTGTTGTTGTTGCACATGTATATATGCTCAGAAAACAAGCTAAATTATTGAGTATTCACACTAATATAGGCTATAATGATTAGGCCAGGCCGAATTATTTTAAATGTTTAAGTGGCATGAGCTGCCACAATTCACCCTTTTATCATGATTTCTGATCGTCACGACAGTAAGAGGCTTTGAAGGTCATCGAAAAACTAATAGATTGGCTTTGGAATGAGGAAAATCCATACAGTATGTGGCCTGTACGAACCAAAAACGTGTTCGAAAAGTAAACAAAATTTAAATAACCATTCATTCATTCTAAGCTAATGTTAGTTCAAAACAATACTTAATAGTACATTTTCGAGACTAAAAGCACTAAAAAGCTTCTGAATTAGACGTCTTGAGAAAAATAGCCAAAATATCAACATTTCGACAGCTCATGCCACTTTTATTATTATTATCTTGAAATCAAGGCCTTGGCCTATTTCAACTTAACTTAAGTAGGCCTACTATTAAACAGTATTATTTTATTAATATTATTCCTAGCCCCCCCCCCCCCTATTCACTCTGTAAATACTATCATAAACGTAAATGGGTCGTCTATAATTTTCAATATTTTGTTTAACAGCGCCCCCTGTCGTCATAATGGTACTTAGCCTCATATGTGGGTAAGCCTGCACGCGGTTGTATTCGTCTAGCTTCGTGGAGCCAGACATCTGTGCATCTATCAGACACGACCGAACTGCAAGCCGTACTCGCCCCTCGGTGGTCGCATAGCAGAGTTTTGGTAGTGACATAGAAGCTCACAGTTAAAGCAAGCACTGCGCACATTGAAACTCACACAGTTACACTCATTTAGTTCTGCTCGGTGGCCACATAGCAGAGTCTCGGTGGTGACATTACAGAAGAAGCAGAGTTAACAGACACTGCACTCATTCAAACTGACACAGTTACACGCATAGACTTTTGGCGGATATCCCCCTCCATATGGGAGAGCTACTGGGGTAAAACAGACAATCCAAACAGGGAATATACCACTTCGACAAGCATGTAGACGATTGCCAATGCACAAGCAAGAAGAGGCAGATAAACAAGTACAAGATATGTTAAACAGAGGAATTATTGAAAAATCTACAAGTCCCTGGGCTTCACCTATAGTTCTTGTAACAAAGAAAGATGGAAGTACTTGTTTCTGTGTAGATTACAGGAGGCTTAATGCGGTTTCAACCAAAGATGCATATCTCGGATAGATGAAACTTCAGAATTTTTATACGCCCGACTTAAAAAAAGTCGGTCGTATTATGGTATCACCAGCGCCGTCCGTCCGTCCGTCCGGCCGTCCGTCCCGGATTCCCTTCCGCTCCATAACTTGAACAGTTTTGATCTAATCTTTACAATTCTTTCACAACATATACTTTGTGGGTTGAAGGTGTGTCATGAACCATTTATGACATCATCGATTGCATAATGTGGCTTCTACATTGGATTATGTAATATTCTGTCTTAGTCTATATCTTCGTTCCTTTCCGCTCCATAACTTGAAGAATTTTGATCCGATCTTGACGATTCTTTCAGAGTATATACCTTATAGGCAGACGGTGTTTCATGTACCATTTCTGACATCACCTGTTGCATAATATGGCAGCCCTATTGAATTATGTAATATTCCCTTTCGGCTCCAGAACTCTTTTCGTTTTGATATAATCTCTCCAATTCTTTTAGAGTATATATACCTTTTAGGTAGATGATGTGTCACATACCAAATTTGACTTGGTACACATATTTTTTGTCTGTTTTCAAAAGTTTTTTTATCAGAAATGTGTACCTGATGTTTAATATATATATATTAATATATATATCAATGCTTTTTTTAGTACACTTGGTCCAGAGTAATACTGGAAGCCAATTAATTTATACATTCTGAGACTGTTTTCTTGGATAGTTTAATGTGCACTGTAATAACAAAAAAAAGACCATTTTCCCACTTTATTACCCATCTGGTATTTATCAGAGTGGCTGTTTAAATAGAGATAAGGGGACAATGACATCTGAACTGAAGTACACACACAAGGTTTGTATATTTACTCACCATCATATCAGTGGTCAGCCTGAAGATTGTTTGCTTTGTAATAAAACTTACAGCCAAGTCCAATAGAACAGTGTCCCAGTCAAAACTGTTAAAATTCAAGAATTGTAAGCTACATGTATTGTATTGATTGCTCCTTCCCAATTATGGAACATAACAGCAATGTCAAAACAGCCACAATATTTCAGTTTTTGCAATTAAAATGTGATTGAAATTAGCTGAACAGATAATATATGTGTACTATAACGTACTGGTATTTAGTTGCAGCTTCATCAAATTCAGAAAAGAAAATCTTCTTATTCGAATTGATGAAATTAAAACAAATGTTATAGTAAATGTAAAGTTGTTAATCGTAGCGGTTCAACTTTGCCACGGCGGGCGTATGTTGAGTTTACTAAAACTCTTGTTTGTATGGCGCTAAATGGTTCTCTACTCTAGATTTAGCTAGTGGTTATTGACAGGTAGAACTTGACGACGAATCTAAGGAAAAATCTGCTTTCGCGTCGAGAGGTGGTCTTTTTCAATCGAATGTTATGCCTTTTGGATTAAGTTCAGCCCCAAGTACATTCGATACCTTCGATGGAACATTTGTTTGATTTATTTGGAAGACGTTACTGTGTTTGGAAAACATTGGACGATGCCATAGTAAATCTTAATGAAATTTTCCAAAGACTACGAGGCGCAAACTCCTTTAATATTCATTCTAAGTAGTAGGGGTGCCTAGATACGTTATTTCACACAGCTGGTGTTTCCGACATCGTCATGGTAACGTATACCATCAACAATACGTTACGACCCGGTGCAAGCTTACGTTGGGCTCTTATGCCTTGTCTAGTACAACACCACAGGACGTTAGGAAAATAGAAATGAAAGTTGGCGAAGTCTAAAGTAAAACGAAAAACATAGTTTAAATGAATGTCATTTGTTATGAAAGTTGTTTTCAATAGAAAACAAAAGAAGTCGTCAAATCATTGGGCGTTGGAGAAAGGGTTCGAAGTCAATCATTAATAAACCGGGATTGAAAATGCGTAGAAATTCCACGCTTCAACTATCATATTTTTTTTTCAAATTGTATCAGACAGAAAACAATAAATATTTACAAATCAATTTGTCTCTTGTCATAAGATAAGTGGTTTTAGGTAGAAAACAGTATACAAGACACAAGAACATTATTTAATGTCGGAAACATTATTAAACAATGAAGCCCAGATTACATTATACATTATAAATTAACGATCAAATTCATATTTACCATAACTGCAATAATTCCGTGTATAATTTGTTTTTTTTCATTTAAGGTACAAATATTGTTCCATTGGAAGAATCTCTGCCGAACTTCATAACGAATGGCCTGCATGACCCGCGCCTTCAACCGGAGGCTGAATCTGCTTTTTCTTTAGGTAGACGCCTGACATTTTTTGTGAATTTATGCACCGTTTTCATTCATTTTTTCATGTTAATAACACTGAAGCCTGCAGATTATTTTTTCCTAAAAACTTCATGGGATAAAAGTCATATTTTACTGCACACCTTCCACTTTCAAGGGGGGTGCCTCTCCCACTAAACCTGGCAACGCCACTATATATGTGAAATATTCTTGAATATCTGTGTAAATCATCAATCGATCCTCTTTTAAACTGCAAAAGTAGTCGTGTTGTAGTCGTCTCAATTTGAAACCTAATGGAAGCACAACTTTTATGTTATCATATAGCGATGTAATCTTTTATGCCTTCCGTTCACCATCTAACAGTTATTTTTATATTGCATCAGTGACTCTTCCCCTTTCGCGCGAAAAACACGTCCCATACCAGTTACTGGCAATACATTTGGCAACAGATCTGGAGAGCTCAACAAGAGGTGGTCCAAGCTTGAACTTTGACGAGATTTACTCAAGAATATTTTCCCGCTGGACAACTCCCACGAAGTTTCATCTGAAGGGACTCACAGGTTAACTTTACAGTTTCACTTAAAAAAATGTTAACACAGGAAAGCACATGCATTTTCCCCATTGAGGATACGTAACAAATCAGATTTTATAAATGCAAAATGTTAAACCTTCAAATTTTGGTAAAAATGGAACGCCCCTTACTTCCTCTGTCCTGGAATAATACGACAAAAAACTTCTGTATTTCCTAATGAAAACAGCTTTCTAAATGTTAACGGCAAGTGTGTATTAATCTAAAATATAGGCTACAATGCAAATATCAATTCAGAGATAATCACGTTGCCCCTGATTCAATGTCGCAACCCACAACTCAATCTGACAACGTCGATCTATCAATGAAATAATATTGAAAATGGCGTAAACGCCCATCAATACATTCAGTACTTCTTATGTAATAAACAATTTGAAATTATTAAGATTTCTACAGCTACTGTTTTTAACCAAAATCCATTTAGTGTGAAAGTTTCTTTTTCATATGCTGATTTTTGGGTGATTTTTTGTACAGTTGCTGAGCTCGAATTTTGGCAAAGCCCTTACTTAAGGGTTAATCAAAAAAAGGTAAATGTTGAGTTTATTATCAAATATTGGGGACAACAAAATACAATAAAGAAAAAGTTTGTATCCGTTCAGTAATTCAAAACTTGCGATCCAGAGTGGACATTCAGACAACATTGATGAAAGTCGTACCTGTAATCAGGGTTTAATTGATAAGTGTTCTACTCGACACCCAATATTGAAAACTAACTTACATTTCTATGTTGCTATAGTAATCACCATTGTATACTACCCTTTGTCTTGTTGCATGGTTCAGTCGGCAGAGCGATAGTTCCCCAGTCCGATTCACGCATTCCATCGGTTGAACGTTAGTTTGAATCCCACTCAAATAATAATTTTTAAAGTAATTACAAAGTACTCGCGAGATTTTCCTCCCAGCAAAGAGCCCGGTCTTTTCCCTCAGTTAACCTGACAAAGTCAACTTTAAACTGAAATAATCTTGAATATGACGTAAAACATCATTCAATCGACCAAAACATGGGTTAATGGAAGGAAAGATTGATTGATGTTTTACGCTGCCTTCAAGATTATTATTTCACTTTTATGGTGGCGCTGCCAGGTTTAGTGGGGGGGGGGGGGGTAATCCCCAACCTTAATTTGGCGATTACCTGGCAACTCTTCCACATACGTCGATGGAGTGAAAAATCCACAATTTTCCCCACATCGATGGAGGGCCTGTTTCGGAATGGGCGGAATGGGTACTGTCACTCTAACCGACCAAGCCATCGAGGCCCTTTAGAAGGAAAATAGACTAATAAATGATTCAGTAATATATATATTGTTGTGAAATTTGCGCCGCGGATTTTTTCGGCGGGTCTCCTTAAAAAATATCAATTTTTTACTATGGAAGTGATCTGGGCTATGACGAACATGGAGAGAAAAAAAAATTCGGCAGAGCCCAGATTTCTCGGCTAATATATATCCATACTGTAACCAACCATTTACACTTTATACCAGGCAGTGTCGGGACCGGTCTACGGAGACATGGAGTTGTGTTCAAGGATAACCATTTTCACACGGTGTTTTGGGTTCAAATTTCTGGCGATTTACCCACGGAGAACACGGAGACGCTTGGATATAACACAGTCCGCTCTTGCAAAACTCATGGCGCAGTCGGTACAAGAAGTCTTTCGAGACCAACATATCTGTTCTATCGGTACAATGCTGGCAATTTATCGCACAAGATTGTTCTAACGTACGAGTGACTTCTATAAACATTAGGAGCCCAGTTGTATTCTTGGTATTCACCTTCTACAACAGGTATCGATTTGAAAAATCTTCGAATATCAGACATGGTGCCAACCGATTTGACAAATAACACGCCACTACAGTCGGTAGGGCTACAAACAGGTAAAGGTAACGCACAAACGGTCCGTGCTGCCGATTTTGGAGACTGACTTTTTGTTTCGCCCTTTTATTGTTTAGCTTTTTGGTTTGGTTCGGTTCTTTTTTTTCCTCTCCGCCCAAGGGGGGGGGGGGGGGTCGTTCGCACCTAGCGACCCCCCCCCCCTGGCGACGCCCCTAAGATCCATCCAAAGAGGTTGTTGACTTGTGATGGTCATCAAATTTTGTGCACTAGGCAGTTAGAGGAATCAAATAGTTGTCGTATTATTGTTGATGAAACCACAGTGATACCTCCAGGACATCAGATGGTCGTTTCTGGTAAAATTTGTGGAGAGTGTATCCCGGGCTTGAATGCGTGAAACTTTGTCCAATGCAGCGCCTACATTCCTTTCTTCTACTGTGTGACTAACGCCAGTCTGTTAAGTGGCCAGTGTAAAGCGAGCAGGGTTTGTACTCCGGTTATGTCAAGAACTGCGCACGCGAGCTGCAGCATTCCAGACAGCGAAGCTAGACGAATGGGAGCTCATACCCACATATGTGGCTAAGTCCCATTATGACGACAGGGGGCGCTGCTGACAAATGCATGTTTCGGAAATTATAGACGGCCCCTAAGTCGAGCTCTGAACTTGGTTATTGTTGAAATGAACTTATTTTATTGACATTATATTTAATGAGATTAGGCACAAGTTCTTGAGTCCCTCTCCCTACATATATGAAAAAGGATGAAGTAAAAATGCAAGATAGAATAATAACATTTATTCTATAAGTGAAACGATATATTTAACATTTTACGTTATCAGGGCCATATAGGAACATACAGTGAAACAGCAAAAAATTATAACAGTTTCTGGTTAAACACAATTTTTTTTTAATTTGAAATTAACTATAATAATGACGATACTGAGAAAAAAATAAAAGCAAGCAAAAAAAAAAGAAAAGAAAAAAATTTTACTCAGAAAAAAAAACAAACAAAAGAAATATATAAGGACTAGAGAGTAGCCATAGAATGAAAATACCGCCAAACTAACTCTATGGCTACTCTCGTTCATATTTCTAGTCCTTATATATTTCTTTTGTTTGTTTTTTTTTTCTGAGTAAAATTTTTTTTTTTTTTTTTTTTTTTTTTTTTTGCTTCCTTATATAATATATATATATACATATATATATATATATATACATACATCAAATTGGAAATTCATAAATTGTTGTTGTTGCACATGTATATATGCTCAGAAAACAAGCTAAATTATTGAGTATTCACACTAATATAGGCTATAATGATTAGGCCAGGCCGAATTATTTTAAATGTTTAAGTGGCATGAGCTGCCACAATTCACCCTTTTATCATGATTTCTGATCGTCACGACAGTAAGAGGCTTTGAAGGTCATCGAAAAACTAATAGATTGGCTTTGGAATGAGGAAAATCCATACAGTATGTGGCCTGTACGAACCAAAAACGTGTTCGAAAAGTAAACAAAATTTAAATAACCATTCATTCATTCTAAGCTAATGTTAGTTCAAAACAATACTTAATAGTACATTTTCGAGACTAAAAGCACTAAAAAGCTTCTGAATTAGACGTCTTGAGAAAAATAGCCAAAATATCAACATTTCGACAGCTCATGCCACTTTTATTATTATTATCTTGAAATCAAGGCCTTGGCCTATTTCAACTTAACTTAAGTAGGCCTACTATTAAACAGTATTATTTTATTAATATTATTCCTAGCCCCCCCCCCCCCTATTCACTCTGTAAATACTATCATAAACGTAAATGGGTCGTCTATAATTTTCAATATTTTGTTTAACAGCGCCCCCTGTCGTCATAATGGTACTTAGCCTCATATGTGGGTAAGCCTGCACGCGGTTGTATTCGTCTAGCTTCGTGGAGCCAGACATCTGTGCATCTATCAGACACGACCGAACTGCAAGCCGTACTCGCCCCTCGGTGGTCGCATAGCAGAGTTTTGGTAGTGACATAGAAGCTCACAGTTAAAGCAAGCACTGCGCACATTGAAACTCACACAGTTACACTCATTTAGTTCTGCTCGGTGGCCACATAGCAGAGTCTCGGTGGTGACATTACAGAAGAAGCAGAGTTAACAGACACTGCACTCATTCAAACTGACACAGTTACACGCATAGACTTTTGGCGGATATCCCCCTCCATATGGGAGAGCTACTGGGGTAAAACAGACAATCCAAACAGGGAATATACCACTTCGACAAGCATGTAGACGATTGCCAATGCACAAGCAAGAAGAGGCAGATAAACAAGTACAAGATATGTTAAACAGAGGAATTATTGAAAAATCTACAAGTCCCTGGGCTTCACCTATAGTTCTTGTAACAAAGAAAGATGGAAGTACTTGTTTCTGTGTAGATTACAGGAGGCTTAATGCGGTTTCAACCAAAGATGCATATCTCGGATAGATGAAACTTCAGAATTTTTATACGCCCGACTTAAAAAAAGTCGGTCGTATTATGGTATCACCAGCGCCGTCCGTCCGTCCGTCCGGCCGTCCGTCCCGGATTCCCTTCCGCTCCATAACTTGAACAGTTTTGATCTAATCTTTACAATTCTTTCACAACATATACTTTGTGGGTTGAAGGTGTGTCATGAACCATTTATGACATCATCGATTGCATAATGTGGCTTCTACATTGGATTATGTAATATTCTGTCTTAGTCTATATCTTCGTTCCTTTCCGCTCCATAACTTGAAGAATTTTGATCCGATCTTGACGATTCTTTCAGAGTATATACCTTATAGGCAGACGGTGTTTCATGTACCATTTCTGACATCACCTGTTGCATAATATGGCAGCCCTATTGAATTATGTAATATTCCCTTTCGGCTCCAGAACTCTTTTCGTTTTGATATAATCTCTCCAATTCTTTTAGAGTATATATACCTTTTAGGTAGATGATGTGTCACATACCAAATTTGACTTGGTACACATATTTTTTGTCTGTTTTCAAAAGTTTTTTTATCAGAAATGTGTACCTGATGTTTAATATATATATATTAATATATATATCAATGCTTTTTTTAGTACACTTGGTCCAGAGTAATACTGGAAGCCAATTAATTTATACATTCTGAGACTGTTTTCTTGGATAGTTTAATGTGCACTGTAATAACAAAAAAAAGACCATTTTCCCACTTTATTACCCATCTGGTATTTATCAGAGTGGCTGTTTAAATAGAGATAAGGGGACAATGACATCTGAACTGAAGTACACACACAAGGTTTGTATATTTACTCACCATCATATCAGTGGTCAGCCTGAAGATTGTTTGCTTTGTAATAAAACTTACAGCCAAGTCCAATAGAACAGTGTCCCAGTCAAAACTGTTAAAATTCAAGAATTGTAAGCTACATGTATTGTATTGATTGCTCCTTCCCAATTATGGAACATAACAGCAATGTCAAAACAGCCACAATATTTCAGTTTTTGCAATTAAAATGTGATTGAAATTAGCTGAACAGATAATATATGTGTACTATAACGTACTGGTATTTAGTTGCAGCTTCATCAAATTCAGAAAAGAAAATCTTCTTATTCGAATTGATGAAATTAAAACAAATGTTATAGTAAATGTAAAGTTGTTAATCGTAGCGGTTCAACTTTGCCACGGCGGGCGTATGTTGAGTTTACTAAAACTCTTGTTTGTATGGCGCTAAATGGTTCTCTACTCTAGATTTAGCTAGTGGTTATTGACAGGTAGAACTTGACGACGAATCTAAGGAAAAATCTGCTTTCGCGTCGAGAGGTGGTCTTTTTCAATCGAATGTTATGCCTTTTGGATTAAGTTCAGCCCCAAGTACATTCGATACCTTCGATGGAACATTTGTTTGATTTATTTGGAAGACGTTACTGTGTTTGGAAAACATTGGACGATGCCATAGTAAATCTTAATGAAATTTTCCAAAGACTACGAGGCGCAAACTCCTTTAATATTCATTCTAAGTAGTAGGGGTGCCTAGATACGTTATTTCACACAGCTGGTGTTTCCGACATCGTCATGGTAACGTATACCATCAACAATACGTTACGACCCGGTGCAAGCTTACGTTGGGCTCTTATGCCTTGTCTAGTACAACACCACAGGACGTTAGGAAAATAGAAATGAAAGTTGGCGAAGTCTAAAGTAAAACGAAAAACATAGTTTAAATGAATGTCATTTGTTATGAAAGTTGTTTTCAATAGAAAACAAAAGAAGTCGTCAAATCATTGGGCGTTGGAGAAAGGGTTCGAAGTCAATCATTAATAAACCGGGATTGAAAATGCGTAGAAATTCCACGCTTCAACTATCATATTTTTTTTTCAAATTGTATCAGACAGAAAACAATAAATATTTACAAATCAATTTGTCTCTTGTCATAAGATAAGTGGTTTTAGGTAGAAAACAGTATACAAGACACAAGAACATTATTTAATGTCGGAAACATTATTAAACAATGAAGCCCAGATTACATTATACATTATAAATTAACGATCAAATTCATATTTACCATAACTGCAATAATTCCGTGTATAATTTGTTTTTTTTCATTTAAGGTACAAATATTGTTCCATTGGAAGAATCTCTGCCGAACTTCATAACGAATGGCCTGCATGACCCGCGCCTTCAACCGGAGGCTGAATCTGCTTTTTCTTTAGGTAGACGCCTGACATTTTTTGTGAATTTATGCACCGTTTTCATTCATTTTTTCATGTTAATAACACTGAAGCCTGCAGATTATTTTTTCCTAAAAACTTCATGGGATAAAAGTCATATTTTACTGCACACCTTCCACTTTCAAGGGGGGTGCCTCTCCCACTAAACCTGGCAACGCCACTATATATGTGAAATATTCTTGAATATCTGTGTAAATCATCAATCGATCCTCTTTTAAACTGCAAAAGTAGTCGTGTTGTAGTCGTCTCAATTTGAAACCTAATGGAAGCACAACTTTTATGTTATCATATAGCGATGTAATCTTTTATGCCTTCCGTTCACCATCTAACAGTTATTTTTATATTGCATCAGTGACTCTTCCCCTTTCGCGCGAAAAACACGTCCCATACCAGTTACTGGCAATACATTTGGCAACAGATCTGGAGAGCTCAACAAGAGGTGGTCCAAGCTTGAACTTTGACGAGATTTACTCAAGAATATTTTCCCGCTGGACAACTCCCACGAAGTTTCATCTGAAGGGACTCACAGGTTAACTTTACAGTTTCACTTAAAAAAATGTTAACACAGGAAAGCACATGCATTTTCCCCATTGAGGATACGTAACAAATCAGATTTTATAAATGCAAAATGTTAAACCTTCAAATTTTGGTAAAAATGGAACGCCCCTTACTTCCTCTGTCCTGGAATAATACGACAAAAAACTTCTGTATTTCCTAATGAAAACAGCTTTCTAAATGTTAACGGCAAGTGTGTATTAATCTAAAATATAGGCTACAATGCAAATATCAATTCAGAGATAATCACGTTGCCCCTGATTCAATGTCGCAACCCACAACTCAATCTGACAACGTCGATCTATCAATGAAATAATATTGAAAATGGCGTAAACGCCCATCAATACATTCAGTACTTCTTATGTAATAAACAATTTGAAATTATTAAGATTTCTACAGCTACTGTTTTTAACCAAAATCCATTTAGTGTGAAAGTTTCTTTTTCATATGCTGATTTTTGGGTGATTTTTTGTACAGTTGCTGAGCTCGAATTTTGGCAAAGCCCTTACTTAAGGGTTAATCAAAAAAAGGTAAATGTTGAGTTTATTATCAAATATTGGGGACAACAAAATACAATAAAGAAAAAGTTTGTATCCGTTCAGTAATTCAAAACTTGCGATCCAGAGTGGACATTCAGACAACATTGATGAAAGTCGTACCTGTAATCAGGGTTTAATTGATAAGTGTTCTACTCGACACCCAATATTGAAAACTAACTTACATTTCTATGTTGCTATAGTAATCACCATTGTATACTACCCTTTGTCTTGTTGCATGGTTCAGTCGGCAGAGCGATAGTTCCCCAGTCCGATTCACGCATTCCATCGGTTGAACGTTAGTTTGAATCCCACTCAAATAATAATTTTTAAAGTAATTACAAAGTACTCGCGAGATTTTCCTCCCAGCAAAGAGCCCGGTCTTTTCCCTCAGTTAACCTGACAAAGTCAACTTTAAACTGAAATAATCTTGAATATGACGTAAAACATCATTCAATCGACCAAAACATGGGTTAATGGAAGGAAAGATTGATTGATGTTTTACGCTGCCTTCAAGATTATTATTTCACTTTTATGGTGGCGCTGCCAGGTTTAGTGGGGGGGGGGGGGTAATCCCCAACCTTAATTTGGCGATTACCTGGCAACTCTTCCACATACGTCGATGGAGTGAAAAATCCACAATTTTCCCCACATCGATGGAGGGCCTGTTTCGGAATGGGCGGAATGGGTACTGTCACTCTAACCGACCAAGCCATCGAGGCCCTTTAGAAGGAAAATAGACTAATAAATGATTCAGTAATATATTTGGTAAAAAGGTATCTGTTATCTTCAAAGTATATAAAAACCCTGTGTCTGTCTTGTACGTAGCTCCCAACTGTTTTTCCCTTTCAGCTAAGAGGTAATGCCGCTTCATCTGCCGATAGCCTCAGTTCCAAAGTCAATCCAAACCGGTGCGTTAACATACACAACTAGATTGGCGTTATACGCCGCGATCAAGATTATCTCCCTTTAAAGGCAATGTGTTGTCGCCCACTGATGTTAGATGGCGCCTTCAACAGATGCCTGTTAACCACTGCTGTTAGGTGGCGCCTTCATCAGCTGCCTGTTAACCACTGCTGTTAGATGGCGCCTTCAACAGCTGCCTGTTAACCACTGCTGTTATGTGGCGCCTTCAACAGCTGCCTGTTAACCACTGCTGTTAGGTGGCGCCTTCAACAGCTGCCTGTTAACCACTGCTGTTAAGTGGCGCCTTCAACAGCTGCCTGTTAACCACTGATGTTAAGTGGAGCCTTCAACAGCTGCCTGTTAACCACTGCTGTTAGGTGGCGCCTTCAACAGATGCCCGTTAACCACTGCTGTTAGATGGCACCTTCAACAGCTGCCTGTTAACCACTGATGTTAAGTGGGGCCTTCAACAGCTGCCTGTTAACCACTGCTGTTAGGTGGCGCCTTCAACAGCTGCCTAAAATTATGGGTTATTACTAACGATATCCCAAGCCGAGTGTAGCAGAGGGATAAATAAGCCGGTCAATTCGAGAAAAGCCAAGTGGAATTTTTTATTTGTTTTGTCAAATATTTAAACGTCAAATGAAATATGGTATTTCCATTGTTTTATTTACCATTATCAAAATTTGACTTTGGCGGAAACTAAATTTTGAAGCGATAGATTCAATTTGCAAAAGAAAATATTCGAAAATCGCTTGGAAACTGCTATTTCACTTGTAAAACATTTCCACCGCCAAAAAAAAGTTTCCAACGCAATTGGGAATGTTTCCTTTGCGGTGAAAACATGTTCTCAGTGGAGGAAATATTAACATATTCTCCCTGGGGATTTCTACAATAGGAAAAATTTTATTGGGAATACTTGTTTAAATTGATGCCTGATTTGGCGCTTCTCTCTTTCTGCAGGTTGTCAGCAGACGACGAAGAATGTACAATGCTACCTTGTGAATTTTGCGGAGTCTTATTCTCTATGGAATTCATTATGCAACACCAAGTTAGTTTGTAATCAAGCCGAATGTTTTACACTATTTAAATTTGTCGCAACACTTTTTTTGTCTGTCAAAATCTCAACAACAAAATTCAGCTGCACCCATGTGTCTTTATACACTTTTACTTTCTGTCTTGTCAGCCGGTAAGATATAAACGATTAAGTTGGTGGGGGGGGGGGGGGGGGGGGGGGGGGCGACGATTAATGTATTATGCATGTAAAATGTTTCCGTCCATTAAAATGTAGTCTGGTAGTTAACGTATATACCATTGTTTTTAAAAAATTACAAGAACTTATGATGGGGTATAAAGGTCTAAATGATATACCTGTTTTTAACACAATTGGAAACTTGTAAGAAATGTTTGAAACTCTCTTTAAACGTGGTTTCCATACTAAACGTACAGGTGTCGAAAGCTCGTGTTGTTCAAGACAACTTACTACTTGGTGTTATCATTAATTAGAAACTTGTCTTCATGGTTATTTAAGATAAGAAGATTTTCCCTGTGCCCGTGTGTTTTAGTGTTCATATATATAATAATATGAGTTCTATTGATAAAAGTTGGCCTTAATGAAACACCAATATATTAAGTAAGATATACTTGTCAGGGCTAAACCACTTGCCTGTTTTCTACCTATAGGTATTTCTGGGGAACCAACATTTTCACTTTCGTTTTCCATGATCCTATGTGGTTCAATCTCAATGTTCCAGAAAATTGTGCTGACTAAAGCCAAACTCTGGTGGCTTCATTTTATTATCATGCGAGACGAGAACCAATGCAATGTCACTCAGATGCTCTACGGTGTAACCATAAGTAGTCGTGGGGGATAGGACACAGCTTAGTACAGCAGGCCTAATCCTTTGTTTTAAATTCTGTTTCTCGTGTTTCAGGTAAAGTGTGATGAGGACCCAGAACAAGTTGCAATAGCCTGGCTTAAAAAACTGTTGACGTCTCTTCAGGATAAGCAAGGCATTTGGCAAAAGGCCAATTGGAATTAGAAAACTGAAGTATTGTGTTCGCCATCATGCAGTCAATGACACTACATTTTTATTGGACACTACGGATTCAGATGTAATCGTTTTTGACATTGTAGCTCGTGGGTTGGAGTGTTGTGACTTCGCTTTAGCCATGTTTGCTGACCCAGCGCCTTTCTGACGGCCTGTCGAGCCTTATGCCGACATTTAGACGGTGGGGGAGGGGGAGGGGGAGGGAGGGATTTGGGTGATCTTTTGTCGGTTGATACTTTTTTCGCCCTATGACCTTAGCTATTGAGTACGACGTTAAGCCCCAATCAATCATTGGCATTGTATATTAAGATTACTGATTACAGAATAGACTGGCCCATCATATTCAAATTGTTGGCAGGGCAGATCCAAGTAGATGCTTAGTTAGGAGTCCTATCAACTCTGTTTATGTCAATATTGTTTAGTGCCGGATTTATATTTCATTTTTTATTTCAATGTTTTTTTACACCATGTACATGTATTTGGAAATATCCAGGTCTATGGCCAAAGTATAATGCTGTTATACTGACAAACACACTTTGGCCATAGAGTTTGGATATGTATAACATATTCTAGCCATAGCTGAAGATGCGTAAGCATTGTCAATGTATTACAAAGTGTTCCAGGAAATTTTACTGACTAAGGTCAAGCTCATGTCTTACAACTTATGATGGGATATAAAGGCCTAAATGATATACCCTTTTTTAACACAATTAGAAACTTGCCTCCATCGGTATTTTAGACAAGAAGATTTTCCCTGTGCCCGTGTGTTTTAGTGTTCATAAATAAAATACTAACGAAGAATGGTTTTATTTACTTTGAGAGAGCCAATCGGCTCATCTTGGGCAGCTGATAAGAAATCGTTGCCCTAAGGAAACCCCAGACCTTCGACTAGCAAATCTTCCACATACTCGATCGAGTGAAAAATCCATTCAATTTGGTTTCCATTTTTATCTGGTCTGAGTGGGATTCGAACAGAAAACAATACGTATTTATTTGGACAAAATGTTACAAGAAATACATAATGTACGTTTATTTTTTAGGCAATAATTAGTCAAATATCATTCCCGGCTATATAGCCAGAAAAAACGGTCTCTATGGTGCTGAGAATCTAGCATAAGGCCTACACTCTCGAACATTTGCACTCTAGACTTTGACGAATACAGAAGTAACAAATCGCCGATTGATGTTTTTACGCCGTACTCAAGATTATTTCACTTAAATGGCAGCGTTATTAGCTTTAGTAGGGGAGGACTGATTGATCGATTATTGTTTTATGCCACACTCGAGATTATTTCAGTTATATGGTGACATTGCCAGGATTATACGGGTAGCCCGAATCACTAGGGTAAAATAATATCGATATAACTGTGGAGAAAGATAGGTCTATACATCTAGTATTTAATACTCCACGAATATTTCATATTCGGCCTAGTTCATTGGTCATGACAAAATATTTCCGAGTTACGTATTTCTAAGATGTCCCGCCCAGTTTTTAGGTCGGTTAATGTTTTACTATGGCGGTTACGTCAGGTTGAAAGTCAGTTGAGTTGGAAGCAAATATTGACTGCATAAAGGAAAGCTTATTGACGTGATCGATATTTACCTCTCGGCTTATACCCCTGACGCCTTCATGAAAATCATCAACGGAACCCCCTGCTCGAATAAGCTTTTAACTCGCCTATCGAAAAATTTAACGCCCCGCTGGCCAAAGTCGCGAGAGTCGCTAAGTACCAATCGATCTATATTGTCACAGCTGGCTGTCAATTGATAATCTTTTGGTATACGGACTTTATCGAAATCAACTTTAAAAAACATAATAAATATGAAATACCACAGTAGTATTAATTGATAGACCTAAATACGAAAATATAAAAAACAATGGAAAAAACGTACTATTTGCCCATATCACTAACAGACGCCCTGTGGGCGTTATGCGACCGTTGCGGCCGCTTAACGGCCGCAGATAATGCTTAAAGTGGCCGCTTAACGCGCGCAGGGCGTCTGTTCGTGAATAGTTAGCAACGCGAGGAAATACCGATTTTGCTCAAGAGTAGAATTGAAATCAATTGAATATTCTGATTGGCACAATATATAATGGTAAAGTATAATGTTTAAATGCGTTTTGCTAAGATGGATAATAAAATAACGAATGTATAAAAACAGTAAAGCTATATTCCATTATGCATCAGTTAGCGACCAGATATTTACACTAATAAAATCCAAAGAATGATATTACAGTAATTGTAACCAACATGTTTATCGTTCTGATTGCCTAGCAGCTTAAATTTTGGTCCTTGGTACTATTTTGCCTATATCACTAACAGACGCCCTGCGGGCGTTAAGCATTAGCTGCGGGCGTTAGGCGGCCGCTTTAAGCATTATCTGCGGTCGTTAAGCGGTCGTTGCGGGCGTTATGCGGCCGTCATGCGGGCGTTATGCGGCCGTCATGCGACCGCTTAACGCCCACAGGGCGTCTGTTAGTGATATGGGCAAAATAGTACGTTTTTTCCATTGTTTTTTTATATTTTCGTATTTAGGTCTATCAATTAATACTACTGTGGTATTTCATATTTATTATGTTTTTAAAAGTTGATTTCGATAAAGTCCGTATACTAAAAGATTATCAATTGACAGCCAGCTGTGACAATATAGATCGATTGGTACTTAGCGACTCTCGTGACTTTGGCCAGCGGGGCGTTAAATTTTTCGATAGGCGAGTTAAAAGCTTATTCAAGCAGGGGTTCCCGTTGATGATTCTCATGAAGGCGTCAGCTGTATAAGCCGAGTTAAATATCGATCACGTCAATCACCGCGAGCACCGCCCACTAACTATAGGATCGATCATTGATTGGAAAACTAACGTTTAGGCCGAATAGGTCACGTGGGGTACCTGGTTTCGTATTTTAGATTGTTACACGTGGAGATATGATTAATGTACTAACGTAGTGTGGACAACAACAACAACGCTTAACAGAAATCCTGAAGGTAAGATTTCTTTTTTTAAGATTTTTAGTTTTGCTATAGGTCGTGGTAACATATTCGATGCGTGGCAATTCTATTGTTTATATGCTTCATTGTGCTAGTCGAACAAGTTTTGACATGTCACTGACTCGCTGGCAAACTACGGGCTTTATCTTTCCAATACGTCACTTTGTCGAGACTGCACAATTACCACGTGTCACCTCGGTTGTATATTTATCGTTCTAGCTGGTGACTTTTTAAAACGATGTCTTTGTAAAATGTTTGACTAACTTTCTTATTGTTTTCCATTACGTCTTAACGCTAACGCTCAACGTCTTAACGCCTTCATTCTATTGTTTTCTATCGAAAATCACTTTCTTAACGTCACTCGCTATTTTATTTTTACTCATTTTCTTTAAATTTTCTCGATCAAAGTTCACTTTTTTTCCCTGATTTACATCGTAGTATACATCTTCTCTAGCCAAGATAAAAACCTACATGTCCCCATTCCGTGTTTCTACCTTGGCAGACAGCTCTACTCAAACCCGAAAAGCGAACAGCTCGTTTTGATTGGATGCGAGCAAAACTTCTCGCAGCTAATCAAAACGTCCGGCACTAACACTCCCCCAACTGGCTGAGAGATAACGTAATGGCGACTGTCAATGTTAGTGTATGTCGATTGTGTCACCAAATTTTAAGCAAGAAAGACAGGCGATTGCTTTTTGGCGAGACGTTTCTTGTTCGGAAACAACTAAACGAGGTGGTTGGACATGAAGTCAGTGTAAAAGACGTAGGGTCCGATTATGTTTGCAGCAAGTGTTTCTGTCGTTTGAACAAGCTGTCGAAAATCGAGTTTGACATTTCAAACAGAGTTTCTCAGTTGAACTCACAACGTTTCGGTCTCCTTGCCGAACTGCGCGAGAATTACAGACAAGGTAAAGAGGCATGTGAGCGGACAGTGAAATTGAAAACACCAGAGAAAGAGAAGGGAAGGGATGTTCTACATCGTAGTATAGTACGAGAATGGTTTTGTTGACGTCTGACACACGATCTGCCTTTTTATTATGTCATCATATCGGAGAATTCTATTGATTTAATGACGACGCTAATTTTCCAAACTCACTTTCTTAACAATTTTCTTTACGTCTTAACGCTATCGCTCAACGTCTTAACGCCTTCATTCTATTGTTTTCTACCGAAAATCACTTTCTTAATTCCATTTTTACACATTTTTGTTAAATATTTCCGATTAAAGTTAAGATTTTGATCGATGTCATTCTCGCACTGTTGTACGAGATGCGATATTTCCCGGAAGCGCCGCCATTTTGACCGGAAGCGCCGCCATTTTGACCGGAAGTGCATGCCGCCCCCTTTTATGACGTCATCACTGCGCTCGTTCTGTCATATAGCTCTCTACTTGTTTTTCTTTTTATATCACTTTTCTCCTAAAGTAATGAAAGGATCTTCGTAAAATTTTATACACATGTAAACCCTATGGTCTCCCTGTGCAAATTGCACTTTTTTGCTCATTTGCATATTCAAAATGGCTGCTACTTGCCATTTTGCTTTTCTTCTTTTTTTCGCTGTTTCGCCAAAGTAATAAAAGAATCTTCATCAAAATTTTCAGACAGGTTCCCCCTATGGTCTAGTTGTGCAACATCTATTTCTTTCGCTCATTTGCATATTAAAATGGCCGCTGGTGGCCATTTTGGGATTTTTACCTACATAGTTTGTGATCGCGGGATCTAGAAAACCAGCAGGCCAATCTTGATGACATGTTTTTGTGTTTGTTTCCCATATGGTCTAGTTGTGCAACATCTATTTTTGGTCGCCTAATCATTTAAAATGGCCGCTAGGCAACAATTTTGTTTTTCTTCTTTTTTTCACTTATCTCCTAAAATAAAAAAAGAATCTCCGTAAAATTTTGTACGCAGATTAATTTTATGGTCTGGTTGTGCACTAAGCACTTTTTTGCGCATTTGCATATTCAAAATGGCGGCCGCTGGCCATTTTGTTTTTCTTCTTTTTGTCACTGTTCACATAAACCAATGAAAGGATCTTCGTAAATTTTTTGTACGTATTTTAACCCCTATATACTATATCAGAAATTAAATTTAATTTAATCTTAGTAAATTTAAATCGAACATTGTATATTTGGCAGCTCATGTCACTTTAAATATGTTAGTTTTAGGTGATTGTTTTTTTTTTGTTTAAAAAAAAAGTCGAAATTACTTTTTCTTTTAACTCTCAAGAAGTTAATGATATCCCTGCTGTCCTCTCTTCAGAAATTAACTTGCCCTGCTATCCTTTTTTGGGGCTGATAACTTTTACTGCATGTGCTATTTTTGACCTCTAATTGGAAGGCCTTTGAATTTTAATTCAAGGAATGGTCCGGGTTTCTGACTCCAAAATTATTAAAGTGGCATGAGCTGCCAAAATGTTGATATTTTGACGTTAATACAGAATGTTGAAATTATTGGCTATTTTTCTCAAGACGTATAATTCAGAAGCCTTTTAGTGCTTCTAGTCTCGAAAATGTACGATAAAGTATTGTTTTGAACTAAATTGGGCTTAGAATGAATGAATGGTCGTCCCGGTTATTTAAATTTTGTTTACTTTTCGAACACGTTTTTGGTTCATACAGACCACATACTGTATGAATTTTCTTCATTCCAACGCCAATCATTTAGTTTTTCGATGGCCTTCAAAGTCTCTTACTGTCGTGACGATCAGAAATTATGAAATAAGTGTGAATTTCGGCAGCTCATGCCACTTTAATTTTTTATACTAACGGCCATCCAAAATACGACCGTCAGTACAAAAAAGTCATTTTGTAGTCAGAAACCCGGACTATTCAAGGAAATGATTTTTCGGTTTACCCGCTAGTACTCGCTCTTACAGGATTGCATGATTGAAGATTCCGAACGGGCTGAGAAAAAAAGAAAATGTCCAAATTTGTGGTAGGTTGTTTTCTATTAGGGTTGTTGTATTAATGTAGTCCACCAAAATACTTTCAAGATGTTTTTATTGTATGTGTAACGAGTGTTCTTATAGCTTCTTTTTAGGTAAAATCGCTGTTATAACATGTATTTATGGTGGGGTAACAGTGAGTGGAAAATGCTCACCCAAAGAAATAAAAAAGTTAAAGTATATCAATTTTTACATCTGTCATTAATTTGGTTTTACAACAGAAGTATTTTACTTCGAAAGAAAGAGAAGTCAGTATTTGTACGAAACAGTTCTGGACCCCAATTGTCAAATATCAAATTCCAAAAAAGACTTTACTTCTAAAATTACATTGGTACATAGTATATAAGGCTCTAGTCTTATAGTAAGATATGTTTTCATGCGCTGTTGTGTTTTTTCTTTTAGAATGAGAGCGATCAGGATGGAAGATTGACAGATGATTGTCTCCTACTTATTATTGATTATTTGAAACTGGACGACAGAATAAGGATAGAAAGAGGTGATTTTATATAGGACCCATTGATGATGTTCTATTTTTAAATCCGAAATATTATAGAAGATTCTTTGAGTTACTCAATGGTAGTCGACGGTACGATTTGAAAAGCTTTCAAATATTTCGCCTCAAGAATCAACAATAGTTTTTTCTTAATATAAGCATCACTTTGCACTGGAGTTCTCCCAACAGTTTACTTCATCCTTTCCCATACGACACAGCCACAACGAGTTAACATAGAGCCAACGATTGTTGCATCGTTGGCCCACCATCGGCTTTGATTATTTTACTCATCGTTCTAACGTTAACCTAACCGAGGGTTTATGTTGGTGATTAGTTGGTCCAACTTTGATGAATCGTTGGGTCAGTATTGTACGGAGGTTGGTATGCTGTACTAGTGAACCATGTCGCGTAGGCATCAAATGCGGCCTGTCACGTTTTCCCAAACGGTGGATTTACAAACCAGTATATATTTCAGAGTCATTAGAGTGTTTTGTCTTTAGTTATTAGCGCCTCGAAATGATCAGAATCAACCTAGGTTTAAATGGTAGACTTTCAGACACTTTGACTGGTGAGCTAGGCGTATGCTGATTGGGCGGTCGGGACTGAGCTATGCTTTGCTGTGAAGATGGCTGCGAAGTCACACGTTCTCAGATAACGCTTCTTAGCTTTCTATAGCACAGATTGAAGAGGGGAAATCGTAGAGATATGGTTTTGGCACCGTTAGAAAGGAAAATTTAACACGCCTCTACTGTATTTACATAGTTCTTTCCTTTCCTCCTCCTTTAACCGAATGTTATTTTATTGTCGGACTAGAATCAACGTTCTTCATTGTGCCAAAACCATTCAGTCAATGGCATCACCATGATCGAGCCATTGTAACGATGTAAGAACTACATTGAAACGACGTCACCCAATAAACCAAGAAGTTGTTATCCATAAATAATTGCAAGAGAAAACCACTGTACTTGTCAAGCGCCACGTACATGCATCTGATGATTGTCCCACTGTGTAGAGAGGCTGGTCATGACCATGTTTGGCCAAGTGTCGGTGACCAACACTAAGCCTACTATAAAACAGTCCACCAAGAACCATCGCTAACCATAAACTATGATAAGGCCAGCTATACCAACAAGTTACCGACGTTCTCGCCAACTTTGGCAGGCTGATGATTGATTCGCCGCTGAATGACAAACCATATAGTAACCTTGATTCAGTGTTGAACACCCATCCATTCAACAACTTCATGAAATACAAGATTATCAAACGAAATCTAATGCTGGCGTTGGTTAAACGTTGAATCAACACTGAAAACGTTGGAACTGCGAACGTTAACCAAACGTACCGACCGTATGTTAATGTACGTCCAACCTGTTTGTGCTTTCTGGGTAATTTGTTCGTCTGTCGCTCATAAAGAGCTGCATAATAAGATAAAGCCGAGAAATCTGGGCTCTGGAATCTGTATTTGCTTGAGCCCAGATTACTAGCATATTGAAAAAAATGATATTCTGGTGTCTTTCAAAAGAAATAAAAACGGCTGCGCATATTTCGCATCACATAAGCAAAGAATATATTATTTACCACAACAGTCTAATGTCAGGGAGCGTACAATAGAGTTTCAGCAAAAATTGAGACCGATTTTTCGAGCTAAATAAAAAATATATACACATTCAATGTAAAACGTGACGCTCAGCATTAATTTTGTTTCGTTTTTTTCCAGTGTGCAAAAAATGGAAGAGGCTATCGCTACAATCATGGGCCTCTCTGAGACATCTTGAGTTGAATGGCTTTGAAGGTAGGGTGTTTCGGAAGCTCATTCAAACCTGCCATTAGGAAAAGTCCTGTTAAGTAGAATCACAACTTCGATATGAAATATATATGATAAATACAAAAGAGGTATTTGGGTTGAGTGATACCAAAAATAAATGCCTGCTGATAAGTTTGAGATTGTAAACCTAAACCGAAATCCCGAAGTGAGATTTTATACATCCGTTTTGACGCATGGGTCGTGCGACGCCTTAGTATACAACGCGCGACGGATAGTATTAAAAAGCATTGCATATGCATAGAGACGATAAGCTCCTATTGAACATAATTACTCTCTAATCGAAAAAGAGGTATTTTTGATTGTTTTCGTTGGTGGTAAATTTAGAGTGCACCTAACCATCACCCATCGATACAGTTCGTTTTAACTAATAAAGGAGTAATCCACATACCTACTGGAACTACTTATTAATTTCTACCGTTGACTTTCACAATGTCATAAGCCATATTCAAAGAAAAAATTGAATATGGTATTACGTTCATACCAATCTGTCCGCTTTCGCGTCCTAGCTATAATTCAGATTTATTTAATAGCAAAGTTCTAATTTGGGGTTTTTGACTACATGGACGACGACGTGTCGCGGTTCATTTTTGTTCATACATAGCTGGTTTTTAATATCAAGGCCTGTTTAGGCACCAGTCGGCAGCTAAAACGTTTCACAAAAGTGCAAATTCTGATATTATTTTAACTGGTTTCAATTTAATTGCAGGTCTTACTGATGAACATTTACTCTGTATTTTCACACGGGGCTGTAAAAATTTGACATCTTTAGATTTATCCGGATCTTTGCAATTGACACAGGATTCTCTTGCTATTGTCGGTAGGTGTTACTTTATGATAATTATAAGAATGCAATCTACTTGTTGAAACCCGCGAATACTTTTTTTTTCATCGAATAGACTTGAAAATATCTTCGTCCATTTTGAAAATTGTGCCAAATCGTGCACGCAAACTATTTTTGCTTTTACTTCGTGACATATGTAACTCTATTAGATATCGATTGATGTTTAACACTGCACTTGTCCAGAATCTTTCACTTACATATGGGGGCGTTATAGGTTTAATGGGGGGGGGGGGGGGAGAAACCGGGCTCTTTATGCGGAGGAAACTCGTGACCTTCGGTAAGTACCTGGCAACTTAGGCGTTCTATTTCAATATTATTTGGTCTGAGGGGGATTGGAACCAGCACTGATCGATGGTAAGTCCGTATATTATCACTCTGCCGACTGAGTCACCGAGGCCCAGCAAAAAAATGAATTGCACTCTGACTACACTCCCAGCTAATAATTGCTTGTTTCATTACAATAAGACGGCAATTGTCTTATGAAGCACTTGTATAGGGCATCTTCTACACGTAACTATAACCTTTTGTTTTTCGTCCAGCTCGCTTCTGTCCCCAGTTGAAGATTATAAACTTGACAAATGTACCTGCTACGAACGACACTCTAACAACTTTAGCTGACGGTTGTAGGAAACTTGAGGTAAGTTTGTATCTATACGAGAATCTTTTAAGAAAAGAAGCAACACGGCGGGCACAGCCAAATCCAAATTCAGTGAGTGGGTATCCGTGCTCAAAGTTATTATAGCTTAATTTCCTGCTCAACCCCATGAATGAGTAGGTAAAGCTAGATAGATCTTAAGCCGGACACAATCCTTCTGCCTGGGAATCGGGGCTTCAAATACCACTTAGTCTGACTGGATCCAATGAACTATATGCGTGGAATTGAGGTCACGTGGCATTTGATGTGCATCGAACGCCGCCATCACTAGTAGATGCCGCAATATCGATACAGGTCGGCCATGCAAGCGCTCGTCGCTCAGTAATGGGGAGCTTTTTACAAAGTCAGATCCAAGCCAGTCAATGAGGAGTGTCAATTCCACGTATATAGTTCATCGACTGATCTTTACTCAATTTTACTATATGCAGTGGTTGTTACGGACTATTAAGGGCCGTTTCACAAAGCCGTGGCAACGTGCGATCAATCTCAGTTGCCATGACGTCGTATCTCTTAGTATCTATGGTATCCAGTGGCTACTAGGCTTCGTTTGCGATGCGACTGATTTATGAAACGAGTCCCAAGGTTCCCTCAAGGCAAAGACCCCGGTTTCCTCCCCCTAGAAAATTGAGATGATAACGTAAAATGACATTTACCATTCGCGAATCTACCAAATCATATGCCTTCTAAGGGGTTAAAATAAGCTCTACATGCGTAAAGCTCTAAATATTTATCAATACGCAAACCCACGGGCACAGAAAAATATGATATAGGTGTAACACACACATGTCCCACAATAAACTCCTGGTAGCTAGAGCACGTTTGAGTACATTTCATGTAGTTACATTCTTATTTTTCACCAATATATTGGAGAACTGCTATACATAGAAATAATTGTACAAAAATATTGTTCGAACAGTTCCCACCCAAAACCTTCCATGTACCAAGCATCGAATTAAGTTAGCCCAATTTTGTTCTAAAATAAAACAACAGTTTACATTGTTTATGAACGAAAAATAATTTTTTTTGTCATCAGAAATTTTACATGACGAACAACAGAACAGCCGGAGGAAAGGGGTCGGTGTTTACAATTTATCTAAAACTTTTTGTCAAATTTCCATTTTCGTATTTTTCCGACTTTTATTGTTTACCTTTTTGAACATTATTATCGATGTGATTTTCACTCTTTTATTAAAGCCTACCCAGATAACACGACGACGTTGGGCCAACGTTGGCCTTTGGTTGGCATGGTTGGCTGATGGTCGCCGTTGGCTGGCCAACGGTGGCCCAACGTTGGGCCAACGTTGGCATGGTCGGCCATTCCATGGTTGGCTGTTGGTCGGCTAGCCAACGTTGGCCCAACGTTGGCTTTTGGTTGGCATGGTTGGCCATTTAATGGTTGGCTGTTGGTCGGCTAGCCACCGTTGGCCCAACGTTGGCTTTTGGTTGGCATGGTCGGTCATTTCATGGTTGGCTGTTGGTCGGCTAGCCAACGTTGGCCCAACGTTGGCTTTTGGTTGGCATGGTTGGCCATTTAATGGTTGGTTGTTGGTCGGCTAGCCACCGTTGGCGTAAAGCTCTAAATATTTATCAATACGCAAACCCACGGGCACAGAAAAATATGATATAGGTGTAACACACACATGTCCCACAATAAACTCCTGGTAGCTAGAGCACGTTTGAGTACATTTCATGTAGTTACATTCTTATTTTTCACCAATATATTGGAGAACTGCTATACATAGAAATAATTGTACAAAAATATTGTTAGAACAGTTCCCACCCAAAACCTTCCATGTACCAAGCATCGAATTAAGTTAGCCCAATTTTGTTCTAAAATAAAACAACAGTTTACATTGTTTATGAACGAAAAATAATTTTTTTTGTCATCAGAAATTTTACATGACGAACAACAGAACAGCCGGAGGAAAGGGGTCGGTGTTTACAATTTATCTAAAACTTTTTGTCAAATTTCCATTTTCGTATTTTTCCGACTTTTATTGTTTACCTTTTTGAACATTATTATCGATGTGATTTTCACTCTTTTATTAAAGCCTACCCAGATAACACGACGACGTTGGGCCAACGTTGGCCTTTGGTTGGCATGGTTGGCTGATGGTCGCCGTTGGCTGGCCAACGGTGGCCCAACGTTGGGCCAACGTTGGCATGGTCGGCCATTCCATGGTTGGCTGTTGGTCGGCTAGCCAACGTTGGCCCAACGTTGGCTTTTGGTTGGCATGGTTGGCCATTTAATGGTTGGCTGTTGGTCGGCTAGCCACCGTTGGCCCAACGTTGGCTTTTGGTTGGCATGGTCGGTCATTTCATGGTTGGCTGTTGGTCGGCTAGCCAACGTTGGCCCAACGTTGGCTTTTGGTTGGCATGGTTGGCCATTTAATGGTTGGTTGTTGGTCGGCTAGCCACCGTTGGCCCAACGTTGGCTTTTGGTTGGCATGGTCGGCCATTCCATGGTTGGCTGTTGGTCGGCTAGCCAACGTTGGCCCAACGTTGGCTTTTGGTTGGCATGGTTGGCCGTTTAATGGTTGGCTGTTGGTCGGCTAGCCACCGTTGGCCCAACGTTGGTTTTTGGTTGGCATGGTTGGTCATTTCATGGTTGGCTATTGATCGGCTTGCCAACGGTGGCCCAACGTTGGCTTTCGGTTGGCATGGTTGGCCATTTAATGGTTGGCTGTTGGTCGGCTAGCCACCGTTGGCTTTTGGTTGGCATGGTTGGTCATTTCATGGTTGGCTATTGAGCGACTTGCCAACGTTGGCTTTCGGTTGGCATGGTTGGCCATTTCGTGGTTGGCTGTTGGTCGGCTAGCCAACGTTGGCTTTTGGTTGGCATGGTTGGCCATTTCATGGTTGGCTATTCGTCGGATTGCCAACGTAGACTTTTGGTTGACATGGTTGGCTATTGGTCGGCTTGCCAACGTTGGCTTTCGGTTGGCAGGGTTGGTCATTCCATGGTTGGCTAATGCCATGATCGGCTTGCCAATGTTGGTTCAAGGTTGGCATGGTGGGCCATTTCATGGTTGGTAGATAAGCGGTAGATTGGCCTTAGTCAGCCTTAGGTTGGTATATAATCGGCAATTTAAAGGTCGGCTGATCATCGGTCAGCCAACCTAGGCCCAACAGTATGTAGCCTGCAGTAAACCAACTGTGGGGCTTTGGGTTAGATCTAATTTATTTTTAGGCCTAGTGACAGTGGTTTCATATCGGTGCTAATTTGCCTTTATTGTACTCAAGTGCTTTGATAACATTTTTTCATAATTTATTTGTCATGTTCTTGTACTCCATTGTATAAGTCTATATCGACAAAATGTGGGAAAAGTCGGCCTTTCGCATGCAGGGTTGTCATTATCTGTCTACCTACGGTCCTGACGTTTTTTTGTTTGTTTTTCTTTTCGTGTTTTATTTGTCTCTTATCTCTTCTTAATCTATCTTTTTAATTTTTTTGGGGGGGTGGGGGGGGGGGGGGGGGGGGTTGGTGGTGAGGGGGTGATGTTAACTTTAAGAACGGGTATGCTAGGCCTGTATCGGCTATCAAATAAAATTATAAATCTGCAATAGGGATGTAAATTAAAAGTTCTTCTTTCTTAACATCTTAAACAATTTTTATCGAATGCAGACAAATGGAAAAAAAAATTACGAGAACAAACAAAAGATGAGAAAATTACAATGGGACTAGATCCTGTTGGCATATGCCTTTGGTAAAAAATAATTAACGTTTTTAATTCTTGCTACCACCTACAAAGTTAATCCCTGGCGCCAGGCTTAATCCTTATGATCAACCCCCTACTATGCCTCATTTATAGTAATGTCTAATCAGCAGTTAACAATTATTAAGCTCTTGCTTTTTTATTTTTAATTTTCCTCAAACCATTTACTGCAGCTGTTAAAACTATTTTCATATCTATATACTTTAATTGTTAATTATTACCCTCTGTACATTGTCTCCTCTGTGTATATAAATATTGAACCTTGCTAACCTGAATTTATAAGCTTGATAAAATAAAGGTCTAATTAGAATCCAGACTGAAACGTTGCTATTAAAGTGGCATGAGCTGCCAAAATTCACACTTTTTCATAATTTCTGATCGTCACGACAGTAATAGGCTTTGAAGGCCACCGAAAAACTAATTAAATGATTGGCGTTGGTATGAGGAAAATCCATACAGTATGTGGCCTGTACGAAGCGAAAACATGTTCGAAAAGTAAACAAAATTTAAATAACCGGGGCGACCATTCGTTCATTCTATTAAGCCAAAGATAGTTCAAAACAATACTTTATCGTACATTTTCGAAACTAGAAGCTTTAAAAAGCTTCTGAATTATACATCTTGAGAAAAATAGCCAGTACTTTCAACATTCTGTTTTAACGTCAAAATATCAACATTTTGACAGCTCATGCCAAGAATAAATTCCGAGGTTGTTCATCCATATGAAATGTGTTCCTTTTTATATTTAATTATGTACATGTACTTAGGCTAATCCAACTTCTAATTTAACTCCAATTGAAATGAAACGCATATAGACTAAATCATTTTTCATTTATTTCTGTGTTTTAGCTCCCAAATCCCATAACTATGCCTTTAATAAACTATTATGGTCCGTATTATAAACAGTCAGACTGGCCATTAGACTAGTCCGATGTTTCATAGGCAGCTACCGGCACGTTCGGTGACCCTCACGGCGCTTCCCCGGCAGCCCAGAGAGAGACCTCGGGGGTGCCTAGCCGATAGTAAGATAGTCTACCGTGTAAATATAAGTGCCTTTAGTAGCTTTAGGCCTACTTGTGAACGAACGATCAAAATTAAAGCTGTCAAAATTAAAACAACATGTCGAATTATAATAAATATTTAGGCCTTGTTAAAAAAAATTGCCGTAAAACGAAACCGAGGCTGCGCTTGCGCACAAATCAGTTTAGAAAAACAAGATGGCGAATTTTATTTGTAAACACACGGATCTCGGTTGTTTTGAAGCGGCTATACCAGATAATCGTCGGTAAGTTTATACTGCTATATTATGACGCATTTAAATAAAATTTTACCAAGTAATACATTGTTTATGTTGGAGGGAATGTTACTCCTACAGTAAGTTGACACGGAGCTCGTTAATTTCTTTGTTGTTGTTGTTGTTCCACTCAACCGAGCCGTCTTAATATGAAATTAAAAGATTTTTTCCCCTTTTTTCATTTGTATAATTCTGATATTGTCCTGATCGGTAGGGGAATGTCAGATTATAAGAAAAGAAGGTATTTGATTGGAGAATTTAACCAAACCGGGATGTACTTGAAAATAACCTTGTTCAGTTCAGATTTAGCCCCAGGTGACTATCCTGCCATTCTGTTGTATACAACAGAATGGCAGGATAGTCACCTGGGGCTAAGTTCAGATTGTGAAAATTCTCATTACGAGTCCCAGGCATTTCAATTTCAAATTCAATGTTAATCTGATGATTGATTGGTGTCCTAAGCAAATATTTTTTTCATCATCGTCCACCTACATCTATATAAATTCCATATATTTATACTTCTAAATATTAATATTTATAATTATTTTTGCTTTCTTGTAGGTGCGTAGCTATACTGGACGTTGTATTTTCTTTAAATCGCTGCCTTCACAACTGCCTACCCAATTTGCTTGACACTAGTTGATGTTCTGTAAGTATCACATACAAGTTTAGTTGTGAATAGACAAAACTTGACAAAACTGTTAAATAATGTAAAAGATGACTACAAAATTAAATTCTTAACTGTTAAAGGTTGTGAACCAGATGTTTATTTAGTATATTTAGTGTATTTCATAAGAACCTGTTGCTGAATTTTAGACTTAAAGGGTGGAGAGTCAGACTTTAAGTCAATATAAGATTAATATAGATAAATTTAACTGTATTGAATAGATGAAATATTTGACACCTTTTATCTTGTTTTGTACAGCAATGGAATCACAACTGATAAAGATGATGGTAGAGGTGCTGGAGAGAGTGCACCATCTCTCGCATATGTTGAAGAAAGTATTGGAATGTCACCAAGTAACTGTGGCAAGACCTGATGTCAAACCTGAGGTGGAGCTGCCCCTGTAGGATATGGACTCTCTCGAGTCATTAGAGCAGAGGTTAAGAGATGACAAGGATTTAAGAAAACAACTGGTATGTTTTGAAGGATTGCTACATTATTATCTTACTAAATAAAACCACAAAATGGAAATTAATATAAATTAACTCAACAATGCAGTGAACACTTTTTGAATCTCTCAATTTCAATTCTAATTCTTTCATTTTTAGGTGAACATGTTATCAGCCACAGGTGGTGGTTTGGTAAATGACACAACTTGACGAATCTTGAAGAGATGTATTTCAAACGAACTTGCATGCAAGTTTATTTGGGTGGGCAAGGGAGAGAAACGACCATTCTCAACACTACATCTGAAAACAATAATCTGTGGTAAGTGGACTATTATCGCCAGTTTAACCTTGTTTTGCCTATTTTCAGCTGACTTGGCTATATTTGTGTAATTTAAATATGCATATAGCATATAAAAAAGTTTAAACTTTATGCAATTCATAGATTTAAAACTATATACAAGAACAAATTCTTTCACAAATCACAACTACTATTACACAATTGTCAATTCTCTTGTTTTTAGATGCTGTAAAAAAAAACTCTTGCGTCAACTGCAACAGACAACCAAATGGAAGGCACAATGAAGACCGGGTTGAAATATGCGACCGACAGGGATGGGGAGCGTCATGCCAGAAGAGAGTGTGTTTGAGTGTGTGTACAGAATTTTTGTCAGTTGTATATTTTTTGTAAAATAAATATATCTTTGTATGTAAAAAGCGCTAATAAAACTTGTATTAATTATCTATGAGTTATATTGTTAAAGTTTTATTTTTCTTGATTTTGAAATAATTTTTTTATATGGTATATTCCTTAGATGGTGTACCTGTTTAGTTAGTGCACATAAGTTGGCTAATGGTTGGCTGGCCAATGTTGGCTAATGGTTGGCTGGCCAACGTTGGCCCAACGAGCAAACAGCCTTTGAGCCAACCACAAGCCAACGTTGGCTAATGGTTGGTTAACGGTTGGCTACTGGTTGGCTAATAGTTGGCTAACGGTTGGTTAATGGTTGGCTAATAGTTGGCTAATGGTTGGCTAACGGTTGGCTAATGGTTGGCTAACGGTTGGTTAATGGTTGGCTAACGGTTGGCTAATGGTTGGCTAACGGTTGGCTAATGGTTGGCTAACGGTTGGTTAATGGTTGGCTAATGGTTGGCTAACGGTTGGTTAATGGTTGGCTAATGGTTGGCTGGCCAACGTTGGCTAATGGTTGGCTGGCCAACGTTGGCCCAACGAGCGAACAGCCCTTCAGCCAACGTTGGCCCAAGGGTGGCATGGTTGGCTGGCCGACGTTGGGCCAACGTTGGCCCAACGTCATTGTGTTATCTGGGTATGGTCCGTATTTCACTCGTGTCCGTCATTACAACTGGTTGATATAGAAGGAAATCAGAGTCTAACTGGAGGGGTGAATGTAACGTGTGACTAGAAAGAACTAAGCAACTCTATACCATTTTAGAATGGCCGTCATTTTACTTGATGACGTCATATTTACCCTTTCATTTGCATCATAGTCCTTAGTTAAAGTGGCATGAGCTGCCGAAAATCACACTTTTTTCATAATTTCTGATCGTCACAACAGCAAGAGGCTTTGAAGGCCATCGAAAAACTAAATGATTGGCGTTGGAATGCGGAAAATCCATACAGTATGTGAACTGTACGAACCGAAAACGTGTTCGAAAAGTAAACAAAATTTAAATAACCAGGACGACCATTCATTCATTCTAAGCCAAAGTTAGTTCAAAACAATACTTTATCGTACATTTCCGAGACTAAAAGCACTAAAGAGCTTCTGAATTGTACGTCTTGAGAAAAATAGCCAATAATTTTAACATTCTGTTTTAACGTAAAAATATCAATATTTTGGCAGTTCATGCCATTTTAAATAAATAGTTTAATAAAGTAATTCTGTTATCTAGTCCTTTGATAAGAGAACAATATCTGTCATATCACTTGAATATTAAGTCGAGCTTATCATACTGGGGAATGAGATATTGAAAGCAATCAGCAGCAATCTGCAACATTGCTTGCTACTCTTGACACAGAGAGTCGGCACAAGGGTCACATCTCTGCAATTTCGGGCATTATTTGAAAACTGTTTGCTGTACCTCTTGTAAACTTCTATGGTGTGTTGATGTTTATGTGGAAACAATGAATAATTGTGATTGTAAAGCCCTGCATTAACCATCTTCTGACTGTTTTTATTTTTTGTTTCTCTTTTCCAGTGCTTCCAAATGCTTGGCAAAAGTCTTAAAATTTTGATTTTGAATAATTGCCAGGAGGTAATTGTCAGTATTGATTTTTTTACTTCAGTGTTTGCAATATACAGTCCGCACACTACAACCCATGTTTATCATAATCAACACATGCAATTGTACGGCCGATTGTTTAAAAGGCCTTCACAAATTTGACCAATCAAAACACACATAATGTACCACCTGATCTCATGACCGTTTTTCTTGTGTCGATATATTTCATCGGCTCGTGTTGATCACTCACATTAATAATTGGTCACTGGCCTGGATAAATCTCTGTGCAAACATCTGTTATTCCAATGTTTATAATTGCTACATAGGAGCTAGTTCACATTTTGTGCGAAGTTTGCAAAATACGTCAGAAGATCCCCCTGGTTGAAAAAGGAAAGGTTGAAATAGATTTAGAGATCCTATCCATTTTTTATTTTTTGTTGTCGTCAATTCTCATCATATTTCCAGATCTGTCTTTGACCAGTAGTAGGCTTAAAACTGTGCTTCATTCCCATGCAGTTTTTGTAAAGGCCCGTTCTCACTGTGCGATTTGTCGTAGTGACTTGTAGGAGGCGATTAAAATGGATGCTTTAATTGGTCTATATGGTTTGTCGACGAATCAAATGCATCAATTTGAATCGCATGCTACAATTCGGTACGACAAATCACACAGTGAGAAAAGGCCTTAAAGAAATCCAAATAACTGTGATTGAGGCTAATAAGTATACAGAATGCCAAACTTTACTGACTGATGTAGACCCCGGGTAAATTTGTCCTGCAACGTAGAATTGAGAAACTGGTGAGGCTTAGCATGAAGGATAGGCCCTTATTAATGCAATGAATGACATTTCATTAAAGAAGTCAAACTTATAAAACCTTGTGATGTACGCTAAATATGTACATCTGGACAATCGTGGAGCCGCGGTGACTCATTCGGCTATATAGAGTGATTGTCCCTCAGTCCGTCACAAGCCTTCCATCGATGCGTCTCGGGTTCGAATCAGTATCTCAGATCATATAAAAATTTAACAATTTCTGAGTGGAAGAGTTAATCTCGAGTGCGGCGTGAAATATCAATCAATCACTGCCCACTTATCGATCGGTATTCACTAATAGACTATGTCTCTTCATTGTAAACGGATATAGCAATTTACTCAAAATTCATTTAGTTCAAAATATTTTTAAAATAAAAGGATTTTTTAAAAACATTTCAGTTACAAGACAATGGCATCAAAAATCTGTCTAAAAATTGTCCGCAGCTAGAACGGCTAGAAGTTAAAGATTGTTATCAGCTTGGAGATGAAGCGCTGCATTGTCTGGGTCAGGTAAGGGCCATAACTCTTAGAGAAGAAGCATTCAATTGTCTAGGTCAGGTAAGGATCATGATTGTTACAGATGAAACATTGAATTATCTGGGGCGGGTAAAGACAATATTTCTTTTAGACGGAGCACTGATTAACTGAGGCACCAAAGGACCATAACTCTCAGAGATGAAGAACTCCAATATATTGGTAAGATAAGACTGATTGATGTTTTACGCCGCGGTCTTTTAAGGCCATAACTCTTTAAGGTGAAGCACTGAATTATCTGGGGAAGATATGAACCATAACTCTTGGAGAGGAACGCGGTATTATCTGAAAGGTAAAACTCTTGTAAAGATGTACTGCATTATCTGTGGCAGGTAAGGACCGTAACTCTTGTAGGGGAGGGCTGCATTATCTGGGGCAGGTAAGGACCGTAACTCTTGTAGAGGAGGGCTGCATTATCTGGGGCAGGTAAGGACCGTAACTCTTGTAGAGGAGGGCTGCATTATCTGGGGCAGGTAAGGACCGTAACTCTTGTAGAGGAGGGCTGCATTATCTGGGGCAGGTAAGGACCGTAACTCTTGTAGAGGAGGGCTGCATTATCTGGGGCAGGTAAGGACCGTAACTCTTGTAGAGGAGGGCTGCATTATCTGTGGCAGGTAAGGACCGTAACTCTTGTAGGGGAGGGCTGCATTATCTGGGGCAGGTAAGGACCATAACTCTTGTAGAGGAGAGCTGCATTATCTGGGGCAGGTAAGGATCGTAACTCTTGTAGAGGAGGGCTGCATTATCTGGGGCAGGTAAGGACCATAACTCTTGTAGAGGAGGGCTGCATTATCTGGGGCAGGTAAGGACCGTAACTCTTGTATGGGAAGCGCTGTGTTATCTGGGGCTGGTAAGGACCATAACTCTTGTAGAGGAGGGCTGCATTATCTGGGGCAGGTAAGGACCGTAACTCTTGTATGGGAAGCGCTGTGTTATCTGGGGCTGGTAAGGGCCATGCCTCTTATCGAGGAAGCGCTGTATTATTTAGTGCAGTTAAACTCTTGAAGAGGAAGAGCTGAACTACCCAGGGTAGATAAAAACCATAACTCTTCTAGCTAGAGGAGTGCTGCATTAACTGTGGCAAGCAAGGGCCATAACTCACGTTGTGCGCAGACGGTGAGATTCTTGCATCGCGAGGCAGAAAATATTAACTATTAACCTCGATAGGCGAAAGTCTCACAAAATTTACGATCCTCTGGCGCAAAAGCTTAGCTCACAACCACGCGTGGCCGAAAGCTCAGCCAGATCCTCTGGGATCCTCTGCGATAGGCTTTTAAATTCTAAACTAAATTCTTGGAGATTGAATAAGATTAGATAGCAAAGGGGACTATTTTCACAAAAGTTGTCCCAATTGGAACACTGCCATGGATAACATCAGGCACAATGATCAGCCTAATTTGGGCATTCAGTTTGAGAGGAAAGCCAAGGAGCTTTGTTCACTAAGCTCTTGTCTCCTGTTTCCAGGGAACAGTGAAAGTCTCCACAGCATTGCAAAATTGAAGCTTCTGGTAAGTAGGCCTATATGTAAATATAGATTTCATTTCTGGAGAGAAATTCGTTCCCTATCAAATTAAAGCATTTCTTATACATTCATTTCTCCATCGTACAAATGTGTACGTAGCATTTTGTTCGCTGTTGTTTTTTATGTATAGGCCTGCGTTGCTCATTCGAGCCAATATTGTAGCCAATATTGTACCACCTTTCTGTAAATTAATCAAGTCAGGGTCAATAAAACTTGTGCAAGAGGAAAAAGAAATAATCTTTTCCTGTACAAAATGTAGGGAACAAGGCCATCAGGAGATCGTTTGCAACTTACTAATCTCGAACGGTTGTGTCGGATTGGCCCCAAAAAAGTTACCCCTCATTGTCATCATGACTGAATAAAAAAAGTTAAGTATGCCGGCTCAATAAAATTTGGCTCAAGTCTTTAGTCGCCAGTTTTGGTCAACTGGCTAGATTTACAGAGAGATATCTTAGTAAACTTTAAATCAATGGAAATATAGTACTATGTGCTTTGTGTATTAAGACAGTTTTGGTCACCATTTTGTGTCATCGAATAGGAATGTTCTATAAAACACCCCCATGCGTTATCATAACATTTTTTACGACCTACCAATATCTTATGAAAATTGCTTACGGCCTACCAATTTGTTAGCAAATCGTTTTTACGACCTACCAATGTGTTAGCAAACATTTTTTTTACAACCTAACAATGCGTTATCCAACGTTTTTACGACCTACCAATGTGTTAGAAACCAGTTTTTACGACCTACCAGTTTCTTAGCAAACCGTTTTTACGACCTACCAATGTGTTGGAAAACATTCTTTACGACCTACCAATGTGTTGGAAAACATTCTTTACGAACTACCAATGTGTTGGAAAACATTTTTACGAACTACCAATGTGTTGGAAAACATTTTTACGAACTACCAATGTGTTGGAAAACATTTTTTACGACCTACCAATGTGTTAGCAAACCATTTTTAATACCTACATTAGTGTTAGCAAACCATGTTTAGGATCTACCAATATGTTAACAGATATTTCACGAACTACCAATCTGTTATAAGAAACTTCGGACCTGTATTGCAATACTCTGTAATAACCCACCCCTTCAGGTTTGGCAATTTTTGTTACATTAACTATCCACTATCTTCCATTCTTAATTTCAGACGGATCTAAACTTGTCTCGAAATGAACTGGTCAATGACGGCGTTTTAAACCTAATTGTTAAAGAGTGTTCGAATCTAAGGTAAGATATTGTATAATGATATGTATATTTAACAGATTTATAGCTTACAGCATCTGATGAGTGGACCATTATACGTTTGTTGTTTTTTCTTTTATAATCGCCCTTACGAATCTTATCTAATCGATTCAATCTGTCATCTTTTTGCTATTGTATTGTTTTTTTCAAAACATAGTTGTAGAAGATATATATATAAATATATTTAAGAACACTAAAACACACGGGCACAGGGAGAATCTAAAAAAAACTAAAGGGTATGTTTCACAACATGTTGCATACTGACAACTTCGGAGCCCAGGTGACACAAGTCGACAGAACGAAAGTCTCTCGATCAGTCCGACACTAGTATTTCATTGCATGGGTGGCGGATTTTCACCTGTTAGTTAACCTTCCCATATAGAAGATACCGTTTTCTCGTTGGTTGTATTTTTGTATTTGTGCTTTCAGATCTTTGGATATAAGTTTATGTTTTCTCTCCGGCAGTGGCCTTAAAGTTCTCCCTCATTGCGTCAACTTAAGATGTCTCAATATCAGCTATATTCGATCAGTAAGTACACTGATCATTCCTGAATTTGTAGAAATAAAATTAAGAACAAATTAAGACATAAAGGGGGCTTCCGATTAAGGGCCTCTATGGTAAGATAATGCGGTATAATCCTTGAATACAAAACACAGAGGTACGTTGATGGAGCTACCTCCAAATTGAAGCCTTACTTAAAAGTTTGTCAATTTTAATCCCTTTGAACCGGTCCTCAAATTTGTCAATACTCACTGAACTAGGTTGTTTGGTGCTTCAACTTTCTTGCTTTCTTTAGCAGTCTGACAGCTTAACAATAGTATGTTATTTGTGTCTGTGGCATAATATATCACTGAGCTGTATGTGGGTTTGGAATCAACCTTAACTGAAAATTATGTTCCGAGTAGGGTTTTCACACAATCGTCCTATAGCTGAAGGGCTTTTGAACAAATGGACGATTTTACATTTTGATGACACTATATAGAAACCCACAGCCCTGGTTCAATAAGGAGAGTAGAAAGTAATTTGAGATTTGAAGCGCAGTGGCGGTGTGGCGGCATTTCACTGGTCACTGCTGTCCAGTTTCATCGGTCACTTTAGGTCAGTTTCGTCGGTCACTTTAGGGCAGTTTCGCCGGTCACTTTAGGGCAGTTTCGACGGTCACTTACTTTCGACCGTCACTTTAGGACAGTATGGATAGGTTTTGTATAAATAACAGTCTGTATAAATCTGCAAAATAGTGTTGAGTAGTATAGAAACGGTCAAAGGGAGATAATCGATAACCGAGGCTAGAATACTTTGAGGTATTGAAAGAGTGACCTCCCTTGGGTACTGGGTCGATTCGTCTTTAAACGGGGATTCACCGCGTAAAACCCAGGCAGGTCTTATTACACCACCGCTATGGAATGGGATTTCATTCTTTGTATTTCATTCAAGGCCACTGCTCGAGAGAAAGCATGAACTTATATCCAAAGATCTAAAAGCACAAAAATACAACCAATGAGAAAACGGTATCTTCTATATGGGAAAAATCCGCCGCCCATCCAATGAAATACTACATGTAGTGTCCGACTGAGAGACTAATTAGTAGTCACCATTTTGTTCATCGATAGAGTCAGCCGGCGGGCGTTAAGCGGGCGCCGGGCGTTAAGCGGCGGTGCCCGGGCGTTCATTCAAGACGAAAGGTTATTCGTACCATTACCTTAAGCATTACCTACAGCTGCTTTACGGCCGGCGGCCGCTTAACGCCCGCCGGGCGTCTGTTTTTGCAACCACAACGCCACCTTGGGGGGGATTATATGCTATATAGAAGTACATCTCACTATACCAATATTATTAGTCAGTCGAGTGTCGTACATTAGACATGTTTACATGCACCGAGTGTGGTCAAACTTTTACTCGGGATCATGATATGCGACGTCATCAGGATAGGTATAACCATCATACAACATCACTTCAAAGTCACAATGAAGATCAAAACACTTCCTCAGAACATGGGAACCATCACTTCAACGACAATGTAGCGAAAATCACAGAGTCAGAAAACAATGATTCTGCGGATAGTTGAACAAGTCAAGAGACTCTAGATGTCTTTATACAACAAAGAGAGTTTGCTTTTAGAGTCTATGAAAAAAGATCCAATCCATACAAAAATTATGGCCACGAAACATTCACTTCAAGACAATTTGACTTATCACCTAGAGAGGCCCTGTATAATGCTATAAAAATGAGGAAGCCCTTATTTAACGATCTTTTACCAACCACATATTCTGACACTCAAGAAAACGAGGAAAGTCACTAAATCTAACCTTAACATACAATTTTATATATATATATGTGTGTTTTAAATTTGTTAATATAGTTTTGACTTTACATAACCTAACTCAATAAAGATGTTGAGCTATCAATAGAATGTCGAGTTAGTCATGTCTTTGGTCATTTACATACTGCCTTTCGTCTTGAATGAACGCCCGGTGCCCGCTTAACGCCCGGCGCCCGCTAAACGCCCGCCGGGCGTCTGTTAGTGGTAATAAGGTTACATACTTTAAGAACATTTCACAGGTCATTTTCTATCCGAGCAGCGAATGGCCAGTGACAGTTGTCATCTCAAATGTTTCATTTCCTTACTTTCTAAATCTGGAATAATTATTCCCCTGTGTGACTATGTTTCTATATGTTTTCTGTTTGGCTCATGTATATTTTAACCTACACAATTTTCCATATTGGTTAGTGAGAGTTTCGCCCGAGTATTGGAGTTCCGTCCGAGTATTCGTCCGAGTATTCGTCCGAGTATTGGAGTTCCTTGAACAGCATGCTATTCTCTCTATCAATCAGTACGGTTTTAGGGAAAATCATAACACATTTCTGGCCAGTTTATCTCTATATGATAAACTAATTTCTGCGAAAGAATCTAAACAGCTAAGTGCTGTGGCCTTTAGAGATCTATCAAAAGCGTTTGACACCGTCAATCACGAAATCTTATTGAATAAGCTTGAACACTATGGGTTCAGAGACTGCTCAAATAAATGGTTTCGGTCATACTTATCTAACCGATCTCAGGTTACCCATTGTAATGGTGTTACCTCATCAGAGGGTCAAGTATCAATCGGCGTGCCTCAGGGCTCGATCGTGGGACCCATTATGTTTTTACTGTACATTAACGACTTGCCTGGTGTACTTAAAAAGTTATGTACATATTATTTGCAGATGACACTAGTATATTTTATTCATGTGATGACCCTGACGAACTTTTTAATGTTTTGTCCGAGGAACTAAATCTACTTCATAATTGGTTTTCCTGTAACAAACTTCTACTTAACCTGGAGAAGACCAAATTCATGCTCATCAAACCAAGATCCAACTTTAAAGTAAACCATTACCAGCTCCATATCCAAGGAAATAAAATCCAACAAGTCCATGACTATAAATTCTTGGGGTTATTTCTAAATGACCGTTTATCATGGACTGCCCATATTAACCTTGTATGTAAAAAGATTTCAAGGAATATCGGCATCTTAAATTGTATCAAAACCTCTGTTAACTGCAAAACTTTGTTTATTTTGTATTATGCTCTGATATATCCTTACTTATCCTATTGTAATATTTTATGGGGTAATACTTATGTTACACATCTCCAGCCCTTAGTTCTCCTCCAAAAGCGTGCTATTCGTGTTATTTCGCATAGTGGTCGTCTCCAACACACGGCACCTTTATTTGAAAAGTTCAAAATTCTATCTTTACATGACCTTAATTTATTTCTAGTTTTACAGTTTGTTAACAAATATTTCCATCACCCTTCTCTACTGCCTATCCAATTAAGAAGTTATTTCATTAAGCAGTCCGAGATTAATCCCTATACTACCCGTGGTCATTCACTCAATCTGTACAAGCCTTATTACAGAACTGATTTGTTGCTGTACACAACGAAAATAAAAGGCCCATGTGAATGGAATAAATTGCCCTCCTGTTTAAAATCAATAGCCTCCTTATCTTTGTTTAAGAATCACCTTAAAAATACATTGCTTCATAAATAGGTTTGAAACCTTCACACAGCTGGTTTTGTTTATACATGTTCATGTATTTATGTGTATTGTATTTTTTATTATTTTTTTTTTATTTTTTTTCTAGAAAATTGATATATTCTTGGCTACGGCGTTTCGATTTACATTTTTGATTATCATCTTTAGATCGCAATTTGTCGCCAAGCTGTGCCAACCATGCCACAACCCTAGAATTCATTTGTATTGTATTTGTCTATAATGCCTTTATTTTTCCTTTATTATATTATATACTTACTTATTCATGGGAAATAACAAGCCCCTTGGGGTTTTCTCCCACCAGAATAATGACTATCTTACATCAAGTTTGTGCTGTTTCTAATAAGTTCTGGCAAATAAACTATCAAATCAAATCAAATCAGACATTTCTAAAAGTCTGTTCATTGTTCATAGCATATAAAGCTTAATCGCGATGTTTAATTGTCTACATTCTAAACCATTATGCCGGCTGTAATAACTGTTATCACCCTCCCAGACTTGTCGGGGTGCCAGGCAATTATAACGATAAACATGCTGATTACAGTTATTGTATAAATATCAGTCTTTGTATTTTATTAGTGTTACTAGCTAACTGATGTATAATAGATTATAGCTTTACACAATCTCTCTATTGACGCATGTAGAGTATACGTTTATAGATTTAATAATAGAAACACTATCAACCCTCATAATTATCACTCACTGTCCAAAAGCGATGACCGTTCTCTTGATGTCATGGGAAATCCCCATTTCAGAGCGGTGGTGCAATGAGACCTGCCTGGGTTTTACGCGGGGAATCCCCGTTTAAAGACGAATCGCCGCAGTACCCAAGGGAGGTAACTCTTCCAATACCTCAAAGTATTCTAGCCTTTGTTTATCTCGCTTTGACCGTTTCTATACTTCTCAACACTATTTTACTAATTTATACAGACTTATTTTTACAAAACCTATCCATACTGTCCTAAGGTGATGGCCGAAAGTAACCTAAAGTGATGGCCGAAAGTGACCGTCGAAACTTCAAGTCTCAAATTACCTTCTACTAAGGAGTACTTAGTCATTCACGGTTATGTGTCTTGGTGTAATCTTGACTTAGCAGACGTCATCCTTGTATTGATGCTATTTGGCATTGTGCATTTTATTTCAATTCCCCCTTGAAATGCTTGCTATAGAGTGAACTAATTTGTTTCCAATTAACATTTTTATCGATAGATACTTTCAAGATGATTTTGTTTCGTAAATATATACATATCCCATAAACAATACACTTTTCAGGTGGCAGATCACACAGTCAGGTCATTCGGACATGAGGTTGCTCTTGAAAGGTTAACGATGAGAGGTTGCAACAGTGTAGGCCTATTCCACAAAGGTTAGGTTTGCTTTAATTCTTATTTTTTAACTGTAACCCTGAATATGGGATGTCCGCTCCATAAATTGAGAGATTATCCAACTAACAAATCTGACTAAGTTACACATAGGACCTATATTATTTAAATTTACGGTGAGAAAACTTTAATGAATTACAGGATATACTGATTTGTAGCACTGGACATAGCTCAAGCTTTACCTTGTTTTGCCTCTACGGTCTTGTCCGTTTTTTCTCTAGAATTCGCGAACACAAGAAAGAGGCACTGCGATCGCGCGACCGGTGTGATCGGAAAACTGCCAATCAATCAATCTTATCAAATCAATTTCATCCGATTCTAAAATATAGTACAAAACCACATGCATTAATATTTGTTTAGATGCTGACACCTGCTTACCAAGCTCTTTGCATGAAGTCCGCCCTCTTGTGTGCAATTTTTAGATTTTTTGTGGAAAGCGCTTAAAAACTTTTTAATAAAACTTCATATCCATCCTAACAATACAAAATGTAGTAATTTCTCTTATCAGCTCATGTGCATTAAATATTAGCTTCTGAGAAAGAAAAGCTACAAAATATAGTTCTGGAATTTTCTTCTGATGTTTGACTTGCCAAATTGTGCAGACATAATTATTTTCTTGTTTTAAGACGTACTATCGCGTCAAAGGAAGCATTCTTATCTAGTTATATTTCCTATCTATTTTTCAGGTGTATTAGATTTACTTTACACCTGTTCAACCCTGTGTTCCTTGGATATAAGTGAATGCTATTCGATTATTCCGAAATTTGTGAGGACCATTGTTGACGATCGTGCAAGCATGGGCCAGCGGTTACCACTTCAAGTAATGTATGCAGGTAAGGTTACCCGGGAATGTAAGAGACATGAGCTCACAGTTACCACTTCAAGTAATTTACGTAAGGTTACGAGTGAATGTAAGAGACATGAGCTCACAGTTACCACTTCAAGTAATTTACGTAAGGTTACGAGTGAATGTAAGAGACATGAGCTCACAGTTACCACTTCAAGTAATTTACGTAAGGTTACGAGTGAATGTAAGAGACATGAGCTCACAGTTACCACTTCAAGTAATTTACGTAAGGTTACGAGTGAATGTAAGAGACATGAGTTCACAGTTACCACTTCAAGTAATGTATGCAGGTAAGGTTACCCGGGAATGTAAGAGACATGAGCTCACAGTTACCACTTCAAGTAATTTACGTAAGGTTACGAGTGACTGTAAGAGACATTAGTCAACGGTTACTATTTCAAGTTATGTATGGAGGTAAGTTTAACGGGGGCTGATGTGAACTTATTGCAGGATCCAGTACAAGTAGATATTCAACCAGGGCCTTGATATAAGCATTTAATTTTATAACCATGAGGTAACCCTCACTTGTTTGCCGTAAAAACGAGGCTTTTCTTGAAAATGTTTGTAAAAGGATGGACTTGGGATTAAGATATGGGGATAATACATGCCTTTGTACTGTGGCCTGAGCTTGGTATTCTAAGTCTCAGACGTCTGGTGGGGCTAGTCTACCCAACAGAAGGTTATCTCATGTTTTTAAAGGAGGAGAAAACAAAAAAACAACATGCAATCGTATCGAACGGGCTCCCATAGACCATCATATTCATGTGTGTGAGTCTTGCACGTGGTTTACGGTGTGAAAATACAATGAAAATGAATCTACCCGACAAGCTCGTGCTCGATCGCCAGTGGAGCGCGCCATTGACGGTTTGAAATTGACCGGAAAAAGTATTAGTAGATTACTTCCCTTGCGAGCTTATCATATCTTGTATGGTTATAACCTGCAATGTCAGCGGTAAGACTACCTTTTTTTAAAATTCTACAACGATCCCCACAAGTCGCGTAGACAACATAGCAGCCGGTCACGTCTTCCCAAATGGTTGATTTACTAGCCAGTGTACATTTCAGAGCTGTTAGAGTGTTTATCTTCTCTTATTAGCGCGTCGAAATGATCAAAATTAACCTAGGTTTAAATGGGAGACTTTCACAGTTGACCAATTTCTCTTACGATAGTGACTGAGGAAAAATCGTAGAAATATGGTTTTGGTACCGTTAGAAAGGAAAATGTGTCGCGCCTGTACTGTATTTACTTAGTTTTTTCCTTTTCTTCTCCTTTAAAATCAAATGCTTATATCCAGATATTAAGCGTAGTATTTTAATTACCTATATTATATTGAAACACCTTGGGTGAGGCGGGATGTCAAGAAGCAGAAGCTGAAAATGGATTGTATGTTCATGGTCGAATAGGGGATCAAAGTATTTCATACTTAGTGGATACTGGAGCATGTGTTACCATTTTATCCAAACAGATGTATTTTAATCTACCAGCTAAATTTCGACCTAACCTAACGTATACAACCTTATCTTTACTGACAGCAAATCACAAACCACTAGATGTGCTAGGTATCTGCAACTTAGACATTGGCATCCTAGATATTCCATGTTATACAGATGTCATTGTAGCAAATATTCCAAGTAATGGCATCATAGGAATGGACTTCCTTACAACGTATGATTTTGAGATCCATCCAAAGAGGTTGTTGACTTGTGATGGTCATCAAATTTTGTGCACTAGGCAGTTAGAGGAATCAAATAGTTGTCGTATTATTGTTGATGAAACCACAGTGATACCTCCAGGACATCAGATGGTCGTTTCTGGTAAAATTTGTGGAGAGTGTATCCCGGGCTTGAATGCGTGAAACTTTGTCCAATGCAGCGCCTACATTCCTTTCTTCTACTGTGTGACTAACGCCAGTCTGTTAAGTGGCCAGTGTAAAGCGAGCAGGGTTTGTACTCCGGTTATGTCAAGAACTACGCACGAGAGCTGCAGCATTCCAGACAGCGAAGCTAGACGAATGGGAGCTCATACCCACATATGTGGCTAAGTCCCATTATGACGACAGGGGGCGCTGCTGACAAATGCATGTTTCGGAAATTATAGACGGCCCCTAAGTCGAGCTCTGAACTTGGTTATTGTTGAAATGAACTTATTTTATTGACATTATATTTAATGAGATTAGGCACAAGTTCTTGAGTCCCTCTCCCTACATATGTGAAAAAGGATGAAGTAAAAATGCAAGATAGAATAATAACATTTATTCTATAAGTGAAACGATATATTTAACATTTTACGTTATCAGGGCCATATAGGAACATACAGTGAAACAGCAAAAAATGATAACAGTTTCTGGTTAAACACAATTTTTTTTAATTTGATATTAACTATAATAATGACGATACTGAGAAAAAAATAAAAGGAAGCAAAAAAGAAAAAAAAAAGAAAAAAATTTTACTCAGAAAAAAAAACAAACAAAAGAAATATATAAGGACTAGAAGTATGAACGAGAGTAGCCATAGAGTTAGTTTGGCGGTATTTTCAATCTGTGTGTAACCAAATATATATATATATATATATATATATATATATATATGTGTATATATATATATATATATATATATATATATACGTACGTATATATATATACACATATATATATACATACATCAAATTGGAAATTCATAAATTGTTGTTGTTGCACATGTATATATGCCCAGAAAACAAGCTAAATTATTGAGTATTCACACTAATATAGGCTATAATGATTAGGCCAGGCCGAATTATTTTAAATGTTTAAGTGGCATGAGCTGCCACAATTCACCCTTTTATCATGATTTCTGATCGTCACGACAGTAAGAGGCTTTGAAGGTCATCGAAAAACTAATAGATTGGCTTTGGAATGAGGAAAATCCATACAGTATGTGGTCTGTACGAACCGAAAACGTGTTCGAAAAGTAAACAAAATTTAAATAACCGGGACGACCATTCATTCATTCTAAGCTAAAGTTAGTTCAAAACAATACGTAATAGTACATTTTCGAGACTAAAAGCACTAAAAAGCTTCTGAATTAGACGTCTTGAGAAAAATAGCCAAAAGTCAACATTTCGACAGCTCATGCCACTTTTATTATTATTATCTTGAAATCAAGGCCTTGGCCTATTTCAACTTAACTTAAAGGGGCATGAGCTGCCGAAATTCCCACTTTTTTCATACTTTCTGATCGTCATGACAGTAAGAGGCTTTGAAGGCCATTGAAAAACTAAATGATTGGCGTTGGAATGAGGAAAATCCATACTGTAGGTGCCCTGTACGAACCGAAAACGTGTTCGAAAAGTAGCAAAATTTAAATAACCGGGACGACCATTCATTCATTCTAAGCCACAGTTAGTTTAAAACAATACTTTATCGTACATTTTCGAGACTAGAAGCACTTAAAAGCTTCTGAATTATACGTTTTGAGAAAAATAGCCGATAATTTCAACATTCTGTGTTTACGTCAAAATATCAACATTTTGGCAGCTCATGCCCCTTTAAGTAGGCCTATTATTAAACAGTATTATTTTATTAATATTATTCCTAGCCCCCCACCCCCCCTATTCACTCTGTAAATACTATCATAAACGTAAAGGGGCCGTCTATAATTTTCAATATTTTGTTTAACAGCGCCCCCTGTCGTCATAATGGTACTTAGCCTCATATGTGGGTAAGCCTGCACGCGGTTGTATTCGTCTAGCTTCGTGGAGCCAGACACCTGTGCATTTATCAGACACGACCGAACTGCAAGCCGTACTCGCCCCTCGGTGGTCGCATAGCAGAGTCTCGGTAGTATGAAAGGCCAAACGCGCCATAAATAGCAACGTATTACGTTGCTCTCAAAACACAACATGTCGAAACACAACGCAACGTGAGTATTAGCATTGCAAGCATTACCATATACCGCAGGCGTAGAGCGACTTAGTATATAGGCAATGTAACCGCGACCGCCATCTTGTTTTTTCGAGTGACTTCCGGTAGGATCTGTCAGTGCGATCGCCGATGTCAGGGTCCGGTCAGTTTCAGGTAATTTTCTTTATATTCGGCTTTTAGCTGGGGCGATTGCATGTAATTTTTATTTTCCTCAGTGATTACTGAGTCTTTCTAAATCCTCATTTAAGCCTGACATTCTCTGAATTTCTTTCACGCTAGGGAATTCCCTTTTACAACTAATTACGCTGAAAGGTATTTCCCCACTTTGACATTAAAAAAACATATGATCCAAATTCCGCGTTTGGTAGGAATCTAGCCAATCATATGTAAAAATAGTGTGCAAAGTTTGACATTCATGCGCCAAGTAGAACTCTTAAAATATATGCTTAGTTGACAGCTCCTCCAAATACATACTGAATCCCATTGACAACTATTCATAAATCATAGTTTACTGGGGTTTCCCACCACAAGCTATCACCAAAACTTTCACCGATTACCCCTTAGCATGTACGTAGTGGAATTTTTAGTCCGAATGGGGCTTTTCATATTGGATTCATATTAATCGCTGTCAGATTAATTTGGTTGCTAGTAACCAACAGAAGGTTAGGTTAAATCAGAACATTTAATTCACAAGTAAAAGTGTTTGTACAGAAAGGTTAGCTTATCAATTATTAAAGCTGGTCTAAACCAATTATCTAATGGATTGCATTGACGGTGTTGATAAAATTGAATAAAAAGTCATAAATACAAATTTTCTATCATTATTTAGATAAAAATTTAACTCCTGCTTATACTTTTAAATTGAACTACACTTTTCCTCCAAACAATTTCTTCTTATATTTAAAATTTATTGATTTTCTTTGAAAGAAAATCTGTGATATGTACTGATTTTCTTAACGTTAACTTATCAATTCGTTTTAAAGCTGGTCTAAACCAATTATCTAATGTATTGCAATGAGGCCGTTGATAAAATTGAATAAAAGGTCATAAATACAAAGTTTCTAGTATTATTTAGTTAACAGTTTAACTCCTGCTTATACTTTTAACTTAAATTACACTTTTCTTACAAACAATGTCTTCTGATATTTAAACTTTATTGATGGAAATGGAAATCTGTGGTATTCTTAAGCATTAAAGGATAAATGTGCAATTATTTTCAGAAATAGGACAACCTCTACTAGAGTTTCAATTTACAAAATTTGGGGACTTGGGATGATATTCACCACATCGAAGTGTTTGTTAAATATAGCTTAGCTTTTTGGCACCATTAGATTCTATCCGCTCCTTCCATTGGTCAATGATTTGCCAGTCTAAATATAGTAACATTAAAAAAGTGGAAATTTTCTCTTTTTTTTAAGTTGTAAAAAAAATTTTTTTTCCACTTACATTTCGTTAGGAAAAAAATTTTTTTTTTACGTCCCGTGCGCGTCCAAATGACAGGTCGAAAAATATTTTTTTCAGTCTTCGAGTGATATTAAATTTTTTTTTCGTCATGTCCCTTCCACGGTTCCGTACATATGCAGACAATTATATAATTTGTTGTTTTAATAGAAAATAGACCTGAGTAATTTTTCCAATTATGTAGTTTATTTTATATAGATATATTTTTTAAGAACACTAAAACACATGGCACGGTTACAGGCCAATCTTCTGGTAGAATTCCAAATGCCCTTGCCATATCATAAGTTTGGGGGAAAATATTAACCCATGACTGATTGATTGATTTGTCTTTTACACCACATAAAGGATTACTTAATTTGCACAGTGGCACAAATTGCTGGAGAGATAGAAATGCTCAACCTTCTGTTAGTCCCTGTCAACCATCCCACTTATGACAGCTATTAACATGAATCCAATATTAAAAATCCCATTCCCATTAATATTTTTGTAAATTTCCACTTCGAACATGCAAAGGGTTAATCAGAGAAAGTTGTGGCGATAGCTGGTAAAAGAAGAAAATAAACCCCCCAGTAAACTATGATTTATGAATAGTTGTCAATGGGATTCAGTATGTATTTGGAGGAGCTGTCAACTAAGCATATATTTTAAGAGTTCTACTTGGCGCATTAATGTCAAACTTTGTACACTATTTTTACATATGATTGGCTAGATTCCTACCAAATTTCAACAAAACGCGGAATTTGGATCATATGTTTTTTTAATGTCAAAGTGGGGAAATACCTTTCAGCGTAATTAGTTGTAAAAGGGAATTCCCTAGCGTGAAAGAAATTCAGAGAATGTCAGGCTTAAATGAGGATTTAGAAAGACTCAGTAATCACTGAGGAAAATAAAAATTACATGCAATCGCCCCAGCTAAAAGCCGAATATAAAGAAAATTACCTGAAACTGACCGGACCCTGACATCGGCGATCGCACTGACAGATCCTACCGGAAGTCACTCGAAAAAACAAGATGGCGGTCGCGGTTACATTGCCTATATACTAAGTCGCTCTACGCCTGCGGTATATGGTAATGCTTGCAATGCTACGTGAGTATATGAATCGTCCAATCAAAGTGCTTTATTTTTACTTTTAAACCTCCGTACGTTGCTCCGAATAATTAGAACATGTAATCTAGCGTGAACCAGGTTCGTACACGTTGCTCAGAGCAACGCAGATCCTTAGGACAACATGTAGTATGAAAACCACTACATGTAGTTTGAAAACCGGATACGTCTTGTTAGACGAATTATGTTAGTTGACCAATCACATAGGCCTATATGCGCGGGAAATTTAAACACAAAGCACAACCGGAAACAATCTTGCTACACGTTGCTCACAACCGGAAACAATCTTGCTACACGTTGCTCTGGAACCAATGAAAGCGAGTCTTACATATGTATTTGATGTGTGTGATTTCTCCCGCAAAGTCATTCCAAAACCCAACACTGACTGACGTCATCTAATTTCGACTAGAGACAAAAAGTAAACAAAACCACGTGCTGTAGACAAAAACGAATGCAATTCTACCTAATGACTAATGTAAGGTTCACTATAAATGTGTGTCCATCTGCTTAACTTAAAATGATTTTGAGTTTGGACTGGTTAAACGTTATTTGTCTTAAAACAATCACTCGATAGAAACTGACGTTGTTGTTGTAACTTGTGTAAAAGTTGACTATAACTATAAGTTATAAGTAGGCCTACTGCTTAGTAGTGAAAGTTATGATACTCAATATTACAATTTACATGTATACTTTAGTTTTCTATTATCCTAATTATTGGCACCAAGTAAATGTCTATCTTCTAATCTTAATATTATTATCAAACGGTCAATTATCGTTTTGATCAGACAAAAAATCTAAACTGAAATAGTGTTAAAATTTGCTTAATAAGCTGTCAAAAATATAAAAAAAACATAAATTCAGATAGTCAAAACAATTTACAGGTACTGAATACAAATTTCAAATCTTTTCCGGTAGTGGATTTTTTTCACTCGGTCGCCGTATGTGGAAGAGTTGCCAGGTACTCGCTGAAGGTCGGGGGTTTCCTTCAGGCAATGAGCCCGGTTTCCTCCCCCACTAAACCTGGCAACACCACCATATAAGTGAACTATAATCTTCAGTGCGGCGTAAAACATCAATCAATCAATCAATTAAATCTTTCTATGGCATTTAGCAGTGAAAGGCTTTACTTAAAGGGACATGAGCTGCCAAAATGTTGAAATTATTGACTATTTTTTTTAAGATGTACCTATAATTCAGAAGCTTTTTAGTGCTTCTAGTCTCGAAAATGTACGATTAAGTATTGTTTTGAACAAACTTTGGCTTAGAATGAATGAATGGTCGTCCCGGTTATTTAAATTTTGTTTACTTTGCGAACACGTTTTCGGTTTGTGCAGACCACATATTGTATGGGTTTTCGTCATTCCAACGCCAATCATTTAGTTTTTCGATGGCCTTAAAAGCCACTTGCTGTCGGGACGATCGGAAATTATGAAAAAAGTGTGAATTTTGGCAGCTCATGCCACTTTAAAGCCGAAGAAAAATAATAAAGCCGAAAAATGCTTGATAAACGGAATTTAACATCAGGGGATGTAGGCCTAAGTTTGATTCTCAGCAGCATATAAAGATCAATTGATGGGACTATTGTTTACATTTTTGGAATGGCACTTATGCCCAGATTGATTATTTATTGATTAACACCACACCTGCGATTATTTACTAGTGCATGTATAATTGGGTTGCCAGTTTTAGTGGGAGAGGGGACCACTGACTTTCAGCTGACAAATGGTAACCATTCCACCAGAGGCAATTGTTTGAAAACCTAGTAAGGGTGTTTTCTTTGGACTGGGAGTGCTGTTATAACAATCTAATTTTTTTAGAGAAATTAACCTGGTGCCAGATTGAGCTCATATCTATATCTATTTCGGAAAATTTAGGGCACCCACTTTCAGGCCACTTTGGTTATCTGTAAAACCATTTGGAATGGCACTTATGCCCAGATTGATTATTTATTGATTAACACCACACCTGCGATTATTTACTAGTGCATGTATAATTGGGTTGCCAGTTTTAGTGGGAGAGGGGACCACTGACTTTCAGCTGACAAATGGTAACCATTCCACCAGAGGCAATTGTTTGAAAACCTAGTAAGGGTGTTTTCTTTGGACTGGGAGTGCTGTTATAACAATCTAATTTTTTTAGAGAAATTAACCTGGTGCCAGATTGAGCTCATAACTATATCTATTTCGGAAAATTTAGGGCACCCACTTTCAGGCCACTTTGGTTATCTGTAAAACCATTTGGAATGGCACTTATGCCCAGATTGATTATTTATTGATTAACACCACACCTGCGATTATTTACTAGTGCATGTATAATTGGGTTGCCAGTTTTAGTGGGAGAGGGGACCACTGACTTTCAGCTGACAAATGGTAACCATTCCACCAGAGGCAATTGTTTGAAAACCTAGTAAGGGTGTTTTCTTTGGACTGGGAGTGCTGTTATAACAATCAAATTGTTTTAGAGAAATTAACCTGGTGCCAGATTGAGCTCATATCTATATCTATTTCGGAAAATTTAGGGCACCCACTTTCAGGCCACTTTGGTTATTTTTGGCCTTGCCTCTATCAAATAACCTGGAGAGAGAAATAGGGCAACACTGCCAAAAAGAAGGGCATGGAGGCAAATGGCCTCGTTGCCCTGGTTAAATTCGAGCCCTGATTTTATGCTGCACATCTTGTCTCCAGATATAGTTGGAGAGGTAGTCATGCTAATTATAGTTAGAAGACCCTTAATACTTATCTAAGAGATGCCATTACTAGGATTGATTACTAGAAATACCCAGCACCCTCCTAAATCCTAATTTGACAACTTAAATGATCTACACCTTTATTTCATAATTATGAGAGATAGTAATTATTATAGGTGCCCTGGTAATTTTCAAATGTTAACAGGTTTTAACTGGAAAATCACCGTCGAGTTGCACAAAACGATCTTAACTGAAGGTTACAATAGTTATACAGTACATGTTGTTATGTCCCATGCTATTGAGATAAGCTAAGAGCACTCTGAAGTTAAGTGTGCTTCATGCACACATGTTCACCAGTAGCTGCCCAGTCTTCACTGGTAATTACGAGATGTTCACTAGTCTAGTAATGATGAGATTGTCACAAGATGTCCACCAGTATGTACAGGATGTCCACCAGTATGTACGGGATGTCCAGTATGTACGGGATGTCCACCAGTGTGTACAGGATGTCCACCAGTATGTACAGGATGTCCACCAGTATGTACAGGATGTCCACCAGTATGTACGAGATGTCCACTAGTGTGTACGAGATGTCCACCAATACATGTATGTACCAGATGTCCACTAGTATGTACGAGATGTCCACCAATACATGTATGTACGAGATGTCCACCAGTGTGTACGAGATGTCCACCAGTGTGTACGAGATGTCCACCAGTGTGTACGAGATGTCCACCAGTGTGTACGGGATGTCCACCAGTGTGTACGGGATGTCCACCAATGTGTACGGGATGTCCACCAATGTGTACGAGATGTCCACCAGTATGTACGAGATGTCCACCAGTACATGTATGTACGAGTTGTCCACCAGTATGTACGAGATGTCCACCAGTATGTACGAGATGTCTACTAGTATGTACGAGATGTCCACCAGTGTGTACAAGATGTCCACCAGTATGTACGAGATGTCCACCAGTGTGTACGAGATGTCCACCAGTGTGTACGAGATGTCCACCAGTATGTACGTGATGTCCACCAGTATGTACGAGATGTCCAGTATGTACGAGATGTCCAGTATGTACGAGATGTCCAGTATGTATGAGATGTCCACCAGTGTGTACGGGATGTCCAGTATGTACGAGATGTCCACCAGTGTGTACAAGATGTCCAGTATGTACGAGATGTCCAGTATGTACGAGATGTCCACCAGTATGTACGAGATGTCCACCAGTATGTACGGGATGTCCAGTATGTACGGGATGTCCACCAGTGTGTACGGTATGTCCACCAGTGTGTACAGGATGTCCACCAGTATGTACAGAATGTCCACCAGTATGTACAGGATGTCCACCAGTATGTACGAGATGTCCACTAGTGTGTACGAGATGTCCACCATACATGTATGTACCAGATGTCCACTAGTATGTACGAGATGTCCACCAATACATGTATGTACGAGATGTCCACCAGTGTGTACGAGATGTCCACCAGTGTGTACGAGATGTCCACCAGTGTGTACGAGATGTCCACCAGTGTGTACGAGATGTCCACTAGTATGTACGAGATGTCCAGTATGTACGAGATGTCCAGTATGTATGAGATGTCCACCAGTGTGTACGAGATGTCCAGTATGTACGAGACGTCCACCTGTGTGTACGAGCTGTCCGCCAGTGTGTACGAGCTGTCTGTCAGTGTGTACGAGCTGTCTGCCAGTGTGTATGAGATGTTCGCCAGGGTGTCAAGATGTCCACCAGTGTGTATGAGATGTCCATCAGTGTTTCACTAGCAATTACAGGTCGTTCACTAGTAATTACAAGACGTTCACTAGCAATTACAGGTCGTTTACTAGCAATTACGAGCAACTACAAAAGTAATGTGTACCACTCTGGAATTGATGTTTATGATCCTTGAGAAAATTTACACCCATTTGAAATTTTTTTACCATTTGTATTAAATAGGTCTGATTTATATTTGTCTGCTTTACACAGAACATTTGCTCAAGTCAGACAATGTTGTAGATTCATTACAAGACATTATTTATTCAGAGGTGCAAGTTAATTTCTGCATGGGTTCATATTAATTTCCATACGGGTCCAAAATTAAGTTTAACATGTGTGAAAAATAATTTCCACATGCATGTAAATAAATGCTCACACAGATGGTAGCTAATTTAGGCAAGGCTGCCGGAAATATATCCACATAGGTATAAATTGTCAATTTCAAAACCAAAAAAAAGAAATACAGCAAATTATTAAAAAGGCTAATTATGCTCTCTTTGAGTGACTTAATATTATCATTACAATCAGTGCCTATGAAAAAAAGTTTTTATTTTCAAATTTGAAACCTCATGTCACTTCAACGCCAATAAAAAGGTGCCCTTTTAATATTTTGTTAAATAGCATTCTCTCTCCTTCTGAAAACATTACACTGAAGTAACAAAGAAGATCAGTTCATGATATTTATTGTTTGTCAGTTCATATAGTATTAGAGATTTGTATAATTCAGATGAACAAATGAATGAAGCCGAGGACAATATTAATCTACCACCAAAGAAAATAGATATATATATATTTATGACACCAATCAATGAGCGGAGCCTACAAGAAAAACTGCTTTAAAAAGGTCCCTGCAGCACCTAGCTTTGGTTGGGGTTAATATTGTGAGACAGCTCAGAGGATTGATTACTAGAATTACCCAGCACTCTCCTAATTTTACGACTTAAATGATCTGTTCAAGAAAAACCTGAATCAATTCTAAACAACTGTTTTTATCAATTTTTATCAATCCTGAAGTTTACTTTTATTTTTACCAAATGTATTTAACCGATTAGAGACCAGGCAAAATTTTATACAGGGTTCAAACTTTTTTTAAGGTTATGAACGAGACAATTTTTTTATGGTTAATAGAAATTTGGGCCATTAGATGTTAATCTCTGACTAAACACTATTTTCTTAAACATTTACCATAATCAAATTAAATGTAAACCAGGGCCATCCCAACATATCCTTCAGTGACTCATCCAGCTTATGATAATTTGAAATGGGTTTCTTACAAGTGACATATAGGTAAAGCTCTGTTTCACTATATCATTTATGTAAAACACTCTATTTGGTTTAACAGTTAGATGTTAAATTCATTGCATGAGTGTATTTAGCACATTTTTCCACAAATAGTTTTGGGTGGGTTATTCCATTGCATGATGGTCATTGACAATCTGGAAACCCCATTTTTCTATAGGTAACATTGGAATAGGCACACATTTTTTTAATTCCTTCATTTGGTTGTTCTTGGTACCTCTAAGAATCCCCAAATCTCAATCAGAAATAACATAGAAGATAAACACACTCAATTCAAGTATAACTTTAGCTTTATTGCTCCATATAAAATAAAATTTTGCACTGTTCTCAAAGAACTTATTTGTCTTGAACAACATCATTTCGTTGATAGCTATATTGGACACCCTACTGGAGATACTGAATACAAGTATAGGCCTACATGTATGTCCCCCCCCCCCCATCAAAACGCCTAGCATTGCAAGCATTACCATATACCGCAGGCGTAGAGCGACTTAGTATATACTAAGTCGCTCTACGCCTGCGGTATATGGTAATGCTTGCAATGCTACAAAACGCCTAGCACAAATCCATGTTCTTAATAGGCCCATTGTCCATGGGGATTTCAGGGATAAATGCAGCATGGTTACAGTTTTGATCAATATGATTGGTACAATCCAGGAAATATTTTTGCAAAATAGCTCAGCCTCTCCAACATAGTTATTTGTTTCTGTCCAAAACTTTTTTTCAACAGGAACCCATCAACATCTTTATGGACATCCTTCAACAAAAAGAAAAAAAAAGAGGATTTATTGACTCTTTAAATAAATTCATAGCATAGGTTAGAGGAAGAAAAACTAAGGACAAGTAAGCATTGTTCCACATCAAACAGTAGTGCATCTGTCCTGTTTCATTGTGATGGGGGCTAGAGAGCTCAGTTGGTTAGAGCGATATTACCTGATCTGTCCAAGACAGGCCTTCCATCGATGTGGCACAGGTTCGAATCCCACCCAGGGCAAATAAACAATGACAAATTTCTGATTAGACTTTTCACTCGATCGCCATTTGTAAAAAAGCGGGCAAATAGCCCGGTTTCCTCACCCACTTATCATGGCTATGCCCCCATATAAGTGAAATTATCTTTCAAGAGTGCAGCACAAAACATCAACCAATCATTGTGTTAACTAGTTCGCAATATGTTAAGTGGAATGGAGTTATTCTGATACGCTCGCACGGGCTTCTTCAATACCACCATAACTTATTGGTGGTATTAAAGAAGCCTGTGTGAGCGTATCAGAATAACTTCAATCCACTTAACATATTACGGACTATGTGTTATCAGTTAACCTAATGGGTATAAAATATTGGTGAAAAAAGAAACGAAATTTTTCACTTTAAAAACAAGAGCAGAAATGGTGATTGGTCAAACATGTTTGATAAGCTATTAGTTTTGGCGTTTTTTTGGTTTAGCTTTCTCATTTGATTATTTTCAAATATAAGGATAAATCTGAAAATTAAATTGAAGACAGTTGACGAGTTGTAATGGTAGACTACTTCACTAAAGTAAAGATCTTACTCCGTTATTTGATAATTCTGACATCGATCTATGGTCGTCGACCTGGTACCGACCAATAAATATCCAAACATAAATAACTAGGTACCTGTAGTGTAGGCATGTAATATTATTGAATTAGTAATGGTCTACTTAAACAATTTCCACTTATTCGATTCTCATATTTTACTGACTGAATACATTACAAATACACCATGTAGGGACATTTTTATTAATACAGGGGTGCAAATATAGAATAGGTCCGTCGTTTTTAACTTCTCTTCAAATTCTTCTTTTAGATGTTATTTCTTTTAGCTTTTACTTTTAGTAGGGATAGTTTAGTTTTAAGCGTTGTAATATTAAAATTAAATTAGTCATAAGTTGTAGAAGAAATGAATACAACGGGGGGTTTCAGGGGGGCTTGCCCCCTGACGATTATAGCGGTTTGAGACTGACGGACCTATTATATAGTCTGTCCAATACAGGATAGGCTTACTTGTAAATAAAGTGAGTATTTACTTACCAATAGACCTACCTTCAAGCTTCACATTTCATCACTCACTTATAATATTCATAATCGTAGCAGTTGCTTTGTCCCAAAATTATGGCAAAAAGCTGTTTCATGGTCAGCAGTCACACTTAACGTGTTACAGTTTACAACTTCATTGGCCACCACAACATCAACATACATGTAGGCCTGCTTAGGCGATAGAGTTTGGATATTTCCAGCTTAGGTTGTTGTTGTTTTAAATTTCGATATACAGATGACAGTCTCACTTTGCGGGAGAAATCACACACATCAAATACATATGTAAGACTCGCTTTCATTGGTTCCAGAGCAACGTGTAGCAAGATTGTTTCCGGTTGTGAGCAACGTGTAGCAAGATTGTTTCCGGTTGTGCGTTATGTTAAATTTCCCGCGCATATAGGCCTATGTGATTGGTCAACTAACATAATTCGTCTAACAAGACGTTTCCGGTTTTCAAACTACATGTAGTGGTTTTCATACTACATGTTGTCCTAAGGATCTGCGTTGCTCTGAGCAACGTGTACGAACCTGGTTCACGCTAGATTACATGTTCTAATTATTCGGAGCAACGTAAGGAGGTTTAAAAGTAAAAATAAAGCACTTTGATTGGACGATTCATATACTCACGTTGCGTTGTGTTTCGACATGTTGTGTTTTGAGAGCAACGTGTTGCGTTGTGTTTCGACATGTTGTGTTTTGAGAGCAACGTAATACGTTGCTATTTATGGCGCGTTTGGCCCTTCATACGGTAGTGACATAGAAACTCACAGTAAAAGCAAGCACTGCGCACATTGAAACTCACACAGTTACACTCATTTAGTTCTGCTCGGTGGCCACATAGCAGAGTCTCGGTGGTGACATTACAGAAGAAGCAGAGTTAACAGACACTGCACTCATTCAAACTGACACAGTTACACGCATAGACTTTTGGGGGATATCCCCCTCCATATGGGAGAGCTACTGGGGTAAAACATACAATCCAAACAGGGAATATACCACTTCGACAAGCATGTAGACGATTGCACCTGCACGCGGTTGTATTCGTCTAGCTTCGCGGAGCCAGATCTCCAAAGAAAAGTTCCAAACATCTGCGCAGTCTGATAGACACGACCGAACTGCAAGCCGTACCCGCCCCTCGATGGTCGCATAGCAGAGTCTCGGTATTGACATAGACGCTTACAGTAAAAGCAAGCACTGCGCACATTATAACTCACACAGTTACACTCATTTAGTTCTGCTCTGTGGCCACATAGCAGAGTCTCGGTGGTGACATTACATAAGAAGCAGAGTTAACAGACACTGCACTCATTCAAACTGACACAGTTACACGCATAGACTTTTGGGGGATATCCCCCTCCATATGGGAGAGCTACTGGGGTAAAACATACAATCCAAACAGGGAATATACCACTTCGACAAGCATGTAGACGATTGCCAATGCACAAGCGAGAAGAGGCAGATAAACAAGTACAAGATATGTTAAACAGAGGGATTATTGAAAAATCTACAAGTCCCTGGGCTTCACCTATAGTTCTTGTAACAAAGAAAGATGGAAGTACTTGTTTCTGTTGTAGATTACAGGAGGCTTAATGCGGTTTCAACCAAAGATGCATATCCACTACCTCGGATATAGATGAAACTTTAAATTCTTTGCATGGGGATAAATGGTTCTCTGCTCTAGATTTAGCTAGTGGTTATTGACAGGTAGAACTTGACGACGAATCTAAGGAAAAATCTGCTTTCGCGTCGAGAGGTGGTCTTTTTCAATCGAATGTTATGCCTTTTGGATTAAGTTTAGCCCCAAGTACATTCGATACCTTCAATGGAACATTTGTTTGATTTATTTGGAAGACGTAACTGTGTTTGGAAAACATTGGACGAGGCCATATTAAATCTTAATGAAATTTTCCAAAGACTACGAGGCGCAAAACCCTTTAATATTCATTCTAAGTAGTAGGGGTGCCTAGATATGTTATTTCACACAGCTGGTGTTTCCGACATCGTCATGGTAACGTATACCATAAACAATACGTTACGACCCGGTGCAAGCTTACGTTGGGCTCTTATGCCTTGTCTAGTACAACACCACAGGACGTTAGGAAAATAGAAATGAAAGTTGGCGAAGTCTAAAGTAAAATGAAAAACATAGTTTAAATGAATGTCATTTGTTATGAAAGTTGTTTTCAATAGAAAACAAAAGAAGTCGTCAAATCATTGGGCGTTGGAGAAAGGGTTCGAAGTCAACCATTAATAAACCGGGATTGAAAATGCGTAGAAATTCCACGCTTCAACTATCATATTTCTTTTTCAAATTGTATCAGACAGAAAACAATAAATATTTACAAATCAATTTGTCTCTTGTCATAAGATAAGTGGTTTTGGGTAGAAAACAGTATACAAGACACAAGAACATTTATTTAATGTCGGAAACATTATTAAACAATGAAGCCCAGATTACATTATACATTATAAATAAACGGTTAAATTCATATTTATCATAACTGCAATAATTCCGTGTATAATTTTTTTTTTTTTCATTTAAGGTACAAATAATCTTCCATTGGAAGAATCTCTGCCGAACTTCATAACGAATGGCCTGCATGATCCGCGCCTTCAACCGGAGGCTGAATCTGCTTTTTCTTTAGGTAGACGCCTGACATTTTTTGTGAATTTATGCACCGTTTTCATTCACAGTATACTTTTCTTTGACATTTATTCATGTTAATAACACTGAAGCCTGCAGATTATTTTTTCCTAAAAACTTCATGGGATAAAAGTCATATTTTACTGCACACTTTCCACTTTCAAGGGGGGTGCCTCTCCCACTAAACCTGGCAACGCCACTATATATGTGAAATATTCTTGAATATCTGCGTAATTCATCAATCGATCCTCTTTTAAACTGCAAAATTAGTTGTGTTGTAGTCGTCTCAATTAGAAACCTAACGGAAGCACAACTTTTATGTTATCATATAGCGATGTAACCTTTTATGCCTTCCGTTCACCATCTAACAGTTATTTTTTATATTGCATCAGTGACTCTTTCCCTTTCGCCCAGAAAACACGTCCCAAACCAGTTAGTGGCAATACATTTGGCAACAGATCTGGAGAGCTCAACAACAGGTGGTCCAAGCTTGAACTTTGACGAGATTTACTCAAGAATATTTTCCCGCTGGACCCCTCCCACGGAGTTTCATCTGGAGGGACTCACAGGTTAACTTTACAGTTTCACTTAAAAAAAATTCAACGCAGAAAAGCACATGCATTTTCCCCATTGAGGATACGGAACAAATCAGATTTTATAAATGCAAAATGTTAAACCTTTAAATTTTGGTAAAACTGGAACGCCCCTTACTTCCTCTGTCCTGGAATAATGCGACAAAAACTTCTGTATTTCCTAATGAAAACAGCTTTCTAAATTTTAACGGCAAGTGTGTATTAATCTAAAATATAGGCTACAATGCCAATATCAATTCAGAGAGAATCACGTTGCCCCTGATTCAATGTCGCAACCCACAACTCAATCTGACAACGCCGATCTATCAATGAAATAATATTGAAAATGGCGTAAACGCCAATCAATACATTCAATACTTCTATGTAAAAAAAAATTTGAAATTATTAAGATTTCCACAGCTACTGTTTTTAACCAAAATCCACTTAGTGTTAAAGTTCATATGCTGATTTTTGGTTGATTTTTTGTACAGTTGCTGAGCTCGATTTTTGGCAAAGCCCTTACTTAAGGGTTAATCAAAAAAAGGTAAATGTTGAGTTTATTATCAAATATTGGGGACAACAAAATACAATAAAGAAAAAGTTTGTATCCGTTCAGTAATTCAAAACTTACGATCCAGAGTGGATATTCAGACAACATTGATGAAAGTCGTACCTGTAATCAGGGTTTAATTGATAAGTGTTCTACTCGACACCCAATATTGAAAACTAAATTACATTTCTATGTTGCTATAGTAATCACCATTGTATACTACCCTTTGTCTTGTTGCATGGTTCAGTCGGCAGAGCGATAGTTCCCCAGTCCGATTCACGCATTCCATCGGTTGAACGTTAGTTTGAATCCCACTCAAATAATACTTTTTAAAGTAATTACAAAGTACTCGCGAGATTTTCCTCCCAGCAAAGAGCCCGGTCTTTTCCCTCAGTTAACCTGACAAAGTCAACTTTAAACTGAAATAATCTTGAATATGACGTAAAACATCATTCAATCGACCAAAACATGGGTTAATGGAAGGAAAGATTGATTGATGTTTTACGCTGCCTTCAAGATTATTATTTCACTTTTATGGTGGCGCTGCCAGGTTTAGTGGGGGGGGGGGGGGGTAATCCCCAACCTTAATTTGGCGAATACCTGGCAACTCTTCCACATACGTCAATCAAGTGAAAAATCCACTCAGAATTTTTTCCCCACATCGATGGAGGGCTTGTTTCGGAATGGGTACTGTCACTCTAACCGACTAAGCCATCGAGGCCCTTTGGAAGGAAACTAGACTAATAAATGATTCAGTAATATATTTGGTAAAAAGGTATCTGTTATCTTCAAAGTATATAAAAAGCCTGTGTCTCTCTTGTACGTAGCTCCCAACTGTTTTTCCCTTTCAGCCAAGAGGTGATGCCGCTTCATCTGCTGATAGCCTCAGTTCCAAAGTCAATCCAAACCGGTGCGTTAACATACAAAACTAGATTGGCGTTGTAAGCCGCTCTCAAGATTATCTCACGTAAAAGGCAAGGTGCTGTCGCTGCCTGTGAATCACTGCTGTTTGGTGGCGCCTTCAACAGCTGCCTGTTAATCACTGCTGTTATATGGCGCCTTCAACAGCTGCCTGTTAATCACTGCTGTTAGGCGGCGCCTTCAACAGCTGCCTGTTAACCACTGCTGTTAGGTGGCGCCTTCAACAGCTGTCTGTTAACCACTGCTGTTAGGTGGCACCTTCAACAGCTGCCTGTTAACCACTGCTGTTATGTGGCGCCTTCAACAGCTGCCTGTTAACCACTGATGTTAGGTGGCGCCTTCAACAGCTGCCTGTTAATCACTGCTGTTAGGTGGCGCCTTCAACAGCTGCCTGTAAACCACTGATGTTAGGTGGCGCCTTCAGCAGCTGCCTGTTAACCACTGCTGTTAGGTGGCGCCTTCAACAGCTGACTGTTAACCACTGCTGTTAGGTGGCACCTTCAACAGCTGCCTGTTAACCACTGCTGTTATGTGGCGCCTTCAACAGCTGCCTGTTAACCACTGATGTTAGGTGGCGCCTTCAACAGCTGCCTGTTAATCACTGCTGTTAGGTGGCGCCTTCAACAGCTGCCTGTTTATCACTGCTGTTAGGTGGCGCCTTCAACAGCTGCCTGTTAACCACTGCTGTTAGGTGGCGCCTTCAACAGCTGCCTGTTAACCACTGCTGTTTGGTGGCGCCTTCTACAGCTGCCTGTTAATCACTGCTGTTATGTGGCGCCTTCAACAGCTGCCTGTTAACCACTGCTGTTAGGTGGCGCCTTCAACAGCTGCCTGTTAATCACTGCTGTTAGGTGGCGCCTTCAACAGCTGCCTGTTAATCACTGCTGTTAGGTGGCGCCTTCAACAGCTGCCTGTTAATCACTGCTGTTAGGTGGCGCTTTCAACAGCTGCCTGTTAATCACTGCTGTTAGGTGGCGCTTTCAACAGCTGCCTGTTAACCACTGCTGTTATGTGGCGCCTTCAACAGCTGCCTGTTAACCACTGCTGTTAGGTGGCGCCTTCAACAGCTGCCTGTTAATCACTGCTGTTATGTGGCGCCTTCAACAGCTGCCTGTTAACCACTGCTGTTAGGTGGCGCCTTCAACAGCTGCCTGTTAACCACTGCTGTTAGGTGGCGCCTTCAACAGCTGCCTGTTAACCACTGCTGTTAGGTGGCGCCTTCAACAGCTGCCTGTTAATCACTGCTGTTAGGTGGCGCCTTCAACAGCTGCCTGTTAATCACTGCTGTTAGGTGGCGCCTTCAACAGCTGCCTGTTAATCACTGCTGTTAGGTGGCGCCTTCAACAGCTGCCTGTTAATCACTGCTGTTAGGTGGCGCCTTCAACAGCTGTCTGTTAACCACTGCTGTTATGTGGCGCCTTCAACAGCTGCCTGTTAACCACTGCTGTTAGGTGGCGCCTTCAACAGCTGCCTGTTAAACACTGCTGTTAGGTGGCACCTTCAACAGCTGCCTGTTAACCACTGCTGTTAGGTGGCGCCTTCAACAGCTGCCTGTTAATCACTGCTGTTAGGTGGCGCCTTCAACAGCTGCCTGGAATTATTGGTTATTACTAACGATATCCCAAGCCCCGTGTAGGAGAGGGATAAATAAGACGGTCAATTCGAGAAAAGCAAAGTTGAATTTTATGATCTTGTTTTGTCAAATAATTAAACGTCAAATGAAATATGGTATTTCCATTGTTTTATTTACCAATATCAAAATTTGACTTTGGCGGAAACTAAATTTTGAAGCGATAGATTCAATTTGCAAAAGAAAATATTTGAAAATCGCTTGGAAACTGCTATTTCACTTGTAAAACATTTCCACCGCCAAAAAAAAGTTCCCAACGCAATTGGGAATGTTTCCTTTGCGATGAAAATATTTTCTCAGTGGAGGAAATGTTAACATAGTCTCCCTGGTGAGTTCTACAATAGGAGAAATTTTATTGGGAATACTTGTTTTAATTGATGCCTGATTTGGCGCTTCTCTCTTTCTGCAGGTTGTCAGAAGACGACGAAGAATGTACAATGCTACCTTGTGAAATTTGCGGAGTCTTATTCTCTATGGAATTCATTATACAACACCAGGTTAGTTTGTAATCAAGCCGCATGTTTTGCACTATTTATATTTGTCGCAACACTTTTTTTGTCTGTCAAAATCTCAACAAAAACATTTAGCTGCACTCATGTGTCTTATACACTTTTACTTTCTTTCTTGTCAGCCGGTAAGTTATAAACGATTAAGTTGGTGGGGGGGGGGGGGGGGGGGGCGACGACGATTAATGTATTATGCATGTTAAATGTTTCCGTACATTAAAATGTAGTCTGGTAGTTAACGTATATACCATTGTTTTTAAAAAAATTACAAGAACTTATGATGGGGTATAAAGGTCTAAATGATATACCTGTTTTTAACACAATTAGAAACTTGTAATAAATGTTTGAAACTCTCTTTAAACGTGGGTTCCATACTAAACGTACAGGTGTCGAAAGCTCGTGTTGTTCAAGACAACTTACTACGTGGTGTTATCATTAATTAGAAACTTGTCTTCATGGTTATTTAAGATAAGAAGATTTTCCGTGCCCGTGTGTTTTAGTGTTCATATATATAATAATATGAATTCTATTGATAAAAGTTGGCCTTAATGAAACACCAATATATTAAATAAGATATACTTGTCAGGGCTAAACCACTTGCCTGTTTTCTGCCTATAGGTATTTCTGGGGGAACCAGCATTTTCACTTTCGTTTTCCATGATCCTATTGGGTTCAATCTCAGTGTTCCGGAAAATTGTGCTGACTAAAGCCAATTTCTGGTTGCTTTTATTATCATGCGAGACGAGAACCAATGCAATGTCACTCAGATGCTCTACGGTGTAACCATAAGTAGTCGTGGGGGGATAGGACACAGCTTAGAACAGCAGGCCTCATCATTTGTTTTAAATTCTGTTTCTCGTGTTTCAGGTAAAATGTGATGAGGACCCAGAACAAGTTGCAGTAGCCTGGCTTAAAACACTATTGATGTTTCTTCAGGATAAGCAAGGCATTTGGCAAAAGGCCAATTGGATGTAGAAAACTGAAGTAATGTGTTCGCCATCATGCAGTCAATGACACTACATTATTATTGGACACTACGGATTCAGATGTAATCGTTTTTGACATTGTAGCTCGTGGGTTGGAGCGTTGTGACTTCGCTTTAGCCATGTTTCCTGACCCAGCGCCTTTTTGGCGTTCTATCGCATGCCGAGCCTTATGCCGACATTTAGACGGTGGGGGGAGGGAGGGATTTGGGTGATCTTTTAGTCGGTTGGTACTTTTTTCGCCCTATGACCTTAGCTATTGAGTACGACGTTAAGCCCCAATCAATCATTGGCATTGTATATCAACATTACTGATTACAGAATAGATTGGCCCATCATATTCAAATGGTTGGCAGGGCAGATCCAAGTAGATGCTTAGTTAGGAGTCCTATCAACTCTGTTTATGTCAATAGTGTTTAGTGCCGGATTTATATTTCATTTTTTATTTCAATGTTTTTTACACCATGTACATGTATTTGTAAATATCCAGGTCTATGGCCAAAGTATAAAGCTGTTACACTGACAAACACACTTTGGCCATAGAGTTTGAATATGTATAACATATACTAGCCATAGCTGAAGATGCGTAAGCATTGTCAATGTATTACAAAGTGTTCCAGGAAATTTTACTGACTAAGGTCAAGCTCATGTCTGTCGTCAACCTAATGAAATACCATGGGTTTAGTTTATTACAACTTATGATGGGATATAAATGCTTAAATGATATACCTTTTTTTAACACAATTAGAAACTTGCCTCCATTGGTATTTTAGACAAGAAGATTTTCCCTGTGCCCATGTGTTTTAGTGTTCAGAAATATAATACTAACGAAAAATGGTTTTATTTACTTTGAGAGAGCCAATCGGCTCATCTTGGGCAGCTGATAAGAAATCGTTGCCCTAAGGAAACCCAACACCTTCGACGAGCAAATCTTCCACATACTCGATCGAGTGAAAAATCCATTCAATTTTGTTTCCATTTTTATCTGGTCTGAGTGGGATTCGAACAGAAAACAATACGTATTTATTTGGACAAAATGTTACAAGAAATACATAATGTACGTTTATTTTTTTAGGCAATAATTAGTCAAATATCATTCCCGGCTAAATAGCCAGAAAAAAATCGGTCTCTATGGTGGTGAGAATCTAGCATAGGGCCTACACTCTCGAACATTTGCACCCCAGGCTTTGACGAATACAGAAGTAACAAATCGCCGATTGATGTTTTACGCCGTACTCAAGATAATTTCACTTAAATGGCAGCGTTATTAGGTTTAGTAGGGGAGGACTGATTGATCGATTATTGTTTTATGCCACACTCGAGATTATTTCAGTTATATGGTGACATTGCCAGGATTATACGGGGGGGGGGGGGCATGCTGTTTGCTCTGAAGAAATCTGCGGCGAGTACCAACTCTTTCACAAATGAAAATCCAGAGCAAAATTCCACTCAGAAAATATTAATTTGTTATGGGACTGGGGTTCGGGTAGCCCGAATCACTAAGGTAAAGTAATATCGATAGGTCTATACATCTAGTATTTAATACTCCACGAATATTTCATATTCGACCTAGTTCATTGGTCATGACAAAATATTTCCGAGTTTCGTATTTCTAAGATGTCCCACCGAGTTTTTAGGTCGGTTAATGTTTTACTAGGTAAAAACTTTATGGTTTGCTTATTTGTTGTGAAATTTGCGCCGCCGATTTTTTCGGCAGGTCTCCTTAAAAAATATCACTTTCTTACTATGGAAGTGACATGTCAAAACTTGTTCGACTAGCACAAAAGCATATAAACAATAGAATTGCCACGCATCGAATATGTTACCACGACCTATAGTAAAACTGAAAATCTTAAAAAAAGAAATCTTACCTTCAAGATTTCTATTAAGCGTTGTTGTTGTTGTCCACACTACGTTAGTACATTAATCATATCTCCCCGTGTAACAATCTAGAACTGACATCTACGCGTAAACCTCGAACCAGGTACCCCACGTGACCTATTCGGCTTAAACCTTAGCCTTCCAATCAATGATCGATCCTATAGTTAGTGGGCGGTGCTCGCGGTGATTGACGTGATCGATATTTAATTCTCGGCTATACCGCTGACGCCTTCATGAGAATCATCAACGGGACCCCCTGCTCGAATAAGCTTTTAACTCGCCTATCGAAAAATTTAACGCCCCGCTGGCCAAAGTCGCGAGAGTCGCTAAGTACCAATCGATCTATATTGTCACAGCTTGCTGTCAATTGATAATCTTTTGGTATACGGACTTTATGGAAATCAACTTTAAAAAACATAATAAATATGAAATACCACAGTAGTATTAATTGATAGACCTAAATACGAAAATATAAAAAAATAACAATGGAAAAAACGTACTTTTTTTCCCATATCACTAACAGACGCCCTGTGGGCGTTAAGCGGCCGCAACGGTCGCATAACGCCCGCAACGGCCGCTTAACGGCCGCAGATAATGCTTAAAGTGGCCGCTTAACGCGCGCAGGGCGTCTGTTCGTGAATAGTTAGCAACGCGAGGAAATACCGATTTCTCTCAAGAGTAGAATTGAAATCAATTGAATATTCTGATTGGCACAATATATAATGGTAAAATATAATGTTTAAATGCGTTTTGCTAAGATGGATAATAAAATAACGAATGTATAAAAACAGTAAAGCTATATTCCATTATGCATCAGTTAGCGACCAGATATTTACACTAATAAAATCCAAATAATGATATTACAGTAATTGTAACCAACATGTTTATCGTTCTGATTGCCTAGCAGCCTAAATTTTGGTCCTTGGTACTATTTTGCCCATATCACTAACAGACGCCCTGCGGGCGTTAAGCATTAGCTGCGGGCGTTAGGCGGCCACTTTAAGCATTATCTGCGGTCGTTAAGCGGTCGTTGCGGGCGTTATGCGGCCGTTATGCGGACTTCATGCGGCCGTTATGCGGCCGTTATGCGACCGCTTAACGCCCGCAGGGCGTCTGTTAGTGATATGGGCAAAATATTACGTTTTTTCCATTGTTTTTTTTATATTTTCGTATTTAGGTCTATCAATTAATACTACTGTGGTATTTCATATTTATTATGTTTTTAAAAGTTGATTTCGATAAAGTCCGTATACCAAAAGATTATCAATTGACAGCCAGCTGTGACAATATAGATCGATTGGTACTTAGCGAGTTAAAAGCTTATTCAAGCAGGGGGTCCCGTTGATGATTCTCATGAAGGCGTCAGCTGTATAAGCCGAGAGTTAAATATCGATCACGTCAATCACCGCGAGCACCGCCCACTAAGTATAGGATCGATCATTGATTGGAAAACTAACGTTTAGGCCGAATAGGTCACGTGGGGTACCTGGTTCGAGGTTTACACGTAGATGTCAGTTCTAGATTGTTACACGTGGAGATATGATTAATGTACTAACGTAGTGTGGACAACAACAACAACGCTTAACAGAAATCCTGAAGGTAAGATTTCTTTTTTTAAGATTTTTAGTTTTGCTATAGGTCGTGGTAACATATTCGATGCGTGGCAATTCTATTGTTTATATGCTTCATTGTGCTAGTCGAACAAGTTTTGACATATCACTGGCTCGCTGGCAAACTACGGGCTTTATCAATCCAATACGTCACTTTGTCGAGACTGCACAATTACCACGTGTCACCTCGGTTGTATATTTATCGTTCTAGCTGGTGACTTTTTAAAACGATGTCTTTGTAAAATGTTTGACTAACTTTCTTATTGTTTTCCATTACGTCTTAACGCTAACGCTCAACGTCTTAACGCCTTCATTCTATTGTTTTCTATCGAAAATCACTTTCTTAACGTCACTCGCTATTTTATTTTTACTCATTTTCTTTAAATTTTCTCGATCAAAGTTCACTTTTTTTCCCTGATTTACATCGTAGTATACATCTTCTCTAGCCAAGATAAAAACCTACATGTCCCCATTCCGTGTTTCTACCTTGGCAGACAGCTCTACTCAAACCCGAAAAGCGAACAGCTCGTTTTGATTGGATGCGAGCAAAACTTCTCGCAGCTAATCAAAACGTCCGGCACTAACACTCCCCCAACTGGCTGAGAGATAACGTAATGGCGACTGTCAATGTTAGTGTATGTCGATTGTGTCACCAAATTTTAAGCAAGAAAGACAGGCGATTGCTTTTTGGCGAGACGTTTCTTGTTCGGAAACAACTAAACGAGGTGGTTGGACATGAAGTCAGTGTAAAAGACGTAGGGTCCGATTATGTTTGCAGCAAGTGTTTCTGTCGTTTGAACAAGCTGTCGAAAATCGAGTTTGACATTTCAAACAGAGTTTCTCAGTTGAACTCACAACGTTTCGGTCTCCTTGCCGAACTGCGCGAGAATTACAGACAAGGTAAAGAGGCATGTGAGCGGACAGTGAAATTGAAAACACCAGAGAAAGAGAAGGGAAGGGAACCCTTCAAAGCAGCCCTACACCAAGAAAAGTGAAAGTCCCTGGACCACTGGTTACTCCCGAGTCGGTCAGACATCGCCGTCAACAGTCACATGAAAACCAAGCACTTGGCCCGGCCATCAACCCCAGAAAGCGACTGTTGCTCGATTCACCACTAAAGGTTAAACAGTCGTCATCCAGCCATCAAATGCCCAAAGCCAGCAGAACAAGGAAAGAATTTACACCTGGCAAAGTTAAGGTAATAATGTTTTTAAAATCAAAATAGTTTTATTAATATTACTTCTACATATATGACTTTCTTAAATATTATTGATCAAAGTGGCAAGAGCTGCCAAATTTTGATACTGTGACGTTAAAACAGAATGTTGAAATTATTTGCTATTTTTCTCAAGACGTATAATTCAGAAGCTTTTTAGTGCTTCTAGTCTCGGGAATGTACAATAAAGTATTTGTTTGAACTTACTTTAGGATAGAATGGTCGTCCCGGTTATTTAAATTTTGTTTACTTTTCGAACACAATTCCGGTTCATACAGGCCACATACTGTATCTTTCCTCATTCCAACGCCAATCATTTAGTTTTTCAATGGCTTTCAAAGCCTCTTACTGTCATGACGATCAGAAATTATGAAAAAGTGTGAATTTTGGCAGCTCATGCCACTTTAAAGACTAAGAAGTGGCATCAGCTGCCAAAAGAGAATGTTGAAACTATTTGCTATTTTTCGCGAGAATTGCAATTCAGAAGCTTTTTAGTGCTACTACTAGCTTCGAGAATCTAGTTTGTAGGGTAAGCTTAGTTCAATTACCCAAACTTATGGTTATATTACATACCAATGTTGCAATTAAAAAAAAAAACACATTATGACCATACGTTTAGTAAAATGGAACTAGGGTAAGCCTAAAGAAGTGTTTTTATATTTATGATCACTAAAACACACGGGCACAGGTAAAATCTTCTTGTCTAAAATAACCATGGAGACAAGTCTCTAATTGTGTTAAAAGAGGTATACATGTATCATTTAGACCTTTATACTCCATAAATTGTTGTATCAAACCAAACCCATGATATTTCAATAGGTTGATAACTGACAGGAGCTTAGCCTTGGTCAGTAGAATTTTCTGGATTCCTTTTATAACACGTTGACAATGGTTACGCATCTTTTTAAGTGATTTATAATCTTTTTCATTTATAAGATTATTATTGCATATTTTATAATATCTTTTAGATTCAAGTCCCAATTAGTTTGTGTTCGCCATGTTATATTGGATATTACATGTAGACCCCTACCAAGATTTGGCCTACAAATCTCAAATTTATTTCCACGAAACTTTCTATTCTATAGCAAACGCACATGTATGATGAAAAATGTAAACAATATCTCACATATCCCTTTTAGCTGTCTCTGGTAAGAAATGTCTATTTCCAGCAGTATAAAATACCATTTCTTGGCTGTTATGTGAATAACGAAATTCCTGAACTCATATTTTAGATTCTTGTAATATAACCATAATAAATAATACTCAGCAACATACTTTTTCTCTCATTCACAAAATTGGTATGTCCTGTGTATCCCATCAGATATAAAGTAGGGCCCCACATACATTATGGTGAATTTTAGAAGCTCAAGTTATTCAAATCATATTTTGCAGGTAACTTACAGATCTTCAAGTAAGACCAAAGTCACATCTAGACTGGTTAAAGACATTGGTGTGAAGGATGTAGTGAAGTGTTTAGCCAAAGGTAACTCTGCTTACCGAACATGTAATAAAATTATCAATTCCTCACTACAGAAGCCAATGGAGGACTGCCTACTTAACAAACTAAGAAAAGAAATGGCACGTTTGTGTGGAAAGGATTCAGTTCTTTGTGAAATTTCAAGTTCTGATTTGGAGGACTTCACATTTGAGATGGTGGTGAACCAGGTAGAAGAGTGTGCCCCATTATTACACAAACTGATACAAAGTTTCACAAAGGGGTCAGTTAAAATGGAAGCTGTTGTAATGGCAATTATGCTGCGTTGGAGAAATAAAAAATGTCGAGGTTACACCACATTATAGCTCAGGTTTTAGACCATGGAGGAGCTACAGATGAGGTAAGTCAAATGTTTAGGTATTTATTTTTAAATGTTTAGTTTTTTCCTACCAGTGTCCAGAACCAATACATTATATATACAGTGTGGACATGTAGGTGCCCAATAAAATCAGTGCACTATTTTGTTTCTTGTATAGAATTCTTTTAAATCATCTGGTTATCATTATATAAACTTTATTTTTTTTCTAAGTACTATGCATACAAACTCCTTATACATGCAATATGCAAACTAAATTGAAATTTCTCTCATTCTAGACTATTGAAATCATGGAGAAAATAGGATTGAGTGTTGGGCCATCGTCCCTTGCAAAAAAGCGAACTCATTTGGAAGAAAGCCAAAGCAACAAAATCCAGAGGTTACTTAAAGATGGGAAGAAAATACAAGAGGACATCTTCCAGAAATCTTCTTCAGTTGGTAAGTCAACTACAGTTAAGGAACCAAGAAGCTGTCAAATCTTGGGTGATAATGTGGATATCACGAGAACGCGAAGTCAAATGACAAAGGACCGTCAAAGATTGAGCTGGCATTGGTTTCTTTTGATGTGTGCATCAAACAGAGTGACATTTCCCACTTTACCCGATGAGGGCCCTCAAAATGAGATACTATCAGTAAATAACAGCACCTTTATCCAAAATCTAACCGAGCAATCCAGCCTTGAGGAAAACTTAATTCATCACATTCATGTCCTTGTAAGAAATGTTTGAAACTCTTTTTAAACGTGGGTTCCATACTAATGATAAAAAATTAAAGACATCACCACGTCCTCAGTTGTTTTTAACAGTTACACTTGACGAAGGCACCGGCACAGGTGCCGAAAGCTCGTGTTGTTAAAAACAACTGAGGACGTGGTGATGTCTTTAATTTTTTATCATTAGTATGCATGTCCTTGTAGAGTATATTCCTTGCTTTAAGGAATTTGAAAAATGCATTCCAAAGCTTATCGACCATCCCTATATAAAAGAAACAAGTACAAAATCTGACTTTGCAATTTTGGACTTATTAGACAAAAGTGAAAACAAAACTGATGAAATGATTTGCATCCTTAAAGACATCCATGAAAAGTATATCCCCCATACTGAGGGTGAAGACCCATCTGTTATTAAGAAAACTGTGTTTGGTGGAGATGTTTTGACAAATGAGAGAGCATATCAAGCACAACTTGCAATGTTGAATAGCCCCACTGATTTTACACGTCTTCAAGAAGTAGTGCATCGACCGGAAGGACTTCACAGAATGATGAACTTCTTGCTGGTATTTCTTGTATTGTTAGCAGTTAATTTACTGCGTCCAGCATGATGTACCAACAGAGTTTTGTTATTCACAGTTGTGTTCATCTTAATCCCTGTTCCTGGTTCTTCACCCATGGTGATTTGAGTTTGAATTTGATACTAACTTTTTCTAGCACTTTGTTTTGAATGAATTACACAGTTTGTTCTAATAATTCATGCATGCTTACTATCTTGTTAACCATGTCACTTGAATTAGTGTCTTCGTTTAATGACTCTGTTTTAAATTTTCCAAATACCTTATTACTCAGCATTGGAACATTTTAATTCAGTTCTTACTTCATCCAATAAGTGAATAATTAGAAATATATGTTTGAATAAAAACAATGTTCAGTTGTTACCAATAGGAAATGAATAAAGCTTGAATCAGCATTTGATAGATTGCATATATTCCAATTCTTTATTTTTTCTTCAACAGTTCATATACCAGAGGTTTTACCAGGCTAAATCTGCAGGGGATGCTGGAACTTTGTATCAGCTCCGAAATGTGATGGGGAGACTGGATGTCAGTGGTAGCAACAAAATAAATGAGGCATACAGGTATAGACTTCATAATTTACTTTGTTAAGTAAGCCTGAATTGCTCTTCACTCAATTTTTCCTGACAAACAATGTACATGTATTATCCCTTTGCCAGTGTGACTTTTTTTTCAAATATTATATAACCAGGATCATTTTTGAATAACTTGACTGGCATGTAATCTTCAAGTTTTGATAAAATAAAAAATACCAATTCAGATAGAGGAGGTTAATTGTCCAGAGTATTTGCCATTTGTTAATAATATATTTTTCTCTCTGACAGAGCCCATTTAAGCTTTGTAGAGGATACATTGGACAGTTACATTGTTGGTTGTTGTATGCATATGCTGGGAATGGAAGATATTGATGATGAACCACAAGTACATCCTTTATTCTCAGAACGCGACCAACATGATTACATATATGAAGTGGCTAAGAAGATTTTGAGCATATATGTCAAAACGTCAAAAGGTTGGCTTACGTTTATCAATGAGTTATTTGCATTTGACGATAACATTAACATGGAATTAACATCGTCCAATTTTTATACGCCCGGCTTGAAAAGCGGGCTGTATTATGGTATCATCTCCGTCCGTCCGGCAGTCCGGCGTTCGCTTTCGCTTCCGCTCCATAACTTCTAAAGTTTTGATTCCATCTGCACAATTTTTTCTGAGTATATACCTTATGGGTAGAAGGTGTGTCGCAAACTATTTTTAACATCACTGGTTACATAATATGGGAGTTATATTGGATTATGTAATATTCCCTTCCGCTCCATAACTTCTTAAGTTTTTATTCCATCTGCACAATTTTTTCTGAGTATATACCTTATGGGTAAAAGGTGTGTCGCGAAGTATTTTTAACATCACTGGTTACATAATATTTGAGTTATATTGGATTATGTAATATTCCCATACACTCCATAACTTCTAAAGTTTTGATTCCATCTGCACAATTTTTTCTGAGTATATACCTTATGGGTAGAAGGTGTGTCACAAGCTATTTTTAACATCACTGGTTACATAATATGGGAGTTATATTGGATTATGTAATATTCCCTTCCGCTCCATAACTTTCAAAGTTTTGATTCCATCTGGACAATTTTTTCTGAGGATATAGCTTATGGGTAGAAAGTGTGTCAGCTTCCTTGGGTAATTTAGTGATAGCTATGGTGGCCAAAACCTAAAAAGTTTAGAATTATAATTATTTCTCTGTTTTAAAGGCTCTTCAATTCAGTTTTATTACCCATATGGTAAAGCAAATATAGCTGCTTAAAGATATGTTTGACAATATTCATAAACCTGGCTGTAAGTGTAAACAGATAAGACTTATTTATCTGTATATTTACACACCATTGACCATCTCAGAGATTAGGCTCTGTTCAAATATACCTATATAAAATGTGGCAAACATCCTGGTCAGTGATTGAACCCACTGACCAGTCAGAATTAGCTGGACTCCAAGCTGAAGACCTGGACATTTAACACCAGATGAGATTTCATATTTGAAGGACCCATTGCATATATTCAAAAATATATATATGGAAGCATTTGTTTTGGTATGGCTGCAGTGACTGTGCCTTTCCGGGCGTATTTAAGGTTTCCCGAAACTCTTGTTATGATTCATGATAATCCAATTTGCACATAAGTGTGGCTACCATTCAGCTGATTACACTATCAGAGCTTGTTTTAGGTACATTGTAACAGCTGGTGACTTTTGACAATTTGAATTTTGGTTTTAGCACAGTTTGTATTTTTGATGTGAACATAGTTGTAGGGATGTCGAATTGAGTTAACTTCACAAACGTGTCATTCAACATTAGTTGATCAATTAATAAACTGGTAGCATCTAAGGCACACGGCCGAGTGGAACATCATAGGCTCAGTCAGATTTACAGGCACTTTAACCATGGCTTAATGACATTATTCTTTTGAACCTAGATATCTGGTCAATGTATTTTCTATTTAATATTTTCAGATGTGCAACGACTTCAAGAGGCTGCTGAAAAACTCAACGAACAGACTGAGAGGTTGGAGGCCCTATTTGACCAGGAAAGACAGTTGTATGTTTGCACTTGTGATAAACAATATAAAACTCCAACTGGGATCAAACAGCATCTTATTAAAATTCATCAGTGGGATTTTCAACCTACAGAGGATGATCCATCACATAATTTAGACCATATTGCCGTGTATCGATCTTCTTTTATGAAGTGTGCCCTAATACTCCGTGACACTAAGGATGCTTTTAAGCTTGGGGACGGTGAGAGAATTTTAAGAAATGCTAAATATGAAATGCTGTGTGCAGACGTGGCAGGTCATACAAAGTATCGCCTGTGGCTGTTTCATTGCATATTGTGTGTCCCTTTTGAGTCCAAGGCAAGCTATGGAATATAAATGGAATTGCACATCAAACATCAGTGGAGGTATAAATACTAACATTCCCAATGACAATTTGGTTGAGCTTTTTGTTCAATCCGTAAAGAAAAAAATTGCTCAACAAGGATCTAATGCAACTTACATAAGTGCAAGAAAAGCCACACTTGCACCTCAGGTACAGGACTCAATTAGAGCAAACATTTTCAAACAGAGTGCTGTCAAACCTGCTGGGAAAAGAAGGCCTAGTGTCAGCAAACACAAGGATGTTCGTCTAGCCGTTGTTGAACTTGGAAAATCCAAGGTTTTTGATAACATTTCTGGTCGTCAGTTTGATGGTTTTCCTAAATTTAAAGATGTCTTTGATTGCGTGAGGGTAAAGCAATTATGTGACTGGCTAACAGAGAAAAAAAATTGCTTCTTACCAGCTTTTGTAGCTAATTCAGACTATTTATATTACAATACATGGATCGGAGCCCGGTATTGGATAGATTGGATATATTACATGGTTTTCAGCGCGCCAGGCTATCTGTCTGTTCTACATGTGTTGTTATGTTTAAGGGTTTTCTCTTAATTAGTTATTTCATTGGTTTCTGTTCGATACAGATTTCATAGTAATTTTTTAGTTTCTAACGTAATTTACCAGTTTAAAATAAGATTTTTCTTCATTACTGCACATATAATTTTAATTTTTTTTAAGCCCCGTCTAAAGGTTGCCTACAAACATAGTTCAGTGGTCACACAGGTGATATAGTTATATTTCAGTTTAGAGATATGCCTATTAAAAAGAGAGACTTGTCACGTTATGTTTCTATTGGTGTTCAGTTGTGGCTTGAAGTGAAATTATCTGGTCTATTAAACCCTCTGTGTAGCACAAAAAACATAAGGACATCCCATGCTACATTTGACACCATTGTTCAGTTCAGTTGGATAGTTTTGTTTCTTTACACATATGTCTACTTATTAAATAAATGTCTACTTATTAAATAAATAATGTTTTCTGTTTTTTATTTAAGTGTTGGTGGGGTGAAAGTGTTTTTTTCTGGGATAATCAATTTCTTTGATTTTGTTTTAAATCGTGTGAAAACATCATGCTCACAGTTTGAATTTTGAAGGAAAAAAGTTAGCATGGTGATTTTACAATTTGTTGATAATCATTTACAATAAGAATGTTCATTCTGAATTCTAAACCAGGGTATCACTACGGAGGTCTATAAGCGTCATGTGTGGAAATTTGGTGTTAACTTCCAGTGGGTTTTTTTGGCCATTATTTGAAATTTACTCCAGTAGGAAAAATCACAAGGAAAACATTTCCACCACGATGAGAAATGTTTCCCTTCTGTGGAAATGTTTTACAAGTGATTAAATGTAAATTAAAGTTTTACTTAAGGTATGATTTTTTTTATACACTTTTGCTTTTCTTAAAGTCTCCAGATTGTGTAAAATTCCTAACACTGGAAATATAAAATGTCCACCTATGACGACAGCAAATAATATATTAAAGTGGCATGAGCTGCCAAAATGTTGATTGTTTGGAGTTTTACGCCGCGCTCAAGATTATTTCACTTATATGGCGGAGTTGCCAGTTTTATTGTGGGAGGAAACCGGGCCCTATGCCCGGAGGAAACCCATGACCTTCCACTGGTAACTGGCAACCATCCCCCATAGGTCGTTCGAGTGAAAACCCAGTCAGAAAATTTTCCAATTTCTTTTGGACTGAGTGTTGATATTTTGATGATGAAACAGAATGTGGAAATTATTGGCGATTTTTCTCAAGACGTATTATTCAGAAGCTGTTTAGTGCTTCTAGTCTCGATAATGTACGATAAAGTATTGTTTTGAACTAACTTTGGCTTAGAATGAATGAAAGGTCGTCCTGGTTATTTAAATTTTGTTTACTTTTCGAACACAATTCCGGTTCGTATAGGTCTCATACTGTATGGATTTTCCTCATTCCAACGTTAATCATTTAGTTTTTCGGTGGCCTTCAACGCCTTTTACTGTCGTGACGATCAGAAATGATGAAAAAAGTGTGAATTTCGGCAGCTTATGCCATTTTAAATGAAAAATAACCAATGAGAATTGCACTTTCAGGGTGGTATGAAAAATGACCACACCTTTTTTATTGATTTCATTCATAACTGCCTTTTAAAAGAATACCTCCCTCAATATAGTTATAAAACAGCTTCATCACATAAAAACCTGTATTCTGCACCAAATCAATTCAGTCTGTATCAGAGTCTGAGTATTCTTCTATTAACTCTCGATCTCCAAACACTTCATTGATAGTATTGATGATTTTGACTGCCATAACATATGACCAACAAGCAATATGAGTCATCACATCTTCTGGATTAAACAGAATTGAAGCTTTCATACAAATATCCTGTATGACTGGATCTGAAAGTCCATGTATTAGCTCACTAGTGAATAAACCTGTACCTGAACTCTCTAATGAATACCTTAGTGATGTAAGCTTCTGTAAGAGAAAGGTTTTGTTTTCCTTACTAGCTTCTCGTTCAATCTCATCCTCGAACTCTGGTTCAATGTGATGATATGGGTGAGGTTGTGGACAATTTTCAGTTCCACATTTGCACTGAGAAGCACAAACATCACAGCAATTATGAAATGGAACAATTTGTTTATTTTTGCACAAATATTTGTCACACAGTTGCTTGTGTCGACAAGAGTTTTCTTTAACAAGTCTCACAAGCTCCGTTTCAACAAGTTTCAAATGTCCCTTATGAAACTTGAACAGGATAAGTTCATGGGAAAATTTGCCATCCCGACCAGCACGACCCATCTGCTGTACAAAAGTATCCAATTCTCTTGGTAGACCATAGTGCACCACATTATATAAATCCTTAAAATTCACTCCCATTCCTGCTGCATTTGTACAAATAAGTATTCTAATATTTCCTTCACTGCAACCCATGTCATTTCTAATCTTTTCTTTGACCTTCTCGTAGGTTTGGCTATGATACATATCAACCCATAAACTGTTGAATCCAAATTTGAAGGCAAAGCACTGGTATATTTTCGAACAGTCAGCAATAGATGGACAGTAGATTACATGCCGAGGGAATGTAACACCTTCTTTATGAAGTCCATCAATCAGCCATTTAAATGTATCACTAATTGGAGAGGTGTTAGCAATGTTCTGAACAGTTACTTTAATATTTTCCCTATCTGGGGAATCCAAAACAACAACTGCATTGGGACAAAAGTTCAATTTTTTCATTATTGCTCGTCGTTGCACAGGACCTGAGGTTGCAGTTAAAGCCACAAGAGGAACGCCTAAGCACAGGGAGCGTAATTCTCCAACCCTGGAAAACCACTTTCGGAAGGGTCCTTGTTCCGCTTGTCCTTCTCCCATGGAATTTAAGCAAATAACATTTAATCATAATCGCTATTCAATACTAATTTTTGCTGGTCAAAGATAATGACCGTCAGGTTCATCAGATTATAAAACTATTAAAACAGGGACATTTAACAATAATCTGGTAAACTTCCAAAAATAATGAGTATTGATTTGATTAGTTCTGAATACTAGAACATACAACATACTTTTACTATAAACATTTGAATTTTTTTTTAAAATAATTATCCTGGTCAAGAAACCCAAGTCGGTTAGTCCGGGTTTCTGACTCCAAAATGGCTATTTTTTATATTGATGGCCGTGTTTTGAAGTCCGGTATCATTGCATATGTAATATATATTACAAGTTATTCGTAAATATATTTAATATACATACCATTGAATAATTGCATGAGCTTCATCCACAACAAGAAGCTTCAGGTTTTCTTGATAGGGTGGCGATTTCAAAACATCTCGCCACTTCGTGTCACCCACTAAAACCTCAGGGCTAGCGAACACAAACGAAAAACTCCCATTTTGCAAATCCGCATTGATGACAGGGTCCTTTCCTATATAAGTTGCTCGAAATCCTAAACTTTCCAAGCGTTTGCACTGCTCCTCCATGATTGAAATCAAGGGGGCAATGATGACAACAACACAGTTCGGAAAAATTATCGGAAAACATCCAGTTTTGGTGCCGACAAAAACATCTTTGCCTCCTACTGCTGCTCCTACGGCCTTTTCTTGAGCATTTGTGAGCTGGTCAATCTTGAAAATATCGCATATTGTTTTACATTTCGCTGTCGGTAATAAGTTTTCAGTGGCAGCCATCTTGGACAATATGTATACCTTGAGCTTTTGTTTAATGAGTGCTGATTGGCCAAGACTCGGTAGGGGCAGGAAAGACAACTTTTACATTGCCACCAGTTGGCGCTGTTCGCTTTTCGGGTTTGAGTGGAGCTGTCCGCCAAGGTAAAACACGGAATGGGGACATGCAGATTTTAACTTGGCTTGCGAAGATGCGTAGTATAGTACGAGAATGGTTTTGTTGACGTCTGACACACGATCTGCCTTTTTATTATGTCATCATATCGGAGGATTCTATTGATTTAATGACGACGCTAATTTTCCAAACCGTGTTTTTAGACTCACTTTCTTAACAATTTTCTTTACGTCTTAACGCTATCGCTCAACGTCTTAACGCCTTCATTCTATTGTTTTCTACCGAAATCACTTTCTTAATTCCATTTTTACACATTTTTGTTAAATATTTCCGATTAAAGTTAAGATTTTGATCGATGTCATTCTCGTACTGTTGTACGAGATGCGATATTTCCCGGAAGCGCCTCCATTTTGACCGGAAGCGCCGCCATTTTACCGGAAGCGCCGCCATTTTGACCGGAAGTGCATGCCGCCCCCTTTTATGACGTCATCACTGCGCTCGTTCTGTCATATAGCTCTCTACTTGTTTTTCTTTTTATATCACTTTTCTCCTAAAGTAATGAAAGGATCTTCGTAAAATTTTATACACATTTAAACCCTATGGTCTCCCTGTGCAAATTGCACTTTTTTGCTCATTTGCATATTCAAAATGGCTGCTACTTGCCATTTTGCTTTTCTCCTTTTTTCGCTGTTTCGCCAAAGTAATAAAAGAATCTTCATCAAATTTTTCCGACAGGTTCCCCCTATAGTCTAGTTGTGCAACATCTATTTCTTTCGCTCATTTGCATATTAAAATGGCCGCTGGTGGCCATTTTGGGATTTTTACCTACATAGTTTGTGATCGCGGGATCTAGAAAACCAGCAGGCCAATCTTGATGACATGTTTTTGTGTTTGTTTCCCATATGGTCTAGTTGTGCAACATCTATTTTTTGGTCGCCTAATCATTTAAAATGGCCGCTAGGCAACAATTTTGTTTTTCTTCTTTTTTTTCATTTACCTCCTAAAATAAAAAAAGAATCTCCGTAAAATTTTGTGCGCAGATTAACTCTATGGTCTGGTTGTGCACTAAGCACTTTTTTGCGCATTTGCATATTCAAAATGGCGGCCGCTGGCCATTTTGTTTTTCTTCTTTTTGTCACTGTTCACATAAACCAATGAAAGGATCTTCGTAAATTTTTTGTACGCTATTTAACCCCTATATACTATATCAGAAATTAAATTTAATTTAATCTTAGTAAATTGAAATCGAACATTGTATATTTGGCAGCTCATGTCACTTTAAATATGTTAGTTTTAGGTGATTGTTTTTTTTTTTGTTTAAAAAAAAAGTCGAAATTAGTTTTTCTTTTAACTCTCAAGAAGTTAATGATTTCCCTGCTGTCCTCTCTTCAGAAATTAACTTGCCCTGCTATCCTTTTTTGGGGCTGGTAACTTTTACTGCATGTGCTATTTTTGACCTCTAATTGGAAGGCCTTTGAATTTTAATTCAAGGAATGGTCCGGGTTTCTGACTCCAAAATTATTAAAGTGGCATGAGCTGCCAAAATGTTGATATTTTGACGTTAATACAGAATGTTGAAATTATTGGCTATTTTTCTCAAGACGTATAATTCAGAAGCTTTTTAGTGCTTCTAGTCTCGAAAATGTACGATAAAGTATTGTTTTGAACTAACTTGGGCTTAGAATGAATGAATGGTCGTCCCGGTTATTTAAATTTTGTTTACTTTTCGAACACGTTTTCGGTTCATACAGACCACATACTGTATGAATTTTCTTCATTCCAACGCCAATCATTTAGTTTTTCGATGGCCTTCGAAGCCTCTTACTGTCGTGACGATCAGAAATTATGAAATAAGTGTGAATTTCGGCAGCTCATGCCACTTTTATTTTTAATACTAACGGCCATCCAAAATACGACCGTCAGTACAAAAAAGTCATTTTGTAGTCAGAAACCCGGACTATTCAAGGAAATGATTTTTTGGTTTACCCACTAGTACTCGCTCTTACAGGTGTGTATCTTTGAATGATTGAAGATTCCGAACGGGCTGAGAAAAAAAAAGAAAATGTCCAAATTTGTGGTAGGTTGTTTTCTATTAGGGTTGTTGCATTAATGTAGTCCACCAAAATACTTTCAAGATGTTTTTATTATATGTGTAACGAGTGTTCTTATAGCTTCTTTTTAGCTAAAATCGCTGTTATAACATGTATTTGTGATGGGATAACAGTGGGCAGTGAGTGGAAAATGCTCACCCAAAGAAATAAACAAGTTAAAGTATCTCAATTTTTACATCTGTCATTAATTTGGTTTTACGACAGAAGTATTTTACTTCGAAAGAAAGAGAAGTCAGTATTTGTACGAAACAGTTCTGGACCCCGATTGTCAAATATCAAATTCCAAAAAAGACTTTACTTCTAAAATTACATTGGTACATAGTATATAAGGCTCTAGTCTTATATTAAGATATGTTTTCATGCGCTGTTGGGTTTTTTCTTTTAGAATGAGAGCGATCAGGATGGAAGATTGACAGATGATTGTCTCCTACTTATTATTGATTATTTGAAACTGGACGACAGAATAAGGATAGAAAGAGGTGATTTTATATAGGACCCATTGATGATGTTCTATTTTTAAATCCGAAATATTATAGAAGATTCTTTGAGTTACTCAATGGTAGTCGACGGTACGATTTGAAAAGCTTTCAAATATTTCGCCTCAAGAATCAACAATAGTTTTTTCTTAATATAAGCATCACTTTGCACTGGAGTTCTCCCAACAGTTTAGTTCATCCTTTCCCATACGACACAGCCACAACGAGTTAACATAGAGCCAACGATTGTTGCATCGTTGGCCCACCATCGGCTTTGATTATTTTACTCATCGTTCTAACGTTAACCTTACCGAGGGTTTATGTTGGTGATTAGTTGGTCCAACTTTGATGAATCGTTGGGTCAGTATTGTACAGAGGTTGGTATGCTGTACTAGTGAACCATGTCGCGTAGGCATCAAATGCGGCCTGTCACGTTTTCCCAAACGGTGGATTTACAAACCAGTATATATTTCAGAGTCATTAGAGTGTTTTGTCTTTAGTTATTAGCGCCTCGAAATGATCAGAATCAACCTAGGTTTAAATGGTAGACTTTCAGAGTTGACTGGTGAGCTAGGCGTATGCTGATTGGGCGGTCGGGACTGAGCTATGCTTTGCTGTGAAGATGGCTGCGAAGTCACACGTTCTCAGATAACGCTTCTTAGCTTTCTATAGCACAGATTGACGAGGGAAAATCGTAGAGATATGGTTTTGGCACCGTTAGAAAGGAAAATTTAACACGCCTCTATTGTATTTACATAGTTCTTTCCTTTCCTCCTCCTTTAACCGAATGTTATTTTATTGTCGGACTAGAATCAACGTTCTTCATTGTGCCAACACCATTCAGTCAATGGCATCACCATGATCGAGCCATTGTAACGATGTAAGAACTACATTGAAACGACGTCACCCAATAAACCAATAAGTTGTTATCCATAAATAATTGCAAGAGAAAACCACTGTAAGTGTCAAGCGCCACGTACATGCATCTGATGATTGTCCCACTGTGTAGAGAGGCTGGTCATGACCATGTTTGGCCAAGTGTCGGTGACCAACACTAAGCCTACTATAAAACAGTCCACCAAGAACCACCGCTAACCATAAACTATGATAAGGCCAGCTATACCAACAAGTTACCGACGTTCTCGCCAACTTTGGCAGGCTGATGATTGATTCGCCGCTGAATGACAAACCATATAGTAACCTTGATTCAGTGTTGAACACCCATCCATTCAACAACTTCATGAAATACAAGATTATCAAACGAAATCTAATGCTGGCGTTGGTTAAACGTTGAATCAACACTGGAAACGTTGGAACTGCGAACGTTAACCAAACGTACCGACCGTATGTTAATGTACGTCCAACCTGTTTGTGCTTTCTGGGTAATTTGTTCGTCTGTCGCTCATAAAGAGCTGCATAATAAGATAAAGCCGAGAAATCTGGGCTCTGGAATCTGTATTTGCTTGAGCCCAGATTACTAGCATATTGAAAAAAATGATATTCTGGTGTCTTTCAAAAGAAATAAAAACGGCTGCGCATATTTCGCATCACATAAGCAAAGAATATATTATTTACCACAACAGTCTAATGTCAGGGAGCGTACAATAGAGTTTCAGCAAAAATTGGGACCGATTTTTCGAGCTAAATAAAAAATATATACACATTCAATGTAAAACGTGACGCTCAGCATTAATTTTGTTTCGTTTTTTTCCAGTGTGCAAAAAATGGAAGAGGCTATCGCTACAATCATGGGCCTCTCTGAGACATCTTGAGTTGAATGGCTTTAAAGGTAGGGTGTTTCGGAAGCTCATTCAAACCTGCCATCAGGAAAAGTCCTGTTAAGTAGAATCACAACTTCGATATGAAATATATATGATAAATACAAAAGAGGTATTTGGGTTGAGTGATACCAAAAATAAATGCCTGCTGATAAGTTTGAGATTGTAAACCTAAACCGAAATCCCGAAGTGAGATTTTATACATCCGTTTTGACGCATGCGTCGTGCGACGCCTTAGTATACAACGCGCGACGGATAGTATTAAAAAGCATTGCGTATGCATAGAGACGATAAGCTCCTATTGAACATAATTACTCTCTAATCGAAAAAGAGGTATTTTTGATTGTTTTCGTTAGTGGTAAATTTAGACTGCACCTAACCATCACCCATCGATACAGTTCGTTTTAACTAATAAAGGAGTAATCCACAGACCTACTGGAACTACTTATTAATTTCTACCGTTGACTTTCACAATGTCATAAGCCATATTCAAAGAAAAAATTGAATATGGTATTACGTTCATACCAATCTGTCCGCTTTCGCGTCCTAGCTATAATTCAGATTTATTTAATAGCAAAGTTCTAATTTGGGGTTTTTGACTACATGGACGACGACGTGTCGCGGTTCATTTTTGTTCATACATAGCTGGTTTTTAATATCAAGGCCTGTTTAGGCACCAGTCGGCAGCTAAAACGTTTCACAAAAGTGCAAATTCTGATATTATTTTAACTGGTTTCAATTTAATTGCAGGTCTTACTGATGAACATTTACTCTGTATTTTCACACGGGGCTGTAAAAATTTGACATCTTTAGATTTATCCGGATCTTTGCAATTGACACAGGGTTCTCTTGCTATTGTCGGTAGGTGTTACTTTATGATAATTATAAGAATGCAATCTACTTGTTGAAACCCGCGAATACTTTTTTTTTCATCGAATAGACTTGAAAATATCTTCGTCCATTTTGAAAATTGTGCCAAATCGTGCACGCAAACTATTTTTGCTTTTACTTCTTGACATATGTAACTCTATTAGGTAAAGTATCGATTGATGTTTAACACTGCACTTGTTCAGAATCTTTCACTTACATATGGGGGCGTTATAGGTTTAATGGGGGGGGGGGAGAAACCGGGCTCTTTATGCGGAGGAAACTCGTGACCTTCGGTAAGTACCTGGCAACTTAGGCGTTCTATTTCAATATTATTTGGTCTGAGGGGGATTGGAACCAGCGCCGATCGATGGTAAGTCCGTATGTTATCACTCTGCCGACTGAGTCACCGAGGCCCAGCAAAAAAAATGAATTGCACTCTGACTACACTCCCAGCTAATAATTGCTTGTTTCATTACAATAAGACGGCAATTGTCTTATGAAGCACTTGTATAGGGCAACTTCTACACCTAACTATAACCTTTTGTTTTTCGTCCAGCTCGCTTCTGTCCCCAGTTGAAGATTATAAACTTGACAAATGTACCTGCTACGAACGACACTCTAACAACTTTAGCTGACGGTTGTAGGAAACTTGAGGTAAGTTTGTATCTATACGAGAATCTTTTAAGAAAAGAAGCAACACGGCGGGCACAGCAAAATCCAAATTCAGTGAGTGAGTCTCCGTGCCCAAAGTTACTATAGCTTAATTTCCTGCTCAACCCCATGAATGAGTAGGTAAAGATAGATAGATCTTAAGCCGGACACAATCCTTCTGCCTGGGAATCGGGGCTTCAAATACCACTTAGTCTGACTGGATCCAATGAACTATATGCGTGGAATTGAGGTCACGTGGCATTTGATGTGCATCGAACGCCGCCATCACTAGTAGATGCCGCAATATCGATACAGGTCGGCCATGCAAGCGCTCATCGCTCAGCAATGGGGAGCTTTTTACAAAGTCAGATCCAAGCCAGCCAATGAGGAGTGTCAATTCCACGTATATAGTTCATCGACTGATCTTTACTCAATTTTACTATATGCAGTGGTTGTTACGGACTATTAAGGGCCGTTTCACAAAGCCGTGGCAACGTGCGATCAATCTCAGTTGCCATGACGTCGTATCTCTTAGTATCTATGGTATCCAGTGGCTACTAGGCTTCGTTTGCGATGCGACTGATTTATGAAACGAGTCCCAAGGTTCCCTCAAGGCAAAGACCCCGGTTTCCTCCCCCTAGAAAATTGAGATGATAACGTAAAATGACATTTACCATTCGCGAATCTACCAAATCATATGCCTTCTAAGGGGTTAAAATAAGCTCTACATGCGTAAAGCTCTAAATATTTATCAATACGCAAACCCACGGGTACAGAAAAATATGATATAGGTGTAACGCACACATGTCCCACAATAAACTCCTGGTAGCTAGAGTACATTTCATGTTACATTCTTATTTTTCACCAATATATTGGAGAACTGCTATACATAGAAATAATTGTACAAAAATATTGTTAGAACAGTTCCCACCCAAAACCTTCCATGTACCAAGCATCGAATTAAGTTAGCCCAATTTTGTTCTAAAATAAAACAACAGTTTACATTGTTTATGAACGAAAAATAATTTTTTTTGTCATCAGAAATTGTACATGACGAACAACAGAACAGCCGGAGGAAAGGGGTCAGTCTTTACAATTTATCTAAAACTTTTTGTCAAATTTCCATTTTCGTATTTTTCCGACTTTTATTGTTTACCTTTTTGAACATTATTATAGATGTGATTTTCACTCTTTTATTAAAGCCTATGGTCCGTATTTCACTCGTGTCCGTCATTACAACTGGTTGATATAGAAGGAAATCAGAGTCTAACTGGAGGGGTGAGTGTAACGTGTGACTAGCAAGAACTAAGCAACTCTATACCATTTTAGAATGGCCGTCATTTTACTTGATGACGTCATATTTACCCTTTCATTTGCATCATAGTCCTAAGTTAAAGTGGCATGAGCTGCCGAAAATCACACTTTTTTCATAATTTCTGATCGTCACAACAGCAAGAGGCTTTGAAGGCCATCGAAAAACTAAATGATTGGCTTTGGAATGAGGAAAATCCATCAAGTATGTGAAATGTACGAACCGAAAAGTAAACAAAATTTAAATAACCGGGACGACCATTCATTCATTCTAAGCCAAAGTTAGTTCAAAACAATACTTTATCGTACATTTCCGAGACTAAAAGCACTAAATAGCTTCTGAATTATACGTCTTGAGAAAAATAGCCAATAATTTTAACATTCTGTTTTAACGTAAAAATCAATTTTTTGGCAGTTTATGCCACTTTAAATAAATAGTTTAATAAAGTAATCCTGTTATCTAGTCCTTTGATAAGAGAACAATATCTGTCATATCGCTTGAATATTAAGTCGAGCTTATCATACTGGGAATGAGATTTTGAAAGCAATCAGCAATCTGCAACATTGCTTGCTACTCTTGAGAGTAGGTACAGGGTCACATCTCTACAATATCGGGCATTATTTGAAAACTGTTTGTTGTACCTCTTGTAAACTTCTATGGTGTGTTGAGGTTTCTGTGGAAACAATAAATAATTGTGATTGTGAAGCCCTGCATTAACCATCTTCTGACTGTTTTTATTTTTTGTTTCTCTTTTCCAGTGCTTCCAAATGCTTGGCAAAAGTCTTAAAATTTTGATTTTGAATAATTGCCTCGAGGTAATTGTCAGTATTGATTTTTTTACTTCAGTGTTTACAATATACAGTCCGCACACTACAACCCATTTTCTCAGGCAGTATGTTATGTTTATCACAATCAACACATGCAATTGTACGGCCGATTGTTTAAAAGGCCTTCACAAATTTGACCAATCAAAACACACATTATGTACCACCTGATCTCATGACCGTTTTTCTTGTGTCGATATATTTCATCTGCATCGGCTCGTGTTGATCACTCACATTAATAATTGGTCACTGGCCTGGATAAATCTCTGTGCAAACATCTGTTATTCCAATGTTTATAATTGCTACATAGGAGCTAGTTCACATTTTGTGCGAAGTTTGCAAAATACGTCAGAAGATCCCCCTGGTTGAAAAAGGGAAGTTTGAAATAGATTTAGAGATCCTATCTATTTTTTATATTTTGTTGTCGTCAATTCTCATCATATTTCCAGATCTGTCTTTGACCAGTAGTAGGCCTACAACTGTGCTTCATTCCCATATGCAGTTTTTGTAAAGGCCTGGTTCTCACTGTGCGATTTGTCGTACTGACTTGTAGGAGGCGATTAAAATGGATGCTTTAATTGGTCTATATGATTTGTCGACGAATCAAATGCATCAATTTGAATCGCATGCTACAATTCGGTACGACAAATCACACAGTGAGAAAAGGCCTTAAGAAATCCAATTCTAACACATGTGTGATTTCCCTACATGTTGTGAGATAGGACAAAGCTGGCGTATAAACTAGCATATACGCAGAGAACGTTTTTATTGTGACGTCGAACGCCCTGACACTGAACGACGTCATCATTTTTAAACTTTGGTGACGTGATGGAACACGACGTCACTGGATGACGTCATCGCCTAAACGCGAGTGGGGATGTCAGGCTGTTGTGTTAGCCTTGTATTTCGCCTGTAAAACTAACTTATAAACGCAGGACAATGTTAATACTCGACGGGAAGACTTGAAAGTGAACTTCCATAAGCTTAAAGTGTAGATATAGGCCCCTATCTTTAAAAAGTTATCAGGTCTGTTAGTAGACTAAAAAATGGTAACACATAAAGCAGTTGTTTGAAGCTTGCACCCCTATCATTTTTTAGATATAGATTCGTCCACAAGGCAATCAGGGAAAAACTATTCAGCTTTAACGTAGGGGTTGCCCATTTCTAGTTTGATGTAGAAAATAAAGCCTACTACTGAAATTCAGTTTTTCTTTACAATAAAGTTAATGTGTTAGAATAGAAATAATGGATTGATTCTCTGCGTATACGCTGTGATAACTGCAAGAAAAAAGGAAGTGTCCACACTTTTTGAACTCGGGCCTCCGGCCCTCGTCCAAAAACAATGGATACTTCCTTTTTTCTTGCAGTTATCACAGCGTATACGCAGAGAATCAATCCATTATTTCTTAAATAACTGTTGATTTGAGACTAATAAGTATACAGAATGCCAAACTTTACTGACTGATGTAGACCCCGGGTAAATTTGTCCTGCAACGTAGAATTGAGAAACTGGTGAGGCTTAGCATGAAGGATAAGCCCTTATTTATGCAATGAATGATATTTCATTAAAGAAGTAAAACTTGTGATGTACGCTAATATGTCCATCTGGACAACCGTGGGGCCGCGGTGACTCATTCGGCTATATAGAGTGATTGTCACTCAGTCCGTCACAAGCCTTCCATCGATGCGCCTCGGGTTCGAATCAGTATCTCAGATCATATAAAAATTTAACAATTTCTAAGCGGAAGAGTTAATCTCGAGTGCGGCGTGAAATATCAATCAATCACCCAATGCCCACTTATCGATCGGTATTCACTAATAGACTATGTCTCTTCATTGTAAACAGATATAGCAATTTACTCAAAATTCATTTAGTTCAAAATATTTTTAAAATAAAGGATTTTTTAAAAACATTTCAGTTACAAGACGATGGCATAAAAAATCTGTCTAAAAATTGTCCGCAGCTAGAACGGCTAGAAGTTAAAGATTGTTATCAGCTTGGAGATGAAGCGCTGCATTTTCTGGGTCAGGTAAGGGCCATAACTCTTAGAGAAGAAGCATTCAATTGTCTAGGTCAGGTAAGGATCATGTTACAGATGAAACATTGAATTATCTGGGGCGAGTAAAGACCATATTTCTTTTAGACGGAGCACTGATTAACTGAGGCACCAAAGGACCATAACTCTCAGAGACGAAGAACTCCAATATATTGGTAAGATAAGACTGATTGATTGATGTTTTACGCCGCGGTCTTTTAAGGCCATACCTCTTTTAGGTGAAGCACTGAATTATCTGGGGAAGATATGAACCATAACTCTTGGAGAGGAACGCGGTATTATCTGAAAGGTAAAACTCTTGTAAAGATGTACTGCATTATCTGAGGCAGGTAAGAACCATAACTCTTGTATAGGAGGGCTGCCTTATCTGGGGCAGGTAAGGATCGTAACTCTTGTAGGGGAGGGCTGCATTATCTGGGGCAGGTAAGGACCGTAACTCTTGTAGAGGAGGGCTGCATTATCTGGGGCAGGTAAGGACCGTAAACTCTTGTATAGGAGGGCTGCCTTATCTGGGGCAGGTAAGGACCGTAACTCTTGTAGGGGAGGGCTGCATTATCTGGGGCAGGTAAGGACCGTAACTCTTGTAGATGAGGGCTGCATTATCTGGGGCAGGTAAGGACCGTAACTCTTGTATGGGAAGCGCTGTGTTATCTGGGGCAGGTAAGGACCATAACTCTTGTAGAGGAGGGCTGCATTATCTGGGGCAGGTAAGGACCGTAACTCTTGTATGGGAAGCGCTGTGTTATCTGGGGCAGGTAAGGACCATAACTCTCGTAGAGGAGGGCTGCATTATCTGGGGCAGGTAATGATCATAACTCTTGTAGAGGAGGGCTGCATTATCTGGGGCAGGTAAGGACCGTAACTCTTGTATGGGAAGCGCTGTGTTATCTGGGGCTGGTAAGGACCATGCCTCTTATCGAGGAAGCGCTGTATTATTTAGTGCAGTTAAACTCTTGAAGAGGAAGAGCTGAACTACCCAGGGTAGATAAAAACCATAACTCTTCTAGCTAGAGGAGTGCTGCATTAACTTTGGCAAGCAAGGGCCATAACTCACGTTGTGCGCAGACGGTGAGATTCTTGCATCGCGAGGCAGAAAATATTAACTATTAAAATCGATAGGCGAAAATCTCACAAAATTTACGCACACATGGCGCAAAAGCTTAGCTCACAACCACGCGTGGCCGAAAGCTCAGCCAGATCCTCTGGCGCTCATGTGGGCTAGGCTTTATGTGCGATCCGCGAACCCTTAGGTTGATGCTTTGATTTGTTCGCCCGGTACAAGTTTCCCTGCGCACATTGTTCGAACAGACGTACGTTCACAGAAGAACGCGAGAAGACGCCGTTTTGTGACTGTTTATGCCTATACAGAAAACAACAGGATTATGGCAACAGTATTGCTTTCCTCGGGTTTGGGTGAGGCTTTTCTGGTAACAATCTTGGGTGGCCGGAACAATTGAACATCCGCGTCTTGAGAGTCTTAGCAGGCTCGTGGGTGTTTCGACCAAGGTTAATTACATCTTCCTCAGATACATCTTGATAACATGTATCAGTAGACTTCGGGAGTTTTTTGTAAGCTGGGCTTTCACCGGCTCTAGATGGGACGTTCTCTCTTGTGCCCTCTTTGGTCGTGTGTGTATATGGTTTTAGTAATGCCGTTTCGTAGAAGAATCTACTTTATATGTATTTAGTCTTCAGGAACGTCCGATCCATACTACCTTATATATGATGTGGCCATTCCCCGTGCACACTATAACTATAGGTCTAATACAAGTTTTCTTGCTATCTTTGCCATTGAATTTTTATGCATAATGTCAGAAAGTACTCTCTCGATTACGGTGTTTCATATCAATGTCACTTATTAATTTCGGTAAAGTTTCTTTTTTTCTTGTAGGGTCTTGGAAATTTGCGAGTTTTGAATTTGTCTGGTGAATTCAACATAAGTAAGTCTACTGTATGTTGATTTTTTGTGTACATATTGTGACCTTGGACCTCGAGTCAGTCTTAAAGTGGAAGTTTGGTACAAACATTGCCAAACAGGTAAAGATGGGGGAGACCGGGGTAAAGTGCGCCATTTTTACCTTATGAGATTTTACAACAGACATTAGCAAACACAGTGTTCCAATGTTTTATTTGCGATAGTCTTTTAAATTTTAAACTAAATTCTTGGAGATTGAATAAGATTAGATAGCAAAGGGGACTATTTTCACAAAAGTTGTCCCAATTGGAACACTGCCATGGGTAACATCAGGCACAATGATCAGCCTAATTTGGCCATTCAGTTTGAGAGGAAAGTCAAGGAGCTTTGTTCACTAAGCTCTTGTCTCCTGTTTCCAGGGAACCACGGAAGTCTCCACAGCATTGCAAAATTGAAGCTTCTGGTAAGTAGGCCTATATGTAAATAAAGATTTCAATTCTTGAGAGAAATTCGTTCCCTATCAAACTAAAACATTTCTTATACATTCATTTCTCTATCGTACAAATATGTACGTATAGCATTTTGTTCGCTGTTGTTTTTTGTGTATAGGCCTGTATTACTCATTCGAGAGTCACTATTTCACGCTGTCACTTTTAGCCAATATTTTACCTTTTTTCTGTAAATTAGTAGGGTCAATGAAACTTGTGCCGAGAAACAAAGACATCACCCAAAGAGGGAAAATAAATAATCTTTTCCTGTACAAAATGTAGGGAACAAGGCCATCAGGAGATCGTTTGCAACTTACTAATTTCAAACGGTTGTATCGGATTGGCCCCAAAAAGTGACCCCTAATTGTCATCACGACAGATTAAAAAAAACTAAGTATGATGGCTAAATAAAATTTGGCCCACGTCTTTAGTCGCCAGTTTTGGTCAACTGGCAAGATTTACAGAGAGATATCTTAGTAAACTTAAAATCAATGGAAATATGAAAAGTTTACGTAGAAACATCTAATGCCTAACTTTGACAAAATACGCTTACCAACATACGTTTATAAAATGAAATTTTTGCCATGTTTTAACCTAATAATAAACCCATTTTTTTCACAGACTCGCTTTTTTCTCTTTTATCAATGAAAAAAATATAAACCTGAAATCTAAACAAACGTAATATATCTCATTTGGTTTATTTTTTCTGCATATTTATCGAGTGCTACCAGAAAGTGGGTTAATTCTGTTCAGCTACAGAACAGAATAGATCTATATAAAAGAAGAAAATAGACAAACATGGACAATAAAAATAACACTTTTTCTGAGATTGCAACGAAAAATAGTACTATTTGTTTTGTGTATTAAGACAGTTTTGGTCACCACTTTGTGTCATCGAATAGGAATGTTATATAAAACACCCCCATTTTTTGCGACCTACAAATGTCTACCAAAGGCCTACCAATGTGTTAGCAAACCATTTTTAATACCTACATTAGTGTTAGCAAACCGTTTTTAGGACCTACCAGTATGTTAAAGACACACTTGCCGCGAAAATCAGGAATATATTGTTTACATTAAAAAAGAAAGACCGTTTTCTGTATTTTTCCCAGACAATATCAGTTAGGAACTTTCTATTTTTACCAAAATTTAAAAGTTTGGATGTCACTTTGTATTTTTAATTTGAATTTGAAAATTTGAATTGTTAGGTGCCCGGAACGTAAACAAACCGAACTGCTCGCAGGGGCGATTTTATGTTTCAGTCGAGTGGGTGAACTAACGGCACGGTGTAATTTTACGTAGGCCTATTTATCTGAGAAATACAGACCGACGATCGGTTAACAGCGACTGGAAAAGCCTGCTGATAATTGTTTGAGTGTAAACCACAGATAAAAAGGCCTGAAATGAGGGAAATCCAACACGAAAGTTGACCGACACTGATCGTTGTTGTTGTAATCAGGCTTCGATTCTTCGTTTGTTTTTCACCCCATTTCTACATTCTAAAGCTAACTAGACATGTTTTATGTGTCCTATGTTTAAGTTTAGTTGTATTAGTCGTAGAAAGCTCATGTAAATTGATATTCTTAGCAAATTTAAACAGGCTACGGCGGCAAGTGGGCCTTTAACAGATATTTTACGAACTACCAATTTGTAAGCAAACATTTTTAAGTCCTACGAATGTGTTATAAGAAACTTCGGACCTGTATTGAAATACTTTGTAATAACTCACCCCTTCAAGTTTGGCAATTTATGATACATTAACTATCCACTATCTTCCATTCTTAATTTCAGACGGATCTAAACTTGTCTCGAAATGAACTGGTCACTGACGCCGTTTTAAAACTAATTGTTAAAGAGTGCTCGAATCTAAGGTAAGATATTGTATAATGATATGTATGTTTAACAGATTTATAGCTTACAGTATCTGATGAGTGGACCATTAAATGTTTGTTGTTTTTTCTTTTATGATTGCCATGACGAATCTTATCCAATCGATTCAAACTGTCATCTTTTTGCTATCGTATAGTTTTTTTCAAAACATAGTTGTATATATAAATATATTTAAGAACGCTACGGGCACTCTAAAAAAAGCTAAAGGGTATGTTTCACAACATGTTGCATACTGACAACTTCGGAGCGCAGGTGACACAAGTCGACAGAACGATAGTCTCTCAGTCGGACACTACATGTAGTATTTCATTGGATGGGTGGCGGGTTTTTCCCATATAAAAGATACCGTTTTCTCGTTGGTTGTATTTTTGTATTTGTGCTTTCAGATCTTTGGATATAAGTTCATGCTTTCTCTCGAGCAGTGGCCTTGAAGTTCTCCATCATTGCGTCAACTTAAGATGTCTCAATATCAGCTATATTCGATCAGTAAGTACACTGATCATTCCTGAATTTGTAGAAATAAAACTACTTTTATAAGTAAGCATGCATGATTAACAACAGACATATTTTACTTCTAGCGTAGTGAATAACTTTTCTCGTAACTTCTTTTAAAACGATTTAGAAAACTTTTATCTCATTTTCGTGTCGACTGTCTCATGTGGTCTAATAACTGCTGAAGGACGAGGGTTTCTTCTGGACCAAGGGCTCAGATTCTTCCCGCACTCAACCAAATAAGTAAACTAGTTACATTTAGAAGGGGCGTGAGCTGCCAAATATAGAGAAAATATCATGTATAAAAATAAAATTATTTACTTGCCCACACTAAGGGCAGCGCATCAATTTCTCTTCTATGGGAGCATCAACTCTTGTGGAGCTAAATTTTGCTTTTTGCAGACATAAGACAGTACCACGAAATGTTTTTTCTCACGCTCCAGATATTTCCCTTATACGTTACCGGCGTTACCAGATTTTATTGTGGGATGAAACCGGGCTCTTTGCCCGGAGGAAACCCACGACCTTCCGGTGGTAACTGCCAACCATTCCACATAGGTCGTTCGAGTGAAAATCCAGTAAGGTACCGAGAAATACAAAAGTAATATCGTCTGCCAAGGGTTGTGTTTTTGTTGAAGAACAAATTAAGACATAAAGGGGGCTTCCGATTAAGGGCCTCTATGGTAAGATAATGCGGTATAATCCTTGAATACAAAAAAACAGAGGTACGTTGATGGAGCTACCTTATTAGTTGCAGAGAAATTGAAGCCTTACTTAAAAGTTTGTCAATTTTTAATCCCTTTGAACCAGTCCTCAAATTTGTCAATACTCTCTGAACTAGGCTGTTTGGTGCTTCAACTTTCTTTAGCAGTCTGACAGCTTAACAATAGTATGTTATTAGTGTCTGTGACATAAAATATCACTGAGCTGTATGTTGGTTTGGAATCAACCTCAACTGAAAATTCCCTTTTTATGTTCCGAGTAGGGTTTTCACACAATCGTCCTATAGCTAAAGGGCTTTTGAACAAATGGATGATTATACATTTTGATGACACTATACGGAAACCAACAGCCCTGGTTCAATAAGGAGAGTAGAAGGTAATTTGAGACTTGAAGCGCGATAATGTATGCAGGTGGCGTTGTGCGCGCATAAAACAGACGCCCGGCGGGCGTAAAGCGGCCGTAGGTAATGCTTAAGGTAATGGTACGAATAACCTTTCGTCTTGAATGAACGCCCGGGTACGGCCGCTTAACGCCCGGCGCCCGCTTAACGCCCGCTGGCTGCTTTACGCCCGGCGACCGCTTAACGCCCTCCGGGCGTCTGTTTTACGCCACCTGGGGGGATTATATGCTATATAGAAGTACATCTCACTATACAAATATTATTTGTCAGTCGAGTGTCGTACATTAGACTGTTTACATGCACCGAGTGTGGTCAAACTTTTACTCGGGATCAGGATATGCGACGTCATCAGGATAGGTATAACCATCATACAACATCACTTCAAAGTCACAATGAAGATCAAAACACTTCCTCAGAATATGGGAACCATCACTTCAACGACAATGTAGCGAAAATCACAGAGTCAGAAAACAATCATTCTGCGGATAGTTGTGCAAGTCAACATACCCTAGATGAAAACACTCTGTCTTCGGCGGAGGAAGAATCACAGGAAGATGAAAGCTTTTCCTCGGCTGAGGAAGAGTCGCAGGAAAACGGAAAGGCATCCTTAACGATTTGGGCTAATCTTGTAACAAAGGCGATCGAACAGCACATCCCTGAAACAACTGACTCTATCGATGAAGAAAATGGTGACCACGAAACTTTGAGGCCAAAAATAAGAAATACTCTATACAACGAAGAGAGTTTGCTTTTAGAGTCTATGGAAAAAGATCCAATTCATACAAAAATTATGGCCACGAAACATTCACTTCAAGACAATTTTGACTTATCACCGAGAGAGGCCTTGTATAATGCTATAAAAATGAGGAAACCCTTATTTAACGATCTTTTACCAACCACATATTCTGACACTCAAGAAAATGAGGAAAGTCACTAAATCTAACCTTAACATACAATTCTTATATATATGTTTTAAATTTGTTAATATAGTTTTGCCTTTACATAACCTAACTCAATAAAGACGTTGAACTATGAATAGAATGTCAAGTTAGTCATGTATTTGGTCATTTACATACTGCCTTTCGTCTTGAATGATCGCTCGGGCACGGCCGCTTAACGCCCGGCGCCCGCTTAACGCCCGCCGCCCGCTTAACGCCCGGCTCCCGCTAAACGCCCGCCGGGCGTCTGTTAGTGGTAGTAAGGTTACATACTTTAAGAACATTTCACAGGTCATTTTCTATCCGAGCAGCGAATGGACACTGACAGTTGTCATCTCAGATGTTTCATTTCCTTACTTTCTAAATCTGGAATAATTATTCCCCTGTGTGACTATGTTTCTATATGTTTTTCTGTTTGGTTCATGTATATTTTAACCTACATAATTTTCCCTATTGGTTAGTGAGAGCATTTCTAAAAGTTTGTTCTTTGTTCATAGCATATAAAGCTTAATCGCGATGTTTAATTTTCTGCATTCTAAACCATTATACCGGCTGTAATAACTGTAATCACCCTCCCAGACTTGTCGGGGTGCCATGCAATTATAATGATAAACATGCTGGTTACAGTTACTGTATAAATATCATTCTTTGTATTTTGTTAGTGTTACTAGCTAACTGATGTATAATATATCTTTATTTCAACACAATCTCTCTATTGACGCATGTAGAGTATACGATTAAAGATTTAATAATAGAAACACTATCAACACTCATAATTATCAATATCTACGTTATACAATCGTGTCTAAACTCGATAAACGAAACAACAAAGCCTGTCCAGACTTGTCGGGGTGTCAGGCAATTAGAACGATAAATATGCTGGTTTTGTATTTATTTAGTGTTACTAGCTAACCGATGCATATTAGATCATAGCTTTACACAATCTCTCTATTGATGCATGTGGAGTATACGTTTATAGATTTAATAATAGAAACACTATCAACCCTCATAATTATCACTCACTGTCCTAAAGCGATGACCGTTCTCCTGATGTCATGGGAAATCCCCATTTCAGAGCGGTGGTGCAATAAGACCTGCCTGGGTTTCACGCGGGGAATCCCCGTTTAAAGCCGAATCGACGCAGTACACAAGGGAGGTAACTCTTAACCCCAAAGTATGCTAGCCTTTGTTTATCTCCCTTTGGCCGTTTCTATACTTCTCAACACTATTTTGCAGATTTATACAGACTGTTATTTTTACAAAACCTATCCATACTGTCCTAAGGTGATGACCGAAAGTGACCTAAAGTGATGGCCGAAAGTGACCGTCGAAACGGCCCTAAAGTGACCGGCGAAACTGCCCTAAAGTGACCAGCGAAACTGGACAGCAGTGACCAGTGAAATGTCGCCACCGCCACTGCGCCTCAAGTCTCAAATTACCTTCTACTAAGGAGTACTTAGTCATTCACGGTTAGGTGTCTGGATGTAATCTTGACTTGGCAGACGTCATCCTTGTATTGATGTTATTTGGCAGTGTGCATTTTATTTCAATTTCCTCTTGAATTGCTTGCTATAGAGTGAACTAATTTGTTTCCAATTAACGTTTTTATCGATAGATTCTTTCAAGATGATTTTGTTTCGTAAATATATACATATCTCATAAACAATACACTTTTCAGGTGACAGATCACACAGTCATGTCATTCGGACATGACGGTGCTCTTGAAAGGTTAACCATGAGAGGTTGCAACAATGTAGGCCTATTCCACAAAGGTTAGGTTTGCTTTAATTCTTATTTTTTATTTGTAACCCTGAATATGGGATGTCCGCTCCATAAATTGAGAGATTCTGGTTGGGCATTTTGTTAAACTTATCCAACTAACAAATCTGATTAAGTTACACATATAACCTATATTATTTAAATTTACGGTGAGAAAACTTTCATGAATCACAGGATATACTGATTTGCAGCACTCGACATAGCTCAAGTGTTACCTTGTGTTGCCTAGACGGTCTTGTCCTTTTCTCTCTCTAGAATTCGCGATCAGAAAAAAGAGGCACTGCGATCGCGCCACCGGTGTGATCGGAAAACTGTCAATCAATCAATCTTATCAAATCAATTTCACCCGTATTCTAAAATATAGTACAAAACCACATGCATTATCATTTGTTTAGATGCTGACACCTGCTTACCAAGCTCTTCGCATGAAGTCCGCCCTCTTGTGTACAATTTTTAGATTTTTTGTGGAAAGCGCTGAAAAACTGTTTAATAAAACTTCATATCCATCCTCACAATACAACATGTATCAATTTCGCTCATGTGCATTAAAGATTAGCTTCTGAGAAAGAAAAGCTACAAAATATAGTTCTGGAATTTTCTTCTGATGTTTAACTTGCCGAATTGTGCAGACATAATTATTTTCTTGTTTTAAGACGTATTACCGCGTCAAAGGAAGCATTCTTATCTAGTTATATTTCCTATCTATTTTTCAGGTGTATTAAGTTTACTTTACACCTGTTCAACTCTGTGTTCCTTGGATATAAGTGAATGCTATTCGATTATTCAGAAATTTCTGAGGGACATTGTTGACAATCGTGCAAACATGGGCCTGCGGTTACCACTTCAAGTAATGTATGCAGGTAAGGTTACGAGTGAATGTAAGAGACATGAGTTCACAGTTACCACTTTAAGTAATTTACGTAAGGTTACGAGTGAATGTAAGAGACACGAGCTCACAGTTACCACTTCAAGTAATTTACGTAAGGTAACGAGTGAATGTAAGAGACATGAGCTCACAGTCACCACTTCAAGTAATTTACGTAAGGTTACGAGTGAATGTAAGAGACATGAGCTCACAGTTACCACTTCAAGTAATTTACGTAAGGTTACGAGTGAATGTAAGAGACATGAGCTCACAGTCACCACTTCAAGTAATTTACATAAGGTTACGAGTGAATGTAAGAGACATGAGCTCACAGTCACCACTTCAAGTAATTTACGTAAGGTTACGAGCGAATGTAAGAGACATGAGCTCACAGTCACCACTTCAAGTAATTTACGTAAGGTTACGAGTGAATGTAAGAGACATGAGCTCACAGTCACCACTTCAAGTAATTTACGTAAGGTCACCAGTGAATGTAAGAGACATGAGCTCACAGTCACCACTTCAAGTAATTTACGTAAGGTCACCAGTGAATGTAAGAGACATGAGCTCACAGTTACCACTTCAAGTAATTTACGTAAGGTTACGAGTGAATGTAAGAGACATGAGCTCACAGTTACCACTTCAAGTAATTTACGTAAGGTTACCCGGGAATGTAAGAGACATGAACTCACAGTTACCACTTCAAGTAATTTACGTAAGGTTACGAGTGAATGTAAGAGACATGAGCTCACAGTTACCACTTCAAGTAATTTACGTAAGGTTACGAGTGAATGTAAGAGACATGAGCTCACAGTCACCACTTCAAGTAATTTACGTAAGGTTACGAGTGAATGTAAGAGACATGAGCTCACAGTCACCACTTCAAGTAATTTACGTAAGGTTACGAGTGAATGTAAGAGACATGAGCTCACAGTTACCACTTCAAGTAATTTACGTAAGGTTACGAGTGACTGTAAGAGACATGAGCTCACAGTCACCACTTCAAGTAATTTACGTAAGGTTACGAGTGAATGTAAGAGACATGAGCTCACAGTTACCACTTCAAGTAATTTACGTAAGGTTACGAGTGAATGTAAGAGACATGAGCTCACAGTCACCACTTCAAGTAATTTACGTAAGGTTACGAGTGACTGTAAGAGACATGAGCTCACAGTCACCACTTCAAGTAATTTACGTAAGGTTACGAGTGAATGTAAGAGACATGAGCTCACAGTCACCACTTCAAGTAATTTACGTAAGGTTACGAGTGAATGTAAGAGACATGAGCTCACAGTCACCACTTCAAGTAATTTACGTAAGGTTACGAGTGAATGTAAGAGACATGAGCTCACAGTCACCACTTCAAGTAATTTACGTAAGGTTACGAGTGAATGTAAGAGACATGAGCTCACAGTCACCACTTCAAGTAATTTACGTAAGGTTACGAGTGAATGTAAGAGACATGAGCTCACAGTCACAACTTCAAGTAATTTACGTAAGGTTACGAGTGAATGTAAGAGACATGAGCTCACAGTTACCACTTCAAGTAATTTACGTAAGGTTACCAGTGAATGTAAGAGACATGAGCTCACAGTCACCACTTCAAGTAATTTACGTAAGGTTACGAGTGAATGTAAGAGACATGAGCTCACAGTCACCACTTCAAGTAATTTACGTAAGGTTACGAGTGAATGTAAGAGACATGAGCTCACAGTCACCACTTCAAGTAATTTACGTAAGGTTACGAGTGAATGTAAGAGACATGAGCTCACAGTCACCACTTCAAGTAATTTACGTAAGGTTACGAGTGAATGTAAGAGACATGAGCTCACAGTCACCACTTCAAGTAATTTACGTAAGGTTACGAGTGAATGTAAGAGACATGAGCTCACAGTCACCACTTCAAGTAATTTACGTAAGGTTACGAGTGAATGTAAGAGACATGAGCTCACAGTTACCACTTCAAGTAATTTACGTAAGGTTACGAGTGAATGTAAGAGACATGAGCTCACAGTTACCACTTCAAGTAATTTACGTAAGGTTACGAGTGAATGTAAGAGACATGAGCTCACAGTTACCACTTCAATTAATTTACGTAAGGTTACGAGTGAATGTAAGAGACATCAGTCAACGGTTACTATTTCAAGTTATGTATGGAGGTAAGTTTAACGGGGGCTGATGTGAACTTATTGCAGGATCCAGTACAAGTATCTATTCAGCCTGTTCCTTGATATAAGCATTTAATTTTATAACCATGAGGTAACCCTCACTTGTTTGGCCGTAAAAACGAGGCTTTCGTTGAAAATGTTTGTAAAAGGATGGACTTGGGATTAAGATTGGGGGATAATACATGCCTTTGTACTGTGGCCTGAGCTTGGTATTCTAAGTCTCAGACGTCTGGTGGGGTTAGTTCACCCAACAGAAGGTTATCTCATGTATCTAAAATCAAATGCTTATATCCAGATACTAGGCGTAGTATTTTAATTGTCTATATTATATTGAAACACCTTGGGTGAGGCGGGATGTCAAACCCCTTAAGCCCCCGTTTTCAGAAGCTGCGGCCCCTATAAAGTTGATATCTCGCCAGAGTCCTGGGACCCCAGTCAAGGACGAAAAATCCGCTACAAACGGTGGCAGCGGTGGGATTCACATAAGTTTTAAACACAATCATCATGGCAACAGACAGTAGTATGGAAGAGGACAGAGAAGTATCTTTCAATATACGAACAAATGACAGCGTAGAGAACGAAGCGGCATCCCCGAGACAGTCTCCATTCGAGTTAGATCACGGCGATGCAACTCGTATGATTAGGACTTCAAGTCGTCGCCATGTCAAGCCAGAATATTTCAACGGGGAGAGTTCCTGGAATGAATATATTAAAGTATTTCAAACTATAAGTCGCATCAATAGATGGAAAGCGGCAGAACAAGCGGATTTTCTCTTTGCACATTTACAATGAGCTGCTCGACAGTTGGCCTGTACATTATCAGAAAACGCTCAAAGTGATGTCAACCAACTTATAGAAGCATTGAATAACAGATTCGGTGTAAACAAGCAAGCAGGATTGTACTTATTAGCAGAGTTACGTTCCTGACGTCGAAAGAACAAGGAAACTATTCGAGAGTTGGGACAGGCAAATCGTAAACAAACAGCTTTGGCTTATCTCGGAATGTCAGCTTTTCACCAGGAACGGTTGGCTCAAACACATTTCATTGATGCACTTGATGACCCAGATATTAGAATGCAAGTGTATCAAGGGAAACCTGATAATCTCCAACAGGCCATCACCTTAGCCATCGAATGGAAGGGATATAGACAAATCGAAGAGCAAAGAAGTGGGACTGAATTACGAAGACATGTTCGAGAAATATCAGCCGAAGAAAAGTCTATGGCTAAAAGACTAAAGGACCTTGAGTTACAGCTACAAGCTATGTCTATCACTGGTACAGAGAAGACTAATGATAATGTTCCTGCAAAACGAGACTACTCAAAGATCGAATGTTATTATTGTCGGGAAAAGGGGCATACCAAGAGATTCTGTCTACAAAAGAGAGAAAGTCGGGAAATGGTCCGCAACCGTTCGTAAGGGGTCAAGGGCGGTTGTAGATTCAAAGTACCCCACGACGATTCAAACTGCACACAAAAAGAATACTTTACAAGTGGCAAAAACAGGCTGTTTATTTCTTATCCATATGATACCTCCATTTCAGGGAGGGGACACATATCGGGAATAGGAAACAGTAAACAAGAAAATGGATTGTATGTTCAAGGTCGAATAGGGGATCAAAGTATTTCATACTTAGTGGATACTGGAGCATGTGTTACCATTTTATCCAAACAGATGTATTTTAATCTACCAGCTAAATTTCGATCTAACCTAACTTATACAACTTTATCTTTACTGACAGCAAATCACAAACCACTAGATGTGCTAGGTGTCTGCAACTTAGACATTGGCATCCTAGATATTCCATGTTATACAGATGTCATTGTAGCAGATATTCCAAGTAATGGCATCATAGGAATGGACTTCCTTACAAAGTATGATTTTGAGATCCATCCAAAGAGGTTGTTGACTTGTGATGGTCATCAAATTTTGTGTACCAGGCAGTTAGAGGAATCAAATAGCTGTCGTATTATTGTTGATGAAACCCCGGTGATACCTCCAGGACATAAGATGGTAGTTTCTGGTAAAATGTGTGGAGAGTGTATCCCGGGATAATGAGCTTTATGTAAACCGTCAACAAATGGAATGCGGAACCATGAACTACTAGTAGGAAGAACTCTTATTGATACGGAAAAAGAAGCTTGCACTTTAAGAATAATGAATACTAGTTCAGAGCCAGACACATTGTACAAAGGGCCACATGTGCATTTCTTAGTCCTGTCACGACCATCACTGAGGTGATAACTGAAGATACAGAATACAGAACTGACACTTGTAATACTGTTAGTGTTAAAGAACAAGACTATTTTAGTAAAGATTTGCCTGAACATATGAAATCGGTTTTTTTGGAGGCAATGGAAGAAGTGGAAAGAGTAGATCAACATAAAATTGACAATTTTCTAGCAGAGTATGCTGGCGTTTTTACCAAGTCTGACAATGATCTTGGGAGAGCTACTGGGGTAAAACATACAATCAAAACAGGGAATACACCTCCACTTCGACAAGCATGTAGACGATTGCCAATGCACAAGCGAGAAAGGGCAGATAAACAAGTACAAGATATGTTAAACAGAGGGATTATTGAAAAATCTACAAGTCCCTGGGCTTCACCTATAGTTCTTGTAACAAAGAAAGATGGAAGTACTTGTTTCTGTGTAGATTACAGGAGACTTAATGCGGTTTCAACCAAAGATGCATATCCACTACCTCGGATATAGATGAAACTTTAAATTCTTTGCATGGGGATAAATGGTTCTCTGCTCTAGATTTAGCTAGTGGTTATTGACAGGTAGAACTTGACGACAAATCTAAGGAAAAATCTGCTTTCGCGTCGAGAGGTGGTCTTTTTCAATCGAATGTTATGCCTTTTGGATTAAGTTCAGCCCCAAGTACATTCGATGTCTTCAATGGAACATTTGTTTGATTTATTTGGACGACGTAATTATGTTTGGAAAACATTGGACGAGGCTATATTAAATCTTAAGGAAATTTTCCAACGACTACGAGGAGCGAACTTAAAACTTAAGCCAAAGTAAAGTCATTTATTTTCACATAATTTCGGCTGAAGGGATGTGAACTGACCCAGAGAAAATAAATGCAATCTGAAAATGGCCAACACCAGTTTCAGTGACTGAAATACAAAGTTTTCCGGGATTGGCATAATATTGTCGACGTTTTTTATTTAAAAACTTTGCCACTATTGCAAAGCCTTTACACCAGTTGACAGAAAATGACAAAAATGTCTAATGGTCTGCTGAATGTGATTTCAACGCTGTTCTAAATATCCATTAATCCCACATGTCTTTTAGATTTTACCTCCAACACACATTTCAAAAATTCCTCTATTCATTTTACCATTTAATTTGCTCGATTCTGCTGAATCACTGTTTGTAAAAAAAAAAAAAAAAAAAAACAGTGTAAAAATTGGCTTGACTCTCCATATACAAAGACAACATATCACGTGATCGGCAGTTAAGAATTTCTCTAGAGGCTGAACGACTTGACGTCACCGCCGGAATCCGAATAATGACGGTTTAATATGTGGCTCTTCAACAAATTTTCGCTAAATGCAATCCAAAAATAGCCAAGACCAGTTTCCGTGACTGAAATACAACGTTTTCAGGGATTGGCATAAGATTGTCGACGCTGACTGAGATAGAACACCTTTGTTTATCACTTTCTGAGAGACCTATAACCTTAACCGAGGAGGGAGTATTCGCCTGAACCCCTTTAATATTCAGTCTAAGTAGTAGGGTTGCCTAGATACGTTATTTCACACAGCTGGTGTTTCCGACATCGTCATGGTAACGTATACCTTCAACATTACGTTACGACCCGATGCAAGCTTAAGTTCAATAGAAAACAAAAGAAGTCGTTGGAGAAAGGGTTCGGACTTGAAAAAGTCAGCCATTAATAAACCGGGATTGAAAATGCGTAGAAATTCCACGCTTCAACTATCATATCTTTTTTTTGAAATTGTATCTGACAGAAAACAATAAATATATACAAATCAATTTGTCTGTTGTCATAGGATAGTGGTTTTGGATAGAAAACAGTATACAAGATACAAGAACATTTATTTAATGTGGGAAACATTATTAAACAATGAAGCCCAGATTACATTATACATTATAAATAAACGGTTAAATTCATATGTATCATAACTGCAATAATTCCGTGTATAATTTGTTGTTTTTTTCATTTAAGGTACAAATATTGTTCCATTGGAAGAATCTCTGCCGAACTTCATAACGAATGGCCTGCATGATCCGCGCCTTCAACCGGAGGCTGAATCTGCTTTTTCTTTAGGTAGACGCCTGACATTTTTTTGTGAATTTCTGCACCGTTTTTATTCACAGTTTAATTTTCTTTGACATTTTTACGTTTTAATAACACTAAAACCTGCAGATTATTTTTTTTCCTAAAAACTTCCTGGGATAAAAGTCATACTTTACTGCACACTTTACACTTTCAAGGGGGTTGTCTCTCCCACTAAACCTGGCAACGATCCTCTTTTAAACTGCAAAAGTAGTCGCGTTGTAGTCGTTTCAATTAGAAACCTAATGGAAGCACAACTTGTATGTTATCATATAGCGATGTAATCTTTTATGTCTTCCGTTCACCATCTAACAGTTATTTTTTATATTGCATCAGTGACTCTTCCCCTTTCGCGTGAAAAACACGTCCCAAACCACTTACTGGCAATACATTTGGCAACAGATCTGGAGAGCTCAACAGCAGGTGGTCCATGCTTGAACTTTGACGAGATTTACTCAAGAATATTTTCCTGGTGGATCCCTCCCACGGAGTTTCATCTGAAGGGACTCACAGGTTAACTTTACAGTTTCACTTAAAAAAATGTTAACACAGAAAAGCACATGCATTTTCCCCATTGAGGATACGTAACACATCAGATTTTATAAATGCAAAATGTTAAACCTTTAAATTTTGGTAAAACTGGAACGCCGCTTACTTCCTCTGTCCTGGAATAATACGACAAAAACTTCTGCAGTTCTTAGTGAGAACAGTTTTCTAAATTTTAACGGCGAGTGTGTATTATTCTAGAATATAGACTACAATGTCAATATTAATTCAGAGAGAATCACGTTGCCCCTGATTCAATGTCTAATAATGAGATAAATTCTACTCATTCCTATGGCAACTACGGATCCAGGAGGGGTGGGGTTGTATAAAAGAGTCCTCTTAGACAGGTCGATTACTTAATCAAGTCTGCTATCACACAACTAAATGTATCATTTCAATATTTTTGTTTTTCGCTCGATCATCCTATGTGGAAAGATTGACAGGCACCTGGCAACTTTCCGGGGCCTCGTCGGTGGAAAGAGACCCCCCCCCCCTCCACAACCCACAACTCAATCTGACAACGCCGATCTATCAATGAAATAATATTGAAAATGACGTAAACGCCCATCAATACATTCAGTACTTCTTATGTAATAAACAATTTGAAATTATTAAGATTTCTACAGCTACTATTTCTTACAAAAATCCACTTAGAATTAAAGTTTTTTTTTTCACATGCTGATTTTTGGGTGTTTTTTGTACAGTTGCTGAGCGCGATTTTTGGCAAAGCCCTTACTTAAGGGTTAATCAAAAAAAGGTAAATGTTGAATTTATTATCAAATATTGGGGACAACAAAATACAATAAAGAAAAAGTTTGTATCCGTTCAGTAATTCAAAACTTGCGATCCAGAGTGGACATTCAGACAACATTGATGAAAGTCGTACCTGTGATCAGAGTTTAATTGATTAGTGTTCTACTCGACACCCACTATTGAAAACTAACTTACATTTCTATGTTGCTATAGTAATCACCATTGTATACTACCCTTTGTCTTGTTGCATGGTTCAGTCGGCAGAGCGATAGTTCCCCAGTCCGATTCACGCATTCCATCGGTTGAACGTTAGTTTGAATCCCACTCAAATAATAATTTTTAAAGTAATTACAAAGTACTCGCGAGATTTTCCTCCCAGCAAAGAGCCCGGTCTTTTCCCTCAGTTAACCTGACAAAGTCAACTTTAAAGTGAAATAATCTTGAATATGACGTAAAACATCATTCAATCGACCAAAACATGGGTTAATGGAAGGAAAGATTCATTGCTGCCTTTAAGGTTATTATTTCACTTTTATGGTGGCGCTGCCAGGTTTAGTGGGGGAGTAATCCCCAACCTTAATTTGGCGATTACCTGGCAACTCTTCCAAATACGTCAATCGAGTGAAAAATCCACTCAGAATTTTTTCCCCACGTCGATGGAGGGCCTGTTTCGGAATGGGGTACTATCACTCTAACCGACTAAGCCATCGAGGCCCTTTGGAAGAAAAATAGACTAATAAATGATTCAGTAATATATTTGGTAAAAAGGTATCTGTTATCTTCAAAGTATAAAAAAAATTGTGTCTCTCTTGTATGTAGCTCCCAAATGTTTTTCCTTTTCAGCCAAGAGGTAATGCCGCTTCATCTGCCGATAGCCTCAGTTCCAAAGTCAATCCAAACCGGTGCGTTAACATACAAAACTAGATTGGCGTTGTAAGCCGCAATCAAGATTATCTCCCTTAAAAGGCAATGTGTTGTCGCTGCCTGTTAATCACTGCTGTTATGTGGCACCTTCAACAGCTGCCTGTTAACCACTGATGTTAGGTGGCGCCTTCAACAGCTGCCTGTTAACCACTGCTGTTATGTGGCGCCTTCAACAGCTGCCTGTTAACCACTGATGTTAGGTGGCGCCTTCAACAGCTGCCTGTTAACCACTGATGTTAGATGGCGCCTTCAACAGCTGCCGGTTAATCGCTGCTGTTATGTGGCGCCTTCAACAGCTGCCTGTTAACCACTGATGTTAGGTGGCGCCTTCAACAGCTGCCTGTTAACCACTGCTGTTATGTGGCGCCTTCAACAGCTGCCTGTTAACCACTGATGTTAGGTGGCGCCTTCAACAGCTGCCTGTTAACCACTGATGTTAGGTGGCGCCTTCAACAGCTGCCTGTTAACCACTGATGTTATGTGGCGCCTTCAACAGCTGCCTGTGAACCACTGATGTTAGGTGGCGCCTTCAACAGCTGCCTGTTAACCACTGCTGTTATGTGGCGCCTTCAACAGCTGCCTGTTAACCACTGATGTTAGGTGGCGCCTTCAACAGCTGCCTGTTAACCACTGATGTTATGTGGCGCCTTCAACAGCTGCCTGTTAACCACTGATGTTAGGTGGCGCCTTCAACAGCTGCCTGTTAACCACTGATGTTAGATGGCGCCTTCAACAGCTGCCTGTTAACCACTGCTGTTATGTGGCGTCTTCAACAGCTGCCTGTTAACCACTGATGTTAGGTGGCGCCTTCAACAGCTGCCTGTTAACCACTGCTGTTATGTGGCGCCTTCAACAGCTGCCTGTTAACCACTGATGTTATGTGGCGCCTTCAACAGCTGCCTGTTAACCACTGATGTTAGGTGGCGCCTTCAACAGCTGCCTGTTAACCACTGCTGTTAGATGGCGCCTTCAACAGCTGCCTGTTAACCACTGCTGTTATGTGGCGCCTTCAACAGCTGCCTGTTAACCACTGATGTTAGGTGGCGCCTTCAACAGCTGCCTGTTAACCACTGCTGTTATGTGGCGCCTTCAACAGCTGCCTGTTAACCACTGATGTTAGGTGGCGCCTTCAACAGCTGCCTGTTAACCACTGATGTTATGTGGCGCCTTCAACAGCTGCCTGTTAACCACTGATATTAGGTGGCGCCTTCAACAGCTGCCTGTTAACCACTGCTGTTATGTGGCGCCTTCAACAGCTGCCTGTTAACCACTGATGTTAGGTGGCGCCTTCAACAGCTGCCTGTTAACCACTGATGTTAGATGGCGCCTTCAACAGCTGCCGGTTAATCGCTGCTGTTATGTGGCGCCTTCAACAGCTGCCTGTTAACCACTGATGTTAGGTGGCGCCTTCAACAGCTGCCTGTTAACCACTGCTGTTATGTGGCGCCTTCAACAGCTGCCTGTTAACCACTGATGTTAGGTGGCGCCTTCAACAGCTGCCTGTTAACCACTGATGTTATGTGGCGCCTTCAACAGCTGCCTGTTAACCACTGATGTTAGGTGGCGCCTTCAACAGCTGCCTGTTAACCACTGCTGTTATGTGGCGTCTTCAACAGCTGCCTGTTAACCACTGATGTTATGTGGCGCCTTCAACAGCTGCCTGTTAACCACTGATGTTAGGTGGCGCCTTCAACAGCTGCCTGTTAACCACTGATGTTAGATGGCGCCTTTAACAGCTGCCGGTTAATCGCTGCTGTCATGTGGCGCCTTCAACAGCTGCCTGTTAACCACTGCTGTTATGTGGCGCCTTCAACAGCTGCCTGTTAACCACTGATGTTAGGTGGCGCCTTCAACAGCTGCCTGTTAACCACTGATGTTAGGTGGTGCCTTCAACAGCTGCCTGTTAATCACTGCTGTTAGGTGGCGCCTTCAACAGCTGCCTGTTAACCACTGCTGTTATGTGGCGCCTTCAACAGCTGCCTGTTAACCACTGATGTTAGGTGGCGCCTTCAACAGCTGCCTGTTAATCACTGCTGTTAGGTGGCGCCTTCAACAGATGCCTGTTAACCACTGCTGTTATGTGGCGCCTTCAACAGCTGCCTGTTAATCACTGATGTTAGGTGGCGCCTTCAACAGCTGCCTGTTAATCACTGCTGTTAGGTGGCGCCTTCAACAGATGCCTGTTAACCACTGCTGTTATGTGGCGCCTTCAACAGCTGCCTGTTAACCACTGATGTTATGTGGCGCCTTCAACAGCTGCCTGTTAACCACTGATGTTAGGTGGCGCCTTCAACAGCTGCCTGTTAACCACTGATGTTAGATGGCGCCTTCAACAGCTGCCTGTTAATCACTGCTGTTAGATGGCGCCTTCAACAGCTGCCTGTTAACCACTGATGTTAGGTGGCGCCTTCAACAGCTGCCTGTTAACCACTGATGTTAGATGGCGCCTTCAACAGCTGCCTGTTAACCACTGATGTTAGGTGGCGCCTTCAACAGCTGCCTGTTAACCACTGATGTTAGGTGGCGCCTTCAACAGCTGCCTGTTAACCACTGATGTTAGGTGGCGCCTTCAACAGCTGCCTGTTAACCACTGATGTTAGGTGGCGCCTTCAACAGCTGCCTGTTAATCACTGATGTTAGGTGGCGCCTTCAACAGCTGCCTGTTAATCACTGTTGTTAGACGGCGCCTTCAACAGCTGCCTGTTAACCACTGATGTTAGATGGCGCCTTCAACAGCTGCCTGTTAATCACTGATGTTAGATGGCGCCTTCAACAGATGCCTGTTAACCACTGCTGTTATGTGGCGCCTTCAACAGCTGCCTGTTAATCACTGATGTTAGGTGGCGCCTTCAACAGCTGCCTGTTAATCACTGCTGTTAGGTGGCGCCTTCAACAGATGCCTGTTAACCACTGCTGTTAGGTGGCGCCTTTAACAGCTGCCTGTTAACCACTGCTGTTATGTGGCGCCTTTAACAGCTGCCTGTTAACCACTGATGTTAGATGGCGCCTTCAACAGCTGCCTGTTAATCACTGCTGTTAGATGGCGCCTTCAACAGCTGCCTGTTAACCACTGATGTTAGGTGGCGCCTTCAACAGCTGCCTGTTAACCACTGATGTTAGATGGCGCCTTCAACAGCTGCCTGTTAACCACTGATGTTAGGTGGCGCCTTCAACAGCTGCCTGTTAACCACTGATGTTAGGTGGCGCCTTCAACAGCTGCCTGTTAACCACTGATGTTAGGTGGCGCCTTCAACAGCTGCCTGTTAACCACTGATGTTAGGTGGCGCCTTCAACAGCTGCCTGTTAATCACTGATGTTAGGTGGCGCCTTCAACAGCTGCCTGTTAATCACTGCTGTTAGACGGCGCCTTCAACAGCTGCCTGTTAATCACTGATGTTAGGTGGCGCCTTCAACAGCTGCCTGTTAATCACTGCTGTTAGACGGCGCCTTCAACAGCTGCCTGTTAATCACTGATGTTAGGTGGCGCCTTCAACAGCTGCCTGTTAACCACTGATGTTAGGTGGCGCCTTCAACAGCTGCCTGTTAATCACTGATGTTAGGTGGCGCCTTCAACAGCTGCCTGTTAATCACTGCTGTTAGACGGCGCCTTCAACAGCTGCCTGTTAATCACTGATGTTAGATGGCGCCTTCAACAGCTGCCTGTTAATCGCTGATGTTAGATGGCGCCTTCAACAGCTGCCTGTTAACCACTGCTGTTAGATGGCGCCTTCAACAGCTGCCGGTTAATCGCTGCTGTTATGTGGCGCTTTCAACAGCTGCCTGTTAATCACTGATGTTAGGTGGCACCTTCAACAGCTGCCTGTTAACCACTGCTGTTAGGTGGCGCCTTCAACAGCTGCCTGTTAATCGCTGCTGTTATGTGGCGCCTTCAACAGCTGCCTGTTAACCACTGCTGTTATGTGGCGTCTTCAACAGCTGCCTGTTAACCACTGATGTTAGGTGGCGCCTTCAACAGCTGCCTGTTAACAACTGATGTTAGGTGGCGCCTTCAACAGCTGCCGGTTAACAACTGATGTTAGGTGGCGCCTTCAACAGCTGCCTGTTAACAACTGATGTTAGGTGGCGCCTTCAACAGCTGCCTGTTAACCACTGATGTTAGATGGCGCCTTCAACAGCTGCCTGTTAACCACTGATGTTAGGTGGCGCCTTCAACAGCTGCCTGTTAACCACTGATGTTAGGTGGCGCCTTCAACAGCTGCCTGTTAACCACTGATGTTAGGTGGCGCCTTCAACAGCTGCCTGTTAACCACTGATGTTAGGTGGCGCCTTCAACAGCTGCCTGTTAATCACTGATGTTAGGTGGCGCCTTCAACAGCTGCCTGTTAATCACTGTTGTTAGACGGCGCCTTCAACAGCTGCCTGTTAACCACTGATGTTAGATGGCGCCTTCAACAGCTGCCTGTTAATCACTGATGTTAGATGGCGCCTTCAACAGATGCCTGTTAACCACTGCTGTTATGTGGCGCCTTCAACAGCTGCCTGTTAATCACTGATGTTAGGTGGCGCCTTCAACAGCTGCCTGTTAATCACTGCTGTTAGGTGGCGCCTTCAACAGATGCCTGTTAACCACTGCTGTTAGGTGGCGCCTTTAACAGCTGCCTGTTAACCACTGCTGTTATGTGGCGCCTTTAACAGCTGCCTGTTAACCACTGATGTTAGATGGCGCCTTCAACAGCTGCCTGTTAATCACTGCTGTTAGATGGCGCCTTCAACAGCTGCCTGTTAACCACTGATGTTAGGTGGCGCCTTCAACAGCTGCCTGTTAACCACTGATGTTAGATGGCGCCTTCAACAGCTGCCTGTTAACCACTGATGTTAGGTGGCGCCTTCAACAGCTGCCTGTTAACCACTGATGTTAGGTGGCGCCTTCAACAGCTGCCTGTTAACCACTGATGTTAGGTGGCGCCTTCAACAGCTGCCTGTTAACCACTGATGTTAGGTGGCGCCTTCAACAGCTGCCTGTTAATCACTGATGTTAGGTGGCGCCTTCAACAGCTGCCTGTTAATCACTGCTGTTAGACGGCGCCTTCAACAGCTGCCTGTTAATCACTGATGTTAGGTGGCGCCTTCAACAGCTGCCTGTTAATCACTGCTGTTAGACGGCGCCTTCAACAGCTGCCTGTTAATCACTGATGTTAGGTGGCGCCTTCAACAGCTGCCTGTTAACCACTGATGTTAGGTGGCGCCTTCAACAGCTGCCTGTTAATCACTGATGTTAGGTGGCGCCTTCAACAGCTGCCTGTTAATCACTGCTGTTAGACGGCGCCTTCAACAGCTGCCTGTTAATCACTGATGTTAGATGGCGCCTTCAACAGCTGCCTGTTAATCGCTGATGTTAGATGGCGCCTTCAACAGCTGCCTGTTAACCACTGCTGTTAGATGGCGCCTTCAACAGCTGCCGGTTAATCGCTGCTGTTATGTGGCGCTTTCAACAGCTGCCTGTTAATCACTGATGTTAGGTGGCACCTTCAACAGCTGCCTGTTAACCACTGCTGTTAGGTGGCGCCTTCAACAGCTGCCTGTTAATCGCTGCTGTTATGTGGCGCCTTCAACAGCTGCCTGTTAACCACTGCTGTTATGTGGCGTCTTCAACAGCTGCCTGTTAACCACTGATGTTAGGTGGCGCCTTCAACAGCTGCCTGTTAACAACTGATGTTAGGTGGCGCCTTCAACAGCTGCCGGTTAACAACTGATGTTAGGTGGCGCCTTCAACAGCTGCCTGTTAACAACTGATGTTAGGTGGCGCCTTCAACAGCTGCCTGTTAACCACTGCTGTTATGTGGCGCCTTCAACCGCTGCCTGTTAACCACTGCTGTTACATGTAGGTGGCGCCTTCAACAGCTGCCTGTTAACCACTGCTGTTAGGTGGCGCCTTCAACAGCTGCCGGTTAATCGCTGCTGTTAGGTGGCGCCTTCAACAGCTGCCTGAAATTATTGGTTATTACTAACGATATTCCAAGCTAAGTGTAGGAGAGGGATAAATAATGCGGTCAATTCGAGAAAAGCAAAGTTGAATTTTATGATCTTGTTTTGTCAAATAATTAAACGTCAAATGAAATATGGTATTTCCATTGTTTTATTTACCATTATCAAAATTTGACTTTGGTGAAAACTAATTTTTGAAGCGATAGATTCAATTTGCAAAAAAAAATATCCGAAAATCGCTTGGATTGATTGATTGATTTGATTGATTGTTTGGTGTTTTACGCCGCGCATAAGATTATTTCACTTATATGGCGGCGTTGCCAGTTTTATTGTGGGAGGAAACCGGGCTCTGTGCCCGGAGGAATCCCACGACCTTCCGCTGGTAACTGGCAACCATCCCACATAGGTCGTTCGAGTGAAAACCCAGTCAAAAATCGCTTGGAAACTGCTATTTCACTTGTAAAACATTTCCACCGCCAAGAAAAAAATTTTCAACGCAATTGGGAATGTTTCCTTCGCGGTGAAAACATTTTCTCAGTGGAGGAAATGTTAACATAGTCTCCCTGGTGAGTTCTACAATAGGAGACATTTTATTGGGAATACTTGTTTTAATTGATGCCTGATTTGGCGCTTCTCTCTTTCTGCAGGTTGTCAGCAGACGACGAAGAATGTACAATGCTACCTTGTGAATTTTGCGGAGTCTTATTCCCTATTGAATTCATTCTGCAACACCAGGTTAGTTTGTAATCAAGCCGAATGTTTTACACTATTTATATTTGTCGCAACACTTTTTTTGTGTGTCAAAATCTCAACAAAAACATTTAGCTGCACTCATGTGTCTTATACACTTTTACTTTCTTTCTTGTCAGTCGGTAAGATATAAACGATTAAGTTGGTGGGGGGGGGGGGGGGGGGGGGGGGGGGGGGTCGACGTCGATTAATGTATTTGGCATGTAAAATCTTTCCGTCCATTAAAATGTAGTCTGGTAGTTAACGTATATACCATTGTTTTTAACAAATTACAAGAACTTATGATGGGGTATAAAGGTCTAAATGATATACCTGTTTTTAACACAATTAGAAACTTGTAAGAAATGTTTGAAACTCTTTCTAAACGTGGGTTCCATACTAAACGTACAGGTGTCGAAAGCTCGTGTTGTTCAAGACAACTTACTACGTGGTGTTATCATTAATTAGAAACTTGTCTTCATGGTTATTTAAGATAAGAAGATTTTCCCTGTGCCCGTGTGTTTTAGTGTTCATATATATAATAATATGAATTCTATTGATAAAAGTTGGCCTTAATGAAACACCAATATATTAAGTAAGATATACTTGTCAGGGCTAAACCACTTGCTTGTTTTCTACCTATAGGTATTTCTGGGGGAACCAACATTTTCACTTTCGTTTTCCATGATCCTATGTGGTTCAATCTCAATGTTCCAGAAAATTCTACTGACTAAAGCCAAACTCTGGTTGCTTTTATTATCATGGGAGACGAGAACCAATGCAATGTCACTCAGATGCTCTACGGTGTAACCATAAGTAGTCGTGGGGGGATAGGACACAGCTTAGAACAGCAGGCCTAATCATTTGTTTTAAATTCTGTTTCTCGTGTTTCAGGTAGAGTGTGATGAGGACCCCGAACAAGTTACAAAAGCCTGGCTTAAAAAACTGTTGACGTCTCTTCAGGATAAGCAAGAAATTTGGCAAAAGGCCAATTGGATGTAGAAAACTGAAGTAATGTGTTCGCCATCATGCAGTCAATGACACTACACTATTATTGGACACTACAGTAATGTGTTCCCCATCATGCAGTCAATGACACTACACTATTATTGGACACTACAGTAATGTGTTCCCCATCATGCAGTCAATGACACTACACTATTATTGGACACTACAGTAATGTGTTCGCCATCATGCAGTCAATGACACTACACTATTATTGGACACTACAGTAATGTGTTCCCCATCATGCAGTCAATGACACTACATTATTATTGGACACTACAGTAATGTGTTCGCCATCATGCAGTCAATGACACTACACTATTATTGGACACTACAGTAATGTGTTCCCCATCATGCAGCCAATGACACTACACTATTATTGGACACTACAGTAATGTGTTCGCCATCATGCAGTCAATGACACTACACTATTATTGGTCACTACAGTAATGTGTTCGCCATCATGCAGTCAATGTCATTACACTATTATTGGACACTACAGATTCAGATGTAATCGTTTTTGACATTGTAGCTCGTGGGTTGGAGCGTTGTGACTTCGCTTTAGCCATGTTTGCTGACCCAGCGCCACTTTGACGTTCTATCGCATGTCGAGCCTTATGCCGACATTTAGACGGTGGGGCGGAGGGGGAGGTAGGGATTTGAGTGATCTTTTGGTCGGTTGGTACTTTTTTCGCCCTATGACCTTAGCTATTGAGTACGACGTTCAGTCCCAATCAATCATTGACATTGTATATTAAAGTGGCATGAGCTGCCGAAATTCCCACTTTTTCATAATTTCTGATCGTCACGACAGTAAGAGGCTTTGAAGGCCATCGAAAAACTAAATGATTGGCGTTGGAATGAGGAAAATCCATACAGTATGTGCCCTGTACGAACCGAAAACGTGTTCGAAAAGTAGCAAAATTTAAATAACCGGGACTACCATTCATTCATTCTAAGCCAAAGTTAGTTCAAAACAATACTTTATCGTACATTTTCGAGACTAGAAGCACTAAAAAGCTTCTGAATTATACGTCTTGAGAAAAATAGCCGATAATTTCAACATTCTGTGTTTACGTCAAAATATCAACATTTTGGCAGCTCATGCCCCTTTAAGATTACTGATTAAAGAATAGATTGGCCCATCATATTCAAATTGTTGGCAGGGCAGATCCAAGTAGATGCTTAGTAAGGAGTCCTATCAACTCTGTTTATGTCAATAGTGTTTAGTGCCGGATTTATATTTCATTTTTTATTTCAATGTTTTTTACACCATGTACATGTATTTGGAAATATCCAGGTCTATGGCCAAAGTATAATGCTGTTATAATGACAAACACACTTTGGCCATAGAGTTTGAATATAAGAAATGTTTGAAACTCTCTTTAAACGTGGGTTCCATACTAATGATAAAAAAATTAAGACATCACCTCGTCGACAGTTGTTTTTTTAACAACACGAGCTTTCGACACCTGTGCCGGTGTCTTCGTCAAGTGTAACTGTCAGTTATCGGCACAGGTGTCAGTTACACTTGACGAAGACACCGGCACAGGTGTCAAAAGCTCGTGTTGTTCAAAAACAACTGACGACTCGGTGATGTCTTCATTTTTTATCATAAGTTTGAATATGTATAATATATTCTAGCGATACCTGAAGATGCGTAAGCATTGTCAATGTATTACAAAGTGTTCCAGGAAATTTTACTGACTAAGGTCAAGCTCCTGTCTGTCGTCAACCTAATGAAATACCATGGGTTTAGTTTATTACAACAACTTAGGATCGGATATTAATGACTAAATTATATACCCTTTTTTAACACAATTAGAAACTTGCCTCCGGGGTTATTTTGAACAAGAAGATTTTCCCTGTGCCCGTGTGTTTTAGTGTTCATAAATATAATGATAACGAAAACTTGTTTTATTTACTTTGAGAGCCAATCGTATAAGGAGCTCATCTTGGGGAGCTGATAAGAAATCGTTGCCCAGAGGAAACCCCAGACCTTCGACGAGCAAATCTTCCACATACTCGATCGAGTGAAAAATCCACTCAAATTTGTTTCCATTTTTATCTGGTCTGAACAGAAAACAATCCGTATTTATTTGGACAAAATGTTACAAGAAATACATAATGTACGTTTATTTTTTTAGGCAATAAATTGATTTTGTTTCAACGTCAAATATCATTCCCGGCTATATAAACCAGAAAAATCGGTCTCTATGGTGCTTAGAATCTAGCATAGGGCCTACACTCTCGAACATTTGCACTCTAGACTTTGACGAATACAGAAGTAACAAATCGCCGATTGATGTTTTACGCCGTACTCAAGATTATTTCATTTAAATGACAGCGTTATTAGGTTTAGTAGGGGAGGACTGATTGATCGATTATTGTTTTATGCCACACTCGAGATTATTTCAGTTATATGGTGACATTGCCAGGATTATATATGCTTTTTGCTCTGAAGAAATCTGCGGCGAGTACCAACCCTTTCACAAATGAAAATCCAGAGCAAAATTCCACTCAGAAAATATTAATTTGTTATGGGACTGGGGTTCGGGTAGCCCGAATCACTAGGGTAAAATAATATCGATATATCTGTGGAGAAAGATAGGTCTATACATCTAGTATTTAATACTCCACGAATAGTTCATATCCGGCCTAGTTCATTGGTCATGACAAAATATTTCCGAAGATTACGAGTTACGTATTTCTAAGATGCCCCGCCGAGTTTTTAGGTCGGTTAATGTTTTACTATGGCGGTTACGTCAGGTTGAATGTCAGTGGAGTTGGAAGCAAATATTGACTGCATAAAGCATTTTGAATATGGTCATCAAAAAGGTATAGCTGAGAGACCAACACGTTCCTGATCTTCGTGGGACTCAATAACTGTCCCCGTGATAATGCAAGGGACCGAATGACTATCTGATAACTTTAAGCAGAAACATTGGTTGATGGATTGTTTTATGTCGCACTCAAGATTACTTCACTAAAATGGTGGCATTGCCAATACTAACATTGGTTGACGGGCGGCCTCTAACAAGGCGCAATCGATTCCCAGGGGTCGCGGGTTCGAACCCCACTCCGTCCAAAAAAATTGGAAAATTTTCTGACTGGGTTTTCACTCGAACGACTTATGTGGGATGGTTGCCAGTTACCAACGGAAGGTCGTGGGTTTCCTCCGGGCATACTAAACGTACAGGTGTCGAAAGCTCGTGTTGTTCAAGACAACTTACTACGTGGTGTTATCATTAATTAGAAACTTGTCTTCATGGTTATTTAAGATAAGAAGATTTTCCCTGTGCCCGTGTGTTTTAGTGTTCATATATATAATAATATGAATTCTATTGATAAAAGTTGGCCTTAATGAAACACCAATATATTAAGTAAGATATACTTGTCAGGGCTAAACCACTTGCTTGTTTTCTACCTATAGGTATTTCTGGGGGAACCAACATTTTCACTTTCGTTTTCCATGATCCTATGTGGTTCAATCTCAATGTTCCAGAAAATTCTACTGACTAAAGCCAAACTCTGGTTGCTTTTATTATCATGGGAGACGAGAACCAATGCAATGTCACTCAGATGCTCTACGGTGTAACCATAAGTAGTCGTGGGGGGATAGGACACAGCTTAGAACAGCAGGCCTAATCATTTGTTTTAAATTCTGTTTCTCGTGTTTCAGGTAGAGTGTGATGAGGACCCCGAACAAGTTACAAAAGCCTGGCTTAAAAAACTGTTGACGTCTCTTCAGGATAAGCAAGAAATTTGGCAAAAGGCCAATTGGATGTAGAAAACTGAAGTAATGTGTTCGCCATCATGCAGTCAATGACACTACACTATTATTGGACACTACAGTAATGTGTTCCCCATCATGCAGTCAATGACACTACACTATTATTGGACACTACAGTAATGTGTTCGCCATCATGCAGTCAATGACACTACACTATTATTGGACACTACAGTAATGTGTTCGCCATCATGCAGTCAATGACACTACATTATTATTGGACACTACAGTAATGTGTTCGCCATCATGCAGTCAATGACACTACACTATTATTGGACACTACAGTAATGTGTTCCCCATCATGCAGCCAATGACACTACACTATTATTGGACACTACAGTAATGTGTTCGCCATCATGCAGTCAATGTCACTACATTATTATTGGACACTACAGTAATGTGTTCGCCATCATGCAGTCAATGACACTACACTATTATTGGACACTACAGTAATGTGTTCCCCATCATGCAGCCAATGACACTACATTATTATTGGACACTACAGTAATGTGTTCGCCATCATGCAGTCAATGTCACTACATTATTATTGGACACTACAGTAATGTGTTTGCCATCATGCAGTCAATGACACTACACTATTATTGGACACTACAGTAATGTGTTCCCCATCATGCAGTCAATGACACTACATTATTATTGGACACTACAGTAATGTGTTCGCCATCATGCAGTCAATGACACTACACTATTATTGGACACTACAGTAATGTGTTCCCCATCATGCAGCCAATGACACTACACTATTATTGGACACTACAGTAATGTGTTCGCCATCATGCAGTCAATGACACTACACTATTATTGGACACTACAGTAATGTGTTCGCCATCATGCAGTCAATGTCATTACACTATTATTGGACACTACAGATTCAGATGTAATCGTTTTTGACATTGTAGCTCGTGGGTTGGAGCGTTGTGACTTCGCTTTAGCCATGTTTGCTGACCCAGCGCCACTTTGACGTTCTATCGCATGTCGAGCCTTATGCCGACATTTAGACGGTGGGGCGGAGGGGGAGGTAGGGATTTGAGTGATCTTTTGGTCGGTTGGTACTTTTTTCGCCCTATGACCTTAGCTATTGAGTACGACGTTCAGTCCCAATCAATCATTGACATTGTATATTAAGATTACTGATTAAAGAATAGATTGGCCCATCATATTCAAATTGTTGGCAGGGCAGATCCAAGTAGATGCTTAGTTAGGAGTCCTATCAACTCTGTTTATGTCAATAGTGTTTAGTGCCGGATTTATATTTCATTTTTTATTTCAATGTTTTTTATACCATGTACATGTATTTGGAAATATCCAGGTCTATGGCCAAAGTATAATGCTGTTATAATGACAAACACACTTTGGCCATAGAGTTTGAATATAAGAAATGTTTGAAACTCTCTTTAAACGTGGGTTCCATACTAATGATAAAAAAATTAAGACATCACCTCGTCGACAGTTGTTTTTTTAACAACACGAGCTTTCGACACCTGTGCCGGTGTCTTCGTCAAGTGTAACTGTCAGTTATCGGCACAGGTGTCAGTTACACTTGACGAAGACACCGGCACAGGTGTCAAAAGCTCGTGTTGTTCAAAAACAACTGACGACTCGGTGATGTCTTCATTTTTTATCATAAGTTTGAATATGTATAATATATTCTAGCGATACCTGAAGATGCGTAAGCATTGTCAATGTATTACAAAGTGTTCCAGGAAATTTTACTGACTAAGGTCAAGCTCCTGTCTGTCGTCAACCTAATGAAATACCATGGGTTTAGTTTATTACAACAACTTAGGATCGGATATTAATGACTAAATTATATACCCTTTTTTAACACAATTAGAAACTTGCCTCCGGGGTTATTTTGAACAAGAAGATTTTCCCTGTGCCCGTGTGTTTTAGTGTTCATAAATATAATGATAACGAAAACTTGTTTTATTTACTTTGAGAGCCAATCGTATAAGGAGCTCATCTTGGGGAGCTGATAAGAAATCGTTGCCCAGAGGAAACCCCAGACCTTCGACGAGCAAATCTTCCACATACTCGATCGAGTGAAAAATCCACTCAAATTTGTTTCCATTTTTATCTGGTCTGAACAGAAAACAATCCGTATTTATTTGGACAAAATGTTACAAGAAATACATAATGTACGTTTATTTTTTTAGGCAATAAATTGATTTTGTTTCAACGTCAAATATCATTCCCGGCTATATAAACCAGAAAAATCGGTCTCTATGGTGCTTAGAATCTAGCATAGGGCCTACACTCTCGAACATTTGCACTCTAGACTTTGACGAATACAGAAGTAACAAATCGCCGATTGATGTTTTACGCCGTACTCAAGATTATTTCATTTAAATGACAGCGTTATTAGGTTTAGTAGGGGAGGACTGATTGATCGATTATTGTTTTATGCCACACTCGAGATTATTTCAGTTATATGGTGACATTGCCAGGATTATATATGCTTTTTGCTCTGAAGAAATCTGCGGCGAGTACCAACCCTTTCACAAATGAAAATCCAGAGCAAAATTCCACTCAGAAAATATTAATTTGTTATGGGACTGGGGTTCGGGTAGCCCGAATCACTAGGGTAAAATAATATCGATATATCTGTGGAGAAAGATAGGTCTATACATCTAGTATTTAATACTCCACGAATAGTTCATATCCGGCCTAGTTCATTGGTCATGACAAAATATTTCCGAAGATTACGAGTTACGTATTTCTAAGATGCCCCGCCGAGTTTTTAGGTCGGTTAATGTTTTACTATGGCGGTTACGTCAGGTTGAATGTCAGTGGAGTTGGAAGCAAATATTGACTGCATAAAGCATTTTGAATATGGTCATCAAAAAGGTATAGCTGAGAGACCAACACGTTCCTGATCTTCGTGCCCCCGTGATAATGTAAGGGACCGAAAGACTATCTGATAACTTTAAGCAGAAACATTGGTTGATGGATTGTTTTATGTCGCACTCAAGATTACTTCACTAAAATGGTGGCATTGCCAATACTAACAATGGTTGACGGGCGGCCTCTAACAAGGCGCAATCGATTCCCAGGGGTCGCGGGTTCAAACCCCACTCAGTCCAAAAAAATTGGAAAATTTTCTGACTGGGTTTTCACTCGAACGACTTATGTGGGATGGTTGCCAGTTACCAACGGAAGGTCGTGGGTTTCCTCCGGGCATAGAGTCCGGTTTCCTCCCACAATAAAACTGGCAACGCCGCCATATAAGTGAAATAATCTTGAGCGCGGCGTAAAACACCAAACAATCAATCGATTCCCAGGTAATATCTTAAAATTTTGCTAAAATGTCAGTTTGACACTTGTTGGCGTTTAGGGCCACATTTTGAGATATAATTTGTTTATTATTAGATTCATGTTTACCGCCACATTCAACTAAATGTGATTTGAGTATTTTGCGGAGATTATCAAATGGTATCTGAACTATTTGATCTATATTTTACACCATGTTACAAATTCTTGATAGAATTCTGACAAATGTATTTAATTCCCAGACATTCAGTCTAGTCCGATGAGGTGTGTAAAGGTTGGGAGATTCCTTGATGTTGTGGACCCCCGTGACGGACGTCTCTCCATTGTGTGGGCTGTTTGTGCCGGGAAAACCTCTGTGGTTGTGTGGTCGGCTGTCTGTGAACGACATCATCCTGTACAGTGGATAATTTGACTTTCGCCCAGGACTATTAAATGAACTGTTTTTTTTTCTGATACATTTTTTTTGTATATGTTTTTGTATAATCAAGGTGGTTATGGGCCCTAACATCCTATTGATGTGTAAGACTTGTTTCATTAAATAGTTTTCTACCTTAAGTGAATGTTCCGTGTTTTTTCCTTTCTCCTAGCAGAGTTCGACTGGTGGCCCGAGTTAAAACAATTTTTATTTTCGTACGCGTCATAATAGGCGTAACAGTGGGTTATACTGAAAAGTCAATTTAAACTTCTCAAGTTACACCATTCCCTCCGTGGGGATTACTTCCACCAGTGGTATATATAGATTTAGACTGGCAAATTTTGAAATCAGATCCTCCCTATATTTCAAAGCACTGTACTGTGGAATTTCTCGATAACAAGTTTAGTAAAAATTTAAATCATTTTTCTGATTGCTCAAAGTGCCCTCAAATTGGAAGAGTCGGAGAAGCGTTTGTTATCCCAGAGTTAAAGTATAGTAAAAACTTCCGATTGATGACGTGTCTGTTTTCTGTTCAGAGCTTGTGGCAATTTTCATGTGCCTCCAATTTTTGTTAGACTACAAACCAAACTTTGCTGTAATCCGCCTAACAAGCCCTAAGCTTCTGTAACTATAGCAACTATCCTCTTATTTTAGAAATTATACATTTATATACCACTTTATTTAAGGAAGGAGTGAGCGTCACATGGGTACCTACTCATGTGGGACTACGAGGAAATGAGCTTGCTGATACTGCAGCCAAACAAGCTATTTTACATAGTAGCATATCCATCAGATTTCCATTTACCGTTACCGATATTTTACTTAAGGCTAAGTCATATTTTGTGAATCAGTGGCAGAAACAGTGGAATGATTCTGACAAGGGAAGGTTTTGTTTCCTTTTTAATCCTGGAATTTCATCCTCAAAGCCTACTTTCCCCACTCTACTGTCTAGCTGAGTTAATGTTCCACAGACTCCAATCCGGTCATATTCCCATAATATCTTACCTCCTCAGATTCCATCTGTATGACACAGACTTGTGTGATCTCTGTAATATTCAGGAAACCTTAGAACATTTTTGTTTAACTGCATCAAGTATGCTTATCGAAGAAATGATTTTTTTCACCGATCTCATTGGCTTGGTTATTTATCAACCCAACATGGACAATGTACTAGGCCCTTCTAAAAATACCAAGAAGGTATATCCGGCTGTAGCTAGATATATTATAAATACACACCGATTTTAATATAATTGTATATTTATATGAGTATGTATGCATTGTATTTACGGCAGTATAATTGTCAAGTGACACCTGACTAACAAATATCGACCTATCTTCCCATTTCTCGCCACTGTTTATTTGCATATCTGTAAATGGTATACTGGTGTAAGCTCAATTGTATTGCATGTTTTAACATCTTAAGAGGTTAAGTAGTTCTCAATCGTACTAACATATACTCCTGTACAGAGACATTCAATATATGTTATATTGTGTTCAAACATCAGTTTTCCTAATCGCTCAAGGTAATAATTACTCACTAGTATGGCGTACATCATTCATACGAATGGACGCGTCAATAAGCTCAACCAAACAACCAATATACAGGTGTGTTTTACAAAAAGGTCAACACAGAACCACAACAAACTTAAGCCATGTCTTCTTTTACGTAAAGGTCTAAAAGTGTAGGCTAATTTGATCATTTCTGTTATTTAATTCCCGACCAGGTACCGACCAAATATCCAAACATAGGCCTAAATAACAAGGTACCTGTAGACATTTAACAATGTTGAATTACGAGAAACCCGCGTATTCAATCGGATGGGCTTCGGGTTTCAGATTTCAACCCCGTCAAAATGTTTATAAAATCCACTGACATTTTACATAAACTCCAGTGGCCGGTTTCACAAAGCGGCGCAGCGTAAAATTAAGCTTTTACGTAACTGCCATAGCAACCCATATACTCTAGAGATAGGTGGCTTTGAGAGTTACGCCAAAACCTGCATCTAAGCATTTCCGTTTCCTTGTGTCCCATTTAATCCTTTGCTTGGTGCCTCATAAACAGTTGTAAAATTATTATCTCATAGCGAGGCAAATAATGGGGTGTTGTCATTCAACCGTATGACGAGCCTATCTTTGTGTACCCAAGTACTGTCAAGGCTAGTCTTGCTATGCATAGAAAGTCGCGTCATCACAATTGGTTGTCATTCTGTTCTTTCAGGCAGTCCTGTAAATCCATCTTTTATTACCAAGTCAAATCTATCTGGCGAGAAAATAAAGGGTCTGATTTAACAACTAACTAGTTCATGAATAAGACTGAAAAGTTATTTTGTCAGAAGTGAATTTTCATTCACGTCATTTCTGTGTTCCACAGCATATCATTTTCATTATTTCAGACAATGTGACAAAAAAAATATCACAAACAAATTTGGTACAATTTTGTGGTATTTAAAACAAATAGTTACTAGACAAGTCAAGACATTAAACTTTCATACTACATACTGAAGGCAAAGTTACAAGTCACACCATAAAAGACATAGGCCTACTCAGTATGTATTCACAAATTCAAAAACAACCATTTTCACCCAAAAAATAACCAATTATTCTTTTCTTTGGAACAGAAATCATGGAGAGACAGTTGACAGCTAATAAACTCTTATAAGTTATAGTTTTAAAGATCTTTCATAAAATTTTGTGTTACTTTTCACTGACATGGTTCAGCGAAAAAACATTAAATGGTCTAAATTTCATTTAACACAAAAAAAGGATGGAAAACATGTACACGCAAAAAAATAACAATTTATACAATTTTAAATTGTAAATATTTTCTTTCAATAATGACAACAATTTATGAAGTTAGAATGATCACAGTCAGTATGAAATTCAATCGACAGACATTTAAGATGTTCTCTGAACTTCACGGCTAGGAAGGTCGTTCTGGCAAATGTCTCTTTGGTGTTCGCTGAAAAAAAAAAACAAGACAATTTTTTTCTTGACTAAATTGGATTGATCAAGTTGTGTTAAACTTTTTTTTCAAAGAAATTAAATTGAAGCCTTTAGAAATTGGAAAAGAATTTTGTGCTTTGCTTTGAAAAAAATTCTCACATGTTTCTCAAACAGATTTTGATTAATTTTGTACCAATTATTAACCGTTTATTGCATCACAGACAAATAACCTACAGAACAAAATGATTGGATTGATTGATTGATGTTTTACCCTACACTCAAGATTATTTCACTTATATGGTGGCGTTGTCAGGTTTAGTGGGGGATGAAACCAGGCACATTGCCCAGAGGAAATCCCTGACTGTTCCACATACTCAGAACCTAATGGATTGGGCATGATAAAAATATAGATGGCTCAGTGGGCAGAGTGATAGTCTGTCAATCAGACACAAGCCTCCAATCTATGGGTAAAGGGTTCGAATTCCACTCAGTCCAAAAAAAATTCAGAGTGGATATTCATTAGATTGGCCTATGTGAAAGGGTTGCCAGGTACTCGCTGAAGATCGGGGGTCTCTTCTGGAGTAAGAGACTAGTTTTCTTCCCAACTATACCTGGCAAGGGCGCCATGCGAGTAAAATAATCTTGAAACCAGTAAAAAACTTTAATCAATCTGTTTGATAATAATACTTATAGATATTATCACAATTATTTCACGTATATGGCCTCTTTCCTTTCCGTTTAGTGGCAATGGAAAGGAAAGGAGTCTCTTTGTCACCTGGAAACCCCCAACTTTCGACAAGTTGCAACATTGCAACCTTCCATTATTTTTGGGAATGGAGAGGGATTCAGTAGATCAGTTGATGAATGGCTTGTTCGGAGAAGCTAAACAGAAATATGATTTTAATGTCATAAACTTACTCTTGTTGTACCAGCAAACATTTGATTTCCACTCCTTCTTGGTTGCCGTGACGATGAATTATTTACAGGTGGACGTGACGATGGGATGGCACCATTACTCGGATTTTCTATCGACCTAAATTGAAATCACACTAGTGAGTAAATGGTGGGATTTTTCTGTGCAGTTAATTTTCAGGGATCAAAAAGCATAATAGTACTATGGATGGAGGTATGAAATTTATTCCTACTGTAGGGATTGGGAGGAAACAAAAACAGATTCTAAAACAGAGAAAATCTTAGAACTTCCGTTAAAGCGACATGAGCTGCCAAAATTCATGCTTTTTTCATAATTTCTGATCGGCACGACAGTTAGAGGCTTTGAAGGCCATCGAAAAACTGAATGATTGGCGTTGGAATGAGGGACATCCATACAGTATGTGACCTGTACAAACCGAAAACTAACGTCAAAATATCAACAACAGACGCTTTCCTGACCATTTGTTATTGACAGCCAGAGACGAAGTCTGGAGTGTTGTTTGTCTGCTAACAAGTGTTAAAGTGGCATGAGCTGCCAAAATGTTGATATTTTGACGTTAAAACAGAATGTTGAAATTATTAGCTATTTTTCTCAGGACCCATAATTCAGAAGCTTTTTTGTGCTTTTAGTCTCGAAAATGTACGATAAAGTATTGTTTTGAACTAACTTTGGCTTAGAATGAATGAATGGTCGTCCCGGTTATTTAATTTTTTTTTACCGTTTCGGTTCGTACAGGCCCCACACTGTATGGATTTTCTTCGTTCCAACGCCAATCATTTACTTTTTTGATTGTCTTACTGTCGTGGCCATATAACCTTAGCTGTTGAGTGCGACGTTAAGAACCAACCAACCAATCAATCAATCAATCAATCAAGCCCTTGTTACATTTATGAAAAAAGGTGGTCATATATTCTATTTCCCTTGGTGGACACTGTATTCAAAGCAGGAAAAAATGTTCCAGTCTTGAGAGATTTGTGGCACAGATGCAACATTAACAACAGGGGGATTTAATCAGAAAACCCTAAAAAAGGCTTTTGGAGCAAAGTATTTCTGTAGATTCTAAATCAAAAAATAAAAAATACAAATATAACTGTTGCAGTATTTCACAATACAATGTAATAGTAAGTTGAATTCTCTCATAATTATACCCTTTTGTATTACATTGAAAAGGAGGCGATGCCAGTCATATAAGTTCTACTATAAGTTGAACTATAAATTTATGATCACTAAAACACACGGGCACAGGGAAAATCTTCGTGTCTAAAATAACCATGGAGACAAGGTTCTAATTGTGTTAAAAAGACTGAAGAGGTATATCATTTAGACCTTTATACCCCATAAATTGTTGTAATAAACCAAACCTATGATATTTCATTAGGTTGACGACTGACAGGAGCTTAGCCTTGGTCAGTAGAAATATTAGGCAATTGGAGGTCAAGTGACGTTTGACTTTCAACAAGTTGATTTAGCGATTGCAATTTAAGATGTGGACGTCATGCCGGCGTGCATCTTGTAGCAATGGCAGTGCTTTTAGAACTTCAGATCCAAACCAGCCAATGAAACTTCCACGTAGACAGTTGAATAGTCCCAGTTAGATTACCAAATGAGCCTCCAATCTGAAAACATCAATCATTCAATCAATCATATTGAATACTCTTACCTAATGGACATAGCTTCTCCAAGACTGTCAGTACGATGTGATGAATCATTGGAACTGCGGCTAGATGGATGTCGGTTACCTGCTGGGGGTCTAGGTAAGCCTCTTCCAACTGGACAACAGGAAAACAAAAATTATAAAAGTAGAATCAATCCTTTCGGATTCACTTTTTATTTTAAAATGTGATCCCATAATCTATAAACTGTTTGCTGGTTTACCATAATGTTTTGAGTTGGTGAGCCTCAAAAATATACGATATGGTAATACAGTTAAACCATGGTTTAAAGTGGCATGAGCTGCCAAAATGTTGATATTTTGACATTACAACATAATGTTGAAATTATTGCCTATTTTTCTCAACACGTGTAATTCAGAAGCTTTTTAGTGCTCCTAGTCTCGAAAATGTACGATAATGTATTGTTTTGAAGTAACTTCGGCTTAGAATGAATGAATGGTCGTCCCAGTTATTTAAATTTTGTTTACTTTTCGAACACATTTTCGGTTCATACAGGCCACATACTGTATGGATTTTCCTCATTCCGACGCCAATCATTTAGTTCTTCGATGGCCTTCAAAGCCTCTTACTGTGGTGACGATCAGGAATTATGAAAAAAACTGTGAAATTTGGCAGCTCATGCCACTTTAAGCAGCGAACATAGGGCTTTTTAAGACAGGTGGTCTCTTAATGCAGGTTTCATGCAACATGAATCTTTAGAACAGATTCTCAAGAGTGAGGCCTTACCGGTATGCAAGTCTTAAGGCCCGTTCACACGGTGCGATTTGTCGTACAGACTTGTAGCTTGCGATTAAAATGGATGCTTTTAATTGGCCGATACTATTTGTCAACCAATCAAGTACATCAATTTTAATCACATGCTACAAGTTGGTACAACAAATCGCAACGTCTGAACGGTCCGACCTTTAGGGAATTCAATTGCATTTTGACTTTGTTGACTGATTTGTTCATATTTTTAGTCTAGATGGTTTTGGCCAAGTTTGTTACAATTCAAATGAATAACATAGACAGCTAGTATCCGACTTTATGCATAGGCAAAAGTTATTACGACAATCGTGAGTTTATATACTGCAGTAGTATTAAGCATGCGCTGTAAAGTAGCAGGTGTTTTTTTTTTGGTTGCTAAATACAGGTTTTGCTTCACAGTATGTCTCATAGTTAGACAGGTGGCTATTCTATACAGTGTCATAAGTATGGGATTTAGATCGGGGGTTTCATGGGGTGGTGGATTAAGACAATTGGAGGTTGTTTAACATGTAATCATGTTGATTGCAACTTGACAGGAAAGCTAACAAACAAATGAATATTTTCTTCAATAAACTTATATAACAAGCAATAATAATTGATTTTTGGCTGCACTCAACATCATTTCATTTATGTGGCGACATGCCTGGTTTAGTTATGGGGGTGGGGGGATTGGGTTCTTTGCCTGGAGGAAACACTCGACCTAAGACAAGTACCTTTTACATAGGGTGATCGAGTGAAAAATCCACTTAGGAATATTTAAATTCTTATTTGATTGGAGTGGGATTCAAACTCGCACCGCATGGATGGAGGGCCTGTGTCAGACTGAGGGACAATCACTCTGGCTGACTAAGCCACCGAGGCCTGTGTCAGACTGAGGGACTATCACTCTGGCTGACTGAGCCACCGAGGCCTGTGTCAGACTGAGGGACAATCACTCTGGCTGACTGAGCCACCGAGGCCTGTGTCAGACTGAGGGACTATCACTCTGGCTGACTGAGCCACCGAGGCCTGTGTCAGACTGAGGGACAATCACTCTGGCTGACTGAGGCCTGTGTCAGACTGAGGGACAATCACTCTGCTGACTGAGCCACCGAGGCCTGTGTCAGACTGAGGGACAATCACTCTGCTGACTGAGCCACCGAGGCCTGTGTCAGACAGAGACAATCACTCTGGCTGACTGAGCCACCGAGGCCTGTGTCAGACTGAGGGACAATCACTCTGGCTGACTGAGCCACCGAGGCCTGTGTCAGACTGAGGGACAATCACTCTGCTGACTGAGCCACCGAGGCCTGTGTCAGACTGAGGGACAATCACTCTGGCTGACTGAGCCACCGAGGCCTGTGTCAGACTGAGGGACAATCACTCTGCTGACTGAGCCACCGAGGGCTGGGTCAGACTGAGGGACAATCACTCTGGCTGACTGAGCCACCGAGGCCTGTGTCAGACTGAGGGACAATCACTCTGCTGACTGAGCCACCGAGGCCTGTGTCAGACTGAGGGACAATCACTCTGCTGACTGAGCCACCGAGGCCTGTGTCAGTCTGAGAGACAATCACTCTGGCTGACTGAGCCACCGAGGCCTGTGTCAGACTGAGGGACAATCACTCTGGCTGACTGAGCCACCGAGGCCTGTGTCAGACTGAGGGGCAATCACTCTGCTGACTGAGCCACCGAGGCCTGTGTCAGACTGAGGGACAATCACTCTGGCTGACTGAGCCACCGAGGCCTGTGTCAGATTGAGGGACAATCACTCTGGCTGACTGAGCCACCGAGGCCTGTGTCAGACTGAGGGACAATCACTCTGCTGACTGAGCCACCGAGGCCTGTGTCAGACTGAGGGACAATCACTCTGGCTGACTGAGCCACCGAGGCCTGTGTCAGACTGAGAGACAATCATTCTGGCTGACTGAGCCACCGAGGCCTGTGTCAGACTGAGGGACCATCACTCTGACTGACTGAGTCACCGAGGCCTGTGTCAGACTGAGGGACAATCACTCTGACTGACTGAGCCACCGAGGCCGAAATAATAATTGAGAAACACACCTTGCCCACCGCCAGTCTGCTTTGCTCGGTTATCACTCTGTTTTACAGCTTTCGTTGAAGATGATCGCCTTGGAATGCTTGCAGCGCCCTCTAGGCCTACTTCCTCTAAACTTTCGTTAGAATGGTTTGTTTCAAATGACCTTTGACCTCTCTGTCGCAATCTTTGATTGGATGACTGTGGTGGTGGCTGGTGGCGGGATAAGTTTGAGACTTGTGATCGGCCGTTTGACGTTGGCTGATGTTTGGATTTCGAAAGAAGAGCCTTAATATTGGCAACACCATTACTACCAATAGAACTTTCATCCGAGTTATTCGTAAAGTTTCTTTTTGCTGTCAAATTCTGTGGCCTTGACCTTGCTGTAGACGAGGAAATAGAATCATCTTGGAGACGTGATCGTGACATTGAAGATGTGGCTGCTGTGGATAAATTTGTAAGTTTGTCTTTATTTCGTAACACGTTCGACGTTTTTCTCTTGGGCATGACTTGTGGACTTTGGACTACAGGAGATTCAATATCAGGCTGGGCATCACATACCCCCTAAAACAAAGGAATGGGACAGAATACAGATACCGTGACAAATTTGAATGTTCGTAGCTATTGATTACGATAGATTGATTGAATTTTTACATTGTACTCATGATTATTTCAATTATATTGGGGATGTTAAAAAAGGCTTATGTTTTTGGCATACTTAATGTTCTTTTAACTTGTTGATCCACTGAATAGCTGAGCATAATGCAATAGCAAAGTAACTCCGAATAAATTCAACAAACGCATATTGACAATCTCAATATTTTGATAAAGGTATATTTGTCATACCTTTGTCGAAATATTGAGATTGTCAATATGCGTTTGTTGAATTTATTCGGAGTTACTTTGCTATTGCATTAATGTTCCTTCTGGCTAGGTCAGCAAACATGGCTAAAACAAAGTCAAAATGCCCCCAGCAACTGAGAATACCTATCACATTGGGAGATCATGGTAAAACCCAAATTAAAATCCCTTTAAATCCTCCGTACATTACCGTCTCAGGTCACTGAGGTTGGGGAGAGGAAGCTCAGTCTGTACCCAGAGGAATCAACTTACCTTCCATTCTACCTGGGGGCCTCGGCGGTCTAGTGGGTTAGAGTCAACGTCACTCTATCCCACACAGACCTTACATATTCACTAAACCCGGCAAACGCCGCCATATAAGTGATATAATGTTCAGTGTGGCGTAAAACATCAATCAATCAATCCATTCTAGTTAACAGTTAAATCAATGGATAATTACCCAGTCAGTAAATGTTTCTTTGATGCAGTGAGGGTTCGAATAACATATAGACCAAATAAAAATTGACGAATTTCTGAGTGGATTTTTAATGAAACGAGTTGCCAGGTACTCGACTAAAGTGGGGGTTGTTTTCTCCCCTACTTAACCTGGCAACGCCACCATATAAGTGAAATAATCTTGAGTGCAGCGTAAAACATCAATCAGTCAATTGATTTCAACGTGTTACTGTTCAATAAATATCATATATTTCAATGTTAATCCTTGTGTTTTTCAAGGAATCTCAACTGATCATTTTCTCTAAAGAATTTAAATTCCGGAGATGAGTCAAAATTTTAGCAGCTCAAACCACTTTTTATGATCACACGCCCAACTAACCTGATGCTGTACAATAAACTCCATAGGTAATAAAACTCCACAAAATTCACACGGCAACATTGTACCTTCCCGATCAATCGCTTCGTCGGCAGACAACCTGAAGTGAAAAAGAAAAAGCCAGAAATCAGGCATCAATCCAAAAATGTAATACTTGTACATTTTTTTCCTTCGTTGAAATCAAACATTTTCACCATGGATAAAAATGTTTCCAAAACAGAGAAAACATTTCCACCACGGAAAATATTGAGCCTGCAGAAATATAGGAGAGCAAAATCAGCCATCAATTATAAAAAAAAATATTTCTAAAAAACTCTGCAAAAGTCACATGGGAACATTGCTCTTTCTCCATTGATAGACTGGTCTGCAGACTTGTGAACCAAAGACTGATTGATGTTTTATACTGCACTCAACATTATTTCACTTATATTGTCGCATTGCTGAGTTTGGTGGGGAAGGATACCAGGCAAATTGCCTGCAGGAAACCCCGACCTTCGCCGAGTACCTAGCAACTCTTCAACATATTGCGATCAAGTGAAAAATCCAGTGGTAAATTTTAATTTGGATTTAAACACGCAGCATTTTGGTAGGAGGCCTGTGTCAGACTGAGGGACTTTCACTCTGCTTACTGAGCCACCGAGACCGAAGTTACCCCAGAATATGATGACTTTGTTAACATTTGTACAATGATCGGAGGAACTACACAAATCCTTAAAGGGTATCCCATATGCCAGCAATTTCCTTGAAATTATATAAATACTAGCAGAGGATGACTTGAAAAATCACCCATGCAATATAACTTGCCCGTAGGCCTAGAGCGTTTTTCGAAATCTACACCCAAAGATGCCTTAAGCTAGAAAAATTTTGCTAAGCTGTGACGTCACAGAAGTAACACTGTCAGCGAAGAAATGCTTGATCCCATTTACACAACCTGCATTTCTAGCTCAGATATGCAGAGTGATTACAATGTATATCGATAAAAATGCCTATAACATCATAATTTTTACATAAATGAAGCAGCAATATAATCACATATTAAAGGGTATTTGGTGAAAAACTAAGAATTGATTGATGTTTTATGCTGCACTCAACATTATTTCTCTTATACTGTCGCATTGCTGGGTTTAGTGTGTGCGTGCGTGTGTGTGTGTGTGGGGGGGGGGGGGGGGGGGGAGGAAACCAGGCTCATTGCTTACTGAGCCACGGAGACCGAAGTTACCCCAGGATACGATGACATTGTTAACATTTGTACGGGGTTCAGAGGAGAAGTCCTCCCTGCACAAATCCTTAACATCTCAATTCTGAGTGGGATTCAAACCCATGACCCCTCGATGGAAGGACTGTGTCAAACTAAGAGACTATCACTGTCCACTGAACCACCAAGGCCTGTGTTACCTCAGAAGATGCCATTTGTAGAGGGTTCAAAACCATGAGTTCCCAGGTACATGTACTCGTTGAAGGTCAGGGGTTTTCTCGGGACAATGGGCCCGGTTTCCACCCCCACTAAACCTGGTAACCCCGCCATATAAGTGGAATAATCATGAGTGCGGCATAAAACAATCAATCGATCAAAACCATATGCCCTTAGTGCAAAATACATACATACCAATTCTGGGCTGCTGCATAGCTGAGGTTGTCTAAAATTGGAATGTCAGGAGGAATCTGATTGGTGGAAATTTCACGAGAACTGTTGATGTCAGGGATCTGTGTGCTGATTGGTTGGTTCAAAGGGAGATAGGAATCCTCTGATGGACCAATATCATATCCAGTCTGAAATGGAATAAATGCGTAGGAGAAAATCAGATTAGATTTAGATATATTCTTAATTAAAACAGAATTTTAAAAAATTGTCCAGTATTTCTATTGATACCTACAGTTATACAACCAGCCTAAATGTCCTGATTAGATTTAGATATTTTTTAATTAAAACATTAAAACAGAATTTTCAATTTTTTTTTAGTATTTCTATTGATACATGTACCTACAGTTATATAACCAGCCTAAATGGCCTGAATAGATTTAGATATTGTTTAACTAAAATAGAAATTTTCAAAACTTGTTTAGTATTTCTATTGATACCTACAGCTATACAACCAGCCTAAATGGCCTGATTAGATTTAGATATTTTTTAATTAAAACAGAATTTTTTAAAACATTACTTAGCATTTCTATTGATACATACAGTTATACAACCAGCCTACATGTCACGTACATTCTTCACTTAACAAACTAGCTGATTCACTTGCCAGTTTGTCTATTTTGCTTTGAAATGGTCACATGATGGTTCTCACCAATGGATGCTACATGTAGTAGTAGTATGCAAGTTTAGCAAAGAAACTTAAATTTCTCCACACTGTTTATACAAACTATGTATTCATAAAGGTGGGTTTTTGTATATGTCTCTGTAAATGTCTGAGAAAAAAAAAATTTCTCCATCCTAATTGGTTAATTGATTTTTGAAGCCGCTGGCTGCTGTGCGTGGTATGTCGAATGAAGTTTGGAAGAGATTATAGGTGACCACATGTATATAGACAACATGACATACATGTACAGTGTACCCCTTTTTTTTAACAAAACTAGAAACTTGTCTTCATGGTTATTTTAGTCAAGAAGATTTTCTGTGTGTCGACGTGTTTTAGTGTCTATAAATATATAAACAAATAAATTCTACTGAGCAAGCTCCTGTCAGTCGTCAACCTAATGAATTATCATAGGTTTACTTTATTACAAAATTTATGATGGGGTATAAAGGTCTAAATGATATACCTCTTTTTAACAAAACTACAAACTTGTCTCCATGGTTATTTTAGTCAAGAAGATTTTCTGTGTGTGTTTTAGTGTCTATAAATACATGTATATAAACAACATCTACAAGTACCTCTGACTGAGATGCAGTTGAAAAAGCACTTCGCCAAAAATCACGCTCAACATCTGATGCAGGATCTAAAACAAAATTATTCTATGACCGTTTCTGACAATGACAAAGTGACATACATAGTAAAATTATAATTTCGTTATTATGAATTAAAATACAAATTGGTGCTATTTAATGGTGCTATTTAAAGTGACATGAGCTGCCAAAATTCAGACTTTTTTCATAAATTCTGATTGTCAAGACAATGAGAGAAAAACTTAATGATTGACGTTGGAATAAGTAAAATCCAAACATTATGTGATATGGAAAAACCAAATTAGTGTTAAAAAGGGAAACAAAATTTAAAGAGGCATGAGCTGCCAAAGTTTACACTTTTTTCATAATTTCTGATCGTCACAACAGTAAGAGGCTTTGAAAAACTAAATGATTGGGGTTGGAATGAGGAAAATCCATACTGTATGTGGCCTGTACGAACCGAAAACGTGTTTGAAAAGTAAACAAAAGTTAAATAACCGGGACAACCATTCATTCATTCTAAACCAAAGTTAGTTCAAAACAATACTTTATCGCACATTCTCGAGACTAGAAGCACTAAAAAGCTTCTGATTTATACGTCTAGAGAAAAATAGCCAACAATTTCAACATTCTGTGTTAACGTCAAAATATCCACACTTTGGCAGCTCATGCCACTTTAAATAACCAAGACAAACATTCTTTCCTTTTAGGCGTAGGTTAGTTTATAAAACAACTTTAACATATTTTCGTGAAACTAGTACAAACTTTTACATGTAATTTGTAGTTTTTGCAAAGAATAACAGATAATTTCAAAAATAAAAAAAAACGGAAAAAAAGTTTTGGCAGTTTGCGCCACTTTAATTGTGAAGATTGGAAAGTCAAGATGAATTCATTAAGCGTCTTGATGCTTACATGTATCCGCATCTTTTTTATTTTTAAAAACTTGGGGTAATACAGAAGGGTATACACACATTGTTTGGGCACAGTATATCCAAAATAGAACACTCAGAAAAATTATAATCATTAAAAATTGCCAGGATACAAAAATAGGTCACATGAATATTGACATGGAATAACGAATATTTTTTGACAGATAATCAAAAGTAAAAACTATGTGGCCCGCTGCGCAGAGAAACAACTTTTGGACATCCCATTTGTAGATCCTGGATGGTATATTTTGGAATTATGTTCTGCTTGATAGGGATATAAATATCATCACAATAAACAACTAATGTTTTAGGACTAGTGACCTAGCGAGTCATCCCCTCTTACAAGTTAGATTATAGACTGCCACCATTGATTGTTTGGTGTTTTACGCCAGCCTCAAGATTATTTCACTTATATGGCGTTGCCACTTTTATTGTGTGAGGAAACCGGGCTCTATGCGCGGAGGAACCCCACGACCTTCCGGTGGTAACTGGCTACCATCCTACATAGGTCGTTCGAGAGGCTGCCATGAAGGCTAATGTATACAGCATACGGTAAGAATTCCAATAATCCAAGTACTCAAAACATTACGAAAAGCACTCTAAAAGTTTGAGACTTTTCGTTGGGTTTCTTACCTCCTGCATGGAGCGACCGATAATCCTATCGAGTAATCGCTATTGTTGTTGTTTTAGACCAAACATGGCAGAAAGCAGTCTAATAATTTGTTATCTTCACATTGCTCGTCCATGAATTAGCAGAATTCTTACCGTAGTTCATGTTCTTGACATGTTAAACCCACTCTGAGACAAGCAAAGCGTTCTATGCTTACATAACAAAATTCTTGACTGAGTGACGTCACGACAAGATTTCGTCTTGACTGAAGAATTCTGTAACGTACAAAGGCCTTCACTCCATGGTAATATCAGCCCGAGCACCTTAACTCCAGGGCGATACGGACTCAAATATATACACAGACAACACTCGGTTACAGACTCACATTCTGGGCATTTCAACCAATCAAAGGCCTAGAAATGTCTCTGAATGGTGATAAAATGGTATATGGTAATGCTTACAATGCTAATAGAAACTAAGCGCAAATCCAACCTGTATTTCTGACAGAAAGTATGCCTGCCCGTTGATCTGAAAGGGGGAATAACTCTGACTCTGAGTAGTTGTTAACAGAGTTGAAGGTTTGTGGACCGAGGTCTTCAGTGGTTTCCAGGTCTGTTGCTAAATGTAACGCCAGTAGATAATCATAGTCATCTTCAGTTTGGGAGGGAGGAACAGACACTTCTGTAAGACACACAGACAAGCAATGTTTATAATAGGTTAGTTCTTTTAAAGTGGCATGAGCTGCCAAAATGTTGATATTTTGACTTAAGAACAGAAATTATCGGTTATTTTTCTCCAGACGTATAATTCAGAAGCTTTTTAGTGCTTCTAGTCTCGGAAATGTACGATAAAGTATCGTTTTGAACTAACTTTGGTCTAGAATGAATAAATGGTCGTCCCGGTTATTTAAATTTTGAACATGTTTTCGGTTCGTACAGGCCACACACTGTATGGATTTTTCTCATTCCAACGCCAGTCATTTAGTTTTCCGATGGCCTTCAAAGCCTCTTACATTCGTGACGATCAGAAATTATGAAAAAAGTGTGAATTTTGGCAGCTCATGCCACTTTAAACTGACACGTCAATTTTCTGTATAATTTATTTCAAACATACATTGTACCCCACTAAGCAGTTGTGAGACATAGAGCGTAACTAACTAACTATCAAACTTACTGTCCAAATTGATATACAGTAGCAGGGTTTTCCCTGGCTCCCAAAATGTTAGGGTTCAGTGGACTCCCATCAGATAAAAACTAAGGTCCCATATACATTAGGTGGGGTCCAATTAGTGTTTAAATATACATTATTGTATAATATTTTGCTATTTCTTTGCATCCTATGGTACCCTTCTCCTTGCAATTTTGGTGTCCAAGTGAGAAAATGAGGGTAAATCCCTGGATATAGGCAGTTAGGAGATATGAACAGTTTGAACACAGATAAAACATGGATTGTACAAAAAGTTTGCCAACTTGACCACCCTCTTCAAGAAAAAAATCTTGATGACCAAATTGAATACTTTTAATAAATCCCCGGATTTTCGTCAAAGAACAAATCTGTACTTGTAACTGCTATTCGTCAGACATACAGTCTTTTTGGGGTGATTTTGAGTGGGAAATATAAAAATCCGACAGAATATAGTGTTGCATGTCATCCTTGACATTTTTTGTCATTTCTGTCTTTTTTTTTTTACAATTTTTTTTTTACCAACTGACCAAGAAAATTCAATCAAATCACTATCTAAATCTGCAATAATCAACACTAAAATTTTGAATTACAAATTATATTTTTCCACCAAAATCAGTTAGAGTTCGGACCATTTTTAATTTCTCTAGATAGTAACGAGAGCCAACAGGTTTCCAATTAGGTTCGCTACAACTTTTGATTACAAAGAATTTGTAAGGCCCAAATAGGATGTGTACGCATGCACTGCAGTATGACGCATGTGTTGCAGACAAATTGCAATTTGACATATGGGTGGGATGTTGGGCGAATATCCAAAGTATTTAAAAAAGAACCCCTCCAGAACAGTTGGGTTTATACATGGACAGATGGTCAGTGACGGGTCACATATTTCCCCAAGATTTCTAGCAGGTTTATATAATTAAATTCTTTTTTAAAGGAGGCCGGTTGGCTGAATGGATAAGGCAGCCGGCATTTAGTGCTGGCGATAGGTGCCATACTCTGGGACTCGGGTTCGATTCCCCTTTCGGGCGTCACCCAAAAATCAGTAGAGGAATTTCTACCATATTTTCAAGAAAGTGTAATCTCAAAATAGCGAGAATACAGGTTTATAGAAGTCAGGGTGTACATAGGTTATGATAGGTGTTTTCCTCTCACCGATAACAGCTGTACAATGTTACATCTACAGAGTACATCCTTGACTGAGACTAAAATCCCATAAATTCATAAAACAAAATTAAAATGAACAACAGAGATAACAATTTTACCTGGTTGGTTCACATTATGCGTAATGGAGTTTCTCTGGCGATCCACGTTGCTTCGTTTGGGTTGCGTAAATTCATTGCGACGTCTTAAATTTGACGATCCAGAGTTTGTTAAACTGTTATTGGAGAATATGTCTGAAGTCATGTGACCGTGAATTTCTGGTCGGTCTCCTTGGTTATTTAACAATCGACTCATCTCATCAAAGACAAATGGATTAAGATCTCCGCCGCTGGCAATAGGATTATGGATAGGACGATAAACTGCGTCATGGTCATGTGGATTTATTAGAGAGCTACTGTTTGAAAATGGAACACTGTTTCGAGGTAGCTGGGGTCGACAGTCCGATTCGTCGTGTCGTAACTGATCCTTTAACATAATAAACTGAAAACACTTTAGACACTGCTCCGTTCGACTTCCACAATACTCTAAATGTGATCCTAATTCAGATTTGGGGAATTCTAATTCACAGTAGAGACAATGCTGAGGTCGTTGTGGACAGTCAGCCTCCTACAACAAAAACAATATTTCTATATAACATAGATATTTTGTGACTATATAAGGGGGACGTACGTGTGTTTGAGGACATTTTCTAAATTCAAACATAGATATTTTGTGAATTTTGAGGGGATGTACATGTAGGAGTGAGTGAGTGATTTGGGTTTTACGTCCTGCTTAACAGTATTTCAGTTATATGAAGACGTTGTCTCCTTGTGGCAGGAGAAGATTTCCTCTGCTCTTTTATTTGATGCTGCCTCACCGAGACGACTTGCCGAAGACACCCAGCAAGCCCCCTCACCCAGTCACATTATACTGGCACCGGGCCAACCAGTAGCTGCTGTATCTCCTATTGCTGAGCGCCAAGCGAAGCGCCACCAGCTACCATTGTTAAAGTCTTTGGTCTGACTTGACCCTGGCTTGAACCTTGATCTCCCAGCCCTGAAGGTACACTACAGGTAAGAAAGAATCCCTTACGAATAAAGTAATTTAGCAGGTACTTGTAACACAAGTGACAAGTCAATCAAGTAAAAAAAACACTTACAAACTTGTTACATTTTTTTCCTTTGGACTAAAGATGAGATTTAAACAGGTGAATTAACAATGGAATGTGAAGGGCTATCGCTGTACTAACACTAATTCATCGAGGCCGCTTATTTTCTTTGTAGCAGGATTTGTTTTCTGACCACTGACCTGTCCACTCATCAGTGTTAAATTTACGTGTTAAAATTTGTATACCAGCCATGCTCATTTTAACGTTTATTATATACATTTACCTCATGTTTTTCCAAATGCATCTTCTCAACATTTTGTCCACATTTTTCACAAGTAATCGGAGCGTGTTCATCTTGATAATGTTGGTCTATTTCTGCTTTTGGTATAGGCTCTGCACAGTGTTTGCATAGGGTAATGTGGCGTCTACAGTGGGCTTCGTGCATCATAAAATTATTGGCAGAAATATCTTTTTTGCTGAAGAAAAACAATTAATCCACATATCAAAACACATAAGTCTCATTTTAAAGTGGCATGAGCTGCCAAAAAGTTGTTTTTTTTTACGTTAAAACAGAATGTTGAAATTATTGGCTATTTTTCTCTGAAAGACGTATATATTTTAGAAGCGTTTTAGTGCTTTTAGTCTCGAGAATGTACAGTAAAGTATTGTTTTGATCTAACTTTGGCTTAGAATGAATGAATGGTCGTCCCGGTTATTTAAATTTTCTTTACTTTTCGAACACTATTTCGGTTCGTACAGGCCACATACTGTATGGATTTTCCTCATTCCAACGCCAATCATCTAGTTTTTTGATGGCCTTTAAAGCCTCTTATTGTCTTGGTGATCAGAAATTATGAGAAAAGTGTGAATTTTGACAGCTCATGCCTCTTTAAAAGGGAAAACCCAACAATCCAGATAAAAGGTAAATCAGCATATTATGATATGTAACGGTTATGACCTGGCATTAAGAATGAAGCCTATCCAGCAAATTACAGCTACATGTACAAGTATTGAAGTGTGTTACCCTTTTTTCAATGAATTTTCAGCCAAATTCAGTGATTTTTATGTCAAAATAAACTAAGGTATTCCATACATGTAGGATCGATAAATGTTAAGATTTTTATTCAATAGATCATTTAATACTTATATATATTGTATTTCTAAAGATATAGGCTATTGCTACAAAGTTTACTTGTAAAATGCATCACTTACCAATTAGTGCAAAACTTGGTTTCGCTATCTTCGTCTGCCATTTCTGATTGATTATTCCAGTTCTTTGTAAAACTGATGCAGTTATTATTATTATTTATAAATGTTACCACTGGAAAATAAGGAATCTTAATACTGTTTACAATGTCAGCAAATCATTGAATATCAGCAATGACTTTGTAACAATGGCTAGACAGTGTCTGAGTTTTAGGTAAACATGACGAGTTCAGACACGGGAGATTCGTTCATTACTGAACAGGATAACTGTTAATTAACAATCACAACAATGAAAGGCATGAAGCTGTGTGTCAGAATATCTGCCTCCAAACCATATGTCACTGTTGAGTTAGGTGTAAAGTGCAAAACTCACTGAAAAGAAAAATGTCATGATTAGGGACCTACCCCAAAAAACTGTAATAATATTTATAATAATCAAGAAAATCTTCAACGATGGAAACTTAATTTAATAAAACGATCCTTTTCTACAACTAAGTTGTTTCTTTAATGCTTTATCATGAAAATTGATAAAAATGAGAATTTCAGAGGCCTAATGCCTAGAACATAATTCTCTCTGGAATGCTATCGTCACTATTAAAATTAACAATAAAATATTATTTACAAATAGTGAAACTGAAACTGAAATACAGGGAGAAATTCAGATGTAAAACTACAATGAAACCGAAACAATAAAATGGAGACAAAGATTCCAGCATTAGTTGAATCTTACTGAAGGGTTCATCTATGTTTAAGAAGGTGGCAAAACTAAACACTAAATATTCAAAAACAACGTATTTCACATCAAAGTTGTCAAAAAATGAAAACTGACATATCACCACGGCTCAAACCAAAACATTCCACCGTTTCCTTCTTGTGAAGAACGGACTATATGATTGGCTAACACGCTTGTAACGCTAATTTCTATTGGTTTACGGAAAAATGAAACCACCAGAGGGCACCTTACCATCTCTTCCGGTAGTCTTTGCACGTGGGATCGATTCCGCTGTATCAGTTTTGAAGTTTGTAATTGTATTTTTACAGCTCACTTTTGTAATTGTGGAATCATGGCGGGTTTGAATGAAGCTCAGATGAAGCTTGTTGGCGATCTTGAACTAGAAATGATGGCAGACATGTATAATCGGTAATTTATTAGCTGATTAGTTTCTCACTAGTTACACTGTTACAGTTTAGTTTGAAGTTTGATTCTAATTTTCAAACCATCAATGTACCATGTGATCTGTCAATCATATCGGAGTTTAGTTGGAGATCTCCAAACTCTGTGGCCAAAGTATATTGATGATAGGTGGCTAACAGCGTTGGAGGACCTGCCATATTGAAACATGTAACTCGTTAGAATCACATTTTCTCTCAATTTCTCCAAATTTTAGTCCGGGTTTACTCCAAAATGATTTTTTTTGTACTGACGGTCGTATTTTGGAGTCAGGGCTCATTGCAATCACAAAGTTGGAGTAGACTGCCCGCTTCTGATCGGGCAGTTTGCGGTCAGATTTAGACAGTAAATAACATAACTAACTCAAAATCAAATAGTGCCAGTACGACATTCATTAATAATTTAGCCTTAGTTTTGTAAAGTGAATTTAACGTTTAAATACTGAAAAACCACTAAAAAGTGTTACTCCACTCCAGTAGCATTAAGTCCAGTTGTATTGAGCGTTCGGTTTCCATGTCATCAAGAAATATTAAGTTTTCCTAAACTCATTTTTTGTACTAAGTGTTAACAGTTTGTGCCTGCGACGCTCACATGAACACATTTGCCAATAGTGTGAATTGTTTTGTCAATTAAAAGTTTTAATACTAACCTTTTGGGAGAAGCTTGTCACTAACATATAGGCTTTTGCTGGATTTTTCTCTCTTTTAAGCGGTTTAATTATTTATTTGACTGATAAAACCATAAAAAAGGGCATAATTTTTTTTACGATTGAGATCGAAAACCCTACCAGTTTTTACATCCTAAATTCATTGATGATATGATTACTATTTATAATTTAGGGGCCTCAGTGGCTCAGTAGGTAGAGCGTTGGACGCTCAATCCAAACAGCCTTCCACCAATGGGTCGCAGGTTCGAATTCCACTCAGTCAAAAAAAAAATTTGGCAATTTTTTGACTGGGGTTTCACTCGAACGACCTATGTGGGATAGTTGCCAGTTACCAACGGAAGGTCGTGGGTTTCCTCCGGGCATACAGCCCGGTTTCCTCCCACAATAAAACTGTCCATGCCGCCATATAAAGGAAATAATCTTGAGCACGGCCTAAAACACCAAACAATCAATCAATCTTTATTATGTGATATTATCTGTTTTTGTTGCAGAATGACCAACGCATGTCAGAAGAAGTGTATACCACCGAGATATAAAGATTCTGAACTGAACAAAGGGGAGGCTGTGTGTTTAGACAGATGCGTAGCAAAATATCTAGAAATTCATGATAAAATTGGCAAAAAACTCACAAACTTATCTCAGCAGGACGAACAAGCAATGAAGAAAATGCAAGGACAGTTGCAAACTCCTCAGACTCCAACATAATGATATTTCTACTTAGGATTTATTTCAATTTGCAATCCTGCTGTTTTGCTAAGTGACAAAAAGAAACATTTGCGTAAGCTGGGTCCAAGAGACAAAGGAAATCAATTGACTTTTTTAATTGCTGTGTTGGGATAGTGACATGCAACTTGTGCTTAAAAATGGATACGGTTTGTTCGGGTTTTGATTTTCCATCTCGTCTACTCTTAATCTCCTGCGGACATCAACTAATCCACTGCGTTTTTTTATAATTTCCCCTGTTTCAGCTGACTTCCCTTTGACTCTCAACAAGGGAGATAATCTTGGGTTTTCCTCAAACTGTCAATCAGGGGGTATTTCATAAACCACATATAGCCGACTACGGTCAGATAGTCGACTAAGCAGTAATGTTAAAGCAGTGCTATTCAGGTCGGCTAGGTCAGTTTAGCCTTCTAAACCTGTTTATGAAATACCCCCCTGGTCAAAAAAAAAAGAGAAGAAAAACGTCCAACAAGCATTCTTTAGCTACGCATAGTTTGATTGTTAATCATTGTTAAGTGGCAGGAGTTGTCAAAAACTGTTTACCTATATTCTGATTGTCAAGAGAAGTTGTTCGAAGTATGTTTGAAAACTAATGACGTTGAGATAAAAAAAGTCAGTAATATCAGAAGCATTCATTTACTTCTGGTAATATGTGTGCCTAGGAAGTGTGCTAATAAATTAAAAAAGCCAAGATGTTGAGTACTTTTGCGAGTCTTGGATGCTTATAAAAACTACCTTATAATACATCTCTAAAATTGGTATTATGGTATATTTTGATAATTAATAAGCTTATTTCATTAAATTTTTCTCTCTATTTGGCAGCTCATACAATAGTTATTGATTTTTTTATTAAAGCGGCATGAGCTGCCAAAATTCACACGTTTTTCATAATTTCTGATCGTCACAACAGTAAGAGGCTTTGAAAGCCATCGAAAAACTAAATGATTGGCGTTGCAATGAAGAAAATCTATACAGTTTGTGGTCTATACGAACCGAAAACATGTTCGAAAAGTAAACAAAATTTAAATAACCGGGACGACCATTCATTCATTCTAAGCCACAGTTAGTTCAAAACAATACTTTATCGTACATTTTCGAGACTAGAAACACTTAAAAGCTTCTGAATTATACGTCTTAAGAAAAATAGCCAATAATTTCAATATTCTGTTTTAATGTAAAAATGTCAACATTTTGGCAGCTCATGCCACTTTAATGAAAGAATGAAGACTACACGTGACTTCAAATCAGTTTGATTTTCTTTGTTTATGTAATGAACAAAACTAGCTGCAATCATCACCAGGGAAATTACCGACATTAGTAAATAGCCGACACTGATGACCCGGAAAAAAATCTGTGCCAGATTGAGATGCAAACTTTAAGTAGTGAGTTTGATTCTCAACCTGGGGCGAAATTTTTTTCCCCGAGTATTCAGTGTCGGTTATTTACTGATTCAGTATAGAGCCAGATGTTAACGTTTAATTTAATGGACTTGCTGATAACTTATAATATGTAATGAAGGTTTATTATGTACTTTATAAGTTTTCATCTTAATCCTGACCATAGTCAACTTCAGGAGATTTAAGAAACACATGTGATTAAAGTGGCATGAGCTGCCAAAATTCATACTTTTTTCATAATTTCTGATCGTCACGACGACAGTAAGAGGTTTTGAAGGCCATCGGAAAATTAAATAATTGGTGTTGGAATGAGGAAAATCCATACAGAATGTGGCCTATACAAACTGAAAACGTGTTCGAAAAGTAAACAAAATTTAAATAAACGACCATTCATTCATTCTAAGCCAAAGTTAGTTCAAAACAATACTGTATTGTACATTTTCGAGACTAGAAGCACTAAAAAGCTTCTGAATTATACGTCTTGAGAAAAATAGGCAATACATGTAATTTAAACATTCTGTTTTAACGTCAAAATATCAACATTTGGCAGCTCATGCCACTTTAAAAAGCAAGTTGGTCAGTTTGATGCTGTGTATTGTAACATAATTTTTTCCCACTAGATTTGTGTCATAAAGTTGATTGGCATAAAGAAATATATAAATTTCAAGATTGTATATTCCAGTTTTAAAAGATGGTGTTAGATACATGTAAATAGTAAAATGTTGAAACCAGAAGGCTTTGTTTGTTCATTTTGTCATAATCACACATTTTAATCTGAAGTACGTATACGTGGGCTGTAATCTTAATTCCTGTGCTTTCTATGTAAACAGAGCTACACGTCATAAATTAAATGTCAATATTTGTGGTTACAAAACGGGCAATATTCAATCGAGTCGAATCAACCATTTTTTTGTGTATCCAGCATTGCCAGGTTTAGGGACGTGGGAGGGGGGGTGGGGGCTGTTACAGACAAAAAACAATCGAGAGCTTGTGCCATTTTACAAGATCTTCTAAACGAGACATGGATTGGATTGATTGATTGTTTGGTGTTTTACGCCGCGCTCAAGATTATTTCACTTATATGGCGGCGTTGCCAGTTTTATTATGGGAGGAAACCAGGCTGTTTGCCTGGAGGAAACCCACGACCTTCCGTTGGTAACTGGCAACCATCCCACATAGGTTGCTCGAGTGAAAACCCAGTCAGAAAATTTTCCAATTTTTGGACTGAGTGGGATTCGAACCCGCAACCCATTGGTGGAAGGCTGTTCGGATTGAGCGCGCTCTACTTACTGAGCCACGGAGGCCCCTATGGATTGGAAGTAGGATCAATCCCTATTTTAGACTGAGGCAGAACAAGTGTAGAAAACAAAACCTTTTAAAAACTTTAAGGTCAAATGACTCGTCTGGGCTGTTTTGGTCAATACAAAATTCTAATTAAATTAGGCCTTGTCTGGCTTAGGACTCAAAAATTACTTTTATTTTATGTTGACGGCTTTTTAAAAATTACTGTCTTCTGTATATAAACATAGTTATTTTGATTGATTGATGGCTTACGTCACACTCAAGATTATTTCCCTTACATTGCAGCGTTGCCAGGTTTAGTGGGGAAGGAAACCCCCGACCTTCCGCAAGCACTAGCAACTCTTCAACACACGGCGATAGAGTGTAAAAATCCATTTTCAATTCTTATTGGTTTGAGAGTAATATTGTGTCTGTGTGTTTTAGTGCTCCTAAATAATCCGTTTCCAGCTTCATCTAGGGGTCTCCGTGGCTCAGTAGGTAGAACATTGGACATTCAATTCGAAAACCCTTCCACCAATGCGTCGCAGGTTTGATTCCCACTTAGTCCAAAAAAAAGTTGTAAAATTTTCTGACTGGGTTTTCACTTGAATGACTTATGTGGGATGGTTGCAAGTTTAATACCACTGGAAGGTCGTGGGTTTCCTCCCACAATAAAACTGGCAACGTCGTCATATAATTGAAATAATCTTGAGTGCGGCGTAAAACACCCAACAATCAATCAGTCAATCCAGCTTCACCTATAAATCACCTCTGATTACAAATTATATATATTGAAAATAAAGTCAAAAGGGCAAAAATATATAGATATATGATTATTAATAGTGAAAAGTCTCACAATATGAATATTAACTAAGGTTATTAAAAACACAGTTTATTTTTCAAAGAAAATTAATATAACATTTCAGCATTTTAAAAAAAATTTGTCATGAACATACATATACTGTCATATATTTTTGAAATACATCAATAAATTTGGGTTGAGCTACAAATCTATACCGTAATCTATATCAGATCTTATACACAACGATGAACGTAAAAGTTTTTGTACAAAGTATGTTTATTTGTATGTACAGTGAAAATTCTATGCACTGGGGCTCCTCCGTAGCTCAGTAGGTAGAGTGTTGGACGCTCAATCCGAACAGCTTTCCACCAATGGGTCGCGGGTTCGAATCCCACTCGGTCCAAAAAATTTGCAAATTTTCTGACTGGGTTTTCACTCGAACGACCTACATGTATGTGGGATGGTTGCCAGTTACCAAGGAAAGGTTGTGGGTTTCCTCCGAGCATAGAGCCCGGTTTCCTCCCACAATAAAACTGGCAACGCCGCCATATAAGTGAAATAATCCTGAGCGCGGCGTAAAACACCAAAGAATCAATCAATCAATCAACAGACATTAGTTCATACAGGTGTCTGATAACCAAGGTTACTGAACGTGTATTTTAATACAGAATGTCAGATATTGGGTATACTGTCAGTTTGGGCAGTTTTCCACTTTATCAAAGATGTCCGTTTTCACAGATTTTATTTTACCTATAATTAAAAGCATACATATTTTACTCAAATTTATAATTGTTGACCTTTTGAGTTTGAAAGTTTCCATGATAATCGTGTGTTATTAGCTACATGTATATAGTGCTGATTCATTTGGCGCTGTATGGTCCATAGCAGTGCTGATACCAACAGAAAATGTCTAGCTACATTCAAAACTGGTTACTGTTGGGAAAAGAAACCCTTAGAAAAGATTGTCATATTTTGGTTAGTTGATTGAGCGATAATTTATGCCGCACTCAAGATATTTCACTTATATGGCGGTGTTGCCAGGTTTAGAAGAGGAGGAAACCCCGAATGAGTACCTGGTAACTCTGAGTGTCCTAAGCTCTACACACTGTGCCATGGAGGCCCCTTTAATCTATTTGAAAGTTAGCATTAAAAGTAGAGCAATAATGAAGTATCACAAATGTTCAAGATAATAAATATATAGTTAAATAGCAAACTTAAATCACACCTTCTAATTAGCTAGAAATTACAAATATAGCATATCAAAAAAATTGTCATGTAAAGCTCATTTTAAATTTGTAAATTATTATGAAATATATATATTTAACAATAGATAATATTTGTCACTAACAGAGTTTTTACCTCTGTATAAGGAATGGGCTTTCAAAGCCAAAATATCAATCACAGCCCATCTAAAAAACTTGATTATGTTCAATAGTTTTTGATCCTTTAGGGATAAACAAAATATATAGGCTTCTTGCGTTACATTTACATAACTCAATTTATTTCCAATTGTGGAAAAAAAACCTTTAAAAACATAAATCACGGTTTTGATAAAGCAAAAAAAAAAAAAAAAAAAATAACATGCTTGAGAAAAACATGACTGAATTTCAGCCAAAAAATGCGGTTTGATTTCATAATTTTTTTCCAATAAAAATATATAAGTTGCCTAAATATTTGATAAAGCCAGTGTTTTGAAAGCAAGTTGCAATCATAAGAAATTAATAACTAACCAAAATATATAGGGAGCGCAAGTCACATGTGAATTCCACATATTTCCTGTCACCGACACTGCATTGCGCATGTGACTGAGCGTTTTTCGTTCCAACATGACGTTTAAATCTGACGTTATGGAACAAAATACGTCAAATGGAATTGCAACGTCATCAAAAACGTTCTCAATGGCGTCATCTGTCACCGGATATCACAAAATCTCATAATAATTCTCAGGAGACTTGCGCTCCCTATTGTGTTAGCCATCTTTAGATAAAAGGCGTAATTGGTTGATTGATTGATTGGTGCTTTCTGCCACGCCCAAGATAATTTCACTTATATAACAAAGTGTTTAGTGGAGGAATGGGGTGGGAGCGAACTTGTCATGGGGTACATAGCCACCATTCCAGCGGCTGTCACATCACCTTAAGAAAGCACTAGAGTATGAGGTATAATATGGAATTTGGATAGCTGAATGTCAATGTGAATTAAGGCCGGTGCACACAGAGAGTTTCCCTACGACCCAAATCAACCTGACTGGAAAATCATGTCGCGTTGAAGAGAAAAACTGTAGTATATACTAGTCTACAATGTAAATCGGTCTCAGTCAGCTTCAGTTTCGTCAGATCGGGAGTGTTCTGGACGTGCTAGATATTTTGTTCAGGTTGAGTTGGGTCTGGTCAGACAGTGTATCCACTCTTGCGACGATCGTCGTAGCGAGTCTGAATCTGCAGACCAATCAGAAACTTCACTGCAGTCAGGTGACGTCAAACGTCTTTATTTACCTTGTTCCACTAAAGGAATCGGGTTGAGTTGGGTCTGGTTAAACAGTGTATCCACTCTAGTGACGATCGTCGTAGTGAGTCTGAATCTGTCGACCAATCAGAAACTTCACTGCAGTCTTTTTTACCTTGTTCCCCTAGAGAGTTCTGAATGTCATGTCTCCATGTCATGCAACTCAAGCAGGATGACCCCGCTCAGTGTATACCGGCCTTAATACTGTGCGAATTCATTAAGAACTCTGTTTAGCCATCATTCGGATCTCCTCAGCTAAGATTTTTGTTATATGCATGGCTTTCTCTGCAATAGGTCCCCCGATTTGGCTCAGTGCCAACTCAGCCGCATCACGCACTGAAGATATCACATCATTACGCCTGAAAATAACAAGTGTCAAAAACTATTTACCAGTTTAAAAAGGCAGTTAAACAAATGCTATGCTTATAGATTCAGATAAAACCATGGTTAATAGACTCTTTCGGCTTATGGATTGACGCTTGTTTGTGGCCTATACAAACCGGAACAGAGTTCGAAAAGTAAACAAAATTTAAATAACCGGGACGACCATTCATTCATTCTAAGCCAAAGTAAGTTCAAAACAATACGTTATCGTACATTCTTGAGACTAGAAGCACTAAAAAGCTTCTGAATTATACATCTTGAGAAAAATAGCCGATAGATTCAACATTCTGTTTTAACATCAAAATATCAACATTTTGACAGCTCAGGCCACTTTAAGCCTCTTGTCACTGAGACCAGCTTTAAAAAACTGAGTGATAAAAATATACACTATTCTTTGGCGGATTCTCCATTGACAAGGAGAGATACTACACATGTACATCAAGGTATGGAATATTCCCCATAGAACTAACGTTGCAGTCAAGATTATTTCCCTTATATGGCGGCAGTGCCAAGTTTAGTGGGGGAGGACCCCCGACCTTGGGCGAGATAGTAGCTGGCAACTCTTCGATCCTCATATGGTGACCGAGTGAAAAATCCATTCAGAAAATGTTACATTTTTATTTTGGTCTGAATGTGTGATTCGATCCTGCGCCACATCATGCTACTTTTGGAAATGTTAACTGAACATAATATAACTTGTCTCCATGGTTATTTTAGACAAGAAGATTTTCCTTGTGCCCATGTGTTCATAAATATAATTTGATAGGGTTGGTTACTACATATGGGATGTGATTTGGGCGAGATTGTATCTAATTCTGCTCTGCATTGTAAGCAATATCTATAGACTCCCTCAAAATGGGTCCTTCCAGAGTGGTGTCCACACGTCTTTTGGTCACCCAGTGGTAAAAATTCATCTTAATTGAACCCCCAATAAATCAGGCAATGCAACATAGTCAAGATACAAAAGTAGGTCATATTTGGAGAATAGCCATTTTGGACACCCTATTTTCACGAAGCCGTCGCAAAGAGCGATCAATCGCAGTTGCCATGACGTTGTATCTCTTCACTATGGTATCCATTGGCAACTACGCCTCATTTGCAATGCGACTGCTTTGTGAAACGAGCCCATGGATGAATGTATGTATGGGTCGGTTGTACAAAGATGAATTAAGCTTAAGGGAAACTTGAAATGGGTTTGATAAAGATTCAAAATCTAGATATAAATTGATTGATTAAAGTTAAATGCCATGCTCAAGGTTTTTTCACTTATATGGATATGGTGGCAGTGCCAAGTTTAGTGGGGAGGAGACAGGGCTCTTTGCCCGGAGGAAACCCCTGATCTTCAGCAAGCACCTGGCAACTCTTCTAAAGACGTTCAAGTGAAAAATTCGCTCCAAATTTTTTCAATTTCATTATGTCGGAGTGGAATCGTGATACAAAGGGAGATAACCTACCACATGTGAACCAGCCTGGGTACGGCGTGCTCGGCTTTGAGACGGCCGAGAGCAATACAGCCAGCCTCCCTCACCAAACGATCCTTGTCATTCAAAATTTTCAACAGTTTCTTGATGGTGAGCTTGTCAATTGATCCAGTCTTCGCTATGGAAACCGCAGCCACTGTACGTACATTGGGGTCGTCATCGTCCAATAAATCTCTCAATGCATCAACCACGGCCAGACTTTTGAATTTTCCTGAAAAATATAGGGTTTTCATATTTGGTGAAAATTGGTTAAATAAACAAAAACAAAAGTTGTCCTGATTTATTATTCATCAACATTTAAATGCGGATGTTGTCCGGCTTTCTGGTAGAGGAAACTCGTCACTAAGTCCGGATGAAATCGTAACCACTTCTTTCTGAGACAAAGCCAATATGCCCAATATTCATTTGCTGACCACATATATTTCTGTATGCCCCCTCGAACAAACCCTGTAACGAATTTATTCCACCGAAGACCTAGCTTATACGATATTCTAGCCTTCTTTCTCAAACTTGACTTTCATAATAGGCAGAAAATGAACTCCGAAAGCTATTTTCTGATATGTATGGCACGACCAGACTTGACTGACAAGTGTCTAGACACAATGTCGCGAGCCATATATGGTAGTCGCTCTGTATGGATCAGCACGGCGACGTTATATGGAATATACAGGGTCTCCACGTCACAGGTTTGAACCAATCAACAGGAAGTATTCAGTGTGAGGTGGGATAATTAATACTATCCCCCTTCAAACAAACCCTGTAATACTTTCTATTTCCATCAGTAGAACTCTTCAAAGTGGAGGTGCATTTGGTGGTACGAGAGGGACAGCCTCCTTCGTTATAATGCAAAGCAATACAAACAATGAAAGAGATCTATTTACAGATAATTTCGTTAGGTTTTAATGAATTATTTATATCTTTACATTTCCCTTTTTTACTATCTGCGGTAAAATCCAAAGAAATATTTTGATCTTAAAGCCTGTAAAAAGTTTTCTGTACAATTCCCTATTCATTTAACACAACACCCTTCCCAGAAATCTTGCGAGAGTGGAGAAATGCTTCCTCCTTTCAATAGAGAGCTCAACAAGGGGAGTAACTTTTCCTTGATGGAGATATAACGTATTATTAGTATCGTACCTAAATTCTCAATGGCTTCTACTCTGACAGAGGAGTCCATATTAAACACTTCTCTCATGGCATAACTTTCACGAGCTTGATCTTCTATCCGTAACCACAGCGGTCTCATAACATCATCCACCGTACAGAAACCTGGTAAATAATATACATACATCAATGGGTGTTTAAAAATGATAGGCAATTGGTCGGATACAAAGTTCAATACACTTATAAGGTAAAAACGGCTGGCTGATTCGTGAATCTTTTGAGGATTTAAGGCCAAGATTATTTCACTTATATGGTGCCGTTGCATTGTTCCCTTAGTGATGGAGGAACACCTTCCGGCCGACCTTTTACTGTCAACTGGCAACCAAATAACATATGAAGTTTAGCAAAGAACTTTTTTCAAAATTTCTCTGACTGAATAACATTCATTGATCAAATTTAACGACTCTCCCTTCTGAACCAAGGATGTCCTAAAAACGACAACCCTTACACATGAGCAAAACGGATATGTTCACAATTCTTGTGATAGCTTGTTTTTAGATTGGTTGAGATTTGATGGATTGATGTTTTGCACTCAAGACTACCGTATTTTCACGCAAATAACCCGCGGGTTATACGTAAAAAAAGTGTTGTGAAATACGCCCTGCGGGTTATAGTCGTGTGCGGGTTATATGTGCATTGCTGCATATTTTGTTGAGAATAGGCGTGATTATATTACCAAATTGATTACAAAAGTTAATTTCTAAACAATAAATTACTTTCATTCTTCTCTTTTCTTTTTACAACGATCGTATTGTATGAATATTTTCATCATTGTTTTCAACTTTTCGCGCTTTATTCTATAGACCTACAGCTAGAGTAGGCCTACAACACGGCCGTAGTGTAGAAGCGGCAACAACATCCGTTACGGAGCTGCTACATTTATGTCATGCGGTCAAAGATTGTGGGGAAAACTAACGTTTTTTTCTCACGAGTACAATATTCCCGATGTAAAAAGATGGTTATTGAAAATGATCATGAGGAAAAAAAGTTTTAATGACGGAAATCTCGTTTGTTATACATGGAGCTACAGTTATTTTATTAAATGGAGGTCCAACTAAGGATTGAGTGAAAACCCGATCAGAATTTTTCAGATTTTTTCTTTGGCCTAGGTGGGATTCAAACCTGGCACCTATCGATGAAAGGCTAATTGTGATGGCGTATAAGGCAATCACTCAGGCCTCGGGCAGGATTGAAAGTCACAACTCACTGAGGAGGTACCCTTTAAGGAGGAGCCCATCTTCTTCCACTTCCAATTCTCGCCTAAGTAAATTCATTAACCAGGTTTGGTCTTGTTGACTGTACATCTCATCTAACTCAGAGTGAAAATCTTCTTGTACTTTCTTCACAAAGCTAAAAACAAAAATCAGAGAAAAATAAATAATTTTTTGTACTTTCTTCACAAAGCTAAAAACGAAAATCAGAGAAAAATAAATAATTTTTTGTACTTTCTTCACAAAGCTAAAAACAAAAACCAGAGAAAAATAAATAACTTTTGTGCTTTCTTCACAAAGCTAAAAACAAAAACCAGAGAAAAATAAATAACTTTTTGTACTTTCTTCACAAAGCTAAAAACAAAAATCAGAGAAAAATAAATAACTTTTTGTACTTTCTTCACAAAGCTAAAAACAAAAACCAGAGAAAAATAAATAACTTTTTGTACTTTTTTCACAAAACTTGCGAACGAAAACCAGAGAAAAATAAATAATTTTTTGTACTTTCTTCACAAATCAGTACGTAACACTCCGAGTGATACAGAATCAAATATTTACACAGACAACATTTGGATATGCTCTCATTGTGGACATCTCAACCAATCAAATGCCTAGAAATTTCTCTGGCTGGTGATAAAAATGTTGATACACCGAGAGACTTTTAACAACTTACGTCTATCAAGACTTAGAAATACGAACATGCAGTAAAAAGAAATATCCCATATAAAAATTCAAAATGTTTCAAAATTTTAGGCAAACTAAAAAAGCAGTAATTGGAAAATAACGGAATCATTTTAAATAAAGCATTTTAACTTACTCAGCATAATCTATACTCTCTAGTTGACCAAAATGGCGTATCCAGAATGCATCAGCAAGTTCGGACTGTTTTTCACTTAGTTCAATCCCGTCTTGAGTTGAGGCCGACCTTGTGTAAAACTGATACCGGGTCATTTGGCGTTTTAATGGCGCTGGTTTCTCGTCACCTACAAAGTTTTAATAATTCAGAGAAATCTCCCCCTCAATATATAATAAAACTACAAAAGCCTTGCAAATTTCTATTATTCCTTTTTTTCTTTCTAAAAGTGGTAGAAGCCTAATTGATTGATTGATTGATTGTTTGGTGTTTTTTTCGCCACGCTCAAGATTATTTCACTTATATGGTGGCATTGCCAGTTTTAGTGTGGGAGGAAACCGGGCTCTATGCCCGGAGGAAACCCACAACCTTCCGTTGGTAACTGGCAACCATCCCGTCAGAAAATTTTCCATTTTTTGGATTGAGTGGGATTCGACCCCGCGACCCATTGATGGAAGGCTGTTCAGATTGAGCGTCCAGCGCTCTACCTACTGAGCCATGGAGGCCCCCGGTAGAAGCTTAAAGAAAACTACTTAGAATGAGAAAATTATCTAAAATTTATTCATCAAATCTAATATACTTAATTCTTCATCATTTCTCGCAAATCGTGAGCCCATGCTTGTGGATTTAATATACTTTGATAAAGTCATTACAATGTGGACATATAAAAAATGAATCGGTACCTTCTGTTTTGGTTTTATTTTTGTCTTCCAGTTTTCGCTCCTTGCCGACGGTCACTTTGTCTAATGCCTCTTTAATATTTGTAACTAAGTTAATCATGTTGTCATCATATTTGTCTTCTTCTAAAAACATATGCCAGTGGAAGCCAGCTAGTTGAAGTCGCCTACAGAATGAAACAAGGGTGAACATTAAGGACAATATCACTGAAAATATAACTTTGTCAGAAACTGGTCAGTTGATTGATTGGCGGATATTTTACGCCGCACTTAAGATTAAATAGGCGGCTTTGCCAGGTTTAGTGGGGCAGGGGACAAGGCTCTTAGCTTGAAGGAAAGGAAACATCCAACCTCCAGCAGATACCTGCCCACAAAGGATGACGCGTCAAGGCTCGAAATGGGAATTTTCTGATGGCCTGCTATTTTTTCCAGCCCAAAATACCATTGCAGGTCAAATGTAACATCACCTACTGATAATAAAATTGAACAGCTATTTTACAGATGACTGATAATTAGGAATAGGCGGAGTCGCTGTTTGTCCATTGAAATAGAGACATTCAGGACAGATATGACTTACATGTAGTCATGTATGAAGTTTTGTTTCTAAGATTCCGGAGGCAAAAAAAAACTTGCAAAAGTACTTTATCTCCTCCCTGAAGACTTACAAATTACACTATATAATATCTCAATAGAATCATGGGCTGTTTTTAAGGTGTGGAGAACTCTGGACAAATAGACTATGGCCTGCTATTTAGCAAGTCATTTTCAACATGGCCTGCTACCTACAAGTTTTTGCCAGTTTTTAGCCATTAGCAGGCCTCCATTTCGAGCCCTGCGAGTAAAAAGCCACTCATTGGATTGAAAGGGATTTTAATCTGGAACACAATGATTGCCAGCTTCTGTCGGCTTGAGAGCCTTTTGGTTTACTGAGCCACCAACCCCCTGAACCCCCTCCCCTACTTAAAAATAGCCCGCTTATACTTGTATATCCAAGTAGAAACTTGTCTCCATGGTTATTTTAGACAAGAAGATTTTCCCTATGCCTATGTGTTTTAGTGTTCATAAATATATTTCTAATAAATAAACTTACATTCCAGTGTCCATTTTAGGTAGAAGATTAACTCTTTGTTCCAAGGCCACTGGTATGATTGGTTTGTTAGAAACATAAGCCAAAGCCAGTTCATCTTGACAATATTTCGATTCTACGGATTTTTCACTTAACAATGAAACAAACAACTGCAAAATAAAGACACAGTAAAAATTAAAAAGAAAACACAATAACAAGTTAAAAACAAACCTTTTATCTTTATGCATAAAAACCTGGAAGAGCCAGGTTTCATCGAAGAGCCATCAAGTTCTACCGGGCAATAGTTCAATCACATCATTCAGAGGAAAATTGGATCTACTGCGGGTTTGGACATGATTCTGGCCGCAACTAAGGAAAGGAGAGACGAAGTTTAAAGAGGCATGAGCTGCTAAAATTCCGATTTTTTTCATAAATTCTGATTGTCAAAAGAAGTTCAACGTACCTTGAAAAACTAAAGGATGGACGTTGAAATAAAAAATATTGGTACAGTCAGTACCCTGTACGAACCAAAGATATGTGCTAATAACGGACAAAATTCAAAAGCCGGGATGTACATGTATGAGTTCATTTTTGGGACTTTTTGCTGCTTGAAAGTTGTTATTTTGTAGTTTCAAATAAAAATAACCCACAACTAGCTAATTCTGTTTGAACGAAATTTTACTTATATTTGACAGCTCATGCCACTTTAAATCGGAAATCCGAAGCTACGTTTCCCAAAACTACTGAAATACTTGCTTACCTTTGAGTCAATAATGGCCTGGCCAATCTTACTAAGGAAGTCCACACCTGCCCCCAGACCAATTACATCCACCCACACACGGATACCATTTTCTTCCAGGCTATCTGAAAACAGAATTGTAAAAAACATATTGAGATACATGTAACTGAAGCTTTAGATTTTAGCTGAGGGTGGGGAGGGGGGGGGGGCATATTGCTTTTGTATTAATAAATACTCTTGATATGCTAACATCTAACCATGATTCTAAGTGTCCATCTGAAAATCAGATGCCATATTGATTTGTTTGTTTGTTGGTGTATTAAAAAGCGCCCAAGATGATTTCACTTATATCGCGGCGTAGCCAGCTTTATTGTGGGAGGAAACCAGCAATGAGCCCTGTTTCCTCCCCCCAAAACCTGGGAACGCCGCCACACAAGGGAAATAATTTTGAGTGCGGCATAAAATATCAATCAATCAAACAATCAATCTTCATACAATACCTTTAATTTTGTTCATCATATCTGTATCTGCATGACTATAGCTGATCATAAGGTCCAGAGTCTTTGTCTCTAACAAGACGTCGCCTCGGCTCAACCGAGGAGAGCCTTTGGGCGTTAAGTCTCGACTCACGGGTCGACTTGGACTGCCAGTACGGCTTACTGGACGACTTGATGGTCGACTGCCTGGACGGCTTGAGGGTCTGCTGCCTTGCCCACTGGTTTGCGGGTCCAACAATTCTTTAGGCATATTGGAATCTTCTGATTTGGAACGATTTCTGTGTTTCTTATCTGCTAAACTAGATCTCCTACTACTACTAACACTACTGCCCATGGTAAAAGTACACCAAAACGGTGCTAAGAATAATAAAAGGTTATCTTTGTTACAGCCTGATCATCCATCTTTTTTTATTTCTACACCTGTAACAAAATAAACGAAAATAAATTAAATGTTAGATGTGGATGTGTATAAATGTGCCTCAAACTGAGATTGTTTGGTGTTTTACACCGCGCTCAAGATTATTTCACTTATATGGCGGCCAGCCCATTGAAGTTGTTATTATGAAGCAGCTCAAGGGAGATAAATAAAGTGGCATGAGCTGCCAAAATTGCACTTTTTTCATAAATTCTAATCGTCATGACTAGAGAGGTTTTGAGGGTCTTGGAAAAACTAAATTGACTTTGGATTGATTGATTGATGTTTTACATCGCACTTAAGATTATTTCACTTATCTGGTGGCATTGCCAGTTTAAACAGGGGTGGAAACTGTGCTTTTTGCCTGTAGGAAACCCTGACCTTGGGCGAATACCTCACAACTCTTCCACATATGACAACTGAGAGAAAAATCCACTTAAAAACTTTTTTTATATGGTCTGAGATTTTGAAGTTGCAATGAGGAAATTACGTAGTCTGTTGGCTGTTATTTCAATAATACTAAATGCCTGCACGATTTTCCCAAACCTGATATTGATAGTGATCCGGTACTACACTACAGTTTATAAACTGATATTGATAAATCATTACGGTATCAGATTATCGTCTGTCATTCTCATTCAGTCATTGTCAGAAATTATGATAACGGAGTAAGACCTTTCCTTTTGTGAAGTAAGACTAGTCAAGGCGATAAAGTTGAAAGGGAAAACAACAATAACGAATCAACATATTGATAAAAGCAAAGAAAAGTATCTACCTGTAGAACAAACGTACACTAAATGACTGACAATGTGAATGATGACAGATAAGTGTTGTTGATGAAGCAAACCCGGAAACTCCAAACACACCCTAGTGACGATTGTTGCGGCGAGTAACATACAGAACGAGAATTAAAAATGAAAGCGGACTTTCTCTCTCTATAATTTTTTTTTAAATTTTCTTTGTAACTATTCATGGCGGATGTTTTTGTTAACAACATCCTGTAGCTCAATCAATTGGTTATGCCATATCAAGCTTACACGTAAACTACGGAAGTCCACAGTCTAACGAAAAATTGCCATTTAACGAAAAATTGCCAATCCACTCAGTAGGGCTATAAAAGAGACTTGAGCTGCCAAAATTAAAACTTTTTCATAGTTTCTAATCGTCACGACGGTAAGAGACTTTGATGGCCATCGAAAAACTAAATGATTGGCGTTGGAACGAGGAAAATCCATACAGTATGTGGCCTATATAAACCGAAATAGTGTTCAAAAAGTAAATAAAAAATAACCGGGACGACCATTCATTCAATATAAGCCTTAAGTTGGTTCAAAACAATACTTTAACTTACATTCTCGAGACTAGAATGGACAATTTTCTGACTGGGTTTTCGCTCGAACGACCTATGTGGGATGGTTGCCAGTTACCAACGGAAGGTCGTGGGTTTCCTCCGGGCATTGAGCCCGGTTTCCTCCCACAATAAAACTGGCAACGCCGCCATATATAAGCGAAATAATCTTGAGCGCGGCGTAAAACACCAATCAATCAATCAATCAATCAATCGAGACTAGAAGCACTAAAAAGATTCTGAATTATACGTCTTGAGAAAAATAGCCAATAATTTTCACATTCTGTTTTAACGTCAAAATATCAACATTTTGGCAACTCATGCCACTTTAAATACGGCCTAGTCTAGTCTTTGTATTAAACCAACTGTAGCCACACTCATGTGTCTCTTTCCTGTGTTAACTAGGCGACTTACTTTCCTTTCAAAACTAAGATGAGACACATCTGTGCGGCTATTAGCCTACTTGGTCTGTCTGGGGAAAATACAGAAAACCTCCCATTTTTTTTTTATGTAAACAGTATTTTGGATTATCGCGGCAAGTATGACCATTTTTTTTTTTTTTTGAATTCCCGATTGAGAAGAAAACTACTATTCATTCGAATTTCAGATTTTGAAATTCAAAATTCACATTTCTTAATTTCGAAATTCAATATTCTCACTTATTTAATTAAACAATCACTGACACCTTTTAAATTAGTTTTCCCCAATAAAACTATTGTTCACACTAAATAGGTCTACATATGTAGCCTACACTGGAAGGTCAGCGATTTCATTATTGAATTTTAATTTTTTTGAAACTCAGTTTCACATTTTGAAATTGGAAATTGGAACGTGAGTTTCGAATTTCAAATATATTGGAACGTGAGTTTCAAAACGAAGATGGTCGTCTAGATCTCAAACACTCACTTCACCTTCTCTTGCCATGTTTTGTAAACTCCGATTAATTTGTTTGAAATTGAAAGTCAATTTCCTAATTTAGAATTTCAGAATTTGATCTATACTCAACGCACTGTAACCGTTTACCGTCAATTCTACAGTAGAATATTTTAAAATTAACGGTAAATTGCCGTTTTATACTTCAGTGTAAGCTTTACGGTCGTGTACCGTAAAATAACTTTGAGACAGAGTTGTCGTTTCCGAGCTAACGAGATCTGATCTCCTCGGTTGTTTCCGTGAAGGATTCGTCCAAGATACGTCATTGCGGATCAAAGGGTGCGCACACCGAAGCGCTAGTAAGGCATGGAAATGTGGCCTCCATCCCCACATATTTAATGTTAGTGTAGTGGTTAAAGGCTACGGTTATGGCTAGTGCGCATATAGTTCTGTGCAGCTCCTGTATGGGAGGTTAGAGGTTCGAATCCCGCCGTAGGCGATTTAATATAAGAAAGATTTGTCATTATAGGCTAAGATAGTTAATTTAACATAGCTGAATTTGAAAGCGTAGATTGAGATACCTGCCCTAAGCGACAATTTTCATCAGCATTATTTCAATTTTTTTCAAATAAATATATGTTTGTCAACTTGCAGAAGTAGTCAGTTTTACTATTTCGTTGGGGGTACATAACATTTTAAAATCTACATTAACAGATCCATGCTGGGGTTGACGATTTAAAGTCCTGTATTTCTTAGCCTGCCGATTTCATAATGTTTTTTTCACATTCACTGATTAGGAATGTGGCTAGTTGATTTTACGGTCTACCCTTATTTTTACGGTAGAGAGTTGGCAGCCCAGCTGCCAGTATTCTACCGTAAAATTTACGGGTTACATTTAACAGTGCGGTTAAATAGAGGAATTAAATGGTATTTAATTATATCAGTGGAACTATCCGCACTTAAGATTATTTCATTTAAATGGCGGCGTTGCAAGGTTTAGTGTGGCTTAAGTACCTGGCAACTCTTCCACATACGACAACCGAGAGAAAAATTCACTTAGAAGCTTTTCAATTTTTAAATGGTCTGAGGAAGACGGACGCCGGGCGACGGACCACGGAAAAGCGATTTGAATAGCCCTCCATCAGAATGATGGCGGGCTAAAAATGGAAAATTTTCTGGTTTCTGACAGTTGCTACCGGAAGGTACTGGGTTTTCTTCATAGAAGTGAAATAATCTTGATCGCGGCGTAAAACACCAATCTATCAATCAATGAATCAATCCATCAATCAATACATTAAACTTAGAAGGTCTAATGTTTCCATGCTTCAATGGCCTCCAGGGCAACATAATCAATTTTAACAACGGTATATTGTCATCGTGAGATGAATATTTTCGACAGCGTTAATAAAGAGGCTATTTTGAATTTGAGTTAGTTAAAATAAACGACAGGAAATCGTCCCTTTGCTAAATCACCCCCACTGAACAATAAGAAGTTAAACAGAGGAGACAAAAGCGGTCACTGGATTTCTGGGGCCGGTTGTTCTACAGAAAATTAGCTGAACGGCAGGTTAGATGACGTTGCGTCACATGGGAAACGCCACGTCAGTCATGCACAATAATTCCAATACGTTGTGACGTTATGCAATATGACGTTTTTCTCAACATAATCTAATTATGATGCCATCAAACATGACGTCACAATGGCCGTAGAGACGTGTTAGTAGCAACAGCTTGATCTTTGGAAACGGCCTCAGTGAGTTTAATATACCTCATTGGAAAGACATTTCGAGTTTGGAGAGAAGAATCTGCAATTTCAAAAGCAGAACATTCGGGCAAAATGTTCCTAAATATTGCGTCAGTGACAACGCTCTGTTTGGTTCTGGCGTATACTGGATGGGAACCGACACATACTCCTATAGAGAACATCTCTTTAGATATAGGCCTACAAACCTTATCTTTGGAAACGTAAGCCCTTTAGTCTCAAACGAAATCTAAAAATGAATCAACTTATCTTTGAACCATTTCCAATGCCTGAGCGTATATATATACCTGGAGCTATTTTCGATAATATCTTTTCATTCTATTCTTAAAATTATCTGAATTTACATTTGTCAAAGTCACTTTTACTTCAGTACCGTCTATAGTATCTGCTCTAAACTGAATGCAATTCTAAAGTTAGATTTCGTTGTAATTCCAGTACGTTGGTTATCTTTCAGAACTGATTCAACCTGGAAGGATCAAATCCTAACATGGATTCAAATTTATCCTGATGAGACGATGGATGATGAAGAATGGAGGATGGAGGATGAAGAAAATTCAGACAAACATTTTACCAATGTATCGGTGAACATTGACGAAGATAACACAACTACGGTAAGATTTTTTTATAATGTCATTGACGGACATATTTCTGTTTTGGATTTTTTAAAATTTCGATTGTCAAAATGAAACTGACTTTAAAAAAAACTGACTTTTAACAGAGGAATATAATAATCAATCTGGATAAACAGAACAATCAAGACATTAGGCCTACATGTACTGACTTGGTTGCCTACGGCCGGTTGGAATAATCGACAGGCTTGAATTTAAAAGAAGCAGGCGTTGCTAGTCATCAATAAATTGGACAAGAACATTTTCCCTGTGCCCGTGTGTTTTAGTGTTCAGAAATAAATTAGGCCTATGGTTCCCTGGATTTGAGACAATTGACAGACATGGGAGACATTCCGAGCTGTGGCATGAGCTGCCAAAATTCACACTTTTCCCTTAATTTCTGATCATCATGACAGTAAGAGGCGTTGAGGGTCATCGAAAAACTAAATGATTGACGTTGGAATGAGGAAAATCCATACAGAGTATGGCCTGTACGAACCGAAAGCGTGTTCGAAATGTAAACAAAATTTAAATAACCGGGACGACCATTCATTAATTCTAAGCAAACGTTAGTTAAAAACAATACGTTATCGTACATTTTCGAGACTAGAAGCATTTAAACGCTTCTGAATAATACGTCTTGAGAAAAATAGCCAATAATTTCAAGATTCTGTTTTAACGTCAAAATATCAACATTTTGGCAGGTTATGCCACTTAAATAAAACGACTAATGAATGATAAATCTCTATACCGTGCTAACCTCATTCGGTTTCTGTTGTTTATTGTAGGACAACATTACACGTTACCAACCCAGACTAATTCCGCGAGGGAAAGGATTGTTCAACGAAACTTGCGGTAATACTTTGGTCTGGAAGTTGAAGAAAACTGAACAAGTTCCAACAACAACTGACGGGATTGAAGAGGCAAAAGCCCTGGGTTATTACCCTGGAGGTAGAGAGAAAGAAAGCGAGGGCCTATCTGACGACAGTTGGGAACTCGGGCATTTATTTTCAACCAATGCAACCCTAGATGAAGATTCCATGCTAACCAAAGGAATTTATTTGATTGAATTTGACCACGCCCAATTTATCCATTTAAGGACACCATATACGTGTACGACACCATATATGGCAAGCCATGGAACTGTGACGTATATATCTGACATTTTAACTGGAAACTCAGGCCATTTTGAAGGACAAGAAACTGCCATTAAAGATGGCGACAACGACGACACATGGGTGTTTACATTGGTGAAAATCTACATGGCTGGAATTATTTTACAATATAAGATCACGAGTGAGTATTATTTTAACTCAATCTTTTAAAAGTATAGTCTCCTCTATCATTTAATGCACTGATGTTAGACAGGACCGTTTAGTTTTTGGGGGAAAGTGTTTTGCTGTTTCATTGCGACCACCACGCATTAAAATGCCATATACACGCACAATGTTTAAAACCCAAAGTCTATGTTTTAAAAAAGATCTTTTATTATTTATAAAGTCATTCATTTAATTTTCCTGTTTTTATGTCAAAAAATAAAATAAAAGCGTGTGTGAAATAACATGGGATGTTGCGTTGAGCACCAAACAAGCACTCAATTTTATTTATACTATTCATAGGCGTAAGAAACAAGGATACTATTCACCTCGTGTCCCAATTTGTAGAAGGGGCGATAAGTATTCCATATTTTTAACGTTGTTTTGATTAGAGCCTTAATTTTTTTCTCTTAATTTAATTAATTATTAATTGTAAAATTCAAAACCTGTAAAATGATAGAAAATACGATAACGTTGTTTCTAAAATCTTGTAAAGAAAATCCACTTTTTGTTTTATTTTAGAGATCTTTGGCAGAAAAGATCAAGTACAAGGTCACAAAAATAAAAAGAGTAACAGAAGACGCCGGAAGCGAAAGCAGAAGACGACAGGTCTCTCCAAATACCTAGGATTCCTCAATATCTCATCTCTGTTCTATTAAACGTACATTTTTGAACGATTTTTACCTGGATGTTGAGGAAATTTTTTCGCATCCATTTTCTATAAATGCATCGCTTTCACAATGAGTATATATTTTGGTTCTTCATAAATATTTTTTGAATAAACAACCCATTTTTTTGTTTGAATTGTTGCCTTTCATTGTTGATTATATTTTCAAGATTACATTAAGAATGAGGTAACACCGTTATAGGCCCGGGCCCGCCTAATTGTAGTAAACAATGGTCTAACCGCTGGGAGCGGTTCGGACCTTGTAGAAGGGACGCCATTTTGTCTTAGTTACAGGCCGGGTGATACTGGAGCATCGGCCCCTATTTTCCTACGAAAAATTTTTTTACCGATGCAATAAATGCCTTAAAATGCCTTAAAATGAATGACAAACCTTTTCTGTCTTAGTATCCATTCCCCTTTTGTCGAACTATAGGCTTGGGTTATTGCATTACATCGATATCGAAAGAGGGTTGGCACATTTACCGCGAACACGACTGCCATGTTCTGTACTCTCACCTTTTCACGGAAACTCACGGAGCTCACATGACGTGACCTCTTGAAACCGACCACATTAGCATACAAAAGTAAACATTCGAATCAGTTTGTTCACTGTGCTTGGACAATGGAGCGAAATTAAATTTGGGACAGTTCTCTGGATTTAGCCACTAATTTTCGCACAGAATATCTATTATAACCTGAATGTTTCTTTTCAAAATCCGATCTACAGTTGCAGCATTTTGACATTCTGCCATTCTACGAAAACGAGGGTCACATGGTGACCTCTTACGTCAGAACTGTCAAATTTAGGGTCAATCGGTACCACGTGACCAATCGCGGTAAAACGGAAGTAAAGATGGCGACGAAAATCTTGTAATTGAGGAAGTAAACCGGATAAATCGATATAACAAGACCAAATATGTTCACAAAGAAGCTACATCGGCTTATCAAGTAAGAATATACATCCTGGTACCATTTGAAGTGGGATTCAAAGACTGGCAGAGAGTTTGTTTTTATTTTGACACATTTTTCACTCGACTTAATTCTTCGCGTTTGACAAAAGGCAAACCTCCGTAGCGTTCGGTCCTCACAGTAACGCTACATACCGGAGCTAGGGCCCGCCATGATATCAGACAACTAAGTTAACCTGATCCTTTGACCGTTATATGAGAACAGGGGCCTGTTTCACAAAGCGGCATAGATGTATTTTTTGCGTAACTTTCCTACTAACGTATCTCTACAGTATGGGTTGCTAAGGCATTTACGTAAAAACTTACGCTACGCTGCTTTGTGAAACAGGGTCCCGATCTGTTAACCTCGTCCGAAGAACCTTCCTACGATTTCACCCAAAGATATCAAGGAATCCGAAATGGTCACAGGGCGTAAACAAAAGCATTGCATACCATATTTGACTCGAGCCTTGAGCGAAGTAGTTTCGGAGAACCCACTCTCGCTTCAGTTACACATCGTTTGAAACAAATTAGACCCGATTTTGCAAGTGGCCATTGTTTTTTACCTTCATTAGAATTTTTGACTCGTACGCTACCGGTACATTCATTTCGTCGCTCAAACAGAACTTGTTAGAAGTAAACAAGTTTCAAAGATATTGGCCTTTTGTCAATAGAGTACATGTCTTATATATGGGCCAATCGACCGATTGCTTGATGACGTCACTTGAAATTTACCGCAAAGCATTTCGGGGGATTGAGGGATGTTACAATAATTTTAAAATATGGCGGAAGAAATAACACTGCATAGAGAAAAAGACATAAAAGGTGTAGTTACCAGAAAAATGTGTGGAAAAAACAGGTTATGTCATCAGTGTTTTCCAAAAAAGTGACCAATAAACAAAATGGCGAACTGAGGTACATTTTACCCAGAAAGCTTTGCATAAATCTATGTGACGTCATCAGGCTCGAAATCGATTTCTGGTAACCGGTTAAAGGTTTTATGAACAAGTTTGGGTAATATTTTCCAATTTGTGTGATGTAGAACATGTACTTTATAAGTTTGATCAAACAGAGAATTAAATTTCGGGCGCAGCAAATACAAAATTCAATGTTGCATTTAACGCCCTACAATGGTTACGAAAGTCAATAAGCTCTGTGACATATAACGTCTAACACATTGTGTACGTACCCTCATAGTGGTGACGTAATACACTATCTCTACGATATCATGACAGTTTGTACACATCAAAGGATGTGTATGACGTTTTGACAAGATTTGCTGAGACAGAGTAGTTACGCAAAAAACGGATAATATGCATATTTCTTCCTCACCCCGTTTTTAAATGTTGTTTCCAAATCTTTCAATGGCATTTAGAAGTTGAAAGGTTAACAATAAGGTGAAGAATTACTTATGGATAACAACTTCTTGGTTTATTGGGTCACCCAATAAATCAAGAAGTTGTTATCCATAAGTAATTCTTCACCTTATTGTTAACCTTTCAACTTCTAAATGCCATTGAAAGATTTGATACGTCATCAACATGGAGATGCGGCCATCCGAGACATCAACAAACTGAACCAATTGACCGATTGCTTGATGATGTCACTTGGAATTTTCGCACAAAGCATTTCGGGGGATTGAGGGATGTTAAACATAATTTAAAAAAATGGCGGAAGAAATACTACTGTATCGAGAAAAAGACGTAAAAGGCGTAAAGTTACCAGAAAAAATAAGTGGAGAAAAACAGGTTTTGTTATCAATGTTTTCCAAAAAAGTGACATCTTGCTAAGTAGCAATAAACAAAATGGCGAACTGAGGTACATTTAACCCAGAAAACTTTGCGTAAATCTATGTGACGTCATCAGGCTGGGCGGTAATTAGAGAAGAAATTTATCAAAACCTCAAATCACGTAACATTCCTAATGAGATGCAGAAATAACAGAATATACCCAAAGGACTACAAGTAAAACCACCAGTTAACTCAGAAGCAGCCGAGAAAATATTTAAAGAAGCTATGTCACCCAATAAACCAAGAAGTTGTTATCCATAAGTAATTCTTCACCCTAAATGTTGTTTCGTTTAAACTTAAGTTTTTCAAAAATTCTTTTGTCCATATACAAACAAAGACATGCTTTAAGCCCTGTTCATAGATCCTTTAAACACGTTTAGTCAGCATGCGTATTTCTTCACTCAGAACTTTAGTAACTTTCATTTCTTTCTCCACTTCCGGTCCTCCAATTTGTTTAAGCGCCAGTTCAGCTGAAGCTCTTACGTCAGCTATGACGTCATTCCTCCTGTAAAGAAACATAACACATTGATTTTATACGATATAATACATAGTCAGCAGTCACGGCCCAAAGAACAGCTGCTGCTAGAGTTAAAAAGGTAGGCCGCTATTACGCTGGCAAAGTTCAGAATATTTCATTGAACAGAAAAGTCAAGTGGAAGGTAAGAATTAAGTAGGAAATGTTACATACTAGCATTGTCGCTATTCAAAAACCTCGATATTTCGAAAACAGATCTACGGAACCGTAGAGGGGACATGCAAAAAAAAAAAAAAAAAAAGCTCTAAAAAGATCTCGTTCCACGAATTACTATTTCGTTCCACGAATTACTATTTCGTTCCACGAATTACTAACTCGTTCCACGAATTATGGTTTCCGTTGTTGTTGTCCTAGAAATAGGTTCTCAAAGTGAGGCTATGCGTAGGTCAACATGGAAAGGGATGAACTTATTGCTATGTATTTTGAATTAGGGTTGTTGTACAAGAACATCGTGAGTATATAAGCTGTGAATCATGGAATTAGACTGTCTTTTCACCTTTTGCACCAATTTTTACATCGACGAGAGCCAGCCAAGAAATATGCAATGTTCATCCTCATTGGTTAGCTGGCAAGTTATAAAGCCATCAGCCATTGGTTATCATAATTCGTGGAACGAAATAGTAATTCGTGGAACGAAATAGTAACTCGTGGAACGAAATAGTAACTCGTGGAACGAAATAGTAACTCGTGGAACGAAATAGTAACTCGTGGAACGAAATAGTAATTCGTGGAACGAAATAGTAATTCGTGGAACGAAATAGTAATTCGTGGAACGAAATAGTAATTCGTGGAACGAAATAGTAATTCGTGGAACGAAATCATTTTAGAGCTTTTTTTTTTTTTTTGCATGTCCCCTCTACGGTTCCGTACAGATCAATATTTCTTTGAGCAAAAACAAGTGGCACTACAAAAGTTTCTAAATTGTACGTCTTTAGAAAAATAAAAGATAATTTTCGCATTCTATGTCAACGGAAAATATCAACATTTTGGCAGCACATGCTAAAATAATGTCCCGTTTTAACAACAGCATGACGTTACAACTATGATTTACCTTCTTTTGAACAACACTTCGAAAAAGGGCTCGTGGTCTTACCATATATTTAATAGTTCCTTCAGAGCTGATTGGATTTTAAGTTTACCAATGGCAATACAGCCGGCTTCTCTGACCAATCGATCTCGATCCTGCAGCGAGCGACGTAACAGTCTCACAGTGATTTCCTGATCGTCACCAATCCGCGCCATACAAATGGCGGCTACTGCGCGAACATCCGCGCGCTCGTCTCGAAGAAGATCCTGTAAGGCGTCTACAACAGCCGGACTTTTAAACTTTGCTGAAAGACAAGCACAAATTATTATCAATTGCAATATATATATATATAAATAAGAAACGATCAAAATATTTTCAGGCGTTTTCTTATTAATAACAATCATTCGACCTGAGGCAATTTTAAACAGAAACGTAAGCCTTCCTTCTTCGACTAGCATGCCTGGAGCCTGTTTCACAAAGCGGCGTAGATGTATTTTTTGCGTAAGTTTCATACTAACGTATCCCTACAGTATGGGTTGCTATGGCAGTTACGTAAAAACTTACGCTACGCCGCTTTGTGAAACAGGGCCCTGACAAGGTCAGGTTTTTTTCTTTTAACAAAAACATGCGTACGTCCTCTTTTTTAAAGCTTAGGTCTTTCTATGTTGTCGAAGAGCCTATGTATATTCCAAATATCGATATATTACGATCTTTCCCGGAAAGAAGAACTTGTCATCATCTAGAAGACAACTCAAATGTTTTGAGATAGTTTGAACCCTTGAGTCAAGTTAACAAAGGGCGAAATGTGAGTCAGCCAACTACTTATGGTAGTTTCAGAGGGCAATATAAGTTAAGGCGGCTCGATTTCCAAATCAACCAGGCCCCGGTGTCAATTTTTTTCACTATCTAGTGGATATATAGGCAACCTAGCAGCTCGTAAGTCTTGTAAGCCAAAATAGAGAGAATGGTCCTACCCAGATTCTCAATAGCTTCCACTCTGACCGATGAATCCATGTTAAAAACCGCTTCCATCGCGACACTTTCTTTGGCTTGTTCTTCCATTCGAATCCAAAAAGGACAATTGTCTTCCTCTAAACAGAACTCTGTAAGCCAGGGAATATATCCGTTAGTTCCGCAAGGAAAGCGTTACAGAAAAGTATATTCTTTTTATAAACTAATTTAATCGATAATAGCACTGGCATGACAACGTGTGAAAAATGATCTTTTGAAAGAATTAATTCGAGACATAGGAGGGCAGTTTTGTCTCATGAAAGGTCATGAAGTACATTTTGAAGTAGTATTTGAAGTAGATAAACAAATAACAAAGTCAAATTTGTTAAAAAATACCCCGGTCAAAGTCATTAAAGCGTATTTTATCATAGTCAAGGTCATGCAAGACTAGTTTATCAATGTCAAAGACCAATCGTATTCTCGCGATATCTCCTTTAATAAGACGTGGCTAAGTTAAATCTGGACCTAGGACTATGGTAACCTCTAATTTTAGATAGTGTCAAAGTCATGATAGACTATTTTATCAATGTCAAGGTTATGATAAACTATCCTATCAATGTCAAGGTTATGATAAACTATCCTATCAATGTCAAGGTTATGATAAACTATCCTATCAATGTCAAGGTTATGATAAACTATCTTATCAATGTCAAGGTTATGATAAACTATCCTATCAATGTCAAGGTTATGATAAACTATCTTAATAATGTCAAGGTCATGATAAACTATCCTATCAATGCCACGGTCATGATAAACTATCCTATCAATGTCAAGGTTATGATAAACTATCCTATAAATGTCAAGGTTATGATAAACTATCCTATTAATGTCAAGGTTATGATAAACTATCCTCAATGTCAAGGTTATGATAAACTATCATATCAATGTCAAGGTTATGATAAACTATCCTATCAATGTCAAGGTTATGATAAACTATCCTATCAATGTCAAGGTTATGATAAACTATCCTATCAATGTCAAGGTTATGATAAACTATCCTATCAATGTCAAGGTTATGATAAACTATCCTATCAATGTCAAGGTTATGATAAACTATCCTATCAATGTCAAGGTTATGATAAACTATCCTATCAATGTCAAGGTTATGATAAACTATCCTATTAATGTCAAGGTTATGATAAACTATCCTATCATTGTCAAGGTTATCGTACACTATCCTATCAATGTCGAGGTTATGATAAACTCAAGGTTATGATAAACTATCTAATCGATGTCAAGGTAATGATAAACTATCCTATCAATGTCAAGGTTATGATAAACTAACCTATCGATGTCAAGGTTATGATAAACTATCCTATCAATGTCAAGGTTATGATAAATTATCTTATTAATGTCAAGGTTATGATAAACTATCCTATCAATGCCAAGGTCATGGTAAACTATCCTATCAATGTCAAGGTTATGATAAACTATCCTACCAATGTCAAGGTTATGATAAACTATCCTGTCAATGTCAAGGTTATGATTATTAAACTCAAGATTATGATAAACTATCATATCAATGTCAAGGTTACGATAAACTATCCTATCGATGTCAAGGTTATGATAAACTATCCTATCAATGTCAAGGTTATAATAAACTATCATATCAATGTCAAGGTCACGAAAGACTATTTTATAAATGTGAAGGTCGTAAAGAGAGAAAGGACAGCAATTGGCGATAAGCATATGTAAGCAGGACACGGAGACTGTATGTGATATATAACTGATGTCCTGTTATTCTAAATGGAGGCAACATAAAGATAAAAATGAACATTAAATTGTTATGGATTCTCTAAATTGCAGGGTCTCACCTAGAAAGTTTTCTCGCTTGAGAATGTTGTCATTTACATCCAGTTCTCTAGAGAGAATGTTTTCAAGCCACGTGATTCTGTCTGAACCATACAAATCTTCTAGTTCTTGAGTGAAAATGGAGCGGACCTCATTCCAGAACCTGCAATCAGACAAATTTCCAGCACAATGGCCTTTAACAGATTTTTATTCTTCCAAAGTCTTAACATCAAATTTCACCTGTTGGGCCTTGAAAATGGCCCAGAATGCATGTATGACATTTTCCTGTTTCAGGGCTTACGGGGCCTAGGCGGCCCCTGCACCCTCACCTGTTGTGCTGGGATAGTTGCCCCCCACCCCCCCCCCCCCCCCAACCCCCGATATCAAAAGCGTTTCGCCGCCCCTGGATAAGTACAACTCCATGCATTTTGCATTAGGTGAAAGATGTATTACCACTCTGAAACTTCGGGGTTAACCGACCGGTAGCGAGCAAAGATAGCCGACGTGTGTTCCGACTGATGTAGTACAACACTGGGCTTCATAGGAAAATCTCGTGGGCCTCGGTATTTTGTGGTATTAGTCAAACAAACGAGCAGTCAGATTTTACGTCTAAATCGTAAGCATTTTAGGATGAATGCAGAATCATTGAATACTACAAGCAATGGCATGCTTTAAAAATAAGACGATTTTGGGACCTTATTGTTTTCATTAAAGTGGCATGAGCTGCCAAAATGTTCATAATTTCTGATAGTCACGACAGTAACAGGCTTTGAAGGCCATCGAAAAACTAAATGATTGGCGTTGGAATGAGGCAAACCCATGCAGTATGTTGCCTGTACAAACCGAAAACGTGTTCGAAAAGTAAACAAAATTTAAATAACTGGGACGACCATTCATTCATTCTAAGTCAAAGATAGTTCAAAACAATACTTTATCGTTCATTTTCGAGACTTGAAGCACTAAAAAGCTTCTGAATTATACGTCTTGATAAAAATAGCCAATAATTTCCACGTTCTGTTTTAACGTCAAAACATCAACATTTTGGCAGCTCATGCCACTTTAAGATGTACGAAACAATATTTGAGAAAGAACGAACGCAGTTTACCTATTCCAATCTACCTGATCCAATCCTGCAAAACTTTCTTTCCAGAATTCCTGTGGATTCTGTTGTAATCTAGGGTTATTCTCTGGAACGTCACCAGGGATGGAGAGGGATAACTTGGGGTTAATCTTGCGTCTAGAGGAAGTTGGACGGGTACCATAACCTGTCATTGATAGATAGAAGTTGTTCTTATTCCCCATGCATTTATTTTACTCATAGTTTTTACGGTAGATGAATCTGTGAACTAAATCAACGCCTTGACCTGAAGTGTGTGTCATCGTTCCTCCGTGGGCTAGCTCTTTGTTGCTCAATCTACCAAAACAACGCCGAATCCTCAAGTCTGTGACGTCCATCAGGGTACTACATGTAGCTGTTTGTTGCTCAAAGTACCAAAGCAACGTCTTAACTTGGGGCTCGTTCTACTAAGCTGGCATAAGTTGCGCCAGTCGCAAACGCGTTTTACACTATAGGAGCTTGCGCATTGTTGCAACTCTATGCTGTAAACCTATGCGTAACATAGTAGAACGAGTCCCAGAAGATTGCATCGTTCCTCAGTATGCTTACTCTTTGTTGATCAATGTACCAAAAACAACCGCAAACACTTAAGTTTGTGACGTACATCAGCGTACAACTCGTCGTTGCTTATGATGCCAAAGCATCGTCTTAACCCGAAGTATACTAACTGTTTGTTGCTCAATGTACCAAAAACAACACCAAACCCTCACGTTTGTGTCGTACTACTCATAAATGTTTAAGATGCCAATAGCAAATCCTTGAACTAAAGTATGAGTTAGCGCTTAGTGTACCAAAACAACACCAAATCTTAAATTTGCGACGTCGATCAGCGCACTACTCGGTTATGCTTAAGATGCCAAAGTGACGCATTAAGCTGAAGTATACTAACTCTTTTTTGCTTAATTTGCTTAAGATACCAAAACGAAGCCGTAAGTTGAAGTATCAGTTAGAGCTCAGAGTGCTAGGCATTTATTGCTGTCAAAACATCGCCAAAACTGAAATCTTGTGTTGCCCACCAGCCTGCTAGCAATTTGTAGGAAAAGGGACCAAAACAACGTCTATACCGAAAGTCATTCTGAAACTTCGGGGATTTACGTGCGTGAAATACCGCGTGTCAAAGCCGACCGGTAGCGAGCGAAGATAGCCGAAGGGAGTTCCGACTGTACCGGAAGTGTGTGTCGCCCAAAAACAAAAAGAACATCTACAGCTTAAAGTTTGTGTCGTCCCTCCCTGCTATAGGCGTTGCGTTATCTTATCAACAATGGCTGGTGTAGAACTGGAGAGTTGATGGTGGGTGAATGCATTCCAGCAAATCAATATGGGATTTATTATTGCACATGCACAAAATATCGTTGGAGATGCGAAATCCACCAACGCTTCTTCAGCCTATCATTTTCATAGTCTATGTATTTGGGTTGGGGTCCAACAGACAAACACAGTGGACGTGAAGATCTCCGTCTTCAACCCCGTGCACAATTGGCAAAACTATTTGCATAAAGTGTTTACACTTACCTTTTGATTTCGTGTTTTCCTTTTCACCGGCGTCTTTTATCGACTTAAGCTCATCTCGCAATAGTTTAAGCAGGTGTTCAAAATTTTTGTCAAACTCGGACGGTTCCAAAAACAATGACCACTCATATCCTGCTAGTTGAAGTCGACTGCAAAGAAAGACAAACTGTCCAATTGTAAAACTAGCTACTATTCGACATACGGTGATTGAGTAAAAATCTATTTTTTTTAAATTTTCGAAGTCCAAAGAGTGTAGTTTTCAATCGACAGCCTTAAATGTAAAGACTGAAAAGAAGGTCGCTTATATCTATGTTTTTCTACTGCTGTTTATTTAACGGTGAGGTTCCAGATGACCATAAGTAACTTGTCTAGCTCCCGTCGCCTGAGTGGGATTCGATTCCGCGCCGCATGGATGCAAGACCTTTGCCTGGCAGAGGGACGATCACTCTAACCGACTGAGCCACAGAGGCCCCCTTTTGAGTGGAGGTGTAACCAGATACTCAGTGAGAGACGGTGATACATCTCATATTAAACCTGACATCGCCCCCATGTGATTGAAATAATCTTGTGTGTGGTGTAAAACATCAAGCAATCAATCAGTGTTAAAATATAGCCATAGCTAAGAGTAGTATAGTTCTACCCGCTGCTCTTTAACGGGATGGCCAAAATATTCTGCTGCTTGTTGGGAAGTGGTTGGTACCGAAAACAGCTGGATTGCTGACTCGGAATTGAGAGCACAATTATAACCCATCATTTGCTCGTGAGTCGTGATTTCGATTGTTATTTCGGGATGGGGTTGAGCGGGAATTTATGTCAGTCCATCTGACTAAAGTGGGAATGTTCATTCTCTTTACATACACTCTCTGTGCAATAAGCAGCCCTCACATATTATTCTGTAACACAGTCCACTGATCCGTGCCTTCAACAAATGCCGATCCTGAATTTGCGAGAATCCGGTATGATATCACTCGATGCAATCCAAAATTATATCGGTTGATCTTTTACGCCGTACTCAAGATTATTTCACTTATAAAGCGGCGTTACGATGTTTAGTGGTGGAGGCAACCGGGTTCTTCGCCAAGAGGAACCCTCCTAACTTCGGCCAATAGTCCTCAACATAGGGCTGCAATAAAAAAATCACCGTATTCCTAAAGAGTAAAGTCAATAAGGAGATCTCGCGAGAATAAAATTCCACCCTATGTTGAAGTGCAAGGGAGATAACTTACGCGTCACTGCCCATCAAAGGAAACAGTGTCTTTCTCTTCTCAAGAGCAATTGGGAATATGGGTTTTCCTGAGACGTACGCCAATGCCAGTTCGTCCTGGCAAAACTTGGACTTGATAGATGAACGGCTTACCATACTGATAAACATCTGAAGAAAAAAAAACGCTTTGTAACAATAATGAATGAAATTACGACCATGCATTAAAGCATTATGGCAATCTTTTTACCATAATTTCAGAGGAGCTGTCTTTATTGTTCAAACGGAAGAAATCCAAGTCATCATACAAATTTTCTTTAAGCCGTCCTCAAAATGGCAGGAAATGAAAGGAAGGGTCTTCAGGTTGAGACTTATTAAGGTTCTAACGGACGCAAAGCGCACTGAAAACCGTACAATAATTTGGATTGTATGGACCTACCTTTGCTTCTATTATTGCCTGCCCTATGCTTGAAAGAAAGTTCACCCCAGGGCACAGTCCAGTAGTGTCCGACCACACCCTTATCCCATTGGCTTCTAGAGTGTCTGGAAAATAGATATTACAATTATTTTCACAGAATTCTAAAAAGATTTTAGCAGCTAAAACAGAAGAGATGGTCTGTCGTGATGGCCTTAAGTTTCAGCGCTAGCCTATGTCTTGTCATCGCTATTTTAAGTCAACCAGCTGCAGACTTGTGTGCAATACCTTCCGCAAAAGCGCTCACTAACAACCCAGCATACGCTGCAGTTTGTATTGCCTAGCAGTTTCATCATAACGATATAATCCGCGCGCTCTGGATAATCTTGGCAATATCAAAATATTATGTATATATGTAATATAGCAGAGATACGTGATCAATAGCTTCACTGGCAATAGACGAGAAAGCTGGGCTCTGCCGAATTTTTTTTCTCTCTCTTTATAGCAGCCATATAATACCAATCGCCGTAAGACCGATAATCCGGGCTACACTGGCAGCCCATCGTACGGTGAAATGTGCATTACCTCGCAGTTTCACCATCACGGCCGAATCATTATGACTGTAACTGATCATCACATCCCTGGGAATAGCAGGGGAGGGGGACCGGTTGGCGGGAGATAGTCTTCTTCGTGGGAGATCTGGTGATGCCAAATTAGAGCCCTTTCGCTCCGGTTTCTTTAATGCAGGATTTCCTGGAAGGAACAATACGGAAGCGTATTGCAGTTAGGATCAAAACAATTTACAATTTTATGGAGTAGTCCTTTGCACAAGCAGCTTTGCATTTGCTTATTAAAATAACCTTAACCTAAACATTCTTACTAAGAATTTTAGACAGTATGGGATTTTCATCAATTCGGGGCAGCCTCGGGGGCTCGTTCGACAAACACCTTATCCACGGATGCGTCGCGGGTTTGAATCCCACTCAGACAAATCAAATCGAAACATTTCTGTGTTGATCATATACTTGGTCGCCGTATAGGGAAGAGTTACCAGGTACTCGCCGAACGCCGAGGATTTTCTCCGGATAAAGAGCCCGGTTTCCTCCCCCCCCACTAAACCTGGCGACGCCGCCATATAAGTAAAAAAAGTCTTGAGTGTGGCGTAAAACATCAATCAAACAATCATCCATTCGGTGTCAAACTGGCTTTAAAACGGATTGGCACGGGTTAGATTTGAGAGAGATTAGGAGGGGCATTATGAGACCTAATGCCTCTATATCTAATATAACTTGAACAAAACATTCCTCCTTACCTGAACTAATTACTAATTGCTCGGCCGGGCGTCTGTTGTCACTATGGGAACCACCCTGAGCTCTTTTATACTTCCGGTACATGGCTTTCTCAAACACAATATATTATTTATCATTTACAGATACGAGTTTATGACAGACGCTCAAATGACCGTTTGTGTCAATATGTTCGAAAGAACATCGTTCGTAATCCATATGTTTTTTGTGGTCTCGACCGAGTATTGTGCAAGTACTTCACGAAAATTTATGGCCAATGTAAATATTCCGTCTTGAAAGATAAAAACCCTGCTTGTTAAATAACGTCCTAAGGCGTTCGTCCATGCATATTGTCTTTAAAATACAGAACACAGTCATAAATAAGTGTCCTCTAGATTAGTCAAGAACGTACGCCATGAATGGGATAGTCCGCCTTGGAAAAATACCAAATGGAAATGTGATACCGGGTTTTCGGCTCCAAGACATGTTATGGATCAGCGTTTTTGAATAATATTTCCACTATATATCAGTATAATAAATTATGGAAAATAATTAAATAACGAGCGAAAATGGCCAATTTGAAATTCCTTTGTCAAATAATTCAACTTCTTTGCAATCTCAATTAGATTGAAAGCCTGGGGTTAGGCAAGGCGATCTTTTCTCTCTGGATCTTTTCAAAACAATTTATATCATTTTCGCTTATGTGTTTTAAGTCTGAATTTTTAATTTCAAGACACTTATTGTAGCAAGTTTTTAATATATGCCCTCTATATAGGGCTATTCCTTGTGGGTCAACATTTTCATTCAACAAAAGTGCACAGTTCTGGTTCAACAGATCCTTCCAAAGATAGGCCGTGTCTTTGGAGCCTGGGCCTCGGTGGTCCAGTGGGTTAGAGTGATCGTCGCTCTGTCCCACACAGACCTTCCATCGATGTGGTACGGGTTCGAATCACACTCAGACCAAATAAAACTTTGAGTGGATTTTTCACCCGATCGCAGTATGTGGAAGAGTTGCCAGGTACTCTCTGAAGGTCATTAAACCTGGTACCGTAACGTCGCCATATAAGAAGTATAATCTTGAGTGCGGCGTGAATCGTCAATCAATCAATCCTTTGTTAGCAGGCCTGAGCAAATGTAGGCCTATACAAGGTTCCAAGGTCAGAAGATCTAAAATTCTAGTTGTCTTAATAGTCCATAAAAGTCGTCTTCAACATGCATTGCTTATATCTTTATGGACACTAAAACACACGGGCACAGGGAAAATCTTCTTGTCTAAAATAACCATGGAGACAAGTTTCTAATTGTGTTAAAAAGAGGTATATCATTTAGACCTTTATACCCCATCATAAATTGTTGTAATAAAGTAAACCTATGATATTTCATTAGGTTGACGACTGACAGGAGCTTGGCCTTAGTCAGTAGAATTTTCTGGAACACTTTGTATTACATTGACAATGCTTACGCATCTTAAGCTATAGTAAGAATATCGCTTATATCGATAGGCCTATACATAGTAAGACTTTATAACGCCGTATGGGCAGTCACTTGCTTATTGAAATGCAACGGATCAGAACAACTGTATACGTGTTGTATTTCAACGTAACATAGGCTCTATTCTATAGATCACGTTTGAATACCAAAACAAAAACACAATGAATGAATTGTATAGGCCTTCCATTTTGGCACAGGACAAAGAAAGAGTTCAGTTTGTAACAGGCTAGCTTGTAATTTGTTGATTCAGTCAGTTCATGTTCACAAAGAATTCCTTAATTAAAGTATGTATTTTTACCCCAATCGAAACAACTATTTCTTCCGGGTCGGTTAAATAGGCCAACTTGTTGTCTTAATGTTTTGATAGTCAGCCCATAAAGATATCTTCGAGGGGAAGCCATATTCTATTGTATGACGACTTTACCTGGAGTATTATTTTTATTGTTTGATTTAGAAGAACTCGTGTGGATTACTTGATCCCTTGTTTGGGTGTTATAACCAGCATTCTTGTTTCAAGATTAACGACCTGGAAAAACCGCGATTCTATGGTGGCTGATATATGCCATTTCTTATTCTCGCGTTTTCGCTTTGTCAAATCAAGGCGAGAATAAGAAAACGCGAAGTTTTAGCGCTAAAATTTCGTGTTTTGTTATTTTCGCTTCGGGCCCCAGCGAAAATAAGAAAACGGTTAGGCGAAAATTACAAGAAATTGCTAGAATAAGAAAACAAGAAAATAAGAAAACACAAATACAAACATAACATAACTGAGTCAACAGATTGACAACAAATGAACTGTCGCCATGTTTGCTGCCTCGACGACTTGGAAAAAATCCTCTACCGTTCCAGCCAAGACTGGGACGTACATGCGCAGACAACGAAAGTGTAAAACTTAGCGTTTTCTTGTTCTCGCTTGGAGTTTTGGACAAATTTCAGGCGAAAATAAGAGATTAAGGATGGCTAAAATGAAGCGCTGGGTCGTTATTTTGTGTTTTCTTATTTTCTTGATTTCTTGCATGTTTTCTTATTCTCGCAATTTCTGGTTTTCGCCTTTGTGGTTTTGCTTGGCCCCGAAGCGAAAATAAGAATTTTAGCTCTAAAACTTTGCGTTTTCTTATTCTCACCTTGATTTGACGAAGCAAAAACGCGAGAATAAGAATTGGCACAAATCAGCCACCATATATGATTCAACAGGCTTCCCGGTATTTTAGTTACCATTGTAAATATTTCCAAGTTATGATTGTTACACTTCTTGTTGTTTGTCCTCTGCTTTGTTAAAGTGCCAAGTACAACAAAAATTGAAAAGTGAATTGAATAACGGTTTTGACGTCAAACACCCCGCTCACCGTGATGGACATTTGAAAAAAAGGGCACCGGCCGGCCCTCGCTTTATTGCACCGCTTAGTTCAAGGTGGTTGTTTAGGCCTACAAACACTTTAACTCACGGACACAGGGAAAATCTTCTTGGCTAAAATTATCTACCTGACCGGCAAAGTAAGTAAACCAGGATAGAGTGCGGCTAGGCTAAAATAACCATGGACACCCGTTTAAAAAAAAAAAAAATCCACGTCGTCTTTGCTTTCAGTCTGATATTTAGAACTTCGACTTCTCGCCAGGGGGCGCCAAAAGGCTATTTATGTTGACAGTGATGTCTCAATAATTCTGCGGAGTTAATGTAACCAAAATAGATACGTTAGACGTTCACCATATTGCCATGTAAGTATTTTGGTTCTTTCAAACTGCTCAGTATTTCGTCATTTTGGCTTTTCCTGACCCATCATCCTGTGAGGAAACACTTTATCAGGGAAATTTGTCCACGGTTCAGATTCCATCTGCTGCACTGCAGTATTCTGTTCAAACAACAACGGTGTTTCATTATCACTGTCACAGTGACTCACAGTAACAATGATAGCGCCGGCTTTTTTTAGTGGGAAATTTACATGACGGTTGTTAGTGTTAGGGGTTAAATATTTCAACTTGTGTAGTCTTGTTAACCTTGTAGTAGTTTTACTACTACTAGTATTTTTTTAACGTCTTTTCATTCAATTTTGAGGGGCCTCGGTGGTCCAGTGGGCTAGAATGATTGTCCTTCAGTCCCACACAGACCTTCCAGCGATGCGGCGTGGGTTCAAATCACACTCAGACCATGGATTTTTCACTCGGCCGATGTATGTGTAAGAGTTGCCAGACACTCATCGGAGGTTTCCTCTGGGCAATGAACCCAGTTTCCTCCCCCTCTAAACCTGACAACCGTTGCCTAAATATAAGTGAAATAATCTTGAGTGTGGCTTAAAACATCAATCAATCATTTCACTCAGTTCAGTTCTTGTGAATTTAATGAGTGAAATGAGGTTGAAAGTGTTTTTAAATCTTCTCTCATTCCCTCACTCTCTGAAAGGTGGCTCATTTGGTTAGAGTGATAGTCTGTCAAAGGCCTCCCATTGATACAGTCTGTGTACAAATCACACTCACACCAAATAAAAATTGAACCATTTCTGAGTGGATAATCTGACTTTTTCAAACTCGCTATATGTCAGAGTTTTCCTCCAGGCAATGAGCACTGTTTCTCCCCCCACTGAACCTGGCAATGCGGCTGTATAAGTGAAATAATCTTGAGTTTTCATGTGGCGTAAAACATCATTCAATCAATCTGTGGCGGTAGGCCGAATATAAATACATCAGAGTGTAGGCAGAGCAATCGCGGGGAAATTTCTAGCTACAAGTCACTTTTAAATCTTAAATCTGTTAACAAACATTTCTGCGATATTTCTTGTCATTTCAATTTCTGATTGGAATTTTATCATTGAAAAAGCTTTAAGAATGCATCGTAGGCCTATATGTATTAGCCTATGCAAATGAAATACATTTAATACAAAATACTTGGTAAAAAAGATGAGCTTAGTAACCACTGTATGCAAAAATCTTCTGACACAAAGCTACAATGTACATGTTTTACAAATTTTATTTTATATTAAAAACATGTTTTATACCTTCTTTTCACAGTGCGATATCTGCAGTGCCATGTTAGATGTGCTTTACCAGGTGGATTACGATGATGGGTTGCACCACATCTAGTCAGTCACCGAGACACGCCAACGGGCGAAATATTAAAATTAACAGTAAGTAGTCTTTTTGGTTGATAATTCAGTTATGGGCATTTTAGAGGGGATGAGCTGCCCAAAATATTGATATTGTATAACGAAACTAGCATCGTTACCGGTTGGTTCCTAGCATTTCAATATACGAGACCAAGTCAATGTTTTGGACTGACACCAAAATTATATGGCCTGGAGTTTGATTGGTTAGTGAATCTGGTTAATTGTAAAATGACATTTTTTTCATTTTTTTCACTCCATGGGTAAAAGTGAGTTTAATCCTGGGACCTGGGGATTATCTACACTGTTTCAAGGCATTAATTTTCATGTGACTTCAATATAACATTACCATGAAACTTTTACCTTTGGTTGTAAAATAAGCTCAGGACTGTAACAAAACAAACAAAATGTAATATTTTGGTTCTAGACACATGGATCTTGTTATGTTTAACTATTCAAGTGTTAGTCTAAATTATTTCATAGAAAAAATTGGCTATTTGCCATGATTGTCAATATAAAAAAAAAGCCCCAATCTTTTCTATGGCCCTAAGTTGGCAACTTATCAAATCTTCTTTCAAGATCTGATGTACAGTAGAAAACACTGGGTACTGTAAAATAATACTTATATTATTTCCGGTCCAAATAATACATATGTAGATTTGTAACTCAACTGAAAAAATATTGAACATTTTGGGTAAATTTTGTCGTCAGTTTTAGATACAAATGAATTCCTGAGTTATCACACAAAATTGGGGTGGGGGTTGTGCAAGGCTATTTATAAGTACATCAATGAAATGCCTAGAGAAGCAATGCAAACATGATGTATATGTGTCAGATCGTGGAACGTTTTTCTCAGAACAATCCTACAACAAATATCAAATGGCACAGAATCGTAATTGCGACTCCTTTAACATCTTGTATGTTATCATACAAATGTACTAGGCCGTGAGTTCAATTCCCATACTGGCACGGAATTTTTTCCGGGTCAATCAATGTCGGTTAATTTACTAATTCAGTAATTTCTCGGATGATGATTGCAGTTATCATGTATTGTATTTACTATTTCCTTGATTCAGTGTCTTTTTCAGTCAACATGGAAATTTCTTTTTGTTTATATTTTCATTTATTTTTGTTTTCAGTTTATTTGTTGTCAATGTGTTTGTGTTGTAAAATTGGCTAGATTCAGAAATGTAAGTTATATATTATTAAATGTAAGTTACTCTGATTAAGTGACATTTATTTTGATTTAAATTGCATATAACAGCTACATGTAGTACAGCATGTTAAGAAACGTTTTTATGTTTAGAAAAAAATTTGATAGCTATATAATTCTTATATCTTAAGAATGAATTATCATACATGGCTATAAAACCCCCGTCCATCCGTCTGGCCTACTGTGTGTCTGTCTGTCTACTTAATAGAGTCAGATTTTTATTGTACATGTTATATAAAAGTGGCATGAGCTGCCAAAATTCACACTTTTTTCACAATTTCTGATTGTCACGACAGTAAGGGGTTTTGAAGGCCATCGAAAAACTAAATGATTGGCGTTAGAATGAGGAAAATTCATACAGTACATGTATGTGGCCTGTACGAACCGAAAATGTGTTCGAAAAGTAAACAAAATTTAAATAACCGGGACGACCATTCATTCTAAGCCAAAGTTAGTTCAAAACAATACTTTATCGTACATTTTCCGGACTAGAAGCACTAAAAAGCTTCTGAATCCTGCATCGTGAGAAAATTGGCCAATAATTTCAACATTCTCTTTTAACATCAAAATATCAACATTTTGGCAGCTCATGCCGCTTTAAAAATGAAGCTTGACAAGTGTTTTGGTTCAAAAAATTAAAAAACCCAAAAAGTTTCAAGTAAAACATTGCAGTTTTTTTGGCATGTAATTTTTAACCTTGGTGATTTTAGTAGGTTTTTGGGGGTTGTGGCCAAAAAATTGTACCACAGGGAAACACAGATCATGACTAAACCTTATACGACTAAACTGGCAACCTATTACTCATACCATAAGGGTAGAAAGTCTCATAATATAGATAGCTTTTGATACTGGCCCAAAATAGATCTTCACTTAAATTTTCTGTTGTAAAACTTACTACAAGTATATATGTTTGTTTTTTGTTCTAGTTATTGAGCCGACAAGCATCGGTGATTACAGCGACATAATCAGCTATCGTAAAAACAGCGAGAGCATAAACGGGTCAAGACAATCCATAGCTGAAATCGTTGAAGTTGTTACGGACAGAAAATCTTCAACAGGGACAAAACCTGAGAGAAAATCCTCCTCATCATGACCTCCTTATCAGAAGAGCTCCAAGAAGGGGGACAACCCTATGATGTTTACATCTGCTATCATCCAGCTGATAAAGATAGCCTTGGTCCACTAATAGGTCAGTTCTCTTTAACATTTATAGTGGATTTGATTTACTGAAAATTATTGAATTAAGAATGCAACAGACTGTATATCATTTGTGAAAGAGTTGTCAAGTACTCACCGATGGTTGGGGGTTTCTCGGGCAATGAGCCCGGTTTCCTCCCCCTCTAAATCTGGCAACGCCGCCATATAAGTGAAATGTTCTTGAGTGTGGCGTTAAACACCAAATCCTTAAAGACTCGTGAAAGGGAAATAATCTGGAGTATGCTGTCAATTAAAGTACCCCCAAAAATCAAACATTTTCTGTTTTTTACACATCTAATTTTATTCTTGGTTGATAAAAAGATAGATTGATTGATGTTTTGCGCGGTTCTCAAAAGTATTTAACTTATATGGCGGCATTGACAGGTTTAGTGGGGGAGGAAACTAGGCTCATTGCCCGGGGGAAACCCCCGACCTTCAGCGAATACCTGGCAACTCTCCCACATACGGTGATAAAGTGAAAAGTCAACTCGCATCAATGGGAGGCCTGTTTCGGACTGAGGGACTATCACTCTAACCGACTGAGGCCCCTCTTAATAAAAATAATAACATACTATTGAGTTTTTAGTTTTGAATTCTGAGTTTTTCGTCCAATTTGATATAGATGCTTTGACTGCGGATGGCTTGAAGGTGTGGTATGCAGCACCAGATGACCCTGATGACCCCAATGTCAAAGGTCAAATGGTGGGCTCAACAAAGGTCAGTTATTTTCAAAGAATTTCAATTTTTGTTATATAAAAACACAACTCCAAGGGTAAAAAAAAATAGATTTTTTTCCTCAAACATGTAATAGCCCTGCTTTCATTAATTAATTTCCTCTGGGCAGAGAGGATAGTCCCCTCCTGTGAGATGTCGGATCTGTTGAAGGGGTAACTGCTGCCAATACCGATGTAATGCGGCTTCCAATTCCTGCAGATTTTGTACAGGAGGTTCTACGGCTTGAATGTTTCTGCCCACCCTATCCCAAATGTGCTCTAAACGATTCAAATCCATGCAGTTACCCCTTCAACAGATCCGACGTCTCACTGGAGGGATGAAACCCAGGCTGGAAGCTAATGGAGGCTATACGCGCTATTGACCTTCTGCTCTAGGGATGTGTTCTACACCCTCATACTCTCAAAGTGACATTTTATACGCCCGGCTTGAAAAGCGGGCTGTATTATGGTATCATCTCCGTCCGTCCGGTAGGACGGCAGTCCGGAAGTCCGGCTGTCCGGCGTCCGCTTTCCCTTCCGCTCCATAACTTCTAAAGTTTTGATTCCATCTGCACAATTTTTTCTAAGTATATACCTTATGGGTAGAAGGTGTGTCGCAAACTATTTTTAACACCACTGGTTACATAATATGGGAGTTATATTGGATTATGTAATATTCCCTTCCGCTCCATAACTTCGAATGTTTTGATTCCATCTGCACAATTTTTTCTGAGTATATACCTTATGGGTGGAAGGTGTGTCGCGAACTATTTTTGACATCATACATTGCGTAATATGGCAGCCATATTGGGTTATGTAATATTTACTTTTTCTCTCCATAACTTTAACAAATATGATCCGATGTTTTCACATTTTTCATGTTACATACCATATTAACAGACAGTGTGTAAAAAAATTGTTTATGATATCAACTATTGCAAATTATTGGATTATGTACATTCCCTTTTATTCTTACTTTCATTTTCATGAAAATAACCTTTAAATTATAAAATGGCTTCTACTTTTCCGATTCTCATCAAAAAAGGATTTTTTCAAATTGCAATAATGTTTCTAAATTGATTAAAACTATTCTTAAATCAATATATAACGTTTTAATCAAATGAAAAATACATATAAGGATTAAAGTTTTATCTACAGAGAAAGAGATGAGTAACCCAGCCTTGTTCTATTTACATACCGGTACTCTATTTAAACATAGGCCTACTCTAAAGCTCTGTCTGTTATCTCTTATCTACAAGTGTTGACAGTTTTATGGTCCCCCATACCACATGGCCATGCCATGCTCAACTGTTTTTTTTTGTAGCCAAATAATATAGAAAAATGATATTATGAGAAAAATTTTCAAATCTACTTGAATTGGTGTGAGCAATTAATTGCCTTTGTTTAAGTATGATTAGTAAATTATAAACTACTCTTCTAAAAAATTGAAGCATTTTAGTCCAAACTATATTGACAACAAGCAATGTTTAACATCACGATTTAACAGCAGCGAGAATTGATGACTTGTACCGAGTACAAATCTTGTTAATAATCTTTGATCCAAATAGCCCATTTTAAATTTGATACAGATGGATTTTCAAGGTTTTAGTGGTAAGATTTCATTTTGTTGACATTACATCACCTTTTAACAAGCTTCAACGTCCTTCCTCTGAATTTTGAAAATTAAATTTAAATAAATATGGAAGGATTTGTTTTGGTATGGCCGCAGTTACTGTGCCTTTCCGGGCGTATTTTGGGTTTCCCGAAACTCTTGTTACTTCAATATGTTTGCCCTGTGAAGCCAGACGGACTCTGAAGTTTCATACTTACAAGCATCTTTTTATTTTGTTAAAATACACTTTTGATTTGGTTAACGATATCCTGAATAAATTTTATTCCTTTATGAGCTTTATGATCACAATCGTTTCTGAAACATCAGTTTGCCAACAATCTCCCTACACCAATGATTTTATCGGTCTGTGCAGACTTTCCAGGGGGAGTGCTTAACTTTTTTTCTTTGTGTATATTAATGTTCAGGCAATCTTTAATATTGAATATGAAGATAGTGTGCTAAAATGAATTTACCCTTGCGAGGGCATTATGAGTTTCTTAAACCCTTGTTAGTGAATTTGAATGTTTCTTGTCTGCAGGTGTTTGTATTGATGTTAAGTGAGAATTCCGCCCAGGACGCTCAGTGCAAAGATGAACTGGCATTGGCTTATATCACAAACTCTGCTATTTTCCCCATTGGATTGGAGAGATTTAGGACTTTGGATCCCCATGTGGACTGTGGCATGTAAGAGATTGGCTCTATATTCTGTAGGGGCCTCCGTGGCTCAGTAGGTAAAGGGTTAGACCCTAAATCTAGACAGTCTTCCACCAATGGGTCGCGGGTTCAAATCCCACTCAGTCCCCCCCCCCCCCCCCCCCCCCCCAAAAAAAAAATGGAAAATTTTCTGACTGGATATTCACTTGAACGACCTATGTGGGATGGTTGCCAGTTACGACCGGATGGTTGTGGATTTCCTCCGGATATTTCCCCCCACAATAAAACTGGCAACGCCGCCATATTATATAAGTGAAATAATCTTGAGCCCGACGTAAAACAAACAATCAATCAATCTATATTCTGTAATCTATACCTCAGGCAAAAAAGATGTATGAGCTGCCTGTTAAAGTTAAATGTCACAGCAAACAAATCATTTTTTATTTTTGGTCTGTGGGGTTGTATGTTAAAGGCCCACTTGCCGCCGTACCCTGTTGAAAATTTGTTAAGAAAACCAATTTACATGATCTTACTACGACTAATACAACGAAACTTAAACATAGGACACATAAAACATGTCTAGTTAGCTTTAGAATATAGAAATGGGGGTGAAAAACAAACGAAGAATCGAAGCCTGATTACAACAACAACAATCAGTCTCGGTTAACTTAGGCGTTGGATTACCCTTATTCCAGGCCTTTTTATCTGTGGTTTACTCTCCAAAAATGATCGGCAGGCTTTTCAAGTCACTCTTACCCAATCGCCAGTCTGTATTTCACAGATAAAGTACGTAAAATTATATATTAGATCACTCACATGACTCAACCATTAGGGGGCGCTTGTGTGCATCTTCAGGTTTGGGGTTTGTTGACATTGCGGGTACCTGATAAATCTAATTTTCAATTTCAAATTAAAAATACTAAATGATGCCCAAACTTTCTATTTTTGATAAGAATAGAAAGTTCCTAACTTCTACTGTCTGGAATAAATACAGAAAACCGCCTACAGTTGCTTATGTAAACAGTATTCTGAATTTTGGCGGCAAGTGTGCCTTTAAGTCTCACTGATGGCGCTGGGTACTCTTTTCACATAGGGCCACTAGGTGAAAGCCCCACTTAAAAATTGTTCAATTTTGTATTTTGACTGAGTGGGGTTTGAACCCACCAAGGAGGCTTATCTCAGACTTGCTCTACCCACTGTGCCACCTCCCTCACTAATTCTGTAAATTCGGACATATAAGTGAAATAATCTTGAGTGCAGAGAAAATATTCATCAATCAATTGACAGAAGGAAGAAATTGTTTAAAATTGAGATAGTATAATGATAAAAAATTAGGACATCACTACATAGTAAGTTGTTTTTTTTTAATTATGGAACCCACGTTTAAAGAGAATTTCAAACATTTCTTGAAATAGTATAGTTACATTTTTCTACCTTGTTTATAGGAAACTCATGCTGGCCAAAATTAACTGGACATTTTTCCACCTTGTTTATAGGAAACTCATGCTGGCCAAAATTAGTTGGACATTTTTCTACCGTGTTTATAGGAAACTCATGCTGGCCAAAATTAACTGGACATTTTTCTACCTTGTTTATAGGAAACTCATGCTGGCCAAAATTAACTGGACATTTTTCTACCTTGTTTATAGGAAACTCATGCTGGCCAAAATTAACTGGACATTTTTCTACCTTGTTTATAGGAAACTCATGCTGGCCAAAATTAACTGGACATTTTTCTACCTTGTTTCTAGGAAACTCATGCTGGCCAAAATTAACTGGACATTTTTCTACCTTGTTTATAGGAAACTCATGCTGGCCAAAATTAACTGGACATTTTTCTACCTTGTTTATAGGAAACTCATGCTGGCCAAAATTAACTGGACATTTTTCTACCTTGTTTATAGGAAACTCATGCTGGCCAAAATTAACTGGACATTTTTCCACCTTGTTTATAGGAAACTCATGCTGGCCAAAATTAACTGGACATTTTTCTACCTTGTTTATAGGAAACTCATGCTGGCCAAAATTAACTGGACATTTTTCCACCTTGTTTATAGGAAACTCATGCTGGCCAAAATTAACTGGACATTTTTCTACCTTGTTTATAGAAACTCATGCTGGCCAAAATTAACTGGACATTTTTCTACCTTGTTTATAGGAAACTCATGCTGGCCAAAATTAACTGGACATTTTTCTACCTTGTTTATAGGAAACTCATGCTGGCCAAAATTAACTGGACATTTTTCTACCTTGTTTATAGGAAACTCATGCTGGCCAAAATTAACTGGACATTGTTCTACCTTGTTTATAGGAAACTCATGCTGGCCAAAATTAACTGGACATTTTTCTACCTTGTTTATATGAAACTCATGCTGGCCAAAATAAACTGGACATTTTTCTACCTTGTTTATAGGAAACTCATGCTGGCCAAAATAAACTGGATATTTTTCTACCTTGTTTATAGGAAACTCATGCTGGCCAAAATTAACTGGACATTTTTCTACCTTTTTTAATAGGAAACTCATGCTGGCCAAAATTAACTGGACATTTTTCTACCTTTTTTAATAGGAAACTCATGCTGGCCAAAATTAACTGGACATTTTTCTACCTTGTTTATAGGAAACTCATGCTGGCCAAAATTAGTTGGACATTTTTCTACCTTGTTTAATAGGAAACTCATGCTGGCCAAAATAAACTGGACATTTTTCTACCTTGTTTATAGAAACTCATGCTGGCCAAAATTAACTGGACATTTTTCCACCTTTTTTAATAGGAAACTCATGCTGGCCAAAATTAACTGGACATTTTTCTACCTTGTTTATAGGAAACTCATGCTGGCCAAAATTAGTTGGACATTTTTCTACCTTGTTTAATAGGAAACTCATGCTGGCCAAAATTAACTGGACATTTTTCTACCTTGTTTATAGGAAACTCATGCTGGCCAAAATTAACTGGACATTTTTCTACCTTGTTTATAGGAAACTCATGCTGGCCAAAATTAGTTGGACATTTTTCTACCTTGTTTAATAGGAAACTCATGCTGGCCAAAATAAACTGGACATTTTTCTACCTTGTTTATAGGAAACTCATGCTGGCCAAAATTAACTGGACATTTTTCTACCTTGTTTATATGAAACTCATGCTGGCCAAAATTAACTGGACATTTTTCTACCTTATTTATAGGAAACTCATGCTGGCCAAAATTAACTGGACATTTTTCTACCTTGTTTATAGAAACTCATGCTGGCCAAAATTAACTGGACATTTTTCTACCTTGTTTATAGAAACTCATGCTGGCCAAAATTAACTGGACATTTTTCTACCTTGTTTATATGAAACTCATGCTGGCCAAAATTAACTGGACATTTTTCTACCTTGTTTATAGGAAACTCATGCTGGCCAAAATTAACTGGACATTTTTCCACCTTGTTTAAAATCATGCTGGCCAAAATTAACTGGACATTTTTCTACCTTGTTTATAGGAAACTCATGCTGGCCAAAATTAACTGGACATTTTTCTACCTTGTTTATAGGAAACTCATGCTGGCCAAAATAAACTGGACATTTTTCTAACTTGTTTATAGGAAACTCATGCTGGCCAAAATAACTGGACATTTTTCTACCTTGTTTAATAGGAAACTCATGCTGGCCAAAATTAACTGGACATTTTTCTACCTTGTTTATAGGAAACTCATGCTGGCCAAAATTAACTGGACATTTTTCTACCTTGTTTAATAGGAAACTCATGCTGGCCAAAATTAACTGGACATTTTTCTACCTTGTTTATATGAAACTCATGCTGGCCAAAATTAACCAGACATTTTTCTACCTTGTTTAATAGGAAACTCATGCTGGCCAAAATTAACTGGACATTTTTCTACCTTGTTTAATAGGAAACTCATTGCTGGCCAAAATTAACTGGACATTTTTCTACCTTGTTTATAGGAAACTCATGCTGGCCAAAATTAACTGGACATTTTTCTACCTTGTTTAAATAGGAAACTCATGCTGGCCAAAATTAACTGGACATTTTTCTACCTTGTTTATAGGAAACTCATGCTGGCCAAAATTAACTGGACATTTTTCCACCTTGTTTATACGAAACTCATGCTGGCCAAAATTAACTGGACATTTTTCTACCTTGTTTATAGGAAACTCATGTTGGCCAAAATTAGTTGGACATTTTTCTACCTTGTTTATAGGAAACTCATGCTGGCCAAAATTAACTGGACATTTTTCTACCTTGTTTATATGAAACTCATGCTGGCCAAAATAAACTGGACATTTTTCTACCTTGTTTATAGGAAACTCATGCTGGCCAAAATTAGTTGGACATTTTTCTACCTTGTTTATAGGAAACTCATGCTGGCCAAAATTAGTTGGACATTTTTCTACCTTGTTTATACGAAACTCATGCTGGCCAAAATTAGTTGGACATTTTTCTACCTTGTTTATACGAAACTCATGCTGGCCAAAATTAACTGGACATTGTTCTACCTTGTTTATATGAAACTCATGCTGGCCAAAATAAACTGGACATTTTTCTACCTTGTTTATAGGAAACTCATGCTGGCCAAAATTAACTGGACATTTTTCTACCTTGTTTATAGGAAACTCATGCTGGCCAAAATTAGTTGGACATTTTTCTACCGTGTTTATAGGAAACTCATGCTGGCCAAAATTAACTGGACATTTTTCTACCTTGTTTATATGAAACTCATGCTGGCCAAAATAAACTGGACATTTTTCTACCTTGTTTATAGGAAACTCATGCTGGCCAAAATTAACTGGACATTTTTCTACCTTGTTTATAGGAAACTCATGCTGGCCAAAATTAGTTGGACATTTTTCTACCGTGTTTATAGGAAACTCATGCTGGCCAAAATTAACTGGACATTTTTCTACCTTGTTTATATGAAACTCATGCTGGCCAAAATAAACTGGACATTTTTCTACCTTGTTTATAGGAAACTCATGCTGGCCAAAATTAACTGGACATTTTTCTACCTTGTTTATAGGAAACTCATGCTGGCCAAAATTAGTTGGACATTTTTCTACCTTGTTTATAGGAAACTCATGCTGGCCAAAATTAGTTGGACATTTTTCTACCTTGTTTATACGAAACTCATGCTGGCCAAAATTAGTTGGACATTTTTCTACCTTGTTTAAATAGGAAACTCATGCTGGCCAAAATTAGTTGGACATTTTTCTACCTTGTTTATAGGAAACTCATGCTGGCCAAAATTAGTTGGACATTTTTCTACCTTGTTTATAGGAAACTCATGCTGGCCAAAATTAGTTGGACATTTTTCTACCTTGTTTAAATAGGAAACTCATGTTGGCCAAAATTAACTGGACATTTTTCTACCTTGTTTATAGGAAACTCATGCTGGCCAAAATTAACTGGACATTTTTCTACCTTGTTTATAGGAAACTCATGCTGGCCAAAATTAACTGGACATTTTTCTACCTTGTTTATATGAAACTCATGCTGGCCAAAATAAACTGGACATTTTTCTACCTTGTTTATAGGAAACTCATGCTGGCCAAAATTAACTGGACATTTTTCTACCTTGTTTATAGGAAACTCATGCTGGCCAAAATAAACTGGACATTTTTCTACCTTGTTTATAGGAAACTCATGCTGGCCAAAATTAACTGGACATTTTTCTACCTTGTTTATACGAAACTCATGCTGGCCAAAATTAGTTGGACATTTTTCTACCTTGTTTATACGAAACTCATGCTGGCCAAAATTAACTGGACATTTTTCCGCCTTGTTTATACGAAACTCATGCTGGCCAAAATTAACTGGACATTTTTCCGCCTTGTTTATAGGAAACTCATGTTGGCCAAAATTAACTGGACATTTTTCTACCTTGTTTATCGGAAAGTCATGCTGGCCAAAATTAACTGGACATTTTTCTACCTTGTTTAAATAGGAAACTCATGTTGGCCAAAATTAACTGGACATTTTTCCACCTTGTTTATACGAAACTCATGCTGGCCAAAATTAGTTGGACATTTTTCTACCTTGTTTATAGGAAACTCATGCTGGCCAAAATTAACTGGACATTTTTCTACCTTGTTTAATAGGAAACTCATGCTGGCCAAAATTAACTGGATATTTTTCCACCTTGTTTATAGGAAACACTTGCTGGCCAAAATTAACTGGACATTTTTCTACCTTGTTTATAGGAAACTCATGCTGGCCAAAATTAACTGGACATTTTTCTACCTTGTTTATAGGAAACTCATGTTGGCCAAAATTAACTGGACATTTTTCTACCTTGTTTATAGAAACTCATGCTGGCCAAAATTAACTGGACATTTTTCTACCTTGTTTAATAGGAAACTCATGCTGGCCAAAATTAACTGGACATTTTTCACCAAACCGGAAGATTTTGAAAAGAATTATCCTGGATTGGTGTCGGGGATTTTAGAGGCCGCTGCGTCAGTCCCGGATAAAAACTTTGATTTTGAGGACGAGGATCCTTTTACATTCCTAAACTCCGTCAGCCATCTGGATAGGTCGGGGGAAATTGACGCCGACAAACAAGATTTCTGGTTGCGTCATTTTGAAGAACGCGAAGAAATCAGTTTGTCGGAGTTCAAAAATAAATTCCTGGAAGACTACGGTGAATCCATTAAAAACACTTATACCGAAGAAAACCTGAACGAAAAGTTCTTCCTGAATTTGATCCATAAGGACATTTTTAACAACAACCGCTCAATAAAATTTAGTGTTTACGATAAATTCTGTGAAGGGAATCCCACGCGGAATCCAGATTGCTTTTACGATCGTCTTCAAGATTATGCCCGAGGGCTGTATGCCATGAAAGAAGTCTTCAATATGGAGAGTACTCTGAGATTGACAGCTGTTCAGAATCTAGGTAAGCATTATCTCCCTTGTCTACATTCTCCCCCAATGAACTATATGCGTGGAATGGACACGTCTCATTGGCTGGTTTGGATCTGACTTTGTAAACTGTGCTGCCATTGACAGTTGAAGCGCGCGTGCATAACATATCTGGATCGCTGTTGCATTATCTCCTAGTAAGGGCAGCATTCGATTCAAATCAAGCACCACGTTACCTCCATTCCATTCATATAGTTCATTGTTCTCCCCCTTCCCTCTCCCACTTTTTTGCCATAAAGACCCGAACAGGGAGATAACTGTGCACTAGTATATCGACGCCTGGCCACCAAGTGTACAGATGTCTCTAGTCTTCGTAGTTTTTCCCCTGTTTAGACTAATTTAAATGGAACAACTTGTCTCAGTGACAATACATACACTGGGCCAATTTTGACCTTGCTATGGAGTATATAGATTGTGTCCACTTCAGATACATGTAGTTAATTCTATTTATTCTAAAAGACATGTAAAATTGTCATCAGCTACGGTAATTTCTGATGTCTCCATTGAAAAAAAAATTCTTTTGTAAAATAAAAGTTTCGAGCCATGCGGGGCCTCGATGACTCAGTCAGCTAGATGGATGGTTCCTCAGTTTGACGCAAACCTTTCTTCAATACTACACAGGATCAAATCGCATTTAGACTAAATACGAATAATATAAACATTTTTGAATTTTTTGTTAATCCTTTTTCAATTTTCAAGATCAAGAATGTCTTTTAAAAACCTAAAAATGAGAAACCTCCATCTAATATTAATATATCTTTTTTAATTCACCAGGTAAATTTTCTACACCTGCCGTCGTGGGTCGTTTACGTGAAATGTTGAATGACACAGACCCAAACATAAGAGCGGTTGCAGCAATAGCACTTGCTAGATCACGTATGTTTCTATTTGCTATACAGTATCATATTTACAATATATATTTAGTTTTGAACACTAAAACACACGGGCACAGGGAAAATCTTCTTGTCTAAAATAACCATGGAGATAAGTTTCTAATTGTGTTGAAAAGAGATATATATTTTTAGGAACACTAAAACACTCTAGCACAGCGAAAATCTTCTTATTAAATATAACCTTGGAGACAAGTTTTTTATTGTGTTAAAAAGGGGTATATCATTTAGACCTTTATACATCATCATTAGTCGTCGTAAATTTTGTAATAAACTGAACAAATGATATTTCATTAGGTTGACGACAATATATATATAATTATATATAGGGGATATAAAGCTTAAGTTAATCAATCAATTATTATTAATGTATTATCATTGATTGAATAAACATGAGGGAAAATAAAATCTCAGTTTATCGATATTAACTAATAAATCAATTGATCAAACAAACAAGCAAACAATTAATAAATATTTTTTCAATTAGTACATTTATATTCAAATTTCAATTTCTTTTTTTTCGGCTAGATTCCAAGTCCAAGAAAACAATCAGCCGTTTATTGAAAGCCCTCGAGGACGAAGATCGTCTTGTCAGGGAAAGTACGTGTTTTGCTTTGGGCTTTCTCCAGGCTGATCAAGCTGTTGATGCTATTGCAGACCGATGGTGAGCCGACACAAACGATGATTTACCAAAACTAAACAAAATTTTAATTCATTGAATGATGTTTTGCGACGCATGCAAGTTTATTTCACTTATATGGCAGCGTTGCCAGGTTGAGTGAGGAGAACACCAGGAGACTAGATCTCAGAACATTTGTATATAAGTGAAATAATCTTGAGTTGGTCACAAGGCTCTAAAGAAAGGCTCCCATATAAGTGGAATAATCTTGAGTCGGTCATGAGGCTCTAAACAAAGGCTCCCACATAAGTGGAATAATCTTGAGTCGGTCATGAGGCTCTAAACAAAGGCTCCCACATAAGTGAAATAATCTTGAGTCGGTCATGAGGCTCTAAACAAAGGCTCCCACATAAGTGAAATAATCTTGAGTTGGTCATAAAGCTCTAAACAAAGGCTCCCATATAAGTAAAATAATCTTGAGTCGGTCATGAGGCTCTAAACAAAGGCTCCCACATAAGTGAAATAATCTTGAGTCGGTCATGAGGCTCTAAACAAAGGCTCCCACATAAGTGAAATAATCTTGAGTCGGTCATGAGGCTCTAAACAAATGCCTCCAAATAAGTGAAATAATCTTGAGTTGGTCACAAGGCTCTAAACAAAGGCTCCCATATAAGTAAAATAATCTTGAGTTGGTCATAAGGCTCTAAACAAAGGCTCCCACATAAGTGAAATTATCTTGAGTGGATCATAAAGCTCTAAACAAATGCTCCCACATAAGTGAAATAATCTTGAGTCGGTCATGAGGCTCTAAACAAATGCCTCCAAATAAGTGAAATAATCTTGAGTTGGTCATAAGGCTCTAAAGAAATGCTCCCATATAAGTGAAATAATCTTGAGTAAAAGTTGGTCATAAGGCGCTAAACAAATGCTCCCATATAAGTGAAATAATCTTGAGTTGGTCATTAGGCTCTAAAGAAATGCTCCCATATAAGTGAAATAATCTTGAGTAAGAGTTGGTCATAAGGCTCTAAAGAAAAGGCTCCCATGCCAGTGAAATAAATTTTAGTGTGAGTGTTCAGGTACATGTTCCTGTTGAAAGCAAAGGTTTTGTCGAGTAAACCTGATAATAACATCAAGTGAATGAGATTGATTGATTAGCTGATTGTTTGGTGTTTTACGCCGCGCTCAAGATTATTTCACTTATATGGCGGCGTTGTCAGTTTTATTGTGGGAGGAAAGGTAAAGTAATTTTGAGTGCGGCACAAAACATCAATCAATCTCAATGGTTCCAAAATAATTGACTTTTATAAACTTCACATTTGGACTATTCAAAACATTTTTTTTACTTTTTCATTGATTGAATAAGGGACTATTTTTTTCAGGCGTAATGACCCTATTTCCCATGTGCGTAATGCAGCAGGTGAAGCGCTCAAGATGATGGAATCTCCAGAGGCTCAAAAATGTGTTCATATGACAGAGGTTCTAACTGATGAAATGAAATCTCTGCGACAAGAGGACGGCCATTGAGAAGGTCAAAGGTCTAACTACGGATTTTAAATTATCAGTTATTGAAATTTGTGAAAAGTTTTGCTTGAAAGCTGCGATAACCAAAACCATCAATCTGTATTACTGTTGTTAGAAATTGTTAAAAATGAAGAAATCCGTGTGTAAAATATTGTTTAATTTATTATCAAAGTTGCAGTGTTTTTGTGAGAGGTTTTAATCAAAACCAACATGTCCCAATGCTCAAACAATCAGAATTTTGTAAAGAAAATTCTCATGAACTTAACACTGAAGTATAAAAATTGTTTCTTACTTGACTTCAGATGGTATAAGAAAATATAATCAGAGGCTTATTCCCATGTTGCGGTTTGATCACAGGCACACAGGGTGCTCTCCCCTTATCCCTCTATCCAATACATATAATACGTCCATATTATCAATTGTGATGACGCGACTATCTATGCCTAGCAAGACTAGCTTGTCAGTACTTGGGTACACAAAGATAGGCTTGTCATCACAATTACAATATTATATGTATTAGATATACATAGATATCTTATAAGATATCTATGTTACATATAGGGGTAAGGGGAGAGCACTCCGTGTGCTTGTGGGTTTGTTTCACTGGCATTTTATATGTTTATTATTTTACTTATGACAAGGGGGGACATATTTTCCAGAACAATTGGGTTAAAAAAACTCCCATTTAAGGATCACAATTCTGGCTAGGGGCACATACATGTATGTGTCTCTATCCTGTTTTACTTGTCGCCAGGTAGAGCTACACATTAAACCACCATTATAAGGGTGAGCTAACTTTTCTTGACTTTCCAAAACCCGACAGTCACATGATGCTATGATTCTGTCAGTTAAGTCAAATCGTGTAGCTTTTATCGTATAACTGTAGATCACGTGACATGTTTGAAATCTCTTTGGTTAACTTTTACACTGTTTTTTTTTATGAAAGGGATATAGCAGAATCCAGATTTACAACGAAATTCTAACATATTATCAGTTCAAATGGAAATGGGAAGGCTTAGAATTCGTTTTAGAGGTGAGACGTTAAAGGCAGGTGGGATTAATCGATATTTAAAACAGGATTGTAATTTGAAACCTGAAATCCTTCCAAATAATATAGTTAAAAGCACCATTTAAGATTCATCATCCTGACATCTGTGCCATTTAAGAGGCACGTAACCTTGGCAACAGTATTAGGTAAGGGAGATAATCCTAGCAGCTGTGTATATTAGATATATACAGCTGTGTAACATGTAAGGGAGGTAATTCTGAAAGCTGTGAGAACAGCCGGATTATCCTGATAGCCAATCATAGATATCTATGTAGCCAATCCTTGTAAGGGAGGTAATTCTGAAAGCTGTGAGAACAGCCGGATTATCCTGATAGCCAATCATAGATATCTATGTAGCCAATCCTTGTAAGGGAGGTAATTCTGAAAGCTGTGAGAACAGCCGGATTATCCTGATAGCCAATCATAGATATCTATGTAGCCAATCCTTGTAAGGGAGGTAATCCTGACAGCTGTGAGAACAGCCGGGATATCCTGATAGCCAATCATAGATATCTATGTAGCCAATCCTTGTAAGGGAGGTAATTCTGAAAGCTGTGAGAACAGCCGGATTATCCTGATAGCCAATCATAGATATCTATGTAGCCAATCCTTGTAAGGGAAGTAACCCTGGCAGCTGTGAGAACAGCCGGATTATCCTGATAGCCAATCATAGATATCTATGTTTCCAATCCTTGTAAGGGAGGAAATCCTGAAAGCTGCGAGAACAGCCGGGATATCCTGATAGCCAATCATAGATATCTATGTAGGCAATCCTTGTAAGGGAGGTAATTCTGAAAGCTGTGAGAACAGCCGGGTTATCCTGATAGCCAATCATAGATATCTATGTAGCCAATCCTTGTAAGGGAAGTAACCCTGGCAGCTGTGAGAACAGCCGGGATATCCTGATAGCCAATCATAGATATCTATGTAGCCAATCCTTGTAAGGGAGGTAATCCTGACAGCTGTGAGAACAGCCAGGTTATCCTGATAGCCAATCATAGATATCTATGTAGCCAATCCTTGTAAGGGAGGTAATCCTGAAAGCTGTGAGAACAGCCGGATTATCCTGATAGCCAATCATAGATATCTATGTAGCCAATCCTTGTAAGGGAGGAAATCCTGAAAGCTGTGAGAACAGCCGGATTATCCTGATAGCCAATCATAGATATCTATGTAGCCAATCCTTGTAAGGGAGGTAATTCTGAAAGCTGTGAGAACAGCCGGATTATCCTGATAGCCAATCATAGATACCTATGTAGCCAATCCTTGTAAGGGAGGTAATTCTGAAAGCTGTGAGAACAGCCGGATTATCCTGATAGCCAATCATAGATATCTATGTAGCCAATCCTTGTAAGGGAGGTAATCCTGAAAGCTGTGAGAACAGCCGGATTATCCTGATAGCCAATCATAGATATCTATGTAGCCAATCCTTGTAAGGGAGGTAATCCTGAAAGCTGTGAGAACAGCCGGATTATCCTGATAGCCAATCATAGATATCTATGTAGCCAATCCTTGTAAGGGAGGTAATCCTGAAAGCTGTGAGAACAGCCGGATTATCCTGATAGCCAATCATAGATATCTATGTAGCCAATCCTTGTAAGGGAGGTAATCCTGAAAGCTGTGAGAACAGCCGGATTATCCTGATAGCCAATCATAGATATCTATGTAGCCAATCCTTGTAAGGGGGGTAATCCTGAAAGCTGTGAGAACAGCCGGGTTATCTTGATAGCCAATCATAGATATCTATGTAGCCAATCCTTGTAAGGGAGGTAATCCTGAAAGCTGTGAGAACAGCCGGATTATCCAGTGTTATGATAATCTGTATATATTATAAGATATCTATGTAGCCAATCCTTGTAAGGGGGGTAATCCTGACAGCTGCGTCAGATCCTATAATAGTTATGTTTATGAACACTAAAACACACGGGCACAGGGAAATTCTTCTTGTCTAAAATAACCATGGAGACAGTTTCTAACGGTGTTAAAAAAGATAATATAATATTGGTGAATGTGGCATATACTTTCAACAGTGCATGATCAGTCTGAGGGAGGAGGCTTCTTAGAAGAGGGTTACCTGCAACAATACCTTCAAGGCTGTAAAAATAAGAACCAACATAGTCAAATTAGCTCTGGTATTTTTTCTGATGTCCGTCAACTCTTAACAGATGATATAGCTCCGGTATGTAGTGTTATTGTGAAGCTTGTCACCGCTCCCAGCTCGTTAGACCATTGTTTTCTACAATTACAAATGATATAGCCTGGGCTCCTCTCTTAATGTTACAATATATTCTCTAAGGGTTGTTTTTTTTAATCTTTGCTAAGATAATGTATTAAAAATATTAGAAAATTATATTTGTGACAATTTCTTTTATATATATAAGAATACTTTAGCATTTGGCTCAATGTATAGTACATGCTATATATTTATTTATCTTTGACATTTATCAAATTGTAAATTTTTGCTTAGAGTAAACTTTTGTAGATATCCTACAATCAGTGAACTGCTGTTTGGAGCCATGTTTAGCTTACTTATAATGGTGTTATTTGTTAATATATCATGTTTGGAAAAAAAAAGTTTCAATTTCTTTTTCTAGATATTTACATATCAAAAAAATACATGCTGCATGTACTAGTATCCCCAGTTTTTACAGATTTCTTGTACTATTTTTTGCTGTCAAATATTTTTATGCGGATTTTTTTTTAAGGTAAAGTTTACTTTATATTACCTGTGTGACATTTCTATACAACGACATTCAGGTGGGTTGTTCAAAGGTTGTTTTAATAAGTTTATGATGATGAATTTACTCAGTTCCGGCCGCTGGTAGGGAGCGCAATTCTCGTCACAGGTGACTTGCATCAAGGAGAGTAGATTGACAAGAGTGGTCACTTCGTCCGCGCCATGTTGAATTTGAACTGACACGATTCGATTATTAGGAACCTCCTTTCTGTAGGGGGCGTCTTACAGTCGAATCGTGTACTGTCGGAACACCCTTCCGCTAGGGGGCCAGAAGAACATGCCGGCAATGGTGATTGGACGAAGTGACCACTCTTGTCAATCTACTCTCTTTAGCCGTATTCGACTGGTCGTTTTCGAGCAGCTCATTCTTCTCAAACTACACAATTTCTATTCGACAGGTCGCTTGATTTGCACAAACTCCTCGCGCGTGCACGCTCGAAGTGCTCGCTGATTTCGTAAGAGCAGAGAGAGGGGAGCTGGTCACGTGGCAAAATATTAGTACTTTCATGACTCCAATTATATAATTCTTGATGTGTTTTGACTATTTTTAAGCATTCCTGTATTCCGAAACTAAAATTACATAAAATTTAACTCTGACACCCTTAATCTCAACGAATAAATGTTATTTATTTTCTATGCAAATAGGCCAATCACGCTTCGGAAGTCTACTTAGCTGAATTTACCCAAATTGATTTGTTATAGGTCGGAAAAAATATTTGCAGTTTTCCTAGATTATTGACAGAAATATTTAATTTTGAAATGCAAATATTTATTTTCTCAAGTCCGTGTTCGCCCTCCACGCACCCAAGCCTACCAGTTGATCGTCACTTGATGAATATTTTATGTTGCTAGGTGGGCGATTTATGTTGCCAAGCAAATGACCCAAACGTTCCTCAATTTACTCAAATTCGTTCGACTGGTACTTCCCCTAGCTGTTAGTTTGAGCTGCTGCGCAGGTGGGCGGAGCTTAACTTTACTCCTCAGAAAACGACCAGTCGAATACGCCTTTTGATTGAATTGGGAGTGGGAGTATCGTAAGAATTCCGCAAATTTCCTGTCACGGGCGCTGTCATTGCGCATGTGGGGAGCCTGTATTGTTCGAATCTGACGCGACGTTCTAGAACAAGTGACGTCAATCAAACTGACATCATTAAAAAAGGTATCGCGAAATCTATGGGGAAACTCCCAGGCTCTATATAGCGCCCATTGAGTTATTTACGTGGAATGGTCACGTGGCATTTGCATCGAACTCCACATTTGCTAGGAAATGGTGCAATATCTATTCAGATCACTAACCTATATAAATGTCATTTATATAGGTCAGTGGTCCAGATCAGTCATGCACGCGCTCATCACTCAGCGATGGCGGCGCTTTTTACAAAGTCAGATCCAAACAGCCAATGGGACGTGTCCATTCCACGTATATAGTTCTTTGATAGCGCCTATGTTTAAGCGTTTTTCGTTCTAACATGACGTTTGCATCTGATGTAATGGCGTATAATCTGTCATATGGAATTACGTCCCCAAAAAGTTTTTGATATCGTCATCTGTCACCGGATATCACGAATCTCGTAGGAATTCTTACGTGACTTGTGCTCTCTTTGCGTCTGAGTAACTTTTTCTCACCTTGAATTATCTCCCTTGTGCATTTGCCTGTGGTCTTATAACACCATGACGAATAAAAAAGTATTGAACAAATATCCAAATGAAACTTTCATTTTGTTTTATCTGTTTTATTATGTCAGACATACTGTGGTTGTGCTGTGCGGCGTCCGTCAACTTGGGCTTGTCTGCAAGATATCCCCAGAACCACTGGGCGGAATTTGATGAAATTTTAATTACAGCTTATTGGTGAGTTGATCAAGTTTTGGCACCTGTACGCCTGCCCGATCTTCAGTTAGCCTCCGAATCGGATATTTTCATTGGTTGTTGCTTGTTTACAAAATATCTCCAGAAGCACTGGGGGGAATTTGATGGAATTTTAATTACAGCTTATTGGTGAGGACTTTCAGAGTTGATCAAGTTTTGGCACCTGTACACCCGTCCGATCTTCTGTGGGCCTCCGTCAGACAGGGATTCATAGCATTCCAAAATTTACAAACCATAGTTGAATGGAATTTTTTTATGCTGCCAAAATTCACACTTTTTTCGTAATTTCTCATCGTCTGAACAGTAAGAGGCTTTGAAGGCCACCGAAAAACTAAATGATTGGCGTTGGAATGAGGAAAAGCCATACAGCATGTGGCCTGTACGAACCGAAAACGTGTTCGAAAAGTAAACAAAAATTAAATAACCGGGACGACCGTTCATTCATTTTAAGCCAAAGATAGTTCAAAACAATACTTTATCGTACATTTTCGAGACTAGAAGCACTAAAAAGCTTCTGAATTATACGTCTAGAGAAAAATAGCCAATAATTTCAACATTCTGTTTCAACGTCAAAATATCAACATTTTGGCAGCTCATGCCACTTTAAAAAAACTAACAACATGATGTTCAAATAATAAAATATCGGTTAAGCCAATTGGCCTTAAGAACCAAAGCTTTGTGTTAGTACAAATAGCGGGGTGTATTGGTACATTTTCGAGATTTTGTCTTTTTTTTCAAGTACTTTGATCATAGTATATAGGATTAAGCGTTAATATGGGGGAGATGGATACAGGTCACAGTTTCTCACTTCCGGATTTTCCAGATATTTTTGTGTGTTTTTTTTATTATTTTTTCCTGGCCCCCTGCATTTTTTTTCTGGGCATTTTTGTAGTTCTTATGAAAGGACAGGGGTTGAGTTACTGTCTGGAAATGATTTTAGAACTGGAATGGGACCAGTTCAGGTGGATGGAGATCTGGTAGTTTGGTAGGGGGTGCTTTGGTTTGTTTATATGCGGAGGTATAAATGTATGTTCAAAGAGACCCCTATCAGCTGATTCTACATGTACTCGTATCTCAAAATTTCTACCTTCAACGTATGAAAAAATTGTGCTTAAAATACTGCCAAAGGACTGTTCAAGGCACCCACCGAAGGATTTGGTTCAACGAAAGTTAGGGAAGGTGCTATGAGAGCAGACATTAACATTACCGCAATTGGGAAATGAAGGAAAATGAAACTGTGACCTGCTGCCAGCAATCTCATTCTCGCGAGATCCCCTGCTACTACGTGTACGCGACGGACCTCTCAGGCCGTTCCAAGCCATTTTACCCAAAATTTGGGTAATCAAACTTACTTCCAAAATTGATTTGTACGTGATCTTTACCTGATTCTATATGTTGGCTTGTATTTCGTTTTTGGTACACGCCCTTAAGTTTTGAATTATCGTTGAGGAAATACAGGGACTATATTTCTACCCTCCGCGATTGTGAACAGGCCAGCGTATAACATGCTATTTTGTATGTCTACGTCACGTGATTGTAGTGAGAGTATTTCTCCGCAGCTCTGGCAAACGGGGATTCCCCTTAGCAGACTAAGGCAAATGGCTTGTAACGGCCTGAGAGGTCCGTCGTGTTCACGTAGTAGCAGGGGATCTCGCGAGAATGAGATTGCTGCTGTCAGATGAGGTCGAGCGTTTTGCCCCGAAGCCAGTCGGAACTCCCTTCGGCTATCTTCGCTCGTTACCGGTCGGAACTCCCTTCGGCTATCTTCGCTCGCTACCGGTCGGCTTTGACACGCACGTAAATCCCCGAAGTTATCAGACTGGCCCCGAAGCCAAAACAGTTTTCCCGTGATAATGCAAGGGATAATGCAGCCTTGATCAGTTATATTATTGAAGAATTGGAGGATTCCTGATATGTACCTAAACTGCGTCTGTTTACAACATGTGGTTTACCGGGCTGAATAAAATATAAAAACAAATATCTTTCTAAATGATATTAGCATTTGATAAATCTATGATTATTTATATTTTCTGTTTTGGTCTGTAGTAATACATTTTGATATTCACTTTCGATGCCATTTTTATTCAGCCCAAAAATACGGTGATTTACCGTATAAAAAGCGCAGACTGTCCGAGGCGTGTCAAAGCCGACCGGTAGCGAGCGAAGATAGCCGAAGGGAGTTCCGCCTGGGAGATGAGGCAGTCGGAACTCCCTTCGGCTATCTTCGCTCGCTACCGGTCGGCTTTGACACGCCTCGGGCAGTCTGCGCTTTTTATACGGCAAATAACCGTATTTTTGGGCTGAATAAAAATGGCGTCGAAAGTAAATATCAAAATGTTTTACTACCGACGAAAACAGAAAATAAAAATAATTATAAATTTATTAAATGCTAATATCATTTAGAAAGATATTTGTTAATATATTTTATTTAGCCCGGTAAACCACGTGTTGTAGACAGACGCAGTTTCGGTACATATCAGGAATCTTCAAATACTTCAATTATATAACTGATCGAGGCTGAAGTTAACAAAGCGAATGTTTCAGTCCCTTACATTGTCACGGGGACACTTTTGTGGGGCCCTCAAGGGGATTCGGGATCTGTACGCTTCACGGCTACCTATTTGGTCGCCATATTCAAAATGACCTGCAGTCTATCAGAGGGTATTTCACGCACGTAAATCCCCGAAGTTTCAGAGTGGGAGATGAGGTCGAGCGTTTTGTCCCGAAGCGTGTCAAAGCCAACCGGTAGCGAGCGAAGGTAGCCGAAGGGTGTTCCGATTGGAGGATCCCCATCTTCCATGGGCTCATGATAACCATTCCTGTAAAATCTGCCACTTAGGGCGATCGAGTAAAAAAAAAACTTTTGTGATGGTGTGAAAATCCAGTTAGAATCTGTTCACAGTTTTATTAATACGACAAATAGGGATTCGAACCCGCGGACTATCGATAGATGGCTTATATAATTGTCGGCATGATCATCTTCCTCTTTATCCGGTATCTATACGAAGGCCGCAAAAATAAAAAAAATATATATAAAATCCAATGACCGTCCCGTAACTACCGTAAGTAGATCTACCTGTGTGTATCCAGGCTTTAGTCCCAGCAATGTTATCTGACACATCTTAATGGGGTTTCTCTTTGAGTTTATGTATCTTAGTCTTTAAGGCCAATTGGTAAAGATCGGCAAAATACCTACGGTGTTCAGGAGGTATGTAGTCTGTAGTACGGACAATTGTTTCAAAGCAAATAGGTCAACTCACGTATAACAGATACTGGGATAGAGACCTTTTACGACAAAAAGCTATGAGAGGTATGTTTGCGATAGAGCAAGTCGTGGTCAACTGTGAAAGTTTTCACTTAATCTCTCTATATAAACTGTTTGGCTCTCGTCTCCATTGTTACATTTTGGTGGCGCACGCTAATCGTGTTTAGAAATGTACAAAAATCTCGAGGTTACAGGTGATACATAGACCTGTCTACATTTTAACCATGGGAAGAAGTATAGGCCTAGTTCGGGTTTACTGTGATTTGCAGCTTTGTAGAGATATGTACTATACATATAACTTTAGTTCTATGGTAAAATAACAATAAGTTCCGTTGAATCGAACTGAGAAGATGGGCCGGGATTCTCACAGCACTTTTAACCAAGGATATCCCACAGAATGAAAGAAACATTCTCCGCACCCCCAAACTGTTTGATCTAAGGCGCTCAAATTGCAATTTAGCGCCATGGTTTCATAGAAGTCCAAATATTTGAACCCATAACCTTAAGTGGAATTGAGTATTTTGGTGACCAGAAATTGAATATTTCCCTACTAAATTAACTGCAATTCAGTTTTTATGGGACTATATTGAGTTTTTCTGGTCATTTTGAGGCAGATTTTCGACCTAAAAAATTGACTTCCAGGAAACCCTGCGCACGTCTTCGGTTCGCACAGGCTACTGAGTTTGCCAGATTTTTTGAACGCCAAACCTTTAGCTTTTCAAGGTTCTTTAAACAATGAACTTCACTTGACAATCAGGATTTAGGATAAACAATCCGAATTTTTGGCAGCTCGTGTCAAAACAAGGAATACAGCTCGTGTCCAATACATGTTTATCACCTCTCGATGGCAGTTATAGGCATAAATATATACATATAGGACAGTGGGGTGATCTTGAACGTGGTGTAAAACATTAATCAATTACTTTAACTGACGCTGCTCAAATGCATTACGTACACAAACAAACGTACAAAACAACTATAAAAGACAAGCTTTCTTTGGGTAAACATTTTTATTCCCATCGACTGAATATCAAATCCTGTATAATTTGGAGACAGTGGCCAAAAAGTGATTGTTTATACGTCAAGCTTTTATATCAAAAGAAAAAACTAAATACAAAAATAGCATTATGTTGTTATAAAATTATGTTCGAAATTTTGGATTGTCTCCAAAAGTCGCCGTTGTAATGGCGGCCATTTCTTTCAGAGCTTTCCTTCTTGGTACTTCCGGTCAACCCACCCAACTGCTGTAACGTATTTTCACGGTTTGCAGAAATAAACGTAGAACTAAAAGAGAGAAAGACAACAAATAATCATTACGGTGTGAGGCAGTGGGCCAGGCGGCTTTGATGGCGTATCCTGATAATATAGATAAAAATAAATCAACTATCCAAGCTTAGGTCACACTAGCCGAGAAATCTGGGCTCTGCGGAATTTTTTTTTTCCGTATTCGTCAAGATTTCTCGGCTAAGGTCACACAAGAAACAAAGTTATATATATACCAAGGTACCAACAAAAACGGGTAAGGTGGAATAAGAGAGCAATTATTGGATGCTGAGTCTGATGTGGGGTCATACAGTTTCCGATTCAATTTCACGCCAATCATAATTCATTCATTTGATCAAGCAAGCCTTTAATGGGATTAAGATGGCATGAGTAGGAACAATTTCGCTGTGAAAAAGAATGAGCGAATTTTTCGTCATTTATATCAAGAGCTATAAAATAACAGCTTCGCCTTGATACCAACGTTGGGGTAGTTTTTATTAGCAACACAAATTCTATAAATGCTCATACATCCCGGCTATTTGAATGTTGTCGGCGATTAGCACACACTTTCTGTTTGTAAGGCTTACTGGCTTAGCCGATATTTTTATTTGAACGCCAATCCTTTAGTTTAAAGTGACATGAGTTGCCAAAATTCACACTTGTTTCATAATTTCTGATCGTCACGAGAGTAAGAAGCTTTGAAGGTAATCGAAACACTAAATGATTGGCGTTGGAATGAGGAAAATCCATATAGTATGTGGCCTGTACGAAGCGAAAACGTGTTCGAAAAGTAAACAAAATTTAAATAACCGGGACGACCATTCATTCATTCTAAGCCAAAGTTAGTTCAAAACAATACTTTTTCGTACATTTTCGAGACTAGAAGCACTATAAAGCTTCTGAATTATACGTCTTGAGAAAAATAACCGATAATTTCAACATTCTGTTTTAACGTCAAAATATCAACAATTTGGCAGCTCATGCCACTTTAATTTCAAGGTATTTTAAACGCTTAAATTTACCTGGTAAACAGCTCTTGCCATTTTAAAGAATAAATAAAAGTTTATAATTTCCCTACCTCGTCAACGTAGCCCGTGAAGTTCTGGAATCCCTGTCCGTGTCCAATAATAAGTGGACTGTGAGTTCGGCGGATTATACCTGTCAGACAAACAAAAGAAAATAGATTGCTTGATTGGTGTTGGGCGATGTTTCACGCCCCACCCCCAGTGGGTCAGATGGGTCGCGGGTTCGGACACTCGGATCTCCCCCGACCGGAAGTGAGCCATATCAGTAGATTGATTGTTTTGTTTGGTGTTTTACGCTGCGCTCAAGATTATTTCACTTATATGGCGGCGTTGCCAGTTTTATTGTGGGAAGAAACCGGGCTCTATGCCCGGAGGAAACCCACGACCTTCCGTTGGTAACTGGCAACCACCCACATAGGTCGTTCGAGTGAAAACCCTGTTAGAAAATTTTTCAATTTTTTTGGACTGAGTGGGATTCGAACCCGTGACCCATTTGTGGAAGGCTGTTCGGATTGAGCGTCCAACGCTCTACCTACTAAGCCACGGAGGCCCCATATCAGTAGAGGTTTCCTCGAAATGCTCTGTGCTTATTGCTACAGTAGTAAACGGTGCATTTTATGCCAAGAGCAAACCATAAAGCTTCCGGTTGGACAATATTGACAACCAGTCCTCTTGTCTAACAGATGTAGTTTGTTTTATTTTCCCAGTTTAACAACAAGAAAACAAAACACAACGTCGATGGTTTGTCAGCATTGCATACTAAGGAATAAATATATATAATTATGAACACTAAAACACACGGACAGAGGGAAAATCTTCTAGTATAAAATAAAAATGGAGACAAGTTGAAAAGCGGTATATCATTTAGCTTGGCCGTAGTCAGTAGAATTTTCTGGAACAAAATTTGGCAACATAACATTTATTTGATAAAGCTAACACGCCGATTTGCTATATAGGTTTTAGATAGTAATCAATTAGCTGTGATTTTCTTTGATGCTCACAACCAAAATCCGAGATAATAGTAGGCCCTGGGAGCATCGAAGGCTAATACGTTAACTTACCATTGAGTGTTTCTGATTGTGGCGAAACAGATCCGAGGGCACCAGTCATTGCTGTTCTATCGTAAATATATGTCACGTCAGTCCAGCCGTCCTAAACACACCAAAAGCAAGAGACAATAATGATACTGAGAATCAAGGCAAAAAAACGGGATGCAATAGTTTGATTTATGGTGTTGTACAGAAGTACTGATATTCACGTTTACAACGCATCTTTACTCAATATTCGGCCATTTATTTCAAAATAAAGACCCTCTCCTTTCTTAGAAATAAAGTGCCGATATATTGACATGATCATTTTTCGTAATGACACTACTCGTTTAATACTAAAAGTGACCAACAGGCCTTGAGCTAAAGGGTAGTGCGACAAAAGGTTTCGCTACAGAAAGTAGCCAGTAGTAAAATAGGAAAATTCCTGAATGAGGGAGAATACAAAGCATGGCCGCCGTGTCCATGGGAAAGTGTTTCAACCAGCTCTAGACATGTATGTAATGCAATAACTCTGACCTATAATTCGACAATCAGGAAAAGGATATCAAGGCAGAATAGGTTGGTCATTCATTTTAAGGCATTTATTGTATCGGTGTATGATTTTTTCGGAAAAAAATGATTGGTTACAGGGATTATCGTCTATTAAAAAGGTGGATAACAGTCCACAGAGGTTGGGTAAACGTAGCCCTATAGGCTTCGTGATATGACTTTGCAAGAAAACAACAAAAATGTGCAATGTACAACAACCGGACAAAGCATCACTAATACAAAAAATACACCCCCTCCAAAGTAAAGTAAATATGAAGTATTTACCCGATTTCTTATTTGAGTTGTGGCAACTCCATTCTTTGTTTCTGTGAAGAAAGTAACTTGATCTGAATTTCTCTGAGAAGAAACGGCGATTGATGGTTCATCGCCGCAGTTGCCATTGGTAACCAATGCTTCCGGTTGGGTACCTCGACCAGAGGCTTGTGGGAGTTCTTGGAAACGGAAGCGGATTTCAACATATGGTGGGAATTCTATGTTATTATAACGGTAGATCCAAGCAGACACGGTTCCGTCAAATTTCCCCGCACCACCTCCAACGGCGCCCGATGGCTGGTCAATCTCCACCCCCGAGTGACCGACAGCTCTATCCCACCCAGAATGGTCCAACACATCTTCATCAAACGGTAAATAAGCATCTGGTTGACAGCCTGGAATCGGAAACAACAAGTGTGAATTGATTGATTGATTGATTGATTGATTGATTGATGCTTTTGCGTTGCCAGGTTATTTAGGTGAGGAAACCGGACTGTTTGCTCGCAGGAAACCCCAGACCTTCGTCACAATCGTGAATATCTGGCAAATCGAGTGGAAAAAGCACTCAGAATTGTTATTAATTTTTATTTGGTCTGAAGGGGATTCGATCCCTCCGGCACCTCGATGGAAGGCCTGTGTCGCACTGAGGGACTATCAATTTTACCGACTGAACCACCGAGGTCCCTGGCAAGTATGAAGGTAAAGAAGTAAAAGCTCCAGTTTGATATTCTTCAACGACTCTTCTGTTAAAGTATCATTACACCAATATCATTACATGACATTACTTATGAGTAATAGGTAACGTCAGATCGACGGCGGACTGAGGTGCAATTGCAAAACAGAAGAATTAATAATCAGACAAAAACACGGACCAAACAATTAAGATGAGCCTGGAGATAGGCTGAGTGTAAAACGGTAGAGCCTATGGCATTTCTGTTACTTAAAGCCAAACAGGTATTGAAATATTAATAGATTTACCGTCGACGACCCTTTGTGTTGGTAGAGCAATTCTCCTGTGACATCCGCACGTTTCCTGAACGAATGCAAGCCCAGCTCCGCACTGTCGACCAACAGACACACCATTCACATTTGTGAAAAACCATGTCTCGTCATCCGGATTGGATTTAAAATGACAAACTCCTGAAGAAGAATAAATAACTGAAATGAAGTCCATCGACAAATTGATAAACATGCAGCCTGTGCAACAAGAGAAGGACATATGGAAGGAATATAAAGCAAACTGAACGAAAACGGCATTTCCAACTTTAGTTTAAAAAATAGGCTGATATACTGAAGGAGCCCTCTAAACTGCATGGGTCCCAATTTTACTTCCTGTTGATACCTTCATTATTTCCATATGAATGGAATTCGTGTTTAAAGCTGTATACGACAGGCCTACAATTTTAGTTATCTCTTTAGAGTAATTAACCTAGTAAATCATGTTATTTCTGAAAACCCAAAAATACCTAGATCATCTGTATAATATTGCGAACCGCGCAGACGAAGCCAAGCTTGAAACAGAATCAAGACAACATTGTTTTTTTTCTTTTAAGATTAGCGTCTTGCAACCATCAGCCTTGAAGCTTTCCTATGAAAGGAAGTGGTATACGGAATTGAACGATAATCATTCGACCGTGGCCTTAGAGGAAAAAGTTAGCCAAGCTAAAGTAAGTGAAATCGTTCAGTGGCATTTAGAAGTTGACAGGTTACAATAAGGTGAAGAATTACTTATGGATAACAACTTCTTGTTTTATTGGGTGACGACGTTTCGATGTACGAGACTTTGTGTGCAGTCTCGTCAGCGCCATCTAGGGACAGTTCAACAGAACTATCTAGCGGAAGCTTATAAGCGCCATCTAGAGACAGTTCAACAGCGGCATTCAGAGACAGCTTATCAGCGCCATTTAGCGGGCAGATTTGTTTTTAATTCAATTATATCCGGCTATACTTACCACCGCCAGTTCCAACTTGACAGAAGAGACTGGAACAAGTGTTATCCTGCACACATTCTTCCCGTGAATCATCAAACCGGTAGCCGGCTTCACAGCACCTCTTGTACATGGATACTCCCCGCGAGCAGACCCAGTACACCGCGCAGTCCGTTGGATCACCGTACGCCTTCAGACCCCTCTCTGTTCGACAACGATCTAACAATACAGGAAACAAACGCTACAACTTGATGTCACATTGGAACAGTGAAAACAATTAACGGACCTTTTACAACTCAATATCCAAAACAATATATGTAGAAATAGGGAGTACAGCTTTGTAGGAAGTTTGACAGTGAAACAAAACATTTCACTAACAGATAATTCATCAAACTATTCGTATATTTACCTATCCAAATATCTGGAATTTCGTGTATTTAACTTTTAGAGCGCAACGAAAACTTCAACATTGCGTTATTCCATCAATTAGATGCACACACATTTAACCTAATTTAAATAGTCGGAATAACGATTTAAGAAATAACGAGAAAGGGGTTGTATTTAGATTCTAGAACGTAAAGAATTGATTTAAAAATATCTGTTGTTTAATAGGAGCCGAAACTTACACTACCAATGGCGTTTAGAGTGGGGACGTGGAACTAACTGGACCTATAAAATTGTTAACTTGATTAATTGAAACATTGATAGAGAGAAATTGCCAAATGATACTCACCAAGGGGACAGTTCACTTCGTTCGGATAACGACACGTCAGGCTATCTTCTTGATCCCAAAAGAGTCCCCTGGGGCAGTCAAAGACCACAGACGAGATGGCGCGGAACCGCCCGTCAGACAGTGGTTCCAACACGCACCGAATGAACTTTTCACAGGAGTCCGGATGACGAGCAAATCCAGATCCATATAAGATCCGGCAATTGTCACAGTTTGCTAAATAGAAAAGAGCATAAATTAATAAAGGTTCATTTTGGAAGAGTTTGAGACAGATTCCGTAATAGTATAGGAATAAGTTGAGAGATTGGTCAACGTTTTATCCACATATGTACGCTACTTCATAGATTGCAAAATCAACAAAACTATGGCCTTCCATGGAAATTGTATTCGTCAAAGGGCTCTTAATGGTAATAAAACACTTTCTATTTATTCTTGGGGACTTAATCAGAATTGTTCTAAACACAAACACTTACGATCTCCGATAATGGTTGGAGTAGGGCCGACAGGGTTTCGCCTGGTAGATAGCGTTGATTCAGCAGTTTGCCAATAAGTCGTTGTTTGGTCTCTTACCGGTGGTGATCTTCTAGTTGTTGTAGGTGGGAACCATGAGGATTGGGTTCTTGAAAACGTCGATGGTGTTCGCCGTGTTGTCCAGGAGGTTGACGGGAAGGTTTGAATTGTACGGGACACGGTGGGTGGTCGAACCGTTGAAGTAGATCCTAAATCCAAGAGCGTAGAGAAGTGAATAGACAGTTGAGAGAAAAACAGGTTCAGGGGTCCGTTTCACGAAGCCGTCGCACAGTGCGGTCAATTGCAGTTGCCACGACGACGTATCTCTTCACTATGGTATCCATTGGCAACTGGGCTTCGTTAGCGATGCGAATATTTTGTGAAACGAGCCCCTGAATCGCAAATATGTTAAGCAAGCTTCAGCACAAGTTCAAAATGAAGAATATTTAAAACCGTTAAACGTACAGACAGAGCTAAAAATGACCAAGAATGACCATTTTATATTGTACTGGAAAATGTGAGAAGCTTTTATAATTGACAGTTCTGTGCAAAGGTAAACAATGTAGAGGATTTTACACGTTCGATTCAAATACAAAATACCCTTCTGTATAGTGCATCCTTGATGTGTTTTTTATTTTTCGATCTCAAAATGTCGGTTTGTGCAGAAGCATAATTATGCTGTAACTAACATATTAAAACAATAAAATATTATTTATGCATGGAAGTTAACAGTCTTCTATAAACTGAACCCTCATCGTGGCACCTTTGCGCCGACCTTAAACTTTTTTAAAGAAAATAAAAAACGTTGTCGTTGAAACATGTTATTAAAAAAAACAGAATAGCGAATCCATCTTCACTTGTAAGGTTGTTCACTGTGGAAATACAAAATGCAGATGCATTTTACGAGTACCATTCACAAAGAGGTGAACAAGAATCGTTACCTGCTATAACGATGTCCTTCAAAATGAGGACCAAAATAAACCAGTTAAGATATACCATGTAAGCGTTAACATACCACATTCTCTTCCCACGCTCAGTTTGGATGCAAAGTCAGTGCTTATAAACTGGTCAAACGACGTATGGTTGAAAACAAGTTCTTTGGAGGAAGCGATGTTTTTTAACTCCTCATAATCGATCTGCCCTTCCTTGCCAATTCCAATGGCTACAATTTCAATGCTGTCGTCGTCTTTCGCTTGTCTTGCTACTCCAATAGTCTCGTCTCTATCAATAGAGACACCATCGGTGATTAGGACAGCAATTCGGTTCTTTTCCGGTTGACCAAATCTCTCGAACATACGCCTCATGGCTTCAATGCCCGCAGCGATGTTGCTACCTCTGTTAGGCAACCTCAGACCGTCCACCTGACTCTTCAATCTGGCCACCGATACTGTGTTGCTGAGTGGGATCTCCTCTGTGGCCTGGTTACTGAACACGACCAAACCCATTCCGGCTTTTCCACTACCAAGTTTCAGTAAATCTATTTGGTTCTTTATAAATCTTTTCATGGTTTGTTCTTCGCCTCTGCTTATACTCTCAGAGCCGTCGAAGATGAAGATTACATTACCGTTAATTTCACACTCTGTAAACAGAAAGCAGAGTTGGTTGGTTGGTTGTTTTAGCTTATTGGCGCGTCCATTCGTATGAATGGTGTACGCCATAACAGAAAACAGAGAAAGGACACAGTTTTAGAAATCGCAACCGAAGTTCATTCTTTCTAAAAGGAGAAGAAAAAATACTTTGTGGTACAGGAAAGCGCGCTTATTTTTCGTTTTCAAAGGTACCAAACACATTTTCATTCATGGGCCATGAAGTAGATTATAAAATACCGTATTTATGTTTCATACATACAAACAATTTGTCATTTTTCAAAATCTCCTATTTAAACCGAGCTTAATTTCATTCTTTTCAGAGTATTCCTCTCTCCTGAAAATTGCTTTCCGTTTCTCGAAACTCTGCGTGCCATATTGGTGAGCCACTGAGAGCTTGAAGAGGATGAATTTAACCTAGGCTTAAATGGAAGGTTTTGATTAATCTGTTCATCAACTGGTTTTGCTTATTATGATCTTTTATTAACGCCATTCTGAGGCGTAACAAAATCGCGAAAATATGTGCTTGGTACCGTTAGTAAGGAAACATTAGCGCGCTTCTGCATAACCTTGTGATGTTTTCTTTTCTCCCCCTTTAATATCATATGAAATAACCATTTCGAGGAAAGTTATTATGCATTTGCTGAATGTTTAAAATGTTAGCGTTAAGACCAACACTTTGATAAACCAGAACCCTGTCCAAACCGACAGTAGGCCTATACTCAATTCCCTTCTGTATTTTAATGTTTATATAAGTAACCTTTGTAAACCGACACCTGTTCTAACAGTAATAGTTTCCTATACCCGGGACGTGTCGGTATACACAACCATTTCACGAAAGTTCTTTATAAGTTTTTTTCATAAAAATACAATGACAATGTTGACATACCATCGTCAGGATTAAAAGGACCAACTGGAGGGGTGGCTGAAAAAAAGAAGAATTCAAATTAGTAATGACTTCTAAAAAATCAAACATATCATTTACACTTGGAGAAATTGCAATGTAATAAAATTGAAATCTAAAAACCCTGCTTAATACAAAATACTGTTATTGACGAAATACTCACTTCCTGGAGGACAGACCTCTAAATAAGGTAACTTCAACATTTCTAGACCGGCAAAACTGTCAACCCGTTTCACGTACTCGGCTTTAGATGCCATGGCCTCCAGTTCAGTTTGTACGGCGTCATTTCCAACACCGATAGTAATAATGGACACGTTAAGTTTTTTCAACCTCTGTGCCTCCGCTCTAGGGGGCGCTGTATCTCTAGTGTCGCCATCCGTGATGAGGATAGCAATCTGCGTTGCACCAGGTCGACCTTGATTTTGGAACATTCGGCCAGCTTCCTGTAGAGCTGCAGCTGTGTTGGTTCCAAGACGAGGCTGTTTAATGGCGCTGATCGTACGCTCGAGGTTCTCTACGTCACGGTTATCTTTGAAAGAAACCGTGTCAGACACATCGTCACTGTATACAATCACGCCGATGTTAGCGCCATCTGGGAAAATGTTTAGTGACTGGATTTCCTTCTTGACGTAATCTTGAACTTTTTTGAAGTCCATCCGCGTGATACTTTCCGATCCGTCGATAATAAATAGGACATCAGCAAAGGGAGAGCATCCATGGTTTCTCAAAGCTGAAATTATAGACGTGAAACATAAAATAAAAAAATAATAGATGTGAAACATAGAACTAAATTCTGTAGTGTTGAGATAAGGGTATAAGTCTCATAACGCTGAGCAAATTATTCCGGATGGCCATTGATTCATCAAAATAAATTCTAAAATTGGCAGTCGGAAAGATTTTAAATTCTCAAAAGTGTCACGATTTATCAAAATAGGGTCTACACTGGGATCGACAGCTGTTAATCGTGAACATTCAATAATATTATTATAACACTTTTCGAGCTGGAAAATAGACCGTCAACTTTTTAATGCTAAGTTATTTTTCGTGATATGCAGGGTAAAATGAAATTCATGCTATCAAATCAGGTGGGTTCAAAAAGGCATACTTTCTGTTCATGTCAAATATCTTAATAACTAAACATTGCGCATGAATACGCCAAATTTGCATAGTAGCTGTGAGATATCTTCATTGGTGTAGGTGTCTGACATTGTACAATAATTGACTTGAAGGCACAGGAATGTAAGTTTCCAGGTCATTATAACATCACGTTAACTGGCAGCAGAGTCTATAATTGTTTTGTTATTCGTCGAAAAAAAGCATTTTTGTTAAATTCAACTTTCTCAGTCCTTGTCTCATTTAAAAACTTAGCAGACGCCATGTTTACAATAAGGTGTATGATAGCTGCATCCTGATTGGCTAATAGGTGTAAAGGTGAAATGAAACCTGTCTTATTATTGGTTAATATTCATCGTTCAAACAAAATCTTATATTAACCACTGAGCCAATGGGATTGCAGTACACGTTCCTATTATATAATTATTGACTCTTTTGCCAGTTATATTGTGACCGGCTATTGACCAACGAGATTGTTGTACACCCTCCCGTTATATAACAATGCATTTCATCTCACTGAAATTCATCTCATTCAACCGAAAACTGTCAGTTACTCGTCATAAAAAAGGGGTACACTTTTTTTACCCGCCTATATACTATACTCGAGGCAAAACCTACCTTCTTCGGCTAAAGAAATGGAAGGACATGCGCAAAGACATGCCATCAGACAAACCATCCATGACGTTGTGCCCATCATGGAAAAGGGAGGTAATCAAGAGATCTGCGGACATAAGAAAAAACGTCAAAATCATCATCAACACTATAGAATCATGGTCATTATACTAAAAGATCACCATGCATTCACCATCGGTGTAGTCTATGTATTAAACGCTTTCAAGAGAAATTACATCTCATGACAGTAAACCAGGTAAAATCTATTTAGCAAAAACTATCGATTTATTGCACGCTGACATGACCTGTCAAAATGTTGAGGGATTCCCTAAAAAAACAAGTGCAGTTTAGAAATTCTTAAGAAAAAGAACTTTAAGGAAAAATCTTCACAAGTTATACAGGCACAAAATGAACGAATGTGCGTCCTGGTTATTTAAAATTTGTTATCTTTTGAACAGAACCCTGTCGCTCAGTCAACAAGTTTATTGATATGTTTTATTTCCTCGTCAACCATTTCGTTTTTCCACGAACGTGAAATAGTCTTATTTTTTGTCGACCGGAATTGAATAAAAACATGTTTCTTTAAGATTGTAAGATTCAAAGGAAACACAATCCAGCCAAAGTGTACACTCCTTAAATCGAGTCACTCAATAGCTTTGATAGAAGTGTGCAGTTTATTCCCACGATTTTTTACTGATATTTGAGAGCATACAGAAAATCAGATATGCAGATCACCAAAGAAAACACACTATTGTCAGCGCCTATATTGCAGGTGTGCATCTTGTTCACCCAACGAACTATATACGTGCAATGGATGTCTCGTGGTATTTGATGTGCATCGAACGCCGCCATTACTAGGAGATGGCACATCATTCAGCAATGGCGGAGCTTTTTACAAATTCAGATCCTGAAAGTATGGTATCAACGGAAGCTCTTATTTGTCCTTTTTTATAAAAATGACCAATGATTACCTAATTCTGCTTCAACGCAAATTTTCCCTTTATTTAGCAGCTCAGCCCACATTAACCTGAGGGAGTCCAACTGAGGATAATTTTCACTTCTCGAGGACTATGGTATTTCTCACAGCGTTCTAGAACCATCCATAAGCTCATTAAACACCATGAAGTAACAGTTAATTGTTAAAATCGTTGTCAGAATGTAGAGACACGTAGAACAAATACCTGTTATTTTAGCTATAGCAAAACTTAGCCTTACGTAAATAAAACGGTGACAGAAGTGGGATACCTCCTACATTGATATCAACACTAAATGTATGCATGAAACACGTATTATGATTGGTCACACTTCACTAAAAGACCTCCTACAGGAATCTGGTCATAACCGTATCAGGACCCTGTTTCACAAAGCGGCGTAGATGTATTTTTTGCGTAACTTTCAAACTAACGTATCTCTACAGTATGGGTTGCCATGGCAGTTACGTGAAAACTTACGCTACGCCACTTTGTAGAACAGGGTCCAGGATTATACAATAGGCACAAAGCAAAATTCACCGAGGGTTCGAATCCCACCCAGATCGAATAAAAATTGAAAAAATAGAGTGGATTTTTCACTCAATCGCGTCATGTGGTAGAGTTGGCACTCCGGGCAAAGAGCCCGGTTTCCTCACCCACCAAACCTTGAAACGTAGCCAATGAACGGCTTCGTCGGGCGCTAGAATCCCGGTTGTCTCCCCCTCCGATCCCAGTTGTACGCGCTGCATTCCGCTTTGTTGGCCGCTGAAATTCCGAATAACGCAGTTGAGCATTAGCATCGCTATAGCTCATTGTTCTAAAAACGTTGTATTATTCAACTATTTATGTATAAAAAAAACTGTTGCTTTGGAATGGAGTTCAGGTTAATTCGTTCGGTTTGACGTGGTATTTATTCATTTGGTATTTATTTGATTTTAAAAGAAAAAAAACCAAGTGCTTAGTTTCTTATACTGAAATGCATATATTTTTTCTTACAAATGTTAAAAAAGTACCCTCAGTATTAAAGGTACCGAGTAGATTTTTTTGGAAAGAATCAAGCAGATTAGGTTTCGAGTGTTTTATCTGGCAGAAAGGGCCAAAAATCTACTTTGTTTTGTTTCTGTCTTGGGGGCTAACTCACGTAGTGAATTATTGCGGAAGGCTTCTGTCAAAAACAAAACTGTATAGGCCTATTCGGCCAAAACAATATACCGATGAAAATATGATGACGTCACAGCTGTCCTTTAGCTGGTAAGTCTTAACAGAGGTTTTAAAGGTTTACAGCAAGATAAGCAAATCCAAACTCAGAGGTGAAGGGTTACAGCAGTAATCTTGATAGATCGATTTGGATTTAATAAATATTTGAAAGTTTAAAGTGGCATGAGCTGCAAAAATTGAGATATTTGGTCCATAAAACAGTTGTTATTATAAAAATTATGGCCTATTTTTCTTAAGGCGTACTACTCAGAAGCTTTTTAGTACTTATAGTCTCGGGAATGTACGATAAAGCATTGTTTTCAACTAACTTTGGCTAAGAATGAATGGATGGTCGTCCCGGTTATTTAAATTTTGTTTACTTTTCGAACACGTTTTCGGTTCGTACAGGCCACATACTATATGGATTTTCCTCATTCCAACGCCAATCATTTAGTTTTTCGATGGCCTTCAAAGCCTCTTACTGTCGTGACGATTAGAAATAATGAAAAAGGTGTGAATTTTGGCAGCTCATGCCACTTTAAGTGGGGTTCGACAGGGTTTCTTTCTTCTACTTCAACTATACGGTATATTCCAGTTCACACCCTCCTCTAATTTTAACTTTTGTTTTACATTAAACAGCACACACACACCCGCGCACACGCCTTCTAAACACTCATTGTTTAGCCCAAGGTCATTTGTTTGTCACGGATATATCCTTTCGACACTGCTGGCATTTCACGGATTTTCGCTTGCCTGTTCAATAAAGATTTTGCGTTTCTACTTGAGGGGTTTTGGGTATTAGCATTAGCAATTTCAAATGCATACACTTTCATTAAGGTTGGAACTGATGCGGGTTTTGTTTTGAAGGGGGGGGGGGGGGGGGGAGAGAGAGGGGCAGAAGTTTTCAATTGAATTGGCAGTGGATTCTCTGTCATACGGTGGTTGTGGTCGGTCATTCAGTAGACAGTAGAGAGTCGCTCAAGAGTGTATTTGACGTCCTCTGAAGACTGTTCTAACAATATAGAAGGACTTCCATTACGGATTGATTGATTAATTGATTGATTGATGTTTTACGCTGCGCTCAAGATTATTTCACTTATATGGCGGCGTTGCCAGTTTTATTGTGGGAGGAAACCGGGCTCTATGTCCGCGACCCATTGGTGTCCATTATGGAAGGTCATATACACGGCACTCACGAGTTAAGTGCAGGGATGGCTTTTTGTGTGATAATCTAGCACATTTGTTATGTGAGACAGCTTTTTTCTTTTTCCACGAACGTATCATCGAATAAGAAATTCACCAAAAATTAAAGATAAAGAAATGTCTGCAACTTAAAGTAGCATAAGCTGCCAAAATTCGGATTTTTCTTCAGATTTTTCGATCGACGTAGTGACGCGTTTGAATTACATTTACAAAATTCAAGATGGATGTTTAGATAAACAATAATCAATGTATAGTCTGTTACCGATACGAACCGAAAATATCTGCTCACAATGGCCAGGGTATATGCGTAAATTTTCTTATCTTTCTTGCTTATAAAAACTACTTTAACGTACATATCCAAGATTAGTATTTGAAATAAACTCTAATTTCGTATATTTTGACAAAATGAGGAATAATCAGCGAATTTTGTTTAAACAAGATTTGCCCATATTTGATAGTTATGTCACTTTTATAGATCACACACTGCGGTGGCAATGTGCTTACCAAAAACTTACGCAGAACGAGTGTAACGAAAATGGTTCTTGGGTCCGGTTTAGAGGTTGAACAAACCCTTTAGAGGTTGAACAAACCCTTTAGAGGTTGAACAAACCCTTACTTGCATGACAAGCCATATATTAAGAAACATGGTTTTAAAAAGCTTCCCATACACAAAAAATGTTTCCCACAGGTGACAGTTACCAGGTGAAAAAAAACCCCACAAAATGTAGTAACGCCCAATGTCTCCATTCTAAAATAGAGCACAAATCTACATACATTATTTTTGGTTGAGAGTTTGACTCTGAAAGACAAAGCTCTTCGCGAATGAGTAGGCACTGTGACCTTGTTGTTCCAAATCGTCAGATTTGTTAACCCATTTTTTCTGAAAGGCAGCACTCGTTGAAACTTGAAGTATTTTAGAGCATTTGCTTCTGTTTAACATATATAACCCTACATATTATTCAAAATGCAGTCCATAACGCAAATATCGAGCTAGCGAGAATCTCGTAGGAGATAAACGTGGGGATGCATTTTACCCGTGCTTTCGACAAGTTATCACCCGAAGGCACGAGAATCTCGTTTGGCAACGTGAAACAAACCCTTTATAGAGAGTCGGATGCAGAAATAGCCGGCCGTGTATTTGTAGTAAAACCCTAAGCTTTTGTAGAACTTCTCTGTCGTAGTATTAACTAAAAAGAATTGTGGGCGAAAAGACTTTAAATAACAAAGGTGGTATTTGTTTACTCAGCAGACACGATGTCGCCGCCATCCAAATGCAAAGAATCGATAAAAAACATGATCTTTGCTTTCACAAGGAAAACTTAGTTTTTCTCAAAGAAAACGTCCGACCTTTGACCTGGTGATGAGATGTGAGGGATTATGGGTATGACCTTTGACACGGTGTTCTTCAGCTACAACGAACTTCACGTTAACAAAACTGAGGAAGAAATGTCAAACAACCGCGATAAATTGACAGGGTGTTAGCAACAGAGAGGACAAAACAATCTGTGAGCAGCAGATAATTAAAGATATTTTGTCCATTTTCTGATTCCAAAACAGCCTTACTGCAATGTCACATTAACAGCAAACAGCCAAAGCAATGCAACTGGTTATGGGATACATACAATATATATTTATGATCACTAAAACACAAGGGCACAGGGAAAATATTCTTGTCTAAAATAACCATGGAGACAAGTTTCTAATTGTGTTAAAAAGAGGTATATCATTTAGACCTTTATACATACAATATATCTATGATCACTAAAACATACGGGCACAGGGAAAATCTTCTTGTCTAAAATAACCCTGGAGACAAGTTTCTAATTGTGTTAAAAACAGGTATATCATTTAGACCTTTATACCCCATAAATTGTTGTAACAAACCAAACCTATGATATTTCATTAGGTTGACGACTGACAGGAGCTTAGCCTTGGTCAGTAGAATTTTCTGGAATCCTTTTGTAACAGATATCTTTAAAAGCACCATTTAGACATTCTAAACCTAACTGGGCATGTACAGTGTGTCCCCTTAGTGTTTGGCTTTAAATACTTCCAATAACAGTCCCAAACCTAAGTGTTGCCAATAGACAACGAATCATATGTCACCATAGTGACCATTCCTGTAACGGGATTAACAATGTACTACAAGGTGATACTGTCGTTCCAGAAATAGAATAGATGCAGATCAGACAAAAAAGGAGAGAAATAATTAAACTGGAAGGACAAATAATTAGACAGAAAGGACAAATAATTACACAGAAGGGACAAATAATTACACAGAAAGGACAAACAATTAAACAGAAAGGACAAATAATTAAACAGAAAGGACAATCACTAATTTTTACGTAAAATGTACAATATTTCCATAATTTCCCTAAATTTCTTTAAGAAAAAGATCCAGATAGATCGCATGTTGACACTAAACTATGGTAAGCAAATACGCACGTTTAAAGTGGCATGAAGTGCCAAAAGTCACACTGTTTTCATCATTTCGGATCGTCACAACAGTAAGAGACCTTGAAGGCCATCAAAAAACTAAATGATTAGCGTTGGAATGAGGAAAATCGGTACAGTATGTGGCCTATACAAATCGGAATAGTGTTCGAAAAGTAAACAAAATTTAAATAACCGGGACAAACATTCATTCATTCTTAGCCAAAGTTATTTCAAAACAATACTTTAAGATATAGCACACGGACAAATGTTGGCCTCATCAAATTGCGTGTCTGGGAAAAAGGACGGAACGATTGGCCCTGGCCAGACTTACCCAATCAGTCAGCAAACGGCTCTTCAGTAGTCTACACCCCGTTCCAATATGGTCTAACCTGTACACAGCTCGATTCGGACTGAACTATTTTTCTGTCTAAATGAACGCTAACTTTAAGTGATTTTGTTTTTATCCCTGAACTAGTTTTGTTATGCTTAGTTAAAAAAAGAAAAAAAAATACTTCCAATTCTAGTCCAAGTACATTCCAAAAGCACCTTTTTGAAGCTGGGATTGTACGATTGAGAGTTACGTAACCCAATTCAACTTCCGTTTTCATTAAATCCCGTCATGGGGACGGAGATCAAGAAAGATCCTATTATCTCGGACATAATAAAGACTAAAGCTTTTCCTAGTTCATTACAATGGGACTAAATCTTACTAATAGCACAACTTGAAACACAGACACGATTTACGAATTTCTGTAATCTCGAAAAATCTTTTGGGATTTGTTTTAATCGACGTTTGGTTACTCATTTAGACTTTTAATTGGGAGATTTCCTAAATTTAGAGTAAGGATGCCACTCAGTCCAAAAATCAAAAAAAAAAAAAAAAGGAAAGTTGTTTTTGTCTAACTCAAATTCCCTATTTGGTGGCGTACATCAATGAACTATATGAGTGGAATGGAGATCACGTGATATTTGATTTTCGTCGAACGCCGCCATTACAAGAAGATTGTGCAATTTAAATCCAGATTGGTTATGCACTCGCGCTTCAACTATCAATGGCGGAGCTTTTTATATAGTCATATCCAGACCAACCAATGATACAGGTCCATTGCACGTATAGAGTTCATTGGCGTACACCATTCATACGAATGGACGCGCCAATAAGCTAAAACAACCAGCCAATGCCCTGTTTGGAAGAGTTCCAAGGTATTCTCTGAAGGTTTAGAGAATTTTTCCGGGAGCCCGGTTTCAGCCCCCCCCCCCCCCCACACCAATCTCGAGTGTGGCCTGAAACACCAATCAAACAACCAACAAACCTTGTGGAAATTGCAATTTTTATCTAACAGGGTGCAGGATAGAATTCTATCGTTGTTTTTGGTGGTAATATTAAGAGAAATGTGTTGTTAAATCCACACGATTCATACACTGTTTTGCTTGATCGCTTTATTTTATCATAGTTTGAGAGACTATAAAAACCACAAACGTAAATATATCCTTACCCCAAGTTCTGGAAAAAATGCCTGTTGCCATGGGAACAATAAAAAATATTGACGCAATCTTCAAATGAAGACACGAAGGCCAATACCCTTCAAACCTACACAAATTACAACATCGAAATGAAAATAACTTTTATATTGGAATCATCCTGGTTGGATACAAGCGGTTCATTGGATTTTAGGAGAGACAATTTATACAGCCAGTCCATACAGGTCACACCAGTAAATACCAACAACCAAGGATAAATCTGAATAAACATAGTCCGATCCGCATACCGATGCAGTGTTAGTTTTCCAGGAAAAACCCTGACAAGACACACAATTTTACATTTAAGTTTTGGTATTTTCGTACATTTTCGAGAGTAGAAGTTGTGACAAGACACACAATTTTACATTTAAATTTTGGTATTTTATCTTCTGGGGTACTTATTCTGATCCAGGAAAACATGCTTTTGTCATTAATTTGTTAACGATACAAAGGTGAGGGAATTACAGTCAGCAGAAAGACGTTAGGTTCCAAGCAGATGTTCACTTTACTGAAAATGGTTTACTTTTGTTATATTTTTTTTATTAATTTTATACTAATATTTCATGTTTTCAAATTTTAGTGGGGTACAAGATGCTTGAGAAGATGCGTTTTAAAGGGGCATGAGTTGCCCAAATTTAATAGTTTCATGAATTGCGATTATCAAGAGAAAGAGGGAATATGCACAACTAAACCAGCCACACATAATCATAATTATTCAATGAGTCTTTACTTCGGATTAACTCGGAGAAATTTATATCTGTTTGTTTTGAAACTGAAAGTAGACCGGCCATCTTGCTTCGTAAGTACCAGACGTTGTTGCTGGTCTTTCCGGAGCAGTGTTGGTAGTCCTTTTTTAAATTTCGATTGTCAAATCAATAAAAAAAACAGTGTTAACGCTAAATAATTGGCGTGAAAATAAACAGATATTGAGTAAATTATCATGTTCATTGTCACCAAAAAGGCTCCAAATTTGCATTTTCTGAAGAAAAGGCCTACAATTTCATTGTTTTTTATTTCACGATATTTTGCAGTTTCGCCATGCACTGAAAAATTTGCAGGGAAACTCTGGGAGCCATATGTGATGGGCGGTTTGAAAATGTACTGTTTTGTTTTACGTTTGTTTAAGAATGTAGAGACACTAATTAAAATAAATATATACGTAACAATGTAAATTAGCCACAACCAGAAACACGCTCTCCGTAATCCAAAAATGTAACACCTTTAGTGTGGACGTGCTCTCGTAATATGGAGGTAGGAAACCCATGTTGGTTTTATTGTACAACCGGAAGGGTGTTTTGCAAATTAAATTAACAAGTTGTTTGGCATGTTGACACCCGCACTTTTATTCTACAGTCTTGTCACTTAAAGTAGAAAATAAAAATGCTTTTAGCAATTATTCACAAAATATCTGACCACACGAGCATTTGGTCTGTGAGTTACCCGTGCCATCTCGCAAAAATCCGAGGAATTTTCCTAAAAAAATCACAGCCCTGAAAATCCTGTTTATAGATCTAGTGCTCCACATGTAATTATTTTCGTCAGACATAATCAAACATATATTTAAGGTTTCAAACTTGCGTGCATCGTGTTTGAAACGAAAGGCTTTTCTAATCTCATAAAAAACTGATAAAAAAACAACAACTATACAACTCAAATTTAGACGCGGTATATTTTAACAACAGCCACTATACAGGAAAGATTGCTTGATTGATTGCTTAGGGCTTAACGTCGCACTCAACAGCTAAGGTTATATGGCGAAAAAAGTACCAACCAACCAAAAGGTCTTCCTCACCCCTATCCCTATTTAACATTAAAACCTCCACAGACCATATGAACGTCAGGAAGGCTAATGTATTTGGTATACTTAATTTCCCTCCATGTTAGGAAGGCGAAAACAGTCTATGGCAAAAACCACTCCGACCCCCGCCCGAGAGTTATACAGGAAAGAGGAAACAATAAAAAGCAAGATGTGTTTTTTTTAGATTTCTGGTCCATTTGTTACTTGAAATGTTTGTGGTAAAAAGTACATGTCGAGTGGTAAATACACATGCTGTGGTGAAAGTCCTTGTGAACTATTGCATCATGGGATATGGGGTTTGTTGACCAAACGCTTTTTCGGTTAAATTGAAACCTTCGCCCTAAAACGTCTATCAAAGGTATCCATAATTATAGAAATAGAAAATGCCGTATAGCTATATATACGAGAAAGATCCTCGCGACCTTTGCATTTTGTAAAACATCAATTTGTTCAGAAACTTTTGCTTTCCGCTTCTTTAAAAAGAGGAATATACATATATATATATATTTTCCCCTATGCCCGTGTGTTTTATAGTGTTCATAAATATATATATTTTACCGACGTAAAATCACGGTCACACTCAATCCACTCAGTTGAAAAAGTTCGATTTTTTCTCACAAAATTCCAATTTTCGAGACATGATGAGGTTAGTTGAATAAAAACTAAATGATTTGCTAAAGGCCCGTTCTCACTGTGCGAGGTGTCGTACCGACTTGTAGGATGCTATTATAATTGATGATTTTTATTGGTCGATATGATTTGTCAACCAATCAAATGCATCCATTTGAATCGCATGCTACAAAGCTGCTAATTTGTATTTCTCGGGAAAATAGTCGACAATTTTAAAATTTGGTTTCCAAAGAAACCCATGTACAGTTGGGCAACTTACGCTACTTTAAACAACTTTCAATTAACTAGTATCGACGGCCCATTGAGAAAACAAGATGCCGCAAAAAGCTTCTGCGCTAATCACATGCGCGGGATCTTGTTTGAGCCATGTTAAAACTAATCACCAACTTATTGTAGTTTGGCCACGATTTTTGTTCAAATAAAATAATATTGTAAATAAATGACCGAGAGAGAATAAAAAGAAAACTGCGTTAGAAAATTTTCCTTTTATATAAAGGATCAAGGGAGGAAAAATGAATTGGAATTCATTTGCATTACAGGGCCGGTACAACAGTTTATTGCATTTGGTTTAAATATTACAATGTTCAACTGTTACCCATTGTACGGTGCATTCAGACGTATACATATACAAAGGAATGTAAGTAATAGGGTAGAAAAACGGTCAGTTAACGGAGGTATTTGGTGTGCCCCTCACGTTTATGAGTTGACATTCAGGGCGAACGCGAATACGCGGACCGCGGATGACGTCCGCATAAATCGCGAACCTCGTCTCGCTTCCCCAGCTTTATTGAGGGAAGTTTTGACTACAAAGGATATAATTGCTGTGTTTAACCAGTTAACACATTCAAAGAAATGTGACAACAGATAGATTTATATCACAATGAACTGAGTATAATCAACTCTCACCTGCGTCAACAGACACACTCGCAAAAATGTCGGAATTAAACAGTATTAAAAGGATCCCGATAAAATTACTTTAAAATATATCTTAATCGGGAATATCTTTGTCATTATGCGGTCAAATTTCATGAAATTTCACACCGCGTCTGATAAGTTATTTCAAGTCTTTAAAGATTTTTTCTGGGGTCTGTCATAATTATAACATCCTTTTCTTCTGTAAGCATATTTATCGATCGCCGTACGTCGGAGAGCTGCCAGGTACTCGCCGAAGGTCGGTGGTTTCCTCTGGGCGATGAGCCCGATTTCTTTCCCCGAGTAAATCTGTCAACTCCGCCATATAAGTGAAATAGTCTTGAGTGCGGCATAAAACATCAATCAATCAATCTTCTGTATTTCAAACCATATTAGTTGGTCTTTCTCCGCACAATCTTTTAGTAATATTATACAGTGGCTTCATAACTAAGTGTTATTAACTGAAAACAATATGGCAAGAATTCTTAAGACTCAGAAAACTTATTTCTTTAGCGTAAATTTAAGATAATTTATTACAGCTTTTTACTCTTTTCTGAAGCAAGTTAACTATAGTTGGCCTATACGCGCCGAGAAGTGTAAACGGCTTTTACTATCGAACGGAAAACAATGAAAAAAATGTCTATTATATGACCCGAAGAATAAATACACCAAAAGTATTACCTAAATACACACAGTTTAATACCTGGCTTTGTGCGAAGTCAGAACTATGTCACAAAGCCGTCAAAACTATTTTGTCGTAAATTAACCAAATATAATTCACCACTTCTTAAGTTTCTTTCTCTTACTCGTAGAGCGGTTTAAGTGCACACTGTTTTCGTTGTTAATGGCCATCCTCCATTAAAGTTTAATCAACACTCTTTATTCAAGTACAAAGACTTTTCGAAAAAAATCGCCCCCCCCCCCCCTCCTTCTAAAATATTTTTCATTTCAAATTTTAGCATGAATGTTTAATTGGCACAGGCTGCCAAACTTCGCATTATGTTCATAAATTCTAATTATCATGACAGTAAGAAGCTTTGAAGTTAATGAAAAAACCCTCTTTTAAATAAGTCTCTCTCCCATTCTTTTACAGATTTTAGATTATATATATAGAGCTTTGTTTATTCTTTTATTTGTATTCCAAAATTATATATGCCCAGTACGCAGCCTTTGGACGAAACGTGTACAATTTTCTGAAAATAAATATGTTTAGAAAAAAAACCCTAATTGATTGACACTGGGATGAGAAAAATCCATACAGTCCGTGGCCTGCAGAGCTAAAATTGTGTCCAGCTAGTAAACAAAATTTAAATTACCGGGACGAACGTTCATTCACTAGTACATTCTCGAGACTAGAAGCACCAAAAAGCTTCAAAATTGTATCCCTTGATAAAACAATAGCCCATATATTCAGCATTTTCCTTTAAAGTGGCATGAGCTGCCAAAATTCACACCTTTTTCATAATTTCTGATCGTCACGACAGTATGACGTTTTGAATGCCATAAAAAAATTAAATGATTGGCGTTGGAATGAGGAAAATCCATACAGTATGTGGCCTGTACGAACCGAAAACGTGTTCGAAAAGTAAACCAAATTTAAATAACCGGGACGACCATTCATTCATTCTAAGCCAAAGTTAGTTCAAAATAATACTTTATCGTACATTTTCGAGACTAGAAGCACTAAAAAGCTTCTGAATTGTACGTCTTGAGAAAAATAGCCAATAATTTCAAAGTTCTGTTTTAACGTCAAAATATCAACATTTTGGCAGCTCATACCACTTTAAATGACGAGTTTAATATGATTTTTGAACTCAATTGCAGCTGATATGTTTACTTTTAGATTTAGCCAGGCTAGAGGTTCTAATAGAGGCTCCAGAGCGAACCGTTGCACGTTAACAGCCTGACTTTTATGTGTTTTTCTCCAGGATCACATAATGTAGAAATAAACTTGAAAAACGTTGGCTCTTTACAGTTTATCAGATAGATGGATATTAGTAACGCTTTAACCACTCACTATACAGTACGGTTGACCCATGTCGGACAATAACGGGAAACCGTCTCTCAGACAGTAAACAATGTACCACATAATTCGCACTAGTTGCTCGGTAATTGTATATTTTTCGCTGAAAATCGGCCTAGGCCTACCACCTTTCATCCAAAGTCAATCAAATCGTATTTATCTATTTAGCAAAAGTTTTAGCAAATATGTAAACAATTCTAAACAAGCAGTCCCTTTAAGGGATAAAGGACAACTTTATAACAATACCTTCTATTTTGACATTAATTTGTTTAAGCCCATGTACTGTAAGAACTCCGTCAAAAGAAAATCAGAATTCTGGCAAAAAACCTATACAATCTTAGACATTCTTTTTATCTGCGATCTCTTTGCGGGAATTCATTAGCTGAGCGCCATGACGTCACATTGTCATCCAATGTGAACATTATCATTAAGATTTCGGGCCAGGGTGAGAATCGAACTCACGACTTAGGGTTACCGTCCCATTACTTTTACTCGGTCAGTAAACGGACCAGTTGCCAGTTTTTCGCGCACCAATCTTAGACTTCTGTCACACTCAGTCAAAATCCCTTTTTGTTCACGATTTTTTCGCATGACGAGTTATTTTTCGGATATGAACTGTCTAAATATAGGGTTTCTTTTCTAAAATGTGCTATAAAAATGCCGAAAATTTTATGTAAAAGCACAGGTTTGTCCGGTCCACCACTTAGAACCGTAATTGTGACTTCACAAAATGTCGTCATTTGCAAGGGATTGACGCATCATCTATTGTCAGTGACAAATCGATATCATTTTCAGGAAGAATATCGATTTTAAAGCTGTAGATATCTGCCGTTTAAAATAATTGATACGAGGAATAGTAAACCATGGAGTTTTGAAACCATGGAGTTTTGAAACCATGGTAGTTTTACATGGCTAGGGTTTGTAACAAGAGTTTCGCATGGGTGGGGTACTAAATCCATGCATATTGGTTAACTCATTGAATACCTTAAAAAGTATCCTAAATATTGAAAAAAAATATTCAAAGCTCTTCACATTAAAGTAATTTTACAAATCAGGCCCAAGCACGCGAATTTAAGGCAAAATTGAACAAATGTGGCGCTATAGTAGAGCCCTCTGAAAAACTAATTACATTCTTTCGTGGAATGGAAAGAAAATACAACACAGGATGCAGACCTACTGCTTTAAGATATTTTAAAATATGTACAGTAGAATATTAACAGTTAGAAAATAAAACTGCTAGGTGAGTTCACCTTTGTTTAAGTATTTACGACACGTTGACATTTAAAATTCAGTTCTCTGGCCTAGTGACTATGTTCGCTCCAGATGTCATGTAAGGACATTTTGTGTACAAATAACGTAAGTCAATAAACAAAACCCACTTAACAGTATTGTTCTTAAGCTTTGGGTAAAACAATAAATAAAAACGAAATAACGTTTACAAACAATGGGACTTGCCAAAGTACTAACCTGGTTAAATAAGGGAAAGCCGGTCTCCAAAATCGAAAAGGCACTTTTTTAGGATGTCCAGGTTTTTAAAGCAGCCGATGGAGTGCGTGTCCGGGAGTGTCTCCGTCTCGATGACAAGCGTATGAGTCCGGCTTTTCGTAGCAACCAAACACAATCGTAATAAAAACGTGTCAATTTTTTTTACGGGTACTCGGTACCGCCTTAGTTTCTTTAATATTTAAAACATCGTTTGACACTCAAACAAAAACAGTTAAAGAAGGTAAACATCTCTTTAAAAGACGATTTTCTGTTTTCTTTTCTCCTATATTTGAAAGTTTTAATTTCAATTTAGTCACAACAGTATCTATTTGTTTGACGTAAAGGTCACACCAAGTGTAAAGAATGCCTTTCCCTTGAAACGAGTCTGAGATAGAAATTCCAAATAGGCTCAGTGAATTAATGAGTATTATCCCATACAAGGCATACTAATCATTAGCTTGTGTAATGATATGGACACACACGCTTCGCAAACTGGGATATTCACAACATATAAATGACAGTCGCATTCACTAAATCTCTGTCTGAAGGATGGTTTAAAACGCCTGACGATATTGTTCTAACTCACTCATTGGATAACAATGGTTTCTTTTTTTTTTGCCCGAGACATTTCCGCCAATCATTACTCGATATGACGTCACGTGAGACTTCCCCCTCACGAGCCGTGGACATCAGAAATGCCAGCGGACCAAACGTTCCTGTCTATTTTGACTATAAATAGACATTTTACAGTACAATAGGCCTACCTCCTACACACCAATTACATACTTTTCCGTGAATAATTAACCAGTAGTCAAACATTGGGCGATCAAACAAATATATTTTTCGCCAAACGGGAGGGATTCGTGTCCCGCTCAGTTCCGAGAAATTACCAATATTTTTTGGAATGTATTTTTTTGATCGACTCGTTTGAGATGATTGGCGGGTTGGTCAACTAATTGCCCATAGGTAGTGCCTACAGTCCATGTAAATTGGCTTTATCCTCATTTAAATGTGATAGAGAGCGCCACACAAGTTAAATAAATACCGATCAATAAATTATTCAATTGATTATTTAAATTCGTTTGTCACCATGAGCATACTCATCTTTGTTTCACAATGTTTACTGCATCTATCGATTTTCTTTGTTTCAATCAATTAAAGTGGCATGAGCTGCCAAAATGTTGATATTTTGACGTTAAAACAGATTGTTGAAATAATTGGCTATTTTTCTCAAGATGAATAATTCAGAAGCTTTTTAGTGCTCTAGTCTCGAAAATGAATGAATAGTCGTCCCTGTTATTTAAATTTTGTTTACTTTTCCAACACGTTTTCCATCCTACAGGCCACATACTGTATGGATTTTCCTCATTCCAACGCCAATTATTTAGTTTTTCGATGGCTTTCAAAGCCTCTTACTATCGTGACGATCAGAAATTATGAAAAAAGTGTGAATTTTGGCAGCTCATGCCACTTTAATCTTTCAATCAACTTTAATGAGCAGCTTAAAGCAAAAATGCTGAACCCTGCTATGATGTGTGATAGTTTGGACTGTCTTAAGACATTGGTAGACGGGCCTACAGTATATTTTACTCAAAATGACCATAGACTATCAGTACATGTTGAATACATGTTTAACATGTAGTTTAAATTCTAAAATGTTATACAAATTTTTTCTAGTGTACGCTTTAAATTCCCAAAACACCTCGGTTTCCTCGGCACCTGGGGAGCCGCCATATAAGCGAAATAGACTTGAGTGCAGCTTAAAACATCAATCAATCGATCAATCAATCAATTCGCCAATGAACAAAAATATTATGTGAAGCAGTTTTGATAAAAGGAGATACCTCTAAATGTTATGTGTCGAGCATTTATGAGTTATCAACTTATTTAAAGGCACCCTGGTCGCCGTAGCCTTTCTGACATTTGTTAAAGGCACCCAGACCGCCGTAGCCTTTCTGATATTTGTTAAAGGCACCCTGACCGCCGTAGCCTTTCTAACATTTGTTAAAGGCATCCTGGCCGCCGTAGCCTTTCTAACATTTGTTAAAGGCTTCCTGGCCGCCGTAGCCTTTCTAACATTTGTTAAAGGCACCCTGGCCGCCGTAGCCTTTCTGACACTTGTTAAAGGCACCCTGGCCGCCGTAGCCTTTCTGATATTTGTTAAAGGCACCCAGACCGCCGTAGCCTTTCTAACATTTGTTAAAGGCACCCAGACCGCCGTAGCCTTTCTAACATTTGTTAAAGGCACCCTGGCCGCCGTAGCCTTTCTGATATTTGTTAAAGGCACCCTGGCTGCCGTAGCCTTTCAGACATTTGTTAAAGGCACCCTGGCCGCCGTAGCCTTTCTGATATTTGTTAAAGGCACCCTGGCCGCCGTAGCCTTTCAGACATTTGTTAAAGGCACCCAGACCGCCGTAGCCTTTCTGACATTTGTTAAAGGCATCCTGGCCGCCGCAGCCTTTCTGATATTTGTTAAAGGCACCCTGTCCGCCGTAGCCTTTCTGACATTTGTTAAAGGCATCCTGGCCGCCGTAGCCTTTCTGACATTTGTTAAAGGCACACTTGCCGCCGTAGCCTTTCTGACATTTGTTAAAGGCACACTTGCCGCCGTAGCCTTTCTTACATTTGTTAAAGGCACCCTGGCCGCCGTAGCCTTTCTGACATTTGTTAAAGGCACCCCCTAGCCGCCGTAGCCTTTCTGACATTTGTTAAAGGCACACTTGCCGCCGTAGCCTTTCTGACATTTGTTAAAGGCACACTTGCCGCCGTAGCCTTTCTGACATTTGTTAAAGGCACACTTGCCGCCGTAGCCTTTCTGACATTTGTTAAAGGCACACTTGCCGCCGTAGCCTTTCTTACATTTGTTAAAGGCACCCTGGCCGCCGTAGCCTTTCTGACATTTGTTAAAGGCACCCTAGCCGCCGTAGCCTTTCAGACATTTGTTAAAGGCACACTTGCCGCCGTAGCCTTTCTGACATTTGTTAAAGGCACACTTGCCGCCGTAGCCTTTCTGACATTTGTTAAAGGCACACTTGCCGCCGTAGCCTTTCTGACATTTGTTAAAGTGGCATGAGCTGCCAAAATGTTGAAATTATCGGCTATCTTTCCCCAAGACGTATAATTCAGAAGCTTTTTAGTTCTTCTAGTCTCGAGAATGTACGATAAAGTATTGTTTTGAACTAACTTTGGCTTAGAATAAAAGAATGGTCGTCCCGGTTATTTAAATTTGTTTACTTTTCGAACACATTTTCGGTTCGTACAGGTCACATACTGTATGGATTGTTCTCATTCCGACGCCAATCATATAGTTTTTCGATGGCCTTCAAAGCCTCTTACTGTCAAGACGATCAGAAATTATGAAAAAAAGTGTTAATTTTGGCAGCTCATGCCACTTTAAAGGCACCCTGGCCGCCGTAGCCTTTCTGACATTTGTTAAGAAAGCACATTCAAATGAGCGCACTACCAGTAAAACCCCTAAATTAAACATCTGACCCATTAAATATGACCAGTAATGAGTTGCGGAAATGCATATACTAAAAACTGAAATCCAAACGTCTATATTACACTGATTTCAGATAATCTACGGTCCCAAATCCAAACGGTCGTCTGTATTTCTCAGATAAGTTCCGAAAATTAGGTCAATTACCAGCTGGTTTAAAATTCATGATTCAATCAGTCAGAGCCTAACCCGTCCGAAGGCTTGCTACACGGTTTCTAAATTGTCCGATACCAACGGCTGTTTTGCATGTCCGGAACCAGCGACACGTAGAACGTTAAAATGTGTGCTATCCGACTGTCATTTATATAAAGACCAGGTTTCCAGATAGCCATTGGTAACTTTCCTAGCCCCCACTGACCGCTGGATAGGCCGTTTTATTTGGGAATTCCTTTGTCCGCTTGGTTGCGGTAAGGTACGCGGTATGGACCCAGTGTGGCTGCGCGTGTGGAGCATTTTAGGCCGTTTGTTTACTGACTGTCAGACAGAAAACAATAGCAGCAGGGAATTCCCTAAATAACTTTAACTTACATACATGTACATTTTTGGTGGAAAAACGACTAGCAGCGTTTCATCCGATATGGACCACTTTTTATTTTGTTCATAATCTGATGTTCAACGCAGAACGGACAACAAACTTTAATAAGCGGTGTATCCTTTCAATGGTATTTACGTCACCTCTTCAATCCTAGAAACTCTCTAAGTTTGTCTTTGTGTAAGTTCTGGCTGGTTGAATGATAGTGGCATACGTGTTCTGGCCGGTTAAATGATAGTCACACACGTGTCCTGGTTGATTGAATGATAGTCGCACACGTGTCCTGGTTGGTTGAATGAAAGTCGCACACGTGTTCTAGTTGGTTGAATGATAGCTGCACACGTGTTCTAGTTGGTTGAATGATAGCTGCACACGTGTTCTAGTTGGTTGAATAATAGCTGCACACGTGTCCTAGTTGGTTAAATGGTACGCACAATGCTACCCGCCTATTCTAGTTAATAGCTGCATGCGTGAGGCTCTAGAACAGCTGGTGATGACGTCTAGGGCAATGGACTGATCATTTTCCTCAACGTCCTGGGGAAACCCGCGACCTTCGCCTAGTACTTGGAAATTCTTCAACATACGGCGATTGAGTTAAACCCCATTCCAAAATTGTACATTTTTCCCTGGACAAAGTTGGAATCGAACCTGCTACTCATCCATGGAAGTTCTGTGTCAGAATAAGAGAATACCGCTCTGTCGATTGAGCCACTAAGCCCCCCTTTGCCCTGGTTTAAAGTGGCATGAGCTGCCAAAATGTTGATATTTTTACGTTAAAACAGAATGTTAAAATTATTGTCTATTTCAAGAGGTATAATTCAGAAGCTTAGAATGAATGAATGGTCGTCCCGGTTATTTAAATTTTGTTTACTTTTCGAACACATTTTCGGTTCGTACAGGTCACATACTGTATGGATTGTTCTCATTCCAACGCCAATCATATAGTTTTTCGATGGCCTTCAAAGCCTCTTACTGTCAAGACGATCAGAAATTATGAAAAAAAGTGTGAATTTTGGCATCTCATGCCACTTTAAAGGCACCCTGGCCGCCGTAGCCTTTCTGACATTTGTTAAGAAAGCACATTCAAATGAGCTCACTACCAGTAAAATCCCTTAAATTAAACATGTGACCCATAAAATATGTCCAGTTAGGTTTAAGACCAGTAATGAGTTGCGAAAATGCATATACCTAAAACTGAAATCCAAACGTCTATATTACACTGATTTAAGATAATTTATGGTCTCAAATCCAAACGGTCGTCTGTATTTCTCAGATAAGTTCTGAAAATTAGCTCAATTACCAGCTGGTTTAAAATTCATGATTCAATCAGTCAGAGAGCCTAACCCTCATGAAAGCTTGCTAGACGGTTTCTAAATTGTCCGATACCAACGGCTGTTTTGAATGTCCGGAACCAGCGACACATAGAACGTTAAAATGTGTGCTATCCGACTGTCATTTATATAAAGACCAGGTTTCCAGATAGCCATTGGTAACTTTCCTAGCCCCCACTGACCGCTGTATAGGCAGTTTTATTTGGGAATTCCTTTGTCCGCTTCGTTACGGTTAGGTGCACGTTATGGATCCAGTGTGGCCGCGCGTGTGGTGCATTTTAGGCTGTTTATTTACTGACTGTCAGACAGAAAACAATAGCAGCAAGGAATTCCATAAATAACTCGTTACATACATTTACATTTTGGGTGGAAAAACGACTAGCGGCGTTTCATAAGATATCGACCACTTTTTATTTTGTTCATAATCTGAAGTTCAACGGAAAACGGACATCAAACTTTAACAAGAGTTTTAGTAAACTCAACATACGCCCGCCGTGGCAAAGTCGAACCGCTACGATTAACAGCTTAACATTTAATATAACATTTGTTTTAATTTCATCAATTAGAATTTCTTGTTCACATTAGAAGTTTTTCTTTTCTGAATTTGATGAAGCTGCAACTAAATACCAGTACGTTATAGTACACATATATTATCTGTTAATTTCAATCACATTTTAATTGCAAAAACTGAAATGTGGCTGTTTTGACATTGCTCTTATCAATCAATACAATAGCTTACAATTCTTGAATTTTAACAGTTTTCACTGGGACACTGTTCTATTGGACTTGGCTGTAGTTTTATTACAAAGCAAACAATCTTCAGGCTGACCACTGATATGCTGGTGTGTAAATATACAAACCTTGGATGTCATTGTCCCCTTATCTCTATTTAAACAGTAACTCTGATAAATACCAGATGGGTAATAAAGTGGGAAAATGGTCTTTTTTTGTTATTATAGTGCACATTAAACTATCCAAGAAAACAGTCTCAGAATGTATAAATTAATTGGCTTCCAGTATTACTCTGGACCAAGTGTACTCCAAAAAGCATTGATATATATTAAAATATATATATTAAACATCAGGTACACATTTCTGATAAAAAAAACTCTTGAAAACAGACAAAAAATATGTGTACCCAAATCAAATTTGGTATGCGACACATCATCTACCTATAAGGTATATATACTCTAAAAGAATTGGAGAGATTATATCAAAACGAAAGAAGTTCTGGAGCCGCAAGGGAATATTACATAATCCAATAGGGCTGCCATATTATGCAACAGGTGATGTCAGAAATGGTATGTGAAACACCGTCTGCCCATAAGGTATATACTCTGAAAGAATCGTCAAGATCGGATCAAAACTTTAGAAGTTATGGAGCGGATGGGAATATTACATAATCCTATATGGCTGCCATATTATGCAACAAGTGAAGTCAGAAATGGTACACGACACACCGTCTGCCCATAAGGCATATACTCTGAAAGAATTGTCAAGATCGGATCAAAACTCTTCAAGTTATGGAGCGGAAGGGAACGAAGATATAGACTAAGCCAGACTATTACATAATCCAATGTAGAAGCCATATTATGCAAAGGACAATGTTCTTAATGGTTCATGACACACCTTCTACCCCTAGAGTATATGTTGTAAAAAAATTGTAAAGATCGGATCAAAACTCTTCAAGTTATGGAGCAGAAGGGAACGAAGATATAGACTAAGACAGAATACTACATAATCCAATGTAGAAGCCACATTATGCAATCGATGATGTCATAAATGGTTCATGACACACCTTCTACCCACAAGGTATATGTTGTGAAAGAATTGTAAAGATTAGATCAAAACTCTTCAAGTTATGGAGCGGAAGGGAATCCGGGACGGACGGCCGGACGGACGGACAGACGGACGGACGGACGGACGGACGGACGGACGGACGGCGCTGGTGATACCATAATACGACCGACTTTTTTTAAGTCGGGCGTATAAAAAGCGGTGTATCCTTTTAATGGTATTTACGTCACCTCTCCAATCCTAGAAACTCTCTCAGTTTCTCTTTTAGAGTCAATCCAAACTGATAAATCAATTCATTGTATAAAATGGTAAGATATACGTGTATTTTATTTATTTTACCTGTATAACTTTTCAATTCATTTGGGGAAAGAATAATACTGATCTTCAAGATGCAGCGATTAATTGTTCCGAAAGTTGGAGCATCCGTCAACTGTCCTTGGTTGGTTGATTGTTAGTCGCACACGTGTCCTGATTGATTATTGATAGCTGTACACGTATCCTGGTTGGTAGTTGTTAGTTGATCACTTATCCTAGTTGGTTGAATGATAGCTGCACACGTGTCCTAGTTGGTTGAATGGTACGCGCACTGCTACAGCCGTATTCTAGTTAATAACTGCATGCGTGAGGCTCTAGAACAGCTGGGGATGACTGCTAGGGCAATGGACTGATCATTTTCCTCAGCACTCAACGTCCTGTGGAAACCCGCGACCTTCGCCTAGTAGTTGGATTGATTGATTGTTTGGTGTTTTACGCCGCGCTCAAGATTATTTCACTTATATGGCAGCGTTGCCAGCTTTATTGTGGGAGGAAAACGGGCTCTATGCCCGGAGGAAACCCACGTTCTTCCGCTGGTAACTGGCAACCATCCCACATAGGTCGTTCGAGTGGAAACCCAGTCAGAAAATTTTCCAATTTTTTGGACTGAGTGGGATTCGAACCCGCGACCCATTGGTGGAAGGCTGTTCGGATTGAGTGTCTAACGCTCTGCCTACTGAGCCACGGAGGCCCCGCCTAGTACTTGGAAATTCTTCAACAAACGGCGATTGAGTTAAACCCCCATTCCAAAATTGTACATTTTTCCTTGGACAAAGTTGGAATCGAACCTGCTACCCATCCATGGAAGTTCTGTGTCAGAATTAGAGGATATCGCTCTGTCGATTGAGCCTTAGAATAAAAACTCTACTCGTTTCAACAAGACAACACCTTTACAACCTATTGAGTATGACCATATGCTCGCCCGATGGTGGTATGGTCTTTAAGATACGAAATTTGAAATCTGACACGATGTCGAGATTCCACGACTGGTCGTTTTTTTTTTATTCCAAATTTCCAGAGCGAATGTCCGATTTGGTGAGACCCAAAACGACGTGAGAGGAAATATTGGTAGTACATGTCTTGTAAGAATTTTGGTATGATGTTTTTTTTTCCAGTATATACACCTCAGGCCAAAAGACGCCAGATATCGTTTATTTCGCCTGTCATACCCGAAAGTCCTTGAGAAAGTCACATTTCTCAGTTTCTACCATACATATCGATCGCCATATTCACAACGTGCTTGAAGTAAGGGGAGAGCACTCATTTTACAGATTTTCAAACCAATCGTGATGACATGCCGCGTCTTCACAAATGTTTTCAAAACGGAACTAGTTTAAGGTTATGACAACATGTGTTATCGCCCTTTCTTTTCTGAGTCTGGGAACTTAATAAATAGCGGTGGTAAAAAATACTTTGCCAAAAACCACATATTACCAAACTTTTGGGATTTTGTTGATTGAAACATAATGCTCAGAAAGTTTGACTTTATTATTTGAGCATTATTATTTTCTTTTTAGAATTCAAAATGGAAAGTTTTTGTCATTGATATTCTTATGATCAAGATGACAATATAAAGACAAGATTGCTGCTTTAACTCTCGAATTAATTGACGGATTTCGTGATGACATGACGTCAAGAAGGCGTAAAAGGCACAAAGTCACTAGAAAAATTCGTGGATAAAAACACGTTATGTCACCAATGTTTGTCACAAAAAGTGACGCACGTCTTGTCAGGTAGTGGTAAACAAAATGGCGAACTGAGGTGGATAGTTTACCCAGAAAGCTTTACGTAAATCTATGTGACGTCATCAGACTCTGTCGTAATTTGGTACCCATTTTAGCAAACAGAGACGCTCAGTCCAAAAAATATTGGAAAATATTCTGACTGGGTTTTCACTCAAACGACCTATGTGGGATGGTTGCCAGTTACCAACGGAAGGTCGTGGGTTCGTTACCAACGGTAGCTTGGAAACGCCGCCATATAAGTTAAATAATCTTGAGCGCGGCGTAAAAAACCACACAATCAATCAATCAAACAGACGGAGACGGGCACAGCATGTCACCCTGTCGTACTCCTCGAAGAAAATTGAGGCGAAAACCCCTGCGACAAAAAGGAAGGCGAAAAGGTAGGAAGAACATAAAAAAATTAGCACGGGTCTTGCTTGAGTGCTGATAATATTGTTTGCTGAATGTTTTTGAAACGATCTGATGAGAGTGATAATCTTACAACAGAAATATTTTTGTGTGCACGTACGCGATGGTAAAGATATTCACTTTGAGATCGAAATGTTTAATTTGATAGGCACCTTTAGTTAATTATTTATCATTAAGAGGGACACGGCCTGCCAAATATAGGGTAACTTTCGTTGAAACAGAGTAAGCTAATTATTACTCATTTTTAATCAAAAAGTAGAAAATAAAAGTTTTTCTTTTGATCCCAATCTTGGAGATGTAGGTTTGTTCGCAACGGAGACCACGCAAACGAGCTAGTAAGCTTAGTGTACTCCTATTTAAATTTTGTTCATTAATTGCACACATCTTTGGGTTGTATAGGTTACTTAGTTTACCGATATTTTTTTCATTTCAACGCCAATCCTTTAGATTTTCCAGATACTAAAAACCCAGAACTTCTCTTGACAATCTGAATTTATGGAAAATTCTGAATGTTGGAAAATTATGTCACTTTGCTGGGATTACTGAAAGGTATTAGCGGGATTTGTGCCGGGCTTGCCTCCCGGGTCCATTACCTTGAGTGTTACACAAAACACTTTACAATCAATCAACGGAGACTTATGGTAATTGTGTACGTAGAATAGTGTCGAACAGTTATCAATTCACTGAATATATATTATACTTTTAGAGGCAAATACGGCTCATGCAGTTATCTCCCTTGGCTATAATTCTGGTTTAGACACTATTTAATTAGTAAATAACCGTCACTAATTGAACCGGAAAAATTCCGGGCCAGGGTGAGAATCGAACTCACGACTTAGTGTTACCGTCCCACCGCTCTACCAACTAAGCTACCCGGCCCTGTTGGGAAAAGTTCGCTTGTTAGATTCTCTTATACACAGTAACTCGAAGTCGTGAGTTCGATTCTCACCCTGGTCCGGAATTTTTTCCGGGCCAATTAGTGTCAGTTATTTATTAATTAAGACACTATTTAAGATATTGATTCTTGATTCTACTGCTTGGCGTGGGGATATCCACCCTCACATATTTTATTTTTACCACTAAGAGGAGTCCCACTGTATCTAGACATATCTCCCTTCAGTCTTGCAGGTGACAGTTAATTTTTTTCGACTTAGTTACTTGACATCCCTAAAATGTATAGATTGATTGATTGATGGTTTATGCCACCTTTAAGATTTTTTCACTTATATGGCGGTGTTACAAGGTTTAGTGGGGAGGAAACCGGACTCATTGCCCGGAGGAAACCCCCAACCTTCCGAGAGTACCTGGCAACTCTTCCACATACGGCGTAAAAATATATATATAGATTGACCGGGTTAAGTAGCATAAGCTGTGGACAGGCTGCTATTTATCCGCTTTAGGACTATTTAGGTCAAAAATTATAAACCATAAGGTTTTAAGCACCAATAGTCTTAACAATCTATCGCGTAATAAAATTTTGTTTAACTTGGGGCTAAAATGAAAAAAAAATTCGTCGCAATGATTTAGAATTTATGAAACAGTGCAAATTTGACATATTATAAGATTGTTTTTGGATTGGCTTTCGCAAGAAACTCAGTTTTTATTTGTGAAAGTAATGAAAATTCACGAAAAAAACAATCAAGTCAAAATACATTTTTATGAATATATACACACAGTTAAATTCAAAACCAGTCAAATGAAATAAAATCTAAACAAACATAACAAAGATATACTTAAAAATTTTCGTGTAAAAAATAAAGATAATGGATTTCTGTCACATCCATAAAAAAACATCGTACCTGGAAATACATAATGCTTAATCTCGGATCTCGAGCTAAAGGCCAAACGTATCATTTTTGTCACCGCGTTTTAAACACATGTGGTCACACAGATACCAATAATAAATGCATGCTTATTTATACTGGGATTCCCTTTAATATAAACGCCAGGTTTATGTAACGTTAAGCACCAGCAAATATTTAAATATATATTCAAAATATGTATCGAAAATATATAGATTTACAACTGTCCGTAATAGCTTTTATTTAGTACTTATTGTTTGAGTCAAGAATCAAACAGCCATCCTGACTGTTACCCACTGAGGCCTGTGCTTTAAACGGGTTGATTGATTGATGTTTAACGCCGCACTCAAGATTATTTCGCTTATATGGTGGCGTTGCCAGGTTTAGTGGGGGAGGAAACAGGGCTCATTTCCCAGGGGAAACCCCAGACCTTTGGCGAGTACCTGGCATTTCCTCCACAAACGGTGGCCGCTTTAAATGGGAAAACAATTCATTATAATCCAATTTAAGGCAAAATAAATAATGATTGATTTAAAAAATATCCACCATGAGTGTTTGTCTTAATAAACGTATATCGGAATGTCAAGTTATGGCGGTAAAATGTCGCCATCACCGCGGAACGAAATCCAGAATTGGTAAAATAGCACTAATTCAGTTTGGGGAAAATTTCCGACAAAAGTTGTTTCGCATCAGCTCTGAGAATCAATATTGTCAAGAAACTGGCCGACAAGTTAGAAACGTCACTTCTGAAAACTTATCCTTTCTTTATGGGAAGTAAGTCTCGTGAGAAGTAAGTCTCGTGAGAAGTAAGTCTCGTGAGAAGTAAGTCTCGTGAGAAGTAAGTCTCGTGAGAAGTAAGTCTCGTGAGAAGTAAGTCTCGTGAGAAGTAAGTCTCGTGAGAAGTAAGTCTCGTGAGAAGTAAGTCTCGTGAGAAGTAAGTCTCGTGAGAAGTAAATCTCGTGAGAAGTAAGTCTCGAAGCACCAACATTGCTGCCTTGGCGAGGACACTATAAACTGTTCTGGACTTTGCCAAAATGCGTACATGTTAATCGTTACAGAAATCAAACCTGCACATAACAAGGAAATGCTGCCAAGTTTTCATCTTCTGAGGCACAAAGCACCCCATCTTCCGTTGCTCAGTATCACTTGAGCAGTTCTTTTGAGCAATAGCCCATTAGGGGCCCTCACGATTTCATTAAACATTACCCTAGACGGTCAGGTTCCGCACTCGATATTCGTGAGATATCATCGAGGCTTACACACTTTTCCATGCTGATGCCAACCCTTGATCTGAAAAACAATAATGAAAAAAAGTTATAAATTAAAAAAAATAGAAATATACAAGAAAATAGTCAAATTTATTTATCACTCAAATGCCTAGGTCCTTAAAGAACAAAACGTATATAGTATATTAGAAAATGATACGTGCCTCTTCACGACGTAAATTTGCGAACACGATTTTGTTCAAGTGCACTTGTCCTTTAGTTGAATCGTAATACAAATTTGTACAACTACCCATGGTGATAATGTTATGCAATACCTTTTCTTTATTCGCTTACCTGACATTCCTTAGAACAGTATCGAACATTTTCACACCGTGAACAGATCATGCTGGCTTTCCGGTTGCATTCAGCGCATGTAAACCCACATAGTTTAGGTTCAATCGGTACCGGGCGTCCTGGGCCCCTTCCAACAGGCCCCGATGGCGATGGCTAAAAGAAACGAAGTAGAAATTACATAATACTATTTTTGTATAACTTCAAACACTTAACCGTATACACTAAGGGGAGAAAGTATGATTAGCGTTGAATATCTTTACAACTAGTGGTTACTGATGATACATATACCGGTATCTTTATATTTAAAAGTTTCCTTTGGATAAAAACTGCACTATGAACCGCGCTAAGAATTGATGAGTTTGGATTGTTTGCCATGAAATTGGGTTTTGAGAGTAGATTGGATGGGAAACTGCGTGTTGAGCCATAGTTTGGTGCTGAATCACAGCGTGACTAAATGACGGTATTTCTTCAAATAACTGGTTTTTATTCTGTTGAAGAATTGTAGGAGCTTCGTTAGCAAAGGGCCCGGAAGTTTCCCCGATAGATTTAACGATTCTCCGGTGACAGATGACGTTTTTGGATGACGTTGTCAGTTCGATTGGCGGGTTTTTTCTTTTTCTAAAGCGTCAAAACTAAGCGTCACATTCGAACCTTAAAGGTTTGCCACATGTGCAATGGCAGCGCCGGTGACATGAAATTTGTGAAATTCTCACGATATTCCCGCTCCCTAGTGCTCAGTCGTTGTTAAATTGACACATCCTTGGACAGAAAATGTTAACGTTATCTCACTTCTGAGATAGGGTTTGTTCCGAGGACTTGAGATTTTATGGAACTTAAGTACCTAATCTCTACCGAATAAGTTGCTAGGACAGTCTCGTGAAAACGTACATCGACGCATCTTTGTTAAACAGATTACCAATCAATTTGTTCAATTTATCTCTAAAAACGCTTCCAGGGTTTTAAGGAAAAAGCAAAAATGGAATTTGGACGTTAAAGCTCTTAGTGCATAATAGAAGAAAAAAAATATGAGGTTTAGTTACCTGTCTGTGCATCTGAGCACCATGATGCTGAGCTTGGAAAGTGGTAGAAACAAATGTTTGATTTTGAGATGGCATATTGTAGAAATGCTGCCTAGTTGGTCCTCTGGAATGATCCATATTGTTAGACGGTCGGCCTCCTTGAGACGAGTGAGGGGCTTGAACTGGGTGCTGAGGTGGACCTGAGTGTTGGGCTGAAACTGAATGCGAATGTTGAGCAGGAACTTGGTGTTGAAGTTGGGTTGAGTTTTGAGTCTGGACTGGATTTGAAACTGAGTATTGAGCTTCAGCTTGGTGCTGAACCACACCGTGACTAAACGGAGTTCTTCCTTCAAATACATGGTTTTGATTCTGTTGCATAATTCTAGGAGGTTCGTTGCTCATGAGATACCTGCGAGGTGCCATGTTATTTTCGTGATTGATAACTTGTGAACGGATATTTCCTTGCGGCGAGTAAACCTGAAATGTTTGATGATGTTGTCCCTGATTGTGCGGTCTATTAGGTATCGTGTTTGGAATGCGAGGTCTTAAGGGTGGTCTGACAAGAGCTTGAACTAATTGAGGAGGATGACCCATTTGTTGCATATGCGAATGGGGTGGCATCGACTCTGGATTATACTGTCGGGGAGGCATAAAGTGTGGAGGTCGAACAGCTGGACTTTTGTCTGAATTATTAGGCTGATGAAACGTTGCGGGATGATCAGCTCGCATAGTAAAATGAGCAGAATCTTGCATAGGAGGTCTCACATGGTTTTCTGGTCCTAATCGTTGCACATGATGAAATCCTGGGTTAGGTGGCGTTGGATGTGCAGTTGATTGTGAGACTTGGGGCCTGGAACCAGCCGGATAAAAATGTTCCCCGGCAGACGCTTCTACGGGATGAGCTTTCAGTTGATCGGGGCCATTCACAAAACCCGAAGTGGACGTTTTCGGGGGATTAGTATTTCTGACAAGCTCACGCTTCTCGCTGTGCACGTAACTATTGCTAGTAGGACGTGAAATGGGATCCTGGCTATTTCTCTGAGTTTCGTTTACTTGGGAATGTGAAAGGCGACGTTCGCCTGGTGACGCCTGAGAAGGAACTGGGGCCGATGGAACAGGATATGGCATCGGTTTAGGCATAAACCTGTCTCCTATGTGCATCCCATGCGGCAAGGCAATTCTCCGGTGAATATGTTCAGGAGATTTTCTTAGATCAACATATTCTAAAATGTTTTGAGGCTCTTTAGCTCGAAGAGCCTCATTACTACTACGCGGATCGGCGAAGGTACCAACTGCTTGGGGGCCATGCCCTGAGTGGGGTACGGGGTGTCTTGGAACTGCTCCGGATCGCTGATCTGTTTCTTTCAAGAACACATTGCCTTGAGGAGGAAAATTCTGTCTTGAAGAATGATGTTGATTGAAGCCAGCCTCCTCTGGGGACAAATTCTTTCCCTGGTCGTTTTTTGGAACCTGCCTTGACCTTCTATAAACATCCCCTGCATATCTTCTACTGTATCTATGGCTAGTCTGCAAGGTAATAATCACCCCAGCTGTCTGGAACGGCTGTTGACAATGGGCAGGGCCTGCATGTTCAATCGGCTTTAATAGCGGATAATCTATGTCGAGAATTTTGCATTTGGATTGTCTTTTTACATAGGGGCAACTTGCTATATTTTGCGGCGGTCTTTCAACGGGCGAAACGTTCATCATGGCCCAGGCAGAGTCCACTTGAGCAAAGGAATGAGCTTTGGGTGGTGGGAATTTTTTCTTCACTGATAGATCTATACATCCCACGCGTCGTTGAGGCGATATGTTTTTGTTGGCACCATAAGACTGAAAAGCAAAAGACGACGAGAACCCAGACAAATCATCCCTACATTCAACGCTATTACCAAGTTGAGAGGATTCTAATTCTGACATCGGTGTGGACGATGGAACGGCACATTTACGCTCTAACGTTTCGATTGCCAAGGGCTGGTTTCTTGCCAGATCTGCAGAGTAGCTCGTATTTCTTGGAGAGTTTGATTTTAGCCGTTCTCGCATTCTTTCAACCATTTGTTCTTTCTTTTGTTGTCGCAGTTTAAATGCTTCATTTCGTTCTTTTTCTTTCTCCAAGGCTACTTTCTCCAGTTGTTCGTATTCTGCAATAAGTGACCGTAATTCTGGTGACGAAGGCGGCTGAAAACTTTCCTTGTTTTCCAAATTTACGTCACTGGTCAAAGACGGCTCCAAATTTGAGCTAGGTCTTGTAAGAGTTGTAGTAAAGTGTTGGCTAGAATACTTTGGTTTCGGTTCCAAAGCAGTACACGACGGACTTCCTGGGCGCTTCAAGGACTTGGTCTCTGGAATCGTCTTTGTGACTGAGGCTCCGTCGGAAGATTGTGGCTCCAGTGGAGTTAGAAATGTTGAGACGTTTTTTTCAGGGGCACTACTAGGCCTATGCATATAATAGTCACTTGACGTAACTGAGCTTTGTTGATCAGAATTTGTAACTAAATTCCCAACGAGATCCACTTGCTTCTTTGCAAAAGATATCAATGGGGGAGGAACGCTACTCATCTCTCCGCTATTTCCGTCTCCACCGTAAGGTTGAATTAAATGACTAGGCCTCCCACACGAACCGTCAACTTCCATGGGCCCCTCGTGTTGAGGGGTTTGGTAAATTGTGCCCAGCTTTACCTGGGGAAGTACTTTTAACACCGGCGGTCCAAGCCGGAGATAATCAGACGAATCTGAAAAGAGATCGATCGTTTGTAAAATAAAAGTGATGCAACAACTTTGAAATATTAGTAACGGATTTGTCTACAACAGGAATTGGCAATTTGAAATGCCTTATACGGTATGTTGACGGCAATTACATAGAATTCCGGTTACCGATGACTCGATTTTATCAAATTATTGACCGTATATGAAAGACAGTGATTGGGATACAATTTAATAAAGGGTAGACGTTCTTAGACTACGGTTAAACTTATGTTGATTATAAAACATTTCAATTTGTCAACCATTGATCCAACTACATAGCCCCACCCATATAAATATTAAAATAAAGCTCCTATGAGGCAAACAAAGTTCATACCAGTGGATTTCGTATTTGAGTCCATTGTTCCAGATCCGTCAATGCTTTCGTTTGTCCCTGAGTTATTCCCCGTTGATGTTACACTGGTGTCATCTGTTTTTCTACAAGACGTAACAAAGAAAATAGTTATCTTACCAGGATAAGTTTCATTATTTAAAGAAGCCAGAAGTTACTATTAGAATTGCCAAAAAATACAAATAAAAGGTTAACAAGCAGGATTTTTCAGGTCTTCCTTTAGTTGACTGTAAGGGTTATCTCCCTTGTTCAGTGTCCGTATCTTGTGAAACTAGTGAAATCCTAGTCCAGATTTCTGACTCCAAAATGACTATTTTTTTATACTGACGGCCGTATTTTGGAGTCAGGGCTCATTGCAATCAAAAAGCCGGAGTAGACTGCCCGCATTTGAGCGGACAGCTTGTCTTCATATTTAGACAGTAAATAACAATGTATCTTACTGTCAAAAGGACGTCCATGAATAATTTATCTCTCTGTAAAGTGAATTTAGAGTTAAAAACCTGAAAAACCTGAAAAAAAAGTTCAAGGGTGAAGGAGGCAAAAGTGAATCCAGGGGACGAATTACATTTACTGACCGACTCTGATCGTCCATATCAGACACTGGTAGGTATCTAAATTATTCCTGAACGCGATTTTGGCCGTTTTTATACGGTTTGAGTAGGTTCTATTGGAATTTCACTTTCATTAAATGGGACCACATGCTCAGAAGCGGGTAGTCTACTCCGGCCCTTTGATTGCAATTAACCCTGACTCCAAAATACGACCGTCAGTATAAAAAAAAATAGTCATTTTGGAGTCAGAAACCCGGCCTAGTGAAATCCTATAGACAAGGTGCTAGAAAATTACTATAAATAATAAACTTCATAATGTGCAATGTTCTAAAAAGTTTATTTTCCTTATTTTTGGAATTAGCCTACATTTTGTTGGAAAACAGCAGAAGTTTGTCCACCAAATTCAGATGACCAGCATTATGGCTATCATTCAACCAACCAGCCTCCTAAAGATTCTTCTAGTAAAGTGGATTTTGCGTATTTTTATAACTTACAACTCGAAATCTGCAAATTGAACACTTTGATAGTTAAATTTTTCTGCCTTACGAATCTGTCCTATCTAATGCCCAATCGCCCGTATGCATTAAAGAGAACTTTTGAAAATGGATTTCACTTAGAAGAAAACTAATCGATATCACGCACGTGAATTTTCTTTACTTACCTCTCTACGTCATGATTGTCGACTTGTGATGGATAACTTTGCTGTTGTTGTTGGTCCATCTGACCTTCGGGCGTCAGGTCAATCACAAATCTCGGCGAACCGTTGTCATCGTCCATAACGTCGCTTGCTTCGGTAATCATCTCTGTTGTTGCCGTCTCGGCGTATGGGTTCTCATATTTCTTTTCTTCACGCGCGATTTCGTCACGCGTAGAAGCGTCTTGGAGAGAGATCTTTTTGATTTGAGGATAGGATGGCTTAACACTTAGATCTATCACGGCTCCCTCTCGAACCTCAGGCCCACCAGCCTCGGACTCAGCTTTCTCTCCTGGCTGTGTAACATTCTCTTCCACATTCTCAATATCAACATGTCCTTTAATGTCCTCCAATTCTACGCAACCCAAGTTATCTTTCCCTGCTGGTATCGTTGTATCCGTCAATGTTTCACTTGCAGTATTAGCTTCACCTAGCACTTTGTGTTCGGATTCATCTACTGTTGGCGCAACAACTTTATCGGGTCCATTTAAAATCGTCACTTTCTCTTTTTTGTCATCGGTTGTATTTTTCAGAACTAAAGCAGCTTTGGATTGCATCTTCGGTGTGTAATGTCTATCTGTATTCGGGCTGATTTGAGTCTGTCCAAATTGCTTGATTTTATTCTCCAACCAGTTATGTCGAGGAAATTCTTGCGCTAATCTGTTGACGTTGCCTTGATCTTGGTTGGAGATAGTTTCCATCTGTTTCGTGGATACTTGTGGCGCTTTCAGCCCCTGTCGCCGGCGCTTTGGTGGTAATATCGTCGGCAAGTCTTCTTCATCTGCAAGACAGCAAAACATGGGGTTTTTTTTATCTATAAAACACGTCTTGAACAAAACCAATTCATGTATGTAGAAAACGCAATTCTTAAATACAGTTTCAGAAACAAATGACGCGATTGTAAATATAATTTTCTATTTTATACACTTTAAGGTTACGTATTGTCCGATTAGCTTCACAGTTAGACCAGGGATACACTGCTATTTTTTCAACACCTAAGTTCAGTAGCATCAATATGGTAAAGGTGTTAGAAGTCCGCCCTTATGTCACAAATAATGACAACACCCACTTGACTTTCTTATCGATGTCGTTTCCGAGCAATTAACACGATGTATTCCAAAACTCTAAGGTGTTTAATAAATCAGTCGACCTTGACACCTGTATTGTGTAACCTTGACCTATTGAAACGTATAGTTATCCATAGACACCGGAGCACGCGGATACAGGGAAAATCTTCTTGACTAAAATAACCATGGAGACAAGTTTCTAATTGCGTTAATAGGGGGCACGGCATTTAGACCTTCATACCCATGCAGTCATAGGTAGTTAGCCACTCGACAGACTTCGGTTGGTTTCTACTTTTATCTATGTGGGATGGTTGCCAGTTACCAGCGGACGGTCGTAGGTTTCGTCCAGGCACAGAGCCCGGTTTCCTCCCACAATAAAACTGGCAACGCCGCCATATAAGTGAAATAATCTTGAGCGCGGCGTAAAACACCAACCAATGAATCTACTTTTATCATCAATTTTATCAAAAACAGTATTGCTGATTATGCCTATATAACTCTGCTCAAGCGGTTAGAGTGTAACCTTTGAATGTAATAATAAGTTGCCTAGAGTTACTTCATTATCAAACATTTGTTTGGATCTCGCTTCTATAGTTATTTTAGTCAAAGGTTTTAAATTGAAATAAATACATCATATTCTTTTCTCGTGTGAGCAACTGTGCCCCAAATCTAGAAGAAGTCTCATTTAGAAAGCTAACGTCAGGTTATATAATAGGTTTATTTTTAAAACTATCTACGGTCGATTTCTTTAGTCGTGTCGCTTACAGTCAGTCAATTTTATGTAATATGTTTTTCTTTAAAACTATCTGTTGTTGATTCTCTTGGTTGTGTCGCTTACAGTGGGTCAATTTTATGTATTATGTTTATCTGTTTAAACTGTTTACAGTCGATTTCTTTAGTTGTGTCCCTTACATTGAGTCAATTTTATATAATATGTTTATCTTTAAAACTGGCTTCGGTCGATTCCTTTAGTTGTGTCACTTTATACATTGAGTCAATTTTATGTAATAGTTTTATCTTTAAAATTATCTACGGTCGATTTCTTTAGTTGTGTCGCTTACAGTCAGTCAATTTTATGTAATATGTTTATCTTTAAAATTATCTACGGTCGATTCGTTTAGTTGTGTCACTTACAGTCAGTCAATTTTATATAATATGTTTATATTGTAGACTTTCTACGGTCGATCCCTTTAGTTTTGTCACTTTCAGTGGGTTAATTTTATGTAATAGGTTTATCTTTAAAATCGTCTACCGTCGATTTCTTTAGTTGTGTCCCTAACAGTTGGTCACATTTATATCCAGTGTGATCCCGTGTGTCTTTTGTCCCAGAATGACCCGGATTGAAATTTCGCCTTTAGAAGTTTAATCCTGTTATCAATAACGTTATTAATTTGTCAGGAAAAATCAATAAGTCAAAACAAATCCGATTGTGAAGATGGCATACATGCTGCATGCAAGTAACATTTCGAAACAGCTTGTGCAAGCTTAGATCATCTGCAGGATTCCATCCCTTTGCCCTCACATATGTCACCTAACGTATCAATTCTCATGAGCGAATTAACGTCCCTCGTCGCTGGGATAGCAAAGGGACTGATTACTTTCTTTTTGACGAAAACAAATAACGCAAATAACTATATGTAAGGTCAATGTCCGAGCCGGTTGTTAAACTAGTGAGGATTTTGAAAGTTCAAGATGGCTGCTTTTTAATTGAGAGAGTTCACGTTATACATACACAGTTTATGTCTCGTAATGATTTTCAGGACATTGCCGAAACTAACACCTGTGACAGGGTCTACTGGATCAAATCACACTGAGAGTAGTTGCTTATGATTTATAAAGGCCATAGTCTTCCTCCCCCTAGGCCATTGGGACTGTATTCAAACTAAGTTTATGTACTGTATTTTATTTTCTATCCCGCAGTATATTAGAATATTAAACTATGTAAATGAATATGGTTTCTCGACAAGAAAAAAAATATTTTTTATGAAAATCCTGCCAGACCTTTTGTTTCACAGTAAAACAAAAACACAACGATAACACATAATCTCACTGAAAGATTAAATAAAATGGGTCACCCTCAACCCACCCCTAGAAAATAATATATTTTTTTAATATTCAAATACCACAATCAGGGACCCGTATAGTATTATATTGAAATGATGGTACCGCGATGTGATGGATGCACTTTTGAGAGTAAATTGCAACGAAATCAGTCATGCAAAACCGCCACCCGTTGATTGATGGTTGAAAAGTGTGAATAAGCCCCTTTCGAGTTTGACCAAAGTCCCAGGAGATCACGCGAGATCACGGTCAAGGGGTATAACTCTCGCCGATCGGCTGTTCCATATGCATTAGCGCTTATGGATATCGGCTGTTACCTTGTTGTTTTGTCTGTGATTCTCAGCTTACAATCTATACTTTTTACAAAAATCTTTTTCTGAGACATATCAAGATGTATATAAATCCATATGATACCTTTTTGGGATTACAGGAATTACAATATTATTTCTAGCACAAAAATAAGACACCGAAACTGTGTTTTTCACGCCGCTTGTGTTTGGCAGAAGAGAAGCATAGTCACGGAATATGGGCTTAAATATTTTTATTGACGCTCAACCAAAAATATCTTAATAGATAGCTTCAGATATATCATGGCGAGTATCAGAAAAAACTTGGATAAAACAAATGATTTTTTACTAAAGAATCAAAGACAAAATGACAGGTTAACCGCTGATCTCCATAAGCACTAATTATGTTAAATGACATTCAGAAAGCTAATCTGAAAAAAAGTTGTCTAAACTGGCGACTCAAGAATCTAATATTTCATAATATATCTAGTCGTCCTTACCCCAAGCTATTTCAAGCTGTATTGTTTATGATATAACAATCAACATCAGCCTTAATTAAACCTCAGCGGTCAACGTGATATTTAGCCTATGGGTACAACGTCAAGGAAGACTGATTCTGGCAGCGGAGATGCATCTATTCAGTATTTCCCAGAAATAGAGTACCCGAGTGTGATACAAGAGGTTGAAACACTCTGAAACTTCGGGGATTTACGTGCGTGTCAAAGCCGACCGGTGGCGAGCGAAGATAGCCGAAGGGAGTTCCGAGTGGGGGTTGAAATTAACTAGGCGAGGTATTACAGCTGAAAGACGCCTTCGGGAGAAACGACTCACTGGTTAGATAATAAACAGGAGTTTTCCAAAAGTAGCATAAACATGTAGGTTAAAATTTTATCCGCTATAAGCAGAGCTTTCCCGTTAATTTTAAAGCTTATCATTCAGTTTGTTTAAAGAACTTAAAACAGCATATGACTTCTGATTTTCACCAAAAAAGATGCTTTGAAGGTCATCGGAAAACTCAATGATTGGCGTTGGAATGAGGAAAATCCATACAGTATGTGGCCTGTACGAACCAAAAACGTGTTCGAAAAGTAAAAAAGTAAACAAAATTTCAATAACCGAGACGACCATTCATTCATTCTAAACCATAGTTAGTCCAAAACAATACTTTATCGTACATTTTCGAGACTAGCAGCACTAAAAAGCTTCTGACTCATACGTCTTGAGAAAAATAGCCAATAATTTCAACATTCTGTTTTAACGTCAAGATATCAACATTTTGGCAGCGCATGCCACTTTAAGGTTTATCATTCAGTTTTTTGAAAGAACTTAAAACAGCATATGACTTCTGATTTTCACCAAAAAAGATGCTTTGAAGGTCATCGAAAAACTAAAGGATTGAAGCTGGAATGAGTAAAAGCGATACAGTATGTGGTCTATACAAACCAAAATAGTGTTAGAAAAGTAAACATAATTTAAATAACCGGGACGAACGTTCATTCATTCTAACCCTAAGTTGGTTCAAAACTTCATCGTGCTTTCTTTAGACTGGATTGATCGATTGATTGATTGTTTAGTGTTTTACGCCTCGCTCAAGATTATTTCATTTATATGGCGGTGTTGCCAGTTTTACTGTGGTAGAAAACCGGGCTCCAAGTCCGGATGAAACCCACGACCTTCCGGTGATTACTGGCAACCATACCACATAAGTAGTGAAAACCGAGCCAGAACATTTTCGCGACCCATTGGTGGAAGGCTGTTCGGATTCAGCGTCCAACGCTCTACCTACTGAGCCACGGAGGCCTCTTCTAGACTAGAAGTACTAAAGAGGTTTTGAATTGTATACCTCTGGAGAAAACTAGCTGATAATTTTAACATTCTGCTTTCACGTTTTGGCATCTCATTTTGGCATCTCATATCCCACTTTAAAACGCTTACAATCTTAAAATAATGAAACGAATTCAAATTCTTCGCATATAATATTACGGACGACGACTACCTCAGATTAGGATGCATTGTTGTGGGTTTAACATTGTCTCGATCCATCCGCGGTTCTCGCCCCCTCTGGATCGGTGTTTGACGAAGGTATGAGCAAAGAGAGTAGATTGACAAGAGTGGTCACTTCGTCCGCGCCATGTTGAATTTGAGCTGACGCGATACGACTATAGGAACCTCCTTTCTACAGAGGGCGCCCTACAGTCGAATCGTGTACGGTCGGAACACCCTTCCGCTAGGGGACCAGAAGAACATGCCGACAATGCTGATTGGAATGCGTCTGCACCTTATCCCTGGAATTGGAAGCAATATTCCGAATATGTGTGCGATAGACCCTTTTATATATTAGATGGGATCTAATGTATTATGTTAGAAAATGTTTCGGCTTTTAACGTGCATTGTATATGCACCAAATGGAATCTGCAGATTTAACATTACGGGTTTCCTGTTGAGAACAATGGCTGACAAGTCTCTTAGAGGCAAAATCTAAGCACCGAATGATGTACACAATTTTGCATAGCCTATTTTACAGTGATGGCTGGTTGTTTTAGCTTATTGGCGCGTTCATTCGTATGAATGATGTTGGCCTACGCCATCACAGTTACGGCGAGACAATATTAACACATAATTTCGTTGACAGACATATTCATGTATTGAATAGAAGGGCTGCGTTTTCGGCTGGGAGTATTCCGCTGAACTGTACAAGGGCCACTTTACGTTTTGATGACGTTGCTAGATCGACGAGAAATCCGATAGAGGAGCAGAAGGGAGCGGGGACAAATAGACCAATGAACTATATGAGTGGAATGGTCACGTCACATTGGGAAGATTGGATGTGGCGAGCCAAAATCGCCGTCATAACTAAGAGATACTGTCTCTCTAGAAACGCAAATAACGTTCTTCTTAAAGGCCCACTTGCCGCCGTAGCCTGTTTAAATTTGCTAAGAAAACCAATTTACATGAGCTTACTACGACTAATACAACTAAACTTAACATTGGACACATAAAACATGTCTAGTTAGCTTTAGAATGTAGAAATGGGGTGAAAAACAAACGAAGAATCGAAGCCTGATTACAACAACAACGATCAGTGTCGGTCAACTTTCGTGTTGGATTACCCTCATTTCAGGCCTTTTTATCTGTGGTTTACACTCAAACAATTATCAGCAGGCTTTTCCAGTCGCTGTTAACTGGTTGTCAGTCTGTATTTCTCAGATAAATAGGCCTACGTAAAATTACACTGTGCCGTTAGTTCACTCACTCGACTGAAACATAAAATCGTCAATAGGGGGCAGTGTGGTTTGTTTACGTTACGGGCACCTAACAATTCAAATTTTCAAATTCAAATTAAAAATACAAAATGACGTCCAAACTTTTAAATTTTGGTAAAAATAGAAAGTTCCTAACTTATATTGTCTGGGAAAAATACAGAAAACGGACTTTCTTTTTTAATGTGAACAATATTCCTGATTTTCGCGGCAAGTGTGCCTTTAAAATTTATGACATCAAGAATCAACGGTCAAAATTGACGCCAGAAGAGTGATTTGTCATCGTGTTATGACGTAAATAACGTATTCGTTGGATCAGGACTAGGGACGTCGTTCTTTCGCTTCCTCTGTAACGTCAGATAAGTATTGCCATCTCTTAATAATGGCGGCGCGCGCTACAACTAAAACGTCACGTGATCTCCCTTCCACGCATATAATTCATTGTAATAGACACCTTTAATCTACCCCTTATAACTGTCGGAAAAATCAGAGGTATTCGAACCTGCGACAAATCCATGGAAGACATGATACATTGAGTGTTCCTTCAAAACAAAATAGTGAGTCTTTGGTGCTATATAAGCCTACTAAGTTAACAGAAACAAGGAAAAACAGCTTTACCTTGGCAGAAATAATTCCTTAAAAATCACAGCGGACCATCGGACAGTTTTTACGAAGATGCTTCGATTTAAATGTCCCTTGGTTTTACGCCGTTTCTTAAGGGTGGATGAGAAGATGTCGGTTTTGTAGACGCTGAAATTTAACAGCGTTCGACGCTTTCCATACGTTTTCCCAGCCAAATGCTACGTAACACTTCACGCGATTTAAATATCGATATTAGAACATTCCGCTCCGATACAAGCTAACTTGTAAAGAGGTAATAAACCGTTGGAGCAATATGGGACAATGCTGGCAATAATCCACACGGATAAATTGAAAACTGTTTCCATTATAATCGTACAGCTGGATACATAACATTTGCAGCTGACGGGTTGCTTATCTGTATATATAAATCACGCCACAGGCAACTCGCGCTAAAATAGAAAATCAAACTGAGTAAATACATATAGATAGAAATATTGCGAATCTGTAGAAGCCCACCTTATCTTCAGGATCGACCTGATAGAAAAACTAATTTAAAGAAATTTAAACTAGGACATTCATTTCAATGGGATTAAATATGCGTGTTAAAGGGGAAAATGATATAGTGCGTGGCGTGATTAACTTCAACAGTTAAATTGATGAAAAAACAACATTTAGCCCTATATTATAAACACTGCTAGGAAAACAATGTTTTTGCAGAGTAGGCCTTCGAACCAAGCGTGATTTCCATAAATTCAATATCTCATTTCTCAATGTTAAACCACCCCGTGCTGCATGATTGATGATCGCCGTATATAGCTTACTGTCTGACAGGGATATAACAAGCTGATTACACCAGATGCGATATATCTAATAAATAGACACAACAATAACATATTGACAAATTTTCTTAAGGCAAACTCACAGTTAGCGAGGCGTCCTTATATTAGTTCACCTACATCAGCGAGAAGCAGTTCATCGCATCTGAACATGTAAATAACCACGACATTGTAAAACAGTTGTTTAGCGTGCAACAAGCGCATTTTCACATCAAGATTGAATTGTAAAACTGTAGCTGTAGGCAACTGAAGCTAAGTAAACTAAATGAGCCTCCGGCATAAAGGTAACTTCATTCTTCGTATTAAGTTTTTATTCAAAAAGTCGAGCAGCCATAACCAACGTAAACAAAACAAGACCTATTAGAAAACCCTGTCTAACACCGTGACATTCAACTAAAATATACAGCAAATCAGCTTATATTAATGCATTTTTCTGTTGTGTTTTATACAAATATTTCAGTGAATTTAAAATTGCAAAAAATGACTCATGGTCCATTGGATTTCTTAATAATCATAGCTGTGTAAATGTCTCCGTTGCTGGGTTTTAATGGATATTGCTTTTTTTGAATAATAAGGAAAGGTCAACATTAATGTCAGATCATATAACATCTATTTTAATGTCATTTTATTACCACTCTTTCTAATTATATATTGTCCAATTTAATGGTATCCAAATCCAATTTAATGTTATAAATCCATTTGAAGACGCATTCAAATTACGGTTACATCCCAACGAGCGGACTAAGATTACTAAAACACCCGGGCTTAACACAGATTTAATTTCAAGACCAATTTATCTAATTACCCCCCCCCCCCCCCACCCCACCCCCACCCCACCCCCCACTCTCCCCCACAACATAGCCCGGTCTCTTCCTCAAAAAGCAAATGAGATTGCGATAATCATTTAATTTCGTCGAGAAAATTTAATAAATGAGTCATGAGTCATGTTTCATTCCGGTTCCTGTATTTTTTATTGTTTAGTGATAGATGTAGGGCATAGACGTGAAGTTAACTACGTGTGCTGGAATAAGGCCACCTGTTGGTTGAGTGATACAAATCACTTTGTCCATATTATTTGATTTGATATCAGATTACTAATGGATATTAAAAGTTTTAAATGAAAGTGAAGATAAAATCTCCATTAACAGAATGTATTAACAACAAAAGTGAGGTTGAGTCATTGATCGGTGTTTTAAGCCACACTCAAGATTATTTCACTTAGGCCTATATGGCGGCGTTGCCAGGTTTAGTGGGGTAGGGGTTAAATTTAGGGATTTGATGCTTATAAAATCCACCTTTACGAACATCTCAAAGATTGGTATCAGAGAAAAGCTCTTGTTTAGTACGTCTTGATAACAAGCTGCAATCATCATCAGGAAAATTACTGAATTAGTAAATTAACCGACACTGTTTGACCCGGAAAAAATTCCGGGCCAGGGGGAGAATCGATTCTCGTGAGTTCGATTCTCCCCCTGGCCCGGAATTTTTTCCGAGTCAATCAGTGTCGGTTAATTTACTAATTCAGTAACTTCTTGATGAAATGACGAACAATTAGCTAATTCTGTTTAATCCAATGAACAACTTTCCATAGTACAGTAGTTAGGAAACCCCTGACGACCACTTTATTTAGGTCGAAATATTGAGATTACACTATGAATATTGACAGAGTTTCCTAGATACATATAATTCTGAATAAGTAAATAACCGACACTAATTGACCCGGAAAAAAATTATTTACTAATTATTACTAAATTATTTACTAATTCAGTAATTTCCCTGATGATGATTGCAGCTTGCTTTCGAAACACATAATTCTGTATTATCGAAATTTCCCCTATATTTTGCAGCTCGTCACTTTAATTCAGCGATCACAGGGTTCAGACAAATAGAAATGACACGTATGGATTAAATAAAATTGCCTTGACTGTCAATTTCAAGGTCCACAAATGTTCCGTGTTCACCAGATAAGTTTAAACGTCAATAAAATATAATGATGAAGAGAGCGGTTTTGAGTTAAACCCACATAGACCTTTGAACCTTCGTCTTTATCCAGATTTCTGATCATACGTTATGGTTTAAAGGTCAGTTCCAAAGGTCAAGTGATGGGGATCTAGGTCACATTATAACGACCAGGACGGGGGAATTATGATACCATGCGAACAGTTGGTCAAAATGGCTACTTGGTGTTTTGTTTGTTTGTTTGTTTGTTTGTTTATTCACCATATAAAAATATATACAAAATTATCATGCAGAGAAACGAGAAGGTAATGGCGGGAATAAAACTCGTTTGAGTCTAAATCAACGTTATTTCGTTTTCCTTTCATTGTACGGAAGGAATGCTAGACCGGGCTCCAGAGGAAAAACCCCTGACCTTCCGATGACACTAGACAACCACAATTCGTCACCAGGAGATGAATTAGAATCAGCATAGAAATATATCGTTATGAACACTAAAACACACGGACACAGAAAAAAAATTTGGAATCTAAAACTACAATGGAAATGGAAAGAGAAATAACCATACACTCGAATCTGTTGACAGCCGATCAAAAGCCACACAATTCGCAAGTGACAATTCTGGATCCGGGACATTTAGGCCTGAGACATTTCGGCCTGGGACATTTCGGTACGGTACATTTCGGCCTGGGACATTTCGGCTTGGGACATTTCGGCCTAAAGTGATAAAGGGGACATTTCGGCCTACCTTAGTTTTTATTCTATTTAATTGTATATTTTCTCATTTCTTTCTCCATATTCAGCAATTTTTCAGCTATAACAGTGATACCAGTGGGCTTCTGGACAATCTTTCAAACTTTCATGATACATATGTTACAGGTATTAGTCAGAGAAATAGTGAAATTTTGTTTGCTGTAGAAACTAAAGGCTTTCTGCAAAAATTATAAATAATTCTAATGAATACATTTTTTTATATACTGTATTACCTGAACTAATTAGACAGTCTATCAGAAACTTAAGTTCTAAAATTGTTAAGCGTTTAAGTTATGGGTTCTCTCTGTAAACACCTGATGTTAGTTATTTATACACCAAGAAGTCGATTTCAGACCTTTATGTTAACCATTATGATGTCAGCCCCACTGAAATTTAGGTTTTTAACAAATACCAGGCTGTCCAACTTGTCGAGGTATATCTTTATACTCAAATAATTGAAAATTGTTTTAATAATTTCAATTGATGTGGGAATTTGCTAAATTGTTTCCATTGTTTCTAGTAGTAGTACAATACACTTTTATCATGTTTTCTGATTTTTTTACCACAGGTAATTACAAAAGGGTATGCATTTCAAAACTTTCAATTTTTAGTTAATGCGCAAAGCCTTGGCATGTGCTGCAGACAATTTCACTTTATTATACAACTTTTAACAAGAAAATATAAATAAATTTGTCTATCCTGGGCAGTTTGGCCCCTTGAAACATATTGTATAGTCATGTAAACTTCCTAGCTTTATCCACAAAAATAAACCTATTTATCAACTTGAGCATATAGAAATAGAATAAGAGAAAGAAATGAGAAAATCTTTAAAGAGGCATGAGCTGCCGAAATTCACACTTTTTTTCATAATTTCTGATCGTCACGACAGTAAGAGGCTTTACAGGCCATCGAAAAACTAAATGATTGGCGTTGGAATGAGGAAAATCCATACAGTATGTGGCCTTCACGAACTGGAATAGTGTTCGAAAAGTAAACAAAATTTAAATAACCGGGACGACCATTCATTCATTCTAAGCCAAAGTTAGTTCAAAACAATACTTTAACGTACATTCCCGAGATTAGGCGCACTAAAAAGCTTCTGAATTATACGTCTCAGGAAAAATAGCCGATAATTTTAACATTCGGTATTAACGTCAAAATATCAACATTTTGGCAGCTCATGCCCCTTTAATCAAATATAATTAAAACCAAGGTAGGCCGAAATGTCCTCTTTTTCACTTTTAATAATTTCAATTGATGTGCGAATTTGCAAAATTGTTTCCATTGTTTCTAGTACAATACACTTTTATCATGTTTTCTGATTTTTTTACTACAGGTAATTACAAAAGGGTATGCATTTCAAAACTTTCAATTTTTAGTTAATGCGCAAAGCCTTGGCATGTGCTGCAGACAATTTCACTTTATTATACAACTTTTAACAAGAAAATATAAATAAATTTGTCTATCCTGGGCAGTTTGGCCCCTTGAAACATATTGTATAGTCATGTAAACTTCCTAGCTTTATCCACAAAAATAAACCTATTTATCAACTTGAGCATATAGAAATAGAATAAGAGAAAGAAATGAGAAAATCTTTAATCAAATATAATTAAAACCAAGGTAGGCCGAAATGTCCTCTTTTTCACTTTGGACCGAAATGTCCCAGGCCGAATTGTCCCAGGCCGAAATGTACTGTACCGAAATGTCCCAGGCCGATATGTCCCAGGCCGAAATGTCTGGATACCGACATTTCTATATGCCTGTGGGGTATTTGTATATAGGTCCTATGGATATATTTATTTTAGACATTTTATTTTAATGTGTATTGTTCCTTGTAGAGTGTAGGCGAAAAACAAAAATAAATTTATCGTAGCCGTTTTTATGAAACCCGACATATCATATAGCTAATATATTGCTAGAAAAAAATATAATATAATTCAAAAATGATTGTCAGTTCTTTGGCCCTATGGGATAGCTATACAGGCAGTACGAATAAAAGAAGATTTTAAAATCACCCGGTCGAAATCAGTGATGAAACGTGCAGTTGGATAGTAAGTAATACCAATCAAACATACAATTATTGTATCCGGCGGAACGTAGATAAAAGATAGGTTAAACATACCTTTTTGTACACAGTATTCTTCATAAAAGTGTTTGTATCTCGGATGGTATCTATGTAAGAAGATTTCCGATGGGAAAGCCATGTCCGAGGTATGTATTACGACAATCAGAAACCAGAACCACAGAACCTTTTGAATACGGAGATCTCTCTTGATTGAATAAATAACAATCAATAACTCAAAACTCGATCATAATTCCAATCACAGAATGAATGCAACACTGGCGTTAAACTTACGAAACCCGAAGAATTGTTTCAAGTCACAATCTCAGTAATCCTTTGTCCCAACGGAAGAATCAAGGTGCAAAGGTTCCACATTACTTGAGGGTGTTCACAGACGCTTGGAAGGGACGGACGGGAGGGTGGATTTCTCCCCATCCGGTTTTAGAATCAACTGATATTAAATCCGTCTCACACTGTTAAAAACCGATTCGATTCAATTCAAAGGTCTGTGTGAATAAATACAAGTATTTGCAAAAATTTGCATGGCTAAAACGAACAACAGAAGTTAACATTTAAGCTCTGATAATACAATCCCCAGCCTCAATGTTACTGAGCCAAGAACATGTTTTACGATGTTAACAATAGTCTATATTGTTAAACATTCATAAGCTATTCATACGGGCAATTATAGTCCAACTACTTTACTAAAATGTCAACAGTAGGCCAACATAGAAAGTCAGAATGACAAGCAATTATGTTGAACAGGGTCTATATGTACGGAGGCGGAGTTCGACTTAACTGTTTCTCTAAGTGGCACTTGGCAAAGACACAACCCCTTATATTATCTTAAACTGCACAGGTCTTGTCAAGACGCCAACGGGATTGTCGCCATGGCGAAAACGGAAATCAAGCTAGTGTAGGGTTCTATAGCCTTGGAGCTTAATGGCGTCACTAAAAACAATTATGGGATGTTTGAGAGGGTCTGACTTTATAGTGACCGCTGCTCTTCTTGCCCCTGCCCAGAAAGGCTTCATTGTCTACCTCTACTTGTTGCAGTGCAGAATTTACAATGACCCGATGACCTCAATAAGGATTTGCACTATTGCAGAATATCTGTAAAACTCTTTGTGTGCGGGTCAATGGCGAAACCCGTATTTTGATTCGATATTGCAGGTTTTCAACAATTATAATAAAACCAATTATTGTTTATGTAGCATGAAACGAAAACAATAGGGAAAATTCAATTCAATTTTTAATTCAATTCAATTTTATTGTACTTGGCACTTTAACAAAGCAGAGTACAAACAACAAAAAGTGTAACAAAACGTGTAACAAGTGCATCCACTGATCAAATATACGTAATGCGGGAGTAGTGCAGCGTCACTCCGAAAGAAGTAAAATCCCTGATAACTCAGTATTTAGGGACTTTATTTTTTTATCATCAGGAGACTACAAAGTATAAATATTGAAAATATCACAGAATCTGTACACTCCTGATGATGGCAAAATAAAGAGCCGGAATATTGGTTGACATTGGTATTATACGTTCTCTCGATTGACACTAGGCCTAGGCTACTCGTGTGCAGGGCTGTGAGTTGGTATATATGCAGTATGCCCTATAGCGGATTTGTGATCGAATCCCAAATTCCAGCCAAGATGTCAGACTCCAAACAAACGGACGGACACATCAGAATCGGAGATTAGGGATTCAGGTTCAGAGTGCGAGATTCAACTGAACGTTAATTTAAAAAATATATTACCCTCATCAAGTATCAACGAGAGGCACAACATAAAATTACTTGTGAAGCATTTACTTAGAAGTAAAACATTTAGGCCAACTTAGAAGTAACAGTGAGTGCCTCATTGTCGAGTGGGAAATAGTAAGTACATTTGTTATCTATATTTTAATTAATTCAAAATACATCCGCCTTAAGTGGATTCATCCGCCGCACTTTGGAACCTGAGGTATTTAATAACGACCTTGTAATCGGTCAATATGATACCTACCACTTGAACAATTTAAAACAAGCAAGCTCATTTTTCAATGGTACAAAAACCAAGGGGCTGTAAATTGCAATGTTCCCCTTGCTATTGCTTCAATCAACTTTGAGTCATCAAAATAAAAATAATTTTCCTTAGAAATTTTTTTAATAAATTTTGCTTTAACGAACCAAAGAAAAGTTAGGGAAATTTCCGCCGTTCACCCAACTTTTTAAAGTAGCTCTTATTTGGTGTAAACCTACACTCAAAAGACAGATTGCCTGATGACGTCATTAACTGTTATTGGGTGCATTATGGGATAGCTGAATGGGTTAAAATATTTACAATATGGCGGATAGTATTGTGCTATACACGACTAAGAATGTGAGAGGTGCCATTTTGCAAACGGGCTGAAATCTTGTTTTTATGGTTTAATAAAATATATTCTATAGACAAAGGAGTTTCCGATAAAACTTCCTCATGCAGAATATTTGTGATCTGGCGAGCTTTTTTGTTTACACTAATGATCGAAGAAAATGGCGGACTCAATCCCTAGAGTTTCCCACAATGCAACCCGATAGTTTCATATGACGCCATTACGTCGAAACGAAACAATCTTTGGGGCTGTGAAATATAAGAAAAAAGATGCAAAATTAGAATTTGTATGGATTGTGAGTAAAATCTTGCGTAGACTTGGTAAGTAGTTTTCAATAATTGGCGATCGCAAACATCCCATTTGTAGCATTGTTTTATACCAAAGGAAAACTGCAGGCTTAGAGAAAAATCGAATATACTCCGATCCAATGAAAACTATCCTGCACACATTCTTGTTTTTTGTGGGGTTTTTTTTGGCGCGCATATATGGGCTACTAAAGCTAGTAGGAAAAATGCAACCCAACATTCGACATTGAAATTCAGAAAATACTGTGCATGCGATGGAAAATGGAAGGCAAAATAGTAAAAGAGAGATGTTCTGTTGCGGCAAATGTCTGACAACAGGACGAAGGATCATTTCCCGTTTTGGAATGTCACATGTCGTACGAGATTCTTGCACCTTCGGGGTTTGCTGATGCACGTGCAGGGTGCGTTTCCAAGTCAGTCCAAAAAATTGAGGCGAACCGATTCTCGCCAACTCAGAAATAGCATTTTGGATTCTATTTTACAAATTGGAAAATTTTCTTTAAATCGGGTTATTACAAAACTTCTTTAAGAGTTGCTGAAGAACAAAGCGAGCAGGGCTATAGGAATCAAGATTTCAATGAAGATCCATGTATGATGTTTTGTACTTGGGAAGGTTAAGCCAGTACAAGTGCTTGTACATGAGACATATATGGTTATCTCCCTTTAGTCTGAACTGAGCTTCAGAAATTTGTTTGCGGAGAACTCAAGTTCTGTATGATACCAACGCTCAGAGACAACTATGTTTGGTACGCATGTAACACAATTAGAAACTTGTCTCCATGGTTATTTTAGACAAGAAGATTTTCCCTGTGCCCATGTGTTTTAGTGATCATAAATATATATATATAGGAGGCAGGAATATACAGAATGTAAACAGTTGAGAAGGCGTTTCTTCTTTTTTTCTTTATATAAATATATGTATAATATGAGTAAAATGAACGTGGTCAAAGAAACAAATAAAGTACCAGTCATATGTTAAACTCTAAAATCAGATTGAGAAGGCAAGAAGTCCTAAATAAAAATTTGGTAGTAAAATCACATAAATGGTGTTTTATAACATCGTGCCGTAATCTGTTAACCGGGCATGAGTTGCCAAAACGCAGAGTTTTTTGTACAAATTCTGATTTTTGAGAGACATTCACCGTTTGAAGAATTTCTAACTTGAAAAACTAAAGCATTGGCTTTGAAATAAAAAGTATCGGTGAAGTCAGTAGCTCATACAAACCGAAGACGTGTGCAACTAACAGGCGAAATTCAAATTGCCGGGATGTATGAGTTCTTTTTTGGTGGTTTTGTTGTTTATAAAACTATACCATAACGTCAATTAGTCAAGAATTCAAAATGCGACTTAAACAACTCCATATATTGACCAGCATCTTTAGAAGAGCCCGCATGGGAACTGACATGGGGGAATACAAAAAAGCTCTGTCAACTCATTCAAGTTAATCATATCAGCTCGAAATTGGAACCCTCTATCAAACTTGGATTGTTAATTCCAACTGCATGAGTTAAAGAAAAAGAGATTTCACTTAAAATTGATTTTTAATCAGCTTCCACTATTGCGAAAAATTATAAGAAACGGGCTATATTCAAATAGCTAGGATGTATGAGTGTGTGTTTTGTGGGGTGTGTTGCTTATAAAACTACCTAAAGTTTAAGTACATCTCCAAAATCGGTAAGCTTTAATTTTGAACCTCTTGATATAAATGATGAAAATAAACAAATTCTGTTTCTATGATTTTTCCCCTAAATTGGGCAGCTAAAACTAGAAGACTATTTTAGTTTTATTTTACTATTTTAGGCAACAAAGATAAAAGCTTGTTAAGCTCATCGAATGATGCAGACAGACTGGCTGAACCTATAACCTGGTAGCCGCACTCGTGTGTCTCTATCCTGGTTTACTTACTTTGCCGGGCAGGTAACCTGGCAACCTTTATCCCAAACTTATGCATTGATTGATTAGTGTTTAGTGCCACACTCCGTCGGCTTTATTGAAAGAGAAAACCTGGCTTCATGCCAAGACATAATCTCTGGACCTTCAACGCTACTTGGCAACCATCCCAGTTTCGTTGATCAAATGCAATGAAATGAGGAAGTTTCGTGACAATGCATCGCGGAAGATTACAACTTGATTAGCTGAGATAACTTTCTTACCTCACCAAACAGAAGACTTCCCAAGATGTCCGAACGTCAAGACAGGAAGTAATACGGCTGAAGTAGTAGACTCCCAACAGAGGTGTAAATTTGATTCCGCGTAAATATATTATATACCTATCAAATAACTGATTTATTCAATGTCCTTTTTTTAGTTCTTTTTACGGTCGAAATTTGAGATGACCATTTCCTTCGCATGAATAGCCATGGTTTAAAATTTGACGATAATATATTGCCCAGGTACGGAGTCGTCGGTTGTTAAGGGCCATGGAATGTGTACGCAGTTACAAAGATCTACGTAAAACTTTGTTAACCTTCCAATATCCAGTTCTATGGATCTTTGTGCACTATGGGTCACTGCACAACGAAAATACAGGACGGGTATTGAATGATTCAAATCGTTCACAAGGAATATCTGAACCGGTTCCTTTATGAAGAATTCTATTGAGATATTCCGTCAACAACACGCACCTTACATTCATGGCGTTTTTGTGAGAGACCATTAGTAACTGGGTTATATTGGTGGAGGTATAAAAATAGAATCCTTAGAATTTATGAAATAAATAAATAAAAAAATCATAAAAACGTTTTAAGTCGCTTAAGAAAAGAGAAGAATAAACGATTTGGGACACTAGCCGCGATACAATGTCAAAGACCGGTAATAAATAATATATTGCAGTTTCATATATTAGGTTTCAAGTTCTTCAATGGCAAGGACAAGAGCTATATTTGGTAAATAGGATATATTGAAAAATGGACACGTCGAAGAGTTGTCAAGATGTGCGTCAGTAAAATATAGGCCTACAAGTGCACACCAGAGTGAAATCCGAGACTGGCCAAACTATATACGTTGAATTCAATAAAAATGTTTTCTACTGAAATTCTTACGATCTCCGCAAAGCGATTCTGTAATTTTGAAAACGGCGAAAATAAATTGTAAATAATTTTGTAGGCTTTCTTGAATTTGCTGTAGAATTCATTTTATTTAGCACTGCTAAATAGAATATTGGTTGATTGATTGATTGGTGTTTCTTTGAATTCAAATTTATCTCCCTTGCCTAGCTGGAACAATTGGCTTCTGTGGTGCTGAGAATGTAACATACACTCCCTGACGTAACATGCATAGAAATAAAGTAAAACACACAGACAAAATTTCTCAGCTACCTTATGCTTTGTATTGGGATGTTTCCAGGTGTAGCTCGGGAGGAAACCGGGCTAGTTGTCCCCGATCTTGGGCAGGTACGTGGCAACCATCCCACGCAGGGTTGGGGAGGGGGGGGGGGCGAATGGAATCGCCCCCAGAAGTTTTCTAAACTTGGTCTTCCTTGGAGTAAATGTGGATTCAAATCGAATTCCATTAACAGAAAAACACGTTATGATTCATAACATTATACGTTTTTAACACAATTAGAAACTTGTCTCCATGGTTATTTTAGACAAGAACATTTTCCCTGTGCCCGTGTGTTTTAGTGTTTCAGTATAACAAAGTCAGCATCGATATGGCTAAGATCATAGTAGTAGAATTAAAAAAAAACTTCAAATAAAAATGGCTCAACCTGTGAACCGAAGGTAGTCATTGTTTATAAAAAGAAAAACTTTTCTTCGCTTTCTCCCCTATGATGGTATTGTGTTGAATCGCTTGCCATAGTTGAAGATGCGTAAACATACTCAATGTATCAAAAAGTGTTCCAGAAAATTCTACTGACTAGAGCCAAACTCCTGTCTGTCGCCAGCTTAATGAAAGAACTTACGATTCGCTCTTATTGATATACCCCCTTTTTAAAACACTCTCCATGGTTATTTTAAACAAGAGGGTTTTCATTGTTCCTGTGTATTTTAGTGTTCATAAATATAATATATTATTTACTTTACTGTTAAAATTTATCTAAGAAACATATAATGATAAATTTGCAGCCGATTGTTGTTCTCACAAAAAAGAGCTACAAGAATCACAACCGAATCCTCAAAATGTGTAATCATATTTAGTCTTTCTATCAAAATTCTCAACTTGATCATTATTTAAAAACTAGATTTCAGTCTTTCATAACTTCAGAGCTGTGAACAATAATGAAAACAGAACATAAACCGGAAGACAAAAAAAAAAAAAAAATACACGAACGATTATTTGTCAACTATCTACAGTGACATGAGCTGCCAAGAATTGGAACTTTTATTGGTTTAAATGCATAGAAAAATCAAATGCTTAAAGTTGAGATTGATTAAACCCCAGGGCTGAGTTGTTCAAAAGTGTATTAGGCTTAAAACCGGTCTAAATGACGTGGCGTAACAAAGCAATTCAATTGTTACGTTACAAAGTTATACCGGTTTAAGGCCTAATACACTTTTGGACAACCGGCCCCCTGGCCGATACGAATGAATTAGTTTTAAAAATTAAACAAAATTTAAAGGGGGGGAAAACAATAAATCACTTTAGTGAGATTTATAAACTGCATCATGGTCCATAAAATATCGCAAAAATATGTGTTTGGTACCGTTGGAAGGAAAACATAAGCGCGCTTCTTCTGAATCATAAAGTATTTTTTGTTTTTCTTCTCCTTTAAATAAACAGGAGGAACACTTATTCATTCGAGCCTACATTACTTCTAAGTACTACTTAAAAGTACGTCGCGTGACTGGTATCACTAAAATGAGCCTAATTAAACATTTTCGGTGGGAGAGGGAGGGGGTGGGCGTAGCCGAAATTTTCGAGAAATATGAATAAGTAAAATATTAACATTTTGACAGCTCATACCGCTTAAAATGGTAAAAATAGATTAATAGAATAGCGGTGTAACTCACGGAGTGAAGACGAAGAAAACGTGTGTCATCATTTATCGACTGTATAAGTCTGACACCGGGGTTAAGCAGTTTGGGATAGATTAAATTAGGATTATATTTATGTATAAATGCACGTCAAAACATGGCCTTTCTGCTGACGACAACCTTGCCAGTTATCCCTCCCCTGTAACTATTTGAATTATAGAGATTAGATGTACAAAGCTCAACGTTCAATCCGCATTGTTAATATTGACGAACTGTAACCCATATTGCAATTTAATCACTCCAAAGGACTTTAAACCTTGGTGAGTACACCTTGGTCACTATGAGATACGACGATATCCACCTACGGAGGCCTATCAGTGTCATGGGTGGAATTTTGATATTTCTGGTGTTTTTGGGACGTTACCCCTGTAATACTTTCCTTTTCGAAACGTTGTTCTCTGTGTGTTATAGTGAATCAAGGTTGCATCATAAGAAAAATAGGTCTAACTAAAACGATTTGCAGAGAAATTCGAAACCCGCAAGTAAACTGCCAAATCACAAGCTAAACATGTTTACCGCGCTGAAAAGGTTGCCACCGCGGAGAAAAGGTTTTCACTGCGGTGGAAAGGTTTCCTTGTCGTTTTACTCAAAGATATGATTCCTATGTCACACGCTTGATTTTCTTCGAGATACAGAATCTCTTGTCTAAAAGCCAAGTTTCCATTTGTACAAATTTCCGTTAAAGACGAAAACAAAACCAGTGGCAGTGTTTTACAACCCCACCTCTCTCCGAACTTTATACCAGCAGTATACGGGGTTCAGATATCAGCCTCATCATATTCGTTGTTATTATTGAAATATTTTTGCTCCAATTTTAGTGGAGGGGAGGCCTACGTATAGAGGTCCCTTGTTTGAGGGGCATATAGAAGTTGAAAGTATAACATTAAACAAACTCTTTCTGGATTTACAACTTCTGTTATATTTAGGCGCAATGTTTCAATGTCTATTCGGACATCGTTTGTTAATTAGTTAATCATATCCAATAATTTATCACTTTGTCTGCGTGTTTTGTTTTTCTCACTATGCCTGGTAATTCTACTTAAAACTTTATGTTTCCTGTAATTATTTAGTCAGGTTCTGTTTTCAAACGTTATGTAATTTTCTATCCATTATTACTCATCTGTTTGCTAAGCTGTTATCACTCTACATCACTCTCTCAATTTAATGAAGTTTTTATAAACCTTAAAAGTTTTCATAATCAGTACACTGCTTAACTTAATGTTTATTTACATACCCCTTCACCTGCATATATATATTCTCTGTTCCTTCTATGGTGATCATATGCTTGAAAACGATGTCCGAATAGACATTGAAACGTTGAGCCTAAATAAGTTGTAAATCAAGAAAGAGTTTGTTTAATGTTATACGTAGAGAGGTCATATTTATTTTTTGTTTCAGAAATCACGGTTGAATTTAGAAAACTGTCGCCACGTTTCCTCTGAGCAGCAGCCCGGTTTCCTCTCCACTAAAATCTCTTTAACTCCGCCATATAAGTCCAATGATCTTAAAGGTGTGGCGAAAAATATCAATCAATCCTTTATATTCCCAGCATAGGCAATCATTTCAATTTCATCGAATTCAATATGACGCCATTTTGAATTTTGAATTTTTCTCCTGGATATCAATGGAGTAGCTCTATAAACAACATATGGCACAATATCAAATATATCTTTAATTACGCTGACGGACTTTAAATACATTATCCCTAGGTTTTCGTTGTCCCCACTCACAGGCTAATGCTAATTTGCACGAGCTTACTACAGCTAAAACCACTAAAATTAAACATAGCACACATAAAGCATGTCCAATTAGGTTTAGAATGTATAAATGACGGGGAAAAACAAACGAATAATCGAAGCTCGATTACAGCAACAACACCGATCAGTGTTGGTTAACTTAAGTGTTGGATTACCCTCATTCAAGCTTTTTTGTCTGTGGTTTGCACTCGGCAGGCTTTTATTTTCCCTCTTATTCGATCGTTAGTATGTATTTCTTCGATAAAGTTCGTAAAATTATACTGTGCCGTTAGATCGCGCACACGACTCAAACCCTTACGGCACTTTTGCACACGATCAGGTTCGAAGTTTGTTGACCTTACGGGTACCTCAAAAATCTGTTTTTCAATTTCAAATTTAAAATACTAAATGATGTCAAAACTTTCAATTTCTGGTAAAAATAAAAAGTTCCCAACTTTTTCTGTCTCGGAAAAATACAGAAAACCGTCCACTGTTTTTAATGTAAACAGTCTTGACTCTTCTGGATTTTCGCGGCAAGTGTGCCCTTAAACAAAATTGATTTGATTTCATTTGAACGCATTGGATGTCGACATTACATGGTGGTACATCCTGCACTCGGCTTCTTGGTAAAAGTTTTTACAGACCTTCTGTGAAAATAATATTTATGTAATTAATTAATTATGTCTTAATCTTTGAATAAGAGATCAATACTCTCTTGCCAACCCCCACTGAATTTCACTTTCATTCAAAGGGGTAAAAGCTGCGCAAAATTCGCATTTTTCCATTGGTATTGGAGGAAGATTCATACAGTCTGCTGTCTAAGCAAACAGAAATAGTGTGGAAAGGTAAACAACATTTCAATAACCGCAACATTCATTATGTTTTTAAAGAAAAATATCAATATTTTGGCAGCTCAAGACACTTTAACGTGTGCTCCGCCTAATTCAAGTAATACCTCAACGATATTGCAATAAATGGCTTCGGCTTTTTAAAGCAACTGTTTTGTAATTAATGAACAAATAAATATTTAAAAACTAGATTATTATTTCCCAAAATGATTATATTTACTGTACACAAAACCATGGTAATTTAATAATTCATTGCTACCTTGTTTTGTCGATCTCTATTGTCTGTTCGCCAATTGTTTGTTCGCCGGATCTCCCCGACCGGCAGTTTACAATAACCCTTTGTAAAGCGCAAGTCAATGAACTTTCGTGAAGCTTGAATATAAACAACTTTCTATAGATATGCAAATTTATTCTAATGTATTTTAGCCTGGGTGTTTTTGAATTTCTGAGAATCTATTTAAAGACGGGGTTTTTTTTTTGGTGTTTCGGTAGTGAGTTTTATAGTATGCTATAAAAAGTTGTAAATATTGGATGCGATATGTTATTCGGCGCTGCTCTAACTTGTCAGTGACACATTAATTTGTTTGATTTGTGATTATATTATGTGAATTTACCAGCGTGTTTTCAATATTTCATTCTGTGAATATATATTTCGTGATCATCGGATTTAAACTACTTCTCGGAACTGTAAATTCTTAACTTGTATAAGTAAATCATTTTGATATATGTTTTCTTTCCAATGTTTGTATCATATTAACCTGTAAATAAGCTACTCTGTTTGCTTTTTAATATAATTCAAAATTTTTACATAAAATCTGCTGGTCTGTTGTTACCTCTTTTGATTGGTATTTTGTCTCGTAACAAAATGTATTGATATGTTATTCTGTATTTAGATAGTTGTAGTTGACTAAAAAAACATGGAGACAATCTTTTATATATTTATGAACACTAAAACACACGGGCACAGGGAAAATCGTCTTGTCTAAAATAACCATGGAGACAAATTTCTAATTGTGTTAAAAAGACAATCTTTTATACATGACGTTTCATACAGATTTCACGATACGCTCTTTTGTTTCGCTTGACTTCGCGGAATCTCTTTTCCTGTTGTTTTTTTTGAGAGAGAAAACCGGAAAGAATGGCCGGTGAAAACGCCCGAATGTATTTAACTTTAAATATACTATTTTCCCCAAATTAATTAGCACTTGTCGTTTCTTTTAATCTTTAGTGACAAGTTGACAACTTCATCAACGCGATAAACACGCGACTGTCAGACTGAAATCAAAACAGCATCCGCACTTCGAAAGCAAAATTTAAAGCCCAATGCCAAGTTGACCTTGTTATATATCACATCTTAGTTTCGATCCATTGATTGATGCTTTACGCCACATATCATTTAACTTAATTGGTGTCATTGTCAAGATACAATCATCATCTGGGAAATAACAGAATTAGTAAATTAACTAATTTAATGTACTAATTCAGTAATTGTCGGCTTAATGTAAGAGAAAACAAGGTTCTTTGTCCAGAGGAAAACCATCCACCCACGGCGAGCAACTCTTCCACATATATCGATCCAGTGAAAAATCCACTCAGAGTTTTTTTTTTCATTTGTATTGGGTCTGAGTGGTATTTGAACCGCGGTGTATCCATGGGAATAACTATGGAAACTAGAGGGTTGTTTTACTGTTAGGTCTAACTCCAACTTAAATCTCTACAAGGACATATTCTGACATATGACATAGCATTTAATGGACGATATTCACAAAAACTCTTATTCATATACTCGTTACGTAACCTACGTACATGTATAATCAAACAGATTGGGATAGTGATATAAAAATAATATAGGCATTGCTGCAGTCTGCGCTGAAATGAGTTATTGATCGAAGTAGTATAAGCTGCTAAATACAACACTTGGCGTTTTCTATGACCACCAGATAGGTTAATTGATTGTTTGTTTAGCTTAGGGATAGTTTTGTAACTGGGCTATTTGAATGTTGGACTGAACCTAATGCAGACTTATAGTACACACTTTGAAATTTAAATCAATCCCTGATTGAAGATTTTCGTGTACTTTTTTAACCAATTTAAAATGGTGGTACCCACATTGAATCGCAGTAGGTCTAAAATTATACAATTCTCGAGTACAGTCACAACAAATTGCGACTTGATCAACTAGAAAATTATTAGAGCAGTTAACATACCAAAAAAACGGCGCTTGCTGTCTAAATCTGAAATCAATGCCATCAAATATATACAGCATCTGACTCAAATTCAAAATTGCGTCAATGTCACGGGACTTGATATGCGCGCATTTTATAAAGCTTCATCAGAAAAAAATATGATATTATACCTTCGCAGAATTGCGTAGTGTCATTTTCACGTTTGGTACCTTTTCTTTGTGTAAGACACAAATTGAAAACCAGTTAGGTACGGTACCAAAAAGGTGTAATGAGGTGCTATTATACGAATTGTATAGACATGAGATCTTAACAACATTGAAATTGTTGCATTATGAAAAATAAGCTTTACTGCCGTTAGTCGATTTTGGTTGCTCTTGTTTTGTGCAAGGTGGTCACCAAATATAGATAATACAAAATGTACGAAACGGCAACGATCGAATGTTAGAAGCAAATTAAGAGCAAAGAAATAAATTTCCCCCGAATCAGATTACATAAAGCTGGGATTACAATTGAATGGATTGGAAACGGCTTGTTTGTATTTCAGCCAGTCTGTTCACAGTAGTTTTGGTTCGCTTTTGTTTGTTTCAGATACCTTGTGTGGGCATTCAGATCCGCCCCGAGAATAGCCGAAACTCGTCGTGTGTATTCCGATTCATTCTGATACTTACAAATAGGCATGCGCAGTACTTATATCTGCGATATCGGAAAGTACTTGGGCGACTCGGAAGGCATAACACGGGTTTCGGCTAAATTTCGTGGCTCCCAATTTTTTCTCAGTATGAATCTGTAACTTAAAGTGAACACTTTAGGTAAAATACATTATACTTCATCTTAAAGACAATATCTACCTGGTCCCAAAATATGTTTTATCTATTTTTTATGACTTTCCTACAAGAAGCTATGGCTAATTATTCTCAGATGTCAAGGTGACTGGATGTCACTGAAACATGTGCACACCTTGCAACTGGCAATAGGATTGGTTTATTTCACCTAAATACACCAATAGCAGTTCAGCATACCAGGTGTGCACATGTTTCAGTAACATCCAGTCACCTTGACATCTGAGAATAATTAACTATAGCTTCTTGTAGGAAAGTCATAAAAAATAAATAAACCCTGTTTTGGAACCAGGTGTTCACTTTAACGTACTCGCTGCACCCACCTGGTTTCATGCCCCAAAAGAACATACCTGTTATTAGAGAGAAATCCCCAGATGCCACTTTGTCCTTTATTTTAGCCATCTTGGTCGGCGACGAGAGATCGGTGTCATTCTCTTGAACTGGCCCGTTAGTAACTTTTCGTTGCAGTCCGTCTTTGAACTTAAAGCTATTTATATCGTTTTTATTATCGGTGCTTTGGGGGCTGGAGATCGTCTCTACCGTTTTGTTCGTGGTGAGTGAAAGATTCTGCAGGGGGCTCTGTTCTTTGTTAGCATTCAAACAATACACTTTATTCCTTGCCTTAGACTTTGCTTTTTTAGAAAGCTTTTGGGGTTTTGCATTTCTTGAAGCAGGTTTATTGGCATGGATCCGGAGTCTATGCGACAGAACATTTGAAGTGGTGACAGAAGTAATGGTCATATCCTCGTGCTTCCGTTGTTGACTCGGACATTTAGATTTCTTCGTCAATGGGCTTTTAATGGCAGAAGTTCTTTCATCACATTTGTCCAAGTCGTTCGTTTCGCTATCAGTGTGAACAAGCTGTTTTATTGGATCAGGTTTATTAAGATTGGAGCGCAAAGTCGAGATCAAGGTTTGTAGTCGATGGTGGACGTCTGGCATCAAATGGTCTAAAGACGGTTCGGCAGTAGTCTCAGACTTATCCCGATGCGGAGATTGTTCGTTAGTTTCATAGAAAGACGGAGAACCAAGTTCATCACACAAATCTTCCGAGAATGCTATGGTGTCGTCCGAATTGTAACCTTCGTGTTGTTGACGTTCAGATACAATCTCTTTGAGAGATTCTTCAATATCATGTTTGTCTTTCAACACCTCCACACCCAAAGGTTCTTCTGTGTTATTTAATTCGGATCCTTTTTCTTCACTTTCTGTTTGAGAGGGAACCTTCTCCTCACAAGTTTCTACCCCGGAAGAAATTGTTGACGTCGTAGATTCTATATGACTCTCACTTGACTTGGGTAACAGGGGTCGTAATGTCTTGTCTCGTATCGGTTTGCTTTTACGTCGATGCTTACGTTTCTTTTTACCAATCTGTACAGGACTGAGAACCCATAGGGTAGGTGCAGTACCCGCCGATTGAGGTGGTGTAACAGGGAAAGCCAAGTTTGGAATACTCGGAAGAACAAGGGGAGATGAGCTGATCAATGAGGGTGGAGTTTGGGACGTTGGATTTCTCTGTGTACATAGACCTTTTTCACTTGGACATGTTGGGCTCAATGTCATCGGTATGTGTTCATGACACCCGTTTTTCTTGGGAGCGTCAACATTGACTTTGTTGTTCACATGAACACTCTCTACAGCTTTACAAGGCGCCATTTGGCCACTTTCCGAACTTTCTGATTTATTCAAACGTGGGGGTGAATTGTCATGGGAAGCGGTTGGAGAGGAGGTTTCGACTGAGCTTGAATCTACAGAACTGGAATGTTCAATTCTACGATTATTTTCTTGCACATTATCGACAGAAAACGCCTCACGTTGACGCTTAGAGGAAGATACGTTTTCATGAATAGAGTTCAATGTAGGAACGGTTCCTTGAACACTACTACAACACAAATCCTGAATTGTATCACTATTACTTGGGATATTTGAAAACTGTCCTTCACTCGGATTACTTTTCGGCCTATCTGGTGGTATGTCGGATCGAGATAAGTAGCTGCATACACTTCCGGGGGCACTAAGTGGACGAGTTAAACCATTCGAACCATGGTTATTGTTTCCTTGGTCATTGAGAGTCTTTACTAGAACATTTTTCCCACTATCCCCGGTTCCAATTTGTTTATCTTCCGAGGGGGCTGTCCTTGGCGATAGAGGTTCGAGGACGGAGTTCAAAGTCACCTTAGAAGATAAGATTGTATTGTCTTTAACGTTGGATTTGAAATGTGTTTTCACGTTATCTTTGAACTGCTTTAACGTCTTTAAACGGAAAACAGACTCCTCTTTCTTCTTAGGAATTTTACTCGGTATCAATTTTCTACGTTTGTAAGAAGTGCTTATTTTTTGTTTGGTCTCTGGTTGGATTCGTAGCACGTGAGACATTGGTATGACTTTACTGTCAGCAGTCAAAGAAAACTTGGAATCATCGCTTATCGTCGCCATATCATTATCACCAGTGTTTCCAATTTCTGTGAGAGGAGATTTCCTCACATTGTCTCGTTCACATAACACTGAAATTGGTTCTACAAGAGAAGTTTTTGATTTTGATTCTAGATCAATGTCTTCGTGGAGAGGAATTCGGCTTATTTTTTTATGTTGGTTTGGATTATACTGTTGTAATTCTTCTTCGGTCAGGCGTGTCAATTTTACAACTGGTTGGTTCAGAACCAAATCCAGTTTATGTTCATTGATTAGACCACCACTGCCAGCAATAGAAAATCTGGGGTCTTGTTTGTATTTTGTTGTTGAATCGGATTTTTCTTCTGAAGGGAGTAGATCTACACAGCTTTGTTGTTTTTCTTCCGCTTTACACTCTTTCGATAAATCGGACATATCCTTTACTTGGAATTCGGATAAATTGTTATCATTTGGCAACAATCTAGATGGCTGTGTATTGTCAAGCATATTGTTTTTTGTTTTCGATGAAATCGGCTCACGGTCGGATATATCCTCCGCCGCATTTTCACACTTTAATGCTGCAGGAATATCTGGCGGATCTACTAAAGCAGATCCATTTTGAAGCACGTGTAGTTTATTTTGTTTTGCGTTTACCAAAGTGCTTTCAGTCTTACAATGTAATGACACAGAACTAGAATTGTTCCTGTTTTCCAACTTTATAGATTCAGATTTCGAATTTATGTTTTTGTAATTAAAACTTTTCGAAGTAGATTTGAACTTGTTTTCGTAATCGTTACCTTTTTTACTTAAACCACTTTTATCCACACCCGTTTCCTTTACTAAGTCTTGTTTGTCTGTATTCGATATAGCTGAAGGTGTTACTGATTTAGTTTTGTTTGGTGAGGCAATTTCATTTGAAGTAGATTTGAACTGGCTTTCGTAATCGTTACGTTTTTTACTCGAACCACTTTTATCCACACCCGTTTCCTTTACTAAGTCTTGTTTGTCTGTATTCGATATAACTGTAGCTGAAGGTGTTACTGATTTAGTTTTGTTTGGTGAAGCAATTTCATTTGAAGTAGATTTAAACTTGTTTTCGTAATCGTTACGTTTTTTACTCGAACCACTTTTATCCACACCCGTTTCCTTTACTAAGTCTTGTTTGTCTGTATTCGATCTAACCGTAGCTGAAGGTGTTACGGATTTAGTTTTGTTTGGTGAGGCAATTTCTTTTGAAGTAGATTTGGACTTGTTTTCGTAATCGTTACGTTTTTTATTCGAACCACTTTTATCCACACCCGTTTCCTTTACTAAATCTTGTTTGTCTGTATTCGATCTAACCGTAGCTGAAGGTGTTACGGATTTAGTTTTGTTTGGTGAGGCAATTTCTTTTGAAGTAGATTTGGACTTGTTTTCGTAATCGTTACGTTTTTTACTCGAACCACTTTTATCCACACCCGTTTCCTTTACTAAGTCTTGTTTGTCTGTATTCGATATAGCTGAAGGTGTTACTGATTTAGTTTTGTTTGGTGAGGCAATTTCTTTTGAAGTAGATTTGAACTTGTTTTCGTTACCTTTTTTACTCGAACCACTTTTATCCACACCCGTTTCCTTTACTAAGTCTTTAGTTTTGTTTGGTGAGGCAATTTCATTTGAAACTTTTAAATTGTGGCCAATCAAATTTCCTTGATTTTCAGGGAATCGTGAGAAGAAGTTAGGCTTTCCAAAAACAATATCTTTCCACCATTGCTCTTCCTGGTCTGATTCGTCTTCTAGCGACATCCTGTATGGATGCCTGTTAGGTTACACAATGCACCGTGTAGTTTTTCACTTTAAATCAAAAGTCTAAGAATCGGTTCCGCCACGCCCAAGAAGCTGAGAAACATTCACAAATATTGAAGCCACCAGCACTGAAGTCTTTGCTTTTACATCGAGGAGATTATTTTGTTATCCGAATGTTTCTATCATTCACTCGTACATTTCTCTCTGTGTCACTCACTGAAGTCGCCATAGCCTGAAACACAATTGAAACTTGTCTTAAAACATATTCACACTAATGTGTTAAAATGACAGTCAAGTTAATTAAATATTTTGACATAAACAATTCTTGGATTGGGTATTAAAGAGAGGTTTTGATTTTGTTTTTGTTAAGTTTATTAGAAAGAGTCTACTATTAGTTAGATGGCTTCCTTTTTTGAGTATACGGGTAGATATTTGGTGTCATTAAAGGAGAAGAAAACAAAAAAAATACTTTATGGTTCAGAAGAAGCGCGCTTATTTTTCCTTTCCAATGGTACTAAACACATATTTTTGCTATTTTTTCATGGGACTTGATGCAGTTTATAAAATACCGTATTATGTTACATACACAAAAGAAATTGGTCAACTTTCAAAATCTCCGATTTAAACCCAGGTAAATTTCACTGTCTTCAAAGCATTCCTATCTCCAGAAAATTGTTTTCAGTTTCTCAAAACTTACATTAAATAATAAAGCAAGCTTTGAGGAATATGTGGCTAGCATAAAAATGGTATGCGTGGCATATCGGAGAGTTACGAAGGCCTTGAAGAGGATGAATTTAACCTAGGCTTACATGGCAGATTTTGAAAGTTGACCAATTTGTTTTGCTTATTGTGATCTTTTATTAACTTCACTGTCAGGTGTAAAAAAATCGCAAAAATATGTTTGGTACTGTTGGAAAGGAAACATTAGCGCGCTTCTTCAGAACCCTAAAGTGATTTTTTGTTTTCTCCCCCTTTAATATGTTATAATATATGATATATGGTAGACCAAATATCTACCTGTATACCCATGGAACGGCGTCATATAACGAATTTTTCACCATCCAGAGCAGACGCAAGCGTCAGTCCTTAGGCCGGAGGGGCTATTTTTGACATCTGTACGTTGTATGCACAGCCTCGGTATGGCTCCGCGGTATGGTCGGCCCCAGTTCCACTGTATAACGTGTAAGTGAGCCACATAATCAGTACCGAGTAAGCACGTACTTCGTACCTAAGGTTGAAGAATCACGATATATACGTTTGACGACAATGGCTCTTTGCCGAGGTAACACACAAGGCAACGATGAAGGCGTCACCTTATGGTTTAACGGTTGGAACTTCTGGGCGACATTGGAAGGTCGCCGTCAATATACTTTCACCTCTTTAACCATCGTCATCCGGCGCATACGCTTAATTACAACTGGCGAGTGGGTAAAAAGGTACATATAGTAACCCTGTGCCATAACGTTGCAATCTTAGGAAGGTGATTTGTTATAAGCATGGATAGAATTCAATTTGGAAACTCTACTAGAACACAAATCCCGAATTGTATCCATATTACTTGGGATATTTGAAAACTGTCCTTGTTTTGTTCTTTGAGCGTCTCCTCCACTCGGAATACTTTTCGGCCTATCCGGTGGTATGTCGGATTGAGATAATTTGCTGGATACACTTCCGGGGGCACTAAGTGGACGAGCTAAAGCATTCGAACCATGGTTATTGTTTCCTTGGTCATTGAGAGTCTTTACTAGAGCATGCAGCTCGCTAGTGAAACATGCAAGACAGAATACAAGCAGCTGTTTATGCATGGTGTGGGGGTGGATTATGTTCTGACAATATATACAATCGTGTGAGTAAAGTATTCATTCAATACTTTTGCCATTCTCCGTCTCTCGACCTTTTCATAAGATTGTAGAAACAGTAGGGTCCTTGAAATCCCCATGGAGAAATGTAAACAGCACTAAATGGTCTGTGAACTGAACTTAACGTATATTTAAATGTACGGTTCTAAAGCAGGCTGTAATTGTTTACAAGTTGCGCTGAAAACCGCATCATCACGTCAGTACACCTTGAAGACTAGATGCTGGTATTGGGGGCCATTTCACAAAGCCATCGCAAAGTGCGATCAATCGCAGTTGCCATGACGTCCTATCTCGTCACTATGACATCAATTGGCAACTAGGTTTCGTTTGCGATGCGACTGCTTTATGAAACGGTCCCCAGGTCTTGTGGTTCGTCTTGGAAACCAGCGGGTAAAATTTGTGTTGTTCCAGTGGAGCAAGGCTTATAACTTTACAGGTTCCAAGCGTTCTTTATGCATGCGGCTCATTTAAACTGGAGAAGAACAAATTTAGCGCGTAACACGCACGTTTTAATTATGGCGAACGCAGAGAAAAGGGTCGCAGAGAAGACGTGCTCTGGTTGCTTGCACAAGCATGTTAACCACATCTGAAGTCCTGACGTAGTGAAAGTTTTGCATGCACTAAAAGTCGTATGACACGCACGTGTGCCACCAAGACTGCATAAGTGTGTTGCAGCTACATGTAGATAAAGTTCAATGCAAATTAAACAATTGCCGTTATTTTTATCAAATTTGTTTTCTTGTCCCACTCAATCAGCCGGGGTCCTATCGACTTGTTCGTCAAGCTTAACAGGATACAGCTACGCGGATATGGTTGTCATTTTCTAAGAAATACTCTCCTACATTTAGAATTAGAGATTGATTAACGAGATGACAATACGAGAAATCTGGGCTCTGCAGAATTTACTTTTTGTCCAGTGAGTCAGGGAGTATACATGTATGTTAAATTCTCAGCACCATAGAGACCGATTGTTCGAGTTAGTAACTAGGGTGCAAGCGTCAGGGGGTATAGAAGGATGCAACTAATTGTAGCCTGTATTAAATGCCTCGCTTGAATTGACCGATTGCTTGATGACGTCACTTAAAATTTACGCGCAAAGCATTTCGGAGGATTGAGGGATGTTAAAATAATTTTAAAATATGACGTAAGAAATAATTTTGTATCAAACAGAAGACGTAAAAGCCGCCAAGTTACCAGAAAAAATGTGTGGATAAAAGCAGGTTATGTCATCAATGTTTTCCAAAAAAGTAACACCTAGCTAAGTACCAATAAACAAAATGGCGAACTGAGGTACATTTTACCCAGAAAGCTTTGCGTAATTCTATGTGACGTCATCAGGCTCGGCGGTAATTAGTGACCCTGATGCACTCATTCGTCCTCTAACACAATAAGACGTTCGCCTCCTAACTTATTACAGCTAAGCTTCAAAGATGAGTTTTTTTACTGTTTTAAATTATATTTATTTACATCGTACAGATAAGGCATGAGTATGGACATGCGCAGTTTGATCGGGCACGGAGAAAAATGTTATTACTGGTAACCTCTACATTTGCACCTAGGTGAAATGTGTCAATTTTTTCATTTACAATTCGGTTTAAGGTATATTATATTGCACAGTCAATACAATTAATTCCTGTGCATATTTCAGTTAAAAAGTACATGTCGGTTTATAGTTCACTATGAATAAGCTTAGATGTTTTTTAGAAAGCCTATTGTCCGATATTAATTAACTTTGCTGAAAAGCAATTAAATCCATCGTTTAATTAATCTTACTTAGACGTGACTTATTCGTTTTTATTGGCTTTTCGTGTACAAATCTATGTATTAACTTTGATCAAAGAAGTGTTTTATATTTTTCTGTTCTTAACGATTTTGCTTCCTAAGGATACACAACGACTGAAAGTTAGTTTTTTAACTACATGACTGGATTTGAATACTTTTAAAAATAAATAAACGCCGTAAACTGTTTTTGTTCAGTATTTTGTTTAACATGTAACGAACGACGTTACAAAAGTGCCGAAGGCTATATTTCCACGAAGACACATTTATATAACGATGTTAAATTATGACAAAAAAATAAAACCGCGTCTTGATTGATTGATTCATTCATTGGTTGGTTGTTTGGTAGGTTGATTTAATTGATTGATTGATTGATTGGTTGATTGATTGATTGATTGATCGATTCATCGATTGATTGATTGATTGATTGTGATTTATTTATGGAGACAACGTCGGACCTCGAATAAAAACCATATCAACGGAAAGACTAACGATAGTAAGCGTAAGGAAGGGTGTGTGTGTGTGTGGGGGGGGGGGGGGGGGGGGGGGTACCCGAATCCAGAGCGTCCATTGGTTGACTTAGCTTGGATAGCTTTATCCTCCAAACTCAGTAACTAAGGTGATAGCGTATCAAGAACCATTAAACCTTAAAAGCAAATAAAATATGGCGACAAGGAGATCCGACATTTGCCAACAACCAGTGCAGCCTGAGATTTTATATCGAGATAATTTGTACCCCAAATTGGTTGTAAAATGGGTTAAACCAACATGACCCCCAGTAAACCGTGACAAGGAACAGGAAGCCACGGGTAAACAAACACGACACTAAACAAATACGCATCGACGAGAAGATATGGTCATCTATAACACTTTAAAGGAAAGATGACACTATGTGCTATACTTATAACGTCAACGTCAACCATTCATTTTGATCTTTGTTATAAACTTAAAGGCTACTCACTTGCTTGAGTTACCAAATTAAAAAAGTGCGAATTTTGGAAGCTCATGAGACTTGGAACGCACGCATAAAAAATGGGATTTATCATGAAAGACGTACTTTATCCGGGCTATATATTCTTCAAACGTATTTGGTCAATAGAATTATTGCAGATTTTTTTTTAAAATGGAACTTAAAATGGAACTTGTCAGCATGTCATGGATGCTGGGCGAAGCTGTTCATCTTGATAAAATCCGATTCCTTTGTATACATAAACAGCTATTCATTTACAAAATTTTGAAAATTCAAAATGGCGGCATGGAAACTTGACGGGACCGACATTTGTTGGTGGTTCTAACAACAATATTATGAAAACTGAGTCAAAAAACTATTGAATAGATGATTTGCTAATTACCTGCAAATGACGTAATTTAGGGACCTATTTTGAATCCTATTTTGGATCTATTTTTGTTTCAGAAACCTGATAAACCGTGTTTGGCATAAGTGTGCAACTGTATAATGTCAAAGTTATTTATTAAACAAAAGGCGATTTTACCCTACTTTTGTGGGAGCTGATATTAATATTTAGCGACAGTTGATTAATTGCCAGATTAAACCAATTACTGTAACAATACTAGGGCCTTTATCTTAGTGACTTTAATGCCAAGTTAGAGATAAGAATAAAGATCCTCTTGTCGCCCAAGCATTAAACATTAACCAACAGTTTGGATGTGTACTGACTACATTTCCAAATCAATTCGGGTCAGTTTAGGAAAGGTTTGGTTTCATCCAATAACAGTCATCTACTCGACCAACAGTGCGTTTAAACCCGTTTTTAGATTTTGGCACCATGACCCTGTTTCACAAAGCGGCGTAGCGTAAGTTTTCACGTAACTGCCGTAGCAACCCATACTGTAGAGATACGTTAGTATGAAAGTTACGCAAAAAATATATCTACGCCGCTTGGTGAAACAGGACCCTGTAATTATCATTTATCTGGTATAAGATTTGGACATACTGTGCCCGTGGCACAGCATTTCAATATCCCAGGTCATTGTGAGACCATTTCGAAATCATGCCCATTGAAAAAATACCTCTTCTCAGTTCTGCTACAGATATCAAACACAAGCGTTTGGAAAGGACAAGTTTTTGGATTCAATCGTTAGAAAGTGTCGTGAAAAGTATCATACCATTTGTGTTTCAGTACAATGTTCATCTTTCATTATTTCGATGAAATGCGGACATATAGTGCGAAAAAAAAACATGAACGCACGATTCTTGAATATTCAACACAATTCTAGTCGTAAATTCTCTCGATAACTTATATCTGTTAACGGAAAATTGGTTTGCTAAAACATGAAATTAAACAACGCATTTGAAACGAAAATAAAATTTCGTTAGCATCCAAAGAGGCCAATTGCAATAGCCTTTTAGTTGATTATAACAAGACATAAAAACAACTCATCTAACAAAGCACTCGGGTCGATATCGTTTCAACCTTTAACAATGCTCGAAAGCAAACAAGCCATAATCTGTTTATCCGATGTAAACACTTAATTTTTAAAAGGCGTTTTAGCCAAGTGGTTTTGCAGAAAAACAGAGAGTTAAATTTCGAAAAGTGGAAAAGAATACTTCACAACGTTAACACCAAAATCACTTTCTCACAAACAATATCCATTGTTATAAACAGATATAGCCTATATATACATGCGGATATCCCCTCAAAAAAGCTAGCAGGTGTTTTTTTCTCAGAGTTATTGAGAAAACGGCTGACAATAAGGCTAGGGCACGCTAACCTATAAGCAAATGACGCAACAATTAAGTACGAAGGTAGTCAGAAAGCTATGATTCATTACCTTAATCTTTTGAGAAAGTGCTGAATTCAATGAAAAATAAGGGTTTTCCGTAATATCGCAAATTTCTCTTCCAGCAGTCAAGCGTCTTCTTTTAATTAATAAAGGCAATAAAAGAAGACACACAAATACTTGTGTGAGTTAAAAATTACCTTTCATAATACTGTTAAAAGGGCAGCGTGGATATGAGGCACATTAAAAATCCAAACAATTCCGACATTTTACTATCGTACACATATTTGGAAGGTGTTAGCATGATCACTGGTACACTAATACACCGTTAAATGACGAGTTTAATACGATTTTTGAATTCATTTGCAGCGGATATGTTTACTTTTAGTTTGAGCCGGGCCAGAGTTTCTAACAGAGGCTCCAGAGCGAGCCGTTGCACGCTTACAGCCTGGTCGAGCGTTTCGTCGTCTTCTGACTTTTATGTGATTATTTCTGTCTTGATCACATAATGTAGAAACAAACGAAAAAACGTCGGCTCTTTACAGTTTATCAGATAGAGGAATATTAGTAAGGCTTTCACAACTCTCTACAGTAGGGTTGACCCCCGTGTAGAACCTCTGTTTAAATTAACCGGAAACCGTCTGTCAGACAGTAAACAATGTACCACAGAATTCGCGCTAATTACTCGTTAATTGTACATTTTTCGCCGAATATCGACCTACCACCTTCCACCCAAAGTCAATCAAATCGTTTTTATCTATTTAGCAGAAGTTTTAGCAAAAATGTAAACAATTCTAAACAAGCAGTCCCTTTAAACTTCAATCATCCATAACTAGTTCAATACTACTGTTATCACCGCCCGTTATATACTTGAACAAAGACAAGGTTCCTAAATCTAAACCTAATTGACACAGTATTAACCATTCAATCCCCTGAATTTTTAAGTGAGCCGCCCAAAATCGCACGTTTTTAATAAATTCTGATTGCCTCGACAGTAAGAGATTTTTAACGTCATCGAAAAAGTAAATGATTCGCGTTGAAAAGAGGAAATCTCATTCAGTCTGTGGCGTAGAAGAAGTAAAATAGTGTTGGGAACGCATTCATCGCATTGGGTCATAGACAAAATTAGCACGATTTGGACGTCCGAAAAAAAAAACATGTAGTTAATGTCAAGCTCAATTAGAGCGGGATTCGAACCAACGGCTTGGCGGAAGACATTCTACTTAACGTTCATATGTTTACTTATGATGTTTGAATTGTGAAATGAAAATTAGGTCATTAAAAACTATACTATAGTATACAAAAACTATCTATAAAGGTTTAAATACTTATTTTTTGATCATCCGAAAAGTCACGTAAACATTTCATTCGAATGAAAGCTTAACAAAAAAGTTAACCCCTGACATAACTATGCGACTGGTCGTAACGTAATATTGAAGGTATTACGGCGGGTAGGCCTATACGCTAAAAGTTTTGTTGCGTGCCGACTGAGAAATTACGTCGCGTCGCAGAGAAAAGGTGTAATGTATACAACAACTCTACGACGGTGTCAGTCGGCTTAAGTTGCGTCGGGTCGGCCGTGATCTGAACGTGAACGATATTATGTTCAAGTCGAAATGAGTCGGGTCTGGTCAGACAGTGTGCCTTGGAACATTTTGCACGCGCCTATTGTGAACGAGAAACAAATCACGCATTGTTGATATAGTATAGTGGCCAAAAAGGACTTGAGACAAGCTTTCGCGGAGAGAATAAAATGGTAAAACGTTGATAATAAAACCAATCTGACAATTGACTTTTCGATGACTTCAGTCAGATTGATAGCAAAACATTTTCTGCCCCTTCTAAGTGAGTCCGACCGTTTTATATTCACGGATTCAAACATCACATATAATCTGCATTGGCAGTAAATGATAAGCTTTATTATCATTTAACGAATACTATTCAGATGAACAGGAGAATTTTGTGCTTGCAGCTTATAACAACTTGTATGCGCATGCCTAGGAAATATGAGTTCATGCGCACATGGGCTTCATTCAACTTAACGCTAAAGCATTACGGATGTATTTTACAATTTGAAAAGTCGTTAAAGGTCGATGCACGAGTTTATTTTTGTGTGTTTGATATTTTAAACAGTTACTAAACGTTAAACTCTGAAGAAGAATTCGCCTTTTATCTGTGCTCTTTAGGAAAAATAGCCATTCATTTTGAAATTCTACTTTCACGAAACAATATCAAAAGTTTTGCAGCTGATGCCCCTTTAATAATACTTATGGGTACTCACGCAGTTAAAGTCAAGGTCATCTGTTAAATGTATTCGTGTAACAAATGTGACAGACATCGGATATTTGATACCACTAAGTAGACGTTAAAGTACATTAGGGACGGATAATAAACAGATAAAGTTACATACTACGGCCAATTCGTGTCTAAAGTTTTCCTTCATCAAGCTCTCTTTTTAACATGATTGTTTTCAAGTTTTAAGGCTTGTCGCAGCTGTTTTCCAGTGTCAAAGCTTGCCGTGGGGTTTCTCCAGTTCCAAGGCTTGTCATGGTTGTTTTCGTGTGGCAAGGCTTGTCATGGTTGTTTTCCATTTGCATGGCTTATCGTCGTTGTTTTCCAGCGTCAAAGCTTGTCATGGTTGTTTTCTAATTTTAAGGCTTGCCGTGATTGTTTTAGAGTTTCAAGGCTTGTTGCTGTTGTTTTCCAGTTTCAAGCTTGTCATGGTTGTTTTCGTGTGACAAGGCTTGTCATGGTTGTTTTCCATTTGCGAGGCTTGTCGTCGTTGTTTTCCAGTGTCAAATCTTGTCGCAGCTGTTTTCGAGTTGTAAGCGTGTCGTCGTTGTTTTCCAGTTTCAAAACTTGTCGTCGTTGTTTTCCAGTTGCGAAGCTTGTCGTCGTTGTTTTCCACAGTCAAATCTTGTCGTAGCTGTTTTCGAGTGGTAAGCTTGTCGTGGTTGTTTTCCAGTTTCAAGGCTTGTCATGGTTGTTTTAGAGTTCCAAGGTTTGTCGTCGTTGTTTTCCAGTTTCAAGGTTTGTCGTCGTTGTTTTCGAGTGGTAAGCGTGTCGTCGTTGTTTTCCAGTTTCAAGGCTTGTCGTCGTTGTTTTCCAGTTTCAAGGCTTATCGTCGTTGTTTTCGAGTTGCGAAGCTTGTCGTCGTTGTTTTCTAGAGTCAAATCTTGTCGTCGTTGTTTTCCAGTTTCAAGGCTTGTCGTCGTTGTTTTCGAGTTGCGAAGCTTGTCGTCGTTGTTTTCCAGAGTCAAATCTTGTCGTCGTTGTTTTCCAGTTTCAAAGCTTGTCGTCGTTGTTTTAGAGTTTCAAGGCTTGTCGTCGTTGCTTTCAAGTTTTAAAGCTTGTTGTCGTTGTTTTCCCAGTGTAAAGGCTTGTCGTCGATGTTTTCCAGTGTAAAGGCTTGTCGTCGTTGTTTTCCAATTTCAAGGCTTGGCGTCGTTGTTTTCGAGTTCAAAATCATGTCTTGGTGGTTGTCCAGTTTCAAAACTTTTTTACCTTGAAGTTAGCATTTTATAAGTAAATAATTGGAAAGCTTAACTGATTCTTTGACGAGATCCTGCCTCTAATAGACCCTAAAAATACAAATTTCTTTCTTTTGTTAATATTTCAATAAGCTTAAGCCGTTGAGGTATCTAATGACCTTTGATCCCTCGAGACGAAAATATTCCAACATTTTATCCTAAATTAGAATCCACAATGCTACCAGCGATGTCGTAAGGATCTCAAATGCTTCTTCAAATTATTGGGCTAACTTACAGCAGCCAACCACTTCAATCTAAAACTAGAAATCGCCTTTTTCACATCGTCAAGAATGTGACGTTTAACAGCATAGCCGGTCGTGATAAGCTATATTCGAATTTCAATCGGAGCGTTCATGGCTGATGTCAGCTGACCACGTGGCGTTAAGTAATTCAACACAACAACCGTATCGAAAAATACGCCAATAACAGTTATTGTAAATCTATTCCTTATTTATTTCTCACCTACCTGCAGCGAACAGTATTGAGAACAGTCAAATATTCCGGAGACCTTACGGCCATACTGGTGACAGTAATCGAGGCGACACGTAGCGACGCCATCTTGAATTCTTGGTACTACTTTTTGAAAATTGAAAAACATTTTGGTCACATTCCTCTTGATTGTAACTATCTACGATTAGTGCGACACCAGGCTTGTTATGTTTTTCTTATAGCTTTATACAATGCTGCTTCGCCATTTAGACTTTAAAATTCCCGTATAAGGGTTTGTGAAGGCGTACGTACTCGTTCTATTTAACCATTCACTTCTGAAGCAGATCTCGCGGGAATGCGAATTGTTCTACGCGTGTTTTTGGTAAATCCCGAACGTGCGAAAATCTCGTATAGATTTTCTCATAGCAATAGCTTCTAGACGAAGTCGCTTAAAGTGCATCAAAGCTCATATATTTACAGAGACGATAGTGAATACGTTATGGTCTAGTGCTTAACAAGAAAAATGCTTTCAACGTTTTGTCATGCATAAACAAATTTGAGACGATATGATTAGGAACTTAAAAGGTTTACATTTTAAAATTTGTAAGAAAAAACGCAAAGCAAAGACAGAGCCACGGAGCTATATTCATGGTAAATAAAACTAAATATATACATATATTATACATTAATAGTTCGAAATTGTCTGATCCGGTTGCATTGTGTATACCGAAGTGGAATAGTTTGATTTTCTATCTGTATTTTTCTGCAATTATTTAAAAATTCAGTCAAAGATGCTTAGATAAACGAAACAGAATCTAGGGCCTGTTTCAAAAAAGGAGAGGACTTATAAAACTAGTCGTAGCTGTCATAAGGATCAAACTGACTTAACTTCTTTGAGTGGCATTTAGAAGTTGGTGGCATAACAAGTCAACGAGTTACCTATGGATAACAACTTCTTAATTTATTCCTGGTCACGTTTTAATGTCGATCCTAACATCCTTATTAGCAAAGTTTTTGAACAAATTGATTACCAAATAGGAGGCATTGACTTAAACTTGTCATTTATCCTTTAATATGCCCTTTCGGCTTGGAATGACGTTTTTATGACGTTGTTCGAATTGTATGGCATTGACGTCATTTCTCTGTTGCTGGCGCTGTGACTCAATGTAGCGCCAATCCTAAAGCCGAAATGATCTATGCATTGTGCAACGTTTTAGACAATATCTCATAGTTATGACGGCGATTTTAGCTCGCCAGATTCAATCTGACCAATGTGGCCATTCCACGTATATAGTTCATTGGACCTTATACGTCGTTGTTGCCCGGATAAAAGTTTTGGGATCAATCTGACGTCGGAATGGTTCATTCGTTTATGACGCAACGTAAAAGAGACGTGTCACCCGCGACGGCAACAAAGAAATGACGGCAATACCATACAATTCGAACAACTTATGAGAAAAAATTAAGGCATCACCACGTAGTTACTTGCTTGTGAAACTAACTTTGTGTGTTGTTCCCAAACAACTAACTGCGTGGTGACGCCTTATTTTTTCCCCAATAGTATGGAACCCACGTTTCAAACATTTCTCAATTCGAACAACGTTATAAAACTTCCGGCTTAAAGGATAAATGACAGGTTTAAGACAATACCTCCTTTTTGTCATCAATTTACTTAGGCACATGTACTGTAGGAACTCGGGCAAAAGAAACTTTATACAATTCATAGAGGATATTGAACAGCTGAGTTTGAATAGCACTTATATTTTTTCGAGTGAAAGTCGGAGAATAACTCACGAGACGCGAAGCGTCGAGTGGGTTATCCCTCCGCCTTTCAAGAGAAAAAATATAAATGCTTTTCAAACACAGCTGTTCAATATTCTGTCTATTATTTATACTATCATGTTTTATTCTGGGGATTGTTTATTAAGTATAAATTTATCAATTATAAAAAAGAAAATATCAACAAACTTATGACGGATTAGGTTTTTGGAAAACGTAGGAATATATATCGCTGACCAATGAAACAACAGCATGTCTGTTCTTCTCACGTGACTGTCAACTGTCAGATTTGTGGTTATTTGAATTGCCATTTTCTCCCTGAAGTTTTTCGCGATATTTCGTGTAAAAAGAAATTAAATCGATCAACATGGATTTTAACTCTGCAGAGCACCAGTCACAAGGATAAAAAATGATCTATGAAACTACTTAACATCGTTTTACCGCGTCATTGAACGGCAATTACAGTTTCTCGTTACGATTCTCCGAAGCCATGATGATGCAGGCCACACAACGCTGCCAACTGACGATCCGTAATGAAGTTTTGTTTTATCGCTTTGATTTAAAGTGGTAAGCCAATCCTCGATTGAATCAATTTAGTGTTTTCAGTTGTAAATTATTTATCTTAATGCTAAATTGACTGAAAAGGCTTCATTTAGCCTATCCAAATCATATGTACTGTTGTTGTTGTACAGCAGACGTCAGTACACAAGAAAGAAGTAGGTCCGACGACGTCATCGGCTTCGACGCGTGCATTAAATAACAAAAATTGTTATTGCACTGCAGTGAATTATTACATTTCTGAGTGAAGGAAATCCCTAGTTTTCACTTATGTATAAATAATAAAAGGCATTCTTTTTCTCTCTAAGACCTCTATACGGAAATTAATTAGCTTAGCGCCGTGACATCATAGTTGACATCTGATGTGTATATTATCATTGCGGTGACGTCATACTCGACCGACGTTGAGACAGCGCCTCTTTATGATTGATTAAAATGACGCCGAAAACGTCAAACTGTCAACTATGACGTCAAATACGAAGATATTTCCGATTGATGACGGAAGATATGCATATTTATAATCGCCTTTCCTTTGACACCATAAAACCTTACAGGAAGCTTGTTTTGTTTCAACGTTATGTTTTTTTAAATACATATTCATTTATTTAGTTTACAGTTAAAAATCACCGTGGGGTGCCAAGAAAGAAGTTGGCATTTGTCCTTTACGGATTGACGCTTGCGCTGTAACCTCGGTGTAAAAATTACGCTACATTGACGTCGATGCCATACAATTCGAACAACGTCGTGAAAAACGTATTTCTACACCGAAAGGGTTTAAAGCGATTTCGGCTTAGTGATACGCACGTGGTACAAACGTTGGCTTTCCATTGGTTAATCCGTTTTAGTTGTATAATAATTCGGATTACAATTCGCATTAACAGCCTTAATAAACTCTTTCAGAGAGCGCTGCAGAATAAGGCTGTGATGGCAAGCCATAAAATATTGACGCAAACGTTTTGTGAAATAGATTCCGGAAACCAAGAGACACAAATAATGACTTGAATGAATGGAAAGTTGTGGCGTCCAAAAACTGTAATAACAATTCTTATCATAATGCATTATATAAGATTTGCACAAAGCCCATTACCGATATTGCGTAATGAAATGACATAAGAGCTTTTAGAAAAGCTATTACATTTTAAAGAATTACTCTTCGGAACAATGAACTGAGAGAACACTTTATTAAATAGTTTAGCTTCTTAGGGCGTTCACGTCAGTAGTTATATATTCTGAGACTTGAATAGTTGTTATATTATATCTAGGCCATGCCAACGGAAATGGAATAAAGCTGCAATATTTTGCATGGTGAACGGACGGAGTCGTTGCCTATTCAGAGATTGTATCATTGAAGCTCTTAATTTGTACGGATAACTAACTAGTATGGGTTGATGTTTGGATAACAGGGCCATGGTTAAGCTTCATAGTTTAGTCCTTCATTGTTGTGGATGGGTTTCGTTTACATTTTAAAAAAATCGATACTGCTTGCACGTTGTTTATACAAACGTAAATACCATGTAGGTCTACACGCATCAAGGTATCTTTAATATAAAACAATATATAGAAGCACTTACGGCGTTGACCTATGAGGCATTCTGCGTTAGTCCGTCTTGAGTTCTCGGAAGTGACTAACGTTAATGGTGGTCACATGGGGGCCAAGGATAAACAATGATGTAATACTTGTAGTTGTTCCGCGATCGTAAGGCCTAGTCCGTCGATAAACAGTGAGTCGCTCTATCGCGACTCCGCGAAGACAGTCATGTGTAGCGAATCTCACTGTGCCCATGACTCAGCTCGCGGTGAGACCGTCAGTCATCACCGATTGGTTCAAATTCTCCAAAGAAAACCGACCAATCAATATACAGCACGTATATACAGCGCGCCATAAGGTTTATTATGTTAAGGCCACATATTTGGGTTTAATCTCGCTACTACAATACTGCGAGGTTTTATAATGTTAATATCATTGAGGGGGTGACCCGTCTATCAAGCGCGCTGAATCGTTGGCTGCAATAGTAAGTAATTCAATGCAGTCTAGCCTTCCATGCCCGTATAACGTCTATAGATACACACACTTCGTATATATATATACAATACACAGATCTGGTATTAATAGAACAGACAAAAATCTTTATATCTGCGTATATAGGGCACTCCTTATTCGGACAAATTAAACGACAATAATTTAAATATCGATCGAGAATCTTTAGGCCTTGTTGCGTCAGCCATCGTATGTAAACGGATTATAATGAAACAACTGCGGAGTTATATTAAAACTAGGCCTACAGGGGGCTGTTTCTCAACACACTTACGCCCGTCGTAACTTTGCGCCTGGTCGTAACGAAATGTTGAGGGTACATGTTGCCATGGTAGTTACGCCTTGCATTTGACTTACGTCGATCGTAACTTTGTTGAGAAACAACCCCAAGATGCCTGGGAAGCTATCTGTATTCGTCAACAATCTAAAGAAGTTTTCGTTACATGTACAAAGACCACGTTTCACGTTATAAAACTGCATTATTTTATAGCCTAATAGCTACATAAACCAAAATAAGACAAACAAAAGCTGTCCCAAGAGTTTGATGACATGTAACACCAAAAGCCAATGACCCATATTACCGGTTTGTATGGGGAGCCGTCATTTAAAACACATTCACATTATTCTACTAAAATAGACTAAGTGTTTTTCCCTGGATATCGATTTCTAAAACAGAGTATAAAAATACATACATCATTCTTTGTAAAAATTTTGACTCTTCGTTTTGCTTTCCGTGTTCTCCGTTGGAAGTCCGCCATGTTGTTTCTTTATATTGCTTCCCCAGTTTTACTCGCAGCACTTTGAAGTATTTTGTGGCATTTGACCCCTCCTAACTTACGTATCTCATATATTACTCTAAATTAAACACAGTCCTCAATGCCAAAATCGATGGCAGGACAACCGTTGCCCCTGATTCAGGAGCTGTCGTCAAGGTGCACTCTACTCGTGCATTCAGCAAATCCAAACCCCGAGCAGGCGAGGATGTTGTATTTTGTTTTAAATTTTGCAAATCTATTTCAGCCACCGAAAACCCCTTCCTTACCGGTACACAACAGGGCCCAGTTTCACGAAGCCGTCGTAAAGTCCGATCAATCGCAGTTGCCTTGACGTCCTATCTCTTCACTATGGTATCCAGTGGCAACTAGGTTTCGTTTGCGATGCGACTGCTTAGTGAAACCAGCCCCAGGTTCTTAAATGTTAAACCCACTGATCAACATTTCGTGCTGTATTTTAATCTCCCCGCAAAACACAATCTGTTTATCTGGGTGTGTAGATTCATTTTTATTAAATGGAATTTGTTCATAAAAACACCAATATGTTGCTAATTTATAAAGCTGCATGTCAATACAACGGACTTTAATTACCAGTTACATAACACTGCATAAAAACCCTCCACCTGCAATAACATTAAAAATTGTTCAATTAAAAATATTCTATAAATTAAAAGGTCCGCTGAGGTTTTGGGAATTGAGTAGGTTACACTGTGTTTGAGTTATAGCTTTATATGTTTTAATGTTATTGGATTTTGCCAGTACATCCGTTTACGTCAATCGAGATCTCGTGCCATTCTACGAGATCTTCAACTCGAGACATGGCTCGAGAGCCGTCGCACTCCATTTTGCGCATAGTGAACTGCAAGAAATCTACTGAGAATTTTTAATCTATATACTTTTTATTTCTCTGTTCTATTCTGTTCGCAAACATGTAACCCTATCATAATATGCTGCTATGCAGGTTCTTAGGGCAGAAATACTTGTTAAAAATCAAAAATATAATCGGCACTACATCAGCTCTTAAATACATTCTAAAACAAGATGGCAGCGCCCATGGATGTCAAGGCAAAATATGATATGGACTTCAAGGTATTTCATGGTATATTATATGTATTAGGAGAGTAGCAATCAATATAACAAAACAGGTTGTCGGCGGCTTAAACGTTACCTACCAGAATTCTATCGAATATCTCTCTACACAACCGAGCCAACTTTTTGTCACGTGTCGTTGTTTACAATGTTAAGGACGTGGACAGCAGTGGTCTCCCTTTGTGTAAAAGCAACATGTCACTCAATCGTTTTAGAGTTGATATCTCAACGAATGGCAGTAGGATCAATCTCTATTTTAGATTGCCGTTTACGTATGTAAAACAAAACAGAAGAGGCCGTAGAACTGATCCTTGTAGAAACCCACACAAACTACTGATACGGGCCCAGAGCAATTTTAAATTCTTCCGAGTGGCAAGTTTGAGAGGTGGTATCGGCATTAGACGAGAAAATGTAGGGGACCATGTTTGAGAAATTTTCACAACGCTCGCATGATTTTCAATTTCCACTTTTTTGGGCACTAAAATATACAAACGAGTATTTTAAAAATCTGAGCTAAGATAAGTTACTCGTGTTCTAGAAATCCCACGAAAAAGACACACATGTGTACAGAAGTTATAATATCCCATCCCTTTGATTGGTCCATGAATTCATTGTATCCTGACTTAAAGGCTTATCAGTACTGTCTACAAATTACTTCGTAGCTCAGTTACATTTTATCTCGAGGTGTATATCAAACACTATTCTATAGTTTATATGTAGAAGTTTGATGGACAGACACATATATCGGTCAATAAAAGTAGGGCAAATACCAGTCGGTAAATCAATGCGCCTCCTGGTCGATCTTTATATGAACACACCCAAATCGATTAAAACTACATTTGGATATCATTTAGGCATGTGAACTTTTATAAAGAAGTTTAATTTGTTAGTGTCTTTGAAGTGGTATGAGCTGCCAAAATATTGATATTTTGACGTTGAAACAGAGTGTTGAAATTATTGGCTATTTTTCTGAAGACGTATAATTAGGAAGCTTTTTAGAGCTTCTAGTCTCGAAAATGTACGATAAAGTATTGTTTTGAAGAATTATGTTTGATCTGAGCGGCTTTCAGACTCTTCTGAACTCTCAAACTCTTCTGAACTCTCGGACTCTTCTGAACTCTCGGACTCTTCTGAACTCTCGGACTCTTCTGAACTCTCGGACTCTTCTGAACTCTCAGACTCTTCTGAACTCTCGGACTCTTCTGAACTCTCGGACTCTTCTGAACTCTCGGACTCTTCTGAACTCTCAGACTCTTCTGAACTCTCGGACTCTTCTGAACTCTCGGACTCTTCTGAACTCTCGGACTCTTCTGAACTCTCAGACTCTTCTGAACTCTCAGACTCTTCTGAACTCTCAGACTCTTCTGAACTCTCAGACTCTTCTGAACTCTCAGACTCTTCTGAACTCTCAGACTCTTCTAAACTTTCAGTCGCAGTACGACCGTAAGGATATACCATGTTCTATTTTCTCTCAATCAGTCGAAAGATGGCAGCCAATAAGCGACTTTTATTTCATTATTTGATCTTTTTTTTTCGTCCTTTCGATGACGATGTTTTGTTACGTCATTTCTAATCGCGACGAAGTTCCCTTCTGACAAACAGGGGCTTGTTTCATAAAGCAGTCTCATCGCAAATGAGCCCTTGTTGCCAATGGATACCATAATGCAGAGATATGACTCATGACAACTGCGAATGGTCGCACTTTGAGAAGGCTTCGTGAAACCGGCGCCTGATCGCATCGACCTCAGCGGGCTTCAATCGTATTCTCGCGAGATCTCCTTTAGACGTGGCTAAGATCGACCTTGTAGGCCTATGCTTTTACTGAACAAAGCGCAGACATTTTCACATTCCAGCTTTAGTAATATTTTCAAAAGCTATCAGAAAAATAGAAAAAATCCTGACATCACGCGGTACGTGAATATATAATTTGAATTAACAAAATGTTAAACAAGTAGTGAAAACGATAAATTTCACGAAATACTCCCATTTTAGCCAAATCAGAAGATGGCGACCTTCCCTGTCGATTCGATTCACCTTGAACTCTCCATTGTTTTGGCTCAATAGTTGGAAATGTTCGTAGCCGAGAAATCTGAACTCCGCCGAATTTTTGTTCCGTATTCGTCATAAAGGGCGATTCACATTACCAGCCAAATATAATACAAGTGACTCTTCGACCGAAAATCCGGGGTAGAAATGCTCAATGTGACTAACGATATCTTTAGCCCAGTGAGAGTTTCACGATGGTGTTGTTTTGTAAAATGCTTTAAAGTCACATGATCAATTGACCTCCCATGTGAAGTCTTCAAACCCGTGTCAATGCATTTTGGCCGTAGAGGTTAAATCCGGACTTAAATTTCGGACTGGGGTAACTTCAAATTTTAGAGGGGCTTGGGTGGTCCAGTGGGTTTGCGTGATCGTCCCTCAGTCCCACACAGACCTTCCATCGATGCGGAACGGAAAGGGGCTATTTGTGTAGAATTGTTACATTTTTGCTCAAACTTTTGCTAATTAGATAAATAAGATTTGATTGACTTTGGACGAAACGTGGTATGTCGATTATTGCGAACAATTAGCGAATTATGTGGTATATTGTTTACTGTCTGACAAACGGTTTCGGGTTAATGGGTTAAGGTAAAGGTCTTACATGGGTGAACCCTACTGTAGTGAGTTAATGGGTTACTTTTATTCACCAATCTGATAAACTGTAGTTTATTTCTTCATTATGTAATCAGGACAAAAGAAAAAACATAAAAGTCGGAAGATCACGAAACGATCGGTTAGCTGTTAGCGTGCAACGGCTCGCTCTAGATACTAGAGCCTCCAGTCTGGCAGTCCAGCTGCAAATGAATTAAAAGATCGCCATTTAACGGTCTCGTCATTTAACGGTCTGTCAGAGGAAAGAAGTTTAGCAGCGATCATCCCAACACCTACCCAATAAGTGTACGACAGAAAAATGTCGGAATATTTTGGATCTTTAATTTGCCTCATATCCACGGCGCGTTTTTAAACAACATGGCGTACTTCATAAGGATTGCATAGCGAACAAGTCATTTCGAGTCAAGATCATAATAAAGAATGATATATGTGATGAGAAATAATTAAGGCATCACCACGAAGTTTAATATAGTTGTTTGTGAACTACACGAGCTTTCGACACCTATACCGGTGTCTTATAAGTGTTACATAACACGAGCTTTCGACACCTATACCGGTGTCTTTATCAAGTGCTACACAACACGAACTTTCGACACCTATACCGGTGTCTTTATCAAGTGTTACAAAACACGAGCTTTCGACACCTATGCCGGTGTCTGTATCAAGTGCTACACAACACGAGCTTTCGATACCTATACCGGTGTCTTTATCAAGTGTTACAAAACACGAGCTTTCGACACCTATACCGGTGTCTTTATCAAGTGCTACACAACACGAGCTTTCGACACCTATACCGGTGTCTTTATCAAGTGTTACAAAACACGAGCTTTCGACACCTATGCCGGTGTCTGTATCAAGTGCTACACAACACGAGCTTTCGATACCTATACCGGTGTCTTTATCAAGTGTTACAAAACACGAGCTTTCGACACCTATACCGGTGTCTTTATCAAGTGCTACACAACACGAGCTTTCAACATCTATACCGGTGTCTTTATCAAGTGCTACACAACACGAGCTTTCGACACCTATGCCGGTGTCTGTATCAAGTGCTACACAACACGAGCTTTCGATACCTATACCGGTGTCTTTATCAAGTGTTACAAAACACGAGCTTTCAACATCTATACCAGTGTCTTTATCAAGTGCTACACAACACGAGCTTTCGACACCTATGCCGGTGTCTGTATCAAGTGCTACACAACACGAGCTTTCGATACCTATACCGGTGTCTTTATCAAGTGTTACAAAACACGAGCTTTCGACATCTATACCGGTGTCTTTATCAAGTGTTACATAACACGAGCTTTCGACACCTATACCGGTGTCTTTATCAAGTGCTACACAAGACGAGCTTTCGACACCTATACCGGTGTCTTTATCAAGTGTTACAAAACACGAGCTTTCGACCTCTATACCGCTTTCTTTATCAAGAGCTACACAACACAAGCTTTCGACACCTATACCGGTGTCTTTATCGAGTGCTACACAACACGAGCTTTCGACATCTATACCGGTGTCTTTATCAAGTGTTACATAACACGAGTTTTCGACACCTATACCGGTGTCTTTATCGAGTGCTACACAACACGAGCTTTCGACATCTATACCGGAGTCTTTATCGAGTGCTGCACAACACGAGCTTTCGACACCTATACTGGTGTCGTTATCAAGTGCTACACAACATGAGCTTTCTACACCTATACTGGTGTTTTTATCAAGTGTTACACAACACGAGCTTTCGACACCTATACCGGTGTCTTTATCGAGTGCTACACAACACGAGCTTTCGACACCTATAACGGTGTCTTTATCAAATGTTACATAACACGAGCTTTCGACACCTATATCAGTGTCTTTATCAAATGTTACATAACACGAGCTTTCGACACCTATACCGGTGTCTTTATCGAGTGTAACAAATGATGTATGTTGTTGTGTGGTCCCTTTTAGAATGTTTTAGTCCAGCCAACAGTAGATGCACGTCAAATCTACGGTTGACGAACTTTAGACTGATGCAAATCCTACTGAAAGCCCAACCAACGTCCACGGCCAAGAAAAATAGCGAAACAAGGAGCAGACAACGGCTATGTTTTTTTTTCACTGTGCACTGCCATTAAACAGCAAGCTGTTCTCCAGAAACTTAAAAGTGATTCTTCATATTGCTTGTCTCATCATACAGGTTTCTGTCAAAGAAGTTTTGTCTACTTACCTTTTTGAATACGTTTATGCGTTTTAAAGTACAAAATGACGATGCCAAGTTAGAATTTACTTTATATTGGCAAGCGCCGTCAAGATTTAGCTGGGTTGGAAACAATTTAAAATTGGAAGTTACCCTAGTCCTGAAGTCCAGATATAACCTCTAAGGCCAAAAGTCGCCATTTTTATCGGAAAAAATTATTGGAATGGGATTGGAGAGTTCATCTCAGAGGTCAATTGATCATGTGACTTTTAAGCATTTGACAAAACAACATCATGGAATTCTACCTGATGTTTGCCTTCATTTACCTGCTTTTCTATTACTCTCTTACACTCGGCTAGATAGGCCTATATCGTTAGTAACATTGCACATTTCAAACCTTAGCAACAATTGTAAACGCCCCGCGGAGTCTATTACAGTGGCCAGTTCAAGGTGAATCGAGTCGACATGGAACGTCGCCATCTTGCTTGATTTCGTTAACATGGGACTATTTCGTTAAATTGACTCTACGTTTTAAATACTTGTTAATGTTTCTGAAAGTCGACAAAACATTTTACTACATGTATTTATGAACGCTAAAACATACAGGCACAGGGAAAATCTTCTTGACTAAATTAACCATGTCAACAAGTTACTAATTGTGTTTTAAAGGTGTGCGTGTGTGTGTGGTGGGTGTGGGGGGGGGGAGTCATTTTGACCTTTACACTCTTGCATAAGTTTTTTGTAATGAACCAAAACTCATGATATTTCATTAAATTGAAGATAGACAGGAGTTTGACTTTAATAAATCAGTAGAATTTTCTGGAATACTTAGTCCTTCTAATATACTTAGTGTGCCAACGGACTTTTCTGAAAGACGGTATTTGTATTGACCTTTTCAAAGTACGATTTATCTATTTTGAAAATTGCATTTAACTGTTTGGGCAAGGATAAAGGTGAGAAAATTTTGAAGTAACAAGTTTAAACTTAACCAGTTGGTATTACTTCTCCTATTTCACCTGAACGGTATACATTAATGTGAAGAATTATATGCCAGCTTAAAGGTACATAGGTCTATGACATGAGGATTGTTATTAGACCTTTAACCTATATCTCACTTGACCTTTGCCCTAGATCTCACTCCGATTAAAGTGCGACACCTGTATAGGTATCATACTGGGATCAAAGTTTGTTGTTTTAGCTTATTGACGCGTTCATTCGTATGAATGATGTATGCCATACTAGTGAGTAGTTATTACCTTGAGCGAGGAAACTGCGAAAACTGCGATGTTTGAACCAATGAACTATATGCGTGGAACGGAGGTCACGTGGTGCTTGATATGCTTCGAATGCCGCCATTACCAGGAGATAGTGTAGCGTCCATCCAGATCTGTTCTGCACGCGCTTATCAACTGTCAATGGCGGCACATTTTACAAAGTCCGATCCAAACCAGCCAATGAGACGTGAGACATTCCACGCATATATTTCATTGGTTTGAACACAATATATTGAATGACTCTGTGCAGGAGTATTACGTTTGAGATCTACTTAACCTCTTAAGATGTAAAAACACGCAATACAATTGAGCTTACACCCCCGTATACGATTTACAGATAAGCAAATATACAGTGGTGAGAAATGGAAAGATAGGTCGATATTTGTTAGTCATACAATGTATATACACTCATAAAAATATACAATTATACTAAAATATGTGTGTATTTATAATATATCTAGCTACAGCCTGATATACCTTGTTGGTATTTTTAGAAGTTCCTAGAACATTGTCCATGTTGGGTTGATTGATACCCAAACCAATGAGATCGGTGAAAAATCATTTCTTTGATAAGCATACTTGATGCAATTCAACAAAAAATGTTCTAAGGTTTCCTGAATGTTACACAGATATCACACAAGTCTGTGTCAGACAGATGGAATCTGAATAGGTAAGATTTTAGGGGAATATGACCAGATTGGAGTCTGTGGAACATTACCTCAGCTAGAGTGGGGAAATTAAGCTTTGGTGGTGAAATTCCATGATTGAAAAGGAAATAAAACCTTCCCTTGTCAGAATCATTCCACTGTTTCACAAAATATGACTTAGCCTTAAGTAAAATATCGGTAACGGTAAATGGAAATCTGATGGATATGCTAGTATGTAAAATAGCTTGTTTGGCTGCAGTATCAGCAAGCTCATTTCCTCAATTTGCCTTCTATAAATGCTTTATCCAAATTTTGAGCATGACGTTTTTTCGCCATATTTACAAGTTAGTTATTTCTAGTGTCGTTTTAGTCAATGAACTATATGCGTTCAATGGAGGTCACATGGCGTTGGTTTTGTATCGAAAGCCGCCATTACTAAGAGATGCTTCAATATCGATCGAGATCGGTCATGCACGTGCTCATCAACTATCAATGGCCGCCAATGAGACATGTCAATTCCACGTATATAGTTCATTGATTTTAGTATTTATTCAAATGTCACATTATGGTTGGCATTTAGGTGCTCACAATATGGTTGGCATTTAGGTGCTCACATTATGGTTGTCATTTTATGCTTGGCATTTAGGTGGTCACATTATGGTTGTCATTTTATGCTTGGCATTTAGGTGCTCACAATATGCTTGGCATTTAGGTGCTCACATTATGGTTGTCATTTTATGCTTGGCATTTAGGTGCTCACAATATGCTTGGCATTTAGGTGCTCACATTATGGTTGTCATTTTATGCTTGGCATTTAGGTGCTCACAATATGCTTGGCATTTAGGTGCTCACATTATGGTTGACATTTAGTTGGTCACATTATAGTTGGCATTTAGGTGATTTCATTGTGGTTGTTTTATGGTTGCTGTACCGGGTTGGTAAAACGTTACAACAAGTAAACAAAATGATGTCACCACCAACATTAGACCAACAGTACACCTATCGTTGGCGCAATGCCAGACCGACTCTTGCCAAATCATTCACCGACATTGTGAAACTCAAGACCATCGTTGTGCAATTGTCAGAAGTATGTTGGCCCAACGGTAAAAAACCACCCTAGTCCAATCGTTTTACGACACTTACTAAAGAATGCCAACCGTTTATAGACTATTAATCGGCAAAGTGTCAACCATTGAATAGCATTTGAACCCACCATTCGTCAATGTTGGTTAATTAAATACTATCGTGAAACCATCGGTTGGGTGAAAGGTAGAACAATGAGCAAACTTATCAATTGGTTGATTGATTGTTTGGTGTTTTACGCCGCGCCCAAGTTTATTTCACTTATATGGCGGCGTTGCCAGTTTTAGTGTGGGAGGAAACCGGGCTCTATGCCAGGAGGAAAGCCACGACCTTCCGGTGGTAACTGGCAACCATCCCACATAGGTCGTTGCAAAATTATCAAAACCCTGCGGTAAAGACTGATCGTGGCCCATCGAACGATACAACGATAGATTTGTTCTCGTCTCGTTGCTGTCGAGTAAATAACTTTTATATACATCCTCATTACTCTCTGATTCGTCATTACCTCTAGGTGGTGAGATGCCAAATATAAGGAAGCTTTCGTTTAGTCTGCCCTCCCCCCCCCCCCCCCCCTCCCCAAAAAAATGAACTCAGACATTCCGAGTATTGAATTTCAAATCCTCTTTAATAATGACAATGGGAGAAAACTTATAGCGGTCTCTGGCGGACATAGGCTTGTATGATAACAAGGGTCTTCCGCGCCCCACAAAACAGCTAAACAATCCCTCGAAAATAATATCTCTTCCGACGTCAAAAAAGCGTCTTAAAGATGGTGAACAATCTTTATGGCCGACATACAACGAAGCACCAAAGACACTGCATCCAACAATTCATTTTATTACCGATAACCAACCATTTTTTTCTTCGTCTGTCACATTGTATTTTTTGTTGATTGATCCCTATCTGAATGGTGTCATCTGCATCGATTCTCCGATCAATTCTGATAAATATTGTCAGAGAGTAACAAGAAAATATGTCTAAAAATCATAACTGACAGCAACAGTTGCGCAGACGAAACTACCCAATGATTAAATCCATATTTAATAAAAATGAAAAAAAAACGTAAGTGTCCTTCTCGGTATGTGAGTATTTTTAGAGGATTTACGGTTTGTAGAACGCGACTGTTGTTATTATTCGGCAAGATGCATTCGACTGGTCTCGCCAGGAATGCTGTTGATGTTTGCTTCGTCGTCCGTTCCTATACTGCAATTATTTTGGCAGCGCTAATGTTTTTTATATTGGCGGTATGGATGTTTTTTTTATTTGGCGGTGTGGATGTTTTTTATATTGGCGGTGTGGATGTTTTTTTTAATTGGCGGTGCCGTTGTTTTTTATATTGGCAGTGCCGTTGTTTTTTATATTGGCAGTGCCGATGTTTTTTATATTGGCAGTGCCGGTGTTTTTTTTAATTGGCGGTGCCGGTGTTTTTTTTAATTGGCGGTGCCGATGTTTTTTTTAATTGGCGGTGCCGATGTTTTTTTTAATTGGCGGTGCCGATGTTTTTTTTAATTGGCGGTGCCGATGTTTTTTTAATTGGCGGTGCCGATGTTTTTTTTAATTGGCGGTGCCGATGTTTTTTTTAATTGGCGGTGCCGATGTTTTTTTTAATTGGCGGTGCCGATGTTTTTTTTAATTGGCGGTGCCGATGTTTTTTTTAATTGGCGGTGCCGATGTTTTTTTTAATTGGCGGTGCCGATGTTTTTTTTAATTGGCGGTGCCGATGTTTTTTTTAATTGGCGGTGCCGATGTTTTTTTTAATTGGCGGTGCCGATGTTTTTTTTAATTGGCGGTGCCGATGTTTTTTTTAATTGGCGGTGCCGTTGTTTTTTTTAATTGGCGGTGCCGATGTTTTTTTTAATTGGCGGTGCCGATGTTTTTTTTAATTGGCGGTGCCGATGTTTTTTTTAATTGGCGGTGCCGATGTTTTTTTTAATTGGCGGTGCCGATGTTTTTTTTAATTGGCGGTGCCGATGTTTTTTTTAATTGGCGGAGCCGATGTTTTTTTTAATTGGCGGAGCCGATGTTTTTTTTAATTGGCGGTGCCGATGTTTTTTTTAATTGGCGGTGCCGATGTTTTTTTTAATTGGCGGTGCCGATGTTTTTTTTAATTGGCGGTGCCGATGTTTTTTTTAATTGGCGGTGCCGATGTTTTTTTAATTGGCGGAGCCGATGTTTTTTATATTGGTTGTGCCGATGTTTTTTATAGTGGCAGTGCCGATGTTTTTTATAGTGGCAGTGTCGATGTTTTTTTTATTGGCGGTGTCGATTTTTATAGTGGCAGTGCCGATGTTTTTATAGTGGCAGTGCCGATGTTTTTTATAGTGGCGGTGTCGATGTTTTTTATAGTGGCAGTATCGATGTTTTTTATAGTGGCAGTGTTGATGTTTTTTATAGTGGCAGTGTCGATGTTTTTTTATAGTGGCAGTGTCGATGTTTTTTATAGCGGCAGTGTCGATGTTTTTTGTAGTGGCAGTGTCGATGTTTATTATAGTGGCAGTGTCGATGTTTTTTACAGTGGCAGTGCCGATGTTTTTTATAGAGGCAGTGACGATGTTTTTTATAGTGGCAGTGCCGATGTTTTTTCATTGGCGGTGTCGATTTTTATAGTGGCAGTGCCGATGTTTTTTTATAGTGGCAGTGCCGGTGTTTATTATATTGGCACTATAAATTTTGTTGATAGTGGCAAGGCCGATGTTTTTTTTTAAATTAGAGGGAAATCGACTACCAAATCGAATCAGACAGCGGTTTAAAAAATCTAATTTAACAACTTAAATCTGGAATGGATCCATTAGTGTGAGAAAGATATTCACATGGTAAGCAGAACCTACATTCTCTCTTATTTCTTTTGAAAATCTTTTTTCGCAAATGTCGATGATATACATAACATCACTGGAAAGAGCCCATAGTATGGGTTATATCACGTTCGACATCTCAACATGATGACGATCCCAAAAGTTCCTGCTCAGTTCTCATTTGGAGCCCAAGGTAACAAGTTCAAACAGAATCAACCCAGCGTAAAAACGTCGATAGTGTAACCCTGTTGGACGCAGTGGACGTCGATGAACCACAAAGATATGTAGCGCTCTATTCGTCGTACGGTAGAAAAACTGACCAAACCACGTTGGCCTTGGGCAGCGTTGATGGTTCTGGCAGCCGGCAACCTATGATCCAGAACATAACGCCAAGCAATGTCTCGATCTTGGGTAGCTGGTCTAGACCCTCGTGTCCCACGGTATTTACTATTAGTGTTTACGGTTAGTCTCTGGTGGTTTTTAAATGAAAAGCGTCTGACAATAGCCAACCTACAACATGCAAAATAACCGTCATTGGTCTTCAGAGAGAATATTGGAATTGCAAAAATAACTTTAAACAATATATTGAAAACGTTTTGGGTCGTCGGTTGTTCTGAGGGACCTCAGTGGCTCAGTAGGTAGAGCCTTCTACCAATGGGTCGCGGGTTTGAATCCCACTCAGTCCAAAAAAATTTGGAAAATTTTCTGACTGGGTTTTCCCTCAAACGACCTATGTGGGGTGGTTGCCAGTTACCGCCGGAAGGTCGTGGGTTTCTTCCGGGCATAGAGCCCGGTTTCCACCCACAATAAAACTGGCAACACCAAACAATCAATCAACCAACTTAGTTTACTGAATTTCTGAATTCTTTGCCCCGCTTAAAGTTTGCAATTATTTGCTAGTCTGTGTATGTGTTATTGTTGAATAAAACTTGGTTAATGGCGGAGTCATTTTTTGCATATTTATGATTAAAATCATACGAGCCGTATATATTTAATAACAGTTTTCTTGAAGCTTGGATATGTAAATTATGAGGGTCATTTCAGTGCTCTATGAATTTGAGTTTTTTTAATTTTATTTCATTGTGTGTGACCCTCTGCGTTGTTTGCAACAATATTCCGACGTTCATTGCCAGCGCCAAACCCAGTGTAATACCCCCAATATCACTCTTTACAACTGGTGCGTTCTTTATAATGTTTAGTACTTATTCAAGCCTATGCCGCTCCCAAGCAGTACAAGTAAGTATATATGTAGGTGCTGTCTTAATAATATGCAAGCCGATTGTTGAAGGTTTATGACCCGAAACGTGTTGAGTTCCTTTTATATGATCGGGTTGACTTCATACAATAAAGGCTTTGTCGCAATGTTAATATCGAGTTACACTGACAATAGACTCTAGCAATATCGATGAAACAGGACACTGTATTTATATTGACACTGGATTTCTACGGAAGCTCGTTATTATCAGCATTAGACATCTGCAGTCGTTTGCACAAAGGTGTATTAAGCTTAAGTCTGACTTATCTTGGCGACGTCACAACCAAATTTTTTTGTTACGCAATACATTTAAGGCTGACTTAAGCTGAATGTAGCTTTGTGCAGCCAGCCCCCGAATTGAAGACCGAGTTTCGACCCGCCGGTAAAGATTCTTTATTAGCAAGTATGGAATTTTGACATAGACGATGTATGTGATTACAGCGACAGGGGCGCGGTACGTGTGTGTGTGTGTTGTAAGACGCGGGTCTCCGTGTGGGCTTCTGCTTGGTCAATCCTCAAGTACAAGCTATATAGGCTTTTGTAATCCTTAATTTGTTCACTTATATTAGCCATATTCGTGCCCAAGTGCTAATATGCTAATAGAGCATCCTTTTATTTATTTTAAATTCACATCGTAAGGAGGTGTATTCGCCGTCATATCAGATGAGCACAATGAACTTTACGCATGGAATGACTGTCACGTGACATTTGACAAACAGCGAGCGCCGCCATTATTATGAAGAGGAAACTACGGATGTGACGTTACAGGTAAAAAAAACCTCTGGTGACGTCATCTTCGGTCGTTCATTAGGGATGTCCCGAGATTGTTCATTGGTTGAGAATCTTGGATGGTTTGTCAAAAACATTTACAGCCGGCTGGGTCCTGTCTTATGAAACTGGCAGAGTTACGTCGGACGTAAATCCGTGTTACAACTACCCACGCCTTGACCGTAACTGGCCCATGTTGTAGGCCTATGTCATCTTTACGTCAGCTTTGTAAGACGGGGCCCTGTTCGTAAGGTACTGTTGAATGCATGTTGCCATGACAGTACGTTAGGCCTTGCACCTTGAGAAACAGCCCTCTTGGAGAGAAAAGAAAAAAGTAGTCAGCCAAAGGCATGACAAACCTAGCAATGCAGACGATGTTGCCAGCATAGTGAAATAGCATAATAGAAATACATACGGTTTTACTTTGATGACAACCATCAAAATACTTCAATATACACGTCAATTACCGCCAGTGACGTTCAAGCAAATAAAAAATGCAGATGTATGTCCTCAAGTGTTGCATTTTCGCCATGTTTTTAGAGCAATAATGACGTATTTTTTACAGCTCTCTAATGTATGATGGTAGATTTCATTTATGCGCTTACGAAGGGATAAAGCGTACATAACACAATTGTTTTAGACTACATGAACTCTGACAACTGTAGGCAAAACCTTTGGTTAAAAGGACACTGAACGGCATTGTGATTGATTTACGATTGTTAGAAAACCTGAAGTGGGTGTAATCTAATATGGAAATTACGATTGGCTGGTTGGCCTTTAGTTTTATAAATAAACGCCACCATTTAGTCGTTGTAAGCCTAACTTGGTGTACTTAATGGAACTGATGTTTCAGTTTAATAAGCGTTTTACTCGCGATCGGACAGAAATGAAATAATGTTTGGGTGATTGATTGATGTTTTACGTAACACTCCAAGAATATTTCAATTATATGGCGGCGTTCTTGGGTTTAGTGGAGAGGAAACCGGGCTCATTACCCGGAGTAACCCCCAAAACTCCCCCCCCCCCCCCCCGACCTTCGGCGAGTAACTGACAGTTCCACGACTGAGTGAAAAATCAACTCAGAATTGTTTTCAATTTTTAGTCTGAGTGTGATTCAAACCTGCGCCGCATCGATGGAAGGTCTGTGTGGGACTGAGGGATGATCACTCTAACTCACTGGACCACCGAGGCCCCTTATATTTTACAACGCATTAGGTCCTGCAAATACGTGTACTTCGCAAATGTCAGAAAGATTATGGTTGCGAGTCTATTTAAACTAAAGAAGTTTTAAATGGCCCCAAAAAGCTTCCATAGATGTAATCCTATACCCAAATAGAAGGGTACTGTTTCAGTTGTTGTGCTAGAAATGTATATCTTGCTGAGTGTCATTCGAATGAAAGGCAGTTCACAATGGTTAAGTTAAAATAAGCAGGTCCCGTCGTGTAAGACGACACCAACTTCGCAAAATGTAACAATGGGTGGGTGGAGTATGTTACAGTTTATTTCCATCCGATATCTCCATTCGTGCAGAACATGATTACCTGTTATTTATGTTAACTGGAAGTGACTTATCTTGAATGTATACGGAAATACATATTATAGGAAGCTTATCGAGCGTAAAGACTCTGACGTACAACATTCGTGCTACCATTCTTCAGGATATGGTTTCCAAATGTATATTATTACTCCTACGCTTCCTCCATTCCATACAGACAGATTGACTGATTGATGTTTTAACGCCGCACTGAAGATTATTTCACTTCTATGGAGGTATTGGCGGGTTTAGTGGGGGAGGAAATCGGGCGTATTGCGCGGAATCACCGACCTTCGGTCTATACCCGTATGTATAAAAAATGAATATTTCATTCTTCGAGTTCCTGTTGCACACTGGTAATATAGTTGTTATTTATATTTTTGCTGTAAACAATCCTAGTAATTTACCATTTGTTTGCGTTCAAAAGTGCTTATAAATATGTATGGCTCATATTAATATTTGAAGACCAACCAGAAACCTTTTGCCAATTACTTCCTAATGACGTAATTTAGTCGTCTACAAGGTGGAAGACTAGGCAAAGTGATATGCCTATTTGTACACGGGTGTTGCCTTTTACTACGGAAGCGAAGTAGGGCCAGGTAAAAAAAAAGTTTAGAATTCGGAGTTACTATCTCGTAAGATACTAACTCCGAATTAGAGCACCTAAATCGGTGTTGCTAACTTCAAATTACCCGCTAATTTGGAGTTACTAAGTCTGAATTAGCTACGTGGGACTTCGTTACTCCGAATTAGCCACGTGGGACTTCGTTACTCCGAATTAGCTACGTGGGACTTCGTTACTCCGAATTAGCCACGTGGGACTTCGTTACTCCGAATTAGCCACGTGGGACTTCGTTACTCCGAATTAGCCACGTGGGACTTCGTTACTCCGAATTACCCACGTGGGACTTCGTTACTCCGAATTAGCCACGTGGGACTTCGTTACTCCGAATTAGCCACGTGGGACTTCGTTACTCCGAATTAGCCACGTGGGACTTAGTTACTCCGAATAAGCCACGTGGGACTTAGTTACTCCGAATTAGCCACGTGGGACTTAGTTACTCCGAATTACCCACGTGGGACTTAGTTACTCCGAATTAGCCACGTGGGACTCCGAATTAGCGGCTAATTTGGAGTTAGTAACTCCGAATTAGGAGATAGTAACTCCTGATAATATGAACTAAATTCGCCCATAGTTACTCCGCCGAATTAGCTACGTGGGACTTCGTTACTCCGAATTAGCCACGTGGGACTTCGTTACTCCGAATTAGCTACATGGGACTTCGTTACTCCGAATTAGCCACGTGGGACTTCGTTACTCCGAATTAGCCACGTGGGACTTCGTTACTCCGAATTAGCCACGTGGGACTTCGTTACTCCGAATTAGCCACGTGGGACTTCGTTACTCCGAATTAGCCACGTGGGACTTCGTTACTCCGAATTAGCCACGTGGGACTTCGTTACTCCGAATTAGCCACGTGGGACTTAGTTACTCCGAATTAGCGGCTAATTTGGAGTTAGTAACTCCGAATTAGGAGATAGTTACTCCTGATAATATGAACTAAATACACTGCACTCAATGTCTGAATTCTACTGAATAAGAAAAATGTCTGCGCTGTGTTTGCCCAGTCGAATATTTCTATCATTACGTCACGACAACGTTGCATATCAAAACTGGCAAATAAACTAATAACCTAGGACGTTGTTATAATCATCTAATTAAATTTATATTAGTTTTTTAATCTCGCATTTCACGTGAACAGAAATTCACGTGATAAACTGCACTTTAATGACTGCCTGTAGACATAGCATTGGATCGATGTATCATCTGATGTCATTATACCTCATTAATATTCATTAGGCTTTACTCCCATTCCATTGGTACGTGCCGGGTCAGCATTTTTCGATGTATGACCTGGGGGCTGTTTCTCGACACAAACGTAACTTTGCGCCTGGGCCCTGTCTTACAAAGCTGGCGTGAGTTACGTCGGACGTAAATCAGTGTGAAAGCTATAGGAACTTACGCCCTAGTCGCAAACTGGTCCATGTGGTAGGCTTATGCGCAACTTTACGCCAGCAAGACAGGGCCCAGCAGGGCCCTGTCTTACAAAGCTGGCGTAATTTACGTCGGACGTAAATCAGTGTTAAAGCTATAGGAACTTACGCAACTCGCCCATGTTGTAGGCCTATGCGCAACTTTACGCCAGCTTCGTAAGACAGGGCCCAGGTCGTAACGTCATGGCAACATATAACTACAACATTACGTTACGACCAGGCGCAAAGTTACGACGGGCGTAAATGTGTTGAGAAACAGCCCCCTGGGCCCTGTCTTACGAAGCTGGCGTAAAATTGCGCATATGCCTACGAAATGGACGACTTGCGACTAGGGCGTAAGTTCCTATAGCTTTAACACTGATTTACGCCCGACGGAGAGGAGTCCGAAACAGATTTTTTATATGACGTCATTAAACGCGCAGTCTTGAATGGACATACTTGATCACGTCATATCTGTCGTCTCTTTCATTACCCAAACATGGCGCAAAGTTATCGCTTCGCTGCGAACTATCGGATCCGGAGTTGCAGACACTCAAAGGAAATCGAGACATTATTAACTCACGAAAATACTTCCAATCTGAAGAAATCGGTATAATAAAACACTTATTAACTCGCATCGGAGTCATTACCATGAATGCTGGAGCTGAGATGAGACGCTGCAAAGCTAACTTGACCGAGGCCGCAGGTGTAGGCCTATAATAAATGTATCAATCTATGATTCAAAATATATAGCTAGTCGCTTCGTGTTACACGAATGACGTGTCTGCTTTTTGCTTATGTTCATGACCCAATCTTATCACAATGGCCTAGCTGCTAAAGTGAACAAACTTCCTCCCCAACTGAAAAATACTGACTCTTTTTTTTTATTCAAATCTAAACTGAAATCATTCCTTTTATAATGACGAACATGCATACACTGTCGGAATAAATATATATATTGATTATTCACCATAAAACTGAAAACTCCACTGACATAATTACTCTTCTATTATAGGGATAGAACAGGCTCCATGGACATTGCTTTGTTTTTATAACGAGTTCTTCTAAAACTATTATTTGTACTTTTGTAAATATGACTGTTTTTTGTACTCTGTATATAGGTGAATCAATCAAAGTGGACTGTCACTGGGGTATTAGCTGCTGAATTAGTACATTAATCGGTTATTTGCCAATTCAGTAATTTCCCTGATGATGATTGCAAATTATTATTAGCTGCCTATTAGCAGCTGTACAAGTTTGGCTGGCTGTCGGTGGGTATATCAAATATATACACAAAGAACCCCCCCCCCCCCCAAGAAAGACTGCACCAACCGATAAAATCCTTGGTGCAGGGAGATTGTTGGCAAACTAATGTTGCAGAAATGATTGTGATCATAAAGGGCAACATGCAGGCGATAAGAAATTACCATTAATGGCAATAAGCAATGTATTCAGGGTATCGTTAGCCAAATCAAAAGTGTATTTTAACAAAATAAAAAGATGCTTGTAAGTGTGAAACTTCAGAGTCGATCTGGCTTCACAGGGCGAACATATTTAAGTAAAAATGTCCCTTTGAGTGTGACAATGCAATAAGTTTACAGGACGAAGAAGTAATAATTTCACAGATGACGAAGTAATAAGTTCACAGAAGACGAAGTAATAAGTTTACGGGTGACAGAGTAATAAGTTTACAGGTGACAAAGTAATAAGTTTACATGTGACGATGTAACAAAGTTACAGGTGACGATGTAATAAATTTACAGGTGACGAAGTAATAAATTTACAGGTGACGATGTAATAAATTTACAGATGACGAAGTAATAAGTTCACAGAGGACGAAGTAATAAGTTTACGGGTGACAAAGTAATAAGTTTACAGGTGACAGAGTAATAAGTTTACATGTGACAAAGTAATAAGTTTACATGTGACGATGCAATACATTTACAGGTGACGATGTAATAAATTTACAGGTGACGATGTAATAAGTTTACAGGTGACGAAATAATAAGTGTACAGGTGACGAAGTAACAAGCTTACAGATGACGAAGTAACAAGTTTACAGGTGACGAAGTAATAAATTTAAAGGGGACGAAATAATAAGTTTACAGGTCACGATGTGATACGTTTACAGATCACGATGTAATAAGTTTACAGGACGATGTAATAAGTTTACAGGTGACGAAGTAATAAGTTTACAGGTGACGAAGTAATAAGTTTACAGGTGACTTGTCTTGATTGCTGCAAACGAGCTCGGTGAATGATTAGTTTACGAAGTAATACATTTACATTCCCGTTGTTACACTGTACGTGATTTCCAAGCTTGTGTGAGTTCAAAACATTAAATTACAGAACATCAAAGGCTGTTTTATTTTATATATCAATTCTCTCTCTCTGCATTTTCTATTTGCGTTATTAGTTTTAGTTGAAAGAAATTATTTTGATGCATTTAATATGTTTCAACGAATTGTGCAAAAATAGCATATAGAGGTATTTATAGGGCGTGGGAAAAATTGGCTTTGTTTAGGTTGACATATATACACACACAAACAATGTGTCAAACATATGTATTTAGGAGCCTTTCTGTATGAATTGGAATTTGCGGTGTTTGACTTCTCGTTTTACTACCTAGCGATATAGAAGGTTTGGAAATAATAAAAAAATTGTTTCCAATAATATACCAGTGAACATATGACACGTGGATCGAAGATCCGGTTCACATTCATTCCGAATCTGCGACTTCCAAGCATTACACGTATACATCATATTACCTTTAAATACCCTATCCTTCTGATTTAAAAATATACATGTCTAGCGAAACTACTCTGACGAAAATTTAAGTTAACATTTAAATGTTAAATTCCTGACGGTCGTTTACAGTTTCGCGTATGCTGAAGGGCGAGCTCGTTAAGATTGATTGATTGATTGGTGTTTTAGATTATTTCACTTTTATGGCGGCGTTGCCAGTTTTAGTGTGGGAGGAAACCGGGCTCTGTGCCCGGAGGAAACCCACAACCTTTCGTTGTTAACTGGCAACCATCCCACATAGGTCGTTCGAGTGAAAACCCAGTCAGAAAATTTTCCATTTTATTTTTGGACTGAGGGGGATTTGAACCCGCAACCCATTGGTGGAAGGCTGTTCGGATTGAGCGTCCAACGCTCTACCTACTGAACGCTCTACGGAGGCTGAACTCTTAAGTGTTCAGATAAAATAAATCAAATTTCATTTTTGGGATAATGTTTTCCAGATTTGCACAAAGGTTTTGACCATTTTTGAAAATTTTCTAAAAGAAGTTATATAAGTATAAACATATTTATGTACAGGTTTATTTATTACGTGAAGATGATGTAAATAACATGCACGGAAACTGGAATAAATCTATTTATACTGGTAAACAAAACGTTTTGCTTTAAATATTTAATTTCTCCTGGACATTTATAGTTTGGCCTTTGTTGAAACTCACTATCAGAACAACTTAATTTGCGAATAACAGAATTCTGAAAAAATAGCAAGATAGGCCTAGTGTCAAATCCCTATGCTTCTACATGTTATTGACGAATAGTCAGACCACATATTTCGCCAATCTGACTTAAGTCAAAGTAATAAGTTGAAAAGACCAATGAGCATCTAGACTTTAGTCCCATTGATATTTCGCCGGACAATAAATCCGAAGCGCATGATAAACAATGATAAAAAAGTTCAGGATAAAATGAAGTTTAATATGTTTTTTAGCTAAGTAAAATAAAGCAGATGGGTGTATTCCAAAAGTAATGGTGTGATCTTGGTTGTTTCTCAACGCACTTACACCCGATGCAAGACCTAACTGTCATGGCAACAACGGTTATAGCTCCGGTATGTAGCGTTATTGTGAAGCCCGAAGGGTCACCGCTCCCAGCAGTGTTATGCCTAACTAAAGTTTCATTGGTCAGTAGGGGCCTGTTCGGTGGCCAATAGAATCAGATCAGTAGTTATTAGAATGATGAATCCAGGGCTGGATTTAGAGCCCCCCCCCCCCCCCCCCCCCCCCGAGAGTGAAATGCAACTAAGAACAACAGCAAGCTTTTAATATTAATATGTTTTTTTAGCTAAGTAAAATAAAGCAGATGGGTGTATTCTAAAAGTAATGGTGTGATCGTGGTTGTTTCTCAACGCACTTACACCCAACGCAAGTCCGATGCAAGACCTAACTGTCATGGCAACAACGGTTATAGCTCTGGTATGTAGCGTTATTGTGAAGCCCGAAGGGTCACCGCTCCCAGCTGGTTAGACCATTGTCTTCTACAATTACAACGGTTATGACCAGGCGTACAGTTACGACGGGCGTAAGCGTGTTGAAAAACAGCCACCATCTGTCTGGGCAGAACCCAGGGTCATAAGAGCCGCCCGTAATTGATTCCGAACACATCTTCTCGGTAACATAAAAACATCTTCTTCCGTTTTCTATGTTAGATATTGAACATTTCAAGTCGGGCCACTCTAATTTATTTGACACTAAAGGGTTGTCTCCCTTCAAGATATGTAGCCCATAAACACGCAACAAGCGAATGCATATGGGATTGTATATTAAAGTGGCATGAGCTGCCAAAATTCACACTTTTTTCATAATTTCTGATCGTCTCGACAGTAAGAGACTTTGAACACCATCGAAAAATTAAATGATTGGCGTTGGAATGAGGAAAATCCATGCAGTATGTGGACTGTATGAACCCGAAAATGTGTTCGAACAGTAAACAAAATTTATAACCGGGACGATCATTCATTCATTCTAAGCCAAAGTTAGTTCAAAACAATACTTTATCGTACATTTTTGAGACTAGAAGCACTAAAAAGCTTCTGAATTATACGCCTTGAGAAAAATAGATAATAATTCCAACATTCTGTTTTAATGTCAAAATATCAACATTTTGGCAGCTCATGCCACTTTAAAAGTGACATGAGCTGCCAAAATTCGAACTTTTGTCATAAATTCTGATTGTCACGACAATAAGAGGCGTTTAAAGTCATCGAAAAAATAAATGATTGACGTCACGTGCTGTACGAACCGAAATGGTGTCGTAACAGAATGTTCATTCATTCTTACTACTTCACTTTATTCTACACTCTCGAAACCAGTGGCGCTTATATTTGCTCAAATAGTTCTTGAGTTATTATTGCTCACATAGTTTCTGAGTTATTATTGCTCTAATATTTTCTGAGTTATTATTGCTCTAATAGTTTCTGAGTTATTATTGCTCACATAGTTCCTTAGTTATAATCGCTCAAATAGTTCCTGAGTTATAACTGCTCAATTAGTTCCTGAGTTATAATTGCTCAAATAGTTCCTGAGTTATAATTGCTCAAGTAGTTCCTGAGTTATAATTGCTCACATAGTTCCTGAGTTATAATTGCTCAAATAGTTCCTGAGTTAGAATTGCTCAAATAGTTCATGAGTTATAATTGCTCAAATAGTCCCTGAGTTATAATTGCTCAATTAGTTCCTGAGTTATAATTGCTCGATTAGTTCCTGAGTTATAATTGCTCAAATAGTTCCTGAGTTAGAATTGCTCAAATAGTTCATGAGTTATAATTCCTCAAATAGTTCCTGAGTTATAATTGCTCAATTAGTTCCTGAGTTATAATTGCTCGATTAGTTCCTGAGTTATAATTGCTCAAATAGTTCCTGAGTTATAATCGCTCAAATAGTTCATGAGTTATAATTGATCAAATAGCTCCTGAGTTATAATTGCTCAATTAGTTCCTGAGTTATAATTGCTCAAATAGCTCTTGAGTTATAATTGCTCTAATAGTTCCTGAGTTATAATTGCTCAAATAGTTCCCGAGTTATAATTGCTCAAATAGTTCCCGAGTTATATTTGCTCAAATAGTTCCGGAGTTATATTTGCTCAAATAGTTCCGGAGTTATATTTGCTCAAATAGTTCCTGAGTTATAATTGCTCAAATAGTTTCTGAGTTATAATTGCTCAAATAGTTTCTGAGTTATAATTGCTCAACTTTTGTGGGTTTTGATGCTCATGGAGACCTTACCGCACATCTTCAAGATTGATATGCTTATAGTAGAGGAAAACTTTTATTTTATACTCCTTGAGAATCAAAAAAACATAATTAGCTAATTCATCGAAAAATTACTTGAGGTACTTGATTTAAATAACCGGGACGACCATTCATCCATTCATTCTAAGCAAAAGTTAGTTCAAAGCAATACTTTATCCTACATTCTCGAGACTAGAAGCACTAAAAAGCCTCTTAATTATACGTCTTGAGAAAAATGGCCAACAATTTCATCATTCTTTTTTAACGTCAAAATATCAACATTTTGGCAGCCCATGCCCCTTTAAATTCTATTGATATTTTGGTATATTTCTATGCCATAGTTTATGTTTATTCACACGGGATTTAGAAAGTCTAAATAAAGAAAAGAATGTGACAAGCGCTGACACCGTGAAGGGTTTAACAATTCAAAGGATGTGTTAAATGGGCTGATGAATTGATCACTTGACGAAAATAGAACACAAAACAGAGCGAGTCTCAATAGAGTTTTGGAGAATTTAAATATTCCGCCCTCGATCATTGAAATTTGATTTTGGTTCAAGTGCTTCAAAATGATACCCCTACAAAAGGGTTTGAATGGTCTTTTTAGCGGGTAACCGTATTCCTTAGAATAACTTACCTGAAAAAAATGTATATGTGTTGCGGTTACAATAATGATAGCTTCTCGTGCATTAACATAACTTTATATCGGTGATCATTGGGCTGTACTGCCTCGTTTTACTAAAGCCTCATAAAACGCCCATTTCATTCCTGACCGGCAACTAAGTAAAACAGGATGCGACACACGTGTGAGGCTAATTTACATGAGGCATGGGTTGCCAGGAATAGTTTATTTATTTTAAGGGTAACCCACGGGAGCAAGTCCCATTAACGGGGCCCTAGCTATTTTTCTACATGGAACAAAGCAAGTTACGTTGATGGGAAGCAGTGTTATGCCTAACTAAAGTTTCATTGGTCAGTAGGGGTCTACTCGGTGGCCAATAGAATCAGATCAGTAGATATTAGAATGATGAATCCAGGACTGTTGAGAGGGCGCCCCCCCCCCCCCCCCCCCCCCCTATCGGCCGGCCAAAAAGAAAAAAGGAAAACAGAAAAAGAGAGTAGGAAAACGAAAACATCTTACATTACAATACCATGAAGAAAGAAGCTTTATATGGAGCTACGATCACATTTAAATGTTTCGTTTAATTGCCTCATTGGTACCGGCAGTGTCTATATGTGTTGTATATGTGTTGTATAACACCAGGTTCTTGGAGAAGTGGTAAGGAGAGTGCGGGTGTGTGTTGGGGGGGGGGGGGGGGGGGCGCAAAGCCACACGAAGCTATAAGCGATGTGCACTGGTAGCGTTTTCGGGGGAGGGACGGAGAGTGAAATACAACTAAGAACAACAGCAAGCTTTTATTCACTATACTTAATGCATTTAATCAATATATTATTACACTAATGTTTCAAATATAATTTCTGTTGTTTCACCAAAAGGGAAATCGCAAAATTTTCGCCACTTCGCCGCAAATCGTAATCATTTACACTAATGAAAATCTACTGTAACTGGAATTTACCCAGCTTTTAATACGAAGAAATCTTCTACGTTTTTTAATTCGGCTTCATTATTGTTGTTGAGTATCACTAATTTGATTTCTAACATTATATCATACACTATAATCATAAAATCGATATTTAGCGTATGTTTTAGTTATTAATAGCATGCTGTTACTGTACAATATTAGTCGTAGTGGAAAAGGAAAAACAATTTGTTTATCCTCGTAATATTACAATTTAAGTCCACTGTTCGCTTGTTATCGTAATTATCACGCTTATGATGTAGGCCGACTTAAATCCCCCATTGGACCTTCCCGTGGATAACTATTCAGACGTCAGACGTGGTTCTGATCTAAAACATCTTTCTGGTAGACCCTTGTATATTTTTCCTCGCCATACGGGTTATATTTATGAAGATATACTCTAAACTAGAGATTTAGTGATTGCACGCAAACACTGGAGATGGCTCCGCGATTGACAAGGGTATTAGAGCCGACAGTGTGATTTGAGAGGTGACATAAAGAAGAAATGAAACAATAAAGATGATGTATGATATTCTTGGTATTTTTAGCATTACAATGGTGATGGCCTGGTGTTGCTACATCATCTGTTTCAAAAATTTCACGGCGTAATGTGTACGCTTCAGTTTTATTACTTGGACGTAACAGGTCATTTTAAAGGCGTAAAATACGCCGATACGCCCCTTATCTAGTATGCTTCATGGCAGCCGTATTGTATTGGACACATGGCTGAAAATTGATCCCAATCGCCCTTTCCTCAATGTCAAGGCACACCCCAGGTTTGATATTGGATTGCGCAGATCGCTGAAAATCAATCCCAACCGTCCTCTCAATAATGTCAAGGCACACCCCAAGTTTGAAGTTCATCGGATGAATCATCCACAAGTTATTGCCCGGACAAGAAAATCATGCTCATAATCCAATATGACGGATAGCGGCCATATTGGATTGCGCACATTGCTGAAAATCAATCCCAACCGTCCTCTGCCCGATGTCAAGGCACACCTCAAGTTTGAAGTTGATCGGATTAATCATTCATGAGTTATTGCCCAGACAAGAAAATCATGCTGATAATCAAATATGGCCGATTGCGGAAATCCTCTCGCCGATGTCAAGGCACACCCCAAGTTTGACGGTGATCGGATAAATCATTCATGAGATATTGCACGGACAAGAAAAACATGGTGATAATCTAATATGGCCGATAGCGGCCATATATTGGACTGCGCACATTGCTGAAAATCAATCAATCCATCCTCTCACCAATGTCAAGGCACACCCCAAGTTTGAAGTTCATCGGATGAATCATCCACAAGTTATTGCCCGGACAAGAAAATCATGCTCATAATCCAATATGACGGATAGCGGCCATATTGGATTGCGCACATTGCTGAAAATCAATCCAAACCGTCCTCTGCCCGATGTCAGGGCACAACCCAAGTTTGAAGTTGATCGGGTGAATCATTCATGAGTTATTGTACGGACAAGGATGGAAAGACGGACGGACGGACCAACAGACGAACGGACGGACGGAAAACCCATAAATATAATGGCTCCGCTTTCGCTTTGCGGAGCCATAAAAATAATGTCTAGTTTTACACGCCGAAATGGCTTAGAACGCATCTCCGGCGATCTAGGATCCCAGAACCCACGCATCATTGTGCTGTGATAGTTTTTCTTTGGCTACTTTTGCATTTGGGATATAAAATCAATATCACAACAGCAAGGACCAGCTATGCCAGTTAAACTATCAAAACATGATCCACAGACAAGACAAAGATGCCATTTTCCGTGTACAAATCCAACATCAAAGCGCAACATACTACACCATTAAGAATTCGGGTAGGGTCTCACAAAGTGAAATTCGTGCAAATTAATTTGATTTATCCGTAACTCTATTTTCGATTGCACTCTCAGCACTCCCCCCCCCCCCCCCCCCCCGTCAATCCTCAAACCACCTCCGGACACACTTGAAAATACTGACAGTTAGAACTTGCCCCCCCCCCCTTTTTACAAAATCCTGTATCCGCCCCTGTTCTTCACAACTAGGTTAAATTGATAGAAGTTAATAAGAAAATAAAAAGAACGATAACCCAGTGAGGTCTTTTACACAACATCCTCCAGTTAGATATATGGATTTTTCTGTAACATTACCTAATTTGGCACGTCAGCCACGCAAGACAGTTTTTGATGATATACATGTTTTCGTTTTTTGCGATACCAGGAAAATTCTATCGGTTCAATATTTTCTTAATTTATCACAGAAATTAAGCTCTCAAACCTGAATAATCAACACACCCCCCCCCCCCGCCCACCGCGCCCCGTCCCACCCCACCATACCACCCGCCCCGCCTCAGAAACCAAATGGGCGACCAGACAACCGCCTTGTCTCTCCACATATAACAGAACAATCTAACGGTCAAGTGTATTTCTAAGTGCACTGACCCCGCTAATCGATCTTAATTATAATCACATCACCATATTAAATATAAATCGTGATTCTGATTTTAGACCTGTCAAGTTGATTGTTTGCCGGCAATATGTGAATCAATAAATATACACACTGAGCTAATCATACAATGGTAAAATGGTGCGTGTTTAAACAAGACACACAGAGACACACATATCTGACTATTATATAGCCGTTCTTGAAAGCCCGTTAAACGTTAAGACCTAACGATTGGAAAGACATTGAGACAACCGTGTAACACGAATGCTGTAACAACGTGTCTGTAGAATGAGCTATGTCACGACTTTAATATACGTTAACATTCGCGCCGTGCCATTTCCCCGTAGTTCCATTTCTCTACGAGATATTGAACACAAACGAGCCATTCAATCAATGTTTACACTGATTTGTGAATCCAAATACATGTAGTTTATATTGGGACTTACTGATAAACATGTGCCGGTTCGACCAACTGTTAAGTCTTTAGCGAAAAGACACCCAGCGAAGAAACACCCAGTGAAGATAAACCGACGCTTTAACAACGGTTGGTTGTTTTAGCTTATTGGCGCGTCCATTCAACAACGGTGTTTCCTAACGTACTTGTTAACCGACAAAGAGAGAATTAGGAGTAATGATGTTCCTTTCCAATCAACATAAAGCCTTGGGCAGTATATTGGACATTATCTGTCAAACCTACATGTAACCCCTTTAGCTTTATACACCTGTGACAATCATCATGGATAACGACGGGTTTTATTACTGTGGTCAAAGTTTTATCAGAGTGAAATACGGAGGTAGGTAAACTATTGTCAATTGTAGTTATCTTACGTTCGTTTCTGAATTCCAACGTCCGTCCGTCCGTCTGTCTTTCGATGAATCAGGTACCAACCGACAGTCGGAGGTTTCATGCTGACAAATCTCACGAACCCCCCCCCCCCCCAACCACCCCCACCACCCACCCACCAACACTTTTAGCCTGGCAACGCCGCCATCTAAGTTAAGTAAGCTTGAGTGCGGCGTAATTCATCAACCAATCAACACGCACACACACTTCGCCTGATAAGTGAAATAATCTTGAGTAAGACGTAATTCTTCAAACAATCAACACGCACACACATTTAGCCTGATAAGTGAAATAATATTGAGTACGACGAAATTCATCAATCATTGAATCAATCTACGGATCAAACGAAGGAGAGAAATGTTCATTCAATTATCAAAACCCGTAATAAATCCGATTATTCGGGCTATTATAATCAATTGATACGATGATGGCCATCGGGAAAGTTGTTTGTCATTCACGTCAGTATCCCACTCTGAAACTTCGGGGATTTACGTGTGTGTCAAAGCCGACCGGTAGCGAGCGAAGATAGCCGAATGATGTTCCGAGTGGTCAGTACCCATGTTCTTTCAAACGAGGCCTCTACAGGTATGAAAGGTCACCTGCAGTAGTTTGGTGCACGTGCACTTGTTACCAAGAAAACAAAGTCTCTTGGACTACTGTACACAAACAAATACTTCTTCAAAAGAAGCTAATCATTGTCTCTAATCTGTAATTTTTCTGTAATTCGAACCAGTAGTTAATTGAATCGTGAAATAAGCTACGTTAAACACATATAAAGTTTCATGCTAAACAAGAGGGTGTTTTGTTAACGTTCTTTTCACAGTCCTCACAGTATTTTTGGTCTGTATTCAAACTCCGGCTAATAGGTCTATGTCTGACAAAAATAATAGGCCAAACGTCCACATACATGTAATTAGTACTAGAACATGATGAACGACATGCTAAATTAGATTAACACGATTAAGGTTACGGCAGCTGTAAGTCTACGACCTACAAATTTACCCCGAGGTATCGCAATATACGACACGATAACAGACATACAGGTGACGTCATTTAGAACGTTTTGACGATGTTGCAATTCCATTCGAAGTATGTAGTTCCACACGTCAGAAAAACAAAATATACACAATGATTGGTTGAGAAAAATAATGATTACATTCTAAATTCTAGATACAAGTAGATCTAGTACGAAACTTTCCACGGTTTCTATTTCACTATGGTAGATTCAAACCAGCTACCCATTGGCACAATCACGCATACATTCATATTCATTGGTTTGGGGTGGTGCGGCAATCGTATTCTCGCGAAATCTCCTTTAGACGTGGCTAAGATAGAAGCTGGAATCTGGCCTTTAGGACTAGGGTAACTTCTAATTTTAGATTGGTGGTGAGGCTCACTCCCTTGCTCAATCTAAAATTATAAGTTACCCTAGTCATAAAGTCTAGATATCTTAGCCACGGCTAAGGGAGATCTCGCGAGAATGCGATTGTCTCTTGCTGGATTGGCGGTCATTATGAGTAGTCTTCATTCAATTGTGCATGGGTTCGAATCCCAATAAGCCCCCCCCCCCCTTAGAAATCTAGCATGTATGTGAGTGAGAAACACTAGGCCTATACATATACATATTTTAGAATTCAAAACGGCCTATTATACCTTCTGGACTAAAATAACTATGCAGGCTGAATCCGCAAGCGATAAAAAAATATATTTATAACAAAATTAAATGCAAAACAAATCCACTGAGTTATTATTTACAGTATGAATGTGACTGCCAACCAAATAGCTATACAATGAAATTTCTTCTTGTTTAAATACAGATTTTGTTTTTATTATATGTGATTTGCTCTTGTCTGTTTGTTTATTTATTGAAGACAATCAAGAAGCGTTATTTAACCCCTGGTGTTCAACAACTACATTTATTGAATGGATGCGTAAGAAATGTGACTGTGACGATAACGGTATGTTCTAAAACTGAATCAGTGTGCTATTCGAAATTAGTATTTCATGCATATGAACGATAGTCGTCTGATTATTTGAGGTTGGATCCTTTTTTCTAGATTAGCAGTTGTGTTTCTTGCACAATTACAAACGGCAGCTTTATAGCGTGTGTTCGAACGACCTATGTAGGATGGTTGCCAGTTACCACCGGAAGGTCGTGGGTTTCCTCCGGACACAGAGCCCGGTTTCCTCCCACAATAAAACTGACAACGCCGCCATATAAGTGAAATAATCTCGAGCGCGGCGTAAAACACCAAACAATCAATCAATCAATATAGCGTGTGGTCGCCTTCGGTAGGGTTGAAAATATTGGAATGGTTTTACCTATACCCGTCATGGGGTTGCGAAGGGGCCCCGGTGGCTCAGTCGGTTAGATTCATAGTCGCTCAGTCTGACAAAAGCTTCAAATCTCGCTCAGACCAAATAAAAATTGAAAAATTTCTGAGTGGATTTTTCACTCTATCGCTGCGCCGCCATATAAGTGAAAAAATCTTGAGTGCGGCGTAAAACATCAACCAATCAATGAACCTGTGGGTGAGAGAAACAACAGTTATCGCCATCCAATAAAACGAGACGTTGTTATCCCTTCGTAATCCGTCACTTTATTTGTATCCGTTCACCTTAAAGTGGCATGAGCTGCCAAAATGTTGACATTTTGACGTTAAAACGGAATATTGAAATTACTGGTTATTTTTCTCAAAACGTATAATTCAGAAGTTTTTTAGTGCTTCTAGTTTCGAAAATGTACGATAAAGTATTGTTTTGAACTAACTTTGCCTTAGAATGAATGAATGGTCGTCCCGGTTATCTAAATTTTGTTTACTTTTCGAACACGTTTTCGGTTTGTACAGACCACATTCTGTATGGATTTTACTCATTCCAATGCCAATCATTTAGTTTTTCGATGGCCTCCAAAGCCTCTTACTGTCGTGACGATCAGAAATTATGACAAAAGTGTGAATTTTGGCAGCTCATGCCTCTTTAAGATAAAGTTTAGACAGTAAAAACTAATACACAAAGAAGCAAAAGCTGCTCGTCCTAGTCGCGCAACACGAATCATGATCGAAGATGATTATAAATCTAAAAACGTTTTTTTTCTCAAGATAAGAAAAGACTGCTGTATGGATTATTGATTTTTTGTCTTCACTTTTAATTTAAAGATGAAAGTTAACGTATTTTACAGTGTATTTATAAAAAACAATGTAATAAAATAAATCTGTGTAATTTAACATTTTGTGTTTTCAGATATGATTGATTTAGTCGATCTTGATGGCCAAGTGAAATATCTATCAGCCAAAGAAAAGGACTACGCATGTGATGTCGTTAACGGGAGAGAAACGTACATCTTAATCCGAATAGAAAGTAAGTTATACGAATTACATATAGATACATGTTTTTACACAGGAGACCTACTGTAGGTAACGACTACCATTTACACATATTATCAAGTTTGAAGCGGTTTGTTTAAAGGCCCACTTGCCACTTGGCTTTTGAACATTTGTTAAGAAAACCAACTTACTTGAGCTTACTACGACTAAAACCACTGAAATTAATACATGTCCAGTTCGGTTTAGAATGCAGAAAAACAAACGAAGAATCGAAGCCTGATTACAACAACAACGATCAGTGTCGGTTAACTTAGTGGTTGGATTATCCTCATTTCAGGCCTTTTATCTGTGGTTTACACTCAAAAAATTATCGGCAGACTTTTCGAGTCACTCTTAACAGATCGTCAGTCTGTATTTCTCAGATAAAGTACGTAAAATTATGCTGTGCCGTTAGATCAATCACACGACTCAAACACTGGGGCGCTTGTGCGCATGTTCAGGTTGGGGGTTTGTTAACATTGCAGGTAGGCCTACTTAATAAATCTAATGTTTAATTTCAAATTAGAAATACCAAATGATGCCAAAACTTTCTATTTTTGGTAAAAATAGAAAGTTTGTAACTTTGTCTGGAATAAATACAGAAAACCGCCCACTGTTTTTTTTATGTAAACAGTATTTTGGATTTTCGCGGCAAGTGTGCCTTTAAGGCCTATTTGCTTGTTGCGTGTTTTTTTTTTAATTGCGTTTCACAGTAAATATACTGAAACCTTCTGCTACGTCAAAGGGAAATCACTCGTGAAATACCTAAATAACGAGTTTATTCCCTCTGCTTCTTTTTCAGAACAAGGGGAAAACGAACCGTCAAAATACATTTCTTTGCTGAAAAACTTGGATAAACTCAATCCGGAGCTTATGGGTAAGAAAGGTCTTATGCTAAAATAATCTATAGATATAATGTATGTAATCAAAGAAATGCTTACTTCCTGTTTTAATCAGATTAAATTTTCATCCTGAACAGGTCAAAACTGAGGTGTGATTGTAATTAAAGTTTAGATTTTGTTAAAACAAAATAAATGGGTCATCATATGAAAACTGGGTAAATTGGCATGATTAGACGTAGCCAAAACTTTGACCATACTCAATAGCTCTCGTTTATGTAAAAAAAAAACAGGGGCCTGTTTCACAAAGCGGCGTAGCGTAAGTTTTCACGTAACTGCCATAGCAACGTATCTCTACAGTATGGGTTGCTAGCTATGACATATACGTGAAAACTTACGCTACGCCGCTTTGTGATACAGGCAAAGAGAGTAGATTGATAAGAGCATTGCCGGCATGTTCTTCTGCCCCCCTAGCGGAAGGGTGTTACGACTGTACACGATTCGACTGTAGGGTGCCCCCTACAGAAAGGAGGTTCCTAATAATCGAATCGTGTCAGTTCGAATTCAATATGGCGCGGACGAAGTGACCACTCTTGTCAATCTACTCTCTTTGATACAGGCTCCTGAGCTATTGAGTTTGGTGAAAGGTTTAACTAGAATAGACGCAGTAAAGCAGTGGTCACGAAGCGTTTTCAAGAGGGCGGAGGTTGACTATTCCAGGTCAAGAGGCGAGGGTCTAGCCCGAGCTTCCGACTCCAAAAATTTGTCAGAAATCCGGACTACGGTCCAGGAAGCTGGAAGCTTCTAGGCCCTACATGATCGGAGAGGCGATTTCTGAGTTTTGCTAGGGATAGAAATCAACAAATTTTTAATTACTTTTGATAACCGCTTTTTTATTATTTATACACAAGTGAAAACTAGGGATTTCCTTCACTCAGAAATGTTATATTTCACTGCAGTGCAATAACACTTTTTGTTATTTAACTGCACGTGGCGAAGCCGCTGACGTCGTCGGACCTAGGGGAACGTGGGGCAAAACGGACCACTTAACTTTAGAGCATTTGATAGATAAAAGTATAATGTTTTCCTGTGGCTCAGGTACTGGGTATCTACAAATACGACTAGTTCTGTGGGAAAAAGTGAACAAAACTCATCAAACACAAAAAATAAAACGAAAATATGAAAAACTATTTTTTTTTCAAACAGACCGTTTTGCCCCATAGGTTGGGGCAAAACGGACCCACGGTACCGTTTTGCCCCACTATCCAAATACCTGTATGGTAGGCCTATATATATATATATATATAACCGTAGGCCTGCACTGGTATTTAATTATGTATACGCTAATCCTCAGCCTGGAGTCACAGTAAGCGTAATATTATTAGATGATTGTGCATGCTTGTATTCACGCAAGATGAGTTTAATACCTATAAATGAAAAAAATGCCAAGGAAAACAGAAAGGCTTTTTATTGTGATTTGATCGACTTGAAGATGTGCTTTTAATTGATACTTAATTTGTGATTTTCAGATGTACAGTTGAATATTAACAACTAGTTAGAAAAGTCACAAATAAATTCCTTCTGGTTTTCTTCAACTCCACCGCAAGCCGTGTGGGCCCATTGTAGACTGATCATGCACTGACTCATTCCGTCACTATAGTTAGCACAGTAAAGGCACGCGGTGCCATCTAATGAATCTACCTCAGTGGGACACTCTTTAGCAGGTTAACCAGATTTTTTACTTTGGCCTCCCAATAGCAAACTGGTTCATGTTCTTTGACCGTCTTATAAGCATTGTTTGGGTACCCCATATTGAGTGCGGAAGCATGCCGCCGGTCCCCCGTCTCATTGGTCTCCCGTCTCATTAGTCCCCCGTCTCAATAGTCCCCCGTCTCATTGGGCACCCGTCTCAATAGTCCCCCGTCTCATAGGGCACCCGTGTCAATAGTCCCCCGTCTCATTGGGCACCCGTCCCAATAGTCCCATCTCATTGGTTAAAGGAAAAGGAAATGTAAAAAACAAATATATGCCACTGGAAAGAGTGACCTTTTATACGAATGTGGAAGAAAGTAACACATATTTATCCTTTACCGTAAGGGAGCAAATCAAAAGCGAAATATTCACAACCTTCTGTTAGTGGGCGGCGCCATTTTGGCCAGAACGAATCCTGAGCTCTTGCGCAGCTAGAGGTAAGAAAAGAGGGACATGGTTTGAAGGTAATGTTTGCCAGGAATGTAGCTGAGAGCGTTGGATCCCCAATCCGGAGTTTTCCAAGTATACCACTAGGGGCTTGTCTAGGGGCATCGGAGCCTCAGGGGCCTATAGGCGGCCCCTGGACCTGTGTTGGCTGTAATAGTCGGACCCCCTCACTTTAAATTTCCTTCCGGCGCCGCTGTAGGCAAAGTCTAAAACCGAACGTAGTTTGAGTCTTTATGGATTTTTATTTTCCAAAAGACAGATGGGATTTTGTTCTTAGACAGTCTTAATAATATATAAAACTGTAACTGTAGCAAAAAGAGAGGGGGGGGGGGGGGGCGAAAAGATATCTCCGCCCCCTCTGCCCTCCCGGTTCTGACGCCTATACAAGGGGTTTACACCTTTTTCCGAGACCATGCAAGCCACGTTCTAATAGGTCATGAAGGTCGATGATAGCGCACCAAGATCGCTTCGCTGTGAGAAAAGTTCTTTGCCGAACGACGCTTTGGATCGTGGCACACATCATGAAAGTGAGAAACGGGGGACCAATGGGACGGGGGACCAATGAGACGGGGGGCCATTGAGAAAACAATGAGACGGGGGACCAATGGGACGGGGGACCAATGAGACGGGGGACTATTGAGAGACCAATGGGACGGGGGACCAATGAGACGGGGGACCATTGAGAAAACAATGAGACGGGGGACCAATGGGACGGGGGACCATTGAGAAAACAATGAGACGGGGGACCAATGGGACGGGGGACTGGTCAATGAGACGGGGGACTATTGAGAGACCAATGAGACGGGGGACTATTGAGAGACCAATGAGATGGGGAACTATTGAGACGGGAGACCGATGAGACGGGGGACTATTGAGAGACCAATGAGACGGGGAACTATTGAGACGGGAGATCAATGAGACGGGGGACTATTGAGAGACCAATGAGACGGGGGACTAAAAAGACGGGGGACTATTGAGCGGACCCCAATGAGTGCTAGCTTTATTGAACCCCATTCCATTTCTTACGGCCTCAATGGCCTTATCCATGGATGATTTATCCCATCTATTTCGGTCTGACTTTCTTGAATAGTTTCGTACCATTTTATCTAAGCTGAAACCAAAGTGCATAAAATATAATTAAAAGACAAATTTATTCCAAACCTCTTAATGGGCCAGTTTGTCGGTAATTTGCAGCATTATATTTTTATTCAAATTAACTTCAAGTTCAACATCGGCGTGTATTAAAAGAGTGTGTAGGACCTATGACTGAAAATTGAACTAGTATTTTCAATAATTAACTCACTTTCCGAAAATTATAGATGACGTGCTAAAAATACATATGGGGTAAAACGGACTGCTGGTCCGTTTTGCCCCACATCACAAAAGTCCGTTTTGCCCCCAACCTATATTTTGAACTTTCCCGCCTCACTACTAAAAGTAGGTCAAAGACAGCTGATCTGCTCTGTGCAGACGACAACTTGACCATGCAACCCCAACTATAAGCCTATCAACATCTCTAATTTGCGTAATTTTCTGCGTTAGTGGAGAAGACAAAAATTGTCTTACCTTAGATCGAACTACCCCGAATACTACACAGCAGTGTGTTTTCAAAACAAATAGCTGAAATCCCATGAAATTTTGTATGCTGCCTCCCCGCGAGTTTGCTGCATGAAAACAACCGGCTAAATAGAGGGCAGATAGGTAATGTCTGCCGACAGCTCAAAGTCCGTTTTGCCCCCAGGGTCCGTTTTGCCCCACGTTCCCCTACTTCTTTCTTGTCTACCGACGTCTGCTGTACAACAACAACAGTACATAGGATTTCGATAGGCTAAATGAAGCCTTTTCAGTCATATTTAGCATTAAGATAAATAAATTACAGCTGAAAACACTAAATTGATTCAATAGAGGATCGGCTTACCACTCTAAGTCAAAACGATAAAACAAAACTTCATAATCGATCGTCTGTTGGCAGCATGGCTTCGGAGAATCGGACCACTGCGTGTAACGAGTAACTGTACTTGCCATTCATTGATGCGTTTAAAGTGGCATGAGCTGCCGAAATTCACACTTTTTTCATAATTTCTGATCGTCACGACAGTAAGAGGCTTTGAAGGCCATCGAAAAACTAAATGATTGGCGTTGGAATGAGGAAAATCCATACAGTATGTGCCCTGTACGAACCGAAAACGTGTTCGAAAAGTAGCAAAATTTAAATAACCGGGACGACCATTCAATCATTCTAAGTCAAAGTTAGTTCAAAACAATACTTTATCGTACATTTTTGAGACTAGAAGCTCTAAAAAGCTTCTAAAATAGCCGATAATTTCAACATTCTGTGTTTACGTCAAAATATCAACATTTTGGCAGCTCATGCCCCTTTAAACAATGTAAAGTAATTTCAAATATAATTTTTTATCCTGGTGGCTGGTGCTCTGCAGAGTTAAAATCCATGGAGTTCGATTTAATTTCTTTTCTACATGAAATATCGCGAAAAACTTCAGGGACAAAATGGCCATTCAAATGACCACAAATCTGACAGTTGATAGTCACGTGAGAAGAACAGACATGCTGTTGTTTCATTGGTCAGCGATATATATTCCTACGTTTGCTGAAAACCTAATCCGTCATAAATTTGTTGATACTTTCTTTTTTATAATTGATAAATTTATACTTAATAAACAATCTCCAGCCTAAAACATGATAGTATAAATAATAAACAGAATATTGTACAGGCGGAGGGATAACCCACTCGACGCTTCGCGTCCCGTGGGTTATTCTCCGGCTTTCACTCGAAAAAATATAAGTGCTATTCAAACACAACTGTTCAATATCCTCTATTTATTTCATTTTTTAACTGAATAAAGATTGAGCAAGCTTATGAAATTTCTAATATTTATAGTTAATAAATGTCCATTAAATGGTGCAAAAGTTTTGGATTTTTCCATAGTAAGTAAAGTTTCAATTATAGTAACGTTTTTTCCGATTTTCCGACACCCGATTTATCTGTAAGAGTCGATCATAGGTGATAACATAGGTGTTGAAAATAGGACAAAATTGAAAAAAAAAAAATACAGATTCAAAAACAAAAATTGTAGACTTTTTAAAAAGAACATGGCGACCAAGTATTTTAGAGTAAAACAATATAACTTTAGACCATATTTTAGAATGAAGGCTTGTTACATTTATAGGCCTACTTATTTTCCCGAGAAAATATGTTTTTATGTTCCACGTAGGTAAACTGACAGATCTTTCCAAGCCAACCAAAGGCAAAAAAGACCGCAGAAGAAATACAAGATCGAAAGGCCGGGATTCGCCATCAAAACGACCGACAAGCAGCGGGGAAAGAAAAGCCAAAACGAAATAATCCGCGGATTCCGACAGGAAAAGATTATCTCCCTTGAAGCCATATGAAAGCACGTGTGTAATAACCGGCCATATTGAATTGTATTTCCCCGAAAACGTGGTGAATCGTCATCAGGAACATAGATGTGAAAAAGGAAAACGCACCTATAATTTCATTACTCAACAGATTTACATGAACGAGATACAGAATATAGAGTACATATCGGATGAAAGATCAATGCTAAAACTTTAAAACACGCATTGTTATTCCAAGATGGCATCTCATTGGATCCGTAAAAGCATGCATGCCTACTTGAGTTAAAAGTGACATAACTACTAAAACTATTGGAGTGATGATTTGTACTGACGTGGGCACTTAAATGAATAACCGTTCGACCTGGTTATTCAAACTTTGTTTACTTTTCGAACACAATTTGGTTCAAACTTCAAACTTTATGAACTTTCCTTTAGTGCTTCAATGACCTTCAAACCCCCGAATTGTGTAGAGGCCAGATATGAACAAACCCATGGCATGTTCATGCAGCCAAATTGCTGTTGAATGGCGACTGGTCTGTGTTTTACAATTAGCCTAAAATGCATCGTCGGAACCCACTCACTGGGACAAGTGGAACCAAATCCGTCGTTTCTAATTTAATATGCATGTAGACTTTGATTGGTTCCGCCAAAAAAGGTGAGCTCGTTGAGAATTTAACCCTCGGTATCCGAGGATGTCTAAATGATGAAATTTGTCTTTGGGGGAGGGGAAGGGGGCAGCGGATTATGTTGAAAACGTAAGATCAGTGGGACATAGAGAGAAGATAACCTGTAGGCCTACCATTTGCTAAATTAATATTTTTTAATTTTTTAGAATTAATATTTGTACATAACAAATTTATTTAAGACTTTTTATTTCCTTAGTTTATCTTTGTTCTTTACAAGTGTATTTCAGCCATGCTGTTCTTATTGTTGTGTTAACAGAGTTGTAACAATAAATATTTCTACGCAGTGAATAAAACTGGTTTAAAATCATTCTTCATATAATTAATGATAGTAATAAGAAGGGAAAGATGACATTTTGAGTTCAAGAAAAAAAAAACTGAAATAAAACCAAAAAATAAACTAATCCCGAACACGTAAAACCGACGTTTTTTATCGAGATAACAAAATCAACGCCAATTCAGTGTTGTGGCAAAAATCGTTGCCTAGTTAAATCGGTATTATCAGTCTGGTATTATAAATGGAAATTCATAAAAATGTTGTTGTATTGTTATGACGATGACACTATAAACGTACACGTAGCATAATACACAAGAGTTTAAGAAACTCAAATACGCCCGCAAGGGTAAATTCATTGTAGCACACTATCTTAATATTCAATATTAAAGACATGCTCTAAACAGAATTTCGGCAGGTAAAATCTTTCACTCACCTAAAAAAGACTGAGGCTTGGTGAATTTTAGTATTTGACAGATCACATACCTATAAGCTGCTACCTATAATCTGAAAGTTGTACCAAAGCTACTTGCAAAAGTGTCTACACTATACATATAGGCATACAACAGCAATTTCATTTAATTACAGATTAAACAATAGAAAGAAGGTCGCAACCCATTTGGTCACCTTGGTTATCAAATAACTTGTTTGGAGTTACTCAATGCCAAAAGGCTGGTGACTGTTCTGGTCGCCACAAATTTAGAGATCCCAATTCCATTTTGGTACAGGATACATCGTCTAATCATAAGCTTCATATATTAGAAGAAAACAAATTATAATCCATGAAATAATTACGGAGCAACTCAATGCCAAAAGGCTGGTGACTTTTGGTCGCCGCAAATATCAACACTCCAACTTCATTTTGGTACAGAACTCACCATCTACTCATAAACCAGTTATAACTAAAAAAAATAATTTAATCCATCAAATAGTTCCACAGTAACTGTTTTGGTCGCTGCAAATATCCACATTCCAACTTAATTTTGGTACGGAACACACCATCTAAATCCATGCAATAGTTCTGGGTTTACTGAATGTCAAAAGGCTGGTGACCGTTTTGGTCGCCGCAAATATCAAGACCCCAATTTAATTTTAGTACAGAACACACCATCTATTCATAAGCTAGTTATATCTGAAAAAAAAATTAAATCCATTGCTGCGTCGATGCAGGGTCTGTGGTACTGTGGGACGATCACTCTAACCCATTGCACCATTGAGGCCCCGGATCCCAATGAAACCTATCGTTAGATTACAAAATCTAAATCGTTCGAAATTGCTCTTGTATACGAAGTTATTCGATCAAAATCTGGGTTGGTATAAAAAAGCTACACTGTATATAGATCTCAATTTATTCACATTCAGACCATATCAGGCAGGCACACAAGACAAATAGACCTACGAGTTCATGCATAATTCAGCGACGTCACAATCACTGCCTTAAAAGGTAGACAATACAAACGATTTGTCTGTTATTAAATAAAATTTTCAGCATTTTTACACATTTTTTTTACAAATTTTATAACAAGTCATCAGAAGCGCAGAGAAAGGCATGTATCAAGAATGACAGTTCGCGGTTTGGAATCAAACTCAGTCCCCCAAAACGGGTAACCTGGCAACCCTTCGGTGGGTATCATGGTAACCCTTTCATGGGTATCCTGGCAACCGTTTCATGGGTTTCCGGGCAACCGTTTAGCGGGTATCCTGGCAACCCTTCAGTGGGTATTATGTTAACCCTTTCATGGGTATCCTGGTAACCCATTTATGGGTATCCTGGTAACCCTTTCATGGGTATCCTGACAACCCTTTCATGGGTATCCTGGTAACCCTTTCTTGGGTATCCTGGCAACCCTTTCATGGGTATCCTGGTAACCCTTTCATGGGTACCTTGGTAACCCTTTCGTGGGTATCATGGTAACCCTTTCATGGGTATCCTGGCAACCGTTTCATGGGTTTCCGGGCAACCGTTTAGCGGGTATCCTGGCAACCCTTCAGTGGTTATTATGTTAACCCTTTCATGGGTATCCTGGTAACCCATTCATGGGTATCCTGGTAACCCTTTCATGGGTATCCTGACAACCCTTTCATGGGTATCCTGGTAACCCTTTCTTGGGTATCCTGGCAACCCTTTCATGGGTATCCTGGTAACCCTTTCATGGGTACCTTGGTAACTCTTTCGTGGGTAACCTGGTAACCCTTTCGTGGGTATCCTGGCAACTCTTCAGTGGGTATCCTGGCAACCCTTTAGCAACCTTAAATATTAGGCGATGGGTTGAAATGGGTTACTCAAATTTTGGGGAACTGAGCTTGATTCCAAACAGCGACCGATGGAACAACTGATAAAGGATAAAAGAATTGATTGATTGTTGGTGTTTTACGCCGCGCTCAAGATTTTTTCACTTATATGGCGGCGTTGCTAGTTTTATTGTGGGAGGAAACCGGGCTCTGTGCCCGGAGGAAACCCAGGACCTTCCGCTGGTAACCATCCCACATAGGTCGTTCGAGTGAAAACCCAGTCAGAAAATTTTCCAATTTTTGGACTGAGTGGGATTCGAACCCGCGACCCATTGGTGGAAGGCTGTTCGGATTGAGCGTCCAACGCTCTACCTACTGAACCACTGAGGCCCCGATAAGGACAAAAGGACGCAAGAAAATTTGTAACTAGAAGGTTTTGAGATCAAAACATATGTCTCCCCCCGCAGTGACGTTAATGATGAAAGGTATTGCATGCCTCTAAGCATAACTCAGTATCATTTCAATTGTAGAAAGTACCTAGCCTAGTAAGTGAAAATATGAACAGTAGAAAAACTTGCAAACTCATCTTTGACCGAGTGACAGGTTTCTGGATCCTTAGCGACACGCATCAGTTTGAACCATTGAAAATCAATCATATCCAATTTCATCAAATTCCGCCCAATGAAAATATCCGATTCTGAGGCTAATTGAAGATTGGACGGGCGTACCGGCGCCAAAACTTGATCAACTCTGAACATCCTCACCAATAAGCTGTAATAAAAAAATCATCAAATTCCGCCTAGTGATTCTGGAGATATCTCGTAGAAAAGCAACAACCAATGAAAATATCCAATTCGGAGGCTATTTGAAGATTGGACGAGCGTACACGCGCCAAAACTTGATCAACTCTGAACGTCCTCACCAATAAGCTGTAATTAAAACTTCATCAAATTCCGCCAAGTGGTTCTGGAGATATCTTGCAGACAAGCCGTTGACGGACGCCGGACGAAGGTTGTCTTTGTATAGAGATTTTTTTTTGTTAAAAATACTAGATCGAACACAAAGTGTAATTGGGCTTGTCCAAAATTTTTAATTCAACTGTGGCTCTAAAATGGCCGGTAATTTTTTTCAATTTGGCTTCATAAAAAACTAAATTTTTAGTTTCTAAACTTTGGAATTCTATGAATCCCGGTCTGACGGAGGCACACAAAAGAGTGGACGGGCGTACAGGCGTCAAAACTTGATCAGCTCTCAACGTCCTCACCAATACGCTGTAATTAAAATTTCATAAAATTTCGCCAGGTGGTTCTGGAGATATCTTGCAGACAAGCCCTAGTTGACGGACGCCGGACGACGGACAGCACAACCACAGTATGTCTACCCAACATACATGTATAACATAACAAGGAATTGAGAAGCCGCAGCGACAATTTTATAACGCAATCCTATTTCAGGAAATTAAAAAACATATTTTTTACCAGTTTAATTTATTTGGTATAATCAAGACCAAACGGTTCACAAGATTTAATTTATTCAAGAACTTCACCATGAAATCTTTTCTAACGCTGTCAAAGTAATCATAATTCTACTAATTTAAGTTAAATCCAAATATGGTAATTATGCAAGAGATCAAAGTTTAAAGTTTTAACAAATGATGAAAAAATCTGTCCGATTAAACTCATATATAACATCATACAATTATTCCAACATTTGTAAAAACATATGTGTGCATCTTGTTCATAAAATTTTGTTGCAAAACTCATCTGTTCAAATAGCAGCATAAATATCAACGAGTAATGACTCACGAATAACTGTAAACTATGGTGGCTGATTTGTGCCATTTCTTATGCTTGCGTTTCCGATTCGTCAAATCAAGCCGCGAATAAGAAAAAGCAAAGTTTTAGAGCTTAAACTTAGTGTTTTCTTATTTTCGAAAACCTGAGAATAAGAAATGGCACATATCAGCCACCATAGTAAACCTATGTATATATATCACACAGAGAACAAAACAACTCTTCAATACATGTATATAACTGAAGAAACTTGTTTCGTCGCACTCTAATGTCTCGTTGATTAAGTTTTAAACATGTTGCTCGCTGAAGCTTTCAACATATTCACTCAGTCGGTAGAGCGTCCGCTTCAGGCCTGGGAGATCCGGGTTCAAGCCCGGGTCGAGTCAGACCAAAGACTTAAACAGTGGTAGCTGTTACTGCTTCGCTTGGCGCTCAGCAATAGGAGTTAGAGCAGCGACTGGTTGGCCCGGTGTCAGTATACTGTGACTGGGTGAGGGGGCTTGCTGGTTGTCTTCGGCAAGTCGTCTCGGTGAGACAGCACCTAAAAGAGCGGTGGAAATCCGCCCTGTCACAAGGAGACAACGTCTTCATATAACCGAAATACTGTTGAGCAGGACGTAAAACCCCAATCACTCACTCACTCAACATATTCAAAACTTACTCAACTCGTAAACGTTTCATAAATTTCATATCAAATGACCACTCGTGTGATATCCTCTATAAATAACACAGTACACAACAACTCTTCAATACATAACTAAAGGAACATATCAAAATGACTGATTAATAAATCAACCGTAACTACACAATATGGCCTATTGGTTACTTCTTCGGTGTTTTTTGCTGTAACGATTGATTAATTGCTGTTTTACGTCGCACTGATTATTGCCCTCTGATCAAATGATTTCAATTTATAATCTTAAGCCCGGAAAATCTGCACCCAAACGGTCCAAGTGAAAAATGTGAAACTCATGCTGCCAACTTTTAAATAAACACTTAAACACTACTGACAGTATAACCCACAAACGTTTCTGTTGGGGGGGGAAAGGAAACTGTTTCACTAAATTTGTCCTATTAAAGTTCATTTTATTAAGGTTTTAATCAATAAGAGGTGAGATATTTAAAATGAACCCATAATTTACATGTATATGAGACAGTTTTTACACATTTATTTACCGTAAAACGGGAAAATTATCAGATATTATTTAAAGAAATACAAAAAACAACATGACAAACAAGAAAGGGATCGAAGGAAGTCATATTTCCTGAATACAGTGATAACTGCATTATGATAGGGGTGGGGTAGAGAGGGAGCAGTGTGGGTGTGTCCAAGACAGATTGATTGATTGATTGATGTTTTATGTCGCACTCAAGATTATCCCTGTGTTTTAGTGTTTATAAATATATAGTGGCGCACATCATTCAACAGAATGGAGCCGCCAAATAATCAAATTATGTATGTTATAAATATATATAGTTATATTAATGAACACTAAAACACACGGGCACAGGGAAAATCTTCTTGTCTAAAATAACCACGGAGACAAATTTCTAATTGTGTTAAAAAGAGGTATATCATTTAGACCTTCATACCCCATCATAAATTGTTGTAATAAAGTAAACCCATGATATTTCATTAGGTTGACGACTGACAGGAGCTTGGTCTTAGTTATATATATAGTGACAGATGTAGGAATAGATGTGAAGTTAACTACGTGTATTGGAATATTGCCACCTGTTGGTTGAGTGATACAAATCACATTGTCCATATTATTTGATTTGATATCAGATTACTAATGGATATTAAAAGTTTTAAATGAAAGTGAAGATAAAATCTCCATTAACAGAATGTATTAGCAACAGAAGTGAGGTTGAGTCATTGATCGGTGTTTTAAGCCACACTCAAGATTATTTCACTTATATGGTGGTAATGCAAGGTTGTAGGGATAGGAATCCGGCTCTTCACACTGGAGGAAACCCCCCAACTGCTGTGAGTTCCTGGCAACTCTTCTAGTTGATAATAAAACAGCTTGATTTTCTATACACATTTTCTATACACACAAAAAGAGTGTAATTTCTTATTAATGAAATCAAAGAGACACGAGCTGCCAAAATTCTGTATTTTTCCAGGAATTCTGATTGTCAAAAGAAGTTGAGTTTTTGGAGAACCTGGAAAAACTATGGACTGACATTGAAATAAAAAAAGATATTAAAAACTTACTTAAAGTGTCAAAATTCACACTTTTTTCATAATTTCTGATCTCCACGACAGCTTTGACGGCAATCGAAAAACTAAATTATTAGCGTTGGAATGAGGAAAATCCATACAGTATGTGGCCTATAGAAACAGGAAAAGTGTTCGAAAAGTAAACAAATTTAAATAACCGGGACGGCCGTTCTTTCTTTCTAAGCCAAAGTTCGTCCAAAACAATACTTTATCGTACATTTATACTGGAAGCACTAAAAAGCTTCTGAATAGACGTCTTGAGAAAAATAGCCGATAATTTTAACATTCTGTTTCAAAGTCAAAACATCAACATTTTGGCAGCCAAGCAGCTAGTGTGTGTGTTTACATGGTAAATAGAACAAGGCTGAGCTACTTATCTCTTTGTCTGTAGATAAAACTTAAATCCTTATCTGTATTTTTATTTCATTGAAATGTTATTCATTGATTCCAGAACAGTTTTAATCAATTTAGAAACATTATTGCAGTTTGAAAAAATCCTTTTTTGATGAGAATCGGACAAGTAGAAGCCATTTTACAATTTAACAGTTATTATTATGAAACTAAAATTTAGAATAAAGGGGAATATTACATAATCCAATAATATGCACTTGTTAATGTTATAAGCAAGTTAAGCCACACAGACTGTTTGTATGCATGGTATATATGTGAAAAAATTGAAACTTTAAAGTAAATATTATATAATCCAATATGGCTGCCATATTATGCAACTTATGGGGTAATAAATAATTTGTAACACACATACTGTCCAAGAAGAATTGTCAAGATTGTATCAAAACGGTAATAGTTATAGGGCAAAACTGGAATATGACATAACCCAATAAGGTTGCTTTATTATGCAACAGGTGATGTCATAAAAACACACCATCTGTTAATATGGTATGTAATGTGAAAGAATTGAAAACATCGGATTATAATTGTTAAAGTTAAGGAGAGAAAGAGTAAATATTACATAATCCAATATGGCTGACATATTATGCAACGTATGATGTCAAAAATAGTTTGTGACACACCTTCTACCTATAAGGTATATACTCAGAAAAAATTGTCAAGATGGAATCAAAACTTTGGAAGTTATGGAGCGGAAGGGAAAGCGGACAGCCGGACGGACAGAGATGATACCATAATACAGCCAGCTTTTTAAGCCAGGCATATAAAAAACAGTACATTACACAAAATATGAATAGAGGTTATTTAATAACATACAATATAATAGTAAATGTATTGGTAAGGTAAATCTCAAATTTTATACCCCATTTAATCTGTAAGAAATAAATATTTAAATTTTCAAATAAATACTGAATAAAGAATCTAAATCTAGAAAAAATATATCCGTAAAAAATTGTTCTGGAGGCATTTTTTTCAATAACTTGTGTATCTGATTTTGCGTCAGTATCTGTCCATAACATGGTCATACACTATAATCATAATAATTCTTAAAACATTTACACCCGTTGTAACTCTCTGCTTTGTCGTAACATACTGCTGAGGGTATATGTTGCCATGACAGTTTGGCCTTCTTTAGTGTGCATTCAGGCAGGAATATTTTGTTAAACAGTCCCCTAATTCCATGACAAATAAAATCCAGCAAAATGTTACCCCTAACCTTATTTAAATCTCAATCTTGCACCCCAAAATAGGGTGGTACCCTCTCGGAGCCACAATCGGCCATTTCCCGCCACAAGACAAAGTACAACAAACAATTCTGCATGCCCCCACACACACCTGATACAGTGGTAATGAGACAAGAGCTTTTCAAATGTATATCACAGATTTTTTTAGGAACACAAACAATATTATAGTCGTGCAGTAACCATTGAAACAAATAAAAAAAAACAAAACAAAAAAGAAAAAATTGTAAAACTTAACGAAAAAGATTTGTTTAAACAGAATTAAAGAGCTCCAAATGTTGTTCGTTCAAAATAATTACTGTTCAAAATGTTGACTTTACCAAAAGGAATTGAATAGCTTTTAAATATGGAAATCATGGTTCGTAAACAAATTTTCAAGTACACTGAGTTTGATTAAAGTTTTACGCCACACTTTAGAATACTTCCCTTAAATGGCAACCTTGGGAGATTAAATTACAATGTACGAAAAATGTCATTGATGATTTACGTCACACTTAAGATTATTTCACTTATATGACAGCGTTGCCAGGTTAAGTCGGGGAGGAAACCGGGCTGTTTGCCAGCAAGAAACGCATAACTTTCGGCAAGAACCAGGAGCATGTTGCACAAAGCGGCGTAGCGTAAATTTTTACGTAACTGTCGTAGCAACCCATACTGTAGAGATACATTACTATGGCAGTTACGTTAAAACTTACGCTACGCCGCTTTCTGAAACAGGCTCCTGGCATTCTTCCACAAGGCGATGAGAGAAAAATCCACTCGGAAATCGTTTGATTATTATTTGGTCGGTAGGATTCGATCCTGCACCAAATCGACTGAAGACTATCACTCTTACCGACTGAGCTACCGATGACCCCTCTCCCTCCTTTTTTCTTTTTTGAGAAATGGTACAAATCACTTCAGAACTTGTTCACCTTGTAAAAGGTGTGGTCCATTTCCAAAAATAGGGGTTTCAGGTTATTGTCACTTCATTGAAAAAAAGAATCTGCACAAAAAGCAGACCACGAATTTGGCACATAATTCCTGAGAGTTATATCGTAAATAAATTTAAATCTTTGCATGTATAATACCTAACTCTGTAAGTATGGCTACTACCAAGAATATTATATAAAGCCCCCATAGTATAATCCCGTAAGCACGAGACATTTTGAATTTGGAAAACGTGACAACAACAAGGGAGGTAACTAAAGATAAGGCGAGAAATCCGGCAAGTATGAATTCTTGGAGGGAGACTCGGAGCTGAAATATAAAATGAGATTTAGAAAGTTTGTGGTTTTTCGTTGACTTTCAGATAAGGAGAATTGATTGATTGATTGATGTTTTACGCCACACTCAAGATTATTTCATTTAAAGGGTGGCGTTGCCAGGTTTAGTGGAGGAGGAAACCGGGTTCATTGCCCGGAGGAAATCCCCCCTGATCTTGCACGACTTCCTGGTAACTCTTCCACATACGACCAGATAAGAAGAAAAAATAAGAAGTAATCCATCTCGAATGAAGTATTAAAATGAGCAAGTAAATTTTTCGCCCAAAAAGGAAATTTTTAAGAAGTTACTCAGGGAACTCCCAGTCGCTATTGTCATCTGACAGACATAAAGGAATTGCGGAGAATACATCCCCGCGCAGCCAGAGAGCTTGTAGCCTGTCCAGCTAAAGCAGGTCAACTCCCATAAGGACAACAAAGAAGACAAAGGAATTCCCAATTAAAACTCAAACTCAAACTCAATATCCAGTTGTCCATGGGAGCTACTGAAGACACCAATGGTCAGAGGGACACCTCATCTTCATATAAACAACACGAGAAATACATACATTTTTTTTGGTCACTCTCGACATGTACCTTTCAAAGGCGGTATGACACATTTTACCTTAATAATTACTAAAAGAACATAAAGAAACCTTGAGTAAACATGTTAAAACTAATATCTTTAAGAGGCATTTAGAAGTTGAGGTAACAATATTAACTCAAGAGGTTTATGGATTGCAACTTCTGTTTATTTGTAAAGCTTTACACTTGCAATCCATAAACCTATTGAGTAAACACGTTAAAACTACACATTCATCACTTACCTGATAGCTAGTCCCAGTTTGAATGGTTTTTATGGTAAATGGCAGGCCTACACCCAGTAATAAATCTAGAGGAAAGTTAAGGGGGACTATCATGTAAGAGATGCTATTACTTGTGAAGGAGTTTATTTCAAGTGAATATATTTCTGAACACTAAAACACACAGGCACAGGGAAAACCTGGACTAAAATAACCATGGAGACACGTTTCTGTGTTAAAAAGGGTTATATCATTTGAAGCCTAGCACACCAGAGGTGCCGGCTGAGCTGCCGGCTACGCGTGGCAGAGAGCTAAGCTGTTTCCCCCGTGTGCGGTGAGGAAAGTATTTAGCATGTTTGATATTTTCTGCCTCTCGTGGCAAGAATCTCACCGTGTGCGCACAACGTAAGCTGTCGGCTGAGCTGAGAGGAGGGATAGTCCAATCGCGTGTGCCTATTAAATCATGAGACCACTTAGAATATTACGTAACACGGGTAGTGACATTTGTGTAGGTCAGTGAACTTGGGTGACAAGGAACTTGCCTAAGCCGAGAGCTCATCGTCTGCACTGAAATCTGTAGCTGCTCCCTTGGCCACGCGTGCCTTGTAGCTCAGCTGGCGCCTCTCGTCTGCGCTAGGCTTAAACCTTTAAACATTATTGCATTTTGAAAAAATCCTTTTTTGATGAGAATCAGACAAGTAGAACCCATTTTACAATTCAAAGGTTATTTTCATGAAAATGAAAGTAAGAATAAAAGGGAATAAACATAATCCAATAATTTGCAATAGTTGATATAAACAATTTTTTACACACTGTCTGTTAATATGGTATGTAACATGTAAATGGTATGTAAAGATTTGAAAACATCGGATCATATTTGTTAAAGTTATGGAGAGAAAAAGAAAATGTTACATAACCCAATATGGCTGCCATATTATGCAATGTATGATGTCAAAAATAGTTCGCGACACACCTTCTACCCATAAGAAATATACTCAGAAAAAATTGTTAAGATAGAATCAAAACTTTACAAGTTATGGAGCGAAAGGGAATATTACATAATCCAATATAACTACCATATCATGTAAGGTATATACTCAGAAAAAATTGTCAAGTTGGAATAAAAACTTTGGAAGTTATGGAGCGGAAGGGAAAGTGGATGCCGGACGGACGGAGATGATACCATAATACAGCCCGCTTTTCAAGCCGGGCGTATAAAAAACTAAAACCGAGGATATTTCATTAGGTTGAAGTGAATATAATATACACGTCTGTATCACATAAATGCAACACAAAATGGACAGCTGAGGTCTTTGACATGATACATCACAATCAAGCAAGGTTATTCGACTTTTATGGCGCCTATTGGTGGGTTAACACGGGGAGAGTAACAGAACTTCCATAGGTAAATCCATCTGGCAACCTTCCTATTTGTGGATTTAGGTCTTCTAAAGTTTGGGGAACTTAACGCAGTTCAATCAGGCAGTGTATTGGTGGAAGGTGTATCACATGAGCCACAGAGACACCAAAATGAGAAGATTTAAAGGGAAAGAAAATCTAAGCTTTAGACTAGTTTAGATGGAAAGTTCATTTAGTCCAAAACAACTGTCCAATATATGTTTTATCCCCACGCAAGTGAATAATTGAAATTGGAAGGTGGCGTTACAATAGAGAATAAGCTCCATAGGCCATTCACAAGGCCGCCACCATTTTTTCATTAGTTTTATCCAATTATTGTTGAATAAAAATTTAAGTGCGTTATAGAGTAGTCATGTGATCCAATGGCTTGGCTAAGAAATGACATGCGGTTGCATACTGACCTATATATTCCGAGACAATCTTCCCGCTTCAAGTTTGTCGCCATGTTTTTTTGGACCTAAATTTACCATCATACACTAGAGAGCGGTAAAAATATGTCATTATTGATCTAAAAATAGCTTCTGCAACATCACGTCATCCTAAAACGCAAAAATGGCTACACAGATAAGCCACTGAAAGGACATACTTCTGTCTGTTTTTATTAGCTTGAGGGTCACTGGAGGGTGTCCGTCTAAAGACTCAAATGAAACAAAATCTGCTCAAATGAAAGCAAGTGCGCTCAAATGAAACGATATTCGCTCAAATAAAAGTAAATATACCGAAAAAAGCTGATATAACTATAACTTGTAAGTTGCTAATGCAATCATAACATGAAGGAAAGTCCAGGGTTAGGTGATTATATAAAAATATCCCAAAAGGTTGCTCAAATGAAAGACTGCGATCGCCAAGTTGACCGCCATTACATGTCCAAGAAGGGTATTTCGAAAGATAAAATACCAGAGGCACCCAAAGGCAGAAGTACTTATATTATGATATTATACGACCATATCTGCTTGTGTAGAGAAGAATTTTTAAAAAAAATGGACGTTTTTTATCTCTCATTTTGTAAAACAAAACTACAATCGGCAAATGTCTGCCATTTTGTTTTTGTTGCCGTTAGACTACGGTGGTCGATGCTCTGAATGAACGGAACTATCTAGCATTTGGTGTTGTAAATAAACTGCTATGTAATTATGACACTATATATCTTGATTTTTTAGTGTGTGCCCATTAATTTTACAGGTTGTGAGGATTGAGAGGCGAAATGGATAATATCCATTACGAAAACACTATTCTCGCCACAACACAACAATTCTCGCCGTTACAGTGTGACAAGGGGGGGATAATTATGACCAAGCGAGAAAGAACTATTAAGATGACGATAATATGTTTTAAGTTTTCTGTCAGTGGTGACCTTTTGGCACGTGGCTCTACACTGTTAGTTTGTTTTTTAAATGTAACCATGTATTCAGCCTCATATCTTATTTTTTTAAATAGCTCCACAAGAATGTAAACATTTTATTGTAATTTGTATCAATCCCAGTGTAAAGATTTTCACAAGCCGTACAGTGCAACCTGGTCACGTGGGAAGTACATTGGCGGAACTTTGTAAATTCGTGACTATATTCAATAAACGCCTATATGCATTTGTATAGGCTTAACTGGAGAAAAAAAAATGTCATGGAAGAAAAGGAAATCATAGCAAAGATACACATCTTTAAGTTTTTCCCAGTTTATATTTTTTTTCACCTGAAACCGAACTTGACAAGGAACAGACCCCAAAACATTAAGAAAAAGATATATAAATTAATAAATATGGATAAATGGGAACAGTTTTACCAAAAACCAGATGTACATGGTATTTGAATGTTTTGATAGCAATTTAATTTACAGAGCCTTCGACAAATTCTTTGCCATTTCATTTTTCTGACTGTCTTTGTATACGGTCTTACGCATGGGTTAAATGTTAAAAACAAGTTTAAACCATTTTTGGTAAATTTTTTTCGATGCCGCCTTGAGTAAGAGCTAATAATAAGCATGTACAGTGCCATAGTTTTCTTGCAAAAGCTTCCCTATCGCGCTAAAAAAATTCTAAAAAAGCATTTAGTGGTGGTTTTTTTTAAATTATTTTTATGTTAGAATGTTCTCTATACCTTTTCACCATGCTTGATTTGTTTTTGTTACGATTAAGAACAAAATAAATAGGCCTAACCAAGAAGTTGTTGAAGGTGTTGTAAAAATGTTTTTATCAATACATTCAAATGTTGTGTAGGCTTCTTTTGTGCTAAAAAAAAAATGGTTTTCCTTTAGCAATGTTTGTTCGTTTGTAGGCTATATCTTTTTCTTAATATTTTGGGGGTCTTCTCCTTGTCAAGTTCGGCTTCAGGTGAAATAAATTAAAGCTGTGTATCTTTGTTGTGATTTCCTTTTCTTCCATGACTTTTCTTTTTTTTTCCCCCACGTGACCAGGGATTGCACGGCTAACTATATTAAATCATTAGACAAGAAGATTTTCCCTGTGCCCGTGTATTTTAGTGTTCAAAAATTTAGGAAATCATTGGGGTTTTTTACACTTAGAAGGACATAAGAAGGTCAAATAAAGCAATAATTACATGGTAACATTACATTTTAACTGTAACATATTAACTGTAACATATTATACAAAATACATTAAGTTAGAGGTAAAAACTAAGAGCTACATTTGCGGTATACTAGATTGAATTGTACACGCGGTTAATCATAAATATAAAATGCTTAGGGTTTTTTTTTCCCATGACATCTAAATTGTTCTTTCTCGCTTGGTCATGATTATCCCCCCCTTGTCACACTGTAACGGCGAGAATTGTTGTGTTGTGGCGAGAATAGTGTTTTCGTAATGGATATTATCCATTTCGCCTCTCAATCCTCACAACCTGTAAATTTAATGGGCACACACTAAAAAATCAAGATTAAAGTGTCATAATTACATAGCAGCTTATTTACAACTTCAAATGCTAGATAGTTCCGTTCATTGGGAGCATCTACCACCGTAGTCTAACGGCGACAAAAACAAAATGGCGGACATTTGCCGATTGTAGTTTTGTTTTACAAAATGAGAGATAAAAAACGTCCATTTTTTTTTAAATTCTTCTCTACACAAGCAGATATGGTCGTATAATATCATAATATAAGTAATTCTGCCTTTGGGTGCCTCTTGTATTTTATATTTCGAAATACCCTTCTTGGACATGTCATGGCGGTTAACTTGGCGATCGCAGTCTTTCATTTGAGCAACCTTTTGGGATATTTTTATATAATCACCTAACCCTGGACTTTCCTTCGTGTTTTGATTGAATTAGCAACTTACAAGTTATAGTTATATCAGCTTTTTTCGGTATATTTACTTTCATTTGAGCGAATATCGTTTCATTTGAGTGCACTTGCTTTCATTTGAGCAGATTTCGTTTCATTTGAGTCTTTAGACGGACCGCACTGGAGGTAATTGGCGTGAAATGTTTTAAGTACTTTGAAGGTTGCTATCGACAATAATCCCTATGTATTTCTAGAGATTTCCCATCCTTTTAACCAGCTATTAAGCCAACAAAGAAACGACCTGAAATCATTGGACATGGCGTTGATTTAAGCCTGATCGTGATCAGCTGACAAAGGATACTAAACATCGGGCCCCCGAAACAGGCGGAGATACCCATTCTAGGGTAACCTTGTCTCGCCATTACTGTGTCAGCCACAAAATCTAAAACAAAAATAACATTTTATTATTGATGGTAACTGAAGTCTTAAACCATTATCTTTAAATATTGACGTCAAAAACGACCTCTGCTGTATCACACAATCTCTGCTGTGTCAGAGCGGCAGTTTGTACGCAGGGCTTACATGACGACATTTTTGACAACTTTTTCCAAGTACATATAAATTAATTACGTCAAATTTGGAAAATATTCATATTTCCTCCTTTTTTGACTACCAGGGAACTAACGTGAAGGTTATTTCGTTTCAAGTTATGTTTTTCAATATACATTTAGTCCATAAAGAAACACAAACCAGCTTAAAAGCACGAAAACAGGAAAAGAAACGAGTAAAAGTAAAATTCGCTACTTATCAGAAAAGGACTTATTGACTCAGTGGCTATCTTTACGATAAGGTAAAAGGGAGCGGGGCGGGGAGAGGGGATTGATGTTTAAGCCGCAATGAACATTATTTCACTTATATGGCAGCATCCAATTAACAGATACATAGCTCACTATTCACTGCAGAAGGAAAACAGAACTCTGACCTCTAAAAGTCAGTATTTTTAGAAGTGATATTGACGACAGTGAATTAATAAAGTTGACTTACCCCCCACACTATTACCCCAGGCTAGAAGGGTTAGACCTAAGATGGCATCACTGATGTCAAACACTACCCCAAATGTCTGCAATAAACAATGTGGTAATAGAAGATAAGTGGCCGTGCAATATTAACACCATACAATGATTGATGTTTAACACTGCACCCAAGATAGGTGGCTCAGTCAGTTGGAGAAGAGTCCCTGCGGTGATGAATCCCACTTAGACCAAATAAAAATTGAAAAATTTCTGAGTGGATTTTTCACTCGATCGCCGTATGTGGAAGAGTTGCCAAGTACTTGCTGAAGGTTAGGGGTTTCTTCTGGGCAATTTCTAAAAAAAAGCCGCCTTATAAGTGAAATAATCTTGAGTGCGGTGTAAAACATCAACCAATCAATCCACATGGGGTAATCATGTGAAAACCCAATCAAAATTAAAAAAAAAACATTAGTGGCACTGATCTAAACTTTGATAATTTGTCTAACTACAAATTATTTTTCAAAACAAATAATGTGATATATTCAACTCATATATAAAAATAGACTAGAGGGGCCAGGAAAAATACCCTAAATCACTGATCTCAAGTTTTCAGTCACCAACTTTATAAAGCAAGAAAAATGCCTTGCAATATTAAATGAAATACCTTTCGTTTTGGAAAAAAAAATGGTCGAATTTTGATACCTGTTAAATAACATGTTACGGTCCCTCTAGAATGCAAATTATGCTGGGTTTTTTTTCTTCTTTGTTTTACATGTACTGTAATATGTAACAACTAGGTAACAAAAAGGTGTGTACAACTGTAAAATGTCAAGTTATGGAAATACAAAAAAATAGATTATAATAATACCAAATACAGGTAATTTTGATGTATAGAATCTTACCTGAAGAATGTTGACCACTTCGTTAGCGATACAATAGATCCAAATCACAGATACCAGGAAACCAAGGAAACCAAACACCTGTTGGAGAGAACCATTCAAAGCATTGATTGATTGGTTGTTTGATGTTTTACGCCAAGCTGAAGATTATTTCATTTATATGGCGGCCTTGCCAGTTTCATTGTGGGAGGAAACCAGGCTCTATGCCCGGAGGAAACCCACGACCTTCCAGTAGTAACTGGCAACCATCCCACTAGGTCGTTGCAGTGAAAACCCAGTCAGAAAATTTTCACTTTTTTTTTTTTGGACAGAGTGGGATTCGAACCTGCGACCCATTGGTGGAAGGCTGTTGGGATTGAGCGTCCAATGCTCTACCTACTGAGCCACGGGGGCCCCCCATTCAAAGGATTTAAGAAAATGAATGATTAGTTAACAGCAGTAAAGGGCACTACGATAACGATAATGCAGAAATGTGTGAACTGCCTTTTTTGTAACAGGAAACAACCTCGATATCGGTAAGATTCGGAGTGAATATATTTATAGCTACTAAAAATACACAGGCAAAATCTTCTTGACTAAAATAACCATGGAGACAACTTTCTAGTTGTGTTAAAAGGGGGTATATCATTTAGACCTTAATACCAAAAGTTGTAATAAACTAAAACCCATGATATTTTTTTTCTGAAATTCAAAATTGTACGGATCTTCACGGCAAGAAGGAGGGTAAACTGCAAGTGAATCTAAATAGACAACTTAGGGTTCAGCAATTTTTGGGGTGAATTGGATTGCCCTCAACAGGTGTCTGAGACAAACAATACCTTGATGAAAACTTCTAAGTACTTAGCAAGACGTCACTTTTTTGGAAAACATTGATGACATAGCATGTTTTTATCCACAATTATGTGAGCGTAAATTCCAAGTGATGTCATCAAGTAATCAATCAATTATAGCTTTTGAAAGCATGAACTTAATCTGTGGATTTTTACTGAACTGTATCGTTGAAGAACTTGTTTTTGATAAGCGATTAAACAACCTTCACAAAGAAATAATAGTAACTGTAGCCTACATATGTATATGACCGGGTATAAAGGTCTAAATGATATAGGCCTACCTCTTTTTAACACAATTACATGAAGAAACTTGTCTGCATGGTTATTTTAGACAGGAAAATTTTCCCTTTGTTGGTTTGTTTATTCACCACAACAAAAGATATATAAATACTTATCACCATTGAGAGAAATTTCTTGGCATTTGATTGGTCGAAACGCCCAGAATGTGAGTCTGCATCCCAGTGCTTTCCGTGTATATATTTTATTCTGTATAACCCCGGAGTTAAGATCTCACGCGCTGTTATTACCACGGAGTGAAGGTCTTGGTGCGTCACAGCATTCTTCAGTCAAGACGAAATCCTATTGTGACGTCAGTTTAGAATGTTGTTTCGTCAGCATTGAATGCTATGCTTGTCTCAAAGATCGTGAAAATCGGTATAACTTTGCAACGTCACAATAGAATTTATTTCTTTCGCGACGTCATTTAGACCTTGATCAATACACTCAACCTATGACATTTTTGTGAACTTATCGAATAAAGCAGCTGATTATACTCTGTTTTCAGTAAACAAGCTGCTCTGGAAAAATATTAATGTCAGACACCAAATATCTACCCGTATACCCACATAAGGGCGTCATATAACTAATAATAGAAAGATCAAGAAAGTTAAAGGGCGGGAATAAAATAAAAAAAAGCCTTGCGTTTTAGTGTTCATAAATATAAACTTACCGAATGATAAACTGGTGTGTTGTCGTTGTTTGAAGTACAAAATATGATAAGAGATAGGATAAATCCGATAGCGAGGATAAGCGCCCAGACAGGTAATACACCAAATAATACCGAGAAACCCACTGGAAAAACAAACACAAACAGTTGTGAGAGAAGAAACACATTATATAGGTTTGGACATAAGATTGCTTGACTATTAACTGACAAATTATATATAATCTCTGTCTATTTATATAGAAACGTGTCTCCATGGTTATTTTTGTCAAGAAGATTTTTCCCTGTGCCTGTGAGTTTGAGTGTTCATAAATATATAGAGAGCAAGCAGGGGGTGTGTTGATTTTTAAGGTTGTTAAAAAAAATACTCTGTTTTACTACAGCCAAATCAAGGTAAATTTTTTTGCCAAGAATAATCTAAACAAGAGTTTCGGGAAACCCAAAATACGCCCGGAAAGGCACAGTAACTGCAGCCATACCAAAACAAATCCTTCCATATTTATTTGAATTTAATTTTCAAAATTCAGAGGGAAGAGGTTGAAGCTTGGTAAATGATTGATTGATTAATTGTTTGGTGTTTTACGCTGCGCTCAAGATTATTTCACTTACATGTATATGGCGGCGTTGCCAGTTTTATTATGTGAAGCTTGGTAAAACGTGATGTTATGTCAACAAAATGAAATTTTACCACTAAAACCTTTAAAATCCATCTGTATCAAATTTAAAATGGGCTATTTGGATCAACAATTATTAACAAGATTTGTACACGGTACAAGTCATCAATTCTCGCTGCTGTTAAAACACGATGTTAAAAATTGTTTGTTGTCAATAAAGGTTGCACTAAAATGTTTCAATTTTTTAGAAAAGCAGTTTATAATTTACTAATCATACTTAAACAAATGTAATTAATTGGTAATTTCGCAGCTCACACCAATTCAAGTAGATTTGACAATTTTTCTCATAATATTTTTTATCTACATTATTTGGCCATAGACATCTTGACAATATTCTAAATCTCCCCATATACCTACAGGTTATTACTTCTAATTTTATCATAGACCAAATGTTTACAATAGATTTGGCTATGGGTACATTGTTAATGTCACCCACTGTTTTATGGGGCCATGTGGTACACAAAGCCTGGTTTAGCCATATATCTCTCAAGAGAGACTGAGAGCTGACTGTAAGTTGACAAGGTAAATAGACCAAAGCTGGGATACTTATCTCTGGGTCTGTAGATAAAACTTTAATCCTTATATGTATTTTTCACTTGATTAAAACGTTATATATTGATTTAAGAATAGTCTTAATCAATTTAGAAACATTATTGCAATTTGAAAAAATCCTTTTTTGATGAGAATCGGAAAAGTAGAAGCCATTTTATAATTTAAAGGTTATTTTCATGAAAATGAAAGTAAGAATAAAAGGGAATGTACATAATCCAATAATTTGCAATAGTTGATATCATAAACAATTTTTTTACACACTGTCTGTTAATATGGTATGTGACATGAAAGAATTGAAAACATCGGATCATATTTGTTAAAGTTATGGAGAGAAAAAGTAAATATTACATAACCCAATATGGCTGCCATATTACGCAATGTATGATGTCAAAAATAGTTCGTGACACACCTTCCACCCATAAGGTATATACTCAGAAAAAATTGTGCAGATGGAATCAAAACATTGGAAGTTATGGAGCGGAAGGGAATATTACATAATCCAATATAACTCCCATATTATGTAACCAGTGATGTTAAAAATAGTTTGCGACACACCTTCTACCCATAAGGTACATACTTAGAAAAAATTGTGCAGATGGAATCAAAACTTTAGAAGTTATGGAGCGGAAGGGAAAGCGGACGCTGGACAGCCGGACTGCCGGACTTCCGGACTGCCGTCCTGCCGGACGGACGGAGATGATACCATAATACAGCCCGCTTTTCAAGCCGGGCGTATAAAAACGATTAAGGCCCATTCTCAGTGTGTGATTTGTTATACCGAATTGTAGAATGTGATTAAAATGGATGATTTTAATTGGTCAATATGATTTGTCAACCAATCAAATGCATCAATTTGAATCACATGCTACAAGTCGGTATAACAAATCGGCTTTGAAAAAGTGAGAACGGGCCTTAAGTGCTTAAAATGCATGGTCAGGGGGCCATGGTGGCAAAGTCTTTAGAAATATAGACTCTCACGTAAACAATGACTTACCTTTGTTGGGTAGAAAACGTATAGATGAAATAATCTTGACTAGCACAACACATCAATCAATCTTAATCATACACTGATCACCAAGCCGGTGTTTCTTTAAAAATTACATTCAATGTGACTTTGCTATTGATCCAGTCAAATTGATGTTACAATTAAATTAAATTATGACGTTACGAAGTTAAGCTCACACTCACACCTCAGACCAAAATAAAAATTCAACACTTTCTGAGTGGATTTCTCACTTGATCGCCATAAGTGGGAGAGTTGTCAGACACTCGCCGATGGTTGGGGGTTTGCTCCAGGCAAAGAGCCCGGTTTCCTACCCCATTAAACCTGGCAATGCTACCATACAAGTGAAATTGTCTTGAGTGCGGCATAGAACATCAATGAATCAAGAGCAATAATGTTTTGAACAACTGGCCACTGATATATGTATAAACGTAAATGTTGGAGCACAAATACGTCCATGATTTTAGTAAAGTTTCTGATTGGCCTACAGATTGACTCTCGACAATCGTCTTAAGGGTGGATACACTGTCTGACCAGACCCAACTCAAACCGATTCTTGAACAAAACATCTAGCATGTCCAGATACCACCCGACCCAATGGACACCGTTTTGGGTAGTAGAGCATACACTACACGATGTGACGCGATTTTCTGGTCAGGTCACAGCAAAACTGTATACCAGCCTTTAAACTAACAAACATTGCATATTCTGTAACTGTAAGTACCGTATTTCTTCTAAAGATTCAGCCACTTTTTTCCTCATAATGATTCGATCCTTAGAAAAGAAATATGCTAAATGAGGCCAGACAAATGTGCCCATTCGAGGGAATTTAAGGCAATATGACCCGCCGAGCAGTGTGTGAAAATGTTTATCTTTATAAACAACTACATGTCTCCGTTTTGTCTGACTCAATGGAAAATTTAGGTCATTAGAATGGCTGAATATTTAGAAGAAATACGGTATGCTTAGAGGGGCTTATCTTGTCAAATTGGCGTAACTGTGGAGCCAATGAGAAGCATGACATTGAGAAGTGACAAACCTTTTGTAGCCATTGCCCCAAACATGGGCCCTGAGAGAAGTTGGAAGGTCTGTAGATACCTACACCAGTTATGTTTATCTTTGTCTTCATCTACAACAGGTACTGTCAGTAATAGTAACAGCTGGATGGGGCTCTGGAATAGAAACAAAATGGCTGACTGTTGATTGATATTTTACACAACAGTCAAAGTTATTTGAGATTCTTCTTCGAAGAAAGCCCGACCTATGTGGGATGGTTGCCAGTTACCAACAGAAGGTCGTGGGTTTCCTACGGGCATAGAGCCCAGTTTCCTCCCACAATAAAACTGGCAACGCCGCCATATAAGTGAAATAATCTTGAGCGTGGCGTAAAACAACAAACAATCAATTGAAGAAAGCTAGCCGTCTCTAAAAGTCTGATTTTACGTTAAGGATTAGGTGTCTGATTTTCAGGGGTGGTTGCACAAAGGTGTATTAAGTCTGACTTATCTATACATCGTCACAATCAAATTCCTTTGTTACGCAACATGTTTAAGGCTAACTTCGGCTTAATACACCTTTGTGCAACCGACCCCTGGGGATATACAGTACTTTGTACATGTACTAACTATAAAGAGCTCAACCTTTGGAGAGCAGTTACTACACCCACCTGGTAAAATCTGTTGATAGTGGTACATTGTAGCTGCTATCACAGGATGGAGATAAGTTTACATTGTGTTTCCACTGTCTGATGCTTTAATCTAAACGCACCTTTTTATGCGGCACCTCAGACCGGCTCTGAGAAGAATTACAAGGATTGGGAGGGACTGAGGGCCATATAGAGGGGTAGGGACAAACTGCTGCAACATCTAGTCCAAAAATGTCTACGCAATGAGAACCCCCGAACCTCTCGTACCCCCCTTCCCACCACCCGAAGATTCCTTACAAATAAGGTGGTAAAAAAGGCCACTTCTATCCATTTTAATAGGAGATGGAGCATAAAGTTTATGTGGATCGTCGAGCTACTTTGTCATAAAGAGAAAGTTCCTAACTTCTTCTGTTTGGGGAAAACACAGAAAACTGTCGGTTGTCATTATTGTCAACAGTATCCTGAGGAAACCCACGACCTTCCGTTGGTAACTGGCAACCATCCCACATAGGTCGTTTGAGTGAAAACCCAGTCAGAAAATTTTCCAATTTTTTGGGACTGAGCGGGATTCGAACCCGCGACCCATTGGTGGAAGGCTGTTCGGATTGAGTGTCTACGGCTCTACCTACTGAGCCACCCCCCCCCCCCCCCCCCACCCCCCCTGACTTTAGGAGTCTTTTGGGCAACTTGCAAACAGACTAAGCTCATACTTTGTAGCAAGTTTCCTTGCAGACATGTAATATTTACCTTGAATATTTCAAATAATTTCAGATAAATCTTTTTCTCCGCCCATCCATCCACGTCTATTGGGTTGATTTTTTTTAACATCTCAATGAAGGGTTTCATTCGTTCCATACACGGAACAGGGCGACGGTAACCTAGCAACGGCTGTGACTCATCTGATATCAAAAGAAGGTTGAAATGAATTACATGTACAACCAGAACACATTGCAGAACATAATATTTCATACTTAAACACATTTTTATATGATCAAATACTGATTATTTTTTATTCAGATTTATTTTTAATGTTGTAAGAATTAAACTTTCCAATTTCACAAACTAGCAGCGACTTAAGTCAATAACTTTAAAGCCAAAAGAAATTAAAAAGTCAAAAACTAAATAATTTTTTTTTCCTGATATCTTTAGTTGTAAAATAAATATAATTTCCTTTTCAGAAAACCAATTACTATTTAAACTTAAAAAGGATATAAATATTATTTTGCTAAATCAACTCTTAAAATAGGGTCCTATTTACATTGGGTGGTTTAGCAGGCTTGATGGGTGGAGGGGCGGGGGGAAGTAAAGGGCAAGGGGCAGAGAAGCCGACCCAGAAAGACATTTATATCTTCATTTTCGCAAAATGCTCTAGACAATATTAAATTATGGATGTAATTATCCCAGAAAATTTAAAGTAATCGAAAGATGATGATAAATCTAAGAGAGTTCCTTTTATAATTAAAATATTCCCAAATCTAACAAGTAGGAGACAGAAATTGATATTTTGTTAAAAAATTATATCCGAATAACTCTTACAAAAGAATATTTATCTAACATACTTTTAACTTTTATTTTACTCTAAAAATCTTAAATGAACAGGGATATCTTTCAAAGTTAAATTTACCTGGTCGGAACGAATAAAATTAGGACTATCAGAAGCAGTGGTCTGGTTCGAGGAGCGGAAAGTCTGGTGGGGTTGGTTGCCATGGCAACAATAAATTTCACAAACCTTCGCTATGTGTTGACCCCTGAATTGACCTTTGTGATAGATCAGCCTCGCCTTGACTCGTTATATGGCTACCTTGGTTTAATGTATCACTACCTGAACTATCCCGCGGGGGAATTTCCAAAGATTGATCATACGGGCTATCATCATCGCCATCATCATCACCAGGATCATCATCATCACCGCGACTGATATTGTTATCCTCATCTTCCTGAATACCTAAACAACAGGTTTTATTTTTAGTGCAAAAAGCTGCGTCTTGGAAACTGGGCCGTTTGCCCACAGGAAAGCCCCAATTCTTTGGTGTCCACATAGGGCGGTCAAGTAAAATTTACCAGTCGGAAATTTATAATTTTTTCTGTTGACTTGAGACTCTATAATGAGAGTGTTTTTCAATTTATAGCCTTATGTTAAAAAGTTGCCAGGTACCCGCCAATAGAGCCTGGATTGTCAACGCCAACGTATAAAGAAATCTTGACTGTAGCCTAAAACATTAACTAATTATTTACAAAACTTGCGTTAGGAAAATACTTAATTTATTAGACCACCATCTCTCAAATTTCTGCTAAGGAATTCTGCTTATGACCACACAAAGTGGATCTCACAGTCTATCATCAAAGTTCCCAAAGCTTTTCTTAAATTCTGATTGTCAAGACAATGACAGGGGATGAAGCTCATTGGAAGAATAACTTGACGTTGTTATTTGAGAAACACAGTCTACATGTATATGTCCCCATGAGCAGCAAGTGTTTGAAAAGTAAACAAAATTTAAATAATCGAACCAAGCATTGATCCATTTCAGGTATAAGTTAGTACCAAAAGATTGATTGATTGATTCGTGTATTATGCCACACTTATTTTACTTATATGGCGGCGTTGCCAGGTTTCATGGGGGAGGAAACCTGGCTCATTGCCCGGAGGAAACCCTCGACTTTCGACGAGTACCTGACAGCTCTTCCACATACGCCGACCTTGTGAAAAATCCACTCAGAATTTTGTCAATTTTTATTTGGCCTTAAGTAAAAAAGGAAGTGAAAACTATAAGCTTTATGGTGCTACTAGTCTAGAGTATTTGCAATGAAGTTATGGAGGGCCAGAAGTGCCATGGGTGGAATTTTGATATTTATGGTGTTGTTGGGCCATTATTGGGATTTTTACCCTGATACATGTAGTTTCGAAACGTTGTTCTCTGTATATTAAAGAAAAGTGGAAACCTTTTTTCAACGGTGGAAATGTTTTCATCGAGGTGGAATTTCAAATGATTTCTTGAAAAGTTACCGTGTGAAATGTGTAGTGTCATGTGATTTAGCAGATTTCATGCAAATCCTTTAACTTAATAGTGTGATTTTTATGATACACGCTGGACTTTCTTCGAGAAACAGAATCTCTTGTCTCAAAACCAAGTTTCCACTAGTGTTAAATTCTGTTAAAGACTAAAGAATACTGGAAATATCAAAATTCCACCAATGGCACTAATAGGCCACCGTAACTTGAATGCAAACTCTAGACCAGTAGCACTATAACACTTAGAGTTTTCATTATTAGGGAAAAAGAACATACAATTTCAAAACTTTGCTTAAACAGAAATATATCCATATTTTTTGTAGATATTACCTGGTTTGTCTTTAGTGAGTAAGGCTTTTCTCTTGAAGCGCTTGTGTCTCTGGTATACATATCGTCCGCATATAACCACTATCACATACAATACATACAACACTATGAAACCTGGAAAATATGAAAGAAAAAAGGTGATGAGGGATTTGACCATTTGGGTTGTTGATTAATGCTTTACATCACATTTAAGATTATGTGTACTTCACTTGTCGTATATAATATAGCAACATTGCCAGGTTTAGTGTGGGGGGGGGGGGGGCAGTCTTTTCTCAGAGGTACATGTAAGCCCCGTAACCATGCCACAAAGGATGACAAAGTGAAAATCCATTCAGAAGACCTATTAGTTTAAGGCAATTGAGACGGACCTTTCATACAATAAATCAGAACCAAAGCCCAGTCAGGACAATCATTTCTATATTATTTTTGAGTTTAATTAGTGTCTTTTGAAAATTGAGTAGGTCGTTGGCTGAATGGATAAAACAGCCGGCATTTGGTGCTGGCGACACCTGCCATGCACTGGGACCCAGGTTCGATTCCTGTTTCAGGTGTCCCCCAAAATCCGTAGAACAACTTCTGCTTTTTTTCAAGAAAGTGTTATCCCAAAAATAACAAGAATACTATTCTATTTTGTTCAACCCAACAATAAATCACAATTGAAAAGACAAAATATTTCTTTATAAGAAATGTTTGAAACTCTCTTTAAACGTGGGTTCCATACTAATGATAAAAAATTAATTGTCTTAATTTTTTATCATTAAAATATTTCTTTACGAATTATCTTACCAATGGCTTCATATTGCTCAATAATTTTGTCCCATATCATAAGGAAGGCCCAAAACACGGCTACCAAATAGAATATCACGTCTCGTAAAAATGGCCGCTGCATGCAGTCAAATGGACAAATGATTGCAATCGTCCCGGCAACAACTGATGTGACAAATACTCCAGCCCCTGAGGAATGACAGATGGGAAAAAAATGGGAAGGTATTAGCAGCGCAATTTGAACTTTCTTGAAAATGGAAAAAAACTGTACAAGTAAGCAAAAGTTGATCGAGGTTTTTCAGCCACATTCAACAATATTTCATTTATATTGAGTGCTGCTACGTTTAGTGGGGGAGGGAACAGGGCTCTTTGACCAATGGAAACCTCCGACCTTTGCGGAGTACCTGGCTCTCCCACATACAGTAGGCCGATCATAAAAAAAATGCACTCGAAATTTTTTGTCATTTTTCTCCGATTGAGTGGGATACTAACTCGCGACTCCTCAATGGGAGGCTTGTGTGTGACTGAGAAATTGTCACTGTGCTGACTGAGTCATGTACACATTAGCAAAATCTTTGAAATACTGAAAGTGTAATGAGACGGCAAAATGAAATATAGGGGAAATTTCGTTGAAACAGATCATCATTTTTATTAAAAAAGAGTTTTTGTAAGAAAATTATTCTATTGTAAGAAAATTATATTTCGTAAGAAAATGTTATTTTGTAAGAAAATTTTATTTTGTAAGAAAATTTTATTTTGTAAGAAAATTTTATTTTGTATAAAAATTTTACTCTTTAAAATACAGAATGGTAAAAGAACTTACCAAATAAGGCCCCAAAAGCAAGACCTGCGTCTCCATTTTTAGCGTTTCCAATCGCAGCAATAGCAGAAAAAATGTCTGGGGCACCATTGCCGAATGCCAGAAAGGTCACCCCATACAGAGGTCAAGGTCAAATATTTAAAATAATTTATAGTAATTTATAGTATGAAGATGTTCACCAGGGCTTAGAATGGGGTGGGGTGGGAACTGAGCCATTTGCCTGGAAGCTTGAACTAAGGTATCTGGGAAACAATCAAAATACATGCCGATTTGATAAAAAACCAGCGAAATTTTTTGCATCACAATAAATATTTGTTATAAAGGTCTAAATGATATACCTCTTTTTAACACAATTAGAAACTTGTCTCCATGGTTATTTTAGACAAGAAGATTTTCCCTGTGCCGGTGTGTTTTAGTGTTCATAAATATATACATATTTGTTGGATGAATTAGGTTTTGATTAAGTTAAAGATACATTTTAATGCTTTATGAAAAAAACAATTATTACAAAATTAAAACAGATCCACTTTTAAAGGATATTGCCACATTGTCACTGAGACGAAGAGTTTTAGATATCACCTTTAGGGCTGGACAAAAACTGAAAAAAAAAGAAAAATGTCATTTTATATACGTTTTTATATTTTATATATACGTTGTTAGTTGTTGGTAATCAGACACGCTATCCTTAAATAGCAAAATCAGATGTTTTTTTGCCATTCAACCAGAACATAAATATCCTAAAATGAACCAATAAAAATGCAAAAGATAACATCTAAAAGTGGCATGAGCTGCCAAAATGTTGATATTTTGACGTTTAAACAGAATGATAAAATTATTGGCTATTTTTCTCAAGACGTAATAATAGCAGAGGCTTTTTAGTGCTTCTGGTCTAGAGAATGAACCATAAAGTATTCTTTTGAACTAACTTTGGATTAGAATGAATGAATGGTCGTCCCCGTTATTCAAATTTTGTTTACTTTTCGGACACTATTTCGGTTCGTATAGGCCGTCGACTTTATGGATTTCCCTCACTCCAACATCAATCATTTAGTTTTTCGATGGCCTTCAAAGCCTCTTACTGCCATGACGATCAGAAATTAACAAAAAGTCTGAATTTTGGCAGCTCATGCCACTTTAAGATACCAACTGAGACCCTTTGGAAGTACAGGCACAGAGAATAAATGTACACATAGAGCAACATTGTCTTTGCTATATAAATAATGTTGTCAGTAAGTCATTATATGCCTTGGTTGCAATACTTACAAATCATCAGCAGTAACAGCTAGGCCAACAAACAAAAATAACCACCATAAAAACTGAAACAATAAACAGAAATACATGCATTCTCTCTGAATTTTTTTTTTTTTTAATATTTGGGAAAAAAGGGAAATTATAAAATAATGGCTATAAATAGTGAAACTCCTGTCTGTCTTTAAACGTAAGGTGAATAATTTCTTAGGGATAACAACTTCTTGGTTTATTCGGTGTTCACCTTATTGTAACCTTTCAACTTATAGATGCCATTGAAAGATTTGTCTTTAACCGAATGAAATACCATGGGTTTTGGTTTATCAAAACAACCTATGATTGGGTATACAGGTCTAAATGACATGCCTTTTTTTAACAAATAAGAAACTTTTCTCCATGGTTATTTTAGTCAAGAAGATTTTCTCCGTGCATGTGTTTCAGTGATCATAAATAAAAACAGTGAATACAAGCAGCATGTCTCACACGTGAACTCATTTTTCGAACTGCTATAACATTAACAGTCTTTCCAGCATACCTGATGATGATTTGATTTTCAGGAAGAAAAGGCAGATGTCAGAATGGGTGACTTACCAGGGCAAAATGGCTATCGTGAACCTGGTAATGGTAATGGCTGCAGTATCGTGATAGTTTCCAAAGTGTGCTAAAGTCTCCATATTCAGTGCAGCATGGAGAAAACTTGTATAAGAGTTTTTGTGATAGAGAGTCAATTAGATAAGCTTGAGCGTCCCCCCCCCCCCCACCTCTCCTTCAACAAATCTATGAAAGAACTCTATCTTTATTGTTTACTTAATGATGATTATTTTATTACATTTTTACCAAAATGTGAACAACCTGTCCAATGTCGCCCCAGTTGAGGGTACGTCGGTTAGAACAAAGGTCGCTTTCAGACTTACTCATGAAGCAAATACTCACGAGAAGGGATACGCCTAAAGGTAATAACTTCCCTGTAAACTGGCAGTATACAATATCAGTATATGAAATAAAGCCTTGACCAGCTTGACATTCCGGGTTACTTGTGACAAACTCACAAACAGAGGAGGTGTTTATGTGATGGACATCATTGCACTGAAAACAAAATTGATGGTTGTATTTAGAGGCTTAGTATATTCCTAGAAAGGGAAATAGTCCAGTGTAAGATCTATTTATTGTTTCACTATTGTATTAACCATGCCAAGATTTTTTATGGAGAATCAGATAGCAAGCCAGGTAGCGGTGCTGGAACTCAACTTTTAGGGTTGTTGCCATCAGGGCAAGCTGAATGGCAAAACTGGTTGCCTTCGTCAATAAACGGTTGCCCAGATTTATCATAATTTCATAAATGTTTGCAAGCAAATGAAAAGTGACTTTGTTGAGAGAGAATAATGGTAGTCATTGTTTGTGAGGACCAACTGACCTGTAGCTTCATTTATTAAAGTAATATCAGACCATTTAAGTCAAATGGTAAACTTGCTAATCAGGGGCTCGTTCTACTAAGCTGGCGTAAGTTGCGCCAGTCGCAAAAGCGTGTTAAATCATAGGAACTTGCGCACGGTCGCAAGTTTTATGGCGCAACTCTATGTTGTACCCCTATGAGTAACTTTGCGCCAGCTTAGTAGAACGAGCCCCAGGGCAAGTACTTTTCAGGTCTTGCTTGCAAGCCGGCTAAATCCCCTGCAAAATGTATGAGGGAAGTTCATGCACTGCAGACAGTTGACTTTTGCGATCCATCTAATTTACATACAAGCAAGAAGCTAGATCATCAGAGTTGAGGGGCGTTTGGGGGGGGGGGGGGGTGATTTGATTATCTTGGGGGCATAATGTTACGGTTGGGGAGCACTGACCCCCCCAAGTGCCTTCCCTTTGATTTGAGTCAGTTTACATATAAAGATTATATGATAAGAAGAAGAAAAGACATGTACCCTGGTACTATATTAATATACTAGCTGGTTTGGTGGTTGATAAAACCATTTAAAAAACAAAAACTACTAAAATCAAGGACTCCTTTTAAATAATTTATGAGAGCTTCCTAAGTAAACTCAAATTAATTAAGAGCAATGAGAAATTAATTATGTAGGCCCTACAGATGTGTTGACTGTTGTAGCGTTAATGTGGTAGAAAGCTAAAGCAACTTTTGTCAACAATTCAAATGCTGCACATGTTAATTATGTTACATGGTATTAATAAAGCCCGTCAGAAAATAAATTCAATCCACTCCTGGGTCCTGTTTCACAAAGCGGCGTAGATGTATTTTTTGCGTAACTAGAGCATTTACGTAAAAACTTACGCTACGCCGCTTTGTGAAACAGGGTCCAGTTTACATATTTTGCCCTAATTAAGGAACAATAATCTCACCTGTACATCTTGCCCTGCCCCATCAGATTCAACAACTGTGATTTGGTTTGTTTGTGCTGATAAATTTGTGATAGGACTGTCACTTAACCAAAGCAGCTTTCTAAACCGTTCCTGGTTGAACTGAACGCTATTGGTTAATCTTGGTTTCACATGATAAGCATTTCGATTAAACTTCAAGGCAGGGTTTTTAACATTTTCATTGAGTAAATTATAGCTTTTTGAAAACACCACCTCCGACCTTTTCTGGTTTGAGTCAGATTTAAAGAGGGAGTCCGCTCTAAATTTACTAACAGTTGAGACAGTTAACAGAACAATCAAACAAAAAGAAGCGAAACAACATTTGATAAAACTGCGGGTTCCAGCATTGTTGAATTTCATTGTTTTGGCAATAGAGTTTGCCCGGCCCGACTTTCAGAATGAAAAAATAAACTATATTTTGAAGTTGTCACGCATACATCTTGTTGCCAAATTATTTCGACCCACAAGGAAAATCAAATTAAAACTTTTGCAATCAGCTGAAAAGATGCGGAACCGCGCTTCGGACAACAACATTTGAAACTCCTATCAAAGTTGAGGTTTTGGACCTGTCACATGGAGGCAAATCAACTTCCGCTGATATCGTTTTTCTCGGAAATGTCCGAACAATAAAATAAACTCTGTAAATAATGCCATTCGCTAAGTAACGGTAAATCGTGCAGAAATTGCTTTTTAACATAATTTGGAAAAAATATTATAGTTTAGCAGGTTTGTATTCTTCCAAATGAGTTTAGGTATATTTAAAAGCGTTTTTAGGTATTTGAAATTTGAGATAACAAACGAGGTTTTCTTTCAAGACGATTATAAGCGTAGCTGCCGAATGTATTTTGTACAGCTGATGATCACGTGATTGTCCCACATTACAAAAGGTGAAACGAGCAAGAACTATTTGATGGCTGGCGATGAGCTGACCGACAAAGCCTCGACAATACCCACTATGGGTCAAATCACTCCGTATTATATCCGTAAATATTCCCTTTACAGATTTAAGTGGTTTTTGTGAGGGGTCAGCTGATAGTTGACGGACCAAACTTGTGAATCATTCGAAAACAGTTTCTCGTATTTGTCTGTGTACAACAACAACGTAATCGTTTTTGACAGTTAGAGTTACACTTACTTTTTTGTTTTATTATTTCTAGTGTGGGAACGAAAGTAACAAGAAAATGTTTTCACCCGTCTCAAAACCCGGCGCTTACAGCCGTCAAACTGTTATTTTAAAGCGCCTAATCCAAGATAAAGGAGTTCTCATGCATTTGGAAACGTCAACAAAAGGATTTTCGGATGATCTCTACCGTCCACGTTTAAAAATGAGTTCAAGTGAGGAGACGACTTCTACAGAATCTGAATGCAGGGAGCGGGCAAGATCTGTAGCGTCGTATTATAACCAAAGTGCAATTGACTATGCTGCTGCTAAGGTGGGTATATTTATGAAAATGTTTTCTCCCACTTCTCACAGCCACAGGAACCATGGAGTGTGCGTTTTATTTGTTAAGGGGCAGAGAGTTTTGACTGGGTTCTTATCAGGATAGATTTTTGCTATGGGTTTTTGTCAAAAACCTACAAAAAGCTTGGTAATGCCTAGCTAGAAATATCCAAACTTTTTGGTCTAAGTTAATTGATGATGCGTGATCAATATACTTTCGAGTTTGGATATCTCCAGCTTGTTAATGCAATCCAGGCATATAACAGGCTTCATCCCAAAGGAAACAAACGGCAATTAATGCATCTAAGCTAAACACAAAAGTTAACATACCTTGAGTACATCATAAAACTCCCAATAAACATCCAATGGACTGGGTGACGATGTCTCCTTCTTTAAAAAAATAGCATGAGCTGCCAAAGAAAAGGGTTCCCCTGCAGGGTGATGTTGGACAATTTGTTAACAATGTCATGATATAATTTAACATCATATTTGCCAAAAAAGAAAATAATCCCAAGATGGAGATTTTGAAAATTGAGTACTTTTAAAATTTTATATAAGACAATTGTATAGTACTGTCTTTCGACACTTCATATTTTTTATTTGTTTTATAAAATGTCAAGGGTGATTTTGGATACATTACATGTTGGTGAAGGTATCCTCTGGGCTAGTTACAGCTTTTAAATGAAACATATCGAAAGTATTCGCGTTACAGATTGAAGCTAAGTCTTAACTATCCTTAATCTCACTTACCTTTCAGCTATTACCTCCTGTTATACCTTTGAAACATTCCTCTTTTCACTGAACCCGTTAATTTCTTCGAATTCCGTTGTTAAACTCTTAAATCCCTAAATTTAAAAACCGGTGTCAAAAATTTGTCCGTCAGATTTCAAACTCTCCTCGAACAACGACAACATATCACATGATTCGGGTTTTCCCGGTACTTTTCCAAGTAACGTGACCTTTTTTCGGAGGGCTTCCCAATGAATTGTATGCGTGGAATGGATGTCACGCGGTATTTGATATGCATCGAATGCCGCCATTACTAGGAAATGATGCGACTTCTATACAGGTCTGTTATGCACGCGCGCTTCAACTATCAATGGCGGCACATTTTACTAAGTCAGATCAAACCAGCCAATGAGACGTGTCCATTCCCCGCATATAGTTCATTGGGGCTTCCCCATCGAGATCTTAAAATAACTGGCCTTTGCACACGACACGAATCCTCGCATCCCGTGACTCCTTGCTTTTGAACAGCCTGTCGATCGAGCCAACGGATATAATGGTGGTCTTAATGTGTAGCTCTACCTGACCGGCAAAGTAAGTAAAACCAGGATAGAGTCACACAAGTGCGGCTACCTCTGGGCATAGAACCCGGTTTATGAACACTAAAACACATGGGCACAGAAAGAAATCTTCTTGACTAAACTAAACATGGACAGGAGACAATTTTCTAATTCTTTGAAAAAAAGGGGAGGGGGTGTCATTAGGTATGCCCTCATTTTTTTTCAATAGAAAACTGGTCATACAAATAAGAAAAGTGGCTTTATCATTTGCCCAGAGACTCTCTTAGTATATTTTATTTTATTTGTGAAATTTTCCCTCTGACTCTTCTGTGAATTTCAGTTACATAAAAAAGTTTTTAATCAATAAAAATGTGGAGTTCAGTTTGTACTGTGAGGGACAGCTGTTGATTTCACATTAAAAATACACATAAAATACTCAACAAACTAGATAGCATTTGTGTAGCGTTTTTACAGTGGGGAAAATAGATCATATGGCATAAATTATTTTTCAAAACAATTTAAGTTTTAAAAAATGCATTTAACTTTTATAAAGTAATTCATATCAAAATTATATTAGAAAAAGAACAACTTAAATCCATAAACTATTCAATGGATATAAAAAGGACAATACAGATTAATTTTTAATCTCCTTTGATGTCAAAATGAATTCATGATTTGTAATGTATAATACAAATACAATTTTCATGTAAAATAAATGTATGTCATTTTTTGAAGCAGGATTTACAATTATCAAACGCTGAAAAAAATGTTCAACGTTATCTTTTTCGTTTGCAATCTATGTCATACTGACTATATTGTTATTTGCAGATTATATGGAATAATTTTAAAAAAATGTCATAAAAACACACAATGTGTTAACATGCTTCTAGTTCGTGGTCTACATGTATGTCACACTGACTAAGTAATGGTAACATTTGGAAAGGATTCAAGGTGTTACTCAGAAAGCTTCTAGACAAATTGGTTATTTTTTTGTTTTGTTTCTGGTACGGTATAAATCTTAAATTCTACTATGGAGTGGTTTTACTTAAGCCAAAACACATAGGACAACTCGTACTATATTGTACATGATGGTGTATATTTATTTATTATAATGAATTATAAATATACACCATCATGTACAATATAGTACGAGTTGTCCTATAGATGTGTTTTGGCTATAAATCTTAAATGTCAACCGTCAAGCGTCTGCTAATAGATCAGTTGTAAACCTGTTCATTAATTTCTTACATTTACTCAAACATTGATATCACTGTACTAATGTTAAAACAGTCAGAACTATAGACCCGTTGCCTAATGACACCACTGGGGTCATAAGAGGGATAAACATGGCGGACGGACGGAAAGTATTCTGCTCTGAATTTTTAGGCTTGTCACATAGGGGTTACTTCAAGACAATATTTATCATTTTACAGCCCATAATTTTTAAAATGACATCATTAGTCTTCAGGCTTATTACATGTACAGGGGCCTCGGTGGCTCAGTCGGTTAGAAGGATCTCGTCCATTAATCCGACTCAGCCTTCCATTGATGGGGCGCTGGTTTGAATCCCACTCAGACCAAAAAAATTATTGAACATTTTTAAGTGGATTTTTTCACTTCATCGCAGTATGTTGAAGAGTTGCCAGGTACTCTCCAAAGGTCGAGGTTTTCTTGCCACTAAACCTAACACCACCACCATATAAGGGAAATAATCTTAAGTGCGACGTAAAACATTAATCAATATAACATGTAGTTTACTGACAAATATATTTAGAAAAAAAAGTTTCAACAAACGTTTTTATCATCATTGCACTACTTCATTTTTCCTATATTATACTAGAAAGGTTGTTGTATACATTGAAATAACATGCAAGAATTTTTAACTGAAAGAACTAAATGCCCAGCCTTAAGTTTCGCTGTCTCAACAATTTTTTCTTCTGATCAGCTGGCTTGATTATGATAATGATTATTAATTAATGTGTAATTCTATGATCTGTTTTACAGCCATCCGTACGTCTTTCCCCTACCACAATCCTCTACTCTGGAAAAAGTCCTGATGGCTCTCATCTTCTGGTCAGTAGATTTGTTATCTCCCTTTAGTTTCTGGAAAACATGGAGCAAAGTTCCCAATAGGGAGCGCAAATCATGTGTAAATTCCACATATTTCATGTCACCGGCACTGCAATGCGCATGTGACTGAGCGTTTTTCGTTCCAACATGACGTTTAAATCTGACGGTATGGAACAAAATACGTCAAATGGAATTGCAACGTCATCAAAAACGTTCTAAATGGCGTCATCTGTCACCGGTTATCACAAAATCTTGTAATGATTCTTGTGAGACTTGCACTCCCTATGATATTAGTGCTTTTTCTCTTTGAATCCTATGAACTTCCATCTGGATATGTTTGATTCTATAATTTGGGATTTCCTAATTTGACTTCTGGACTACAATGTATTCTATAAAGTATGGGGACAAGTTCACAAAATATGAATTAAATTTCTTTCTCTCTAGAGTAATACATATTTCATTTCTATGCAAAAAATTTTTTAGTTATGAGCGCCCCTCATTCCAATTGGTCCGGGTTCAATTCCAATTCAGTCCAAAAGAAAATATTGGATAAAATCAGTATTTCACTTGATTTCCTTTTGTGGAAGGGTTTCCATGTACCCTCTATGTGGGATGTTTGTCAGTTACCAGCGGAAGGTCGTGGGTTTCCTCTCACAATAAAACTGGCAACGGCGCCATATAAGTGAAATAATCTTGATCGCGTCGTAAAACACCAACCAATCAATCAATCCATGTACCCTGCAGACAAAGAGCTCAATTCCACCAGTCTTCCACTAGCTGCTGCACTTAAGATTATTTCAATGATGTGGAGGCGGTACCAGGTTAAGAATGAAAGAGGGGGAACCATGAAGCTCTTTGTAAACAACCAATTAATCGGTCAATGTTAATTTATCCATATATGTACTGCAGAGGAAAACCCTCTTAGGTTTCATTTGACTGGTATATGTGGGATAGTTATCAACTTACCAGGGGCCTGTTTCACAAAGCGGCCTAGATGTATTTTTTGCGTAACTTTCATACTAACTATCTCTACAGTATGGTTACGTGAAAACTTACGCTACGCCGCTTTGTGAAACAGAGTCCAGGTACCAACAGAAGGTTGGGTGTTTCCCCTGGGCACAGAGTCACGTTGTCTTTTCCTACTTCATCATAAATGCGCTGTTAAACACTAACTATATCTTTTTCCTACTTCATCATAAATGCGCTGTTAAACACTAACTATATCTTTTTCCTACTTCATCATAAATGCGCTGTTAAACACTAACTATATCTTTTTGTTGACGTTTTCAGCGAAGTGCCCAGTATCTGCATAAAGAGCTTCCTGTACGCATTGCTCATCGAATCGCGGGATTCCGAGGGCTGCCGTTTATTGTAGGCTGCAATCCAACCATTCTGGAAGTGGTGAGTAAATACTTTTTTATCAATATTGGGCAGGGCTTTGGTGGCTTATTTCGCAAAGTGATAGCCTCTCACGCTGAGACAGGCATTCAATTTTATTATTATTTAAATTCTGAACAGATTTTTCATTCTATTTGCCCTATGCAGAAAGGTTGCCATGTAGGACACCAGGCAATGGTTATTTAAGCTCTGTGTGTAAAAGGGGCTTTTTTCACAAAGCAGTTGCATCGCAAACGAACAGCAGTTGCCAATGGATACCATAGTGAAGAGATACAATGTCATGGAAACTGCGATTGATCGCACTGTGCGACAGCTTCGTGAAACGGCCCCCAGATACATGTACATGTAGCTCAGTTGGTAGAGTGGTGGCACTAACTCGTGAGTTTGATTCTCACCCTGGCCCGGAATTGTTTCCGGGTCAATCAGTGTCGGTTTCCTGATGATGATTTCAGCTTTGTGAGGGGTATCCTCCAGGCAAAGAGGCTGGTTTCACCCAGCACTAAGTAAACCTGGCTATGCTGTCAGTGGGTCATAAAATCGTGAGTGCAGCGTCAACACCAGTTTTGTCAATCAATCAAAATTGGGATTTTTTGGAGAAGTTTTATTTTGAGTTCAGTGATAAAGGTGTCATATGATTAGACTAAGGGGATGGTTTCAGGTGGCACATGTAAGCTGCCAAAATCTAGACTTCTTTCATTAATTACGAATGTCAAGGAAAGCTCAGCGCTTTAAGTACCTTGAAAAACGTCAAGATTGACGTTGAAATAAACAAATATTGGTAAAGCCAGTAACCTGTACAAAAAGCGAAGATGGGTGGTAATGTAATAATTGGGTACATTGTATGAGAATGTTTAAGTGTTTTTCTTGCTTATAACTACCCGTTAACATACATCTCCAAGATTGTATCTGCGGAAAGCTCTTATTTTGCACTTTTTGTTAAAAATGACCAGCACTTACCAGATTCGCTTTCAACAAAATTCATGCCTTTTTTGGCACCTAATGCTACTTACGCCAGTTACGTGTAAAAGAAAAACATCATCCCTAAATTTAATAGAGACCTCCAAAGTACAAGTATTTACACCCCTTTGAGTCTATATTTCTTCCTACGCAAAGAAAAAAAACCAAAAACAAATTCATAAATTAGTTTAAAGTGGCATGAGCTGCCAAAATTCACACTTTTTTCATAATTTCTGATCGTAACAATAGTACTACTATCCATACTGTATGTGAACTGTAGGAACCGAAAACGTGTTCGAAAAGTAAATAAAATTTAAATAACCGGGACGACCATTCATTCATTCTAAGACAAAGTTAGTTCAAAACAATACTTTATCGTACATTCTTGAGACTAGAAGCACTAAAAAGATTCTGAATAACACGTCTTGAGAAAAATAGCCGATAATTTCAACATTCTGTTTCAACGTCAAAATATCAACATTTTGGCAGCTCATGCCAATTTAACGTACATTTCCAAGATTGGTATCTGTTTTTGAACTTGTTGTTAAAAATGACCAACAATTAGCTTATTCGTTTTCAACAAAATTCATGCTATTATTGGCACCTCAGGCTAATTATATGTAAAAGAAAAACATCATCCCTAAATTTAATAGAGACCTCCAAAGTACAATTATTTACATCCCACCTACGCAAAGAAAAAACCCCGAAAACAAATTCATAAATTATTTTATGATGATGAATTCATATTTATACATTTTTTAGTTGAAGGACATGTTATTGAATTATGTAGACCTACAGTTAAAAAAAACCTGTACCAATGCTACTTGAGGTGTGAATTGAATTATGTAGACCTACAGGTAAAAAAACTGTACCATTGCTACGCGAGGTGTGTTTTCACATATTGGTACACCCAAACAGACAGCTGCACTTAACATCTACCTGGTCATAATGCTCTACTTGAGTGCACAGCCATGTTTACACTGTGATTGGCAGTCTGGAGTTATAACCTCGTCTGATTGGCTGAAATATCTAGGTCACATTCTCCTGACCTATTACCCAACCAGTTTGAAGCAGTTTACAAACTGACACACAGTTTGATTACAGTAACTGTTTTATTCGTCCTGGCTTTATTCCTAGCTCCCCAGTGTACTGTGAAGCCTTAATTAACCAAGTATCTCCAAGCTTACTCCATACTTGTTTTTTACTTGTATGACTTCATCATATAAAGAAAAAAAATTCCAATATTATAGTAGACTATTTTAACACATTCAACTACTTTGTAGTTTAAACTCATTACAACTTTTACAACAATTTTAGGTATGAACTTCCATTCTGAAAACTTATTATTATTGATTGATGAATGTTTCACACCAAGATTATTTCACTGATATGGCGGCTTTGCCGAGTGAAGAATTTTGGAAAGAAGAGTTTTGTACCACATCATCAGGTGTAACGTTAAAAATACTAGACATTCTAATTGAAACTGCATTGACAGGGCCTAATCTAGGCTTACTTTGAACTGCATATGTGGGGTTTGGACGCCCAAACCAGGGTATGAGAAAAAAATTGTTGCTTTAAATAATAAATATTGAATACAAATAAAAACTGCTCTGCAAAGTATTTAAAACATAAATACTAGGGACATATGAGACAGAAATGACAGTTTAAAGTAAGAGTTCTATCCATACAGCCTTACTGGGCCCGGGAATGGTATTGTCAAGCCGTACAATGGGTGCCCAAACTTTTGCCCTAGATTATGCCCTGATTGGGATATCATAAGTTACATTTGCAGGGTCACAAATGGAGCAGGCTAGGTTTCCCTAACCGTTTGCCGAATGTTAACTAGCGGAGAGGTTGATTACAAGTGGGAATTTTAGTTGTGTTCAATGATTAAATGAGCCAGAAAAAAATTCCAGTTTAGCCTTGACCCCCTGACCTGGCTCTTTATTGAAACTTCTTATTTCATAGCGCAATCTCAGCAATTTTCCCCCACAAATTCGGCATCTTCCGTCAGTATCTTACCCAAGGTCATGTTATTTAAAGGCCCTGAAACCTGTCTCACAAAGCGACGTAGCGCAAGTTTTTACGTAACTATCATGGCAACTCATACTGTAGAGATATTTTGTAATTATCATGGCAACCGGGAACCTATACTGTAGAGATACGTTGCTATGACAGTTACGTAAAAACTTACAGTATGCTAAGCCCTTTCATAAAACAGGCTCCCGGCCTCTGTTTAATTCTAGACCTCTACTGATAAATACATGGAGCTTCTTATATTAGCAATGACATTGAGTTAACCTAACTGTGAACTTTAGTCTGTTATTTTAGATCCAATCCTATATTGTCAGAAATAGGTTACAGCACAAATGTGTTACAAAACCAAGGTTCTTATTGTGTCAAGTATGTAACAGTTAAAATGTCAAAACTATAAATCAAATAAAACCTATTGAAAATAGTTATATTATGTATTTGATCCATTGAACAACTTAACATACAACAATTTATGATGGGGTATAAAGGTCTAAATTATATACCTCTTTTTAACACAATTAGAAACTTGTCTCCATGGTTATTTTAGACTAGAAGATTTTCCCTGTGCCCGTGTGTTTTACATGTAGTGTTCATAAATATAGTAAAGATGAAAGGAAACCACGTTACTATTCATTGTATGATTCAATTATTAATTTTATTAATTATGGAACTATAACGAGCCTTCTTTGATAATTAATTTTGCTGTATTTGATACCAATGCTTTCGTTGGGGTTTAGGTTTTTTTTTGTTAATTTGTTTTTTCTTGAAATCTATACTAAATAATAGTTCAGTGATAAGTAGAGATAACTTTCTACATTTACATGAAGATTTTCCCTGTGCCCTTGTGTTTTAGTGATCATAAATATGTATATGAAGGAATGGTGCCGTGTGTTATAGTGTTCAAAAATATATGAAGTCTGGAATGCTTCTTGCCAGGGTTTCATAGATGTTCAAATATTTAGGCCATAAATTAAAATATTGAGGTAATTCCAAGTAAATTGAGTTATGAGAAATTGAATATTTGCTTGCTAAGTTAAGGTTTGTTTTTTTATGAGGTTAACTGTTTTCCCAATGTTATCTAGGGGGCTATTGGAAATAATCTTGTTTCCATGGATACCAAATCAATAAACCAATAATGTATTGATTCCAGTATTATATATTTATAAACACTAAAGCACACAAGTACAGGGGAAAATCTTTGTGACTAAAATAAGCATGGTTTATAATTGTGTTCAAAGAGGTATAACATTTGGACCTTTATACCTACATGTAATCATAAGTTGTTGTAATAAACCAAAACCCATGATAATGCATCATTTAGACCTTTATACCTAATCATAAGTTGTGGTATTAAACCTACATGTACATGTAAACTCATGATATTGCATTAGATAGAAGTCAGACAGGAGTTGTCTGTAGTCTGATTCTAGTGTATTATGTACACCTGTGTTGACGACTATAAGGGCATTTGTACTGAATCCATATGTATGTCAATAAACAAAGAATGTTGTCTCGATACATGTAATCAGAATAATCTACCTATATGCATGATCTAGTTCTTACAGTCAGTAATAGTTGTTATGACAAAGGAATTGATTTTATATTTTTGTCACATAATTAATCTGTTTATGGCCCTTTTGTTAGCAGCTGTTTACATAGTTATACCATATATTTACATCTGGTACGTCCTCATATCTTTCTATGGGTATATTGGGACACTGGCAAAAATAAATGGTATAGTTCCAATAAATTAGATTTTAAACACTTAATATGACTTTTTTAAGTATTAAATCTATTTTTAGAATTTGTTCATATTAATATTATTAATCTTTTTTTAAGACATTATTCGCATTTAATTTATTTTTAGGCGTTCATAATATAATCTTTCTGAATATTCCTACTACTAAATATTTTTTAGACATTTTTCGTATTCATTTTATTTTTAGACATTTGTTCATATATTCTGCCTTGTTTTTAAGATAGTTACAGTTATGTTTAAAATGTCTAATTGATGGTCTTGAGTGCGGCGTAAAACATCAATCAATTGGTGGTGTAAAGACATGCCCAGAACTGAAATCTGATCGCCAACAGCTCCATCAGAAATTCAAATTGTATCAGTTCAAAGTTGTCATGTTTTTTTAACAGTTGTCACACTACAATACATGTAAATATATTTTTGGACAATTGTCATATTACATGTATTTTTGATCAGTTGTCTCACCAAATCTATTTTTGGACATTTGTCACGCTTAATCTATTTTTGGACAGTTGTCTCACCAAATCTATTTTTGGACAGTTGTCTCACCAAATCTATTTTTGGACAGTTGTCTCACCAAATCTATTTTTGGACAGTTGTCACGCTAAATCTATTTTTGGACAGTTGTCACACTAAATCTATTTTTGGACAGTTGTCTCACCAAATCTATTTTTGGACAGTTGTCTCACCAAATCTATTTTTGGACAGTTGTCTCACCAAATCTATTTTTGGACAGTTGTCTCACCAAATCTATTTTTGGACAGTTGTCACGCTAAATCTATTTTTGGACAGTTGTCACACTAAATCTATTTTTGGACAGTTGTCTCACCAAATCTATTTTTGGACAGTTGTCTCACCAAATCTATTTTTGGACAGTTGTCTCACCAAATCTATTTTTGAACAGTTGCCATACCAAATCTATTTTTGGACAGTTGCCATACCAAATATGTTTTTGAACAGTTGTCACACAAAATATATTTTCAGACAGTTGTCACACTAAATATATTTTCAGACAGTTGTCACACTAAATATATTTTCAGACAGTTGTCACACCAAATCTTTTTTTGGACAGTTGTCACACTAAATATATATTTTCAGACAGTTGTCACACCAAATCTATTTTTGGACAGTTGTCTCACCAAATCTATTTTTGGACAGTTGTCTCACCAAATCTATTTTTGGACAGTTGTCACACCAAATCTATTTTTGGACAGTTGCCATACCAAATCAGCTTTTGTTCAACTATGTTTTGTTTATTCGATATCAAATTAAGTTTGTTTTTGTTCAGATTTGTTTTATTTTTTGAGATTCTATTGAAAGATTTATTTAAAGACAAAAATGAGCAGATCCTCCATTAATTACTCTAATTAAGGATTTTATCATACATGAATTAATTTACAGAAACAATTGTGAAAATGCGATGTCTTTTATAATTTTTATTTTCCTCTTTTCCAGCATGAGATGTATATCAGATCTTTTCACATTCTGTCCGAATTTCCTCCGGTAAGTTAAAAATATTTACACTAGAATGATAAAAAATATAAGTCGTATTTGAAATAACTTTGACTAATTAGTAGTATCGGAGCCAGGCCTTATATAGTAAATTGTTTGTTATTTAGAGTTCAAAATATTTATCAGCGGCTGGTTGTTCAAAAGTTTATTAGGCTTAATACCGGTTTAACTTTGTAATGCACCAATTGAATTTCTTTGCTGTGCTACGTCATGCAGACCTTGTGTATTAAGCCTAATGCACTTTGAAACAACTCAGCCCAGGGCCCCGAGTCACATTCAATCAATCAACCAATTGTCACAGTCAATCAACAAACCAATTGTCACAATCAATCAACCAACCTATTATCACAACCAGCCAATTATTAAACTCAATCATTTGTCACAATCAGTCAACAAAAATGTCTTTATATTAAATTTTGTCTTCAAACTTTGACACAAATCTGATCAATCAAGTTTGATTTTTGATAGATTGTTGACAAGAAGACGGAAGAAGAATTCACGTTGACAGTAAAATCTCTTCTGGAATATCACAATGATGTTGTCACCATGTTGGCAGAGGGATTTAAGGAGTGCAGAAAACATATCAAGGTAACCTTTGACCCATAACCTTTGACTCTTAACCTTTGACTCCATGTAAGAGATAGCTGTGTATTTGTTGGGCCCTCAGGGGCAAGTTGCACAAAGGGGTATTAAGCTTAAGTCTGACTTATCTAGACAACGTCCCAATCAAATTCCTTTGTGACGTGACGTGGCATATTTAAGCCAGACTTACGCTTCATACAGCTTTGTGCAAACGACCCCTGGGCCTCTGTAAGTTAAGTTTTGTCTACTTGTACTAACAGACCTTTGTCAAATTGTGGCTACCTGTTAGAGATAGCTGTGTATTTCTTTGGGGCCTAGGGGCATCTGTAAGTTAAGTTTTGTCTACTTGCACTAACAAGCCTTTGTCAAGTGGCTACCTGTAAGAGATACCTGTATATTTTTTTGGGGCCCCTGGGCCTCTGTAAGTTAAGTTTTGTCTACTTGTACTAACAAGCCTTTGCCAAGTGGCTACCTGTAAGAGATACCTGTGTATTTCTTTGGGGCCTATGGGCCTCTGTAAGTTAAGTTTTGTCTACATGCACTGACAAACCTTTGTCAAGTGGCTACCTGTAAGAGATACCTGTATATTTTTGGGGGGCCCCTGGGCCTCTGTAAGTTAAGTTTTGTCTACTTGCACTGACAAACCTTTGTCAAGTGGCTACCTGTAAGTGATACCTGTATATTTTTGGGGGGCCCCTGGGCCTCTGTAAGTTAAGTTTTGTCTACTTGTACTAACAAGCCTTTGTCAAGTGGCTACCTGTAAGAGATACCTGTATATTTTTGGGGGGCCCCTGGGCCTCTGTAAGTTAAGTTTTGTCTACTTGTACTAACAAGCCTTTGCCAAGTGGCTACATGTAAGAGATACCTGTGCATTTCTTTGGGGCCTCTGGGCCTCTGTAAGTTAAGTTTTGTTTACTTGCACTAACAAGCCTCTGCCAAGTGGCTACCTGTAAGAGATACCTGTGCATTTCTTTGGGGCCTCTGTAAGTTAAGTTTTGTTTACTTGCACTAACAAGCCTTTGCCAAACTGTGGCTACCTGAAAGAGATAGCTGTATATTCTTTAGGAGGCTCTGTAAGTTAAGTTTTGAATACTTGCACTGACAAACCTTTGTCAAGTGGCTACCCGGCTACTTCATTGGGGCCTTAAGGCCTCTTTTGTAAATGAAGCTTCAGATTACTGATCTGTATAAAGACTGGATAGTGTTTTGTTTGCGATATTGAATTTTGATTTCATATTTTAGAAATGACAAATGTCAGAGCTTTAATCTATTAATTTAAAACACTATTTTAGCGTACAGTCTCATTACTAGTAGCAATTGATGTCTTCTCATTTTTACTTAGTAAAAAATAATTAATTATTTAAAAATGGGTTTTTCATGGAAAAATATTATGATTTAAAAATGGGTTTTTCATGGAAAAATATTATGATTTAAAAATGGGTTTTTCATGGAAAAATATTAACATTTTGGCAGCGTAAGAAGAAAAAAGCAGTTTGTATTTAAAAATAAACCTTTTGTACATTGGTGTTGTTGTTGTAGGATGAGCAGATGGTTAAGGTATTTTTGGATAAGACTCTAACATCACGTATGGGGCTGAGGATGCTGGTCGAACATCATCTAGCTCTTCATGATGAGAAGGTGAGAATAGTCCCTGTGACTTTCACAATCATAATGGCTTGATTCTTCTTGTCTCTGTACAGTTTTCTCTTCGCCATTTTTACCCCTCGTGCAAATTTTGCCCGAAGGGTATTGTCGTTGCCTCCGTCGTCCGTCTGTCCATTGGTCCTTGTAAACACATTATCATAGACTGATCCAGAGACATTTTGATACCTGTACACAGATATGGGTGCCCAAACTCACTAGCAAAAAATCCGCCCAAATTCTTAAAACCAACAGATTTTATTGTCAAAATAGCATTTAATGTTGAATTTTGGACCAGAGATGTTGTTTTTGTCTTATTGTTGGAACATTTTGAACCGAAATGGTATGCCCAAATTTTCCCTGGATAAGTCTCTGATTATCTAAAAAGGTTTTTAACTTACAACTTTGAAACTTCACACATTTGTTCAATACAACAAGCACAAGAAGTCTATTGAAAATCAACGCTCTCTGATGTTTTTTTCAAGAGTTATGCCCCTTACATTACCGCTGCTGTAAAAAGCCTTGTAAACACATTATCTAAAAAAGTTTTTAACTTACAATTTTGAAACTTCACAGATTTGTTTAATACAGCAAGTACAAGTAGCCTATTGAAAGTCAACGCGCTCGAATGTTTTTTTCAAGAGTTATGCCCCTTACATGACCGTCAGCCAAACACCCCCTTGTAAATGTGAAACATGTATGTGGAGTAGTTTTTCACTCGCAACAAATTGTCTGGAAAATAAATATATCTTCGGTTTCTTTGGCCCAGACCCGAGGGGTCCTGGTGGCGACAGCCACTTATGATGAATCTGGACCTCTCCCATCTCACTTGTCCTCCGAGACTTTTTGTCGAGTCGAGTGACAATCTATGCCGTGGATCGGAAATTTTCAAATAATTTTTTTGGCTCTTTTGTGAAGGAGGTAATAATGGTGTACAGAACCTGACATTGGCAAGATTATTTCACTTATATGGCGGCGTTGCCAGGTTTAGTGGCAGTGGAAACCGGGGTCATTGTCCGTAGGAAACCCCTGACATTCTGCGAGTACTTGGCAACTCTTCCACATATGGTGACACCCAATGACACTCCTTATAATATGAGATATTTCTGAAACTTTGACAAGTTGCTCAATAGATGCTTGGGACCTCGTGTCTTTCATACGTTTATAATTTATTCTGAAAATATATTTCTGAAACTTTGAGGGGCCTCGGTGGTCCAGTTGGTTAGCGTGATCGTCCCTTAGTCCCACTCAGATCTTCCATCGATGCGGCGCGGGTTCGAATCCTGCTCAGACCAAATAAAAATTTCTGAGTGGAAATTTCACTTGGTCGCCGTATGTGGACAGGTTGCCAGGTGCTTGCAGAAGGTTGGGGGTTTCCTCCGGACAATGAGCCTGGTTTCCTTCCCCACTAAACCTGGTAACATCGCCATATAAGTGAAATAATCTTGAGTGCGGAGTAAAACATCAATCAATCAATGTGAAACATTGTCAAGCTGATCAATAAATGGTTATTGCAGATTGCCCCCCATGTTAACAGATTTCTATACTGATTTAAAAAAAATAATTCCCTATGAAGATGTACCGATAACCTTGTCAATTCACTTGGCAGAAAATAACCTAAATTCCTGATTGTGGAACATTCGTAAATTTTTATATTTGTAAATTCTGATTTTTCTTTAACTACATGTAACATGTATTTTTTGGTTTTAATTTCAGGCAAACCATGTGGGGATCATTAATGTTAATTTCTCACCACGGAAACTAATCCAAAAAAAAGTTGCTTTTGTGAGGTAAGAAATATTTGCTTTAAAAACAAAGAGCAATCAATTTGCTTTTGAGTATTACTTCAATAGCTCAGTCACTTAGAGTTGATAGTTTCTCAGTCCGACACAGGCCTTTAATAGATACGGCACAGGAACGAATCCCACTCAGACCAAAATAATTATTGAAAAATCTCTAAGTGGATTTTTCACTCGTTCTCCATAGTGTAAGAGTTTCCAGGTACTTTCTGAAGGTCATTGGTTTCCTCTTGGCAAAAAACTCTTTTGGTTGGTTGGTACTTTTGTCGCCATATAACCTTAGCTGTTGAGTGCGACGTTAAGCCCCAACAATCAATCAATCTTCTTTTTAGAAGAAATACAGAAACCTGTATGCTCTTTTTAAGGTAAACAATTGGATGGATTTCAGCGGCGAGTTCGTCTTTAAACTTGCTCAGGGAACGTTGAAGCTTGAGAAATTTGTCATTCATAGCTCAGTCTTGTTTTATTGTTGTAGCCATTCCGCTTGAATTTGGACAACTTGACAATAATATTTCCTTTAAACAGGGATGTATGTCAAGCCAAATATGGTCATTCACCGAACATTAAACTGAATGGTCACCTGACCGCCACGTTCCCGTACATACAGCCTCCACTGGACTATATTCTCACGGAGTTATTGAAGAATTCATTCAGGTAAGTTATGTTCACAATTTCAGCAAGACAACAGGGGGCCGTTTCACAAAGCCGTCGCAAAGTGCAATAAATCGCAGTTGCTATGACGTATCTCTTCACTATGGTATCCATTGGCAACTACGCCTCGTTTGCGATGCGACTGCTTTGTGACACATTACATGTTTGGTCTAAGATTGGTGCAACAACGTCATTTCCTTGTTACGCGCAAACTGGCAAATACTCTATTAAGTCTCTAAAAGTTGATATTTAAAGTGCTTATCAGATGCTGTCATACAAAGCAAATTATTTGATTGATTGTTTGGTGTTTTACGCCGCGCTCAAGATTATTTCACTTATATGGCGGCGTTGCCAGTTTTATTGTGGGAGGAATAGAGCCCGGAGGAAACCCACGACCTTCCGTTGGTAACTGGCAACCATCCCACATAGGTCGTTCGAGTGAAACCCCAGTCAGAAAATTTCAAATTTTTGGGACTGAGTGGGAATCGAACCCGTGACCCATTGGTGGAAGGCTGTTCGGATTGAGCGTCCAACGCTCTACCACTGAGCCACGGAGGCCCCCCAAATTATTTGATACAGCGTGTTAATGACACAAAAATCAACGCTAATGGATAATCTGAAGTAGACAATTAAGTTCCTAAAGCCTGATGGTCAATGCAGAATACTTTCCTTTAAAACAGATTATCCATTATGCCGTGTGGTACTTGTCCCATCCTGAAATACAGTATTTACGCCTTTTTATTATACGCCCGGCTTGAAAAGCGGGCTGTATTATGGTATCATCTCCGTCCGTCCGGCAGTCCGGCAGTCCGGCTGTCCGGCAGTCCGGCTGTCCGGCGTCCGCTTTCCCTTCCGCTCCATAACTTCTAAAGTTTTGATTCCATCAGCACAATTTTTTCTGAGTATATACCTTATGGGTAGAAGGTGTGTCGCAAACTATTTTTAACATCACTGGTTACATAATATGGGAGTTATATTGGATTATGTAATATTCCCTTCCGCTCCATAACTTCTAAAGTTTTGATTCCATCTGCACAATTTTTTTTGAGTATATACCTTATGGGTAGAAGGTGTGTCGCGAACTATTTTTAACATCACTGGTTACATAATATGGGAGTTATATTGGATTATGTAATATTCCCTTCCGCTCCATAACTTCTAAAGTTTTGATTCCATCTGCACAATTTTTTCTGAGTATATACCTTATGGGTAGAAGGTGTGTCGCGAACTATTTTTAACATCACTGGTTACATAATATGGGAGTTATATTGGATTATGTAATATTCCCTTCCGCTCCATAACTTCTAAAGTTTTGATTCCATCTGCACAATTATTTCTGAGTATATACCTTATGGGTAGAAGGTGTGTCGCAAACTATTTTTAACATCACTGGTTACATAATATGGGAGTTATATTGGATTATGTAATATTCCATTCTGCTCCATAACTTCTAAAGTTTTGATTCCATCTGCACAATTTTTTCTGAGTATATACCTTATGGGTAGAAGGTGTGTCGCGAACTATTTTTAACATCACTGGTTACATAATATGGGAGTTATATTGGATTATGTAATATTCCATTCTGCTCCATAACTTCTAAAGTTTTGATTCCATCTGCACAATTTTTTCTGAGTATATACCTTATGGGTAGAAGGTGTGTCGCGAACTATTTTTAACATCACTGGTTACATAATATGGTAGTTATATTGGATTATGTAATATTCCCTTCCACTCCATAACTTCTAAAGTTTTGATTCCATCTGCACAATTTTTTCTGAGTATATACCTTATGGGTAGAAGGTGTGTCCCGAACAATTTTAACATCACTGGTTACATAATATGGGAGTTATATTGGATTATGTAATTATAATATTCCCTTCCGCTCCATAACTTTCAAAGTTTTGATTCCATCTGGACAATTTTTTCTGAGGATATAGCTTATGGGTAGAATGTGTGTCAGCTTCCTTGGATAATTTAGTGATAGCTATGTTGGCCAAAACCTAAAAAGTTTAGAATTATAATTATTTCTCTGTTTTAAAGGCTCTTCAATTCAGTTTTATTACCCATATGGTAAAGCAAATATAGCTGCTTAAAGATATGTTTGACAATATTCATAAACCTGGTTGTAAGTGTAAACAGATAAGACTTGTATATTTACACACCATTGACCATCTCAGAGATTAGGCTCTGTTCAAATATGCCTATATAAAATGTGGCAAACATCCTGGTCAGTGATGTCTTCAGCAAGGGATTTAACCCACTGACCAGTCAGAATTAGCTGAACTCCAAGCTGAAGACCTGGACATTTAACACCAGAGGAGATTTCATATTTGAAGGACCCATTGCATATATTCAAAAATATATATATGGAAGGATTTGTTTTGGTATGGCTGCAGTGACTGTGCCTTTCCGGGCGTATTTTGGGTTTCCCGAAACTCTTGTTAAATTTAGTTTTTTGCTTACACCACTCAACAAAATATTGAGTGAATTTATCCCACCGAAGACCAAACAATATTTTCAATTGATCGATTCATATTTCTAAAAGGGTATCCTGGCAACGATGCCAGATAAGTGAAATAATCTTAAGTGCGGCGTAAAACATCAATCAATCAATCAATCACAAGCTGACAAGCTGTCCTGGTGCTTGTAAAAAATGACAAGCGTTTAGACATGACGTAGTCGCCCTATATGGATCAGCACGTCAAAGTAATATAGAAATATACAGCGCCTACACATGACTGGTTTGAACCAATCAGAAAAGTATTCTGTGTGAGGTGGGATAAATTTTTGTATCCAATTACTAGTCTAATAGACGATGTATCTTGTGGAAGACTTGTGAAGAAAGTAAAATGATAACCCGTTTCCACCAGTTCTCAAAATTAATTCACCAGCCCCTATTGCTCAGTCGGTAGAGCGTCCGCTTCAGGCCTGGGAGATCCGGGTTCAAGCCTGGGTCGAGTCAGACCAAAGACTTTAACAGTGGTAGCTGCTGCTGCTTCGCTTGGCGCTCAGCAATAGGAGTTAAAGCAGCGACTGGTTGGCCCGGTGTCAGTATAATGTGACTGGGTGAGGGGGCTTCCTGGTTGTCTTCGGCAAGCACCTAAAAGAGGGGAAATCCGCCCTGCAACAAGGAGACGTCTTCATATAACTGAAATACTGTTAAGCAGGACGTAAAACTCAAATCACTCACTCACCCCCTCAAATTTAATTCACCTGGAGCTTAATAATGGTGATTTGTTTTCTCCAAGCACAAAGCTCCCTCCTCCAAAAACTTTAACCCCCACCATACACGTTTATTAATATTGAGTGCAGGAGACAAATCAATCATTCAATCAATCTTTACTGGAGACTTCCAAATAAAAACTATTTTCCTTTGCCTTTCTTGCAGAGCTATTGTGGAGACTCATCGGGATAATATGTCCAATCTACCTGATATTGTGGTTACCATGGCGAATAACGACGTAGATTTCATCATCAGGTGAGAAAATTAACCAGGGGGGGGGGGCTGTTTCTAGACAAAGACGTAACTTTGCGCCTGGTCGTAACGTCATGGCAACATATACCTTCAACATTACTTTACGACCTGGCGCAAAGTTACGAGGGGCGTAAATGTGTTGAGAAACAGCCCCCAGGACTATACAATTACTTGCATGGTAATGGGACGATGTGAATAAATAATAAAGTGAAATATACAGTTAATAGTGTTTGTAATCTTCAAGTGAAATATACAGTTAATAGTGTTTGTAATCTTCAAGTGAAATATACAGTTAATAGTGTTTGTAATCTTCAAGTGAAATATACAGTTAATAGTGTTTGTAATCTTCAAGTGAAATATACAGTTAATAGTGTTTGTAATCTTCAAGTGAAATATACAGTTGAATGTAAGTGAAATACACAGTTAATAGTCTATGTAAATCAATAACTATTTTTTCAAGTGAAATATACAGTTAAAAGTGTATGTAAATCCATATGTATTTCTTCAAGTGAAATATATTGTAAATAGTGTATGAAAATCAATAAAAAAAATTTAGTGAAATATACAGTTTTCAAATACTGAAATATACTTGAAAACTAATTCTTTTTATGAAATGGATTAGTTCAGTCGTCATTGTTGTCTTTGTAAGAAGAAAATTTTTTTTTTTATTTTTCAGAATTCAAGATAGAGGTGGTGGAATCGATCACAACATTTTGCCATATATTTTTGATTATAACTTTTCAACCGAGGACTCAAGAGACAAAGAGGAAGATGTTGGGCTTTTTGAAAGTATTATTAACACTGGCCATACAGGACCTGCCCCTGGGAAGATGTATGGGTGAGTAGAAGGAACATCACTTACTACAAACTTCGTGGTGATGCCTTAATTTTTGCTCTTGAGTATGGAAACCACGTTTCATGAAGACAGTTTCAAACATTTCTTACAAACTTGTTGCTCACAGTATTTCCCTATAGGTTACAGGGGGCCTCCGTGGCTCAGTTGGTAGAGCGTTGGACGCTCAATCCGAACAGCCTTCCACCAATGGGTCGCGGGTTCGAATCCCACTCAGTCCAAAACAAAATTGGAAAATTTTCTGACTGGGTTTTCACTCGAACAACCTATGTGGGATGGTTTCCAGTTACCAACGGAAGGTTGTGGGTTTCCTTCGAGCATAGAGCCGGTTTCCTCCCACAATAAAACTGGCAACGCCGCCATATAAGTGAAATAATCTTGAGTGCGGCGTAAAACACCAAACAATCAATCGATCAACCTAAAGGTTACAGGATAGGCCTACAGTTTCATCTCCTTGTGCAAAAATGTTAACATTTTAGTTTGTGGCTAATGACTTAAATCTTAGCGTTTTCCTTTCAATTTTCAAAATAGATCCCCTAATGAGACATCCCTGACAGCCCCAAAAAGTTGACATAATGCATGCCAGTTTCGAACTTTCACCATTTTGACAATTAGTAGTTAGTTAAAAATTGAAAAATGAACAGACAAAAATCTTCAATCAAGCATTGATTCAAAGTTTAAAAAGGGTACTATAGATCTATATAGGTTGATACAAAACTATCGCTAAGTAAGCCACTTCCTAGCTATATCTGGGGCGTCTGTGGCTCAGTCGGTTAGTTATAGTCGCTCAGTCCGACACAGGCCTTCCATCGATTAGGAAAAGGTATACATGTACATGTAGGTTTGGGGACCTCAGCTGATTATAGCTGCAGTAAGTAGCATTCAATTTTACCAAGGCTATAGTAACGAGCCATTTTAAACTGGAGAAATGTCTATCAAGTAAAAATGCCTCAAAATCAAAACACTCACTGTCAGCTTTCAAAAACCACTTGTAATGGTGCAGGGATGCATACCATTACTTATTGATTAATTGATTGTAGCTTAACATCGCACTCAACAGCTATGGTTATCTGCGGCCAAAGTACCAATCTACCAAAAAATTACCCTCCCTCCCCACCCTCCATTACTTTGAGGGGCATTCCTGCTTTTGATTAATCAATCAGGCCATATAATTTCAGTATCTGTCAGAAATTTTGAATTGGTTCCGTGTATTGAAATGCTAGGAATCCGTATAACTTTAGATGTTCAGTGCGACGTAAAGCCCCAATCAATCCATCAATCCCGTCCTGGGAAATTGTTCCAACTAGAGCCAGATATTCAAGAAACACATAAAGACTGGCCTATAATTAAACAATAAGTGAATGGATATCAGGACAGAAAATGTTGGGTATTCATTTAAAGTCATTTATATTATTGGGCCTGGCAAATTTTGGTAGAAAAACTGGATAGGATATCGGAAGTTCTCACGTTTTGGTCCGTTTGAGCCGTACGATTCTCTCTGCGAAGGCAGCTCGTCAGAGGAGGGGGGCTTTGGTGGCTCAGTGGACAGAGTGATAGCCCCTTATCCGACACAGGCATCGATGTGGCTTAGGTTCAAATCTCGCTTTTGATTGCCCTTGATTGCTGTATGTGGGATATCTGTGTGAAAATGTTTCTTCCTTATGATTTCTTCCACCAATGGAAAAAACTGGGTTTTCACTCGAACGACCTATGTGGGATGGTTGCCAGTTACCAGCGGAAGGTCGTGGGTTTCCTTCGGGCACAGAGCCCGGTTTCCTCCCATAATAAAACTGGCAACGCGGCCATATAAGTGAAATAATCTTGAGCGCAGCGTAAAACACCAAACAATCAATCAATCAATCGTTATGATTTCCTACATTATCAGTGAAATAAATATGAAACTTGAAATGAAATGTCACATATTTTTTTTCAGCTATGGATTTGGTTTACCGGCCTCCAAAGCCTACGCAGAATATCTTGGTGGATCGCTAAATATCCAGTCGATGCAGGGGATTGGCTGCGACATTTATCTACGCCTCCGTCATATTGACGGCAAAAATGAAAGCTTCAGAATCTAGCTCGTTTCGGTGCACATTTTGGCTGCATTTTTCGTACCCTTTTTATTCCCTTTATGCTGCAATGTTCTTGGAATTTTTCTACGAGAGTTGTTTGGTCAATTTGGTGCGTTTTTATTAAGGCAGTTCATCTGACTGTTGCACAGTTGTGCCAACCAGCTTTTTTTTTTTAAATTTGTTAAAGTTTGGTTTGAAATTGTGGTAAAGGATTGCTCGTTTGTCAGTAAAAACTTAGTTTATTTGTTTTGACCACTTTCTACAAGATGGATAATGTCTCACTGCAAAGTCTCTTTGATTTAATCAGATCCCAAGGATGGACACTGTCCAAGCTCTTCCCTGTGCTGAGATAACGTGTATGACCAAGTTACTTTTCTTTTACTTATATTATTTAGTTATATGTTTTGTGTATTATTAAATGTTGAATATAACCGTGTAGAAATAATCTGTTCGAAAACGTCCGGGAGCTTACTGAAGTCACTGGAAACATTTTGGGACATTTGAGGCGCCTTGTTAAATGTTGATAACCATGTAGAAATGATCTGTTCTAAACATGTTAACTTGCGGTGAGCTTAATGACGCCACACGCAAAATTATGGGATATTTGAGGCGCCTTGTTTGAATGGACCGCTTCGTTACAAGCCTTTGTAGTGATGCACATGACTGCTCGTCTATATACTTTTCGTCAGCCATGTTGATTCCTTATTATACCCCTTTGACGTCATTGGAAAGCAATCAATATATTATTTGGAAAGGCAAATCATGTACAGACTTTTGAAGTCTTTTTTTAGAGGATAGATAGTGCTATCTGCTCTTTTGTTTATATTTCTGTTAAATTTTTGTGAATCAGCATTGAAAAAAATATATAAAGTTTATTTCTAGGAATGGTTTTGACTACCGATAGGAGATTTATTTGTCCTTTTTTTGTCCAATGTAATATTTGTTAAAACTGTTTGACGGATTTCCAATTTTCCATTTAGGGCTGTCAGGATTGTGTTAAAGGGAAAGAAAATCTTAGCTTTAGGCTAGTTTAGATGGAAAGAGTAGAGTTCATTTAGTTCAAAACAACTGTCCAATGTATGTTTTATCCCATCGTAAGTGAATAATTGAAATTTGAAGGTGGCGTTACAATAGAGAATAAGCTCCATAGGCCATTCACAAGGCCGCCACCATTTTTTCATTAGTTTTATCCAATTATTGTTGAATAAAAATTTGAGTGCGTTATAGAGTAGTCATGTGATGCAATTTAGCCAATGGCTGGCTAAGTAATGGCGTGCGGTTGCATACTGACCTACATATTCGGAGACAATCTTCCCACTTCAAGTTTGTCGCCATGTTTTTTTGGACCTTAATCTACCCTTATACATTAGAGAGCGGTAAAAATACGTCATTATTGATCTAAAAATAGCTATACCAACATCATGTCATCCTAAAACGGAAAAATGGCTACACAGATAAGCCACTGAAAGGACATACTTCTGTCTGTTTTTATTAGCTTGAGGGTCACTGGAGGTAATTGACGTGAAATGTTTTAAGTACTTTGAAGGTTGTTATCGACGATAATCCCTATGTATTTCTAGAGATTTCTCCTCCTTTAAAGTTGTCTAAACTTATTACTGAAAGTCTATTACTCACAGATCTATATTGAATGGGATTTTTATTTCTATTTGGTTTTTGGATCTGAATTTAATTATTTTTTTCTCAATGTCAACAATATGGGTCGATATCAATACTAGCTAGATATTGGTTTTTCTCGTCAATTTTTTGTCTTGTACATTTTATGTTTTATTTGTATTTTTTCTGAACAATCTAGTCTGTTTTGCCACTAGAACTGAAATCTCAAACTTTATGTCAAAGTTCTGCTTATTTACTTCTACTCCAGGGGTGGGGGGGGGGGCTGTTTCTCAACATATTTACAACCGGCGTAAGTCCAATCCAAAGCCTAACTGTCATGGCAACATACACCTTCCACATTACTTTACGGCCAGCCGCTAAGTGTTGAGAAACAGCGCCCAGTGTGACATGGCCACGCTAGTCATTGGAAAAATGTTAGACAAATCCAGCTTGCCAGCTTTGACATGATAGAGTGTCTTACATGAAAGTTGAATTCGTCTATTAACCTTTCCAGACGTCTAGCCAGGCCAACTAACGCTACAGATAAGTCTACTTTAGCGACGTTATTGAGATTTCATTTTGTAACCATGGTATTTCACTGTAGTGTCCTGCGAAATCCTGCAATACTGGGTCTTGATTTGCTAAAAGGGGTTCCTGGTCTCGTTGGCTAAAAGGGGTTCCTGGGCAATTGCTGGTCTCGTTGGATAAAAGGGGTTCCTGGTCCAGTTGGTTAAAAGGGGTTCCTGGGCAATAATGGGTCTCATTGGTGTGGTTCCTTAAAAACTGAATTTAATATTTCTCCTATAAATGCAAGATCTGATTTATTATTTTTGCTTCGTGATTTTGTTTTTGTCCCTTTTTGTTTAAATGTAAACTTAAATGAGCCTTATACTTCTGCTTTTGTTTTGCAATTTTCTGTGCTATAAAATATTATTTTACTTATTCACATTTACGCATGTAATTACATATATTACATTGTATCAGTGCTACATTTTTTGTTTTTCAATTGTAAATGAACAATGTTTATACGAACAAGGGAAATGAAACGTTTGTGTTTTTTGCTTCATTTACTTCAATGAGTTTTTGATATATTTTTTTTAACATTTTTTCTTCAGGAGGTTTTCAAAATCAATGTTCAAATAGATTGATAAAATTTCTAAAACAGTAAGAGTTATGATTGAATAGTATTTATTAAAATAAAGAATAAATATTAAGAAGCATTCTTTGATTAAATTTTTGGTGCCTTATTGGTTAGAAACTTATTTGTTCTTTCAATTTACTTGTGTATATTTGTAATGCTAATTGTATATTGAAAGACAATCAGGAAAGAAACCAAGAGATCCTTTGCTATTTTATTTAGTTATATATGTGAAGAATTAAATTTGTATTCTACATTTCACCCAGGGGAGGAAAGTGTGATTTAAAATTGCATGAGCTACCAAAAATTGGCCCCACTTTTATTAAAGTTGTTCTAAGGACATTACAACTAATATGTTCATGCAGAAAGACCTTTACCCTACTTTGATATCTAAAGCCTAGCGCAGACGAGAGGCGCCGGCTGAGCTACAAGGCACGCGTGGCCAAGGGAGCAGCTACAAATTTCAGCGCAGACGATGAGCTCTCGGCTGAGGCCAGTTCCTAGTCACCCAAGTTCACTGACCTGCACAAGTGTCACTACCCGTGTTACGTAATATTCTAAGTGGTCACATGATTGAATAAGTACGCGCGATTGGACTATCCCTCCTCTCAGCTCAGCCGGCAGCTTACGTTATGCGCACACGGTGAGATTCCTGCCAAGAGAGGCAGTAAATATCAAACATGCTATATACTTTCCTCACCGCCTCGAGAGGCGAAAATCTCACCAAAATTTACGCGCACACGGGGGAAACAGCTTAGCTCCCAGCCACGAGTGACCGGCAGCTCAGCCGGCGCCTCTCGTGTGCGCTAGGCTTAAAGGATTTGATAAATCATAAATTGTGGAGCAAATAGAGTTACGCTTTTTGAGAAATATGGAGACACCTTCCTATTTTGGTGATCTTAAATGCCACTTTAATTGGAATGATATTGTAGCCTGTTTGACATTTAAGAACCAATTTGCATGAGCTTACTACAGCTAAAACCACTAAAATTAAACATAGCACACTTGGAATGATATTGGGTCGGTACTTAAGCAAATGTTTTCTTCTTCTGTTTTTAAGATCTGATTTGTGGCCATTTGAACAATGAGGAGCCATTGCTAGTTGATCTTGTTCCTGTTAAAACTGGGGAATAGGTTACTAAACATGTGAACAATAACTTGTTATGTGTCATTTTATTTTACAGGTTTTGTCTTGTATTTTTTCCTATTATTTTCAAGTTCCTTTTCTTTTTAATTCGTATAAGTGCTCTATATAATCCAAAGAATTATTTAATTGTTTTTCTCAACTTTATTTTTGAGCTTGGTGAGAAATGGGGCTGCTTTGTTTTGAATTTTAACTTTATTTTAGATTATTTTAGCTATATTTCTTTCATGCAGAATTCGTGGTATTTGTAATTGATGAAAATGTCTTTTTTTGTGTGCACTAATGGTGCAGATGTGAGGGGGAAAAATCCCAAGTTTGTAAACCTTGGACAAGAAATCTTCGAAATTGTGTATCCTCTATATTAGAGGATGTGAAATTATGACTGCATGAAATGTATACCGATGTTATCAATATACAATTCAAATAAAGATTTTCTCACAATTTGAATCTACTTTGCTTTCCAGATTTGTTTAGTGATGTTATTTCATGAATCTACTTCACTTTATTTAGCCTCGTTGGCTCAGTGGGTTAGAGTGATAGTCACTCAGGCCTCCCATTGATGCTGCACAGAATCGAATCTCACTCAGACCAAATAAACAAAATTGAAAAAACTTCTGTCGTATGTGGGAGAGCTGCCGGGGGTTTCCTCAAGGCAATGAGCCCAGTTTCCTCCACACCAAACCTGACAACATATAAGGGAAATAATTTTGACTGTGACGTAAATCATCAATAAATCAATATCATGGTCTTGGTGGCAGGCTTTTGGGAGCATTAGCATGTCAAGTTGTCACCGGCCTACTATCGATGAATCTTTGCACAGAACCTCACTCACTGTGACAGAAAATGGGTAATTTTTTACCTGGATTCCCACTAAATCTACCTATATGGGATGACTTCTTTTTAACACAATTAGGAACTTGTCTCCGTGGTTATTTTAGACAAGAAGATTTTCTCTGTGCCCATGTGTTTTAGTGTTCATAAATATATGGGATGACTTGGTAGACTTAATAGCTCCCTTCATGCTTGTTAAACAGTTTGTTCTTATTCAAAGAATCAAACTCAAAGGCATCCTGATCGAACTGTCCTGTGGGATATCCTTGTAATGAGTAACTACGGCCACCAGTAAAACTGACGGCCACACCAGTAAAACTGATTATTGTCCTTAATAGACTAGGAGCCTAATGGCATTACTCGAAAAAATGGGACGTAAGAGAAGAGGGGTCTTGTTTGAAATGGACGAGTTGTTAAAAGCCTTATGGTGATACATATAACTGCACATCTATAGGGCCTACAATACTTTTCGTCGGCCATATTGATTACTCAATATCTACCCAAAATGACGTCTTTAGGCAGACTGTCTAATGTAACGAGTATCAGTGTACCAAAATGACTGTGTTCCAGGCTTTATTAGACGAATAAACCAGTCTTGGGAGGATGCGCCTGTGTTAATAAAATTAATATAATGCCTTTTGGTCCGCAGAATTCACCAGCTACATTCCAATGTCTAATGTGTTAAGGTATTTCCGCGATTAAGATAATTCATTAATTATGTTATGATAAGCCCCTTTAAATGTCCAATTCATTTCTTAAACTCAGTGAAACCACTAATACGCACATTATTTATCCTGTTAACCGCGAGTTTAGAGGTGTAACCTTCAGTTACCTGCCCATGGCCATGACGGAGTCCGAAACACCATAGTTTGGGCACAAAGGCTCTGCTTTGGCAAACATATGTCTCTCCCTGCAGTGACGTTAATGCTGAAAGGTACTGCATACCTCAAAGCATAACTCGGTATCATTTCAACTTGTAAAAAGTCACTAGCCAAATAAGTGAAAATATGAATAGTAAAAAAACTCGCAAATCCATCTTTGACCGAGTGATCGGTTTCTAGAATCTTAGCGACACGTATCAGTTTGTACGATTCAAGGTCCCCACCAATAAGCTGCTAATAAAATTGCGTGAAATGCCCTCTAGTGGTTCTGGAGATATCTTTCAGACAAGCAACAGCCAATGAGTGAGTGAGTGAGTGATTGGGGTTTTACGTCCTGCTAACAGCCAATGAAAATATCCGCTTCAGAGGCCAACTGAAAATCGTACAGGCGCCAAAACTTGATCAACTCTAAATGTCCTCACCAATAAGCTGTAATATATATTTATGAACACTAAAACACACGGGCACAGGGAAAATCTTCTTGTCTAAAATAACCACAGAGACAAGTTTCTAATTGTGTTAAAAAGAGGTATATCATTTAGACCTTTATACCCCATCATAAATTGTTGTAATAAAGTAAACCTATGATATTTCATTAGGTTGACGACTGACAGGAGCTTAGCCTTAGTCAGTAGAATTTTCTGGAACACTTTGTATTACATTGACAATGCTTACGCATCTTAAGCTATAGTAAGAATATCGTCAGACTATATATTATGCCCCCCCCCCCCTTTCCCAGAAAACCTAGGTAGAAGGCAGACAGGGGAGTTTAGCCCTGACCATTATGTCTTTCAAACTCTTGTTCTTTTTATAAGCAATGACTGGCCTTTGGGTCAGAGGTCGAGCAAGTTTACTTTGAAGTAGTTTGTATTCTTCTACTATAATCTTGGTCATAGCGATGCTAGCTTTGTTATACTGAAACACAAATGGTATTATAGTTTTTTCACGACATCTTCCGGGGTCCAAGTTCAAACCCAAAGGATAAATAGTTTGTAAGTGGTTCTGGAGATATCTTGTAAACAAACTACAACCAATGAAAATATCCGATTCGGAGGCTAGTTGAAGATCAGGCGGCCATACAGGCGCCAAACAAAACTTGATCAACTCCGATGAGCTGTTCCCACCAATGAGCTGTATTTAAAATTTCATTACATTCCGCCAAGTGGTTCTGGAGTAATCTTGTAAACAAACTACAACCAATGAAAATATCCGATTTGGAGGCTAAAAGATTGGACAAGTGTATAGGCGCCAAAACTTGATCTCTGAATGTCCTCACCAATTAATTAATTAAAATTTGACAACACACCATGTATCCATAAGGTAAATGTTGTAAAAGAATTGTAAAGATCAAAACTCTTCAAATTATGGAGCGACTAAAAGAGAATATTACATAATCTAATATGGATATACTGTATTATGAAACCAGGGATGTCCTAAATGGGCCCAGACAAACCATCTACCCATAACTGTTATGTTTACACTGAAAAAATTGTCAAGATCACGTAAAAACTAAAGAAGATATGGACTAAAAGAGAATAATATATAATCTAATATAGATGTCGTATTATGTAACCGGATATTCATGAATGGCCGACAACACACCATCTACACAACAGGTATATGTTGTGAAATTGTAAAGATCAAAACTCTCCAAGATATGGAGCCGTAGTGAATGATGACGTAGACTAAAGAGATATTACTTTATCCAATATAGGCCTAGATGCTACATTATGCAAACGAAGATGTCATAAATGATTCATGACACACAAGCTACCCTAACGTCGGATCTGTTGAAGGGGTAACTGCGCGGATTTGAATGTGCTTTAGAGCACATTTGGGATAGGATGGGCAGAAACATTCAAGCCCTGGAGCCTCCTGTACAAAATCTGCAGGAATTCGAATTCGGTATTGGCGGCAGTTACCCCTTCAACAGATCCGACGTCTCTGGTTGGAAGCTAATGGAGGCTATACGCGCTTTTGACCTTCTGCTCTAGGGATGTGTTCTACACACTCAAAGTGACATTTTTACTTCAATATGTTCGTCTTGTAAAGCCAGATGGACTCTGAAGTTTCATACTTACAAGCGTCTTTTTATTTTGTTAAAATACACTTTTTATTTGGCTAATATCCTGAATAAGTTGTGTAGCTTATTGCCATTAATGGTGATTTCTTATCGTCAGAATGTTGCCCTTTATGATCACAATCGTTTCTGCAACACCAGTTTGCCAACAATCTCCCTACACCAATGCTTTTATCGGTCGGTGCAGACTTTCCAGGGGGGGGGGGGGGCTTAACTTTTTTATTTGTGTATAGATCTCATACTATGCAACCAAAGATGCCATACATGGTTCATGACACACCTTCTACCCATAAGGTATATGTTGTGAAAAAATTGTAAAGATCGGATCATAACTCTTTAAGTTATGGAGCGGAAGGGAACCAAGATATAGACTAAAAGAGAATATTACATAATCCAATGTAGATGCCATTTTATGCGGACTCTTTACCCAGAGGAAACCCCCGACCTTCGGCGAGTACCTGTCAGTTCTACCACATACGGCGATCAAGTGAAAATTTGTAACTGGTCGGAGTGATTAACGAACCCACATCGCATCAATAGATGGCCCATGTCGGACTGAGCCACCCATAATTACAGAAATAGGTCAATTGATTGGGGCAAAAGTAAACCCACCCTTCCTAATAACTTATGTGTGTAGTTAAGTTTCAAGGACATTGATCTATCCAAGTGGGGATTATACATTGGGAACAGCATAAATTGAGTGTGACAGCCATCATAAACGGAGCAGAACCCAGAAAGCAATTCCACGTACGTATTTCGTTCCTGAATGGCATGAAAGTAAACAAGGACAGAGACACATAAGAGCGGCAGTCTGAAATTTCGATTTACGTACGTGTTAAAGCCTAATCGAGATCTCATGCCATTCTAAGAGATCTTCAACCCGAGACAACGGATAGCAGTGAGTACGATCAATCCCTATTTCAGATTTATCAAAGCCCACTCTGAAACTTCGGGGATTTACGTGCGTGAAATACAAAGCCGACCGGTAGCGAGCGAAGATAGCCGAAGGGAGATCCGACTGGTCAAAGCCCACCGGTAATGAGCGAAGACAGCCAAAGTTTGTTCCGACTGATGAGTGGGACCATCTTCACAAGCCAAGTTAAAATCGTCATGTCCCCATTCTGTGTTTTAAATCAAGGATTGGGTACATGAAGATTTTAACTTGGCTCGAGAAGATGGGGTGGGACTAGTCTTTAAATTTGGATGATCTCAATAAACGGCTGTTACAATACAAATCTCATTGCACCTGGATGTGTAGATTAATACTTTTACGCCATACTCAAGATTATTTCACAAATGTGGCGTTGTTAGGATAATAATAAGAGAGGAAATCGGGCTCTTCAGAGAGTTCCTATCAATCTTAATACATCAGTAGTCCGGGTTTCTGACTCCAAAATGACTACTTTTTTATACTGACGTAGGCCTATATATTCGTATTATGGAATACGGCCGTCAGTATAAAAAAGTATAGTTATTTTGGAGTCAGAAGCCAGGACTAAAACATAAGTTGATCAGGTGTAAAATCCAACTTGTATTATAATTTTTCAATTTCCTTTGAAATGAGTGATTTGAACTTGCGACCATCAAATGAAGGCCTAATAGGGCTGAGGGATTGATTGATTGATTGGTGTTTTACACCGAGCTCAAGATTATTTCACTTATATGACGGCGTTGCCAGTTTTATTGTGAGAGGAAACCGGGCTCTATGCCCGGAGGAAACCCACGACCTTCCGTTGGTTACTTGCAACCATCCCACATAGATCGTTCGAGTGTAAACCCAGTCAGAAATTTTTCCATTTGTTTTGGACTGAGTGGGATTCGAACCCGCGACCCATTGGTGGAAGGCTGTTCGGATTGACGTATTTAGTCGTATTATGGAATACGGCCGTCAGTATAAAAAAAAGTAGTCATTTTGGAGTCAGAAACCCGGACTAAAACATAAGTTGATCGGGTGTAAAATCTAAAAAGTATTATAATTTTTCAATTTCCTTTGAAATGAGTGATTTGAACTTGCGACCACCAAAGGAAGGTCTATAACTATTAGGGCTGAGGGAATAACCCTCTGTAAACGGAGTCCGGAAGAAATAAAACAGAACTCCACGACAGCAAAATTATTGTGCAATTATAGACATGTATTATTTAACATATATTATATGAATATATATTTATGGAACAAAGACAAATGCAATAAAAGTAAAAACTCAGACATTGAGGTTAAAAAACTCTATCATACAAATGGCAAAAGAAAGAAACAAACAAAATCCTTCATATTAAAGAAAATAAAATGCTTAAAAAATGCGCCGAACAAAATTGAGAAAGTTATTTCCAAGACAGGACTGCGCCATCTTATATTTACAATACTAACCATGAAATGAAGAAATGATCGAGATAAATATGTAATATATATATTATTGTAAGAAATGTTTGAAACTCTCTTTAAACGTGGGTTCAATACTGATGATAAAAAAATTCTGACATAACCACGTAGTAAGTTGTTTTGTACAACACGAGCTTTCGACACCTGTACCAGTGTCTTCGTCAGTTACGCTTGACGAAGATACCGGTATAAGTGTCGAAAGCTCGTGTTGTTCAAAACAACTTACTACGTGGTTATGTCTGAATTTTTTATCATTAATATGTATTATTTCAGGATTTGTTGTGGTTGACGTAAATGATAAGATAACAAAATGAAATGCTTATTTATAAACTAACCCTAGCCCAACTTCAAACCCTCCTGTTATCATAGTTTGGCAATCAAAAATTCACACTAAAATATTTTGTAAATATTAGCCAATGATGTTAGCTCCCATCCGAACCTGGGGGCTGTTTCTCGACATCGACGTAACTTCGCGCCTGGTCGTAACGTCATGGCAACATATACCTTCAACATCACGTTACGATCAGGCGCAAAGTTACGACGGGCGTAAATATGTTGAGAAAGAGCCCCGACCGACGTAACTTTGCGCCTGGTCGTAACGTATAACGTTGAAGGTATATGTTGCCATGGTTTGCATTGGACTTACCACGGACGTACCTGTGTTGTGAAATCAAAACAGTCCCCAGACTCACAGACCTTAAGCTAATATATAAAATGGCCAATACCAGTGCTTGCAAGACAAAATAGTGTTCCGCTTAAAATGTTTTGCAGGTCAAAAATATATAGCCTGGATTATCGGCGACTGGTAAAATATCATTATATCGTCCAAATTGTTTGGCAAGCCAGACATTGTGCTTGAAACCCTACAGTTATCCTAACGGTTTGCAAGTATAATTTATGCTTTCAATCGAACGTTACCGCGCATACTGATGAATTGTTTGGTGTTTTACGCCACACTCAAGATTAGTTCACTTATATGACGACATTGACAGGGGGGAACAAACCTGATCCTTTATCGGAAGAAAACTGTCACTGATATAACTCTAAACCCATCATACCCTAAGACATTCTTCCATTTTTCTTTAACCGAGTAAGGTTCGAACCTGCGACCTTTCGACAGAAAGCTTGTGTTTGACTGAGAGAATATCGCTCCACCGACTGAGCCTACTAGGCCTCCAGCGCTCAGGTTGACATGATTTACGAGCCAAAATAAAGGCTTTACTGGATTGCTTGATGTTTTACGCGCACTTTATTTCACTTATATGACGGCGTTGCCAGGTTGAGTGAAGAGGAAACCAGGGCTCATTTCCCAGAGGAAACCCTTGACCTTCGGTGAGTACCTGGCAACTCTTCCACATAGGGCGACCCGAGTGTTTGGATTATGACAGTATGATCCCACTGCAATGATTTCCAAAGGTACATCTAAATAATTTCCGAGTACGAATACGTATTTTCAATAAATAATATGCAATAGAAACTTGTGCTATCACTAAGCACTTAGTAAACCAAGTAACATCGTTAGTTTAGTCATTTCTTAACATCCCAACATTTGATGAACGAAAATTAAACAAAATGTATTACTTATAAAATTGGAGGAAAGAACAAGAAAATTAAAATCTAACTAGAAAAGAAACGAAAAACTAGAAAATTTGAAATCAGAAGTTTTAACATTAAGTTAAAGGTAGATGTTACCTTAAACCTTGTCTATGAATTAACAAAAAGATGTACAAATTTTCAGTAGGATACTTGTTGCTCATTGCTTGTTGCACATGTTGCCATGGAACCCAGACCCTGAACCCAGATGAAACCTTCACACCTACTGGTTTGAGATGGCAACAATTCTACATAGTAATCAAATGAAATACCCAGTCCAAATTTCATGTATTTAACTGAGGAACGATTGACTGTGACCCATGGAAAGATGGGAGAGGGGGGGGGGGGGGGGGGTCTAAAGATATTTACGCCGGATGTAACTTTGCACCTGGTCGTAAGGTAATATTTTGTTTAAGGTATATGTTGCCATGACAGTTAGACCTTGCACTGGACTTACGTAGGGCATAAATGTGTTGAGAAAGAGCCCCCTGGGGTATGTTTCTGAGACATTTGTGTCCAACGTAACTGCATATGGTCGTAACCTAATGCTGAAGGTATATGTTGCCATGACAGCTAGGCCTTGGATTGGACGTATGCCCGATATAATCGTTTTGAGAAACAGCCCCCTAGTTTCTACATGAGTCTATAGGGCTAAAATCTAAAATAGACTGAATATTAGCTGCACTCAAGATTATTTCACTGAAGGCGACATTGGCAGGGTTAGTGGTGAAGGAAACGAGGCTTGATGCCCCCCCCCCCACCTCCCACGACTTTCAGCAATGCTTCTACATGGAGCTCTCAACTTAAGCCACTCTTAACTTGTTCAATTTTTCTTTGGACAGGGTGATTGATTGATTGGTGTTTTACGCCGCGCTCAAGATTATTTCACTTATATGGCGGCGTTGCCAGTTTTAGTGTAGGAGGAAACCAGGCTCTGTGCCCGGAGGAAACCCACGACCTTCTGCTGGTAACTGGACAGGGCGAAGTTAAGAATTTGACCCGTCCCAGCGACGAAGAAAAAGGAAAATGTTTGATTTCTGAAGTTAGAATATGGATACAATGTAGGTACCAGGGCCTAGTTTTACCAAGCCATCTTAGCTAAGTGTGATCTTAACTACCATGGCAACCAATGCTAATGGTATACGTTGCCATTGGTAATTAAGATCACCTTAAGCTAAGATCGCTTTGGGAAACTGGGGTCTGAAGACCAAGATTTACCTGAGGAAAAAGGTATGTTGTATGTTGTTGATCAGGGTCAGAAAATTGAACGATCAGCAAAATGAAGTTTTTTCTATATATATATATATACCTGAGAAAAAGGGTGTTGTTGATGCTGGAGGTTTTATACCAGACTTTTGTAATGAAATGAATTGTCATATTTTGGGTATGAAAAAAAAAGGTATCTGAAGAATAATGATAAATATGTTGTTGATGAGTTCAATGGGTTACCATGACAACTACTTTGATACAGTGGTTAATTTCTGCTTGAATAACATTGTTTATAAACTTAACCTTCAGGTAAAAAATCAATCAGGTTCCAATACGAAAGTTTGATGACTGATTAGTGTTTACATCAAACTCATTACACTTATATGGTGCCAGGGTCACTGGAGGGTGGAGTGGGGGGGGGGGGAAGGCAACATTCTGTATGCCGGGAAGATTGATTGATTGGTGTTTAATGCCGCCCCAAAAAGTTATTTCAATAATATGTTGTGGGGTTGGCAGGTTTAGTGGGGGGAGGAAACTGGCTCTTTGCCTGGAGGCAATCTCGACCTTCTATCCTAACTGGAAACTATCAGTTGATATCGACTAGGCATTTACAAAAGCAGTTTCACAAACACAATTTAAATCAATGGTAATTCATATATAAAAAAATCTAATATGTCAGGTGACCTCATGAGTGATTGACAACTTGAATATTTTTTGTTTTAACCAGAGATGTTTGTACCAAGTGTTGTTGTGAACAGTGAGGGGGTTAATAATTAGTTAAAAATATGAGATTAACAGTGACAACTCACAGCGAAATCGGAGTATATCTGTACACTGATTTTGGCACCCTTACAACCCTATAACAATCCCCTGATACACCCACCCCCCCCCCCCCCCCCGCCCCTTAAAAACACACACAATTCCTGGAGGAACATATCACATCAAGTGAGAGTTGACATTCTCCTCAGCGCACACAATGAGTTTATCAAAGTCGTCTCGTAACATGAGTTTCCGATGAGCATATGTCATTGTAAACCCTTGACAATCCTCAACAGAAATTTTATGACAGGCTTTTAATTTCAGTCGCGTCAAATTGGGACAGTTTGCTAAGAAAGCTAAACACTCGCCTGTCAACTGGTTACAGCCAGTTAAATCTAGTTCTTTCAGGTTGTAACGTGTTGCCGTTCCCTCACCAGTCAGATATTCTATGCCCTGATTGGTCAGTTTTATGCAGTAGCTTAGATCAAGCTTTTGAAGATTTGTTAAATGGCGGGGGATTAGTGCGAGTGAACTGTCAGAAATATCTGTACCCGCCATTTGTAGTTCTTCCGTTTTATGTAGACGACTGCCGATACGGACACCTGGGCGGTTTTCAGTTGTGTGTGAGATCAAGTCCGTGAAACAGTCGTCACGAAGTCCGCTCGCCCAACTCAAGTCCAAATAAGTTAGAAGAGGGCATGTTGAGGTGCACAAAGCAGACAGAGTCGCCCAAGAACAGTACGCTAAACTCAAGTGCTTTAAGTGGGGCAGGCGCTCAATTAACCACGTTAACTGTTTGGGCGCTATTACTGCGTAGTTCAGATTGAGAATAGTAGGTTGACGTCGAACAATTCCCACAAGATGAATCTGTTTAATCTTTTTATGTGACAAGTCGAGTTCACGCCACAGTGACTTATCAATACACCATCGATTCCACAATTTACACACAGACATACAACGTGCTAGATCCGTGTGATGTACGTAACGGAATATCTCCAGCCATCTCAACCGCGGCAAAGGATGCTTCCCGCCCCCATCTATTTCTAACATGTCCCCTGGGGGCGGAAGGGGCGCTGGGCGAATCACGTATTTGGGCGGTATTGTCTTTACTTGCTTGGCAGGAGGTTCTTCGGTTTCTTTTACCTTTGCCGCTGCCTTCTTTTTGGATTTAGTTTTCGCGGGCACTTTCTCACTGCTTTTAGTGCCCTCACTTGCATCACTGGATTTGGGTGTAGTTTGATTCGGTGAAGAATTATTTGCCACAGCAGCTTTGCCACCTTTGCCTTTTCCCTGATTCTTTTTTTGATTTGATCCTGGTGTTTCGACCCGAGTTCGTAACCCCTGGCCTCTGCCTGTTGCCCCTGGCGATGACCCCTGACCTTTCTTTCCCTTTCCTTTACCACTGGTAGGAGGAGATGTGTTGGCCTCCTGGAAACAAACGATGAAAAAGTGAAAAGTCTTGAATAAGTTACCCCCCAAAAAATGTTTGCAGTTGTCTGTTGTTGAAACATTCTGAATAATGGGTTTTTTCATTGGCAATAATCATATAATCAGTATGTAGTACTGGTACTTGATTGATTGATGTTTTACTCATTGTCGGAGGATTGATTGATTGATTGCTTGGTGTTTTGCACCGCGCTCAAGATTATTTAACTTATATGGCGGCGTTGCCAGTTTTATTGTGGGAGGAAACCGGGCTCTGTGCCTGGAGGAAACCCTTGACCTTTGTCGAGTACCTGGCAACTCTTCCACATAAAGCGACCAAGTGAAAAGTCCATTAAGAAATTTTTCAATTTATATTTGGTCTGAGTGTGATTCGAACCCGCCCGCACCGCATCGATTGAAACTGGTACTTAGGAAGTCTTTGTTAAATTAATATCAGGTTTTGTGGACCCCAGTTGATGAAGTCCCCTGCCCAAATCAGCTGTTTGCCCCTGCCCCCCAAACTGATGCCCTGCCCAACACCAACTCTTAACAGTTAAATCAAGCGAATAAAAGTCAGGCAATCAACATCTTACGACTGAAAGCAACAAATATAAAGACCAACACCAGATAATATAAGGTTAACAAACGGTAAGAGTTTATTTAACAAGGGAAAGTGGTAGAGAAATTAACAGTGAAAGGGGAAGGGTTTATAAGCGAAAGTGAAAGTTAGATGTTAAGGTATAGGTAAATATATAGGCACAGAAGCTACAACAATCAACAAAATGTCAAAGTCATTCCACATAATTTTCACAACAAAATGCAAGGATCAAGTAAATCTACAAATTACAATGTGCATTAAACAAACTAGTCTATGCTAAACAGACTAGCAATGGCTAGTGTGACATGAAGAAAATGGTAATGACTAAAGCCCCGCTCAGGTGGAGATAAGATCTGATTGTCTGCAGTTAAATCTTAAGACCGTTCATGTCGACTGAGACTAGTGATTCCTGACTGATAAGTCTTAAGCCGCGAGAATACTGTTAGTCACTTTCTAAAAGACACTAACTAATCAAACTCATGCATTCAGCAATGGGAGCTGTGTCAATTACGTTACCAGATGGGTACTAAATGTCTGCTGTAGTATCTACCAGTCAACTACCTCCTTTTTTAGAGGAGGCCGGTTGGCTGAATGGATAAGGCAGCCGGCATTTAGTGCTGGCGATAGGTGCCATACTCTGGGGCGCGGGTTCGATTCCCGTTTCGGGCGTCACCTAAAAATCGGCAGAAGAATTTCTACCATAATTTCAAGTAAGTGTAATCCCAAAATAACGAGAATACTATGACGTTCTGGTTGAAAAAAATTCTTCGGCTTATTGATAGCAGATTAACTGCTAACTGGAGCTTACGACGATCGGATCATTTTAACTCGACTTGAGCGGGGCTTAAGGTGCGTTATAAAGAACATACAAGCAACAATTCCAAACAACAATATTGAGGCTTAAGCGTATTGATAACGATATTGACAGAACAATAGTGGATGCGCCAATTTAACTTTTAGACCCATATCACAACATGATTGCTAGTGTTTAATTGATGTTGTATAACTTTATCTGTAAACAGCCTAGTGGCATGGAAGAAAATAACCATGGCAAACATTCTTTTGTTATAGGCAATAGACGTAAGCAGTAGTTTAACCTACATTCTTGCGATTGGTGACACGGAAAAGCTTGAAATTTCCTAAATTATTGCAAATTTGGATATTTTACAAATCCTGGAAATCACCGTGTTTTTTCTCAAAGAGTACAAGCATTTTCGTGACCCCAATCGCAAGAATGTAGGTTTAATTAGTGTTTATGAATATTGTCTATAATAAAAGAACCTCATGGCTATTTTTTTCTGGACAATAGGCTGAATGGATTTTCCTCCTTTCCGTGCCAATTTTTAGGATGAACTTCAACCCTTCTTATTGTTTGACATTCAAAAGTGCAAATTTTCTCAGCTCATGCTTGTCTTTTAACAGATGTTTACTCCGTGAGATGCTATACAAAAAACGGTAGCTAATTTTTATCATACAACTGTCAAGGTTTGACATTTGATTGGCTCTGACAAAGAAATGTGTCCCATTTAAATTAAAGTTAGTACATTTTAAACAGTGATTTAAACAGATTTGATATTATACAGGAAATACTAACACAGAGCATATGGTACAGGAACACAAGGGGAGGTAAGCATGGGTTAATACACACGGTAAGGATAATACATGCAAAGCAGAGGAAGGCATTACACATTCAAGGTTTTTTAATTTGTAAGTTTTAACAATACTAATATTTTACCACAAGAGGTTAAACTGATTATTATCAACACGATCAGTATTGACACGATCAGTATCAACACGATCAGGAACAACAATGACATTTTTGTCATTGGCCAGTTGTTCAAAAGTGTATTGGGGCTTAATACCGCTATAAATTTGTAACGTAACAATTGAATTTCTTAGTTACGTGACCTCGTTTAGACCTGTATTAAGCCTAATAGACTTTTGAACAACTAAGCCCTGGTCATTAACAGCATGATCAGTGACTACATTATTCTGAATAACAGTAGCTTTAACAACATTGTCATTAGCAGAATTATCCTCAATGGTCATATCTTTTACTACACTGTCCTTGACAATAGCATTGTTAGCATTATCATTGGGGACAATATTGTCATGATTGCCATAATCATCATTATCACTATGGCTGTTAATCTCATGATGAATAGTTTATAATTGGTTGAAGTACCTCTTTCTTGTATCGTTTCATTGGGGACACCATCATATCATCATCTTCGTCTGGCGCTCGTTTGGCCACCACGGTTCTCCCGGAGCGTGTAACGACTGGCGGAGATTTCAGTCCTAGAGGAGAATCACCTTTCTGAAGGAGTTTCTGGCAAGGAAAAACACACAACAATTTGATACGGTTGTTAAAAAATGTAGACTATTATGTTAAGTGATTGTTTTATGTTAGCTGTCATCTCTTTCACAATCGGTCTGGGGATTGCCAAGATTGCCGTGCCATTCTACATCTATTTTGAGCCATTTTATATTTTGGGAACAAGATTTGTCAGCATGAGTGGGATTCGAACCCGCGCCGCTCGATGGGGTGTCAAAAATTGACAACAAGATTAAATGAATAAAGGATAGTCCACCCTACCTTAGTTGTTGATAATTGTGGTTTAATCTTGGTTGGAATCACAGGTTTTTTCTTCAGACTGGTCAGTATAGGCTTATTTAACTTTCCTTTCTTTCCGCTGAGTGTTGTGGATTTCAGTTTAGAAATTTTGCTGATTTTCGATGTGACCCGTTTTCCTTCTAGCTTTGAGAGTTTCTTTTTGGGTTTATCTTCGTTCTCTGTGTCATCAGCGCTGGATGCACTATCACCGTTCTCGGACTTTTCTTCATCTTGTTTCTCTCCCTTTGTATCCCGTACCTGGAACAATATTTCATCATTAAATACATTTACTAATGCATGCATCTTCATTATCGATCGGGGGCCTCCATGGCTCAGTAGGCAGAGCGTTGGACGCTCAATCCGAACAGCCTTCCACCAAAGGGTAGCTAGTTTGAATCCCACTCAGTCTTAAAAAATTAGAAAATTTTCTGACTGGGTTTTCACTCGAACGACCTATGTGGAATGGTTGCCAGTTACCAACGGAAGGTCGTGGGTTTCCGCCTGGCATAGACCCCGGTTTCCTTCCACAATAAAAACTGGCAACGCCGCCATATTAGTGAAATAATCTTGAGCGCGGCGTAAAACACCAAAAAATCAATTAATCAATCAATCGTTATCGACCAATCAGATCAGGCCAGAGGGTTTTACTGACCTACAATGAAATTATCTGACCCGCAGATGATAAAATATGCCTACACAAGGTAACTTATGCCTTAATTTTCCCCCTACATCACAAAAAATTGTTTTAGTTCAAAGGAAAATAGAGTTTAATCAAGTCCCAATATTTCAGTTCAATAAACCCACATCAGGAATCATTGCTGGTCATTTCTCAGACTTTAGAGAAGTATTCCGTGCAAATAAGGTTTTTTGTGGATGATTTTATAAAGGGAGGAAATGCACTTGGCTGAAATTGGTCACCAGGGGCTGGCATAAGTTGCGCTAGTCGCAAACGCATGTTGAATTATAGGAACTTCCGCATGGTTGCAAGTCTGGAGGCGCAACTCTATGCTGTAAACCTGTGCGTAACTTTGTGACAGCTTAGTAGAACAAGCCCCAGAGACCTTCTTTAATATGATTATTTCTCACTCTACATATTTTTGTAATCATAATCAACATGTCATGGCCCAAGTAACAGTTTGACCTACGGTAAGAGCAGACGTCACATAAGAACTTTGTCATTAGCCATTATGATGTTAAGATGAAGCCAAAAGGTACCAAATATTGAAAGGTCTTGAAAAGATTTTGCCGTTATTAACATCATTTCAGGATTAAGATTAACAAATCTTTAAACACCAGCTTCTTTAAAATCCATATCTAAAATATACATGCAATTTTAAAAAAAAATTGGCATGAGCTGCAAAATGTAGGGAAAATTTTGTTGAAACAGAATTAGCTAATTGTTCGTCATTTGTATTAAGAAGCTTTCTGTTGATACCAATCAAGAATGTACGTTAAGGTAGTCATTATAAACAAAAAAGACCATTAAATGCACTTCTGCATCCTAGCTATGGACATTATGTTTGGAGTCAGGATTTTAGCAGCTCATGTCACTTAAAAGGACACAGGAGAATACAGAAAGTATAACTGTCAAACCTTTAAATTGCTGGGATCTGTGTCCGAATTACATTTGGGACATTCCCAACTGTTGGGCAAATCTTCGTTAATGGCTCCCTCGTTTTCCAAGTTTTCAAATTTTTCCTTCAAACAGGAAGGGTGGACGATTTCCCAGCAGATCCCGCACTCCATCAGCGATGAACCCGTTGACTCGGACTGACTACCCCCGTTACGATCGTCCCTATCACAAATTATACACGTGGCTGTGTTTGGCAACTCAGGCTATCAAGGAAACAAAATCATCATGCAATGCAATGCAACAGAATAATTTTAACAATTATGACAACAAGAAATGTTTGATTGATTGATTAATTGATATTTAACGTTGCAGTCAAGATTATTTCACTTATATGGCGGCTTTGTCAGGTTTAGTGGGGGAGGAAACATGGGCTAATGACAAACAATTAAGGTACAAGTATCACTACGATGTAAGTTTTTATGATATTATTAGAAACAAATACCAATAGGAAACAATCATTATAGCGACTGTTGTAACAATGACATTGATTGATGGTTTTTTTTTCCTCACTGAAGATTATTTCACTTAGATGGCAGTGTTGCAAGTTTGAGTGGGAGAGGAAACCGGGCTCTTTGTCCTGAGGAAACCCTCGACCTTTGGCAATTGATTGATTGGTGTTTTACGCCGCACTCAAGATTATTTCACTTATATGGCGGCATTGCCAGGTTTAGTGGGGGACGAAACTGGACTCATTACCCGGAGGAAAGCCCCGACCTTTGGCGAGTACCTGCCTCTTCCAGTTCCACACATAATGATATTGGAATCAAGCAAACACAAAACCAATAGTTCATGCTTGTTCTTTTTTAAGATGTTAGCAATTTATTGGTCGTGATCCAGATTATTGGAACTTACCGCCATACATTGTCGACTTATGCAGGACTGCTTCATACGCCCTGGTCCGCCGAATTTCCTCATATCTTTACAGAAATGACACTCGCCACAGTCATCACGAACACAAGCGGGACATTTCTTACATCGTGTACGCCGGCGCCGATTTCCGGCTGCATTTTTCCCCAGTTTCCCTCCCTTACCTGTACCGGGCTTAGCCTTGGGTTTGACAATCTGAACAACAAAGAAAAATTCAAATTCATAAAATTCTGCTTTTCTTTTTTGATTTCTAATTTTGCCCAAACTTTTATAGTAATAAAAAAATTAATTCCAATAATAATCTTCCTGCCCTTAACATAATATAAGAAATAATCGCACCACTAAGAAAGCCCCCTTGTGCAATATTTAAATTTCTGATTCAGATTTGAACAACTTCAAATTTGGTGAAAACAATAAAAAAAATGTCGATTCCCAAGTGATATCCCTAAAATAGCCAGGACTACAGAGGTACCTTGCCACCCATTTTGGTCATCAGCACCCCCTTCAGGACTACAGAGGTACCTTGACTCCCATTTTGGTCATCAGCACCCCTTCAGGACTACAGAGGTACCTTACCTCCCATTTTGGTCATCAGCAACCCTTTCAGGACTACAGAGGTACCTTGACACCCATTTTGGTCATCAGCAACCCTTTCAGGATTACAGAGGTACCTTACCTCCCATTTTGGTCATCAGCAACCCTTTCAGGACTACAGTGGTGCCTTGCCTCCTTTTTTGGTCATCAGCACCCCTTTAGGACAACAGAGATACCTTGACTCACATTTTGGTCATCAGCACCCCTTCAAGACTACAGAGGTACCTTGATTCCCATTTTGGTCATCAGCACCCCTTCAGGACTACAGAGGTACCTTGCCCCCCATTTTGGTCATCAGCACCCCTTTAGGACTACAGAGGTACCTTGCCCCCCATTTTGGTCATCAGCACCCCTTCAGGACTACAGAGGTACCTTGCCCCCCATTTTGGTCATCAGCACCCCTTTAGGACTACAGAGGTACCTTGATTCCCATTTTGGTCATCAGCACCCCTTTAGGACTACAGAGGTACCTTGACTCCCATTTTGGTCATCAGCACCCCTTTAGGACTACAGAGGTACCTTGATTCCCATTTTGGTCATCAGCACCCTTTTCAAGACTACAGAGGTACCTTGCTTCCCATTTTGGTCATCAGCACCCCTTCAGGACTACAGAGGTACCTTGCCTCCCATTTTGGTCATCAGCACCCCTTCAACACTAGAGAGGTACCTTGCCCCCTTTTTTGGTCATCAGCACCCTTTTCAAGACTACAGAGGTACCTTGCCTTCCATTTTGGTCATCAGCACCCCTTCAAGACTACAGAGGTACCTTGACACCCATTTTGGTCATCAGCACCCCTTCAGGACTACAGAGGTACCTTGACACCCATTTTGGTCATCAGCAACCCTTGAGGAGTACAGAGGTACCTTGACACCCATTTTGGTCATCAGCAACCCTTCAGGACTACAGAGGTACCTTGACACCCATTTTGGACATCAGCACCCCTTCAGGACTACAGAGGTACCTTGCCTCCCATTTTGGACATCAGCACCCCTTCAGGACTACAGAGGTACCTTGCCTTCCATTTTGGTCATCAGCACCCCTTCAAGACTACCGAGGTACCTTGCCTTCCATTTTGGTCATCAGCACCCCTTCAGGACTACAGAGGTACCTTGACACCCATTTTGGTCATCAGCACCCTTCAAGACTACAGAGGTACCTTGACACCCATTTTGGTTATCAGCACCCCTTCAGGACTACAGAGGTACCTTGCCTCCCATTTCGGTTCTCAGCACCCATCCAGGGCTACCAAGGTTACCAGAACGTCAAGGTGTGTTACTTACCTTTGAAAAAGAGGCAGGCCAATAAATGACCTGGTTCCCTGTTACAGCTTCTTTGGGGTCATCACCTTCATGCTGTTTTAGTAATACCTGGAAACGAAACAAATTATTACAATAATAGTTTTTTTCTTCTCTTTATCAAAGTCTATCTTTTAACATATAGACCTGAAAGTTAATGACATCACTTTCATGCTGTTTTAGTAATACCTGCAAACGAAACAAATTATTACAATAATAGCTTTTTTTTTCTCTTTATCAAAGTCTATCTTTTAACATATAGAGCTGAAAGTGAATGACATCACTCGAAAAATTATGGGATATTTGCGGAAAAGACCTTGTGGGGGAAAATGCGAGACTCCTAAACCCTCAATGTACCGGTAAGGCCTATATCAACATGATTGACGAAGACATTCTCAATTTCGAGAACGTTTGGCGGATATCTAGCAACTCCTTACAGATGAGTGATCAAGTGACAAAGCCACAAAGAACATTTTTCTTTTCGTCTTTGGACCAAACCCACGATTAATGTACATGTAGGGCCTATATTGTCTCACTCTCAGCCACTGCATCAGGGGGACCCCTTACAAAAAATACATTGATTGATTGATGTTTTACGCAGCGCTCAAGATTATTTCACTTATATGGCGACGTTGGCAGTTTTATTGTGGGAGGAAACTGGGCTCCATGCCCAGATTGATTGATTGTTTGGTGTTTTACGCCACGCTCAAGATTATTTCACTTATATGGCGGTGTTGTCAGTTTTATTGTGGGAGGAAACCGGGCTCTATGCCCGGAGGAAACCCACGACCTTCCACTGGTAACTGGCAACCATCCCAGATAGCACAAAAAATAGAAGAATCTCAGAAACATATCATAATAACACTAGTTTCTATATGATAGTGTATAATATAATACAATATTGTTTTTAAGAAATGTTCTCAGTTACAGTTGACAAAGACACCGGTATAGAGGTTGAAGACTTGTGTTGTTCACAAAACAACTAGTCATGTGGTGATGCCTTAATGTTTTCTCATTTATATTGGTTTTGCCGCTTCATAGTCCAATGCACTGCCAGCTTATAAGAACAGTAGTAATTTAGCAATGACAGTTGCTTATTATAAATTAATCGATGATATATGAGGGAACATTTCATTCATTTATGATTTTTGCAGCGCTCAACGATTATTGGCCTTTATATAGCTCGGTTACTAGGTTTAGTGGGGGAAGAAACCGGACTCTTTACCCGAAAGAAACCCTGAGCTTCGGCGAGTACCTGGCAACTCTTCCAGAGAGGGGATGAAAAACCTGCTCAAGATTTTTTAATTTAATTTTTTCTTGGTTTTTCTTGGTTTTAGTTGGATTCTAGCCCTGCGGTCCATAGAAGGGAGGTTTGTGTTGGACAGAGAGACTATAAGAAGGACATAAGATTTAAACAACATAGTATTCTAAAAACATTTGTGAAAATAAAAATCATTGAAAAAGATAGATTGATGTTTTATGCTGCACTCAGATTATTCCACTTATAAGGCGGCGTTGCCAGGTTTAGTAAGTGAGGAAACCAGGTTCTATGCCCGGAGGAAACCACTGGCCTTCGGCGAGCACTTGGCCACTCTTCCACATACGAAAAAGACAAAAACACAAGCAATAGAGTAAATAAATAAAAATGGATGGAAAAATCACCTTGATATCTTCAATGACTTTCTCTGCATCCGTCAAATCTTTAGGAAGCATCCGTTTTGTCGGGGGTAAATTTTCCAGCCAATTAGCAAGCTTCTTGAGACCATCACGTTCAAAGGGTGTTAGGTGAGTCCATTTCTTGTCGGTGGGGGTGTCAGGGTCACCATCATTTTCGAGTTTTGCAAGGCCAGCTTTGGTATCTGGACTGTCATCTGTCTCACCGTTTTCTAGGGCTTTAGTTGGCGTAGCCCCTGCTCTTCGCCCCCTGGCAGGACGAGGCGTTGAATCTAAACCGTTTGACAATTTTTTATCTTCATCTTCCTCTGTTTTAGCGGTTTTGGATGATTTTGGCGAACTTTCTTCGCCAACACCATTTTCCGTTTTGACCGTGCCATTTTTGTCACCTTTACCCGGCAGAGTCAGATAGGATTTGCCCGTGAGACATCGCAGATACTGAGCCAAGACATACCACAATACCTCTGTGTAAAAAGGATATCGGAATTTCTGAGGTACCTGAGAAGATAAAAGAAGAGAAAAGTAAAATAGAAATCCTAATAAAATACATTTTGCCCCCAAACTTTTTCTATCTTGACTGGCATGGTTTATCCATAAGCATGTTGTCGAGAGAATTGGAAGGTTTACGTAATCTATGAATTCTCTATTTTGTGATATATTGTATAATTTTGCATCCCACCAGTGTTGGGTATCTGAGTGCTCCAGTCCCTCGGCCGATGGCCACAGACACACCAATGTCAACAAATATCTGTCAAACCAACAACTCTATCAGTCAACTTAATCTCCAGAAATTCCCACGAGGCTTTCTTCAAACCACAAACATATCTGGCGGTACATTTAATTACCACTGTGAAAGTTCACCTTACTCCGTTGACTTCTCAAGACAAAATGTCATTTAAAAAGTTCATTGAGCGGCAGATTGTCGTTCACGTTGATTGGTTTATACATTTTACGTTGTGCATTCTGATTGGCTGAAGCCTTTACCCCCCTTCACAATTTTATCTCATAGGCTAGATTAAAACAAGTTGTTATGTATATAAAACTTTATATTTTTATCCTTAAAATTGAGTATTAGAATAAAGGGTCAGCTGGGGAATTTACCACTATTATTTGAAGTCTAAGGGGCTTCGCCCCTCGCCCTCAAATAGTGGTAAATTCAGCAACTGACCCTTTATTCAACAACACACATGGCATTCTTTATTTCTTAAACAAATCTGAAGTGACTTACCCTAGTCCTATCTTCCATCTCAGACACACGTAGTTGTTGTAAAATGTTGTAACTATGGATAAAGTTACCTCCAAACACCAAAGAGTCTTTTGGCGTGTAAACAGCATGAATCCAGCCTAATTTACATACAAGATGCACAATTATTAGAAATTAATATTTTTGAACACTAAAACACACAGGCACAGGGACAATCTTCTTGTCTAAAATAACCATGGAGACAGGTTTCTAATTAAGTTTATAAGGGGCATATTATGTAGACCTTTATACCCAATCATAAGCTGTTATAATACAAGAAATAAATTAATACATGTGCATGTACACAGTACTTAAACAGTGTGAAAAATTGCTGATAGTGTGAAGCCACACTCTGTGTTAAGTTCATACTGAAAATAATTTTGTGTATTGTGACGTGATCTAGGTGGCGGCAAAGGGGAAACTGGTTTTGTACCTGAAAGAGGTCAAACTTTCTTTACTGTAGTTAGGATTGATTGATTGATGGTTTGGTGTTTTACGCCGTGCTCAAGATTATTTCACTTATATGGCGGCGTTGCCAGTTTTATTGTGGGAGGAAACCGGGCTCTATGCCCGGAGGAAACCCACGACCTTCCGTTGGTAACTGGCAACCATCCCACATAGGTCGTTCGAGTGAAAACCAAATTTTTTTTGACTGAGTGGGAATCGAACCTGCGACCCATTGGTGGAAGGCTGTTCGGATTGAGCGTCCAACGCTCTACCTACTGAGCCACGGAGGTCCCTACTGTACTTAGGAACTATCCTATGAAGTATAACGAATCAAATCACGATCAAAACATTGCCGCTTTTTACTACTAAAATGCACGAAAAGCTTGTCAAGTACAGGGGCCCGTTTCACGAAGCCATCGAAAAGGACGGCCAATCGCAGTTGCCATGACGTCATCTCTCTTCACCTTCGTATCCAGTGGCAGCTTGGCTTCGTTTGCGATGCGACTGCTTTGTTAAATGAGCCCAAGATCATCTTGGACTATAACCATTGATTAAAGCTTAACGCCAAAACACAATTATGTCAAGATCAAAACATTTACCGGAAGGTATTATAAAAGTTGAACCCTCTTCTAGTCGAATCCTCTGACACGACGGAACCATATCGGCCAAAAACATGTCCCCTTGTTTGCCAGACAGTATCCAGTTCTCGTAGGTAGCCATGTTCTCAGGGGTGGGCGGGATTAACCAAAATACCTGCAATCACCATGGAAACAAGTAAATCATGTGTCTATAAAAAATAACAAGACTGATTGGTTGATTGACTGATGTTTAAAATCACACTACAGATTATTTCACTTATAGAGTTGAGGAAACTGGGCTTTTTTATCCTAAGGAACCCTCAGTGCCTCGCGGTGTCATGTTTAGTGGGGTAGGAAACTGGGGTCTTTGTCCGAAGGAACCCCCAGTGCCTCGCGGGGTCATGTTTAGTGGGGTAGGAAACCGGGGTCGTTGTCCTGAGGAACCCCCAGTGCCTCGCAGGGTCATGTTTAGTGGGGTAGGGAACCGAGGTCTTTGTCCCACGGATCCCCCAGAGCCTCGAAGGGTACCTGATGACCATTCAACATAGGGCAACCACGTGAAAACTAATCACAATTTATTTTTCTTCAGACTGAGCCATCAATGTCCTTGATTGATTGATTGTTTGGTGTTTTACACCGCACTAAAGATAATTTCACTTATATGGCGGCGTTGCCAGTTTTATTGTGGGAGGAAACCGGGCTCTATGCCCGGAGGAAACCCACGACCTTCCGTTGGTAACTGGCAACCATCCCACATAGGTCGTTCGAAACCCAGTCAGAAAAATTTCCAATTTTTTTGGACTGAGTGGGATTCGAACCCGCAACCCATTGGTGGAAGGCTGTTCGCATTGAGCATCCAACGCTCTACCTAATGAGCCACGGAGGCCCCCTCAATGTCCCTCAAGACAGGCAGAAGATTTCAACTGAAATGGCCTTACCTTTTCACCGTGTAGGATATGATACCACACAGAAGTACCACCGAAGTCGATATGAAAGTCAGTAAAACATCCAGCCACGCTCATCAAACAGTACCTACAGATTAGATGTTCATTATAAATCAAATGGCAAAATCGAATATTACATCAATGTTTCCTGGATTGATTGGTGTTGTGACATACACAGATTAGAAATACCCATGTTTGTGCAATGGCTGCTCTTATTATTGGAATGTCTTGGGTCCGAGATTTAGTCGTTAAAGTTACAGTCTCTCAAGCCAACTCAGACTTTCCATCGATGGGTTCTTGGTGGCTCGGATATTTGTCAGGTTATTGAAGAATCATTTTCCTCCCTCTCTAAACCACTCACCGCATTTATAATCATAATAATTCCAATCTGTGTATGTCAGAAAACCAGGAAATATTGGTATAATATTATATAAATGTGGTAAGCGGTTTAGAGAGGGAGGAAAATGATTCTTCAATAACCTGAAAAATAGCTGAGCAGCCAAGAACCCCACGATGGAAAGTCTGAGTCGGCTTGAGAGACTGTAACTTTACCGCCTAAATCTCGGACCCACGACATTCCAGTAATAAGACCAACTATTGCACAAACATGGGTAATTAAAACACAACTGTCAGAAATTTTGCATAATTTGTTAAAACTTTCTTTGGAGTCAAATTTCCTGATGTTTTGTTGGAAAGCTTGTAGGGATGGGCACCTGAGGGTGAATTGGTCGAGTAACAGAGACTCACCCATTTGCATAATTTGTTAAAATTTTCTTTGGAGTCAGAATTCATGATATTTTTTTGGAAGGTTTGAAGTGGTGGCCACTTAAGGGTGGATTGAGTAAGAACGTAGACCCATCCATTTGCATAATTTGTTAAAACTTTCTTTGGAGTCAAATTTCATGATATTTTGTTGGAAAGCTTGTAGGAATGGGCACCTGAGGGTGAATTGGTCTAGTAACAGAGACTCGCCCATTTGCATAATTTGTTAAAACTTTCTTTGGAGTCAAATTTAGTGATATTTTGTTTGGGGTGGGCACGTGAGGTTGGATTGATCCCAGACTCACCCTCATGTAACATAGCAGGTCAATTTTTATCACTTAAAAGCAGCAAATAGATATTTTGAGGAAATAAATAAGAAATCGAGTGATCCTGCCCGCTTGCACAAAGCGCTCTTAACTAAAGAGTACTCTTAGTGTATGTCTACAATGCTGGACTTAAGAGGCTTCAAAAACCCTTCCATGTGTTAGAGATATGCAAAAGGTTCCCCTAAGTTAAAAGCGCTTTGTGCAAGTGGGTCCTCGTACATATAAACTATATTAATAGTGTTGACGTTGTGACTAACTTTTGCACTTTGGGGTATTTCATTTTCTCGATGATGTTGGTGGCCTCTGTATGGATGTCTTTGAGATGCCGTGGCCAGACGCAGTCCACCCAATCCAGTTGACGAACCTAGTCATAAACAGATAAACTTACATAACAACAAAAGTTACAATTAGGGTCATCTAGGGATGCGTTCAAGGTCATGTATTTGGAACTTCCTCTGACAATGTACAGAGGAAACCTGTGACCTATGACCTTTTGCCACACCTAGATCGAAAGATTGAAAAAGAGTTAACCTGGAATCCGTTTCACGCAGCCGTCGCACCGTGCGATCAATCGCAGTTGCAATGACGTCGTATCTCTTCAATATGGTATCCATTGGCAACTTGGCTTCATTTGCGATGCAACTGCTTTGTGAAACGAGCCCCTGGTAGGCACCGGCGATCCAATATAAACCAACCAATAAGATAATCTTATTAGTTTCACAATACTGTGTTCTATGCTAACATCTTAAGTGATTTAACAAGCATTATGGCGCTCTTTTACAGCCCGGTATGAATTTACATAATATATGCAACGTCCGTTGAGGAACAAATGAAATAAATAAATTTCAATCAATCAATGTTAGGTGAATTGTCGGTCAACGTGATTGGGGAAATTTTTAAATCAAATTCAAATTTGTGGTTGCTTCGCCATCAACCATGTCCTACATTTTTTGAAGCATAGAATGATTGATGTCCTTTGAAATTTACCATGCTCCAAGTTTAATTCAGGAGCCGGTTGTTCAAAAGAAAATTAGCTTCACAGCAGATTAAATGATGTGGCGTAACAAAGAAATTATTTTGTGATGTGACGTCATCTAACCTTCTTTTCAACAACCGGTCCCAGTAATACAAATAAAAGTGACCCAAACAATGGCAGACTTACGACTGTGGGTGAATCGACATATGTCTCCAGTCTAGTGTGACTAAACTCCAGACTGATTACGTTCAGGAGTCGGTCTCGGTCCTTTGTCTCGTAATAATTCACCCATTCCTTCATAGACATTTCTAACCCCTTCTGTGTGTTGACATCCATTACGTCTAACTGCCGACGACTGCCTGCAAAACAAAACACAAGAATACATGTAGATATGTAAAGAACATAAATTCACAATTTACGAGGGGTGTTGATAGCCTGGCGGGCCATCCATCGAGGGGTCGCAAACTGGAATAAGATTCAGTCACAAGATTGATTCATTGATTGTTTGGTGTTTTACGCCGAGCTCAAGATTATTTCACTTATATGGCGGCGTTGCCAGTTTTATTGTGGGAGGAAACCGGGCTCTATGCCCGGAGGAAACCCACAACCTTCCGTTGGTAACTGGCAACCATCCTACATATCAGTCACAAGAAAACCTTAGTGAGTTTTTCACTCCATTGGACTACATGGAAAGGTTGCCAAGTATTTTTCGATGACGATCAAGGGGTCCATTTCATTTAATTGAAACAAGCTTTTTGAAAATGCAAAAATAGTTCCAAATATGTATCCTTACCCACACACTGTTTCACATCACTCACTTGAAATGTGGAACTCGGAATTCTGAAGAAAAAAAAAAAATATTTGTAAAAATTAAGTATGGTTGTTTCAAAAGATCTTTTCAAACAGAAATTTTATTTGTGGATTATTTGTACTTTGGTGAATAAAGCCATGTAACAAATCAAAGAATCCTGCGAATACATTTACCTTAATTGACAATAGGAATGGATTATTTACTACCTTTCGAAAAAGAAAAAGATGACAACTAAATCTGACCTCATTCCCAGTCCCTTCTTATCAAAGATGATGATTGGATTTGCCAGTCCAGTCTTCTGTACATAGCTCAAAGTGAACTCTACACAAAATAAAAAAAACAACAATAATTTTTTAAAAAGTATATACCATAAAGCCTGTGTAAACGGACGACTTGGAAAATCCGAACCTTGTTCAAACCGACAGTACGCGCATTGTATTAGAATAGTATACATGTTACATGTAAATAACCTCTCTATACTGGCATTTTTTTCTTTCCCCAGGACGTGCCGGTATATAGAGGTTTCCCTGTAAAGTGCATACTATCAGTGCTGTAACTTCCCACTTGCCCTTATACATTTTACAAGTAACTTGCCCATTGCTTGGCAAGTTAGTTTAACATTTGTCAATTGATTTAAATCGTCTGATATCTTTGAAATCTTTGATTAAACACAGTCTATCCTCTATAAATGTTTTCGTTCATTCAGGGCCTGGGTGGTTCGAAGAACCTAATGCATCAAAATCTCGAAGCTCCTTGCATGTAGCAACCACTGCTGCAACAGCCTTCAAGGTACATGTATCAATTCACACTCCATTTCCATGTTTGATTGATTGATTGATGTCTTACGCCAAACTCAAGATTATTTCACTTATATGGTGGTGTTGCCATGTTTTTAATGGGGGAGGAAACCAGGCTAAGATGAAAAACCAAGACCTTCGGGGAGTACCTGGCAACTCTTCCACATATGGCGACCTAGCGAAAAATCCACTCGGAAATTTTTCAATTTTTATTTGGTCGGAGTGCCATTCGAACGTGTGGGACCGAGGGACGATCATTCTAACCCACTGGGCCACCAGGCCCTTCCCATTGCCACGTTAGTTTCTCACCTGGTCCTGTCAAAGTCTTCACAAAATCTCCTTTATACGTTTCACTCTTAAGCTTGTCAAGAACGTCAAAATTTCTCTTCCCCTCGATCTCATCATCGTCAATATCTTCATCAGTGTAATGTTTACGCTCTTTTGCTCGCTGGAAAAATAAAAACGTTAGTAGTTATAATGATAGGAAAGGTTTTGGGTAATTTATAAATCTAATAATGACACACCTTATTATAACAAAAAAATATAAATGTATAGGTCAATATATTTCATAGTTATTTTATTCCAGGGGGTATCCCGGCGCCAGAAAGTTTCAAAATAAGAATAATAATAACGATACAGTAAGTAACATTGCATCAATATCATAACAGGAAATATAAATTCAAATTGGCATTTCATCGTTCTTAGAATAGTAAAAGAAAAAAAGGCGTTATACGGAACTTTTGATCAAAAACATTATTAGGGTTGAGAAATAGGGTGGGATGCCATAGGGTTGTCCAATAATAGGTGATTTGCCAATTACTTGAGAATGACGTAATTTAGCGACGTCACAATTACGACTCTATGTAGTACACCGGACAAAGCATCCGTCTGTTTTTAACTAAAAAAATTCAGTATTTTTACAACATAAATTAGAAAAGAAACCCGATATTGTGACAGTTTATGTCTGAAATAATCAAGTAATGCGAAAACATCTTGCAACAAACGGGAGCTTGACTGATTATAGCTAAAGTCTAAATGGAAGCTGGGCTTGTCCGGTCTAAGATTGGTGCCACGACGTCATGGCATTGTTGCGCGAAAAACTGGCAAATGGTCTATTCTGCAAGATTTCCCATAATCCTAAATAATAGTTAACATCAGAATTAATATCAGAGAATAGACTGATGATATAAGAGAGGGGGGGGGGGGTCTATCAGGACTATCAAATGGAAAGTGCAGAAAGAGGCAGTTATTGCCCCAAAAATGTGTTGTTATCAGCTTCTAGAAATGAACCATGACCTTGATATCAAAACATCATATTAATCCATTGGTCATTACACTTGCCTAAGTAATATTTTATTCGCTCACGTGTCTTTCATAACAATTGGAAAATGTGTGAAAAGCCTTAGGGCATCATGGAAGCGTTGTCATGGCAACTAATGAACCTTTTACAGGCAAGGATAGAACCATGCCAAAATATGTACCTACACAAACTTAATCAAAAATGATACATTTAATAAATTCAGCCGTTAGTTTAATTTAGGAACATGTAAATGCTGAAACTGCATTTGGTATTGCACATCAGACATACATCGGGCATACATCTTGTTTTTTTTTTACTTTGGACCAAGCATGAATACTACTGCAATTATATTGGGTCACGCGATAAACCAGTCCGCGTATAAAAATCATAAAACACTTCTGTAGTAGGAAAAAATTATGACTGTATAACTGATTGGGTACATATATACCTAACTCGTTTGGCCCTAAACATGAACGTTAGCAAAAGAATCTACATAGGTAAAAAAGGGATATATACTGTAGATAACGCCCGGTTATGGCCGTGAACACGCCGAGTTACACTGACCTATTTTCAACAACCGCTCCTATTCGGTTAATCGGTTTGGTTTCTTAAAAACAATGAAATACACAGGCACAACATATAATACATGGTTAACCAAGTTATTTCGACGGAGACGTACTAACGCCCTTGAAATTATGTTCGGGCAGGATATGTGGGCTTTTACTTACCAACGCATACGATAACGTTATCATGGCGGCCTACGACGAAAGAGTTCGCGATTTTTACGGTCGCTACAACTCCGACGCCCTCAAAATAGCAAGGATGCAAACATAGCCTTTGTTTGTACAAATACACACTCAACTCGAATCACTCTCACAAAATGGACAACTCTATTTTAAGGCGTAACACTTCGAATAAATGGCGGACGAAAAATACTACCAACACAACAAAACACAAAGTTGTTCGCTTCAGGTTCGGTCGACAGCTTGCATACGCTGAACACAGCTAGGGCCGTTATCGATAAAGAGCTCTCCCAGCACATGTGGCTTGTACTCCCAGAGAACTGGATGCCGGTGATCTTACTACCACGTACTTTAATACACAAAATACTGCATCAGTTAAATATTAATACGATGTAATTTTATTGTAATAGCAAATTAATTTTGTAATATCCATATTGTGTACACAAAACGCGATAGCTTCGCGAAGATGCCGACGAAAGGTTCGCGTATACTGACGAGGAGAAAGTATCGCGTTAAACTCGTTCAGACTTGATTCATTTTATACACATTACATGTGCTTACTGGAAAAACGATTACATATACAAATATCACAAGATAATCCACCGAGTGTTATTAAATATTTGTAGCACAGGTGTTCCACATGGGACGCAAACGGATTTTTAAAAAATAAAAATATTAATCATTATGGCATTTCAGAATTAATCAATATATATATAATCCACAAACTACATGTAGGCCTAAACAAAATAAAAAAAGATTTAAAAAAAACAGAAGAGATGTTCAAATATGACAATCCTTAACACATGGTTCGCTTTAACTTCCAGCAAGAGAACTTAAACTGGGTCAGTTATTTTTTTTTTTTTACAATAGTCCAGGGATAGGGGAAACACCTGGTGCTGCATGCGCAGCGAATAAGATGAGAAAAACACACACGGATTATCCCCCTTTGTCCATTGGATGGATCGGGTGGTTGACTTTATTTTATTTTTCTAAATCAAAATGTATTGGCCCAGCTGTCCATGTAATTATAGATTCGTCTGATCACGCAAACAAAAATATAAATTAAATTTTAAGTTTAAAGTAGAGCAAAATAAAAGGATTTTAGTGAGTAAGAATTTTATTTAAAATATAAACATTTTAAAGAGACATGGGCTTCCAAAAAAAGTTAAAACATAAATAGTTAAGTGTTGGTCATTTTGAACGTCCCGCTTAACACAAATCTTTAAAATGTTCGTTACGGTAGTTTTTATAAGCGAAAATAACCCTAAAATATACTCGTACATCCTGCCATTTTGTCCGCTGTTATGACACACCTTCGCCCCCTATTGGCTAGTCACCTTAGCTGTTATTTTAATCTAGCCGTCAATGCTTTAGTTTTTCTACTCAACTACTCTTGGCAATCAAAATTTATGAAAATAGTCCGAAATTTGCAACTGAATACCAATTTAACACCTTCAAGCTTTCAAACACTATAAACCAACAACTTTTGATTCTTAGAGACAAACTCCATGTTTTCATTTAAATTAAATCAAAGAGTTGATTTGAAATTTTGGCGAAATGCACCACCACCAAGTTATAATGTTAAAATAAAATTGTTGGATTTTTTTTAGCTAACTTAAGAACAAATAGCCTTTTCTGTTGATGTAATTTTGGCGATATAAGAACGTACACTAAGGAATTGTTTACAACAATGATAATGTACTCAAGTTCAAAGAAACACGAGTTGCCGAAATCATAACTTTTTTCATAAATTCGCATTGTTACGTCATCTAAAAACTGAAGCACTAACGTTGAAATCAATAATATTCACTAACCAAAAATGAAGATGAAACAAAAAAAAAAAAAAAAAAACGAACATCTCTTGAGGACTTCCAATTTGCACTTCTTGAGAAAAACAGCCAAAAATGGATTAATATCGTTAGGAATAAAATATCAACTTTCATACGAATGGACGCGCCAATAAGCTAAACTAACCAACACAAATATCAACATTTTGGCAGCGTCTCCACTTTAAAGCAATTCCAGGTTATATGATTTTGCTTCAGATTTTGGCAAATGAACGACATGAAGCTTTGAGTTCAAATATAATACAATTTAATCTTCAATCCAAGTGAAATAATTTGGAAAACTCGATAATTAGGCTTATTTCTTATTTATTTCTTTTTTTTTAATTGAAAATTCAAATTCTGTAATCAGATGTATGGAAGCTGATGCAACCGTAAAGCTAGCAGAGAAATTTGGGCTGAGCCGAATTTTTTTTTTTCCCTGACACACAACCAGCCATACAATATCAGTCGCCCTTTGACCGATAATCCGGGCTACTGTAAAGCTATTAAAATAAGGACACTTCTTAGACAGACAGAGTTTCATTCATGTTTGTATAACAAATTAAATCGTTTATCCTGTAACAAGAATAGCCATGGGGACTGGGCCATAACGAACAATACCTGCTGAATCCAGCGAGTCAGACAGAACTCTGACGACATTTTTTTTGTATTGCAGGCTACAATTTTTTTATTTTTTTGGCATCGCTTTCTGAGATTGAGTGGTATTGAATAGTGTTATTTCCACTTCTTTATAGAAAATTCACAAATCTTTTAAAAAATAGTTTCAGCGATCAAATCGTATTAGATTCTCACACGTTTGGGCCTCGTCAAAGAGACTGTTTGCCTGTCCAGGTAGGCTCAAGGATTATATTTTTTAACACTATAACACACGGGCACAGGGAAAATCTTCTTGTCTAAAATATCCACGGAGACAAGTTTCTTATAGTGTTATAAAGGGGCATATCATTTAGACGTTTATACCCAATCATAAGTTTTCATAATAAACCACAACCCAGGCAACATTTCCAAAAGGATCCATATCCTGACAGAAATTTAGACTTTTTTGTCATTTTTTGAAATTTATTATGGATATTTTGTTGTTTTTGTTGTTGGGATAAATTGTTGATTCACATGCCTATATATATATCGACCCGAATGAAGATCTACATAATGATAAATATATCCATAAATGGTTTCTCCATAATGAATATCTTGATTGACTTGATTGACTGATGTTTTACGTTTCACTCAAGAGTATTCTCTTAAATCGTGGCATAATGAGTATCAACCTTGCAACAAGTTGGTTGATCAAAACAAAGCAAAATTTGACTTAAATGAAATGAAGTATCACGCAGTGGAATATGCATCAAGTGACATGATTTGCCAAAAAGGTTTGTATTCACTTTAAAGTAACAAGAGCAGAATGTATATGTCCATTCATACTAGGTCCAAGTTCCTTTGACGTACACGGTAGCCCGGAATCATTTTAAAGGCTCTAATTCAGAATTCGTCTTAAATTTTGTTCATCATGCTACTTTTAAGGGTTTTTTGGTCATACCAGAAAACAACTCTGAATGTAGATTACAGACGATAGCTATAAACTGTATACAGGTTTCTAAATGATATACCCCTTTTTAACACAATTAGAAACTTGTCTCCATGGTTATTTTAGACAAGAAGATATTCCCTGTGCCCGTGTGTTTTAGTGTTCATATCCATAATACCAGATCATCGATTTGTCACCTTTCGTCATACACACTTCATCTACGTCAATAATTACACATTATCGCAAAACGACCGTTTCCAGATTCACGTTTTCTACAAAGCCACCACCAATTGTTTTTTTTATAGTTTAGAGTTTTCAACTGGATGCAATTGTTCATAATTTTGGCAAGAAGTATGAAATAGGAACTCTTTTCACGTGTTTGAATCTTGTCCGTTATCACCATGCATTTTCGGTTCATACGGATAACTGCATGGCTTTACGGATATTTGTATGTCAACCTTTCAAGTTTCAAAGGCTCAATTTCTCGTGACGATCAAATATAACGAGAAAAAAATCCGAATTTTGGCAGAACATGCGCTTTACATGTGGCGTGAAACTCCAAACAATGAGGCATGTCACAGGATAGGAAATATGTACATAATTGCAACTTTAGTCTGAAGAACTGACAAGAGTTGCACTTTTTTTTAAATATAAATTGAAACCCACGACCTTCTGCTGGTAACTGGCAACCATCCCACATATAGTCGTGCGAGTGCAAATTGAGGACGGTCAAATGTAGCCGAAACAATGCGTCAATGTATAGTCATTGAATTTGATAACGATGTAACAACTATCGAATTGTCGTCAACTAATAAACATATATAGAAGTTATTTTCCACCAATAATCCTTCATCCATTCCGTCTATAAATGAGGCTGAGGAATTGAATGTACACTTTCCGTTGCCTGTTGAGAGTAAAGTAATACAAAATTGTCGCAAACCAGATTTTTCGGCTAGGTCGAATGCAAAGTGTGGTATGCATGTATGGTCATATAAAGTCAGCAACATACCAACCGGTGTAATTAAATTTTATATAGACCTAACCAGGCAAATTAAATGCGTCTTTAGAGCGAACTTCTCCAACTGCACAGAAAGGCATGCATTTGAACATTGGGTCTGATATTCCATTTCGCCCGTATCGCTATATAATAACAGCTTATTCACTTGATCGGTGCATGGGCTAATATCGTCCAACCCGCATATTCAAGTATAGCAAAAACTCCTGCCGCGACGATTTCTCTATAATGAGTTATCTGAAATCGATTTTTGCTATACTGGTACAGCATTCAGGCTTTATAGATAGATAAACATACATATGTGACAGGATTAAATAGCAATATAGATAAACAAGCCATAAGTAGACAGAGATAAAATATTAGGTATAAATAGAGAAGCTATAGTACAGAGATTGGCATCGATGTAGCGGACTATACCGGAGTCGCAGATAAACCGAGAAGATGAGGGCATAATTACTCCCTGGATTTCAGTTTAAAGTGGCATGAGCTGCCAAAATTAAAACTTTTTTCATAATTTTTGATCGTCACGACAGTACGAGACTTTCAAGGGCATCGAAAAACTAAATGATTGGCGTTGGAATGAGGAAAATCCATACAGTATGTGGCCTGTACGAACCGAAAATGTGTTCGAAAAGTAAACAACATTTAAATAACCGGGACGGCCACTCATTCATTCTAAGCCAAAGTTAGTTCAAAAGAATACTTTATCGTACACTTTCGAGACCAGAAGCACTGAAAAGCTTCTGAATTATACGTCTTTAGGAAAATAGCCGATAATTTCAACATTCTGTTTTAACGTCAAAATATCAACATTTTGGCAGCTCATGCCACTTTAACACCGTTCGATATGATTGATTGATGAAGGTATATCTACAGATAGGAAAACGACCCATACAACCAAAGCAAACTCAAAAATAGTAAAAGTTAATCGACAGGAACAATAGAGATGAATAACAGGATTTCGTTTTTAAATTATAAACTTCGTATTTTCCATTTTTTTCTGAACAAATAGAATATACCATAGTTTACACATTTTAAGTCCAGATATATATGTATTTAATTATCCAAGAAAAAGGCAGCTATATAGAAAAAAGAAAAAAATTGAAGAAAAAATTATAGCAAGAAAATTATTTGCTTTCTAGATCTGTTAAAATACGGGTTCTAAATTTTTGTCTTGACATATTTGGTATCTAATATATCCTAGTGGAGAATCGCGACAGATATATTTATGATCACTAAAACAGACGAGCACAGGGAAAATCTTTTTGTCTAAAATAACCATGGAGACAAGTTTCTAATTGTGTTAAAAAGAGGTATCGTTTAGACCTTTATACCCCATAAATTGTTGTACAGATATACATGTGTATTCATATTGCAAAATATTATTTCTTCCAATTATGAAAGATGGAATGTCCAAGTCACGGTATATTAGTAATATTAAATGCAGTTTATACATGTACTATGTATGCATATATAACTAAATGTGCGTGGCTAATTCAAAATACAAAGCAAAAGATGTCAGGAGAGTGACCTCAGGTATATAGGAAATCAGTACACAGTTTCCACACTCCCGCTTTTTTGGTAGGAAGAAGAAATGTATGAGAGTACCAGGTACAAAGCAGTTAATTTCACCATTCAGAGTATGCAATTCATAAAAATTGCAGTTTTTTTGTTGTTAATTTTCATAAAGCATGAAATATATATATATGTAGTGTTCATAAATATATAAGATAAGCTAAGAAGCGTAGCATATATATTAAAGCGTAGCGAATAATGCGATTGGCCAATGCATATTTAACATGGAGTCAGCACAAAAAGCAATTTATATATAAAGGAGGATAACACATACGATTAAAGAACATTAAACAATTAAGGCAGGCAACAAAAAGTACAGAAATGAGAAAATGCATATATAAAATATATAAATATATATATATAAAAATGAATCCACGAAGCCTAGCCCGGATTTTCGGTCTAGAGGGCGACTTATTTTATATTTGATTGGCAATGTGAAACACCCTGACGAATACGGAAAAAAAAAATTCGGCAGAGCCCAGATTTCTCGGCTACACGAAGCCGTACTTTACGGACCAGGGAGTCATCATTTATCTAGAGATAAACCACTGCGAGCCACAAAACCATGCAAACTCACTCAAAACAATGAGACTGCATGGTGTATAATACTTCCCTGCATCTTATACCCGCCGTAACACTGTTTCGAGACACTGTGAATGCAACCCATACTAATGCGATTAAATTGATCCTTTGGTATTTCGACGTGACCTATATCGACATAATGCTTTTGTATATTTCCACGTTTGTCTTAAACGTTCTAATTTTAAAAAAAAAATGAAATTGGCAAAGACCGTCCCACGGACAATTGACTAATGCCCATGATTTTATCAAACAAAAATTAAAATAATTACGGAATTTGAATCGTTCTCGTAGAAAATGGGGCCATACTGCCACAACCGCCACAAGGGGTATAATTGCCAACAAAACATTCTAGACTAAAGTTCAGATAAAAATTTTAAATTTTAATATGTCTTAAGTGGCATGAGCTGCCAAAATTCTGATTTTTTTTCACATAAGTTTGGATCGTATACAGTGAGAAGTTGAGCGTTTGAAGTACACCTTGAAAAACTACAAGGATAAAATTAAAGGCACACTTGCCGCGAAAATCAGGAATATTGTTTACATTAAAAAAGAAAGACCGTTTTCTGTATTTTTCCCAGACAAAATAAGTTAGAAACTTTCAATTTTTACCAAAATTTAAAAGTTTGGACGTCACTTTGTATTTTTAATTTGAATTTGAAAATTTGAATTGTTTCGTACCCGGAACGTAAACAAACCACACTGCCCCCTATTGGCGATTTTATGTTTCAGTCGAGTGAGTGAACTAACGGTACAGTGTAATTTTACGTAGGCCTATTTATCTGAGAAATACAGACTGACGATCGGTTAACAGCGACTGGAAAAGCCTGCTGATGCTTGTTTGAGTGTAAACCACAGATAAAATGGCCTGAAATGAGGGTAATCCAACACGAAAGTTGACCGACACTGATCGTTGTTGCTGTAATCAGGCTTCGATTCTTCGTTTGTTGTTCACCCCATTTCTACATTCTAAAGCTAACTAGACATGTTTTATGTGTCCTATGTTTAAGTTTAGTGGTGTTAGTCGTACTAAGCTCATGTAAATTGGTTTTCTTAGCAAATTTAAACAGGCTACGGCGGCAAGTGGGCCTTTAAATTAGCCGGGCTATATACATTTTCCAGTCTTTTTTGCCTATAAAACTACCTTAAAGTGGCATGAGCTGCCAAAATTCACACTTTTTTTAATTATAATTTCTGATCGTCACGACAGTAAGAGGCTTTGAAGGCCATCGAAAAACTAAATGATTGGCGTTGAAATGAGGAAAATCCATATAGTATGTGGCCTGTACGAACCGAAAACGTGTTCGAAAAGTAAACAAAATGTAAATAACCGGGACGACCATTCATTCATTCTAAGTCAAAGTTAGTTCAAAACAATAATTTATCGGACATTTTCGAGACTAGAAGCACTAAAAAGCTTCTGAATTATACGCCTTGAGAAAAGTAGCCAATAATTTCAACATTATGTTTTAATGTCAAAATATCAACATTTTGGCAGCTCATGCCACTTAAACGTACGTATCTATACTTCAGCATTTAACTAAGCACAGCGGCCATTTTTTAAAAACCTAACGTTGTGTTTTGGTCGACATAGTAGATACATAATATGCTGAGTAACACTGCAGAATTTATAGTATCACGTCTTTAGTTTTAATCCATGTCTATAAAGTTTTAAATGTGTAGGGGTTTCATGTCGTCGAACACCAATGATTAATTTCTCAGGTTACATTTACTTTTGAGAGCGTTAGTGAGACTGTGTTACGATGGCTTTGTCGATGAATTAGGAGCTAAATTTATAAACAACATGCAGTTTTGGCGGCGTGTGCGGGCTGACTTACTCAACCGTAACGCTTTTTTAAATTGTCGAGTCTTTAACTTGATGATATGTATGAACTGTAATTAAAATTTATAAAAAAATAAAATATCTTTGGGTCATCGAAAATACATGACTATTCAAAACGAAAGATCAATATAAACTATTGATTGATGTTTCATGACGCACTTAATCAATGATAAAATATAGAAAAATATAAACAGCAAACAAATTTTAAATCGAATTAGAATTTTTTATTTGAAAATAAAGTTTATAATATTATTTCAAGTCTTCAAAAACATATCTTCGGTTGAATCTAAATAATATACATATTGGTCGAACTAATTTTAAAATTTGTTAAAATGAGGTTTGTTGGATAATTAATGTATACATCATAATTTACTTAAACAATTCCAAAAATTTAAAAACAGGTATAGCTATTACATTGAAAACATAATATGTTAAAAATTGATCAAAACAAAGCTTTTTTTTCACATACATCAACAACTCAAAATTCCCACACGGCCAAACCGTTGATATTTGAATGGCATATTATCATTTCGAAATAATATTAATCAAAATATTCAACAAACAAAAAAAAAGTACAACTCAACATGACAAAAAGTGTCCAAAGCCTTTAACATGCAGAGAGTAACATGTTGGATGAGGGGCTGAAATCAACTACTAGAAGGCAAAATACAAACAAGCAGAAAAATCGGAAAACTTTTTTGGAGTTCACTAAGATTACATAACGAGTTAAAATCGAACAAGTAACAATAATGGACTTGAAAGAGGTTCATTTCATAGCGGTATTTATAAAGCTAAACTTAGCCGACTAAAATTGCAATTCTTTTACTTTATCGCTTTGTAACCTATATGCTGTTTTATTGGCCAAATGTCAGTTTTAACAATGCCCCCATGAGCTAAGGTTGGGAGCTGTCTAAGTCTTCTATTGGGCGTTACAGTTTCAACGTAAGAATAGCACGTAAAACAGGGTAGTAAGTGCGCTGAGGCGACCCCTCGAGCACTCTGTTATGGCCCAGATATTACCGGCTTTAACTGGGTCGAAATCCAGGCAGTGTTCTGTTGGATGCATATCTATAGTCGTTCGCGTGTGCTGTGTGAGCGAGCCCAGTCAAATCGCTGGCGTATCTCCGGGCTCCACTGGAGCTGGGATGCAAATGTCGTATACCCGCTATGACACGGTAGAATGAAAAGGTGTTAGATTTACATATAGCTTCAGGGACCTGGCCAGTTGAACCTATACAATGAATCGAAAAATCTTTAAGCTAATAATTTGTCCCACGTAAATCAACTTTAGGTCGAAAGCGTTAAGCCCGAGATAGGGCGTCAAATGTAATAAAATTATTTTTCTAAACAACCAGCTTTTAATTGCCATGCGCGCTGGCAAATTTGGGATTATTTTAAAAAAGAAACCAAAAGTATGGAAATTGTTCGCTAGAATTATTTGGCATTATTTGCCAAAATGCTATTTTTTTTTTAGTGAATTTCGATGGAAATGAATGCGATGGGCACCTTAGAAAGCAAAATGGTTGACGTTGAAACCAACAAAACATCAGTAAAGCCGTACGTATATGGAAGATGTACGTCAGATCCCAGATCATTTGGAGGTTATTTTGCAGAACTTAGCTTTCCCTTCCCAATAAAAAATCATGATGGAGACTACATCGCCCACACGACTCAAACCCTTACGGCACTTTTGCACACGATCAGGTTCGAAGTTTGTTGACATTACGGGTACCTCAAAAATCTGTTTTTCAATTTCAAATTAAAAATACTAAATGATGTCAAACTTTCAATTTCTGGTAAAAATAGAAAGTTCCTAACTTTTTCTGTCTGGGAAAAATACAGAAAACCGTCCACTGTTTTTAATGTAAACAGTCTTCTGGATTTTCGCGGCAAGTGTGCCTTTAAGCTTGGTAAAAGGGTATGTAATGTCAACAAAATGAAATCTTAAATTACCACTAAAACCTTAATCCATTTGTATCAAATTCAAATGGGCTATTTGGATAATTAACTAGAATTGTACTCGGTACAAGTCATGATTTCTTGCTGCTGTTAAATCGCGATGTGAAACATTCAATTTGTTCTCATTGTCTTAAACAAGCATGCAATGTACATTGTCTATATAGGTTGGACTAAAATGTTTCAATTTTTTAGAAAAGCAGGTCATAATTTACTAATCATTCTTAAACAAACGTAATACATTCGCATTTTCGCAGCTCACACCACTTCAAGTAGATTTGAAAATCCTTCTCAGATCATTTATCTATATTATTTGGCTACATTCAGATGCATTATTCAAATATTCAAACCACTTAATCGCACACAGTATTAACAAAGCCTACATGGATAGAAGAGGACATGTGGTAGCGAATGCCATAAAGCTTTCAACACTAGTGATAAGAGCTAGTTTATGTTTACAAGGTAATTAGAACAAGGCTGAGTTACTTATCTCTTTGTCTGTAGATAAAACTTTAATCCTTATATGTATTTTCATTCAATTTAAAATGTTATATATTGATTTAAGAATAGTTTTAATCAATTTAGAAACGTTATTTCAGTTTGAAAAAATCCTGTTTTGATGAGAATCGGACAAGTAGAAGCCATTTTACAATTTAAAAGTTATTATCATGAAATTGAAAGTAAGAATAAAAGGGAATATACATAATCAATACAATGCAATAGTTTATGTCATACAACATTTTTGACACACTGTCTGTTAATATGGTATGTAATGTGAAAGATTTGAAAACATCGGATCATATTTGTTAAAGTTATGGAGAGAAAAAGTAAATATTACATAATCCAATATGGCTGCAATATTACGCAATGTATGATGTCAAAAATAGTTCGCGACACACCTTCTACCCATAAGGTATATATACTCAGAATAAATTGTCAAGTTGGAATCAAAACTTTGTTATGGAGCGGAAGGGAAAGCGGACGCCGGACAGCCTGACGGACAGAGATGATACCATAATACATCACGCTTTTCAAGCCGGGCGTATAAAAAGTATATATATACTTAATAAATCCAATTGGAACGTTCTTTTTTTACAATACACGCTGAAGCTGAATGTCGACACAGAATTTTTACGATTCCTGCATTTGGCAGGGGTTTTCATGCTCATAAAAACTACGTTAATGTACATCCTCGAGATTGGTATCAACGAAAAGCCTTTATTTTGTTCTTCTTGCATATGAAAACTGCCGAACAAAGGGCTAATTTTGTTTCAACGAAGCTCGGGCCAGTTTACGTTAGATTGCATCCATCCAGCACAGTTGCGTCAGGGGTTGGAAAGGGGGGGGGGGGGGATTTCGGTAGATGACCAGTTTTATCAAAAGAAGTATTATATGAAATCTACAAACTACAGAAAAGACAAAAATGATGTAAACAAAGTCTAAGACCATGGATTTATTGATTGTAATCACTTTTAGTTTTAGCAGCCCTCAATGTTATTTCACAGTCGGAACACCCTTCGGCTATCTTCGCTCGCTACCGGTCGGCTTTGGAAGTTAATGTACGTAAATCCTCAAGTTTCAGACTGGTTTATTTCACTCAGCCATCACATGTCAGTGTGTCAAAGTTCACGAAAACAAGCCTTGAATACGGTCTCTCAAAACACGTACATTGAACGTCCGAAATTAGCCTTGAATTTAGGTACGGCATAACTGTCATGGCAACCCCCCCCCCCCCCCCCCCCCCCCCCCAGTACGTTTACGACAAGTCGCGAAGTTATACATCTAGTGTAAGTGTTTCATTCGCTCACACAACTATAGCAAAATTCAAGTGATATTAGCTGCCAAAATTCACATTTATTTTATAAATTCTGATTTATTATTATGAGAAGTTGAGCGATTGAAGTCCCTTGAAAAACTAAATGCGTTACGTTGCAACAAAAAAAAAATCAGAAAAACCAGTAACCCGTATGAACCGAAGATGTGTACGGATAACGGACACAATTCATTTAGTCGGATGAAGGCCATATGCATGTACATGTCCTCTGTTTATAAAACAACTAAACCTACATCCCCACTTCTGTTTCAACGAAAATTTCCTTGTAGGCCCATTTGGCAGTGCATAACAGATCTGGATCGAAATGGCATCATCTCCTAGTTATGGCGGCATTCGATGCATATCAAATACCACGTGACCTCCATTCGACGCATACAGTTCATTGGTATTAATATAATCTTATTTCGTGACATGTAAGAGGCCAGGGATGACAAATCAGGTTAAACGGGTATAATGAATGTGGTTAGAGGGTATATAATAATGAAACTGACGGACGGTCATATCATACATGATGATGGTGCTGTCACAGCGACCATGACAACACAGATCTGATATCACTATTAACCTCATATCCAAGATTTAGGGGGTACTGTTTGACACAAATTCCCCGCAATTCACGTGTCAGATGTCAATATTAGATGGCTGCAATACTGTTCAAGGAATATCCTCAAGCCAGATCTATATGGTTTGATTTTGATTGTTTGGTGTTTTACGCCACGCTCAAGATTATTTCACTTATATGGCGGTGTTGCCAGTTTTATTGTGGGAGGAAACCGGGCTCTATGCCCGGAGGAAACCCACGACCTTCCGTTGGTAACTGGCAACCATCCCACATAGGTCGTTCGAGTGAAAACCCAGTCAGGAATTTTTTTGAACTTTTTTGTACTGAGTGGGATTCGAGCCTGCGACCCATTGGTGGCGAATATAGATAATGTCCCTACAGGTTCCTTAAGTGGCGTGAGCTGGGATATAGCGGAGATTTCGTTGAAACAGAATTGGAGTATTCTGCATTTTTGCCAAGAAGTACGAAATATGAGCTATTTGATGTATCAATCTTCGATATGTACGTTATAAGCAACGAAGACTCGAAAATGTACACCTACATCCTGACTATTTGAACTCAGTCCGTTATTTGACATCATTCCGTTATTCTCTTCGTATACGGGTAACTCGCTTTACCAATATTGTTTTTATCTCAACATCAATCTTTTAGTTTGTCAAGGTAAATCAAACGCTCAATTTCTCAGGACGCTCACAGTTGAGATATATAAGCCCTAGGGTCTCTTGGACACCCTATCTTGCCCAAAATTGAACACCCAATAATTCAGCAATTTAACATTTCCAGTATACAAAATTAGGATATGTTGAACACCCAATTGATTCTGTGACAACATAATTCACAAGTATAAACTAGAGTTTAAATTTATTCAGAGTTACCTTGCTACTGCATTATGCGAAGCTATTCAGTGGATCAACAAGTTATAAACTAGAGTGCTTGCTTCATATCAGATTTGAAGGCCATCCATTTTACAAGGTTACCCATTTCACACAACCAAGGAAATGAAATATGTTTTATAAGTTTAATGTATAAAAAGAAAAGTTTTAAAATGTGCTTAATGATTATCGGGGATTTGCTGCATGGGCCCTTGAAAGTTAAATCCAAATCTGTGTCCCATTCTTACCCTGAGTCACGAAAACAAATGCTATCAGATAAATCCCATGGGATACAAACAAAAAATAAACAATTACACTGCAATGAATATATACATACTGATTGACAGATTGCTCGATGACGTCACTTAAAATTTACGCGCAAAGCATTTCGGGGGATTGAGGGATGTTCACCTAATTTTTCAAAATGGCGGAAGGAATGATATAGAGAAGAAGACGTGAAAGGCGCAAAAAAGAAACGTCTTGCTAACTGCAGGCAAACAAAATGGCAATTGGCAAACTATATAGTTTACCCAGAGAGCTTTGCGTAAATCTATGTAAGGCTCGGCGTTAATTGAGTCCACCAAATGTATATGGAACACTATAAATTTAATCTGATGGGGTCGACATGATCACAATATTTTGAGAGCGAAGGGAACCCCTATGCTAAATGAAAATCACATTTTATGCGACAAATTGCACGTTAAAGTGGCATAAATTACAAAGTATTGATTGATTGATTGTTTGGTGTTTTACGCCGCGCTCAAGATTATTTAACTTACATGGCGGCGTTGCCCGTTTTATTGTAGGAGGAAGCCGGGCTCTATGCCCGGAGGAAACCCACGACCTTCCGTTGGTAACTGGCAACTAAATTACAAAGAAAGAAACAGAAAGCAGCCTCAAAGCCATTGAAAACATAAATCGATAAATTTGATTGAGCAATGTTTTGATTATTCCCAATTTAATGAACTGCATGGGACAATTATCAGAAGCTTGTCCCGTGTCTGTCTTCTACCTATAGGAACCAAATTACACATTTTCACTTTCATGTCCCATTATGCAGATTTTGTTTAATTTTAGTTTATCAGACTTCTTGCCATGGCTGAAGATCCGTACAACTTTGTCAATATATTACAAAGTATTTCAGAAAAAACCTTTACTGAAGCCAAAGTCCTGTCTGTTTTTTCAACCTAATGAAATAGCTGGGTATAGAGGTCTAAATGACATCCCCCCAACCATTTTAACACAACTAGAAACATGTCTCCATGGTTATCTAAGTCAAGAAGATTTTCCCTGTGTCAGTGTCTGTATGTGTCTATAAACATGTCATATATAAAATATCATGGGTTTGGTTTCTTACAACAACGTATGATCGGGTGTAAAGGTCTAAATGATATACGTCTTTTTAAAACAATTTGTCTCCATCGTTATTTTAGTCAAAAGATTTTCCCTGTTTCCGTATGTGTGACAGTCTATAAATATATATATGAAACACACACAATAACTTTAAAACACTATATACGATTTTGAACATTTTTCACAAATTTCTTTCTCGTAGATATTATCTTAGGTTAGAAAGGATTAAAAGATATGACTTACTTTTAACGTTTGATGAAAAGTAGCTGAATTTTCAACACAGAATAATGAATGTACGCGCCGTTCTGTAGTCGCGAGTAAAAGTGACTTTTTCGTCAATATTTACAAATAAAGAAAAAGTGTACCGCCCCAATCTAGGAATAATTCCAGCCGCAATAAAATACCCATGGCAGTATACCAGAGTTACACATGTGCGGTCACATCAGTGATGTCCGCTGGGTCGTGCAATTTTGTCTGTGTTTGTCGTTTTATATACTAAATGTATCAAGTTGGTTTAAACAATATTTATTTGGCTATAAAACCAAAGTGGATGAGCGACAGGCTACACGCCTGTATCAATGCATCAGTCTACATGCAACAAATGTCCGTATCAACATATATCTATAGGATATAGTTAATTTATGGATATTTCATTCATTAGATTGGAGAAGACCTTATAACTTGTTCGAAACGTCGCGCCTAAACGTTTGGAAAGGGAAAGTTTTTGGATCTAAACATTGCAAACTATTTACCCTTTGGGTTTGAAATTGGACCCCGGCCTGTCTTTTACTTAGGTTTTTCTAGGGGGAACCAAAATTTTCCCTTTCTTTTCCCATGATTCTATGGGATTCAATCTCCCCCATATTTTACCATAGCTTAAAGTGGCATGAGTTGCCAAATCTCACACTTTTTTCATAATGTCTGATCGTCACGACAGTATAAGGCTTTGAAGGCCGTCGAAAAACTAAATGATTCGCGTTGGAATGAGGAAAATCCATATAGTATGTGGCCAATACGAACCGTTCGAAATGTAAACAAGAGACTAGAAGCATTAAAAAACTTCTGAATTATGCGTCTTGAGAAAAATAGCCGATAATTTCAACATTCTGTTTTTACGTCAAAATATCAACATTTTGGCAGCTCATGCCACTTAAAGATGCGTAAGAATTGTCAATGTAGTACAGTGTATTAAGTGTTCCAGATATACCTCTTTTTAACGCAATTAGAAACTTGTTTCCATGGTTTTTTTTAGACAAGACGATTTTCCCTGTTTTAGTGTTCATAAATATAAATGCTAAGAAGTTTGATATCTACTGACAAGTTTAGTCGTGTTGTATAAGCCACGTTTAAAGTGACACGAGCGGCCAAATTTATGGGAATTTTCGTTGAAAGAGAGTTTGCTAAATGTTCGAAATATATATTATCAATAAGTACAAAATAAAAGCTCCCAGCAGATAAGAGTGTACGTTAAGGTGATGTTTATAAGCATTAATCACCATAAAATATACACATGCATCCGGGCAATTTTAATTTGGCCCGTTATGAGCATACTTTTTGGGCTCGAAGGATTTACTCGTTTTAAAGTGGCATGTGCTGCCAAAATTCACACTTTTCTCATATTTTCTGATCGACACGACAGTAAGAGGCTTTGAAGGCCATCGAAAAACTAAATGATTGGCGTTGGAATGGGGAAAATCTATATACAGTATGTCACTCTTGTGAACATTAACCCTTTTAATTGCTGGAAATGATACGACGTCTACAGCCCTAACGTACATAGTGTTCGAAAGACGAAAAGTAAACAAAATGTAAATAACCGGGACGACCATTCATTGATTCTAAGCCAAAGTCAGTTCAAAAGAATACTTTATCATACATTCTCGAGACTAGAATCACTAAAAAGCTTCTGAATTCCTAGGTCTTGAGAAAAAAACCCAATAATTTCAACATTCTGTTTTAACGTCAAAATATCAACATTTTGGCAGCTCATGCCACTTTAACGAAAGTTTTTACTTCAACATCAATTCTTTAGTTTTCCTGCACACTTCAAACGCTCAATTTCTTAGGACAATCAAAATCCATGAATAAAAGTCCGAGCACATGTCACTTAAATCATTTAAAAGTAAGTTTTTATGCTCGAATCATGTACATGTAGCAATCCAATGTGGGTTATTCGAAATTTACAATTTTATGGCTCTTCAGTTTTGAATTCCTTTCAAGAGTAAAACACATATACGATTTCAAAGAAAAGGGTAACGGTAGTTTCATTAAGATAATTATGTACGCCAAACTCAAGGCGAAAGACTCGTTAAAAGTGTATAGAGTATAGTCGCCTGTACTGACCAAGGCGCAAGGATGCCTATGGAGTGGGCTCAGTGTTTCGAAAGCAAGCTGCAATCATCATCAGGGAAGGGTTATAGCATGGTCATCAGATAGTTCAGGTTAAATACAATGATATCACTTGACAGCCAATAAATCAAGCCATGGTCAACAGTGGAATGGTCAAGGCTGAAATGTCCAGTTACGGTTGACCGAATTGTCATACTCGAAACGTTTGTACAGTCTGACTGCATTCTGTAGCCGTGTCAGTGTTTGCCATGCGCCCATGGTGTGCTGGGCGGCGTGAGGAGAGAAAGAAAGCGGCTGTCCGTGGGTCAGCGAGCGACTACGGCTAGCTAATTCCCACTTTCTCTGAAATAAAGCACGCATCTTTGTCGAATCTTTTCGTTAGAAAAACATAGCTCAATCTTGCCAAGATATAGAACCTCTTAGAAGAACATTCTCGAGCCGGCCGGGGAAAGTGACCGCCATCAACTATAGGCCTATACTTCTTTAAACGGTCCAATAAAATTAAGCGATTCCCGAAAAAATACAATAAAACGAAAAAGAAAAAGTTGTTTAGGAATAAATCCTCACCATAAATAAATAAATAAAACTGAATGATTTTCTAATCCTGAAGTTTATATTTTAAGTAGTAGAACTATTTACTTGTAGCCATAATATAAAATCCGATTAAATATCCCCTTGTTCTACTCAAGCTGTGCTGCTGTGGCAATATTAAAATTTCTATGGAACATTTCAATTTTAAGCCAGTTTTAATCCTATACAAACTGAATTAAGTTAAGACAATGTTTTGGTCAAAAAATTAATGATAAAAATTGTGTCGTCTTTGGCTTGGCACACATCTACTTAAATCAAGAGAGGCATAATTCGCAACACATTTTTAGATTTATGCGATGTCAGTCTCAAAAATTATATGACAATGCTAACGGTTAAAGGCCTAAATGTCCCAAAACGATCGCTCTTAAAAATAAATGATTTTGCAAATAATCCGCCTTTCCTAAACGTGACCACAGTGCTAAGAATAAAGGTTGGCGGGGTAGGCCTATACGGTCATGGTTAGGTATTAATATACATACATTTATAAATATAAACATTAAGAGCCAGTGTAGAATTTTGAATAAATCGAATAATTCACCCAAATGGCGTATTTTATAACTGGGGTTTAACTCAAGGGCTTAGATCTGTTTGTGGATTATGCCGCCAAAACGCGTTGACCCTATTACAAATTAGGTGTCAAAATGAAAAGTGAAACCATTGATGGGTACCGAGGGGAGGGGGTGGAAGATATAAGTAAACGTATAAATTTGTGGGCCTACAAAAAAAATTGTACATAATGATTGAAGACCTGAAAATAAAAAAGATCTTTAAAATTGTTAAAAACGTACAAAATTCACAAAGCAAAATTCAAATTTTACTAAATGTAAAACATCATGTTGGCTATTTAAATTAAAAACGATACAAAAGATAAAACAAACTAAAACATAATCCTAAACTAGTAAAAGTTTTAAATAATATAGTTAATATAAATTAATATCAATTATCATACGTATAGGCTATAGGCCAACGAAATCTGACGGCTCCTAAACTGAGTAAAGACAGCAGTCATAGGTCAAAACTCACCATAAATGATCAATTTTAAACCAATTATTTTCCAAGTCCAACAGATTATGAAACACAGGATTGAAAATGTATTAGAAATGAGCTTGGTTTTAACAAAATAGAGTAAAAGATACCTAATTAAAAAGAAATCTGCGTATTTTAGGCAAATTCTCTTTCGAGGAAATCTTGAAACCTGACAAAAACGTCGACCATGCAATTCCAAATGGAAAATGTTCATTTTTGCCTCAATTGCTTGATATTTCTACATATAAAGTAAGACTGACCCTTACTGTAACTAATGATGTGAAAATATTAGGAAAAATAAAAGAAAATTGATCATTTTTAGCGATTTTCGTAACAGTCCTAAACAGGATATTAGAGATTTGTGTGGTGAAGTGATCGTTCAGACAACCTCTCGATGCACATAGCTAACCAAACCTAAATTTTTACAGGGAATTTATACAGATACAACATTTAGACTTATAGAAAGACGGGAAAATTCTGAAACTTTTCGTGTATAGATTTCCACAAACGAACGCGTGGTTAGCAAGGGAGAGGGAAAGAAAGACGCTTATTTTTCTCGATCCGCCACGCCATTCGTGGGTTTTTCTAGCTCACGTGCGCAGGCGAGCGAAATTTAACATTTTGTGGGTCAAACGGAGTGACAACAAAAGGGTAGGTGTATATCGTAGGTTAGTTGTGCTATAATTCTGTTCGTTTTACTGCCTGGGAATGGGTTTTACTTTGATTTGGAGATTTATTTAAGGAGTGTTGTTCAACTTCAGATGCAGAAACTCCCATGAATCACAAAATGGCTGCTCGTAAAAGAGAAATCTTATTCACGGGGGCTCCGGCTAAGTCTTCACAGAGACTAGTGTAGAAATTGTTCAAAAACCTACCAATCTCCGTCCGCCTTCCATCCTTCTAAGTCTGTCTCAGAAAATGCATTTACCACAACTCACTCAGATTTTGGGAAATTATTGTTGGGAATCAATATTTTACTATTCAAGTCTTTATGCTACACTGTAGAAACGAAGTTTTTGGTTTTGTGACGTCACTGTCAAGTCGATTGACATCACGTGACCTTTGACCGCCCAGTGCGTGTTTTCTTTTTGTTGTTTGTCCCAAGCGGTCGATGCTTTTTACTGCATTTTCTCGTTCTATTTGTACCTAGCTACTGTTGGACATGGCATTGTTATAAACTGGAGCTTTATCATATCTCAGGACAGAGTATGGTTGCCTAACAAAGAAGAGAAATGGGATTTTTTGATCGAAATAATCGTTATACAAGGGACAACGAACTTCGGACTACGCATGCGTTGGATGGTTTCTCCCAGGAAGTGGACCCATGTTGACGGGTTGATGAAATTGACACATGGTGAGTTGTTATGGTCTGTCAAACCTCCCATTCCCAGCTGCCTTCGGTCTAAATTAAAGGGGCATGAGCTGCCAAAATGTTGATATTTTGACGTAAACACAGAATGTTGAAATTATCGGCTATTTTTCTCAAAATGTATAATTCAGAAGCTTTTTAGTGCTTCTAGTCTCGAAAATGTACGATAAAGTAGGCAGGTCGGGTCAATTTTAATCATCCATAGTTTGTTTCTAAAACCTATACCAAACTATTCTTCACATAGTTCTAAGATGTAATTTTAATTCCGTTTCACACATATAATCATATTTACTTAGAAAAATGATATTTAATAAATCAGGGGAGACAACTTTTGTCTCTAAATATGGGCCTTTTCCAAGCATTTTTATGAATGGTAGTTATTTTTCTGTTCAAGCGAAAATGAGCAAACAGGGTCCAGTGAAAGGGCCCTGAAAAAATATACAGACTACACTTTTTGTTTTATTTTTAACTTTTGAGACTCACGTTTGCTTTTTAACTTTTATGATCGAATACCTTGTACCAACATTTGATGACGTCACCGACCTGCCTAGATAAAGTATTGTTTTAAACTAACTTTGGCTTAGAATGAATGAATGGTCGTCCCGGTTATTTAAATTTTGCTACTTTTCGAACACGTTTTCGGTTCGTACAGGGCACCTACTGTATGGATTTTCCTAATTTCAACGCCAATCATTCAGTTTTTTGATGGCCTTCAAAGCCTCTTACTGTCGTGACGATCAGAAAGTATGAAAAAAGTGGGAATTTCGGCAGCTCATGCCCCTTTAAGGTAACTTTAGTACAAGGTTTCCATTTAGATCCTCTATACTACAGTGTTTGACATTCTTTTGTCAACTGTCGTCTCCAAATATAGCTTAACGGTCCATTATTTAAATTTTAATGCATTATCTTAAAATTTCAAATTGAAACTGAAACTAAATCGTCTCATTTTCATTGTTTAATTATTTTCCACACATCTCCTTGCTTAAACTGTAGAAACAGCTTATGAATTACAACAGTCTACCTGACCGACAAAGTAAGTAAACCAGGATAGAGACACACAAGTGCGGCTAAACAGTTTACATGTTTTGGTTCATTGGTGACATATTGTAGGCCACTACAACCATACTCCATAGCTGACCAGTGTAGTATTACTACTTTTATTCCCCATTATTTACTGCTCTATGTAACATTTAATTTTGCTGTGAAGTTGCCTCTGTAACGAGTCATTTAAAAACATAAGAATGGGTGCATTATAAATACTTGTTAAGACATTCTGGCTTCTTTGTGATCACATTTGGTTTTGCTTAGATTATTATCTAAGATTATATAGCAGCTGTGCAGAAAAGTGTTTCATCCAGCGCTAGATCCCATAAAGTCTGTTCTATAGTTCTACTATATTAAGGGAATCAACATTAAGAGAGAAAAGCTTAAGCATTCATTTTAAGGCATGATATCATTCAATGCAATTCTTTGGCAGAAAAATAGATCTAAAGTCGGAATCTTCTGACCTCAAGTTTTTCCATTTGTACTGCTTAAAGGTTTTAAGTTTTATGAACAACTTTGGGCAATATTTTCCTATTTGCATCCAGTAAGTTGTAGAACATACTTTACAAGTCTGACTTAAGAATACTCAAATATCGGGCTTAGCACATACAGAATTTAATGGTTTAATAATATTTACGAAGGTTGTTTTGTTTCAACTTATGTATTCCAAATACAAGCTTTGCCGTGTGCAGAAAGCCTTGCGGAAGTTCCACAATTGACCGATTGCTTAATGACGTCACTTGGAATTCACGCGCAAAGCATTTTGGGGGATTGAGGGACAATTTTAAAATAAAGCAGAAGTAATAATACTGTATCGAGAAGAAGACGTAAAAGGCGTAAAGTTACAAGAAAATGTGTGGATAAAAACAGGTTATGTCATCAATGTTTTCCAAAAAAGTGACATCTTACCAATTAACAAAATGGCGAACTGAGGTACATTTTACCCAGAAAGCTTTGCGTACATCTATGTGACGTTATCAGGCTGGGCGGTAATTATTGCTACAAAGGCAGCTCCCCCCCCCTCCACACTCACACACACACACAGAGTAGTATGTTGTGTTACCAAGCTGTTAGTTAATAGACTACTACTAAGTATTAGTAAGTAATCAGAGGTGACACTGTCATCCCAGCAGTGGCCCCTAATAGATAGGATGCTATAACACCAGTTGTCAGAGTGTCCACTTATTGTTTATTAATTCTATAGTAAATCACTATTGTCTTAAGTTCAGTGTAAGAGCATGTCCAAGTACATGTAATCAAACCTGTCCAAGCTATGGCAAATATATAAAAGAGAACTTCTATAGAGGATAGTCAGAAGAGTTGGAAGTTAAGTTCTCTGATGCCAATAGTAGTTAACTAATAAGCCCTACCCAGTATCAGTGGTAGTATGTAAATGCCTATGCACCTATGCAAATATTCCCAAATGCATTTGTGTACCGTATATAAAACTGTTGTCGTTAAACATGTCATTTATTCCAAGTCGCAAGCGGTCAACGCTAAAGCTAGTTTTCCCAACCTAATGCGATTTTACCCTTGGTGACAGTTGCACACTTTAACTAAAATATGTTCAACTTCATTTTAAAAACAGTTACCAGCGGAAGGTTGTGGGTTTCCTCCGGGCATAGAGCCTGGTTTCCTCACCTCCCACAATAAAACTGGCAACGTCGCCATATAAGTGAAATAATCTTAAGCGCGGCGTAAAACACCAATCAATCTATCAATCAATCATTTTGGAAACCCTATTTATTACCTGGTAACTAAATTAAAATTATTCTTGTTCAGGCTTGAATTATTTATTGTTTACGTTGGGGTGAAATTATGACGTCGTCTGGTTACCTGTTAATAATCCAAAAAATAATCAAGGATATTGTCAGTAAAATGATTGGTTGATTGGTGTTTTATATCGCACTCAACAAGATTATTTCACTTATATGGCGCCGTTGCCAGGTTTAGTGGGGGACGAAACCAGGCTCAAAGCCCCTGACCTGGGAATACCTGGCAACTCAACCACATACGACGACCAAGTGAAAAAATTAATTTTTTTTATTTGGTCTGAGTGGGATTCGTGCCTCACTAAATTGAAATATGATGTATTTATCACTAATGTTGTTCACTTTAAAGAGGAAACGTTATTAAATTGCTACTAAAATACCTATATAAATAGAAATTTGTTAAAAGTTTGTTTTAACTTATCATTATTATTATTATTTTGACAGGTAATTGTCACTCTGTGACATATCCATGTCTCTTCCATCTGCGTACTTGAACGGAAGATCGTCAGTTCCATCTGACCACTACTCTGATTGGTTGGTGAAGAACTTTGTCAACCAGATGTCAACGGAGCATTCTGTACAGGCGTTATCGTGGAGAAAACTCTATCTGAGCCGGGCTAAATTGAAAGCGTCCAGTCGAACCTCAGCTTTATTATCCGGATTTGCCATGGTACGTTTTTTTTATTAATTTTTTAGTTTTTATCTAGGGGGTTTCTATTTTTAATATTACAGTGTCCAATTTTCTGTTTTTATACGCCCGTTCTTTAAGTGAGTGTATCATATTGGTATACCATTGTCTGTCTGTCCGCCCGTCCGTCCCAAGTTTGTGTCGGCTCCATAACTTTAAAACTATTGCCTGAATTCTTTTTTTTCTTCTGATATATGTAGCTTATGGGTAGACGGTGTGTCGCGTGTGTCGCTTTTTGTGGCAACCAAAACAGTCACCTAGCTTTTTGGTACTCAGTAACTCCGGAGCTATTGGATGGATTTTAATTTTTGTTCAGTTTTAATTGGCTTATAAGTAGATAGTGTGTCCTGTGCCAAAATTCAATAAGGTTCTTGATATTTGCGGCGACCGAAACGGTCACCAACCTTTTTGGCATGGAGTAACTCTGAAGATATTGCATTGATTTTACATTTTTTCTTCTGATATATGAAGCTTATGCTTGGACGATGTGTCATGTACCAAAATTAAATTAAGGTTGTGGCGACCAGAACAGTCACCTAACTTTTTGGCAGTCAGTAACTAGGGAACTGTTGCATGGATTTTACTCTTTTTTTCAGTTATAACTATATTATAAGTAGACGGTTTGTCCAAAATTAAATTGAGATTGGGGTATTTGTGGTGACTTAAAGGTTAAATGCAAATATTTCATTGAAATCTGGAACGAATTGCTCCTAAATTACCTTTATACACGTGACTGTTAGCCAGGCACAAGCTTTTGTCTCGTATAAGGCCATTTATGTATTTTTTAAATTAAATAAATCAAGCCTGTAAATTCTTGAAATCCGAGAATCAAAATGAATACATGACTTATCTTCCCTTGATCTTTGACGTCACTAGAGATTTGTTTCCGGTGCGCTTCCACTTCGTAACGTATGACTATGAGTACTAACGAGTTTTAAAATCAACGACTCTTTACACTTTCGTTCGGAGATGTCCTTCTGCGCTGCCCTAAACAAACTGCAGGAATACTTACCGGGTCGAACTCAGCTTCCCTCTTTTTCCGAAAGATGAAGAGTTCTGGAAAAATGGTTAGTGAAGATGAAGTGGGCGAATTTTATCCCAACTCAACATTCCACCGTCTGCTTCGCGTGATGCGTTATTGGCAGTTGGCTCATACATATACGGGCGTGGAAAATCGTCGTCGTCAGTTGATGAGGAGCAATTTTTGATCTCTACGGAGCTAATTTTTTTCGTAAAAACGTCACCATCATCCATGGTGAACAACATGAAACCGATAGACTCCTTGAATATAAACAACTCTACTGACGTCACCAAAGATTGCAAATTCAGGGAAGATAACTCATGTGTGGCTTTTAACATTGTTTGTGCGAGGCCCAAAATACCATGTTTTTTGGAGTTCAATAAAAAATTAAATTATCCGTAAAACTTTATTTTTCTGCTCCTAAGTTATTAACAGGAACCCTCTAAATCCTTTTTTAAACAATAAACCCAGTTTTAACCGCATTACATTTCATCTTTAAACAGTCACCCAGCCTTTTGGCATTCAGTTACTCGATAACTACTGCATGGATTTAAATTTTTTAAACTGGTTTATGGGTAGTCGATGTGTCTTGACCAAAAGTAAATTGGGGTCTCGCTGTATGTGTCGACCAAAACTCAGCCTTTTGCCATTCAGTAGTTGAGGAAATGGCTGTTAATCAGTCTGTGGTTTCACAGCTTAATTGTATCAAAACAACGTTTTGGTAACGATGGTGACCAAATTAGTTGTGAAGCACCTTCTTTCTAGTGTTTCATCCTTAATTAAATGAAATTGCCGCTGTATGCCTATATGTAGTGTTTATAGCAGGTGTTACAATAAATTTACCCTTGTGGGCGCATTATGAGTTTTATGGAAATTTTCATTCTGACGTTGTCGTTTACTCAATGTTCTGAATGGAATGCCCAATGGTGTATTGCATAATTGCAATAAGACTGAATAAATGTTGAAAGGGGCTTTAAATCTTCCCCTCTCACTCACAAGAGAGTGAGAGTGATGTCTCCTTGTAAGTCAGATGTAAGATCAAGAGAATTATCTTTGGTTTCAATGGGCAGCTCATGTTATTGGTTATCACTCATGACTCAATTTCAGGTAGGCCAGCAGCCTGTATTTGGGATAATTTGGGCACCAGAGACCAGTTTGCTGTCAAATAATGTACATTGTACCTGGAGCACAGAGGATGGGCAACAAAAGCTCCCTTAAAGCTTCCTTAAATTTGAGGTCTGGACTAATTCCCAATTTGCCGTAGTGGGGCCCACCCAATGGACCTCAGATTCTCATTGTTTGGTCTGTCTTCGTTCATCTAAACAAAGCCCTACTTAACAATTTGACCCTTAAAGGCACACTTGCCGCGAAAATCAGGAATATTGTTTACATTAAAAAAGAAAGACCGTATTCTGTATTTTTCCTAGACAATATAAGTTAAGAACTTTCTATTTTTACCAAAATTTTAAAGTTTGGACGTCACTTTGTATTTTTAATTTGAATTTGAAAATTTGAATTGTTACGTACCCGGAACGTAAACAAACCGATCTGCCCCCTATTGGCGATTTTATGTTTCAGTCGAGTGAGTGAACTAACGGCACAGTGTAATTTTACGTAGGCCTATTTATCTGAGAAATACAGACTGACGATCGGCTAACAGCGACTGGAAAAGCCTGCTGATTATTGTTTGAGCGTAAACCACAGATACAAAGGCCTGAAAGGACGGTAATCCAACACGAAAGTTGACCGACACTGATCGTTGTTGTTGTAATCAGGCTTCGATTCTTCGTTTGTTTTTCACCCCATTTTTACAGTCTAAAGCTAACTAGACATGTTTTATGTGTCCTATGTTTAAGTTTAGTGGTATTAGTCGTAGTAAGCTCATGTAAATTGGTTTTCTTAGCAAATTTAAACAGGCTACGGCGGCAAGTGTGCCTTTAAGTAGTATACCTTTATGTCTTGGGTGCAGTTAAATCAAATAAGATCTTAAGTAGACAAGAGGGGCCTGGAGTCCAGTGGGTTAGAGTGACGGTCCCTCAGTCCCCCACAGACCTCGGTGGTCCAGTGGGTTAGAGTGACGGTCCCTCAGTCCCCCACAGACCTCGGTGGTCCAGTGGGTTAGAGTGATCATCCCTGAGTTCCACTCAGACCTCTGTGGTCCAGTGGGTTAGAGTGACGGTCCCTCAGTCCCCCACAGACCTCGGTGGTCCAGTGGGTTAGAGTGATCATCCCTGAGTTCCACTCAGACCTCTGTGGTCCAGTGGGTTAGAGTGACGGTCCCTCAGTCCCACACAGACCTCGGTGGTCCAGTGGGTTAGAGTGACGGTCCCTGAGTCCCCCACAGACCTCGGTGGTCCAGTGGGTTAGAGTGACGGTCCCTCAGTCCCCCACAGACCTCGGTGGTCCAGTGGGTTAGAGTGACCGTCCCTGAGTCCCCCACAGACCTCGGTGGTCCAGTGGGTTAGAGTGACGGTCCCTCAGTCCCCCACAGACCTTGGTGGTCCAGTGGGTTAGAGTGATCGTCCCACACAGACCTCTGTGGTCCAGTGGGTTAGTGATCGTCCCTCAGTCCCCCACAGACCTCGGTGGTCCAGTGGGTTAGAGTGACGGTCCCTCAGTCCCACACAGGCCTCGGTGGTCCAGTGGGTTTGAGTGACGGTCCCTCAGTCCCCCACAGACCTCTGTGGTCCAGTGGGTTAGAGTGACCGTCCCTGAGTCCCACACAGACCTCGATGGTCCAGTGGGTTAGAGTGATCGTCCCTCAGTCCCACACAGGCCTCGGTGGTCCAGTGGGTTAGAGTGATCGTCCCTCAGTCTCACACAGACCTCAGGGGGTCCAGTGGGTTAGAGTGATCATCCCTCAGTCTCGCACAGACCTCAGGGGGTCCAGTGGGTTAAGGTACTCCCCAAAGGTCAGGGGTAACCTCTGGTGAAAGACTCCCCCCCCCCCCCCCCTGCACTAAACCTGGCAACGCCGCCATATAAGTGAAATAATTCTGAGTGCGGCGTAAAACACCAATCAATCAAGTAGAGAATTCTTTAATTATCCACAAGGGTTTTTTTTCCTCGGTTACAAAATGTGCTGTCATGTGGACCCTCATCAGATAAAAAGTAGTGATGTACATCTGAGATTTAACCGACTCTTAAAATCTGTATCTCTAGCCCTCATTTTTATATTCCAGAATTATTTCAGGGGGGATATAGCGATAGTCTCCGTTCGTCTGCTCAATAACACGAGAAAGCTTTGTTGTATCACTTTGAAACTTGAATAGTGTGCTGGCATTGTATCTTCTGGTGGCTCTTGTTTTACTTGGACACAACAAATGGAAGGAAATTGGTGCCACCTTCCTCACAAAATGTTGATGTCGCAGTTTAATTAAATTTTAATTTACCTTTCTATCTTTCCCCCAGGTGGCGATGGTTGAAGTTCAGTTGGATGGAGTTCCGAACGGCCTGCTTATTGCGTTCAGTGTCGTTACCACGCTTCTCGTCTCTGTACATTTACTGGCGCTCATGATTAGCACCTGTATTTTACCAAACATCGAGGCTATAAGTAATGTTCACAACCTGACGGCAGTGCACGAGTCGCCACACGAACGTATGCAGTTTTACATAGACATGGCCTGGGGGTTTTCAACCGCCCTTGGCATTATGCTTTTCTTGGCGGAGATCGCCATTTTGTGTTGGGTGAAATTTTTCAGGTTTAGTTCTCAAGCTGCTATAGCTTCTACTGCAATTGTTATCCCGGTCTCTTTAATTTTCCTAATTTTCGCCGTTCATTTTTACCGAAGACTCGTTGCTCACAAATACGAACGTTCATCACGTGGTCTAGAAGAACTGGAAACCATAGCAACGGAACTCAGTCACAATTGTACAACACGAGACGTTTAATGACTTCGTATGTTCCAGAATCTCGTATTCTTTCGTTCATTCAACGTGATTTCATGACAATGACTTTGCTAAATGTTCGCTTTGACGACCATGTCTTAAACCCTTTCTTGATAAGGTGGTTATTGTATCTGTGATTAACTTTTATGCATTTCGCGTTTGTAAACTTGTCAATATATTTGTGCCAGAACTAAGAGCATTTTTCTGTGTTTAGATTAATGCAGATTTTGTCGTATAGTCTACTGCTATTAGGGGTGTTGGGGTCAAGGTTCTTCAACAGGATTTCGGAAGGGAGGGGGCGGGGGGGGGGGGGGGGGGGGGTGCGTAAAGAAACCAGTAGCCTGTTTCACAAAGAGGCGTAGGGTAAGTTTTCACGTAAATGCTGTAGCAACCCATACTGTAGAGATACGTTCGTATGAAAGTTACGCAAAAAATACATCTACACCATTTTGTGAAACAGGCTCCTGACGTAAGTGTTACTTCCCATGCAGTTGACTGAGGGCGTACTTGATTGACCTGCCCAAAGCACACCTGTCAGCAGACTGCAAAACAACTGATTTTTCAATGCTATTATCGTTCTAAAATGGAGGACGATATAAGTTTTTTTTCAAATGACACAGGTATAATATTAGGCAGTGGAATACATCAGCCATACTATTAATATTTTTTTTAGGAACAAAATTATCAAAAAGGCAAGGTTGCCTCTTTGCTATGAACGGTCTCAGCACACATGCTGAGGATCCAATCAAGTGCGACATCGCTTAAAGTGGCATGAGCTGCCAAAACTTCCCACGTTTTCATAATTTCTGATCGTCGTGACAGTAAAAGGATTTGAAGGTTATCGAAAAACTAAATGATTGACGTTGGAATGAGGAAAATCCATACAGTATGTGGTCTGTACGAACCGAAATAGTGTTTGAAAAGTAAGCAAAATTTAAATAACCGTGACGACCATTCCTTCATTCTAAGCCTCAGTTTGCCCAAAACAATACTTTATCGTACATTCTCGAGACTCGAAGCACTTAAAAGCTTCTGAATTATACGTCTTGAGAAAAATAGCAGATAGTCTGATAGTCTGCAAAATTCTGTTTCGACGTCAAAATATCAACATTTTAGCAGCTCATGCCATTTTACGGTAAAAACAGTTATTTCCCTTAACGCAAGATTTAATGCCCTTTGTACATGCTTTGTAAAACACGCACACACATTGATAACTTATATTAATTACAACTTTATGCCTCAAGCAAACGTCCACACGGGTTTTTTATAATAATATATAAATCACATGATGTAGGGAGGGGAAGGCTGTCACTAGCCCGGATTTTCGGTCTAAAGCCTAAGGGCGACTTATTTTATATTTGGCTGGTTATGTGAATCACCCCCTAGCCCGAACCACTCTCCCAATCCAAGTATGGTATGAGTTCTAATTTAAACGATACGCTTTCGAAAATGACTGCACACGACGCGACGCCAATCCACAAAAGTGACGAGAGCGGACATAGTCGACCTAATTTTCAAATTGCACATGCTCCTCAGAGCTCCCTCTGGCAGTGCGGAGCAGTCGACCCGTGACGTTTGTAAAAATGGAGATCTGTCACTGGTGCAGGGCAGAAGTAGGTCATGACCGAAGATATACGAGTGACGTATTTCTACGACCCTCCGCCCAGTTTAACTGGTCGGTTAAATGTTTTATTATATGGCGGTTACATCAGGTTGAAAGCCAGTGGACTTGGAAACAAATATTGACTGCATAAGGGAAATTTTACCACTTTACAGCCGCGTAAGTTTGACAAACTCCTTCTTCGTGGTCTATACTATCGGAATGCAGTGGTAAATATTTTATTCTTTGCTTATTTGTTGTGAAATTTGCGCTGCCGTTTTTTTTCGGCGGGACAAGTTAAAAAATATTGTTTTTTCATTATGGAAGTAATCTGGGCTATGACGAATACGGGGGGGGGGGGGGGGATTCGGCAGAGTCCAGATTTCTCGGCTAGGCTGTCACCATTTGATCTTATACTGTATTGTAACGTAGTTCCACTCTCAGCGACTGTATACCACCGAGGCCTCCAACTTCTCTTGGCAATCTATATTTACTTGTTGGTCGTTGAAAAAAATTGCCAGGTACTCGCCGGAGGTTGGAAACTTGCTTAGTACGTTGAGCTCACCGAAGGGACGCATGGGATTGATTTCAGGATTCACCACGGCTTACACAACCAATTTACCTTGTTCCGAACGTATCTGTGTCCGCGCAACGACTTGAGAACGCTTTGTCGTATCACTTTGAAACTTGAATAGTGTGTTGAGCTCAAAGAAAGGACAAATGGGACTGCTTTTCAGAATTATGTGAATTTTACGACGAGCGGCACAGCCAAGTTACCTTGTTTTATTTGTACGAAGTGTATTGAACTCATGGAAAGGACAGATGAGATTGCTTTTTAGGATTCTGCGAATTGTATGCCTTGTGCCACAGCCACAATTTGAGAACGCTTTGTCGTATCACTTTGAAGCTTTTCAGTTATATGGCTCTTTTTTTAACTAACACAGAGGCTGTTTTATTTCAACTTATAAATGTTTTTAAATAGACATTTAGTCCTTATACAAACACAAACAAATTTTAGTCATGTTCATAAATCCTTTAACGTGAATGGCATCGATATCAGCGCAAAAGTTCTATTCCTTACAAATATATTGATACGAACAATTAGCTAATTCTGTTAATTTTCCACATATTTGGCTTCTCGTGTCACTTTCAACGATCGTGAACTGTCTAAATTGTTTGTCTCTAAATAATTCAAACTTAGTAAAATTTTAGGCCAGGGAAGGGTCAGGGCCATTTCTTTCAAAGAATTGTATTAATACTATCAGAAGTTTATGGATGGGGAAGTGTGAAACGTACCATTGTCCCATATTCATTACACGGAGGTCACCTTAAACAGCGCACTCTCTCGATTAGTCAGAAAACATGCATGGCTTTTTTTCTCTTCCTCGAATGAACTATTATTGGGTGGATAAGAAAGGAAAGAGAGTGTTCAAAATAGCGAAATTTAATTTTTTTTTCAGAGTTGAATAATAAAAAAAAAAACAAGAGTCTTGTTTGAGTCGAAATAAAGATATCTGGGGCTCGTTTCACAAAGCATTCGCATCGCAAACGAAGCGTAGTTGCCAATGGATAGTGAAGAGATTCGGAGTCATGGCAACTGCGATTGGTCGCACTTTTCGACGGCTTCGTGAAACGGCCCCCTGAGTCGCATGCCAGGTAAAGCTTTTATAAGAACCAATGCATTCTCAGAACTGCGAGGCCTCCGTGGCTCAGTAGGTAGAGCGTTGGTCGCTCAATCCAAACAGCCTTCCACCAATGGGTCGCGGGTTCGAATCCCAATAAGTCCAAAAAAAATTGGAAAATTTTCTGACTGGGTTTTCACTCGAACGACCTATGTGTGATGGTTGCCAGTTACCAGCGGAAGGTCGTGGGTTTCCTCCGGGCATAGAGCCCGGTTTCCTCCCACAATAAAACTGGCAACGCCGCCATATAAGTGAAATAATCTTGAGCGCGGCGTAAAACACCAAACAATCAATCAATCAATCAATCCTGACCCGCAAGTAAGTAAAACAGGATGAGACACGTATCTGCGGCTACGGTTACTGGTACTGCCAAATGTCGCCCATAAAGTGAAGAGTGAATTTATTTTCTGATTTGAAATAGGGCAACCGTTGACAATTTCGAAATCTACCGAGCACAAACGTCATATAATGTTTAAAAAGCAGGCTAACAGTGGCCAGCGTCCTGAATATGGTGTAATGGGATGTTTCACACTTACCCATTTATAGACTTCTGATACTTTATATATAAACCTTCAATTTTTTCCGATGTATGGGGGCTTAGTCGCCAGCAAGTTCGTTTTTTGTTCGGTTTCGATATCCGCGAGTATATAGTCAGGGACAAGAGGGCATGAGGGGGGGGGGGGGTTTCCTGAATAGGCACAAGGAAAATCTTCTTGACTAAAATAACCATAGGGTCAATTGGGTTAAAAAGGATTGGGAGGGGGGGGGGGTATGGAATTTAGACCTTTTGTTGTACGGATCCTCAACAAGGTTATAAACTCCATCTCATAACCTACAAACAACAAGGTTATAAACTCCATCTCATAACCTACAAACAACAAGGTTATAAACTCCATCTCATAACCTACAAACAACAAGGTTATAAACTCCATCTCATAACCTACAAACAACAAGGTTATAAACTCCATCTCATAACCTACAACCAACAAACAACAAGGCTATAAACTCCATCTCATAACCTACAAACAACAAGGTTATAAACTCCATCTCACCAACAACAAGGTTATAAACTCCATCTCATAACCTACAAACAAGGTTTTAAACTCCGTCTCATAACCTACAACCAACAAACAACAAGGTTATAAACTCCATCTCATAACCTACAAACAACAAGGTTATAAACTCCATCTCATAACCTACAAACAACAAGGTTATAAACTCCATCTCATAACCTACAAACAACAAGGTTATATACTCCATCTCACAACCAACAAACAACAAGGTAATAAACTCCATCTCATAACCGGAGTTCAAATCTCACTCAGTCAAAAGAGATATTGAAAAATGTCTGTACGAGTTTATCAATAGATTTCCCTAGGCCTATATAAGTGAACAAGTTACGAGATAGCATACGGTATAACAATTAATCTCGTAACTTGTTTACGTATATAGGGAAATCCCCGACCTTCGGCGAGTACCTGGAAACCCTTCCACTTACAGCGTTCAAGCGAAAAATCCACTCATATTTTTTTCAATTTTGATTTGGTCTGATCGGAATTCGAACCCGCGCCGCATCGATGGGACGCCTGTATGTGACTGAAGGCCTATTACTGAAACCGAGCCACCCAGGAACAGTAGGCCTAAATGAGATACGAAGCCATGGCTGGGCGTTTCCGTCAAACTTCCATCTATTAGGTTTAGGTATGATATCAATATTATAGTTATACGTGTGTATCATATATTATTCATAAATAAATAGATATTGTTATACATTATTATATATCCCAGTGCCAACCGCCAAAGGTAAGTAAAAAGTCCACGGCGTAAAGTTCTGATCTAATTTTGACACGAACTAAAAATGGATTTTAAATGAGTTGAAATTTCTTTTTGATTTGAGTTTAATTTGAATTTTGATGATTTGATTTGAAATAAGTCCATTTTGACAGTTTCCAGTTTGACAAATTAAAGCCTACTTGTAAAATAATACAATTTCAAAACTCAAGTTGATGTAAAGGGACTAGGCCTAGTAAGTATATACATGTAGGCCTACTGTAGTCTTTACGGAATTCTAAATTCAAACGATATGATTTTTTTGTCAAATTGCTAAAATAATTTTAACCTGTGTTTAAAAAAAAGTTTACATCAAAGTTAAAATCAAATTCACCACACTTTTAGGGTAGGCCTAATGAGTAGGAAACATGGGTGGGGTCGACTGACTTGCAACTCCACAGATCTTGCCCAGACAGGATCGCAAGAGTTATGTCCCTTGTATCGTATGTTCCCATAGCAACTCCGGAAACATAGGTCGCTGATAACAACATGTACGACAACAACATCTACTTTCTTTCTGACATTTTTAGTCGATTTTTCAGATGAAGGTCGCGTTTTTTTAAAGGGCAACTGATATGGTTTGTTGAGACGAAATATCGGCTGTGATTTACTAAAAATATTCTTTAAAATGCCTCATCTCAAGGCACCAAAATTACGCGAACCTCTTTGGAAACAAGCCGATTTTCTAGCCAACAAGCGAGGGGTTCGAAACACGGTTTATTCTGTAAACGGTGACCAATATACTGGAGAATGGCTCGATAACAAAAAACACGGTAAGGCATTTCCCTTCAGTACGTTGTTTTGGTAATAATGGACTGGGATAAAATCACTATCTAAACCTATCTACCTGACAGGCGAGTAGGTAAAACAGGATAAAGAAACACGAGTGCGGCTAACACGAGTGCAGCTAATCTAAACCCAGTCTGTACTACATGTAGGCTAGTTCAATTTACCGAACGTATGGTGATATTACATATACCAACGTTCAGTCTGTGAATTCTGAAATGCTGCTCGGAAAACTCCGACAAACTTTTGTCGGAAATTACAAGCCATGAAAATAATATTTTAACTGCTCTGTATGGACAATTCCTACCCCAGACTTCTTTAGAACTCATAAAAGATTATTCTTTCCTCTTTTATTTATTTTTGTTTATTTTATTTATTTGACATGCACCGTTTGACCCAGTTCGAACGTCGCGCAAAATGGCGGCAAAGTCTCCAAGAAATGACAGTTTGTTGTTGTTTAAGACCAGGTGTACGCCCTTTGGAATAGCTACATGTAATATAGTCCGAAATATCTGCGATGATGATGTAAGACATTTTCTGACAGATAGGCCATCATCATCGTCAGAACGCATTTGATCAATTTACTGGGAATTCCGTGACACACTTCGGGCTGGCAAGACCACCTCTCGTTTCTCATCAAAAATATCAAGATTCTCTACATAACTTTGAAAAATAAAATTACAAACCAGTACTTTAATGGTTTCCCTTTTTCCTCGGACCAATCTGAAGTCTGTACGTCGACACAAGCCATAGATCTGCCCGGTTAAATTTCAAACTGTACCAAACCTTTAGTTTACAAAAGTCGCCACCTGCATAATTTCATTGATACGTCACTATGCGCGCGAAAGGTCAACATGTCACATGACTACCCCACTAGCAGGCGATATAGTTCATTGGTCGTGTTGCTTTTTTTGCTGAAGTCACGTGAACCAACACGACCAATGAACTATATCGCCTGCTAGTGGGTAATCATGTGACAAGTTGACCTTTGAGAGTATGCAAATGGCGACTTTTCTAAATTAAAGGTTTGGTACAGTTTGAAATTTAACAGGGCAGATCTATGGCTTGTGTCAACGTACAGACTTCAGATTGGTGCGAGGAGAAAGGGAAATCATTAAAGTACGGGTTAGCAATTTTATTTTTTGAAAGTTATGAAGAGAATCTCGATATTTTTGATGAGAAACGAGAGGTGGTCTTGCCACCTCGAAGGGTGGCAAGAAATTCCCAGTAAATTGATCAAATGCGTTCTGACGATGATGATGGCCTATCTGTCAGAAAATGTCTTACATCATCATCGCAGATATTTCGGACTACATGTAATAAAATAGGACAAGAATAATCTTTTATGAGTTTTAAAGAAGTCTGAGGTAGGAATCGTCTATACCGACGAGTTACAATAATATTTTCATGGCTTGTAATTTAAGCATCATTTCCACCTTGTATTTCTAATTCGTATACCGAACGTTGGTATATGTAATATCACCATAAGTTCGGTAAATTGAACTACATGTAGGCCTACTGGTGCAAATATAGAATAGGTCCGTCGTTTTTAACTTCTCTACAAATTCGTCTTTTAGATGTTTTTTCTTTTAGCTTTTACTTTTTTAGTAGGTATAGTTTAGTTTTAAGCTTGTATTGTAATATTAAATTAGAAGTTCTAGAAGAAATCAATAAAAGGGTGGGGGGGGGGGGGGTTCAGGGGGGCTTGCCCCCTTGACGATTATAGCGGTTTGAGACTGACGGACCTATTCTATAGTCTGTCCCATGTACTAGTATTACGGTAGACATTCCCACCTCTAAAGCAGTAAAGGCGCATCCGTAATTTACGGTACTAGTATTTGCCCAGCCGCACTCATGAATCATGTGTCTCTTTCCTGTGTTAGTTGTTTCGGATTTGCCGTAAAATGTTTATAGTACATGCTGTAGGCCTATGCGTACATTTACGCCAGGTTTGTAAGACAGGCCCCAGGTGACTACACATACACATGTACATGTACATATTACACAGTTGTGTGTTGTGTCATAACTGTAGGCCCTAGTCCCAATCAAATCTTGCCATCTCATTCTAGACTTAGACTCTAAGTTAGAGAACATTTTCTAAAATTATTTGTGTGTTAGAAAGTGTTCTGGTTTATCTGTGTCAGCTTACGCAGGTTTTTCTGATACAATCTGGAATCAGTTGAATGGTAGTTCTTCATAATAAAATAAATACTCAGGTAAAGGAAATATTCGCTGATATTATTTGACGCTATCATGTTTCAACCATTATTTATTTGTCCTGATTTTATATATTTCAATACAGGAAAAGGAACATATAAATGGAAGAGTACGGGAGCTATATATGATGGAGATTGGAGAAATGGAAAGAGGAGTGGATTTGGTACTTATAGTCTACCTGACGGCAAAGGCAGTTTTAAGAAAGAATATTCCGGAGGTTGGAAAAATGATAAAAGACATGTAAGTATTTAAATTTTCAGAATCATCAGAATTGTACCCTTTGTGGAAGGGTTGCCCTGGCCTCCTTATAAGCGAAATAATATTGAATGTAGTGTAAATCAATCATGAAAATGTACTCCATGCGGATGTGTTGCCGATATCTTTAGCTGGCAACTCTACCTTATGAGCGAAATAATATTAAATACAGCTTAAAACATCAATCAATCAATAAATCATTTAAATAGGTGATCAAAAATAATTCTGACATAGGATATACTTTTTTTAAGCAATTGGATAAAGTAAGAATTCGGTAAGAATTCCGCTAATTCAAGGACAAGCAATGTGAAGATAACAAATTATTAGACTGCTTTCTGCCATGTTTGGTCTAAAACAACAACAATAGCGATTGCTCGATAGGATTATCGGTCGCTCCATGCAGGAGGTAAGACACCCAACGAAAAGTCTCAAACTTTTAGAGCGCTTTTCGTAATGTTTTGAGTACTTGAATTAGCGGAATTCTTACCGTATATAATATCTTTCTTTCTTTTTTAATGTGGAAAATGCCTTGAAGACTCATTGGTTGATCATTTGTACAGTCTTTTAGTTACAAAATCGCCCAAGGTTTTGATTGCAATTTGAAATTGGTTTTCCGTATTTCAGGGTTATGGTACACAATTTTACACAGATGATGAGTATTATGAGGGAGAATGGTACGGTGATGATCGAAGCGGCTGGGGAAGGATGTATTACGCGGACGGAACCATTTACGAAGGAGAATGGTTTGAGGATTTGAGGAATGGACAAGGCATGCTCAGACTTAGTAAGGACAATATTTACTTGGCTGCCAATCTACCTATAAATTTATAAATGCAAATATAAATATGTACCTATACTTGAAGATCCATCCAGGATTTTGGTGTCCAAAATAGCTATTCTCTACAGAAATGGTGTGTCTAAAATAGCTCTTCTCCACATAATGGTATGTCTAAAATAGCTCTTCTCCACATAATTGTGTGTCTAATAGTTATTCTCCACACAATGGGGTTTTCATAATAGCTCTTCTCCACATAATGTTGTGTCTAAAATAGGTATTCTCCACATAATGGGGTGTCCAAAATAGCTATTCTCCACATAATGTCGTGTCCAAAATAGGTATTCTCCACATAATGGTGTGTCTAAAATAGCTCTTCTCCACATAATGGTGTGTCTAAAATAGCTCTTCTCCACATAATGGTGTGTCTAAAATAGGTACATGTATTCTCCACATAATGGTGTGTTTAAAATAGCTATTCTCCACACAATGGGTTGTCTAAAATAGCTTTTCTCCACATAATTCAGTGTCTAAAATAGCTATTCCCTTCGTAATGGGGTGTCCAAAATAGCTATTCTCCACATAATGGGGTGTCTAAAATAGCTATTCTCCACATAATGGGGTGTCTAAAATAGCTATTCTCCACACAATGGGGTGTCTAAAATAGCTTTTCTCCACATAATTCAGTGTCTAAAATAGCTATTCCCTTCGTAATGGGGTGTCCAAAATAGCTATTCTCCACATAATGGGGTGTCTAAAATAGCTATTCTCCACACAATGGGGTGTCCAAAATAGCTATTCTCCACATAATGAGGTGTCTAAAATAGCTATTCTCCACACAATGGGGTGTCTAAAATAGCTTTTCTCCACATAATTCAGTGTGTAAAATAGCTATTCTCTTCGTAATGGGGTGTCCAAAATAGCTATTAACCACAGAATGGGGTGTCCAAAATGGCTATTTTCCACATAATGGGGTGTCTAAAATAGCTATTCTCCACACAACGAGGTGTCCAAAATAGCTGTTCTTTTCCCATCATTGTATTTGGTATAATATCAGAGAATCGAACCCGGATCCCAGAGTTTGGCACCTATCGCCAGCACTATTGGATAAGGCAGTCGGCATTTAGTGCTAACGATAGGTGCGAAACTCTGGGATCCAAGTTCGATTCTCTTTTCATCCAAAATTGGTAGAAGAATTTCTACCTTTTAAAGAAAGTATTCTCCCAAAAAATAACGAGAATACGGATATATACTTGTAGATCCAATTATCAGGTCTCTTATTTATTTTTCCATTTCTATATTTCCCTTTCCTTCACAGCCAATGAAAATCGTTATGAAGGATCATGGAAAGATGACAAGAAAAATGGCGCAGGAAAATTTTATTATTTAGACTCTGGTCAGTTATATGAAGGCGTATGGGTCAATGACATTGCTAAGTGCGGGGAAATGAAAGACTTTGGGAGAGAGAAAGCCCCAGAGCCAACAGTTTATCCCATCCCACAGGTATAGTACATTTAACTGGGGGATATTATTTAGAAATAAATCCGAGATATTTCAATCTGAGTGGATTTCTCACTCGGTCGCAGTATGTGGAACAGTTGCCAGGTACTCTGACGCCGAAGGTCAGGGTTTTCCTCCGGGCAACGAGCCCAGTTTCCTCCCCACTAAACCTGACATTGCCGCCATATAAGTGAAATAATTTTGAATGTGGCGTAAAAAAGCAATCCATCATTCATTTTAAAATAGTCCAATACTTCATACATAAACATCATTCTATGTGGAGATTTCAACTCTCCCGTCATGTCCTCATTATTGAGTCGACGGTCTTGTGTTTTTATATCTTACGCTATCATAGACTCGCCTTCAATACATCTCCAAAGTGCTAGAATCTCATATGAACGATCCAGTCATAATATAAAAAACTGATGTTCAAAGCTGTTGTATTTTTTTCAAAAATTAATCTCTCCTGCAGCTTCATGATGTTATATCAAATATTCAAAACAGGCCTGTCATTAAGAATAGACTGGGAGAGTAACAATATGCTCTCCCAAAACTATCAGGGTGACCTGTTTCACTCTCCCCAGAAATAGTCTCCCAAAATTCAATGGGAGTGCCATGTTTTTCAGAGAGAGAACATGATTATGATGAGGAGGGGAAGTGTGTGGAGGGGAAGGAGAGCAATCACTCTCCCTATAATGACAGCCCTGCAAAATGTATAAACACATCCAACAAAAGTCCTCGGGGACATCACAACATTTTTCATATTTCAAAACACCAATTTGGATTTGTCTAACCTTCTCGAATGTTTTGCATGGCCATTAACAATGGTCAATAGGTCGGTTTGCACGCTGGCTATATCTTGATAACTTCCTATTGACCTTTCCCCCAGCACCATGTGACCAGACCTAACATTTGAAAAGTTTAGATATCTGCTTTGTAATGCTACAAAGGTCATGACATCACAGAGCAGTTTCACTGATTTTGTCTAACTTTTTGATTTATTGATTGTTTGGTGTTTTACGCCACGCTCAAGATTATTTCACTTATATGGCAGTGTTGCCAGCTATATTGTGAGAGGCTCTGTCCGCAGGAAACCCACAACCTTCCGTTGGTAACTGGCAACCATCCCACATAGGTCGTTTGAGTGAAAACCCAGTCAGAAAATTTTCAATTTTTTTTGGACTAATTGGGATTCGAACCCGCAACCCATTGGTGGAAGGCTGTTCGGATTGAGCGTCCAACGCTCTACCTTCTGAGCCATGGAGGCCCCCTCTAACTTTTTGGAACCCTTTGCTTATTCAGTATTTATTGCCCAGAGGTCAGTTTGCAATGTGGGTGCACCATGATAACTTCACATTACCATAGGTATTAACCATAATGACGCCGCTTGAAAAATTATTTGGATGTTTGGTTGTGGGGGGGGGGGGGGGGGGGGGGGGGGGAGTCTGGCTTTGTAGAAACACACTTCACTGTGTATCTACATTGTATACTTATAACTGCAGAAATAATTTTTGCATCCGCCATGTTCTTCCCTCCTAATATTCCAATGAAGTGTAATTCCGTCCAATATATATTTGAGAACCACTCGCCTATACCCCTTCTAAAATTGAAAATAAATTAAAACTAAAACTCTGCCTTACCTGTCTTTTTTTCAAAAAGCAACATGTTTTATCTATCATGGTTTCTTTTCTTGAAAGATGTACTCATCTCATAAGCTTCTATATTGAAGATAATCTTGAGTATGACATAAAACAACAATAAATCAATCAAACTACATGAAAGTTTATATTATTTATTTATTTTTTGTTATTGCAGATCAAACTTGCCAATCCGGACACTGTTTTAGCTGAGGCTGAGGAACAATTTCTAGCTGACCAGGAATAAAAATTTTTGATAAAAATTGAAAGGAGGGATTTGTCCTACTGAATTTCTTTAGGTGGAAAAAACTAGTACCATTTCAAAGACAAAACCTCGTATTGGATACATTATCCAAAATATCATCATGTTTTTTCATTGGGACTTTTACTGGGATCTTATTTACACCAATTAACAATGTATAGTTTTTATTGTAAATACATATTATTTTTTTTTTAATTTGTGTAATTCTTTGTTTTTATCTTTAAAATCCTCATACTCCTCGAAAAATCAAGCTCTTATGAAAAATGTTTAAACTTATGTATGTTTGTATTCAATCATAATTCATAGTTTAATGTAGAATGAAAAGGCATAGAGCCTCAGCCCAGGCTGACAGCAATGCTTACCTCTAAGAGCTATACTCACCCCAGACTGAGGTCAATGCTCACCTCTAAGAGCTATACTCACCCCAGACTGAGGTCAATACCCACCTCTAAGAGCTATACTCACCCCAGACTGAGGTCAATGCTCACCTCTAAGAGCTATACTCACCCCAGACTGAGGTCAATGCTCACCTCTAAGAGCTATACTCACTGTAGACTGTGGTCAATACTCACCTCTAAGAGCTATACTCACCCCAGACTGAGGTCAATACCCACCTCTAAGAGCTATACTCACCCATAGGGTTAGCCAGACACCCGTCCACCCGTCCAAGTGGACGGGCAATTGGCCGACAAGGGCTATTTTGGACGGGCAAAAAAAATTAAAAAAAAAACAAACATTTTTTTTAACACCCTAAAAATTACGTAAAATGCGTAAAAAATATGACACGACAGACTTCATGTCGCCTGTATCAACTGTTATGTCGGTAAATTAGAAATTAGGACTCAATTATTTCGTTTATCAATGTACTTGTCGATTTTATACTGCCGTCGGAAGGACCGCCTGGAGCTCAAATAGCAAAAATCTGCGTGCAGCAGTGGGACGGTGCCCGTAACAGCCGGCCAGCTATCAGGCCTCGCGCTCGGTTTAACGCCTTCTGTAATCTGTAGCCTAGTTTTAATGTTTGTTGTAAAGCAGCTTTAATCTTGAAAGGCTTTTATTTACTGTTTATGATCCTTATACTTTCTAATAAAATGGGATTTCGCAAAGTAAAAGACGGTGCCAAATCGCAAGTTCACAATGCGACCACGTGATCTTCGTGACGTAATGGCCTTCCTTGTTTGACCTTTAGCCAGGTTAGGAAGCTTTTTATTCACACTTACGGCGTAGTGTCTTGGCTACGAATATCTTTTAATTGACAACAGTGCCACTCATGCAAGCGTTTACGCGAGTGATTGGAGTGAAATGTCATTTTCCTTGGAATTTTTTGATAGAGTTTACACCGTACGGGTATCCGATCAGTTATCCGATCCGTAACCTATAGTATACACCCAACACTATAGCGTGTTTAACCCAAGCGATCAGGCTTTCCCGCAGATGACAACAGGCTTACGTATCGAGGCATCTCCTTTCAAAAATTCAACCTCCAAATATAAATAAAACTTTTTATTGAGTTACATTTGTCAGCCTACCCAAGAATAGTCGCCTTCTGCCGTGTCGGGGACTTTTTCGAACTCGAGAAATGACGTCACATCAGCTTTAACGTTGGATATACGATAACTGGTTCCCGTCACTCTACAAAAACATGCAGACGAGCGGTCCCTAAAACTTCATTTCAGAGTCTTGAGAGAAATTAAACTATTTCAACAAAAGTCGGCTGAGCCCAGCTTCACTTCTGTGAAATTTCTTGTCAGTTCAAACACTGATGTAAATTTTAGCATTTAAAACCCGGCAAAAGCGTACGATGACTGATCGGATACCCGTAGGGGCTACAATTTTACATATTGACGTATTGGGACTGCGGCAGCGCACGTCTGTTTTTGCTTTGGAATGGTGATTTAGTGGGTTGACCGACAGACGACCGTATGTAGGAGTGATTTGTTCAAGCATCCTTTTCTTTTTTATTCTCTGTTTGTTGTACATTTAGTCAAAGTCGGAACTTTGAATATATGATACACCAGAAGCCTATGCATAGACTTCTGGATACACTTAGATTAGAAGCCTACAGTACAGCTCTACGTGTACAGATATAAAAAATAAATTTATCATGTTTGCTCACGACGTAATTTGTTGTTTGTTATTTCTTCAAATAATAAATTAAAAAAAAAAAAAAAAAAAGTTGAGAATTTTTTTTGTTTTTGTTTTTGAGGGGGGGGGGGGGGGGGGGGGGGGGGCGGTCAAGCGCCCGTGGCTCTAGAGTTTTGGACGGGCTACTTCGAATTTCTGGCTAATGCCCTGTACTCACCCCAGACTGAGGTCAATACCCACCTCCAAGAGCTATACTCACTGTAGACTGAGGTCAATACTCACCTCTAAGAGCTATACTCACCCCAGACAGGTCAATACCCACCTCTAAGAGCTATACTCACCCCAGACTGAGGGCAATACCCACCTCTATGAGCTATACTCACCCCAGACTGAGGTCAATGCTCACCTCTAAGAGCTATACTCACCGTAGACTGAGGTCAATCTCCCCTCTAAGAGCTATACTCACTGTAAGCTCTTCTGAAAAATGTTTAAACTTATGTATGTTTGTATTCAATCATAATTCATAGTTTAATGTAGAATGAAAAGGCATAGAGCCTCAGCCCAGGCTGACAGCAATGCTTACCTCTAAGAGCTATACTCACCCCAGACTGAGGTCAATGCTTACCTCTAAGAGCTATACTCACCGTAGACTGAGGGCAATACCCACCTCTAAGAGCTATACTCACCCCAGACTGAGGCCAATGCTTACCTCTAAGAGCTATACTCACCGTAGACTGAGGTCAATCTCCCCTCTAAGAGCTATACTCACCGTAGACTGAGGTCAATACACACCTCTAAGAGCTATACTCACTGTAGACTGAGGTCAATACTCACCTCTAAGAGCTATACTCACCCCAGACAGGGCATTGTTCACATCTAAGAGCTATACTCACCATAGACTGAGGTCAATGCTCATCTCTAAGAGCTATACTCACCCCAGACAGGGCAATGTTCACCTCTAAGAGCTATACTCACCCCAGACAGGGCAATGCTCACCTCTAAGAGCTATACTCACCCCAGACAGGGCAATGCTCACCTCTAAGAGCTATACTCACCATAGACTGAGGTCAATGCTCACCTCTGAGAGCTATACTCACCCCAGACTGAGGGCAATACCCACCTCTAAGAGCTATACTCACCCCAAAATGAGGGCAATACCCACCTCTAAGAGCTATACTCGACGTAGACTGAGGTCAATACTCACCTCTAAGAGCTATACTCACCCCAGACTGAGGGCAATACCCACCTCTAAGAGCTATACTCACCCCAAAATGAGGGCAATACCCACCTCTAAGAGCTATACTCGACGTAGACTGAGGTCAATACCCACCTCTGAGAGCTATACTCACCCCAGACTGAGGGCAATACCCACCTCTAAGAGCTTTACTCACCCCAGACTGAGGTTAATACTCACCTCTAAGAGCTATACTCACTGTAGACTGAGGTCAATGCTCACCTCTAAGAGCTATATTCACCGTAGACTGAGGTCAATACCCACCTCCAAGAGCTATACTCACCATAGACTGATGTCAATGCTCACATCTAAGAGCTATACTCACTGTAGACTGAGGTCAATGCTCACCTCTAAGAGCTATATTCACCGTAGACTGAGGTCAATGCCCACCTCCAAGAGCTATACTCACCATAGACTGATGTCAATGCTCACATCTAAGAGCTATACTCACTGTAGACTGAGGTCAATACTCACCTCTAAGAGCTATACTCACCGTAGACTGGGGTCAATGCTCATCTCTAAGAGCTATACTCACCGTAGACTGGGGTCAATGCTCACCTCTAAGAGCTATACTCACAGTAGACTGAGGTCAATACTCACCTCTAAGAGCTATACTCACCGTAGACTGGGGTCAATGCTCACCTCTAAGAGCTATACTCACCGTAGACTGAGGTCAATACTCACCTCTAAGAGCTATACTCACCGTAGACTGAGGGCAATGTTCACCTCTAAGAGCTATACTCACCGTAGACTGAGGTCAATACTCACCTCTAGGAGCTATACTCACTGTAGACTGAGGTCAATACTCACCTCTAAGAGCTATACTCACCCCAGACTGAGGTCAATACTCACCTCTTAGAGCTATACTCACTATAGACTGAGGTCAATGCTTACCTCTAAGAGCTATACTCACCCCAGACTGAGGTCAATGCTCACCTCTAAGAGCTATACTCACCGTAGACTGAGGTCAATACTCACCTCTAAGAGCTATATTCACCGTAGACTGAGGTTAATGCTCGCCTCTAAGAGCTATACTCACCGTAGACTGAGGGCAATACTCGCCTCTAAGAGCTATACTTACTGTAGACTGAGGTCAATGCTCACCTCTAAGAGCTATACTCACTGTAGACTGAGGTCATTGCTCACCCCTAAGAGCTATACTCACCATAGACTAAGGTCAATCCTCACCTCTAAGAGCTATACTCACCGAAGACTGAGGTCAATACTCACCTCTAAGAGCTATACTCACCCCAGACTGAGGCCAATGCTTACCTCTAAGAGCTATACTCACCGTAGACTGAGGTCAATGCTCACCTCTAAGAGCTATACTCACCATAGACTAAGGTCAATGCTCACCTCTAAGAGCTATACTCACCATAGACTAAGGTCAATGCTCACCCCTAAGAGCTATACTCACCATAGACTAAGGTCAATGCTCACCCCTAAGAGCTATACTCAACCCAGACCGAGGTCACTGCTCACCCCTAAGAGCTATATTCACCGTAGACTGAGGTCAATGCTCACCTCTAAGAGCTATACTCACCGTAGACTGAGGTCAATGCTCACCTCTAAGAGCTATACTCACCCCAGACCGAGGTCACTGCTCACCCCTAAGAGCTATATTCACCGTAGACTGAGGTCAATGCTCACCTCTAAGAGCTATACTCACCGTAGACTGAGGTCAATGCTCACCTCTAAGAGCTATACTCACCCCAGACTGAGGTCACTGCTCACCCCTAAGAGCTATACTCACCCCAGACTGAGGTCAATGCTCACCTCTAAGAGCTATACTCACCGTAGACTGAGGTCAATGCTCACCTCTAAGAGCTATACTCACCATAGACTTAAGGTCAATACTCACCTCTAAGAGCTATACTCACCCCAGACTGAGGTCAATGCTCACCTCTAAGAGCTATACTCACCCCAGACTGAGGTCAATGCTCACCTCTAAGAGCTATACTCACCGTAGACTGAGGTCAAGGCTTACCTCTAAGAGCTATATTCACCCCAGACTTAAGTCAATGCTTACCTCTAAGAGCTATACTTGTTATACAACGTTCTGCCGCTGGTCAGATCATATTGAATTTTTTTATGTATTCATTTTGTGAGATGTGTACTGTATTCGGGATTTGAATAACGGATTGATCGATGTTTTACGCCGCACTCAAGACTATTTTGCTTGTATTGCGGCTTTGCCAGGTTTACTGGGGTGGGCGTGACTGGCAATATCCCTAGCTAAGGGTAGGAGATGAACAAAACTTTTCAGGCTACTGTTGTTTTGTCGAATGATTAAAAGTCACTTGTTCAGTTGACCTCCGTGGTGAACTCTCAACCCTAGGCCCATGGGTTAAAATGGCATCTTTTGGTCGCTAGAGGTCACTGTCTCGACTTCAGGAATAGGGTAACTTCTAGTTCTAGTTTGGTACTTGTAAGTGCTTGGCTACAGACATATAGTCGCGTCACTACGATTGATGTGGGTGCAAACATCAGACAAACTTCGAGTACCGTGGACAAATAGTCGATTTGTATGTTTTTCTGTCAGTTCTACACACTATCTAAAGACCCGTTCTCACAGTGCGATTTGTCGTACCGACTTGTAGCATGCAATTCAAAAGGATGCATTTGATTGGTTGACAAATCTTTTGGACCAATTTAAAGCATCCATTTTAATCGCATCCGACAAGTCTGTACGACAAATCGCACAGTGAGAACGGGCCTTAAACATACATATGCCTGCCAGTAGTATATGCGAAATTTGCATATGAAAACTTGTCGGATGCGATTAAAATGGATGCTTTAAATTGGTCCAAAAGATTTGTCAACCAATCAAAAAAGTTTAAACAAGATAAGAAACATAAACATATACAGTATTGATGACTAATCTCTCGTTTTATTTTCACAACAAGTCAAAAGTAAACAGAAACTATGATAGTTGTAAATCTAATAATACGGTATGGGATCACACTGAGGGGTGTATAAAGGTACTGGCTCTTTTCCATCAAGTCTTGGAATTGAACGTCTGCTGCCGTCTTTGACACGGTAAAAGTAAAAAATCCCATCAAAATCCATATAAATTTCTCCTTGTCTGGGCAAAGAAGGGTCAAATACTTTACAGAATTCTTTGAATTCTTTGATATTGAACATTTGCATCCAGTTGTCTCCACGTAGGAAAAACTTCCTCCAACGATTAAGACGTTTAAGAGATAATCCGTCAGCTTTACCTTGATAGCTTTTCCAATCGGCGTACGGATGCGGGGAAACTTTTCTCGTCCAGTATGTGGCGATTGCAGGGGTTGAAGACATTTTGTTCTTCTTGCGCGTGAATCGATTCGTCTTGTAGCCACTGTTCGTGTCATAAAGCAACCCATTTTCCACACAAGACAAGTCTTTCTTCATCCTTGCCTTGATTTTCTTACAAAATGAACATTTAGGCCTACACAGTGCCCCATACCAATACAGGGCAAAAAGGGTCAGACAAGAAAGAGCCCCAAAGAAGGAGAGTGGTATTAGCCATATTGTGAATGCTGTTGGGTCATTGTCTCGTGCTGCTGACTGCCCACTCGCGATCCCTGGAGAATTCCTGGTGACCAAGCTCGGCTTTTCTGTGGTTAGAGATTTCCCAATCGGATATCCATGCAAAATATCCGCCAAAATCAAGATTAACAACAACAATGGAAACCTCGGTTTCTTCGCCATTGTTACAGATCGTTGAAAGTCGCTGCTTTCGTATAAACTGCTTAACAACGTTCGTTTGTGACGTCAAAGAATCACGTGATTTACTTGCCGGGCCTTGTGACGTCCATATCAATTACGTCACTGTGAAGTATGACGCTGCGCCATAAAGAGCTCTTAATACAAGAAATGTTTGAAACATTCTTTAAACATGGGTCCCATACTAATGAGAAATCATTAAGGCGTCAACAAGAAGTAAGATGTTTGTGAACGACACGAGTTTTTCGTCAAGTTTATGCAAAAGCAGTGACTCGACGTTCTCTGAAAAAGTGCATATGCCCAACGGCTTAATACAGGTCTAAATGACTTTGCGTAACAATGAAATTCAATTGTGACGTTACACGGAAGTTATACCGGAGTTCAGCCTCTTGAACGACCGGCTTCTGATCTTGTATCTTCATTTTTTAATGTGGCATGAGCTGCCAAAATGTTGATATTTTGACGTTAAAACAGAACGTTAAAATTATCGGCTATTTTTCTCAAGTAGTACAATTCAAAGGTTTTTTAGTGCTTCTAGTCTCTAAAATGTAGAATTAAGTATTGTTTTGAACTGACTTTGGCTTAGAATGAATGAATGGTCGTCCCGGTTATTTACATTTTGTTTACTTTTCGAACACGTTTTCGGTTCGTACAGGCCACATATTGTATGGATTTTTCTCATTACAACGCCAATCATTTAGTTTTTCGATGGCCTTCAAATCCTCTTACTGTCGCGACGATCAGAAATGATGTCCAAAGTGTGAATTTTGGCAGCTCATGCCTCTTTAATTTATGTAGAAAATATCAAAAGCGTGTACACAGCAACATATTTAACGTAAACATATTTCCCATGGAATGGAATAACGTTTCAATATAAAACAATTATTTCTTTAGGTCACAAAATGTAAATCTGTGTGAAAACTCATCTAGCGCAAGTCGCTTCGAGAAAGATGTTTTGGCAGTTATCGCCAGCACTACAGTGACTATATGCCTACCAACTTAAGATGGTCATTAATTTTGTGATCACAATTGTAACAAACAACTACTCTAAACGGTCAATTATAGTCTACCTTGTTATTTCTGTTTCGTATTGATACCTAAATCAGATGTATGTTTGATACTTTTCCTCTAATGCCAAATGTTTAGACCACAGAGTAATAAACAAAATAGTCGTAAAAAAACTAAATGTCGACTGTCTTATCCGTTCAATCCATTCAGTTAACCGGCCTCCGGGAAGAATAACGGACTGTGCTTCAAACCGGCGGGATACAATTAAGCCGAGTAACACCTCCAACAAATGTTATAAATAATTTAGGCCTTAGGTCTTAAATGTCAGCGTGAGGGAAAATCAACATACGAGATGGGGATCCTTCGCAAATATAGAATTGTCATAGAGACAGGAGAACAGGCTAAGTGCCTTTAGGTAACACGTAATACTAATATTCTAATATTCGAAATCACCACCGAAAAGAGGTGTGGAAATCTGTCTTCAGCTAATCAATGTTAATATGATAGCCTTTCCCTGAGTGTGAAGTCCGGATAATAGGAATGGATAAAATCCGAGGACGGTCTTGTAAAAAAAAAAAGACCCAGTGCCCCATACAGAAAATATGTTTTATTAATTTTATCGCTATTTATCAAATTAGGAAAAATATATTTTGAACACAGATGGTTGTGCTAGTAAGGTGGAATGGAATTTTATATGATGATTATACTAGGCTATAGTAGCAATCTGACTAAAGTCTTTTCAATGAACATCTCGGGAGAGGGATTTTGATTTTTTATTGGCGCTTACCCATCCATGAGGATGATGCACGCCAAAAACATTACGTAGATACAATGCTAGGAGAAAGACACGATTAGCATGAATTTCAGAGCAACCACTATGGGACTGCGCAACTTACATTACATTGAGTTTGCTTCACCACTGTCTGGATTGGCAAAAAAAGGGTCATAAGTAAAAAAAAAAAAAATGGAAAAGATGAAAGGAAAATTAAGGATCATAACCTTAGAGAAGATGGGGGGGGGGGGGGGGGATTTGAATTTTTATTGGCGCTTACCCATCCATGAGGATGATGCACGCCAAAAACATTACGTAGACACAATGCTAGGAGAAAGACAACATTAGCATTAATATCAGAGCAACCAGTATGGGAGTTACATTGAGTTTGCTTCATCACTGTCTAAATTGGAAAAATGGGTCATAGTATGGAGTAAGGTCTGGTTAGGAATGCACACAGAGGGGTACACATTAATAATGACTAGCAAGAGATAAGGAGCCCAATGTAAAGTAAAATAAAAAACTAAACTGGCAACAGTTTAGAAACTAAAATCGATAACAATGCTGTAAAACATCTCTAACAGCTGGGAAAACTTTGTTGTGGTTTTTCTTTGGGCTTAAAACAGAGGTAATATCATCAATGAACATCTCGTCTTTAGTGAGATTGGCTATAGTGGCAGATTGGTATCTATGTTCGCCACATATAATATGAGTAAAGTTATCAGACAATTCAAGTTATGGTGATCGATATTTTACGCCGCACTCAAGATTATTCCACTCATATATATAGATGGGGGTGGAGGGGTACGGAGTGGGTGGGGGGGGGGTTACTGAACTCTTTGCTGTTGGGCGGATATCTGGCAACTTCCCCCATTTAGGGCGATTCAGGGAAACCTCAACTCAGAAATTTGGAATTTTTTATTTGGACTGAGTGGGATTCGAACCGGCAACCCATCGGTGTAAGCCTATTATATCGGACTGCTAATCTTAGCTCTGTCGATAGCGCCATGCACCATTCCGGGAATCAATGATATACAGCTTCAGTAGCTAGGTTTATAATTTCAGAAATCTTGATTTTCGTGATGAAATATGCGTAGATATATAGCATCAAAATACCAAGCGTCACGAGTATCCAAATGCTGGTTATAATAATTTTGGTGCTAAAAATTGCACAGTTCTTTTACATTCCATTTTGTCTGTATACAACAGAGCAATTATTACTTTCCGTTTGTACCTACAATGTCCCGTCACATGGCTATGTCTTTACCGCGCCTATCAGAGCCGAGTACTCGGTGTAACCAAAATCCAGATGTCTGTTCCCGGCTGTAGAGAAAGCGAGCCTTGGCGCTGAGAGAAAGGGGAGTCAGTGCGCCACGCAAACTTCTGGAAACGACGAGAGCTTTACATCTCCTAATAGCTGTATACCAGTTAACGAACCATTTAAGTTCCTGAATCTTAACTAGTGATGTGACACCTTTAAAAACTTGTCAGCAAGTTAACCCTATGGAAAATATTAAGTTTGTCATCTATAAATCACGGAAACTGCGGTATAAAGAAGACACCGGACTAAGTTGCTGACCGACTGCCTGTACGACGAAGTGTGTACAGGAGTCCGTTTCTACATGTACATAAAGTAGGTCTGATATATGTAAGTGCTTACTCTGCTCGCCCAATAGCTCATTCCATTCTATGTGTCTGTTACCACCAGCTTTTTGGTGTATCATTTCAATAATAATCGTCTTACACACTAAATTACCAAAATAAGAATAAACTATAGGCGGAAATGGTTGAAAAGGTTTGTTCTATCGCTAGATTAAGATTTAAACCTTTTCTAGATAAGCGCAACAGGCGATTTTCGAAAAGTTGTTCATCGCTAGATAAAGTTTTAGACTTGTTTAGATAAGCGCAACAGGCGATTTTTTTTTTTAATTTGTTTATCGCTAAATAAAGTTTTAAAAGATTTGTTCTATCGTTGTATAAAGTTTTAAACCTGTTCTAGATAAGCGCAACAGGCCTAAATTGGAATTCATGTTTGTTTATTTATTTAGTATCTATTTATTTATCTATAGTATTGTTTCAAATTACAGAAAAAATATATACGGTATATATTTGCAACAGACAGGTGCAGGGAATACTTCCTGGAGTAAACAGAAAAAAAATATGGGGACGAGTTTCAAAAATAGTTTGTGGTAAAAGACAAGTCTACTCCCATTCCCAACCATACATTCCGGCTATTTGCATTTTGAATGTCATTAGATCACAACTTCGGTTGGTAGGGGTTACTAGCTTTACCAGTGTTTTTTATTTCACCGTAAATCCCTTAGTATTTCAAGGTACTTATAAATAATGCACTCTATATTTCGAAAATACACAAACCCATTGAAAAAATTTCCTATTATCTCGGATTTCGGTAGTGAACGTTAAAGTGGCATAAGCTGCCAAAATTCACACTTTTTTCATAATTTCTGATCGGCTTTGGAGGCCATCGGAAAATTGGAATGAGGAAAATCCATACAGTATGTGGCCTGTCCGAACCGAAAACGTGTTCGAAAAGTAAAAAAAAATTAAATAACCGGGACGACCATTCATTCATTCTAAGCCAAAGTTAGTTCAAACCAATACTTTATCATACATTTCCGAGACTAGAAGCACTAAAAAGCCTCTGAATTATACGTCTTGAGAAAAATAGCCAATAATTTCAACATTCTGTTTTAACGTCAAAATATCAACATTTTGACAGCTCATGCCACTTTAAAGAATTTCACATCTAATTGATTACTATCTAAAACCTATACCAAATCGGCATGTTAGCTACTGATAGATTTGTTGCCAAATTATCTTTTCCACAAAATTCTACCGACTAAGGTCAAACTCCTGCCTGTCGTCAACCTAATGAAATATCATGGGTTGTGATTCATTGTAACAACTTATGATTGGGTATAAAGGTCTGAGTGATATACTCCTTTTTAACACGGTTAGAAACTTGTCTCCGTGGTTATTTTAGACAAGAAGATTTTCCCTGTGCCCGTGTGTTATGGTGTTGAAAAATATAAATAATGCACTTTAATTGTTCAGCGTCTTTTGGCTTTGGCAATATATGAAAAAAAGTTCGAACTTTGGCTACGGACAGACGCACATACGGGTAAAGCAGTGAGTCTATGTTCGTCCAAAAACTTTCAGGGAGGGAACACAAGCTCACTGCAGTGTAGTCCTGGGGCCGGTTGTTCAAAACAAAATTAGCTTAACGGCAGGTTACATGACGTGGCGTAACAAAGAAATGTAACCTGCCGTTAAGCTAATTTTCTTTTGAACAACCGGCCCTTGGGCCCTGTCTTACGAAGCTGGCGTGAAGTTACATAGGCCTATGGGCCTACAACATGGACCAGTTGCGACTAGGGCGTAAGTTCCTTTAGCTTTAACACTGATTTACTTCCGACGTAACTTACGCCAGCTTTGTAAGACAGGCCTTAGGGGCCGTTTCACGAAGCCGTCGCAACATGTGATCAATCGCAAATGCCATGACTCCGTATCTCTTCACTATGGTATCCATTGACAACCACGCTTCGTTTGCGATGCGACTGCTTTGTGAAACGAGCCCCAGGTTACTGGTTCCAAAATGACTATTTTTTCATACTGGCGGTCGTATATATTTTCCAGAATGAGATTGGTTTGTATTCCGAATATTTCCTTTAAATGCTTGAAATGTTGAGGATTATAAAATAAACGCCCAATGAGTTATTACCATATTTTAATTTCTTCCTCTTATAAGTTTTGTTCGGTTTTAAATTTAAATAACGATCAATTATCGTGATTATTTTAAAAAGATAATTTACTCGATTAATGTTCTCGTTGTATATATGAAGCCTTACACAATTTTCCGGTTATATAATATGGCATCTATATTAGATTATGTAATATATCTTTAGTCTATATCTTCGTTCACTACTGCTCCATATCTCGAAGAGGTTTGATCCAATATTTACAATTCTTTCACAACATTTATCTTATGGATAGATGGTGTGTTGTCAACCATTTATGACAATGTTGATTGCATGACTGCATTATACGGCATCTATATTAGATTTGGTAATATTCTCTTTTAGTCCATATCGTCTTTAGTTTTGACCTGATCCTGACCATTTTAGAGTATAATTATATACCTAAGTTGTAGATGGTGTGTTGGGAACAATTTAGGATTTCTCTGGTTACATAATACGGCATCCGCAAATATGTATGTTCATCGAATAGAGAAATTAAAATTTTTCATGAGCATAGAATTTGAATTGCTGAAATTTAAACAAATATTTTCTATAATGTAGAGTAATCAGTTGTAGCGGAGGGCGTATGTTGATTTTACTAAAACTCTTGTTTTCACTTCAGGTAGAGTCCTTACAAAATGGGGGTTCTGTTCGAAGAAGCTTATCTTGGAACTCTGTTCTTAGTGGCAGCAATATGGTGGACGGTGCAAATATCAAAGCGATTTTATTTCTCCCGACAAAGACAGCTGGGATTCTCGTCAAAAGTTTCCTACCTATGCTGTTTTTTCCAAGATAAATTTCAACTAGAGCCTGCGTTAAAGACAGTATTTGGTATAGCCGGCCTTGTGCTGCAAAGTATTGAAAGCTCTAAGGGGAAGACGGGTAAAAATAGTGATTTTGCTGAAAGAATTCGTTTGATCCCCGTTTACATAATAATTACGATATCTGGTCTCTATGATATCATTAAGAAAACTCGATTGCTAACTCTGAAAAAAATGGATTGGATTTTACTGGGGTTTACATATCTGATTCTAGCTGTTGTATTCGCCAACCCGATCGGATTATTAAGAAGCGACTTCTTTGCATTGAGTCAACTGCAGCAAGTATTGGCAATATTGGCTGGTGTTTTGGTTTTTGTTGAAGCGTTTTGGAATCAGGTTATGTTGGTGAGTTTTGCTAGAGCATATTTCACGATGCTTCTCGGTTCATGGACGTGGCATATTGGTGTAACAGTCTCCATTAAACTCTCAAAACTGGAAAACTATCCCACTTCTGACACCGAAATTTTCACCGCCAGTTTTAATGAGTTGGATTTGCATACTCGTGTTCAATTGGTCTCATTATACTTCACTTGGCACTGTGGAGTGGTATTAATACTACAACTCTGCATTTGGATGATTACTATAATGTTAATTCAAAACAATCATAGCTGCTGTAAAAACGACATTTCTCAAGGAATGCAAACCGCTTTCCAAAATAGGGCTTACTTGGAGGAGATCGATATAACCGCAGATTTATAGTCCTATTTTATTTCAATTCACACCTATTTTAGAAAGTGGACAAAAGGCTTACTGTGGAGGATAGTTACCTCTTTTGAAATTGTTTTGCAACAAAACTATACATTTTTATATCGCATACGCACATTTGACAATTTTTTTCGCAAATGTTATGTTGTGATATGTGATACAGTGGAGTGCAATATAAGACCGCAATGAAATTGAAATGAAAGGCTTCTGGAAAAATCTGCGTACATCTTGATTTTGATTGATTGATGTTTTACGTCGCACTCAAGATTATTTCACTTAAATATGGTGACTTTATCAGGTTTAGTGGGACAGAAATCAAACTCTGAGTCTGAACGAAGCCCGATACTAGCACTATGCTTATAGATTCGAATCTCTAATCTGGTGCACTGTCAATATTTTCTAGAAAATTCTACGGACTAAGGCCATACTTCTGTCTGTCGTCAAACTAATGAACTATCATGGGTTTAGCTTATTACAACAACGTATGATTGGGTATAATAGCCTAAATGACAAAGCTCTTTTTAACACAATTAGAAACTTGTCTCCATGGTTATTTTTGGACAAGAATATTTTCTCTGTGCCTGTGTGTTTTAATGTTCATAAGTATATACAATGGATTTCAATCTCTGGTTCGGTGTTAGTAGCGGAATTCTAAACTGTAAACTCGATCACAGCCATCTCAGAAAAAATTATGAATGAGTTATTACTTTTTTGCCCTATGTAAGGGTTTGCAAGGTACTCTTCGTAGGTCAGGGGTTTCCTCCGAAAAAGAGCCCCCGCCCCCCCCCCCCCGCCCAAACACCCGCACACAGTTCAGACACTGGTTACTATTGCAAACCCCCGTGGACGTGGAGCTTATAACAGTGACCAGTTCAAGGAGCGTCGCCATCTTGTCTGATTCCGTCAGAATTGGACTATTTCGGGAAATTGACACCTCCTTTTCGCTACTTACTTAAAGTTTCTTTTAATTCCAAGTAAATTTTCACTTATTGTATAATGTCAGGATTGCTATAATTTTCTTGTAGCTTTTAAAGATGTTAATCAAGTGGACATGTGAAAATCCCTACGCTATATGTCGCGTTAAGGTGTACAAGGTCTATCTTCATAACAACAGAAGTTACGCTCGTCGACTGTCGTAGACAAATTCCTTGTCGGCCCAAACGAGTTTAAAGGAGATCTCGCGTGTTTGGACGTACATGTAACAGATACAACCCATATGTTTAGTCTCACATGTGACAGACACAACCCATATGTTTGGATTCAATTGTGACAGACACAACCCATATCTTTGGACGCACATGTGACAAATACAACCCATATGTTTGGGCTCACATGTGACAAACACAACCCATATGTTTGGGCTGAAACGTGACAGGCACAACCCATATGTTTGGACTCACATGTGACAGGCACAACCCATATGTTTGCTCTCACATGTGACAGACATAACCCATATGTTTGAGCCCACGTATGGCAGACACAACCCACATGTTTGGACTCACGTGTGAGAAACACAACCCATATGCTTGCTCTCATTTGTGTCAGACATAACCCATATGTTTGTGCTCGCATGTGAGAAACACAACCCATATGTTTGGACTCAATTGTGACAGACACAACCCATATGCTTGGGCTGAAACGTGACAGACACAACCCATATGTTTGGGCTCGCATATGACAGACAAAACCCATATGTTTGTACGTACATGTGACAGACACAACCCATATATTTGGGCCCACGTGTGACAGACACAACCCATATGTTTGGACTTACTTGTGACTGACACAACCCATATGTTTGTACGTACATATGACAGACACAGCAAATATGTTTGGGCCCACGTGTGACAGAAACAACCCATATGTTTGCGCTCACTTGTGACAGGCAAAACCCATATGTTTGGGCCCACGTGTGACAGACACAACCCATATGTTTGGGCCCAAATGTGACAGACACAGCCCATATGTTTGAGCTCACATGTGACAGACACAGCCCATATGTTGGGGCCCACATGTGACAGACACAACCCATATGTTTGGGCCCACATGTGGCAGACACAACCCATATGTTTGGGCCCACATATGACAGACACAACCCATATGTTTGCGCTCACTTGTGACAGGCACAACCCATATGTTTGGGCCCACGTGTGACTGACACAACCCATATGTTTGGGCCCAAATGTGACAGACACAGCCCATATGTTTAAGCTCACATGTGACAGACACAACCCATATGTTGAGGCCCACATGTGACAGACACAACCCATATGTTTGGGCCCACATGTGGCAGACACAACCCATATGTTTGGGCTCACTAGTGACAGACACAACCTATATGTTGGGGCCCACATGTGACAGACACAACCCATATGTTTGGGCTCACATGTGACAGACACAACCCATATGTTTGGGCCCACATGTGACAGACACAACCCATATGTTTGGACGCACGTGTGGGAGACATAACCCATGTGTTTGGACGCACATGTGATAGCCACAACCCATATGTTTGAGCTCACATGTGACAGACACAACCCATATGTTTGGACTGAAATGTGACAGACACAAATCAAATTGTTGGGGCTCACGTATGACAGACACAACCCATATATTTGGGCTTACTTGTGACAGAAACAGCCCATAGGTTTGGACTGAAACGTGACAGACAAAACCCATATGTTTGGACGTACATGTGACAGACACAACCCATATATTTGGACGTACAGTAATAGACACAAACCATATGTTTTATCGCACATGTGACAGACACAACCCCTATGTTTGGAGGTACATGTGACAGACACAACCAATATGTTTGTACTGACTTGTGACAGACACAAAACATATGTTTTGGTCCACATATGACAGACACAACCCATATGTTTGTACGTACATGTGACAGACACAACGCATATATTTGGGCCCACGTGTGACAGACACAACCCATATGTTTGGGCCCAAATGTGACAGACACAGCCCATATGTTTGAGCTCACATGTGGCAGACACAACCCATATGTTGGGGCCCACATGTGACAGACACAACCCATATGTTTGGACTCACTTGTGACAGACACAACCCATATGTTTTGGTCCACATGTGACAGACACAGCCCATATGTTTTGACGCACATGCAACAGGCACAACCCATATGTTTATGCTCACTTGTGGCAGACACAACCCATATGTTTGGGTTCCTTTGTGACAGACACAACCCATATGTTTGGACTCACATGTGACGCACACAACCCATATGTTTGGACGCACATGTGACAGACAAAACCCATATGTTTGTACGGACTTGTGACAGACACAACCCATATGTTTGGGTTCCTTTGTGACAGACACAACCCATATGTTTGGACTCACATGTGACAAACACAACCCATATGTTTGGACTCACTTGTAATAGACACAACCCATATGTTTGGGCTCACTTGTGACAGACACAACCCATATGTTTGGGCTCAATTGTGACAGACACAACCCATATGTTTGAGCTCACATGTGACAGATACAACCCATATGTTTGTACTCATTTGTGACGGACACAACCCATATGTTTGGGCTCACTTGTGACAGACACAACCCATATGTTTGGGCCCACGTGTGACTGACACAACCCATATGTTTGCGCTCACTTGTGACAGGCACAACCCATATGTTTGGGCCCACGTGTGACTGACACAACCCATATGTTTGGGCCCAAATGTGACAGACACAGCCCATATGTTTAAGCTCACATGTGACAGACACAACCCATATGTTGAGGCCCACATGTGACAGACACAACCCATATGTTTGGGCCCACATGTGGCAGACACAACCCATATGTTTGGGCTCACTAGTGACAGACACAACCTATATGTTGGGGCCCACATGTGACAGACACAACCCATATGTTTGGGCTCACATGTGACAGACACAACCCATATGTTTGGGCCCACATGTGACAGACACAACCCATATGTTTGGACGCACGTGTGGGAGACATAACCCATGTGTTTGGACGCACATGTGATAGCCACAACCCATATGTTTGAGCTCACATGTGACAGACACAACCCATATGTTTGGACTGAAATGTGACAGACACAAATCAAATTGTTGGGGCTCACGTATGACAGACACAACCCATATATTTGGGCTTACTTGTGACAGAAACAGCCCATAGGTTTGGACTGAAACGTGACAGACAAAACCCATATGTTTGGACGTACATGTGACAGACACAACCCATATATTTGGACGTACAGTAATAGACACAAACCATATGTTTTATCGCACATGTGACAGACACAACCCCTATGTTTGGAGGTACATGTGACAGACACAACCAATATGTTTGTACTGACTTGTGACAGACACAAAACATATGTTTTGGTCCACATATGACAGACACAACCCATATGTTTGTACGTACATGTGACAGACACAACGCATATATTTGGGCCCACGTGTGACAGACACAACCCATATGTTTGGGCCCAAATGTGACAGACACAGCCCATATGTTTGAGCTCACATGTGGCAGACACAACCCATATGTTGGGGCCCACATGTGACAGACACAACCCATATGTTTGGACTCACTTGTGACAGACACAACCCATATGTTTTGGTCCACATGTGACAGACACAGCCCATATGTTTTGACGCACATGCAACAGGCACAACCCATATGTTTATGCTCACTTGTGGCAGACACAACCCATATGTTTGGGTTCCTTTGTGACAGACACAACCCATATGTTTGGACTCACATGTGACGCACACAACCCATATGTTTGGACGCACATGTGACAGACAAAACCCATATGTTTGTACGGACTTGTGACAGACACAACCCATATGTTTGGGTTCCTTTGTGACAGACACAACCCATATGTTTGGACTCACATGTGACAAACACAACCCATATGTTTGGACTCACTTGTAATAGACACAACCCATATGTTTGGGCTCACTTGTGACAGACACAACCCATATGTTTGAGCTCACATGTGACAGACACAACCCATATGTTTGAGCTCACATGTGACAGATAAAACCCATATGTTTGGACTCAATTGTGACAGACACAACCCATATGCTTGGGCTGAAACGTGACAGACACAACCCATATGTTTGGGCTCGCATATGACAGACAAAACCCATATGTTTGAGCTCACATGTGACAGACACATCCCATGTTTTTGGCTCACTTGTGACAGACACAACCATATATGTTTGGTCTCACTTGTGACAGACACAACCCATATGTTTGGGCTCACTTGTGACAAATACAACCCATATGTTTGAGCTCACATGTGACAGACACAACCCATATGTTTGGGCTCACTTGTAACAGATACAACGCATATATTTGAGCTCATATGGGTTGTATCTGTCACATGTGAGCTCAAACATATGGGCTGTGCCTGTCACGTTTCAGCCCAAACTTATGGGTTGAGTCTGTCACATGTGCGTCCAAACATATGGGTTGTATCTGTCACATGTGAGCTCAAACATATGGGTTGTGTCTGTCACAAGTGAGCCCAAACATATGGGTTGTGTCTGTCACAAGTGAGCCAAAACATATGGGTTGTATCTGTCACAAGTGAGCCAAAACATATGTGTTGTGTCTGTCACAAGTGAGCCCAAATATATGGGTTGTATCTGTCACATGTGAGCTAAAACATATGGGTTGTGTCTGTCACAAGTGAGCCCAAACATATGGGTTGTGTCTGTCACAAGTGAGCCCAAACATATGGGTTGTGTCTGTCACATGTGAGCTCAAACATATGGTTTGTGTCTGTCACAAGTGAGCCCAAACATATGGGCTGTGCCTGTCACGTTTCAGCCCAAACTTATGGGTTGTGTCTGTCACATGTGCGTCCAAACATATGGGTTGTATCTGTCACATGTGAGCCCAAATTTATGGGTTGTGTCTGTCACATTTAGGTCCAAAAATATGGGTTGTGCCTGTCACAAGTGAGCCCAAACATATGGGTTGTGTCTGTCACATGTGAGCCCAAACATATGGGTTGTATCTGTCACATGTGAGCCCAAATTTATGGGTTGTGTCTGTCACATTTAGGTCCAAAAATATGGGTTGTGTCTGTCACAAGTGAGCCCAAAATTATGGGTCGTGTCTGTCACATTTAGGTCCAAACATATGGGTTGTGCCTGTCACAAAGGAGCGCAAACATATGGGTTGTGTCTTTCACAAATTAGCCCAAACATATGGGTTGTGTCTGTCACAAGTGAGTCCAAACATATGGGTTGTGTCTGTCACAAGTGAGCCCAAACATATGGATTGTATCTGTCACATGTGAGCTCAAACATATGGGTTGTGTCTGTCACATGTGCGTCCAAACATATGGGTTGTATCTGTCACAAAGGAGCGCAAACATATGGGTTGTGTCTTTCACAAATTAGCCCAAACATATGGGTTGTGTCTGTCACAAGTGAGTCCAAACATATGGGTTGTGTCTGTCACAAGTGAGCCCAAACATATGGATTGTATCTGTCACATGTGAGCTCAAACATATGGGTTGTGTCTGTCACATGTGAGTCCAAACATATGGGTTGCGTCTGTTACATGTGCGTCCAAACGTTGTGTGGACCTAAATGTGACAGACACAACCCATATGTTTGGACTCACTTGTGACAGACACAACCCATATGTTTTGGCTCACTTGTGACAGACACAACCCATATGTTTGGACTCACTTGTGACAGACACAAACCATAATTCTACGCATATTTCATCACGAAAATCAAGATTTCTGAAAGATACCAAGCTACTGATTCCCGGAATAGTGCTTGGCTCTATCGACAGAGCGAAGATTTCTTAGTGCAATATAACAGGCCTACATCGATGGGTCCCCGGTTCGAATCCCACTCAGTCCAAATAAAAAATTACAAATTTCTGAGTTGAGGTTTCCCTGAATTGCCCAATATGTGTAAAGTTGCCAGATATCCACCGAACAGCAAATAGTTCAGTTACCTCCCCCTCCGTAGCACCCCCACCATCTACATATACTAGTATATATTTATGATCAATAAAACACACGGGCACAGGGAAAATCTTCTTGTCTAAAATAGCCATATATGAGTGGAATAATCTTGAGTGCGGCGTAAAACATCGATCACCATAACTTGAATTGTCTGATAACTTTACTCATATTATATGTGGCGAACTTAGAGACTTATTCGATACCGATCTGCCACTATAGCCAATATGACACAGGTCGTGATGTTCATTGACGATATTACCTCTGTTTTAAGCCCAAGGAAAAACCACAACAAAGTTTTCCAAGCTGTTGGAGATTTTTTACATGATTGTTATCGATTTTAGTTTGCCAGTTTAGTTTTTATACGCCCGGCTTGAAAAGCGGGCTGTATTATGGTATCATCTCCGTCCGTCCGGCAGTCCGGCTGTCCGGCGTCCGCTGTCCCTTCCGCTCCATAACTTCTAAAGTTTTGATTCCATCTGCACAATTTTTTCTAAGTATATACCTTATGGGTAGAAAGTGTGTCGCAAACTATTTTTAACATCACTGGTTACATAATATGGGAGTTATATTGGATTATGTAATATTCCCTTCCGCTCCATAACTTCCAATGTTTTGATTCCATCTGCACAATTGTTTCTGAGTATATACCTTATGGGTGGAAGGTGTGTCGTGAACTATTTTTGACATCATACATTGCGTAATATGGCAGCCATATTGGGTTATGTAATATTTACTTTTTCTCTCCATAAGTTTAACAAATATGATCCGATGTTTTCAAATCTTTCATGTTACATACCATATTAACAGACAGTGTGTAAAAAAATTGTTTATGATATCAACTATTGCAAATTATTGGATTATGTACATTCCCTTTTATTCTTATTTTCATTTTCATGAAAATAACCTTTAAATTATAAAATGGCTTCTACTTGTCCGATTCTCATCAAAAATGGATTTTTTCAAATTGCAATAATGTTTCTAAATTGATTAAAACTATTCTTAAATCAATATATAACGTTTTAATCAAATGAAAAATACATATAAGGATTAAAGTTTTATCTACAGACCAAGAGATAAGTATCCCAGCTTTGGTCTATTTACCTTGTCAACTTACAGTTAGCTCTCAGTCTCTCTCGAGAGATTTATGGCCTCCATAAAACAGTGGGTGACATTAGCAATGGACCCATAGCCAAATCTATTGTAAATCCATTTGGTCTATGATAAAATTAGAAGTAATAACCTGTAGGTATATGGGGAGATTTAGAATATTGTCAAGATGTCTGTGGCCAAATAATGTAGATAAAAAATATTATGAGAAAAATTGTCAAATCTACTTGAATTGGTGTGAGCTGCAAAATTGCCAATTAATTACATTTGTTTAAGTATGATTAGTAAATTATAAGCTGCTTTTCTAAAAAATTGAAACATTTTAGTGCAACCTTTATTGACAACAAACAATTTTTAACATCGTGATTTAGCAGCAGGGAGAATTGATGACTTGTACCGTGTACAAATCTTGTTAATAATTGTTGATCCAAATAGCCCATTTTAAATTTGATACAGATGGATTTTAATGGTTTTAGTGGCAAGATTTCATTTTGTTGACATAACATCACCTTTTACCAAGCTTCACATAATAAAACTGGCAACGCCGCCATATACATGTAAGTGAAATAATCTTGAGCGCAGCGTAAAACACCAAACAATCAATCATTTACCAAGCTTCAACCTCTTCCTTCTGAATTTTGAAAATTAAATTCAAATAAATATGGAAGGATTTGTTTTGGTATGGCTGCAGTTACTGTGTCTTTCCGGGCGTATTTTGGGTTTCCCGAAACTCTTGTTTATTTTACTTTACATTGGGCTCCTTATCTCTTGCTAGTCATTATTAATGTGTACCCCTCTGTGTGCATTCTTACCAGACCTTACTCCATACTATGACCCATTTTTCCAATTTAGACAGTGATGAAGCAAACTCAATGTAACTCCCATACTGGTTGCTCTGATATTCATGCTAATCGTGTCTTTCTCCTAGCATTGTATCTACGTAATGTTTTTGGCGTGCATCATCCTCATGGATGGGTAAGCGCCAATAAAAAATCCAAATCCCTCTCCCCAGATGTTCATTGAAAAGACTTTAGTCAGATTGCTACTATAGCCTAGTATAGTCATCATATAAAATACCATTCCACCTTACTTACACAACCATCTGTTGTGCAAAATATATATTTCCTAATTTGATAACTTACGATAAAATTAACATATTTTCTGTATGGGGCACTGAATCTTTTTTTTTACAAGTCCGTCCTCGGATTTTATCCATTCATATTATCCGGACTTCACACTCAGGGAAAGGCTATCATATTAACATTGATAAGCTGAAGACAGATTTTCACACCTCTTTTCGGTGGTGATCTGAATATTAGAATATTAGTATTAGGTGTTACCTAAATGCACTTAGCCTGTTCTCCTTTCTCTATCACAATGCTATTTGCGAAGGTTTCCCATCTCGTATGTTGATTTTCCCTCACGCTGACATTTAAGACTCAGGCCTAAATTATTCATAACATTTGTTGGAGGTGTTACTCGGCTTAATTGTATCCCGCCGGTTTATAGCACAGTCCCGTTATACTTCCCGGAGGCCGGTTAACTGAATGGATTGAATGGATAAGACAGTCGACATTTAGTTTTTTTACGACTATTTTGTTTATTACTCTGTGGTCAAAACGTTTGGCATAAGAGGACAAGTATCAAACACATACATCTGATTAAAGTGGCATGAGCTGCCAAAATGTTGATATTTTGACGTTGAAACAGAATCTTGAAATTATCGGCTATTTTCCTCAAGACGTATAATTCAGAAGCTTTTGAATGACTAATCTTGAGAATGTACAATAAAGTATTGTTTTGAACGTTTTCGGTTCGGACATGCCCCAAACAGTATGGATTTTCCTCATTCCAACGCCAATCATTTACTTTTTCCATGGCTTCCAAAGCCTGTAACTGTCGTGACGATCATAAATTATGAAAAAAAATGTGAATTTAGGCAGCTCATACCACTTTAAGGTATCAATACGAAAAGAAATAACAAGGTAGACTATAATTGACCGTTTAGAGTGGCTGTTTGTCACTAATTAAAACAATGATGATCACAAAATTAATGACCATTTTAAGTTGATAGGCATATTCACTGTAGTGCTGGCTATACCTGCCAAAAAACCTTTCTTGTATAGCAACTTGCGCTAAATGAGTTTTCACTCAGATTTACATTTTGTGACCTAAATAAATAATTGATTTATATTGAAAGGTTATTCCATTCCATTAGAAATATGTTAACGTTAAATATGTTGCTGTGTACGCGCTTTTGATATTTTCTACGTAAATTAAAGAGACATGAGCTGCCATAATTCACACTTTTGACATAATTTCTGATCGTCACGACGGTAAGAGGATTTGAAGGCCATCGAAAAACTAAATGATTGGTGTTGGAATGAGGAAAATCCATACGGTATGTGGCCTGTACGAACCGAAAACGTGTTCGAAAAGTAAACAAAATTTAAATAACCGGGACGACCATTCATTCATTCTAAGCCAAAGTCAGTTCAAAACAATACTTTATCCTACATTTTAGAGACTAGAAGCACTAAAAAAAACTCTGAATTGTACTTCTTGATAAAAATAGTCGATAATTTTAACATTCTGTTTTAACGTCAAAATATCAACACTTTGGCAGCTCATGCCACCTTAAAAAATAAAGATACAGGATCAGAAGCCGGTTGTTCAAGAGTCTGAACTCCGGTATAACTTCCGGTGTAACGTCACAATTGAGTTTCTTTGTTACGCAAAGTCATTTAGACCTTTTTTAAGCCGTATGCACTTTTTCAGAGAACGTCGAGTCACTGCTTTTGCATAAACTTGACGAAAAACTCGTGTTGTTCACAAACATCTTACTTCGAGTTGACGCCTTAATGATTTCTCATTAGTATGGAACCCATGCTTAAAGAGAGTTTCAAACATTTCTTGTATTAAGAGCTCTTTATGGCGCAGCGTCATACTTCACAGTGACGTAATTGATATGGACGTCACAAGGCGTGGCAAGTAGATCACGTGATTCTTTGACGTCACAAACGAACGTTGTTAAGCAGTTTATACGAAAGCAGCGACTTTCAACGATCTGTAACAATGGCGAAGAAATGGAGGTTTCCATTGTTGTTGTTAATCTTGCTTTTGGCGGATATTTTGCATGGATATCCGATTGGGAAATCCCTAACCACAGAAAAGCCGAGCTTGGTCACCAGGAATTCTCCAGGGATCGCGAGTGGGCAGTCAGCAGCACGAGACAATGACCCAACAGCATTCGCAATATGGCTAATACCACTTTCCTTCTTTGGGGCTCTTTCTTGTCTGGCCCTTTTTGCCCTGTATTGGTATGGGGCACTGTGTAGGCCTAAATGTTCATTTTGTAAGAAAATCAAGGCAAGGATGAAGAAAGACTTGTCTTGTGTTGAAAACGGGTTGTTTCATGACACGAACATTGGCTACAAGACGAATCGATTCACGCGCAAGAAGAACAAAATGTCTTCAACCCCTGCAATCGCCACATACTGGACCAGAAAAGTTTTCCCGCATCCGTACGCCGATTGGAAAAGCCATCGAGGTAAAGCTGACGGATTATCTCTTAAACGTCTTAATCGTTGGAAAAAGTTTTTTCTACGTGGAGACAACTGGATGCGAATGTTCAATGTAAAAGAATTCAAAGAGTTCTGTAAAGTATTTGACCCTTCTTTGCCGCGACAAGGAGAAATATATATGGATTTTGATGGGATTTTTTACTTTTACTGTGTCAAAGACGGCAGCAGACGTTCAATTCCAAGACTTGATGGAAAAGAGCCAGCACCCGTATACACCCCTCAGTGTGATCCCATACCGTATTATTAGATTTACACCTATCAAAGTTTCTGTTTACTTTTGACTGACGAAAAAACATTGGTTAAGCGTTTGAAACTTTTTTTTTTAATTTTTGTCTTTGGTATTTTGCGTTCCATTAACTTGTTGTGGAAATAAAACGAGAGATTAGTCATCAATACGGTATATGTTTATGTTTCTGATCTTGTGTAAAATCTAGAAGTTTTCATATGCAAATTTCGCATATACTACTGGCAGGCATATGTATGTTTAAGGCCCGTTCTCACGGTGCGATTTGTCGTACAGACTTTTCGGATGCGATTAAAATAGATGCTTTTAATTGGTCCATAAGAATTGTCAACCTATCAAATGCATCCTTTTGAATTGCATGCTACAAGTCGGTACGACAAATCGCACTGTGAGAACGGGCCTTTAGAAAGTGTGTAGAACTGACAGAAACACACACAATTCGACTATTTGTCCACGGCACCCGAAGTTTGTCTGATGTTTGCGCTCACATCAATCGTAGTGACGCGCCTATCTTTCTGTAGCCAAGTACTTATAAGTACCATTCTAGAACTAGAAGTTGCCCTATTCCATAAGTCGAGACAGTGACCTCTAGCGGCCAAAAGTTGCCATTTAAATCCACGGGCCTTGGCTTTGAGAGTTCATCGCGGAGGTCAACTGAACAAGTGGCTTTTAATCATTCGACAAAACAACAGCAGCCTGAACATATTTGTTCATCTCCTACACTTATAGGATATCGCCAGTCACACCCAACAGTTCAGACACTGGTTACTATTGAAAACACCCGTGGAGCTTATAACAAGGGCCAGTTCAGGTAGAATCGAATCCTTTTCACTACTTGCTTAACGTTTCATTTAATTTAAAGTAAATATTCACTAAGTATAATGTCAGGATTGCTATAATTTTTTTGTAGCTTTTAAAATTATTAATCAAGTGGACATGTAAAAATTCCTGCGCTATATGTCACGTTAAGGCGTACGAGGTCTATTTTAGAAACAACAGAAGTTTCGTTCGTCGACTGTCGTAGATAAATTTCTTGTTGGACCAAACGAGTTTAAAGGAGATCTCGCGAGAATATGGTTATACAAGTACTAGGCTGGTCTTGATATGCATAGGCATGTGACAGACACAACCCAAATTTTTGGGCTCACATATGACGGATACAACCCATATGTTTGGACTCACTTGTGACAGGCACAGCCCATATGTCTGGACTCATATGTCATAGACACAACCCATATGTTTGGGCTCACTTGTGACAGACACAACCCATATGTTTGGGCTCACTTGTGACAGACACAACCCATATGTTTGGGCTAAAACGTGATATACACAACCCATATGTTTGGACTCACATATGACAGACAAAACCCATATGTTTGATCTCACTTGTGACAGACACAACCAATATGTTTGAGCTCACATGTGACAGACACAACCCATATGTTTGGACTCACTTGTGACAGACACAACCGATATGTTTGGACTCACTTATGACAGACATAACCCATATGTTTGGGCTCACGTATGACAGACACAACCCATATGTTTGGGCTCACTTGTGACAGACACAACCCATATGTTTGGGCTCACTTGTGACAGACACAACTCATATGTTTGGACTCACATGTGACAGACACAACCCATATGTTTGCGCTCACATGTGACAGACACAACCCATATGTTTGGACTCACATGTGACAGACACAACCCATATGTTTGCGCTCACATGTGACAGACACAACCCATATGTTTGGACTCACATAAGACAGACACAACCCATATGTTTGGGCTCGCATGTGACAGACACAGCCTATATGTTTGGACTCGCATGTGACAGACACAATCCATATGTTTGGACTGAAACGTGGCAGACACACCCCATATGTTTGCGCTCACATGTGACAGACACAACCCATGTGTTTGGGCTCGCATGTGGCAGACACAACCCATATGTTTGGACTCACATGTGACAGGCACAACCCATATGTTTGGGCTCGCATGTGACAGACACAACCCATATGTTTGGACTTACATGTGACAGATACACCACATATGTTTGCGCTCACATGTGACAGACACAACCCATATGTTTGGACTCACATATGACAGACACAACCCATATGTTTGGACTCACATGTGACAGACACAACCCATATGTTTGGACTCACATATGACAGACACAACCCATATGTTTGGGCTCACATGTGACAGAAACAACCCATATGTTTGGACTCACATGTGACAGAAACAACCCATATGTTTGGACACACATGTGACAGACACAACCCATATGTTTGGACTCACGTATGACAGACACAACCCATATGTTTGGACTCATGTATGACAGACACAACCCATATGTTTGGACAGACACGTGACAGACACAACCCATATGTTTGGGCGCACATGTGACAGACACAACCCATATGTTTGGACGCACATATGACAGACACAACCCATATGTTTGGGCTCACATGTGACAGAAACAACCCATATGTTTGGGCTCACATGTGACAGACACAACCCATATGTTTGGACTCACATATGACGGACACAAGCCATATGTTTGGGCTCACATGTGACAGACACAAGCCATATGTTTGGGCTCATCAATATTTAATATGCGTCACCAGTATTCGTTTTTTATATGTTGTTTGCATCAATCTTCATACCGGCGCTGGGGGACAACAATAATCAGCTTCTAATAGAAGTTTATACCCACCTATAAACCATATAAAATTATATACTTTGCAAAATATCTCAAAAGATTTTTCTCGATAGGTCGCTAGTTCAAGCCCAACTCAGAGTGGAAAGTTCCCCACGTACATGATGAAGGTTGATGGTTTCCTCCAGACATAATCAGTTTCCTCCCACACTTATCGTGGCAATGCAGTCATATAATTGAAATAGTCTTGAGCGCTGCGTAAAACTTCAATACAGAAATCAAGAAGCTGGCAACATGGTCATTTAAACTCCATGAAGGCATAACCAATCCGATCTTGTTCAGCCCAAAGTAAAGCCCACCAATGGGTCGCGGGTTTGAATCCCACTCAGTCCCAAAAAATGGGAAAATTTTCTGACTGGGTTTTCACTCGAACGACCTATGTGGGATGGTTGCCAGTTACCAACGGAAGGTCGTGGGTTTCCTCCCACAATAAAACTGGCAACGCCGCCATATAAGTGAAATAATCTTCAGCGCGGCGTAAACACCAAACAATCAACCAAAGTAAAGCACTACGCATACAAACTATCACAACATCTTAATAAACACAAATACATCAACTCAAATTGATAAAAAGTTCTGTTGTATCAAAAATATCTCATGAATTGAAACAAGCAAAATAAATCTTACATATTCAGTCAAAAGTGTATATATAAATATTTTAAAGCAATAAGTCGTGACCGACTGAAAAATATGATAAAAATGGGTGCCATCTCTCTATTGCATTAAAGTGAATTTTATTTAGTACCTAAAGAAATTTCTAGATCAGTTCAGTTGTCTGCCCTTGACACAATTTTCTACCTCATCGTGCGATGCACTTTGGTTGAGCAATGGCTGTTTGTTTTGACTATTAGCCCTGAACCGTAAATAATTTCTAAATCGAATTTTCGTGATTTTTGCAGACCCTCATTTCAGATTGATTTTCTTTTATTTTTCTGCTAATCTGAATCCACAACAGTCGTTATTACCTTTATTATGAGACATTCAACTGCTTGAATTAAACAAAATACTACCTTTTTTAAAAATATACTTTTCGTCAGTAGAAAGACATAACATGCAATGGATTGAAGGTATATATAATATCAATGGCGCTTATTAACATGTAAAGGATATGGCCAATAAGTAGACATTTTATGGAAATTTAGCGATATGATTTTTATAAATTATTTATAAAACTGAAATATACAATAAATTTATAAATAACAAAATCTCTGTGAAAATGTAAAAGGCAAAGCAAACATAATCTTCTTTATCTCCATTTATAAATACCACAGAAAAAATATGTATTAACTTCCAATGGTGTAACGTCGATTTATTTTTTAAATGTATGTCATGTATGTCAACCCGCTATTTCAATGACGCCATTTTTTCTTTATATCCCGAGCCACCTGGGGGACAGAGGGTGATTAACGTTTGCGCTGTCGAGTCCGTTCAGTCTATTTTTTTAAGAGAGAGAGAGAGTAGGCTCAAATCACTTTTACATTGGTTCCGCAATGAAAACAGGTGCCAGTTTCAGACAATATAAGGTTTATATAAAGCATGACATGAACTTCACAAAAAACATACAGTAAAAATTGGCAAATAAAACAATAAAAACAAACATTTATACATCAGATATAAATAATTTAAGGATAAGAAGATAAATGACGACTCGTCCCTGACGGTGAAAAAAAAAAAGATTACAAAGTAGCACTTGGTAAATTTTTAATAAACCATATCCTTTGGCAATTCTTTGGCCCTGTTATAACGAAGTTGATCTTTATATGTATACCCGTTTTGAACAAATTCAACTATTCGGTGTCCAATATACTTGTAATGGCGAAGTTTTCTCTAAGCGTAAGAAAACATTATTTCAAAGGCACCTGTATCTGTGAAAACCCAGATTTCTATTTCACGATGATTTTAAATTGAACAAAAAACGTGTCAATGCATATTGCCTCATTCGTGTATTGGACACTTGTTGTCCTAGTTGCTCTGTCACAATTACGATGCCCGTCTGGTACAATGGTCTATACCATAAATGTAATCCAGTGCTCTTTCCCAAGTATAAAACTCTTCTACACTTTTGGTCAGTGAGGTAAATGTTGTCCAGACTGGTCCATAAAGTGCTCTTTCTCAATTATAAAACCCTTTTACTCTCATAGTCAGTGACGTAAATGTAGTCCAAGTCAAACTCTATAGAGCCTAGCCGAAAAATCTGGGCTCTGCCGAATTTTTTTTTCTCTCTCCGTGTTCGTCATAAGGCGACAAAACAAATTACCAGCCATATAATACCAGTCGCCGTAAGACCGATAATACGGGCTATATAGAGTCAATTTACTTGTACGAAGCACGTATATTTCCATAGTCTGTATCATAACTGCAGTCCGGCCTTGACCCCACAGTGTTTCTTTCACGATTTCGAAAGCCATATTTTCATGGCCTGTGGGTAAACGTATCCCAGGGTGGTGCACAAAGAGTTATTTCACTACTACGAAGCCCATCTATTTCCATGCATTGTGAGGTAAAAGTAGCACTCGGAACATCCTTCGGCTATCTTCGCTCGCTACCGGTCGGCTTCGACACGCACGTAAATCCCCGAAGTTTCAGAGTGGTAAAAGTAGTCCCGGGTGATGGTGTATCGAATGTTGTTTTTTCCCCACACTTATGAAGCACGCCTTTCCCTGGCGTATGTCTTATATGTAAGTCCAGAATGTTATCTTCTGATTGGCGAACTTCAAATCAAGTCAATATAAGGTACCGTTGAGGATCCTTTATGGTTAATTCTGTGACCTGCTATGACCCCAGGGAGGCACCGAAAATATCTTCATGAAGATACCCGTTTTCCTAAACAAAAGACGAATAATTATTCATATTTTATTCCACTCCTGATTACCTGATTATCTTTTTCCACCTTAAGACGAAATTTTATTTAATAATTCAGGGGCCGGTTGTTCAAAAGAAAATTAGCGTAGCGGTAGGTTAGATTGCGTCGTGTCACAAAGGAATTTCTTTGTTACGCTATGTCATTTAACCTGCCATTGTTAAGCTAATTTGTTTTTGAACAACCAGCCCCGGGACTTCACAATCGATGTCAAATACACAGTACCTTACATATTTCTATTAATTTTTTTCCACATGAAGAGTTTGTTTTCCAATTTATTTATTTTCTTTTTTTTTGGGGGGGGGGGGGGCAGTAAAAAGTTGCCTTATTATATATTATGCCATTTGGTCTCGAAGGTGAGATAATTTCGTACCATTATAATCCTTATGCCATAATGTTCTTTCCTCCTTTATAAAAAGGTGATATCCGTTTGTTTACTAATCACTATGATCATAAATATATATCCCCTTTGTTTTGACCATTGCAATCTGGGGCCCAGACGCACAAAGGTGTATTAAGCTTAAGCCGGACCTAATTATGTGACGTCACAATCAAATTCCTTTGTGACGCGGCGCATTGAAGTCTGATTTCAGATTAATACACCTTTGTACAATCGGCCCCAGAATATGGATTTGGGCCTACCTTTAACTTTCGTACAAAATGTTTGGCTGCCTCTGGTGACACTCCGACTGACTCTTCCACGATTTTTTCAAGTGCTGCCTTCACGTCAACCGCCATGTTCACACTTCCACAGACGTATATGTGACCGTTGCACTGAATTGTACTGTAAACGTCTCTTGAATTCTCCAACAAAATATCTTGAACATATTTCTGAAAGAACCATAAGAGGACATTGATAATCTTTTATAAATGGTGTTGATCAATGGAAGATTTTGATCATTAAACCATAACAAAGCATACCATAGCGAAATTCTTCAACGAATTGTTTGCAGGATTCGACGTTAGACGTTTATTAAAACCCAATTCGTTGGCGTGAATGCCAACTTCTTTAGCACATAACATTCATATTCAGCTAAGAGATAATGAAGTTGACATCATAGCAATTATTAGGGGGCCTCAGTCGGTTTGAGTCATTCAGTCTCACACCGACCTCCTTAGATGCGGAGCGGGTTCGATTCATACTCAGACCAAATCAAAATTGAACAATTTCTGAGTGGATTTTTCATTTGATTGTCGTATGTGGAAGAGTTGTCAATTACTCGCCGAAGGTTGTGATTTCCTCCTGACAAAAAGTCCAGCCCGCCATATAAGTGAAATAATCTGAGGCGTAAAACATCGATCAATCAAAGTCAGTAGATGTCCTCTGCAAGATATTGGATTGATGGTTTCTTCTATTTGACAGCCACTTTAAACTAAAGTGAACTTTTGGCAGTAAATGACTGATTCTATTTACCTTGGGTTGTTTTTTATTTCGGGAAAAGGCCGTGTAATATTTGGGGATGACTCCGTCTTCCTGGGCCTTTTCTATTTCTGATTTATAGATCTGATCCACTCCAGATTCTCGACATCCGAAATACAAAGCCATCGATCCCCATTGTTTCTTGTCTTCTCCTGAAATTAACCAGATAGTAGTTGTTTGTACATGATTCAACATATTGGTTAAAAATTAGATTGCTAAGTTTATAAGATGGTGTCACAGAGCCTGTAATATAGGGGGTGGGTGGGGGGGGGGGGGTGGGGGGGGGGGGTTGAGGCTCGGTGGCTTAGTCGGTTAGGGTGATAATCCCTCAGTCAGACATAGACCTTTCATCAATGTGGCGCGGGTCCGAAACCAACTCATACCAAATGAAAATCGGAAAATTTCTGAGTTGATTTTCACTGGATCGCCGTATGTAGGAGAGTTGCCAGGTACTCGCCGAAGGTGGGGGTTTCCTGCGGCCAAATAACACCTTTACAGCCCCCACTAAACCTCGCAAAGCCGCCATGTAAATGAGATAATCTTTAATAAGTTCGGCGTAAAACATCAATCAATCAATCAGCCAAAACATGTAACTGCCCCAGTTGTGTTCCTAAAGACGATTCAACTGATGTTACCATCGAAAGTTTAAAATAATCAAAATCAGGCTTTTATTTCTAACATAAAAACTATTGTCGCCTCTGGAATTATTTTAAATATCCATAGCTACAGTATTTCTACCTTGACTGAAGAACGTATCTTCCTTATCCATGTTCCGTTGCTGCCAAAAACTTCTGAAAGGCGCTATGCCCGTTCCAGGGCCAACCATAATTATGGGTAATGTTTTGTCCTCTGGCATATAGAAATTCGGAGCCCTGTGAAATTAGAATGGCAGGAAATCGTGAACTGAAAGCATAGATTTTGTTCAAATAATAAAGCTTTAAACCTTAAGACTAAAATGCAGGTATTGATCTCCCTTTTAATTGTAAAAGTGAATTTTTCACTCGATCTACCTATGTGGGAGAGTTGTCAGGTGCTCGCCGAAGGTCGGGGGTTTCTTTCGGGCAAATCGTACAGTTTCCTTCCCCAAAAAACCTGGCAGAGCGGCCTTATAAATAACGCAATCTTAAGTGTGGCGTATAACACCAATCAATTAAAAACCCTTTAAAATGAAATATCTACACAATGTATAAAATAAATGTTTCATGCTCAGGTTTACACATTTTCTCCCTTGTGAAAGGGCTTATCTAGCCCATCCCAAGGGGGATATGACAGGCTAAATCCCCAAGCAAATGATGAGGCAATGTGCGTTTTCAATGGATTGGTTTGCGCATCAAAGACAATCCCATCACCCAACAACTGACAACATGGGTCATACATGAAAAGAACAAAAAGCAATCATCATTAGGGAAATCATTGAATAAGTAGTTCCATTCTAACTCTGGGCCCGGAGTCCTTTAATTTATTACTAAAAACTTATTTTAGACCAATCAGAGGTCTCGGTTCTTTTAACGGGTCCTTTAATTTACTAATCAAAACCTATTCTAGAATAAGCAGGCTCATTGTGAAGAACCTACCTTCTAACTAGACACGGGATAGTGGTTCCTAACGGACATTTGTTTAACCAACTGGAACAGACGCCATGTTTCACTTTGTTTTTTCCATCTGCAGCAAAATATTAAAGGGATTAAACAAATTAATATCTCACATGTTGAAGCTTTTTTTGAAAATCTGAAAATAAAAGTAACTTGTTCTTAATAAGCTGGGGGTCTCGGTGGCTCAGTCGGTTAGAGTGATAGTCTCAAGTCCGATACAGGCCTTCCATCGATTCTGCGCGGAATTGAATTTACTCAGACCAAATAAAAATTGAAAATTTCTGTTTGGATTTTTCAATTGATGGCCGTACGTGAGAGAGTTGTCGGGTACTCCCCAAAGGTCGAGAGTTTACTCCGGACAGACAGCCCGTTTTCCTTCCCCAGTAAACTTTGCAACGCCGCCATATAAACAAATAATATAAATCAATTAAGAAGAAAAATGAGAGACGGATATATATCTCTTGAAAATGAATAATCGTTTTTATATGTTTAGGATTTTATTGAGCAAAGTAGATCTTATCAGCGGCAATATAATTCTTCTTGACCGTACTTTTGACACCATTAACGAGGCTTTACACCTCAACACGTCGCAGGCTTATACATAATTTACAGTTGACTATTTCAACAAACCTTTTGCTTGCCATTTCACCACGGCCACTGTGGCATGAATCTCCCCTGGAAAGGCTTGTGGAGATGAGCTGATGCTGTAAAACCGCTGTTGTAGAAGCGGCAGCTGGGTGATAAGTAGGGTGGGCGGGATTTTAAGGGACGGGAACATCTCTAAGACGTCAGCTATGCTCGGGTAAAACGTCTTTTTCCAGTCTTCATACAATGTTACGTTCTGCGCACAAAGGAGATTCACCAATAATATTAAACATGTAAAAAATTCGTGTTTCAAGTCGATTGTTGTTTTTTTTTTCAAGCTTATTTGTTACTAAACTACGTTGGTGGTTTTTGACCGAAGTTTTAAAATGACTTTAACCCAAAGAGAGAAGATAAGACACTGTTTCACACGGACAGAATACCGGCACTGCAAATGGCAAACTATTCCAATAATCTGAACTTAAATTAGAAGAAGACACGGTCTTTTTCTTGACCCCAGGGTTGATCAGAATTCCATAGATTCCCCCGTGGAACTGATTTTGAAATTAGAAATAAGCACAAAGGAACATTGAATACAACAGATTTCCAATAAGAGAGTTGAGAGAGAAATAGATATACTTGGGTGTTTAGTCAAAACAATTTTTTTTATATAAATCCGGCTTACCGATACTAATCCCTCTAATCGTTTGATCTCCTTAGGATTTGTTGCTAGGGTAATAAACATCTTCAGGAGAGTTGGCGTGGGGGGCGTAGTGATATCCAAATAATGAGAAAATGCAGTTTTTAAGGTAAAGGGAGGGAACTTTTCCAGGTGACTCCAACTGTCCCCTACAACATTGAAAATCAATTAGATTATTAGTGATATATCTGATTGTTGGCGAATTTGTGGTCATTAACAAAAACGGCCCAAACGGAAGGTTCGGGTAAGAAGAAACATCACTGTCTAACCAGATTTGTACAAAAAAGTTAAAAGTCGAAAAACGCTTGTCTGGGCAAAAGCGAACCTTACACAATTTACCTTTGGTTTTGTTTGATTCTATTTTCAGGACAGCGTCACTTGGCGGGGCATCAGACAGTCGGGACAGTATAGTTAATACCATTTGTGTAGGGTTTGTTGGATAGATAGCGATGTGGTCACCGGGACTGTATGGCAGAGTACTGTCGATCTCAACAAGGACCGTCTGTCGCCTGCAAGGAATGAGACAAAGGTTTTACGTACAGTCGGTTTGATTCTTACGTGAGTTTTATATTTACGTACACCGTAGTTTTTCCTACTCTGCGATAAAGTACCAAGGTTAAAGTAAATTAAATGATTCCCCTGAAATAACACTAATATATACGTTGCCATAGTAACAAAAGAATCAAAAATTAATCTATTAAGCTAAGAATTCCAAGCTGAAAAACTATGCGCGACACATTTTGAATGTATGTTGAAAAAGTCATCCTTGAAACAAAAAGTACCTTAGAAACTAAATTGTTAACTTGCACAGAGTTTTTGTATAATTGTTTTTGTTAGATGACCAATGTGTACCGTTGAATAAAACATCTGGATCATTTAAAATCTAGTTTGAAGAGGGCATGTACAACCAATAATCTCTTCTTTGTGTGAGGAAGAAGCAGAGTCATAAGCTTCGCAGTAACAGCCATCAAGCGTTATTCCAAAGTAGTAAATCGGACTTACTTAGACGATGGGGATTGTAAAGTAGACCGATGGTGTAATCTGCCCGGTGTTATGGTTCTGTTGTGTAAAGTAGACAGTCCTGTTAAAAATCAAACAGATTCTAGTGTCAACAAGAGCAAACAAAGCAACTGATGAGATATCATTTTTTTTTACAAAAATTGGATAATAATTCTTACACGGGAATAAGTCTAACCCTTATTGGGCTTTGAATTATGTCGTCCTATACATTTATTTTATATAACCAGTATCACGATTTATAAATACAATTTAAGTTGAGCTTTTTCATGCATGTTCACGGGCATGTCACGTGAAAGCTATCGCTACACGCGAGATCTCCTTTGCATAGAATAAGTTAATCAATTTATATTTTAAGAAAATCTAAGACTAAAATAAATTTGATGGTCATCAAGTAAGATGTGAAATAACCGTATGTAATATTACCATGAAATATAGGCGGTTCTCTTTGACCTGACTTTTGACTGAGTACGAACATATCTGGCGTCCACGGTAGAAGGTCGCCTTTTGATTTTTGTTTGACATTATCCGCATTCACACTAAAAGCATCACATGCAGCCTAAAAATAAAACATCATGTTCAAATTTCAACAGAAACGTTTGGAGTGCTTGTTTTATTGTTCGTATTTTCTACACCCATGTTAGGTTTCACTCAATTAACGCTTGTAATTTGAGCTCATAGAAGCTTCTGGTTAGGTACCCCTCCCTATGACAATAGCTATGCAGCCGAAATCTTCATTCAATCGAAATATACATCTTCTACTTATCCAGACCCCGAGAAATATGTCAAGCTTTTTATTTGGAAGAAAGATGCTTTTATTTTAGCCAATCGGTTGATTGATTGATTGTTTGGTGTTTTACGCCGCGCTCAAGATTATTTCACTTATATGGCGGCGCTGCCAGTTTTATTGTGGGAGGAAACCGGGCTCTATACCCGGAGGAAACCCACGACCTTCCAGTGGTAACTGGCAACCATCCCACATAGGTCGTTCGAGTGAAAACCCAGTCAGAAAATTTTCAAATTTGTTTGGACTGAGTGGGATTCGAACTTGCGACCCATTGGTGGAAGGCTGTTCGGATTGAGCGTCCAGCGCTCTACCTACTGAGCCACGGAGGCCCCTTCTAGCCAATCGGAGTACATCTATCTGTAAATGAGACAAACCAACACATATTCAATACCAGTCCAAAGAGGTGTATGATAACATTTTAATTTTTTTTTATGATGGCATATCTTCCTTTGCGACTGTGATAGGTGTTGGTTCCCATGCTAGTTTCAATTTTTCCAGGATGTATGTTTACACGTTTAAAAGAAAGTGCAGGTTTACCTTAAATGTATCTTGTGACCATTTTGTAAAAGACTGTTCTTGTCCTGAGAGTTCATCGCCTTCTCCTATTTCTTGTATCTTTGTTCCTCCCAGTTCCAGCATCAATCCGTCAATCGTGTGGCCAAAGGCACAGAAGTCTGGATAGGCCCGAGATCCCAAGGCAAAAACAGCATACCTGTACAAATAGCAAGTCTGTCGTTACAAAGTATTTCAGAAAATTCTACTGAATAAAGGTAAACTTATGTGTCTTCTACCAGATGAAATATAATGGGTTTTGGTTTATAGGTTTAACCCGGGATTGGGTATAAAGGTCTAGATAACATGATTTCTTTTTAAGATAATTAGAAACTTGTCACCATGGTTATTTTAGTCAAGACGATTCTCCCTGTGCTCGTGTGCTTTAGTGGTCATAGCTATAATTGCCCTTGATGCTCAACCATAAAACCCCCAGGTATGTATACACAAGCAGATAAACAAATTAAACAATATTTACCTGATGTTTGGAAAGTTGTTGTTTATTTCATCAGGATCTGTGCGATTTGTACTTGGCGTCGAACAGCTTTAAAAAAAGACAAAAACAAGATGAAGAATAATTGCTTACAGGTGAAAAATCACCAGCTTGCTTTCAATCTCCAAATTCGTTCAAGTAAAAAATGTTTTTAGAATTTTAGACGAATATTGACAAAAATCTCACCTCGATGATGGTCGGCTGTTGTGGACAAGAGTTGTAAGGTCTTTGTAAAAACTCTGTAGCAAAAAAGAAGATAGTAATTGAGAGGCCTACTTGAAGCTGAGAGGTGATGAAACAATGGTTACAAACTTATTGATAACAACTTCATCAAGAATTGTAGCAGATATAGTTCTAATCCCATTGGCTGATTTATAACCTATGGTTGATTTATCGATCGATTCATTGGTTGATTGATTTAACAGTCGATTGATTGCTTGATTCATTCCTTGACTTATCGATTAATTTATCGATCGGTTGATTTTTTAATCCGTTCATTGACTTATCGATCGCTTGACTGATATATTGATTGCTTAATATGGGTGTTAACCCGGGTCAGCTGGGTGTTATTGTTAATCATCTCAAAAAATATTTGATTTCATTAGAGCCTGAGTATGGACCGATCCCTTAATGACGTCACCTGGGTACTGTGGAATCAACATGGCCGACGGAAAGTATTTTTCACACCAAGGTAAATTAGCCTGCAGTCATGCGCATCGTTTCAAGGGTTTGTAACTAATGGGTACCTTAAATAAGGCCCCCTCAAATATTAGTCAAGGGTTTCTGACTCCAAAATGACTATTTTTTCATACTGACGGTCGGCTTTTGGGGGTCAGAAACCCGGACTACTCAAATAGGCAAATACACCGTACGTGACGTAATTAAGCTTCAGGCTTAATGGTTGTGGCATTACACTGCACTCATTTGGATTTCGTCAATAGTTGACCTTCTAACACCTAATCCACATAAATATGTGGCTTATAAAAAGAAAATTAACGTTCCTCTGTAAGATTGGTATTTTGTACTTTTTGATATAAATCACCGTTTTAACGAAATTCTCCTTATATTCGGCAACTTATGCCACTTAAATCTTATAAGGGATGAAATTCCTTACCTGTCCGTTTTCAGGTGGGTCACCTTCACCAAAGGTACTGGTAACAAAGAGAATCAGCTCTTCGTCTTTTAGGGAGCTGGCTTTGTACTTATCCATACATACCACCTGTAAACATGGTATTATTTCATAATAACGGTTACGGTCTCATTTCATTATGTCTTTACTCAGTACGAGGTTCCACGGTTGTCAAGTTCCTCAGCAGGAGCCTGTTTCACAAACCGGCGTAGCGTAAGTTTTCACGTAACTGCCACCAGTAGCAACCCATACTGTAGAGATAAGTTAGTATGAAAGTAACGCAAAAAATACATCTAAGCCGCTTTGTGAAACAGGACCCTGATACCGATTCAATAAATTTATCTATCTCCTTTTGATGTCACTGATTCAATATCTATTAGCTACATGGACAAATTTATCGTAATACACAAATAGTGCTAACTTGATAACCGACAGTTTCATATTGACTCAATATTTCTCATTTATGATACTCAATATTTATTCGATGTTTCCAACAGCTTGAATTGTTTATTTTTTCGTTTGTACCATCAAGAACAAGGACAAAAACTCCAAGGTCGTCAAATAATTAAAAAATGTTTTACAAAAAAATTCAATTTTAACCAGCTTGAAATGTTTTTTTTTTCGTTTGTACCATCAAAAACAGGGACAAAAAATTCCAAAATCCAAGATGGCCAACTAATGAAAAAATATTTTTACCATAAATTCACATCCTTGAACTTTACCTTTGTTGTTGTAAATCCGGTCCTAAACACATCCATCAATCTCTGTGCGTACTTTTCAGATTTCCCTGTTTCTGTTGCGTACAAAATGGTACATTTCAAAGCAAAGCGCAATTTCCCTCCATTAAGTCTAATGCAGATTTGCGCCAGTCTAAAAACAAAACGATAATTTCAAGTTACACGGACATTTTTTCTAATATAAATTCACTCACAAAAATTGTAATGTAAAAATCTGTGTCATGAATTTTGTTATAATTTGTGCGCGTGTGGGCGTGCGTGCGTGTGTGGGCGCATATCTTACGCTGGCATCAATATTATAGTTTCTTCGTTTATACATTATTTTCTTCTTATTGTTTGAATTTGACTAATGCATCATTGTTTTGAGTAGGACGCTCATTTAATACGTTACCAGGGTCCTGTTTCACTAATGTAATTTTTGCGTAACTTTCATACTAACGGATCTCTACAGTATGGGTTGCTATGGCAGTTACGTGAAAACTTACGCTACGCCGCTTTGTGAAACAGGGGGCCGTTTCACGAAGCCGTCGCACAGTGCGATCAATCGCAGTTGCCATGACGTCGTATCTCTTCAATATGGTATCCATTGGCAACTAAGCTTCGTTTGCGATGCGACTGCTTTGTGAAACGAGCCCCTGGCTCCTGGGTGGCAGCCTAATTTGACACAAAATGTTCAAACATGCAGCGTTTACATTCCTGATCTCACCTTGCAATGGTCTTCAAAGTCCATTTCTTCTTTAACCCCAAATGCTTCCAGTGTTCAGATCGCCAAGGGTCTTGCTGCAGAATAAACCATTATATAAATCATCGATTAATTTATTGATTGATTGATTTTACCCATCAGGCAAGAGTAATCGATTCGTGCGCCTTACCGGGCTTATTACATGTATGGCAACTTGAATGGCCATCGATGGTCCGTTGACACCTGGGGACCGTTTCACGAAGCCGTAGCAAAGTGCGACCAATCGCAGTTGCCATGACTCCGTATCTCTTCATTATGGTATCCAATGGCAACTACGCTTCGTTTTCGATGCGAATGCTTTGTGAAACGAGCCCTTGGTCTCATTTTAAACTTGTTTCGATAAATTTACAAAACAAAATGGTTTGGAGCCAGTTATATTACGAGTGACCGGTTGTTTACCGAAAGTAGTTCGTAGTTATCACGAACGACTTGTTGAGTGACTGTAACTTTAACATTGGAACGATTGTACGAATATCGGTGATGGGTGGGGGGGGGGGGGGGGGGCGAATAAAAGAATCGCTGAGACCTGGTGCAGCATTCTGGTCTTGTTGGCCAACACATTGATCATTCTAAAATAGGGATTGTTCCTGATGACATTCGTTGAGATATCAAGTCTCGTGTACAAGATCTCGTAGAATGGCGCGAGATCTCAATTGCATATTTATATGAATGACGTAACTCAAAAAAAGTATCCATGGAGAAGCAACTATGTGTTCTTTCAGCTACACGCATGGCTGTACGATTATACTTCACTGCAGAATACGTCTCGGCCGCCATGTTCCCAAGATAACGTCATTAAGCAATTGATCTATTCGAAAAGTTAAACCTTACCTGGTACTCGTAGGACGGCTTCAGACTGTAGTTCAACATCTCCTGATGGAAGACCGGGAGAAGACTTCCACTCATAGGCGGTACTATCCAAACCCAGTCCGCTGGACAACCACCACGAAGACGTTGTTCGTTGTTCATAAAAGTCATAAAGGACTCCGAGGCCGCGTGGTGATCGGTGATTGTTACGTTATCTTTCTGCGAGGAGGAAAGGAAATTGATTAGTGTCTTAACTACGCCCGATCTGGTAGCTTCGGGGATTTACGTACGCAAAAGCCTCCCCGAAGCGAGCGAAGACTGCCGAAGATTTTTTTTTTCTAAAAGAATTTCGCCATGCCTACAGACGAATATAACCAACTAATTAGACAAGAAGATTTTCCCTGTACCCGTGTATTATAGTGTTAAAAAATTAAAAAGGTAACTGATATATTACAAAAGGATCCCCAACTCATTCTACGATAGATAATGACAATTCTGAAGTGTATATGCATGCAAGATCATTACATATTTTTAGTTGATAACCATCTCGGAGTACGGTATTGTAGTTAGCTGAGTTAAGCCATTCGGCATTAAAATTGAAATAACATTTTCCATTCTTACCTGAAAGCTGTACAGCACAGCTATATTAATTTCCACGAGAGCTTTGTCTTTCCATAAAGAAGATACATTGCTTGTATCCAAACCCATTTTTTCTCCAACAGCCTGCAAAAGTATATAGACGAATGCTCTTGGTCGTGTATTTTGGCAAAGTGTCATATCTCCATCTACGTTCAAATAATCAGTGTAAATGTTTTGTCTTCACTGCTGGTTCACTTAGCTTAGTTGGCTGTTAACCAAAACGAGATCGCAATAGATGATTTGCCAATTGCTTGCAAGTGACGTTATTTAGCTACGTCACAAGTATTACCCCCAAGTAGTAGGCCGGACAAAGGATCCGCCTGTTTTTAACACCAAACTTTCGATATTTTACAACAGATATAAGAAATGAAAAGCTATATTCGTACAGTTTATATCCAAATGAATCTAGAAATGTGAAATAATCGTGGATGAAAAGGGATTTGACCGAATATGGCAAAAGTCAAGATGACTTACGTCCGGTGTAAGATTGATACCACGACGTCATTTCATGGTTGCGTGCAAAACTGGCAAACGGTCTATTTAGGTGGATTCGAAGCCATTGACCCAATAGTTTTCGCGTATTCATGTCTAACGATAACGGATTGAATGAGGTTTGAAATAGACATATCCGTTGGCTATACGAGGGTTATTTCTGGCTGGTCTGATTTGAACTGTTGAGTTGAAAATGAACATGGATAGTTCGCCAACGCTCAAAGAATATTCAGGTCCAAGCGTATAGAGCCATCAGCCAGCCTCAAGGACAGATATTTGATTTTTTAAATTCAAAATTTTCTTTTTGTCCTTGGAGAAAACTTAACCAGAAACATATAATGATTTACACACCGGCAGTATATTGTATCTCTGAGGGTCACAGAGGTCACGGGCCCCTATTTCAGTGCTCATGTACCAGCCGCTAAATGGGGTCCCTGTAAATTCAATCCCTCCGCAGTCAAACAACATTCCGGATACAGCCGGCATTGCAAACCATTCCAGACCCATCTCCTCAAACCAGCTATACCTAAAATAAACGAAATCAAATCATTTTGTACAACATTTTTGTCTGACTTTTTACAGGTTACTTTAGCTGCTCTTTTTGAACCCTACTGTGTCCATTAAAATGGCATGAGCGACGTTAAAACAGAATGTTGAAAATATTGGCTATTTTTCTCAAGACGTATAATTCGGAAGCTTTTTAGTGCTTCTAGTCTCGAAAATGGACGATAAAGTATTGTTTTGAACTAACTTTGGCTTAGAATGAATGAATGGTCGTCCAGGTTACTTAAATTTTGTGTACTTTTCGAACACGTTTTCGGTTCGTACAGGCCACATACTGTATGGAATTTCCTCATTCCAACGCCAATGATTTAGTTTTTTGATGGCCTTCAAAGCCTCTTAATGTTGTGGCGATCAGAAATTATGAAAAAGTGTGAATTTTGGCAGCTCATGCCACTTTAAGGTAGGCCTACTTCTAAATCATCCAGCAGAGATAAGAGTGTCATATGCGTTCGGATTTCCTATTTCTTTATTAGGTCTGTGAAATAAACACACTACTTGTTGCCCCCCCCCCCCCCCCCCCCCCCCCCCCCCCGCCATCATAGTCACTTACTCTGGATGACGTAGTTTTACACGGAGGACGAGGTTTTCGGGAAGCTCGAATAGTTGTGGGGCTTGGCCTTTGGCTGACAGCACCAGGGGTAAGATATCGAATCGACCCCCTTTTCCCTTCCACCCCAATTTCTGACAAATCTGGAAACAGAAGAGGCAATGGATATCATATTGTAAACACAGTTTAAGCAGAATTGTTTGGTTGGATAGTTATTTTAGCTTGGTGCGTCAATTGACTCAATTGGTATAAATGATGAACGCCATACTAGTGAGTAATTATTACTTTAATAGAGCGATAAGAAAACTGTGATGTTTATGCACAATTTATATACTATCTTTGTACAGGAGTATAGTTTAGTACGGTAGAGAACTACTTATCCTCTTCAGTATGTATATGAATGGCGTTTGCTATACGCACTGGGATAAAGCACAAAAGTAGAGGGGCCTCGGTGGTCCAGTGGGTTAGAGTGATCGTCCTTCAGTCCCACACAGACCTTCCATCGATGCGGCGCGGGTTCGCATCACACACCAAATAAATACTGACAACTTTCTGAGTGGGTAATTCACTTGGTCGCCGTATGTGGAAGAGTTGCTAGGTACTCGCCGAAAGTCGGGGGTTTCCTCCGGGTTCCCTCCCCCACTAAACATGGCAACGCCGCCATATAAGTGAAATAATCTTGAGTGCGGCGTAAAACATCAGTCAATCAACCAACCAGCAAAAGTAGAATAATGTCATAAATTCAAAAATAGACCGCTTGTTTCATGTCGTCATAGGAGGGGGAAATGGCGCATCGAAATGAATCCGCTAGAAAAATAAAATACAGGTGTGCAGTCATGCGTGTCGCCACAAATGGTTTAAAGTGGCATGAGCTGCCAAAATTCACACTTTTTAATAATTTCTGATCGTCAAGACAGTAAGAGGTTTTGAAGGCCATCGAAAAACTAAATGATTGGTGTTGGAATGAGGAAAATCTATACAGTATGTGGCCTGTACGAACCGAAAACGTGTTCGTAATGTAAACAAAATTTAAATAACCGGGACGACCATTCATTCATTCCAAGCCAAAGTTAGTTCAAAACAATACTTTATCGTACATTTTCGATTATACGTCTTGAGAAAAATAGCCAATAATTTCTACATTCTGTTTTAACATCAACATATCAACATTTTGGCAGCTCATGCAACTTTAACAAAGCGGTCACTGCATAGTCGGACCCCTCTAATTGTCTCATGGTTTTTCCAGTGACGACATTAGGCTCTCCTTACCTCAGTAAATTCTACAGATATCGGGTCCCCAATCACAGAACCATCCGACTGTTTGTAACCGGCATATTTTATTAACTGGGAATTCCAAATGCGGAAGTCGTGTCTGCCGTCAGTCCGTGGCGGGAAAACTGTAATGGCGGATCTACAAAGTATGACAAATAAATAAAACAAGTATAAATCTATTCCCGAGATTGTCAGAAATATTAAGTCCAAAAGTGAATCGATATATAGGTCATGGGCAAAAGGATAAATCCCCTAAACAAGCATACTTTGCGAATTTTCAAATATCGCAGCAGTTTCCCAAACGTTATCGGTTCTATTGTTCCGTCGATCTTGAAGTCTTCAAGAGTTGGTTTTAATTCATAAAATGTAGAGCAGAGTTATTTATTACTGATTTTCGGGAAGTATGGCAAGATGTGTCGTATTATAGCTTATTATTTAGCCTGGAATAAAAGAATTTCACTTCTATTTTCATGGCATTAAAACTTTACCGTATGATCCCGTTATTGGTCCCGTATTCAATATGTTCACACAAGGCCGTAAACATCTCTTCAGCTGTGGTCACGTGTCGACAGTCGAACACCTGAAACGTATCCCCATGAAAATGTAAAATTATTTCAAAGAAAACAAATACCTCTTATAGACTAAGGCAGATTAAACAGAGTAAACTGTCAACTCTGCTCGGAACACTTCGGGGATTCAACCGGAAACGAGCGAAGACAGCCGAAGTTTGCTACGAATCCTGTCAACTCCAGGTAGGAAGCTTTTTTATATCATCTTAATTTCATGTTAAAACAAACAGAGCTCATAATGGTTTTGTGGTATCCGCAAATATACCGGGGGCCAAGTATCCGTAGATTGAAAACGCTAGGTCAGTATAACAATTTTATATTTTGGCAACAGTTCTCAGATGGATATGTCCATTACACAGAAGATTAGGGTTTTCACTGCTCTGACAAGCTAAAGGCGTTCCCACGGTTTTTGGCTTTACTGGTGAGGAAAATTCATTGTTTTACATCGTAACTTCCACAAACTACGTGATTTGCGCCTAGCAAACGTGTGTTAATCATTGGATCTTGCACATGTTCGCAAGTCCGGAGGCGGAACTTCATGGCGTACGGCATCCTTACTTGACGTCAGTTTCGTAGAACGAGCCCCAGAAAAGGACCCCGCAGAAATGGCCTTTTCTGTGGTTATTCGACAAGTGATGGATGGGCAACAAATTAAGCCCTCTAACTAGGCAATGAGCTTGTGCCCTTTCTGATATCTTGGGTAACAAAATCTGACTATACACCTGTGATAAAGCCAAAACACAAAAAGCAACTCGTACACTGTAAAAAATGTTTGTAGAACTACAAGAAACACTTTTGTATTTCATCACAGGAGAATGTGCTGTAAATGTTTTACCCCAGAGTGTGATGTTATTATATTGGCTGTCATGTAAATTTATGTAAACACACTGTAAATATACACAGGTTTGTAAAAGTACCTATAAGTATTGTTGTTTTACATGTCACTCTGTAAAACATTTCGGTAATTTTACTCTTTTTGGTTAATTTAATTTACAAATCTACACAACAATCTTGGTAGATTAACAGAGAAGATACTTGTATTTAAAGAGAGAAGAAAGCACGAAGTGCAGTAAATCCACTGTTTCACTGTAAATCTACTAACACCACACTGTAAGTTTACATATTTGCACAGATGTAAATCTACAGCAAATTTTACTTGTCCTACGATTGCCCGCGAACTTTGCTGTAAAATTACAACCACATTTTTTTACAGTGTACTATCTTGTACTATGTGCTTTGGCTTAAGTAAAACCCCTCCATAGGGGAATTTACACCTGTGATATAATTTAATTAACTCACCTTTAGATTTGACCACTGGATCCTTCCGATACACCTGGCCGCGTTCCGCCATGCTGTTTTAGCACCAAACACTAACTCATCATATGTCAGATGATATGTTGGATTAGTTTTTAACGTAGCTTCAACCTCAGTCACTCTATCAGTGTGTGCCTCGGAATTTAATCTGGTTAAATTAAACAGAACAAATATAAAAAACTTATTTTTAATAACTGCCCTCAGCCAGCTGATATAAAATACCAAGAATCGCTTGTTAAATCGTTAAATCATTAGGGTATAAATTTATGAACACCAAAACACACAGGCACAGGGAAAATCTTCTTTTTTAAAATAACCATGGAGACAAACCATGCCGGTATAAAGATAAGCTTGATAACGATCTCAGTATCGAGATAGAAAAGTTGCGTTTAATATATATTTATGATCACTAAAACACACGGGCACAGGGAAAATATTCTTGTCTAAAATAACCATGGAGACAAGTTTCTAATTGTGTTTACACATGGGTGTCATTTAAAGTGTTTTTTATCTTCCTTTAGGATAGCAGGTGTCTCAAATAATTCTCAAGTAATTCTCTTAACGACCTATATTTGCTATTCGTTATTGCTAAAATGGGGCAAAAATTACAGCTTACAGCTTAAGTTTAAGAACAATTTTGTAACGAAGGTTAGAATGATCCAGAACAAGTTCCAATCCTCATTCCATGAGGAGTAAACACAGAGACGGTGACTGATTTATACTGAGATGTACTAAGCAATGATCAGAGGTTTCCTCCGCAGAAAGAGTCCGGTTTTCTCCCCTACTAAACCTGTCAACGTCGCGATGTAATTTTGCAGTAATATTGCGCGTGAGTGTAAACCATCGATCAACCAATCAATGCTAGTCGAAGTCTCTGACCAGCCAATGAAGGTGCGTTCAATGAACTATATGCATGGAATGGACACGTCTGATTGGCTGGTTTGGATCTGTCTTTGTAAACTGTGCCGCCATTGACAGTTGAAGCGCGCGTGCATAACGTATCTGGATCGCAACTGTACCATCCCTTAGTAATGGCGCCATTCGAGGCAAATCAAATACCACGTGACCTCCATTCCACTCATATAGTTCATTGGGTGCGTTTACCCGATGGTTACCAGACCAAGGCTCTGGTTTACAGCTCGGTGCACTCAATCGACCGACAGTTAATATCGCACGAGAAGCCTACCCTAAAACTATTAACAATCTTTAGAGCCCAGATATGTTCTCACAGTTATATTATGTGGACACTTTGCTGCCAAAGGAGGCCTAATGAAAACTGTCGTTTCAGGTGTTCAACTCAAGAACAATTGTGGATTTATGAAAGCGAAGTGTCACGGTGAATAAGATATTTCACAGCTCTTGTCGTGGGAAATTCACTGAATATAAAAACATAAATCATAAGTCATTTTCTTAAAGCATATTCTATAGCACAATTGTTTCGATTTTCAATAAAAGTCCAATTGTATTGCCTGTAGATGTATTGTGCCAAAGAATAGCTGCGTTGTGCACCTGTCTAAAGGTGTTTACAGAACCATTTTTATGCCTTTATGCCAGTAAACATAAGGTGGCACTCTTTAGATCCTTTCAGTGTTTTTTTCTTCTTTGAAATAGGTTTATGCGTTTACTACTGAGGGGAATAAAAACTTAAACTTCAGACAAAGTACATATTGTCGTAATGTATGTGATGTTTCTGTGGATAAAGGAATTTCAAATATAACACGCTTCAATTAAACCAAATTTTTCCTGTTGACCTTGACCCAGTTATTGGGCATAAATTCATTATAATATTAAATTAGGTGTAATTGTGTGTGTGTTTTTTTGTAATTGCCTTTAGTAATCCGAAAAACACAGTTTTGATTTATGGAAGGAAAGCAATTCTGGGAGCTGTTTCTCAATTTATTTACGCCCAGTGCAACTTTGCGAGTGGTCGTAACGTAATGCTGAAGGTATATATGTTGCAACTTGTCACGACAGTCAAGCTTTGAATTTGACTTACGTCGTTTGGAAAATTATGTTAACATCTCCCAATCCCCTGAAATGCTTTGCGCGTAAATTCCAAATGACGTCAGGGAACCTCCGTGGCTCAATAGGTAGAGCGTTGGACGCTCAATCCAATCAGACTTCCACCAATGGGTCGCGGGTTCGAATCCCACTCAGTCCAAAAACTCGAACGACCAATGTGGGATGGTTGCCAGTTACCAGCGGAAGGTCGTGGGTTTCCTCCAGGCATAGAGCCCGGTTTCCTCCCACAATAAAACTGGCAAAGCAGCCATATAAGTGAAATAATCTTGAGCGCGACGTAAAACACCAAACAATCAATTAATCAACCAAGTGACGTCGTCAAGCAAATGTGGCTATTATACTCACTGATTAATGGATTCATAATATAAGTGGAGAAATTCCTTTGCCTGCCTCATGACGTCATGTTTGGGTCGTATGGTTCCGTAAGGTCGTTTGGGAGGCGGGAACATGATTGACCCCAAACATTTACTATGGGTACAGGCAGATTTCTGAAATGGAAATTTAAAAACTTAACACAAATTGTCTTTTAAAAAGTTGTTGAATTTTTTGCGTACCCCAATTTCATTATATTATTCAGCTAAAACCATGTCTTTCAATGTACACATTTGTCAAAAATATATACACCGAATATCACGGCTGGGTCGTTCCCATAAGCATACAATAGATGTCTGCAAATACAAATTCCCTACTCTAAAATAAAAAAGGTGTTGGGAGGGGGGGGGGGCTGTTTGTGTGTGTGTGGGAGCTCGATTTACATATAGAACCGATTAGAGCAAAAATATTTAGAATAATATATCGTTATTTTTGTTGAAAAGGCTGTATGGTGTCTTTTTTTTGGGGGGGGGGGGGGAAGAGCAATATTTCAGAAAAGTTTATATTCAATAATGAAAAATAGCATAGGTTTGATTTGCGAGTAGGCAACATGTATATAGCTATTAAACATTGTTTTCATTCTATATGGCCATAATGGTTTGATTTTGTGGGACATGATTACTTACTTCCGAGCTTGAATTATGAAGGGTGTCGACAAATCTACTGTTATCGATCATATTATACAACTTGGAGGCATTCTTGTGGGAAGGGCGTTTTTCTTTGACTGCAGTTTCTATTTGAGAGGCTGACACTTCCGCACCGCTTGACCGTTTGATTGACGTCCGTGTGGCTCGTACATTTTTCTTGTCTATTGTGTCGTCATACAATGTTACGTCTTTCGTCTCGATCTTTTTTACTTTGTCGCTTTTCATGCCCAGCAAACCCAGGGATAATCGTGAAGATGCCTTCGTCAGTGCCGAGAAAACACTAAATTTTCTTTCCTTCCCCACCGTGTTCAACACGTTCATGCTTTGAGATTTTCCCTTCATACTAATCTGTACCTTTCGCGACTGAAATAAAAATAAATTGAATAAAATTAAATGTATTTTATTTCAAATGTAAATTTATTACAATGGGCCACTAGACAATATATTATCTCAGATTTGCCGATAAAAACGTGTTCAAATATATTCAGACTCCGAAAGAAATGTAGGCCTATCCCATAATAAATAAAAAACATTAATTAGGAAAAGCCCGACCCTTTTCTTGGACATTTGTCAATTTCAAATGCACTCAACGACTTTTTCAGTTCAGCTTATATCTACTGACAAACAAGCAAAATCAGAAACAAACAACGAGCGAATCAATTTTAAAAAAACGTGAATAGTTTTTGACCTGGAGCTATTGGTCGTGTTCAATGGTTCGTAGCGAAAATGTCATTTAGGTCAAACAAATTAAAGCTCATTAAATCACCACGGACATCAATTAATGGGTCTATAAATCGATCTGTTGACCGGAAGGTGGCCAACTTTCATCAGATAGAAACAAAAAACGCCCCGCTTAATCGGTCAATTTACAAAAAAAAACCAATACCTTTAGAAACAGATGAGGCATTATTTCCAATGACATCATAAAATTGGAGAAAATAATCCAAATTCTGGAAGTTAAATCCACGGCGGCCGCAGCTTGTTCATTTTAAATACGCCAGTATCAAAACATTCACTATTAAAGTATAAGCTATATGTTGATTAAAGCGTTAAAGGTGATGAGATGCGCGTGTCATGGGTCACGCGGTAAGATACTTTTGTTATCTTACAAGTGTTTGTATGGAGGCTTGTTATGGACATATTTAGGCAACTTGTTGAAACTTTCTTAAGAGACACATTTGCGGTCTTGTTGTTACCAGAATATCTAAACGCAAAATAACTGGAAAAGTATAATAATCTTGAGTGCAGCGAAATAGATCAAACAAACAATTTTTAACTTCAGTGACCTGTCTTTTTTTTCTTACGTTTCGTCTACGACCTAAGCTAAAGGAAAACAGAGCATAGTTGTTCTTAATAGAGAACAAACTGGTGCATTCTAAAATAAAGTATGAGCTATGTGTAGCCGACATAAAGGATTCTTTGTTGAGATTTTGACTCTAAAAGAATTGCTCGCCATGAAATCATTATGGAGTCCGCCATGTTATTTACAATCGTCAGATTTTTGTTCTCATTTTCTTTCAAGTAACATTCGGGGGAATAAAACTTTCAGTGTTTTTTGGTATTTGATCATTTGTTACATATATATCCCCATGTATTATTCTAATATTCAGTTCATAATGCAAATTTCAAGGTTGTGAGAATCTCGGATCCCCAGATCCAGGGGAAGAAAATGGAGACGCAGTATACCCGGGAATTCGGTGTATCCCGAACCGGCAGGAGCGAGAATGTCAAATGTGCATATCGGTGGTGCAATTTTGCGGTAGTAAATGACTTAAATACACGTATATAGCGAATTTTTGGTTATATACTAACTCAGTATTTAGTCTGATGATGATTGTGCCTGGGAGTTTCCCCAGAGATTTCGCGATATCCTGTGACAGATGACGTTTTTTGATGACGTTGTCAGTTCGAATGACGTTTTTTGATGACGTTGTCAGTTCGAATGACGTTTTTTGATGACGTTGTCAATTCGAATGGCGTTTTTTTTATGACGTTGTCAGTTGGAATGACTTTTTTGATGACGTTGCCAGTTCGAATGGCGTTTTTTGATGACGTTGTCAGTTCGATTGACGTTTTTTTGTTTTACAACGTCAGCAATGAGCGTCATATTCGAACGATAAATGAAATTCTCACCATACTCCCGCTCCGTAATAGGATTAAGGGTTAAGACATAGAAATTTTGGATCCTATTAATTGATAATCGTTACCGGTACCTTACTTGCAACGAGTACGAAGTTCACAAATTAGGTCAAGCTACTTCACAAAGCTCATGGTCATTTGTATATAATTCGGTCAATATTAGATAAGCTGTGTAAACAGCTCGACGATTTCACTTGCAAAGTTACAGTAAAAAGTATCAGTTTCAGCTAGAAGAAATTTGATTATTCAATTTGAATATTTATTTATATTTATTTATTTATCTGTATGTGTATCCATTTATTTGTGAAGGAGTCACCGTCCCCTAACACTCCTGGCAAACAGCAAGATCAACTCTATGTTAGAAAATAAAAACCAAGTAACTTTAGACTGAAATAAAAATTTGCATGATGCAGGGGAGAGGGGATCTAGCACACGAAACCATCCCTCTTATTTTCTTTAATGAAACCAGAGGTCTAGATGTCTCTCTGGGATGGTCTTCAGACAAAGAAACGGCCCGTGCAGTTACATCATTAGTCAGTCAAGCGGCAGGATTTAATTTTGTAAGCTATTTTGATTTTTTGGACATCGAAAAGTAAATTTGAAAAGGGCTCAATTCTGTATCAAATCGCATCCATTACCACAAAACAAATATTACCCAGAATATCAACTTTAAAAATGCCTTAAATTCAATTGATGGATTCAACGCCTCTTAATTCTATGTTATACTATCCTTAGAAGGGTATGGGGCCCATTAATCCATTTGTTTCGGGGCCCATTGATCCATTTGTTTCGGGGCCCATTGATCCATTGGGTCGGGGCCCATTGATCCATGGTTCATATGGGGTATATAACATTTCAATCAGCTGGTTTATGAGACTGATGATTTTTTTATAATGGTTATTTAAAATGGTAATATATTGGGTTTTCATTATCAATTTATAGAATCTATATATGTTTTATAAAGGGTAATAGGTCTATAAAACAACAATAGTTAGCGTGTGTCCTCAAGTTAATGTACAAATTGCCACCCGCCAAAGTTTCTCTGCAAAGGAGGGAATGTTATATAGAAATATATATCTGTGGACTAGTGCTTAGTCAGGTATCGACATTCAAAGCAGACAGCTCCCGTCACCCCCCCCCCCCCCCCCCCCCCCTAATAAAAAATCAAATACTGGTGGTCCTAGTGCGGAGCCTTGACGCACTCCAATGAATTGATACGAAGTAGAACATAAGCACATCATGACCAATATTCCGTACAGTTTAGTAGATTTCCCCGTAAAGTATAACTGCATTTAGATATCAGTACTTATATATTTGTCCTCATTTCCAAATTTTATGAAAAAAAAAATTTGAATCTTTCATCAAACTAGTTTTCTGCCAGCCAAGCTGAATGATCCCAACTGTCATAAAACAAGTAATAAAAACAATTGTCAACATAATATAAATAACACGGCGAACAAGCGTTAATTGTGAGAGGAAATTCGCTTTCATTTCAGGAGGAAATTTTGGTTTCGTTTTAGGAGGAAATTTAGTTTCGTGTTAGAAGGAAATTTGGTTTTGTTTTAGGAGGAAATTTGGTTTCGTTTTAGGAGGAAATTTGGTTTCGTTTTAGGAGGAAATTTAGTTTCATGTTAGGAGGAAATTTTGGTTTCGTTTTGAGCTCAATTTAGTCTCAAGTTTAGAAGAAATTTAGTTCCTTGTTTGAAGTAAATTTGATTTTGGAGGAAATTTCTTACCTTCTGCGGCTTCTTGGCGAATAGGGAGAAACACATTATAAATTACTATATGGGTTCCCTTGAAAAATTTAGACAAGTGTGTTTCGATCTTTGGGAGAGATTCAATGTGAAAAATTTATTCAAGGGCCGTATTTATGGCTGCAGAAAACTCCAAAAATAGCGTAAACATATTTCGGAAAATCGAAATGCACACAGAGAGAAATCCTTTTACGATAGAATGATCTATTTATGTTTGTTGGATATTTTTAAAAGTATATTTCTATAATAAAAACAACAAGCCTCGGTAAACTGTTACGGTCAAGCAATTAGAAATTGATGTCGCTTATTGTAACTTTGTAAGTACTTTACTAATGGACTACTAAGTATGTATACAGGGAAAGAAATTGATCTCTATACTGAAAATAGAAATAACCGATAGAAATAAAATATATGTAAATGTAATACTTTGTTGTTGATATTTAATATCATTATATAAAAATAACGCGTAACCTCATCTTAAATAAGATCATCAAACAATATTTTAAGGATTTTTTTGGTCTATTTGGTACGCGATAAAATGAAAAAATATAGAATTTTTTGGTACACCGATAGCCCCAGTTGAAGAATGTATAAACTTAATGACATAGTTTTGTATAATTATATAGTTACTTACTCGATTTGCCATGGTTACTTTAATATTGTCTCTGCTATCTCAGCTAATACCTTACAATTGCCGTAAATATCAGCCGGGCTATATTTATTTATTTATATAGGTGTACGGTGTTCCAAGGGTTACGCCTCTGCACGTGAGGTTATCTCAAACACCAATGACAATCCACTAACAGACGGGGAGAAAACGAAAGGAAGTCTTTACGTTATCCGTTCACATTTCGAATGCTTTACAGATGCGCTGACCACCAAATACGTGTAAGATTTAATCTATTAAAATATTACTCGAAAATATTCATTTTTTATCTTTAATTTTAGTCTCATATCCCTTCGATCAGCTGGTCGAATGGTTTTGCCGAACAAATTATTACCTTGTAACTATATCATTATAATAAAATTCTTTTGTTTTTTATCCGCCTGAGGCTACCGTGTATATACATCCGTTGTCATTTCTTAGCTTTACTTATGTGAAGCGAGTTGCTCTGAATAATTATGCGGATGTATTTATTTGAGAAAAAGAGATTATTTCGTGACATGACGTAACCCTAATTATGCGAGGTTAAGCTCCTATATGAATCACTATCACTAGGAAATAATTTAAGAAGTGTCAAAACAAAGAACACGGAATTACTTTGAAAAGAACAAGTGTTTGAAAGATTTCCTAGAGTCTGGCTAAACTCCGTTGTCCGTCTTCTGTCTCGGTATTTCTTTCTTTTCCCATAATCATATTGGGCTCAATCCCCGTTCTACAGATATTCTTACCATAGCTGAAGATGCGTAAACATTGTCAATATATTGCAAAATGTTCCAGAAAATTCTACTGTCTGAAGCCAAGCTCCTGTCCGTTGCCAACCTGATGTACCCCTTTTAAACACAATTAGACTGTCTCCGTGGTTATTTTAAACAAGAAGGTTTCCCCTGTGCCTGTATGTTTTAGTGCTCATAAATATACAAATTTGTGTCGCCTTTATTTATAGTTGAATTACGCGCGCCCCGATGGAAAGTGTACATACTAGGTGTTTATCCGGGATAACTTTAGGAAATCTAGCCTAAATGGTAGCACGTTTGTTGAGCGCGAGGAAATACTTGTCGATTTTCAATAAATTTTATATATAGGCCTACTGCTTGGGATCGGCTTCCGCTAATGATATTCCATCTGCAAAAAAAGGTCAGATATATGGCTGACCCGATGCTCCGTAAATCCGAGCAGATAGTGCATTTATTATTCATCAGTGTTAGTCATTGCAACAGTAACTAAGTGTGCCCAAGAACGTCTCTAAATATAGGTACTTAAAAGAGTCGGCGTTCTGTTTACGGAGATTTCAGCGTATTGTTAGTACAAATATACTCATAATACCCACATTATCTCAGCATTAAACATAATTTAATATTCTGTTGGCGTTCCCTAAATTCCATGTCTGCATTTATCGTTCTACTGACTGCTGTGTGTCTGAATCCGCCTAAAAGTGTCCTATGTTTTATATAAACTGACAAAAATACTTCCTAACCTAGACATCAGGAGATCTATGCCTCTGATTAATTGGGTCAAAGGCGCAAGTGCGTTAGTTTTTACGTAACACTAAACTGTCCTGAAATCACAAATTGTGGGCCTTAAACTGGATTTTTTAAAATATTTTTCAATCCTCGTAAACATATCCAAGATTGATATATGAAGAAAGCTCCTTTTTCGTATTGTTGACAAAACTTTTGTTTTAACGAAATTTCACCTATATTTGTCAGCTCACCCCACTTAATAATACTTTGTATACCAAACATTTGCACAAAGATTAAAGTGGCATGAGCTGCAAAAATGTTGATATTTTGACTTAAACAGAACGTTGATATTATTGGCTATTTTTCTCAAGACGTATACTTCAGAAGCTTTTTATTGCTTCTAGTCTCAAAAATGTGCGATAAAGTATTGTTTTGAACTAACTTTGCCTTTTGTTTACTTTTCGAACACGTTTTCCATTCGTACTGTATGGCTTTTCCTCATTCCAACGTCAATCATTTAGTTTTACGATGGCATTCAAAGCCTCTTATTGTCGTAACGATCAGAGATTATGAAAGAAGTGTGAATTTCGGCAGCTCATGCCACTTTAAAGCAGTAATGGGCTGGACATCAGCTAAAAATGTTGAAGTTATACAGTGTATACGCAGGACGTTTACCAAGCAATGAAAGCTGAAATTGAACTTGATAAATTAAGAAGATCTTGAACATCTTCAAAAATTAGCGGATTGATCACAAAGCACGAAATGAAACAACATCGTTAAGCGAATACGTACGTGAAATTAACAGGAAGTGATTACCCGAAAAACGACAGTTTCATGATGGCTCAATATTCAGGCATTTATTATACCATCTTCCTAAAGAGGGTTCGGCGTATGTGGAAGAGTTGCCAGGTATACTCGCTGAAGGTCGGGGTTTCCCCCGGGCAATGGCCCGGTTCCCTTCCGCACTAAACCTGGCAACATCACCATATAAGTGAAATAATCTTGAGTGCGGCGTAAAACATCAATCAATCAACCTAAAGATGGTATAAAAATTCACAAATTTTGAGTGTGTTAAGTTAATGTGATGTAGAAATAAAGCAATTTTTTAAAAAATGTTTAATAAATTTCGAATTTTTTTTGAAAATGTTTAATAACTTTTCATTTTTTTTTTGAAAATGTTTAATAAATTTTGAATTTTTTTAATAAATATTCAAAATAATATTAATAGCAGCGACCACTATTCGGTGGCACATATTTATTATTTTTTGTAGGATAACATCGGAAAAAAATATGTCTTTAAGACCTTTGACCAGAACAAACTTTCAAAACAGTTAGTACAGGTATGCCCCGATGAGTAGGCCCGTCTCCGTTTACATGTTTTGCTTCCGGCTGTAGCCTGCTACCTGGCAAAGATACAATCATTTCCTTCACCTTTTTTACCGTTTTATATTTCCTCGTGCCTTATAACGTGAAATTTAAAGCGGTTATATAAAGAGCAGTTAGCTGTCATAATGTGTTTATTTCTCATACACCAATAATGTCATAAACACATGCGCATTCGAGTGTTTTTTGGTACCCTGAGGTTGAAATAAAAAGTACGCATTCTTTATAGCCCATTGCCTCCCACATATATATATCAAAATATCTCTAAGCAGAATCAGGCGGTAAACCATAAGTCACGGTCGTAGTTCTTAGGTTTTTTTTAGAAACCACAATTTTCCACATAATCGATCTACATTTACGGCCTTTATTGGGCCTGTATTTGAACACCTAGTCCGCAATATTTTGAGTGGATTGAAGGATAATTTCTTCAATACCTTGAAGAAGCCCGCGCGGGCGTATCAGAAATTATCCTTCAATCCACTCAACATATTGCGGACTATTGAACACCTTACTTTGCAATCGTGATGACTAGCCTATCTTAGTGTACCCAAGTACTGCTAGTCTTGCTATGCATAGATTGTCGCGTCATCACAATTGCTTACTTTGTCCTGTGATGTGCGGTATGTCTACCCAGACCAATGAATGACAAAAATTAAGCTACATCAAGTTTACTAGACAATAATACACGAGCTGCCGAAATTCGCAGTTTATTTCAAAAATTTTGATTGTTAAATTTTAAAAAATCCAAAATCTAAAACTAAATTATTGGCGTTTAAATATGGAAAATCAGTGACGTTTGTGGCGCGTGCGACCAAATATAGCGTTCGAAAACAAAATTGAAATAACCTGGACAAACTTTTATTATTTAATCCTGAGTTGGTTCAAAATGGCACTTAATGGTACATTATCAGGACTACAGTAGACCTATTTTGTACTGATTTGTACTTTTTGAGAAAAAAAAGAAAAGATTTTAACGTTTTGTTTTTGCGGGAAAATATCAACATTTTCGTAGATCACGCCCCTTTATTAATCCCTCTTTCCATATAATTGCTTACGATGAGTGGGGCGAAGATGGAGAGGGGGGTAAGGGAAACACAACACGGCTATGCCGTCACAAATATAAGGCACGGTAGCCTACCCCCAGCGTAAAATTATTTGCCAGCTACCTGTCTTACGAAGTTGGCGTAATTTCTGGAGCGAGTCCACGGGTTCGTGATTTCATCCTACACATAATCAACATAAAAAAACTTATCATATCCTGAAATTATCAATTATTTGAGGTTAAAGATAATGTTCAACACGCCACGGGCCTTAAAACTGTAGAATAACGGGCTGAACGTTGAGAGATGATTAACGAGTTGGCATGTGTGAGTCTGACCTGGCTATTAGGTCAAGGTCAAGGCCTTCAAAGGAAACAATCATTTCGGAGGGAATGGCGAAGAAGTCATGGAAAGACGAGCTATAGTACAAGTATATTTGCTACCAAAGTCATAGAAAATTTGTTAGGAATAAATTGAGAATATATATTTATGATCACTAAAACACACGGGCACAGGGAAAATCTTCTTGTCTAAAATAACCATGGAGACAAGTTTCTAATTGTGTTAAAAAGGTATATCATTTAGACCGTTATACCCTATAAATTGTTGTAACAAACCAAACCTATGATATTCCATTATGTTGACGACTGACAGGAGCTTAGCCTTGGTCAGTAGAATATATATGTGTACTATGTAACAGCCCCCACCCCCCCCCCCCCCCTATTACGATGTAACAACACACGCATACACCCTTAAAGGCACACTTGCCGCGAAAATCAGGAATATTGTTTACATTAAAAAAGAAAGACCGTATTCTGTATTTTTCCCAGACAATATAAGTTAGGAACTTTCTATTTTTACCAAAATTTAAAAGTTTGGACGTCACTTTGTATTTTTAATTTGAATTTGAAAATTTGAATTGTTACGTACCCGGAACGTAAACAAACCGATCTGCCCCCTATTGGCGATTTTATGTTTCAGTCGAGTGAGTGAACTAACGGCACAGTATAATTTACGTAGGCCTATTTATCTGAGAAATACAGACTGACGATCGGTTAACAGCGACTGGAAAACCCTGCTGATGATTGTTTGAGTGTAAACCACGGATAAAAAGGCCTGAAAGGAGGGTAAACCAACACGAAAGTTGACCGACACTGATCGTTGTTGTTGTAATCAGGCTTCGATTCTTCGTTTGTTTTTCACCCCATTTTTACAGTCTAAAGCTAACTAGACATGTTTTATGTGTCCTATGTTTAAGTTTAGTGGTATTAGTCGTAGTAAGCTCATGTAAATTGGTTTTCTTAGCAAATTTAAACAAGCTACGGCAGCAAGTGTGCCTTTAAAAAATGTCAGTCTTGCAAATTGAGACGAGGATGTGGAAAGAGCGCCCAAGGCCCTTCACATGTAAATACCGTTAATTCCGATAAGAAGAATAATATGTATAGGATAGTATATAATTGCGTACTTCGTCTTTCAATTGATTAAATTGGCCCCGGGTTTAAAAAAACTAATTAAAATTACTTATATATATAAAGCTAACCGCATTGCTGTCTCTGGTTTACTTTGGCTTGTTAAAATAGTTTTCCTCTGCCATCGTCGACTGTACGCTAACGTATATCTTAGCCCGGAACTTAATCCGAGCCATAAACTCTCCCCGGGCTTGGATTTGATTCATTGTGAAGGGTTCATTAAAACAATTCATGAGCTGCCAAAATTCAACCTTTTTCAAAAACTTTGATTGTCTTGACAGCTAGAGGCTTTAAAAGTCATCGAATAACTAACTGTTTGACATTCGAAAATCAATACAGTCTGTGTGCTGTGCAAGCCGAGAGTAAACAAAATTTAAATTCATTCTAAGGGTATAGTTAAAAACACTACTTAAACGTATATTCTCGAGACACGCTGCACTAAAAGCTTCTGAATTGTACGCCTTCAGAAAAAAGCCGATAATTTCAATATTCTGCTCTAGCTGAAAAGATTTCAACAGCTCGTGCCAATGGAAACTATTGGTTTAAACAATATTTATTTAGGATTGGCAAACAGGGCAAGCCTATATAAATGCCGCTCCTGATTACATACATACAATTACAATAGTAGACAAACATGGGGACGCGAAAATGTAACAAAAGTAATGAAAACTAAAAAAGAAAAGAAAAAAGGCTACTTGATGATGTATGATGAAGGACTGATGGTCGCACATAACAATCATGTGGTACCCGTACGCTTAGTTGACGAACTAAATCGTTCAGTTGCTATCAAAAATTCATGTACTGCCAAGAAGAGCTCTATATTTTTAAGTCTGTTCAACATTCTATCACCACAAAGAAGCAATTTGAGGGATAAATTGCCAATATCACCTAATTTATCAAAAAGATGTTGTCTTTGGGTGCATACAATGGGCAATGAAAAAACAGATGCTTGGCATCTTCATAAGAGTTACCGCAGCTGCACGTTGGGTCGTCATGAATAAAACGGAGATATTTGTCGGCGTTTAGATCACTACATGGTGAATTATGATTTAGGAACATATCGAGTCTATCCTATAGAAATCTAATAAGTGTATGTGAAGTTGCTACCGTAACTACGTTTTCTTATACAAAACAAATCAGGGTCCTCTTTTACAAAACTGGCGTAAAAATGCGCATAGGCCTACAGCATGAACCAGTTGCGATTAAGGCATAAGTTCCTATAGTTTTAACACTAGCTGATTTACGTCCGACGTAACTTACGCCAGCTTTGTATTAAAGACAGGGCCATGTGCGACTAGGGCGTACGTTCCTATTTTGAACAACTGATTTACGTCCGACGTAACTTACGCCAGCTTTGTAAGACAGGGCCATGGACTATAGTTACGACTAGGGCGTACGTTCCTATTTTTGTATAACTGATTAACGTCCGCTGTAACTTACGCCAGCTTTGTAAGACAGGGCCATGGACTACAGTTGCGACTAGGGCGTACGTTCCTATTTTTTAATAACTGATTTACGTCCGACGTAACTTACGCCAGCTTTGTAAGACAGGGCCATGGACTATGGTTACGACTAGGGCGTACGTTCCTATTTTTGTATAACTGATTAACGTTCGCTGTAACTTACGCCAGCTTTGTAAGACAGGGCCATGGACTACAGTTGCGACTAGGGCGTACGTTCCTATTTTTGTATAACTGATTAACGTCCGCTGTAACTTACGCCAGCTTTGTAAGACAGGGCCATGGACTACAGTTGCGACTAGGGCGTACGTTCCTATTTTTGTATAACTGATTAACGTCCGCTGTAACTTACGCCAGCTTTGTAAGACAGCGCCATGGACTACAGTTGCGACTAGGGCGTACGTTCCTATTTTTGTATAACTGATTAACGTCCGCTGTAACTTACGCCAGCTTTGTAAGACAGGGCCATGGACTACAGTTGCGACTAGGGCGTACGTTCCTATTTTTGTATAACTGATTAACGTCCGCTGTAACTTACGCCAGCTTTGTAAGACAGGGCCATGGACTACAGTTGCGACTAGGGCGTACGTTCCTATTTTTGTATAACTGATTAACGTCCGCTGTAACTTACGCCAGCTTTGTAAGACACGGCCATGGACTACAGTTGCGACTAGGGCGTACGTTCCTATTTTTGAATAACTGATTTACGTCCGACGTAACTTACGCCAGCTTTGTAAGACAGGGCCATGGACTACAGTTGCGACTAGGGCGTACGTTCCTATTTTTGAATAACTGATTTACGTCCGACGTAACTTACGCCAGCTTTGTAAGACAGGGCCATGGACTACAGTTGCGACTAGGGCGTACGTTCCTATTTTTGAATAACTGATTTACGTCCGACGTAACTTACGCCAGCTTTGTAAGACAGGGCCATGGACTACAGTTGCGACTAGGGCGTACGTTCCTATTTTTGAGTAACTGATTTACGTCCGACGTAACTTACGCCAGCTTTGTAAGACAGGGCCATGGACTACAGCTGCGACTAGGGCGTACGTTCCTATTTTTGTATAACTGATTAACGTCCGCTGTAACTTACGCCAGCTTTGTAAGACAGGGCCATGGACTACAGTTGCGACTAGGGCGTACGTTCCTATTTTTGTATAACTGATTAACGTCCGCTGTAACTTACGCCAGCTTTGTAAGACAGGGCCATGGACTACAGTTGCGACTAGGGCGTACGTTCCTATTTTTGTATAACTGGGGGCAGTTTCTCAACACATTTACGTCGTAACTTTGCGACTGGTCGTAACGTTATGTTGAAGTTATATATTGCCATGACGTTACGACCAGGCGCAAAGTTACGTCGGTGTCGAGAAACAGCCCCCTGATTAACGTCCGCTGTAACTTACGCCAGCTTTGTAAGACAGGACCCTGCATGGTAGCAAGAAGTCGTTACTCACGTTACATGACAATACCGTCTCTTCTGTAAATGTCATTCTAAAATAGATTCGAAAGTTAAATAAATCATTCTTTGTTGAGATTTTGACTCAAAAAGACTTGAAATCCATGAAATCCACAAGAAGTCGGCCATGTTGTTAAAAATTTTAGATAGTTTTTGTTCTCCCTTAGTTTTTCAGTTGTAGCTCTCGAGTTGAAGTATTTATTGGCATTTGATAAGCTATATATCCACACATCTTATTCTGAAATACAGTCCACAGAATCAACATGAAGGCTTCGAGAATCCCGTTGCCTCTGATGCAAGGGCTAACTTGGCTACACGTTCTCCTTCTACTCATGTCTTAGGCAAATCTCTAAAGAATTTCGTAGCCTATATGTTCTTCATCCGACAATCACGAATCAATATGAAGGCTGCGAGAATCCCGTTGTCTCTGATGCAAGGGCTAACTTGGATACACATTCTCCTTCTACTCATGTCTTCGGCAAATCTCTAAAGAATACCGTAGCCTATATGTTCTTCATCCAACACTCTCATTTCCTTACGCTTTTAAAGATTTCGACCTCACACTATGTGTACTTAATTTCTAAATGATTGGCATCGAATGCTTTGTAATTAGTTTGTATCTGGGTCAAAATAGTTCAAAGGTCAATGCCAAGAAAACTTAATAATTAAAGATAGGCCTATACGAGGCTTCTGCGTCTCAGGGACTGTCGAAAACGCCAGTAGAATTAATACGTATCCCCTTCAGTACAAGAGTTCACGAACATATTTTTAAAGCCAGCAGACGGTTTTCTGTATTTTTCCGGACAGAGATAGTTACGAACGTTACGGACACATATGATGATTTCCACGCGATGAAATTTTGTATTTTTGGCCGTTATGTAAATTCTACCCCTGTAGTAATTTCGTTTTGAAACGCTGTTATAGAAAATAAAGGATGCACCATAAAAAACATACGTTTAACCACGATTTGCAGATGAATCGGAAACCCGCATGTAAATGGCCATGGGATTACGCCTCGGAAGTCTCCACCTCGGAGAAAAAATGTCTACTTTGGGTAAATTTCCACCGCGCTGGAAATGTTTTAGTTTTGATGTAGCAGGTGTCACGCTGTTTTGGGGTTTTTTTTACTTAAAGGCACACTTGCCGCGAAAATCAGGAATATTGTTTACATTAAAAAAGAAAGACCGTTTTCTGTATTTTTCCAAGACAATATAAGATAGAAACTTTCTATTTTTACCAAAATTTAAAAGTTTGGACGTCACTTTGTATTTTGAATTTGAATTTGAAAATTTGAATTGTTAGGTGCCCGTAACGTAAACAAACCAAACTGCTCGCAGGGGCGATTTTATGTTTCAGTCCAGTGAGTGAACTAACGGCACAGTGTAATTTTACGTAGGCCTATTTATCTGAGAAATACAGACTGACGATCGGTTAACAGCGACTGGAAATGGCTGCTGATAATTGTTTGAGTGTAAACCACAGATAAAAAGGCCTGAAATGAGGGTAATCCAACACGAAAGTTGACCGACACTGATCGTTGATGTTGTAATCAGGCTTCGATTCTTCGTTTGTTTTTCCACCCCATTTCTACATTCTAAAGCTAACTAGACATGTTTTATGTGTCCTATGTTTAAGTTTAGTGGTATTAGTCGTAGTAAGCTCATGTAAATTGGTATTCTTAGCAAATTTAAACAGGCTACGGCGGCAAGTGGGCCTTTAAAGTTATACGTACACACTTAATTTGTTTCGAGATACAAAATCTCTCGTCTCAAAGCCAAGTTTCCACTAGTGTTAAATGCTAACATATGAATGTTTTGGCACCTTTTTGTATTTTTAATATGAAACTGAAAATTTGATTTGTTGGAGATACCCGCACCACACCCCAAGCTTCGGCATGCATAAAGGCATGTTAATGATTTTAATTGTATAAGTGTATTTGTAAACTGTCTTTAAACGTAGGTTTCGTTATGATGAGAAATAGTTAAGGCATCACCCCGAAGTAAGGTTTTTGTTGAACAATACGATCTTTCGACAGCTATAACAATGTGTTAAATGATAAAGCACTTGTTGAAGCCGTATGAATAGACACGGGATCTCGTGTTGTTCGTGAAATCTACGCCTTCATTATAATCTCAAATTTATTGGCCTTCGTGCCATATCCTTCGTTTGTATTTCTGAGATTAATTTCCTAAAATAAGTCTACCGTTAGTTCGCTGAGACGATCACAGTTTGCTTCACTTCACATAAAGGGGAGGGGGGGGCGGTCAATAATAATACAGTCTGCCTATCAATGTAAATATAGATTTACTATAGTCGCCAGTGTGCCTTTAAACGTTGTTTTTCTATTGAAATTAGGCGTTTGAAATCAACCACCGTCAAATTGAATTGCGCGATATAAAGAGCCATAAATTACTTTGATGTTTCCTTTTAGAAAGCCACTCATATTACAAGGTACTTTAGTGTGTGGGATGTTATATAATCATTTTAAGGGCCTTTTTTGGTGTTGGGGGGGGGGGGCAGGTAAGTAAATAGACTTGGTCTGACAAAGTGAAATTATTTCATTTTCACTTTGTATAATGTAACGAGACAAAATGCTAAACGAAGAAGCAGCTACACGTATTATGTAAAAATTTTGATATAGCGCATTTATAGACAGGCAAATATTATACAAACAACGACAATTTTTTTATTATCAAAATGACTTACTTTTACAATCTAAGAACTGACAGATGCGAGATGAAAAAAAAATGTAATCCGAGAAATGACAAAGTTCAATGATATAGCAGTATAGATCCGATGATCAAGAAATATATTTCACAGGGTAAAATCCTGGAAACACACGGGTAAATCCACAGAATAAAACCGTGGAAACACACTGGTAAAATCCCTTTGTCAGGATAGAAGAATTCACAGATCACATAGATGACAAAAGTTAGCAGGCCGAATAAGTATAAACAGACAAATCGTATCCAAATAGCATTACTGGGTGCAGTTCGGAACTGACTGACGGAATAAATATACCTCTAAAAATTACAGAACAGTTTAGTCCGAAATATCTGCGATGATGAAGTAAGACATTTTCTGACAGATAGGCCATCATCATCTGATATTTCGGACTAAGAACAATTCTACTATTACGCTTGAACATAAATTCACACAGCTATCATCGCCTGTAGTAAGTTTATTGAACTCTCTGGAGTTCCTCTTCGTCCTATTTTCTTATTTAAATGGTTTTGTAATATTTATATTTCTAGATCACAGGATCAATACTGCTATACGTAGAAGAGCTAGCCCGTCACGGCGGCAGATTGCGAGGCGAGCAACTTCCAGACTCTGCAGCAGAACCAAGAGGGATGGATGGAAGCCTCTGTCCCAGTTGATTTTCTCGGCTGAGTCAGTCGGATCCCCTTACACAGGCTCTGAAGAAATTATCTATGAATGCGGGTAAAATATGCCTTCTGTCCGCTCGCGAATGTGGTGTTGATGTCTTTTGATTTATATTTTCTTTCCACTGTTTGTGTGATATTAAATGCTAACATATGAATGTTTTGGCACCAGTTTGTGTTTTTAATATGGAACTGAAAATTTGAAGTTGGAGATACCCGCACCAAACTCTGAGCTAAGCATGCATAAAGGCACTTTAATGATTTTAACTGTTCAAGTGTATGATCTAACGGCACAAAATACTATTTTAGAGACTTTTTCTGAGAAATACACTCTATAGATGTGGTCTGAGGGACACAGACTGACAAAAACACAATGAAGTGCGGCCAATTCAACTCTGAACCGGTAATCGTTGTTGTTGTATTCGGGATTCAATTCTAGGTATGCTTTCACACCCACATTTAGACATTATAACCTGAACTTGACTTAAATTATATGCCCCGTTTTTAATTTTAAGGGTTTACTTGTAGTTAAAGGGGCATGAGCTGCCAAAATGTTGATATTTTGACGTTAAAACAGAATGTTGAGATTATTGGCTATTTTTCTCAAGACGTATAATTCAGAAGCTTTTTAGTGCTTGTAGTCTTGAAAATGTACGATAAAGTATTGTTTTGAACTAACTTTGGCTTAGAATGAATGAATAGTCGTCCCGGTTATTTAAATTTTGTTTACTTTTTTAACACGTTTTCGGTTCGTACAGGCCACATATACTGTATGGATTTTCCTCATTTCAACTCCAATCATTTAGTTTTTCGATGGCCTTCAAACCCTCTTACTGTGACGATCAATAATTATGAAAAAGTGTTAATTTTGGCAGCTCATGCCACTTTAACTGGTGTAAATCCGCTTTCGGTGCAAATGTTCAAAAGGCTACCTGGGCGAGTAGGTGTACAATTTTTAATAGTTGGTGTTGAGGCATACACTGTAAACTGCACTGTAACTTCTACGGCGGATGAAACTTTATAGGTCTTGTTATTTTTAGCTTACAATCTCATAATTAAGAACTATTTGTAACTGTCTTTAAACGTAGGTTTCGTTATGATGAGAAATAGTTAAGGCATCACCCCGAAGTAACTTTTTTGTTGAACAATGCGAACTGTCGACAGCTATAACAATGTGTTAAATGATTAGGCACTTGTTAAAACCGTACGAATAGACATGGAATCTCGTGTTGCTCGCGAAAACCTACTTATTGATGACGCCTTCATTATAATCTCAAATTTCTTGGCCTTCGCGCCATATCCTTCGTTTGTATTTCTAAGATTAATTTCCTAAAATAAGTCTACCGGTAGTTCGTTGAGACAATCACAGTTTGCTTCACTTCACATAAGGGGTGGGTGGGGGGGGATGATCAATAATAATACAGTCTGTCTATCAATGTAAATATAGATTTACTATAGTCGCCAGTGTGCCTTTAAACGTTGTTTTTCTATTGAAATAAGGCGTTTGAAATCAACCACCGTCAAATTGAATTGCGCGATATAAAGAGCCATAAATTACTTTGATGTTTCCTTTTAGAAAGCCACTCATGTTACCAGGTACTTTATTGTGTGTGCTGTTATATAATCCTTTTAAGGGCCTTTGGGGGGGGGGGGGTAAGTAAATAGACTTGGTCTGACAAAGTGGAATTATTTCATTTTCACTTTGTATAATGTAACGAGACAAATGCTAAACGAAGAAGCAACAACACGTATTATGTACAAATTTTGATATAGCGCATTTATATACAGGCAAATATTACAAACAACGACCTTTTTGTAATCAAAATGACTTACTTTTACAATCTAAGAACTGACAGATTCGAGATAGAAAAACTGTAATCCGAGAAATGACAAAGTTCAATGATATAGCAGTATAGATCCGATGATCAAGAAATATCATTCATAGGGTAAAATCCTGGGAACACACGGGTAAATCCACAGAATAAAGCCGTGGAAACACACTGGTAAACTCTTTGTCCGGATAGAAGAATTCACCGATCACATAAATGACAAAAGTTAGCAGGCCGAATAAGTATAAACAGACAAATCGCATCCAAATAGCCTTACTGGGTGCAGTTCGGAACTGACTGACGGAATACAAATACTGGGCACTTTTTAAATATACCTCTAGAAATTACAGAACAGTTTAGTCCGAAATATCTGCGATGATGATGTAAGACATTTTCTGACAGATAGGCCATCATCATCTGATATTTCGGACTAAGAACAATTCTACAATTACGCTTGAACATAAATTCACACAGCTATCATCGCCTGTAGTAAGTTTATTGAACTCTCTGGAGTTCTTCCTCGTCCTATTTTCTTATGTAAATGTTTTTGTAATATTTATATTTCGTGATCACAGGATCAATACTGCTATACGTAGAAGAGCTAGCCCATCACGGCGACAGCTTGCGAGACGAGCAACTCCCAGACTCCGCGTCAGAACCAAGAGGGATGGATGGAAGCCTCTGTCCCAGTTGATTTTCTCGGCTGAGTGAGTCGGACCCCCTTTCACAATTTCTGAAGAAATTATCTATGAATGCGGTTAAAATATGCCTTCCATCCGCTCGCGAATGTGGTGTTGATATCTTTTGATTTATATTTGATTTTTTCGGCTGAGTGAGTCGGATCCCCTTTCATACGCTCTGAAGAAATTATCTATTGAATGCAGTTAAAATATGCCTTCTGTCTGCTCGCGAATGTGGTGTTGATATCTTTTGATTTATATTTTCTTTCCACTGTTTGTGTGATATTTGTTTCTTAATAACTTACTCTGTTTCTTTTTAATATAAATCAAAATTTTTACATAAAATATGTTGGTCTTACTTCTTCTTTTGTTATTTTGCCTCGGGACACTTGACATATTTAAGCTTTACAAAAATAAAACTTGACAAAAAAATGAAAAAAAGTTCAAAAGTATGTCAAGTTAACTAAACTGTAAATATCTATGGGCTGAGCTGGTGAAGTAAGGAAAATATGGCACGGTTTTCAGAACGATCTACATGTGACACGTGAACTCTAAAACGTAATGAGAATCTGACAATATTAAACTTGCTTTGGGAGGGGTGGGGTGGAAAAGTGTAACGTCAGATTTGACGACGTTTTATAATTAGCTGACAAATTCATAATTATTCTCATGAATTGATTTTTGGAAAATAACGCCAGCGTTTGTAAATGATTCACGTTGCAGGGGCTTATAGCACCCCAATAATCGGGTCGTGGCCTCCCTGTGCTTCTTACAACAACATGGTAAGGATCAGAAGGCCCCAAGTCATCCGGCCGACCAGTTTTGTTAGAAATGTTTGAAGAAGACACCGGCACATGTGTCGATAGCTCGTGTTGTTCACAAACAACTGACGACGTGGTGATGTCTTAATTTTTTATCATTAGACCAGTTTTGTTGTTTGTGAACTTAAAAGTGTTCAGAGTTGCTGCCAGTTAGTACATGAGTACTGTAAAAAGTACATCTTATTAAGTACAATAACAGTGTTTTTTCTTTGTTTACAAGCTTCAAAACACGTTTCGGTCACTAGCACAAGCTTTTGTGGAAATCAGCGCAAGGCTGACACTTCTACCAACAGGATAAAGAAATTAAGTTTCAAAGTAGTATATTTCGTCTTAAAGAATCAAACGGTACAGGGCGATAAATGATCGCACTTACGATCTTGGCTGTAAACAGCTTTTAGTTTAAAATGAACGAAAGTGCAAAATGTTTTTAGTCCTTTCGGTGCATGGGTTGACAATTGTGCGCATCAAAGCCTCTAGTATGAATAACAAACATAACTGATGCACGCCTGCAAACCCAAAGTAAAACTTGTATATGTCCCACGGCCAGGAAGTAAACAAAAAATAGCGTGATGTCAGTAACAAAAACAACTTCAAATAATTATCTCTCACATGTACCAATGAACGCCCAATTTAATATACTTTAGTTTATGTATTTTATATTATAAGGTGAAGAATTACTTATGGATAACAACTTCTTGGTTTATTGGGTGACGATGTTTCGATGTAGTTCTTACATCGTTATCAGAGTCAATGACTTATTGTAACCATTCAACTTCTAAATGCCATTGAAAGATATGTTTTATGTTATGTTTTAGTGTTTCGCTTTTTCTCCCGGTCTTTCAATATTTGGTCACTCGGTCGCCGTATGTGGAAGACTTGCCAGGTACTCGGCGAAGGTCGGGGGTTTGCTCCGGGCCACGAGCCCGGTTTCCTCCCCCACTAACCCTGGCAATGCCGCCATATAAGTGAAATAATCTTGAGTGCGGCGTAAAACGTCGATCAATCAATCCAATATTTGGATCGCTTAGATATGCCGTTGTTTCTATTAACAATGATAACATAATTTTGGAGGCATATATTATCATTACCTTTAAAAAAAATTAAACAAATTAAACACTAAAAAAAACTAAGCAAGGAACCAAATACCTATCTTATAATTTCCAATTTTTGAACACTTAATTTTCTTCTATTTAATTTTATGTTAAAGAGACATGATCTGCCAAAATGTGGAGATTTTTCCGTTAACATAGAATGTGCACATTTATCGGCTATTTTTCTCAATCTGTGCAATTCAGAAGCTTTTTACTGCTATTGGTCCCGAGAATGTACGTTAAAGGGGCATAAGCTGTCAAAATGTTGATATTTTATCGTAAAAACAGAATGTTGAAATTATCGGCTATTTTTCTCAAGACGTATAATTCAGAAGCTTTTAGTGCTATTAGTCTCGAGAATGTACGATAAAGTATTGTTTTGAACTAACTTTTGCTTAGAATAAATGAATGGTCGTCCCGGTTATTTAAATTTTGTTTACTTTTCGAACACTATTCCGGTTCGTATAGGCCACATACTGTATGATTTTCCTCATTCCGACGCTAATCATTTAGTTTTTGGATGGCCTTCAAAGCCTCTTAGTGTCGTGGCGATCAGAAATTAGGAAAAAAAAGGGTGAATTTTGGCAGCTCATGCCACTTTAAAGTAGTGTTCAGAACTAATTTAGGCCGGAACGTTCGTCCCGGTTATTTAAATTTTGTTTACTTTTTAGACACTAATTCAGCTGTTACGGCAGACAGACGATTTCCATCATTCCAACGTCAACTATTAAATTGTTCGATGACTTTCAAAACATCTTACACTCAGAATCCGAATTATGAAAGAAAATCGAATTTTGGCAGCTTATGCAACTTTAAAGTTCAACCAATACTTTATCATACATTTTCGAGACTAGAAGCACTAAAAAGCTGCTGAATTATACGTCTTGAGAAAAATAGCCAATAATTTCAATATTCTGTTTTATTGTCAAAATATCAACATTTTGGCAGCTCATGCCACTTTAAAAATGAAATTTAAATTCAGTATTAACTTTCGTAACAACTCAATTCAGTTTTCAACAAAACATTGAGCGTTTTCAGAGATTATAATAACTATATGCGACATTGTCAAATTAAATCTTTAGCGCTGAAATAATGATTAAACATGATCGTAGATCGATGCTTTTTATCAATATATATATATACTTCAAATATCTCAATAAATTAATGTTAAAATATTTATGGTTAAAGGAGGTACCATTTTAAAATGAAAACCAAAAAAAAAAAAAAAAACACCTGGGAATATTATATCTATCAGGAATAAAAAAAAGACAAGTCACTGAAAATCTGGAATAATCTGTATACATGAAATAAACAATCTTAAAATTAAAACCGGAATATAAAAAACACTTACCATGTATATTTTTAATGCTTGTATATGGTCTGACTGAAATTTGTTTGCGTGGAATGGAAGGAGATTGCTAATAGGTAGGCCACTGCTCAGTTCAGATTTTATGGTGTTATAAGCCGTCTTTTTCAAGGGCGTAAGAATTTCTATCTGACAGGTAAGACGAAATCAACAACAGGTGCGCGGTAGTAAAGAAGCTTTCGAACACCTGGTCAGGAATATTGGAGAATCGGAAGTGGGGTTTATTGGATTGATTTCCAAACTGATTAACTCCAACTATATGTCATTAACAAATCCACCTGTAGTCGACCAATACAGCGATTTATTTATTTTAAAAAAGGTTGCAACGATAATTAAGTAAATAATTTAGACAATAACTTAGACATTGCTGCTAATTATCAAAATATTCTTGAATGTGGCGTAAAACACCAATTGATTAATTAATCAGTGCATATGGATATAGCGAACATATAACTAAAAATGCTAGAAATGGCGCATGTTTCGATCCAATCCTTATTATATTGTTCAAGACTTGCATCTTTTACTTTCTTCATGCAAGAAAAAACAATTATACATCTAGATGAAAGCTTTTCTCCCCACAAAAAGAATTCCCCCTATAAAGAAAATGATTTCATCGCGAACTTTTTAAGAATATATAGATCCTGCAGGTGCATGTAAAAGACCCTAAAACGCCGGAACTAAGCATATCTGTATGTATATGGCCCTTATAGCCCTCCGTATATAACACAATGAGAAACTTGTCTTCGTAGTTATTTTAAACAAGAAGATTGTGTGTTTTAGTGTTCAAATATATATATGACCTTTAGAGACCATATTAAAATTACATGAAGTAGATAAAATTTCGTTGAAAAAGAATATGCTATATCTTTTTATTTATGAATTGTAAAAAGACCCTGCCGCTGGTACCAATGTTGGGGATGTTCGGTGGTTTTATAAAACGACATTCAAAGCCTCTTATCGTCGTGCCAATAGAATTTTTGAAAAAAGTGCAAATTTAGGCAGAGAGTCAAACGTAAGGTTTGTGAATTGCTAATAATAGAAGTAGGCCTACTAAAATGTGTAAGGTGGACCTAAAATCCCATTCGAAATACAGGTTCTTTTCTCTTCACTGTTGTGCGTTTCTTTTACTTTGTCACGAGTTTGAACCCCGATTAAAATTGGCTTGAAATGTATCAAAGTGAAATTGGTTTTCTTTTCTTCTTGCTATGAAACAGACTTAGTTTGACATCGGGTTTTACAATTAGAGTTGATACCATTAACACGAGCAATTAGATAGAACTGACAGTGTTTTCGCATAAAGACTGTTTTGAATAAGATGGCTAGTATATTAATTGACGTCAAAAATTTATTCAAATCCGCGAGGTCAAATGTCAGTAGGCGTGGAAAATTAATGATCGGCGACCTGTATGGCCAATGAGATAAGATCATGACAACACTGAGCGATACAAAAAAGGCCCTTCCGAATGACGTTTGACCTCTCGGATTTAATTACTTGTGACGTCACTCGATATATTTCCTATTTTGTTAAAAAGGCAGTCTTTATGGCATTTAACATTGAGAAACACTATTAACTCTGTGACTTTATTCATGTTAATCAGATCAAGTTAAATCCGATATGCCAAACTCAATTTATTATACGACATGAGTTTTAAAAGATAGATTTTACTTTAAAAGAATATTTTTTCAACTTTAAAACTTGCGACTTATTAAATGAGACAGGCTATAGGCCTTCAGTTCCCTATTAGCTAGCTTTAGCTGACAAACTGGCCTTGGGTTTCAGACAAAAAATTTCATATGCCTGTATCATCTTATAATTGATTTGTAAAAGTGATTGGGTCGCGTAATATCACGCGTGATTTAACAGTTGAACGAGATTTAAAATTGGATTAGGAAGTTAATCTGAACGTAATCTGTATTTTTCACACCTGTACAGAGGGATTATCCGGCTATTAATGGTTAATCCTAACACTATTAAACCGAAAACACTAAATATGATATACAAATCTTCACCGATATGCTCAGTCCTACAGGGGGTCTCGGTGGTCAAAGTGGATAAGAGTGACACCCCCCCCCCTTCAGTCCTACACAGACCTTCCATCGATGTGGCGCGAATCACACTCATACCAAATAAAAATTAATAGATTTCTGAGAGGATTTTTCACGAGCTTGCCGTATGTGGAAGAGTCGGGGTTTCCTTCGGGCAATGAGCCCAGTTTCCTCCCTCACTAAACTTGACAGCGCCGCCATATCAAAGAAATAATCTTGAGTGCGGCGTAAAATACCAATCAATCAATCCTACAGTCGGTAGAGCCTTATAGTCTCCCCTGTCAATAAAAGCCGTCCAACGCAGGGTTGTGGGTTCGATTTCCACTGTCCAAAGTGGGAAGTATCACTTGGTCACCATTTGTGGACGGGTTGTCAGGTACCTGCCGAGGCTTGATAGCATTTTCTGAGTTGGATTTCCACCCCCACTCAACTGGGCAACGCTTCTTATAACTTAAATAATCTCGAGTATGGCGATAAACACCAATTGATCAACTCGACAGTAATCGGTTGCAGGTTACAATCTTATTCAACCCCATGCAATTGTTGTGAAGAATGTTTGTTGCCTGGATTGTTAACAGGCATTAAACGATCTTATAGCATGTATATTTCCAAATTTTGAAATGAATTCAAGTCAGAACCAGACTTTTATCTAAAGTTAACTTGAAATAAATTTGACTATATATATCATATTAAATTTGGTAAACATTTAAACGTAGATGGAGCGCATAGTTCCATTGATTGGTGTTTTACGCTGCACTCAAGGTGTTTGGTTAAAGTGGGGACTAAATCGGACTTCTCCTGGAGGGACCCGGTTCCACATAGGGCAGTTGATTGATTGGCAGATTGATTGATTTGTACATTTCTGTGAAGGAATCTCATGGGACATGCATTTATATTATGAACACTAAAACACACGGGCACAGGGAAAATCTTCTTGTCTTAAATAACCATGGAGACAAGTTTCTAATTGTGTTCAAAAGGAATATAACATTTAGACCTTTATCGCGATGACAATTAGGCACCACTATGTCGCCTCAATGTGTAAGTTCAAACTTAATCACAACCCTAAAATATATCTTAGGACAAAAATATGTTTTAGAAACGTAAGGCCTATTTTTACCCAAACACATATTTTTCAAACCGATGGGATTATCGGGACAATACAGGGTGTTACGGATTAGGATAATCGACAGCTGTACAGGTGTGATTTTAACACCTGGCTCGAGATAATCCAATTACCGGATTAAGACACAATAAGTACACACAGGTGAAAATACAAACTTTCATCCACTGGCGGATTGATTGCTTGCTGGATTGATTAATGTTTAACACTGCACTCGGGATTATTTCACTTAAATGACGTCGTTTTCAGGATGAGTGTTGGAGGAAACTGACCCCTGCGTTCGGAGGAAACTCCTCGACCTTCAGCAATCCTCCCATACAGGGAAAACTACATTGTTCCCCCTTTTTATTTGGACTGGTCTTTGACGAGATAATCTTTCAATGGTATTTAGAAGTTGAAAGGATACAATAAGGTGAAGAATTACTTACGAATAACAACTTCTCGATTTATTGGGTGGCGATTTCCGCCAATTACGCCATTTTGGCGCTAGTTTCTATCTTGGGAACTAAGGCAGCTAGAAAAAAAAACCGATTGCATATTTAGAATTCCATCGCTCTGAGCCCCAAAACTTTCTTAGAATAGCGTCCATAAATCATTGGACTTCATCGATTGATTGATGTTTTAGGGACTCGATTTATCAATCGGACTATAGTCGAGATGTTCATTAAAGTGGCATGAGCTGCCAAAATGTGGATATTTTGAAGTTACAACATGATGTTGAAATTATTTTTTTTTCTCAAGAAGTGTAATTCATAAGCTTTTTAGTGCCTCCAGTCTCGAAAATGTACGATAAAGTATTGTTTTGAACTAACTTTGACATGGAATGAATGAATGGTCGTCCCTGTTATCTAAATTTTGTTTACTTTTCGAACACGTTTTCGGTTCGTACAGGCCACATACTGTATGGATTGTCCTCATTCCAACGCCAATCATTTAGTTTTTTTATGACCTTCAAAGCCTCTTACTGTCGTGACGATCAGAAATTATGAAAAAACTGTGAATTTTGGCAGCTCATGCCACTTTAAGTCTGATTGCGGATACAAGATGGTGTCAAGTTATGCATTGGCTTACAGCATGGAGTTTTCCCTCCAAAGTAACGTGTGGAAGTTCGTCTAATTTAGCGCACGGTTTGTTACGCCAGCCTTGGAGATTGATTAATCAAGATAATTTCACTTATATGGGGGCATTGACAGGTTTAGTGGGGTGAGCGAACCGGGCTCATTGCCCGAGGAAACCCCCTACCATCGGCGAGTACCAGGCAACTCTTCCACTTATGGCGACCGAGTGAAAAATGTGATTCGAACCCGAGCCGCATCTGTGAGGGACGATCACTCTAACCCACTGGACCATCAAGGTCTGTGTGGGACTGAGGGATGATCACTCTAACCCACTGGACCACCAAGGTCTGTGTGGGACTGAGGGATGATCACTCTAACCCACTGGACCATCAAGGTCTGTGTGGGACTGAGGGACGATCACTCTAACCCACTGGACCACCAAGGTCTGTGTGGGACTGAGGGACGATCACTCTAACCCACTGGACCACCACGGTATGTGTGGGACTGAGGGACGATCACTTTAACCCACTGGACCACCAAGGTCTGTCTGGCTGAGGGACGATCACTTTAACCCACTGGACCATCAAGGTCTGTGTGGGACTGAGGGACGATCACTCTAACCCACTGGACCACCAAGGTCTGTGTGGAACTGAGGGACGATCACTCTAACCCACTGGACCACCAAGGTCTGTGTGGGACTGAGGGACGATCACTTTAACCCACTGGACCACCAAGGTCTGTCTGGCTGAGGGACGATCACTTTAACCCACTGGACCACCAAGGTCTGTGTGGGACTGAGGGACGATCACCTTAACCCACTGGACCACCAAGGTCTGTGTGGGACTGAGGGACGATCACTCTAACCCACTGGACCACCAAGGTCTGTCTGGCTGAGGGACGATCACTTTAACCCACTGGACCACCAAGGTCTGTGTGGGACTGAGGGACGATCACTCTAACCCACTGGACCACCAAGGTCTGTGGGGAACTGAGGGACGATCACTTTAACCCACTGGACCACCAAGGTCTGTCTGGCTGAGGGAAGATCACTTTAACCCACTGGACCACCGAGGTCTGTGTGGGACTGAGGGACGATCACTTTAACCCACTGGACCATCAAGGTCTGTGTGGGACTGAGGGACGATCACTTTAACCCACTGGACCATCAAGGTCTGTGTAGCTGAGGGACGATCACTTTAACCCACTGGACCACCAAGGTCTGTGTGGGACTGAGGGACGATCACTCTAGCCCACTGGACCACCAAGGTCTGTGGGGAACTGAGGGACGATCACTTTAACCCACTGGACCATCAAGGTCTGTCTGGCTGAGGGAAGATCACTTTAACCCACTGGACCGCCGAGGCCTGTGTGGGACTGAGGGACGATCACACTAACCCACTGGACCACCAAGTTCTGTGTGGGACTGCGGGACGATCACACTAACCCACTGGACCACCAAGGTCTGTGTGGGACTGAGGGGCGTTTGCTCTAACCCACTGGACCACCAAGGTCTGTGTGGGACTGAGGGAAGATCGCTCTAACCTATTTTTAGAATGTTCCTGATTAAACAAATGGATCACAAAATGTGCAGATCTTTGTTAAAGTTTAAAATGTAATTCTCTGTCAGGTTATATACACTGTTAAATCATGCCCCTTCTATTAATTCTCTTGATATAAAGAAAGTAATAATTTGTATTTGGCAAAGGTAATTTGGCCACGGCCAATACTGAATTAGCGTCTGTTCACAAGTTTCTCGCAAGACAAAAAAAAGTTTCATGCAAAACAATGACATAAACAAAATTAGTGTCTATGTTTATGTTTTGATGATGATTTAGATGTTCGGTGTTCTGAGTTTCTACTAGACGAATATCTTCTGTCTGAATTCCGACTATGTGATCTCCTTACACTGTCTGAATTTCTACTTTGTGATCTCCTTTCACTGTCTGAATTTCTACTATGTGATCTCCTTTCACTGTCTGAATTTCTACTATGTGATCTCCTTTCACTGTCTGAATTTTTAAAGTCTGATCTCCTTTCACTGTCTGAATTTCTACTATGTGATCTCCTTTCACTGTCTGAATTTCTACTATGTGATCTCCTTTCACTGTCTGAATTTCTACTATGGGATCTCCTTTCACTGTCTGAATTTCTAAAGTCTGATCTTCTCTGCTCAGATCTTTTGAAGGGTGTTCCTTCATGATCTCTGTCCATAATGTTAGATCCATCCTGATCGGATCTTTCGTACGCACTGAAAGTTTTCCGATGTGCTGGTTGCCGAACAAACTCGGGGTTGTACTGAGAGTTGTACTTCGGTCGCCGCTGATCGATCTCCTCGACTTTCTCCTCGACAACTTCTCCTCGAAGTGTCCTCAAGAGATCCTCAGATTTCTGTCGCTCCATGGCTTCCCGTTTCATTCTCTCAGCTCTCAGCTCACTCATACTTTTACTGCTACTAATGGAGGGGGACTTGTTTGAAATCTTCGCTCGTTTCTCTTTCTTGTGCTAAAAAATCAACGGGTTCCATTTTGAATTATTCAATTTTCATTGTTCTACGATAACAATTTTAAATACTCTTTGCTTCATTTTTTTTTTCTCAAAAAATTTGAATTAAACCTTGGATGAATATGAAAGGGATATGAAACGCCTTTGTATTGTAGTCAGTCTACTGGCAGAATGTTTGGCTCGCTATTGTTCGTTTCAGACACCCCGTGACGGCATTCCAATCAGCCTCGAGAATAGACGAAATCCCATTCGGAACACACTTCGGCTATCTTCGCTTGCTACCGGTCGGTTTTGACACACACATACGTAAATCCCCGAAGATTTACAGTGTTGTGTATTCCGATTCATTCCGAACCTTACCGATGTCGTGGATATATGGACTGCAAATGAATCGGAATGCCTTCACGGGGTGTCTGGGACAGACAATAGCGAGCCAAACTGCTGCTCGTAGACTGACTATAATACAAAGGCGTTTCATATCCCTTTCATATTCATCCCAGATTAAACATATCAAAAAATTATGATATCCCTGCCTCGATGACTGATTGCATTATGACATCAACTGCCTCTGTCGTCATGTATTATGGGTGTTATATGGGGGTTGGCATGGCAACAAGGAGAGTATTACAAAGTATCTATGATTTCAATTTCAGAATTCCACCCACAGTTTTTTTTCTGTATCACTTTGCAAAATCGCTTACTTGTAAAAAAAAAATCTTGGTTTTGCTGAAAATATTGCTTTATACTTCCAGAATGTTGTCCTCAGAGAAAAAAATCCAACTAGCTGCAGTTACCTTGTGCTTATGTGAAGATTTCTTCTTCTTGACAAACTCTGTCATGTCGTTGAGGGGATCTGCCGCGTCACATTTCTTCTTTATTTTCCAATTCTTAGAGCTGAAAACAAATAAACAAATCAAAAGTTGAACACAGGGTGAAGAATATTGCAGGAAAGTTGGATACAAAAGTAAAACCAAATTAGTGGATTGGGCAAGCTTTCTGTTTCTTTGGGGTTGTTTTTTTTTTGGGTGGGGGGTGGGGATTTTAGTGGGATTGTGGCCAGGGGCTTGATGTGTCACAAACCAACATGAATGAGTAAACTTATTGTACATATTGTCGCAAGTTTGGAGGCATATTTCTGTTTTATAAACCTGTGCTATCCACCTGACTTTTACACCTGATATTTTGCAATGAAAGTAAAGACCATTTGGAAAAAATTTTCAATATTCTTTGGTCTGAGTTGGATTTGAACCCCCAGCCTTTCGCAACATGATTGATGATGTTTTATGCCGCACTCAAGATTATTTCACTTATACGTTGCCAGGCAATTCAAATAGAGTACTGGCAACTCTGTAAAAAAAAAACACAATCGAAAATTGTTCAACTTTTATAGGTCCGAGTCCGATTCAGAAGGCCTGAGGGACTATCACTCTGCCGACTGACCCCTGTAGGAACCATCTTTAACAATAAACAAGCGTCTTCCATCCCATTAAACTTACATATCGTCTTCTTCAGTCCGACACCTTTTCAAATACCAGGGTTTCTCAGCTGTAATATAAAAAGACAGTTTAATATCATAATCAGTAGGAGATTAAAGGGCTGCAATACATTCGACCTAAATACTAAAATTAAAACTTTTCGGTTTTAAATTTCCAGAAAACTATATCCCTTGACAATTAGGTATTTAAGTGTCACTGAGAGTGTCACTGGCAGCCTCGCGGAAACCATGCAACAACCACTTGTAACCAACATTTTAAGAGAATTCTAATTTTGTTTTTTTGTTTTTTGGTGGGGGGGGGGGGGGGGGGGGGGGGGGGTTACATGTATGGATGTTTTTCGAGAAAGGCTTGTCACAGTAATGAACAAACAACACGCCAATACACACAGACACATGCATTCAAACTTTTGTAAATTTTATTGACCTACTTTGTGATTCTGCCGATCCTTGACCTAAATAAGTTAGAAGGCCGATCTTTTTTTCCAATGCCTCTTGTTCGGCTTTCTTCTCAGCCTCGTGTTCAGTGTTCTTTCCAGATAATATTTTCTACGGCAATAAAAAGATCATTATATAAGTTATGTAATTTATATTTTCTTAAAACTCAAGTCAAAAATAAAGAAATCTTAGTGGACCATATTGTCTACGTGACACTCAGGTAAAAAAATTAATTTCAAGAATTAAGTTAAAAAAATACATAATCACATACATGTGCACTCGTATTGAATTGTATTTATTCACCAACATTTAAGAGATACATCAGTTTTTATTAAAAAAGGTTAATTTGGAAAAAGAAACTATTTTGTTGCAATGAACAATAATTCTGTTTCAACGAGAATTTTAGGGTCCTATTTCATAAAGCGGCGTAGATGTATTTTTTGCGCAACTTTCATACTAACGTATCTCTACAGTATGGGTTGCTATGGCAGTTACGTGAAAACTTACGCTACGTCGGTTTGTGAAACCGGGTCCAGGTCTTTAAAATCTTAGTGAAATTAATATACATCGTGAGTATGAGGTTATTTATTTTTGCTACTCACATGATCAATGAATATTTTATTACCCGTCTTCGTTCTCTATACAGTGTTTACAGATTCAATATTTAATAATACAACAATATGATGCATAGTGGCATAAGGAAAACACTCATATGGGGTTCGCAGATCAGCGCTGCATGGCAAGGCTAAACGTTCAAAATGGTTAGACCCATTCAGCGAAACGGCTGGTTACGTCTCATGGCACAGGCATTGGTAACATGCTCGGTTTTCAAATCTTTTCGACCATCTATTCTGGCTGGCGGAGTGGTCATTTTTTAGCGAGCTATCCCTAAAATAAATCAACAATATAAAAGTATGGAACCCACGTTTAAAGAGAGTTTCAAACATTTCTTAATATAAAAGTATTCCCAGACAAAGTAAATAATTGTGAACCTTCATAAATCAGTGATATTATTCCTACCCCTTCCTCAACTTCGCTGAAAAAATTGATATGTTGTAAAGACTCCGAGCTTGTGAGATTGACCTCCTGGCAAAGGTCATCATATGTAATGGCCTTGACCTCTGGCTTCTCTCCATTCTCTAATCTTTTACGGGCTTTCTGACGAAGTAACTCAGTTCTGGACTCTTGTTCCTGAAAAACACAGAACCCCAAAAAAATGTCCAATAAATACAAGTATTGCAAAAAAAGAGAGTAGGCCTACAGTTCTAAAAATCTAAACAGTATGTGACAATAAGTTTTTTATCATAAATATTCTGAAAATCTTAGCATTTCATGAAACAAAATTCTAACAAGTGTGACACCATAAAAGTATATGAAAGCATTTACAGCAATACAAAGTGCATGAATAATCCTCTTTTAATAATAACCAGACATCAGCCAGACCTAAAAATGTGTAATGTAAGAGTTTCTTAAATTTTTTTGGATTATAGTCATTGATTTTTTTTTTTTTTGTTGTTGTAAATTATTTTTTTTTTAACATGTCGAATTTTTTTTTACGTCTCGTGTGCGTCCAAAAGACAGGTCGAAAAATGTTTTTTTTTAGTTTTCGAGTGATATTAAATTTCTTTTTCGTCATGTCCCTTCCACGGTTCCATACTAGACTCCAGCCAGACATATAAATGTGTAATATAAGAGTTTCTTAAAAATTGTTGGGGTGACACTCCTTAAAGGCACACTTGCCGCGAAAATCAGGAATATTGTTTACATTAAAAAAGAAAGATCGTTTTCTGTATTTTTCCCAGACAAAATAAGTTAGGAACTTTCTATTTTTACCAAAATTTAAAAGTTTGGACGTCACTTTTTATTTTTAATTTGAATTTGAAAATTTGAATTGTTTCGTACCCGGAACGTAAACAAACAACACTGCCCCCTATTGGCGATTTTATGTTTCAGTCGAGTGAGTGAACTAACGGCACAGTGTAATTTTACGTAGGCCTATTTATCTGAGAAATACAGACTGACGATCGGTTAACAGCGACTGGAAAAGCCTGCTGATGCTTGTTTGAGTGTAAACCACAGATAAAATGGCCTGAAATGAGGGTAATCCAACACGAAAGTTGACCGACACTGATCGTTGTTGTTGTAATCAGGCTTCGATTCTTCGTTTGTTTTTCACCCCATTTCTACATTCTAAAGCTAACTAGACATGTTTTATGTGTCCTATGTTTAAGTTTAGTGGTATTAGTCGTACTAAGCTCATGTAAATTGGTTTTCTTAGCAAATTTAAACAGGCTACGGTGGCAAGTGGGCCTTTAAAGTGGCATGAGCTGCCAAAATGTTGATATTTTGACGTTAAAACAGAATTTTTGAAATTATTGGCTATTTTTCTCAAGACGTAAAATTCAGAGGCTTTTTAGTGCTTCTAGTCTCGAAAATGTACGATAAAGTATTGTTTTGAACTAACTTTAGCTTAGAATGAATGAATGGTCGTCCCGGTTATTTAAATTTTTTTACTGTTCGAACCCGTTTTCGGTTCGTACAGGCCCACATACTGTATGGATTTTCCTCATTCCAACGCAAATCATTTAGTTTTTCCATGGCCTTCAAAGCCTCTTACTGTTGTGACGATCAGAAATTATGAATTTTGGCAGCTCATGCCACTTTTAGTTTTGGCTAAACTATTTTTAAACTTTTAAAATCTTACTGCGAGCGCAATCCTCCTCTGTCTTTCTTTCTCCTCTTCCGCAGCTTTTTCCTCATCCCTCCGCACACGCTCTATGTTCTTCTTGGTGCGAACATGCCAACTAAAAACAAATACACATGTTTATTTGTTCATATTTCCCTTGTTTTTCTCTTTTTTACAGCAATTTCCCTCTGATCCAGTTAGATGTCTACTTTTAACTACCTGTGAAGTACTTTATTTGCTCACTCATGCTGCTTACTAAACATTTAATCAATATATTAATATTATTAGTATTACTAATACTATAAACAATAAAGCAACCAACAAATTTAGAGTAACGAAAACTGGCACACTCATAATCCTATACATGTAGATTGACCACGATAAAAAAAACTACTTAATATCAGCATAGTTGTATTTATGATCAATATCGCTTACCTCTTGTGTGGAAGAATATTCATTTTAGATCAAGGGCTATTGTGGCTGTGGTAAGATGGTCCCCTCTTGCGCTGAAAGTTGGAATTTATCAAATTGACGTTTACGTTACGTACAAGAGCTTTGGGTTGGGAATCAAGGGGAGACTACCCTGCTCGTAACACGCTACCAAAGTCCTGTGACAGTCTGAAGAATAGCCTGGGCCAATAGGCCTACTTATTTTTTCGTAGACAGTTTCCTTCCAAAAAATCTAGAATTTGATCAGAAAATAAATTACGTGGGCGAAGGAAAAAGGAATACAAAAATGCATTATAAAACTATGGAAGCCGGATACAGACATTTAATTCTCCAGCTTAGCGACCCCTCCAGACACCCCACCTAACTCGCCAACGACGCTGACCGATTTTAATAAATTTTATAAATAACATTTTTACAAGGGTCCTCCGCTACCTTGGCGTGTCTGGCGACCATGGCGTGTTTCGCGACCGCGCAATTAAAGCTCGAGAAAGTCGCGAATGAAATCGAATCGCCGCTACCAGCACGTAGATAAGGGCGCAAATAAAATTATGATAAAAAATTTTATTTTTTTCATGTAATTGATTAGCGTGGTTGGCGTGTTTGGTGAGTTTGGCGGGATAGAGAAACTCGCAAATGTAGGCTATGGCGTTGGCGATTCTGGCGGGGGTCGCTAAGAATGCGAACTAAAATATCTGTATTCGGCTAATATTATAAAACTCCCGATGGCCAAGGAGAGAAGCTGAGGAAACTGTGTAGGTCCAATATAAGCAACATTCTTTAAAGTGGCATGAGCTGCCAAAATTCACACTTTTTTTCTGATCGTCGCGACAGTAAGAGGCTTTGATTGATTGATTGTTTGGTGTTTTACACCGCGCTCAAGATTATTTCACTTATATGGTGGCGTTGCCAGTTTTATTGTGGGAGGAAACCGGGCTCTGTGCCCGGGGGAAACCCACGACCTTCCGCTGGTAACTGGCAGCCATCAAGAGGATTTGAAGGCCATCGCAAAACTTAATGATTGGTGTGGGAATGAGGAAAGCCTATACAGTAGGCCCCTATGTGGCCTATACGAACCGAAATAGTGTTTGAAAAGTAAACAAAATTTAAATAACCGGGACGACCATTCATTCATTCTAAGCCAAAGTTACCTCAAAATAATACTTTATCCTACATTCTCGAGACTAGAAGCACTAAAAAAAATATGTCGAATGGAACAATGCCATGAGACGTAACAATGGAAGGATAAACACAATTGATACTGTCCTTCGCTTCATTTTGTACCAATGACAATATCTATAGGCCTATATGAAACACTCCACTTGTAAACTTGGGACTTCAATCCGCCATTTGGCTTCAAATCGTACGTCCTGGACCGCGTATAACGCATGAAACGAAAAGAAAACTCTTCTATAGAATTGCAAGAGGAAAACGTTTGACGTAATGATGACGTAACACAGAGAGGACATTTGAAATAATTGTTTGACACGTCGGAAATATTTTAACCGAAATACTAAATCAATATCGCTTCTGGGTAGATACAAATATGAAGTTGCATCATCTACTTTTTATAATGAGTTCGCCGTGATGTTGGTTCCCTGGACCTATTTTAATTATTATAATTTTTTTTTTGGTAGCCTATCTTTTCATGTCCAAGTGTCGTGTAGATAACATAACCGGTTTTAATTACATTTTAAAAGGTTCCTTTACATTAATCTTTTAACGAGTAGCGCGAGTCTCCAAGTTTGCCTAAGTAATGGTGTGTTTCCACGGCCATGTGTTTGCGTGTCGGTGTGCGTGCGTGTACGCCTGTTTTGGTGCAAATACAATGTGCTTAGCAATGTGTGTGTCAACTGGCTGCCTATGTGTGCGCGTGTGTGGGTGTGGGTCGGGGGGGGCGTCTTTTTCTATGAATTGAAACCGGTTTAGCTGACATAGCGGCCAAGTAAGCTCTTATCGCTTTAGGGTACAAGTGCAATGCTACTTTGAAAGCTATATACTGTACTGTCCTTATCAAAGGAAAGGGCAGACATTTATCGTTGGCGTTTCTTCTCACCGTACCTTCTCGTAACCGATTGAACCATTTCACTTCGTGGGTGCCTCTGACAGCCGTTCGTAAGAAGAAAAAGTACAGCCTACAGGTAATTGAGCACGTACATCATGCATATCGTCTAGTTGGAATTATATGGCATATACCAATGATAAAAGAATAAGCCATCGTCACATAAAAGTTTCAAACCTACACCAGGACATGAAGATTCTGAAAATCAGCCTTCAAACTTTATCATTTAAGTATAGCTGCATGCCATAAGAAAACCTGCCTTCATTGTTGACTTCTGAGAGCTGTTAGAACCAATCAAACAATACTAAACCAGTAATGTTAACCTCTCAGCCAATCAGATAACGACTAGACATGGGCGTGTTCAAAGGGCTTACATTTAGGTGCACAACTTGTATACGAAATTAGAAATCTGTATGCAAGTTGTACATTTATGTGTCCTTGGGGGGAATTGGGGGTTTTTAGAGGATCGCCTTTGTCTCGCCGTAGGTTTTTGACATTTGTGAAGAAAAGGGTTACGTCCTTTACATTGGTATTCCGTTAGCTCAGTCAAAATGACACAACCGTTACATAAATAAAGTACGTTTTGAGTTAAACGGACCTTGATGGGTAGAGCAATAGTCTCTCCTGCGGACATGCGGCTTTCCGTCAATGGATCGCGAGTTTGGGTAGTTTTTCACTCGATCCCTCTCCAAGGGTTCGCAAGTACCCGTTTCGAGTCCCGATCCTACCCATCCCAACTAAACTTGACAACGCCGTGAAATCACCTTGAGTGCGGTTAATCCAAAACATTAGCCGTTTTTGTTCTTTAATCTATGAGACCCCCGTGGCTCAGTAGGTAGAGTGTCCAACGCTCAATCCGAACAGCCTTTCACCAATGGGTCACGGGTTCGAATTCCACTCAGTCCCCCCAAAAAATTGGAAAATTTCCTGACTGGGTTTTCACTCGAACGACCTATGTGGGATGGTTGCCAGTTACCACCGGAAGATCGTGGGTTTCCTCCCACAATAAAACTGGTAACGCCGCCATATAAGTGAAATAATCTTGAGCGCGGCGAAAAACACCCAACAACCAATCAATCTTTAATTTATACCTGAATACGGGTCCTCGGTGGCTCAGTCGGTTAGAGTGATGGTCCCTCATTCCGATACAGGCCTTCCATCGAGGTGGCGTTGCTTCTAATCTCACTCAGACCAAATAAAATCAAATCGAAAAATTTCTGAGTGAATTTTTCACTCGATCGCTGTATATCAAAGAGTTGCCAGGTACTCACCGAAGGTCAGGGGTTTTAACTTCCGGGTAATGAACCCAGTTTTCACTTATCAATCAATCAATCAACCTAATATATTTTAGATTAAGAGGGATAGTGTCATGCAAGTGAGATTGTCTGCAAAACCTAAACATAATTTCTCCTTTTTTCTTATATGCGCAGGTTTAAAGGAAGATTCCACGATGTTGAGATGGACGCTCTGGGTGCTGGCCGTCATAACCCTAAATGCCCGTTCTGTTTCATCAGAAGCACTTCCTTTGAAGTGGTTTATTAGATTGGTTGGTTCCTTGAATAGAAGCCATTCATCTGTATCCTATATGAACGGTACTGTGTTTGCCCGTAGGCCAGGTTCCAACATCAAGCGCCTCTTTTTATTCGAAGGTTTCAACGTCGGTCATCAGCTGCTTCAAGCTGACGGTAGTTACTGGACGGAATCAAGGGAGGTTGTCTTATTTCGGGACCCTGTGACAAGAACTTTTTTGAATGTCTGGGAAAACCCGTTTACTTCCCGCCCAAATGAAGTTTTCCCGGTGTCCAATGATCCTGTGAATTATAAGTTTCCCGCTGATGAAAAGTTGCCAGGTTTCAGATTCCCTAACAATGGTCCTATATGTATACCGCTTGATATCATTTTGAATTATCCCAATGTCTTGGACCCCAAGCATTACCCATTATATACAGCTGGGCCTATGTACGAAACTGTGGAACTCTTCCAATACCATGGCGATTACGAACAAGTTTCTTCTCAAGGTGTGTCTTCAGCCAATCTGACGGTAACATGGACAAGAAAAAGCCAATGGTTTCCTTGGCAAGAAATGGGTAAAACGCCAGGGAATCTTTTTCTCGCAGTTTTCGCCTGGAAGTTAGACAGTATTCTAGACCTTCCCAGAGATCTCCTCGACATAGTAAATGCAAAGTATTCGAAATTTCTCCAACCACCGGAGACATTCCAAGTACCCAATGAAACCCCATGGACTACTTTTAAGAAAACAATCGATTCTCGGAGATCCAAAGGTCAACCGGATATCAACATTTCCCCGCAAAATATAACTCATTTGAGATCTTTTGCGACTACCGTTGATCCTAATCTCGAGAAAGTAATATTAGCCCAACGTGTAATAAAGGTAGCTTGGGAGGGAACACTGATCTCAGAGATAACAAACGTCACAGGAGCACCATTACTATCGTTTACTGGCAGAGCGAAAGGTCGGGCGTTTTCTGTGAAAGAAGGTTATAAAGTGACATTTGAGGCGGAGGGTGAGTTTCGTGATCCGGCCAATGGAAAGGTTATAAGGTCATGGCGCAATCCCATTACAAAGACGGTGATTGAAGTACCCAAGTTCCACTACTCAGGAAGCGAAATGCTACACAGGGCTTTTGTATACTCCGTAGATATTAAACGAAATAGGGAAGTGGGTTTGAACGCCGTATCATCAGGCACAAACCGTAAAGAACTCAACGAAGAATGGAGGGCGGATTTTTTCGAACTGATATTCAAAGATTCTGATATTTTATTCGGGAAACCGTTGAATTTTTATGGAACTTGGATGCGATACTCTAGTTGGCTACCATGGATGAAAATGAAAGGGATTAGAGGAACACTTGTTACCAGATTACATATCTTCCCAGATGAATGACCCTAGTTTGGACGCTATGTGGGATGGTTACCAGCGGAAGGTCGTGGGTTTCCTCCGGGCACAGAGCCCGGTTTCCTCCCACAATAAAACTGGCAACGCCGCCATATAAGTGAAATAATCTTGAGCGCGGCGTAAAACACCAAACAATCAATCAATCTAGTTTGGACGGGTTATTATTATAGATTCAATGTACATATATTGCAGATCAGCAAAGGGAAAGGAAACCCCGCCATAAAAAGATTTTATGCCGCACTCAAGATTATTTCATTTATATGGCGGCGAGCCAAAAAAGAATTTCACTGTATATGAAAAGCGTAAAGAAGATTTTCTAAGAGTTCCAATTTTTAACAAAAAATGGAAATTCAAAGAACAACCATAATAATGCAATTTATGATAACAGTTTTTTTTTAGCTTACCCTTTATCATGCATACAATGTCCTCAAATTGTGATAAATCTATACTCACACCAAATGTTTTTACTTTCATCTCTTTGAAATAAACATTCAAAGTTTGGCATTCTATCCTTTTGAACCTGTACTTATTAATATTTTGCCCAATCAAGTAACTTCGCGGGCCCAAACCCCCCAATGAAACTTTAAAATACTGAGTGGGTTTTTTTTCACTTCGCCCTATACGTGTGAAGGTGTCAGGAATTCTGAGGTTCCCTTCCAGTAAAGAGCCCGGGTTCATGAACTTGACAACTCCGCAATATTAAAGGAGAAGAAAAGGAAAGAACTAAGTAAATACAGTACAGGCGCGACACATTTTCCTTTCTAACGGTACCAAAACCATATTTCTGCGAGTTTTCCTCGCCAAACTGTGCTATAAGAAAGTTAACAATCGTTATCACCTTCAAAGCAGAGCTTAGCTGTGTGTCTCGATCGGCCAATCAGCATACGCCTGGCCACCTGTCACTCGTTAGCGTAAGAGAAATTGGTCAATTCTGAAAGTCTGCCATTTAAACCTAGGTTAATTTCGAGGCGCTAATAAGAGAAGACGAACACTCTAACAACTCTGAAATGTACACTAGCTAGTAAATCAACCTTTTGGGAAGACGTGACAGGCTGCATATGTTGTCTACGCGACTTGTGGGGATCGTTGTAGAATTTTCAGAAAAGGTAGTCTTACCGCTGACATTGCAGGTTATAATCATACAAGATATGGTTCGCTCGCAAGGGAAGTAATCTACTAATACTTTTTCCGGTCAATTTCAAACCGTCAATGGCGCGCTCCACTGACGATCGAGCACGAGCTTGTCTGGCAGATTCATTTTCATTGTATTTTCACACTGTAAACCACGTGAAAGACTCACACACATGAATCCGATGGACTATGGGAGCCCGTTCGATACAATTGCATGTTGTTTTTTTATTTTCTCCTCCTTTAATGAAATAATCCAACGTGCCCAGCTCATATCGTTAAGGGCCATTCCGAAATCATACCCATTACAAAATCCATCCCCTTCAATCACTCTGATAACTTCGGGGATTTACGTGCGTGTCAAAGCCGACCGGTAGCGAGAGAAGATAACCGAAGGGTGTTCCGACTGCCCCTTCAACTGCAGATATGGAAAGGAAAGTTTTTGGATTCAACAGACTGTTGAGCTTTAACTAAGAACTGAAAAGATCTCGTGAAAAAAGTATCCTTCCATTTGTGTTTTCAGTACAATCAGGCCATATTGAAGATCGTCCAGATAATAAAAGAATACAAACTGCTTCAGAGTAAAATGACTAAGTAAAAGAACATGAGTTTGAAAGATCTATTACTCCGGGCTAAGCTATATTGTCTGTCTTTTACCTAGGAACCAAATTACATATTTTCACATGCTTTTTTCATTATCTGCATATTTTGTTTATTCTTAGTTTACCCGACTTCTTGCCATAGCTGAATATCCGTTCAACATTGTCAAAGCATTACAAAATATCCTAAAGACAAACTCTTGTCTGTCTTCAAACTTACGAAATATTATTGGTTTTGGTTAATTACAACGGCCTTTGATTAGTATAAAGGTCTAAATAGCATACCCCCTTTTTAACACAATTAGAAACTTGTCTCCATGGTTATTTTAGTAAAGAACATTTTCCCTGTGTCCCCTTTTGTTTTAGTGTTCATAAATATCATAGCAACTCCTGTACAGTATTCGTTGTCACGACAGCTAGGTAAAAAAACTTCCGCTAAGCTTTTTGTGAAACAAACACCTGGGGCCCGTTTTACAAAGCTGGTGTAAGTTACGCCTGACGTAAATCAGAGTTAAAGCTATAGGAACTTACACTCTAGTCGCAACTGGCCCATGTTGTAGGCCTATGCGTATCTTTACACTCTCTTTGTAAAACAGGCTCCTGGGGGCTGTTTCTCAACATATTTACGCCAGACGTAAGTCCAACGCAAAGCCTAACTGCCATTGCATATACCTTCAACATCCCGTTAGGATCAGGCGCAAAGTTACGTCGATGGTGAGATTGATTGATTGATTGATTGATTGTTTGGTGTTTTACGCCGCGCTCAAGATTATTTCACTTATATGGCGGCGTTGGCAGTTTTATTGTGGAAGGAAACCGGGCTCTGTGCCCAGAGGAAACCCACGACCTTCCGCTGGTAACTGGCAACCATCCCACATAGGTCGTTCAAGTGAAAACCCAGTCAGTCGATTGTGAGAAACAGCCCCCTGGTCAAGTTGGTATACCTGGTCACTGGTGTCTTTTGGAAAGAGACAAAAAGCCAAAATATTAACTGTGAGAATGTCGTAATGAAATTTAAATATAAACGTCAAACATGTATGTGCGTAAGTATATATTGTTTGAGGCGATACAAACAGTCATATATTCTGTTCAAACCCTCTGTTTGGCTTACATGGTTTAGTTTGTAACGCGTTTAGCAAACACGCTTTGTGGTTTTAGAATAACTAAATACTTGAAGCTGTTATAAACTATATAACAATATACGAGTTTTTAGTGGTTTTGTGTACGACCGTTCTCCAAATCGCAGCCACAGACCTGGAAATTCGCCGGACTTTACGGGAAGTATAGGCTACAGCTTCTCTTTCTACGCTGGTATCTCAGAAGAGTCAGTGCAACTCTTTTAGTTGATCAGTAAATTGTATACCTAGAGTATCTATATTAGACCCATTTGGCCTTTACCGTCTTTGCACATCCAGCTTTTACTATGCCAGAGTTGAGCCACACAGGGTCTAATAATCTTAAAAGTTGTTTATCTTTGTGCGGGTGGGAAACAGACAGCGGGTTTGACGACGAGTTCATTTTGGACAAGGACCCGGGGCAATCAATGGTGGGAGACGAACAGACGCCTCAGTGGAACTCTCTGCTCTCGATTTGCCAGTATTCTGTCAGCGAAGCAGAAATCTCGACAAGACAACTGTTGGATCTATCTCAAGAGTGGTTTCAAAATGATTTGATTTCTCAGACAATATCTCGTCAGTTTCCTGACGTTCCTGCAAATCCCAATAGCAATCAAAAAAAGCGCATTTGGGCCATGCAATGGGGCCTCTGTGAGTGGCCCCCAAGCGAGACAAGCCACCCACGAGGAGGTCGTGAAGGTGCTGATGATCGTCATAAACACAACAGACCGTTAAAGAGGTACAGAAACTCGAGACGAAATAAAAGTCCTTTAGAATTCCAGCACGTGGGTGATTTTAAGGACTACATACAGCAGTATAGAGAGAAGAAATCTGAGAAAGGACCAACTAAGCCAGGAGATTCCCACGCCTCTGTGAGACCAAAAAGACGAGTAAAGGTGTTAAGGTAAGAACAATTGAACCTCTATAGGTTACATGATACAGTTTCATTTCCCATTTTTTAACGTTTTGATTTGTGGCTAATTACCTAAATCTCGTTAAGACTTTTCCTTACCATTTTCAAATAGATCAACACATGAGAAATCCTTTACAACCAAATAAAGTTGACATAGTGCATGTCGGTTTCAAGCTACACACAATTTAACATGGGTACCGCCATTTTGACAGTTTTACTCTTACTAATTCTAAGTCAGACTTTGGTATTTTCAAAATTGGGTGAACATTAGAAAGACACACAAAATCTGTTATCAGGCATTGATTGAAAGCTTAAAGTATGTACAGTAGAAGTGTGTTAGTTTCAATCCAATATTCAAATAACTCAGATACCAAACTATCATTATGTAAGCCACCTCCAAGCTCCAGCATACCCGAAGTCAATTTTCATTGGCTGAGAAAACACAAACTGGGTGTTGTGACCTATATGTCACTGATATCAATAAGAGGGAAAATCCCAAAGATGCAAAATAAACGCGCTTATATATTCTGTATCTCTGCTTGGCCCGGTTGAAACGAACCGTGTTCCACTTTGGTCGAGACCACTTGATTGGCGCCGTTTATATTTGTCAATCACATAGCAGTACCTGGACCCTGTTTCACAAAGCGGCGTAGCGTAAGTTTTTACCTAAATGCATTAGCAACCCATACTGTAGAGATACGTTAGTATGAAAGTTAAGCGAAAAATACATCTACGCCGCTTTGTGAAACAGGCTCCTGGCAACTCGATCGAGTGAAAAATCTACAAAAAAATTGTTAAATTTTTAAGCTTTGTAAAACCTAAAGTGACTACTTACAAACCTTTTTAGTTACTCGCAAGACTGAACACCTATTCTTTTCTGTATAGAATACGCTCGGTCCGCCATGCACACCCTCTCTACTGATACTGCTAACACGTCGTATTCAAAGTAATGTATTAAAAGCTTAGATTTTATTAAAGAAATTTTGTTTTCGAAAAATAATACATACATTGCACCCCCTCTCCCCTTCCCCTTAAACATACCAACTCGTACGTCACGCACCAATGGATTAAAAGGGTGCAATGCTGCTTTAGATTATGAAGACGAAAATAATTTTATACCAGCATATACTTTATAAAATACAGAAATATATTTAGCTTGCCCTGTGAACTTAAACTAATCACTTCCAATATAAGCACTAGTAGTGTCATTCAGAAAAGGAATCGATTCCCATCTCAACCCACAGAAAAATTAAAAAAACTCTGAGTGGATTTTTTTTCTCGATGGCCGTTATGTGGAAGAGTTGCCAGGTACTCGTCGAAAGTCTGGGCTTTGTTCCGGGCAGAGACCGGTTTCTTCCTCCTCTAAACCTTTGAAACGTCGCCATATAAGTGAAATAATCTTGAGAACCGTGTAAAACATCAATCAAATCAATAATTTTGCCAACAGAAGAAAGTGCCGAAATATTGAGATAACATGATTCTTATGGTTTTTTTAGTGACACTTTAGTGACACTACCGGTGTATTATACAATAACTGATTAGTGGAAAAAATGATTTGTAATATGTTTCAGTTCAGTAGCCGAGGTGACAGATCTGTCAACACTTGTTCCCAACACCGATCAACAAACGGAACATCCGAAGTGAGTAGACAATTTTCCTTTACGCCACTCTGAAAAAGATGGCTGCGCTTTCAGGTTTATATGAGAACGAAAGCGGGTTATTTCATTGATTACTAGAGAAATATCCCCTATTCTGGTATTCTCGTACCCTATACAATGCAGCTTTTCAATTATCCGTCAATAAAGGACCAGACAGCGTGACCACAATAAGCCCACACGACGCTAACGGTTGTTCTCAATGAACTATATGGGCGAATTCGACACCCTGTTCTCGTGTTACCCGAGTGCAATGTTCTCGTGTCGGCTGTCTCGAACACGTTGATTGTTCCCGTGTTACCCGAGTACAATGTTCGCTTGGCTCGAACGTATTCGCTGTTCTCGACTTACCCGAGTGCAATGTTCTGTTGATTCGAACAGGAAAGTGTTTACTCACATCCCAATGTGTGGTTTATTTTGATATGGCTCTTCAAAGATCGTGTATTTAAATATGCTCTTTGACGACAAAGAGCCCGAAGAGCGCAACGAGGAAACTGTTATTGTTATGTCAGTCTTGCTATTACATAAATCTAAGCGTAGTTGTGTAATGGGTTATGTTGAAAACGTTGTTTCCTCCATGTCAGGAGTTGAATTTTCGCGATATTTTCATCTTTCAACTGGGACATGATCGTACATGATGATACATGATGATCTATTACCGAAAGCTCCCGGTGGAAATTTGAAAGCAATATCCCCTTCTAAACAACTTTTCTTTGGTAGGTATATGGCAAACCAAGACTCAATGCGAGAGTTAGCCATTCTCTTTGGTATGTCGGAAAGCGCAGTTCACAAAATCATAAGAAATGTATCAGATTCGCTTTGTGGGAAAAGAAAATCTTTTATTAGATGAGAGAGAGAGATTGCTGGTGGCTTCCAAGAAATCTCTGGATTTAACGGTATAGTGGGTGCAATTGACGGAACTCACATACGCATGTTGAATATGCCTGGCGGAAATTCGCACTATATTAACAGAAAGAAGTTTCCTTCTATCCAGCTGCAAGTCATTGTTGATAATATGATGCTCTTCATATGACGGCCGAGAAGGGACATAGCGTTATACATACTCAACCAGGCTAAATCGAAATCTAAGGCGCGATTAAAAATATATTTATTTTCGTGTTATACTTTATGAAATTGGCTCACTTGCTATGTAAAACACGATGGAAACATTGCGTTTTACTTACTAAACCGCCTATATTTTGATCTCAGAAACACTATGGAAATGCGATGGTAAACATCGCGTTTTCATCGTGTTTCTCAGTCGAATAAAGTTTGGTTCTATACGTATTTTGCGATAGAAGTTAGGATCGAGAGGATTATCACTGCAACTTACTGTATGAATTGGGTTTTGAAAGAAAATCACAAACGCGATGGTAAAGCGATGGTAAATATTAAACATCGCTTTACCATCACATTTTTATCGTGTTTGTGAGTAAGATTGAAGAAAGATTTGAAAGTAAACCGCGGTGTCCCTTCTCGGTCATCATATCTTCACCAACGCATATGTTGGTTGGCCAGGTAAATGGCCATTCTTGTCTTTGTTCTGAGAAAGAAAGTCATTGTCCGACACCAAATTACAAATGGAAAGCGAAATAAATGATTACATATTTGTTATTTTAAAACAAACCTTAGTTTTGTGACGTTATAATATATACCTACATCAACAAGATTTTTCGGAGGAAAAGGTTAATATTGTTGAGCAGAAAATGGGGAGTGTGTATTTGCCCATATTATTCGATGTTATCACTTAATAAAACAGGCCTTCACTCGTCGCCTTTCATCAAGGCGGCTGATAAATATGTTTTCTTCGCCCGTTATCACGAGCAGCCATCTTTGTTCTTGGTACTCCTCAGTCACACCCCGGATAGGTGGGGAGTGGAAATCTTGTTCGCGAACAGTGTTCTTGTATCCGCACTTGCCATTCGTGACCGTGTTCTCGTGTTATCTTAACACGAGAACAGGGAGTCGAATTCGCTCTATGAGTGGAATGGAGGTCACGTGGTATATGATTTGCCTCGAATGCCGCCATTACTAGGAGATAATGCAATAGCGATCCAGATATGTTTTGCACGCGCGCTTCAACTATCAATGGCGGCACAGTTTACAAAGTCAGATCCAAACCAGCCAATGAGACGTGTCCATTCCACGCATATAGTTCATTGGTTGTTTTATAGTTGGTCCACGATCAACTGTAAACGTTGGGTTTTGATCATTTTACTCATCATTATGGTAATTAATGCTGGTAATTAACGAATGATGGGTTCAGTGTTGTATAACGGCTGACATTGTGCAGGTCAATCGTCTGTTGAGTGTTGGCCTATTGTCCGTAAGTGGTTATCTGAATGCCGTCAAATAGTATCCTCCGCTGATCAAACATCTTTTTGGCAATGGGCAACGATGGTCTTGGCTTTTCATAATGTCGACGATTACATGACAAACGTCGGTCCGACATCAAACCACCGATAGGTGTAATGTTAGTCTAACGTTGGGCCACTGGTGAAGAGTGAACCAGTTGCCGACAACAGAAAGGCCAACTAGTGAGTACGCCACCCTGTTACGAACACCTAACCAATGATTATACCACCTCAGCGTTGGGCTCTGGGTGACCGACGCTTAGCCTAATATAAAATGACTCACGATTCCGAACGAGGACCAACGCTTTTCCAATCCAGTACAGCAAACCTTACGCCATAATAGGGTCACCTAAATGTCAACTAGTTACACACGTTTGGAAAATGATGACGGACTTATGAATAGCCTATCGCCAAATAAACAACCATGGCAACCTTGGCCCAACATTAGCTCCGCGTTGAACACCCATTCATTCGGCAACAAATGCAACCGTGTCACTAGAAATCCAACGTTGATCAAATGTTGGTAACGCTAACATCGACCGTCTCTAAACTTACCAATTTAGCCAACCATTTGTTAAAAGTTGAATCAACCCTGGTCAGCTAACTCCAACCATGACAAAATACCAATGTTGGCCCAAAGTGTCTGCGCTGTTCCGAACACTGATCAAAAACGGTATATTCCTAAAACACAATAATCTCACTAAAAACCCGATGCACTGATTAAAAGTGAACTCTTCGGATAGATACATTAAGTTTTGTATTAGAGATATTTAGGCCTACTATCCACCTGGTTTCAAAGAGTTTGAACTTTTCTATTTTGTTTTTATTTATGATCCATATACACTTAGTTCACTATATTAGAGAACCTTGGTATGAACTGCACATTGATAAAGAAAGCATACTTTTTTTTAATTTTCTCTGGCAGCATAATGAAAAGTATTAACAGAATGTAAAAAATAATGTTAATAAGAATAATGTTTCATTTACAGGGGTTCAAAGTCCTGTACCAGTTCGGAGAGCAGTCCCAGTGAGTTAGAGTCGAGTCCACTGAAGATGGAGATCGCTAAACAGTTCATGGATGGTACAAAGGGGCACGGTATCTGCAGTAAAGGAATGGCTGTGTTCAGACGAGGGGTTAGTCTGAACCCGTTACAGAAACCTATCCCTGCTGATTTGAGCTTTGACATCAGATCTGCAATGGGCCAGGCTAGGAAAGAAGAAAGTCGACGAAAGAAGGGTCAAGATAGATACCTCAACTTATGTAGTCCGAAAGAAGGACAATTCCGCGTCTTTCAGTCCGAGAAAAATGGTAAATCCGTGGAATCCTTTGGTCGATCGTATATTGACCTGCGGAGATATCAAACAGAAAGAAGAATGTCAATGTCTTTACTTAAAGAAGTCCAGGTTATTGGTTTTCAGACTCGCGGCGACTCCAAGACACGACAGCAACTCGCGGACAGCACGAGCGAGGATAAAGCCACTTCCGGTAATGGCCGCGACACTATGGCGTCAATATCCAGTATCCGTTTCCCGACTTCTTCCTTTCAAACCAAACCAGGTTCTTTATTTCTAGGTTATTGTTTGTCTCAGCTCACCAACAGCAGTGCAGAAGACGCCGATAAAAATGAACACGTACTGGCAGCTTACAAACTTAAAGGTCGCCAGCTTCACGGAGAGACATTGTCTCCTCGAGCTCCAAGAACAAAACTTGACCTTTCAACTGCGAGGTCAGAGGCCGAAGAACATCCCGATTTAACTGTCAAAGAGATCGACCTCAACATGAAAGCTGGGGTCAAACTTGGAGTCAAAGGTCAAACCTTGGACTTATCTGTAAACCAAACCCCCAACAACTCGCCACCATTAGGGATTTTTGATATACCTGTTTAAATACATAATTAGCTAGATTTATTTGACCATGGTCGGGGGTCGACTGTGCCCAATAAACGACGAGGGACACGGGCCATTTTATCGAAATTCTTAGTCGCCAAAGGTCGGGCGTTTCTTCCAGGGAAAGGACCTGGCTTCCTCTCCACTAAACCTGGCATCGCGGCCAAATAAGTGAAATAACTTCGAAAAGGCCGACGGCGTAAAACATTCATCAATGAATCAAATTTTATCCTATCATTCTGAACTTCCATATTTGACATCCGGAAGGTATGTATTTTTGATATCTTAACGATATCATTCCAACATAGCAATCTTAGTCCTAACTATCAAATGCAACAGGTCTTCGTTTAGAACTAGGCCTACACGTGACATTTTATGTTGAGAGCCCCGGACCTTGGACGAGTACCTGGCAACCCTTCCACATATATGGCGACCGAGAGAACAATTTACTCAGAAATTTCGAAGCATTTCACCAGGTGGCCACATATGGGATTTTGCTACTGTAAGTAGTTAACTTTATGAAGCATTTATGTTCTACAGAAAGAAAAGTATACGTGAAATGATCGATCACTATCAACACTTAAATAAATGCAGGGCTTAACTCCCTTGTCTGTCTTCTACGTAAGTTTTTCTGGGGGGGGACGAAAATTGTCACTTTCTTTTCCCATGATTCTATGGGGTTCAATCTCAGTCTGCCGATATTGTTGCCAAAGCTGAAGATGCGTAAGCATTATCAATGTACTGCAAAGCGTTTCAGAAAATTCTACTGACTTAGGCCAAGCTCCTGTCAGTCGTAAACCTAATGGAACGTCATGGGTTTTAGTTTATTACAACAACTTATGATGGGGTATAAAGGTCTAAATGATAAACCCCATTTATAACACAGTTAGAAACTTGTCTCCATGGTTATTTTAGACAAGAAGATTTGACCTGTGCCTGTGTGTATTAGTGTTCACAAACATAAATAAATGCACACGTACATCCATTCATTCAAACCATCCGTTAGTTGTCTCTTTTGATAAAGCAGTCGCAAAGTTCAAAGACAGTAGGGTCCATGGTTGTACCCCTAGACAATGATTCTACGTAACATTTTGATCCACAGAATACCGACAATTTACAGTTAGTGAAGCGACTACATCGTCCCACACATTGACTTCTAGTTTCTCCGCCGACAACTTTTCTAATTTTTTCGTTGAAATAACCGGATGAGAAGCAGTTATTGTAAGACAGTCTGAAGAAGTAGTTATCCGAAAGCTTTCCTTCGGGAGTAAGAACAAAAATGAAACACCAACCAACGAAACACAGAACCTCAAATCGATAAAAACGTTTCATTTTGTGGAACCCTTAAAAATAATCCGTATGATAAATAAAATGTCTCGCTTTAAACAGTTTATTTAGTTATGCTCCCACGTGAAGAGTCGGGCAGTTTTGCATGAACATATTCTGGGTTCCAAATTGATAATTCCTTCAACAATTGAAGAATTTGCCTTGTGTGTTGTAAATTCCACGTACAGATTAGAATTGTTGATCTATACACAGGCATAGAGGTAGTTCATAGCTGTTTAACGAACATAAGATTGGAGACAGTTGGGCTCTTCCGAAAGAAATGCTCACCAGCATGTTAACTGAGGAATTTTACAGTTAATAAAAACAACTGTTGGTGATGTACGTTCAACTTTATTTAGTTGAGCCGAACCTTGTGAAAGAAACTTCCGCTAAATGCGACGCCATCAATTGAATTCACAATCGGAGACCACATTGATGTGTTAAACCGACAAGGGGGTATCCTTCATTCGTCCTATCCCAATAGAGATGACTCGCGTATCTATCTGTGACACGGGCTTAGCTTGTTTGCTGTGACCAGCCATGTTTGATATGTTAAAGTATGCACCAGGTCGGCTTCTCATCTTAACATCGTACGCATGTAATTGTTGCCACCTATGACAAAACCGAATTAAATTACGTTGGCAACTTCTACATCTGGTTACACAATCGATCTCCGAAAAATTTAATTAAATCAAACTGGCAACTTCTACATCTGATTACACAACTAGTCTAAGAAATGATGTCCGCCGTCAAAAAATATATTGACTATAATGCCTTGTCAAAACGCACGAGCCTTGTTCCTGTAGGGGAAGGTTTAGTACGTGAAGACTGGCGGGTCGTCCCGATTGACCACGCCTCCACTTGATCGTGTTTACTTTCTCCTCGAGGATATCTCAATCCTGAAAACAGAATCAATGTTGACTTTCATTCATCACCAGAAGGCTTACGTAGAAATTGGTTAGATAAGTGTTTTCGGCTTTTTGCAAAATCAAATAACAACGTACAAAAAATCAATGATATTCGCCACCTATACCATAGTAAACAATGGCACTTATTCAAGAGATGAAATGACTACGTGTATAATATTTGTTCCCTGGCATTTCAAAACATTTAAAAGACATTCAGGCTATTGGCATCGATTCCATACAGACAATATACTATAAACTAGATCCCTGTTCAGTGTTGTTGGCGTGGCCATTGATAAAGAGGCTTTTAGTGGTAAGATGGCGTCGGTTTACACAAGAGCACCATAGACGTGTCTGGAAGATTATAGTGTAAGGCACTTGGAAAAAACAGGCTTATACGTATTCTAAGTAAAGGAGACATTGTGCAAATTATAATTTAGATGAACATAAACACTTGACAATCGAAAATTAGGCCTATAGACGTATATATGAGTTCAAATGAGGAGCGAATTCCCTCCAATCCTTTCTAGTTCTTTACAAGGTAATTATGAAAATTCCGTAACGAATAGAGCACGAATAGCTTTGTGAAGGTCCAATTAGGAATGATACATAGATGTTATTTTACATTAGCTTAAAGGCACACTTGCCGCGAAAATCAGGAATATTGTTTACATTAAAAAAGAAAGTCCGTTTTCTGTATTTTTCCCAGACAATATAAGTTAGGAACTTTCTATTTTTACCAAAATTTAAAAGTTTGGACGTCACTTTGTATTTTTAATTTGAATTTAAAAATTTGAATTGTTAGGTGCCCGTCACGTAAACAAACCACACTGCCCCCTATTGGCGATTGTATGTTTCAGTCGAGTGAGTGAACTAACGGCACAGTGTAATTTAACGTAGGCCTATTTATCTGAGAAATACAGACTGACGATCGGTTAACAGCGACTGGAAAAGCCTGCTGATGATTGTTTGAGTGTAAACCACAGATAAAAAGGCCTGAAATGAGGGTAATCCAACACGAAAGTTGACCGACACTGATCGTTGTTGTTGTAATTAGGCTTCGATTCTTCGTTTGTTTTTCACCCCATTTCTACATTCTTAAGCTAACTAGACATGTTTTATGTGTCCTATGTTTAAGTTTAGTGGTATTAGTCGTACTAAGCTCATGTAAATTGGATTTCTTAGCAAATTTAAACAGGCTACGGCGGAAAGTGGGCCTTTAACTGTCAAAGTACTAAAACTTCCAGAGGTACTCTTTGTCTATACCTTTCAAAAGAACATATAATTGAATTATTTTTTTACTTTTCGTCCGAACAAAAAGGAAGATTCCAATAATGTAAGACAGACCTTCCATAGATTTGGTGCGGGTTCGAATCCCACTCAGACCAAATGAGAAAAAAAAATGAAAAATTGTGAGTGGATTTTACACTGGTTGCCGTATGTGGAAGAGTTGTCAGGTACTCGCCGAAAGGCAGGTGTTTCCTCCGGGCAATGGGCCTGATTTCCTCCCCTACCTCTCCTGCCTGACAAAGCCGCCATATAAGTGGAGTGCGGAGTAAAACATCAATCAATCAATCGGCCGTTAATGTCAAGGGGATCGATAAGAACTAGCAAGCTGCTATGATGACTGTATGATACGAACAAAGCTGTGACGTAATGAAATGAATGCCAGGATTTCTCGCCGCGCCAAGACTGAAACTAAATCCTTCGTCTGTAGTTAGATAAAGTCAGGAAAATAATAATGTATACAGTTAGGTCACTCACACACTTCATATAGCATTAGGGGACCTCGGTCGTCCAGTGGGTTAGAGTGATCGTCCCTCATCACACTCAGACCAAATGAAAAAATGACAAAAATTATAAGTGGATTTTTCCCTAGGTCGCCCTAGAGAAGAATTGCCAGGTACTCGCTGAACGTCGGGGCATGTCAAAACCGACCGGTAGCTAGCGATTATAGCCGATGGGCCGACCGGTAGCTAGCGACAATAGCCAATGGGCCGACCGGTAGCTAGCGACAATAGCCAATGGGCCGACCGGTAGCTAGCGACAATAGCCAATGGGCCGACCGGTAGCTAGCGACAATAGCCAATGGGCCGACCGGTAGCGAGCGACAATAGCCAATGGGCCGACCGGTAGCGAGCGACAATAGCCAATGGGCCGACCGGTAGCGAGCGACAATAGCCAATGGGCCGACCGGTAGAGAGCGACTATAGCCAATGGGCCGACCAGTAGCGAGCGACAATAGCCGATAGGCCGACCGGTAGCGAGCGACAATAGCCGATAGGTGTTCCGACTGCGTTAATAGCCAATCGAAACAAACTTCGGCTGTCTTCGCTCGCTACCACCATATATTTACGGCTGAAGGCAAATGGCGACATGAAGTGATTATAAACAAATTTTACTACTGACGAAAAGAGAAAATAAAAATAAATTAATTAGATACTAATATCGTCTTGAAAGATATTTATTTAATATTTCATTTAGCCCGGTAAACAACATGTTGTATGACACTAAGAAGACAGACAACATTTGAGTACATATCAGGAATCATCAAATACTTTAATTATGACTGGTCGAGGCTGAAAGAGACAAACAGAGTGTTTCGGTCCCTTACATTATCACTGTCACACTTTTGTTTGGGCCTCTAAATTGTTCGTTTCGCGCTTCCTTTTGGTCGGCATATTCAAAATGACCGCAGTCTATCAGAGGGTCATTCGCGTGCGTTAATCCCCGAAGTTTCCGATTGTGTCCGTAGCCAGTCGGAACTTCCTTTGGCTATCTTCGCTCGCTATCGGTCGGCTTTGGCACGCCTCGGACAGTCTGCGCTTTTTATACGGTAAATCAACGTATTTTGGGGCTGAAAAAAATGGCGTCGAAAGTAAATATCAAAATATTTTACTACAGGCGAAAAAAGAAAATAAATATAAATTTATTAAATGCTAATATCATTTAGAAAGATATTTTTTTATATATTTTATTTAGCCCGGTTAACCATATGTTGTAGACAGTTGCAGTTTCGGTACATATCAGGAATCCCCCAATGCTTCAATTATATAACTGATCGAGGCTGAAAGTTAACAAACCGAGTGTTTTGGTCCCTTACATTATCACGGGGACACTTTTGTGGGGCCCTAAAGAGGATTTGGGAATTGTACGCTTCACTGCTACCTATTTGGTCGCCATATTAAAAATGAACTGCAGTCTATCAGAGGGTATTTCACAAACGTAAATCCCCGAAGTTCCAGACTGTGTCCGTAGCACGTCAAAGACGATCGGTAGTGAGCGAAGACAGCCGGTGTGTTCCGAATGCCGAGTGGCATGCCAGCCAGGGGCCCGTTTCACAAAACAGTCACATCGCAAACGACGCATAGTTGCCAATGGATACCATAGTGAAGAGATACGTCATGACAACTGCGATTGATCGCACTTTGCGATGGATTCGTGAAACGGGGCCCAGTGTCGCCTTATACCTTGGGACACATCCTCGGACCCCAGGGTTGAAATCAGCAAAATGAGCGTGAGTGTAATTTGGAATCGTGGATTCAGACAATGCTTAGGACAGTACTTCTCCATCACCGATTCGTTGTTAACATAATACACACGAACGCTACGGACGGTAGCCATTTGTAAAATAGGAAGACTCCTGAATGGCGGAGAATACAAAACATGGCCGCCGTGACCGCGGGAAAGTGTTCCAACCAGCTCTAGATATGGATGTTATGCAATAACTCTGGCCTATAATTCGATAAAAGGGGAATGTATATCAAGACAGAAAAGGTTGGCCATTCATTTTAAGACATTTATTGTATCGGTAAATTTTTTTTCGAAAGAAAACAGCGTTTACTATAATTAAATACACACGATGCATAGAATGCGTTTCAAAGAATATCTGACTGCTTTATACAATATCCCAAAAGAGGTCTGTCCAAAATCAAATTCTAATGTAGGTATTTACAATCCAGCATTTTCACAAAGTGTAGTCACATATCTTATTCAATCGTGCCCACATGCTTACCTCCCCTTCGCTTCAGAGTTAAGTCTCGCATGCGAAGATAAACTTCTCTGTTTAGATTGATATCTTACTATCCGCGAGGAATCAGATAACTTGGGTCGGTTACGTCCGACAATCGCAGTCAACAAAAGTTATGGGATCCCAAAGCTTGCCCTTGACTCCCTCGACATAGCAAGTTTTCAGTTTGGGACAAAACATTAGGAGATGGCAGTTAAACATACGTCCGCATCTGGCAGCACAAGTCAGCAATGTATTGGCTTGCACTTTCTGGAACATGGTGTTGGCAAAATCGGCTTCACGGCAAGCATCCGACGACAGGCGGTGGAAATATTCTGACAGTACAACGCCCGGACGCGGAAGTTCTTTGGCGAATGTTGTCTGTGAAATAAGTATAACACATATAACAAGGCGGCAATATATTCCACGAACCATTATGTTTGTTCGAGAACTCTCCAAATCCGCCATCAACGCTTTGTTATCCACCGGAACACATCCCGTAATCCGGGTCCAAATGTTTATGTACTAAATAGTACTGGTCGGCCTATAGGGGTCCAGTGTGTGCCGAGAAAGACAGTCCCATAAAATATTTTTTACAAATCAAATCGTCTGCAATCAAAGCTTACTTCATTATCCTTTATACATCTCTCACCAAATACCATCTATCATCTCGATCTATAAGCCTACTAAATTGTACTGATATATTATATTTTTTAACACCATAACACACAGGCACACGGAAAATCTTCTTGTCTAAAATAACCACGGATACGGATATATATAGATGTCACTTAAGAATTGCTCACGTTTTTCCCAACTTCATTCATCGTCTCTATCTAGTCGCCATAGTTCTACGTTCCTCAATTTGTACATGCTGTAAGAATGTGTTTGTTTCGACTGACAGTGCTTCAGCGAAACCACACTTATTGCATTGTGTATCCTAAAATTGGGACGATGACGTTATTTCATTGTTCAAACTGCCGCAATGAACCGTGGAATATCGTTCAAAGTGACGAGTTTGTTTTGCAGTAGAAAAGGGTCGCCTTGATCGATTGAACTAGATCAATCGAGTCCACTCCAAATTGTTCACCCGAAATGTCTAATGGAGATATTGTCTTGTTATACGCGGATTGATCTGTATGGATCTTTGTGTATCAAACAAAGCTGATATAAACCGAGATTTTGCGTATTGTTTGCAAGTCGTTCACAAGAAGTTATGCCGTTATCTGAAGAGTATAATTGTCATCGATGTCTTTTTCCAGTGTAACGAATTAAAATCCCTTCACTGTTAGTCCGTATCGACTGCTGCTCATAATATTATCACAGGGGGAGGGGGGACAAATAATTCCGCGGATATGTTACAAGACAAAATATTTAACGAGAAATTAATAAAATACCAGAAGATTTAATGTACAAATTTTGGTTTTTATTAATAAATAGAGTAACGTATTTACAGACAAATATTATAAAAGCAGTGAAAAGAAAACGTAAATCCAAAATACTTGCAAAACTTTCGAACAGTTCTGAAATAGAAAACTATAGTCCGCGGACTCATGGCGACTACTTTATTAACGTCATAACATGACGGCATATCTACATGTATAGTGGCTGATTTGTGCCACGTTCTCGCGTTTTCGTTAAGAGAATTATCTCGCCGCGAGAATGTGAAAACTCGAAAATTTGCCAAAAGTGCTTTATTTATGCCTTTTCGTGTTCTCGAGTTTTCGCCGCGAAATAAAGCTAAAATCTAGCCGCGATAATGTGGTAACACTCAAACAATATATAATCTCGCCGCGAGAATGCGAAAACAGGAAAATTAGCCAAAAGTGTTTTTGTGCCATTTCTGGTTTTTGCCGCCAGAACGAGAACACAAGAAATAAATTAAAATCTCGTCGTTAGAATGTGAAAACAAGAAATAAGCCAATAGCGTTCTTTTTGTGCCTCTGCTTTTTTGTGCCACTATAATCTCGCCGTGAGAACGCGAAAACAAGAAAACGAAAGTAACTTGCAAGCTGCTTGCACGTGTGTCTATACTTCCGCCTGAACGGTTTGTTTTCGTTTTCGAAATACAGAACAATAAAATTACCTACGGTAAGTTTTGACTTAGTTCATTTATCTGAATGATAAACTTGTAGCCGTCAGTGATGGGAAGTTAATCTACTTCCGCTCTCTCCACTTTCGTTTTCCTCGGCAAAAATAAAAAAACGAAAGTAAGTTTATTTTCTTGTTCTCGTGGGGAGATTTAGAATTATTTCGAATTTTCGCTGCGAGAATGAATGACACGAAACAACCAGTTTTGACAAGTTTTCGTGCTCTAGATTTTATTTTTTTGCTCGCATTCATGCGACGAGATTTTAAATTTATTTGGCACAAATAAAGCACATTTGGCTAATTTTCACATTCTCGCGGAGAGATGCTATATTTTTTTCGTGTTTTCGCTTTTATTTCGTATTCTCGAGTTTTCGCCTCCTAATTCTCGCAGCGAAAACGCGAAATGGCACAAATCAGCCACCATACAAAACACCCTTGTGAAGTCAATTTTTATCGTTCATTCGGGATGTCATTCATTTGTAGAAAAACTTTATTTGCGAAGTTTTAGAGCTAAAATTTCGTGTTTTTTTATTTTTATTTTCGCTTCGGACCGAAAAGAAAATAAGAAAACACGAAGGCGAAAATTGCAAGAATAAGGAAACATGAAAGTAATAAATCACGAAATAACGACCCTACGCTTTTGGTGCCATTCTTAATCTCTTCGTTTCACCTAAACGCGAAGTTTCAGAAGGAAGAAAATTCACGTTTTCTTACTTGTGCTTTGAGTCTTGGTCAAATTTCATGCGAAATTAAGAGATTAAGAACGGCACAAATGAGACGCTGGGCTTTTCTTGTTTTCTTTTTCTCGCAATTTCTTGTTTTCGCCTTTGTGTTTTCCTATTTTCGCTTAGGTCCGAAGCAAAAATAAGAAAACATGAAATTTTAGCTTTAAAACTTCTTGTTTTCTTATTCTCGCCTTTATTTGACCTAACTATTGCGATAACCACATGCATGTACGTCCGTCAGCAACTCGCAAATACTCAATTAAAGTGTACGTTATCGTCCTATTCAGAACATCACCAAAGGGTTCTTATTGATCTATACAAGTGTTTATTTCCTAAAAACATATTTGGAAAACCAGAAGGTCCAATAGTTTTTTTTTCCGTAAACGTAATATGTTTACGGACAAATCGCCATTTCTCTAGAGGTCCATGATAAATATCGGAGTCTATCAGAGCTCCATCATAACAAACAAATCATTTAGAAAAGAAGCAAAACAACAAACTCCTTCAAAATGAAAGCACAACACCGACATCTTTAATGGTTCAAGCATTTAACACCGATATCCTTATAAACGTAGGCATAACACCGACATCCTTATAAACGTAAGCATAACACCGATATCCTTATAAATGTAGACATAACACCGATATCCTTATAAATGTAGACATAACACCGACATCCTCATAAATGTAGGCATAACACAGACATCTTTATCAACGTAGGCATAACACCGACATCCTTATAAACGTAGGCATTACACCGACAGCCTTATAAATGTAGGCATAACATCATATATACATTTACCAAAGTCCATGGTTATTTTCGTCAGAAACATAAACACCGACATCTTTATAAAGTCCATGGTTATTTTATTCAAAAACATAAACACCGACATCCTCCAAAACGCAGCTGAAGCCTGTAGACTCTAGGCATAACATTGAAATTGTGTTATAATACAAGCTAAATATATACCGACATCTTTCACAATCACGAATATTTGTCTTTCAACGTTCAAGCAAAACACCGACATCCGGCCGTTTCAACAAGAATTTCTCCTTTCGTTGGTGATTCGATGAAACACTGTCGCGTTTCCCACGTTTTCCCACATAAAACCACAACGTTACATTTCCTGGACCGTCCGCATCTGGCGGAACATTTCATAGGATTTTTGGCTTTGATCAGTAAATATCTCCGCGTAAAATGACCAGCTGTTTGACAAGCTCTAAATGAAAACTTTGAAAAGTATCGAGTTTGAACCACTCCAAGAAAACGTTTCTGAGTCGACGCCATGGTAAAAAACAACAACAACAAGGAAACGACAGCGTGTACGGAAGCCATTTTATGGAAATGTTTTGAAGCTTCCTAAGTCTTCTTCGCTGTCAACATCATTTTAATTGTCAAGTGAATTCTTAAACATCCAATGTCGCTTTAAGTCGTCACATTTTTTTTGTAAACAAACGCACACAGTCACATACAGCCAAGAGTTTTAAACAAACGCACACAGTCACATACAGCCAAGAGTTTTAAACAAACGCACACAGTCACATACAGCCAAGAGATACTATCTTCAGTAACGTTCGTCTACCACTGACCGATGAATTCTTCCTCATAGGAAGAGCCAGAAACTATTTTTAGCTCTTAATCGGATTTAGAAGTTGAAGTAAATGAAAAGAACGATGTCATTTTGTGGACAACAAAGGAAGTACCCATGCGATTCAACTAACGAGAAGTATATAAAAAGTCAAGTTTCCTCTGTTGTACGCACATGTTGGCCTCTGCGAACAAGCCAGATAAAAACGTCTGCTTGGTTGAAGATCCAAGGATCCTGAAGGCGGTTAAATTTCTCTTGTAGCACGTTTTAATGATACCAAAACAAGTCTTGGTGTTCGCTTTTCTCCATTTGAAGGTTTAGTTCTCCGTAATCACCAAAACGAATGTCAGTTGTAATAAAAAAGGCCAGAGTTCAAGTTGACTAAATGATTTCATTGATGTCCACAAATTCTCCCTAAAAAGTTGTCCCTTATATCAATGCTGGAGAAGCCTGGTGGTGTCATTTTAGTCCAAGTTTTGAACTTTTGGACTAAATAAAATCGTTTGCACGTCTTGGCCTCTGCTAGAGAATCGCGTTGAAGTTGGCCCTATTTACTTTGTCGCACATACCGACGACAGTCTTCGGTGAATAAATCCCCTTCAGGCATGATACTAACATGCAGGGTTCAACTTAATAACAACAAAAGTGTAAAAGGAATGAGAAAGAACCCCTTGAGAACATGACGAAAACTTCGATTGCTAAGTGAAGCCTTGCGTGTTGGGCACAATGTACATTGTTACCAGTAGCTAATAGCAACTGGTTTATGTTGTTGATGCAATTTACCCTCGCCCGATAACAATGGGCTCTAAAACCGAAAGTCTTTCAAATTAACTCAATAAAAAGCCCTTAGGAGATGGAAATTGGGTGGTTGAAGAACTTCCGCCACGTGTTCTCTCTCGTGAGAATAAAGAGCTCAATAATGGCCGGTAATAGATATTACCTGTCCGATAATCCTATCAGCTTGACCCTTGAGATCAGTAGATGAAATGACCTTGAGGGAATAAAAACACTCCAAGCCGACCGGTAGCGAGCGAAGATAGCAGAAGGATGTTCCGAGTGGAAAACTCCCTTATGCCGCCATATATCAAAACAGGACACTGTCATGACCTATCAACTCCAGTCTACAAATATATTGATTTCTGCATCAATCGGATACATAAAACTAATCAAACGATACTATATAGACTAATGAATACCATAGTGCAACTGCACTTTTATTTTATATTTTCGCTTTTAAATATTTTAGTATCAATTAGCCAATAAGCGTGTAATATTTTTATGATAATACGATATTCCATAATTATAAAGTTGCATATAAACTGCCGAATTTTCATAAATTCAGACGCTAACAATAAGTCATGCAGCAATTGAAGTTCATCGAAACTTGAGAAGTATCTGCTCCTATAAGCAGCGGCTAATTCTCCTTTCGTCAAACACATCCGGCGCTACAAATTTAGACAGTCCTTCTTGATACTTACATAGCATCTCGCCAGTAAAAAATATTTGAAAACTCAATGACGATTTTAATACTTACACACGTTTAGGTGTGAGTGTTTTCATTAAGACTGCATTTTCTCTAGTTTAAAGGGTTTGAAGTCACGTGGTACCTTTACCGTCAGTAAAAACTGGTGTGAATTGTTTTAGTAGAAATGCGGAATTCCCGGACATGATTGACCAGCTACCTGGTGGGTGGGTAGCCTGTTTTTGTTTTCACATTGAAATTGATTTATCGAATCAATGAACCAATCAATAAATCAATCAATCAATAAATCATTAAATCAATCAGTCTTTATGTCATTGCCACACAATACCAACTATCCATGATACCGGGCCTATTCCTAATTTAACAATTGCAACCAAAGGAAGGAACAGCATGAAAATATAAAATACAGCCTAATCAATGTTTCCCGAATTGCAGTGATTATTTTCTACTTTCACCCATTTTATTGATTTCATATAATTGTAGTCAGCTCTGGTGTTGTCCAAGTTAAGTGCCCCACATTAACTTTGAAAGGTCATTGACCCCCGGTGGTTCTGTGTGACACCAACAGCTCCTCGGGAACCGATCTAAAAGAATGAACAACTGAATCGCTGTTTAACCGATGTGTCAATTTTGGAAAAGCTTAGACGTCCGGTAAACTGAAATTGAACAAAGTTAGTCCGCAATATGTTGAGTGGATTGAAGGATAAATTCTGATACGCCCGCACGGTTGTGGTACAATCGAGATCTCGCGCCATTCTACGAGATCTTCAACAGGAGACATGGATCTCAACGAATGGCAGAAGGATCAATCTCTATTTTAGATTGGGGTGTGGTATTGATTGATTGATTGATTGGTGTTTTACGCCGCGCTCAAGATTATTTCACTTATATGGCGGCGTTGCCAGTTTTATTGTGGGAGGAAACCGGGCTCTATGCCCGGAGGAAACCCACGACCTTCCGTTGGTAACTGGCAACCATCCCACATAGATGTGGTATTGAAGAAGCCCGTGCTGGCGTATCAGAATTTATCCTTCAATCCACTCAGCATATTGCGGACTAGAACAAAGTATGATAATGGGAAAAGAAAGTGAAAATATGCAATTTGGTTCCTAGGTAGAAGCGGGCCATTTTACTCTGAAGTAGTTTGTATTCTTCATTTATCATCTGGGCCATATTCAATATGGTATTACTGTTCTCAAACACAAATGGAATAATACCTTTTTCACGAGACCTTCTCGATTCCTAGTTCAAATTCAAAGGGTAAACAGTTTGTAAAGCGCATGAATCCCTCAGTCGGATCACACTTCGGCTATCTTCGCTCTCTACCGGTCGGCTTTGCCACGCACGTAAATCTCCGAAGTTATCAGACTGCCTTTCCCTTTCCAAACGTGGTTGTTTGGTATCTTCAGAGGACGTGAGAAGGGGGATTTTTTCAATAGGCATGATTTCGAAATGGTCTTTTACCGAATGACATGGGGTATTGAATACTGTGCCAGGAACACATGTCCAGATCTAATACCAGATAAATGGTTGGCGGCTCTTCGTCGAAGAGAATTCTGAGTTTCTCCTACATATTGATTGCGACATTTTTTCACGTGATAACATGCACGATGTTATAGGAGTCACAATTAAGATTCTCTGTCATTTGCTATTTGTTAAGGGATTGTTCTCCGAAAAAAGTTCCGCCATTCCGTTTTAAGGCACTTCATTGATGTGCCGGAGAGAAATGTTGGGCGGTAATGATACACCCGTGAAGGGAAAGCAAGCGTGTCGGGAGCTGAAAGGGGGGGGGGGAGTGTAATTTATCTAAACGTATCTGATTTGATCCTTCAGAACAACCTAACAAAATACTTCCTGGGGAGAAGAGCCGTAAAAAGAACAGAACAAGGCTGCTTAAAAAAATCATATAAGTGAAATAATCTTGAGTGGAGCTTAAAACATCAATCAATCAATCAATTTATATGACAGGACAGTCACACACACAGAAATAGTCTGGGTTGATTCAAAATCGGTATACGTCAAATTTTCATTACTGAATGTCATGGAACTAACGAAGTTCCAACTATATTTTTTTCTTGTTGAATTTCCATATAACAACATAAATACTTTAACAAACCTTTCATCTTTTTAAAACGCTACATTTCCAGCCAATAAACATGTTTAAAAACATACAACAAAAAGGTAGTCTGGAAAATCCTATCACTGGTATAAAATCATTCTACAAAAACTGAATACATTAAATAAAAACTTCCAAAAGTTAAGAAAACTTTTATCTTACAGGTGATAAATGCAAAACAAATTTAACCATTTGACGAAAATTTCTTAAAACTTATTGATAAAATGTACAAAAGATCACAAAACTTCATAATATATATAATACATAATATAATACTTTAAAATAAAGCTTGCAAATTGAATTCAATATGTCCTAAATTGATATTCACCATCCAGTATCACCCAGAATGAATAAAGCTTGAAATTTGTACAGGTTACATTTTGATCCGAGCCCAATCTTATACAAGGTATATACAGTACATGTAAGTTAGCCCTGATTTTCGGTCTAAGGGTGACTTATTTTATATTTGGCTGGTAATGTGAATCACCCTCTATACAAACAAAAAAAAAAATTCGACAGAGCCCAGATTTCTTGGTTAACAGTAAGTATACATTTTTTTATTCCTAATTTCTTCTTCTAATAAATTAAGAGTGACTGTAACTTTAATAGCATCATTGCCCCAATATAACTTTTAAACGACATAATCTTGAGTGCGGCGTAAAACATCAATCAGTCAATCCCCATATAACTTCTTCAAACTGCATCTGACGGCTTATCTACCTTGTGTAAAATGTTGAGAACATTGAACCTAAAGAGGATGTGGTTTGCACGTTGATTGATTGATTGATGTTTTACGCCGCACTCAAAATTATTAAACTTATATGGCGGCATTGACGGGTTTAGTGGGAGAGGGAACCAGGCTCATTGCCCCATGGAAGCCCTGACCGTTGGCGAGAGATTATTGATCGGAGTCTTAAGCCACACTCAATATTATTCCTGAGGATGAAATGTGATCTGCTCTTGAACAGGGTGCATTAAAAAAGAAAATCCTCACAAAGAATCTTAATTTACAAATACTGACAATCATCCTGATTCAAAAAGGCTAGGAACCTCAGTGGTTCAATCGGTTAGTTCGACACAGACCTTCCATCGATGAGGTGCAAGATAAAATCTCACTCAGCCCAAATGAAAGCTGAACAATTTCTAAGCTAATTTTTCACTTGATCGCCTTATGTTAAAGAGTTGCCAGGTACTTGACAAGGGTCGGGGTTTCCTCTGGACAAAGAGCCTGGTTTCCTCCCTCAGGAACTTTTACTAAACCTGGCAACGCCGCCATATAAAAATAATTTGAGTGCGGTGTAAAACATCAATCAATCAATCAAAAAGGCCAACCTTTTATTGTCCTCGAAATCAGAATATCTTTTTATCAAAACCGTGACTTTAACGTCGTTGATGTGTAATAAAGAGATTGCAGTTCCTCATATAACTCCCAAAATTTTAAGTACCGTATTTCTTCTAAATATTCAGCCATTCTAATGGCCTAAATTTTACATTAAGTCAGACAAAAATGAAGTCGTGGAGATAACCGTTTTAACATACTGCACAAATTTGTTTGGCCTCATTTAGCACATTTCTTTTCTGATGGTCGAATCCTTATGAGGAAAAAAGTGGCTGAATCATTAGAAGAAATACGGCATTGTTGTTTATGTTGGTTTGTAGAATAACTGTCCTGTCTTAAGTCGACGAGATAACTCAGAAAATAACAGTTTCTTTTCCTTTTGAACTTTGGTAAGAACTCCCCTGTTCTCCATGGCCCTCCGTGATAAATAAGGTAGTACGTCATCAATGGGACCAAACGGGACATATTTGTACACAGAGTAACCCTCCTGACCTGAAAGATGAACAAATAAAATTCTGATTAAATTCTAAGCTATTTATAAAAAATGGCCTGAAAATTAACTTTAAAGAACTTAAAGTGGCATGAGCTGCCAAAATTCGCACTTTTTTCATAATTTCTGATCGTCACGACAGTAAGAGGCTTTGAAGGCCATCGAAAAACTAAATGATTGGCGTTGGAATGAGGAAAATCCATACAGTATGTGGTCTGTACGTACCGAAAACGTGTTCCAAAAGTAAACGAAATTTAAATAACCGGGATGACCATTCATTTATTTATTCTTAGCCAAAGTTAGTTCAAAACAATACTTCATCGTACATTTTCGAGACTAGAAGCACTAAAAAGCTTATGAATTATACGTCTAGAGAAAAATAGCCAATAATTTCAACATTCTGTTTTAATGTCAAAATATTTTGGGAGCTCATGCCACTTTAATCAACTTAATTTTAAAAAAAAAACAATTCAAAATTAAAAAAAAATAATTGATATTTTTAAATTGATTGGTGTTTTATGCCCGATCTTTCCAACTTAGAATATATATATATTCCACCAATGGGTCGCGGGTTCGAATCCCACTCGGTCCCAAAAAATTGGAAAATTTTCTGACTTGGTTTTCACTCGAACGACCTATGTGGGATGGTGGCCAGTTACCAACGGAAAGTCGTGGGTTTCCTCCAGGCGTACAGCCCGGTTTCCTCCCACAATAAAACTGGCAACGCCGCCATATAAGTGAAATAATCTTGAGCGCGACGTAAAGCGCCAAACAATAAAATATATAATATACGGGTGAAGTGTGCACTGCTCAAGTAGAAATTAAACATCTAAGATCTTTCCACCTTAAAAAGTATAATGTAATGGTGAAGTGGGCACTACTGACTGCTTAATTACAAATTTTGGTTTAAGTAAAGCTGCTCCATAAAAGAAACTACTCAAGCTCCTGTAAAAGAAAATGTTTTTTTACTTACCTAAAGTAAACGAAACCTGATCACACATTGCTAATAGCTGACCAAAACAAATCACTTTATCAGACGGTAAAATATCATGCTCTTTCATCCTAAAATACAAAACAAATACAAAGAATTTTAAATGTTTTTCAAGTGAAGACATAAGGGGAGACAAATCTGTGTCACAATGATAGGGGGAGATAAATCTGTGTCACAATGATAGGGGGAGATAAACCTGTGTCACAATGATAGGGGGAGATAAATCTGTGTCACAATGATAGGGGGAGACAAATCTGTGTCACAATGATAGGGGGAGACAAATCTGTGTCACAATGATAGGGGGAGACAAATCTGTGTCAAATGACAATGATAGGGGGAGATAAATCTGTGTCACAATGATAGGGGGGAGACAAATCTGTGTCACAATGATAGGGGGAGACAAATCTGTGTCACAATGATAAGGGGAGACAAATCTGTGTCACAATGATAAGGGGAGACAAATCTGTGTCACAATGATAGGGGGAGATAAATCTGTGTCACATGACAATGATAGGGGGAGATAAATCTGTGTCACAATGATAGGGGGGAGACAAATCTGTGTCACAATGATAGGGGGAGACAAATCTGTGTCACAATGATAAGGGGAGACAAATCTGTGTCACAATGATAAGGGGAGACAAATCTGTGTCACAATGATAGGGGGAGATAAATCTGTGTCACAATGATAGGGGGAGATAAATCTGTGTCACAATGATAGGGGGAGATAAATCTGTGTCACATGACAATGATAGGGGGAGATAAATCTGTGTCACAATGATAGGGGGAGACAAATCTGTGTCACAATGATAGGGGGAGACAAATCTGTGTCACAATGATAGGGGGAGATAAATCTGTGTCACAATGAAAGGGGGAGATAAATCTGTGTCACAATGATAGGGGGAGACAAATCTGTGTCACAATGATAAGGGGAGACAAATCTGTGTCACAATGATAGGGGGAGACAAATCTGTGTCACAATGATAAGGGGAGATAAATCTGTGTCACAATGATAGGGGGAGACAAATCTGTGTCACAATGATAGGGGGAGACAAATCTGTGTCACAATGATAGGGGGAGATAAATCTGTGTCACAATGATAGGGGGAGACAAATCTGTGTCACAATGATAGGGGGAGACAAATCTGTGTCACAATGATAGGGGGAGACAAATCTGTGTCACAATGATAGGGGGAGATAAATCTGTGTCACAATGATAGGGGGAGACAAATCTGTGTCACAATGATAGGGGGAGACAAATCTGTGTCACAATGATAGGGGGAGACAAATCTGTGTCACAATGATAGGGGGAGACAAATCTGTGTCACAATGATAGGGGGAGACAAATCTGTGTCACAATGATAGGGGGAGACAAATCTGTGTCACAATGATAGGGGGAGACAAATCTGTGTCACAATGATAGGGGGAGATAAATCTGTGTCACAATGATAGGGGGAGACAAATCTGTGTCACAATGATAGGGGGAGACAAATCTGTGTCACAATGATAGGGGGAGATAAATCTGTGTCACAATGATAGGGGGGAGACAAATCTGTGTCACATGACAATGATAGGGGGAGACAAATCTGTGTCACAATGAAAGGGGGAGATAAATCTGTGTCACAATGATAGGGGGGAGATAAATCTGTGTCACAATGATAGGGGGAGACAAATCTGTGTCACAATGATAGGGGGAGATAAATCTGTGTCACAATGATAGGGGGAGACAAATCTGTGTCACAATGATAGGGGGAGATAAATCTGTGTCACAATGATAGGGGGAGATAAATCTGTGTCACAATGATAGGGGGAGATAAATCTGTGTCACAATGATAGGGGGGAGACAAATCTGTGTCACAATGATAGGGGGAGACAAATCTGTGTCACAATGAAAGGGGGAGATAAATCTGTGTCACAATGATAGGGGAGACAAATCTGTGTCACAATGATAGGGGGAGATAAATCTGTGTCACATGACAATGATAGGGGGAGATAAATCTGTGTCACAATGAAAGGGGGAGATAAATCTGTGTCACAATGATAGGGGGGAGACAAATCTGTGTCACATGACAATGATAGGGGGAGATAAATCTGTGTCACAATGATAGGGGGAGATAAACCTGTGTCACAATGATAGGGGGAGATAAATCTGTGTCACAATGATAGGGGGGAGACAAATCTGTGTCACATGACAATGATAGGGGGAGATAAATCTGTGTCACAATGAAAGGGGGAGATAAATCTGTGTCACAATGATAGGGGGAGACAAATCTGTGTCACAATGATAGGGGGAGACAAATCTGTGTCACAATGATAGGGGGAGACAAATCTGTGTCACAATGATAGGGGGAGACAAATCTGTGTCACAATGATAGGGGGAGATAAACCTGTGTCACAATGATAGGGGGAGATAAATCTGTGTCACAATGATAGGGGGGAGACAAATCTGTGTCACATGACAATGATAGGGGGAGATAAATCTGTGTCACAATGAAAGGGGGAGATAAATCTGTGTCACAATGATAGGGGGAGACAAATCTGTGTCACAATGATAGGGGGAGACAAATCTGTGTCACAATGATAGGGGGAGACAAATCTGTGTCACAATGATAGGGGGAGACAAATCTGTGTCACAATGAAAGGGGGACATAAATCTGTGTCACAATGATAGGGGGGAGATAAATCTGTGTCACAATGATAGGGGGAGATAAATCTGTGTCACAATGATAAGGGGAGATAAATCTGTGTCACAATGATAGGGGGAGACAAATCTGTGTCACAATGATAGGGGGAGACAAATCTGTGTCACAATGATAGGGGGAGATAAATCTGTGTCACAATGATAGGGGGAGACAAATCTGTGTCACAATGATAGGGGGCGACAAATCTGTGTCACAATGATAGGGGGAGACAAATCTGTGTCACAATGATAGGGGGAGATAAATCTGTGTCACAATGATAGGGGGAGATAAATCTGTGTCACAATGATAGGGGGAGATAAATCTGTGTCACAATGATAGGGGGAGACAAATCTGTGTCACAATGATAGGGGGAGACAAATCTGTGTCACAATGATAGGGGGAGATAAATCTGTGTCACAATGATAGGGGGAGACAAATCTGTGTCACAATGATAGGGGGAGACAAATCTGTGTCACAATGATAGGGGGAGATAAATCTGTGTCACAATGAAAGGGGGAGATAAATCTGTGTCACAATGATAGGGGGAGACAAATCTGTGTCACAATGATAAGGGGAGACAAATCTGTGTCACAATGATAGGGGGAGACAAATCTGTGTCACAATGATAAGGGGAGATAAATCTGTGTCACAATGATAGGGGGAGACAAATCTGTGTCACAATGATAGGGGGAGATAAATCTGTGTCACAATGATAGGGGGAGACAAATCTGTGTCACAATGATAGGGGGAGACAAATCTGTGTCACAATGATAGGGGGAGACAAATCTGTGTCACAATGATAGGGGGAGATAAATCTGTGTCACAATGATAGGGGGAGACAAATCTGTGTCACAATGATAGGGGGAGACAAATCTGTGTCACAATGATAGGGGGAGACAAATCTGTGTCACAATGATAGGGGGAGACAAATCTGTGTCACAATGATAGGGGGAGACAAATCTGTGTCACAATGATAGGGGGAGACAAATCTGTGTCACAATGATAGGGGGAGATAAATCTGTGTCACAATGATAGGGGGAGACAAATCTGTGTCACAATGATAGGGGGAGACAAATCTGTGTCACAATGATAGGGGGAGATAAATCTGTGTCACAATGATAGGGGGGAGACAAATCTGTGTCACATGACAATGATAGGGGGAGACAAATCTGTGTCACAATGAAAGGGGGAGATAAATCTGTGTCACAATGATAGGGGGGAGATAAATCTGTGTCACAATGATAGGGGGAGACAAATCTGTGTCACAATGATAGGGGGAGATAAATCTGTGTCACAATGATAGGGGGAGACAAATCTGTGTCACAATGATAGGGGGAGACAAATCTGTGTCACAATGATAGGGGGAGATAAATCTGTGTCACAATGATAGGGGGAGATAAATCTGTGTCACAATGATAGGGGGAGATAAATCTGTGTCACAATGATAGGGGGGAGACAAATCTGTGTCACATGACAATGATAGGGGGAGACAAATCTGTGTCACAATGAAAGGGGGAGATAAATCTGTGTCACAATGATAGGGGGAGACAAATCTGTGTCACAATGATAGGGGGAGATAAATCTGTGTCACATGACAATGATAGGGGGAGATAAATCTGTGTCACAATGAAAGGGGGAGATAAATCTGTGTCACAATGATAGGGGGGAGACAAATCTGTGTCACATGACAATGATAGGGGGAGATAAATCTGTGTCACAATGATAGGGGGAGATAAACCTGTGTCACAATGATAGGGGGAGATAAACCTGTGTCACAATGATAGGGGGAGATAAATCTGTGTCACAATGATAGGGGGGAGACAAATCTGTGTCACATGACAATGATAGGGGGAGATAAATCTGTGTCACAATGAAAGGGGGAGATAAATCTGTGTCACAATGATAGGGGTAGACAAATCTGTGTCACAATGATAGGGGGAGACAAATCTGTGTCACAATGATAGGGGGAGACAAATCTGTGTCACAATGATAGGGGGAGACAAATCTGTGTCACAATGATAGGGGGAGATAAACCTGTGTCACAATGATAGGGGGAGATAAATCTGTGTCACAATGATAGGGGGGAGACAAATCTGTGTCACATGACAATGATAGGGGGAGATAAATCTGTGTCACAATGAAAGGGGGAGATAAATCTGTGTCACAATGATAGGGGGAGACAAATCTGTGTCACAATGATAGGGGGAGACAAATCTGTGTCACAATGATAGGGGGAGACAAATCTGTGTCACAATGATAGGGGGAGACAAATCTGTGTCACAATGATAGGGGGAGATAAATCTGTGTCACAATGATAGGGGGGAGATAAATCTGTGTCACAATGATAGGGGGAGATAAATCTGTGTCACAATGATAAGGGGAGATAAATCTGTGTCACAATGATAGGGGGAGACAAATCTGTGTCACAATGATAAGGGGAGACAAATCTGTGTCACAATGATAGGGGGAGATAAATCTGTGTCACAATGATAGGGGGAGACAAATCTGTGTCACAATGATAGGGGGAGACAAATCTGTGTCACAATGATAGGGGGAGACAAATCTGTGTCACAATGATAGGGGGAGATAAATCTGTGTCACAATGATAGGGGGAGATAAATCTGTGTCACAATGATAGGGGGAGACAAATCTGTGTCACAATGATAGGGGGAGACAAATCTGTGTCACAATGATAGGGGGAGACAAATCTGTGTCACAATGATAGGGGGAGATAAATCTGTGTCACAATGATAGGGGGAGACAAATCTGTGTCACAATGATAGGGGGAGATAAATCTGTGTCACAATGATAGGGGGAGACAAATCTGTGTCACAATGATAGGGGGAGATAAATCTGTGTCACAATGATAGGGGGAGACAAATCTGTGTCACAATGATAGGGGGAAATAAATCTGTGTCACAATGATAGGGGGAGACAAATCTGTGTCACATGACAATAATAGGGGGAGACAAATCTGTGTCACAATGATAGGGGGAGACAAATCTGTGTCACAATGATAGGGGGAGACAAATCTGTGTCACAATGATAGGGGGAGATAAATCTGTGTCACAATGATAGGGGGAGACAAATCTGTGTCACAATGATAGGGGGAGATAAATCTGTGTCACAATGATAGGGGGAGACAAATCTGTGTCACAATGATAGGGGGAGATAAATCTGTGTCACAATGATAGGGGGAGATAAATCTGTGTCACAATGATAGGGGGAGACAAATCTGTGTCACAATGATAGGGGGAGATAAATCTGTGTCACAATGATAGGGGGAGATAAATCTGTGTCACAATGATAGGGGGAGACAAATCTGTGTCACAATGATAGGGGGAGATAAATCTGTGTCACAATGATAGGGGGAGACAAATCTGTGTCACATGACAATGATAGGGGGAGATAAATCTGTGTCACAATGATAGGGGGAGATAAATCTGTGTCACAATGATACGGGGAGACAAATCTGTGTCACAATGATAGGGGGAGATAAATCTGTGTCACATGACAATGATAGGGGGAGACAAGTCTGTGTCACAATGATAGGGGGAGACAAGTCTGTGTCACAATGATAGGGGGAGATAAATCTGTGTCACAATGATAGGGGGAGATAAATCTGTGTCACAATGATAGGGGGAGACAAATCTGTGTCACATGACAATGATAGGGGAGACAAATCTGTGTCACAATGATAGGGGGAGATAAATCTGTGTCACAATGATAGGGGGAGACAAATCTGTGTCACATGACAATGATAGGGGAGACAAATCTGTGTCACAATGATAGGGGGAGATAAATCTGTGTCACAATGATAAGGGGAGACAAATCTGTGTCACATGACAATGATAGGGGAGACAAATCTGTGTCACAATGATAAGGGGAGATAAATCTGTGTCACAATGATAAGGGGAGACAAATCTGTGTCACATGACAATGATAGGGGAGACAAATCTGTGTCACAATGATAAGGGGAGACAAATCTGTGTCACATAACAATGATAGGGGAGACAAATCTGTGTCACAATGATAGGGGGAGACAAATCTGTGTCACATGACAATGATAGGGGAGACAAATCTGTGTCACAATGATAGGGGGAGATAAATCTGTGTCACAATGATAGGGGGAGACAAATCTGTGTCACATGACAATGATAGGGGAGACAAATCTGTGTCACAATGATAGGGGGAGATAAATCTGTGTCACAATGATAAGGGGAGACAAATCTGTGTCACAATGATAGGGGGAGACAAGTCTGTGTCACAATGATAGGGGGAGATAAATCTGTGTCACAATGATAGGGGGAGATAAATCTGTGTCACACTGATAGGGGGAGATAAATCTGTGTCACACTGATAGGGGGAGATAAATCTGTGTCACAATGATAGGGGGAGATAAATCTGTGTCACACTGATAGGGGGAGATAAATCTGTGTCACACTGATAGGGGGAGATAAACCTGTGTCACACTGATAAGGGGAGATAAACCTGTGTCACAATGATAAGGGGAGATAAATCTATGTCACAATGATAAGGGGAGATAAATCTGTGTCACAATGATAGGGGGAGATAAATCTGTGTCACAATGATAGGGGGAGACAAATCTATGTCACAATGATAAGGGGAGATAAATCTGTGTCACAATGATAGGGGGAGACAAATCTGTGTCACAATGATAGGGGGAGATAAATCTGTGTCACAATGATAGGGGGAGATAAATCTGTGTCACAATGATAGGGGGAGATAAATCTGTGTCACAATGATAGGGGGAGATAACTGTTGGGTGTTGCGAGAGTTCTGAGGACAGTGATTGATTGATGTTTTATGCCACACTCAACATTATTTTACTTACATGTATATGACAGTGTGTTGAGTTAAGTGGGGAAGAAAACTGGGTTTTTGTACCCAGAGGAAAACCAACTCTGGCAACTCTTCCAAATGCGTACATGTTAGGGGGAGACAAATCTGTGTTACTATTATCGGTCGAGAAAATGAGTGAGAGAGAGAATATTTAGTGGCATGAGCTGCCAAAATTCACGCTTTTTTCATAATTTATGATCGTCACGACAGTAAGAGGCTTTGAAGGCCATCAAAAAACTAAATGATTGGCGTTGGAATGAGGAAAATCCATACTGTATGTGGCCTGTACGATTGAAAACGTGTTCGAAAAGTAAACAAAATTTAAATAACCGGGACGACCATTCATTCATTCTAAGCCAAAGTTAGTTTGAAACCTGCGAGCGTCTTAATTGAATCTACAATGTATTTAGATTCAAATGATGATCGTCAGCATCTTTAAAACCACCAACAGTAATCTCTTCTCAAAGTTTCAACTAATTTTCAACATGAAGTTTGACTTACTTTTCCACAGTGTACCGAACAGTATCTTCATTATGACTGGCGACCATGACGGCAATCTTGCCTTTGGGGCGTCGTTTAATTCTACCCATGACTTCATCCATTATACCGTGATACATTGCAGTAGTGGCGTTATACGTCGGGTTGATAGGGTCCTCATATTTCAACGTATCCGCACGCTCTCTCTCTTGCTCCATATAGGCCCCACGCACAACTTTGGCCCCGAAATAAAACCCTTCCCTTTGGGCAAGGTCCATATCAAGGGTTATGTTGTTAAAGGCTTGCTGTCAAAGACGAATCACAAAAGAACGAATTATTACGACGGATTCTTGTGGGAATGATGATAAAGGCTTAGTGTTCTACTCGACAGCCAATCAACAAAAAGACCCTTATTCAGGCCTCAGAGACAATAGAACATAAAGAAGGCCAATGTGACGTTGGAATAAAAAAAATATTCAATAAGCAAAAAAGGAAACACACAAATGGAGATTTGGGCAGCTCTTGCTATTTAAATCGCGTATAGAATAATGTCATAGATGGTGATAAAATTGTCTTACTTTGAGGTAGCTCTGGTATGTGTTAAAGATGAAAGCAGTGTCCTTATTGAACTTTCTCATCATCTCCATAGTAAGACGACTAATGGCCGGCTGGAAATAAGATTGTTCCGCGTCTACCATCACTCGAACACCCTTCTCAACAGCGTACTGAAAAATTAACAGTCACAGTTAGAGGGCAAGGCAAGAACGACCACAAAATCACTATGGTGGAAAATAAATGAGGTAAATATTCGCTAGTCATTTATAAAATACAAGCTACAGTGTATTAAAGAGAAAATACAAGACAAATCATCTTATTGATTGATTGATGTTTTACGCCACACTCAAGATTATTTCACTTAGATGGCGGTGTTGCCAGGTTTAGTGGGGGAGGAAAGCTTGCTCTGCCGACTGAGCGACCGAGGCCCCAAAGTCATATTGATGCCGAAATCACTCTGGCTGAAAATGTATGCAGTAAATATCCTGTTGACATTACTAAAACACCAAGCTGAATATAAAAATGGTTTCATTTTATTGAGAAGCATTAGACTGATTGATTTCTGTTCCTCGTCGCACTCAAGATTATTTCACTTATTTGACAGCGATGGCAGGTTTAGAGGGGGACTCTGGAAAAAAGGGACTCCAATTGAGGGATTTAAAATGAAACAATGTAACAAATTTAGAATTAAAGTGGCATGAGCTGCCAAAATGCACACTTTTTTTCTAAATTTCTGATCGTCTCGACAGCAAGAGGCTTTGAAGGCCACCGAAAAACTAAGTGATTGGCGTTGGAATGAGGAAAATCCATACAGCATGTGACCTGTACGAACCAAAAACGTGTTCTAAATGTATGTGGCCTGTAACGTCGAAAAGTAAAAAAGTACTTTATCGTATATTTTCGAGACTAGAAGCACTAAAAAGCTTATGAATTATACGTCTTCAGAAAAATAGCCAATAATTTCAACATTCTGTGTTCACGTCAAAATATCAACATTTTGGCAGCTCATGCCACTTAAACAAATTTAGAATTTAAATATGAAAATTCAAAATTTACCTCTGCTATTGTGTTGATCCTCTGTAACATGTTCTTCATTTCCTCCTCCTCTTTCTTTGTTAAAGCTGTCACTAACGGCTCGAGTTTACCTGTCTGAAATACAATATGTTTTATCAGCAATGATTGATTGATTGATTGATTGATTGATGTTTTACGTCACACTGAAGATTATTTCCCTTATAAGGCTGTGTGGCCAGGTTTAGTGAAACCAGGTTCTTTCAGCAGAAGAAACCCATGCATCAGCAATGAAAGCAATCAAATACAGAAAACAAAAATGAAAATTGGCACATGAATTTTAAAAAAAAAATTGTTTTTAGTTTTAATGCAGCTTTCAAAGTGTTGCTTTCAGAAAGCTTTGTTGTTTTTATTTCCAGGAGATTGTTGCCTTCCTGTGGGCTATTGGTTGAAAAACCATCCCTCAACAGGTTGCAATCTCATTCAGTTCAAAGGCAAAACCGCCATGTAAGGGAAATAAAGTGCGCCATAAACATTGATCAATTAATCATAAGCCCATAGAGCCAAAAATCCAATAATAAATCAAACATTTGTTTCCGAACTGAGTGGGATTCAAACCAGTGCCCTATCGCTGGAGGGCCTTAGTTAGATTGAGAGACTATCACTCTGCTGACTGGGCCACCATAGTCCGCAATAAAACTAGAAGTCTTACCCTTAAATTGGGCACAACAAATAACTTGGATAAGTTGACATTGACTCTCATCAAATTGTCCCAGTCTAATAAGTCAGTCTCTCTGAAATATAAAGTCCATTCATAATTAAAGTTTTTCTTGCCACTTCGTTCATTCATAGATAAATATGTAATAAACAAGCAGATTGACTAATGTTTTACATTGTAAGATTATTTAATCAATATACATAACGGGACTATCACTCCATCGACTGAGCCACTGTCACTGAGGCTCAGGCCCATAAAATGTCTGAAGACGCCTATACAGTTTAAAAATATGATGACAATGTTGTCACAAAAAGGCAGTCTACAAAGCAATGTCTGCTCATATTGTTTTAAAAAACTGAAAAAAATTAATAGAGATGGAATGAAAATACACCAGGTTGATTAATTGTTTGGTGTTTTACGCCATGCTCAAGATTATTTCACTTATTTGGCGGCGTTACCAGCTTTATTGTGGGAGGAAACCGGGCTCTATGCCCGGAGGAAACCCACGACCGTACGTTGGTAACTGGCAACCATCCCACAAATACACCAGGTTAATCCCCTATGGAGAATTCGGAAATATTTTAAAATTCAATATGGCCGCTATTTCAGGTGACAAAAGATTACAAAAATAGCTATGGAGTGTGACATAAGATACAAAAGTTGTGAGGGGAAGGTGATTTTGTAATCAGATAAAATAATTAAATATGGCCGCCATATTATGCAACAGACGAAAATATAAATATTTCGCAGCAAACTACATAGACCCAGGAGGTCTTATTGTAGGAAATATCTGTTGAGATGGGATAAAAACTGTAGAAGCTATGGGTGTGAAGGATACAGTATGTTACATAATGCAATATGGCTGCCATTTTACGCATCATCACAATAAAAATAATTCCTGTCACACTTTTTTTTATAATCTGATCAAAGCTGTATAAGTTATGGAGCACAAGAGACGAATGGGTGCCCGGTATACTCTAATACTTGTTTGACCAACATTTTATTTAAATTCAGCTTATAAAAATCTATAAAATGAAAACTAATAATTTCAAATTTGTTAACAATAGGTTTATCATAAAATGTAATACTTACGATGCCAAATCTCTTATTTCAATATCTGAGGACTGACTGAAAAAAGCAAATCAAAAATTTGAAAAACAATTAATACTAGATTCTTCTTTGGAGCGGTTTTACTAAAACCGAAACACATAGGACAACTTGTACTACTTTGTACATGATGTTTAATATGACTTTTCGAGAGCAACTACTCATAATAGCCACTCATAATCAGAAATTACGACACAAAAAGTTGGCATGGTAATACAGGCATAACATACACAGCGAGAATTAATACTGCCAGCTAAAGTGTTCTCAATATCTTATCGCTTTACATGCTTATTGTTAAAGGGACTTGCCGAGAATGGCTAAAAAAAATTGTTAAAATATTTGATATTCAACTGTAGTAGTTTTGCTACTCGACTGTAGTTTATACAAAGATGAGGTTTTCACATGATCATTGGTGGCTTTCCAAGCTCCAACCCGATACCAAGATTTATATGGGAATTCTTCTTTGATATTCTTATGGGTATTGACCTAGTTTAGCTGTGTATCTTCATACACTTCTCTGCCTGAGTGTCATACATTTTTGATTGTTTGTTGTGACTGACAGACAACAACCATAGCAACAGAGAATTCCCTTAATAGCTCTATAAATGTACTTTTTTGGTTGAAAATTAACTTGCTTTCCTTCGACCAAAATCAACTACCACTTATTTTTCTAATCTCAAGTTCCACCAATGGGTCGCGGGTTTGAATCCTACTCAGTCCAAAAATTGGAAAATTTTCTGACTGGGTTTTCGCTCGAACGACCTATGTGGGATGGTTGCCAGTTACCAGCGGAAGGTCATGGGTTTCCCCGGGCACAGAGCCTGGTTTCCTCCCACAATAAAACTGGCAATGCCCCCATATAAGTGAAATAATCTTGAGCGCGGCGTAAAACACCAAACAATCAATCAATCTAATCTCAAGGGCAGCAAACTCAGGCTATATGTCCCTTTAATTTGGAGAAGGAAATTATCAATCTTGATTCTTCATGACCAGATGAAAACTGTCAGCAAAATAGTCACAACCTATTTTGTCCACCAGCTGGGTTTGAACCTGTGGCACGTTGGTAAAATGCTTTTAACAATTTACATATACTTTCATTGCTCTCCTTATAAAAGTGTCATGAGCTGCCAAAATGTTGATATTTTGCTGTTAAAACAGAATGTGGAAATTATCAGCTATTTTTCTCAAGAGGTATAATTCAGAAGGTTTTTAGTGCTTCTAGTCTCAATAATGTACCTTAAAATAGAGTTTTGAACTAACATTGGCTTAGAATGAATCAATGGTCGTCCCGGTTATTTAAATTTTGTTTACTTTTCGATCATGTTTTCGGTTCCTACAGGCCACATACTGTACGGATTTACCTCATTCCAACGCTAACCATTTAGTTTTTTCGATGGCCTTCAAAGCATCTTACTGCTGTGACGAACATAACTTTTGGCAGCTCATGCGTTTTAAATTTCGTTTACTTTTCAGACACTATATCTATATGTCTATATGTCCCTAATAAGATTTTTTCTGACATTGCAACTAGAAAATGATATCTTCAATTTTAATTCAAATTTCAATGATAAATACTTTCTCAAAAAAAGATTATGCAAAGTTAAAATTTGTTATCTTTCAGAAAAAACAGGCTTGCAGTATTTGCATTAAATCTTCAAATAAACATTTGCACAAAGAAAAACGAGCTGTTCGATTTACGTGTTTGAGTGGAGTAGTCCGCCAAGGTAAAACACGGAATGGGGACATGAAGATTTTAACTTGGCTAGAGAAGATGGTATTATGCTAGTTTAATGGAGAAGTCCCAAGTTAAAGACAACAAACCATATTTTTGTAATTGATTTGTTTAATTAATTGATTGATTTTTTGGTGTTTTAAGCCGTGCTTAAGATTATTTTACAAGTTTATATGGCGGCGTTGCCAGTTTTATTGTGGGGGGAAACCGGGCTCTATGCTCAGAGGAAACCCACGACCTTCCGGTGGTAATTGGCAACTATCCCACATAGGTTGTTCGAGTGAAAACCCAGTCAGAGTAGTACAGAAGTCGGCAGGTACAGAAGGACAGGTGAAGAATATCTCACCTTCGGATCGCTGGAAACCGGTACAGTAGCCTGACCAGTTTCATCATTGTTTCAGAAGTTGTGTCAAACTTTAGAAGGTGTATGCATACATGCACATGGTGTCTCAATATTTGACGAGTCAACAGGATTGACTGATGTTTCACGCAGCAATCAACATATTCTCACTAGCACGACCGGTTGACTGGAGTTATTAGACAAAAGATCATGTCTAGTTAAATTAATTGATTGATGTTTTATGCCCCACTCAAGACTATTTCACTTATATGGCACCGTTGCCAGGTGGGGGAGGAAACCGGGCTCATTGCCCAGAGGAAACCCTCGACCATTGACGAATACCTGGCAACTCTTCCACATACATCGAACGAGTGAAAAATCCACTCAGAAATGTTTAAATTTTTATAATATATGGTCTGAGTGGGATTTGAACCAGCGTCGCATCCAGCTAAATTGACAAATGGTGTGTAGAAAAACTGAAATAAAGTCACTTACACTCCTTTCAAGTCTAACACTGTTAGCCAGTTCCTTGCAGTATCTCGACTAAACGGAACGCCGATCTTGTCATCGTCAATGTCCATAGCTTGCTCCTGTATCTTCTTGAGGAAGGTGTCGCCATTTTCACCGCCACAAAATTTCTTGAAGAATATTCGTGTCTGTACAAGAACTTCTGACATCTGAAGCTATAGAAAAGACAAGCGTATCATTAGATGATTTAAATATGGACGACTGGTTTTTAGGGGGTTTTAACAACAAGAGGATTTCACTGCTCAGAGTGCTCAGAAAAAACTTTCAATTTGTAACTAGCAGCTATTCATATAAAAAAGCTTATGGATAAGATCACCAACTCCCTCGATCACAAACTCCCTCGATCACCAACTCCCTCGATCACCCACTCCCTCGATCACCAACTCCCTCGATCACCAACTCCCTCGATCACCAACTCCCTCGATCACAAACTCCCTCGATCACCAACTCCCTCGATCACAAACTCTCTCGATCACCAACTCTCTCGATCACCAACTCTCTCGATCACCAACTCCCTCGATCACCAACTCCCTTGATCACCAACTCCCTCGATCACCATCTCCTTGATCACCAAATCCCTCAATCACCAACTCCCTCGATCACCAACTCCCTCGATCACCAACTCCCTCGATCACCAAATCCCTCCATCACCAACTCCCTCCATCACCAACTCCCTCCATCACCAACTCCCTCCATCACCAACTCCCTCCATCACCAACTCCCTCCATCACCAACTCCCTCCATCACCAACTCCCTCCATCACCAACTCCCTCCATCACCAACTCCCTCGCAATAGACCCTCTCTTAGAATGACGTTTTATGACCTTGTTCGAATTGTATGGCATTGATGTCATATCTCTGTTGCTGGCGCTGTGACACACCTCTATCACATTGTGTCATAGACAAAATCAGCACAATTTTAACAGCAGATCCTGATCAATCCCAAAATTAAGCTCAAAGGGTCTATTCAGATTTTTACCGTCAACAGCCCCATAAATTTCTCTTTACAAATATAATTTTTACAGCAAAAAGGATTCCTTGTTAACTTATATGGTGAAAGCCTTAAGGGGACATGCCCAGGTGGCCAAAAAGATCATTATTCGACTGTGGCCCTGGTTTCGATACGCTGTATGCTACACGTTCATCTCTAGCTGTGCATCTGATGCATTCTCACAACAACAGTGAATTCACGAACTCGAAAATTATTTTTTGGGTGGAAAATTTATCTGCAGCCCTTAATTTTTTGCTAAACTGTGAGTTGACAAAAACCGACAAACTTGGTCATTTTAAGGCTGGTTTACTGATACGGTTTAACGGAATAAAAAATGCAATATTTGGAAGCAATTCAAAAATAAGTTTGGGTGAATAAAGCTTACCAAGAGCTGAGGTCTTCCTAACGCTGTAAGTTTAATGGCAGCAAAGCCAGACTTGTCCGTCGCATCTGAAAAAAAAAAAACATAAAATTATACAAATGGATGGTTGGTTGTTTGGTGTTTTACGCCGTGCTCAAGATTATTTCACTTATATGGCGGCAATGCCAGTTTTATTGTGGGAGGAAACCGGGCTGTATCCCCGGAGGAAACCCATGACCTTCCGGTCGTAACTGGCAACCATCCCACATAGGTCGTTCGAGTGAAAACCCAGTCAGAAAATTTTCCAATGTTTTTTTGCACTGAGTGGGATTCGAACCCGCGACCCATTGGTGTATACAAATGGCTATAGCCTACTTAACCTTTTCAGAAATATTCTTTTTGAAAATTGACTTACACTGGCACAGCCACATTAATAAGAGTAATCTCTAACGAGAAAAAATTAGGGCATCACCACGTAGTTAGTTGTTTGGGAACACGAGCTTTCGACACCTACATGTATACCGGTGTCTTTGTCAAGTGTAACAACTTATAATCTATAAAAGCTTTTTAGACAAATATGTTAGGCCCTAAGTTTAAGAATTCTCATTTTTATTGATGGCCGTGTTGTCAAGGTTTCCTCAAGCATTGAAGTTGCCAATGTTAATAAGAGAAATGATTTTGAGTACGACATGAAATAATAAATCCATAGATTATTCTACCCACTAAGTATAAAAACAAAGCGACGAATCTTGCATGGATATCCAGAATCAATAATGAGAAGGGGAAAAAATGGATTTGAGAAGCAAACTAAGTAAAATGTTTGTGATACGTACGTGAAACGGCATCTATACAATCTAAAAACACTTTCATATTTTGATCACATTGTCTTTCCCCTTCGTAGAAATATGTCCGTGCACTGTAAACACCCGTACGGCGATCACCAAACTCCCGATGAGCCCTGAATTTCCGTGTTGTTGGATCTGTAACAAAAACATTGGATACAAAGTGCAATTGATTTGCTCCATGTTCAGCTAGTAATTATCAAATGACCACATGACGTGAAAACTCCAGCTTGACTTTGGAACATGCAACTTTACTAAATGTTACTTGTTAGAAATTGTCTGTGAGAACTTGATACACAGACCTTCCATTGATGCGGTGCGGGTTTGAATCACACTAAGGTCAAATAAAAATGTACAAATTTCTGATTTTTCACTTCGTCACCGCATGTGGAAGAGTTGACCCTGGGCAATTAGCCTGGTTTCACTTAAATGGTAGCATTGTCTGGCTTAGTGGAGGAGGAAACCCGGTTCACTGTCTCGAGGAAACTCCACCCTTTGGTGTGTACCTGGCAACTCTTGCACATACAGCGACCGAACGAAAAATTAGAAGTTTGAAGTGGCGATCTTCTGAAGTCCATGTGGTGACACACTTGACTGCATACACACATTTTTGTGCAGATTACTTTTCATCCGCCATGACAAATGCCTCCTTATACTTATAACAGAGATGCAAGTTAGCTACGAAACATTGTGATATCCTGTGACAGATGACCCTATTTAGAAAGTTGCCATTCATTGACATATTTTGTTCCACAAGATCGTATGTAAACGTCAAACTAGAACGAAAGACAGTCAGCCATTTACGCAATGGCAGCAGCGATGACAGGAAATTTGTGGAATATACGAGCCTTGTGCAGCGGCAATGTAACAGAAAACGCAAAATGTTTATGATGGTTACACAGTGGCGAGGGGTGGAAAGAAATAATTGTATTATCTTGCCGCCACCGTCCCCCCCCCCTCCCTACCATGCAAAACATTTATTATGGTTACTATGGTTACCTTCAGGTAAATCATCGGGCTGATCTTCAGACACGGCACTCCTAAGAAAAAAAAAAAAAAAAATTAAGTGTTGGAAAATTGAAATATGAAAAGGTACATATAATTAAGGTTATTTCATTTTTTTTTTGTCACTGTGAATATTTAGTTTAATATTAGCAGACTTGTATTTCTGTGGAAGCCGGTGAATTCTATAACATTATTATTTACCGTTATATGTACATGTATATGAAGGAGATTTGTCGTCTTTTGATCAAAATCCATAATAATTTTTTTGACCAGAAATATGGGTTCAAAAAAGCTATTAATATTTGCCGTTATTAGATCTCATTGATCTGAAAAAAAATTGGCAGATTGATGTTTTCCACCACACTAAAGATTATTTTCCTTCTCTGGCAGTGTTGTGCGGTTTAGTGGTGGAGGAAACCAGGCTTTTTGCCATGAGGAAATACCGAGCCTGACAGCTCTTCTATATAGGGCAGAATTCGTCCATTTGTACTTGGACCTGGTCTGACTGGGATACAAACCGACGGAAGGTCTGTGTCGAACTAAGAGACTATAGCTCTGCTGACTGAGATCCCCCCAACCCCTTCACACACACCTTCTTATAAATTTGGACAACTCACATCATTTCTGCGGAGATCGCTTGTTCCGTGGATAGATCCCCCCCCCCCTCCACACACCCCTGTAACTCACATCATTTCTGCGGAGATCGCTTGTTCCGTGGATAGATCCCCCCCCCCTCCACACACCCCCGCAACTCACATCATTTCTGCGGAGATCGCTTGTTCCGTGACTAGATCTCCCCCCCCCCCCTCCACACACCCCCGCAACTCCCATCATTTCTGCGGAGATCGCTTGTTCCGTGACTAGATCTCCCCCCCCCCTCCACACACCCCCGCAACTTACATCATTTCTGCGGAGATTGCCAGTTCCGTGGATAGATCCCCCCCCCCCCCTCCTCCACACACCCCCGCAACTCACATCATTTCTGCGGAGATTGCCTGTTCCGTGGATAGATCTTCCTCCACACTGTAATCAAGGATAGATTTCACCCCAAATTGTTTATTTCTCATAATCAATGGACGTATGGCTTCCTGATCCTCCCCGGCAACAAAATGGCCGTAAAATGTCATCTTCATCAACTTGTGGAAAAGTCTCTTCCCTAAAACTTTCCTCGTCAGTTTGAGAATCTATAAATATAATAGATTGATTGATTGATTGATTGGCTGATTGATTGATTGATTGATTGATTGGTCGATTGATTGATTGATTGATTGATTGATTGATTGATGTTTTAAGCAGCACTCAATATTATTTCACTTACATAGCGGCATTGCCAGGTTTAGTGGGGGAGATAAATATAATAGACATCTTGGGTTATTAATGAAATAAGTTTTTCTTTCGACATCGTGAATGATAAGTTTCGGTATCGATACTAAACATATATGATCTTCTTTGTATCAACTAAGTGTGTACAGAAATGTAGCAAATATTTTGTAAATAATTTACTTCATACTTATGGGGGTTAAGGTGTGTGCAGGTGGAGGGAGGGGAGGGGGAGGGGGATCTGAGGGGGTATATATATATAGATAGTAGAAATATGTTGACCATATTAGCAACTACTCCAGTATATAACATACATGTAGTCTTGAGTCTTTGAAAACATGTACATAATTACCAATAACGGCTAAAACTTAAAAATGTTAATTTTTGTAGGTAGTTTAGGATGGGATTTAAATCGTGGGTTTTGTCAATTTTCCATAGATAGAATTATGTTTTTGCCTTGAGAACTTAGATACATGTAGTTGTCTAGAAACATGTGGGCCTACAACATAATAGATTGGTCCATACCATGTGCACAGTGAATGGGGATCTTAAAATAACTGACCTTAACTTAGTCAGGTCAAATTTACTCTAAGCATCGTTATGCACCAGTTGCCACGGAGATGAAAATCTCATGTTCATAACTTAGGAACTGTCCCTTACAAATTCCACCTTTAGTTCAGTCTTGTTAAATTCAACTGTTTGACGCATTCCAGTTGAACTGCTAGACACAATAATTGCAAAATAAACATGCAGCAACACTATTATTATTAAATGGTTGTACATGTATGTAAATGTTTATGCCTATATAACTGTAAATGGTTTATAAAAATAGATCAATCAAGCCTGTAGTGTATGAATGAGCCTGAAAGAATGTAGTACGTATAGTAATGGATACGTATTTATAAGTCAGTGCATATGTACCCTACTTCTTTGAACTCAGCCAAGTTAATGGATTAACTCTTGTACATGTTTCTACAATACTACTTTAATAGGGGATGGTAAAGAGCAGATAGTGGGGATATAGGACCATTGTTATTTTGCCATATGATATTTTATCCCAATTTTTTTTTTTTTTTGGGGGGGGGGGGGGGGGGGGTCATCTGTTGGGTTCTGCCTTATCAATATCATAATCATAAATGAATGAAGTTTAGAGCATTTTTTTTTTTTAAATAATTCAATCAATGTTGACATACCCCAGTATTACATGTACATGTAGATCAATTGATATTGATTTTAATGAAATAAATAGGCAGCTATTCTTATCATAATAAATATAAGTAAGTACATTAAATTAATTGGTGATTTCGTTCAGAACTTCAACTTTAAGTTTAAAACTTTAGGCCTAATCATGGATTTTTTAAAAGCTGTCAATTTCATATTGACCGTTATCTACCTGACCGGCAAAGTAAGTCAACCAGGACAGAGACACACGAGTGACCGTTTACGAGATGCCAGGTAGGCCTACTCGCTGAAGGTCAGGGGTTTTCTCTGGTCAACAGGTCAAAGAGCTAAAAGTGAAATAATCTAGAGTGCGGCGTAAAACATCAATCAATCATTATCATATTCACGTGATAATTGACAGTTATACGTACGTTACCTCTTTATTTCTGTCCACTAACAACTGTACAGAGCACAAATTAAACACGACCAATGCACGCAGAAGTTCGCTGTTCTTTTTGCTTCTGAAGGCTTCTTGGGCATTTGTAAAACTCAAATCAATCGTAGTAGAATGTCCCAATTCCGATCCATCTCTACTCCAACCGCCAACAACCTGAGTGTCTTTCATTGTTTGTTTTTCCAAATCTGGTCTCTTTTCAACGGCCACTGCCGATGATTTGTTTTGGGACAAGACCCGTAATATAATAACCTCTCTGGCATCGAAGACGCCATTTTTTGCGTAGATATCTGACGACTTTGTTACTGTTCGACACACACTCCGTAACATAATTGAAGAAGAAAATACAAATGTCAGTTGAAGGAAATCCGGCACAAAGATATTACGTCTGACAGCTGTTTACAACTACACGGTAATGTACGCGGACAGAGGACGTCTGGACGAAGACGAAGGTAGCCGTGTACCAAATGAACCGAAAATTCCGACTTGTGCGCCAAGAAAATGGACTGAATTTCTTAATCAAGTACGAAGAATCCTTGTTTGTCTGTAGACCACCTTCCTTCACGACGTCTTTGAAACGGATGTCGTCCAAACGCCGCAAATAAACAAACGACCACACTTGACTTCTGTGTTGTTTTTCCAAGCAGCGATATATCGTAACATGTTTTTCCGTATGATGTTATCGTGACCTTCAAGCGGCAGCCAATCAGAATGCGCCAAGAGGACGACGCCCCCTTTGTACAAAAATAACAAATTTATGAAGATCTGCTTCAGTCCAGAAACACATGTGCCGGCTGGTTGGTTTCCGAACGCTGCCTCGGGCTAACCACCAGAAGAGGAATAGTTTTGTTAAACCAGAATGGCAGGATAGTCACTTGGGGCTAGCATCTTAACGCATCTTAACGTAGCCTATATCACAACATAATATATCTTTAAAGTCCATATATATGCATCGAACCGTCAGACTATTTAAATTAGGGCTATATGTTTTTAAAACGTTCCACCTGTCAAAACAAATACCAGACTGTTTAAAGTGAGCTGCCAAAATGTTGATATTTTGACGTTGAAACAGAATGTTGAAATTATCGGCTATTTTTCTTAAGACGTGTTATTCAGAAGCTGTTTAGTCTCCAGGATGTACGATAAAGTATTGTTTTGAACAAACTTTGGCTTAGAATGAATGAATGGTCGTCCCAGTTATTTAAAGTTTGTTTACTTTTCGAACACTATTCCGGTTCGTATAGGCCACATACTGTATAGATTTTCATCATTCCAACGCCAATCATTTAGTTTTTCGGTTGCCTTCAAAGCCTCTCACTGTCGTGGCAATCAGAAATTATGAAAAAAGTCTGAATCGTGACAGCTCATGCCACTTTAAAGTTTTTGTTACTAGCGTAATTAAATAAACTATAGTTATAACAACAACGGAAAACATCGCAACCAGCAGGACTTGAGTAGCAAATGATTTTCGGTCTAAAGGTCGACTTATTTTATATTTGGCTGGTAATGTGAATCATGACGAAAACGGGAAAAAAATTCGGCAGAGCCCAGATTTCTCGGCTAGCAAATGTTGAGCTCCATAGCCTTGTAGACCCAAGTTCCTTTGAATCTGTTGATATTTTTTGATAGGCCTAAACAAGAAATTCATAACGGAACTTACGTTTATTAACTATAAATCAAAACGTTGGCATAAAGAACAAAACTTGTTCGCTATAGACGTATGGTCGGGCAGATTATATTCAGTAGACCTATTGGCCTAATCAGCTTGAGGCATTGATCGACGTTTCTCCTAATTTAAGGAACTGAATCGAAAAATGCTTACGAAACCATTCTGTGGCCAGAGAGTGGAGCCATATTAGTTGGCGAACTTTCAAGGACATTCAAACGGTAATCCTGTTAAATATAGGCTATTGCCCTCACGGCGTGCTTGAAATTGACTCTGATCTAAATATCAATCTTGAGGCCCGGACAATTGGTCAGAAATTTAGTCTGACTGGTATAATAGGCCCTATGTCCGCATTGTCGTGGCGGAGAAGAAAGAAAAAAAGTCCAGCTCTGTTCAGATTTCTCAGCTGTCCTCCAGACGAAATGAATGACGGTCAAATTTACATGATTAACTTTGTTATCCTAACTCCGCTTAAGAATAACTGGAAAAAAAGAGTAATTGTGCGTCATTTTTATCAAGAAGTAGCCTATGTCCGCCCTTCGCTCAATCGCCGTAGACCTGTATGTTGAAGAGTGGCCAGGTATTTGCCGAAGGCTGGGAGTTTCCTCCAGCAACGAGCCCGGTTTCCTCTGCACTAAACCTGGCAACGCCGCCATATAAGTGAAATAATCTTGAGTACGGCGTACATCAATCAATCAATTTTCGGTTTGTATGCATGGGTTATTTTTTGTTTCAACTTCAATCCTTTAGTTTTCCACGGTACTTTAAAAACCCAACTTCTCTTCATAACTACTGTTGAGCAGGACGTAAAACCTAAATCACTCACTTTCTTCATAACCGGAATTTATGAAGAATGTTGTCGCATATAAACCTCCCATCGATGTGGCGCGGGTCCGAATCCCACAGACAAAATAAAAAGTTTGAAAATTTTTTTATTTCACTTTGTAATGAAATTTATATGTTGTCAGGTATAGTTGGGCAGGGTCGAGTAAACCTGGCTACCGTTTCACATGGGAGTATTGTGAGAAAACTACGTCAAATTGTTTTTCATGTGTTCCTCAACTGAATGAGATTGGACCGTTATACGAACACTTATACAATAAGGTCATTCACCTTTATTTCTTTAAACATTTGGCAGAATGTGGCCCTATCTCTTATGGCACTTATGGTCCCTTTAACTTCGTCTTTATTTTGTTGAAAATTTCTCAATAAGTTCTTAAGTTGATCTCTCCACCAGGGCCATGTGTGCTGTCCAAACATTCTTATAGGCGACATGAGCTGCCAAAATGTTGATATTTTGACGTTAAAACAGAATGTTGAAATTATTGGCTATTTTTCTCAAGACGTATAATTCAAAAGCTTATTACTGCTTCTAGTCTCGAAAATGTACGATAAGGTATTGCTTTGAACTAACTTTGGCTTAGAATGAATGAATGGTCGTCCCGGTTATTTAACTTTTGTTTACTTTTCGAACACGTTTTCGGTTCGTATAGGTCACATACTGCATGGATTTTCCTCATTCCAACGCCAATCATTTAGTTTTCCGATGGTCTTCAAAGCCCCTTACTGTCGTGACGATCACAAATTAAGAAAAAAAGTGTGAATTTTGGCAGCTCATGCCACTTTAAGGTCAGACAAACTCAGTGAAATAGCTCTTTAACGTCATGATATTTGTAACATCGCAATGCCACATTCTGGGTCTGTCTAACCTTTTGTAACGTTTGGCCTTCACACAAAGCGCTGATACAGAGGTCAATTGGTGATTTGCCAATTTCTTTCGAATGACGTAATTTTGAGACGTTACAATTACTGTCACAAGTAGTAGACCGGAAAAAGGATCCGTCTGTTTTTAACTTCAACTTTTGGATATTTTACAAGATATAAGAAATGAAAACCTATCATCGGACAGTTTAGGCCTATATCCGAATAAATCTAAAAATGTGAAAAATCGTGGATGAAAAGGAATTTTGACAGAATATGGCAAAAGTCAAGATGACTGCTGGGCTTGTACGGTGTAAGATTGATGCTGCGACGTCATTTCATTGTTGCGCGCAAAACTGGCACATGGCCTATTGGTGCCGAAAAATTACCAAGGATAAACTCAATGAAGTCTGTTTAAGTATATGTAGATTTTATTAATCACAATGTGTTCATACCTAGAGAATTGCAGACAAGCTGTCTATATTACACGGCCCACATAAAAGGGGGCCCTTCAATTTATATCAGTGAAATCATCTTACAACATATCATTAGAATGACTTTCTTTGGAGCGAGTTTTCAATTAACGTTGTATGTTTCAATTGATGACAATTATTGCCAGATGCTAATATAGATATATTCGTCCTTTAATTAGGGAATTTAACGACCAGCAGTTAACATTCAGCCAGTGGCCACACCGTATTAGCCATTATTTCTGTCAGCGTAACAAATTCATTAAATATCTTTAAATTTTTTCTTGCACATTTAAACTTGTTAAATATAATTGTATTTTAACGGATACTACACTTTTTAACTAATGTTTTACTTAAATATAAAGTCTCAGATTTAAATTGACACAATGTGATAGATGCATGTCACAGCCCCTAAAACAGAGAAATGCCATACAATTTGTGAAAAGTACCTTCTCAATTGAAATAGTCTATACCAACAGCATGGCTGGCTATAGCTCCGGTATGTAGCGTTGTTGTGAAGCCTGAAGCGTTATTGTGAAGCCCAAAGGGACCGCTCCCAGCTCGTTAGACCATTGTTTTCTACAATTAGGCTGGCTATATCAATTACAACAGGCTTCATAAAATTTACTCTAGGCTCTTATGCAAAAGAAAAAAAAGAGAAGCTATGAATGCAAATGAGAAATGATTAAGGCATCACCATGAAGTTAATTATTTTGTGAACAACACAAGATTTTGACACCTATGGTGCTGTCTTAATCAAAGCTTGTGTTGTTCACAAACAACTTACTTCGTGGCAATGCCTTAATCATTTCTCATTAGAATGAAACCCAGATTTAAAATGAGTTTCAAACATTTCTTATAAGCTATGCGCTGCACTGAACTTAATTTCTCACCATTGAGGGGTAAAAACGTCCAATCGATAGATTACTAAATTTTTGCCAAGCAAAAAAACAGATTTCGTTGAAATTATGAGCTATCATAGCCAAGAAATCTTGGCTCTGCCGAATTTTTTTTTTCCGTATGACGAACACGGAAAAAAAAAAATTCGGCAGAGCCAAGATTTCTCGGCTAGAGCTATCACATCAATCTATATACAATGTACCAGTGCTTTCTGGTTCACAATGTACCAGTGTACATGTAGTCTGGTTTTAGTATCAATCTAAAATAGAGATTGATCCTTCTGCCATTCGTTGAGATATAGGTCTCGTGTTGAAGATCTCGTAGAATGACACGAGATCTCGATCGGTTTAGTATTTCTCAGTGAATTTAAAGAAACAGAGAAAAAATATTGAAATATGCAGCCAATATATAAAGCATGTATAATACATCATTGAAATCAAAGCGGAATAGAATATCTGGTGAAGCAAGAATTCATAGATTGAAAAAAATTACCATTGTCCATTTGTGAGTAGATTAAATACAAGGTTAGAAAACATGTTATAAAAATTATGCTTATAATTCTAGAGATGTACAATTTACCACTGAAAAAACCTTTTCCTCAAAAGAAAAATTTAAGTTGTAGGAATAATTCTTGAAGGTGCTACACATTTTTTGTTAGAAAATTAAAACGTATAAATGGATTGATACTAAATATTCAAATGAACTGAAAGGGGAGATAACCATAAGCAAGTTACCTCCCCTGATATAGCCTCTGATCTATAGATTGATATGCTGATGCAGTACAAGAAATTGAATTAAACAATAAAATTTGGACCAGTAAAAATAATTCAATCGAAAACACAAAGCAATAAAAAATAATAAAAGTAGGTAGTACAAAGAAACGAAATGTCAAGGTCATGTTTGCAGAAATGGTATAAACTTATCACTGGACTTAAGTCGCAATCATCATCAGGGAAATTACTGAATTAGTAAATTAACCGACACTGATTGACCCCCGGAAATAATTTTGAGCCAGGGTGAGAATCGAACTCACGATCACTGGACTGTTTCTCAAAAGTTTTAAACCGACATAGCTTTGCGGATTTATGAAGCTGGTTTTTGTTTGTTTAGGGGCTGAATGTTTATTCGAAGAAAACCTAAGTTGAAATGGAACAACCTTCGCGTTAGTCCCCTGGTAGTCAAAACAGAGTGAGTAGAAAATAAATGTATGCATATTTTCCATACTTTTCTTCCCAAATACTCAGAAAAACTAATCATAGACAACCTTTGATGTGTACAAACTGCCACACACACTGGCACAGGAGAGATTGTGTATAGACCATTTAGGCAGAGATTAAAATTTCTTTTTGGTCAGACTTGTAAAGTACACGCTTCTACAACACTTTATGCAAATTAGAAAACATTCCTAAAGTTTGTTTCTAAAATCTTTAATTAAGTAGCAGCACTAAGCAACTTTGAAGAGCAAAGGCTGATTTGCAATTGACATAATAACATATCATATCTGTCAACTGTAGTTATCAAGCAGCAAAATATGCGTCTTATTTGTTCAGTTGGCCAATTCATACGCACCGCTGAATATGATTTCATCTGTCGTATACCAAGTTTAGCCGAGGGATTGATACGTAGCATGTATGAGCTGCTTCGCAAAGAAATTTTGCTTGCTAAACTACCTAATGTGCTATACCTTCTTTTTGGGTGATTGCCATTTATAAAATGGCCCACCCTCCTTGTGAGTTTTTATAGCCAAGCAGATTTTAAGTTTCAAAGAATAACTTTTGCTGTATAATAAAATCATTTGCTAGTTAAAGAAATGTTATTTTGTTAAGTGGTAGTTAATGTTAATGCATAATTGGCTTTTCACCTTGTTAAAAAAAAGATTACAAAATTTTATTTTCCTTAATTTGTAATCTAACAAATTAAGGACATAAATTAACATAATTGTGTTTGAATAACTTGTGGTTAAGGGCTATTTTCATAAGTGGGGGCCCGGGTTGAGGGGAGAAAGGTCCGGGACTGCGGACAGTCAAACTATAAAAATTTCTTAGCAATTATTTTAATAGATACATAATGTCTTCAAGATGTATCCACGACTGTTGCCTAGCAACTGAAAGTTTCAATGACTAAGCTAACGAGCAAGTAAACTAATTAAACATTAATCAGGATTCTTCCCCTGTCATACCACGCACTGTACCCGTTTTTCGTTGCTGTGGGGAAAAAAAATAACGGAATTAATGAAAAATCAACAATGTGTTTTGTAGCAATAGAAAGCATGTGTTGGTTGAATCATAGGCTTTTGTCAGCTGATAGCTGTTACGCCACACTAAAAATTATTTCACTTATATGGCGGCGTTGCCAGGTTTATTGGGGGAGGAAACCGGCTCATTGCCCAAGGGGAAAACCCCAGACCTTCGGCGAGTACCTGGCAACTTTTCCAAATACAGCAAACAAGTGAAAAATCAAATTGTGATTCAAACCCGTGCCGCATCGATGGAAGGTTTGTCTGGGACTGAGGGACGATCCCTCTAACCCACTGGACCACCGAGGTCTGTGTGGGACTGAGGGACGATCCCTCTAACCCACTGGACCACCCAGGGCCCCTGATTTCAAGATGGCTCTCACTAAAGATAATTTCACTTATACAAGACCCCTTTTTGTATAACCATAAGTTAATTGATTGATTGATGTTTTACACAGAACTTCGATAATTTCACTTATATGATGCATTACTGATTTTGACACAGTTGATTGATTGATTGTTTGGTGTTTTACGCCGCGCTCAAGATTATTGCACTTATATGGCGGCGTTGCCAGTTTTATTGTGGGAGGAAACCGGGCTCTATGCCCGGGGGAAACCCACAACCTTCCGTTAGTAACTGGCAACCATCCCACATAGGACAGCACTTGTATAATTTCACATATACAAGACCTTTCCTGTGTATATAACCAGGCTATAAGTTAATTGGATTAAGGCTTCCCATGAAAGTCCTGCGAGAACTGATTTTGACGCATTTGAAACCCACCTGATCCAGCTCCTGTTGAGTTTTATCTTCCAAAGCTCTAATATCATCCATTGTCAAATCAAACCATTTGTCTGTCCAGCAGAACACCTGACGATGGAAGTTGGTGAATATCCTCTCCTCTTGCTGAAAGTAACAACAGATTGGACATGGTTAAATCTTTCAATGGCATTTAGAAGTTGAAAGGTTACAATAAGGTGAAGAATTACCTATGGATAACAACTTCTTGGTTTATTGGGTGATGGCGTCCCAATGTAGTTCTTAACGTCATCACCCAATAAACCAATAAGTTGTTATTTTTAAGTAATTCCTCACTTTATTATGACAGGGTTGGAATACATAGGATTTACCCAATTTTACTTCGATGTCTACAAAAAGTTATTGGATTGGGTTTTATCGTCTTTTTGACACACATACAATGGGTTGCAAGGATTTTTATGAAAGCGTCTGCTTGTGGCGGGGGAAGAAGGGGAAAGAGAACCGAACAGCAACCATTTAATTTTTCCACGACCTTCAATTCCTCTTATTGTCTTGAAAATAAATATTTTTTAAAAAAGTGTGAATTTTGGCAGCTCATGCCCCTTTAAACCAAACAGGATTAGAACCTGTGACCCATTGGCTATAGATAATTACCCTCATCACATAGCCCTCCACTTTATCTTGTAATCCCCACCATTTAAATAAGAGGGAGACTTTCTTATAGCAGCACATCACTGGTTCAACCGTATTCTGAAAACATACAAACATTATCAGGTTATTATAGCAATTTACATCCAATATTGATACAGTGTCATGGCAACTGTGATTGATCGCACTGTGCGACGGCTTCGTGAAATGGTCCCCAGGCCAAGTTACGTTGGTATTGATTGATTGGTTGGTGTTTAACGCCGTGCTCAAGATTATTTCACTTATATGGCGGCGTTGCCAGTTTTATTCTGGGAGGAAACCGGGCTCTATGCCTGGAGGAAACCCATGACCTTCCGTTGGTAACTGGCAACCATCCCACATAGGTTGTTTGAGCTGGCAACCATACCACATAGGTTGTTTGAGTGAAAACCCAGTCAGAAAATTTTTCCAATTGTTTGGGACTGAATGAACCATCCAATATGGATATTTATCATATTCCTATACGTCAAACCCTACTGATACACAGCCATCTGATCATTTTCCGTATCAGTATAGTTTGAAAAGAATGTTTCCGGACTATTTTTTGTACTATGACTCAAGGCAAAACAAGTTATGACTGTCACGTGATAACTGAAATGGAAATTCCCGCGCAGTGAACGGTATACGTGTGTCATTGACAGACGCTACTGTGTCAGAGGAATTATAGATAATTTTTTGTTTTTTTATACTTTATTTGTTGCTTCTTTCTACTTAATCGGTTGGAAAATACATTAATTCTGACTCAATAATTTTTTGTGACGATATAAAGTCAATAATTTCTGCGTGCTTAGTATTTTTATCTTGGGTCTACTTCTCGTGCGGGGGCCTTTTGAAAGTAAATGCGCAATTTGGCAAAACTGCCAGTCGAAAAGTGACATTTGTAAATTTGTGGCTTTTGCAGCTAAAACTAGGCTCACACATGTTTCAGCGGTAAATATGATAAATAGATTATCATAACACTGTGTGATATGTGAGGCCGTATCAACATCTTCGCATCAGCCTTGCCCGATCTCAGCCAACTCGGTGTTGATACGGCCTCACATATCACACAGTGTTATGATAATCTGTATTTATTGTACGATTCGCCACTGGATTAAATTCCATATCGGCCACGACGCTCCAAGCAATCTCCCAAAAATAAATTAATTGTGTTTATTTCAAGCCTGATTCAACATGATTGAAGGCTAGTCAGATGTCACGGGCCATATATTGATCAGCACATTTAGGTAATATGGAATATACATGGTCTCCATGTGACTGCTTTGAACCAATCAAAAGGTAGTATTCATTGTGAGGTGTGATAAGTCAACTTACGATCCATCCCGGTAGAAGAGGACCACGATCTGTCTTTATTGATTTGTATTTTGAAGGATCTTCATCCGGTTTTATGTCCTAAAACAAACAAATACATCATATTACCAAACATACATTCATCCAGGATCTTAGTGATTGATCGATTGCTCTTTTAAGCCCCAGTAAAGATGATTTCATTACTAAGACAGCGTTGCCAGTTACCTGGTAAAACTTCTTTATACGGCGGATGCCATTTTTCAAGACAGTATAATTCCAAAACAACGAGCATATAGCCAGTTATAGTAATTTTGAGATTAAACTTTCGTGAAAAATGGCAGATATTCTTCTACCGATTTTGAGTGACGCCTGAAACGGGAATCGAACGCGGGTCCCAGAGTTTGGCACCTATCGCCAGCACTAAATACCAGCTGTCTTATCCATTCAGCCAACCGGCCTCCTCTAAAATCGGTAGAAGAACTGAATATCTGCCATTTTTCAAGAAAGAGTACTCCTAAAATAACGAGAATACTGTTAAACTCATTTTCTAAATGACACAAACTAATTTAACTGTTATAGCCACTTTCCAAAAGACACAAAAAAATATTCCCAAAATAACGAGAATACTGTTAAACTCATTTTCTAAATGACACAAACTAATTTAACTGTTATAGCAACTTCCCAAAAGACACAAATAAAAATGATTTTACGATTACTTTTGAAAACGTTTACATGGAATATTTTATAGTATGTTTTGTTGGTATGATGAGATTTGAGTGGATACATACCCCGGACCGTAAAGCCTTTGTACATGTTATATCAACAGGGACAACTTTTCTGACGGATAATTCCTTACCCTTTAAATTATGTGCCTGCAAAGACAAAATCAAGAAAATGTATATTCTATTCTAAAATTCATCTCTCTTCCATTTATAATGATATTATATGATATGATATGAAGTTTATTGCAAAAAGCCAATTGGTCCATGAGCATATATTTCACAAACATTTATGAAAATAATGAGAAATAATCAAGGTAAAAATAAATTTGGTGAAAAACGTGAGCTTTCAACACCTTTTGCACTTCATTATTTCTTTGTAACATATATATTTAATGAGAACCGGTATTCGGTTGATTGTTTGATGTTTTATGCCACACTCAAGATTATTTCACTTATACGACAGCATTGCCAGGTGTAGTAGGAGAGTAAACCGAGACAAAAATCAAAACCATTGACTTTGATAACGAGGTAAGAACTATATTGAAACGTCGTCACCCAATAAACCAAGAAGTTGTTATCCGTAAGTAGTTCTTCACCTTATCTCATACAACAATGTCTCGATATTTTTCGAAAACACATTCTTAATGCCAACAATTTCATTGAATCATTGATTGATTGATTGATGTTTTAATTAGTACTCAAGATTATTTCGCTTATATGGCAGCTTTGCCACTCATAAATTTGTGAATTTTTAATTGGTCTGAGCGGAATTCAATCCTGCGCCGCATCAATGGAAGGGCTGTGTCGGACTGAGGGACTTTCACTTTAACCGACTGAGCCCCCTAGGCCCCGGACAATTAAGCACTACCATTGATACCAACCTGACATGATTTTTTAACACACAGCTTCATAAATTTTTTTTAAATATTAAACATGTATAAGTTCTAACTTCATGGGTGTACATTCCACAACCTCTGGGCTATCACGTATCTCAGTGTGATTGATTGAATGTTTGGTGCTTTACGCCGCGCTCAAGATTATTTCACTTACATGGAAGCGTTGTCAGGTTTATTGTGGGAGGAAACTGGGCTCTATCCCCGGAGAAAACCCACAACTTTCCGGTGGTAACTGGCAACCAACCCACATAGGTCGTTTGAGTAAAAACCCTGTCAGAAAATTTTCCAATTTTTTATGGACTGAATGGGATTGAACCCGCGACCCATTATCTCAGTGTGAGATTATTATCAACTTTTGTTGAACAAGTATGCTTAGAGTGGCACAAGATATAGACATTTTCCGTTGCTACGGGTAACTGACTTAACCAATATTTTTTTATCTCAACTTTAATCTTCTAGTTTTTTCAAGGTACTTCAAACGCTTCCATTTTACGAGGACGCAAAATTACGAAAAGAAAAAAACTGAATTTTTCTCAGCTCATGCCACTTAACTAGTAGAATGTAACAAAGGGGAGACAACTGTAATACTCACATTTTCTGTTGTTCCTCTATCAGGCAAATGAAGAGTTTCTATAATTAAATAGAATGATTCTTTCATATACTCATTCTGAAAGATAAAAGTAAAATTTATACAGGGATACTTTGTGAAAGGAATTCTATGCTTTATGCATAAGCATGATTGCATTGTCAGGTTTTTCTCAGACAAAACTACCTACCACCTGTTGGTTTGCGAAAAAACAGTTGTCAAGAACAAAGGATTTGACGGAATTTTCCTACAAATATAACATCCATACTCTTTTTGCTGTATGATTCATTGATTGATGATTTATGCCAAGATTATTTCACTTATATGGCGGCAGTGGCCGGTTTAGTGGTGGGAGGAAACCGGGCTTAATGCCCTGATCTTTGGCGAGTACCTGGCAACTCTTCCACACACGGCAACCGAGAGAAAAATGGTCTGAGTGGGATTCAACCCATCGATGGAAGGCCTGTGTCGAACTGACGGACTATCGCTCTAACCGACTGAGCCCTATTTTGGTTTATGAGAAAGTCACCAATATGGGATGTGAGGGGAGACAGAGGACAGTGAGATTACTTACAGTGATAACAGTTCTACAATATGGGTACGCATTCCAGGCTTTCTCATGGACTGTTAGGGAGCCTTTTGGAGCAAATAATCGGATAAATCCAGGTACTTTACTGAAATAAAAGAACAGAGAAGTTGAGAGTAAAGGATTGATTGATTGGTTGATGCTTTACGTCGCACTGAAGATAATTTCACTTATGAGGCGGCGTGTTCTTTGCCAAGAGAAAACCTGAGTACCTGGTAACCCACATAGAAGGACTAAGTGAAAAACTAGCTAAGAATTTTTTCAATTTTATTTGGCCAGAGTGAGATTTAAAACACAGCCTATTGTTGGACTGAAACAAATATCCCTCTGTCCGAGTCTGTCGATTGAGCCAACGACTGTTGTTCCCTTCATTATACAAAAAATAACGAGAACACAGGATAATTATCTATCCGATGAAGATTGGCTTTTCTTTGGTTAAAATTGCTACAGATGGAGAAAAAATAGATATTTTATTTTTTTATCAATGAGTGAAACTTAAGTGATATTCTATCCGCATTCCTGACTGGGTTTTTGACTCGAATGACCTATGTGGGATGGTTGCCAGTTACCAGCGGAAGGTCGTGGGTTTCCTCCGGGTATAGAGCCCAGCTTAAAACACCAAACAATCAATCAATCCATTATTTTCAAGCCATGTGTTTATTCGCCACAATTTTATTTCCAGTTATTCACATCATCTTGGAGAAAAAAAGATTGAGTATCTGTGTCAGACTGATTGACTGATAATTGATTACTCTACACTCAAAACCATCTCACCATATCGTGGGCCCAAAGGTAGAAATGATTATGTCCAAATTGGCGATTTTGAGAAAATTGAAGTTTTGATTGCTTCCATGAAATCAGGAAATGAAATAAATAAGAAGTTAAATGATGCTTCTTATAGCAGAGACAATCGCCACAATTTGGACATAATCATTTCTACCGTTGGGCCCACGATATATAAAGTGAAATAATTAAGTGAGGCGTATAACATTGAACAATCAAAACCATCTGGTCTATAGGGTTACCTAGCAAAGTTTATGTAACCAATGAAGAAGGCAACGCTCCTTAATACGAAGCAATATTTGAGCCTCATAACATTACGAGACTGTGTAATAGGAAATAAACTGAACAGCGGGTTAGCAGCCATTGTGGGTTACATCTATTGTATTACATACAGTGGGTGTGACAATAGTCATTGTAGTAAGTATGACTTACTTTATAAGGAGATAATACACAGATGTAAGGAAGCATCTTCTATTTACAGTTAACATAAATAAGACAGGGCTTGACCCTTGAACTCTAGCAGCTGTTACATGCAGCAAATGTTACAAAAGTCAAGTTTCATTACTACACTCACAAACACTAACAAGGTATTACAGTTTATTTTATAGGAAATTGGTTGGTTCCTGTGTGTTTTGTGCCAAAGTGAAATTCATCTCACTGTCTTAAGGGAGGCTGGTTCTATTCCCCGAGGAAAAAAGGCCTGTGTCTGGGTGGAACTGGGCACTATGTCTGGAGGAGTTGATTAATGATTAAAGTCGCACTCAAGATTATTTCACTTCTATGACAGCATGAAAAAATTAAGAAACCTCCCAAAAATTTAATCTTTCAAATCTATGCACATAGAAAAAAAATGTTTCTTCAGAGCAAGCTATGAACTCCTTTCATCAAACCCTTTTGGCAAGCTGGGGGAAAAAGACTCCAGGGGGCTGTTTCTCAACAAGACGCATCCAAAGCAAGGCGTTACTGTCATGGCAACATATACCTTCAACATTACGCTATGACCAGGGGCTTGTTTCACAAAGCAGTTGCATCGCAATCGAAACCTAGTTGCCAATGGATACCATATTGCAGAGATACGATATCATGGCAACTGCGATTGATTGCACTGTGCGACGGCTCCGTGAAACGACCCCCAGGTGAAAGTTACGTTGGTATTGAGAAGCAGTCCCCAGATGAAGCCTTGTGTGGTACTCTATACAATCGGTGAAAACGTTATATGATACAGCCAGTTATTGATCACCTATTGATTAATAAACAGTAGATTTCTCAAGACATTTCAACAACACAGGGGCAGGCTGACATAGACCAAACAAATATTACTAATTAGCTGGTCATTCTTTTTGACCTTGACCTTTTATCCCAGGGTTTTATTTCCAATACCATAAGTTTTGTGGTTATTAACGTTGCCATGGTGATCTACCAAAACAATTTAATAGCAATTAGTTTTTTTGTACATGTAAATGCTGCTGGTAACAGCAAATTCAATTTCAAATAGATACAAAGAATATTATCCAATCAGTAGCCTGCATTCCATTTTCTTTCGTTCTGCTAAGTGATTTCTTGAATCCAGAATTTAATCAAACATTTTGACTGGTTTAATGATGATAATTTTATTTGAACTTAATGGGAAAGAAAATTTTTACTTTAGACAAGCTTAGATGGAAAGAGTAGAGTTCATTTAGTCTAAAACAACTGTCCGATGTATGTTTTATTCCCTCGTAAGCGAATAATTGAAATTTGAATGTGACGTTACAATAAAAAATTAGCTCCATCGGCCATTCACAAGGCCGCCACCATTTTTGCATTAGTTTTATCAAATCATTGGTGAATAAAATTTAGATGCGTTATACAGTAGTCATGTGATGCAATTTAGCCAATGGCTTCGATTAGAAACATATTATCGAAGCAATCTTCCCCCTTCAAGTTTGTCGCCATGTTTTTTTTACCTAAATATACCATCATATATAAAGCCTGGTATACACTGAGAGTTTTGCTGCGACTCGACCCGACGCGACTGTACCCGACGTTTGTTTGACGTCACGTGACTGTAGTAAAGTTTCTGATTGGCTTACTGATTCAGACTCTCTACGACGATCGTAAGAGTGGATACACTGTCTGACCAAACCAGACTCAATCCGATTCTTGATCAAATATCTGGCACGTCCAGATCACTCCCAACCCGACGCAACTGAAGCCGACTGACACTGATTTGCGTCGTGGACTGATATACAATACACTTTTTCTCTGCGATGCGACGCGATTTTCCAGTCGGGTCAGGTCGCAGAAAACCTCTCAGTGTATACCCGGCTTTAGACGGTAAAAATATGTCATTATTAATCTAAAAATAGCTACTGCAACATCACGTCGTCTTAAAACGGAAAAAATGGCAATACAGATAAGACACTGAAAGGACATACTTCTGTCTGTTTTTATTAGCTTGAGGGTCACTGGCAGTAACTAACGTGAAATATTTTAAGTACTTCAACGTTAAACAGTATGTACAGGTGTATATCTACAGATTTCTCATCCTTTCATTTTTACGACCGGTTGCTGACGTAGGTGGTTATACACTATACTTAACCTAGATCGGACCATGATTTATAAGTGATTATACAGATACTATTGGAATGGCAGAACCGAACAATCGAATACCAAAATCCCCTATTCGTTTCAGCTCTAGACCATTAACACAAACCAGCTTTAAGCTGTTCAGAAATCCTAAAAACTTCAGAAAAAAATCATTTTCTGTGCCCGGAGGAAAGCCAGGCGCTTTGGCTGTCACCTAGCAACCAATCAACAAAGAGCAATCAAATGAAAACGCAGTGAGGAGCGTAGACATTTTTGGGAACGGAATAGGATAAAAACTTGTGACGCATCAATGAAAGGGATGATTTTCTCACATTGTGAGAGACTTACTGTTGTAAATGGTAGATTTTATGTGTATACTGTCCGGTGGTATACAATTTATCTGCCAGGAGTGGTTTATCAGGGGGGTGTATGTTAGCTTCTGAGTCGAAAGGTGCATTCGTCCGTACTTCAATGCCATCTCCACCACCTGTCTCATTCTTACTGACTTCAGCTACAGAAAATAACTGTGCTCTTTTGTACTGAAAATACACAAAATAATCACAAATTGAAAATACACAAAATAATCATAAACTGAAAATACACAAAATTATCACAAACTAAAAATACACAAAATAATCACAAACTGAATATACACAAAATAATCATAAACGGAAAATACATAAAATAATTCCACACCTAAAATACACAAAATAACCATAAACTGAAAATACACAAAATGACCACAAACTGAAAATACCAACAACAAAAAATCAGACATAGAAAATACACAAAATGATCACAAACTGAAAATACACAAAATGACCACAAACTGAAAATACACAAAATCATCACATGTAGAAAATAAACAAGATGACATACATGTACATTGGTAATTTGAAAGCCCTGGCCTCAGTAACGAAAACATACAAGATAGTCAAATGCTACATTGGCAAGGTATATAAACAAATCAGGATTAAATTAAAATGTTTAAGATGTCTATTGCCTTTGGACAAACACTGATGGAAGTGTTAATAAGTGCACTCCTGTAAAACAGATGACTTCTTATTTTGTCAGTCTGTTGGTCACACATCAGTAAATTTTGTTCATTTCTACATAAAACTCAGAATCAACAGAGGCCAGCACAAAAATGGGTCACTTTGTCCTTTATACAGAAATTTATTTCATCAAGACAAATTTATAGGAGGACGAGTAAGTGTCTGAAACCTGAAACCAGGAGACAAAATCTTTATCGAAACCCTTTATGCCCTGGTCACGCCCTGTACATATATTTTCTTCACTTTCCACCAAACACTGTCTAACATTTAGTTCAACAACTTTTGAGGTTGGGTGCCTTGGTGGTCCAGTGGGTTAGAGTGATCGTCCCTCAGTCCATCACAGACCTTCAAAACAATGTGGTGCGGTTTCAAAGCACATGGATTGTGTTGTTTAGAAAGCACATGTGTTGTTGTTGTAGTTTTAAAAGTATATGGACTTTCTTCAAAATATTCTGTCTGACAAACAAGTGACACTCGGGTTGTTTCAGTTCTCTTTACTCCCAACTTTTCCTTGAAGCCTTTGTTCTGATGTCCCCAAAAGTTGAAGCTAGATAAAATTACTTTGAAACGTTGAACGACTGACAGCAAACTGCTAAAAACGAAAAGGACCCACTTAGGGAGAATGCGAGAGCACCGCAAGGTGTTTTGAAGGTCACATTTCTGTAATGCATGGAATCAAAATTGGGAAGTGGGTTAGTTTCCTTACGGTGCTCACTGTTGATGTCACTACTTAACAACTGCCATGATTATGTGGGACAACCACATGCAGTCTAACAAAAGTAAATAAATAAGAAAAACAAGCTGAAAAAGTGCAAAATATTTCACAGTAGGTCTGATGTATGATTTCCGTAGTTATTTTATTCCCTTAAAATGGATTTTGCATAACCTCTTGGGGATCGCATGCCTGAGACTAAATTTAAAAACGAGTGGATTTTTCACTCGGTCACCGTGGAAGAGTTGCCAGGTAAATGAGCCCGGTTTCCTCCCCCACTAAACCTGGCAGCACCGTCATACAGTATAAGTAAAATAATCTTGAGTGTTACGTAAAAGAGTTCTGGCAAAAGTAAGATAACTGAACGGATACTCGCACTGCAAAATTTGAATGTATTATGGCTGGATTGATTGATTGATTGATTGATTGATTGATTGATTGATGTAACGAGTTTATTTTGATCACTCACCTCCTCCACTGTCATGGGGAGCACAATTTGACTGAAAATAGAAAAGAAGAAAACCCAACATTATATTTATGAACACTAAAACACACGGGCACAGGGAAAATCTTCTTATCTAGAATAACCACGGAGACAAGTTTCTAACATAACATTATACATGGACCCAGGAATTACACATGTACATGTACATCCAAAATATGTACAGTTTAATACATGTTACGTATGTCTGCACACAGAAGTTACTATTATTTCAGTGGTTCAGTGAGTTAGAGTGATGGTCTCTCAGTCCCACACAGACCTTCCATCGATGCTGCGCGGGTTCGAATCCCACTCAATTCTTAGTGGATTTTTCACTCGTTCGCCGTATGTGGAAGAGTTGCCAGGTACTCGCCGAAGAGAACACCCGACCTTTGTCGAGTACCTGGCAACCAAGTGAAAAATCCACTCAAAAATTAAAAATTTTGCAATTCATCTGATTGTGATTTGAACCTGCACCTCACCGATGGAAGGTGTGTGGGATGAAGGGATGATCACTTCAAACCACTGGACCACAAGAGGCCCCATGGCTGTTCAGAGCCTACACATATAGTCACTTAAAAACTCGCTTTCATTTAGGAGGGTTATAAAATAGACTGTCAATGCGCTTGGAAGCGAAACATACATGTATGTAATTAAAAGCCCCATTGTACCGTTATGAAATCCAAGCAGTGTTTGTGACGTAATTCCAGCATGGTGAAAATTTAAAAGAGTCAGGGCTCGAAATACTTTTAAAAAATTAGGTGCACAGTGTGAAAAGTTACAATACCTGGATAATGCACAAACTGTACAGGGTTAAAATAACGCAAACCCAAGTATTAAACTAAACTTATTATTATAACCGTCATAACATGTATTTATGACAACCAGAACCTTAATCAGTATCACTGTGTCAGAAATTAAATTTTCTCTAATTGCTAATGTACTACGGGAACCATATGGCACTGTTCTTGGTCTTCACCTTTGCTTACCACCTGTCCACCATAGTTGTATTGCCCTTTCTGGATTGAAGTCTGTGACATTAAGATGGGTGTTGACAAACATCAACAAGCTAAGAGTTAGGGGAGAGAGAGAGTCCCTCAAATAATTTTTAACCTTTTTCATGACTTTTCGTGATCAGTGACTATTTTTTCCTGAAATTGCTATTTCCATTTCGGAAAGTGTTTGATTTGCCAGATGTATCAAAATCCACACAAATTTTACAGTACATGCTTTTGTTTTCTTTATTAAACATAAGCCATGGCCTATCCTTTTTTATATAAATCTTGGAATTTATATTCCTTCCGCTGTTTAAAATTCAGATTAGCTTCCGTCGGTTTAGCACGGGAAGCGGGAGTTGACGGAGACTTTTGACGTTGTTGTTGTCGTTCCATATCGGAGGTACTGGTACCCAACAATGCATCATCTGACTCTGGTGGATTGTCCGTCAAATTTTTGGTTGTTTCAGAAGCTTTCACTAATGCTTTTTGAGGGGTTTTGACGTTTCATGTTGTTGAAACAAACAGAAAATAATTCAACACGCCGGCCAAAACCTAGTCAAACTTGTTGCTAGCGGTAACTATGGGCCTACATAAATTTGTACCTAGGACTAAATCGGCTACAGCCGTATACGCTGGTAAGATGCTGCAAACGATTCCTAGGATAAAATTTAATTTAGTAGACTTGAAATGGTTACGTGAAGTGAATCTTTGACAGTTCAAACTTAACTTTAATATGACAATTTTTAACAGCTAACCGTAAGTAAGGACGACAATTTCAGCTGAATGTTTAGCAGAAATAAAGATTTGTTTGTCTAAAAGTTGTTTGACGAACTTGTTTGACGAAAGTTGGGTGCACAACAACAACGTTTACGTGCACTGGTGCACCTGCGCTATACGTATTTCGAGCCCTGAGAGTAAGAGTCATTTTGAAACGGTCGTCGCATGAAGGTAACTAGTTATTTATACAACTGTCTCCGTTAGTAAGTCAGTTGCGACGGAGAGAAGGATCGTTTGGCTGACAGAGGCATGAACGATGACTCCAAGTTGAAAAATGCAGCTTCTAAGAATTAAATCTTTCAATGGCATCTAGAAGCTGAACTGTTACAATAAAGTGAAGAATTGCTCATGGATAACAACTTCTTGGTGTATTGTGTGATAAAGTTTGAATGGAGTTCTGTCAATTTTATCACAGGCAAAGTCATCCTACTTTTCTCTGATTTCCTCTTCATTTAAGGAATGCAACCTGTCTATACTTTCTATGCATCTAAATTGATTCGTTACTTAGTTTGCCGTTTTGTGTGACATCCTAGCCCGATTTTCAAGGACCCCCAAATCTCTGACTTGTTTAGTCATAGTTTAGATACATAAAAGTACAACAATGTTTTGTAACAATTAATAAGAGACTTTTAAACATGTACAAACTAAATCAATAAGGTGAAGAATTACTTATGGATAACAACTTCTTGTTCGCCGCGCTCAAGATTATTTCACTTATATGGCGACGTTGCCAGTTTTATTGTGGGAGGAAACCGGGCTCTATGCCCGGAGGAAACCCACGAACTTCCGTTGGTAACTGGCAACCATCCCACAGAGGTCGTTCGAGTGAAAACCCACTCAGAAAATTTTCCAATTTTTTGGACTGAGTGGGATACGAACCCGCGACCCATTGGTGACAATCATTGTGGAAAGCAATCCTCTAATCAGTCAGGAAACTCAAATTATCGCTACATGCAGGAGTAAGTGTAGTAAACAAGTTCACCCCCGATCAAATAATTGTATGCTTTCAGCTTTCCTATCCATTAAAAAATAGCCCCTCAGCAATAAGATAAATATCTTTTTTTTTAAATTATTATGGGTTATAATTCTATAAATCCTAATGAAGACGTTGTTGTTGTTGTAAAGATGAAATGTCACAGTGAGTCAGTGTACTTTATCGACGAGGACAGTGACTTTACAGTCAGCGATATATTCAAACTTCAGCGGACTCAAATAAAAAGCTACCGTTTCTCCTATTTAAACAATTTCCAGTTTTATCCAAAGTATACTTTACTTACAACTCTGTAATCAGCATTTTGTCGCCAAAAATTCAACCCGGTTCAGTTTTCTTCCGACATGGGGTGGAGAGATGATGACGTCATTGGCCAACCAAGTGCCCACGCAGAGAATGTCTTCAAAATAACTACAGGGGTATCGGTTGTGCTCGGAATCGGGACATGTTAGAACCAAGACACCTTATTAATAAATATATTCAGCTTTATCAAGAAAATAAGCAGCGACATCGCCAGTATCCATGGTAACTTGTGTGCTTTACGGCTTTGACCTTTCGTCAGGTCAAGGTCTTTATTGGCACGTGATGACGTTTTAATGAACTTGCGAGGACAACATGTTCTGGTTCATATCACCGTACACTATGACGTACGAAGGAGGCGTACATTACAATCAACACAAGCTTTTTTTACCTATTGCCTGCGAATACTTTGGTTGCATAAGTACATCAATTGTACTTACAAACACTACATGCGTGTGTTATATGTTTTACTTTTTTATTTATTTAATAGTTACCATATATAGCCTCATTGGATAGTATCACTATTAATCCCTTCCTTAAATAATAGCACTGGCCAATAATTAGTTGTCCGAATTGAGTTAAATTGAATTAAAGGCACACTTGCCGCGAAAATCAGGAATATTGTTTACATTAAAAAAGAAAGACCGTATTCTGTATTTTTCCCAGACAATATAAGTTAGGAACTTTCTATTTTTACCAAAATTTAATAGTTTGGACGTCATTTTGTATTTTTAATTTGAATTTGAATTGTTACGTACCCGGAACGTAAACAAACCGATCTGCCCCCTATTTGCGATTTTATGTTTCAGTCGAGTGAGTGAACTAACGGCACAGTGTAATTTTACGTAGGCCTATTTATCTGAGAAATACAGACTGACGATCGGTTAACAGCGACTGGAAAAGCCTGCTGGTAATTGTTTGAGTGTTAACCACAGATACAAAGGCCTGAAAGGAGGGTAAACCAACACGAAAGTTGACCGACACTGATCGTTGTTGTTGTAATCAGGCTTCGATTCTTCGTTTGTTTTTCACCCCATTTTTACAGTCTAAAGCTAACTAGATATGTTTTATATGTCCTATGTTTAAGTTTAGTGGTATTAGTCGTAGTAAGCTCATGTAAATTGGTTTTCTTAGCAAATTTAAACAGGCTACGGTGGCAAGTGTGCCTTTAAAGGTATCCATTGTTTTTGTTTTGTTAGTTTTTTTGTTTTGGCGGGGGGTGAAGGGTGGGGGGGGGGGGGGGGGGGGTAGGGGTGTAGAAGTATTAAGCGCAATTTGTACGTAGCCCAAAACACTAGAAACCAACACATAGGGCCTATATCTGTCTACCTGAAATAAATTTTGGACACATAACTAGAAACATGTTACAATAAGGTCAAGAATTACTTATGGATAACAACTTCTTGGTTTATTGGGTGACGACGTTTCGATGTAGTTCTTACATCGTTATCAAAGTCATTGACTTTGATAACGATGTAAGAACTACATCGAAACGTCGTCACCCAATAAACCAAGAAGTTGTTATCCATAAGTAATTCTTGACCTTATTGTAACCTTCCAACTTCTAAATGCCATTGAAAGATTAGAAACATGTTCAAATATTATTAGGTAATAAGTGCATGTGTTGTTTTTTTTTCTCCACAATATACGTCGATATGTATTTGGAATCATATACCCAAACGCAATATGACCAACATATAAATTGGTGTTGTGTTGGACAGCACATGAATAGGCAGGATACTCTGAAATGCCCGCTTTTTTAACACAATTAGAAACTTGTCTCCGTGGTTATTTTAGTCAAGAAGATTTTCCCTGTGCCCTTGTGTATATGGAAGCCGGATACAAACATCTTATTCTCGATAGTATTCTCTTTTTTTGGGATTACACTTTCTTGAAAATGGCAGAAATTCCTCTACCAATTTTGGGTGAAACCCGAAACGGGAATCGAACCCGCGTCCCAGAGTGAGGCACCTATCGCCAGCACTAAATGACGGCTGCCTTTATCCATTCAGCCAACCGGCCTCCATTTTGTCAAGAAAGTGTAGGCTAATTCCAAAAATAACGAGAATACTATACTCACTTTCTAAAAGACACTAACTTGCCAAAGCAATTGATTCGCGACTTTCTCTACCCAGCAAAACTTGACAAACACGCTTATCAATTTAATAAAAAAGATAGTATTTTTTCAAAAGCATTTCACTCGCGTCCTTCGCTGTCTGTTTATACATAGAACGCTATACAGTATATCGGTTTGTACCGGTCATAGATATTACAGATTTTCCTTATTCAAATGTCAATTATTTAGTTTTTCACAAATTTAAACTTCACTCTGTCGTTTTGTCTTGACAATCAAAATTTATATTTAAAAAAAAAGTCGAATGTTAGCAACTCATGCCACTGGATGTTGGTCGCATTGGACATATTGAGGGAATGTCTTATCGACAAACTAAATATCGTCTCTTTCAGCCACTCAGCTAACGGATCTATCCCAGGAAAGGTAATTTAAAGAATTTAGGCCTACCCTAAAAAATTAACGAAGCCGATGTATTTTATTTTCAGGATACCCTTTTTTCCACACCTCTTGTCATCTGGGTGACAACGCCCACATAGACAGTATAACTGTGGCCTCGGGTAGAAAACACGTCTGTAGAAGCCAATTGTGTCGCAACGGCCAATTGTGTCGCAATGCGACACTATTGGTCAATTGCGACACAATTGGCTTCTACGTCTGGCCAATTATGTCGCAACCCCAAAATATGGGTACAAGAGGCCAATTATGTCGCAATACATTATAATATGATACATAGTTTAAAACCAGGTAGGCCGACTAGTAATCGTATATGAAGACTTAAGAAAGTATATACACATTTTCAAGATGTTTTTCTTTAAAATTCATTTTCTTTTTTCTTATTTCAAAGCTTTGAATAGTCGATCCATGTCGCTCCTGTAAACGAATTTAAGTGATTATGTCATAGAAATTATAATCGTTCCATAAGTCTGTCACTATTGTTTTTCTTCTTTTTATCACTTTTCTCTCTTGTGGTCGCTATTCCAAGTAAACTGCTGGTCGGATCTTCTTTAAATTTCACACGCACATTCTCCCTATGGTCTAGTTGTGCAACATCTATTCCTTTGCTCACTTGCATGTTAAAATGGCCATTTTTCGTTTTCTTCTTTTTATCACTGTTTTCCTAAATAATGAAAGATTCTCCGTAAAATTTTATATGCAGGTTAACTTTATGATCTTGTTGTTGTGCACTACCGGTATGCACTTTTGGCGGCCGCTGGCCATTTTGTTTTTCTTCTTTTTGTCAATGTTCTCATAAAGCAGTGAAAGGATCTTCGTAAATTTTTGGTACGCATGTTAACCCCTGTATACTATATCAGAAATTAAATCGAAGCATTCTTCATTTTAATCTTAGTATATTGAAATCGAACATCCTTTTGAGTTATATTAATACTTGTTATAGAATCTTACTATGTCAAATACATTTTGGCATTCAATGATGTCGTCGTTCAAACTCATGACGGGGCCTCCGGGGCTCAGTAGAGTGTTGGACGCTCAATCGGAACAGCTTTCCACCAATTGGTCGCGGGTTCGAATCCCAGGCAGTCCCAAAAAATACAGCTCTTTTGATTTTATTCAATCTCAGTTGCATTTCTTTTTTCCTTGTTTGTCTCGTCTTGATCATGTACGAAATCAATGCATTTTAACGAAATAACTCCAATTATGTCGCAACAGCAAATTTTGTCGCAATACTCATATATGCCTTAAAAGTATGGTGTAAAGAGAAACATAACAAAACAAAAACGTTTGGCGAATGTTGTTTATTCACTTTTAACAACATTTCTTATCTCCTTTGAGATTTCGTTTGCAATATACGACATCATTGCTTAGTTTTGGTTTTTCTAGCCGTCAATTAGCTTAGGCCGATGTAACAATTGTCAATTGTGTCGCAATACTTAAACGTGTCTTGAAAGTATATCATACGTGCAGAAGAAAAACGTTTGGTGTATCTTATTTGTTCTGATTTTTTATTATCTCGCAACGGCCAATTGCGTCGCAATACTTATACATGCCTTGGAGGTATACTACATGTGTAAAACACAGCAAAACAAAACAAAATAACTTTGATTGAACGTAATGTTTCTTGTTTTGACAATATTTCTCATCTATTTGATGATTTGCTTGGGATTTGGTCTTATACCTTATCATTTCATTGTTGCGACACAATTGGTCAACTCTGGTAGCCAATTATGTCGCAACGGCCAATTGTGTCGCAATACTTAAACAAGCCTTGAAACTATCATATACGTGTAAAAATCAGCAAAACAAAACGTTTGAATTAAAGGGGCATGAGCTGCCAAAATGTTGATATTTTGACGTTAAAACAGAATGTCGAAATTATAGGCTATTTTTCTCAAGACGTATGATTTAAAAGCTGTTTAGTGCTTCTAGTTTCGAGAATGTACGACAAAGTATTGTTTTGAACCAACTTTAGCTAAGAATGAATGAATGGTCGTCCCGGTTATTTAAATTTTGTTTACTTTTCGGACATTATTTCGGTTCGTATAGGCCTTAGACTTTATGGATTTCCCTGATTCCAACGTCAATCATTTAGTTTTTCGATGGCCTTCAAAGCCTCTTACTGTCGTGACGATCAGTAATTTTGAAAAAAGTGGGAGTTTTGGCAGCTCATGCCACTTTAACATAATGTTTCTTGTTTTTACAGCATTTCTTATTTATTTGTTGGTTTTCTTAGGATTTGGTTTTATACCTTATCATGTAATTGTTGCGACACAATTGGTCAACTCTGGTGGCCAATTATGTCGCAATGGCCAATTGTGTCGCAATGACCAATTATGTCGCAATGGCCGAATTGTTGGACTGACGGCTTTCGCTAAGCCTTGCAGTGATCATAAGACAATCGCCATGGAACGTGCACGCGCCGCCTGACTACAGAGCTATGAAAGCAATTTTCATAGTTTTCATAATTCATAGTTTCTTGACGAAAACTTAATGGCATGTTTTTGTTACATAAGCGATACAAATCGCAACACACAATGTACGTTTCCCTTTACGGCGAAATCAACAAACAAATAGCAAATGTAGGATAAACCAAAGAAATATAATCTGCCTAACTTGTCGGTGTTTTGTGTTGTTTTTAACTTCAATCTACTAAAATACTGATAGGTTAAGTGCGACACAATTGGCCATTGCGACATAATTGGCCATTGCGACAGAATTGGCCATTGCGACATAATTGGTCTTTGCGACAGAATTGGCCATTGCGACATAATTGGTCTTTGCGACAGAATTGGCCATTGCGACATAATTGGTCATTGCGACAGAATTGGCCATTGCGACATAATTGGTCTTTGCGACAGAATTGGCCATTGCGACATAATTGGTCTTTGTGACAGAATTGGCCATTGCGACATAATTGGTCTTTGCGACAGAATTGGCCATTGCGACATAATTGGTCTTTGTGACAGAATTGGTCATTGCGACATAATTGGTCATTGCGACAGAATTGGTCATTGCGACAGAATTGGCCATTGCGACATAATTGGTCTTTGCGACAGAATTGGCCATTGCGACATAATTGGTCATTGCGACAGAATTGGCCATTGCGACACAATTGGCTACCAGAGGTGACCAATTGTGTCGCAACAATTACATGATAAGGTATATAACCAAATCCTAAGAAAACCAACAAATAAATAAGAAATGCTGTAAAAACAAGACACATTATGTTAATTCAAACGTTTTGTTTTGCTGATTTTTACACGTATAGGATAGTTTCAAGGCTTGTTTAAGTATTGCGACACAATTGGCCGTTGCGACATAATTGGCTACCAGAGTTGACCAATTGTGTCGCAACAATGAAATGATAAGGTATAAAACCAAATCCCACTCAAATCATCAAATAGATGAGAAATGTTGTCAAAACAAGAAACATGACGTTCATTCAAACGTTATTTTGTTTTGTTTTACACAAAAATTAAACTTTCAAGGCATTTATAAGTATTGCGACACAATTGGCCGTTGCGACATAATTGGCTACCAGAGTTGACCAATTGTGTCGCAACAATGAAATGATAAGGTATAAAACCAAATCCCAATCAAATCATCAAATAGATGAGAAATGTTGTCAAAACAAGAACCATGACGTTCTTTCACACGTTATTTTGTTTTGTTTTACACAAAAAAATAAACTGTCAAGGCATTTATAAGTATTGCGAAACAATTGGCCGTTGCGACATAATTGGCTACCAGAGTTGACCAATTGTGTCGCAACAATGAAATGATAAGGTATAAAACCAAATCCCAATCAAATCATCAAATAGATGAGAAATGTTGTCAAAACAAGAAACATGACGTTCATTCAAACGTCATTTTGTTTTGTTTTACACAAAAAATAAACTTTCAAGGCATTTATAAGTATTGCGACACAATTGGCCGTTGCGACATAATTGGCTACCAGAGTTGACCAATTGTGTCGCAACAATTACATGATAAGGTATAAAACCAAATCCCAATCAAATCATCAAATAGATGAGAAATGTTGTCAAAACAAGAAACATGACGTTCATTCAAACGTCATTTTGTTTTGTTTTACACAAAAAATAAACTTTCAAGGCATTTATAAGTATTGCGACACAATTGGCCGTTGCGACATAATTGGCTACCAGAGTTGACCAATTGTGTCGCAACAATTACATGATAAGGTATATAACCAAATCCTAAGAAAACCAACAAATAAATAAGAAATGCTGTAAAAACAAGACACATTATGTTAATTCAAACGTTTTGTTTTGCTGATTTTTACACATATAGGATAGTTTCAAGGCGTGTTTAATTGGCTACCAGAGGTGGACAATTGTGAGGCAATTTCCCTACTATGCATCCGTTGTGATGCTGTGGATGAATAAAAAGAAAGAACATCTACAAGCAAATATGTAACGAATTTGCATGTTTGTGTAAAATCGAAGAAGTAGATTTTAGGCCTAGAGGGGTTTAAGTTTTTTGTCGGGTTTTAACTTTTTGGATTTAAAGTGTTTTTTCTATTTTTGGAGGAGCTCGGCACCCAGGTGAAAAATAAATAGGATTAACAATAACAATATTAAGAGGATGACCACCGACTCTCAATATGCAAGGTTTATCCAAAAACACAACATTGACCTGGTTTAAGCAATGCAACAGTGTTGACGGAGTGCGACTATGTTTTAACAATGCGACATCAGCCTATTATTTTGACCTTCTTCTGGGTACTGTTTTATCGTTCGGCTTACAAATAGAAGTGTTCGTTAGTCTCGAATACATATGACAAGAAACAAAAATGAACTTCAAGTTAACGGACACTCAATAATACTTCCTGAATCAGAATTTATCACAGAATTTCTCTCGTGTCTCTCTTGAAAGTTGATATTAGATTAAATGGAATTTAATCTGGGTGAAAAATACTAACTGCAGACTGAAAAAAATTAAAGCCAAAAACAAACCAAAAATATTCGAACAAAATAAAAACTAAACAGATAAAAACTTATCCCCCTCTCAGAAAGAAAAATCAAGATGATTTCGTTCATTTGACAGCGTTATCAGATTTTTCGGTGACGAAAACCGTGACATATTTCAAGAGGGAAATCCCATTTGATAGACGTATACACTTGGCAAGAAGCCCAATTTATTGAATTCCGTCAAAAGTTATCATATCCCTTTTCTTTTAACAAGTCTAAGGTGGATTCGAACTTGGGCCCATTGGTAGAAGTCGAAGTTGAGGAAAACGTTTAATATAGTCTGCACCCGTCACTGGGCATTCGGTGAATAGCGCTTGTTATAAACTGCAAACAACCATAAGAATCTGTGTGCGACACAACTGGCCGTTGCGACATATTTGGCTGTGAGAGAAAGCCAATTGTGTCGCAACGATATATTACACATAATAAAACTAAGAAATAAAAATGAAATGGATCGATATCAAAGCACAAATTTGTACAAAAGTTTTTTAAGTTAACAACTTCAGGAATAAACGCACGAATAAACAAAGCAGTAGTTTCAGGACGGGGAATTTACTTGAAGGAGGAAAATTTCGCCCACGTAGGGGTAAAATGCATCAGCAGTGTTCTAATGTGATGTTGGGTCAAAATAAACGTATGTCAGTAAAAATACAGGAAAAAAGTTTGTATCAAAATATCGACAACAGAGGCCAATTATGTCGCAATTCCCGTTGCGACACAATTGGTCGACAGTAGAGGCCAATTATGTCGCATTGCGACACAATTGGCCGTTGCGACACAATTGGCTTCTACACACGTCACCCCACTCCAAATTTCAAAAATGTCCATCATTACTAAGAATTTAATAAAGAAATCCGAAGTTTTGAGACGGTTAACTCACGTAATGAGTTATTTAAAAGTCGAATTGAGTGTTTTAATTCCCAGAAATTCAATATTTACTGTTAAATTACCCGCAATTTTCGTGGTCATTTTGAGGAAACCCTGGTACCATCTTAATTAAAGCATCCCTGGATACATCAGTTCCATGCGAAACATGTAGCCCAAAGAGGAAGCCTTGATTTTTGGGGGGAATTGTTTTTTTGGGGCCATTGTTTTAGAAACATATTAAGCTAATTGTTGGTGGAGTAAAGAATTGTAGCTTTCCCAGTCTTGCACACGTATACGTTTAGGTACTTTTCTAAGCAACCACCCCCTCCCCCCATCCCCACCCAAGAAAAATAATGCTCGTCATTTTGCACACATCTTTTGTTCGTGTCTTCTGACTTTGCCAATATTTTAAAGTGGCCAGAGCCAATAATTTCAACATTCTGTTTTAACGTCAGCTCATACCACTCTAACCTTTAATCACGATGCGTGACCGGTATCAAATGACGGTCATATTGGAGGTTGGAATAATTGTAAATACTTATATGTCTAGACAAGAAGATTTTCCCTGTGCCCGTGTGTTTTAGTGATCATGAATATATAAGTCACGTAACAATCAGTGTATATACAGTTGCATCCATGGGTTGTTTTACGGTTTAGACAGCTCTAAAGATTATTTTACTCAATGTTGGATTTTTTAAAGACGGGAACTATAAAATACCAAGAATACTTATGCCGTTTTAAAGATACATGTCGCATATACCGAAGTCATAGGGCCTAAATACCTGGATATAACTTATATTTATGATCACTAAAACACACGGGCACAGGGAACATCTTCTTGACTAAAATAACCATGGAGACAAGTTTATAATAGTGTTAAAGGAGAAGAAAACAAAAAATACTTTATGGTTCAGAAGCAGCGCACTTATTTTTCCTTTCCAATGGTACCAAACACATATTTTTGCAATTTTTTCATGGGTCATGATGAAGTTTCTAAAATACAGTATTATGTTACATCCACAAAACAAATTGGTCAACTTTCAAAAATCTCCCATTCAAAACCAGGTTAAATTCACTATCTTCAAAGTATTCCTATGTACAGGAAATTGGTTTCTGTTTTTCGAAATTTACATTGAATTACAAAGGAAGCTTTGAAGATAGTCCGGGTTTCTGACTCCAAAATGACTATTTTTTTATACTGACGGCCGTATTCCAAAATACGACCGTCAGTACAAAAAAAAAGTAATTTTGGAGTCAGAAACCCGGACTACTTTGACGATAATGCGGCTAGCTAAAAAAAAAACTTGTCAGCATGCGTGCCATATTGTCGAGTTACGAAGGCCTTGGAGAGGATGAATTTAACTTTAATAGGCTTATATGGGAGATTATGAAATTTGACCAATTTGTTTTGTATATCGTGATCATTTATTAACTTCACTGCCAGGCGTAACACAATCGCAAAAATATATGTTTTGTACCGTTGATATAAGGAAACATTAGCGCGCTTCTTCTGAACCCCAAAGTGATTTTCTTTTTGTTTTCTCCACCTTATATACCCAGTCATAGCTGGTTGTCATCGACCAAAATAGACTTCTGGTTAAAGACAGACTGGAGTTTGGCTTTAGTCAGAAGAATTTTATAGACTACTTTTTAATACAGATTGATAAAGTTGTACGGATCTTCAGCTATGACAAGAAGTCGGGTAAACTGAAATCAAATATAACATATGCTAAGTGAAAATATGTAATTTGGTTCAATAAGTAGGACAGACAGACAGTCTAGACCTGATTAGTAGATCTTTCAAACTCGGAAGTAGGTCTTCTATAATAATCTCGGCCATATTCAACCTGGTTTATTTATTTTCTGAAGCAATAATGGTGTAATACTTTTTCTACGAGATCTTCCACGGCCCAAGTTCAAACCCAAAGTGTAAACAGTCTAACGCTTGAATCCAAAAACTATCCAAACATTTGTGCTTGGTATCTGCAGCGAAGGTGAGGAGGATTTTTTCAATGGGCATGCATTCGATTGATTGATCGATGTTTTACGCCGTACTCAAGATTATTTCACTTATATGGTGGCGTTGCCAGGTTTAGTGGGGGAGGAAACCGGGCTCATTGCCCGGAGAAAACGCCCCGACCTTCGGCAAGTATAGCAACTCTTCCATACTTGTTACCGAGTGAAAAATCTGTCAATTTTTATTTGGTCTGAGTGGGATTCGAACCTGCGCCGCATCAATGGAAAGTCTGTGTGAGACTGAGGGGCGATCACTGTAACTGGCCCTTAACTGAATGAACTGGGGTAATTAAGTCTAATGCCAGATAAATAGTTGGCGGATCTTTGTCAGAGAATTTGGAGTTTCTTGGTATTGCTGGAGACATTTTTTGCATGTACCATACACGATTTCAGATTGATTGGTGTTTTACACCACGCTCAAGATAATTTCACTTACCAGTTTTATTGTGAGGGGAAAGCGGGCTCTATGCCCGGAGGAAACCCACGACCTTCCGGTGGTAACTGGCAACCATCCGAGATAGCAAATTTTGTTTGGACTGGATGGGATTCAAACCCGCAACCCATCACGATTTTAGAGGATCCGCAGTTTAGGGGGCTTTTGATATTTGTTGCGGGATTTTTCTCTGAAAAAGGTCCTGCGATGCGTATATCCAATCGATTGATTGATTGATGTTTAACGCTGCACTCAAGATTATTTCACTTGTTTGGCGGCGTTACCAGGTTTAGTGGGGCAGGAAACCCCCGAAATTCGACAAGTACCTGGCAATTCATTTACTTAAATGTCAGGCGATCGACTGTTCCAAGTGAGAAAGGCACTAGGGTTAAAGAATCAAGAAACAAGTCAACGTATACCTACAGAAAGAGCACATTTTATTACGAAGTTGAAGTGTAATAAATCGGGCAATGAGGGTTAAACCAGATATACTTATCAACCATTTGTGTCCACACAATTTACAAATCGTGAACCTGTATACACAATGCAGTATTTATGGTGAACAGTTTCTCCATTCAATTGTAACCGGTCAACTTCCATCCCAGTTCTAGAAATGGTTATATGTTAATATAATCAGAGGTATGTTTCACAAAACGGCGTAGATGTATTTTTGGCGTAACTTTCATACCAACCTATCTCTACAGTATGGGTTGCTTTGGCAGTTACGTGAAAACTTATGCTACACCGCTTAGTGAAACAGGCTCCTGGGTCCCGTTTCACAAAGCAGCGTAGATGTATTTTTGGCGTAACTTTCATACCAATCTATCTCTACAGTATGGGTTGCTTTGGCAGTTATGTGAAAACTTATGCTACGCCGCTTAGTGAAACAGGCTCCTGGGTCCCGTTTCACAAAGCAGCGTAGATGTATTTTTGGCGTACCTTCCATACCAACATATCTCTACAGTATGGGTTGCGTTGACAGTTACGTGAAAACTTTATATGCTACGCAGCTTAGTGAAACAGGCTCCAGGTTTTGAGTCAACAGGTAGCTTACCACACAGACAATATCAGTATTTTGGCACATGTTATCAGTAACGTTGTTTATGTAAGTCACCCTGGTTAAACAACATACAAGACAATATTCAACTTCACATCATGCGTTAAAATTTGGATACAAATCATCGTTACAGATTGATAACGACAGAGTTCAGCCACAATTCACATTTTAACCTTTCAATTTAAAAATAAATGAGTTAGTGAACTGCAAGAAGGAGGGGGGGGGGGGGGGAGGGGGGGTATTTGTGGAGGATTTCAGACAAAAATATTTAGATTCTTTCGCAAAACAGATTTTATTGTTTGTTATTTTCATCTTTAAAATGTTACTGATTAAGAAAGTACCCCAAAATCGCACTTCATGAAGTCTTTACTTCATAGCAAAAGTATCATTTCCAAGATTTATGTTGTTGACTGAAATCTTGCATGGCTGTTAAATGAAAATGGACCCTTTCGGCTTAAGAATTGATATTTGCGCAGCAGCCTTCGTGTATGGTAGTATAACGCCAATTGAAATCATGCTCGTCTTACGCAATGTGTTTGATGCGTATCAACACAGGCACACGGAGTGCTCTCCCCTTACCCCTCTATGTAATACATATAATAGAGGGATAAGGGGAGAGAACTCCGTGTGCCTGTGGTATCAAGTACCGACAACAGAGAAATGACGGAAATACCATAAAATTTTGAACATCATGAAAAATGTCTTCTAAACCGAAATGGTCCATGATGGAGAGGGATATGTCCAATTCATATTGCTAAAGAAATTTTCTAAATTAATTATATCAATTTGACTAATTCTGAAAACAATCTAACTATTTTTGATACTTGACATTTAAGAATTTGAAAATGTGTATAAAAACAGATTTAGGTATACATGTAATATCATCTTTCAAGTTTGTCTCATTTTAATTGGCCAATCACATCACAAGTTGAGCATCATGTAGAAATGTTCAGAGAGTTCCCTCCCATTAATCACTCTTCAGTCATATACACTTGTATTCAGAAAGCAATTTTCTCACTATTTTTAGCATATAATATAACGTTTTGACAAATCAAATTTCTCCAAGACAAGTCAACAACGACATGACTGGCAGATCATGTGACAATCCGTCATTAGGAGCCTTCCGTTGGTCGGAGGTCCATAGATGAATGTTAAATACCATAAAACTCACAACATAAGCTATTAAATATCATATAACGTTAACACACATCATTTAAACTATATACAAATTTGGTATTAATTTATAATTAACAAGAAAATGACAATTGGACATATTTGTTAATGATAAGGTGTTCCAATAACAATGATTCTAAAATAAGGATATGAAATAATGGGCAGAAAAAAATTGCCGTTGTTGAGCAGTCATTATATTCCTTATATAAAAGGGAATATTCATCATGCTAAAATGGCACTAAAACAAATCTGGAATCAAAATAATTCAATTTAATTTTTAAAAAAAAAGGGAAAGAAATAAAACATATGTAAAATAAAAAGCAAAAAAAAAAAATAATTAAAAAACAAAAAAAAAAATGGGAAAATCTCAAAGATATGGAACAAATCATATACAAGTTATAAACCCATTAGTTATCATCATACAGTCCCCTTATTGGAAGGCTTTCAAATCCGGATACGATGGTCGCAATTAGCGTCTTTACACAATTTCTTTTTTTGTATTCAATCTTGAGCCATTTTCTAAATTCAAAAATTGATGTTAGTGAATAATAATATTATTTTCTTTGCTAGAAATCTTACAATTAAAACTTATTTCTGCACACAGAAAGTGGATTTTTGTGTTTGATGGCCGACTGAAAATTTTTTGACTTGAAAAGTTGGTTCACTGAGTATTTTGGAGCAAGAACTGAGTTCTACCGCAAAATAGGTATTTAAATATCATTCAAAAAGAACTATCAGAAAGTCTGTTAGGCATTATGGAGCCACTTATAATACTGAACATGACTCCAGGGCCCATAGTAAGTTTTAGCACTAGCCTAAGTCCAATGGCAGCCAGTTTTGCATGGGAGCGGAGTTTGACAGCTTCAGCCATGGATCTCTCAGTCAACGTCAATTGTCCAGTTCGAATGTACGAAAAGGTGAGACAAACTTAGCTCTGTGATGTCATGATATTTATAACGTCATAAAACCAACATAATTTGGGAAACCTTTTCAAGCGCTTGGACTGAACATGTGGCGCCGACAGAGATGTAAATTAAGCTCCATAGCAAAATAAACATGGAGCAAGCAGCTGCGGACTTCCAAGGTTTTGAAAAAGATTTTTCTAAATGATTTGTAAATCGTTGACATGGACACATCAGATATCAACAGTTGACTTAGCCTTAACCAAGGGACCAATCTGATTGGGTGAAAAACATAAGGATAAATTTCACAACTACATGGGAACATTTCATTATCCACAGGCACTCTCTTATAATACTGGCATTTTCCTCTAAACACTCAAAACGAACATGAACCATTACACAAAACACATTGAGTAAAAAATATAAAAGCAATTTCTTTGTGATTTACACCAATAAAAAGAGGATTTGTTAGAGAGTGTAGAACAAATCAGAAGCACTTATGCTCAACAAGCCATGAGCTACTAACAAGTCATTGGTTCACGGTTTACCAGAGAATAAATCTTATTTTAACTGAAACATTAGAACAGGAAACCTACTGTCATATAATATCAATTTTAATTATATTGTTTTATATAAAGATGCATTTCAAAACGGAATGAGCTGCCAAAATATGTATGTTTTTTCCTCCTTTAATAAAATTTGGTTTAAAAATAGACTAAGCATTTTGATTACTCATTAGAATTTTGTCATAGAGATTTGGTTGAGAATTATCCGAAACTAAACATTTTGCTACATGCAGGTTATTCAAAACCTGAAACGTCTCTATAGAGGTTTTATTTAGAAGAATCCAATACCTTAAATTCATTAAATTAAGGTGACATGGTGATTTCAATTTTGTATTTTAGAAATAAACCAGTATTGTTAACAATAGGCAGCAGGTTTAAGAATCTTTTTTACTAAAACATGAATTTTTGCAAATGTCGAAATTTGGGCAGCTCAATGTGATTGGGATAATCCAAATACAAGTGTTTATACAAACAAGACGTCCATACATAAAGGAAAATGATAAATCCAACAGTTATGCTCATAGCAGTCTTCACAATTTGGGCTAATTTTGATATTTTTTCTCGGTACTCGGACAACCATCAAAACAAACAAAAACAATTGGACAAAGAGCTGCATTGCGCTATTAGGCCCTGTAGAACTTTGCCCGTTTTTATCCATCAGTGTCGTCATGCTTGTGGACATTCTCTGTCCTTGGGTTTTGAAAACGGCCGGTTAATATCGTTTTGAAGGAGGAAACCATGTAGTTTGTCTATGTTAGAATCCAGAAGTGATTTGTAGAAGGTGGGTTCACATTCCTCTGGTATAGTCCAGCTATACACCATTGAAAACCTCAGTTATTAGAGGCCGTCAAACAGTTTTACAAATCTCCGTTAGAGTCATTTGATAATTTCTGAGCTTTCAAACCTCGATAATTTACAACCACTGGGAACGCTGTCAAAGTTCCTCCGTTAGACCGCCCCATCTCACACGGTATTTTTTATTCCTCCAAACAACCACTGAACTAGAATTGGCTTTGAGGATTATGTAAATTGCAAGCGTCTCTCGAAGTAACCAGGCCGCGAGAAATTCGAACTTGGAAAATTTTAATGGTCCTCTCTGAAATGAAAAAAAGTGAATGTTTTAGACATTTTGACATGTTTATGTATGTCATTTTCGGCACATTAAATATAGAGACAAGTGATTGATTGATGTTTTACGCTGCAATCAAGATTATTTCCCTTATATGCGGCATTGCCAGGTTTAGTGGGGGGAGGAAACTGGACTCATTGCCCAGATTGATTGATTGATGTTTTAAGCCACACTGAAGATTATTTCACTTATATGGCGGCGTTGCCAGGTTTAGTGGGGGAGGAAACTGGGCCCATTGCCCGGAGGAAATCCTCGACCTTCAGCAAGTACCTGTCAACTCTTCCACATACATGTACGGCGGCCGAGTGAAAAATCAACTCAAACATTTTTCAATTTTTATTTGGCTTGAGTGTGATTGGAACTCGCACCGCATTGATGGAAGGTCTGTGTGGGACTGAGGGACGATCACTCTAACCTACTGGACCACTGAGACAAGTAGAGGGTTGTGACAAAATATGCCAATACTTCAGGTTGCTATTACACCAAATAAAATGTCTTAGTTGATGAAGAAACCAGGCCCTTTGGCAAAAGGAAACCCCCGTGCTTCAACAGGTACTGGCAACCCTTCTACTTAGGGCGATCTAGACTCGATCACTGGGAGCGAAGGCTCAATCAGATTGATCCGAAACATCAATGTAGTGTCATTTTGCCCTACACAGAGGCTTCTGCACAAGCGTGGTGATTACACTGAGAGGTCTAAAAGAGAACAGTCACATTGGCTTGTTAGATTGGGCCCTGAATGCAGTAGACATTTTCAGTTCTTAAGCAAAGTTAAAATCTCCATGGTCTAATTCCGTGTTTTTCCTTGGCGGACTACTAAACTCCATTGAACAGCGCCCACTGTTGGGATTGTAAAGGTTGTCTTTCCTACCCTTGGTCAATCAGCACTCGTTAAACAAAAGCTCAAGGAGAATATAGCTGCCAATAGGTTATTTGTCAGATGTTAGTGCCCAAGGTTTTCATAAGCTAAAAGAAGTTTTACTCGCGTCCAATCAAAAGGTGGCATTTCATTTACTGGTTGGCGGGTAGTAGTCTGACAAGGTAAAACACAGAATGGGCCATGGAAGTTTTAACTTGGCTGGAGAAGATGAGCAGGGCCCTGTTTCACTAAACGGCGTAGCGTAAGTTTTTACGTAAATGCCATAGTAACCCATACTGTAGAGATACGTTAGTATGAAAGTTACGCAAAAAATACATCTACGCCGCTTTGTGAAACAGGCTCCCGACATGTCCTCGCAAATGTCCGTCTTACCTGAATATGCCGGATGAGTAGGTAGTCTATGAGAAACCAGGTGAGAATGTGAAGAAGGAAGAACGCCAACGCGCTGATTCCAAATAAATACTGAGCCGCCCACGAAGATAAAACGCCCATAAACATACATTCCGAGAATGGCTCGAAAAAAATCAAGAGAGGTAACATGGAAGCACGTAGACGAGCCCACCTGTAAAAACAAAACACAAATATGTTGTTATTGTCTTGGAAATTTATAATAGGAGTTTATCACATGAGCTTACAACAACAATATATTTATGAACAGTAAAATACACGGGCACAGGGAAAATCTCCTTGTCTAAAATAACCACGGAGACAAGTTTCTAATTGTGTTAAAAAGAGGTATATCATTTAGACCTTTATACCCCATCATAAATTGTTGTAATAAAGTAAACCTATTATATTTCATTAGGATGACGACTGAACAACAATATAGATATTTATTGTATGAGTAACCGTTATGATGAAGGTCTGTATCGGACATACATGTAGGCGGAGTCTGATATGGACTTTCGATCCAACTCTGAGAAATACAATTAATATCAATATTGAATGTTAAAAAAAATCACTTTTTTATTATTTTATTATTAGCAATCCAGTAAAAACTAAATGATTCTACAGCGGGGAGATATGTTCCCCAATCATACTGTTTTTGTGCTGAGATGAATCGTATGATTGATTGATTGGGGCTTAACGTCGCACTCAACAGCTTAGGTTATATGGCAACAAAAATACCAACCGACCATGAGATCAACCTCTCCACCCACATCTTAATTTTGACAATAGCTAGCATAGAGTGATTTGAACAATAAGATTAATTGATTGATTGTTTGGTGTTTTATGCCGTGCTCAAGATTATTTCACTTATATGGCGGCGTTGCCAGTTTTATTGTGGGAGGAAACCGGGCTTTATGCCCGGAGGAAACCCACGATCTTCCATTGGTAACCATCCCACATAGGTCGTTCGAGTCAAAACCCAGTCAGAAAATTTTCCAATTTTATGGACTGAGCGGGATTCGAACCCGCGACCCATTGGTGGAAGGCTGTTCGGATTGAGCGTCCAACGCTCTACCTACCGAGCCAGAGGCCCACTTTTTAACAATAAGAAGGATTTTCTTCTCCAAAGCAGACCCACCCCCTCCCTCCCACCGAGCCACCACCCCTACCTCCCAGCCATTCCCTCCCATCCAGCCCCCCCCCCCCCCCCCCCCCCAAAAAAAAAAAAAGAATGTAACAAACTGACCTGACCATCCGTTGGTGAAACGTTTCAACAGAGTAAGACCCAGAGTTTTGTAAGGCAGGTTTGCCACAGATCACAGTCTTAAGGCCTCTGAAATAGTCAACATGTCAAAACAATTTACATCAGTGAAAAAAATTTCTTTTTTATTAATTCACAAATATAATATATATATTTCTTTATAGAAAGTTGGATTTGTAGTTGAACCATGTCATCCTGCTATATGCAGGCCATATAATTTCAGTATCAGTCGTAACCATTGAATCGGTTCTGTATATTAAAATGCTGGGAGCCAACCGTTACCGATGCTAGTTTCTTTATACATCATACCATAAACTGGCTTTCGTGATGGGTAACACATTTTCGTTTCTGTAGTTTAAGAACAACATTAACAACAAGCTACCAGAACCGATTGTTACCGTGAAATCCTATGGCCTGCATATGCCCAGCTAAAGTTATGTGCAAGGCCCCGGTGCCATGGCCTAACATGACCTTAAATATGATGTTACAACCAGGGGGCCGCTTTAGGAAACATCACACAGTGTGATCAATCGCAGCTGGTATGATGGCGTAGCTCTTCACTGGCATATATTGGCAACTGAATTACACTTTCTTTGCGATGAGTCTGCTTTGTGAAACCAGCACCCCGGTGTAAATGTTTTGAGAAACACCTTTGGGTCCTGACATACGGCATGGTTGCAACCAGGGAGCAAGTTCCAATAGTGTAAAAACAAGTTTACATCTTACGCCAACTTTGTAAGACAAAGGAATGTGCTGATTGGGAAAAGGGGCGGAGGGGTGGGGTGGTGGATGAACTGTTTATCTGGATCAAGATATTGGCCAAAACACAGTAACGATAAAACTTACTTTTTCCGGATACATTCGGCCACAAAGAAATCCTCGGCGAGGTATTGGCCAAATGGGGCTAATCCTCCCGCCTCTGATAATACATCCTTTCTGAGGAGAATGGACATGCCGGTCGTACAATTAATACCTAAACTGTTGGCTATCAGATACATCCGGGCTTGCTGAGTACCAAAATACACCTGGAAAAAAAGAATACAAGATAAAGCATACGACTTGATTGATGTTTTAAGCCGTACTCAAGATTATTTCACTTATATGGTGGCGCTGGCTTAGTGGGGTAGGAAACCGAGATATTTGCCCAGAGTAGACCACAACCTGAGGCAAGTACATGTACCTGCTGCTCTTCCACATACATATGTACGGCAATCAAGGGGAAAATTAGTTCTGGGTGGGGCACCATCCTGCCCTGTATCACTGGAAGACCCGTGTTGGACCACGGGCTATCATTTTGCCGCCTGAGCCACCGAGGCCTAAAAACAACTATAGAAATTTGTCTATATATAGCTTTTCTAGTACAGAAGATCTTTATTGTGATATGCTTGTGCCAGTGTGACTTTATTTTCAAAAATATATGGTACAGTTTTTGAGGTCTTCAAAATCAGGAGATTTTCTATGATGTAGAATATATAGAATGTGAAGGAGGAGCATTCTGTGTTATATCCATGTAACCCCTAACATCCCAAACAATAAATATCACATAAACAATTTACACAGCTGATGCTCTTCAAAAAAGTGATTCTATCTCCGTATATATACAGTCTTCACAATTGTTTATTGTAGAAATTCTTGGGGAGATTTTATTGTCCATATGGCCTCCGAAATAGACTGACCTGGTGGTCAGAAGACCTGAAGAATCGTATCCGGACTCGTTCAATATTTGGGGGCTTAACTTCTACAGTCATATATGAACCAAATTACCAGCACAAAGCTAACCAACCCGGTCCAAATTTTGGCTCCACCGATCATAGAGCGTCGGGGAAGGCTATTGTATTTGGCATACTTAAAGTGAACACTTTAGGTAAAATACAATATACAATAGACAATATCTACCTGGTCCCCAAACAGGGTTTATTTATTTTTTATGACTTTCCTACAAGAAACTATGGTTAACTATTCTCAGATGTCAAGGTGACTGGATGTCACTGAAGCATGTGCACACCTTACAACTGGCAATATGATTGGCTTATTTGACCTAAATACACCAATAGCAGGTTAGCATACAAGGTGTGCACATGCTTCAGTGACATCCAGTCACCAGACATCTGAGAATAATTAACCATAGCTTCTTGTAGGAAAGTCATAGAAAATAAATAAACCATGTTTTGGGAACAGGCAGATATTGTCTCTAACATGAAGTATATTGTATTTTACCTACAGTGTTCACTTTAATGATTTTCCTTACTAGATCAGGGGCCTAGGTGGCTGAGTCTACAAGATGATAGTCTTTATCTGCCAGACACATGCTTTCCATCGATGGGTGGTGGTTTCGAATTCTACCCAGACCAAATAAAATTAAAACATTTGTGAGTGGGGTTTTCACTCTGTCGTCTTAAGTGAATGAGTAGCTAGGTACTCCCATGAAAGATGCCCGCAACACCGCCAAAACGTAAAATAATCTTGAGCAAACATCAATCAATCAACCAATCCTTGCTGGGTTAGCAAACATGGGTGAAGCCAAGCCACAATGTCTCCAAGCCCGACGGTCCCCGTGACAAGAGTGAATCTCAGGCAAGGCTCAAATTTAGCCAGGGCACCGAGGCCATTTGCCTCCATGCCCTTCTTTTTGGCAGTGGTGCCCTATTTTTCTCTCCAGCTTATTTGATAGAGGCAAGGCCAAAAATAACCATAGTGGCCTAAAAATGGGTGCTCTAAATTTTCCGAAATTCGAGGCCTGTCAGGTCACCAAGTCGTGATGAACGTCTTACCTTTTCATAGACCCCAGCAAATCCCTTCCTGTCACACACAAATGGCATCTGATGAACTAAGCCTACTTCAGGTGACAGAGCAGCTACCATATCTGTGAGAGAATCTTCCTCCACTGAAAACAAATACACAAATCAAAATTGGAAACACACAATCGTATCAAATTTAAAGTTGAATACACAAAATTGTATTAAAATTAACGTTTTGAAAGACATTTAGAAGTATGGAATAAGTAACATAAAGATACAGTTTTCAATGTCTTTGCTTAACTATGTCTTTATGTTACTTATTCCCTACTTCTAAATGTTTTTCAAAAGTTATATCAAGCATCGATATGGAGAAAGATCATACATGCTTCACAAGACCAAATTCTAAATTTCAGACTTCAACTGTACACACATTCTAGCTGTGCATGTGGTGCATTCTTGGCTATTTGTTATGACTGTCAGAGAGTAAACAGTAGGAACGTGGAATTTTGTAAGGAGCTCTTTAAATGCACTTTTAAGGGCAGAAAATTGACTTGCGGTCTTTTATCCGAGATTGAATACTAATCTGAAGGTCAACGGAAGAGGGCAACAAATTGAGGCGTTGTCTTCTTTTAACTGTCCAGGGTGCCATTTCACTAAGCCGTCGCAAAGTGCGATCAATCGCAGTTGCCATGACATTGTATCTCTTCACTATGGTATCCAGTAGCAACTAGGCTTCGTTTGCGATGCAACTGCTTTGTGAAAGGAGCCCCAGGACATCTTATCACATCCAGGTTTTGAGGCATTCTCATTAACTGAACCTACACGCATTCCCAATCAGTATTTTAATAACATAACATAAATTCATAAACGCCAAAGAGTGGGTATAATAGAAAAAAAAATCTAAATTAAAAAATTAAACGAATAAAAACTGCCAACCATTCAATACTGGGGTTAAGCCTTAAGATTGCAAAATCATAGAGTTGTGCAAGCTCCACAGGTTTAGTGAGGGTGGGGGGGGGGGGGCCGGGCCCATTGACCTTTGGCGAGTACCTGGCTACTTTTCCACATACGGGGGCCGAGTAAAAAATCCTCTCAGTGTAGTGAGGAAGCAGCATGTGTCTATGTGTCATTTCACCTCAATCTGAACATATTTAGGTCACCATAAAATACTGTGGGAGTAGACAAGTGATAGTCAATCAACGATAGGTGGTTACACCAACCCTAATCTACATACAGGTACTCTCTCATCAATAGTTTACCTTAGGTCATGAATCTGCGACAACCATTTCTGAGGGCAGTTTAGCTTTGGTGGTAACAATTACATGTAAGATGGAGAAACAAAAAAGGCCTAGTGGGGTGGGCAACAAAGGTCACTGGGCTCCGTGGCTTTCCTTAAATTAGAGGCTGGTTACCTCAATGTACATGTACCTTGTAAAAGGTAGTTTTAAAATATTGAGTCAATATGAAGTTTTCGTTTTTCGGAATAACACTACTTGTGTACTACGTTAAACTAATCAGTGGAACTACTGGATTTAGGTAGTTTTAAACTCTTTGATAAATCACATGTTACATAAAGGAAGTTCTCATAATGGGACAATATTCAAACACCCAAGCTATGGAGCTACATGTATTGGCCTAATCCTACCTTAGGAAAATAAAATGTATATACAATGTGGGAAAACTTTCAGTGAAATTAATGTTCCGTGGGAATAGAATATGCAGTGAGACTTAAGTGGACCTTTTAAATTTGATAGCCTTTTCTTCAAAGATAAATTTTACCTGGGGACAAAAGTAGGGCATTTTTACACCTGATTTGACATCCTGGATGTACAGGTATGTCAGTGAAGGAGGGAGGTAAAATCAAAGCCAAAAATCCGGCCAAAGAAGATAATGCGTACATATACATGTTAGAGTGGAGGTAAAGCGATTGTGACCTGGTTGTGTTTTCCCTATGTTATCAGTATCGATTACGTTATCAAAGTGGGTTAATCGACTTGCTATCTAACCCGGATTAGTCACAATCTGGGGGGGGGGGGGGGGGGGGGGGGGGGGGTATCACTATCACATCAAACCCTCAAATTGCAGGCCTTGAATTCAAGGGAGGCGGGTGCTCATTTGCCTTCAATGCCTACCCTTTAGTACATGTAGGTCTCGTCGTTTCGATGTGTTATGAAGTGGTGATGAAAATGGGTAACATTAATTTACAAAATTCAAGGCCTTCCAACAGGTCATCCTTGTCTGTTTTTCATTATAAAATAAGGCTTCTTAAAGGATTGCAACTTCTTCTTTATTTTAAACACGATTTTTCGGTACAGTTTCTAGCACCTGACCATTATCAAGTTGTTCATAGCGCCATTACTCCCTCACCGCCATATAACCAAAATAATCCTGAGAGCGATGCAAAACTCGAATCGATCATCAACCTTCACTCCTAACGATATGACACAGGTTTAAACTACATGTAGAAATAGGCCATGGAATTCAAAACTTGATAATCTTGATATAGGAGTTGTAATCTATGACTCTGAGTTTAAATACGTAGAAAAACAGACAAGAGTCAGTGTACAATGTTAAGCCCAAACGACTGCATGTATTTTAATATTTATGATCACTAAAACGCACAGCGAAAATCTTCTTGTCTAAAATAGGTAAAGACCCAATGCATTCCCCAAACTGTGGTTACTGGGAATGTCAATGGATATTATAGTCCACTAGGTGGAGAGTGAATTTGTTAACTGATCTGAAATTTAGCCTCCATTGACAATATCAAAATGGACACATCAATATCACATAATGCAATATAAGCAGTCTGAACGAGCCAGTGCCCTGACATAGACTGATCCAGAGACATTTTGATACCTGTATACAGGTATGGGCGCCCAAACTCACAAGCAAAAAATCAGCCCAAATTCTTAAAACCAACAGATTTTAATGTCAAAATAGCATTTAATGTTGAATTTTGGGCCAGAGATGTTGTTTTTGTCTTATTGTTGGAACATTCTGAACTAAAATGGTATGCCCAAATTTTCCCTGAATCAGTCCCTGCCTGAATATGGTGTAATGGGACGTTTCACACTTCCCTATTCATAGACTTTTGATACTGCCAGGCCTATAGCATTCATTTATGTTTTTTTAACGCATTCAAGATTATCATTATCAGTATAAAAAAACAGCAATCCACTAATGTTGAATTCAGCCATACATGAAGAAAAAAAGGTTTTAACTGAACTTGTTATATCATTGAAAACTTTTATTTTTCTGCCCATGTTAAATCTCACTGCTATTTCAGTGACTTGAGGCTATGCAATAACCTTCTTTAATAATGAATCTAAAACAATTCAACCATTGAATTTCAAATGAAAAGATATGTTAAAAATTTGTGCTGATCTTTAAGCAGAAAGTTTGCTTGCTTGCACAGAGATACAGTGCAAATTGTTTTTAAAGACGAAAATATATATGGTATACATGTATATGAACATTAGTGTTCATAAATATATTAGACAAGAAGATTTTCCCTGTGCTCGTGTGTTTCAGTGTTCATAAATAGAGGTTAACTAACGAGAGCCAGTGTGTTAAGATGAATATCACTCGAGTCTATTAATTTTCAAAGTCAAGAGCCTCTGGCGAGTGACTTTGGAAATTAATAAACGAGAGTGATAGTCATTGTAATACACTGGCTCGAGTCTGATAATCTTTTTCTCACACAAAAAACACAGCGTTTAAAAAAAAAACACGACTAACTTTAACTATAGTTAAAAAAATATTTGTTGACGTCGCTCTATTTTCAAGAATGGCTGTCCAAAAAAGACTCGATAAGGCATTGTGACGCCAGAAATGACGTCATCAACGACGGTATCCCAGGCCCTTCAATATAGAGTTCCTGCTGGACGCTTGATCTTAACGTCATAATGACTGATGGCGTAATTAATTTGTGACGTCAGTTTTGACAGATCTTTCGTGAGGTCATAGCGTTACTTGGGCCATAATTTCACACGTTGATTATGCAAAAAATAACACACTGCCTGGGAGTGGAATTATCGGGGGTGTAGTGCGAGAAATATATATAATAACCATGGAATGACTATATTTTTTTAACACTAAAACACATGGGACCACATACCCCAATTGCCCATCATAATTTGTTGTAATAAACTAAACCCATGATATTTCATGGAATATATATGTATACCGGTATTTAAGAACACTAAAACACACGGGCACATGGAAAATCTTGGGATGAAAGTTGTATGGTGGAGGGTAAAGGTGACAATCCTGTCCAAACTGTAACAGGCTGTAGAATGTCAAAGTGTATCAGATGACCTAATTAGACATTCTTTAAGGCTATTAATAGAATAGCCAAAGGCAACCAATTAATGAGACCATGTGGACGGTCAAAATCAGCTTGTGTCTCCAAATAAATACAGCACTTACTAAACAAATACCCAATTATTACAAACAAACAAAAATGTAATCTTAACTAAAATCAGTGATATGAACATTTTCTTCATGAAAGTGGCATGAGTTGCTAAAATTCACTCTTTTTTCATAATTTCTGATCGTCACGACAGTAAGCGGCTTTGAAGGCCATCGAAAAACTAAATGATTGGCGTTGGAATAAGGGAAATTAATACAGTACGTGGCCTGTACGAGCCGGAAAAGTGTTCGAAAAGTAAATAAAATTTAAATGACCGAGACGACCAGTCATTCATTCTAGGCCAAAGTTAGTTCAAAACCATACTTTATCGTACATTCTCGAGACTAGAAGCACTAAAAAGCTTCTGAATTGTACGTCTTGAGAAAAATAGCCAATAATTTCAATATTCTGTTTTGACGTCAAAATATCAACATTTTGGCAGCTCATGCCACTTTCGGTAGATAGTGGCAAGTAGATCTTTTACTGTTAATAACTTGTTCATATATAACTAGACAATTGAAGTGTGTGGTTTGGCACATAAGCGAAAATCACCAAAAGGCTTTTTCCATTATACGCTGATATGGGGATGCGTTTATGACGTAACGTCCAGTCTAACTCACAAATTGCGTTCAACTGTCTGGAGGAGACGACACATGCAACTGGTCGAATCAAAATGACATTTCCCAAATTTTGTCAGAGCAACTGAGTTACATTAAAATTTGTATCTTCAAATCTCTCAATGGCATTTAGAAGTTGAAAGGTTACAAGGTGAAGATTAACTTATGGGTAACAACTTCTTGGTTTATTGGGTGACGACGTTTCGATGTAGTTCTTACATCGTTGTCAACCAATAAACCAAGAAGTTGTTATCCATAAGTAATTCTTCGCCTTTTTATAATTTCTTGAATGTTTCAACAGGGGTGATCCATAAAATGAATAAAAAAGGATATTCTAGACAAAAGTTGATTTAAGGCTATACTTCCACTTTAAATAATGAAGAGAAAAAGTAGTCAATCCAGGGTGTGACATCTTAAGATTGTTATTTGAAAACTAGCATACATTTCAATATCTAAAGCCAAAACAAACAGGACAACTTGTACTACTTTGTACATGGTGATGTTTAATAGTACAAGTTGTCCTATGTGTTTTGGTTTTAGTAAAACCGCTCCATAGAAGAATCTATTTCAATATCTCTGCCAAATAACTAAGTAAATAAACTGAAATATAGCTCAAGTGGCTTCCTGCAGAATAAATATATCATGACCTACATAAAGTAAACTGTGCATCTACCTGTGTAATTTTACACTTAGACAAACTCTAGATGTGAGATTTTATGATAAGCTTTGATTGATTGGTATTGGGAAATATCTCACACATGGTTGTTGTTGTATAAATATTTATGATCACTAAAACACACGGGCACAAGGAAAATCTTCTTGTCTAAAATAACCATGGTTGTATAAATACATTTACATGTAAAACTATCTAGCTTGCCAGATAAGGTTGATGGATTGATTGATTGATTGATATTTTGTGTCACACTCAAGATTATTTTACTTATATGGAAGCTTTGCCAGGTTTAAGGGGGAAGGGGGGGGGGGACAGGGCTCTTTGCCCGGTTGAAACCCCGACCTTTGGCGAGAACCTGGCAAATCTTCCACATATGGCCATCAAGGCCAGATAAGTGGCATGAAAATTTTGTTGATAAACATTTGCGGTTAGTTCCGTTTATAAAAAGAAAAGCTTAAAAGATCTACTGGTCAGGACTTCCTTGTATGTCTTCCACCTAGGAACTATATTACATATTTTCATTTTCTTTTCCAATTGACCGATTGCTTGATGACGTCACTTGGAAATTAAGCGCACAGCATTTTACCCAGAAAGCTTTGCGTAAATCTGTGTGACGTCATCAGGCTCGGCGGAATTATTAGATTTTGTTCAATTTCAGTTTACCCGACTTCTCGCCATAGCTAAAGATCCGTTCAACTTTGTCAATATATTAAAAAGTATTCGAGAAAGTTCTGTTGACTAAAACCAAACTCCTGTCTGTCTTCAACCTAATTAAACATTATGCATTTTGGTTTATCATGACAAGCTGTGTTTGGGTACATGTACAAAGGTCAAAATGAATGGTTGCCAGTTACCAATGGAAGGTCGTGGGTTTCCTCCGGGCATAGAGCCCGGTTTCCTCAGACAATAAAACTGGCAACTCCGCCATATAAGTGAAATAATCTCGAGCGCGGCGTAAAACACCAACCAATCAATCAATCTAAATGACATAACCCTTTTTCTCAATGGTTATTTCAGTCCAGCAATTTTTCCCTTATGTGCCCTTATGTTTTATTGTTCAAAACTATATAAATATGACACTACCAGCATCATGGGAAGTTAGGCTCGGAGGCCGAAGAAAGCCCTAATCAACAAGCACTCCAGATGGGCTTGAATAATTGATTGATTGATCTTTTACTCAACACTATAAGATTTTATCACTTATATGACAAAGCTACCAGGTTAAGCAGGGGAAGGAACTAGCCTTTTTGCCTAGGGGAAAGCACGACCTGTCACTATTCAACATGGAGCAATCAGGGATCAAACCAGTTACCCATCAATGCAAGGTCTGTTAAAGAGGCATGAGCGGCCAAAATTCACACTTTTTTCATAATTTCTGATCGTCACGACAGGAGGCTTTGAAGGCCATTGAAAAACTAAATGATTGGCGTTGGAAAGAGGAAAATCCATACAGTACGTGGCCTGTACGAACCGAGAACTTGTTCGAAAAGTAAACAAAATTTAAATGACCATTCATTCATTCTAAGCCAAAGTTAGTTCAAAACAATACTTTATCGCACATTTTCGAGACTAGAAGCACTAAAAAGTTTCTGAATTACACGCCTTGAGAAAAATAGCCAATAATTTCAACATTTTGTTTTAACGTCAAATTATCAACATTTTGGCAGCTCATGCCACTTTAAGTCAAGAGAGATAATCACTCTACAAACTGAGAAGCTTGGATGCCCTGGGAACGCTCGATAACACAGTTTTGTATTGGCAAAGGGAATAATTTAACTGAACTAAGTATACACATTGTATATATTGATAAACCCGGCTCTAAATATTCTGCATGTTATTTGTGAATGGGATCTCCCAAGGAGAATAGCCTGTAACAGCTGATGAATAATTCCCCAGCCTACCTATACCTGCACAGGTGGGAGGCCACAAAACAACATAAACAGGTAAATAATACCCAAACAAACGTGGATGGTCAGCCATAGATAACTTAAGGATATCTATTTGGCCCTTTTTTTCATCAGTTTCCCATGTCTGTTAAAAATGATGTAAAAATTGATTAAAAAGTAACATTTCTAAACAGCTGAAAATTTACAAATTTAAGCAGTGACATTACGTTAATTAGAGGACTATGCATGTTGCTAAATCCTCAATAACAAAAAAGGTTCTGAATGAGATTTAAACTTTCAACACATCTCAGTCCAGGGAGATGATTGACCAGCAGTTAATCATTAAATGTTTTACAAGCTCTCTCTTGAATTAAGATGAGAATTTGCACTCTTCTACTTTTTTCGAGCACTTGAATTAACTCAGACATTACCGTTATTAGTTTTCAAAGCAATATACATGTCATAGCTGCAAGGGCAATTAAAAAAAAACAACAAGTTATCGGACATGCTATTATGTGCTTATCCTATTATAATTTTAAGTTCTGGTGCAGGCCATTAAAAAAAATGCCTATTTTATCCAGACAAGTTTTCAACTAATTTTGAAGTTTTCAACTTCATTTCCTGGATGTATAGAGCAAATAAGCTTTATTATCAATCCTGAATGAATTTCTGAGAAAAAAACCTGGCATTTAGATTATCAAATTGAAATCGATTCATTCCAGGAAAAAAAAATTGGCTATAATTTTGTAATTAGAAGACCTTTTATTTGCAAGCTGGAAAGAAACTGCCAGAGAAACTATGAGAAATGAACAGAGAGGAATGTTAAGGGGAGAAGCCCTGTAATTAGAAGTGAGATAATTACAACAAGTCCGCGATATTGAGTTATGGAAGACGGAGAAAAGAGCAGCGGAAGGAGCTGTCCCATTGACGTTGGCTTCCCACACAGAGGGGTAATAGGGTGAAATGGCCAGATACTTGTTGCCAAATGGTGAGTGGAGAGACGAGCCGAGGGACGAGCCGAGGGAGGCCGCAGGGATTGAAAGTATTGATCTGAGGTTTCGCACAGCTCAACATGGATGCTACACAGACAGAATTTCTCTTTCCCAGATCTGTGAGGAATCCAGGCTTCACGTTACTGTAAGCATTCACGATGTCTTCATATTGGGCTTTTAACTAAAGGCTTACACAAACATGGATCTTTTTCGACAGACATGCTTTCTTTTACTGAAGACTGTGTAACATGTAATACAATCAGAATTTGTTTACATTTTTACATTTTATCTACAATATATGTACGTTATTTCATGCAACAAGCTAATGAGATTTAAGATTGGTTTGATTCCACAATTTGTAAATGAGTTTAATTAGAAACCTAAATGTAAGAAATACTGTGAATATAAAAGCTTGATCACTCACACGATTGACTGATTGATCTATCGGGGTGTTACGCCGCACTCAAGATTGTTTCACTTATAGGCAAGGTTTAGTTGGGGAGGAAACCTAGATCTTTGCCAGCAGGAAACCCTGACTGTTGGCGAGTACATGTACCTGGCATAAGTCCCACATTGGGTGAAGAAGATTTTTAACTTCCATGGACCAAGTGGGATTCAAGCTCGCGACCCATCGTTGAGAGGCCTGCTGTGTCGGATTGAGAGATGTTCACAAATACAACTGAGCAACCAAAGCCCCCTCTCCCTCCCCCAACACAAGAAACAGGACTTGTTACTACATGTAGATGTCATTTTGTCCTCCATAATATTAACAACTAACAGGTGGTCCCCGTTTTTTTATTCCACTGAGTTTATTATTTCATAAATACAAGGTAACACTTTCCTTAGATCAACATTGTGAGACAGATGCACAATTATCATAAAATACCAGCCTATTAGATAACTGCCAAAACAACCTGCCAGGACGCTACACAGTTGAATACTAATTGATTGCAAAGACGACACTTACATAGACTGATCCAGAGACATTTTGATACCTGTATACAGGTATGGGCGCCCAAACTCACAAGCACAAAATCCGCCCAAATTCTTAAAACCTACAAATTTTAATGTCAAATTAGCATTTAATGTTGAATTTTTGGGCCAGAGATGTTGTTTTTGTCTTCTTGTTGGAACATTTTGAACCGGAATGGTATGCCCAAATTTTCGCTGGATCAGTCCCTGACTTAGCTTTTCATAACTGTCAAATTGGTCTGGGTCATCGAGAGGAGTCAAATCTGCTTGATGTATTTTCGCTTATCATTGAGATCCAAGACACAGGTTTGACTTTCATGGCCAAAACATTAATCACAGAAAAATACATCCATGTGCATTTATTATACTGCCCAATTGAGACACCCTGTTTTAACAAAATCAGAATCTCTTCTCCATCCTTTCCCTGTGCCTGTGTGTTTTGTGTTCATACATTTATTATACTGCCCAATTGTCCTGCTATAGCTAATATTGAATAAGATATCAGTCACCAACGTAAAGACTATTTACAGTAAGACCACCATCTCATGCTGGTTTTACAAAAAATGAAAAAACGCAAAAATATCACGTAGCAACAGTTGGATGGTTATCAACCAGAATATATAAATCATCAATGAAAAACCACAGAGGCTGCAGTAAACATACACCAAGAAAAATCAATATCTTTTATCGATTTTCTTATATATATATTACGATAAAATCAGTTATACCATGAGGTGCGCAGGCTTAATGTCTTGATCGAATTTCTTCATGTCAGGGAGCAGACCATATATTACATGTACATGTATGTTGAACCATTCTATCTTATACTCTAACAGACATGTCGACAATGTCAGTTTTTCATTTTTTTTGTATATATGGATTGAAATACGTCGACCACAACTGAGAAAACAAGTAAAAGTCCCTAAATAAAGTGTGCAAGAATTTTCCCAATTTCCAAGTCACAGAATGTAAAGATATGCAACATAAACCCTCCCAATGGATGACGGAATTAAAGCATTCCGAATAAACAATAGCAAGCAGATATTCTAAAAACTTAAAAGCCAAAAAATACTCCACTAAGAGTAGCAAACATTGACTTGTCAAAGGATAGTGATTTATGTGTTGACCCAAGTCATCAAAAACATACTGATGTTCCTATCTGGATTCCTGGCAGCCCATTAGTGTACATTGCAATACATTACATTGACTACCAATAGGGATTTACGTCTATATTAAGGAAGTCCATTGAGATTAAGTATGACGGAGAAATTGATTATCTGAGAAGTCTTTACAGACACCAACCAAAATATACAGTATATGTTGATGACAGTTACGTTTACATTGATACTTCACGACAAATGAAATAGTCCATTTGACAGTCATTTTCAATGACGTAATTTAGCGACATCACAACGGGAGTCAAAACTGTGCCCAAGTGGAAGACCGGGCACAGCCGTACACCATTTTCTATGGCTTTTTAAAGTGTTTTATTGCTAAGAACATGATATAAAAGTGTGTGCTTGCCTGACTGATAACATGAATAAAATACTCAATACCACAAATATAATGAATAAGACGTTGAAATCACAGATGTGCTTGCGCAGTCAAACGTCGATTGTGGGTGAAAACAACCCAGCATGCGCCATTTTGTTCCAACTGTGCAAACCACCGCTGAGAAGCTAATTAAAAGCTTCGTTTTTGCAATTGTGAGGCCACACAGAAATCAAGAATCGGAGGCCGTCTCTTGGAGGAGAGGATAAAGGTACTTACTTCTTATGCTGCTGTCTGAGATGACTAGGAGATCATATTTTGCAGCATCATAACCCTGCATCATATTATTTATTTTTCCATTTGGGCCTACAACTTTCATACCTAAAACACACAAAAAGTAATACATGTCGTATTTTCTACTAGTGGAAAGTTTTGGCAATATGGAGGGGATGCTTTATTACATTCAGCTGTGGAAAGGAGGTGGGGGAGGAGGGGTTAACGTTAAGGATGAAAGGAGGTGGGGGGGAGGGGGGGGGGGGGGTTAAGGGTTCTATGGGGTGGTTTTTAAAAACATTTACACCCAACATGATTTTGCCTCGAAATAATGTAATGTTGAAGCTATATGTTGCCATGTTAAAGTTATAAGTTGCCATGTCTAAAATATATGTTGCCATGTTCAAGTTATATGTTGTCATGTTACAGTTATAAGTTGTCATGGAAGTTGCCATGTTAAAGAAATATGTTGATATGTTTAAAGTTATAAGTTGTCATGGCAGTTGCCATGTTAAAGTTATATGTTGCCATGTTAAAGTTATACGTTGCCATGGAAGTTGCCATGCTAAAGTTACAAGTTGCCATGGCAGTTGCCATGTTAAAGATATATGTTGCCATGTTAAAGTTATATGTTGCCATGATAGTTCAACCTTGCATTTTACATACAGCGGGCGTAAATCTTCTGAGATACAGCACCCAGGAAGAGCGGGTGTAATTCCCTTTTTTTGTGTGCTAAAACTGGTGACAAGGTTATAAACAGAAAACAGTGAAAAGGTTCCTTACTTGTAAATAACTGTGCTTCTATATTAGGATATTTGGCAATAAGATTTTGTACAACAGGAATGGCCGGATCCTTCTGATCCTGTACACAAAATAATAGCTCATACTGAAAGGAAAAGAGAAAATACACTTTGATTGATTGACTGATTGATTGATCTATCAGTATAAGTTTTAGGTGAACATTTTACATAATCTACATAGTACACAAAATAATAGCTCATACTGAAAGGAAAAGAGAAAATACACTTTGATTGATTGACTGATTGATTGATCTATCAGTATAAGTTTTAGGTGAACATTTTACATAATCTACATAGTACACAAAATAATAGCTCATACTGAAAGGAAAATTGAAAATACAGATTGATTGATTGATCTATCAGTATTAGTTTCATCCTGTACACAGAATAATAACTCATACTGAAAGGAAAAGAGAAAATACACTTTGATTGATTGACTGATTGATTGATCTATCAGTATAAGTTTTAGGTGAACATTTTACATAATCTACATAGTACACAGAATAATAGCTCATACTGAAAGGAAAAGAGAAAATACAGTTTGAGTGATTGATTGATTGATCTATCAGTATAAGTTTTAAGTGAACATTTTACATAATCTACATAGTACACAGAATAATAGCTCATACTGAAAGGAAAAGAGAAAATACAGTTTGATTGATTGATTGATTGATCTATCAGTATAAGTTTTAGGTGAACATTTTACATAATCTACATAGTACACAGAATAATAGCTCATACTGAAAGGAAAAGAGAAAATACAGTTTGATTGATTGATTGATTTATTGATCTACCAGTATAGGCTTTGAGTGAACATTTTACATATCTACATATTTAATTTGATAGACAATATGACTATCTTCCTAAATTGATGAAAACTTTTTATTTAAAGAAGTTACAGTGTATCTCGAAACCAACTTGCCAAAAGTCACTACAAAATTGCAGCAGTAAATGTAAGAGAGGTGGGAATAAGTTGAGAGGCCAGGCCCATGAGACATATTGATTAATATTGATAAAAAGTAACAACAACACAATTTCACCTGATACATAAAGAGTTTATACATAAGATGTGAACTGCATTCTGGGTGAAAATGGGAGTCTAGTACCACAAACTGTGTTGAAGTGAGCATCGCCCAAGTAGCGAAAAAAAGGTCATAGTGAGTCATTGTACCCAATCCTACATGTAAATACTATCATGTGATCTCGTTAGTGCTTACTTTTAGTCCTTTTTTTTTAAATTTATGAGTAAGGAATATCTACATGTATGTATCGATAAGAGTCAAAATGATTCTCTGTACACAATCCTAAATACTATCTTGGGATCTCATTCGTGCTGCGTAATAAAACTTTACTTTTAGTCCGTTTTTTTCTTCAAATCAATGGATAATCAAATGTTTACATGTATGTAGGGATACAAGTTAGAGTGACTCGCTGTACACACTCCTAAATACTGTACTGTGATCTGCGTAATAAAACTACTTCTGCATGTACACTGTATGTAGGGATACAAGTAAATTGACTCGCTGTACACACAGTCACACACTCCTAAATACTGTACTGTGATCTCTTTAGCATTATGTAATCAAACTAAATTGTATATTTATGAAAACTAAAACACACGGGCACAGGGGAAAACTTCTTGTCTAAAATAACCACAGAGACAAGTTTCTTATTGTGTCAAAAAGGGGCAGATCATTTAAACTGCACTGTATACTATAATATTTATGATCACTAAAACACACGGGCACAGGGAAAATCTTCTTGTCTAGAATAACCATGGAGACAAGTTTCTAATTGTATACTATAATACAAGTACAAGTTTTTTTTTCTAGGAAAAGAAAATTATGAATAAGGAAATTTATAAACTTAGCATACAGCTGTATAGTGCTCAAGTATCTGGGGTGAGTTTATAAGGACAATGCCATAGTAACAGCTGCAGTTAACTGGCTTAACATATTCAAATTGAAGAGATAGAAAAAGAAACTAAAATGGATTACTAAAACATGCAACGCCAGCCAAAATAAGGTACATGTAAAAGCCTCAAGAAGATTTATACACCCTGTTAAATCTTTTCAAATATTAACAGTAAGAGATTTAACAAATAAATGAATTTATCAGAAGTGAAGTATGTATGGTTTGGCTCGGCCAGCTATTGATCACTAGGTTACAACTAAACACAAACACTGTCAGGAGTATTGTTAGGGAATGAATGACTGAATACTGTATATTGTGGGCTGTAAGCATTTGACTCTCAATACATATTAGACCGGACCTGTAGGCTGGAGACGGTAAAGTGCATTGCACCTAGTGGACAAGGGTCCCTGCAAAACACTTATATTTTGTGTAAAAGAAAGTCACACTGCTCACAATAAATATCAGACCTGTAGGCTGGAGACAGTAAAGTGTATTGCACCCTGTGGAAAAAGGGGCACTGCAAAACGCATATTTTGTCTAAAAAAAAAGTCACACTGCTCAATAAATATCAGACCTGTAGGCTAGAGACGGTAAAGTGTATTGCACCCTGTGGACAAGGGGCGCTGTAACACTTATATTTAGTGTAAAAAATCACACTACCCGAGGGACATCGACCACTTGACAAGAATTATATTTTTTACTAGAAAAGCTATTAAGATGGCTGTAATTGTTTTCTGTCATTGACGAAAAGTCAGTGAGTTTTTTTTAAAAATTTTGTTTGGTTTTTAAGGAGTTTGAACCCCCGACTCATTGACGGAAGACCTGTCAGTGTGTCAGGCTTATTTAACATGAATAAAGATACTTGTTGTTTCTTGGGATTATGGCTTCCGTCTACAGTATCAGACTATTTAGTGATAATCCTAGAACTAGTCCAGTAAATTAAAACAATTAAAAGTTGCTCAAATCCTCAAATATAAAACCCAAGTATTTGATGAATCGCGATTTGTATTCTAAGCATTATCTTAATTAAATGTTTAATTTTTAATTAACAAAGATATTACAGTATATTATATTCATAATATTTGAAGGGGGGTGGGGGTTTGAAATTTTCAATTACCTTTGATACGATGTACATTGCAGTTTAATTTTTGTAATAATGTAAACATACATGTTAATGTAACATGCAAAGTTGACAAATAAAATAGGATTAAATTCAATTGTAATCCAGAACTAAATTGTTTTTTTGTTCTTTATCCTATTAGGGCGGATAATAAACATGTTTGTGAGAGAGCTTATAATATTCAACTGTTCATGTAGTGATCCACATGTATGGCATGTTGGAGGTCACTAAGGTCAAATCTGACAAAGTTAAGCACAGGGCCCATGCTGAGAGTAGCAAGGCTTGAAGATAATGGGGGTATGAAATTGACCTGACTCAGTCCAAATCAGACAAATACAGAGCAGGGAAAATAGTCCCTTTGAGATTTGGATTAGATACATGTAGCCCATTAGACCAGCTGATTGTACCAGGAAACGCGGTGGGTTTGGATAATTCTGATCACGGCTTACAATCAGCGGTCAATCAGCTCGTAGGAGCTGCGGTGACGGCCGAGATAATTTGCGTTAGAGCTTGACCAATCTGACCAGCGTCCAGGGATCAGATCTGTGTGTGGATAAGGGAGGACTTAATATCAGTAAGAGATTCCACCATTCATGATCACAGTCAACTAAGCACACTTTACACAGCACATTTCATTCAGTAATTGATCAGCATGACTACTACATAGTTGATGTTACATGTACGTTTTGGCCTGTTCGAACATTTCTCCAGGCTGTCAGCCCTTACATATATTGACATTAGCTTCATTCAAAGCATATATTTCTGTGCATGTTGCAAAGGAATTTCCATATGCAAGTATACAACATGTACACGTAATTTCAAACGTACGGTTATACAAATGGACAAAATTCAAAAGTTCATGCTTTGCTACTTATAAAACTACCTTAACATACGTACATGTTCCAGATTTGACTTTTTGATTCTGTTTCAACAATTTCTTTCTTATATTTGCCAGATCGTGCCACTTTAAAGGGGCATGAGTTTTTCATGAAACAAAATTAGGTACTTTTTTAAGCATAAAGTAAGAACTGTCTGCTGAAATCAATCCAAGCTCTTTGATTGGAGGAAACACCGGACATTCAATGGCTACCTGGCAACTATTCATATAGGGCGATTGAGTTCAACCCCCATTCAGTCTGAGTGGGATTCCAACCAGAGATCAAATTTAATCTAATACCTGTGTTTGGCTGAGAATATTGCTTTTGGCAATAACATCTAAGGTCCCTAGACATAAAGTTTGCACATATACTAAAAGGTATATAGAAAGTTTTGCATTTAATTCGCATATTTGAAGCGTTCACAACGATTGGTTGGTGATGAAAGCTTTAAGTTTTTGTTGATGAATATATTGAAATTTCCTATATATATTATGGCCTCACCCGGGTTCACACAGTCCTACAGAACTGAGCATACATGTATTTAAGTTCTTGAGAAAAAAACTACCAATACTATTTTGACATATAATAGACCTAATTGGACGACTAGAAAAACTGAATGATTGATTGATTGTTTGGTGTTTTACGCCGCGCTCAAGATTATTTCACTTATATGGCGGCGTTGCCAGTTTTATTGTGGGAGGAAACCGGGCTCTATGCCCGGAGGAAACCCACGACCTAGAAAAACTGAAACCCCATTTGGAAAAAAACAATAATTAGGGAAATGCTACTTACTTTAGGATATTTTAATTTAAAGAATGTTTCTAGATTAGTCTGTAGGTGTGGGTCAACTCCAGTGAGAGGTTTGATGATAGAAACTGCTTGAAGATTTTCTTCTGAAACTGGTGGAGTATAGTGCAGGCGCCATTTCCTGTAACAACAACAACACACATGGTTAACATTACATTAAATAGATATAATTCTCGATTTCGGCATGACGTCACGATCCTGGCAACAAGGCTCCCAGGTGAAAACAAATCCATGACGACTGCATTTTGACTGGCTAAGGGAAGACCACATGACCCTAAGTACCCTAGAAGCACTCCTGCTTTACTTACTCGGCTGGTCAGGTACCCAGATGTCCGAAACCGAGAATACAGTTTTAAAAGGAAATTGATGGATTGGGGCCTTATATTGTTCAATGACTACGGTTACATCATCAGTAACATGGGAATCAAAACATGATGGGAATTGTACAGACAGACAAAAAGAGGCGGACATTTTAATACTAATTGTTTAATGACATCATCTGTTTCTCAACAGGTTTTGGTTGTGGGCGTGTTTTGGCATTGCGAAAGGAAATTATCATCAGTGAAAAGTGCACTATAATGTATTCTGCATAGAAAAGTACACGCACAGTTGTGTAGTCATGCATGTGAATACAAGAACTAGTAACAAGACCACCTTTCACACCCCAATTCACCCTTTATGAGTGACACTATTAGCCATTGTGTCTATTGATGATTGAGGACCAATAGGTGTGAAGCCATAGGATGCCACTGACTGGGATATACATGTAGGATTGAAGACATTAGAAGCCCTATTTACTACAGCCAGTTTGCTGACAACTGTTGACTTCTTTGCAAATATTGTTTGCCTTTATAGACACACAGTATGGGTAATCTTACTGGGAAAGTATTCTGTATAGAAGAGTATAGGTGTGCGATCATGCATGTCGCTACAAGAGATAGTAAAAAGACTTTTTACACCTCATTTGTACTGCAATGTCAGGGTAACCTGTGGCGGGTGTCGTGATTTTCAGCAGAATTTGATCGAGATTCTACCTCAACAGGACCCTGTTTCACAAAGCAGCGTAGCACAAGTTTTCACGTAACTGCCATAGCAACCCATACTGTAGAGATACGTAACGTTAGTATGAAAGTTGCGCAAAAAATACATCTACGCCGCTTTGTGAAACAGGCTGCAGGTGTCTGAGGCAAGCAGTACTGTGGCTACTGTATTGCTTCTCACCACACTGGCTGTAACTGAGCATAAAATTGTTTCCAGTCCATTGTAATAAATATCAAATCAAATATAAGTACAGAAGACTATGTGCAGCATGCATGCACGTGTAATTCAGCCAAAAAGTTAACTAAAAATAAAACAAAATCACACAATATGACAAAACTATTTTTTGAAATGCTTTTAATAAAAGCCTGTAGTTTGGCAATGGGCATGGTTTTAATTTCAATTTAAAGTTACCGTACCGATGTACTGTACATCCGTGTACAAAGAATTCCTACGAGGAAATGTACACAATAGTTTGGCCACAGCCCAACAACAACAGTGCATGTATGATCAGTTTTGAGGAGAATATAGCTGTACATTTAATGTGTTGATTGTTGGCAATGCTTGGACGAGTCTCAATTGGTTCTCAAGTCAATATTGACACGGGAAAGAATTCTGGTAATAATATTATGTTACCATGGCAACTAAAAATGCATAGATCAAATCTGGAATTTGGTTGATTGATTCTATCAATATTATAAGCCTAAATATTCATGTACTTAGCGCCAGTCTTTGGGTCTTTTCATTTAATTATCCGTGTAAATTATACAATTGATCCTCTCCAAAAATATGTGTCCCCAGTAACATACATGTACAGTATGTACCTACATGTACAAGTGCCCTTATTTGTCCACATAATTTTTTTTTCTTCCCTTCATTCATCATTCTTCTCTAGCCAAGTTAAAATCTCCATGGCCCATTCCGTGTTTTACCTTGTCCGACTGTCACTACTACACTCCCACCTGTAAGTCGAACAGCGCCCACTGGTGGAGATGTAAGAGTTGTCTTTCTTACCCTTACAGAGTCTAGGCCAATCAGCACTCGTTAAACAAAAGCTCAAGGTGAATACAGTCACCATTAAGCTATTTCTCAGCTGACGGAAGAGCGTTAGTGCCAAAGGTTTTGATTAGCTGCGAGAAGTTTTACTCGCATCCAATCAAAATGCGCGGATTGATTTACTGGTTGGAGTGTAGTAGTCTGCCAAGGTAAAACACAGAATGGGCCATGGAGATTTTAACTTGGTTGGTTGATTGATTGTTTGGTGTTTTACGCCGCACTCAAGATTATTTCACTTATATGGTGGCGTTGCCAGTTTTATTGTGGGAGGAAACCGGGCTCTATGCCGGAGGAAAACCACGACCTTCCGTTGGTAACTGGCAACCATCCCACATAACTTGGTTGGAGAAGATATTCATTAATGTAGTGTACATGTATATCATGTATGTACATATATGTAGCTGTGGGCTGGAAGAGTATGATGTATCTTACATGTAGGTGAAAATAACAGGATCTACAAAAACATACAGGACAATCAACCCATCCAGTGCAATAAGTTTAATAATACACTTATGTAAATTTCTTAAATTTGGCATTCCGATACTCATTTCGTTACGTGATAAAGTTGACCATATCATGATCTGTTTGAAGCCTGTTGTTTTTGGTCATGTTTGTGGTGACCAGTAAGGTGTGCAGAATGACAATGAAGATTTCCTGCACAAATAAGCGTTTCTATGTTGTGACCACAATAATCAAATTCAATCAGAGAGTTGACTTAATGTTAAGATTCTCGAATGCTCATCATGTGGCCAGTACATGTGAATATCATGCCTTGAAAGGCATTTCTTAACAATGTAATAAAACAAGTACGCTATTGTAATTCGACTGGGTAAAATTAGAACACTGGTTTGAAACAGACAATAGGTGTACATGTACATGTAGATAAAATCCTAATAATGCACACAAACATGAACAAGGATATTGTTTAAAGTGGCATGAGCTGCCAAAATTAACTTTTTTGATAATTTCTGATCATCACGACACTAAGAGGCTTTGAAAGCCATCGAAAAACTTAGAAGTGATTGGCGTTGGAATGAGTACGAACCGAAAACGTCTTCGAAAAGTAAACAAAATTTAAATAACCGGGACGACCATTCATTCTAAGCCAAAGTTAGTTCAAAAAAATACTTTATCATATATTTTCAAGACTAGAAGCACTAAATAGCTTCTGAATGATACGTCTTGAGAAAAATAGCCAATAATTTCAACATTCTGTGTTAATGTCAAAATTTCAACATTTTGGCAGCTCATGCCACTTTAAACATTACACAAATATTCAGAGTGTAACGAGCTCCACCAAAATCTTCTCAAAACTTCAAAAGACAAGGGCTTAAAAATGACTGGTTTCCCAAATCAAATCCTGCCATTATTTGCCAGGTACCCTAAAACCTTTTCCTATGTATTCCAATGTAGTTGCCCTTCCCAATATTTTGGTTGTGCTGGGCTGCACGTGGTTGCCATCTCTTGGTGAATAAATGATGCAATCAATATGAAACGTTGCCTAGATTTGTTGCCAAATATCGCCTAGATTTATTGCTATAATGTACATGTACAAGTACTGGTATCAGTTTTATTTAAGCAAGGGGATTCCCCCATCTCTCCCATTTGCATTTTGCTGTAGGCCTAAAAAAACTGCACATTTGTAGATAAGGCATGGGACCCTGTTTCACAAAGCGGCATAGATGTATTTATTGCGTAACTAAAGTATCTGTACAGTATGGGTTGCTATGGCAGTTACTTGAAAACTTAAGCTACCAGTACGCCGCTTTGTGAAACAGGGTCCAGACCTCCAGATACACAATGACAAAGCAGAAAGATGTCAAATTTTGACCGTGGCAACCGTGTGGCTGTCTTTCCAATGTCAAACTTTTCCATTGCTTTGTTTAGAGCTGTACACAGATTATAATATCATCTTGATGACGTCATAATTGACCCTGAAACATCACAGAGATGATGTGACGGGTATGACATGATCAAGTACACGGCAGCGCCCTGATCAACACATCTTAAAAATGGGAATTTTGTTTTACGTGAATATTTCACGAAACTGCCAACAGCAGACATAACCGGACCTCTGTTTAATGATATTTTCTAGCAAGTTTTATTCTAATTAGATTGTGTTCATGCATTATCTGCTTGAATTGGGATGTGACGACATACATACACTGTAGAGCAGATAAATTTACAAGCACAGTATGTATAGGTTGCCTATATGATTGTTCGATGCTAGAGAACACCTACATGTACTACAGCACTTCACACTCCCCTTTGACAGGTACATGTATAATCTATCTAAATCCACCTGAACAGCTGATTTCTTGTTCCCATCAACTAATGAACGGCTGCCCCACCCTTGCAATTAATTACATAGTGTATTAGTGCATGACGTGCATCCTCATGTACACTTATACACACAGTTGAATTAACTGCACACCAGATTCAACTTGAATTAAATGCACACCAGATTCAACTTGAATTAAATGCACATCAGATTCAACTTGAATTAAATGCACACCAGACTCAACTTGAATTAAATGCACACCAGACTTAACTTGAATTAAATTCACACCAGATCCAACTTGAATTAAATGCACACCAGGTTCAACTTTGAATTAAATGCACGCCAGATTCAACTTGAATTAAATGCACACCAGATTCAGCTTGAATTAAATGCACACCAGATTCAACTTGAATTAAATGCAGACCAGATTCAACTTGAATAAAATGCACACCAGATTCAAGATCGCCGCTACATATAAACACATTAGACGTAAAGATACAAAACAATCAAATAGAAACGTGTAAATTGCTATAGGGGTTGCACAATTAGCTTTTTTAAGGGAAAATGGAAATTCTTTGATGTCCTTGTGCCAAACAGATTTTTCAAAAATAATTCGGCTTCATGTCGTGCCGTTTCCTACAGTTATGTGACTACATGTATCATAGTCAGTGTAGACTATGCCACCACAGAAGTATACATAACAAACACATTTTCTGTTAATAAGAGAGAAAATATTTGAGGTTTACATTTCCTGGTGTCTGTATCTCAACAAATAATGAAACATGTAAATAAGACAAAAAGACGATGTTGACCACAAAGCTGGTAGTTTTAGTCTTTGGGTATGCACAAAAAATAAAATTCATTGTAAGTTTGTTACTGATAACAAGGTTATGTCTATGTAACTTTTTTAGACAATTCTATTTGTTTTCATTATATTTGATTTCAAGAATTTTAATATTAAGGTTTTGTGTGTTTTCATCATAAATCATAAAACATAGTATGTACAAAACACACATACTAAGTAATGTAAGTTAGCAGATGTATGTGTATTTTGACCACTAACCAATGCAAACATGATTTTCTCAGTTGACCAGCTCAATTGTAGCTGGGATGAATATGAAAGGGATATGAAACGCCTTTGCATTATAGTCAGTCAACGAGGAGCAGTTTGTCTCGTTATTGTCTGTCCCAGACACCCCGTGAAGGCATTCAGATTCATTCGCAGTCCATATATCCACGACATCGGTAAGCTTCGGAATGAATCGGAATACACAACACGGGTTTCGACACTCTAAAACTTCGGGGATTAACGTATGTGCGTGTCAAAACCGACCGGTAGCAAGCGAAGATAGCCGAAGTGTGTTCCGAATGGGGTTTCGTCTATTCTCGAGGCTGATGAGAATGCCGTCACGGGGTGTCTGAAACGAACAATAGCGAGCCAAACGTCCTGCCAGTAGACTGACTACAATACAAAGGCGTTTCATATCCCTTTCATATTCATCCCAGATTGTAGCCAGCCATCCCTGAGCAGAATGGGATTTCAGAAATTAGAAATAAATAGACATGCCCTTTTTCAACCAGTTAAGAAAAATTAGAAGAAAAAACGCCAAAGTGGACAGGATTGTAATGATTATGTCTGTGAACATCACTGAGTACCTAACATACTATCTGTACACGTTCATACATCTCATGGCTATAACAGCCAATTTACCCACGACCACATCATGTATAATAATATAAACAGCACTTTAATTATTTACCGCCTCAGGGTTAATCCAATTAAATACAGGCTGGCTAAGATTAAAATGGAACAGTATAGCTTATATACATGTATGCTTGATATTTATGATCCCTAAAACACACAGGCACAGAGAAAATCTTCTTACAAGTCTAAAATAGCCATGGAGACAAGTTTCTAATTTTGTATGCTTGATGCATTGCAGGCAACAACCTTATAAAGTACAATTAGAAGTTTTGTTTTCCAAATAAGTTACCCTATTTTTGGCTTTATCTAAAATTGACCTTCATCACTGTAAAGGAAAGCTTGGGTATATACATGTAAGATGTTCAACCGTTTCGGAACATATATTTCTTATAAAATCTGATTTTAAATTGATGCAGGGCTCAGTGCAAAACGTTCTGTACAGTTTAAAACTGAATAACGGAATCTTCCAAAATCAAGGGCTTTGTATTTCAATGATGACTGACTGAGTTAATTTAAGATAATTTCACCATCGATACAATGCAATCAGGTTTTTGGGGGGTGTGGATGGGGTTTTGTGCACAGAAGAAAACACTTGACACTATACCCGGATGTATCTGATTATATATTAATTTATGAACACTAAACACACGGCCACAGGGAAAATCTTCTTGTCTCATTATATGTCAATGAAGCATGCCAGTGCCCTGTCTTACGAAGCTGGCGTAAAGTTGCGCATAGGCCTACAACATGGACCAGTTGCGACTAGGGCGTAAGTTCCTATAGCTTTAACACTGATTTACGTCTGACGTAACTTACGCCAGGTTTGTAAGACAGGACCCAGATAAGATTCTAGAATGCTAGGATTTTCATGTACTGTCATGATTTCATAGTCTGAGTAAGATCCAAACCCCCTATCACTTGGTGGAAGGCTCGTCAATGGAGAAATTGTAATGTGTTGAAATTAAATACTCTCAGGGGATCAGGCATTTGAGCTATGACTCCTCTAGGCACCGCACGCCAAAACAAACCAAAAAAACAATGGCCCTTATAGTAAATACATGTAGTACTGTTCTAGACATAGTTAATCTCGAACAAAAATGGGCCAAATTGTCTACAAGTGTAAGCTCATTCTAAAAGCCATTAGGCAAATAGCTGAATTCTCAGTCTGGTTTATATTAGAGAGATACCATATGTCAAGGGAACACATAATAAATTTCCTGATAAACCCCTTGTGAATTATTAACAGAGCTATTGTTGTATGAGGCAGGATTTCCCCATCTTCTGTTGGTCAGGATGGGTAATCTCAGACTCATAAATCATCCACAAACGCATAATAGTCCAGATACACAAAATATTGCCATTAATAAGTCATCATGCTTATAAACTGGCAATGTAGTATTTAACATGAAACACATGTTTTGGCTTATTTATTTGGTTTTATATAGCAACATTTGCAAGTGAAATGGGTGGGCAGGGATCGGTTATTTGACAACCACCGGCTTTGATTGATTGCTTGGTGTTTTACGCCGCGCTCAAGATTATTTCACTTATATGGCGGCGTTGCCAGTTTTAGTAGCCTTCGAGTGACATGATCTTGACAGCCATTGGAATCCACACCCTGCATTGAAAATTGTACACTGAATTTAGGCTAAAGAATGACAAATAATTTAAAACCTAACTATCAGGTTTGGTTATGAAGAGTATTGCAGATGTACAGTATGTACAAGTTCAGTGCACAGTGGCGTGCTTGTATAAAAAAAATGGAAATCTCTAATTCTTTCTTTACAATTCACGGTTGAGTGATGATCCAATATTGATGGCAGATCCATTTGAACAGATGATTCAGTAACCAATGGCAATAAAAAAATTCTGTGAAAAATAATAATTGACAATTTCATGCATATTTATGGACACTAAAACACACGGGCACAGGGAAAATCTTCTTGTCTAAAATAACCATGGAGACAAGTTTCCAACTGTGTTAAAAAGAGGTATACCATTTAGACCTTTATACCCCATCATAAATTGTTGTAATAAAGTAAGCCTATGATATTTCATTAGGTTGACGATTGACAGGAGCTTGGTCTTAGTCAGTAGAATTTTCTGGAACACTTTGTATTACATTGACAATGCTTACGTATCTTAAGCTATGGTAAGAATATCGTCAGACTATATATTATAGGGTCATGGGAAAAGACAGTGAAAATTTGCCCCCCACCCACCCCCACCCCTTACCCAGAAAAACCTAGGTAGAAGACAGACAGGGGAGTTTAGCCCTGACCAGTATATGACAATTTGAATGACAATTTCATGCATACATGTACATGTATACATATGTAAGGATTCCAGAAAATTCTATTGATCAAGGCTAAGCCCCCCGTCAGTCGTCAACCTAATGAAATATCATAGGTTTACTTTATTACAACAATTTATGATGGGGTATAAAGGTCTAAATGATACACCTCTTTTTAACACAATTAGAAACTTGTCTCCATGGTTATTTTAGGCAAGAAGATTTTCGCTGTTTCCCTGTGTTTTAGCGATCATAAATATAAGTGACTATAATTATTTTTGTGTAGCATACATGTATATTTATGAGCACTAAACACATGGCACAGGCAAAATCTTCTGGACTAAAATAACCATGGAGACAAGTTTCAGGTGTGTTAAAATAGAGTCATTTAAGACCGCTGTTCCCAGTCAAAAGGCTTTTGTAATAAACTAAAACCCATGGGGATGATACTTCAGTAAGAATGATTTACACATCCCTGATCAGTCATGCAAGTCAGTGAGTATGCAATAGAAAAAATGCCATGTTCTCACAATAGAGTCAAATTCTTGTGCTTTAATTTCGCAATTCAGCTCAAATTGTGATATAAACATGTACATGTAATACACTTGCTATAGAACTGCCCAGTTACAGTGTATTTCTACATCAGCTATGTTGTATTCAGGCCCATCATAATGATAATATGATGACCTTCAGGCTTTGTAAAATAACAATAATAGGTCAGAGTTCAACAAAATTTCTAAACTAAAGGTCAAACCAGTGACCTTTAATGCTCATGATGAAATAAAAGACTGAGTGAGGCGTCAAGTGACCTACTGACGAATACAGGTAAATAGAAACATGATAATGATGCCTGTACATCGTAATGCCTTTGAATGATCAGGTCAGTGTTTTGAATGGAATAGGGCCTGGGAATCTACCGAGAGATTCCGCGATATCCAGCGACAGATGAGGTTTTTTCATGACGTTATCAGTTCGATTGTTCTAAAACGTCATAAATGAGAGCCATATTCGAACGATAAAGGCTCCTCACATGCGTACTGACAACGCCGGTGACAGGAAATTTGTGGAATGCACACGTTACTACCGCTCCCTGTAGCAGCGGCCTCATAATCTCAGACATTGTGTGGTAAGAAAGGGTCATGCCATAACATTTACAGTTGGTGACATTTCCCAATGTGATTGAGCATCATAGACTGATCCAGAGACTTTTTGATACCTGTATACAGGTATGGGCGCCCAAACTCACACGCAAAATATCCGCCCAAATTCCTAAAACCAACAGATTTTAATGTCAAAATAGCATTTAATGTTGAACTTTGGGCCAGAGATGTTGTTTTTGTCTTGTTGTTGCAACATTTTGAACCAAAACGGTATGCCCAAATTTTCCCTGGATCAGTCCCTGAGCATGGACAGGACAGGGACATTGATTGATTGATTGATTGGTTGGTGTTTTACGCCACGCTCAAGATTATTTCACTTATATGGCAGCGTTGCCAGTTTTATTGTGGAAGGAAACTGGGCTTTATGTCCGGAGGAAACCCACGACCTTCCGTTGGTAACTGGCAACCATCCCACATAAGACAGGGACATTGGGCTTGATACTCCAAAATCAAGGACAACGAGGTCACCTTACAACTTCAGATATTTGAGAATATGATCAAATACCGTTAGGACATGGCCCAATGCCTGGTGGTCGCCATGGAAATGTATTGATTGATACTTTTACACCTCACTTAAGATTATTTCAGCTAAATTGGGCATTAGTGGGGAGGTATATTTTTTGTAAAAAGGGTGGTCAGGTCTGGAGGAAACCACTGACCTTTGGCGAAATCTCTTCTACATACATGTAAGCCAATTGTGTAAAAAAAAAAGCATCAGAAATTTATCAATAAACTCTCAATGGGATTTGTATTTTGAACCCGTAACCTATTGCTCACTGAGGCCCAAGTTGACCAAGGCCCATACATTCATCCAGGATCCAAAAATAGGGTGTCCAAAATAGCTTTTTTTTTGCATATTTTCCACAAAATTGGGTGTCCATCATGACCTACTTTTGTTAAATTGCTGGATTATTGGGTGTCCAAATTAGATGAATGTTGACTGCAAGGTGTCCAAAAGACACGTGGACACCCCTCTGGATGAACCCTTGCCAAGGCCTGGGTTGCTAACTTTAAAAAACAGTACGTGTGTACACACCATACATAATGACTGAATGAAACCTAAGCCAGCAAAAGGAAGGAAAACCCTCATTAATTAGTCGAGTGAGTAAATGTCATAATGAAATAAGTTGCGTTATCACCAACATGTAGGTCAACAGACACACATGATAGATAAAAATGCGGAACATAAGAAAGGACACTGACCTATTTAAAAAGAGCATCCGCAGTCACCCACGTACAACAGAATTTGAAGCAGTTATACATATACATGATGTACATGTATTTATATATATAATACAACAACTTATCATTTTTTTATGATAGGGTATAAAGGTCTAAATGATTTACCTCTATTTTAACACAATTAGAAACTTGTGTCTAGGGTTATTTTAGACTGACAAGTTTCTAATTGTGTTAAAGACGGCTATATCATTTAGACCTTTAAACCCCATCATAAGTTGTTGTAATGATATTTCATAAGAAAAATTGACATGCACAGTTGTATATGTAGGATTTAGTAGGAATGCAGGGGAGTTTGGGAAAATGTACCTGTTGGTGGGACAAAATATTATGATATTATAATATTGATATAATTTCAATGAATCAGTGAACGAAAATGATGGAAAACTTATCTAAATACATGTAGGATACTTCCTTCGCCTTATAACTGGCGTGTGATAAAGAAAATAGAGTCGACCCTTCCCAGAAGTGACGGATTCAGGATATGTACATTCCACACTCACACATCATGCAACTGTATTCTGCAACTGCCCTGATTCAACAGCTCACTGTTAAGGTTCTACATGTACATGTACATATACTTGTACATAATATTTATATATACACTAAAACACACAGCCTGGCACAGGCAAATATATATATTTATGAACACTAGGTGTACTTGTAACAACAACAAATATCTTAGTTTTATTATAGAAATTAGGAAATATCCCAATTATTACAATCAAAACTTTATTTATTCGCATATATATGAAGAAGAACATTCCCCCGGTCTATGGGATCATGGCAGATCAGTCGGAAATTTATCTTTCATGTGAAAATGTTAGATTTCATTCAAATCTTTTACATGATGTGCTGTTGAATATGTATTACATAGATGTATATAAATAGATACAATTATGTATTAAACACAATTAGAAACTTGTCTCCATGGTTATTTTAGACAAGAAGATTTTCACTGTGCTCGTGTGTTTTAGTGTTCATAAATATATAGAAGTAGGACCCTCACCTTAACATGTAGGACACTGAACTACATATTGAAGTGCTGTATGTATTAGAATTCTAAATATGCAGCATGTATGCCTTTCTAGAGATTCGTCACACAGTACACAGGTGTACAGCCAGGTAAACAAATTTATATTCCATAATTCTTCTAAAGATTCAGCCACTTTTTTCCTCATAAGGATTCGACCATCAAAAAAGAAATATGCTAAATGAGACCAGACAAATTTGCCCATTACAGGGAATTTAAGGCAAAATAACCCGCCGTGCAGTGTGTGAAAATGGTTATCCTTAAACACAACTCCATGTCCCCTTTTTTGTCTGACTCAATGGAAAATTTAGGCCATTAGAATGGCTGAATATTTAGAAGAAATACGATATATATAAGATACGGAATAATTAATTCTACACTTTTATCTGTCCTACAGACGGAACAGCCTGCCTGGCATGGTATTTCAAAAGGGAAGTAATACATGGACTAATGTTTATCATGATTCATTCGACCATAATAATAAATTTATAAAATATTGATATCCACCTTAAATTAGTATGCTATAAACCTCTAATGGCTTTGAAAAATCTATTACACGTAGTCTACACTCAACTCCCTTGTTTGTCAATATCTTCTCTTGGAAACCAAATAACATATTTTCACTTTCTTTTCCCATTATCATATTTTCTTCAATTTCAGTTTACCTGACTTCTTGCCATAGCTGAAGATCATTAAAACTTTGTCAAAATATTATAACAAAGTATTTCAGAAAAGATTTACTGACTAAAGCGAAACTCCAGTCTGCCTTCAACCTAATGAAATATCATGGGTTTGGGTTTATGACAACCACCTATGGTTGGGTATAAAGGTCTAAACGAAATACCCCCCTTTTAACTCAACTAGAAATTTGTCTCCATGCTTATTTTAAATAATCAAGAAGATTTTGCCTGAGCCTATGTGTTTTAGTGTCTAAAAATATGAATCACTAATAGTTACCCCCCCCCCCCCCTCCCCTTCCACGCCATACACATACACAACACTGCTGTGGAGGATGAAGGGAGGATGAGCGCATTGAGAAACATTTAGCCACCCATCTAAACCGTCCTGGAAATCTGAGGGATTTCCCCTTCTTTGAAAGCAGCAGGAGATCATCGCGACTGCAGTCACATGATAGATGGCGCATTGCCAAAGTATACAAAGTAACACACATAAAATGCCCTGATAAGTAAGTTCATCATCCATGACAATTCAACGGAAAATGTTACTTCCTCCTTCCAAGGATGCCATCGATGGGAATGGGGGCAGTAAACTTCCTAATTTGAAATTCTATTCAATTGAAATCAAATTTGTTAGAATTCCTACTACAGAAGTACAGATGATGTATTACAGATCTATGTTGTATATTCACAAAATCAAGGCAAGTAGATTGCTGAGTGTGATTGATTGTTTGGTGTTTTACGCCGCGCTCAAGATTATTTCACTTATATGGCGGCGTTGCCAGTTTTATTGTGGGAGGAAACCGGGCTCTGTGCCCGGAGGAAACCCACGACCTTCCGTTGGTAACTGGCTGCTGAGTGTGAGGCTGTGAGCGAAAGAAGACTTGACATCGTTTTCAACATTATTTCAGTCTTATAATCAAGACGAGGCAAACATATTAAGGCAGCCCTGGGCTGTATATTTTGTTTAATGGGAATAATCATAATGCAGGTGTGATTCCAATTAAAATAATATATGCTAATTAATGTGAGGCTGTCAATTGTCATAGCTCTAAATTATAATTCTATAACTCACTCCGCATGTGCTTTTACCCAAACAGAATTCATATACCGGTACTACCTCAGATTCAGTATCTTAGTAATAGTACTGCAGTAGTTACATGTACATCATCAGATTTTTGAAAAGCATTTTTGATGGTTTTTTCGCCACAATAAGTTACATTTGAAATTGTATTATTATAGTTGGGCCCCAGCCACTTTCGTTAAAAGCGTTTAATTTACTGCAACACTGAAGGACCAGTCATTGGTCTTGTCTGCCTGCTGGTGTCAATTCAGGGAACCAGTTATCATACACCAGGGTTTTATAGAAGCCATAAACCGAAGTTTTGAGTTATATTCAAGTTCAATTGAGTATTTTAGTTGCCAGAAATTGAATATTTTTATGCAAAATTAACTAAAATTTAGTTTTTTAGGCAGTGATTTGAGTTTTTATGGTCATTTTGAGGCAGATATTTGACCTCAAAACTTGACTTCCACGAAACCCTGTACACATGGAGGTCTGTCTTTTTACATGTTTGAAAATCTACCAACACTGAAGGATGCAAAGTTCTTTTCTTGGATAGCTTGCCAAATTTACGTCTATAATAAATAATATTTCTTTTTTTTAGATTTTACAAGACTATCTTCCTTAGTAAAGTAAGTCAGCTGTGTCATAGGTCCAAGAGCATGACCTCTTGCAAGTTGGTCTAGGCCTATAACTTATAGGGTGTATGCTATTCGTTAATTGGCACTGCATGATAACTGATAGGGCCTGTGAGTCTCTAGAGTGATTTCTCGATATCCAGTGACAGATGACGTCAGCTCGATTGACGTTTTTTGTTCTATCACGTCAGAACTGAGCATCACATTCTAACGATAAAGGCTCCCACATGCGCAATGACAGCGCTGGTGACAGGAAATTTGTGGAATTCTCACGATACTCCCGTCCCCTATTGAATATATATCCAAACAATGTTCACTTTCAACATAGTGTGGGTTTCTGAATCCAAAATGACTTTTTGCTCAACACAGTAAACAGGGGTCAGGGGTCATTGCGATCAAATAGCCGAAATAGCAGTCTACTTTCGCTTTTTGAACGTGGACCTTGACTTTGAAATATGGCCGTCAGTATAAAAAAAAATAGTAATTTTGGTGCCCCGGACTACAGCTGTACTTTCAAGGGTGCTGACTGTTGTTACTATGCAGCTACTCAACTTACTCAGTTGGTTATAGCTGCACTTGTGTGTCTCTAATCTATCCAGTTTTGAGTTTTTGACAGTCAGGAAGATACTTTTTAATAATGACAATGATATATTATTTTCTATGTTGTATTGTACGGTTATTCGATCAGCTATTGATCAATTATCGTACGCCCAACTCTCATGTGTGTTCAAGCCAAGCGATCACGGTTTCCCGCCGATGACAGCCAGCTAACTTATCAAGGCATCATTCAGCAAAATCTCAACCTCCAAATAGAGACAGAACTTATTATGGAGTTACATTTGTCATGCGACCCAATAATCGCCTTCGGCCGTATTGGGTAAAACAGGCAGATGAGCGGGTAAATGGCCCATCCATAAAACTTCAGTCAACTTCAAGAGTCTTGGGGGAAATTAAACTTTTTTGACAAAAGTCAGCTACCACAAGCTTTACTTGTGTGAAATTCATTGCCAATGCACACACTAGTCTGTAACTGTATAAAAGTGTAATTGTAAATTATAACACAAAACCGGCAAAACTTTGTATCCGGTACCGTAAGGCGTAACTGACTGTGAGTGTGAATGTGATTGGATACACGTATGGGCCTGACACTGGCAGTAAGCCTATTCATTTATTAATATTATTATCAACAAATTTAGTTTGGAAGATTGAGAAAATACATTTTGAAGTTAGCAAGGTAACGGACAAAATTCCTGAAGATCCACAGCTGCTAGACAAGCCGAGCCAAGATAGGAATGTACACTCTGTAATGATAGAGCGATCGTTATAGCCGGTACACTCCACCGCCCAACTGAACCGGTCCCTAGCGACTCGTCCGATTTGGTCCATGGCGTTTACAAGATCGCCGTAAAATAAGAAAATTTTCAACTTACCCATATATGAAGGCAACAATATGAATAAACCATGTGAAAACCCATCCGGCCATTAACAAAATAGCAATTATTAGTGCAACTATTTTCGCCACAGACATCCTATGCTCATGTTGCCACAGTTGTGACACGGCGAGTGAGTCACTGAAAATCGCCGACTTCAACTGGGGGAGGAAATGTGTTTCCGCGCTTGCGTAGTAACCTTTGCACCGTAGCCTTGGATTCGGGGAGCAGCGATTATTCGATATCTTTTCAAACACTTTCTAAAAAATGTTTTACCTCAGAAATATTCCTGATAAAGAAACAAAAAGAAAATTACGATACACATCATTGTAATTTTATATATCAACTTAAAACATAAAGAAAAATACACACGAAACAATCGAAACACGTACATTAAATAAACTAAAACGCCCATCATTGATACAAAACGAAAATAAGTGCTCCCTGATGCATGGATGGCAAATGGGCTGGCAGTGTTTCAAACTTGAACGTTGTTATCTTGACGACCAAACGTCAATCGTAAACAGTTTCTGAAAGGATTTGTCTCACACGGCCTGTCCAACGTTCAACAACTCTGATCTGCGATGTCAAATATTCAAAATAATGTAAACAAATACTGACAGATATTTCAGTATGGGATCAGCGAATTATAATACTTAAAATGTAACACGCCCTTTTTGTAAATTGACAATGACATCATGCAGCCTGCAGGCAGTGCATATAATGGACGGTACGTCGGAAATTTAAAAAAAAAACAACAGCAATTTATTTATTCTGTGGCGTTGTCATATTTATGTAAGTGACTAATCAGGCAATAAAAGAGAGGCCATTATTGCTGGAATCTTATAGGATTTAAACATACTTTCGAAAGTGGGCGTGGCACCGGTATAATTGCGAACATGGTCAATCTTGAATATCACCTTGATTATATTCCTTGGCCATATGATAAACCCTGTTTATAACGTGTAAATGATCACGACGGTAGGCCTTCATAAGAATTTATTCACTTATTTGACAAGCTGTCTATATGTTTACTCCATAAAACGCACGAACAAGCTGAAATACTGACCCGTGTGATATATACCCGGTATGGGCGAAAATATTCGTGACCGGTCTTATATATCTTGTTTTTCAAAACATTCAGACACGGCCTTCCTTTGCCATTGGTCGTTATAGGTAATGTCAGAAGTCTATGAACATTCATAGACTTCTGGTAATGTTGAAGGCATGTTATGTTGACAATTTGTTTCGAGGGCAATTCATTGCATTCGACTCACGCCGGGCGTAAACCTTTTAATAGGCTCCCGGCATATAAAACTGGCCAACAAATAGGTTCTCTCGTCACTGGGCATTCAATGATTCCGCTGACCTTGCTAGGCCTACATCTTTGTCTAAAAATAGGTCTATAAAACTTACTTAAACTTTAGGAACACTTATCCACAAATTTCCTGAGTGGGCTTATGAGTTTTCTGATCTTGAAATATTAATTACTGAGACCCTTGGGTAATAGTTCTGTATATAACGGCAAGGTTGTTTATCGTCTGTCACGGTTAAAACTAATCAAGGGCTATGGACAAAAGGGGCGTCCGAACTGTAGGTCTATACATAGGCCTTTGAATTATTAAGTGACATACGTGTTACAACACGTCTTTGTTTTTTCTTGTCGGAATCATGTCAAAACACTAATTAAGTTGCTATGAACAATTAAAGCCTTCCAATTAATTGCCAACGTGAAACTTAATGACTGTACTCTGGAGAGACCATATTGATGGTGTTACAATAATATGGGAAGAGAACTCTGCGGTGCTCGATTCTTATTTCGCCCTAGAATTAGAATTCAAACATCAAAGCTATAATTAAAAAATATATATCTTCTTATATGTAGAACATATTGGTCTAAGCCTAAGAAATTTCCATTTGGACAAAAATAATTATGGGGAAAAGTTTCACAAGGACATATTTGTGGTAAAATAAGGCAAGGCCCAAGTGACTATTGCATCCCCCCCCCCTCCCACATACCTGCACATCTCATGGTATGATAGATATGATATAAGGCCCTGCAGCTGATCGAAGATGGATATATTGACCATTGAGCTTTAATTGAGAGGAGATGAAGCATGTGTCTAGATTGATTGTTTTGTGTTTTACGCCACACTCAATATTCTTTCACTTATATGGCGGCAATGCCAGGTTAAGTGGAGGAGGAAAAGGGGCTCTTTGTCCAGAGGACTACCCCCCCCCCCCCCCCCCCGACCTTCGCCTTCGCGGAGTACCTGTCGACCCTTTCACATATACGGTACTGCGATCGTATATCAGGAGAAAGAACCAATGTCTCACAATCAATTGCTCGACAATGACAGACATGCATATAGTTCTGACTATATATTTCGGTATCGACGCACGTTAAGTTTCGGCTTTCGTGAAGTTATACGGAATTCCAACTTCTTGTATATGACGTACAAATAAAAAATCTCATATCTACAAAAATCGCTTTGATTTTTACTAAGATATAACAATGAGATACTCGAGAATTATGGAACGTTCGACATAAGCTCAAGACAAAAGATTGATTGATTGCTGGATATTTAACGCGGCACTCAAGATTATTTCACTTATCTGGCGACGTTACCAGATTTAGTGGGGGAGGAAACTGGGCTCATTGCCCGGAGGAAACCCCCGACCTTCGGCGAGTTTCCCCTCAGAAATGTTTCAGTTTTGTTTGGTCTGAGCGTGATTCGAACCCGCGCCGCGACGATGGAAGGTCTGTGGGACTGAGGGATGATCACTCTAGCTAACCCCTAACCCTAGCTGGCACTGGACCGCCGAGGTCCCAGAAGACAAAAGAGAAAGACAAAAATTGCATTAAGGGAAATTTAAACGACAACCATCCAGGAATTTATAGGACAACCATGGCCAAATGACGAAAATAGGCCTAACTGATCGATGTGCTTCCAAAATTCACCCTTTCGATACGGCAGTGGATCAAAAGGCGTATACATACTGGTTTAAATATAGGCCCTACGTACTGTCTTTATACCGATATTTTTTTTTATTTCAACGCCAATTCTTAAGTTTTCCTATGTACTTTAAATGCCCAACTTCTTTTAACAATCGGAATTTATGAAAAAAATCAAAATTTTGGCATCTTATAGGGCATACTTGAATCTCAAGAGAATTTATGTCTCTTAACTGCCATCAAATCTAAGCTCAAGATTGCCCAATCTGATTGAAGTCGAGATGTTTATTGAAAGTTAGCCTACCTTTTTTTTTGTTTTGGTTGGGTCCCTCTTGAAAATTGTTCAGTCTGACGTAAAGTATACACACCATATTTTATCTTATGGACACTAGTATATATATCCTCTGGAATTACATACAGCTTTTTAATTCGTTGTTTTTTGTTAGTTTTTTAAAAGCTACATTGATTAAACACGTAGTGGCATGAGCTGCCAAAATTCACACCTTTTTCATAATTTCTGATCGTCACGAAAGAAGGCTATCAAAAAACTAAATGATTGGCGTTGGAATGAGGAAAATCCATACAGTATATGTGGCCTATACAAGCCGGAATAGTGTTGGAAAGGCCTATACGAAAAATAATTAGTTTTGAGACACAACTAAACCCGGACAAGCTCGGGTATCGGAATGAATCTATTTCATACTGGTACATTTGTTTAGTTAAATATTAAATTTCTCCTGCACATTTTCAATATCGACTCATGTTAGTTACCAAACCACTGATTTCTGCAAATTACAAAAGAACATGCAGTGTCAATCTCAAGTTATAAACAGGTAGGGCCTATGCTCCTGCAGGTTATCAATTAGCCGAGAAATCTGGGCTCTGCCGAATTTTTTTTTCCTCTCCGTGTTCGTCATAAGACACATTAGCAGCCATATAATACCAGTCGCCGTAAGACCGATAATCCGGGCTAGTTATCAATAATCATAAAGAGCCCGATGTAACAGAGCCAAAGGTGGAATTTTGATATACACGATTGATTTTCTTCGACATAGGCCTACAGAATCTCCCGTCTCAAAACAAAGTTTCTAATTGTGCAAAATGCTGCTAAAGACGTAAAAGAACACTTTGTACGTCCAAATTCCACCCATATGAATTTCGTCAAGTTTCGTCAAATTCAAAACTCACCTTCCAATTTCGAATTTCAAAATGTGAAACTGAGCTTCAAAAAAATTGAAATTGAATAATGAAATCGCTGACATATCAGCATCAGTGTACATGTAGATCTATTTAGTGTTAACAATAATTTAGTGTTAAAAATAAATTTCAAAATCTGAAATTCGAAATTCGAATGAGCCTTTGGGCCTTCGTAAAACAGAGAAGTTAATCTTCGCATGCGAGACTTAAACGAAGGGGAGGTAAGCATGTGGGCACGATTGAGCCTAAAAAGTAGTCTACGTTGACGAATACACTGGAAATAAAAGTGATAAAGTCACTTTGGTTCTTCCTTCAGCATTTCCAAGAATGTTAATATACAATGTTGATTCCTCGTGGAAAATTGCTGGCCTCGATATCACATATTCTATTTTTCATCAATTTCAGCGTAATATCCGCAAAGGTAAGTTTATTAAGAGAAAACAACAACAACACATGTTAATTTTATAACATAGATTTATGAACACTGAAGACTGCCTCTGGGAAAATCTTCTTATATAATATAGAGTTATGTTTGAAGTAATTCTAGTAAACAATCCTCCTACGCGCTTCCTTGTCAATGTCACTCAGCGATCACTGTAGAATAGCGCTGGTCATATCTACCTGACACTGACAGTGACAGGTAGCTGCACTCGTGTGTCTCTATCCTGGTTTACTTACTTTGCCGGTCAGGTAGAGCCACTAATTAAACCGCCATTATAAGGGTGAGATAACTCATATAACCTCATTAGGCCAATTTTTATGCTATGCTTTACAAAGAGCGATTTAACAGTTTAACAACGGATTTCGAAGAAATAACTGGTTCAGTGAAAAGAGGAATGAAAGATATAGGCCTAATAGGCGTAGCTGAAAGGTAGTTGAGATTAAGGATAGTTAAGACTTAGCTTAAATCTGAAATCCGAAGTCCTTCCAAATAATTCATTTATAAGCCGTAACTACCTGACAGGCGAGTAAGTAAAACAGGATAGACACACACGAGTGCGGCTACCCTGGTAGATAGATCTGTCAGAAAATGTCTTACATCATCATCGCAGATATTTCGGACTACCCTGGTCATTGGTCAAATAATTGCGAGCTTTCGGCTTTCGAGACCAAGCCTTCAATTCGTCATAGCTATTTAGTTTAAATGGCTTAAAAAATTCAAATAATGTTCTATCCAACATTTTCGATTCATTGGATAAAATTCACACTACAAACTGCGGCTATGTCTAAAGAATTTAGCAGCACATGGGTTTGTGGACCAACCGTCACATAGTTCTGGTTCTAACTTTGATCAGTCTTTTGATTGTACACTTAGGTCTCACAGTGGCAATACTGTGTCATTGATAACCGGTCTGCAATTGTCAGTATAAAGTTCATCTCTTCGTAGTCTACAGCCAGCCCCTGCATTTAAACCACCTCAGGGGCTCGTTTCACAAAGCAGTCGCATTGCAATTGACGCATAGTTGCCAATGGATACCATAATGAAGAGATATGACAACTGGCAACTGCGATTGATCACACTTGCCGACAGCTTCGTGAAACGACCCCCTGGACATCGAAACACCTGATTACGTATGGATGCAAGGGGATCACATACCAACTGTGTCAGAGTTCTGGCTTTTAAGGGTATTAGATTTAACAGGGATTCTCGGTATTGTAAGCCTTTGAATTTATCTTTGAATTCAATATGAAATGACAGACCAAAAACCTCCCTCACAATCTCCCGAATATATATTTTACTTCATACACACAAAAATTAATGATGCAAACTCAGCAGATTTATCCCGGTCATTCAGAGAAAACCATGTTTGACTTCTGGTCGCATTTGCTTATTTTGAGTTTTAAGTCCTTAACTTAGGGGTATCTGTCAATATAAATTTATGGCAATTATAAAGGGTTTTGTAGCAGTCCACATTTTAAATGTCATAACCATAAATATTGAGTCATTTCAAAGTCAAATGTAGTCTTTTAGTTGAAAAAAAAAAGAATAGTTTCTCTTTAATTTATATTTATGATCACTAAAACACACGGGCACAGGGAAAATCTTCTCTTTAATTTATGATTGATAACTGTAATTCAGTTTTCCATCAATGCAGCATGAGTACGAATCCCACTGAAACCAAAGTAAAATTTAAAGAATAGATTTTTCACTTGATCACATACATGACGTACATACATGTATGTGGAAGAGTTGGCAGGTACTCGCCGAAGGCCGTGTTTTCCTCTGCTCAAAGTGCCCAATTAATTCCCCCACTAAACCTGGCAACGCATCCATATTGATGTGGTATTACATTCTGCTCAGTGCTGCCTCATTTTTATTTAGTTTATGAAACACAAAATTTAGCAATGCATGCTTTATAATGGTTGGCCGTGGCTGAATTTTTCAAAACTTTGAAGTCTACTTCTGCTTTTGTTATAAAACTACTCATGCAAGTTTTCAACAAAGCTATCAACTTAATCCACGAAGAGCAGTTGGATTTTCAATGTGCAAAACTTCAGCTTTTGACAAGAATGTGGCACTTCCCACTTTAAAAGAGTGTGACACGGAAATGTCAAGCATTTATGGATATTTTTATATTTCTAAGCTTAGTATTTGTCATTATTTTATGGTTCGCATTAAAGCGTTAATAAAAAATTGCAAGAATCTTTTATTAGAAGATGTGGATGACAACAAACGTTCTAATGAAAGTCAAAGATCGATTAAGACTCAGGAAGGGTGTGGGAGAGAGGGGAAGCAGATTTTGTCTTTGAGGACAGCTTGTTTAAAAGATAATTCTCATCTTTTTTATATCATCAGTTTCATGGCTGTGTCTTTTAAAAAAAAAAGATATCTTTTTAAAAAAAAAAACATATCTTTTTAAAAAATTGAATGATTGTAAAATATTTATGAACACTAACACACACGGGCACAGGGAAAATCTTCTTCTCTAAAATAACCATGGAGAGTCAGACAAGTTTCTAATTGTGATAAATTTTGACCTTTATACCCAATCATTAAATGTTGTAATGAACTAAACCTACAGTATGACATTTCATTACGTTGACGACTGACAGGAGCTAGGCCTTAGTCAGTAGAATTTTCTGAAACACTGTAATACATTGACAATGCTTACGCATCTTAAGCTATGGCAAGAATATTGGCAGATTGAGATTGAACCCCATAGGATCATGGGAAAAGAAAGTGAAAAATTTAGTTCCCTCCAGAAAAACCGAGGTTGAAGACAGACAGGGGAGTTTAGCCCTGACCAGTATATCTTTGCAACACTTGTTCTTTTTATAAGCAATGATGGCCTTTAGGTCAGAGGTCGAGCAATTTTACTTTGAAGTAGTGTGTATTCTTCTACTATAATCTTGGACATAGCTAATGTATGCTGTCCTTGTTATACTGAAACTCTAGCCTTATAATCTGGGCTCTGCCGATTTTTTTCCCGTATTCATAGGGGGTGATTCACATTACCAGCCAAATATAAAATAAGTCGCCCTCTAGACCGAAAATCCGGGCTAACTGAAACACAAATGGCATTATATTTTTTTCACGACATCTTCCCGGGTCTATTATTGTGAAATATGATGAATTACGTATATCAGTCTTGTATTACACCTGTATCATCTGTACCTTATTAATACCATTCGCTAGATCTATGTTGTTAAAATTTTGGTAAAATAATGAACCTAAAAATTTGTGAATTTCCTATATTTTGTTTTATTTTTCTGCACAGAGAAAGCCACCTTGGACTGCACCTGATAGTGGTTCTCCCAATGAAATATCTCAACAACAGAGACACAAGGAAAAGACAACTCTACTTTTTCAAACTACCTTGCAAGAGTTGCTGCCCCTGCAAACCCAGTCTTCTGAAAAAGCAAAATTTCAAACAAGTGAAAAATCTGGAACATTTTTGCCATGGGCACAGTCATCAATCAGTCCACTTCTTCCAAACAAAAACAACAATCTTCCGAGTGCTAAAAAAAATTCATTTCAGAAAAAATTATTTTTATTTTGGATTTACAGACACCCGAGAAGATCAAAACTTTCAAGAAAACTGAACAAAATATCTGTTCCGTCTAAAAATAGAAAATTTTCCGAAAAGGTTTACAGCCTTACTTCTTTTAAAAAACGCACTCTTTTGTCTGTAAATAAAGTGGAAAAACAAACAACGAATAAAGAGAGCAAAGATAAAGGAACAACGACCAAACAAATTCCAAATATTAAACAAAAAACCAAACAGGCTGAAGCCAATGCAAGTGAGGCTTTAAATGACAATGCCAGTAGAAATTCAACCTCGGTAACCACCGATCCTGTCAAGAGCTATAATGATTATGTTTTTCGGAGACGTGCAATCCAAAGAGGGTAAACACTACAACTTTGTTCTTATTTTTTGGGATCATTTGGTCACATGTATCTATTCAGAATCAGTCCAAAGAAAAAGGTTCTGATTTGGGTTTCACTTAAGCACCCTGTGTCCCAAGGGTTGCCAGGTACCCGCTAAAGGAGCCCAACCCAGTGAAAAGATTGGGTTGAGGGGGTGGGGTTCTGGGTTTCTGTAGGTTTCCACCATGAATAATCTAAGCTTTAAATGTGCAGTAACGAATTGGTTGATTTGTTTATTTAAATCAAATTAATTTGATCACATTGTGAAAGAAGTTTACCAGTGATCATCCCAACATCTTTCCAATATGTGTACAACATTAACATGTGGGAATTTTCATATCAATAATTTGCCTCAGGGACACGATGCCCTTTTAATCTAAGTAAACATTTTTATGGCATGGCTATGTCAATGAATGAAGCAAGTGGGTGTACCTCCAATGCCCACGGGGGCCTCCGTGGCTCAGTAGGTGGAGCGTTGGATGCTCAATCCGAAAAGCCTTCCACCAATGGGTCGCGGGTTGGAAAATAATCTGACTGGGTTTTCACTTGAACGAGTCAACCTATGTGGGATGGTTGCAAGTTAACAGTGAGAAGTCGTGGGTTTCCTCTGGGCATAGAGGCCGGTTTCCTCCCACAATAAAACTGGCAACGCCGCCATATAAGAGAAATAATCTTGACCGGGGCGTAAAACACCAAACAATCAATCAATCCATTGCCCACATATGGTTTAGACAAGAAGATTTTCCCTGTGCCCGTGTGTTTAGTGATCATAAAATATATGAATTTGTAGTGCCTTATCCAATACACCTTCAAGCAAGGGGCCTCTGGTTCTGAATAATTATCAAAGAATCAATCAATCAGGTTTCTTATTTGAAGGGAGCAGAAGCTGTGTCAGAGTACAAAAATTAATTTATTTTCCATTCCAGATCTCTGACCGCTGTGTAAAACTTGTCATAGAAATGCCCAGGGTAAAATATCAATGACCAATTTATTATCCCAAAACCTCCAGACAGAGAATTCTCGCAGGTTTATTTTTCAACTGCCCTTGGCCTACTGCTGCTACTTTTATTTATGAACACTAAAACACACGGGCACAGGGAAAATCTTCTTGTCTAAAATAACCACGGAGACAAGTTTCTAATTGTGTTAAAAAGAGGTGTTAATTTAATCAGAGTTATGTCACAACCAAATCAGACTGGGTGTATGGGTTTATACGATCCGTGGTAATTGACCAATCAAAATTCAGCATTAGCCGAGAAACTGTTTTAGGGATAGTAGTTTTATTATGGACCAAATGGATTTACTATACTATAGGATTGAATGAAGTCGGCATTAGCCGCGAAACATGGTTGAGGGATATCAGTTTTATTATGGACCAAACCAAATGGATTTACTATACTATAGGATTGAATAGAGTTTATGCTTGTTTTTAGTGAGGATGCCATTTGGGGTTTAGCTTGCACTATCTTCATACTGGTTTTACTGGTTTGGGCTGTATGGTTTTCGGGTCTCTGTAAATCCACAAACGAGACTTACGTTCATGCGGAGTACTCCACGGCCATACAGAGGATGAGCGTCAAAGGTAAGGTATCACTATTACCAATCCTCGAAAGCTTTTCTAAAAAAATTCAGAATTATTTTATTGGATGGCTTCTAATGGCAGAGAACATTGATGGCTCAGTCTATAGACTCTCAGTGAGAAACCAGTTTCCCATTGATAGGTTGCGGGTTCAAATTTCACTGAGTTCAAAGGAAAATTTGAAAACTTCTGTGGGGATTGTTTTTATTTAGAATTTCTTGATTGTCATATGTAGTAAATGCCAGGTGCTCGCTGAAGGTCGGGGAGGGGGGGGGGGGATGGGGGGGGTGGGAGGGTTGTTCTACAGGCTGTGAACCCTGTTACCTCGGTACTCACCGAAGATAGGGGGTTTCCTCCGGGCAATCAGCCTGTTTTCCTCTTCAATAAACCTGCCAACGCCGCCATATAAGTGAAATAATCTTGTGTGCAGTATAAAACATCAATCAATCTATTTAGTTTAAGGGGATGCTTCGGGGCTGCTGTCTCCAACTAAACCAGGGAAAGCTCCGAGATGAGTGAAATAATCTTCATTTTAGGCAAAAATTAATAAATCAACCAATCTACTGTTTCCTATCAGTTATCCTTTCAAAAGAGATTATGATTTTGAATATATAATGATCTAAACTGTAAATATATCAATTCTGGTGGTTTTCAATTTATGAAATGATGAAATTTTCCATCCCATTCCCTTTGTGGCCTTGGCGGTCTGGACGAATAATTGTCAACTGAAATTTGTTGTTTATCTACTTCACAGAAATGTTAAAAAGTCGAGCCAAGTATTTACCAATATTCAAATTTCGCAATAAAAAAAAGAAGGATGATGAGATTCCTTTAATAGATAACGTAACTGCCTCTGATGAAGATGATGATGATACGATGTACGATCAAAGCTGGGAGAGGATTAACGTGGATTCACCTGTCTGAAGAGAACCACCATTTGGAAAATGGATTCTGTCTGAATGCAATCACCATCCTGAGAATAGATTCTTCTGTCTGAACGCAATCACCATCCTGGAAAGAGATTCTTCTGTCTGAACGCAATCACCATCCTGAAAATAGATTTTTTGTCTGAATGTAATCACCATCCTGAAAATAGATTCTGTCTGAATGCAATCACCATCCTGAAAATAGATTCTGTCTGAATGCAATCACCATCCTGAAAATAGATTCTACTGTCTGAATGCAATCACCATCCTGAAAATGGATTCTGTCTGAATGCAATCACCATCCTGGAAATAGATTCTTCTGTCTGAATGCAATCACCATCCTGAAAATAGATTCTGTCTGAACACAATCACCATCCTAAAAATGGATTCTTCTGTCTGAATGCAATCACCATCCTGAAAATAGATTCTTCTGTCTGAACGCAATCACCATCCTGAAAATGGATTCTGTCTGAATGCAATCACCATCCTGAAAATAGATTCTGTCTGAATGCAATCACCATCCTGAAAATAGATTCTTCTGTCTGAACGCAATCACCATCCTGAAAATGGATTCTGTCTGAATGCAATCACCATCCTGAAAATAGATTCTGTCTGAATGCAATCACCATCCTGAAAATGGATTCTGTCTGAATGCAATCACCATCCTGAAAATAGATTCTGTCTGAATGCAATCACCATCCTGAAAATAGATTCTGTCTGAATGTAATCACCAACCTGAAAATAAATTCTACTGTCTGAATGCAATCACCATCCTGAAAATGGATTCTTCTGTCTGAATGCAATCACCATTCTGAAAATAGAATCTTCTGTCTGAATGCAATCACCATCCTGAAAATAGAATCTTCTGTCTGAAGACAATCACCATCCTGAAAATGGATTCTGTCTGAATGCAATCACCATCCTGAAAATAGATTCTACTGTCTGAATGCAATCACCATCCTGAAAATAGATTCTACTGTCTGAATGCAATCACCATCCTGAAAATAGATTCTACTGTCTGAATGCAATCACCATCCTGAAAATTGATTCTACTGTCTGAATGCAATCACCATCCTGAAAATAGATTTGACTGTCTGAATGCAATCACCATCCTGAAAATGGATTCTGTCTGAATGCAATCACCATCCTGAAAATAGATTCTGTCTGAATGCAATCACCATCCTGAAAATGGATTCTGTCTGAATGCAATCACCATCCTGAAAATAGATTCTGTCTGAATGCAATCACCATCCTGAAAATAGATTCTACTGTCTGAATGCAATCACCAACCTGAAAATAAATTCTACTGTCTGAATGCAATCACCATCCTGAAAATGGATTCTTCTGTCTGAATGCAATCACCATTCTGAAAATAGAATCTTCTGTCTGAATGCAATCACCATCCTGAAAATAGAATCTTCTGTCTGAAGACAATCACCATCCTGAAAATGGATTCTTCTGTCTGAATGCAATCACCATCCTGAAAATGGATTCTTCTGTCTGAATGCAATCGCCATCCTGAAAATAGATTCTTCTGTCTGAACGCAATCACCATCATGAACATTTATTCTTCTGTCTGAATATAATCACCATTCTGAAAATAGATTCTGTCTGAACACAATCACCATCCTGAAAATAGATTCTTCCCTCTGAACACAATCACCATCCTAAAAATAGATTCTTCTGTCTGAATGCAATCACCTTCCTTCTGTGGATGCAATGGATTCTTCTGTCTGAAAATCAGTATATGAATCATTATATTCGCGAAACACAATTCTTATACAAACTTGTTGTATTCAAAAACTACTAGTTCCACTAATGATTTTAACTTAATACACGAGAAGAGCTATTCAGAATGTCGTGAAATACACCGGTCATCTCTGGAAGATGACTTCTAAAATAAGAATTTCACGATATTCAGAATACTACTACTCTCGTGCAGTAGGACCCACTTATACGCCTAGTCTCCGGCCGAGTGCTAATTATGTGATTAAATGGGTTAACCCTTTATCTGGACCTTAAACAACCGCTTTATATAGAGAAGGATTCCGTCCCCAGAAAGTTTATTTGAATAAGTGGCTTATTCTATTAAAGGGACAAGCCCCGAACAAAGAACGTTAAAATGTGTACTATTTGACTGTTTTTATATATTTTTTAACACTAAAACATAAGTTTTTTCTTATATAAATGAGGTTTCCAGATGGCCATTGGTAACTTTCCTAGCTACCACTGACCACTGAATAGCGAGTTTTTATTGGGGGAATCCTTTCTGCTTTGTTTACTGATTGAGAATAGACCTTAGTTAGATTCCCAGTATAAGACCGGTGTGGCTGTTCGTGTGGTGCATTTTCGGCTGTTTGTTTACTGACTGTCAGACAGAAAACAAAGCAACAAGGAATTCCCTGAATAACTCTTTAAATGTATATTTTTGGCGGAAAGTCGACTTACAGTCTTTCATCCGAGATTGATCACTTCTTATTTTTCTACTAATCTGAAGGTCAACGGAGAATCAAAACAAACTTACGCGGTGTCTCATTTTAATGCCATGTCATTAAGTGGGTCCTACTGTAAATCTATTTGTATTTTAAATGAAATAATTACAACATGGTTATAGATTTTTGTACTATATTTAACTATTTATACCAGGGGTATATTTAAGCAATCATGGATACTTACATAATTTTTATATCTCACGATATTTAACCAACGAATACTTATGTTAACATTTTTTCACTGTATTTTACTTGGGCCAGTCTCTGCAAAAAACCATTTTGAACAAAACAGAGTATTAAAACTGAGATAGTCGTTGAACTTGATATTTTTTTCACGATTTTATTACGTTCCCACATTGGGTATACCTCAGAAACTAGGGCTAAAATCTGAATGTGGAGAACGCGAGTTTAAGTTTTAATCTTGGGTTGTGACAATGCCAGGTTTTACCTTGTCCAGGTTTCTGACTCCAAAGGGACTATTTGTTTTATACTGACGGCCGTCATTTTGAAGTCAGATACCCGGACTAGGTTTTACTTTACCGTTTACCTTACTAATGGAATCCGACCGGTCACCAAATATGAAAGATTATTATTATATTAGGAATTTAACGGACCCTATGAGATACTATTTGTTTAGAATTTAATTAGTTAGTGTCTTTTAGAAAGTGAATATAACAGTATTCTTTTCATTTTTGGGGATTACACTTTCTTGAAAAAATGGCAGAAATTCTTCTACTGATTTTGAAACCCGAAACGGGCATCGAACTCGGGTCCCAGAGTATGGCACCTATCCATTGATGAGGCCGGTTGGCTGAATGGATAAGACTGCTGGCGATAGGTGCCATACTCTGGGACCTGGGTTCGATTCCCGTTTCGGGTTTCAACCAAAATCGGTAGAAGAATTTATACCATTTTTTTTCAAGAAAATTAAATCCCCATTTTCGATTTTCAGCGAAAGATGTAGAATTAGTGTGAATTATGTGGTACATTGTTTACTGTCTGACAGACAGTTTCGGGTGAATGTAATATTTGATAAGTTGTAAAGAGCCGACGTTTTTTAGTTTATTTCTACATTATGTGATCACATAAAAGTCAGAAGAGGACGAAAGATCGACCAGGCTTTAAGCGTGCAGCGGCTCGCTCTGGAACCTCCCTCTAATAAAAACTCTAGCCTGGCTGAAATTAAAAGTAAACCTACATGTATTAGCTACAAATTAATTAAAAAATCGTATTAAACTCGTCATTTAAAGGTCTGTCAGGGGAAAGAAGTTATACCAGTGATCTTCCCAGCACCATCCCAATAAGTAACATGTCGGATAATTCTTTATCTTTAATTTGCCTCATACCCACGCTGTCCTTTTAAAACCTACATCTCTGACCCTCATTTTTTTCAGCTAAACCCCAAAAAATGTTATGATATGGGTCTCCTGAGATGCAAATAAAAAGTAACAAATTTAATACACAGTGAGACTACAAGCATAACATACTTTAATAAATAGACAGATTGCTGAATGACGCCATGGGCTAAACATGGCGCCTGGAAATGAATCTACGGAAAAGTATAGCTGTGCAGTCATGCGTGTCGTTAAGATCACTCTGCCATCCTAGAATTTTTCGATGGATGTTTTTATGTTTTCGGTCCATTGGACCGCGCCTAATGACTCCTAATGGGGTCCACAAGACACCAACATTTTGTAAGCGAGGGAAAATGTAAGAAATGTTTATTGTTATTTATTTGAAGTACCTTTAATTATTCGAACAGTTTATATCATTGGTACTATGTGGTTGACTGTAAGTAAAACGGCTCGTTTTTGGTATTCACAAAATCACATTTGTGGGCTGTTACATGACTACATGTACTTAGTACATTTACGCTATATATTCATTGTAGATGAAACCGTAAAGTTTCTCTGATGACTAGACCATATCTATACATATGGAATAACATTTGAATGAACTACCAAAAGTCGCATTTTTTTTATAAATTGTGATTAGCAAGACAATGGGATGGTTTGTAATTCATCGGGAAACGAAACTATTGGCATAAAAATGGGGAAAATATACAGACTGTGGCATGTACAAACCGTAATAATATTAGACAAGTAAATAAAACTGGGACGAACCTTTCTTTTTTTCGGCCTAAGTTACATGTAGTAACTATACTTTAAAGTGGCATGAGCTGCCAAAATGTTAATATTTTGACGTTAAAACAGAATGTTGAAATTATTGGCCATTTTTCTCAAGACCTATAATTCAGAAGCTTTTTAGTGCTTCTACTCTCGAGAATGTACGATGAAGTATTGCTTTGAACTAACTTTGGCTTAGAATGAATGAATGGTTATGGATATAATGGTTATGAATGAATGGTTATTTACATTTTGTTTACTATTCGAAAACTTTTTCGGTTCGTACAGGCCACTTACTGTATGGATTTTCCTCACTCCAACGCCAATCATTTAGTTTTTCGATGACTTTTAAAGCCTCTAACTGTCGTGAACATCAGAAATTATGAAAAGGGAGTGAATTCTGATTATCAAGATAAATTGAAGGTTTGAAGTACTTAACTAAAGAATTTACTTTGAAAAAAAAGATATCGGTACCGTCAGTAACCCCTGCGAACAGAAGGTGTGTTAATAACAAACAAAGTTCAAATAGCCGGGATGTATGAGTGCATTTAAGGGTCTTAGTTGCTTATAAAAATCCTCAAGATTGTAAAAAACAGAAAGCTCTATTTTTATCTACTTGGTTCAAGAGACGAAAAATTAGCTGCTTCTGTTTCAAAGAGATTTTCCAATATGTGGTTGGCAGTTCGTGACACTTCAAAGGGACTGTTTGTGTAGAATTGTTTACATTTTTTGCTAAAACTTCTTCTAATTAGATAAATACGATTTGATTAACTTTGGATGAAAGGTGCGAGGTGGATTTTCAGTGAAAGATGTACAATTAACGAGCAATTAGAGCGAATTCTGTGGTACATTGTTTACTGTCAGACGATTTTGGGTTAAAGTGAACATTGGTCCTACATGGGTCAACCCTACTGTAGTCAGTTGTGAAAACGTTCTTTATGTTCATCTATCTGATAAATTATAAAGAGTCGAGATTCTTTGCTTCATTTCTACATTATGTAATCAGAACAAAAAAAAGTCGGAAGACAACGAACCAACCCATCTGACAGGCTGTATAAGCGTGCAACGGTTCGCTAAGGGGCCTCTTATGCAACTCTAGCCTGGCTGAAACTGAAAGTAAACATATCAGCTGCAAATGAATTCAAAAATCATATTAAACTCGTCATTTAACGGTCTATCAGGGGAAAGATGTTTACCAGCGATCATCCCAACATTGTCCCAATATGTGAATGACAGTTAAATGTCGGAGTTTTTTAAAATTATTTTTAATTTGCATCACACGCTCGGTGTGTCTACATTCTTGAAACCAGTGTGACCGAAAAGCTTATTATTTAAAGTTCTTTGAGAAAATAGCCCATATCATACTGTTGAAAACATTTCTTCTACTCAGTTTAAGAAACCAAATCAACGCTTTGGAAGCACATGTCACTTAAGCCAATATGGAATAGCATCAAATCACTATGAAAGAGTTTCCATATACTCAACGGAGGTTGAGTTCCCTTTCCTTCCCGACGAAGACTGGCAACACCACCATATAAATTAAATTACCTTGAAGGCGGCGAGAACCTTCAATCAACTCAAATTGTACTGAAATATATAAATGTCCACCGGGAAACCGGGCTCTGTGGAAACCCACGACCTTCCGCTGGCAACTGGCAACCATCCCACATAGGTCGGGTAGTGTGTGTAGGCTAGGTGGTCAATTCAACAAAAGAACCTTGGTTAGAATGACAGACCCTCAGTCCAACACAGGCCTTCAATCTATACGACGCGGGATCGAATCCAACTCTTAGTTTGGTTTCCCAAAACTTTGGTTTTTTTTAACCACGGTGCAGGCCCTATACCTTAAATTTAGGTGCAACACAGCCTTGTTTGCGACAAAATTTTTAGTGTATAGCGAAATTACCAAAAAATCAGTCACTTGATCGTTTTTGAGAGAAGATATTAAAAGAAAAAGCAACAACAACAATATTGTATGTATTTAAGTCTACATTTCAGGACTTCATATATATATATATACCGATACAATTCAGACGATTCCGTTAAAGGCCCACTTGCCGCCGTAGCCTGTTTAAATTTGCTAAGAAAACCAATTTACATGAGCTTACTACGACTAATACCACTAAACTTAAACATAGGACACATAAAACATGTCTAGTTAGCTTTAGAATGTAGAAATGGGGTGAAAAACAAACGAAGAATTGAGGCCTGATTACTACAACAACGATCAGTGTCGGTCAACTTTCGTGTTGGTTTACCCTCATTTCAGGCCTTTTTATCTGTGGTTTACACTCAAACAATTATCAGCAGGCTTTTCCAGTCGCTGCTAACCGATCGTCAGTCTGTATTTCTCAGATAAATAGACCTTCGTAAAATTGCACTGTGCCGTTAGTTCACTCATTCGACTGAAACATAAAATCGCCCCTGCGAGCAGTTTGGTTTGTTTACGTTACGGGCACCTAACAATTCAAATTTTCAAATTCAAATTAAAAATACAAAGTGACGTCCAAACTTTTAAATTTTGGTAAAAATAGAAAGTTCCTAACTTATATTGTCTGGGAAAAATACAGAAAACGGTCTTTTTTAATGTAAACAATATTCCTGATTTTCGCGGCAAGTGTGCCTTTAAAGAAAAACTAGGTCAGTACAGATGATGCCTTTCAAGGGATGCCTTCCACCAATGACTCGCAGGTTCGAATCGCACTCAGTCCAATAAAAAAAAATGGAAAATTTTCTGACTGGGTTTTCACTCGAACGACCTATATGTGGGATGGTTGCCAGTTACCACCGGAAGATCGTGGGTTTCTTCCGGGCATAGAGCCCGATTTCCCACCCACTACAAAACTGGCAACGCCACCATATAGGTGTATTCTCGTTATTTTGGGATTACACTTTCTTGAAAATATGGTAGAAATTCCTCTACCGATTTTTGGGTGACGCCCGAAACGGGAATCGAACCCAGGTCCCAGAGTATGGCACCTATCGCCAGCACTAAATGCCGGCTGCCTTATCCATTCAGCCAACCGGCCTCCTCTAAAAAAGGAGGTAGTTGACTGGTAGATACTACAGCGGACATTTAGTACCCCTCTGGTAACGTAATTGACACAGCTCCCATTGCTGAATGCATGAGTTTAATTAATTAGTGTCTTTTAGAAAGTGGGTATAACAGTATTCTCGTTATTTTGGGATTACACTTTCTTGAAAATATGGTAGAAATTCCTCTACCGATTTTTGGGTGACGCCCGAAACGGGAATCGAACCCAGGTCCCAGAGTATGGCACCTATCGCCAGCACTAAATGCCGGCTGCCTTATCCATTCAGCCAACCGGCCTCCTCTAAAAAAGGAGGTAGTTGACTGGTAGATACTACAGCGGACATTTAGTACCCCTCTGGTAACGTAATTGACACAGCTCCCATTGCTGAATGCATGAGTTTAATTAATTAGTGTCTTTTAGAAAGTGGGTATAACAGTATTCTCGTTATTTTGGGATTACACTTTCTTGAAAATATGGTAGAAATTCCTCTACCGATTTTTGGGTGACGCCCGAAACGGGAATCGAACCCAGGTCCCAGAGTATGGCAGAGTATGGCACCTATCGCCAGCACTAAAAGACACTAATTAATTAAACTCATGCATTCAGCAATGGGAGCTGTGTCAATTACGTTACCAGAGGGGTACTAAATGTCCGCTGTAGTATCTACCAGTCAACTACCTCCTTTTTTAGAGGAGGCCGGTTGGCTGAAAGGATAAGGCAGCCGGCATTTAGTGCTGGCGATAGGTGCCATACTCTGGGACCTGGGTTCGATTCCCGTTTCGGGCGTCACCCAAAAATCGGTAGAGGAATTTCTACCATATTTTCAAGAAAGTGTAATCCCAAAATAACGAGAATACTGTTATACCCACTTTCTAAAAGACACTAATTAATTAAAGCCACCATATAGGCCTAAGTGAAATAATCTTGAGCGCGGTGTAAAACACCAAACAATCAACCAATCGAGGGATACCCTGGTGTTCATCAAGATCTAATTTCACTGCGTTTTCGACCAAGCGATATATAGCTGATTTACATGATGATGAAATAAAGTAATGCATAACATATATGAATATATACATGGATGGTTTGAATTTTAATTCATCAAATAAAAGAATTATTTTCTAAAATATGTCATAAATAATTCATAATAAATTAATATTTTTGGGTTTGATATGAATATTCTCGTGAAATATCTACAGTTATTGGTTGATTGGTTCTTTACGATGGATAGGCCCCTACGTCTGTATTACAGATGTCTTTTAGTTATAATCTACCTAACTATCAGAGAGCCAGTTGATTGATCCAATGCCTCTCGGACTCACATTTACCGAGTTCTAAAAAAATGATGAGTGATCTCTCACACTTATTTTGAAGGACTACTTCCGACAGTTATCGGATATCAACTGGTCAGAGAGCCCCGGTAATTACTCAACTATGCCATAGGGAGCGCAAGTCTCGAAAGGATTAATGAGATTTCGGGATATCCCTTGACAAATGACACTATTAAGAAAGTTTTTCTGACGCAATTCCATTTGACATATTTCGCTCCATAACGTCAGATGTAAACGTAATATTAGAACTTAAAACGCTCAGTCACATGCGCAATGCAGAGCCGGCGACCGGGCATTTGTGGAATTCCCGCGAGACTTGCACTCCCCATATACCTATATACCCGACTGTAACGGTAACAATCTAAAATTAGTAGTTACCCTAGTCCTAAAGTCTATCTTAGCCACGTCTAAAGGAGATCTCGCGAGAATACGAATGTAACTGTAATTATCTTCTTGTGACGTAACACAACAACCAATCACATCGGTCAAGTCAATGTCAGATAGAAATGTCTCATTGACCAATTACATTGATGTTATGACGCTAGCCAACAGATAAGCCAATGTATCCACATTTGGAAAGTCTCGCAAAATGGGTGACGCATTCTCACACGTGAGATCAGAGACTGTAATCAAACATTCCTATACATTATTGGTTCTTTCGGACGACTCACTTTAAATTCTAGATTGCACGATTCACTGTTTAGGTCTAACTCATGGAAAACATTGCCAGATTCGAACCTGTAAGAAAAAAATAAGACCATAAATTACTACATGTACGTAAAATAGAAGTCTGAACAAATCTTACATACATTTTTACCGTATAACGTCTCGCTCGAAAATCCAAATATATATATTAAAGTGGCATGAGCTGCCAAAATGTTGATATTTTGACGTTGAAACAGAATGTTGAAATTATCGGCTATTTTTCCCCAAGACTTATAATTCAGAAGCTTTTTAGTACTTCTAGTCTCGAGAATGTACGATAAAGTATTGTTTTGAACTAACTTTGGCTTAGAATGAATGAATGGTCGTCCCGGTTATTTAAATTTTGTTTACTTTTCGAACACGTTTTCGGTTCGTACAGGTCACATAGTGTATGGATTTTCCTCATTCCAATGCTAATCTTTTAGGTTCTCGATGGCCTTCAAAGCCTCTTAATGTTGTGACAATCATAAATTATGAAAAAGTGTGAATTTTGGCAGCTCATGCCACTTTAAGGAAGACGGAAATGCATGGATCCGGATATATTACAGTAACTTTGAATCGTCCAAAAGCCTATAGCCCCAGGTCAGTTATGATAGAGAGAGACCTTACCTCGTCAATAAAACCAGTGAAGCCTTGGTATCTGTCACATTGGGCGCCAATCTTTAAAGCAGCGGCTGTTGTTGTTATGGGACCTTGTAAAAACAACAACAACAATTATGAATTCATAGACATATGCAGTTGAGAAGAAAATATTGATTAGGTGTTCGCATTTTGGGGTCCTCGATGGCTCAGTTGGTTAGAGTGATGGTTCCTTAATCTGACGCAGACTTTTTTTTATCGATTCTGGATTCACGGGATCAAAACACATTTAGAGCTGGACCAAAGAAAAAGCCATCAATCAACCTGAGTCACATTTAAGGTTGTTCACAGAAGGATACGTTATAGTTTGACTGATTCCTGTTAATTCTCTATCAAATAATTGTATTTCGTTGTTGTTGTTGATCTTGAATGTATCAATTTGGAAGCCTCGCAGGGCAATAGAAACTCAATCTAAAACATTTCCACACTAAATCGAATTCCACTCAGCTTGGATCAAATTGGGTAGGCCTTAGGTTTCTGCTGTATTATAAACGAACGGTCGAGAATTGCCCCTGAGCATATATAGACCTATACTACAGTAGAGCCGATAGACGCACAGGGGCCGGTTGTTCACAACACCGTTTGGATCTCGTCAGCTACTGATAACTAGCGTAACAGCCCCCTCCATATCGGCCTTACAGCCCTTAGAATAAAACGTCGTGATACATTGAGGTGAAATGAGCCCAGATACCAAAAACTAAATACAATCGACTACACTCACCGAATGCAGAGGCAACGTCAACGTCTGAATTAACCTCAAGGCGAAGCGATTCTCCGTCATACGTATATGTGACATCTCGCCAACTGCTGGTTTTCATAGACTACAGAGTATGAAAAAAATACGTTCATCAGGAATTTATTATGAATTGTTTGATTGATTGTTTGGTGCTTTACGCCGCGCTCAAGATTATTTCACATATATGGCGGCGTCGCCAGTTTTATTGTGGAAGGAAACCGTGCTCTATGCCTGGAGGAAACTCACAACCTTCTGGTGGTAACTGGCAACCATCCCACATAGGTTGTTCGAGTAAAAACCCAGTCATACAAATTTCCAATTGTTTTTTTTTTTGGGGGGGGGGGGGGGGGATTCGAACCCGCGACCCATTGGTGCAGACATATATGGCAGCGCCGGTCATTTTATTTCTTTGTGACTGTCCAAGTAATCAGCGTCAATCTACTCAAGGAGGTCACACTGACGAACCAGGCTATCTCACCAGGCCCCTTTACTTTTACAGATGACAGTGGAAAGACTGTGATTTAGTACAATTTGATTAGTCAATTCGATATGACCACGCGGTAAAATGGAGGCTATATCGTGATTATCACATTGGGTAAATATATTTTCGTTAAACTGAAAAAGAACCAAATTCCGTTGTGGAAAAATTAACTAACCGCAGGCAGAAGATTCCCTTGGTTACCGATCCCTTGGGTATCAATAGAACAGAATGTACCATCATTTTGTCGATCGAAAGCCACTGTTACTGTAGAATCAAAGTCACAAGCGCTGTTGGAGACCAAAGCCTCCATTCGACTGTCATAGTTTTTCACCTCCAGGGGATAGTACCGGAATGTGATCTTCAAAGTTTCCCCCAGATAGGCGTTACTGTATCTAGGGATACTGATGAAGCTGGATCTATTGAAGAAGGCACACCCAGATCCAACTGTACCCTCAGGGGCCTCAGTCGTGACAATTGAAACCCGTTCGTGAGAGAGGTAGGTCCTCTTACCGGATTCGTCTCTCACGGTTCTATCAAGAGGAAGGTATACTTCTGGAATACATTTTGGCTCAACTGAAAAAAGAAAAATGTAGGACCTTTGTTTATTGTTGAACGCATGCGCAACTACAAGCAGTGGGCATTTTTCTCTGTGTTGAACACATATTGAAAACACAAACTGCTCATATTATATATATGTATATCATATAAGCATTGAATCACCTGGCACTTAAAATCCCTGCATGCATATGGAAGGCACTGTTGCCATGAAGGAAAGGCAAACTGACAAAGTAGGATCCTTTTGCTTTTTCAACTTCTTCTAGACACTGGGTTCAGTCACTGGAACCGTTACTTATAGCATATGCGAAATATCCTTGGGCGATCTCGTCCGGAGAAAATTTAAGGATCGAGTGTTTTGGACCCTTTGAAAACAACTCACTTATTATACTCCTATTGACAAGACTCGAACGACTTATGTGGGCTGGTTGCCAGTTACCAACGGAAGGTCGTGGGTTTCCTCCGGGCATAGAGCCCGGTTTCCTCCCAAAATAAAACTGGCAACGCCGACATATAAGTGAAATAATCTTGAGCGCGGCGTAAAACACCAAACAATCAATCAATCAACCTATTGACAAGCTCAACAGTGCAGCCAGTTGGGACAACAACAGCAACTCCTAAGCCCCTTGGATGTATTGACATCGTAACTCACTAAGGAGTCTTCACATATACTTACCAACTGGTGTCTTAATTCTAAGATCACAAGAACACGTGCGATTATTAAAGCCCAATCCTTTCGGGCAATGCATTTTAAGGGGCGAGGGGAATCCAGGCGGCTGCTCCAAGTATATATTCGGATTGGTATAGAGGGCGAATTTAGTGCACTCTGAAAAAGGTTGAAACAAAACGTGTATAGTCTTAAAAACTACTACCAGATGATTAGGAACCTCCTTTCTATAGGGGGCGCCAAGCAGTCGAATCGTGTACAGCCGGAACACCCTTCCGCTAGGGGGCTAGAAGAACATGCCGGCGATGCAGATTGGACGAAGTGGCCACTCTTGTCAATCTACTCTCTTTGTCTTTACTCCGGCGGTTCAGCCAAAGCCTATCGGTAAAATAGTGGAGAACCCCAGACAAATACATTTAGTAACATTATATATTTAACATACTTTGCTGTTCTTTAAAACAAAAGTATACAAGGAAGACAGTTTGATTGAAATTGTATATCGAACCCAAGATTATTTCACTTATATGACGGCGTTGCCTAAAGGCCCGTTCACACTGGGCGATTTGTCGTATCGACTTGTAGGATGCGATTAAAATGGTTGCTTTTGATTGGTTGTTAAATCTTATTCACCAATTAGAAGCATTTATTTTCATCGCATCCTACAAGTCGATACGACAAATCGCACAGTGTGAACGGGCCTTTACAGTGTATGTATTGGACAGGAAACGGGGATCAGTTCTCAAATGAATCCTCCAATCTCACAACCCACCAACGACGATTGGGTGAACATCAAAATGATGAAAACAGAGAGCCATAGGCCTACATTTTTAATTTTATTGTCTTTGCCCTTATATTATAATCAATGTTTTATATTTGTTATTTTTTTTAATGATACCATTGTTCTCGACCTTCATGAAAAGAGGTATTTACCTATGATGTAATCGAGATCTAAATAAAGACCATCTATCTATCTACAGTTAACGGAAGGGCTTAAAGTGAGAGAGAGAAAAAAACTTACGTCTGATAACACTGCTAGTTTTCTGTATCTTTAACGGACACTGCTCGGAGCATGTTGACGGTTCACATTCCCTGAGGTAAAGACTAAATGAGTTACCGGGTGGACAACATCGCATTTCGGCGGTCGCTTGTCCCCGACATACCCAGTATGAACCGCAATGGTTGTCATCTAGATAATAACCCGTCTCCGAAAAGATACATTTGTCTGAAATGAATGAAGTTTAGAGGTTTAATAGCTCTGTTAAGGAAAATCTTACACGACACCCGTTCTTTGTAAAATATGGCGAGTATTTCCCAAACAGCACGTAGGCCTATCACTTAACTATATATATTGTCCGTTCGTATGTTCTATGATACCGCTTTGTGAATCAAATCCAAAGTGAAGAATTTTTACAGATTTATACAAAAAACAACAACACAGGATTGTTAAGATAGAATGGCGTAATTAACCACTTTCCAGTCATGAGAAACTGCGGTCATTTGCATTTTAAATCAAGTACACCGACACAACACTCAACAGCAAGGTTTTCTTGTTATGACTGGGTTGTGATACCACAGGGCTTTTCCTGCAAAGTCCAACTTTCATTTGTTATTATGATCATTACCACTGCTATACAGCACTTCATATTATAAACAATTCGGTAGCAGATAACGTTTAATGTGTGTGTGTCTAGTTGGTCAATAAATGATTTTGTCGGAACTGAATGATTATTAACCAATGATAGGACAGGTTTCATTTCACTTTCACAGGAATTAGCCAATCAGGGTGTAGCTATCATTCCCATTAATGTAAACATGGCGTCTGCTAACTTTTGAAATGAGACAAGGACTGAAAGAGAAATTTAGCAAAAAACCTGCGTTTTGTTCGAAACATTTATTTTTTATCTCCTAATTAGGACTTACTAATCCGATGCATTTATTTTCTATCTCCTAATTCGATGCATTGTTTTTTCGCATGTCGAAAAAATAAATGTCAATGTCATTTTTACGGCTCCCTAGTTTTGCGATATATAATACAAAAATTATTGGCTCTCCTCTCCTTAGACATCGTTCAAAATAAGTTTCCAAGGTCCTTATAACATTAACTATGAGGAGAGACATAATTGTATAATAATATTATAAACAAAACGATAATACAGAATTTGTTATAATGGACTACTTTTGATCTTGGTATGTCTGAACTACGAAAAAGGCTACTCACCGGCTGCGCAATCGGCACGAGGCGGACGAACACAGGTCATTGCAATTTGGTTCCAGAACAGTCCCGGTGGACATGATTTCAAAAAGGGCGATATTTGTCCGGAACGGGCTAAGTTACACTGGAAGTATTTGGTACAGTCATTAGGATCCGCCACATAACCAATGTTTCTGGCAAAGCGACAGTTTTCTTCGCAAGGATCTGGTTTGCAAATAAACAATACATAAAAACAAATTGATAAAAAAGACAGGGGCAACCACATTCAAAACGGATAAACAGCAGCTTGGGAAAGAAAAAAACAATCAATGTCGATAATTTATATATATTTATGAACACTAAAACATACGAGCCTAGGGAAAATCTTTTTGTCTAAAATTACCATGGAAACAAGTTTCTAATTGTGTTAAAAAGGTTGACTGATTGATTGGTGTTTTACGCCGCAATTAAGATTGTTTCACTTATATGGTGGAGTTACCAGGCTTAGTGGGGGAGGAAACCGGCTCATTTCCCGGAGGAAACCCCCCGACCTGCGGCGAGTAGGCCTACCTGCATGACAACTCTTCCACATACGGCGAACGAGTGAAAAATCCACTCATAAGTTGTTGTAATTTAAGTAAACGCCATCATATATTTAAGAACACTAAAACACACGGGCACAGGGAAAATCTTCTTGTCTAAAATAACCATGGAGACAAGTTTCTATTACTTACTTCTTTCTTCAATAACATCAATTAACTCCGAAAAAGCCCCATCCACCAAGACAGGGTCGGGGCCCTGTTGGGCAAGGGCCAACCAGGGATAGGAGACGAACACGATCAGGCGTAACACAACACACATTGTTAAACCTCTTTCCGTTCTTTGTATCTAGGCTTATCTGTAAATTCCGTATTGATACAGTTTTGAAAGTAATGCGGTCTACTTTGGTTTCAGTCAGTTTTAGGTCTTTTATAAGAGTCTGTAATTTTTATTTATGACACGGGTAGTGTATTAAAAATTGTTTTGAAGTTTCCGTGTGATATACAAGCGTTTTTCACTGACTTCGCATGTTTTGCGCAACACTAGGCTATAGGCCTATCATTTATTGTTCTATCTTTTTGACTGTGCTTGGCTCCGAGGAACACAGTATGTAAACATATACTATTATCTTCGTAATAACAGCGAGGTTATATAACGGTGCATAGGGCGCATATAGCGTCGACTGTTACGAAAAACAGTAATTAATGAGAAGAGAAAAAACATATCAGTTAATTAAATAAAATTACAAAGCTTCGTCTTTTCCTTTTTTTATAACGCATTATTGCTAATATAGTTCAAAGCATCAATCAAAATAACACATTTTCAGACAGCCGAGAATCTTATATTAATTCATTATACATTAATGCAATTCGTGTAAGGGAGAATAGCCATATGGCTTGTTCCTATTTACGAATAAAGATTGAATAATTATGCATATGATTATCTGTATTAATAGAGTAAGTCTAAATACTAGGGTTTTTTTTAATTAATTTCATTTTTAGAAGCTAAATATTTAAACGTAATGCAGCAGAGGTTATTATATATTTCGTCATTAAAAGAGCACCGTAGGTATGAAGCAAATTAAACATCCAAATATTTCGACATTTTACTGTCGAACACATATTGGATTGATTGGTTGATTGATGTTTAACGTCGCACTCAAGATTATTTCACTTATATGGCGGCGTTGCCAGGTTTAGTGGGGTTGGCGGTTTGCTCATTGCCTGGAGGAAAGCCCCGACTTTCGGCGAGTAGGGCCTACCTGGCAACTCTTGCACATACGGCGACCGAGTGAAAAATCCACTCCAAAAATGTTTCAATTTTTATTGGGTCTGAGTGTGATTCGAACCCGTTCCGCATCGATGGAAGGTCTGTGTGGGACTGAGGGACGATCACGAAAACTCACTGGACCACATATTGGAAAGGTAGTGGGAAGATCACTGGTAAACGTTTTCCCCCTGATATCCACTTACGGTGATCGAGCGGGATTTGAACCATCGCCGCAGTAGAAACTCAATCTGGTACAGACTTGTGAATGAAGATTCGTTCTACTGACGACAGACGTCTAGTACAGACTTGTGATGAACCATCAGTTCTGCTGACGTCTAGTACAGACTTGTGATGAACCATCAGTTCTGCTGACGTCTAGTACAGACTTGTGATGAACCATTGTAACCGGTCTCAGTGTCGCATACAATTGAAATAACACAACACAAAGGTTACGGGGTTGAGTCGGTTTGTGGCCTTGTATTTGGACTCAGTGGTACAAACATAAAGTTAAAGATCACCCTGAAATTATAATGTATATAGTTAAAACACTTTACAAATCATTGGATATGAATACATATATATACAATGTAAGTACAAATCATTCTAGCATACTCTGTATGTACAAATACTTCTTATTTCCAATATAGCACATATTTAAATAATTAACTGATTAGTAAAGTTCATTAGGGACTTTTAAATTCAACTACTTCAGTCAAACTCTATTTCAATAAATACATAGGTTGATGCATACCCAGTGGGTGATACCAGGGTGTTATCCACTGAATCCGGTGATTGCTTCACTCCGAGATCTATACAGAAATAAAGATATCCTTTAAAATGCATGGTGACTGCATTCCCGCAAATATTAAACACACATACACAATTTCACAGATTCATACATCTTGCAAACACGCACTGCAAACACACACACAACATGAGAGGTTGTGTCCAAAGCATGAAATCTTTAATACTTATGCAAAACACCCAAAGTGTAATCTGGATATGAAATCACATTATATATAATAAATAGGCCATAATACAGAACATGGACCATAGTGAAAAGGTGAGAAACTAACCTTCAAAATACCAGTAATATGCTGTCAACGTAGGTCTGTCATTCAATCTTGTCAGGTGAATTGTGCCAGTGAAAACAGGTGCAAAGAATAGGAAAACAAGGGCTGTGGTGTGCGGGAAATCAAGGTTATTCAAACTAACCAATCAAACGCAAGGAATTCAAATATACACTATCTGATTGGCTAAAGTTCTGAAACCAGACAATTCCATTCCATGTAAGGGTATGATAGGCATACAAGCTGTGGATAAATAAGTTGGATTAAAACTATGTACATTTAAAATAGCAATGTTTATATTTACCTGTTACACACTTCCCCTCCCACGATAATGACGTCCGCGTCATATGCCGCTACTTCCAGTGACTATTTCAACAATAGCATCCGATATTTTCTGAGTGTCAGAAATCACGCCATCTGAAATAAGAGAGCTTAGATAGCCTGCACGAGTGAGCCAATCATGTTGCACCGCGTTTATCGAAAACGCATACTCACCTCGTCGCATCCATTCAGGTCTCTGTCTGGATCTTGTCGATCTCCGCGGAACTGGAACTGGGGTTTCTGTGGTGGTTGTTTCTGCAATAGTGGTATCTACGTTAGGACCCGCACTTGTAGATCCTTGGGATGAAGGGTTGGTAGCTGATGTACTTTCTCCCTGAACTGCTGCATTCTCTACTGATCCATCTTCCGAGCAGTTTAATCCAGATGGCCGATCTGCTGGTTGAGCAGATGCTGGACTCTCAGGTGCCTCTTCCAAAACTTCCACCATGTAGGCTTCATCCATACTGTCATCACTATTAGTCTCAAAATCAACTGTTGTAGTTCTGGGTCTAGCCTTTGGTCTTTCTGGCCCAGGTAGAGTCTTTCTTCTAGGGGGAGGAATAGGTTGTGTGGGATTACAAACAGACCCAATTGGAAGTAAAAGGTTTCTGTGCAACGTGCGTTTCTTCCCTTCTCCACTTTCTTTACTTACCACGTAAACAGGAATAGAGGGATTCGGTCTTTTGATGACTATGTAAACATCGGATCCCCATTTATCAGCAAGTTTGTGTCGACCGTCGAAGACAACATTTTTCACCAACACGCGGTCACCAACATCTACAACGGCTGCTCGTGCTCGTTGGTCAAAATACTTCTTCTGTTTTGCCTGTCCCTTGATAGCAGAAGCTGTAGCAATTTCATAAGCTTGTTGAAGACGTTCTTTGAGATCCTTCACATAGGCTGCCGTTGGTACCAGTTTATTTGGTTCGATGTCCAAACCGAAAGCAAGGTCCACCGGAAGACGAGGCTGTCTTCCAAACATAAGGAAATACGGTGACATTCCTGTAGTTTCATGTTTTGAGCAGTTGTACGCATGCACGAGGGGTCCTACATACGCCTTCCAATTATGTTTCTCCTCCGACTCCAACGTGCCAAGCATGTTACAAAGTGTGCGGTTAAACCGCTCACACATACCATTTCCCATGGGGTGATATGGAGTGGTTCGGGACTTTTCAATCTTAAGTAGGGTACAAAGCTCTGTCATCAACTTACTTGTAAAGTTTCCTCCCTGATCCGAGTGAATCCGCTTTGGTAACCCATAGTGAACTACAAAATTATTGAAGAAGACGTCAGCTGTAGTCTTCGCGGACATATTCTTCGTTGGATACGCTTGGGCATACCTCGTAAAGTGATCTGTTACTACTAACAAATATTCAACACCGCCTTTGGATGGTTCCAGAGTAAGAAAATCCATGCAAACCAGTTCTAATGGTTCTGACGTTTGAATATTAATCAGCGGAGCTCTTGGTGTTGTGGGGCTCTTCCGACGAATACAACGAGCACAGCTGCTAATGTGATTCTCCACATCCTTGGACATACCCGGCCAGTAAAAGCGTTCACGGACAAGTGATAAAGTTCGATCTCTCCCGGGATGACCAACATGGTCATGAAGACTTTTAAGAACAGCATTTCTACAAGTGACAGGAAGAACGAGCTGACTTTGGTGCACACCATCCAAGTTTATGACACGGTACAACACTCCACGCTTCAACGTAAAGCGATCAAAGGTCTTCAATAAGAGATTCATCTCTCGATTATTAAAGAACTTTTTCCTGTCTGGCTTACCTCCCGACTGAAGATGCTTAATGATCTCCACTAAATTGTCATCCTTCCCTTGAGCTCGTCTCCATTCCCGAGCATTTCTGTCACATACATCTTCAGAAGTGTCCTCACAATCCAGATCATCAAGATTTGCTGAAAAACACAGACTTTCAATACAATTAGACACGTTTATAGACTCACAGATGGCATGTACAGAATCAGCTGGTATTTGCTGAGTACTCTTTTGAGTATTCGGTAATCTGGAAAGAATGTCAGCATCTACGTTGGTCTTACCAGTTCGGTATTTGATACTGAAATTATAAGTGCCTAAAGCTGCCAACCAACGGTGTCCAGTTGCATCAAGACGAGCGCTTGTCAAGACGTACGTTAAAGGATTGTTATCCGTCAGAACTGTGAATTGATGACCGTACAAGTAGTCATGAAATTTTTCCGTAATCGCCCACTTCAAACAAAGAAATTCGAGTTTATGCGCAGAATAATTGCGTTCCGAATGACCTAAACTCCGACTTCCATAAGCGATAACGCGAAGCAAGCCATCATGTTCTTGGTACAGCACAGCTCCGAGTCCAGAAGTGCTGGCATCCACGTGCAATTCGAAAGGTTTATTGTAGTCAGCATAACCTAGGATAGGTGGGTTGATTAAATGAGTCTTTAGTTTCTCAAAGGAATTTTCTTGTGATGGACCCCACTCCCATCTTACAGCTTTATCGGTCTTTTTGGACGATTTTGGTTTTGACTTAGGCATAAGATCATTCAATGGCCGTGCAATTTTTGAAAAATCTTTAATGAATTTCCTGTAGTAGCCAGCAAATCCAAGGAACTTTCTGACTTCTTCAGGGGTTCTAGGTTTTGGCCATTCTTTGATTTTGTCAATTTTTTCTGGGTCGACCTCAATACCTTGTTCGGAGACTACGTATCCGACGTATTTTACTCTCCTCTTGAATAGCTGACATTTCTTCGGGGCTAGTTTGAGTCCACTTTCTCTGAGTCTCTGAAAAACTGTCCCAAGGCGTTCAAGATGCTCATCAAAGGTACGTGAAAAAATGATCAAATCGTCCAAATAGATCAGGCAGATGTTTAAATGAAGACGATCCAGACAAATCTCCATAAGGCGTTGGTAAGTAGCTGGGGCATTCGATAGTCCGAAAGGCATACGATTGTATTCGAAGAATCCCAAGGGACCAACAGTGAAGGCTGTTCTTTCCTTGTGTTCTTCAGCTAGTTCCACTTGGTGATAGCCGCTCTTCATATCTAGAACAGAAAAATAGGTCATCCCATTAAGGCAATCTAACATTTCTTCCATCCTGGGCAAGGCATAGGAGTCTTTGATTGTGCGGTTATTCAGTTGGCGAAAATCAATACACATTCGAAGTCTACCATCTTTTCTTCGGACCAACACAATGTTAGAAGCCCAAGGACTGTACGAACGTCTAATAACTCCGGCTGACAGCAGTTCTTGAAGATGGTTTCTAACTTCTTCGTGCATAGAAGGTGGGATGCGACGATGACGTTGTTTGAATGGCTTTTCGTCATACAGCTCAATGCGATGTCTCACTTGACTGTTGTGACCCAAATCTTCATCGCCTGTTGAGAATATATCGCTATACTCAGCGAGCAGATCAAAGCTTTTGTCTTTCTGTTCTTGAGAAAAACCGGTAGTGTCGACTGTGACTTGATTTCTCAAGGAGTTTATATCAGGTGGTTTAGACTTTGGGAATTCTTGTACAGTAACTGGCTGTAACTCACACAAGATAGATCCCGGATGGACAACTACTGTGCGTGTTGTGACATTTGATAGGTGCACAGGTAAGGTTTCAGAGGAAGTTTTGTAGTCTGTTAACGTGGGTAGGATGTCCAAATCAGTAGAAATAGTGGATTTCTCAGTTGGCTGAGTTAATGCACAGGCATTTGGAGAATCGATAGCTTGAGTCATTCGACCTTGTATAACAACATTGCTATTAGGTGGCACTGTTATGATCTTATCCTCAGCATTTTTAACAATACATAACCTTCCGCCTTGCCGTTTCAACTCTTGTTCGCGTAGAACAATACTGCGATAAGCTAAATACCAAGGAGTATGTAAAGCTGCTTTTTGAAGAAATTTATTTCCATGCTGATTCTTACAATCATTTAGCATACAGGCTAAAACGTTGGTACCCAATAAAACAGGAACACGAGCGTTATACCTGGTATCTGGTACCACCAACAGCATACAGGTCAGAGAAACAGGAGGATCTATTCCACAACCAGTTGAAGAAACTTCGACCTCAACAATTCCATGGTATGGGAGCGATTCACCGCCAGCACATTCAATATCCAACACGTCTTTTATTGGTATAAGATTGACATGTTTAAGATTTTCACGAAAAAATGTTTCAGATACAATGGAGACGGTGGCTCCCGTGTCTAATAATGCTTTCACAGGTACTCCTTCTATAATGACTCCAACTTCATTCGCTGCCCCTACCAATCCATCTGGTACCTTCCTGGGATTTGGAGGAATAGAAGAGCCTACGGGTACCTCCTCCCCATAGGCCTGTGCCAGTTTAAAGGTTTGTTTAAATGGTCAAGTCGAACACCTCGCTGGAGGCTCCATTTTGTAACCGGTCTCAGTGTCGCATACAATTGAAATAACACAACACAAAGGTTACGGGGTTGAGTCGGTTTGTGGCCTTGTATTTGGACTCAGTGGTACAAACATAAAGTTAAAGATCACCCTGAAATTATAATGTATATAGTTAAAACACTTTACAAATCATTGGATATGAATACATATATATACAATGTAAGTACAAATCATTCTAGCATACTCTGTATGTACAAATACTTCTTATTTCCAATATAGCACATATTTAAATAATTAACTGATTAGTAAAGTTCATTAGGGACTTTTAAATTCAACTACTTCAGTCAAACTCTATTTCAATAAATACATAGGTTGATGCATACCCAGTGGGTGATACCAGGATGTTATCCACTGAATCCGGTGATTGCTTCACTCCGAGATCTATACAGAAATAAAGATATCCTTTAAAATGCATGGTGACTGCATTCCCGCAAATATTAAACACACATACACAATTTCACAGATTCATACATCTTGCAAACACGCACTGCAAACACACACACAACATGAGAGGTTGTGTCCAAAGCATGAAATCTTTAATACTTATGCAAAACACCCAAAGTGTAATCTGGATATGAAATCACATTATATATAATAAATAGGCCATAATACAGAGTATGGACCATAGTGAAAAGGTGAGAAACTAACCTTCAAAATACCAGTAATATGCTGTCAACGTAGGTCTGTCATTCAATCTTGTCAGGTGAATTGTGCCAGTGAAAACAGGTGCAAAGAATAGGAAAACAAGGGCTGTGGTGTGCGGGAAATCAAGGTTATTCAAACTAACCAATCAAACGCAAGGAATTCAAATATACACTATCTGATTGGCTAAAGTTCTGAAACCAGACAATTCCATTCCATGTAAGGGTATGATAGGCATACAAGCTGTGGATAAATAAGTTGGATTAAAACTATGTACATTTAAAATAGCAATGTTTATATTTACCTGTTACACCATCAGTTCTGCTGACGTCTAGTACAGACTTGTGATGAACCATCAGTTCTGCTGACGTCTAGTACAGACTTGTGATGAACCATCAGTTCTGCTGACGTCTAGTACAGACTTGTGATGAACCATCAGTTCTGCTGATGTCTAGTACAGGCTTGTGATGAACCATCCGTTCTGCTGACGTCTAGTACAGACTTGTGATGGAACATTCGTTCTGCTGACGTCTAGTACAGACTTGTGATGAACCATCAGTTCTGCTGACGTCTAGTACAGACTTGTGATGAACCATCAGTTCTGCTGATGTCTAGTACAGGCTTGTGATGAACCATCCGTTCTGCTGACGTCTAGTACAGACTTGTGATGGAACATTCGTTCTGCTGACGTCTAGTACAGACTTGTGATGAACCATCCGTTCAGGTGACGTCTAGTACAGACTTGTGAATAAACACTCGTTCTGCTGACGTCTAGTACAGACTTGTGATGGAGTATTCGTTCTGCTGAGGTCTAGTACAGACTTGTGATGAACCATCAGTTCTGCTGACGTCTAGTACAGACTTGTGATGAACCATCAGTTCTGCTGACGTCTAGTACAGACTTGTGATGAACCATCAGTTCTGCTGACGTCTAGTACAGACTTGTGATGAACCATCAGTTCTGCTGACGTCTAGTACAGACTTGTGATGAACCATCAGTTCTGCTGACGTCTAGTACAGACTTGTGATGAACCATCAGTTCTGCTGACGTCTAGTACAGACTCACTGGATTACCGAGGGAGATGCGATAGGCTTCAAAATACAACCACCCAATAAACCGCCCACAAAACGAGGAATATTGTCTGTCGTGAGCTCTATCTTCGACCCACTTGGCTTTGTGGCACCCTTCATTCTTACTGGAAGACTAATTCTTCAAGAACTTTGTCAGCTTGGCCTTGATTGGGATGATATTATACCACCTAACATTTTATCAAAATGGCTGCGTTGGATTTCAGAACTACCACTTCTAGAAAAGTTTAAAGTTTCAAGATGCTACAAACCTGTAAACTTTGGAAACGTTGTCTCCCGAGAACTCCATGTATTCTCCGATGCTAGTGAAAATGGCTATGGTGTTGCCATTTATCTTCGCCAAACGAACTCTGAGGGACATCATCATTGTGCCCTGGTACTTGGGAAGTCGAGAGTTGCCCCTTTGAAAAGGATCACTATCCCAAGAATGGAGCTTACTGCTGCTACGGTAGCTGTCCGCTTGAGCAAAATTGTGAAGCAAGAGTTGGATCTAGTACTTGACTTTCAATTCTTCTGGACAGACAGTCAGTCTGTAATCCGCTATATTTGTAACGAGAAGACACGATTCCACACATTCGTGTCCAATCGCATTGCAATTATCAGAGATGGAACAAACCCTAGTCAGTGGCATTATGTGGAATCAAAGGTAAACCCAGCAGATTCAGCCTCCCGTGGATTGAACATCGACAAATTTCTTCAGAATGCTGAATGGCTTCAGGGTCCTAGGTTTTTATGGGAACCAAAATCTCAATGGCCTCAGATGACAGATACTTTCCGCACTCTTACCGAAGATGATGTAGAAATCAAGACCGTAAATTCCATCGCCATTTCTGATCAGCAGCCTTCAGATTCCATCAGCAGCCTCATTCACTCCAAATCAGAATGGACTAAACTGAAGCGGACAATGGCTTGGATCATCTATGCTTCTGAGAAATTCAAGACCCAGTCTTCTTCTTCAAGAGATAACAGATGTAAAGTAAAAAATCTCATTTTACCTTTCCAGTTCCTAGAAAAGGCTGAAACGTTTCTAATGAAACATGCTCAAAGTCAATTTTTCCAATCAGAGTTAAATATTTTGGCTGACAAGAACTCTTCCACTCGGAACATTCGTACAGGTCCTCTAAGAAAACTTGACCCGTTTCTTAAGGATGGCCTGATTCGTGTAGGCGGACGACTTGATAGAGCAGAAATTCCTTTCAATGCAAAGCACCCAATTATCCTTCCAAAACAGTCACATTTGTCAACACTTTACCTGATGCATATCCACAAGACCGTCGGACATTTAGGGAAAGCTTCAATGTTGTCTAAACTAAGGGAAAAATACTGGATTCCTGGAGCAACGACTTCCTGTAAAAGTATTCTAACTAAATGTGTCATTTGCCGAAAATATCAATCCCGCAAGTCCAAACAGAAAATGGCAGACCTCCCACTTGATAGACTGACACCAAACGAACCGCCATTTTCTTCGGTCGGTTTGGATTACTTCGGACCAATTGGAACCAGGAGAGGAAGATGTGTAACTAAAAGGTATGGTGTTGTTTTCACCTGCTTAAATAGTAGAGCAGTGCATCTAGAACTAGCTTCCTCTTTAACCACTGACTCTTGTGTGAACGCCATACGACGCTTCATCTCTCGTCGTGGTCCAGTCAACATAATAAGATCTGATAATGGGACAAATCTCGCTGGGTGTCAAAGAGAACTGAAACAGGAGCTTGATAAACTCAATCAATCGTCTATCAGCAAATCGCTTCATCATCGGAGCATCGAATGGAAGTTTAACCCTCCAGCAGGGTCACATCATGGCGGAGTATGGGAAAGAATGATTCGTCTTGTTCGCAAAGTCCTCCATTCCCTTCTTCAACAACAGGCTGGACGGCTGGACGATGAAGCATTACACACACTTTTTTGCGAAGTCGAGGCCATCTTGAATGGCCGTCCCATCACTGAGATATCATCTGATCCAACTGACCTTGAAGTTCTGACGCCAAATCATCTCCTAACATTGCGTGGCGGAGAAAGATTTCCTCCTGGTTTATTTTCAAAAACTGATAACTACGCTACCCGACGATGGAGACAAGTGCAGTACCTGGCGGACGTCTTCTGGAAAAGGTGGCTCAAGGAGTACCTATACCGTTACTACAAGAAAGACAAAAATGGCTTCATCCTAAAAGAAACATTTAAGAAAATGACTTAGTCTTGGTTGTTGAGAACTCTCCGAGAAACTCTTGGTCCTTAGGAAAAGTGATTGAGACATTCAAAGATGTTCGTGGTTTCGTGCGGTCTGTGAGAGTCAAAACCAAGGCAAATGTGATTGTGAGGCCCATTGACAAGTTATGTCTTGTTTTGGAATCTGATATATCTCCTTAATACGCATACTGTACCATGGTGATTACTATATGTACATTTCTGTCATTTTCCCGAATTTTCGTATTGTAATCACTTTTTTTTTTCTCTTTTTTCTTTTTTTTGTGCACTTTTGGTCGTTTAATTTTTTTGTTGGTATGTAAAATTGCTTAGTTTTTACTGTGCAATTTAGGGGCCGGAATGTTACGACCAAAACTCACCGTAATCTTTTTTTTTATGTCTTTTTTTTATGTCATTGTTTGATAGGCATTTTTTGTGCACACGACACTTAAGCACTAATCGCCTTTTCGGTCAAGGGCAGGTAACCGTTGTTTTTTGCTGCGGCTCAGGTTTCACTACAAACAATCAGTCTGCACTGTGACAGCCCAACCGACAGTAAACCTTTTTTCATGATCCACGAAAGCCTACAAAACGGTATGTTAAACATCTGCTTTTCGTAATCAGTTATCATAGCATCATCTAATATAATCTATCCACGGTTAAGCTTTCCTCTGACTCTTTTTATAGAGATATTTTTGCGTTTAACGTAGTGCATTCAGAAATGTAAGCACTAACGGTTTGCCCTGTTTACCGAGCTTGTGTCGGTTGGCTTTTTTCCCACCTACGCCGAGGGAGGTGGGCTACTGCGCAACTGCGGAAAGTTAGGATTTTCCCCTCACTGAACAGAAGAGCTCTACATAGCGGGAAAAGGCTATTTTAAAATAAACTTTCAGCCCAACATCTTTACGGCCCCTCTGTTCACATTCTTTCCAAGTTCTCCTGTTCTCTAAGTGCTGTCTTTGACCAGCATCACTCCTCCTATACTATCATAGACGTCTTTAATAAATAGGATTTTTTTTTACAGATATTCAAAGTTGTTTACGAAATTACGTCACAGTTATCATAATATATTAATAACAATGGCCCTGGAAGAAAGGATGGAATTTTTTTCAAATCTTACAGATGCACTGGTAGAGATTCGTAAATTTGAAAGCGACACACGCTCCAAGTTCATTATACGAAACGTTACCAAGGGCTTTGGTACCACAGACGGTAGGAGTCTAACACTTTTAGGTTCAGTTAATTTGTGATTAATTAATTATTGTATTTAACGGTACTGGTACCAAGTAGGCAGGCCAACACATTTTTACTATTTTTTTTTAAATAGAGAAATTGTGTACACCTGTCAATTTGTGAAAGTCTTCCACTTGAGCCCAAGATTTTGACATGTGCACACAGTTATTGTGTTTTATAAATTTCATTTCGCTTCACTGGGGGGTGAAATTAACAAATTGCAGAAATGTATATTTGGTAGGCTGTTCAAAAGACGAATAAACTGAACGTGTGTTTTTGTTTTGGCTCGACTCCTGAGCCAAAGGCTGCAAGCCCGTCTTTGCTTAACTTTTTTAAAAAGAACTTAAGTTTGAAAGATCTACTGATCAGAACTACGGTCAGCGGTCTCTCTTCAACCTAATAATATCAAAAGGCTATACTATAAAACGCAGTATTGCTCTTTGGGATCTGACCTCAATTCTAAAAACAGGGTATTCTATATTTCGAAAATACATGCACAAACCCATTGAAAAAATAACCCCAGCCTCCAATGCCCACAGGGCGTCCTATTATCTCGGATTTCGACAGAGAACGTTAAAGAATATCACAGCTAATTGATTACGGTACTATCTAAAACCTAAGAAATGTTTGAAACTCTCTTTAAACGTGGGTTCCATACTAATGTAGTAGTCAGTTGTTTTGAACAACACGTCACGAGCTTTCGACACCTGTACCAGTGTCTTCGTCAAGAGTAACAGTGTTGCTCTTTGGAATCTGACCTTAATTCTAAAAACAGGGTACTCTATATTTCGAAAATACACTAACCCATTGAAACTAGCCAAGTAGCTAGCAGCCCCCCCGCCATAAATGTTGTTTGGAAACTAGTTGCTCATTATACATTGGATATGATCACCATATATCTGATGTTCAATGATTGTGGAAGTGTGGTCTGATTTATGTAAATGAAGTTGTCCACACTTTGAACCCAATGACTTCTGTGACCTAAAAATATAGGTCGACATCCCCGAAAATCGAACTTGACCAAGGTCTCTCTAATGTGTCTCTATATACCAAAAATGAAAGATTTGCATCTTGCGGTTCTTAAGCTATCGCGTTCACAAGAAATCGGGACGGACGGAAGGACGGACGGAAAGACGGACGGAAAGACGAATGGACAGCATTTCCAAGTCCCCCTTCCACTTACGTGGCGGGGGACAAAAATAACCCCAGCATCCAATGCACCCAGGGCGTCGGCGTCCTATTATCACCGGTACAGGTGTCGTTCAAAACAACTTACTACGTGGTGATTTTTTATCATTAGTATCTAAAACCTATATAGCAAATCGGCATGTTAGCTTTATACCAAACATGCTGATGATTTGTTGCCAAATTATCTCTTCCAGAAAATAATACTGACTGAGGCCAAACTCCTGCATGTCGTCAACCTAATGAAATATCATGGGTTGTGGTTTATTATAACAACTTATGATTTTCTTAGGCCAAAATATGCCCTAATAGTTTACATATGCGCATACACATGATATATACAGTCAAGTAATAGGCCTAGATATAACTTGCCAAATTGAGAGGTATACATTATTCGAGTATCGGTCGCAACAGGCCTATTTCGGATGAGCTGTGTAATTGATTTAACGCGCATAGGTCTACTCAGGTATGCGACTAAATTCATTAGGCCTTTATTATTATTGATTTATTGCAACAACAAAAGAAATTTGTTTACAGATTTGACTTCAAAAAGACACCTCCTCCGTTTTGAAGATAGTTCATGCAAACCAACGTTGGCGTTTGACGGAATCCTCCTTGTTTTAGTTGGACTGAAAACCCTTGATTGCCATCGTGGAAAGAATGAGTGTCGTAAAATTGAAAAGTCATCAGTGAGTCTCATGTATTCAATCGCACGTTTCGATGAGGATTTAAAATCCACTTTATAGCGAAATGTAATGTTTGGTACGACTATGGACGTTAACATACTGGTGTTACATTTTAGCTTTTGAAGATATTTGCTAGGCATAACAGTTTAACACAGATAACTTAAACTAAGCTTATCAAAAGTTTACAGACAAATCACTAAAAACAACCTAAGATTTGTGCTCGGTCGAACTGAGGTTTACAGAATTTTACTTCAAGTCGTGTGTGCAATTACTGTTTACAAACAAAAGACTGATTTTCGTCCATTTGACTCCATGTCAATGGCTTACTTTTCACTAGGGGACGTAACTCTGTATTGAGGCAAAATTCCTAACTTTCTGCAGTTGCGCAGAAGACCACCTCCCTCGGCGTAGGTGGGAAAAAAGTAAACCAGCGTGGCTATTTTCGCGCCCATTCTCTAGTGCGGTGTTGTGCATTTTTCGCATAGGTCTACACACCTTTATTTATTTTTCTCCTCAGTAGCCCTATTTTATCTGATTCAGTTTATCGTAATTTTTACATACTCTAAACATAATTTGTCAATAGGCCTATGTTCAAGAATTATTTCATCAGATTATATCATTTTCCGCCCCTCCTGCTTGTTTGTCTATGACTAAAGCCAAACATTATTTATCTTCTAATATTGCAGTTGTTTATTTTCACGGTAAAGTAAAATATATTATTTTATGTTTATTTCAGTTAATCAAATGCCAAATGCCAACTGTCTAACACCTAAAGTCGATGAATTTCACCGTTTACCGTAAACCAACACATCTACCGTCTACCGTCGTCTGATAGTCTCATAAGCTGTGTAGTCTGTCATGATGCCATTATGTTGGGAAAATATATTGAACTTTCATTAACTTTTATCAGTGGTGTTTTTACGTCCTTACCGCTACACTTGTGCTGAACCATCAGTTCTGCTGACGTCTAGTACAGACTTGTGCTGAACCATCAGTTCTGCTGACGTCTAGTACAGACTTGTGATGAACCATCAGTTCTGCTGACGTCTAGTACAGACTTGTGCTGAACCATCAGTTCTGCTGACGTCTAGTACAGACTTGTGCTGAACCATCAGTTCTGCTGACGTCTAGTACATACTTGTGATGAACCATCAGTTCTGCTGACGTCTAGTACAGACTTGTGCTGAACCATCAGTTCTGCTGACGTCTAGTACAGACTTGTGCTGAACCATCAGTTCTGCTGACGTCTAGTACAGACTTGTGATGAACCATCAGTTCTGCTGACGTCTAGTACAGACTTGTGCTGAACCATCAGTTCTGCTGACGTCTAGTACAGACTTGTGATGAACCATCAGTTCTGCTGACGTCTAGTACAGACTTGTGCTGAACCATCAGTTCTGCTGACGTCTAGTACAGACTTGTGATGAACCATCAGTTCTGCTGACGTCTAGTACAGACTTGTGCTGAACCATCAGTTCTGCTGACGTCTAGTACAGACTTGTGATGAACCATCAGTTCTGCTGACGTCTAGTACAGACTTGTGATGAACCATCAGTTCTGCTGACGTCTAGTACAGACTTGTGATGAAGCATCAGTTCTGCTCACGTCTAGTACAGACTTGTGATGAACCATCAGTTCTGCTGACGTCTAGTACAGACTTGTGATGAACCATCAGTTCTGCTGACGTCTAGTACAGACTTGTGATGAACCATCAGTTCTGCTGACGTCTAGTACAGACTTGTGATGAACCATCAGTTCTGCTGACGTCTAGTACAGACTTGTGATGAACCATCAGTTCTGCTGACGTCTAGTACAGACTTGTGATGAACCATCAGTTCTGCTGACGTCTAGTACAGACTTGTGATGAACCATCAGTTCTGCTGACGTCTAGTACATACTTGTGATGAACCATCAGTTCTGCTGACGTCTAGTACAGACTTGTGATGAACCATCAGTTCTGCTGACGTCTAGTACAGACTTGTGATGAACCATCAGTTCTGCTGACGTCTAGTACAGACTTGTGACGATCCATCTGTTCTGCTGACGTCTAGTACAGACTTGTGATGAACCATCAGTTCTGCTGACGTCTAGTACAGACTTGTGCTGAACCATCAGTTCTGCTGACGTCTAGTACAGACTTGTGATGAAACATCAGTTCTGCTGACGTCTAGTACAGACTTGTGATGATCCATCTGTTCTGCTGACGTCTAGTACAGACTTGTGATGAACCATCAGTTCTGCTGACGTCTAGTACAGACTTGTGATGAACCATCAGTTCTGCTGACGTCTAGTACAGACTTGTGATGAACCATCAGTTCTGCTGACGTCTAGTACAGACTTGTGATGAACCATCAGTTCTGCTGACGTCTAGTACAGACTTGTGATGAACCATCAGTTCTGCTGACGTCTAGTACTGACTTGTGATGAACCATCAGTTCTGCTGACGTCTAGTACAGACTTGTGATGAACCATCAGTTCTGCTGACGTCTAGTACAGACTTGTGATGAACCATCAGTTCTGCTGACGTCTAGTACAGACTTGTGCTGAACCATCAGTTCTGCTGACGTCTAGTACAGACTTGTGATGAACCATCAGTTCTGCTGACGTTTAGTACAGACTTGTGCTGAACCATCAGTTCTGCTGACGTCTAGTACAGACTTGTGATGAACCATCAGTTCTGCTGACGTCTAGTACAGACTTGTGCTGAACCATCAGTTCTGCTGACGTCTAGTACAGACTTGTGATGAACCATCAGTTCTGCTGACGTCTAGTACAGACTTGTGATGAACCATCAGTTCTGCTGACGTCTAGTACAGACTTGTGATGATCCATCTGTTCTGCTGACGTCTAGTACAGACTTGTGATGAACCATCAGTTCTGCTGACGTCTAGTACAGACTTGTGATGAACCATCAGTTCTGCTGACGTCTAGTACAGACTTGTGATGAACCATCAGTTCTGCTGACGTCTAGTACAGACTTGTGATGAACCATCAGTTCTGCTGACGTCTAGTACAGACTTGTGATGAACCATCAGTTCTGCTGACGTCTAGTACAGACTTGTGATGATCCATCTGTTCTGCTGACGTCTAGTACAGACTTGTGATGAACCATCAGTTCTGCTGACGTCTAGTACAGACTTGTGATGAACCATCAGTTCTGCTGACGTCTAGTACAGACTTGTGATGAACCATCAGTTCTGCTGACGTCTAGTACAGACCTGTGATGAACCATCAGTTCTGCTGACGTCTAGTACAGACTTGTGATGAACCATCAGTTCTGCTGACGTCTAGTACAGACTTGTGATGAACCATCAGTTCTGCTGACGTCTAGTACAGACTTGTGATGGACCATCAGTTCTGCTGACGTCTAGTACAGACTTGTGATGGACCATCAGTTCTGCTGACGTCTAGTACAGACTTGTGATGAACCATCAGTTCTACTGACGTCTAGTACAGACTTGTGATGAACCATTAGTTCTGCTGACGTCTAGTACAGACTTGTGATGAACCATCAGTTCTGCTGACGTCTAGTACAGACTTGTGATGAACCATCAGTTCTGCTGACGTCTAGCACAGACCTGTGATGAACCATCAGTTCTACTGACGTCTAGCACAGACCTGTGATGAACCATCAGTTCTACTGACGTCTAGCACAGACCTGTGATGAACCATCAGTTCTGCTGACGGTCTAGTACAGACTTGTGATGGACCATCAGTTCTGCTGACGTCTAGTACAGACTTGTGATGAACCATCAGTTCTGCTGGCGTCTAGTACAGACTTGTGATGAACCATCAGTTCTGCTGACGTCTAGTACAGGCTTGTGATGAACCATCAGTTCTGCTGACGTCTAGTACAGACTTGTGGTGAACCATCAGTTCTGCTGACGTCTAGCACAGACTTGTGATGAACCATCAGTTCTGCTGACGTCTAGTACAGACTTGTGGTGAACCATCAGTTCTGCTGACGTCTAGCACAGACTTGTGATGAACCATCAGTTCTGCTGACGTCTAGTACAGACTTGTGAATAAACACTCGTTCTGCTGACGTCTAGTACAGACTTGTGGTGAACCATCAGTTCTACTGACGTCTAGTACAGACTTGTGATGGACCATCAGTTCTGCTGACGTCTAGTACAGACTTGTGGTGAACCATCAGTTCTGCTGACGTCTAGCACAGACTTGTGGTGAACCATCAGTTCTACTGACGTCTAGTACAGACTTGTGATGAACCATCAGTTCTGCTGACGTCTAGTACAGACTTGTGATGGAACATTCGTTCTGCTGACCTCTAGTACAGACTTGTGATGAACCATCAGTTCTACTGACGTCTAGTACAGACTTGTGATGAACCATCAGTTCTGCTGACGTCTAGTACAGACTTGTGATGAACCATCAGTTCTGCTGACGTCTAGCACAGACCTGTGCTTTTAGCTTACTGCGACCTCAAGTTGTTTAAGATGAAGCAAATGATATACGCATTTTTTCGTTATTACACATTGCCAAAACATTTTACCACGGGGTCTTTGAAAAGTATAATTAGGCGTATATTTTGTAAAAAAAAATGAAGAAAATACTTTGCAACACACCGCTAACCCTTGTGAGAATGTCATGATATAATTAAATGATTCATTGATCTTTCATGCCCCACTACAGATTACTGGACTTGAAAGGCAGCGTTGCCTGGTTTATTGGGAAATGAAACCCCGACCTAAGTTAAGTCCCAGGCAACTCTTCCACATACAGCGATCGAGAGAAAAATCAACTTCTTATTTGGTCTGAGTCTGATACGATCCAGCGCAGCATTGAGGGAAGGGCTGTGTACATGTACGACAGAGGGACTATCAATCTAGCCGACTGAGCCATCAAGGTCCCCCCGAAGTTTGGATTAAAACGCATACCTTCTACATGAAGACGTTATAAGCAGAAGAGAATATTACTTAAATCAATATGGCTGTCCTATAATGGAACCGACCCTTGAAACCAACAATTATTCGACCACACCGAAAAGATAAGGTCAAAATGGTACAAGTTATAGGTTGGATGGAATAGGGAGGTTTTTAGTTTAACATTCAAAACACTGTCAGCATATGTAACATGCAAAAAAGCGGGGATTGATTTATCTCTCACTGTGGATTAATTCAATTATGTGCTGGTGTTGGGGACTTCAGACGTTGACGATTTTAAGTGAGTAAGAAGAATGTTTTAACGATTACAATGTCTGTTGATCATAGAATGATTTATGTTTTACGTCGCACTTAAGATTATTTCACTTATATGGCGGCGTTACCAGGTCTGGTGGGGAGGGAACGGGGCTCATTGCCGGGAAGAAACTGTCGACCTTCGACGATTACCTGCCAACACTACTACATCCCGCGATCGAGTGAAAAATCCAAATTCCTCAATTTTTATTTGGATAGGATTCGATCCAGAGCCGCGATAAAATTCAGCAAGAACACCAAAGATATTTTCAAAAATCTTGTATAAATTTTATTCCAAGTATAAATAGAACATGTAAAAACTGTACCTTTACATAAAAGAAAATTCTTAATTCTTAACAAATTCATAAATCATTAAATCATTTTTAAAAAGGGATTTGATAACTTTGTTGTCAAACCGGGACATGAACAATTCCTGTGATAGTTATTTGTAAAACGGAAAAACTGAAATGTAAAATATTACATGTATGTAATAACCATATGAAGATGTGGAGATATTTAGTATAAACATTACAACCTAGATAAATATGTCTTTTGGATGCCCAGTCCACGACCATCTATTAAACATCATTTTGCACAAAAAAACACTGAAATGTAAAGGCTAAAGACTAGCTGATAATTCTTGTTTTTCTTATTTCTATACTACCAAACTCAAGACTATTTCACTTATATGGTGGCATTGCCAGGTTTGGTGGAGGAGGAAACCGGGCTCATTGTCCAGAGGAAACTCCTGACCTTCAGCGACATGGCAATTCTTCCACATACAGCGAACGAGTGAAAAATCCTGTCATAATTTTTTATATTTTTTTAATTTGGTCTGAATGTGATTCAAATCTGCGCCGCATCGATAGAAGGTCTGTGTGGGACGATACCACTGTGGAACAACCCACTGGATCACAGAGGCCCCGCAATTCTAATTCAAGCCTTTTTTTACGTGCCGATGTTTCTCAAATATCTTGCGCTCCAAAAACGAGCATACAAGGATTGAATGGGATCCGATTGATTGATGTTTTACGCAGCACTCAAGATTATTTCACTTATTTGGCGCCGTTGCCAGGTTTAGTGGGGGAGGAAACCGATTGAATAAGAGAAATGTTATACTCCTAATATCTTAACGGTCAAAATAACTTCAAACATGGAGTCTTGTATTCTCAAATTCAAGAGATTGAAGGTGAATACTTGTTTTCAAATCAGTCAAATCTTACAACAACAAAAAAATAGAAATATTTAATATAAATAAAATATTGTGTTAAACTTATATATCAACATCGTAATTATACATATATATATATTGAGGTTGTAGGGGTGGGGAGGGGTGCTGCATGGGAATTGATTGATTGATTACTTAAAGTCGCACTCAACAGCTAAAGTATATATGGCAAAAAAAGTACCAACTGACCAAAATATCAACCTCCCCACCCACCCACATCTAAATTTTTACATTAGGCTCCACAGACCATAGAACGTCAGCAATAATGTCTTTGGCATACTTAATGTTCCTCCTTACTAGGTCAGTAAACATGTATATGGCAGCATTGGGGGAGGAAACTGGGCTGTTTCCCTGGAGGAAATCCCCAACTTTCAGCGAGTACCTGGCACCTCTTCCATATACCGCGATCCAGTGAAAAATCCACTCTGAAATTTTTCAGTTTTTTTATGGTCTGGGTGTGATTCAAACCCTCACAGCATCGATGGAAGGTTTGTGTGGGGCTGAGGGAGGATCACTCTAACCCACTGGACCACCGAGGCCTGTGTGGGACTGAGGGACGATCACTCTAATCCAATGGACCACCGAGGCCCCCTCCTTCAACGGAAGTCAAATGTTAGTCTTTGTATAGAAAGATAATATCTTCATCTGTGCCATGACTTTTCCGTGCTATATGAAACTTTTCTAAACGACTGCAGCATAGTTCTGAAAAAAAATATATATTTCTTTTTTTTTAAATTCAGATAGTTCATTGAAAATTTGTAACCTTGCCAGACGTTTTATTGGTGGTTGTTTTTCTGAAGTGTCCCCTTCAAAGTTACCAAAGAGCGGTGTCGAATACGGCTGAAGTCTGAGCCTTACAGGGCCCCCACCCAGATAGACGATTGATTGTTTGGTGTTTTACGCCGCGCTCAAGATTATTTCACTTATATGGCGGCGTTGCCAGTTTTATTGTGTGAGGAAACTGGGCTCTGTGCCGAGAGGAAACCCACGACCTTCCGCTGGTAACTGGCAACCATCCCACATAGGTCGTTCGAGGAGCTATGTTGAAGAGCTATGTTGAAAAAAAAAAAAAGTAAAATAGTCTATAGAATTATTTTTTTCTAAATAAAAATCATAAAAGTTTTCCCCAATTTTCAGCACTAAGGTTCACTTCTCGCAATGCAATAGGTGCAAAAATATTTCAACATGCATGGTTAAAATAGTTTTTTAATGAAATTCAGCATGGACATCATATTTTCTGCAATACAAGTTAGGAGCATCGGTGGGTCAGTCCTTGGTGAGACACATGCTTTCCATCGAAGCGTCCAGTTTGGAATCCCACTCAGATCAAATATAAATAGATCAATTTTGAGTGTTTGTTTCTCACCCAATTGTTCAAATGCAGGTACTCGCAAAAGGTCGGGGTTTCCGCCAGGCAAAGAGCCTGGTTTCCTCCCCCACTAAACCTGGCAACGCCGCCATATAAGTGAAATAATTTTGAGTGCGGCGTAAAACATATTAATCAACCAACGCAAATCTTCCAATAAGGGGTAATGAGTTAAAATCCCAGCCAGAGAAAACAAACAAATTTTCTTCACTCAAGGTGTGGCAGGTACTTGCCACAGGTTTGGGATTTCCTGAGGGCAAAGTGCCCGGTTTCTTCTACACTTAACCTACATATAGTCAGCCACAATTTTAAGTGAAGATATCTTGAGTGTGGTGGAAAACATCAATTAATCAACCAATGTACAGTTATGGGGTCACTCTGGCATTGGTCCTAAGCCTGTGTTAAAATTATAAGAACTCTAAGCCCTGCTTGAAACTAGTTCATGCGGTTGACTAACGTACGTCTTTAGGTCTGCTTTGAAAGACAGGCTGATGGAGGTAGATTAAGGAAATAAGAGGGTAGTCTGACGGTTTTCACTCAATGGTTACCAGGTATCTGGTGAAGAGTTCTCTCCCCCCACTACCCCTGACAATGCCACTGTATAGGAACAATAATCTTGAGTATGATGTCAAACACCAATCTTTTCTGACAGGGTTTTCACTCAAACGACCTATGTGGGATGGTTGCCAGACTTTACCAGCGGAAGGTCGTGGGTTTCCTCTGGGCATAGAGCTCGGTTTCCTACCCCACTAAACCTGGCAAGACCGCCATATAAGTGAAATAATTTTGAGTGCAACGTAAAACATTTTATTCCATCAACCAACACAAATCTTCCAATAATGGGTAATGAGTTAAAATCCCAGCCAGAGAAAAGAAACAAATTTTTCTCACTCAAGGTTAGGCAGGTACTTGCCACAGGTTGGGGATTTCCTGAGGGCAAAGTGTCCGGTTTCTTCCACACTTAAAGGCACACTTGCCGCGAAAATCAGGAATATTGTTTACATTAAAAAAGAAAGACCGTATTCTGTATTTTTCCCAGACAATATAAGTTAGGAACTTTCTATTTTTACCAAAATTTAAAAGTTTGGACGTCACTTTGTATTTTTAATTTGAATTTGAAAATTTGAATTGTTACGTACCCGGAACGTAAACAAACCGATCTGCCCCCTATTGGCGATTTTATGTTTCAGTCGAGTGAGTGAACTAACGGCACAGTGTAATTTTACGTAGGCCTATTTCTCTGAGAAATACAGACTGACGATAGGTTAACAGCGACTGGAAAAGCCTGCTGGTAATTGTTTGAGTGTAAACCACGCCTGAAAGGAGGGTAATCCAACACGAAAGTTGACCGACACTGATCGCTGTTGTTGTAATCAGGCTTCGATTCTTCGTTTGTTTTTCACCCCCTTTTTTACAGTCTAAAGCTAACTAGACATGTTTTATGTGTCCTATGTTTAAGTTTAGTGGTATTAGTCGTAGTAAGCTCATGTAAATTGGTTTTCTTAGCAAATTTAAACAGGCTACGGCGGCAAGTGGGCCTTTAACTTACATACAGTAAGTCGTAATATAAGGGAAGATATCTTGAGTGTGGTGGAAAACATCAATTCATGAATGAACCAATTAACTTTTGTTTTGATAGGACTGAGTGGAAATTGGAACATGGCCCATCCATGGAAGATGTGGGTCGGACCAAGAGACAGTGGCAGGATATACCTAATGATTGATTGATTGATGTTTTACGCAGCACTGAAGGTTATTTTACTTATATGGTGACGTTGCCAGGTTTAGTGGTAGAGGAAACCATGCTCATTGCTTAGAGGAAACCAATGAGTAAAAAATCCACTCTGAAATTTTTTAAATTTTTATTTAGTCTGAGTGTGATTTGAATTCGCGCCACATCAATGGAAGGTCTGTGTGGGACTGAGGGGCGATCACTCTAACCCACTGAACCACCGAGGCCCCTCTACCTACTGAGACAGCAAGGTTACAGAAAAAGATTAAATAGGGTTAATTTTTATTTACCTTTTTTATATGCTGGATTCTTGTAATAAATATGACCTTTGTTTCTATCAATACCACAGACAACTACAAAATGACCTGTAACAAAATATCATTTTAGAGTAATGGATAATAACAAATCATGGACAGTTACATATTTTGATAAATAAATAGGCAGGGCAAGGATCATGAGTACTGGTCAAAAAATATCACAGAATATCGGAGAACTTACAACTTACAAACCCTATGGATCGTTTTCTGTTTTATACAACAAGCAAGATTATTTCACTGCTATGGATTGATTGATTAATATTTTACGCTGATTTTTTCACTTATGTGGTAGCGTTCCTCTGGCGAGTATCTGGCAACCAATGGAAAAACCTCCTCAGAAATGTTTAAAGTCTTGTCTCAATAGGACTGGGTGGGAATTGAAACACAGTCCATCTATGGGAAGCTGAGTCAAACCCATCATTGGAACCCACGATTAAAACTTATGCTCACGCTGACTTTACCCGTGGGACAACTGGAAGCAAATCCGTTGTTTCTAATTTAACATGCATGTAGATTTTGATTGGTTCCACCACAAAACTAACACAATCAGAATACGCGTTGTGTAAGAATCTGGGCGGTGTTCAAAAGAAAGATGGACGACTTTAAGGTTTATACTTCAATTCGATAAACGTGTCTCCAAAATTGAGGTACAAAGAAATAGGTAACTTTTGATTGGTGCTACAGTAAAATGGGTGTTCCCAGAAAACTAGGCTACTGAAACAAAAAGGTTCCCACTGACTTCAATGGGTTGACAAGTTTAGTGGGTGATTTTTTTCACCTATACTGTAGATATGTCAAGTTTAGCGGGGGAGGAAACTGACCTATTTGCAAGGACAAACCTTAAAAATAGGGGTATCGGGAGAAAACACACACAGAAATTTATCAGTTTCCGATCGGCCGACCTCCAGTTTAATATGAGAATAACCTTAGCAATGACTTGCCATACAAAACAATTAGTCTAATTAGCCCTTATAATTAAAACATAATTTTCGTTAGGACTTCAGTTTTATAAAATATGTACAGTGTTGGTAAAGAATACCTTGATATGATTGACAGCATCCCCGGAAACAGTTCAGAGAGGGACAAATCTGAAATACAAAGAACATAGTAAGTATGATTTCAATTTCTTTACAAATTGGAAGCCTCATCGGCTCAGTGAAAAAAAGAACCTTCACTCGATTGGTAGCGGGCTCAGATCCCCATCTGGGCCCTGTCTTACGAAGATGGCGTAAAGTTGCGCATAGGCCTACAACATGCACCAGTTGCGACTAGGGCGTAAGTTCTGATAGCTTAAACACTGATTGATGTCCGACGTAAATTCAACAGCTTTGTGAGACAGGGCCCTGGGCCCAGTTCTTTACCTTGAGATCACACCAGATACATTCCAGGAAAGCCCAATCCACCAGGACTATGAGAATATTCTGTCTGTGAATATGTGAGATTATCTCATCCTCTGCTACACTCCTGATCAAAAATACAATCACACATAATTTACCCAATGCTTATTTTAGTAGTTTTACTTGAAGTAAGCTCATGTAAATTGGCTTTCTTAACAAACGTCAGAAAGGCTTAAATTAAAATAAGAGCGTGAAACAAAATATGCATAATTTGAGGCCCAAGGATGTTGCAGGGATCTTGTATAACCTTGTTACAACTTTATGTTTTTTAAATACATGTTTAATCCGTTAAAAGCTTCTAGCCATTTATATTTATGATCACTAAAACACACGAGCACAGGGAAATCTTCTTTTCTAAAATAACCATGGAGACAAGTTTCTAATTGTGTTAAAAAGAGGTATATCATTTAGACTTTTATACATGTACCCCATCATAAATTGTTGTAACAAACCAAACCTATGATATTTCATTAGGTTGATGACTGACACTCACAGGAGCTTAGCCTTGGTCAGTAGAATTTTCTGCAATCATTTTGTAAAACATTGACAATGGTTACGCATCTTAACTATGGCAAGAACATCGGTAGACTGAGATTGAACCCCATAAATTTTGGTCCCCAGCACAGAAAAATCTATGTAACAAACATTTATAGGTTTGCAAAAAAACACTCATCATAAATCTTTTAAACTCAAGTTATGGATAACCCTTAGCGGTTTTGAATTGAGCTCATATATTATTTCTAACTGATCCACGGGGGAACCAGCCAATGATATGATAGTTTGTTATGAAGGACTCCTCAGAATCTGCTGATACGAACTGAAACTAATTGATATTTACCGTTGCTCAACGCAGATTCCAAGAGAGGATGCCTCATCAAATAACTGATTTACTCGACTTTCATCATCGGAGAAATTGCGTGAATAAAAACTCTGCAGAGACAAAAGGCGATGACAATGACATTAAACGTTCGCAATTAACTTCAAGCAAATGTTGGCTTGACACAGCTTACATCCATGCAATACTGGTGCTATACTTTTATTAAAAATACAAATGTTAATCTTGTTAGTGACACCGGGCACGATAATGTACACTATTGTGTAAAAATGTTTTACAGTAATTTTGTTAGGCCTAGAATAAATAAACCGACATTATAATCGTTTATTATATTTTTTTTTTACATTTTGCAAACAAATTTGCCTCATACAAGCCCAAAGCTCACTGGGTCATTTAGTGCTTGCCTTGCCCATCTCCAAACCCTCAATTTGTTATGATGAAACAAAGTGCAAATTTGAGCACCTCATGCAAATTAATAAATACATATAGTTGTAAGGTTTCAAGAGGGAGGAAACCATAGCTTCTGTTTGTACCAGACAACCTAATCAATAAACTTAAAGTGGGAAAAGGGGGGGCAAGAGGGGGGCGGGGGCTAAGAGGGTTTAAAAGTTTAAACCACATCCGACTCGATGATAGGCATACATGATGGTAGGGTATTTTCAAATTGAGCTGGTGATTGCTTGATAGGGGCTTAATGTCGAAACCAACAGTTATGGTGGCAAAAATGCTAACGGACCAAGTAATAACTACATGTACCCACCCACATCTAAATTTTGACATACATGAAAGGCACGGTAGAGTATAGGCCATCATGAAGGCTAAATGTATTTGGCATACTTAAAGGGAAAGAAAATCTAAGCTTTAGACTAGTTTAGATGGAAAGAGTAGAGTTCATTTAGTCCAAAACAACTGTCCAATGTATGTTTTATCCCCTCGTAATTTGAAGGTGGCGTTACAATAGAGAATAAGCTCCATAGGCCATTCACAAGGCCGCCACCATTTTTTCATTAGTTTTATCCAATTATTGTTGAATAAAAATTTAAGTGCGTTATAGAGTAGTCATGTGATGCAATTTAGCCAATGGCTTGGGGCCGCTTGGCTAAGAAATGGCGTGCGGTTGCATACTGACCTATATATTCGGAGACAATCTTCATACTTCAAGTTTGTCTCCATGTTTTTTGGACCTAAATCTACCATTATACATTAGAGAGCGGTAAAAATATGTCATTATTGATCTAAAAATAGTTATACCAACATCACGTCATCCTAAAACGGAAAAATGGCTACACAGATAAGCCACTGAAAGGACATACTTCCGTCTGTTTTTATTAGCTTGAGGGTCACTGGAGGTAATTGACGTGAAATGTTTTAAGTACTATGAAGGTTGTTATCGACGATAATCCCTATGTATTTCTAGAGATTTCCCCTCCTTTAATGTTCATCTGAGCTAGGTCAGCAAACATGGCAATAGGAATGTCACAAATGCCCCCACCCTAAGGGTTTGGGGTACCCACCTTACTTGAATAGGTCTGAATGTCACAAATGCCCCCACCCTTAGGGTTTGAGGTACCCACCTTATTGGAATAGGTCTGGTCCACACCTAGTAATGTTGTACAGTACAAATGTCTGAGTTTATGTACAGACATGAGATGAGCCAAGTCAATCGTCCATACACTAAAAATATACAGGAGAAATAATGAAATAATCCTATCTTTGAATCAAACAATATATCATAAATTGAACTGATTTAAAATCAACATATTAATAGGAAAATGCCATATAAAGTGGCATGAACAGTCAAAATAATGATTGATTAATTGATTGTTTGGTGTTTTATGCCGAGGTCAAGATTATTTCACTTATATGGCGGCGTTGCCAGTTTTATTGTGGGAGGAAATCTATGCCCGGAGGAAACCCACGACCTTCTGGTGGTAACTGGCAACCATCCCACATAGGTCGTTCAAGTGAAAACCCAGTCAGGAAATTTTCAAATTTTTTGGGGGGATTGAGAGGGATTCGAACCCGCGACCCATTGGTGGAAGGCCGTTCGATTTGAGCGCCCAACGCTCTACTAACTGAGTATACAGTATACCTCTTTTTAATATATTTAGAAACTTGTCTCCATGGTTATTTTAGACAAGATTTTCCCTGTGCACTTTTGTTTTAGTGTTCATAAACATATATAGCTGTTTTTAACACAATTATAAACTTGCTTCCATGGTTATTTTAGACAAGAAGATTTTCCCTTTGCCTGTGTGTTTTAGTGTTCATAAACATATATAAAAAGTGTGATCAACTGCAACTGACTTATTTATTCTTCTGTGTATTTACAAGTCTAATAATGATATCTGCCCCCACTCAAACTTACACTAACTTTACATATATGTTTGGTGCTAACCTTCAGTTTTATATGAAATCCTGGAAGAGTTCGCAGGTACTCGTCGAAGGCCAGGGGTTTCCTGCGGGCAATGAGTTCCGTTTCCTCCTAAACCTGGCATTGGCAACATCTCCATATAAGTGAAATAATCTTGAGCGCAACGTAAAACATCAACATATGAAACCCAATTTATTTTTAAAATCTTTTCACTCTACCGCAGGTTACTTACACTATGAAAAATTATCTATTTGGTATAGAAAATTTCATGTCAAGTTTTCAAAATTGTTTTACGTAGGCAAGTCATCATTAAATGACCCATAGATAAAACTTGATACTTGTTGAGAAAAACATCAATGGCCCAAGCATATATAGAACTTGCAAATATCTGTTCGACCTTTGTTTCCGACTCCAGACTTAAACGACCCATGTACGAGAAGGTACAAATGTAAAAGAGTTCACTGACCTCTGACCACATCCCAGGGCCTTCAAGTCCTCGTCATAAACTTGGCTACTGTCTTTACAGAGATAGCTGGGGGAAAAAAGACATAAAAAAGTCCCATGGTGTTAGTAACTGTACATATACTTGGATTGATGTTTTTCGCTGCACTCTTTGACTCTTTATTTGACTTATATCTAGTGGGAGAGGAAACCGGCCTCATTGCTCGGAGGACACCCCCAACCTTCAGCGAGCACCTGGCAACCCTTCCATTTAAAAATTTAAAATTTGTTTTTGGTCTGAGTGTGATTCGTGCCCACGCTGCATTGATGGAAGGTTTGTGTGGGACTGAGGGACGATCATTCTTACCTATGTATCCATGTAGCTAGTAATAGGTTAAGATATCAGACAAGTAATAAGCAATATAATAACAAAAAACCTGGGTTTCCTCCTCAATTAATCTTGGCAACACTGCCATATAACTGAAACAATCTTAAGTGCGGCAAAAACATCAATAAAAAAATATTGATGGTTATTTTAAACAAGTAGATTTTTCGTGTGCCTGTGTGTTTTAGTGTTCATAAATAAAAAATATATATATACATAACCAAAGACTTACTTGAGAACGGTAACAGCGCATGCCAAGCCACAGTCCCACGAATGTTTCTGAACAGTGTTAGCCACGGATATCTCAATTCTGGAGCCGACATCTTTCACATCTAGGAGAGTTGGGAGTGTGATTAATACGATGGCAAAACAAACCGAATTTGTTTCTGTACTGTAAACCAATTGCTTTTGAAGTTTGTAAATTTTAGGATAAATAAGTCTAATACATGTAAATGTCAACAGCAATAGGCTGCCACACAATTGAACACAGATTGGCTGCCACAATGTGTAGATAATCAAGATAATATCATATGTTACATGTATATATAAATAAGCGGAATTATTAACTGCTATATTTTGATTTTAATTAGTCTTTTAGAAAGTGAGTATAACAGTATTTTAGTTATCTTGGGATTACACTTTCTTGAAAATATGGCAGAAATTCTTCTATCGATTTTTGGGTGACACTAGAAAAGGGAATTGAACCGCCGCCATTTTTGTTGAAATACTGATTCCGCTTTCGAGTCTCTTTTTACAGAAGAGTACATCTGATGGGTTATTTAAAAAAACTACACTGAGATAAATTATGGACTTTAAAGTAGGCAGGTCGGGTCAATTTTAATCATCCATAGTTTGTTTCTAAAACCTATACCAAACTATTCCTCACATACATGTAGTTTTAAGATGTAATTAGAATTCCGTTTGACATGTATAATCATATTTACTTAGAAAAATGATATTTAATAAATCAGGGGAGACAACTTTTGTCTCTAAATATAAGCCTTTTCCAAGCATTTTTATGAATGGTAGTTATTTTTCTGTTTAAGCGAAAATGAGCAAACAGGGTCCAGTGAAAGGGCCCTGAAAAAATATACAGACTACACTTTTTGTTTTATTTTTAACTTTTGAGACTCACATTTGCTTTTTAACTTTTATGATGGAATACCTTGTACAACATTTGATGACGTCACCAACCTGCCTATTTAAAGTGGCATGAGCTGTCAAAATGTTGATATTTTGATGTTAAAACAGAATGTTGAAATTATTGGCTAGCGGTAGGGGCCTATAGATTTTCCTCATTCCAACGTCAATCCTTTACTTTTTCGATGGCCTTCAAAGCCTCTTACTGTCATCATGATCAGAAATTATGAAAAAAGTGTGAATTTTGGCAGCTCATGCCACTTTGAGAGTTTACTTTTATTAAGTTTTAAGTTACTTTCTGCCCTCACTTCTAATCTAGGCTTTGCCTATTACATATTAAAGGAGTAAGACCTTTACTTCAGACTTAAGTGAATTAGTGGAATTGAAACACACCGGTATGTAGCGTTATTGACTATTGTGACGCCCGAATGGCGGAACGCTACGGGAGGAAGCCATTTTTAAATTTGCGAAATTAACCATGATTCCACAGGCAATATGGCCGCCTTGTTCGCGGGAAAATGTTCCAACCCACTTTCGATATAGATGGAATGCAACAACCCAAGCCTATAGTTCGACAAAAGGGGAATGGATACTAAGACAGAAAAGGTAGGTCATTCATTTTAACTGTTTAAGGCATTTATTGCATCGATAAACAAATTTTTCGTAGGAAAATAGGGGCCGGAGCTCAGATATCACCCGGCCTGTAACTACGACAAAATGGCGTCCCTTCTACAATGGTGACCACTCCCAGCTGGTTAGACCATTGTTTTCTACAATTAGGGTAACAACAGCTTGCATGTCAAAAGCAACGAAATCTGAACACTCAATAATAGTATTACATTTACTCTGTTATTTGAAGTGAACTTCCTAGAAATTGAAATAATAATACAATTTCTTGATATCCAGAGTAAAAATAATTACCAGCGCTCATCCTCTCTTCATTGGTCAACTCATTGTTTCTGCATCTGACTTGCTGAGGAAATACCAAATATTTAAATAACAGTAAAAATCTGCTACAAATTCTACAAACACTGTAAACAGTTTCCGTTGACAGAACTTGAGAAGTACCGGTACGCATAGAGTTCTCTCCCCTTAACAAAAATACGGGGCTGATTTCACGGACTTGTGTCTGTTTTTTTTCTTTTTCTCACCTCGGTGACATTGCAATATATACACTGAGTATTATACAGGGAGAAGTTTTGGTTCAATCTTTACAATCTCATTGACGAGTACAACATCTATTGCATAGGCTATATTTTGGCCATTGAGTTTGGATATATTTTCAACTGGGCCCCTACGTTACAAATGCGTAGGTCCTACTATAGACTATAGTATACCTGACCGGCAAAGTAAGTAAACCAGCATAGAGACACACGAGTGCGGCTAATAGTATATTAGCTCCGGTATACATGTAGCGTTATTGTGAAGCCCGCTCCCAGCTGGTTAGACCATTGTTTTATATAGGCATAGCTGCATTATTTCTCTGAAATAAAGGTGTTCCTCTGTGATTTAATAATTTCTGACATTTATTGGTCGTCGACCAGGTGCCGACCAATAAACATCCAAACATAAATAATGAGGTAGGCCTACCTGTAGACATGTAATATTAATATTGAATTAGCCTACAGCCACATGGAATTTTAAACGTCTAATAACGATTTCAATTTTCCCTAATTTATCGCATTTATAAATGTATATATTTATATAAGCCCAGTGCCCTACATTGGAACGCGTCTACATGCGTGTCTGCGTATGCAGTGCGTGTGTTTTTTTGTGCGTTTTCATACATCCATATAAGCGTATGTTTCCATCCGTTTTTCCTCTTCCGTCATATCGCCCTGGCATATAAACCCTTCATTGGTGTTAATCCAGTTGGAGGTCGTGGGGCTAATTGACTGAGGTTCACATATTGATCTTCATTTTGGTCGGGCTATACTGGAAGATGTTTAATTCCAGCTTTCAGTTGTCATAACAACTCTTATAACATATAAATATAACGTTGGGAATATGATAAGGGTATTTTTAAATAAATGTGCATGGGATGGATTGATAATTACTTTATAACCGCCAAAGATGCGATTACGCTCACCGTGCGCCTCTTTTTTGACAGAACGGGAGCCGGTACAGTAATTAGGCCAGGGAACACCTCGGAAGATGACGTCAAAACACGGATTTCCCCCATGATTTGCCGTCCGTTATCCGTAAAAATCGCGCAGCGATTCTATACGCATACGCAGACGGACACACATACGCAAACGTACGCATGGATAGGCCCTCTGTTATTTGACATGTGTTTGATTTCATCCGCATACGCACGAATTCACGCACTACGCATACGTATCGAAAATACGCGCACATGGATAGTCAGCTTAACGGACGGCAAATCAGGGGGAAATCCGTGTTTTGATGTCATCTTCCGAGGTGTTCCCTGGCCTAATTACTGTACCGGCTCCCGTTCTGTCAAAAAAAAAAAAAGGCGCACGGTGAGCGTAATCGCATCTTTGGCGGTTATAAAGTAATTATCAATCCACCCCATGCACATTTATTTAAAAATACCCTTTCATCATATTCTCAACGTTATATTTATATGTTATAAGAGTTGTTATGACAACTGAAAGCTGGAATTAAACATCTTCCAGTATAGCCCGACCAAAATAAAGATCAATATGTGAACCTCAGTCAATTAGCCCCACGGCCTCCAACTGGATTAACACCAATGAAGGGTTTATATGCCAGGGCGATATGACGGAAGAGGAAAAACGGATGGAAACATACGCTTATATGGATGTATGAAAACGTACAAAAAACACACGCACTGCATACGCAGACACGCATGCGTATACGCAAATACGCGCACATGGATAGTCAGCTTAAAGGAGGGATATTATTTGGGGTGACCGCTTTACGCTTTGTCATTTGTAGCGGCACGCTTGACTGAACAAACGCACACATGGATAGGTCCTCTATTGTTATATGTGTTTGATTTCATCCGTATACGCACAAATTCACGCACTACGCATACGTATACGTAAATACGCGCACATGGATAGTCAGCTTAAAGTGCGTGAATTCATCCGTTCGACGGACGGCAGATGATGGGGAAATCCGTTTTTTGGCGCCATCTTCTGAGGTATATTCCCTGGCCTAATTCTCGTAGTGGCTCCCGTCCCAAACAAGAGGCACGCAGTGAGCGTAACCACATATTTGGCGGTTATAAATGGCATTGTAATGATAAGATCCTCCCAATATTTCTATTTTTATTATATAATTTGGCAATATAAATCGCATTTCATAGCAGATTTATACACCTGCCGTTTATATGTAACTGTGAGCACTCTATTGTATAACATGGACGCGGGAGCATATGCATTGCACAGAACATCTTGTTATACAATCTGAACGTTAATCATCTATGTAAATAAACTTCCCAGGTGAGAAGTTCACTCGGCATCCGGAGCAAATCTCGGCTGTCTTCGATCGTTTCCGGTCGACTTTGACATGAACGTAAATCCCCGAAGTTAACAATGTGGTTCGCTCGGACCACCCTCGGGAACGTACGTGAGGTTTATAGAAAAGTTCCGAAGATTACTTTAACTATATATGTGTAGTCAGAAGTATTTTGCAATCAATTTCGAACCTTCTGCATGTCTGATACATGGATTTCGCAATTAGAAGTATGAACGCTTTTCCATCAATGCTCGCGGGTTCGAATCACACTCAAACCAAATAAAAAGTCAAGGGTTTCCTCCGGACATAGGGTCCGGTTCCCTCTCCCACTATAGATCTGGCAACCTAATGAAATATCATAGGTTTGGTTTGTTACAACAATTTGAGGTATAAAGGTCTAAATGATATACCTCTTTTTAACACAATTAGAAACTTTTCTCCATGGTTATTTTAGACAAGAAGATTTTCCCTGTGCTCGTGTGTTTTAGTGATCATAAATATAGATCTGGTAATGTGTGGCGTAAAACATCAATCAATCATGCAATCACTTTTTAGGTTTTTATCTTTAGAGCATTTTAAAGAATAGCTTGATTTATAAAGTGCTTCAAATCGGTTAGGGTGCCTCCGTGGCTCAGTAGGTAGAGCTTTGGACGCTTAATCCGAACAGCTTTCCACCAACTGGTCGCGGGTTCAAATCCCACTCAGTCCCCAAAAATATCTGAAAATTTTCTGACTGGGGTTTTAACTCGAACGACATACATGTATGTGGGATGGTTGCCAGTTACCACCGGAAGGTCGTGGGTTTCCTCCGGGCATAGAGGCCGGTTACCTCCCACAATTAAACTGGCAACGCCGCCATATAAGTGAAATAATCTTGAGCGCGGCGTAAAACACCAAACAATCAATCAATCGAGCAATCAATCAATCGATCAATTGATCAAATTTGGTTACCTGCAGATAACCCATGGAAGTTTAGATAATTTCATATTCTATTGCTATTTTAGCAAAATTCTGCTTATTGGTATTGTACAACTTGTGTAGGATGATTTTAAAGGGTATTCTCTACCAAAATGCTGGTGAAACATAATTAGGAAATTAAGTGAAAATCAGATGCTTTTAAATCATACCGGTCTTGGGAATGTAGGTTCAGGTAGGGGTTGGAACTAACTTCCTGCTAAAATAACTAAACATCCATTCAGATTCAATTATTTTGATCACTTTCTCTTTGCGATCACTGAATACTTTTATCATTTAGCCGTTAAAAACTGTTGACGATCAGAATTTATGAAAAAGTTCGATCATTCGAGCCATTTTAGGCCAATGCTAAACCGTTTTTTTTTTTGTTTTTTTTTTACATGAAAACTCTTTTTATATTCCAATGTATAATACATTGCCTTTTTTACCTACATACACATGTTTTGGCATAAAAACGGGTACTTCTAAATACACAAGTAGGAAGTTCGCTGTTTTCCCAATAAGATAATTTCATATGAAGGATATGTTTATCAACATATACAAAAACAAATCATTGAGTAGAAATAACAACGAAACCGTTTCAATTAAAATAGAAGCAATTATATTTATTACAAAAATAAACTTCATAAAAGAAAAAGGGGACCTCAGTTGAACAAATGTAATCATTTACAGATTTGTAAGAAAAAAATTAAGTGTTCATTTCCTTTGAATTTGCTATAGGATATCAGCATAATGTTGTTCCTTCAACATGCCTTGTTTACTGGGGGTTCCCCGAGCGATACGCCGGCCTCTAAAAAGAGGCTAATCGACAAGTTTACTTGCCGCCATCTTTCAAACGCCGTGCCATCCAGGCATCAAGACAGCTCTTCTCTTGTTGGCGTTTCGGATCGGGCAGTGGGGTGCCGGGAAGGGATAATTCGGCTTCATATACATCGGTGAGGTCTGGAGGGCGCCGCACTCCTTTAGCAGCTTTTGGTCGTCTTCGTTTTCCAGGAATTACTTTGGTTTCATAAACGGCCTCACGTTTACCTTGGTTGTAAGGTACATTCACGTTCTCTTCAATGTCTTCCAGACGAAGATCATTGGCCAAGGTAACTGGTGTTGGTCTGGGAGAAGGGAGAAGCTCTGAGGCAGAATGAACTGGAATCAGACTGAGTGGTCGAGAGAAGGGACCAGATTCCGAATCCAGATCGTCTGGATTCTTTGGAGAGACACAGAAGTTAACCAGACTCTCATCATCTTCAATGTCTTCCAGCATCATATTCTCCTTTTGAAATGAGTTCCTGGAAGTGGGTGGGGAATTATTGCTAAATACATTGGTCCTTTTCTCATCAGTAGATAATGGTGTTACAGTTGTGCTCCTCTTTCTATTACAGCGGTTGGAGTTTATCCAATTCACAGAGGGCTTCAAATTCGATATTTTCGGCCGACGCCACGACTTAATGGCCGCTTTGATCCTTTGTCGTTTTGTATTAATCTCCTCGGGAGTGGATCGCACTTTGGATGCAGTACAACCCATGCTTTGTTGTCTGGCTCGTTACACAACCTTCAATCTTGACACAGGCGTCATTGCTGAAGTGACATTTGACGTCTGATTGTGACGTCTTTACTTCACGTCGACATCGTGCCAAAATTCGTGCGTTTCAAAAATAGTGCTACCATTTATTTGCATTTTGCTACCATAGTGGGTCTTCAGAGAAAACACTTTCCCTTTGTAAATTGATTTTCTGAATTGGGCAAGTCATTTTGATGTTATTGGAAATAGGTATTATTTTCCTAAGAGAGATACGTTTTGCGTAGGCATAACAAACGGCGGCGGTGACTTGTCTTACCTTCTTTTGACGTAACAACCGTTACTAGCCATAGCATCGAACTCTCTAACTTGAGAGTAATCTCCCCTTAGAACGTCTTTTCTATAGATATCTTACAATAACAATATATTCAAAGATATATCTATGGTCTTTTCGATCTTGATATCTTACAAATAGATATCTATAGTCTTTTAGCGACTATCCATATTAATGCGTATACGTATACGTGTCTGCGTATGAAGGGCATCTGTGTATTTCCGATCGACCACTTTTCCTTTTACGCTTTTCTTAGAAATTTGAGTTTTGTCCTGGTTCAGTGGACTTCTGCCCTCTGCTGTCTAGGTTACTCTTTTCGTTTAAGTTGCCAGTTTCCCCTAAAATCAGCGTATTGAGGCCCAGTAAAGAAATAATCACTATTTAGCCGAGAAATCTGGGCTCTGCCGAATTTTTTTTTCTCTCCGTGTTCGTCATAAGGCGACAAGACACATTAGCAGCCATATAATACCAGTCGCCGTAAGACCGATAATCCGGGCTAAATCACTATTCAATCACTCCTTCTCGGACGTCCCTTTCTACAGTTTCCATAATTCTACATCCTAGAAGTTGGAAATGATTGGCTGGCTTTCTCATGTGAGTTGTCAAAATGTTGATGTGTTCTTTTTAAAACTAAATCTTTAAATTTTCTGTTATTTTACTAAAGAAGTACAAACAATAAGCTTTTTCGTGAAAATGTTCTCGAGAATGGACTGTTTTGAACTATCTGAATGAATGTTCGTCCCGGTTATTTGTTTACTTTTCGAACCCTATATCGGTTCGCGCAGAACTCTCAGGATTTGCACAGTCTAAAGTGGATGATATAGAATCATTTTGATGAACTTCCAAAAATTACATCAACCAATCAGAATCATTCCTCAGATTCTTCAGCGCATGTCTCCCATGTTTTAGCCGGATTGGAGAGCAGCATGGTCTTTTCCGAGGTCGGTATTTTGTGAAGAGGTAAGATTAATAGTATTGGTATGTAGCCTAATAAATTCTTTCAGAACCAGATGTATATCGCTAAGATGGATTGATGAGGGGGTGGGGGAGGGGGGGGGGGGGGTACATTTCGTTAACTGAAATCATTTTACGCCAGGTGGAACTAAAAGTACGTCAAAAACCATTCTAACTAAACAACAACAAAAAAACACAAAAAAGCCCAGTAAAGTAGTTCTTCAAAATAATTATTTGTAAATGTACATGATATTTTCTACTGTAAATTGACATAATTTAAGGATTCTAAAAACATCTACGCCCGACGTTAGTCCAGTGCAAGGCCAACCTGTCATGGCAACACAAATTCCACTTTACCTCACGACCAGAGCACTGTCTAACAAAGCTGGCGTAAATTTGCACATTTATAGGCCTACAACAAAGATCGGTTGCGTCCTTGGCCCTGTCTTACAAAGCTGGCATAAAGATGCGCATTGACCAACAACACTGATTTACGTCCGTAAACACTTTGAGACTGTCCCCAGATGTAATTTTGGGTGTAGGCCCACACCACGTACGGAGTTCCGCCTCCAGACTTGCGACCATGCTCAAGTTCCTATAATTTAACACACATTAGCGAAACCAGCTTTGGTAGAACGAACCCCTAGTCGCTAGTTTAGTTCTGACAGCCTTTACTTATACCATGGGCTACAAACAAAAAAACTGATCTTATCTAAATTTCGCTTTGGCTTAGTGATTTAGTTTTTTGTAACCTGGTGGTCTGCTGGGGGTTGTCTCTCAACACATTTACGCCCGACGTATTAAAGTCCAATGCAAAGCCTAACTGTCATGGCAACATATACCTTTGACATTACGTTAAGACCTGACGCACAGTTACAACGGGCGTAAAGGTGTTGAGAACCCCCCCCCCCCCCATTGGGTATTTGTCTATCCCAGAGAGTTCGGGACTAATTCTTGACCACATTAAAAATACTTCATTATACTAGCACTTTCGGCCGATTGATGAACACATTTGTCTGTGTCAATTCTCAATCGGCAACTGTTTTTCTTTCAAAAAAGTGAAATAGTGCCCATAGATACAATAGTTATCCAGGGGCCATGTTTTATCACATGACAAGCCCGTTGTTTAAAACCAAGATGGCGGGTTACCATGGTGAGTAACATCTCACATCGGCCATCTATATTCTGCTTTCTGAAAGTAACGAACGAGTCGATTGTCCATAGTTTAAATATATCAGTAATATGCTGCGTTCACAGATAGTCCTTGAACAACACTCCGTAAATTAGTCTCTAATTGATAGAAGTCCAAGTCAACCGGCTTGAAATTCATCATGGCATTTTCATGTAGTTTCTTTTTCCACATTTCTTCTTTATCCATGTTAAGTAAAGCTTCGGTTATAGATTTCTTCATTTCAGCTGAAAATCAAATATAGGATCATGTTTATACAATGGTAACTGTAAGATCTGGACCCTGTTTCACAAAGCGGCGTAGCGTAAGTTTTAACGTAAATGCCTTAGCAACCCATACTGTAGAGATACGTTAGTATGAAAGTTACGCAAAAAATACATCTACGCCGCTTTGTGAAACAGGCTCCCGGGCAATATAGCATTCGAAAGTTAAGACAACTCTTTTAAAGGTTATCCCAAATGTTGGCACATAATTTACTTTAAAACTGTTCTTTAATTTCATATGTTATGGATTCATCTGCTAAGAATACTTGCGAAGATATACTGGGGTTCAAAACCCATCCCCCACGCCCTCTCATAAAATGTCTGTAAATTGGCTGTGACGTCATAGAGGAAGTAGTGTGAGGTGTGTGCCTGTATATTTGCTGTGACGTCATAGAGGAAGTAGTGTGAGGTGTGTGCCTGTATATTTGCTGTGACGTCATAGATGAAGTAGTTTGAGGTGTGTGCCCAGCATAATGCCTGGATACAGCGATATATGGGCACATGTTTTATGTGTGGTCAGCAGCACCATGGTGTGATCGGCTTCAGTCGATATGATTAAGCTAATTCAGTCTGATTTTTGTACCTCTTAGAGCGTCGATTTACATCATAAAAAGATATCAGCTCAAAACACCTAAGAAGTAATTGTATTAGAGATTTAGTAATGTTTTTATACCTGACAGTCGCTTATTGAAGACCACGGGCTGAACTGGCATTGGACCAAGGGAAGTAAGAATGCAAATTTGTTTCTTCAGAGCAGGTGTTTTTCGGAATGCCATCTGGAGCGTGGTGGAATCGATGGATGCTGCATCTACTTTCTTATCCAAAACCATATGAATCGATTTCAAGTTAGAGCCTACAAATATAGAACGTTTTCTTGAATAATTTTATTTCAATTACTTTTCTTTGAAGTGAGTGGGGCCTCCGCGGCTCAGTAGGTAGAGCGTTGGACGCTCAATCCAAACAGCCTTCCACCAATGGGCCGCGGGTTCGAATCCCACTCCGTCCAAAAAATTGGAAAATTTTCTGACTGGTTTTTCACTTGAACGACCTATGTGGGTCGTGGTTTCCTCCGGGCACAGAGCCCGATTTCCTCCCATAATAAAACTGACAACGCCGCCATATAAGTGAAATAATCTTGAGCGCGGCGTAAAACACCAAACAATCAATCAATCTTTGCAATGAGACCTCATCGACGAATGCCGATGAAAAAGCCTGGGTGACATTGCACAAACCGCCGTCTAAAACCACCCCTATAAGATGAGCAAAGCGACAGTTGGCTGACTTGGTGACAGGGATACCCTTGATCTTATCACAAAGGCGTTATTTTCTGGTCGTGATTATTTCACTTATTTCCCAGAGAAGCTTATGTTAATTACAAGACACATTGTAGAAGAAATCTCCTGGCGCTCTATTGAAACCTACAAGCGTTCCATATAACTTGATTGACCTGTAGGGTCAGACAGAAATTACATCAAATCTTTCAATGGCATTTAGAAGTTGGAAGGTTACGATAAGGTGAAGAATTACTTATGGATAACAACTTCTTGGTTTATTGGGTGACGACGTTTCGATGTAGTTGACTTTGATAACGATGTAAGAACTACATCAAAACGTCGTCACCCAATAAACCAAGAAGTTGTTATCCATAAGTAAGTCTTCACCTTATAGAAATTACATCATTGGAAATATGGCGGACATGAATCAATATATACTTAATGTTAGCCAGAGAATGTACCTTTCAAGGAAATTTAGAGGCTGAAAATTGGTGTAAACCAGAAATAAATTTCTTTATGGTAACAGGTAGCCATGTTTCGACCTGTGTGGCATAGGTCTTTATGAAGGGAGAAGGTACAGAATGTACATAATACGCACCCGACTGTTTGACATGGCCAAAGAAGGTTGAGTTAAATCCCATCTTTTTCAGTTCGGCCAGAGCCAAGAGACTTCCACTGAGTGACATGGAATCATTGTACGCCCATTTGTGCCCTTTTAGGTCATGGAATTCTTTATATTTCTCACTGAAAACAAGTAAAAAGATAAAGATTTCCACAAAATGTTGATATTTCTTCGGTTTAATTTTAGGTACAAACTAAGAACTTTCGCTTGATACCAATCTAGTAGATGCGCGGTACGTTTAGATAGTTTACTAAGCGACCAAATCACCTAGATTAAACTCAGAGTTGAATTTTGACCTTTTTTTTGCACACATTTTTGGTTCGTATGCATGGGTTACCGACTTTCCCAATATTGTTTTTGGCAACTCGAGCATACCACTTCAATACACGTTTTTGGTGAAAGGTCTCGAGGTCATTACAAGGAACAACTCAAATTTCACACCCAGGGGTCTATTTCTCAAGATTTTCAAGGGACAAATCTTCAGATTGATTGATTGATGGACGGTTAACCTGGCGGCGTTGCCAGGTTTTGAGGGGTGGAAACCGGACTCTTTGTTCAGAGAAAAGCCCCGGCCTTCAGCGAGTATTAAGCCTACTTGGCATCTCTTCGTCTACATACGTCGATCCAGAAAAATACTAAGAAATTTGGGATTCTGAAAAAAGTGGGATTCGATCCCGAACCGCATCGATAGAAAGTACTGAGGGACTATCGCTCTAACAGACCGAGCACCGAGGCCCCACAACCCTTTAACCACTTTCAAAATGTGAGAGTAGGCCTAATTTGGAATGTTACATAAAACACGAAACTAATCGTCAAAACTATAGGAACATATAGTTCTACACCTTCAAATTCCAATCCAATGGCAACGTAATGCTTGGACAGTTTAATGCATGCCATGGTAGTTCCTGGGAATCAAATGATAAGGGATATAGGCCCTATATCGGGGGCTCAGTTGGCATTGTGATAGTCTCTCAGCTACCGATGGGCCAAGAGTTCAAATCCCACTGACCAAATACAAATTTTAAAAACTCTGAGTGGGTTTTAGCCCTATGTGGAAAAGTTGCAAAGCGCTCGTCGAAGATCAGGGGTTTCCTCCAGACCCCGGTTTCCTACCACAGTATAACCTCGCAACGCCGTGATTTAAGCGAACTAATCTTGAGTGGGCATAAAACATGATATTAGGTTTTAGTCAAGGCAGATCTCGTTTCGCTTTATTTAGGCATTTCAATACTCGTCATGATTCGAATTCATTTAGGCAGAAGTTTTGTAAAGCAGCCTCATTGGTAAACCAGTGTGTCAATGGATGTAGCATAATGGAGGGATATGACACCCTAGGCGCATGGTAACTACATTTAGTACCATACAGAACGTATCAACATTAGTCCGAGTCTGACGTTCGTATTTTGGAAATGGTGTTTGCATTAAAAAAAAAATTGTCATTTAGAAGTCAAAAACCCGGAGCCTGTTTCACAAAGCCGCGTAGCGTCAGTTTTTACCCAATAGCAACGTATCTGTGGGCTGCTATAGAACTTACGTAAAAACTTATGCTACACCGCTTTGTGAAACCACAATTTCGACCGTTCATTTGTGATGTGATGTCATTTGTAGAATAACGTTATTTGTGTTACCAGAGACACATGACGGCGATTTTAGTACGCCAGATACAATTTGACCAATGTGACGTGGCCATTCCACGCATTTTATTTGTGTTACGAGAGACACATGACGGCGATTTTAGTAAGCCAGATACAATTTAACCCATCTGGCGTCTAGAGTTCATTGAAATTTCCTACCTGTTGTCAGCATGAATGATAATGTCCGAATAGTAGATTGGTTGGTTGGCTTTGTTGTTTGGGTGAATGTATACGGGAGCGGCTTTACACAGCTCGATGTGGGGATTGTTCTTATGACGTAAATATTCGAATGCTGAGGCACACATGAAACCTACCATCAATTAATACACAATATTAGCTTATTCCTGATCTAGAATTTATTTTTTTTAAATTTTATATAACAAAGATTGATTGATGTTTTACACCGCACTGAAGATTATTTCACTTATATGGCGGCGTTGCCAGGTTTAGTGGGGGATGAAACCGGGCTCATTGCCCGGAGGAAAACCCCGACCTTCTGCGAGTAGCTGCCAACTCTTACACTTACAGAATTCTAACAAAGAAGCAGGTAAAAGAAACTGGAATTTGTCTGGGTGTTTTCCAGTTCATTTAGTGTATTTTCAAAACATATAGCCCTGAATGCTATTCACCAACAAATGTCTCTATAATTCTGTGTTGTTGGAAAGAAAAAAAAATATTACAATTGACAAATATATGTAAGTATCCCAAATGTAGAAATTTTGATAGACAGGCTGTAATTGCCGTCCAATCCATTTAAAGGGAGAAACTTTTGAACCAGAGGTAATACACTTTGGATACACTTAAAGTGGTATGAGCTGCCAAAATGTTGATATTTTGACGTAAAACAGAATGTTGAAATTATTTGGCTATTTTTCTCAAGACGTATAATTCAGAAGCTTTTTAGTATTTCTAGTCTCGAGAATGTACGATAAAGTATTCTTTTGAACTAACTTTGGCTTAGAATGAATAAATGGTCGTCCCGGTTATTTAAATTTTGTTTACTTTTTTAACACTATTCCGTTTCGTATAGGCAGCATACTATTTTCCTCACTTCCAACGCCTATAATTTAGTTTTCCGATGGCCTTCAACGCCTCTTACTGTCGTGATGATCAGAAATTATGAAAAAAGTTTAAATTTTGACAGCTCATGCCACTTTAATATGCAGAAATAAAGATCATATAAAGAAACTCTTGATGAATAAATACTGGTGCCACGTAACTGATTACTGTTTAAATTACATACCTATATCTACTTCGTCTGAGGTAAAGGGGTCCGGGTGCCTCTCTGCTGGGGGTCCGCTCCATCGAGACTCGTAAATAAGACTGGCGTGTAACTTAAACTTCGCTTCCAGATAGTCTCGTATCATTTCAAAAATTTCGACTGGAATACTGGGCGATAAATACGTTATTAGCCTCAGTTTCGTAATCTCATTGCTCTTGATCGTGTCGCCCATTTTCCGGTACTCCAATTTACCTGACAAAATATAGATAAATAATTGGCATGAGCTGCCAAATATAGGGGAAATTTCGTTTCAACAGAATAACCTAATTTTACGTCATTTTTATCAAAAGGTACAAAATAAGAGATTGATTGATTGATTGTTTGGTGTTTTACGCCGCGCTCAAGATTATTCCACTTATATGGCGGCGTTGCCAGTTTTATTGTGGGAGGAAACCGGGCTCTGTGCCCGGAGGAAACCCACGACCGTCCGCTGGCAACCATCCCACATAGGTCTTTCGAGTGAAAACCCAGTCAGACAATTTTTCAATTTTTGGACGGAGTGGGATTCGAACCCGCGCCCCATTGGCGGAAGGCTGTTCGGATTGAGCGTCCAACGCTCTACCTACTGAGCCACGGAGGTCCCCCTACAAAATAAGAGATCTTGTAGATCTACGTTTACATATAGTTTTATAAGCCACAAAACACCCAAATTGGAATTCCTACATACCGGCTACTTCAATTTTGTCTGCTATTCGTACATGTCTTGGGTTCGCATAGCTTACTGATATTACCGATATTTTTTATTTAAAGCCAATCCTTTTGTTTTTCAAGGTACATATATTTCAAACGCTGAAATTCTTTAGACAATCAAAATCTAGGAAAAAATCAGAATTTTAGCAGCTCATGCCACTTAATAACTTTAAATAACTTACACCAGCAAATACTGCACATGTAGCCTCAACCCGTGACATCAAAGCAGTGTATGGTACGTTAGAGAGTAATGTTGTAGTTATAGAAAATGTTTGAATTGTATACGCGGAACAAAAATGAAAATACATCACAGTTGGACTTTAATAAATGCAAACAATTCGAAAACAAGCATTCCGACATCCGTCATCATCAGGCCGAGAACAGAAATCGCAGTATATGTCTACATATGTAGAACAATTCGAAAATAAGCATTCCTACATCCGTCATCATCAGGCCGAGAACAGAAATCGCAGTATATGTCTACATATGTGGAACAATTCGAAAATAAGCATTCCTACATCCGCCATCATCAGGAGAACAGAAATCGCAGTATATGTCTACATATGTAGAACAATTCGAAAACAAGCATTCCTACATCAGTCATCATCAGACCGAGAACAGAAATCGCAGTATATGTCTACATATGTAGAACAATTCGAAAACAAGCATTCCTACATCCGTCATCATCAGGCCGAGAACAGAAATCGCAGTATATGTCTACATATGTGGAACAATTCGAAAACAAGCATTCCTACATCCGTCATCATCAAGAGAACAGAAATCGCAGTATATGTCTACATATGTAGAACAATTCGAAAACAAGCATTCCTACATCCGTCATCATCAGGAGATCAGAAATAGCAGTATATGTTTACATATGTAGAACAATTCGAAAACAAGCATTCCTACATCCGTCATCATCAGGAGAACATAAATCGCAGTATATGTCTACATATGTAGACTAGGCAGCTGGCTATACCTTGTCAGACAGCATATCCGTATCAAAGTAAAAAAAAGATGCGGATGGCGCTCACCTTTCTATTTCTCCATTGCAATTTTTAATTTTACTTCTTCCGAACCTCTTTTATTCTAATAACAATGATAACAAAAACAGGTGACAAAAATGTAAACAACGTATAATAAGTAACCGAACACCAACCTCAACGTCAGAGATATCACTTAAAGTGGCATGAGCTGCCAAAATGTTGACATTTTGACGTTAAAACAGAATGTTTAAATTATTTGCCATTTTTCTCAATTCAGAAGCTTTTTAGTTCTTCTCGTCTCGTGAATGAACGATAAAGCATTGTTTTGAACCAACTTTGGCTTAGAATGAATGAATAGCCGTCTCGGTTATTTAAATTTTGTTTACTTTTTAAACACATTTTCGGTTCGTACAGGCCACATACTGTATGGATTTTCCTCATTCCAACGCCAATCATTTAGTTTTTCGATGGCCTTCGAAGTCTCTTACTGTCGTGACGATCAGAAATTATGAAAAAAAAGTGTGAATTTTGGCAGCTCATGCCACTTTAAAGTCCCTTATACAATGCACCATGGATCATTGGATGTGCAGAGTTTCGCCTCAGAGTACCTACCTTTCGATCACTTTTACTAAAGCCTCACGATCATCCAATAGCTTACTTTTTCTAGAACAGGTCATGCGTATCACAGGAAGAAAATGTGAATGTGTGAGCAACCCAGTTGCCAGTAGTAGGCGGACAAGTGAACTTAACAGCCTGCCTAACCATAACATGTACTAGTCTGGTCTCTTTGATCCTCTCGCCGCAAAAGCAAATCTTTATTTAGGACAGGCCCAGCTCCTTCCAACCTAGTTGAAGTTCTTCAAACTCTGTTGCCAAAATATATTGGCAAACAGACCCATCATCAATATCTTTTAGCAACAGAATTTGAAGAACTTCAACTACTTCCAACCACGATGGACTATGTATTTAAAATGGTCTATAAAGTTTAACTATATAAGTTCTAACAGTTAGATATATCACCCTGTGTTATACGGTAGACCTAGTTTAATTTTGCCGAACTTATGTGGGTTATATTACATATATTGGTATAGGCCTATGTAATATAACCACAAGTTCGGTAAAATTGAACTACGGTAGACCTAGCAGCACTCATGTGTCTCTTTCCTGTGTTACTTACTTGCCGGTCAGGAAGAACGGTAGACCTACTTAGTACTAAAATAGTGGACAAAAGTAGGCCTACATACATAACATTTTGACTCGTGTCCTCGGCAAATCTCAACCCCAAAGGTGCAGGAATTGCCTATAGGGAAAATGGAACACATCGGACAGACACTACCTACCCGGTAAAAATATCTGTGTCAGAACTGGCCGGTCAGGAAGATATGTCAGAACTAGAGATACACGTCTTAATTATAGAAATTGGCTATACGTATATATTATACTTTTAGGTGTATTATTACTTAGGCCTACCCCAGTACGTTATATTTATAATTTTTAAGCAACCATATAGACCTTCTTAAGATTTTAGAATTTAAAAAGGAAAACTAATTGCACTAACCAGTATATCAGAGAGACACGCTGCGAGTAGCCAAACCAAGACCGAATATAGGCCTACCCAGGCTTTATGCCTATGTATCGTCGATCCAGGATATTAACTTTTGTCAACTGATATAAATGAACCGTCTCGTCTGATACCCCGACCTTGACCGTTTACGTCATTTTAGAAGTACCGGTATGACAGTATTGTGTCGATCAGCTGTTTCCCACGTGTAAATTTCAGCTATTTACATCATTCGATAAGCAGCCATTGCGGTCCGTTCTATTGTGTAAACACATGTCACCTTCCTGCGCTCTAAATGGTCGTCCAACACTAAACGGAAGATTCACGAGTTAACATACAGTCTGTGCGAAGTCTCGCGTGGATGAATTCTTTTACTGATTCACGAGTAGGCTCTGAGTTTTACAACCTGGCAAGGCGGCAGGCGGCTGGTTCTACTTAACTACATGTACTCAACCGACACTCGCATATGGTCTAGCGGGTTGCGTTTATGATTAATTGTTTGATGTTTTACGCCTCAATCAAGATTATTTCACTTATATGGCGGCTTTGCCAGGTTTAGTGGGGGGGGGGGGGGGGCTCATTTTCCGGATTGATTGATTGTTTAGTGTTTTACGCCGCGCTCAAGATTATTTCACTTATATGGCGGCGTTGCCAGTTTTATTGTGGGAGGAAACCGGACTCTGTGCCCGGAGGAAACCCACGACCTTCCGCTGGTAGCCTAACTGGCAACCATCCCACATAGGTCGTTCAAGTGAATACCCAGTCAGAAAATTTTCCAATTTTTGGACTGAGTGGGATTCGAACCCGCGACCCATTGGTGGAAGGCTGTTCGGATTGAGCGTCCAACGCTCTACCTACTGAGCCACGGAGGCCCCCATTTTCCGGAAGAAACCCTCGACCTTCGGCGAGTACCTGGCAACTCTTCCACGTACGGCAACCGAGTGAAAAATCCACTCAGAAAATTTTTCAATTTTTATTTTGTCTAAGCTTGATTCGAACCCGCGCCTCATCGATTGAAGGACTGAGAGACGATCACTGTAACCCATTGGACCACCGAGGTTGCGTTTATGTAAAAAATGTATATTACAGAAGAAGCATGGAAGGTGTGTCAGTGTGATTTAAATTAAAAACGATTTTAGTATGAAGCCGTTAAAGTGGCATGAGCTGCCAAAATTCACACTTTTTTCATAATTTCTGATCGTCACGACAGGGAGAGACTTTGGAGGCCATCGAAAAACTAAATGATTGGCGTTGAATTGAGGAAAATCCATACAGTAATATGTGGCCTCTACGAATCGAAAAAGTGTCTGAAAAGTAAACAAAATTTAAATAACCGGGACGACCATTCATTCATTCTAAGCCAAAGTTAGTTCAAAACAATGCTTTATCATACATTTTCGAGACTAGAAGCACTAAAAAGCTTCTGAATTATACGTCTTGAGAAAAATATTTCAACATTCTTTTTTAACGTCAAAATATTAACATTTTGACAGCTCATGCCACTTTAAAAAAGATATTAGTTTTAATATTTTGTTAGCTCATGCCACTTTAAAAAGATATTAGTATGAAACCGTTAAAGAAGCCAGTAAACTTTAAAAATAAGGCTGTACACAAGATATATTATGGCATACGTGCGAACGGTTTAGTTTCCCCTTTTTTACTGCTACATAGTGTGTATAAGTCTACTTTCACTGCATTGATTTTGAAGTCTGCCTAACCCCATCTATAACTCGGTTCAAATGAACAGCTGGTCATTTTGTAGATGCTTACCTGTAGGAGACGCGACATCAGATGGTCTTCAGCGACTGGATGAACTTGTGAAGGAGTGATTGGATGGACTTAATTGTGGGTGGACTTGTGGGAGAGGGACTGGGTGGACTTGTGGGAGAGGGACTGGGTGGAGTTGTGGGAGAGGGACTGGATGGACTTGTGGGAGAGGGACTGGGTGGACTTGTGGGAGAGGGACTGGATGGACTTGTGGGAGAGGGACTGGGTGGACTTGCGGGAGAGGGACTGGATGGACTTGTGGGAGAGGGACTGGGTGGAGTTGTGTGGGAGGGACTGGGTGGACGTGTGGGAGAGGGACTGGATGGACTTGTGGGAGAGGGACTGGGTGGAGTTGTGTGGGAGGGACTGGGTGGACTTGTGGGAGAGGGACTGGGTGGACTTGTGGGAGAGGGACTGGATGGACTTGTGGGAGAGGGACTGGATGGACTTGTGGGAGAGGGACTGGGTGGAGTTGTGGGAGAGGGACTGGATGGACTTGTGGGAGAGGGACTGGGTGGAGTTGTGTGGGAGGGACTGGGTGGACTTGTGGGAGAGGGACTGGGTGGAGTTGTGGGAGAGGGACTGGGTGGACGTGTGGGAGAGGGACTGGATGGACTTGTGGGAGAGGGACTGGGTGGAGTTGTGTGGGAGGGACTGGGTGGACTTGTGGGAGAGGGACTGGGTGGACTTGTGGGAGAGGGACTGGATGGACTTGTGGGAGAGGGACTGGATGGACTTGTGGGAGAGGGACTGGGTGGACTTGTGGGAGAGGGACTGGGTGGACTTGTGGGAGAGGGACTGGATGGACTTGTGGGAGAGGGACTGGATGGACTTGTGGGAGAGGGACTGGGTGGAGTTGTGGGAGAGGGACTGGGTGGACTTGTGGGAGAGGGACTGGATGGAGTTGTGGGAGAGGTACTGGATGGACTTGTGGGAGAGGGACTGGATGGACTTGTGGGAGAGGGACTGGATGGACTTGTGGGAGAGGGACTGGGTGGACTTGTGGGAGAGGGACTGGGTGGACTTGTGGGAGAGGGACTGGATGGACTTGTGGGAGAGGGACTGGATGGACTTGTGGGAGAGGGACTGGGTGGAGTTGTGGGAGAGGGACTGGGTGGACTTGTGGGAGAGGGACTGGATGGAGTTGTGGGAGAGGTACTGGATGGACTTGTGGGAGAGGGACTGGATGGAGTTGTGGGAGAGGGACTGGATGGACTTGTGGGAGAGGGACTGGGTGGACTTGTGGGAGAGGGACTGGATGGACTTGTGGGAGAGGGACTGGGTGGACTTGCGGGAGAGGGACTGGATGGACTTGTGGGAGAGGGACTGGGTGGAGTTGTGTGGGAGGGACTGGGTGGACGTGTGGGAGAGGGACTGGATGGACTTGTGGGAGAGGGACTGGGTGGAGTTGTGTGGGAGGGACTGGGTGGACTTGTGGGAGAGGGACTGGGTGGACTTGTGGGAGAGGGACTGGATGGACTTGTGGGAGAGGGACTGGATGGACTTGTGGGAGAGGGACTGGGTGGAGTTGTGGGAGAGGGACTGGATGGACTTGTGGGAGAGGGACTGGGTGGAGTTGTGTGGGAGGGACTGGGTGGACTTGTGGGAGAGGGACTGGATGGACTTGTGGGAGAGGGACTGGGTGGAGTTGTGTGGGAGGGACTGGGTGGACTTGTGGGAGAGGGACTGGGTGGACTTGTGGGAGAGGGACTGGATGGACTTGTGGGAGAGGGACTGGATGGACTTGTGGGAGAGGGACTGGGTGGACTTGTGGGAGAGGGACTGGGTGGACTTGTGGGAGAGGGACTGGATGGACTTGTGGGAGAGGGACTGGATGGACTTGTGGGAGAGGGACTGGGTGGAGTTGTGGGAGAGGGACTGGATGGACTTGTGGGAGAGGGACTGGGTGGAGTTGTGTGGGAGGGACTGGGTGGACTTGTGGGAGAGGGACTGGGTGGACTTGTGGGAGAGGGACTGGATGGACTTGTGGGAGAGGGACTGGATGGACTTGCGGGAGAGGGACTGGATGGACTTGTGGGAGAGGGACTGGATGGACTTGTGGGAGAGGGACTGGATGGACTTGTGGGAGAGGGACTGGGTGGACTTGTGGGAGAGGGACTGGGTGGAGTTGTGGGAGAGGGACTGGGTGGACTTGTGGGAGAGGGACTGGATGGACTTGTGGGAGAGGGACTGGATGGACTTGTGGGAGAGGTACTGGATGGAGTTGTGGGAGAGGGACTGGGTGGACTTGTGGGAGAGGGACTGGGTGGACTTGTGTGGGAGGGACTGGGTGGAGTTGTGGGAGAGGGACTGGGTGGACTTGTGGGAGAGGGACTGGGTGGAGTTGTGGGAGAGGGACTGGATGGACTTATGGGGGAGGGACTGGGTGGAGTTGTGGGAGAGGGACTGGATGGACTTATGGGGGAGGGACTGGGTGGACTTGTGGGAGAGGGACTGGATGGAGTTGTGGGAGAGGGACTGGATGGACTTGTGGGAGAGGGACTGGATGGAGTTGTGGGAGAGGGACTGGGTGGACTTGTGGGAGAGGGACTGGATGGACTTGTGGGAGAGGTACTGGATGGAGTTGTGGGAGAGGGACTGGGTGGACTTGTGGGAGAGGGACTGGGTGGACTTGTGTGGGAGGGACTGGGTGGAGTTGTGGGAGAGGGACTGGGTGGACTTGTGGGAGAGGGACTGGGTGGAGTTGTGGGAGAGGGACTGGATGGACTTATGGGGGAGGGACTGGGTGGAGTTGTGGGAGAGGGACTGGGTGGACTTGTGGGAGAGGGACTGGGTGGACTTGTGGGAGAGGGACTGGGTGGAGTTGTGGGAGAGGGACTGGGTGGACTTGTGGTGGAGGGACTGGATGGACTTGTGGGAGAGGGACTGGATGGACTTGTGGGAGAGGTACTGGGTGGAATGGTGGGAGAGGGACTGGGTGGACTTGTGGGGGAGGGACTGGGTGGACTTAATTGTGGGAGAGGGACTGGATGGACTTATGGGGGAGGGACTGGGTGGACTTGTGGTGGAGGGACTGGGTGGACTTGTGGTGGAGGGACTGGGTGGACTTGTGGGAGAGTGACTTGTGGGCTTGTGGGAATGTGACTGCGTAGAGAATGGGTAATTGGCTGGATTTTACACTTGATTAAAGTGTGCAAGAGCTGCCAAAATTCAAACTTTTTTCATAATTTCTGATCGTCACGACAGTAAGAGGCTTTGAAGGCCATCGAAAAACTAAATGATTGGCGTTGGAAGGAGGAAAATCCATACAGTATCCATGCATTCATCTTTTAATTTAGTGGTGGCTTGGTCGAGTTGTAGAGGAGAGATGTTGAAAGTTTATAGAGATTCCAGGGTTGATGTGAATAATGCCTGTTAAGACAATTAACTTAGCACAAAGCAGGCACCATAAAAGCAAACACGTAAACGAGACAGATCTTTTTCGTGGTGACCTTTTTCCTACTTCAAAATCTAAAAGTTTACCCACTGATCAATCGTGCCCACATGCTTACCTCCCCTTCGCTTCAGAACTAAGCATGTGGCTAATGGCGGGACATCTTAGACATGGGAAAACCCACGAGAGATGGGAAATGGTTATAACCGAACAACTTGTAAAATTAACTGTCCCATACCTCCCAAAACCCACTCTTAAAAGAGAATACATCCAATGAGCATGGTTTTTATGTCTGAAAGGGACAGAAACCGTTGAAAGCCGTTTAAAAAATAGTTCCTGACGTCATTTGTCAACACAAAACATGGCGACGATTCCAAAGACTGGCCTGAGTGGTCGTTCACAACTGTTTACTAGCTAAACATTCCTTAAAATTACGACCAGAAACCAGGGACTATTCGGGCAAGTGTATAATTTTTATCTGCTGAGATTTATAGCGTTTGCATCCAGCACTAAGGCATCCAGGTAAACTCATTTTACTTTCAATTGTATTTTGCGGTTAGGCGCAGACAGTACGGTCGGTAGTTGTAGCCAGTACTACTCTGCCTGTACAGGCCATTCCAGCCAGGCAGGTTCATGCTTCAGTCAGCCCCTGCGTCCAGTGCCTGAATGTTCGTTGTCATGCTGTTTGTTTGTATGTACCCCACATATGTCGCACAAAATCTTTCTTTATATTTTGCTGGTACATTTTTTTCTTTGGGAATTGATTATATGTAGTATGATTTTATTTTAACTAGTAATACAGTATTTAGAACAAGGGTAAACTAATTTGGCATGAGCTGCAAAATATTGATATTTCATGGATGAAACAATACTAGGAAATTACCAGTTATTGTTTCCCTCAGGAATTCAAATTAGATTATCTGCTAAAGTGGTGTAAATAAGTTACTTAGGCCTATTTGAATGAAATTATATACATCCCTGTTATTTAAATTTTGTTTACAGTTTTCATATAAACATTGCTTCATACAGCTAAATGCATATTATTTCTTTCAATGTCTTTTATAATGGGTTGTCGATGTACTCTAAACTCCCAAAACTGTTACTGTTAGCAAAAAAACAGCAACTTTGGATGCTCATGCCATTTCCAAAAAAAAAAAAAATTTAGGAAAATAATCTCTTCACGTACATATATTGGCTGGGAGGTGAATATAATATAATAATAGCATATTATAACTATTCAATAAAGAGGGACAGTGAATAACAGTTAATACATTGGAGAGCTAAATATATTATATCAATATTGAAAAAAAAATTAGTGAAACTATTTTTTTTTTCAAATACATAAAGCTATGGGGAAAAAAAATAAAATATAGACTTGCATTTTGAAAAAAAAATATTTATAACTTTTATAGGATTTTGTGTTCAATAATTATAGTTAATAATGATATTGTCATTAATTTGTTATTAAACAACATATTTTTTTGTTTCAGATTAAGCTGTTTTTCACTGCAGTAAAATCCTATCTGTCATGTCATTATGGTTCATGCAAAATAAAAAATGAGGATGTGCAGAAACACTAGAGGGTGTCAAGAATGATCTGAAAACATTGAATATACATTGAACTATGTTACCATGTGCTCAACATATCAGGCTGGGGAACATTACCAAGATTTCGACATGCAAGTTAATTTGCACATTGATTGATGCCGTGGATTTCTTTATTTATTTTGTAAAAATTGGACAAAATATATACTGGTACAGAAACTTGGATTAATCAAAAATAGAAAAAGGGCGTCATTTACGTTTTCATTCATCAGAACGTGTTTGCCCATTTTGCCCAGGTATCCTAGTAGATGAGTATCATTTCATAATTGCATGTTCAGATTATAAAGATTTACGTACCCCTTTATTTTCCCAAATCATTAATATTTGTCCTATATTTAGTACTTTAAATGATCATGAAAAGTTAATTTTCACCTTACTTAACAATATACCTGCTATTAATTCAATAATCTATATGTTTCTGCATTCTCTTAGTTAACTTAATGATGTTGCTCTTTTTAAATTGATGTACACTGCCTTTCACTTATTGTTTTGTACAGTAAAACTGAATTGAATATAAGCCAATTAGAAAATAAGATAGCTTTTTGAATAACCTTTAAAGTTTCAAGAGACATTTCTTCTTTAACAGAATCTAATGTGTAATTTTCAGATTTGAGAACCCTTTATAGATATGCTGTTACCAAATTAGTTATGTCACATTGTCCTGTATAAATATATATATAATGTTATAATCTATTACAATCAATGCATATCTGTTCAATTCTAGAGCAGTTTTGTTTTCTGTTGATGGTGGGAGAAAGGGGAGTGGGTTCCTTGGGGTACATATAGTTGTGTAGAGAGATAAAGTGTCTCACTCCGATGCGCCCCAAGCCTTCCATCCATGGGCCTCCGGTTCGAATCCAACTCAGTTAAAATAATAAAAATGGAGAAACAAAATGAGAGGGTTTTCAATATATATGATCATGCAAGCACCTGAAACGTCAGATGTTTCCATGAGGCAAAAAAGCCTGGCTTCCTCATCAAACACTGCACCTCGCAATAATGAAATTAAATAATTCAGACCGTCATAGAGGTTGAACATCAATCACCAAGTGGAAGGTCAGGATTTCACATTTCTAGCCCCTTAATAATTGAAATAAGTCTTGGATTAGTGGGTAGGATAAACAAATTCAATGGTCAATCCACTCAAATTTGTTTGGGAAAGATAACTTATTTTACATATAGGCCCTACCTAACAAGAATTTATTTCCATGTTACTTTTCTACTTCATTTATCCTTAACACAAAGTTAAAACCAGTCAATGAAGTACATTTTTGTCAGTTCTTATTTATGGTGCCAGTTACACTTTAAGTGCTCAAATTACCAACTTGAAGGTCCTATTTGTCAGGCTTACTGTAATTATGAATTTATAAATTTAAATATCTACCTCGATCTTTCCATTCTGATTTTTTCTGGCTGTTCAACCAACAGCTGAATACCAGATTATTAAATAATAAGACAAAGCATTTACCGCAGTGAATTGTGGTAGGGTAGGCTATATACTCTACTGTCTACACACCTCACTGTCTGTCTCACAGACACTTTACACGTGTTCAACTGCAAGAGATCTGTCTTAGTATGTGTCTTTGTAAAATTGATTTTACTCTTGAAAAAGCAAAATCATAAATCTAAAGTCAGTTACAAACATTCTTAGAAATTTATTTTTTTCTAATGGCTTTCGCGTCCAGCGAAAATCTTTATTATACAGCCAAGCTACAATATCAACTTAATCGGCTGTGGGCCACGTGTTTGTTTATAGGTCAAAGAAGTTCTCGCGGCGGTGTGGTGTGGCTGAGATCAATCCGCTTACATGGACTCTCTAATATGGCTTCCGTATGGCTGAGAGGTTAAGTCTCGCATGCGAAGATTAACTTCTCTGTTTAGATTGCCCACTGATCAATGTAGTCGCTCACACAGAATTATCTACCCTTGTGAACTCCTTTAAAACGGAGGTAAAATAGTGTATCCACTTTCTTTTTGGCTGTTCGTCGGCAAGCGTTTTGACATTGAGAAAATGTTTGGTGTTGGGATGGAGCTCTTGTGTTTAGCAGGGGATGTTGCCGCCGTTGCTATATTTTATAGACTGTACAAGCAGTGTCAAGAGACGGTCCTTCAGATTAAAGTACGTCTGTCCAATGATAGTTGATACCCTAATCTAATCAGGTTGGGGAAAGTCGCCGATCGGTGGGTAATTTAATCCGTAAATAGTACGTAGTCCCACCTCTTCCTGTTTTACTTACAGCCGCTTTGCCCCCAAAGAAATTTCAACTGCTTCATTCTCAGGCGAAATTGAGTTTCAAGGTAGAACTAGTTATTCGCAACAAGCTTGGAAAATGCACTGCTGTCGCATCTCCATCCTGAAGTGGGGTGAAGTGGCTATTTACCCACTGACAGATGGACGATCCGCCATGAGCGACTTTCAACCTGATAATCAGTGTTCATATTAATAATCAGGATCTGATGATAATAATACAACTTATACAATACAAGTTACTGATTTGAGAATATCCAAACTACTAGTCCCAGGTCACGTACTACTGCCATGTCTGCTGTATACGGGCAGTATAGTGCTGGCCAGCACATCAATATACTGTACACATTGGCCACAGAAAATACATATTTTCATCTACGTATAACTAGTTCGTTCTGGCTTTGAAATAAAATAAATATGTCGAAAGAATTTGTGTTTTAGATTTAAATATCCATTTATCTCACCTGCCTTTAGATTTCACCTCCAACACACATTTTAAACATTCACCCTTTCCTCGTATCTTCCTGACTGGCAAAGTAAGTTAAACAGGATGAGACACATGTGTGTGGCTACCTTTCCCCGTTGATTTATTCGTAAATCTGCTTAATCCCTTTCGCTAAATTTCAAACTCTCTTCTGAACAATGCCAAGGAGAACCCTGATCCGCAGTAAGCGCGAGAATTTCCAACTGATCTAAAAACAAATATTTTTAGATCAGTGGATTTACCCCCAGGCTGAACGATTTGACGCCACCGGCGGAATCCTTGCATCTAAAAATAAAATACTGAATTTGACTTTGAAGAAAACGCTTAAGTTTATGGCCTCAAAAATGTTGACAACTACCGGTATGCAACTCTGATGTATCGGCATGTTGATGTAATATGAAATATACAGGGTTTCCATGAAACTGGTTTGATCCAATTCAAAGTACCGGGTATGTATTCAGTGTGAGGTGGGATAATTTACCATTCTGGGTAGTTTAAAGTGGCATGAACTGCCAAAATTCACACTTTTTTCATAATTTCTGATCACCTTGACAGTAAGGGGCTTTGAAGGCCATCGAAAAACTAAATGATTAGCGTTAGAATGAGGACAATCCATACAGTATGTGGTCTATACGAGAAACAAAATTTAAATAACCGGGACGACCATTCATTCATTCCAAGCAAAAGTTAGTTCAAAACAATACTTTGTCGTACATTTTCCAGACTTGAAGCACTAATTATACGTCTTTAGAAAAATAGCCAATAATTTCAACATTCTGATTTAACGTCAAAATATCAACATTTTGGCAGCTCATGCCACTTTAAATACTATTTTCATGGCCTTTTTTTGTACCACATGGCAGAAGGTCTCTGGACTTTACCGACATATGTTTAGAGAATTCAAGGCAAAGCAAATGTTGGTATAATATACAATATTAACCATAATTCTCACCTTTTTGAATGTCTGTGATTTTGCAATAAATGAAAGGTTCATGAATTTTGTTTTTGTCTCTTTACAGACTGCTCCATCAATCAGCTGTGGTTCTGAATTGGATAAACTGTTAGAGAAAAATGAGGGTATGATAGGGTATTGTTGTCTGAAGGGAGTTGTCTCCCCTGCTGGTCGTGCCTTGAAGAGTCAGTACGATCACGATGTTACCGGAGTTATTCAGAAACTGGTTATGGTGGAACATAAGTCAAAGCGCACTCAAGGATTTTGGTTCGTGGCTAATTTTTTATTATACTTTTTAAGATTAAGTGACACGAACTGCCAAAATTGGCCAAAAATTATTATTGTCAAGACAAGAAGAGGGCTTGAAGGTTGGAGGTCATCGGGAAACTAAATAATTGATGTTAATGGAATAAGGAAAATCCATACAGTGTGTGGCCCATGCAAACCAAAATGTTGTTTAAACAGTTAACAGTATTTAAAAAAAACGGGACAAACGTTTATTCATTTTATGTCCAAATTAGTTCGAAACATTGCTTAATCGGACATTGTCAAGATTAATATAATTAAAAGCTTCTGCTTTGGGTTAGATTTAAATCTTTTATTTTACATATTTGTGTTTAGAGTGTTTACAGGAGCGACATTTCATGATTCCTCAATTCTTGTTCACCCTCTGATCTTGAATTTGATTTAAATCTTTTATTTTACATATTTGTGTTCGGAGTGTTAACAGGAGCGACATTTCATTAATTCCTTGAGCCGCCATGGCTCAGTAGGTAGAGTGTTGGACGTTCCATCCGAAGAGCCTTCCACCAATGGGTGGCGAGTTTAAATCCCACTCACTCCAAAAAAAAATTGGATAATTTTGGGGGTTTTCACTTGAACAACCTATGTGGGATGTTTGCCAGTTACCACCGAAAGGTCGTGGGTTTCCTCCGGGCATAGACCCCGGTGTCCTCCCACAATAAAAATGGCAACTCCGACATATAAGTGAAATAATCTTGAGCGCGGCGTAAAACACCAAACAATCAATCAATCAATCAATCAATCATTAATTCCTCAGTTCTTGTTCACTCTCTGATCTTAAATTTGATTGAAATCTTTTATTTTACATATTTGTATTCACAGGGCTGATGTAAAGAAGATATTACGTAACACAGTCAATACTGTACCATTTTTCCTGTCCTTACCGACAACTCCGGATTCTAGGGCATCAAAGAGTCATAACGTATACGTTATGGATCCTACTTCTGCGGATATGCTATTGGACAACCTGAGAGAGACACATGATAAGTTTGAGTCTCAATCCAGTAGTCTGTTAAGTCGTGGTCTGGACAGGTTATTTGGGGACGTGACTCAAGGCATCCAAGAAACGGAGCACATGTTGCCTGTAGGAGCTACCTTACTAGGCCTTGGTAAGGTTGTCGTTGATTCTTCCAAAGTTAGACTTTTACCCCCAACGTCAGGTGCACGATATATCCTTACGCCACTCAGCAAGAGAGAAGTTCTTAAACGGTTAGAATCCAAAAGTACAATTTATAAGACCTTGATAGGTGTTTTTGGCGTTGTCGGTGTTGTAATTTTTGTCTGGTGGAGTAGAAAGCTTATAAAGACCTGGAAGGAACAGCGAGAAATTGCTCGTCAAGAACTTGAGATTGAACAAGCTCGCCTACACAGGATCTCACAACAAAGACGTACAAGTAGTGCTGACGAGGAATCGCAAAATGAGTCTGCAAGAAATTCAGAGCTAAACGCGGCGAGTAAGTGTGTGATTTGTTTAACGGAGAATAGAGAGGTGATTATTTTGAACTGTGGGCATATTTGTGTCTGTGCCAACTGTGCCCAAGCCTTACCATTGCCGAGGAAATGTCCTATTTGTCGGGCTATAGTGGATAGAATTCTACCCGTTTATAATGTTTAAAATGAAATGAGCTGCCAAAATGTCGATATTTTTTTATTAAATCAGTATTTTTTAAATTCTCAGCTGTTTTGTTTACATACTAATTAGATGCCTTGTTAGTGTTTTAAATTAAATAAACATTCGTCTTGGTTAATTAAATTCTGTTTATTTGGCGAACAATTGACCGATTGCTTGATGACGTCACTTCGAATTTACGGGCAAAGCATTTCAGGAGATTGAGGGAAGTTAAAGTAATGTTAAAATTTGGCGGAAGAAATAATACTGTATCGAGAAGAAGACATAAAATACTTTAAAAAAAACAGGTTATGTCATCAATGTTTTCCAAAAAAGCGACATCTTGCTAACAACCAATAAACAAAATGGCGAACTGAGGTACATTTTACCCATAAAGCTTTGCGTAAATCTATGTGACGTCATCAGGCTCGGCGGTAATTGGAATTCATTGAAAGAATATGAATTTTGCCAGCTCATTAGAGACATCGATGCCAAGGGTATTTCATTTATCACTTAATTAGACTGAACATCACACAAGCAGTGTTTAAATTAAAGGGTTTATTTAAGTGGCATGAGCTGCCAAATATGGGAAAAATTTAGTTGAAACCAAAGCAGCTAATTGTTCGTCATTTCTACCAGAAAGTACGAAATTTTCAAATAATTTCCATTGATATGAAACTCAGACATCTACTTTTAGATAGTTTTAAAAGGAAAAAAAAAAAATATATATATATATACTCGCGCATCCTGGCCATTTGAATTGTGTCCGTTATTTGCACGGTTTGTATGGTCTACTGGCTTTACTTATATTTTTTTATTTCAATTTCAATCATTTAGTTTTTCAAGGTACTAACTTTTAATGGTCTCTTGACAGTAATGATTTATGTAAAAATTCTGAATTGGCAACTCATGCCACTTTACGCCAATGTTAAAATTTAAAATGGCAAGAGCTGCCAAAATTAGGATTATTTTTCATAATTTTCGATTGCCAAGAAAGGTTCAGCATTTGAGGTACCTTTGGCTTAAAAAGTAAAGGTTTGTCATTGATTGTAATAAAAAGTAGACCCAGCAACATTTACAAACCGAGATTATGTCTTAATAATATATTTATGAACACTAAAACACGGGCACAGGGAAAATCTTCTTGTCTAAAATAACCATGGATATAATGTAAATGGCCAGGCTATATGCATAGGCTACATTTTGTGGATTTTTGTTGCTTATAAAACTACTTATAGTATATGTCCATTGTCCATTAGTATCCGTAAACAGCTCTTATTTTGTATTTGAGAAAAAAATGGCAAACAATTCCGTTTTAATGAAATTGCCCCTTTGTTTGGCAGCTCAAGTCATATATTTAAGCTGTTTTGTAAAATTTTAAGCAATCAAAAACTAGACCATAAAAAGCCCTTTGACCTAATCCTAGTTATATTGATTAAGTTAATGCCTATAAATGTTAATTAATTTTGTTACATCTATGAATTATATTTGTTTTACGGTTACACTGTACATATAAACTTGTTGTTGACATATCATTTAATATAGATTATTTTTACAACGTACAGCTGCATGGAAGTAGTTGCTCTTCTGTTTTAATAGTGCACTTCGAAATGCCATTGGGGCCTCGGTGGTTCAGTCCAGTGAGTTAGAGTGTTCATCCCTCAGTCCCACAGACCTTCCATTGATGCGGCGCAGGTTCGAATCACACTCCAAGTATAAATTGAAAAAATTTTGAGTGGATTTTTCACTTGCCGTATGTGGAAGAGTTGGCAGGTACTCGTTGAAGGTTGGGGTTTCCAAGCAATGAGCCCGGTTTCCTCCCCCACTAAATCTGCAACGCCGCCATATAAGTGAAATAATCTTGAGTGCGGTGTAAAACATCAATCAATCAATCAAAATGCCATCTGGCATTGGTCGGCAGATAAATGAGATTAAGGTTAATTGATTGATCGATTGATGTTTACGGCCACACTCAAAATTATTTCACTTACATGTTGTCAGGTTTTGTTAGGAGGAAAGTGGATCAAAAGACATTTCTGGGATAGCTTTGTTCAAGAAATTGTGCTCTTTGAAATGACGATATTCTTGAATAATCGTCCTTCCCATGTAGATCCGTAGCCTAGGTAGGCGTCTGAGTGTCATGAGTGGAAATTTTGTATTTCCAGTATTGTTTGGCTGAAATGTTGCCCTAGTCCGGGTTTCTGACTCCAAAATTACTATTTTATTATACTGACGGCCATATTTTGCAAAATACGACCGTCAGTACAAAAAAAAGTCATTTTGGAGTCAGAAACCTACGGAGCCGTAGAAGTGACATTGGAAAATATTTTTTGGCTTCTCGCTAACTCGTTCAAACGACTTAGTAACTCGTTCAAACGACTTAGTAACTCGTTCAAACGACTTAGTAACTCGTTCAAACGACTTAGTAACTCGTTCAAACGACTTAGTAACTCGTTCAAACGACTTAGTCACTCGTTCAAACGACTTAGTCACTCGTTCAAACGACTTAGTAACGCGTGCAAACGACTTAATCCACCAATGAAAAGACTATATATATCCTCTTTTCAAGGAGCATCCCGTCTTAAGTCAGATTGACATCCATCGTGAGGAGCCCCGATTCAATTCCCACTGAACGTGACCACACAATATTAGTGACATAATCTAGAATGTGGCGCAGAACACCAATCATTCAAATTATAGCTATTGAGTTACATGTGCATATATATATAATTTGCCTTTGTATCAGTTATACGTGAGCCATCTATGTATAACCATATGTGCTAGACGTCGGGAACCCATACTATGACCGACGTCCAATGTATGTCCATTAAGGGCAGATATGGACAGTCGGCTGTAACTGTAATCATCTTCGACGGCTTGTTGACGTCTGTTGTATGCTTTTTTTCACAAATTTTAAAACAATACCTGTTTTTTTCATTGGTCGTTTAAACGAGATAATAAGTCGTTTAAACGAGATAATAAGTCGTTTAAACGAGATAATTAGTCGTTTAAACGAGATAATAAGTCGTTCAAACGAGATAATAAGTCGTTTAAACGAGATAATAAGTCGTTTAAACGAGATAATTAGTCGTTCAAACGAGATAATAAGTCGTTCAAACGACATAATAAGTCGTTCAAACGACATAATAAGTCGTTTAAACGAGATAATTAGTCGTTTAAACGAGATAATAAGTCGTTCAAACGACATAATAAGTCGTTCAAACGAGATAATAAGTCGTTTAAACGAGATAATAAGTCGTTCAAACGAGATAGCGAGAAGCTAAAAAAAAATCCAATGTCACTTCTACGGCTCCGTAGAAACCGGAACAATTTTGTCCCTATGAGAAGGAATTTCGTTTTGACACTTTGTCTTCTACATGTTATAGAAAATTAAGGTGCATCATAAAAAAACAACATTTTAATAAAAATGATATGCACAGAAATTTGAAAGTCGCATATAAACTGCCAAATCGCAGAGAAAAGTCCTCACAACGGAGAAAAGGTTGCCATCACGGAGAAAACATTTCTCCGCAAAATACAAATTTCCACCGGCATAGCAGTATTCGAATTTTGGCAAAACACCTTTTAAAGGTAACTTTGCCAAAGTAAAGTGGTTACTTCGTTATTTGATAATTTCTGATATTTATTGAAAGTCGATTTTTGTAAAAGATCCAAATACACAGGCATTACCTTTATCCCATGTTCCTAATAAAAAGCCATTCTAATTTGAGTTGCCTGCAAAACTGCACACATCATTCTGTGCCCGAGATTTTACAACCCTGGTCCAGAAAGTGTTAGTATCTTGCATGGTCAGTAACAAAGTTCTTCAACCATTGATTAACTTTTTTGGACTGATTTTATAATATATTTGATTGATTGATTGTTTGGTGTTTTACGCCGCGCTCAAGATTATTTCACTTATATGGCGGCGTTGCCAGTTTTATTGTGGGAGGACGCCAGGCTCTATGCCCGGAGGAAACCCACGACCTTCCGCTGGTAACTGGCAACCATCCCACTTATATAATTGAAGCTACACAGATTGAAAGAAGCTCTTATAAAGCCAATTGTCCGTGTCCGCACTGCTTCCGTAAAATTTATTTAAATCTAATTTTAAGATAAAAAAACCCCACTGCAATATTGACATTATCTCAGTTATCTCTCGTGATTTAATAAATTTCCTTGTTTAAGGCCTACCCAACATTATAAATAAATTTGTTGCCGTCCAGTACCAAATTTTCCTGAATTTAAATGAGATGTCCAACCCTCAATAGGCTTGTCTAATTCAAGTCTGCGAATATACATCATTCTCGCAGGCCAACACTAACAGTTTTAATCATCTGCACGATTACAGAATATTTTGTGGGGTCTTGTGGCTCAGTCAGCCAGAGTGATAGTCACTCAGTCCGGCACAGGCCTTCCGTAGATGCGGCGCGGGATCGAAAAACCAAATAAAAAATTTAATTTTTTTTTTGTTCGATTCGAACCCGCGACGCATGCATCCATGAAGTCTGTGTCGGGCGTGGAATTATCACTCTTGCGACTGAGGCCCCGAGGCCCCAACTATAACTTTTAAAGCCAATCGGTGTGTTGTGTAGATCGTCAAGTTGTCAGGCGGTCCATAAGTCATTGACTTCCAATGGTTGTCGTTTGGTAGTCAGAAACATCCGTTATATACTGCAAGGTTCTCCAGCTCACCTTCTGTTAGCCGAGAAATATCTGTGCTTTGTTTTGGTCCCTATTTGTCAGGGACTGTATGTTAGATTCTCACCCCATAGAGACCTATGTTTCTGGCTTGTTCACAAGTAACAAGAGCAATATTCCATTTCACCTAAAATTTTACCCTTCACAGGTGATTCGACAAAACATTTCTTGGATTTGCGTTTACCACAAAACACCACAACACTACATCTCTTAGAACGAGCACATCTCGCCGAGCATTTGTAAGCCTTCTGCGCGTTTACTAGCAAATATCTCCGTGTCAAAAATCCGGCTGTTGTGCAGTCTTGGATCGATAACCGCGATACGTATCGATATTGTACAACACCCGTCTGATCACCGGTGTGTGTTGACGCCAAACCAAAGTCAAACAGTGACAGAAAAATTACGAAATTGAAAGATGTCATTTTGTTATGAGCAGTATTCATTACATAGGCCTAAAGCAAGTTTCTGTAACACCACATCCAAACCGTTCCAAGAGTTGCTTAGTCCCACTTTTTCCCAGAAATAGTTTTCTGCTTTAGCATGTATGCAAATCTACGACACAGTGTATATCAGTTACAATGACATTCTCTAATGAAGTTTCCATACACAGATCCGTGTCAGAGATGGAGAATTAGGCCTATATGACCTTGATACACACACTTAATTTTTCAGCGAAATTGGCGAAACTCATCCATGGCAAACCAGGGCTGTTTGATTACAAAAACCTATATCAGAATTCCGAGATATTTGACGGATCGTTACCAAAACCGCTAACGGGACCCTTTTGAATAAATATTCAGCAATATTTAACATTTAACAAGTGTTTTTTTTAAATTAACATTAACAAGTGTTCCTCTTCAATTCCTGTGTCGTAGCCTATAAGTGGCACTCGTAAAGCTGGATAGCACTTAGGCCTTTTGGTGTTTACAAATTTCACGTGTTTTACTGCAGTTGCCGATAATATGTCTTTGTTTAGAAACAAAAAGTTACACGAAATGATCAATATAGAATTTGTAATTAATGACATAAGACATCGATTTGTTTTTATTGATTATATAACAACAATTAAGGCTATGTTGGCCTATACATATTTAACACAAAAAGAAACTTGTATCCATAGTTATTTTAGACAGAAGATTTTCACTTTGTCCGTGTGTTTAGCGTTCATAAATATATCTAGGGGGCCTACATGTATATATTTAAACAGTTAATCGCACAATTGTTACATGTACTACTAGCTTTGTTATTTGATTTTCTTAAAGGACCTTGAACCAAAGCCTTGAACCAATGAAAAGACGTTATAACAACACGATATGAAACAGGGACAATCACTCTAACCCAGGGGCTCGTTCTACTAAGCTGGCGCAAAGTTACGCATAGGTTTACAGAATAGAGTTGCGCCTCCAGACTTGCGACCATGCGCAAGTTCCTATAATTTAACATGCGTTTGCGACTGGCGCAACTTACGCCAGCTTAGTAGAACGAGCCCCTGGACCACCGAGGGCTCATTTGGATTTGGTTAAAGGGCGCTAGCACTCGGAACACCCTTCGGATATCTTCGCTCGCTACCGGTCGGCTTTGACACGCCTCGGGCAGTCTGCGCTTTCTATACGGTAAATCACCGTATTTTTGGGCTGAATTAAAATGGCGTCGAAAGTAAATATCAAAATGTTTCACTGCAGACGAAAAAAAAAAAAAAATAAATAAAAATAATCATAAATTTTTTAAATCCTAATATCATTTAGAAAGATACTTGCTTATATATTTTATTTAGCCCGGAAACCAGATGTTGCAGACAGACGCAGTTTCGGTACATATCAGGAATCCTCCAATGCTTCAATTATATAACTGATCGAGCCTGAAAGTTAACAAACCGAATGTTTCGGTTTTTAGAAATTGTACGCTTCACGGCTACCTATTTGGTCGCCATATTCAAAATGACCTGCAGTCTATCAGAGGGTATTTCACGCACGTAAATCGCCGAAGTTTCAGAGTGGGGCGCTAGAAGTGGGATTGGTGATTTCAAATAAAGTATCTCTGCTTTTTTATACACCCGGCTTGGGTTGTCAAGATTTGGACTCAATCAAGCCAATTGTCAAGTTAAGTTAAGAGTTTAAAGTACCTTCAAAAATGAAAGGATTCACGTTCAAATAAAAAAAAATGGTCAAGCCAGTAGGCCTAACCAGTGCTAATCGAAGATTTGGGCTGATAACGGAATAAATTAGCCGGGATGTATGAGGATCTGTCATTACAAACCTCGGCTATCTCCGCTCGTTACCGGCCGGCAGTCCGAAAATCCCCTAATATATCCGAGTGGGACAAGTATATGTTTGAGTTCATTGTTGTTAAAAGAAAACACTTAAACGTACTTATACGGCTACCAATGGAAAGGTCTTATTTTATACTTCTTGATAAAACTGACGAACAATTAGTTCATTCTGTTTCAACGAAATATCCCCTATATTTTGCGGTTCATGCTACTTTAACGACTGATATTTTTTGCATTTATATCAATCTCACTCGCCTTTGAAATAATGACACTTTTCATTCAAGTTTCTGATAAAAAAAAAAATGGATGTCCTTCGGGTAAATCAATTAGCCCTTCCTTTTTCCATTATAAATGGTTTATTTTCAAATTTCCGTAACAAAAACTTAGAAAAGCTGTACTCGAGGCTTCAATTCAAGTAGATCTATCGACATATTGATTCTCATAAAGACTGATTTAATTCAGAACCCCAACCTATAAAAGTATAGGCCTATAGAAAATAGTGCATTCTATAGTTTAGAATTTAAGAATGTAGAAATGGAGCTCAAAGTTTACTTCTCAGCATAAATATATCTAACCTACAACTTATTTAGCCACAAAAACCACTTCCAACTACAATTAGCCGCAACAGAAGTCAATAAATGGCCGCAAGCAATAACGTTCTATCAAAATCAACCAAAAGCTAAACCCCACTAGACAAATTCTCAACCACATATATATAAACATATATCGTTAACCCCATTTAACCTCATAAACACCGTCAACTACGTTAAAGTGGCATAGACCGCCAAATAATTCGACAGAATTTCGTTGAAACAGAATTAGCCTATAGCTGATTGTTGGTCATTTTTTTTTATCAAAAACTAAAAATTGAAGAACTTTTCATATATGTTAAAACTTGTTTTATAAATATACCGGTAATTAAAACCCAAAATGTACTCACACATCCGGGCTATTAAGCCTACCTTTTGTCCAGTATTAGCACACATCTTTAGTTTGTACAGGTGGCTAGCTTTATCGGTATAGGCCTATATTTATATTTCATTGTCGGTCATTTAGTTTTTCAAGGTACTATAACTTTAAACTTCACTTGGCGTTGGCAATCGAAATTCGTGAAGGAAAAACAATCGTCTTTTGAAGCCTATTTGTCTCTTTAACCAAATAAACTACATTTAAACATGTTTTAACCACATTTAACTAAGTAAGAGATCGCATTAAACCACATTTATCGCATTCATTTTTGGTCAAAACCAAACGATTTAGAACAACTAGGCCATATTGTATAATTATTAGGCCTATTATTGTGTAAATTAAATAGATTGGCCAAGGGATATAATGAAGTTTTTAGTCGAACTTTCACTATAATTAAATGCCAAAGAGTTTATTCTGATACGCCAGCATGGGTTTCTTCAAATTCAATAGGCCTACCAATGAAGAAGCCCATATTGTTGGCGCATCCAAACACCTCCATGTCTTCAATGTTCAAAGTACATGTAACATCCCAATAAGCCATACGCAGTCCTGTGTTAAACATGAAGTGGAGAGTCCTACCCTCTATAACAAAAATATACTATAGGTGTTTTGGAACTCTAAAGCCTTGGTTTACCATTGCTGAATGGTAAAGTCGATGGGTACATTTAGGCCTACAGTTACTTCTAGTTCATTGGTTGAGCCAGTTAAAAACTACTCGTCGCAAGGTGCGAGTTTCACAATCAACATGGCGGCGGCGTGGACTGAAATCGAAACTGTCCGGAATGAAAACCGACGTGAATTGTGTTTAAAGGGGCAAGATGTTAAGAAAAGAATTGAAAAGAATGGTTTGGACCCCGAACTGTTTACTTTAGTTGGTTTGAATTTCCTAGAAATTGCTGAAACTCCTCTAACAGTGTTATCTGATAGCTTAGGCCAGTTGGTGAACCTGACGTCGTTGTTGTTGCAAAACAACCGGCTGACGACAGTTCCTGCTGCCATTGGGAATTTAGTTAAATTGAAGACTCTAAATTTATCTAACAACCAAATAGACGAGGTCCCTACAGAATTGGTTCAGTTGCCCGAGCTTGAAACTCTAAATTTGAGCATAAACAAACTGGTTGAATTTCCATCAGTGAAGGAATTGTCACGTCTTCATTTTTTGGACTTGTCTCGAAATGCCTTAGAAAACCTCCCTGAGGATATCACAGACCCCAGTTTAGAACATCTCAGTCAAATTAGAGCAAGTCAAAATGCCATCAGCGAAATCCCGTCAAATTTCTCCCAGCTGTCTCATCTGAACGTACTGGATTTGTCTGAAAATCCTTTCACCGATGTACCAGCGGACCTTAGTAAATGCTTTAAACTTAAAGAGCTAAACTTAAAGGGAAATAAGCTGAAAGATCGTCGATTAAAGAAAATGATTGAGCAGTGTCCGACAAAGTCTATTTTAGAGTACTTGAATGGGGTTTTAGAAAAGGAGCAGAAGGAGGGAGGGGGAGGTAAATCTAAGGGGAAAAAAGAACGTAAAAAGAAAGGAAAGCAAAAGGAAGAAGATGATGATGTTGAAGATTTGCGGAACATTCTCCAGGTTTTGCGTTTTTCTGACGATGAAACTCAAGTGGTGAAAGTGATGCCAGCTATTCTAGAAATACGACCTTATATCGTGTGTTGTATCATCCGAAACGTGAACTTTCAGCAGTCTGTCAATATGTTCAAGCACTTCATTACGCTTCAGGTATCAAACTGTTTAAATCTATGGCTGCTCAAGATTAATTTTCACCGTTAACTTTACCTTTGGCTGGGCAAAAGTCTTACTGATGAAGCCAATGCCTAAAGAAGGATCGGGCTTATCTGGTTCAATGCTAAGTATTAATCTCAGCACCATACGTGAAATAATCTTGGCTGCACCATAAAACATCAATCATTTAATGCTATTTTTCATAAAAAATAATCCATAAACTCACTGTTAACTATTCATTTGAATGTTTTCAGTTCCAACATATGTTAACAAAACATTTCACCATTTTATCTCGCAGTTATCCTTGTTCCGTTATATTTACAGACACGATTACATGATACTGTTTGTCAGAAACGACAAGTGGCGACAATCGCGACCCATGATATGAAGAATATTAAGATGCCGTTATCCTACACTGCCATGCGTCCTTCTGCTATTAAGGTATGTTAACTTACTTATAATGTCACTGTTGCTCACTCATTTCCTGAAATCAAATAAATTGCTGCTGCAAGGTTGTTTTACTAATGATAAGACTCCAACCAAAATTGTGGGGCCTCTGTGGCTCTGTTGGCAGAGTGATAGTCCCTCAGCCCGACCTTCCATCGATGCATTGCGGCTGCGCATCCAATCAGACCAATTAGAATTGAGAGTTTTCATGTATTCACTGAAGGTTGGGGGTTTGCTCCCACCATTCAAGTGAAGTTAAATTTTTTGAGTGTGGCTTTAAAGATTAATCCTGTGTTGGATGGTTGCCAGTTACCACCGGAAGGTTGTGGGTTTCCTTCGGGCATAGGGCCGGTTTCCTTTCACAATAAAACTGGCAACGCCGCCATATACGTGAAATAATCTTGAGCGTGGCGTAAAACACCAAACAATCATTCAATCATTTAAAGATCAATCAATCAACCAAAACTGAATGCCATTGAAATGTTTTTGTACAAAAACTGCCCTTCAATTTTTTTATTTTTCACTACACAAGGTGTCTTTTTTATTCCAGTTAACTCCTCTCTTCAAACAAAAACAAGTAACAGCGGCTGTTCTTATGAAGGGTTTGAGACAAGAAGCCGAGGAATTGAGAAAAGAGAAGAAGAGAAATACATACAGTGGAATCCACAAGTAAGATTTACACACTATTCTGACGGACCTTCTGTCCGTTAAATGGAAGGCCTCGAATTTGACTCTTTATTTTCATGAACAAGCCAGTTTGTCATGATGTGTTTTGTTTCTCCAAGCCCCATGATGCGTTTTGTTTCTACCAGCCCCATGGTGTGTTTTATTTCTACCAGCCCCATGATGTGTTTTGTTTCTACCAGCCCCATGATGTGTTTTGTTTCTACCAGCCCCATGATGTGTTTTGTTTCTACCAGTCCCATGCTGTGTTTTGTTTCTACCAGCCCCATGCTGTGTTTTGTTTCTACCAGCCCCATGATGTGTTTTGTTTCTACCAGCCCCATGATGTGTTTTGTTTCTACCAGCCCCATGATGCGTTTTGTTTCTACCAGCCCCATGATGTGTTTTGTTTCTACCAGTCCCATGCTGTGTTTTGTTTCTACCAGCCCCATGATGTGTTTTGTTTCTACCAGCCCCATGATGTGTTTTGTTTCTACCAGCCCCATGATGTGTTTTGTTTCTACCAGCCCCATGATGTGTTTTGTTTCTACCAGCCCCATGATGTGTTTTGTTTCTACCAGCCCCATGATGTGTTTTTAGCCTGAGAAATTTTCCAACCGGGTGAAGTAGCTGAATCCCCACACTGTGGTCGTCATCTATTATGGTGAAATAATTTTGTGTCTTTTTTAGTAATTTAAATATGCTGCTATATAATACAATTTAGTTATTTATATTAACAGATTTCTTGCGCTGTTTTTCTGTTTAGGTATTTGGATTTGTTGAAGGAATGTAGTGAATATCCGTGTTTAGTGGACTCTGAGGGCACTGTGGTGTCCTTCCCACCTATCACCAACTCAGAACTCACTAAGGTTAGTTTATTACCCTATTTCTTTTTCCATTTCATAATTTATGTGCATGAACTGCAAAGCCAAACATAACGTTTTTTTAAGGAATTTCAATATCTGGCAATGAATATTTAGAAAAAGTATGAATTTTGGCAGCTATAGGTTTAGAACTATTTTTCAAAACATGGTTGTGGGATAGTTGCCAGTTAACGGAAGGTTGTGGGCTTCCCCCGGACATAGAGCCGGGTTTTCTCCCACAAATTGACAATAAAACTCGCAGCGTAATACCCCAAACTATCAATCAATCAATCAAAACATGGTGGTTCAGTCTGTTAGAGGGAAAATTCCCTCAGTCTGACACAGGCCTTCCATCGAAGCACCACAAGTTTGAATTTCACGGACTAATTAAAAATTGAAAAATGACTGGGATGATTTTTCACCTGATTGCCAGGTGCTCGTCAAAGGTCAGGGGTTTCCTCCAATGAGCCCGGTTTCCTCCCCCACTTAACCTAGCAACGCCGGCATATGAGTGATATAATCTTGAGTGCAGCGTAAAAACATCAATCAAAACATTTATGCCTAACTGAATTGAACTTAGACTGAATTAGACTAATGTGTGAGGTAAATCTTTTGAGAAACCACGGGCTGTTTTTTAATTATCCAATTTGAAAGATCATCCTTTTAGTTTCTTATGTGATTCATAGATGTTTTCCTTGTTGTTTACTCCACTCCTACTCTCCATTCTGGTCATTGAAAATTAAATGTTAAGTTTAAATGTTGAATTCTAACATTCTTTGTGAGAGTTTTTTTTTTTCTGGAGGCATGGATATACCATCCCAATTTAATTTATACTTGCTTTACAAACGTCGTAAGTGCAAACGTTTTGCCATTTCAGATATCGAAGGAGACAACAGACATGTTATTGGAGGTAACAAGTTCAACCAGTTTGGACGTTTGTAAATCTATCATGGATTCCTTACTAAGGGAGTCGTTAGATAAGGGCATTGGGCAGGTGGATGCACCCGGGGCAGAGGGGGATAGCACAGCTACCCCACATAAACTCATCGTGGAACAAGTGAAGATTGTTGACCAGGAGGGGTGCCTGAAAGTCGTTTTCCCCTCACGGACTGACCTTGACCTTGAAGGCATACATATTATTCGCAGTTAATCTCCAATCAAGAACTTATCAAAATAAGTAGGTCATGGGTTTCCTCCGGGCATAGAGCCCGGTTTCCTTCCACAATAAAACTGGCAACGCCACCATATAAGTGAAATAATCTTGAAAGCGGCGTAAAACACCAAACAATCAATCCAATCAAGTAGCATCTTCGAAATGGAAATGTTATTTGTGACTGGATTTGTTCAGTTGTATTTATTCTTCCTTGTTATTTTCAAATCCATCGTTTAAAGGCTATGAAATGTTTTGACAGTGCTTAATTTTTCTCAATGTAAATTAGTTAAGGCCATAACTTCAGGGTTTTTACCCCTCGGGCAAATTTTGCCCCTTTTATTACCGCTGCTATAAAAAGCCTCGTAAACACATTATCTAAAAAAGTCTTTAACTTACAACTTTAAAACTTCACACATTTGTTTAATACAGCAAGTACAAGAAGCCTATTGAAAATCAACGCGCTCAGATGTTTTTTTCAAGAGTTATGCCCCTTTTATTACCGCTGCTATTAAAAGCCTTGTAAACACATTATCTAAAAAAGTCTTTAACTTACAAGTTTGAAACTTCCTACATTTGTTCAATACAGCAAGTACAAGAAGCCTATTTAAAATCGATGTGTTCAGACATGTTTTTCAAGAGTTATGCCCCTTACATGACTATCAGCCAAAAACCTCCTTGTAAATGTGATGCATGTATGTGGAGTAGTTTTTCACGCACAACAAATTGTCTGGAAAATAAATATATCTTCGGTTTCTTTGGCCCAGACCCGAGGGGTCCTGATGGCGACAGCCACTTATCTATTCTCTCCCAATATTACTGGCTGCCCACCCCATTATATATACAGTATCTATGGGGCATTGAATACCCAACAATCTCAATTTGGTGATTAGGGGAACAGTTTCTGAGTGGGACGATTGTCCCTCAGTGACACAGGCCTTCTATCGATGCGTCACAGGTTTGAATCCCACTCAGACCAAATACAATGGAAATATTTTTGAGTGGATTTTTCACTACATTACCATATGTGGAAGAGTTTCCATGTACTCGTTAAAGGTCGAGGGTTTCCTCCTGCCAAAGAGCTTGTTCTCCTCTTCAAATAAGCCCTCCAGTAAGCGAAATAATCTTGAGTACGGCATAAAACCTCATTCAATGAATCAAACTCGATAATCCTGACAACGTCATTATATATCCAATCCAAACAGCCTTCCACCTATGGGTCGCGGGTTCGATTCCCACTCAGTCCCAAAAAATTTGAAAAATTTTCTGACTGGGTTTTGACTCGAACGACCTATGTGGGATGGTTGCCAGTTACCAACGGAAGGTCGTGGGTTTCTTCCACAATAAAACTGGCAACGCCGCCATATAAGTGAAATAACCTTGAGCACGGCGTAAAACACCAAACAATCAATCAATCATTATATATCCAGTATTTGTGGGGCACAAATTACTAAACAATCAATATTAGGTGAAAGTTTGTTGCATGTTTGCTGGGTGTAAATTGAAAGGGCCTCCGTGGGTGGGCCCTCATATAAATCTGTTATATTTGAAACATAACGTTGACTGCACTGATCATCAACCTTCAACAAAGAGAACGTCCTCACTAAAAATATTTTCTTTATGCAGATAAATTTTTTGAATCACTCAAAGTATTTCCTGCATGCATTTCAGCCAAATGAAGATTATGCATTTTTCTGTGCAATCACCCTGTTTTTATCTGCAATGAACTGTTCATTCTACACATTTATCAGCCCAGTGTTGTTGTTGTTTACTGCCCATTCTAACCTAGTGGCCGTATCTTTTTACTCTAAGCAACATGCTTTCATTATTAAGTTATTGAGCATTTTATAACTTTTTTTTCTTCATATTTTGTTCTTTTCTTTTTAATTGATTGCACAACAGCTGTTGGCCGACTATGTTACATGTACTATTGTTATATGTATGATGATAATTTCCATATTCTGTTAAAGTGACATGAGCTGCCAAAATTCACACTTTTTCATAATTTCTGATCGTCGCGACAGTAAGAGGCTTTGAAGGCCATCTAAAAACCAAATGATTGACGTTGGAATGAGGAAAATTCATACAGTATGTGGCCTGTAAGAACCGAAAATGTGTTCGAAAAGTAAACAAAATTTAAATAACCGGGACGACCATTCATTTATTCTAAGCCAAAGTTAGTTCAAAACAATACTTTATTGTACGTTTTCGAGACTAGAAGCACTGAAGAGCTTCTGAATTGTACGTCTTGAGAAAAATAGCCAATGATTTCAACATGATGAAAATTTCCATATTCTGTTAAATGTATATGTATGATGTTAATATCTAATATCTATCAAAGTAAACTGAATTTTTGTTTAGAAAGACAACTGGATTTTCTTTATTGAGTGGATAATGCATCATTTTTCTACGATACTGTAGCTGTTATAATTTATCTGGTTTTACGGAAATTATGTTCTAATGCTGGTCTAAAACTAGGTGGTTAAAATTGTTGTGACCTCTTTTTCAATTTTGTTGTTATTTGCAATATTTACAAAAAGTGCTATTATTATTAGGCTAAACTTGAACAAAGTTGATCTGATATTAGTGCCATAAACAGACAACTCATTTCTCAGAAAATACATGTGTTGAATGAAGTGGAGTAAAATTTATCAGTTTGTATTGTATGTCTGATAATGTCTCTGTGGCTTAGTTGGCTTAAGGTGATCTTAACTACCAATGGCAACGTATACCTTTAGCATTGGTTGCCATGGTAGTTAAGATCACACTTAGCTAAGATCGCTTTGTGAAACTAGGCCCCGCGTCATAGTCCGACATAGACCTACCATCAGTCCAAAGGAATATGTAGACATTTTTACCAGATACCCGCTGAAGGCAGGGGTTTGCTCCCCCATTAATCCTCCAATCTTCTATCTTGAGCGGGGGCCTCCGTGGCTCAGTAGGTAGAGCGTTGGATGCTCAATCCCCACAACATTCCACCAATGGGTCGCAGGTTCGAATCCTACTCAGTCCAAAAAAATTTGGAAAATTTTCTTACTGGGTTTTCACGCGAACGACCTATGTGGGATGGTTGCCAGTTACCAACAGAAGGTCATGGGTTTCCTCTGGGCATAGAGCCCGGTTTCCTCCCACAATAAAACTGGCAACGCCGCCATATAAGTGAAATAATCTTGAGCGCGGCGTAAAACACCAAACAATCAATCTTGAGGGTGGTATAAAGCCTTGAACTTCATAGTGATTATTTCATTTATATGCAGCTGTGAGGGGCCTTGGTGGTCCAGTGGGTTAGAGTGATTGTCCCTCAGTCCCACACAGACCTCGGTGGTCCAGTGGGTTAGAGTGATCGTCCCTCAGTCCCACACAGACCTTGGTGGTCCAGTTGGTTAGAGTGATCGTCCCTCAGTCCCACACAGACCTTGGTGGTCCAGTTGGTTAGAGTGATCGTCCCTCAGTCCCACACAGACCTTCCATCATTGCGATATGGGTATGTGGAAGAGTTGCCAGGTACTCGCCGAATGACGGGGGTTTCCTCCGAGCAATGAGCTCGGTTTCACCCCCACTTAACTAAACGTTAAGCCCCAATCAATCAATGAAGTCATGATTCAGCAAACACCAACCATCTTCGAGAATATTTATGTTTATTTTCAGAACTATACTTGTTTGTTATTACTGTAAACATAAATTATCAAAAAAACAAGAATATACTTTTTGGGAATCAATTTGGGAATCATCGAGATACCTTAGTTCTCTTTTATAAAAGTTTGATGGTGCACTCCAGATTATATCGCTTGTATGCTGGCCTTGGATTGATTGATGTTTAAAGCCGCATTCATGGCAGCCTCAGTGGCCCAGTCGTTTAGAGTGACAATCCCTCCGCCGGGCACAGGCTTTCCGTCGGTGCCGCAAAATTTCGGAATGGATTTGCCAGTTGCCAGGTACTCAAAGGGTCAGGGTTTCCTATGGGCAAGCAGATCGGTTTTATCCCCAACTAAACCTGGCAACGCCGCCAAGTGAAATAATCTTAAATACGGCGTAAAACATTCGACCAATCAATGGCTGTGTTACAAGGTTTACTGGTGGTGGAAACCTACCCCCTTGGACGAATACCTGACAACTCTTCCACATGCCTGTAGATTAATATTCTCATGTTGAAAATATTACCCTTTTACAAATTTCTGAATATCTGGCTGAAGGTCAGGGGTTTCCTGCAGTTTTTTTCCTCCCCCCAGCAAACTTGGCAACGCTGTATTTTAAGTGGAATAATCTTGATTGATTGTTTGGTGTTTTACGCCGCGCTCAAGATTATTTCACTTATATGGCGGTGTTGCCAGTTTTATTGTGAGAGGAAACCAGGCTCTATGCCCGGAGGAAACCCACGACCTTCCGTTGGTAACTGGCAACCATCCCAGGAATAATCTTGAGTTCGGCGTAAAACATCGAACAATCAATCTCTTACTGATAATATTTCAGCCCCACTTAATTTGATGCAACTAGTTGGTCAGATGGGAACTAACTCCCATAATGCAGATCGGGCACCTGTCTGGAACAGCGTCATCCAAACATAGCCAAAAAATTATCACATGCCAAGTATACAGTCGAGGTCGTAGGTTGGCTGCGACCTTAAGACTGATAAAATAGAACATACTCTAATCTCAAGACCAGGGGCCCATCTTACAAAGCTGGCGTAAATTTGCGCATAGGCCTACAACATGGACCGGTTGCGCGTAAGTTACTATACATGTAGCTTTAACACTGATTTACGTCTGACGGAAGTTACGCCGGCTTCGTAAGACAAGGCCCTGAAGTTGAAGTCATAAGACCGCTCTGGTGCAAAATACAGAGCCCACAGGGATCGGATTGGATCTTAACTCAACTTGAGCAGGCTTAAAAAGAACCAACAGGACAATCCGTTAAAGAAGTAAAGCAAATCGGTAAATTGCACTTGGGAGGAATCCAAACTGTTATAATAGCAGTAACTTTAAAACTAACAGTTTTTTTTCTGATAAAAAGTCAACAGGAAACATTGGACGAGAGAGAAAGAAGACAACAGTGAGCTGCTTTTTATATCAATGAATGTTATTTGCATAAATCAACATTTTAAGACATTGTCAGTTTCAAATTTTTAAAAATACTTACATCAAAAACTGTATATCACATGAGTTTACAATGGTACATTAATAAGGAAACTTCAAGACAAAGTTTGTTTACTTTTATAAAAATTAATATCTGCATGTACGTACAATTGAAAAGAAAAGACAATTTTAAAATTGTAAATATTCCTAAAAATAGGTTCACTTTCTTGGTTTTTAAAGGGGCATGAGCTGCCAAAATGTTGATATTTTGACGTTGATACAGAATGTTTAAATTATCGGATATTTTTCCTAAGACGTATAATTCAAAGACTTTTTAGTGCGCCTAGTCTCGGGAATGTACTTTAAAGAATTGTTTTGAGCAACCTTTTGCTTAGAATGAATGAATGGTCGTCCCGGTTATTTAAATTTTGTTTACTTTTCGAACACGTTTTCGGTTCGTACAATCCACATACTGTACGGATTTTCCTCATTCCAACGCCAATCATTGAGTTTTTCGATGGCCTGTAAAGCCTCTTACTGTCGGGACGATCAGAAACTATGAAAAAAGTGTGATTTTCGTCAGCTCATGCCACTTTAAGTTGGGTCATGTTTTACGTCAAGTTATTGTAATAAGGTCAAGTAAAAAAACTCTCACATTGACCTTTGTCGGTATATAAAACCAGTTTTGAAATATATTGTGATCATCATACGGTAAATGTCTTTGGCGTGACGAACCAAAATAGTGTTTTAAAAAGAAGACTAAATTACCGCGATGAATGTCCATTCATTCTTATCTAAGTTAGTTCAAAACATTACTTTAACATACGTTCTTCAGACTAGTAGCAATAAAACGCTTCTGGATTGCTAGTCCGGAGAAAAATAGCCGACAATTTCTTTATTCTGTATTAACGGAAAAATATAAACATTTTCCACTTTAACGTACATTCTTCAGACTAGTAGCACTAAAATGCTTCTGGATTGCCAGTCCGGAGAAAAATAGCTGACAATATCCTTATTCTGTATTAATGGAAAAATATAAACATTTTGGCAACTCATGCCACTTTAACGTACATTCTTCAGACTAGTAGCACTAAAATTCTTCTGGATTGCCAGTCCGGAGAAAAATAGCTGATAATTTCAATACTTTGGCAACTCCTGCCACTTAAAACATGCGAGTAGTGACCACGCAGTAAGAATGTGAATAATCATCCTAATTGTGATTTAACCATGTTTAATTTTATGCAAAAAAATATTATGATCTGTGTATTGTAAATATTTTGAAAAGTTAGCAGTCAAAACAACATAAACAATCTCTAAAAAACGTACTTACAACTTGTAAAAATATATATATTTTTTAAATATTTCTTTTATAAACCAAACAAACTTTCAAGTAAATTGAACATTACAAAAACAGGGATTGTATCATTTGTAAAAGGCGGTCATTTTCGTTAATAAAAACCCCAAAAAGCTTCAGAGGTAGGTAACATAGTCATTTTGGGAGACATTGTCATTTAGAGTTATCCCCCCCTTAGTGTACAGTTTTTCTTCAGTTAACTCCCTTTGGGGAAGGCCATCTTTCACAGCAATTCTGCCAGTTTCTTCATCTGCATAAATTATCCCTTCTTCCTTGGGGTCAAAAATTTCCGGGGAAGACTCAAAATTTGTTTTTGTGAAAACAGAATTTTCAGCTTCGTTATTTACGATGGAGGCTGGATTATTGTCTGCGTCTTCATCCATATCCTCCGAGTTTGTATCGGCTTTGAAATCTTCCTCCCCTTCATCCCCATCCTCCTGATCATCTTTCACATCATCAGCATCATCATTTTTTTGTAAAGGTTCAGCGGATTCGTTCACCTGAGATTTCTTCAGTTTTCTTCGCAGGTAAACACAGATATATATAGGATGTGCGTAGGTTACTGTCATTAAAACTATCAGGATGATATTCACCTGACAAAAGGGAAAATAAAAATTGGGATCAAAATTTTGCTCGATTGGGGCTTTATTTCGCACCACACAGCTCATGACAAAAGTACTCTCCCCAATACTCCCCTACCCCTATTTCAATTTTGACTTCATCACTAAGCTCCACAGGCCATAGAACGTCAGGCTTTTGTATTTGGCATACTTAATGTTCTTCTTTGCTAGTTCAGCAAATATGGCTAAAACAAAGCCATGCTGGCCCCAGTCTGATTGTTTGTTTGGCGTTTTACGCCGCGCTCTAGATTATTTCACTTATATGGCGGCATTGCTAGTTTTATGGTGGGAGGAAACCGGGCTCTATGCCCGGAGGAAACCCACAACCTTCCGGTGGTAACTGGCAACCATCCCACATACATGTAGGTCGTTAGAGTGAAAACCCAGGCAGAAAATTCTCCAATTCGAGTGGGATTAGAACCCGCGACCCATTGGTGGAAGGCTTTTTGGATTGAGCGTCCATCGCTCTACCTACTGAGCCATGGAGATTACCAAGATTAGTAGGAGAGGAAACCATTTGTTTTGCCATGAGTAACCCCCGATGTTTGGGAGTACTTGGCAACTCTTCCATAGAGATATTGAGTAGAAAACCCACTGTGAATTTTTTCCCATTTTTTTTCCCAAATCCAACTGAGAAAGATTCGAAAGGCAAACTTATTGATGAAAATGTTGTGTCTCAATGAGAGCTTATGGCTATAACGAATGAGCATCCCCCCCCCCCCCCCAACCCCCCCCCCCCCCCCCCCCCCCCCCGCACCCCTCTGCCCCGCCCTTTACACACGTAGAAGGTTTTAATACTCAATTGAAACTCCAAAGCTGATATTCGCAATAGTCAAAAATACTTACGATCTTCGGGTCATTGTTTAAAGGTCCTTGTATGAGTAGAAATAACGGGTATTGTAACATTCCAAATATGGCAGAAAGGGTTAACGTCGTTCCAAGTAAAATTCCAAAATAATCAAACGGGAAACTGTCAGAAAATAAAACATTGACGAGATGTAAATTGTAACATTACAATTATCTTACACTGATTCTTATTACCCATACGAATTGATACACTGATTTTGTGGCATGAGTTGCCAGAATCAAAACTTTTTGGTCATAATATGGATTATCAAAACAAATGGATTGATTGATTGGCGTTTTTACGTCGCACTCAAAATTACTTCCCTTATATGGTGGCGTTGCCCCATTCAATGAGAGAAGAAACCGCCAAGAGGAAACCCCTGCCTTTTTCTGTGAGTACCTGGCAACTCTCCAACATACAGCGATTGAGTGAAAAACACACTTAGAATTTTTTCTTTGGTCAGTGAGATTTGAACTTGTGACCCATTGATGGAAGGCCTGTGTTGCCCAGAGAGACAATCGTTCTTCCGACTGAGCCCCAATCCCTCACCCAGCCCCCTTGTCTTAACTTATACATGAAGGTCCTATCAGAATTTATCATAGGTTATGCCATCTAATGTAGGAATTACACAGAGAGGTAGTAACTAAAGGTGTCGGAGACCAATGAATACAGGAAATAGCCTGAACACCAAAGCCCCTATCAGTCTTAACGAGAAAGATTGAATCAACCCACTTTATCTCCTCACTATATCAGTTCCCCGATCTATCAGCTACACACCAAAGCCCCTATCGGTCTTAAGCAGAAAGATTGAATCAACCCATTTTATCTCCTCACTATATCAGTTCCCCGATCTATCAGCTACACACCAAAGCCCCTATCGGTCTTAATGAGAAATATTGAATCAACCCATTTTATCTCCTCACTATATCACTTCCGCGATCTATCAGCTACGCACCAAAGCCCCTATCGGTCTCAACGAGAAAGATTGAATCAACCCATTTTAGCTCCTCACTATGACATATAATGTAACCGTATTTCTTCTAAAGATTCAGCCATTCTAATGGCCTAAATTTTCCATTGAGTCAGACAAAAACAGAGACATGGAGTTGTGTTTAAGGAAAATCATTTTCACACACTGCACAGCGAGTCATATTGGATTAAATTACCTCTAATGAGAAAATTTGTCTGGCTAGTTTAGCATATTTCTTATCTAATGGTCGAATCCTTATGCGGCAAAAAGTGGCTGAATCTTTAGAAGAAATAAGGTATTAAGTAACAAGAGTGAGTACTTACGCATTAGCTACAAAGGCTGAATTTGGTCCATATATGAAAGATCTGTTAAGGACGTGGAGGGCAAAGGTCACATATTGAACCTCTAAAACAGGAATGGCAGCTCCAATAGACATCAGCACCACCACCGTGCAGTTTAACATGAAGGACGGAATAGATGCATGAAGCCGCTCTGAAACAAAAATGGGGATAGCCAAATTTTTAATGTTTCATAAATTAGGAGTGAGTGAGTGATTTGGGTTTTACGTCTTGCTCAACAGTATTTCAGTTATATGAAGACGTTGTCTCGTTGTTGCAGGGCGGATTTCCATCGCTCTTTTAGGTGCTGCTTCACCAAGACGACTTGCCGACATAAATTAGGAAGGAAAATGGTTGTTAAGTTACATGTATGTTAGATCTTTAAACTGGGAACAACATTTTGTAAGTTGATTTTATTTCTAAAAGTTCAAATAAGATTATTTCACTTAACCGTCCACATTGCGAGATTTACGTTGATGTTTCATGCCACACTCCAAACTTTCATAGTAAACCTCTGAAATTCTGAATCTTTCCACAAACCTATAGTTGATTAATTATACAGCATTATAGATTTTTTCACTGGAATATGACAAATTCATTGGGGAGGAAACCAGGCCCAAGAGCTCAGAGCTAAACCTATGCGTTGGCTTTGCCCACACAAATTTTTAACTTTGATCAAGTTTAGATTCAAAGCAGGATCCCATTGGTTGAAAACAAGTGATTGATTGATTGATTGGTGTTTTACGCCGCACTCAAGATTATTTCACTTATATGGCGGCGTTGCCAGTTTTGTTGTGGGAGGAAACCGGGCTCTATGCCCGGAGAAAACCCATGACCTTCCGGTGGTAACTGGCAACCATCCCACATAGGTTGTTCGAGTGAGAATGAAATCAAGTGAGGCTGGGGGCTAATCTATTTATAGTGAGTGTAGAGGACTTGTTAGCGCATCTAATCATGAACCAGTAGGTAACGAGGACTGAAAACGGCGGCCATCTTGTGAGGGTCTGTCGTTGGAATGATGACATTGAAGCCTGTACCCAGTGGTTTATATTTGGTTTGCTTTCTGTTCTTTGATATATGGGATGGTTGCCAGTTACCAGCGGAAGGTTGTGGGTTTCCTCCGGGCATAGAGCCTGGTTTCCTCCCACAATAAAACTGACAACGCCACCATATAAGTGAAATAATCTTGAGGGTGGCGTAAAACACCAAACAATCAATCAATCAATCAATCTGTTCTTTGAAGTTTTCAAATTTGACGCGAGTGTTTCGTCAACGGTCTTTATTAAGAAAAAAGTCACGGATTTTCACACAATGGCTAAAAACTGAACTAGCCATGTACTAATCGACTAAGTTGAACTTAATGCTAAAAAATTAAGACATCACCACGTCCTCAGTTGTTTTTGAACAACACAGTGTTGTGTTGTTCAAAAACAACTGAGGACGTGGTGATGTCTTAATTTTTTATCATTAGTATGGAACCCACGTTTAAAGAGAGTTTTAAACATTTCTTAAGTTGAACTTACCAAATTTAGTGTTGTGATACGCGTATTTCTCCCCAGGTTTACGATCCATCAACCTTCCGTTCAAGGGAGCCGTAAAGATGCCAAAAAACTGCATGGCCGCAAATACTGACGTGAAGTGACTGACTAGAAAAAAATAGAAACATATTTTTCTGTACTTTCCATGACATTTTTGATTTTCCCATAAAAAAGTTATTTGATGAGCTCTACGTTTACAATTGACTGATTGGGGTTGAAGGTCACACTCCACAGCAGGTTATATCAATGAACTATATGCGTGGAATGGAGATCACGTGACGTTTGACGTGACCATTCCACGCATATAGTTCATTGGGTTATATAGCAGCAAAAGCACCAACCGACCAAAATATTTCCCCGATCTTAATGTTTGACAATAGGCTTTCAGAGACAATCACATCAGGAAGGCTTATGATTTTGGTATACTTATTGCTCGTAGGTCAGCAAACATGGCTAAAGCATATTCCACAATGCCCCCAGCCCAACGTTGTTAAGCACACTGGATGGGTCAGGGAGAAGAGTTACTTAAAGTAAAATGGCTTCTGATGTTACACAAGATCAAATGAAAAAATCTGCGCTCCATTACGTACAAAATAAACGGAATACATACATCAAGCACTTTAAAGTGGCATGAGCTGCCACAATTTTTTTCATAATTTCTGATCGTCACGACAGTAAGAGGCTTTGGAGGTCATCGAAAAACTAACTGATTGGCGTTGGAATGAGAGAAATCCATACAGTATGTGGCCTGTACGAACCGAAAAAGTGTTCGAAAAGTAAACAAAATTTAAATAACCGGGACGGCCGTTCATTCATTCTAAGCCAAAGTTGGTTCAAAACAATACTTTATCGTACATTTTCGAGACTAGAAGCACTTCAAAGCTTCTGAAATAGACGTCTTGAGAAAAATAACCAATAATTTCAACAATCTGTTGTAAGGTCAAAATATCAACATTTTGGCAGCCCATGCCACTTTAAGTTAAAAATTCATGGAATACTTACTTTTGCTTATATCTCCTTTGGCCATTTCAGTGATCCAGGGGTTAAAAACACCGACAAAAAACCAGCTACGTAACCTTTGGAAAGACATCCACATGACCTGCATCATGAATAAAGGGGAGAGAATTTCTTTCTTTAAGGAGGTTGCCTTTTGTCCGGTAGATTTATCTCCCTTTGTAGGTTCCTGTGTGTCGTCCTTGTAAGGGGAGGCCTGGGAGATTCCGTGAACGGATATAGGCGTTAAATATCTCGAGCCAGCCATTGATGTACGTGATATTGACCGTGATGAGATGTTAGGGACGTGGTTGATGGCCAACATACCAATTTGAGGCGTAGACGAGAGCGCTTCCAAGTCGATGTTATTGAGGGAAACGGAGGGGCGATGAACCATGGAGCGTTGTCCTTGGGAAATGTCTAACAACGATAAGTGATGGTCGCTTAGAGAATATTTCTCTTTCTTTTTTAGAAGGGCTGCTGGCGTGAGTAAAGCGTTATTGAGATTGCGTTTGGAACTGTACGATTTATTTACAGATGACGTAGACAGATGTGGTACGTGATTAATCGCCAGGAGGTATTCCTGTGAGGAGATATCCTCTGGTTGTGACACGCTGAAGTAACGCGATGTCGAGACCTTTGATCGTACCGACGGCGATGGCCGACAGGATGTAGATTGTCGTAGCCTAGCAACAGTCGAATGAACAGGGTTACCGTTTGAATCCACGTTTTCTGTCAAGTCCGGTTTTATACCAGCCTCTCTTTCTGGACCTTCAATTTCTAAGTCTTGATTCAAATCAGAGTTTTTCCTGCACAAGCTCAGTATAGGCGGATGAACGCGGAAGTTTTCCGGTAACGGCCACGGTAGATGATACACAGGGAGAGTACAGAACGTACTTACGCTGACCAAAACTACAAACATACACGCTTGGATGATAAAACATGTATTGACCTGAATACCGACCTCATGGGCTGCCTGTAAAGAAACAATCAAGCTTACAATTAGATTTTATAACATTATCATGAGAAAAAATGATATTGGACACAAAAATGTTTTTAAATTAGATTGATTGATCACTGAAATTATCAGAAAAAAGCAATTTCATAAGTATATTGTTATGAAAAACATAGTTTTTTAAATAATGTTGCATCAAAGATTATTTGAATATATTTATTAACACTAAAACACACGAGCACAGGGAAAATCTTCTTGTCTAAAATAACCATGAAGACAAGTTTCTAATTGTGTTAAAAAGAGGTATATCATTTAGACCTTTATACCCCATCATAAATTATTTGAATATACATGTATATGGTGATATGGCAAGGTTGAGTGAAGGTGGGTGGGTTAGGGGAAGGGGCAAATACTAATTTTGCTATTTTCGTTTTGTAAATTACCCTTAGAAGACCATACATTGATTATATCACCAATGTTTTATGCTGCACTCAAAAGGATTTCACTTATATGGCAGTGTTCTCAAATTTAGTGGGGAGAGGAAACTGAGCTCTTTGCTTTGAGGAAACCCACGCCCTTCAGTGGATAACTTGCGACACTTCCACATAGTGATTTAGAGTTTAGAGCAGACTCGATAAGGACTCTTATTTGGTGGACTGAGCGTGATTCAAACCTGCGAACTATAGATGGAAGGCTTCTTTCAAAAATTCAAAGTCAGAGACTACATAGACTGATCCAGAGGCATTTTGATTGATTGATTGATTGTTTGGTGTTTTACGCCGTGCTCAAAATTATTTCACTTATACCAGAGACATTTTGATACCTCTATACAGGATTGGCGCCCCAAACTCACAAGCCAAAAATCCACCCAAATTCCTTGAATTAATATAAACCAGCATATTTTGGTGATTTTTGGGCCAGTGTAGTTGTTTTTATCTCAGTATTTGACCATTTTGACCCAAAACGGTTTGCTCAAATATTTACAGGATCAGTCCCTAGACTACAACCATGCAATATATCAAAGACTTTCCCGACCTTTCTGCATTAAAACTAATTACGATCAAATAGGGGCTGATAAAAGAGTACATGTTAACTGTCAATTTTGTTTAACTTTAACTGACCTTAAAGATGAGAAAGATGACGGCACTGCAGTCATAGGATCCGGCATAGAGAGCCATGATGGTGGACCGACGTGTTGGGATAAGGTTAGCCAACTGAAGGTTTGTGATCAGTAATAAATAACCACCATATACCAATAGGGTAGCCCCGGGGTACAGCAAGAAGGACCGTTCTGCAAGCAATCAAAGTCAATAAACACCAATGAAAGTCAATATACACCAATACAAGTCAATACACACAATTGAAAGTCAATACACACAATTGAAAGTCAATATACACCAATGGAAGTCAATATATACACTAATGAAAGTCAAAACACAGCAATGAAAGTCAATATTGTACTAAATATTTCAGGAGTGATGATGGCGAAATAAAGTGCCGAAATATTGAGTCAAATATGGGTCTTACGTTTTTCGGAGTTACGCTACTTGTGTACTAAACTTATCAGTGGTAAAAATGGATTTTGAAAGTCAATATACACCAATGAAAGTCAAAACACACCAATGAAAGTCAATACACACCATTGAAAGTCAATATATACCAATGAAAGTCAATACATACACCAATGAAAGTCAATACATACACCAATGAAAGTCAATACACACCAATGAAAGTCAATATACATCAATGAAAGTCAAAACATACACCAATGAAAGTCAATATACACCAATGAAAGTCAATACACACCATTGAAAGTCAATATACACCAATGAAAGTCAATATACACCAATGAAAGTCAATATACACCACTGAAAGTCCCGATACACCAATAAAAGTCAATTTACACCAATGAAAGTCAATACACACCAATGAAAGTCAATATACACCAATGAAAGTCAATATACACTAATGAAAGTCAATATTGAATTGAATTGAATTTTATTCACCTTTCATATAAATACAGTATAGATGGGTAAAAACAATGAGTACTGGTAGGCGGGAATAAAGTCTGGTAGACTTGTTCTATCCCAGTCATGTACAACGCATGAGATAAATAAACAATTAACAGGGTGAATAAAACTACTTTGAGTTTAGTTGTGAAAGTAACAAATAAGAGTACTCTAAAAGTAGCAGTATTTTAGCTATATCAACCTCTGCTAGAACATAATGTGGATCGATTATATGATACAATTGTTATATTGTATATAGAAATATTTTAAATCTGAGATACAATGTATTTTCTTACCGTAGAATTAAATAGGGAAAATGAATTGATGCTTTTTGTATGGATATCCAGTTTGTTCCATGTATCTGGTCCAGAAAATCGCAGTAAGAAAGCGGTATAGTTACAGGTACAAAAAGGTCTATATAAATTAAGGTTATAATTTCTAGTTTGGTAAAAATGCGTGTCTGATTGTCTCATAAATAAGCTTTGAAGGTCTTGGGGTAGTTGCCAGGGTGTATACATAAACTTATGGCAAATACCAAGGATCTTATATGTATGAATCTGTCTTATGGGCAATATGTTCAGTGATTGAAAAATGGGTGCTGTGTGATCTAAATAATGTGTGACGGTGATCACGCGCACAGCTCGCTTCTGGAGAAGCCACAGTGAGTTTATATGAGAATGATATGTGTTTCCCCATAAGACAGATCCATACGATAAGTATGGGTAGATTAAAGAATAGTACAGAATAATCAATGAACTTTTGTTAAATGAAAGCTTCAAATGATTGATAAGTCCAATGTTTCGTGATACTTTAACACAGATATAATTTAAATGACTAACCCAATTTAGTTTATCATTAAAAATTATTCCAAGGAATTTAAATTCTTTTACATTTGTTATTTCAGCATCATTTAAATATAGAACAGGAGATTGAACATTGCGTTTTGCTGGTTTGATGAGCATACATTTGGTTTTCGCAATGTTTAGGGATAATCTATTGGCACATAACCAAGAATGAATATTTTTAAGCTCTATTGACATAGTGTTAAATGCCTCATTGATATCTGCAAAAGAACAATATATGCTGGTATCGTCGGCAAATAAAATAAATTGTAGACTGTTTGATGCCAACACAATATCATTTATATAAAGCAAAAACATAAGAGGACCCACAATCGAGCCTTGGGGCACGCCACATGCTATATTTCTATTTGAAGACTTCACGCCATCTACACAGACGTGTTGGGTTCGATCGGAAAGATAACTTTTGATCCAAGAATTAACGCTACCGCAGAAGCCATAAAAGTTGAGTTTTTTTAGCAATATGGAATGGTTGACAGTGTCGAAGGCTTTTGATAAGTCCAGAAAAGTAATAAGGGTGTAATATTTTTTTTCTTTGGCTCTTATCAAATTATCATACAGAACGGTTGATGCATGTTCTGTCGAATGAGCGGCTCGAAATCCATACTGACAAGTTGTTAAAATTTTGTTGTCTTCGATAAATGTATTCATATTATTTACTAATATTTTTTCTATTATTTTACCAAAACTATTCAAGACTGAAATTGGTCGATAATTTTCAGAGAAACATTCATTTCCTTTTTTTAGTACTGGGGTAACTTTGGCATTTTTTAAACAGTCCGGGAAAATGCCTTTCGTAAATGATAGGTTGATTAGGTAAGTAAGCGGGTGGCATATAATATTGTGGACATACTTGATTTCCTTCATGGATATTCCATCAGTTCCAGGGGAAGATGATTTGAGGTCAAGTATTGTTGAGGCAACGGTGTTTGGGGTAATTAAAGGCATGCTGAACTCATTATCTCCCGGGGGTCCCAAAAAATCTTGAAATTTACCCATTGTTTCAGGAATACGAGATTCTAATTTTGATGCAGCGGTAGTAAAATATTCATTAAAGTGGTTAGCAATAGATAGTTTATTTGTTGTTTTTTTATTATTTATTTCAAGAGCTTTACATGCTTCTGGTGTCTTATTCCTCCCAAGGAGTTCTCTAACCACTTTCCAGGTACCTTTAACATCATTGTTGTTTGTGTTAAACTTTTCCTCAAAGTAAGATTTTCGCGATACACATAGAAGAGAGTTGAGTTTGTTTCTGTATTTCCTATATAATGCTTTGTCATTTGGGTTACATGATATGAGTTGTTTGCGGTAAAGTTTGTTTTTCTCGTATATTGATTTTAGGATACCATGCGATATCCAAGGCTTACGGGTCTTTAGAGAACTGTTATTAAAGTAAACTAGTGGGTATATTCTATTGTATATTATGCTGAATTTATTTACGAAGGACGCCCAGGCGTCATTAACATTATTACAACTGATTATGTCAGACCAGTCAGTGTCTTGTAAGGCAATTTTGAATAACTCGTCCAGATTTCTTTCTATATGAGAATGTTTGGGGATTGGCATTGTGATGGACTGTAGAGGAAAATATACTAAAAATTGGAAAATGATCAGACAAATCTGTAAGAAAAATGCCGGAGAAAACATTGCGTTCATGGAAGTTTGTAAATATATTGTCTATAAGAGTTGCAGAGGAGTTGCTGACTCGTGTTGGTTTATTAATTACTGGAAGAAAGAAGCTCGATTTGAGTAATTCTAAGAAATTTTTGGATGGAGTGTGTGTATCTGTTTTGAACAAGTCTATGTTGAAATCACCTAAAATAATACATTTTTTGTTTGATCTAACATTTTGAAGCAAGTCCGACATAATGCCGTTAAATTTATTAACATCTGAAGCCGGAGGGCGATAGATAATGCCTACTAAGTAAATATCATTTCCTATAGACATTTCAACAAACAAAGACTCAAAACCAGCGATTTCGTCAAAAATTGTGAGGTCGTCTCGGACTCTACATGATAAAATATTGTTATTTATATAAAGTGCGACACCCCCACCTCTCCTCTGAGTCCTTGAACGAGAATATAACTTATAGCCCGGTATTTGACATAGCGGGGTGGTTTCAGGTTTGAGCCAGCTCTCAGTAAAACCAAGTACTGAAAAAGTGATATCAAGATTATTTACGAACCCCATTATTTCATCCATGGATTTTAATAAGCTCCTTGCATTTAAATGTAAACAAGAAAAGGTATTGGAAGTGAGGTCTTCAGAATTGATTTTATTATTAAAGCTGTCTTCAGTCAGATAGTTGGATTGTGGATTACTTATATCTGACCAGTAGGTATGTTCGTGTTCATTGTCATCTAAAGGGAGTCGACATTGTTCTAGGTCATTCAAGTTTATAGGATCAAAAGACATTTGGTTTAGGAAATCGAGACTATAATTTGGTTGAGAGGTTGGCTGAGGTAAGATTGACTCCGGAGTGATGGGCTCAGAGTGGAAGGGCAGGTAGGAAAACAAATTACCACATGGAACTTGCTGGTCAATAATATTTACACTAGCCATGGCATTGAAGACATACTGGAAAAGTACATTGGTTAATATCAAAATAAATAAGAAAATATTTGTATGACATTGTTGACTCTGTAGAGTAAGATTCTATATACATAAAGAACAAGAACAAGTAGGCGATCAAAAGTAAAGCACAGTGGTTATAGCATTTGATTATTTTTAAAAGCAAATAACATAGTAGACAGTCAATTCTATGACTGTCACTCAGTTCACTCAAAGTGGAAAAAACTACGAAAAAAACATAACAGGACCGAACGCGGCCTTGAGGGTTATATAACGCCATAACAAAGCTGTCAGGAACCCTATGCAGCCTCATCGCCACAGTGTCTATCATAGTGTTCTGGAGTATTCGTAAAAGTAGGTCACGGAAGACTCGGCTGGAGAACAAGTGTCTGTGCGTCTCGGGGAACATGTCATTTAGTGGTCTCACAATGAACTTCTCACGAGCCGAATACACAGACCTTATAGTGTAACACGACACGTCCTGGGTCTTTGAGATGCGAAGGGGTTGGATAATAAACTGAATGACAGCATTTGAAACAAGGTGTATAACGTAAAGTAGTAGACATATAGACGCTAATCTGAGCGCATACATCACTAATCAAAGTGAGAGCGATTTACCTGGCATAAGTTCCTTGTACGCCTATGTAAAGAACCGGAAACATAAAGTGGTAATACGTGTAGATTTTGTATCAACCGGTTGACTCTGGAATTGAAACTTCAATACCATTTATAAAAAGTTTACCACGGCTAAATCGCACCCGTTTGCCTTCCTTATATACTTTGTCATTATTTCACGTGCGTTTTTCTTTTTTCGCCTGTCTTCGGGGATCAAATCGTCAGTAACGTATATAGTTTCATTTTGCAGTAATTGTTTAGCTTTTATTATCACGTCTTTCCGCTGGGGTCTGTAAATAAATTTCACAAGAATGTGACGATTTTGTCCAGGAATTACCCTACCCACACGATGAGCGTTTTCAATGGAAATATCAGACATATTTAATTTATTACTGATGACTTGTGTCACTAGTTCCATACAATTTTCTTCTTTTTTTTCGGTCATACCACAAAATCTTAAGTTGAATCCTCGGCTGTACCGTTCTTGGTCTAGCACTTTATCACTAATTACAGAGAGTTTATCGGTCAAAATAGTGGTGGTGTCACGTAGCTTACTAGTTTCTATCGTCAGACTTTGTTGTTATTTTCCTATCTTTGAAATAGACTCATTAGTTAGCTCAATGTTTTTTATCAAATGATCTTGATTTTCTTCAAGCTTAGATAATCTTTGCAAGGAAGACTTTTGTGTTTCACAGACGTCTTTCAGAGAAGTTTTAAGGTCACTCACCGCCGATACCATGAATTCACGAAAGGATTGTTCGTCGTGGGTAGCGTGATGTTCTGCAGGCGTGCCACTGCCACTGGATTCATCTCGTTTCGCCTGATTTTCTGACACGTCATCTATAGGGTTAGTTCGGGTACTTCGCTCTGCTTTCTTATTTTTCGACATTTTTCGTTAGATTTATACAACAGTTACAGAAGCCCTTAGACGGACTCAGGATGGCAAACAGATGGCAGACAGGTGTTGTTTTTTTCCGGCAAAGATCGCTATAACCAGGAGCTCTCAAATTCACGTCTTCACCCTGTCACGCACATGCGCACACTAATGAAAGTCAATATACACCAATGAAAGTCAATATACACCAATGAAAGTCCATACACACCAATGAAAGTCAATGCACACCAATGAAAGTCAATATACGCACCAATGAAAGTCAATACACACCAATGAAAGTCAATATACACCATTGAAAGTAAATTCATATAAGGATTGACTTCAATGTTTCTTCGGTTCATCGAGTTATGAACGAACTTGCCCCTGTGCAAACTAAATACTAGTAAATCCACGAAGCGGTATATGAAAAGTTTGCACAGGGGCCAGTTCGTTCATAACTCGATGAACCGAAGAAACATTGAAGTCAATCCTTATAATTTAATTACTATCACATATACTACGTAAAACAATAAAAAATATTCACAGGGAGTGATATATTTTATTTTCAAGAATCAAAACAAACCAACGCGCGCAAAGCTACACTTGATTTCAAAGCTCTCTGCCAAGTGACGTCACAATCACAGGCAAAGCGACTGTACAACGAGATGACGTCATCTCGCGTCATAGCGTTGAGTCTATCAGTGCACTGTGATGACATGAGTATAAACGTTTTCGTAAGCTGACATAACAAGCTGTTCTTTATTTCTATGAAATCTGATCGAAATGAAAAATAAATATAAGCAGCTATATTAAATCAACATATTTTCAAATTTATTGCTTTCTCTGTTTCAATAAATAGCAGTAGGCCTAGGCCTATTGTTGTTTCGTCGGCGATTCATGTATATCGTTGTAAAAATAGTCCGGAGCTGGTTCGTTCATCGGGTTATGAACGAAAGCAGATTAGCCAATCAAATTGAAGTATTCGTTGTAAACACACTGGAAATTAAATTATACACCAATGAAAGTCAATATACACCAACGAAAGTCAAAACACACCAATGAAAGTCAAGATTGTACTAAATATTTCAGGAGTGATGGCGAAATAAAGTGCCGAAATATTGAGTCAAATATGGGTTTATCGTTTTTCGGAGTTACGCTACTTGTGTGCTATGTTAAACTTATCAGTGGTACAAATGGATTCTGAAAGTCAATACATACCAATGAAAGTCAATATACACCAATGAAAGTCAATACATACCAATGAAAGTCAATACATACCAATGAAAGTCAATATACACCAATGAAAGTCAATACATACCAATGAAAGTCAATACATACCAATGAAAGTCAATATACACCAATGAAAGTCAATACACACCAATGAAAGTCAATACACACCATTGAAAGTCAATACAAACCAATGAAAGTCAATACACACATAGTCACATTTCAACATTTCTTTTTTTTTGGCAAACTAAAATGCGATAGCAGACTTAGCATAATCTATATAATAAGAGTGTTTCAAATTTAGTTGACATAGACATTTAGCATTTACTTAAGGTTAGAAATTCCATTTACAATTTTTTTTGTAATAAAATTGGCATAGGCAATCTGAAGAATGACATTTACTCATTTTGATTTGATTTTTTCTTTAGTAAATCACTTGTGACCATGGTTTGATTTTAATAAACTGAAATTTTGGGCCCAAAAGAGTTATATGCCATTCTATAGATTGCATATGTTTTTGGTCATATACAGCTTATAGGTCTGTATTAAATTGATTGATTGTTTGGTGTTTTATGCCACGCTCAAGATAATTTCACTTATATGGCGATGTAGCCAGTTTTATTGTGGGAGGAAACCGGGCTCTATGCTCGGACCAAACGAACGCCCTTCCGGTGGTAACTGGGTTCAAGTGAAAACCCAGTCAGAAAATTTTCCAATTTTTTTTTAGACTGAGTGGGATTTGTACCCGTGGCCCACTGGTGGGAGGCTGTTTGGATTGAGATAGCTCTGTAAAAGAAGCCTCTGAACAATCCTTTTAGCCATACATACAGCAAAAAAACATTTAAGGGGAAAAATGGGACCCCAACCAAAAAATAGCACCCCCACCGAAAAATGGCCCCCCCCACCAAAAAATGGCCCCCCAAACCAAAGGGTGAGGACGATGGGCCATGAAAGACCCCGATCTTCGTCTGACATTGACTCTTATAAACTAAGTTTTCTAAATATTCTTTTAAAAACATTACCTGGATTTGCAAATATCAGACACATCATGGCACCCATGAAACACAGACTGTGAAAGCAGAAAATAAAGGGTATTATTATAATTTGTCCATTCAACTGGATTAACTGATTGTTAGATCGTTTCCATGAAGACACTACACAATGCTGCACTTCTGGGCAGGGCCCTGTCCAACGAAGCTGACGTATGTTACGTCGGACGTAAATCAGTGTTATATCTATCGTTACTTTTTCAAGAATTTCCCTTGAGATTTTCCAAATTAAATTTGCCTATGTTAAAAATGATGAAAACAGCCCATCCAATTACTTTGTTTATATTTTTACACTACCAGTCCACCCGGACGACAGACAGTTAGTTGGCTAACACGATAATGGTAAACTGAATGGTACCGTACTGGAGGTTGATACAAAAGGAAAAGACAGGAAAAATACAGTGGTTTGACAAGACAAAGTTTTCAAAATGTAAAAGGGGGCGTCGGCGGGTCAGTTGGTTAGAGTGATAATTCCTCAGTCGATTGCTGTATGTGGGCAGAGTTGCCAGGTACTCGCCAAAGCAAAGGTCAGGGTTTTGCTTTTTCTCCAGGCAATAAGCCCGGTTTCCTCTCCCACTAAACCTGGCTATGCGGCCATATTAGTGAAATAATCTTGTCGAGTGTGGCATAAAACATCAACGAACCAATCAATTCACTAACCAGTAAGTAAATTTATTAATTCTAAAGCCTACCTTAAAATACTTTAATGTATATCTTTATGAAAAAAGTTCAAGTGGCCGTTAATTGGCACAGGTCTTCCTCAAAGAAGTGAAGGCTTTTGTAATTTTTTTAAAATGAAATATCACCTTGTACGCTGTTGTCTTACTCTACTTGGTTGATATTTTGCCAATTGATTGGCTGTTTCAAAGTGTCTTGAAGTGTAGGGTTACCAGCAGGTATGCTAAGATTGCATTGCAGGAGGCATTTAAGCTGATTGTGTAAGCATATATAGTACTATGATGGGGTCATAATGCCTTGATCTGGGTGGATGGAGAGAGTTTACATTAAAGGTTACAGTCGTCTATTGTTACTAGAAACAGGGGAATCCCCTAACAGGATATTGACACCTTATATAAACAAACAACACATGTATGGATGGAGAACAGGCGAAAGCAAAATGTTGAACACTCTGGTTCAGCTAAAGTGACAGGAGTGCACTATAAATCGGGACAATTTTTGATTCAACTATGCAAAATTATCATTTTAGGCAATTCATGCTGCTTTAATTCTTAATGTTCAATAATAATTAATAAAACACCCAAAAAAAGGAAAAGTCTGAGAGTGACATTTCTTGTAGTATTTCTCCGTATTTCTTCTAAATATTCAGCCATTCTAATGGCCTAAATTTTCCATTGCGTCGGACAAAAATGGAGACGAGGAGTTGTGTTTAAGATAACCATTTTCACACACTGCTCGGCGGGTCATATTGCCTTAAATTCCCTCTAATGGGCAAATTTGTCTGGCCTTATTTAGCATATTTCTTTTCTAATGATCGAATCCTTATGATGAAAAAAGTGGCTGAATCTTTAGAAGAAATACGGTATAGTGTATTTTATGTACATAGACTGATCCAGAGACATTTTGATACCTGTATACAGGTATGGGCGCCCAAACTCACAAGCAAAACATCCGCCCAAATTCTTAAAACCAACATTTTTTAATGTCAAAATAGCATTTAATGTTGAATTTTGGGCCAGAGATGTTGTTTTTGTCTTATTGTTGGAATATTTTGAACCGAAATGGTATGCCCAAATTTTCCCTGGATCAGTCCCTAATGTACATTTTTCAATTTGACTCGATACCAATGTGACCTAAACTAAAGTCAAACCGAAAACTGACATTTCTGTATACCACTATTAAATCAGCATACAAAAATAAGAAACTTCTTAGTTACAGAGTTAGCCGCACTCATGTGTCTCTTTCCTCAGTTTCCTGTGTTACTTACTTGTCGGTCAGAGTATGCTTATTAGCACAATATCAAATTTTAGTCTTCAAAACAAACTCCTAATTTTGACCTCTGTGTCATATAAATGAATTTGTCTTTCTATTATACTTATAGGCCTACAGCCTTACAGGCTACACTCATATACATATTCCAAAAAGAAAAAGGAAATGTTTCTCCAGCCATTCCCCACCATGAAAAAATAGATGGATTGATTGATTGATTGATTGTTTGGTGTTTTACGCCGCGCTAAAAAAAATAGATGGAGAGGAGTGCATGATGTATTTAATATCCATTGTCATAATTCTAATTGTAGTAAACAATCCTCTACCTGACCGGCAAAGTAAGTAAACCAGGATAGAGACACACGAGTGCGGCTATCCTCTACTGAGCTTGAGCCTGAGACTTTGAGGCTTCGGGCCCCACATTAGCGCTACTCGCTACAGGTCGGAGCTAGCATTGCGAAAGGAGCTGCATGGAATAAAACAGACGATATAATAAGATTTGCTTTTACCTTAAATGTAAATCAATTTACCATTCTTTTTAACACAATATTATTATTAATATTAGCACAATCATATTCATAATATAACTTCTACTTCACTTAACTTAAGGTCTTACTCCGTTATTTATAATTTCCGACATTTATTGACCAGGTGCCGACCAATAAATATCCAAACATAAATAACGAGGTACCTGTAGGCTGTAGGCATTTAATATTATTGAATTACATAACTTCATAAGTTCAAGCTTGTGTTTTGAACTGTCGAACTTACATGGCAATGATTCTGCAGAATCTGGTGCCCAGTTTGTCATAGATGATGCCATTGAGGAAGCACATAATCCCAGTAAATGCCGTGGAGATACTAAAGACAAGGTTAAACTGATTGTCTTGTTCACTGCACGTCAAAACTTTAGCTCGGAAAACTGTGGAATTCTCAGCCATTTCAAAATTAGATTTTTCCACAAAAGTTGCATTGCTATTAAATGTTCCATAGCCATTGTCTACCGGCACTGATAAAGTTTGGTAGTCATTTGAAGCAGAGAGATTGTAGCACAAATGTTGAAAATAGCCTTCTTCTTTGTAAATATAGACTAACGAGGCCCAGCCGAAAATAATTCCGCCAAATAACATTATCTCCAGCGACCCGCAAACAACCATGAAAGTTCGCAAAACCCGTCCATTCCCCATGGTTGCTTGAAGTCGTTCTACAGAACGATAGCCTCAGACTAGGCGCAAAAGCTTATAAATTTCGTTGACATTCGTTGCATTCCGAATAACGGTAAACACATCGAGAATGTCAAACAGTCAGTCTTCGAGGACAGTCAACTGTGAACCGACAATTTTTTTTAGAAAACAATAGCATGTACTTACTCGCCACAACACAAGGGGCAATAACTCTACCCTAAAAAAAATATTTTTTAGAGTGGCCCATATAGCAATGATAATAATAATTTGTTGGACAATTAATATGATTAAAATATGAATAGTTGGCCCCGAAAAGTCTTATCAAAACGAAAGATTTAAACACCTGTTCTCTTCAACTGGATTTTCTTACCAAGTTACGCCTCGGTCAAATTGGATAAAAAGTCAGCCTAGCCTACCTTTTAAATATAGTTAGGGACAGAGCCAAATTTTTCAGGGATATAGGACCGGTACCATTAAAATGTAGGTGTTGAAAGATGCTGGTCCAATCAAAAATTTGAACGAATTACAGTTAACCTGTAGTCCACTTCAGTAAGTCGTAAAAAGGTGGGATCCTACGTACAGTAAAATGTACATTCCATTATGCACAAAATAGAGGCCTAAGCTTATGTCTCTTCTAATTATTCTTATCCTATATGCTGACAATAACGCCTTAACGGGCCTCTCGAAGTTTTAGCATGCTTGCTGCTGCTTGCTGCTGCTGCCGCTTGCTGCTGCTGCTGCTTGCTGCTTGGGCAAACATAATTTATAAAATTAGTGCGAACGTTTGGAGCCGACGCCAACAAAATATGTGGTTCATGTTTTAATATTAATTTATATTTTTGTTTATGGACACTAAAAAACACGAGCGCAGGGAAAACGTTCTTGTCTAAAATAACCATGGAGACAAGTTTCTAATTGTGTTAAAAAGATGTAGACTATATCATTTTGACCGTTATACTCCATCATAAGTTGTTGTAATAAAATGAAACGCATGGTATTTCATTAGGTTGACGACATACAGGAGCTTAGCCTTTATAGTCAGTATAATTTTCTGGTAAGCCTGCTTTTTGCAATACATTGGCAATGCTTTAATAGGGAGCGGTAGTCACGTGACAATTCCACACATTTCCTGTCACCGGCGTTGTCATAACGCATGTGAGAAGCCTTTTGTCGTTCGAATATGACGCTCATTTCTGACGTTTTGGAACAAAAACCGCCAATCGAACTGAAAACGTCATAAAAAAACGTCACCTGTCACCGGATATCGCGAAATCTCTCGGTAGACTCCCAGGCCCTATACGCGCCTTGAGCTATGGCAAAAATATCGGTGGCCACGTAGCCTGACCCCATAGAATCATGGGAAAAGGAAAGTGAAAAATGTGGGTCCCATATTTATCCCTCCGTCGTCAGAGTGCAATCTTGATAAAACAAAATATAGCCTAGACTTTATGATATAAAATTATATACCATAATGCAATTCTTGCAAAGAGTTTGGGGCGGGGGGGGGGGGAGGGGGGGGGGGGCATACACCCGGGACCTCAAATGGGATGGACTGTATGAGGAACACGGCTAGGATGGACTGTTGCTTAACACTGTGCTTTAGACAATTCTATGCTCGGTGGGAGAGTTGCGACCGACCTCTGGCGCCAGACAACCATTCAACGTGGGATTCCGTCTCGTAACATACCTTAGCAGTGAGGTGTGTAATAGTGTAAAAAGTCACAGTCTTCATGAGTTAAATAGGATTACTCCACTTTTAGATGATTTCAGAAGCAGTCGTTCCAAACCGACAATAATCAAATGCTAATATAAGGTTATTAACCAGGATATTCCCTATTGGCGTTGTTACAGGTATGGGGATAGTCGTATTGGTCCGAGGCCGAAGGCCTAGGGCCAATACGGCTGTCCGAGGACCTGCCAATAGGGAATATCCTGGTTAATGAAATTTTATTAATTGGCTTTCAATGTTATTTTTCATAAAATATTTATATTATTTAAATAGACACATTCGCAAGGAAAGGAAAGGGAAGTTGACTCTATATTATTTTCTTAACAAATTCTTTAAAAACATCTGGTGTAGTGTACAAAGAGTTGTCCTCCTTTAGTACATAAAACATAGGAACATATTTCTTTATTTTTACAAATTTTTATTACTGCAATTTTTTATTTATCTACTGACATAAACGGAATATTTGTTTTTCTATAACTGTACATTGGTTATTTTCTTTTTTTCTGCTGATGATTTCAAGAAAAATGGCGTTGGGATTTGGAAGTGATAGCAACCGTCTCCAGCATGTCCGATTTCGTATTGGCCCAGTCCGTATTGGCCTTGTTTCTTCGTATTAGCCTAGATGGTTTATCTTGTGCATGTATCTGGTAACCATTGCTCACAGGACAAACAGATTTTGTTTATCTTGTGCATGTATCTGGTCACCATTGCCCACAGAATAAACAAATTTTGTTTATCTTTTGCGGGTATTTGGTAACCATTGCTCACAGGACAAACGAATTTTGTTTATCTTGTGCCGGTATCTGGTAACCATTGCATAGAGGACAAACGAATTTTGTTTATCTTGTGCCGGTATCTGGTAACCATTGCTTAGAGGACAAACGAATTTTGTTTATCTTGTGCCGGTATCTGGTAACCATTGCTTAGAGGACACACAAATTTTGTTTATCTTGTGCCGGTATCTGGTAACCATTGCTTAGAGGACACACAAATTTTGTTTATCTTGTGCCGGTATCTGGTAACCATTGCTTAGAGGACAAACGAATTTTGTTTATCTTTTGCGGGTATTTGGTAACCATTGCTCACAAGACAGACGAATTTTGTTTATCTTGTGCCGGTAGCTGGTAACCATTGCTCACAGGACAAACGAATTTTGTTTATCTTGTGCAGGTATCTGGTAACCATTGCTTAGAGGACAAACGAATTTTGTTTAACTTGTGCCTGTATCTGGTAACCATTGCTCACACGACAAACGGATTTTGTTTATCTTGTGCAGGTATCTGGTAACCATTGCTCACAGGACAAACGCATTTTGTTTATCTTGTACAGGTATTTGGTAACCATTGCTCACAGGACAAACGAATTTTGTTTATCTTGTGCAGGTATTTGGTAACCATTGCTCACAGGACAAACGGATTTTGTTTATCTTGTGCAGGTATTTGGTAACCATTGCTCACAGGACAAACGGATTTTGTTTATCTTGTGCAGGTATCTGGTAACCATTCCTCACAGAACAAACGAATTTTGTTTATCTTGTGTCGGTATTTGGTAACCATTGCTCACAGGACAAACGAATTTTGTTTATCTTGTGCAGGTATCTGGTTATCATTGCTCACACGACAAACGCATTTTGTTTTTTTTATGCAGGTATTTGGTAACCATTGCTCACAGGACAAACGGATTTTGTTTATCTTGTGCAGGTATCTGGTATCCATTGCTCACACGACAAACGAATTTTGTTTATCTTGTGCCGGTATTTGGTAACCATTGCTCACAGGACAAACGAATTTTGTTTATCTTGTGCAGGTATCTGGTTATCATTGCTCACACGACAAACGCATTTTGTTTATCTTGTGCAGGTATCTGGTATCCATTGCTCACACGACAAACGAATTTTGTTTATATTGTGCCGGTATTTGGTAACCATTGCTCATAGGACAAACGGATTTTGTTTATCTTGTGCAGGTATCTGGTATCCATTGCTCACACGACAAACGAATTTTGTTTATCTTGTGCCGGTATTTGGTAACCATTGCTCACAGGACAAACGAATTTTGTTTATCTTGTGCCGGTATCTGGTAACCATTGCTCACATGACAAACGCATTTTGTTTATCTTGTGCAGGTATTTGGTAACCATTGCTCACAGGACAAACGAATTTTGTTTATCTTGTGCCGGTATTTGGTTATCATTGCTCACATGACAAACGCATTTTGTTTATCTTGTGTAGGTATCTGGTATCCATTGCTCACAGGACAAACGAATTTTGTTTATCTTGTGCAGGTATTTGGTAACCATTGCTCACACGACAAACGCATTTTGTTTATCTTGTGCCGGTATTTGGTAACCATTGCTCACAGGACAAACGAATTTTGTTTATCTTGTGCAGGTATCTGGTATCCATTGCTCACAGGACAAACGCATTTTGTTTATCTTGTGCAGGTATCTGGTATCCATTGCTCACAGGACAAACGAATTTTGTTTATCTTGTGCAGGTATTTGGTTATCATTGCTCACACGACAAACGCATTTTGTTTATCTTGTGCAGGTATCTGGTAACCATTGCTCACACGACAAACACATTTTGTTTATCTTGTGCAGGTATTTGGTAACCATTGCTCACAGGACAAACGAATTTTGTTTATCTTGTGCCTGTATCTGGTAACCATTGCTCACAGGACAAACGAATTTTGTTTATCTTGTGCAGGTATCTGGTAACCATTGCTCACAGGACAAACGAATTTTGTTTATCTTGTGCGGGTATCTGGTAACCATTGCTCACACGACAAACGAATTTTGTTTATCTTGTGCAGGTATCTGGTTATCATTGCTCACACGACAAACGAACTTTGTTTATCTTGTACAGGTATTTGGTAACCATTGCTCACAGGACAAACGAATTTTGTTTATCTTGTGAGGGTATCTGGTAACCATTGCTCACACGACAAACGAATTTTGTTTATCTTGTGCAGGTATCTGGTAACCATAGCTCACAGGACAAACGGATTTTGTTTATCTTGTGCAGGTATTTGGTAACCATAGCTCACAGGACAAACGGATTTTGTTTATCTTGTGCAGGTATTTGGTAACCATTGCTCACAGGACAAACGGATTTTGTTTATCTTGTGTAGGTATCTGGTAACCATTGACCACAGGACAAACGAATTTTGTTTATCTTGTGAAGGTATTTGGTAACCATTGCCCACAGGACAAACGAATTTTGTTTATCTTGTGCAGGTCTCTGGTAACCATTGTTCACAGGACAAACGAAATGTGTTTATCTTGTGCAGGTATCTGGTAACCATTCCTCGCACGACAAACGAGTTTTGTTTATCTTGTGCAGGTATTTGGTAACCATTGCCCACAGGACAAACGAATTTTGTTTATCCTGTGCAGGTCTCTGGTAACCATTGCTCACAGGACAAACGAAATGTGTTTATCTTGTGCAGGTATTTGGTAACCATTGCTCACAGGACAAACGCATTTTGTTTATCTTGTGCAGGTATCTGGTAACCATTGCTCACAGGACAAACGGATTTTGTTTATCTTTTAAAGGTATTTGGTAACCATTGCTCACAGGACAAACGGATTTTGTTTATCTTGTGCAGGTATCTGGTAACCATTGCTCAGAGGACAAACGAATTTGTTTATCTTGTGCGGGTCTCTGGTAACCATTGCTCACAGAATAAACGGATTTTGTTTATCTTGTGCAGGTATCTGGTAACAATTGCTAACATGACAAACGAATTTTGTTTATCTTGTGCCTGTATCTGGTTACCATTGCTCACAGGACAACTGAATTTTGTTTATCTTGTACAGGTATTTGGTAACCATTGCTCACAGGACAAACGAATTTTGTTTATCTTGTGCAGGTATCTGGTAACCATTGCTCACAGGACAAACGGATTTTGTTTATCTTGTACAGGTATCTGGTAACCATTGCTCACAGGGCAAACGAATTTTGTTTATCTTGTGTATGTATTTGGTAACCATTGCTCACAGAACAAACGAATTTTGTTTATCTTGTGCCGGTATCTGGTAACCATTGCTCACTGGACAAACGAATTTTGTTTATCTTGTGCAGGTATCTGGTAACCATTGCTCACAGGACAAACGAATTTTGTTCATCTTGTGCAGGTATCTGGTAACCATTGCTCACATGACAAACGAATTTTGTTTATCTTGTGCAGGTATCTGGTAACCATTGCTCACAGGACAAACGAATTTTGTTTAACTTGCGCCGGTATTTGGTAACCATTGCTCACAGGTCAAACAAATTTTGTTCATCTTGTGCAGGTATCTGATAACCATTGCTCAAAAGACAAACGAATTTTGTTTATCTTGTGCAGGTCTATGTGGGATGGTTGCCAGCTACCAACGGAAGGTCGTGGGTTTCCTCCGGGCATAGAGCCAGGTTTCCTCCCACAATAAAACTGGAATAATCTTGTGCGCGGCATAAAACACCAAACAATCATTCAATCAATCTTGTGCAGGTATCTAGAAACCATTGCTCACAGGACAAACGATTTTTTTGATCTTGTGCAGGTATCTGGTTACCATTGCTCACAGGACAAACGAATTTTGTTTATCTTGTGCAGGTATCTGGTAACCATTGCTCACAGGACAAACGATTTTTTTTTATCTTGTGCAGGTATCTGGTAATCATTGCTCACAGGACAAACGGATTTTGTTTATCTTGTGCAGGTATCTGGTTACCATTGCTCACAGGACAAACGAATTTTGTTTATCTTGTGCAGGTATCTAGAAACCATTGCTCACAGGACAAACGGATTTTGTTTTTCTTGTGCGGGTATTTGGTAACCATTGCTCACAGGACAAACGAATTTTGCTTATCTTGTGCCGGTATCTGGTAACCATTGCTTAGAGGACAAACGAATTTTGTTTATCTTTTACGGGTATTTGGTAACCATTGCTCACAAGACAGACGAATTTTGTTCATCTTGTGCCGGTATCTGGTAACCATTGCTCACAGGACAAACGAATTTTGTTTATCTTGTGCAGGTATCTGGTAACCATTGCTCACAGGACAAACGGATTTTGTTTATCTTGTGTCGGTATCTGGTAACCATTGCTTAGAGGACACACATATTTTGTTTATCTTGTGCCGGTATCTGGTAACCATTGCTTAGAGGACAAACGAATTTTGTTTATCTTGTGCTGGTATCTGGTAACCATTGCTCACAGGACAAACGGATTTTGTTTATCTTGTGTCGGTATCTGGTAACCATTGCTTAGAGGACACACAAATTTTGTTTATCTTGTGTCGGTATCTGGTAACCATTGCTTAGAGGACACACAAATTTTGTTTATCTTGTGTCGGTATCTGGTAACCATTGCTTAGAGGACACACAAATTTTGTTTATCTTGTGCCGGTATCTGGTAACCATTGCTTAGAGGACACACAAATTTTGTTTATCTTGTGTCGGTATCTGGTAACCATTGCTTAGAGGACACACAAATTTTGTTTATCTTGTGCCGGTATCTGGTAACCATTGCTTAGAGGACAAACGAATTTTGTTTATCTTTTGCGGGTATTTGGTAACCATTGCTCACAAGACAGACGAATTTTGTTTATCTTGTGCCGGTATCTGGTAACCATTGCTCACAGGACAAACGAATTTTGTTTATCTTGTGCAGGTATCTGATAACCATTGCTTAGAGGACAAACGAATTTTGTTTATCTTGTGCCGGTATCTGGTAACCATTGCTTAGAGGACACACAAATTTTGTTTATCTTGTGCCGGTATCTGATAACCATTGCTTAGAGGACAAACGAATTTTGTTTATCTTGTGCCGGTATCTGGTAACCATTGCTTAGAGGACACACAAATTTTGTTTATCTTGTGCCGGTATCTGGTAACCATTGCTTAGAGGACAAACGAATTTTGTTTATCTTGTGCCTGTATCTGGTAACCATTGCTCACACGACAAACGGATTTTGTTTATCTTGTGCAGGTATCTGGTAACCATTGCTCACAGGACAAACGGATTTTGTTTATCTTGTGCAGGTATCTGGTAACCATGGCTCACAGGACAAACGCATTTTGTTTATCTTGTACAGGTATTTGGTAACCATTGCTCACAGGACAAACGAATTTTGTTTATGTTGTGCAGGTATTTGGTAACCATTGCTCACAGGACAAACGGATTTTGTTTATCTTGTGCAGGTATTTGGTAACCATTGCTCACAGGACAAACTGATTTTGTTTATCTTGTGCAGGTATCTGGTTACCATTCCTCACAGAACAAACGAATTTTGTTTATCTTGTGTCGGTATTTGATAACCATGGCTCACAGGACAAACGCATTTTGTTTATCTTGTACAGGTATTTGGTAACCATTGCTCACAGGACAAACGAATTTTGTTTATCTTGTGCAGGTATCTGGTAACCATTCCTCACATGACAAACGCATTTTGTTTATCTTGTGCCGGTATTTGGTAACCGATGCTCACAGGACAAACGGATTTTGTTTATCTCGTGCAGGTATCTGGTATCTATTGCTCACACGACAAACGAATTTTGTTTATCTTGTGCCGGTATTTGGTAACCATTGCTCACAGGACAAACGAATTTTGTTTATCTTGTGCAGGTATCTGGTTATCATTGCTCACACGACAAACGCATTTTGTTTATCTTGTGCCGGTATTTGGTAACCATTGCTCACAGGACAAACGGATTTTGTTTATCTTGTGCAGGTATCTGGTATCCATTGCTCACACGACAAACGAATTTTGTTTATCTTGTGCCGGTATTTGGTAACCATTGCTCACAGGACAAACGAATTTTGTTTATCTTGTGCAGGTATCTGGTTATCATTGCTCACACGACAAACGCATTTTGTTTATCTTGTGCAGGTATTTGGTAACCATTGCTCACAGGACAAACGAATTTTGTTTATCTTGTGCAGGTATCTGGTAACCATTCCTCACAGAACAAACGAATTTTGTTTATCTTGTGCAGGTATTTGGTAACCATTCCTCACAGGACAAACGAATTTTCTTTATCTTGTGCAGGTATCTGGTAACCATTGCTCACAGGACAAACGGATTTTGTTTATCTTGTGCAGGTATCTGGTAACCATTGCTCACAGGACAAACGGATTTTGTTTATCTTGTGCAGGTATTTGCTAACCATTGCCCAAAGGACAAACGAATTTTGTTTATCTTGTGCCGGTATCTGGTAACCATTGCTCACCGAACAAACGAATTTTGTTTATCTTGCGGGGGTATCTGGTAACCATTGCTCACAGGACTAACGAATTTTGTTTATCTTGTGCAGGTATCTGGTTACCATTGCTCACAGGACAAACGGATTTTGTTTATCTTGTGCAGGTATTTGGTAACCATTGCTCACAGGACAAACGGATTTTATTTATCTTGTGCAGGTATTTGGTAACCATTGCTCACAGGACAAACGAATTTTGTTTATCTTGTGAAGGTATCTGGTAACCATTGCTCACAGGACAAACGAATTTTGTTTATCTTGTGCAGGTATCTGGTAACCATTGCTCACAGGACAAACGAATTTTGTTTATCTTGTGCAGGTATCTGGTAACCATAGCTCACAGGACAAACGAATTTTGTTTATCTTGTGCAGGTATCTGGTAATCATTGCTCACAGGACAAACGAATTTTGTTTATCTTGTGCCGGTATCTGGTAACCATTGCTCACAGGACTAACGAATTTTGTTTATCTTGTGCAGGTATCTGGTAACCATTGCTCACGGGACACACGGATTTTGTTTATCTTGTGCAGGTATCTAGTAACCATTGCTCACAGGACAAACGAATTTTTTTTAACTTGTGCTGGTATTTGGTAACCATTGCTCACATGACAAACGAATTTTGTTTATCTTGTGCAGGTATCTAGTAACCATTGCTCACAGAGCAAACAAATGTTGTTTACCTTGTGCAGGTATCTGGTAACCATTGCTCACAGGACAAACGAATCTTGTTTATCTTGTGCAGGTATCTGGTAACCATTGCTCACAGGACAAACACATTTTGTTTATTTTGCGCAGGTATTTGGTAACCATTGCTCACAGCACAAACGAATTTTGTTTATCTTGTGCAGGTATCTGGTAACCATTCCTCACAGAACAAACGAATTTTGTTTATCTTGTGCTGGTATTTGGTAACCATTGCTCACAGGACAAACGAATTTTGTTTATCTTGTGCAGGTATCTGGTAACCATTCCTCACAGGACATACACATTTTGTTTATTTTGCGCAGGTATCTGGTAACCATTGCTCACAGCACAAACGAATTTTGTTTATCTTGTGCAGGTATCTGGTAACCATTCCTCACAGAACAAACGAATTTTGTTTATCTTGTGCTGGTATTTGGTAACCATTGCTCACAGGACAAACGAATTTTGTTTATCTTGTGCTGGTATTTGGTAACCATTGCTCACAGGATAAACGAATTTTGTTTATCTTGTGCAGGTATCTGGTAACCATTGCTTACAGGACAAACGAATTTTGTTTATCTTGTGCAGGTATTTGGTAACAATTGCTTACAGAACAAACAAATTTTGTTTATCGGGTGCAGGTATCTGGTAACCATTGCTCACAGGACAAACGAATTTTGTTTATTTTGTGCCCGTATCTGGTAACCATTGCTCACAGGACAAACGGATTTTGTTTATCTTGTGCCGGTATCTCGTAACCATTGCTCACGTGACAAACGGATTTTGTTTATCTTGTGCAGGTATCTGGTAACCATTGCTCACAGGACAAACAGATTTTGTTTATGTTGTGCAGGTATCTGGTAACTATTGCTCACACGACAAACGAATTTTGTTTATCTTGTGCAGGTATCTGGTAACCATTGCTCACAGGACAAACGAATTTTGTTTATCTTGTGCAGGTATCTGGTTACCATTGCTCACAGTACAAACGGATTTTGTTTATCTTGTGCAGGTATCTGGTAACCATTGCTCACAGGACAAACGAATTTTGTTTGTCTTGTGCAGGTATCTGGTAATCATTGCTCACAGGACAAACGAATTTTGTTGATCTTGTGCAGGTATCTGGTAACCATTGCTCACAGGACAAACGAATTTTGTTGATCTTGTGCAGGTATCTGGTAACCATTGCTCACAGGACTGACGAATTTTGTTTATCTGGTGCAGGTATCTGGTAACCATTGCTCACAGAACAAATGAATTTGGTTTATATTGTGCAGGTATCTGGTTACCATTGCTCACAGGACAAACGGATTTTGTTTATCTTGTGCAGGTATTTGGTAACCATTGCTCATGGGACAAACGGATTTTGTTTATCTTGTGCAGGTATCTGGCAAACAATTGCTCACAGGACAAACGGATTTTGTTTATCTTGTTCAGGTATCTGGTAGCCATTGCTCACAGGACAAACGAATTTTGTTTATCTTGTGCAGGTATTTGGTAACCATTGCTCACACGACAAGCGAATTTTGTTTATCTCGTGCAGGAATCTGGTAACCATTCCTCACAGAACAAACGAATTTTGTTTATCTTGTGCAGCCATTTGGTAACCATTGCTCATGGGACAAACGGATTTTGTTTATCTTGTGCAGGTATCTGGTTACCATTGCTCACACGACAAACGAATTTTGTTTATCTTGTGCAGGTATCTGGTTACCATTGCTCACAGAACAAACGAATTTTGTTTATATTGTGCAGGTATCTGGTTACCATTGCTCACAGGACAAACGGATTTTGTTTATCTTGTGCAGGTATCTGGTAACCATTGCTCACAGGACAAACGGATTGTGTTTATCTTGTGCAGGTATCTGGTAACTATTGCTCACACGACAAACGAATTTTGTTTATCTTGTGCAGGTATCTGGTAACCATTGCTCACAGGACAAACGAATTTTGTTTATCTTGTGCAGGTATCTGGTTACCATTGCTCACAGTACAAACGGATTTTGTTTATCTTGTGCAGGTATCTGGTAACCATTGCTCACATGACAAACGAATTTTGTTTATCTTGTGCAGGTATCTGGTAACCATTGCTCACAGGACAAACGAATTTTGTTGATCTTGTGCAGGTATCTGGTAACCATTGCTCACAGGACAAACGAATTTTGTTGATCTTGTGCAGGTATCTGGTAACCATTGCTCACAGGACAGACGAATTTTGTTGATCTTGTGCAGGTATCTGGTAACCATTGCTCACAGAACAAATGAATTTTGTTTATATTGTGCAGGTATCTGGTTACCATTGCTCACAGGACAAACGGATTTTGTTTATCTTGTGCAGGTATTTGGTAACCATTGCTCATGGGACAAACGGATTTTGTTTATCTTGTGCAGGTATCTGGCAAACAATTGCTCACAGGACAAACGGATTTTGTTTATCTTGTTCAGGTATCTGGTAGCCATTGCTCACAGGACAAACGAATTTTGTTTATCTTGTGCAGGTATTTGGTAACCATTGCTCACACGACAAGCGAATTTTGTTTATCTCGTGCAGGAATCTGGTAACCATTCCTCACAGAACAAACGAATTTTGTTTATCTTGTGCAGCCATTTGGTAACCATTGCTCATGGGACAAACGGATTTTGTTTATCTTGTGCAGGTATCTGGTTACCATTGCTCACACGACAAACGAATTTTGTTTATCTTGTGCAGGTATCTGGTTACCATTGCTCACAGAACAAACGAATTTTGTTTTTCTTGTGCCGGTATCTGGTAACCATTGCTCACAGTACAAACGGATTTTGTTTATCTTGTGCAGGTATCTGGTTACCATTGCTCACAGGACAAACGAATTTTGTTTATCTTCTGCCGGTATCTGGTAACCTTTGCTCACAGGACAAACGAATTTTGTTTATCTTGTGCAGGTATCTGGTTACCATTGCTCACAGGACAAACGAATTTTGTTTATCTTCTGCCGGTATCTGGTAACCATTGCTCACAGGACTGACGAATTTTGTTTATCTGGTGCAGGTATCTGGTAACCATTGCTCACAGAACAAATGAATATGGTTTATATTGTGCAGGTATCTGGTTACCATTGCTCACAGGACAAACGGATTTTGTTTATCTTGTGCAGGTATTTGGTAACCATTGCTCATGGGACAAACGGATTGTGTTTATCTTGTGCAGGTATCTGGCAAACAATTGCTCACAGGACAAACGGATTTTGTTTATCTTGTTCAGGTATCTGGTAGCCATTGCTCACAGGACAAACGAATTTTGTTTATCTTGTGCAGGTATTTGGTAACCATTGCTCACACGACAAGCGAATTTTGTTTATCTCGTGCAGGAATCTGGTAACCATTGCTCATGGGACAAACGAATTTTGTTTATCTTGTGCAGCCATTTGGTAACCATTGCTCATGGGACAAACGGATTTTGTTTATCTTGTGCAGGTATCTGGTTACCATTGCTCACACGACAAACGAATTTTGTTTATCTTGTGCAGGTATCTGGTTACCATTGCTCACAGAACAAACGAATTTTGTTTATCTTGTGCAGGTATCTGGTAACCATTGCTCACAGGACAAACGAATTTTGTTTATCTTGTGCAGGTATCTGGTTACCATTGCTCACAGTACAAACGGATTTTGTTTATCTTGTGCAGGTATCTGGTAACCATTGCTCACATGACAAACGAATTTTGTTTATCTTGTGCAGGTATCTGGTAACCATTGCTCACAGGACAAACGAATTTTGTTGATCTTGTGCAGGTATCTGGTAACCATTGCTCACAGGACAAACGAATTTTGTTGATCTTGTGCAGGTATCTGGTAACCATTGCTCACAGGACAGACGAATTTTGTTGATCTTGTGCAGGTATCTGGTAACCATTGCTCACAGGACAAATGAATTTTGTTTATATTGTGCAGGTATCTGGTTACCATTGCTCACAGGACAAACGGATTTTGTTTATCTTGTGCAGGTATTTGGTAACCATTGCTCATGGGACAAACGGATTTTGTTTATCTTGTGCAGGTATCTGGCAAACAATTGCTCACAGGACAAACGGATTTTGTTTATCTTGTTCAGGTATCTGGTAGCCATTGCTCACAGGACAAACGAATTTTGTTTATCTTGTGCAGGTATTTGGTAACCATTGCTCACACGACAAGCGAATTTTGTTTATCTCGTGCAGGAATCTGGTAACCATTCCTCACAGAACAAACGAATTTTGTTTATCTTGTGCAGCCATTTGGTAACCATTGCTCATGGGACAAACGGATTTTGTTTATCTTGTGCAGGTATCTGGTTACCATTGCTCACACGACAAACGAATTTTGTTTATCTTGTGCAGGTATCTGGTTACCATTGCTCACAGAACAAACGAATTTTGTTTTTCTTGTGCCGGTATCTGGTAACCATTGCTCACAGTACAAACGGATTTTGTTGATCTTGTGCAGGTATTTGGTAACCATTGCTCATGGGACAAACGGATTTTGTTTATCTTGTGCAGGTATCTGGCAAACAATTGCTCACAGGACAAACGGATTTTGTTTATCTTGTGCAGGTATCTGGTTACCATTGCTCACAGTACAAACGGATTTTGTTTATCTTGTGCAGGTATCTGGTAACCATTGCTCACATGACAAACGAATTTTGTTTATCTTGTGCAGGTATCTGGTAACCATTGCTCACAGGACAAACGAATTTTGTTGATCTTGTGCAGGTATCTGGTAACCATTGCTCACAGGACAAACGAATTTTGTTGATCTTGTGCAGGTATCTGGTAACCATTGCTCACAGGACAGACGAATTTTGTTGATCTTGTGCAGGTATCTGGTAACCATTGCTCACAGAACAAATGAATTTTGTTTATATTGTGCAGGTATCTGGTTACCATTGCTCACAGGACAAACGGATTTTGTTTATCTTGTGCAGGTATTTGGTAACCATTGCTCATGGGACAAACGGATTTTGTTTATCTTGTGCAGGTATCTGGCAAACAATTGCTCACAGGACAAACGGATTTTGTTTATCTTGTTCAGGTATCTGGTAGCCATTGCTCACAGGACAAACGAATTTTGTTTATCTTGTGCAGGTATTTGGTAACCATTGCTCACACGACAAGCGAATTTTGTTTATCTCGTGCAGGAATCTGGTAACCATTCCTCACAGAACAAACGAATTTTGTTTATCTTGTGCAGCCATTTGGTAACCATTGCTCATGGGACAAACGGATTTTGTTTATCTTGTGCAGGTATCTGGTTACCATTGCTCACACGACAAACGAATTTTGTTTATCTTGTGCAGGTATCTGGTTACCATTGCTCACAGAACAAACGAATTTTGTTTTTCTTGTGCCGGTATCTGGTAACCATTGCTCACAGTACAAACGGATTTTGTTTATCTTGTGCAGGTATCTGGTTACCATTGCTCACAGGACAAACGAATTTTGTTTATCTTCTGCCGGTATCTGGTAACCTTTGCTCACAGGACAAACGAATTTTGTTTATCTTGTGCAGGTATCTGGTTACCATTGCTCACAGGACAAACGAATTTTGTTTATCTTCTGCCGGTATCTGGTAACCATTGCTCACAGGACTGACGAATTTTGTTTATCTGGTGCAGGTATCTGGTAACCATTGCTCACAGAACAAATGAATATGGTTTATATTGTGCAGGTATCTGGTTACCATTGCTCACAGGACAAACGGATTTTGTTTATCTTGTGCAGGTATTTGGTAACCATTGCTCATGGGACAAACGGATTGTGTTTATCTTGTGCAGGTATCTGGCAAACAATTGCTCACAGGACAAACGGATTTTGTTTATCTTGTTCAGGTATCTGGTAGCCATTGCTCACAGGACAAACGAATTTTGTTTATCTTGTGCAGGTATTTGGTAACCATTGCTCACACGACAAGCGAATTTTGTTTATCTCGTGCAGGAATCTGGTAACCATTGCTCATGGGACAAACGAATTTTGTTTATCTTGTGCAGCCATTTGGTAACCATTGCTCATGGGACAAACGGATTTTGTTTATCTTGTGCAGGTATCTGGTTACCATTGCTCACACGACAAACGAATTTTGTTTATCTTGTGCAGGTATCTGGTTACCATTGCTCACAGAACAAACGAATTTTGTTTATCTTGTGCAGGTATCTGGTAACCATTGCTCACAGGACAAACGAATTTTGTTTATCTTGTGCAGGTATCTGGTTACCATTGCTCACAGTACAAACGGATTTTGTTTATCTTGTGCAGGTATCTGGTAACCATTGCTCACATGACAAACGAATTTTGTTTATCTTGTGCAGGTATCTGGTAACCATTGCTCACAGGACAAACGAATTTTGTTGATCTTGTGCAGGTATCTGGTAACCATTGCTCACAGGACAAACGAATTTTGTTGATCTTGTGCAGGTATCTGGTAACCATTGCTCACAGGACAGACGAATTTTGTTGATCTTGTGCAGGTATCTGGTAACCATTGCTCACAGGACAAATGAATTTTGTTTATATTGTGCAGGTATCTGGTTACCATTGCTCACAGGACAAACGGATTTTGTTTATCTTGTGCAGGTATTTGGTAACCATTGCTCATGGGACAAACGGATTTTGTTTATCTTGTGCAGGTATCTGGCAAACAATTGCTCACAGGACAAACGGATTTTGTTTATCTTGTTCAGGTATCTGGTAGCCATTGCTCACAGGACAAACGAATTTTGTTTATCTTGTGCAGGTATTTGGTAACCATTGCTCACACGACAAGCGAATTTTGTTTATCTCGTGCAGGAATCTGGTAACCATTCCTCACAGAACAAACGAATTTTGTTTATCTTGTGCAGCCATTTGGTAACCATTGCTCATGGGACAAACGGATTTTGTTTATCTTGTGCAGGTATCTGGTTACCATTGCTCACACGACAAACGAATTTTGTTTATCTTGTGCAGGTATCTGGTTACCATTGCTCACAGAACAAACGAATTTTGTTTTTCTTGTGCCGGTATCTGGTAACCATTGCTCACAGTACAAACGGATTTTGTTTATCTTGTGCAGGTATCTGGTTACCATTGCTCACAGGACAAACGAATTTTGTTTATCTTCTGCCGGTATCTGGTAACCTTTGCTCACAGGACAAACGAATTTTGTTTATCTTGTTCAGGTATCTGGTAACCTTTGCTCACATGACAAACGAATATTGTTTATCTTGTGCCGGTATCTGGTAACCATTGCTCACAGGACAAACGAATTTTGTTTATCTTGTGCAGGTATCTGGTAACCATTGCTGACATGAAAAACGAATTTTGTTTATCTTGTGCAGTTATCTGGTAACCATTGCTCACAAGACAAACGAATTTTGTTTATTTTGTGCCGGTATTTGGTAACCATTGCTCACAGAACAAACGAATTTTGTTTATCTTGTGCAGGTATCTGGTAACCATTGCTTACAGGCCAAACGAATTTAGTTAATCTTGTGCAGGTATCTGGTAACCATTGCACACACGACAAACGAATTGTGCTCTTGCTTTTTTCTTTTCTTTGAACTGATTCGAACTTGCGACCCTTCGATAGAATGCTTACGTCGGTGTGATCGCCTATTTTTCTTTAGCCACTGATCTGTCAAGATGACATGAGGATCAGGAAATGATTAACCCTAATATGTCTATACGAAACATCGTGGCCACTCTGTTAGTGATAGTCCTTCAGTTTGACACAGGCCTTGCGTCAATGCACCGCGGGTTTGAATCCCTCTAACAACAAAAAAACCGGAACGAACGTTTATTTATTCTAAACCTAATTAAGTTGAAAACACCATTTTAACGTACATTTTCGAGACTTGCAGCGCTAAAACGCCTCTGAACTGCACGTCTTGAGAAAAATAGCTGATAATTTCCATCTTCTGTTTTAACGTAAAAAAATCTACATTTTGGCTTCTTATGCCACTTTAACGAAAAGGTTGTCATCACCTGAGCTACGACCACAAACTGAGCAGTGAGCACTCATTGAGTATATAAACCACAGTCTGTTGCGCCGTCATCAATGGTGTTTATGTAGATGTATTTCAGTAACACGCCATATCTATATCTACAGGTTTATAATTAGTCGACATGGTCAATGAAGGCATGTCTACGTTAAAACAAAAAGTTACCGAAGGAGAGCTATTTAGGTAGAGATTATAAAGGTAGTTCACGCCTTGATGAGCCAGTTATACAGCCTGTCAAGCAAGAATAGCTACAAACACATTGGCTTAAAACAACCATACAATCTTTCCCTACAATATGTAATTATAGAACAGACAGATCAACACAATTATTTACTGTCATTTGATTGGACGATGGAAGATATTACTTATACTGTGTATATGTCTCGCTTCGATTTGATACTGTTTTAAACTGGAAGATGGGAGTGAGACTTTGTCAACCTCGATATGGTTTTATACAGAACGAAACACCAGCCCATAAACTTATCTATCGTGTGAAAAAATCTGCGATGCCTTAGGGCTGTGAAATGAAGAATCAAGTTGATGATAAATAAGACTGTGTTAATGGTGTATATCCCGTTTTGAAAGTAAACCCGTTACGTTTTGATGTCACTTTTCTCCGCTCGTACATCTTTAACGAGTTGTTCATTATCCGGCCTTTTGTTATACCGTATGTGAATAGGCTGGGTTGTTACTTACCTGGACGTACATTTTACCTGCGGGATGGATACAGTCCCTACTCCTCATTAACTAATCATCTGAAGCCATATGTTAACTTCATCTTAGGATTTACACATACCTGTATAAAGGTGAGTTATTAAATGATATACATGTATATGATATCGATTAGGCCTACCAATGGCGTCGAAGCTGTAGTTTTAAAAGAACAAAACTCGAAATATCTTTCAAAGTTATGTGTAAAATTAATAAAGCGAAAACCTTTTCCGATGGTATAGAGCGGAGATGTTATACCACTATTTTCATTTGTATCGATAGATGTCTCTTATTCTTCAATTTGAATTGGCCACTATTCGCTGTTAAATCCACCGCCATGGAAAGTGTCCATTTTCAAACTTGTTAAAAAACTTGCGACACCTATTGCCGGTGATATAGAACGCCGCTGTGACTTTCATCCTGTAATTACAAAACACCCCTTTTGACACCCTTCGGACCTAGCCGAGAAATCTGGGCTCTGCCAAATTTTTTCTCTCCGTGTTCGTCAAGACACATTAGCAGCCATATAATACCAGCCGCCGTAAGACCGATAATCCGGGCTACCTTCGGACCATGGCATGTCACAACGCTTATGGATTACAATCTATAACTACAACACACCCTTGTTGACACCATGTGGAACGACCCTTTTGACACCCCCTTTTGACAAGCATTCTTTATTTATTTAAGAACACTATTCTCTATATAGGCCTACACGAAACACCACTTGTGACTATATTGGACCCAAGGCATGTGACACAGCGATTGTGCATGCACACTCTAACTACAAAACACCACTTGTGACATCCTTTGGGAGATTACACTCGACACCGGTTGTTATCTTCAACTTTTATAACAACGAAATACCACTTGTAACATCCGTTGGGACATTACACTGGACACCGGCTGTTATCTGCAACTTTTATAACAACGAAATACCACTTGTGGCATCCTTTGGGCCATTACACTGGACACCGGCTGTTATCTGCAACTTTTAACAACAAAATACAACTTGGGACATCCTTTGGGACATTACAGTCGACACGGGTTGTTATCTTCAACTTTTATAACAACGAAATACCACTTGTGGCATCCGTTGGGACATTACACTCGACACCGGCTGTTATCTGCAACTTTACAACAACGAAATACCACTTGTGGCATCCTTTGGGAGATTACACTGGACACCGGTTGTTATCTTCAACTTTTATAACAACAAAATACCACTTGTGACATCCTTTGGGACATTTCACTGGACACCGGTTGTTATCTGCAACTTTTATAACAACGAAATACCACTTGTGGCATCCTTTGGGAGATTACACTGGACACCATTTGTTATCTGCAACTTTTATAACAACGAAATACCACTTGTGACATCCTTTGGGACATTACACTCGACACCGGTTGTTATCTTCAACTTTTATAACAATGAAATACCACTTGTGACATCCTTTGGGACATTACACTCGACACCGGTTGTTATCTTCAACTTTTATAACAATGAAATACCACTTGTGACATCCTTTGGGACATTACACTCGACACCGGTTGTTATCTTCAACTTTTATAACAACGAAATACAACTTGTGACATCCTTTGGGACATTACACTGGACACCGGTGGTTATCTGCAACTTTTAACAACAAAATACCACTTGTGGCATCCTTTGGGACATTACACTCGACACCGGTTGTTATCTGCAACTTTTATAACAACGAAATACCACTTGTGACACCCGTTGGAACATGACAAAGTGACACCGTGTGTAACTTGCATCCTCTAACCACAAAACACTCCAGGGGACACCTTTTGGCCCATGCCTTGTGGCAAAGACCACCTTACTACAAAATACCACTTGTGTCACCCGTGTGTCCTCACATGGGAAATCTACACCACACCACATGAGCAATTCTTCGGGACATGACATGTGACACCGCTGTTCACCATCGCCCTACTACTAAACAATACTTGGGACACCATGCTGGACATCAATCGAAATAACTCATACACAGCACTTTGATCTTCATTTTTGATTAACTAGTCAAAGATCTGAATATGTTTATGGACACTAAAACACACGGGCACAGGGAAAATCTTCTTGTCTAAAATAACCACGGAGACAAGTTTCTAATTGTGTTAAAAAGAGGCATATCATTTAGACCTTTATACCCCATCATAAATTGTTGTAATAAAGTAAACCTATGATATTTCATTAGGTTGACGACTGACAGGAGCTTGGCCTTAGTCAGTAGAATTTTCTGGAACACTTTGTATTACATTGAAAATGCTTACGCATCTTAAGCTATAGTAAGAATATCGTCAGACTATATATTATGCCCCCCCCATACCCTTTCCCAGAAAACCTAGGTAGAAGGCAGACAGGGGAGTTTAGCCCTGACCAGTATGTTTTTCAAACTCTTGTTCTTTTTATAAGCAATGACTGGCCTTTGGGTCAGATGTCGAGCAAGTTTACTTTTGAGTAGTTTGTATTCATCTACTATAATCTTGGCCATAGCGATGCTAGCTTTGTTATACTGAAACACAAATGGTATTATAGTTTTTTCACGACATCTTCCGGGGTCCAAGTTCAAACCCAAAGGATAAATAGTTTGTAATGTTTGAATCCAAAAACTTTCCCTTTCCAAACGTTTGTGCTTCGTATCGGCAGCGGAAGTGAGAAATGGGATTTTCTCAATAGGCATGATTTCAAAATGGTCCTTGACCGAATGACCTTGAGTATTGAAATGTTGTGCCACGGGTACATCATGTTTAAGTCTTATACTAGATAAATATTTATGGACACTAAAACACACGGGCACAGGGAAAATCTTCTTGTCTAAAATAACCATGGAGACAAGTTTCTAATTGTGTTAAAAAGAGGTATATCATTTAGACCTTTATACCCCATCATAAATTGTTGTAATAAAGTAAACCTATGATATTTCATTAGGTTGACGACTGACAGGAGCTTGGTCTTAGTCAGTAGAATTTTCTGGAACACTTTGTATTACATTGACAATGCTTACGTATCTTAAGCTATGGTAAGAATATCGTCAGACTATATATTATAGGGTCATGGGAAAAGACAGTGAAAATTTGCCCCCCACCCCTTACCCAGAAAAACCTAGGTAGAAGGCAGACAGGGGAGTTTAGCCCTGACCAGTATGTCTTTCAAACTCTTGTTCTTTTTATAAGCAATGACTGGCCTTTGGGTCAGAGGTCGAGCAAGTTTACTTTGAAGTAGTTTGTATTCTTCTACTATAATCTTGGCCATAGCGATGCTAGCTTTGTTATACTGAAAGACAAATGGTATTATAGTTTTTTCACGACATCTTCCAGGGTCCAAGTTCAAACCCAAAGGATAAATAGTTTGTAATGTTTGAATCCAAAAACTTTCCCTTTCCAAACGTTTGTGCTTGGTATCTGCAGCGGAAGTGAGAAAAGGGATTTTCTCAATAGGCATGATTTCAAAATGGTCCTTGACCGAATGACCTAGAGTATTGAAATGGTTGGCTGCTCTTTGTCGTAGAGAATTATATAGAGCACTGCCATGGATGTCCATTTCTTAGGTCTTCTACTGAGTAACACGAGTTTTTCCATCTATATCTTTTATACATCTATCACCCATAGTTAAACTTTTCTGACGGGGTTTTCACTCGAACGACCTATGTGGGATGGTTGCCAGTTACCACCAGAAGGTCTTGGGTTTCCTTCAGGCATAGAGCCCGGTTTCCTCCCACAATGAAACTGGCAACGCCGCCATATTAGTGAAATAATCTTGAGTGCGGCGTAAAACAACGAACAATCAATAAACAATCAAATCCATTAACTGTCAGCATGAGCCAATGCGGTCGTTACAGAAAATTGTAAAAGGAAATTAACAGGAAGCTATCAAATGCTCAATACTATGTTTTCTGGAAGATATTCAGACACAAGTTTGATGATATGCTGTTGCTTATAGCTTTAAATTTTTTTACGCATTGTTACAATTTGTGCGTTTTATTTTAAATTAAAACCGACATAAAATTAATGTGTGTCTGTATTACATGTCACCCTTTGATAACCATCTTTTGGGGATCATCTTTTGGGGACCATCTTTTGAGAACCATCTTTTTGGGGATCATCTTTTGGGGACCTTTTTGAGAACCATCTTTTGGGGATCATTTTTTGGGGATCATCTTTTGGGGGCCATCTTTTGAGAACCATCTTTTTGGGAACCATCTTTTGGGGATCATCTTTTGGGGACCTTTTTGAGAACTATCTTTTGGGGATCATCTTTTGGGGACCATCTTTTGGGGACCATCTTTTGGGGACCATCTTTTGGGGATCATCTTTAGGGGACATCTTTTGGGGATCATCTTTTTGGGGATCATCTTTTGGGGACCATCTTTTGGGGACCATCTTTTGGGCACCATCTTTTGGGGCCATCGTTTGGGGACCATCTTTTGGGGACCATCTTTTGGGGACCATCTTTTGGGGACCATTTTTGGGGACCATCTTTTGGGGATCATCTTTTGAGAACCATCTTTTGAGAACCATCTTTTTGGGGACCATCTTTTGGGGATCATCTTTTGGGGACCATCTTTTGGGGATCATCTTTTGGGGACCATCTTTTGGGGATCATCTTTTGGGGACCATCTTTTGGAGATCATCTTTTTGGGGACCATCTTTTGGGGACCATCTTTTGGGGACCATCTTTTGGGGACCATCTTTTGGGGCCATCGTTTGGGGACCATCTTTTGGGGACCATCTTTGGGGACCATCTTTTAGGGACCATCTTTTGGGGACCATATTTTGGGGATCATCTTTTGAGAACCATCTTTTTGGGGAACCATCTTTTGGGCACCATCTTTTGAAAACCATCTTTTGTCGACCATCTTTTGAGAACCATCATTTTGGGGAACCATCTTTTGGGGATCATCTTTTGTGGACCATCTTTTGAGAACCATCTATTTGGGGAACCAACGTTTGGGGACCATCTTTTGGGGATCATCTTTTGGGGACCATCTTTTGGGGAACCATCTTTTGGGGACCATCTTTTATGGGACTATGATCTAAAGTGCCAACTATTTTCTGGCTTAAATATGATATTCCACTGTCAAAAATACTGCAAATATCGCTTCACAGTCACCATGCAATTGTTTATATATATATATATTCCGAATTTCCGTATGATATCGTGGTGTATCAAAAATGTCTCAAATAGTTTCTGAACTTTTGTTTCAAATATTCATAGAAAGGATTGGGTCTGGGGACAATGGTAGGCCTACATTCTCCGTATAAGTCATTGATATGTAACATTTGATAGACTAATAGCAAAGAGAGTAGATTGACAAGAGTGGTCACTTCGTCCAATCAGCATTGCCGGCATGTTCTTCTGGCCCCCTAGCGGATGGGTGTTCCGACTGTACACAATTAGACAGTAGGGGCGCCCCCTACAGAAAGGAGGTTCCTAATAAACGAATAGTGTTCAAATTCAACATGGCGCGGACGAATTGACCACTCTTGTCAATCTACTCTCTTTGCTAATAGGGCGTTTATATCGGGTGGGCCAAAAACATCACCCATTTTTATCACAAATTCCTCAAAAATATATATGCATGATACCTTAATAAAATTAGGCACATTCAGTAAACGTGCCAGATTTTTCCTCGGAAACGATTGAAAAATGGAGAATTCACGCAGTACGTAATGGCAGAACTGGCATACGTTTTCTAACGTATGTTATAAAAAGAAATGTGTAGGCTACTATTTCATTAACTCGTTGGTCTCTTTTATCAATGCAGAAAAATAGACTTCAAGATTTAAACAGACGCATACTTAAGAAAGCCGTTTAAATGTCAAGTTCCCGTTTAAACACGTGACTTTGCTGTAAACAAAATTAGAAACAAATTCTGCTTTAAAAGAAGAAATTCCTGCTCCTAAATACCGTAAACCACTGAACTTGTTTGTGTTCTTTGCCTACTTCTGACGTAACCCGTTCGCTGAACATCCAACCGGTTTTGGAATAAAATTTATCTCGTACATTTTGTATAGTGGTTTCGAGAGGGTCAATCACCCTCGTTCAGGCGAAGATGCAGTATAGAAAAGAAATATGCCCGATGTATATAACAGTGGAAGGGCTAATTTCCATGGAAACATATAACGTCACCGTTACTGTACATTTCAAAGTCACACTGGGAGTAAATGTTTTGCGAAACAACCTGCTCAACCGTGGCCAGTTCAATTGGAATAGTTCTTTAGATACATCGTCATGTACTTTCTATATTCACGCTAATTATGCACTTTTAATTTCCTTAATTAACTATGAGAGTTGTAGATATTCGACAAAACTGACCGCATCCTTGACCTGTATAGAAGTAGGAGAATAAATGCTTGGTTAAACAATACACTGATTTAATCGATATGATCGCGGTGCTGTATGTGAATAAAGATCAGCCCGCGGGCCTACTGATCAATGCGCTTTTCGCGGTTCATGCGCGAAAATGTATGTTTTCGCACTGATTATAACTGCGATATTAAAATAAAACAAGACACGATAACCCTTTCGTATTGTTATTACACAATCTATAAATAACACTTGACCAACAAACGTCAATCCCATATTGCTAAATAACTATATTTATAATCATTAACAGATGTCATTATTTATAAATTATACACCTTCATGAAATAAAATACTAAGAGTTTCGAATATTTGATATTTTCAATACAACGATGCGTTGTTGTTTTGGCCTAAGCGCTATTTTGCCCACTTTTACACAGTGAAGTCTGACGCGTCCCTTTAGAATTCCTCAAACATTTTAGGGTTTCTAGCAATTCATTTCAAATGCGTTTTATACGAGATTTAGATGTAACCTTGTAGTTAGTCAGTTGATTTGTGGCGTTTAATCAAAATGAGCCTACGTCAAGCACGTTTTATCCGTTGCTAAAAAAGGTATTATGTCAAAAATGTTGTGAGGGAAATTTCGTCATCGTCATTTTTATATGTAGGATCATTTGTAAAAGTCGATAGAAACCGTAACTCAACGAAGCATACCAAATGACGTCTATCTAAATTTAGACTCATATAGATATAAATGATCAAAATAGATTTTTATTGGGTCAGTATAGAAACTACAGATACAATTGACATTGTAACATGGTTTAACTACTTTACCAGTCCAATAAACACAATGACCCTCTAGGCAGTATTTTTGATGAATGGTACCATAACGCGCTTCATTAAATCCACCGATCAATTTCCTGGTTGATAATAGCGGATAAACTGCGTATGACAGGTGTTTAGTAGATCTACTCTCGTTATTTATGAGACTGGACTTTCTTGCAAAATGGCAATAACTCTGCTACCATTCTTTATTTTGTCCGGACGTGGAATTCATCGCAGGCTCTGAATTGTACGGGGGCCTATTAGTGCCATGGGTGGAATTAATGCTGTTAAAGACTGAAAAACACTGGAAAAGTAAAAATTCCATCCATGGCACTAATAGGCCTCCGTAGAAGTGTCCTATTCTATATATGTTTTTGCTTTAGCGATATTTAGGGAGATGCAGAATTTCATATGAATAAGAGCTTTGGTTTACTATTGGCAATATTTCAACCTTGGAACTAAGTATCTTAAGACTCGGGATCAACACGTAAACGCTGACAACAATAAACCCCAAATATTCATGTTTATTTGAAATTCTACAAATTTTTGTTCGATTTATTTCTTTGGCCTAAATTCAATTAATTTTGCTAATGATGGACCCTGGGGAAAATCCTAGATTCGTGGCTAAAAGCTTGCTTTGGTACATTTTCAGATGACCATCCGAGATTTAATCATCACAATAGCAGTATCCGTTATTCTCGGTTGCCAACTTACTCAGGGAAACCCATGTAGCTTTAATGGCGTGGCAGTTCAAAGTGCGCAAGCCCCATCTCAAAGACAGGAAGTTTATCTTGGACTTGTACTTCCGGTCCACAGCTATAACCCCGGTACGGGACAACTCTGCGGGTTTCTGAGTGAGAAGAACTTGGTTTACGTGGAGACATTTTTCTGGGCACTGGCATCTTATAACCAGAGGAACAATGCCAGTTCAGACACTGCTGCAATGAGGGGGCTGGTGTTCGATAGTTGCGGTAATCCTGGCTTGTTCGGCGAAAGGATGAAGCAATGGCAGTCTTGTGTCCCAACTCCCGAAGTTGCCAAACAGAATACGCTGGCATACCTCATATACGACAACAGTGATGTGACTTGGCAAGCAGCGCAGTTGTTTAATACCACTAACGATATTCTTGTAAGCGTTTCTCCACACGGCCCTGATCTAGATGAAGACGATTACCCGTTATTCTTTCAAATGACACCGAGTAATCAACAACAGATTCAAGCAATCGTCACCTTGCTCCAGGAGCTAGGCTATGATGAAGTTAATGTTGTTTACCTTGACGATCCTTACGGTCGATCATCCATAAAAGCTTTCACCGAATTATCCCAGACGCAAGGCATTGGGATAAAATCTGTCAATAACGTGAATCGTTTAGCTAATTCTCAACAGATTCGTGAATCTCTTCAAAATTTAAAATACAGTATCATGCCAGTAGTCGCCTTTACTTACGGGCGAATCACCGCCGAAGTCCATAATGCGTTAGGATATGTACCCTATGTGATTTCGACGAACTATTTCGAGGATTTCAATGGGATTGATATATCCGGAAGTAAAGGACTGTCTTTGCAATATAACCCTCCAAGAACAAACCAACGTTGGTACAATAACTTTATTTCAAATTTGCAAGGCTTGAAACGAAATCGCACTGACGTGATTAATCCTTGGTTCGAGAGCTACTTTCTTCAAAAACTGAACTGTAGTGCTGAAAATCCGTGTGGCGACCGAACACTAGGTGATTCTACCACGGCAGGCCGCAGACAAACGATGCTCATAACAAATGCAGTGGACATCATGTCGCAAGCATTCAAGAATGTACATAGGAAAGGTTGCTCAGATGACCTGTGTTTTCAAGCTGTGAAGAGTGATTTCAATAATGAGTTTCAGAGGATTGCCCCATCAGCTGGATTATCATCGGAAACAAATCGACCAGCCGATTGGAACTATACACTTTATAGGGTTGGAGTCGAAGGAAACAGCCTTTCGGTCGTCAGCGTAAGTTTAATTTACTTCAATGAGAGTAAAACCGCCATTTTTATTATCTAATAGAACTAGTTTTAATGCCAAAGAGAACAGTTATAACCTTTTTGCCACATCGAAGAAGATAAAATCAATAACTCTGTTAAAATAAAACTTCTACGGCATCTCAAACTAACTATAACGCATGGAACTCTCCAGTGGTCCAAATTAGGCATTCTGATTAATGTGGTTATCGACCATTACTGAATTTCATGACCCACCAAAGTAAGCACTTTATTTAGAAATCCCGAATATAAAATGAATGCGACATGACTAACATTGAAATCGATTGAGACTCTAGTTTGTGCAAATCGAAGTAATTTTAATAGCAAACAGGGCCTAATTTAGGCTGATTTTGAATCCCATTTTTTGGGTTTGGGCTTCTGCAGTTTGGGCGCCCAAACCATGGTATGAGAAAAAAAAATGTTGTGATTGTTGCTCTAAATATTGAATACAACTAAAAATTGTTCTGCAAAATATTTAAAATATAAATACTAGGGACATATAAGACAGAAATGGTGGTTTAAAGTAGCAGTTCTCTCCATACAGTCTTCATGGACACTACTTTAACTTGCACTGACTTTCGAAAATCTCACATCATTCAAAAGATTCCGAATTTTCTATTCTTGAAAAAAATAGCTGGATTAAAAATTTTGTTTCAACTGAAAAATATCAATATTTTGACAGTTTGTGAAGACTTAAATGTTTAAAATATTTATAGTATTTGCGTCTCAAGCATTTTTGACTGACATATTATTTCAACTCAGTAATAACAGTGATGATGTTTGACATATACGTTCATAGCCGTAGGTAGATAGTCGATGTGTTCGTGTACCGAAATAAAAATATATGGACATCATCTAGGATGAGTTGAATGTAGAGTCACAAGGCATTGATTTGAAATAGTATGGCAACGTGATACCGGTAGGAGCTGTACCTTGTAACGATGCTGTGACGCTGTGCTTTGATGATGTTCGAATTGGACATTATCAGTAATCTCAACGAGTTCACAGTAGTAAGTTATCTTAATAGATTCTTCTATGGAGCGGTTTTAATATAACCAAAACACATAGAACAACATGTACCATTGATTACTTGGATAGTACAAATTGCCCTATGTGTTTTTGTTTTAAGTTGTCTTAAGAAAACTAGTTGTTCTAAACAGGCAATTCTTTAAGTAACAACGAGCAAGTGGCGTAGGAGTCAGTTCCTACCTTCGCGAACATATTTGACGGTACCATATTTCTTCTAAATATTCAGCCATTCTAATGGCCTAAATTTTGCATTGGGTCAGACAAAAAAGGGGACATGGGGTTGTGTTTTAGGATAACGGTTTTCACACTCTGCACGGTGGGTCATATTGCCTTAAACTCTCTCTAATGGGCAAATTTGTCTCATATATGTTTTCTAATGATCAAATCCTTATTAGGAAAAAAGTGGCTGAATTTTTAGAAGAAATACGGTACCCTTGATCAGCCACTTCACCATCAGAGGAATCGGGTATCGTTCAGCTTATAACGAGTTTAGACAACTCAAACATGGTGGCTTCGTGGCGTTCACATATATTGGAACCTTGTCATATTCTCGTTTCGCCCAACGCGTATAACCGTTAAAGATCTAGTCCAACATAACTAGCGTTAGTTACACAAGACGTAAATGTAAGTTTAACTTTAGTGACTTAGGTATGGTCTCAGTCTTGGATCTGTAACTTTATGTTGTAGGCCCTTTTGCGTAACTTTACGACAACCGAACATTAGAATGGCCTTCGGCTTCGGAACGAGAGATCAATATATTCTATTTCAATCGACGAAAATTGATGTCCCTTCATGTGCTCTCTTTTGAAAAAAAGAAATGTCGAATGGATGGAATTTAAAAACAAACCCTAAACATGCTGCATTGTATTGCATTCCAGGGCCCTGGGCCCAGTTTCACAAAGCGATCTTAGCTTAAGGTGATCTTAATTACCTATGGCAACGATTACCTTTAGCATTGGTTGCCATGGTAGTTAAGATCACACTTAGCTAAGATCGATTTGTGAAACTAGGCCCAGTTTTACTAAGCCTGTGCTACAGCATGGAGCTGTCCCTCAGACTTTCGACTATACATAAGCTACTGTCGTTCGAAATACATTTGTTACAGGTGTAGTTCATAGCACCATAGTAGAACGAGCCCCGAGCAGTAAACAGATTACATATATGTATTTACCTTTGTATAATTCATCAAATATCAAAGAAAATATTAATTAATAGATATCTGTTCAGCCTTTTTATTTTTATACATTAGGGTATAAACACAGCTGCTGCCCCACGCGCACGATTAAATACGGCTTTAATTTTAAGAGATCAACTTAAGAAAATTAAACGTATTTTATCCAAAATGTCGCAAAATGTAATCAATCACGGTTGCCATGACGTCTATATCTTCACTAGGATGCACAGTGCCAACTCGGCTCCGTATTGTGAAACGAGCCCCTGCCTAGTTTTTTTTACACTGGTCCTTACTTAAATCTTCCTGTATTATGGCGCTGACATTCTCTGCTTCTGTTGCAGGCTGGTTCCTTGTCTCAGTCCGGATCCGTAAGAAGCACTATGGTGGATTCATTGCCCGGAGACAGCTCAGTGGGATTACCAGATGTTACTCGCTATGACATAAACCAGGTCTGGATTATCGCCATCGGAGTTCTGGCAGCCCTGGGTATCATCCTCGTCATCCTACTCGCTATCTTTATGATTATTCTGAAGGTTAAATCAATCGGAATGAGTTACTTCAGTTTATACGCTATTTGTTTGTTCGGAATTTTTATTGGATACTTGACTCTATTTGCCTTCATTCCCATCCCAACCACAGCCACTTGTGGAATAATTCGATTCGGTGTTGGTTTGTCATACGCCATTTGTTTGTCAGCACTAGTGGCTATAGCCCTTAAAATGTTAAAAAAGTCTGAGCCATCAACCGCTTTGACGATTCTCCTTTATTTTGTCCTCGCTTTACTGGTGACAGTTGAACTTGTTATCTTGATAGCCTGGTTGGTTCTTGTGCCACCTTTGGCTGTGTGGGTCGTTATCGTTATAGAGAGAAATTCTGTCATTGTAGAGGGAACTCAGATGTGTAATCATTTTACATCGGAGTTTCCAATCTGGAGTCAATTTGTCCGTACGGATTTTGAAAACCATTTAATGGCGCTTATTTATGTGATGGTTCTAATTGTTCTGTTGGTAATTTTGGCCATTCTGGTGTTCTCAAAGCGGAAAACTTCATTCGATCCAATTTTCAAGAGAGAGTCCGTAGTCCTTCTTGTGATCGCCATCGGCACGGCGTTGCTATGGGTGACTTGGACGCTTATTGGCGGATTATTGAAGAACGAACCATACGCTAATGAGTTTGCTGATGGTGCCATAGCATTGGGCCTATGGTTTATTCTGACGTTTATATTGATTCTCTTATTCATACACGTGTTTTTCATTTGGAAGAGAAACAAACGTCCGCGTGGCAGGCCGGAGATCAGAAACATTCCGGTTATTCATGTGACTGAAAACAGATACGCCTCTCAACCAGAAGACGATATTGCAATGACCACGACAACAGTTAAGGATACCAGAGTTGAGAAACCCATACAAATTATTGATTCGACGACCGTGCACACAGTTGATGGTAACAGAGTTGAAGATTTACGGAACCATACCAGTGGAACGAACGGCTCTGTTGTCGTCACTAAACATATTCAATCAGAGGAGCTCAGAGAATCTCAAACCCTTCCCCGTGACAAGGAACGGTATGCAGCACAGGCAAAGTTGAGTGGAGCTTCGGATAACGTCAGACATATGCAAACTCTTTCCCCTGGACACCATGTGAACGGACACCATACTACAGGACACTCACATCATGGACACCATTCGACAGGACACCAACAACACTCACACCATACGTCTTCCCATGATGTCAACAGTAGTTTCTTTTGTTCCGAGTGTGGACTCGTGATTAATCCCCGTAAGTTCTATTTGAATTTTTAAAGATTCAAGAAGTTTTCTATGTTTATTTTTACTTGCATTATTTCGCCTATCCTTTTGAGAGCTCTCCAATACGTGCATAACGCATAACTGTAAGTGGTAGCACGAAGTACAAAAGTTTCCGGGCTGAATATGATATGCTTTATATGTTCAATCCTGAAACTGCCCATGGTTTTATCAAAGAGAGTAGATTGACAAGAGTGGTCACTTCGTCCAATCAGCATTGCCGGCATGTTCTTTTGGCCCCCTAGCGGAAGGATGGGCCAACTGTACACGATTCGACTGTTGGGCGCCCTCTATCGAAAGGAGGGTCCTTAGAATCGAATCGTGTCAGTTTAAATTCAACATGGCGCGGACGAAGTGACCACTCTTGTCAATCTACTCTCTTTGGTTTCATGCCATCGATCCAAAACATCAATGTTGTATTTGATTGAATAATCAGTCTATTACCAGCAGCATATCATTGCAGGAACTATTATTGCAACATACGAGAAGCCCGATTTTCTTAATGATAGTACATCTTTTTATAGACGCTTTGTTACAATTGTAGATGCACTTCATTTAATACATCCAAAGAGTGAGAAAAGTTATGCTCCGAGCACGAGTGTCATGGCGCCGGAGACTAGCGTATATGTTACCAATGGTGACACGAGTTTCGCTCATTCTGACATCACAGCGCATACTACACAGGAACATCGTGAGTATAGGAAAATAAATTATGTCTATACTTTGTATCCAGCAGGAATGGCTTTGCTTATCCAGCGTCTTGCATGCTTCAATGGCATTTATAAGTTGGACTCTAGTGAAGAAAATTACGAATTTTGTATCGGCAACGACTATTTTTCACATGGTTTCAGAATTTCACTGGTAAACTTGACCTCATTCAGACGGTTGTGACTTCGTAGGAATGAGCGATAGAGAAGATTTAACGTCTGTTTCAGCATTATTGTAGTCTTCCGAAGGATGACGTAGTTAACCACTCATGAGTGTTAGAGTGTTAAATGTATTTGCCTCTATCTTCTTAATTCAAACCGAAACAGATATCATGGTCGTCTTAGTTCAAGGTAGATCTGACATCCCCATGGCCTGCTTGGAAACAATCCCTTGTTTAAAATGATTTAGACCTATCAATTCGAATGTTAAGCCAAAATGAAATTCAGTAGAGCGTTTCGCTTTCTTATTTTGTAGATCCCGTCCTCTACACGAAAAGTCCATATAGCGTACATAGTACCACACCGATATATTACAGCAACAGACGACCAGAATACACGAACCAGCGGGTTATGAGAATCTCACGTGACGCCTCAGGAAGAGCGCCGTCGCGTTACGGCATGTCGTTCTCTGAGTACGACAGAGTAGGATATCCAAAAAGGAGCTTTAGGCGTAAGTATGGAGAATTATTTAGGAACAAATTTGACACAATGGCTAGTCAGAGACTTTAACATTAACAGAACTAAAAGCTTACCTCGTATGATACCGGCAGCATCGATGGCTCAGTGGGTTAGAGTGATAGTTCCTCAGTCCGACACAGGCCTTCCATTGAGGCGGAGCGGGAAAAAATCCAATTTAGACCATAGAAAAATGGATTTTTTCAGAGTACATTTTCTCTCGATCGCCTTATGTCAAAGTGTCCCCATGTATTTGCCGGGGGTTTTCTCGGGCAAAGGGCCCTGTTTCCTCCCACACTAAATCTGGCAACGCCGCCATATAAGTGAAACAATCTTAAGTGCGGCGTAAAACTTCAATCAATGAGTCATATGATACCAACTGGAAAAGCAAATGACACCATCTTGAAAACGTAATGGAAGCTATCGAGGTGGTATTTGAAATATCTTAATTTTTAGACGCCATCTTGAAAATCAAATTTCATTTATTGAGGCATGGATTATTAAAACACTTTGAAGTTAAGGAATACGTCAACAACACCCACACTCCTATTAAAGTGGCATAATTTCAAATGGGCCAAATAAGTGAACGGCTTCTTATTCAATTGACTCTGGCATCCTTAGTTAGGTTTCATGAAGTCTTAGTGGATCTTTCTAATTAGTTCCCACCTTAGAGCCTGATTTTACTTCCCAAGAAGGGAGTAGAACACTCCCGCATGCAAAGGGGCGTAGGCCTTGGTTTTTCTCGTAATTGCCAAAATAATTGCCACGACAGCTTGTCATACGCTGAGCCACATTTTGTTAGAGAGCAAAACATTAAACATAAACTAAATATTACCAGCTCTCCTGAACTATTCTGCTGTCTATTACAGATTTTTGTTTATCGCACAGAAAGCATTGGTTCTGAGATGATAAGATATAAAAATATATTTCTTTTGGCAGGAACGAAATCCGAGGAACGACTGGGAGCCCTCTAATGGATTGCCGAGAACTGCGACTCTTACTGGGGGCCCTCTAATAGACTGCAGAGAACTGCGACTCTTACTGGGGGCCCTCTAATAGACTGCAGAGAACTGCGACTCTTACTGGGGGCCCTCTAATAGACTGCAGAGAACTGCGACTCTTACTGGGGGCCCTCTAATAGACTGCAGAGAACTGCGACTCTTACTGGGGGCCCTCTAATAGACTGCAGAGAACTGCGACTCTTACTGGGGGCCCTCTAATAGACTGCAGAGAACTGCGACTCTTACTGGGGGCCCTCTAATAGACTGCAGAGAACTGCGACTCTTACTGGGGGCCCTCTAATAGACTGCAGAGAACTGCGACTCTTACTGGGGGCCCTCTAATAGACTGCAGAGAACTGCGACTCTTACTGGGGGCCCTCTAATAGACTGCAGAGAACTGCGACTCTTACTGGGGGCCCTCTAATAGACTGCAGAGAACTGCGACTCTTACTGGGGGCCCTCTAATAGACTGCAGAGAACTGCGACTCTTACTGGGGGCCCTCTAATAGACTGCAGAGAACTGCGACTCTTACTGGGGGCCCTCTAATGGACTGCAGAGAACTGCGACTCTTACTGGGGGCCCTCTAATAGACTGCAGAGAACTGCGACTCTTACTGGGGGCCCTCTAATGGACTGCAGAGAACTGCGACTCTTACTGGGGGCCCTCTAATGGACTGCAGAGAACTGCGACTCTTACTGGGGGCCCTCTAATGGACTGCAGAGAACTGCGACTCTTACTGGGGGCCCTCTAATGGACTGCAGAGAACTGCGACTCTTACTGGGGGCCCTCTAATGGACTGCAGAGAACTGCGACTCTTACTGGGGGCCCTCTAATGGACTGCAGAGAACTGCGACTCTTACTGGGGGCCCTCTAATGGACTGCGGAGAACTGTGGCTCTTACACGCACCTTGTATAATACTGTGTACAGTGATTGGTGAATCTTCCATTGACTTCTGGGGAAAGAAAAGACTACTTACAATTAGTGCTTCCATATCTATGTACATACATGTACATGCTCTTTGATATCAACACCAGCAGCCACGTGTGAATCACGTAACGTTCCGCATTGCAAGAAAACTCTAGTCAATTGAGACCTTTAATTGAAACAGCAATAGATACTTCTGTGAAACGGATTCTTGGTGGTCACTCTGCCCTGATCTTCCGAGACTAAGGTATATGTGAAAGAGTTGCCATGTACTTGCCGAAGGTCGGGGATTTCCTCTGGGCAATGAGCCCGGCTTACCCTCCCACTAAACCCGGCAACGCCGCCATATAAATGAAATAATCTTGAGTAAAACGTCAATCTATCAATTAACCCGAGACTAAGATTAAGGACTTAAGGCTTACATGCTGAATTGTAGCTACATCTCAGTTTAATGTATCAGTGGTTTAAGTGGCATTTGGAGGTTGCTCTTGACAATAAAGTCTGGGGTTGTATGAATAACAAACATCTTCTTTTATTTTTCTGACGACCTTTCGGTTTAGTTATTGACTTGAAAACGGTGTCTACACCGAAGCCTCGTCATAAAAATAAACGAAGATGTTTGTTATCCATACCAACCCAGTGTTTATTGTCAGTTTAATGTATGTTATGCCTGGGCTGTTATTGACGGACTTAGAAAGCCGGTAAATTCGACCGCTGGAAACCCAACAAGAAATTGGCCGAGACTATGGGAATTTTGAGTAGTATGCATGTGATGCTGTCGTGGACGGTTATTGGCGGACTCAAAAGCACGAAATTTGGACACTTTGAACAATTTAATAAGAAATTGGCCGAAACTGTAGGCATACTGAGCGCTATGTGGGTTAGACCGTGGACTGTTTTGACGAGCTGAAAAGCACGTAAATTCTGACATTTTGAAACGTTCAATAAGAACTCGTCCGAAACCATCCGTGGGCTCACTTTGATGCGCTGAAAGATTCAGATACTTTGAAAACAATTATTCAAAGTGGGAATTCGGCTTTTGGGTAATCTAAGGTTTGAAATCCAGAATTGATTTTCCTTGCTGTGGGATGATAGAATACTTAAGAAAATAGGCATCGTTTGCTTTGTGATATCTCACCCTGCATAGAAGATGACATCGAAGACAATTAGTAGAACAAACTGGCGGATATCCTTATATCGCTGGCATTGTGATATTTCCCAGATACAATGCAGTTACTTCAACTATTAACCGCTAGAAGTTTCAAAATAAACAGCCAACGTATGCAGTACAACGTGAGAGGTCCTTAGTCAAAACCGGTTCCTAAACAGCCACTGAGAGGGATAGCTTTCGGTGAATTAATCCATTTTGTTTTCAAGTATGCAGACGTATGAATAAAATCCATAATCTCCGTAAAGTCTCTTGGCCGTAAAATGTCAGATATACGAAGAAAATATTTGAGGGGAGATCGCCAAATAAAATAAAAGTATTTGGCGCTTTTTAAATAAAGCAATTCAGTGCCATATTTAATTGTGTGCAAAGCATTTCACGCTATACTTTACAAAAATACTCATTTTTTTTTTATTGATTTAAGCCTTGGGAAAACGTCTCGGAACCCTATTATTGTTATTTTGTATAATACGTCATTAATTTATACCTCACCATTTGTATATAATATCATTATACAGCAAACTTTTTTACTTCATATGTAATTAAATCGTAATTATTCATTTTCATTGTACGTAGCAATGGTGAAAAAAAAAATTATCGCATATTCGGGAGAGGCACGAATAGAATGCGTCTCCATTTTAGCGCCAAAATTTGGGGCAACGAGAATCTCGTGACCTTGATATTGGTATTGTAGACATCATCTCAAAATAGAATTACAGTCTGCGTATGTTAGAAGAAATGAAGGTAGCAAAATAGCCCACTTTCAAGTTTTATTTGGGTTGAAATTTATTTCTTTTTTAATCTGAAGATTACAAAACAACATGGTGGACTCAATGAACTATATACGTGGAATGGACACGTCTCATTGGCTGGTTTGGATCTGACTTTGCAAAAAGGGCCGCCATTGATAGTTGATGCGCGAGCGCATGACTGATCTGGATCGATATTGCAGCATCTCCTAGTATTGGCGGCGTTCGATGCAAATCAAATACCACGTGACTTTCATTCTACGTATATAGTTCATTGGGTGGACTCCATAAAGAGTATGTCTTTTAGAGTCAAAATCTCAACAGAGAACGCTGAATGTAGTTTTGTACTCTGTTTTTGAAAGGGTTATACGGAAATTTTGAATAAAAAATTTAACGTATTATTTTTAAAACTGAAAATTTTTACAAATAATATTAATATTATCAGTTTTGTTAAACAAAACGTAATGCTATGTCTACTCATGGAAGACCCATAATATAAGAAGATACAATGGCCGTGTAAGAAAATCCGCCACATACCACGAACATCAGTAAATATACCGGACTATCCTGTTTTCAACGGTGAACTTAAACTTCGGCGAATTTTTTTCTCGGGGCTCTTTGTGGATTAACCTGTTTTATTAAATAGAGATGGGTTTGTTTAATGGGGAAAATGTGTGTGTTGTTCTTAGAAGTACATTGTTGAAAAGGGGGAATTCTTACTCCTAACATACAGGCCCACAGAGAATCTTGTTAACATTTAGAACATGTTTAAAAGGCTCTTCTCTTTTTACCGTCTAACATTTGGTTTTTAATGAACAATTCTTGACTAAAGCCAAAACACATAGGACAACTCGTACTATATTGTACATGATGGTGTATATTTATGCATGAGCTTTCGAGAGTAGCTACTCTCATCATCAGATATTACAACACACAATAGACAATTTTCTACAGGCATTATATATAGAGAAAAATATAACACAGTTAATACTTTAAAATGATAAAATAAGTAGGACAAGCAAATTCTTGACTATTCTTGAAGAAAATTGAAAGCTGCACAAAGAATTGCAGAAATGCCCAATACAGGGACCGCGGAGCATAATTGCGTTTGGGGGGGCCAACTATCACAGCCAAACAGGCGAGGGTCCAGGGGCCGCGTAGGCCCCGGAAGCTCTGAGGCGCTAGACGGCCGGAGATGCGTTCTGAGGATTTTCTGGAAATAAAAATGATGATTTGCTTTCTTGTTTTTATAACTACATTCAGTTAAAAAATGTCTAATATCGGCACTTGACCCCAGTTCAAGAAGCGGTGGTCCGGGGACCACTTCGGCACCGGAAGCTCAGAAGCATTGACATTACTTATTCAGCTAAAAAAAAAAACATCGCTTGATAGCTTAAAAAAAGGTAGACACAAATATCACAGCCCAACAGGCGAGGGTCCAGGGGCCGCCTAGGCCCCGGAAGCTCTGAGGCGCTAGACGGCCGGAGATGCGTTCTGAGGATTTTCTGGAAATAAAAATGATGATTTGCTCCCTTGTTTTTATAACTACATTCAGTAAAGAAATGTCTAATATCGGTACTTGACCCCAGTTCAAGAAGCGGTGGTCCGGGGACCACTTCGGCACCGGAAGCTCAGAGGCATTGGCATTACTTATTCAGCTTAAAAACCTATCGCTTGATAGCTAAAAAATGGTAGACACCCTGTTAAAACACTTCCGATTTACACCACAACCTCCATCGCTATTCAATTTGCGCTGATGGAGAAATGGAAAACTGAGATATATCACAAACTGTGAGTTATTGCTCCGAGAAGGGGATCCCTAACTAGAGGTTGTTGAAGTTGCAGCGGGGCAACTTCAAGGTCCAGGATCCCCATGCAGATAAGTTTCTATCAGTTCATTACTTGGAACTTGAAGTTTGGGTCACTGTGTAAAGACTTTCAGTATGGTAAGGTGTCATCAGTGGTGTGCAAAATTCAAAATGAAACCAATGTCAAATGATAGAATAAATTAGCTGGAAACTGTAGGAGTGTTAACTGCTGAAGGATTTTGTATGTGTTCTGTTTTAAGAATTTCGATCGAATCATTTGTAAAGAATGTGTACATTGAGCAAGAAATCTCCGAAATAAAACCTAAATTCAGGAAATTAAATATTTATTCGCTTATATTTTTCGATCATAATTTGAGGTAAACATGTTTAGTACTGGCTCTGATATTATTATTCTAATTACATTTTCCTGAATGATAATTGCAAAAATGCTATAATACCGATTTTTTGGACTGATTACAAACCAGTACTCCAACCAAATAATGATGCTTATTTCCGATTTATTTCTATGTTAGTGGGTCAAATTTATATTGGAAAAATAAAAGAATATAAGAAATAAATGGCCCACGTTATTCATTAAATATTGAATTATTCTCATTATGTGAAAATCTCGCTTGGGGAAATGTTGTGTAGGGAGAAATTGTTGGCCGTGAACCCGCCGAGTCAATGCACGTATGGTAAGGAAGAACTGTAATGGTTTGCGATGCGGGTTTGAGTCCTGGTTTACCATAAGCCCGAAAACTAGGACTTTGTGTCAGCTCCACCACTACAGTCTCATTGAAAAAAATCTCTCGATAAACACAAGAACAACATTTCACTTACTTTTTCGATCTCTTAGCTTGAAACAAGTCGTTAATTGTCCTACTGTGGCGTTTTGACATTGTACAGCACCATCCATGAGAAAACTTTAAATGTCTTAGTCACAATATGATATGATACAAATGGAAAATTTGAAGACTTGAAAACGAGCTCAAGTGTTTATCACAGTGACAAATAATTTGCACTGAATATTACTTTCAAATGACCTAACTGTGATTACACCTCTCGGACAATGTAAACTGAATACAACAGCTAGGGTACTTATCTTCTTTATTCTGAAGTTCATTGTAAAATACCGGCCAATTCTAGCCTTTCGCTGGGCAACAGGAAATGTATATTTCAAAGACCTGTTGTCTACAAACACTTTCCAAAACCTTGTTTTCCCGCGAGAAAATTATTCAAGAACCTTACCAACATTTCATTTAATTTTGATATTTTGAGAAAGCAAATATAATGAAAACAAAAATACTAAATTTGCACAAGATGGATTGATGATCGTTTTGTTTTGGCAAACTAATACCACTCGTATAAAACCATTTTTTGCTCTTTAAACAATATTAACGCTTTCATTTGGAACGTGTTGTATTTTGTGTCAATTGATTGACAACTTTCATCTCACATACAAAATTACGAGGACGTTGATCTTTTAAATCATCTTATATGCATGTAAAAAATGCAATACCGGTAGTTTAAAAAAGATTGACGAGATTCGAAGGCCCTCATCCCTACCACACTTCGTATAACTCATCGAATTTCGGCCACTTTATTTCAAGTCCATATATGTATGTAAGAAAACTGCAAAAAAATATTTTGCCAAAAAAAAAAAAAAATTGGTAGGCCAAAATTTGGGGGGGCCAGGGCCCCCCCGGCCCCCCTTGCTCCGCGGTCCCTGCAATATTTGGGTGTACACGATTTTCGAATCTCGGTGCGTTTGGAACTACGCACCTAATGTAAATAGACTGCAGCTTACACAACAAATAAACAATCAAACAGTCAATCTGCAGTCTCTTCCCTTTCTTTTGAATTTGTGGGTGAAGAGTAATGGTGGACCAAAATAGAGGATTGTCTTCTAAAGAGTAATGGTGGACCAAAATAGAGGATTGTCTTCTATAGATTCAGTCATAGTAGACTAGTATACCATTATTGTAAAATTGATTACAGAACTACAAACATTATTCTTTGTCGAGATGTTTACTCGAAAAGATTGTTGACTAAGTCCTCTTTATGGAGTCTACCTTACTGTTTTAAAATATCTAGATGTTAACAGTAGTGTGTTTTGTGGCATATGATTCTTGATTCTAGCGCATACTGTATATCCGTTTAGAGTGACCAACATCATCCTAAACATCCATAAATGCCAAAATCTAGGTCCCGATGACTACTAAAGGCCCGCTCTCACTGTACGATTTGTCGTACCGACTTGCAGGATGCGATTAAAATGCATGCTTTTAATTGGTCTATAAGATTTATCAACCAATCAAATGCATCCATTTGAATCGCATGCTACAAGTCGGTAGTGCAAATCGCACAGTGAGAACGGGCCTTAAGGTGTGAGCATCTCGTGTTTGATAAATGGTGTACAACAATATTGCTTTCAATGTTCATGGGGGTTGCTGTGAAAAAAGCTTGGCCCAGCTTACGATGGCAATGTGCGTCATGAAAACAGATTGAGCTTGACCCATCTTACTATGGCAATGTGCGTCATGAAAACAGATTGCCATGGAAAATCATCTCTAACGAATAACACCTGGACCTGGTATGAACATTAAGTTCCAAACAATGGTATTAACTTCCTTTTTAATGGGGTGGTTTTGTTAAGTATGGCGAACCAATGCTATCATGAATTATCCGAATACAGAAGGGTTTCATTCTGGTAACCGTACATTGACTGTATAGAACACTTACATGTAAATATTAGGCATTATCTAAGTACTATTTGTTATGTTTTATAACTTTACCTATCGAATAATAAATATCATGTTTACTGTAATTCTATGTTATTTGTTATTATTTATTTTCACTAGCAATGATAACTATATCGTTTGATACACGTGTTATGAGGCATGTATATAGTGTATGGATTGATTGATTGATTGATTGATTGATTGATTGATGTTTTCCGCCGCACTCAAGATTGGTTCACTTAAATGGCGGCGGTGCCAGGTTTAGTGGGTGAGGAAACTTCCAGCTCAGAGTATGTGACTAACTTCCAGCTCAGAGCATGCGACTAACTTCCAGCTCAGAATAATGCGACTAACTTCCAGCTCAGAGCATGCGACTAACTTCTATCTCAGAGTAATGCGACTAACTTCCATCTCAGAGTAATGCGACTAACTTCCAGCTCAGAGTAATGCGACTAACTTCCAGCTCAGAGCATGCGACTAACTTCCAGCTCAGAATAATGCGACTAACTTCCAGCTCAGAGCATGCGACTAACTTCTATCTCAGAGCAATGCGATTAACTTCCAGCTCAGAGTAATGCGACTAACTTCCAGCTCAGAGTATGCGACTAACTTCCAGCTCAGAGTATGCGACTAGCTTCCATCTCAGAGTAATGCGACTAACTTCCAGCTCAGAGTAATGCGACTAACTTCCAGCTCAGAGCATGCGACTAACTTCCAGCTCAGAATAATGCGACTAACTTCCAGCTCAGAGCATGCGACTAACTTCTATCTCAGAGTAATGCGACTAACTTCCAGCTCAGAGTATGCGACAAACTTCCATCTCAGAGTAATACGACTAACTTCCATCTCAGAGTATGCGACTAACCTCTAGCTCAGAGTATGACTAACTTCCAGCTCAAGTAATGCGACTAACTTCCATCTCAGAGTAATGCGACTAACTTCCATCTCAGAGTATGCGACTAACTTCCAGCTTAGAGTATGCGACTAACTTCCATCTCAGAGTATGCGACTAACTTCCATCTCAGAGTAATGTGACTAACTTCCATCTCAGAGTATGCGACTAACTTCCATCTCAGAGTAATGCAACTAACGTCCAGCTCAGAGTATGCGGCTAACTTCCAGCTCAGAGTATGCGACTAGCTTCCATCTCAGAGTATGCGACTAACTTCCATCTCAGAGTATGCGACTAACTTCCATCTCAGAGTATGCGACTAACTTCCATCTCAGAGTAATGTGATTAACTTCCAGCTCAGAGTATGCGACTAACTTCCATCTCAGAGTATGCGACTAACTTCCATCTGAGAGTAATGCGACTAACTTCCAGCTCAGAGTATGCAACTAACTTCCATCTCAGAGTATGCGACTAACTTCCATCTCAGAGTATGCGCTAACTTCCAGCTCAGAGTTATGTGACTAACTTCCAGCTCAGAGCAATGCGACTAACTTCCATCTCAGAGCAATGCGACTAACTTCTATCTCAGAGTATGCGACTAACTTCCAGCTCAGAGTATGCGACTAACTTCTATCTCAGAGTATGCGACTAACTTCCAGCTCAGGGTAATTCAACTAACTTCCATCTCAGAGTATGCGACTAACTTCCATCTCAGAGTAATGCGACTAACTTCCAGCTCAGGGTAATTCAACTAACCTCTGGCTCAGAGTAATGCACTTACCCCTGGCTCAGAGTAATGCAACTAACCTCTTGCTCAGGATAATGCAACTAACCCCTGGCTCAGAGTAATGCACTTACCTCTGGCTCAGGGTAATTCAACTAACCTCTTGTTCAGGATAATGCAACTAACCTCTGGCTCAGAGTAATGCACTTACCTCTGGCTCAGGGTAATTCAACTAACCTCTTGCTCAGGATAATGCAACTAACCCCTGGCTCAGAGTAATGCAACTAACTTCCAGCTCAGAGTAATGCACTTACCTCTGGCTCAGAGTAATGCACTTACCTCTGGCTCAGAGTAATGCACTTACTTCTGGCTCAGGGTAATTCAACTAACCTCTTGCTCAGGATAATGCAACTAACCCCTGGCTCAGAGTAATGCAACTAACTTCCAGCTCAGAGTAATGCACTTACCTCTGGCTCAGAGTAATGCACTTACCTCTGGCTCAGAGTAATGCACTTACCTCTGGCTCAGGGTAATGCACTTACCTCTGGCTCAGAGTAATGCAATTAACCTCTGGCTCAGAGTAATGCAATTAACCTCTGGCTCAGAGTAATGCACTTACCTCTGGCTCAGAGTAATGCACTTACCTCTGGCTCAGGGTAATGCACTTACCTCTGGCTCAGAGTAATGCAATTAACCTCTGGCTCAGAGTAATGCAATTAACCTCTGGCTCAGAGTAATGCACTTACCTCTGGCTCAGAGTAATGCAACTAACCTCTGGCTCAGAGTAATGCACTTACCTCTGGCTCAGAGTAATGCAACTAACCTCTGGCTCAGGATAATGCAACTAACCCCTGGCTCAGAGTAATGCAATTAACCTCTGGCTCAGAGTAATGCACTTACCTCTGGCTCAGAGTAATGCAACTAACCTCTGGCTCAGGGTAATGCAACTAACCTCTGGCTCAGAGTAATGCACTTACCTCTGGCTCAGAGTAATGCAACTAACCTCTGGCTCAGGGTAATGCAACTAACCTCTGGCTCAGAGTAATGCACTTACCTCTGGCTCAGAGTAATGCACTTACCTCTGGTTCAGGGTAATGCAACTAACCTCTGGCTCAGGATAATGCAACTAACCCCTGGCTCAGAGTAATGCAACTAACCCCTGGCCCAGAGTAATGCGACTAACCTCTGGCTCATGGTAATGCGACTAACCCCTGGCTCAGAGTAATGCAACTAACCTCTGGTTCAGAGTAATGCAATTAACCTCTGGCTCAGAGTAATGCACTTACCTCTGGTTCAGAGTAATGCAATTAACCTCTGGCTCAGAGTAATGCGCTTACCTCTGGCTCAGAGTAATGCAACTAACCTCTGGCTCAGGGTAATGCAACTAACTTCTGGCTCAGGATAATGCAACTAACCTCTGGCTCAGGGTAATGCGACTAACCTCTGGCTCAGGATAATGCAACTAACCCCTGGCTCAGAGTAACTCAACTAACCCCTGGCTCAGAGTAATGCAACTAACCCCTGGCTCAGAGTAATGCGACTAACCTCTGGCTCAGGATAATGCAACTAACCCCTGGCTCAGAGTAACTCAACTAACCTCTGGCTCAGAGTAATGCAACTAACCTTTGGCCCTGGGTAATGCGACTAACCACTGGCTCAGAGTAATGTAACTAACCTTTGGCCCTGGGTAATGCAACTAACACCGGATCAGACTAATGCCACCAGCTTCCGAGTCTCCGCTTTGCACCTGACCTGCATGTGGACAACAAACCCGATCTATGGCCCAGGGCAATGCATCCAAGATTCGGGTTTGAGCAAAAGATCCGAGGTCTTTTTAAGGCACCCGGAATCTGATGTTGCGGAATGCATCTGACATTTAAACGCCCGACATCATCGTTTGGCAAAATAAAGCCCGATGTAGATTACCCATTATTTTAGTATATCATGCATTGGAATAATTCCATTAACAACTAGGGATGGACTCGTGGGCCAATGTTTATAATTGATCTCTAATTGATTTATTGATTTTAAGTCAGTGACCGATTAGGCCTAAGGATATGTGTGTGACTCAATGCGTTGTAGACAGAAAGAGTGAAGAAAAATAGGACTAAAAGTAGTTCACGTTCTAGTAAATTACATTAATGAAGCAAATTTTGTAAAGGGAATATGTTAATGAGAGTATCAGAGCGAAGCTTTTTCTCACCTGTGAAATATACAGCAAAAATATAGTGTCCAGATTGAGACTCGTTTGACAAGTGTAACGTCATCTGCCCCCTGGCGGAACAAGTGTCGTCTGCTCTTCCAATCTATTTTTACTTTCTACCTGTACGACCAGAAATGAAAGCGGCCTAATAACATGTTGAAGATACAGCATTCCAGTTTCTGGATTGTTACTGCTCTAACTTCTTGCCTCAGGCGATGTGTTCGTTAGATTTTTTTTCATTGTTTCAAGTTGTATACGGGATTGGCAATCAATGCATGAGTGTACACGAAAAGGGCGTTGAAAACACCAAGCCTACATCCCTGAAGACCTAACAGTTCGATATAAACACTGAAGTTATATATGGTGGGATGCAACACTCTTTACAACGATGAGGAAACGTGAAATGGTAAGTGTAATTCCTGTTTATTTGTCGATCAACCTCCTGAAAAAATCTGTATTTTTTTACGCTTACTATCACAAAATTCTACAAGGTATATTTATTAGTGGGCCCCAAGATAGGTCTACCGTCCACCTCATTTCATTCGTACGTCTTGATAGATTTGTCAGTTTAATACAGGACCATAATGACCCCTGAATCGGTGACATAATTATTTGGGTGTGGTGTTGGTTTCCAACCAGAGTATTTAAAGGATAAATGCCAAATAGTTTCGGAACACCTAGCAGGGATTTGTGAATGTAAATTGGCTAAGTAAGTACTTACAAACCTAATATTAAAACAGAAAAAGCTTCCTATAAAATTCCAGGGAGTGAAAGAAAAGGCAAAATATGCAGAGAGAAATGCAATGCCTTGAAGTTTTCTGCCAGAAATCTAATTTTCCTCTTAGCCGAGTTCGCAGAGTATATGCTCTACAACAAAGTGATTACAAAATAGGGGGTAATGTCTTTAACCTGTCATTTATTCTTTTAAACTGTTCTATACACTCAAAGTGACATTTTTACTTCAATATGTTCACCCTGTGAAGCCAGATGGTTTCATACTTACAAGCATCTTTTTATTTTGTAAATATACACTTTGATTTGGCTAACGATATCCTGAATAAATTCATTGAATTGTATAGCTAATTGCCATTAATGGTGATTTCTTATCGCCAGAATGTTTTCTTTATGATCACAATCGTTTCTTCAACATCAGCTTGCCAACAACCTCCCTACACCAATGATTTTATCGGTCGGTGCAGACTTTCCAGGGGGGTACTTCACTTTTTCTACGTGTATATTATGTTTGGTTGGTGTTTTCTCACTGCACTCAAGATTATTTCACTAATATTGCGGCGAGGCCAATTTTTAAGTGAGAGAAGAAACTGGGCTCCTTGCCCAGACCAAACCCACAATCTGCTTGACAACTCTTCGCCATCTATAGCCTCTAGGCGACCGAGTGAAAAACCCACTCAGAATATGTTCACTTATATGTGGTCTTATTGGTATTCGAGCTCGAGACCAACTGATGGAAGGGTGAGCTGCCGAGTGAGCCATCAAGCCCCCCCCCCCCTCCTCCCCCTTATGAAACTATTATGAAGCAATAATATACACATGTGTTTTGGTTACAATGATCAATAACTAAATTAATGTTGTGGGCAGGTTTAAGAATTTTCAGCTTGCTTTACTTCGTGACGCTCACTGGCTTTGGGACATTTCCGACATTGATACTCCATCAATGTTGCGAGATGTTTGTTAGGCGAAGGCAAATCCTGTAGAATGAATGTCTTGATTTCAAAAGTTTGAAAACCTTATAACGATTTGGTCAAGTTTGACCAAACATTCATAAGGTTCTCGAAACATGGGAAGATCATTATTTGGTGTGAATTGAGGCTCCAATGGTACATTATCAAGGGAAGATTTATGGAAAAATCTTAAGCAAGTTACTGAGCTAGATATTCGGGAAGATCGTTGGGGGATCAAGAAAAGTTGTGGTCCTCAAATAGCTCCTTGTCGTCCTCCAGCGGATTGGCTTACACTCATGGCTTTTTTAAATAATATTCGACAACAATTCTTTGCTGGTGAATATAGTTTAATTTGAGACAATATGTCATGTCAGCTATATAGGGGGCAACCTTGCCAAACCGAGTTTTGCGGGAAGAAGTCCCGAGTTTTGCAAGGGAGTAAATCCTCAGTTATATGTACTTAGAAATGCAGTGAAATGTCTTCTAAATTCTCTAACGGAACTTTATTGCGTGCTGGTTAAAATTGGAGATGATGAGAATGGGATTTTTGGTCAACATTGTAAAGATAATACAAAATGACCATTGAAAATTGTCGACACAGTTGATAACCGGGGAATCGTTATCGTTTTTTCTCTCTAGATTTTGTAGCCGCACACATGTGTCTCATCCTGTTTTACTTACTTGCCGGTCAAGAAGATAGGCCTATATAGATTTGGTTACAAATACAAATAGGCCATTTGCAATCCGTCTGGTTATTTTGTAAATAGCCGGCTACAGCACCAAGCAACATATACAATCCATCGATTGTCCCCCTTTGCCCTTGTATGTTTTCCTGTTATGACTTATATACCCTCTATTGTATGTACATTACCTATACATCTACATTCTTGACCACATCTTTGTACATGCAGCTTATCAGATTTAAATACAAATTCCACATGTCATCAGAGTTTGTAAACTGCTTTACTCTTTCTGTAGAGTAGCCATAAGGTTCTCGTTATAACATAAACAACCCCTGTGCGATGAACCGAAACGAATTATCATATCTTGAGAAGAATAAAAAAAACTGCTCAGAGGTCTGTGCAGAAGTGCATTGTTTCTGTAATATAGCAGTGATGAAGGCTATTAATAACGCAAGACTGGGGTCATATATGCTGTTAATGTATATGTTAAAATATAAATGTATATAGATACACGCTGTGCATTTGACGTTGTGGGTTAAGTGACAATAGTACGGTCGCCAGGGTTCGTGGTTGTGAAACAACGGCGGTAAGTAACACTCAGTTGTAGCATTACTTTATTGTAAGATTTGAGGGAAATTTATCTCATTTCTAGAAGGCATGATACAGTGTTATTGTCTCCCAAACTCATCCGTTAGGGGATTACACACGTAATGTCAACTTTTCTATGATCCTTTTCATGCCCAGAAGATACCGTAACATTACATCCCGGCCTTCTTGCCTTTGTTTCATCTTCGTTCTTAAAGAAAGTCGTTTGTGTAGGTTATCAATAAGGCACGAAACGGGATTTCATCTTTATGAGTATATATTTATGGACACCTAAACACATGGGCTCAAGGAAAATCTTCTTGACTAGTATAAAGAAGCATAATGGACGTACAGCACGTGTGCGATGAAAGTTTCAGTTTTCAGGAATCCCGTTTACACTAAAACACCGCTTGTTTTTTCTCCTCAGATTTTGGCAGTTTAATCATATTCGTGTCGTAAGTTGAACGCATTCGTGCCTCGTCCTATTATAAACGATGCTGCTGTTGTTAAATTGCATCAGAATAAAGTGTTCAGGGGGAGACGACTCGACCGTGTTACATAAATGATGCTTTAATATTTACTTTAGTCGTTTGTGGGTTATGAGATTTTATAGTAGGAAGGGGAATCATTGTTTTTAAATAAGACCATCATCATCAACTAACAAATACCCATTGCCCCAGTTCTTATATATGGGCGTACATCATTCAGACGAATGGACGCGCCAATAAGCTAAAACAACCAATCAACCAACCAGTTCTTATCAATTGCTAACAGAATTTTCTTCTTTTGTTTTACAGATGTCATCTCTAAAGCTACAAGTCCTCATCGCTGCTGTGTTTTCCGTTTGTGGAATCCTTGCTCAAAAGAACGAAATAACCGAAACAGGAATATCAGCTTGCCCGGCTTCCACTGTGGCATGTTTATCAGAGGATGACAACGTAGCTGTTTTCCCTGTGGATGGATCGTCATCTGAACCCGTGTATTATATCGGTGGCATTTTCCCTGTGCATACACCTGGCATGGACGCCTTCACGTGCGCGACCACAGACACTGATAGCTTTCAAGAGATGATGGCTTTTCAATGGGCTGTAAGCACAGCTCAGAGAAGACTCAGTACAAACGTATCTAGCGTCCGATTAGGAGCGATGGTCTTTGATACCTGCGGTGTCAACTATCAGGCCACGCAGAGTGTGTTTGGTTTGGAAAAGTGCAAGAACAAGGCTGGTATGATTTCCGGCAACAACAATGTCACCCTTCCGACAAAACCCGTTGATAGGACCCAAGTTCTTGGATACATCAGCTCTATTGATGGTAGGAATGGACAAATGACCAACGAAGCCAGTCGAATGGTCGTAGGACTGCAGAAACCTCTCATTAACGCAGGGACTTATCCGGAGACGTTCGCGTCATATAGACCAGGTTCCCGAAATAATTTTGTCACTCCAACTATCAGTCAACAAATGGAAGCAACTGCAGATGTGATAACACAAGCTACCACTGCCGAAGACATTTACGCAGCAGTGGTTTATTCTGCTAACGAATTTTCTATGGAGGCTTTTAAAGAGCTCAAGAAATTTGCGGAGAACAAAAACATTTGCGTGATCTATGAAGACATGTTGTCTGAGACAGCTTCTGATATTGTAATTGAAGCCGTGGCACAGAACCTGCTTATCAACAAAGACGCCAGGTTCGTGGTAAACCTCCTGCCAGCATCCACATTTCGTAGATTACACAGAGCAATCTTAGAACGGACAAACCACATACTAAACTTCACCTTTATATTCCCGCCATATCTTGAAAGTGTGGGATATGTCCTCTTGGAACCGAGCCAGGTGTCATATGGGGCTGTACAAATCCGACATGCTAGTGTGGGCAATGTCGAGAATTTCAAAGCCTATTACCGGAACATCAGACCCGAAAGGTTTCCATCTGTACCCCTCGTATCCGATTTTTGGCAAACACGGTTCCAGTGCAACCTTGTCGGTTATACGGGCAATAATGCATTGAGATATCGGAATTTCTGCAGTACGTCAGGGTTAAGCTTACAGAATGATGCCGTTACAGAACGCGTAGGTTACATCATACAAGCAGTTGATGCCCTTCTTGTTAGCATTAAAAGGGTCCAAACAGAGGAATGTTCAAGTAACGAGTTCTGTGCCGCGATGACTTCGGATAAATACGATAGAGTTATCCCACAGGTTACGCTTCAGGACATAAAAGTCTTTAATTCTTTGACTGGTGGACCAAATTCATGGACATTTGATGTCTTCAACCTACAGATTGACAAAGGCTACGAAAAGGTAAGAAGCCAGTGTAACATAACAACAAATGCAACAAGTGTTTTTAAGATTGAGGCATATCTCGCAATGGGTAATCCAGGTCTGGGGGATGATTTGAGACACGATCAAGATTATTCACTTGTTGGGGCCCTGTTGGGGTCGGAGGGAGAGAAGAAAATGACTCCCTCCGTTAGTTTCAGCTGGTGTACATATCTTGAACATCAGACCTTTTATATTTCTTGCTATTCTAAAATCCAAATTTTCCCCCATTCTAAAAATATTATTTTGTAAACTGATATTTGGTTAACAAACCCCTTATAACTGAACAAACCAGGAATACATATATGTTTGAATCTTTAATAGATATTGCAAAAAAAAAACGGCTGAACAATGTAAGAATTTTGGGGGTGAGTTTTATTTCTGAACAATATTGTAATTTTGGATATAAATTGTTGAGCATAAATGCTGATTCTCTGTTTATAGGTCGGTTCGTATAAAAATGGAGGATATGAAAATATCGGAAATATAAGTGCATACATACTTCACACCAACAGCGGTATTGAAGAATACCTAGAAATTAAACCCATGACGGATTGTCCACCAGGAAAGTGTTTTTTCTGTCGCCCTTTGCCACCTTCCACAACCACAGTACCAAAACCAATGGAAACCGTACCATCTGATATGTGGAGAATTCTTCCCGCTGGTTTGGCTTCACACAGAATGTCCCCCGATGCAGTAGCAACCGGCATTTACTTCAACCAGCCCCGGTTAAAGAATGATTCCTCCTCTCGGCTAGTCTATTCTAAAAATCGAAGCATCTGGAGCGTTGCTCTTGCGGTCTTGGCAGGATTAGGGATACTGGCTGTTATCATCGTCGAGGGCTATTTGATCTTCCTTCTGAAAACATACAAATTCGTGGGCCCTGATGGCGTAAAAACGTCTCACTTCAACTATAGAGTGTTATGGTTGGGACAGTTACTGCTGTTCGGGATTTTCCTTTCCTATCTTACTCTGTTTGCCTATCTCCCTGTCCCTACAGCAGCGACTTGTGGCATAACTAGATTTGGCATCGGTATATCTTACGCCATAATGTTTTCCTGCCTATTGGTGAAGCTTATTGTCATACTCAGCACTCGAGCCTCTGAACGGTTTATCGCTGGTGAAATTCGAACTCCTTTTTATCAAAGAGTTGTAGCCATGGTTGCTTTATTCTTGGCGGCGTTTTCCATACAACTTATCATAGATATCCAGTGGTTGATACAAGTCCCACCACAAGCTGTGCTGGTTAGAGACAACGGTGGGAAGCTAGCTTGGGTCTGCAACCATTACACATGGCCTCTGAGGCACGGGTTTTGGAACATGCAACTGTTCGTGAGGACTGAATTTGACAATCATCTTCTTTCACTTGTTTACATCATGTTCCTAATCTTAGTGACTTTCTTCCTTTCCCTAAAAGCCTTTGATAGTGTGATAAACATGAGAGAGAGTCGTTTTATCACATTAGCCGTGGGTATATCTATCCTTATTTTCATCCCTTGGGCTATGATTGGTGGCTTAACGTATGACCATGTGGACGCTCATGAAATAGGAGATGGCTGTATTGGATTTGGGTTGTTCTTCACTGCAACGGTCATTCTGTTCGCTATGTTCTTGCCAAAAGTTCGTCAACTTGCCACGATCGGTTTAGAAGGCGTTTTTCTGGAAGACGACAAGGAGACAACATATGCCAGCTCTGTTTATTCGCCACCGTCCGGTCTGCCTCAATACGGTCATAGAAGTATGGTGTCCGGGTATGGTGACGGAAGTGTCATTGGTATGCAGACGTTAGATCGGAGCCTTCACCTCCCACCAGAAGATCTCACTGCACCGCAGATAATTAACGTTGATACCAGTTTTGTCTCCAACGATCACAGTATTCATAACCCACGTAAGTACACCTCGCATTGAGCTACAGTGAACAGGGTTATTCTCTTTTGATATACGGATACATTTCATGGGGTACGGATACATTTCATGGGGCACGGATACATTTCATGGGGCAAGGATACATTTCATGGGATACGGATACATTTCATGGGGCAAGGATACATTTCATGGGGTACGGATACATTTCATGGGGTACGGATACATTTCATGGGGTACGGATACATTTCATGGGGCAAGGATACATTTCATGGGGCAAGGATACATTTCATGGGGCAAGGATACATTTCATGGGGTACGGATACATTTCATGGGGCACGGATACATTTCATGGGGCAAGGATACATTTCATGGGGCAAGGATACATTTCATGGGGTACGGATACATTTCATGGGGTACGGATACATTTCATGGGGCACGGATACATTTCATGGGGCAAGGATACATTTCATGGGGTACGGATACATTTCATGGGGCAAGGATACATTTCATGGGGTACGGATACATTTCATGGGGCACGGATACATTTCATAGGGCAAGGATACATTTCATGGGGTACGGATACATTCCATGGGGTACGGATACATTTCATGGGGTACGGATACATTTCATGGGGCACGGATACATTTCATGGGGCAAGGATACATTTCATGGGGTACGGATACATTTCATGGGGCACGGATACATTTCATGGGGCAAGGATACATTTCATGGGGCAAGGATACATTTCATGGGGTACGGATACATTTCATGGGGCACGGATACATTTCATGGGGCACGGATACATTTCATGGGGTACGTTAAGTGGCGTATTAGTGTCAGGATAAATAATTGCTATTCAAAATCTAGTTGAAGTTCTTCAAACTCTGTTGCCAAGATATTGATGATGGACGGCAAACAGAGTTGAAGGACCCGCTATGTTGGAAAACATGTAACTCTATTGTTCGCGGATTTTCTTTCAATTTCTCCTAATTTAAGCCACCCAACCGGCCCCAACTTTACACACATTCAGTTCGATCCTTTAATTCGCCGTTCCATAAAAGAAAAAGCATTCAAACACTCACATCTGTGTTGCATCGTCGTCGTTTTTCGATTGACAGCCCGAATCTCCCGTTTGCCTCCTCGTTTCCGTTAGACTAAACTGGGGAAATGTACGAGCACAAGTTGACCTTTTGGGCCTCGCTTACGGATTTTCTTGATAAACATACGAGTCCGCGTGAAGTGTCATTTCCATTAAAAAAAAAGCCAACTTGTGCTCGTACATTTCCCCAGTTGAGTCTAACGGAAACGAGGAGGCCAGCGGGAGATTCGGGCTGTCCCTCGAAAAACGACGAGGATGCGACACAAATGTGAGTGTTTGAACGCTTTTTTTGGTGGAACGTTGAACTTAAAGATCGAACTGAATGTGTATTAAGTTTGGGCCAGTTGCGTTGCTTAAATTAGGAGAAAATCTGCGAAAACCTGCGCACAAAGAGTTTGTGCGGAGCTGAATAGATTTTCCAATATGGCGGGTCCTTCAACTCTGTTTGCCACCCATCATCAATACCTTGGCAACAGAGTTGGAAGAACTTCAACTATTCAAAATCCTGATTTAGCTGTATCCAAATTTAGATTACTACACTTGATAATTGATCTCAAACGCATTCTTGTGAGTTGAGGGTTGGAAGTCGAACAGAGATTAATCACTCAAATGGTCGACGAGCTTGGATTATTGGGAAGGAGACTGGGCTACTCGCCTGTTGGAAACTTCTGTTAGTCTCTGATAAACATTTTGGTTACGTCGATCCAATAAGAATTTAGTTCCTGAAATTGCCTTCCCGAGTCGATTTAACCCTCGAAGCAGAGGTTTAATGTTTGTCCTAAGCCATACCCTGACCTTGTCAATGATGTACGTGCAATATGCATGTTGTTAGGTTTGGTTTCTTAAGATTCAACAGGCAATACAACTGGGACAATGGATGATAATTAAGCGAAAATGTATTGTCATAAAATCTTATCTCTTAATAAGTTGTCGTATTCTATTTATTCAGATGCCCTTCGTTTGGTTCACCCTAAAACACCTGGTCCATCTCTGTACAGTGTCCAAAGCACTCCAAACCTGTACGATCCGCCGGACCTCTACCAAAGGCGGGCAGCCACCCTGAATAGAAACCTCACGGGCAGAAGTTACACTAACGAGTCATTTGTCGGATCCGAATACCCTTCACTATACAGACCAAAATCAGAAACGTTACTATATAAAAGTAAGTGAAAGTCTATTTTAAAGGGGCATGAGCTGCCGAAATTCCCACTTTTTTCATACTTTCTGATCGTCACGACAGTAAGAGGCTTTGAAGGCCATCGAAAAACTAAATGATTGGCGTTGGAATGAGGAAAATCCATACTGTAGGTGCCCTGTACGAACCGAAAACGTGTTCGAAAAGTAGCAAAATTTAAATAACCGGGACGACCATTCATTCATTCTAAGCCAAAGTTAGTTTAAAACAATACTTTATCGTACATTTTCGAGACTAGAAGCACTTAAAAGCTTCTGAATTATACGTTTTGAGAAAAATAGCCGATAATTCCAACATTCTGTGTTTACGTCAAAATATCAACATTTTGGCAGCTCATGCCCCTTTAAGTAAGGCACGCATCAAGATTCCGTAAGATTCAACTGAGGATTGAAAAAACTTCGCTTCAGATCTATTTATGGCTGATGGTTTATTTTCTATTGGAACAATTCGGCTTTCTCTATTCGACAATCGAAATGAGTGACACGTGAGATTAATTTTGAATCTATATTATCTGTATATTATATATATTTTTATCCCAGGTGAAACAAACCAACATCTAGGCAGCTCGTGTCATCTTCAAATGCTATAGAAACACTGAAACAAAATATCCCAAAAAAGACAATACACTTTACAATAGATTAGCGACTCGTCGGGAAATAATGCACACGCAGAGTTTGGCTTTCGGTGATTTCGGTGAAGTTCCGCCATTTTTGATTTTTGAATTTCACATAAATTCATATTAAATAACGTCTTGTCTCTAAATAAGATCATCTGCACAAACTCACATATTTTCCCAGTTCTTTTCAATTGATGAATGTATTTTTTCTGTTTGTTTCTGTTATAGGTGCTCGCTCTGACATTGGCTCCCTCTAAATGCACAACGAAACGACCAGATGAAATAATCTGCACTCAATTTACGTCAGAACTTGGTCAGTGAATGTGCCTGCCCGTGTTTTAACGCAACGTGTGCTGTATAAACAGGATGCGACTTTACGGCAATTGTTACTCGCCTTTTTCAGTAGGCTTCAGTTGGCTTTACGACGGAGTTGGACAACATAATACAACATGCAAACACCAATAACAAAATGGTGACACTGTATCATAAACAATATTTTGCCAAGCTTTTCTCAAGTCATATGCTATTTAATTTATAGGATATCCATTTCATTTGACTTATTGGCATGTAAATTATGAAAAAAATACATCCATGGAACACAATAAAAATTACAAAATATAACAAAATTACTGTACTGAAATACAAATTTCACTGAAATGTTCTCTACCTGAATAGTGCGTATGTATCCCCATTAAGAGGGAAGCTTTCAAAGAAGTTTAGATTAAGAAAGTAGATTGACAAAAGTGGTCACTTCTCCAATCAGCATTTCCGGCATGTTCTTCTGGCCCCCTAGCGGAAGGGTGTTCCGACTGTACGCGATTCGACTGTAGGGCGCCCTCTACAGAAAGGAGGTTTTTAATAATCGAATTGTGTCAGTACAAATTCAACATGGCGCGGACGAAGTGACCCCTCTTGTCAATCTACTCTCTTTGGTTTAAGATTGAGGTCCTGGACCCACTTTTACGAAACCACCTTAGCGAATGTTGCCCAATTTGCTTAGAATAAAACCTAAGGAATTTTTTTAAGAAGAAGCTACTCGAAAATAATAATTGCGATCATGTCTGTAAGCTAAAAAGTGGGCTACGGTGACGTTAAGTACGCCGTTCCGGGCACCGTTAAAAATTCTCTTCGAAGTTTAGATGACCTGAGGCTAAGGGGTTTCTTAAAATAGAATCTTTGTCCTAAGGTATTTCTAAGTGGAAGATTAAGGGGATTTTAACTTAAGGAGGCTTCGTAAAAGTGGACCCAAGGCGTTGTTTTTCAGATCTGGAGTAACAGGTGGCGTAAATATATGTTAAAAATATCGGAACTTACTCCTCTGTGCTTTTCCTTGATTACAAGGCCCTTTTTTGGTTCCATGGCACCGGACAAACATTTTTGAATTTCACTCAAGAAATCCTTGTATCAAAAAATGTTCACTATATAAATATAATCAATATTATTTGTACGATCTGGTAAAGTAAGCTACACAGGTGGCGTTTTTCCGAAAAATGGAAATTCATAAGGACTCAATTTTTCGACTTTTATTCAGTTGCCATTGGTTGATTGATTGCTTGATGTTTTACGCCGCACTTAAGATTATTTCACTTGTGTGGCAGCGTTGCCCGGTTAAGTGGTGGGAGGTAAACGTGCTTCTTTGCCCAGAGGAAGCCCCGACCTTCGGCGAGTATCTGCCAACTCTTCCACATAGGGCAATCCAGTGAAAAATCAAATCAGAACGTTTTCACTCTTATTTGGTCTGAGTGGGATTCGAATCAGCGACGCATCGATGGAAAGCTTGTGTCGGACTGAGGGACCATTCTAACCGACTTTAAGTTGACCTTTTCACGAGTACTTGGTCCCAATGACGTCAGATTCAAACGTAATTACGATCCATCGGAACTGCGCGGATTTGGATCCTTTAGAGCACATTTGGGTTAGGATGGGCAGAAACATTCAAACCCTAGTCTCCTGTACAAAATCTGCAGGAATTGGAAGCCGCATTACATCGGTATTGGCGGCAGTCACCCCTTCAACAGATTCGACGTCTCACTGGAGGATAAGACGCCGGCAAACATCAAATCATTTTGATGTGTGCGGTCATGACTGCGTCACATACCGTAAGCCTCAAATGGCGGTGTTGTTCACAGCACACCGAGGCTTGCGACACTGCGGCTGGAGACGCCGGCGAAAAATCGCAGACCGCAAGTTCAGTGTGCGGCCGGCTTAAGGTTGGAAGCTGATGGAGGCTATACACGCTATTGGCATTCTGCTCTAGGGATGTGCTCTACACACTCAAAGTGACATTTTTACTTCAATATGTTCGCCCTGTGAAGCCAGATGGACTCTGAAGTTTCATACTTACAAGCATCTTTTTATTTTGTTAAATACACTTTCGATTTGGCTAACGATATCCTGAATAAATTGTATAGCTTATTGCCATTAATGGTGATTTCTTATCGCCAGAATGTTGCCCTTTATGGTCACAATCATTTCTGTAACATCAGTTTGCCAACAATCTCAATACACCAATGATTTTATCGGTCGGTGCAGACTTTCCAGGGGGGTGCTGAACTTTTTTCTTTGAGTATAATAGGTGAATATCCATGTGCTCAAACCAGCTATGTCTAGGTTCTGTCGGTTGTCCCTAAACTAACAATAATATTACCTCCAGGTAAACTATAACTGTTGTGGGAGGGGGGGGGGGGGGGGAAGAACCAGGATATTGTCTTTGAAAGCAACGCACATCAATGGTTCAGAATTTTCCACTTTATTGACTGTTTGGTAACGCCCCCTAGAAGCACGTTTTCACGAGGCGATTTCTGGTACCCGCCGATTGAAACGGATGCTTTTAATTGGTCGACACGACTTGTCAACCAATCAAATGCATCCATTTTAATCGTATGCTACAGGTCGGTACGACAAATCACACCGAGAAAACTGGCCTTATGGCATCGTGGTCGTAACCAGCCAGCTTCTACTGTGAACCAGTGCTATGCTGAGGGGAAAAAATTGTAATAATCAGATTTTTTTAATTTTTTTATCATATCGCTATCATAGCAAAATAATGTTAAGTCGTAATGTACATGTAGTTCTGTTGAAATGAACATTGGCAGCATATAACAGATTTGCTCCTGCTCCCGGATACGTTATTTTTTGTGAATCAAGTGCTCATTTTTAATTTCTTTTAGAAAGAGACAAAAATAAAACAAACCGATTTTGAAATCAGCCGGACATTGTCGCTAAATTTAACAGTGAGGATGATCAAATGTGATATTTGAAAAATTCTCTAAAAGAAAACTCCAAACATTCCAAACAATTCATTTGCCCCTTTATTTGTAACAAAGATAATAAAAAACTTTTCCTATAGATTTCAGCCAACATCCAAATAAAATTTAACATCGTCAAAAACCCTAAACCTAGAGAGAAAACATACATAGATAGATTGAAAATAGGGTATTATGCAGTATATATATATATATATATAGTGTATAATAAAAAAAAATAACACACAAATAACAATGGTTAGATAGCAGAGGTTTCCTGGCAAGTAATTGAGCAAAATTACATAATTATGGACAGAAATTCAAAAAGTTGGGACTTCGATATTTTTAAAAAAATTGATAATATAACCAAGAAAAAAATATAAGTGAGTAGGATTGATAGTATAGATTAATTATTTGTTATCTTTTAATATATATGATATGCTACCAGAAATAAATACACTTTGGCATCATCTGCCAAACACAAACCATCGAAAAACTAAATGATTGGCTTTGAGATGAGGACAATCCATACAATCTGGGTAGTGTATTAGCAGAAAAAAGTTACCAAAATTAAAAAAAACTATGACGAACGTTTATTTATTCTAATCCTAAGGCTAGTAGCACTAAAAAGCTTCTGAATTACACATACTGAGAAAACAGTCTATAATTGACCGATTGCTTGATGACGTCACTTGGAATTTACGCGCAAAGAATTTCGGGGGATTGAGGGATAATTTTAAAATACAGCAGAAGAAATAATACTGTATTGAGAAGAAATAAAAGGCGTTTAAGTTACAAGAAAAATGTGTGGATAAAAACAGATTATGTGATCAATGTTTTCCAAAAAAGTGACGTACCAATTAACAAAATGGTGAACTGAGGTACATTTTACCCAGAAAGCTTTGCGTAAATCTATGTGACGTCATCAGGCTCGGCGGTAATTGCCACTTTCTGCTCTAATGTAAAAATAACAAGGCATCGCAAACGATACAAATCCCCTCGCGTGCAAACACAAGAACTCTGATGCAAAATGGGGGCTGGGGTTATTGCAGGACATTGAAATAACATCAGTTGTCATTTGCACTGAACTGCAAAAGACATGTTATCAGGCATGGGCTAATTGTCTGATAAATATGGTATATATTATTATTCATTCAACAATATCTGGTTACGCATCACACCAACAGCTTGATTTCCTGAAAGTGATTATAATTATGTATGTATCTAAGTGCATTCTCATTTGTGCAGAAGGTGTAATTGGCATTCTACATGATTATTTTCTTGGATGGAGACCCATTAAAGAAAAATATAGAATGCAATATAGTCACATATATGAAGTTTGGTCACAAACCGTTTCGGGAAACTCAAAATACGCCCGGAAAGGCAGTCACTGTAGCCATACCAAAACAAATCCTTCCATATAAATATTTTTGAATATATGCAATGGGTCCTTCAAATATGAAATCTCATCTGGTGTTAAATGTCCAGGTCTTCAGCTTGGAGTCCAGCTAATTCTGACTGGTCAGTGGGTTCAATCACTGACCAGGATGTTTGCCACATTTAATATAGCTATATTTGAACAGAGCCTAATCTCTGAGATGGTCAATGGTGTGTAAATATACAAGTCTTATCTGTTTACACTTACAACCTTGTCAAACATATCTTTAAGCAGCTATATTTGCTTTACCATATGGGTAATAAAACTGAATTGAAGAGCCTTTAAAACAGAGAAATAATTCTAATTCTAAACTTTTTAGGTTTTGGCCACCATAGCTATCACTAAATTATCCAAGGAAGCTGACACACTTTCTACCCATAAGCTATATCCTCAGAAAAAATTGTCCAGATGGAATCAAAACTTTGAAAGTTATAGAGCGGAAGGGAATATTACATAATCCAATATAACTCCCATATTATGTAACCAGTGATGTTTAAAATAGTTTGTGACACACCTTCTACCCATAAGGTATATACTCAGAAAAAATTGTGCAGATGGAATCAAAACTTTAGAAGTTATGGAGCAGAAGGGAATATTACATAATCCAATATAATTCCCATATTATGTAACCAGTGATGTTAAAAATAGTCTGCCGGACAGCTGGACGGATGGAGATAATACCATAATACAGCCCGCTTTTCAAGCCGGGCGTATAAAAAATGAAGTAGCTAGAGCGCTGACAAAGATTTTCTATAAACAGTAACGGTGACCTTGACCTTGACCTTGGCACCCTGAAATACGAACTTGTTCGAGGTATTCCCATGCTGGACCCATATAGGAAGTTTGGTCAGAATCCGTTCAAAAATGAAGTCGCCAGAGCGCTGACAAAGATTTTCTATAAATAGTAACGGTGACCTTGACCTTGACCTTGGCACCCTGAAATACGAACTTGTTCGAGGTATTCCCATGCTGGACCCATATAGGAAGTTTGGTCAGAATCCGTTCAAAAACGAAGTCGCTAGAGCGCTGACAAAGGGTGAACATACGTACGTACGTACGTACGTACTTACGTACGTACAAACGGAACGCTATATCCCCTCCCCGACTTCGTCGCGAGTGGATAAAAAGAGGGGGGGGGGGGGGGTGCACACGATTTAGTTTATGCCTTTAACAGCCTTGCTTCCCCCAAAAAGTAAAGGTTTTATACTCGGTTATTGAGTAGTTTCTGACATTCACTGGGAATCGACTTGGTACCGACTAGCCAATAAATCTGAGCAGCACCAATTTTTTTGTTTCTCTGTGTCTTTGAAGCAAATATGAGGGAGTGTATGTTAGATTCTCAGCACCACAGAGACTGTTCGGGCTAGGGACCGAGCAATCAATATCCGACCGTAAACATAGGGGTACTTGTAGACATTTATTAGTGTTAAGTTACATCAGCCTTATCCAGATAGTGCCCTTAGCACCCCCCCCCCCCCCCCCCCCCCCCACCCCATCCCCTTATTATTTGATTGGTGTTTTGCGTCCAACTTAAGAATATTTCACTTATATAGCGACGCTACCAGGGAACCAGGCGTTTTGGCTGCAAGAAATCGCAACCCTTCAGGAAGTACCGACAACTCTTGTGCATGTGACACTCCGGTGAAAAACCCAGTCAGAAAATGTTCAATAAGTGTTGGAGTGAGTAAGAATCGAACGATTGTGTAAGAACCAGTGCGTAACCACCATTCCAAATATAGTCATTAACTTGGCAAGGAGGCTTTAGAAATTGCATAGAATACGATTGTGAATTGGATTAGCGTTTCCCCATCACTTTCATCGTTAATTTGGGTTTTCAGGTATATAAAGTTAAGAAAACAGTTGATTGAATTTGGGGCAATTTCATTTAAATATAAAAAAAATTTGTTTAGAATGTATTTAAGTTATGCAAGCCGTATAAAATATATATATGTATGAATGAATGATTTGAAGTGAGAGTTTGACCTTTCAGTCAAAGAATAAAAACCCTTCATCAGAGTAAGAGGAAGTCACGTCTAAAACCTTCACCCGGAGCGAGGATGAATTATATTAAAACACAGGAGAGCTCTATCTTCAACCTGGGTTAAGGGGCCAACTGAAATGATAAGAAAATATCAAGGGAATCATTTATGGCTTAGATTTTGAAATAAAAAAAACTCATATACCTAGGCATGTAATTTATTTTCAGAGGGACTTTTGCAAAAATTACATCATAATTTCAAATAAATGATAAATGAATTATGATACATTTTATCGCTCCTAAAAATGAGACACCGCCTAAGTTAGTTGTGATTCTCCGTTGACCTTCAGATTAGTAGAAAAGTAAAAAGTGATCAATCCCCAAATGAAAGGCTGCAAGTTGACTTTCTTCTGAAAAGTTACATTTAACAAGTTATTTAGGGAATTCCCTGTTGCTATGGTTTTCTGTCGGACAGCCAGTAAATAAACATCCGATAATGCACCACATGCGCAGCCTCAAAGGGGCCTTACTGCGCAGTCGATTCTATTTACCAAAACAAAGTAGACAAACTCCAGCGGCCCGTTGGAGCTAGGAAAGTAACCAACGGCCATATGGAAACCTGTAGCAGAATAACTTTAAATGATCTTTGTTTCACTGGTTCCGGGCATGTCCCTTTTAAGTGGCATGAGCTGCCAAAATGTTGATATTTTGACGTTAAAACAGAATGTTGAAATTGTTGTCTATTTTTCCAAGACATATAATTCAGAAGCTTTTTCGTGCATCTAGTCTCGAAAATGTATGATAAAGTATTGTTTTAAACTAACTTTGGATTAGAATGAATGAATGGTCGTCCCGGTTATTTTAATTTTGTTTACTTTTCGAACACGTTTTCGGTTCGTACAGGCCACATACTGTATGGATTTTCCTCATTCCATTGCCAATCATTTAGTTTTTCGATGGCCTTCAAAGCCTCTTACTGTCGTGACGATCAGAAATTATGAAAAAAGTGTGAATTTTGGCAGCTCATGTTACTTTAAGTATTCCTCCTTATAAAGACACAATAACCGCAAACATTTCAGAAAGAGCTTCAGAAAATGGGGGAGGAAAATTTTGTTTGATATTATTCACCGAAATAAAAATGATCAAGCACGAGGTCCAGTAAATAGACATTATTATCCCTCAGAGTACTTTCTCTGCAATCTGATTGGTCAATTGCCATCTGATAAATATTCGTATTAGGTGTCCTACACACCCGATACGGTAAACCCTCGCTTTCACACACACCCGAAACGCTATTTTGAACGTTTGAATGTTGTTTTGTGACGTCGTTTTATGACGTCATAGTGCGTGGTCGCATCACTCACCTTTTTCAACTATATTGTGGGTGACGGGCGAACGTTATGTCGACGTTTTTTTGGCGACGTCGTTTGATGACGTCGTAGCGCGTGCTTGTATTAGGTCACCTGTTGCAACTTTTTTGTGTGTGTGCGATTGAATTAACGAGAAATATTTTGGCTGATTCTACGCAAAAGTAAAGCTCTTCGAGATAATAAAATCGTTATCATGGTTGGTGGAGGGGGATACGAAGTATTTACATGGTCAGCGTGGAAATTGATAGCAATTCCCACGCTGACCATGTAAATACTTCGTATCCCCCCTCCACCAACCATGATAACTAATATTAAGAGGGTTTAAAAACGAAAGCACTTCTCAGAGCCTTACCTCGAATTCCTCGCTCATACCAAACAAAGAGTCCATAACACTACTGATGTAACAGAGGACATATTTGCCAGGGGGAGGTAAGTCTTCCTTACGGAATTTCACTCTACAGTAATCGTCTTTCACATTTGTATCCGCCCACACATAGGTCTGGTAATCCTTGAAGTCTCGGAATTTACTCTGAAATAAAAGTATGACGCAAATATGAATAGTGATAGATTGATTGATTGATTGATTGATGAGAACATTAACAAACACAAAGTTGTAATTTTAAAGCCTAGCGCAGACGAGAGGCGCCGACTGGGCTACAAGGCACGCGTGGCCAAGGGAGCAGCTACAGATATGATTATCCCCCCCCTCTCCCCCAATATATATATATATATATATATGAAAAACGAAAAGAAATGACTCTGACAACGAAAATCCGTTACCGGTTTCACCACGTCATTGGTGGCTCATCAGACGTCTCATTAAACGTCTGATGAGCCACCAATGACGTGGTGAAACCGGTAACGGATTTTCGTTGTCAGAGTCATTTCTTTTCGTTTTTCATATTTAATCCTGGGCAGATATCTATCTTTTATTTATCTATATATATATATATAGATACTTTTTTGGGGGGTTAAGCCTGTACATAAGCACAAGCGTTTATTGAATAAATGTCATGGTTTTACAAACTTTAGCCGCAGATACATATTGTTTACTTATTGTAGAATTGACATGTGACTTAAGAATTATCTCCCCTTGATCTTTGTACATCTGCTCTGATCACAATAAACATATTGGCAACTCTTCCACATAGGGGGACTGAGTTGAAAAGCAGAACTTTAAATTTTTTTTATTTGGTCTGAGTGTGATTCGAACCCGTGCCGCATCGATGGAAGGTCTGTCTGGGACTGAGGGACGATCACTTTAATCCACTGGACCACCGAGGTCTGTGTGGGACTGAGGGACGATCACAATAACCCACTGGACCACCGAGGTCTGTGTGGGACTGAGGGACGATCACAATAACCCACTGGACCACCAAGGCGACAAGGCCCTCGCACAGTGGTTGACATACCATTTCCTAACTTACCCTGTAGAGGCCTATCCAATCCCAGCTGCTGATTTTGGTTCCTGATGTCAGTTTGTAAGTAATGGAGTTGTCAGCTGGGTACCACCTTGACGTGTCAGAGAATGTGACGGGAGAGGGTGGCGGCTCGGCTAATACCTGAAATAAAGCATGGATTGATGTTCAATGCCACATGTCAGTTTATAAGTAATGGAGTTGTCAGCTGGGTACCATCTTGATGTGTCGGAGAATGTGACGGGAGAGGGTGGCGGCTCGGCTAATACCTGAAATAAACGATGGATTGATGTTTAACGCCACATGTCAGTTTATAAGTGGTTGAGTTGTCAGTGGGGTACCATCTCGATGTGTCAGAGAATGTGACGGGAGAGGGTGGCGGCTCGGCTAATACCTGAAATAAACGATGGATTAATTGGTTAGTGCCACATGTCAGTTTGTAAGTAATGGAGTTGTCAACCGAATCTCGAGTGGCAGAAAATGTGGCATTAGATAATACCTAAAATAAAGGATTGAGTTTCGGTTAGTGTTTAACGGAACACACATACGTATCTCAGGTGGATTGATGTGTAATGCCACATGTCAGTTTATAAGTAATGGAGTTGTCAGTCGGGTACCACCTTGACGTGTCAGAGAATGTGACGGGAGAGGGTGGCGGCTCGGCTAATACCTGAAATAAACGATGGATTGATGTTTAACGCAACATGTCAGTTTATAAGTGGTTGAGTTGTCAGTGGCGTACAATCCCGACGTGTCAGAGAATGTGACGGGAGAGGGTGGCGGCTCAGTTAATACCTGAAATAAAGGATGGATTGATGTTTAATGCCACATGTGAGTTTATAAGTGATGGAGTTGTCAGCTGGGTTCCATCTTGATGTGTCGGAGAATGTGACGGGAGAGGGTGGCGGCTCAGTTAATACCTGAAATAAAGGATGGATTGATGTTTAATGCCACATGTGAGTTTATAAGTGATGGAGTTGTCAGCTGGGTTCCATCTTGATGTGTCGGAGAATGTGACGGGAGAGGGTGGCGGCTCAGCTAACACCTGAAATAAACGATGTACTGATGTTTAATGCCCCATGTCAGTTTATAAGTGATGGAGTTGTCAGCTGGGTACCATCTCGATGTGTCAGAGAATGTGACGGGAGAGGGTGGCGGCTCAGCTAACACCTGAAATAAATGATGGATTAATTAGTTAGTGCTTAACACCACATGTCAGTTTATAAGTGATGGAGTTGTCAGCTGGGTACCATCTCGATGTGTCGGAGAATGTGACGGGAGAGGGTGGCGGCTCGGCTAATACCTGAAATAAACGATGGATTGATGTTTAATGCCACATGTCAGTTTATAAGTGGTTGAGTTGTCAGTGGGGTACCATCTTGATGTGTCAGAGAATGTGACGGGAGAGGGTGGCGGCTCAGCTAATACCTGAAATAAAGGATGGATTGATGTTTAATGCCACATGTGAGTTTATAAGTTATTGGTTAGTGCTAAACGCCACAAGTGAGTTTATAAGTGATCGGTTAGTGCTAAACGCCACAAGTGAGTTTATAAGTGATCGGTTAGTGCTAAACGCCACAAGTGAGTTTATAAGTGATCGGTTAGTGCTAAACGCCACACGTGAGTTTATAAGTGATCGGTTAGTGCTAAACGCCACAAGTGAGTTTATAAGTGATCGGTTAGTGCTAAACGCCACACGTGAGTTTATAAGTGATCGGTTAGTGCTAAACGCCACAAGTAAGTTTATAAGTGATTGGTTAGTGCTGAACGCCACAAGTGTGTTTATAAGTGATCGGTTAGTGCTAAACGCCACAAGTGAGTTTATAAGTGATCGGTTAGTGCTAAACGCCACAAGTGAGTTTATAAGTGATCGGTTAGTGCTAAACGTCACAAGTGAGTTTATAAGTGATTGAGTTGTCAGCCGAATGTCGAGTGGCAGAAAATGTGGTGATGCATTAGATAATACCTAAAATAAAGGATTGAGTTTAGGTTAGTGTTTAACAGACCACACATAAGTATCTCAGAAAAATGTTGATATCTCAGAGTAGCCAGTCGGGTACCATTTTAAGGTTTGAGACAATTTGACTGGAGAGGGTGGGGAATCGGACAATAACTGAAATAAATTTCTGGTTTACTCTGTACTCATGATTACTTGACTACAATATAGGAATGTGTATCTAACAAAGTGCGGGGATTATCTATTGATATCTGACTGCTAAATTTATGTCAATAGTTTGGGGGGTGGGCCTTCATGGCTCAGTAGGTAGAGCGTTGGACGTTCAATCCGAACAGCCTTCGAGCAGGTTGCGGGTTTGAATCCCACGCAGTCCCAAACAAATCGGAAAATTTTCTGACTGGGTTTTCACTCGAACAACCTATGTGGGATGGTTGCCAGTTACCACCGGAAGCTCGTGGGTTTCCTCCGAGCATAGAGCCTGGCTTCTACCCACAATAAAACTGGCAACGCCACCAGATAAGTGAAATAATCTTTAGCGCAGCATAAAACACCAAACAATCAATAAATCAATAGTTTTGGGGGTCCCAAATTAAGAAATGTGGAAGTACCAATGCTACACAGAATAAGACAGGAGTTTTTGTACAGAGTGAGACTCAAACACAAACCGCCGGTTAAACACTTGCAGGATTCTCTTTTTAAAGTGGCATGAGCTGCCGAAATTCAGACTATTTTCATAAATTCTGATTATCACGACAGTAAGAGGCTTTGAAGGTCATCGAAAAACTTAATGATTGGCGTTGGAATGAGGAAAATCCATACAGTATGTGGCCTTTACGAAATGAAATAGTGTTCGAAAAGTAAACAAAATTTAAATAACCGGGACGACCATTCATTCATTCTAAGCTATAGTTAGTTCAAAACAATACTTTATCGTACATTCTCGAGGCTAGTAACACTAAAAAGCTTCTGAATTATACTTCTTGAGAAAAGTAGGTGATAATTTCAACATTCTGTTTTAACGTCAAATATCAGCATTTTGGCAGCTCATGCCACTTTAAGGAAGATGTGATCAGATTTTTTATGACCCAACCTACCACAATACTGAAGAGCGCTGACACGGGTTTGTGGTCGCTAACTCTGTAGGTGGGATGAGCTTTATAGTAGATTTGTTTAGCATCCAGTTCAATGCCTTCAAAACTGTCCTCGTGAACCATCCAAAGTATTCTATCACACCACGCCGGCTTTCTCTCCTTTCTGAACAAAAACATAAATTAAAAACAACATTTAGGACATATGGTTTGACCTTCAGGTTAGGCTGAGGATTTTAATTTTTATGCCACAAGAAAGATTATTTAAGAAATGTTTGAAACTCTCTTTAAACGTGGGTTCCATACTAATGATAAGAAATTAAGACATCACCACATCCTCAGTTGTTTTTTAACAACACAAGCTTTCGACACCTGTGCCGGTGTCTTCGCCAGTTACACTTGACGAAGACACCGGCACAGGTGGCGAAAGCATGTGTTGTTCAAAAACAACTGAGGACGTGGTGATGTCTTAATTTCTTATCATTAGAAAGATTATTTTCGTTATTTTTGTAGTCCAGGGGTGGGTTGTTCAAAGCGCTGTTAGCTTAACGACAGGTTAGATGACGTCGCGCCACAAAGGAATTTCTTTGTTACGTCACTTTATTTAATCTGCCGTTAAGCCAATTTTCTTTTGAACAACCGGACCCTGAAGATTAATGACATCACTGGAAAAATATGGGATATCAGAGGGTCTTGGTTCACACTCAAAAGCTCAGGCTACATGGTGAGAAACCGACCCACAGATCACCCTTTCTCTCACCAACCCATCCACATGTAAATTCTGACACACTGGTTCCAAAGACCATCAGGAAGGCTGATGTATTTGTTATACCAGAAGTCTATGAACAGGGAAGTGTGAAATGTCGCATTACCCCATGTTCAGGGCACTGGCGCTTTCAGCCTGCTTATACTACACTATGTGACGCTTATGCGCGGTAGATTTTGAAATTGTCAACGGTTGCGCAATTTCAAATCAGAAAATAAATTCATTCTCCACTTACTGCATCTATCCGCAATTCCAGTAACCGCAGTTCGGAGAGTGCATTGGTTCTTATAAAAGCTTTACCGAACACGCGACTCTGATATCTCCATTTCGACTCAAATCGTTCCAAACAAGTCTTCTTGTCTCATTATCAACTTTATGGAGCTCTTCGGAAACTTTAACTTTTGCTCCATCAAGTACTGTTGTCATATCTAAAACGTTCGCCATGTTTTTTCGTATGCATCCCATAATAGTACATAGGAGAAAGTGAAGGAAAGCCACGGTTTCTGGCTAACCGAGAGAGGGCTCTGAGTATGGTGACCTCTGGGTCAAAAGGCGTCAATGCCCTGAATACTATGTAATGGGACGCTTCACACTTCCACATTCATAGACTTCTGGTTATACTTAATGTTCCTCCTTGGTGGGTCAGCATACATGGCTAAAGCAAGTTCACAATGCCTCAGCCCAAGGGCATAACTTTTAACAATTTAGGACGGATCCAAGGCTGTTAAAGATGGAGGGGTTTAAAAACTGTGTACATTTTTAGCTTATTAGCCGAGATCCTTGATCATTACAAATTAACCCCAGCATGAATGTATAAGAAAAATATATATGGAATTTGAATAGATCGTAAAAATACAAGCAATATAATACTGAATTACTTACTTTGAGGTATCATAGTTGTCAGTACGGAGATCAAATTTATAGGTGGGGGCAAAGGTCAATGGGCCTTCCTCAAAATCCAGAAAAATAACCTCCCCGTCACGACATTTGTTCAACTAGGGACAAAATATATAGAAGTAGAAATAAATGAATGGGAAGCAAGAAATTTTCACAACGATCTTGAAATAATTACAAGATGAAAGTATCAACAGAATATATTAAAATATTTGGTAAAGAATGTCAGATACATAGATGTAAATGAAGAGTTTCACATGTGCCCCCACCTCTCTTTGGGATGAGTAAGGACTGAATTCACAGTCAGTTTGCACTTGCACTCATAATATCAGTTATGGTTGGTGGAGGGGGGATACGAAGTATTTACATGGTCAGCGTGGGAATTGATAACGGTCAAGTCGATAGGAGTGTAGGACACCTAATACAAATATTTATCTGATGGCAATTGACCAATCAGATTGCAAAGAAACTTTTCTGAGGGATAATAATTGACTCATACTCTACCCCTCTGAGGCTGTATTTATCAGCCTGTTCCCTTTGACAGGTAGTGGCTAACCATTTCATAATGTTTGAAACTCTCTTTAAACGTGGGTTTCATACTAATGCGTGGTGATGTCTTAATTTTTTATCATTAGCATTTCATAATGTTGCCCCCCAAAAAACATTCACTTCACCAAGTGGGCAAGTAAACAGTTACCCACCCCCCGACCTCTCCCCCCCCAGCACCCCACCAGTGGCCAAGTAAGCGGCTACACTCCCCCCCCTGCCCCCTCCATCACCCCACCCCTACAGAGCCTAACCTGATCATGGTCCCAGAGATAACTGTAATCTTCAGCAGATATTCTCTTCTTAATCTCCTCACAGCTCAAATCATCCATGCGGAAATTTAAATCACCAATCCAAAATACATAACTGAAACAAGAGAATTCAAATATGTTACCGAAAAGTCAAATATTCATGGGAAAAGACCATGAAAAATATCTAAATTTTAAAATATATCCAGTATGCTAAATGTACAAGACTAATTAATCCAGGATAGTCGACGTAATTGGTTACTAATGATAATCTGAATATTAAATTAATAAATAATGCTTTCGCTGAGGTCATTTTCCTGGAATTCAGGTTTGAGAATGAAACGAGTTTTAGTTTTGAACGAGTGGTGCTAGCCCACGAAAATCACCAAGCATTAATTATTTTCTTTACAATGTATTTTGGAAGTCTATTATAAAAATCAGGACATTCGGTCAAGGACCATTTTGAAATCATGCCTATTGAGAAAATCCCATTTCTCACTTCCGCTGCAGATACGAAGCAAAAACGTTTGGAAAGGGAAAGTTTTTGGATTCAAACATTACAAACTATTTATCCTTTGGGTTTGAACTTGGACCCCGGAAGATGTCGTGAAAAAACTATAATACCATTTGTGTTTCAGTATAACAAAGCTAGCATCGCTATGGCCAAGATTATAGTAGAAGAATACAAACTACTTCAAAGTAAACTTGCTCGACCTCTGACCCAAAGGCCAGTCATTGCTTATAAAAACAACAAGAGTTTGAAAGACATACTGGTCAGGGCTAAACTCCCCTGTCTGCCTTCTACCTAGGTTTTCTGGGAAAGGGTATGGGGGGGGGGGGCATAATATATAGTCTGACGATATTCTTACTATAGCTTAAGATGCGTAAGCATTGTCAATGTAATACAAAGTGTTCCAGAAAATTCTACTGACTAAGGCCAAGCTCCTGTCAGTCGTCAACCTAATGAAATATCATAGGTTTACTTTATTACAACAATTTATGATGGGGTATAAAGGTCTAAATGATATACCTCTTTTTAACACAATTAGAAACTTGTCTCCGTGGTTATTTTAGACAAGAAGATTTTCCCTGTGCCCGTGTGTTTTAGTGTCCATAAATATAAAAATCAGGATTTCAGTTGCTTTCAGATCGTTTCAGAACTCCACCCATTAGGTTTGGGGGCCTTCCACCAATCGGTCGCGAGTATGAATCCCACTCAGTCAAAAAAAAAATGGAAACTTTTCTGACTGGGTTTTTTACATGAACGGCCTATATGGGATGGTTGCCCGATTTCTTCCCACAATAAAACTGGCAACACCGTCATATAAGTGAAATAACACCAAACAATCAATCAATCAATTTGTTGCTACACAAACTGCAAGTGACGTTGTTCCCGTGATTACACCATCGCTCCTGGATGAGGCAAATGACCACTGTTATGACGTCATTCCCCTATACAGGCTTCTCTTGGAATTGTGACGTCTCTTTGTTGCAGACTTTGTGTAGCCTAGTGGACCCCTATACAGGCTTCTCCTGAGATTGTGAGGTCTCATTGTTGCAGACTTTGAGTAGCCTAGTGGACACTCATTTATTTTAATTTCTAACAGGCTTCTACATTCAAGTCAATGATTACATCTCTGTACATTAGAATTGATACGTTCGAATCTGACATGTACAGTGTACCTCTGCAGGGCCTAATCTAGCCGGATTTAGAGCAGGCCGGTTGGCTGAATGGGCAAGACACCTGGAGCCCGTTTCACAAAGCGGCGTAGATGTATTTTTTGCGTAACTTTCATACTAACGTACGGTGTATCTCTACAGTATGGGTTGCTAAGGCATTTACATAAAAACTTACGCTACGCCGCTTTGTGAAACAGGGCCCAGGCATTAATGGCTGGCAATAGGCGCCATACTCTTCGTTTGAGGTGGGTTCAATTTCCGTACGTTATACAAAATCGGCATAAGAATTTCTGGCATTGTTCAAGAAGATGTCATTATAAAACACTTACTCATGATCGAGAACAGAAACAGCATCTTTTTCATCAAATTTCTGCTCTTCAATTATAGAGTAAAAATCCTACAACAAAAATAATCAAATAGAATTGCTTAAATATCGTAAAATTGGTAAAATTTATTATTTACTGATTCTTTTATGACTTTATTTCTATCAAGGAAATCCAGAGAAGCAAGTCACATTTACAGGTTCCGTTTATTAACACTCACACATTTGCAGGTAGGCCTACATGCCTGAATTGGTTGATATTTGCAGGAAACCTTTCTTTGGTGGAGGCTCTGCTGACTGAGCCACTGAGGGTCCCAAACCGTCTGCTGACTGAGCCACTGAGGGTCCCAAACCGTCTGCTGACTGAGCCACTGAGGTCCCCCAAATCACTTTGCAGATTCAGCCACTGAGGTCCCCCAAATCACTTTGCAGACTGAGCCACTGAGGTCCCCCAAATCAATCTGTTGACTGAGCCACTGAGGGTCTCAAATCCCTCTGCAGACTGAGCCACAGAGGTCCCCCAAATCCCTCAGCTGACTGAGCCACTGAGGTCCCCCAAATCACTCTGTTGGCTGAGCCACTGAGGTCTCTTAAATCCCTCTGTTGACTGAGCCACTGAAGTGCCCCAAATCACTCTGCCGATTGAGCCACTGAGGTCCCCCAAATCACTCTGTTAGCTGAGCCACTGAGGTCCCCCAAATCACTCTGTCTACTGAGCCACTGAGGTCCCCTAAATCACTCTGTCGACTGAGCCACTGAGGTCCCTTAAATCACTCTGTTCTCTGAGGTCCACCAAATCACTCTGTCAACTGAGCCATTAAGGTCCCCCAAATCCTTCTCCTAACTGAGCCACTGAGGTCCCCGAATTCACTGCTGACTGATTTACTGAGGTCCCCCAAATCACTCTGTTTTCTGAGGTCCACCAAATCACTCTGTCAACTGAGCCATTAAGGTCCCCCAAATCTCTCTCCTAACTGAGCCACTGAGGTACCCCAATTCACTGCTGACTGATCCACTGAGGTCCCCCAAATCACTCTGTCGACTGAGCCACTGAGGTCCCTCAAATCACTCTCTTCTTTGAGGTCCACCAAATCACTCTGTCAACTGAGCCAATAAGGTCCCCCCAAATCTCTCTCCAAACTGAGCCACTGAGGTCCCCCAATTCACTGCTGACTGAGCTACTGGGGTCCCTCAAATCCCTCTGCTCTGAGCCATTGAGGTGCCCCAAACCCCACTGCCGACAGATATGAAGAGGGATATATACTGAAATGATTACCTCAATCCTCTCTCCGACCTCATTAAGATGTGCAGCTAGATGACAGTTAACTATACAAGTGTTAACACCATTTATATCCATCCGTATACTGACAGCACCTTTATTTCCCTGCAACAGAAATGGAAATCAAGTCAATAAAAAAAGACTAAACTGTTTGATTGATTATTTGTAGGTTGTTTCGCTCAATCAACGAAATACAGATAGATTAAAGTGGCATGAGCTACCAAAATGTTGATATTTTGACGTTAAAACAGAATGTTGAAATCATTGGTTATTTTTCTCAAGACGTATAATTCAGAAACTTTTTCGGTGCTTCTGGTCTCGAGAATGTACGATAAAGTACATGTGTTGTACTGTTTTTGAACTACCGTTGGCTTAGAATGAATGAATGGTTGTCCCGGTTATTTAAATTTTGTTAACTTTCGAACACGTTTTTGGTTTGTACAGGCCGCATACTGTATGGATTTTCCCCATTCCAACGCCAATCATTTAGTTTTTCGATGGCCTTCAAAGCCTCTTACTGTCGTGACGATCAGAAATTATGAAAAAAGTGTGTATTTTGGCAGCTCATGCCACTTTAAAGTAACAACAGGCTGAAGCAGTCAACTTCATGCCCCTGGCTTTCACATGAATTTTTATAGGGAGCGCAAGTCTCGTACGAATTCCACATATTTCCTGTTACGGGCACTGCATTGCGCATGTGGGTGAGCGTTTTGTGTTCTAACACGACGTTTACATGTGACGTTATGGAGCTACATACGTCAAATCCAATTCCAACGTCACCGAAAACGTTCTTAATAGCGCCATCTGTCACCAGATATCACAAAATATCGTAATAATTCTTACGAGACATGCGCTCCCTATTTCAAAGTGACAGTCAATCCTTTAGTTTTTTAAACTTGAATTTTCTCTTGACAATTGCAGTTTAAAAAATACCACTTAAGTGCACCGTTTGTTATCCTATGGCGCACTTACCCATAATCCCCCAAGTCCAGTGCGGGTGTACTGAGCCTCTACATTGGTTAGATGAAGAAGATGGGTGGATTTCACAAACAACACCAACAACAGACCTTGTAACCGAATTGTCTTCACCTAAAATACCCACAAATATTAACAATGATTGATTGATTGACTGATTGTATTAGCAGGTTTACTAAGCAAGTTTTATTGATGTTTTTTTGCTCCACTCAAAGATTATTTCACTTATATGGCGACATTGTCAGGTTTAGTGGGGGAGGAAACTGGTCTCATTGCCCGGAGGAAACACTCAACCTTTGGCCGGGAGTACCAAAAGGCTTATAATGGCCACTTTTTTAAAGTTCGTGACTAAATATAGAACAGTTGCAATCCAAACAAAGTGGGAGAAAAATATAAATGTTATAAGTATAGACATGTGATAAATATTGACATTTACATGGACTATATGACACTTGTCTTGAAAAAATATAAGATTTACAAGATTTTTTTTTAAAGTTGGATACATCATTTCTGAGTATAGAGATAATTGTGAGAATCCCTACCCGTACATATCCTCTAAGAAATAGAACATCTGTGAGGGCAAACGTCCAAGGGTGGCTTTCTGAACTACCTGTAGATTTATGATTGGCTTCCTGTAAACTACGAAACAGAAAAGACATTGTTAAATGGACCAACCAATTCAAATATGAGTTTTTTGTTAGTAGTGGACTTGCAGACTGTTGGGCTCACTTGGTACAACCATAGACATGTAATGATAAAAAGTTAAGACATCACCACGTAGTTGGTTGTTAAACCTCAGTTACACTTGACAAACACATCGGTACAGGTGTCGAAAGCTCGTGTTGTTCAAAACAACTTACTACCTGGTGATGTCTTAATTTTTTATCATTAGTATGGAACCCACGTTTAAAGAGAGTTTCAAACATTTCATAGACATGTATTTGAGGCCATTTTATAGGCTCTAGCGATAAGACACAGGGACCAAGAGAGTTGGCATGTGAGGCCACTGGCCTCCAATGGCCTTCCTCAAATTAGACCCTTATACTTGTTAAAACAACTTTAATTATTGTATGTGTAACTGGGCTTAAGAAATTCTGAGAAAAATTCTCCGAAATTTGTATCGATATAGGCCTACCTAGAAAAACCCATATATACACAAATTACCTTTTCTTTCTATCCTCACAAAAAGTAGAAGTTCATGAAAATATGACTTGGCCCGGTTGCACAAAGGTGTATTAAGTTTAAGCCAGGCTTAAATAGGTCACAAAGGAATTTGATTGTGACATTGCCTAGATAAGTCAGACTTAAGCTTAATGCAACCGGGCCCTGGAGTTTTAAAGACCCCTGTCAATAAATTTTGGGTTTTAAAAAGGGGAGAGTATCAAATTGAGAACACACTTACCCTATGGCATATATATCAGGTAGATGGTCAGCTCTGAGATGTAACATGTCAGTGAAATCTAACGGGGGATCTTGTAAGGCAACATTCCAGGTGGTCAGATGGATTCTGAAACAGCACAAATATACATGTACCACTGTCACTCTCAGTTCATAGTTCATTCATTGATTGATTGATTGATGGCCAGCACATATTTTAGTTGGAAATATCCAAATTATATTGATGTTGTGCTGGTCAGGACAGTGGGAAAATGTTACGAGTAGAAGATGTAATTTTAGAGAATCACCTTAATTTCCTCTAATTTTCGAAATCCCAATCGCTTGAATACGATAAGAATTCCGCTAATTGAAGGACGAGCAATGTGAAGATAACAAATTCTGCTTTCTGCCATGTTTGGTCTAAAACAACCACAATAGCGATTGCTCGATAGGATTATCGGAGGCTCCATGCAGGAGGTAAGACACCCAACGAAAATTCTCAAACTTTTAGAGTGCTTTTCGTAATGTTTTGAGTACTTGAATTAGCAGAATTCTTAGCGTAGTTTGCTGCTCACACCATAAAAATATCATGCAAATGTTTACATTTTGTCTAGTATCTTCGCTGTTCTTCGTCGACTACATGATTCTGTAATCTTTCCTAACTAGAGGCTACTTCCTGGTACAGGCCAAAAGTGAGCATTTGCATGATTTTTGTTGTGTTAGCGGTGAACCAAAGGATCGATTGGGATGCTCAGAAAATTTCAGTCGGCTGTGTTGCTTCAATAAGGAGAAAATCAGAGAAAAATGATGTGATTTTCTAACTTACATTTTTCAAATTGCTACGTTTTACAACTCTACTAGCCAGCACTGCATCAATATACATGTACTTTGGCCGTCACGATGGCGAAAAAAGCTTCTCAGCAATGGCTTTCACAGCTAAAACAAAATGGCGTGTACGGAGTTGTTTTCATCAATGATCTGTGGCAATCTAAAATACGGATTCATCCTACTGCCATTCATGAAGATATCAACTCTAAAGCCAATGAGTGACATGTTGCTTGAACATAAAGGGAGGCCAACGACATAGTTGGCTCAGTAGTCTGTTTTGTTACATTCATTGTACTCTTCTAATACATATTAAATAAATGAAACTTATTCCCTCATCCATATCATATTTTGCCTTGTCATCCATGGACTCTGCCGTCTTATTTTGGAATGTATTTATGAGCTGATGTAGTGCCGATTACGTTTTTGATTTTTAACAAGTATTTATGACCAATTGTCTTCGGATACAGGTTATTAATGTAGCCAGGGTTACATGTTAGAGAACTAAATATCACACACATTATAAATTTTCAGTAGGTTTCTTACAGTTCACTGTGCGTGAAAATCAAGGGTGCCGGCTCTCGAGCCAATAGGATACCTTGGATACCTTGCTTGATTAATTTGAATTGCATGTTTTATGCAATGATTCATGAAATTTTCTCTGTGTATGCATACAAAAACTTGTAGCGAAAATAAAGAAAATAACCGCTTGTGTTTTCCGCAATCAAAATTATAACATGATTTTGGTGTTGTTTTCGGAGTTTTTTTTTTATTATCTGATTTTTCTAATTTAGCACCAGTAATAGAATTAGGATTTACGAAGTAGGCGTTAAGCCTCATGTGGCGCCCAACTGAACACTGTTTAATTGGTCTATATATGCCTATTATCCAGGGTGAATAACACAGCCGGCGTTACGACATATCCGTCTGGCGCGTTTGTATCAGGAGTTTAAGCTATCGGGCGTTCTGACCTGCTTCCATTTGATCTGGGTGCCATTTTTCAACTCTTATCTCTGAAGGTCAGCACAACCCCAATATTATATATTATAGTATATACATGTATTTTGGTCATATAGGGCCTACATTTAGACTGTTAGATACATACAAGTAGAGGTGAACTATCTACAAGATGGGCAGTGCATGTCCTTGTCTTAAACACTTACACTGTAGTTAAAGATAGCAAAGTGAACGATAACAATAACTTATACAAGTATAACTTTTAACTCAACCTGGGTTATAAAAATAGAAGGGAATAAGACTGAAGTGAAAGTGAAATTAAAAAGTTAACAAAATTTCATAAAGCACCTAAAATTTTTAGTTTTTTCTAAGGATTCGGAAATACGTAATGTCTCCTCTTGCACGACCCTGCATGCCATGTCGTTGTACGTCTTCTTGTCACAGTTTCCGTCGACTTCGTACCCACATATTTGTTTACAGAACCGTGACGAGGTGACTACTTGGCACAGAATACAAATTGTTGTCAACAAGTTTGACAGCTGGTGCATGGAGAACAAGATGTGAAAGGGGGATAACTCTTCCTGGCAAATTGAAGACCAGATATTTTATTGGTAAACCTCACCGTAGAACAATCGTATTAAACAGAATATGTCCAAATAAATTTTTTTTACCGTTAGTAGTTAACTATTTAGCGAGATTACTACTTTACGAGCTCTAATATTTACAGAAAAATGTTATCTTCATAGTTATATAATCCGTTTGTCTTTACAGTGTGCCTTTTTAATCGGAGGCATATTCTGTATTTTGGCGATAGGTGGCGCTACGTTGAGTCAGTGTGAAAAAGATTGCGGGAAGACGCTGTTTTCAGATCAACTATTGAACTGCTAAAACCAAAAAGAAAATGGATTCGCTGCGTCCAAAATCGCCAGCGGTAAACAGGCACAGGGCCATGTACAAATCAGCGACACCTCCCTGGAAGGAGACATACAGAAAGGTTGATTAGATAGACGTTTTTGCTAAAAAAAAAATCATGTTTTTATTTGACAATTTTATAATCAAAACTGAAAGTGTAACACTTTGGAAAATATAACTGAAGTGAAGTGCGCATTTTCAATTTCGGAATTTCAGTTATTACTACCTTATCAGTGACACATTGTTTACTTTTGTCCATCTGATCTGATTTTGTCCAAATGTTTTTGGGTGCCTCGGTGGCTCAGTCGGCAGAGTGATAATCCCTTAGTCTCACACATGCCTTCCATCAATGCATCAGATGATGGGACCAAATAAAATTAGAACATTTCTGAGTGGATTTTTCACTTGATCAGCGTACGTAGAACAATTGTCAGGAACATTGTACTGGCCAAAGGTCGGGAGTTTCTTCAGGGCAAAGAGCCCAGTTTCCGGTGCAAATATAGAATAGGTCCGTCCTTTTTAACTTCTCTTCAAATTCGTCTTTAAGATGTTATTTCTTTTAGCTTTTAGTAGGGATAGTTTAGTTGTAAGCGTTGTAATATTAAATTAGTCATAAGTTCTAGAACTTGTAGAAGAATGAATAAAACGGGGGGTTTCAGGGGGGCTTGCCCCCCTGACGATTATAGCGGTTTGAGACTGACGGACCTATTCTATAGTCTGTCCCAGTTTCCTCCCTTACTAATTACCAAACCTGGCAACGCCTCATATAGGTAAAATAATCTTGAGTGCGGTGTGAAATATCAATCATTGGAGACCATGAGAAAGCAATGCTTTACCCTTGGCTGAAAGTATGTTACAATTGATTTTTGTTGTTGTTAAATATTTGCATTAAGGACGCCTTTGACCACATTTTTAAGACCAACTTGATATACTTTTCTTTCTCACAGAGGTGCTTGGATAAACTGAAATCTAGTCGTCAGAAACTACAAGACCGATTTCGAAACTTACCCCAAAAGACTGATCAGTCATTTATTAAAAGTTTGATGAAAGATGAGTGGAATGCTCTACAAACATGTAAAGACGATTTGCCTCGTTTAGCTGACCAGGCACAGGATTTTGCTGTGAGTAGGGTTCTTTGTAACGCACAAACCCGGAAAACGACTATGTAAATGATGAAATATTGAGTCATTATAGGTTATTTTGCACTTCATGTATTTGTGTATTATGCAGAACCTGTCCATGTTCTGGGAATAAGAATTGATGATAACAGTTGACTAAAACAAACCATAATAACATTATAGTAAATCAATTCTAAAATAACAACCATTTAAACACACCTTGATGAATATTAGTAGTTGTTCGAGGCGGAATACGGGAATATTTGGGGTGATTGAACGGAATATTGGGCGTTTGACCCCCCTTGGAACAAAGCCTGTTACAAATTTATCCCACCGAAGGCCTAAATTGTAGTCACCATATATGGATCAGCAAGGCGACGTAATATATGGAATATACAGGGCCTCCATGTGACTGGTTTGAACCAATCGAAAGGAAGTATGCAGTGTGAGGTGGGATAATAGGTTTAGTAGGTTGAAAAGTCTATAATTTGAAAACCTAAAATATCATCTAAAATAAAGAATCGGGTTTTCATGTACATCTAAGTATACGCCTTTAAGCATTTTATTTAGGTAATACTTTGCCATCATATTTTAATATTTTTGTTTTCAGTTTGATGATGATTTTGATAACATTGACACGGTATTATCCATATTTGAGGAAATTCAGGCAGATCTCATGAAAGAAGGTACTAACTGTTACTCTCTCTTCTACTATATACACCAGCCCCGATAGCTCAGTTGGTAGAGGGTCCGCTTCAGGGCTGGGAGACCTAGGTTCAAGCCTGGGTCGAGTCAGACCAAAGACTAAAACAGTGGGAGCTGCTGCTGCTTTGCTTGGCTCTCAGCAATAGGAGTTAGAGCAGCGACTGGTTGGCCCAGTGTCAGTATACTGTGACTGGGTGAGGGGGCTTGCTGGGTGTCTTCGGCAAGTCGTCTCGGTGAGGCAGCACCAAATAAAAGAGCAGTGGAAATCTACCCTGCCACAAGGAGGCAACATCTTCATATGACTGAAATACTGTTAAGTAGGACGTAAAACCCAAATCACTCATTCACTCTACTATATACATGTAACTCTTGTAATGGTTGGATCTGAAAATACTTCTATAGCGATCACCGTAAATCACGTAGAATTTCAACGATTTTATTTCCAACTAAGGTCATGCGATAAGGGCGGCTGATGTTATTTCCCAGTGATTAGTGAACAAAGAATCGATTGAAACTGAATAAATGCTTGTTGAATTTAACATCCCTTCTTAAATTCAACACTTTGATATAGAACACCATAAATTTGTCATATAATTATGTGTTGACAGACAGTGCTATTTAGTGCCTTAATAACCCCTATCCCACCTCTCATCAAAGTGTTACTGTCAACTCTCAAAATCAATATTCACTACAGTTAAAGTTACTTGAATGCCACCTATTAAGTGAAATAATATCCAGGCAAGAAATTATAATACTACTTGAGAAATATATTAAAGATATGGTTGTATGATTCTTATATGAATCAGACAGTGTGATTGAGTTAATAGAAGTTTTTCATTGATTTATTTGAACAGAACAGCGTTTATTGGAGGAATATGAAAGATTTGATCAAAGTTTACAGTTTGACGAGGCTTTACTGTGTGCTTCTATTGATTGTCTACAAACTGATGAGGTCGTCTGTCCGCTCTGCCAAAGGTCAGTCATATTCTCGCTCATCACAAAGTACCTGCCAGAAAATTCATATTTTTCCATTAAGACAGAATGTTAAAATCATTGGCTATTTTTCTCAAGATTTTCAATTTGAAGCATCACTAGGTCACCGTATGTGGAAGAGTTGCCAAGTGCTTGCCGAAGGCCGGTGGTTTCCTCTGAGCAATGAGTCCAGTTTCCTGCCCCCACTAAACCTGGCAATGCCGCCATATGAGTGAAATAATATTAAGTGTGGCGTAAAACATCAATCAAGATGTACAATTTTAAGTCTTTTACTGCTTCTAGTCTTGACAATGTACTCAAAAGTAGTGATTTATAGATTTTCATCATTCCAGCATCAGTCATTTAGACTTTCAATGCTAAATATATATATAAATCAGTATTACATAGTTGATAATATAAGATTTCTGTTTTTTTAGTAGGATTAAATTGGCTAATTTTAAATATTAAGTATGCGTTCATATTGTGTGGTCAGCCTTCCACCAATGGGTCGCGGGTTCGAATCCCACTCAGTCCAAAACAAATTGGAAAATTTTCTGACTGGGTTTTTGCTTGAACGACCTATGTGGGATGGTTGCCAGTTACCAGTGGAAGGTCGTGGGTTTCCTCCGGGCATAGAACCCGGTTTCCTCCCACAATAAAACTGGTAAAGACGCCATATAAGTGAAATAATCTTGAGCGCAGCGTAAAACACCAAACAATCAATCAATCAATCATATTGTGTGGTAGATTTACAATTCTTCTGGCACATGATCATCACAATGTTAATGATGGTTAACTTTTTCTCGTTGCTGTAGGAATCCATTGATACAGAACAGAACGGTGATATTCTGTCAGTGTGGGATGAGGATTGATACAGAGGTGGGTATCTTTTTAATAAACCGCATTGAGGAAAATTAAGTATGCCAAATACATTAGCCTTCCTGACATTCATATGGTCTGTGGAGGCTTTAATGTGAAAATTTAGGAGGGATGGGGGTTGGTAAGATCTTTTGGTCGGTTGGTACTTTTGTCGCCATATAACCTTAGCTGTTGAGTGCGACGTTAAGCCCCAATCAATCAATTTATTAAACCATCTGACGGTGAAGTTCATGAGTGTTTAAACTTTTACTGCCTTTAGGGTTAGCCATGTGGATAGTTGGGAAAAAGGGGCACATTATAGGTTTTCAATTATTTTTGCCTAGGAGTGTTGGGAAACTTTATAAAATTAGGCAAACTGGGCAATTTGGACGCCCTTTTTCAAATACCAGGGTCCTGTTTCACAAAGCAATGTAGAAGTATTTTTTGGCGTAACTTTCATAGCAACGTATCTCCACAGTAATATGGGTTGCTATGGCAGTTACGTAAAAACTTACGCTACGCCGCTTTGTGAAACAGGTCCCTGGCTGGCCCCTAGTTTCCTACCCTGCGTTGTTGTTGTTGGTTGTTGTAAATTTGATTGTGGCACAAAACTCCAACAATCTATACAAGGAACTCTTTGTTCAGTCAGAAGGTTTCATCATTCATCGTGGAATTGAAAATCTGTTTCTCATGTGAACTCTGACTGTGAAGAGGAAGTCTTTTTCTCAACCATAGGAGTAGTGAGAACAGTTTTTCACCAAAATATATATTTAAGAACACTAAAACACACGGACACAGGGAAAACCCTCTTGTCTAAAATAACCATGGAGACAAGTTTCTAATTTTGTTAAAAAGGGGTATATCACTCAGACCTTCATACCCGATAACTTGTTGTAATTAACTAAATCCATACCAAATTTGCAAAATATATATATACACAACATGTTAATCACAAATTCTTTACAGGAAGCCTTTAAATCAGTAATAAAGCCTATGACTTGATCTACGGTATCCCATGAATGGGGTTCGAGGCGAGGGAGGTTTAAAATCCTTATATTTTATACACTGAAATTGAATTAATTTATTTTACATAAAATATGCATTAAAATAGAAATAAATGACGTCCTGATGAGCTGTGTGTTACTGAATAAAGGGTCAGTGGCGGAAATACCACTATTATTTGAAAACTCTGGACCTCAAACAGTGGTACTTGTGTATCTTCTGCCACTGGCCCTTTATTCGGGAACACACAGCTCATCAGGACGTCATTTATTTCTTAAATAAAGTCTATGATTGATCCACGGAATCCCATGAATGGGACTGGGAGCAAGGGAGGATGACTCCCGAGTATCCAGCAGTTCTCACACCTCATATTTGTCCTGTATCATACTTGACTTACCGACCAAGTTTGGCCTCAGTGGCTAAGTCTCTCAATCCAAAACAAGCCTCTCATGGATGGGTCTAGGGTTTGAATCCCACTGAGTTCAAGACAAAAATATTGGGAAAGCTGGCAAGTACGAGGTCATGGTTACCTCCTGGCAAAGAGCCCTATTTCCTCCCTCAATAAGCCTGGTAATGTCCAATTAAGTTAAATAATCTTGAGTGCAACAGAAAGCATCAATCAATCAATACTGACACTGTTTATTTTGTCCTCTCAGCAAGATTGTTTGGGACTGGGTCATGTCAGGACTCAGCTTCAGGATGGAATGAAGGCTCATGGGAACTCCGGCTGTGAAGAGGAAGTCCGTTTCTCAGTCGTTGGAGCAGCGGGAATCCAAAACCTACTCATGACATGCCAGGTTAGTGATATCAGCTGATGGGAGACATTTGCACATGCATCTGAAGAATTATTTGTATCTTGAGTGTGGCATTAAAGTGGCATGAGCTGCCAAAATTCACACTTTTTTCATAATTTCGGATCGTCACGACAGTAAGAGGCTTTGAAGGCCATCAAAAAATTAAATAAATGGCGTTGGAATGAGTAAAATCCATACAGTATGTGGCCTGTACGAACCTAAAACGTGTTCGAAAAGTAAACAAAATTTAAATAACCAGGACGGCCATTCATTCATTCTAAACCATAGTTCAAAACAATACTTTATCGTACGTTTTCGAGACTAGAAGCACTAACAAGCTTCTGAATTGTATGTCTTGAGAAAAATAGACAATAATTTTAACATTCTGTTTTAACGTCAAAATATCAACATTTTGGCAGCTCATGCCACTTTAAACATCAATAAATCAAAAGGTTTTGGGGAACCTCAGCTGCTTACTTTGTAGAGCAATAGTCCCACACAAGCTTTCCATCAAATGACAAGAGGATTTATGTATTTCTATAATTATACAAAATTTAGATCACTATTAGCGATGTGATACATGTACAATGGTTTGAGGTTAAATGCTATATATATATATACGGTAAGAATTCCGCTAGTTCAAGTATTCTAAAAAATTCAAGGGCCAAAAAAACATTACAAAAAGCACTCTTAAAGTTCACGATTTTTTGTTGAATGCCTTACCCCTTGGGTTGAGCTATCGGATAATCCTTGTGAACGATCGCTGTTGTTGTTGTTTTAGACCAGAAAGCAGTCTAATAATTCGTTATTTTCACATTGTTCGTCCTTGAATTAGCGGAATTCTTACTGTATTTTTTTAAAATTGGCTATGTAAGTTAATTGCTAATCTCTTTGATTTCAGAGCTGTGATTTCATGTATGTTGTCATTTAACATCAGTGGAAGATGACAGATACTTGTTTAGTTGGGAAGAATATTATTATTGTGCTGTCACATCTTGGAGTGATGATATGTTTGGCAATAACAACATAGATTTTATTCCTTATTAATCCTATTCCTAAGCGACAATGAAGGCAAATTTTCCCTGTGTGCTTTCACATCTTCATTAGTTGAAACTTCAGACAGTTTCAAGCCTGACTCAGTATTATCTCCCCTTTTGGTTATTTCTCCGTGCTAATGATCACTCCATGCTGTTTATTCCCCTCGCCTTTCAAACTATCTTCCAACATGCTGGCTATCTCCCCTTGGGAGTGACTTTCCTTTACAGATTACCTCCCCTTGAACTCTAAAATATGTTTTCATTGACTTCTTGCTGTAAATGAGGCTGGTCAATAATACAGCCCTTTTATGCCTATTTCTCTCTTCTGGAGATCTCTCCATACTGTTTATCCCCCCTTACCAACTATCTTTCCCATGCTGGTTATCTCCCCGTGTGAGTTACTTCCCTTTTACAGATTACCTCCCCCTGAACTCTGTGTTTTTTTGACTGTTCATGTTGTCAATCAGACCTGTCAATTATACCGTCTATGTATCTATTGTTTGATGCAGTCCACGCCAGTTTTCCCAATTTGAATGAAAATAACATTAAAAAAAATGTGAAAATAAAATTAGGATTAAACACTGGGAATATCCATACTGATTAACTGCTGAACAAATACATACTTGTAAGTATGTTTGTAATTGTTTGGTACAATGCAATCTAAACCCTTTGATTTTTGTTCTTTTCCACTCTTCATACTCCTATTTAATTCATACAAAATATTTTTATACGGACTATGACCCAGGGTTACTTGTTCTGTTTCTGTGATATATTCTAATTGAACTTTAAAAAAAGGGTGCTACCGGTAAGTTTGGCGAGTTCTACGCTATTCACAAATGTCATTAATTTATTTTTGTAAACTTTCATCCATACTACATATCATACTTTTCTTACATATTTTGTGTTTGGAGTTTTTTATTTGCTGATCTTCAAGGAAATATTTCCTGCTGAAGTGCATCTTTATTTTCCATTAAGTCTGCGGCTCAGTCAGTCGATCGATAATCTCTGTGAGTCTGACCACAGGCACATGGAGTGCTCTCCCTTATGTCCATATTTATAGTATAACAGAAGGTGGATAAGGGAGACCACTCCGTGTGGCTGTGGTCTGACAGAGGCCTCCCATTGATTGGTTGCAGGTTTGCATACCCAGAAATATCAATTTCTATGGACTTTTCCAAGTCATTTACCCGCCAAAGATTTTATTGTGGCATTAAATGTCCAGCAATCTATCGTCTTTCAAGACAAACTGTATCATAATACATAGATATCAATTTATGAAATCATCAATAATCCAGGGTCATGTCTTATAAACCCGGTGGTTTACGATATCCTTAAGCATATCAGCACCCTCGATTGTGCAATCAATGTGAATGCGTGATATTTAATATCCGATATTTGATCGATTGATTGATGTTTTACGCTGCCTTCAAGATTATTTCACCCTCTGGCTGCGGGGCGGTGTGGTTTTTGCCATAGCCATTTCCGCCTACCTAGCGTGGAGGAAAATTAAGTACGCCAAATACATTAGTCTTCCTGATGTTCATATATGGTCTTTGGAGGTTTTAATGTTAAAATTTAGGTGGGATGGGGGTGGGTAAGATCCTTTGCCTTCTTTTGTCGCCATATAACCATAGCTGTTGAGTGCGACGTTGAGCCCTAATCAATCAATCAAGATTATTTCACTTCTATATGGCTTCGTTGCCAGGTTTAGTGGGGAGAGAAATATTGTTCTTTCACCAGAGGAAACTATCGACCTTTGGTGAATACCTGGCAACTGTTTCACATAGGGCGATCTAGTAAAAATCCTTTAGGACTTTTTTCAGTTTTACTTAATTTTGTCTCCGTGGGATTCGAACCCGCGCTGCACCGATATAAGGCATGTGTCTGACTGAGGGACAATCGCTCTGAGCGATTTAGTCCCCCGATTAGTTCAATTTACCGAACTTATAGTGATATTACACGTTGGTATATGTAATATCACCATAAGTTCGGTAAATTGAACTAGTCCCCCCGATAGGATATTTGAAGAAAAATTCGTGGCCACATAGGCCCACTGGTTGAGTCCCAAGCCCAACAATATATATATCTACGAACACTAACACATACGGGCACAGGAAAAATCTTGTCTGAAATAACCACGGAAACAAGTTTCTGATTGTGTCAGGGGGGCTCAGTAGGTAGAGCGTTGGGCGCTCAATACGAACAGCCTTCCACCAATGGGTCGCGGGTTCTAATCCCATTCAGTCCAGAAATTGGAAAATTGTCTGACTGGGTTTTCACTCGAACGACCTATGTGGGATGGTTGCCAGTTACCAGCGGAAGGTCGTGGATTTCCTCAGGGCACCTCCCACAATAAAACTGGCAACGCCGCCATAAAATTGAAATAATCTTGAGCGCGGCGTAAAACACGAAACAATCAATCAATCTAATTGTGTTAAAAAGAGCTAATCATTTAGACCTTTATACCAATATATACGTGCATGCGATTGTTTTTCAAACACAGTAATCCTTTTATCGACCTGTTCTTTCAGAACGAGTTAAAAGCCTGTCACATTGTAGAAATCAAAACCCACTACATTGAAATTACAATTTATCGGATTGCAAATCAATTCATGGAGTAAAAATAGGCCTAACAACGCTAACCGTTTGAATCGAGACCGCTCGGGTTATTAGAAAATTCCGATTGATTGATGAGGTACAAGAAAAACTTCATAATGCGCAAACGTGAAATGATTTGTTTCACGTTAAAATCACGCGGACCTGAACGAAAGCTTGAGAGAAAGACCAATTCCAGTTTTTCAGATACTATGTGGAAAAAAGCCTGTTAATAATTCGGAGATATAGCTCTTAATTTGGAGATACTAACTCTCAATTAAAGAGCTTAATTGGGTCTTAATATCTCCGAATTAGCAGCAAATTTGAACCTTATATCAAATTCAGTTTGTTAAACATCATGCGCTTAGGATAAATAGATACATTTTATTTGGCTTTTAAATTTGCGACTAATTAAATGTGACAGTCATTAGCAGCAAAATTAATCAATAGGTGGATGTTTTTTGTCAGAAAGTGAAAATGTGAAGCATTTATTGTTGGCGATATTATGTAGTGTTTAGAAGTAATATATTTCTAAATGAATAAATGTTAGTCCCGATACTCTCGTGATTTAAGCGATAATCTCGTGATTCAAGAGATACATGTACCTGGTATTATATTAGCAACTTCAGTTAAGGAATAAAGTACTTATACTAGAGTGCACGGTTTATATAATAATTTGTCAATGCGGTTTAAAGTGGCATGAGCTGCCAAAAATCACACTTTTTTTCATAATTTCTGATCCTCACGACAGTAAGAGGCTTTGAAGGTCATTAAAAACTAAATGATTGGCGTTGGAATGAGGAAAACCCATATAGTATGTTGCCTGTACAAACCGAAAACGTGTTCGAAAATTAAACAAAAATTTAAATAACCGGGACGACCATTCATTCATTCTAAGCCAAAGTTAGTTCAAACCAATACTTTATCGTACATTTTCGAGACCAGAAGCACTAATAATTAGCTTCTGAATTATATGTCTTGAGAAAAATAGCCAATAATTTTAACATTCTGTTTTAAAGTCGAAATATCAACATTTTGGCAGCTCATGTCACTTTAAGCTAACCACTACAAGATCTGTAGCCCGGATTATCGGTCTTACGGCGACTGGTATTATATGGTTGCTAATGTGTCTTGTCGCCTATGACGAACACGGAGAGAAAAAAAAATTCGGCAGAGCCCAGATTTCTCGGCTACATGCCATCTGTTAGCAATAATAATATATAGGGCGAGCCTAAATTCGAGGACTAAACATTCAGATTTACCTTATTCCGAAATGCATGTTGACTAGGCCTACCGTACAGATATTAAAGTGGCATGAGCTGCCAAAATGTTGATATTTTTACGTTAAAACAGAATGTTGAAATTATTGGCTATTTTTCTAAAGATGTATAATTCAGAAGCTTTTTAGTATTTTTAGTCTCGAAAATGTACGATAAAGTATTGTTTTGAACCAACTTTGGCTTAGAATGAATGAATGGTCGTCCCGGTTATTTACATTTTGTTTACTTTTCGAACACGTTTTCGGTTCGTACAGACAACAAACTGTATGGATTTTCCTCATTCCAACGCCAATCATTTAGTTTTTCGATGGCCTTCAAAACCTCTTACTGTCGTGACGATCAGAAATTATGAGAAAAAAAATGTGAATTTTGGAAGCTCATGCCACTTTAAACACTCCAATCGTTAAAGGGACATGAGCTGCCAACATTTTTTTCCCTAAATTCTGATATTGTAATCAAATATATTGGCAAAGTCAGTGACCCATGGAAACCAAGCATGTATGCACATAACAACATTCAATAGCCGGGATGCATGAGTTCGATTTTGTGTGTTTTGTTGCTTATAAAAGTACCTAAACGTTCATCTACAAGATTTGTATATCAACCGATAACTCTAATACATTGTACTTTCTGATAAAAATCACAAACAATTAGCTTATTCTGTTTCAACGAGTTTATATTTGGCAGACCATGCCGTGTTTAAACACAAGTCTATACACCATATATAGCTCATCGATCGCACAGTGTATTTGTTCAATTTGGGGTGTATCATTATTCATATAATTGGGACGGGGCATGCATGTCTATCAAAGAAATGTGGAGAAGCAGCCAAATGATTTCTGTCTCTACCTACCATTTTTCTCCTTCTAAAGCTGCTAAAATGTTGATATTTACAATGCGTAAATACAAAATCTCAAAATTCTGAACTATTTTCAAATATAGGCCTACATGTTTGCACCCCTTTCCCGAAAAAGAAGGGGCCTCTGTGGCTCAGTCGGCTAAGGCGATACTCCCCCACTCTGGCAGGCCTTCCATACGGCGTGGGATCGAATTCCGCCTAAGATCAAATAAAAATTGAAAGGTTTCTGAATGGATTTTTCGCTCGATAGCCGTATGTGGAAGAGTTGCCAAGCTATATCCCACCGAGAGCCGGGATTTTCCTCCGGGCAAAAAGCACAGTTTTTTTCTCCCATTCAAGCCATATAAGTGAAATAATCTTGAGTGTGGCTTAGTACCTACATCATTCAATCAATCAATCCGGAAAATCGATATGTCTTTTTTTTTAGAGTAAAAGAAGATGTAAACAAAGATATACATCTTCTTGTCTAAAATAACCACGGAGACAAGTTTCTAATTGTGTTAAAAAGAGGTAGGCCTATATCATTTAGACCTTTATACCCCATCATAAGTTGTTGCAATAAACTAAACCTATGATATTTCATATATTTAATTATATACGTATAGATGTGTAAACAGTTGGATGCGTACGGCTAAGTGTAACGTTTCGGATAATTTCGCAATTATATACCTTGCATTTAGTACATGCTCTAAGGGCAAACGTTATTAAGTATATGCTTCAACCGAGTCATACATTTGTATTACATAGAGCGTGGGCCTGGCCTGAGTCATTGAACGAACAATAACTGAGTAGTTGGCTGTGTTCCCAGGCAATAGTCAAGCTGTAGGCATCAACAGGAAACCGTTATTATAGAACTTGAGGACAGCCCAGACATAGTGTTTCGTTGATACAGCCAGTTTCCCTAATAGACTGAGGATTAAGGAAAGAGAACGCCGCGCTCCCATCAGCTTGCGTTCTCCCTGGTCGAACGGCTTGAGAAATGACTAACAGAACGGAGCAAGAGATACCGTTTTAAGGAAAAAGGCCGTAGCCGACTCTAACATCCAGCATGTTCCTGACGGGACTGTCTGGATTGCAGCCGCACTGATTCAGCCTGTCATGTAGGCAAGTCAGCAATAGCTAGAAATATGGAACTACTGCATTGGTTTAGAAGCTGGCGACTTAATGTTACGTGTAAATATAGACCCATGCAGTGCATATGGCGGCACGGTGCTGGCTGGCCAATGTTATCTTTTCTCATCTGTCATATACAGTCGTGTCCTACAGCTACCGTTTCGTTCAAGTAAATAGCCCTGCATATAAACCCTGGAACTGCATGGTAAGTAGAGACCTACATATAGCCGTTTTCATTTCTTAGCATGCATTAAAAATCTACTCAGAAATTGAAGATAGACATCAACAATTCGTGTTAATTAATAGGGAATAATTTAAACCATATTCATTATAATTATGATGTAAATTAGTTCAAATCTGATATTAATTACACAAGCTGTATAATTAAATCTGTGGTCGTATTCAAGTGCACGGCTGTGTAGTGTTACAGTTATAATAATGGTTACGTCATGACTTCAATGACAATCGTCATTATATAATATGGTTTACTCGATTCACTAGGCCTAAAGCTACAGACGTACATTGAGTCTTTTTCTCATCCTGGCACTACCAGCGGAAGGTCGTGGGTTTCCTCCGGGCACAGAGCCCGGTTTCCTCCCACAATAAAACTGGCAACGCCGCCATATAAGTGAAATAATCTTGAGCGCGGCGTAAAACACCAAACAATCAATCAACCAATCATCCTGGCACTGCCAATTTTCACCAGAGGGTTAATATATATATATATTGTAGATAAGCTCGATTAAACTAGACTGATGGCAACCATACATGGCCCTACTTCACTAAAGTAAAGGTCTTACTCCGGCCGTTATTTGATAATTTCTGATATATGGTCGTCGACGTGGTACCGACCATATATATCCAAACATAAATAACGAATATTATTGAATTAAAATGGCCCTACATGTAGTATCAGTATGTCATATATATATATATATGTATATATGTATATATATATATATATATATTTATGAACACTAAAACACACGGGCACAGGGAAAATCTTCATTTGAAACAGGAATTAATTGAGAATAGATGGGGAGCGGGCGCGGGTTAATTTTTTTAATGTTTTTTTTTTGTATTTCTTACCTTTTTCAGATTCAATTTCAATTCTAATATGTAATCATTGTAACCAGTAACCAATAGGCTAGCCCGAACAATCGGCCTTTATGGGGCTGAGAATCTAACATACACTCCCTGACGTTTGCACACACAAAAAAAAACAAAAAAAAAACAGACAACAGACAAGATTTCTCGGCTACCAACTGCCCTACCGAATTTTATCGTATTAAAACTTAGAAACCATGTTTTGGCGCGTTAAAGCAGATATGAACAAGATTTAAAGCTGGTTTGTGCTTGTTTATTGACTAAATATATATTTGAAAATTATCAGCTGAAACGAAACAACCTTCGCGTTAGTTCCCTGGTAGTCAAAAAACCAACGGGAAGGAAATATGCATATTTTCCGTAACTGCTCGGAAAAATGACGTCATACACGACCTTCGATGTGTACAAACTGCCCCGAAGACGTACTGAGACAACAGAAATCGTTTATTACGTCATCGCTCTGAGGGTACGTACACAACGGAGGTCTTGTTTGACGTCATAAGTCTCTGAGATAATTAACTTTCGTAAGCATTGTAGATCGGTAAACGTAGCTTGAATTTTGTATGTGCTGCGACCGAAATTTAATTTTCTCTTTGGTCAGACTTTTAAAGTACATGTTCTACAACACACCTAACGCAAATTAGAGAATATTTCGAAAAGCTGTTCATAAATATTTTGCCATGTAACAATGTGAGTTTGTCTTTTCTGTAAACCGGCAAAACCTATATGACAGTTTCTTTTTGTTAGATCAAGAAAATTAACGAATTAGTACGTTTCCTGTATATTTTCTTGGTAAAAAAAAACTACCATACATGAAAAGCTTTCCTTTATGACGAATTTGAACAATGCCTAAATGAACAATGCGGGATGCCCTCTGTTCCCAGAACCCAATGGGAAGTAGTAGTTTATCTCTAAATCCCGTATTAATGTTATCCTGGAAGGAAAAACCCCATGAAGATGAACATATGAAGAAATTTGAAAAATAAAATAAAAAACTTTTCTATATAGAAATCTTATTCTCAAAAATATTATTCTTGTGAATTCTCCCGTGCCAGCCTGACTATGTTTTTATTTATTAAAAAAAAAAATGCCTCATTTCCTGATCTATATAATTAGCCCCAGGTGACTATCCTGCGATTCTGCTGTTTAACAGTATGGCAAGATAGTCACCTGGAGCTAATCAATAATATATTTTTTAGGATCCTATGATTATATATATATATGAACACTGAAACACACGGGCACAGGGAAAATCTTCTTGTCTAAAATAACCATGGGGACAAGTTTTTAATTGTGTTAAAAAGAGGTATATCATTATGTGTACGTTGACATTTAAAAAAACACAATACCGTTTTACCCAGGTTAAGACTTCCACCCTTTTCCATTTCTCAGTATCGCAAAACAGCATGTAAGGTAGGCCTATACTGTATAGTTTAACATGCATCACTCACCACGCGTTCATAGCTTACTAAAAACTCCCTACATTTTTATGAATGAAGATCAAGGGAGGTAAGCCAGGTGTTCCATGACAATTCTCACTGAGGGAGTTTTCCAAAAATAGATTTGCGGTAGAGTGTTGATGGAAGTGAATGCCGGATGGGAGGAAAACGTTTACTCACAATCTCTAACTCATCAGTTAAATATAACTTAGTAAGTCAGTATCCTTCATCGTGCGGATTTAAAATACATTCGCGTGTGTTAATGGAATACGATATTATTGCCCGTAAGGCTGTGACCCAGAGGCCCGAAACTGACGGCATTATATTTATAGGCGATCAAACATAATTCCCAGAACTGGCTTTGTCTCATCGCGATAAGTCAGATCAACAGAGCCAAAAACTACTCGCCCGGCCTGCCCCGTCGCTTTGGTAAGTCACTTGACTATATATATATAGGCCTAGGTCTAAACACTTTCGTATCTGTGATCTGATGTTTATTGGAAATAAGTTATTGATACTATCAACCCGTGAATGACACGAGACCAATTCCATAATCAATATGAGATCATCTCTGCATAGTCCGCAATATGTTGAGTGGATTGAAGTAATTCTGATACGCCCGCACGGGCTTCTTCAATAGGCCTACCACGAAGAAGCCCGTGCGGGCGTATCAGAATAACTTCAATCCACTCAACATATTGCGGACTAATCTCTGTATAGATCGTGGTTCAACCGTGTAATAAATTATTACTGATTTCTTGGTGATATACTCATTTTTAACACAATTAGAAACTTATCTCCATGGTTATTTTGGACTAGAGGATTTTCCGTGTGTTTTAGTGTTTATGAATATATGGTAAAGATATCGTGTATATAGTGGCTGAGAAACCTCAACGTTGCGTCGGAAACTGACAACTTTATTAGCCATGTTGACCTAATTCCGTAAAAATCAATTTTAACAAAATCAAGCCAAACGCAAAATCTGATATGGTATTACGAACCGTGACCCATTGGTGAGAGGCTTATTTTGAAGAACAAGACTGCGCCAAACTGTATTAAAAAATTCGCAGTTGGGACGAATATGGAAAAAAAAAATTCGGCAGAGCCCAGATTTTTCGTCTAAGTTGGGACTAGTTTAAGAACACCATTTCGGGTATCTTTGTTTTAATAATTCTTATTTAAACGTCAATTATTTATTTTTTCTTGTGAACATAGAGCTCTCTTATTATCATGGCAATCGGAATTTATCGGAAAAACATTGAATTTTGGCAGCTAATGACATCCCCAATCCCAGTATTACTAAAAAGGCGTCTGGCTGGTCTTTCTGTGATAAAACGAGGGACAATTGTCTGATTTTGTTTAAACAAGAAACAAATTGGCAGCTCATGTCTAACACCGGATGCTGTAACCATTGCATTCCATTACCATGGCAACCTGACACACTGATTAGATCAACACTTTTGAAAAACAATAGCTATATATGTATGTATTAATATACTCCCAAAACGGACGTGACAGATGTTAGCCTCGCAGTATAACATTAGGTACATTGGTATATAACTATTTGTATATATAGTGTAAGGCCCTAAGCGCTATATGCAGTTTTGTTTATTCCTGCAAAATGTACAATGCAGGGTTACGTGTTAAATGTGCGAAATTAAAGTGGCATGAGCTGCCAAAATGTTGATATTTTGACGTTAAAACAGAATGTTGAAATTATTGGCTATTTTTCTCAAGACGTATAGGCCTAATTCAGAAGCTTTTTAGTGCTTCTAGTCTCGAAAATGTACGATAAAGTATTGTTTTGAACTAACTTTGGCTTAGAATGAATGAATGGTCGTCCCGGTTATCTAAATTTTGTATACTTTTCGAACACGTTTTCGGTTCGTACAGGCCACATACTGTATGGATTTTCCTCATTCCAACGCCAATCATTTAGTTTTTCGATGGCCTTCAAATCCTTTTACTGTCGTGACGATCAGAAATTATGAAAAAAGTTTGAATTTTGGCAGCTCATGCCACTTTAACAAAGCGGTCACTTCAGACAACTTCCATCCCCCAAGTAGACCATAATATTTTAGAGTGACGTCTTTATGTTTTTTGGCATCATTAAATCCTTAGACCAACTGGAACGACTAAGTGAGCTAATGGCTAGTTCATTGACGTAACGAGCAGTGTAGTGTTTGAGGTCAACACGCGGTCAGTCGGGGGTAAATAGCTTCTCTGGGTGTTGACCCTTCCCACCCCCATTATAATACCCGGCAGTATAATTAAGATATTCAGAAGTGTAATATACATCAAAGGAGGTTTGTTTAATTACATTAAAGGATTAACAGTTAATCCCGGGTTATGTGTTTGAACAGTTGTTCTAACTTGCATATTTTACCCTCCGACTGCGTAATCTGCTAACGGGTTGTATGACATTTCCACATACAGCTTAGATCAGCCGAATAAACAGGTAAAGTTCGTTGTCTTATATAATTCAGCCGTTTTTTAGTTTGAATGTATTTTAAAAAGCAGAAGGATTTACGCTGAAATAATAAAAAATCTGTAAATCTAGTAACACGTAGAACCGAAGACGTGTGCCAATAACGGTCAAACGAAAAATAGCCGTGGTGTATCAGCTCATTTTGGGGGTTTAGTTGCTTCTAAAAACATCTCAGAAACTGATATCAGAGGAAAACTTTTATTTTGTACATTTTGATAAAAATTTACCAACAATTAGCTAACTCTATTTCAACGAAATTGTTTGGCATCTCATGACATTTTAACCACACGTTTTGAGATGATCGACTGGCGGCATTTATTGACAAAAAGACCTTGTAATAGCATAAGTAACGTTCCACATCTCCACATCGTTAAACTTGCTGTGTGTGGTCTAAAACAAACTTATCATCATGTACAACATGGCGGATTTGTTGACATTTGAATTTTTACCACAAGGTGTACTCTATTGATTTTTTGTTGCAAAATAAAAAAAAATGTGCTATAATCTTTAACCATTTAAAATCTTATATTTGTTCCGATAAAGCCTTATTTTTGACAACAATACAACTAAAGCAGATTTTTAATGAAGATGAATTTATCGGTCTCAAATATGTTTCACTTTGTTTTTGTTTTTATTAACTTAATTCGTCGGTTGGTGGTCCGAAGGTATAACAAGTATATTAAGGCGTTAGGATCGTCGGATTGCCACAGGGCTCTGTCTAGACCTTAAACAGCCCACACTACCTTTGTAATGTTTAAGAAGACTGATTTCTAGATTAGCCGTTTCCTCTATTTAATGATGCTATCTTATATATACCTACATTTAGAGTAGTTGTACCTATACCACCTGCACAGACCAAAACGTATCTTAGTATATTTTTAACACCATAACACACGGGTACAGGGAAAATCTTCTTGTCTAGAATAACCACGGAGACGTGTTGTCTATACATATATTTATGAACACTAAAACACAGGGACATAGGGAAAATCTTCTTGACTAAAATAACCATGGAAACAAGTTCTAATTGTGCTAAAAAGGGAGAAAGTCATATAGACCTTTATACTATATGAAATGTATCATTTGTTTTATGTGTTTCATTTAAAGGGGCATGAGCTGCCAAAATGTTGATATTTTGACGTTAAAACAGAATGCTGAAATTATTGGCTATTTTTCTCAAGAGGTAGAATTCAGAAGCTTTTTAATGCTTCAAGTCTCGAAAATGTACGATAAAGTACTGTTTTAAACTAACTTTGGCTTAGAATGAATGAATGGTCGTCCCGGTTATTTAAATTTTGTTTACTTTTGAACACGTTTTCGGTTCATACAGGCCACATACTGTATGGATTTTTCTCATTCCAACGCCAATCATTTAGTTTTTCGATAGCCTTCAAAGTCTCTTACTGTCGTGACGATCAGAAGTTATGAAAAAACTGTGAATTTTGGCAGCTCATGCCCCTTTAATTTGTTGAGGAGATCTTCCACAGGCCTTTTGCCTGTCACAAAATAGAGGATTAAGTTCTGAGGGAAGCCCCCCCCCCCCCCCCCCCCCCCCCATCTTCTGTCTGTCACCGATAATCAAACATAATTGATGTTTTGCGTCACTTTCTGTATTTTTAAAAATATATTTGACATGTATAGATCTACCTTGTAGCCTTGTACGCCTTTAAGGTGACCAGTTCTGGGATGATGTCCCCGGGGAACCCCCGGCCTCTCCTGTGTATACTCGGCTGCGTGACGATGTTTACGTACAGTCATAGGTAGAAAGTTGTTCAATATGGACTTATTAAGTCTTCCCATTTAATTGTTTACTCAATTAAATTTTAATTCATTCCGGAAGCTATAAATATAGGCCAATGATGAGTGGCGTAAGGAATACGTTTCGAAACTAATTACGTTTAAAAGTAATCTTAATATATATATTTATGATCACTAAACACACAGGCACAGGGAAAATAATCTTAATATATATATATATACTTATCCTTTCTTAACAATGCGTTAGCTATTTGAAACGCGAGAGGGGTTTCTTTGTGACGCGCTTGTACATGACATGGAAACCTACATATCGATTGACAGATATTGAGTTCCCTGCATGGATATGTACATAGTTTCGTCTCGACGCCGGCGAGTGAGAGTTGGAAAATGCACGAGTAAAACTATCTCTCTGAGCTGATACCTTTTCGCTGTATTGGTAGCCAACACTGATGATACTTTTTAAACCTGCAGTAGTTATCATTTACCTATTGTGTTGGTGTTATAATTCAGCTGTATTTACTTAAACTGTTTATTCGTATTTCAGGTCACGTGACTGGTTGTTCTTCACGCTCGATTTGCACCTGGCGTTGTGCAGTTAACAGACTGGCTGTCAGAAAGCGAAGTGTTTTGACGAAGCTAAATCGGCAGGTATATGGAAACTACAAAGTGTACCCCAGCCGTGTATATTTATATATGTGTTTGACGAAAGGCTATATTGGTTCACGCCACATTTTTCTACCCCTGATAAGCGAGGAATTACCTTAACCCTACAAGTGGATAACCTTTGCTTAATAAGACGTGTTCTATATAGGCGTATAGGTATATTTGGAATGATGCCATTAATTTACTGGGCGCAGTTTTAACTACCGGACAGGTACGACGAACAAACAGGAGAATTGGAAATTAATATGTGTGGATCTTTTATATTACCAGTGGATTTAACTTTATTTTGCCCGGTGATAATGTCAGTTGTAAGGTTTACGTACCGTAGGGAGGTGTTGTTTGATCGCTGTGAAGATCTGACGGACTGTCAAGCGTGAGGTAGAGGCTTGTTCAAGAGACACAGGCATGGGTTCCAATGCAGAACAATCACCCCAAAGCACGCTTCTCGTTCTACAACCAAAGCCCTTCAAACCTTTTAAAAGCAAAGATGAATATTTATATGCGATGAAAGAAGACTTGTCCGAGTGGTTCTTTTGTTTATACAGGATTCACATTTCTGTGGAGAATTTCTTCGAGGTGTTAGAAACGGGTATTGTTTTATGTGACCACGCTGTGAGCGTGCAGAACTTCGCGCGTGAACGTCGAATTCTACACGCGGATCTCGAATTGCGGTCATACTTCATCCGGGAGATACCGGACGACGGAATTCCTTGTAAATACGGCGTCAAACCAAAGACTTTCCAAGCCAGGGATAATGTCTCTAATTTTATAACCTGGTGTAGGAAGTTAGGAATTCCCCAAGTGCTTTTATTCGAAACGGACGATTTAGTTTTAAGGAAAAATGAACGGAGTGTTGTTCTGTGCTTGTTGGAAGTGGCTAGAATTGGGGCCAAGTTGGGTATGTTGGCACCTGTGCTGGTCCAAATGGAAGAGGAAATTGACGCCGAACTGGCGGGTGAACCACCACCACAGATCAAAACCTGCGACCTTCGATCCCTGGACGAAATGGTAAGAGGACGTATTTATTTCACAACTAGTCTGCTTCTATATTCTATGGGGGCCTCGGTTGCTCAGTCCGTTAGAGTGATAGTCCCTCAGTTGGAGTGGACTTTCACTCTATCGCTGAATGTGGAAGAGTTGCCAGGTGCGCGTCTGTGGTCGGGAGTTTCCTCCGGGCTACTAGTCTGGTTTGCTCCCTCAATAAAACTGGCAAGGCCGCCATATAAGTGAAATAATCTTGAATGTGGCGTGAAACATTAATCAATGAATCAATCAAGATCCATTCTATGCAATCTATTCCGGTTCGTATATCAATTTCTTAATACCACATACCATTCTGATGACAGACAAATTTACCTGTGATGGGGCAGGCCTATATCGAAAATGAAACTTTATTTGAGTTTAAGTGTCAGGCAATAAGTGTAAGTTACATTGCGTATTTGGAGTAAGACATAGTTTGAATAGAAATTGCATCCATTTTCACAAATATTTGATCATGAGTCATGTGTATACTTTATTCTTTGCACAAAGGACGGGTGTAACTAAAATACAGGGAGAAGCGTTCTTGTCGAACTAAGATTGTAAATTTCCTAAGAAACAATATTGCCTTCTAATGTATTTATAAACACTAAAACACACGGACTCCGGGAAAATCTTCTTGTCTAAAACAAACATAAAGCTTAGTGTCAGTTTATCTCTTAGTACCTCAAGAACGCTTCTATCCTGTCTTTTAGTTTCACCCGATGCCAATCATATATCAATCAATCGATTTTCACCACTTAAAAAGTAATACACGAAAAGTGTCACTCCGAAATACGTTCATGACATTTTCAATATACATAGTATGGGAAGGTGCGCGAATATCAGGGAATGTTGAACCTCTACTTCACTGATTATCGGGGCCTCCGTGGCTCAGTAGGTAGAGCGTTGGACGCTCAATCCGAACAGCCTTCCACCAATGGGTCGCGGGTCCGAATCCCACTCAGTCCAAAAATTGGAAAATTTTCTGACTGGGTTTTCACTCGAACGACCTATGTGGGATGGTTGCCAGTTACCAGCGGAAGGTCGTGGGTTTTCTCCGGGCACAGAGCCCGGTTTCCTCCCTCAATAAAACTGGCGACGCCGCCATATAAGTGAAATAATCTTGAGCGCGGCGTAAAACCCCAAACAATCAATCAATCCATATGGTTATCAAGTTATATTTAAGGGTTTAATACCGCCGTAGCGGTGTTTGTTGCGTAACATGATACCGCTGAACGTTGGTTCGTACCGAGTCAAACCACGAGAATGCGCAGCATTCGAGGGGTTTGACGAGGTGCGAACCAACGTCCAGCGGTATCGGGTTACGCAATAAACACCAAGACGAAGGTATTAAAGTCGATTCTACCCCGATAATTGAGAAAAATGAGGAAAAAGTGACGGACAGATTGGGAACTTTTAACCAATCAACGATAAGCTTTGGTCACGTGCAACGGTGATGCACTACAGACTCGATGTCGTTTGAAAAGTCATCTCTACTTAACATGTATATTTGCACACGGCACGCACATGCAGGAGGGGTAGAATTACTTACATATGCCTGACAAAACGCCGAAACACAAGTCAATATGTCAGTGTCACAATAAATCGATGATGTCAAATTACAATAAAATCATAAAATTAAGTTTGATTATGGCAACTTAACGTTGTCATTGAATTGTTAATATACGTCATGGCTGCGTCCACACAGATGGTCGAATGACATGTACACCCATCAACCAAAGCCACCGTTGTAAAGCAAATAATGAAAATTACAAATACATTAAATTAGCCACCTGCGAATAAAGTCATGAATATGTAAGACACGTTTCGAGAAGATGTGACCGTTGAACTATTTCATTGGATGTGACGATTATGTTAACTCGCATGCGTAATTATAGAGAGTGGTTCAAAACAGTGTCAACAAAAGATGCCACTTACATCTGTCCATCATCTGTAATATATAATCTTTTATTTCTAACTTACATTACATTTAATCGGGACTAATCGATGAATACGTAATCACCGGATAATTAATAAACTAATCAGTTAACCTATCAATCAACCAATCAATCAAACAATAAATAGTCTAACGTCTAAGGCTTATAACTGCAATAATCTGGAGTAGGCCTATGACGTAAGGCGCAAATCAGAATACGAACTCATTTTTGAAGTTTTTGTTATATTTACAGTACGATATAAGCTCAGCTGTATTTCCCGGATTAATACGTGTTTTATTTTATTCACTAAACATAAAATCTATTCAAGGCTTCTGTACTAATGTACGAGGTATAATCAGTCGAAACCTTTGTATGAATGCCTTGTACACTTGTGTTGTATTGGCCTAAAGGACTATGCCTTCCTATTTCAGTATATATTGGATATTCGGTATATACACAACTCGATCTAAACCGGTTCTGTAAGACGGAGCTTTATTTACTTTGATTATATTGAATTTGATACGTAGCTTGTTTTGATCCGACACGACTCGGCGTATTGTTTTTTTTTTTATGTCACCATCAGAGGTCTCGAAATAACATTTCTCGACTAAAGTGCAATTGTTTGTCCCAACAACAGCACGGGGCTTGATAATATAGATCAAACAAGAGATATACGCTATCGAAACGAAAAGTTAATCAATCTATAATCAATCAATTAATGAATCCATCATCAAAGTTAAGTCAGCTTGCTTATAACACGGGGGGGCTTAGTAGATAGAGCGTTGGACGCTCAATCCGAACAGCTTTCCACCAATGGGTCGCGGGTTCGAATCCCACTCCGTCCAAAATTTTTTTTTAAATTTTCTGACTGAGTTTTCACTCGAACGACCTATGTGGGATGGTTGCCAGTTACCAACGGAAGGTCGTGGGTTTCCTCCGGGCACAGAGCCCGGTTTCCTCCCACAATAAAACTGACAACGCCGCCATATAAGTGAAATAATCTTGAGCGCGGCGTAAAACACCGAACAATCAATCAATCGAAATTATGTGAGCTTTCTTTATATAATAACATGCACGACTATCGTCATTTTACACAGTAATTAACGTTGTATATTATAGAATTTATTTTGTTCTACTGTTTCGTGCATAATATGTTGCATTTCTTAAAAAGGTTCCCCTTGACTTAGATTTGTTCTACATTAAACATGTGATTCTATAGTATCGATTTCCAATTAGATAAACGACCAAGAAGATAGTAAAATAGACCATACGTCATTTTTAGTTGAGGTTTTGAAAATAAAGACACTCTGCCATGTTTTCCTCTTGGAGCCCACCATTTTGTTTTTAAAATCTATAAATTAATACCTATATACTTAAAGTGGCATGAGCTGCCAAAATGTTGATATTTTGATGTTAAAACAGAATGCTGAAATTATCGGCTATTTTTCTCAAGACGTGTAATTCAGAAGCGTTTTAGTGCTTCTAATCTCGGGAATGCACGATAAAGTATTGTTTTGATCTAACTTTGGCTTAGAATGAATGAATGGTCGTCCCGGTTATTTAAATTTGGTTTACTTTTCGAACACATTTTCGGTTCGTACAGGTCACACACTGTATGGATTTTCCTCATTCCAACGCGAATCATTTAGTTTTTCGATGGCCTTCAAAGCCTCTTACTGTCGTGACGATCAGAAGTTATGAAAAAAGTGTGAATTTCGGCAGCTCATGCCACTTTAATATATAAATATCCGATTTTGTAATTTTCTGGCCCTTAAAATACTCGTATATATACTTGACGAAAAAGCTTCAGCCTAAAACATGGGAAATACTAAAAGCTACATTTTAGTCCATGAGGGCCTCTGGTAAAGTTTGTCCGTTTTGAATTTCCTTTGTTCCAAAATAAGCCAGTAAGATTATTTTTTATACTTTCCAATAATCTGTTATTCAGGCCCAGTCTTCGTTTAATGCATTATCCATGAGCGGTATTTCCATGTCATCAAAATTCCTTTCGTGTATGTATTTAATCTGTTACAACCACGCGAGTTCGTTTGATTGACACGGTTCATTGCACATACCTGTCTCTGCCATGGTGGTTGGAATGATTTGACATCTGTGCTGACACATGCCGTGTGCATTTGTGACAGATATTTACCTGGACCCGGTTGCACAAAAGTGTATTAAGCTAAAGTCTGACTATGCGACGTCACAATCAAATTCCTTTGTGACGCGACGTAAGCTGACTTAAGCTTAATACACCTTTGTGCAACCGGGCCCTGGTTTCGAAATAGAGAAAGGGCTCGTGTAAGTAGGTTCATGCACCCACTACAGATCATCGACGAGTCTCGGGTTCGAATCTAAGTTGGTCCAAAACAAATGGAAGAAAATCATGCAGTATTTTTGTTTGAGGGGTGTAATTTGATGGTTCCCCAGAGCGCATCGGAACTTGGGAGTTTTTATCTGAGCAAAAAATTCTTTCTGCCCCATCCTGCTCCGCCCATCAGGCGGAAGAATAAATGGAGGGAACTTTGGTTGTGGTTGTCGCCTTTGTCGGCGACCATATCAAATTAAGATGGTTCGACCTCTGACCCAGAGGTCAGTCATTGCTTTTTAAAAAAAACAAGTGTTTGAAAGATATACTGTCCAGGGCTAAACTCCCTTGTCTGTCTTGTACCTAGGTTATTCTGGGGGATAACACTTTCTTGAAAATCTCTTCTACCAATTTTGGGTGACTCGAAACGGGAATTTAACCCGAGTCAAGTAATTGCCATGGCAACGTATCTCTACAGTATGGGTTGCTATGGCATTTACGTACAAAGTTACGCTATGCCGCTTTGTGCAACAGGCTCCTGTGCTGTAGGTGGAAAAAATATGACGCCATTTCCATTATTTGTTTCGTACACCTCAGAATATTGTTTGAAAATATACTTTGCCAGACATGGAAATGGGTACCTCTGGACGTATATATATATATATAGCTATATAGCTCTAATAAGGTGCACTTAGCGTATAACCCCAATTGTGTCATATCGCAGACTATTACACGCATGGTCCTATAATATTAAAACCAGTAAAAGCATATTAACATTCCAGCGACTCGTAGTAACTGTTAGAAAAGGTCATTTAACAAAGCCGTCACAGTTCCTACATTTTATAATGGGTATCAAACAGAAAAGTGGATGTCTCGCTTTGTAACGAAGAACTGTTCACTTTTTGGAATTATATATAAGTAAATGGGATAAAAACAATTTTATCGGTTTAAATTAGCGACGCAACGTTTCAAAGGCACGTAACTCTGTTTAGACGAACTCTACAAATACCAACACGCTCAATGTATCGTTTTCTTTGTAACTGATAAAAATCTCACGCCGCAAAGATTCATGGCCTTTTACCCTTGTCTTCATCGAAAATTGTTTGGTTTTCGTTTTTTTATCTGCCGGATGATGGAGCTTGCGAAATGATGGTACCATATTAACTTTAGCAATTGGAAATATCTGTAGGTCATAATCTATCAGCCGATATAAAATGACATAATCTTTTCCATCTGTCATATTTGTAATCTTTACTCTTATTGGGAAACTCTCGTATTAATGGATCAAACTGGCATTGATGAAGGGGACAAAATAATGGGATACGGCTTCCCATTGATTATATATATAGGATTCCAGAAAATTCTACTGAGTTAGGCCAAGCTCATGTCAGTCGTCAATCTAATGAAATATCATAGGTTTACTTTATAAGAACAATTTATGATGGCGTATAAAAGTCTAAATGATATACCACTTTTTTATACAATAAGAAACTTGTCTCCATGGTTATTTTAGACAAGAAGATTTTCCCTGTGCCCGTGTGTTTTACTGTCACAGGCATACATTCGCAGGGAAAATCTTTTTGTCTAAAATAACAATGGATGCAAAGTCATCATCTCAAGTAAAGGCCAAATCATAAGTTGTAGCAGTAAATTTTTTCTGGAACACTTTGTAATATATTGACAATGTTTAGCTATGGCAAGAATATCGGTAAACTAAGATTGAACCCGAAAGGATAAAAGGAAAAGAAAGCGAACATGTTGATTCCCCCGAAAATACCTAGGTAGAAGACATGCAAGGTAGCTTAGCAATGACAAGTACATCTTTCAAACACTTGTTCTTTTTTAAAAGGGGGCCTCCGTGGCCCAGTAGGTAGAGCGTTGTACGCTCAATCCGAACAGCCTTCCACCAATTGGTCACGGGTTCGAATCCCACTCAGTCCAACAACAAAAAATTGGAAACTTTTTCTGATTGGGTTTTCACTCGAACGATCTATGTGGGATGGTAGCCAGTTACCACCGGAAGGTCGTGGGTTTCCTCCAGGCATAGATCCCGGTTTCCTCCCACAATAAAACTGGCAACTGACAAATAAGCAGGCCGAGCAGAATGCTTACCGTCCGCCAAGTTTTCCATCTTTGAACCCTGATGACGTCTATTTAAGAAAATAATATTGTATGCGAAGTCAATCAATCAGTTATGACCCGGTGCAATAACTATCCATATAGGCCTTGAAATGCTGGCTGGTCATTTGTACGTGTAATTTGAACATCAGATATATTTATGACCACTAAAACACACGGGCACAGGGAAAATCTACATGTATATCCTTTCATTGTATGCTAACTATAACTATAGTAGCTTGCATTCTCTAGGTGGACTACGCGTTTAATGTCACACTAGTAAGGATCGACTGAAGGGCTGAATGGTGCATAGATAAGTATTGGCATATATGAAAACCCTCCCTTATTGCCCAACGCTGCTGGTTTAATAAACGAGTTTACACCCAATGAACTATATACGTGGAATGGAGGTCACGTGGTATTTGATTTGCATCGATCGCCGCCATTACTAGGCGATGGTCCAATATCGATTCAGATCGAACATATACGCGCTCATCACTCAGCGATGGCGGCACTGTTTACAAAGTCCGATCAAAACCAGCCAATGAGACGTGTCCATTCCACGTATATAGTTCTTTGTTTAGTTCTGCGATGAACTAAAACTAATTTTCACCTGAAGTTCAGCCATATTACGACTCAAGTCGATAAATTATATTATTAAAATAAAAATATTTTGGACACATTTCTTTTAGATTTAAAACTGTTCAGAAAATAGTTTGGTCAGAGATTTGTGTCGCTACACAATGCACACACATGAATGTCGGTTATTCAACATATTTTCAATTAGCTAAAATCTTATCACGAGGACAAATTCATTTCACCTCTAATTAAAATGCATGAAACCACAGCTATGGGTCTACTTGTGCAAGGGCGAGGGGTAGGGAGTAAATACGTAATGTTGAAGGTCTATGTTGCCATGGCAGTTAGGCCGCGCACTGGCCTTAAGTCAGGCGTAAATGTTTTGAGAAACAGCCTCCAGAAACCTATATATGATAATATAATTACGTCACACAGTGGGGAGGTTTGGGGTAAATTGCTTTTACTCGGTCCGCCATTCAGAACCACTGATAATATCCAAGAGACATCTCACAAAGACGATGACGTCATTAAAGGATAAACGACAAGTATAGACCATACCTCATGTTTTGTAATCAAGTTTTTTTAAGAATATACATGCCAAAAACCTCCCTACGCCTCAACGTTTTTATGTGTATATACGTCTTTACATAAATGACGAACAGTAAGCTAATTCTGTTTCAACGAAATTTCTCTATATCCGCCAGTTCGTGCCACTTAGTCAAAACCCTTGTTCTTGGTAACCTTTGTTTTATAGACCTACATTTTCTCTGGATTGGCGGTTATATCTTCCTGAATAAGACTATCTTAATTTCCCTCCACAAGTCCGTATCGATCTGTTAGAACTTGTACTTCCGAAGAAGCTCCGCTAAAGTTCTTTAATCAGATCACGTCTGACTGCCATCCTTGGCTGTGGTACCGTAACGATTTGACGGTCTGCAAACAATTCCACATACTCAGTCTTCAGGGAAAGATAGACACACACGAGTTTTCAGCTATGAGCAGAAATCATCGCGGGTTCATTCCAACTCCAATGAAAATAAAACTTGAAGAATTTCTGAGTAGATTTTTCGCCCGATGGCCGTATGTGGAAGAGTTGCAAGGTACTGGCTGAAGGTCTGGGGATTTTACTCTGACCAAAGAGCCCGTTTCTCTCTGCCCTCCCCCCCCCCCCCACCCACCCACTAAACTTGGCAACGCCTCCATATAAGTAAAATAACCTTGACTGCGGCGTAAAACATCAATCAATTAATCAATCTTTAATCAGCAGAGATAGTACTTTTATTGTCAATGTGCGGGCACTCAATAAGTTACAGAATTATACGGTATCACCTATTATGTTGTTGTTTTTTTTATTTCTGACATATGTAAGCAGCACAATTTTTCAAAATAAGGATATTTTATCACATTTAAACAAGTCCTCGCTCGATGGATCGCTGGTTCGAATCCCATTGTCCCAAAGTATGGGGGAAATTTTGACCGTTATTTTCACTTTATCATTTGGGCATTAATTTATTTACGACCAATAGCGCGTTTACAGAGAAATAATACTGGTATTGCACCACGGCTACGACCGAAACCTCGACTAGCATATGTAGACATTTTTACCCGAATGAAAAGCTAAGAATTTCTTTTGACTTTCGACTGCCAAGAGAATGTGGGCGTGTAAATTACCTTGAAAAAATAAAGAATTGCCTGGGAAAGGGAAATTATTGGTTTTGAGAGTAACTCGTATTAATCGGAATTGGGTGGAAATAACGGGACGCATATTCAGATGTAAAAGTTTTATTTACGTCTTAAACTACCTTAACATAACTTAACGATATTGATATGAATAGAGAGCTTCTGTTTTGTTCTTCTTATGAAAAATGTGGAACAATTACCAAATTCTGCTCAAGCGAAAATTTTAATATTTTTAGCAGCTCATGGCATTTTAAGAATAAAATGAGAATAAATATAAGAAATTATCAGCACGGCTAAGCAGTCCCTGTAAGATATATTGACACATAATCCGATGCAATTTAATATAACATAAACCTACACAAGCTATATTTGGACCATAGTTCAATGATTAGAATTCAGCAGTTCTGTTTTTGTATTGCCTGTTAATATCCGCGTTACGTAATGGATTTATTTGAAGGTTGTTAAGTTACCATTAGCTCTAGTAACATTGTATAATTCCCTGTGGAAGTGCCTGGGGCTAGTAGCCGATCATTTACTTACCATTTGCCATAGATGTTTGGCACAGACTTAGGCCACACAAAACAGCATGTTTTACATCTTAAAAATGTCACAGTTTCAGAGTTGAATAATCTACCCGTTACCCGTTTTAACCAAACCGTGATTATGTGAGAGGAATAAGGATTGAGGCGAAGATGCAAGACTCGCAGTTAATTGAGGGTGTGAGTTTTTATTCTCAGATAGAAATGGAAATGTTTGCGGTTATATAGGCCTACAATTATGTATTTTCCTTGTGGCCATGTGTTTAAGTGTCTATAAATATAAACCTTTGCATGGACTCGTTGAAAAATCTGTCATGAGAAAGAGACGGAATCGGGGCAACCATAACTCAAACTAAAATTCATCCTCATTATAATAACCTGATCATAAACATGACAACAGTTATACTGTACAACTATTTTACGCCGGAAAATTTTGTCCTTTTGCAACAGAGGAATGTTCGTTAAAATACAGCTTTCGAAATTATAGAGGCACGAAAATATCTTCTTTTTTTTTGTCGATTTCCTGCTTTCGATCCAAAACTTCGAAACTTCCAAAAGTTTTGTTCTTTAAGTGTGGAATCTTTCTAGAATATTTAGAAGTTGGTTGCGTATAAATAACGATGAGGAATTACTTATGGTTAACAGATTCTTGGTTTATTGGGTGACGGGTATGATTACTTGTCTTACCGGGGCTCTGCAGTTTTCCAATGGGTCGTAAACCTAAACTATTTTCCATTTCAAGATACCGATGAGAATCTTTTGACGAAGATGAATTGGCAGTAGGAAGCGCAAAAAATCCTCAAATCCTCTGTCAACGGTGCTGTAATTGCGCATGTGACATCGTTTTCACTTGACGTTTACATTTTATGTTGTGGAGAAGTCTTACGGGAGGCAACTCTGCCCTCTGTGTCGTGGAGATTGTTGTTACCGCAATCAACATCATGTGTTTCCGTTGATCTGACCTGGGCCCTGTCTTACGAAGCTGGCGTAAAGTTGCGCATAGGCCTACAACATAGACCAGTTGCGACTAGGGCGTAAGTTCATATAGCTTTTACACTGATTTACGTCCGACGTAACTTACGCCAACTTTGTAAGACAGGGTCCTGGGGTTTAAGGAAACTTTTTTGTACTCGTTTCTGTCGGTCATTTTTTCAAACGTATTATATGGTTTGATATTATTCTCACTTTTTTACGCTAACCTTATGAAGCGTGTGTTAAATCTGATTTTTCTTTTTTTGCATATTTTCTTAGGTGCGGGCCCTTGTTGGACGATGCACGTGCCCGTCTCAGTTCCCCATTATTCGGATAGCAGATGGGAAATACCAGATCGGAGATTCGCATACTCTTATATTTGTCAGGGTAAGGTGGTATTACCTTTAGGGTGGTGTTTACAATATAAAGATACAGTATGTACTTAAAATGGAAAACCCCTATAATAGTGTTTCAAAATTACATACGTCATTCCTTATTGAGATTTTGACTTATTGGCCATGTTTTCTTTACGGAGTTAGCCGCGTTGTATTGGAATCTTCTTATTTAAAAAAAAAACTATCACACGTGTATTAAAGTATTTCATGGGCTTCGATTCTTCCTAACATATCCATCTCTACACATAATTCCAAAGTCTACTATACAACTGCAAAGGAAGTAATAGTCTCCTTGTCTTTGGTTTTTGGGATAACGTGGTAGCTCATTCTACTCGTGCCTCATCCCTTGTGCAAAACGTGTGGGAACCTCTTACGGCCTCATATAATATGGTTCAACCCGGAGAAGGATAGAGGCGTTCACGTTGTCACATGAACCTCATCTAAATAGGGCCCAGTGTCCCAAGCGGCGTAGCGTAAGTTTTTACGGACATGTAACTGCCATGAAAACCCAAACTGTAGAAGTACGTTGCTATGACAGGTACGTAAAAACTTACGTTATGTCGCTTGATGAAACCAGTACCTAGGGCCTGTTTCACAAAGCGATGCAGCGTTGGTTTTTACGCAACTGTGATGACAAACTGTATTGCAGAGATACGGTAATTGCTATGCCAGTTACGTAAAAACTTACGCAACGTTCTGTCGTGCGACGTAGCGTAAGTTTTAGGTAACTGTCATGGCAACCCATACTGTAGAGATACGTTGCTATGCAAATTACGCAAAAAATACATCTACGCCGTTTTGTGAAACGGTCTTCAGGCACCTGGACCCTCTTTCACAAAGCGGCGTGCCGTAAGTTTTTATGTAACTGTCATGAAAACCCATACTGTAGAGCTACGTTGCTATGACAGATGCGTAAAACGCTATTTCGCTTTGGTGAAACCGCTTTCTGGTCAAAATCCTACTCGGTCCGAAATCCGAGTACTATTTCATATGGGTCTATGTTGCAGTTGTCATTACCATGAGGGTATTTGGAGGGGTTTCTCCTGGAAAATACAACAGCATGCCCTTTCTCTATATACCATGCAGTCACTATTTAAACGTTATACCAGTTTGTAGATAAATTGATTTAAAAAATACCGATGAAGATGTTTAGAGTTAATAAACCGGCAGTATTTATATACTTGTATTGAATTTGAACTTTAACTTAATTAAACTGTTTTTAAAATTGCAATATTGTATTATTTTGTCACCAGATTTTGCGGAATCATGTAATGGTTCGAGTCGGTGGAGGTTGGGATACGCTGGAAAATTATCTGGACAAGCATGATCCCTGTCGGTGTGCTTTTAGAGGTGAGCATTATTACTCATGATACATGTCGGTGTGCCTTTAGAGGTGAGCATTATTACTCATGATACATGTCGGTGTGCCTTTAGAGGTGAGTATTAATACTCATGATACATGTCAGTGTGCCTTTAGAGGTGAGTATTAATACTCATGATACATGTCGGTGTGCCTTTAGAGGTGAGTATTAATACTCATGATACATGTCTGTGTACCTTTAGAGGTTAGTATTAATACTCATGATACATGTCGGTGTGCCTTTAGAGGTGAGTATTAATACTCATGATACATGTCGGTGTGCCTTTATAGGTGAGTATTAATACTCATGATACATGTCGGTGTGCCTTTAGAGGTGAGTATTAATACTCATGATACATGTCGGTGTACCTTTAGAGGTGAGTATTAATACTCATGATACATGTCGGTGTGCCTTTAGAGGTGAGCATTAATACTCATGATACATGTCTGTGTGCCTTTAGAGGTGAACATTAATACTCATGATACATGTCGGTGTGCCTTTAGAGGTGAGTATTAATACTCATGATACATGTCGGTGTGCCTTTAGAGGTGAGTATTAATACTCATGATACATGTTGTAGTTTCCAAGATAATTTACAATATTGTCAGACAACCTACAAGTTGTTCATGTCGGTGTTGGTTTGGACATGGTTTTCTTGGACACTCGTGTTAACGCTGCCTGGTGTGCGTTTGGGTGGGATTCTGTCAGATACTCATTTTTCATGTGGAAGTGCTTTTTATTGCTGGTCTACCATATACTCACGGTCTATTAGGTACTCACGGTCTATTAGGTACTCACGGTCTATTAGGTACTCACTGTCTATCAGGTACTGACTGTCTATCAGATACTCACTGTCTATCAGATACTCACTGTCTATCAGATACTCACTGTCTATCAGATACTCACTGTCTATCAGATACTCACTGTCTATCAGATACTCACGGTCTATCAGATACTCACTGTCTATCAGATACTCACTGTCTATCAGATACTCACTGTCTATCAGATACTCACTGTCTATCAGATACTCACGGTCTATCAGATACTCACTGTCTATCAGATACTCACTGTCTATCAGATACTCACGGTCTATCAGATACTCACTGTCTATCAGATACTCACTGTCTATCAGATACTCACTGTCTCTCAGATACTCACTGTCTATCAGATACTCACTGTCTATCAGATAATCGCTGTCTATCAGATACTCACTGTCTATCAGATACTCACTGTCTATCAGATACTCACTGTCTATCAGATAATCGCTGTCTATCAGATACTCACTGTCTATCAGATAATCGCTGTCTATCAGATAGTCACTGTCTATCAGATACTCACTGTCTATCAGATACTCACTGTCTATCAGATACCCCACTGTCTATCAGATACTCACTGTCTATCAGATAATCGCTGTCTATCAGATACTCACTGTCTATCAGATAATCGCTGTCTATCAGATAGTCACTGTCTATCAGATAATCGCTGTCTATCAGATACTCACTGTCTATCAGATACTCACTGTCTATCAGATACTCACTGTCTATCAGATAATCGCTGTCTATCAGATACTCACTGTCTATCAGATAATCGCTGTCTATCAGATAGTCACTGTCTATCAGATACTCACTGTCTATCAGATACTCACTGTCTATCAGATACCCCACTGTCTATCAGATACTCACTGTCTATCAGATAATCGCTGTCTATCAGATACTCACTGTCTATCAGATAATCGCTGTCTATCAGATAGTCACTGTCTCTCAGATACTCACTGTCTATCAGATACTCACTGTCTATCAGATAATCGCTGTCTATCAGATACTCACTGTCTATCAGATAATCGCTGTCTATCAGATAATCGCTGTCTATCAGATACTCACTGTCTATCAGATACTCACTGTCTATCAGATACTCACTGTCTATCAGATAATCGCTGTCTATCAGATACTCACTGTCTATCAGATAATCGCTGTCTATCAGATAGTCACTGTCTATCAGATACTCACTGTCTATCAGATACTCACTGTCTATCAGATACTCACTGTCTATCAGATACTCACTGTCTATCAGATAATCGCTGTCTATCAGATACTCACTGTCTATCAGATACTCACTGTCTATCAGATAATCACTGTCTATCAGATACTCACGGTCTATCATGCACTCACTGTCTACCAGATACTCACTGTCCACCAGATGTTATATCGGTGTACCTTTCAAGGCAATCATTATACATGTCAATGTTCAGTGTGTTAGAGTTGACTGTAAGATGTTAACTGTTAATGCGGGTGTGCCTTTCAAGATGGCCGTTTGTATATGTCGGTGTGACGTATGTCGGAGTTCAGTTGACTTTGTAAGATGTTTATTGTTAATGTCAGTGCCTGAGAGGGGTGGTCTCGTATTGTGTTGTGCGTGTGAAAACCCACCCAGGCGTTATTTTTTCGGTATTCAAAATTGTGTCTTTTAATTTCGGTCCAACTTACTTTAAATCGGCGTGACTAGTAAGACAATAATCGCCGGGTGGGGCGAGACGTCCAAGATGCAATTCTGATGGATATATATTTAAATTCAAAGATATAAATTCAACAAAATTTAGGATAAACATTGTCTTGATTTGTTGATTTTGTAAGCAAAATAGAAATCCAGCCTAAATTAGGTTTATTCAATAAACTATATATCGCTTTATCTCGCTATATGTATCTAGCAATAGCATATACATGTATATATATTTATTACGAGAAACTTGTCTCCGTGGTTATTTTAGACAAGAAGGTTTTCCCTGTGCCCGTGTGTTATAGTGTTAAATATATATATATATTACGGGCACTCTATATGCTTGTGGATTGCATGTAAGTTATTTCACCCACCTGAGCGGATTTTATGGCTGACTAGAAACTAGAAATGTCCGACATGTTTCAACTTGACGTGTGTGTTTTCACGGTCTTCAGCAAACGCCATTCGTCCGCTGTCATATAGCCGGCTTAATGTTTACACAGAATTATTTAGGGCTTGGCTTGTTGTGAATTGCTCCTGGGATTTTAAGATGCTTCCCGTAACTTAACTGTCCCTCTCTTGTGCCTTAACTGCGGTTAGGATTAACGAAGGCGTGCTGCCCAATGCCACTGGTCTGTGTAGAAGGACACATTATAGCTCGCCATGGTTGTGGCAGGTTCGGAAACAAATTGTTACCAAACAGTGTAATTTACCTTTATCGGGATCGCAGTTAGCATTACTATACTCTATCGGAACACACCAAGGTAAGTCTCTCCGGGCCACACAACCAAAGCGTGTAAACTGTTAGGGGCTAAATCGACAAGTTAGCCTACATAGTTGTCTTGTTAACAGTTTTTGTCTGGCTAAAAATCGTTCACGCAATGCTTCGATACAGAAGCAAGTTGTTATCCATAAGTAACTCGTGCACTTGTTATACCACCAACTTCTAAATGCCACTCAAAGAAGCCAGAAGCACGTAGTTGTTCCTAAACTCGTGTATCGTCAGCCACGTCTGTTTTCATGTCCAGGAAGGTTTCGATATATTAAAGCAAACAAACCGCCAACATTTTGATATTTCATCTAAAATTAACAGGAGGAATGTTGTCCTTTTCTTTGAGCGGACCGGCAGCAATTTACATTAATTAAAGAAGTGATATGACCCTTAAATTTGAAAACTTTCCCTTGTTGAAAAGGCTATGGAATCCATAATTATTCCTTTGAAATCTTAGTCTGAATAATTTTATTTCGTACAATCACCCCACCTCATGAAAACCAGAATGTATGGAAAAGGCTATACTTTTATTTTTAACTGTGGTACTTAATATGCATGTTCCACAAATCCTTGCATCTTCATAGTTCAGTATGGTTATGTTAGATAAATACTCTGTTTTGGTTGAAGTGGTATGAGGTCAAATACGAAGATATTTCCAATTGGTCACCGCCTTTTCTTTGACATTCTGGGACCTTACAGGAAGCTTATTTTCTTTCAACCTGCTGTTTTATGAATACATATTTAACCAATTTACAGTTACGTTAGGTGTTATTGGTATTTATCCTTTTCAAGCTACTTCAAATTCTAAATTTCTGTAGACAAATAAGATCTATGAAAAAATCCGAATTTTGAATTGTCTCCACGTTCATTCTCTGGATCCGGGGATACGAGATCCTCGCGAACTCAATATTTATATTTTTGAGTATATTTTAGAACATTATGTGAGGATATGTTAGAAATAAAAAATGCTATTAAATACTTTTGAAAAATAAGAAAGATAATCTGGCGATTTTAAGCAGCATGGCGAACTCTATAAAGATATCATGGCGAGTCTTTTAGGGTCAAAATTTCAACAGAGAATAGTGATGTAGTTTTGTAGGACTACTCTTTTTAGAAGAAACGCGTGAATGAATCATACATCTTTCTTGGCTAGCTCAGTCCACCGTCAACGTGGATTCTTCTCTTTGTCAGTCGCCTATATTTGCTATTTTTGTTTAAAAATCTCTCTAAAATCTGCAGGAATCTGTTAAAATTAACTAGCTACATCATTTGAAAGCATTCAATCTGATGGTTTTCTTTGGTTTTGTTGATTTGGCTGGATTCACTTTTAAAGTTAAGCTCCGCGTCAGTATAATGTTTTGTCTTGTCTTAATTTTTCAGGCCATCGGAATTCACCTGGACCAGACCAAGTGTCTAGAGCAAAGAGAAAAACCAGCTCCTCTTCTCAGGTTTCTCGACCGAAAACACCAACCTCAATTCCCAAGAACTCGAATAACTCCATCCAGCGACCTGTAACGCCTGCTAAACCTTCCAGCTATCGAGCCCAGAGCCCCTCTCCCGGCAACACCCTTCGTGCAAAGTCTCCGCTCTTCACAACTCCACAAAACCGGCCAGATTCGCACCATGTCGAAAAACAGCCTGGAAACGTCCAGAAAAAATCCAACAATTCCTCAATAATAGTGAACTCAGCTGCACGAACTGGTATGCAAATTCCACGTAGCTTGAGAAGCAGCTCTCCCAGTTTGTCAACTAGAGTTATGTCCCCTTCCCCATCAAGAGAAATCCCGCAAAGCAATCATAGTAAAAGTAAAGAAATATGTCGCCCAAAGACGCCCTCGTCGAGAGGTTCATCGCCCGGTGTAGATAATGATGCAATAGATTACCCAGACTCGAATAATCGATCCATTTCAACTGTGCAAGGGCGGACCAAATCCCCTGGAATTCCCAAATTCGTATACAGTCCACGACAAACTGCTTCCGATATGGGGGATGCAACCATGGCATCAAGACGTAGTAGATCCCCAGGCCCGGTACGAGCTCTGATGGAAGCCGCATCAAAACGACCAAATTCCCCCAACAATAGATCATACTCTCCATCATCTTTAGCCAATGGTGTGTCTCCCTTAAGCACAGTTACTGCAAAATATGCTGCCCATGAAGTCGACGTCGCATCGGAGACGAAACCTGCCGGCCGAGCAAAGACTCCAACACGTCGGTGTCCCTCCCCTTGTCGTATTCCCAGACCTAAAACTCCGCTACATAGCAGTTCGGCTCCTGTCAGAGATTCAATCAAACAGTGAGTACAATATTCTTCCTTTTCCCCCCTGATGGATACCTTCCCTAGCGTCTGTAATAATCCTTTAATTATTATTAACATAAGACATTTTTAGGATGCGGGGAGAGTAAGCGACTACCAACTTGATAAGGGTACATCGCCTAAAGTACTCTAGTCTGGGTGTCTGACTCCAAAATTACTAGTTTTATATCAACGGCAGTTTGCCGTCAGATTTAGACAGTAAGTAACAAAATAACTAACTCAACTATAGTGTCATTACGACATTCCTGAATAATTTAGCCTTTTTGTAAACTGAATTTAACCTAATGATAAAAAATTAAGACATCACCACGTAGTATGGAGCACACGTTTAAAGAGAGTTTCAAACATGAATTTAACGTTTAAAAACTGAAGAAGAAAAAAAAGATAAACAGTGTTATGTCATCAAAGGCGGAAAGTTGGAGACTGGAGAAGGCAAACGTGAATTCAGTGGAAGAATAATGTTTACTGGCCGATCCTGCTCGTCCATATCAGACACTGGTAGGTAGCGAAATTATCCATGACCGTTTAGACACGATTTGAGTAGGTTTTATTGTTATTTAATTGCTTAAATCGGACCCGATACTGTTTGACATAATCAAACCAATAGCTGCTTGAAACTCTCTTTGAACGGTATGTTCGGTTTTGAAGAACAATAATGAAGGCATCCATACGAGTACATTTGCGAAGAACTCCATATTTAATTAACTATGTTAAAAAATAATATTGGGTGAACGTTATATGTGCCCAGAGGAAATATCCGACCTCCCAGCAAATCATTCCACATACGATGATCGATTGTTTTTGTTTTTTTGTATTTCTGAACTATTGGATCTAAGTTTTATAGTGAAAGTTGTACAAAAGCTCAACAATAAAAAAAAAAACGTCTGTATAATTTGAATTCTTTTGAAGAAATACATTAATGGTATTGATCATTAAAATGAATCAATCTACATAAAACAATATGTACGAAATTCTTGTACTTGCGTAGACATGGCCAACCACGCGTTCAGGTAATGTAACCTGAGGCCTTCCCCATCTTGTATGGAAAAATGAATGTAGAAGGTCTTTCACGGGTGGATTGGTACGGACAATAACTACATATTAGTTCTACATAGGCCAACATCTATACCTTGTGCCTTTACATTTCTCATTACATACCTACAGATCTAAAATCTCCCCTGACCGAATTATGAGATATATATTTTAAGGATATTATACCAAAATGGAATAAACCATTCTCCTAACGAAACTTTCCATGAACTCTCTCTCTTGGAAAGAAAATACTTGTTTATGACATTTTTTTTCTTTGATAACGATGTAAGAACTCCATCGAAACGTCGTCACCCAATAAACCAAGAAGTTGTTATTAATAAGTAATTATTCACCTTATTGTAACCTTTCAACTTCTAAATGCCATTGAAAGATTAGAAAATACTTGTTTATGGTTTCCTGAAGAAACTTGAGCTATTGACATCAGGCTGAAGCGATTTTCTTTAAAGTAAATCAGTCAATTTCGATCCCAATTTTCTAAAGAAAAAAACGGATGTTGTATGTTTAATTTATGCAAAGCTATTGTTTCCATTTGAAATCTTTTCCGTTATTTCTCCTTTTTGTTGAATGAAAATATTAGTAAAGCTCTTGGTACTTGCTAATGAAATCTTACACTACATTAGACTTGGGTATTGACTGTCAACGATAACGAAGTTAGATCTAATGGCATTCAAGGGGTAATTGCGACATTTGTCTCCAAAAGGTGACTTGAAATTGGCAATACGTTTTTTCATTGAGAAGAAACACTGATCTTTATCTGGGGGGAAATCCTCGACCTTTGGTGGATACATGACAATCTTTCCACACCGATGCCGATCCAGTAAAACAACCCACTCAGATTTTTTTGTATTGGGCTGAGTGGGGTTTGAACCTGCGACCCATCGATGTAAGGCCTGTATCGAACTGAGAGACCGTCGCTCTACAGGCTGAGCAATCGAGGCACCCTCTCCAATATGGCGTAAAGCCCCAAACAGAATTAACAGTGAGACTATACTTGTGTTTGAACCAACTATTTCCAGACACCAGATATATTTTCTGTTATCCATTTCAATGTTAGATACAGTTCAGGGACCACTTGCACAAAGCGCTCTTAACTTAAGAGCACTCTTAGCATATCTCTACAACATGGACAGTTTACGAGTCCTCTTAAGTCCCATGTTGTAGACATATGCTAAGAGTACTCTTAGTTAGGAGGGCTTTGTGCAAGTGGGCCTAGGACTTACCGTCATGTTTTTCTTGGCTGTGTTGAGACAAGATATGTATACTGTCATTTCGAGTTTTTTCTTTGTATGGCATGTTGCCCAGTCTATTCTGAACTTATTCGATATTTCTGTTGAAAGAATTCATATAATACGACCGCGTATAAATTATATATTAATATCTTCTGTCTAAGCTGACTCTGTTGTTCTTGTGTCGTTGTAGAGAACAGACTGGGTATGTAGATAAAGAAGTTAAAGTGGAACAAGACAAGACGCTTTCTGGAAACGCTATGGATACACCGAGCTCCATTAACATAGATACGATAAGCACAATGACATTGTCCGAGTTCAAGAACTTGTTGAATACGTCCTTATCAGTGCCAAAGGAAAGTTCTTCACAAAATCATCCAGACAATTCCATAGACAGCACGAAGTCAGTTTCAACACATCAGACTGTAACTAAGACCGAGACGAACCGCCGATACTCTCCAAGATATTCTAAGCCACCATCTACCCCAAAACGAGCAAAGTCTGTTACGAATTTGGTCAGTGGTAAGGACATGCATAAATCTCGGGGCTTAGAAGAGAGAGTTAGACGGAGCTTACCTCAATCACCAGTGGATCCCAGTAAGACTCTTGCAAATGGACTTGATTCACAAGATGGACGTGTGCTTAATGTACACAACGAAATCTCTTCTGGAGAGATTAAAGGGACTCCATCTAGACCCGTGACACCATCTTCCTCAGTTAGTACCAGGCTGCCGAGACCCAAAACACCAACAGGTATCCCAAGGCCATCAACGCCAGTCCATAACTCTAAAACATCCATCCAAACTACAAGATCAACTTTAAAGGAGAATGGTTCCGCGCACGGTGAGGAAAATTTACGATCATCGTCGTCAAGTGTGTCTAGTTTTAATTCTAGGGCCCACTCCCCTTCACCAGATAGAACGGCTCGTCAACGGATTCGATCTCCGTCTCCCCAACGAAAAGTGGCAACTCCCTCTGGTAGGTTTTCGGACACTAGTAACAATATTCGAGCTACATGTGATACCAAAGACTCTATGACTGGGACTTCTAAGGCTGTCTTATCGAAACCATCAAGACTAAGACCGCCTAGTCCATCAAGGGTGTTATTGGCCAAAAAAGAACAATTGGTAAATAGTGTTCAGACTTCGGACACAAGGGGTCGCCAGCCGGCAAGAACATTGCCTACACCTCAGTATAGAAAAAGACCGTCAAGTGCAGGACCTGCTGTAGTAGCAAGCGGTGCAGATTTTCGAAACGGTCAACAAGAAACCGATAGCAGTGGTTCCACAAAAAATTCTAATGTGAAAAAATATTTTGGAAGAAAAAACGCAAAGACAATAATCAAAGCAAACTCTCTGAGCAAGGCCAAATCTATACAAAATATAGACGTTGATTCTGCGCATGACACAGAAACAAAAAATCAAGATACAAAGGATACTTCTGTTTGTTATGATGACCGATCGCGGAGTCGGCTTAGGGGACAAATATCTCAGACTCGCCCTCGACCAAAGAGTGCTGGTCCTCGCCCTCTTGTGAGACAAGAAGCCGTAGATAATTCCAGTATTATTGTAAGTAGAGGAGATCGTGGACAACACAGAATAACTGTATCTTCAGGCGACTCTAAAACGTATCAGTCAAATAAACGTGAAAACAGACCATCAAGTGCTAAATCTCTACAGTTTGGTTCTTTTGAACAAGCAAATAGAAATACAAAAAGTGCAAGGGAACTTTCGAAATCACTAAATGTCAGTGGTCGACGCTCTAGCCTAAGCTCCGAACAAAAGGGTACCTTGAAAGCAAACGAAACCGGGGTTTGCCCTAAAATGAAAAACAAATATGTCTCCGCGAATAACATTATACAGGCTTGGGAAGAAAAGGCGTCAAATCGACCGACCAGAACACAGCGTCAGCTACCTACTCAACCCCGGCGTTCTATGACTCCAGGACCTGGTACGGATCAAGGTAGACCCCCTAGACAGAGAACGAGGTCGATGACACCAAACCCAATCGACGACGAAGAGTTTGTGCCAAGACCTCTGGAGGAGATAAAAGCGGCTTTGCAACTCCCTGTTAATGGCGTAAACAAAATTGAGGTTGATCCACACAAGTTGGCAGCTCCCCCTGAAGATGCTGAAATGTTTCAAAAGATGGAAGAATTATTTCACATATACAGAGAAAAGGAGCTTAGTTCTGGCGATATAGTTAATGGCGGTGGACCTGAGAGCTCGAGTAATTCCAGTGAAGAGTTTGAGCAGGAACAAGTTAGTGCCGACGATGAAGCAGAATCCGTAGACAGTAATGCAAACTTGATGGCTTCCCAGTTGGAACCAGAAAATTATTCACTGGAAAAGACCGTTATCGCCCAGCTTGATGAAATGTTAAAACCAAAGCCAAGGAAAGAATCCGGTTTGAAATCCCGTATTCCTGGGCCAAAGTCACAGTTATCCTCGCTACAAAAGACGAGATCTGATCACATAGACCCGCGAACAGACGAGAAGTTTCATAACCCCTTAAATGGAATGTGTCCTGCGCAAATCGACTGTGATATGGACCAAATGTCCTTTGACCTTTATGAAAATAGATCGGACAACAGCAATTCTGTAATACGTCGTGACGATTCCTCTACTTCTTTATCCGACTTAAGCGTGAGTAGTAGTCAGTGTGGTTACCGAGGTGAAACGCCCGTGCCGAAACTGGCAACCCCACTTTGTACCGGAAGATCTACGCTAGTCAGTCTGCGGAAAGAACGTTCTTCTTCAACGTCCTCAGTAAACGGAGGCACAAGTGGACGTTTGGTACGAGCAGTTTCATTGGACCATTCCTTTACTAGTACAGGCAATAGCCTTGTCGACACCTCATTTAGTCTCGCTGAAGACGAGGATTACGTGTAGCTTTGTTCAACTCAGCTTAGCATTTATTTCAGATAGTACATCCGACAAGTGAATTGTCCAACTTATTTCTCTGGTAAATATGTGTTGTATTCGCCCGGTAATCAGCTGAATTTTACACACTTTTTGGCTTCACATTTTGTCTGGATTACCATCCGCGTCATCTTCAATTTACATTCCTGGATAACTTTATGCGATCTTATTTCCTCAAAGCGAAAGACATTTGCTTGCTTGTGTCTCTATAGTCGTTCGGTCATTTATCTGTCGTCCATTCCATTTCTGAGTATTTCGGCTCTTTCTTCCAAGTGTGTGAACAAACGTTTTCGCGTACTTGGAGCTACTAATCTGTGATATTTTCCCATTTATAATAATATATTATGTTGATTTTATAGCCATTATAAATTTTATTCATGCATAAAAGGTTTCTGATTTCCAATGTGATTACAATGAAATTTATTCTGTGTTGTTCTTGGTGGAAATCTCGAAAATATTACTTCGGGAAACTCTGTAAGCACAACTCTTCTCTTGTGTTGTATTTAACAGTCGAGATTATTTCATCCTCCAAGCCTGCGTAACAAAAGTATGTCCGATACGATATGATCTCTGACCAAATGTTAGCGATATACTAACTAGTATAGTGCAGCGAAATGTTGTTACAAGGGCCACGTTGAGCTGTTGCTTAAATGGTACTTAAAGCAGAGGAAAAGATAAACTTAAGTGACAATGATTTTATGAATTATTAATACTCATTGATTGTCAGCTGGCACACATTATTGATAATATTTCCTAGTGTTACGAGACAAAATAATAAATTAAAAGAAAGCAGCAACAGACCAGAGGATTGTATGTACAAATTTTTCAGCACCACTGAGCAACTGGAAACTGACTGACTAAAATACACACAACGCGTACTTTTATAGATTCTCAGAAATTCCAGAACACTCCGGCTGGAGGACATTAGAATAAATTTGCATATCTATAGAGATTGGACATATTCAAGGTTCGAGAAAGTTCCTTAGCTTCAGCAATACAAAGGTTAATTGTAAACAGCCGTCGGGGTGAGCCGGCGAACAAACCATAGGCGAACAGACAATAGAATTCCAGAAAGATCTGTAGACTTATACATGAAACACAAACGACTTACAAAACAATCAAAAGAGAGGTTAATAATCTAACTAAATGTAAAACCAGAAGGCTGTGAATGGGGAAGTGTGAAACGTCCCATTACACTATATTCAGGGCATGGACGCTTTTTGACCCAGAGGTCACCATAAACAGCGCCGTCACTCGGTTAGTCATAAACCGGGGCTTTTCTTCACCTCTAGCCCGGATTTTCGGTCTGAAGGGCGACTTATTTTATATTTGGCTGGTAATGGGAATCACCCTCTCGGACGAATACGGAAAAAAAATTCGGCAGAGCCCAGATTTCTCGTCTATTTTGTATGAACTATTATGGGATGCATAAGAAAAAAGATGGCGAACGTTTTAGATGTGACAATAATACTTGATGGGGCAAAAGTCAAAGTTTCCGAATAACTTCACATAGTTGAAGATGCACAAGAGCCTTGTTTGGAAGGATTTGAGTCGAAATTTAGATATCGAAGTCGTGTGCTCGGCCAAGAATTTATAATCGAGGTATTCCCCGAACTGCGGTTACTCGGATTGCCTATAGATGTGATAGTCCAGTGGGTGGAGAGCGAATTTATTTTCTGATTTGAAATTGCGCAACCGTCGACAAATTAAAAAAAGAACGCCACACAATGTAGCATAAGAAGGCTGAAGGCGCCAGTGCACTGAATATGGGTAATGTGACCTTTCACACTTCCCCATTCATAGACTTCTGTTAATACTAGTACGCCAAATTAATCACAGAAGTCAAATCTGCCATTAATTAACAACACATTGAAGAGAATCCATGCGGAAGGTCGCAACAAGGGCATGAGATACCAAAAACAACGGATTTTTTCAAACCGAATTTCCAGTGTTACCAATCTTTGAGATGTACCGGTAGTCATGCCACTTTAATAGATGGTCGGAGGAAACTCTAATTTTTGTCTGGAGTTTTGCTCAATCCACAGAAAGGGAAAACACTCTGGCCTGCCTTATATACAGTCGGAACTCCCTTCGGCTCTCTTCGCTCGCTACCGGTCGGCTGGGGTATTTCACGCACGTAAATCCCCGAAGTTTCAGAGTGCCTTATATACTTAGATGCTTTTTTATAAAAGTGCAATACGGCTCGGGTATGGCCTGAAAAATGCAGTGACTGAATAATACTATACTCACAGCTCTTCAGTCGTTGATTTCTTGAAAATTAATTTCAATCCATGACAAAAGTCACCATATAAGTGAAATAATCTTGAGTGTGGAGTAAAACATACATCAGTCAATCTGCGCAGACCATAGAAGCTCTATTAGTCGGAACTCCCTTCGGCTATCTTCGCTCGCTACCGGTCGGCTTTGACACGCCTCGGACAGTCTGCGTTTTTTATACGGCAAATCACCGTATTTTTGGGCTGAATAAAAATGGCGTCGAAAGTAAATTTCAAAATGTTTTACAACAGACGAAAATAGAAAATAAAAATAATTAGAAATTTATTAAATGCTAATATCGCTCAGAAAGATATTTGTGTATATATTTTATTTAGTCCGGTAAACCACATGTTGTAGACAGACGCAGTTTCGGTACATATCAGGAATCCTCCAATGCTTCAATTATATAACTCATCGAGGCTGAAAGTTAACAAACCGAGTGTTTCGGTCCCTTACAAAGGCTTGCATTATCACGGGACACTTGTGTGGGGCCCTCAAGGGGATTTGGGAATTATACGCTTCACGGCTACCTATTTGGTCGCCATATTCAAATGACCTGCAGTCTGTCAGAGGGTATTTCACGCACGTAAATCCCCGAAGTTATCAGAGTGAAGCTCTATTTCAAGATATAAAAGGGGAATAACTCAGGATGCACTCAGGACGCCGCAGACGGATGAGTTCCAGGATTACAATTAACAGTTTAAACAGTATTTATAAAGTTTCTGGCTTGGAAAACAGACATGTACAATTCTCACCCAACTAATTACTTGGCTTGATTGATGTATTCGCCATATAAGTCATTAAAAGAAGAATACAAAGCCAAAAACACTCATAAAATTAAAGTTATGGGTGGCATAAACGTGATCTATCGCACAATATTTAGAAATCAGTAGGCCTACTTTATGCTGGCGTATTGACAGTGGAATTGGCCTAATATATGTCTTTAGATGCCAGATATTGAATTTGGTTTGGTTTACCGCGTGTTCAGCCACTAAAATTGACTTTTGCTGTTTCACATAAAAAGGCGTTGAGCATAGATCTAAGAATGCGACTAATGGTTAAATATGAAAGAAATTTGAAACTGCCACTTTGCGACTCAGGGGCTCGTTTCACAAAGCAGCCGCATCGCAAACCATGTATATAGTTGGCTATGGTTGGCCATCCCTGTCATAAATCGGTATGTTGTACCTTACTACAAAATAATATGTGCCATACTATAAATTCGCCGAACCTGTAACAATTCGAATTATAGGATGCCTATAATTATTTGTACCATACTACAAAATAATATATACCATACTACAAAATAATATGCACCATACTACAAAATAATATATACCATACTACAAAATAATATGCACCATACTACAAAATAATGTGTACCATACTACAAAATAATGTGTACCATACTACAAAAGCATATGTTCCATGCTACAAAATAATATGTACCAAACTACAAAACAATATGTAGGCCTACCATATTACAAAATAATTTGCACCATACTACAAAATAATATGTACCATATTACAAAACAATGTGTACCATACTACAAAATAATATGTACCATACCACAAAATAATATTTTCCATACTACACTGCTATAACTGCTATGAAAACTCTGAAGGAATTCACTTAAAACTAACACCTGAAATCGTACATTGTCACCAACACATAATTTGCTAGATTTTACTAAAACGAGTTCTATGATTTTACTGAGCGTTTTTTGTCAGCGTGAACTTTACTTTTCTCCTCTCTTTCACGATCGTGCTGTCTGATTTCTTCGTCATTTCTGGGAACTTTGAGTTGAAGCAATTTTGTACGAAAGGTCGATCAAACAAAAGTTGAGCTGGAGTCTGACCTGTGGTCTGAAGAGGCGAGGCACGATAGTTTCTGAGAAATTGAAATTCAGCAATAGCACATCTGGTAGCTTTGCATAGTGGTTGCATAAACTTTTCAGCTTCGACGTTTGCCTGGGGCCATAATGGGGTCACTTTCCGATGGTGAAAAGCAAGGTGTTTGGAAAATTCTGCGAATTGTTGACCTTGAAATGGGGAACCATTGTCAGTTTTTAGAACACTGGGGATACCAAATTCGGAAAACATTTTGTCAAATAAGGGAATAACACAATTAGCAGGAATTGAGGAGATAACTTCAACAATGGGAAATCTGGAGTAGTCATCTATGATGTCCATTGGTAAATGGGCCACAAAAATCTGCAGACAAATTCTCCCATGGCGCTTCTGGAAGGTCTGATATTTGTAGGGTACATTCTTAGTTTGTCTCGAGTTCGATTTGCAAGTTAAACAGTCCTTAGGATGACTTTCAACGAGGGTATCAATACCTGGAAACCACACTTTTTCTCTAAGTAACTAGTGTTTTTTTTTTTTTTTTTTTTTTTTTAGTTAGTGTCTTTTAGAAAGTGAGTATAACAGTATTCTCGTTATTTTGGGATTACACTTTCTTGAAAATATGGCGGAATTCCTCTACCGATTTTTGGGTGACGCCCGAAACGGGAATCGAACCCGGGTCCCAGAGTATGGCACCTATCGCCAGCACTAAATACCGGCTGCCTTATGAGGAGGCCGGTTGGCTGAATGGATAAGGCAGCCGGTATTTAGTGCTGGCGATCGATTCCCGTTTCGGGCGTCACCCAAAAATCGGTAGAGGAATTTCTGCCATATTTTCAAGAAGTGTAATCCTAAAATAACGAGAATACTGTTTAGTTTTTGTGGGGCCTTGGTGTCTTTCGTGGGCAAATTGAATGGTTTTGACTTGCACTGAATTGGGAATAACAATTCGATGATCTCGAAGTAAAATGCCATTTTCAGTCACAGTCAGTTCCTTTTTAAGCTTTGAGAGTTATTGTCACATTATATCGTTCAGAATCAGTAGAGGAATCCAGAATTTTATACCACTGTCCGGATTGAACACAGCCAACAACTGATTGTAGAGTAGGATCATTTTAGTAGCCGTTTCCACCTGTTCCAAAGATAGGGCTTTGGGAATAGCATTAGTGAGAATAGAGTTGACATACAGTTCAGCGGACTTCGTGGATTTTACAGCAGAGTTCTTATTGGTTAGGGAACCTGGATGACGTGACATGAAATCAGCCGGGTTGTCTTTTCCTATGGTGTTGAAGTTATAATCTTGGAGTCTGAGGGCCCATTGCTCATTTCCAGCTGGAGGCGTGGGAAGAGGATTGTTGAAAATACACCCCAAAGGCTTATGGTCTGTGAGAAGCCACATGTATATTTCTTAACACTATAACACACGGGCACAGGGAAAATCTTCTTGTCTAAAATAACCACGGAGACAAGTTTATAATTGTGTTAAAAAGAGGTATATCATTTAGACCTTTATACCCCATCATAAATTGCTGTAATAAAGTAAACCTATGATATTTCATTAGGTTGACGACTGACAGGAGCTTGGCCTTAGTCAGTAGAATTTTCTGGAACATTTTGTATTACATTGACAATGCTTACGCATCTTAAGCTATAGTAAGAATATCGCCAGACTATATATTATGGAGTCATGGGAAAAGACAGTGAAAATTTGCCCCCCCCCCCATACCCCTTTCCCAGAAAACCTAGGTAGAAGGCAGACAGGGGAGTTTAGCCCTGACCAGTATGTCTTTCAAACTCTTGTTCTTTTTATAAGCAATGACTGGCCTTTGGGTCAGAGGTCGAGCAAGTTTACTTTGAAGTAGTTTGTATTCTTCTACTATAATCTTGGCCATAGCGATGCTAGCTTTGTTATACTGAAACACAAATGGTATTATAGTTTTTTCACGACATCTTCCGGGGTCCAAGTTCAAACCCAAAGGATAAATAGTGTTACGATAGTAATATTTGAAATTTAATGTTTTTGTTTAATTGATGTCCATTAGTATTGTATGTTAGAACCGGTTTCAAGTTTGTGTAACAGATTGAGTTTCTGGATGGGCGTGACATCCTGGAACTTAGACAAGCAAGGGTGACATCTTTATGGCGGCTGGATTTTATTGGTCAATAGTTTGGGCTGAGATTTGATTGGGCAACTAGTTAGATAGTTTGGGATTATATAAGAGAGGAGGTAGATTCAAACGAGAGAGAGCGGAAGGACAACCAGAGGACAACGAGGAAGAACAATCAGGGGTGAGAGTAGAAGAGACAAATATGGGAAGTATAGTAATGAATTAAGAACTTAGGAAACTAGTGTTAAGAGATGCAGGGAGATAGTCACAAAGTATAGAACTGAATATGATTTTGATAGACTGGGAGCAGATTTGTAACAAGGAAAGATTTACTGATTAAGGAGTTTACTTAGAACAGAAACTAGAGTAATTGTGGGTAAATCTGGATTTTCGGCTTTTCACTGGGTATAATCAGTGTAGTTTATGGGATTAACAAAAGCCGCCCTGGAGAGTCAACCGTACACGTCTGATTTGTGAGTAGACATATATTTTGTATTCATTGTTAATTAATTATATATCTATATTGAAAATACTGAATGAGAAGTTGTGTTGTTTGGACTTATTACGATTCACTTTATTGGTAGTTTATTTAGTTATATTTAAGATACGTTCGTCTACGTGGGTTAATATATAATTTATGAGGGTTGGGCCCAGCTCGTGAATTGTATTGCGTAACTCTGGTTATTGGACGAGATAAGTTATCCTCTGGGTTGTATAAGAAGGGATAGATAAAACCTTCATCGTATCAATAGTTTGTAATGTTTGAATCCAAAAACTGTCCCTTTCCAAACGTGTGTGCTTGGTATCTGCAGCGGAAGTGAGAAAAGGGATTTTCCCAATAGGCATGATTTCAAAATGGTCCTTGACCGAATGACCTTGAGTATTGAAATGTTGTGCCACGGGTACATCATGTTTAAGCCTTATACTAGATAAATGGTTGGCTGCTCTTTGTCGTAGATAATTCTGAGTTTCTCCGACGTACTGTTTGCGACATTTTTTGCACGTGATTACATACGCGATATTAGAGGAGTCACAATCAAGATTCTCTGTCATTTGATATTTGTCGCGAGTTTGTTCTCCGAAAAAGGTTCCGCGATCGGGTACGTATATATCGAGTTTGCATCGCGTCTTAAGGCATTTCATTGATGTACCTGAGAGAAATGTTGGACGGTAATGGTACACTCGTGAAGGGGAGGTACATGTAAGCGTATCGGTGGATGAAGGGGGAAACATGATTTGTCTTACTGTGTTAGATTTGATCCTTCACATGTGATATGTTCACACGCCCAAACGATAGCCAAGGCTTCACTTTCTGTTTGGGAGAAACGCTGCTCCACATCGTTAAAACTCGGAAGGCAAAATACACTATTTTAGGGGTCTGGCATGAGTTTCGCGCTGTGCGAGCCAAACACCAAGTCCGAATGGACTGGCGTCCGCGATGACCTCTGTTTGGTGTTTAGGGTTGAAGTAGGACATAACCTGAGCACTGGTGAGGAGTTTGGGTTCATTGAAAGGAGAGTCACAGTCATTTGACTAGTTCCACTCGGTTTGTTTGTGAGTCCGATTACGTAGAGAGTTTGTGATTGTGGCATAGTTTGGAATAAAACGTGAACAGTAGCATGTCATTCCAAGAAAAATACGAATTTCAGAGACAGTTTCTGGAATAGGAAATTCTTGAATGGCTTTGATTTTCTTTGGGTCGGGTGACATTCCACCGTCTGAGAACACATAGCCATAGAAACACAAGGAAGTCTTGTTGAAAACAGATTTTCACTGTTTAGAGTAAGGCCTCTCTCACGGAGACGTTTACATGTGGCTTCAAGTGCAGTGTCATGCTCATGTTGTGTAGAACCAAATATGATGATGTCATCACTCATGTTGCGAGCACCCTTAATGTCATGAATGGTTTGGCGAATCACGTTTTGAAATAATTCGGCAGCTAAATTTGTACCAGAATTTAGGCGTTCGAGCGAAATAAACCTACATGTGTGGAAAAAGTTGTGATGTAACGTGAATGCTCATCGAGTTCTAATTGGTGATAACCATTGTTGAGGTCAAGTTTGGAGAAAACTTTAGCGTCATGTAAATCTGCAATTATATCATCGACGGTGGGTGTGATATGTCTTTCTCTTTGAATGGCAATGTTGGGAGCTCTCATGTCAACACACAGACGAATTTGATCTGGGTTTTTAGGTTTTGTTGTGGCTACAATGGGGGAAACCCAAGATGTGGGACCATGAGCTGGCTCAATAATGTCAAGGGACTTAAGTCTTTCAATTTCATTTTCTACCTTTTTCCTCATGTGAAAGGGAATCCCCCTATGGGGCTGAATAACAGGCGTAATTGCTGGGCCAATGTGGAGTTTGACAGAGAAGTTTTTCATTTTGCCTAACCAAATGAAATAAATCGTTGTACTCAAGTTTGAGTTTGTCACGGGCTGGGTTGTTTATTTCAGTGTGGAGATTGTGTAATATTTGCACAAGATTAAGAGATTCAGCTGATGTATAACACAAAAGAGATTCGTTACTGTATTCTGTTACAAAGAATTCAGTCTGAGTTGCTTTGCCTTTAACTGACACATTAGCAGTAAACTTGCCAAGTAGTATTACTGGATTAGGGGAAACATATGAAAATATGAGTTGAGGTAGGTTGGAGAGTAACAGGAGTTAGTTTGTGATAAGCATGTTTCCCTATTATATTAATACTAGCACCTGTGTCAATAATAAATGAGATTGAAACATTATTGACAAGTATGGAAACTGATGGGAGTTTAGAATTATGTTGCTTGATGGAGAAAATATATTCGTCATCACTGTTAGATGTGTCTTCTGTGATAGTGATATTGACATGTTGTTTCTTGCTGGTATTAAATGACCTTGTGAAATTTTGATGATTTGGAGGTCTAGTTTTAGATTTACAAACTTTATCAAAATGATTAGAAATGCCACAATTGCCACATATTTAGGCAGTTTTTCATTCCACCCTGACCTTGATTGGGCCACTGACCACCACAGTGATTGCAAGTTTGTTGTGTTTTGGGACGTGACAGAAGTTGACGAAATGGTTGTGATTGACGTTGTTGTTTTGGCTGGTTACGAAACATTCTGTTAATGTGGGGATTGAGTGAGGAGGAGTTTGACATTTGCTGTGCTTGTATTGTGGACTGTTCTGCGAGACGACCAGAATCTAATAATTTTGTGAGAGTGAGGTCTGGTTCTTTGAGGGCACTTAGCCTGAGTTTGTTTGATAAACATCCAGAAATAATTTGAGACTTAATTTCTTTGTAAATTTTGAGGAGTTCACAATTTGCAGCCAAATGTCTTAATCGAGTAGAAAAGGCGTACAGAGTTTCATCTTAAAGTTGTTTAGAGAATGGAATGTTGTTTAGAGAATGGAACAAACTCAGTCTACATCTAAAATCTATCAATTCAATCTCTCTTTTTAAATCAAAAGTCAAAGACCTTCTGATCAGTTATAATTGATAATCCTATAACATGTTATTGACAAGACAATCTGTTTAACCTATAATTAGACAAATATTATAAAGATCACCATAAATGTTTAACTTGTTATTCAATACCCTTTTTTATCTCTCTAGTTTGCCCTTCCGCTCTACAAATTATAATGAACTTTGGGATAGATCAAGTCCATCTAGGACTTTATTCCCGCCAATATTGTTCCATGCATTCTTGTTGTATATAATTTGTTTATTATGGTGAATAAATGAAATGAAAAATAAAACGTTCAGTCTACATTTTTGCGTGGGGAAAAGTATGCAGTCAGTTTATCGCGACATGTTTCGAAACTATAGCATCAGAGGTGTCAGGCAGAGTCTCCAACACTTTGTGAACTTCATCGCCAGCACAATAAAGTAACAGTGCTTTTTGACGTTAAGTGTCCAAAATATCAAGAGCAACCAAAAGATTTCCAAACCGTAAAAGCTACTATAAGTCCAACGTTGACCAACACACTGTGGTTCTGTGGAGATCAAGAAGGCGGGAAAACTGAGAAGAGCGGCAGCCATTTTCCTTCTTCAAGTCAGTCGACATGGTCTTGGAGAAAAATCAAGCTGAGATTTTTGCCGAATTGAGAGTCAAAGAAATCCTGTGGCCATAATGTTATATCGTCACGGGAATATGACGATGCGATTAATAAACATACGATTGCAGGGAAGAGACACAGAACACTTTGGGTTGATGTTCGATGTTCGATCCGTATACTCGCGGGGACACAACTGTATTTACTTTCAAAAGACGGACTAGTAAAATACATGGATACGACACAAACTTTCACCAAAAGATAATGTACTGTAACCTCTACTGTACTTCATATTCTCATCGAAATCATAATGTAGTGCAATCGAGATCTCGTGCCATTCAACGAGATCTTCAACACTGATATCTCAATGAACGACATGAGGAGCAATCCCTATTTTAGATTGAATGCAGCGATGTAGTTCAATTGTGATGACGCGACTATCTATGCATAGCAAGAGTACTTGTCAGTACTTGGGTACACAAAGATAGGCTCGTCATCACGATTGCGGTGTAGTTGTACAGCAATCGTGCCAGCTCGTATGCGAAGATTAACTTCTCTGTTTAGATTGCTTATACAGCAGACGACAGTACAAGAGAGAAGTAGGTCCGACGACGTCATCGACTTCGGTTGCGTGCAGTTAAATAACAAAAATATTATATTGTGAAATTTCTGAGAATAATGACAGAACACTAAAACTATATAGGCCTACTGTCAGTATATAATATAGTACTCCAGTATACTTTTGAACAATAAAACATACGGGCACAGGGAAAATCTTCTTGTCTAAAATAACCATGGAGACAAGTTTCTTATTGTGTTACAAAGGGGCATATCATTTAGACGTTTATACCCAATCATAAGTTTGTTACAATAAACCACAACCCGTGATTTTTCCTTAGGTTGAGGTATATAATAAAACCAAAACACATAGGACAACTTGTACTACTTTGTACATGGTGATGTTTAATATGAGCTTTCGAGAGAAACTACTATCATCATCAGAAATAACAGCAACACAACGTCGACGTGGTAAAACAGGATCCGGGACATTTCGGCCTGGGACTTTTCGGCCTGGGACATTTCGGTACGGTACATTTCGGCCTGGGACATTTTGGCTTGGGACATTTTGGCCAAAAGTGATAAAGGGGACATTTTGGCCCACCTTGGTTTTTATTCTATTTAATTGTATATATTTCTTTCTCCATATTCAGCAATTTTTCAGCTATAACAGTGATACTATAGTGGGCTTCTTGACACGCAATCTTTTAAATTTAATGATACATATGTTACAGGTATCAGTCAGAGAAATAGTTAAATTTTGTCTGCTGTAGAAACTAGAGGCTTTCTGCGAAAATTAGAAATAATTCTAAGGAATAATTTTTTTTATATACTGTATTACCTCAACTAATTAGACAGTCTATCAGTAACTTAAGTTCTAAAATTGTTAAGCGTTTAAGTTATGGGTTCTCTCTGTAAACACCTGATGTTAATTATTTATACACCAAGAAGTCGATTTCAGAACTTTATGTTAACCATTCTGATGTCAGCCCCACAGAAATTTAGGTTTTAAACAAATAGCAGACTGTCCAACTTGTTACAAGAAAATATAAATACATTTGTCTAGCCTTGGCAGTTTGGTTTTATCCACAAAAAAAAACCTGTAACAATAAGATGAGCAATATTAAGCATGATAAGGGTAGGTAAGCTTGTGTTGATTGGCCCAGTAATTAAAATCAAAGAGGGAAAGATTATTTCTGTTGTGACTTCCTGAACACTCAGTATGCGGCCAGCTTCAGAATGGTACTGGTCACCTTATCAGATGGAAGCCTGTGATTGATCCTATGATGCTTGGCGTTATGCAGTGGCGGGCTATATATGTAACCTATCGTGGTTAGATAAATTTATCAACTTGAGCTCAACTTAATGAGCACATATATATTCATATAGAGTAAGAGAAAGAAATGAGAAAATATTTAATCAAATATGATTAAAACCAAGGTAGGCCGAAATGTCCCCTTTTTCACTTTGGACCGAAATGTCCCAGGCCGAACTGTCCCAGGCCGAAATGTACTGTACCGAAACGTCCCAGGCCGAAATGTCCCAGGCCGAAATGTCTGGATACCGGTAAAACAGGCATTATATACACAGCAAGAATGAACCAAACAAATATAGAAGTTATAATCACTGATAAGTTGTGATTCCTACACTGCCGTTAAAAATCACCACAATCTAAGGTGAGGGGGGGGGGGGGCAATCCTATTACAGGTCAAGAGTTAACTACATAATAAAGTAGAGCAATCCGAAGAAAGACATGTAAGACATATTGACTCAATATTTCGGTTTATTCTCAAACCATCATCAGGAGTAGTGATACAATGAAAATAACGGTATATATAGGCAGTAGAAAAGGATTTAAAACAACACATGTAGGGTAATGAGACGATTAAAGGTTATGTACAGCAAGAAGATTAAGAAAGAACAGCATGGGGCATACAGGTGGCAGGTAATAAACATGCATAGTAGGAATATAGTACGTTAAGATAACTAAGATGGTTGATACAATATAGATTGACAAGTGTTTGACAGGTATTTACTGTAATGAGGCGAGACAGAAATTTTACAGAAATAAACTAAATTGTTTGGTGGCCTTCAGGCCAGTGTTAAGTTCAAGGTTGTGCTTTTTGATGGCATCTTTAAAGAGAAGCTCATTCCAATGATTTGATCTGTCAATAACTTTTATATTATTTAGAACGAATCCTGAAAGATCAATTCTTGTCGGTGCACCATTGTCTGGCATACAAAATAAATTCATAATGTAATCGAACTGATCACAGCTATGTAAGTGGTTATGAATTTCGCTGTTATTGTCGAGCGCATGTTCTGATGCACGGAGAGTCATGCATCTTTCTGTTTTACCTATGTAAGTGTGGGAACAGCCAGGACATGTGAACTGATACAAAATCTTGTTTAAAACTGGACTGGTATTTTATCCTTCATAGAGGTGAAAAAGGAAGACTTGGTATTATTAAAGGCACACTTGCCGCGCAAATCCAGATTACTGTTCTTACTACAAACAGCGGATGACTTTCTATATTTTTCCCAAACAGAAGAAGTTAGGAACTTTCTATTTTTACCAAAAATTGAAAGTTTAGGCTTTATTTAGCATTTTTAATTTGAAATTGAAAAACAGATTTTTTAAGTACCCGCAATGTAAACAAACTTCGAACCTGAGTATGCGCACAAGTGCCCTAATGTTGTGAGCCGTGTGCGCGATCTAACGATACAGTATAATTTTACGAACTCTGTCTGAGAAATACAGACTAACGATCGGATAAAGGCAACTATAAAAGCCTGCCGAGTGCAAACCACAGACAAAACGTCTGAAATGAGGGCAATGCAAAGCTTAATTTAACCGACACTGATCGGTGTTGTTGCTGTAATCGAGCTCCGATTCTTCCTTTGTTTTTCATCCTCATTTATACATCCTAAACCTAATGGGACATGCTTTATGTGTGCTATGTTTAATTTTAGCTGTTGTAAGCTCGTATAAATTGGTTTTCTTAACAAATGCCATACAGGCTACGGCGGCAAGTGGGCCTTTAAAGAACACAATAAATTTGACCTTCGAAATAAGCAGTCCATTAATTTTGGCAAGAGTGTTTTTAACGAGACGCACTGGAAGACAAGGAGAGCGTCTCGTTAAAAAACACTCTTGCCAAAATTAATGGACTGCTTATTTCGAAGGTCAAATTTATTAAGTTTTTTAATAATACTAAGTCTTCCTTTTTCACCTCTATGAAGGACAAAATACCAGTCCAGTTTTTAAACGAGATTGTGTATCAGTTCACATGTCCTGGCTGTTCCCACACTTACATAGGTAAAACAGAAAGAGCATGACTCTCCGTGCATCAGAACATGCGCTCGACAATAACAGCGAAATTCATAACCACTTACATAGCTGTGATCAGTTTGATTACATTATGAATTTATTTTGTATGCCAGACAATGGTGCACCGGCAAGAATTGATCTTTCAGGATTCGTTCTAAATAATATAAAAGTTATTGACAGATCAAATTATTTGAATGAGCTTCTCTTTAAAGAGGCTTATGCCATCAAAAAGCACAACCTTGAACTTAACACTGGCCTAAAGGCTACCAAACAATTTAGTTTATTTTTGTCTCGCCTCATTACAGTAAATACCTGTCAAACACTTGTCAATCTATATTGTATCAACCATCTTAGTTATCTTAACGTTCTATATTCTTACTATGCCATGTTTATTACCTGCCACCTGTATGCCCCATGCTGTTCTTCCTTAATCTTCTTGCTGTGCATAACCTTTAATCGTCTCATTACCCTACATGTGTTGTTTTTAATCCTTTTCTACTGCCTATATATACCGTTATTTTCGTTGTATCACTACTCCTGATGATGGCTTGAGAATAAACCGAAATATTGAGTTAATATGTCTTACATGTCTTTCGTCGGATTGCTCACTCTACTTTATTATGTCAAGCTAGTCAGTGGAAATTCTAATGTCAGTTAACTACATGTATTAATATATGAAGTACGTGGAATTAGCAGGTGTGCTGTAACATCAGGATATTACACAGACGATAAGACAACCTTATCTATAGAATGGAGACAGTTGGTTACACATTGAATAAGCGGAGAGGAACGGAGGAAATTTGAACATTTAATATAGGATTTAATTTTGAAATATGAAGGGACTCTTTGTATACAATAGCCCAGGTTTAATTTCTGGAAAAACCCTGCACAGTTATCTAATAAAACTTCGGGCGGCCGCACAAACGAAAATTAAAGGTCATCCTATTTCTAAAGTCAAGAAGTGACATCTAACGCCAAACAGCGATTTTAATCCGTTGGAGTTGGTCATGTGACTGTTAGGCTAATCATTCAAAAAAAATAACAACCTTTTAAAATTCAACTTGTCGTTTGCTCGTATTTAGCAGCTTAGTGTATTCCTCTCCTACATTTCGCTATGGATGTAGAACAGTTTTATCCAACATTTCAGAGCTCGTGGAAGTTAGATAAATGGTCTGTTCGAGGTGAATTGAGTCGAAAGGGAGTGTCGCCATATTGTCAACATCCGACTACTTCGGGAAAATGACTCCGTTTTCGTTTCTGGTTTAGCGTTTGTTTTATCTCCAGGGGGCCTGGGGGTCCAGTAGGTTAGAGTGATCGTCCCACACAGGCCTTTCATTGATGCCCCGCCATATAAGGGAAATAATCTTGAGTGCGGCGTAAAACATCAATCAATCAATCTTTGATTTCCAAGTAAATATTCCATGATAAACTGATGTCAGGATTGTTATATTTTTCTTATATCTTTACGCAATCTGGAATGTGAAGTTTCCTAAATGCCTGCGCTATTCCGCGTAAAGGCGAGCTAGGTCTATCTTAGTCACGTCTAAAGGAAGTCTCGCGAGAATACTAGCATGGTGGCCGTATACCAGGACAATATGAAAACACTCAAAACTCGAAGTAACAAAAAGATTGCCTTCAGCTGTCTGAGGGCTCAAAACGCGTTCAAAAAAAAGTAAACAAAAGTTGTTTTGTATAATTAAAAATGTTATAAAATAAGCCTTCGGCAAACACAGTTTAAGTACACCACATATCAGTGTGGAAGTTTTCTACACTGATATTCTAGGCAGTCAATTGTTTTCACAGTTATATGACAGCCAGCAGTTATTCACGGAGAATCGGTAAGACTTTTACTTTTCCACGGATATTTTGTTGAATTTGCTCTTCGAAATTGTAAATTTGTCAGCATGCAACTCCAAAATGGAGCTCGTTTTATGAATTTATATTCGTTAAAGTGGCATGAGCTGGCAAAATGTTGATTTTTTTTACGTTAAAACAGAATGTTGAAATTATTGGCTATTTTTCTAAAGGCGTATAATTCAGAAGATTTTCAGTGCTTCTTGTCTCGAAAACGTGCGGTAAAGTATTGTTTTGAACTAACTGGCTTACGATGAATGAATGGTCGTTCCGGTTATTTAAAGTTTGTTTACTTTTTCGGTTCGTAGAGGCGATATACTATACGGATTTTCCTCATTCCAACGCCAATCATTTAGTTTTTCGATGGCATTCAAAGCCTCTTACTGTAGTGACGGTCAGAAATTATGAAAAAAGTGTGAATTTTGGCAGCTCATGTCACTTTAATGGATTCCCTTTGAACATATAGTAGTTTTCAAATTAAACGCATGAACGAAATGCTTTTTCATAAGTCCAAGGGCTTAGAGGCTTAGCCGACAAAGCGATAGTCTCTCAATCTCACAAAGGGTCTTCCATTGATGGACCACGGGTTCGAATCTTCAACATTCGGTCCAAAGTGAAAAAGGGGACATTTCGGCCTACCTTGGTTTTAATTATATTTGATTAGGCAGGTCGGTGACGTCACCAAATGTTGGTACAAGGTATTCGATCATAAAAGTTAAAAATCAAGTGTGAGTCTCAAAAGTTAAAAATAAAACAAAAAGTGTAGTCTGTATATTTTTTCAGGGCCCTCCCACTGGACCCTGTTTGCTCATTTTCACTTGTCAAGAAAAATAACTACCATTCATAAAAATGCTTGGAAAAGGCCCATATTTAGAGACAAAAGTTGTCTCCCCTGATTTATTAAATATCATTTTTCTAAGTAAATATGATTATACACGTCAAACGGAATTCTAATTACATCTTATAACTATGTGAAGAATAGTTTGGTATAGGTTTTAGAAACAAACTATGGATGATTAAAGGGGCATGAGCTGCCAAAATGTTGATATTTTGACGTAAAAACAGAATGTTGAAATTATCGGCTATTTTTCACAAGACGTATAATTCAGAAGCTTTTTAGTGTTTCTAGTCTCGAGAATGTACGATAAAGTATTGTTTTGAACTAACTTTGGCTTAGGATGAATGAATGGTCGTCCCGGTTATTTAAATTTTGTTACTTTTCGAACACTATTCCGGTTCGTATAGGCCACATACCGTATGGATTTTCCTCATTCCAACGCCAATCATTTAGTTTTTCGTTGGCCTTCAAAGCCTCTTACTGTCGGGACGATCAGAACTTATGAAAAAAGTGTGAATTTCGGCAGCTCATGCCACTTTAAAATTGACCCGACCTGCCTAATTTGATTAAAGATTTTCTCATTTCTTTCTCTTATTCTATATGAATATATATATTTATGAACACTTAAACACACGGGCACAGGGAAAATCTTCTTGTCTAAAATAACCATGGAGACAAGTTTCTAATTGTGTTAAAAAGAGGTATATCATTTAGACCTTTATACCCCAACATCTTGTATTCTTGTACTATAATCTTGGCCATAGCGATGCTAGCTTTGTTATACTGAAAGACAAATGGAGGTATAGTTTTTTCACGACATCTTCCTGGGTCCAAGTTCAAACCCAAAGGATAAATAGTTTGTAATGTTTGAATCCAAAAACTTTCCCTTTCCAAACGTTTGTGCTTGGTATCTGCAGCGGAAGTGAGAAAAGGGATTTTCTCAATAGGCATGATTTCAAAATGGTCCTTGACCGAATGACCTAGAGTATTGAAATGTTGTGCCACGGGTACATCATGTTTAAGTCTAATTCTAGATAAATGATTGGCTGCTCTTTGTCGTAGAGAATTCTGAGTTTCTCCGACGTACTGTTTGCGACATTTTTTGCATGTGATAACATACACGATATTAGAGGAGTCGCAATTAAGATTCTCTGCCATTTGATATTTGTCGCGAGATTGTTCTCCAAAAAAGGTTCGGCGATCGGGTACGTATATATCAAGTTTAAGTTAAGCTCAAGTTGATAAATTTATCTAACCACAATAGGTTACATATATAGCCCACCACTACATAACGCCAAGCATCATGGGATCAATCACAGGCTTCCATCTGATAAGGTGACCAACACCATTCTGAAGCTAATTCGCACATCAATTTAAATTATTAAAACAATTTTCATTTATTTGAGTAAAAAGATATACCTCGACAAGTTGGACAGCCTGGTATTTTTTTAAAACCTAAATAAACCCATAACTTAAACGCTTAACAATTTAAGGTGGGCCGAAATGTCCCCTTTATCACTTTGAGCCGAAATGTCCCAGGCCAAAATGTCCCAGGCCGAAATGTACCGTACCGAAATGTCCCAGGTCGAAATGTCCCAGGCCGAAATGTCCCGGATCCGGTCAAAGTATATGATGATGGGTGACCAACAGATGTACTTTGACCACAGAGTTTGGGGATCTCCAACTACCTCCCTCCCAGCTAACAAACGCCTACACATAAAACTCCAGATAAAAATTAAATCCTATGCTATGTTCAAATTTCATCTGTTCCTCTTCCTATCCAATGTGTTAGTTATCGTATCTACTCCATAGATAAGGATAAGTTGTGTGAGAGGCATTTCGAAGTCGGTAATAGTAACACAAAAGAAGAGATTTCTGGATAACAACTTCTTATTTATAATGAACCCTTTTTCATAATCTCTGATCGTCACGACAGTACGAGGCTTTGCTGGTCATCGAAAAACTAAATGATTGACGTTGGAATGAGGAAAATCCATACAGTATGTCGCCTACACGAACTGAAATAGTATTCGAAAAGTAAACAAAATTTAAATATCCGGGACGACCATTCATTCATTCTAAGCCAAAGTAGGTTCAAAACAATACTTTATTGTTCATTCTCGAGACTTGAAGCACTCAAAAGCTTCTGAATCATACGTCTTGAGAAAAATAGCCAATAATTTCAACATTCTGATTTAACGCCAAAATGTAAACATTTGGGCAGCTCATGTCACTTTAAATGAATACATAGGTCTATAGTTAATTCTTGACTCTCTCTCTCTCTCTCCTTGTGGTTAGTTTTAACTCTGGTATAGGAATCAAAATCTAGCCGTGGTTAACTATTGTATTTGTTTTCTTGCGGCGTCTCGCTATGCGTGTAACGCCTGTTTTACTATACCGGAGTTAATCGTGATGACGAGCCTATCTTTGTGTACCCAAGTACTGACAAGAGCTAGTCTAGCTAAGCATAGATAGTCGCGTCATCACAATTGTACCGGAGTTTGTGCTGTAATTTCTGATGATGACATCAGCATGTAAAAATATTATCCCACCTCACATTGAATACTTCCTTTCGATTTGTTCAAACCAGTTTGCTGACGCCTCTCTTAATATTCGTTTACTGACGCCATATAAATTCTACTATGGAGTGGTTTTACCAGCCAAAACACATAGGACTACTCGTACTATATTGTACATAATGGTGTATATTTATGAGCTAAGCTACTCTCATCATCAGATATTACAACACACAATGCCTGGGGAAAATTGTCTATTGTGTGTTATAATATATGATGATCATTAGCTAGAGTAGCTACTCTCTAAAGCTCATAAATACACACCATTAGGCCTATGTACAATATAGCACGAGTTGACCCCATATAGTTCCTTGTCCAAGCTAGAACAAACCCTGTGTATTAATAGTAGGGCCTACAAGTCGTCCTATGTGTTTTGGTTTTAGTAAAGCCGGTCCATAAAAGAATCTTAAATTCAGTCATATTTTTAACGGATGATATAGTCTTTTAAATGATGTACTTACTAACTTCATCCCAGCTTAAACCTTTCGAATGGTTAACCATTGCGATACGAGTGTTTAAGTTTGCAATATACACCGGCTGTCGATTTTAAAGAAAGCTGTTTTTTTTAAAACACGATATGTTTTTTTTTTATCATTTTCGTAAGTTTTTTTATGTCATTAGTTGAGAAAGTATACGATCTGGTTTGGTGAATTAGACACATTTGAAACGACAACTGCGGCAGCTGTACATATGTCTAATGCAATAATGATGCAGATAGAAAGATTGAATGATTGATTGATGTTTTACGCCGCAGTCATTATTATTTCAATTTCATGGAGATTTACGAGGATTTGGTAGAGAAGGCTGGACCTTTGTTGTATTCCTGTAAAAAAAAAATTATCGAGAAATACATTGACGCCTTCATTTGACAATAGGAACAGGATGCTGAATTGTTAATTACTGGTGAATGCGGTGAGAGGAGATTTAAATTAAATACAAATGTTTCTTGGGAGAAATTACATTCGACAGGTGAGGTAAAAAAAGCGTCCTGTATTGCACAGTGCATTGAATATGTAGACAGATCCTGTGAGAATCAACCATATAAAAAGCTTTATAGAATATAAAAATATTCTGTCAGTTTTTATGATGAAACTGGCTCGCAGAAAACCCGTTCATGCAAAACTACATTACACCTCATTCTATGTTGAGGTTTGACTGCTTGGCTACTGAGGTGTTGGCTACTGATCAAATAAAATAAAATCCACGTATTTCAAATTATATGAACGAATACCCTTTAATTTTGTATTAAATATGCCAGCAGTGTATCTATAGTAGCAGAGGCTTGTCAGTGTATGCCCCGCGGTCATTTGTATATAACCTTTCATACATGCGCAGATGTGCATGGCTTGATTTCTGTGGGCCTATCGATTCGGTAAAACGCGTCATGGTACAGTTCCTTGTACAGTTTACCTGGCTTTTTCTTCATTAGCGCGTTGTAGGCCAGTGTTGTGGTCAACCCAGCTGACTGTCAATCACGTCCTCTCTTGGTTAGACCCACTGCTCTAGAGATAAACACGACTACGGTTTGCGGAACTGCCAGTCAGGTGTACGTAAATCAGCGACAGGGGGTTTACACGGTAAACTACAGGTGAGTTGTATTTCTTTACAAAATACTTCCAAACGTCCATCCACCACTGACCATGTACAAGATAGCTACATGGCTATCCAGTAATGAAATAAGGCTATGTTATATCGATGAATTAAATTCTATTTTATTTTGACCCCATTTTGCCATTGGTTTCGACATAACCGTATTGTTATGACAGCCGGTCATAATTTTTGTTCCAAAGCTATCGTTGGTTTTTAGTCTAAGAGTGCAACTGCTCTGGTATGATCAGATGATATAGGCCTATGCCACTGCAGAACTTCGTTCAGGTGATTTTGTCTGTGTCTGTGCCGTCTTTACCTATATATGGTCAAAGTATATCGATGTTGTTCTGGCCAGTACAACATCAACAGGCCTATACTTTGGTCATATAGAGTTCGAATATTCCCATTTGTCGGTTCTTTCACAGATTTTTCTTAACACAAATTGTGACCTCCCACTCCCAAACTAACCATGTCCTCAATATCCCTTCTTCCTGACCGGCAAGTCAGTAAAATCAGAAGTCTTTCAAGGGATAGACTTCTGGTAAAATAGAATGAGGTATATTTGTGTGCGGCTACAATATCCCGACCAGTCAGTAAATATGTCTGTCGCATAATAATGCCTATTCTTGCGATCAACCAGAAATATCATACTCTCTACATTACATGTTAATTAAAATCTGCAGATTATTTTTCTAATCTTCCCAAATGCCACATTGATAAAAACGTTATGGCATTTTATCCTCTCTGCCATTGTTTTATAGAAAATGGCCGACTTGCAGAAACGCACGGCACGAGAAATCCTTGAAATGGCAATCTCCTCCAGAGAGGTTCTCGTTTTGGGCGAATTCTCGCGTTGTTATAAGTCTTTTATATGGTTTGGATGATATTCATTTTTAAACGATTTTAAAGAAATTCCAGTTTATGTTCTCTTTTCGTTGATTGATTGACTATTGGTGGTGTTGCCAAGTTGAAGGTTGGGGGTGGGAGACGCTCTTTGTCGGAAGTATTAAGGGTTTCGTAACTCCCTATTAAATTGGACCAATGGAGATCTCGCGCCATTCTGCGTGATTTTATGTCCGCGACATGGCATAAGGACAATCTCATTCTCGCGAGATCCCCTGCTACTACGTGAACGCGACGGACCTCTCAGGCCGTTCCAAGCCATTTTACCCAAAATTTGGGTAATCAAACTTACTTCCAAAATTGATTTGTACGTGATCTTTACCTGATTCTACATATTGGCTTGTATTTCGTTTTTGGTACACGCCCTTAAGTTTTGAATTATCGTTGAGGAAATACAGGGACTATATTTCTACCCTCCGCGATTGTGAACAGGCCAGCGTACAACATGTAATTTTGTATGTCTACGTCATGTGATTGAAGTGAGAGTATTCCTCCGCAGCACTGGCAAAAGGGGATTCCCCTTAGCAGACTAAGGCAAATGGCCTGGAACGGCCTGAGAGGTCCGTCGCGTTCACGTAGTAGCAGGGGATCTCGCGAGAATGAGATTGGGCATAAGGACAGTCGGAACACCCTTCGGCTGTCTTCGCTCGTTACCGGTCGGCTTTGACACGCCTCGGACAGTCTGCGCTTTTTATACGGTAAATCACCGTATTTTTGGGCTGAATAAAAATGGCGTGGAAAGTAAATATCAAAATGTTTTACTACAGACGAAAAAAGAAAATAAAAATAATTAGAAATTTATTAAATGGCAATATCGTTTAGAAAGATATTTGTTTATATATTTTATTTAGCACATGTTATATACAGACGCAGTTTCGGTACATATCAGGAATCATCCAATGCTTTAATTATATAACTGATCGAGGCTGGAAGTTAACAAACCGAGTGTTTCGGTCCTTTAGATTATCACGAGGACACTTTCGATGGGCCCTGAAGAGGATATGGAAATTGTACGTTTCACGGCTACCTATTTGGTCGCCATATTCAAAATGACCTATAGTCTATCAGAGGGTATTTCACGCACGTAAATCCCCTTAGTTATAAGACTAACTGGGTAGAAGGATAAACCCATATGTTAGGCTGTAACTGGACTGTAAACTTTCGCACACTTTACTATATCTTTATAATCCCTGTTTATGAAATGATATCTTGAACATCCTGGTGAATTACGCTGACACTGGAGTAAACTGTGGTTTATCAGGAGTAAACAGATTGTTGTATTTTGTTGCATAGACGGCTTATAGGTACTCTGAAACTTCCGGGGTTTAGGTACATGAATTAGTAAATTAACCGACACTGATTGACCCGGAAAAAATTCCGGGCCAGGGTGAGAATCGAACTCACGACTTAGGGTTACCGTCCCACCGCTCTACCAACTGAGCTACCCGGCCCTGCTGGGAACGGCTCGCTTGTTAGATTCTCTTATACACACAGAGCTTTAATCAAGCCCATTAGAATATGTATATTTAAATTTTCATACGTGATGAAGTCAGTGTTTCGAAAGCAAGTTGCAATCATCATCAGGGAAATTACTGAATTAAATTAGGTACATGAAATACCATACCAGATAGCCAAAGTGTGTTCACGGCTTCACGGCTTCACGGCTACCTATTTGGTCGCCATATTAAAAATGACCTGCAGTCTATCGGAGGGTATTTCACGCACGTAAATCCCCGAAGTTTCAGAGTGACCGCCAGTCTGATAACTCGGGAATTCGCGTGTCAAAGCCGACCGGTAGCGAGCGAAGATAGCCGAAGGGTGTTCCGACTGGCCTCGGACAGTGCGCTTTTTATACGGTAAATCGCCGTATTTTTAACTCAATATAAATGGCGTCGGAATTACATCTCAAAATATTGCACTACAGACGAAAAAATAAAATAAAAATAATTATGCTAATATCAATTAGAAAGATATTTGTTTACATATGTTATTTAGCCGCGTGAACCCCATGTTGTGTAACACTTAGAAGACTGACACAGATTCGGTACATTGATGGAGGCTGAAAATTAACAAACAGGGCATTCGATTCCTTACATTATACACTTTTGTTGGTCTCTCGAGAAGATATGAAAAGTGTTCGTTTGTTGGCCGGCATATTCGAAATGACCTACTGTCTGTCAGAGGGTATTTCACGTATGTAAATCCAAGACAAAAACACAAAGATATTTGTTGTTGGCGTTTTATTTCTGGTGGATCCTTCAATTAGAAATGTTATAAGAGATTCTCGCATCTTCGGGATCCAGATTTGCCGAAAGCACGAGTATAATCTCTCTAAAATTCGAAATTACGTTAGTTTAGCTGCGGCCTCTTAGGATAGAACCGGCCATTTTAATCCATGGAAATGGGATTGAACCAATGAACTATATGCGTGGAACGGACACGTCTCATTGGCTGGTTTGGATCTGACTTAGTAAAATGTGCCGCCATTGATAGTTGAAGCGCGCGTGCATAACAGATCTGGATCGAAATTGCACTATCTCCTAGTAATGGCGGCATTCGATGCAAATCAAATACCACGTGACCTCCATTCCACGCATATAGTTCATTGGATTGAACACCCGGTACTTCAACTGATCATATGACTTTAAATTATTCAACAAAACATCATGAAATTCAACATGGCGTACCCACTTCCTAATACTATCACACAGATATTGTTAATTACATCTAGTATTTCCGACACTGGTAGCATAGTTATTAAAGATTGCGTGTTGTTCTTAAAACAATCGAATCGATAGCGGACGTCGCTATTTTGTCTGATTTCGTCAAAATGAGACAACTTCGGAAAATTGGCTCTCCGTTTTCGTTACTTGTTCAACGTGTCTTTTAATTCCAAGGCAATATTCCCAAAGAGCGGTAACTCGAACGACCTATGTGTGATGGTTGCCAGTTACCAGCGGAAGGTCGTGGGTTTCCTCCGGGCACAGAGCCTGGTTTCCTCCCACAATAAAACTGGCAACGCCGCCATATAAGTGAAATAATCTTGAGCGCGGCGTCATACACCAATCAATCAATCAATCAATCAATCAAAGAGCGGTATGTCAGGATGGATTTTTCTTGCAGCTTTTAAAAATGCTACCGAAGCTATCCTGCGCTTAGTCCGAAATATCTGCGATGATGATGTAAGACATTTTCTGACAGATAGGCATTTGATCAATTTACTGGGAATTCCTTGCCACCCTTCGAGGTGGCAAGACCACCTCTCGTTTCTCATCAAAAATATCAAGATTCTCTTCATAACTTTGAAAAAATAAAATTGCTAACCCGTACTTTAATGATTTCCCTTTCTCCTCGCACCAATCTTAAGTCTGTACGTCGACGCAAGCCATAAATCTGCCCGGTTAAATTTCAAACTGTACCAAACCTTTCCGAAATCAGCCATTTGCATAATCTCTCATTGACACGTCACTATGACGCGAAAGGTCAATCTGTCACATGATTAGTTCAGCTCAAGCAGTTGTTCTGTGTATAGTGGGTAGTCATGTGACAGGTTGGCCTTTTACGTCATATGACGTATCAATGAGAGATCATGCAAATGGCTGATTTCGGAAAGGTTTGGTACAGTTTGAAATTTAACCGGGCAGATCTATGGCTTGTGTCGACGTACAGACTTAAGATTGGTGCGAGGAGAAAGGGAAATCATTAAAGTACGGGTTAGCAATTTTATTTTTTAAAAGTTATGAAGAGAATCTTTGACGAGAAACGAGAGGTGGTCTTGCCACCTCGAAGGGTGGCAAGAAATTCCCAGTAAATTGATCAAATGCGTTCTGACGATGATGATGGCCTATCTGTCAGAAAATGTCTTACATCATCATCGCAGATATTTCGGACTATCCTGCGCTATGTCGTGTAAACGGTTAGGTCTATCTTAGCCATGTCTATAATGGAAATCTCGTGAGAATACGATTACGATGTATGTAGTTTTGTACTCAAAACGACATCTATCTCATTTTACTCGTATCCGATATTAAATTTTGCCTAATGCCACAACTTACCAGAATCTTGTGTAGACCTAGAACGACCAGGATCATGTTTGACAAAAGATCGTACATTCTGAAATAGAGTCCAAAACTACATACATTATTCTTTGTTGAGATTTTCACCTTAAAACAATCTTGTATTGCCAGGTTATCCTTATTTAGTCCGCCATGTTGTTTAAAATCAGATTTTTTTCTAACTTTTCCTAAATTCAACACTCTTATTGCATTCAATCCTCTCTGTCATATATATCCCTCCATATTATTTTAAAGGACAGTACATAATGCAAATATTGATGTGCCAAGAATCTCGTAGGAAGGGCGTATATAAACTACGCTTTATATATACTAGTCCGGGTTTCTGACTCCAAAATTACTATTTTATTATACTGACGGGCGTATACGACCGCCAGTACAAAACAATAGCCATTTTGGAGTCAGAAACCCGGACTATATATATACGTAATCGCCATAACAACGCGTCTCTTAATTATGGATTGACGTGACAGCTAATTGAAATCTTACTATTGTCAATTCTCACGCCTATCTGATTTAAATTCCTCAGATAACGAAGCCCACTATTTATTTTGACAAACGTGTTCACATAGCTAAGGGGGCCGTTTCACGAAGCCGTCGAAAAGTGCGATCAATCGCAGTTGCCATGACTCCGTATCTCTTCACTATGGTATCCATTGGCAACTACGCTTCGTTTGCGATGCGAATGCTTTTGTGAGACGAGCCCCAGATTTTTAATCGTGGCTCAGATACTGAAGAAACTATTCGTTATATATATCAACATAAAATGGGATACAATGTCGGATGTGGGCGTCAATGTGTTGATTCGGCGAACCATATCACGGACTACCATATCACAGCATGGACGACTGTAAGCCTTTCTAATACTGCAAGGTATTGTCAATATTGTCCAAAGAGATCCGCTCTATATATTCTCGGGGTCAGCTAAAGAGGTCGACCTGCTCGACATATCTACCCGTGGGCGATTCATAATTGTCTACATCGTTTAGGCCTTCAGTAGGCATACTCAGGGTTTCCCATAACAGTATTCACAACTTCTGGTGAGCTGCGCTTTTACAGTTAGTGTTGCATCGTTGGACGTCTAGGGTTAAATTGTCGACAAACTCGATAGAGTGTAAGTTATATTCGTAGGCTTCGATAGTTTCGTTTGTTGTTTTTATTTTCGCTTTTCATTATTATCGTGTAGAGTATGGGTATTCACCATCTATTTTCCCATGTTAACCAGTAGTTCAAGACAAGCGATCAAACAGATGGGTTTAATTAACTCCGGTTCATTCTTAGCCAAGATCTTTCCACGTCTGGACCAGGCAGATAAAGTAAAGTTTATTACCGTAAGCTACATCATATTTGTATTGCATATGAGATGCTTTTCCATTTTTGAGTACCTGTGGATTTCATGGGATTATGCTTGCTTAAATCTCCCTTTAAGTGGTATTAGCTGCCAAAATGCTAAAAAATTTCCGTTGAAATTAAATTTGGAAATTTTCGGCTATTTTTCTTAAGAATTTCGAATTGGACACTTTTAGAAAAATAAGTCTCACAGATGACATATACATGAAAGTGGCATGAGCTGCCAAAATTCACACTTTTTTCATAATTTCTGATCGTCACGACAGTAAAAGGCTTTAAAGGCTATCGAAAAACTAAATGATTGACGTTGGAATGAGGAAAATCCATACAGTATGTGGCCTGTACGAACCGGAATAGTGTTCGAAAGTAAACAAAATTTAAATAACCGGGACGACCATTCATTCATTCTGAGCGAAAGTTAGTTCAAAACAATACTTTATCGTACATTCTCGAGACTAAAAGCACTAAAAAGCTTCTGAATTATAGGTCTTGAGAAAAATAGCCAATAATTTCAACATTCTGTTTTAACGTCAAAATATCAACATTTGGGCAGCTCATGCCCCTTTAAGTAGCGTTTTGAACTAGACCTAATTCCGGCAGGTCATGCCACTTTTAAGTGACGTGAGTTGACAAATATAGGGAAAATTTGAAACAGAATTACCGCCGAGCCTGATGACGTCACATAGATTTACGCAAAGCTTTCTGGGTAAAATGTACCTCAGTTCGCCATTTTGTTTATTGGTACTATATAGCAAGCGGTCACTTTTTTTGAAAACATTGATGACATAATCTGTATTTATCCACACATTTTTCGGACAACTTAACGCCTTTTACGTCTTTTTCTCTATAGAGTATTATTCCAACCGCCATATTTAAAAATTATTTTAAGATCCCTCAATATCCCGAAATGCTTTGCGTGTATATTCCAAGTCACGTCATCAAACAATCGGTCAATTAGGATATTGTTCGTCGGATATTAATCTTGGAGATAAACAATCATGCGCAAACGCCACTATATAAGTTAAATAATCTCCCGTGCGCCATAAAACATCAACCAAATAAAAATTCAATCAATCAATCAATCGCATTTCGAGGAGAACATTGATGATGGACTGCCTGGCACAGACAATATCAAACGATTGTCTCAATTATACGATATAGCGGTTAGTGACTTTTAGTACAACGTTGGAAACCCATTTTGGGAAAGGATTGATGTAGCCTGCTTTTACACTGCTTTTTCAAGATAATTTCTTCATCCAACATTTTGGAACGTAGGGTTACAATACCCTATATCAACTGGTTATATAGGCATGCGATAGTTGCCATATTTTTTCACACTCTCTTGAAAAAATGTGTTTAATGGCGTGATCTCGTCCATTTTGTCGTCTACTAGAAATAAGCCCGTAGTAGGGCCTACTTCATATACTGAATAGAGCGTCAGCTTCAGGCCTGGGAGATCCGGGTTCAAGCCTGGGTCGAGTCAGACCAAAGACTTTAACAGTGGTAGCTAATTCTGCTTCGCTTGGCGCTCAGCAATAGGAGTTAGAGCAGCGACTGGTTGGCCCGGTGTCAGTATACTGTGACTGTGTGAGGGGGCTTGCTGGGTGTCTTCGGCAAGTCATCTCGGTGAGGCAGCACCTGAAAGAGCGGTGGAAATCCGCCTTGCAACAAGGAGACAACGTCTTCATATAACTGAAATACTGTTGAGCAGGACGTAAAACCCAAATCACTCGCTCACTCACTCACTCATATACTGAAGAGCATATTTTCTTACATTCAAAACCACAAGTCACAATATACCGAGAAATATTTCTCCAAAATAATACTTAACGTTTCAAACATTTATTATTTTGTTTCACAGTCTCGCCTTCTCCGTCCAGATGCAGAAGTGTAGAGAGAGCAATGACCTCAGGTCGACAAAATCCTCCGAATTGTTTGTGGAGTACACGACCAATAACCCTGTACGATTCTCATTGGCTAATAACGCCAAACAGATTTTCTTAGCGGCTGTGGGTGAGTTTGTCATGATTGTTAGAGTGGCATAAGATGTTCATATTCGGTCAGGGCCTCGGTGGTCCAGTGAGTTAGAGTAATTGTCCCTCAGTCCAACACAGACCTTCCATCGATGCGGCGCGGGTTCAAATCACACTCAGACCAAATAAAAATTGAAAAAATTCCGGGCAATGAGCTCGGTTTCCTCCTCTAGTAAACCTGGTAACACCGCCATGTAAGTGAAATAATCTTGAGTGCGGTGTAAATAGCAATAAATCAATCAATCCAAATTCTGTCCGTTGCATGAATTGTGATTAAGAGAATAAGTAGATAAGAATATAAATAATCGAGGCGAACATTCTTTCAATTTTAACCCTAAGGTAGAAACCTTAAGTGCTTATACTCTAGACAACTGCTTCCTTACAGTGGCATGAGCTGTCAAAATTCACACTTTTTTCATAATTTCTGATTGTCACGACAATAAGAGGCTTTGAAAGACATCGAAAAACTAAATGAATAGCGTTGGAATGAGGAAAATCCATACAGTATGTGGCCTGTACGAACCAAGAACGTGTTCGAAAAGTAAGCAAAATTTAAATAACCGGGTCGACCATTCATTCATTCTAAGCCAAAGTTAGTTCAAAACAATAATTTATCGGACATTTTCGAGACTAGTCCGGGTTTCTGATTCCAAAATTACTATTTTTATATACCGACGGCCGTATTTTGGAGTCAGGGTTCACTGCAATCAAAAAGCCGGAGTTGACTGCCCGCTCAGAAGCGGGCAGTATGTGGTCTGATTTAGACAAAGAAATAGCAATGTAACCTAATCAGATCATGTCTAAACGGTCATAATCACGTTCATGGATAATTTCGCTACCTACCAGTGCCTGATATGGACAAGCAGGTTCGGCCAGTAAACATTATTCTTCCTCTGAATTCACTTTTGCCTTCTCAAAATCTCAAACTCTCCGACATTGATGGCGTCACACTGTTTAGCGGTTTTTCAGTTTTTAAATGTTAAATTCACTTTAAAAAAGGCTAAATTATTAATGAATGTCGTACTGACACTATTTGAGTTAGTTATGTTGTTATTTACTATCTAAATCTGACTGCAAACTGCCCGATCAGTAACGTGCAGTCTACTCCGACTTTTTGATTGCAATGAGCCCTGACTCCAAAATACGACCGTCAGTATAAAAAATAGTGATTTTTCAGTCAGAAGCCCGGACTATTTCGAGACTAGAAGCACTAAAAAGCTTCTGAATTATACGTCTTGAGAAAAGTAGCCAATAATTTCAACATTCTGTTTTAACGTCAAAATACCAACATGTTGGCAGCTCATGCCACTTTAATGTGACTAATTTGAATTTGTTTAGTTGAAAATCGTGATTTTCCTAAAGGCTTTTTGTCGGCTTAAATAACATTTTTAAACTGTTGGCTAATATTTTTTTACAACAACTACAAATTAGAAGCGTTAAAAATCGTTTTAGAAGGTAGATAAAGTAATGCTTAATTCTATGTACTTAAAATCTGAATTTAAGATCTGTTTACTTTTCGTACACCTATTCAGTTTGGCACATACTGTATGGATGTTTCTCCTTTCAACGTCAGTCGTTTTTTCTTGACAATCAAAATTTATGAAGAAGGTACAAATTTGTAGTAATTTATGTCACTTTATAGTACAGGATACAGATATCAAGCTTTTTCCGGTTATTGTCTATTTAAAACCTGAAATGTCGAAACATTTTCATGAATTCTGATTGTCATGCGAAAACTGATAGAAATTCAATAAACGTTGTACTAATCCCGTTTAAACAATGGGACATTAGTTGCCAAATTTTTTACTTTTTTTTTCATAAATACCGATGGTCCAGCGTATGTATACCTTGAAAACTAAAGGGTTCACATTAAAATACAACATTTTTGTAAAGCCAGTAACCCATACGAACAGAAGCTGTGTGCAAATAACGGACCAAATTCAAATAACCGGGATGTATGTGTTCAATTTTGGGATTTTTCTTCGATGTAGTCCTTACACGCTATAAACTCCCTATTGAACTCGTGTTCAACCTTGCAATGCCATTGATATATCACTTTGGAATAAAAGTATATTGATCTATAGTTTTGACACTAGTATTGTCAAGAATTTAATTAGATTTCGTTTGATAGTAATGCTACTCTTGTTTGCCAACAGATTGCATAGACACGACTGAAGAGAGAGCCGTGTATATTGGTGATTACGGAACTGCTGACGCTGGGGCAAGTTATCCTCTGATAGAGGCTGCTATCAGTAAGTCGTCTCTAAAAGTTTGCTTTGAAATTGTCTTATACGCTGAATGGGTAAGGTTGAGAGTTAAGTAACGTAAGCGCATCTTGGACTGAGGGAAACGTGATGTGATACGTCAAAATTTCCATTTAAGCTTTTTAATTATACATTTAGTCCAAATAAAACCAGCTTTAAGTCATGCTTATAGATCCTTCAAACAGCAGCGGACAAAGAACTATCTCTAAAAGGGATCAACCATCATCAAAAATTGTTTTTGTGCTTAAAAAACTGCAACGATGGCCACTTGCTGAAATTTTACAACCAAAGATGCGTATTAATTTTCAAGGTTGAGGATTTGCTAAATGTCTTCCTTATAAGCTCTTTTGTTATTTATTATCTATTTTAATATTGATTTAGCGAAAGTGGAAATGGACGAACGTCATGAAAAAATATAGTTCTCTTTTCTATTTCTACAATGCCGTTTGGAGGCTGTAACACGCCGGTCACCTTTGAACGATTAATGAAATCGTTTGTTTTCATCTACGTTTGATAATTCTCTTCCGTATCTTGCTACTATAACTGACATTCAAAACACACAATAAAAGAAGTAAGGAAGATAAAAACTTCTGATAAGAAATTTTAAAGGGGCATGAGCTGCCAAAATGTTGATATTTTGACGTAAACACAGAATGTTGAAATTATCGGCTATTTTTCTCAAAACGTATAATTCAGAAGCTTTTTAGTGCTTCTAGTCTCGAAAATGTACGATAAAGTATTGTTTTAAACTAACTTTGGCTTAGAATGAATGAATGGTCGTCCCGGTTATTTAAATTTTACTACTTTTCAAACACGTTTTCGGTTCGTACAGGGCACCTACAGTATGGATTTTCCTCATTCCAACGCCAATCATTTAGTTTTTCGATGGCCTTCAAAGCCTCTTACTGTCGTGACGATCAGAAAGTATGAAAAAAGTGGGAATTTCGGCAGCTCATGCCCCTTTGTTGCAACTGAATTTTTTCAGATGTCCTACAAAAGCGGAATGGAGAGAATCAGAGTATAGTGATCATATATGAAGATCTAGTGTCAACCAATTTTAACGCCATTTTCTGGCGATGTCAAGGTAGTGTTGTTATGTACATATATTTTAAAATGTCCTTTACTACAATGCTGGAAAACATGTTAGTGAATGAAGAAAGCTTTAAATTGATATAAGCATACCTTAAAGTGGTATGAGCTGCCAAAATTCCATATTTTTCGTGAATTCTGATTGTGACGGCAGTAAAAGGGCCTAAAGTTCACCAAACAACTAAATGATATTGACGTTGGGATGAGGGAAATCCATCAAGTCTATGACCTCTGCTAACCATTTAAAAGTAAAAAAAAAATATTCGGGACTAGGATTCATTCATTCTAAACCCAAGTTTGTTCAAAACCCTACTTCAGGACACATTGTCAAGTGTAGAAGCACTTAAAAGCTGAATGAATTATGTTATGAGAAAAATAGCCGATAATTTGCTCATTCTGTTTTAATAGGAAAATATCCCCATTTTGGCAGCTCATGTGACTCAATCAATGCAAATGTGTTCTCTATGGAAGCCGATAGAAGCCTTCTCACAACATATGTCGCTTCTGTTGTGAACTGTAAATAATATTTAGTTGGCGTAAAACTCCCATCAACCAAACTATTTTAAATGAGCAAAATATAGTCTAGAATCAGTGATTTTGTGGGTGAAATGAAAGCTGTTCAAATGTTCAAATGCCAATGTTAATGCCGTTTCTCTTTGCTTACATTTCGTTTTCTGTTTTGATTAGGTATTTTACCCCAAAACATAAATTGTTTATCTAACTACCAGAATGTATTCCCCCTGGCGAATGCCATCAGTATGTACGAGTTGTGTATGCCACCGTCTTCTATGGATATCATTTACACCGCCATGACAGTTCACTATCTCTCAGAAAGGTGAGCTATTAGTAATAAGTGTAAGCATTTATCTTTACAAACTGCTTCAGTGGCTCGCTGGGTCCCTCAGTCAGACATAGGCCTTTTATCGGTGCGTCGAAGGGTCGAACCAGTTTCAGAGCAAATAAAATGGAAACATTTCTGAGTAGGTTTTTCATTCGATCGGCGTATATGTGAAACAGTAATGGTGTGTTTCCACGGACAAGCGTTAACGTGTGCGTTAACGGATGCGATTTAATGGTATGTTTCCACGGACATGCGTTAACGCGTGCGTTGACGGATGCGATTTTCCCCAAAGAATGGGAACTACAGAAATACGCTATAGTGTTTCCATGGTCAGTCCGATAGTTTTTAACGCACGCGTTAACGGACGGAAAATGGAGCTTGTCCCATTTTTAACGCAACGGACGAGGGATTTCGCTAATCATGACGTCATTGAAAGGGTTTTCCGACCCCAATGACCTTTTGCTGTCAGATCGAAATCCACAGAAAACACCGAGTGAGTTTTTTTTACTCGTTTTTACTGACTTATGTTTGTGTTATAAATGGACTTTGTATGAAAAGGCTATGTAGATGTCCACTTATTCACATCCTTTCTCCAAACCGAAAAAAAAATGTTGTAAGGGATATGACCTTGACTTTTGACCGTGACCTTTTGACAGATCGCATGCGTTAACGCAGGTCCGTGGAAACACTTCATCCTATCCGTTAAACAATCGCATCCGTCAACGCACGCGTTAACGCAGGTCCGTGGAAACACACCATAACCTAAAGAATGGGAACTACAGAAATACACTATAGTGTTTACATGGCCAGTCCGATATTTTTTAACGCACGCGGTAACGGACGGAGAATGGAGCTTGTCCCATTTTTAACGCATCGGACGAGGTAACGGACGAGGGATTTCGCCGATCATGACGTCATTGAAGGGGTTTTCCGACCCTGATGACCTTTTGCTGTCAGATCGAAATCCACAGAAAACACCGAGTGAGTTTGTTTACTCATGCATTTTTAGGCCTACTCCTACTGACTATTTGTGTTGTAGATGTATTTTGTATGAAAAAACTATTTAGATGTCCACGTATTCACGTTCTTTTCCTTATGACAGATCGCACTATCGATCGCATGCGTTAACGCAAGTCCGTGGAAACACTTCATCCTATCCGTTAAACAATCGCATCCGTCAACGCACGCGTTAACGCAGGTCCGTGGAAACACACCATAATCAGGTACTCGCCGGGGTCGGGGCTTTCATCCTTCACTGAACCTGGCAACCCCGCCATATAAGTGAAATAATCTTAAGAGCGACGTAAAACACCAACCAATGGTTCTCATATGTATATGCTTCGCTCAACACGTGTGAAATAATTGCTCAGATTTCGCCAGAATGTCGAAGGATTTATTCCAGCAGAGAAAGAGAGACACGGCAACACAGGCCTTCCATGAATGGGTCGCGTCTTTGTATTCCACACAGTCCAAAAACAAATTGGAAGAGTTCTCGCGAAGACCGACTAGCCGAAAGCTGAGAGTTTCCTTCAGGCAAAGAACCCAGTTTCCTGTCCCATTATTCCCAAATAAGAGAAACAAAGGTCAATCAATTGAAATCATATGCACTGATTTTATATGATGTATTTTCAATGAATCCGATTGTCTGAATGATAATTTATACTACTCAGTTTGCATATGGCATGGATAATTTTCATGGAATGGTACCAGTGATCATCTGATATAAATATGTTTTACTCGATTTGTTTTCAAGACCATGTTATCTCAAGGATTCCTTAACGTCCGTAACCACGGATGATCCGGAGGAAGCCGAGTTGTTCCGAAGTCGAGCCGAGTCAGATTGGAACAGTTTTCTGATGTGTCGGGCAAGGGAGTTAAGACCAGGTAAAACTCGTGTTTGATGTCGGTTCGCCACACACGTATAGCTCTCGAACTGCTGACCAGCCCCGATAGCTCAGTTGGTAGAGCGTGCGCTTCAGGGCTCGGAGATCCAGGTTCAAGCCTGGGTCGAGTCAGACCAAAGACTTTAATTGGGGGAGCTGCTGCTGCTTCGCTTGGCGCTCAGTAATAGGAGTAAGCAGCGACTGGTGTCAGTATAATGTGGCCTGGTGAGGGGGCTTGCTGGGTGTCTTCGGCAAGTCATCTCGGTGAGGCAGCACCAAATAAAAGAGCTGTGGAAATCTGCCCTGCCACAAGGAGACGTCTTCATATAACTGAAATACTGTTAAGCAGGACGTAAAACCCAAATCACTCACTCACTCGAACTGCTGATGTGGCAGTTCAGAGATGTGGGTGACAAAGGGTTTCCACCATTCCATATACATCGATGCCGCGGAGCCTTTATGTTTTCGGGTCTTCCGTCCGTTCATCTGTACGTCCGTTCGTTTGTTCGTTCGTTCGTCCGTCTTTCCATCCTTGTCCGTACAATAACTCATGAATGATTCATCCGGTCAACTTTAAACTTGGGATGTGCCTTGACATCGGACAGAGGACGGTTGGGATTGATTTTCAGCAATGTGCGCAATCCAATCTGGCCGCTATCCGTTATATTGGATTATGAGCATGATTTTCTTGTCCAGGCAATAACTTGTGGATGATTCATCCGATGAACTTCAAACTTGGGGTATGCCTTGACATTGGTGTGAGGATGGATGAGGTTGATTTTCTGCAATGTGCGCAGTCCAATATGACCGTTCGTCTGTCCGTCCGTCTTTCCATCCTTGTCCGTACAATAACTCTTGAATGATTCATCCGATCAACTTCAAACTTGGGGTGTGCCTTGCCATTGGACAGAGGACGGTTGGGATTGATTTTCAGCAATGTGCGCAATCCAATCTGGCCGCTATCCGTCATATTGGATTATGAGCATGATTTTCTTGTCCAGGCAATAACTTGTGGATGATTCATCCGATGAACTTCAAACTTGGGGTATGCCTTGACATTGGTGAGAGGATGGATGGGGTTGATTTTCAGCAATGTGCGCAGCCCCATATGGCCGTTCGTCTGTTCGTCTTTCCATCCTTGTCCGTACAATAACTCATGAATGATTCATCCGGTCAACTTCAAACTTGGGGTGTGTGCCTTGACATCGGTGAGAAGACGGTTGGGATTGATTTTCAGCAATGTGCGCAATCCAATATGGCCGCTATCCGTCATATTGGATTATGAGCATGATTTTCTTGTCCGGGCAATAACTTGTGCATGATTCATCCGATGCACTTCAAACTTGAGGTGTGCCTTGACATTGGTGAGAGGATGGCTGGGATTGATTTTCAGCAATGTGCGCAATCTAATATGGCCGCTGTCCGTCATATTGGATTATGAGCATGATTTTCTTGTCCGAGCAATAACTTGTGCATGATTTATCTGATCAACTTCAAACTTGGGGTGTGTCTTGACATTATTGAGAGGACGGTTGGGATTGATTTTCAGCAATCTGCGCAATCCAATATCAAACCTGGGGTGTGCCTTGACATTGAGGAAAGGGCGATTGGGATCAATTTTCAGCCATGTGGCCATTGCCCAATACAATATGGCTGCCATGAAGCATATTAGATTATGAGCAATATTTTATCGGGAGTAAACTTGCGATGGCAGCCATCTTTTAAAATAATTAATGCCAAGAATATCATACATCATCTTTATTGTTTCATTTCTTCTTTATGTCACCTCTCAAACAACACTGCCGGTTCTAATACCCTTATCAATCAGTTCCCCTCCTTCGCGGAGCCATCTCCAGTGATTGCGTGCAATCACTTAATCTCTAGTTTTATGATATGCAACTGAAATTTCTAGTGTATGGCGATGATCGTTATTATAGCGATATTGTCAGACAAATTGTATTGAATTTTATGGATACTAATTTAGGTAACTCTAACTTTTATAACAGGCGGCCATGTTGTTGTTGTGGGTCACGAAGGCAAAAGACGATACGCATTTTATCTATTAATGGACGCAGCCTGGAGAAAATTGTTCTTGTCAAAACGAATTACGAAAGTAAGTTATTTTGTAGTCAGTCCGTTTACTTGCAGACTTGCGGATTCGCATCGTTTTTTTAAGGATGAGAAAAAGGAGGGATACGAAATTTATAAGTGATCTTTGTAGCTCAAGCGATCGGGGATGGTTTCCCCGTCCAACAAAGCCCTTTTATCAATATCTCGCGGGTTCAAATTCTATTTTGTCCAAAGAAATGTTTAAAAAAACCAAGCCCCAACTTCTGGCATATATCATTTTTAGTTTATTTAAGGGGCGTTATTGAGAAATTATGTTTTAAAGTATACCGCTTGGAAGAGTTTGATATGTATTTCATAAAACAAAACAAAAACAGCCACTGTTTCTCCAACACAGCCCTTCCATCGACCGGTCGTGGGTTCGAAACCCACTTACTCCAAAAAAAAATTACAAAATATTTTCGGGTAACCGGATGGAATGGCGTATCCTCCGAAGGTCTCGTGCTTTATCTGGACACAGAGGCAAATTTCCCATACTAAATCGGGGGCCTCCGTGGCTCAGTAGGTAGAGCGTTGGACGATCAAGCCAAACAGCCTTACACCAATGGGTCGCGGGTTCGATTCCCACTCAGTCCAAAACAATTGGAAAATTTTCTGACTGGGTTTCACTCGAACGACCTATGTGGGATGGTTGCCAGTTACCAGCGGAAGGTCGTGGGTTTCCTCCGGGCATAGATCACTGTTTCCTGCCACAATAAACTGGCAACGCCGCCATATAAGTGAAATAATCTTGAGCGCGGCGTAAAACACCAAACAATCAATCAATCCCTTACTAAATGTGTCAACGCCGCCATATATTTTATATAATCATGAGTACATCGTAAAATATAAATCAATCAATCAAACTGAGAATTTTCTTTTGCGTTTTTTAAGAATGTGTTAATTCGAATAAAACAAGAATCGATGAAGGCAGAGTTTCGAAAGCAAGCTGCAATGATCATTAGGGAAATTACTGAATTAGTAAATAAAGTACACTGATGGCCTGGGATTGCCAGTTTTATTGTGGGAGGAAACCGGGCTCTGTGCCCGGAGGAAACACTCGACCTTCCGCTGGTAACTGGCAACCCTGATGACCCGGGATATTCATTTACTAATTCAATGAAGAGAATTGTGTCTTATTTATTTGCTGTGATTGTTCGGAGTTTGGAACCAGCATATCCCACGTCTCTGAGTGTGTCCCTCTGTTTTTCAGGAAGAGTATACAAAAGCATCCTTCACATTTTACCATCGTTCAGTGGATGAATACACTAAACCCTTCGAGGACGAAGACAGTGAGATAAGAAAGGCCGGACTCCAGCTTAAAAAGATATTCACAAGGGAGGTTTTGAAACCGGATTACAGCACCGCTTCTACAGGTATGACGCTTCTCCGTTCGAATGGTCTTGGTGTTCCATCATTGCGTTGGAGATTCTAATTTCAGTTTCTGGACCCTACAGTATGGGTTGCTATGGCACTTACGTGAAAACTTACTCTACGCCGCTTTGTGAAACAGGCCCCTGGTGGCCGTTTCACGAATCCGTCGCACAGTGCGATCTATCGCAGTTGCCATGGCGTCGTATCTTCACTATGGTATCTGGTGGCAATTATGCGTCGTTTGCGATGTGACTGCTTTGCAAAACAAGCCCCTGGTCGTTCATTTTGACGGGGCTTGGTGGTTCGGAGAGCGTCTACTGATTCATGGTTATTTTATTTAAGAAGATTTTCCCTGTTCCCGCGTGTTTTACTGTCTATAACTATATGCCTAACTTGGGCTGTAATTGTACCTTATCTCCATTTCACCCTGTGCGATATTTGTCTATCGCATCAAGTTTCCGATAAATATATTAGATTAATATTTTTTTTATTTCGCTCTTATTCATACATGTTATATCATACTGCAGTTTAAGACTAAGGTGATTGGTTGTCAGGACGAGTGACGTCTGTCTGTCAATACAAACACGTGACACATCAATCAATATAAACCGAAAACGCAGGATATGAATATTTATCCCGCATCAGACAAAATACTTGCATTTGATTGGACGTCATCGATCACGTGGAGACGTGATATTTTTTCGTATCAGGCAGACCGAGTTCGTATCAGGTTACCTAGAGTTACTTGCCCCTGAATACACGCTGCGACAGGGTGTGCACGTCTGCTAAAGTGAGTCGACATAAGTAAAAATACAAACAGAACATATCGATGTGCATGGCTATAGTTTTAGGCGCTGTGGAAACCTTTATCAGAGAATAGCAAGCGTACTTATCCCAAGATCTGATGAATGTAGGTTACCTGGTTATTCTAGTGGCCAGAACTGAGTAGAACTATCGAAGTATCGCCACTATCGCCGCGCGTATCGGCTGAGTTGTAAACACCTTCACTAAGTCAAAAACCATCAACCAGACAAGCGTCGGCTAAGGAAGGGTCTTCAGCGGGATAAATTCGTTACACAGTCTGTGTGTGACCCAATACGGAAATATATATATGGGGTGAGTAAAACCGCATATTTATGCGATTTATGGATTTTACTAACCCCATATATTTCCGTATTGGGTCACACACAGACTGTGTAACTTATAGTATGAGTTTTAGAAATTAAATGTTGGATAGCGAAGTGTTACATGGTGGATTGTCTCAAACTTCGACATGCTTCCTATTCTCGTTTCAGAGGATGAGGTCCAATCGATGGCAGAGAAATATCTGCTAGACGCCCGGCGGTGGACGGAGGATACACTGAGGGAGGGACTTAACACTTCAAGGACCAATCAAAACAAGGACAATCTAATGGACGAATTCTACTCGGAGATTTCGGAAATCGTTCTCCAAAACCCACGGAAATATGCCGAGAATAACATGTTTGCCTTTATACTAATTAGAAAATGTTCAAAGCATGATCAAAATTAACCATATCCATTGTTAAGAGAAACAAAAATAGGCCTATAAGTCTCTTGGTATACCTAACAAACGGTTGGTTATACGCTTTAACTGTGTCCGCGTTACATCAAAGGATATGGTCATTAATAAAATAAGATAAAGAATTCATGGTCAGTAGCATGAGCTGCCAAAATGTTAAGAAAAATAAAAATGTTTATTTAAAGTGACATGAGCTGCCAAACTGTTGAAATTATTGGCTATTTTTCTAAAGACGTATAATTCAGAAGCTTTTTACTGCTTCTAGTCTCGAAAATGTACGATAAAGTATTTATTGTTTTGAACTAACTTTGGCTTTGGATGAATAAATGATCGTCCCGGTTATTTAAATTTTGTTTACTTTCCGAACACGTTTTCGGTTCGTACAGGTCACATACTGAATTGATTTTCCTCATTCTAACGTCAATCATTTAGTTTTTCGATGGCTTTCAAAGCCTCTTACTGTCGTGACGATCAAAAATTATGAAAAAAGTGTGATATTTGGCAACCCATGCCACTTTAACACTTTTTCGGTTCCTCATAACCAATTTTAGCGTCAGTCGTTTAGTTTTGCGATGAACTAAAGACCCTAATAATATTGTCCAGACAATCAGAATTTATACAAGAAGAGCAAATGTTGACATATCACGCCACTTATAGCCTATGTACGTCGTAAGTCAACCCTTCAATCAATATCAAAGAATAAATTGTAAATTTAAAATGCAATTCTCTCGGTGGCATCAACATAATGTGAACTGGGGAGGAGTTTTCTTTTCGTGTTCTGTGCTACTTAAGTCTTAAACGGTGGACCAAATGTGCTATACAGAAGCTGTCGAAATTCGAATCCGGTAGAGCACGAAAATTGTTGAAATTCAAATCCTGCACAGCACAAATGTTGTCAAAATTCGAATCCGGTACAGCACGAAAGCTGTCGAAATTCGAATCCGGGAGAGCACGAAAGCTGTCGCAATTCTATTCTGGTACAGCACGAAAGCTGTCGAAATTCCATTGATGTCTTATGTAGCACTAGGATTATTTCATTATATGGGGGCGTTCCCAGGTTTAGTGGGAGAGGAAACCCTAAATCCTCAAATCTACCACACGCGGCGATCAAGTGAAAATCCAATGAGAAATTCTTCAATTTGATTTGGTCTCAGTGGGATTCGAACTCTAGCATGATTCGTTTTATTGACTTGCCTTCCGGAGATATAGATATAGGAATCCAACTCTGTTCTTAGCTTCGGGGTGTCCAAGTCCACCTCCGGTCAATTTTAACCTTCCTTAGTTTGTTTCCAAAACCTATACCAAACTATTATTTACATAGCTATAAGATGTACTTAGTATTTAGTTCCACATGTATAATCTAATTCACTCAGAAAAACTAGAAGGTTTTGAGACCAAAACTTTGACTGAATGACAGGTTTCTGGATTCTTAGCGACACACATCAGTTTGAACGATTCATAATGGAGTTTATAATGGAGTCAATATTAATTGGGCTTGTAAAAAAAATTTCATTCAACTATGGCTCTAAAATTTTTGGTTTGTAAACTTTGGAATTCTATGAATCCCTGTCTGACGGAGGCCCACAGGAGATCGGACGGGTGTACAGGTGCCAAAACTCTATCAACTCTGAAAATCCTCACCAATAACATGTAATTAAAATTTCGTCAAATTCCACCAAGTGGTTCTGGAGATATCTTGTAGACAAGCAACAACCAATGAAAATATCCGATTCGGAAGCTAACTGAAGATTCGACGGGGGTACAAGCGACAAAACTTGGTCAACTCTCAACGTTCTCACCATTAAGCTGTAATTAAAATTTCGTCAAATTCCGCCAAGTGGTTCTGGAGATATCTTGTAGACAAGCAACAACTAATGAAAATAGCAGATTCTGAGGCTAACTGAAGATCGGACGAGCGTACAGGCGCCAAAACTTGGATCAACACTCAACGTTCTCACCAATAAGCTGTTATTCAAATTTCATCAAATTCCGCCAACTTGTTCTGGAGATATATTGCATACAAACCCTAGTTGACAGACGCCGGACAGCACAACAACAGTAGCCTATGTCCGCCCAACACATGTTGGGAGAGACATAATGATATTTAATAAAGCAGGGGAGACAACCTTTGTCTCTAAATATGGCAATCGAGATCTCGTGCCATTCTACGAGATCTTCAACTCGAGACATGGCTCGAGAGCCGTCGCACTCCATTTTGCGCATAGTTAACTGCAAGAAATCTACTGAGAATTTTTAATCTATATACTATTTATTTCTCTATTCTATTCTGTTCGCAAACATGTAACCCTATCATAATATGCTGCATTGCAGGTTCTTAGGGCAGAAATACTTGTTAAAAATCAAAAATATAATCGGCACTACATCAGCTCTTAAATACATTCTAAAACAAGATGGCAGCGCCCATGGATGTCAAGGCAAAATGTGATATGGACTTCAAGGTATTTCAAGGTATATTATATGTATTAGGAGAGTAGCAATCAATATAACAAAACAGGTTGTCGGCGGCTTAAACGTTACCTACCAGAATTATATCGAATATCTCTCTACACAACCGAGTCAACTATCAGTGTCACGTGTCCTTGTTTACAATTTTAAGGACGTGGACAGCAGTGGTCTCCCTTTGTGTTAAAGCAACATGTCACTCAATCGTTTTAGAGTTGATATCTCAACGAATGGCAGTAGGATCAATCTCTATTTTAGATTGTAAATATGGGCCTTTTTTATGAATGATACGTATTTTTATGTTCAAGTCAAAAATAGCAAACAGGGTCCAATGTTTATTTTTAAAGGCCCATTTCCCGCCGTAGCCTGTTTGACATTTGTTAAGAAAACCCATTTACATGAGCTTACTACCGCTAAAATTAAACATAGCACACATAAAGCATGTCCAATCGGGTTTAGAATGTATAAATGGGATGAAAAACAAACGAAGAATCGAAGCTCAATTACAACAACAGCACCGATCAGTGTCGGTTAACTTAAGTGTTGGATTACCCTCATTCAGGCGTTTTTGTCTGTGGTTTGCACTTGGCAGGCTTTTATAGTCACTCATACTCGATCGTTAGTCTGTATTTCGTAGATAAAGTTCGTAAAATTATACTGTGTCGTTAGATCGCCCACACGACTCAAAACATTAGGGCACTTGTGTACATGCTAAGGTTCGAAGTTGGTTTACATTGCGGGTACCTGAAAAATCTGTTTTTCAATTTCAAATTAAAAATACTAAATGATGCAAAAACTTTCAATTTCTGGTAAAAATATAAAGTTTCTAACTTCATCTGTCTGGGAAAAATACAGAAAACCGTCCACTGCTTTTAATGTAAACAGTCTTCTGGATTTTCGCGGCAAGTGTGCCTTTAAAGTGAACACTTTAGGTAAAATATTCCAGTGACATCAAGTCACCAGACATCTGAGAATAATTAACCATAGCTTCTTGTAGGAAAGTCATAAAAATAAATAAACCATGTTTTCGGACCAGGTAGATATTGTCTTTAAGATGAAGTATATTGTATTTTACCTAAAGTGTTCACTTTAAGTTAACCGATACTGATCGTTGTTGTTGTAATCGAGCTTAGATTCTTTCTTTGTTTCCCCCCTTATTTACTTAGAAAAATGATATTTAATAAATCAGGGGAGACAACTTTTGTTTCTAAATATGGGCCTTTTCCAAGCATTTTTATGAATGGTAGTTATTTTTCTGTTCAAGCGAAAATGAGCAAACAGGGTCCAGTGAAAGGGCCCTGAAAAATTATACAGACTACACTTTTTGTTTCATTTTTAACTTTTGAGACTCACATTTGCTTTTTAACTTTTATGATCGAATACCTTGTACCAACTTTTGATGACGTCACCGACCTGCCTAGTTTTAGCGGTAGAAAGCTCGTGTAAATTAGTTTTCTTAACAAATGCAGGCTACGTCGGCAAGTGGGCCTTTAAGCAACCATTTTCTAAGAAACGTGGTAACAGGCTTTTTAGCTCCTGTGTGCCTCTTGGTGACCTTGACCGTTAAACCAATGTGCGTTATAAACCAATTAACTCGTAAGCCTAAGTATATTGCAATAATATATCCCAATTTTCTAGAAATTTAAAAAAATCTGAAAAGGCTTTTTTTAAAGAAGGCTTTTGAAATCCGATTTGACCTCTCGGTGACCTTGACCCTTGGACCGATCTGCATCAAATTTTGTTCAGATTGAAACGTCAGTGTAGCGAGGATATATCCCAAGTTTCATGAAATTTGAAAGAAATGTTATGTTATAAATGGTAAAAAGTTTCTTGAACTCCCTGTGTGACCTTGACCTTTGAGCCGATGTTCGTCCAAAGTCATTCAGCTAGCAACCTTAGTAGAACGTGATATATCTCAAGTTAAGCGAAACTTAAAACAACGGTTTCTTGTGAAACGTGAAATCAAGCTTTTTAGCTCCTTTGCGACCTCTTGGTGACCTTGACCCTTAAACCAATGGTTGTCATAAGCCAATTAGCTAGTTAGCTTACTATAGTGATAATATATCCCAAGTTTCACGGAATTTCAAACAATGGTTTTATGAAAATAGGGTTAAACAAGCCTTTTAGCCTATGTGTGACCTTTCGACGACCTTGACCCTTGGACCGATCTTCATCAAATTATGTTCAGATTGAAACCTTAGTGTAGCGATGATATATCCCAAGTTTCATGAAATTTGAAAAACTGATTATGTCAAACATGGTAACAAGGTTTTGGGTCCAAAATTTGAACTCCCTTGTGACCTTGACCTTTGGGCCGATGTTCGTCAAAAGTTATTCAGCTCGCAATCTTAGTATAGCGATCACATATCCCAAGTTTCAGATGATTTGAAGCAACCGTTTTCTGAGAAACGTGGTAACAAGCTTTTTAGCCCATGTGTGACAGCTAGGTGACCTTAACCTTTGACCTCATTAGCACATGCGTGAAAATAACTCCCAAGGCCTACATGTCCCACATGTGAAATATGGTAATCAGGTTCCTTTTATAAAAACAAAACGCGGCGGATGAGGATAAAACCAGACAAAACCTTTCAGGGGCTGCTTACAGTCGGAACTCCCTTCGCCTATCTTTGCTCGCTACCGGTCGGCTTTAACACAGTCTGCGCTTTTTATACGGTAAATCACCGTATTTTTGGGCTGAATGAAAATGGCGTCGAAATTAAATGCCAAAATGTTTTACTACAGACGAAAAAATAAAATAAAAATAATCCTAAATTTATTAAATGTTGATATCATTTAGAAAGATTTGTTTATATATTTTATTTAGCCCGGTAAACCACATGTTGTAGACAGAAGCAGTTTTGGTACATAGGGGCCTATCAGGAATCCTTTAATCCTTCAATTATATACCTTATCGAGGCTGAAAGTTAACAAACCGTGTGTTTCGGCCCCTTACATTATCACAGGGACCCTTTTGTGGGGCCCTCGAGAGGATTTGGGAATTGTGCGCTTCACGGCTACCTATTTGGTCACCATATTCAAAATGACCTGCAGTCTATCAGAGGGTATTTCACGCACGTAAATCCCCGAAGTTATCAGACTGGGGATGCTTAATTAAAAATTGCAAGAATAATAATTTGTAAAAATAAAGAAATATGTTTCTATGTTTTATGTACAAAAGGGGGATAACTCTTGGTACATTACACCTTGATTTTTTTAAAGAAATTTTTAAGAAAATAATAGTCAACTTTCCTAGCGAATGTGTTTATAAAAACACTATTATTTATAAATTATATAAATAATTTATGGAAAAAAAACATTGAAAGTCAATTAATAAAATGTCCATTAATCATGATATTCCCTATTGGCATTATCACAGGTCCTCGGACAGCCGTATTAGCCCTCGGACCAATACGCCTATCCTCGTACCAATACGCCTATCCTCGTACCAATACGACTATCCTCGTACCTGTAACAATGCCAATACTTTATAGGGAATATCCTGATTATTAACATTATTAACACCATGAACACAATAACTCAAATAGAAATATCTCTGATATGATATCTTTCTACGTGTTCTAGCTGTCTTGAAGTATCATTTTCTAGATCTAGACCGCTAAGCTGTTTTGGATAAATTTCGTAAGAATATGGACAGCATAAAATTAGTCGTTGAAAGTCATCCAAGAAACGAAAAAAGTTGACGGCTTTGCAGTAGAGATTTGAAAATGAGCCGTTGACTTGAGAAACACATTCATTCTGTAAATAGTACAAATTTCTGTCTAAACATTTTCCAAACAGGAGTTATGCGATTATCACCACATGGTAGTTTTAACGGGTTCTAACAATTTCAGTGTTGGATCCTCCCCATTCAGTACTTTACCGTCCAGTTCCTTCAGTAGTTTTATCAATGGATCACACGAAGTAAATACATCACGGTTCCGATGTAATACCTGAAACAAAGTCATATTGAGACCATTAATGCGTAGACCTATCTTAGGGAGGCGTTGTGAATTGTACACTGGATAATGAATGGATAGATTGAGTGATTGATTGGTGTTTTACGCCGCGCTCAAGATTATTTCACTTATATGGCGACGTTGCCAGTTTTATTGTGGGAGGAAACCGGGCTCTTTGCCAGGAGGAAACCCACGACCTTCCGTTGGTAACTGGCAACCATCCCACATAGGTCGTTCCAGTGAAAACACAGTGAGAAAATTTTCCAATTTTTTAGACTGAGTGGGATTTGAACCCGCGACCCATTGGTCGAAGGCTGTTCGGATTGAGTGTCCACCGCTCTCACTACTGAGCCATGGATGCCCCGATAATGAATGGAGAGCCGAAGTAATGGTGTCACTGCCCACTATCTTGGTTCAGACGGGCTCAGACAAATATCATATCTCTTCTCCATCTAGCTCTTATTAGGCGATTATTTTTTGGGGGGAAGGGGGGGGGGGGGTGATATTTTATACTTTATTGAAATATTGTCTATCACAGAGGGTTTGGGGCTAATATAATGATCCTAACAAAAAAATATCCGGTTATGGCCCTTTTTGTTCATGTCATAAAATAGTCTACTTCAACTGAGTAGTGACTGAATTTTAGAGTGGATTATCCCCCCTAACTCACCCTCCTTGCGTTCTCAATAATTTTATCCAATCCACTGACTTCCCTGTCTGCTTTCAAACAGTTCTCCTGAAGCACCTTCATCTGAAAGACGAGAAATTTAGTCATAAATTGAAATTAAGCTCTCAAAATGAGTGAGTGATTTGGGTTTTACGTCCTGCTCAACAGTATTTCAGTCATATGAAGACGTTGTCTCCTTGTGGCAGGGCGGATTTCCACTGCTCTTTTATTTGGTGCTGCCTCACCGAGAGGATCTGCCGAAGACAACCAGCAAGCCCCCTCACCCAGCCACATTATACTGACACCGGGCCAACCAGTCGCTGCTCTAACTCCTATTGCTGAGCGCCAAGCGAAGCAGCAACAGCTCCCACTGTTAAAGTCTTTGGTCTGACTCGACCCAGGCTTGAACCTGGATCTCCCACCCCTGAAGCGGACGCTCTACCAACTGAGCTATCGGGCCCTCACAATGAAGCCTGGCCACTCTTTGAAGCTACTTTCATTGAAATGAGTGTCAAAAAGTTAAATATTCCATCTTTTCCCAGTTAAAAATAATCAAAACAGCCAGTCAAGCTTGGTTCAACATCTCCCTCTCAGAATTTTGACAAGTGGATGCTTAGCTGGTTAACCCGTGGTTAGAGTCCTAATTACCAGGGGGCGGTTTCTCAAAACATTTACGGCTGACGCAAGTCCAATGCAAGGCCTGTCATGGCAACATTACGTTACGACCAGGTGCAACGTAACGACGGGCGTAGCTGTGTTGAGAAACAGCCAGTAATTATACTTTTTGAAAATATCGAACTTCAATTTTCTCTTACCTGCAAAAAATGATCGAAACAGTCTGTCAAAACTACTGTGTCACATTCACATAATAGGCCGTACGCTGAGCTCTGTATCGTTCAAGTTCGTTCCCACTTTTGAGATTCTAAGCAATAACCGTTGACATTGTTAAATCGATTGGAGAAGCACTTCCAAAAAAATTATTAACTAAAATTTTACAGGCGATTTTTTTAAATATTGGTTTAATTACCGAACATTTTTCTTGTCTGAGCACTCCTTTGTTTGCTGGGGGTAAGGCATAATATCACTGCGTGTTTACCATAAATGGGCATTAGGTCGTCACGTGATGTCAATATTATTATCGATAAAGATGGCCGGCGACGTAGTCTCCGGAGGAGAAAAACTAGTTTGCTATCCGCATTTTTCCGATATTGACGATTCAGATGAGATTCTCCCGTTTACCGTAATAAGGTGGAAAACATTTCTGTCTACGGGTCAACAGTGCCTAGAGCTAGATGGTCCTTAACGAGCATGTGCTTCAGCTTTTCGAGATTTATTGGATTCTGATTTTGAACCCGTTGACGTTGTTGACATCCCATCCATAATGCCTGCTACTATCGTTTCACAAATAAAAGGAGACTGAAGCAATCCGAAAAGAAAGGACTCCTGGACATTCACGATGTCGAAGCTGGTCAGTTTTCAGGACTTTCGTCCATAAAACCACGGGTAACAAGAGGCCAAGAAAGGGGCAACCGAACAGGACTAGTGTAGTAGAACTGGGAGGGCCCCTCCAGACCCTCAGCTCTCTGGTGCTCACGTGACGCCCCCCAACCTAGGATGACAGACTGATTTTGGACCCACAACTTGAAGGACGCATAAACAACCTGGTAGAATCAGCTAAGCAGGTAAGCCAATTCTACTATATTGGCGTCGCCGGTAGGATGGTATCGCGGGTTACCTGCGAGTTTATAATCCTTTTGGCATCAAAATTCATCAGTTTCGTTTCATTTTCATTCAAGTTTCTTAGAAGTTTCGGCCCAAAAGTAAAGTGATTTTTTAGCTTCGCTAGTTGACTGGGGACCCTGGCTTCAGGGCCTCCGGTTTCTCGGAGGAATTCTCCGGATATTTTTCGTGATTTACGAATAATTGGGGATTTTATCGTGTTGTGTACCGATCGCGAGGGACACTGACAGCGTGTTTGTCACGGTGTATAAACTTCGCGATTGATCCGGTCGATCGACGGGTTTGTTTTTTTCCCTCGTTTAAAGCGCGGGAAAATTTGTCCCCTCCACGAGGTAGTGTGGACGCCATTTTGTTTCGCGACTATAAATTTCGCGATTTTGTCATAAATAACCATTTTTCTGAATAAAACTGTATTGTATTTTAACGGGATTTGTTTCATTGTATTTCGCGGCTAAGTGTATATAATTTTGTTGGGTTTTTCCGCTGTCTGAAAGTTGACGGTGGGCTGACCTTGGACTTAGCTTATTTTTCGGAAATATTTTTTTTGTTTTTTGTTCTCCCTTACCAGGGGGGGTTTCATGTTGGGAAATAAATTCTTCCTGACAGTAGATTTGTTTCTTTCGGGGAGTAATAATTCTCGGAGTTTAAAGTGTAGAATTCTATGCTGGGAGATAAATTCTTCTGAGCAGTGGATTTGTTTCTCTCTGCCTGTGTAGTTATTTCTCGTAGTCTGCCATTTCACGCGGGGAGATAATTTTGTCCGTGTGGAGTGTTGGTTTCTCGTGGGCTATTTCCTTCGAGTTGTATGTTTCTGCAATCTGGGTTTCTCCTGGGTTGTGTGGAAATTTCTCAGGGTTTCTTAGTCTGCCATTTCACGCGGGGAACTAATTTTGTCCGTGTGGAGGATTACTTTCTTCCCAGCTATTTCTTTCAAATTGCATGTTTCTGCAATTTGGGTTTCTCTCAGGCTTTGCAGTGGTTCTCGGTATTTTTTGGTCTGGGTTTTCACGCGGGGAAATAAATTTTTCCGTGTGGGGGATTGGTTTCTCCCTGGTGGTTTCCTACCTGTTATATATTTTGCAGACTGAGGGTGGGTCGGCTCACCTCGGATTACCAATAAAAACAATAAAACTTCAACCATCACTTCTTCATCACTGCAATCCACAAAGGGTGGTTTGGTGGTGTGTCTTGTGTCTTTCTTTCCCTCGAGTGGGGCATTCACTCGGGTACAATATATATCTGGGAATACAATATTTCGCTGGGGGGTCCGCTAGTATTTGGACCCGCATAGCGATATTTGGGGTGGGAATTGTATAGGGATTCAGGGTAACCATGATTTCAATTAATTTTTGTGGGGTGGAGGAACTTCAGTCTCTGCCCGGAATTGGACCCAAGGTCGCTGGGGCTATAATTCAGCGACGTGCTCGTCTGGGGAACCTGACCCCGGACGACCTCGAGGACATACCTCACCTGACCGTCCAGCAGGATTTATTGAGTTTACTTGATTTCTCGCCTAATTTGGGGGAGGAGGAGAGAAAACCTGGAAGGCAATCCCCATCCCCTCGCCACCCACGGGATTCCATGGAACCACCATCTACTAGGAACTCACCGCATAAATTAAGGGAGGACGGGGAAGCTACATCGGAGGGACAGTCAGGACAGCACCTCTCTTCCGTGGAATTGGAGAGAAATGTGGATGCCTTGATTCGTCGTCAAACTTCTCCGCTTAATTGCCCCCCGGAGGGGCGCACCAGCCCAGAACGAGGGCGAACCTTCAGACGTAGGGCGACTGGCAACCAAGGACAGCTACAGCCTGGGGCGCCTTCTTACCGGGGCCCCTGGCAACCGGAGTCTTCACTGGACCAGGACCCCTCTTATTGGACCCCCATGGATGCAGGGAGGATCCCCCAGCCTACCCCCGAGATCAGTGGAGTCACCCGGGGATGCCATATTCAGGACATCAACATACAGGATATCCACAGTATGGGACGGGCATCGAAACCTATGAAGAGAAACCTATGGGGAAGGATACTCAGCATATTTGGACCCCTATGGAGGCCCACAAGGCCCCAGGACATTCAAGGCCCAGCGGGGGGAACCCCCCTATTAAAGGACACCCAAGACGTAGGGGCAGCCCATCACCGACCAGGAGGACCCGACCCGGATCCCCAAGTTTAGGATCGGAACCAGGACGCCCACAATCTATCCCCAAGACTCTGTTCTTTGACGGTTCTTCCAGTTGGCGAGCCTTCAGGGCGAAGTTTTCTCGTTACGCCAAAGCATGCAAGTGGAGCGATCGCCAGTGCAAAGACCACCTCTGTTGGTGTCTAGAGGGAAAGGCAAGCGACCTGTACGCCATTCTCCTGGAAAGAGACCCGGGGATGGAGTATGACACCCTACTTACTAAACTGGAGCGGCGCTTTGGATATCGGGACCTACCAGAAACGGCCGAAGTACAGTTCCATCTAGCCAAGCAAAAACCCGAGGAAGCCCTGGAGGACTGGGCCGACCGGCTGCTGTCATTGTCTACTCTGGCCTTCCAAGACCTCCCCGATGCCCACGTACAGCGCCAAACTGTAATGCGATTCTGCCAGGGATGCATCGACAAAGAAGCCGGACAGAGCGCGGCTAACTCAAGACCTTCGTCGATGGATGAGGCCATTGACCGGATCCGTTGGTTCAAACATACCTCTCAAGCGATATATGGCCGGCAACCTAGGAGGGAGCTCAGGTACACAAGCCCGGAGCGCGTGGATACTCAAATACGTGTTCGAGCCACCAGCCCTGTATCTACCAGACAAGAAAGGTTTGTCGTAAACGCCGGACAACAGTCCAGTCCCGAAGGGAAGTTTCAGGAATTGTCGCAGAGGGTGGAGCAAGTCACTACGGAGCTTGGAAGACAATCCAGCCGAATTGATGAGATGTCCGCCCAGTTGACCGAAGTAACTAAACTGCTGAGGGACCGCCGGTCTGAGGGACGTTCTCCATCACCCAATCCTGGAGGAAGAGGCCAATGTTACTCCTGCGGTTCGTTTTCGCATTTTAAAAGAGAATGCCCCGAAAACTCCCCTCGGACCCAGCGGAGGGTTTCCTTCAGAGACCAGACACCACCTAGACAGCCCAGTTTTAGGCGAGGCGAGTCACCTACCCGGCCCCCACCAACATCACCTAGGAACACCAGTGCCCCCACTACCGGGGACCGACCAGTGGAGAGTCGAACCCGGAATGTCCGGTTGGGCCCCGGTGGGGCCACAGATACTGAATTGTCCGAGCCGGGGAAGTTCGCTGTAAGACAAATGCGTGGGGACTCCACGTTGAAGGTTCCAGTCTCAGTTCACGGGAAGGAAATACAAGGCGTTCTGGATACAGCGGCAGAGGTGACCATTCTCTCGGATCGAGTATTTGATGAATTGGAGGACAAGCCTACAGTTCTACAAGAGGTCAGCATGCGAGCAGCCGGCAGAGGTATGACGATGCCTGCGAAGGTGGTGGGCCCCATTGACATTGAATTCGGAGGTGTAAAGTTTTCTGAGCCGATCCATGTGGCTCCGATCGACGATGATCTTCTGTTAGGTCTGGACCTACTCCGGAGATCGGGGGCGCGCATTGACCTGAGTGAGGGTAGCCTGGAACTCAAGGGGGCCACAGTACCTTTGAACCCTCAGGAAAACCCGAAACCTAAAGTCTGCAAGGTGACTCTCCCAAAGCGTGTGGTGATTCTTCCGAATTCCATTATACAGGTGGAGTGTGACACGGCCTGTCAGTCTAGGGATTACATCGTGGAACCACTTCCTGATCTAGACGTCATGGTCCCCCGCACCGTACAAGGCCCCAAGACCCCACCTGTCCTTAGCTTATTTAACCTGTCCGACAGAAGAGTGGTTCTCCAACCGAAGATGCAAATCGGCACCGTGGAAGAAACCCCAGAAGAATTCTCCGGCTCCAAGCTGGTGGCCCAATGCGTTAAGGACGGCGAGGACCAGACATGGAAGCCTGTGGAACCCACCAACACCCCAAACGTCCCAACGCACCTCACGGACTTAATGGAGAGGTCATCCAAGCATCTGACCTCCGAAGAAGCCCCAATACTGAGCCAGCTGCTGTGTGAGTACTCAGATGTATTTGCACGGGACGAGTTCGATTTGGGAAACTTCCAGGCTATCGCCCACTCCATCGATACAGGGGACGCCAAGCCCATCAAGCAGAGGATGCGAAGGACCCCAGCTAATTTTGTGAACGAGGAGGAGGCGCACCTTCAGAAGATGTTGAGCGCCGGTGTGATTCAGCCTTCGTCCTCAGAGTGGTCTTCTGCCCCGGTGCTGATTCGAAAAAGGGATGGAGGAGTTCGATGGTGCCTCGACTACAGAGCGCTGAATAATGTGACCAAGAAGGATGTCTTCCCGCTACCCCTCGTAGAAGACTGCTTGGATACCCTGGCGGGGAACGAATGGTTCTCCAAATTGGACGCCAACTCTGCCTACTGGCAGGTACAAATTGAACTGGAGGACCGCCCCAAGACCGCCTTCACCACTCGACATGGGTTGTTCGAATTTACTCGGATGAGTTTTGGGCTGTGCAATGCTCCTGCCACTTATGCACGCGTGGCCAACCTGGTGCTTAGAGGTCTTCAGTGGAACACAGTTCTCGCATTCCTGGACGACGCCTTGGTCTTGGGCCGGGATTTTGAAACTCACACCAATAACCTTCGACAAGTGTTGCAGCGCTTTAGGGAGTATGGACTCAAACTGAAGCCCAAGAAATGCGAACTGTTCCAGAAAAAGGTTGAATTTCTGGGCCGCGCAGTCAGTAAGGAGGGGTTAGAGCTGGGCAGGGAACATGTGTCGGTGGTGGACGACTGGCCCATCCCTACCAAGACAAGGGAAGTAGAGAGATTCCTGGGATTCGCCAACTACCACCGCTCGTTCATCAAGGATTACGCTGGACAGGCGGTGCCCCTGTACAGCATCACAGGAAAGAAACCTTTTCATTGGGGCGAGGAGCAACAGGCAGCGTTCGATAACCTTAAACGAGCTCTCACCTCGACGCCGGTGCTTGCCCTCCCCAACCACGTGGATCCCTACATCCTGGACACAGATGCCTCACAAGAAGCCATTGGGGCAGAGCTCATTCAGATCCAGGAGGGAGTGGAACGTGTGGTGGCCTATGGAAGCTTCTCCCTAACACCGGAACAACGCAGATATTGTACAACACGGCAGGAGTTGCTAGCAGTTGTCCGTTTCACACGTCAGTTCAGGCATTATCTTCTGGGTCGTCATTTCACCATTCGTACTGATCACCACAGCCTCCTGTGGTTACTCAACTTTAAAGAGCCGACGGGACAGCTGGCCAGATGGCTAGAGGAACTCAGCCAGTTTGACATGACAGTACAGCACCGACCGGGGCGGAAACATGTTAATGCCGATAGCCTGTCCCGGATGGAAGTGGGGGGCCCATGCAGGGAATTCAACTGGGATCAACCTTTGGAAGAACTGCCTTGTGGGGGTTGCCATTACTGTCACCGGGCGCATCAGAACTGGTCAGGATTCACCCAGGACATCGACGATGCGGTTCCCCTAGCCCATTCCCCACCGAGTGGAACTCGCCAAGACGACCCGCAGGCGCGTGTGATTAGGCGCAATAATGAAGTCCCTGGAGGGTTGGGGCTGTCCACCTACTCTGGGGAAGAATTAGCCGCTGAGCAACAAAGGGACCCGGATCTAGCCGCCGTACTGGAATACCTGGATAACGGGAAAAATCCCACGGAGGCAGACCTACTCCTCAGCAGCCCAGCCGCCAAGTCATATTGGACTAACCGGGATATCCTTGAGAAAGACGTCCAGGGGGTTCTCTGGCAGAAAGCTGGCAAGCAGGATGGACAGAGACGACTCCTGGTTCCCACCTCCCGCAGGCGAGAAGTGTTTGAATTGTGCCACGAAATTCCTCTTTCTGGACACCAGGGCCGGGATCGGACAATTGCCAAGGTCAAGGAAAAATACTATTGGTACCACCTCTCCCAGGATATCACATCCTGGATAGTGAGCTGCGCAGTATGCAACCGCAACAAAAAAACAAGTCGTCTGCCTAGAGGACGCCTTACCCAATACCATGTGGGGGCCCCATTGGAGCGGGTCCACTTGGACTTCCTGGGTCCGCTACCTCGGACCTCCGCAGGAAATGAGTACGTGTTGGTCATGGTGGATCAATTTACCAAGTGGGTAGAGTGTGTTGCCCTTCCATGTCAAACAGCAGAAGTCACGGCTAAGGCTGCGGTGGATACATTCTTCAGTCGCTTCGGGGTTCCGATGGAAATATTCACGGACCAAGGTAGGAATTTCGAGAGTGAGTTATTCAAAGCCCTGTGTCATAGCCTAGGCATCCATAAAGCCAGGACCACCCCTTATAGGCCCTCTTCCAATGGACAAGTGGAAAGGTTCAACCGAACTATAATGGACGCAGTGAGGTGTTTCGTGAAGAAGCAAAATGGCTGGGATCAGTACCTCCAACAGCTGACATCTGCCCTAAGGTCCTCCATAAATCGCAGCACGGGGTTCACCCCAAATAAACTCATGCTGGGGCGAGAGGTGGCCCAGCCGGCTGACTGGGTATTCCGCCCCCCTCAGACTGAGGAAACCCATCCAGACGAATTTGTGGCTAACCTGCAGGAAATGACTAGGATGGCTCACGACCAGGCAAGGACGACCCTCCACGCCAACCAGAAGTATATGAAAAAGACCTATGACATGCGTGCTCGGGAATCCACCTACACTGTCGGAGATGCCGTATACATCCTGGATACAGCAACTATCAAGGGCCAATGCCGGAAATTGACAGCTCCTTGGAAGGGCCCCGGAGTCATTGAGGAAGTGTTTACCCCGCTTCTGTATAGGGTGAGGACGCAATCGACGTCGACGGTTATGAACCACGACCGCCTGAAATTGTGCCGCGACGCCGAGCTGCCGCGCTGGGTGATTCGGTTTCGAGGACGATTAGCAGACTCCCGGACGGAGAATTCGCCACCGACAGGCCCCAAGTATTGTGTGTGTCACCAGCCGGACGATGGTAGAGCAATGGTCAAATGCGATTCCTGCGAAGATTGGTTCCACGTGGATTGCGTCGGCTTGAACCGCGCCCGGGCGAAGAACCTTCCGGCGTTTCAGTGTCCCTCGTGTATGGGTAGGGGTAACGAAGGGGACCCAGTGTAGTATGTGTATGGGGTTGGGTTAGCACGGGATTTGTGGCGGGATGGGGTATGTATGTCAAACTTATGGGTGGGTTCTTTGTTTCTTTTTCAGGATGAACAGGAAACGATTTTGGAAGCCGGCGGGGCGGGGGACCACCTTGGAGTTGGAGGGAGGTGGGTGTGACTCTAGACGCATCCCCGGGAGGTGGACTTCCTCGGAGGGCGAGTCTGACCTTCCCCAGTCAGATGAGAGTGAGGAGGTGGAGGAGAGTGCGGGGGAGCCCCCGCACCCCTCCAAGATGGAGGAGAGTGAGAAGGTGGAAGAGAGTGAAGAGGTGGAGAGTGCGGGGGAGCCCCTGCACCCCTCCAAGGTGGAGGAGAGTGAGGACGTGGAGGAGAGTGTGGGGGAGCCCCCAAACCCCTCCAAGGTGGAGGTTCCACCCAAGGTGGAAGGCGGCGGGGAAGGGGCAGGTCCTTCCCGCGCTGAGATTGGGGGGCAGGTTGGGGGGGCGCAAGCCCCGCTCAGAGAGGCAGTGAGGGTGGTTGCCGGGGAGGCTCGTAGACCTCCCCAGGCTGGGGTGGTAAATCGCCAGAGGTCGAGGCAGTCCCGGGAGAGCCGGTGTCCTCTTCCCGACTGTACCTTCAGTACACGTAAACTGAGGGTGCATGTCGAGGGGAGGCACTTGCCCAGTTGCTTCCGGGAGTCTCTCGGCGGGGGCGTTGCCGTGTGTACTAGGCGGGCTCAGGCCTTGGGGGCCCTGGCCCGGAACTTGGTAGGGTCCCCGGATTTAGAGGTTCTCTTAGAGAGACTTAATACGTCGGGGAGACTCCCCGCAGGGGTCACAGTGACAAGTGCCGCCCAGGACAACTTCCGGGCGATGGAGAGATTTTGGGGTCTCCCCCACACCCCCACATACTCCCTCAAACCCCTCCCTTCTGTAGCGGGACTAGTACACTGGAGGGTGGTTTCCCTCCTTCTGTCCCTGCTATCCCCGACCCTACGGGCTGAGTTCGCCCGTTGGTACCAGTGATCCCCTGGTACCGGCCCTTTTTTACCCCTAATGGATGGTGGCCCCATTTTGACGATCACTCCCTTTTTTGATAATCACCCCATTTTGACGATCACCTCCCTTTTTTGATAATCACCCCATTTTGACAATTACCCCCCCCCCCCCCTTTTTGATAATTACCCTTTTGATGATCCCCGTTGTAATAATTAACCTTCTGCCTATTCCCCATTTTGACGATTACCCCCCCTTTTGATAATCATTGTATTTTGACGTTCTCCCTGTTGGTTGGTTTTCGTATGTTGATAGTTTGTATTGTGAATTTGCTGATTTAACCCTTTTGCTGATTTACCCCTTTTGGGGACCTCCCGTTTTTATGACTTCCCTCAGGGACCACACCAGTACTGTGACGGTTTACCTTTAGCTGATTTTCACCTGTGTTCACACCCCCCCCCCCCCCCCCCCCCCGTACAACCAAGCCACCATCCGAGACCGTGGAAATAGTTCCTGTCCTTCCCTTAGCTTCCCCCCTCCCATTGTCCCCTCATTGACCAAGGTCCTTTGGGAGAAAACAGGGGGGAGTGTAGTAGAACTGGGAGGGCCCCTCCAGACCCTCAGCTCTCTGATGCTCACGTGACGCCCCCCAACCTAGGATGACAGACTGATTTTGGACCCACAACTTGAAGGACGCATAAACAACCTGGTAGAATCAGCTAAGCAGGTAAGCCAATTCTACTATACTAGCTACATGTATGTACTTCCCAATATCTTCCAAATGTCTGCATTATATGCAAGGAATTTCCAAAGGAAAAACACCACAAACTTTGACAGCAGGTTAGTAATAGTAATACTCCAATATTTTTAACAGCACAACGATAATCATAATGTTAGGTTGCTAAGGCCAAAATTATAATTTATAGTAGAAGAATGCAAACTACTTCGAAGTAAAATTGCTCGACCTCTGACCCAAAGGCCAGTCATTGCTTACAAGTTACATTTACAAAAAGAACAAGTGTTTGAAAGATATACTGGTCAGGGCTAAACTACCCTGTCTATCTTCTACCTAGGTTTTTTTCCTCCATGGTTATTTTCCTCCATGGTTATTTTAGAAAAGAAGATTTTCCCTGTGCCCATGTGTTTAAGTGTTCATAAAAATGTACATGACCTATAATATAGGCCGTAAGCTGAATGCTGTACCGTTCAGGGATATTGTTTGATGTAATTGCTTCGTTACAACTTGCCTTGTAGCTACATGACTACATGCCTTTATGCAGTTCTGGGCAGAATACTTTCCGTCAGTGTACCCTGTTGTCATTTAGTATATTTCTGTGTACTGTAGAATGCCTACAACTTACATGTACAGTGTAACTTTACATGTAGGCCTAACTCGAACAAAAGGAATGCACCCACCTTAACAGTTAACAGTAATAGGGGTCTTTAATTATTTTTTGAGGGGTAAATTTCGACAATACATGTGACATATTTTTGGATTTTTGTAGTACACATGTACTTCTTGCAATTTCAGGTAAACTTTTGGAAGCAGCTGAACTAAAGGCTGATGAGTCCATATTGCTTGATATTCGTGGTAAAGATTGTGTTGCGATTGAAGTGAAATACCACTCTACATGTACATGTTATTACAATTATCCTCGATCATCGATGTCTAAAGTTTCGGAGAGAAGAACATGACGAAAAACAGTAAGCAACTAATCTTAGTTTTAGTAATAACTTAATAAAGAATAAATGTCATCCCATATGTTCAATCTCAGTAATTCTACCACAATACATGAGTTTTGGCAGCTCACATCCCTTTAAAGGGGCATAAGCTGCCAAAATGTTGATACTTTTTAATGAAAACAAAATTCGGCTGTTATCTGCTTTTCTTATCAAGAAGTACAATTCATAAACTTGTTAGCACTACTAGTATCTTACAAGTCTCGAAAATGTATGTTAATGTAGTCTTAGAGGCCTAGAAAGAATGAATGATGTTGATTAAATAAATAATTGAATATTTATCCAATAACTCTTGGTTAATGTATAAAATCATATTTGATAAGAGCTTTGCTGGATTTGAATGACCATCCCAGCTGAAAATAAAAATAATATAGCTACATGTTGGCATTTCTTGCCTTGAATGGGATCAAATCTCCTGTTTGATTGTTGAATTCTTTGTAGGTCAAAACAATCATCTTGTCCAGCTGATCTTCATATATTGAAGCAAGGATCTTGTTGATTGAATTTTTCATTTATTTTTTGCAGAAATGACAAGAAGGAACACAAGAAGTCCTATGCCATTTTTATATGACTCTATTATAAGGCAAAGAATTATATGGAAGGCACTGAATTAAAAATTACTTGGATGACAAAGCCTCCTGCCCCAGACCACCTGTTGAAAGCTGTTAACTGTAGTTGTCAAAAGGGGTGCTCAACAAAAAGATGTTCTTGTACAGCAGCACATATATCATGTACAGAACTTTGCAAGTGTTTCACTTTAAACTGTGAAAACACTTAACAAACCGAGGAAGAAAATATCGTAGAGGATGGCGACAGTGATTAATTTTGTTGGATATGTTTGAAATTTATTCTTCATGTGTTTGAAGGGCACCTGGACTCTCAATATACATGTGACTTTAAATAGAAGTATTATTTATGCCTAACAGTTAAGTGTGTCAGAACCTTAAGATACTCAATAAGATACTCATTAAGATACTTGATACTAACTTACAGACTTTTAGACAACATTAACTCTTGTAATTAATTTGCTAGTATTTTCTTTTGCTTATTCACTTCATTTTAATACAAGCTGAATATTATTTATTTTCACCCATTAATATAAATATACTTTACAACAACCTAGGATAAATATTGACATACTTAGCTATGCTATTATTGAAATGTTGATATCAACATTAATATTTGTTTCCTTTTGCCAGCTAGGGCATTTCAACGTGTGGAAAAAATCTCATCAAATATATCTCTCTTTGTGATCATAATATTAGGTCTTTTGTCTAATTAATTTATATGGTGTATATACCACGGAAAATACGTTAAGAAAATTATATGTAATATGGATGGCACCTTGATTGTTTCGATCTTAAAATTATTATAGAGCGATTGAGAACATAAAACAGAATACCAGTATATATAAATGTACTATTATAATTTAATTTATGTTCTGATGTTCGAACTCTCATTTGGCTTAATAATGAGGCTGTCATCCCATTACATGTTTCTTTCTTTGTGACCAAAAATAATGAATAGGTTTGACAGATAGTACTTTGTTTGTTTTGAAATTTATGTACTATACATGTACATTGTGTGATGTTTTTCACTTTCAATCAAGATTAAATCACTTACATGGCAATTTTCCAGATATTGGGTCTTGAAGGGGGAAGGGGTTTGACAGACTCATTGCTCAAAGAAACCCCTGAGTACCTGCTGGCAGTTCCACATACTTCTGAGAACCGACTCAGATTTTTTTTCTTAAATTTTGAGTATCCAGTGAGAATCGAACCATCAACGCATGGGTGAGAAGGTTTGTGTCAGCATGTGAAACAATGTAAAAAAGAGTGAGCCTTCGAGGCCTGTAAGTCCATAGAACGTGATGAGCTAAAATCTAATATTAAAGTTGCATTTTTGTAAGGAATAATATTATAATTTTAATAATACTATCTGTCAAAACTATGCACCACATTTTGACGGATTGTTTAAATTGTGACCTTAACTGGCCTCCGTATAAGCGATGTCTTTGAGCAATAAGTAGGTCATCATTAAAAGTCTTCAAAAACCGCTTGTAAAATCTTCAATCTTCATTATTATAACGAATCAAAGTAATTATTACTTTCTAGAAGGCGGGTGCTGATTAATTTACTCGAAATTTTGGTTGTTTTTACAGGATTAAAAAAAAAACACGATCTTTTGCGCGCAAGGTTTTTGGCCAAATCACACATTTAGACAAACAAATCTTGCCTGCGCTTAAGTAAATAATTACTTTTTTCGTCCTCTGTATCTAGAAAACGCCGGGAATTTCGAGGTTAATAATTTTTTTCAGATATATACAGGTAATATCTTATGTAATTATGTCGAAGGATTGTAGAATCTCAAATTTCGGAACGAAACATGCTTTATAAGCGTCTTTCAGAGTTCGGCGTACGGCCTATAAGTTTGTTTTATTTTGTGACAAAAAAATAGAGTATATGGTCTTTTAAAATCTTACCCTTCTCGTGGCTTTTTCATTTAATTGGTCGATCTGTTTATTTTTCTCACTAAGCTGCTCTTTTAAAATATAAATCTGAAAACAGAAAAAAAAACATTAGACAACTTTAACCACAACTATAACATTCTAGACATGAAAATCTGACAACATATTGATTGATGTTTAACGCTGCACTCAAAATTATTTCACTTTTATGACGGTGTCACCAGGTTTATTGAGGGGATGACTCTTTGCCGGAGGACTGACTGATTTTCCAAGAAAGTGTAATCCCAAAAATAACTGATTGTCATTTTACGCTGCAATCAAGATTATTTGATTTATATTGTGGTGTCGCCAGGTTTATTGACGGGAAAATTCTATTTGCCTGAGAAAATCTCCGATCTTCGGCCAGTACCTGTCAACTCTCCCACTGGTGGAATGATTTTAACCCCAAGATTGGGTTGATTATTGATCCATATTACGTACTATATTACAATAGATTTCACAGACGACTAATTTAAGGAAGGCTGCGGAGGCCAGTTGCCTTTGATGCCTACCTAATGCCACCAAGGTCAAAATCACCTAAAAATGGCTGCCCAAAATGATCCCGAATTCAAAGCCTGATTTCGGAAGTCCTTACATTTTTTTGTAGATGTAGGGTTTCCTTGTAGAATCTACTCTCTACGGCGGCTAGCGAGTCGACAGGGGCAGACTCGGCTACGTTGTCCTCTAACTTCGCTAAAAGATCTTCTTGCTGTGTGACGAGAACATCCTTTTCGCTGGTCAGTTGATTGATCGTACATCTCTCTTTGTCTAACTGCTCCTTCAAACACTGTTTATATCAACATATACACAAAATCAATGCCTTGCAGTCATGTATATTTATTTTTGGGAAAATAAAGTCACACTGGCAAAGAATAATCTTTTTTACCAAAAAACTACAACATAGTTTCCAGAAATACTTTTGTGGAGCCCAGATGACAGATAGTTGACAACTTGACATGGAGGTTAAATACCATAGCTTATATAAACGTAACAAATTATCATTGTACCGTTTTACTGTGCGGTTGATAGATAGATCGATTGACATTTTACACCACAGTCAAGTGAGTGAGTGGGTCATCACCCTAAAGGCACATAAATTCTTTTTTAATTTTACTCTCAACTGTGATTTATCAAAACCTGCAACGCAACAATGGAAGGTCAGCGTTGGGTTCATAAACTACCCCTCAACAAACTGAGCCACCATAAGATTCATTGATTGATGTTTTAATTCATGCTGTACTCAAGATTATTTCACTTAGCTGGTGACATTGCCAGGTTTAGTGGGGGAAGAGACCAGGTTCTTTGGCGGGAACTTTAATTCACATGTAAAGGCTTGAGAGCCGCAAAAAGCATCAATCAATGAATCAAACTTGGGAGGCTAATATACCATTTGCCAGTTTTGTGTGCAACAATGACACGAGGATGCACCTATCTTAGACCGGACAAGGCAAGTGTCATTTAGACTGTCACATTCAGTTCAAGATTTATTTGTATTACTAGATTCGTTCAGATAAAAACTGTCAAAATATCGGTTTTCCTATCTAAAATCTGTTATTTGCAGGTAATTGGCAAATCCTCTATGTGGGGAGGAAACCTGGCTCTGTATTCGGAGACAAGCCCCCCCCCCCCCCCCCCCCCCCCCTCCCCCACCCACCAAGCTACTTGCTTGCACCAACAAAGCTTAACGGCATAAGCAAATAATAGGAATAAAATATACCATATATAAATATATTCTAGAGATTAGATCATTACTCATAACAATTAAATAATGTAAGCGAAAAAAAGTTTCATTGAAGTTATTTTTCGAGCGGACAAAAAAATGACGAATGCTTTAAAAGTTACGATTGGTCTTTGGTTTAACATTCGCTTGACTGCTTTATTCCACTTACTTCTAATTCTTTATCTCTGGAATTGATGTTTTTCCACATCTGTGAAACCTCATCAGTTTTCAGGTCACTAAAGTCAACAAAACAGGTACAAATTAATGCTACATGTGTGCCAAAATTAGGTTGATTGATTAATGCTTAGACTCAAACAAGATTATCTCACTCAAATGGCGTTGCCAGGATTAGTCAGAGGAAACTGGGCTATTTGTTCAAAGCAAATTGCGAAACTTTATCATAATTGGGCGAACACGCCATAAGTTGACGGACAGCGTGCATTCATCCAGGATACAAAAAAATAGGGTGTCCAAAATAGCTATTTTTTAACATTCTCCAGAAAATTGGGTGTCCATTGTGACCTAGTTTTGTATGTTGACCATGTTAAATGGCTGGATTATTGGATGACCAAATGAGATGAATTTTCACCACAGGGTGTCCAAAAGACACATGGACACCCCTCTTGATGAACCCTTGACGGACAGTTGATTGAATGATTGGTGTTTTACGCCACGCTCAAGATTATTTCACTTATATGACAGAGTTGCATGGTTTAGTGGGGGAGGAAACCGAGCTCTTTGCCCAGAGGAAACCCAACCTTCAGCGAGACGGACAGTTGAAATGATGCGCTAAGTACAGAAAATCTTACTTTTCTCTGCGTAGATCTTGAATAGAGAGAAATGCTGCCTCTTCTAGTACATGGAAAATCCTGGTGATTTCTTCTAGTATTAATGAAAGGTGTTGCATCTCTGTTGAGAGTCCCGGCGGTGGCTGACAACTGGACTGGTTTGACAGACCCAGTAGTTCCTTTACACGCGTTTCCACATAATTACCAGCAATATCTGACACATTGTGCTTTACAAGTGCTGGAGAGTCGAGATTATCTCTCAACTCTGTATTAAAGATTTCAGGAGTTAGTCTATTATCATTACTGAATTCATTGCCAGATAAACGTGTAACACCAGAAATATTCACAGAGTCATCTCCCTTTGTGCTGTTCTCGTTCCCATCAGGAGTAAGAGATTGATCTCCCTTTGTGCTGCTCTCGTTCCCATCAGGAGTAAGAGATTGATCTCCCTTTGTGCTGCTGTTGTCCCCATAAGACAGAGAGTGATCTCCCTTTGTGCTGCTGTTGTCCCCATACGACACGGAGTGATCTCCCTTTGTGCTGCTGTTGTCCCCATAAGACATAGAGTGATCTCCCTTTGTGCTGCTTTCATCTCTGTCAGGAGACATAGAGTGATCTCCCTTGGTGTTGTTTTCACCCTTTGGAACACATGAAGAGTGATCTCCCTTTGTTTGATTTATGTCCCCTGTGACCGCTTGCAAGACCGAGGAGACCAGAGAATGGACCCAAGGCTGGTCAGATTTGTCCCCAAACGATTGGATCAAGTTGGGTGAAACCTGGATAGAAAAACAAAATGGTAATATTATATTTGTACAAAATACATAGAGGATTTCACAAGATTGGTCATTTCATATGAAATTTATCAAATAATATTATGAAAGAAGATGTGTAGTCGTATAACAATGTGCCAGCCTGAACCAAATACAAGTTAAATCTGCTGAGGGCATCTACATACAATGTGTAGCCTGCACCATCGTGTCTACCAGTTTACTTAAAGTGGCATGAGCTGCCAAAATTCATACTTTTTTCATAATTTCTGATCGTCACGACAGTAAGAGCTGCTTGAAGGCCATCAAAAAAACTAAATGATGACCGTTGGAATGAGGAAAATCCATACAGTATGTGGCCTATACGATCCGGAATAGTGTTCGAAAAGTAACAAAATTTAAATAACCGGGACGACCATTCATTCATTCTAAGCCAAAGTTAGTTCAAAACAATACTTTAACGCATATTCTCCAGACTAGAAGCACTAAAAAGCCTCTGAATTATATGATTTGAGAAAAATAGCCGATAATTTCAACATTCTGTTTTTACGTCAAAATATCAACATTTTGGCAGCTCATGCCACTTTAGAAGTGATCTGTAGCTAGTTAGAGCATGTTGATACCTGTAGGTCATGCTCATGCAGGTACTTGGTTCCAGTTACCTCCCCTTATTCTAGATTAATTTCCCCCTTTCATCCATTGCAGGATTTGACATATGGGTTGCAGTATGTAAATACAGCGATGAGTTAGATATATTTCAACATGGTCCTAAACTTGAATATTATAAGACTAGTCAGGGACTACGTAATTCCTGGGGGTACTACTCTGGATATCAAAGTCGGTTATATAACTTTATACGATACATAATTATATAGACAATAATGGTTCAGAATTTCACAATAAACTTTTACTTTACAGACTTTGTCAGAAAAAATAATTCAACGACCAATAAAATATGAAGCGTAATTCCTATGGCCTGATTTTCAAATACTTGGCGAAAAAAGGTTTTAGCAGAGTCACTGCTGTCAGCTTAGTTTTATGCACTCCACGTTTGTGACATAGATTGATGTGTGATTGACGCAAAATATATACACGACAACTAATCACTGAGAGAATCAGTGAGTGAATAAATTTTCCGTTTTTCAAAAAACTTCAGACATGTTTAAGTGGGAGATTTAAGCATCCCTTGATCCCCGGCCAAGTGATGAAAGGTTTGTTTCCGTGTTCCATCCACGTTCAACAGAGACCCAAAATAATATCTTATTAATATTTTCAAAGGATTACCTGAAATGATTTTTTCTACATACCCTCATTCCAGCTGTGAAAAGCAGCATTCTCAAGAGACCAGTTAATTTCTGGGAGAATTTCTTAACTAAACCGCCATACTTGATTATGTCCTCTTTCTGACTGGACAAAACTGGTTTACTGACTGAAATAACTGCCTCCATCTCTGTCCTTAATGTTTGGTTTTCTTTCCTGTTGAGCAAATTCAAAAGACTAAGTTACGTTCAAAACAATTTTCTTTGAGTGGTTCTAAGATTAATTGATGTTTTACACCACACTCAAGATTATTTCCCCTATATGGGGCCGTTACCAGGTTTAGTGGGGGAAGAAGCCCAGCTCAATGCCAGAAGGAAACCTCCAACGAGTACCTGGCAATTGTTCCACATGCGGCGACCAAGTGAAAAATATATATTTTTTTGGTCTGAGTGGCTTTCAAACCCACGCCGCATGGATGGAAGGTCTGTGTGGGACTGAGGGACAAACACTCTAACCCACTGGACCACCCAGGCCCCTGTAATCACATAGAAGGTACTTGCACAATCCTGTCCCCTTGGATAACCCGCAGTTAAAATTTTCATCAAAAAAGAATAATTATAGCTATATAACCCGCAGGAGGTTGTATAGGGTAGCAATGAAACACGAAGATTTCTTCTCTGAAAATAGCTTTGCTTGCTCCTTGAATAAATGGCCAATACCACCATAACACCAATAATTTTGAATGCCATGCAAAACACTACACAAAGATTTTCTAAACGACTCACTGTAAATATTTTACTTCACTCTCTAACGTCTTCAAATTTGATGACTTTTCAAACAGAGTCTCCTGGCAAACTTTCAAGCTGCTTTCCGTTGCTTCGAGTTGTTGAACCAAACTCTTGCTATTGTCTATAAGGGTGCCATGTTCTTCCAGAAGGGCTCTGTGTTCCGTATCTAAAAACTCCATGCTTTCTTTAACACTCTGAAAACAAAAAGGTATGAGTAGAAGCACGCTTTAATTAATTGATTGATTGATTGTTTGGTGTTTTACGCCACACTCAAGATTATTTCACTTATATGGCGGCGTTGCCAGTTTTATTGTGGGAGGAAACCGGGCTCTATGCCCGGAGGAAACCCACGACCTTCCGTTGGTAACTGACAACCGTCCCACAAAGAAGCACGTTTTAAAAATCAAATAGAACCAGATGGTGATATAACAAAAAGTAGAACATATTCTTACCTCCAAGTTCTCTATTTGTATACTCAGTTTCTCAATAACGGTCACTTTCTCTTCAATTTCATTGGCTCGGTATTCCAGAGATTTCGTTTGTTGACCAATCGTATCTTTTTGATGGCATATCGTCTTTTCTTTTTGTTTTATCGCCTCGTTTTGTTGGCGTATTGTTTCTTCTTGATTGGTTATCAGAGCCTCAAGGCTGTAAAAATAATAAGACAAGAAAAGTATCAGTAAAACTGATGGATGCTCTCCAGTTCCCCATCGCAGATATACGCTCAGCTAATTTGACCAAATACCCTAAATATATAGCCTAAGACTCATCATTTTTTACATGGTATCTATAACTCAAATTTTTGCAAAACTAAGTTCAAGAATACTTACTCATTTAACAGACCAGCTTGTTTTAATTTGACATTTTCTTCATGCTCTTGTAAGTGTTTTTTTCTATAGGAAGGAAGTGGAGAGTTTCCAATTAAATAAAGCAAGCCAAGCAAAAGCATTAGTTAGTAGAAGGCTATCAAAATTTTAGAGGATGTATTTTGGATTGTAGGTCATAAATTTGGGACAACTAAAGGCTGACCTATGTCTGGGTGATTTTTCTCAACACATTTACGCCCGTCGTACATGTAACTTTGCGCCTGGTCGTAACGTAATGTTGAAGGTATATGTTGCCATGACGTTACGCCCAGGAGTAAAGTTATGTCGGTGTCGAAAACAGCCCCCTGGACACCAAATACATGATAACACTCCCAACTTGAGTCTCAGTTGAGTTGGCTTAATGATGTCCTTATGCCGAAGCCATTTAACATGACTCTGGATGGGGTCAGTTAAAGCAAACACTTTAGGTAAAATACATTATACTTATCTTAAAGACAGTAACTACCTCATAGACTGATCCAGAGACATTTTGATACCTGTATACAGGTATGGGCGCCCAAACTCACAAGCAAAAAATCCGCCCAAATTCTTAAAACCAACAGATTTTAATGTCAAAATAGCATTTAATGTTGAATTTTGGGCCAGAGATGTGGTTTTTGTCTTATTGTTGGAACATGTTGAATCGAAATGGTATGCCCAAATTTTCCCTGGATCAGTCCCTGTACCTGGTCCCAAAACATGGTTTATTTATTTTTTTATGACTTTCCTACAAGAAGCTATGGTTAATTATTCTCAGATGTCAAGTGACTGGATGTTACTGAAACATGTGCACACCTTACAACTGTCAATATGATTGGTTTATTTGACCTAAATACACCAATAGCAGTTCAGCATACTAGATGTGCACATGTTTCAGTGACATCCAGTCACCAGACATCTGAGGATAATTAACCATAGCTTCTTGAAGGAAAGTCATAAATAAATCCTGTTTTTGGGACCAGGTAGATATTGTCTTTAAGATGAAGTATAATGTATTTTACCTAAAGTGTTCGCTTTAAGGTCATTCACAGAAAACCAGTTGGTGTGACATAAACCAGCCTATAGGGTACCAATTTTCAAGGCCAGTTTGGTATTGGTGGTATCAAATGACTGGGTTAGCAGGAGGGTTAATTAAATGGTATAAGCATTAAAGGATAAATGCAACATTCTTTCTGCGATGATTTGTATCTAAAACTTAAACATAATGTTGAAACAAACGAGCTTCCAGTAAGGTCCAAGGGGTTATGACATCACAACAGTAGTAATGTAAATAGTGGATGGCAGCTGTGTCCTCTCTAAAGCTAATTAATTTCCGTATCTAGGCTGTAGAGAGAGAAAAAATGACTTGAGTTATGTAGATTCCGTGGCTGAAATCTCATTCTGCTTTTGGCTGCGTTTGTAAGTCTATACATGGCCAATTTGTAAACAAATTGATTACCGAATAGGAGGCATTGACCTAAACCCGTCCATAATCTCTTAAAGGAGGGGAAAACAAAAAAAACATGAAATTGTAACGAACAATCACCCCTAGAGTATCAGTTTTTAAGCTGTAAATCTAACCTGCGTTTTATGGTGATGTAGAAATATGCACATGTTTAAATTGGGTCACAAAAACGATGGGGGCCGCCATTTGTAAAGCGAGAAATTTACCCGAAACAGATGTGCTTAAAAATTAACATAGGCTTAACATAATTACTTAAAAAAAGCCTATGTTAATTTCTAAGCACATCTGTTTCGGGTAAATTTCTCGCTTTACAAATGGCGGCCCCCATCGTTTTTGTGACCCAATTTAAACATGAGCAATTTTCTACATCACCATAAAACTGGGGACTAAGAAAGTTGACCAATTTCACTCGTGTGTGCGCTTTGGGTTGCTGGGTATGCGTCTACTGATTGACCGAAGGAGACACACCCCTAAGCATTGTTGTGATGATGGCGGCCAAGTAAGCAAGTTGGTCTCAGTCGAAATCCGATGGTTTTATAAAACTTCACTTTAGGACAGTGCGGTGGAATTTTTTTAAAAAAATAAGTCTATGATACCATTGGAAAGGGAAATTTGCCGTCTGTATAGTGCATTTGCCAGTTTTATTTGTTTTCTCCTCCTTTAAGCTTTGCAAGGTCAAGACAACAGCATTTACAGCCAGCAGAGATATAACACATAGTAGTCTAAGACTTGTTTGAAAGAGAATATACCTCTCTATAACCAAACTTAGTGTTAGTTTCAAGAATACAGATGATCTACATACAAGCACAATGATGATTTAAGCCAGACATTTATAAACATTGATTAGAGTGGAAGGTAAGCATCCCGCTGGCTATTTGAACAAAGGAAATCCATGACCAGCAAGCACAATCATTGATTGATTCATGTGTTTCTCACAACACTCAAGATTATTTCCCCTACATGCGGCGTTGCCAGGTTTAGTGGGGGAGGAAACCTGGGCTTTTGCTTAAAGGACACACCCAACCCGCATACACAGGGAGAATTATGGTTAGGGCGTGTGAAAAGTGGAGGTCACAGGAGGTCAAGCTTAAAGAATACGCAGAAGCATTGGGATTTAAATATTTTGGAACTTTGATTGATGTTTTACGCCTCACTAGGATTTTTCACTTAAATGGCAGTGTTGCCAGGTTTAGTGGGGGAGGAAACTGTGCTCATTTGCTGGATGAAATCCCCAACCAAGCAAGTGCCTACCAGTTCTTTCACATACAGCACTTGAGTGAAAAATCCACCCAGGGCACGTTTTGGGAGTGTTTCTATCTCAGCAAGGAGAGAACTCCCAATTGGGACATTTCCCGAAGCTGCTGTACAAATGCACGCGCCAATAAGCGGAAACAACCAACCAAGGACGCTGGTGCAGTAACCAGTCTGTATCAGAACTTTACCACCAGGGGGACAGACCTATGAATTTCTTTCTGTAGTTTTTCTTCCATTTCTCTCAGAGTAAGGGTTGTCGTCTCTCGATCCACCTGTTCTTTCTCACACATAGACAGGGCCTGATGTAAAGCCTCTATTTCAACCCTCAAACCATCATTCTCTAGACAAAGAAAACAGCTTAGAAGTTCAGATTACAGATTGATTGATTGATTGATTGGTGTTTTACGCCACGCTCAAGATTATTTCACTTATATGGCGGCGTTGTGGGAGGAAACCGGGCTCTGTGCCCGGAGGAAACCCACGACCTTCCGTTGGTAACTGGCAACCATCCCACATAGGTCGTTCGAGTGAAAACCCAACAGATTATTGAAGGATTACCATTCATTGAGATTGTATGACTTTTTAAGTTAATGGTGGGGCCTCAGTGGCTCAGTAGGTAGAGTGTTGGACGCTCAATCCGAACAGCCTTCCACAAATGGGTCGCGGGTTAGAATCCCACTCAGTCCAAAAATTGGAACATTTTCTGACTGGGTTTTCATCTGAACGACCTATGTGGGATGGTTGCCAGTTACCACGCGGTGTTCAACACCAAACAATCAATTTAAGTTCATGGGATAAAATTTCTTGACACAATTTAAAATCTTAATTTAGTATGTTCATACCATCATTTAGGGTTAAAGGAACCAACAAAGGTAACATTTGGGCAGAGTCAAGTCTCTTACTTAAAGTCCTTTGGTTTCTATGGAAACCCCAGAGTTTTCTTTCGTACCTGGGAAATATGACCTGATAGATATGATTGATTGTTGATTGTTTGGTGTTTTACGCCACGCTCAAGATTATTGGCGTTGCCAGTTTTATTGTGGGAGGAAACCGGGCTCTATGCCCGGAAGAAACCCACAACCTTCCGCTGTTAACTAGCAACCATCCCACATAGGTCGTTCGAGTGAAAACCCAGTCAGAAAATTTTCCAATTTTTTTTGGACTGAGTGGGATTCGAACCTGCGACCCATTGGTGGAAGGCTGTTCGGATTGAGCGTCCAACGCTCTACCTACGGAAGCCCCCTTGATAGATATGAAGAAATAGAATCTTACCTTGTTTAAGTTGTTGTATTTGTGAGACAAGTCCACCCACTTGACCGGAAGCCTCTAACAATTCCTCTGATGTACCCTCGTTCAACCTCTCCAACTAAAACAAAAATATCATTGATTATTGTTCCTTTATCTGCCATTAAGAAGCAGGTGTATGATGATTTAGATGATGGATGCTGACAAAAAATACAGTCTCTCGCAGTTGTCTAGGAGACGGTAGAAAAAAAACCTACCAATAAAATAGTTCTCTTGGTAATTTTCACGTCGTTTTTAAGTGTTTCGTATTCCGCTGTATCAATGAGCATTTTTCCTGACTGCGACCTCGCCTCAGAACAGTTGCATCCACAGGGAGCTGTAGTACATGGTTGTCTCATTGGGCGTATTTCAACACCACTCTCAGGATTCTCAGCCCTGAATCTATCAGTTGATGGATTGATGGGTAAATTACAATCCTTTAGAGGCCTTATTTCTGTGATTGGGATCTCTGAATGGGCTTTGACGGCTTTTAACTCTTCTGGCTGCTTTGTCTCCGGACTAGATTGATCTGATGTTGTCGGTTCCTGTGATAATAAAAATGTTTTAAAAAATATAAAAATTCAAGACTGACCTGAGGGCTGTTTCTCAAAACATTTACGCCGACGTAAGTCCAATGCAAGGCCTACTTGTCATATATATATACCTTTAACATTACGTTACGACCAGGCGCAAAGTTACGCTAGTGTTGAGAAACAGCCCCCTGAGAAGCAAAACAAATAAACATGAAACAGACTATTTCCGCTTAGAATGACGTTTTTAGAATTGTATAGCATTGGCATAATTTCTGTGTTGCATGCGCTGTGATACACCTGCGTCATAGCCAAAGTGAGCACGATTCCGACAACGCATTGATCCAAAAACTCAAATTGAAACTTTGTAGATTTTAGACAGAGCACTTATCCTTACTTTTATGGGGGGGATAGGTAAATTAGACTCCTTGGTTGGTTGAACTTCTTTTGTTGTCACCTGCACAGGTGGCAGGTCCAATTTCAACTCTTCTGGTTTTGTTCTGCATTTCTTTGTTTCTATACAAGACAGACCTGCTTGTGCTTCAACCTGTTAGAAAAAAAGAAAGAAGAAATAATAATCATTTTTGATTATTTAATCAAACAATAATTTGTTAAGACCATATCACAGAATGTAAATAATGGAACTGGTTGAGACTTTGTATAATGTTTATTTGGCCAAAAGTATTGTTTTGTATGTTTTATCTATTTTGGGTATATTTTTATGAAACACTCGAGAAATTCAACTAGACATAGAAACCTTAAAGTGGCATGAGCTGCCAAAATTCACACTTTTTTTCATAATTTCTAATCGTCACGACAGTAAGGGGCTTTGAAGGTTATAGAAAAACTAAATGATTGGAATGAGGAAAATCCATACAGTATGTGGCCTATACGAAATGAAACAGTGTTCGAAAAGTAAACAAAATTTAAATAACTGGGAAGACCATTCATTCATTCTAAGCCATACATGTAGTTAGTAGTTTAAAGCATTACTTTATCATACATTCTCGAGACTAGAAGCAGTAAAAACTTCTGAAACGTCTTGAGAAAAATAGCATATAATTTCAAGATTCGGTTTTTACGTCAAAATATCAACATTTTGGCAGCTCATGCCACTTTAATAATAGCGTAAATCTGTGTTTTTATAGTCTACTACTGGTATTCTTGGATAGTAAATAACGATGATAATCTCAAACAACTGGGTCGGATAAAATTTAAAAATTGAGAAATATATAGAATATTTTGGACTTTCATTGAACCTATTGTCTGAAGGCCTTGAATTAAAACCTCTCCCTTGAGTGTGATTGATGTTATAGATGGTTGATACGGAGGCGTTGCCAGCGTGGGAGGATACCGCGCTCTATGCCTGGAGGAAAAACCAACCTTCAGTGGGTACCTGAATAACACTGCCAGGGTAATAGCTGGAGACCCATCGATGGATTGATTGATTGATTGTTTGGTGTTTTACGCCGCGCTCAAGATAATTTCACTTATATGGCGGCGTTGCCAGTTTTATTGTAAGAGGAAACCGGGCTCTATGCCCGGAGGAACCCCCCTACTAAGCCAACGAACACACCCACTCTCACTAGGCGAACCAGGTAAATTACGATCAGGGAAATTACTGAATTAGTAAATTAACCGACACTGTAACCCTGAGTTCGATTCTCACCGTGGCCCGGAATTTTTTCCAAGTCAATCAGTGTCGGTTAATTTACTAATTCAGTAACTTCATCTTCTTTTCAGCATAAAAACGAACCACCGACAGTATATTTCTAAAAAAAAAAAGAATACCTGGATTACCTTTGAGGGGTTGTTCATTAAATTAGAATGTATGGGCGGTTTTATATCCTCCTTTGGTATTTCAATGGGCTCAGGTGCTACCTTTAACTCCTCATCCTCGCTTTTCTTCTTTTTTATTTCTTCGCAAGAGAAAGCGGATTGAACCGGAGCCTGTTGGAAGTAAATAAAAAATAATCTTAAAGCCCAGCTACTGGGTTACAAAAGCCTTAGTTTGATTTTATATGTATCACAAACAGAAAACAGTGAACATTCATAAAAAATGGGTTAAAGTGGCATGAGCTGCCAAATTTTTTAATTTATTAAAGTTTAAAGGAAACTACATTGTAAATATCAGATTAAGAAAAATATCATGTGACGCTTCTATTTTGATTTAGGGCCTCGGTCTTTTGTTTCATTGAGGCAGCGCAGGTTCGATTTTTCACTCGATCACTGTATGTGGAAGAGTTGTAAAGTTACAAAGCCCCCAAATAAGTGAAATAATCTTTAGTGCTACATAAAACATCAATCAATCAATCTATTTTGATTTAAATGCTTAAAGTGGCAGGAGCTGCCAATGTTGAAATTATTGGCTATTTTTCTCAAGACGTATAATTCAGAAGCTTTTTACATGTACGTGTAGTGCTTCTAGTCTCGAAAATGTACGATAAAGTATTGTTTGGAACTAACTTTGGCTTAGAATGAATGAATGGTCGTCCCAGTTATTTAAATTTTGTTTACTTTTCGAACACGATTTCGGTTCGCACAGGCCACATACTGTATGGATTGTTCTAATTCCAACGCCAATAATTTAGTTTTTCGATGGCCTTCAAAGCATCTTACTGTCGTGACGATCAGAAATTATGAAAAAAGTGTGAATTTTGGCAGCTCATGCCACTTTAATGTATTTTTTACAATAATATCCAAATCAGTATTTATATCAAGTATGACATCTACACTTGTCAATCAAAATTTTTGAATTGAGATTTTTTTTTAAAAAGTCAAAATGTAAAGGCCATCGAAAAACTAAAGGATTGGCGTTGGAATGAGGAAAATCCATACAGTATATGGCCTGTACAAACCGTAAACGTGTTCGAAAAGTAAACAAAATTTAAATAACCGGGACGACCATTCATTCATTCTAAGCCAAAGTTAGTTCAAAACAATACTTTATCGTGCATTCTCGAGACTAGAAGCCCTAAAAAGCTTCGGAATTATACGTCTTGAGAAAAATAGAAAATAATTTCAACATTCTGTTTTAACGCCAAAATATCAACATTTTGGCAGCTCATGCCACTTTAATGAAAATTTGTATGCAGTGGGGAGGAGATCATCAATTGTAAAATACCTGTGGTCTTCGGGAAAACATTTTCTTTGGTCCTTTTACTACCATTTTGGGACCTGGAAGTCTGTAATAAAGCAAACTTAGAAACACTGAAGTAAAACATAATTATAATAATGGCATTTAAAGTAACATGAGCTGCAAAAATTCAAACTTATTTCATGAATTCGGATTGTCACGACAGAAAGAAGCTTTGAAGGTCAAGAAAAAACTAAATGACAGATGTTGGAATGAGGAAAATCAATAAAGTGTATGGTCTGTACGACCTGAAATAATGTCTGAAAAGTTCTAAATAACACAGATGAACGCTCATTCTAAGCATAAGTTTAGAAGAAGTAAGCTTAAAACACTACTATAGCATACATTTTTGACACTTGCAGCACGACAAAGATTCTGAAGAGTACGTCTTGAGAAAAATAACCCATAATTTCAATTTCAGACTCTGCTAGCAAGAGTTCTTTTTTTGGAATTTTACCAATTCGCCGGATGCACCACTTAGACTTCTTTTGGAGGGCTGCCCTGCCACAAGGAGACAACGTCTTCATATGACTGAAATACTGTTAAGCAGGACGTAAAACCCAAATCACTCACTCACTCTTTTGGAGGGCATTTTATGGTGATCCAAACAGACGAAGTTGAAGGAAAAAACAGGTATCAGGCAGAATAAAAAATTTTTCCCAAGGAAGTTTAGAGATCTTTTCAACCCACCACACGTGTGCACAAAATTTTGTGATTAAATAAATAAAATTCTATATTTTGAACAGGGACGGAAAAAGCTGCGATGAAATGGAAACGAAAATTTGGTAATGCAACTAACCAAACCCGCATCAAATAATCTCTAGACCCAGCAGAAAAATAGCGTTATCTTAGAACTTACTTAGAAGGTTTTACAGCTTTACGTGGAATGGGAATTTTACACTTTGCCTCTGTGCTCGTAGGTCCGACAGGCTGTGTACAGTTGATGACATCTTGCAATGGCTGCCGAGGTGGAATGATGGCATTCTAGAACAAACAATTAAATCCATCGGTCAGAAAGTTGAACGTTACATGATTGATTCATTGGGGATTATTGCCACACTCAACAGGAAAGGTTATATGGCGACACAAGTACCAGCCGACCAAAAGATCACTGTCAACACCCACCTACCACTATCTATATTTGGACATAACGATCCACGGACCATAAAACAGGAAGGCTTACGTATTTGGCATACTTAACGCTCCTCCTCGCCGGATTGTGTGGGGGTGGGTGATGCTGAGAGGAGTGGGGGTGGGCGGAGCTGAGAGGAGTGGGGGTGGGTGGTGCTGAGAGGAGTGGGGGTGGGCGATGCTGAGAGGAGTGGGGGTGGGCGGTGCTGAGAGGAGTGGGGGGTGGGCAGTGCTGAGAGGAGTGGGCGGTGCTGAGAGGAGTGGGCGATGCTGAGAGGAGTGGGCGGTGCTGAGAGGAGTGGGGGTGGGCGATGCTGAGAGGAGTGGGGGTGGGCGGTGCTGAGAGGAGTGGGGGTGTGCGGAGCTGAGAGGAGTGGGGGGTGGGCAGTGCTGAGAGGAGTGGGGGGTGGGCAGTGCTGAGAGGAGTGGGCGGTGCTGAGAGGAGTGGGGACGGGCAGTGCTGAGAGGAGTGGGGGTGGGCAGTGCTGAGAGGAGTGGGCAGTGCTGAGAGGAGTGGGGGTGTGCGGAGCTGAGAGGATATTGACAATAAATGTATTTTATTCTAATGCAACTTGCTGGGTTCAGGTGGATCATCAATGTAATGAATACTAATGATAGTCCCAAAATGAACAAACATATTTTAATACCTGGTCCTCTTTTAGAATTGTACTCTGGTCATTTTCCTTCTCACCATATTCCATTTTGACAACTGAAAACCTCTGAAATGAAATAAAAAACTTTATCACCGTAAGATTCCTGTAAGTTGACCTCTCCGACCTTACCACCATGTATCCAGTCCAAACGTTTGCAAAAGGTACGCTCTCTGCAAAATAGCTTGATGACATGAAATTTGTCACGTTTTGAAGGGTTTGTCTAAATGTGGTGCTTGCGGAGAGGTCCATGGTTCAGTCATTACAACCTTCGTGCAGAGAATTAGATCAGTCTGATTCATGATTGTGCCTCAGCGGAACTGTTGGTGGGTTGAAGTCGGGCTGTCTGCAAAACGGGAACTGCTCACTAGTCCGAAGGTTCACTAGTCCGAAAGGTTCACTAGTCCGAAGGTTCACCGGTCCGAAGGTCAACTGGTCCGAAGGTTCACTAGTCCGAAGGTTCACTAGTCCGAAGGTTCACTAGTCCGAAGGTTCCCTAGTCTGAACATCTCAGACATAATGCGCTTTATCTCAAATAAGACCATCCAGTATTTGGATGAGAAATGAGACATTTTATTGAAGCAATAAAAAAATCTAAGTAGCGGTACGTATACTTGAACAGATATGAAAAATAAAAAGTACTCTTCACGGTTTGTTACAACAATTTATGGGGTATAAAGGTCTAAACGATATACCTCTTTTTAACACAATTAGAAACTTGTCTCCATGGTTATTTTAGACAAGAAGATTTTCCCTGTGCCCGTGTGTTTTAGTGATCATAAATATATATATATATATATATATATATATATATATATGAACGTTTACAAAGTCGACAACACGTGTCTTTCTAGATATAAGTATAATGTCATCTTTTTAATAATGTTTTCCCAACTTTTCAAATTATCTTATAAATAAAAGGATTTAAATTGAACATGTCATGCATATAACCCTGTAGAGTTCCTAAGGAAAAATTAAAATATTTAGTTTGACGGTTTTATATACCCTGCATACCTCCTATTTCCTCAGGAAATTCATTGTCATTCTTTTTATCAGTCTGCACCCCCCCCCCCCCCCCCCCCCCCCCCTGCTACCGGGATATACGCCCCTGGCTGTGCATAAATCGTCGAATTATACATTTCCTTTTTCTTTGGAGGGATCATAAATTGGGCTTTATTATCATTTGGGTGATGATATCGGTACTATTCTTCGGACTAGTGAACCTTCGGACTAGTGGACCTTCGGACTAGTGAACCTTCGAACCAGTGAACCCTCTTGTTCGGACTACTGAACCTTCTGACTAGTGGACCTTCGGACTAGTGAACCTTCTTACTAGTGAACCCGTTTTTCGGACTGGTGAACCTTCGGACTAGTGAACCTTCGGACTAGTGAACCCTTCTCTGCAAAACAAGAGCCTAGAAATTCTTCTGAAGAGGCAGGTCAGTTTTACAGACTGAGAATATATTTAGTTTTCTTTATTTTGAGTGTTGCAAAAAAAAATAATAGACTATTCAAAAGAATGACAGGATGGTCACCTGGGAACTTATATTATAAGTTATTCTCGATTTCGGTGTGATGTCACGGTCCCGAAAACGAGGCTGTTAATCAGAAGGTGGTTGAAAACAACTGCTAGGGGATGACCTGCGCAGCTAGAACAAAAGGGTGGTAACAAGTTGTTTTCAACCACCATCCTGTGGTTGTTAGGGCTTTGGACACCACGTGACCTACAAACGTAGTACAGTGCCCGGATGTCCAAAATCGATAATAGCTAAAGTAATGTAAAATTTGACAATGGGTAAAATTGGCATGAATGAGGATGTTTATATTGTGTAAAATGTGGTATTGACCTTGATATTCCCAAAGAAATATATTTAAGGAAAACAAAATGAATTGTGTAGCATAAATCCATGATTTAGCTTTAGTCTAGGTTATTATGAGTTTGTTGTTGTTGTAATATCATTTCAAAATGAACAACTTAACAAGTCAACGTTCGAGATTTAGTCGAATGTAGAGCTTATTTTCGAATAAAATTGATAGCAGATTAACCGAGATTGTGCTATGTGATTCCAAAAGCTGGATTATGTGAAGTTATACATATAACTCTATAAGTACAGGAACCCATACCTACTAAGCGTTAACTTCGAACAGCAATTTTTAAATATGGCGGGATAAGTCGAAACTCCACGATTCGGTTTTATTCGTTGGTTTTGTGCAGCTGTTCATATTAATGACTCGAAAACGGACTTGTTTTTTTCTTTCTTTTTCTTTTTGTAACCCAATTAAGGATTAGAGGATGTTTTCATCTTTGAATAAATTCATCATAATTGTTTTAAAGAGCACTTGAATTATTTTCACAGTGAGCAAAAAGTTTATTTTCACTGAAAAATTCACATAGATCAGTCCCCCCAAAATTATGTACGTAGTCTTGTTCAATGAACTATATACGCATATTGTTTTTTAAAAATCGTTTTAACGAATTTCTTGAGTTACTTAAAGAAGAATCTAAAATCAAAATTTGTTATAACGAATTTCCTGTTTCTATTTTTAGCCCTTTAAAAAAATCGAAATAACTAATTTCTTGAGCTACTTAAAATAGAAAATCGTTATAACGAATTTTATTTTTGTAACTCAAGAAATTCGTTAAAACGATTTTTTCTCATAGGAAATCTTTAAAACGAATTTTATTTTTAGATTCTATTTTTAGTAACTCAAGAAATTAGTTAAAACAATTTTTTCAAAATTATATTTCTCTGGCACTAATAGGGTTCCGTAGAATGTATGATGTAGAATGTATAATCACTAAAATTAAAAATATGGGTTACAATACATTAAATTACAAATTATTCCTTAAAATTTTACTGACTAAACCAATCTCCTGTCAGACTTCAACCGAAATAAATATTATAGGTTTTGGTTTACAAGAACCAGCTGCCAAAATTCACACTTTTTTCATAATTTCTGATCGTCGCGACAGTAAGAGGATTTGAAGACCATCGAAATAATAAATGACTGGCGTTGGAATGAGGAAAATCCATACAGTATGTGGCCTATACGAGCCGAAATAGCGTTCGAAAAGTAAACAACATTTAAATAACCGGGACCACCATTCATTCATTCTAAGCCAAAGTTGACTCAAAACTATACTTAATCGTCCATTCTCGAGACTAGAAGCATTAAAAAGCTTCTAAATTATACGCCTTGAGAAAAATAGCCAATAGTTTCAACATTCTGTTTTAACGTCAAAATATCAACATTTTGGCAGCTCATGCCACTTTAAGCCTTGGTTTGGTATAAAGGACTTGTCTCTATGGTTATTTGGTTCAAGACGACTTTCCCTGATGTGTTCGTGTGTTTTATTGTTCATAAATATACAAATATTCATTTATGTTCAAAATGTCTAAATGACGATGTAGGCCTAATGCCCTATACATTCAAGCATATATATTAAAGAAGCTTGTCTCCGTGATTATTTTAGACAAGAAGATTTTCCCTGTGCCCGTGTGTTTTAGTGTTCATAAATATTAAAGAAGCCCGAACAACAACGGATTAATCCGAATCGGTGTACCCTAGGACTAATATGAGTCCCAGGTGTAACTGTAGCCTATTGTGTTTTGGTTTACAGATTTAAATTATCAGCAGTTTTGTGTGGGTGTGTTCCTCAAAACCCAATCTTGTATGCTTTTTGGCAGAAAATCTTCTTGTTGGTTATATATATATTTATGAACACTAAAATACACGTGCACAGGAAAAATCTTAATTTTTCTTGTTAGTTAGGCCCTATATATATTTTTATGAACACTAAAACACACGGGCACAGGGAAAATCTTCTTGTCTGAAATAACGTTGGTAATAGGCCTATATACATATTCACTTAAACGGCAGAAAATCGTCTGTACTTTTGCTCACATCTACATGCAGGTCAGTCACGTATACACTTCATAGCCTTTGCACAGCTTACACGGTCTATCTTGTACCGGTAGTTTAAAGTTAGTTTGTTTACTTTTTTTTCACCGATAAAATGTGAATTGCAGTTTTTTTTTCACACATCTTATTATTGCAACAGTTATGTTGGATTATAATAGGCCTATAGGACGGGTTACACTGTACAGTGTATTTACATCCAGATTTATAAAGAGTCTCGTTTTATAGAGACGAAATGTATTACAAAGCTCATGCTACTTTTAAGTGAATTGAGCCTTCAAAAATTCCCACGTATTCGTTAAGTCTGTTTATTGCCAAGATAATAAAATGGTTGACGTTGGAAAAAGGAAAATGCATTTGATATTCAAAGAGGTATTTACCTATATGATGTAAGTAAAGACCATCTATCTATCTATCTCATGTGTGCTGCTTGCATGACCCGAAATTGAATTCGGAAAGTAAACAAAACTTATACAACCGGACGAAAGCTCGTTCACTTATGGCTTACGCTATGTTCAAAATACTACTTTACATTTTCGAATGTATCACACTAGAATATTTTAACGTGTTCTTCCAGAAGCTCTTTTAAAAGAGTCCCCCGTCTCCTTGATCCCCCGTCTTCTTGATCCCCCGTCTCATTGATCCCCCGTCTCATTGATCCACCGTCTCATTGATCCACCGTCTCATTGGCCCCCCGTCCCATTGGTCCCCCGTCTCATTGATCCCCCGTCTCCTTGATCCCCCGTCTCATTGATCCCCCGTCTCATAATTGGCCCCCCGTCCCATTGATCCCCCGTCTCATAATTGGCCCCCCGTCCCATTGATCCCCCGTCTCATAATTGGCCCCCCGTCCCATTGATCCCCCGTCCCATTGATCCCCCGTCTCATTGATCCCCCGTCTCCTTGATCCCCCGTCTCATTGATCCCCCGTCTCATTATTGACCCACCGTCTCATTGATCCCCCGTCTCATTGATCCCCCGTCCCATTGATCCCCCGTCTCATTGATCCCCCGTCCCATTGATCCCCCGTCTCATTGATCCCCCGTCTCCTTGATCCCCCGTCTCATTGATCCCCCGTCTCATAATTGGCCCCCGTCCCATTGATCCACCGTCTCATTGATCCCCCGTCCCATTGATCCCCCGTCTCATTGATCCCCCGTCTCCTTGATCCCCCGTCTCATTGGTCCCCCGTCCCATTGATCCCCCGTCCCATTGATCCCCCGTCTCATTGACCATCCGTCTTCTTGATCCCCCGTCTCATTGATCCCTCTTCTCATTGATCCACCGCCTCATTGATCCACCGTCTCATTGGTCCCCCGTCTCATTGATCCCCTGTCTCATTGGTCCCCCGTCCCATTGATCCCCCGTCTCATTGATCATCCGTCTCATTGATCCCCCGTCTCATTGGTCCCCCGTCCCATTGATCCCCGTCCCATTGATCCCCCGTCTCATTGATCCACCGTCTCATTGATCCACCGTCTCATTGATCCCCCGTCTCAATGGTCCCCCGTCTCATTGATCCCCCGTCTCATTGGTCCCCCTTCCCATTGATCCCCCGTCTCATTGGTCCCCCGTCCCATTGATTCCTCGTCTCATTGATCCACCGTCTCATTGATCCACCGTCTCATTGATTCCCCGTCTCATTGATCCCCCGTCTCATTGGTCCCCCTTCCCATTGATCCCCCGTCCCATTGATCCCCCGTCTCATTGATCATCCGTCTCATTGGTCCCCCGTCCCATTGATCCCCCGTCTCATTGATCATCCGTCTCATTAGTCCCCCGTCCCATTGGTCCCCCGTCTCATTTGGCCCCCGTCTCATTGATCCCTCGTCTCATTGATTCACCGTCTCATTGATTCACCGTCTCATTGGTCCCCCGTCTCATTGATCCACCGTCTCATTGGTCCCCCGTCTCATTGATCCCTCGTCTCAATAGTCCCCCGTCTCATTGGTCTCTCAATAGTATCCCGTCTCATTGGTCTCTCAATAGTACCCCGTCTCATTGGTCTCTCAATAGTACCCCGTCTCATTGGTCTCTCAATAGTACCCGTCTCATTGGTCTCTCAATAGTACCCCGTCTCATTGGTCTCTCAATAGTACCCCGTCTCATTGGTCCCCCGTCCCATTGGTCCCTCGTCTCATTGGTCTCTCAATAGTACCCCGTCTCATTGGTCTCTCAATAGTACCCCGTCTCATTGGTCTCTCAATAGTACCCCGTCTCATTGGTCTCTCAATAGTACCCCGTCTCATTGGTCCCCCGTCCCATTGGTCCCTCGTCTCATTGGTCTCTCAATAGTACCCCGTCTCATTGGTCTCTCAATAGTACCCCGTCTCATTGGTCTCTCAATAGTACCCCGTCTCATTGGTCTCTCAATAGTACCCCGTCTCATTGGTCTCTCAATAGTACCCCGTCTCATTGGTCTCTCAATAGTACCCCGTCTCATTGGTCCCCCATCCCATTGGTCCCTCGTCTTATTGGTTTCTCAATGGTCCCCGTCTCATTGGTCCCCCGTCCCATTGGTCCCCCGTCTCAATAGTCCCCCGTCTCATTGATCTCCGTCTCAATGAGACGAATGTCCAATGAGACGGGGACTATTGAGACGGGGGACCAATGAGACGGGGGACCAATGGGACGGGGGACCAATGAGACGGGGACCATTGAGAAACCAATAAGACGAGGGACCAATGGGATGGGGGACCAGCGACATGCTTCCAAAAATAGATAATTGTAGGACTAAATTATCAGCTTTTTCAAGAAATGTGCGCCTCTAAACGTGCCCATAACAAATTAATAAAAAAGACGACACAACAATGTGTTACAACTGCATGGCCACAAAATGTTTAATAAGTAGAAACACTGTTTGAAATTCTAGCCCCAAACATATTGGGCAACATGGAACTAGTAGACGAAAAAACAATAAGATAGAGTAACATTGTTTACATATTGGGAACATTTTCTTTTGAAAACCGATACTTTTTTATGTGTGCAGTTTATAAAAACGCCTTATGTGATGTTACATAGATTGATGGACTGTTTCACAAAGCGGCGTAGATGTATTTTTTGCGTAACTTTCATACTAACGTATCTCTACAATATAGGTTGATATGACATTCACGTGAAAACTTACGATATGCCGCTCTCAATAGTACCCCGTCTCATTGGTCTCTCAATAGTACCCCGTCTCATTGGTCTCTCAATAGTACCCCGTCTCATTGGTCCCCCGTCCCATTGGTCCCTCGTCTCATTGGTCTCTCAATAGTACCCCGTCTCATTGGTCTCTCAATAGTACCCCGTCTCATTGGTCTCTCAATAGTACCCCGTCTCATTGGTCTCTCAATAGTACCCCGTCTCATTGGTCTCTCAATAGTACCCCGTCTCATTGGTCTCTCAATAGTACCCCGTCTCATTGGTCCCCCATCCCATTGGTCCCTCGTCTTATTGGTTTCTCAATGGTCCCCGTCTCATTGGTCCCCCGTCCCATTGGTCCCCCGTCTCAATAGTCCCCCGTCTCATTGATCCCCGTCTCAATGAGACGAATGTCCAATGAGACGGGGACTATTGAGACGGGGGACCAATGAGACGGGGGACCAATGGGACGGGGGACCAATGAGACGGGGACCATTGAGAAACCAATAAGACGAGGGACCAATGGGATGGGGGACCAGCGACATGCTTCCAAAAATAGATAATTGTAGGACTAAATTATCAGCTTTTTCAAGAAATGTGCGCCTCTAAACGTGCCCATAACAAATTAATAAAAAAGACGACACAACAATGTGTTACAACTGCATGGCCACAAAATGTTTAATAAGTAGAAACACTGTTTGAAATTCTAGCCCCAAACATATTGGGCAACATGGAACTAGTAGACGAAAAAACAATAAGATAGAGTAACATTGTTTACATATTGGGAACATTTTCTTTTGAAAACCGATACTTTTTTATGTGTGCAGTTTATAAAAACGCCTTATGTGATGTTACATAGATTGATGGTCTGTTTCACAAAGCGGCGTAGATGTATTTTTTGCGTAACTTTCATACTAACGTATCTCTACAATATAGGTTGATATGACATTCACGTGAAAACTTACGATATGCCGCTTTGTGAAATAGGGTCCCGATATTGGTAAAAGTAGGCCATGGTGACCCCATCTACCCCTCGGTTTATGCGAAACAAAAATTAAAAACCCTCGGGCGATAAATCGGGGCTCCTTGGGAATTTGATAAAGGCCATTGTTTGACGAGCTTTGGTCAGCTCACAGCTGTCAGCTGCAGAAACATGTGTTTGTAAACATTCGCTGCTGTTTATTTACACTGAATTAACGAGGGGTCACATACAGATATATAGCTACATTATCGAGGGCAGTTATTTAATTGTGAAATGACTGGATATATCTGATGTTCGGCTTACCTAAAATAAAAAATGAAATAAATTTTCTTACGTAAATATCAGAGAAAATTGTCATATGGTAAAGAAAGAAAGATCGATATTTATTGCTAGAGTGATCTCCCCTTGCCATACAGGTAAGTTGGCTACCTGAGTTCGTCATTGTTGACAAAAGGGAAAGTAGTCAACTCGGCCCACGTCATCTGAACACAGCTTTCTCACGATCGCAAACAAAACCAGTGGGATTTTATCGAGAACAGTCTCTAGTTTAGGCTTCATTTTGAAGTCAGGTGTTAAACTAATCAACCTTACTGGATTTTCTAATTCTAGTGCTATTGACTCGGTCGTCATTGTTGTTTTAGCGATTTGTCTTCGATTGGATACTGGTGGCATGATGTGTTCTGGGAAAGCGTGATGGCGGCTTGCCGTCAAGATGAAAGCTGCCCGTTCTAAGGATGTTATCTAACTATGAAATGAGCTCGTGTCGCTTATTAAAACCACTTTCAGTTTCAACTGAAAAAGAACCATTGGCCTTGGAGGATTATTTTACACTCATTGATATGGAGCGTTCTTCTGACTCCGATAATTTTTATGATGAAAATGAAGATGACGTTTATTCTCAACTGGAACAAAAAGAAAAAGACCTCGTATTGGCAGCAGAACTGGGGAAAGCATTACTTGAGAAAAATGGCGAATTGACCAGACTTCACGAGCAAACCGTCGAGGATTACAACAGTCGCATTGAGGTAATTATATTAATTAATATTAGATTAAGTATTTACACATGACGTATGTCATATTGAATGCGGTCACAATTTTTCTCATGACACTGGAGGGGGTCCAAGATGTCAAACCTCCTTACCCCCCCCCCCCCCCCCCACGTCCACCACAACCACCACCAAACCCTTATCAAATTATAAATGAATAACTCCCAATGTTAAATAGATAGGATATCACTGAGCCACCCACATGATGCCTATGCCGGGTATTCGTAACCCCCCCCCCCCCCCCCCCCAACATCAATGTTGAAATACATATTTTTCAAAAGGCTAAGAAAAGAAAATTAGTGATATTAGGTATTTTGGAACCAAAACTTTACTCCGAAATGCATTTTGTCCTGACTGAAAATAATAGTAGATAAAATAATATTAGATTAAATATTTGAATGGGGTCACACATTTTCTCATGACACTGAAGGGATCCCAGATGTCAAAGCTCCTTATCTCCCCGCCCCGCCCCCCCCCCCCCCCCCCCCCCCCCATACTTCCATAACCATTAAAACCCCATATTAAAAATGAATAACCCCCAATGTTAAGTAGATAGGATATCATGCTATGCTACATCAATGTTGAAATACATATTTTTCCAAAGGATAAGAAAAGAAAATTAGTGATATTAGGTATTTTGGAACCAAAACTTTTTGTCCTGACTGAAAATATAGGTGTTGATGTAGCACCGTTGACTTGAGATCCTGGCAGATGTGAGGCATAAAGTAGCACTTTGTCAGCACAATGGAGTTAAACCTTAAAGCATGTCTTTCTTCTTGGTCATTGAAAACCAAATAGCCTATTGATGGCCTAACACCTTGAGACCCCAACTGGCACCCAAGCCATAATGTCTTCAAAGAGGTTCATGTAGGCCTATGGCCAGGGCGCCAATGCCCCCTGGGGCTTAAACATTAGTGATTTTTAATACACATGTACATTTTTAACACAATTAGAAACTTGTCTCCATGGTTATTTTAGACAAGAAGATTTTCCCTGTGTTGTGGTGTTAAAAAATACATTGTACTGCTAACCTGGTAGGCTTCTTTGGCAATGGTGCTACTATCCATTTCAAAAGCCTACCTGTACCTTTGAGTATATAGGCCTATAAAGCATATAGAAATATTCAACAGCATGTTTTTAAACCAGATAAATAAACTGATATCATTTTGAAGAAAATTAGATATTAAAACATAAAATTTTGTTGCATGTTAGAATATAGATTATCACTTTTTTCTTCTTTATTAGTATGTATACCATATTGGTATATAGGCTATTTATGATCACTAAAACACACGGGCACAGGGAAAGTCTTCTTGTCATATCGGTATATATGTTAAATCAATGGTATTTTCACCTGGTTTCGTGGATTTTTCTTTATTTAAGCCTGCTGCGTAAAAACACCTGTTTATTTAAACAGGTATTAAACACACTGTACTTAGTTTATAGGTAACTCATTAAAAATGTATGGTGATATGATTGTGAGAGAATGAAGTTTGGCTAACTGCCAGTGTGTGATCACAATGTATCCATTCACCAAGGTAGTTCATTATTCAAATAGTTAATCAGTCAAAGAAAAAAGGCTTGTTTTATATTGTACCTTACAAATGACCATAGGACAAAAACTGACTTGACCTGACGGAGATGATCCTTTAAGAAATGGATACCACGATCAACAAGAGACTTGAAACTCAGTTTATGATATGCTGGATATTTTTCAAGAAATAGCTCAAAACTGAATTTTTTATTTCTCTTATATTTTCCCCCGAAATATTTTATAGAAAGCTTCTATTGCTAGAAGTCTTCTCTTTTTTTTTGTTAAAGAAAAAGTTGCCTTTATTATAGCAGGGTCAGAGAACAGAGTGATAGTCTCTCAGTCTGTCATAATTAGCCTCCCATTGATATGTCGTGGGTTCGAATCTGCATCTGCATGATGATCATCCCACTCCGTCCAAGAAAAATTGAAAAAATTCTGAGTGGGTTTTTCCCTTGGGCAAAGAGTATTACTAAACCTGGCAACAGCGCCCTATAAGTGAAGTAATCTTGAGTGTGGCGTAAAACATCAATCAATCAGTAATTGTTAAAGTTTCAGTAGTGACTTAAAAATTGTTATAGGTAAAAAAACAATCTCACCAAAATGTACAAGTCTAACATTGCAATGAATATTTAATTTTAGCCTCTACATGTTGATTGATTGATTGTTTGGTGTTTCACGCCGCCCTCAAGATTATTTCACTTATATGGCGGCCTTGTCAGTTTTAGTGTGGGAGGAAACCGGGCTCTATGCCCGGAGAAAACCTGCAACCTTCTGTTGGTAACTGGCAACCATCCACATAGGTCATTGCCTCTACATGTATATCCAAAATTAAAGAGAGCTTTCCTCTACATGAATAAAATGAATAAATTAAAAAAAGGTTTTAATTCCAAACTGTATTTATAAATCTCATTAATCTGTTAAAAATGATAAGTATTTTTTTAATCTATAAATCTCAGATAAGATATAATCCAGAGAATTATCAAAGATCCAGGTTAATCCAAACTATAGCCCACTGGTTTGTTCATATCAGCTTAATTATAGGAAGTATGTACAGTATCTATCCATCCCTGTGATGTGTTAGGCCCTTAGGCTTATCCTTGGTATAGTCAAGGTCTAGCCCACAAGGTAAATAAGCCACTATGTGTGATTTTTAATTAAATTACACTGTGACTGTGAGTGGATGAGCATGCTGTTCCAAGCTCCTTTCAGGCTTATAGCATGTAAAACATGCAAGCAATTTAATCTCTTGTCTGTTATTTATAAAATCATGCCTTTCGTCTTCTGATTATTTGAGGTTGAAGTTTTTCGTTTATTTATTTGTTGTTGTTCTTTTGTATGTTTGTTTTCGGGGGGGGGGGGGGGGGGGGGGGGGGTATTTTATTTGGGGGAGGGGGGGGGGGTAAAAAAAAAAGGTGACATTTACTGTCGTCTCGACGTAAGTTTGCGCCTGGTCATAACGTAATGTTGAAGGTATGTGTTGCCATGACATTTGGGTCATGTATTGGACTTACACCAGGTGTAAATGTTTTCAGAAACAGCCCACAGGTTCTTGATCCGACAAGCTTCCCAGATAATGGAAATAACTGTACTTTGAAATTCACACAACAGAAGTTTTCTAACCCTGGTTTTTGTTTTACAAGCACCCCCCCCCCCCCCCTCCCCCTCTCTCACAACAGCACCCCAACAAACAAAAATAAAAGTTTTCATACATTTTTGAGCTGTGAACTTTTTCATATCATCCAATTGTTATCAAGCTACACTGAGACACATTTTTTTCTTATTCCTGTTTGTGTTATTAAGCTATATATACCGTATTTCTTCTAAAGATTCAGCCCTTCTAATGGCCTAAATTTTCCATTGAATCAGACTAAAAAAGAGACGTTGTTTTTAAGGATAACCATTTTCACACGCTGCACAGCAGGTGGTATTGCCTTATATTCCCTATAATCAGCAAATTTTTCTGGCCACATTTAGCATATTTCTTTTCTAATGGTTGGATCCTTATGAGGAAAAAAGTGGCTGAATCTTTAGAAGAAATACGGTATGCGACACGCAAGATAGCTCTACATCCCATGTCAACTGCTTACTAATTATACAGATAACATTGGGTTTTTAGTTCGGCTGTGTAGCCTGGGGCTGAACAACAACCTTCTAGTTGACAGATGTTATCTTTCCATCACTGCTTCCTTTCATAGTCACAATGAAAAGACACATGGACTGAAATTGAATTAAGAACTTTGGATGTTATATAAATTATTTATGTCCTGGTAAAAAAATCAATTAACAGATACATACATATGTATAAGTTACCCATTCTGGTAAATTGATGAGTTTAGTCAAGTTTGTATTTAGGAATAACTCTAAGATCAATTTTAAAGTTAAGGTCTCGCCCAGAATCATTTTCATCAAAAGTTTGTTTTAGACTAACTTTTAGGAATTTTTAAGAAAACACTCAAAGTTCAATTAGACTAATGAGCAATTTAAAGAAAAGTGTTAAACTTTTTAACTCGAGAATAGTTTTAGTATTGATAACCACATTTTAGGTTTAAATAGACATTAGACATACTGCCAAAATTTGTTTTATTTTACGATGACTTTTCAAAAATGAAAAATTTCTGTTGGTGGACAATGGGTCGATTTTCCTGGAAAACTTCCAGGGGAGGTTAAAAAAAGACCTTAATATTCTCATTGTACCTCATGTTGATGAGAAAGGAAACAATAAATATTTGACGTAACATAATTTGTTAAGTGAACACTACCAATTAACTTGGACAGAAATAAAGTTGAAAGTATAGGTCGCCCTTGTTTATTTTACTTGTATAAGGACATTTTCTGTGCCCTTTTTTTTTGCTTTTAACTAGAATTACAGATATTTTCTACTCGTCTCGGCAGTGGAAATCTGCCCTGCCACAAGGAGACAGCGTCTTCATATGACTGAAATACTGTTAAGCAGGACGTAAAACCCAAACCACTCACTCACTCTCTACTCGTCTAGGGGGGCCTCGGTGGCTTACTCAGTTACCCCTTTGAAATATAATTATTGAGTCATTGAATAGAAAGTGTGAACGGTTATAAAGTTGACGACTGAATTCATACAAACATGTACCACCCAGTGACTTGTATAGTGGTAACATTGTGGTTAAATCCAATGTTTACTCTAACACTCAACTTCTCTTTGATTCTATTCACTCGGTAAACCACCCACGTTTCCAATTCAGTAAAACATAAAAGAAGTCCACTTACAAAATGTAGATTGTCATCTGTCTTTGTTATACAATAATGTTTGTGACATTTGGGTTTGATGGGCATATAGAAGCCTAAATATAACAGAAGTTGTAAATCCAGAAAGAGTTTGTTTAATAAAGTCCCAATTTTGTTTTCTCCATACATGTATCGGTTATTATTGCTTTAGAAGGTCTGATTTAAAGAAATAGTTTCGCTCTGGGGCAGCTTAGATTTTGATGCTATGATGCTATAATAAATTCACTTAAAGTGGCATGAGATGCCGAATTTCACACTTGTTTCATAATTTCTGATCGTCACGACCGTAAGAGGTTTTAAAGGCCATCGAAAAACTAAATGATTAGCGTTGTAATGAGGAATATCCATACAGTATGTGACCTGTACGAAACGGGAAACATGTTCGAAATGTAAACAAAATTTAAATAACCGGGACGACCATTCATTCATTCTTTCTAAGCCAAAATTCGCATATTGGCTTTGAGACCTAACAGGTCACTGTGAGCCCAAAACAAATATTTAAAGTGGGGTTAGCGGAGAAATTGGGACTCTGTCGTTTTTTGTTTTTTTTCGTATTCGTCATACCGAATACGAATAAAAAAAAGAATACGAGAGAAAAAAAAATCGGCAGAGCCCAGATTTCTCTGCTAAAATGGCGTGTGTTATCAAAATTCCAACTTTCTTTCATAAAAAGCTAATAAGACTGTTTCAAGAAAATGAAATGATTAATTGATTGACTGTAATGTTAAAAAAATATTGTTTGACTCGCTATCATTGAAAGTGGCATGAGCTGTCCAAAATTTCGATTTTTTTTTCATAAATTCTGCTTGTACCCTGAAAAACTAAAGAATTGACATTGAAATAAAAAATATGGATAAAGCGCTGCCCGTAACCCTCATGAACAGGAGAAGTCTGCAAATAACGGTCAATATTCAAATAGTCACGATTTATGAATACATTTGCTTAAAGTGGCATGAGCTACCAAAATGTGGATATTTTGACGTTAAAACAGAAGGTTGAAATTATTGACTATTTTTCTCAAGACGTATAATTCAGAAGCTTTTAGGGCTTCTAGTCTCGAAAATATACGATAAAGTATTGTTTTGAACTAACTTTGGCTTAGAATGAATGAATGGTCGTCCCCGGTTATTTAAATTTTGTTTACTTTTCGAACACGCTTTCGGTCCGTACAGGCCACATACTGTATAGATTTTCCTCATTCCAACGCCAATCATTTAGTTTTTCGATGGTCGTCAAAGCCTCTTACTGCCGTAACGATCAGAAATTATGAAAAGGTGTGAATTTTGGCAGCTCATGCCACTTTAAAAACTACCTTGACGGACATTTGCAAGATTAGTATCAAAAGATGGCTGTTATTTAGTACTGTTTGACCAAAATGCCTAAACATTAGCTAAACCTGATTTTGAATGCAGCTCTTGCCACTTTTAAAAGTTTTTAAATTAAGAAACATACTATTTTGTTAATTTGTGTTTTATTGAAGAGAAAAAAAATGGTACATTAGATACTTGGAACCAATATAAATCTATATATTTTTGTGTTTGTGTTTTTATAGGGGCTGGAACAGGAACGTTACCACTTAAAGTTACGTTTAGACAACGTGAGTGGGGAGTATGACAACATGGTGCGTGAATTACAATGGGACCTTACACAGTTACGCCAACAAATGGAGGACCAACAACAACAATCACAGGAATCGGAAAAAGACAAATGTATGATAATCCGAGAACTTACACAACAAAATGAACGACTCAACGACCAGCTCAGAAAGGTAAGTGTCAGTGATATCATCAAAGGTTTCTAGTTGAAGTTCTTCAAACTCTGTTGCCAAGATATTGATGATGGGCGGTAAACCGAACGTGCAGGAAACCCTGTAGTTGAAGCTCTTCAAACTCTGTTTGCCGCCCATCATCAATATCTTGGCAACAGAGTTTGAAGAACTTCCATTAATATGTCTTTATTTTGGGGTAAATGGAACCAACTTCCACTTTTTTAAAGGGACACAATGGTCCACTATTGTTTTTATTTTAGGTGGCTTTTAAAAAAAGGGAAAAATCAAGAAGGATTCAAATTTGGAAAGGGTTCAATAAAGGGAAGGATTCCACATTGGGGAAGAATTAAATTTTGGAAAGATTCAATTTTGTGAAGGATTTAAATTTGGAAAAAGTTCAATTTAAGAGAAGGATTCAATTTTTAGAGAAATACAATTTGGGTTAAGGATTCAATTTGGGTTAAGGATTCAATTTGGGTTAAGGATTCACTTTGGGTTAAGGATTCAATTTGGGTTAAGGATTCAATTTGAGTTAAGGATTCAATTTGGGTTAAGGATTCAATTTGGGTTAAGGATTCAATTTGGGTTAAGGATTCAATTTGGGTTAAGGATTCAATTTGGGTTAAGGATTCAATTTGGGTTAAGGATTCAATTTGGGTTAAGGATTCAATTTGTTTAAGGATTCAATTTGGGTTAAGGATTCAATTTGGGTTAAGGATTCAATTTGGGTTAAGGATTCAATTTGAGTTAAGGATTCAATTTGGGTTAAGGATTCAATTTGGGTGAAGGATTCAATTTGGGTTAAGGGTTCAATTTCAGGGGGGGGGGGGTTAATTTTGGGAAGAATTCCATTTTAGATTGAGATGCGGTTTTCTTCGGAAAATGTATAAAAGAAATTAGAAAAGAAATCTGTTTACATTTGTTTACATCTGTCAGATTGTCTGAACAGAACAAACTGTATTGGAGGCCTATTTATGTAGTTTGGACTGCCTTTTGTATTATTACTCATTCAATTTAAATCCTGTGAACATTGGTGTTTTCTGTGGTCCGTCGTCCGTACGTTAAATTTTTGCTTGTTACTTTTATTCCAAGAAAACTACCAGTCCAATCTTTATCAAACTTAACATACATCATCACCTTATGGTCTAGTTGTGCACCGTACATTTTCATCTCATTTGTGTGTTGTTCAAAAACAACTGACGACGTGGTGATGTTTTAATTTTTTATCATTAATTTATATCCTGTCTTAAATAAATTGTTAAAAAAGTATAGTAGGAAGAGTTGGATTATTGCAATTAAAACCTAATTATCATTATCATCACATTGATTAAGTCTATGATACTGTTCGATTGATGACCTTCAACTATAACAATATGTCATTGTTCATAATGGCCTTGTATGTTGTATTTTTATTGAATGCCTATACACATCAGATCAGGCCAACATGTGCAACCATTATGTGATCATATCACCACATGACTTCCTGAAGGGAACACTTCACATAAAGTTCATCATATTTCATTTTTGACACAATATCCTCCAAATTTGAATATTTTTTCTTATTTTTCTAAAAGAAGATAGCTTTAAACATATATTTATGGATAGGTAAATTTCTGACGAAATTTGATGGTTTAACTAATCCTAGAAACCAACATAGTCAGAACGTCTTGCCTTAAGTAAACTAATGGGACATTAAAACATATATCCTTATAAAACCTGCTGATAGTAATTACATGTATGTCTAGACAGAATTGAAGAAAAAGGTTATATTAATAATAAAAAGCACTATTGCTCTTTGGAATCTGACCTTAATTCTATAAACAGGGTACTCTTTATTTCAAAAATACACAAACGCTTTGAAAAATGACCTAGATAAGTTTCCAATGCCACCAGGGCGTCCTATTATCTCGGATTTTAGTAATGATTGTTAAAGAATATCAGATCTGATTGATTACTATATAACACCTATAGCAAATCGGCATGTTGGCTTCAACAAAAATACTGATGATTTGTAGCCAAATTATCTTTTCCAGAAAACTCTACTGACTAAGGCCAAACTCCTGCCTGTCGTCAACCTAATGAAATATCATAGGTTGTGGTTTATTATTATAAAAAACTTATGATTGGGTATAAATGTCTAAATGATATGCCCCTTTTTAACACATAAGAAACCTGTCTCCATGGTAATTTTACACCAGAAGATTTTCCATGTGCCCATATGTTTTAGTGTTCAAAAATATATATAAAATATGGTGAACTTACGTTTGAATGTTTCAGGGTTTTTTTGTTACATTAAGTGCATATTATTTTCTTTAATCTAGATTTTGATATTAAAGTTACCAAGCAGCCCTGTCCTTGTGAACCTCATGTTAAAAGTAGAACATCATTTACTCTCTTTAAGTGACATTTAGGAGTTGATCACATTTACTTGATAACGATTTTAGTTTCTACATCGAAACGTTGTGTACAATAAAATCCAGGAGTTGCAACCCATAGTAAACCGTGTTCATTTCTTAAAAATCATTTCGTCTACAAATTAATGAGCATGTAACTGATTCACTGAGCTAAGTCCATTATTAACTGGGCAGTGGAGTATTTTTGGCAAAACAAACAGCATGAAGAAAGTACAGACAATTCACCAACAAAGAAGAAGTTGAGACAATTTGTTCACAGTGGCATATTACTATGTGGCTGACACATGTTGTTTTGATGCAAGGAGATATTCTCTCTGGAGTACCCCCCCCCCCTCCCTCTTGACCCTCTTTAGAAAAGAAAAGGAACAAAATAAGGCATGTTAAATATTTTCAGGGACCTGCATGGTAGCTTGGAGTTAACAATAGTCTTTAAATCAAACAGCTTTTTTACAACAGAGTTTTAAAATGTGGTTTAACTTTAGTCATCTGATCGACAATCGAGCACCCCCTATACAGAGCCTCAATTATGTGACTGAAGAATTTGGGCTGAGGCTGATTTTATACACTTACAGCCCTGTGTTGTTGTTGTTGTCTGATGTAGAGTTGTTTCACACCCCTGGGCTAGCTAACACAGTGGTAATTGATTATGATCTTTGCATGTTGAATGATTCGCTACAATCTGCTTTAGGGCCATTGTTGCATGTCCTTCATATCCTATCATATTGGCTCTATTACATAGCTGGCTGAAATATTTTTACAATTGTAGGTTACTACCTAGCCAATAGCTGAAAATAGATAAACTCATATGGCCATGCAAAGTATAGGCTTATCAACGTTGTGCTGGCCAATGGATCCAAACTTTGACCATAGAGTTTGGATATTTCCAAATAAATCGCCTAAAGTTCACCTCAGTTGCTACATGTAATTATCTGACTTGGGCTGGTTCACTATCTGTAGGCATATATACACTTTACATTGTAATCTCAAATGCAATATTTAATGTTAAACCCCACAACCTTTCTCGGTACAAACATATCCTGTTTTCTGGCATTACTTGCTATATATAGGCCTACTAAGTTGTCTATGAGAATGAATAATGCCTACGGTAATTCCTCACCTATATCGAGCATTCAAAAAAAATACGAGGATTTAAAAACATCCAAAAAAGTATCCTTAAATTTCCGAGTATTTCAAGTACCGGTATGCCACTACATGAGATCGATAATCCCTTCCAACACCCGCTGTTTTGTTTTCATAGGCGTCGGTCAAATAGTCTGTGTATTTATATATTTAGCCTTCTTGAATGACTTCCAAAGAGTAAGCACTAGTGACACAGTCAGATATTAATTATTAAAGTCGGCACATTAAGTCTGTGGAAGAATTTCTGCTGTTTTAATGGATCAAAATTCCTTCATTTTTAGTTTTCTCTTTGTTTTAGCCCTCCGGCTTTTAACTTTATTTTTAGATTTAGTAGAAATTGGAGCATTTTGAAGTTTGGTGACATCCCTCAAATAACCCGGCATTTTTTGTCTGGTTTTGAAGTTACCAGTGGCCTGTTTCACAAAGCGGCGTAGGTGTATTTTTTATGAACTTTCATACTAACGTATCTCTACAGTAGGGGTTGCTATGGCAGTTACGTAAAAACTTACGCTACGGCGCTTTGTGAAACAGGCTCCTGTCCTTGTATTGACATGCTTGACTGAACACTCATACTTTTCCATGCAGAAATCTTTACGCCGCCATGTTTTTATCCCTCCTTATATGCCGATGAAGTCATTTAATAATAGATCTATTCTCAAAGCAGGGAACCTGAAACATGTCAGGGCTAGGTGAAGGTATGTTACTTATCACCATGGCTGGAATAGTAGCCCTACAAATGATTCGTAATAAACCTACAGTGGCATGAGCTGCCAAAATGTTGACATTTTGGCGTTAAAACAGAATGTTGAAATTATTGGCTATTTTTCTCTAGACTTGTTATTCGGAAGCTGTTTAGTGCTTCTAGTCTTGAGAATGTACGTTAAAGTAGGCCTATTGTTTTGACTGTGGTGATGATCCGAAATTATGAAAAAAGTGTGAATTTTGGCAGCTTATGCCACTTTAAAAATAGATCTATTCTTAAAGCAGGGAACCTAAAACATGTCGGGGCTAGGTGAAGGTATCTTACTTATCACTATGGCTGGAATAGTAGCCCTATAAATGGTTGGCTGAATGAATAAGACGGTCGGCATTTAGTGCTGACGATAGGTGCCATACTCTGGGACCCGGGTTTGATTCTCGTTTTGAGCGCCACCCAAAATCGGTAGAAGAATTTCTGCCATTTTTCAAAGAAGTGTATCCCAAAATTGATGAGAACACTATTCTGATTGTCCGTGGCATGTTCTTTTTTTGCTTCTAAGTATTTATAATGAAATAGCCCCCTGATTCTCTGACAACTCTTCGACTTCTACGCTTCTTTTTTGACTACCAGGGAACAAACACAAAGGTTGTTTCGGTTCAACTTATGTTTTTTTTGAAATATATAATTAGTCAATAAACAAACACAAACCAGCTTTAAGCCCTTTTCATAAATCCTTTAAGTGTGATGTAAAACTACAATTAACCAATCAATCAATAAAACTGATATGCCTCTTTTTAACAGAATTAGAAACTTGTCTCCATGGTTATTTTAGACAAGAAGATTTTCCCTGTGCCCGTGTGCTTTAGTGTTCATAAATAAAACTTACATTAAATTAGTTATTGTTTTGTTTTCACAGACAACTTCGTCAGAGGCAGAATTAACGAATCAGGTACAAGGTTTACGTGACCAACTGTCGAACAGACGGACGTCCATGCATGATCATATTCATCAACTGGAAGTTTTACAAGAGGAGGTTAGTAAATACATTTTCGTAAAAATAAATAAAGAATATTTTTTGGTTTATGGCAATTTGCCTGCTGGCCAGCCTAGAACCGTGTCAATGTGAAAGAGTTGGTACTCCCCAAAGGTCAGGGGTTGCCAGTTACCAGCGGAAGGTCGTGGGTTTCCTCCAGGCATAGAGCCCGGTTTCCTCCCACAATAAAACTGGCAACGCCGCCATATAAGTGAAATAATCTTGAGCGCGGCTTAAAACACCAATCAATCAACCAAAGTATCCTCACTCATTAAACCTGCCAACACTTCCATATATATAATCACATAGACGAATAAAACTTACCGTACTCTAAATAGGGTTTATTCCTTTTATTTGCTTGTGATGTTTTTGTTCATCGATGAGTAAGTTTTGTCATTTTAAAGTGAGCATTAACTCCCAAGTTCAGACTTTTTCATAAATCAATTTTGATTGTTAAGAGAAGTCGAGTGTTTGATTTAGGCCCTACCTTCCTTGAAAAACTTGATTGATGTTGAAATAGAAAAATATTGGTGAAGCCAGTTACTAGTATGAATGGCTAATGACAAAATTCCCAAAGTCAGGATGTCGAAGCACATTCCCCCCCCCCCCCCCCCCCCCCCCCCCCCCCCCCCCCCCCCTAAAACTTAAAGAGACATGAGCTGCCAAAATTCACACTTTTTTCATAATTTCTGATCGTCACGACAGTAAGAGGTTTTGAAGGCCATCGAAAAACTAAATGATTGCCGTTGGAAGGAGGAAAATCCATACAGTATGTGGCCTGCACGAACCGAAAACGTGTTCGAAAAGTAAACAAAATTTAAATAACCGGGACGACCATTCATTCATTCTAAGCCAAAGTTAGTTCAAAACTATACTTTATCGTACATTTTCGAGACTAGAAGCACTAAAAAGCTGCCGAATTACAAGTCTTGAGAAAAATAGCCAATAATTTCAACATTCAGTTATACGTCAAAATATCAACATTTTGGCAGCTCATGCCACTTTAAAACGTGTGGTTTAAAACATCAATCAAATCTTCTTATCTTATTTCAGATCAACTTACTAACACAGCGTACTCACGAGCTTGAGCGACGTATCGCAGTGGTCACTGAAGAACGGGATGCTCTCTCTTGTTCACTCGAGGAATCACAGGATCGTATTTTGATGCTGGGAAAACAAAACCATGAACAAGAATTACAGGTAACCATGACAACTGTATTGTATATTCTTCTGTAAACCTATGATACATGTGTAACTTCTAGACTGGTACATTTTTTCTTCTCAACTCTTATCCTTTATAAATTCCTGGGGCCGGTTGTGCAAAGGTGTATTAAACTTAAGTCTGACTTATACAGTGTAGATCTAAGCAACGTCACAATCAAATTCCTTTGTGATGTGACGTACTTACAGTATAGTTCCACCAATGGGTCGCAAGTTCGATTCCCACTCAGTCCAAACAATTGGAACATTTTCTGACTGGGTTTTCACTCGAACAGCCTATGTGGGATGGTTGCCAGTTAACAGCGGAAGGTCGTGGGTTTCCTCCTGGCATATAAGTGAAATAATCTTGAGCTCGGTGTAAAACACCAAGCAATCAATCAATCAATCAATCTTATACAGTACGGTAATCTTCTTGCACAATAATGTGGCGCAGGATCAAATCACACTCAGACCAAATAAAACTATAAAAATTTCTGAGTTGGAGGAAACTGGGCTCTTTGCCCGGAGGATACCCTCGACCCTCCGGTGGTAGCTGGCAACCATCCCACACATAGCGCTATATGTGGAAGAGATGCCAGGTAGGCCTACTGGTTGAAGGTTGGAGTTTCCTGCAGAGCCCGGTTTGCTCCCCCACTAAACCTGGCAACGTCACCATATAAGTGAAATAATCTTGAGTGTGGCGCAATAAACCTTCATGTCCATATATGTTATACCTGTCATTTACTGGTATGGTGTAACTTGGTGACCTACAAATGCAGAGGGGCTGCTCTATGATGTCACAAAACTGTTGCATCGAATTACATTTTGGAACGTTTGGCCTGGTAACGTGGCTATGATTGAAGGGTCTGTTATAAAGGAAATGTTCTCGTCAAATTATAAACATGTGATTGGCTTATTCCTTAACAGGATGTTACTGTTGTAACTCTAGCAAGTATCAATTGAAATTTTATTTTATTTAAATTATTTTTTTTAAAAGCAAACTTCTAACATTTTAATAGACTACTAACATTAAACTAATCTTTATATTATTTTATATATTTTTTTTTTTTTTCATTTTTAATAACTCAATTTTCTTTCCCATAAAAAAACATATGTCGCTTTTGTTTCCAGGCAAATAACTTTCTCTATGTTTGAAATTTTGATTCATTAAATAATATTACTGACCCAAAATAGTATTATTGGACCTGTCCATAGCCTGGAATTTCGGTCTAGAGGGAGACTTGGCTGGAATACAAAAAAAAAAAAAAAAATTCGGCAGAGCCCAGTATTCTCGGCTAGACCTGTCCAAACTCCCTTTAATGTTAAGTCTACATCTTTTATTTAGTTAACCTATGTTCAAACTCTTATGTTTGTAATGTTTTAATGTTACTTTCGTTATTATTTTTATGATCACTAAAACACACGGGCACAGGGAAAATCTAAAAATAACCATGTTATTATTTGATTGCCCAAGAGGATTTGAAATATGAATGGAAATAATGGCATGGTATTCTGAATGTTTTTTTATTTTAAATTTAATTTTTATCTTGGTTTAATAGTTATTAAAGAAATCAAGACAAAAAAGAAAATAATATCTTTATCAAAGGAATTAAAATGGTACAAATTTGAACCCATTATTTTTTAAGTTATATGCTTTTTTACATTCCCTGTCAGTTATTTTTTTTGGGAAAATATGATCAACTGTCTAATTAAAAAAATTTTCTGTACTAATATAAACATTTTTGGATGTTCCAGTTAAGGCTGAAGGGTCGCGATATCGATGAGCTTCAAGCTTCAAACTCTCAGCTAGTAGATCAAGTAGAGAATATATCACAGCGTGTTTCTTCGACGGATTTCAACCAATCACAGAACCTGTTCAGCGAACTCTCTCAGCTGTCGGATTCTACGGATATTGAAATGGCCAGTAAATCACCGATGGTAAGATACTCTACTAACAATGTATGGCCGTAAATTTTAAATATAGCCATAACCCTTAAACGGTAGGGCCTACAGAAAACCTGGGCTTTCAATCGGTCAAAGGATTTAACCCTTTGGACCCGAGCGGCCGAAAAAACGGCCAGATATATGTCTTGGATATATCTTGGATATATACATGTACGAGCGGCCGATATATGGGCCATCAGGGTACCTGTTTGTGACGTGGTAAATTCTGGGCGAATCAACGACTTTCTTTTATCAAGCTTCGGCCTGCTCATGTTTAGGCCTACTAGTTAGGTAGAAGCTTCTAAGCCAATCAGCGACCTTATTTCATTGAATTTCGTTCTGCACTTGTGACGGAAGTTTTGTTGTTGTTGAACGTCGAAGTGATGGCAAAACGAAAATTGTCGGCCGATCAGGTGATTGAGAATCTAAAGGGGAGAGCGAAGGTGGAGATGCATACGGCCACAAAAGGAACTGTGTTCTTTTGAGTAATATTATACTTCAGAGTAAATACAAAAGAATAAATACATATGAAACAGACACATAACGAAAAAACATAATTTTTTCCATTTTTTGCCCAGGAGGCTCGTATATAGGCCTCTAGTCGTTCAGGGCTTCAGTGTCCAAAGGGTTAATAGGTGTATGTTGGAAGGTGTGGGGGAGACTGGGGGAGGGGGGGGATTGACAAGTGGTTTGTGGTCAATTGCTGATCAATGGCTCACAGGTCCTAATCCCACCCAAAGGTAGGCCTATATTGTAACAAAAAATTCACTTGATCTTCTAGTGTAAAAAGAATTTCTACATGATGCCAAAGGTCAGGGAATTCCACAGGGCAGATTAAGCTCCGTTGTCCCCCACTCCCCCCCCCCCCCCCCCCCCCTCTAGACCTGAAAATGCAGCTGTATAGATTTCAGTGCAGTGTAAAAAAATACGTCTCTCTTTCATCTCCTTACTATAAGATGCCTACGATAAGCATTTTGTGACCATGTTATTATTATCAGAGTCTAACCTAGGCTGATTTTGGGCACTCGACCAGGGAAAGCGAAAACAAATTTTGTCATCGTTGCTTTAAATATTCAATACAAGTAACAACAGCTCTGCAAAGTATTTTAAACCTAAATATTAGGGACCGTTTAGACAGAAATGGTTATTTAAAGCCTGAGTTCTGTCCGGCCATGTAGTACTTAAGGGCCCTTGGGCGTTATTGGCTTAAATAGTCCAGCCCAACTTTTGATGGTTGCCACTTACCAGCGGGAAGGTCGTGGGTTTCCTCCGAAACAGAGCCCGGTTTCCTCCCACAATAAAACTGGCAACGCTGCCATATAAGTGAAATAATCTTGAGTGTGGCGTAAAACACCAAACAATCCCTCAACCAAATTTTGCCCTAGATTATGCCCTGATAAATGGATGGTACGTCCGCCAATCAATCTCGTTATGATGAAGATAATTTGAATGATATAGAATGTATTTGGTTGTTTAGTTTCAGTCTTACCCCAATCAGCCTCATGTTTTATTTGAGACGGACTGGAATAACGATGTGGATATAGAGTGTGATGACAGTTTTATGGCAGCCATGTCCAGTTCTTCTCATGATTCTGAACATTTCCAAGGCTCCCCGACAGCAGAGTGTGAGGTAAGCCGTAGAGAAAAAATGAGGGGGGGGGGAGGACTTGGGGGATGTGGCGCGGGTTCGAGTCCTACTCAGACCAAATAAAAATTAACAAATTTCCGAGTGGGTTTTTCACTTGGTTTCCCAGAACTCGCTGAAGGTCGGGGGTTTCCTCCAGGCGAAGAGCCAGGTTTCCTCCCCCACCAAACCTGGCAACGCCGCCATATCAGTGAAATAGTCTTGAGTGCGGCGTATATCATAAATCAATCCAGCGAGAGCTTGCTGTCTTAGTTATTATTGCGATAGTCTTCCCTCGCCAACACAAGGATGGTAGACGGGTGGATTCCTCCACCACTAAACCTGGCAATGTCGTCAGTTAATAAATAATCTTGAGTATTCTCATTTTTGGGGCATTATGCTTTCTTGGAAAATTGCAGGAATTCTTCTATCAATTAAACATCAATCAATCAATCCAGGCTAAGAGCCCAGTTTGCGCTCTAAACCTGTTAACGCTGGCATAGCAAATACAGTGTACATGTATATATATATAAGTGATTTTAGACAAGAAGATTTTCCCTGTGCCCATGTGTTTTAGTGTTCATAAATATATAAATATATAAGTGAAATATTCTTGAATGCAGAATAAAAGGTCAATCAATCATTCCATAATTACTAAAGATTCATTTCAACCTGCAAGCGAAATAGGACTTAAACTTCAGCACACTAAACACGTCTTTCTTTGATATCCTATCTTACTTTCAGTTGAGAAAAGAATTGCTAGATGCATACAGACATTTACAGTGCCTATGTCGAGATTTGAAGAGTAGGGAAGTCTCACCTGACCAGGACTCAGAGCTGGATGATTGCCCAATGGTACAGGCTGGTCAGCTCGTCTCCCTAATCAGTCAACTTAGAGAACTTATCCACTTGTCATTGCAGCAGGTAAAAATACATGTATCCAATTGCCATCTTCTACAGTGAACACAGGACTTCTATCGGTGGGGCTCTTGTTTAAACCCCACTGAGTCTAAAAAAAAAAATGGGTTTTCACTAAATCACTGTTTGTTGACTACAATGTAGTTACCAAATATTCATTGAAGGTCTCCGACAAAGAGCCAGGTTTCCTCCCCCATTTAAACTGGTAACGTCGCCTTATAAGTGGAACCTTAAAAGGGGAATAATCGTGAGGAGGGTGTAAAACCAATATCAATCATCAGTCATGTGGACCATGCCATCGGAGGAGGGGGGGCATGTCACTTAAACAGGGTGCTTATGTGCCGGAGGCTCGTTTCACAAAGCAGTCGCATCGCAAACGAAGCCTAGTTGCCAATGGATACCATAGTGAAGAGATAGGACTTCATGGCAACTGCGAATGATCGCACTTTGCGATTGCTTTGTGAAACGGCCCCCTGGAGCCCAAGAGGGTGGGAAACAAAGGCCACTGGCTTTCATTCAATTCCTTAAATGTTCCCCCACCCCCGAGGCTATTTTTACTAGTTTAACCTCGAAATATGACGTTTCCAACTACGGTAATATAAACTATTTCCTTGCTTTTTTAGAGAGAAGGGGAAGAGAATGAAAGTCGTCAAGTGGAGGATTTAAAAATCAAGATGGGAGAACTGGAAGCAACAAACTCAGTCCGTCAACAAGAAGTGGTTAAACTTACACGTCAGGTACAGCTGAAAGACGAAGATCTAAAACAGCAATCTGCCCAACTCTCACAGTTTATGGAACAAGTATGTATTGGTTGACCTTGTCATTGTTTCAACTGATGGAAAAGGTTTGCAACGTGATCTTTTCCAGCAACGAGATTATCATGTCCTACTCATTAACATAATCGTGTTGTTAACACGTTGACTGCCGACTACGAAATAACTTGAAAGTGCGGGGGCTCTCCCATTTGCCATTCAAGCTTGTTACGAGTATGGCCAATGTCTGTTTACTGTGCTATTTTTAGCAACACACAGAGTGGTTTCCCTTGATGCTTTGTGAGAAAACCCCGTACAAGATATGTCGTATCTGGCAGTAAGATTTAATCGTTTCATTTAGTACGCCAAGGAGTATAGTTATTCTAAAAGATATCTATGTTAAGCTACGAGATAATTAGTACCAGCAGAATCCGGTGCACCTGCCATTGCGAGATATCTCGTAGTCGGCAGTCAACATGTTAATCTTAATAGGGCTTCATGAACATTAGAATGAATGATTGATTGATGTTTTACTTCGCACTCAAGGTTATTTCACTTCTGTGGCAGTGTTGTCAGATTTAGTGGGGGAGCAGAGCCCTACCTTCAGTGAGCAACTCAGAAATTTTTCAATTTTATTTGGTCTGAGTGGGAAATGAAACCTTTATTAACCTACCATATTTCTTTTAAATATTCAGCCATTCTAATGGCCTAAATTTTCCATTGAGTCAGACAAAAATTGAGACGTGGAGTTGTGTTTAAGGATAACCATTTTCACATACTGCACAGCGGGTCATATTGCCTTAAATTCCCTCTAATGTGCAAATTTTTCTGGCCACATTTAGCCCATTTCTTTTGTAATGGTCGAATCCTTATGACGTAAAAAGTGGCTGAATCTTTAGAAGAAATACGGTCTTGTAGGAATATGACTGGCAGGTACTATAATTGCAAAAGGTTGTGATGTGTTTAGCTTGAGTGTCTGTCATCAAAACATTGTCAGTTTTAAGGTGTGTAAAATGGGATGATTGAAAGAGACCCATCAAAGAACACCTATTTCCCACACAAATAAACAAAACTGCAATCAATGGGAAATAGTAAAACATCAATCAATCTATGTGACTTTGGTTTCAGTTGAAATCTCACCATTCAGCGTTCAGTGAACTGGAGACGGAGCGAGATAGATTACAGGACAGTTTGTTAGGGGAGATAAACGCTGATGATGTCCTTAATCAAACACGGGCGGAGAGAGAAACGGCCAGAAAACAGTACGTATTGGTATGAATAGTTTAGTAGCAGGGGAACCATCTGGGCCAACATGACGGTTGGGATAGTGTATTGGCTATTATCATGGGTAGATGCACGTAGGCCCTAAATTTGTACAGAGCCCGGGCTGTTTCTCGACACTGGCATAACTTTGCCCCTGGTGGTAATGTAATGTTGAAGGTATATGTTGCCATGGCAGTAAGGCGTTGCATTGGACTTACGTCAGACGTAACTGTGTTGAGAAACAGCCCCCAGATGCTTTGCACTTGTGCCTTCAATTAACTGATGTCGTATAATTCAGAAGCTTTTTAGTGCTTCTAGTCTCGAAAATGTACGATTAAGTATTGTTTTGAGCTAACTTTGGCTTAGAATGAATGAATGGTCGTCCCGGTTATTTAAATTTTGTTTACTTTTCGAACACGTTTTCGGTTCGTACAGGCCACATACTGTATGGATTTTCCTCATACCAGCGCCAATCATTTAGCTTTTCGATGGCCTTTAAAGCCTCTTACTGTCGTGACGATCAGAAATTATGAAAAAAGTGAATTTTGGATGCTCATGCAATTTTAAATAATTTCACTTTACAGGAGGGATGAGATGGAGTTCGAACTGGCTCAAACCAAAATGGATGTGCTCAGTCTGAACAACCAATTACTGGAAGCCATACAACAGAAGGTAGAACTTTCTGAAAAATTGGACCAATGGGAGGTAAGCTCTGATATCAAAAACTTTGCCTGAGTTTGCATAGGCTTGTAGGCCTACTCTCACTTGGCCCCCTTCCTATCTCTCAAACATAGTTAACTGCAGGCCTATGCTATTTTGTCCAGTTACTTGGAGTGCGTAGACCTACTATTTATGAGGCCTAGGCCTACTTGTATTTTCCTTGTATTGTTGACTGTGTGTGCTTTGCCCTAGCTCAAGTATGCACCTTTCCCCAATATTGTTCTCTCATTGTGCTTTGGCTAGATATTTACCAAATGATAAATTTCACATATTTGTATATCCTTGAGTACTCTAAAAATGTCTCCGTGGCTCTGTAGGTAGAGCGTTGGATGCTCATTCCAAACAGCCTTCCACCAATGGGTCGTGGGTTCAAATCCCACTCAGTCCAAAAAATAATTGGAAAATTTTCTGACTACGTTTTCACTCGAATGACCTATGTGGGATGGTTGCCAGTTATCTCCCACAATAAAACTGGCAACGCCGCCATATAAGTGAAATAAACTTGAGCGCGGCGTAAAACACAAATCAATCTAAAAATGTACCCTAACTGGAATTTTACTGATGTATCCTATATTTTCAGGTTAATAATTTAGAACACATAGGTGAGGGCCATCATAAAGTTTGTGTGTGGATGTTGTGATTCTATATGTAAATTGTTTGTGTTGCCTTTAGCTTTAACCGTCTTCCTAGGCGAAGTATAGCCAAGGCTATATGTTTCGAGAGATTGCAAAGTCTGGTTTGGTGGCGCTACATGGATATTGATATATTCTTTAAAATCCAAGAAAGATATTGAAGGCATAAAGCTTTTGCTGGTTGGGCTAAACATTTAGAAACATTGGGTGCGGCTGGCTGATCGCAGATTACTTGGATCTGCTCCACACATCTGGGGGCTGTTTCTCTACTCATTTACGTCCGACATAGCCTAACTTTGCACCTGGTTGTAACGTTATGTTGAAGGTATATGTTGCCACGGCAGTTAGGCTATGCATTTTACTTACGTTGGGCATAAATGTCTCAGGAAACAGCCGCCAGGTTTTAATTTACGCATAAGGCTTACAGCATAGATTTGCGCCAAAAATTTTGACCATTCGGATATTGAAACAATTTAAACTACATTTGTGATAGCATTGCAAGCATTACCATATACCACAGGCGTAGAGCGACTTAGTATATAGTATATAGCTCTACGCCTGCGGTATATGGTAATGCTTGCAATGCTCGAAATGTTTCGAGAAACAGCCACTTACAGCTTACAGCATAGATTTGCGCCAAAATTTGTGACCATTCGGATATTGAAACAATTTAAACTACCTTTGTGATAGCATTGCAAGCATTACCATATACCACAGGCGTAGAGCGACTTAGTATATAGTATATAGCTCTACGCCTGCGGTATATGGTAATGCTTGCAATGTTACATTTGTGACCGTGGCAATATACGCTGATGTAGGCCTATATAGAACCACGTACCCCCTACTGTAGAGGTCAATTTGATTGTTGTGGCTAACACAGGTGATGGGCACATAAGTGTTTGTGTGATCTGGATCCTGTTTCACAAAGCGGCGTAGCGTAAGTTTTTTCACGTAACTGCCATAGCAACCCATACTGTAGAGATACGTTAGTATGAAGGTACGCAAAAAATGCATTTACGCCGATTTGTGAAACAGGCCACTGGTGTGTGGTTTTGGCACAAAATGAGGGCAGTTTATTAATGTGGTTTGAAATATTAGAAAATGTTAATATAGGGCGGAGTGATTATATAATAATGAGTCGAACCTTCCATGAATGAATGATGAGTGCAAAATTGGATGATCCCACTTAACACCTACCCCCGCCTCCACCCCAACCCCCCCCCTCCCAAATTGTAGTATTCCCCATAAAAAAATATCTAAAGTATCTAATTATAAATAAATTGAGAAATTGCAGAGTGGGTATATGTAGAGAAATTAAAATATACCTGCCAAAAATCTGGTAATGCAGCTATATAAGTGAAATAATCTTGAGTATGGGATAAAACACAAATCATTTTATAAATTAACAAAGATTAAGATTTTTTCTCAAACGATCTCTACAAAATTGATATTATCTAAAAACAAAGTAGCCTACTCGCCCTGTATTTAACACCACTATTTTTTCCTATAGGTTGACATGCATGAAGTGCTCGGGTTACAGATGCAGAAGAGAATCGAAGAAGATACAGTGCGAGAGAAAGCGGTCGCAGAACTGGCATTAAAAAAGCAAGACGATAAACCCATACAGAAAAAAGGATTCTTTAATTTCAGCAGACATTGATTGAATCTCAAATTTTATTAAATTGACTGCTCTGTTTGTGGCAATATGTCATGCCCGAAGTTAGAAAAAGGTTTTTGTACATCCAGCTAAGCTCCAAAAATAAATTGAAAAATTCGGGTGGGTTTTTCATTGGATTGCCCTAATGCATGTGCCCAAATTGCCAGTAAGGGGAGTTTCCTCTGGGCCAAGAATTCGGTAAATTTTCTCCACCACTTAGCCTGGCTATGTTGTAAATCCAGTAAAAACGGTTCTTCTATGTTCTGGTATTAGAAAGTTACCATATATCAGGGGGCCTCCGTGGCTCAGTTGGTTAAGACACTCCGACTCAATGGGTCCCGGGCTCGAATCCCACTCAGTTAAAAAAGATGGGAAAATTTTCTGACTGGGTTTTCACTCAAATGACCTATGTGGGATGGTTGCCAGATACCACCGGAAGGTCGGAACGCCGCCATATTTAAGAGAAATGATCTTGAGTGCGGCGTAAAACACCAAACAATCGACCATATATCAGTATGAAGGACATTTGGTGATACCTTTTCCCTGTGGTGTATTCCACTGGTAAGGGAGGCGACTCACCCTCAAAACTTGTTTCATATTTACAAATTATTACCGTGATCTGAACTTTTTATTTTCAGGCAAAAGTCCCTAAAATGTCTAATTTTAAGTGATTTAGGCAGAATCTCAGCATATAGCTAATTCAACTTCAAAACTTTTATGAACATTAAAACAGTCAAATGAAATCATAATGATGCATCATGGGTTGACATTGACTTTATTGTAGAGGGTATGAAAATACCATGAAAATTAAAAAAAATCAAAGGGAAATATCTTAACTAAAACTTTCCTATTTTTTGGCAGCATTATAATGTCTCCATGAAGAGATTCAGCCATCATGATGGTTCGCCTGTTGAATAGTTGCTTGTTAACGGATACATGTGTTTAAGGCTTTGTTATGGGAAAATGTTTTGTTATGGATATATAAATTTGTTTTGTTGTGCTATTCTAGTTCATTGATCTCATAATGTTTGTAACATTTATTCATATCATATTGCAGCTATTGTAAATAGAGTTTCGCTGATGTTATCTATTGTAAATGCATGCCCGAGGATTTCTCAGTAACCAGCGGTTACGGTAGCCAGTTGTAGGTGCAATGTACAACGGAACTAGCATCGGTATCGGTCGCTTCCCAACATTTCATTACACGGAAGCCAAGTTAAAATCTGCATGTCCCCATTCCGTGTTTTACCTTGGCGGACTACTCCACTCAAACCCATAAATCGAACAGCGCCCACTGGTGGGAATGTAAGAGTTGTCTTTCCTATACTTACAGTCTTGGCCAATCAGCACTCATTACACAAAAGTTCAAGGTGAACACAGCTTGTAATTTTCTGTGTAAGTGCCAGAGGTTTTGATTAGCTGCGAGAAGTTTTACTCGCATCCAATCAAAACGAGCGGTTCGATTTACAGGTTTGAGTGGAGTAGTCCGCCAAGGTAAAACACGGAATGGAGACATTTAGGTTCTATCTTGGCTGGAGAAGATTCAATGTTTCTGACCGACACGGAAATTATCATTCCTGTAAATGATGACATTCTAGTCAAAATTGCGACATGTACCACATGGTACTTCAAAACTGTGCCACCAGATTGTAGAAAAGAAGCACTTTTGAACTTTATTTTCCATCTTTTCCCCCTTTTTTATAAAAACATTACAATAAAGCAATATTTAAATCCTATATGCCTTCTAATTTAAAACTTTTGGTAAAAAATACATAGTTGCAAATTTAAAAAAGACTATCAACAAATATGTCTGTATGGTTATGTTTACAGAAATACTCCATGAGTATGGGAAACAAGTGTTTTCTGCTCTAATATTTTTGGTTTATGGTAGGCTGCAGTTAAAAATGTTGGTTAGCACTGCCTTCAAGTTTTCTTATTGTTAGAATTTGCTTAAAACTGGGTGAATTATAACAATAAAATAATAAAAAAATAATCAAGGGAGACAACAAATTTCAATAATCATACTGAAAATGTTATCGTATTTTACGTTGTTCATTTAGTATTAATATACTAATTAGTAGGACTCCTTATTATCAGAAATGTACTTCCATAGAACTAAAACACTATGGTAGCCTACTTCTAAGTGGATATTCATGATACATGTATAATTCACAAGTTATAAAACTTTAAATAAGGGAGATAACAATTCTCAATCATTTGGAAAATTTTATTTTATTTTACATTTATTAAAATTTTTATTATTTGACAGTCTTTCCATTACAACATTGTTTTAGGCTATTTCTAACTTTGTTTTGATGGCAATGATTTTGTTTTAATTTTTCATCAAATATGTTTCGTGTCTTTTTGCTTTTGGCCGGATTTCATCCAAACCTCTCAAACATCAGGTGTATTACGCTTAGGTCTGACTTATCTAGGCTACGTCACAATCAAATTCCTGTGAGATGTGATGTATTTAAACCTGGCTAATCATGAATATCATCCCTTTGTGCAATCGGCCCCAGAATCTTAAAATAGTGCCGTAAAATTTAATTCACAAATGTCATTTGGTCTTATTGTTTATTTACATGATTTAATGATTAGAAATGATGATTTACTGTGTGTCTTAACCCCAACATGTCTGAAAGGTAGTGCAATACCAATTTGTTATTGTAAAATTATTTATTATTGTTAATTTGATTTTTGTTGGCCTCAAGTCCAATTTTTTAAAAACTTAAATCATTTTTGTATGAATATATTGCTTTTGTAATGTCAAAGCCATATTTGGAGAAAGTGCCTATATAGAGTTTTCTCCCTTGACTACCAATTAAATACATGTCTTTCTGTATTCAAGTCTTTGCACTGTTTCTTGATTCTGTATGATTTAGATGAGAAGACAACAAACTCTCCACAACCAGTTCATGCAAGATAAGACTAAACTCATAATATAATTTTCATATTCAATATTAAGGACATGCTTTATACTGAATTCCGGCTGGTGCAATCTTTTGGTCACCTAAACAAGACTGGGGCTTGGTGACTCATCACTAAGTTGTAAGGATGTATATCAGCCTGAAGTCAAACTGCCAGAATTACTGAGACACCAATTTAATTTTGACATGTGACACATCACCTACCTATAAACTGAATATATCTGAAAAAAGTTATGGAGCTGTAACAAATCTGGTACAGGCGGTCCACATCTGTAGTCTCCAAAGCTATTTGCTAAAGTGTCTATACACTAAGGCATTCTGCATTGGGCAACAGCAATTCTCTTTACTACATACATGGATACAGCAATTTCATCTAATTACGGATAAAATGAATAGAAAATGGTGCTTTTTGACTCATTTGTCACCACGGTTACCGAAATGTGTTTAAAGATAAATTAGCCCTACTGTTAAAGCACAGATTGATTAACAGCCATTTCTTCAAATTACTGAATGACAAAATGCTGACTGTTTAGTATGATAAACGACCAAAGGGCCTTGATGACTCATTTGCTCACCATGGTTATCAAAAAGTTGTTTGGATATAATGTAGCCCTACTGTGAAACCACAGCTGGGTGATTGTTTTGGTCGCCACAAACATCGACACCCCAATTTAATTTTGATACGAGTCTATTCATAAGCTCGTTATTATTGAAATTTTTTTTTCAATCCATGCAATAGCTATAAAGATCAGGTGGACATTGGTATACCAACTAGCAAGTAACACAGGTTGTTCTTTGCGGATTTCCTCCCCGACTAAACTTCGCATCACCACCATATCACTGAAATAATCTTGAGTGAGAAGTAAAACATGAATGAATGAGTGAATGATATGTTGGGGCCGTGAGGCCAGAGGGAAACTTCCTCACTTCAAAAAACCTTCCACCTAAGTTTTTGCTTAAACCTAGCAATGCTGCCATGTAAAAGAAATAATCTTCAGCCGCACTCAAGATTATTTCACTTACATGTCAGCGGAGTTGGATTTTGATTGATTGATGTTTTACGCCGTACTCAAGATTATTTCACTTATATGACAGCGGAGTTGGTTTTGATTGATGTTTTACGCCGCACTCAAGATTATTTCACTTACATGGCAGCGGAGTTGGTTTTGATTGATTGATTGATGTTTTACGACGCATTCAAGATTATTTCACTTATATGGCAGCGGAGTTGGATTTGATTGATTGATGTTTTACGCTGCACTCAAGATCAATTCACTTATATGGCAGCGGAGTTGGTTTTGATTGATTGATTGATGTTTTACGCCGCATTCAAGATTATTTCACTTACATGGCAGCGGAGTTGGTTTTGATTGATTGATTGATGTTTCATGCCGTACTCAAGATTATTTCACTTAGATGGCAGCGGAGTTGGATTTAAACCTGGTACCAATCTATGGATGGTCATTGTCAAACTGACATTAGATTGTGGCCATATTGTCCACAAGATGTTGTCATATATACAGAACATGTTAAAACAAATATACTGGTTAAATGACATTTAATAATAAATAAATACTGTGAACTTTATATTTTGCATTATAAGTATAAGATACTTACATTTCTGGCATAGAGTTTTGATGGGTGACAAGACTGATTGATTGATGTTTTACGCCGTACTCAAGGTACTGGCCAAAGGTCGGGGGTTTCCTTCGGACAATGAGCCCGGTTTCCTGCCCCACTTAACCTGGCAACGCCGCAATAATCTTGAGTGAAATAATCTTGAGTTCGGCGTAAAACATCAACCAACCAACACTGCATTCAAAATTATTTCACTTATATGGCAACATTGCCAAGTTAACCAGGCTCTTTGCCTTGAGGAAACCCCCGACCGTTGGTGAGTGGCTGGCAACTCTTCCACAAGAAGATTGTGTTCAAGCAAGATTGACTGAATGGATAAGACAGCAGTGCCATACTCTGGAACCTGGGTTTGATTCCCGTTCTGGGCGTCACCTAAATTTCTGCCATTTCTCAAGAAAGTGTAATCCCAAAAAATAACGAGAATAAGATTTTATCCAACCATTCTTCACATAAACTGTTTCTTGTAAAAACTTTCTAATTGTGTATCCAGAGTGGGGTTTTAACTCGATCCCCCTATGTGGAAGGGTTACCTGGTACTCTGTTTCCACCCCTACTTAACATGATAATGCTGCCATACAAGTGAAATAATCTTGAGTTTTGTGTAAAACATCAATCATTCTAATAGTGCATTCTAAAGGCCTACAGACATGGTGATAAAATAACTACGCATATACGCATCACACTATGTCTGCATGTTGAAGATGGTACATGTACTTGCACAAAGATCTTGACAGGTCAGGTCAACTTGCAGGTTTAAGAGAACACCCAAATGTATGTCACACTTTCTGAGTTTTCCCAGATAAAAATCACTTTTCTTTAATAGTGTCCATAATATGTACCTGATAACCTGTAAATTATGTTGAGTCACATCACAGTTAATTTCGGACTACCGGTATTTTTTTCTTCACACGATTCCAGAACTATTTGTATATCTGTGGTCAAGTAAACTTTCAAGCCTAATACTGTGGTTCAGCCAAACATAAACGAAGTAAATGCAAGAGATACAATTATAAAATTGTCAAAGTTTTCATCACTTTTTAGTCTGTCTGTTTTCTGTGCTTTCCTTGTAATATATTAAATGCCTTTCCTTAAAAACTCAGATCTTGGATTTTGGTATAGTATTCGGATTAAGGAAAGATATAATCCCACAAACCCGAACAAAATCATCCATTGTCATAGCTCTAAGAATCTTTCAATTCTGAAGTTTTACAAGTTTTTTCTAAATACTGAATTACTGCTCTGACAAATTCCACCGGTTTTTCTGAATGTACCCAATGGCCTGCTCCCTCGATGTGTAAAAATTCTGCTAACGGAAAAAGGCGAGTGATGTCCGGATACTCTTTCTCACTGAAACCAAAGGAAGCAAAGTTTATTTGTTACATCTAAATTTAACGTAAGAGATAAAATCAACCGAAACGATAAACTCAAACCCAAAACTCACATCTAACCATTACCTTATAAGTAACCTAAATAAACCCTAAAATAAACCCTAAAACAAACTGCCCAACTCCAAACTCACACTTCAAAAGTCTGGATCAATGAACTATATGCGTGGAACTGAGGTCACATGGTGCTTGATATTCTTCGAATGCCGCCATTACCAGGAGATAGTGGAGCGTCTATCCAGATCTGTTCTGCACGCGCTTATCAACTGTCAATGGCAGCACATTTTACAAAGTCTGATCCAAACCAGCCAATGAGACGTGTCCATTACACGCATATACATGTAGTTCATTAGTCCGGATTATAAAACTTTTGAGTTCGTTTCTATGCTCCCCTGAGTACGAAATTCTGAGCAAGCTATCAACCTTGCTCCAAGTTCGACTCTTTAGCCCTCTGAATAAGTTTGTCTATCGATATTTAGTGAAAAATTGTAGTTGCTTAGTTTGTTTCCACTAATTTTGGAAGTGATAAACCCTTTAAGTTTTACTTATTTCCAAATGATCGATCTGCCGATGACTTTACAAAATTGCAACACCAAAACAAACGTTCATTTTTACCTCCCTTCTTGGAGAGCTCCAATAATTCGTGCTCAACTTGACGGAGATCGCCTTGTTCATATACTCAGTTGAGCCCGTTCTCAGAATGTTTTATAATCTCAATCTCTGATCCAAACTCCTGGGAGTATGCTCGAGGAGGGTTGAGCATGGAGTCTGAGTTGAGTACAGCAGGTTTTTTAGTTTTAGTTTTAGACGGCCGTATTTTTCCAAAATACGACCGTCAGTAAAAACAAAAAGTCATTTTGGAGTCAGAAACTCTGACTACAGGTTTTTATAATCCCAGCCCCATGTGTATAATTTCATATAATATAAAATATCTGTTTCGGAAAATGTTGACCTGGCATGTAGTACGTATTGACCAATAGAAAAGTAGTAAAGCCTAATGAATATTCATTAGGTATAATATAGTTACGGCATTTAAATGAATTTTTTGGAAGGACTTCGGGTTTCAGATTTAAGCTAAGTCTTAACTATCCTTAATCTCAATTACCTTTCACCTATTACCGCCTATTATATCTTTGAAACATTCCTCTTTTCACTGAAGCAGTTGATTTCTTCGAAAGCCGTTGTTAAACTGTTAAATCGCTCTTTGTAAAGCATAGCATAAAAATTGGCCTCATGAGGTTACATGAGTTATCTCACCCTTATAATGGTGGTTTAATGTGTGGCTCTACCTGACCAGCAAAGGAAGTAAACCAGGATAGAGACACACGAGTGCGGCTAGGTATAATAATGTGTTATGAATCTAACTTGATGGCTAGTGTTAACATAGCATTTACTGAGTGATTGATTGACTTACGTAATGTGATTAGAATTACTGCCGCCAATGAACAAAGTGGGTCCCTCGTATGGATTGGTGAACAGCGGAAAGCCAAGTATCCCCGAGTAATTACTCAATATTGCCTCAATATTCAACCTCCATTTTATCTTCTCTCCATCCATAACCAGATTTGTCAGCAGAAATTTCCGAATATCCGGATCCTGCGGGTCAAATAAATTAAGATATATTTGAAAATCGCAAGCATCGATCAAAGAGAATCATCTTGCTGAGAATCATCTTGGTCTCGGTGGATGAGTCAGCAGAGTTCTAGTCCCTCAGTCCGACACAAGCCTCCAATGGCTGGGTCACGGGTTCAAATCCCACTCAGATCAAATAGAATGATAAAAAATAAAAATAATGATAAAAATAAATAACATTTCTGAGTGGATTTTTCGTATGTGGATCTGTTGACAGGTACTCGTCGAAGGTCAACGGTTTCCTCATGGCAACGTGTTAAATAATAAGATAAAAAAAATAGTATTACATTAATTAGTACTTACAGCCACGACCTTTTGCAGCTGTTGATCTACAGAATGCCTGGCCTTCGCTAATGTCTGACTGACGGGTATATCAGCTTCTCTCATCCTGTCGGCATACGACTGAAGTACTGTGGCTTGGACACTCACCACTGGAGCCACATCAACAACTATCAGACGATCAACTAAATCAGGCTGAAATGTACAAAGGCCAAAATGATTTATAAACTTCAATAAAATTAACAGGGGGGGGAGGTGGTTGAAAACAGCTTCCCGGCAATGGCTTGCACAGCTGGAATGAAATGATGTCCACTGGGTTGTTTCCACCCACTCCCTGCGGTTGTTAGGATTTTGGAGACCATGTGGTCAATAAGTAGAGATAACTGACCTGTGTTAGAGCTAGGGTCATGGCGACCTTTCCACCCATGCTGTGGTCAATAAGGACAGATTACTGACTTGTGTTCAAGCTAGGGTCATTGCGACCTTTCCACCCATGCTGTGGTCAATAAGAACTGATTACTGACCTGTGTTAAAGCTAGGGTCATAGTGACCTTTCCACCCATGCTGTGGTCAATAAGGAGAGATTACTGACCTGTGTTAAAGCTAGGGTCATGGCGACCTTTCCACCCATGCTGTGGTCAATAAGGACAGATTACTGACCTGTGTTAAAGCTATGGTCATAGTGACCTTTCCACCCATGCTGTGGTCAATAAGGAGAGATTACTGACCTGTGTTAAAGTTAGGGTCATGGCGACCTTTCCACCCATGCTGTGGTCAATAAGGAGAGATTACTGACCTGTGTTAAAGCTAGGGTCATGGTGACCTTTCCACCCATGCTGTGGGCAATAAGAACTGATTACTGACCTGTGTTAGAGCTAGGGTCATGGTGACCTTTCCACCCATGCTGTGGGCAATAAGAACTGATTACTGACCTGTGTTAAAGCTAGGGTCATGGCGACCTTTCCACCCATGCTGTGGTCAATATTGAGAGATTATTGACCTGTGTTAAAGCTAGGGTCATGACGACCTTTCCACCCATGCTGTGGTAAATAAGAACAGATTACTGACCTGTGTTAAAGTTAGGGTCATGACGACCTTTCCACCCATGTTGTGGGCATTAAGGAGAGATTACTGACCTGTGCTAAAGATAGGGTCATGGCGACCTTTCCACCCATGCTTTGGTCAATAAGAACAGATTACTGACCTGTGTTAAAGCTAGGGTCATGGCGACCTTTCCACCCATGCTGTGGTCAATAAGAACAGATTACTGACCTGTGTTAAAGCTAGGGTCATGGCGACCTTTCCACCCATGCTGTGGGCAATAAGTCGAGATAACTGACCTGTGTTAAAACTAGGGTCATGGCGACCTTTCCACCCATGCTGTGGTCAATAAGGACAGATTACTGACCTGTGTTAAAGCTAAGGTCATGGCGACTTTTCCACCCATGCTGTGGTCAATAAGAACAGATTACTGACCTGTGTTAAAGCTAGGGTCATGGCGACCTTTCCACCCATGCTGTGGGCAATAAGTACAGATTACTGACCTGTGTTAAAGCTAGGGTCATGGCGACCTTTCCACCCATGCTGTGGGCAATAAGTACAGATTACTGACCTGTGTTAAAGCTAGGGTCATGGCGACCTTTCCACCCATGCTGTGGGCAATAAGAACAGATTTCTCAAGGTGAAGGTCACTCATCAGTTGTTGTATATCAGCACTCATATGTTCATATGTCATGTGATTACTATGTGCGCTTTCACCATGGTTCCGTAGGTCAACAGCAATTACCTGCCCAAAACATAAAGGGTAATATTTATTACGTGTAGTTTCTTTAAATGCTATTACATTTGTAGCTGACAAAAGTTTTCTTTTTCTTCATAAATCATGATACACAGTGAGATGAAAAAAGTAAAAAAAATTCAAAGAGTATTCCATGAACTTTTAGTCACAAATTGAAATTTATGTATTCAATTTGTCCCAACAGAAGACATTTTCCTAGTGGAGAGTAGAAAAATTTGATAATCCTTTGATAAAATGCTGAAACACAGCCACTCAATATTGTCCCAATTCCATATCATTTTGCTAGGCCACTAGAATGGTTGGATTTTGATGGGATGCGTTAGTGACCAGGGGTCGAAATGATAAAAAATTTCCACTTGTCACATGAGACAGGTAGATTTTTTTCCTACCTGTCACATATATTTTCCACCTGTACAAGTATTTTCGTCGTATTAGTGTATGAGGTGGCACATGATAGTAATCTCTTGCCGTCTAAAATCTTAAATTGTTGATAATAACTGTGAAATAGTATTTACGTCAATTGTACTTGAAAATAAACTGAAAGCAAACAAAAAAATCCAAAATCGTTTTCTTTTTTATTGATGACAAATAGAACTTTTACAGATGACTTCCTTTTTTTACTTTATGAATTTTGTTCATTAAAAGATGTACTGTTTTTTTCTGTTTACTGTTTCCTACATGCTCCCATTTATTTGAAGAAAACAAATCTCTCGACAGATAACTATTTTGTGTTTATTGTAATATTGGTACAACATCTCCAGGAAGTGTTCTTTCCTTTCTTCACAAGTCAATTGATTGTTGTTTTTTTCTCTCTCCGTTTTCTTCTTTTATCCTTTTTCATATTTATTTATTATGTTTGTATTTTTTCTATTTTTTTATTTCTTTTTTAGTAGTTAGTTGCCTTTAGGGTTTCTAGGCAGATCATTTGTCAAATTGACCCACTCACTAAATGGCTAACATTTGTACACCCCACCATTGTCTGCATGGAGCCTTCATCTGAGTGCTCCGATCAAACCGTATCCTTTTCAAAACAATTAACATGAATTTGAGCTTAATCAGTAAATATTTACATTAACCATGGTTAGAACTTCGAACTATAAGCGGTAAGAACGATCTTTTTTTTTCTAATCATTTCATTCCGAGTAATTGTCTTCCATGTCGGATTCTGAGGAGGAATCTGAAGATACACGATCTGAAGCCTGTACCTCTCTTTGGCCATATTTGGAAACAAATCTACGTTTACGACTGATGCTAGTTTCGGACCACCAAAGCTCTATGGCTGGATCAGGATTAAACTCTGTTACTGATGTATCACTCATGGCTAACAGCATTAGGTCATTCAGGCTTTTTTCTTGAAGCCTTGATCTCCAATCAGATTTAATCCTTTTCATTAGACTAAACGATCTTTCAACCTTAGCAGTAGATAAAATCAAAACCAGCAAAATCTTAACCAAGCTCAAAATGTTTTTAAGATCAGGAGAATCACCTTTCTTTCTAATTATTTTGGGCCAAAATTTCTTTATGGTGCGACTGTCTTTGTTCGTGGTTTTTAGTACAGATTTGACATGTTGCCAAAGAGTAACCCTTTCACTTTCTATTTTGTCTACATCATATCCTTTGTTTTGAAGCAAGGTGGCAAAATGAGCAGACAACTGCCTTATCTCATCTTTACCATACTCTTCCAAATTGTCATCATCAGAGTCAGGTAAGAGGGATAGATCAAATACGGAAAAGTGAGAAATCTCAGGGGACGAGCCTGTACTTCCGTCTCCAAGCTCCCCAAACCTCTCTACAATTGCTCTTTTAAATTTTGTAATAATTCTTCCCCTTGTTCTGCTAAACTTTTCCCCTGACCTCTACCACCTGTTCTTTTCTTCTTTAGTTGTACGTTTCTGAATAAACCGTCCTCAATATTGGCCTCTTTGAAATTATTTATTTCTTTGTTACAGTCGAAGTTGTTCAATATTTTTTTGGTTGACGAAATAGTGTTTTTCAGAGTATCAATACTGATTTGATCAGCCTGTAAAATGCAGCTTAAAGTGGCAAATATAGCTAACAATGGCTTTAAAATGGCTAACAAGAAGACGATCAAGTCTTCATCCATCAGTTTCTCTCTGAGTCCTAAAGCTTTTGCTCTTGTTTCAGCTTTTTGGGACTGGTCGAGGTGACACGCTTGCAGATGAGCCACCGATGCAACATAATTTCTTTCTAGGGCCTTTAGTGCCTTTTCCCTATGTGCTAGCCAACGAGTGCCTTTAGCTTTTGGATGAACCAAAACACTTACATTTAAAACTAAACCAGCACTTACAAGTGAACGCCATTGGAGACTGCTGTTGTGGTAAAAACTATATAACCCATCAAGCGTGGCATGCGCAACTGATTCTAAAGCAATGGGCTTAACAGCGTCCTTAAAGGCTAGCTCGAGCCTATGATTAGAGCAGTGAAATGCTAAGGCCCATGGTATTGCATCTTGTATCAGTCGGCACATTTTCTTCATGACGGACGGACCGTCTGTGCCCAGATGCACACAACTTTCAGTTACATTTATATCTAAATTCTGAAAGACCTCAAGAAACTCTTTGTGTAATTCATCGGCAGTTGCCCTGTCTTTGATGCTTGTCATTTTAATAAAATCAAACTGAGGTTGGCACTGGTCATCTAAGTAGGAGACTAAAAAACTCTCTTCTTCCAAGTTTGCAGAATCTGTACTGCCATCAAGTGCTACACCTATAAATTCAGATTCTTTAATAACGTTTAAAAGTTTCTGTCTCTCTGCTGCGGCAATGTAAGAAGTAAAAGTCTGAGCTTGTTTATATTTATGAGCACTAAAACACACGGGCACAGGGAAAATCTTCTTGTCTAAAATAACCATGGAGACAAGTTTCTAATTGTGTTAAAAAGAGGTATATCATTTAGACCTTTATACCCCATCATAAATTGTTGTAATAAAGTAAACCTATGATATTTCATTAGGTTAACGACTGACAGGAGCTTGGCCTTAGTCACTAGAATTTTCTGGAACACTTTGTATTGCATTGACAATGCTTATGCATCTTAAGCTATAGTAAGAATATCGTCAGACTATATATTATGGGGTCATGGGAAAAGACAGTCTGAGCTTGTTTATCATTGTTGTAGTGTGTATTTAACAAAATTGGATCGGTGGGAAAATTAGCTGCCTGAAGTTCGTTTAATTTTACAAAATCAGTGAATGGTTTTTCACATTTAGCCAGGTAATAGGCAGTGCGAAAAAGTTTTTTCATATGCTCATGTTGAGTTTTTTCTAAATTTATAACACACTTCATTATTGGTTGTTCGATTTGGGGTTTTAAAGAATTTATGTATGCCGAATGGCTGTATTTGTGATCCGAACTTGTTTCAAGCGACCGGACATTTTCCAGACGTAGTGAACTGCATGCAGCCAGTTACAAATTTATTCGTTTTACTTTGGGGTTTGAGCTTACTGCAATAGGAGCAGGTCATGAACTCGTTTTGTGTATCAAAAACAAGCCAAGGTCTCTCTTTCGCCCAAGTCGCATTGAATTTGAACACTCGCTTTCTTTTTGAGTCATTTGCCGAATTCGACAGCGTTGTTGTTGTTACCTCGTCTGTCGTATTCGGTGTACCGTGGCTGTCAGTGTCAGTTTGTCCTTCATTTTGACTTTTAGATGACTCGGGAAGCCTCTCAGACTCCCCAGATTTGCGTTTTAAAAACCTGTACATTATTTATTGAAGGAAAAAGATAAAATACTTGAAGTTGTGAGCGACTCGAGGGTCAGTATTTTGAGCAAGTCATGCAGTTAATAATAGAACGGCCGATTACGTCACCGATCTAAAACAACACGTGTTCATTCGGGAAAAAAAAACTTCGATAGTTTCCGGTCGGTTTCAACATCGTATTTACGTACGGAAATTACCGAGAATGATCGGAATGTGACAACACGTTTTGACTGCAATCTCCGACCCGTCCGGCTAAGCGAGGGAGGTTTTTAACGTCTAAACTTTAACAATTTTTCTTCAATTCTTCAATCAAATCTTATTTTTTGAAATACTTTCCTTGTAAAATACTAACTAATAATCATATAGCTATTCAACATGCACCTGTCGCATGCGACAGGTAGATTTTATTTGGACCTGTCGCACGTCAAAACTACCTGTCATCGACAGGTGGACAGGCGGTTATTTCGATCCCTGGTGACCCATGCAGTACCCCCCCCACCCTCCCCCCTGTAAAGACTCATATTTTAAGATATAATTACATACAGGTGTACTATAGTACCTGTACTGTAAATAATGTATTCAAAGCCTAATACCTTTCTACCAGTTTTGCTGAAAGTCTTTGCAAGTGTTTGCCAGTTTGTTTTTGACCCAAACAATCCATGCAGAATAACCAGTGGTGTATCAACTTCCTGTAGGCTGGTTTCTTGGTAAGTGGCATAGGACAGCTTTACTGGCCTACAAAAAATGAGGGGCTAGTTAGTATATAAATGGCAAACACCAACGAAAACATGTTTTATAAGTACTTAACCTTCTCACTTGTAAAAGCTTTCAGAAAGTACACACAAGTTCTATTTACTGATAACTTAAAGGGAATGAAAATCTAAGCTTTAGACTAGTTTAGATGGAAAGAGTAGAGTTCATTTAGTCCAAAACAACTGTCCAATGTATGTTTTATCCCCTCGTAAGCGAAAAATTGAAATTTGAAGGTGGTGTTACAATAGAGAATAAGCTCCATAGGCCATTCACAAGGCCGCCACCATTTTTTCATTAGTTTTATCCAATTATTGTTGAATAAAAATTTAAGTGCGTTATAGAGTAGTCATGGGATGCAATTTAGCCAATGGCTGGCTAAGCAATGGCGCGCGGTTGCATACTGACCTATATATTCGGAGACAATCTTCCCACTTCAAATTTGTCACCTTGTTTTTTTGCACCTAAATCTACCATTATACATAAGAGAGCGGTAAAAATACGTCATTATTGATCTAAAAATAGCTATACCAACATCACGTCATCCTAAAACGGAAAAATGGCTACACAGATAAGCCACTGAAAGGACATACTTCTGTCTGTTTTTATTAGCTTGAGGGTCACTGGAGGTAATTGACGTGAAAGGTTTTAAGCACTTTGAAGGTTGTTATCGACGATAATCCCTATGTATTTCTAGAGATTTACCCTCCTTTAAAGGACTCAGGAGCCTTGAGTAGTAGGGTATCAGTAGAATGTGAAACATTCCTAGATGGTTGAGTTTTGTCTTGATTACTGAATATTTAATCTGTTTATCAGATAGCGGCCATTTTCTGGCCTGTATCAGAATTGAGAAAAGTAAGAGTGTCAGGTCGATTGTGAAATTGTGGCATTGTGAAAATAAACAAATGATTTGACGGAAAAATGAAAATGTATTGAACTCGCCATTTCGCTAAAAATAAACTGACACTCAACCAGTGATCTAGAAATACTAGCCACTCTGATATGATTGATTAATTGGCTGATTGCTGTTTTACGCCGAACCCAAGATTATTTAACTTATATGGCAGCGTTTTCAGGTTTAGTGGAGGAGGAAACCGGTCTCATTGCCCGGAGGAAACCCCCGACCTTTGGCAAGTACCTGGTAACTCTTCGATATACGGCGACCAAGTGAAAAAATCCACTCAGAAATTTCTCAATTTTTAATTGGTCTGAGAGTGATTCGAACCCGCACCACATCGATGGAAGGTCTGTGTGATAAACTGTAAGCCATCTGTCATCGCCGGTAAAGCGTGATCGCAAATCGTTAAGCTTGGGACACGCTTGAGAGTTGGGTGTACGATAATTGGTTCTGTGAGAAAACTGATTGGATACCTGTATTTGTTTGCCAGTCAGGAAGAAATAATATTAATGTTATATAATATAGAGTGGCTACTTTAAATAACTTAGCTTTAAAAACAACAGCTTGGAGCTCATTCTGTATTTAAGTGTCACTGCATGCAAACGCATATTATAATGGGTTTGTTATATCAAAGTCACTTGTTGTTGGTAGACAAAACAGGACAGTCACAAATGACAATGCAGTTTGCGTCGTCTGCTCGAAAATCTATCTATTTCACACTCACAGTAGCCTACACACTCACTTTGTAAAAGAGGATCTGCTGAACTTTCGAACAGCCTGCCCAGATAAGACTCGGAGGAATTTTGTCGCACCCAACACCATCATCATGCTCTCGCCTACACAAGGCTAACAAAAAGACTAATTTCTTAACATTCCAAAAGGTTAGTAAACACGTTTGACATTTCCTTCTCACAACGTCGAGCACATGGCGGAAGTAATTGTTACATTAAACCGCATGCGTTATGACCTGTGAGTCACACGTAACAACACTTCCGTCTTACGCTGAAAGGGGACGGGCCAAAGATTAGCCGAAAGAGTTGGAAATCTGCCGGGGATTACTGCAACTAAAAACGGTCTGTCGCTGAAAGTGCATGTAAATAATGGCCAGGGAATATGACCATTTATTTAAACTCCTGATTATTGGAGACAGCGGTAAGCTATACGGCTGCCAGCAAAGCCTATAACTACGTCATGTTGTTGATTTGGGTTGACGAGACAAGTCGGGCTAGATAAACAAATTGAATATACCATGTAGACCTAATATGTATAATTGGTAATTTTATGTGGGATTTCGATCTAATCCCATTCGACTCTGAAATCCCCTTTATTAATGTTAGGCCAAATTAATCTAGCCAAGTTATTCAGCAATCGCCAGTGTAGACAAAAAATTTAAATTTAAAATTATGCATTATTATAATTTTAATAATAATATGAATTAAAATTATTATTTAATATTTTATTACTACGGGTGTCCGATCAGTTATCGTACAGAACCAATGATCACGCTTCCCCGTGGATGACAGCTGGCTTACTTAACTAGGCATCTTCTTGCAAAATTTCAACCGGACAGACTATAGAATTCTCGATTTCGGCATGACGTCACGATCCTGACAACAATAGCTGAACATGGCTCCGAGGTGAAAACAATACCATAACGACGCCATTTTGACTGGCTGAGGGAAGACCACGTGACCCTAAGTTCCCTAGCCGGCTGGTCAGGTACCCGGATGTCCGAAACCGAGAATAGGTCTGTCAGTCTCAAACCGCTAAAATCGTCTAGGGGGCAAGCCCCCCCTGAAACCCCCCGTTTTATTCATTTCTTCTAGAACTTATGACTAATTTAATATTACAACGCTTAAAACTAAACTATCCCTACTAAAAGCTAAAAGAAATAACATCTAAAAGACGAATTTGAAGAGAAGTTAAAAACGACGGACCTATTCTATATTTGCACCTTTCAACCTGTTACCTCCATATATAAATATAACTCTTTATGGAGTTACATTTTTCGGGCAACCTAAGAAAAGTCGCCTCCGGCCGTGTCAGGGAATTTTCGAACACAAAAAATGACATCACAACAGTTTTAACGATCTACGATAACTGTTTCCAGTCACTCTACAAAAACACGCAGACGAGTGGGTGAACATCTGATACCTTAAACTTCATTTCATAGTTTTGGGAGAAATTAAACTATTTTGACAAAAGTTTTAGCAATGAAAAACCGGAAAAAGTGTACGATAACTGATCATATACCTGTAGTATTAGCGACATTACAATGCTCATGTCTGCAGACTGTGGAATTTTCCACCTGTTGACTGGTGCAGTCCATAACTAAAGTTAGGCAGCAACATGTTGTGATGCAGGCAAAGTCCAGGTGTGGACGCTGATTTTGCAGGCGAAGATGTTTTTTATATCAGACATACAAGGGGGATCACAAAATAATAAAAAAGGCTGTGGATATTCCTCTAACATCAGAGCCCGGTTTCCTCCCACAATAAAACTGGCAACGCCCCCATATAAGTGAAATAATCTTGACCGCTGCGTAAATAAACATCTTGAGCGTGGCGTAGAACACCAAACAATCAATCAATCTAACTGTTTAACTGTTTATCTTCTGATATTCATCCGTTGTATTCAAACACATGCACACACATCTTATTTGGGGGATTTCGTCTCTATTTTTTTTCCTGGATTGATACATCAAGTACCTGTCAGGCCTAGATTTTTTCGTCAACTTCTAAGGCTTTTTGCAAACAAAGTAAATTTGTTATTTCAAGAAAACTTTATCGAAGATCTACCTGCAACAATCAATGTAAAATTTACAAATCTGTTACAAAATCAGCAAATTTATCATGATTTTCAGATGACTGACAAATGTAATATTAGCCTTAAAGTAGCCAAGAGTTAGTTTGGATAATTTTAATCCTAAGTGAATTGTCAGCAATAATGTATTAGGGTTCCTACCATATAACTTTCATACATTGAGAATTTCCACATGAATTTCCATAAAACAACATGTACACACGCATTGCAGTGCTGCATTGTTAGACATACATGTAGCACTTCGACATATCATATGAACTCTGTGTCAAGAAAATAATCTGCATTCACTGTTCACCAATGCAATAGAAAAGTAACTTCGAACAAATTCAACAAGTTATTTTGCTATTGCATTCTGCAAGCTTCAGTGGATCAACAAGTTCACCAAAGTGATGCATTTTTTTTCTTGGCATATTGTAATATTACACTTTTTAGTGTTTATTTGACAATCATTAATAATTTATTTAATAGAAACAAATATATACTTTTATTTTTTATTTTTAGGAGTTGGGAAAAGCAGTTTATTGCTAAGATTTGCAGACAATACTTTTTCAGGTAAGCTACAGCTAATAGAGGTATTTATTTTATTATTTACCTTAAGTTAAATGAAACTACATGTAGTTGAGGCTTTTATTTGCCTATCACAACATTGTACAATAGCCAATTAGGCCATTTAAACCAAGTCATCCATCTCTGTAATTCTGAACTAAATTTTCATGCAATACCAGAGGCTTTTCAAAATACATGTATTCATGATTTGGTGAGGGTTTTTGTATTCGTATTCATTAAAGGCCTTTTTCCAAGATATATCATGCATGATGTACTCAGACCAAATACAAAATGAAAATGTCTGACTGGATTTTTGTATCGGTCGTAGTATGTGAAAGAGTTACCAGGTAGCCTTCTCGCCAAAGGTCGAAGGTTTCATTCGGCAAAGAGTCCGGTTTTCCTCTGCCACTAAACCTGGTAACGTCAATATATAAGTGAATTTGAAATAATTTAGTGCGCAGCCTAGAACATCAGTCTTACATATATATCTATGGGAAATTTATGACTTCACATTAAGTACTACCCAGAAATTTGATGTTGCAGTTATAACTTTAAATCAAAAGTGAAACCTATCTTGATTCAACAGTGGTAGATATCCAGGAAATAGTTTTAAGGGGTGCCATTTGGCCTTTTTGAAGGTGACCAAATTCTAAATTCTTTCCCCACCTTAAACACTGTGAATTTGTGAAAACAGCCCCTGTAAATTAGCTGTTGACCTGCAGACCAGTTGAGATAAAGGTGTAAGTGCCTATAGTTTTAACGCAGATTTTCTCCTGACCTAGTGGGTTCGATTCCCACTCAGTTCCAAAAACAAAATTGGAAAATTTTCTGACTGGGTTTTCACTCGTACGACCTATAATGTGGCATGGTTGCCAGTTACCAACGGAAGGTCGTGGGTTTCCTCCGGGCATAGAGCCCGGTTTCCTCCCACAATAAAACTGGCACTGCCACCATATTATAAGTGAAATAATCTTGAGCGCGGCGTAAAACACCAAACAATCAATCAATCAATCTCCTGGCGTAATTTGTGCTAGTTTAGTATAACAGAACCCTGGACCCTGTTTCACAAAGTGGCGTAGCGTAAGTTTTCACGTAACTGCCATAGCAACCCATACTGTAGAGATACGTTAGTATGAAAGTTACGCAAAAAATACATCTACGCCGCAGGACCCAGGACGTGATGACACCACACAAAGAACATACAAGCAGTATTGTTTTATTAACTATTATTATTATTTGATTAAACTGCATTTTATTAACTGCATGTATATCAGAAGCACAAAATTTTGTTCAGATACTAAATGTTCTTGAGAGTAATTATTATAATATCACACACACAAATTGACCAATCAGCTTCATTGCATGAACATTAGCTAAGTATTCTAACAGCTGATTAAGAGATTGCTTTTGTGATCATTTCCCAGGTACATATATCACAACAATTGGAGTGGATTTCAAGATTCGAACAGTTGACGTAGAGGGGGAGAAGGTCAAATTGCAAATCTGGGATACAGCCGGCCAGGAAAGATTTCGTACTATCACTTCAACGTAAGTCTACTTTGCTATTTCAAGGGCTTTGGGACCAGCCCCAATAGCTCAGTCGGTAGAGCGTCCGCTTCAGGCCTGAGAGATCCGGGTTCAAGCCTGCATCGAGTCAGACCAAAGACTTTAACAGTGGTAGCTGTTCCTGCTTCAGCAATAGGTGCTCAGAAAGGAGTTAGAGCAGCGACTGGTTGGCCCGGTGTCAGTATACTGTGACTGGGTGAGGGGGCTTGCTGGTTGTCTTCGGCAAGTCGTCTCGGTGAGGCAGCACCTAAAAGATCGGTGGAAATCCGCCCTGCAACAAGGAAACAACGTCTTCATATAACTGAAATACTGTTGAGCAGGACGTAAAACCCAAATCACTCACTCACTCACTCAACGGCTTTGTCCAGATTTAAACTTTAAGACATTAGAATTTGTGGCTAAGAATTAAGACAAATATCTAGACAAATTCAGTGAAATCCTTCTGTGACGTCGTGGCGTTTGTAACATCAAGAAGCGCCTCGCTGGTCTTGGCTGACATTTTACCTTGACAGAGTGCAGCTGACGGAGAGGTTAATTAGTATTTTAAAAAATGTCTTCAGAATTTGTGGAATTCATCATTTATGATTGCTCTCTGTGTGAAACGGACCGTTTTGAACTCTGCATGTGTGGCCCATTTTGAGGTCTCTGAAATTGTCAGCTGCTGGTAGTTGTGACATCAACATAGAGACCAATTAACAGTGAATTCATACAGTAACACTTTTTATTTGATACAGTCACTGCCAGTTGGCTTGTATTTTTACCAAAAGTTAAACACCCCCTAATTTAAAAACCTTTTAGAATGCCCTGAATGTATACATGTCCGTACTGTATGTAATATTGTATTGTATTACCCTATCCTTGAATGTAAGATGAATGACAAAAACTAGTATGATTGACATTACAGGGCTTGGTTCATTCTATAAGATTTTCGCCCTCGATTCAACAAAGCTCTAAAAGTTCCATTGATGGCTCACGGGTTTGAATCCTACTCAATCCAAGGAAAATTGAGAAAAAAAATTTAACCGGATTTCCCTAAGTTGAAGGGTTACCAGCTACTTGCCGAAGGTCTGAGGCTGCCTCCAGGAGGGTTACCAGCTACTCGCCGAAGGTCTGGGGGTACCTCCAGGAGGGTTACCAGCTCCTCGCCGAAGGTCTGGGGCTGCCTCCAGGAGGGTTACCAGCTACTTGCCGAAGGTCTGAGGCTGCCTCCAGGAGGGTTACCAGCTACTCGCTGAAGGTCTGTGGCTACCTCCAGGAGGTTTACCAGCTACTCGCCGAAGGTCTGGGGCTGCCTCCAGGAGGGTTACCAGCTACTCGCTGAAGGTCTGGGGCTGCCTCCAGGAGGGTTACCAGCTACTCGCTGAAGGTCTAGAGCTGCCTCCAGAAGGTTACCAGCTACTCGCTGAAGGTCTGGGGCTGCCTCCAGGAGAGTTGCCAGCTACTCACCAAAGGTCTAGGGCTGCCTCCAGGAGGGTTACCAGCTACTTACCGAAGGTCTGGGGCTGCCTCCAGGAGGATTATCAGCTACTCGCTGAAGGTCTAGGGCTGCTTCCAGGAGGGTTACCAGCTACTCGCTGAAGGTCTAGGGCTGCCTCCAGGAGGGTTACCAGCTACTCAACGAAGGTCTGAGGCTGCCTCCAGGAGGGTTACCAGCTACTCACCGAAGGTCTGGGGCTGCCTCCAGGACGATTACCAGCTACTCGCTGAAGGTCTAGGGCTGCCTCCAGGAGGGGTACCAGCTACTCGCTGAAGGTCTGGGGCTGCCTCCAGGAGGGTTACCAGCTACTCACCAAAGGTCTAGGACTGCCTCCAGGAGGGTTACCAGCTACTCGCTGAAGGTCTGGGGCTGCCTCCAGGAGGGTTACCAGCTACTCGCTGAAGGTCTAGGGCTGCCTCCAGAACGGTTACCAGCTACTCGCTGAAGGTCTGGGGCTGCCTCCAGGAGGGTTACCAGCTACTCGCTGAAGGTCTAGGGCTGCCTCCAGAACGGTTACCAGCTACTCGCTGAAGGTCTGGGGCTGCCTCCAGTAGGGTTACCAGCTACTTGCCGAAGGTCTAGGGCTGCCTCCATGAGGGTTACCAGCTACTCGCTGAAGGTCTAGGGCTGCCTCCAGGAGGTTTACCAGCTACTCGCTGAAGGTCTAGGGCTGCCTCCAGGAGGTTTACCAGCTACTCGCTAAAGGTCTGGGGCTGCCTTCAGGAGGTTTACCAGCTACTTGCCGAAGGTCTAGGGCTGCCTCCAGGAGGGTAACCAGCTACTTACCAAAGGTCTGGGGCTGCCTCCAGGAGGGTTACCAGCTACTCTCCGAAGGTCTGGGGCTGCCTCCAGGAGGGTAACCAGCTACTCGCCGAAGGTCTGGGGCTGCCTCCAGGAGGGTAACCAGCTACTTACCAAAGGTCTGGGGCTGTCTCCAGGAGGGTTACCAGCTACTTGCCGAAGGTCTAGGGCTGCCTCCAGGAGGGTTACCAGCTACTTGCCGAAGGTCTGGGGCTGCCTCCAGGAGGGTTACCAGCTACTCGCCGAAGGTCTGGGGCTGCCTCCAGGAGGGTTACCAGCTACTCGCCGAAGGTCTGTGGCTGCCTCCAGGAGGTTTACCAGCTACTCGCCGAAGGTCTAGGGCTGCCTCCAGGAGGATTACCAGCTACTCGCTGAAGGTCTAGGGCTGCTTCCAGGAGGGTTACCAGCTACTGGCCGAAGGTCTGGGGCTGCCTACGGGAGGGTTACCAACTACTCGCTGAAGGTCTGGGGCTGCCTCCAGGAGGGTTACCAGCTACTCGCCCAAGGTCTGAGGCTGCCTCCAGGAGGGTTACCAGCTACTCGCCGAAGGTCTAGGGCTGCCTCCAGGAGGGTTACCAGCTACTCGCCGAAGGTCTGGGGCTGCCTCCAGGAGGGTTACCAGCTACTCGCCGAAGGTCTAGGGCTGCCTCCAGGAGGTTTACCAGCTACTCGCTGAAGGTCTGAGGCTGCCTCCAGGAGGTTTACCAGCTACTTGCTGAAGGTCTGGGGCTGCCTCCAGGAGGTTTACCAGCTACTCGCCGAAGGTCTAGGGCTGCCTCCAGGAGGTTTACCAGCTACTCGCTGAAGGTCTGGGGCTGCCTCCAGGAGAGTTACCAGCTACTCGCTGAAGGTCTAGGGCTGCCTCCAGGAGGGTTACCAGCTACTCGCTGAAGGTCTAGGGCTGCCTCCAGGAGGGTTACCAGCTACTCACCAAAGGTCAGGGGCTGCCTCCAGGAGGTTTACCAGCTACTTGCCGAAGGTCTAGGGCTGCCTCCAGGAGGGTTACCAGCTACTCACCAAAGGTCTGGGGCTGCCTTCAGGAGGTTTACCAGCTACTTGCCGAAGGTCTAGGGCTGCCTCCAGGAGGGTAACCAGCTACTTACCAAAGGTCTGGGGCTGCCTCCAGGAGGGTTACCAGCTACTCTCCGAAGGTCTGGGGCTGCCTCCAGGAGGGTTACCAGCTACTCGCTGAAGGTCTGGGGCTGCCTCCAGGAGGGTTACCAGCTACTCGCTGAAGGTCTAGGGCTGCCTCCAGAACGGTTACCAGCTACTCGCTGAAGGTCTGGGGCTGCCTCCAGGAGGGTTACCAGCTACTCGCTGAAGGTCTAGGGCTGCCTCCAGAACGGTTACCAGCTACTCGCTGAAGGTCTGGGGCTGCCTCCAGTAGGGTTACCAGCTACTTGCCGAAGGTCTAGGGCTGCCTCCATGAGGGTTACCAGCTACTCGCTGAAGGTCTAGGGCTGCCTCCAGGAGGTTTACCAGCTACTCGCTGAAGGTCTAGGGCTGCCTCCAGGAGGTTTACCAGCTACTCGCTGAAGGTCTGGGGCTGCCTCCAGGAGGGTTACCAGCTATTCGCCGAAGGTCTAGGGCTGCCTCCATGAGGGTTACCAGCTACTCGCTGAAGGTCTAGGGCTGCCTCCAGGAGGTTTACCAGCTACTCGCTGAAGGTCTAGGGCTGCCTCCAGGAGGGTTACCAGCTACTTGCCGAAGGTCAGGGGCTGCCTCCAGGAGGGTTACCAGCTACTCGCCAAAGGTCTAGGGCTGCCTCCAGTAGGGTTACCAGCTACTTGCCGAAGGTCTAGGGCTGCCTCCAGGAGGGTTACCAGCTACTTGCCGAAGGTCAGGGGCTGCCTCCAGGAGGGTTACCAGCTACTGGCCGAAGGTCTGGGTTGCCTCCAGGAGGGTTACCAGCTACTCGCCGAAGGTCTGTGGCTGCCTCCAGGAGGGTTACCAGCTACTCGCCGAAGGTCTGTGGCTGCCTCCAGGAGGTTTACCAGCTACTCGCCGAAGGTCTAGGGCTGCCTCCAGGAGGATTACCAGCTACTCGCTGAAGGTCTAGGGCTGCTTCCAGGAGGGTTACCAGCTACTGGCCGAAGGTCTGGGGCTGCCTCCGGGAGGGTTACCAGCTACTCGCTGAAGGTCTGGGGCTGCCTCCAGGAGGGTTACCAGCTACTCGCCCAAGGTCTGAGGCTGCCTCCAGGAGGGTTACCAGCTACTCGCCGAAGGTCTAGGGCTGCCTCCAGGAGGGTTACCAGCTACTCGCCGAAGGTCTGGGGCTGCCTCCAGGAGGGTTACCAGCTACTCGCCGAAGGTCTAGGGCTGCCTCCAGGAGGTTTACCAGCTACTCGCTGAAGGTCTGAGGCTGCCTCCAGGAGGTTTACCAGCTACTCGCTGAAGGTCTGGGGCTGCCTCCAGGAGGGTTACCAGCTACTCGCTGAAGGTCTAGGGCTGCCTCCAGGAGGGTTACCAGCTACTCGCCGAAGGTCTAGGGCTGCCTCCAGGAGGTTTACCAGCTACTCGCTGAAGGTCTGGGGCTGCCTCCAGGAGAGTTACCAGCTACTCGCTGAAGGTCTAGGGCTGCCTCCAGGAGGGTTACCAGCTACTCACCAAAGGTCTAAGGCTGCCTCCAGGAGGTTTACCAGCTACTTGCCGAAGGTCTAGGGCTGCCTCCAGGAGGGTTACCAGCTACTCACCAAAGGTCTGGGGCTGCCTTCAGGAGGTTTACCAGCTACTTGCCGAAGGTCTAGGGCTGCCTCCAGGAGGGTAACCAGCTACTTACCAAAGGTCTGGGGCTGCCTCCAGGAGGGTTACCAGCTACTCTCCGAAGGTCTGGGGCTGCCTCCAGGAGGGTAACCAGCTACTCGCCGAAGGTCTGGGGCTGCCTCCAGGAGGGTAACCAGCTACTTACCAAAGGTCTGGGGCTGTCTCCAGGAGGGTTACCAGCTACTTGCCGAAGGTCTAGGGCTGCCTCCAGGAGGGTTACCAGCTACTTGCCGAAGGTCTGGGGCTGCCTCCAGGAGGGTTACCAGCTACTCGCCGAAGGTCTGGGGCTGCCTCCAGGAGGGTTACCAGCTACTCGCCGAAGGTCTGTGGCTGTCTCCAGGAGGTTTACCAGCTACTCGCCGAAGGTCTAGGGCTGCCTCCAGGAGGATTACCAGCTACTCGCTGAAGGTCTAGGGCTGCTTCCAGGAGGGTTACCAGCTACTGGCCGAAGGTCTGGGGCTGCCTACGGGAGGGTTACCAACTACTCGCTGAAGGTCTGGGGCTGCCTCCAGGAGGGTTACCAGCTACTCGCCCAAGGTCTGAGGCTGCCTCCAGGAGGGTTACCAGCTACTCGCCGAAGGTCTAGGGCTGCCTCCAGGAGGGTTACCAGCTACTCGCCGAAGGTCTGGGGCTGCCTCCAGGAGGGTTACCAGCTACTCGCCGAAGGTCTAGGGCTGCCTCCAGGAGGTTTACCAGCTACTCGCTGAAGGTCTGAGGCTGCCTCCAGGAGGTTTACCAGCTACTTGCTGAAGGTCTGGGGCTGCCTCCAGGAGGTTTACCAGCTACTCGCCGAAGGTCTAGGGCTGCCTCCAGGAGGTTTACCAGCTACTCGCTGAAGGTCTGGGGCTGCCTCCAGGAGAGTTACCAGCTACTCGCTGAAGGTCTAGGGCTGCCTCCAGGAGGGTTACCAGCTACTCGCTGAAGGTCTAGGGCTGCCTCCAGGAGGGTTACCAGCTACTCACCAAAGGTCAGGGGCTGCCTCCAGGAGGTTTACCAGCTACTTGCCGAAGGTCTAGGGCTGCCTCCAGGAGGGTTACCAGCTACTCACCAAAGGTCTGGGGCTGCCTTCAGGAGGTTTACCAGCTACTTGCCGAAGGTCTAGGGCTGCCTCCAGGAGGGTAACCAGCTACTTGCCGAAGGTCTGGGGCTGCCTCCAGGAGGGTAACCAGCTACTCGCCGAAGGTCTGGGGCTGCCTCCAGGAGGGTAACGAGCTTATTACCAAAGGTCTGGGGCTGTCTCCAGGAGGGTTACCAGCTACTCGCCGAATGTCTGGGGCTGCCTCCAGGAGGGTAACCAGCTACTTACCAAAGGTCTGGGGCTGTCTCCAGGAGGGTTACCAGCTACTTACCAAAGGTCTGGGGCTGCCTCCAGGAGGGTAACCGGCTACTTACCAAAGGTCTAGGGCTGCCTCCAGGAGGGTTACCAGCTACTCACCGAAGGTCTGGGGCTGCCTCCAGGAGGTTCACCAGCTACTCGCTGAAGGTCTGGGGCTGCCTCCAGGAGGGTTACCAGCTACTCGCTGAAGGTCTGGGGCTGCCTCCAGGAGGATTACCAGCTACTCTCCGAAGGTCTGGGGCTGCCTCCAGGAGGGTAACCAGCTACTTACCAAAGGTCTGGGGCTGCCTCCAGGCTATTTGCTTCCCCCCCTCAAACAACCTGGCAGCACGCCCATATGAGTGAAATAATCTTAAGTGTGGCAGAAAACAATTAATCAATCAATCCAAAAAGATCAAGGATGCTTTGTAACTTCCCAGAATTATCTGGTCATTAAATGATAGATATTGAAGCTAAACGTACAAAATCTTTTACTCTGGTTGCAGATATTACCGGGGCACTCATGGTGTCATTGTCGTCTACGATGTTTGCAGCGGAGAATCATTTGCCAATGTTAAACGATGGTTACAAGAAATTGATCAAAACTGTGATGTCGTAAACAGGATACTAGGTACGTTAATCTTCTATGTAAATCTATCTGAGCTGAAATTGAATTGAAATTTGGTTAGTCACCACAGCAAAACAAAATGATATACAATTGTTTTTTTTTTTATCCCTGTACCTGAAAAGTAATCGGTGGCGGGAAAAACCGTGAGGGTTTGTGCTATCCCAAATTATTTTGTTTAGTAATCAGAAAAGTAATCCTTAGTCTAAAAAAAAAATAAATATATATATATATATATAATTTACGGGTGAGGCAATCAGAAGTGAAATTCTTTACTAAGTATTACTGCCTTAACGTTAATTGTAGTATATTTACATATTTAAAACAACCAAAACTTCATAAATAAGGGGGAAAAGTAGAGAGAAACTTAAATATACACACATATATATACAAAATCAACAATATGATTATATATATTTACATACCCACTTGACCTATATACTATCTTAATATGGATTTAGCGACACATTGAATTTAGATAGGAGTGTTTTCAGATGGGACTTAAAATAGGAAATCGAAATACACATTTGTAAGGCTGAGGACAACTTATTCCACTCTCTAGGATCCTTTATTTTTGTAGTGTATAATGATAGATTAGTTCTGTAAATAAGTTGATATAGACCCAAAGTAGCCGTTCTAGTAGGATATTGATGGATATTTACTAGCATGTTGAACTGTGAATGAAGCGAGATAGGAATAAGTTTCAAGTGATGAACAAACTTATGACAAAATTGCAAGATATTGTATTGATTAAGAATTGGAAGCGGTAAAATATTTTCACTTAAAAAAAGGGGTGCAGTATGTGTAGAAGATGGAACAAGAGAAATAATTTGAATGGCTCGGATCTGTAAGAGATAAATTGGATTTACATGGGTACTCGAAGCTCTGAAACTACTCAATCCACAATTAGTGTAGGGTGCTCCAAGCATAGTGTTCTGAGTGGATTTTTAACTCTATCGCCATATTTGGAACAGCTGCCAGGTACTTGCCCAAGGTTTTCTTCCCCAACAAAACTTTGCATCGCCACCATCTAAGTGAAATAATCTTGTGTGCGTCATAAAACATGGATCAATCAATCAAGGTCATCCAAACATAATGCCTAATCAACATAATAATTGTACTAGAAACTCATAGCCTGTGTTCGCCGCCATATAAGTGAAATAATCTTGAGTGCCGCGTAAAACTCCAATCAATCAATCAATCATAGCCTTTGTTCCACCCTTTTATAGTAAGGTGGTCAGATTGACCATGTCATTTTATTGTTTTTTGTTGATCATGTTGCAGTTGGTAATAAAGACGATGATCCTGATCGTAAAGTTGTCCTCACGCACGATGCTCAACGTTTTGCTGATCAGATGGGCATTCAACTATTTGAAACCAGCGCAAAAGAAAATATTAATGTTGAAGAGGTAACTTTAAATTTTTTTTTCCTTTTCAATTTTCACTCTGCTGTTGAGAGATCAGGATTCAGCAAAAAAATGTTTTGCATACTGATTTATGTAGAAGGATAGCTCTTACAAAGCTGGCGTAAATTACGTCGGACGTAAATCAGTGTTAAAACTACATGTATAGTAGCTTGACCCCTGGGCGCGACCATTTCACGTTGTAGGCCTATGCGCAAATTTACGTCAGCTTTGTAAGACCCAGTGGGCTGTTTCTCGACACCGACGTAACTTTGCGCCTAGTCGTAACGTCATGGCAACATATACCTTCAACATTACGCTACGACCAGGCGCAAAGTTACGACGGGCGTAAGTTGTGTTGAGAAACAGCTCCCTGGAGTCCTCTTCTTTGAATATTTAATTTCTCAATTTTGTATTTCATACAGCTCCACAAAACAGCAAACTTTTGCACAATTTAAATGTCTTTGTTCAGCGTTCTTTTCCTGGGTCCTGTTTCACAAAGCGGTGAAGCGTAAGTTTTTACGTAACTGTCATACCAACGTATCTCTACAATATGGGTTGGTGTGGCAGTTACGTAAAAACTTACGCTTCGCCGCTTTGTGAAACAGGTCCCTGATAATGAATTAATTAAATGCCATAAATAACAAAATGTTAATATTCACAACTAAAATTCTGTGTAAGAAACTTGCGGATTAAAATGGACTTTGAAATGGACTATCCAACAGCTTTTTACAAACTCATGGCTGTGAGGCCAAGTTGACAATCAATCTTTATTATTCGGAATGAAACCAACAGATCTATGTGTGTGTTTTTATTTTTGCAGATGTTTTTAGCAATTTCCAAATTAGTTTTGCAAATGAAAAAGGAACAACAACGAAAGGCAGCTGAACAGCCTAAGGAAACTATCAGTCTTCAAAGAGGTCATAAAAAGAAAGATAAAAAAGGGTGTTGTTAGGATTTTTGACACTGTACTGTATGTAGTTTGTGTAAATCTAAGACTGTTAAGACGCTGTAAATCTAATTACTTATGTGCTGTAAAAAATGTAATTTTTTTATGTCGTTTAAAATGGTAGGGAAGTCCTATTTTTAAGACTTCCACTTGTTAAAAAGGATTGGGACAAAGCCCTTTGTTAGAGATTATATATAGGTTTATATAGACTTCATGAAGACATTTCTTCCTATGATTAAATTGTGACGAATGTAACCCTTCAATATGAAGTTAAATTGATTGATTGATTGGAGTTTTACGCCGCACTCAAGATTATTTCACTTATATGGGGACGAAAGTTGAGTTGAAGGGTTTATACTATAAAGGGGTGGCTGTACATTCCTCTGAAGCATTAACAATATCATGTATTCGCAAAATCATGTTTTATTGACCTGTCGACAAAGTTTGTTTGTACCGGTCCCTTTGGGGTATGGGTGGTTCAGCGAGTAGAGTGTATGCCTTTTGATCAATGTGTTACAGGTACGATTTTCACCAACCAATCAAATCCTTTACGGTACTGGTCTCCTCTTCTTTTATTTTTGTGGGTGTGAAGTCTGACATACCGTTGGTGCCATTTTCTCAGACATGCAACCTTGAACTTGGTTTGATACATACTTCTACAAACCTTGGGGGATGGTTGCCAGTTACCACCGGAAGGTCGTGGGTTTCCTCCAGGCATAGAGCCCGGTTTTCTCCCACAATAAAACTGGCAGCGCCGCCATATAAGTGAAATAATCTTGAGCGCGGTGTAGAACACCAAACAATCGATCAATCTACAAACCTTGGAGCATCACCGTAAGTGACAAGGGAAGTTATCTTCAGGGGGTCTTCCTCGAAGCATTTATACTTGTCATAATGTTTGCAACATAAGGCCTTGTTATGTACTTTTGTTGTAAACTAAAGAAACTCCCTTAATATGACATTCTTATTTTAGAAGGAAAAAAACTGCTGCTTTAGGAATGGTTGAAGAATTTTTATATAATGATATAGTTAAATGATATGTTCATTTGTTAAGACTTTATCAATTGACGCCAACGACACATGGACAGGTCAAAAGCTTGTAAAGACAAAACCAGCGTGGCAGCTTAAAAATGTCTCAAGCTTTTTCATAAAACTTATTTAGCTGACTAAACAAAAATGTTTAATTTTAAAAGGTTAAATAAGTTTTTTTGGTTAATTTTCGAACGTTAGTTCTGGACATGTGGCGTTGGTAGAGAAGTCATTAAAACTGTTTTATACAGTGTGTATATGTGATTTGTCCTCATGTTGATGATGACCATTTCTACGATTAAATATATCATGGTCATCATGGGATTTAATATCATGGTCATCATGTGATTTAATATCATGGTCATCATGTGATTTAATACCATGGTCATCATGTGATTTAATATCATGGTCATCATGTGATTTAATATCATGGTCATCATGTGATTCAATGTCATGGTCATCATGTGATTTAATGTCATGGTCATCATGTGATTTAATATCATGGTCACCATGTGATTTAATATCATGGTCACCATGTGATTTAATATCATGGTCACCATGTGATTTAATATCATGGTCACCATGTGATTTAATATCATGGTCATCATGTGATTTAATACCATGGTCATCATGTGATTTAATATCATGGTCATCATGTGATTTAATATCACGGTCATCATGTGATTTAATATCATGGTCATTGTGTTTTGTTATATCATGGTCAACATGTTCTTTTTTTGGATCAAGTGTATTGTTTATTTAACCAAAGAATGAGTAGATAAATGTAGTATTGATATCATACTATTGTTGTTGAGCCAAACCTTTTACAGTTGCACAGTTATTCAAAACTGTTATTCATTGAAGCCTGCAGGCCAGCCACAAAACAAAATTATTGTCAATCAACCAGCGAAAGTATATAAATGAATGTAGTCAAGCGTTTTTTGATGGCATTTTATTTTATTTTAGTAAGAACAGCATTTTTTTCCTCATGTATGTGTTAGATTTGAGGTTGAACCAAAATTCTAGCTACAAGGTACCAAACTTTAAACTTGTACCAAACTTCTGCAGCTGATGTAAACATGTTCTTGTCCATTCTCCCATTTCATTGCCATATACTGTATCTGATGCCAATAGAACCCTCTACCAGCAGTAGCTGGACAGCCAAACGTTCAAAAAGGTTTGACAAAGCTAGCCTAAACACATCTTCTCTAGCCAAGTTAAAATCTTCATGAAACCCATTGCGAAGATGGCCTAAACATCACGAAAATCATTCAAATTAATTTTGGAACATTTGGTCCTGTAACATGACATAGAGAGAGAGAGGACAACTGAAATTTTTTAGAAGACACAAAAAATGTATGATACCTAATTTGAAAGATAATTTTCCCCTGGTTGTTTAGCTTATTTCTTGTCTTGCTGGGGCCTCCGTGGCTCAGTAGGTAGAGCGTTGGACGCTCAATCCGAACAGCCTTCCACCAATGGGTCGCGGGTTCGATTCCCACTCAGTCCAAAAAATTGGAAAATTTCCTGACTGGGTTTTCACTTGAACGACCTATGTGGGATGGTTGCCAGTTACCAGCGGAAGGTCGTGGGTTTCCTCCGGGCACAGAGCCTGGTTTCCTCCCACAATAAAACTGGCAACGCCGCCATATAAGTGAAATAATCTTGAGCGTGGCGTAAAACACCAAACAATCAATCTTGTCTTGCTGGAATTATCATGAATTATTCTCTGAGGTCAAGTGAGTTCATGTCACAGAGACCTGTGCACGACTGGAATACTGTATTCCTATTGGAGTATTAAGGTCACATGAACCAATCAAAATGGTTGCTGAATGTTGTGCACAGATTTCTCTGACATCATCTTTCTTGACCTCTGTGAATAATCAATCATAACTACTTTCATTCACAAAAATTAAAGAAGTTTAAAAAACAATGTAAATATGGTCGTAAAAATATGTTCATCTACGTCCTGAATTTAAAACCAAACTATATGCTTCTGGTATGTTACGCAAAATATTGCTTTAATACGGTAAATTTTGTTGAATTGAAATCATATTTGTAAACATAAACATTTCTAATAACTTTATAGAAATAAATTCTTATATTTATATTCTTTCAATTTTTTAAACTGTTTATTTTGTGGCATCTAAGTTGATGCTCTTGTTAGATTTAAACATTTTTGTTGGGTTTTATGGTTACTGTCCAGGGGCCGGTTGTTCAAAAGAAAATTAGCTTAAAGTGGCATGAGCTGCCAAAATTCGCACGTTTTTCATTATTTCTGATCGTCGCGACAGCAACTATATGATTGGAGTTGGAATGAGGAAAATCCATACAGTATGTGGCATGTATGAACCGAAATAGTGTTCAAAATGTAAACAAAATTTAAATAATCGGGACGACCATTCATTCATTCTAAGCCTAAGTTAGTTCAAAACTATACTTTATCATACATACTAGAGGCTAGAAGCACTCCGAAGCTTCTGAATTATACGTCTTGAGAAAAATAGCCAATAATGTCAACGTTCTGTTTTAACGTCAAAATATTAACATTTTGACAGCTCATGCCACTTCAACTACAGGTTAGATGACGTGACGTCACAAAGTAATTTCTTTGTTACGCCATGTCATTTAACCTGCTAATTTTCTTTTGAACAACCGGCCCCTGTACTACAGCTCATGGTGACCATTGTTATTACATTATATATACCAGTCTATCTCATCAATATTACAAAACCAGGGGGCTGTTTCTCGACACAGACGTAACTTTGCGCCTGGTCGTAACGTCATGGCAACATACATGTATACCTTCAACATTACGTTACGACCAGGCGCAAAGTTAGGACGCGCGTAAATGTGTTGAGAAACAGCCCCCCTGGGCCCTGTCTTACGAAGCTGGCGTAAAGTTGCGCATAGGCCTACAACATGGACCAGTTGCGACTAGGGCGTAAGTTCCTATAGCTTTGACACTGATTTACGTCCGACGTAACTTACGCCAGCTTTGTAAGACAGGGCCCAGTACCGTAAATCACGTAGAATTTCAACGAGTCAAACAACATGCCTACTTATAGTGATTAAACTCTCACCTAGTGCCCTCCTTTGAAGTAAGCCAGCCTTCTCGAAGTGTTGGATTTTACGTTAAGAATTGGGTGTTGAAATTCTAGGTGATACATGGTACATGTAAACAGTACATGTAGCCTCTAAAGTCGCATGGGATATAGGGAAAATTTCGTGTTAGCTTTTTGTCATACAAATGAAGATTTATAAAATGAGAGCCTCCTGTTTATCTCAATCTTGCAGATTTATGTTAAAGTGGCATGAGCTGCCAAAATTCACACTTTTTTCATAATTTTTGATCGTCACGATAGTAAGAGGCAATTTCGAGACCAGAAGCACTAAAAAGCTTCGGAATTATACGTCTTGAGAAAAGTAACCAATAATTACAACATTCTGTTTTTCCGTCAAAATATCAACAATTTGGCTGCTCATGTCACTTTAAGGTAGTTTTTATCAGCAACAAAACCCATAAAATGTACACAGGCATCCCAGTTGTCTGAATTTTGTCTGTTAAGAGCACGCATTCTCATTGGTTACTGGCTTTACTAAGAATTTTCATTTCAACATCCATCATTTAGTTTTTAAAAAAACATCAATCATTTTAACGGTCAACTTCTCAGAACGATTGGAATTAATGACAAGTCAGAATTTGGGCAGCTCTTGTTACTTTAGTTAATATATATTGCAGAAATGTGATCACCTAAACATTGGAACACATATGTACTCATTGACCCCATATCAGAAATCACAGCTATTTGTTACGAACCTTATATAGCATGCATGTAGCTTCTATTTTGAAGAGTGGGTTTTTTTTAGTCTGGGTTTCTGACTCCAAAATTACTATTTTTTATACTGACGGTCGTATTTTGGACCGTCAGTAAAAACAAAAAAGTCATTTTGGAGTCAGAAACCCGGACTAGGGTTTTTTGTGTGTATATTTTGGTCTTCTTTCACAAAACAATATGTGCCACATCCGTTATGTAAGATTATTTCACTTATATGGGGACGAAAGTTGTGTATGTTTTATGTAAAGTCATTTTTTCATTGACTTTGCTAAAATACATATTTGATGTAAAATAGACAAGTTTCATGGTGTAACAAAAATGACCCGTCTTACATGACAAATATGCCTAATTTGTCTTGAACACTATCAGAAGATATACTGATTCCATATGATGAAATTGACTATTTTGATGATCGCATTGCTTTAGAAAAATTGGCAACTCAGATTGAGTGCGACTCAAAACATCAATCAATCAATGATGCATCAGATTTCATTGCTTCAGGGTGCGCATGCGAAAGGGTTGGCAGGTACTCACCGACGGTCCTGTGGGACAAGGGCTCGTTTTCCTCCACCACTAAACCTGGCAGGGCCGCGATATTAGTGAAATAATCTTGAGTGTGGCGTAAAACATCAATCAATCATTGTTTTAGAAAATGGACTAGTATGAGGGCGACGTGATACATGAATCAATCACATGTAACCACGGGTAACACTATTTGGCACTCTGGATTACTATAGAACTTGTACATGCATTTCTTGGGTGGTACAACGATTGAAAAATACAACTCTTTATATCTTTTACAGCCGCCTTATGTTGTTAAAAGGGTCCCGTGTGTCTCAGCTAAATTCGTTTCCACTTACACAAACCCACCACCAATGTGTCGCAAGGGAGATAATCACGTATGGATTATAATTTCGCATGGCCCAAAACAATCGATTCTCATGTGACCGCAAAAACCAGTATTTACTTCGATGACTACATTCCTTCACAGGATTTATGTAAATTTCATTGCGCTTATTAACTAAAATATATATGATCCCAAAAGTCTTCCTCGACACGAAATAAAGTGAATTTACTGACTTCGTCCAAAGGTATGCTTTTGGGACGGATACAATGGCCTTTGGTTCCAAGAAGCAGTCTACTATTCGAATAAAGTCTGGCGCAATGAACTATATGCGTGGAACGGAGGTCACGTGGTGCTTGATATGTTTCGAATGCCGCCATTACCAGGAGATAGTGGAGCGTCTATCCAGATTTGTTCTGCACGCGCTTATCAACTGTCAATGGCGGCGCGCTTTACAAAGTCAGATCCAAACCAGCCAATGAGACGTGTCCATTCCACGCATATAGTTCATTGGTCTGGCGTCACAAATCATTGAACCAATGAGTTGTATAGTGACGTTCACTGAAGACTGTGTTTAGGCCAAGATTATTTTATCTGGGGACTGTTTCTCTATAGATTTAAGCCGCACACGTGTGTCTCATCCTGTTTACGATCATGCCGAAAGTTAAATCGGGCGTAAAGGTGTTTAGCGTGTTTCACGAAGCAGCGTAGCGTAAGTTTTTACGTAACTGTCGTGATGGCCTTTACTGCAGAGATGCGTTGTTATGGCAGTTACGTAAAAACTTACACTCCGCCGCTTTGTGAAACAGGGTCCAGGTGCCCGTGTATACAATTAGTGTCTCTGTGGTTGACGCGTTGAAGTCTCAGTGGTTCGAATTCCACCTTGGCAGGTTTGGATTGGGCAAAACATTTTCCAGTCATTTTCTGGAATCCTTTGTGTAGCTTCATTAATTTTTCCCGTCTTAGCGGGTAAAGCTATCAACGCTCATGTCAATGCAATGGATTCCCATGCAGTTCAAACCCAACTCCGACCAGAATAAATGGTTTCGGGGCAGGAACCCGATAGTCAAGTCGAGGGCCGGATCATAGAAGGCCCAGCTGTATCGCCCACTAAACCTGATCGCACGTGAAATAACATCCACTAAAGCCTCAAACAAATCCATCTTTTCTTCTCAACTAATATTACCTGCGTTATTTTAGACAAGAAGATTTTCCCTGTGCCCGTGTGTTTAGTGATCATAAATATTACCTGCTTCTCTACGAATGTATAGTTTTGCTTCATGGAGACGTCAATCGTTATTCTATTCTTCTCGCGACCGAATGTATCATGACCAAATCTTATACTTTTCTGTCGTTTCAGCTCTTTTATTGTGTTTTTTGTTTTAATCTTTTATTGTTCCCATATGGGCTTTTTCCTATTTGCCTTTCTTGTATCGCCTTGCTTAAACCTATTTGTTATGTCCAAATAATATTTCCAGCAAATGTCAACTTAGTCGGTTGTACTAATTAATATAAAATTATTGAGTCTGTCTTAATCAGGCTATTATAATGCTTAGTAATCTTTATGATAATATGACTAACAATGGCATTGACGCTAACGATTTAGATGGGATTTTATTTTGATATAGGCTTGTTAAGGTGACATTAGCTGCCAAAATGTGGATACTTTTCCCGTTGTAACCAAATTTTGAAATAATCTTCTTTTTTTCTCACGAAGTAAAATTCAGAAGCTGTTTAGTGTTACTTTAGTCATGAGAATGTACATAAAAGTTGTGTTATGAACTAAATTACGCCTAAACCGAATGGCGGTTGGTCACGGTTATTTACATTTGATTTACCTTTCTGACACAATTTCTATTCACACGGGCCACATACTTATTTCAACGTCAATCATTTGGATTCACTCTTTGTTCAATGTGTTAAAACATACGTCGGTTTGTTCAAAATGTCCTCCGTATATATAGTTGGCCCTAGTCCGGGTTTCTGTCTCCAAAATTACTATTTATTTATGCTGACGGCCGTATTTTGGAAATACGGCCATCTGTATAAAAAAAATAGTAATTTTGGAGACAGAAACCCGGACTAATTTAGCCCTTTTAACACAGTTAGAAGCTTGTCTCCATAGTTATTTTAGACAAGAAGATTTTCCGTGTGTTATAGTGTTCAAAATAATATATATAGTTGGCCCTGATGTATAAATTATACAAAGTGTGATTGCCCTTAAATAAACTGCTGTATCAATCTCATGTTGGATTTTAAAAGTAAAGCCATTTAAACTAACTGAATTGTTCACAATTTGCTTTCTTAGTTTGGAGAGACCCGTCCATCCTCTCGAGAAAGGTTTAATTAACCATTGTCAATGTGTTACAAAAGGATTCCGGAAAATTCTACTGACCAAGGCTAAGCTCATGTCAGTCGTCAACCTAATGAAACCAGCCCCGATAGCTCAGTCGGTAGAGCGTCCGCTTCAGGCCTGGGAGATCCGGGTTCAAGCCCGGGTCGAGTCAGACCAAAGACTTTAACAGTGGTAGCTGTTGCTGCTTCGCTTGGCGCTCAGCAATAGGAGTTGGAGCAGCGACTGGTTGGCCCGGTGTCAGTATACTGTGACTGGGTGAGGGGGCTTGCTGGTTGTCTTCGGCAAGTCGTCTCGGTGAGACAGCACCTAAAAGAGCGGTGGAAATCCACCCTGTCACAAGGAGACAACGTCTTCATATAACCGAATTACTGTTGAGCAGGACGTAAAACCCCAATCACTCACTCACTCAACCTAATGAAATATCATAGGTTTGGTTTCTTACAACAATTTATGGGATATAAAGGTCTAAATGATATACATGTACCTCTTTTTAACACAATTAGAAACTTGTCTCCGTGGTTATTTTAGACAAGAAGATTTTCCCTGTGCCCGTATATGTTTTAGTGCTCATAAATATAATTAACTACGTAGTCGGCCATAGCTTAGCTTATTCTTTGAGAAGATAGAGTCTTCGGAGCTAATTTGGATTGATTGATTGTTTGGTATTTTACTCCGCGCTCAAGATTATTTCACTTATATTGCGGCGTTGACAGTTTTATTGTGGGAAGAAACCGGGCCCTATGCCCGGAGGAAACCCACGACCTTCCGCTGGTAACTGGCAACCCTCGGCTCATTTGGAAGGTATGTGTTGAAAGTTTAAATCTCATTCAGAATCTTTTTGTTATTGAGGATTTAGCAGCATGCATAGTCCTCTAATTAACTCATGTATTACCTTATGCCTAATGTGTCTTGAACACTATTAGAAGATATACTGATTCCATATGATGAAATTGACTATTTTGATGATCGAATGGATTTAGAAAATAGACCCCAATTGGCAACACTCATATGTAACTCACATTTAGTGCGACTGAAAACATCAATCCCTTCGGGCATAGAGCCCGGGTTCCTCCCACAATAAAACTGGCAACGCCGCCATATAAGTGAAATAATCTTGAGCGCGGGTTGGCAGGTACATGTACTCACCGAAGGTCCTGTGGGCCAAGGGCCCGTTTTCCTCCACCACTAAACCTGGCAGGGCCGCGATATTAGTGAAATGATCTTGAGTGTGGCGTAAAACATCAATCAGCCAATCATTGTTTTAGAAAATAGACTCAAAACCCAGGGCCAACATGCATGTTAACTATAAGTTGAGTGCGACAAGATACATCAATCAATCACCTGGGGTAACACTATTTGACCTACTGAATTACTAGTGCTTGTACATTCATTTCTTGGCTCGTACAACTGTCGAAAGATACCGCTCTCTATTTATTTTGCTGCCGCCTTACCTTTTAAAAAGGGTCCCCTCTGTCTCCGGTAAATTCGTTTCCACTTCCACAAACCTACCATCAATGTGTGGCAAGGGAAATAATCAGGTATGGCCCAAAACAATCGATTCTTTTGTGCCCGTTCTCATTGCGGTTTGTCGTACCGACTTGTAGGATGCGATTGAAATGGACGCATCTGATTGGTAGGTAAATCATATTGACCAATTAACAGCATCCATTTTAATCGCATTCTACAAGTCGGTACGACAAATCGCACAGTGAGAACGGGACTTAAAGCCAGTATTTACTTCAATGATTTTATTCCTTCACACGATTCATGTCAATTTCGTTGCACTTATTAACTAAAATATATATGTCCCAAAAGTCTTCCTCGACACGAAATAAAGTGAATTTACTGACTTTCTACCAAAGGTATGCTATTAGGGCGGATGCAGTGACCTTTGGTTCCAAGAAGCAGTCTACTATTCGAATAAAGTCTGGCGTCACAAATCATTGAACCAATGAGTTGTATAGTGACGTCCACTGAAGACTGCATGTGTTTAGGCCGAGATTGTTTTATCTAGGGACTGTTTCTCTATAGATTTTAGCCGCACACATGTGTCTCATCCTGTCTTATTTACTTTGTCTGTCAGGAAGATATATAGATTTGCGCCTGACGTAAGTCCAATGCAAGACGTAACTGTCATAACATTTACCTCCAACATTGTGTTTCGACCATGCCGAAAGTTAAGTCGGGCGTAAAGGTGTTGAGCGTGTTTCACGAAGCAGCGTAGCGTAAGTTTTTACGTAACTGGGGGCTGTTTCTCAACACACTTACACCCGTCTTAACTTTGCGTATGGTCGTAACGTAATGTTGAAGGTATATGTTGTCATGACGTTACGACCAGGCGCAAAGTTACGTCGGTGTTGAGAAACCGCCCCCTGGGCCCTGTCTTACGAAGCTGGCGTAAAGTTGCGCATAGGCCTACAACATGGACCGGTTGCGACTAGGGCGTAAGTTCTTATAGTTTTAACACTGATTTACGTCCGACGTAACTTACGCCAGCTTTGTAAGACAGGGCCCTGGGGACCGTTTTCACGAAGCCGACGCGCAGAACGATCAATCGCAGTTGCCATGACAAGATGTTATCAATGACAACTAGGCTTCGTTTGCGACGCGACTGCTTTGTGAAACGAGCACCTGCCTTGATGGCCTATATGCTGCAGAGATACGTTGTTATGGGAGTTACGTAAAAACTTACACTACGCTGCTTTGTGAAACAGCTTCCAAGTGTCCGTGTATACTATTAGTGTCTCTGTGGTTGACGTGTTGAAAATCTCAGTGGTTCGAATTCCACCTTGGCATGTTTGGATTGGGCACAACATTTTTCAGTCATTTTCTGGAATCCTTTGTGCTTGCTCCATTACCTTTTCCCGTCTTAGCGGGTAGAGCTATTAACGCTGATGCCAATGCAATGGGTTCCCATGCAGTTCAAGCCCAACCCGACCAGAATAAATGGTTTCGGGGCCAGGGACTAGAAAGTCAAGGGGGAGGGGGTCATAGAAGGCCCAGTTGTCAATCGGCCATCGCACTAAACCTGATCACACGTGAAATAACATCCACTAAAGCCTCAAACAAACCCATCTTTTCTTCTCCACTAATATTACCTGCCTCTCTACGAATGTAGTTTTGCTTCATGGAGACGTCAATCATCATTCTATTCTTCTCGTGACCGAATGTATCCTGACCAAATTTTATTTTTTCTGTTGTTTAAGCTCTTTTCTTGTGTTTTTTCTTGCTCCCATATAGGCTTGTTAAGGTGACATTAGCTGCCAAAATGTGGATACTTTCCCCGTTGTAACCAAATTTTGAAATAATCTTCTTTTTTTCTCACGAAGTAAAGTTCAGAAGCTGTTTAGTGTTACTTTAGTCGTGAGAATGTACATAAAAGTTGTGTTATGAACTAAATTACGCCTAAACCGAATGACCGTTGGTCAAGGTTATTTACATTTTATTCACCTTTCTGACTATTTCTATTCACATAGGCCACATACTTATTTCAGCGTCAATCATTTGGATTCACTCTTTGTTCAATGTGTTAAAACATACGTCGGGTGTAAACGGTTTGTTCAAAATGTCCTCCGAATATATAGTTGGCCATTTTAAACACAGCAAGAAACTTGTCTCCATAGTTATTTTAGACAAGAAGATTTTCCGTGTGTTATAGTGTTCAAAAATATATATAGTTGGCCCTGATGTAAAAATTGTACAAAGTGGGATTGCCTATATATAAACTGCTGTATCAAGCTAACGTTGGATTTTTAAGTAAAGCCATTTAAACTAACTGAATTGTTAACATTATTTTGCTTTCTAAGTTTGGTGAGACGTGCATCTTCTCGAGAAAGATAAAATTATAATGATTAACTACATGATTAACTATAATGATTAACTACATGGTCGGCCATAGCTTCTTTGAGAAGATGGGGTCTCCGGGGCTCATCTGGAAGGTAAGCCTCGCACCAATGAGTTCTCGGGACAAACCTCCCACTGACTGCCATGATTATTATGATAAAAAGAAATGGGGTTTGTCCCGAGCATGGAATCCGATTTCCTCCCCGAATAGATTTGACAACGCTGCTGTACGATTGCGTAAATTATCTATTCAGGATGAAACTAAGAAAACAAATCTGAAGAGATTGATAAATTAAATTTGTATCGATGTCTTGTTTAATGTGGAATCAGAATTGTTTGGTTAGGTAGTGGTTTGCACTCCAGATGACCTTGACCTTGAGGGAGAAAAACATATGGAATCCTGAACTTACATGAGTGTGTCGTTAACACAACCACCGTTAAAATATCATCAGTTTCACAAGAACATGCAACTTGACATATTCTTATCTCCAGAGTCTGCAGTCCGCCACGGGCCTTCCATCTAAGAGGTACGGGTTCAAATCTCACTGAGACAAAACAAAACTTTCTGTGGGTGCTTCACTCAATCGCCCTAGATACGTTACCGATCTGTCAGGTACCGTACTCACCGACAGCAAAACAGCCCGGTTTCCGTTGCCAGTAAATCGACACCTCTTTGCACAAGTTAAAGGAGGGGAAATCTCTAGAAATCTCTAGTTTGTTGAGCCAAACTTACCTTTTAGTTTTACAGTTACACAGTTATTCAAAACTGTTATCCATTGCAAGCCTGCAGGCCAGCCACAAAACAAAATTATTGTCAATCAACCAGCCCAGTGAAAGTATATAAATGAATGTAGTCAAGCGTTTTTTGTTGGCATTTTATTTTATTTTTAGTAAGAACAGCATTTTTTTCCTCATGTATGTGTTTCTACATTGATTAAAGGTTGAACCAAAATTCTAGCGACAGTGTACCAAACTTTAAACTTGTACCAAACTTCTGCTGCTGATGTAAACATGTTCTTGTTCATTCTCACATTTCATTGCCATATACTGTATCCGAGGCCTATAGACCCCTCTACCAGCAGTAGATGGACAGCCAAACGTTCAAAAAGGTTTCACAAAACTAGCCTTAGTTAACATCATGAAAATCATTCAAATTGAAATTAATTTTGGAACATTTGGTCTGGTAACATGACATTGAGAGAGAAGACAACTGAAAATTTTTCAGACGCAAAAAATGTATGATCAATACTTAATTTGAAAGATAATTTTCCCCTGGTTTCAAGACTTGTTTAGCTTCTTTCTTGTCATGCTGGAATTATCATGAATTATTCTCGGAGGTCAAGTGAGTTCATGTCACAGAGACCTGTGCACGACTGGAATACTGTATTCCTATTGGAGGTCACATAAACCAATCAAAATGGTTGCTGAATGTTGTGCACATATTTCCGTGACATCATCTTTCTTGACCTCTGTGAATAATCAATCATAACTACTTTCATTCACAAAAATTAAAGAAGTTTTAAAACGATGTAAATATGGTCGTTGAAATAAAAAACGTATTCATCTCTATATCCTGAATTTAAACCAAACTATATGCTTCCGGTATGTTACGCAAAATATTGCTTTAATACGGTAAAATTTGTTGAATTGAAATCATATTTGTAAACATAAACATTTCTAATAACTTTATAGAAATAAATTCTTATATTTATATTCTTTCCATTTTTTTAACTGTTTATTTTGTGGAATCTATTTTTTTTTTGTGTATATTTTTGTCTCCTTTCACAAAACAATATTTGCCACATCCGTTATGTGAGACAACATTTTTATGTAAAGTCATTTTTTCATTGACGTTGCTAAAATACACATTTGATGTAAAATACACAAGTTTCATGGTGTAGCAAAAATGGCAGTTTTACATGACAAATATGCCTAATTTGTCTTGCACACTATTGGAAGATATACTGATTCCATATGATGAAACTGACTATTTTGATGATCGAATTGCTTTAGAAAATAGACCCCAATTGGCAACACTCATATGCAACTCAGATTGAGTGCGGCTCACGACATCAATCAATCAATGATGCATCAGATTCCATTGCTTCAGGTGCATGCCGAAGGGTTGGCAGGTACTCACCGACGGTCCTGTGGGACAAGGGCCCGTTTTCCTCCACCACTAAACCTGGCAGGGCTGCGATATTAGTGAAATAATCTTGAGTGTGACGTAAAACATCAATCAATCATTGTTTTAGAAAATGGACTAGTATGAGTGCGACGTGATACACGAATCAATCACATGTAACCATGGGTAACACTATTTGGCACTCTGGATTACGATAGAACTTGTACATGCATTTCTTGGGTGGTACAACGATTGAAAAATACAACTCTTTATATCTTTTACAGCCGCCTTACGTTGTTAAAAGGGTCCCCTGGGCTGGGTTGTTCAAAAGTGTATTAGGCTTAATACCGGTCTAAATGACGTCACGCAACAAAGAAATTCAATTGTTACGTTACAAAGTTATACTGGTATTAAGCCTAATACACTTTTGAACTGTGTCTCAGCTAAATTCGTTTCCACCTACACAAACCTACCACCAATGTGTCGCAAGGGAGATAAACACGTATGGCGTATAATTTCGTATGGCCCAAAACAATCGATTCTCATGTGACCGCAACAACCAGTATTTACTTCGATGACTACATTCCTTCACAGGATTTATGTGAATTCCATTGCACTTATTAACTTAAATATATATGATCCCAAAAGTCTTCCTCGACACGAAATAAAGTGAATTTACTGACTTCGTCCAAAGGTAAGCTTTTAGGACGGTTACCATGGCCTTTGGTTCCAAAAAGCAGTCAACTATTGGAATAAATCTAGAGTCTGGCTTCACAAATCATTGAACCAGTAAGTTCTATGGTGACAAGGTGTCCATGTATACTATTAGTATCTCTGTGGTTGAAGTGTTGGTGTCTCAGTGGTTCGAATTCCATCAGAAAAGTAAGCAAGCTTGGCAGGTCTGGATCTAAATCTTTTCAACGCTGATGCCAATGCAAGCCTTCCAATGATGGGTGATAGTTTAAATCCAACTCAGACCAGAATAGATGGTTTCGTAGCCAGGCACCAGACTGTCGGGGTGGGGGTGGGGGTTCTTCCACACATTGCCCAGTTTTGTCGCTCACTAAACCTGACGCACGTGAAATAACCTACACTAAAGCCTCAAACAAATCCAACAGACGTCAATCATCATTCTTTTCTCCTTGGGACCGAATGTATCATGACCATATTTTATTCTTTTCTGATGTTTTCAACTCTTTTATTATGTTGTTGTTTTTTTTAATCATTTCTTGCTTCCATATGGGCTTTTTCCTATTTGCTTTTCTCGTATTGGCTTGCTTAAACCTATTTGTTATGTCCAAGTAATGTTTCCAGCAAATGTCAATATGACTTTAGTGGGTTGTACTAATTGATACAAAATTATTGTCTTTCTGTCTTGGAAATCTTTATGATAATAGGACTAACACTGGTATTGACGCTAACGATTTAGGTTGGATGTTTATTTTGATATAGGCTAGGCTTGTTGAGGTGACATGAGCTGCCAAAATGGGGATACTAAAATAATCTTCTCTTTTTTCTCTAACGAAGTACAATTCAAAAGCTGTGCTACACTATTTCTGTTCGCATACGCCACATACTTATTTCAATGTCAATCAATTAGGTTCACTCTTTGTTGAATCTGGTAAAACATATTCCGGTTGTAAATGGTTTGAAAACAGCTTGCAGCTGTTCAAAATGTTCTCCGTATATTAAGTTGGTCCTGATGTAAAAATTGTACAAAGTGGGATTGCCTATATATAAACTGCTGTATCAAGCTAACGTTGGATTTTTAAGTAAAGCCATTTAAACTAACTGAATTGTTAACATTATTTTGCTGTCTAAGTTTGGTGAGACGTGCATCTTCTCGAGACAAACCTCCCACTGACTGCCATGATTTTTATGATAAAAAGAAATGGGGTTTGTCCCGAGCATGGAATCCGATTTCCTCCCCGAATAGATTTGACAACGCTGCTGTACGATTGCGTAAATCATCTATTCAGGATGAAACTAAGAAAACAAATCTGAAGAGATTGATAAATTAAATTTGTATCGATGTCTTGTTTAATGTGGAATCAGAATTGTTTGGTTAGTTAGTGGTTTGCACTCCAGATGACCTTGACCTTGAGGGAGAAAAACATATGGAATCCTGAACTTACATGAGTGTGTCGTTAACACAACCACCGTTGAAATATCATCAGTTTCACAAGAACATGCAACTTTACATATTCTTATCCCCAGAGTCTGCAGTCCGTCACAGGCCTTCCGTCTAAGAGGTACGGGTTCGAATCTCACTGAGATAAAACAAAACTTTCAGTGGTTGTTTCACTCAATCGGCCTATACGTTACCGATATGTCAGGTACCCTACTCACCGATGTCATAATATTAGCTTTATTAAAAGTCCGTTTCATGTATATCCAAGATTTGTATTACACATCAACCCCATGTGGAATATACTGCCGATCCAGAATCTCATATACGTAGTTTGAGTTACTCATTTATAGATGTCCTATTAACAAAGTAATACCCACACGGATCGTGACATGGTGTCAGAATCGGGATAATTTAAACCCTGACAAATCAAAAACTTTTCTAGGACGTCATCAGGAAGTCAAACTAGTCGCTAGTAGGCCTAAGCAAGCTAGGACTCCTGTCTCGTGTGTTGCAACAACAACATCCAGTCAACCAGCCAAACTCGTATCCTTTTACTAAAATGGCAACATCAGGCTTCACTCCCCCCACATTTAACTGGAATGCAGACGACCTTCCAGACGAATTTTCAAGATTTCGTCAATACTGTGAACTTATTTTTCAAGGCCCATACCACGAAAAATCGAACACTGAAAAAGCTTCATATATGTTACTGTGGATAGGCCGTACTGGTGTTGATATATATAACAGTTGGGTGTGGGACACTGAAGCAGACAAAATTAACCCCAGCAAAATATGGCAAAGATTTGAGTCACATTTAGCACCTAAAGTTAATTTCAGACTGGCGAGGACTCAATTTCAACAATTCAAACAAAAATCTGACGAATCTGTCGATGACTTCATAGCCAGATGTAGAAATCATGCTACAAAATGCAAATTTCGGGACGACAGAGAAATAACAGAGAGAATAATAGAACAGCTTATCTTGGGCACCAAACATTCAAAAGTACAGGAACGTCTCTTATCTAGAGGAGAAGATCTGACACTGGATAACGCTACTGATATAGCTAGGACATACGAAGCTACTGTGCTACACATGGAACAATTGGCTGACACTAAAAATAACAAAGTATCTGTAAATCACCCACAAACACATAAGAAATGTTCATTTTGTGGGCTTGATCATCCACCAAAACCACGGAATAGATGTCCAACATTTGGAACTACCTGTGGAAATTGCCACAAACCAAATCATTGGGCTCAAGCATGTAAGGCACAAACACAAAACTACAGCCGTGGTCGTTCTCGTGACAGAAAATATCAGCCAAACAGAAACAGATCAAAATCACACAACCACTCTAGAAATAGACATTATCAAAGTAAAACTCAGCAAAATAAAGGTCAAAATTTTCACTACATGTCAACTCATCCTAATCAGGCTGACAGACTTACAGACCAATTTGAGTCAATCACATTTGAGGAAGTTAAAATAAATAGCCTTCTTGGGGATAAAAACAACCAATCAAACAATGAAGTATATGTTATAATGGACATTGATATACACAGTAACAAGTCAACTGCTCTTAAAGCAAAATTAGACACAGGATCGCAAGGAAACCTCCTTCCATTACGTGTATATAGAAGAATGTTTCCACAAAATCTAGATTTATCTGGATTCCCCAAGTCAAGTTCTCTCCAAAACTCCAACACAACTTTGACAGCCTATGGTGGTACACACATCAAACAATATGGCACATGTAATGTTAAGTGCATGTATAAAGGCAAAATTGCTGATGCTACTTTCTTTGTGACTGACGCTGAAGGTCCAGCAATAGTAGGTCTACCTACCTCTCTACAACTTCACTTAGTTTCTCTAAACTGTATGGTGGAAAATAAAACCAACATACAACCACAAGCATCAAAACAAGAAACAGCACACATAGCCAACAAGCATGATCTTATCCATAAATACCCAGACACTTTCACTGGTATTGGGAAATTTCAAGGCAAATACCACATCACTCTCGATCCATCAGTCAATCCTGTCATACATGCCCCTAGGCGTATCCCAATAAATCTAAAGGATGACATTAAACGAGAGTTGGATGATATGGAATCTGAAGGCATTATTACTAAAGTCAGGGAAGGGGAACCAACACAATGGGTAAACAGTCTTGTACACCGAAGAAAACCTAATGGCCGACTTCGCATATGTCTAGACCCTAAGGACCTAAATAAGGCAATTCGCCGAGACCATCATGTGACCCCTACTTTAGATCAAATATTGCCCAAATTAAACGGAGCAAAATATTTTTCCATCACGGATGCCAAATGTGGTTATTGGAATGTGGAGTTGGATGAGCCATCAAGTTATCTAACAACTTTCAATTCTGCATTTGGTCGTTACCGTTTCCTAAGAATGCCTTTCGGCTTAAAAATGAGTCAAGATGTCTTCCAATCCAAAATTGATCAAACATTTGAAGGTTGCCCTGGCGTGATTGGCATATGTGATGACATAGTCATATTTGGGAAAACAGAGGAAGAACATGATAAAAACTTCCATGGAGCCATGCAAAGATGCACTGAAACAGGTTTAAAACTTAACCCTGACAAAACAGTAATCAAAAACACTGAAATAAAATTCTATGGCATAATATGTAGTGCTGAAGGGATAAAACCTGACCCCTCTAAAGTGACAGCTTTGAAACAGATGTTACCCCCAACAAATTCACAAAAATTACAGGCATTTCTAGGTCTTGTTACATACATGGGTCCCTTCATACCTAATCTGAGCAATGAAACTGCACCACTCCGTGACATACTGAGGAAAGGTGTTACATTCAACTGGACCCCATCACACACTGTGATTTTTGACAAAATCAAAAACTTGATTAGCAGTGACACAACCTTAGTCTATTATGACCCCAAAAAGAAAATCACTCTGCAGGTTGACGCCTCCATGAAAGGTTTGGGAGCCAGCCTTTTACAAGAAGGTCGCCCCATTGCCTTCGCCAGTAAGTCACTCACTGACGTAGAGTCTAGGTATGCTAATATTGAGAGAGAATTGCTAGCAGTCGTTTTCGGATGTGAACGTTTTCACACCTACCTCTATGGGCAAACATTTATTGTTGAATCAGATCACAAACCTTTAGAATCGATTCATCTGAAACACCTCCTGTCAGCCCCACCTAGACTACAGCGAATGTTACTGCGATTGCAGGCATATGACATGAAAATCACTTACAAGCCAGGTAAACAGTTGTTATTAGCTGACGCTTTATCAAGACTGTCCTTGCATGATACACAACCAATTAAGAACCTTGACCTACAAATACATGAAATTTGTCCACAATTTACAAGCAATCTCATTGCCAAAATCAAGGACGAGAATTGCAAAGATCCTGAATTAAACGTGTTGAAAGAAATCATTTTTACCGGTTGGCCGGATACCTTAAAAGAAGTAAACAATCTTAGCAAACCTTACTGGACATACAGGGACGAACTTTCAGTCGAGGATGGTATCATTCTGAAAGGCTGCAGGATTGTTATACCCAAATGTTTACAAGATAACATACTGTACAAACTACACGCTGCACATCAAGGTGCAGAGAAAACCAAACTTAGGGCCAGGGCATCTGTCTTTTGGCGTAACCTTAATAAGGACATTGACGAAATAACACGAAATTGTGATACTTGTCAAAAACACCAAAGCCAACAGGCAAAGGAGCCACTGATTCCCACCGAGGTACCCCAAGGGCATGGCACACCATCGGAACAGATTTATTCTACCTTGACCAGGAGGAATACCTACTAATTTCTGACTACTACTCAAAGTACCCATTTGTTCGAAAAATCCCAAACGGACAAAGCACAAGTCACACAGTAATAGATTTCCTAAAACAGATTTTTAGCGAGCAAGGAATCCCTCAAATTGTTCGATGCGACAACGGTCCACACTATAATGCAGAGGCATTCAAGAACTTTGCTACAAAATATGGTTTTAACTTACAGACAAGTTCACCTCATTACCCAAGGAGCAATGGGTTCATCGAAAGCCAGGTGAAAGTAGTTAAAACGGCTCTTCTTAAATCGAAAGAAACAGGATCTGACCCGAATCTAGCATTACTGTCTTTACGAAATACACCGATCGACAATAAACTGCCATCACCCGCAGAGCTTCTATTCAATCGTCCTATACAGGATAATTTACCCAGGAGATTTACCAGACAAGCAGGCAGCGACGCAGTTACTGACCATCTTTCAGATAGACAATCAAATCAGAAATTATATCATGACCAACATACTAAAGAACTCTCCAATCTTTTCAAAGGGCAAAAGGTGTCCATACAAGACCCCAGAACCCAAAAATGGAATCCAGCAGAAATCCAAAGTAAACATCATGCACCTCGTTCCTATATTGTTACAACAGATTCTGGTAAATCCCTTCGACGCAACCGTTCCCAAATTCGTGAACTTCCACAAGTCAAATGTGTCCGTTTTGACCTGAGACCATACCATCAGAATTTCCCAGCCAATGCTCACCCTTTTCCCCTGTTCAACAGACCTCCATATATGGGTAGTGTGGCCCCTGATCGAAATGATCATACAAACCAGAAGGGCAGTGGGGCTGATTGCCCTCCTTCTGATACGAAGGGTAGTGTGGCCTCAGGCCCTCCTTCATCAAATCCGAAATCGTCTTATGTTACTAGAAGTGGTAGAGTTGTGAAATCACCAACAGTACTTGACATTTGACATTAGAATAAGAACAGTTCATGAGAAACAATAATTTCCCATAAATATTTTCTTTATTCTTTGATCTAGTCCTTAGGACTCATTTATAGTTCATAAAATTACTTTCATTTCACCCTCTTAAATGAAATGCATGTTTTTACCTACATGTATTTCGGTATTATAGTACATTGATGGAGTTTCCACAGCAATGATACCCATGCAAGAAATCTTAAGTTGTTTGAATTCTATAAACTAGTCTATGTGTTATTCGTTCATCTTGGTAGTTCATGTTTGATATATCTTAAAAGAGAAAAAGGGATAATATTGGCTTTATTAAAAGTCCGTTTCATGTATATCCAAGATTTGTATTACACATCAACCCCATGTGGAATATACTGCCGATCCAGAATCTCATATACATAGTTTGAGTTACTCATTTATAGATGTCCTATTAACCAAGTAATACCCACACGGATCGTGACAACCGACAGCAAAACAGCTCGGTTTCCGTTCCCAGTAAATCGACACCTCTATGCACAGGTTAAATAATCTTGAGTGTCGCATAAACATCAATAAATTAATCAATCAACCATAGTCTGCGCAGGATAGATGGTATACTCTATGAGTCAGGTTCTTCGAGGGGCTTTATGGCTTTAACCTCCGGTGTTTGTATAGTCCCAGGATAACGTCAACTGTATCCGAGGCGGTTGCAGCATTTTTTGATTGATTGATTGATTGGTGTTTTACGCCGCGCTCAAGATTATTTCACTTATATGGCGGCGTTGCCAGTTTTATTGTGGGAGGAAATCGGGCTCTGTGCCCGGAGGAAACCCACGACCTTCCGCTGGTAACTTAGCAACCATCCCACATAGGTCGTTCGAGTGAAAACCCAGTCAGAAAATTTTCCAATTTTTTGGACTGAGTGCAGCATTTTTTGAGCCGGCTAGCTTCATTACGGGGATACTTCGCAATGCCTTATAAACCAGATCTGGAATGAAGAAAAAACGTGATATCATTTCTCGACATATTCTGCTGGATATGTCGAATACATACACATTCCAATATGCGACGCTAACGAAGGGATAAAAAATGCATATTATTTAGGCCCTATAAGTGAAGATGTTTTTGACCACATCTGCATCTATGATAGCCCTATAAACCCTAGGAAGATTGATTGGTTTGTGTTTACGTTGCGCTCAAGGTTATTTAACTTCTATAGGGCGGTGTTAATTTGGGGAGGGGGGGGGGGGGACTTAATGAACCACTACGTGGTTTGCGAGGGAGCGGCGATAATTTACGAGTCCAGTTGTGTTTCATGAAAACGAGTTCCGTTCTATATATAGTTTGAAGGCGAGGGGGGGGGGGGGGGGGGATGGGAAGAGATGGGGAAACACGTATTGGTCACATTTTTTCTTATTTGGGCCAGGGTCAAAACCCGCCTGAAGTGTATGCGTTTGTAACATGTATAGGCCTATATGACAAGGATTGATTGATTGCTGTTTTACGCCGACCTCAACTATATTGAACTTAGAAGGTGGCGTCCACAGGTTCAGTAGGGGAGGAAACCGGGCTCGTTGCTGGAGGATAGGCCTACCCCCGACCTTCGACGACTACCTGTCAACTCTTCCACGTACGGCGTATGACGAAGAGGTTGAGTGATGTCGGCCTCTCCCATCTGATTACATACGCCTATCTAGGCCTAATAACATCTTCGCTATCTCAATAAATTATTTCGTTTCGTCGGGGGGGGGGGGGGGGGGGGGGGGTGCATGATATATAGGAACTATGTTTTAACTAAAATCCAATAGTTCCACTGATTAGTTTAACGTAGTACACAAGTAGTGTTATTCCGAAAAACGAAAACTTCATATTGACTCAATATTTCGACTTTTATTCAGTCACCATCAGGAGTGAGGTACATTAGCAACAACATAGGTACATGTATATATATGGGTAAAAAACAAACAGATTAAGCAGTGATGTAACAATATTAGGAACAACCTTACAGATTTACAAACTTATGATCATTATTACATAGGCCCCTATGCGCGTTGACAAAACAGATAAAGAAAACAGATTAGGGGTACAGCAAGATCTAAACTGGCATGGCTAGGGGATATGTAATAATGTAATAATGATCATAAGTTTGTAAATCTGTAAGGTTGTTCCTAATATTGTTACATCACTGCTTAATCTGTTTGGTTGCTAATGTACCTCACTCCTGATGATGACTGAATAAAAGTCGAAATATTGAGTCAATATGAAGTTTTCGTTTTTCGGAATAACACTACTTGTGTACTATGTTTTAACTATGTAGGCCAAATTAACGTCTGCAGAGATCGAAGATTATGATCGACCGAACAAGAGCTTTTGGCCGGATAAATGATTTATTGACAACAGAATCTTGTCATAAAAAATATCCCAATCGTATGCGGCTTAAATCTTGCATGTCCCTTCCACGCTTCCGTACTTCATAGTGAAAATTATCGAGAATATATTAAAAGGAAGCTCAGCGGTATTTTTATTTATTTGTTTGTATTAAAACAACTGTATAGAGAACCCCAAGAGGCCTCCATAGCAGATTCGTAAGTAGGCCAACACCATAGATCTTTATATTATAGGTGAACCTATAAAGATCTTTGGCCAACACTTGGTAACAGATCTCGCGGCTAACACTACTTACTCGCCACACACAAATAACAATGGCTGACATTTTGGTCGATTTGCAAAATCAAGGCATTCATAAAAAGATTATTAGCGGCGGAGAAGGAGATTTTCCAGTACATAGCGATGGATCTAAGGTAAGAAACAATGTAGCTCAAATTGTATCAATGCAAGGATGTTATTTCGGTCGTTGGATACTGTGAATATCCATCCAGTATCCGTCGGCGTCAAAGCTTCGTGTGGCCAAATTGGCATTGGATGCTGAATGATTAAGAGCCAAACCGATTTTATCATTAGATATTCTCCTTTTGTGACCATGAACTTTTCTCGTTTGGCTTGTAATTAGATAAATGGTTTACCTTATTTCCACACTCTTCGTCTTGAGTTTTTCATTTAGTGTTAATGTTTTGATGAACGCTGTTACTGATATCTACCTGACCGATATAGTAACTCAAGTAAAACAGGATAGAGACACACGAGTGCGGCTATGTTACTGATAGTGATAGTAGTGCAGCAGTAGTGGGTAAAGCCTCTAGCAGGTTAGGGAAAGTAGTTGAAAACAGGTATAATAGCTGTAAACAGATATAATAGCTAAAAAGAGCTACCGGTCGGTAGCTGAATTCAGCTATACAAGTATATTAATGCATGAAAGGCTGTATTTAATCTAAATATTTGTTTTTCTTCAATCCGGTAGCTCACTTTTATTTTTACTGAATGTTTTAAAGCCCTGATTACAAGTATTACGGAAAAAATATGTAACAAAAGACTAGCCCCAGGTGACTATCCTGCAATTCTGTTGTATAGTCACAGATTGGCGCCATTTGGCTCTGTAGGACGGTTCTAACTTTTGGTTTTGTAGCCTTTATCAGGCCTTTCCATGATTAAATAACATACTTTATTGATAGTCTGGGTGTCCCGCAGCGCTTGCATTTCCAATGGTAAAAATTCAAATAAAAGTTTAAAAACTCTTTCTATGGTCCATTTTGACCCACGATAACGGTTAAAACAGTTTTGTCGAACAAATATGGCGACCGTTAATTTGTGGAGAATGTCACCGTTTCGTATATCAGACTGGAGTTTTACAGTGGAGCGCAAGCGGGACACCCAAAATTTTAAAAGAGTATGTTATTTAATCATGGAAAGGCCTGATAAAGGCTACAAGACCAAAAGTTAGAACCGTCCTACAGAGCCAAATGGCACCGATCTGTGACTTTACAACAGAATGGCAGGATAGTCACCTGGGGCTATACCACCACCTGCTAAACACCACTACCAAATGTACTTCAATAGACTCAAAATTCAATGAGGTCTCTTTCTTAAAATGTCATCTTAATTTATTCATGCTTGCTCTTGTAAGCAGTTAATTCCTGAGCATGGGTTATGCATATCTTTGCATTTCCTTTAATAATGAGTTTCAGCGTGTTTTGAAGAAAGAAAAAATGCCACCTGAAAAATCTATGGATGCCTAGAATAACCATAATTGGAATATTTTACTTACTTAAAAGCCTGTTGTTTGTCTTAAATTAAATAAACCAAGCTTACAAACAATATAAGTTAGAAATACAGTAATTTTAATTCTTAAATAAAGACAATTTTGGGAAAAATAATAAATTATGGCATTACTGGATATCCATAGTTTTCAATATTGTTTCTGCGAAAAGCCCCATAACTGGTTATTAATGCCAATTTACTGCCAGCATCATCCACACACGAGAGGTTGTGGCTTAGAAAAGTAAGTATGAGTGAAATCAGGGAGAAGTTTGATAGATAATTTTCATTGAATGGTAAGTTTTACTTGTGTACATTTGGTAGTGGTGTTTTTCAGATGGAAATAGTCTTTTGTAACATATTCTTTTCCGGCATATTTGTAACCAAGGCTCCAATACATCCTTTAAAAATAAAATTAAGCTACCGAATTGCAGAAGAACAGTTGTTTAGAATTAATCAAGGGCTTTTTCTTTCATTGATAGGCTTGTATAGCTGAATTCATCTACCGACCGGTAGCTCTGTTTAGCTATTATGCCTGTTTAAAGCTATTACCGTATTTCTTCTAAAGATTCAGCCACTTTTTTCCTCATAAGGATTCGATCGTTAGAAAAGAAATCTGCTAAATGAGGCCAGACAAAATCGCTCATTAGAGGGAATTTAAGGCAATATGACCCACCGTGCAGTGTATGAAAATGGTTATCCTTAAAGACAACTCCTCATCTCCATTTTTGTCCAACTCAATGGAAAATTTAGGCCATTAGTCTGAATGGCTGAATATTTAGAATAAATACGGTATAGCTGTTTTCAGTTACTTTCTCTAACCTGTCTAGAGGCTATGGCTGCATGAGTAAGGGTATCTGATCAGTTATCTTACACTTTTGCCGGTTTTTAATTTCTAGAATTTAGTTTAACTTTAATGTTTGCGTTGACAAGAAATTTCAAAGAAGTAAATTTGGGCTCAGCAGACTTTTGTTAAACTAGTTTAATTTCTCCCAAGAAGTTTTAGGGACTGATCATTCATGTCAGACTGTTTTTGAAGAGTGACAGGAACCAATTATCATACATCCAAAGTTATAGCTGTTGTGATGTCATTTTTCATCTTCGAAAATTCCCCAACACGGCAGAAGGAAACTATTCTTGCATCGCTTGGCAAATGTAACTCCATAATAAGTTCTATTTATATTTGGAGGTTGAAATTGGGCAGGACTATGCCTTGATAAGTAAGTCAGCTGTCATCAGCGGTAAACTTGATTGTAAAGCGTAATTCTTGAGTACAGCGAAAAACGTTAATCAATCATAAATAAGGTTAAAGCTATAAGGGTTGATAAATTTTATCACAAATTTTAATGATTTAAGAAACTAATGTAATTTTATGGTATTTGAATTGTTCTTGATTTAAACTTTTTTGTACTTTGATTTCAGGCAATTTTCCAGTACCGTACAACTAAATGTGATGACAATGAAACCTTGTTGGATGATAGTCGATCACACGAAAAGCCCATGGAGTTAGTATTCGGAAAACAGTTCAAGCTTCCAGTTTGGGAGAAATGTCTCAAATCGATGAAAGTGAAAGAAGTTGCCGCATTTACTGCTGATACAAAAGTAAGAAATATTTAAAACCTTATTCGTTTGTCAGCACTCATACACACAATCACACATCTTACAATCTGACCATTGTGAGGGTGATCTTTAGATATGTAGATCTATATGTTGACCTTTGTGGAGTGCAGGCAAATTTTATGTCAAAATACACAAATAGCAGAATACATGTATGTGGATATAATAAATGTAATTATAGTAATATAAAATGTCAAAAGTTTTCGAAACTGGTCCAGTTTTCATATTACAGTGCTTTGATGTCTGTAAAGATATATTAAAAAACAAAATTTAAATAAGTGGGAGCTACATTCTTTTATTTTAGGCATTTATTAACGCCTCGAAACAAAACGAATGCCCCTCAACGGCTCTGTACTACATGTATGCATATGATACAAGCATTGAATTATTTTTACTGTTTGATTTGCTGTAATTCTTCTCAATACCTTTACTTTTATTGACACGGCCACTGCAGTTAAATTGTTTTAAAATGACTGGAAATAAATTTCTGTGCTCTTTTTCAGCATGTTGATATGTATCCCGTGGTGGCAAAGAGTTTACGAGACATCTACAAGAAACAGACCCATGGTCACAATCATGAGGAGGAGAAGCCTCATCACTGCTGTGGAATGATGTCGATGGCAGAGCAGGGACTAGGTTACCCTGACCTTGATGACCTCATTGCCAATCCACAACCATTAACATTTACATTAGGTACAACCAATGAACTATATGAGTGGAATGGAGGTCACGTGGTACTTGATTTGCCTAAAATGCCGCCATTACTAGGAGATGATGCAATAGCGATCCAGATATGTTTTGCACGCGCTCTTCAACTATCAATGGCGGCACAGTTTACAAAGTCAGATCCAAACCAGCCAATGAGACGTGTCCATTCCACGCATATAGTTCATTGGGTAAAAACAAAATCCATACAGTATCGGTATGTGGCCTATCCGAACTAAAATGGTGTTCGAAAAGTAAGCAAAATTTAAATAACTGGGACGACCATTCCTTCATTCTAAGACAAAGTTAGCCCAAAACAATACTTTATCGCACATTTTCAAGACTAGAAGCACCAAAAAGCTTCTGAATTATACGTCTCGAGAAAAATAGCCAATAATTTCAACATTCTGTTTTAACGTCAAAATGTCCACATTTTGGCAGCTCATACCACTTTAAATGTGCCGCAGAACATGTATTTTTCAAGCCTGACCAAAAATAAAATAAAATTTTGGGTGCAACACATACAAACTTAACAAAATGGCCATTTGAAGCTGACTGGCTATGTTACTTCTAAAGGAGACCTAGCCTTAGTGTATTTCAGTTAGTTCAAATTGTCTGTGTGAATTTAGAAGAACACAGGTTTTTGGCCTTGGGATTTCATAATTTGCCATTAGAAGAAGTCCTAAATGGTCTTTGTAGAGCATGTTTATTTGCATCTTAGCCTAATTATTTTTTTTGCCTCAAACAAATCAGGTATCGAATGAAAGAGAAATTTGAAAAGCCCTTTTATTCTATAAGTTGATTCCAGCTAGGTAACATTAAAGTGGCATGAGCTGCCAAAATGTTGATATTTTGACGTTAAAACAGAATGTTGAAATTATTGGCTATTTTTCTCAAGACGTATAATTCATAAGCTTTTTAGTGCTTCTAGTCTCCAAAATGTACGCTAAAGTATTGTTTTGAACTAACTTTGGCTAAGAATGAATGAATGGTCGTCCCGGTTATTTAAATTTTGTTGACTTTTCGAACACGTTTTCGGTTCGTACAGGCCACATAGGGGGCCTACTGTATGGATTTTCCTCATTCCAACGCCAATCATTCGATGGTCTTCAAAGCCTCTTACTGTCGTGAGGATCAGAAATTATGAAAAAAGTGTGAATTTTGGCAGCTCATGCCACTTTAAGCCTGTGCTGGTTGTTGTTGAAAACAGTTCCTCGAAAATTTCATTGTAAGTGGTTCTGTATACAAGTAGTGTTATTCCGAAAAACGAAAACTTCATATTGACTCAATATTTTGACTTTTATTCAGTCATCATCAGGATGAATTAAAGTCGAAATATTGAGTCAGTATGAACTTTTCGGTTTCGGAATAACACTTCTGGTGTACTATGTTAAACTAATCAGTGAAACTACTGGATAGTGGTTCTGTTCTTTGTTAAAACTTTAGATGTAATCACATATGACAAAGACAGTTTTGAGACCTCTTACATGTACATGTATAAGAAATCAAAAATAAAAGATAATTAATGTGTAGTAATATAACTGGGGCTTTCATGGCTATGATTTGGCAACAAAAATTTCTTGAACATTTGCAGCTTTTGATATAAAACGTATAAACAAAATGATAATGTGGTACTGTTGCTTGCCCTAGATACCTTTGCAGGGCGTAACTTTGTGAAAATTAGGGGCACCCATTTTCCGATGCCCGTTAGGCCATGGTGGTACAACAAGAGAGTTAGCTACAAAGGCCATTGGTCTACATTGGCTTCCTAAAATTTGAGACCTACCTTTACAAGATTCAATTCGGTTCCTATGGTTATTACATTGATGACAATTTTGTTTTAGAGTTATTAAGTTTAGAGAGTAATTATGACAAGGAGGCTTGGGAAATGAGCGAGGAGGAGAAATTGACGTCCATTCCCAGGCTTAAAGAAGAAGGCAATCAGCTCTATAAAAACAAACAATATATACAGGCTTGTGAAAAATACTCCAAGGCTTTAGGAATAATTGAACAGTTAATCCTCAGGTATGTTATAGTCGCTTCGTTATTGTCTTATTTAACAATTTCCCTGATGATAATGATTTGCAATTTGCTTCAGTTCTTATTGTCATCCTTTTCCTAAGTAAGAAATTGGAAAATTTTTTGACTGGGTTTTCACTCGAACGACCTATATGGGATGGTTGCCAGTTACCAACGGAAGGTCGTGGGTTTCCTCCGGTTTCCTCCCACAATAAAACTGGCAACGCCGCCATATAAGTGAAATAATCTTGAGCGCGGCGTAAAACACCAAACAATCAATCAACCTAAGTAATGGTTTGTTTCTAAGGGCTCAAAATTTAGATTTTTTTCCCTGGTAGAAAAATTATGGATTGAATAATAGATATAACATGTGCACATGATTGAGTTTCCTTAAAAAGGTCACAGTATGTGGAAGAGTTGCCAGGTACTCAGCGACGGTCGGGGTTTCCTCCGGGCAAAGGGCTCAGTTTCCTCTCCACAATAAACCTGGCAACCCTGCCATATTAGTGAAATAATCTTCAGTGAGGCATACAACATCAATCAATCTAACAAAAGTGAAAAAGTACCCATTGGGGTTTCATTCACTTTGTGCTATAACATAAGGGAGTTAAGCTGCAATCATCATCAGGGAAATTACTGAATTAGTAAATTAACCGGCACTGATTGACCCGGAAAAAATTTTCAGTGTCGGTTAATTTACTAATTCAATTAGGGAGTTAATATTCCAAACAACAGCTGCATACATGTAAGAGGATTATTGTTGATTTATTTCGATTATTTTCATAGGAGAGTAATGCTCAATCCCATCAACTGGTTACTGGCATCATCATGTTCATTTCAGCTAGGCATCAAATGGTGATTTCAAATGAAACAAAGTTCCAAATAAGTTTTAAGCTGTATTTTATGTTTTATTTACAATTCTTCGACAGGGAGAAGCCCGGTGATGAAGCTTGGAATGATCTGAATCGCTTGAAACATCCTCTGTTGTTAAACTTCTCCCAATGTAAACTGTTATTGAAAGATTATTACCCAGTGATAGAACATACAAGTACAGTGTTAGAGGACGAGCCAGGTAAGATATTGATCTTTAACCCCTGGGGTAAGGTGGGGGTGGGGCTCATACAAGTACAGTGTTAGAGGACGAGCCAGGTAAGATATTGATCTTTAACCCCTGGGGCAGGGTGGGGGTGGGGCTCATACATTACAAGTACAGGTGAGCTCACTGACTCTTTTGATAGAGTGATAGAAAAAAATGTAATAAATAATTCTGGACGGACTTATCAATTGATTGCCTATGGTGGAGGTTGGCATGTACCTTCGGAAGGTTAGGGTCTCCCACTAAACCGAGCAAAGCTGCCTTGCTAGTTGAGGATGCATAAAGCATTAATCAATCAGGTACTGGTATTTAAGCTATGATGGAAGGCCTGTGTCGGACTGAGGAACTCTTACTGACTGAGTCACTGAGGCAGCCTTGAAATGGTAGTTTGTCTGTTCCAAGACTGTAAACAGTATTGAGTGCCCAACATACTAGAGTGGTCATATTAAATGTGAATTTTTTACCTGTATTTTATTAAATTCATTTGACATTATCATGATTATGAGTTGCCCATAAGTAGCTTTCTAGAAATTGACCGTGGGAGGTACATGTGTATATATTTTTTATTATAAAGCATGGACTTTTTTCTATTTTTTTATAGAGAATGTAAAGGCTCTGTTTCGCCGGGGCAAAGCTCATATCGGAGCTTGGAACCCGGCCGAGGCGAGGGAAGATTTGACCCGCGCATCACAACTGGACCCTAGTCTCGCAGCTGCTGTCAAAAAGGAGCTAAATTTACTGGATGAAATGCAAAAACAGAAAGACAATCAAGATCGTGCAAAATTAAAAGGAAAACTGTTTTGAAATAAAAATGTCTGGCCAAGGCTCTGTGTAAAATGTCTGTAAGTTCGTTTTGTCTGGAAGGTTGTGTAAAATGTCTAGTATATTTTAAGTGTAAAAGTCTGGTGTGATCTTTGTGAGTAAAATGTCCAGTCCTTTCATTTGTGTAAAAGTTGAGTAAAATGTCCAGTCCTTTCATTTGTGTAAAAGTTGAGTAAAATGTCCAGTCCTTTCATTTGTGTAAAAGTTGATTCAAATGTCCAGTCCTTTCATTTGTGTAAAAGTTGAGTAAAATGTCCAGTCATTTCTTTTGTGTAAAAGTCTTGAATATTCTGTGTGTTTTTTAGCAAACTTAGTACGGGCAAAATACTCTTTTGCGCAATTTTTAGGGTGCCTTCTCACTTGGGGTAAAAGTTATGTATGAATGTGCAGAAGAAAACATTTCCGTATGGATAAAAGAACATTATATTCCGTGCACGTAAAATATCTGTCATATTTTGTAGAGGTTAAAATGTTGTATATTCTGTACGATTATTGTCATTAGCGTTTGATCACAGGCACACGGAGTGCTCTCCCTTATCCACCCTCTGTTATACTATAAATATGGACAAGGCAGGAAACACTTAGTCTAACTGCCTTCAGCAAAACCTGTCAGAATTTCTTAAAAATATCTCTGTGTGCCTGTGGTTTGAATAAAGGATCGTTTGAATGAAGGATCTGTGTATACACTGTGTATACAAAATGTCTAGCTGGTTTCATATAGGTAAAAGGTTCTATCAACAACCTTTGGCAATATTTTCTAATTTGTAGAGCATTTAATTTAAAGTGGCATGAGCTGCCAAAATGCTGATATTTTGACATTAAAACAGAATGTTGAAATTAATGGCTATTTTTCTCAATAAGTATAATTCAGAAGCTTTTTAGTGCTTCTAGTCTCGAAAATGTACGATAAAGTATTGTTTTGAACTAACTTTGGCTTCGAATGAATGAATGGTCGTCCCGGTTATTTGAATTTTGTTTACTTTTCGAACACGTTTTCGGTTCGTACAAGCCATATACTTAATGGATTTTCCTCATTCCAACACCAATCATTTAGTTTTCCGATGGACTTCAAAGCCTCTTACCGTCGTGACGATCAGAAATTATGAAAAAAGTGTGAATTTTGGCAGCTCATGCCACTTTAAATGTCTCAGCAAAAAGAAAATTAAATTTCATGCTTGCATCTCTACATAAATCTGTAATATTCTCTGGGCATAAAATGTCAAAAAAAATTATGTTTGTAAAATGTTTTAGTGCCAGGGTGTTTTAATTAACTGTTATTTTGTTGGATAACTGTGGTTCCATTTTACATTTTGTAACATATAATCTGATGTACCCATTGTTTGACATTGGTGAACAAAATCAAAAATTGTATTGGAGCCTCCGTGGCTCAGTAGGTAGAGCGTTTGAGGCTCAATCCGAACAGCCTTCCACCAATGGGTCGCGTGTTCGAGTGAGTGAGTGAGTGAGTGATTGGGGTTTTACGTCCTGCTCAACAGTATTTCGGTTATATGAAGACGTTGTCTCCTTGTGACAGGGCGGATTTCCACCGCTCTTTTAGGTGCTGTCTCACCGAGACGACTTGCCGAAGACAACCAGCAAGCCCCCTCACCCAGTCACAGTATACTGACACCGGGCCAACCAGTCGCTGCTCTAACTCCTATTGCTGAGCGCCAAGCGAAGCAGTAACAGCTACCACTGTTAAAGTCTTTGGTCTGACTCGACCCGGGCTTGAACCCGGATCTCCCAGGCCTGAAGCGGACGCTCTACCGACTGAGCTATCGGGGCTGGTCCGCGTGTTCGAATCCCACTCCGGCCAAAAAAAAATGGAAAATTTTCTGACTGGGTTTTCACTCGAACGACCTATGTGGGATAGTTGCCAGTTACCAACGGAAGGTCGTGGGTTTCCTCCGGGCAAAGAGCCCGGTTTCCTCCCACACTAAAACTGGCAACGCCGCCATATAAGTGAAATAATCTTGAGCGCGGCGTAAAACACCAATCAATCAATCAATCAATCAAAAATTGTATTAACTTTACTACTCCAATCTATGATATAAAATTGTTGTTACATTTATTGATTTTTGTGTTCTTATTTTGTGTTTTGGTTAGAAATAACATTATTCAATTTCTTAACACCCTTGCACAGCTTTTTTAATTAAAAATATGCCCAAAAATGTGGCAAGATGAAAAACAATATTTCATCTCTTAATACAAAGCTGTTTTTTTTTTAGAAAACTTTAGATACTTCATGCTTGTTTAAGTAGCATGAGCTGCCAATTATTTGGAAATTTTCGTTGAAACCGGAAAAGCTAATTGTTTAGCATTTTATTCTTATCAAGAAGTACAAAATAAGAGCTTTCAGCTCAACGTAAAATAGATTGATCCTACAGCCATTCGTCCGTGTCTTGTGTTGAAGATCTCATAGAATGGCACAAGATCTCGTGTGGCTTTCAGTTCTTATAAATGTTGAAGATGTATGTTAAGGTAGTTTTATAAGCAACAAAACACCTAAATTGTACATCCTGGCTATTTGGATTTTGTTCGTTATAAGCACTGATCTTCCGTTCGAATAAGCTACTGGCTTTAACAGTCTTCTTGTTTTACATGGTACTTCAAACACTCAGTGGTCCAGTGGGTTAGTGTGATCGTCCCACTCAGACCAATAAAAACAGTGGATTTTTCACTTGTTCGAAGTATGTGGAGGAGTTGCCAAGTACTCGCTGAAGGTCGGGGGTTTCCTCTGGCAATTAGCCCAGTTTCCTCCCCCCTACCCCTCCACATACAGCGATACAAAATAAAATTTTCATTTTGTCTGAGTGGGGGTAACAGTGGACACTGACTAAACTTGGTAACAATGAACACTTACTAAACTTGGTAACAATGAACACTTACTAAACTTGGTAACAATGAACACTTTCTAAACTTGGTAACAATGAACACTTACTAAACTTGGTAACAATGAACACTTACTAAACTTGGTAACAATGAACACTTACTAAACTTGGTAACAATGAACACTTACTAAACTTGGTAACAGTGATGACTTACTAAACTTGGCAACAATGAACCCTTACTAAACTTGGTAACAATGAACACTTACTAAACTTGGCAGCAATGAACACTTACTAAACTTGGTAACGATGAACACCTACTAAACTTGGTAACAATGAACACTTACTGAACTTGGTAACAGTGATCACCTACTAAACTTGGTAACAATGAACACCTTCTAAATTTGACAACAATGAACACTTACTAAACTTGGTAACAGTGAACACTTACTAAACTTGGTAACAGTGAACTTTTACTAAACTTGGTAACAGTGAACACCTACTAAACTTGGTAACAATAAACACTTACTAAACTTGGGAACAATGAACACTTACTTAACTTGGTAACAATGAACACCCCCCTAAACTTGGCAACAATGAACTCCTACTAAACTTGGCAACAATGAACACCTACTAAACTTGGTAACAATGAACTCCTACTAAACTTGGTAACAATGAACACCTACTAAACTTGGCAACAATGAACACTTACTAAACTTGGCAACAATGAACACTTACTAAACTTGGTAACAATGAACACTTACTAAACTTGGAAACAATGAACACTTACTAAACTTGGTAACAATGAACACCTACTAAACTTGGTAACAATGAACACCTACTAATTTTGGTAACAATGAACACTTACTAAACTTGGTAACAATGAACATTTACTAAACTTGGTAACAGTGATAACTTACTAAACTTGGCAACAATGAACCCTTACTAAACTTGGTAACAATGAACACTTACTAAACTTGGCAACAATGAACACTTACTAAACTTGGTAACAATGAACATTTACTAAACTTGGTAACAGTGATAACTTACTAAACTTGGTAACAATGAACACTTACTAAACTTGGTAACAATGAACACTTACTAAACTTGGTAACAATGAACATTTACTAAACTTGGTAACAATGCACACTTACTAAACTTGGTAACAATGAACACCTACTAAACTTAGTAACAATGAACACTTACTAAACTTGGTAACAGTGATCACCTACTAAACTTGGTAACAATGAACACCTTCTAAATTTGACAACAATGAACACTTACTAAACTTGGTAACAGTGAACACTTACTAAACTTGGTAACAGTGAACTTTTACTAAACTTGGTAACAGTGAACACCTACTAAATTGGTAAGAATAAACACTTACTAAACTTGGTAACAATGAACATTTACTAAACTTGGTAACAATGCACACTTACTAAACTTGGTAACAATGAACACCTACTAAACTTGGTAACAATGAACACCTACTAAACTTGGTAACAGTGATCACTTACTAAACTTGGTAACAGTGATAACTTACTAAACTTGGCAACAATGAACCCTTACTAAACTTGGTAACAATGAACACTTACTAAACTTGGCAACAATGAACACTTACTAAACTTGGTAACAGTGATCACTTACTAAACTTGGTAACAGTGACCACTTACTAAACTTGGTAACAATGAACACTTACTAAACTTGGTAACAATGAACACTTACTAAACTTGGTAACAATGAACACTTACTAAACTTGGTAACAATGAACATTTACTAAACTTGGTAACAATGCACACTTACTAAACTTGGTAACAATGAACACCTACTAAACTTGGTAACAATGAACACTTACTAAACTTGGTAACAGTGATCACCTACTAAACTTGGTAACAATGAACACCTTCTAAATTTGACAACAATGAACACTTACTAAACTTGGTAACAGTGAACACTTACTAACTTTGGTAACAGTGAACTTTTACTAAACTTGGTAACAGTGAACACCTACTAAACTTGGTAAGAATAAACACTTACTAAACTTGGGAACAATGAACACTTACTTAACTTGGTAACAATGAACACTTACTAAACTTGGCAACAATGCACACCTACTAAACTTGGCAACAATGAACACTTACTAAACTTGGCAACAATGAACTCCTACTAAACTTGGCAGCAATGAACACCTACTAAACTTGGTAACAATGAACTCCTACTAAACTTGGTAACAATGAACACCTACTAAACTTGGCAACAATGAACACTTACTAAACTTGGCAACAATGAACACTTATTAAACATGGTAACAATGAACACTTACTAAACTTGGAAACAATGAACACTTACTAAACTTGGTAACAATGAACACCTACTAAACTTGGTAACAATGAACACCTACTAAACTTGGTAACAATGAACACTTACTAAACTTGGTAACAATGAACACTTACTAAACTTGGTAACAGTGATAACTTACTAAACTTGGCAACAATGAACCCTTACTAAACTTGGTAACAATGAACACTTACTAAACTTGGCAACAATGAACACTTACTAAACTTGGTAACAGTGATCACTTACTAAACTTGGTAACAGTGATCACTTACTAAACTTGGTAACAATGAACACTTACTAAACTTGGTAACAATGAACACTTACTAAACTTGGCAACAATGAACACTTACTAAACTTGGTAACAATGAACATTTACTAAACTTGGTAACAATGCACACTTACTAAACTTGGTAACAATGAACACCTACTAAACTTGGTAACAATGAACACTTACTAAACTTGGTAAGAGTGATCACATACTAAACTTGGTAACAATGAACACCTTCTAAATTTGACAACAATGAACACTTACTAAACTTGGTAACAGTGAACACTTACTAAACTTGGTAACAGTGAACTTTTACTAAACTTGGTAACAGTGAACACCTACTAAACTTGGTAACAATAAACACTTACTAAACTTGGTAACAATGAACATTTACTAAACTTGGTAACAATGCACACTTACTAAACTTGGTAACAATGAACACCTACTAAACTTGGTAACAATGAACACCTACTAAACTTGGTAACAGTGATCACTTACTAAACTTGGTAACAGTGATAACTTGCTAAACTTGGCAACACTTAACCCTTACTAAACTTGGTAACAATGAACACTTACTAAACTTGGCAACAATGAACACTTACTAAACTTGGTAACAGTGATCACTTACTAAACTTGGTAACAGTGACCACTTACTAAACTTGGTAACAATGAACACTTACTAAACTTGGTAACAATGAACACTTACTAAACTTGGTAACAATGAACACTTACTAAACTTGGTAACAATGAACATTTACTAAACTTGGTAACAATGCACACTTACTAAACTTGGTAACAATGAACACCTACTAAACTTGGTAACAATGAACACTTACTAAACTTGGTAACAGTGATCACCTTCTAAACTTGGTAACAATGAACACCTTCTAAATTTGACAACAATGAACACTTACTAAACTTGGTAACAGTGAACACTTACTAAACTTGGTAACAGTGAACTTTTACTAAACTTGGTAACAGTGAACACCTACTAAACTTGGTAAGAATAAACACTTACTAAACTTGGGAACAATGAACACTTACTTAACTTGGTAACAATGAACACTTACTAAACTTGGCAACAATGCACACCTACTAAACTTGGCAACAATGAACACTTACTAAACTTGGCAACAATGAACTCCTACTAAACTTGGCAACAATGAACACCTACTAAACTTGGTAACAATGAACTCCTACTAAACTTGGTAACAATGAACACTTACTAAACTTGGTTACAGTGAACACTTACTAAACTTGGTAACAATGAACACCTACTAAACTTGGTAACAATGAACACCTACTAAACTTGGTAACAATGAACACTTACTAAACTTGGTAACAATGAACACTTACTAAACTTGGTAACAGTGATAACTTACTAAACTTGGCAACAATGAACCCTTACTAAACTTGGTAACAATGAACACTTACTAAACTTGGCAACAATGAACACTTTCTAAACTTGGTAACAGTGATCCCTTACTAAACTTGGTAACAGTGATCACTTACTAAACTTGGTAACAATGAACACTTACTAAACTTGGTAACAATGAACACTTACTAAACTTGGTAACAATGAACACTTACTAAACTTGGTAACAATGAACATTTACTAAACTTGGTAACAGTGCACACTTACTAAACTTGGTAACAATGAACACCTACTAAACTTGGTAACAATGAACACTTACTAAACTTGGTAACAGTGATCACATACTAAACTTGGTAACAATGAACACCTTCTAAATTTGACAACAATGAACACTTACTAAACTTGGTAACAGTGAACACTTACTAAACTTGGTAACAGTGAACTTTTACTAAACTTGATAACAGTGAACACCTACTAAACTTGGTAACAATAAACACTTACTAAACTTGGTAACAATGCACACTTACTAAACTTGGTAACAATGAACACCTACTAAACTTGGCAACAATGAACACTTACTAAACTTGGCAACAATGAACTCCTACTAAACTTGGCAACAATGAACACCTACTAAACTTGGTAACAATGAACTCCTACTAAACTTGGTAACAATGAACACCTACTAAACTTGGCAACAATGAACACTTACTAAACTTGGCAACAATGAACACTTATTAAACTTGGTAACAATGAACACTTACTAAACTTGGAAACAATGAACACTTACTAAACTTGGTAACAATGAACACCTACTAAACTTGGTAACAATGAACACCTACTAAACTTGGTAACAATGAACACTTACTAAACTTGGTAACAATGAACACTTACTAAACTTGGTAACAGTGATAACTTACTAAACTTGGCAACAATGAACCCTTACTAAACTTGGTAACAATGAACACTTACTAAACTTGGCAACAATGAACACTTACTAAACTTGGTAACAATGAACATTTACTAAACTTGGTAACAATGAACACTTACTAAACTTGGTAACAATGAACATTTACTAAACTTGGTAACAATGCACACTTACTAAACTTGGTAACAATGAACACCTACTAAACTTGGTAACAATGAACACTTACTAAACTTGGTAACAGTGATCACATACTAAACTTGGTAACAATGAACACCTTCTAAATTTGACAACAATGAACACTTACTAAACTTGGTAACAGTGATCACATACTAAACTTGGTAACAATGAACACCTTCTAAATTTGACAACAATGAACACTTACTAAACTTGGCAACAATGAACACTTATTAAACTTGGTAACAATGAACACTTACTAAACTTGGTAACAATGAACATTTACTAAACTTGGTAACAATGAACACTTACTAAACTTGGTAACAATGAACATTTACTAAACTTGGTAACAATGCACACTTACTAAACTTGGTAACAATGAACACCTACTAAACTTGGTAACAATGAACACTTACTAAACTTGGTAACAATGAACATTTACTAAACTTGGTAACAATGCACACTTACTAAACTTGGTAACAATGAACACCTACTAAACTTGGTAACAATGAACACTTACTAAACTTGGTAACAGTGATCACATACTAAACTTGGTAACAATGAACACCTTCTAAATTTGACAACAATGAACACTTACTAAACTTGGTAACAGTGATCACATACTAAACTTGGTAACAATGAACACCTTCTAAATTTGACAACAATGAACACTTACTAAACTTGGCAACAATGAACACTTATTAAACTTGGTAACAATGAACACTTACTAAACTTGGAAACAATGAACACTTACTAAACTTGGTAACAATGAACACCTACTAAACTTGGTAACAATGAACACCTACTAAACTTGGTAACAATGAACACTTACTAAACTTGGTAACAATGAACGCTTACTAAACTTGGTAACAGTGATAACTTACTAAACTTGGCAACAATGAACCCTTACTAAACTTGGTAACAATGAACACTTACTAAACTTGGCAACAATGAACACTTACTAAACTTGGTAACAGTGATCACTTACTAAACTTGGTAACAGTGATCACTTACTAAACTTGGTAACAATGAACACTTACTAAACTTGGTAACAATGAACACTTACTAAACTTGGTAACAATGAACACTTACTAAACTTGGTAACAATGAACATTTACTAAACTTGGTAACAATGCACACTTACTAAACTTGGTAACAATGAACACCTACTAAACTTGGTAACAATGAACACTTACTAAACTTGGTAACAGTGATCACATACTAAACTTGGTAACAATGAACACCTTCTAAATTTGACAACAATGAACACTTACTAAACTTGGTAACAGTGAACACTTACTAAACTTGGTAACGGTGAACTTTTACTAAACTTGGTAACAGTGAACACCTACTAAACTTGGTAACAATAAACACTTACTAAACTTGGTAACAATGAACATTTACTAAACTTGGTAACAATGCACACTTACTAAACTTGGTAACAATGAACACCTACTAAACTTGGTAACAATGAACACCTACTAAACTTGGTAACAGTGAACACTTACTAAACTTGGTACAGTGATCACTTACTAAACTTGGTAACAGTGATCACTTACTAAACTTGGCAACAATGAACACTTACTAAACTTGGCAACAATGAACACTTACTTAACTTGGCAACAATGAACACTTACTAAACTTGGCAATAATGAACACTTACTAAACTTGGTAACAATGAACACTTACTAAATTTGGTAACAGTGAACACTTACTAAACTTGGTACAGTGATCACTTACTAAACTTGGTAACAGTGATCACTAACTAAACTTGGCAACAATGAACACTTACTAAACTTTGTAACAGTGGTCACTTACTAAACTTGGTAACAGTGATCACTTACTAAACTTGGTAACAATGAACACTTACTAAACTTGGCAACAATGAACACCTACTAAACTTGTTAACAATGAACACTTACTAAACTTGGTAACAGTGATCACTAACTAAACTTGGTAACAGGGATCACTTACTAAACTTGGTAACAATGAACACCTACTAAACTTTGTAACAGTGGTCACTTACTAAACTTGGTAACAGTGATCACTTACTAAACTTGGTAACAATGAACACTTACTAAACTTGGCAACAATGAACACCTACTAAACTTGTTAACAATGAACACTTACTAAACTTGGTAACAGTGATCACTAACTAAACTTGGTAACAATGAACACTTACTAAACTTGGCAACAATGAACACCTACTAAACTTGTTAACAATGAACACTTACTAAACTTGGTAACAGTGATCACTAACTAAACTTGGTAACAGTGATCACTAACTAAACTTGGTAACAGTGATCACTTACTAAATTTAGTAACAATGAACACTCACTAAATTTGGTAACAATGAACACCTACTAAACTTGGTAACAATATACACTTACTAAACTTGGTCACAGTGAACACTTACTATACACTATGGGTAGATAGGACTTTTTGAAATACATTATATGTATATCAATACATTATCAATTAAATGTTTCCTTTCAGTAGGATTTTCTCCTTTTCCGTTTCTTGGAAGGGAATCAACATAGCAATGTCGTGAACCTGGTCGGCTGTTTGTGCCGTGCGGCGTGCCATGCGGCGTGCACATCCTGTCTGTCGCTGCATGTTAGCGTTGACAGATTGCATATACAGCTAACGCTTTCCTTTGGCAACTGCACGGTACTTTAAAATCAATCACTCAAGCGAATTTGATTGGTGTGTTGTCATCAATTGGTATAGATTTCTAAATGTAGAACTTACTGGTCACTTTGATTGACATGGGATAATTGACTGAACAAATTCTACAAGCTCGTTGGTGCCTAGCATTGCAAGCATTACCACATACCTCAGGCGTAGAGCGACTTAGTATATACTAAGTCGCTCTACGCCTTCGGTATATGGTAATGCTTGTCATGCCAGTTAGTGCCATATTTTGTCTCGACATCAGAGATATTTCGGTAGGCGTGACTCACTTGCTGGTACAAATTCGTCCTGCCTCCTCCAAATATCTCTGATTTAATCTTCAAACACAACTTTAACTTATATTGGTTTTATAACACAACATCACAAAATTATATCAGCAGATATCAAGCTTTTTTATTTATAAAAATAATGCAAATATTGCAATAAATTAACAACATTTTTTTCAATATCTACGTCTACATTAAAGCCATCTGTTGATGATATACCAATTGAAGTGGAACTAATGTAGTTCATATTTCATAATAAAACAGTCAATATGACTTACAATGTCGTCAGTTCAATTTACGGCCAGAATTAACGAAAATAGGAATAGGAATCGTTACGTTCCCAATAATTTATAAGCAATGTAGAATATAACAACAATAGTTGCTGTATTGCAGATGATCCGTTTGCTAAATTCCATATATTTTCCTGAAACAATTTTTGTTCAGTGAAACTTAGACAATGCCCAATGAATCATAAAAGACATAATTTAAGAATAGCAATTATAACAAAAGTTATACAGCCGTCACAAAATGACTTGGATAATGGCAAAAATAGCAACAATCCGTCACGGAATGACTTACGTAATGACAATTATAACAAAAGTTACAAAACCATCACGGAATGACTTACGTAATGGCAATAATAGCAAAAGTTACAAAACCGTCACGAAATGACTTCAATAATGACAATAATAGCAAAAGTTACAAAACCGTCACGAAATGACCTAAATAATGACAATTATAACAAAAGTTACAAAACCGTCATGGAATGACTTAGATAATTGACGTTAAAACAACTGTTACACAAACGTCAAGGAATGACTCAAATCATGACAATTAGGGCCTATAACAAAAGTTACACAACCGTCACGTAATGACTTAGATAATGACAATTATAACAAAAAGTTACACAACCGTCAAAGGATGACTTAGATAATGACAATTATAACAAAAAGTTACACAACCGTCACGTAATGACTTAGATAATGACAATTATAACAAAAAGGTACACAACCGCCAAGGAATGACTTAGATAATGACAATTATAACAAAAAGTTACACAACCGTCAAAGAATGACTTACATAATGACAAGTATAACAAACTTTACACAACCGTCACGGAATGACTTAAATAATGACAATTACATGTATACAAAAGTTACACAGCCGTTACGGAATGGCCGCATCAAGAAGGGAATAAAAGCATGTATATAAGTATTGATCAGTTGCACTGACGTCACAGTAATATATCCGCTATTCCTGATCTTGCTGTATGCATAACAACTGTTCTAACCAATGAACTATATGTGTGGAATGGACACGTCTCATTGGCTGGTTTGGATCTGACTTCGTAAAATGTGCCGCCATTCATAGTTGAAGCGCGCGTGCATAACAGACCTGGATCGAAGTCGCATCATCTCCTAGTAATGGCGGCATTCGATGCATATCAAATACCATGTGACCTCCATTCCACGCATACAGTTCATTGGTTCTAACTTTTTGCTTTTGTTGTTTAAATGCCTGGTTGTAGTAAGTTGGTCATCGAAATGGCGGACTTAGACCGGAAGTGACGTCAAGTACAGGTGACATGTTGGCAATAGGTGTCTTTCCCTGGGACGTTTCCTGGTACTGGATCCTCTGCAACGCAGACTTTTTTCAAGGAAGTAAATGCTAAATAAAAAATTACAATAAGCGCCTTCTGATACAATAACTATGACAGAAACAAATTAATAACTATCTGTAATGCCTTAGTTCTGGTCTTAAGGTGTTATAATGGGGGTTTCTTCGGGATCTGAGGAATCGTTAGGCTTTAGACTGCTACACGTGCACCCTACTCGAATCGGCTCCAAGGTTTCGAGATAATCATAAAACCCCCAAATATTACATGCTACTCGACGAAGAACTTTTATATGATAGTATACAGGCTTACAAGGGTTTTTGGTTTGGGTGGTATTCAGGAAGTCTAAACATGATGAACACGAACACTTTGTCTCCCAAATTTCACTTGGGTATCTACAAGTAAAACAAGATAGGTTATACTAGAGAAAGTTTTAATGTGTAGAAGATTTTCCCTGTGCCCGTTTGTTTTGGTGTTCATAAATATATGTAACAACTTATGGTTGCATAAATGATTATTATCAATGCATAAATGATATGCCCGTTTTTAACACAGGAAACTTGTCTCCATGGTTATTTTAGACAAGAAGATTTTCACTGTGCCTGTGTGTTTTAGTGTTCAAAAATATATAAATATATATGGCGACCATTAAAAAGTCCACCGCCTGCTCTCGCTTATACGTCTGGAAAATTGACATCTGTAAATTTAAATCGAAATACACGTAGCCTATTTACAAAAACAGATTTATTCTCTCAAAACTTTTTTCAATGAATTGACTATAACTGAGTGGCTGTATTATCGCATTGAACTGCCAACATTTGCGCTTTTTTTAAATTAATTTTGATTGCCCAGTAGCCAATTGACGTTGGAAAAAAAAACCCATTGAGATGGTTTTAGGGGCACAAATGAGCCGAAATACAGTTTCAAAAAATAAATAAAATGAAAATAACCGGGACTGACGTTCATTCATTTTAAGTTACTTCAAAAAAATAATTAGATTCTTCAAACTAGTACATGTTCTTCTTTTAAAAAAAAATCGCCAATAACTTTTATCCCAAAATAATCAACTGAAAATATCGATATTTTTGGCAGCTTTTTATCAACTCATTCCGACAAGCCTTCTTCAACACGAAATGAATCACGACCGCATAATTAGTGGACAAAGAATGAACAAATAAACAATGCACGAACAAATGAACTTTTGGCCGAACTATCGGCTTTCGAGTCGTCTGTTTTTTTTAATATGTAGGCCTATAAAGGGCGTACTATTGCGAAACTTACCTATTTTCATCGATGGTTTTTATGTAATACCATGGGCAGGTAGAGTTTTGCTGCGATGGATGAAACAGTCCATTTGGGGCTTTCTTGGGGCAATAATCTGGACTCCCGTATTGGACTTCCTCCGTGATCCTCACAAACTGTTGGTCGATGTCTTTCCTGGTTGGCAAATTGCCAAATTTGTCGGGCAAGAGAAAAATCGAATCGTGGTTTCCACCTCTCAGTAAGTAGGCTTGTGTTATGTTGTGTAAATATGGATTCTCTTTGCAGCTTACAAGAGGAGATGCATGCGAGGACGAGAAGATTTGCAAAATCCAAAAGCCGAAGAAAAGTCTGGCGCCTGTCACCTGGAAAATAGAATTTACTTTCTTTATGTTTTCCACACGACGAACGATATCAAAGTCTATATCTGTGGCGGGAAAACTTCCAATTATCGATACACAACTTAAAGGCACACTTGCCGCGAAAATCAGGAATATTGTTTACATTAAAAAAGAAGGTCCGTTTTCTGTATTTTTCCCAGACAATATAAGTTAGGAACTTTCTATTTTTACCAAAATTTAAAAGTTTGGACGTCACTTTGTATTTTTAATTTGAATTTGAAAATTTGAATTGTTAGGTACCCGGAACGTATACAAACCGAACTGCCCCCATAGTCGCGATTTTATTGTTCAGTCGAGTGAGTGAACTAACGGCACAGTGTAATTTTACGTAGGCCTATTTATCTGAGAAATACAGACTGACGATCGGTTAACAGCGACTGGAAAAGCCTGCTGATTATTGTTTGAGTGAAAACCACAGATAAAAAGGCCTGAAATGAGGGTAAACCAACACGAAAGTTGACCGACACTGATCGTTGTTGTTGTAATCAGGCTTCGATTCTTCGTTTGTTTTTCACCCCATTTCTACATTCTAAAGCTAACTAGACATGTTTTATGTGTCCTATGTTTAAGTTTAGTTGTATTAGTCGTAGTAAGCTCATGTAAATTGGTTTTCTTAGCAAATTTAAACAGGCTACGGCGGCAAGTGGGCCTTTAATAATAACTCAAGACGTAATAAATCAGAAGCTTTTTAGTGCTCCTAGTCTCGAAAATGTACGATAAAGTATTGTTTTGAACTAACTTTGGCTTAGAATGAATGAATGGTCGTCCCGGCTATTTACATTTTGTTTACTTTTCGAACACGTTTTCGGTTCGTACCGGCCACATATACTGTATGGATTTTCCTTATTCCAGCGCCAATCATTTAGTTTTTAACTTGTTCTTAAACATAACTTTCTAAAATGTTTAAATAGATGAAAAAGAAAGTAATGAAAATTATTAAACCTAAAAAAAATTGAAAAATTGAAGCAGCTAGAAATAATAAAAACTAAAAAATTAGGAAAAACAATGTAAGTAAAAATTATTCTAAATAAAGGAATTACCTTGGCGATTGAATGCATCTTGTGGAACGGGTGTTTAGGTGTTCAAAAAATTGAAATTGAAATTAATTGAATTAAATGCAAGATTATATACCAAAATCGCCGGAAGTTTTACAAAAATTTATTCCAAAAATTTCTCAAAAATTGTGTAATAAAGGAAAACAAGGAACGTTTGTGAAGAAAGGTATTCCCAATCAATAGTATTGTTAACAGTGTTAAATCAAGTACAATCATTGGTTAAAACGAATATTGATCACTTTTGATTGGATAATTATGTTTGATTTCCGCGTTCCATAGTGTTCACTGTTCATGTTGTCAGGCTGTATTAGGTGAAACAACACGTGAGATTAACCAGGTATTAACGCGAGAAGGGAAAACGAGATTCTAAAATTTACGTCACGGGATTATCTAGAGGACGGTTAGAAATTCCAATTTTTGTACCTGGCATTTCAATATTTAAGGAAAGCTTTGGGTGAGAATGGGTGATGTACACACAGAAAACAAGCGAATGCACTACCTGTTTGAACTGAATAAACTGTCACCTACCTTACGGATAAAATATCCACCCGGAAGATAACTGTTTATAAACCTCGTTAATTGTGTCACGAAAAAGCAATATAGAAAGAAAGTTTACACAAACTCACCATAATCTAACAAATTTCTCTAACTATAATTACGTGCATGGAGGGCGATAGAAGTTTTAGACGGAATAGGCTATGTTCACACATTATGTAACTTAAACGATTGAGCCAATGAAATGTGTGTATATGATAAGGCGATGTTCAGCAATTCTTCTAATTAAGAAAGGTGTTTTTTTTGCTGAGCAAGGTTTTGTTTAAAACGGTGGCCAATGCAGGGAAATTTTCGAGGAAACCGAATATGCTAATTGTTCGTTATTTGTATCGAAGTACAAAATAAAAGCTTTCGTCTGATACCATGGTGGTCCAGTGGGTTAGTGATCGTCCCTCAGTCCTACAAAGACCTTCCATCTATGCGGTGCGGGTTCGAATCACACTCAGACCAAATAATAAAAAATTGAAAAATTTATGAGTGGATTTCTTACTCAGTCGCCGTATGTGGAAGAGTTGCCAGGTACTCACCGAAGGTCGGAGGTTTCCTCCGAGCAATGAGCCCGGTTTCCTCCTCCCCTCTAACCTGGCAACGCTGCCATATAAGTGAAATAATCTTGAGTGCGGCGTAAAACATCACACTTTGAACTATGGTACTCTTAAACTAGGGCCATGTATTAAAACTTATGGGATAACGCCCGATCTGAATTGCCAGGCCAGTAATTTCACAAAGTTATTGTAACAAGCTGCGTGTTTAGCACGGCGAATTTTGTTTAAATGAAGTACAGAATACTATTCTGTCCAAAGTTATTGAGATTTTCATTCTCAGAATATATGACATTTTATTGTATAGTTCTGTTTTCCACTTTGGGTTCAAATCAGGACACTCCACTGATCAATATAATATATTTCTTGTAAAAGAAGTTGTGCATTTTTACAAAAGTAATTGTTCAGTAGCCTAATCATGTGTTTTTAGATGCAAGTAAGGCATTCGATCAAGTAAATCACTGGACACTTTCTTAAAGTGGCATGAGCTGCCAAAATGTTAACATTTTGACGTTGAAACAGAATGTTGAAATTATCGGCTATTTTTCCCCGAGACGTAGTCCTATAATTCAGAGGCTTTTTAGTGCTTCTAGTCTCGAGAATGTACGATAAAGTATTGTTTTAAACTAACTTTGGCTTAGAATGAATGAATGGTCGTCCCAGTTATTTAGATTTTGTTTACTTTTTGAACACTATTCCGGTCCGTATAGACCACATACCGAATGGATTTTCCTCATTCCAGCTCTAATCATTTAGTTTTTCGATGGCCTTCAAAGCCTCTTACTGTCGTGACGATCAGTAATAATGAAAAAAGTGTGAATTTCGGCAGCTCATGCCACTTTAAAAAGCTGATTGATCGCAATGTTTCTCTATGTATTGAAATTTGCTATATGTATGAAATGCAATACAAAAATTCACATTGAAATGGGGTTCTACCTGTTCATCATTCTTCTCCGTATCCTACAGAGTTCGGCAAGGTTGAATTCTGTCTCCTCCATTGTTCGCCATAAATGCATAATCTGGATATTGCCTTGACCAATACTGGCGTTCGATGCAACTTAACTGGTTTATCAATTAATCGTGTACAGTTGTGTGCTGTATGCTGATGACTTAAGCCTAATATGTCCATCGGCGAAAACACTTCAGACGCTTCTTAACATCTGTCTTGCATTTCTCCTCTCACATGATATCTGTTTTAATACTAAGAAATTTGTTGTATGATTACTGATCGTAAGACTTACACAGGTTTCAGGGCTCCATCTGTGACGTTTTGTGGCGTTTCCCTTTGTTATGTTCAGGGCCCTGTTTCACAAAGCGGCGTAAATGCATTTTTTGCGTAACTTTCATACTAACGTATCTGTACAGTATGGGTTGCTATGGCAGTTACGTGAAAACTTACGCTACGCCGCTTTGTGAAACAGGCTCCAGGAGTACACATATCTGGGTAATATTGTTAATTTTGATTTCACGAATAACTCGCACATTGTAAATCAAAAAAGGAAGCTTTGTGTTCGAGCAGAATTGCTAAATTGTACAAATATAGTTAAAACAAAATGCTCTCCATCTTATTGCTGTAACATGTTATCTTGTCAACTGTGGAGAACATCTAATTCTGCCTCTTGTTATTTCTCCTTAACGGCCCGCTCACACGGTGCGATTTGTCGTATCGACTTGTAGCATGCGATAAAAATGGATGTATTTGATTGGTTGACAAATCGTATCAACCAATTAAAAGCATCCATTTTAATCGCATGCTACAAGTCTGTACGACAAATCGCACCGTGTGAACGTTTTACGTTACAATAATTGGTTGATTGATGTTTTACGTCGCTATTAAGATTATTTCACTTATATGACGGCGTTACCAGGTCTAGTGGGGGAGTAAACCGGGCTATTTGTCTGGAGGAAACTCCCGACCTCCAGTGAGTTTTTTCGTAAAATCCTGTTAACTGTTATACAAAAGCTCTACGTTTCCTTATAATGTCATCGTTATCACACAGGTTATCAACAGGGCCTAGACACACATGATGTGTCACAAAACAAAATTTTCACAATCCAGGTATGCAAGGTTACCATTCTTGTACAGCGTTACCAGGCCTTTGCCAGGGGGAAAACCACCTGCTTTCTGTGAGACTGTGGCTCTGCCGACTGAGCCGAGAACCTCCATCTATGACAGCTGATTTATGGCTTGAAGAGTCGGACCAATCGAGACTGATTATGGTTGCCAAATTAAACTAATCATATTTTGATTGATATGCAATGCGCCTTTTCCGTGTTTCTCCACACAACGTGAACTAATATGACCTACGAGGCTCTTATTCCGTAGAAAAACCCCAGACCCTCGATGAGTACCTGGTAACTCTTCCACATTCGGCGATCGAGTGAAAAATCCACTCATATTTTTTCATCATCTTATCTGGGTAGGATTCGATACCGCGCAGCATCGATGGAAAGCCCAATCTGACTAAAGTCGAGATGGTCATTGAAAAGACATGACCATCTCGACTTTAGTCAGATTGTGGAAAGCCTAGCCTGTGTCGGACTGAAGGACTATCACTGAGCCACCGAGGCCCCCATGAGCCCTTACGTGACGCTTGTAGAACTGGCAAGTACCAACGTTTATGATAAATTCTGACAGGTTACCCTACTGTCGTCTGTCTAACCATCTACCAATTTACTTGAAGACGAAGAGCGTCAAACAAAGCCGAAACTCGGGAAGCCTGTTGTTATAGTTACTCAACTAAAAGGAAGTTATGATCAATTTCTATAATTCTTGATTATTTAAGCTTGCTTAGGACTAGTATATAAGTTGGCCTTCCTATCCCTCCAGGGCAAAGGAAATAAATCCTCAGACTCCTGTGGACCTACAATACCAGCTCTGGGCACGGACGGTAGTATCTGGTCCCTGAGCAACCGTTTATTCGTAATCATTAAAACATGTACGATTTGTTAAAGCGGCATGAGCTGCCAAAATGTTGATATTTTGACTTTAAAACATAATGTTGAAGTTATTGGCTATTTTTCTCAAGACGTATAATTTACAAGCTTTGTAGTACTTCTAGTCTCGAAAATGCACGGTAAAGTATGGTTTTGAACTAACTTTGTCTTAGAATGAATGAATGGTCGTCCCGGTTATTTAAATTTTGATTACTTTTCAAACACGTTTTCGGTTCGTACATGCCACATACTGTATGGATTTTCCTCATTCCAACGCCAATCATTTAGTTTATCGATGGCCTTCGAAGCCTCTTACTGTCGTGACGATCAGAAATGATGAAAAAAGTGTGAATTTTGGCAGCTCATGCCACTTTAACGTTTATGAGTAAAGGAAGTTAGGTTCTCATTGGCGCCCAGTCATTGTGGTATCCTCGGTCTTCAGATCCAAGATAATCCAATATAAACAGATCTGGCAAACTTCGTGGGATAAATAAAAAATGAGAAAAATACTTAAACCAAATCCAGGCAGAGTTCGGAAAATATTGCTTTTATCAAAGTATCACATCGTCAATTTTCTCTTATCACATCACTGAGAAATTTCCAGGATTCTGATTGGTCAATTCAGCTTTGCGCCGACTCCGTGAAGCACGACCTTGCTTGACTGGCCATATTTCCACATGTCAAACTTTCTTTACGTGATTTTGTTAGATTTGGGATGAATATTCATCCCAGGTTTGATTATATTGTATCATACTATATAGTCCAAATTTTTGTAAAATTTCTAACGGAAGACCATTATAAATAGTAACTTTGTTTACGTGTCAGTAGACGCAAGGACATACATAAATAGATTATTAGTATTTATAACGATAAAACCCACCGGGTAAATCTTCTTGACTAAAATAACGAGAGACAAGTATCTAATCGTGTTAAAAAGAGGTATGTGGTTTGGGTCTTTTTACCTAATCATAGATTGTTGTAATAAACTGAACCCCATATTTCATTAGGTTGAACACAGACTGGAGCTTAGCGTTAGTCAATAGAAATTCCTGGAACACTCTGTAATAGTTTAGATTATCTAAATCTATCAGGGCTATTGCTTCGAAAAATAATATTCATCAGACACCATATACCAGCCTGTATATTCACTCAACACCGTTATTAAACTTACCATATACATGTAGCCTGCTGTAGTCGCTATTTTGGTTGATTGATTGGAGTTTTACGCCGCACTCAAGAATATTTCACTCATATGGCGGCGAAAAGAAAACGTTAAAAAAAAGAACAGAAATAAATCTATAAAACCTGTTAAAACTTTGTATATTACAATAAATACTTATATATACTTAGCGCCATTAAAAACGCTCGACCCAAAGAATGTAAAATATTTTCAGAAATGTAAAGTGTAAAATATTGTAAGTAGGCCTACATCTGCGACGCAAGGACCTGATGAGTGTGTCATTCTGTGTTGTGGGATCCGGTCCCACTCTTTCTGCACTACCTGGATCAATTCACGTCGGTTGCGTGACCTGGGTTGACGTTGTGCAACGGCATTCTTAAGCTGATCCCACAAGTGCTCTATGGGCGATAGGTCGGGGGAGTAAGCTGGCCATTCCACGATATTTACATTATTCTGTTGAAAGAAGTCTTGTGTCAACCTTGCAGAGTGTGGGCTCTGATGATTTCGATCCCATCGTAAACGGTTTTGGCGTGCGGCGGGTGTCAATATGGGCCCTCGGTAGGGGATGCGTGCATGCATCTGTATCTGTTGGAGACGGCGTCGGATGATGCTGAGGCTTCCCCTGGGCCTTCCAATTCCCACTGTCTCACGAGCAGTCTGTGTCGCGGTGCGAAATCGGTCACGTGTGTGCAACAAACCGATGTACCGATCCTGGCGGGCTGTAGTGACTCTTGGCTGACCAGGGCGTGGTCGGTCGGCAACATTGCCAGTTTCATGTTCCCTGATTCTGAGGCGACTAATTGTGGAGGGATGACACTGCATGTGACGTCCTACTGCGGCACAACCGAGACCCGCCTGTAACATGCCAATGGCACGTTCCCTTTGTTGTGTCGTAAGTCGGGGCATGGTAACGTTTTCTGATTTTTTTTTCGTCTTTATGCTGAGCTTCGTGTAAAGTGTTGAACCCACGACAAATGAGCCCTGAAAGCTGTTCTCAGTGACGGTGAAACACTCAATGGACGTTATTAGGAAATGTTGCGTAATGTTCACGACAGGCGCGTCGGGAACACCAAAGGTTATCCAGTTATTGCAACTCAACTCGAACTAACATAAAAGAAACATAAAATTCAACCGTGCGTTTTTAATGGCGCTAAGTATATATTTAAACAGGTGATTTCTCTCCAAGTCAAATTCTACACGCACTGTAAACACATATCGGATTTCGAAACTGCCATCCCAAGGGATACACCACCGATGGGGATTGCCCGTCAGTATATGTCGGTGTGATAAAACGAATGTTCGATTAGGCACCTTCATTAACACCTCCATGGCTCTATTCCGTGTTTTACAGAATGGGACCATGGAATTTTTAACTTGACTCGAGCAGATGATCTCAGCCTGTATTTGTACTACTTTATTTTTTTCCTCGTTTTTGTTCCTCCCACGGACTAAAATCTGCCAAATTTGTTTGGTGTATTTGATTATCTTCGGTCTGAAGTTAGACTCTAGTACTTTGAGATGAACCTGGCCTTCTCGTTAGCCAAGATTGATTCTTTGTTGTTTTACGCCGCGCTCAAGATTATTTCACTTATATGGCGGCGTTGCCAGTTTTATTGTGGGAGGAAACCGGGCTCTATGCCCGGAGGAAACCCACGACCTTCCGCTGGTAACTGACAACCATCGCACATAGGTCGTTCGAGTGAAAACCCAGTCCGAAATTTTTCCAATTTTCCAATTTTTCGGACTGAGTGGGATTCGAACCCGCGACCCATTGGTGGAAGGCTGTTCGGATTGAGCGTCCAACACTCTACCTACTGAGCCACGGAGGCCCCGCTCGTAAGCCAAGAAGCTACTCTTAAAGCTTTTACAGTGGCCACCTCCTCCAAGAATATACCCGCGCAGCCTTCAAATGGACCTTAAAGGAGAAGAAAACCAAAAATTACTCTAGGATTCAGAAGAAGCGCTTTTATTTTTCCTTGCGACTGTTACCAGAGACACATTTCTGTAATTTTCTCATGCGCCATGATGCAGTTTATAAAATACCGTATCATGTTAAATACACAAAACAAATTGATCAACTTTCTATTGTATTTGGGGTGCCGTCGTAAATGAACGCAAATTTGAGGCTTGGTCGTAGAGAAAATATTGATATATTTGGAGGTAGCACAAAACGCAAACATCAGTAAAATGGCTGACCAATACGACACACCCATGGCAAGGGATACGGCCTCCCATTTAAACCTCGGTTAATTTCCCTTTCTTCAAAGCTCTCTCAATAAAATTGTTTTCAGTTTCTTGAAACTTATATTGAATTACAAAGGAAGCTTTGGTCAAAATGTGGCTATGCGTGCCATATTGGTGAGTTCCGGCCTTAAAGTGGATGGAATTAACCTAGGCCTATAGGGAGATTTTGAAAGTTGATCAATTTGTTTCGCTTTTTGTGCTATTTTATTTACGTAAGGCGTAAAAAAATCGCAAAAATATGTGTATGGTACCGTTGGAAATGAAAAATTAGCACGCTTCTCCTTGGGGCAGTTTCTTAATACACTTACGCCCGCCGTAATCGTAACATAATGTTGATGGTATATGTTGCAATGACAGTTAAGCCTTGTATTGGAGTTACGTCGGGCTTAAATGTTTTGAGAGCTCCCAGGACCGTAGAGTGTTTTTTAGTTTTCTGTCCCTTTAGGAGGAGACCAAACCATCGGATTCGCCTAGGAGAGGATGTACACGTCCTCCAATACCGGTTGGAAAACACAGTCTAGGGCAGGGTTCGTGGGATGGGCTTTCAGTTTCGGGACATCTTAAAACCTAGTTTGATTCTCCTGTTCGAAAGTGAACACTCATTTGCACCCAAAGACAAGCTCGAGAGCTTTCAGAGGTCATGCAGGATCAAGCATCTGTTGGTACGTTTTTTTGACAAAAGATACGTAGCCCGAAATGAACCAGGCGTTCGGGGTCCAAATGGAACTTCCTCAGATCACAGACGTACATGGCTACGGTCTTGAAAGATAAGAAGCGGAACCCGTTCTCAGTGGCCCACTTCTCAATCTCACCGAGAGACACCTGTAATTGTCTCTAAATGGTTACCATGTTTCTGGTGTCTCTAAATGGTTACCATGTTTCTGGAACTGTTACACACAAAAAGATCATCAACGTATACAGTGTACGGTTGAGGGCACGATGAACTTATTTTTTATGTATCTGTTGAGTTGCCGTGTTTCCATGTGGTGTCATAGGCTTTCTCCAGATCAAAGAAGACCGACACGGCATGTTCGTTGCTCTCAAAGGCATCTCAAATAAACGTCTCAAACCGCACCTAGTCATCGGCAGTTGACCGACCTTATCTGAATCCGCACTCGATATTGGCGGGAACTTATTCTACCCCAAATACCAGACTATACGTAGTTCATCAGTCATCATTCATTCCATCGCCACTCAGTCTAAAAAATTGGAAAAATTTTTGAGTGGGTTTTCACTCGAACGACCTATGTCGGATGGTTGCCAGTTACCACCGGCTGGTCCTGGGTTTCCTCCGGGCATAGAGCCCGGTTTCCTCCTACAATAAAACTGGCAATGCCGCTATATTAGTGAAATAATCTTGAGCGCGGCGTAAAACACCAAACAATCAATCAATCATTACAGACGCAGCTGTGGTTTTGGGTTCTTTTCGTCATATAAATAAAATAATCTTGAGTGTGGTGTAAAACTCCAATCAATCAATCAAAAGTAAAAAAAAAAACAACTGAAAAGACATTTCAAGGTTTTACTATAAAATAATTGTTTAGTAAAATGTTGGTGTATCATTACTTGCTGTAGTACAATGCCTTTAACTCAACACGTTTTACACTGTATCTTTTTGTAGTTTAGTAAATAGGCATCATTGCGAAGTGAAAAAATCAAGAAGTAAACTTAGATTATTGCCTTTTAGGCTAATTCCCATACCGTCCAGCCTGCTTTAGCTTCAAGCGTTTCATAAACGCTCTTACTTGAAAACCCCCTACATGATTTCTCATCTTGGTTATAATTGAAGACAACACAGTCCGGAGTTCGGCCACATTGTCTAGAACACATTGAAGGTAAATACGCCACTGTTACAAACATATCATCCGATATGACATACTTCCCGCGCTCCACAATCCGTGTGACTGAAATAAATAGAGAAAAAAGCCCTTCACATAAACTGAACAAATTCAATAACTGAAATATTTGGCTATTTCTTCGGGCTATATTTATGTATATATGGGATCTTTCCCCAGCACTAAATGGTGGGTTTCTTACTGCCTTACAGTACTCTGTGATACAGGTTCGATTCCCAGTCAGAGTGAAACCCAAAATCGTGTAATTTAAAAATAACCAGAATCCATCCATAGCGGTCTAAAGGACAAAAACAAATGAAACTCGGCAATCTCTTCATAGGGCGTATTGATTCTCCAAAAGTCCTCGTGAGTACGGCGTAAAACTCTTAATCAATCAATCAATCAGTCCAAAAGCCACCTTCCAATGACTTTTTACTAACTTTAGTTGTTTAATTCTTACTCTGGAAACCAGTTGAACTAATTTCATATAATATTTCAAGTGTGTGTATCCAAGAAGAATCTTAATCTAAAATAGCATGAGTTTTTATGCTATTACGTATTAAACAAACACTTTCTTTCTTTATGCAAGTCTAATCCAGTGTATTATACCTCGTTACTGCCACTTTTTCTCACTTCTCGTTTCATTAAAAGTCCTAAACGAACACACAATGGGAGATAGCGGAGAAATCTGGGCTCTGCCGAATTTTTTCTCTCTCTGTGTATATAATACCAGTCGCCGTAAGACCGACAATCCGGGCTAAATGGGAGAATGTATTAACGTAAGAGTACTAACTCCCCTCCCAACACACTGACAGTTTTGCAATGCCCCTCTGTCTCATACTGTGATCGATGTGTGCAAAATAGAGACACGTGACCTGTGTCGAGTTGAACGTGATAAAAACACACTCATTTCACCGTGTCTTATGGGTGACTTCGGCCATTGACTGATTTGTGAATTTTGTTCTTGGGAGACAACTGATATAACCCCGAATATCGATCTTTATTCAGGGCTTGTCTACAATGTTGTTTTTACAACGGATTGGTTCAGATATAAATTCTATTAAACACCACTCCAGAATATCCTTTTCTTCGGTCAGACGAAGGACCATTGCATGGCGACATGACTGATCCGTTTTCAGAGATACAACAAAATCTCTGTTAAAGTGATGACATTCATTGCACTGTAAAACCATCTCTACTTTGAAAAGAAACACCTGGGAGGCCGTTTCAATTGATACATATTTCATGCTTCAAACTGAATCCAAAACATAGACAATATATTTCAATATAGGAGAGCGTATTAAGGGGACAATACTTAACCTCTTTGTTGGAAAACTAGTCCAGGTCGCTTCAGATCAGGTTGTTTCTCTGAAATACACAAATTTAAAGATGCATAAACTCGAAAAATTGGAAACGACACAAAAAGGGGTAGTTTTGTATTTGGGTCGCTTAGAATAACTTTTTAAAATTTATTGACTGATAGATATTTTATCCCACATTCAAGATTGTTTCACTTATTATAAAACAATTGAGTGCAAGAACCTTCAGCCAAATTAACGATTGTTTTCTTTAGACTGAGTGGGATCTGAACCAGCGACGGAAGGAATGTGTGGAACTGTCGTTCTATCGAGTGAGCCACCGAACACACATGCGTTAAAGCTGTGAACAGTGTCATAAGCTTTTAAAATGTTTCATAAATGTTTTTTTTTATAAAACTCAGTTTATAAAACTTTGCAAAGTCAAATATATGAAGTCTTTTGGTACGTTTTTTTTTAAATTATTTTCAGCCCGTTGCTCTTTTACAGATTCGACAAAAGCATTTAAGCCAAATGTTTTTAGTAAAATGTATGAAAAAAAACATACACCTACCCACATGTGAAGTCGGTTCTTCTTCTATAATTTTGCCTGCAAAAGAAAATTTTAAATATGTTACAAAACTTTAAAGGTAGAATATATTATAAATATTACTTTGGCCAGAAAAAAAACAAAACATGCAAATAAGGCTAATGACAGAAAAAAATTGAACATGCAAAAATGTGAAATGTTTGAAACTCTCTTTAAACGTGTGTACCGTACTATGATTAAATGGTTAAAACAAACACCACGAAGTAAGTTGTTTGAGATTCTACCCCTCCTGCATGTACGTGTCGTGTGCAAATATACATATTAAATAGAGATGACTTTTCAAACAACATCGAGTGTGTAGTGCAACATACCGGCCGGTAGGTTTGCCTCCCCCGGAAGAAGTGATCTTTTGCTTGTTATCATACAAAATAAAGCACCTCGTCAAACCCCTCGCATTCTCGGGGTTTGATTTGGTGCGAACCAACGTTCAGGAGGGGTATCGGGTTACGCAACAAACACCACTACGGCGGTATTAAACCCTTAAACAACACGAGCTTTCGACAGTGTCTTATCAAGTGCAGTATAACGAGCCTAAATAAAATTTGGCTATGGTTACAATACCTTCCGCTGGTAACTGGCAACCATCCCGCATAGGGCGTTCGAGTGAAGATATGGTCCGAATACAAGGTATATGTGAATACGGCTATGGTCCGAATACAAGGTATATGTGAATATAGGTATGGTCCGAATACAATGTATATGTGAATACGGCTATGGTCAGAATACAAGGTATATGTGAATATAGGTATGGTCCGAATACAATGTATATGTGAATACGGCTATGGTCAGAATACAAAGTATATGTGAATATAGCTATGGTCCGAATACAAGGTATATGTGAATATGGCTATGGTCCGACTGCAAGGTATATGTGAATATGGCTATGGTCACAATACAATGAATATGTAAATATGGCTATGGTCCGAATACAAGGTATATGTGAATATAGCTATGGTCAGAATACAATGTATATGTGAATATGGCTATGGTCCGACTACAATGTATATGTGAATATGGCTATGGTCCGACTACAAGGTATATGTGAATACGGCTATGGTCACAATACAATGTATATGTGAATATGGCTATGGTCCGAATACAAGGTATATGTGAATATAGCTATGGTCCAAATACAATGTATATGTGAATATGGCTATGGTCCGAATACAATGTATATGTGAATACGGATATGGTCCGACTATAAGGTATATGTGAATATGGCTATGGTCCGACTACAAGGTATATGTGAATATAGCTATGGTCACAATACAATGTATATGTGAATATGGCTATGGTCCGAATACAAGGTATATGTGAATATAGCTATGGTCAGAATACAATGTATATGTGAATATGGCTATGGTCCAAATACAATGTATATGTGAATATGGCTATGGTCAAATTACAATGTATATGTGAATATAGCTATGGTCAGAATACAATGTATATGTGAATATGGATATGATCAAATTACAATGTATATGTGAATATAGCTATGGTCAGAATACAATGTATATGTGAATATGGCTATGGTCCGAATACAATGTATATGTGAATATGGCTATGGTCAGAATACAATGTATATGTTAATATAGCTATAGCCCGAATACAAGGTATATGTGAATATGGCTATGGTCACAATACAGGTTATATGTGAATATGGCTATGGTCCGAATACAAGGTATATGTGAATATGGCTATGGCCAGAATACAATGTATATGTGAATATGGCTATGGTCAGAATACAATGTGTATATAAATACGGCTATGGCCCGAATACAATGTATATGTGAATATAGCTATGGTCAGAATACAATGTGTACATGTATATAAATACGGCTATGGCCCGAATACAATGTATATGTGAATATGGCTATGGTCAGAATACAATGTATATGTTGATATAGCTATGGCCCGAATACAAGGTATATGTGAATATGGCTATGGTCACAATACAGTGTATATGTGAATATGGCTATGGTCCGAATACAAGGTATATGTGAATATGGCTATGGCCAGAATACAATGTATATGTGAATATAGCTATGGTCAGAATACAATGTATATGTGAATATAGCTATGGTCAGAATATAATGTATATATAAATATGGCTATGGTCAGAATACAATGTATATATGAATATGGCTATGGCCCGAATACAATGTATATGTGAATATAGCTATGGTCAGAATACAATGTATATATAAATAATGCTATGGTCCGAATACAATGTATATATAAATATGGCTATGGTCCGAATACAATGTATATGTAAATATGGCTATTGTCAGAATTCAATGTATATGTGGATATGACTATGGTCGGAATACAATGCATATGTAAATATGGCTGTGGCCAGAATACAATGTATATGTAAATATGGCTATGGTCAGAATACAATGCATATGTAAATATGGCTATGGTCAGAATACAATGCATATGTAAATATGGCTATGGTCAGAATACAATGCATATGTGAATATGGCTATGGTCAGAATACAATGCATATGTAAATATGGCTGTGGTCAGAATACAATGTATATGTGAATATGGCTATGGTTACAATACAATGTATATGTGAATATGGCTGTGGTCAGAATACAATGTATATGTGAATATGGCTTTGGTCAGAATACAATGTATATGTGAATATGGATATGATCAGAATACAATGTATATATGAATATGGCTATGGTTACAATACAATGTATATATGAATATGGCTATGGTCTGAATACAATGCATATGTGAATATGGCTATGGTTACAAAACAATGTATATGTGAATATGGCTATGGTTACAATACAATGTATACTCTCCCAAAAAAGAAACGCAACATCCAATTTTTGTTCTTCAAAATATGAAGTTTCAACATCATTTTTAATACAGAAATAAGCATCACATTACACTGACTGGTTGTTCAGACGTTAAAGTTCCTTCACATGTAAAAAATTATCACAATAAAGTTCATAGCCCTCAAATGACTTTACTCCAAATTCAATATCTGTTGTGCCCACCATTAACCTGTAACACAGCAAGGACCGGTCTCGGCATAGACACAATCAATCGACGAATACGGTTTTGCAGAATTCTCCATTCTTGCTCAAGAGCCTGCTGCAGTACTTGCAGAGTTTGCGGCGCTGGATGACGACTGCGCACGCGTCTATCCAAATCATCCCACAAATGTTCTATTGGGTTCAAATCTGGTGATTTGGACGGCCAGGGGAGCACGGCTCTGGTTGGCTAGAAATTCAACAGTAGCACGAGCTGTGTGCGGCCGAGCGTTGTCGTGCTGAAAAATTTCCCTACGGAGGTCCATTACGGGCAGCATATGTGGTGTCAAAACCTCATCTGTGTATCGAACGGCGTTAAGGTGGCCGGGAATGTGCACCAGTTGAGTTTTTCGGGCACAGGATATGGCACATCACACTTCCTCCGCCGAAATTGTCGACCTCAAAGACGCAGTTCCTTGCGAACCTCTCATTCCGGTGTCTGTAAACTCGTGTACGACCATCTCTTCTCTGCAGCTGGAATCTTGATTCATCGCTGAACCAGACTAGCCTCCAGTTTCGCAGATTCCAGTCCTTTAACCTGTTGCACCATCGGACCCTTGCAAGTCGATGCTGGCGTCTCAGTACCACGCCAAAGTAAGGACGTCTGGCGCGTAAGCCGTTTTGACGAAGACGGTTTCTGACTGTCTGTGCCGATATTCGACGGAGATCTGGGGTATTTGATGCCCTTTCTGTTTTGGTCCGGTTTCGCAGGTGAAGTAACCGGATGTAGCGATCCTGGGCTGCTGATGGGATCCTAGGTCGGCCAGAACGTTGACGATCAGGTGTTGAACCGGATTGCTGGTGCCGTTGCAACAGTCTGGAAACCGTGCTACGGTGAACATTATAAAGTCTAGCGACTGAATTCTGTGATTCTCCGGCCAGGAGACGACCAATGACGACGTTCCGGGTAGCTGCGTCTAATCTTGGCATATTGTAGTAACTTCGTGAAACAATTTAACGTCTGAATTCAATTGAACGGTTGTGTGTCTTTTATACCCATTAAACCCGCATAAAGATAAGTCGCACGTGCAACTGCCCTACGTTTTTCCCTACGCCTTCCTCGTGTAGCGTTACACAAAGTCACGTTTGATCAACAGGCACTATCAGGGGCTTAAATTCAATTATCGGACATTTCCATTATAACGTGATCCTGTTGTCATGTGTCAATTACGCACATTTTTGGAAAAATTCAAGTTTGAGAAAAAAAAATTGGATGTTGCGTTTCCTTTTTGGAGAGTGTATATGTGAATATGGCTATGGTTACAATACAATGTATATGTGAATATGGCTATGGTTACAATACAATGTATATGGGCTATGGTCCGAATACAATGTATTTTTTAATAGGGCTATGGTCTGAATACAATGTATATGTGAATATGGCTATGGTCTGAATACAATGTATATGTGAATATGGCTATGGTTACAATACAATGTATATGTGAATATGGCTATGGTTACAATACAATGTATATGGGAATATGGCTTTGGTCAGAAAGCAATGCAAATATGTATTTGACCAGATTAAAAAGTTAGGTAAAACTGATACTGGCTTGGGTAAAGTATAGTAGGTAACGTAAAAGTTGCGGTCAGTCAACTCATTGATAAAGTGGCCCCACTGTGCGTAAGGCGTGGCTGTGGTCGATGACTGTTGGCCTTTGGCACTAAGCCATCTCTTCAGAGACGGAGGGTCACTACGGTGTGCCCCAATTGTCAACAGCTTTTTTTTATTGACAAAACGTCAAAGACAAACCTAGGATTAGGGACGGGGTTTATTGACAGAATAAGGTTAGGTTTTGGAACCTTTTATTGACAACGCTAAAGACGGACTTAGGGTTAGGGACGGGGTTTATTGACAGAAAAGGGTTAGGTTTAGCCATGTTTATTTACAAAACCGAAGGATCCTCTTGGATTCGTTCAAATACGTCATCGCAGGTAAAAGGGTATATAAATATGAAGTGGGCATGCGTGTATCACAGTTCAGGTAACACATAGAAATTTAATACCTCTAACGCTGTGTTGGAAGTTAGTCTAGTGGAAAGATGCTACGGTCTAATTGAGTGCGCATGTGGTTCTGTGCAGCTTCAGATTGGAAAGGTAGGGGTTCGAGACCCGTTGAGTGCGGAATTATATAGAAAAAAAAATCTATTAACTTGGGTGTGTTGCAGTGAAGGGAGTTGTCTACCGTAAGACGTTAGGTGGCGCTGTTGTATACAGCTGGAAGATAGAAAGAAACAGTTCACGCTTCCAAACGTCCCCGTATACTACTTTTGTTACTGTCATTATAGACCGTTTAGTCAAGAACCAATGAATGCAAGCCAATTAAAAACTTTCCCACGGTTGCTCCGCCCACATTGGCTCACCATGTATTCTTTACCATTCCCCAAATATCCTCGTGTTGAGATTTTAATACGAAAAGAATTCTAAAGGAAGCGTACATATCATCCAAGCCCTGCACAGTTAAAAATTGCCGCGCTCTACCTCACTTGTTTCAGCCGTTTACACTTGAAACTTTATCGCCTTTTTATCAAACAGATATGGTGGCCGTTAATTTGTGGAGAATGTCACCGTTTCGTATTGCAGACTAAAATGTTATAGTGGAGCGCATGCGTGCACTTGTGTACTATGCCAAATTGTATACGAAACAACGGTACGTCATACAAAGGGAGCGGCCATGTTGTTTTCGTCTGGTGTGTTTAGGGGTATCGTAGGCTATACATTTATGTATACAACATACCCACTGGAAAGGCCATGCACACAGAGGCGACAAATGGACAACTCCATGCATTCATTTCGTTCTTGGGCCAAAACTACATTAATTTCTTTAAACCTATACAACCCATCACGACGTTAATAATTAAAACATTATCTGATATGCATCAAAATAATCTACAAAAAGATTTTCCTTGTACCCGTGTGGTTTAGTGTTCATATATAAATATAATCTACATATATACCAGATAGCCAAATCATATCGCTAGTCAACCTGAGTTCAACGCACGAATGATTTAACCCAATGTAAACGATAGTTGTGACGTCACGCTATTGTTCCAACAAGACATTATTTCTTAGGAAAGTCGACCAATTAGGTGAAGCTTTATTTAAGACGACACCATGATAAAAAGCTAAGGATATTACAGCAGACTTTATTAACTCAAATTACCTGGCTATGTTGTGTACATGCGATTTTACATAAGGTAACTGAATTTGCATGTATCCGTGTCGGCATACACGAAGAATATATTTGCAGACCTTGAATGCGCAATTGTAAACGGGATGTTAATTAGTACTGCATTTGTATAACATCAATAACGGAAGTCAATGAGAAACTTCAGCAAGTCCAAATCGTTTACGTCAGAGAAACACATTGTCAGCGGGTATTCCAGAAACAATAATATTTTCCAGAAACATTATTTTCAGGAATACCCGCTGCCTCGGTATACTCTTATACTGAGTCTAGGCGGTTGACGAGAAAAGTCTGTGTGTCCTGGTCCATGCACTCCTTTCGTTCTTGGGTCAAAACTAAATTTATTTCTTTAAACTTATACAACCCATCACGACGTTAATAATTAAAACATTAACCGATATGTATCAAAATAATCTACAAGAAGAGTTTCCCTGTGCCTGTGTGTTTTAGTGTTCATATATAAATATAATCTACATATATACCTGATAGCCAAATCATACCGCTAGTCAACCTGAGTTCAACACACGAATGATTTAACCCGATTGAGTCTAGGCGGCTGACGAGAAAAGTCTGTGTTTCCTGGTCCAAAATGGCGATGTCTTTACCAGGGTCACAGTTCTTCACCGTTAACCACAGATAGTAACATTCTTTACGAAACTCTCCAAGGAATGTGCCACTCTTCCTAGGACAAACAGCCATTATTTCTGTCAAGAGATGTATAGAATCGGGAACGATAATAATTTGAAAAGTTGCATTCCCTTCCAGAGTTTTATTGTGGAAGATCCTGATCCTGATGGAAGATCCTGATGTTTGTTCCAAAAGCCCTGTTGGTATATTTGGTAATTTCTACATAACCGGATTGGCAAACCCACCAGAATAAATACTAAAACGATCCGGATTTTGATTCACTTAAAAGTTATTTTACCTATACATACTTCGCTGTGGTTCGATTGATTGATGTTTTACGCCGCACTCAAGATTATTTCACTAATATTGCGGCGTTGCCAGGTTTAGTGGGGGAAAAAAACCGGACTCTTTGGCGGAGAAAACTCATTAGTTTCAATGAGTACCTGGCAACTCTTCCACATACGGGGATCGAGTGAAAATCCACTCAGAAATTTGTCAATTTTTATTTACTCTGAGTGGGATTCGAACCCACGCTGCATCGATGGAAGGTCTGAGGGACTATCTGTCTAACCGACTATTAAAGCCACAGAGGCCCCCAATGTGTTAGCTTGTGGGACACTGATGACCACTAACCGTGTTTGTTTAGTACCTTACCTTCATCTGAGGTTCTTGCCAATGATTGAACAAAAGACAGAACAACAATAATCAGTTCCCGATAAAATTTCAACATTTCCAAAGTTTCAGCACTAGCAAGTTCTTAAGGATTATCTCTTTCTCAAGAAACAAACTAGGAAGTAAGATTTTCTGGTGACTGTTTGTGGCAGATGATTATATGTGCATGCTCCCAAACAAAGTATATTCATTTTATAGTAACAGTGACAATAACCTGTTTCACAAACACATTAGATCAGAAATTCTAGAGTACACGACAGGCCAAGTGCGTTTGGAGTTGAGCCAATAAAACACGCCATTAAGATTATCTCATACACAAGGTTTCCATAATACATAAATTTGCCTCGAGGGGGAGGGATTCTACGAAATCCCCAATAATATCAAGGTTCCAAAGGGGAATGGGCGATAGTGAGTACAAACAAGGACCTTTGAAAAACCTTCAATATTGCTCATGTGTATGAGAGAAGTCCTTCTTATCTGAAATTATCTCAAAACTGTCTTTAGTTTATTAAGGCGTGTACCATAAAAAGAACAGCAGAACCTCCTTGGTATATGAATTGCCAGGCGTTTGCAGCTTAACATCATAACGAAATACCAATGGCATTGTCTGACAGCAAGGTTTCTGTATTATTTAACGTTATTCATAGACCCTGAGCATAACAGTAGCCTGTTAGCAACGTGATGTTGACAAACATCACCAATTTGACTTCATCGTTGATATATTTCCCCGCAACAAGTTAGGAATTTAACGGCCAGCATGTTGGATTAATAAAGACGTCGAATCCATGTTGACAATCCATGTTTTAATATCATATTTTCAAACAAAGGGGGAGGGGCCTCCGTGGCCCAGTTGGTAGAGCGTTGAACGCGCAATCCGAACAGCATTCCACCAATGGGTTGCGGGTTCGAATCCCACTCAGTCCATAAAATTGGAAAATTTCCTGAGAATTTTCACTCGAACGACCTAAGTGGGATGGTTGCCAGTTACCAGTGGAAGGTCGTGGGTTTCCTCCCACAATAAAACTGGCAACGCCGCCATATAAATGAAATAATCTTGAGCGCGCCTTAAAACATCAAACAATCAATCAAACAAAGCTGTAAAAGTGAATTGTTTGGTGAATTGTGAAGCTGGGGACGGGTGAAGCTGGGGACGGGTGAAGCTGGGGACGGGTGCACCTCAAAGCAGACACACATGCTAAAGAAGGAATAAATCGATATCCCAAGATATGACACACACGTTGTAAGATAACTTCGGGGATTTACGTGCGTGTCAAAGCCGACCGGTAGCGAGCGAAGATAGCCGAAGGATGTTCCGAGTGGACACGTTGTAAGAGTGTGTAACAAGAACGCTGGGACATGTTAGAAATGTAATGACAGTGTGTTATGCAACAATGCATCAATAATTTGTCAATGTTAATGGTTCTTAGACAAGCCTGTGCCGGCTGTCTTAGCCATTCAGCCAACCGGCTTCAAGGAAAATATGGTAATGCTTCTTTTTAAAAAATAAAACGAAGCTCATGCATTCAGTAATGGGAACTGTGTCGTTTATGTTACAAGAGGGGTACTAAATGTCCGCTGTAGTATCTACCAGTCTACTGCCTCTTTTTAGAGAATGCCGATTGGCTGAATGAATAAGACAGCCGGCATTTAATGCTGGCGATAGGTATCATACTCGAGGACCCAGGTTCGCAAGGCGGTGCACATACTCGCATGATATCCAACATGTCCACCAAGTTTTGAAAAAAAATTATGAAAACCGTGGGAGGAGATGATGCGATGACAAGCACTAATTGTCTGTCTTCGTATACTGTCGGAAATGGCAATAACTCTGAAAATAATGAAACCAGCGTAACTAGAATAGGAGGTGCACATCCTTACGTGCTATCCACTAACTTTCGAAAAAAGTTGATGAAAGCCATGGGAGGAGATGCGATGACAAGCACTAATTGTCTATGGTTTTATATTAGGTATAACTTAAAACGAATTGCCCATTAAAGTTGAATATCAATGTGTTCTTAATAGTTTGTAAAAGTGAATACTTTCCCAGCCAACCCAGGGGATTGGGTCCCAGCTTGGCCCAAGTTGGGCTGCCTGTGTGGAACCCGACTTTTTTGGCACTTGGCTCCCATTTGTAAAATTGAATACTTGAATAATTGGTACGTTTATTATTTTATCAGTTTATATAAATCGTAAACTATGCAGCCGCTGATTGTGTCCAAATGCATTAGAATTTCTTAGCAGTCCATAAGGAAGTTGGCAATCATATTTTGAGGAAATATTTAGATAATGAAAAAAATGCTTGTCGGAGACAATTGCGAAATAAAATATGTAAATGGTCGATAGACTTCCTAACTATATGTGTTTTGACGACCAATTGTCATGAACCAGAATGTGTACGCTCGTACAGAAGTTGCGCAGTTTAAACTTTAAAGCCCGTCTGTCTGGGTCACACTGACTGGTATTGGGCGGTGGAAAAGTATAAACAGTCGGTATTGGGTTTCACGCGGGAGAGTGGGAACATAGTTGAACAATCCTATTGGCACCAATACTAGTCAAGCATTTTTTGTCACTGGAGTCATGCACCCACAACAGCTCCCCATCGGAAAATTCTTGTAGTGAAGTATTTGAACAGGTCATTTAAATCGAAAATGAATGCAATAGTATATCGTAACAGGTAATGGTTAAATAATAATGTGACAGAGAGAACGACAAGCTATGATGGCCTTTAGCCAGGAATGCCCTTTGTTTTATCATTGTTCACTATGGAAGAAGGAAGTGCAACACATTAAGAACTTGAAAATCGAACGTCCGTTAACAATTCAATGACATTTGCAAAGATACCAACAGTTTTGGGTATAGGTTTATAGATCTAACAAGTCAATGGCATATCACAAGCTGATTATTTTGGTTCTCTTTATTGTTTATTGCGATTTGAGATCAACAAACGCAGGTAAGATATTTAGGTCTCCGCATGGTTTTTGTGTTCGTTCTTTACTCGGGTGCTGCTGTTTAAAGTAAATGTCCAAAACTGATATGCAGAGGACAAATAACTTAATCAAAATAGATTCTAAACATCTTTTATTAAATATATATATATATATATACTATCCTTTCCACCATCAAATTTTTTGATAACATTGAACGTTGGGATTATAAGCTATATTTTCATCACCAAAAAATCTTCCCCCCCTTGTAGTGCTCGCTATTGGAAGAATGAAGCTTGTCTGCTATCTCACGAGATTTCTGGGACGGGCCTTATATTTAATGAATGGGGAATTGTACAACAAATTGTAGACAGGCCGTAAGGTCAAAACATTTACCTCAGATAGTAAAAAGATAAATGTTAAATTAATTCATTAAAACCTAACGAAACTATCATAAAATAGATATCTTTCGTTGTTTGTATTCCTTTGCATTACAACGAGCAAGAGGCTGTCCCACACATACCTTCAAATGCACCTCCACTTTGAAGAGGTCTACTAATGGAAATAGAACGTATTGCGTCATGATAGTATGATGATTGAAGGCAATGACAAACCACAGACATACGCAGGACTGGGTATAAGACTGAGCAGCATCCCTATAAGTAGTTCTTGTAAGAATGCAGATCACTGTAGGCTTGGTTATTTGAACTATTACGTAGAATGAAGAAATTGGCGCAGCTTAGCATAAAGGATATAGTAATATCGAATGTGCTTCTTTTGTCTGGAAGTAGCGAAGTTGACCTGCTTTAATAGAAGAAAATAAAAGAACACATCCGGATTTTTACGGTCATGGTCATTTCTACGTCACATCCAGATATATCCCGAAGTTTGGGTTATAAGAAGCTTGTCGCCAATTTTACTTCATTACAGAATGCCCTCAGACAGTCTGTAGTGCTGAGTGAAGCAATGGAGAAACCCAGATATGTACCGAAACTTCGCTGTCTTCCTTAAATTTGGGTTCAGGGGGAACAAGAATAGACCTACAGCTTTCCCAAGGTGCTTGATCCTGAGAGGCGACTAGTCCTTGAGCCTCCGTGTTCGTTCTAACACAGGCAAGCTTGATCCACAGCTTCCCTTGGAGCCTGTTCGTAAAATGCGACCAATACTTCAGAATACTTCAGAATACTTCAGAAAAAGACGATTAAAGATTGTGTAGGATCATACAAAGCTTCAAAATTAAGAAATGGGGGCATCGTGGTAGAATGTTCCCTGAAATCACGGTGAAAAAACACTACTAACTTTAAATAACAGGGGAACTCTACCAGTTGTGGTAACCCCACACAAAACACTGAACAGCTGCCAGGGCATCATTCGTGACCGAGACCAAGATCTTGCTGATATCTCTGAGAAAGAAGTCTGCTCGGAGCTCAGCAACCAAGGTGTGATGAATGTGAAACGCTAAACGATACAGCAATGTGCACAAGTAATAGAACACGTCTCTGGACATTCAATACATTGACGGTCCCAGATAATATTCATATTGGCTCGTTGTTCTGTTCGAAATGTGGCCATGGAAGCGCTCAGTGTCGCAACCAAATGATCTGTTGCAGGTCGACTTTGACTCTAATTATGGTGGTGCACCAAAAAAGTGGTATAATCGCGGAGCCAGCAAAACGGTTGCCCTACCGCACAGTACATCTGGCTTGTCTTATTCCAAAATGGCTGAGTGTGTCTGTGTTTTAACATCCACATAGATCCCTTTGACTATGCAAATTGGCTGTGATAAGCTGTTCAGCTAACACCCAATCCGGCCGAAGCTGCAAGTTTGACATCTTGTCAAACCAAAAATTCGTCTTCTGCACAAAACATTAAATATAGCAAAACGCAAAGACCTACAGATCTTTCTATCCGAAACTATACCAAAGAATTACAGAACAAATAAGCGTATGGTCAAGTAGTTTATATGGTCAAGTTGTTCAATCCCTTCTTCCTGGGGGTAGGTGTGCATTATACCGGCCCACCAAAACGGCAAGGTTCATTCCGACACATCGAATTACAGACCGACTGCGTTTACGAGCTGCATCTGTAAGACGATGGAAAGAATGACCAACGACCTCCTTGTCTGGTATCTGGAGGAGAATAAGCTCCTCGTCAATATCCTGTACGAATTCAGACAATGTCGGCCAACTGCTGATCTCTTGATGCGGTTTGCGACGTTTATTAGAAATGCCTTTGTGCCCAAGAAACTTGCTGCGTCGGTTTTCTTTGATTTGAAGAAGGCCTAAGACAGCACCAGCAAACACGATATTCTCAAAAATCGTTTTGGTATGGGACTCAGAGAGCGCTTGTGAAATTTGGTTGCCAGCTTTTTAAAATATCGCTCGTTCAGGAAGAGAGTGGGCTCCCCATTATCGGATTCATCCGAAGAAGGAATAGGGGTCCCAAAGAGAAACATCCTGTCCCCAACCCTGTTTAGCATCAAAATCAACAGTTTGGTTGGCGTCCTACATACTAGTGTAGAGGGATTCTTGTATGTGAATGATCGTCTTGTGTGTAACGGTTTAAGAAACATGGCTACCATTGAGAGACAATTACAGGCGTCTCTCAATGAGATCGAGATATGAGCCAATGAGAATGGGTTCCGCTTCTCATCTACCAAGACCGTGGTCATGCAAGTATGTACAAACCTCCGCTCCACTTGCACACCGATCTTAGGTTGTATGGTAAACCATTGAAGGTGGTCAACGAGACGAAATTCCTTGGCCCCATCTTTGACTATAAACTTATTTTATGCCCTATATCAATATGTTAAAAGCCAAGTACACAAAATCATTATATATACTAGATGTCCTCCTCAGCACTGACTGGGGAGTGGACATGTACTGGTCTATGGTCATGTCCATTTTGGATCTGTTCTTTATGCCCACAGATGCTTGATTCTGTTAACAACCAAGGACTTTGACTCTGCCAGAGGTCTTTCAGGCCATTCTGTCGAAAGCTTGTATGTGGAGGCGAATAAGCCTTCACTTACAACAGGAGAAACAAACAAGTTCTACATGAAACTGAAAGCCCATCCACGAACCCTGCCAAGACTGTGTTTTCCAATCTTTATTCGAGAACTTCTACAAAGCCTCTCCTAGGCAGATTCCCCGGGTCGAGTCAGACCAAAGACTTTAACAGTGGTAGCTGTTACTGCTTCGCTTGGCGCTCAGCAATAGGAGTTAGAGCAGCGACTGGTTGGCCCGGTGTCAGTATACTGTGACTGGGTGAGGGGGCTTGCTGGTTGTCTTCGGCAAGTCGTCTCGGTGAGACAGCGCCTAAAAGAGCGGTGGAAATCCGCCCTGTCACAAGGTGACAACGTCTTCATATAACCGAAATACTGTTGAGCAGGACGTAAAACCCCAATCACTCACTCACTCACTCCTAGGCAGATTCCATCGTTTGGTCTCCGCATAAGGCCCCATACAGAGGCAGTAGGTATAGACTAAGAGGAGGTAGCAGCCGTAAAACCTCACACAGCTCCATCTTGGTTAACGAGCAGGCCAAGGTTCATCTATGACATTCGTCAGCACGACATGCCTACCACAGTAGTGATATTATGCATCCGCCAGGACAAAAGAATTACCCTATTGTTCGTATTGATCTCTATTGTTCTCAGACAATGGTTACCCTATTGTCCGTATTGATCTCTATTGTTCTCAGAAAATGGTTACCCTATTGTTCGTATTGATCTTGATTGATTTTTGGCCAGGGTTAGATGTCAAAGGGAATGTGTTTGATTACGAAGTAGTATTTGCTATGATGACATGGTTATAAGACAATGGATCTCTATTGTTTTATGTGATTAATTGAATAATTTTGTTTAAAAAAGCTTTTCTAGTTGTTTATCAATGTTGATTTTTTTTGGCGTTAATTCTCACAATGAACTATGCTTTGATACCCCTAATGAGAGAATATTCATAAGACAATGAATTTAATTAAATAAATATATTTGTCAATGCCCATTTTTAAAATCTCTTTGTTTTTCCAGAAAACTGTTTTTAATTAAACAATATAAGCACGTGATGTAAATGATAGGATTTTATTTTGAAAGTAAAATAAGAGAGCATTCACCTGTCCCCCTTTCTAACGATTTAACTCAGTGAGAAAGCTAAGAGTCTTACTTACTTCGCGTCTATTTCAAATGAGAGAAATGAGGTCAGAGTAAATATATTATAAATGATCCCCAAATAGCAAGTTCTTGGCATGCCACGGTTTGACCTACATGTACAGCGAGCTTTCTATGTATGTCAAAGAAACCCATTCAACAAAGCATCAAATAGGTTGAATAAACGCTCTTTTTTAGAGATGATGAAACACTAATCCGAGATTCTCTCACCTTTAATTCTCCTTATCACCGAGCGATTATATTTGACTGTTGAAGTCCTTAGAATACATTGCTATCAGCCCCCCCCCCCCCCAAAAAAAAAAAGTCTTAAAGAGTGTTTACCCCTGCTATTGTGCATCGCCATTCTTTGTCTGGTTTAAGGAGCTTCTTCGTCTACCATAAAAGACCCAGTGAGTAACCCAAAACTATAGGCATGTAGATATATGTCAATGTTGACCCGTATCTTTTTAACAAGGTTAGACTAACACCGGATGTGTTTACAAGACTCGGCGTCTCTTTTCTTTCACTTTTATGAAAAATCGGCATATACATTTTACATTCAAAATATTAACCATATCAGAGTTTGTCAGTGTCCATTCGCTGCTCGGATAGAAAATGACCTGTGAAATGTTCTTAAAGTATGTAACCTTACTAGCACTAACAGACGCCCGGCGGGCGTTAAGCGGGCGCCGGGCGTTAAGCAGCCGTGCCCGGGCATTCATTCAAGACGAAAGGTACTATGTAAATGACCAAAGAAATGACTAACTTTACATTCTATTTATAGTTCAACATCTTTATTGAGTTAGGTTATGTAAAGTCAAAACTATATTAACAAATTTATAACATATATATATATAAATTGTATGGTAAGGTAAGATTTAGTCACTGTCCTCATTTTCTTGAGTATCAGGATATGTGGTTGGTAAAAGATCGTTAAATAAGACTTTCCTCATTGTTATAGCATCTCTCGGTGATAAATCAAAAGTGTATTGAAGTGAATGTTTCGTGGCCATAATTTTTTTATGGATTGGATCTTTTTTCATAGACTCTAAAAGCAAACTCTCTTCGTTGTATAAAGACATCAGAGTATTTCTTATTTTTGGCCTCAAAGTTTCGTAGTCACCATTTTCTTGATCGATAGAGTCAGTTGGTTCAGGGATGTGCTGTTCGATCGCCTTTGTTACAAGATTATCCCACATCGTTGAGGATGCCTTTCCGTTTTCTTGTGACTCTTCCTCAGCCGAGGAAAAGCTTTCACCTGCCTGTGATTCTTCCTCCGTTGACGACAGAGTGTTTTCATCTACGGTCTCTTGACTTGCACAACTATCCGCAGAATCATTGTTTTCTGACTCTGTGATTTTCGCTACATTGTCGTTGAAGTGATGGTTCTCATATTCTGAGGAAGTGTTTTGATCTTCATTGTGACTTTGAAGTGATGTTGTATGATGGTTATACCTATCCTGATGACGTCGCATATCATGATCCCGAGTAAAAGTTTGACCACACTCGGTGCATGTAAACAGTCCCATGTCTAATGTACGACACTCGACTGACTAATAATATTGGTATAGTGAGATGTACCTCTATATAGCATATAATTCCCCCCCAGGTGGCATTGTGGGCGCATAAAACAGACGCCCGGCGGGCGTTAAGCGGCCGCCGGGCGTAAAGGGGCCGTACCCGGGCGTTCATTCAAGACGAAAGGTTATTCGTACCATTACCTTAAGCATTACCTACGGCCGCTTTACGCCCGCAGGCCGCTTAACGCCCGCCGGGCGTCTGTTTTATGCGCCCACAATGCCACCTGGGGGGGAATTATATGCTATATAGAGGTACATCTCACTATACCAATATTATTAGTCAGTCGAGTGTCGTACATTAGACATGGGACTGTTTACATGCACCGAGTGTGGTCAAACTTTTACTCGGGATCATGATATGCGACGTCATCAGGATAGGTATAACCATCATACAACATCACTTCAAAGTCACAATGAAGATCAAAACACTTCCTCAGAATATGAGAACCATCACTTCAACGACAATGTAGCGAAAATCACAGAGTCAGAAAACAATGATTCTGCGGATAGTTGTGCAAGTCAAGAGACCGTAGATGAAAACACTCTGTCGTCAACGGAGGAAGAATCACAGGCAGGTGAAAGCTTTTCCTCGGCTGAGGAAGAGTCACAGGAAAACGGAAAGGCATCCTCAACGATGTGGGATAATCTTGTAACAAAGGCGATCGAACAGCACATCCCTGAAACAACTGACTCTATCGATCAAGAAAATGGTGACTACGAAACTTTGAGGCCAAAAATAAGAAATACTCTGATGTCTTTATACAACGAAGAGAGTTTGCTTTTAGAGTCTATGAAAAAAGATCCAATCCATAAAAAAATTATGGCCACGAAACATTCACTTCAATACACTTTTGATTTATCACCGAGAGAGGCCCTGTATAATGCTATAACAATGAGGAAAGTCTTATTTAACGATCTTTTACCAACCACATATCCTGATACTCAAGAAAATGAGGACAGTGACTAAATCTTACCTTACCATACAATTTATATATATATATGTTATAAATTTGTTAATATAGTTTTGACTTTACATAACCTAACTCAATAAAGATGTTGAACTATAAATAGAATGTAAAGTTAGTTATTTCTTTGGTCATTTACATAGTACCTTTCGTCTTGAATGAATGCCCGGGCACGGCTGCTTAACGCCCGGCGCCCGCTTAACGCCCGCCGGGCGTCTGTTAGTGCTAGTAAGGTTACATACTTTAAGAACATTTCACAGGTCATTTTCTATCCGAGCAGCGAATGGACACTGACAAACTCTGATATGGTTAATATTTTGAATGTAAAATGTATATGCCGATTTTTCATAAAAGTGAAAGAAAAGAGACGCCGAGTCTTGTAAACACATCCGGTGTTAGTCTAACCTTGTTAAAAAGATACGGGTCAACATTGACATATATCTACATGCCTATAGTTTTGGGTTACTCACTGGGTCTTTTATGGTAGACGAAGAAGCTCCTTAAACCAGACAAAGAATGGCGATGCACAATAGCAGGGGTAAACACTCTTTAAGACTTTTTTTTTGGGGGGGGGGGGCTGATAGCAATGTATTCTAAGGACTTCAACAGTCAAATATAATCGCTCGGTGATAAGGAGAATTAAAGGTGAGAGAATCTCGGATTAGTGTTTCATCATCTCTAAAAAAGAGTGTTTATTCAACCTATTTGATGCTTTGTTGAATGGGTTTCTTTGACATACATAGAAAGCTCGCTGTACATGTAGGTCAAACCGTGGCATGCCAAGAACTTGCTATTTGGGGATCATTTATAATATATTTACTCTGACCTCATTTCTCTCATTTGAAATAGGCGCGAAGTAAGTAAGACTCTTAGCTTTCTCACTGAGTTAAATCGTTAGAAAGGGGGACAGGTGAATGCTCTCTTATTTTACTTTCAAAATAAAATCCTATCATTTACATCACGTGCTTATATTGTTTAATTAAAAACAGTTTTCTGGAAAAACAAAGAGATTTTAAAAATGGGCATTGACAAATATATTTATTTAATTAAATTCATTGTCTTATGAATATTCTCTCATTAGGGGTATCAAAGCATAGTTCATTGTGAGAATTAACGCCAAAAAAAATCAACATTGATAAACAACTAGAAAAGCTTTTTTAAACAAAATTATTCAATTAATCACATAAAACAATAGAGATCCATTGTCTTATAACCATGTCATCATAGCAAATACTACTTCGTTGTAATCAAACACATTCCCTTTGACATCTAACCCTGGCCAAAAATCAATCAAGATCAATACGAACAATAGGGTAACCATTTTCTGAGAACAATAGAGATCAATACGGACAATAGGGTAACCATTGTCTGAGAACAATAGAGATCAATACGAACAATAGGGTAATTCTTTTGTCCTGGCGGATGCATAATATCACTACTTACCACGATTCATCTCATGATCCGACCACAATTTGTTCAGATTAAGAATAACGTTACAGTACACAGCTTTCCTTACACAGATGGAGGCTTTGTGGACATAATCGTTGCACGTGACTTGGACGAGTCCGTCATCTGTAGCTTATTAGCTATTGAACATAGACAATTTATTCAGTAATGTTTTACAGTAACATGGTGTTTTTTAAACAAAGGTGTGTTCATTTGGGTGCTCAGTCATTGTGGTATCTATTATAAAGCAGTAACAGACAGTGACGATAACCCTGCTTTGACAAAGCCAGTACCATATTACAACTTCAGACTGATTCATGTCTTAATATATCAAAGGGAGGCCTCTGTGGGACTGAGTAAATATTCCTCTAACTTACTGCGGCACCCGACTTTAGACTGAAGAGCATCAAAAACACCAAACAGATTTGACAAAACTGAGATGAACAAAAACGACAGAATAATAAACGGTCGCAAAACCAGGCAGAGACGGATTCTACCGTTTTATCTTCGTCTCATCATCATTGGCCTATATGCACATGGCACTTGGGTCACATTCCACCTTTGTAAGCAAGTCACTAACAGTAAAGATCGTCTAAATTGGGATATATCCCGTACACAATCTCATCTTACAAATTATGTATTAAACCTTAGTCTAACATCCATGCAGGTGGGTTTAGAATTACCAAGTTGACTCATACGCTACATACATCATCATGAGGTTTATTATAATTGAACATCCCAATAACAACTATATGTAAACAACAAACAAATCGAATAATCAGGTAAAATGGACAAGCAATCAATAAATCACCAAAAGTCTGATTGGTCGATGCAAGTAATCAGCAAATAGAAATAAAGGCATACCGATTATATGTTTATGTAAGTTCTGGATACACTGAACGAGCTAGCTTGAAATATCAGTAGGAACCTGATAATGCACTACGTATAGATAAAAATGAACAATCCGTAAGAAAATAAAAGTTAAGGTTAAGTGGACAGTTACATACCGTGAAAATGTTTTGCACAGATCGCTCCAGCTCCATTACAAGTCGATGACCTTTTGTCAGGCGCTTATAAAAAGTGGAGCGTTCTGGCTTTTTCACTCGGTCGCCGTATGTGGGAGAGTTGTCAGGTACTCACCGAAGGTCGGGGTTTCCTCTGGGCAATGAACCCGGTTTCTTCCTCCCCAAACCTGGCAACACCGCCAAATAAGTCAAATAATCTTCAGTGCGACGTAAAACAATAATTAATCTACATAAAACATGATGCTCCTAGAAAAGTGCCTCGTTTTCGCTACCACCGGAAACGTTGAACCAACGTTCGTAAAAGGGGAGGTTGCTCTAATTGGAAAAAACATAGTTAACAGTACAAAGGAATATATTCTGATATGTAAAAATACGTATAAAAGTTCTTGGTAACACACATATAGCACAGTGCATGTTTTACAAAAGAAATACCACCAGATATCAACTTGCTACCATTGTTATATTTACGGTTCTATTATTGACAGATTCTATTGCCGTGTGTCCAAATAAAAGCGGGACTTTCCTAGGCGAGTTGTACGGAGAATGCTACTATGCATGGATTGGGACTGTTAGCTGCGAGCCTGGAAAAGATTTGGCTATTTGGAATCAGGATACTCAAAAGTATTTCATGAACCTTCTGGATTCAATCAGTTTTCCTAATTGCGTCACACTAAGAATATTACTTCAAAACAACCGAATGATTTGGGAGACAGGTAAGAACATTAATAACACTTTAAATACTGTAACGTTGATTGTATCGTTGTACCATTTCAAAGGGCAAATGAACATTTCTTGCGTTTGTCGATTGAGCTGGCTTGTGCCATTTAAAATCAAAGTAACGTTTCTTACCTCACTATATTGGACTGGCTTCTATCATAGTGTCATTTCAAACCAAATAAACATTTCTCACGCTCGTATATTGGACTGGGTTGTACTATTGCACCATTTAAAAGCATATTAATATGCTGTACGTTTGTAGATTGGACTGACTTGATTCATTGTACGATTTTAAAGCATATTAACATGTCGTACGTTTGAAGGTTGGACTGACTTGTGCCATTGTACCATTTTAAAGCATATTAACATGTCATACATTTGAAGATTGGACTGACTTGTATCATTGTACCATTTTAAAGCCTATTAACATGTCGTACGTTTGAAGATTGGACTGACTTGTACCATTGTACCATTTTAAAGCATATTAACATGTCGTACGTTTGAAGATTGGACTGACTTGTACTTTTGTGCCATTTCAAATCAAATAAGCATGTCGTACATTTGAAGATTGGACTGACTTGTGCCACTGTACCATTTTAAAGCATATTAACATGTCGTACGTTTGAAGATTGGACTGACTTGCTTCATTGTACCATTTTAAAGCATATTAATATGATGTACGTTTGTAGATTGGACTGACTTGCTTCATTGTACAATTTTAAAGCATATTAACATGTCGTACATTTGAAGATTGGACTGGCTTGTACTATTGTACCATTTTAAAGCATATTAACATGTCGTACGTTTAAAGATTGGACTGGCTTGATTCATTGTACCATTTTAAAGCATATTAACATGTTGTACGTTTGAAGATTGGACTGACTTGTACCATTTTAAAGCATATTAACATGTTGTACGTTTGAAGATTGGACTGACTTGTGCCATTTTAAAGCATATTAACATGTCATACATTTGAAGATTGGACTGACTTGTACCATTGTACCATTTTAAAGCATATTAACATGTCGCACGTTTGTAGATTGGACTGGCTTGATTCATTGTACCATTTTAAAGCATTTTAACATGTCGTACGTTTGTAGATTGGACTGACTTGTACCATTTTAAAGCATATTAACATGTTGTACGTTTGTAGATTGGACTGACTTGTACTATTGTACCATTATAAAGCATATTATTACAAATGTCGTACGTTTGAAGATTGGACTGGCTTGTACTATTGTACCATTTTAAAGCATATTAACATGTCATACGTTTGTAGATTCGACTGGCTTGTACTATTGTACCATTTTAAAGCATATTAATATGCTGTACGTTTAAAGATTGGACTGGCTTTTACCAAATGAGCATTTTTAGAGAAATTATAGAAATGAAATTTGTTTGTCGGTTGGTTGATTGATGTTTTACGCAGCTCCTATATTGTGATGTGATCGCTTCAGGTAGTGTATTAAACCGAGCTCCTACTGAGCTCCTCTTGACATTTGACAAGTAGGAAAACGAGGTCCATCCGTATTACTCAGAGTGTTTGCTAGCATTGACTTACATTGTTGAATAGCTTTGCGAGTTATCTACTCGTCGATGTAGGGGGCATTGCTGTCTTTGTAGTTGGGAAGAGTGTGTTCCATGAAAAGGGAATTTTTTTGCAATTAGTTGAAATGTCACGCATAAGAGTTACCACATATGTGGTTATATTCAATAACGTGATACATCTGAAGAGATAGCTGTTGGAGTTGTCTATTACCATGACAGTGAAATATTAACAGCAATTAATAACCTTTAATGCACTAAATTTTAGGCTTTATTTAAAATGACAGGTTTGGTTAGTGTTTTGGGAAGGTTGGATCAGTGTACCCGTTGGACCAATTTACCCATTATCTAGTTTAAAGGCACAGTCGCCGTTGGAGCCTTTCAGACATTTGTTAAGAAAGCCAATTTACACGAACTCACTACTAGTAAAACCACTTAAATTGAAAGTAGGACACAATAAACATTCCCAGTAAGGTAGCAAAGGTTTACAATTTCTGAATGGGAATGTGGAACATATGAATAGTCGAAGCCCAATTACAACAACAACGATCAAAAACCGAACAGTTTCAGGCCTTTTTGATGTACTCAAAAATTATCCTACAGACCCCCTGTTTGCGTTTCTCAAATAGAGATACAATCATACTGTACTGTTCGATAGCTCACACGATTCAAGCATGCCCAAGCTCGGAAAGCACAAAGCAAATCAAATTTTCAGTTTCTAATTAAAAATACAAAATGATGCCAACACTTTCAATTTTAAGCAACAACAGAATGTCCATAACTCGAGAAAAATACAGGAAGTAATACAGTAATGAAAACAATAATCTGGATTTTCGCGGCGAGTGTGTCTTTCAATGGTGATTTTTGTATTGAACCTACTCTTTCCAAGCCTACTCATGATAATTGAGATGCAACGGATGCTGGTTTTCTCTTGAAAAAATGTTCGACAGCATTTCGTTCATTAATGTGGCATGAGCTGCCAAAATGTTGATATTTTGACGTTAAAACAGAATGTTGAAATTATTTGCTATTTTTCTCAAGACGTATAATTCAGAAGCTGTTTCGTGCTTCTTGTCTCGAAAATATACGATAAAGTATTGGTTTGAACTAACTTTGGCTTAGAATGAATGAATGGTCGTCCCGGTTATTTCAATTTTTTTTACCGGTACTTTTCGAACACATTTTCGGTTCGTACAATCCACATACTGTATGGATTTTCATCATTCCAACGCCAATCATTGAGTTTTTTGATGGCCTAGAAATCCTCTTACTATCGTGACGATCAGAAACTATGAAAAAAGTGTAAGTTTTGGCAGCTCATGCCACTTTAAGATCCACCTGGATGTGTTGTTGTGACGAACCTGAGCGGATGGATTAATGCCTCTTACACCTTCCTTACTTTACAAAAGATGCAGTAAGGAGAAAAAAGTTGTGTTGGTTATACATATAACGAAACCCATATTTCTATTGCGACCATTGATATTGCAAGACCAAATGGGGTTGTACTGTTAACAATTTCCTCATCAAGCTACAACCGCTTGGTGTATACTGTTTCAAACCATTTAAAACTACTTACGGCCGAGCTGTTGATGACTGGATGCACAGCACCTTGGCAAGGCAATCACGACCCAGAACACAAGAGCCAGATTTCGGACAGCAGGTATCTCTCTTTTCAATAGAGACATTTTCAAGGAAAGTGCACAACAGATTAACCTACTACACAGATAACTAGCGAAAACATTAAAAACGAGTCGAGACAGGGCCCAGTAGTGTTATATTTTTATGATCACTGAAACACACAGGTACAGGGAAAATCTTCTTGTCTAAAATAACCATGGAGAAGTAGATATAACTTTGGGGGTTGAAGCGCAGTGGCCACATGTGGCAACATTTTACTGGTCACTGCTGCCCAGTTGGTCAATAACTAGCACATCTCATTAACATCTAAGCTCCCGGCTATTGGTCGCGCTTGACTACACATCTAATTAAAATCTCCTAACAAGAGGAGACAATGGCTTGAACTGTGAGGTCGAGGTCAATAACTAGCACAACTAATTAAAATCTTAGCTCCCGGTTATTGGTCACGGTTCGCCGCATGTCTAATTATAATCTAAACTCGCGGCTACCAATATTAAAGCACATGTGCGCCTATTCTTAAACAAATATGCTGAATAATACACTCCCAACCTCGGGGACCTGTTCGTCAGATGGACGGAAAAAATATGCTTAGTAATGCAATACTGGTCTAAAGGACCAATTAAACCGACTGACACTGGTGATAGACAATATATAATAAACGAATGTATAAATAACCTTGGACTGTATTAACTCAACGTATAGATCATATCGTGTACATCAGTTAGCTGGCGGATATTGTTTCGCGCTCCACTGCACATCTCATTAAAATCTTAGCTCTCGGTTATTGGTCACGGTTCGCCGCATGTCTTATTAAAATCTAAGCTCGCGGCTATCGGTTCACTACGGTACACATGTCATTAAGAGTAGAATCTAAGTTATTTATTAAATTATCTCAGTGGCATTGCATATCAAAAATATACTACGTATAATACTTAAGTCTTAACCACTGGTCATCAACCCGGAAGTGAACCGGAAGTGACCGGAAGTGAACCGGAAGTGTACCGGAAGTGACTGGAAGTAACCTGAAGTGAACCGGAAGTGACCGGAAATAACCCGGAAGTCACCGGAAGTGGACCGGAAGTAACCGGAAGTGACCGGAAATAACGCGGAAGTCACGGGAAGTGGACCGGAAGTAACCGGAAGTGACCGGAAATAGACCGGAAGTGACCGGAAATAATCCGGAAGTGGTCGGAAGTAACCGGAAGTGACCGGAAATAACCTGAAGTGAACCGGAAATAGACCGGAAGTGTCTGGAAATATTCCGTAAGTGGCCGGAATTGAACCGGAAGTGACCGGAAATAATCCGGAAGTGGCCGGAACTAACCGGAAGTGACCGGAAATAACATGAAGTGGACCGAAAGTGACCGGAAATAGACCGGAAGTGGTCGGAAGTGAACCGGAAGTGAACTGAAAGTAACCGGAAATGAACCGGAAGTAGCCGGAAGTGACCGGAAATATTCCGTAAGTGGCCGGAAGTGACCGGAAATAATCCGGAAGCGGCCGGAACTAACCGGAAGTGACCGGAAATAACCGGAAGTGGACCGGAAGTGACCGTAAATAGGCCGGTAATGGACCGGAAGTGACCGGAATTGAACCGGAAATAACCAGAAGTGAAGTGATTGAGCCAAAAATAAGTTCCAAGCCCGGAAGTAGCCAAATTCTAACCGAATTCGGTCGTGTTACATATCAAAGTAAAGGCTGTAAAGATGTCTGCAAGACTTACTATAGCTCGTGGTTTTCTCAATTATGGTTTTACACAAATCGATTGAAACGTTCAAATCTAGCATTAGTCGGAGAGCTTAGGGACTAACGCCATTCACCTTTAAACGGTCCGACTTCGATCCGGAAGGGACGTTATAGAACCGGAAGTCGTCCGTAATTTCGTTACTTTTTGTTTTAGAGCTTAGGGACTAACGCCATTCACCTTTAAACGGGCCGACCTCGAACCGGAAGTGACGTCATCGAACCGGTAGTTGTCCGTAATTTCGTTATTTTTGTTGTCCCACAGCCTAGGTACTAACGCCAATCAATCCGTTACGACATCATATCCGCTATTGTGCGGCGTAAAACACCAAACAATCAATGACTCTAAGCAGTCGTCCTACATCAGGCGTTTTTCACCCCAGAACTGTATTGTGAAAGTCTCAACCAATGCCTTAACATAAAGAAACATAAGACATCGTTCGTTCTGATGAACATTTTATTATCTTCATGGTGAACATTCTTCAAGTACATCGTTTCCGGTTTTCGTAAGGGTATTCGTCCTGTAAAACCTTATCAAATAACATATAGCGTATTTTGATCGCGTTCGCTAATGCCTCGTCAATCGGTAGGCCAATTACTCCGCGTAAGAAATCCCCCGTTTTCACAATTTCTCGCTGAAGCGGGTCTCCCATTAAATGCATCCAAATAGTGTTGTACTGTCCGTATATAGTCATCAAGGTTTTCTTTATTTCCGGCCTGCGCCGTCGGTATTCCTCCTGCAAACTGCAGCCGTCAACAAACATATGAGTTTGAATAGCTTCCTTCACAATGTCGTCCCATACGTCGGAAACTGAATCAGCCATACCGCTAGCGGGCGTAATGATCCTCGTTAGAAAAACTTTACGGTCATCTTCTAAAGTATTTTCATCCGAGGGATGCCCTCCATAAACGGTTTTGTGTTTATTGAAAACGTGCCGCTTCATGTCATGTCGGCGACTAAAAGTCTTGTTACAAACGTGACAATTGAATCTCATTTTGTTTCACCCACTGTGGAATATACTTTATAGCGCTATTTCAGCGGTCGGTCTAATCCAATGTGAAGGACGCGCCGCCTTTTATACGCTTCTGTCTTGCCTTCAATTCCGACTTAGCCATTTCCACCGCTTGCTGTGCGTTAGATACGGCAATAATCCGCGGCAAATCCGCCTTTTCACGGTTGGGGGAGCTTTCGCGATAATAGGGCTCGACAGTTTTTCTTCGTTTAAAGGCTTGACTTTGTGGCGTACCACTTTTTCTGCGTTCCTGTCTGACCTCCGATCTGGTCATTTCCACCACTTGTGCGGGAGACACCACATCTATCTGCGGTAAATCCGCATGGTCGGTGTCAATTTGCGGCGGATCCATCTTTTCACGGTCTGGAGAGATTTCACGGCAATAGGGTTCCAGAGGGATGAGCGTGTTTCTGCTTCTGAATGCTTGGCCGAGGGGCGAGCCTCTCTTTCTCATTGCACCTTCGTTCATGGGTATTTTACCCTTTTCCATATTGCGGTAAAAACGCACCAATTTATCCACGTTCGACATGTTTAAACGTTACAGACACCGTCTGCGTAAGGAGTGTTGTCGAAGTACGATGATAGCTCGTTATATAAAGCTTTATGATACGCGCCCGCTGAACGCCAGAAGCGACCGTTAACGCAGCTAATTGTGAGTGAATGATAATATTGTTTTACGCTTAAGGCTGCGTTAACGGTCGCTTCTGGCGTTCAGCGGGCGCGTATCATAAAGCTTTATATAACGAGCTATCATCGTACTTCGACAACACTCCTTACGCAGACGGTGTCTGTAACGTTTAAACATGTCGAACGTGGATAAATTGGTGCGTTTGTAGTAGATAGGAAAAGGCCGGTTCGGCGCCACCTATGACGTCATACGAGGAGGAAACATGTTCCGTAATATTCGAATTCCGGGTCAAAGACGTCCCGAGTGGTCGAGGTCAATAACTAGCACATCTCATTAAGATTCAAATCTAAGCTCCCGGCTATTGGTCGCGCTTGACTACACATCTAATTAAAATCCCCCAACAAGAGGAGGCAACAATGGCTTGAACTGTGAGGTCGAGGTCAATAACTAGCACAACTAATTAAAATCTTAGCTCTCGGTCATTGGTCACGGTTCGCCGCATGTCTAATTATAATCTAAACTCGCGGCTACCAATATTAAAGCACATGTGCGCCTATTCTTAAAAAAATATGCTGAATAATACACTCTCAAACTCGGGGACCTGTTCGTCAGATGGACGGAAAAAATATGCTTAGTAATGCAATACTGGTCTAAAGGACCAATTAAACCGACTGACACTGGTGATAGACAATAGATAATAAAGGAATGTATAAATAACCTTGGACTGTATTACCTCAACGTATAGATCATATCGGTAAGTATGTGTGCATCAGTTAGCTGGCGGATATTGTTTCGCGCTCCACTGCACAACTAATTAAAATCTTAGCTCTCGGTTATTGGTCACGGTTCGCCGCATGTCTTATTAAAATCTAAGCTCGCGGCTATCGGTTCACTACGGTACACATGTCATTAAGAGTAGAATCTAAGTTATTTATTAAATTATCTCAGTGGCATTGCATATCAAAAATATACTACGTATAATACTTAAGTCTTAACCACTGGTCATCAACCCAGAAGTCACCGGAAGTTACCCGGAAGTGAACCGGAAGTGACCGGAAGTGAACCGGAAGTGTACCGGAAGTGACTGGAAGTAACCTGAAGTGAACCGGAAGTGACCCGGAAATGACCGGAAATAACCCGGAAGTAACCGGAAGTAACCGGAAGTGACCGGAAATAACCCGGAAGTCACGGGAAGTGGACCGGAAATAACCAGAAGTGTACCGGAAGTGACCGGAAATAGACCGGAAGTGACCGGAAATAATCCGGAAGTGGCCGGAAGTAACCGGAAGTGACCGGAAATAACCTGAAGTGAACCGGAAATAGACCGGAAGTGTCTGGAAATATTCCGTAAGTGGCCGGAATTGAACCGGAAGTGACCGGAAATAATCCGGAAGTGGCCGGAACTAACCGGAAGTGACCGGAAATAACCTGAAGTGGACCTGAAGTGGACCTGAAGTGACCGGAAATAGACCGGAAGTGGTCGGAAGTGAACCGGAAGTGAACCGAAAGTAACCGGAAATGAACCGGAAGTAGCCGGAAGTGACCAGAAATATTCCGTAAGTGGCCGGAAGTGAACCGGAAGTGACCGGAAATAATCCGGAAGCGGCCGGAACTACCCGGAAGTCACCGGAAGTTACCCGGAAGTGAACCGGAAGTGACCGAAAGTGAACCGGAAGTGTACCGGAAGTGACTGGAAGTAACCCGGAAGTCACCGGAAGTGGGCCGGAAGTAACCGGACGTGGACGGGAAATAACCGGAAGTGAACCGGAAGTGACCGGAAATAATCCGGAAGCGGCCGGAACTAACCGGAAGTGACTGGAAGTTACCGGAAGTAACCGGAAATAAACAGGAAGTAACCGGAAGTGAACAGAAAGTAACCGGAAGTAACCGGAAGTGACCGGAAATAATCCGGAAGTGGTCGGAAGTGAACCGGAAGTAACCGGAAGTGAACCGAAAGTAACCGGAAATGAACCGGAAGTAGCCCGAAGTGGCCGGAAATATTCCGTAAATGGCCGGAAGTGAACCGGAAGTGACCGGAAACAATCCGGAAGCGGCCGGAACTAACCCGAAGTGACCGGAAATAACCTGAAGTGGACCGGAAGTGACCGGAAATAGACCGGAAGTGACCGGAAGTGACCGGAATTGAATCGGAAATAACCGGAAGTGAAGTGATTGAGCCAAAAATAAGTTCCAAGCCCGGAAGTAGCCAAATTCTAACCGAATTCGGTCGTGTTACATATCAAAGTAAAGGGTGTAAAGATATCTGCAAGACTTACTATAGCTCGTGGTTTTCTCAATTCTGGTTTTACACAAATCGATTGAAACGTTCAAATCTAGCATTAGTCGGAGAGCTTAGGGACTAACGCCATTCACCTTTAAACGGTCCGACTTCGAACCGGAAGGGACGTTATCGAACCGGTAGTCGTCCGTAATTTCATTATTTTTTGTTTTAGAGCTTAGGGACTAACGCCATTCACCTTTAAACGGCCCGACCTCGAGCCGGAAGTGACGTCATCGAACCGGTAGTTGTCCGTAATTTCGTTATTTTTTGCCCCACAGCCTAGGTACTAACGCCATTCAATCCGTTACGACATCATATCCGCTATTGTGCGGCGTAAAACACCAAACAATTAATGACTCTAAGCAGTCGTCCTACATCAGGCTTTTTTTACCCCAGAACTGCATTGTGAAAGTCTCAACCAATACATTAACATAAAAAAAAAACATAAGACATCGTTCGTTCTGATGAGCATTTTATTATCTTCATGGTGAACATTCTTCAAGTACATCGTTTCCGGTTTTCGTAAGGGTATTCGTCCGGTAAAACCTTATCAAATAACATATAGCGTATTTTGATCGCGTTCGCTAATGCCTCGTCAATCGGTAGGCCAATTACTCCGCGTAAAAAATCCCTAGTTTTCACAATTTCTCGGTGAAGCGGGTCTCCCATTAAATGCATCCAAATAGTGTTGTACTGTCCGTATATAGTCATCAAGGTTTTCTTTATTTCCGGCCTGCGCCGTCGGTATTCCTCCTGCAAACTGCAGCCGTCAACAGACATATGAGTTTGAATAGCTTCCTTCACAATGTCGTCCCATACGTCGGAAACTGTATCAGCCATACCGCTAGCGGGCGTAATGCTCCTCGTTAGAAAAACTTGACGATCATCTTCTAAAGTATTTTCATCCGAGGGATGCCCTCCATAAACGGTCATCTCAGTATTCTGCGAATCGGTTTTGTGTTTATTGAAAACGTGCCGCTTCATGTCATGTCGGCGACTAAAAGTCTTGTTACAAACGTGACAATTGAATCTCATTTTGTTTCACCCACTGTGGAATATAATTTATAGCGCTATTTCAGCGGTCGGTCTAATCCAATGTGAAGGACGCGCCGCCTTTTATACGCTTCTGTCTTGCCTCCAATTCCGACTTAGACATTTCCACCGCTTGCTGTGCGTTAGATACGGCAATAATCCGCGGCAAATCCGCCTTTTCACGGTTGGGGGAGCTTTCGCGATAATAGGGCTCGACAGTTTTTCTTCGTTTAAAGGCTTGACTTTGTGGCGTACCACTTTTTCTGCGTTCCTGTCTGACCTCCGATCTGGTCATTTCCACCACTTGTGCGGGAGACACCACATCTATCTGCGGTAAATCCGCATGGTCGGCGTCAATTTGCGGCGGATCCATCTTTTCACGGTCGGGAGAGCTTTCACGGCAATAGGGTTCCAGAGGGATGAGCGTGTTTCTACTTCTGAATGCTTGGCCGAGGGGCGAGACTCTCTTTCTCATTACACCTTCGTTCATGGGTATTTTACCCTTTTCCATATTGCGGTAAAAACGCACCAATTTATCCACGTTCGACATGTTTAAACGTTACAGACACCGTCTGCGTAAGAGTGTTGTCGAAGTACGATGATAGCTCGTTATATAAAGCTTTATGATACGCGCCCGCTGAACGCCAGAAGCGACCGTTAACGCAGCCTTAAGCGTAAAACAATATTATCATTCACTCACAATTAGCTGCGTTAACGGTCGCTTCTGGCGTTCAGCGGGCGCGTATCATAAAGCTTTATATAACGAGCTATCATCGTACTTCGACAACACTCTTACGCAGACGGGGTCTGTAACGTTTAAACATGTCGAACGTGGATAAATTGGTGCGTTTTTACCGCAATATGGAAAAGGGTAAAATACCCATGAACGAAGGTGTAATGAGAAAGAGAGGCTCGCCCCTCGGCCAAGCATTCAGAAGTAGAAACACGCTCATCCCTCTGGAACCCTATTGCCGTGAAAGCTCTCCCGACCGTGAAAAGATGGATCCGCCGCAAATTGACGCCGACCATGCGGATTTACCGCAGATAGATGTGGTGTCTCCCGCACAAGTGGTGGAAATGACCAGATCGGAGGTCAGACAGGAACGCAGAAAAAGTGGTACGCCACAAAGTCAAGCCTTTAAACGAAGAAAAACTGTCGAGCCCTATTATCGCGAAAGCTCCCCCAACCGTGAAAAGGCGGATTTGCCGCGGATTATTGCCGTATCTAACGCACAGCAAGCGGTGGAAATGGCTAAGTCGGAATTGAAGGCAAGACAGAAGCGTATAAAAGGCGGCGCGTCCTTCACATTGGATTAGACCGACCGCTGAAATAGCGCTATAAATTATATTCCACAGTGGGTGAAACAAAATGAGATTCAATTGTCACGTTTGTAACAAGACTTTTAGTCGCCGACATGACATGAAGCGGCACGTTTTCAATAAACACAAAACCGATTCGCAGAATACTGAGATGACCGTTTATGGAGGGCATCCCTCGGATGAAAATACTTTAGAAGATGATCGTCAAGTTTTTCTAACGAGGAGCATTACGCCCGCTAGCGGTATGGCTGATACAGTTTCCGACGTATGGGACGACATTGTGAAGGAAGCTATTCAAACTCATATGTCTGTTGACGGCTGCAGTTTGCAGGAGGAATACCGACGGCGCAGGCCGGAAATAAAGAAAACCTTGATGACTATATACGGACAGTACAACACTATTTGGATGCATTTAATGGGAGACCCGCTTCACCGAGAAATTGTGAAAACTAGGGATTTTTTACGCGGAGTAATTGGCCTACCGATTGACGAGGCATTAGCGAACGCGATCAAAATACGCTATATGTTATTTGATAAGGTTTTACCGGACGAATACCCTTACGAAAACCGGAAACGATGTACTTGAAGAATGTTCACCATGAAGATAATAAAATGCTCATCAGAACGAACGATGTCTTATGTTTTTTTTTTATGTTAATGTATTGGTTGAGACTTTCACAATGCAGTTCTGGGGTAAAAAAAGCCTGATGTAGGACGACTGCTTAGAGTCATTAATTGTTTGGTGTTTTACGCCGCACAATAGCGGATATGATGTCGTAACGGATTGAATGGCGTTAGTACCTAGGCTATGGGGCAAAAAATAACGAAATTACGGACAACTACCGGTTCGATGACGTCACTTCCGGCTCGAGGTCGGGCCGTTTAAAGGTGAATGGCGTTAGTCCCTAAGCTCTAAAACAAAAAATAACGAAATTACGGACGACTACCGGTTCGATAACGTCCCTTCCGGTTCGAAGTCGGACCGTTTAAAGGTGAATGGCGTTAGTCCCTAAGCTCTCCGACTAATGCTAGATTTGAACGTTTCAATCGATTTGTGTAAAACCAGAATTGAGAAAACCACGAGCTATAGTAAGTCTTGCAGATATCTTTACACCCTTTACTTTGATATGTAACACGACCGAATTCGGTTAGAATTTGGCTACTTCCGGGCTTGGAACTTATTTTTGGCTCAATCACTTCACTTCCGGTTATTTCCGATTCAATTCCGGTCACTTCCGGTCACTTCCGGTCTATTTCCGGTCACTTCCGGTCCACTTCAGGTTATTTCCGGTCACTTCGGGTTAGTTCCGGCCGCTTCCGGATTGTTTCCGGTCACTTCCGGTTCACTTCCGGCCATTTACGGAATATTTCCGGCCACTTCGGGCTACTTCCGGTTCATTTCCGGTTACTTTCGGTTCACTTCCGGTTACTTCCGGTTCACTTCCGACCACTTCCGGATTATTTCCGGTCACTTCCGGTTACTTCCGGTTACTTTCTGTTCACTTCCGGTTACTTCCTGTTTATTTCCGGTTACTTCCGGTAACTTCCAGTCACTTCCGGTTAGTTCCGGCCGCTTCCGGATTATTTCCGGTCACTTCCGGTTCACTTCCGGTTATTTCCCGTCCACGTCCGGTTACTTCCGGCCCACTTCCGGTGACTTCCGGGTTACTTCCAGTCACTTCCGGTACACTTCCGGTTCACTTTCGGTCACTTCCGGTTCACTTCCGGGTAACTTCCGGTGACTTCCGGGTAGTTCCGGCCGCTTCCGGATTATTTCCGGTCACTTCCGGTTCACTTCCGGCCACTTACGGAATATTTCTGGTCACTTCCGGCTACTTCCGGTTCATTTCCGGTTACTTTCGGTTCACTTCCGGTTCACTTCCGACCACTTCCGGTCTATTTCCGGTCACTTCCGGTCCACTTCAGGTTATTTCCGGTCACTTCCGGTTAGTTCCGGCCGCTTCCGGATTATTTCCGGTCACTTCCGGTTCAATTCCGGCCACTTACGGAATATTTCCAGACACTTCCGGTCTATTTCCGGTTCACTTCAGGTTATTTCCGGTCACTTCCGGTTACTTCCGGCCACTTCCGGATTATTTCCGGTCACTTCCGGTCTATTTCCGGTCACTTCCGGTACACTTCTGGTTATTTCCGGTCCACTTCCCGTGACTTCCGCGTTATTTCCGGTCACTTCCGGTTACTTCCGGTTACTTCCGGGTTATTTCCGGTCATTTCCGGGTCACTTCCGGTTCACTTCAGGTTACTTCCAGTCACTTCCGGTACACTTCCGGTTCACTTCCGGTCACTTCCGGGTAACTTCCGGGTAACTTCCGGTGACTTCTGGGTTGATGACCAGTGGTTAAGGGTACGTTCACACTATACAGCGAATTCGGATTGAGGTCCGAACCGGATTTCGGACAGGTCAGCGTATTCGGTGTGTTGTGTTCACACTGCAACGAATAATCGGCCGATTCTATCAAGTCAGTTCATATCCACACAACAACAACACAACTCAACAACAGTTGAGAGCGGTTTGGAAGATGAGATTCGTTTGCTTGAATTTTTTAGGAAACGAGACAACTGTTGTCATAATCCTTCAGAAATCATGCGAAAATGTATTTAACTCCATCTCTACACGAAACCGCTCGATAGTTTCATCTCCAAACCACTATGTAGGTCACTGTATTTTTGATTGCCATGTTTTTCACAGGTCGATTCCGATTGGCCAAAGAGGAAAATCGTGGACGAATTTGATACCGGACCGAATAAAATGGCTCTGTGAGCCATTTATATTCGTGCTTTCCGAATCCGGTGTCCGTAGCGAATTCGGATCAAGCTAGTGTGAACAAATGTACTGATAAATATTGAAGCCATTTTAGTACGGAAATCGTTTCGGACCCCGAACCGAATTCGGGGTATAGTGTGAACGTACCTTAAGACTTAAGTATTATACGTAGTATATTTTTGATATGCAATGCCACTGAGATAATTTAATAAATAACTTAGATTCTACTCTTAATGACATGTGTACCGTAGTGAACCGATAGCCGCGAGCTTAGATTTTAATAAGACATGCGGCGAACCGTGACCAATAACCGAGAGCTAAGATTTTAATTAGTTGTGCAGTGGAGCGCGAAACAATATCCGCCAGCTAACTGATGCACACATACTTACCGATATGATCTATACGTTGAGGTAATACAGTCCAAGGTTATTTATACATTCCTTTATTATCTATTGTCTATCACCAGTGTCAGTCGGTTTAATTGGTCCTTTAGACCAGTATTGCATTACTAAGCATATTTTTTCCGTCCATCTGACGAACAGGTCCCCGAGTTTGGGAGTGTATTATTCAGCATATTTTTTTAAGAATAGGCGCACATGTGCTTTAATATTGGTAGCCGCGAGTTTAGATTATAATTAGACATGCGGCGAACCGTGACCAATGACCGAGAGCTAAGATTTTAATTAGTTGTGCTAGTTATTGACCTCGACCTCACAGTTCAAGCCATTGTTGCCTCCTCTTGTTGGGGGATTTTAATTAGATGTGTAGTCAAGCGCGACCAATAGCCGGGAGCTTAGATTTGAATCTTAATGAGATGTGCTAGTTATTGACCTCGACCACTCGGGACGTCTTTGACCCGGAATTCGAATATTACGGAACATGTTTCCTCCTCGTATGACGTCATAGGTGGCGCCGAACCGGCCTTTTCCTATCTACTTGGAGACAAGTTTCTAATTGTGTTAAAAAGAGCAGTGTTATATTGATGGCTCTCGAACAGGGGACAAGTGACAGCATAACGGTCATTTCCAAAGAAGGAATAAGTTAAAGTGTACTAGCTGATCCTGAACAAAACATCCCGAATTGTGTATTTTATCGCAGGGGTTGATGTTGAAGGTGACGAGTATGAAGGTACTTTTCTTCAGCGAGAATTTAGACGTATGCAGAGAGCCTTAACGTTTATCATAAATCAGAATGATTCGGCTTCTTTTTCCTTTCAATGATGTTAAACTCCCAGTCGCCCGGACGGCTTTCAGAGAAACTTCAGGAAATTTTCCTTGAGACTTTTCTGGATGGCATTTCCATACGTCTCTGATTTTTGTTTTGACGGGAATATTTCAAATTTATCCCTTACTCGATTTTTTCTAATTGAAATTTTAATTCAAATAATAAACCTGAACCCAAAATGTACGCTTCATTTAGAGTTGTTTTCGTATTAAAATCTCAACACGAGGACATTTGATACCACTTCTCTGATCAGGGCCGGGGGTTTCCCCAGGGCAATAAGCAGCTTTCCTCCCTCTGACAACACCGTCATATATAACTGAAATAACCATGAGCGCGGCCTTAAACATCAGTCAATCAATTTATATGAAACGACTTGTCTATAAAATATCATATACAAACTCTATAAGGTTTTTATCAGTGTGGTCGGTTCTGAAAATAAAATTAGATATGCAATATACAAACTGGCCGTTTTCGCCCACTTTCCCCCCTACTCGACACTTTCACATATGCAAACCTGGCTCGAACACACATATTGTTTTCTATAGACTTAGTACGATACTAAACCGCAACGTTTCGATAAGACGTCTGTGTTGGACTCAGAGGCTATCAGATTCTTCCGACCAAAAGCTATTAAATGAGTTCTATATTATTTAAACAAATGAAATCTCCATTAAATCTACAGCCTAGGGTACGTCTTGATCTAAACTTACATATAAGTTCACCGATATAGTTTTAATTGAACAGCTTATTTTTAAAGGTGAACCTGTGGAATTCACATTTTGGTCATCGTCCCTGTTCGGAAAGACTCGGAATTGGTTCATGTCCGTTTTGAAGGAGGTGATAATTGGCTCTACCTTTTGTCCGGTGATGTGTCCACCAAGTTGGGAGTGGTTTAAACAAACATGTATGTCAGTGTTGGGCCTTTTTCAAGACGAAGAAGATGCTCGGATTTGCAGGTTTGGCAAGTATCAGTTTTACCAAACTAACGCCATATTTGTATATATATTGTATTGTGACCATAGCCATATTTGTATGTCCATTGTATTCTGACCAAAGCCATATTTGTATGTGCATTGGATTCTGACAAAAGCCACATTTGTAAGGCCATTGTAGTCTGACAAAACCCATATTTGTAAGTCCATTGTATTCCGACCAAAGCCATATTTGTATGTCCATTGTATTCTGACCAAAGCCATATTTGTATGTGCATTGGATTCTGACAAAAGCCACATTTGTAAGGCCATTGTATTCTGACAAAAGCCATATTTGTAAGTCCATTGTATTCCGACCAAAGCCATATTTGTATGTTCATTGTATTCTGACAAAAGCCATATTTGTATGTGCAATGTATTCTGACCAAAGCCATATTTGTATGTCCATTGTATTCTGACAAAAGCCATATTTGTATGTGCAATGTATTCTGACCAAAGCCATATTTGTATGTCCATTGTATTCTGACCATAGCCATATTCACATATACATTGTATTCAGACAATAGCCATATTCACATATACATTGTATTCTGACAATAGCCATATTCACATATACATTGTATTCTGACCAAAGTCATATTTGTATGTTCATTGTATTTTGACCAAAGCCATATTTTCATGATCATTGTATTCTGACGACAGCCATATTTCCATGATCATTGTATTCTGACCAGAGCCATATTCACATATACATTGTATTCTGACCACAGCCACATTTCCATGATCATTGTATTCTGACCACAGCCATATTCACATATACATTGTATTCGGACCACAGCCATATTCTCATATACATTGTATTCCGACCACAGCCATATTCACATATACATTGCATTCTGACCATAGCCATATTCACATATACATTGCATTCTGACCATAGCCATATTCACATATACATTGTATTCGGACCATAGCCATATTCACATACACATTGAATTCTGACCATAGCCATATTTGCATATTCATTGTATTCTGACCAAAGCCATATTTGTATGTGCATTGGATTCTGACCAAAGCCATATTTTCATGATCATTGTATTCTGACCACAGCCATATTCATATATACCTTACATTCTAACCACAACCATATTCACATATACATTGCATTCTGACCACAGCCATACATTGTATTCGGACCATAGCCATATTTACATATACATTGTACTCGGACCATAGCTATATTCATATATACATTGTATTCTGACCATACCCGTATTCACATATACATTGTATTCTGACCATAGCCGTATTTATATACACATTGTATTCGGACCATAGCCATATTTATATATACATTGTATTCTGACCGTAGCCGTATTTATATACACATTGTATTCTGACCATAGCTATATTCACATATACATTGTATTGTGACCATAGCCATATTCACATATACATTGAATTCGGACCATAGCCATATTTGCATGTTCATTGTATTCTGACAAAAGCCATATTTGTATGTCCATTGTATTCTGGAAAAAGCCATATTTGTATGTGCATTGGATTCTGACCAAAGCCATATTTTCATGATCATTGTATTCTGACCATAGCCGTATTTATATACACATTGTATTCTGACCATAGCCATATTCATATATACATTGTATTCGGACCATAGCCATATTCATATATACATTGTATTCTGACCATACCCGTATTCACATATACATTGTATTCTGACCATAGCCGTATTTATATACACATTGTATTCTGACCATAGCTATATTCACATATACATTGTATTGTGACCATAGCCATATTCATATATACATTGTATTGTGACCATAGCCATATTCATATATACATTGTATTCTGACCATAGCCGTATTCACATATACATTGTATTCTGACCATAGCCATACTTACTTAGTGGTGTTTGTCTTAATCATTTCCCATTCGTACACACGTTTAAAGAGATGGTTGGTTAGTTGTTTGAGCTTATTGGCGCGTCCATTACGTTTAAGGAGAGTTTCAAACATTTTACATATTTTTGCATGTTCATTGTTTTCTGCCATTAGCCTTATTTGCATGTTGTTTTTTTGTTGCCAAAGTAATATTCATTAATATTCTACCTTTAAAGTTTTGTAACATATCAAAAATTTTCTTTTGCAGGCAAAATTATAGAAGAAGAACCGACTTCACATATGGGTATGTTTATGGGTTTTTTCATACATTTTACTAAAAACATTTTGCTAAAATGCTTTTTGTCGAATCTTTAAAAGAGCAACGGGCTGAAAATAATTTAAAAAAAAACGTACCAAAAGACTTCATACATCTGACTTTGCGAAGTTCTATAAACTGAGTTAACGTATTCTATGAAACATTTTAAAAGCTTATGACACTGTTCACAGCTTTACCGCATGTGTGTTCGGTGGCTCACTCGATAGAACGACAGTTCTACACATTCCTTCCGTCGCTGGTTCAGATTCCACTCAGTCCAACGAAAACAATCGTTAATTTGGCTGAAGGTTCTTGCACTTAATTGTTTTATAATAAGTGAAACAATCTTGAATGTGGGATAAAATATTTATCAGTCAATAAATTTAAGAAAGTTACTCTAAGCGACCCAAATACAAAACTACTCCCTTCTTGTGTCGTTTCCAATTTTTCGAGTTTATGCATCATTAAATTTATGTATTTCAGAGAAACAACCTGATCTGAAGCGACCCGGAGTAGTTTTCCAAGAAAGAGGTTAAGTATTGTCCCCTTAATACGCTCTCCTATTTTGAAATATATTTTCTATGTTTTGGATTCAGTTTGAAACATGACATACGTATTAATTGAAACGGCCTCCCAGGTGTTTCTTTTCAGAGTAGAGATGGTTTTACAGTGCCATGAATGTCATCACTTTAACAGAGATTTTGTTGTATCTCTAAAAACGGACCAGTCATGTCACCATGCAATGGTCCTTCGTCTGACCGAAGAAAAGGAAATTCTGGAGTGGTGTTTAATATAATTTATATCTGAACCAATCCGTTGTAAAAACAACATTGTAGACAAGCCCTGAATAAAGATCGATATTCGGGGTTATATCAGTTGTCTTCAAAGAACAAAATTGACAAATCAGTCAGTGGCCGAAGTCATCCATAAGACACGATAAAATTAGTGTGTTTTTATTACGTTCAACTCGACACAGGTTACGTGTCTCCATCGCCCACAGTACGGGACAGAGGAGCATTGCAAAACTGTCAGTGTGTTGGGAGGGGAGTACTCTTACGTTAATACATTCTCCCAGTGTGTGTTCTTTTAGGAATTTTAATGAAACGAGAAGTGAGAGAAAGTGGCAGTAACGAGGTATAAGACACTGGATTAGACTTGCATAAAGAAAGAAATAGCATAAAAACCCATGCTATTTTAGATTAAGATTCTTCTTGGATACACAAACTTGAAATATTTTATGAAATTAGATCAACTGGTTTCCAGAGTAAGAATTAAACAACTAAAGTTAGTATAAAGCCATTGGAAGATGGCTTTTTGGACTGATTGATTGATTGATTGATTGATCGGAGTTTTACGCCGTACTCACGAGGACTTTTGGAGAATCAATACGCCCCATGACGAGCAAACGATTATAATTTCCGACTTTCATTTGTTTTTTAAGCCGCTATGGATGGATTCTGGTTATTTTTAAATCGCACGATTTTGGGTAGCCCTCTGACTGGGAATCGAACCTGTATCACAGAGTACTGTAAGGCAGTAAGAAACCCACCATTTAGTGCTGGGGGAAAGATCCCATATATACATAAATATAGCTCGAAGAAATAGCCAAATATTTCAGTTATTGAATTTGTTCAGTTTATGTGAAGGGCCTTTTTCTCTGTTTATTTCAGTCACACGTTTGGTGGAACGCGGGAAGTATGTCATATCGGATGATATGTTTGTAACAGTGGCGTATTTACCTTCAATGTGTTCTAGACAATGTGGCCGAACTCCGGACTGTGTTGTCTTCAATTATAACCAAGATGAGAAATCATGTAGGGGGTTTTCAAGTAAGAGCGTTTATGAAACGCTTGAAAATAAAGCTGGATGGGAGGTATGGGAATTAGCCTAAAAGGCAATAATCTAAGTTTACTTCTTGCTTTTTTCACTTCACAATGATGCCTATTTACTAAACTACGAAAGATACAGTGTAGAAAGTGTTGAGTTAAAGGCATTGTACAAATGATACACCAACATTTTACTAAACAATTATTTTATAGTAAAACCTTGAAATGTCTCTTCAGTTTCTTTTGATTTATTGATTGATTCTTTTGATTGATTGGAGTTTTACACAACACTCAAGATTGTTTTATTTATTTGTATGACGAAAAGAACCCAAAAACCCAGCTGCGTCTGTAAGACGATTGAATGATTGATTGATTGTTTAGTGCCGCGCTCAAGATTATTTCACTTATATGGCGGCATTGCCAGTTTTTTATTGTGCATTTGTGCATTTGTGAAGAGTCTGTTGTTTAAATAACTTCTTTAGCGTACAACGTGGCGCAAAGCTCTTATTTTATACTTTTTGACAAAAATGAAAAAAAAATTCTCTGTATGAGGTAATGTTTGCAGTGCTAGCCTTTCCTTTTGATTGATTGATTGATTGTTTGGTGTTTTACGCCGCGCTCAAGATTATTTCACTTATATGGCGGCGTTGCCAGTTTTATTGTAGAAGGAAACCGGGTTCTATGCCCGGAGGAAACCCACGACCATCTGGTGGTAACTGGCAACCATCCCACATAAGTCGTTCGAGTGAAAACCCAGTCAGAAAATTTTCCAATTTATTGGGACTGAGTGGCGATGGAATGAATGATAACTGATGAACTACGTATAGTCTGGTATTTGGGGTAGAATAAGTTCCCGCCAATATCGAGTGCGGATTCAGATAAGGTCGGTCAACTGCTGATCACTTGGTGCGGTTTGAGACGTTTATTAGGCTGCGTTTCCACCAAGTTTCACGTGTCACGTGAAATGTCACCTGACACGTGACAAGACATAGAAACATATGATTTTGGTAGGAACCGTTTCCATCAATGTCACTTTTCACGTTTCACATTTCACGCGTGAAATAACACGTTTTTGAAGAATGAACATGTTCATTCTTTTTACCCGTGTCACGTTTCACGTCTGTCCGATCTGGGGTTTCCCCTTGGTTTTACACAACTTTTACTTTCCCTTTTGGTAACTCCCCGTGTTCGTATTGAATTTAAAAGAGCCTGTGTAATTGAAGAATAATTCTCTGTCTGGATTGTCCATGAAACAGCGAAACGTTCTGGTAAATTCGCCCCTTTCTGGACGCAATTAGTAATGGTCCCTGTACCATATTGAGGGCCTGTTGCAGACATAGAGCAAGAATTTCCCCGTCACTCATGGCGAACACCATCCTCGGATACCCAGGGTTAAATTCTCAACAAGCCCACTTTTTACCCGGCAAGTTCGTCATGTAAGACAACTTCAAAACAGTATATATATGTATATATATATGATCGGCATTATATATATAGGCCTATAGATATATCTTTACGATATCAACTGACTCTCACCCATATGTATGTACGTATATGATATGTCAAATTGTTTGTGTTCTACTGTACATTGTATATGTTCAAATAAATATATATCTAAGTATATAACGCTTATAAGTGGTATCGTTTACTGTGTATCATTTGCTCGTTACTATATATATATACCCATCTTCGAATCCCCGGTCCCCATTATCCCCACTAAAGTTTTTCTGCTACCCTGTTTATATGTCTGGAATATTTTACTTATTGATGTTTTTAAATAATGTGTATCTATACATCTGACTCCGCGTCCCCAGTCCCCGTTATCCCCACAAAAATTAGTGTGTTCGTTTCTATAGTGAGTCCACTTAAATCAAATAACGCTACATGTACATGCATATATTATTTCACTGTATATATTAAATTCGCGTCCCCAGTCCCCGGTATCCCCACAGACGCTGTGTTCGTGTTAATAGTGTGTCTACTCGAAATTAAAGCTACATAGGCCTATATATATGCACGTATTAGTATATATTATAAATTCGCGTCCCCAGTCCCCGGTATCCCCACATACGCTTTCTCCTACATGTTCTGTCTATTCTCCAGTGTTGTATCACAGAGAGTAAATTGACAAGAGTGGTCACTTCCTCCAATCAGCATTGCCGGCATGTTCTTCTGGCCCCCTAGCGGAAGGGTGTTCCAACTGTACATGATTCGATCAGGGCGCCCCCTACAGGAAGGAGGTTCCTAATTGAATCGTGTCAGTTCAAATTTAACATGGCGCGCACGAAGTGACCACTCTTGTCAATCTTCTCTCTTTGGTTGTATGTCAGAATGTTTGCGGCTGTATGCATAGGGGCCTACAGTTGGAAGCTATTTAGTCATATCCAATAAGAAACTATCCCCAATATATTTGCAAGTTCACTGTGAAAGTTAGATAACTGTAAACTCGTATCATTATGAATAATTTGTAATTATCTATTACACTGGTAAAATAGCTTTGAATTTTTTGTTCGTTGACATTTTTTAATTGATAACAACAGTTCAGCAACCAACTTTCCGTTTATCAGAAACATCAGAACTTCTGACAACTTTCAATTATTTTATATTTTTTGGCCAAAAGACATCCCCCCCCCCCCACAAAAAAAAAACGTTTTATCTAAAATTTCCTAACGAAGCCTAAAAGAATATTCCCCATAAAAAGATAAACTTAATACAAAAAAACGGATCATTTAGGAGCTTTTCGATTTCACATCAAATTTTCATAATAAATGCACATTCAAAGAAAAGGTGTTTGATATAATCCATTCTTCCACACGAGTTCCTCTCACAATAAAACAGGCAACGCCGCCATATAAGTGAAATAATCTTGAGCGCGGCGTAAAACACCAAACAATCAATCAATCCGCATGAGTTACATATTTTTTCGGGGGGGGGGGGAGAAAATGTCAATAGGCATCTTCGAATAAAAGGCATAATGTTATAAAAAGTTCTGATGCTTTGAGAGCAATGTAGAGTTCATAACTTATTCTTCAACACAAAAATACATGTACAAGATTGCTTTTATCTGCATTCGAAGACAGTCACGTTATTCTGATTTGATTCTTTAACCGTTTCTGGGCATGTTATTAACATCAGTATTTTTTTTTTCATTCTGGTATGTTCACCTGAGGGACTGCTAACGGTGTGAATCTGTTCAAGCGATTTAAAGAATCAAAGCCAAAGTAAAGTCGCAAATACGACAAAAAATGTTTTCTACGGGATTGAAATGATACACGATTTCGAATATCGCTGTAGGCCTACGGGTACGTTATATTGCGTTGGTCATTTTTAAAGTCATCCTCTGCTAGGATTAAATGTAATTTCAAGGAAATTCCAGGCATTTGGGATACCCTTTGTTTTATCTCGAAGTCTCGCTTCTCGGCATCGCGGTCTGGTTTCGAAAAAGACAATTTACCACGGCAACAATGATTTACTGCGGCATTTTTTTTTATTTTTGTATCGCAGTTATCACGTGCGTTTCTCGCGGTCGATCGATCTCGCAGTATTACGATGGTTTTTGAAATGCGAGATCACTGGATGGCCTCTATCGGTGTAGACAGTATGCACGCATAATCACCCTGGTGGCTATTAAAGCTTTCATGAATCACAAAGTTATAAATGCAAATCATGGCCTGTAATTTATTTGCTGTTTTTATCCACACTTTTAATTATTTCACTTTTGTGAAGGGGTTTTCAGGGTCCTAAGGTCTCGCATATAATCATGATTTTGATCATCTATTATTCTTAATCTCATAAGACGTTTCGATTGTGATTATCAAAATCCATTTTTCTCTTACATACGCTCATTTTCGCAGGCCTTTCGATTACAGAAACATAACAAATTTAAAAGAGACATTAGGCGAGGGTTTAATTTCCGGATTTTGCTTTCCTTAATTCTTAAAAAATAACAGTGAAGTCGTTATGTTCCCCAGCTTTAAGTGAAGCATTGTGGCGCATTAAAGCATGGAGAAGGGGGTGACTATTCCGAAGCTCTGGAGTTCATGATTGTCCGAGAAGCGTTCTGAGGGTGTTCTGCAACTAAAAATGCTAATAATTTCCGAATTTTGCTTTCCTTAATTCTTAAAAAATAACAGTAAAGTCGTTATGTTCCCCAGTGTTAGGTGAAACATTGTGACGCTTTAAAGCACGGAGAAGGGGGAGGGGGGTTACTATTCCAACGCATTAGGTGAGGGTCCAGGGGCCGCCTAGGCCCCGGAAGCTCTGGAGTTCTTGATTCCCCGATAAGCGTTCTGAGGGTGTTCTGCAAAAAAAAAATGCTAATAATTTCCGGATTTTGCTTTCCTTAATTCTTAAAAAATAACAGTAAAGTCGTTATGTTCCCCAGTTTTAAGTGAAGCATTTTGACGCTTTAAAGCATGAGAAAACGAAAGCGGAGAGAGCGGAAGTAATCTGCAGGCATGTGTATTGTGTCAGTAATATAATGAACCGATCACATCGAACAGATTACCTTCCCATCACTGACAACTAGGAGCCGTCATATTATTCAGACGTATAATTCAGAAGTATTTTAGTGCTTCTAGTCTTCAGCCTGTAGGATAAAGTATTATTTTGAACTATAACTTTGGCTTAGAATAAATGAATGGTCGTCCCGGTTATTTAAATTTTGTTTACTTTTCGAACACTATTTTGGCCCCCCCCCCCCTTTCTTCTTAGCAAAACAAGTAGAGAAAAAATAAAAGAAGAGAAAAAAAGAAGAGAGAAAAAAAAGGTAGGGAGAGGAGAAAGGACCAAAACGTATCATTATATATGCAATCAAATGCAAGGCCTGCCAGTTCCATGTCATCTTTAGTTTGCCGGTAACCACTAACCACGGTAACTATGGTGATATGTTTCCTTTTGAACATTTTGAACAGGAATATGGCACTCAAGAATAGAGAACAAAACTATATACACCGTTTTTTGTTTAGACACATCTTCGGCCATGAAGAGCCATAGGGCTTCCTCAAATATGGCGGATCGTCGATCATTTATATACAAGATTTCTCTGAGAAAGTGTTTTCAGTACTGCAACTGTTACTTTCAAGAAAGTATAACGAAAGTCATGGACAGTGTTTTGCTTGATGATTGTAAGAGCCTAGGTGGCCCGTGGACCCACGTCTGTATATAGGCCTACTGGGTTTCTGTAGTCTGCCACTTTCCCACTTTCAATAAAGAAAACTATCCACGGGAGGTTTTATGTAGCACAAGTATTTAGTTTTCCCATATAATTGCCCAAATCAATATAAAACAAATCGCGGGCGCTTCTCCAGAAATTATTTACTTGCAGAACAGCCTCAGAACGTTTCTCAGGCAATCTAGAACCCCTGATTTTCCGGGGCCTAAGCGGCCCCTTGGTCCTCACCTGATGTGTTGGTATAGTAATCCCCTCCCCCATGCTTCAAAAACGTTACAAGTCTTCATCTATAACTTTGGAACATGACGATTTTACTGCTATTTTTTAAGAATTAAGGAGAGGAAAATCCGGAAATTGTTAGTATTTTAAGTTGCAGAACACCCTCAGAATGCTTCTCAGGCAATCTAGCTTTCCCTGCGCTTCCGGGGCCCAGGCGGCCCCTGGACCCTCGCCTAATGCGTTGGAATAGTAACCCCCTTTTCCATGCTTTAAAGCGTCAAAATGCTTCACTTAAAACTGGGGAACATAACGACTTTACTGTTATTTTTTAAGAATTAAGGAAAGCAAAATCCGGAAATTATTAGCATTTTTTTTTTGCAGAACACCCTCAGAACGCTTATCGGGGAATCAAGAACTCCAGAGCTTCCGGGGCCTAGGCGGCCCCTGGACCCTCACCTAATGCGTTGGAATAGTAACCCCCTCCCCCTTCTCCGTGCTTTAAAGCGTCACAATGTTTCACCTAACACTGTGGAACATAACGACTTTACTGTTATTTTTTAAGAATTAAGGAAAGCAAAATTCGGAAATTATTAGCATTTTTAGTTGCAGAACACCCTCAGAACGCTTCTCGGACAATCATGAACTCCAGAGCTTCGGAATAGTCACACCCTTCTCCATGCTTTAATGCGCCACAATGCTTCACTTAAAGCTGGGGAACATAACGACTTCACTGTTATTTTTTAAAGGCACACTTGCCGCCGTAGCCTGTTTAAATTTGCTAAGAAAACCAATTTACATGAGCTTACTACGACTAATACCACTAAACTTAAACATAGGACACATAAAACATGTCTAGTTAGCTTTAGACTGTAAAAATGGGGTGAAAAACAAACGAAGAAGCGAAGCCTGATTACAACAACAACGATCAGTGTCGGTCAACTTTCGTGTTGGATTACCCTCCTTTCAGGCCATTGTATCTGTGGTTTACACTCAAACAATAATCAGCAGGCTTTTCCAGTCGCTGTTAACCGATCGTCAGTCTGTATTTCTCAGATAAATAGGCCTACGTAAAATTACACTGTGCCGTTAGTTCACTCACTCGACTGAAACATAAAATCGCCAATAGGGGGGCAGATCGGTTTGTTTACGTTCCGGGTACGTAACAATTCAAATTTTCAAATTCAAATTAAAAATACAAAGTGACGTCCAAACTTTTAAATTTGGGTAAAAATAGAAAGTTCCTAACTTATATCGTCTGGGAAAAATACAGAATACGGTCTTTCTTTTTTAATGTAAACAATATTCCTGATTTTCGCGGCAAGTGTGCCTTTAAGAATTAAGGAAAGCAAAATCCGGAAATTAAACCCTCGCCTAATGTCTCTTTTAAATTTGTTATGTTTCTGTAATCGAAAGGCCTGCGAAAATGAGCGTATGTAAGAGAAAAATGGATTTTGATAATCACAATCGAAACGTCTTATGAGATTAAGAATAATAGATGATCAAAATCATGATTATATGCGAGACCTTAGGACCCTGGAAACCCCTTCACAAAAGTGAAATAATTAAAAGTGTGGATAAAAACAGCAAATAAATTACAGGCCATGATTTGCATTTATAACTTTGTGATTCATGAAAGCTTTAATAGCCACCAGGGTGATTATGCGTGCATACTGTCTACACCGATAGAGGCCATCCAGTGATCTCGCATTTCAAAAACCATCGTAATACTGCGAGATCGATCGACCGCGAGAAACGCACGTGATAACTGCGATACAAAAATAAAAAAAAATGCCGCAGTAAATCATTGTTGCCGTGGTAAATTGTCTTTTTCGAAACCAGACCGCGATGCCGAGAAGCGAGACTTCGAGATAAAACAAAGGGTATCCCAAATGCCTGGAATTTCCTTGAAATTACATTTAATCCTAGCAGAGGATGACTTTAAAAATGACCAACGCAATATAACGTACCCGTAGGCCTACAGCGATATTCGAAATCGTGTATCATTTCAATCCCGTAGAAAACATTTTTTGTCGTATTTGCGACTTTTCTTTGGCTTTGATTCTTTAAATCGCTTGAACAGATCCACACCGTTAGCAGTCCCTCAGGTGAACATACCAGAATGAAAAAAAAAATACTGATGTTAATAACATGCCCAGAAACGGTTAAAGAATCAAATCAGAATAACGTGACTGTCTTCGAATGCAGATAAAAGCAATCTTGTACATGTATTTTTGTGTTGAAGAATAAGTTATGAACTCTACATTGCTCTCAAAGCATCAGAACTTTTTATAACATTATGCCTTTTATTCGAAGATGCCTATTGACATTTTCTCCCCCCCCCCCCGAAAAAATATGTAACTCATGCGGATTGATTGATTGTTTGGTGTTTTACGCCGCGCTCAAGACACCTTTTCTTTGAATGTGCATTTATTATGAAAATTTGATGTGAAATCGAAAAGCTCCTAAATGATCGGGTTTTTTGTATTAAGTTTATCTTTTTATGGGGAATATTCTTTTAGGCTTCGTGAGGAAATTTTAGATAAAACGTTTTTTTTTTGTGTGTGTGGGGGGGGGGGGGATGTCTTTTGGCCAAAAAATATAAAATAATTGAAAGTTGTCAGAAGTTCTGATGTTTCTGATAAACGGAAAGTTGGTTGCTGAACTGTTGTTATCAATTAAAAAATGTCAACGAACAAAAAATTCAAAGCTATTTTACCAGTGTAATAGATAATTACAAATTATTCATAATGATACGAGTTTACAGTTATCTAACTTTCACAGTGAACTTGCAAATATATTGGGGATAGTTTCTTATTGGATATGACTAAATAGCTTCCAACTGTAGGCCCCTATGCATACAGCCGCAAACATTCTGACATACAACCAAAGAGAGAAGATTGACAAGAGTGGTCACTTCGTGCGCGCCATGTTAAATTTGAACTGACACGATTCAATTAGGAACCTCCTTCCTGTAGGGGGCGCCCTGATCGAATCATGTACAGTTGGAACACCCTTCCGCTAGGGGGCCAGAAGAACATGCCGGCCATGCTGATTGGAGGAAGTGACCACTCTTGTCAATTTACTCTCTGTGATACAACACTGGAGAATAGACAGAACATGTAGGAGAAAGCGTATGTGGGGATACCGGGGACTGGGGACGCGAATTTATAATATATACTAATACGTGCATATATATAGGCCTATGTAGCTTTAATTTCGAGTAGACACACTATTAACACGAACACAGCGTCTGTGGGGATACCGGGGACTGGGGACGCGAATTTAATATATACAGTGAAATAATATATGCATGTACATGTAGCGTTATTTGATTTAAGTGGACTCACTATAGAAACGAACACACTAATTTTTGTGGGGATAACGGGGACTGGGGACGCGGAGTCAGATGTATAGATACACATTATTTAAAAACATCAATAAGTAAAATATTCCAGACATATAAACAGGGTAGCAGAAAAACTTTAGTGGGGATAATGGGGACCGGGGATTCGAAGATGGGTATATATATATAGTAACGAGCAAATGATACACAGTAAACGATACCACTTATAAGCGTTATATACTTAGATATATATTTATTTGAACATATACAATGTACAGTTGAACACAATCAATTTGACATATCATATACGTACATACATATGGGTGAGAGTCAGTTGATATCGTAAAGATATATCTATAGGCCTATATATATATAATGCCGATCATATATATATACATATATATACTGTTTTGAAGTTGTCTTACATGACGAACTTGCCTTTTACCCCTGCGCCAACTGCGATTCAAAGCCTCGTTTTCCTGTCGGACCAATAAAAAATTATCTTCTAAACGTTCGAGCTCTTAAGTTTTTGAGACATGTTTATCGGATTGAAGTGTAAACCGAAAAGTCGTCCATCTTTGTTTTGATCACTGCCTGGATACTTTAATAAGTAACGCCGATTCTGATTGGTGATCGGATCCAAAACAGTTTACATGCATATTCAATTAGAAACGACGGATTTGGTTCCACTTGTCCCACGGGTAAAGTGAGCGTGGGCGTAAGTTTAAATCGTGGGTTCCGACGATGGGCGAACACAGGAAGAATGACATGTGACATGTTCGATGTGATATCCAGTGGAAACCCCTAATGTCACGTAACACGTGTCATGCATGACACATGACATGTGATACGTGACACGTGACATTTGGTGGAGACGCAGCCTTAGAGCTGCCTTTGAGCGCAAGGAACATGCCGTGTGTAACAGTCTCTCAAAGAGATTGAGAAGTGGGCACTGGAAATGAGCTCTGTAGAAGCCAATTGTGTCGCAACGGCCAATTGTGTCGCAATACGATATAATTGACCTCTACTGTCGACCAATTGTGTCGCAACGGGAATTGCAACATAATTTGCCTATGTGGTCGATATTTTGATACAAACTTTTTTCCTCTATTTTTACTGACGGACGTTTATTTTGACCCAACATCACATTAGAGCACTGCTGATGCATTTTACCCCTACGTGAACGAAATTTTCCACCACTATAATTAAGGTCAGATAGGTTAATACGTTTTGTGAATCCTGGTGTTCTATTGGCATATATAGGCCTACGATAAGCGCTGCAGAAAGTTACATTATTACACTTATTTATTCATAAACATTTATATCCTGTAATAATTTGTTATTTTACAACTTACTTACTACTAACATCTTCCTGGGTCAAAAGGGAGCCTTTTGGTTGATTGTGCTACCCAGAATCAATAAAGATTTTATTTTTATAATTATTATTATTAAGGCCAAAGCTAAAATATGTTTAGTTCGTACAAAGCGTTTAACCTCTTGACTTGTTTAAGTGGCATTTAGAAGTTGAGCATAATAATGAAGGAAAGAAAACTCTTGCGTATGGATTTACAACTTCTTGGTTTATTGGGAACACGACGTTTCGGTGTAGCTCATCATCACTTGATAACGGTGTTAGGAGCTACACCGAAACTTCGTGTTCCCAATAAACCAAGAAGTTGTAAATCCATACGCAAGAGTTTTCTTTCCTTCGTTTAACCTCTTATTAATAAGATGCTAAAAATTGCATATTCAAAATTCCATAATGGGAAGAAAATCCCAACTCAATTGAAAATAGTTCCGACAATGGCAGTAATGATATACACCTTATCCGTAAAAGTGCTCATATCACTTATATCAGAGCTGTATAACTCAATATCTCACTACTAATTATATAATAAAAAAAGGTTATTTGATTGCTTACAATAGAATCATTCTTGTTGTGGATATTGTCTTTTATATAATTTTACCAATGGGTCGCGGGTTTGATTCCCACTCAGTCCAAAAAATTGGAAAATTTTCTGGCTGGGTTTTCACTCGAACGACCTATGTGGGATGGTTGCCAGTTACCAACGGAAGGTCGTGGGTTTCCTCCGGGCACAGAGCCCGGTTTCCTTCCATAATAAAACTGGCAACGCCGCCATATAAGTGAAATAATCTTGAGCGCGGCGTAAAACACCAAACAATCAAGCAATCAATCAATTTATATAATTTATAAACCTATACCTAAAAGTAATTAACAAAGTTATATATAACAGTATAAATACTAACAGAATCTTGTACAGCTGTGTTTGAATAGCATTTATAGTCTTTCTCTTGATCGAGTTATTGATAAGACTTTCTCAAGATAAATTCGCTTATGTGGTGGCGAAAAGAAATTTCGTCAAAAATTTTACGTCAAAAATTATGTAAAGACTCACTCGAAAAAATATAATTGCTATTGAAGCACTACTGTTCGTTATCCTGTATATACTCACTGTATTTACAAATCCGTGAATATTGCGCCGTGTCCAATGTCCCGAATATAATATAGCAGCCTTTTCTATACCATTCCCAATTTGGTGAACACATTGCACTACAATAAACAAGGCCCGGGACCAATTTAACCCCCAAATCAAGCAAATAGTGCCACATCTTCGAGGACGTTGCCGATGCCCAGAAAGTAAAACTCAAAGGTTCCCCTGCAAAGATAATCCGTTCAAAAAATAAAATTTTAGAGAGGAGTAGATGGGTGAGTTTCTGTCTTCAATGGAGAAGTTTTTAAACAGCTTTTTCTGTATCCATATGTTTAAAAATATATCGGCCAGTAAAAATATTTGCAGTGACAGTGACTTTCGTATCCATATATAAACATATAAAACAATCCACCGCGTCACTCACAACAAAATCAAATTTAGATTAGGGACATGCCGAGAAAAAATCATTTAAACGGTTAAGATTCCACTGTTTTGATTTGATTTGGTTGATTTTTTATTCCCCAGTAAAACTAAATAGATATAATACAGATTATGAACGGAACAATGACTAATAGGGAGCGGGAGTAACGTGACCATTCCACAAATTTCCTGTCACCGGCGTTATCATTACGCATGTGAGGAGCATTTATCGTTCGAATATGACGCTCATTTATGACGTTTTAGAACAAAAAACGTCAATCGAACTGACAACGTCATGAAAAAACGTCATCTGTCACCGGATATCGCGAAATCTCTCGGTAGACTCCCAGGCCCTATTATGGATAAAAGAACGATATTGTGAGAAAACTGATGGAAATAAAGCCCCATGGGACATGCTCTAGCCCAATAGTATGCAATATATTATTTAAAAATATATTTGATAAGCGGCTGTGAATTACATTTTAAGTATTAACAACTTTTATTTTTAACTACTTGGGGTCTTTTGCTTTTGGTATATGTCATCGAGTACTACAGTTTTTGTATTAGATATTGTTTAAGCTCGCTTTCAAAAAGAAATTTAAAATTTTTAGTTTTTAATTGAATATCTAATTTGTTCCACTTTCAAGGCATTTAAGAGAATATAGCGACAGATTTGTTTTTGACAGAGGGCGATTAAGATTCAAGTTTTGGCCTCTTGTTGGGTAGTTATGGAGGTCAGATTGAGTTTCTTAAAAATGGGAATGGTATGATCATATTTGTTTAGACAGATTTTTTTACTCTGACTACATGTTTTTGCAATAGAGGTGAAAATATTACACCTGAAATGTGTAAACCAGAAAATAAATTAATAAGTTTTTTTAATTTATGCTGGATAACCAAAATAAACCTTTAAGGATATTAAGAGATCTGTTTGTATGAAACCAGGTTTGAAGTTTTTCTTATTTCGAGTTGATTATCTTAGAGACGTGATTTATATCTTTACCAGAATGGCATACACTTGTATCATCCGCAAAAAAAGTGATCTTCAAGATATCAAGTAACCTGGTGATATCGTTAATATTGGTCAGAAAAGGAAGGGGCTCAGCATCGATCCCTGTGGTACATCACAGGTTATCTTGTTAGGTTCAGAGAGGATATTGTTATAAGTGACACATTGGCACCTGTGTGCTATAGATAACTTGGATACCAGTTATTTGAGTTTTCACGGATACCGTAATGCTCAGTTTAAATAACATTATTTCACGATTCACAGTATCGAAGGCCTTGGACCAATCCATGAACATTACGATACCACGGTTGTGGGTGTCTTTTTGGGTCAACAGATATTTATTATTATTATTATACTCTTTATTGCAGACAATTACGTCCATATCAATATACAGAGAAAAAAAAAACAAAGGAAAAAAAAAAGTTACGTAAAAGAGCATAGTTATATCATTAGTGCAAGAGATGTCTCCATCGTCTGACCAATGGAGAATAAATAAAAACGTCAGATTTTAACAGCAAACCCAACAGTGCATTACTGCTGGAGTCAAGCCTTCTCATGAAAGAATAAACTGATTTACGAATGACCTCACCAAATGAGGCTATATTGTTCATGGCAAACATAGTGCTGGCACTACATCCGCTGTGGTAGTTCATCAGCCAGCGGAAGGAATTATTGTACATGACACGAAAACTATTCATAGCATTGGCTGTAAAGGAGCTCCACAATTGACTACAGTATAAATTACAACAATAGGACTGGAAAAGTCTTTTTTTAACAAAAGGTGAGCAAGCTTGAAATTTCCTCAGCAATAAATTGGCTCTAATACAAAGTTTACGTTTTTGCATTTCAATGTCAGCATTGTCAGAGAGGTCCGAAGTTACAACGTGGCCCAAATAGGTATACTGCTTAACAAATTGCAGACGTGAATTACACAATTAAAAAACAGGCGATGTAAGATTTTTGTAAGGCTTGGGCATGAAGATGATTTGCCAGAAGCCCATTGGTGTACTTTCCTAGCTCCATTGAACGGATTTTAAGTTTAATTTAGTTAATTTTAATTCTTTGTTATGGTTTCTGGAATTGATCGAGTTTATCTTGATGTATCTGTATCTGTTCGGATGGATTGTCGACTCTTTTTTAACGAAAATAGCGAATTGCAAATCTCCGAGGTCAAGTAATTGATGCCACAAAAAAAAAAAAAAAAAAACAGGCATAAAGCTGAAATGCTGTACTCATGTTCAAAAGGAAAGGCTAGCACTGCAAACATTACCTCATACAGAGAATTTTTTTCATTTTTGTCAAAAAGTATAAAATAAGAGCTTTAAACTGCTTTGTACGCTAAAGACGTTATTTAAGCAACAGACTCTTCACAAATGCACTTCTACATCCCGGTTATTTAAATTTTGTCCGTTAATTGTTCTCCAGCCCGTGCGGGTTTCTAGGTTTAACATATTTTAATTTCAATGTAAATCTTTTTGTTTTGAAATGTACTTACTAAATATAGAATACCGTTATTATTCATTTTTCTATGGTACTCTTTGCTGACGGAAAGCTACATGTATTTGACAAATTCTTTCATTCTTTCGCACATTTGGTTCTATCAATAGTTTCAGGCCAAGAAAAGTTAGGTGGGATAGGGGTGGGTAAGATCTTTTGGTCGGTTGATACTTTTAAGCCATATAACCCTAGCTGTTGAGTGCGATGTTAAGCCCCAATCAATCATTTACGTTAAGACATTGAAAATAACAATTTGCCGTACATGCGCTAGTTATTTGAAAAACAAAACAAAACAACAACCCATAAATGACTCTGTTAAAAATTAACAAGCTTTACGAACCTGTATCCCAAGAAGACATATCGTTAATATTTAGTTTAATACACGGCTTAGTGTACCGAATAGAATCAAGCCCGTTTGCCAGAAAGTTTTGTGATATCCAGTGGAAACCCCTAATGTCACGTAACACGTGTCATGCATGACACATGACATGTGATACGTGACACGTGACATTTGGTGGAGACGCAGCCTTAGAGCTGCCTTTGAGCGCAAGGAACATGCCGTGTGTAACAGTCTCTCAAAGAGATTGAGAAGTGGCCACTGAAAATGAGCTCTGTAGAAGCCAATTGTGTCGCAACGGCCAATTGTGTCGCAAAACGACATAATTGACCTCTACTGTCGACCAATTGTGTGGCAACGGGAATTGCAACATAATTGGCCTCTGTGGTCGATATTTTGATACAAACTGTTTTCCTCTATTTTTACTGACGTACGTTTATTTTGATCCAACATCACATTAGAGCACTGCTGATGCATTTTACCCCTACGTGAACGAAATTTTCCACCACTATAATTAAGGTCAGATAGGTTAATACGTTTTGTGAATCCTGGTGTTCTATTGGCATATATAGACCTACGATAAGCGCTGCAGAAAGTTACATTATTACACTTATTTATTCATAAACATTTATATCCTGTAATAATTTGTTATTTTACAACTTACTTACTACTAACATCTTCCTGGGTCAAAAGGGAGCCTTTTGGTTGATTGTGCTACCCAGAATCAATAAAGATTTTATTTTTATAATTATTATTATTAAGGCCAAAGCTAAAATATGTTTAGTTCGTACAAAGCGTTTAACCTCTTGACTTGTTTAAGTGGCATTTAGAAGTTGAGCATAATAATGAAGGAAAGAAAACTCTTGCGTATGGATTTACAACTTCTTGGTTTATTGGGAACACGACGTTTCGGTGTAGCTCCAAACACCGTTATCATCACTTGATAACGGTGTTAGGAGCTACACCGAAACTTCGTGTTCCCAATAAACCAAGAAGTTGTAAATCCATACGCAAGAGTTTTCTTTCCTTCGTTTAACCTCTTATTAATAAGATGCTAAAAATTGCATATTCAAAATTCCATAATGGGAAGAAAATCCCAACTCAATTGAAAATAGTTCCGACAATGGCAGTAATGATATACACCTTATCCGTAAAAGTGCTCATATCACTTATATCAGAGCTGTATAACTCAATATCTCACTACTAATTATATAATAAAAAAAGGTTATTTGATTGCTTACAATAGAATCATTCTTGTTGTGGATATTGTCTTTTATATAATTTTACCAATGGGTCGCGGGTTCGATTCCCACTCAGTCCAAAAAATTGGAAAATTTTCTGGCTGGGTTTTCACTCGAACGACCTATGTGGGATGGTTGCCAGTTACCAACGGAAGGTCGTGGGTTTCCTCCGGGCACAGAGCCCGGTTTCCTTCCATAATAAAACTGGCAACGCCGCCATATAAGTGAAATAATCTTGAGCGCGGCGTAAAACACCAAACAATCAAGCAATCAATCAATTTATATAATTTATAAACCTATACCTAAAAGTAATTAACAAAGTTATATATAACAGTATAAATACTAACAGAATCTTGTACAGCTGTGTTTGAATAGCATTTATAGTCTTTCTCTTGATCGAGTTATTGATAAGACTTTCTCAAGATAAATTCGCTTATGTGGTGGCGAAAAGAAATTTCGTCAAAAATTTTACGTCAAAAATTATGTAAAGACTCACTCGAAAAAATATAATTGCTATTGAAGCACTACTGTTCGTTATCCTGTATATACTCACTGTATTTACAAATCCGTGAATATTGCGCTGTGTCCAATGTCCCGAATATAATATAGCAGCCTTTTCTATACCATTCCCAATTTGGTGAACACATTGCACTACAATAAACAAGGCCCGGGACCAATTTAACCCCCAAATCAAGCAAATAGTGCCACATCTTCGAGGACGTTGCCGATGCCCAGAAAGTAAAACTCAAAGGTTCCCCTGCAAAGATAATCCGTTCAAAAAATAAAATTTTAGAGAGGAGTAGATGGGTGAGTTTCTGTCTTCAATGGAGAAGTTTTTAAACAGCTTTTTCTGTATCCATATGTTTAAAAATATATCGGCCAGCAAAAATATTTGCAGTGACTTTCGTATTCATATATAAACCTCTAAAACAATTCACCGCGTCACTCACAACAAAATCAAATTTAGATTAGGGACATGCCGAGAAAAATTCATTTAAACGGGTAAGATTCCACTGTTTTGATTTGATTTGGTTGATTTTTTATTCCCCAGTAAAACTAAATAGATATAATACAGATTATGAACGGAACAATGACTAATAGGGAGCGGGAGTAACGTGACCATTCCACAAATTTCCTGTCACCGGCGTTATCATTACGCATGTGAGGAGCATTTATCGTTCGAATATGACGCTCATTTATGACGTTTTAGAACAAAAAACGTCAATCGAACTGACAACGTCATGAAAAAACGTCATCTGTCACCGGATATCGCGAAATCTCTCGGTAGACTCCCAGGCCCTATTATGGATAAAAGAACGATATTGTGAGAAAACTGATGGAAATAAAGCCCCATGGGACATGCTCTAGCCCAATAGTATGCAATATATTATTTAAAAATATATTTGATAAGCGGCTGTGAATTACATTTTAAGTATTAACAACTTTTATTTTTAACTACTTGGGGTCTTTTGCTTTTGGTATATGTCATCGAGTACTACAGTTTTTGTATTAGATATTGTTTAAGCTCGCTTTCAAAAAGAAATTTAAAATTTTTAGTTTTTAATTGAATATCTAATTTGTTCCACTTTCAAGGCATTTAAGAGAATATAGCGACAGATTTGTTTTTGACAGAGGGCGATTAAGATTCAAGTTTTGGCCTCTTGTTGGGTAGTTATGGAGGTCAGATTGAGTTTCTTAAAAATGGGAATGGTATGATCATATTTGTTTAGACAGATTTTTTTACTCTGACTACATGTTTTTGCAATAGAGGTGAAAATATTACACCTGAAATGTGTAAACCAGAAAATAAATTAATAAGTTTTTTTAATTTATGCTGGATAACCAAAATAAACCTTTAAGGATATTAAGAGATCTGTTTGTATGAAACCAGGTTTGAAGTTTTTCTTATTTCGAGTTGATTATCTTAGAGACGTGATTTATATCTTTACCAGAATGGCATACACTTGTATCATCCGCAAAAAAAGTGATCTTCAAGATATCAAGTAACCTGGTGATATCGTTAATATTGGTCAGAAAAGGAAGGGGCTCAGCATCGATCCCTGTGGTACATCACAGGTTATCTTGTTAGGTTCAGAGAGGATATTGTTATAAGTGACACATTGGCACCTGTGTGCTATAGATAACTTGGATACCAGTTATTTGAGTTTTCACGGATACCGTAATGCTCAGTTTAAATAACATTATTTCACGATTCACAGTATCGAAGGCCTTGGACCAATCCATGAACATTACGATACCACGGTTGTGGGTGTCTTTTTGGGTCAACAGATATTTATTATTATTATTATACTCTTTATTGCAGACAATTACGTCCATATCAATATACAGAGAAAAAAAAACAAAGGAAAAAAAAAAGTTACGTAAAAGAGCATAGTTATATCATTAGTGCAAGAGATGTCTCCATCGTCTGACCAATGGAGAATAAATAAAAACGTCAGATTTTAACAGCAAACCCAACAGTGCATTACTGCTGGAGTCAAGCCTTCTCATGAAAGAATAAACTGATTTACGAATGACCTCACCAAATGAGGCTATATTGTTCATGGCAAACATAGTGCTGGCACTACATCCGCTGTGGTAGTTCATCAGCCAGCGGAAGGAATTATTGTACATGACACGAAAACTATTCATAGCATTGGCTGTAAAGGAGCTCCACAATTGACTACAGTATAAATTACAACAATAGGACTGGAAAAGTCTTTTTTTAACAAAAGGTGAGCAAGCTTGAAATTTCCTCAGCAATAAATTGGCTCTAATACAAAGTTTACGTTTTTGCATTTCAATGTCAGCATTGTCAGAGAGGTCCGAAGTTACAACGTGGCCCAAATAGGTATACTGCTTAACAAATTGCAGACGTGAATTACACAATTAAAAAACAGGCGATGTAAGATTTTTGTAAGGCTTGGGCATGAAGATGATTTGCCAGAAGCCCATTGGTGTACTTTCCTAGCTCCATTGAACGGATTTTAAGTTTAATTTAGTTAATTTTAATTCTTTGTTATGGTTTCTGGAATTGATCGAGTTTATCTTGATGTATCTGTATCTGTTCGGATGGATTGTCGACTCTTTTTTAACGAAAATAGCGAATTGCAAATCTCCGAGGTCAAGTAATTGATGCCACAAAAAAAAAAAAAAAAAAAACAGGCATAAAGCTGAAATGCTGTACTCATGTTCAAAAGGAAAGGCTAGCACTGCAAACATTACCTCATACAGAGAATTTTTTTCATTTTTGTCAAAAAGTATAAAATAAGAGCTTTAAACTGCTTTGTACGCTAAAGACGTTATTTAAGCAACAGACTCTTCACAAATGCACTTCTACATCCCGGTTATTTAAATTTTGTCCGTTAATTGTTCTCCAGCCCGTGCGGGTTTCTAGGTTTAACATATTTTAATTTCAATGTAAATCTTTTTGTTTTGAAATGTACTTACTAAATATAGAATACCGTTATTATTCATTTTTCTATGGTACTCTTTGCTGACGGAAAGCTACATGTATTTGACAAATTCTTTCATTCTTTCGCACATTTGGTTCTATCAATAGTTTCAGGCCAAGAAAAGTTAGGTGGGATAGGGGTGGGTAAGATCTTTTGGTCGGTTGATACTTTTAAGCCATATAACCCTAGCTGTTGAGTGCGATGTTAAGCCCCAATCAATCATTTACGTTAAGACATTGAAAATAACAATTTGCCGTACATGCGCTAGTTATTTGAAAAACAAAACAAAACAACAACCCATAAATGACTCTGTTAAAAATTAACAAGCTTTACGAACCTGTATCCCAAGAAGACATATCGTTAATATTTAGTTTAATACACGGCTTAGTGTACCGAATAGAATCAAGCCCGTTTGCCAGAAAGTTTTGCATCTCCTGGTCCAAAATGATTATATCTCTTCCTGGGAGGCAAGACTCCTTGGCAGACCGTACATAGAAACATTCATTGTGCCGTTGTCCCATGTATATCCCGCTCATATTTGGACATACTCCGGATGACTCTGCAATACAACAAATATATTCATTTTTTTTCTCTCGTATTGAATGCTTTTTTTATATATATAAATAGAAAATGATTCATCTCCTATAATATATCAATATTCAAGTTTTCCTTAAAAGTGATAAAAGTATACAATCAGCAGCTTTATGGCTTCTGATTGCTTCTCTTAACTACAGGGTCCTGTTTCACAAAGCGGCGTAGATGTATTTTTTGCGTAACTTTCATACTAACGTATCTCTACAGTATGGATTGCTATGGCAGTTACGTGAAAACTTACGCTACGCCGCTTTGTGAAACAGGGTCCAGGTCATCGTGTTTTTGACCCCCGACGTAAGTATAGCTAATGATATCGACTCCCGACACAAATGTATTACTATTGACTACAGAGACAATTTTAAATAATGAGTCCTAACAATCTATTACTACCGACTACCGGCACAAATATAATAAACGATATCGACTCCCGACACTAGTCTATTGGTACTGACTACCGACAAAAATCTGTCTGCCTTCAACCTAATGGAATATCATGGGTTTTACTTTATTACACCAACTTTATATGACTGACTTTAAAGGCACAAATGGAAGCTCCCGCTTTTAATACAATCGTGAACCATGAAGACAATGTGGATTAACCAACTATTGGATAGTTGATAGTGTCAATATGAGTGCCGTGTCTATTGTTTCAGCATTAGATTCCAGTATTCGGAGCCAAAGTTATCCTGCTACCAAAACATGCTTCAGTTAAGATATATTTTTGTTCTGTAAGCTAGTTCTACGATTTCTCGATATCCGCGTTCAGGTGACGTTTATCAAGAAAGTTTTGATGGCATAAGAATTCCCTTTGAAATTTAATATTACACGACGTCAAAATTGGCTTGTACAAAGCAGACAACCCACCAGAAATAGATCATTTGAAATTATTGCTTTGGATATATGCTTAATTTTAGCAGCCAGGAGTCAGTTTCACTAAGCGATGTAGCATATTTTTTTATTATCATTTATGCATAAGTGAAAACTAGGGATTTCCTTCACTCAGAAATGTTATAATTCACTGCAGTGAAATAACACCTTTTGTTATTTATCTGGAATAACTGCACGCGACGAAGCCGATGACGTCGTCGGACCTACTTCTTTCTGGTGTACTGATGTCTGCTGTACAACAACATTACATAGGATTTTGATAAGAATGTGAAGCCTTTTCAGTCATATTTATCATTATGATTAATAGTTTGCAACAGAAAACACTAGATTGGTTTAATAGAGGATCAACTAAAGCCTAGCGCAGACGAGAGGCGCCGGCTGAGCTACAAGGCACGCGTGGCCAAGGGAGCAGCTACAGATTTCAGCGCAGACGATGAGCTCTCGGCTGAGGCCAGTTCTTTGTCACCCAAGTTCACTGACCTACACAAGTGTCACTACCCGTGTTACGTAATATTCTAAGTGGTCACATGATTTAATAGGCACATGCGATTGGACTATCCCTCCTCTCAGCTCAGCCGGCAGCTTACGTTATGCGCACACGGTGAGATTCTTGCCACGAGAGGCAGAAAATATCAAACATGCTAAATACTTTCCTCACCGCCTCGAGAGGCGAAAATCTCACCAAAATTTACGCGCACACGGGGGAAACAGCTTAGCTCTCAGCCACGCGTAGCCGGCAGCTCAGCCGGCGCCTCTCGTGTGCGCTAGGCTTTACCACTTTAAATCAAAGCGATAAAACAAAACTTTATCGGACCGATGCGCTTAACTAGTAACTGTAATTGTCATTCAATGGCGTGGTAAAACAATGACAAGTAATTTCATAGATCATTTTTTATTCTGGTGACTGGCGCACTGCAGAGCTAAAATCCACAGAGATCGATTTAATTTCTGTTTACTTGAAATATCGCGAAAAACTTCAGTGAGAAAATGGCCATTCAAATGACCACAAATCTGACAGTTGGCAGTCACGTACATGTAAGTTTGTTGATATTTTCTTTTGTATAATTGTTAATTTATACTAAATAACAATCCCCAGCCTAAAACATGATAGCATAAATAATAAACAGAATATTGTACAGCTGTGTTTGAATAGCATTTATATTTTTTTCTCTTGAAAGGCGGAGGGATAACCTACTCGACGTTACGCGTCTCGTGGGTTATTCTCCGTCTTTCACTCGAAAAAATATAAGTGCTATTGAAACACAACTGTTCAATATCCTCTATTTACTTAACTGTCATAGCAACGTATCCTTACAATATTGGTTGCTATGGTAGTTACGTAACAACTGACGCTTTGCCGCTTTGTGAAACAGGCTCCAGGGTAAGTTCGTACTTACCCACTTGATCACCACTCTCAGCGGTTGTAGGAGAGGTGATTATAAAGAGCGCTACGAGAAACAGTTCCTGGCAGTCCATAAACATATCCGACTTTTACAAATATGTAAGACTACGGTTACACAGACTTGTCACAATACTTCTTACAAGATAGGCCCGTCGTGTAAATCCTTTAATGCTGATATATATTGGCAAATAGTACCAAAGAATATATATATAGGAAAAACTATACAAGTGCTTATAAAATCAAGTGTATCTAGCCTTAGGTCACAGTGCCAGGCTATTCCCTTTGTCAAACGAACGAAGTGTATTTTATTATTTAGCAAGTCTTGGGTTTCTCTGAACCATTCATAGCTTTGGTATCGACTTATGTAGTCTTATATAGTCATACGTATTTCCTTTGTGGTGGCAACCTCAGGGCACGGATTGAGTTTCTTGACCTTCTCCTACAAAAGCGTTAAAATAGGGCAGCTATCTATAATTAAGCTAGCATTATAATCTAATTTAAGAATGCGGATTACGGTTTTCTTATCCCTTGAAAACTGAGCTGAGCCCAAAGATAAGTCGCCTCTAATGATTACATCTGTGGGAGGCTGAAGGTGTATTCATATCTCCCCCAAAACCTATCTCTAAAATGTTACATTTTTTTCTGGTAAATTTTCTTGAGTTTTCTGACGGGGTAGTTTAACTCAACGTTGTTTAAACAAATTGTTTCCATTGACATTATTAAAACCAGCGTCACTTAAATGAGTCTTATTTAAACTTCTTCAGAAAAATAGCGGATTTTTTCAAAATTTTGTTTCATTGGAAAATTTCAACATTGTTGATTTAGTTGTCTAGTAGTAATTTTCCATGTTAGGACTCGTTGTTTAGTTCAAGTTTAATATGAACGTCCAACAGCGCTTGATTAAAAATGTATTTATGCATTTAAAATCACTTAAGAGATCTCAATACCCCTTTTTCTTGATCATGTGGGATTGTGTATGTGTGCCGTATTTTACTTGTCGTTTTCGAAAAAAAAATTCTGTTCAAATTTTTTTTCTAATTTTCTAATTGACTGGTCACTTGATTTGCACAAAATTCTTGTGTGTACATCCTCGAAGTGCTCTCTGATAGAGGGAGAGGAGTAGCTAGGCTATGTGGCACACTAATAATACTTTCATTACTCCAATTATATAATTCCTGGCATGTTTTGACTATTTTTCGGAATTTATGGGATTCAATTTATGGAAAATAGAACAAGGTAGAAATAGGTAGCCTTGGTAACCGAAGTGACCTAAATTGATGTCCTAGGGGTCTGAAAAAATATCGACAATTTAACTAAATTATCGAGAAGAGTATTTGATTTCGATTGTGAACATATATGTTCACAATCTGTGTTCGCAAAAACCCTCTTCAAGCCCACCAGCTCATTCTTTTAAAAAGTATACCATGCTGCTAGGTAAACGACGCAAACTTTCCTCAATTTACTCAAATTTGTTCGACTGGAACTTTCTCGAGCAGTTACTTTGAGCTCCTGCATTGGTGGGAGGAGCTTAAATTTATAACTCGCAAAACGAGCAAGCGAACACGCTTATTTTCTACACAAATTTAACGACCCTTAACCTTGAAATGATAAACGAAGTATAAGAAAAAGGAGTTATGGCTGCACAAAGCTTCAAACCTGTAATTGTAGTTACAAGTTTCTATTGCACGGCATACTGTCCCGTCACCTATAAATATCAACTGTACCATCCATATACTTGGAGATCTGTAAACAAGACAAAAGGTTACATTTAGACCACTCCTTAAATGTATAAAAAAGATTTCTTTACTTTTAATTATACAAGAAACCGGGTAATTGGGTGAAAAAAATTAGTCGACACGCCCATAGTTTACTGATGACGGCGACCCTTTAGCATACAACTTCTTACCTCTGTGGACAAAGAAATATTTTCTCCGCCAAAGAGAACGTTTCCTTCCCAACAATTTGACTTTCTTTTGTATGCCTTCAAGACGAGAAAATCCTTGTAATAAGCATTAGAGCATAAATTTTCATCGATTGGCTTTCCGGCTTAAGCGTTCTGTCCTTGGTTAACGCCCAAACTAACCTTTTGATAAGGTCACTATGAGGTTCATCGATGACATTAATTTCACCTCCTTTGATCATTATTCACAGTCGAATGTATCTGAAGAACGATTATTGTTAAGACTGACGCATCTTTCTTTATAGTAGCTGCTTCTTTATTGCTCCTCCGTCAGTTACGCAAAATCTCTAAATAACATTGTATTTATCAGATGTGAATAATCTCGAATTATGACCATGTGGGCCACATTTATAACAGATGTACTTGTCACAGTTTTAGTACACATTATTAATAATAATAGAATTTTATTTCAGACACATAATAGTGAGTGGGGGAAAAAACAATAAATAAATTTGTAAATAGATTCCTGGATTGGTTGATTTACACTAATTTAGAAGTTATAATACATATAGTAACGCATTCCACTTTGCTGCCAAAGTAGAATAGAAGGAACAATCACTATTTAGTATTTTACTGTAACAGCGTTGCTGCAATTCGATAGACGACTCTTAAAATTAAACACAGCCTTTCTGATCAGCTCACCAAAAGAAAGTACATTATTAATTGCAAACATAAAACTGGCCGAACAATCTCTTCTGTAGCTCATGAGCCATCTAAAAGCATTATTATAGAGCACTTTAAGGCTGTCATAACATTGCTTTGTATATACACTCCATAATTGACAACAATATATTTGACAACAATAAGATCTGAAAAGCATTGAACAACACACTTTGCCGTTTCTATGATAAAAGATATGGACGTGTTCAAACATTGGTGCTGTTTTAAACGGCATTACACACTGCAGACAAATGCGTTTTCACAAACCGTTCGCCACATTGTTTCTATTTAGAATTACCGATTAATATTAGAAAATAACATGTTTATCACATGTTCGTCATAAACGAATACATTCGTCTATTTTATAAGCATAAACATATTGCAGTGAAATTACTTAACTCATAAGGGTTGGCTTTGATAATGCTTCGGGAGCCATAGTTGCTGTCTTGAAAATGTCCTTTATTTAGTGAAAAAAATTTCGCCGGACCTTTACACTATTATTTCCTCTGCAGAGAACTTAAACGTGTACAGTGACGAAACAATTTTAAAAAAAACTCACACTAAAAACTAGTGGTTTTCAGAGCAGATGGAAGTTTGCCTAGTCGAAAAGAAAGATTAGCAATATGGCATAATGGTATAGAAATTGGATCGGATATCATTTTAATATGTGATGTGCGGATTCCGTCAATGCCTCCGTTGCAATTTTTTAGCTCAGATAAAACTGTTGATACTTCGGCCAGATAAGTTTGTTCAAGAGTAAAAACGTTAGGATAAGGATTGAAGAGGTAATCAGCAAAATGTGTGGCGTAGACTGGTAGTTCTCGGTCAAGTTCAGATCCTATGTTACTAAAATATTTGTTGAAAGCATTTGCTATTATTTTGGAATCGGAGGTCTCCGTGCCATTTATGTTGAGATTCTTAGGTGTTTTTTGCGTGTTTGCATTAGATCCGTTAAAATTTTCCAGGTTTAATTGATATCGTTGTTAACTTATCTAGGTAATAGTTTTGCTTTGCTATCCGTAAAATGTGGACAAGTTTATTTCTATATTCTTTATATTGGGTGACATTTTGGTTATTTTTATTTTTGAGCTGCAGTCGAAAGAGACTATTCTTTTCATGAATTGATTTTAGGATTGAATTTGTCACCCATGGCTTTTTGATCTTACAATTCTTTTGCCCAGTTTTGACGGTGACGTTTGGAAAGCATTCGTCGTACAGACTACTTATGATATTATTAAAAGTGGAGTATGCAGTTTCGACACAATGGTTTTCACTGTTAACACACTCCCAGTCAGTTTCTTGGATACGGTGTCATGAAGGTTTCTTTTGCATGAGAAGTTATAAGACGTTTAGTAATAAATTCATCTTCCCAGGTTATGTCAGTCGAAATGTTAATTATACGAAATATTGGAAAGTGGTCACTTGTATCGGATAGCAGTATTCCACTGGATATATCAGTTTCATGAAAGTTTAGATATATGTCACGTGGGGTTTTGTTTGTAAACTCCTTAGTGTGAATGAGGTTAACTGGGTTTCAAGACAAAGTCGTAGATTTTTGATGAGAGGTAAACTTTATTACTGGTCATTGGAACCAGGCGTTGAAAACCTGGAGACAGAGCAAAAACAGCGTGAGACAGTTTTTATGTGACGAGAAACTGCCGACAAGAAAAGTAAGTTAAGATCAATATTCAGACATCTTTCTACCTTACCTAGGGACAGAGCAAAAACAGCGTGAGACAGTTTTATGCGACGAGAAACTGTGCCGCACAACCCCGGTAGAAAGGCTTTTATAGTAATCGTATCAAACCATTTACCAATCACACAGTATCGTTTCCGGTTAGTCAAATACAGTAGCTATACATTGGCCGAATTAGTAATTAAGTCAATTTAGTAGTTTTGGTGTAGCGTGGCATGAAGGATGAAGCAATGAATGAAAAGGAAGAGAGACATGAGGTAAATAAAAAAAGAAAGTAAACAGCACTCTGTGACATATATGTTGTCAATTAATGTTGCCGACCGAGAGGTGACACGTGTTGGACGGGTTATTTTTGGGAAAAAGTAGTGACTTCGGAAGAGGTCAGAAAATACCTTTGTTTGTGCATGAGTGTCTGTTTTGAATAAATCTGCATTGAATTCACCTAAAATTGCACATTTTTTGTTTCCATTGGTAAGTAGTTGCAAAACGTTAGAAAAACTAGTATTAAAAGAGTCCAGTCTATAAGCCCCCTCCGTGGCTCAGTAGGTAGAGCGTCAATCCTAACAGCCTTCCACCAATGGGTCGCGGGTTCGAATCCCACTCAGTCCAAAAATTGGAAAATTTCCTGACTGGGTTTTTACTCGAACGACCTATGTGGGATGGTTGCCAATTACCAGCGGAAGGTCGTGGGTTTCCTCCGGGCAAAGAGCCCGGTTTCCTCCCACAATAAAACTGGCAACGCCACCATATTAGTGAAATAATCTTGAGCGCAGCGTAAAACACCAAACAATCAATCAATCAACGAATCATTGACATATAATACAACACCTCCACCTCGCCTATCTGATCTAAAATTAGTGAAAGTGGTATAACCTGGGATATCAAAGAGATTGTGATTAGGCGAATCAATCCAGGCTTCAGAGATCCCTATTATGGAGAATGGATGATTCAAATTTTGAAGCATGGTCTGGATTTCTAAATAAATTTTGTTTAGACTTCTTGAATTCATATGGAATAGAGAAAATGACTGGGGGTGATCTTTAAGGTGAGTCTTCAATGAGTCTTCAAAATAATAAGAACATTGGTTGCTATCAATATCCGTCCACATATTTTCTTCATAAAAGTTTTCATCAGTGACATAACGCGGAGTGTCAATGTGATTTAAGTCTAACGGGTTAATACACATCTTTTCAAAACCTTCGAAGTAGCCCGGATTTAGGCAATCAGGATCATAGTCATTAAATGATATATTGCTGCTGAAAAAGGGTAACTGGTGCAGGTCCGGTAACAGACCGCTCTCAGGAAAATTAAGGGTGGGAGACATTTGAGCATGGGGGCATTGCTGAGTGCTGTACACATAAAATAACGTTCACATAAAAAACAAGAGAGAAATTATTTACATCGAAGGATAAAAAATATTGCATGTACAATGTAGATACATAAATAAACCACGATCCCTTCCCTATTAACTGAATGTCAATAAAGAGAAGGACGAAAAAACAAAAATAATTAGAAAAAAGATACTGAGACCATTTAGTTATAAAATTATTTAAATTAGAGCTTAAATTAGAGATCCGTTGGTGGTTATAAGTAACTTGGACAAATCAGAAGGAATAAATACATACTACGAAGAAATTGAGACCAGTTGGAAAATAGATCATCATAGATTAATTACTGTAGGCATTTACTGGTCAGATGGTAACTTAAAAAAGGAAAACTTAACTATAGGGCCAGTCAGTGGCATACATGTATATTGATTACATTGAGCAGTTGATGTTCAGTTTGAATAAGAAAAACTTAACTATAGGGCCAGTCAGTGGCATGTATTGATTACATTAAGCATTTAAAATAAGAACAACTTAACTATAGGGCCAGTCAGTGGCATATATGTATATTGATTAGCCTACATTAAGCACTTAAGTTTTTCTTATTTTAAGTTTCCAAATGAACATTAACTATAGGGCCAGCCAGTGACATAGATTGATTACTGTAAGCATTTACTGGTCAGGTGGTAATTTAAAATAAGAAAAACTTAACTATAGGGCCAGTCAGTGACATACATGTACATGTATATTGATTACATTAAGCATTCACTTTTCAGTTGGAAACTTAAAATAAGGAAAACTTAACTATAGAGCCAGTCAGTGACATACATGTATATTGATTACATTAAGCATTCACTTTTCAGTTGGAAACTTAAAATAAGGAAAACTTAACTATAGAGCCAGTCAGTGGCATACATGTATATTGATTACATTAAGCATTTGATGTTCAGGTGGAAACTTAAAATAAGGAAAACTTAACTATAGGGCCAGCCAGTGGCATATATGTATATTGATTACATTAAGCATTTGATGTTCAGGTGGAAACTTAAAATAAGGAAAACTTAACTATAGGGCCAGCCAGTGGCATAGATTGATTACTGTAAGCATTTACTGGTCAGGTGGTAATTTAAAATAAGGAAAACTTAACTATAGGGCCAGTCAGTGATACATACTCTCCCAAAAAAGAAACGCAGCATCCAATTTTTGTTCTTCAAAAGATGAATTTTCAATATTGATTACATTAAGCATTCACTTTTCAGTTGGAAACTTAAAATTAGAAAAACTTAACTATAGAGCCAGTCAGTGGCATACATGTATATTGATTACATTAAGCATTTGATGTTCAGGTGGAAACTTAAAATAAGGAAAACTTAACTATAGGGCCAGCCAGTGGCATACATACTCTCCCAAAAAAGAAACGCAGCATCCAATTTTTGTTCTTCAAAAGATGAATTTTCAATATTGATTACATTAAGCATTCACTTTTCAGTTGGAAACTTAAAATTAGAAAAACTTAACTATAGAGCCAGTCAGTGGCATACATGTATATTGATTACATTAAGCATTTGATGTTCAGGTGGAAACTTAAAATAAGGAAAACTTAACTATAGGGCCAGCCAGTGGCATAGGTTGATTAGTGTAAGTATTTACTGGTCAGGTGGTAATTAAAAATAAGAAAAACTTAACTATAGGGCCAGTCAGTGATACATACTCTCCCAAAAAAGAAACGCAACATCCAATTTTTGTTCTTCAAAAGATGAATTTTCAACATCATTTTTAATACAGAAATAAGCATCACATTACACTGAAATTTGGCAGACTGGTTGTATAGACTTTAACATTTATTTACATGTAAAAAATTATCACATTAAAATCCATAGCGCTCAGATGACGTCACTGCAACGTCAATATCTGTTGTGCCACCATTAACCTGTAACACAGCACGGACCCGTCTCGACATAGACACAATCAATCGACGAATACGGTTTTGCGAAATTCTCCACCATTCTTGCTCAAGAGCCTGCTGCAGTTCTTGCAGAGTTTGCGGCGCTGGATGACGACTGCGCAGGCGTCTATCCAAATCATCCCACAAATGTTCTATTTTTGGACGGCCAGGGGAGCACTAATACGTTCTGGTTGGCTAGAAATTCAACAGTAGCACGAGCTGTGTGCGGCCGAGCGTTGTCGTGCTGAAAAAAATTCCTACGGAGGTCCATTACGGGCAGCATATGTGGTGTCAAAACCTCATCTGTGTATCGAACGGCGTTAAGGTTGCCGGGAATGTGCACCAGTTGAGTTTTTCGGGCACAGGATATGGCACCCCACACCATCACACTTCCTCTGCCGAAATTGTCGACCTCAAGGACGCAGTTCCTTGAGAACCTCTCATTCCGGCGTCTGTAAACTCGTGTACGACCATCTCTTCTCTGCAGCTGGAATCTCGATTCATCGCTGAACCAGACTCGCCTCCAGTTTCGTAGATTCCAGCCCCTATACCTGTTGCACCATCGGACCCTTGCAAGTCGATGCTGGCGTCTCAGTACTACGCCAAAGTAAGGACGTCTGGCGCGTAAGCCGTTTTGACGGAGACGGTTTCTGACTGTCTGTGCCGATATTCGACGGAGACCTGGGATATTTGATGCTGTTTCTGTTGCTGTTTTGGTCCGGTTTCGCAGGTGAAGTAACCGGATGTAGCGATCTTGGGCTGCTGATGTGACCCGAGGTGGGCCAGAACGTTGACGATCAGCTGTTGAACCGGATTGCTGGTGCCGTTGCAACAGTCTGGAAATCGTGCTGCGGCTGCATTCTGTGATTCGCCGGCCAGGAGACGACCAATGGCGACATTCAGGGTAGCTACGTCTAGTCTTGGCATATTGTAGCAACTCCGTGAAACAATTTAACGACTGAATTCAATTGAACGGTTGTGTGTCTTTTATACCGTTAAACCCTCAAAAAGATAAGACGCGATTCGCACGTGGAACTGTCCTACGTTTTTCCCTACGCCTTCCTCGTGTAGCGTTACACAAAGGCGGACCCGAAAGTCACGTGTGATCAACAGCCACTATCAGGGGCTTAAATTCAATTATCGGACATTTACATTATAGCATGATGCTGTTGTCTTGTGTCAATCACGCACACTTTTGGAAAAATTCATTTTTGAAAAATAATTTGTATGTTGCGTTTCTTTTTTGAGAGAGTATAGATTGATTACTGCAATCATTTAATGTTCAGGTGGTAATTTAAAATAAGAAAAACTTAACTATAGGGCCAGTCAGTGAGATCGATTAATTACTGTAAGCATTTACTGGTCAGGTGGTAATTTAAAATAAGAAAAACTTAACTATAGATTGATTAACTGTAAGCATTTACTAAAATATGATATTAAAACATGGATTTTCAACATGGGTTCGACGTCTTTATTTATCCAACATGCTGGCCGTTAAATTCCGAGTCAACTTGTAGCGGGGAAATATATCAACGATGAAGTCAAATTGGTAATGTTTGTCAACACCACGTTGCTAACAGGCTACTGTTATGCTCAGCGTCTATGAATAACGTTAAATAATACAGAAACCTTACTGTCAGACAATGCCATTGGTATTTCGTTATGATGTTAAGCTGCAAACGCCTGGCAATTCATATACCAAGGAGGTTCTTTTTATAATACACGTCCTAATAAACTAAAGACAGTTTTGATATAATTTCAGATAAGAAGGACTTATATTTAAGGTTTTTTAAAGGTCCTTGTTTGTACTCACTATCGCCCATTCCCCTTTGGAACCCTTAGATTATTGGAGGTTTCGTAGAATCCCTTCCCCTCGAGGCAAATTTATATATTATGGAAACCTTGTTTATGAGATAATCTTAATGGCGTGTTTTATTGGCTCAGCTCCAAAAACACTTGGCCTGTCGTATACTCTAGAGTTTGTGGAACAGGTTATTGTCACTGTTGTCACTGTAAACTGAATATACTTTTGCCACAAACAGTCGCCAGAAAATCTTACCTCCTAGTTTGTTTCTTGAGAAAGAGATAATCCTTAAGAACTTGCTTGTGCTGAAACTTCGGAAATGTTGAAATTTTATCGGGAACTGATTATTGTTGTTCTGTCATTTGTTCAATCATTGGTAAGAACCTCAGATGAAGGTAAGGTGCTAAACAAACACGGTTACTAGCTCAAAACGTAAATGTTAGTGATCATAAGTGTCCCACAAGCTACCACATTGGGGGCCTCTGTGGCTTAGTCGGTTAGAGTGATAGTCCCTCAGACCTTCCATCGATGCAGCGTGGGTTCGAATCCCACTCAGAGTAAATAAAAATTGACAAATTTCTGAGTGGATTTCCACTCGATCGCCGTATGTGGAAAAGTTGCCAGATACTCATTGAAAGTAATGAGTTTTTTCCGGCAAAGAGTCCGGTTTCCCCCCCCACTAAACCTGGCAACGCCGCAATATTAGTGGAATAATCTTGAGTGCGGCGTAAAATATCAATCAATCTAACCACAGCGAAGTATGTATAGGTAAAATAACTTTGAAGTGAATCAAAATCCGGATCGTTTTAGTATTTATTCTGGTGGGTTTGCCAATCTGGTTATGTAGAAATTACCAGATATACCAACAGGGCTTTTGGAATAAACGTCAGGATTCGTCTTCTACAATAAAACTATGGAAGGGAATGCAACTTTTCAAATTATTATCGTTCCTGATTCTATACATTTTCTTGGCAGAAATAATGGCTGTTTGTCCTAGCAAGAGTGGTACATTCCTTGGAGAGTTTCGTAAAGAATGTTACTATCTGTGGTCAACAGTGAGGAACTGTGACCCTGGTAAAGACATCGCCATTTTGGACCAGGACACACAGACTTTTCTCGTCAGCCGCCTAGACTCAATCGGGTTTAATCATTCGTGTGTTCAACTCAGGATGACTAGCGATATGATTTGGCTATCAGGTATATATGTAGATTATATTTATATATGAACACTAAAACACACAGGTACAGGGAATATCTTCTTGTAGATTATTTTGATACATATCAGATAATGTTTTAATTATTAACGTCGTGATGGCTTGTATAAGTTTAAAGAAATTAATGTAGTTTTGGCCCAAGAATGAAAGGAATGCATGGAGTTATCCATTTGTCGCCTCTGTGTGCATGGTGTTTCCAGTGGGTATGTTGTTTTATACATAAATGTATAGCCTACGATACACCTAAACACACCACACGAAAACAAAATGGCTGCTCCCTCTGTATGACGTACCGTTGTTTCGTATAAAATTTGGCACAATACACAAGTGCACGCATGCGCTCCACTCTAAAATTTTAGTCTGCAATACGAAACGGTGACATTCTCCACAAATTTGTATTTGTATTGTATTGTTTATTCACCATAAGAAAATGATTACAAAGTATAACATATTTATTGAATAGAAAACGGCGGGACTAAAATCCGGATGGACTTGTTCTATCCCTCAAAATAATATAATTTAAGCTGGAAATCTAGAAGAGAGTGATATGACGAATTGAAAAAAATATTTTTTATGTTAAAAAGAAAAATGAAAAAGATGTTTTTGTTTGCCATATAGAAGGATAAACCACAAAATACTGCCTTACGATGTCGCTCCACTATTGTCTCACCAGGATGTCACGTAACTTGGATTTGAATAACGAAAAACTAGTTATCATTTTTAGATTATGAGGGAGTTTGTTCCACTCTCTAGGTCCAGCAACTCGAAGTGAATAAAAAGACAGATTTGAGTGATAAGGCGGTCTGTAGAGATTAAGGTTTTGAGTTCTAGTTGAGTATTGATGCACTGATGACTGAGTTTTTAAGAGCTGGGGATTTGTGTCGGATTGTGCATAAACTTGTGCGCGTGAAGAAGATATTTGTTTAAATGAGGTAGAGAAATGATATTTAAAGAAGAGAAAAGAGGTCCGGTATGCTCCAATCTAGATGATAGTGTGATTAAACGGATGCCACGTTTCTGTAAGATAAATAAACAAGAGAGATGAGTCGAATATGTGGAACCCCAAAGAATATTAGCATATCAAAGATAAGGATGAATTAAAGAATGATATAGGATAAGAAGAGTTAACAGAAGATTTAATGTGGTGAAGGATGCCAAGGTTTCTCGATATTTTTTTTCTAATAAACGAAATATGGGTTGTCCAAGAAAGGCTATAGTTAATGTGGATACCGAGAAATTTGAATTCAGGAACAGCTTCGATTAAGGTTTAGTGGATGACAGGGGGATGAACGTAATTTGCGGCAGCATGAGATTTTGGAGGGATGATCAGGCATTTTGTTTTATAAACATTTAAAGAAAGACGATTGGAACAAAGGCAGGATCGTATTTTATTGAGTTCAGATGATATAGTGATAGAGAGTTCAGATGGATTATTTGAAGAGTAACAGACGCTGGTGTCGTCGGCGAATAAAATAAAATTGAGAAGGTTAGAGCAATTTGTAATGTCGTTAATGTAAAGAAGAAAAAGAATAGGACCTAAGATCGACCCCTGGGGGGACACCACAATTAATAGACTTGGACGGAGAAGAAAACATGGAGAAGTGAACAGATTGGGTGCGATCTGACAAATAGCTTGTTAGCCAATCTAAGGCGTTATGGCGAATACCGTAATGTTCTAGTTTGGTGAGGAGGATGGAATGGTTTACGGTGTCGAACGCCTTAAGGTCCGCTCACACGGTGCGATTTATCGTACAGACTTGTAGCATGCGATTAAAATGGATGCTTTTAATTGGTTGATACGATTTGTCAACCAATCAAATACATCCATTTTTATCGCATGCTACAAGTTGGTACGACAAATCGCACCGTGTGAGCGGACGTTAAGATAAGTCCAGGAAAGTCGTTAAACTGAACAATTTTCTATCTCTAGCGGAAACGAGAAAGTCATATAGAGAAAGAGCGGCATGCCAGGTTGAATGATTTGGACGGAACCCATATTGATTAGGGGAGATAATTTGGTGGTGTTCAAGGAAATTTGATAATTTTACAGCTACTAATTTTTCGAAGATTTTACTCAAGCTAGGAAGTATAGAGATAGGACGGTAGTTTGCAATGTCGTGTTCGTTGTCAGATTTAAATATAGGAATTACTTAAGCAGATTTGAGGTATTGGGGGACAGTTCCAGTGCTGAATGAAAGATTGACGATATGTTTAAGTGGTTCGGATACGTAGTGTGAGATGAGTTTAAAGGATTTATGAACAACCTTTGGAAATATTTTCTAATTTGCGTTAAGTGTGTTGTAGAACATGTACTTTAAAAGTCTGACCAAAAAGAAAATTAAATTTCGGTCGCAGCACATACAAAATTCAAGCTACGTTTGCCGACCTACAATGCTTAAGGCCCGTTCTCACTGTGCGATTTGTCGAACCGACCTGTAGGATGCGATTAAAATGGATGCATTTGATTGGTTGATAAATAATTTTGACCAATTAAAAGCCTCCATTTTAGTCGCATCCTACAAGTCGGTTCGACAAATCGCACAGTGAGAACGGGCCTTAACGAAAGTTAATTATCTCAGAGAAATATGACGTCAAACACGACCTCCGTTGTGTACGTACCCTCACAGCGATGACGTAATAAACGATTTCTGCTGTCTCCGAACCGCATAATATGGCATCCCCCCGACGCCCAAAAATTTGACCCAGATAGGCTATTTTTAGAAACTATTTGCTTGACGCCTAGCACAAGCCGACTATCACGATTTCAAACGTAGGCCTACAGCTAGTTTGCCTTTTCGCAAATGTGTTTTTATTTACGTGAAATAAACAAATAGGGGAATTTCAAAACAAACTTACACTGTGGAATACGCAGGGATATTAATCTAAAGTGGCCTGAGGTGCCAAATAGGCCTACGACTACACGCAAAATCTCGTTGAATGAAACGTACAAACCATACGCCATGATTTGATACGGTACACTACAGTCAGAATCAGTTCGCATCATATTAATTATTATTTTAATTTTACTATGTTAACAATAGGCCTATCAAATACAACTTACGTCTTAAAAGCTTTGCACATGAGTCATGTATTAATCTAGCAGATTTTGGTCGCTCGTGCCTCTTAAAAAAACCCCAGGAAATTCAGAATTCAAATAGAAACAGAATTTGATTAATTTCAATAAGTATGACTAAATAAATGACTTTTTACGTTACGACTACATGTAGGCTACAGTGAGAAAAACATTTTGAGAGTAGGACTACCATTAATTTGATTTACTTATAAGTTATATTATAAAGTTATGCTTAGAATAGAAGGCTTTTATTTTTTTATGTATTTTATTACTAAAAATTAGTAGGATTTCAGGATGGTGGCCCATAAAACTTTTTCTTTGAACTTTGGGTAAACGTACTTTTCATCAAGTCAAGTCAAACACAATCAATTTCTGTTTGAACAGGTAATATACACTGTATGGATTTTCCTTTATATTCCAATGTCAATCATTTAGTTTTTAAATAAACTCCCCAGTCTCTTATTGTCATAACAATCAGAATTAACAAAAGGGGTGCATGACAATTTAAAATAAATTAAATCAATAAGAATTAGAAGAAAAAAATAGATAGTGAAAAACAAATGAAACAAAACTATCTTTATTTCTAGACAAAAGACAACAAATGAAAAAGTAAAGAATTTCCAATTTGCTCCAAATGTTTTTTTATTTAGACTTTTTATGATTTGGTGGTATGAGCTGTCTACGGTAGCTGGTAAGTGCCATGATTTTTTTTGGCGTTTTGTGAATTTTATATTTTGTTTTTTAATTTAGCTTTGACTCGAGTTAACTCTGGTCATAATAGTTTCGACCACGGTTAAAATATTTTGATTCGAGTCAAAATAGTTTTGGCTCGAGTTGAAATTAGGCTCAGGTTGAAATGATGTGACCACGTTTAATATATTTTGACTTTCGTTGAAATATCATAACTCAAATAAAAATATTTTAACCAGGGTTGAAATTATTTTGACCAGGGCTAAAATATTTTGACTCAGGTAAAAATAGTTTTGATAATTTCAAAGCTTCAATTCTTTTTTACCACGGTTAATTTAATATATTTTGAATAAGACAAAATGATTTAGATTTGAGTTGAAATACTATAACCTGAATCAAAATATTTTGACCACGGTTAAGATATTTTGACTCAGGTCAAAATAGTTTCGACTTTCAACTCAAATCTAATCTATTTTGCCCTGAGTCAAAATATCTTAACCGTAGTCAACATTATTATGACCAGAGTTATGATAAATCAACGAGTTAACACTATTTTGACACCGGTCAAAATATTTTCAACCATGAGAGAAATTTAAAAACAAAATATGAAATTAAAAAAGCAATATAAAAAATTAGAAAACTAAATCAAGGCACTTATCAGCCACCGTATTACAGGCCTCAAATGAGTTATCTTTTTTAATTTATTTGTTTCCTTTTAGGATCCTATTTCGGTTTACACAAGCTACAAAGCTGTAAACTTTATTCCAACATCAATCAATCATTTTGTGATGAACTTTGAACCCGTCCACTCAAACTGGCCTCACTCAACTGATTTTTTTCACCTCAATGTAAATCAATTAATTTATCAATGTGGTTTTAAACCTTATAATGGCTCTTTTTTATTATTTGTTTTGTTTTAAATTTACTTATAAGTTCTTTCAGATTTTTAGTGAAAATGGAAAACCAACATTTAAAGTGGCATGAGCTGCCAAAATTCTAACTTTTTCATAATTTCTGATCGTCACGACAGTGAGAAGCTATGAAGGCCATCTAAAAACTAAATGATTGGCGTTGGAATGAGGGAAATCCATACAGTATGTGGCCTATACGAACCAAAATAGTGTTCGAAAAGTAAACAAAATTTAAATAACCGGGAAGACCATTTATTCATTGTAAGCCAAAGTTAGTTCAAAACAATACTTTATCGTACATTCTCCAAAAAACTTCAGAATTATACGGCTTGAGAAAAATAGAAGATAATTTCAACATTCTGTTTTAACGTCAAAATATCAACATTTCGGCAGCTCATGCCACTTTAAAGAATAAACATCTTTGGCAAAGATGAGTCACCATAGACTAAGTTTACTCCTGGCCCTGGATAAAAAAGAAGACTGGATTAAATTTTTTTTGCAAATGCGCTTTTCGGCTGTCCAGTGAAAAAGAACTTGAAGTCAAGGGTGGTTTGAAATTATGCCTATTGAGAAAATCCCTTTTCTCACTTCCGCTGCAGATACCAAGCACAAACGTTTGGACAGGGAAAGTTTTTGGATTCAAACATTACAAACTATTTATCCTTTGGGTTTGAACTTGGACCCCAGAAGATGTCGTGAAAAAACTATAATACCATTTGTGTTTCAGTATAACAAAGCTAGCATTGCTATGGCCAAGATTATAGTAGAAGAATACAAACTACTTCAAAGTAAACTTGCTCGACCTCTGACCCAAAGGCCAGTCATTGCTTATAAAAAGAACAAGAGTTTGAAAGACATACTGGTCAGGGCTAAACTCCCCTGTCTGCCTTCTACCTAGGTTTTCTGGGAAAGGGGTAGGGGGGGGGGGAATGGGGGAATTTTCACTGTCTTTTCCCATAATATACAGTCTGACGATATTCTTACTATAGCTTAAGATGCATAAGCATTGTCAATGCAATACAAAGTGTTCCAGAAAATTCTACTGACTAAGGCCAAGCTCCTGTCAGTCGTCAACCTAATGAAATATCATAGGTTTACTTTATTACAACAATTTATGATGGGGTATAAAGGTCTAAATGATATACCTCTTTTTAACACAATTAGAAACTTGTCTCCGTGGTTATTTTAGACAAGAAGATTTTCCCTGTGCCCGTGTGATTGAGTGCTCATAAATATATATAATAAATATATAAGAAATGATATAAAGAGGGCAGTAATCTGAGATTGATTAAACAAGTTTCTGCGCTAACTAAATGGCCTACATGTATCTCCTCATTTGGATTCTGATATTTTACAGGGCACATGCCATAGGGCCTATTTAATTTTAGACAAAAATTTCCAAAGGCTTTCAACAGCATTGAAAGACAACCCAAACACAATTAATTTTATTCATATGAGTATCTCATAAGAAGTCTAAGAAGTGCCATATATATATATAAAGGGAACTTAAAATAACATGTCAGAGGCTCGATGCTATAAAAATTAATAGACTATAGTCATATAACCTCTATATAACATAGATCTGGGAATTTGTCAGATGTAATAGCATTAGGGTTTTAAAACGGGAAAAAATGAATAACTTGGACTGAATGTCCTTTCCTTTCAAGATTTAAGAACTTTGAGTTTTGTAAGAAAATTATTTTAGTTCTATTTTTATGAAACAAAGAAGAACACATTGCGAAAAAGATACTAGTATGGAATAATTCCAACAGACTGAGTAGTAAGCAGGTGCCCCCACGAAATACATAATCTGATTGCAGCAGATGTGCCACTTTGTGTTTATATAACTACATATGAAAGTTATTGTATTCAAGTGTTACAAACTGTTAAACCTTTGGGTTTGAACTTGGATTTCATTGGCATTCTAATGAAATATCATGGGTTTTGGTTTATTACAACAACCTATGATTGCCAATAAAGGTATACATGACATACCCCCCCCCCCCCAATCCTTTCAAATAATTATACTATCCTAGAAGATTCTCCCTGTGCCTGTATATTTTAGTGTTTATATTTATATGTATAATAAGAGTTAATAAATATACATATAAAAGTATTTGACATCTCCATGAAACCGAACAAGAACGTCTCCCTAATACACCTGAATGCCAAAAAGGAAAGGGTTGAGTGTATTATATTTACAAGCACACCAAATGGTTTGAACTCAATGACCTCCGTGACCTGTAAATATGAAATCGAAACTGATCGACGCGCCTCTATTATATAATGTATCTATAAAAAACCTCATTGTAACGGTTCACAAGAAAGCGAGACAGCTTTTGACCTAAATGACCTACAAATATAGGTCTGACAATTGAACTTGTTCGAGGTCTTTAAACAAATTGAATTGTTTGTATTGACACCTAATGGTGTCATTTCTCCCAATAATAAACTTGGGTTGTCATTAAGCTACTCAGGTTGTCAACCGCCTCATTTAATAAATATTTCCTTTTCGAGGAGGCTCTAAACCATGAAGACTAGAACAAATAGTGATCAACATCTTCAAAAACAGGTCAGCAGGGATAAAGGGGATTTTTCGATATTAAAGGAGAAATTTATCAGCTTTTATTGGTCACTGCAGCCTCAATTATTTAGACATCCTTGTTACTATGCAGAATAGTAATAAACGGGACAAGACTCATAATTTTGAACCAAGTGTCTCCTAAACAAGCTATATATATGCGAACTGTGCCTTTATTTAGGGAGTTTAAAACCATTCAAGCTTGTTCAACTATGGAATTTCTATGTTGCTTCTTTAGTCACAGGATTTCTTTTTGAAAAGAAATTATTAGTAAAATTTTAAGAACAGTTAACAGTAAAATAGAATATATACTAGTTGTTCATTTCAATCATTTTCATTCTATTTATAGAGTAGTACAAAGCTTAATGCAAATTTCTGACTAACACAGCATCTGTTTTGCATAATTAAATTGAACATTGGTTGGATTGTCCCATTATCAGCTGAAAATGGTTTGCTTTAATCCTCATTAGGTCTAAAATAATAGTCTATTAATTTTATATTTACGTACTTTGTAGTTGTCATAAAACTCAAACATTACTCATTAGTTCTATGGTATTTGTATAGTAAATCATAAATGTGCGGATATAAATTATAACTCAGTTGAACTTGATTTGACACTGAAAGTGAAACAGTGAAAGTGAAACTACCTCTGAATGAAATGCCTGTTACGTTTGACTGTTTTAAGTTGCATATTCAATGGGCTTTCAACTTTTATGATGAAATTGATGTCCTATAAGTCTACAGACTTTTGGTCATATAAAGTTTTACACATCAAACCCAAAATTCTAAATTCGTGGGCGGACTTTCCCACTTTGTATTTATACTACAGCCACGATCAACTCTCGATCTCCTTGACCTATATGTAGGTCAGTTAGGCGAGCGACGATTGGCTCATCACTTTCAGACTTACCGAGCAGCGATTGGCTGTAAAATTTTGGGCGTCGGGGGGATGCCTAATTTTGCCTCCGAACCAATGAACTATATGCGTGGAAGGGAGATCGCGTGGTGCTTGCTATGCTTCGAATGCCGCCATTACCAGGAGATAGTAGAGCGTCCATACAGATCTGTTCTGCACGCGCTTATCAACTGTCAATGGCGGCACATTTTACAAAGAACGATCCAAACCAGCCAATGAGACGTGTCCATTCCACGCATATAGTTCATTGCTCCGAACGTCTTCATGGCAGTTTGTACACATCGAAGGTCGTGTATGACGTCATTTTTCCGATTAGTTACGACAAATACGGAAAATATGCATATTTCCTCCCCGTTCTTCTTTTGACTACCAGGGAACTAACGCGAAGGTTGTTTCGTTTGAACTGATGTTTTTCAAATATACATTTAGTCCATAAACAAACACAAACCAACTTTAAATCCTGTTCATATATCCTTTAATATCAGACATATGGATTCCGTCCCAACCAGGGGCAGAAGAACGTAGGTTTAGTATAATGGATGATACTTCCTGAGTGGTCACTGGAGAGGGCTGTAAACTATGAATATTTGGCTTGCCTAGAAAAGTATCAAAAGCCATTTGCTGATTGGAATCTCTGAGTCCAGTTTGGAAGCAATAGTCGGGAAGTGGTTGTTGAATGAATCAGCGATGGTTTGTTTGTCAGACACTTCTTGGTTGTTTATATTAAAATATTTCGGAAAGGTGTCAGTTTTATTTCGGTTCATCAGGTTGTTAAGAATTTTCCATGTTCCTTTTATGTCTTGAAAACATTTATTAAATTTCCTTTCAAAAAAAGACTTTCTAGAATAACGTAAGAGGCCGCCATATCTGTTTGATAGGCTAGGCCTGACGATAAAGTTTCAAGTGTAAACGGCTGAAACAAGTGAGGTAGAGCGCGGCAATTGTTAGCTGAGCAGGGCGTGGGTGCAATGTACACACTGCTTCTAGCTATAAAACTATTCTTGATACTCTTCGTACACTTTTGTTTTGCCAGTTTTTATGATTTGTGCTTCTGTCAATTTTTGGTTATAAAGTATTTTTTGGTGTTCTGTGTTTTGTTGGATCAAACCCTTTCGCCGCCATATAAGTGAAATAATCTTGAGTGTGGCATTAACCCGAATCAATCAATCCACAAATTTGAGTTATATGGTTTTTACGACCAAACTGATCACAGAGATGTGGACCAATTCTTATACCATTTAAACCTCACCGAGAAAATCATCTCGAGAACTTCTTGTGAAACAACGCTATCTATTTGATTTACTTTTGTTAGGAGAACCATTGAGTTTTTCTTTCTGGACAACGTCAATAAATGGAGTGGTGCGAGGTTGGTACTATGCCTTTTTACAACGAATAATTCCGGGCTCTGTGTTTTGTCCTGTGATGTGTCCACCAGGCTGGAAGTGGGTAAAACGAAGTTGTCAATCAATGATCGGCATTTCGAATTATGCGGTACATAGTATCATATGTAGGTTTGGTGAGTAACTTGATAATTTCTGATAAAAAGTATTATTATATAACTGGAGTGAGTGTTGCAATTTCATTGGTCAATAGGCGGTCACATGACAGTTAATATTATTAGTTATTGGTATTTTACCCTGGGTGTATGAATCGTTATGACCCTTCTGATAATCATACGCCCTGAGCCGGAGGCGAAGGGTGTATGAGGAACAGAAGGGTCATAAAAGATTCATACACCCAGGGTAAAATATCAATGACGAATTTATTATCCCGAAACCCCTAGTAAACGGAGAATTGTCACAGATTCATGTTTCAAGTTCAACCGCTTTTAACCTAGATAGGCATACCAGCTGGTATAGGCCCCTAGCTACGGTTATTAGTGTTAATCTAATCAGAGTTACGACTTCATTGTGTGTGCAAATTTCCAGCTTGTCTTGTTATTTGTTTTATTGCGCAAATTCTACCTGTGACAAATATATTTTAGCTAAAGCTAATATCTCGATATTTCACACTTACATCCACAGTGAAAATGTATGAACGTCTGTCAAACGGACCGAGCAGACGACAAACGACATACAGAGTTACGCCCCTTGTATACTTAGCAACGTTATTGATCGATGTACGAAGAATTTTGTGTTTCGTTTTTCCATTTGTAGATTTGAATTAGAGTCAAATTAGATAGAAATAAAAACTTTGAACAATTAATGAAGCTTAGGTGACTGTAATAGATCCTCATAAGACCTGTTTGGGCTTTTCGAAGCGAGTAAACATTTAAAGTGGTGGCGGCCATGTTTTTTCGCCAGGCGGGTCATAACCAATTCAGGCCGGGTGTATGGGTTTATACGACCCGGGTAATCGACCAATCAAAATTCAGCATTTGCCAACTAACTTGGTTGAAGGATAATAATATCTTATATTACATGACTTGCTGGTTAATATAAGATTTGACGTCACATTCTCTTTGTTGCTCAACATAATTTGTTTTTAGTGTAGCTTTATTACTGTGACGTCATTCCGATGACATCAGATTTGAGCGTTGAAACGTAATCCACATGACATAATTTAACCCATTGCATTTGTAATGCCTATGTACTATGTTATGTGAATTATGAAAATATAACATCTGCCTGAAATTCTGTGAGGGTTTAGAATAAATATATATGCTAACTTGATATATACTTAGCGCCATTAAAAACGCACGACCCAAAGAATGTAAAATATTTTGAGAAATGTAATGTGTATTATATTGCAAGTATTGCTATCGGCCCTTCATCACTGTTATTGTTATATTATAAAACTGGGCCGTGTAAAGCGTCTTATTTAACTGAGAATAATTTTAAATGCATGGAAAGTGTATCGAGTGCCTAGTTGTTTCATTGGGTCGAAATACTGCTCAAATACTTGGTAATTGCCGAAGATCAAAAGTTTCGTTTTGCCAATAAGAATCGGCCTGGGTTAACTGTGCGATACAGGTCCACCGTCCTTGATGGCTGCGCATGTGGTGCATTCTTAGCTGCTTGTTTACTGACTGTCCGACAGAATACAAAAGCAACAGGCAATCCCTAAATAACTTTTTAAATGTATGTTTTTGGCAGAGTCGACTTACAGTCTTTCGTACGAGATCGATCAGTTCTGATTTTTCTAATAATCTGGTCAACAAAGACTCAAAAACTTTAGTTTTTAGGGTCATTTTACTGAATAGACGAGATTATATTAACCAGAACGTTTATTAACGTTAAAAAGATTTAAATTGACAAGAAAATTTATAATAAGTGTCAAAAAATGTAAAGTTCATTTTAGAAGTTCCATTATAAGAATGGTCTTAAAAAATGTAAAGAAAATATTGTTATATATGTATGTTTGAATACGTTTTGGCAAAGTCTGTAATGTAAAGAAAATATTGTTATATATGTATGTTTGAATACGTTTTGGCAAAGTCTGTAATGTAAAGAAAATATTGTTATATATGTATGTTTGAATACGTTTTGGCAAAGTCTGTAAGGAAAGAAAATATTGTTATATATGTATGTTTGAATACGTTTTGGCAAAGTCTGTAATGTAAAGAAAATATTGTTATATATGTATGTTTGAATACGTTTTGGCAAAGTCTGTAATGTAAAGAAAATATTGTTATATATGTATGTTTGAATACGTTTTGGCAAAGTCTGTATGCATTGTAAAACTACTGTGTACAACCTAGTACAACCCAAGACTGGGTTTATTTATGAAAATTATCCTAGTAACTTTACCTGTTTATTTGTAGAAAAGATCATAGAAGAAAAGGTGTCATACGTTGGTAAGTGTTGTGTTACCAAGACGTAAGGTGGTTAACATAACTTTGTTCTACAAACAGTCTTAAGGATTCCATGTTTTGATTGATTGATTGATGTTTTACGCCGCACTCAAGATTACTTCACTCATAAGGCGGCGTTGACAGGATTAGTGGGGAAGGAAACTGGGCTCATTGCCCGGCGGAAACCCCGACCTTCGGCGAGTACCTGGCAACTGTTCCACATACGGCGATTGAGGGAAAAATACACTTAGGAATTTTTCAATTTTTATTTGGTCTGGGTGTGATTCGAACCCGCGCCGCACCGATGGAAGGTCTGTGTGAGGGGCGATCAGTCTAACCAACTGGACCACCGAGGCGCCATCCATATTTTGAATACTACCTTATAGACACAAGCAAGCTACCGTTATTATATAGAGATTTAATGGCAATAAATAAAGATTTAAAACCGAGCTCTCCCCCCCCCCCCCCCTGCAGTTTGACTAATTACAATCCAATCCGTTCTAGCAAATGCCAATCGAGTCAAATGTTTTCCTTAATAAATTTCTTTTCAGTCACAGAAAGTACCCCACGTCCACATGAAGTACATGTAGTTATACCACCAAGAGGTAAATAAATCTGTCTGTATAAATTGTTTCCAAGTCATATACAGTACTAATATCATTTGTTTGTAAGCTGTGGGTTTACACAAGGCGTATTGTGTTTAATTTCCATCAAAACAGAATGTGTAAATTATCCGCCGTATTTCTCAAGACGTGCAATTAAGAAGTTTGTAGTGCCACCATCTCGAGAAAGTACGTTAAAAATGGTTTCAACTAACTTAGGTTTAAAATTAATGAACGTTCGTCCTGGTTATTTAAATTGTGTCCACTTTTAGGAAACTAATTCGGCTCGTACAGAACACAGACTGTACGGGTTTCCTTATCACAGCGTCAATCATATGGTTTCCAGAGGACTTGAAACCCCTCTTACTGTCGTGACAATAAATATATAAAAAGTTAGAAATTTGACAGTTCATGCCACTTTAGTAGAGTGACACAGGTTGTATAGTGATTTTATCATTTTGTAGACTAACCATGCTATGAGAAAAATGAATTCAACAGTTCAAAGTAAAGTTTCTAATATGTGACACTTCTTTGAACGAGAGCAATGTATTTTCTTAGCAATAACGCGATTCGCAGTGTCAACAGTAACGTATGAAACCAAATAGTCCGGGTTTCTGACTCCAAAATTACTATTTTTTCTTGCACTGACGGCCGTATTTTAAAATAGTAATTTTGGAGTCAGAAACCCGGAGAGAAAAACAAACCGTTATCTGCGAGGACGAATGGTAACCGCTTCACAATGTCTCCACAAAATGAATAGTTCTTGTGACGTTTAATGCCCTCCGTCAGTACCACGAGTGACAAGGGAAATTGGAGCAGATGTCAGATTATAGAACACACAGACCACAATTAAAGCTTAGGGCTTAAAAGAAGCATCTTTAAAATCATGAGCAAACTTAAAGTGGCATGCGCTGCCAAAATGTTGATATTTTGACTTGAAATTATCGGCTATATTTCGCAAGAAGTGCAATTCAGAAGTTTCTTTGTGTTCAGAAGTTTAAATTCAAGAAAGTCGGTTAAAGTAGTCTTTTTAACTAGCTTAGGCTTACGGATTTTCAAATTTTGTTTGCTTTTTGGGACACTTTCGGCTCTTACAGTACACAGACTGTATGGGCTTTCCTTATTTCAACGTCAAGTATTCAGTGGAGTTGAAAGCCTCTTACTGTCGCGAATATCAGAGTTTATGGAAAAGTAAGAATTTTGGCAGCTCATACCACTGAAATCAAAATTGCGGTCAACTTGATGGTTACTACATCTCCCCCAAGTTGTTTTGTACAGCAACTTCAATGCAGAGTGAGGGAAGTGGCCGGTTGAATGTCAGCTTGAACGAAGCCTCATTACGCGAAGATACCTTAATCCTTCCCATAGGAATAACTTAAGACTTTGGTGCTTTCTTACGAAACCGCCTTAAACTAGTTTTAAGATAATTTTTAAGGGTGCCTCAAAGGCCCACTGGTCCTCACATTAGCTAATTTTTCAGCTTATAAAAATGAGCATAATTTTTATTTTGGGATGAATTAGCCAGGAGACATTTGAAATCTTATGGAGAATCTCTTCTGATTAAATAGGACATTCAAAATCCAATGCCAAGGCATTTTACTACATGTATTTGACGATATTTACGCGCATGAGTTACTCCCCTTTGTTGAGCTCTTAAGCAATCTACTAAAATCCAAACAGGCTTTACCGGAAGAAAGTTTGTAGCTGTTCTATCATTCAAACAGTTGTTGGTTAAGAAATAACTAAAGGAAAATCTTACTTTTAGTCTGATATTCTAAGAAAACCTTGTGGTCTGCTAGGAAACATCGGTATCTAAGGAGTTTCTCTCCTCCACTTAAGGAGAGTTCCCTACTAAGTTATCGCTAAAATTGGCGGAGGAGCATCTTAAAATGTCCCCTAAGGTCACCTTTTCTAAGGTGGCTTCGTAAAATTGGGCCGATATCTCTAAACCCATCTTTTAATGTTTGGGTGCGTGTATTTGCTGGGATGGGAAACCCGAGCCACTTTAATTATTATCGAAGACTTAAAGCTGTCTCCGAGAAAAACAAACCAAGTTTGACTCACTATAGTTCATGTCATACGGTCCAATTGGAAAGGTGGTTCATGCATAAGTGGTTTGGTATTTAACGCCACCGACAAGGGTAAGCAAGTTCACCTCGGAGGTCAACGGATCATGTGACTTAATCTTTCTGCTGAACATTTTTAAAGCAATGGCCTGCTCAGCGTATATCTAGTCGACAGCAAGCGTCGTCATCTTCCTTTGCTTCATCTTGGTACTATTTTGGGGAATTATACTTCTCGTTTCGCTGATTCTGTAGCTCTTCGCTTCATTCCAAGTAAATTTTCCCGTATTCTGTGACTTCAAGATATATATATTTTTTTTTTAGTTTATAAAAATGCAACCCTAGCCTGAAGGCGATAATCGCCAAGATCTCACGTGGGTGCGATTAACCACCATGTTGAAACCGTTTCTATTCTTTTACAATCGTTTCCATGTGTATCGTTTCAGTAACAAGAATGGTAGAACGTGCGAAATACGTCACATCTGGCGATTTGTTCCAGACCTTGGCGTTTTCACCATCAACCTGTTCTCGATATTGTGTAAAAACTTCTGGTTGCGCTGTATTCAATTTCAATCGAATCCAGAGACTGTGTAGAGGTTTTTCCAGCACAGACGTGTATCAGTTCCTTGAGGATAAGGCGGACTGGACATTATGGGAACTTGCCTGAGAATGTCCAAAAGTGTTTGTTTCAACTTAAGTTTACATACATTAGTGCGCAAACAGTAGACCATTGTTTTTATTATACTCCGTTATTAACTGTTGTACATACATATGACGGATTGATGTTTAACGCCGCACACAAGATTATTTCACTTATATGGCGGCGTTGTCAGGTTAAGTGGGGAAGGAAACTCCGCCATTAGGCGAGTACCTGGCAACTCTTCCACAAACGGCGATAGAGTGAAAATCCACTTACAATTTTTCAAATTTTCTTTTGTTTTGAGTGTGATTCGAACCAGCGTCGCATCGATTTTCAAAAATAAAACTTAATATTTTCTTAAATAGTTTAATTTCTATCATACGTTTTTGTACATATTTATGTGATAAAGCAGCAATATTCATATGTTGCTAGTTAATTTCCATGATAACGATGTAGGCTTCCATATTACTGGTAAATGTTTTAAGACTTAAGCACGAGTACATGCACGCTACTGTGTTGTAAGTGGTGGTTTCAAACAATTTTTTTTTTGGGGGGGGGGGGGAGAGAAAATATTTGATAAAGAAGTAACAAACGACCAGCAAATTTTGTACACAAGTGTTAGCAGGCAATTTTATACTTAGGTCAAGAATTCCTTACAGAGTTTATTTCTGACCGTAGTCTACGGATCCAAAAACGTCGCAGCTCACAAATTTGTACAAAGTTCAAGTTTTTCAAAATATCAGATACTATACCATGTAAAATTCCACAGAATCAAATGGTAGCACATTGGTCAATGTTTTGTCTCCAAATACGAGTAATAAACTCCAAGAATGATTCCTATACAGGAAAAGACAGATTGAATGAATTGTGTAACTCTCCAAAAAAACAAAGTGTTCGGCCTCAGAGCTGATGGATAAATCACATATAACTAAGCTCACATGAGCGCTGTATGGAAGCCGGATAAGGCCAACTGCGCCCTATCGCAGTATCGCGATGACGCGAAGTTGGCCTTACCCGGCTTCCACAGCACTGAATATATATGTAGTATGTATAACATAACTCGCATCGTTGTAACTCGCTTGCTAGCATTATTCGCCTCATTATACCCCCCGCAACGAAGTTAGGGGGGGTATACTGGAATCGGCTTGTCCGTCCGTCTGTCCGTCTGTAGACACAATTTTGTCCGGACTACTCCTCCTAAGATTTTGCTTTGATTTCAATGAAATTTCACAAATATGTTACCAATGGTATGTAGATGTGCATGCTCAACTTACAGGATGATATTTCCTTTTTTCACATTTTTATGACGTTTTTGACTTATAGGACTTTGCCATTTTTGTTTGTCCGGACTACTCCTCCTAAGATTTTGCTTTGATTTCAATGAAATTTCACAAATATGTTACCAGTGGTATGTAGATGTGCATGCCCAACTTACAGGATGATATTTCCTTTTTTCACATTTTTATGACGTTTTTGACTTATAGGACTTTGCCATTTTTGTTTGTCCGGACTACTCCTCCTAAGATTTTGCTTTGATTTCAATGAAATTTCACAAATATGTTACCAATGGTATGTAGATGTGCATGCCCAACTTACAGGATGATATTTCCTTTTTTCACATTTTTATGACGTTTTTGACTTATAGGACTTTGCCCTTTTTGGGGTCTCATTCCATATGAAGACAGGGTTATCGTGTTATCGCCCCTCCCTCCTCCCTACTTCCCCCCCCCCCTTCTACTGCCATGAAGTGTGTATGTACGCTCATACATCCGTCCAATCGTTGTTCCCTCTGTCTGTCTGTCCGTCCGTCCGTCCATAGACACAGTTTTGTCCAAAATACTCCTCCAATGGGTCTCATTCCATATGAAGACAGGGTTATCATGTTATCGCCCCTCCCTCCCTCCTCCCTACCTCCCCCCCCCCCCCCTTCTGCTGGCATAAAGTTTGTATGTACACACATACATCTGTCTGATCGTTGTGCCCTCCGTCCGTCCGTCCGTAGACACAATTTTGTCCAAAATACTCCTCCCAGATGTTGGTTCTTTTTGAATGAAACTTGACAAATGTTACCAATGATATGAAGTTGTCCATGTCCTACTTGCAAGGAGATATTTTTACATATTTATGACATTTTGGACTCCTTTTGACATTTCTCTGTTCTGCCATTTGTCTGTTCATACATTTGTTTGTAGACACAATTTTGTCCCATTGTACAGTTGTACGGTAGTTGCTGTGCTTGTCATATAAGCCTTCATGTTTCATTATTGTGCTTGTGGCACTCTTGATAGCCTACTTCCTCGTAGTGAGTGCTGGTAACATGATCAGCAAGCAGCCTCATAGTCTACTTTCTTGTTGTCGATGCTAACTAAACATGACCAGCAAGGAGTATTTTGCATGATATTTTGTCTTACTCCATCATTTGTCACAGACGTAGCATTAAATCATGCCCAATTCATGTGTCTCCTCCTCTTGGTGCTGTTTCTCCATCTTTATCATACATGTGCATATACATATCATCCTATGTGCATATTGTTGTACTCTATAAAGCTTGCTTATCATGGCTAAGGGGCTATCCTTTCCCGCTTCTCCGTCTTGCTTACAGTTGCAGTTACAAAAAGATGACCATGCAGAGTTCGTAAATTTGCTATGCTGTTCAATCATTCTCCTAGACTTACATTTACATACTTTTTTACCCCTGGGGCAAATTTTGCCCGAAGGGTATTGTCGTTGCCTCCGTCGTCCGTCTGTCCATTGGTCCTTGTAAACACATTATCTAAAAAAGTCTTTAACTTACAACTTTGAAACTTCACATATTTGTTTAATACAGCAAGTACAAGAAGCGCTCGGATGTTTTTTTTTCAAGAGTTATGCCCGTTACATTGCCGACTTTTCTTGCAGAGCGGGGAGTATCTCAGTTATGTCTAGTTATATTATAACTTATAAGTTTTGGAAAATCTAATGTAATGTAAATTATTTTTGCATATTCGTGAATTAATGTGCAAATATGGCTCTAGACTATTTATTTACTTTATAGAGATCTACTGTAAATAAAGATATCAAAAGGTCTGTGACAATGCAATGTCGGTAAACAGGCCACATACTGTATGGATTGTCCTCATTCCAACGCCAATCAGTTAGTTTTTCGAAAGCCTTCAAAGCCTCTTACTGTCGTGACGATCAGAAATTATGGAAAAAGTGTGAATTTTGGCAGGTCATGCCACTTTAAGAAGTACACACTTAAGTTAATGCTGTTGAACAGAAATTGCTTTTGTTGACAAATTGAACTCCTGTTCATAAGCACAAAACTGATTTTATATATATTCTAAGACACTAAATTGTCAATTGGTAATATATGAGAGTAGTGTATATGATCGGTGAGTAGAATATGAATTGAACTTATTTTATTGACAGAAGACAGTCAAAAGGATTGGGAACAAGTTATAACAACTTAGTAGAATATAAATTGCATATAACGAAAAATGTCACTGTGTTTGTTTCAAGTGATATCCATTTGTGAGTGAAGCATGGTGTCATCTGAAATTCTGCTTTTTTATTTTCATAGTTAAATCTTTCGGACACCGTCTGTAGAAGATTATTGTCTTATAAAACGGATTCACATTCAAGAGTGATGTTCGGAGTCTTCAAATAATTCTTTTAAAGGCACACTTGCCGCGAAAATGCAGAATGCTGTTTAAGTTCCGTTCAAAAGAAAAACAAATTAAGAGTTTGCATTGATCCACGTGACCTGAACAAAGCAATTAAAATGCCAAAATACCAAATACGTCAAATAGAGACATGATCTGACTTGGAATGTGCTGAAGTTATCGTAGATGATATTCTGTGTTAACACAAATTTCGGCTATATGCCAGATATATGCCCAAATTGTCTGAAGTTTGTGAACCACTTCGGAAAATCAGTGAGAAAAATGCTATTTTCACATGGCAGTCACAACAAGCAAAAGCCTTTGAACAAATCAAGCAGTTGATATATTCAGCTCCTCTGTTGAAATATTACGACACAACATGTGAGACACCGCTTCAATGTGATTCATCGGAGAAGGGGCTAGGAGCAACATTATTACAAAATGGTCAGCCTGTAGCTTTCGCCTCTCGATCACTGACTCCAGCTGAATGTAGGTATGCACAGGTCGAGAAGGAATGCTTGGCTATTTTGTTCGCGTGTGTAAGATTCAACCAGTACCTGTACGGCAGGGAAACATTTTTTGTATATACACTGATCACAAACCATTAGTTCCTATTTTCCAGAAGCCAATTCACTCAGCTCCCAAAGAGATTGCAGCGCATGCTACTGCGTTTGCAAAAATATAACCTACAAGTAAACTACTTACCTGGATCCAAGATGTATACTGAACCGCAAAAAAAACGTCACTCCTTTTTGGATATTAATAATCAGTGTATTTCAAATAGATGTAAACAAGACACTTATCTACGGAATGATTCCAAATTTGACATGATTGATCATCATCATTGGCAGACAAATGTTAGACAATTTCAAGTGAAAGTGAGAACAGGTGGCGCCACAGTGCGGTCTGGAAGTCAATAATGTGTATGGCCACCATGGGCTTTGATTACGGCGTTGCATCGTCTGAACATTGAGTGGATGAGACGGTTGATAAAGATAATAGGAACTTGGGCCCAAACTCTGTGAAATACCTGAGTGAGTTCAGCTGCAGTTGTCGGCCTTGGCCGCACGAGATTGAGCCTCCTCTGAATCTCGTCCCACAAGTGTTCTATCGGATTTAAGTCTGGTCTGGAAGTAGAGGAAATGATGCAGTACCGACTTTCATCGGAGAAGACTACAGTTCTCCACTCCTGGTGACGCCAATTACGTTGCTGTGTTGCTCATTGTAGTCGATCAGTGAGGATTGGACCCATGTAAGGCCTGTGACATCTGACATTTGCCTGTCTCAAACGCCTGCGCACCGTATCGGGGTTGATGGGTCTCTGGTGATTGCCAATGGTTGTCCTTGCAGTTTCCGCAGCTGTAGCGAAGCGGTTTTGCAGGTGTTGACGGACAATCTGTCGATCCTGCCTCAACGTTGTTACAGGCGGTCTTCCATTACGTGGACGGTCTGCTGTGCTTCCAGTGGCTTGGACCCGTGGCTGCAGGTGGTATATTGTGGTATATTTTGACTGAGTGGGATTCGAACTCGCGGCCCATTGGGGGAAGGCTGTTCGGATTGAGCGTCCAACCCTCTACCTGAGTCACGGAGGCCCCTTATATAACGATACTTTTGTATCTGGGTTATTTGCATATTGGATTGAAACTAATGCAGGTCTAATGCACATACTTTAAGCTTGCAATCAATATCTGATTGAACATTTTTCTGTTTTTTTTTTAATTTTAACCCATTTTGAAAATACCACAGTTTGGCTGAGAATCTGTAAGCCTAAAACTGTCAAAATTGTGTTACCCATGTTGATTTGTGTGTAGCGTGAAAGCGGCATGCACTATGTCAACTTTATTTGGTTGTAAATGATGTCTCATATGTTTATCTATTTGAAAATGGAAAAGAAAAGCCTTAACCAGATTTAGGTAATTAGCCACAAATCAAAAAGTTAACATTACCACAAATGGGAAATGAAACTGTATCCTTAAACCTATACAGCAATGACCAATAAAATCAGTATTTTTTGTGACTCCTTAAGTGTATTGTTGTCTATGTTAGAGTTATTGAATGGCTTCCCGAGGGTATTGAAGATATTTTGAAAGGTTGGCCAAGTGCGAAGCACGAGGACACACCTTTCAGAATGTCTTCCATACTCAAGGGAGCCATTCAATAACGTGCTTGTATCATGGTTCGAGTGATTGACGTTGTCAGTCAACTAGCCCGTGTTCAAACGCTGACCAATCAGACAACATTGGCCAAAATGCCTCAATTCCCACACTGACACAACTTTGAAACAAAGTTCAACTCTGCAGGTGGCTGGCGTCAGAATGTCTCCAACTGTCAGTTATGTCTCATTGGCCGTTCAGAGTCAGACGTAAGACGACAAAGTTAGCATTTTCTCTATGCTGGTTTCTATGATAATCAAAGAAGAAATTTAAAAAAAATCTTTCTTGAACAGTGTTTGACATTTTTTCTTTTGTCAATGCACCTTTTAGTTAACAGAGCAGTGCGAATTGTTTGGATAAAAATGCCGTAGTGAAATTACTTTTGCCGTGAAAAATAAACTTTTCCGCGGCAACTTTTTTTTTTTTTTTTTTGCCGTGGGAAAAATTTGAATTCAGAGGGCCGTGATACCCAGTCAAGAGAGCCATACAATAACTTCCAGATCGGGAAGTTATTCAACGCTTTTAAGCCACGCCCACTCTCTGTCCATTGGGTATCGGATTTGTCGAGAACTGCTCATCAAAAGAAAAACGCCGCAACCATGATACAATACAAATTACGTATGGCATAAATCTAACCCTATAATTTGGGATATTTTACAATCCGTGTCTGGTTGTCTCCCAGATGGGTTGGAGGTCTGTCTGGCATGGGTTCCGGCACACGTGGGAGTGAGAGGAAATGAAGTAGCTGACGGCCTTGCAATGTCTGCTCTGGGACAGAATGTATCTATTCCATTCAAGCTTCTAACATTAGACATAATCTATAATTCTAACAATTATTTTCATTCACTTTGGCAGGATGACTGGGATTCAGCACCGGATGGCAGGTTTCATTATAACTATCAAAATGGGTGTGTTCAATTGACGAATCGTATTAAGGCAGATGTGCTTCTGTTCAGGCTACTGTCTGGTATTATTCCACTCAATGCACGTCTCCATAGAATAGGGGTTCACTCTACAGGGTTATGTGACTAAGGTCTAGTGGAGGAAACAGTTAGTCACTTCTTGTGTATCTGCTCTAAGTTTAACAGGCATCGGGTTAAAGCTTAGACGTATTGTTGGTGGCAACCTAACCCAGGATACTTTATTGTCTCCTGACGAAGATTCTGCTAAGGTATTGTCTGCATTAGGTCAGTAAGATGTGGCAACTCAACCATTCTAAAACTTAATTTTTGATGATCTAGCATGTAAAGATAAAGTTGTGGCGTAAATCAGCCCTATTTTTGGACTGGCACACACCAATAAATTTAATCACCACTACCAGAAACGACACTCACTTCCAAGCTGATCGCGTTTTCCTAAATGTAAGTACTCGATTGGAGAATAATCTCAATCAGAATAACCAATTAAAAGGAATTAAATCCGCACCTTTCAGTTACACTATAATTAATTAGTATTAATTTTTACACAACGCATAGGAATAAAGAAGCTCTTCATTTACCCTATGATTTAACTTGGGGTATATTTCCCACGTAAACGATAGTTGTGACGTCACACTATTGTTCCAACAAGACATTATTTCTTAAGAAAGTCGCCCAATTAAGTGAAGCTTTGTTTAAGACGACACCATGACACAAAGCATGCGATATTACAACCAGTTAAAATCCAGATCATTGGTTTTGGATACGAGTGCCATGCTGCTTCGCCATAAAGGGAGGCCACTGCTGTCGACCTTCTTGAACAGAGCTACTTTCGGCAAATTGTAAACAACGATGTGACACTAGCGATGTGGGATAAAAACGCAATATTCAGCTGAGATTTTCAGAATTTAGAGGGTTTAATAAAGTAAACAACATCAGTTTATACCACATACATTTTAGTTCAGAAGATTGTCTTTCTTATTCCTCAGGAGTCTGTAATGTTCTTCACGACACTTTTGCATAACACAGGCTGTATTGTAAGATATGTGCACTTCCTGCATGTTTGGTCTCACACAGATCGGAAATGACATCACCAATGCCCCCTGGTGTCTGATGTGGAAATAGAAGGGAAGTAATCATTATTGTAAAAAAACTGAGGGTCACAAGGGTGAAAATAAATGAATACATGCGTAGCTTACATGATACAAAATACTGATAGCTTATTACAGGATTGGCTGCAGGAATTTTACGCAGCATATGAAGCAACATTTATTCTGAGCCCATTTAGTCTGAAATAGTCAATCGGGGGGGGGGGGGGGGGGGGGCAACATCTCATTAAACCGAAGACACGGACCGCATAATTAATGGATGGTTTGAAAATATGTAGAACTTACTTTGATTATTACTAGACCATTATTCGCCCTCTTCCATACCGGTAGGCCTAATTTCCGAGCCATCCGAATCTAAACAAAACATTGAAGAATTTTAGGCATGCTTTTTCCACCTGCCGGTTAGATTTAATGCTTGGCTGAAACGTATGGTGTGACAAATACACTTAATTGTTGTTATTATGTCAGTTTAACTGTCTACTCCAACCAAAATCGTTTTCTAATAAAAACCGTCTCTACAAAAGACAGTATTGAGCTTGTCGAACAGGACATGTCCTTTCAGAAATATGGGTGAATTAATGGATAACAAAAACTATTCACAAATTCTACACCTTTTGGTCTAAAAAAAGAAACCCATTGCACAAAATGATTTCAGAAATATCACTATTGCTTTGGAATGGTTTGGGTAAGTTAATAAAAAAAATGTGCATAGAGCAACGCAAGAAGAACGAATAATTATTAGTTACCGAGTAAAAACAGATCCCCAGATTCTTGGTCTTCTCCAAGTTTGAAACTGTAAACCACGTCAGGCTCCTCGTCGTAGACTACATTGAACCATTCCGGGAAGCCTGGAACTTGGGAGATCACTCTTCCCGGATACCCCTGTCTCTTCTGTTCTTCGCCGACAATAAAATAATGTTGCATTCGTTTTCCGACGAGGTTTGATGGTGTTCCATGTTGTAAGGAATTTTCACCCGCCTCAGCAATTAGACGTTTAAGATTTTCTGTCAATTGCTCCCATGTGTGCTGTTTTCTGTTTTTTTGAAAACCGATACAAGTCCTTATTTTCCGTAATTTGCATAAGGACATTCTGCCTAAAATTGAGTTGTATCTTGAGCGCTTTCATCTTTTGAGTTTTATTTGTATAGTTGCTGAGGCGGGCATCAACTTCAGCCGAACTTTGCCAACGGCCATGTTCCACAATCTCCTTAGTTTGACTTTCCTTTTTTTTAGTTGCAGCTTTTCTTTACGTACTTTTTCTATCTCTTTCTCTTTTAGATATTGTTGCCTGTCTTGAGTGAGTTTTAAAGGTCTTTGTTTAAAATTTAAATAGGCTGAATGTTTTAAAACTGATGCTCTGTTAAAAACGTCTCCCCTTCTCTCGTCATTTAAAAGATTTAACCAATTTCCCAATTATAAAACTGTATAATAAAACACTTTCGTGCGTGTAGTTGGAGGTTATTAACTTTCAAGAATTTTTCTTTTTCTTCTTGTGAAAAAACATTCCAGGAATCTATTATTGAAGGAACAATGGTAGATCTATATTCCTCCAGCATTACATGGAAACTCTTTTCTGTTCTGTTCGTAATTTAACCTCGCAAAAACAGTTTCTGGCAGCTTGTTGTGTTTCATAACGGACTCACATTCTGGATTTGATTCTGTTGTTTTAAAATAGTTATCCCCTCCTGGCAATTGGTCTTTTAAAAGGTGCTCCAGTAAACTGATAATATCCGAAATTAAAACTTGTAAAATTGCTTGTGTCAAGACATCATTCTCTGAGGATGTCACTAATGTTTTAAAAACATCTGTAGTTTCAACTACACTTCCAGGGACTAAAATCGCCTGCCCTTCAATAAGTTTGTCGATCTTCACATTTTGTAAATTTGTAATAATTTCTCCATAGACTTGGTTCATATTTAAAATATTAGTTGTGTCCTCAATCCTTGACCACAGTGGTTTAGTTAAAAGTTTGTTTAAAATACCCAGCGCCCTACAGCCTGTCATGTTCATATCTGACTTTAATCCGTCTGCAACGGCTTTTAAAAGAAGATTAGGCGTACCCCAGCACTTTTGTAAGAAGTTATGTAGATGTGGATGAAGATGATATAAAATAGAAGCATTGTGGAATAAAGTATTAAAACGATTTCCTTTGAAATTAGTAAGACGCTCTTGAATGTCCAAGGCAGATAAAAAAGTCACGGCAGGTAAAAAACGCCACTTTTCTCGTCACCTCCTTTGGAAAAAGCTTTACAGCATATACGAACAAAACCAACAATTTGACTCTCCGTATGTTCGGTAGTATTTAAATAATTTCTTTCCAAACCAACCAATGAGTGGCTAACTTTATCCGCCATGTTCACAAGAAGGTGCAGTCCACAATAGAAGTTATTAACTTTCAAGAATTTTTCTTTTTCTTCTTGTGAAAAAACATTCCAGGAATCTATTATTGAAGGAACAATGGTAGATCTATATTCCTCCAGCATTACATGGAAACTCTTTTCTGCCACAGCCCGATCTGACATGGTATTTCTTATATTTGCTAAAATCCTTTGGCCAGCTGATAATTCATCCGAGTTTGCCATATCAATGTCTAATATAATTTGCTTCAAAGTTTCTAAGTTAGTTGATGCTGTTTTGTTTTGAATTTCTCGTACGCCAAGAAGTTTTGGAGTTTTGTCACTAGAAGTTAAAAGATAAGCTTCGTATTGTTTGCCGTATTTCTTTGTTTCGTCGGTATAGATTGTTGTGTTTGATTCCTGGGCGAACGAATCCACAATGTTCAAATGGCTTAAAGGCATTCGCAGTTTCCCCATTTCATCCACTGTAGATCTACATGGTAAGGCAGAGGCGGAAACATTCAACAGGTTCAATACGGCAGAAAAAACAGCAGAAATGTGTGACGAGGCAACATTATGATCTAACAGAGTCAAAACACAAAAGATAAAAGAGTCGTTATATTTGTTCCCGTTTAAAAAACTTATGGTACGTGCTTTGTTGAATGGGATCTCCGAATTTTTATCATTACTTAGCTTTTCAAAATCCTTTTCATACGCAGCACATTGTAAACACTGTAAACAATCTTGTGTGGATTTTGTAGATGTAGGCTTCTTGGAGATTTGAAATTTACTCAACTTTTCAAGCTTGCAATCTCTCAGCGATACTTGGGCCGTTCTTATTCTTTGCAATCGCCGTAGTTTCCTTTGAGTTAGGTTTAGTTCATGGGTTAATTGGCGGTTGTTTTTAATTAGTCGTGCCTCGCGAGCTCTTGTATTTCTGTTTTTCTTCTTCATCTCTTTTAATGCACTGCGCGTTTTCTTCAGTTTTGCTGTATAATTGGAATCATGAAGGGGAAAATTTACAGTTGGTGAAGATAAAACTTGGAAAGAGGACTGTGGGTTTAAAAAATGGGATGATCCAGTTAAAATATCTGTGGATGAAGATAAAACTTGTGATGATCCGGTAAAAGATGAGGCTTGTGGGTTTAAAAAATGGGATGATCCAGTTAAAATATCTGTGGATGAAGATAAAACTTGTGATGATCCGGTAAAAGATGAGGCTTGTGGGTTTAAAAAATGGGATGATCCAGTTAAAATATCTGTGGATGAAGATAAAACTTGTGATGATCCGGTAAAAGATGAGGCTTGTGGGTTTAAAAAATGGGATGATCCAGTTAAAATATCTGTGGATGAAGATAAAACTTGTGACGATCCGGTAAAAGATGAGGCTTGTGGGTTTAAAAAATGGGATGATCCTGTTTAAATATCTGTAGATGAAGATAAAACAGTAGACGTGTGAGTAATAGTGCTCGGGGATGAATTTATCAGCTGGCCAGTTAAAAGTGAAATCATGCGCCTCTGTGTCGCTGGTTCTTCTGGGGATTTCTGCGCTGTATGTCTGTTTTCAAGAGGAGGTATATCAAAAGTTTCTTCTTCTAACTGTCTTAGTTTCTGTTTGAACTGGGGGGTTTGTTTCTTTTTTAACTGTAATCTTTTTTTGGTTAATTTCTGAACAAAATATCGCACACGGACAGGTGAACAGTTTGGTGGCATTCGATCACCCATCCATGTTTTCAAATAGGATGTTAATGTGGCCCATGGTAGATGCAGGTGTGATAATTCTACCACGCAGCCGTTTGTAAATAGAGTTGGTGGAATTTCACCAGAAGCTGTGTTTTGGCCGGATTTCAAAGATGGGATAGAAATCCCGGCCTTCTCACAATGACTCCGACAGTCTGAAATAAAGAACAAATAAAACAATGCAGGGCCAAAATGTATCTTACTAAAAACCACCTTTCTTTAGTCTGGAAGACCACTAATTACTAGCGAAGGGGTTCGAATCCCACTCAGTCCAAAAATAGGAAAATTTTCTGATTGGGTTTTCACTCGAACGACCTATGTGGTATGGTTGCCAGTTACCAACGGAAGGTCGTGGGTTTCCTCAGGGCATAGATATCGGTTTCCTCCCACAATAATACTGACAACGCCGCCATATAAGTGACATAATCTTGAGCGCGGCGTAAAACACCAATCAACCATTTAATCAATTACTAGCGAATGGTTAGTAAGCCGTGTATTATTAGCATCATGTGAGAATTATTATCGTTATTTTTTCATACCACTTGTCTGTGTAAAGCAATAAACGATGTCAAAGCAAATATATAGATAACAAAGCAGCAATTTTTGTGAACAGGTCAGTGTAAAATTAATGTCTGCGTAATTAAGAAAATTTTATCAAGAGTAATTAACACATAAATTTTCGTGGAATGGGGAAAAGAAATATAGGGCTTATCCTTACATAAAATGAATTAAGACTAACATTCCCGTTTAAATATTTTTAATCGTTTCATACTTTGGTACCTCGTAAAACTACATGTAGGCCTATGTGTAAACAGGAAAGAAGCTCTCAGAGTTTAACGTTAATGAGTTCATTCACATTTTAGTAAAATTATTCATACGCTTTCTAATAAAATTATTCATTCAACTAAAATAAAATTGTATTTAATGTTGGAGTTTACAATTAGTGAATCAGTGGAAATCACTGTTCCGTGCCGGGAATGGGCCCCTTTGTCGCCTAGGTGAAAGCCAAAAACCCGCTATATCTGATAAAATAAAATAGCCTATACACGTAGCGCTTATTCCAATTTTAACATTTCATAATTTTGCGACAACGATACACCAAAACACAAGCTGATGGTGGTATAAACAGAATAACCATAATTTCCGTTTAGTGGAAAACTCTCAAGTTGACTCATCAATAATTTATTTCTCTTTTAATTAACCCTCCTAATTCATTCTACTTCTATATGATGTTTACAAAGTTCACAATAACTTAATAATTAGTAGACCTCACATTTCAAGGCTGGACATTCAATATTTTCTCTAAGACGATGATTTCAATCAACAACTAAAAAAGTAAAGAAAGGGTCAATAGTTTTATGCCCAGGAACTTATATATTCTGAACCAGTATAAGGCAACTCCGGTAGCGGCATCCTCACGTAGGGACCCTCACAATAAGACCAACAGGTGGCGCTTTAGTCTTAACCTCTTAAGTGATTGCCGTCGGCCAAGGATGAATATACATGTTAAAATACTAGTCTTTTTGGAGTTTTTTGAATGACATTTTGCAAGGACAGATAAAAATTTAATATATGAAAAGACAAAAAGAGATAATTAATTTAGTCACGTTTTTTATATATATATATATATATAAATTAGTTTATGTTGTTTTACGATAAAAATTGGAAATACATTGTATATACAAAAATTCTGTCTTTGAATTTATGTATATACAATGTATTTCCAATTTTTATCGTAAAACAACATAAACTAATTTATATATATGTATATATATAAAAAACGTGACTAAATTAATTATCTCTTTTTGTCTTTTCATATATTAAATTTTTATCTGTCCTTGCAAAATGTCATTCAAAAAACTCCAAAAAGACTAGTATTTTAACATGTATATTCATCCTTGGCCGACGGCAATCACTTTATGGCACAAGTTTAAAAAATCACGTTTATCATTGTAAATATATATCTTTATTTAACATATGTCTTTAAATTTTTATTCGACAATAATTTTGTATATCAATTCTTACAACCATAATATATATATTTATTTTTCTCTCTTAATATTTATTATGTTTAAGTCGGCACAAGTAGCCTGTTTGGCTAATGTTCCTTTTGTAACAAACCGACTATAAATAAAGTTTTTGACTTTGACTTTGACTTTAACCTCTATCTTTGTTAGAAATGGAAGTCTGAGTGAACGAAATATCGGGTAAGTGATTACTTGTAACTCATTCAGTAGAAAATAGAATATTTTGTTACCTTAACAAGTGTAAAATTAACCGTGCACTCGGCTGATAAAGCATACCTGCATTTGCATTGAGATCCATGATCTTCCTGTAAAATGCAGAGCTTGTCTGTAAAAGCTGAACCGTTGTTGTTGTATTTCGCTCAACAAGGACGTTTTCTTCGGTGCTGATTCGAAAATCGATCGCAAAAAAAGTGAAATTTTGGCAAAAATACATGGGACCCGAGAGTATAAGGTAACACTTCCGGTCATCGGGCGATTGGTTGTTGACAATCTTGCCATGGTAACGAAATTTGCATATAACTTTCCCAAATTGACAGGTGTGCATACCTGGTACCTCAGCTTAGTCAGATGCGTGATGACCATGCTCAGAGTGAAGGTAGGCATCCCTAGTGACACTGAAACGGGCTCGGTTGTGTAGAGAGATATCCAATATAATTCTGGTAGGTAACGTTTAAGCCGCCGATAATCTGATTTGTTATATTGATGACTACTCATGATATAAAATATCTTGAAACTTATTCCCTCATCCATATCATATTTTACGTCGACATCCATGGGCAACATCCACAAGGTATTCCACAAGGTATTCGATCATAAAAGTTAAAAAGCAAATGTGAGTCTCAAAAGTTAAAAATAAACAAAAAAGTGTATTCTGTATATTTTTTCAGGGCCCTTCCACTGGACCCTGTTTGCTCATTTTCGCTTGAACAGAAAAATAACTACCATTCATAAAAATGCTTGGAAAAGGCACATATTTAGAGACAAAAGTTGTCTCCCCTGATTTATTAAATATCATTTTTCTAAGTAAATATGATTATACATGTCAAACGGAATTCTAATTACATCTTATAACTATGTGAAGAGTAGTTTGGGATAGGTTTTAGAAACAAACTATGGATGACTAAAATTGACCCGACCTGCCTAATATGGCTCTTGGCAACCATCCTTGACATGAATTAGAGCACATACCGAAATTTCAAAGCCTAAGTCTGATTCGAACCCTCAACACATTGGTGGAAAACCGGCCGGATTGAGCAGCCACAATCTATTAAGTGAACCATATATCTTTTGAGCTTTATGGCAGACGAAACCAGAAAAATATCCTCACCAAATCCATACACCCAGAAATACTGCGATTAATTATGATCTATCAATTAACACGTAGATCAAATCTATACCTACATTCCACGGCCACATAAATGACGTATCTTAAATTTAAAAGATCCTGTGACAAATTTAACTTGGATCGCGAGACTGGGTTTCGGTTTAGGGGGAGGTTGAGACAGAAATCAAATATTGAATTGAGATGGCTGATGGATTCCTTCTAAAGGGATCTCTTAGAATCAATCCATCAACCCGCCAACAACAAAACCGATGCAATGTTATTTTCAAAAACTCCGGCATCAGAATTTCTGAATCCTATGTATGCCTGTAGAAGGGTTTCCAATTTTACTGAAGTCAAGGGGTTATTTGATGCTGCGCTTTTAATCCCTAAAACTTTTTCGCGTTATTTCTGTAATCGTTTAACTGCTACAGAAACATCTTTTAATTAAATTGACCCTTGATCTAGACAGCAGCTTTCACTCATAATGGAGATTTTATTTATGCTATCCCTATTACAGTTGTTAGTTAAACCTACAGAATGGGCTTAAATATTCACTTTGAACTTCTTTTTTGAAATAGGTCATCAAAATCATGGCGACAGAAGATGGACCGCAAAATAAAGATTGGCTAAATGAATGCGCCAGTTCTCTTGTACTAAACGGGACTGTTCCAGGTAAAATTATTGATTTTTTCTTTCACGGAACATCAGAATAATTATAAACATATAAGACATGTAATAGCTCTTTTTGAAAGAAATCAATGCCATTACCGGTCCGAGATACATTGAAAAGTAAAAACATTATTGAGGGGGTATGAGCTAACCGAATTCTTGTTCGTGATTGCCGATTGTCCAAAAATACTATGAGTCTGAGGCTCAATCAAAAAAAAAGGCGTTAATAAAATCCAATGCTCCTGTTATCTGTACGAACTAAAATTAAATTACCTTGATGATATTGCCTAGCTCGAGTGTGGTATCATCGAAAAACTTCTAACGTGCACTTTATGAATAAATAAATAAATAGGCAAAAAGTGTTCTAATATGGCCAATGCCCAGACCTCTTAAATGGATTTGAATGTCAAAAAACTGCACATATTGACATATTTTAAGCCATGGTGAAATATTCAAACAAATCCCATTGAAAGAGAATGCATGTAACTTTATTTTATTAATTGACTGTGCAAGTTATTACTCGAATACGACCTTTTCCGCCGGGTAATATCAGCAGACGAATCAAGTTCGTATTAGCCGTAGGGTTGTATTGCCTTGTTCAAGTCATATAGGCCGAGTTGAAGTCATATTGGCCGAGTTCAAGTCATATTGGCCGAGTTCAAGTCATATTGGCCGAGTTCACCGAGTGCGGCTGAAAGACGCAATTGTAACATGTGATGTCACAGAGTTTTACAGACGCAGACGACAGATGTTGATTTCAAAATGTCTACACCAGAGCGCGTTGTACAAGGTCTTATAGACGGGGTATTAGAGAAAAACTACTGTAAGTGAATCCGATTGCCGTTTTAGGACAGCGGAAGAGGAAGAAACTTCTCTAACTGATCCAGGAACAAAAAAAGAGCGCAAAAAAGGTCGGACGTCATTTTGTTTAAGGCATGGATTAAATGTTAAGTGGGCTACCTCCTGTTCAACTTGACAGCTTGCATTAAATTAACTTCTACAGTCTATTAATAAAAATATTATGAATCGAGTGTTTTCGTATTGCCTTGGTATTGGCCTTCGGGTGGTTGCATTGACCCTCGGCCTGCGGCCTCGGGCCAATACGGCCACCCTCAGGCCAATACCAAGGCAATACGAAAACACTCGATTAATAACATATAGTAAATCCTCCTTTTTTCCACCAAAAAACATTCTTCGCATTTGTAGATACATGGAGCAATTCATTCCCAATCACATTTGGTCTCCTGAGAGCAATAATCCAAAAGTTAAAGGTAAAATTCTCAAATATGATCTCCCGCCTCTTTTAGTCTGTCTAAAACCTGATCTCTCTCCAGCGAATATACCGACAATAAGCAGCATAAAGGAACAGTTGCGTAGGAAAAAATATATGGCCCATCCCAATACGCCCATTCCTTGCCTAGTTCATACTGAAGAAACCCTTGGTCCCTATTGCGGTATCGCAAAAATTAATATCTCTAACCTTAGCGGAGATATATCTGTAGCTTCACAATCCCTCACAAACGGCATCTTGTTAGAGTTGAGACAGTATCTCTTAAAGAAAAATTTACCATGGAGAGTGCTCAGCGATTGGCTATTTAACTTAGGATACAGTCAAACACTCGTTCCTCCAAAACAACTTAAAAAAATCGTCGATAAGGTTTATCAGGGGAAAATCAAATTACCCAGAGGACAGTTCTCCGATACAGACAGAAATAACATCTTCTTCGAAACTGTCGTTAAATTACCTGAGGTCACGCTTGACCCACAATCCACACAAAAACTGGAAACTCAAATCACTTCCCTAAAGAATAAAAATGAACACCTTCAACAGAAAATATACATACTATCCGAGGAGAAGCAGGTAACTCGGGCAATGCAGAACTCTACGTTAAAGAAGCTGGAACAGGCCGAAGCGGACTTGGATATGATTTTGGGAAGTTTCTTGAAAGAACAGGACATAACAGAAGTAATGAATGATCAAATCAAACACGCAGAAGAAGAAATAAAAACTCTCACGGCTTCAAACAAAAGACTCCAATTGGTAAATGTCACCAAGCGTGAACAGCGGTACAATAAAAAAATAAAAACACAACAGGAACAGATAACACACTTAACAAGTGAAACCCATATTCTGAAAAACGAAATAAACGATCTTAAGACAAAACTCAGCCAAGCTCGATTACAAAGACGGCGTTTTCAAAAACGATTCCATCTTATCATAACAAAAGTAAGACCACCATGTACAAAAAAGAATTGGATATGAGCAAAGAAGAGGCTACCAGTTCCAAGAAGCAGCTCGAAGAAGCCACATTAGAATTAGAAATACTCAAAGATGAGGTTATTGAAATTGTAAAAGACAACTTGACTATCCCCTCATTTAAAGATGGCAAATTAACGGATGCTGTTAGAAATACATGTATGCAACTGCACAGTTATGGAGTGAGCACTGCGAATATAGCTGCTTGCATCCAATTTATTGGAGAAAAGATGTTTCACGCTAACGTAAGTCCGCTTCCATCTGAGACAACAATTAGGCGGTTCCTAATGGAGGCAAATATCATCGGCAAATTACCTGTTGGAAAATCCCTTTTAGATAATCAAAATGCTACTCTTCACCTAGACGGAACCACCGATCATCAACAGCATTTTATGGGATTCCAAGCATCCACGTCATCATCTTCAAGCTTGTCTCTGGCTATGGTAGAAATTGTCCAAGAAGACACCGAATCACTGATGAAAACCTTTCAAACAATACTTTCGGACTATGCTAGAATTCTTTCCCCCAATGCTGATAAAGCTGAATCTATGGCAGACAAATTAGTAATGACATTTAAAAATATGATGACAGACCAGCATATAGTAAACAAAAAGTTTAAAATTAAGCTGGAAGAGCTACGCGCCAGAATTCTGAAGGATACGTTTAATCAACTGGACTGTTTAGACAAGGAGGAAAAAGAAAAAATGACACATGTGAATCAATGGTTCTGTCTTTTACACATTCTTCTTGGAATATCGGATGCAATGGTAGCGGCCTTGAAAGAATATGAGGCCATTTTAACAAACGATGATACCCGAGAATCCGGGGAAGCTCCAAAGGCCATAGAAACAATAAAACGAGCGTGCAGTTTACTGTCGAGCAAAGGTCATCCGGTCGCTGGGGTGAGCCTATCTATCATCAATATCCGCCCCCTTTTATTTCCTGCCATTCAAGCACAATCGTTTTAACATTATCCCACACAATGCCGTCGCCTTCCTTTACCATCTTCAACACATACGCCAGTTCTTAAGTTTAACCAGCCATGACAACCAATTGATTACAGCTCTGAAAGAAGACATACATGATGAAACAAATATTGCCGTTATCAAAGCCATAGCTATATTTCATAAATTCATCACAGCCCCATTTCACCTCTTAGTTTTGTCACCGGACTCACCAGCATGTCATATTGTAGACACAACGCCAATTCTGATCCGAATACAATGCACATTGGAAAAACTCAGCCTGAATCCAACAGAATGCTTTAGCAATCCAGATTTTCAAGTTGATTCAAACATGCCGCCTATGAACTCTGGGATGTTTCGATGCGTACCAGCCAACGCAGAAATACAGGACGAATACAATGCATTGACAATAGAATCGCTAGGTTTGATAGCCACATCGTGTCTTGTGACTTTTACCCGACAAATCAGTCACCAATTGGTGGGTGGTGAGTGTGGAGATGATACTGATAAACTGAGGGACAAATGTATGAGTGTGCCAAAGTCCAACTCGATCGGCGAAAGTCAATTTGCCCTTTTAAAGTACTTAAGGGACTTTAAGCCAAACGCTTCGATCCAACACCTAGAAGCCACAATCCTTTGGGCATAAAATAAAACAGATGACTGGTTAAAAACTCTCTCGACAGAAGAGCGGACCGAAGTTTTCCGAAAAGCCCGTCAAAAGACGATCGATTTTAGTGATTTATGGACCGCCAGGAACAGACAAGTTCTAAAAAGACGAAATGACCTCATGAAAGCCCATACGGACAAGGTAGAGGAAAAAAGACGAAACGCGGCTCAGACTCAACAGAAGTCAATTGATTAGGTGCTCGAAACAGGTGGACAAGTTAAAACTATCTCGGAAGTTGATGAAATTTTATCCTCCTCAAGATCAGAGGACAACATCACCAAAATAATCAAGACACAATTGCAATTTTATAAAAATGTAATAAAACCCGATGTTCATCGATCATTGTATTTTGTAACCAAAAGTGGCAGAAAACTTCCGAACGCCATTTTAGCTTCCAACCTTAAGGAAGTCATAAATACTCACCTTGCCTCTTTGGAACCTGCCCCAGTAAAAACTCAACCAACGTCAGATTTGCGGCATCAAAAAATCCTACAGACAAAGAAATCTTTGTTGGCTACAAATGACCGTCATATGTCAAATCCAGCAGCATGCCGTGGTGTGAAACGGAAGGCACCAATGCCGGATATAGTTGGATGCCGCATTAACCATCGATGGAAACTAGGGAAAAGAAACAAGTGGTATGTTGTCCGAGTTCTTTCCTTAAGTTCTCCTTCAAAGGAACCCAGCTTCCCTGAGGATAGTCCACAACAGACGTTAATTTCTTACCAGCTTTATGATGTGATTTACGACGGAGAGAGAGTGAATATTGTGTAGCCCTCGAGAAAGACTGGCATAATGGAGATTTGGAAGTCCTGTAAACATTTGTAGGTTAGCTTCAAACTATTGAAATCAATCCCCTATCTTCTGCACTAATTAATCAACCCAAAGTTTTAAAATGTCACCCTTGGCTCGGGTAATTGCTGACATAGTTGAGAACTCGGTTTATTAGGAAACTCATCTTCTTATCATCCCAGTGGATTCCGTTTTACATTACGAACAGCCTTTAACCCAAGGGTCAAGGGTTCGAATCCCACTATGTCCCTAAACAATTGGGACATTTTCTGACTGAGTTTTCATCCGGTCGTCCTAAGAGGGTTTCCTGTGTGCATAGAACCCAAACCATCACACACTAAAACTGGCAACGCCGCCTTATAAGTGAAATAATCTTGAGTGTGGCGTAAAACACCAAACAATTGACCATGCATCTCATCATTTAACATATTCATCGCATTTCTGCAGATTGCTCTCTCAAATTTCGAAAAATATCAGCCATTTCGACCAAAACATCAGGCATATTCCATTTCCCCAAACTTCATCCAGTTCTTGCACAGAAACCACTGTTCAACTTGTTTTGATCTGCACCCGGTACTATGTTTATAACAACTCATGGCACATGGAACTATTTAATTTCTCTACTTTCTGCAACTGTCAACATATCGCTGCGCACTGTTTAAAATGCACTAAAATATCGTGTTTTTTATCTTAATTGCACTCGTTCTCCTTTCAACTTGTTTGACGACATTTATTAATGATTTAAAAAGCAGCTTAAAATATTGCAAGAGTTTTCAGAAAGGCTTCCTAGATAATATTTTAAGTATAAAATGCTCGAAATAATTAATAATATTTATTAAACTATTAATAGAGATATAGGGAGATAAGAGAAAATCTCCTGGCAAGAAGAAATTAAATAGATAAAAATAAGATAACGCGTTTATTCTCGACTTTCTACATTGTGTATATCGGAATGTAGAATAACGAGAAGGCGTTATATTTTTTCTGTATATATACATGTATCAAGGTAAGTTAAAATGTTGTATTTTGTTATTTGTCTACCATTGAAAATCAAATCAATGTCATTTGTTTTTATTGCCAGATATCTGCAGTTGATTTTAACCCAAGTGAGCCTCGATGACCTATGACCCATGTAAATATTCATAATGTGTAATTGGACTGTGTGGGAGTTGTTTCCCTTTGACAGGAGAGTTCCAGACATAAGCCAGTTTTTTTAACATTTTAGGTGGGTTTTAGAAGTCATTTTCAAAGCTTTCCTTTTTTGGACAGGTCTTCCAAATAGCTCAAAAAGAAGTCTATGCATTGCTTTATCCGAATACTTTTTTTTCTTTGTGGCAGAATGTTATTTTTTAGTTGAAAATTGGTTTTAACTTTTATCCCCTAAATACCTTATATTAACAAGTGACAAAATTATTGTTGTTTTTTCAGGTTATCTGAGCTTATTTTGGGCGAACTAGTGGTTGTTTTTAACCTACAAGGTGTAAATTAGTCAGGTCTGGTGGTCGTGGAGCCTTATTCAAGACATTCAAGGACATTTAGGCAAGTTTTTAAAAATTCTGTTTATGCCTTATGGGCGCTGCCATTTTGTTTAAGAATGTATTTTTGAGCTGGTGTAGTGCCGATGCTATTTTTGATTTTTAACAAGTATTTCTGGCCCAGGTCATGCGATACAGGTTATTATTAATTGACTTTCAATGTTATTGGCATAATACGGAGAAACGGTCACACTCATACAGGGCTTACCAGGGCCAATACGAACAAACTGGGCTAATACGAACAAACAAGGCCAATACGGACTGGGCCAATACGAGATCGAACATGGCGACCGTTTCATTGCTATCACTTCAAAATCCCAACGCTATTTTCTCAGTCAAAATGTACAGTCAAAGAAAAACAAATATTCCGTCTATTTCATTAGATAAATTAAAAATTGCATTAATAATAATTTGTAAAAATAAAGAAATATGTTCCTATGTTTTATGTACAAAAGGGGGACAACTCTTGATACACTATGTGTAGATTTTTTAAAAGAAATTTTTAAGAAAATAATGGTCAACTTTCCTTGCGAATGGGTCTATCAAACCACTATTATTTTTAAATTACATAAATATTTAACTTTAACATTAACTTGGGGTATATTTCCCACACGTAAACGATAGTTGTGACGTCACACTATTGTTCCAACAAGACATTATTTCTTAAGAAAGTCGCCCAATTTAGTGAAGCTTTATTTAAGACACCATGACATAAAGCATGTGATATTACAGCATGCTTTATTAACTCAAATTACAGTCTGCCCAGAGAAATAATATTTCCATCCTCAAATTAGAGACCATACTGAGAAAAAAGGTATTGTTTTACTCGAATGTACCAGACGTTGAATGCACAACTGTAAATAGGATATAGTACGGCATTTGTATAACACCAATAAAGGAAGTCGATGAGAAACCCAAGCAACTCCAAATCGTTTACGTCAGAGATGCTGTCGACGATTAATTCTGATTAATTAAAATATAAAACTAAATCGCCATCCTGACCGGCCGACAAAATATTTCACTTTTTATATACTGCGATACTGGTTGACCGTAACAATATAGTATACTAGATATTACCACTGAGCAGTTGAAAAGTGTCTTACAAAATGCAAACAAAGCGTCTTTAAATAGATTGTCAGAAACTAAAGAACAATCTGACTATCAGACTAACTGCTCGGAGATAACAACCAGTTAAAATCCAGATCATTGGTTTTGCATACGTGCTTTTTCTTGAGTGCCATGCTGCTTCGCCATAAGGGAGGCCACTGCTGTCGACCTTCTTGAACAGAGCTACTTTCGGCAAATTGTAAACAACGATGTGACACTGAAACGGGCTCGGTTGTGTAGAGAGATACCCAATATAATTCTGGTAGGTCACGTTTAAGTCACCGATAATCTGATTTGTTATATTGATGGCTACTCATGATATAAAATATCTTGAAACTTATTCCCTCATCCTTTGGAGTATAGTTATCTTTCTTTTGGTCGTCTGCTAGGAAATGGCTACCAGTGAAAGAACGCTTCTTTTCATAACTTCAAGAGTTACAATAATAAAAAACAAATCATCCCATAACGTTTCTGTTTTTCAATATATATTAGGATATATGATAAAAAGGTTATAACATGCCGTTTTTCCTATCATACCCCATATGGCCTCTGGCCTTCGGCCCTCGGGCTGATATGGAGGTATCGGGCTGATATGGGGTATGATACGAAAAACGGCACGTGACAACCTCTAATTATTGTAGGGTTACATGTTTGGGAACAGTAGAGAAATAAATATCATACACATTATAAATTCTCGGTAGGTTTCTTACAGTTCACTATGCACGAAAATGAAGGGCGACGGCTCTGGAACCATGTCTCGTGCTGAAAATCTCGTAGAATGTCACGAGATTTCGATTGGTCAAAGCCTAACGGTAGGGAGCGAAGACTGCCACGGTTAGCTCCCCTTATGTCAATGCTTAAGTGACTTGGTACTGGCTTATCCACACAAGGTTTAAGTTTCAGAATCGCACACCGATTATTGCAGATGGCAAGTTTTCGCTTGGTTGATTGATTGATTGGAGTTTTACGCCATACTCAAGATTATTTCACTTACATGCGAAAAGATGTTTCATCAAGTAGAATTAAATCACAAATACGTTTTAAACTAAAATTGACAGAAACACCAAATATTAAAACAATTGAGCAAACTATTTATGGTGTATAATAGGAACATGATCACAAATATTTCCAAAGGAGCAACCATTTGAACATGTATATATGTCATAGAAATATAAATAATTCATACAAATAACATTTTATTTTAACAAATACGAAATAACTGGTTCTTTTAGAGTGTTTTTATATCATATAAGATATAAACGACAAACTTTTGTCTGAAAGCTATCTCCTGAAACCACACAGTGGCCCAAGGACTAGTTATCACTGACGATTCAGGGAGGATGTGTGTCTATTCTTGTCTTCCTAAACCGACACGGGGTGTTTGGAATAATGCTCTGTAACGTGCAGGCTACTTTTCATTTCATATAGATCACTTAAAGAGAACACTTAAGATTAATGCACACATCTGTGACAAAATGGCCCACGTCGATACCAGTTAGAAAAAAATAGCTAACATTTTTTTTAGGGCTTTCTCAAGGTGAGAATATAATTTCAACATAATGGTTTCACTAGGAGTTTCCAAAAGAAGTCTGATTTTTAGAAAACCCTTTCATCCAATCAACATACTCGGCTAGATCACGTGACATGTAGCTGTGACGTACTGCCACCTTGCCATATATAGTACACCCATGTTAAACCAATGTAAATATTTGTCGCAGCAGGTAGGCTTGGGATTTATTGTACATTTGAGAAGTTTGAAGTTATTTTCAAAACTGTTAAATCTAGCATAAGGTGCCCTGTACTTACTGACTAAGCAAGTGAAGGAATTTTGAGGTAAAAATGCTCGCTTGTTGGTCAGTGGGATGCGCTAACGTGTCCGGCAGTGCAGACAACAAAACTGTGACAGGTCAACCATTACAGCTGCCTGAGGGCGTAGGCTATCGTTCCATGGATTTCCATTTATAAAGCCAAATATATTGAAAAGGTGGATTGCCAACGTAAACTGACAAGACAGTTACCCCACTGCTCGATTCATTTCAAATATGAATGTTTCGAAGAGGATATCTATGCGAAGCTGATGCTTACTCCACGGCGAGCAAGACGACGCTCGAGGCGGCTTAAGGTAAATGAATTCGCATAACTTTAAATCATCTGAGAAACTTACACGCACATAATCATGTCGAGGTAAGTTCCCACACTGCCCAGTCGACGTTATCCTTCAGAGTTTCTAAGACGCTCTTACTAGAAAATCCTCTGCAAGATTTTTCGCCTTGGTTGAAATTCAACACAACACAGCCAGGAGTTCTGTCACAATATCTAGAACACGTGGAGGGTAAAAATGCCATAGTCGTAAACAACGCCTCCGTGTTGACATATTTTCCTCGAACTAACAGCTTCGTTACTGCAAAGAAACCCAGATACGACGTTTTTAATTAAGGCAACAGGAGTTAGATAATTTGGGTTTAACTAAAGTTATGAAATTTTTCTCCTTTTTTAAGAATATAGTTTTGAAAGATTTTGTTAATACCACTGTTTAAAACGTATACATTAAGGCGGTGTTCAAAACATTTACGCCCGACGTAATTTTGCGCCTGGTTGTAACGTATGGTTGAAGGTACATGTATATGTTGCCATCGTAGTTAGGCCTTGGATTGGACTTACGTCGGGCGTAAATGCTTTGAGAAACCGCCCCAGTTGTAACAAAAAAGGCTTAAAATTTGAATATGTATTCCGCTTAAAAGAAATGTGTCCATTCATTTTTTAATGAACCCTAAAATTTCCTGACCCTCGGAAATAATAAAAAAAGAGTTCTCAAAATTCAGCTAACCGTTGGAAAATTAAAAATTAAGACAACGGTACCATTGCTCTTTACAAGATCTAGCTTTACTTTTAATGGACTGACAGATTACATTTAGTTTTATATAAAAAGATAAAAGCTACCATTTTGACTGTGTTCTGATAATACAAACCAGTTCACTGAAACTTTATATAAATGTTAAGGTAACTTATGATTTATTTACAATGAGAATACGGTATAGATCAGTGTGATTAAAGTGACTTGGGCTGCCAAATGAAGAAGAAACTTCGTTGAAGCGGAGTTAGCTAATTGTCGCATTTGTATCCGAAAATACAAAAGCTTTCAGTCGATACAAAACATGTAGATGTAAATTTAGGTAGCTTTATAAGCAACAAATCCCCAAAACCGTACTCCTACATCCCAGCTATTTGAATTTTGACCGTTATTTGCCCACATTAGGCGATATACACATATAACTTTATAACGTAACAACTGAATTTCTTACTCGACGCTAAGAAGACCTGTATTAAGCCTACACCAATTTTCAACAACTCAGCTCTGGGGACTATTTCTCAAAATATCTCTGACCGACGTAAGTCCAATCCAAGGCCTTACTGTCATGGCAACATATACCTTCAACATTATGTTACGACCAGGCGTAAAGTTACGCCAGAGTTGAGAAACAGCCCCCAGTACCTTAAACTGTTCCATATAACTTATTGTGAATTCGTAGTTCGAAATGTAATAGACATTCATATGTACAAAAGTAGCAATGTTCTATCCAAATATGGTACAGAGACTTAAGAATACTTTACCTTTTGGCCGCAGGAGAACAATTGCAGGTGGTTGAGGAATTGACTCTTTGTCTGTAAAAAAAATGTCGGATATTATTTGTTAAAAGAGAATTATGATATTGCTTTATTTTTAGAACCTTTCCGATGGTACGTTTAGTTTCTGTTATAAAGTAACAAAACCCTAAGTTAACTTAAACTTCTCACTCTGCACACAGACTGATTGTGACAAGCGTTGGATAGTGCAGAACACAGAGATACATTTCATTCAAGACACGTTAAAAAACACGGAGATACATTTCACCCAAGACACGTTAAAGAACACGAAGATACATTTCATACAAGACACGTTAAAGAACACGAAGATACATTGCATCCAAGACACGTTAAAGAACACGGAGATACATTTCATTCAAGACACGTTAAAGAACACGAAGATACATTTCATCCAAGACACGTTAAAGAACACGGAGATACATTTCATCCAAGACACGTTAAAGAACACGAAGATACATTTCATACAAGACACGTTAAAGAACACGAAGATACATTTCATCCAAGACACGTTAAAGAACACGGAGATACATTTCATTCAAGACACGTTAAAGAACACGAAGATACATTGCATTCAAGACACGTTAAAGAACACGGATATACATTTCATCCAAGACACGTTAAAGAACACGAAGATACATTTCATCCAAGACACGTTAACGAACACGGAGATACATTTCATCCAAGACACGTTAAAGAACACGAAGATACATTTCATCCAAGACACGTTAAAGAACACGGAGATACATTTCATCCAAGACACGTTAAAGAACACGAAGATACATTTCATCCAAGACACGTTAAAGAACACGGAGATACATTGCATCCAAGACACGTTAAAGAACATGGAGATACATTTCATCCAATTCACGTTAAAGAACACGGAGATACATTTCATCCAAGACACGTTAAAGAACACGAAGATACATTTCATCCAAGACACGTTAAAGAACACGGAGATACATTGCATCCAAGACACGTTAAAGAACATGGAGATACATTTCATCCAATTCACGTTAAAGAACACGGAGATACATTTCATCCAAGACACGCTAAAGAACACGGAGATACATCGCATCCAATTCACGTTAAAGAACACGAAGATACATTTCATCCAAGACACGTTAAAGAACACGAAGATACATTTCATCCAAGACACGTTAAAGAACACGGAGATACATTTCATCCAAGACACGTTAAAGACACGAAGATACATTTCATCCAAGACACGTTAAAGAACACGGAGATACATTGCATCCAAGACACGTTAAAGAACATGGAGATACATTTCATCCAATTCACGTTAAAGAACACGGAGATACATTTCATCCAAGACACGCTAAAGAACACGGAGATACATCGCATCCAATTCACGTTAAAGAACACGAAGATACATTTCATCCAAGACACGTTAAAGAACACGAAGATACATTGCATCCAAGACACGTTAAAGAACACGGAGATACATTTCATCCAAGACACGTTAAAGAACACGGAGATACATTTCATCCAAGACACGTTAAAGAACACGAAGATACATTTCATACAAGACACGTTAAAGAACACGAAGATACATTGCATCCAAGACACGTTAAAGAACACGGAGATACATTTCATTCAAGACACGTTAAAGAACACGAAGATACATTTCATCCAAGACACGTTAAAGAACACGGAGATACATTTCATCCAAGACACGTTAAAGAACACGAAGATACATTTCATACAAGACACGTTAAAGAACACGAAGATACATTTCATCCAAGACACGTTAAAGAACACGGAGATACATTTCATTCAAGACACGTTAAAGAACACGAAGATACATTGCATTCAAGACACGTTAAAGAACACGGATATACATTTCATCCAAGACACGTTAAAGAACACGAAGATACATTTCATCCAAGACACGTTAACGAACACGGAGATACATTTCATCCAAGACACGTTAAAGAACACGAAGATACATTTCATCCAAGACACGTTAAAGAACACGGAGATACATTTCATCCAAGACACGTTAAAGAACACGAAGATACATTTCATCCAAGACACGTTAAAGAACACGGAGATACATTGCATCCAAGACACGTTAAAGAACATGGAGATACATTTCATCCAATTCACGTTAAAGAACACGGAGATACATTTCATCCAAGACACGTTAAAGAACACGAAGATACATTTCATCCAAGACACGTTAAAGAACACGGAGATACATTGCATCCAAGACACGTTAAAGAACATGGAGATACATTTCATCCAATTCACGTTAAAGAACACGGAGATACATTTCATCCAAGACACGCTAAAGAACACGGAGATACATCGCATCCAATTCACGTTAAAGAACACGAAGATACATTTCATCCAAGACACGTTAAAGAACACGAAGATACATTTCATCCAAGACACGTTAAAGAACACGGAGATACATTTCATCCAAGACACGTTAAAGACACGAAGATACATTTCATCCAAGACACGTTAAAGAACACGGAGATACATTGCATCCAAGACACGTTAAAGAACATGGAGATACATTTCATCCAATTCACGTTAAAGAACACGGAGATACATTTCATCCAAGACACGCTAAAGAACACGGAGATACATCGTATCCAATTCACGTTAAAGAACACGAAGATACATTTCATCCAAGACACGTTAAAGAACACGAAGATACATTGCATCCAAGACACGTTAAAGAACACGGAGATACATTTCATCCAAGACACGTTAAAGAACACGGAGATACATTTCATCCAATTCACGTTAAAGAACACGGAGATACATTTCATCAAATTCACGTTAAAGAACACGAAGATACATTTCATCCAAGACACGTTAAAGAACACGAAGATACATTTCATCCAAGACACGTTAAAGACACGAAGATACATTTCGTCCAAGACACGTTAAAGAACACGGAAATACATTTCATCCAAGACACGTTAAATAACACAAAGATACATTTCATCCAAGACACGGTAAAGAACACGGAGATACATTTCATCCAATTCACGTTAAAGAACACGGAGCTACATTTCATCCAATTCACGTTAAAGAACACGGAGCTACATTTCATCCAAGACACGTTAAAGAACACGAAGATACATTTCATCCAAGACACGCTAAAGAACACGGAGATACATCGCATCCAATTCACGTTAAAGAACACGAAGATACATTTCATCCAAGACACGTTAAAGAACACGAAGATACATTGCATCCAAGACACGTTAAAGAACACGGAGATACATTTCATCCAAGACACGCTAAAGAACACGGAGATACATCGCATCCAATTCACGTTACAGAACACGAAGATACATTTCATCCAAGACACGTTAAAGAACACGAAGATACATTGCATCCAAGACACGTTAAAGAACACGGAGATACATTGCACCCAAGACACGTTAAAGAACATGGAGATACATTTCATCCAATTCACGTTAAAGAACACGGAGATACATTTCATCCAAGACACGTTAAAGAACACGGAGATACATTTCATCCAAGACACGTTAAAGAACACCGAGATACATTTCATCCAAGACACGTTAAAGAACACGGGGATACATTGCATCCAAGACACGTTAAAGAACACGGAGATACATTGCATCCAAGACACGTTAAAGAACATGGAGATACATTTCATCCAATTCACGTTAAAGAACACGGAGATACATTGCATCCAAGACACGTTAAAGAACACGGAGATACATTTCATCCAAGACACGTTAAAGAACACGGAGATACATTGCATCCAAGACACGTTAAAGAACACGGAGATACATTTCATCCAAGACACGTTAAAGACACGAAGATACATTTCGTCCAAGACACGTTAAAGAACACGGAAATACATTTCATCCAAGACACGTTAAAGAACACGGAGATACATTTCATCCAAGACACGTTAAAGAACACGGAGATACATTTCATCCAAGACACGTTAAAGAACACGGAGATACATTTCATCCAATTCACGTTAAAGAACACGGAGATACATTTCATCCAAGACACGTTAAAGAACACGGAGATACATTTCATCCAAGACACGTTAAAGAACACGGAGATACATTTCATCCAAGACACGTTAAAGAACACGGAGATACATTTCATCCAAGACACGTTAAAGAACACGGAGATACATTTCATCCAAGACACGTTAAAGAACACGAAGATACATTTCATCCAAGACACGTTAAAGAACACGGAGATACATTGCATCCAAGACACGTTAAAGAACATGGAGATACATTTCATCCAATTCACGTTAAAGAACACGGAGATACATTTCATCCAAGACACGTTAAAGAACACGAAGATACATTTCATCCAAGACACGTTAAAGAACACGGAGATACATTGCATCCAAGACACGTTAAAGAACATGGAGATACATTTCATCCAATTCACGTTAAAGAACACGGAGATACATTTCATCCAAGACACGCTAAAGAACACGGAGATACATCGCATCCAATTCACGTTAAAGAACACGAAGATACATTTCATCCAAGACACGTTAAAGAACACGAAGATACATTTCATCCAAGACACGTTAAAGAACACGGAGATACATTTCATCCAAGACACGTTAAAGACACGAAGATACATTTCATCCAAGACACGTTAAAGAACACGGAGATACATTGCATCCAAGACACGTTAAAGAACATGGAGATACATTTCATCCAATTCACGTTAAAGAACACGGAGATACATTTCATCCAAGACACGCTAAAGAACACGGAGATACATCGTATCCAATTCACGTTAAAGAACACGAAGATACATTTCATCCAAGACACGTTAAAGAACACGAAGATACATTGCATCCAAGACACGTTAAAGAACACGGAGATACATTTCATCCAAGACACGTTAAAGAACACGGAGATACATTTCATCCAATTCACGTTAAAGAACACGGAGATACATTTCATCAAATTCACGTTAAAGAACACGAAGATACATTTCATCCAAGACACGTTAAAGAACACGAAGATACATTTCATCCAAGACACGTTAAAGACACGAAGATACATTTCGTCCAAGACACGTTAAAGAACACGGAAATACATTTCATCCAAGACACGTTAAATAACACAAAGATACATTTCATCCAAGACACGGTAAAGAACACGGAGATACATTTCATCCAATTCACGTTAAAGAACACGGAGCTACATTTCATCCAATTCACGTTAAAGAACACGGAGCTACATTTCATCCAAGACACGTTAAAGAACACGAAGATACATTTCATCCAAGACACGCTAAAGAACACGGAGATACATCGCATCCAATTCACGTTAAAGAACACGAAGATACATTTCATCCAAGACACGTTAAAGAACACGAAGATACATTGCATCCAAGACACGTTAAAGAACACGGAGATACATTTCATCCAAGACACGCTAAAGAACACGGAGATACATCGCATCCAATTCACGTTAAAGAACACGAAGATACATTTCATCCAAGACACGTTAAAGAACACGAAGATACATTGCATCCAAGACACGTTAAAGAACACGGAGATACATTGCACCCAAGACACGTTAAAGAACATGGAGATACATTTCATCCAATTCACGTTAAAGAACACGGAGATACATTTCATCCAAGACACGTTAAAGAACACGGAGATACATTTCATCCAAGACACGTTAAAGAACACCGAGATACATTTCATCCAAGACACGTTAAAGAACACGGGGATACATTGCATCCAAGACACGTTAAAGAACACGGAGATACATTGCATCCAAGACACGTTAAAGAACATGGAGATACATTTCATCCAATTCACGTTAAAGAACACGGAGATACATTGCATCCAAGACACGTTAAAGAACACGGAGATACATTTCATCCAAGACACGTTAAAGAACACGGAGATACATTGCATCCAAGACACGTTAAAGAACACGGAGATACATTTCATCCAAGACACGTTAAAGACACGAAGATACATTTCGTCCAAGACACGTTAAAGAACACGGAAATACATTTCATCCAAGACACGTTAAAGAACACGGAGATACATTTCATCCAAGACACGTTAAAGAACACGGAGATACATTTCATCCAAGACACGTTAAAGAACACGGAGATACATTTCATCCAATTCACGTTAAAGAACACGGAGATACATTTCATCCAAGACACGTTAAAGAACACGGAGATACATTTCATCCAAGACACGTTAAAGAACACGGAGATACATTTCATCCAAGACACGTTAAAGAACACGGAGATACATTTCATCCAAGACACGTTAAAGAACACGGAGATACATTTCATCCAAGACACGTTAAAGAACACGGAGATACATTTCATCCAATTCACGTTAAAGAACACGGAGATACATTTCATCCAAGACACGTTAAAGAACACGGAGATACATTTCATCCAAGACACGTTAAAGAACACGGAGATACATTTCATCCAAGACACGTTAAAGAACACGAAGATACATTTCATCCAAGACACGTTAACGAACACGGAGATACATTTCATCCAAGACACGTTAACGAACACGGGGATACATTTCATAGAAGACACGTTAAAGAACACGGAGATACATTTCATCCAAGACACGTCAGGCAGATAAGACTTTCAGTCAAGTTTGGAGCAATTCGGCAAACTTCTACCGAAGTGTTAAGTGGACAACCGGGATTTATTAGAAAGAAGTTAAATGGATTCGCCAGCTGTACAAAATTGTATAAAGACACCTACCCGTTGATATAACATTCCCTTCCTCTTTCACTTTGCCTAAAAGTAAAGAATATACATACTATTAAGAAAAAGGGTGATTGATTGTAATAATGTTTAACAAATCGCCTAAAATAACGTCGATTGTATGCAGGTGGGGGGAGTTGTCGTACAATTCAGAAAATCAAAAAGCTGATTGAATTAGTGGATGAAAACATCCCGCGGTGGAAATGTTTTGCTGGTGATTTGACAGTTTACATGCGGGTTTCGAATTTATTGATTTTCCGTAACATATGGAGAACAAGGTTTCAAAACCCCAGAAATATCAAAATTCCACCCATAGCACTAATAGGCCTCCGTACAAATGTCCCTTGGGAGCAAAACCCGCCGGAATGGGAAATAAATGGCAGCCCCTGATAATGAGTTAGCCTCATCACACATACAGCGTAGGATAAAATAGCTCGCCGTTTGGAGTTAAACACAAGAAAAATGTGCGTTTGCATCCAAAATTGTTAAAACAAAATCTTTAACCTAATGAAGAAACTGTTATTTCATCATTTCGCTCTCTGCACACAGACTGGACTGAGCGTTGCTGAAAATCAATCCAACCCACCCTTTGACAACTAGCGTATACTGGACAGGCACCAAGGTGATACATTACAATTTTTATATCTTATTCATCGAACAGCGGACTGGCATGAAACACACCCGAGTTCATCGTGGAAGTATACAAAGTGGAAAAACCTACCCTTTGATGTAACATTCCCTCCCTCCTTGCCTAAAAGTAAAGAATATACATACTTTTAAGAAAAAGGGTGATTTTTTGTAATAATATTCAACAAATCGCCTAAAATAACGTCGATTGTATGCAGGAGGGATGAGATTTGATAGATTTGAGAAAACAAAAGAGCTGGCAGCCAGTCCTGCTGGTCTATTGGCATATATAGTCCTACGATTAGCGCTGCAGAAATGCCAAAGCTAAAGATATGTTTGGTTTGTGTAAAGCGTTTAACACCTTATTAATAAGATGCTAAGATACCCACGTGGATATCCTGTATATTTCCACGTTACGTCGCCGTGCTGATCCATACTGGGCGACTACCATATATGGCTTGTGACGTCATGTCTAGACACTTGCCAGTCGTATCTGCTCGTACCATACATATTAGAAAATAGCTTCACTTTCTGCCTTTTGTGAAAGCCAATTTTCAGATAGAAGACTTGAATGTCGTACAATTAAGGTACATGTTCTTCCGTTATACAAAAACGGCAACTCTCACGACCCGGAAAAACATCGCCATGTTGCTTTACTATGCTGTATTGGTAAAATATTAGAGAGAATAATCTTTAAGAATGTATATAACCACATGGTATCAAACAATTTGTTTTATCACCTCCAGGCTGGTTTCCTCCCTGGGCACTCTTGCACATTTCAACTCATTGAATACTTTCACCACATGTGCACATCACTTGATTCTCGTGAGTATGCTTGTGCAGTATTCTGTGATATATCTAAGGCATTTGATAGAGTATGGCACAAGGGTCCGCTTTTTAAGCTCAAGCAACATGGTATTCAAGGTATTCTAGATCTTAATTCTGATCTAAGGCGGCTTATCTTGTGGTCAGAGAGATGGCATATGAAATTTAACCTTGGAAAAACGATACTTCTGCCCATAAGTAACAGAGCAATTGAACCAGCTTTTCGTATATTTTTGGAGACGAACTATTAGAGCATTCTACCTCCCATAAAAATCTTGGAATGCGATTACAGAGCAACTGCAAGTGGGACGAACATATAAGGACCATGATCTCTTCTGCAAACAAAAGAATCGGTATTCTAAGAAATTTAAAATATAAACTTAAAAGAAAGGCACTGTCACAAGTGTGTTTACCATTTGTTAGACCTCTATCCAGTATGCGTCCTCTGTATGGGATGGTTGTAATCAAGAAGACTCAGAAAAATTGGAACTAGTTCAGTTAGCTGCCGCAAGAATTATCACAGGGCTTCCTATGTACTGTATAATCTTGAGCGCGGCGTAAAACACCAATCAATCAATCAACATATGTATTGTAGACGTGACCTTTTATATTTTGAATCAGGGTTGTCGCCTCTTATAGAACGCCACAAAGCATCAGAACTAATTAATCTTTACTAAATAATCAATGGTAATACTCCAGATTATTTACAAAATTTACTGCCCCCAAAAGTAGAAGAGGTTACGCCATATAACCTACGTTCCTCAGAAAACTATTGTCAGGTACCAACAAGGCTTCGTACTATGCAATGTTCTTTTTTCCATCTACTGACAAAGCTGGAACAATCTTTCCGTGGACTTCAAAAATTCGCAGTCTTTGTCAATTTTTAAGCGAAAAGTGTATGATAAGCAAATTTCAGCTCCATCATATTTTGGTTATGGTCAAAGAAGTAGGCCCTACTAATGTAATTCACACTCGTCTTCTTCACCATTGTAGTGCTCTAAATGGCGATCTCTTTAGAGTGCAAATAGATTCTCAACTAATTACTAGTCCACGTACATTAGTTTACCCACAGTATTTTAAAATTAAGCAATTTTTGTTAATTTTGTTAAAGTATTTTCTTCATTGGCATCAAATTAGAATGAATAACTTGTATATGCTTTCCACTAAATATTATTGTTGTTTTTACCCATGAAATGTTTCCAGATTGTACTCATTGTTTATCTTTTTATTATAAAACTTGTATATTTTCCTTGTCTGTATAAAATGTATCTGTAAATTATTATGAAAAGAAGTTCATAAGTTGCCAAAGAACTTGTCTCCGGTCCGTGTAACGTTCGTTAATTCAATTTTCATTTTTTGACATTGCAAAATGAAAATTGGAATTGACCATTTTTAAGTTGAATTTTTCATTTTCATTTTCTACATTTCGAAAAAAAGAAATGAAAATTCAAATGTGACGGTCATTTTTCAATTTTCATTTTGCCTTTTCGCCCTACACGAAACTTCGTCAATGTTTCAATTTTCAATTGGACGAAGGTGGGCGTTTTTTTCTTACAACCATTTCCATGTCCCGTTCTCCGCATGCGTGGAGTTGTTCTGACATATACAGACGTTAATAGGTCATCGCTACTCGATCTGAATGAATGCTTACGGTATTCTACATTGTTTTAACCGCAGTGGAAACCTGCTAATTCTGAAAAAAAAAGTTTATAGCCTCACCGGCTAATTGATTCAACATATCAATGAACAAGCTGAATTTAGACAAATGCACTTTCTGGGTGTGAAGAGGCCAATAGCGAGGCACATTATTCAAGCGATTTTAACAAAACCTTTGATTGTTTCTGTCTCCTTAATCCTACAGTCTAATAAAACACCATCATCCCATCACGGCGTATTGCTGCTTGCTTTGGTGGTTTGTGACTTGCGCAGTGTGTTTCATTGACGAAGGTTACAACTTTCAATATTCATTTCATGAAGAGTGAAAAGGCAAATCGAAAATTGAAAAATGACCGTCATTTTTCTATTTTTAATTTGTCTGTTAAAAAGAGAGAAAACAAAAAAAAAATTAAAAATTTAACGTCAACTTTCTATTTTCATTTCTTCTTCTCAAAAAGTAGAAAATGAAAATGAAAAATTCAACTTAAAAATGGTCAATTCTTAATTTCATTTTGCGATATAAAAAAAATGAAAATTGAATTAACGAACATTACACGGACTTTCTCCAATTCCATTATGCTATTATCATAATAAAATACGTTTAAACTAAATTAAGGTCTTCGGTGGGATAAATTCGTTAAAGGGTTTGTTCGAGGGGGGAGTGGGATACGGAAATGTATGGGGTCAGTAAACAGTATATTAATATATATATTTTCGTATCTCCCCTAGAACAAACCCTGTAACTGATATTATCATATACCTATCAATAATATGTGGTCTTTTGCATATGCGATATCGGTTGCGTGACAGCACCCATATCTCACCCCGGTCCGAAAATCCATATCAGCCATATCGGACCGGTCCGAAAATCCATATCAATATCAATGCGGGGGGTCTTTGGATTAGAGTTATCTCCCTTTGGGTCGTCTGCTAGAATAGATGGTATCTTCCTGACCGACACAAGTAAAGCAGGATGAGACACATGTGTGCGGCTAAGAAGTTGGCTGCCAGTGAAAGAACGCTACAATCACTGGCAAACAGAATCATGCGCTCTTGAAGACACAAAAGGCACAAAATGAAATCGAAAATGTATGTCGACGTGAAGTAACTGACACTGCTGCCTTTGTAGAACGAATGAAAATTCAGAACACCAAAAGGAAAACGTATACCCTACTATTTCTGTTTTTTTTTTCTTTTTCAATAGATATTATGATATATGATAAAAAGGTTATAACATGCCATTTTTCATATCATACCCCATATCAGCCCTCGACCCATATCAGCGCTCTGGCCTTCGACCCTCGGGCTGATATGGAGGTCTCGGGCTGATATGGGGTATGATATGAAAAATGGCATGTAATAACCTCTAAATATCTCACCACTAATTATATAATAAAAACAAATTATTTGCTTGCAAACAATAGAGTTTGTCTTTATATTTGTAATGTATACATCTATACTTAAAAACAGTTTCCAAAGTAATACTATAATGTTAATAATCAGGATATTCCCTATTAGCATTGTTACAAGTCCAAGAATAGCCATATTTGTCCGAGGCCGAGGGCTAATACGACTGTCCGAGGACCTGTGACAATGCCAATAGGGAATAAGTAGAGGGCAAAATGGGTGTTGAGAGCCACTTCAAGTGAGTCAAATGACGTCACAATACCTCTATAAAAAATTTGCCGCGAGACATTGACCTAATTACATATGCACCCAGTCTAGTGCAGGTCTATTAAGGGACGTGCGCACCAGTCAATATTAAAGTACATGTGCACCTATTCTTAAAAAAATATGCTGAATAATACACTCCCACGGAAAAAATATGTTTAGTAATGCAATACTGGTCTAAAGGGCCAATTAAACCGACTGACACTGGTGATAGACAATATATAATAAACGAATGTATAAATAACCTTGGACTGTATTAACTCAACGTATAGATCATATCGGTAAGTATGTGTACATCAGTTAGCTGGCGGATATTGTTTCGCGCTCCACTGCACATCTCATTAAAATCTTAGCTCTCGGTTATTGGTCACGGTTCGCCGCATGTCTTATTAAAATCTAAGCTCGCGGCTATCGATTCACTACGGTACACATGTCATTAAGAGTAGAATCTAATTTATTTATTAAATTATCTCAGTGGCATTGCATATCAAAAATATACTACGTATAATACTTAAGTCTTAACCACTGGTCATCAACCCGGAAGTCACCGGAAGTTACCCGGAAGTGAACCGGAAGTGACCGGAAGTGAACCGGAAGTGACTGGAAGTAACCTGAAGTGAACCGGAAGTGACCCGGAAATGACCGGAAATAACCCGGAAGTCACCGGAAGTAGACCGGAAGTAACCGGAAGTGACCGGAAATAACCCGGAAGTCACGGGAAGTGGACCGGAAGTAACCGGAAGTGTACCGGAAGTAACCGGAAGTGACCGGAAATAGACCGGAAGTGACCGGAAATAATCCGGAAGTGGTCGGAAGTAACCGGAAGTGACCGGAAATAACCTGAAGTGAACCGGAAATAGACCGGAAGTGTCTGGAAATATTCCGTAAGTGGCCGGAATTGAACCGGAAGTGACCGGAAATAATCCGGAAGCGGCCGGAACTAACCGGAAGTGACCGGAAATAACCTGAAGTGGACCGAAAGTGACCGGAAATAGACCGGAAGTGGTCGTAAGTATACCGGAAGTGAACCGAAAGTAACCGGAAATGAACCGGAAGTAGCCGGAAATATTCCGTAAGTGGCCGGAAGTGACCGGAAATAATCCGGAAGCGGCCGGAACTAACCGGAAGTGACCGGAAATAACCTGAAGTGGACCGGAAGTGACCGTAAATAGGCCGGAAATGGACCGGAAGTGACCGGAATTGAACCGGAAATAACCAGAAGTGAAGTGATTGAGCCAAAAATAAGTTCCAAGCCCGGAAGTAGCCAAATTCTAACCGAATTCGGTCGTGTTACATATCAAAGGAAAGGCTGTAAAGATGTCTGCAAGACTTACTATAGCTCGTGGTTTTCTCAATTCTGGTTTTACACAAATCGATTGAAACGTTCAAATCTAGCATTAGTCGGAGAGCTTAGGGACTAACGCCATTCACCTTTAAACGGTCCGACTTCGAACCGGAAGGGACGTTATCGAACCGGAAGTCGTCCGTAATTTCGTTACTTTTTGTTTTAGAGCTTAGGGACTAACGCCATTCACCTTTAAACGGGCCGACCTCGAACCGGAAGTGACGTCATCGAACCGGTAGTTGTCCGTAATTTCGTTATTTTTTTGTCCCACAGCCTAGGTACTAACGCCATTCAATCCGTTACGACATCATATCCGCTATTGTGCGGCGTAAAACACCAAACAATCAATGACTCTAAGCAGTCGTCCTACATCAGGCGTTTTTCACCCCAGAACTGTATTGTGAAAGTCTCAACCAATGCCTTAACATAAAGAAACATAAGACATCGTTCGTTCTGATGAACATTTTATTATCTTCATGGTGAACATTCTTCAAGTACATCGTTTCCGGTTTTCGTAAGGGTATTCGTCCGGTAAAACCTTATCAAATAACATATAGCGTATTTTGATCGCGTTCGCTAATGCCTCGTCAATCGGTAGGCCAATTACTCCGCGTAAAAAATCCCTAGTTTTCACAATTTCTCGGTGAAGCGGGTCTCCCATTAAATGCATCCAAATAGTGTTGTACTGTCCGTATATAGTCATCAAGGTTTTCTTTATTTCCGGCCTGCGCCGTCGGTATTCCTCCTGCAAACTGCAGCCGTCAACAGACATATGAGTTTGAATAGCTTCCTTCACAATGTCGTCCCATACGTCGGAAACTGTATCAGCCATACCGCTAGCGGGCGTAATGATCCTCGTTAGAAAAACTTTACGGTCATCTTCTAAAGTATTTTCATCCGAGGGATGCCCTCCATAAACGGTCATCTCAGTATTCTGCGAATCGGTTTTGTGTTTATTGAAAACGTGCCGCTTCATGTCATGTCGGCGACTAAAAGTCTTGTTACAAACATGACAATTGAATCTCATTTTGTTTCACCCACTGTGGAATATAATTTATATATATAATCTATTTCAGCGGTCGGTCTAATCCAATGTGAAGGACGCGCCGCCTTTTATACGCTTCTGTCTTGCCTTCAATTCCGACTTAGCCATTTCCACCGCTTGCTGTGCGTTAGATACGGCAATAATCCGCGGCAAATCCGCCTTTTCACGGTTGGGGGAGCTTTCGCGATAATAGGGCTCGACAGTTTTTCTTCGTTTAAAGGCTTGACTTTGTGGCGTACCACTTTTTCTGCGTTCCTGTCTGACCTCCGATCTGGTCATTTCCACCACTTGTGCGGGAGACACCACATCTATCTGCGGTAAATCCGCATGGTCGGCGTCAATTTGCGGCGGATCCATCTTTTCACGGTCTGGAGAGATTTCACGGCAATAGGGTTCCAGAGGGATGAGCGTGTTTCTGCTTCTGAATGCTTGGCCGAGGGGCGAGCCTCTCTTTCTCATTGCACCTTCGTTCATGGGTATTTTACCCTTTTCCATATTGCGGTAAAAACGCACCAATTTATCCACGTTCGACATGTTTAAACGTTACAGACACCGTCTGCGTAAGGAGTGTTGTCGAAGTACGATGATAGCTCGTTATATAAAGCTTTATGATACGCGCCCGCTGAACGCCAGAAGCGACCGTTAACGCAGCCTTAAGCGTAAAACAATATTATCATTCACTCACAATTAGCTGCGTTAACGGTCGCTTCTGGCGTTCAGCGGGCGCGTATCATAAAGCTTTATATAACGAGCTATCATCGTACTTCGACAACACTCCTTACGCAGACGGTGTCTGTAACGTTTAAACATGTCGAACGTGGATAAATTGGTGCGTTTTTACCGCAATATGGAAAAGGGTAAAATACCCATGAACGAAGGTGCAATGAGAAAGAGAGGCTCGCCCCTCGGCCAAGCATTCAGAAGCAGAAACACGCTCATCCCTCTGGAACCCTATTGCCGTGAAATCTCTCCAGACCGTGAAAAGATGGATCCGCCGCAAATTGACGCCGACCATGCGGATTTACCGCAGATAGATGTGGTGTCTCCCGCACAAGTGGTGGAAATGACCAGATCGGAGGTCAGACAGGAACGCAGAAAAAGTGGTACGCCACAAAGTCAAGCCTTTAAACGAAGAAAAACTGTCGAGCCCTATTATCGCGAAAGCTCCCCCAACCGTGAAAAGGCGGATTTGCCGCGGATTATTGCCGTATCTAACGCACAGCAAGCGGTGGAAATGGCTAAGTCGGAATTGAAGGCAAGACAGAAGCGTATAAAAGGCGGCGCGTCCTTCACATTGGATTAGACCGACCGCTGAAATAGATTATATATATAAATTATATTCCACAGTGGGTGAAACAAAATGAGATTCAATTGTCATGTTTGTAACAAGACTTTTAGTCGCCGACATGACATGAAGCGGCACGTTTTCAATAAACACAAAACCGATTCGCAGAATACTGAGATGACCGTTTATGGAGGGCATCCCTCGGATGAAAATACTTTAGAAGATGACCGTAAAGTTTTTCTAACGAGGATCATTACGCCCGCTAGCGGTATGGCTGATACAGTTTCCGACGTATGGGACGACATTGTGAAGGAAGCTATTCAAACTCATATGTCTGTTGACGGCTGCAGTTTGCAGGAGGAATACCGACGGCGCAGGCCGGAAATAAAGAAAACCTTGATGACTATATACGGACAGTACAACACTATTTGGATGCATTTAATGGGAGACCCGCTTCACCGAGAAATTGTGAAAACTAGGGATTTTTTACGCGGAGTAATTGGCCTACCGATTGACGAGGCATTAGCGAACGCGATCAAAATACGCTATATGTTATTTGATAAGGTTTTACCGGACGAATACCCTTACGAAAACCGGAAACGATGTACTTGAAGAATGTTCACCATGAAGATAATAAAATGTTCATCAGAACGAACGATGTCTTATGTTTCTTTATGTTAAGGCATTGGTTGAGACTTTCACAATACAGTTCTGGGGTGAAAAACGCCTGATGTAGGACGACTGCTTAGAGTCATTGATTGTTTGGTGTTTTACGCCGCACAATAGCGGATATGATGTCGTAACGGATTGAATGGCGTTAGTACCTAGGCTGTGGGACAAAAAAATAACGAAATTACGGACAACTACCGGTTCGATGACGTCACTTCCGGTTCGAGGTCGGCCCGTTTAAAGGTGAATGGCGTTAGTCCCTAAGCTCTAAAACAAAAAGTAACGAAATTACGGACGACTTCCGGTTCGATAACGTCCCTTCCGGTTCGAAGTCGGACCGTTTAAAGGTGAATGGCGTTAGTCCCTAAGCTCTCCGACTAATGCTAGATTTGAACGTTTCAATCGATTTGTGTAAAACCAGAATTGAGAAAACCACGAGCTATAGTAAGTCTTGCAGACATCTTTACAGCCTTTCCTTTGATATGTAACACGACCGAATTCGGTTAGAATTTGGCTACTTCCGGGCTTGGAACTTATTTTTGGCTCAATCACTTCACTTCTGGTTATTTCCGGTTCAATTCCGGTCACTTCAGGTCCATTTCCGGCCTATTTACGGTCACTTCCGGTCCACTTCAGGTTATTTCCGGTCACTTCCGGTTAGTTCCGGCCGCTTCCGGATTATTTCCGGTCACTTCCGGCCACTTACGGAATATTTCCGGCTACTTCCGGTTCATTTCCGGTTACTTTCGGTTCACTTCCGGTATACTTACGACCACTTCCGGTCTATTTCCGGTCACTTTCGGTCCACTTCAGGTTATTTCCGGTCACTTCCGGTTAGTTCCGGCCGCTTCCGGATTATTTCCGGTCACTTCCGGTTCAATTCCGGCCACTTACGGAATATTTCCAGACACTTCCGGTCTATTTCCGGTTCACTTCAGGTTATTTCCGGTCACTTCCGGTTACTTCCGACCACTTCCGGATTATTTCCGGTCACTTCCGGTCTATTTCCGGTCACTTCCGGTACACTTCCGGTTACTTCCGGTACACTTCCGGTTACTTCCGGTCCACTTCCCGTGACTTCCGGGTTATTTCCGGTCACTTCCGGTTACTTCCGGTCTACTTCCGGTGACTTCCGGGTTATTTCCGGTCATTTCCGGGTCACTTCCGGTTCACTTCAGGTTACTTCCAGCAAAGAGAGTAGATTGACAAGAGTGGTCACTTCGTCCGCGCCATGTTGAATTTGAAAAATTTCAATTTAATTCAATTTGATTGTACTTGCCACTTGCACAAAGCAGAATACAAACAACAAAAAGTGTAACAATCATAACTTGGAAATATTTACAATGGTAACTAAAGTACCCGCTGACACGGACGCGATTCAATTATTAGGAACCTCCTTTCAGTAGGGGGCGCTTTACAGTCGAATCCTGTACAGTCGGAACACCCTTCCGCTAGGGGGCCGAAAAACATGCCGGCAATGCTGATTGGACGAAGTGACCACTCTTGTCAATCTACTCTCTTTGCTTCCAGTCACTTCCGGTACACTTCCGGTTCACTTCCGGTCACTTCCGGTTCACTTCCGGGTAACTTCCGGTGACTTCCGGGTTGATGACCAGTGGTTAAGACTTAAGTATTATACGTAGTATATTTTTGATATGCAATGCCACTGAGATAATTTAATAAATAACTTAGATTCTACTCTTAATGACATGTGTACCGTAGTGAATCGATAGCCGCGAGCTTAGATTTTAATAAGACATGCGGCGAACCGTGACCAATAACCGAGAGCTAAGATTTTAATGAGATGTGCAGTGGAGCGCGAAACAATATCCGCCAGCTAACTGATGTACACATACTTACCGATATGATCTATACGTTGAGTTAATACAGTCCAAGGTTATTTATACATTCGTTTATTATATATTGTCTATCACCAGTGTCAGTCGGTTTAATTGGCCCTTTAGACCAGTATTGCATTACTAAACATATTTTTTCCGTGGGAGTGTATTATTCAGCATATTTTTTTAAGAATAGGTGCACATGTACTTTAATATTGACTGGTGCGCACGTCCCTTAATAGACCTGCACTAGACTGGGTGCATATGTAATTAGGTCAATGTCTCGCGGCAAATTTTTTATAGAGGTATTGTGACGTCATTTGACTCACTTGAAGTGGCTCTCAACACCCATTTTGCCCTCTACTGGAATATCCTGATTAATGGACATTTTATTAATTGGCTATCAATGTTAATTTTCATAAAATATTTATATTATTTATTTAAAAAAATAGTGGTTTTATAGACACATTCGCAAAGAAATAGCTTTTCCGTGGTCCGTCGTCCGTCCGTTAACTTTTCGCTTGTTACCTTTATTTCAAGAAAACTACCTGTTCAATCTTAATCAAACTTAACATACATCATCACCCTATGGTCTAGTTGTGCACCGTACATTTTCATCCCATTTGAATATTCAATATGGCCACCAGGGAGCAATATTGTTTTTTTTGTTACCTTTATTCCAAGAAAGCTACCAGTCCGATTTTCACCAAACTTGGCTTACATTATTTCCCTTTAGTCTAGTTGTGTACGGTACCTTTTCATCTTATTTGCTTATTAAATATGGCCGTCAGGAAGCAATGTTGTTTTTGAACCAACTTTGAATGAAACTTCTTATCATTATTCCAAGAAAACTACTGACCTGATCTTAACCAAACATGACACATATCATCCCCCTTAATTCTAGCTGCGCACCGTACATTTGCATCTCATAAGCATATTCAAGATGGCTACCAGGTGGCATTGTTGTTTTCAACCAAAACTTCAAGAGGAGCTTACTTCGTAATTCACAATTTAATTTTCCTCAACAATAGTTATCTCCCTTGAATAAGATTTTTTTATGCAGGCCCAATATCACATAATATATATACTTAGCGCCATTAAAAACGCACGACCCAAAGAATGTAAAATATTTTGAGAAATGTAAAGTGTAAAATAGTGTAAGTACTCTTAAATTGAAGAACAAGGCATTGGTCACAATGAGACAAAGAATTGACAATATGTGAAACCCTGGGGACTTTTATTCCTTGCAAACAAATCTTTGATAGAGAAATTGAAGGTGTCATCATTCAATAATGGGTATGTCCACCTCGGGCATCAACGAAAGCAGTACATCTGCGACGCAAGGACCAGGGGCCGGTTTCTCGAAAGTTCACTTAGGGAAAAAAAGTCCCTTAAGCAGGCTTTTCACCCTTAGTGAGTTTTATTTTGTCCTAAGTGGGTTTCACAAAAAATACTTAGGGTGAAAACACCCTTAAAATTAAGGGTGGTCGCAGGTTACTTAAGTGGGAATCAAGTTCACTTTGCTGCAAAACAAGATGGCTACCACACATACAGACTCTGTCCAGTTCAGATCTGCGGTTCTGACTTCATTGCCGTATAAGTCAAATTATTGGAGAAAGAATGCTGACAACGTCGACCAAGAGACAAATGAACAAGTGGCAGTTCAACAGAAGTAAGTAATTTATTTCTTAACTGTTGTTTTCACAACACACTTACTCGCCGGCGAGCGATGCTGTCGTTGTTGTTGTAACACAATTTCTTAAAATTAAATATTTGTTCATTGAAATGATGTCTAGATTAAAAACTAAAATAATACACAGTGGTCAATTCAAAGTCAAGTTAGCTGCTTTTTGTTCCTGCGGAACAAGCTAAATGTTTTTGGCTGTAACATAGTCCGGGTTTCTGACTCCAAAATTACTTTTTTTTTGTACTGACGGTCGTATTTTGGGGTCAGGGCTCATTGCAATCAAAAAGTCGGAGTAGCCTGCACGTTTCTGATCGATCTGAGTAGGTTACATTGCTATTTCTTTGTCTAAATCGGACCACATACTGCCCGCTTCTGAGCGGGCAGCCAACTCCGGCTTTTTGATTGCAGTGAACCCTGACTCCAAAATACGCCCGTCAGTATAAAAATAGTCATTTTGGAGTCAGAAACCCGGACTAGCTGTAACAGTGTTGATCGAAGTATAATTAAATATTTGTCTCTGACTGACAGCACTTCACGTCTTCACTACAGTGTTCAATTCATGCACCCCCCGAAAGTGGGGGCACCGTTAGTTTTTGTAACTTGCGTCGGAAATACAAAACATGTAGTGAACTTTCTTTAGCGTATGCCAAATAATTTTGATGACTACTTTAAGAAACATCTGATTTTTTTAAAGAAGTTTTCACAGCATCGATCCAAAAAAAACCCCACTAAACTGAGTCAACCCCTCCTAACTCGGGGTACAGATTGAATTTGCAGTTAAGACAAATAGAAAGCTTGTTCCTCTTGACATGTGAGTCTCAGTATTTTCCAATTTGAAAATATGACTGCGTTTTCAGCAATGTCATTATGGCCTCTAAAATCATGCATACTGTGTTTTGCTATATACTGTGTTTTGTTATCACAAAATGTGTTTAAATAATCATATATTTATGATCACTAAAACACCTCGGGCACAGGGAAAATCTTCTTGTCTAATAATATACATGTATGAAATTTAAAAATAAAATCTGGAACCTTCCAGTTTCAAATCTTTGATTTTTCACTTGTTATTATTTTTATTTTTAGCAAAGAAGATAATCAGTCAATCCTAAGAATATAATGGACTACACAGCTGGACATTGCAAACTCTCAAAGAAAACAAATATTTCCTGCTGAATAGAGTAAGTTGTTTACCTAGGTCACTCAACATCTATGAGTAATCCATATAAAACACCATGCTGCTGATATTGTAATGTTTGTATTAGGGATGAATGAAAACCTCTACTAAGTGTCAATAAGACAAATTGGTACATAGAAGTGGAAGTACAGTAATTAATTCTTTCTAAATTTCCATTGCCATTGGACATTGAGGCTTGAAGTTAATAAAAAAAACTGCAAATTAATGTGGAATAAAAATACTGATTGAGGCATTGTCATATACAAATAGAGATAATTTTGGAAAATAAACAAAATTGAAATAACCGGGGTGACAATTCTTCTATAAATCATGAGATCAGTTTGCAAAGTGATAGTCGCTCAGTTGGACTCAGGCCTGAGTGGATTTTTTACTTTATCGATATATTTGGAAGAGTTGTGAAGCACTCTCCGTTGGGGGTTTCCTCCTGGCAATGCCGCCATATAATTGAAATAATGTTGAGTGCAAAACATCGATCAATAATCTATAAATCCTGAACAACCTTATAGGATATATATGCTAATTATTTTATTCATGGAATATCCACATTATAACAGCTTTATGCTACTCTGAGACTCTTTGATTACCATACTTAAACAGCATTTAGATCTATTAAGTGAAGTGGAGCAAATTTAGAGTGAAGTTTCAAGTATAAAGCAAGCTTTCTTTTAATTTAATTGTAATTTTTATTTTCAGTTTCAGGTTTTGGTTTCAGATGAACGAATGGGTCCTGTTTGATATAGAATAACAGTTTAATACAATGGATTGGAGGGAAGTCGCTGAATGAACAGTACAACTTGGACAAAGAAACTTGCTTTATTTAAATACATTGTAGTTAAATGGACTTATTTTTACTTTTTTTTTTAAAAAAAGGTATTGTGCAAAGACAAAAAAAAAGTAGAATTGATGTTTTTCTACGTGTTTATAAGGATATAAAAGCAACCATAAACCTTTTGAAGTCAAAGCAAGGAATACCACAGCTTTTTTCGTGACAGCACTTTGGATCTGTAGGCTCCGTCTGTAGGCAACTGATAGTAATGGCGGCAGGTGGACACAGCTTGTAGACAGGTGGCATGAAAATCAAGTGATAAGTACGATTATATTTCACTGAACACTCTAATCGTGTGACATGGTAGATGGTAAATCAGCTCAGAAACGAAACAAGAAGAAAAGGAGGTCATCAGGAGTGAGTAAAACTCATAATACTACGAACCCAGTTACTTCTAGCGATAACATGTTGCAACAACAACATAACACAAACAATATAGCGTTACCAAGCCTACTATCAGAAGCAAGGGAGGCTCTCTACCCTACCGGCCTGGCTCAAAGTAATATGGGAATAACTACACCCCCACAGATACCACCATATGCCAATATTAGCCCCCAGTATATGATGTTACCCCAGCCAAGTATAAACAACTCAGTGTCAGTAATTCTCGAGAGACTTGAAAAAAGACTGATGAACATTGAAAGTGAAATGACTGTATTAAAAGAGATAAAGTCCGAAGTAAACAGTGTTCAAAGTAAGGTAATAGATATAGAGAAAGGAATGAAACAAATGACTGACACAGTTAGAGAACTTGAAATTAGTACACAATCCTTAAGTGATATATTTGATGACATAAAAAAAGATGTATCCACCTCGAAGAAAGTAGAAAGAGTGGCTTATGATAATGCAAACGTCCTCAGTGACGTTTCCCATTTGAAGGATGACTTGGTATATATGGAAGCCCGTTCTATGAGGGATAACCTTCTTTTTCATGGAATACCTGATATCACTGGTGTTACAGAAGACGCTGAAGCAGTAATAAAAAATTTCATTAAAGATATACTTGGCATTGAAACTGATATAGGCTTTGAGAGAGTACATAGGCTTGGTAGGCCTCGTATGGGGCCATCAAAACCACGCCCAATAGTAGCCAAATTTTCAAAGTTTAAGGAAAGGGAACTAGTTCGATTTAAATCTAGGGAGGTGTTATATGGCAATCGATCCTACTCAGTTAGTGAGCAGTTCCCTAAAGAAATTGTGCAGCGGAGAAAGGAATTATATCCAGTAATGCGTCAAGCTAGACAAGGTGGGCATACAGTGCGACTAGTAGTTGACAAGCTATTTATTGACAACCAACTGTACGATGGCCATATGCCTTTCCCTGACCCAACTCCACCGGCTCAGTTCACATTCCGGCCGGCGATACCAGTTTCTACACCTAACCAGCGGCCGTACCCTTACCACGAGCGACCTAACCATGTGGAGCCCCACCGACTACCTCCGGTACACCCAAACAGGAGTTCCAACCCTTCCCTAACTGCGGACCCACAGGCGCATGTTGTTATGGATACAATGCCAGCCGAGGACAGTGACCTGGATTATTATTAGCGGGGCGAGGGTGGCCCAAAGACTGAAACCCGATTTAAAATATGTGCTCTAAATGTCTGTGGATTAAAAAGTAAACTTGTATCTCCTGATCTTGAAATACTTATAAGTAAGTATGATATGTTTTTCATGTCAGAAACAAAATTAAAACCTGATGATATTGTAAATTTTGATAAATTTGTCCTTTGGTCGAAACCATCCAATCGAAAAGAAAAGACATCTGTTCTTGCTGTGGGAATACGGGATAAATATTGTAAATTCTTTCGTGAAATTGTAACTGATAATCCTTATGTTATGTGGATCCACGGTTCCAAACAACTGTTTGGAGAAGACACATTGTTTGGTTGTGTCTATATTCCCCCTGAGTCCTCTGTATATGTTGATCCAAATTGTTTTGATGATATCAAAAATGATCTCATGCAAATATCTGGGAAGTATAACAAAATATGTTTAATGGGTGATTTCAACGCAAGGACTAAAACATTCTCAGATTTTGTATATACCGATGAACTTCTCTTTGATCTCGGTGAATTCGATGATGAAATCCAAGCCTTTTTATTAGGCCCTCAAATTCTAAGTAGTAAAGGTATTCCACTTCAAAGGAAGTCTGAAGATATTGGTAGAGTAAATAGCTGGGGGTATAAGTTACTAGATTTTTGTAAAAATGTAAATATGTTTATAGTTAATGGTAGAGTCGGTGCGGACGCACATTTTGGTAGAAATACGTCGAAAGGCGTGAGTTTAATAGATTACGCTATTGCTAGCCCAGCTTTTTTTGAATGTATTGCCGATTTTAATGTTTTAGATTTTTGCAACCTTGTGTCAGATATACACTGTCCGATTTCCCTGTGTATTAATATATATGTTAAGACTGAATATGTCGCCCCCCAAGTGAGAACTAAAGAATCACAACCACGCAGGTGGAAACCTGAAAACCAGAAGTTATTTTTACAAAATGTTGACAATACCACATTAGCTAGCATATTTGGGGAGTTATGTTGTCTTGAACAAAATACATCTTTATCAGTTGATGATAGAAAAAAGAGTATTAATGATATTGTAAATAAAATATCTGAAAATTTTATTGATAGTGCTGGTAAAACATTTGGTTTGAGAAGTAATGCGCAACCAGATCGCTATGAAAATCTGCATAATAAACCTTGGTTTAACAAAGAATGCCGAGATAAACGTAGGGAGCTTATGTTACTTAAAAGGAAGGCCAGAATATTCAAGAAAGATACAATAAGAAACGACCTTAAGAAATGCAGTAAAGAATATAAAACGATGTTGAAAACAGCCTTACGTCGTTATAACGAAGTATTTGTAAGTAAACTTCGGGATCTCGAGAAGTCATCCCCTCGTGAATATTGGAAAATCCTAAAAAACTTAGATAAAAAAAGATGTAACGATTCTGTCAGTTTAGACAAACTTTATGATTACTTTAAAGAAATTAACAGCCTTGAAGCGGACGATCCTAGGAAGGAAGATCCAACAGAAAACTATCCGTTTCAAAATTCAGACGAACTAGATGTTCCAATTACTGTAGATGAGATAGAAAAGGCTATTAGAGGTCTGAAAAACAATAAAGCACCTGGATATGATAGAATTCTAAACGAATATATTAAAAGTAGTAATTTAGTGATGATCCCTATATATCATAAGCTTTTCAACATTGTGTTTGATAGTGGTTGTATGCCAGATAGTTGGTTAATTGGAATTATACGACCCATTTATAAAAAGGGTGATGTCAGTGACCCAGGCAGTTACAGGCCTATTACTATTGTTAGTTGTTTTAGTAAGCTTTTTACGGCCATCCTTAATAATAGATTAACGGATTTTTGTGAGAGAGATAATGTATTAAATGAATGTCAAACAGGTTTTCGCAAGGGGTATTCTGCTAATGACAATATTTTTGTAATACATAGTATCATTGAATATCTTTTTAGTAAAAAACAGAAGTTGTTTTGTACATTCATAGATTTTGCTAAGGCATTCGACACGGTTTGGCGCGGTGGTTTGTGGTATAAGCTTGTACAACAATCAATTTATGGAAAATGCCTACAAATTGTTAAAAATATGTATTTTTCTATAAAATCATGTGTTGCCCTAAGTTGCAATAAGAGTGATTTTTTCATTTGTGATCTAGGTTTAAGGCAAGGGGAGAATCTTTCACCCATTATGTTTTCCCTGTATCTGAATGATCTCGAAAGTTTCTTTATTGAAAACAATATATATGGGCTCCAGGATTTAACTAGAGAAATAGAATTAAGCTTTAATATTTTTGTTCGCATTTTGTTACTGCTCTATGCTGACGATACGGTATTAATAGCGGATACTGTAGCTGCTCTAAAAAATGCTCTTGTTGTTTTTGAAAAGTATTGTGAAGAATGGAAACTTAATGTTAATCTTGACAAAACAAAAGTTGTCATTTTTTGTAAGCGCAGGCCTACAAACATACCAACTTTTTACATATACGGCTCCAAAATTGAGGTCGTTGATGACTATTGTTATTTGGGTTTAAAAATGAAGTACACGGGCAGATTTACCACAGCTAAGAAACAGTTAATTTCACAAGCTAACAAAGCTTTATTTGCTCTCTCCAGGAAAGTTAAACATCTTTCCTTGCCTATCGACATTCAAATGAAATTGTTTAAACATATGGTTGAACCCATTCTACTTTATAGTTGTGAAATATGGGGGTTTGAAAAACTGGATGATATCGAACGTTTTTTCTTAAGCTACTGTAAGCAAATATTATGTATTAAGAAAAGCACACCAAATTATATAGTGTATGGTGAATTGGGTGTGTACCCCATGTATATAACCGTTTATATAAGAATGCTGTCTTTCTGGGCGAGGATCCTATCAAATGACAATAAGTTGTCATCTATTATCTACAAACTGATGTTAACTAAAAACAATTTATACAATTTTCGCTGGCTGAACCATATCAAGTCAATTCTATGTAACACAGGATTTAATGTTATATGGCAAACGCAAACAATTAATAATGTTGCATGTTTATTAAAAATTGTGAAACAAACACTCCAAGATCAATATCTTCAAAGCTGGTACAGTTCAATGGACGCATCTTCCAAAGGCAAAATATATCGTATATATAAAAGCGAATTTGGGTTGGAAGATTACCTGATAATATTAGATGATAAAAGTAGAAAAATTCTCACTCGATTTAGAGCAGCATGCCACAATCTACCAGTAGAAACAGGACGTTGGACACACGTCCCAAAGAACATAAGATTTTGTACAATTTGTGAAACAAACTGCATTGGTGATGAATTCCACTTTCTATTTCATTGTAAAAAGTTATTATCAATTCGTCAGGAATACTTACCTAGGTTCTGCTATACTAGACCAAATTCCATCAAAACTAGAGAATTATTCCAAACGAAAAGTAAACAACTTCTCAAGAACTTATGTTTGTATATAGAAAAAGGTTTAAAATGTCTACCGAGGTAATTGAATCACGATCACAATTTAAGTCATGTCTCATTGGTAAATATGTGATTATATATGTTTCTATAATGTGATAAGCCTGTCATGCTATTACTTATATTATGCCATTGTATATCCTCTTGTGCCACCCGCTTTGGCTTTGAGTGAATAAACTTGAACTTGAACTTGAACTTGAACTTGTCCCCAGAGTGGGGTGTTCATCTCACCTGCCAAAATTCTGATTGTTTTATGTTTGCTTCTTTCTTTTGTCATGATCCTTGATTGTTGGAAAAAAGTGTGCTAAGACTCTACTTACATGTATATAGATAATTACAGATGTACAAATGATTTATTCTTTCATTATACTTTTTTCAAAGAAAATCAACCCGCAGACCTTAAACCAAAATTTTAATTTTGTTTTAGCTTCTTTTTTTCTCTTTGGAAGAGCCATTCAAAATGAAAACAATAGTTGGTGGTATAAATTTAAGGTGGAATGAACTGACGAGACATGTTTTCATTAATATTTTCAATGTGGAGATAGTGCAAGTGGGAGGTTTTTATTCAAACCACATTTTAATGATTAAGGAATAGGAATGTATATGAATATTTTGATCAACAGAAATTAGTAGTTTAAATGTTTTTACTGTGATTTGAATTTTATTTCACATAGGCAATAAAGTCATATTTTTTTTATTTCAACTTTGGCATTTTATTAGTGGTATGGGCTGTCTAAATTCAGATTTTCTTTGAATGACTAGTATTTACAATTAACTTTTTTTACCAAAATACAATTTCCTTCAGTTTCAGCTTCGACATTCACTTATATATGTTTGATTCTGTGACATATTAAAAATGCTCTAAAATTTTGGCTTACAATAAAAAAATTTAATTTTACACGGAAAATGTTTTTTTTTTCTTAATCATGAACAACATGGATTTATGTCAGTCTTAATTTTTGTGTGTCTTCAGATTTGTTGACATCATGGTTTCCTCCTATTTTATATCTCAATAAACCTGGCCACCTTCACATTTATATGTACCTTGTTGTAGTAGGATTACTGAAATACTCGTCTGAGTCTTAACTTATACCACATCATCTTAAATATTGGACACATCAAATTTAAAGCTTATTTGATTCATATGAGGGGTTCAATGTAGTGACAAATCTTCTCTGACTCACTTACTCTGAGTGCTGTCAAAAACTCCTGCCCGGTTGACCTTGCTTTGGACTTAGGTATAGCATCAGTGACAGTCATGAAACACTTCTTTTGATATCCCGAGTCCCCATTTGTGTTTAAACAAGTTCATTTAATAAAAGAATATCAAACATACTTCTTCAGTTCAGATAGTTTTTCGTACCGATCGTGTTGTAAAGTCTGAAGACTGCACATGAGCATCCTGAAAATTGTCCATTAATTACGGAGATTTTCTGTAAACTTTAAATTTTTCCTCCTTTCCTTACTCTTTCACAGCTGCTGGTTGGTAAATATCGTTGCCCCAAAACTAACTTATTTTTTCTGCTGACATCCACTCAAACCAAAAGAAGAAAAAAATTGTGACGTTGGAAAGATATTTATAGATTCAGGGAGCTGTTATTATTTGATGCCAGTGTAAATTTATTACCAACTCTGCCTTTACATGGATAAAATGTAAACATTGATTGCTCCTTCTAGTTGACATACTTTGTTTTTGTTTTGCTATTATCACTTCGTTTTACGATTTGTCAAGAAATACTTTGGTTGAAAGCTGAATATATTTTACATAATTCAAAAGATTGACATTGTGCTAGCAGTTTGTCATTCGATTTTATCAGGATTTGGCCATTTCCTAAAAAAAAATTCTTGATGCTAAATTATATAATTAAATTATAAATTACGAACAGGATTACGAGTGTAAACTGCTTGATTAATTGTGCATTAAGCAATCCTTACACAAATATGTCGAATTCCTGCTGTATTCGACTTTCTGGTCTACACTCCACAAGCGATTTAGAATAGTTATGCCTAGAAAATGTATTGACTGGGCTTTACTACCAAAATTAAAGTCAAAAGCACCTGTGTTGTTGTTGTTGTTGTTATGATTCCCTCCAAACACAAAAGAGTTCTTCACAACGGCCCCCCTATACCAATATAAAATTCCCTTGGCTAAGGGAGAAAAAAATTGGTTTGTGAAACCTACTTAGGGAGTTTCGCTAAGGGTCCTTAGCTAAGGGAGTTTAATGCACTTAAGTAAAATTACTTAAGTAGACTTTCGAGAAACCGGCCCCTGATGAGTGTGGCTATTCTGGGCTGTGGGATCCGGTCCCACTCTTCCTGCACTACCTGGATCAGTTCACGTCGGTTGCGTGGCCTGGGTTGACGTTGTGCAACGGCATTCTTAAGTTGATCCCACAAGTGATCTATGGGCGACAGATCGGGGATCGGGAGTAGGCAACATTGCCAGTTTCATGTTCCCTGATTCTGAGGCGACTAATTGTGGAGGGATGACACTGCGGCGGCACAACTGAGACCCGCCTGTAACATGTCAATGGCACGTTCCCTTTGTTGTGTCGTAAGTCGGGGCATGGTAACGTTTTCTGATATTTTTTTTCGTCTTTATGCTGAGCTTCTTGTAAAGTGTTGAACCCACGACAAATGAGCCCTGAAAGCTGTTCTCAGTGACGGTGAAACACTCAATGGACGTTATTAGAAAATGTTGCGTAATGTCCACGACAGGCACGTCGGGAACACCACAGGTTATCCAGTTATTGCAACTCAACTTGCACTAACAATAAACAACAAAACGTAAATGGCCAATAGCCCTACTGGTGTAGAAACATAAAATTCAACCGTGCGTTTTTAATTGCGCTAAGTATACATTAAATGCACTGTCGTCCCCAATTCCTATATCCAGCTATTGCTGTTACAATCTTTAATATGGATAAATGACGGCGGGCGTTGAGATCCCTTATGTAGCTGATGATTGTTCTCTTTTAGTAATGATAAAGTGAGCTACATGTAAGTGTAGCGTACCAAGAACTGTCACCGATTTGAACACAAAACGTAGGGAAATATATATACAAATTACCAGTAATGCAACTTTTTTTATGTAACGGCATAGACGGAATATTTGTGTTTCTTTAACTGTACATTGACTTTTTTGGGGGGTGGTTTCCCAAAAAATCGCGTTGGGATTTTGAAGTGATAGCAATGAAACGGTTGCCATGTTAGATCTTGTATTGACACAGTCCGTATTGGCCTTGTTTGTTCGTATTAGCTTAGTTTGTTCGTATTGGCCCTGGTAAGTCTCGTATGAGTGTGACCGTTTCTCCTTATTTTGCCAATTACATTGAAAGTCCATTAATAAAAAACAGTATAAATTATTAACAGAATATTGTACAGCTGTGTTTGAATAACATTTCTATTCTTTCCCTTGATCGATTGATTGATTGATTGAAGTTTTTCAAGATTAATTCGCTTATATGGCGGCGAAAAGAAATTTCGTCAAACCTATTATGTAAAAAACTAGTCAAAGGCTACGAGTCTCGTGGTTTTCTCACTCGAAAAAATATAACTGTTATTGAAGCACTGCTGTTCGATATGCTATATATACTCACTAACTCTACAAATCCGAGAATATTGCGTAGCGTCCATTCTTCCAAATCCAACCAAGCAGGATTTTCTGAACCACTCCCAATTTGGTGAACACATTGCAGAGCACTGAACAACGCCCGGGATGACTTTTATTAGCAAATCATGATAATAGTGCGATATCTTCGGGCCCGTTGCTGTTGCCCAGAAGGTAAAATTCAAAGGTTCCCCTACAAAGACAATCGGTTCAAATAATAAGATTCAGGGTGGGGTATATGGATAAGTTTCGTTTTTTTTAATGGAGAATTTTGAAAACAGTTTTTTTTTCTTTGTCCATATTTTAAAAAATATATCGGCCAGCAAAAATTTGCGATACAAGTTCAATGACTTTTGTATTATTAAAAATCTAAAACTATCCCCCGCGTCACTCATAAAAAAATCAAATTTAGATGTGGGACAAGCCGAGAAAAAAAATCGTTTAAACGGGTAGGATTCCACTGTTTTTTACTTGATATTGATTTGATCTTTATTCAAAAGTAAAATTAAACTAGAGGCTGATGAAGTTGCAGCGGGGCAACTTCAAGGTCCGGGATCCCCTGTTAAGTTTTTATCAGTTTGTTTTTCGTTATATCGTTATTATTCGCCACATTGAGACAGAAATCTCTGAAATAAAACCTAAAACCGGGAAATTGAATATCTATTTGGTTATATTTTTCAATCATAATTTGCCTTAAACATGTTTAGCACTGTCTCTGATATTTTCAGTTTGGTAACATACTATATATTATTTATATAATGTCACATCAAATTGTACAAGATTAGGTCTGTCTTCTTGAACATAGCAGTTATGGCGCTGGTCACTAAATCAATGTCGCTGTCGGTGTGAAAACAATAATTGGTGTTAGTCGCTAAAATAACTTACAGTTTGCTGTAAGTTTGCTTGCGAGCGCCAAATGGCATTGAAATTTGTCATTAAGCCAGTCGTGGTTTTCTGGAACATTTAATCTCTATACGGGAATAACTTACCAAGATTCTATCAATAAAATGCACATCTTTTATTAACATCCTGGGTTTTTGTCCTTTACTTGATATGGGTTTGTCTGTGTGGTCGAAGATCTTTCTTAAAAATATTTGAACATAGTTTATTAACATCCTATTTTTAAATAGTCATATTTTATTGAGTTTTTATTGAAACGGGTTGATTTTCACACAAGGCATAGACCTTGATCGACACTATTGGTATGTCAAATTTAAAGTTGATATCTGAAAGCAATTCAAGTTTTTAATTTTTAAATAAAATTCAATATGGCGGCGAAACCGTTGATCCAATCAAAAATTACCAAGCGGTTCAAAGAGGAAGAAAAATATTGTCTATCTAAATTTAAAAAGCCGATTGCTTTATTAGAAAAATTAGATGAGATATGACTCATTTAAGTTTTCAAAAATTCAAAATGGCGTCCTGGTCACGTGACTTCTTGCGCGTTCATAAAACTTTGGAATTTCATAGATCTATAACAGGTCTACAAGCATGATAATTATCGTTAAGTTCCAATAAATGGTTTTCTAGATATTGCATTTTTTTTTAAAGTTAAAAACATCATAACTTTGACGAATAAAAGTCTGCTATGAATTTTCGCGGAGATTCTTGATTTGGACAACTTAGTAGTCCCCCGACTTCTACTAAGTGTATGTGAAATTTAAGCTAAATCGGATGAACGGTTTCGGAGAAGAAAATTTTTGGGCAAATACGCCTTTTTCAAAATGGCGGACAAGCGGCGTAGCGTAGCGACAATTCAGAAAAAATGGACCTAGATAATTCGTTTAAGAATATGTATGTGAAAGATGAGAGTCATGCCTAGAAAACTGTTTGAGTTATATCACCTACAAAAACCGTGGAAAACAAATAAGAATAATAATAATAATACGGAAAAAGCAGAACGATTTCAAAAGGTATCCCCTCCAAGTAGGGGATCCCTAATAAGAAAAAGCAGAACGATTTCAATAGGTATCCCCACCAAGTTGGGGATCCCTAATAAATTTTTAAGAACACTAAACACACGGGCACAGGGAAAATCTTCTTGTCTTTAAATAATCATGGAGACAAGTAAGACCCTAAAACCTATGTAGAACACAGACAGTGGAGTTTAGCCCTGACCAGTATATCTTTCAAACACTTGTTCGGGGGCCTCCGTGGCTCAGTAGGTAGAGCGTTGGACGCTCAATCCGAACAGCCTTCCACCAATGGGTCGCGGGTTCGAATCCCACTCAGTCCCAAAATTGGAAAATTTTCTGACTGGGTTTTCACTCGAACGACCTATGTGGAATGGTTGCCAGTTACCAGCGGAAGGTTGTGGGTTTCCTCCGGGCACAGAGCCCGGTTTCCTCCACAATAAAACTGGCAACGCCGCCATATAAGGGAAATAATCTTGAGCGCGGCATAAAACACCAAACAATCAATCAATCAAACACTTGTTCTTTTTGTGTCAGAGGTCCAGCAATTTTACTTTGAGGTAGTTTGTATTCTTCTGCTATAATCTTAGCCATAGCGATGTTGGCCTTGTTATACTGAAACACAAATGGTATTATAGTTTTTTCACGACATCTTCCCGGGTCCAAGTTCAAAGCAAAGGATAAATAGTTTGTAATGTTTGAATCCAAAAACTTTCCCTTTCCAAACGTGTGTGCTTGGTATCTGCAGCGGAAGTGAAAAGGGATTTCTCAATAGGCATGATTTCAAAATGGTCCTTTACGGAATGACCTAGAGTGTTGAAATGTTGTGCCAAGGGTCCATTCAAGAGTTTCTCCAACGTATTGTTTGCGGCATTTTTTGCACGTGATAACATACATGATATTAGAGGAGTCGCAATTAACATCCTCTGACATTTTATATTTGTCCCGAGATTGTTCTCCGAAAAAGGTACCGCGATCTGACAGGTATACATCGAGTTTGCATCGCGTCTTTAGGCATTTCATTGATGTACCTATGAAAAATGTTGGGCGGTTATGGTACACCCGTGAAGGAGAAGCGAGGGTGTCGGGGGCTAAAGGGGAGAAGTGATATGTCTTAATGTGTCAGATTTGATCCTTCGAAGTAACCTAATAGAATACCCATTAGGGTATTAAGGTATTAACAGAACAAGCCTGATTAAAAAATCTAAAGAACTACAGTTTCTATAGAATCTAAAAATCTGAGATTTATTGACTCCCTTGAAAGTGTTGGGAGGATGGTATGACCAAGCATGGAGCAGCTGATACGTTCAGTAGGTTTGAAGAATACTTTGTAATCTAGATACCCAGTAGTATGATATGTATGACCCTTGTAAATAGTTACATCCAAAAAATCCACAGAAGTGTGATCAATAGTAGGCTGTAGTTTAATGCTGGGGTCGTGAGAATCAAGAGTATCAATGAAAATATGAAGGTCTTACAACGTATGCTGCCAAATGATAAAAATGTCATCCAGATACCGAAAGTAAATGAAAGGTTGTTTGGGACATTTGTGAAGAATATCACTCTCCCACAAAATTAGGACTAAAACGTTTCCCAATAACACATCCTTTAATTTGCTGAAAAATCTACCCATTGAATTCAAAATCCTTACAAAATCACTCCGAGTATCGAGATCCTTATCATGCATTATTCGCAACTATCGCCAGCCATCGGCCGTATTAATTCTAGCATTACGTTATTTTGTGTGATGAGTATGTGCTATAATTTTCTGCCATTTGTGCCCCTTTTGAGTTAGTTCGAGTGAACTTGTACAGTCAGACTCAACCACGTGCTTCGAAACACGACAAGTGCTTCTCATATCTTCTACCCATCGAAGTCGAGGGAGTGCGCTACTATCGTCCTACGGAGGTTTGTAAACAAAGTGAACTTTTAAGAATACTCATTCACTCGAAGTCGAAGAATCGTTGATTTTCAAACGTAGCCCATCCAAGAGAGCGAGTCTATCTAACTTTAGATTGAGTGACTATCTTATAAGTGAGAATGTCGGTGAAAACCCGTACCCAGTCCGCCCAGGTTCCAGGGGAGAAGCTTTCTCTATCTGACGATGACCTTAAAAACCTGGTGACTAAATTGTTAGAACATTTGTTACCAGCTGTTGAAATTAAAATCTAATCGTCAGTTACCCCACTGTTAAATGAAGTAAAAGAGCTTCACGCTGAAATAAAGGAACTTAAACAAGACTCATCTTAAGTCAAAACTAGACGATCTCGAACAATATGGTAGACGCAATACTCTTCGCTTTTCGGGAATTTCTCAAATTGATAATGAAAACACAGATAATATTGCTCTTCAAATCGTCCAGGATAAACTTAAAACACCTGCAACACTAGCTGACATTGATCGAAGTCATCGAACCCGTGGCCCGGTGAGAGAAGGCTTCACGAAACAAATTCTTGTAAAGTTTACATTCAAATCAAATTAGAATTCCATCTTACCATTTGCCTATCAGAAGGAACAGAGTAACAAATCAAGGGGGCGGAGTGGCTGTTTATATAAAAGAACACCTTGTGTTCAAAGAAAGGCCAGAATTTACTATTCAAGGCATTGAAGCAATTTGGTGCGGAATTAAATCCCAAAATTGCCAGTTTCTCCTTGGAACGTTCTATAGACCGCCCAGTGCTTCTGCTTCCTTATGGAACCAAATTGAAGAGCTGGCAAGAGACATGTCTCATAAATGTGTTACTGTGGGCGATTTTAACTGCAATTGCCTAAGTACTCCACATATAAGAATTCAATCAATCTTAAATACTTACAATCTCAAACAAGTAATTACTGAGCCAACACGAATAACCCCAACATCAAGTACACTAATTGATTTGATATTTACATTATGTCCGAATTTAATTTTCAATAGTGGTGTTCTTTCTCCCTTTTGTTCAGATCATCATGCTGTGTATGCAAACTTAAGATTTAAACGTAAAACGCATTGTTGCTATATTAGACATATTTGGTATTTCGATCGTACTGATGTACCCGGAATGAAAGCAACAGCTGAATCTACTGACTGGGATAGCATTATCGATCCCAATGATATTAACAGATCCACAGAATCGTTTTCTACAATACTTTATCGTACATTTTCGAGACTAGAAGCACTAAAAAGCTTCTGAATTATACGTCTTGAGAAAAATAGCCAATAATTTTAACATTCTGTTTCAACGTCAAAATATTAGTATTTTGGCAGCTCATGCCACTTTAAGCTAAGTTCCAACAGTTCTAAAATGTCTTAGCGACGGTGGTCGGGATATCTTTGGAATGCTGATTTTATGGATCTAAGACCCAAATCTATGTCAATGTTTGTATACATAGACTCAACATCCAGAGTAACCAAAATCACATCTTGTGGGATGGATTTCTCAGACAACTTGGCCAACAAATCATCCGTATTATGATAAAGGTACATGTAGGATGCCGATTCGCTATAGGTTTTGGATAGTAATCAATTAGCTCTGATATTCTATAACTTTGACTGCCACAATCTGAGATAAAAGGACGCCCATGGGGCATTGTAGGCTTGGGCCATTTTTCAATGGCTTTGGGAATTTTCGGAAGAATATAGAAGACCCTGTTTTTAGAGTTATGATCAGATTCCAAATAGCAATACTGTTTTTCATTAAGAAAGCCTTTATCTTGAAAAGAAACAATTTTTTTAACTTTCTAACATTTTCAGGCCAAATTTCCCTCTCAAGTTTTTTTTTGTTATGAAGAGGGTTGCTTAGCTGCCTTTCTACTCTTCAATATAATCCTGTCTAGACATAATAACTGTTGTCGAACCTTTATCAGCAGGTTTAATAACTAGGTTTTGATTTCTCATTAGCTTACTTAAGGCAAGACATTCTGAATGAGTAAGGTTATGTTGGCTTCTAGGATTAGTTAAAACATTAAACTTCCTTAATACAGAGTCACGACTTACGCTTTTTTTTCTGGGTCATACATGTGAGAAGGGGGTGTATAGCCGCTTTTAGATGTAAATGACTCACGTACCCCACTAGAATCTCGGTAGCTATCAGCCAGACCTAAAATTCTGGAGTAGTCCATAACATGCACTAATTTACTATTAGAAAAGTCCCCATCAGATAATAATTTGGGGCAAGGCACAAATGAAAGTCCTCTATTCTGTATAAGTAAGGTTATGTTGGTTTCTAGGATTAGTTAAAACATTAAACTTCCTTAATACAGAGTCACGACTTACGCTTTTTTTTTCTGGGTCATACATGTGAGAAGGGGGTGTATAGCCGCTTTTAGATGTAAATGACTCACATACCCCACTAGAATCTCGGTAGCTATCAGCCAGACCTAAACTTCTGGAGTAGTCCATAACATGCACTAATTTACTATAAGAAAACTCCCTATCAGATAATAATTTGGGGCAAGGCACAAATGAAAGTCCTCTATTGAGTAGAGATATATCATCAGCAGTGAGTTCTTCGTTATGATTAACAATATGGTCCTGTCCCAAATTTAGTTTAAATCAAGTGTGTGAAGCCAGTTGGTATACATGCAATTTGCTGTATCTTCGGTCCAGTGAATTTTGTCTGTGGATACCTTCAATTTTGATTGAGATATTTTTGGTATGACCATAACTCACTTCATCTTCGAAGCAGACGAGTTATGTTAGTTCAGTAAGGTGAAGAATTACTTATGGATAACAACTTCTTGGTTTATTGGGTGACGACGTTTCGATGTAGTTCTTCGATGTAAGTCATTGACTTTGATAACGATGTAAGAACTACATCGAAACGTCGTCACCCAATAAACCAAGAAGCTGTTATCCATAAGTAATTCTTCACCTTATTGTAACCTTTCAACTTCTAAATGCCATTGAAAGATATGTAAGTTCAGGTTCGAAACTTCACTGGCCGGTAATTTAGTAGATGACTGTATCTCTACAAAGTAGATGAGCGAGTTGGAAAAAGTCTTCCGAACCGCTGTCATCATGTTCCGCATCTGGTTTAACGAAATGTTTGGCTCAGTGGTTGTCTTGTTATTGACACCAATATTCAAGATAACTTTCTCAGGTTTGGGACCTTGATACCTTTGAATTAGCGTCCAAAAGGAATTGAAGTTGGCATCAGGAAAACATTCTACCTGCATATCAGGGTGGGGGTCAGGGTTAATTCTAGATAGATTAGAATCGCCAAGTAATAGAACTCTCTTAGTTACATTAGGAAGGTGCAATTTAGAAAAGGTGTGCCGAAATTTCCAAAATTTAGAATTAGCTAAATTATTCCGAGGATTGCGCTGACCCCTCAGAGGGGATCTCACTGCATCTGAATATCTCATAGGGCAGTGGACTGACAAAACTAGGATGGGAGAGGAAAGAGCAGCAGAAGTGACAAATTTAGTGATTGAAAGAAAACAATACAAATTCTGAAGGGTCGAAAGTTGTAATTTACCTTTATAATTCTATTTGCTCCATTTTAAAGCATTGTTGAAAGCTTCACAGTCTAGACCATTGGATGACCTGGCTGAAGTCGCCTGTGTTTATAATATATTCAAACATGCCGCATAATGGGAAAGCATCTCTTGTATGATCTTATGAGCCCATTTTTGTGTACATGGCCAAACGCAAGATCAACTTCCCGATTGCGTTGAGTCGCTTCAAGAAAAGAATTTAGATCTTTTATTTTATTATTTCAGGAATTTGGGAGGGTTTGGTCACGTTAATGTCCATAAAGGATGCCAATGTGGTGAAGACATTGTAAAATTTTGAAAAAGGCTTTGTGAATATTGGGGACTTTTAGATTTTGAATTTCCAGGTCTATTGCTAACCAAAACATGTCTGCTTCTGTTACCACGCCCTTGTTTTGCCATTCTGCCTAAATGTCAATATACTTAATTAGTCTAACTGGATAAAAGAGGGAAATGGAGTTTGGAAAGAAAGACGCAAATAAAAGGGAAAAATATTTCTGGAAACCAAAGGACTTAAACTAGAGATAAAAGAACCTAATTGGACCAGCTAACTTAAGGAACGAGAAGATGGAGTTTGGAAAATAGGGGTTTCAAAAAGGCAGAGATTAAGAATGAAATGTGTCCGGAGACAGAAGGACTACAGTAAAACAATAACAAATCTATAAAGCACTAAGGCTAACATTAATGTAAAATTAGAACAGGAAATAATAATACAATTTGGTACAAAAATATACAATGGCTGTAAATAGAAAATTAGGTTAAAACATAAATAACAGGGCAAAAACAATAAAATGATATAATAGAAAGTAATACATACAACGTTTTACAGTAAGCAAAGAAAACGGGATCGCACACGGTTTGCTAGAAGCTTTTCGAATAGATTTATTTTCTCAATAGCCTCAGAAAAAAAATAATCTAAAGGTATATTGAATTTCTTGCGTTTATATGGGAAAATTACAGGAAGTAAAAAGGGCTTGGGTAATTAAAGAGTATTGTTTGTAAACAGGGGGAGATTAGGCTATCAAAACATTTAACTAAAGCACAGAAGCTTGAGGAAGTATTTAAATATTTAAGGTTAGTTTATACTCCTAGCCATTGACGGTATGCGTAAGTCTAGACATAAACGGGCATATGGTTAGAGGGAGCTGGGGTATAAATATCCTGTGGTTTTGAAATAAAGGAGCTTAAATCAAAAGGAAATTACATCAACTGAAGAGTAACAATATAAGGTAAGAGAGGAAATCAAGGGTGGGAACACATAGACTATTTTATTTTAAAGGAAATATACTGTTTAAATGTTAGAAGACAGAATTCAAATTGTAGAAATAATTTTTAGATAAAAACTAATCCAGGGTTTTAAGATGAAACTATAAAAGTAAATTGTGTATCAAGAAAGTTCTTTCAACCGTGTGCAAACGTGTGGATAATTTTTGTTTTAAAAAAATGGTTATTTTGAACCCCCGGCACAGGCAAACGTATATATTTAAGAACAGTAAAACACAGAAAATCTTCTTGTCTAGACAAGTTTCTAATAGTGTTAAAAAGAGGTACATGTATATCGTTTAGACCTTTATACCCCACCATAAATTGTTGATAAAGAGAAACTAAAGCGTAGTATAATATAAATAAGGTTTTTTAAAGGGTTAATTATTCCAATATTCCTGGATATTTTTGTGCAAAATAATTGATATGAGATTTCCAGTTCAATTTCTCATTAAATATACTCTCCCAAAAAAGAAACGCAACATCCAATTTTTGTTCTTCAAAATATACATTTTCAACATCATTTTTAATACAGAAATAAGCATCACATTACACTGAAATTTGGCAGACTGGTTGTTCGGACTTTAAAGTTCTTCACATGTAAAAATTTATCACATTAAAGTTCATAGCAGTCAGATGACGTCACTGCAACGTCAATATCTGTTGTGCCCACCATTAACCTGTGACACAGCACGGACCCGTCTCGGCATAGACACAATCAATCGACGAATACGGTTTTGCGGAAGAGCCTGCTGCAGTTCTAGCAGAGTTTGCTGCGCTGGATGACGACTGCGCACCCGTCTATCCAAATCATCCCACAAATGTTCTATTGGGTTCAAAGCTGGTGATTTGGACGGCCAGGGGAGCACTGTTACGTTCTGGTTGGCTAGAAATTCAACAGTAGCACGAGCTGAGCGGCCGAGCGTTGTCATGCTGAAAAATTTCCCTACGGAGGTCCATTACGGGCAGCATATGTGGTGTCAAAACCTCATCTGTGTATCGAACGGGGTTAAGGTTGCCGGGAATGTGCACCAGTTGAGTTTTTCGGGCACAGGATATGGCACCCCACACCATCACACTTCTTCCGCCGAAATTGTCGACCTCAAGGACGCAGTTCCTTGCGAACCTCTCATTCCGGCGTCTGTAAACTCGTGTACGACCATCTCTTCTCTGCAGCTGGAATCTTCATTCATCGCTGAACCAGGCTCGCCTCCAGTTTCAGATTCCAGTTCCTTAACCTGTTGCACCATCGGACCCTTGCAGGTCGATGCTGGCGTCTCATTACTGCGCCAAAGTAAGGATGTCTGGCGCGTAAGTCGTTTTGACGGAGACGGTTTCTGACTGTCTGTGCCTATATTCGAAGGAGACCTGGGATACTTGATGCTGTTGCTGTTGCTGTTTTGGTCCGGTTTCGCAGGTGAAGTAACCGGATGTAGCGATCTTGGGCTGCTGATGTGATCCTAGGTCGGCCAGAACGTTGACGATCAGCTGTTGAACGGGATTGCTGGTGCCGTTTCAACAGTCTGGAAATCGTGCTCCGGTGAACATTATGAAGTCTAGCGACTGCGATTCGCCGGCCAAGAGACGACCAATGACAACGTTCCGGGTAGCTGCGTCTAGTCTTGGCATATTGTAGCAACTTCGTGAAACAATTTAACGACTGAATTCAATTGAACGGTTGTGTGTCTTTTATACCCATTAAACCCGCATACAGATAAGACATGATTCACACGTGCAACTGCCCTACGTTTTTCCCTACGCCTTTCTCGTGTAGCGTTACACAAAGGCTGACCCGAAAGTCACGTGTGATCAACAGCCACTATCAGGGGCTTAAATTCAATTATCGGACATTTACATTATAACATGATCCTGTTGTCATGTGTCAATCACGCACATTTTTGGAAAAATTCATGTTTGAAAAAAAAATTGGATGTTGCGTTTCTTGTTTGGGAGAGTATATTATACCAAGAAATTTGACATCAGAAATGTCTAAACCAGAAAATGAATGAGTAAGTTTCTTTGAATTATACTGGATAACCATGCATTTAGTTTTAAAGGGGCATGAGCTGCCAATATTCACACTTTTTTCAGGATCTCTGATCGTCACAGCAGTACGAGGATTTGAAGGCCATCGAAAAATTAAATGATTGGCATTGGAACGAGGAAAATCCACACAGTATGTGGCATGTACGAACCGGAATAGAGTTCGAAAAGTAAACAAAATTTAAATAACCGGGACGACCATTCATTCATTCTAAGGCAAAGTTAGTTCAGAACAATACTTCGTACATTCTCGAGACTAGAAGCACTTAAAAGCTTCTGAATTATACGTCTTTAGAAAAATAGCCGATAATTTCAACATTCTGTTTTTACGTCAAAATATCAACATTTTGGCAGCTCATGCAATTTTAAGGATAGTAAGAGATAATCTATTTGTATGAAACCAGGATGGAAGTTGTTCTAATTCCAAGTGTATTATCTTAGAGACGTGATTTATATCAGAATGTACCAGAATGGCATACACTTGTATCATCGTCAAATGAAGTGATCGTCAAGATATCAGTTACCCTGGTGATATCGATCATATAGGTCAAAAACAAAAGGGTGCCCAGTATCGATCCTTGAGGTACATCACAAGTTATTTTGTTGGCTTCAGAGAGGGTATTATTATAAGTGACACATTGGGACCTGTTTGTTAGATAACTTCGAAACCAGTTATTTGAGTTTCCACGGATATCATAATGATTCAATTTAGATAAGAGTATTTCATGATTCACAGTATCGAATGCCTTGGACAAATCCAAGAACATTACGATACCGTGATTGTGGTTTCTTTTTCGATTAACAGATTTTGACATGGAGATGATTTTCTCGACGCCAATTGGTGTACTTTCCTAGCTCCAAGGAACGGATTTTAAGTTTTATACAAATCAACGAGTTACTTATGGATAACAACTTCTTAATTTTATTTCTGGTGACGTTTCGATGTCGATCCTAACATCCTTATGTTATCCATAAGTAACTCGTTGATTTGTTATACCACCAACTTCTAAATGCCACTCAAAGAAGTTTATACAGTTCATTTTTATTCTTTGTTATGGTTTCTGGAATTGATCGAGTTTATCTTGATGTATCTGCCTGGCCGTTCGGATTGAATTGTATTGAATCTTTATTTCACCATCAAGTCACTTATGCACATATAGGGTTAAAATTGAAAAGATGGCGGGAATTTTGAAAAATGGTGAAAAGATCCAAAAAAGGAAGGAAACACAAAATGCATATATTATTAAATATGATTTATATGTTGAATATTCAGTAAGAGTGAGAATGTTCCACGAGATGGGATTTTAACAATGGATGGATCGGATAGATCCTCGGCTCTTTTTAACGGCAATGGCGACTTGCAATTCTCCGAGGCCAAGTGATTGACGCCACTAAAACAAACATGAAGCTGAAATGCTGTACTCATCTTGACTTCAAAGCAAATGCTACCATTGCAAACATTATCTTATACACAGGAAATTTGGAAACAGGTTTTGTTAATTTGTCGTCATTTTCGTCAAAAAAGTACAAAATAAGAGCTTTCTGTTTATACCAATCTTGCAGCTGCGCTGTTATTTAAGCAACAAACAAACACGCTCTTCAAAAATGTACTGCTACATCTCGGCTATTTGAATGGTGTCTGTTATTTGCACACTTCTCCGGTTCGTACGGGTTACTGACTTTAGCGATATGGTTTTTTTTTCAATGTCAATCTTTTAGTTTAGGTACTTCAAACACTGAACTTCAATTGACAATTGGAATTTATGAAGATAAAATCAAAATTTTGCCAGCTCATGCCACTTAAAATGGCTCGAAATAATAAGCTTCAAGTCGTTCATGTTTACCATATATCAGTCTGTATAATAGCCACGTAATCTAGGGAATCCGTGGACGTGTGAGGCAAAACAGCGTTGAACTGACCTGAACTAGAATACCTTTATCTTTCATTTTTCTATGGTACTCTTTGCTATAAAAGAGCTATTTAAAGTGGCATGAGCAGACAAAATTCACACTTTTTCATAATTTCTGATCGTCACGGCAGTAAGAGGCTTTGAAGGCCATCGAAAAACTAAATGATTGGCGTTGGAATGAGGAAAATCTATACAGTATGTGGCCTATACGAACGGAAATAGTGTTCGAAAAATACACAAAATTTAAAGTGGTATGAGCTATGTTGATATTTTGACGTTAAAACAGACTGTTGAAATTATTGACTTTTCTCTCAAGACGTATAATTCAGAAGCTTTTTAGTGCTTCTGGTCTCGAGAATGAACGATAAAGTATTATTTAGAACTATGGCTTAGAATGAATGGATGGTCGTCCCGTGTTAATTAAATTTTGTTTACTTTATGAACACTATTTCGGTTCGTATAGGCCACATTCTGTATATATATTCCTCATTCCAACGCCAATCCTTGAGTTTTTCGGTGGCCTTCAAAACCTCTTACTGTCGTGCCGATCAGGAATTACGAAAGAGCGTGAATTTTGGCAGCTCATGCCATTGTAATTCACCGGGACGGCCATTCATTTCATTATTTTTTAAAATCAAATTATCAACAATTTGACAGCTCATGCCACTTTAACAAATCCATTCATTCCTCCACACATGTGGTTGTAGGAACAGTTTCATTTACGTCAAGAAACTGAAAAAAAGTTTAATTTTACATACATACGCTAGTTAGTTTTAAAAACAAAACTTACTCTGTTCAAAGTTAACAAACTTTACCAACCTGTTCTCCAGGAGGACTTTTCAGTAATAAGAAGTTTAATACACGGCTTAGTGTACTGAATAGAATCAAGCCCGTTGGTTAAAAAGGTTTGCATCTCCTGGTCCAAAATGGCTATATCTCTTCCTGTGAGACAAGGCTCCTTGGCAGACCGTACATAGAAACATTCATTGTGTCGTTGTCCCATGTATATCCCGCTCATATTTGGACATACTCCGGATGACTCTGCAATAAAAAAAAATATATTCATTTTCGTATAGAATGAGTTTTTTTACTAAAAGAAACTGGTTCATCTCCTATAATATATCGGGTTATTCAAGTTTTGTGCGTATAGAATCAGCTTTATGGCTTCTCGTTGCTTCTTTAAAGTGGCATGAGCTGCCAAAATGTTGATATTTTGACGTTAAAAGAGAATGTTGAAGTTATTGGCTATTTTTCTCAAGACGTATTATTCGGAAGCTTTTTGGTTCTTCTAGTCTCGAAATTGTACGATAAAGTATTGTTTTGAACTAACTTTGGCGTAGAATGAATGAATGGTCGTCCAGGTTATTTAAATTTTGTTTACTTTTCGAACACGTTTCCGGTTCGTACAGGCTACATACTGTATGGATTTTCCTCATTCCAACCCCAATCGTTTATTTTTTGGTGGCCTTCAAAGACTCTTACTGTCGTGACGATCAGAAATAATGAAAAAAGTATGAATTTTGGCAACTCATGCCACTTTAAACAACAGGTTATCGTATTTTTTACTCCCGACGGAAATCTAGCTAATGACTCCCGACACAAATCTATTACTACCGACACAAATCTTACTGATGTTATCGACTCCCGACACAAATCTATTACTACCGACACAAATCTTACTGATGATATCGACTCCCGACACATTACTACCGACACAAATCTTACTGATGTTATCGACTCCCAACACAAATCTATTACTACCGACACAAATCTAACTGATGATATCGACTCCCAACACAAGTCTTTTACTACCGACTACTGTCCCAAATCTAACTAATGATTTCCACTCCCGACACAAATCTATTAATACTGACTACCGACACAAATCTAATTACTGATACCGACTCCTAACACAAATCTATTACTACCGACTCCAGACACAAATCTATCACTACCGACTCCCGACACAAATCTAACGGATCATATCGACTCCCGACACAAATATTTTACTACCGACTACTGGCACAAATCTGTCGGTCTTCAACCTAATGAAATATCATGGGTTATACTTTATTACAACAATTCATGACTGGGCATAAAGGCCAAAATTAATGTTCAGGGGCGGATCCGGTGGGGGGTTGGGGGGGGGGGGGGGGGGTCCAGGGGGTCAGAGCAAAAAAAAAGAAGAGAGAAAAAAAGGTAGGGAGAGGAGAAAGGAATTAACACAGATCTAAACGTACCATTATATATGCAAGGTCTGCCAGTTCCAGGTCATCTTCAGTTTGACGATAACCACTAACCACGGTAACTATGGTGATATGTTTCTTTTGAATATTTTGCACACCTTAGTCCGTGTTGCAATGTTAGGCAACGAGTTTCATGGTTCTAGCAATGAACAAGCTGAATTTAGAAAAATGCAATTTTTAGATGTAAACAATCACACAAAATTCAGTGATCATCTCGTCCCACAAACGAGTTTCATACCTAATAAACCTATATTCGATTATAGACAATGAAATGATGGCCTTATCTGACAGGAATATGGCACTCAAGAATAGAGAACAAAACTATATACACCGTTCTTTGTTTAGAATATCTTCTGCCATGAAGAGCCTTGGAGCTTCATCAAATATGGCGAATCGTCAATGGTTTATATACAAGATTTCTCTGAGAAAGTGTCTTCAGTACCGGTACCGCAACTGTTACTTTCAAGAAAGTATAACGAAAGTCATGGACAGTGTTTTGCTTGATGATTTTAAGAGCCTAGGTGGTCCGTGGACCCACACCTGTATATAGGCCTACTGGGTTTCGGTAGTCTGCCACCTTCCCACTTTCAATAAAGAAAACTATTCACGGACCCTTTTATGTAGCACAAGTATAGAAGTTTTCCCATATAATTGCCCAAATCAACATAAAACAAACCGCGGTCGCTTCTCCTGCTTGTTTTATTTTATTTTTTAAGAGTTAAGGAAAGCAAAATCCGGAAATTATTAGCATTTTTAGTTGCAGAACACCCTCAGAACGCTTCTCGGGCAATCAAGAACTCCAGAGCTACCGGGGCCTAGACGGCCCATAGACCCTCGCCTAATGCGTTGGAATAGTCGCCCCCTTCTTCGTGCTTAAAGCGTCACAATGCTTCACTTAAATCTGGGGAACATAACGACTCTACTGTTATTTTTTAAGAATTAAGGAAAGCAAAATCCGAAAATTATTAGCATTTTTAGTTGCGGAATACCCTCAGAACGCTTCTCGGGCAATCAAGAACTAGACCCTCGCCTAATGCGTTGGAATAGACGCCCCCTTCTTCGTGCTTAAAGCGTCACAATGCTTCACTTAAAACTGGGGAACACAGCGATTTTACTGTTATTTTTTAAGAATTAAGGAAAGCACAATTCGGAAATTATTAGCATTTTTAGTTGCAGAACACCCTCGGAACGCTTCTCGGGCAATCAAGAACTCCAGAGCTTCCGGGGCCTAGGTGACCCCTGGACCCTCGCCTAATGCGTTGGAATAGTCGCCCCCTTCTGCATGCTTTAAAGCGTCGCAATGCTTTACTTAAAACTGTGGAATACAACGACTGGCCTAATGCTTCTTTTAAATTTGTTATGTTTCTGTAATCGAAGGGCCTGGGACCCCCTCTTTCGTAAAAAGCTGGATCCGCCCCTGATGTTCCTTCTTCTGACACAATTGACAACTTATTTTCATGGAGACATTGGATCATCGATAGTGTCTATATGTATGTTTTGAAATAATAAATTAAATCGCAGATATAAAGAAATTGATGATATAAAGATACATGTATCAGTATAAGTGCCGTGTCGTGTTATTTCTTTTAAGAATCTAATCCATGCTTAAAAACATTTCTTTAAATACCTATTTTTATCGATCCACGAGCGCTGCATCGCATATATCGCCAGTTTATACTTACCAAGAAAAAAAATGATTACAAAACGTACAAAAAATTGAAAAATCTAACACATCTGTGCAAGTGGAAAACGCGACAAAATTAGCATATTGCACTAGTTTCAAAACCACTTCTGCTCCATTCTAAACGTTGGATTCCACTATTCGGAGCCAAATTTCCCCAGCCACTGTTACAGGATTTAGTTAAGATATCTCTTTGTGCCTGTAAGCCATTTCTAAGATTTCCCGACTTTCGCACTCAGGTGAGTTAATCTAGTAAGTTTGGATGACATAAGCATTCTCTTTGAAGTGTAATATTACACTAGCTTCTATAAAGCCGACAACCTTCCCGACCTTGATTTTCTAAATGAACTCGAACAAGACTGCATTGGAAATACGCTTAATGTTAGCAACCAGAGGCCTGTTTCACAAAGCGGTGTAGCGCAAAGTGTTTACGTAACTGCCATGGTAAACCAAACTAAAGAAGTACGCTGCTGTGCTTATTACACAAAAAATTTAAACGCAAAAGGCTCCTGGAGCCCGTTTCACAAAGCGGTGTAGCGTAAGTTTTAAAGTAACTGTCAAAGCAACGTATCTTTACATTATGGGTTGCTACGGCAGTTACGTAAAAAACTTACGCTATGCTGCTTTGTGAAACATGCCCCTGAAGCCTGGTTCATAAAGTGATGTAGCGTAAGTAACTACTTAACTGTCATAGCAACATATCTCTACAATATTGGTTGCTATGGTAGTTACGTGAAACTTACGCTTCGAAGCTTTGTGAAACATGCTCCAGGCTTACAGGTACTTGGTACTTACCCACTCGATCATCACCCTCAGCGGCTGTTGGGGAATTTAATGTAAAGAGAGCCACAAGAGCCAGTTTTTGGTAGCCCACCAACATATCAGAATTTTTAGGCCAACTTTTACACATATGTAGGACTATGGTTATACATACTAGTCACCAACTGACTTCTTGCAAGAAAGTTCCGTCGTGTCAATCCTTTAATGCTAATATCTATTGGCAAAGAGTGCCAAAGAATATATAAAAAAACCTAGACAAGTGCTAGAAACGTCGTGTGTTTCTAGCCGTAGGTCACTCTCCCAGGTTATCAGCATTGTCCAAAGAACAAAGTGTATTTCATTATTTAGCAGGTTTTCTATGAAGCCTACATAACTTTGGTATAGACTTATATAGTCTTACATAGTTATATTTACGAACACTAAAACACACGAGCAAAGGTGTAAAATAACCATGGAGACAAGTTTCTAATTGCGTTGAAAAGAGTTATATCATTTAGTCTTATATAGTGATGTGTATTGGCTTTTTGTTGGCAACTTTAAGACACCGATTGACTTTCTTCAACTTACAAAGCGACAAAGTGTTAAAATAGGGCAGTTATTTATAATTAAGTTGTTATTATAATTGAGATAAAGAAGGTACATTATTATCTTATCCCTTGGAACCCAAACTGAAGGCTGAAGGGTTATTCGTATCTCCCTCAAAACCTATCTCTAAAACCTACACGTTTTTCTCTCTAAATTTCAGTATTCATTTGAGTTTTCTGACGGGATACTTTAGCTCAACGTTGCTTATACAAACTATTTTCATGTAGCGTCACTAAAATTGTACTCCTTGAGAAAAAAAGCCGATTTATTTTAAAATTTTGTTTCAACGGGAAACTTCAACATTTTTGGTAGGTTAGAATCACTTAAAACCTTTCATCCCTAGATAAATATTTTGTAGCTGACGTTTTTCTTGGAATGATTGATTGATGTTTTACGCCGCATTCAAGCTTATTTAACTCATATGGCGGCGGAAGAAACCGGGCTGTTTGACCGAAGGCTATCTCAGACGGCAGCAGGTCACAGTTTCCCATTTGCAGTAATGTAATGTCTGCTCTCATAGCACCTTCTCTAACTTTCGTTGAACCAAATCCTTCGGTGGGGGCCTTGAACAGTCCTTTGGCAGTATTTTAAGCACAATTTGTTCATACGTTGAAGGTAGAAATTTTGAGATACGAGTAGAATCAGCTGATAGGGGTCTCTTTGAACATATACCTCCGCATATAAACAAACCAAAAAAACCCCAACTACCAGATCTCCATCCACCTGAACTGGTCCCATTCCACTTCTAAAATCATTTCCAGACAGTAATTCAACCCCTGTCCTTTCATAAAAACTACAAAAATGCGCGGAAAAAAATGCAGGGGGCCAGGAAAAAATAATAAAAAAAAACACACAAAAATATCTGGAACTTCTTTCCCTAGGAATTTCCGGAAGTGAGAAACTGTGACCTGTATCCTAGCAGAGGCACAAAATTCCTTCAATCTACTTCTAAATCTAACACATTGTGCTTAAAGGTATTTGGAATGATCTCTCAAGAGGAAAACTAAATGCAATGAAAACTAAGCCTTCTGTAGCCCTCCCAGTTACACCACCCCCATTAGAACATAGCAAGGACAATGACCGGTGAGCTAAAAAAGCTTAAAATTGTCATATCTCAGCTCTGGGAAAACATATTTGAACTCTGTAAACTAGTGTGACTTCTACTAAGAGTGTTCTACCATAAAATACTAACTTTATGAGGACACATATCTTTCTGTGGCTTCCTCAACTAAAATATACTGTGCATTTGTTAAATTTTAAGATTTGTTGGATTACAAAATGGATAAATTCTACTCAAAGTCAGTCATACTGTGGCCAAATTTAAACAGCTTGAAAAAACAAGTGTTATTCTTGTATCCCAGGTTGATTTTAGGCTCAAAATTGTACTGGAAAGCTTAAAACCAGAGGAAGAAGTCCCCTGCCACACGGCTTATTGTTGGGATCCCCCAACACAAAACTCTGTTCAAAACTGCCCACAAGTACCCTTGAATATAAACTTAATTATTAGCCTAGCCCAGAGAACAAAACTGCACCCCAAAAAGTCAAACAAGGGTCTAAAAGGATATTTCTGGGAAAATATGAAAAATATGAAATGCAAAAAAAGGGGGGTGGGGTAAATGTAAGGTTGGTTTATTTTTTAAAACAATTGATTCCTGCATTCTTGCAAGTGAAAATTGTGTAAGACACATGCAGGTACTGAATAAAATCGGGAATTTCCCATTTGCGGTAATGTTAATGTCTGCTCTCATAGCACCTTCCCTAACTTTCGTTGAACCAAATCCTTCGGTGGGGGCCTTGAACAGTGCTTTGGCAGTATTTTAAGCACAATTTGTTCATACGTTGAAGGTAGAAATTTTGAGATACGAGTAGAATCAGCTGATAGAGGTCTCTTTGAACATATACCTACGCATATAAACAAACCAAAGCACCCCCAACTACCAGATCTCCATCCACCTGAACTGGTCCCATTCCACTTCTAAAATCATTTCCAGACAGTAATTCAACCCCTGTCCTTTCATAAAAACTACAAAAATGCCCAGAAAAAAAATGCAGGGGGCCAGGGAAAAATAATATAAAAAAACACACAAAAATATCTGGAACTTCTTTCGTCCCTAGGAATTTCCGGAAGTGAGAAACTGTGACCTGTGTGCAGACCTTCGGCGAGTAACGGGCAACTCTTCCACAAAAGGCGATCGAGTAGTAAAAAATCAATTTTTTTTATTTTTCATTTGGTCTGAGTGGGATTCAAGCCCGCGCCGCGTCGATGGAAGTTCTGTGTCGGGCTGAGAGACTATCTTTCTAACTGACTGAACCACCGAGGCTCCATTATTCTTCGAAGACAATGCTTCTTGAAAAAAATTTTGTTCGCGATCATCCAGAAGCTCATCAGTGACGTTTTGTCAGAAATAAACATTATCATCCGTCATTTTCCGATTACAAATCACTATAAATTTTTTTTTCTGCGGCATCTCTACCGTTACACAATAACTGTTAACCTAGGGTATTGTTTATTTCTTTCTTCAAAAACACAGAAACCAGTTTATTTCATATTTTCTACTGCCTATTAGACCCAGTATAGCGTTATTTCTTTTCTAAAACTACCATTTCGGTTTAGTTGTAATTCTCAAAGTTAGCACACATATGGTTTAGTTAAAGTTCAATCTGAACGTCCAACAGCGCTTGATGAAAAATGTGTTTGTTTTTTAATTTATTTAAAATCACCTCAGCATGCGCTCGATTCCCTTTCTTTGTCATGCGTGTGTGTCGGGTGTGTTATTGGTCGTATTCAACTTGTCGTTTTCGACAGTTCTTTCTGCTCAAATTAAACATATTCTAATTGACTGGTCGCTTGTGTTAACTTGTATATGGCATGTACATATATTTGTATTGTGGCTGGTCAGTATGATATAGTGGGTTATGTCCCTTGGTAGAGGGACAAGGTTGTGTACAGGTGTAGCTGGACCTGAGGAAGGTCAGTTGACCATGTGGCTTGAAGGTTGTTACATGTAGATGTACATTATGAGTTGAAGTCAATATATGTATGGCAAAGAGAACACGTCTTCTGAGTTCTAATTTAACATAGTAGCAGAGCGTGGTTCCGGTTTCATGGATTTTGTTTGGAAATGAAATAATTCTGTCCTGGACATATGTTATTTTTTGCCTGGAAATCCGGTAAGGTGTTGTTGTTGTTTCTCTTGGTGTTGGTCCTGAAAATTAACTTTAAACATTGCACCATGGCAGCCTTTGGAAATTATAAAGCTCCCCCAACATTTCTTGAGTCAAAGCCTTACTTGAGATGGGTAGAAGAAATCTGTGACTGATTTACCAAAAGAGAAACAAGGCCCTGCTATTGCCTTAACATTGCCTGAGAATGAGGGGTTTATAAGAGACAAAGTTTTTAATGAGCTGGGAGTTGATAGTCTGTGTAAAGAGAATGGTGTGGATACCCTTTTGACTTTTATGGACAAATTCTACAAAAAGGACAACTTGTCTCAAGCTTATGAGTGCTATTGTGATTTTGAACTTTTTCGTAAAAAATCTGACATGACTATGGGAACTACCTTATGGAATTTGAAAAATTGTACAATAAGACAGTAAAGTATAAAATGAGTTTATCAGAGTCTGTGCTAGCTTTTCGACTATTAGAAGCCGCTGATTTACAACATAAAGGCAGACAGCTTGTGCTTACAGCAGTAGACTATAATCAAATGGATTCCCTGTTTAGTCAAATGTCCCAATCTCTAATCAAATTCTTTGGAAAGCACTCCATGCCTAATAAAGAGCCTTTCTCGAACATAAAGGTTGAACCCGCTTTCATAGCAGACTGTGTTGAACAGGATGGACGCTCATCAAGAACATTTGGAAGAGGGAACGTTGATAAATATAGACCTCAATTTAATTATATGCCTGGGCAAATCAGAAGACCTAAGTATAACCCATTAGGACCAAATGGTCAACCCCTGAGATGCAGAATATGTGATTCTGTATGTCACTTTGCTCGAAATTGTCCAGATTCACAATATTATGATAAGCGTAAATCTGATATGAACGACGAACACGCAGTTTTGTTTACAGGGAATCAATATGACGAGATGCAGGTACTCATGTGCGAATCTGTAAATTCTGCTGTCCTTGACAGCGCATGTACTTCCACCGTGGCTGGAGAAGCCTGGTTAACAAAGTATTTAGAGACCCTTTCACCTGAACGTAGAGAAAAAGTTAAGTGGGAAAACAGTGACAGTGTATTCAAATTTGGTGGGGGTAATCGCCTGAAATCCAAAAGGAAAGTATTTTTGCCATGTGAGCTAGCAGGAGTAGAGTGCACCATTATGGCAGATATAATTGAAAGTGACATTCCTCTGTTATTGGGAAAACCATCTATGAAAATGGCAAAAATTGTTTTGGACCTAGAACATGACAGTGCTACCATTTTTGGCAGACATGTGGACTTGGACTGTACATCTTCAGGACACTATTGTGTACCAATTGATGACTCTCAAATTGTGAACAATATCTCTGAAATCTATTTCACAATGCATGATAAAACCTGATTTGCACTAACTCCTCGCACGTGTACCCTTGAAGTGCTCATAAGAATACAGAGAGTGGGAGCTGGTCACCAGGCAAAATAACAGTACTTTCGTTACTCCATTTATATAATTCTTGGCCTGTTTTGACTATTTTTCGGCATTCCTTTGCACCAAAACAAAGAAAAAAACCTTGACACTAAAAAATCTCAACGAGTTTATGTTATTTTTTATAATTTTTTTAGGCAAATAGAACAAGGTAGAAATAAGTAGCCCATTTAGCCAAATTGACCCAAATTGATGTGCTATAGGTCTGAAAACAAATATTTACAGATGTACTAGGTCGTTGAGAAGAATGTTTAGTTTTGATTTGAAATATATATTCTGACAAGTCCGTGTTCGCACACAACCCTTTGCACACCCAGTAGCTGACCCTCCTTTGAAGAATACACCATGTTGCTAAGTAAACGACACAAACTTTCCTCAATTTAGTCGAATACGTTCGACTGGTAGTTTCTCGAGAAGTTACTTTGAGCTACAGCGCAGGTGGGAGGAGCTTAAATTTACTCCTCGGAAAACGACCAGTCGAATACACCTATTTTCTATACAAATTAAATGACCATTAACTTCAAATTATAGGTCAAGCATAAGAAAAAGAGGTTATGATAGAACAAACCTGTAACTACAGTTCTGCTGAATTTAAAGTATTTGTCAATTGACAAACACATGGTCAATTCTACTCTGACCCAAAGGGATTTCTAATTCACGACGTAATTGGTCCGCTATCTATAAATTTCAACTGTCAAATCAGTGTACTACATAAAGTATTTTAGCGATCTGTTAACAAGAGGAAAGGTTACATTTAGACCATCCCTCAAATGTATATAAAAAAGATTTCTGTACTATCAATACTATCAAGAAATCGAAGGGCCTCCGTGGCTCAGTAGGTAGAGCGTTGGACGCTCAATCCGAACAGCCTTCCACCAATGGGTCACGGGTTCGAATCCCACTCAGTCCAAAAAAAATTCGAAAATTTTCTGACTGGGTTTTCAATCGAACGACCTATGTGGGATGGTTGCCAGTTACCAACGGAAGGTCGTGGGTTTCCTCCGGGCATAGAGCCCGGTTTCCTCCCTCAATAAAACTGGCAACTGGCAATTATAAGTGAAATAATCTTGAGCGCGGCGTAAAGCACCAAACAATCAATCAATCAAGAAACCGGGTCATTCGGGAGAAAAAAAGTAACCAAGTCGCCCACATTATACTGATAAAGGCGGTCCCTTAGCATACGACTTCTTACTTCGGTAGCTCAGTAGACAGCTTTTTATGCCTTCACGATCAAATCCCTGTTCCAACGATTGGCTTTCCGGTTTAAGCTTTCTGCCCTCAGTTAACGCCCAAGCTGTCATGCTTGTCGCACTGAGCTCGATAAGAGCACTATGATTGTAGGCCGGCTGGGGTTCATCGATGACATAACTTTTGCCTCTGTTGTGATTCTTCCCTTCGCTCCTGTGATCGTTATTCACAGTCGGATGTTACTGAACAACGGTCGTTGTGAGGACTGACGCATCTTTCTTTATAGTAGCTGCTTTTTTTAATGCTCCAACACCAGTCACGCAAAATCTCTAAATAACATTCTATTATCAGATGTGAATTACTTTTACGAACCCTGGTAATATGACCCTGTGTGCCACATTTAAAACAGATATACTGGTTGCAGTGTTAGTACGCATTGAACAAGGCACTCTGCCACTTCTATTGTAAAAAGATACGGATGAATTCAGACCATGGCACTTTTAAAACGATATTACACCCTGCAGACAGTAGCTTTTTACAAACCGTTTGCCACATTGCTTCCATGTGGAATCACCGTTTAATATTAGAAAATAACATGTTTATGTTCGTCACGAACGAATAAATTCGTCTATTTTTTAAGCATAAACATATTGCAGTGAAATCACTTACATCATTTTTAAGTGTGGGGTTTAATAGTGCTGGGCCAGTCATAGTTGCTGTCTTGAAAATGACTTTATTTAGTTTGAAAAGGTTCACTGGACCTATGCAACACTATTTCTTCTGCGTGTACAGTGACGTGTACAGTGTACAGTGACGAAACAAATTTAAAAAAAAACTCACAGTATTAAACGCCTGTATTGGACCCTTTTTTTATAATATTTTATTTTGTTCTGAATAGTAGAAAATGTGTTTTCAGACGTTCCGGATTACGAACCCACATTATTTGCGGACTGTTTTAAGTTCATAAATATTCATGTTGGGGTTCTTCTACCTGGCCATAACATAGCTGCTTAAAGGAGGTGAAATCTCTGGAAATACATAGGGATTATCGTCGATAACAACCTTCAAAGTACTTTAAAACATTTCACGTCAATTACCTCCACTGACCCTCAAGCTAATAAAAACAGACAGAAGTATGTCCTTTCAGTGGCTTATCTGTGTAGCCATTTTTCCGTTTTAGGATGACGTGATGTTGGTGTAGCTATTTTTAGATCAATAATGACGTATTTTTACCGCTCTCTAATGTATAATGGTAGATTTAGGTCCAAAAAAACATGGCGACAAACTTGAAGTGGGAAGATTGTCTCCGAATATGTAGGTCAGTATGCAACCGCGTGCCATTACTTAGCCAGCCATTGGCTAAATTGCATCACATTACTACTCTATAACGCACTTAAATTTTTATTCAACAATAATTGGATAAAACTAATGAAAAAATGGTGGCGGCCTTGTGAATGGCCTATAGAGCTCATTCTCTATTGAAACGCCACCTTCAAATTCCAATAATTCACTTACGAGGGGATAAAACATACATTGGACAGTTCTTTTGGACTAAATGAACTCTACTCTTTCCATCTAAACTAGTCTAAAGCTTAGATTTTCTTTCCCTTTAACCATTGTCTAAGCAATCTTTTCGAAGGGGTGTAGAAGCCGAGACGAGCCTCTCGTTGATAAGATAACCAGTAAATCAGACAATTTTGAGTGCGACGGAAATACCAATCCGTCAATCTTTTTTCCACTAGACAGTTTCTTTCGTGGAAACCTTTTCGAAAGGTTGTGACGAACTAAATGCCCCCCCCCCCCCTGTACATTCCTAGAAAAAGCGAAACAGTTTCCGTCATTCAAAACCATGGGCAATCGCTTTACTATTATTTGTCCAACGCTACCGTTCTTTATCAACAGCGACTCTTGATAAATGAGGTTTTAGAGCAATTTGGTCGCTGCATGTTGTCCTTTTCTGAGGCTTATAAGCAAGTAGTAAACTCAAATTTTAATTTCCAAGGGTGTCAAGGTTTGTTAACACTGTCATAACCGCTAAAAACGGGGGGGGGGGGGGGGGGGGGGGTAAACAAGAAGGGCTCAAAACGGTTTGGTTTCTTAATTGTCTAGTCCACTTGGATAACCATTAACCAGTAAGTTAACGTGGCTTTTGTACTTTACAGTTTGCGTCGAGTCATTAGTACACTGTGGGGCTGCTAATACATCAACATTCAAGTATTTGACTGACAAATTCTTTAGATTTAATGTAACAGGCTGATATACGAGCTAAGGTTCAGACCTATCAAAAGGAGGGGGGGGGGGGGGGCATGACAAAGTTTATTATTTCGTCTGTTGGCAGTCCTTTAAACAAGAAGATCTACCAGAAATATTTTTAGACAGTTCCCTAAAGAAGAGTAATGAAGTCATAAAACAAACATGATTTCCAAAGTATCGTTTATGAATTTCTAAAAAATAAATTTGCTCAAAACTTAAGTTTGGAACATCTGTGTACAAATACAAATGACGTGGGTAGAATAGCTCAAATATAGTTTTTGAAGTACCAAACTTTTAGAATATCCAACCAATGAGAATTACAAAGGGTAAAACCTAAATACTTAATTCAATTGTATACTTTGACACGTGTAGAAACACGAGTAAATATAAATACATGTAAAGAAACCGTGTCTAGGCAAAATTAAAATCGATAATGGGTATGTAGGACACGCAACCACACCTTCTTGGTAATGTTACATGTAAATAATAAAAACTTATACGGTGTAATAAATATCACATGTTACAGCAAAACTACAAGAAACGTGACTTATGAACCTTTTGTTCATGTTTCTTGTAAGCCCCTGTTGTATGCATATGTTTAATGTATTTTGGAGCATTCTATAAAGTTTACAAGTATTGCACATTCAACTTGAAATATAGGTTAGTGAATTGTATGGTGCTGTAAGTGAACGAACTGGATGAACAAGTGAGTTTATAAGACATCAATTACTATACACTCACTTGCCATAGTTCTATACTTGCGCAATTGATCCATTCTCCGAAAATTCCTGGGGCTGTTTCTCAACAGATTTACGCCCGACGTAACTTTGCGCCTGGTCGTAACGTAATGTTGAAGTTATATGTTGCCATGACAGGAAGGCCTTGCATTGAACTTACAACGGGAGTAAATGTTTAGATTGATTGATTAATTTATGTTTTACGTCGCACTCAAGATTATTTCACCTATATAGCGGCGTTGCCAGGTCTAGTAGGAGAGGAAACCTGGTTCAGTACCCAGAGGAAACCCCCGACCCTCGGCGAGTACCTGGCATAAATTTTTAAATCTTTATTTGGTCTGAGCGGCAATGAAGAAGAACAGTTCATTAATTGTGTACCAGTGAAGATTTCATACCAATGTGAAACAGCCTCTCTTCATCATTTCAACATGACATGTCTGTGGAGTCCAAACATACCTCATCGAAAAATGTCCTTATATCATTTTTTGATCGCACAATACCGTGATCAAAATAAACTTTATTTTAAGTCACAATGATACAAGCGTTACGATATTCTGCTTGAAGGGAAGTGGGGGAGATCAAGCTGGTTTGGGACACCGGGTGCAGTGGGTCTAACCTTCTTGTCTATTTTACCAACAAATGTCTAGAGATTGACCCTCTTGCCTCTAGCTACAAATAGTTCAAGACATTTTAACCAAAGCATTTGAGTAAAATATGTATCCCCCCACACACAGATATGTTACTTTTTTGGTTGATAAACTAGTTAATTTGTATATACTTGTACTGTATAACTATTTTTAAACCGATATTTAATATACCCTGTGTGTAATTTTATTGTAAATTTTGGTAATTGAAATCTTTTGTTAATTTAAAATATTAATTGTAAAACAATCTGAGTTTTAAATGTAAAACGATAGCAGTCTGTCTAAATATTTTAACCCATGTTGTTGGTGCACATATATTTATATATATGCTCAATTTTCTGTCATCGGTTAATCAGTGTAGCTAAATTGGTTACATTGTGTTATGCTGAGGAGATTGGAAGAATACTGGTGAGTATAAACTTGCTGTCTGAGGAGATTGGAAGAATACTGGTGAGTATAAACTTGCTGTCTGAGGAGATAGGAAGAATACTAGTGACTGATCAGGACAAACACTGATTTGATACTAGATGGAGGACAGTTGACGTTATGTTGAATGCTTGAAAGTAATTGATTCGTGATATGGTTATGACAATATTAATGAATGAACTCACTGGGATATCGCCGACGAGGTAAGTGAAGATAATAACTGGCAGATTGTCGGCGAGAAGGCGTGCAGATCACTGGTGATTTTGAAATTTGAAGTCCGCTGATTATCCTCCAAAAGGTGAGTTGATTAAATGTTCATAATATCAATTGTCTGACGAAGAGGTGAAATTGGCGAGTGGAAAAGTCGATGTCCTCAGTTACTGGCTCGCTCAACAGAAGTGAAGAAATCATCCCTTTAGTTCGGTTGTCAGATCGAGGTTGACTCGTAATCATATCCGTCATGTATATAGATACGGAAATCCACCATAAATTGTATGAGTTTGAACTGATTGGCAATTGGTGATGTCAAAAGTACTGATGAGGCTTGTAATTCGCGAGTCAGTCGCGACACTCCCCCATCAAAATTACTTTAACTGTTTAGATATCATTTGTCGAGCTTTTATTGCTGCATTACGCTTGGGTAGGTTTGTTCTTTTAGTCGTTTGAGCATTGGGATTTTCACTAAGGGTCACTGAAGAGGTAGAGCATTCTAGTGGATAAAACTGACACAGTGGTCTGTTGATGGTTTTGTGTGAAGGTAACTCTACTGATGCTTCTCGGCTTTGTCCATCACGGCTATATATTAACCGCTGTATCCTGCCAACTCGCCAAGAAGACCGAGATAAATTTTCCTTTATTATAACAACGTCTCCAGATTTAGGCTCGAAATTAGATTGTGCATGTGGCGTTTTTAAGGTGCTTTGTGTTCTTTCTCGTAAACTAGTCAAATAATCTTTACGCCAACTATTCCAGAATTGGTCCACTAGTCTTTGTCCTTTCTTCCAGATATAATTGACTTGGTTTGGAGATCCGGCAGTTGAAAAGTCGGGATCGGAGAATCGGTGTACCCTAAACAGAGTTTTCGTGGATTTAAAGTCAGAAAATCTGATGGACTGATTGGCACCAGTGAGTTGATGTCGTCATCAACGTGAACCAAGGGTCTAGAATTTACTACTTGCTCGATCTCCAAGAGACAGGTTTGCAACTGTTCGTGTGTTAGCATGGATCGACCAATGTTTTTTCTTAGACATTTTTTTATGGTTCCCACCAAGCGTTCATAAAACCCTCCCATCCATGGAGATAATGCTGTAATAAACTTCCATTGGAAGCCCTGTTCAGTAGCAAAGTTTGTCACGCCAGAAGAGGTGATTAGATGTTCCCATTCCTTTTCGACTGTTTTGTTGGCTGATTTAAACTGTTTGGCATTATCAGATGTAATTTGTATCGGTATTCCACGTCTGGCCACAAATCGTCTAAGGCAAAGTAGAAAAGAAGTTGTTGTCATATCTAATACAAGTTCTAAATGAACTGCTCGGATGGCCATACATGTGAATAGGCATACCCATCTTTTAGCCACTGTTGATTTTGTTCTCACGTAAATCGGTCCCAGGTAATCTAGACCAGTATAACTGAAAGGAGGAGACTCATTAACTCTTTCCCTTGGCAAAGGAGGCATAGGTGGCATTTTGTAAGGCCCTCCATCATAACGTTGACATAATTTGCAGGTTTTGATAAAATGTCGGACAACTGATCGACCTTGTGGGATCCAATACTGTGTTCGGATGTGAGATAGTGTTTGTGAAGTACCAGAGTGAAGTTGAGATATGTGGTAATTGTGAACTACTAACTTCGTGAATGGATCCGATTTGGGTAGAAGTATTGGTGTGATGGCCCTTGTTGTTAATTCAGCATTACCAAGTCTGCCACGACAGCGGAGAAGTCCGTCAGAATCGATATACAGTCCTAGTTGTTTCTGTAATGTGTTTTTTCGACCTTGTTTTACGGCAGCAATTTCCTCATAAAAGTGGGTTTCTTGAACACATTTTAACCACAGTAATTTTGAAAGCGAGAGTTCTTGTGAAGTTAAAGGGCCTGTTTGCTTGCTTTCTTTCTTTAGTTTTTTAATAAAGCGTAAAATCCATGCAGTTAGTCTTAGGAGTCTATTAAGTGAAGAGAAATTTTCTGTCTTTAAGTTGAATGGTGAACATGGAATTTTGCACATTTTATTTACGAGAGTTGTCTCAGATACTGTAGTGTCAGTTTGCTCTGGTGTCAAGGAGGGGGGTTCCCAAGTAGGCCACCAGTGTTTGGGTTGACTAAGCCAGATCGGTCCGTTCCACCATAGACTTGTCTGTACATTATCAATTAAACCACCACGAGACGCAACATCCGCCGAGTTATTAGAAGTATGGATGTATCGAAATTCTATTTCAGGATTTGATTTGATTTCTTTAAGTCGGTTCTGAATAAAGACTCCAACTGGTTTGTCTGTTTTGATCCAACCTAAGACACATCTCGAATCAGTGAAAACTATTTTAGGTATTTTGCCTAGTTTTAAATGTTTTTCCACGAATAAAATTGCTCGGACACCAATAAAGATAGCAAGTAACTCCAAGCGAGGAATTGTTATGGGTTTTGTAGGTGCTAATCTGGTTTTTGAAAAAATTAAATTTGTAGTGGTTTGTAAGCCCAATATCTGTAGATATACAACAGCAGCATATGCTTTTGTGGAGGCATCACAGAAACAAATTAACTGACATGTATCAAGTGTTGGGCTAACCGAAAGTCCCACATACCTAGGAATGTCAATATTTGGTATTTTCTCAATATCCTTGGTAATGGTTTTCCATTCTAGCTGTTTTTGGGTCGGAAGAATTTCGTCCTATGGGCGTTTTTCAACCCACAATGTCTGTAGAAAGAGTTTAGCTCTCAATATAATTGGGCTAAAGAACCCGAGAGGATCAAATACAGATGCCAAACATTTCAGAACTTCTCTCTTAGTGAGGTTATCTTCAGAGTGGATGTGCGATACGCATAAAGAAAGGGTATCAATGTCAGTTTTCCATCTAATTCCAAGAATACTAATTTCAGTTCTCTGATCCAGGTCAGATTCAGAAATGTGATTACGAAGTTCGGTCGAATTTGTAGACCATTCCCTTAAATTCATGGAAACTTGATCGAAGATTGCCTTACTCTCCTTATAAAAATTCATTGCTTGTGTTTAACTGTTGCATCCTGTTATCAAGTTATCAACATACATGTTCTCACTTATCTGTTTAGAGGTTTCAGTTCCTATCTGTTGCATATGAAAGTTGATAGTTGCGGCAAGAAGAAATGGGCTGGACACAACACCGAAAGGATCTCTACAAAAGCGATACGCCTGGGCGTTGCCTTCTGCAGAGCATATGTTTGGATTCTTGAGCCATAGAAAACGTGTAACGTCTCGGTCTGGTTCTTGAATTCCTATCTGTAAGAAGGCCTTCTCAATATCGGCGGTAAAGGCTATCTGAAACAGTCTAAAACGAAAGATTATTCCATAGAGGTCATTGAGCAAAACAGGTCCTCTATGAAGACCTTGATTTAGACTATTATTAGTTGGTGTCACCTTTGCAGATGCATCGTATACGACTCGCACCTTCGTCGTAGTTTTTGAGGGTGCAACAACAGCATGATGTGGTATGTAGTGTTTAACTGTCTCATTACTGTTCATTTGAACCTTTTCAATAATTCCTTTATTTTCTTGATCTTCGATGATGGATCCATATTGTTTAAACAGTTCTTTATTTTTACTAGGACGTTTTAGCAGAGATCGAAATCGACCTAGTGACAAACCGTAATTTTGTGGCAAATCAGGTTTGAGTTCACGCCATGGCCAAGAAACATAATAGCGTCTGTCTTGAAATTTTAAGGTATTGTTAAATGTTTGAATAGCATGATCGTCAGACAATTCATAGGGAGAGTCCTGAATACCAATGGTCTCTAGCTTCCAGAATTCATCTAGATGTGGTGTTGCGTTCAAACATTTATCGGGGGCAATAAACATGCAAGGATCTCCCTGTAGATAATGTGGCATGGTGAGGAGAAAACTTGAATTTGTACTGTCAGACTGCTGGGAATTAGTTCTACCTGAGAGAATCCACCCAAGACGTGAACCTAATAGATAGAGACCCACTGAGAGTTCGATTTTTTGAGGCAACAAGAGGTCCAAATAATAGTCATTGCCAATTAGTACATGTAACTCAGATGTTTCTAAAGTTTTGGGCAAATTATCTGGAAGTGATATTTCCTTCCAAAGATATTTCCAACTTTCACAATGTTCTAAACTGACAGGAGAACGGTGTAGTTTTCCAGTTATACGTTTTACAACATTAGCTTGAATACATAAGTAAGTTCCATCTCTAAGTTTTATTTCCAATGATGTAAGCTTTGTTTTGATTTTGTGTGCCTTGTCAGACCCGAAGCTAATTATATTTATTTCCTCCTCCTGTTTGCTTATTACTAGGTTTAATTTAGTTGCTAATTCTTCTGTAATATACGTGCGTTGACTTCCAGAATCAAGCAACATTCTTATTTCCAAGCCTATGTTGGTTTGTGGTCTTCGAACTTGAGAAGTTGCCGTTTGCATAAGTACACTTTCACCATAAGATAGCATGGATTGTTCATTTGTAGGAAATGCTGTTGCTGGCAATAAGTGGGTGGGTTCAGTTAGAGGTTTTGATGGTTCCCCAAAAGATGTAGAAGAAAATTTTTTAGGACAAAGGCTACGGTGATGCTTGTTTCTTTGTTTACAATGGAAGCATGGTTTGTCATTTTTGCATTGATCGAATCGATGTCCGGAGTTTAAACAATTGTAACAGTTACCTTTAATTGTTTGCTTTCTTTGTTCCAAAGTACCAAAAACTGTACACTCATCGGACCAGTGGGATTGTCCACAAAATCTACACCCAGTCCTTGGTTTAGTTGCCTCTCGGTGACTACTTACCAAGGCCTCTGTCGAAGAGCGTGGGTAATTCGAAAATCTGGAATATGAAAGCAACCCCAGCAACCTCTATCTTGTTGCATTCCGCTCTCTTATTGAGTATTGGGTGAATTCAGGAGTGTTGCAATGGATGAGAGCCGAATGCAGAATAACTCGATTACAGCTTGGGAGGGGTGGGGTGGGAAACAAAACTTACGTTTGCTTAGTACTGCGACCGGAATATCCGACGACTTTAGCTGTCCACTGCAGCAGCTGTCCAATCGAAAAAGAGGGTGATTGCGTAATTTCACCGCTAGAGGTCGCTGGGGTTATGAAAGCAACCCCAGCAACCTCTATCTTGTTGCATTCCGCTCTCTTATTGAGTATTGGGTGAATTCAGGAGTGTCACGTTGTATGAACGCCATGCGTATAGGTCTACTTGGAGTTCCTAACTTGGATCCGATAATTAATAGGCTACAACATTGCAAACATCTAGCATCCTCCCAATACTCAACATACAATAACTCATTATATAAAATGAAATCAAACCATCATCAGATATAAAGACATTTATATTTCAGACAGAAAAACAAACGGCTGGTTATCAACAAATATGTTACTTTTATAGTTGCATTGTCAAAATGCAGATTTCATTTTCAAGAAATCTGCCTTGTTATACAAGGATTCAACTTTTCCGCTCCCATTAACAGATTCGGCCAAGTTCTTTGACACGCATTCAAGATCGAAAACTGTCCCGGCACGGCTGTAATAACGTGCGCTCTCTTCCCCAAACCACCCTATATGGCTCATCATATCATCACTTCCTGTAGCAGCCCCGGATAAGGCTAAAGTTACAGCACAACCTGCTCTAAAACTGTGAGGTGTCTCACCGTCATAAATTCCAAGTGTTTCTAGATACAAACGATACCTCTCATATATGGTTGAATAAGACACGGCACTATCTAAGACTCGGCCAGATTCAGTTACCACACGAAACAAATAACCATTCGTCATATCAACGCCACATGCTTTACACCAGTTAATATATTTTTCCAAACCAACAACAGGACAAATAACCAAATCGGAACATCTTTGAACAGTAAACTGATTAATCTTTCCATCTCCTCTCAGTGTTTTCCCGTACGTGTGTCTCAGAACAAATCCAGAGTTATCTGACATACGCTTCATCTCTTGTGTGGGAATCTGCGCAAGGTCCCCAGCCCTATCCCCACTAAAAACTGTAGTTTCATCATGGCTTGATCTCTTATAAGAGTGTATTGTTCCCGTAGACTCAGATCTGGACGGCCCAATTGATTATTTATAAAACAAGCAATCTTACGTATCTTCCAAGGAAATATCGGTTTCGCTTGTTTCGGCAGCACGTGGGCCTTTGCCTGTTCTAACTTAAAGCATTTGTGATACTGTTTTAGTAACGGAGAGACTGCCGGATTCCCGCTGCATGTGGCGTGATTCCAGTTTTTCCCTCTTCCCGCTTCTTCAAATATGGAGATCATCTGTTGTATCAAAACTCCCACAGTACCTGCCGATAATCTCACGGGGCATCCACAATCCTGACAGGTCTTATTCCCTAAATTCGGACAGGACATCCTATGTACAGTTGTTTTACCTTTTTGATCCTTCCATACCAGAAATCGACGAACGTCATTAGGACCAACAGCTTTAAGAGATGGCTTATGAGGTAGACGCGCAAAGAAACTCTCCAACTCAGACTCTAAACTTTTCCTCTTCCGTGTCGAAGATGATTCACTTGTTAACTGGTCCAAGTTCTTGAGACGGACATCAATTTCCTCAAGAAGTATACCTTCACAATCTAAAGATACAGACTGAAATAAAATAGAGGAAATGCCAGTCTTAAAATATAACTAAACAGCTAATCAAACAAACTTGATTCTGTAAGCTTTCATCGGCCATTTCAATCCGACCTGATCGTCTACAAAACCTTTCTTAGACGGTATTCTCAAAACATTTCTGTTCCCACATCCACCAAGCAAAATCGAGGCTGTACTGGACCTAATTATTAACGGCGTCCATACTGGAGTGGGGTGTAGTACAGGGGCAATGAAAGTACATACCGGAACACGTTGCTCTCTCAAAAGTTTAAGAATAGGGAAGATGAGGGAGAACGGCGGGAAAACATACGGGTTTTCCTCTTTTCGCAATTCTTGAGCAAATATGTTGATGCCTGAGGTCTTAGGTGTTGGCCAAGGAGTAAAATGTCTGAGGGTACGACCATTAGCGCTACACATTGCGTTGCTGTCGAGTGACATGAGATCACAGCTGTGGGGCCCAAAAGCCGTCTGAACCATCCCCCAAGCAGACTTTGACAGCATGCAATCAGCTAAGCTAAGTGAACGAGAAGGAGAGTCAGCCTCGTTATCGTTGGACGGTACATACGACATATGAAGGTCTATATTCCTACAGAAAATGAACTGAAAAATGTGCTTCATAATTTCATTTAAGTGGTGATTTCTCCCCCCTTGGTTTTGCCAGGAGCGCAACACTGCCATATTGTCAGTCAACAGGTCTACCCTGTGGTCGTGCAAGTCTTCCCCAATAGACTGAAGAGCTTTAAGCACAGCGTCGGCTTCTTTTAAATGGATAGGCCTCTTGTCGCACTCTTTCCAGTAATCAGAGAGACAGAGACCTTTGCTATTACCCGATAAAAGTTTTGCCCCATATTTATAACCAGAAGCGTCAGTAGCCATTAAAACCTGTTTGTGACATTCTTTTCTCCACCTGAAACACCCTTGCCAGTTATCAATAAAGCTCCAGTATTCTATCTCTTTGCGCAGCGGACCGCACAATTCTACCGATTTTGAGTTCTTCAAGGCGACCGAGATTGAAGCATTCACTTCCCTTGTATACAACTGGGCTGCTGGAATAACTAGCCCCATAGATACGCATTTCCCTTGGAACCGTTGCAGTGATTTGACATCAACAACTTTAAATGAGAGAATATGCTCTCGCAAATCTATGAATTTTTTCTTTTTATCACCAGGTAAAAAATAAGCCTCTCGTTCGGAATCAATATAAAATCCCAAAAAGCGGAGACGCGAAGTAGGGTTGAAAACGCACTTGGGGAGGTGTTAAGTATAACCAAGACGGGTCAGAATCTCTACAATAGCGTACGCTGCCTGTGAAGCAGAATGTGCTTTATCCACTCTGTCTGCATTTCCTGGCGGTGTGCAGACACATAACCTGTCATCAATATACTGCGTTGTGACTAAACCCATGCTTCTCAGGTAGGATGTAACAACCATACCCACAGTTTGATAGACGTAAGGACTAGCCTTCCAGCCAAAAGGCAACGTGGTATAAGACATAACCCAGCCCCCAAATTGTATTCCAAAATATGTTTGAGAATTGGTCGATAAGCTAATGTGGTCGTACCCAGATTTTTCATCAAAAGTGACCATTTCAGAATTCTTCTCTACCACCCTATGTACATCCCTTAGATTCTCAAGGCGAAACGGAACGCTTTTTGTCCAGAGGTTGAAGTACCGATCGTCATGACAAAGCCGAGGTTTAGATGGTTCAATAGTTAAAGGCATGATGACACGTGGGAGGTCACACTCACCAACTTTACCCCAAACTTTTATGGATCCACTACTTATGCGTTCAAGTAGTTCTGCTTGTATAAATTCTGTGTACTGCTTACATATTGGAGCGTTTGTGAAATACTGCTTTGGTGGAATATTGCTATCATAGGCCTTCCCTTTAAAGTTTCCCTTAAAATGTTGGAAGAATGAAACCACATCAACCCCTCCACGTAACCACTTCCCTATAGCGTCAGTTTGGGTGTGGTCAGAATTAAACGAAATAAGCTTTTCCCATTGATTTACATTTTCTTGTAATTGTCCAGAAATAAAACGATTCGGATCCCTCAGAGGCAGTTTTTTCAGATTAAAATCGACTCCATTCTTAATGACTTCTTCAGCGCTGGGGTGGCCCGAATGCTGGGGTCTGTCTCCCCCCAAGGTGAGCCATGTAGTAGTAGAACGACATGCGCCTGTTCCAGTCATTCTTAGATCAAACTGTGCGTTCTTCTCCCAATTAGGTATGTGAATAAATCCTACACCCTGTTGAGTAAGCAAATATCCTACATAAAGCTCACCTTTGGAGGAAACAGACATCCAGCCTTCGGCCCACGTGAACTAGATAGTCCACTAGGGAATCAGTGTCCCCGGACCAAAGACTGACTATCTGGGATTAAAATAAGACAGAAGAGAATAAATTCAAATCGCCGATACGCTTTATTTTTGCGGCGAAAGAAACCTGAACATAACAACACGGATATTGAAGAAGGGACAGCTTTAGTCAAATGAGGTATATTATACTAGTTTTGATTTTTAGCCAATTTCATTTTCTCACAATCTCGGACAAAGTGGCCAGGAGAGTTACAGAAATGACAATTCCCACGTGGTCTCCATGGTCGTGTAAATGGTCTAGGCATCCGGGGTTGACCAAATGAGATAGCATTGCCGCCAGGAAAACCGTAAGAACCCGGATTAGGGAATGAACCTTGTACCGGAGGATACCACATTGGAAAGGATGGAACTGCGTTTTGAAGTTGAGTTGTACCCTGGTTTGCCCTAGTTACGGGTGGGGAAGCTAGCTGGTCATCAATTTTCTTTTCTTTCAAACATTTAGAGAGAGCTTTGGTAATTGTGTAACTTGCTTTCCCGGATATAACCTTAAGACAAAGGGCAGCAATATCAAGTTTGCCGGCGTGCTTTTCTGTCTGTCTTAAAAGCTCTTCATAAAGGTCAGCGTCATCATGTCCACATTTTCGTGAGGTACGTGACAATTCCTCCACGGCCAGTAAAATTAATGGTTCGCTCGGGTTGGATTGAAGAGCCAATGCCCTCACCTTTTCCTTACTGGCCTGGACCGCGTTCCTTGACGACTGGGCTGACCTCTCCTCTAACTCAACCACACGCTGCTCCAACACACTGAGATGGGTTTCAGGCTCCGGTGAAGTCACACGAGCCTTCTTAGATGCAGGTGGGTTCTCCTGAGACTGAGTAAAAAATAAAAAACCTCTTCTTAAATTCAGACTCAAAACTCTAAATCTCTATCCAATAAGATAGCTATCATCGTTCTCATAGTACTATTATAACCGGTAAGATCAATTCGCAGAGTTGTCAAACACATTGATTTTATCTAATAATCTCGAACTTAAATTTTTAATATAATATTGAACAGAACTGTTAAAGATGTCCAACACATGCATTCTTCATCACGAGCAAATACAGGAGAGCTGGCTGCAAATTTCTCCCCTGAATTACCAATGGAAAAGTGCCCCTCCCCCCCCCCCCCCACCTCTCTCTCCAGAGAACTGCTACAAAACAAATGCTACAAACCAGTTTTGAAGGTATGCTGTTCCAGTGCTTAATGGATTAGATTGATTGAATTTTTATCTTTGTTTAAACTTAAAGAGTAATTAACATACCGATGTAGCTGCTGGGATCAGGGGTCTGGTAAGGTCTTGGCCTTTTGGCTGGCCAACTTCATTCGCTAAAATAATGGCTAGGTGCAAGGAGAACCTCAAGTTCTCCATATTCTCTTCCCGACCAGCCAGCTCAATTATCTCAGAAATACTGCCATCCGTGAGTTCAGTAAACTCAAATTTAAGTTGTTCCTCTGACAAGTCTTCTGTTTTCTTCCCGCACTGTATGCGGGCTAACTCCTTTGGAGCCTCCGAGGGGGTAACGGCCTTCAACCGTTTGACAAGGGGGAGGAGGTTGCACCCACGGAGGGTGTGTCGCTTTTTCAAAACCGTTCCAACCATCATATAAGTATCTAGGTAAAAAAAACAGATGACACGTAACTAACAATAAAACGCAAAAACCTCCAAATCCGGTAAAAGGAAAAAAGTGCTGATTTAAAAATGAGTAACGTTGTTAATAATTTCTCTGAAATCGTTGGATTTGTACGCCCTAGAATGCTAGATCGCAAATGTAAATACATGGCCCAGAGTTCGGCAAAAGTAAATGATACTTTGAGGGCATTCAGTTCATGACCTCATCACCTCATGACCAAACTTCCAGAAAGAAGATTTAAAAGACAACCAATTTATTCCTCATTATATAAGCCAACTCATGGCACCATCCCAACTCATGGGATTCAGAAGAAAGAGAATTTATTATTTATACATAAGTGAAAACTAGGGATTTCCTTCACTCAGAAATGTTATAATTCACTGCAGTGCAATAACACTTTTTGTTATTTAATGCACGCGACGAAGCCGATGACGTCGCCGGACCTACTTCTTTCTTGTGTACTGACGTCTGCTGTACAACAACAACAGTGCATAGGATTTCGATAGGCTAAATTAAGCCTTTTCGGTCATATTTAGCATTGAGATAAATAAATTACAGCTGAAAACACTAAATTGATTCAATAGAGGATCGGCTTACCACTCTAAGTCAAAGCGATAAAACAAAACTTCACAATCGATCGTTTGTTGGCAGCGTTGTGTGACCTGCAGCATGGCTTCGGAGAATCGGACCACTGCGTGTAACGAGTAACTGTACTTGCCATTCACTGACGCGTTTAAACAATGTAAAGTAATTCCAAATATCATTTTTTATCCTGGTGACTGGTGCTCTGCAGAGTTAAAATCCATGGAGTTCGATTTAATTTCTTTTTACATGAAATATCGCGAAAAACTTCAGGGAGAAAATGGCCATTCCAATGACCACAAATCTGACAGTTGATAGTCACGTGAGAAGAACAGACATGCTGTTGTTTCATTGGTCAGCGATATATATTCCTACGTTTGGGGAAAACCTAATCCGTCATAAATTTGTTGATACTTTCTTTTTTATAATTGATAAATTTATACTAAATAAACAATCTCCAGCCTAAAACATGATAGTATAAATAATAAACAGAATATTGAACAGTTGTGTTTGAACAGCATTTATATTTTTTCTCTTGAAAGGCGGAGGGATAACCCACTCGACGCTTCGCGTCTCGTGGATTATTCTCCGACTTTCACTCGAAAAAATATAAGTGCTGTTCAAACACAACTGTTCAATATCCTCTATATATTTACCAATTTAATATAGACACGACGACAGTGCGATCCGTCTCGTTCGCTGTCCGATCGAAAAAGAGGGTGATTGCGTAATTTTACCGCTAGAGGTCGCTGGGGTTAGGAAGAACTGGAGAAGGAATTAACCTTTGTATTATCTTTGAATTTTTGATTGACTGGATATTGCACTTGAGTTTGTCGTTCTGCCGCTCCCCGAGCTTTAATGTAATTGTCAAAGAGAGTTCTTATTTTCTCAACTGTCCAACAATCAAGGTTACCCTTTTGCAAGTCTAACTGTATTAACGCGTCTTTAGGGATTTTGGAGATGATCATGTAGATAAATATAGCTTGATTAGTGTCTTTACCAAGAGCTTCAAGACTACGTATATGTTTTTCAAGTTCATCATGTAGTGTCCTTAACTTAATGAGGTTATTGTTCGCCATAGGAAGATCCATAAGTGATTTGTAATGGGCATTGATGATTAATTGACGATCCCCGTAACGGTCAAGTAATAGTTTAGTGGCTACACTATAGTTGTCGTGCGAAAGAGAAAGTCCATCAGTTGTTTTTAAAGCATCTCCACGAAGTTTACTTTTTAAATAAGAGAATTTTTCAACTGGTGATAATTTAGAGTTTTTGTGAACTGTTGATTCAAACATATCCCAAAAAGGTTTCCAGGTAAGAATATCCCCATCAAAGGGAGCCATTTCTAACTTGGGGAGTCTAACTGATGGGGGATCTCTTTCTGTCGAATGTCGAATTTGATGGACTCTAAAATGAGATTCTAAAATGGTTTGTGTTTGTTGTTGCATTTGAAACTGAATTTCAGCCATTTTGCTTAACGCGTCGTGAAGAACTGAAGTGGATTACTCAGATTTTACCTTTTTGCTCAGTATTTCCTTTTCAAATACGGTTAATTCAGAAATGCCGTCTAAGATTTGTTCACTGAACGAAATATCCTGTGCTTCGGTTTCCTGTAGTTTAAGAAGCTCATCTTTAGAACCAGATTCCTCAATCAAGTTTACTAGTTTCTCACAAGCAGTATCATATTTACTTGAAAGTTCCTTTAACTTGTTATTTAGTATATTAACTTGATGCAATGTTTTATCAAAATTGTCCTCATTAATTTGTTGACTTAATAATGCATGAATTTTACTGAGTTCACGAGTTAGAGAATTCCTATGCCTTGTTTTCAAACCCTTTTGATATGAGATTGACATTTTGAATTTTGGGAGAGCAAAGTTAAGATCTTACGAAAAAGGTCCCGGGTTTCGGCACCATCAATGTAGTAGCGATATCTACATAGGAGTAAAGGAACGCCGAAGACAAGGCTTAGACAAGGCTGCGAGGCACAAATGAAGCACACAAACAGTAAAGTAGACGAAACTCCAATACTGGTATGAACGGAGAGATTGAGGAAGATATGCACTGATAGATTGAGTAAACACAATTGCTGGTATGCACTGATAGATTGAGTAAACACAATTGCTGGTATGCACTGATAGATTGGGTAAACACAATTGCTGGTATGCACTAATAGATTGAGTAAACACAATTGCTGGTATGCTCTGATAGATTGAGTAAACACAATTACTGGTATAAACTGGTTCACTACTGGAATCTAAATAGCGGTGAGATACTGAGCTTGTAGGCTATTAACTTGCTGTCTGAAGAGATTGGAAGAATAATACTGGTGAGATACTGAGCTTATATAAACTTGCTGTCTGAGGAGATTGGAAGAATAATACTGGTGAGATACTGAGCTTATATAAACTTGCTGTCTGAGGAGATTGGAAGAATAATACTGGTGAGATACTGAGCTTATATAAACTTGCTGTCTGAGGAGATTGGAAGAATAATACTGGTGAGATACTGAGCTTATATAAACTTGCTGTCTGAGAAGATTGGAAGAATACTGGTGAGTATAAACTTGCTGTCTGAGGAGATTGGAAGAATACTGGTGAGGTACTCAGCTTATATAAACTGGCTGTCTGAGGAGATTGGAAGAATACTGGTGAGTATAAACTTGCTGTCTGAGGAGATTGGAAGAATACTGGTGAGTATAAACTTGCTGTCTGAGGAGATAGGAAGAATACTAGTGACTGATCAGGACAAACACTGATTTGATACTAGATGGAGGACAGTTGACGTTATGTTGAATGCTTGAAAGTAATTGATTCGTGATATGGTTATGACAATATTAATGAATGAACTCACTGGGATATCGCCGACGAGGTAAGTGAAGATAATAACTGGCAGATTGTCGGCGAGAAGGCGTGCAGATCACTGGTGATTTTGAAATTTGAAGTCCGCTGATTATCCTCCAAAAGGTGAGTTGATTAAATGTTCATAATATCAATTGTCTGACGAAGAGGTAAAATTGGCGAGTGGAAAAGTCGATGTCCTCAGTTACTGGCTCGCTCAACAGAAGTGAAGAAATCATCCCTTTAGTTCGGTTGTCAGATCGAGGTTGACTCGTAATCATATCCGTCATGTATATAGACACGGAAATCCACCATAAATTGTATGAGTTTGAACTGATTGCCAATTGGTGATGTCAAAAGTACTGATGAGGCTTGTAATTCGCGAGTCAGTCGCGACATATGTGAATTGTTGTTTAGGTTCCAAAGATTTTTCTGTAATTGCTTTTAGGGGCGTATTTTCGATGCGCGTGATACTTTTAGCGCCTTGTTTGCCAATTATTTTCGCTAGCGTAACGTTTGTAAATAAGTGTTTTAAACTGATCTAATCTCTGTGAATTTCCAGCTTTCTAAATCTGATGACAAAGGTAAACAAATTTAACTTACCCTGAATTAGTTTTTTGCACGCAGATCTTGGTCGATTTACCAGTTCATAATTTACTGTCGATGTTACCTTCTGTTCCGGTCGTCTGCTAAGCTGTAAATGTGTCATGTCTGTACGAAAGCTCTGAAATGGTCGTGTTCACAGAGGGAGCGGTCACTCGTAGTTCATTTAGCTTTAGCATTCACTTATACCATTTAAAAGCTTACGAAAAACGCTCCCTGGTTAATTATTGAGCTCCTTATGTTTCTCACTTCAGAACTGTCGATTTTACCTTTCTGTGTAAATCAGGCTCGCCGCCATTTCTGCTGTACGTCACGTGACACCTACATAATCTATAATTGGAGTTGAGGCTCAGACGTGAGGGGACTTCACTCTGACAGCCACGCAGTTTACTGCTTGGCCAAGGCTGCACACAAATGTAATTGTTTTATTTATTTTAATAGATTGTTTCCGCTTGATGGCCGAAATAATGCCGAGCGCTGAATTTAACATCACATCAAACCAACCAATATTTATTTATTTTATATTAGCATTAGTTAATCACGTAATTAATGGTTGATGCTTAATACACATCAAATATACCAAACCATAAAGTCGGCAATCAACCTTTTGAGACTTGATAACCTATATAGGGCCTATGGTCTATAGCTCTGGTCTTCATCCCAAATGACGGTTCTTTTTGCGTGTGAGTGAGTTTATTTACAGGATAAGCCTAAAGGCTTCTCTCCCAAAATACATGTATACATAATATACAAATCATGAGTTATATTTTTATCAAATATTTGGCAAGACATCTCTGTTTTCGGTGATAGCAATAATATATTTAGAAAGAGACGTGAATGATTTTATGCTCTGAGGATTCATAAGCTTCCTGAACTTAAACATATTAGGCCAAGAACGGTATAATTTTGGTAAATAAATTTGCTTAAGAGTTAGGTTAGCTGGACAGCAAAGCAGTGCATGGTACTCATCTTCTATGGCACGCATACTACATTTTCCACATATCCTTTGTTCTTTTGGAATTTTAAGGTACCGACCCTTTTCGATCTTAAGACCGTGGTAACCTAATCGAAACTTTGATACAGTCTTAAACAATTTCCAATTAACTAGGTGACAGAGACTTAAGTATTTTGCCTCATCAAAGTCATCATTTTAAAAAGAAACATAACTATCAAACCTTGACGAAACCGTCATGTTTACGTCAAAATTTTGTAAAAAACAATCCTGTACAGTTTGCTTAAATAACAAGTGAGACATTCCACCGATCTATCTATATACAAATTACTGCAACCATAATTGTCAAGCATAGCTTTGACTCCACCGTTCAAATTATAAAGAGACTTTAGTCTAACTTGTGTATTTGATTGAAGGATGGATAGCTTTGATACTACACTATCAGGCTGGAGCTTTACATTCATCCAGTATTTAAAAAGTCTGGTCTTGCAATCAACTACTAGTGGAAATCTACCAAATTCACCATAAACAAGCATATTAGGTGCATTGAAAGGAACGCCTAACAAAAACTTTAGAAATTGGGTATGTACAATCTCAATTACACTGATATTACAAAATCCCCATATTTCGCAGCCGTACAATAAAATAGGCTTGACAATAGTATCAAATAGATGAAGTTTCAGTTTCAAACTCAACGTAACTTTTTTAAAACATTGTTTCAATACGTATACAGCTTTTTTTGCTTTTTCAGCAAGTAGCTTCGGGGCTTCATTCATTGAAAGATTGAATTTTAATTTAACACCCAAATAACAAAAATGATCTACTACTTCCAACATGACGTCATCGTAAGTCCACTGAAAGTCTCTCTTATACTTAGTAGATCCAAAAACTAACACCTTGGTTTTGCTTGTATTTACAGTGAGATCAAGTTCATCACAGTAACTTTTTAACTGCTTTAAGAGTATGTCTAACCCTTCGGCTGTTTTTGAAAATACAACTGCGTCATCAGCAAACATTAAAACAAAAATTTGAAACTCAGTCAATAATTCATCCGCTGACTCATTACTTGACAACACATTACATATACACTGACGGCCAAAAGAAACTTTACCACTCAGAATTAGATTTTTTTCAAATGTAGGAAGCAATTTCTGACTAAATCAATATAAACAAAAATAGTACAAGCATACTCCATATATGGATCAAGGTCCGCGTACGGCTACACCAACCTGTGCTGAGGAAACGAGAAAAGTTACAAAACCACGTGACTCATGACTCGCTCAAACCGGTCATTCCTCATGCGTATAAAACCGGGCCAACAGAATGTCAGACTTGCAGAGAGAAAGAAAAACACTATTGTGATGCCACGGCTTACTCCAGAACAACGCCAGAGGGTCTTGGGTATGGCCGCTATGGGAGCAACTCTTGACGCTAACAACGTCAACGTCTTGCCATGGCCTGCACGTACTCCGATATGTCCGACACGTCACCGATAGAACCCCTATGGGATGTCATGGATCGTCGCGTAAGAAATCGGCCACGACTTCCAACTAACCGACAAGAAATGGCAGATGCCCTAGAAGACTAATGGCAACGCATCCCACGTGGCGTCATCCGAGGACTGACGTTTTCTGTGCGTCGAAGGATTGCTGCATGCATAGAAGCAAGGGGTGACCATACACGGTATTGATGAAGTGTTTTTGCCGTTTGGACAAAGTTTTTGTTCCTAACCATATTGACCATCCAAAAGGCATTTTTTTACCCCGCACCTAATTGGGCATTTCTGATTTTTCTAAGGGCTAATGTATGTTTTTTTTACTTGGGACAGTGGTGACCTAAAAACATTGGCGCTTCAAATACATTATATTTCGTGCGTGTATTGTTTTGTTAAAATATAATTTTTTGTTGTTAACAACGCTGTAAAGTTTCTTTTGGTCGTCAGTTTATCATTTATATACAATGAGAAAAGGATGGGTGACAAGGGCTCCCCTTGTTTTAACCCTTTACCCTGCTGAAAGAATGTTGACAAATTTCCATACATTTTTACACAAGTTCTGACACATTTATATATTGACTGAATGGCTATGAATAACTTAGAATTACAACCAATTTTTTGCAACTGTGACCATAGCTTAGATCGGCTAATAGAATCGAAGGCTTTCTGGAAGTCAACAAAAGCACAATAGAGTTTTTCCTTGGACTGTATTGTATTAAATACAATATTGTATAGACAAAATGCACAATCGATCGTACTTCTTCCTTGTCTAAACCCAAACTGGCATTCACTTATTTTTTCATAGCATTCCGACCAAGCATACAATCTGTTGCACAGAACTAAGGAATACAATTTTGCAAATACACTGATTAAAGTAATGCCTCGGTAGTTATTAACGTCTGTTTTGTCTCCTTTCTTATGTATAGGGAATATTATGCCATTACACCACGTGTCTGGATACAAACCATTATCAAATAAAAAATTAAATATTTTTACTAAATAAGGTAACAAAATAGATTCGCCAGCAATAAATATTTCAGAACACAAATTGTCAAAACCACATGCCTTTTTCCTCCTTAGCTTACTCAATGCCAATTTAACATCGTCTTCGGTAATTGGACGATCCAACATATCATTATACAAATTATCATTGAGGATACCATCAGGTAAAGTTCTATCATTTACAGTCGATATGTCATCATTAAGAAGGTTTTTAAAATATAAATAAACTTCATCCATAGGCAAGTCTAATCCCTGTCCTCCACCTTTAATTAGTTTATTAATCTTTTGCCAGAACTTAGATGGAGATTCAATAGACGAGTCAATCAATGACTGGCCTTCCTTATAAGAATAAAGAGATCTAGCCTTTTTTTTAACTCTGTTATATTCTCTCTTAGCATTAACTAGATCTAATTTCCCCATGCTTATCTAGTTTACTTCTGGCTCGATTATACTTTCGTTTGGCAGATTCACATTCTGAAGTAAACCAAGGGGACTTAACTTTAGCCTTAACATTACCTCCCTTAGATGTCACAGTTTTACCAAAGTTTTTCCATGCAGTATCAAACAATATATTTGATATAGCAACAATGCATCTGTCGACAGACTGGGGATCGGACAACTCCTGAATTTCCTTGTCTAGGTTCGTTGTACACCCTTGTAACTCAGTTAAAAAATCATTTACATTTTCATCTTTCCATTGTAATTTTTTTGTTGATTTTGTACCTTGATTACTAATCTCTCTGTCAATTACAGTTCCCAATGAAAAAAGGATTGGGCAGTGGTCAGAAAATTCCAATAAAGGCTCAACAATAAAACAAGTTACATTTTTGAAACAAAGGGGGTGAGTGAGGAGATAATCCACAGTAATACGTCCACTATGGTTGTAAAATGTGTACTTTCCTGGATTGTCTCCATTCACTCGACCATTCACTATTTTTAACCCAGTGGTTTTACATAACGATAGAAGTTTCAAGCCATTGGAGTTATTCTTTACATCACAGGTCCTACGCTGTGGTAAATTATCAATAGTTTCTATGAGCTCATCGTATTCATCAACAAATTTGCTCAGATTTACACATTCCAAACAATCCGAGAGGTCCCCAGTACGGGCATTAAGATCTCCACATAAATATACATCAAAATTTTTACTTTCCATATATGAGATTTCATCTTCAATAAGATCAAACAAAAAGGCATTATCACAATCAGATTTTGCAGGGCGTATATATGCTACACCTAATGCGCTATCGTTTTGCAAGTTGAAAAAGTGCTTTGATAGCTTTAACCACACAATACCGTGGTCATTTGTTTTAATTAACTCTACACCTCTAGCTAGCTCGTGTTTAACATAAATAACAATGCCTCCACTAGGTCTACCTACAGCAGTTCTTTTCGTCGCTGGTAAAAAGAAACATTGGTAACCGTCCATTTGTATGGCAGATTCTTCCGTACACCATGTTTCACATAAACACAATATATCAAATTTAATTACAAAAGAGAGAAAAGTATTATCACATATATGTCTTTTTAAACCATTTATATTCCAACAACAAATATTTACAAATTTAAGCGGCTTTCCTGTAAAATTGGTTAACATTTTTGGTTAACATGGTTTACAGCTCTGGGCCCACTTGCACAAAGCGCTCTTAATTAAGAGTACTCTTAGTGTATGTCTACAGCATGGGACTTAAGAGTGCTCGTAAACTTTCCATGTTGTAGAGATATAGTAAGAGTCCTCTTAAGTTAAGAGCGCTTTATGCAAGTGGGCTCAGACTTTAACCGAAAGACAATTCTTTGTGATGTTAATTCGGTTTATGCCATCTATTCGTGTAACAAGGTCTTGCAGTTTAGACTTGTTGAGGTCTCTTTATTGGACATCGGTAATATTTGGTCCTTGGATACGCATTGGAATGCACTATAACTGGTTACCAACAATAAACGTATATATGTGTGTCTGTTGAACTTTACATATTTATCATAGAAATATTGTTATTATTTATATCAATAAATGGGCTTTATCTGCCACTTATCATCATATTGGAGTTCCTGGATTCTATCTAGCTAACGGTCATTACAATACTAATAATGGCGCAAAATGGAGCCCCATAGACAATGAAAAAGAGAAAGACATGGATTGGGCAACTGGGGAATAAATGAAAAGGGTCATTCAAATGGTACGGGAATGACATACTATTAGAGAAATCTGGAGATCGCAAAATCCCTATTACAGTGGTATGTTCAAAGCGCAGCCACGCCTGAAGACTCCAGTGTCACTTCAGAAATTCTACACATCAAGTAAAGAAGTAAAATGCAAGTATATTTCTGTTCTGGTACTACACAGAATGAAAACAAGGTCATTTGAATGTATAAAATACCTGAGAATACAAGCCTCTTAGTTTACAAATTTATTGCCACTTACTTTTTGAAACACCTAACTCAACGGATGGGAAAAAGGGGAGTTATCCTGTGGAAGAACTCCCGACGAAATTCGGGCGATCAACAGACGAAACAACAATAACAAAACAAAGGGAACTTCAAGAACAGGATTGATCGCAAGGAAAGTGATTTAGCAGCCGCGAGTGGGTAATTCAGGATAGACGTCCATGCATCCGACGAGACAACCCGAATGATGACGTCTCGTTTCGCCTACTCCGTTTTGTTTTAAATAGAAAACGCTTCGAGCGAAAAGAGACGAGTTAGTGAAGATGGATTAAAGATTAAGTGCATTATTTCCCCATAACACCCACATGACGTCCCCCCCCCCCCAGTCCTCCCAAAAAATCAAGTAAGAATGATATAAGTTATGATACATATATACGCAAACATATGTTACATTTGGGTTTCTAATATAAAAAAAAACTGGGTCATTTTCGCACGGCTGTTGAGTTTGACGTAAAATCTGCCGCTTGACAACCTGTAGTTCTATGTGTGGAGATACATTTGACAGACGACATGTACTCCCGCCTTCAAGATGGAGACTAAAAGAAATGACAGATTTTCTGCCGATGATGACGTCCTGATGACAGAAGTTCTGACGACAGAATCCATTTTTTTAACTAGTTTTCTTCGTCGCTTTATTCAACGTAGAAAACTAAAAAACGGCAGGAAATTCTTAAGTTTTATTTTTATACAATTATTAATATATTATAATTTAGGAATTATATTTATAATTAAAACATTAGATTAGGCATAAACAGCTGGTAAACTTAAACCACTGGTTTAAGCAGCCAAAATTCCTAATCTTGAAAATTAATTCAAGGGTTCAACTAAAGTATGAAGTTCACATTCAAAATATCTCTGCCAGGTGTTCCAGTTAAGAAAGACAACACCAACATAAAGTATACGCTGTATGGTGAATTATTAACTTTACAATTAGATATTAGCGTAAGAGTAAAATATATACTTAGCGCCATTAAAAACGCACGGTTGAGTTTTATGTTTCTACCCCAGTAAGGCTATTGGCCATTTACGTTTTGTTGTTTATTGTTAGTTCGAGTTGAATTGCAATAACTGGATAACCTGGGGTGTTCCCGACGCGCCTGTCGTGAACATAACGCAACATTTCCTAATAACGTCCATTGAGTGTTTCACCGTCACTGAGAACAGCTTTCAGGGCTCATTTCTCGTGGGTTCGACAGTTTACACGAAGCTCAGCATAAAGACGAAAAAAATCAGAAAACGTTACCATGCCCCGACTTACGACACAACAAAGGGAACGTGCCATTGGCATGTTACAGGCGGGTCTCAGTTGTGCCGCCGTAGGACGTCACATGCAGTGTCATCCCTCCACAATTAGTCGCCTCAGAATCAGGGAACATAAAACTGGCAATGGTGCCGACCGACCACGCCCTGGTCAGCCAAGAGTCACTACAGCCCGCCAGGATCGGTACATCGGTTTGTTGCACACACGCGGCTGATTTCTCACCGCGACACTGCTCGTGAGACAGTGGGAATTGGAAGGCCCAGGGTAAGCCTCAGCACCATCCGTCGCCGTCTCCAACAGATACAGATGCATGCACGCATCCCCTACCGAGGGCCCATACTGACACCCGCCGCACGCCAAAACCGTTTACGATGGGCTCGAAATCATCAGAGCCCACACTCTGCAAGGTTGACACAAGACTTCTTGCAACAGAATAATGTGAACATCATGGAATGGCCAGCTTACTCCCCCGATCTATCGCCCATAGAGCACTTGTGGAATCAGCTTAAGAATGCCGTTGCACAACGTCAACCCAGGCCACGCAACCGACGTGAATTGATCCAGGTAGTGCAGGAAGAGTGGGACCGGATCCCACAGCACAGAATAGCCACACTCATCAGGTCCTTGCGTCGCAGATGTACTGCTTGCGTTGATGCCCGAGGTGGACATTATTGAATGATGACACCTTCAATTTCTGTATCAACGATTTCTTTGCAAGGAATAAAAGTCACTAGGGTTTGACTTATTGTCAATTCTTTGTCTCATTGTGACCAATGCCTTGTTCTTCAATTTAATAGTACTTACAATATTTTACACTTTATATTCTTTGGGTCGTGCGTTTTTAATGGCGCTAAGTATATATATATAGTTATTGGGCAAAATGCATACTGAATGTCAGCACAAATCGACTGTGTGTATTACAATGGCTTTTATGGACATAAATGGATAATCTTGTTAAAACTGTTTTGGGGGAAATCATCTTCGCAAGCCAAGTTAAAATCTGCATGACCCCATTCCGTGTTTTACCTTGGCGGACTACTCCACTCAAATCCACAAATCGAACAGCGCCCACTGGTGGGAATGTAAGAGTTGTCTTTCCTATAGAGTCTTGGCCAATCAGCACTCCTTACACAAAAGTTCAAGGTGAACACAGGCGTCATTACGTTATTTTCAGTGTAAGTGCCCGAGGTTTTGATTAGCTGCGAGAAGTTTTACTCGCATCCAATCAAAACGAGCAGTTCGATTTACGGGTTTGAGTGGAGTAATCCGCCAAGGTAAAACACGGAATGGAGACATTTAGGTTTTATCTTGGCTGGAGAAGATGGGAAGAAATAGGAATGTACCGAGATGGGGTTAAATTAGCCAAAACTTTGACCATACTCAATAGCTCTCGTTTTATGGTCAAATATAGATCCATTTTAAAACGTGGGTACAACCCGTAGTGACATCCGTACTATATCAATATGTCAGTAACAGTTTATGGGTCTTACCAGACATCAATCCGCTTAGAATTTATTTTTCTTACGGGGTATTCATTTTTCCGCTTGACCAAGTCTAAGGTCCCTCTGGATCAATTTGGTATCGCTTCCAGCTCCACTTCGAACTTCGCGGTCGCCATTAACGGTTGACAAGCACACCGACGTAGTGGACTTTGAAGCGATACCAAATTGATCCCGAGACAACTTAGACTTGGTCAAGCGGAAAAAATGAATACCCCGTACGCGAAGAGAAATAAATTCTAAACGGATGGATGTCTGGTAAGACCCATAAACTGACATATTTCTATAGTACGGATGTCACGAAGGGTTGTACCCACGTTTTAGAATGGGATCTATATTTGACCATAAAACGAGAGCTATTGAGTATGGCCAAAGTTTTGGCTAGGGTTAAATCCGACATGTATCAATGTTAACAAAGTAAAAAGACAGGCAGAACGAACACTGAAGAATATGTTCCTCCAAACTTAGGGTGAACAATTAACACAGTCTGGTAAAAGCAAAATATTTCACTCATTCGCTGATAATTTATGTCTCGAACCATGTTTGATTTGTCTCCCATTTAAAGCCCGATTAAGCCTTACTAAATTAAGAACTGCAAATCATCGGCTATATCATACCGATAGAACATAGACGTTGCCCGCTTTGTAATGCCACTATGATAGGTGATGAATTTCATCACATCCTTTAGTGTTCTTTCTTCAAAACCCATAGATTGATTGATTAATGTTTTACGCTGCACTCAAGATTATCTCACTTATATTGCCAGGTTTAGTGGGGGAGGAAAGCGGGCTCATTGTCTGAAGGAAATCCCCGGCGGTAAGTGAATACCTGGTAACTCTTCCACATACGGCGACCGAGTGAAAAATCCTGAGTTTTTTTTTTACATTTTAACGCTTCCTTCATCCTTATTTTCGCTGTCAAATAGACTGCCTCATGTAACCCAAGAACTGTCTCAGAAGTATTATGTAACCATCTTGTTATTTGGACAACAGGTACCATTGGTTTACGATTTGGTTCCCTCCCAAATTGAACGTAGCAACGTGGTCGTATAAAAGCCCGTTCGTCGTATCGACTTGTAGCATACAATTAAAATGTATGTATTTGATTGGTTGCCAAATCGTATCGACCAGTTAAAAGCATCAATATCAATCGCAAGCTGCAAATCGGCACGACAAATCGCACTTTGTGCGGCGTAAAACATCGGTCATTAAATCTGCAGTAGTCCTCTCTTTATATTTTTATTTAAACTGATATTCCTATATTTTGCTGTGACGTATTTTAATCAAGTTTACAAATGCCAGGGAATTGGTTAAGTTGAATTGATCACGTCTCACGTTTAGTTTAAATCAGAACCAAAGTGGAGTCTTTGGTTTTGGGGAATTAATAGTCAACCTCCTTAACCCTCAGTCAACATGATCCCCTCATCCGCCGATACCTTTGACTGTCCACGGTAAAAAAAGCAGTCCCAGGTTTATTGCATTGAAAAGACCGAGCTCCAAGACAAGAAAAGCCGTGGGTATGATTCTTCTCACTCTCAAGAACAAAAGATGAAGGTAAAGGAAGAATAAGTCTGTTTTATGGGCTAACAAACTACTACGTTTGCATGTATATGAAACGATATAAACCTTGTCGTGTAATGTTGGTCAGATTTATTGTATTTTCACTTATTAAATAAAATAATAATTCACAAGATTCACCCGCTTTGAACAAACAGAATCAGATAAGTTCCCATACTGCCCAAACGGAATTGTCTTCAAGAGTTTGTAAAACGCTCTTACTAGAAAACCCTCTACAAGACCTTTCGCCTTGGTTGAAATCCAACACCACACAGCCAGGAGTTTTGTTACAATATCGAGAACATGTTGAAGGTAAATAGGCCATTGTCGTAAACAAGGCCTCGGATTTGATCAACTTTCCATATGAGACTAGTTTGGCAACTACAAAAGAAAACATAAAACTTTGAGCGTCGTCAGATTTAACGAAGAGATCATTGAGGTGGTCGTGACCGGCGTCATCAATAATGAACATTCTAAGAAATTTTGAAACTCTCTTTGAACGTGGGTTCCATACTAATGATAAGAAATTAAGACACCACCACGTAAAAAAACTAACTACGTGGTGATGTCTTAATTCTTTATCATTATGTACATTCTATATTAACAAAATGGCCGCATACGGTGTAAAGATAAGCCATGTTGAAAAATCACTATAACGTCATCATAGTAGCCCGTGTTTCACGAACTCACAGGTTGAACTCGACGATTCTTATAAATGAACACAATGTTCGCTTGCATATAAAGTTCTTTAAAGAAATAAGTAAATAATTTGATTTTTGGGGTCATTTTACATGGAGACTGGTTGGCTGAATAAATAAGACAGTCGGCATTTAGTGCTGACGATTAATGCCTTAATAAGCGGCCTGATATTCATACTACAGGCGTTCCCAATATAGGTGGAGTTTGTGTGAGTTTGCATGGAAGTGTATAAGTCCGGGTGTCTGACTCCAAAATGACTATTTTTATTATACTGAAGGTCGTATTTTGAAGTCAGGGCTCATTGCAATCGAAAAGTCGGAGTAGACTACCCGCTACTGATCGGGCAGTTTGTGGTCCGATTTAGACAGTAAATAACATTAATACGGAGAAACGGTCACACTCATACGAACAAACTAGGCTAATATGAACAAACAAGGCCAATACGAACTGGGCCAATACGAGATCGAACATGGCGGCCGTTTCATTGCTATCACTTCAAAATCTCAACGCCATTTTCCTTGAAATCAACAACAGAAAAAAAGAAAATTGTCAACGTTCAGTTAAAGAAAAACAAATATTCCGTCTATACCATATGATAAATTAAAAATTGCCTATATAATAATTTGTAAAAAAAAGGAAATATGTTCCTATGTTTTATGTACAAAAGAAAATAATAGTCAACTTTCCATGCGAATGTGTCTACAAAAGCACTTTTTTTTATAAATAATGTAAATATTTTATGAGAAATAACATTGATAGTCAATTAATAAAATTTTCATTAATCAGGATATTCCCTATTGGCATTGTCACAGGTCCTCGGACAGCCGTATTAGCCTTCGGCCTCGGACCCATACGACTATCCTCGGACCTGTAACAATGCTAATAGGGAATATCCTGATTAATAACATTATAATATAACTAACTCAAATAGTGTCATGACGACATTCAGGAATAATCTAGCCTTTTGTGAAGTGAATTTAACGTTTAAAAACTGGAAAAACACGCTAAAAAGTGTTACGTTATCAATGGCGGATTGTTTAAGACTCTAGAAGACAAAAGTGAATTCAGGGGAAGAATAATGTTTATTGACCGATCCTTCTCGTCCATATCAGACACTGGGGGGGTAGCGAAATTATCCATGAACGCGATTATGACCGTTTAGACACGATTTGAGTAAGTTATATTGTTATTTCATTGTATAAATCGGACCACATACTGATTTTTGATTACAATGAACCCGGACTCCAAAATACGACAGTCAATATTAATTTTTTTTTGTAATTTTGGAATCAGAAACCAGGACTAGGAATTGTAATCCCTTCTCCACGAGATAAAAAAAAACGAGAATAAAAATAAGCATTTATTTTGCGATAACGTTAAAGGTTTCAAACGTAACCAGTTCCATAATTCACAGACGGGCAGAATTTTATATTTATATAACTCTCACTAATTGTTATAATTTTGCAGTCAATGAAATACTTAAAAGGGTTGTACACAATCTAAGAAACAAATTAGTTTACGCACAATTAAACCTTGAAGAAATTTTGTTTTTATTTAGTTGAAGACATTGGTCGGTTCAGAACTGCCCGTCGATGGACGATAACTATAAAAGTGAACACGATACTATGGCACCAAAGGAAAATCATCCCGTTAAAACAATAAGGCTACACATACCCCTGACTGGTTCACTTTGGTATTCTTTTTTTCTGAAGCCTTCACAATTAATCCTTAGTTGAAGCAAACGTGTAAATTTTATTCTCGTTTATATATTGTGGGATTACACTTTCTTGAAAATATGGTAGAGATTCTTCTACCGATTTTTGGGTGACGCCCGAAACGGGAATCGAACCCGCGTCCCAGAGTATGGCACCTATCGCCAGCACTAAATGCCGGCTGTCTTATCCATTCAGCCAAACGGTTGAAAGTGTAATCCCAAAATATATAAACGAGAATACTGTTACTCGTGTAAAATTTTAATTGAGGACAATGCAAAGAATGTGTTACCTTTCGGCGTCAACGCTTTTGGAGGTGGTAGCGGAGTAGATTGTTCATCTGAAAAATTAAATACTAAAACCATTTCAAAGGGATCAAATTAGTTGATTTCGAAAAAGAAGTTTAGGTTAATTGTCAGACAACGGTGTAAGGCGGGTTTGGTCGGAATTATCGGATTCTGGTGACGTATAAAATAAGGCATCAGCACGAAGCGAACCTTGTGAAGTAAACAGTCTTGTGGTTGCCCAAGATAAGGATAGACCATCCGCTTTCCAAAGGTGCTTGATCGTCAGAGGCGACAATTCCGTTGACCCCCTTTGTTGGGTTTAGGGGATAAGAATTGGCTCACAGCTCAAACGCAAGCTTGATTGTTTGAGTCGACTAACCTGTGGCAAATGTTTAGTGTTAATTTTTCTTCTTTTGGTATAGACAAATAATCTTATTATAAACTTTATAAGAGTTAAATTAATTAGCGTCTTTTAGAAAGTGGGTATAACAGTATCCTCGTTATTTTTGGGATTACAATTTCTTGAAAAAGGGCAGAAATTCGTCTACCGATTTTAGGTGACGCTCGAAACCGGAATCGAACCCCCGAGTCCCAGAGTGTGGCACCTATCACCAGCACTCAATGCCGAATGTCTTATCTATCCAGTCAACCGGCCTACACTTCCTTGAAAAATGATAGAAATTCTTCTACCGATTTTATTTGATTCCCGTTTCGGGCCTCACCCCAAAAACGGCAATTTTTCAAGAAAATTTAATCCCCAAAATACTGAGAACAAAATGTTTCAAAAGTATGGAATAATACACAAAGTATAGATACATTGTGTATATTTCTATGTTTTATAACATGTTTGATACTCCCAACAAATTATACTAAGTTTTGTTTGTCTTGTCCAGGGTTTTTATTTCGTGACCATCGGATCTATACTGCTATACCAGTGAACTTAGTGAGTTTTCTGAACTGTCGGTTCTTAGTTTCTAAAAGTAAGTCATCTTGACATATACCTTTGGTTGTAGCAATCTGTTTTTGCTGTTGAAATCTGTTTTTGCTGTATTGGGCACTTAGGTGCAACTTAAGTGAAATGTTTGCATTCTACCATTGACACCATTCAAAGCCTAACACTTACCAAACCTACAAATCATTGATAACTTCCTTTCCTTTCCATAACCCAATAATGCTTGACAGGTTTGTTTAAACCACATCCAGTTTGGTTTACACATCACGTTGCATGGGACAGAGCCCCAAGGAACCACTGTCCTTACGAATACACTTAACCATTCTTGCATCATTCCCTTAATGGCAGTTGACCAGAACGTAAAATCCAATGGTTCTCCTGTAAATAAAAAGCTTCTTTAATTGATTAAGTGACCTAATAAACTATTTTAAAAGAGTTAAGGTTTTCGTAAAAGGTCATTACCTTGGGTTATAGCTTAGTGAATGTGTAGTTTGTTTTTGTGTTGTTTTTATCCCCTTGGAATGAATTCGGGTGATATAGCGATAGCATCCGTCCGTCCGTACGTACGTCTGTCAGCTCAATTACCCGAGAACGCTTTGTCAATTCATTTTGAATTCACTATTCACAATAGTGTGTAGAGCTCATGGAAAGGAAACATGGGATTGCTTTTTAATTATATACGCCACTATTTCTAATTGCGGGGGGGGGGGGGGGGGGGTATTCAATCTTCTGGTGGCCCTGGTTTTAGCTAGGGGTGATAGCTTGCAATATTGTGAAATTTGATCGTGCACATTCTCTCAACTAAACTCACGAAAATCATACCTTATCTTAATTGGTTATGGTGTGTAATGTGATGACTGTTTATTGATCTTTCACATTTAAAGATTCCTTTCATACCATATTTGCACCTGGATATAAAAGGCCTAATTTCGATGGGCGTTTCCGAAAGTTAAAAATGTTCAGAGTTGCAGTGTTCCAAACTTTTCATGTAAATGCAGGATTTTAAGAAATTTGAGAAATGGCAAGTTTCGACCTTAACGAAAACTTCAAGACATCAAAAGTGATAGAATAATTATTAATAACTTCTTGGTTAACATTCGTCAAAGATTACCATCATTTATCCGAAATCCATTTATTTTGTACAACACAAAGCAGACAACCCTTAAGCTATTAAATACGACACTCATCGCTTGACATCATGGGACCTTACATGCAGTTCGTTTTGTTTCAACGTTTTTTTTTAGATACATATTTACTCAATTTACAATAACAAATCATCGCTAGGTGTACAGAAAGAAATTGGCATTTATCCTTTAAAGATCATAGACAAAGGATTACAGTTAATGTTATATTAAATCACATTGTGTTCCTTGTGTGCTAACTTGAAATTCAGCAATTTGTTTTCCCTTCCAACATAGCGGAAAATGAAGATTTAAATGGGCTGTTTTAACCAGAGCTTCAGATCTTTACTTGCTTATCTCCCTTGTTTTTATGAGTTTATGACGTCACAGAAGAACAGCATCTCTTGAACAGATCATTGACAGCATTACCATAATCATATATAGCGCAGTCGTAGAGCAACTTTATATATATATAAAGTCACTCTACACCTGTCGTATATGGCAATTATTGTGATTACATCCCTTCGGCCATTTCATATGCCTAAGTAACGAATTCAACATCGTAATGTGAGCTGCGTTTAGTAACAATAATAGTGCGATCAGGTGATAACGCACTCCGATGTGGACCCTATCTGTCCCCAAAGGGCCCCGCAATTTTCGCGTTGTGAGTCGATAAACTAAAAAATTAACCCACCATAAGCCTGTTTCTGTGATATTTTGACAATAACTATGTGATAATACTATAATAAAAACATTCTAATTCTGCCTACCGCTAAGGCTTTACGACGAATGCAGTTGCAGGATGATCAGGATATGTATATGGCCTGATTCTTCTATGCTAAACCACCAGCCCCGATAGCTCAGTCGGTAGAGCGTCCGCTTCAGGCCTGGGAGATCCGGGTTCAAGCCCGGGTCGAGTCAGACCAAAGACTTTAACAGTGGTAGCTGTTACTGCTTCGCTTGGCGCTCAGCAATAGGAGTTAGAGCAGCGACTGGTTGGCCCGGTGTCAGTATACTGTGACTGGGTGAGGGGGCTTGCTGGTTGTCTTCGGCAAGTCGTCTCGGTGAGACAGCACCTAAAACAGCGGTGGAAATCCGCCCTGTCACAAGGAGACAACGTCTTCATATAACCGAAATACTGTTGAGCAGGACGTAAAACCCCAATCACTCACTCACTCTATTCTAAACCCGTTCTTTCTCCAGATTTGTCGGAGTAAAATAGTAAAACGGTTCTTTTTTGCGGCACCTTTAAAATACAAACCTGATTTTTAATTATTCATTTTCAACTCCTGTCACCTTGTTCAAATCAGTGAAATTATTAGTTAGCCTACTTGTGGGTCGTTATATTTTTATTCATTTGTCAAACTTTAATTTCTCTCAGCAGAATTTAAAGAAATAGCAAGTCGGTTTGAGATTGGGATCGGCGGCAGGTTCCAATGGCTGCTTTTCAAGAGTTTTGCTGCCGACGTAACTTTGCGCATGGGTATCGATCGGAGGTCTGGGGTTTCCTCCGGAAAGAAATCCTATTTCCCTCATAGAGCTGAAATAGGCGTAAAACATCCATCGAGTCAAGTAAATTTTCAACTACGCTTGGTGGATGCCGAGCCAAAAGTACCCCCCCCCCCATCTCCGCCTAAAAAAAAACAAGAAATCAAACAAAACAAAAACATACAATTCGAGCAACATCGGGCATGTGATCGGTTGATGATTTACGCCGCACTCAAAATTATATTTCACGTATATGATGGAGTACCCCTGACAGCTCTAACACGTGCATGGTTCGAGAGAAAATCCACTTTTTTTCATCGGACAATAACTGTGTTTTACACTAGGACTCTAATTTACCGTTCATGTCTGTAAGGAATTCAAAAGACCTTTGAAACGAATAAATATATCTAAGTGAAAGGCCTACCTTAAGTATTAATTAGTTTTGATTTATTTATTTTGTCTACCATTTATCTGTTTATTTGCTACTCGAGAATTTAATTCAGACGCCAGCAACCACAAGCGAAGAAAACTGCATATACATTTTGCAAACTTTGTCAGAATTTTTTTTAGATTCTGTTAGTGTGGCTTGTGTTAAACCAAAGCCAATAATCCTAGTGGAATATGTCAGTGACGTAGGCCTAATAACTTAAACCTGGTTGAACGTACGTTAATGTATATAGTGACGATTGCGACAGAGCCGCAGAAAATTTAGATTTTGTTTTTTAGTCGTTAACCCACCTCACACTGAATACTCCCTGTCCATTAGTTCAAACCTGCTACGTGGAGGCCATGTATATTCCATATAACGTCGCCGTGCTGACCCATACAGGGCGAATGCCACATATGGCTTGTGACGTCATGCCTAGACACTTTGCAGTCAAGTCTGGTCGTGCCATACATATGAGAAAATAGCTTTCGGAGTTCATTTTCTGCTTTTTATGAAAGTTTGAGAAAGAAGGGTAGAATATCGTACAAGTGAGGTCTTCGGTGGGATAAATTCGTTACAGGGTTTGTTCGAGAGGGGGGGGGGGGGGGGGGTACGGAAATATATGGGGTCAGTAAACAGTATATTGAGCTCGGCTAACGCCTCGCCCAATATACGTTTACTGACTCCATATATATCCGTATACCCCCTCGAACAACCCCTGTAACTAATAATACCGCACATGAAGCCTGCTCTTCTGTGGCGTCACAGACAAGTAAATAAGGGGAGGTAAGTCATGCGTTGTAATTTTATTTATTTCAAAGAAAACCATGTTTAAAAAAACGAACCAGACTTTTTACCTATCACAAGTGCCAATCCCTTTCTATAAATGAAGTGCCTATTATGGCTATTTTAATCCTTTGCATATGATCTTCAAATGAAATTTCCGTTACAAAAATCTACGCAATGTTCAAAGACGGATAATTATAAGCTTACCTGTTTTCCAGGTCAGTTTGTCCTCGCGCATATACATCAAAAGTGAAATGCACGATTGATTGTATCCGATGGAGTTCAGTCTACTGGAGATAAAGGTCTGAGTTTCCTGATCCCTGATAGCCACATTTCGCCCAGGGTAACAGCCATCTTTCCAGGACATTAAATAGTAGCATACTTTGTGCAGTTTCCCTAAAAATAAACCCTGGTTTTTTGGACATACTGCCGCAGGTTCTGCCAAGAAACAAATAACACCATTGATTAATTAGTGTGACCCTCTTTACGCTACAACGTGTATCTGGGGTTTTCCCTCGTCCTATTTTCTTATTTGATTGTTTCATTAAATGTATTGTGTTTCATATAAAAGTCTACAGATCCTTCTCAAAAAGTATTAGTAGCTGTGAAATATTTATCTCACATCGCACAACTGCAGTGTTGACTAGAATGCCATTACGCCTAGACGTAAATATGCTCAGTTTCTATAACTATACAAATTTAGGTAACTGCGTGATGGTTGGGCTGTTCTAGAATTGTTGAGTCAATTGAAAGGCGCTTTGTTTGTAATTTGCTTGTCAGCTCTTAACTGTCCTGTGCATGCTACTTGAAATGCTATTTTAATGCGAATTTTGTGTTTATTTTGTGTTTACCATTCGGCCTGTTAACTTGTTGGAGATACAGACATTCATGTGATCTGTGGATTCTTCTTTCTGGGAAAATAGTTTTATCAGCTTGTTTCCAAGATTTTATTATGTGAAATTACCAGCAGCTTTCTAGGATTTTATTCTGTAAAGTTATATTTCGTGATCAAGCGGGGGCCTCTGTGGCTCAGTAGTTAGAGCGTTGGACGCTCAGTCCGAACAGCCTTCCAACAATGGGTCGCGGGTTCGAATCCCACTCAGTCCAAAAAATTGGAAAATTTTCTGACTGGGTTTTCACCCGAACGACCTATGTGGGATGGTTGCCAGTTACCAGCGGAAGGTCGTGGGTTTCCTCCGGGCATAGAGTCCGGTTTCCTCCCACAATAAAACTGGCAACGCCGCCATATAAGTGAAATATTCTTGTGCACGGCGTAAAACACCAAACAATCGTGATCAGGCAAAAAAAAAAAAATACCTGTGTTTCCGTCTTCCGACCGACTCAAAAGTTTTTAGGCGGCTGTTCAAAAAAAAAAAAAAGTCCGACGAACGCGTTTTATGTTTGTACTTGTAAGTTGTAGTATGGTCGGGAAATGGTTGAGAGCGTTTTCCCGGAGTCACGAGCAGGGCCAAGAGATCCGACAGGAAGTTTAACCCATTCCCGCACTTTATTGCGCGCTATTCAGATGTCTGTCTTCCGAGTTTTCCACGCGGCAACCCACATGGTTATCAGCAAAGATGGCGACAGCGATATATAGTGTTACAGTGGACAAATGCAAGCTTGAGGAAGGATCGAAAGTCATCCGAAGGTTTATGACTTAGAAAATGTCTTTGGTGTTTTGGACCGTCTCAAATGTCTGTCTGGCTTCCCTGAAGGTCATAATGAAGTCAATTGCTCCACGAGTGAACACTGGCCATGGATAGTGATGGAAGACTTGTCAACCAGTGTTTTGACAACTAGTTCTTTATTCGGGATGAAATATTTATCGATTCCTTTAAATTGCAAGGTGCCGGTACCAGCAGTTATTCAAGAATCAACCGGTATGGACGTTTTCCAAATGTTAATGTCAAACGCCAGAAAAAAGATACTGCCCCCCCCCCCCCCAAAAAAAAAAGGAAACAGTACCAGGTACGCCTAAAGTTTTCGGCTTTTAGTTTTACTAACACACGGTTGAACTTTTTATATAAATAGTCAACGGAAGGCCGTGGGTTTCCTCCGGGCATAGAGCCCGGTTTCCTTCCACAATAAAACTGGCAACGCCGCCATATAAGTGAAATAATCTTGAGCGCGGCGTAAAACACCAATCAATCAATCAATCACTTTATATAAATAGTTGCTATTTTGTTGTGTGTATCAGCTCAATTACTCGTCAAGACTTTTGTGTCTTATTTCTGATACTTATTTTTATATTTAATATTTATAAACCAACTGTGCGCTAGCTTGTAACAACAGCAACTTTCCTTGTTTTACTTCAAGTTCAATTTAAAACTCGCTTACTTCCTGCATGTTTATGTGTTTTTTTTTTCTTATCTTGTTTATTCGTATTTTTTATCTGTATTTTAAAAGGGGGTTGAGCTGCTGAAATACCAAATTGTGATTTGAAAATTTTAAAATTAAATCTAAAGAATTCTATCTTTTTGAAAATATCAAGCAAACTATTATCCGATTTTAGCAAACGATTTCACATTTAAGCAGCCCATGTCTCTTTAGGTTTGTCAAATTTCTATTGCCTGTTCGTTTAGTTCTGTTTTTACGTTCAATTTAGAATTTTTCCGACATAGAAACTGATGTGTTTGATTTCGTTAGTTCATGTACGTATATATACAGCGATGGTTTTTATATCGCATCACTCGTACTATCATTTTCAGATGCCTCACAATTCAATTTGAAACATCCAATTCCAATTTGTTCAGCTATGATGAGTAAAAACGAAAGAAGGCCAAATGTAATCCAATGCAGTCTAGTAGTCTTATCAGTCACATGGATGCCCGTTTTAATTTATGTATCAAACCAGTTATGAACAGTTCTCCATCCTTTTAGAAGTTGAAAGAAGACATACAAGGCCTTGGGGATTGTTTAAAAGCATACATCGAGTACCTAGAAAAACAAAACCATGAACAAACGAAACGACAGAAAATATTTTAGAATATGTGTATTAAGAACTAGCTATGGATTCTTCAACTGCCTCGAATCCGGAAGTGAAAAGGCGAATAGATTTGATAGTAAGAGGACAGACTGGTATCGGACCGGACGAGAGTGTTGAATAAAGGCAGACCATCAGGGACAAAATGCAAGAGGTTATAGAAGAGGCAACAGCAGCAGATGATAGAAGACACAATGTTTCTCATTTGGCAGAATGGATTTCTATAAGGGATCTGATGGATAAAACCATCGAGCGATGCGCCTAGATGTATTGGTTCCATCAAAAGCCCTTGTGAGGTTACAGTTTACTCCCAGAAATCCGTATTCACATGCTGCTTTGCCTTTTAATAGTCGATTTCAAGTCCAGCATAAAATCCAACGACGACAACTGAGAGCCAGTCATCCTGATAGTCATTATTGTGCTGCCCAACTTAAATATCTGAAACAGTTGGCTGTGGTCCTAGAAGATATGCCAATTTTAATGTTTGTGGATGATAAAACCAAAATAAAGTTTGGTGAACCAGGACACATCTTGTCAACGGGTGTCAGGGGAAAGGAGTCACTAGCACCCAGTTCAACAGTCGTTATTGCAGAGGACCACGACACTCACCACAAAGGGTCTTTCACACCATCTGTTTATTTAGATTGTGACATACCCAGTGATGAAAAATCATCTTTTTGTAGGGGCCAAGAGACTGTTTTCTTAAATGACAGTGTTTTGGAGAAACCCTGTCCTTTTCGCCATGCTGCAGCCATGCTTGAACTCATGAAAGACAAGCCAAATAAATCTGTTCTGCTGAAATTTAGCGATGGTGGTACAGATCAGAGAAACACGCTTGAATATTGCCAGGCTACAGACCGCTCTGTTAGAAATGTTTCCTGGCTTGCAAATTGATCAGCTCAGGAAAAGACCTCTGTCAAAATTAGATGTGTACCAACAATGGCTCAGTCAAAACTGTCGAATAAGACAATACTCCTTTCAAATTAGAAAGTGTAAGGATACTTCATGCTGCAGCCCTCCTCAAGTCCCTTGGGAGAAGTTGGACTGGCTACCTGATCCTGTTCTGGATGACACTAAACTCCACTTTTCTATTGATACAACCGAAGCTGACCGACCAACATTAAACAAAAGCAAGAAACCAAACAAAACCCCCACCAAAAAACAAGTGTCAAATGCCATGTCAACTTCAACTCGTGAACATAGTAATCCAATAAAGGCAGATACCCAATTGTGCACCGCTCAAAATGCTTGCTACACAGTTATGTGTGTTGACTGCAGAAAGCCAAGGTTGCTTTACTCTCGAAGCAAGTTGACAGAACGTCAAAATTTCCAAGCTGCTATGGCGATTTCGAATTATGAATATACATGTGGTTCTCCAGTATTTCCTCCAGGAACTGTAGGCGTAAAAGGGATTCCCATCAGACAAGACCTCAACTGTGAAGATACCATTGGAATGGTTTATTACAGTTCAAACATCGACAGGATTGATTTGTGCTGTTTATGTGCCGCTGAAGACTGTATGAAAAACACTGATTTGTTAAAATCCCATCCGCAGCAGTTGCCGTGAGAATGGAAAGGCAGGTATTTGCCAACGGCCTTATGGGTTAGGAAACAGTAGAGTGTAAAACAAAAGAAAAAAAAACTGTCAAACAAACAGAGGTCCATTCTTTCATTGTTTTTGGTGTAGGCTACTGCATCTTCATGTTTGTTATAAACCTTACCATAAGGGCTTGAACTCTGGGAAATTTGTTCTTGAAAGCTAATATTGAAAAAGTGTTGGCCTAAAGGCCCGTTCTCACTGTGCGATTTGTTGTACCGACTTGCAGTATGCAAATAAAATGGATGCTTTTGATTGGTTGACAAATCTTATTGACCAATTAAAAGCATGCATTTTAATCGCATCCTACAAGTCGGTACGACAAATCGCACAGTAAGAACACGCCTTAAGTGTCCTCTATATATATACCAAAATTGTCCATTTTCGTTTTTTTTTTCTTTATCAGTGAAGCATCTCTGATATTGTTTCATAAATCGCATTCTTTTCTGATAGGTATAGATCAGAAATTATGATTGTTAAAGAAACTAAATATGACAAATGGTGTGTTTTATACCCTTTTTTTCTAGGCCTGCAAGCGGAAACACAGGTGTTTTTTTTTTGGCCTCATCGGATTTATATACTTCTATACCAGTGGAATTTGTGAGTTCTTTATGTACAGTTGTCTATCACGGTACTGTCAGTTCTTCTTTTGTATCAGTAAGTCATTTCCATATATATTTCCTTTCCACTGTTTGTATAACGTTACTCTTTTTTAAAATATAAATTAAAATTTGTATATAAAATCTGCTGGTCTTTTTGTTACCTTTTCTTTTATTTTGTCTCCTAACAATGCTGTCTTTTTCAAATATATCGTTTTTGTCAAAATGCAACACTTAACTAATAAAACGGCTGAGAATACAACCGCAAACTGGACATGTTTTCTCTCTTGTTTAATATAAAGACATTGTATCACCTAGTTGAATTCCCTTTCTATGGTGGGTATTAATCAAGCCAACATGGACAATGTTCTAAGTCATGAACACAGTTTTTTTATGGGTTGCAACTCCTGGATTTTATTGTACACAACATTTCGATGTAGAAACTAACATTCACTTGATAACGATGTTAGTTTCTACATCGAAACGTTGTGTACAATAAAATCCAGGAGCAACCCATAAAAAACTGTGTTCATTTCTTTAATATCGTGATCAACCCCTAAATGCCACTTAAAGAGAATGTTCTAAGTCCTAAAAATACCAACAAGGTATGTCAGGCTGTAGCTAGATATATTATAAATACACATAGATTTTAGTACAATTGTATATTTTTATGAGTGTATATACATTGTATTTACGACAGTTTAATGCTCGAGTGACCCCTGGCTAACAAATATCGACCTTTCTGTCTCTCACCACTGTATATTTGCTTATCTGCCAATCGTATACGGGTGTAAGCTCAATTGTATTGCATGTTTTTACATCTTAAGAGGTTAAGCAGATCTCAAACGTACTAACATATACTCCTGTACAGTGACATTCAATATATTGTGTTCAAACATCACAGTTTTCTTAATCGCTCAAGGTAAAAATTACTCACTAGTTTGGCGTACATCATTCATACGAATGGACGCGCCAATCAGCTAAAACAACCAACCAACCTTTCTATGGTACCTTGCGAATCAAAATCAATTTAATTTAGATATACCTGTTGATTTTTTGATCCATATTTATTTTGGTTTATGGCAGAACGACGATTCACTTAACATGATTACAATAAAATGGAATTGTAGTAGCATGAACCAAAACAATAGACTCATCTCTCATCTATCCTCTTAAATTCCCTTTTTGGTAATTTAGTTCCGAAGCAATGAAATAATAAGAAATTTTTCTGTATTTCACGCTTATTATCGCAAAAAGCTGGGGTTTACTTTAAAGTGGCATGAGCTGCCAAAATTAACACTTGTTTCATAATTTCCGATCGTCACGACAGTATGAGGCTTTGAAGGCCATCGAACAACTAAATGATTGGCGTTGGAATGAGGAAAATCCATACAGTATGTGGCCTAAACGGACCGAAAATGTGTTCGAAATGTAAACAAAATTTAAATAACCGGGACGACCATTCATTCATTCTAGGCCAAAGTTAGTTCAAAACAATACTTTATCGTACATTTTCGAGACTAGAAGCAGTAAAAAACTTCTGAATTATACGTCTTGAGAAAAATAGCCAATAATTTCAAATATATCAAAATATAAACATTTTGGCAACTCATGCCACTTTAAGTACAAGTTCATTTCGTTTTTAAAGGCTTTAACTAAAACTTACTTACACCCTTAAGAATGTTTGGGACTTGTTCTTGTCTCATTGTCAGCATTTGAGTATATGTCTTGCTTGAATTTGAATTCAATAAAACTCAATAAGCCAAAACTATATGTACATGTATTACCTTTGGTGGCAATGCCAACAGCTGACTTGACGATCACCGGCACCAAAATAAGCAACGCCAGATAACAGTTTAACATGTCAAGGCAGGTGCTTATGGCAGATTTAGCGGTTCAAATTTAAGCAACGAAGTAAATGACTCGGAGGTTAAGTGTTTTGTCGTCCTTATTTGTCACACGTGTCTGGTTTACCCTTGGCAGTGAAAGATCACCGACCAGGTTAAGTTTAAGACGTTTTTATTATTTAACATTATCTGCTGGAGGGAATAATGCTCAGCTTTTGTGGTGTGGAAACATTATCGATCAACTTGTACTTTATGCCAAGATGTCATTGTGTCTCGGTTCAAGGAGGACACATTTTTTTTAGACCACCAAGTACTATGTACTTTTTTGCTCATTTGCATATTAAAATGGCCGCTGGGCCACCATTTTGTTTTTCTCCGTTTTGTCACTTTTGTCGTAAATCGAATTTTGTCGGTGGTCCGTCGTCCTGTGTCTGTAAACTTTTTTTGTGATCGCGATTCCAAGAGACCTACTGGTCGGATCTTCATCAAATTCCATAGACATGTTCCCCTTATGGTCCAGTTGTGCAACATCTATTTTTTTTTTGCTCATTTGCATATTAAAATGGCACGCTGGCGGCCATTTTGTGATTTTTACCTACATACATGTAGTTTGTGATCGCGGAATCTAGATAACCACCAGGCCGATCTTGATGAAATATTTTTGTGTTTGTTCCTCATATGGTCTAGTTGTGCAACACCATTTTTCCGGGCTCATTTTAATGGCCGCTAGGCGACCATTTTGTTTTTCTATTTTTTTTTCACTTTTCTTTCTTGTGATCGCAATTCCAAGAGAACTTGCTAGTCGGATCTTCTTTAAATTTCACACGCACGTTTCTCCTATGGTCTAGTTGTGCAAAAGTCATTTCTTTCGCTCATTTGCATATCAAAATGGCCGCTAAGCGACCATTCTGTTTTTCTTCTTTTTATCACTTTTCTCCTAAAGTAATGAGAGGATCTTCGTAAAACTTTGTACGCAGGTAATCCCTATGGCCTCGTTGCGTACTATGTACTTTTTTGCTCATTTGCATATTAAAATGGCCGCTGGGCAACCGTTTTGTTTTCTTTCTTTTGTCACTTTTGTCGTAAAGTAATGAAAGTTTAGGATTTTTGGTAAAAACAATTTAAGCGTGTTAACCCTATGGTCTCATTACGCACTATGCACTTTTTTGTTCATTTGTATATTCAAAATGGCGGCCACTGGCCATTTGCTTTTTTTCTTTTTATCAGTGAACTGATCTTGGCGACCACCATAGAACACTATCAGAAAGTGAAGCTGCTTGTCACTTTTCTCCTAAAGTAATAAGAGGATCTTCGTAAAACTTTGTACGCAGGTTAACCCTAAAAACAAGGGAGATCTTCTTCGAAATAAAACAACACCCAGTGTTGCCCGGGTAGTCGAGCTGGATCCGTATTGACGATGTAAAGCCTCGTCCACACTATCCAACATCATCAAACATGTGTTGACTCAACAACGGTCAACTTCATGTTGAGGCGTAAAGTTGCATCGTGTTGACTAGTGTGGACGGGTTTTTCAACAAGACCGAACACGACTCAACAACGTCGAACATTGTTGAGGAAGAATTCGCATGTCAATTCTTTTTCAACTTGTTCGATGAAGTTGACCAAATTCAGCCAATCAAAGAGTATATAGTAATCATGTGATTGTCTCCAAACACGTGACTGCAACAACATGGCGACGTACACAGCAAAAGAAAGGGTTTGGGTACATGGGAGATAGTTTCCCTTATAGAAGAATATAAAAAAAAACCTTGCTTATACAATACGTGTCTAAAGGAGTATAAAAGAAGGGACCGAAAGAAGGCCGCATTAGAAGCTATATCGATGGCGCCATTATGTAGATCAAACATGAAGATCAAAAACTTAAATAAAGTTTACATTGTAATTTCCAAATACCCTTACCTCGGCGATTTAACAAAAACCTATCCAAGCTTACTTTTCGCGTCTTTATCAAGGTCATCCTAACTTATTTAAAATTTCTGAATTGTTGTGCCAACCGTTGTTATATAGTAATTTGGTGAAATTTTTCTGATCTAAACATTTTGTTTCGGTAGAAAAATTAAAACAAGCTGATAAATTTCCGAGTTTGTTTGTCAAAAATCACTTGAGTGTATTTTGAAAAAGCTCGAAAATCCTAACTGTTCTATGGAACTATGCAGCTTTAATTTATATCTAGGATCTCTGTAATTCACCAAACTTTTCAAAGTAAATTTCTAACCATCTAGATTTAAAACCTGACAATCGCATTTGATCATCTGATAACCTGCAAATAACAGGATGGGAATAAGGCAGTAGATCATAGGATCTGTGCATGGCTCAGTTGACAAACCCTTAAACCTTTCAAACACGGGTCACACTGAGCTCCAAAAAGACATAAAAATCGCATGGCTAGGACGGGGGCCTCCAACCCTCCATGGCTCAGTAGGTAGAGCGTTGGACGCTCAATTAGAACAACGTTCCACCAGTGGATCGTAGGTTTAAATCTCACTCAGTCCCTAAAAATTGTTAAAATGTTCTGACTGTTTTTTTTTCGGGCATAGAGACCGATTTCCTCCTACAATAAACTTGGCAACGCCGAAATTTAAGTGAAACAATCTGAGTTCGGCGTAAAGCACCAATTTCAAACAATCAATCAATAATGGCTGGGAGAAAAAATATTTAATAAACGCAAGTGAGCTTGTTGCCAGGCATCAAAGTCGAGTAGACCCGGGTTTACTTTCCATTAAAACTGATACTATCCCCAGAAACGTAAAATAATCTTTAATTTGACAACTGACATAAAAAAAATCCGTCAACCGATGTCTTGCAGCTCAATTTACGAAACAACACTCAATTGATGCCAACTGCTTTTTCCGTGTGGTCATCGTTTTTACCATAGATTGAAGATTCAGAAGAAGAGCAAAAGTTCCCTCCAATTTCTGTAGAAAATACTCTCAACATGAGCGAACATCGTCCAACAAAGTTAACCGTTGTTGAGAAATGTTTTTAACAGTGTGGACGGGTCCTCAACAGCTCTCAACTTAAGTTGACCGGTGTTGATTCAACAAATGTTGGATGATGTTTGATAGTGTGGACGGGGCTTTACCCGCTGGTTTTCTTTCCACCTCTGCCGGAAGCTGGTCAGCCGCCATGACGCGACACACTGGGAATCTTTGCACCGCGCATCGCAATTCCTCCGCGTTCATGAAGTTAGTATATTCCTGGCTTTGTCCTCTTCGAAGCTGGCCGGAAATTCTCCGTAGATGACACAGGTCACGGTCTCCGGTAAAGGCTTGTGGAAGGCCGCCTCCAGTCGTACGGTCCCTCGATTGACGGGTAGACGGTTGTTCTCCGACGCTTGGTACGGTTCAGGGAAAAGCCGTACAAGGCGTAACCGCGCGCAAAGTCGAATAAGTTGATGATATTTCCAAAACCCTCTCCAGTCTTGTCCACCACGTCGTATAAGCTTAGATAAGCCGATGTACATAGAGACTGTTCATCCGCGTACTTCATTCGGAGGGGTTGTCCCGGCGTGGTTAACCCGTCCACATTCACCGATATACTGCCGAGATTGAAATGTTTGAAATTGAACGGATTCTTTTTTTAGTCTCCGGCCACGGCCTTGGACTCGAGGAAGCCCACGACTAAGCGGCTCGGATATTCCGAGGGCCAGATATTATCCCAACGAAACAAGACTTGACCCGAAGATAGGGTAGCCGTTTTCACTTCTGTACGTGTGTAGGGGTATTTCGCCGTCGTTGTTTCTAACAGCTCGCTTTGCGCCAAAATAACATCGGGGTTCACGCGAACTTTGCGTACTTTCAACGCGATTTCGTGGATGATCAATTTGTATGTCTTGTCGGCTTCCGCCGACATGACAACAAAAGACGAGGGGGCTCTGTACAGTTTCACGTATACGTCCACGTTGTTAAGGAGATATCGGGACTGCTGAAAAACATCCCGAGCATTTGTCCTTCCATTTCAAAGGGCACGCTTTCTTTGACACGATCGTGACGGTCGGCGAGACCCGCGTTCGACCCAGTTACCGAGTCAGGATTATCTATATCCATACCTCTGTCTTGTTCAAACATCTGGGATTCTAGCTGACTACTTTTGGTACCGTAGCCGTAAATTAAGATCGTCTGAGTGTAGGCTTTGTATGGAAAGTTATTGTCCTGTACCGTCAGCAGTTTCCCTTGCGCGGACACATCCACTTGAGAGAACATGGAATAGAGGAGATTGTTGACGGGTAGCCACTTTTTCATCTTCAGCGACGCTGGTTGCGTCTGCTCGTTTCACGCTGGCTTTCACGTATAACCTAGTCGATTTCAAATCCAGATAATCTACGCTTTGGCCCGGGATGATAAACTCTATAGGCGCTTCTTCGGACAGTTGCGAGATAGGTCTAACGTCGATGTGATATGTGCTGTTAACGGCGTTCGCGGAGGCAGGCCAGTCAAAAAGGGCCAGCTCCATGGGTTGGGCTTCACTCATTCTGAAAGATGCGAGGTAACTTCTTCACCCTCCGACGTTTCGGCGGTGTACTAACTGATAAGGTTTCACTAGGTCTTTTTATACTTTCTCTCGCCTTGATCTCCGATTTCGCTCGTTGTACCGCTTGTTCCGCCGGAGATACAACCTTTATACTGGTTTTCTTTGTCAACGTTTTGGCTTCTCTCTACAATAGGGTTCCAACGGGATGACGGTCGGGCCTCTGTTCGCTCGACCTAACGGCGTGCCCTTTTCACCGTTTTCGTATATATGAAGAGGTATATTACCCTTCGCCGTGTTGCGATAAAATCGCACCCACTTGTCAACGTTGCTCATGTATAAAATGTAGCGTTAGCGACAAAGGCTGCGTTAGAAATGATGCTGGGGAGCCTTGCTCGTCCATTATATATATTTCTACGGTGTCCACTTCAGTAAGCACGAGAGGATGATAGTACGGATACGAGTAAACTTCAGTTAGTTGTTTCCTAACTACACCCGAGGTAACTACACCCGAGGCATCTACAGAGCGCAATGGGGGGGGGGGGGGGGGGGGGATGTATCTCCTACCAAGGAATGCGCGCAGATATTAGAGCAGATGCGTACTAGACATAACTGAGATACCCCCCGCTCTGCAAGAAAAGTCGGCCTATCTGAGAATTGTAGCATCAAAACAATAATATAATGGTCAGTGATAAGTGATGAGAAAACCAACAATGAAATTGAAAATGCAAAAACACAGAATATGATGATAATTCTGCTGGCAAGTAAGCAAGGAGAACAAGCTTTGAGATGCAGATATGACTTTACACGAACAGATGATGACAGCAGCAGACTGCATCAAAATTGCAGGAACTGGCACCAACCAAGGTCAACATCTATCAACAACATGAAAAAATTAATAACATTCAAGAGAGTGTAAGGGGGTATTAGTGTTAAGACAGTGAGTTGGATGGGTGGATTATATATTAGTCAAACATGAATGGCAGAATTACCAAGGTTACATATTTGGCCTACCTGTTAGTGAAAGAGGTTTGTCCAAGGAATGGCAGCTGATATAAGGGAATGGTCACTATAATATGTGGGGAGGGTGTCTAAACTCAGATCTTCAACGGGGAGGGCGAGAAACATGATAACCCTGTCTTCATATGGAATGAGACCCATTGGAGGAGTATTTTGGACAAAACTGTGTCTATGGACGGACGGACGGACAGAGGGAACAACGATTGGACGGATGTATGAGCGTACATACACACTTCATGGCAGTAGAAGGGGGGGGGGGGGAAGGTAGGGAGGAGGGAGGGGCGATAACACGATAACCCTGTCTTCATATGGAATGAGACCCCAAAAATGGCAAAGTCCTATAAGTAAAAAACGTCATAAAAAAGTGAAAAAAGGAAATATCATCCTGTAAGTTGGGCATGCACATCTACATACCATTGGTAACATATTTGTGAAATTTCATTGAAATCAAAGCAAAATCTTAGGAGGAGTAGTCCGGACAAAATTGTGTCAACAGACTGGAAAGCCGGCTGTTTCTTGAGAGTGATTTCCACGAGGGCCACAACCCAGGATGATGTGTCGAAGCGAAGAGTCTTGTTCAGTTTGACCTCGAAATGATAGGGTTTATTTCCCGGATACAAGTCCGTAGAATCTGTGCTCGTCAAGGTCACGAAGTTGTCCATTCGATGACTTCCGTTAGAATGACGCGTCATACGAGGGTAGGCTTTTATAATAGTTCCAAATCTCGCGCTGTACTGCTCGTGGTGGTCGTTTACATACGTCGAAGGTAAACGCGATTCGTCGACACGTGCGCGTTTCCCCATCTTCGAACATTGCTTCTACCACGGCTTTGTATGCATCTAGACTATCGATCGTCTCCAACCACGTTTCCGTCAAAGACACGATGAATCGCAGTATCTATTAGTCTCCGTTTATTTTTGAGTTTGGTCCACTGGAAATAGTTCAAAGACAAGCCTTTGATCGTTGCGCGGTCGTTAAGGAAATAGCGTAAATCTACCCTGAGACTGTTTTGGTATAAACATACGCTGGCCCTCAGTCGATCGTCTATTTTGATTTGTCGCATCGACGTGCATAACGTACGATTGGGTATGACGGTTATGGAAGACTCCGACGTATCGACCGAGCAATTGACGGCTAGGACGATCAACGCTGTCAGCGATATGACGAAGAGTGCTACGATAGAAACCGATATTGCTTTTAGCTTCGTGCTTCGGTCCATGAGGCTCGAATGACGGATTGCAACTGATTGATTTATGCTGGTCGCTGATTTATATAAGTCTCTGGCGCGTGAAAATATGATTCCGATGATTTCCTCAACAAGTCGGGAAATTCGGTGGTGGTGATTTAGAATGAAAATCCATTCATCGGTTTCGCCGATAACGGTTTCTTTTTACCGTTTTCTTCAGGAACACTCTGACAGCGCTGTCTACACGTGTGCGACATACCGGACATTTGAGATCGTCCTGGCGGTCCAACAGCTTATATAGACATAAGCGGCATGTGCACACATGATGACAAGGGCGTAATAGTACTTCGCATATTTCGTTTCTGCAAACGTCACAGGCGCCTATATAGTCTTTTCGCATGCGTCCTATCGCACTACCCATGAGAGCGGTAACTAAACAGAAACCTTGACAGGTATTCTTATATAGCGATGAAAACAAATACATGATACAAAGTTATACATTGTTTATTAAAACTAAAGTTACACATGATATGGTTATTGATCCCGCTCATTGGATGAGGTCAGATAGTTCATATATAGTTCGGTTAATGCGGGGTTTTGACGTCTCATCGGTGTTTCATCCAGGTACTGGACAATTTCCTCCTCGGGTCGTCCAAATTCAGTAGTAGCTCGATGTTTGAATGCGTCGAGGAGTTTCATTTCGTTAAAATCTTCGAAGACCATATCGATGAGGCGTCGACTTTCGACCGAGTCCAAAGATGAGAAGCAGGTGTGTTGTAGTTGGGTGGGATTCCCAATTTGGCAGGCGTGACATTCCAGTTCGCGGAGTCGACGAACAGCCTGAGCTATCATATCGTCGCACAGCGACCACCATAACCCGTCAAAACGTCGAACCACATCTTCCGCTAAAGCGGGTTTTGATGGAGGCGTGGTTGGTGACTGGAGCGGTGTATAAACACTTTCGATGTCCGGCATCATAACAGCGAGCTTTTCCCACGTTTCAATGCGCATCGAGACGCTTTTCGATGTAAGATAGCGCGGGCCGTCTTGCTTGTACTGAATCCAATGTTTGAGGTGGACGTATACAGACCCTTCGTACTCCGTACAATTGAGGTGGATATCGTCGCATATGGGTGTAGCTACGGAAGGTTTGACGTGTCCTACTTGGTCTTTTAAACTAGACCAACCCTCTCTGGTCAGCTTTACTTCGGGATAAGGCTTGTAGCTTCTAGAAATCTTCACGATGTCATCGCTTACGGTCACCCGTAGAGTTGATGTAATGTCGAAGACTGTGGCCTTCTTTCTCCCTCTTTTCGTCGGGGTTGGAGCGGTAATACCGTTAGCACGCTTAGACATCTTAGACAAACGATGTAGACGACTCAGTGTTGGAAATCGAGATGAATAGTTTACTGATTGGGCCACCTTATATACGCTCGGACAATTGCAGTTGCAACACATATCAGCGTCAGCGTTTTTGGAATGATTTGATTGGCTGAGATTAGGTTTGATCAGCTTCCTTCGCGATGTTGTCTCATACGCTTGAAACTGTATCAGTCATACCGCTAGCGGGCGTAATGTTCGAGTATTTTTATCCGAGAAATGTCCTCCACAAACTGTCTTCTCCGTATTCTGCGAATCGATTTTGTGTTTATTGATTACGTGTCGCTTCATGTCGTGTCGACGGCTACAAGTCTTGTTACAAACGTGGCCATCGCTCTATAGAATTATACATACAGTTATACAACACAGTCCGAGTATTAGTGGAAAGTATTTCCAGAAGGAAAGTTTTCGTCTCTTTTCCTGATTTGTCCAAGGGTGATATTCTTTAATCTCACGTGCAATATCCTCGGGTAAAAGAAGACACACTTCATCTGTGAAAAAATATAAAACAAACAGGCGACTTTCGTTCACGACCCCGTCATCGAACATTTCATTCACAACAGTTTTATAACTTTCTAAAGTGCGTATGCTGTTGAGCATCTTATCCAACTCAGTTCTATTCATTACGGTATTTTTTAAATTAGGAGCGAGATGTTGGTCCATGAAAGGTGCCATTGCGAATGATGAATGCGGTGTTATAGCGATATATAAGTACGAATCGAATCTTAATCAAATGTGTAGCGAAGCGTATGACGTCATAGGTGGCGCTGAACTCTCATTTTGTATTCTACTGATGGCGGCTTGAACTCTGAAGATATTGATGGTTTTTCGGTACGAGAGAGTGATTTAGACACTTCAGTTTGGCTATATAATTACCATAATTCTATATTGTACCTACCTATAATATAATACAGTAAACTATAATTTACCATACTTACTACAGTTTGACTATAAACTTACTGTGTTGTAATTTACTAGAGTAGACTACAGTTATCCCAGTTTACTACAGTTTTACTATAAAGGATCTATCATATACTATAGTCAATTATAGACTGACTACAAAAGTCTACAATACACTATAGTAAACAATAGTGTACCAAAGTATATTATAGTAAGCTACAGTTTACCTCAGTTTTACTATACAAGATCTATGGTATACTATAGTAACAGGCAATGTACTACAGTGTATAGTCAACTAAAGTTTCCTATAGAATTACTACAAAAGTCTATAATACACTACAGTATTCTATAGTATACTATAGTAAACTATAGTTTACCATACTTTACCTCAGTTTTACTATAGTAAACTATGGTAAATTATGGTACATTTTCATTAGGGTTGGCTATTTCCGACTCTGAATCGGATGATGATGACATTCCTTTGGGTCAGCTTTGGCGCAGATCGTCTACGGAGACGCTAAATGAAAGCCCTGTTACAAGTGTAAACTCTATCGACACAACAACAACGCCCACTCCGAAGAAATGGAAACAGACGTTTACCGCTGTCCAAGTTGATGACTTTGTACAGCCTACTGGACCGGTAAATATTCTTCCCCCAGATAAGAATGAACTAGATTTCCTAAATCTGTTATTTCCCGACGATCTGTACGGCCATTTAGCAACACAGACAAATCTGTATGGAAGTCAATGTACAACTGTCAAACCGGACCCGAAATGGAAGGAAGTTTCGAAAAGCGAAATCAAAGTCGTCATCGGATTGCATGTTGTTATGTCTGTAGTTCAGATACCTGAATACAGACAGTACTGGAGTGGTGATAGCTTATTTCAAATCCCATCCATCCCTACTATCATGACCAGGGATCGTTTTGATAAGATTAATCGGTACTTCCACTGTAATGACTCCACAGCAAATCCTCCTAATGGCAGTCCTGGGCATGACAAAATTCACCATGTGAGACCTATATTTGATTGTGTTCAAGATAGACTCATTTCCAATTACAGACCACACCAAACTGTCAGCGTAGATGAAGCCATGATACCATTTCGCGGTCGTGTAGGTTACCGGCAATACTTGCCAGCAACGCCATGTAAATTCGGGGTGAAAGTATGGGAATTAGCTGACAGTACAAATGGATATACTTACCAAATGCAGGTATATACTGGGAAGAAAGACACAGGGCGAGAGGTTGGCTTGGCACATCGTGTTGTGTGGGATTTGACGAGAGTTTTGTCGGGAAAAAACTTCCACATTTATATGGACAATTTCTTCACTAGTCCCAAATTATTTCAAGATCTTTTGGAGGATAAATTGTATGCAGCAGGTACTTGTCGGATAAATCGAAAGGGTTGGCCTGAGGGTTTGTACAAAGGATGTGTGAAAAAAAGCAAGGGTGAAACGAAATCATACCAAATGGGTAATCTTGTGGCTACGTCATGGTATGACAACCGACAGGTAAATTTATTTTCCACCAATTCAAATCCAGAGGTCATCGTTCAAATCAAGCGAAAACAGAAAGACGGAACACGTGCTGATGTCCCTGCTCCAGAAGTGGTTGCCAAATATGGAGAACACATGAATGGCATTGGTCACGGTGACCAGCTCAGAATGCAATATCCAACCTTTCGAAGATCCAAGAAATTTTGGAAGTATATGTTTTGGTTTTTGTTTGATACTGCCTTGGCGTCTGCTTTTATCTTGATGAAGGAATCTCCAAACCATTCACAAACCCGCAAGACCGGACGTCAGAAAAAACGTGGACAGTTGGACTTTCGCCAAAAGTTAGCCAAGCAGTTGATTGGAGGGTATCGACAAAAACGAAAATATGAACTTTCCATCAATGACACAAGAGGAAGATCTCACTGGCCTTCATCAATGCTCAAATCTCGTCGCTGCTGTTTTTGTAAATCTAAGAATATCCGCAGAGAGTCCAAGTACGGTTGTAAAATCTGCAACATAAATCTTTGTGTGGAATGCTTTGAGCCTTACCATAACAGTGGCAGGGTGGTCATGGAGGAGTTACTGGTTCCAGAAATGTTTTGTAACTATGTAAATAATGGCAGTTGAAGTTATTTCTTTGAATCTCCTATTCCAAATGTCCTTTTTAGGACAACATTCCAAATGTCCTTTTTAGGACAACATTCCAAATGTCCTTTTTAGGACAACATTCCAAATGTCCTTTTTAGGACAACATTCCAAATGCCCTTTTCAGGGCAAACAATTGTATGAAAAAGTATTTTTCATTTGCACAAATTCAAAACCCAACATAAGGCCCCTCATTTCCCCCTTTCAACTGACAGAAGCACTTACCACACAATAAAAGTGAAGAACAAATTTATAAAAAAAATTAATTTGTGTTAAAGTTTCAATGTATATCAGGTTTATAAAAAATGAAATTTCAAAAGAGCACTTGAATTGGAAAAATACACAAAAAAAATTTGGGCTTAAGATTTTTGAAATTTCTTAGATATATATAGAACTCATTAATACATCTAGCAGAATAATTCTGCCACATAATAAAAAAGCTATCTTTATTATGAATGTTCATTGTAAAACTAAAACTATTTATATTTTTCTTTATTTATAAAAAATATTTTGACAGTTTTGTGGGCAGGTCCTGTCATCTGTAAAACAGCCAATGGTTGGGTCGGATTTGAACACGTGATCAAAACTGGGTCACCGCCATCCAATCAATGGGCTGACCGTCGATCGTCCTCCATTTTCTCGCTTCGAAGGCGCTATAGGTACAGAAAATTGGTTGGTTATATTAGCTAATTGAGTGGACATTACTAAAGCAATAAACAACACATGGCGATTCTCAAAATGAACAGAAATTGCCGTTTCTTATAATATATTTCTTACTAGAAATACTGATGGCTACATGTAACAAGAAGCGATCGTTGCCGGTACGAAATCCCGCTTTGTAGTTAGTACAGATTTTTTAGATTTTAGTCAAAACTACATTTTATCCAGCGGTTGAATTTATTTCACAAATATTAGGGTGAGCTAAAAAGCCATTTATGTGCTTTTGGCTTACGTGGAGAAAATAAGATTTAAGCCATTTACATGTGAACGAATCTGATACACAATGTACAAAACGCTCTATCTTTTTGTTTTAGACGAGAAATAAATTCTCCTAAATTTGACCAGATAAATATTTATTTTGTTAAAACTACATTATTTGACAGCCTAATTACCAAGGATTTTAAAAATCCCCACTTTTTTTTTACCAAATCTAGCTATTGCCGACGTAGTTGGAGATCTCCAAACTATGTGGTCAAAGTTTATGATGATGGGTGACCAACAGAGTTGGAGGACCTGCCATATTGAAACATGTCGATTTACCGAAACAAAACTATTTCGCTAAATTTCTCCTAATTTTAAACAATGCAACCGGCTCAAACTTTACACACATTCAATTCGATCTTTTAGTTCGCTTTTTCACCGAAAAAAAAGCGTTCAAACACTCACATTTATGTTGTATCATCGTTGTTTTCCCAAGGACAGCCCGAATCTCCCGCTCGCCTCCTCGTTTACCTCAAGTTAACTTGGGCAATGTACGACCTATGAGAGCCGCGCTTTCGTATTTTCTTGATAAACATACGAGTTCGAGTGAAGTGTTATTTCCAATGCATACAACAACATACGAAAGCGCGGCTCTCATAGGTCGTACATTGCCCAAGTTAACTTGAAGTAAACGAGGAGAAGAGCGGGAGATTCAGGCTGTCCTTGGTAAAACGACGATGATACAACACAAATGTGAGTGTTTGAACGCTTTTTTTCGGTGAAAAAGCGAACTAAAAGATCGAATTGAATGTGTGTAAAGTTTGAGCCGGTTGCATTGTTTAAAATTAGGAGAAATTTAGCGAAATAGTTTTGTTTCGGTAAATCGACATGTTTCAATATGGCAGGTCCTCCAACTCTGTTGGTCACCCATCATCATAAACTTTGACCACATAGTTTGGAGATCTCCAACTATTGCCGACGCTGAGGGCATATATCTAAAGCGATGTCGTTCTCATTGTGATTAGGCCTGCCGACCGCTCGGCATGAGGGAGACAAGCCAGCCGTACAGCTGCAGGCAGCAAGCGGCTGAACGTTCCTAGGGGCGAATGGGTTAAAGGAAGTGAGAAAATATGCTTTAAGAAAGTCCAGAGTGCGCAAATCACAATTGATATGTCAAGTTTCCTAGCACTCCCACAGACCGCAGGCGTAGATCGATTTAGTTGTGATTTATGTTTCTTTCTCCCCCTGAGGTATTATGTTTAAGTTTCTATGCTAGAAATTTTAGTTGCTTTTCGACCAATCTACCTTCAGCTGGAAGATGGTTATAGAACAGGAGTGACCAACTGAAAAACTGACACTACTCAATTGTATTTCATACCGAAATACAAGTGTACAAACAAACGGAAATCAGTTTTCCAATTTGAACCAACAACAACGATGTCATTTGACAGTAGCGTCCGGGCGAACGGGATGATCAAGAAGTTTTAATTACAAACTTAAAATGAAAATATTCCGGAAAATGTATTCCGCACGTTCTCATACCCCCATCTAGAGGATCTAAAGCAAAACTAGCCGAATTCGAAAAAATCACTGTGGGACTTTATGAACCAAGTGTGAAAATCTGCCTATTCAGAACAACAAAAGACAAGACACTGCCTTGGTTAAAGGCCATGTTCATATGTTTCAGGTAGAATTATATTATGTCGTCACGTTAAGGGAAACAATGGCTATTTTGGAGGTTTACAGATTGTTTGTGTGGGAGATTTTTTTCAACTTCCTCCCGTAGCCAATGACTTGTATCAAGATCCTGGTAATCTTGTATTCCTTTCACCTGTGTTCAAAACCTGTGTAACACAAAAAGTAACTTTAACACAAGTCCTTAGGCAAGAAGAACTATCCCTCATTAAAGCTGTTAATGAGCTGGAGAAAGGTTGTCCTACTGAAGCCACATATGACTATATGGCTCCATTACAAAGACCCATCAAGCTGTCAATAGACAATGACAAACCAAAGGTCTATTTATATGCCACCAACTTTCAAGTTGAGTGTCACAATGCAGAAGCACTACAAAAAATGCCTGGGCAGCTCCAAAGCTTCCAGTCAACAGATTCTGGTAAAATCAAACTTCTCTCTTAAATAGGTGTAAAACGCATGTTACAGTATAAAAACACCAATCCTGTAGTCCTGCTTAGAAATTTGTCTTCTGATTTGTCAAATGGAACAATGGGGAATGTTATCAAATTAGAACCAGATGGTCTAACTGTTAAATTCCAGAATAAGATAATACAGTTACAGAAGTACAGTTTCACTGTTTACAGCCCCGTGGATCGTAAAGTGCTTGCTGTGAGACATTAGTTCCCGATTATACTATCCTTTGCTTTAACGGTGCATAAAGCACAAGGTTCATCCATCAGAAATTTGGTTGTAGATTGTCGGAATATGTTCCAAGCTGGGCAACTTGGGGTGACCATTGGGGGAGCAATGGATTCATCAGGTTTACAGGTCCTTAACTATGCCCGGTCAGCCTGTAAAAAACACAGAAGAGAGACATGAATTTGATGAATCTGTGGGATTGCAAGCTGCCCCCGACTTGTCATGCTGTAGAGTGGTACCCACATTTATTTTTCAAATGAATACTATTAATACTTTTATATGGTTATAATTGGTCGAATACCTGCTTCCCCTTAAAAAAAGACAACACAAATACTATCGTGATCAAATATTTAAAAAGCTATTTTATTTCAGAATTGTATTGAGAAGGATTGTGGAGCGGAGTTTCCATCTTTGTCAGTAGAAGGCCAGTTTTCTGAAACTTCAAATTTTAACGTAAAAGAACTGGAAGATGTAGAAGAGATGGAGAAAAGCGTGAATAAGGTTGGTTAACTGATATATTGGTACATCTGTTAGTATCTCAAAGAAGCAATGAAGTAGTAAAATGAAATCTAATTTAAAGCACTGTATCATCAAAATATAATGTTTGTAATAAAACAAACGATTATGTTAAAAATAAATTCCTTTTATGAATTTCAGATACAAGAATTCCCAAATCACATGGAAGTGTCTCCTGAGCATTATAACAGACAGCCTACAGAATTTAATGTTCATCAAGCTCTTGAGACCCTGGATACCCTAACCACAAATGCACCACTAACCCAGCAGTTCAAAATGAACAACAGCGTACAAAGATAGACTGCGTTGTTGACTTTTTAAATTATCATTTCATTGAAATATCCAATATTAAAAATGAAACTGGTTTACTTGAAGAATCAAAGCTAAAAACATCAATAAATTTTTATACCAGTTTTCATAAATACATAAACTCAGATAAAGTCAAGAAAGAATGCCTATTCGCCGACAAAGAAGTCAATAACATAATTACTGGAAACTTGATAACAAAAGTGAGAAAACATGTAATATCCAAGACCATCTTTCCTCACAGCCCCATCCACACTTCAACCACAGAAACCGGTGTACCTCCGGGCAGAAGGCCTACCATTCCTGAAAAATTGGAAAATGCTATGTTTTCCAACGCCATGGAAGCTGCAGAGAGGGGCTTCGGACTAAGTAGGACTCAATTTATGATAAAGGCCTACCAAGTGTGCACCAAATTTAATATTACTAACAATTTTCGCGGTGGAGTTCCTGGTAAAGATTGGTTTGCCGGAGTTAAAAGGCGACACCCAGAACTAACCCTTCGCAAACCAGAACAGTTGACAACTTCAAGGGCGAGGTTAATGTACCCTACTGTCGTCCATCGCTACTTCGCCGATCTAGGGGCGGTATTATCATTTGTTGAACACAAACCGAAGTTAATTTGGAATATGGACGAAACTGGCTTTCAACTTCAACAATATCCTGTGAATGGAAGTACCAGCAACAGCAGAGAGAGTATCACAGTCGTAGCCTCCGTAAATGCAGCTGGTACCTCCATGCCACCTTTAATAATAAGAAAGGAAGACTTCCAAGTCCCTTCGGTCTTTATCAACTGACCAGCTCCACCTGGGACCGTATGGACTTACCAATCCAAGGCCTGGATAGAGGATGTTCTCGGAGAAGAGTGGTTTCAGAACATTTTTTTGGCTAACTGTGGCACAGAGAGACCACAAGTTCTTATTCTGGACAGCCATTCCTCTCATGAAACGCTGGGTCTTCTTGAAAAAGCGAAATTGGAGCAAATACACGTTTTAGCCCTTCCTCCACACACCAGCCATTTTTTACAGCATCTTGATCGAACAGTTTTCGGCCCCCTAAGTAAAAATTATAATAAAGTTTGCAGTTTATTTATGTCCTCATTTATGTCCTCTAGCCCAAATAACATTGTAAACAAATCATCATGGCCCCAAGTATTCAATCAAGCATGGCAAAGAGCTTGTACAGAACAAAATATCTCAAACGGTTTCAAATCCTGCGGAATACACCCATTTAACCCTTACGCCACATCACTTTCTGCCTTTGCACCTTCACACCCATTCGATGTGCCACAACCAACAAATCAGCAAAAAAATAGCAACAGTTCACTCACAAATCCAGGACACACCGAACCAGAACAACAGACTTCACAGACCATCAGTGTACTTCTACCTCATCCAGACACATACGAACATCCATCATCTTTGACCTACAGGCACATTCACCCAATGACATTCCACCAACACTGGCACATTCAACCATTACCACTCTAAGTTCAGACGCAGATATCTCATCAGGTGAACACATAAACTTAGAAACCTCTCTTTCGCCAACTGGAACACCAATTTGGAAAGTATTTTTGCTATCCCACAGGCAGATAGAAAGGCAACACACTCAAGAGCATTGAAAAGTCATAGGCTTCTCACTAGTGACGATATTTTGGCTGCCAAAAGGATGGCTTATCAAGAGAAACAGAAAAAAAATCGCTTAAAAAAAACAGAAAAAGATCTACAAAAATAACTACTGAACAATAAAAAGAAAACACAATTCTTTGTTAAAACTGTGTATAAAGTTTGTTTGTGAAGCATATATACGTGTAAAAAACAGTATATATATTCAATTATATTCGTGCTGCATAAATAGCAACAGAATCAGTTATATAGTCGTCTTAGCTTTTTTTATATCTCTGAACGGGGTAGGATAATGAAATGAGAACCAACTCGATTTTTAAAACATGAAGCAGCTCAATCAATGTTATAGTAGTTAGCAATCACTATACTGTAGAGCACTTTATGTATGGGTTTTGGGTTTTATATCGCAGTTCAGATTTTATATCACTTATACGATGGGGATTGCATTATCAATGAGGTTTGATTGTTTTGAGTACATCCCATTCAATATAATTTGGTCAATACTATAGGCGATGAACGCCATGCCTCAAAGCGGGGGCGGCTTCACTGACGGTTTATTTCAACCACCCCACTTTAAACATCTAAATCACGAAATAAGTTATCTGTTAAAAAGAGTTACCCAATACATCTATAGCTATTGCTGTCTGGATATTTCAGTATTACTTGTGCCCATTCGTTATGAAATATCTGATTTTTACTGTGTTTCTTATTTCAGAAACATGAAAAACATTATCGTGAGGCACGTGTTTGCTGTTGGAATGCACCACTACGGTGGCAAAGAACTTCAAGTGGGTGCTGGCTACAACGCACTTCACCAACCAGCGAACCCATATGACACAAATGCTATAGCAATTTACGATGATGGAATGAAAGTCGCTTACTTGAAGAAGTCAAGTGCAAAACTTCTGGTTCCTGTTTTCATCCACTGCTTGTCTCCTAATGAAAAATATTTCATAAAACCCAAGCATGCGTCCGAAATCCATAACAGACAATTGGGACCTATTCAAACCTGTTCCTTTGGATTTAAATGCCCAGATAATAGAGCACGATTTGCTCAAGACATGCTCTCAAAGCCGGACTTCATGTTACTGTCATTTAGCATCACAATTTTCCGACTGTAAAATAAAATAACACTGAACGCCCAGTGATAATTTATCGTATCTTTGTTTCTTTTTTTTCAAACATGACGCTATATTATGAAAAAAAGGTATTCTTCTCTGCAAAACTTTCTGAAACAAAGAATATCGGAGTACATTATTAAGGAAACATTTACCCAAATTAATTGTTTATCAAATGCGTTCGGTGATGCGGGTCAATACATGGCACGAGCTGCCAAAATTCGTACTTTTTTCATAAATACTCATTGTCACGACAGTAATAGGCATTGAACGTCATAAAAAAACTAATCGATCGGCGTTGGAATGAGAAAAATCTATACAAAATGTGGCTTTTCGAAGCAACAATTAAACAATATATAATTATTCGGAACAAACGTTTATTCATTCTAAGCCTTAGTTAGTTCAAAACATACTTTATCGTATATTTTAAAAAATACAAGCACTAAAAAGCTCCAGAAATGGCAAACGTTGAACATCTTCTTGACAATCAGAATTTAAGAAAAAAATCTTAATTTTGGCAGCTCATTTTCAGAGGCATCACTCTATGTCTAAAGTAGGTCACATGGCTAGTTCACGAAAAGTTACGGAAATACGCATTCGCGAGGGGAAAAAACGTCAACACACGCATTTTTCAGGAGCAGACATGCCTGTTTGGGGAAAAATGTTAGGTGTCCGGAATTACCCGACGCACTGTTAATGCCTCCGTAGCCTGTCAGAAATTACCAGACCAGTGTCCGAATTTACCCGCTCCTGATAAAGAGTTTGGTCAGCGTTTCTCATCGCATACCTCAATGCGCAGCAACGCTTGCGTATAAAAAGCAAAGAGAGTAGATTGACAAGAGTGGTCACTTCGTCCAATCAGCATTGCCGGCATGTTCTTCTGGCCCCCTAGCGGAAGGGTGTTCCGACTGTACACGATTAGACTGTAGAAGCGCCCCCTACAGAAAGAAGGTTCCTAATAAACGAATAGTGTTCAAATTCAACATGGAGCGGACGAAGTGACCACTCTTGTCAATCTATTCTCTTTGTAAAAAGTAAGATGATTTGAATCTCCTCTGTTCGGTGATATTCAGATTAGTTGAAATTCTCACGATCCGCGTTACAGATCAGTTAAAGAGGCCTATTAAGTGTCCGGAATTAGCCTCCTTTACCCTAATGATCTGATTGTAGCATGCTCTATGTCTGACGTCACTGCTAGGCTCTACGTGGATAATTTGTTTCGGAAAACGTCAACAATGTTTGCTTTAGTGATTGCTGTGTCGTAACAGCTGACAGAAGTGGTGTATGCTATTTGCGTTATAAAAGCAAACTGGCCTGTCAATTTGAGAAAAACTCTATTCTTGCTCAACTTTCTCCTGACAACGACAAGGTGCTCTTTAGCTGTCTTGTCTTTTTTCCTCTCTTTGCCTCCTCGATTGTTGTCGGTCATTTTGGGTCGAATTTTGTAACCCTGTATTTTGCAAAATCTAATAAATAAAAAAACTAAATAAATAACTCCTGGAACAGCTTTTTAAAACAGGTTAACAAAACGGGATGCCGGCATCAATTCAATACCATTTTATTGTACAAGTGAAAGGCAGTGTACATCAATTTAAAAAGCATAACAACATTTAAATTAACTAAGATAATACTGATACATATAAACTGTTGAATAATAGGAGGACTATGGAATTTTTGCAATTTTACCTTCAGCATCTCGATTTTTTGTTCAACAAAACAATATTTTTTAACATTCGTTAAAAATTTTGTCAAGGACCATATTTTGTGGCTCAATTCTATGTTATTTTATATTTAAATCGGGTTTATTTCATTCAAGACCCCAAAAAAATCATACCACATGCATCTGAAAAAATAATCCAAAACATTTTCATACCGGTACATCAATTTTTACAGCCAGCTTAGTGTTATTTTATATGCGTAACATGTCTTTTTTTATTTCATCCAAAAGATTTTTAAAAATGCATTACCTCTAAAATTTGGTTCAAGGCGTACGATTTTTCGTTTCAACCACTGAACAGTTTTTATCGTTCAACTGTTGAGCTGGTTTTCGTCCAATCGTTGAAGTGTTTTTCCGTAAAATGTTGACCTGATTTTCCCGTTAAATGTTGAACTACTTTTTAGTTGAGAGAAGAAAAAAAATGATTTCTCGCAGCACGTGACACTTAGTCGTGATCACACAAATCGGTGACGTCATAGTGTTGTTGTTGACACATCTCATTGATGTAGACGACCAACGGGTATCCTTCATCGAGACGATGCCTCCCCTGATTAACGATAATATTCAATTTCTGCTGTCGCTTCCTCGCTTTGCCTTAGAAGCCGACATGCAAAACTTTGACCGCCACCAGCGATTTTGTCTTAGTTTTCGTGCCCAATAGCATGTTCACCATGTACGGTGTCGCTTGTTTTTGTGGTCAGTTGAATTGACTGGCATATTGGCTTTGCATACTTTAGGTATATTGTTGCGTAATATGAAAATGAACTTTTCGTGATCATTTAAAGTACCAGAAAGTGGACGAATATCAATGGTTTGGGAAAATAATGGGGTACGTAAATTTTGATAATTTGGACATCCAATTATGAAATGATGTTCATCTTCTATGATACCTGGACAAAATGGACAAACACGTTCTGTTAAATGAATACGTAAATGACGCCCTTTTTCTATCATTAGATTATGATTACTTAACCTTAGTCTGCAGAAGGTTTTTGTTGATTTTGGATTGTCATGTAGTAGGTAGTTTTCTAAGTTCATACTATCTTTCACTTGTCGATATGTCCTTAAAGGTTAAATGCAAATATTTCATTGAAATCTGGAACGAGTTGCTCCTAAATTACCTTTATATACGTGACTGTTAGCCAGGCACAAGCTTTTGTCTCGTATTAGGCCATTTATGTATTTTTTTTCATTAAATAAATCAAGCCTGTAAATTCTTGAAATCCGAGAATCGAAATGAATACATGACTTATCTTCCCTTGATCTTTGACGTCACTATAGATTTGTTTCCGGTGCGCTTCCACTTCGTTACGTATGACTATGAGTACTAACGAGTTTTAAAATCAACGACTCTTTACACTTTCGTTCGGCGATGTCCTTCTGCGCTGCCCTAAACAAACTGCAGGAATACTTACCGGGTCGGACTCAGCTTCCCTCTTTTTCCGAAAGATGAAGAGTTCTGGAAAAATGGTTAGTGAAGATGAAGTGGGCGAATTTTATCCCAACTCAACATTCCACCGTCTGCTTCGCGTGATGCGTTATTGGCAGTTGGCTCATATATATACGGGCGTGGAAAATCGTCGTTGTCAGTTGATGAGGAGCAATTTTTGATCTCTACGGAGCTAATTTTTTTCGTAAAAACGTCACCATCATCCATGGTGAACAACATGAAACCGATAGACTCCTTGAATGAAAACAACTCTACTGACGTCACCAAAGATTGAAAATTCAGGGAAGATAACTCATGTATGGCTTTTAACATTGTTTGTGCGAGGCCCAAAATACCATGTTTTTTTGAGTTCAATAAAAAATTAAAAGTATCCGTAAAACTTCATTTTTCTGCTCCTAAGTTATTAACAGGAACCCTCTAAATCCTTTTTTTAACAATAAACCCATTACATTTAATCTTTAATGTATTTCCAGTTCCTCTAACGTCATCGTTATGTATAGTACGTTTGAACGAAAGAGTCAACATGTTTTTTTGTCGTGAATTTTGTAGATTCTACTTGTTTGGACAGTTGTGTCTCTGGCATTGGAGATTGTGTCCCAATTTTCTAGCTCTATAAATTTCTTTCTTGTTTGGGAGAGCCAACAACATGATTTATTGCTTTCACGTAATGCTTGGCATGCTTTAAATGCGTGCGATAGAAGTCGCCCTGGATCTGCAGGACACAATCTATCATAGTATTTGGTAGTATAGTTCACCACAGGAATAGGTTCAACACATAGATGTCATTATAAGTTATGAATTGAAACTTTAGCCCCGTCTACACTACATCCCTCAACTTTTGTTGACTCAACACGATTACAATTTAAGTTGAGGGACTGTCTACACTATATAAAACAAGAGAACTCAACAACGGTCATTTTCCTGTTTAAGTTCTGTAAATTCTGGGTATTTTTCCACAAGAGTATCAATAGGCCATTTGCCAGTTTTGTGCGCAACAATGAAATGATGTCGCTGCCTCAATATGACACCGGACAAGCCCAGTAGTCATCTTGTATTTTGCCATATTCGGTCAAAATTCCTTTTCATCCACGATTTTTTCACATTTCTAGATTCATTCGGACATAAACTCTCCGAATATAGGTGTTCATTTCTTGTATCTGTTGTAAAATGTCGAAAATTTCAAATTAAAAACAGACGGATCCTTTGTCCGGTCTACTTCTTGGGGCAGTAATTGTGACGTTGCTAAATTACGTCATTTGAAAGTAATTGGCAAATCACCTATTGCAGATGCTAGCATAGATATAGTCACGATCGTATATCTCGTTGTTTTGGGGGACAAGTTCGTAAAAGTAATAATTCTACTTTGAGATGTTGACTAATGATTTTTGGAAATGTATGCCACACTCAAGATTGTTTGCTTGTAGAGTTGTATGTCAGAACTGAGGAGGGAAAACAGCTCAATGCGACCAGGAGGAAATCTGCGACCCTCTGCTGGTTCCTTGCAACCATCCAATAAATGTTGTTTTCGAAAACTAGTTCTATATCAACCATCCTTCTAGGCTTTAGCTGTCTGATTAAAACTTCTATTCGCCGCCATATAAGTAAAATAATCTTGAGTGCGGCGTGAAACCCCAATCAATCAATCAATCTAGGCTTTAGTCCCACTGATTAATACCCCCAGCTGGACAAAACATACATGTTTTTGCTAAGCTTATTTCACAACTTTTTGAGCAGGGTAGCACGACAAGAAATACGACCTTGTATCCATGAGTTTTGTGTTCTGTTTTTATTTTCAAGTTTCATTACTGGTGAAAATATCTAGCGCAATTTATGGATCGAACTTTAAAAAAAGTGACGCACAAAACAATTATTTCTGGAGTAATGTGTCACCTCATATTCATTATTTTTACCAAACATAATTTTAACTAAAATGAGAAGTATTACTAGGACAGACACTACTTCATCCTCTAGCATATTTTTTTTTTTTTTCAAAGATAAAAAATAATTTAAATAACGCAATACAGCAAATACTTTCAGTTTGTCATCGAAAGAGAACAGCTCAAATAACGCCATTTTACTAGAAACTAACTTCCTCATGACTTCAAATTCAAAACCACTTTCCCTTCTTCTCTTTCTAGGAAAGAAAAGGTGGTTTTATCCAGATGTCGAATTGGCCATTCTTTTTTATCACACCGACATGTACTCACGGGGGATCCCCATCCGTGGTGCATCCCTTGTGATGGCCAATTCGACATCAAACATGTTCTTTTAGAGTGTGTGGAGTTTGCCATGGTGAGAAATCGCCTGTTTTTTCACTCTTCGTGAAACGAATATTGAAAGTTGTAACCTTAGTCAATGAAACACACTGCACAAGTCACAAACCACCTAAGCAAACAGCAATACGCATTGCCGCAGCACTTGTGAAGCAAGCCGGGTAGAGCAAAAGTTAGCGCTTGCGGAGCACGAAATAACGCGCGATTTTCTCTAAAACAAAGGCTCTTAAAACAAGGGCTGCTTTACTAAAATCATAGGAGTACGATTTCCAGGACTTAAAACATCCGAGTAAGGCAGGTACGCCACAGATTAGCATTAAAATTGGCCCTGAAACCACGATATTGGTGATATGTCCCACAAGGGATGTTTGTGTTTTTAGGCTAATCAAAAGTCAAATTCACGATTTCGTCATCAGAATTAGCCGCACACATGTGTCCCATCCTGTTTTACTTGCTTTGCCGGTCAGGAAGATACATCAGAATGTGTTTATTAGACTCTATAAGGAGACAGAAACAATCAGAGGTTTTGTTAAAATCGCTTAATGTGCCTCGCTATTGGCCTCTTCACACCCAAAAAGTGCATTTTTCTAAATTAAGCTTGTTCATTGTTAGAGTCATGCAACACGGACTATGGCGCAAACATAATTAAAAAGAAACATACATGCATCACCATGGTTACCGTCAACTAAAGACGACAGGAAACTGCATGGCATGAAACTACATTTAATAGATTGCATATATAATTTAATGGTTCATTTTTATTCTGTGTTAATTCCTTTCTCCGCTCTTCATTTCTTTTTTTTTCTCTAATTTTATTTTATTTTGCTCAAGAAAAAAAAGGAGGGGGGGGGGGGGCTTACCCTCTGGACACCCCCCTTGATCCGCCCATGTTTTAATGCTAATTAAACATCAAATCAACGATTTCTACATCAGAATCTGTTCAATAGGCTCTAGGGATACAGAAACAGTCAAACGTTTTATTAAAATCACCCATTGTGCCTCACTATTTGCGATGTGCTCTACAAGGGAGGTTGCTGTTGATTAAAGGCTAATTAAAGGTCAAATTCCCAATTACTGCATCAGAAATGTGTTTCTGTCAAATTTCACAAGAAATCGTGAGTTTGACCTTTGATTAGCTTTAAAACACCAACATCCCTTGTGGAGCACATCGCAAATAATAGCGAGGCACATACTGCGACTTTAATAAAACTTTTGATTGTTTCTAACTCCTCTTAGTCTAATGAACACATCCCGATTAAGAAATTGTGAATTTGACGTTTAATTAGCCTTCATTTCATTTTTTCATTCATTTCATTTATTCACCTTTAAAAATACATACAGATTGATGGAGACAGACATTAGCCTTAAAACACCAACATTCTTTGAGGGGCACATCGCCAATAGCGGGGTTTCAGGGCCAATTTTAATGCTAATCTGTGGCGTAACTGCCTTACTCGGATGTTTTATGTCCTGGAAATCGTACTCCTATGATTTTTATAAAGCAGTCCTTGTTTTAGGAGTTTTTGCTTTAAAGAAAGTGTTATTTGGTTCCCACAAGGGCCGTAAGTTTTGCTCTTGCCGGCTTGCTTCACAAGGGCTGTTCGCTTTGGTGGTTTGTGACTTGCGCAGTTGTGTTTGGGGACTGACTTCGACCAATTGAAAATTGAAACATTGACGAAGGTTACAATTTTCAATATTCGTTTCGTGTAGAGCGAAAAGGCAAAATGAAAATTGAAAAATGACCGTCATTTTTCAATTTTTGATTTGTGTGTTGAAAACATAGAAAACAAAAATTGAAAATTGAACGTCAAATTTCAATTTTCCTTTCTTCTTTTCAAAACATAGAAAATGAAAATGAAAAATTGAACTTAAAAATGGTCATTTCCAATTTTCATTTTGCAATGTCAAGAAATGAAAATTGAATTAACGAACGTTACACGGACCATTTACACTCTTTTTAACATGTTTCATAAATTTATTTCCGTCCTTTTGATTTTATTGTAATTTTGATGTAAATGGGCCTGTCTGATTAAAACTTCTTTTCGCCGCCATATAAGTGCAATAATCTTGAGTGCGGCGTAAAACTCCAATCAATCAATCAAATTCAAAACATAGAAATAACTACAACTGGCATAAACACGCTCTGGTCTTAACTTAAATTTTCATGAATTCCAAAAGATTAAACACTATTATGTACAACAAAAATATGCCCTAAACAACAAGGTGTCCCCGGAATACGGTCATAAAAACGTCCCATGCAGAAGTGGCAAAGAGCCCGGAGAGGGTCCAATAAATGTTAACAGATTTCTACTATATACTCCAAGGAAGAATAAACTTAGGGTAATTACAAATCATTTTTCATTGTTTTTTGTGGCCAAGGTAATAAGAAATACTCGGCGAACACACAGTATATAAAATGTGTCATTCGCTAGTTACGCAAGAATTGTTTTCCGCCATTATCGATCGAATCGAAGAAGTGACCGGGCCGGAAACATGGATATATTTGAAACTACTCTGTTTGAAAGTTACGAAAGCAGGCCACACAAAGGGACTTTTCACACTCGCCATAGCCTACTGTATGTTGGCTCTGACCACCCCGACTTCAACAATAGACACACCTCCCTTTCTTTCTTTCGTTTTACAGGCCACTGATGGGTCATTCGAGGACATACAGGCAACGTTCGTTTTCTTGAACATGTGGCGCGAAAGTCATCAATCAGCTGTTTCACAAGTGGTAGTTGGAATTCCAGCATAGTGCGCTTTTGGACACGCCCAGTTCAACCCAAATTCCCATGGTTCGGGCTCTTGAAAAAACAAATAAATGAGTTACAGTTGCATGTATCCACCAAAAACCAGAACAGATATGTCCACCACTTAATAGCTTTTCTCCCAAGTGGATACATAGAATGGCGACCGCTCCAGTTGCCTGACATACTCTTGTTTTGAATTAAATTTGCCACAATACACATGCGCTCCACAGTAAATTCTCAGCCCGAGATACGAAACGGTGACATTTTTCACAAATTAACCTAGCCATATTTGTTGGACAACACTTTTATTTGTATTTTTACTTATGGAAATGCAATCGGGACACCCAAACTGTCAATAAAGTATGTTATTTAATCCTGCAATGGCCTCATAATGGCTACAAGACCAAAGTTTGAACCGTCCTACAGAGCCAAATGGCACCGATCTGTGACTATACAACAGTGCCAGGATAGTCACCTAAAGGCGCGTTCACACTGTGCGATTTGTCGTATCGACTTGTAGGATGCGATTAAAATGGATGCTTTTGATTGGTTGTTAAATGTTATTCACCAATTAGAAGCATTTATTTTCATCGCATCCTACAAGTCGATACGACAAATCGCACAGTGTGAACGGGCCTTTAGGCTACGTTAAATACGGCACCGACATTAACCGGAAGTCAACAGAAAGCGCCAAGGCAAGTGTGATATGGGCTACGACAGCAATCTCAACATGACCCGGAACAACCAAATACACCATTTCTTTCAGTTGCTTTTGTGAAGACCGTTGATGTTACTTGAAAAGACTATTGTTAGACAGGTTACTCTTAGACAAGTTCAACACAACATTTCATTGCGGCTCCTACTCTTTAATTACATGGACTCCCGGTTACATACAGAACTAGCACTGAGTTCATATAGGGATCACTAGTATTTGTAATTACAGACATGACAGCTTTGACGCAGCAATCACTAAAACAAACACTGTTAACATTTTCCAAAACAAAGTATCCACGTAGTGCCTAGAAGTGACGTCAGAAATAGGTACATGCTTCATTACACTATCAGATTGCCAATGTCTCACAGATCACTTTAAAGGGGCATGAGCTGCCAAAATGTTGATATTTTGACGTTACAACAGAATGTTGAAATTTTTGGCTATTTTTCTCAAGACGTATAATACAGAAGCTATATAGTGCTTCTAGTCTCGAAAACCTACGATAAAGTATTGTTTTGAACTAACTTTGGCTTAGAATGAATGAATGGTCGTCCCGGTTATTTAAATTTTGTTTACTTTTCGAACACGTTTTCGGTTCGTATAGGCCACATACTGTATGGATTTTCCTCATTCCAACGCCAATCATTTAGTTTTTCGATAGTTTTTACTGTCGTGACGATCAGAAATTATGAAAAAAGTGTGAATTTTGGCAGCTCATGCCGCTTTAACTTGGACATTTTCGATCTTCACGTCCGTTGTTGACTGCTTAGCCATACTTTCTGTGATTTCGAGAAAAAACTAATGACTTTTTTCGTACATGAACGACATGGTGGCCTTCAGCTCCCTCATTGTTTTCTCTTCTTTTTGCCTCCTCGGTTGTTGTACGTCTATTTAGCTTCGACATATTCGATCTTTAAATTTTAATTTCGTTGTTTCCTGCTTGGCCACACATTCCGTGATTTAGAAAAAACAAAATAAATAAGAAGGTAGCCTTCAACTCCCTCGTTGGTTTCTTCTTCTCTTTGCCTCCTCAATTGTTGTAGGCCATTTTGAATCGAATTCCTTAACCCTCTGTCTTTGAGCTTGTGTACTTTCAAAATCTAATAAAAAAACTGTTTTGCATCAATCAAAAAAATTAAATTAAAATAATACATTGAAAAAAAAATATTGGAAATAATTGACAGCCCTGGAATTCATTTCATTCAAAGACTGTTCTAAAAGCAAACTGGTTAGCAAAATGTCGATGCGATCAAAATATATTAAACGCGTTCTAAACGAAAAGTATGTGCTGTTATTCACATCTTGACATTTGTATATGAAAAAAACTCAAGAAATTTCTTATCAAATTGTTGTATACTTCATGTATCCCATGCTCCTTGTTAGAAGACAAATTTTCATGTCAGATAAATCTAGGCAAACGATACATTTTATTCTAACTTTTCTTCGTCACGTCATTAAGATGACGGGTAGCGTATATATTTATTTATAAGAAACAAGATACTTTGTATTTCGCTCGCAACAATTTATCCAATTTGATGTTTTTTTAAATTTGAACACGTACTCTCGGTTTTTTAAGGGTATCTCTAATGATTTTGATCTAGAAAATAACAGTTTAAAGCGGTATGAGCTGCCATAATGTTGATATTTTGACGTTAAAACAGAACGTTGAAATTATTGCCAATTTTTCTCAAGACCTATAATTCAGAAGCTTTTTACTGCTTCTAGTCTCGAAAATGTACGATAAAGTATTGTTTTAAACTAACTTTGCCTTAGAATGAAGGAATGGTCGTCCCGGTTATTTAAATTTTGTTTACTTTTCGAACACGTTTTCGGTTCGTACAAGCCACATACTGTATGGATTTTCCTCATTCCAACGCCAATCATTTAGTTTTTCGATGGCTTTCAAATCATCTTAATGTCGTGACGATCAGAAAGTGTGAATTTTGGCAGCTCATGCCACTTTAAAAAATGACTTCAAAAAATTCGCCCGCTGCCGTGCGATGCATGGTTATCGTTAACGTGACTGCAGTGATATGATTATAATAAAATATGATATTGTGTTCCTAAACAAAAATTGATGAATTTCATTAATCACCAAAGACTTTTTAGTTTAAGTCCTGTATGTTTTCCTCGGCCATGAACCCGGACACACTGTTACGTTCATTGGAACGACGATTTTTCGTGATTTCATCCTCTACGCATGTGACATAGCGGAGCCCAGTATCTTGATTCATCCGTATTTGGAATGTGTTTTTTTTACATTTTCTCCATATTTTCGGCACCTCGGCGACAGAAAAAAGTCTTACGTCAAACTGGACTTAATTTACCAATAAAGATGGGGTTTTGTGAGACATACAAACTATACTTATTATTTCATGACGAACAGCTTCAATAATACTGGGATAGTGTGTTATGTCGCCTTTCCCCGCAGCTTTCAGTTCTACCATCGCCGTCTTAAAACACTCGTTCGCCTCGTAGAATTCCCTATCTTTTATAATGTCAACATCTTAAAGGTGAGGTGGGGCTTTCAAATATCTATTTATGGAATGGCTAAAATTTTCAAGTGATGAAGATTTATACAGTGTTCCGTCATGTTTAAGGGCATCCAGGTAAAAACGGCAGAGTAGGGGAGACCGATCACTGTCACCCATAGCAGACGACAAGTGTTGGATGAACGTTTCATAGCTACGGGGGTGTATTAAAGGTCGCGTGACAACTTAACTGCGGGTATATGTGGAAATAAATACATACACGGAAAGCACTCGGATGCAGACTCACATTCTGGGCATTTCGACCAATCAAATGCCGAGAAATTTCTCTCAATGGTGATAATATTAGTTATGTGACGCCCTTGCGTGGGTATACGATGAAACCGATAAAACTTTACAAAGTCACAATAGAGTTTATTTCTTTCGCGACGTCATTTAGACCTGGTTCGAGTCTAATTCACTTTTGAACAATTTAGCCCATACGTTTATTGAACTTGTCGAATAAAGAGCAGCTGATGACTCAGTTTTAAGTAAACAAGCTGCTCTGGATGGTGATAAGGGTTGCCTCGGCTTCGCCTCGGAAAAATATTAATGTCAGACACCAAATATCTACCCGTATACCCACGCAAGGGCCTCATATAACTGATAGCATATCGCCTCTCAAATAAGAATATTAAACGGGAGAATATCTGGTGATCTAAATGGAAAACTTACTTGTCATAATCACTTTGGCTCAAGTCAAGTAGACTACTTTATATGCTCAGAGAATTTGATAGAAAACTTTATCTATCTTAACGTCCATCCAATTGTTTCATCAATTCACTGTCCTATATCCACAATCCTTAAATGCCATTTCCAAACACCAAACTCCATTAGAATCAAGACAACACCTTTACCATCTAAACTAAATATCAAATTAGATAACAGCAATGACTTTCAAAAAGCATTATTAAGTGACTATAGCATTTCAGAAATACAGACTTTCATGAATGAAGAGATTGAGAACACTCAACAAGGAATTGATTCTGCTACACAGAGTATAACAACTTTATTAATTGACACTGCACATTGTATAACACCTAAATTACCTACTAAAACTAAGAAAAAGTACCCACAAAAATCACGATCCACAACAAACCCATCAATACAAAAAATGAAAAAAACCCTTTACAATCTCGGCATTCTGATTACTAAATACCCAAAAGATCCTAAAATACGGGGAAGATTTTTCAGCTCGCGAGCAAAGCTCAAAAAAATGATAAAGAAGGAAGAAAAAAACAAGAAAATGAAAATTTACTCCAAACTAGAAGACATTCAGACAAGGGATTCCAAAACCTTCTGGAAATTAGTAGAAAACTTTATAAACAAAAATACATCAAATGAAATACCAGAAGAAACACACCAAGATCTTTTGAATCATTATAAAACACTAAATTTACAATCCTGGTCAGATGAAACTGATCATCCTGAAATAGTCAGGGAAATACATAACCGTGAAAAAGAAAACTACCTCCCATCATCACTAGATGACCCAATTAAATATAAAGAAATCCTAAATGCAATATCTTCATTGAAAAATAATAAATCTGCAGGATTAGACCAGATAACAAATGAAATTCTGAAATACAGCAAACATATAATTCTACCCATACTTGCAAAGCTCTTTAATCACATACTTAATTCTGGTATTTACCCATCAACTTGGTACAATAGCTATATTACACCTATCCATAAAAAAGACTCTAGACTCAATGCGGACAACTATAGGGGAATCTCCATACTTAGTTGTTTTGGAAAACTATTCTCTTCAATACTTAATACAAGACTAACTAACTTCATTGATAATCACAATATTTTATGTGACAATCAATCAGGTTTCAGAAAAGAACGTCGAACCATTGATAATCTGTTCATCTTAAAAACTATTATGAATAAATACACAACATCTAAAAGAAAACTATACCTCTGTTTTGTCGACTTCAAAAAAGCTTTTGATAAAGTGTGGCATAAAGGAATATTCTTAAAATTACTTAGATATAATATCAACGGTAAATTTTACAAAATCTTGAAAACTATGTATAACCAGAATCTAACAAGTTTAAAAATTAACAATAGTATAACTGATTTCTTTCCATCAACAATAGGATTAAAACAAGGTGATAATCTAAGCCCTACAATATTTAATCTATTTCTTAATGACCTCCAATTTCCTTCATCTTTATGTTGTCCGCCCACTCTTGTTGAAAAACAAATCTCGCATCTTTTATGGGCTGACGATCTTGTACTACTTTCAGAAACAGCAGAAGGTTTACAGCATAATCTAAATACCTTACAAAAATATTGCATTGATTGGCACATGGAAATAAATGAAACAAAAACTAAAACAATGATAATTCAGAAAAATAGACAAAATCAAACTACCAGTTTCAAACTAAATTCTTATACATTAGAAAATGCTCATGAATATACATACCTTGGGTGTACTTTAAATTATCAAGGTAATTTCACACCCACCAGAACTTTACTTTATAATAAAGCATTAAAATCTTTATTTAAAATTCACAAATCATTTAATGGAACAAACCCTTCGGCAACAATATATAATAAGCTATTTGACACCCTTGTTAAACCAATAGCACTGTATGGATGTGAAATTTGGGGAGCGGAACAAACATGTAAATTTAAACATAACATTCAACACTATTACAAACTTATTGACAACGAACCATATGAAAAACTTCATACAAAATTCTGTAAATTAAATCTTCGGGTTAATAAATTTACATCAAACTGTGCTTGTAAAAATGAATTAGATCGCCCCCCCCTCATTATAGATATTAACACTGCAATACTAAAATATGAATCCAGGTTAGAAAATAATACAAATAATACACTTCTCATTGAAGCATACAAATGTAGTAAAGAATTACAAAGGGGAAAAAAATCAAGCTGGCATAATTATATTCCACAGTTACTCGACCAACAAAACATACCACCTCAAACACAACTGAATGAAAAAACAATACAATCTATAAGAGACCTACAAATAAAATCATATACTGATTACAAAGATCAAACAATCCAAAATACACCAAAATTACAAATTTACCAAAATATATACAAATATGACAATAACATAAATTATCTAGAAATTATTACTAATCAAAACTTCAGGCAAGCTCTCACTAAAATACGCATATCAGCTCATAACCTGGAAATTGAAAAAGGACGATCAAAAAACATCAAACAAGATGCACGCATATGTAAATTATGTGCGATAGAAGTAGAAGATGAAATACACTTCATTTGTAAATGCCCCAAATTAGAACAAATAAGAACACCATTCTTCAATCAAATTAAAACAAATAACCCTTCTTTCAATTATTTAAATGACGAAAAGAAAGTGACACAAATATTAAATTTCCATCAATCAACACCTCTAGAAACATCTAAATTTATTCATAAAATGATGGTACTTAGATCAAAAGAGATGACAAAGTCATCAACCCTTACATAGAAATGTTATATATTTAGAAAATTTAATACTATACTATGTATATATAGATTTTCGTAGTTTCTGTAAATACAAACAACTTAAATTTGTATATAAAATTGCAAAAATACTATTTATCTCCTCATAAATAATAATAATTTATCTAAATATAGAATTATATATTATATTATTTACGAATTGTTGAATTAACATGTACCTTGGGAATTATCTCCCCTTGATCTTTGTACATTTACTCTGATCGCAATAAACTTATTGTATTGTATTGTATTGTATATTGTATTAATTAGAAATCAGAGTGCAAAAATGGATGGAGCATTTGAGGCCAAGATAAAAATTTAAAAGAAAAAAAAACAATGGTAAGACTAGAATTTCCTCAATAACATTACCATAATCGACTGGTCTGCGGGGGGGGGGGGGGGGGGGGTAATCCCGTACGAACCAATGGCATCGACTCATTAGAGTCCTCCTTATCTGTGAAAGCACTCTTCACTTGTTTCACTACTCTAATGGTTCCTACTTCTTACTTGTCTGTTTTGACGGCTTCCTCTGGTTCTTTGACCTCTTTGGATTTAGGTTCACTTTCTTCTTTTTGATTAACATTTTCGGCAATTTCGTCATCAGACGAATCTGCTTCAAACCCGTCACTGTCCTATATAAAACGATTGTTTGACTGTTTATGTTTTACGCGACATCCAAGATAGTTTCACTAAAATGGTTGAGTTTCCATGTTTATTGGGAGAGAAAATCGAGTTTTCTGTCAGAAAAAAATCCCAAACGTCCCACGTACATGTATACCTGGCAACCATCCCACTTAATTTAACGAATTTACGCACACAACAAAATGAGCTGGTGTTAATTCTATTAATTAATTCTAAAAAATATGACTTTAGATACCAAGTTTAATGATCTTCTGTTAAGTTTTTTTTCACACCAAACCCTCAAAACGTTTATTATCTGGATCAATATCCTTCAGAAACCTTGAGTGTGGCGTAAAACACCAGTCAACCAATTCTTTGGAAACTTTATCATTGAGAAAAATATTTGTTAACATTCTTCCTAAACTTTAATAGCTTTGTCTATATAAAAAAAATCAGTCGTTTCTCACCTGGATCAATATCCTTCAGAAAATGTTTATAAACAAATCGTTCGTACCTTCCACCCTGCACTCTTCTAAAAAGCTTTGGGATTTGGTGAGAAACTTGTTCAATCGCCTCCGTATTTTTCGTCTGACGTTGCCCTCAGTTTTTACGAAAACCTGTTAATCAATAAAGAGAATGAGTAAAATCATGGAAGTGAACTGAGAGACTAAGTAGGTGATTTGTAGTTATGAATTTCGTCCTGAACTTAAAACTAAAGTTTGTACAACACCAAGAGAATGGTCGATGGATTTTTACTTCGTTGACGACCAGAATAATGGATTGGTTCGTGTTTTGTGCCACACTCGTGTTTATTCTACTTTCGTGGTGGCTTTGTTGGGTATAGTAGGGAGAAACAGAGATATCTACTCATAAGAAATCTCGAGCCACCAGACGAGTCAATCTAGTCCAAAAATAATCCCATTTTACTTTGTTAGAGTGAGTAAAATTCAAACCCGCCAAATATGGAGAAGAAATTGTCTTCTATAGCACAAAAACAGAGGACGATGAAGGTTTTGATTCTTACCTTGTCTATAGCGAGAAGTAGCAGGGTGTGACGACTGACTAAAAACGAGTAAGCGTCTAAACGCTCAAATATGTCCCCCTCCTTCTCTTTATTCTTATTTTTGAATGCAGGGGTTTCCATCCTTTTTAATGCATTCTGGATAACCTTAAAGTGGCATGAGCTGCCAAATTCACACTTTTTTCATAATTTCTGATGGTCACGACAGTTTAGGGGCTTTGAAGGCCATCGAAAAACTAAATGATTGCCGTTGGAATTAGGAAAATCCATACAGTATGTGGCCTGTACGAACCGAAAACGTCTTCGAAAAGTAAACAAAATTTAAATAACCGGGACGACCATTCATTCATTCTAAGCGAAAGTTAGTTCAAAACAATACTTTATCGTACATTTTCGAGACTAGAAGCACTAAAAAGCTTCTGAATTATACGTCTTGAGAAAAATAGCCGATAATTTCAACATTCTGTCGTAACGTCAAAATATCAACATTTTGTCAGCTCATGTCCCTTTAAGTAAAAAAAGAAAAAAAAACGTAGCTAAACAAAGGTTATAAATAATCAATTATGTTTATATGATATTAAGACATTTAACCATTGAATAAGTTACAAAAACACTAACATAACTTACTATTACATCTGAGGAAAGAGCAAAAAGTTAAAAGTATTTTAAGTTACATTTTAATCAATGAAATAAGACGAATACAAAGGGTGTAAGTATCTCACCTTGTCGAAGTCCTTAACATTTTTCGTGTTTTCGACACCATATCTCAAAACACTACTAATGCCTTGGTTAACCCAATAATTATAAAACTCTTGAAGCTCCTGAATGTTTTTACACAAGGGCGTCATATAACGAATTTATCACCATCCAGAGCAGCTTATTTACTTAAAACTGAGTATAATCAGCTAGATGCCGACCAGGTATATCAAAACATAAATAACGAGGTACCTGTAAACATTTAATTATATAATATTATTGAATTACATTCAATATACCAAATAAAATGACCTTTTTTTATCCTTATCCTCCATATCTGACAATGGGGGAGCACTTGGTCCTCCCTCCGTCTTTCTCATCTCACGCCTTCTTTGACTCTCCTTCTTTGTCCTGGACTGCATGTCCGGTCAGTGTTTTTTACCTGAAGTGCGGTCCTGCTGGCACTAGAGTTGACTGAGTTGACTCTAAAAAAAGTTTCAAACTGGTTAAGTGACAAGCATTAACAGAACATAAGTAAACAGGGCTTGTAGTTGTAATTAGATAAACGTTGTCATCGCTAAAACTATGTCCATTCACTTCACTGGTGCATGTACTTTCTCAAGCAGTTCATAATCTTGAGTGTGGCGGGAACATCAATCAATATACTCCTCGGAAAACGACCAGTCGAATACACCGTATGCGTCTTACATAAATAGTAGCCTAGTCATAATAGATAGACAATAAGGAAAAATACTTATCCTTGAATGATGATGCAAATGAAGTCAAATTCAACGATAGACAGATCAAAATTCAAACTCCTTGCATTTTACTATGTGAAAACTACAGCACAAAAGTTCAATACATGCAAAAATAACAAGTTAAGATCAACATAAAAGTTTTATGTTTTATTAAAACAACAAAAGTTGTGACATCCTCACTTTCTGGAAATTTCATCCCACGCATCCTGTTTTATACGGTTGGTGATAGAATTATTCAATTTAGAGAATAAAAGTTCCTTTCTCAATTCTACCTCTTCCACCAAAACGTTATTCTCAGCATACGTGAAATTATTTGATTTTTTCATCCGTCTTATGTCACTAGTAGTAGGTGACAGTGTTGCTGTTTGTGCAGTAACACTGGTACTGACACTTGGGGATATGGTTGCCATTGCAGTAATATAATAATGAGACACTTGTCCTTCCTAAAGACTAGTATGAGGATGATAATAAATAATTAGAACTCACCTCTGGTCGTGAGCTGAACACTTCCACGTGATATTGTACCGTTATCATTTACTTGAAAACGATGTTAGGATAAACATCAAAACGTCGTAACTAAATTTGTTCAAGGGGTTGTTTATCATTTTCCAGAGTAATTTCATTTCATTATCCTTTCAACTTCTATATACCTCTTAAACAAGTTATTGTCAAGTTATATATTTGATTCTGTATAACCCCGGAGTTAAGATCTCACGCGCTGTTATTAACACGGAGTGAAGGTCTTGGTGCGTCACAGAATTTTTCAGTCAAGACGAAATCCTAATGTGACGTCAGTTTAGAATGTTGTTTCGTCAGCAGTGAACGCTATGCTTGTCTCAAAGATCATGAAAACCGATATAACTTTGCAACGTGACAATATAATTCATTGTTTTCAATACACTCAACCCAAGACATTTTTGTGAACTTATCGAGTAAAGAAAATTTTTCGAGGCGAAAAATAAGGGGCATGAGCTGCCAAAATTCACAGTTTTTTTCATAACTTCTGATCGTCACGACAGTAAGAGGCTTTGAAGGCTATCGAAAAACTAAATGATTGGCGTTGGAATGAGAAAAATCCATACAGTATGTGGCCTGTATGAACCGAAAACGTGTTCAAAAGTAAACAAAATTTAAATAACCGGGACGACCATTCATTCATTGTAAGCCAAAGTTAGTTTAAAACAGTACTTTTTCGTACATTTTCGAGACTTGAAGCATTAAAAAGCTTCTGAATTCTACCTCTTGAGAAAAATAGCCAATAATTTCAGCATTCTGTTTTAACGTCAAAATATCAACATTTTGGCAGCTCATGCCCCTTTAATGTCAGACACCAAATATCTACCCGTATACCCACACAAGCAGCTTGTTTACTTAAAACTGAACATAATCAGCTGTTCTTTTTTCGATAAGTTCGAAAAATGTCTTGGGTTGAGTGTATTGAGCAAGGTCTAAATGACGTCACGAAACAAATAAACTATATTGTGAGAAATTGACATCATCAACTTTCAGCAAGTACCTTGCAACTTTAACACATAGGAAGATGAGGAAGTAAAATTCAGAAGATCGGAGAAAGATTTCCCCTTGTTTAAAAGAGCAGGAAAAATAATGAAATCCCTCAACTTTTTACATTCTGCATATTCCCCTTATTTTATCTTTTTTTCTCTATTTATATATTTCAGCTAGATAAGGATTTAAACCGATGAACTACATTATTAATTTGTTTCTGTCCATAACATGCACTGACCAGATTTTGTATTTCCATCTTTAATTTTCTTGTACTTCTGAATGAGAATATGTTTATTGGTTTTACATTGGTTTCCAGTTAAGCTCATAAAGCAAAGTTTCTCATTTGAGATGCTATACTTTCTTAAATGGAGCGATTTCGAACAGTGGTCAAAAATTTTCCCTGGACCTCATCATCAGCCCAAGCAGACAACAATGCTTTTGTTTCTTCATATTTCTGGTCTGAAAAGGGAATTAAAGTGCATATAGTAATATTACATGTATATAATAAGCAGCTGCCTGTCTAAATTTTGAATACTATTTCTAAGAAAATTTGAGTTATTAATATTCATTGCGCGATTTGAATGTTTGATATTGGTATTTAAAAAATATCCAGTGACCTTTGGCTATGTAGGCCTATGTGAACAACGCAATCTAACTTTCAGAGTGCCGATATGAACCTGTTTGTTACTTAATCAAAATAAATAAATATTCTATCCACCTGTTACTAGGTTTTCCTTCTTGAAGGGCAAAGGTCAGCCTGGTGTTCGGACGAAAAACTGATAGCAAGGGAACTACGGCCGTAGTTATCGAGGTTTGAGAAAAAATGAGGTTTTGATTCTATAAAAAATTAATACTAAACATAAAGGTGCTTATCTAAAATAATGGACACTCGGGAGTAAATTAGTCAATTTCTTATTGCACTGTTTTCTGTAAGAATACAAAACCCATGAACAGAACAAAACTTTGTTTCATTTGTTTTAGAGTGGATTGAAGTTAGGCTGATACGCCCACTCAACATATTGATTATATTGCGAACTACATTTGTTCCAGCAGTTGTTTTTCAACAAAACTAAACATGGAGTTTTTCAATCGATAGACTTACCGACGAGATGGACCTTCAATAACTTCCAAACTACAAGAAGTGCTTGGTTGAGTCTGAGATAGAAGCGAAATGGCATCTGTCATTTCCATTGTCCTCTGTCGCCTGCTAACTTCGATGTCGTCTGTTTGTTTACAATCAGAATACGTAGCATGACTTATCTATACACTTATATAACTTATCGAATAAAGAACAGCTGATTTGACTCAGTTTTAAGTAAACAAGCTTCTCTGGAATTCTAAACCGTGAAATACTGAAGAATTTCTCAGTGATTTTCTGCAAGAAATGAACGACATTAAGATCGGTCTAAGTGACGTTTCATACAAAGAGAAAAATTTCAAGATAATTCTAAAATCAGTTCTCTGGGAAGTAGACAAAAAAATAAGTTTTTTTTTAATTTTAAAAATAACTGGAAGTGAAACTCGACATCCAACAGGTCTACTTCCACTACTCACACGCACATACAAAGAAATTGGCCCTATGTTAATGTATAAGGCTTTGGATGTACTTTCGCATCCCTGCTTGGTTTAGTTGCACCCCATCTTCACATAAAGAAGAGGTTGGGGTTTTCCAAAAACCTCTTCATGTTTCCAAAATTTTAATTTCCTTATATCGTTACAGTTCAAGATCATTTAATTTAATGAGGTGTTAACGCCAATAAATTTTGAGTTGCTAAAAGACGACGGATAAAAGCGGCAAAACAATTGACATATCGCAACGTTCTCTGGCTAGTAACCAATATTTCTTTTCAGCGATGGCTGGAAATCAAAGAGAGGCTGAGAGATGCACTCTCCACTGCAGGTCACTGAGGAATAGACGTTTCTTCACATGACCGTTTGCCTTCCTCGGCATTGCATTCAACTAGAGACTTTACCCAGATCCGCTTAGCTTGGACATTTTTCATCTTCACCCGTTATTTCCTGCTTGGCCACACTTTCTGTGATTCGAGAAAAATTAAGGATTCTATACTTTCTACACTTTCTTCGGACAACGACTAGGTGGCCTTCAGCTCCCGAAACTTGTCTCTCCCTTTTGCCTCCTCGATTGTTGTACGTTCGTTTAGCTTGGACATTTTCGATCTTCACTTTCGTTGTTTCCTGCTTGGACATACTTTCAATGACTTAGAGAAACACGAAAGATACATGCTAAACTTTCGTCCTGACAACGACAAGGTGGTGTTCAGCCCCCTCTTTTTTTTTGCCTCCTCGATTGTTGTACGTCTGTTCAGATTGGAATTTTCGATCTTCATTTTCGTTGTTTCCTGCTTGGCTACATCATGTAGCTTCCAGTAAGATAAAAAAAAGCATGATTACTTAATTTGCACATCCATCGAAAACGTCTAGTTCAGCGATGGCTGGAAATCAAAGAGAGGTTGAGAGATGCACTCTCCATTGCAGGTCTCTGAGGAATAGACGTTTCTTCACATGACCCTTTTACTTCTTCGGCATTGCATTCAGCTAGAGACTTTACCCAGATCCGCTTAGCTTGGACATTTTTCATCTTCATTCGTTATTTCCTGCTTGGCCACACTTTCTGTGATTTCGAGAAAAATTAAGGATTCTATACTTTCTACACTTTCTTCGGACAACGACAAGGTGGCATTCAGCTCCTGAAACTTGTCTCTCCTTTTTGCTTCCTCGATTGTTGTACGTCCGTTTAGCTTGGACATTTTCGATCTTCACTTTCGTTGTTTCCTGCTTGACCACACTTTCTGTGATTTCGAGAAAAATTAAGGATTCTATACTTTCTACACTTTCTTCGGGCAACGACAAGGTGGCATTCAGCCCCCGAAACTTGTCTCTCCTTTTTGCCTCCTCGACTGTTGTACGTCCGTTTAGCTTGGACATTTTCGATCTTCACTTTCGTTGTTTCCTGCTTGGACATACTTTCAATGATTTAGAGAAACACGAAAGATACATGCTAAACTTTCGTCATGGCAACGAATAGGTGGCTTTCAGCTCCTTAAACTTTCTCTTCTTTTTGCCTTCCCAATTGTTGTACGTCCGTTTAGCTTGGCCATTTTCGATCTTCACGTTCGTTGTTTCCTGCTTGACCATACTTTGTGTGACTTCAAGAAACACTTAAGACCTTAGCCTATACTTGCTAAACTTTCTTCAGACAACGACAAGGTGGCCTTTAGCTCCCTTAAGATTTCAAAGAAATAAAGAAGAACTTATTATGTTAGCATACGTAAACGTTTGCGCTCATGTCCGCGCAGTAGCTCCGGCATATAGCGTTAATGTGAGGCCCGAAGGACCGAACGCTACGAAACATAGCCTTGTTTAAAAAAAGGAAGCTTCCCGAACCCTCTATCTAATACATATAATATCATAGATATCTTATAATAATTAGATTGGCTAAGCGCTGTTATGTGGATTGACTTCAATGTTTCTTCGGTTCATCGAGTTATGAACAAACTTGCCCTTGTGCAAACTAAATAAATCCTCTCGTTTTTATTGAGCATGTAACTTAAAACAATAAGAAAAAAATATTTGCATTGACTTGAATAATGAAATAAAGGTTTCTATGGATAAACAACTTCTTTGATTTTTTTTCAAAACACGACGTTTCGATGTTTATTCTAACATCGTTTTACGTAATAAGGTGACGTCTTTAGATGAACATCATAAAAAAAATAAATCATCTTTAGTATGATGAACAACTTCTTATTATATATATACATATAGTCGCAAAAACCGCAAAAAGTTCGATAAGGTTATACAAACAATGTCATACGAGTAATCACAAACGTCAAATAACGGAAAAGAGAATACTGTGTGTCTCAGCTTACAAGAACAAATAATACATATCTACACCAATAAAAACAAATTAGTTAAGATGTAAAAAAATCTAAGAAATTATTTCAGAATATGCCTTTGGAATAAAGTCAAACAAGTTATTGACTTGGATGGATGTGGAATAATAGGGGATAATAAACTAAGCATATTTGTTTTAGATTTAGATGACCGGTGTTTGGGGGTGTGATTTAACTCAGCAGCAGGTAAAGCATCAGGATCCTGCGAACTTTCTGCATTGTCTGATTCCGATTCAAAGAGCCAACCACTTCTGATTCTCCTTCAAAAACAAAAGGGTCAGTTCACAAAATAACAATTCAGTACTTAAACTGTATAGTAAAGGTAAGCCAATCGCCTGACAAATTACAATTTATACTCTCGATAAAAGAAATATAACGGAAATTAAAATCTCTTGCCTCAAATTATGTGAGAAAGCTTTCCACAATTTTAAGTATTTCCATTTTACCTAGAATCCTTGACCATGCTTTTTGAAAGCTTTCAGTTGATCGATTGTCAGGTTTTTTACTTCTGGTTATGTATCCAACATTTCCAATGTTTATTGACAGGAGATTTTTCCTTACCACGACCATAAAGCGTTCTAATCTCTTGGAAGAGGATTCCTTGAGTGTCGACCACCCAGGCTCCAGCTCCAATGATTCCCTTTATAGCTCATGTGAGTCTTCTTTACCATTGAAGGTTCCGAACCCCTCGACGGTGGCTGGTAAACCTAGTTCAAATCCATGGAGAGTGTACTTTCTGGTCCTGCTTCCTGCTGCGACAGAAGATGCGCTGTATAGATAATTGGCATGAGTTGCAAGGCCCAATGGACTGGACCCAAGGCCTCTCATTAACCACCCCCACCCCCGGACATGGACAAGCGGCGTCCAAAAGTGCTTTATTCCGAAAAAATTCCGCATTCTTACGGAATCCATTTTTTGCTCTGTCTCGCACTGTATTAGCTTTTGGGGATATTTGCACAGGTCATCTCCTGACTATTACATTCCAAGCCGTAAACCAAGGTGTGCATGCTGAAGATCTGGGCTCAGTTTTACGAAGCCCCCTGAAGCTAAGGGGACCTTAAGTTCCCCTTAACCACATCTTAAGAGAAAAATTCACTTTTACGAAAACCCCTTAGCTTAAAGTCACCTTATCTTTAAAATAAATTTTAAGAAAAATGGCAGCAATATTGATTTTGAAAGGGGAGAGATTGTTAAGAAAGAGTCGCATTTTCAGAGACCAAACACAACAGTTGAGCGTGTTGAGCGACAGTGAACTCCGCCCGCAGTATAGACTTCCAAGGTACGCTTCCTCTAATATTTGCTTGTCACAAATATTCTTCCATATATTTTCTTGGCTGTGTTGGTAACAACACTGCTTAAACTTGAAAAGAGAATGGCATCATTTTGTTTTACCTCCTCGGCAATAATGTTCAGCTCTGTTTCTGAAAAATTGCTCTTCCTCTTTCCAAGTTTGTCGGTTTCCGAATGAGAAGGTCGTCTGCATTCTGTCAAAAGCCACGCGCAGAAACAAGTGGGTGTGACGCAGGTATTGACCTATTTCTATACAGGTCAGTAGATCAAGAGCATATCCAAGGAACTATATGCGTGGAATGGAGGTCACGTGGTATTTGATTTGCATCGAATGCCGCCATTACTAGGAGATGGTGCAATTTGGATCCAGATATTGTATGCTGGATACGCCCGCGTTGCGTTGGGAGATTAGAAGGCGATTATCTACTTGGCTGGATGAATCTTTCCGAATGTCGCTTTGTGCACAGCATAAAAGGCTGGATGAAAAACTCGAAACCGTCTTTCTGAGAGTGAAGTAGACATTATAGTAATGGTGTTAAGTCCTTGGCTATAAAGCACAAATTGTCTCTGTTGGATTTAGCTTTTGTTTTTCATAATAGAACAGGGAAAACCCCAGGCATAGCGGGCTGGTATTTTTCGGACATGGTCGATCGTAACATTACTGTTTCCGCAGCAATAGAGATTTGGGCCAAACAGCTCATCGCTGGAGCGAGGACGAAGTCCAAGCAAATTATGTATATTTAAAAGGTTGCTCCGAATCAATTGCTTACGTGGGTCAAATGCCGCCGCCGAGTTCAGAACAAAGATAAATTTACGCCACATTTAATAGAAAAAAGGGAAGCAAAAAGACAGACCACAAAGTGGCATAGTTTGGTTTAATCAAATTTAACATGGCAAACTATCTTTGGTGTGTAAGGCCCATACGTCCCTTTCCTTTTTTAAACAGCCCTCTACCCACTAATGGTGCCATTTCCACAGACCAGCCCGACTTCCTTCTCTTTAAAACGTCTATTATTTAAACGGTCTTTCATTTTGAAACGGGTGAATGAAGAAATTCTGACAGGGTTCGGCGTCCGGTTGAGCTTTCTGAGTCTCAATGACTTTTATACTGTTGTCATTTACATTTACTATAGAAGCCACTGTAACCTGGACCCATAACAAGCTCGTACCTTCCTTGGTTGCATTGTCTCGGGCACATTTTCGCTTGCAAATTTCTCTGTAAGTTGAAGATTATGTTTTTAATGCCGAGTTTTCTGATCTCTTCCCATGCTACTGCCTTGGAATTCACATCTGCAGCTGACATGGTTTTCTCCACAAGTCTTCCGGTTTTGTGTTTTCTTTCTAGATGGCAAATAAGGGATTTTGAAAGTCACCATAGTAGAAGCAATGGTTAAGTGGTCGTTATAGAAGTAGTATTTATTACAACCATCAATCGGGAATTACCAAGTAATTACATACCAATGTACCAATAGTCAGTCAAAAAATATATAATATATAAGTAACCAAAATATGCAGAACAAGATACGTGCTATACACATACATTACCCTGAAATAATCAGAATCTAAATAGAAGCCCCTTCATCTACACGGGTTTCTGATCCCTGGGTATTGAGAAAGAGGAAGACATTGTCTCGATCTTCATCGCTTTAGTAAACTAATTGTTGGCAGGAAGTGTCCTTTGGAATAAGTACTGGATCAAGACGATTCTTTTTGCCACTTGGATGTGCGATTTTATAAATAGAGATCAGGGAGTTTTCATTAAATATACAGTAGTAATCAGGCTCACGTCAGTAACATTGAACTTGAGTACTTTTCAACATACAAATGCACTTGAAACAGTAAATAAAAATTCAAAATAAAAAACTACGCCAAAACACCAAAATATCACTACCCGGTCAACCGTTGGACCCCAACAAAGAACTAAAATTAAACCGAAATAAGTTCGCCTTAAAAGGAACTTATCGTGTTTTTGCAGAACTAAGACGGAGGCTTCTGGGTGATGATGGAAGTTATGTTCCACTTCTGCGGTTGTATAAAACGCCGAGTATTGCAAGACCTATGATTTAGAAAAAAATAAGCTAACTAAATGTTGGAAATCCGGGTTAATGCAAATGTTCATGCCAACAACGCCATTCCGAGGCAGAAGAGATTTTCCCGCTGGAAAATATGAAAAGGTGTTAACTAGCATGGATAGCCCTTTTTATGGTTTATGATTTGGAATCTATAGCCGTGACCACCCCATACCGCGTTTCTACGAGAATGCTACCTAAAATTATAAATGGTCGACATCGACAACGATCATTTGACACAAAGATAAATAGAGCGGAGTTTACACTTTACTGACAGTTCTTGCGTAACAATACTATACGGTTCGTAAAAACTAACCTTTTTCTTTCCAAAATAAAATCGTTAAACAGAAACATAATCACATAGTGAGAAAAGAAAGTTTATGAAACAAATGATGCATTTGCGAAATCTGGACCTTTTACAAATTAGAAAACATGGCCTTACTTCGCCGGTCACCACACTACCCCCCCCCCCCCCCCCCCACCACCTTAAAGAACATTACTATCCCTAGTAATATGTAAAACGTACAATATTATAATATTGAAATAGAAACAAGCTAATTATAATATTTTAACTTATTTATTCAAATTCACTTCCGTTCGTAGTATTATAATATCGAACATGTACGTATTTGAATAGATTCAAACCAAAAGTAACAATGGCATTTTTACAATTCATTCCATTTTGTTTCTGTCCATCGAACATACAAGAAAATAGATTCAAACCAAAAGTAACATTAACAGTTATACAATTCATTCAAATTCGTTTCAGTTCATCGAACATAGATGTTTTCAAATATAGATATAAGGTAACGATCATATGTGAACTGTTAAAATGTATAGTTCATATTTTCTGGCCTTTGCTCTTGGTTCATCAGGTTGTCTATTGTATGGCTGTCTTGCATGGAAAGGTCGACGTACACATGGTTGCTTGTAGGCTGGTGTCCAGGGTTTTGAAAACCTATTTATCGGTCGGAAATTCGCTTCCACTTGGTTTTGGGGGCGCTTCCTCCTCATTAGTGGTTGATAAATGAAAGGTGGAGGTCGTCTTACATGTAGATTATCCGCTTCATTTTCATTGGTTATGGTTTCAGTTCTTGTTATCACTGGTTCTCATTGGATTTCGGGTTGTAATTGATTTTTATTCGTTTGCTGAGAGTGTACGAATTCTTGGATCAGAGCAGTGTTCTCACAGATGTGTTGATTCATTTTTATTGCTGCATTGTTAAAAACGTTTACATTTCTGGTTCGCTGGTCGACTTGGGTAGTAGAGGTAAGTATTGCTGTAGATAGCTTTGTCGTTGAGTTCCTGATTTCTTCCTGGTAATTCAATGAAGAGTCTTGTTTTAGATCAATGCTTTGAATTAATCCAGGCAGTTTTGTGATTTCGACTGGGTTGATTTTTGTCTGATTTGTAAGTGGACTTTTGCTGCTTGAATTTTGTAATAATTTCTTGGGAGTATGACAAAGTGGGAGCTGGTCAAACATTATTAAATAGATCTTCTATTTCTTGTTGTTTAGGATAGAGATCAAGAGTATCATCTGAAATATTTGTCTTTTCTGGCACGCAATTTTCTTGTTGGTAGTAAACAAATTGATTGTCTGTGTAATGTTGCCCAGAGGTGTTGAAGGCATCTGTTTATCTCTACTTATGGATTGATTGATTTTAGCTGAGTTGCTTTTCAATGTGTCATGGGACGTTCCATCAATGGATGATAGTTTTTTTCTTTTGTTTCTTGGGAGATGTTAGTTTTCTTCATAGTCAGGATTTCTTTAATGGGGCTCTCGTCCAATACAGGAGTTTAGTTTTCTTTATAGTCAGGATTTCTGTAATGGGGCTCTCGTCCAATACAGGAGTCTTGTCAGGTACAGTTGTTTTTTAGCTTTGGGTGATTGACTGATAGTAGGGGTTGAAAAGTTTTTAGAGATCTGTTTGGAAACTAGTGGAGAAGAACGGATTTCTACTTCATCCATATGTACAGTAGTTGTATCTTCAGTGATTGAGCTGACAGCATTTTGTAATTCAATTATTCGATTCATCTGGTCTTTGATGTTTGGATAACATTCCATTATACGTCTTATTTCGGATACATTAACTGAGGCATTTTCCTTTTCTGGTTGTTTTGGGAGTTGGATGAAGGGTGTGGTTATTTTGGGAGTCTTTCCGTCATATAAAGCCAGAGATTGCTCCTTTGTCCATGGGGTTGCATATGTATCTGTTATTATACCCTCGCGACAAAAGTCGTGAGGGTATATAGGGATCTGCCCGTACGGATGTACGTATGTACGGACATCCGTACATAAGTACGGATATCCCAAACGGCGTCACCGCTCTACAGGCTGCAATTCTTATCCGATTGTCACAAAACTTTATACATATATTCATAACCATCACCCCTTGTACAAATTTGCGTTTCAACTTCCTGCGGTCAAAAAGTAGGTCACTGTTACTATAAATATAAATTGGCCAGAATCTTGACGTCATCGCTCTACAGGCTGCAATTCTTATCCGATTGTCACGAAACTTCATACATATTTTCACAACCATCACCCCTTGTACAAGTTCGCGTTTCAACTTCCTGCGGTCAAAAACTAGGTCACTATTACTATAAATATAACTTGGCCAGAATCTTGACGTCATCGATCTACAGGCTGCAATTCTTATCCGATTGTCACGAAACTTTATACATATATTCATAAATATCACCCCTTGTACAAGTTTGCGTTTCAACTTCCTGCGGTCAAAAACTAGGTCACTGTTACTATTAATAGAAATTGGCCAGAATCTTGACGTCATCGCTCTACAGGCTGCAATTCTTTTCCGATTGTCACGAAACTTTATACATATATTCATAACCATCACCCCTTGTACAAGTTCGCGTTTCAATTCCCTGCGGTCAAAAACTAGGTCACTGTTACTATTAATAGAAATTGGCCAGAATCTTGACGTCATCGCTCTACAGGCTGCAATTCTTATCCGATCGTCACAAAACTTTATACATATATTCATAACCATCACCCCTTGTACAAGTTCGCGTTTCAACTCCCTGCGGTCAAAAACTAGGTCACTGTTACTATTAATAGAAATTGGCCAGAATCTTGACGTCATCGCTCTACAGGCTGCAATTCTTATCCGATCGTCACAAAACTTCATACATATATTCATAACCATCACCCCTTGTACAAGTTCGCGTTTCAACTTCCTGCGGTCAAAAACTACGTCACTGTTACTATTAATAGAAATTGGCCAGAATCTTGACGTCATCGCTCTACAGGCTGCAATTGAGCTGATGACACAACACTTATGCAAATACCCCCTTAATTCCCACCTTTCATTTGGCATTCTATACAACCGCTCATAAGAGGTTGCTTCTCAAGTTTTGTGATAATCGAATTAGCATTGCAGTCTTGTGAGCAGTCTTTTACTTACATGCATACATACGTACATTTGTAGGGGGGTCCTTATATACCCTCGCGACATTACTAATACGACAGGGGGATGCGAGGGTATTAGTATCGTCTGCGATGGCTTGTTTATCTAATGGCTGTCCAGAACCTTCAATCTTTGTAGCAGTTGATGATCCTGGATGTTTTTCATTTAAGTGTTTTGTTTTTTTTCGTTTCCTCCAATTTCGGTGTGATTTTGTTGCATTTCTTACAAGCAAATGGTGCCTGCTCCCTTAAAGGATTAGCTATTACATATCGAATCATTTGCTGTCTGTCGCCGTCATAAGCACACTGGTTGCACCTATATGCTAAACCCCTTTTCCAGTATGCCTTCTGTGCCTTTTCTGACATTCTGTGGGGAGAAAAAAAATATAACTTTTACAGTTTCAATGGATGATATATTTCCTGAAACCCTGTTAATTTATTGTGACATTTTTAAGAGTTGGCCAATTAAGAACTTTTTGTATATTTACTGGATTGGGTAGAACACCTTGCTCAGGTAGAATATGTCCGAGGAATTCAACTTTTGATTTGAACATAAAACACTTGGATGGTTTATCTTCATGTTTGCTTGTTGGATTCTACTTAGTACTTCTCTAAGGTGGTTGGCATGTTCATCAAACGTTTTCCCAAATACGATAACATCATCTAAATATATTAAACATTTAACCCATTGTAATCCAGCGAGAGCAAGTTCGATAATTCTTTCAAACGTTGCTGGGGCGTTAGTTAAACCAAAAGGCATAGTAACAAGCTCGAATAATCCATATTTAGTGACAAATGCTGGCTTAGGTATGTCTTCTGCTTTCATTGGAACTTGATTATATGCCGATGTTACGTCCAGAGTTTAGAAAAATGACTCCTTCTATTGCATCTAGGCAATCCTGAGTACGAGGTAATGGAAATGCATCAGATTTGGTGACTGCATTTAAACGATGATGGTCTATACACGGCCTTATATCTCCATTCTTCTTTTTAACCAAAACTGTAGGCGATGCCCACGGAAAAATGGAAGGTCTAATACAACCTTGCTTCTGTAATTTATCTAATGCCTTCTTATCCTCCCCAGCGTAAGCTAGAGGAATTCGTCTAGGAGGCTGCTTAATTGGTTTAGCATTGCCAGTATCAATTGAATGCTCACCAAGATTTGTACACCCGAGATCATACTCATCCTTGGAGAATACATGTTCATACTCACAAAGTATATCAGAAATCATATTGTGCTTATCAATACATCTTGTATTGTGTCTTTGAATAATTCTTCCAAATGCTCAGGCACTGTTTTGTTGTGCTGTTTATTCCCAATTTCAATATCCAATTTTCTCAAAGTATTTTTCTCATTCTTAGCAAATTGCAATCTGCGTATGACAGAAAATTTGTCATTTTGGAAAACAATCAAGACATCAATAGCATGTTGAATTTCTTCAGCAAAACCCACACAAGTTCCATTTCGAACATGTTTAGGAACAATCAAAGGATTCAATACCCGAGCATAGGTATCCGATTTCCCATGCCAATTGGTAACTTTTGGGGCTACAATAATAGATTGTTTGTGGGGGGGGGGGGGGGGGGGGTTCAGAAAATGTTGGGCAACCTTCTATATTAAATTCTTTGGGATTTTCACAGTCTATCCTGGTAATAGTTAGAGGTTATCACATGCCATTTGTCATATCATTCCCCATATCAGGCCGAGACTTCCATATGAGCCCGAAGGCCAGAGGGCTGATATGGGTCGAGGGCTGATATGGGGTATAATATGAAAAATGGCATGTTATAACCTTTTTATCATATATCATAATATATATTGAAAAAAATCCCAGAAATATTATACGTTTTTTATGGAATAATTTGTTTTTATTGTTGTAACTTGAGAAGATATGAAAAGAAAACCCCTTCTCAGACACTATCAATTTAATGAAGAAAACATGAAAAAAAAAACAGCCAGTAGACAGAAATAATTATCCACTTTCAGAGTCAATAATAATGATAATAATCTGCATGATTATGTTTGCCAGTGATTGTATCTTTCTAGCAGACGACCCAAAGGGAGAAAACTCTAATCCAAAGACCCCCCGCATTGATATTGATTGACATTGATATTGATATGGATTTTCGGACCAGTCTGATATGGATTTTCGGGCCGGGGTGAGATATGGGTGCCGTCACACCAACGATATCGCATATGCAAAAGACCACATATTATTGATAGGTATATGATAATAACTGATAAAATAGCTTCACTCATACCAGGGATGGTAGCATCCCCTGATATTGTTACTCTTTTACATTTTGAGACAGTTATTTGTCGCAGTCGAATGTTATGTTTATTTAGCACTAATCGACCCTCTTTCAGTAAAATATCAACTGGCCCCTCAGGTCCTTTGCGTAATACGTCAATTCCCAAAAGAACAAATATAATTTGCAAACAGCTTTGCCAACATGTTTGAAAGTTCTTCCATCAGCACAAGAAATTTGACTTCTGCTAATGCTCAATAATTTAGTTTTTTTAGGCTCAGGGATCGAAGATATTATGCGATCCGATAAAATAGTTTTGGTAGCACCAGTATCAACAGTAACCGTAACTTCAACATCATTTAATGAACCATTTATATACACACCATCATAAGTTGGGATTTCACGTCTAACAGAATTATCTTGCATAGTTTCAGTATAATTGTGACTTATTAAACAATCTAAATTGATGCGTACCTGGCGGGATAATTGGCCATATACATGTTCACCCTCAGTGCCCTGTAGACGGGGAAGTAGTTCTCTTAATTTGTCACTTTTTATCCATTTACCAATTTTGGCTACATCATTAAATCGGTTAAACCATACTTCCCATCGTTCTAAACCAGTAAAGGGTGGTAGTTTTACTAGTTTAATTTTTTTCATATACCCATTATCAAAATCAGGGTTTCCGCTGTCTTCCAATGACTCGGCTTCGTCACTGGAGCTACTTTGAACGTATCCGACAAATTAGTTACAATCCCCTTCATTGCTTCATCAATATCACTTTTAACTTGCAAGCCAACATCATATTGAGAGTCTGCATTTTCTTTATACACCGTTGGTGATGACTCAATAAAGGTATGATTCAATTGAATCCTAAATGAGGCTCTGGTACACCAGGGCAGTTATCACCAATGTGTGTATCAATATCAGTTACTGTTTAAAATGAAAATATGTTGGTAGGTCTTACTGTTCGTTTACTTTTTCTTAGGGTTTTTGTATACATCATTCTCAGAGTGGGTTCGTATCACTGGATCCAGAATACAATCTAGGCAAAATATATCATTGGATCCCACTTCTGACACCAAAATGTTAAGGTAAACGGGTTTAAAAACTTTCATTTATTAATAAATTGCGGCTCAGTATATTCCGTAAATCGGTCAGGATGGCAACTTTGTTTTATTCGCCTTTATGAAAAATGTTCAGTTCTGACACCACCAGGTAATGATTCCTGGAAAATGATGATTTCTCTATACCTATTATAAGTATGAGACGAGAAACACAGTAGTTTAGTTCGAGCAATAAAATGCAATAGTGTTCATTAAATGTATAAATCCTAAAGTCCTATCTTCATACACATCATTTATAATGTTACTGTACGGTCATAACGTTAATCGCTATGCAACATGAATAAAACGCTATAAGCTCTCAAGGAATCTCTGGTTTTTATTCCTATTTGTATTAATGTTTTGAACTAGTGTCCACCTCAGTTTATGACTTAAATATCCACTAATATTGTTCAGAACAAACTAGCGATCGGACGAAAAGACCACAAGGAGGAATACAATATTAATATACCAAAAGGGTCAACCAGTGGTATTAATATTAAACTCACATAAAAGAAACAATTTGGGAACGTACCTTTGCCCAGTTGGGTAATCCGTAGTTAAGTTGCTGTACCCGAGGTAAACTAGTCCTCGCAGCTGACTTAGTTGAAGTACCAAGTGAAGTGCTCTGCTTTGTGGTCTTCTTTTATACCAGACGAGAAGAAACGCTGCTTGTTCGAGAGATCGAGTTTGACAGAACGGTGTTCCCAAATAATGACGTCATTGAATACTGGGAAATGACGTTATGAGAGTTATGGCTTACATTGAAAGTTAAAACATTTCTTAGATAAAACTAGCAGAAACATTTAACTTTGAATGCCTATCTGCACTTATACAGATAAAAGTAATTTATATTTAAGTTTCTACGAGAATGCTACCTAAAATGCAAAATGGCCGACATCGACAACTGCCATTTGACACAAAGATAAATAGAGCGGAGTTTATGCTTTACTGGCAGTTCTTGCGTAACAATACTATAAGGTTCGCGAAAACTAACCTTTTTCTTTCCAAAATAAAATCTTTAAAACAGAAACATAATCACATAGTGAGAAAAGAAAGGTTATTAAACAAATGATGCATTTATGAAATCTGGACAAATTAGAAAACAATGCCTAACTTCGCCGGTCAACACATTATTAAATGAACGCGAGACGATGTTTAGAGATATTTTAGGAAGTTGTCCAGTTCATTTGTTATAGATCTGGCCTTTTCCATGGAAGCATTGAGAAAGGTTGATTGTAGTCTTCCAGATTTTGTGAAGAGACGTAAAGAGGTACCTTCCTGAGCCTTTATGTCCTGGAATTCTGTGTTGTAGTTCTCAGAAGAGCACTTCCGACTCAGTCCGGCTCAGACTATTACTAATATCTCGGGAGGGGGGGGGGAGGTAAAGTGATACCATATCCCTTCAAGTGATGGGTTCTTGGTTTGTTCTTCTTGTTTTTTTTTATTTATTTTTGTTTCATGCTCCATATTCTCATGGGAGTCCTGGTGGTAGCAATGGATACAAAATCACGCCAGACTTTGGATTTAAGTAACCGACGGGGCTCGTACGATGGTCACAGCTTGAAGATCCACCCTTCTTTGGAGCCTTGGGGGATTTTCGCCCGGGTCCCAATGGATAGTTTGAGCGGTTCCAGTATCCTACTGGTTTTGGAGAGGGTGGATCGGATTTAGATCTCTGAGATGAGGTCTCCATTACCTCCTCGGACGATTCAGAGAGCGTGTGTACCTTTCTCTGTGGGGTACACTCCTGGGAACTCTGGCCTTGCGACTTCATAGATATTGAGGTGTGAATCAAAGCTCATCAGATTCCGTAGTGGGTTTGGGAGGACCAGACATCCCAGAGGTCTGTATGTTTGATTTTGTGGCCCTGGAGGAACACTCTGCGGTGACTCATGAGGAGGAAGAACTATCGCTAAATCCTCAATCTTTTTAAGCTTTATAAATTTAATGATCGTTGTTCCTGGAAGCATTTAATTAGAAGCCTCTATTGACTTTTTCTGCAAAAAGTTGTCTTTTAGTAACAGGTCGATTGGTGGTACTAGATATCACAAGGAATTCGACGGGGTATTTTAAGTGGACTCCCTTGGAGTTTTTTTTATTTCCCACCCACCTCGGAACACCAGTGAGGGCAATGCATCCCTATGGGCAGAACCTGCAAGGAGAGGCACCAGGAAATCCAAAGTTGGTATACTCGAACAGATAGCAACAATAAATGTTAACTTCCATTCGTTTGGCCCACCGCCTTGTACAATAATCTTTAACCACATTGTCTCTAGTGTGGAAATCTCCAACATCAGAAATTTGTATTTTTGATGTTTTACATATTGATTATACATATATATAGGTTTGGAGTACCATGGATTTTTGTTTTATTAGGTCATTATAGGGCTCAACATAACCGCCGGATTGATCACATCGGGCCAATCCAACCTCCTGTTTAGGTGAAATCCGGGCCAAAGGGGAGTGTTGAATTTTTGGAGCAAGCCACGCACTTCAATCTTGAGCTACCAGAATTCCACCTTCCTTCGACACAGATATACTGCCCACGACCAACAGGCAACCAAGATTTAATCGCCGTTTAAGGACAAGGTCCAAGGGAAGCTGTGGGCCTATTCTTATCCCCGGAACCCACACAGGATATGTGACTTTACACCCGCACCCGCACACACCAGATTATAGTCTGGATTATGGTATTGAACAATTCGTCAACACGCAATTTTAGATAATTAAATACATGTGTAAATGTATAATTACGTCTATTTTAAAGGTTGAAATGTTCCAATAGAATAGCAAGGAACAAAAAATAAATACATTTTGTATTATCGATGTGTTTAAACCGCCATCCAGCGAGGAAGGACAAAACATGAAATAGAAATTGAAATAGACATACAAATATTCGGATTCCTTTTATTTGCATAACGTTATGGGGATTTTTCCTATATCACATGGATGGGTGAGGGGGCTCAATCAGCAGAGTGATTGTCTGCCACTCCGACACAGGCCCTCCTTCGATGCGACGCGGATTCTATCGCGATATGTTGGTGAGTTGCCAGAATGTAGCTTCCTCTGGGAAAAGATCAAACTTGTCACATGCAAGTGTAGAGAATGTAGAGACTTGGCAAAAGACAAAAATGCTATTGACATGATTGTAATCGATAACGGTCCCCAAGGACAAAAAGGTGATTGTCATACTGTCTAAGCAATGTTAAATAATAAACAAGTGTGGCAAAAGACACAGTTTTTTTTATCCAATATCCTTATGCAAAAGAAGAACGTGACGTAGCGTTTATTTATTTGTTTTAACAAACACTTGGGCGTTTGTTATAAACCAAATGTATTTGACACACGAAGGGTACACACGAAGGGTATCGTAATATCGTAAATTTCGCAATAGTGTGAAGTATTACGCTTCCTAATTATTCAGCTTGTTATTGAAAGTTGACCTTTTGGATATTGAACGGAAGGGGCTCAAAGGTCAAAGATGTTGAAGGTTTACCTGAAAATGTTACATTTGGCCTTCCATATACTTTACATAGCTGTAAGAGGTTCGGATTCTAAAGGTAAGAAGATGAAATTGACATACATGAAAAGAAGGGGTTTGATTGTATTAAAAAGTTTGAATATGCATCCCGTTTGTTTACGGCAGCCAAAATATACGAATTTACTTTGTTTCAAAATACACTCATTTGACGGCTAAATTACGTTTTAGTAGTGTTAAGAAATAACTTAAAATGACCAAACGTTCTTCCTGGTTATATGCCGGTAAATTTCAAACACTACTTCTATCCACATAGACAACAAACTTAATCGATTTTTTAAACCCCAATCTTTAAGTTTTATTATGACCTTCAAACCATCCCATTTTACTGCAGAATCTGAAATCAAGAACAAAGTTTTAAACTTTGTCTGCTCATGCTACTTTGAAGTGGCAAAATTCGTCCATCAAAATTGAATTTCGAAATTATCGGCTATTTTCACAAGAAGTACAAATAAGAAGCCTTTATTGATACCAGTCTCGTTAAAGTGAAACCAGTGTATTGAACTAACTTAGACCAAACATGAATGAACGTTCGTCCTGGTTATTTAAATTTTGTTTACCTTTACGGTTCGAGCCTTTCAGTTCGTACAGTTCACATACTGTAGGGATAACAAATGCTTAGTAATTAATTATGGCATTTCTTCACAGAATCTGCACATGTATGTCCCAATACGAGCGGAACATTCATTGGAGAGTTACTGAACGAATGCTACTACGTATGGTCCAAAAGAAATGTATGTTTCCCTGGAAAGGATATTGCTATTTTGAACCAAGAAGCGCAATCTTTTATAACTACCGGTCTTGATTCCATTGGGAGCACTGAATGTGTCCTACTTCCTATGAACGATAGATACAATGATGACGGAGATTGGACGTGGAATACAGGTGAGCAAAGACTTTTTCAGCCTGCCTGTATTTTAAGTGCCTTCTCAAAAAGGCACAAATTTTATGAGATACAAAGGAATCTGAAGATTGCTTGGTTTATTATATATATTTTTATGAACACTAAAACGCACGGGCACAGGGAAAACCTTCTTGTCTTAAATAACCATTGAGACATGTTTTTAATTGTGTTAAAAAGACGCATTTCATCCCGACCTTTATACCCCATAAATTGTTGTAATAACCTAAACCTATGACATTTCATTAGGTTGACGACTGACAGTAGCTTAGCCTTGGTCAGTAGAAATTTCTGGAATCCTTTTGTAATACATTGACAATGGTTACGTATCTTAACTATGGCAAGAACATCGGTAGACTGAGATTGAACCCTATAAATTTTGGTCGCCCCCATCCTTCCCGACACAACAAACAAAACGGTTATAAATTCCATCTCATAACCCACAATTAACAAACAATATGGTTATAATCTCCATCTCACAACCTACAATTAACAAACAGCAAGGTTATAAACTCCATCTCAAAACCTACGAATAACAAACAGCACGGTTATGACAAACAGCACAGTTATAACAAACAACATGGTAATCAACTCCATCTCCTCACCAACGATTAACAAACAACACGGTTATGAACTCTATCTCACAACCTACGATTAACAAACAATACGGTTATAAACTCCATCTCATAACCTACAATTAACAAACAACAAGGTTATAAACTCTATCTCACAACCTACGATTAACAAACAATACGGTTATAAACTCCATCTCACAACCTAACATTAACAAACAGCATGGTTAAGACAAAACAGCACAGCTATAACAAACAACATGGTAACCAACTCCATCTCACAACCTACAATTAACAAACAGCACAGTTATGACAAACCAATGGTTATAATCTCCATCTCACAACCTACAATTAGTTATAACAAACAACATGGTTATAAACTACATCTCATAACCTACAATTAACAAACAATACGGTTATAAACTCCATCTCACAATCTACAATTAACAAACAAGGTTATAAACTCCATCTCACAACCTAACATTAACAAACAACACGGTTGAGACAAAACAGCACAGTCTTATAACCTACAATTAAAGAACTTGATTATGACAAACAACGTGGTTATAAGCTCCATCTCACATCCTACAATTAGTCATAACAAACAATATGGTTATAAACTACATCTCATAACCCACTGAAGATTGCTTGGTTTATTAATATAGATAATAACTTGTTTGAGGGGCATATAGAAGTTGAAAGTATAACATTAAGCAAACTCTTTCTGGATTTACAACTTCTGTTATACTTAGGCGCAACGTTTCAATGTCTATTCGGACATCGTTTTCAAGCATATGATCACCATAGAAGGAACAGAGAATATATATGCAGGTGAAGGGGTATGTAAATAAACATTAAGTTAAGAAGTGTACTGAATATGAAAACATTTAAGGATTATGAAAACTTCATTAAATTATGAAAACATCACTATGTAGCTGTTACCACTCTACATAGTGATGTTTTCATAATTTAATGAAGTTTTCATAAACCTTAAAAGTTTTCATATTCAGTGCACCGCTTAACTTAATGTTTATTTACATACCCCTTCACCTGTATATATATTCTCTGTTCCTTCTATGGTGATCATATGCTTGAAAACGATGTCCGTATAGACATTGAAACGTTGCGCCTAAATATAACAGAAGTTGTAAATCCAGAAAGAGTTTGCTTAAAGTGGCATGAGCTGCCAAAATTCGCACTTTTTTCATAATTTCTGATCGTCACGACAGTAAGAGGCTTTGGAGGCCATCGAAAAATTAAAAGATAAGCGTTGGAATGAGGGAAATCCATAAAGTCTACGGCCTATACGAACCGAAATAGTGTTCGAAAAGTAAACAAAATTTAAATAACCAGGACGACCAGTCATTCATTCTAAGCCAAAGTTGGTTCAAAACAATACTTTATCGTTCATTCTCGACACTAGAAACACTAAAAAGCTTCTGAATTATACGTCTTGAGAAAAATAGCCAATAATTTCAACATTCTGTTTTAACGTCAAACTATCAACATTTTGGCAGCTCATGCCTCTTTAATGATATATAGATACTATTTGCTTGGTTCATTATATATACATAACAATTGCTTAATTCTTTATGAGACAAACGGCTTCTTGGTTTATTAATTGACAGACAATTGCTTGGTTATTGTGTGACATACAGTGGTTTGGGTCAGTATGTGACTATCCATGACTTGCTTCATTGGGCAACAGACAGTTGCTTGGATGACAAACAATTGCTTGGTTCGAAAGGTGACAAAGAATTGCTTGGTTTATTGAATGACAAACATTTGCTTGGTTTATTGGATGACAAACAATTGCTTGGTTCATTGGGTGACAAAGAATTGCTTGGTTTATTGGATGACAAACATTTGCTTGGTTTATTGGATGACAAACATTTGCTTGGTTTATTCGATGACAAACAATTGCTTGGTTCATTGGATGACAAACATTTGCTTGGTTTATTGGATGACAAACATTTGCTTGGTTTATTGGATGACAAACAATTGCTTGGTTCATTGGGTGACAAAGAATTGCTTGGTTTATTGGATGACAAACAATTGCTTTGTGCATTGGGTGACAAACATTACTTGGTTTGTTGGATGGCAAACAATTGCTTGGCTCGAAGGGTGACAAAGAATTGCTTGGTTTATTGGATAACAACCATTTGCTTGATTTATTGGATGACAAACATTTGCTTGGTTTATTGGATGACAAACAATTGCTTGGTTCATTGGGTGACAATGAATTGCTTGGTTTATTGGACAAATAATTGCTTGGTTTATTGGATGACAAACATTTGCTTGGATTATTGGATGACAAACATTTGCTTGGTTTATTGGCTGACAAACAATTGCTTGGTTCATTGGGTGACAAAGAATTGCTTGGTTTATTGGACGACAAACATTTGCTTGGTTTATTGGATGACAAACAATTGCTTTGTGCATTGGGTGACAAACATTTGCTTGGTTTGTTGGATGACAAACAATTGCTTGGTTCGAAGGGTGACAAAGAAATGCTTGGTTTATTGGATGACAAACATTTGCTTGATTTATTGGATGACAAACATTTGCTTGGTTTATTGGATGACAAACAATTGCTTGGTTCATTGGGTGACAACATATTGCTTGGTTTATTGGATGACAAACATTTGCTTGATTTATTGGATGACAAACATTTGCTTGGTTTATTGGATGACAAACAATTGCTTGGTTCATTGGGTGACAACGTATTGCTTGGTTTATTGGATGACAAACATTTGCTTGGTTTATTGGATGACAAACATTTGCTTGGTTTATTGGATGACAAACAATTGCTTGGTTCATTGGGTGACAAAGAGTTGCTTGGTTTATTGGATGACAAACATTTGCTTGGTTTTTTCGATGACAAACAATTGCTTGGTTTATTGGATGACAAACATTTGCTTGGTTTATTCGATGACAAACAATTGCTTGGTTCCTTGGGTGACAAACATTTGATTGGTTAATTTTGTGACAAACAGTTGCTTGGTTTCTTGGATGACAAACACTTGATTGGTTTATTGGGTGACAAACATTTGATTGGTTTATTGAGTGACAAACACTTGATTTGTTCATTGGGTGACAAACATTTGTTGTGTTCATTGGATGACAAATAATTGTTTGGTTCATTGGGTGACAATCACTTGATTTGTTCATTTTGTGACAAATAATTGCTTGCTTTACTGGATGACAAACAATTGTTTGATTCATTATGTGACCTTCGATTGCTTGGTTTCTTGGATGACACACACTTGATTGATTTATTGGGTGACAAACACTTGATTGGTTTATTGGGTGACAAACATTTGCTGTGTTCATTGGATGACAAACATTTGCTTTGTTCATTGGATGACAAACATTTGCTTTGTTCATTGGCAGACAAACATTTGCTTTGTTCGTTGTGTTACAAAGACTTTTTGTGTTCATTGGATGACAAACATTTGCTTTGTTCGTTAGCAGACAAACATTTGTTGTGTTCATTGGGTGACAAACATTTGCTTTGTTCGTTAGCAGACAAACATTTGTTGTGTTCATTGGATGACAAACATTTGCTTTGTTCATTGGCAGACAAACATTTGCTTTGTCCGTTGTGTTACAAAGACTTTTTGTGTTCATTGGATGACAAACATTTGCTTTGTTCGTTAGCAGACAAACATTTGTTGTGTTCATTGGGTGACAAACATTTGCTTTGTTCGTTAGCAGACAAACATTTGTTGTGTTCATTGGATGACAGATAATTGTTTGGTTCATTGGGTGACAAACACTTGATTTGTTCATTTTGTGACAAATAATTGCTTGCTTTACTGGATGACAAACAATTGTTTGATTCATTATGTGACAAACGATTGCTTGGTTTCTTGGATGACAAACACTTGATTTGTTCATTGGATGACAAGCATTTGCTTTGTTCATTGGCAGACAAACATTTGTTGTGTTCATTGGATGACAAATACTTGTTTGGTTCATTGGTGACAAACACTTGATTTGTTCATTTTGTGACAAACAATTGCTTGCTTTACTGGATGACAAACAATTGTTTGATTCATTATGTGACAAACGATTGCTTGGTTTCTTGGATGACCAACAATTGTTTGATTCATTATGTGACAAACGATTGCTTGGTTTCTTGGATGACAAACACTTGATTTGTTCATTGGATGACAAGCATTTGCTTTGTTCATTGGCAGACAAACATTTGTTGTGTTCATTGGATGACAAATACTTGTTTGGTTCATTGGTGACAAACACTTGATTTGTTCATTATGTGACAAACGATTGCTTGGTTTCTTGGATTACACACACTTGATTGATTTATTGGGTGACAAACACTTGATTGGTTCATTGGATGACAAGCATTTGCTTTGTTCATTGGCAGACAAACATTTGTTGTGTTCATTGGATGACAAATACTTGTTTGGTTCATTGGTGACAAACACTTGATTTGTTCATTTTGTGACAAACAATTGCTTGCTTTACTGGATGACAAACAATTGTTTGATTCATTATGTGACAAACGATTGCTTGGTTTCTTGGATGACACACACTTGATTGATTTATTGAGTGACAAACACTTGATTTGTTCATTTTGTGACAAACAATTGCTTGCTTTACTGGATGACCAACAATTGTTTGATTCATTTTGTGACAAACAATTGCTTGCTTTACTGGATGACCAACAATTGTTTGATTCATTATGTGACAAACGATTGCTTGGTTTCTTGGATGACCAACAATTGTTTGATTCATTATGTGACAAACGATTGCTTGGTTTCTTGGATGACACACACTTGATTGATTTATTGGGTGACAAACACTTGATTGGTTTATTGAGTGACAAACACTTAATTTGTTCATTGGGTGACAAACATTTGCTGTGTTCATTGGATGAACTTTGGCTATGGGTATCTCGATAGGTTTTATCGCGTTTGTAGGTTTGGTAAGTAGTATCTACGCCTCGAGTTGAACTGGATGGGTTTTCAGTTCACACCATGATTTTTTACCGTTTGTAAAGTGTTGCCGGGAATATGTGGTAGATATATCAGGTCTATCTTTAGAAATCTCAGGTCTATCTTTAGAGATGTCAGGTTTATCTTTAGAGATCTCAGGTCTATCTTTAGAGATCTCAAGTCTATCTTTAGAGATCCCACATCTATATTTAGAGATCTCAGGTCTATCTTTAGAGATCCCAGATCTGTATTTAGAGATCTCAGGTCTATCTTTAGAGATCTCAGGTCTATCTTTAGAGATCTCAAGTCTATCTTTAGAGATCTCACATCTATATTTAGAGATCTCAAGTCTATCTTTAGAGATCCCACATCTATATTTAGAGATCTCAGGTCTATCTTTAGAGATCCCAGATCTGTATTTAGAGATCTCAGGTCTATCTTTAGAGATCTCAGGTCTATCTTTAGAGATCTCAAGTCTATCTTTAGAGATCCCACATCTATATTTAGAGATCCCAGGTCTATCTTTAGAGATCTCAAGTCTATCTCTAGAGATCTCAGGTCTATCTTTAGAGATCCCAGGTCTATCTTTATAGATCTCAGGTCTATCTTAAGAGATCTCAGGTTTATCTTTAGAGAGGTTGATATAAAAGATATTGGTTAAGTCAGTAACCGGTAGAAACCGAAAAAATTGTTTGATTCATTATGTGACAAACGATTGCTTGGTTTCTTGGATGACAAACACTTGATTTGTTCATTGGATGACAAGCATTTGCTTTGTTCATTGGCAGACAAACATTTGTTGTGTTCATTGGATGACAAATACTTGTTTGGTTCATTGGTGACAAACACTTGATTTGTTCATTTTGTGACAAACAATTGCTTGGTTTCTTGGATTACACACACTTGATTGATTTATTGGGTGACAAACACTTGATTGGTTTATTGAGTGACAAACACTTGATTTGTTCATTTTGTGACAAACAATTGCTTGCTTTACTGGATGACAAACAATTGTTTGATTCATTATGTGACAAACGATTGCTTGGTTTCTTGGATGACACACACTTGATTGATTTATTGGGTGACAAACACTTGATTGGTTTATTGAGTGACAAACACTTAATTTGTTCATTGGGTGACAAACATTTGCTGTGTTCATTGGATGACAAACATTTGCTTTGTTCATTGGCAGACAAACATTTGCTTTGTTCACTGGGTTACAAACATTTGCTTTGTTCGTTGGGTTACAAAGATTTGTTGTGTTCATTGGATGACAAGCATTTGCTGTGTTCATTGGGTGACAAACATTTGCTTTGTTCATTGGGTTACAAAGATTTGTTGTGTTCATTGGATGACAAACATTTGCTTTGTTCATTGGGTGATAAACATTTGCTTTGTTCGTTGGGTGTTAAACATTTACTTTGTTCGTTGGGTGACAAACTTTTCTGTGTTCATTGGATGATAAACATTTGCTTTGTTCATTGGCAAACAAACATTTGCTTTGTTCGTTGTGTGACAAACATTTGCTGTGTTCGTTGGATGACAAACATTTGCTGTGTTCATTGGATGACAAACATTTGCTGTGTTCATTGGATGACAAACATTTGCTGTGTTCGTTGGGTGACAAGCATTTGCTGTGTTCATTGGATGACAAACATTTGCTGTGTTCATTGGATGACAAACATTTGCTGTGTTCGTTGGATGACAATCATTTGCTGTGTTCATTGGATGATAAACATTTGCTGTGTTCATTGGGTGATAAACATTTGCTTTGTTCATTGGGTGATAAACATTTGCTTTGTTCGTTGGGTGTTAAACATTTACTTTGTTCGTTGGGTGACAAACATTTGCTGTGTTCATTGGATGATAAACATTTGCTTTGTTTATTGGGTGATAAACATTTGCTTTGTTCGTTGGGTGATAAACATTTGCTTTGTTCATTGGATGACAAACATTTGCTGTGTTCGTTGGGTGACAAACATTTGCTGTGTTCGTTGGGTGACAAACATTTGCTGTGTTCATTGGATGACAAACATTTGCTGTGTTCGTTGGATGACAATCATTTGCTGTGTTCATTGGATGATAAACATTTGCTGTGTTCATTGGGTGATAAACATTTGCTTTGTTCATTGGGTGATAAACATTTGCTTTGTTCGTTGGGTGTTAAACATTTACTTTGTTCGTTGGGTGACAAACATTTGCTGTGTTCATTGGATGATAAACATTTGCTTTGTTTATTGGGTGATAAACATTTGCTTTGTTCGTTGGGTGACAAACATTTGCTGTGTTCATTGGGTGACAAACATTTGCTGTGTTCATTGGGTGACAAACAATTGCTGTGTTCATTGGGTGACAAACAATTGCTGTGTTCATTGGGTGACAAACATTTGCTGTGTTCGTTGGGTGACAAACATTTGCTGTGTTCATTGGGAGACAAACATTTGCTGTGTTCATTGGGTGACAAACAATTGCTGTGTTCATTGGGTGACAAACAATTGCTGTGTTCATTGGGTGATAATTGTTTGCTGTGTTCGTTGGGTGACAAACAATTGCTGTGTTCATTGGGTGACAAACATTTGCTGTGTTCGTTGGATGACAAACATTTGCTGTGTTCATTGGATGATAAACATTTGCTGTGTTCATTGGGTGATAAACATTCCCTTTGTTCGTTGGGTGACAAACATTTGCTGTGTTCATTGGGAGACAAACATTTGCTGTGTTCATTGGGAGACAAACATTTGCTTTGTTCATTGGATGACAAACATTTGCTTTGTTCGTTGGGTGACAAGCATTTGCTGTGTTCATTGGGTGACAAACATTTGCTGTGTTCGTTGGATGACAAACATTTGCTGTGTTCATTGGATGACAAGCATTTGCTGTGTTCTTTGGGTGATAAACATTTGCTGTGTTCATTGGGTGATAAACATTTGCTGTGTTCTTTGGGAGACAAACATTGGCTGTGTTCGTTGGGTTACAAACATTTGCTGTGTTCATTGGATGACAAACATTTGCTGTGTTCATTGGATGATAAACATTTGCTGTGTTCATTGGGTGATAAACATTCCCTTTGTTCGTTGGGTGACAAACATTTGCTGTGTTCATTGGGAGACAAACATTTGCTGTGTTCATTGGGAGACAAACATTTGCTTTGTTCATTGGATGACAAACATTTGCTTTGTTCGTTGGGTGACAAGCATTTGCTGTGTTCATTGGGTGACAAACATTTGCTGTGTTCGTTGGATGACAAACATTTGCTGTGTTCATTGGATGACAAGCATTTGCTGTGTTCTTTGGGTGATAAACATTTGCTATGTTCTTTGGGAGACAAACATTTGCTGTGTTCTTTGGGAGACAAACATTTGCTGTGTTCGTTGGGTTACAAACATTTGCTGTGTTCATTGGATGACAAACATTTGCTGTGTTCATTGGGTGACAAACATTTGCTGTGTTCGTTGGATGACAAACATTTGCTTTGTTCATTGGGAGACAAACATTTGCTGTGTTCATTGGGAGACAAACATTTGCTATGTTCATTGGGAGACAAACATTTGCTGTGTTCATTGGGAGACAAACATTTGCTGTGTTCGTTGGGTGACAAACATTTGCTGTGTTCGTTGGGTGACAAACAATTGCTGTGTTCATTGGGTTACAAACATTTGCTATGTTCACTGGGTTACAAACAATTGCTTGCTTCACTATGTGACAAATCCGGACAAAATTATTGGTGGAATAGTATTTTGACTTTTTCTTTGTAGGAGAGCCTGTTAAGTTTGATATGTGGCCTTGGGATGCGGGCGGATGGCTCAGACAACAGATTACTGCCCTTGTCACAAAAATACTTCCCGGCACAATCCCTTGTCCAGTGATGTGTCCACCAAGCTGGGTTTGGGGTAATCAAGGCTGCCATCCTTTGTTTGGATATGGGTATCTCGATAGGTTTTATCGCGTTTGTAGGTTTGGTAAGTAGTATCTACGCCTCGAGCTGAACTGACTGGGTTTTCAGGCCACACCATGATTTTTTACCGTTAGTAAAGTGTCGCCGGGAATATGTGCTAGATATATCAGGTCTATCTTTAGAAATCTCGGGTCTATCTTTAGAGATCTCAGGTCTATCTTTAGAGATCTCAGGTCTATCTTTAGAGATCTCAAGTCTATCTTTAGAGATCCCACATCTATATTTACAGATCTCAAGTCTATCTTTAGAGATCCCACATCTATCTTTAGAGATCTCAAGTCTATCTTTAGAGACCTCAAGTGTATCGTTAGAGATCCCAGGTCTCTCTTTAGAAATCTCCAGTCTATGTTTAGAGATCTCAGGTTTATCTTTAGAGATCCCAGATCTATCTTTAGATATCTTATATATATCTTTGGATATATCAGGACTATCTTTAGAGATCTCAGGTCTATCTTTACAGATCCCAGGTCTATCTTTAGAGATCTCAGATCTATCTTAAAAATCTCAAGTCTCGGGTCTATCTTTAGAGATCTCAGGTCTATCTTTGGAAATCACAGGTCTATCTTTAGAGATTTCAGGTCTGTATTTAGAGATCTCAGGTCTATCTTTAGAGATCTCAGATTTTTCTTTAGAGATCGCAGGCCTATCTTTAGAGATCTCAGGTCTGTATTTAGAGATCTCAGGTCTATCTTTGGAAATCTCAGGTCTATCTTTAGAGATTTCAGGTCTGTATTTAGAGATCTCAGGTCTATCTTTAGAGATCCCAGGTCTATCTTTAGAGATCTCAGGTCTATCTTAAGAGATCTCAGGTTTATCTTTAGAGATCTCAGATTTTTCTTTAGAGATCTCAGGTCTATCTTTAGAGATCTCAGGTCTATGTTTAGAGATTTGAGGTTTGTCTTTAGAAATCGGAGGTCTATCTTTAGAAATCTCAAGTCTATCTTTAGAGATCTCAGGTCTATGTTTAGAGATTTGAGGTTTGTCTTTAGAAATCGGAGGTCTATCTTTAGAAATCTCAAGTCTATCTTTAGAAATCTCAAGTCTATCTTTAAAGATCTCAGGTCTATCTTTAGAGATCTCAGGTCTATCTTTACAGATCCCAGGTCTATCTTTAGAGATCTCAGATCTATCTTTAGAAATCTCAAGTCTCGGGTCTATCTTTAGAGATCTCAGGTCTATCTTTGGAAATCACAGGTCTATCTTTAGAGATTTCAGGTCTGTATTTAGAGATCTCAGGTCTATCTTTAGAGATCTCAAGTCTATCTTTAGAGACCTCAAGTGTATCTTTAGAGATCTCAGGTCTATCTTTAGAGATCCCAGGTCTATCTTTAGAGATCTCAGGTCTATCTTAAGATATCTCAGGTTTATCTTTAGAGATCTCAGGTTTTTCTTTAGAGATCTCAGGTCTATCTTTAGAGATCTCAGGTCTATCTTTAGAGATCTCAGGTCTATCTTTAGAGATCTCAGGTCTATGTTTAGAGATTTGAGGTTTGTCTTTAGAAATCCGAGGTCTATCTTTAGAAATCTGAAGTCTATCTTTAGAAATCTCAAGTCTATCTTTAAAGATCTCAGGTCTATCTTTAGAGATCTCAGGTCTATTTTTAGAGATCCCAGGTCTATCTTTAGAGATCTCAGATCTATCTTTAGAAATCTCAAGTCTAGGGTCTATCTTTAGAGATCTCAGGTCTATCTTTGGAAATCACAGGTCTATCTTTAGAGATTTCAGGTCTGTATTTAGAGATCTCAGGTCTATCTTTAGAGATCTCAAGTCTATCTTTAGAGACCTCAAGTGTATCTTTAGAGATCCCAGGTCTATCTTTAGAGATCCCAGGTCTATCTTTAGAGATCTCAGGTCTATCTTTAGAGATCTCAGGTCTATCTTTAGAGATCTTAGGTCTATGTTTAGAGATTTGAGGTTTGTCTTTAGAAATCGGAGGTCTATCTTTAGAAATCGGAGGTCTATCTTTAGAAATCTCAAGTCTATCTTTAAAGATCTCAGGTCTATCTTTAGAGATCTCAGGTCTATTTTTAGAGATGATCAAGTCTATCTTTAGAACTCTCAGGTCTATCTTTAGAGATCTTAGGTCTATCTTTACAGATCTCAGGTCTATCTTTACAGATCCCAGGTCTATCTTTAGAGATCTCAGATCTATCTTTAGAGATCTCAACTCCCGGGTCTATCTTTAGAGATCTCAGGTCTATCTTTGGAAATCACAAGTCTATCTTTAGAGATTTCATGTCTATCTTTAGAGATCCCAGATCTATATTTAGAGATCTCAGGTCTATCTTTAGAGATCTTAAGTCTATATTTAGAGATCTCAGGTCTATCTTTAGAGATTTGTCTTTAGAGATCCCAGGTCTATCTTTAGAGATCTAAGGTCTATCTTTAGAGAACTCAGGTCTATCTTTAGAGATCCCAGGTCTATCTTTAGAAATCTCAAGTCTATCTTTATAGATCTCAGGTCTATCTTTAGAGAACTCAGGTCTATCTTTAGAGATCTCAGGTCTATCTTTAGAAATCTATCTTTAGAGATCTCAAGTCTATCTTTAGGGATCTCAAGTCTATCTTTAGAGATCTCAAGTTTATCTTTAGAAATCTTAGGTCTATTTCTAGAGATCTCAGGTCTATCTTTAGAGATCTTGGCTCTATCTTAAAGCCCGGTATACACCGAGAGTTTTGCTGCGCCCCCACCCGACGCGACTGTACCCGACTCGATACACTGTTTGACCAGACCCGACTCAACCTGATTCTTGATGAAATATCTAGAACGTCCAGATCACTTCCGACCCGACGCAACTGAAGCCGACTGACACCGATTTGCGTCGTGGACTGGTTTACACTACACTCTATCTCTGCTACGCGACGCGATTTTCCAGTCGGGTCGGGTCGGGTCGCAGCAAAACTCTCATTGTATACCGGGCTTTAGAGATCTCAAGTCTATCATTAGAGATATCAAGTCTGTACTATCTGTACCTTCAAAGCGGCACGAGCTGACTAAATCCTGCCTTTGGAGCGAGGTTGATATAAAAGATATTGGTTAAGTCAGTAACCGGTAGAAACCGAAGATGTGTCATAATAATGGAAAAAAATCAAATAGCCGAGATGCATGGATGCATTTTAGGGATTTAGATTGATTACAGCGGAAGGGTATTTTCTTATACTTCTTAATAAAAATGACAAACAATTGGATTTTTTCTGGCATGATTGTACTATTTTTGCTTTTTAATCCTTCTTATGGACTCGTTTGTAGATAAAATCAAAGAAACAGAGCAGATATCACATGTTGGTACGTATTTATTTGTCCTCAACTGTTTTATTACTTCACTTAAGTCGCACGAAGGACAAATTAGATCGTCTGCAACGTGCTGTGGAAGTGATTGCTTTTGAAGAACGTAAAATTCGTCGAGATGAATCAAATCTGTTGCAACTTGAAATAAGGCGATAGCTAGGAAGTGAATAAGATAAATTCATACTGATAGTGGTCACTCACTATGCGGCCTATACAATCTGCCAGAAAAATCCCCCCCCCCCCCCCCCCCTCAAATTTCTGAAATGACCTCGTCACTCCACTTGAGAGCATTTAAGCTGATCTTTTCATTGCGGGGTTTGTTAATATTTTTTCAAAGTAGGAAATAAAGACGTCGACCGGTTTTATTTTAAATAGCCAATTTCAATGATGTTAGTGCCGATTTACTTATGCAGGATTTTTTTTCAGACAAACGACCAAATGTCCAGCAGCCATTAACCATTCGAGAAGTAAAAGGTGTTTCATTCTCTTCTTGCTCTTCTGTTTTCTCTATTTGTAGTAGCGATATTTTTTCTGGAATTTACTAATTCAAATATCTGTTTTACATAAGATTATTTATTTAATGATATCCTAAAACTGTTGCCGTAAAACCATATTTCATGACAAAGTTTTGTTGCTCTTGTCATTTTCAAACATTTTCACCTTTGACTTTCGGTCACAAATATTTTGCATTTCACTCCTTTTATACAAATCTTGATTTTGACTTTATATTTTGGCAATTCACATAGCTATATAAAAAGTTGTGCTTCCTATACAATGGTCACTTACACTTACGTTGATATTTTTAAAAAACCCACACATGTTCAGTTAATGGGCAAATAGATAATTTATAAAGTCTGTTGAATGGAAAATATCCAGTTAATATACTGAGATGTTAAACATAATGCTTAATATGTTCCTTTGCAGCTGTGAAGCTGGTCGTACGTGGGAAGTTTGTCAAATCCGAAGCTTTATTCACCACAGTGGCTTATTTAGCGTCCATGTGCTCACGACATTGTACCAGAACTCCAGGTTGTGTTGTGTTGAATTTCAACCAAGACGAGAGATCTTGCAGGGGGTTTTCTAGTAAAGGCGTTTTGAACACTCTTGAAGTTCAAGCTGATTGGGCAGTATGGGAACTTATCTGATCGTGTAACATATTAGCCTTGGGCGGCGAGGTGATCGGACGTGTTTACTGTTGTCTCTCACGGCTTTGTGTATGAAGTGACTTTTATTGTTCTAGCGATGGCATCCCAGTCGTCCCGATAGAACCAGGGGAACGAGGAGAAGTAATTGATCTTACAGTGTTATAGGAGATTCCACAATGTGGCAGAATACCTTAGACCGTTTCTCCGTTAGGCCTTATATCTGTACCATAGGCCTCATACATCTACCATAGGCCTTATATCTCTACCATATGCTATAGCTTCAACACTGTCACCGGGTCACCGAGTTTTCCGCGTCTAACTAGACTGCGAAGTTTATTGTATGCTCCCTATGTTGATCGAACCAACATTTATACAAACTTTGCCCGCGGCCTTTTTTACTTAGATGCGAAATTCAGGGACATGTTATGCGAGACGTGTGGATTTTGGGGGAAGTGTGACAATCGATGTGTGTGTGAAGACAATGCATCAACAATTATATGTAATACCGTTACTTCCACACACAGTCAGTGCTACTAGAAAAAGGAAAAAGAGTTCCGGGTTCGTGTCACGTTCGTTAATTTAATTTTCAATTTTTTATATCGCAGAATGAAAATTGGAAATGACCATTTTTAGTTATATTTTTCATTTTCATCTTCTACATTTGAAAAAAAGAAATGAAAATCGAAATTTGACGATCAGTTTTCGATTTGAAATCGTGAATTTAACTTTCAACATCCCTTGTGGGGCACATAGCCAATACCGTGGTTTCAGTGCCAATTGTAATGCTAATCTGTGGTGTACCTGCCTTAATCGGGTGTTTTGTGTCCTAGAAATCTTACTCCTGGGATTTTTATTCAACGGCCCTTGTTTTAGGAATCTTTGCTTTAGAGAAAGTCACGTGTTATTTTGTGCTCTGCAAGGGCTGTAAGTTATGCTCTAGCCGGCCTGTTTCACAAGGGTTGTTCGCTTTGGTGGTTTGTGACCTGTGCAGTTGTGTTTGGGAGATGACTTCGACCAATTAAAAATTTTTGACTTGTGTGTTGAAAAGAGAGAAAACAAAAATTTCAATATTCATTTCTTGTTAACAAAAAGTAGAAAATGAAATTTGCTTAAAAATGGTCATTTTCCATTTTTATTTTGCGAATCAAAAAATGAAAATTAAGTTAACGAACGGTACCCGGACCGTTCCGTTATTAAATACATTTAGCTGACCAAGGATTCAATAAATCAACAGATTAACAATGGATAGTTTTTTTTACTTTTATTTGCAAAGAAATATTTGGCTAAAATGGTTCTTTAAATTACCACAAACTCAGAGACAAATATAAACGGCAAAAAATCTTTATTTGCTGTTTACAACAAACATATCGTGATATTCAATTTCTATTAAACTGTCATTACGTGCATTAGTTTATTGGCCTCCCTAGAGTGTTTCCTCGTCTTATTTGCTTCCGTTAATATTTTGTGTTCTACGTAGTTCATGCTTTATTAGTGACATATCTTCCTCACTTCGCGGTAGCCAGTTACCGCCGGAGGGTCGTGGGTTTCCTCCGGGCATAGAGCCACCATAGGCAACGCCGCCATATAAGTCAAATCAATCAATCTTCACTTCGCCGGCTGACACAAAACTGCAATGTTGACCTAGTTTCTCGATTGTTTACGCAAATTTATGTTAATGCGTGATAGTCGGATTGTTCTGGAATTTCTAAGATTTTATTTAAAGGCACATTGTTTATATTCTGTCAGTCAGTTTCCAATAGTACCCAGCAATGCTATTTGGATTGGATTACTCTCAGTTGATTGAAAAATTGCCTAATTCAAAAAGAGGCTTCCAAGGTCACATGGGCTCATTTACATACAAAAATAGTCTAAATTTTTTTCTTGGTTGCTTTGGAACTGTTAGGATTTGTTAACAGTCTTTGTACATATGAAATCTAACAACAACAACAGAATAAACATTCAATATTTGGATCTAAAATAGAATGTATAGGCCAAGCAAGAAAATTCATTTTAAAAGTCAGAGTGCCAATCCAAATAACAAGAAGAAAACTGTTGCCAGCTGTAAAAAAGAAAACGTCCAATGGCTTGTTTTATTAGCGACTTTTAACTGTGTATCTCTATAGTTATTCCATTTTGAACAAAGAATATCCTGGCTCAAAGGAGGCTCACACTTCCTTGTGAACTTTAGGCCAATGAAATTGTGTCTAAGGATATTGTATGGACATAGAACTCTTGTGTGTTTAACCAGTTCTGCAATTGCAAGCTGAGACTTTGGTGGGAAACTAATATTTCATATACGGACATATGATTTGTTTTAGTTTAAGTAGTGTTATTCCGAAAAACGAAAACTTCATATTGAGTCAATACTTCGACTTTTATTCAGTCATCATCAGGGGTGAGGTACATTAGCATCAACATTGGTATATATACAGGTAAAAACAAACAGATTAAGCAGTGATATAACAATATTAGGAATGGCCGTACAGATTTACAAATTTATTATCATTATTACATTGCACGTTGACAAAACAGATAAAGAAAACAGATAAGGGGAACAGCGGGATCTAACTGGCATGGCTAGGGGATATTAACAAAGAGGTGCAGACAGTCTTATCTTAAGAATTAGGACATATAGTTCATCGAAATAAGACAAGTTCTTTAGATACTTTTAATCCACTGTTTAAGACAGGGCTATTTCTTCTAATACACAGAGCTTCTCTGAACAGGATGTCTGACCAGTGATACGATTTATCAATATACAGTGTTAATAAGAATAAAGTCGCAAAGTGTAGGTGGACTTAGGTCATTTAAATAGTCTGGTAATGATTGTAAGTTTTTCAAAAAAATAAATTCTTCACAATTTGAAACATGATTGAAAATTTCACTTTTTTTATTTGGACTGCTATGTTCTTTAATTCTTGTAATAAGACATCGGTCAGTTTTACCGATGTAGTCTGAGCCACATGCTGGGCACGTAAATTTATAAATAACTGAGCTTTTGTAATGTTTAGGGGTCGGATTTTTAGTGTTTGTAAAAAAGTTAATTTGGTGGTCTGCCATTGGGAAACAAAGTTGACTGGTTTGATTATTAATTTACGAATTTTAAATATAGCTTTTTTAACAATAAATTCTCCTCTTTTGCCAATGTATTGGAGTCTCATCCAAATTTTATCAAGTTTCTCATCAGATTCTTTAATTTTAGGAATGCATTTTCTTAGCAATTGTTGGGCAGTAGACTTACGATATCCATTCAATAATAAAAACTTTAAAATGTTCTTACATTCAGTATTAAAAGATATTTCATCAGAACAAATTCTGAAGGCTCTATAAATCAACGATCTAGCCCAAGCTGTTTTCCATACGCATGGTTCTTAACTGTCAAAATGTATATACTGTCCAGTACTTGTTGGTTTTCTATATATTGTGGTGGAAGAAGATGAAAATGATATATCTAAAAAATGAACAGCTTTATTATCTACAAATTCCTCTTTGGTAAAATTAATAGAAGGATGAAAAGAGTTAAGCTTAGCTAAAATATTTTTAAATTCGCAAGGCCTGGCAAGAACAAGAGTATCATCCACATAATTTTCATCCACAAGTGAACCTGTCATATAGCCATCCAAACATTGTTGTGACGTCAATTGTTGGCTGGCCAACGTCGCCAAAACACGATTGAGCGGGACACGTACTATAGCAATGTTGTTGCTGAAGAAGTTTGTATTTCTATGTCTAGTTAAACACATACAGTTATAGGAAAAGGGGTGAAATGGTGAATAAAAAGCCACACCAGAAGATTAACATGATTTGGAACAGTTTCCGAGTAAAATTTTAATTAAGAGAAACTTTAATTTATTTTATACAATTCAAAACTTGAATTCAGACAATCAACGCACTGCCATTAACAGTCTTCGTTTACTTATGGTTGACCACAATGTTGAGTGAGTTTATTTGACAACGATAGAAGACGGGTGTATTAGATTACTTTCTCTAGGAATTATTGGCAGAAAGTACAAGGGGAATCGGAAATTCATCGAACAACGGAGAAATGTCGAAATCTGGAGTAATTTCAGCTTCGATAGTGTCCATCTTTGAAGAGCTCACAATGCTGGAACTGCTGCTCTGAACTGGGTGAATCAGAGCCATCGAGATCTAAAAATAACTAGAGCTCATTGGCCTCACAAGCTGACGCCAGACAGGCGCCATTTTCAACTACCCCAGTTAGCCGTAATCGCCAGCACAGAGTAATGGAGTAGATCGAGTAACCTTCCATTCGGATGCTTCCCACTTCGCTTTTTGTGACTAATTAAATTTTGTAACCTAAAGCATCGCCCAATCAGAGCAATGTAAAGGTCTGACGGGCGAGCGCGCCATTTTGATCTACCCTGGCCAAGGAGTATAGATGGACTAGCTCGCCCTCCACTGTGGCGTCAGACCTTTACATTGCTCTGATTGGGCGATGCTCCCTCTAGTTATTTTTAGATCTCTATGATCAGAGCCGGCATAGACCTTGCTTCGTTTTCCGGATATAAGGCGGTCGAGGTCCTTCCTCAGGCAAGCGTTGAGGGCACAGTCAAGTTTATTGGGGTTATCGACCCGCTGGTAAACGGCTAAGAAGAAACAGCTTTGAGTCCGGTTACGGCTATAATTTATACTGCCCGTGTCATTCCTGTGAAAGGATTGTCGCTCTCATGGCACGGATACAATGATTAGTGTATGGAAAAGATAGTCGGTAGCAACGGCTGTTTTTGGACATTAACTGGGCCAGTGTATTTTCGCCGACGGGAGATTTTGTGTACCATGCTTCATCCGGAGTGAGGTCTTTGTCTCAGATAGTCACACACTGGGTGCAATTTGGAGGTGTATTTCACAAATGACAATATGGATTACCTTTTGTTTCTGGCATGGTGCCACTTTTTGACTCTGTCAAGCTCCCTGTGGTTTTCGTCTTGTTTCTTTATTACGTATTGATCGCCAGTATTTTCATTAGTGATGACATCGAACGTGTTTTTGGTCATTGTGTGCATATTCTCTATTTCACGACGAAACTAATACAACCTAATGTCGAACTGTACTTTGTTGAAAAGACAAACTCGTGTTTCTGTAGACATGAACAACGATGTGTACATTCTTTTCCTGTCGTTTTCGGTAAAGCACTGATGGTGCGAAACATCTCATTTTCTAAGGCGTTTCAACTCAGCGATCGCTGCTCGGAAACTTCGATTTGCTTGGTTAAAATTCTGGTCTTTAATAATGTCAAAGTTTTGATTGCAAGGGTAGGGAGGGGCATGGAGATACCTATTTAGGAAGTAAAGTTGGCCAAAGACGAGACTTTGCAATGTTCTCCGTCCGGCTTTCTGGTGTCCAAATAAAACCTGCTCAATGTGTCAGACAATTTACCAGCATCAAAGTCTGTGATTTCCTGGTTTTCAGTTAGGTAAGCCCTAAACGGATTTGCTGCTAGCTTGCTCAACTTTTTTTGTGTTCTTCAAATTCAGCGGCCGCCGTTTCTCATCAATTTCTGAATGTTATTGAATCCACCAGCCGAACGAATTCGAGCTGAGAGATTGTGTGGCGAGGTTGACTTTCATATTTTGTTGCCACCATTGGATGCGGACTAGCCTGGGTTTATTACTAAGATGTAACCCTTGTGTGTCCTCAAGATATTGCCATTTAATCGTAATCCCATCTTCATCAATAGTTATGCCCCCTTCAGTGATTGTCTTTCGGACCAGCTTAAGAATATTCCACACATCCATGAGAATTCGATGGAGGCATGAGCTACAGAATTGTTAGGTCCATTGAAGTCCCAACATTGGAAAGCCTAGATCTTCCTTGTTACAGCTTTCGAAATCATGCTTATTGAAGAAAAAAAACTCTTCTCACTTACACAAACGCTTGGAAGGAAAGTTTTTGGATTCCAACGTTGCAAACGGTTTACCCTTTGGGTTTGAACTTGGACCCAGGAAGGTGTCGTAAAAAAAGTATTATACCATTTGTATTTAAGTATAATAAGGCCAGCATGAATATGGCCCGGCAAAAAGAATACAAACTTCTTCAGGGTAAAGTTGCTCGACCTCTAAGCCAACGACCACATATAGCCGACTACGGTCAGATAGTCGACTAAGCAGTAATGTTAAAGCAGTGCTATTCTTGTCGGCTAGGTCATTTTAGCCTTCTAAACCTGTTTATGAAATACCCCCCAGGGCCTCGTTCTACTAAGCTGGCGTAAGTTACGCCAGTCGCAAACATGTGTTAAAATATAGGAACTTGCGCATGGTCGCAAATCTGGAGGCGCAACTCTATGCTGTAAACCTATGCGTACCTTTGCGCCAGCTTAGTAGAACGAGCCCCAGGCATTGCTTGTATAAAGAACAAGAGTTTGAGGGATTTAGTAGTCGGTCCTGAGCTCCCTTGTCTGTTCTCTGCCTCGTAACCAAATTACATATTTTGTTCAAGTTCAGGTTAACCGACTTCTTGCTAAAACTGAAGATCTGTCACAACTTTGTCAATATATAACAATGTATTCAAGAAAAATGTTTTGACAAATCTAGCGGCTGCCATGTTTTCAGTCAAGAAGATGTGCCCTGTGCCCGAGTGTTTAATGTCTATAAATATATAAATTGAAAACCGATCCAAACAACGATAGAAACATGCATCAAACAAGTTGACTTAGCTACAAAGTATGTAAACAGATTTATGGTTGGCTTTGATATGTCAGATTTTATATAGCTTCAACAAAAAAGTATTTTTGACAGCCAATATCAGGTCCTGCGTTTCTAAAAAGATACTGTCAATGCAAGACGTAGCCTAAATGTATATTGAATGAATTTTAATTTAATTTCCAATGTCAACGACTTTTTAAAATTACGTATTGACATAGCTATTCAAAACGAAGGCCCTTCCTTGCACAATATACCAGCTTCCCAAAGATCGATACTGTTTCTAAAAAGCAAAAAGGTGAGTAATGCTTTCCCCCGTCAACGTTAAATAATAAAAAAGCCTGTGGTTAAAACCAGAAACACGTGACATAATGGAACAAAATACTCATATCTTCGAGTCATTCAGTTCGTTTTAACAAAATAAAAAGATGCCTGTAAGTATGGAACTTCAGAGTCCATCTGACTTCACAGGGCGAACATATTGAAGTAAAAATGTTTGAGTGTGTAGAACACATCCCTAGAGCAGAAGGTCAATAGCGCGTATGGTCTTCATTAGCTTCCAACCTGCGTCTCATCCCTCCAATGAGACGTCGGATCTGTTGAAGGGGTAACTGCGTGTTTTTTTAATCCTTTAGAGCACATTTGGGATAGAATGGGCGGAAACATTCAAGCCCTAGAGCCTTCTGTACAAAATCTGCAGGAATTGGAAGCCACATTACATTGGTATTGGCGGCAGTTACCCCTTCAACAGGTCCGACGTCTCACTGGAGGGGTGAGACGCAGGTTGGAAGCTAATGGAGGCTATACGCGCTATTGACCTTCTGCTGAAGGGATGTGTTCTACGCTCTCAAAAGGATATTTTTACTTCAAACATGTTCGCCCTGTGAAGCCAGATGGACTTACACGCATCTTTTTATTTTTTAAAATACACTTTTGATTTGGCTAACGATATCCTGAATAAATTGTATAGCTTATTGCCATTAATGGTGATTTCTTATCGCCTGAATGTTACCCTTTATGATCCCAATCGTTTCTGTAACATCAGTTTGCCAACAATCTCCCTACACCAATGGTTTTATCGGTCGGTACGGACTTTCCAGGGGGTGCATAACTTTTTTCTTTGTGTATAGAAAAAAATAAAGAAGACTAAAAGATGGCGCCTTGGTCATTGGTAATAAGTCAAAAAATCTGTTCGCAGATAGATCTTTCCAGGTATATCTTTTGAGTTGATTGTTACTAAAAGCCGTAGAAGGTCAATCGCATATCATAAACCCCAAAAAGTGTCTCGAGGAACATTGTGTAACGGTCTAAAGGGACACGACAATTGCTAGGCCATGGAAGAAAGACACAAAACATAAAATAAAGTTCTATGGTTTATTACAACAAAGAAAACATATACATTGGAAATGAAACATGAAATTAGTACTGTTTACAAACGATGATGATATATGAAATTAAACGCGGGTTTTATAACGTCTCGTCCTCTGGGGAGAGGAGCCTGTCTTCGTTCCAAAAAATCGGTAGCGTCGGGAACTGGGTTGTAATCAATAGCTGGAAGCGCTGCTTCTCCGTAGCCTACGGCTGGTAAAGTTGCACTGTCTTTGCCCACAGTTGGTAAAGCTGTACCGCCCACTCCACAGCTAGTATCACTGGACCACAACTCCACAGCTGGAAACGCTGTACCGCCCACTTCACAGCTGGAAATGCTGTACCGTCAACTCCACATTTGGAAACACTGTACCGCCAAATCCACATTTGGAAACACTGTACCGCCAAATCCACAGGTGGAAATGCTGTACCGCCAAATCCACAGGTGGAAATGCTGTACCGCCAAATCCACAGGTGGAAATGCTGTACCGCCAAATCCACAGGTGGAAATGCTGTACCGTCAATTTGCACAGACGGTAATGTTGAACCGTCCAGTCAACTCCACAACTGGTAACGCCATCTGCACAGCTGGTCACGCAGCATTGTCTACCTGGCTCATCGAGTTATCCTAGGATTCATCAACTCCCACCTCTGGGAAGTTATCCTGGTTCCCGATAACGTCATAGACCCAGGTTACATCCATAGCTCATCTGGTATACCCAGTCACATCATTGGAGTACGTACCCTGGGGATTTGGCTCGTACATTTCTCTCCATTTACTGTGGCAAGCGTTGATTTTATTCTCTAAGGCTATTGTATGTAAATTGATCCCTATCATGTTATTAGGTTCATTAGCGCTTTAATTAATATATCTATCTATTATGAGACAATACAATTGCATGGGACATGTTGAGGGGCATTTATTCAACGTAATAAAAATGATATGAAGGTTCGAAGAACAATGAAAAGAAGAGATAAAACGAAATATGTACATAATATGAATAAATGATGAAGGATGAAACAATCAATAGAGTTGCGGAGTTAACTCCCCTAGACCGTTACAATTGCTTACGATGTCTTAAAAAGGACTAAATAAAACTAAATTGAAGCTGTATGCACCGTCCCAAGAGCAGGTAAGACATTTATTTAAATAAAAGCAACAAAGTTAAGAGGATTTCGTTCAAAATATATGTTATGAACGAATGCTTCACACACATGGTCTTGCCGAGGTTCATTAACAGAAATTAGTGAAAATACAAAAGGGAATCGAAGAGCCGTCTCATAGATTGTATTTCCAGTACAGCCGTCTGAACGCCGTCCACCAAGGATTCTGGAGCGTCCTGGGGCTGGTTGTTCAAAAGAACATTAGTTTAACGGCAGGTTAGATGACGTCGCGTCACAAAGGAATTTCTTTGTTACGCCGCGTCATTTAACCTGCCGTTAAGCTAATGTTCTTTTGAAAAACCGGCCCCTGGGCCCTGTCTTACGAAGCTGACGTAAGTTACGTCTGACGTAAAGTAGTGTTGAAACTATAGTAACTTGCGACCTGGACGCAACCAGTCCATGTTGTACGCCTATGAGCAAACTAACGCCAGCTTTGTAAGACAAGCCCCTGGGCGTGTAGGTCTGTAGCGGATGGACTCAAGCCTGTTTGGTTATGAAAAAGTCATACAAATAAACGAATTACAATTGATATTGAATTTATTAAGTTCTGAAATATTGTGTACTCCACGAAACACCTGCCAATTGTGGGAGGGGGAGGTTGGGCGGGGGGGGGGGGGGGGTATACACCGAGTATAAAAATCCTCAAGCACTAATGGTGAATACCTTCTTCCCAAACTCTAAAATGGTTGTTCCGCGACTGATGTTTTGTAAACTTTACCCTTTTGTAAAATGTTCTGATGTTTGGGATGAGAATTAAGCGAATTCCCAAATTGCCCAGTCGGAACTGTCTTTGAGTGTCTGTAAAATACTTTTTCTGGAAAATCCACGACAAGATTGCTCGGCTTGGTTAAAATTAATCATGACACATGCTGAAGTTTCTTGGCAGTACCGAGAACACGAGAACCTTGTTGTGTTAACTTAACGACTGTAATAGAAAGAAAGGAAGGCGTTAAGGCTGTATCATTGCATTTAAAAGTCTGTTGCAAGAAGATCATATTGCTTTTAAACGTGTATCATTGGGAGATGTTCTAGTGGGCAAAACCGATTTTATGACCGACCTTCATTTCGAACTGGCAATCGTTTATCATAAATTGTGTTGCCAACAACCCAAAATGTTGATGTTTTTATATGAGATTTTCTGAGAGCTGAATGATACTCGAACTCGTTTGTGAATTGAACATCCACCGTAGAATCAATTGGTTGTATTAAAAACGAGACATTTCAGAAGACTTACAGTTTAAAATTTACACAAAGTACACAATCGTAAACAAAATTATGAAAACTTTACCCAATCGTTGGACAAGTTGTTGAGGCGGCTGATCCTTTGGTTCGGAAAAGTGATCCACTATTAAACAAATAAAACATGATTAAAATATAATTTAAACAGTTTTATTAAAAATATTTAGAAAGTGCAGACATTGTCTAAGTAATGAGGCGAAGGAACGTTTGAAGATTCTTTAAAGAAAACAATAATAGTTAATTGTTGAACATTAGGAAAAAATGAGAATCTGTGAGATATCAACTATTTTTATCTATCTAACTAATACATTGCTTTCTGTGGAAACATTTTTTTCTGTTCTGTCAGATTATTTGTTGTTTTGAGTTAAATTTACATACCATTGTTTGCAACGTTTTCTTTGTCTTTTACTTCTGATACATCTGCAAAAAGATACGACACATATTTTGGGCAAGTTGCATTTCTACGTAACCTTATTTGGGAAAATTAGACCATTCAACGCAACCACCGTTAACAATAACCTGTACATTTACATCGTGTTGACAAAAAAGTGGACCTATTTTGCCACGTTATCGCATCTCGTTATCGCATCACACCTAAATAAAATTAGGTTTACGTCATAAGCAGCCAGCTCAGTCTAGTGGCTATATTTTCATTTAGCTTTCTTGGTTAACTAAGAAATGGTATAAGGAAAGATTGATTGATTGTTTGGTGTTTTACGCCGCGCTCATGATTATTTCACCAATATGGCGGCGTTGCCAGTTTTATTGTGGGAGGAAACCGGGCTCTATGCCCGGAGGAAACCCACGACATTCCGTTGGTAACTGGCAACCATCCCACATTTTCCAATTTTTTGGAACTGAGTCGATTCGAACCCGCGACCCATTGGTGGAATATAAGAAAGGAAATCTTGGGTAAAAAAGTGTATTGCCAGATTTTTAAATGTGCTTACTAACTTATGTTAATTAAAGTGGCATGAGCTGCCGAAATTCACACTTTTTTCATAATTTCTGATCGTCACAACAGTAAGAGGCTTTGAAGGCCATCGAAAAACTAAATGATTGGCGTTGGAATGAGGAAAATCCATACAGTATGTGGCCCGTACGAACCGAAAACGTGTTCGAAAAGTAAACAAAATTTAAATAACCGGGACGACCATTCATTCATTCTAAGCCATAGTTAGTTCAAAACAATACTTTATCGCACATTCTCGAGACTAGAAGCACTAAAAAGCTTCTGAATTATATGCCTTGAGAAAAATAGCCAATAATTTCAACAATCTGTTGAAACGTCAAAATATCCCCATTTTGGCAGCTTATGCCCCTTTAAATAAGTGGTCTCACTGGGCCTTATCTCATAAAAAATCAAAATATGAAGACAAGTAAACTTCCGCCAACTAAGTGAATTCCTCTTTGTTAAACTGTATAACATAAATTGAGAATAAACTAAATATAAAAAGGAGATATAAAAATCCCTATGCCCCTCTCCCACTGGTTAAGCATCTTATAATGTGTTTATTTTTTAGAATAAAAATCATTTTACGAGAGAAAATGAAACAAGAACGCCAGCAGATGTTATGTATTATACAAACAGTCAAAAGAGACCATATGTATCAAAATAACTAACTTTAAAAACTAAGAACTGACAGTTCCGAGATAGAAAACTGTAATTAGAGAACTCACAAAGTTCACTGGTATAGCAGTATAGATCCGATGAGCACAAAACCTCAATGGTAAATCCATAAAACAAAAACTTTATTTTTGCACACTTGTAAACTCTTCTCAGATTGAAAAGTTTACAGATCAAATTTATCTTTATCAATGAAAAGTTAGCAAGCCGAATAGCAACATTCCATATCGCATCCAAATACCATAGCATACTAATTAACATCGCTGAGCGGTTGGAAACTCACAGCAAATTACAAACAACTTACACTTATATACCCTTAGACAATCTGACTAACAGGCATGGACATAGATTTGCATAGCTATAGAAAGGTTCGGAAACATTCCATCACTTCAGTAACAACACAGCTGATAAATAGAGAATAACTATTTCACCAATTGACAATCGCGCCAGTTAGTCTAATTTAGACGAAAAAAAATGTGATTCTTTCTTGATTAATGATTAGTGGCCAGAGACAAATGGTTAGTTGCTGAATTCCGTAGATCAGGGGGCCGTTTCACGAAGCCGACGCACAGTGCGATCAATCGCAGTTGCCATGACGTATCTTTTCAATATGGTATCCATTGACAACCAGGTTTCGTTTGCGATGCGACGGCTTTGTGAAACGACCCCAAGGTTCGTCGGTAGAATTCTTGTACTGGTACATGATGATCATTATGAGCGGAATAATACGTTACACGGACAAATTCAATTTAAGACAATGCCCATCGGGCTGTGTAACACGCTCGGAACCTACTGCATGCCGTTGAAACAGTACTAACTGGAATTCGTTACACCATCTAAAGAGGTAGCGATAACTTATCTGAACGTTCATTCGGTAGTTCACTCTGGTCAGCCTTCAATAAAGTAGAATGGTTTCAAAATGATTGAAACTTATTTAACACAAAAACATGAGCACTGGAATTCGGTCGTCTATTGTTTTGGTGACACAGAAGGAGTTGCGCCAAATTTGAAGGAACATGTTAGCGAAAACGATCACATTGGTCTCCATGTGTTTAAATTAGCGGGACAAGGGAAATTGAAAAGAATTTAATCTGTAAAGAGTGATACTCTCTCAGAGTTACAAAACGGATAAACAGATTTGAACAAGACGCATTTGAGATTGTATTTGCTCGGGTGTTGTAACCGTTGCATTTAAGCTGGCGTTGAGCTATCGGCGTTTTAGACGAAATATATCGTTTAGCCTTTGTCTTTTTTAAATATCCAGATCTTATGATACTAGGTGGGCTGTAGGAATTAATTCGGAAATTAGACAAACGTAAACAAGAGTAGTTGTTATTCCTTTTCACGATTTTTGTGTTGTGTTTTCTATAATTAATCTGCTGCAAAAAGATGCATTTTTATGTTGCAAACCTTCAAGTCCAGTACCCAATTTTTGCCCAAGGCCTATATTACGTACTTCTGCTAGAAATGACCGTTTCGATGAACTTCTTCATTTCTGAATGAAACGATATCTGGCATGAAAACAACTTTTGCTATAACGCTTTGACGCATTATGGACGTCGAACGGGACAATATCTGGCACAAAATCAACTTTTGCTATAACGCTTTTACGCATTATGGACGTCGAACGGGATAATATCTGGCATAAAAGCAACTTTTGCTATAACGCTTTGACGCATTATGGACGTCGAACGGGACAATATCTGGCACAAAATCAACTTTTGCTATAACGCTTTTACGCATTATGGACGTCGAACGGGACAATATCTGGCACAAAATCAACTTTTGCTATAACGCTTTTACGCATTATGGACGTCGAACGGGATAATATCTGGCATAAAAGCAACTTTTGCTATAACGCTTTGACGCATTATGGACGTCGAACGGGACAATATCTGGCACAAAATCAACTTTTGCTATAACGCTTTGACGCATTATGGACGTCGAACGGGATAATATCTGGCATGAAAACAACTTTTGCTATAACGCTTTGACGCATTATGGACGTCGAACGGGACAATATCTGGCACAAAATCAACTTTTGCTATAACGCTTTTACGCATTATGGACGTCGAACGGGATAATATCTGGCATAAAAGCAACTTTTGCTATAACGCTTTGACGCATTATGGACATCGAACGGGACAATATCTGGCATAAAAGTAACTTTTGCTATAACGCTTTGATGCATTATGGACGTCGAACGGGACAATACCTGGCATAAAAACAACTTTTGCTATAACGCTTTGACGCATTATGGACGTCGAAAGGGACAATATCTGGCATAAAAGCAACTTTTGCTATAACGCTTTGATGCATTATGGACGTCGAAAGGGACAATGTCTGGCATAAAAGCAACTTTTGCTATAACGCTTTGACGCATTATGGACGTCGAAGGGGACAAAATCTGGCATAAAAGCAACTGGTGATATAACTTTTTGAACAATCCCCAAATTATTGTTAATTTTTTCGATAATCTCAATAAATGTACAATCTTTTGATTTGGCATATTCATCAGGCATACTTACCGAATTTACATATGCGACTATATCTTTTCCCTTGTGGTAAAAAATACTGGCAAGTATTATTATACCATGTCCAATCCGAGGGGCACATAGCAGGACAATTGTAAGACCATGGAACTAATTTATCCACAATATAGTCAGCTACGAGGGCCATTTCAAACGACTTCCAAAATGTAAAAACCACAGGGTCACCTACAAACAAAACGAAATGTGATTGTCTTTAACTGGCAAGTTCATAGTTCTACTAGTCTGAAGAATGTGCGTTAAAATATTGTTTTGAACTAACTTATGGATATAATGAATGTCCTGGTTATTTAAATCTTATTTACATTTTAAACACTATTTCAGTACACCCTTATCCTAATGCCAACATTTTAACTTGCCGATGAATTTTAAACCCTGTTTTTGTCTTGGTGATCTGAATTTAATTACAAATGTGTAAATTTTGAAAGCGTATGCACTTTTAAGCGAAAACTGTTTCAGAAAGTACACTTACGGAACGGTTTCCCAAACTGATATACGCCCGACGTTCACGGAATTCAAAGACTAAATGTCATGATAAAATGAAGCTTCTACATTACGTTAGCACAACTCGAAAATCACGTCAAGTCGGTTTTGAATTCATGAAAAATCTTATTTTCGCTGGTATTCCTTTATAATGTTTGAAATTGCTTGACTATAACCTGCAGATGAGTCCGAAATAGTTATTTTGCATGACGTCCTTATACGCGCGGTCTAAAACGAATATGTAGGCTACATCTGCTGTCTGTCTGCATATTCCAGCATCACTGAAAGCTGTTGGTCTGGTGATTTATACAATTAAAATTTGCAGGAACTTTCCCGAAGCGGAGATTAGAACAGTAGTCCTATATATCGGCAACAGTTCCATGTAAAACAGCTCATTTGTATATTATGAAGATTCGGTGACACGCTTCACCTTGGGTGCTTCACAGTTGTAATAATGATGAACATGATCCTTGAAAACTCCTCCGAAGTCTGACCTCCAAATATTGGCGCGCCATTTGAGGCTGTGTCGTACTCGATACTCATAAATTCCAAGCATATCTCCATTATCTGTCATATGAAGACATTGTTTTAACAGTTTCATGTCATACGATGTCTTTTTGGTCGTGTTTTGGTTTTCTTCTGTCCGTATGATGTTGAACACATCTCTTTCGTTAACGGAAATAAATAGACGGTTTTTCAGCGTGTCTTTACGGTCGGTCATCCGGAATTGAGGCCTCTCTCCGGCGGCGGCTTGTTCGTCAGGCTCTTCTAATCGACCCTTTACATCGCTCCGGCTAATGTAATCTGTTTCGAAAAACAATTATGTCTTTCTCGCAAATCGAGGTATCACGAAACAAAAATTATTAATATGCGAAAGTATTTCAGCATTTTAAGTTACTCTGGGCTCGCTGAAATAATCCATAGGGCTACATTGACCAATGTCGAACGCCAATGTTAGTACCGCTGATGTTATTCTTGTCAATCTTCGTTCAATATCAAAATCAATGCCGATTATTTGAACGTTTACTAAATGTGTATCGGCATATTTGTTAACTCGACCAGCTCCTTGATTGTTCATATTAACAACGTCGTCAATCTGTAAGTCTGTCTTGATGAAATATTAAATTTTTTCACTGTGAAAAAATTAGTCCGGCCTTGGGTTTAGGCTTTTCATTGGCTAATCAGGATGTATGAATGTTGTCGGGCCAACCAAATTGCCAGAATATTAATTACCCATGGGGCATATCGAAAATGCACTAGCTGTATTACACCAAAACTGGTTCATTTATGGGATAAAAGAAATTCTTATAATAACACACTGTTTGGCTTTCATCTGAGTAAATACCATGAATTCTGGTTCATCGGCGAGACGCTGCCAAGCTGGTCCAATCTAAAATAGAGATTGATCCTACTGCCATTCGTTGTCTCGTGTTGAAGATCTCGTAGAATGGCACGAGATCTCGATTGAAGCTGATTTAATCTTTGGTGGCGGCCTCGGTCAGGTCCGAGGTTAACGCTCAAGTTAAAAAGTTTACATTATTTAACATCCGAATATACACATGGCTTGCAATAAGATGAAAAATTATACATGGCCTATTTTTAAAATGTTCATACAAAGCCACATTAGGGAGATTTTTCGAGACAAAATGCTACTGCTACTGCATTCTTCATTTAACAATATGCAATTGATTCGTTGTCAAGTATTTGTTGTTGCGGTTGATGATTATTTTATATAGAGACGAGGGACAAAATGGCCCTCTTACCGCCGTAGCCTGTTTGACATTTGTTAAGAAAACCAAATTGGACGAGCTTACTACAGCTGAAACCACTAAAATTAAACATAACACACATAAAGCATGTTCAATTAGGTTTAGAATGTATAAATGAGGGTGAAAAACAAACGAAGAATCGAAGCTCGATTACAACAACAACACCGATCAGCTAACTTGAGTGTTGGATTTCCCTCATTCATGTGTTTTTGTTGGTGGTTTGCACTCGGCAGGCTTTTACAGTCCCTCTTACTCGATCGTTAATATGTATTTCTTAGATAAAGTTCGTGAAATTATACTGTTTCGTTTGATGGCCCACACAACTCAAACCATTAGGACACTTGTGCACACGCTCAGGTTCGAAGTTTGTTTACATTGCGGGTATCTGAAAAATCTGTTTTTCAATTTCAAATTAAAAATACTAAATGATGTCTAAACTTTAAAATTCTGGTAAAAATACAGAAAACCGTCCACTGTTTTTAATGTAAACAGTATTCTGGATTTTCGCGGCAAGTCTGCCTTTACGGTTTGATTTCAGATACTCGATTATCAATGAGAAAACGGCAATTCGAAGCTCGTTTAAAAAAGTATGGCCGACATGGATTCGTCATTTAATATATACGCTTGTTAGTTAACTCAGCCCTTTCATATCAGCTTCATAAAAAAGTATGTAGAAGAATGGGTTATATTATCTAAGTTTGGTACCTGTAGCCCAATACCATTTTCCCGTTGTTTTTATTTGAAGAGTTACGCATCTGTCTTTAAGTCCAACGGCATTCAACCGAGAAGCGAGGAAATCTTGTGTGCCTTGGTCTAAGATGGCGATTTGATTTTCTTGACCACAGCTTTGTCTGTTATTCCGTAAATAGTAACAATATTTATTCCATTTGCCCAATAAAGTACCAGTCTGGGGTGGACAATCTGGATCTGTCAATCAAAAAAGCTTCAGTTGACATAACATTGGCACAATAAACATTGAATGATCAATCCACATGTTTTAAAGGATGGGACATCTCTAGAAATACAAAGGGATTATCGTCGATAACAACCTTCAAAGTATACTTAGCGCCATTAAAAACGCACGGTTGAATTTTATATTTCTACCCCAGTAGGGCTATTGGCCATTTACGTTTTGTTGTTTATTGTTAGTACGCGTTGAGTTGCAATAACAGGATAACCTGTGGTGTTCCCGACGCGCCTGTCGTGAACATTACGCAACATTTCCTAATAACGTCCATTGAGTGTTTCACCGTCACTGAGAACAGCTTTCAGGGCTCATTTGTCGTGGGTTCAACACTTTACATAAAGACGAAAAAAAAATCAGAAAACGTTACCATGCCCCGACTTACGACACAACAAAGGGAACGTGCCATTGGCATCTTACAGGCGGGTCTCAGTTGTGCCGCCGTAGGACGTCACATGCAGTGTCATCCCACCACAATTAGTCGCCTCAGAATCAGGGAACATGAAACTGGCAATGTTGCCGACCGACCACGCCCTGGTTAGCCAAGAGTCACTACAGCCCGCCAGGATCGGTACATCGGCTTGTTGCACACACGTGACAGGATTTCGCACCGCGACACAGGCTGCTCGTGAGACAGTGGGAATTGGAAGGCCCAGGGTAAGCCTCAGCACCATCAGACGCCGTCTCCAACGGATACAGATGTATGCACGCATCCCCTACAGAGGGCCCATATTGACACCCGCCGCACGCCAAAACCGTTTACGATGGGCTCGAAATCATCAGAGCCCACACTCTGCAAGGTTGACACAAGACTTCTTGCAACAGAATAATGTGAACATCGTGGAATGGCCAGCTTACTCCCGCGATCTATCGCCCATGGAGCACTTGTGGGATCAGCTTAATAATGCCGTTGCACAACGTCAACCCAGGCCACGCAACCGACGTGAATTGATCCAGGTAGTGCAGGAAGAGTGGGACCGGATCCCACAGCACAGAATAGTCACACTCATCAGGTCCTTGCGTCGCAGATGTACTGCTTGCGTTGATGCCCGAGGTGGACATACCCATTATTGAATGATGACACCTTCAATTTCTGTATCAATGATTTGTTTGCAAGGAATAAAAGTCACCAGGGTTTCACATATTGTAAATTCTTTGTCTCATTGTGACCAATGCCTTGTTCTTCAATTTAAGAGTACTTACAATATTTTACACTTCTTTGGGTCGTGCGTTTTTAATGGCGCTAAGTATACTTAAAACATTTCACGTCAATTACCGCCAGTGACCCTCAAGCTAATAAAAACAGACAGAGGTATGTCCTTTCAGTGGCTTATTTGTGTAGCCATTTTTCTGTTTTAGGATGACGTGGTGTTGCAGTAGCTATTTTTAGATCAATAATGACGTATTTTTACCGCTCTCTAGTGTATGATGGTGGATTTAGGTAAAAAAAAACATGGCGACAAACTTAAAGTGGGAAGATTGTATCGGAATATATAGGTTAGTATGTAACCGCACGTCAGTGCTTGTGTACACAAAGATAAGCTCGTCATCACGATTGAGAGCTACATGCTACATGTGTGAGAAGAGAAAGTAATTCACAGATATATATTGAACTAACTATACAGGCATGTATAGGCAGTTTAGCAATTTTTATACACGTACTTCGGTCAAATACAATAGTATTTCAAATATGAACAATTAAATAGTCCAGGTACATGACGTATTGCACTTAGGTGTACAACATTATCACTTACACTTATCTTGTTTTTCTTCAAGATAAAGGCTCTCTTAATGAAAAACTGGTTGTTGCCGAAAACAACCAGCAAGCCCCCTCACCCAGTCACAGTATACTGACACCGGGCCAACCAGTCGCTGCTCTAACTCATATTGCTGAGCGCCAAGCGAAGCAGCAACAGCTACCACTGTTAAAGTCTTTGGTCTGACTCGACCCAGGCTTGAACCCGAATCTCCCAGGCCTGAAGCAGACTCTCTACCGACTGTATACCCTTGGAAGAAACCCCCAAAATTAAATATCTCATAGGTTTATCTTATATGAAATTGCTTCAATATATATGATATGGCCTTATAACGTACATCCGCGCGATTGGTATCACCTATAGAAGGCGATAGAGGCCATCTCGCGATCTCGCCTTCAAAGCCTAAAGCGAGATCGCGAGACTGTGGGGAGAGATCGCGAGACAAGACTGCGAGATCGCGATGCGAAACTGCGAGATCGCAAGGCGAAATCGCGAGATACATGTATATCATCTTGCAGTCTCGCCTAGCGATCTCACAGTCTTGCGATCTCGCTCTAGGAGTTAAAGGGCGAGATTGCGAGACCGCCTCAATTGGTTTCCTTAATCAACCGAATGCTGGTTTTTTTTATTTCTTGACATAAATGAATAACAATTGCTAATACTTTTTCATTTTTCATTCAATTTTAGCGATTCGATACATAGTTTTTTTAATGCATGATATTACCTTTTATAGTAAGGCCTTTGACAGACAAGAAGCTGACAAAAAGAAGAAAAAACATCACCATGGTGTTCACGTTCAACATAAGTTGTTCACATCTTTCAGAAGAAGCAGTGTCCTTTTTAATAGTTGTGGATACAGTTCCCAGCCACTTGAAATCTTCGTTTTCTGTCACAGTGTGCATCCGTAAAATACATAACTCGTCAATAAGTACGAAAGACACATCTCTGATCGACTGGCTCGTCTTACGTAACACAACTGCAGGTATTGGACACAATATTAACATGCGCCTCTCATAAATGTGTCTTTTTATCTTGCTAATTTGTCTGGTTAATTATTCAGCAGCTAGCATAACGTCGTTGAGTATTCACAGCTTGTGCCTTCGTGTTAATTTTAACTTTTTTGCCGCGGGGCCTCCGTCAGGCTCCGTGGCGCAGCAGGTAGGTCGTTGGAGCCTCAATCCGAACAGCAATTGATCCACCAATTGATCGCGGGTTCGAATCCCACTTAGTCCCCAAAAAATTTCTGACTGGGTTTTCACTCGAACAACCTATGCGGGACGGCTGCCAGTTACCACCGGAAGGTCGTGGGTTTTCTCCGGGCATAGAGGTCGGTTTCCTCCCACAATAAAACTGACTATGCCGCCATTTAAGTGAAATTATCTTGAGCGCGGCGTAAAACAATCAATAAATCATTTTTTTAAATACCCGCTTAGTAAGATCTATTAGGCCTGCTATTATCAAATAATTGATAATGATATAAAATAGGTCCTTCAGCAAGAACATTTGAAGAGTTTTAAAAACCCACATTGATCTTTGAGACCGCGCCTCAGAACCCTGAGACTATTCCAACTGTTTTTAGTTGAGCGGACGATGAGAGGGGGGCCTTACTAATGGATGAGGCCTTTATACCAGCCTCAGCAAACATCATTACCCAAGGCCTAGTGTGGTCTGTCTGAAGGTTTACGGTTAATAACATCATTCGTCTGTTCTTGAAGGAAAGTCCGGTTATGTACAGGCGAATCTGACAATTTACGACTTCGGCCATTCGACTACCTGACATTTTGATGTGCAATGGATAAGGCTGTCAGAAAAGAATCTATATATTTTTTTGCTTGCATAAATTAGCGCAAAGAGCAAAATGCCTTTGGTACATCTTTGGAGTCTCAGGCGTAAATTCAACAGAGAATAGGGGCAATTTTCAGGTTTACCTACTATATATTCAGATGCGGTTTAAACGTTTTTGTATATTAACTCTTTTAGCCCCAACGTTAGACAAACTTACCATCGGTCTTAAAGGGTTTTTTTGTAACTCAATGTGAGCTTTACTCAGATAGCACGTGTCTACGAAACACGTGTCTTTTTACCAAGTGAATGTCCTCGAAGTGCATAAATTTGTCATTCGATATAGAAGAATACTCATTTAAATAATTCACCTCTTCAAGTACCGAGCTTGTTCGAATGTTTACTACGCAGACAGCCAAGAAACAGAAGTTACAAACAAATTTATTACGGTTTTTTTGGCAGGTCAGTCTGACTTTATGCTCTAAGAGCAATCTAGGAACAAAGAATAACCGAAGGCTTGGTGTTATTTCTAACCTTAAAAAATGTTCAACTTCGGCATCAAGTAAATCGATAGAAAATGTACCTGTAAGACTAATTCGATCTACACTTGAAATATCTTATACTTTAAGTGCTGTATAGCTTGTGTCAGTTTTGTTTCGCAGGTGGGGGGAGGGGGCTGACTTTGATATACTTAGCGCCATTAAAAACGCACGGTTCCTAATAACGTCCATTACGTGTTTCATCGTCACTGAGAACAGCTTTCAGGGCTCATTTGTCGTGGGTTCAACACTTTACACGAAGCTCAGCATAAAGACGAAAAAAAATCAGAAAACGTTACCATGCCCCGACTTACGACACAACAAAGGGAACGTGCCATTGACATGTTACAGGCGGGTCTCAGTTGTGCCGTTGTAGGACGTCACATGCAGTGTCATCCCTCCACAATTAGTCGCCTCAGAATCAGGGAACATGAAACTGGCAATGTTGCCGACCGACCACGCCCTATCGCCCATAGAGCACTTGTGGGATCAGCTTAAGAATGCCGTTGCACAACGGTTGCACAACGTTGCACAACGTCAACCCAGGCCACGCAACCGACGTGAATTGATCCAGGTAGTGCAGGAAGAGTGGGAACGGATCCCACAGCACAGAATAGCCACACTCATCAGGTCCTTGCGTCGCAGATGTACTGCTTGCGTTGATGCCCGAGGTGGACATACCCATTATTGAATGATGACAACTTCAATTTCTGTATCAACGATTTGTTTGCAAGGAATAAAAGTCACCAAGGTTTCACATATTGTCAATTCTTTGTCTCATTGTGACCAGTACCTTGTTCTTCAATTTAAGAGTGCTTACAATATTTTACACTTTACATTTCTCAAAATATTTTACATTCTTTGGGTCGTGCGTTTTTAATGGCGCTAAGTATATTAATTAGAAGTGAGCCGGCTGAAAACCGATGAGTTCTATTTAGAGTACGCAATCTGTCAATTGATTTTTTTCTACGAAGCTTAAAGAACTGGAATTTTCAGGTTAGGTTGTCTATCATGCACATATACGTCTGATTCCCTTGAACATGGTGCTCCTTAAGAATTTCACTCTTCCGAGAAGCGTCCAATACTCAAACCTCCAACAAGTAGTTCATGTGAGGGCTGAAGAGTAGCTCGTGTGAGCATTGTTTTTCTACAACTATGATACTGATAGGATATTTATGAGCGTTGGTTAAAGAGTTACCATATCCACTGTCGATGGTAGGGGTTGTGTAATGGGTTTTCTATTCCTGTAGCATAACACACCTCTTTATAACTAGTAGATTAACATGTGTATACATGTATCTTGTAAAATGATTCATTAAACATTTTCGAGATCAGGTTTCGGCGATTGGTTTCGTGTGGTCATTTTGGTAGAGCCAAGTGGAAAAACTAAATGATTGACGTTGGAGTTTCGAAAACCCAATGCAGTCTGTAAGTGACCAATAAAGGAAGAGAAAACAAAAGAAAAAAAATTTTATCGAACAGTCACTCTCCTGGAGTATTAATTTTTTAGCTGTAAATCTTACATGTACCTGTGTTTTATGGTGATGCAAAAATTGCACATGTTTAAATTGGATCACAAAACGATGGTGGCCGCCATTTGTAAAGCGAGAAATTTACCCGAAACAGATGTGCTTAGAAATTAAAGTGGCATGAGCTGCCGAATGTTGATATTTTGACGTTAAAACAGACTGTTGAAATTATTGGCTATTTTTCTCAAGACGTATAATTCAGAAGCTTTTTAGTGTTTCTAGTCTCGAAAATGTACCAGAAAGTATTGTTTTGAACTAACTTTGACTTAGAATGAATGAATTGTCGTCCCGGTTATTTAAATTTTGGTTACTTTTCGAACACGTTTTTGGTTCGTACAGGCCACATACTATACGGATTTTCCTCATTCCAACGCCAATCATTTAGTTTTTTGATGGCCCTCAAAGCCTCTCACTGTCGTGACGATCAGAAATTATGAAAAAAGTGTGAATTTTGGGACCTCATGCCACTTTAACCTAGACTTAGATGACAGACTGAAACAATTTCACTCGCGTGTTGCTGGTTTTGCGTCAACTGATTGGCCGAACGAGACACACCCCTAAGCACTGCTGTTATGATGGCGGCCAAGTAAGTGTATTGGATTTATTTTTTTAACTTTGAAGTGTTTGCTAATGAAAGACAACTCTTTTCACAATTTTATTCCTTGGTGATCATCTCCCTTTAGTCTAAAATTAATTTCAACCAATCAAAACTTAGATTTATTGACTCTCGAACTGAAAGACAATGCTGTGCACCACAGACGTTTTTGAAGGCCCTGACGCCTTTTGTTTCAAATATTTGTGTTTAAAGGTCTATTTTCACGAGAAAAGTGAGTTAAATCCATGCTGTTTTTTTTTATTCCTAAACAATTTATAGGGATGCGAACTTTACGACTGCGCATCTTATCATGACGGTAGCTCAACTGGATCTGAATCTTACCACAAGCCTTACCTGGATTTTGTGACGTCATCTAGTCTTTACAAAATTTGTTGAAAAACATTTCTCAGACTTTAGTAAGTTTAACGATTAGAGACAACCCCACAAAGGTTTCAACTTTGTTTTAAACAACAGACATAGTCCCTCACTTGTGAACCGGCTTTCTTTCAAATTAGGACAAAGAATCAGGTACAGGTTAGAGATCCTAAAACATGGTTTATTTATTTTTTATGACTTAGCTACAAGAAGCTATGGTTAATTATTCTCTGATGTCAGGTGACTGGACGTCACTAAAACATGTGCACACCTTGCAACTGGCAATATGATTGGTTTATTTGACCTAAATACACCAATAGGCACCAGTAGACAATTAATGGCTCTGTCACTCGGTTAGAAACATTCGCCCAGCTAAAAGCCTTAGTGGAAACTCAACACCACCGTAGACAAGTCTGCAGTTCAAATCTTGACCGACCAATAAGGGAGATATCTCAAGATTTTCACTTCCAAAGGGGACACGGGTGCAGACGACACAAGTCACATTGTTGTCATTGACAGCTCAATCCGCCACGTTTATTCAATCTTTACCTTTCATATATTTTTTTAGGCAAACTACTACTTCACTGAGTCACATCAATACTCAAAACAATATTCCTAGCTTATGAGACGTCTCACTAAACAATGCCCAAAGATATCCACCGAAATCTAGGAAGTGATCCCGAGAATGGGCTAATCCTAATTGTCCACTGTGGCCTAACAACCAGGTTAACTTAGTTCAATTTCAGCGATATTGTACCACAGTGATCCCAAATCTGTCCCAATGATGCATGTCTAAAATTATGTTTATATCTCCAATATTACGGATTTACTCAACACTTAAGTATGCTCACCCGATACATCAAGATAGGTCTTTTCAAGGTGCTACAAAGGGGGGAGGGGTAGATTTCACCAGCTGATATACTTTTAACAACCTTTGATTTACACATACGGACTTATTTTCTGTGTTGACATGTCTGTAAGAAAATGGATAGCACAATATTAGTTTTATAATCCATATATTTTTTTCAGTTAATAGCTCTGAATGGGTGTTTTAACGCATTTTTTCCACATTTATTGTGAATAATAATAAAAAATGGAATTGCTGCTGAAAGGCATTAAGAAGCCATAACAGGGAAGGTACATTAAAGGCTCATGTTAAAAATTTGGTTTTTGGCTGTCTCTGGAGTTAATAGAGGGGAGATAACTCAGGTGTGCATTTAAGGCTATTGTCGGAATGGTGCAATTCCTCACTGGACGAGAGTTTCGAGAACATACATGTAGAGACATAACTAGCATGAAATATTAATGGAAAAAATGTTTGATATGAATTTGAATGGGCAGGCCACACATGATCAACACCCCTTACCCCCACTCCCCTCATCCCCACTCAAATGTCCAATTTTCATTCAGCTCTTCAGCCATACAGGGTCATAAGACTGTCATAATGTTCCAGGCAGACAAGGATAAAGGATGGATGTCCAATTCAAACTCTGTACAGACGGGGTCGTTCCACAACCAAAGAGTGTATAAAACTATAGTGAAGAATAAAATCTGGAATCCCAACCTTAGATATATCCAAAGAGAGATCCTTGTACAACATAGAGATGTAAAGTGCAGAGTTGGCGATAGTTGACAAAAAACCAAAGTAGTTCATTTTGATTTCACATGTTTTCAAATGCTACTGTTGGAGGAATCTATGTTTATTTTAGAAGGTCTGGGATTTTCTGGGATATACAACACTTCTCCAAGAGTATATACCAAGGAGGCTGAAGTTTAAGTCAGAGCCCAATGTAAGATAAAAGGAAATGATAAGGCACCTGTTAACAAACAAATATTTTGTATTTGTATTTATTTATTCACCTCTTACATATTATGAAACGGAGTACAAAAGAAATGATTTACAGAAGCGGGATTAAAGCTCCAGGGAGCTTGTTCTATCCCTGAAGTACAAAAAAATGAGAATAGATATGGCATATCTTATAGGTGAGAATAGCATACAATTATTATTTTTACAAGTGCAACAGATTAGTGCTTTAGTTTCCAATCATAGAAATCAGATGTGATTTAAGTTTAGATTTAAATAATGACGACGAAAAAATAGTTTTCAATGAATTCGGTAATTTGTTCCACTCTCTGGGGCCTGCAGATTTGAAAATAAAGAATGACAAGTTTGTTTGGTGAAATGGCCTATTGAAATCTAAGGCTTGAGCTCTAGTGCAAAATTGATGAATAGCAGATTGTTTCAAAAGGTAATTAGAGAAGCTGTGAGGAATTTCATCTGTCCGATAGAAGAATTTATGACAGAGTTGAAGATTACAATAAAAATTGATGGAAGGTAAAGGTAAAATGTTTAACTTAACGAAAATGGGTGCTGTGTGTTCTAAGGGTGAAGAAAGGGTGATTGCACGTACAGCTCGTTTTTGGAGTACGACTAATGGGTTCAGATGAGTAGAATACGTGCTCCCCCACAAGATGTTACCATAGATAAGATAAGGATAAATTATGCTATAATACAGTAGAAAGAGGGATTTTTTGTTTAATGAATGTTTGAGATGTTGGATGATGCCGATATTGCGGGAAAGCTTCTGACAAATACAACCTATATGGGATGTCCAATTCAGTTTGCTGTTGATGATGATTCCTAAAAACTTATATTCTGTAACAAGATCTATTTCAGTATTAGCTATCATTATGGAAGGTATTGGTTGTTTTAGTTTATAGTTGTGAGGGAGGACTAGGAGACATTTAGTTTTGTTTAGGTTAAGGGAGAGTCGGTTGGCTGAAAACCAGTTGTATAATTTGTTGAGCTCTGTGTTCATGATGTTGATGGTATCAGTAATATTATCAGATGAGTGGACTGCACTAGTGTCGTCGGCAAATAAAAATAGATCCAGAAATATAGTTGGATAAAGCAAGGGATGCTTAAAAATTGACCAAATGGAGAAAAAATAGATAGTGATATTGGAAGTATTACAGTTTAAGTTGCTTAAAGTGGCATGGGCTGCCAAAATTCATACTTTTTTCATGATTTCTGATCGCCACGACAGTAAGAGGCTTTGGGGGCCATCGACAAACTAAATGATTGGCGTTGGAATGAGGAAAATCCATACCGTATGTGGCCTGTACTTACCGAAAAAGTGTTCTAAAAGTAAACAAAATTTAAATAACCGGGACGACCATTCATTCATTCTAAGCCAAAGTTAGTTCAAAACAATACTTTATCGTACATTTTCGAGACTAAAAGCACTAAAAAGCTTCTGAATTATATGTCTTGAGAAAAATAGCCAATAATTTGAACATTTTGTTTTAACATCAAATTATCAACATTTTGGAAGCTCATGCCACTTTAGATAGGGACTGGGCTAGTTTACAAACCTTGTATGTAAGGGGCTGTGAGAAATAAAAGAGAGGGATGGGGGGGGGGGGGAGGGGGAGGTGGTTATGTTTGTTCACAATACATTTGAAACAAAAGACAAATGAAGGTTGGCAGCAATCAACAGTGGCAATTTTCTTGAGAAATTACCTATAATTCATGAGTTTTATTAAGTTTTGTGTTGAAAAACAGAATTTGCCAGTTGATATGAGTGGATTTGGATGTAGACCTCCCAGAGTAATTTAATAAGCATAAAATAGGCTAACACATATAAATGGATTTCTGGTCACAGAAAAAAAAACAGTAATTGAGAAGAAAAGGTTATGTATGGGTGGTGTGTTTGGACAAAACATGAATACTCCAAAGCCAGATTGACATGTTCGTCAGAGCCATTGAGAGTTATGGAAATTAAGATAAAATGAAATAAGAGAAAACTTATACTGAGAGCCGTCCAGTTTAATGCAATCAAAAGTTGATCTGTCCTTCATACTTTCCATATGAAACCTACATTATGCCTATCAAAAAAATAGCCCTTCCTGAATTTACGCTGTTTTTACTGCTAGGTGAACAATTTAAACTTGTCTAATACGTTACACGATCAGATAAGTTCCCATACGGTCCAATCAGAGTGGACTTCAAGAGTTTGCAAAACGCCTTTACTAGAAAACCCCCTGCAAGATCTCTCGCTTTTGTTGAAATTCAACACAACACAACCCGGAGTTCTGTTACAATGTCTTGAGCACATGGACACTATATAGGCCACTGTGGTAAACAAAGCTTCGGATTTGACAAACTTCCCACGTACGATCAGCATCATAACTGCAAAGAAACGTGTTAAAAAATTACATTTAACGTGTTCGTATATTAACTGGATATTTTTCCTTCAACAGACTTTTTAAAATTATTATTTATTTGCCCATTAAGTGAAAATGTGTTTTTTTTAAATATCAAAGTAAGTGTAAGTGACAATTGTATATAATTGTATATATAGCTAAGTGAATTATCAAAATATTTAAAAAATCAACATATATTTATATGTATAGAAAGAGTGAAATGCAAAATATTTGTGACCGAAAGTCAAAGATGAAAATGTTTCAAAATGACAAGAGCATCACTCTTTGAAATCAAATATGGTTTAACGGCAACAGTTTTAGGATATCATTAAATCAATAATCTAATCTAAAGCAGGCATTTGAAATGCTAAATTCCAGAAAAAAAATATCGCCAGTTAAAAAATACAGAAAAGAGAAGAAGAGAATGAAACACCTTTTCCTTCTGGAACTTGTCCTGGCTGCTGGGCATTCGGTTCTTTGTCTGAAAAAGTAAATCGGCATTAAAACCCTTTAAATTGGCTACTTAAAGTGGCATGAGCTGCCAAAATTCACACTTTTTTCATAATTTCTGATCGTCACGACAGTATAAGAGGCTTTTCTGAAAATCCATACAGTATGTGGCCTGTACGAATCGAAAACGTGTTCGGAAAGTAAACAAAATTTAAATAACCGGGACGACCATTCATTCATTCTAATCCAAAGTTCGCTCAAAACAATACTTTATCGAACATTTTCGAGACTAGAAGCACTAAAAAGCTTCTGAATTATACGTCTTGAAAAAAATAGCCAATAATTTCAACGTTCTGTTTCAACGTCAAAATATCAACATTTTGGCAGCTCATGCCACTTTAATATAAAACAGGACGACGTCTTTATTTCCTATTTTAAAATAATAACAAACCCGTCATGTAAAGATCAGCTTAAATGCTCTCGAGTGGAGCGACGAGGTCATTTCAACGATTTGAGGGGGGGGGGGGGGGGTTCTGGCAGATTTTATAACCCACGTAGTGAGTGACCACTATCAGTATGAATTTTCCTTATTCACTTCCTACATGTAATTATCGTCTTATTTTAAGTTCCAAAACATGTGATTCATCTCAACAAGCTACATCACGTTACAGAGGATCTAATTTGTCCTTCGTGAGCCTTAAGTGAAATAATAAAAAGGGGAAGCAGAAATAAATACGTACCAACATATTTTTCTTTTTCTTCGATTTTATCTACAAACGAGTCCATAAGAATGATTAAAAAAACAAAAAATTACATTCATGCCAGAACAAAATAACCAACATTTCGCCTGGGTATAATAAATTATGCCAAACTTTCAATATTGTTACGTATGGTCACTTACAGTGTAATGAGCTGCCAAATCAAGACAGAATCAGCTAATTGTTTGTGGTTTTTATTAAGAAGTACAAGAAAATAGTTTTCCACTGTAACCAATATAAAACCCTAAAATGCATCCATGCATCACGGCTATTAGACTTTTTCTGTTTTTATTACACATCTTCGGTTACTGAGTTAACCAATGTCTTTTATATCAACCTCGATCCATTCATTTTCGAACGCGCAACTTCTCTTGAAAACAGGAATTTAAGAGAATAAGTCAGAATTGTGTCTGCTCGTGTCGCTTTGAGGGTGCAGATGGTAGGTTGAAAATTTCTTAAGATAGACCTAATATGTCTAGCACATGTATAGCGATACTATACTAACGGTGAAACCATTATGGGTGTGGCGTGAAAACCCAGTCAGTTCAGCTCGAAGCGTAGATACTACTTACCAAACCTGCAAATGCGATAATACCTATCGAGATACCCATAGCCCAAAATAGACTGGCAGCCTTGCTTGATCCAAGCCCAACTTGGTGAACACATCATTGGACAAGGGACTGTGCCAGGAAGTATTTTCGCTACAAGGGTATTAATCCGTTGGGTAAACCATCCACCCACACTCGAAGACCACAATTCAAACATCACAGGCTCTCCTAGAAAAGTAAAAGTCAAAATACTATTCCACCAATAATTCTGTCTGGGTTTACCCAACTTTGTATTCCTCTGCTACACTTCGTTAAAGATATGGTAAGTTACACCAAATATTTCAGACACTAGGATTATTGAAATAACTTCTGCTTTGTCACCCAGTGAACCAAACAATTGTTTGTCACCCAGCGAACCAAGCAATTGTTTGTCATTTCATTTCATTTACTCACCATAAAAAAACATAAAATACATGGTTTCCTTTGGTGTATACATAGGCGAGAATAAAGTTTCAAGGAACTTGTTCTATCCAAAATTTGTAAGGTAATTAAAAGTTGATCTATTATATAATATGACGGAAATTAGATGAGATGCTGCTTTTTGGAAGAACGTATGTACATGTACCTTTAGTATATAATAACAGTGCTATGGTTTACGAGGATAGTAAATATTGTTTCAATTTGGTTTTAAAGAGAGATGTTGATGTTATAGATTTCAGGTGATCAGGAAGTGTCTTCCACTCTCGAGGACTTTAAAAGGGTATCACAAATGCTAGTTGAAGTTCTTCAAACTCTGTTGCCAAAGGATATTGATGATGGGTGGCAAACAGAGTTGAAGGACCGGCCATATTGGAAAACATATATATCTGAGTATCAACACTTTGTGTTCATTCTCCTAATTTAAGCAACGCAACCGGCCCAAACTTAATACACATTCAGTTCGATTCTTTCGTTTACCGTTCCACCAAAAAAAGCGTTCAAAAGTGTTGCATCCTCGTCGTTTTTTGAAGGACAGCCCGAATCTCCCGCTGGCCCCCTCGATTCCGTCAAAATGAACTTGGGAAATGTTCGCAACAGAAATGTTAGTGTGTGAACGTTTTTTTTTTTTGGTGGAACGGCGAAGTAAAGTTAAATTAGGACAAATTGAAAGAAAATCCGCAAACTAGAGTTTACATGTTTTCCAATATGGCCGGTCCTTCAACTCTGTTTGCCACTATCTTTTGGCAACAGAGTTTGAAGAACTTCAACTACCCAAATGCCTGAATAAACCAAGAAATCTTCAGATTCCTTTGTATCTCATAAAATCTATGCCTTGTTGAGATTGGTTGATTGATTGTTTGGTGTTTTACGCCGCGCTCAAGATTATTTCACTTATATGGCGGCGTTGCCAGTTTTATTGTGGGAGAAAACCCACGACCTTCCGGTGGTAACTAGCAACCATCCCACATAGATCGTTCGAGTGAAAACCCAGTCAGAAAATGTTCCAGTTTGTTTGGACTGGATGGGATTCGAACCCGCGACCCATTGGTGGAAGGCTCTTCGGATTGAGGGCCCAACGCTCTACCTACTGAGCCACGGAGGCCCCATGCCTTCTTGAGAAGGCACTTAAAATACCTAACTTTATTCATTGCAAGCAGACTGAAAAAGTCTTTGCACACCCGTATTCCACGTCCAATCTCCGCCATAATTGTAGTTATCCATCATAGGGAGTAAGACACATGATTGAGTGCTCCCAGTGGAATCAAGACCGGTAGTTATAAAAGATTGCGCTTCTTGGTTCAAAATAGCAATATCCTTTCCAGGGATACATAGTTCTCTTCTGGACCATACGTAGTAGCATTCATTGAGTAACTCTCCAATGAATGTTCCGCTCGTATTGGGACATACATGCGCAGATTCTGTAAAGAAATACTATAATTAATTACAAGGACCAAGCATTTTTTGTCAACCAATAAACCAAGCGATTGTCTTTGATAACGACGTAAGAACTACATCGAAACGTCGTCACCCAATAAACCAAGAAGTTGTTATCCATAAGTAATTCTTGACCTTACAGTTGTTATCTATATGTAATAAACCAAGCAGTTGTTATCTATATATGTAAAATATATTTTTACACAGAGAATTAAATAAATATACACCGTAAAAACCCGCCATCTTTTCAAGAGAATCGCACAACTGCAGGAGTCTGGAACTTCAAAATATATGACATGAATATTGCAAAATGCAGTCTAATTTTAGGTAAATATCGCATATAAAACCCCTTCTGTGACAATCGTATCCACTGCAATAGCAAATGCCGGGTAGACGAATGACCGAATCAGTAAAGTGGCAGATTATTGGCCTGCTCAGAGGGGGGCGTTTCCTTCAAGGAGATTGAAAGCAGTATAAGATATCACCCCTTTACACGAATATCGCCACTTTAAAGTATCATGAGCAGACAAAATTTAAACTTTTTCACGATTTCGGTTCTGCAGAAAAATTGGAAGACCATAATAAGACTTAATGATTGGATAAAAAACAACCAATTGAATGTATGTCTGTGTGGATGAAAGTAGGGTTCGAAATGTACAAGCGTATAGCCTGGATTAAACATCTCCTGGGACGTCACCGTATTGTTCGAGCGGATGATTCTTTTTCGCGAATCGTCTGTAGACTCAAACATGTAACCAAAGAGAGTAGATTGACAAGAGTGGTCACTTCGTCTGCGTCATGTTGAATTTGAACTGACACGATTCGATTATTAGGAACCTTCTTTCTGTAGGGGGGCGCCCTACAGTCGAATCGTGTACAGTCGGAACACCCTTCCGCTAGAGGGCCCGAAGAACATGCCGGCAATGCTGATTGGACGAAGTTACCACTCTTGTCAATCTACCCTCTTTGATGCAACCCAGTCCTTCATATGTAAATGATTTAACAGGCATGCGTATTGGAAACGAACAATAGCTGCTTCATCCTAAAGAGTGATCTTTGCCTTCCTTATAAAAGGGGATCACAGCTGGCTTGTCTTAATGGAGTGCTTTAAGGATTCAGTTTGTTAGATATGTACGATTTTAAATAAACCAGTAAATACATGTGGATTGTTTGCATTTGGAGAAATAATTTGTAGATTTTTTCTATCATACAATAAAAAATATATTAAAATTACCGTATTTTATCAAATCGCACAGTTAAGAGAAGGCACTATAACTGGACGTGGATATTTAAGTCAAATTTAAAACAAAACAGACTTGTTTTATATGGTGTGTAGCGGAACAAAGACTGTTTTATCGGAAGAAAAAATGACTTATGCAGGGAAAGGGCATCTAACTTTTTGGTCATATTAACAACTCACTAAAATGCTTCCCTTTGTTAAAAAAGGCATTCGTTGTACCGCAACACCATTCAAACAAAACAAAGTTGGTTGCAGTAAAATTGAATCCCCGATAAAAAACATTCAGAAAAATTAAACGCCCCGCCACTCCGCGCCTCGCCGATTATTTTTTAAGAGTCGGCAGTAGCTCGGCATTTATCCTATACAGAATGTTAAGTCATTTTAGTTTATTTCCTAACATTACTAAAACGTAAGTTAGTCGCCTAATGGGTATATTTTATAAACAAATGGAGTGCATATTCAATTTTTGTTTTTCAATTTTATCTTCTTACCTTTCGAATCCGAACCTCTTACAATATAAAGTACATGGAGGACCAAATGTAACATTTTCAAGTAAACCTTCAACATCTCTGACCTTTGAACCTCTTTTGAGCCTGTTCCGTTTAATATCCAAAAGGTCAACTTTCAAAGAATCATAATGGTTCACGCATTACGAAAGTTTTAAAAGAATCTCCAAGTATGCATTTCGTGTGTCAAATACACTGTGTTTATAACAAAGGCCTACGAGTGTTTTTTACAAAACAAGGAAACAAACGTTAGGTTACGTTCATTTTTGCTTAAGGCTATTGTATAAAAACTGTGTCTTTTGTCACACTTGTTTATTATTTAACATTGTTTTTTGTCCTTGGGGATCGTTATCGATTACAATCATGCCAATAGCATTTTTGTCTTATAGGGACGTGCCCGGAAGGAATATCGTTAAAATGTGTGTATTCTACCGTTGTTTATATAAAGATGAGGTTTCTAGATGACCATTGGTAACTTTCCCAGCTCACACGGACCACTGGGTAGGGAGTTTTATTTGAGGATTCCAATGTCTGCTTTGTTGTGGTAAAAATAATCGAGTGTGCAGTAGAGCCCTTTCCGGTTGCGCGTTTGGTCTACTTTTGGCTGTTTGTTTACTGACTGTCATACACAAAACAATAGCATCACGGGATTCCCTAAACAACTCGTTAAATACAATTTTTTGGGCGGAAAATTCCCTTGTAGCCTATGATACGAGATTGGTCACTCTGTATTTTTCTAATAATCAGAAGGTCAACGGAGAACCACAACAAACTTAAACGATTTAAGGACTGTTGCCAAGTCTCTACACTCCCTGCACTAACGTGTAACAAGTTTGATGAAACCCCCGTCCTGGCAACTCCTCCACATACCGCGATCGAATCCGAGTCGCATCGACGGAAGACCTGTGTCGGAGCCCCCCCCCCCCCCCCCCCCCCGCATGTGATACAGGAACAAAACCATAAAGTTACCCCATAAAGTTATACTAATAACGAGAATCTGTAAGTCTATTTTCATTTCTACTCCACGTTTTGTCCTGGATGGCTGTTTGAATCTCGGTAATACAAAATGTATTTATTTGTTTTGTTCCCTGCTGTTCTATTAGAACATGTCAACCTTTAATAACGGGCGTAATTAAAAACAGATTTAGTTTAGCCGTCGTTAAAGGACAAGCTCCAAAGGAAGCTGTGGGCTTATTCTAAGCCCCCGGAAATTACACAGGGGTGTGTGACTTGGAAATAAGAGAAGATACCACTTTATTCTTGGTCAATATGTGTTTTTACTTTAATGGATTAGTGTGTTTAAAGGGATATGCCCGGAGTGAATACCAAAACAAGGGCTTTTAAACTAAAAACAAATCCTATGTATGGATATGAAATATTATCAATCCAGTTTGCTTTATATTGATAGTTGAGATTAAAGTATATTTCACTTACTTGGCTGGGTTGACAACTTATGTGAAGAAGGTATGTCTGCTATAGAAGTAGATAGTATTATGACAGTTGAAAGCCAGTGGCAACATGTGGCAACATTTCACTGGTCACGGCTGTCCAGTTTCATAGGTCACTTTAGGGCAGTTTCGCCGGCGGGCGTTGAGCGGGCGCCGGACGTAAAGCGGCCGTACCCGGGCGTTCATTCAAGACGAAAGATTATTCGTACCATTACCTTAAGCATTACCTACGGCCGCTAAACGCCTACAGCGCCACCTTGGGGAATTATATGCTATATAGAAGTACATCTCACTATACCAATATTATTAGTCAGTCGAGTACCGTACATTAGACATGGGACTGTTTACATGCACCGAGTGTGGTCAAACTTTTACTCGGGATCATGACATGCGACGTCATCAGGATAGGTATAACCATCATACAACATCACTTCAAAGTCACAATGAAGATCAAAACACTCCCTCAGAATATGGGAACCATCACTTCAACGACAATGTAGCGAAAATCACAGTCAGAAAACAATGATTCTGCGGATAGTTGTGCAAGTCAAGAGACCCTAGATGAAAACCTGTCAACGGAATAAGAATCACAGGAAGGCGAAATCTTTTCCTCGGCTGAGGAAGAGTCGCAGGAAAACGGAAAGGCATCCTCAACGATGTGGGATAATCTTGTAACAAAGGCGATCGAACAACACATCCCTGAAACAACTGACTCTATCGATGAAGAAAATGGTGACTACGAAACTTTGAGGCCAAAAATAAGAAAAACTCTGATGTGTTTATACAACGAAGAGAGTTTGCTTTTAGAGTCTATGAAAAAAGATCCAATCCATACAAAAACTATGGTCACGAAACATTCACTGCAAAACAATTTTGACTTATCACCGAGAGAGGCCCTGTATAATGCTATAAAAATGAGGAAACCCTTATTTAACGATATGTTACCAACGACACTCAAGAAAATGAGGAAAGTCACTAAATCTAACCTTAACATACAATTTATATATATATGTTTTAAATTTGTTAATATAGTTTTGACTTTACATAACCTAACTCAATAAAGATGTCAAACTAAAAATAGAATGTCAAGTTAGTCATGTCTTTGGTCATTTACATACTGCTTTTCGTCTCGAAGGGCACGGCCGCTTAACGCCATGCGCCGGCTTAACGCCCGGCGCCCGCTTGACGCCCGCCGGGCGTCTGTTAGTGGTAGTAAGGTTACAAACTTTAAGGACATTTCACAGGTCATTTTTTATCCGAGCAGCGAATGGACACTGACAGTTGTCATCTCAGATGTTTCATTTCTTTACTTTCTAAATCTGGAATAATTATTCCCCTGTGTGACTATGTTTCTATATGTTTTTCTGTTTGGCTCATGTATATTTTAAGCTACACAATTTTCCCTATTGGTTAGTGAGAGCATTTCGAAAAGTCTGTTCTTTGTTCATAGCATATAAAGCTTAATCGCGATGTTTAATTTTCTACATGCTAAATCATTATGCCGGCTGTAATAACTCTTATCACCCTGTCGGAGTGCCATGCAATTAGAATGATAAACATGCTGGTTATATTTACTGTAATATCATTCTTTGTATTTATTTAGTGTTACTAGTTGGTCGCTAACCGATGCTTAATAGATTATAGCTTTACACAATCTCTCTTTGGCGCATGTAGAGTATATATTTATAGATTTAATAATAGAAACACTATCAACCCTCATAATTAGGCCATTTTCTATCCGAGCAGCGAATGGACACTGACAGTTGTCATCTCAGATGTTTCATTTCCTTACTTTCTACTTATTCACGATGTTTAATTTTCTACATTCTAAACCATTATGCCGGCTGTAGTAACTGTAATCACCCTCCCAGACTTGTCGGGGTGCCAGGCAATTAGAACGATAAATTAGAACGATAAACATGCTGGTTACAGTTACTGTATAAATATCATTCTTTGTATTTTATTAGTGTTACTAGCTAACTGATGTATATAATATATCTTTATTTCAACACAATCTCTATATTGACGCATGTAGAGTATACGATTATAGATTTAATAATAGAAACACGATCAAGCCTCATCATTATTGTTCATTGTCCTAAAGCGACGGCCGTTCTCCTGACGTCATGGGAAATCCCCATTTCATAGCGGTGGTGCAATAAGACCTGTCTGGGTTTTACGCGGGGAATCCCCGTTTAAAGACGAAACGCCGCGTTAATCAATACCCAAGGGAGGTAACTCTTCCAATACCTCAAAGTATTCTAGCCTTGGATTATCTCCCTTTGACCGTTTCTATACCCCTCAACACTATTTTGCAGATTTATACAGACTGTTATTTTTACAAAACCTATCCATGCTGTCCTAAAGTGACGGCCGAAAAGTGACCTAAAGTGACGGCCGAAAGTGACCGGCGAAACTGCCCTAAAGTGACCGATGAAACTGGACAGCAGTGACCAGTGAAATGTTGCCACATGTTGCCACTGGCTTTCAACTGTCATAATATGGTTATCCAAAAGGAATAAGGAACTTATAGATACGTTGGTAAATTAACCTTTTAAAACTAAGCTTTAGATGGTCTACCATTTCAGACCAGTTTAACAATTATTAAATGTGACTTTTAGTGTTGGTCTTTCACTTTCACAAAGTATCATGGTGTTTGGTTCACTTCCACAATACATCGCAGGTTAGATTGATTGATTGTTTGGCGTTTTTCTCCGCACTCAAAATTAATTTACTTATAATTTACTTATATTGCCAGTTTTATTGTGGGAGGAAATCCGGCTCCATGCCCGAACGAAACCCACGAACTTCCGGTAGTAACTGGCAACTACTCCACATATGTCTGTTTGACTGAGTGGGATTGGAACCTGCGACCCATTGATGGAAGACTGTTCGGACTGAGCGTCTAACGCTCTACCTACTGAGCCAGGGAGCCCCCTTGCCTACCCCCCCCCCCCCCCCAACCACGGAAGTCCAACCTTAATCCTAATCATGTACCTTATATACCACAGCAGTGGTCTAAGTGTAATAAAGAAGTTGAAGTTGTAAGAGAAATATTAAGTATATAGCTCTACAGAATGGCAATTTAATATAACACCAGATGCCAGGTATCTTTAATAGTGTAATGGCAAGCCTTTCTGCTGCTGATATCACATTGGTATGATTGGATCGACTTAATATAACTCTTCAAAAAAGACTTCGTCCATTCTGAGGAAGTTGTGCAGCTTAGAGGGGTCTGAAGATCTCAGCTGTTTCATGACGCTATGAAGAGCCCCTTCAACATTCCTTTTGGATAACCATTGTTTTATACGTATCCTTTACTTTCTTGCTCGTCGACGTCGTCGTTTCCTCACAACAATGTTTGAAATCAAACTCGCGGTCGCCACAACAGATAAAACCATCTTCACAGCCATTTTGTAGGAAGTTTGGAGCCAATTATTATTATTTTCTCCCTCTTTTTATCACGGAACAGCGTACAGCAGCATGCAACAAAGGTTTACCGGTGTATTACCGTGTTGACACTCGCATGCAACCACGTCCAACAGCGTTGATCAAAAGTTGTATGTTGTTGTACAACAAAAGTTGCATCGTGTAGACAGGCATTACGTTATGTCAAGAAGAATTAGACGCCTATAGACGTATGACAGAAGAACATTTGAATTGTACTTATATCCCGTACGATGCTTATTATGTAATTGCAATGTTGTTAATGTGTTAAACATTCGTTTGATATTTCAAAATATTGTAATGACATTATCGGATCTTTGATTGATTGATTGATTGATTGGTGTTTTACGCCGCGCTCAAGACTGTTTCACTTACATGGCGGCGTTGCCAGTTTTATTGTGGGAGGAAACCGGGCTCTATGCCCGGAGGAAACCCACGACCTTCCGTTGGTAACTGGCAACCATCCCTTGGGGTTTTCCGCCAAATTGTATTAAGTATTTCGTTAAAGCCTCAGTACAATCAGTTTCTGTTTGTTTAATCTATTTTACTACACTTTACTGTACTTTGTATGTTTTGGTGAAATAAATAAATAACAAAAAATAACACATAGGTCGTTCGAGTGAAAACCCAATCAGAAAACGGATCTTTGAATAAGGCTTCAAGCTCGTCAGTTGTCAAAAAGAGTTACAGAAAAAAAGTACTGTATATAGTTCCCGATGAAATGGCTGTCGAGGAGTTCATGCCAGGGGCGGCGTTTCTCCTATCGCGGGAGAGGGGAAGTACCAGGGTCATATAAGTGAATATATGCGAAGTACTGGAAGCAAATTTAAATATGCACTTACGGCATGCATATTGAGGATGCAACAATTCGTTCGAACAAAATGGCTGATAATGACCAGTTTTGGAAGGACATGCGTAATGTAAGTAGTAAATCTACCCTTTCACTGATGGTGTAAAAGGTGAAGTTAACATACCTCAATTGGGGCAATTAAAAAACACCACCTTGCTTGATTCTGCAAAAAAGGATTACAACAAAACTCATGTCTGAGAAAGTCTCTTTGGTGTTGAAATGTGTTGCGCAGATCTACCCATCTTGTTACCTGATGTTAGAAAATATATCACTTATGACTTAAAACTGGACATGTCTGCTGGTTTTCATGGTCTGGCCTCAAACATCTTAAATATGCTTCTGACAAGCTATGTGTCCATTTGTTTCTATGTTTGAACTTGATGCTACGACATGGGACATTACCCCTGAATTGACGCATGTATATATTGTACTAGTAGTTAAAAATAAATCTGCTGATATTACTAACTCTGATAACTATCGACCCATAGCTCTAGCTACTGTTGTTTTTAAAATTCTTGAAGCGTTATTTTGATTTTTTTATGAAATTACATATATACAACAGATTCACAGTTTGGATTCAAACCTGGTAGATCTACCGACCAGTGCATTTTTGCTCTAAAGGAAGTTGTGAGCTTCTATCAATCATTTTGCAGCCATGTCTACGTGTGTTTTCGCGATGTTTCTAAAGCTTTCGAAAAGGTAAACCATTGGACATTGATGAAAACGTCCATAAACAGGGGCTGGCCTCTGTATATTGTAAGGTTTCTGTATTTCTGGTTTTCCATACAAAAAATTGTTGCAGTCGGGCTCAGCACAGTCCACTCTTTCTAGTGTGTCGAACATTGTAATACAAGGTAAAGTACCTACATGTACGTGATCTCGATGTTGCTTTAAAGGTTATCCCGATTTGGCTGCAATTTCCTTGAGATTACATTTTATACTAGCAGAAGATATTTTATCTCCTAAAGGTATTGGATAAAAAACTAATGATTTTTTTTTTATTAAAAATTAAATATATACCCCCGTATGTTAGAATCATAAAAGACGATCATGACTCATAAAAGACGATCATGAAATTGGTTTAAATCAATGCTGAGAGAACATTTATAATTGTAAGTTATTATAAGTTTTCAGCGATTGACTAGTTTGCACTTCCGTTGCCTGTAATTCTGTATCATTTTGTTGTTTGCTGTGCTGCATATAGGTAGTTTGGCTGTAACATGGCGTACTGCCTATGAAGTGAGTCTCACCAGTCAGGTCCAGCAAGGTAGACACCGCTTCAATCACGTAGAAAACATTTTTGTCGTTTTTTCCGTAATTTCTTTAGTTTTGGTTGATAAAAATCACTGGAACAGATTCACACCGTTAGCAGTCCCACTGGTGAACATATCATCACAAAAAAAATATCCAAGTGTGTTGATAAAATGCCCCGAAACGGTTAAAGAACTAAATGAGAACAATTTTACTGTTGTCGGCTGTCTTCCCTCAATGACGTGAAAAATGAAGAAAGTTTTGGTGTGGACTTGACTTCAGGCTGCATTACTAATCGTCTCCTGCAAATAAACCTCTTATGTAATTAAAGACCAGGAAGAGCTCTTTTTAATGAAATTATCTACAGTGTGCCATTTAGGATACCCTTTAACCACTTCCAATGTGGGGTGTAATATAGCTGATGTATTTATGAACCACTTGATTAATGCAGATGATCCCTGTTTTAAATCGTTATAAATTCTGTTAAATGAATGTAATTCATTCGTCGCTTCAACATGGCCTAACTTATAATGCCTAAAAGAGCGTGTGTTTGTATGTTAACCTTAAGTCTTAGACAGCATATCAATTGCAATGTAAGACTCAATGGTGTTTCTCTACATTTTGCCGATGCATGTTAAGTCCTTAGGTCATACTCTGCCTAACGATCTCTGAGATAATTTTGATGCAGAGGCTCAAAAGAGTCTGTATTACGGCTAACATTTTCTTACGTAAATTATAAATAACGCGTTATTTTGGTGTATTGTACAAACATTTATTTCTCGTCCATGTGAACCTTTATGGTAAAGAGATATTTAACAGCATACGTACTATGTATAACAATTCATTTAGACGGCTGTTACATTATAGAACGCATTGTCGTGCGAGCCAAATGTTTGTGAACAATTAAAACGTTTCTTTTCCTGAACTTGTTCGCAGATCAGTGTATAGTTTGATGTCACGAACATCTGACAACAAAACTGTGTGTCTTTTAAATAATTCAGATGTTAGCTTGTTTTCAAAGTTAAGAGCTCACTGGAGGCAAATACTTCTAAAGTAAATGTCATCTCGCCTATAATGGCTTTTTGTACAATTGTGTAACCACCTGTATGGACTCTTTTTGTCTGAAATAAAACATTGTTATTATTATTTAAATGACTATTGTTCTATATCAATTGACACATTTGTGCACTTTGAGGAAATTCACTTGGTAAAAAGACACGTGTTTCGTCGACACGTGCTATCTGAGTAAACTATCAAAATAAAGCTACCATTGAGTTACAGACCTCATCGTCGGAACCCACGATTAAACTCACTTTACTTCACTTTAAAAGGTGAGCTTGTTGAGAATTTAACCCTGGGTATCCGAGGATGAAAAGACCGATGGTCGTGGGAAGTCACCAGTTTGCCTACTGTTGCGACTAAACGAGTTAAAGGGGCATAAGCTGCCAAAATTCACACTTTATTCATAATTTTGATCGTCACGACAATAAGAGGCTTTGAAGGCCATCGAAAAAAACTAAATGATTGGCGTTGGAATGAGATAAATCCATACAGTATGGGTCCTGTACGAACCGAAAACGTGTTCGAAAAGTAAACAAAATTTAAATAACCGGGACGACCATCCATTCATTCTAAGTTCTAAGCCGAAGTTAGTTTAAAACAATACTTTATCGTATATTTTAGAGACTAGAAGCACTGATAGCTTCTTAATTATACGGTTTGAGAAAAAGAGCCAATAATTTCTACATTCTGTTTTAACGTCAAAATATCAACATTTTGGCAGCTCATGCCACTTTAATAAGCAAACATGTTTAAACCGCATGTGAATATATAGTAGGTAAATCTGAAAATTGCCCACCTTTCTCGCGTCTGTAAAATTTAACCCCAAGATATAATGGGCTCAAGAGATGTAATAAAGCCATTTTACTCATTGCGCTAATTTATGCATAACAAAAAATATATTGCGCCCCTCAAATTAAAGCCAGTGTTAGATTACAATATATATTTGAAAAATCGAAATTGCTCTAGTGGATAGGTCTTTTTTAATCGGGAACTGGGATTCAATCCGTTTCACGAGGAATATGATGGAACAAACGTTACAGTCTAGGACTTCAAATCATATATTAATTTTGTGAAATATGTAATATGGTCATTATCACATACAATTTTTTTTTTCGGACAGTCTTATACATTGCAACAGCAAATGTCGGGTAGACGAATGGTCGTAAATTGTAAGTTTGGCAGGAACAAAGACGGACATTCCATCTAGAAAAGGATAGCACCTATCCACAGTAAGCCGGTTGGTCCGCAAACATGAACAGACGAATGATGTTATACAGCGTAAACCAGACCACACTGGGCCTTGGATTAGGATGACAAAAAATTGCTGAGACTAGTAAGGCGTCATCTTTTAGTTTAAAAGTCCCCCTTTGGTCATCTGCTCGGCTGACAAACAGTTGGAATTGGCCAGGGCTCTGGGGCTGATTGCCCAAAGATCAATGCAGGTTTTTAAAAACCCTTAAATGTGTTTGCTGAAATAAAACATTTCCTGTTAAAACATTCCATCGCAAGGACTTTTTATACAAAAAATTTAACAGTTAACAGACAATTTTACATATTTAAGGAGAGATCAGTGAACTGATCTTGGCGACCAACATACAACACTATCAGAAAGTGAGGCTGCTTGTAAACGGATCGCAAATTTAAAATGTGAAATTTATTTCTTCAGTTGGTGGCTGGCTGGACAAGAACAAAGTTTCTTCGGTAGAAAGTGGCTGTTATCTGAAATACTCAAAACCAACTTTCTTCAAGGAGGCCTCACATTAACGCTACTTACCGGAGCTACATGTACTTGCACACAGGCTAGTCAGTGATATCGCTTCTTGGAGTCCTGTGCACAATTAAAATTTACAAAATCTAAAACGATTGTACTCGTGTTACTAAGATGCATTTAGTGTTTGTTTACAAATCCAAAGATAATGTATATCTGTCACAAATAGCCCATGAAAAGTGAAGAATGGGCGACGTATCACTCGTCTGATGAGTAAAAATTTAAACATCACGTTCACAAGTTAGTAAACTCTTATAAAACAATATCTTCAGGCACATTTTGATATTAATATAAGATTGAATAAAAACATTTAAGTTTACCTTATTGGTAAATAACATTTACACTTGTTAGTTGCTGTAGCTGAATGAAAGTTCGATCGGGAAAATAGTGATTGTACGTTGCTGTGTATTTCATTTCATTTTGAAATATTCTGTCCTTTCAAACTCGGAAAATACAATATGGATCTTCTAAAGTGTCTTAGGGAACACTCTCCTTCAAAAACATGTATTATTGTTACATTTTTGGAAAGAATTTAGGCGTTTAAAATCCAAATTCGAGAAGGCCATTTTACCGACTTCGAACAAGCCTCGCATAGATACGCATAGATAAACTATTTCTTATACTTATAGTTGCCCTTGGAAATCTGAAAGAAGTCGATTTTTATACGTTTTAAAATGACTCAAGGATTGCAATTTCACTCCGAGGTTTAAAAAAGCTCCGATAAATGTCTTTTTTCACTACTCTGGAGACTGAAACTCCAAATAACGTCCTCAGTGCCAAAAATAGCATATTTGTCTTTAACTGGGTCATGCTTCAGAAGCCTTTAAAATGCCTGGTAGGGGCCGCTTGATTGACAGCGGGACCTCGCACTAGCAAACTAATTTCACCACTCGATTTTAGCACTTTTTAATCAAGATATTTAAATATCTCACTCACTGTCAGTATATTGAAGACAAAGAAAATATATATTAAGATCTGAAGCTAAAAATATTGTTACGGTCAACCAGTATCGCAAAATTGAAATAATGAAATATTTGATCGACCGGTCAGGATAGCGATTTAATTTTTGTGATTAAAATCCTATCGCGATAATCAGTTCTGACACCACCGGAATATCCGGAAAAGATAAGTATATTTCCTATACTTATTGTAGTAGTATTGAGAGAGTAAAGATTGCTTCCTTCAATTCAATCGTATTTTATTTGTAACCTTTTATATCATAACAACAAACGAACAGTAAATAATATTGGATCCTTGTCAGTCCGTATACGCTCCGAAAATGAATGTATATAAGTAAGACGCCTCTATCCCGTGTTCGTATACGCAGATGTAATGTCCGTTGTTGTCCGATTCTGTGTGATGTGATGGAAAGCTGTGTTATTGAACCTTGTCCATCCACTGATCATTTAGAGGTTTATTTACGGGCAATGCTTAAAATGATAAATGATAAATCGTACAATTTCGGACGTTTAAATAGCGTTTGGTTCCCCTGTGAGGTTAATCAGGAGTGAACGTAGGCTAATTAGTCCAGGTCCGGTACGCATAACATCAAGCCCTTCCCATATCAAAACATAGTGACAGTAATATCCCTTGGTGAGATTATCACCCAGAGGTTAATCCACGGGCAATGCTTTAGATTAATTTAAGTACAAGTTGTTGATAAAATAAGCAGTTTTTTCCCCTATGACGTGAGTCAGGATTAAACGTCTGCTAATTAATCGGTAACAAGCACAGTTTTTAATCAAGCCTTTCCCGTATCAAAACGTACTGATAATGTATTCCTCTTTATTTCGTTAAAATAATTCCTATATGATCCTAAGGTAGCAGTAAATACTTCCTTTGTGAAATGCTCACTGGTTACATTTACTTATAACACTAGAGGTTTACCCCAACTTTTATCGTGGGGTGGAACCCCAACTTTTAGCGTGGATATAGAACCCCAAGTTGAATCGTAAGGTAAGAGAAGGAGCTCTGATATGCCTTTGTGCGCTGAGATTATCGGTGTAATTAATTAGGTTACTGAACGGTGTGAGCTTAATTCCCTTTTATTTGAAAGTTTTATAGATTGAGATAATTCTGCAATCAATTCTTACAATAAGTTTTGCGAACACGACCGTTTCTTGAGTGATGTTTCTGTTGTCGTCTGCAGAATTTATACCTTCGCGCCATGTAAAGCGCCCTCTGTCGGAAGTTCTGTACATAGTTCCATAACTCTCCAACAGAAAGTGGTTAAGCGTATACGAGTTAAATAAGGAAATTAATCCCAGTTTAACCGATAGCTAAATGTATCCCTCTGCAGTTGTCTTCGTAATAAATCTGTCTTGAATCATATTAGCTCTTTCTTACGGTAAAAGATCGCCGTGTGCTTTATTAGAGTATAAATCAGATAACTCCAAGATGGCGGACATCGTTGGCTGGCCTATCGAAAGCTCGTGTAAAATTTGACTCTACAAGGCAATAAAGGTCTGTTCTGTTGAAAACTCATTATTCCCAGTATCTATACATCCCTTGATATCTAAATAATTTTTGTCAAACAAAATCGGTTTCGTATTTGTCGTCACTCTCGGAATTCTTAACCGCTGCTGAAGTTTCGTGTGTTAGACATAATACTTCACTCGTTTGACATTTAAACTAGAAGAATAACTCTGTGAACTCCAGATCTAGTCATCACATTATCCCCCTTTTAATTTTTCAATGTCCTCATTGAACGTTAAAATATATACAAGTCTCCAGAAAGTGGAATAAAAGAACATGAAACGATGCTATTTACAAGAACAAGAAAAACGATTGAAGAAAGAAAGAATGTCCAAGTGTATTCATAGCTCTGGCCTACGGACGACTCGTCGCTCAGGACTAGGACTTTTCCTTCGTTTCCCATGAAAAGGGCGACGAATCCACGGTTGTCTGTATGTACTCCTTGGACGAAAATATGCTTCTCTTGCTATCTCAGCTCTTGGCCTCTTTCTTCCCATCCCCTTGGATGGCGATCTGTGTCGCTTACTGTCGGGGTGGCTTCTGCTTACTTGAGGCTGGGTTGTTGAAAACTGGGTGGCTTGAGGCTGAATGGGTTGAGGCTTGTTGACTTGAGGTTGAGACTGGTTGACTTGAGGTTGAGACTGGTTGACTTGAGGTTGAGACTGGTTGACTTGGGGTTGAGACTGGTTGACTTGAGGTTGAGACTGGTTGACTTGAGGTTGAGACTGGTTGACTTGGGGTTGAATAAGTTGAGGCTTAAATGTTTGAGCTTGGAAGGAGATGTGTTGTTTCGAATTCTCTGTTAGTTTTCCAGTTAATTTTATGAAGCCTTGTGTTTGAAAGTTGAGTGCAGACGTGAGGGTTGTATGGGCATCCAACTGGCCTTGATAAATGGAACGCAAGGCTCCAGACTGTTCAGTGATCGTTTGATCAAGTTTCCTTGAAATCTCCGAAAATGTATTTACTGAACGATTTATCCTGGCAACTTCAGATGTAAGACCACTTATCGTACTTGTCAGCTGTCTCATGTTCTGGCTATATTCGGACAATTTATGCTCATGATTCTTAAAGATACCAGCTATTTGAGAAAGGTTTGAATTAGTGGCCATCAGCTGATTGGTGATAGGTCTCATTTCTTGGCGTATTGAATGAGTTATCAAATGAACGGCCTGGCTGATGGTTGACTCCACTATTTCCTGAACGGCATCAACTGGTATTGTTACTGGGTTTGATTGCAGTAATATAGGCTGTGTAGAAGATGGTTTTGCAGGTGATTTTACAGATAGTTTGACAGGTGATTTTACAGATGGTTTGACAGGTGATTTTACAGATGGTTTGGCAGATAGTGGCACTATAGGTTCTGTCGGGAATACAGACTTTATTTTTAAGCTACCAGAAGATTTCGGGGTGACTTGATTGATCTGGATATATGATGCAGTGGAAGATGAAATAGATCTAGAACAAGACAAACTTGTTGCTGAGGAAGAACTAGATCTAGATCTACTTGGCATTTCTTCATCCTCGAGAATCTCTATTAATTCATCTTCTTGTGGATGTAATTCTATTTCATCTGACCCATTAGTTATAGAATCAACAGCTTGTTTAAGTTCTATCAAATGTTTAACTTCAGACATCACCTTCGGAAATTCCTCAAATACTTGCATAACTTCGCCCATATCGCAAGGATGTTTCGATTTTGTAGGGATATATATGGGGATGAGTGGAGGCATTGATTTTCCAGGAGGTGGTACATATTCTTCAACTTCTGGTTCTGGAATGGGTGTTGCTTTTTCAGTTTTTCCGGGTTCTGGAATGAGTGTTGATTTTTCAGTTTTTCCGGGTTCTGGAATGATTGATGGGTTTTTGGAAATTATTTCACTCTCAGATGCAGATTCTGTTTTTGCTTTGGATGATTTGCCTTTAAAAAAAATTTAGAGACTCTTCTTTTGGTAGCATTTCAGCGTCCTCTTCTCTTAGGGTGTATGGAGATTTTGTCCCCAGGACTGCTTCCCATTTAACTCTCTCCTGGTGTTTGGCAACCAGGTGCTTTTTCATCTCCTCCGCCTTAAGGGTTATTTTGTTGCACCCTGGGCACGAAAATGGAGCCTTGTCCCGGTCTAGATGATTTATCACCACATGCCTAAGGACTTGCTGTTTTACCCCGACGTAACAACATCTCTTACAGCTATACACTGCTCCCCTCTTATTAAAAGTTTTCTGGGCTTTCTCTGACATGGTTCTGGAAATACAAACAAAACAATTATTAACAAAATCATCAGAACAATATCACGTTTATGATATGTTTATTGTGTTTGTTTTCTCCCAGCATGTCTAAGTGCTTTCTTTGCCCAATATAGAAGTTGTGTGCCCAGGTATGGTTTGAGTTTCTTGTGGTGTATGACTTTTGTCGTCCCTTGTTCACTCATTTGAATTGCATAATCCAGGTCATTTAGTTTTTTAACAACTAAAAATGGACCACTGTATGGAAGTTGCAATTTTGAACTTATACCCTTTTCTCGTTTCTCACTGTAATACCATACATAATCACCCACTTTGTATGTGTGTGTCTGAGTCTTCCCGTCATAAATTGTCTTCTGTCTCTTAGCTGCGGTTTCTAAGTGTTGACGTGCAATATCGTGTGCGAGTTGTAGTTTATCCCTAACTTTCGTTATGTATTCGCCATAATTACTGATTTTCTCTTCAACGTTAGCTGTACCGAAAACAACTTCTGCTGGTAATCGGATTTCCCGACCAAGCATAAGAAGATTTGGGGTATGACCGGTGGCGTCATGAGGAGTTGCCCGATACGCGCTTTCTAAACATCCAAGATAAAGATCCCATTCCTCTTGAGAATCTCTAAGATATGCCCGAATCATTCGAATCAGCGTCCGATTAAATCTTTCTACTTTCCCGTTGTAAAGTTTGATCCCTGGTCACTATGTAGGTCAAGTGGGCAACCAAATCTACTTATAACCTCATTAAGTAAAACCCGTGCAGTAGTAATGGCTGTCTGATCAGGTATGGGAAATATTTCAACCCAGTTGGGGAAATGATCAGCCACTACAAGCACATATTTATTTCCGCGTTCAGTCTCAGGAAAAGGCCCCAAAATATCAGTTGATAGCCTATCCATAGGTGCTCCAATCCGCATGTCACCAAGCGGTGCTCGAAACGATTTTGTTGGTGCTTTATTAGCTCCACAAATATCACATTTCCTTATCCAATTATCTATATCCTCCCTTATTTTCCACCAATAGTATCGTTGCAAAGTTTTCTCCCTGGTTTTCTTTCGTCCTAAATGTCCTCCAAGAACAGAATTGTGCATTTGGGACAGAATTTGCTCCCTCATGCTTCTAGGAACTAGAAATTGCCAGTGAACTCCTGACATATCTTTCCGAACAAATATTCTAAATAACACACCTTCTTTTAGTTTTAGGTCATCCCATAGATTCAAATACAGCCGGACTGGCTGCAACCCCCTCAGGTCCGTTTGGCCGTTCGCCTATTTAAACCATCTCAACACTTTTCCTATGTCTGGGTCCTCTAGCTGTTTCCCTCTCAAAGTAGACATCGAATAACCCTGCATACATGTTGATTCGGTAATATTTCGACTGCTCTCTGTTGAATCATCTCCGTTCTCTTCTTTGTCCGAGTGCTGCTCATTACTTTGGACTTTGTTTAGATACATCCTATCCAGTTGATCTAATACATAAAAGTTCCCAAAAGTAACAATGCTTGACACGAACAATATCAGTATCCTTACCATAGAATGCAATTTTCCAACTATGTCCTCGAAATCACCTTCCTCAAACTCTTGTGTCATATTCTCTAAGTTAACCCTTCGCGTTTCCCCAGGTTTTTCTTCACTTGGCTGCGTGTTTAGGTGTTGTATTTAGATATGTAGGTCCATCATGTGATGTGTTGCTACTATCTGTATCGTCGTTTCCAATCCCTTGCATTTCCAATGTCCTTTTCTGACATTTAGAGCATGGTCCACATTTCAAGACAGCATTCTCGTTGCATTGACAATGTCTTGGTTCTGGACAGCGTTTTGATGTCTCTTCCCTGGCCGGTACTCTATTTCAAATTCAAAAGCTGACAACGTCTCTATCCATCTGGCGATTCTGTTTTTTGGTTCTTTTAATGTAAAGAGCCATTTCAAAGCTTGATGGTCAGATCTGACAAGAAATTTTCTTCCCAAAAGATAATGTCGGAAGTATTCCATGAAATGTTTAACAGCCAGTAATTCTTTGTCAGTTACACAATAGTTCTTCTCAGATTTATTCATAGTTCGACTAGCATATGCGATAACTCTTTCTCTTCCATCTTGGATTTGTGATAAAACTGCTCCAATACTTACATCACATGCACCTGTGTCTAATATGAAGGAACAGCCATCTTTCGGATACCCCATAATTTCAGATCCTGTTAAAGCCGTTTTAAGGTTTACGAATGCTTCTTCGCATTTTGAAGTCCATTTGAAAGGAACATCTTTCTTGGTTAATTTAGTTAGAAGACTAACAAGTTTTGAGAAGTCTTTTACCCATCGTCTGTAGTAGCTTCCCAACCCTAAAATCCCTCTAACTACAGTTATGTTTTTCGGAGTTGGCCACTCCACCAATTTTTTTATGTTATCCGTATTTGGCTGTACTCCCTTTTCAGATATAACATGTCCCAAAAGTTCGACTTCTCTTTTCATTAACTGGCATTTTCCTGGTTTTAACTTCATGCTAGCTGTCCTTATTTTCTGCAATACTTGACGTAATCTATCCTGATGTTCTTCGAAATTATTTCCGAAAATCACCACGTCGTCCAAGTATAGTAGACATGAGACCCATTGGAGTCCTGAGAGAGCCAGTTCAAGGCATCTTTGAAAAGTGGCTGGAGCTGTACATAATCCAAATGGCATTTTAGTGAACTCATACAATCCATACTTTGTTACAAAAACTGTTTTTGGAATGTCTGACTCTTTCACGGGAACTTGATTATAAGCTGATGTGAGGTCTAATGTCGAAAACCATGTCGCCCCTTCCACTGCGTCAAGGCAATCTTGAATCCTTGGTAATGGAAAAGCGTCTTTCTTTGTAACAGCATTTAAGCGTCGGTAGTCAACACAAGGACGGATTGATCCATTTTTCTTTCTTACCAGAACAATTGGGGATGCCCATGGAGAAGTTGACGGTCGAATACAGCCTTGTTTCTCGAGATTTTCTAATGCCTTCCTGTCTTCCCCCGCAAATGCCATAGGTAATCTTCTTGGAGGCTACTTGATAGGATTTGCATTCCCAGTTTCGATCGTGTGTTCCACAAGATTTGTGCAACCGATGTCAAATTCGTTTTTCGAAAATATATCTTGATACTCGGCTAGTAGTGAGGCTAAGTGTCCGTGCTTGTCCGCTGGTAATCTTTCCGTTGTGGCTTCGTATAGTTCAGACAAATGTGGAGGGAGTTTAATTTTGTCATTAATTTTAATTTTTGTATGTTTTTGTGATGAGGCCTGAATTTTTGTTTCACTCAAATTATTATCTAGTTGAATTTTGCGAACTGTGTCAAAGTTATGCGTCGACTCTGATTCGTTTTCAGTAGCGTTAATACATCAGCAGTAATTGGCTCAGCATATCCAAGACAGGTATCGTGATGAATTATTTTGGAATCCATGAATGGATTAAGTATTCTAACTTTAACTTCCACACTTCTTGAAAAATCTATCAGGCATGGAGTGAACAATACTTCATTATTTGCGATAAACCCTTGGTCTCCCTCTAAGAGAAAATCTATCGTTTCTGTAGCCTGATTGGTCTGTGTTACATATAAGCATTTTAAGTATACTCCATCGTATTCCGGAATTCTCGTCTAATTGATAGTTTTTCCCCCATGTTTAATTTATTTTCCTGGCAGTTTAAATTGAGGATCGTCCCCTGGCCTACTGAGCCGACCCATTCTCGTTTGTTTGAAAACGGTTGATTTCGTCTATTTTATCCGTGTGTGGGTGAAACCTTTGATAACCGCCTTGAGGGACAAACGGCGCTGCATGGCGGTTCATTGCACTGTTAAAATACGTTCGGCAATTTCTTGCATAATGATTCCCGCCACATTTAAAACATCCTGTGAAACTTCTATTGTCCTGTGATGTCCGTTTCCTTGATATTTGTTAAATTGGTTAGGACGAGACGGAGAGTGTTTAGAATCAGATTTTTCCATTTTCTCCAACCGCTGGCTCAGATTATTTACTAACTCCTTTATTTCTTCATGCTTGGAATCTGTTTTATTTGCTGTTGTGTGTTTGTTTCTATAACTGGTTGAATACACATTCTTTTTCTCCATAAATCTTTGGGAATAGTTTTTGTCCTGTTTTTCAACATTGGATTTTAGTTTTTCTTTATTTTCTAACTCCCTGTTCTCCCCTGTGCTGTAGTTCTCACATTCTGTTTTTAAAACCCGCATTGGTTTTTTGGCCATGATATTACTTCTTCTCTGAGTTTCCTGAAAATTCACAACTTTATAGACGGCAGTGTCGATATCATCGGGCTCTTTGACATATTCTGCGTGAAATCTAGCATTTTGTATAATCCATCTAAAAATCGGCGCAGTAAATCTTCACGTCTTGTAGAATTGTCCCGATGAGGATAAGCCATGTTGTACAGTCGTTTTAAATCGGCGCCAAAATCTTCAACTTTCTCTCCATTTCTTTGACTTCTATTGCTGAAAGCCGCTCCGTATGCCTTTGGGGTCTCCACGGTTCTGAACCTATGTCCCAACTCGTTAATTAAGGCATCGTAATTTCCCCTTATTTCCCTTGAAAGTTGTCCATAAACAAATTCTCCTGCTTTGCCCTGTAATCTCAGTAAAAGTTCGGCCAACTTGTCTTGCTTTCCCCAGCCTCTGATTTCTGTCACATCTATAAATCTATTAAACCAAACTCCCCACTTCTCGATTCCTGTAAAAGGCGGAAGTTTAGTGTTTGACTGATGGAATCGCCTGGTAATATCTTTATGTCGAAAGCCTTGGTTTGACACTTCCTCAAAATCTGTATCTTCTTGTTCTGAACTGGAGATATCAGGTATATCATGGGGAAAATGTGGCGTTGTGAGAGCTTTGTTTGATTTTCTTTCTTGTGTTTTCCTCCCGTTCGGTTTCGTTTTTTCAGTGACGTTTGTGGTTTTCAAAGTTTGCAGCGCACCTGGCATTGCTTCCTTTATGGAATAGGTTACTTCCTTCATTCCAGCTCTTATTGCCTGCTCAATGCTACTTGAGATCTCCATTTTTATATTTGTTAAATCTTTATTATTATTTCCCACTGGTTCATTCCCAAGAACAACACTCTCAACAGATTTGATTTCTTTATTCAGCATTATTTCATTTGTACATTCTACATCAATTTCAGCTTCATCCGCCGTAGTTTCCTCGGTTGATAATTGTATTGAGTTGAACTTGGACGTTCGCCGACTTCTTCTTGGTGCTGGTATTTTGAAAACGTCGTTATTTCCCTCCTGTAAATTTATGTCAGTCTCCATTGTTTTAGGCGGGTATTCGATCACTGGATTCACCAGTTTGTAAATCCCGATTCTGACACCAAAATGTTACGGTCAACCAGTATCACAAAATTGAAATAATGAAATATTTGATCGACCGGTCAGGATAGCGATTTAATTTTTGTGATTAAAATCCTATCGCGATAATCAGTTCTGACACCACCGGAATATCCGGAAAAGATAAGTATATTTCCTATACTTATTATAGTAGTATTGAGAGAGTAAAGATTGCTTGCTTTAATTCAATCGTATTTTCTTTGTAACCTTTTATATCATAACAATAAACGAACAGTAAATAATATTGGATCCTTGTCAGTCCGTATACGCGCCGAAAGTGAATGAATCCATCCCGTGTTCGTATACGCAGATGTATTGTCCGTTGTTGTCCGATTCTGTGTGATGTGATAGAAAGCTGTGTAATTGAAAGTTGTTCTGAGTGTTGTATGTCAGATATTTATGATAATAAACAGTTCTCTCCACTTCTGTATATAAGGTATAATAATCTCCCGATCTCCGTTTTAACGACATAAAACATCCGTTATGGACATCCACTGATCATCTAGAGGTTTATTTACGGGCAATGCTTAAAATGATAAATGATAAAATGATAATTTCGGACGTTTAAATAGCGTTTGGTTCCCCTATGAGGTTAATCAGGAGTGAACGTAGGCTAATTAGCCCAGGTCGGGTACGCATAACATCAAGCCCTTCCCATATCAAAACATAGTGAAAAGTAATATCCTTTGGTGAGATTATCACCCAGAGGTTAATCCACGGGCAATGCTTAAAGGGGCATGAGCTGCCGAAATTCACACTTTTTTCATAATTTCTAATCGTCACGACAGTAAGAGGCTTTGAAGGCCATCGAAAAACTAAATGATTGGCGTTGGAATGAGGAAAATCCATACAGTATGTGCGCTGTACGAACCGAAAACGAGTTCGAAAAGTAGCAAAATTTAAATAACCGGGACGACCATTCATTCATTCTAAGTCAAAGTTAGTTCAAAACAATACTTTATCGTACATTTTTGAGACTAGAAGTACTAAAAAGCTTCTGAATTATACGTCTTGAGAAAAATAGCCTATAATTGCAACATTCTGTGTTTACGTCAAAATATCAACATTTTGGCAGCTCATGCCCCTTTAAGATTAATTTAAGTACAAGTTGTTGATAAAAAAGCAGTTTGTTCCCCTATGACGTGAGTCAGGATTAAACGTCTGCATATTAATCGGTAACAAGCACAGTTTGTAATCAAGCCCTTTCCGTATCAAAACGTACTGATAATATTCCTCTTCTTTATTTCGTTAAAATAATTCCTATATGATCCTATGGTAGCAGTAAATACTTGCTTTGTGAAATGCTCACTGGTTACATTTACTTATAACGCTAGAGGTTTACCCCAACTTTTATCGCGGGGTGGAACCCCAACTTTTAGCGTGGATATAGAACCCCAAGTTGAATCGTAAGGTAAGAGAAGGAGCTATGCCTTTGTGCGCTGAGATTAATTCCCTTTTATTTGAAAGTTTTATAGATTGAGATAATTCTGCAATCAATACTTACAATAAGTTTTGCGAACACGACCGTTTCTTGACTCAGCTCAGGCTTGAGTGATGTTTCTGTTGTCGTCTGCAGAATTTATACCTTCGTGCCCTGTAAAGCGCCCTCTGTCGGAAGTTCTGCACATAGTTCCATTACTCTCCAACAGAAAGTGGTTAAGCGTATACGAGTTAAATAAGGAAATTAATCCCAGTTTTACCGATAGCTAAATTTATCCCTCTGCAGTTGTCTTCGTAATAAATCTGTCTTGAATCATATTAGCTCTTTCTTACGGTAAAAGATCGCCGTGTGCTTTATTAGAGTATAAATCAGATAACTCCAAGATGGCGGACATCGTTGGCTGGCTTATCGAAAGCTCGTGTAAAATTTGACTCTACAAGGCAATAAAGGTATGTTCTGTTGAAAACTCATTATTCCCAGTATCTGTACATCCCTTGATATCTAAATAAATATTGTCAAACAAAATCGGTTTCGTATTTGTCGTCACTTTCGGAATTCTTAACCGCTGCTGAAGTTGTCAAATTTAACATTTTCTTGTTATATGCTTGAAGTGTCCGTTTTAACTTGGACAAAGTTGGAAGCTATCAGTGAATTACGCGTACTTTAAAGTAAATTAAACCTCTTTTACCGTATTCGAAGATTGAAAAAAAAATAAACAAATGCAACATGTGATTTTATTTGCTTATTTTCAAAATTAGTACCGACCTATGTGGGATGGTTGCCAGTTACCAACGGAAGGTCGTGGGTTTCCTCTGGGCATAGAGCCCGGTTTCCTCCCACAATAAAACTGGCAACGCCGCCATATAAGTGAAATAATCTTGAGCGCGGCGTAAAACACCAAACAATCAATCAATCAAAATTAGTTGAAGTTGTAAGAAAAAATAACCATACGGCGTCAGTGGGGTTTAAGCCGACTTTTCTGCTGTCGCCATACGATGTCTTCGGTAATGAAGCAGGCTAGCACTCTAACGCCATATGGTGACAGGGGTACCGAATGTGTTAAATGAAAACATCAACGACGAAAAAAATACATGTTGCATAACTTGACCATATGAGGAAGCAACACAAAAAAAATTCATCAAGATCCTATCCGCCTGGTAGTTTTCTTGATTCCGCGATTACAAACTATGTAGGTAGAAATCACAGAAACAGCTACCGGCCGCCATTTTGAATATGCAAATGAGCAGCGAGTGCATAGTGCGCAACGAGGTCATAGGGTTAACCTGCGTATAACATTTTACGAAGATCCTTTCATTACTTAAGGAAAACAGCGATAAAAAGAAAAACAAAATGGCCAGTGGCCGCCATTTTCAATATGCAAATGAGCAAAAAAGTGCATAGTGCGCAACGAGACCATAGGGCTAACATGCGTAAATTAGTTTACGAAAATACTAACCTTTCTTTACTTTTCTCGTAAAGTCACAAAAAAAGAAAAACAAAATGGTCGCCTAGCGGCCATTTTGATAAGCAAATGAGCAAAAGAAATAAATGTTGCACAACTAGACCATAGGAGGAACGTGCGTGTGAAATTTAAAGAAGATCCGACTAGCAGTTCTCTTGGAATCGCGATCACAAGAGAGAAAAGTGATAAAAAAAAGAAAAACAAAATGGTCGCCATTTTAATAGGCAAATGAGCCCAGAAAAATAAATGTTGCACAACTAGACCATATGAGGAACCAACACAAAAGCCTTTCCTCAAGATCGGCCTGGTGATTTTCTAGATTCCGCGATCACAAACTATGTAGGTAAAAATCACAAAATGACCGCCAGCGGCCATTTTAACATGCAAATGAGCAAACAAAATAGATGTTGCACAACTAGACCATAAGGGGAACATGTCTATGAAATGTGATGAAGATCCGACCAGTAGGTCTCTTGAAATCGCAATCACAAGAAAAGTTTACAGACACCGGATGACGGACCACGGACAAAATTCGGTTTTGATAAGACCACAATGAGATCAAGGTGGTCTAAAAATCGTAGACCTACTTACATACAACTGACTAAGCGTGTCAAGATGATGTTAGACTCACTTTCTTAACACTTGTCTTTATGTCTTAACGCTAACGCTCAACGTCTTAACGCCTTCATTCTATTGTTCTCGACCTAAATCCACTTTCTTAACGTCATTACCTATTTCATTTTTACTCATTTTCGTTCAATTTTACTGATTAAAGTTTACATTTTGTGCCCGTTCTATAGTACGAGCATGGTATTGATTTTGTTGACATCTGACACACATATCTGTCATTTATTACGTCATCCTATCGATTTTATTACGCTTACGTCAGTACCCCCTACTGTGCAAATATCGATTTTTACACGTCGATTGGAGGACTCCCTGCTGTGCAAAATACGGTATTAAGGCACCCCAGCTACTAAGCGTGTCAAGAAAGCGGGTCGCGTTAAATAAAACACGAAGTAAATTCATAGAAGCTGAATAATTTAAGATAGTTTTTATGAGAGGCGCTTGTTAATATTGTGTCCAAACGTAAATGGTGTATCACGTAACGCAAGTCAGTAGGTCGAAGGAGAAGTACCATTTAAAGTGCAATGTATTTAACGGATGCACACTTTGACAGTGACAGAAAACGAGGACTTTAAGATGTAAAAGACTTATGTTGAACGTGAACACCATGGTGATGCTTTTACTTCTTTTTGTCGGCTTTTTGTTTGCCAAGGGTCTTACTATAAAAGGTAATATAATGGTTTAAATAATATATACCGAATCGCAATTCTTCGTCTTTATGTAAAGCAATACAAAATATTTGCTTTCTGCTGATTTTAGAAGCCGATAGAGGCCCTCTCACGATCTCGCCCATCAAATCCCAGAGCGAGACCGCAAGGCAAGAGTGCGCGGCTTTTATCGGCTCCCATAGCTGATAACAATCTCGGGGATGTGCGTTAAGGTCGTATCAAAGATATATAAGCAATTTCATATAGGATAAACCAACGAGGGGTGGGGATCTCAAGGATAATATAAGCACGCCATTTCTTATTGGTCAAAATATTTTTTATTTATAAATGACAGCCAATTAAAAGCTTCAACTGTATGCGTGTGCATGGTTTATTTACAATTGGAAAAGCTGCCTGCAGAATGATATGGCCAAATTGTTGCATTCTGGTATAAACCTTCGAATAAAATTACCCGCTCTCAGATTTACAAAATTAAGTTTAACTAGAGGTTGATGAAGTTGCAGCGGGGCAACTTCAAGGTCCGGGATCCCCTGTTAAGTTTTTATCTGTTGGTTTTTCGTTAAATCGTAATTATTCGCGACATTGAGACAGAAAAATCTGAAATAAAAGCTAAATCTAGGAAATTGAATATCTATTTAGTTACATTTTTCAATCATAATTTGTATTAAACATGTTTAGTACTGTCTCTGATATTTTCAGTTTTGCGACATACTCTATATATTATTTATATAATGTCACATCAATTGTACAAGATTAGGTCTGACCCTTGGACATATCAGTTATGGCGCTGGTCACTAAATCAATATCGCCCTCGATGTTCAAAGTATAATTAGTGTCAGTCGCGAAGATAACTTACAGATTGTGTTAAGTTTGCGTGCTAGCGCCAAATGACAATCTATTTGTCAATAAGCCAGTTGTGGTTTTGTTGACCAATTAATCTCTATACGGGTATTATTGCGCAAAAGTTCTATTATGGTCTTAAACTAATGGGCGATTGATTGAGACCCTGTCTGCTATTTCTTTTCCTAAAATATTGGGCGCATTTGCATCCTCGATGGTGAAAATATCCGTCTATCATGTTACTTACCAAGATTCTATCAATAAAATGCACATCTTTTATTAACATCCTATGTTTTTGTCCTTTACTTGATATGGGTTTATGTCTGTGTGGTCGAAGACTTTTCTTATAAATATTTGAACATAGTTTATTAACATATTTTTAAACAGTCATATTTTATTGAGTTTTTATTGAAACTGGTTGATTTTCACACAAGACATAGACCTTGATCAACACTATTAGTATGTTGAATTTTAAGTTGATACCTTAAAGCAATTTTGAAAAACTTAAGTTTTTAATTTTTAAATAAAATTCAATATGGCGGCAAAACCATTGATCCAATCAAAAATTATCAAGCGGTTCAAAGATGAAGAAAGATATTGTCTATCTAAATTTAAAAAGCCGATTGCTGTAATAAAAAATTATCTGAGATATGACTCATTAAAGTTTTCAAAAATTCAAAATGGCGTCCTGGTCACGTGACTTGTTGCACGTTCATAAAACTTTGAAATTTCATAGATCTATAATAGGTCTACAAGCATGACAATTATCGTTAAGTTCCAGTAAATGGTTTTCTAGATATTGCATTTTTTTGAAAAGTTTAAAACATCATAACTTTGACGAATAAAAGTCTGCTATGAATTTTCGCGGAGATTCTTGATTTGGACAACTTAGTAGTCCCCCGACTTCTACTAAGTGTATGTGAAATTTGAGCTAAATCGGATGAACGGTTTCAGAGAAGAAAAATTTTGGGCAAATACGTTTTTTTCAAAATGGCGGACAAACGGCGTAGCGTAGCGACAATTCAGAAAAAATGGACCTAGATAATTTGTTTAAGAACATGTATGTGAAAGATGAGAGTCGTGTCTAGAAAACTGTTTGAGTTATATCACCTACAAAAACCGTGGAAAACAAATAAGAATAACTAGAACTGTACTCGGTACAGGTCTGCGGCTTCCAGCAATTCCACTGGAGTTAATTCAATAATGCGATTGAGTTAGTTCACAACAACAATTTGAAATCAACTGAAAAAAATTAAATGCAATGTTAAATGCTAAAAACTTTTGATGGAAGCTGTTGTTTTATTATTATAAAAACAATATATCTGAACGTGTGTATAAATTTTACAAATCAATTCTCGCTTGCTGCTCTATATATAATAGAACCACTACTTGTAAACCGTCTGCATAACAGAGGCAAGATGCCTATTTTTATATGGTCTTGATGGTAGATGCTTAGCTCACATCAAAGCAGCTGGCACTGCTGATAAGACCTGAATGTATGTACACATGGCAAATAGAACAGGGCCCAGCTACTTCAGAGCCTTATCTCTTTGTTTGTAGATTAAACTTAAAATCTTTATATCTGTTTTTACTTTGATTAAAACGGTTTTAATTGATTCAAAAGTAATTTTAATCAATCTAGAGACATTATTGCAGTTTGAAAAAATCCTTGTTTGATTAGAATCGGACAAGTAGAACCGATTTTACAATTTTAAACTTATTATTATGAAATTGAAAGTAAGAAAAAATCAATCTAGCTTTATTCAAAATCCACTTGCAGTAGATAATTGAAAATTTACATCAAGGTTAAGCTCCAGTACAACTATAATTTTCCAAAGTTTCATTGGTTTGCAATAAATATATTTTCAGCTATTAACATTTTACGTCAACTCTAATTAAACGATATTTTTAACCAATCAAAATAAAAAAAGTTCTTAATATAAATTAATGAAATTTGTACAGTGTCAAGGACTGTGTATAGACTTTATACTTGCAAAGTTTCAACTTCATTGGTTACATTGTTTGAAAGTTATTGGGTTTTGTAGATTTTTGTAACAATTCAAAATGGCGGCCAAAGTGTTGGTCCAATCGAAAACTTGTAAATGTATTGAACATGCACAGTTTCTCTGTAAAGTCAATGGTGAAATGCCCGTTGTCCTATCTCTTCTTATAGTTACGATAGTAGTCTATACATTTTTAACATTCAAAATGGCGTCACGGTCACATGACGTAAAATTCGCGCGTTATGACATCATTTTGTGGTATAAACCTTCTCTAAGCTGGTGTATACGGATTTTGGTTTTTATCGGATCGATACTTTCCGAGATAGAATAAAAACTGATGACATCACATTTTTCGACCAATGAAAATCTAGCTTAAAGATCCCGGATATTAACGAAAGTTATAACTTTTATTGGCAGTGACATCCACTAACTGTATATGAAAAATAAGCTGTATCGGATGAGTGGTTTAGGAGAAGAAACTTTTTCAAATTTAAATTGATTTTCGGGTTATTCCAAGGTTACGAGAAAAGTAGGTCAAGGTCGCAACCACATTTTTCACATCAGATGAAGAAGGACGTTGCTCATCAGTAGTTTAAGTTTCACGATGCTGGCTATTACGGTTTTAGAGTTATGCGTTACACAAATTTGGCGGAAAAGAAAAATAATAATAACTAGAACTGTACTCGGTACAGGTCTGCGGCTTCCAGTAGTTCCGCTGGAGTTAATTCAACAGTGCGATTGAGTTGATTCACAACAACAATTTTAAATCAACTGAAAAAAATTAAATACAATGTTAAGTGCTAAAAACTTTCGATGGAAGCTGTTGCTTTATTTTTATAAAAACAATATATCTGAAGGGGTGTATAAATTTTACAAATCAATTCTCGCTTGCTGCTCTACATGTATATATAGTACAACCACCACTTGTAAAATTTACAAATCAATTCTCGCTTGCTGCTCTACATGTATATATAGTACAACCACCACTTGTAAACGGTCTGGATAACAGAGGCAAGATGCCTATTTGTATATGGTCTGGACAGTAGATGCTAAGCTCACATCAAAGAAATCCACCCTGCTGCTAAGAGTGGGTTGTGTGTTTACAGAGTAAATAATCAAGGCAGAGTTACTATAAAACCTTATCTCTTTGTTTGTAGATTAAAGTTAATATCTGTATATCTGTTTTTAATTTGGTTAAAACGTGATTTATTGATTCATAAATAGTTTGAATCAATTTAGAAACATTATTGCAGTTTGAAAAAATCCTTGTTTGATTAGAATCGGACAAGTAGAACCTATTTTACAATTTTAAACTTATTATTATGAATCGAAAGTAAGAAAAAATCAATCCGGCTTTATTCAAAATCCACTAGCAGTAGATAATTGAAAATTTACATCAAGGTTAAGCTCTAGTACAACTATAATTTTCCAAATTTTCATTAGCTTACAATAAATACATTTTCAGCTATTAACATTTTATATCAACTCTAATTAAACGATATTTTCAACCAATCAAAATTTAAAAAGTTCTCAAAACATATTAATGAAATTTGTACAGTGTTAAGGACTGTGTCTACACTTTATACTTACAAAATTTCAACTTCATTGGTTACATTGTTTGAAAGTAATTGGGTTTTATAGGTTTTCGTAACAATTCAAAATGGCGGCCAAAGTGTTGGTCCAATCAAAAACTTGTAAATGTATTGAACATGCGCAGTCTCTCTGTTAAGTCAATGGTGGAATGCCCGTTGTCCTATCTCTCATTATAGTCAAGATAGGAGTCTATTAATGTTTAACATTCAAAATGACGTCACAGTCACATGACTTAAAATTCGCGCGGTAAGACGTCATTTTGTGGTATAAACCTTCTCTGAGTTCGTCTCTGTCGAGTTTCGGCTTCATCGGATGGATACTTTCTGAGATAAAAAAAAATTTATGACATCACATTTTTCGACCAATGAAAATGTAGTAATAATTTCCCGGAATTCCAAGAAAGCCAGAACTTTTATTGGCAGTGACATATACTTACTGTATACGAAAAATGAGTTGCATCGGTTGAGCGGTTTAGGAGAAGAAACTTTTTCAAATTTAAATTGATTTTCGGGTTATTCCAAGGTTACGAGAAAAGTAGGTCAAGGTCGCACCCACATTTTTCACATCAGATGAAGAAGGACGATGCTCATCAGTAGTTCAAGTTTCACGATACTGGCTGTTTTGGTTTTAGAGTTACGCGTTACACAAATTTGGCGGAAAAGAAAAATAATAATAATAACTAGAACTGTACTCGGTACAGGTCTGCGGCTTCCAGTAATTCCACTGGAGTTAATTCAATAATGCAATTGAGTTGCTTCACAACAACAATTTTAAATCAACTGAAAAAAATTAAATACAATGTTAAACGCTAAAAACTTTTGATGAAAGCTGTTGTTTATAAAAACAATATATCTGAACGTGTGTATAATTTTCACAAATCTATTCTCGCTTGCTGCTCTATATATAATATAACCACTACTTGTAAACTGTCTAGATAACAGAGGCAAGATGCCTATTTGTATATGGTCTGGACAGTAGATGCTAAGCTCACATCAAAGAAATCCACCCTGCTGCTAAGTGTGGGTTGTGTGTTTACAGAGTAAATAATCAAGGCAGAGTTACTATAAAACCTTATCTCTTTGTTTGTAGATTAAACTTAATATCTGTATCTAATTTGATTAAAACGGTTTTTATTCAGTAATAAATAGTTTGAATCAATTTAGAAACAATATTGCAGTTTGAAAAAATCCTTGTTTGATTAGAATCGGACAAGTAGAACCGATTTTATAATTTTAAACTTATTATTATGAAATCGAAAGTAAGAAAAAATCAATCTAGCTTTCTTCAAAATCCACTTGAAGTAGATAATTGAAAATTTACATCAAGGTTAAGCTCCAGTAGAACTATAATTTTCCAAAGTTTCATTAGCTTGCAATAAATATATTTTCAGCTATTATCATTTTACGTCAACTCTAATTAAACGATATTTTTAACTAATCAAAATAAAAAAAGTTCTCAATATAAATTAATAAAATTTGTACAGTGTCAAGGACTGTTTATAGACTTTATACTTACAAAATTTCAACTTCATTATTTACATTGTTTGAAAGTTATTGGGTTTTATAGATTTTCGTAACAATTCAAAATGGCGGCCAAAGTGTTGGTCCAATCAAAAACTTGTAAATGTATTGAACATGCGCAGTCTCTCTGTTAAGTCAATGGTGGAATGCCCGTTGTCCTATCTCCCATTATAGTTAAGATAGGAGTCTATCAATTTTTACCATTAAAAATGACGTCACGGTCACATGACTTAAAATTCGCGCGGTAAGACGTCATTTTGTGGTATAAACCTTCTCTGAGTTCGTCTATGCCGAGTTTCAGCTTTATCGGAGGGATACTTTCTGAGATAAAAAAAAATTTATGACATCAAATTTTTCGACCAATAAAAATGTAGTAATAATTTCCCGGATATTCACGAAAGTTATAACTTTTCTTGGCAGTGACCTGTACTAACTGTATATGAAAAATGAGCTGCATCGGTTAAGCGGTTTAAGAGAAGAAACTTTTTTAAATTTAAATTGATTTTCGGGTTATTCCAAGGTTACAAGAAAAATAGGTCAAGGTCGCACCCACATTTTTCACATCAGATGAAGAAGGGCGATGACCATCAGTAGTTTAAGTTTCACGATACTGGCTGTTACGGTTTTAGAGTTATGCGTTACACAAATTTGGCGGAAAAGAAAAATAATAATAATAATAATAATAATAATAATAACAATCAATACAATAATAATAGGCTTCCAGCTTTTTGCTGGAAGCCTAATAACTAGAACTGTACTCGGTACAGGTCTGCGGCTTCCAGTAATTCCACTGGAGTTAATTCAATAATGCGATTAAGTTGGTTCACAACAACAATTTTAAATCAACTGGAAAAAATTAAATACAATGTTAAATGCTAAAAACTTTTGATGACAGCTGTTTTATTATTATAAAAACAATATATCTGAACGTGTGTAGAAATTTTGCAAATCAATTCTCGCTTGCTGCTCTATACATAATATAACCACTACCTGTAAACGGTCTGGATAACGGAGGCAAGATGCCTATTTGTATATGGTCTGGATAGTAGATGCTTAGCTCACATCAAAGCAGCTGGCACTGCTGATAAAAGCTGGTGTCTTGTGTACAGAGTAAATAGAAGAATTCAGAGTTACTATAAAACCTTATCTCTTTGTTTGTAGATTAAACTTAATATCTGTATTCTGTTTTTATTTTGGTTAAAACGTGATTTATTGATTCATAAATAGTTTTAATCAATTTAGAAACATTATTGCAGATTGAAAAAAATCCTTGTTTGATTAGAATCGGACAAGTAGAACCTATTTTACAATTTTAAACTGATTATTATGAAATCGAAAGTAAGAAAAAATCAATCCAGCTTTATTCAAAATCCACTAGCAGTAGATAATTGAAAATTTACATCAAGGTTAAGCTCCAGTACAACTATAATTTTCTAAATTTTCATTAGCTTACAATAAATATATTTTCAGCTATTAACATTTTACGTCAACTCTAATTAAACGATATTTTCAACCAATCAAAATAAAAAAAATTCTCAATATAAATTATTGAAATTTGTACAGTGCTAAGGACTGTGTATAGACTTTATACTTACAAAATTTCAACTTCATTGGTTACATTGTTTGAAAGTTATTGGGTTTTATAGATTTTCGTAACAATTCAAAATGGCGGCCAAAGTGTTGGTCCAATCAAAAACTTGTAAATGTATTGAACATGCGCAGTCTCTCTGTCAAGTCAATGGTGGAATGCCCGTTGTCCTATCTCTCATTATCGTTAAGATAGGAGTCTATAAATTTTTAACATTCAAAATGGCGTCACGGTCACATGACTTAAAATTCGCTCGTTATGACATCATTTTGTGGTATAAACCTTCTCTGAGCTGGTTTATGCCGATTTTGGTTATTATCGGATCGATACTTTCCGAGATAAAATAACAATTGATGACATCACATTTTTCGACCAATGAAAATCTAGCTGAAAGATCCCGGATATTAACGAAAGTTATAACTTTTATTGGCAGTGACATCCACTAACTGTATAGGAAAAACAAGCTGTATCGGTTAAGCGGTTTAGGAGAAGAAACTTTTTCAAATTTAAATTGATTTTCGGGTTATTCCAAGGTTACGAGAAAAGTAGGTCAAGGTCGCACCCACATTTTTCACATCAGATGAAGAAGGACGATGCTCATCAGTATTTTAAGTTTCACGATGCTGGCGTTACGGTTTTAGAGTTATGCGTTACACAAATTTGGCGGAAAAGAAAAATAACTATACGATTCAATTTGTTCACAGTATATCTATATTACTTGGCTTCAAATTCTATACCTACTTAGTACTAAAAATATATAACAGTTATGTAAGGCTGAGAAAAGCAAAACATTCCGATGCATTTTCGCTGATATTTATTCAATAAGTTAAAATCTATGGGACTGTTAACTTCTTGTAACAAGCAACTTCATATAAAGCCTACTTGTAAACACTCTGGATAAAAGGCCTAGCTCACTGACATCAAAGCGATTAGCAGTACTGATAAGGTGCTGTGTGTTGACTTGGTAAATAGAACAAGGCTGGGTTACTGTAAAACCTTATCTCTTTGTTTGTAGATTAAACTTAAAATCTTTATATCTGTTTTTAATTTGATTAAAACGTTATTTATTGATTCCAAAACAGTTTTAATCAATTTAGAAACATTGCTGCAGTTTGAAAAAATCCTTGTTTGATTAGAATCGGACAAGTAGAACCGATTTTACAATTTTAATCTTATTAATATGAAATCGAAAGCAAGAAAAAATCATTTTGGCTTTATTCAAAAACTACTTGCAGTAGATAATTGAAAATGTACATCAAGGTTAAACTTCAGTAGACCTATAAATTTCCAAAGTTTCATTAGTTTGCAATAAATAAGTTTTCAGCTATTAACATTTTACGGCAACTCTAATTAAACGATATTTTCAACCAATCAAAATTTTAAAAGTTCTCAATATAAATTATTGAAATTTGTACAATGTCAAGGACTGTGTATAGACTTTATACTTATAAAATTTCAACTTCATTGGTTACATTATTTGGAAGTTATTGGGTTTTATAGATTTTCGTAACAATTCAAAATGGCGGCCAAAGTGTTGGTCCAATCAAAAACTTGTAAATGTATTGAACATGCGCAGTCTCTCTGTTAAGTCAATGGTGGAATGCCCGTTGTCCTATCTCTCATTTTAGTTAAGATAGGAGTCTATACATTTTTAACATTCAAAATGACGTCACGGTCACATGACTTAAAATTCGCGCGGTAAGACGTCATTTTGTGGTATAAACCTTCTCTGAGTTCGTCTATGCCGAGTTTCAGCTTTATCGGAGGGATACTTTCTGAGATAAAAAAAAATTTATGACATCACATTTTTCGACCAATGAAAATGTAGTAATAATTTCCCGGATATTAACGAAAGTTATAACTTATCTTGGCAGTGACCTGTACTAACTGTATATGAGAAATGGGCTGCATCGGTTTAGCGGTTAAAGAGAAGAAACTTTTTTAAATTTAAATTGATTTTCGGGTTATTCCAAGGTTACAAGAAAAATAGGTCAAGGTCGCACCCACATTTTTCACATCAGATGAAGAAAGGCGATGCTCATCAGTAGTTTAAGTTTCACGATACCGGCGGTTACGGTTTTAGAGTTATGCGTTACACAAATTTGGCGGAAAAGAAAAATAATAATAATAACTAGAACTGTACTCGGTACAGGTCTGCGGCTTCCAGTAATTCCACTGGAGTTAATTCAATAATGCAATTGAGTTGCTTCACAACAACAATTTTAAATCAACTGAAAAAAATTAAATACAATGTTAAACGCTAAAAACTTTTGATGAAAGCTGTTGTTTATAAAAACAATATATCTGAACGTGTGTATAATTTTCACAAATCTATTCTCGCTTGCTGCTCTATATATAATATAACCACTACTTGTAAACTGTCTAGATAACAGAGGCAAGATGCCTATTTGTATATGGTCTGGACAGTAGATGCTAAGCTCACATCAAAGAAATCCACCCTGCTGCTAAGTGTGGGTTGTGTGTTTACAGAGTAAATAATCAAGGCAGAGTTACTATAAAACCTTATCTCTTTGTTTGTAGATTAAACTTAATATCTGTATCTAATTTGATTAAAACGGTTTTTATTCAGTAATAAATAGTTTGAATCAATTTAGAAACAATATTGCAGTTTGAAAAAATCCTTGTTTGATTAGAATCGGACAAGTAGAACCGATTTTATAATTTTAAACTTATTATTATGAAATCGAAAGTAAGAAAAAATCAATCTAGCTTTCTTCAAAATCCACTTGAAGTAGATAATTGAAAATTTACATCAAGGTTAAGCTCCAGTAGAACTATAATTTTCCAAAGTTTCATTAGCTTGCAATAAATATATTTTCAGCTATTATCATTTTACGTCAACTCTAATTAAACGATATTTTTAACTAATCAAAATAAAAAAAGTTCTCAATATAAATTAATAAAATTTGTACAGTGTCAAGGACTGTTTATAGACTTTATACTTACAAAATTTCAACTTCATTATTTACATTGTTTGAAAGTTATTGGGTTTTATAGATTTTCGTAACAATTCAAAATGGCGGCCAAAGTGTTGGTCCAATCAAAAACTTGTAAATGTATTGAACATGCGCAGTCTCTCTGTTAAGTCAATGGTGGAATGCCCGTTGTCCTATCTCCCATTATAGTTAAGATAGGAGTCTATCAATTTTTACCATTAAAAATGACGTCACGGTCACATGACTTAAAATTCGCGCGGTAAGACGTCATTTTGTGGTATAAACCTTCTCTGAGTTCGTCTATGCCGAGTTTCAGCTTTATCGGAGGGATACTTTCTGAGATAAAAAAAAATTTATGACATCAAATTTTTCGACCAATAAAAATGTAGTAATAATTTCCCGGATATTCACGAAAGTTATAACTTTTCTTGGCAGTGACCTGTACTAACTGTATATGAAAAATGAGCTGCATCGGTTAAGCGGTTTAAGAGAAGAAACTTTTTTAAATTTAAATTGATTTTCGGGTTATTCCAAGGTTACAAGAAAAATAGGTCAAGGTCGCACCCACATTTTTCACATCAGATGAAGAAGGGCGATGACCATCAGTAGTTTAAGTTTCACGATACTGGCTGTTACGGTTTTAGAGTTATGCGTTACACAAATTTGGCGGAAAAGAAAAATAATAATAATAATAATAACTAGAACTGTACTCGGTACAGGTCTGCGGCTTCCAGCAATTCCACTGGAGTTAATTACATAATGCGATTGAGTTGGTTCACAACAACAATTTTAAATCAACTGAAAAAAATTAAATACAATGTTAAATGCTAAAAACTTTTGATGAAAGCTGTTGTTTAATTATTATAAAAACAATATATCTGTACGTGTGTATAAATTTTACAAATCAAGTCTCGCTTGCTGCTCTATATTTTATATAACTACTACATGTACTTGTAAAAGGTCTGGATAAGAGAGGCAAGATGCCTATTTGTATATGGTCTGGATGCTTAGCTCACATCAAAGGGATCCGCACTGCTGATAAGACCTGGTGTCTTGTGTACAGTGTAAATAGAACAAGGCAGAGTTACTATAAAACCTTATCTCTTTGTTTGTAGATTAAACTTAATATCTGTATATCTGGTTTTAATTTGGTTAAAACGTTATTAATTGATTCATAAATAGTTTTAATCAATTTAGAAACATTGTTGCAGTTTGAAAAAATCCTTGTTTGAATAGAATAGGACAAATAGAACCGATTTTACAATTTTAAACTTTTTATTATGAAATCGAAAGTAAGAAAAAATCAATCTAGCTTTATTCAAAATCCACTTGCAGTAGATAATTGAAAATTTACATCAAGGTTAAGCTCCAGTACAACTATAATTTTCCAAAATTTCGTTAGCTTGCAATAGATATATTTTCAGCTATTAACATTTTATATCAACTCTAATTAAACGATATTTTCAACCAATCAAAATAAAAAAAATTCTCAATATAAATTAATGAAATTTGTACAGTGCTAAGGACTGTGTATAGACTTTATACTTACAAAGTTTCAAGTTCATTGGTTACATTGTTTGAAAGTTATTGGGTTTTATAGATTTTCGTAACAATTCAAAATGGCGGCCAAAGTGTTGGTCCAATCAAAAACTTGTAAATGTATTGAACATGCGCAGTCTCTCTGTAAAGTCAATGGTGGAATGCCCGTTGTCCTATCTCCCATTATAGTTAAGATAGGAGTCTATAATTTTTTTACATTCAAAATGGCGTCACGGTCACATGACTTAAAATTCGCGCATTATGACATCATTTTGTGGTATAAATCTTCTCTGAGCTGGTGTATACCGATTTTGTTTTTTATTGGATCGATACTTTCCGAGATAAAATAAAAACTGATGACATCACATTTTTAGACCAATAAAAATCTAACTTTAAGATCCCGGATATTTACGAAAGTTATAACTTTTATTGGCAGTGACATGTACTTACTGTATATGAAAAATCAGCTGCATCGGTTGAGCGGTTTAGGAGAAGAAACTTTTTCAAATTTAAATTGATTTTCGGGTTATTCCAAGGTTACGAGAAAAGTAGGTCAAGGTCGCACCCACATTTTTCACATCAGATGAAGAAGGTCAATGACCATCAGTAGTTTAAGTTTCACGATGCTGGCTGTTACGGTTTTAGAGTTATGCGTTACACAAATTTGGCGGAAAAGAAAAATAATAATAATAATAACAATCAATACAATAATAATAGGCTTCCAGCTTTCTGCTGGAAGCCTAATAATAACAATCAATACAATAATAATAGGCTTCCAGCTTTTTGCTGGAAGCCTAATAATAACTAGAACTGTACTCGGTACAGGTCTGCGGCTTCCAGCAATTCCACTGGAGTTAATTCAATAATGCGATTGAGTTGGTTCACAACAACAATTTGAAATCAACTGAAAAAAATTAAATGCAATGTTAAATGCTAAAAACTTTTGATGGAAGCTGTTGTTTTATTATTATAAAAACAATATATCTGAACGTGTGTATAAATTTTACAAATCAATTCTCGCTTGCTGCTCTATATATAATAGAACCACTACTTGTAAACCGTCTGCATAACAGAGGCAAGATGCCTATTTTTATATGGTCTTGATGGTAGATGCTTAGCTCACATCAAAGCAGCTGGCACTGCTGATAAGACCTGAATGTATGTACACATGGCAAATAGAACAGGGCCCAGCTACTTCAGAGCCTTATCTCTTTGTTTGTAGATTAAACTTAAAATCTTTATATCTGTTTTTACTTTGATTAAAACGGTTTTTATTGATTCAAAAGTAGTTTTAATCAATCTAGAGACATTATTGCAGTTTGAAAAAATCCTTGTTTGATTAGAATCGGACAAGTAGAACCGATTTTACAATTTTAAACTTATTATTATGAAATCGAAAGTAACAAAAAATCAATCTAGCTTTATTCAAAATCCACTTGCAGTAGATAATTGAAAATTTACATCAAGGTTAAGCTCTAGTACAACTATAATTTTCCAAAGTTTCATTGGTTTGCAATAAATATATTTTCAGCTATTAACATTTTACGTCAACTCTAATTAAACGATATTTTTAACCAATCAAAATAAAAAAAGTTCTCAATATAAATTGATGAAATTTGTACAGTGTCAAGGACTGTGTATAGACTTTATACTTGCAAAGTTTCGACTTCATTGGTAACACTGTTTGAAAGTTATTTGGTTTTATACATTTTTGTAACAATTCAAAATGGCGGCTAAAGTGTTAGTCCAATCGAAAACTTGTAAATGTATTGAACATGCACAGTTTCTCTGTAAAGTCAATGGTGGAATGCCCGTTGCCCTATCTCTCATTATAGTTAAGATAGGAGTCTATAAATTTTTAACATTCAAAATGGCGTCACGGTCACATGACGTAAATCTCGCGCGTTATGACATCAATTTGTGGTATAAACCTTCTCTAAGCTGGTGTATACCGATTTTGGTTTTTATCGGATCGATACTTTCCGAGATAGAATAAAAACTGATGACATCACATTTTTCGACCAATGAAAATCTAGCTTATAGATCCCGGATATTAACGAAAGTTATAACTTTTATTGGCAATGACATCTACTTACTGTATACGAAAAATAAACTGCATCGGTTAAACGGTTTAGGAGAAGAAACTTTTTCAAATTTAAATTGATTTTCGGGTTATTCCAAGGTTACAAGAAAAGCAGGTCAAGGTCGCACCCACATTTTTCACATCAGATGAAGAAGGGCGATGACCATCAGTAGTTTAAGTTTCACGATCCTGGCTGTTACAGTTTTAGAGTTATGCGTTACACAAATTTGGCGGAAAAGAAAAATAATAATAACTAGAACTGTACTCGGTACAGGTCTGCGGCTTCCAGCAATTCCACTGGAGTTAATTCAATAATGCGATTGAGTTGGTTCACAACAACAATTTGAAATCAACTGAAAAAAATTAAATGCAATGTTAAATGCTAAAAACTTTTGATGGAAGCTGTTGTTTTATTATTATAAAAACAATATATCTGAACGTGTGTATAAATTTTACAAATCAATTCTCGCTTGCTGCTCTATATATAATAGAACCACTACTTGTAAACCGTCTGCATAACAGAGGCAAGATGCCTATTTTTATATGGTCTTGATAGGAGATGCTTAGCTCACATCAAAGCAGCTGGCACTGCTGATAAGACCTGAATGTATGTACACATGGCAAATAGAACAGGGCCCAGCTACTTCAGAGCCTTATCTCTTTGTTTGTAGATTAAACTTAAAATCTTTATATCTGTTTTTACTTTGATTAAAACGGTTTTTATTGATTCAAAAGTAGTTTTAATCAATCTAGAGACACTATTGCAGTTTGAAAAAATCCTTGTTTGATTAGAATCGGACAAGTAGAACCGATTTTACAATTTTAAACTTATTATTATGAAATCGAAAGTAAGAAAACATCAATCTAGCTTAATTCAAAATCCACTTGCAGTAGATAATTGAAAATTTACATCAAGGTTAAGCTCCAGTACAACTATAATTTTCCAAAGTTTCATTAGTTTGCAATAAATATATTTTCAGCTATTATCATTTTACGTCAACTCTAATTAAACGATATTTTTAACCAATCAAAATAAAAAAAGTTCTCAATATAAATTATTAAAATTTGTACAGTGTCAAGGACTGTTTATAGACTTTATACTTACAAAATTTCAACTTTATTGGTTACATTGTTTGAAAGTTATTGGGTTTTACAGATTTTCGTAACAATTCAAAATGGCGGCCAAAGTGTTGGTCCAATCAAAAACTTGTAAATGTATTGAACATGCGCAGTCTTTCCGTTAAGTCAATGGTGGAATGCCCGTTGTCCTATCTCCCATTATAGTTAAGATAGGAGTCTATAAATTTTTAACATTCAAAATGACGTCACGGTCACATGACTTAAAATTCGCGCGGTAAGACGTCATTTTGTGGTATAAACCTTCTCTGAGTTCGTCTATGCCGAGTTTCAGCTTTATCGGAGGGATACTTTCTGAGATAAAAAAAAATTTATGACATCAAATTTTTCGACCAATAAAAATGTAGTAATAATTTCCCGGATATTCACGAAAGTTATAACTTTTTTTGGCAGTGACCTGTACTAACTGTATATGAAAAATGAGCTGCATCGGTTTAGCGGTTTAAGAGAAGAAACTTTTTTAAATTTAAATTGATTTTCGGGTTATTCCAAGGTTACAAGAAAAATAGGTCAAGGTCGCACCCACATTTTTCACATCAGATGAAGAAGGGCGATGCTCATCAGTAGTTTAAGTTTCACGATACTGGCTGTTACGGTTTTAGAGTTATGCGTTACACAAATTTGGCGGAAAAGAAAAATAATAATAACTAGAACTGTACTCGGTACAGGTCTGCGGCTTCCAGTAATTCCACTGGAGTTAATTACATAATGCGATTGAGTTGGTTCACAACAACAATTTTAAATCAACTGAAAAAAATTAAATACAATGTCAAATGCTAAAAACTTTTGATGAAAGCTGTTGTTTAATTATTATAAAAACAATATATCTGTACGTGTGTATAAATTTTACAAATCAAGTCTCGCTTGCTGCTCTATATATAATATAACTACTACATGTACTTGTAAACGGTCTGGATAAGAGAGGCAAGATGCCTATTTGTATATGGTCTGGACAGTAGATGCTTAGCTCACATCAAAGGGATCCGCACTGCTGATAAGACCTGGTGTCTTGTGTACAGTGTAAATAGAACAAGGCAGAGTTACTATAAAACCTTATCTCTTTGTTTGTAGATTAAACTTAATATCTGTATATCTGTTTTTAATTTGGTTAAAACGTTATTAATTGATTCATAAATAGTTTTAATCAATTTAGAAACATTGTTGCAGTTTGAAAAAATCCTTGTTTGAATAGAATAGGACAAATAGAACCGATTTTACAATTTTAAACTTTTTATTATGAAATCGAAAGTAAGAAAAAATCAATCTAGCTTTATTCAAAATCCACTTGCAGTAGATAATTGAAAATTTACATCAAGGTTAAGCTCCAGTACAACTATAATTTTCCAAAGTTTCATTAGTTTGCAATAAATATATTTTCAGCTATTAACATTTTATATCAACTCTAATTAAACAATATTTTCAAACAATCAAAATAAAAAAAGTTCTAAATATAAATTTATGAAATTTGTACAGTGTCAAGGACTGTCTATAGACTTTATACTTGCAAAGTTTCAAGTTCATTGGTTACATTGTTTGAAAGTTATTGGGTTTTATAGATTTTCGTAACAATTCAAAATGGCGGCCAAAGTGTTGGTCCAATCAAAAACTTGTAAATGTATTGAACATGCGCAGTCTCTCTGTAAAGTCAATGGTGGAATGCCCGTTGTCCTATCTCCCATTATAGTTAAGATAGGAGTCTATAAATTTTTTACATTCAAAATGGCGTCACGGTCACATGACTTAAAATTCGCGCATTATGACATCATTTTGTGGTATAAACCTTCTCTGAGCTGGTGTATACCGATTTTGTTTTTTATTGGATCGATACTTTCCGAGATAAAATAAAAACTGATGACATCACATTTTTAGACCAATAAAAATCTAGCTTTAAGATCCCGGATATTTACGAAAGTTATAACTTTTATTGGCAGTGACATCTACTTACTGTATATGAAAAATCAGCTGCATCGGTTGAGCGGTTTAGGAGAAGAAACTTTTTCAAATTTAAATTGATTTTCGGGTTATTCCAAGGTTACGAGAAAAGTAGGTCAAGGTCGCACCCACATTTTTCACATCAGATGAAGAAGGGCAATGACCATCAGTAGTTTAAGTTTCACAATGCTGGCTGTTACAGTTTTAGAGTTATGCGTTACACAAATTTGGCGGAAAAGAAAAATAATAATAATAATAATAATAATAATAATAATAATAACAATCAATACAATAATAATAGGCTTCCAGCTTTCTGCTGGAAGCCTAATAATAACAATCAATACAATAATAATAGGCTTCCAGCTTTCTGCTGGAAGCCTAATAATAATAATAACTAGAACTGTACTCGGTACAGGTCTGCGGCTTCCAGTAATTCCACTGGAGTTAATTCAATAATGCGATTGATTCAATAATGCGATTGAGTTTGTTCACAACAACAATATTAAATCAACTGAAAAAAATTAAATACAATGTTAAATGCTAAAAACGTTTGATGAAAGCTGTTGTTTATGAAAACAATATATCTGAACGTGTGTATCAATTTCACAAATCTATTCTTGCTTGCTGCTCTATATATAATATAACCACTACTTGTAAACGGTCTAGATTACAGAGGCAAGATGCCTATTTGTATATGGTCTGGACAGTAGATGCTTAGCTTACATCAAAGGGATGGTGTATGTGTACATAGTAAATAGAACAAGGCAGAGTTACTATAAAACCTTATCTCTTTGTTTGTAGATTAAACTTAATATCTGTATATCTGTTTTTAATTTGATTAAAACGGTTTTTATTCAGTCATAAATAGTTTGAATCAATTTAGAAACATTATTGCAGTTCGAAAACATCCTTGTTTGATTAGATTCGGACAAGTAGAACCGATTTTACAATTTTAAACTTATTATTATGAAATCGAAAGTAAGAAAAAATCAATCTAGCTTTATTCAAAATCCACTTGCAGTAGATAATTGAAAATTTACATCAAGGTTAAGCTCCAGTACAACATTTATTTTCCAAAGTTTAATTAGTTTGCAATAAATACATTTTCAGCTATTATCATTTTACGTCAACTCTAATTAAACGATATTTTTAACCAATCAAAATAAAAAAGTTCTCAATATAAATTATTGAAATTTGTACAGTGTCAAGGACTGTGTATAGACTTTATACTTACAAAATTTCAACTTCATTAGTTAAATTGTTTGAAAGTTATTTGGTTTTATAGATTTTTGTAACAATTCAAAATGGCGGCCAAAGTGTTGGTCCAATCAAAAACTTGTAAATGTATTGAACATGCGCAGTCTCTCTGTTAAGTCAATGGTGGAATGCCCGTTGTCCTATCTCTCATTATAGTTAAGATAGGAGTCTATAAATTTTTAACATTCAAAATGGCGTCACGGTCACATGACTTAAAATTCGCGCGTTATGACATCATTTTGTGGTATAAACCTTCTCTGAGCTGGTGTATACCGATTTTGGTTTTTATCGGATCGATACTTTCCGAGATAAAATAACAATTGATGACATCACATTTTTCGACCAATGAAAATCTAGCTTATAGATCCCGGATATTAACGAAAGTTATAACTTTTATTGGCAATGACATCTACTTACTGTATACGAAAAATAAACTGCATTGGTTGAGCGGTTTAGGAGAAGAAACTTTTTCAAATTTAAATTGATTTTCGGGTTATTCCAAGGTTACAAGAAAAGCAGGTCAAGGTCGCACCCACATTTTTCACATCAGATGAAGAAGGGCGATGACCATCAGTAGTTTAAGTTTCACGATACTGGCTGTTACGGTTTTAGAGTTATGCGTTACACAAATTTGGCGGAAAAGAAAAATAATAATAACTAGAACTGTACACGGTACAGGTCTGCGGCTTCCAGTAATTCCACTGGAGTTAATTCAATAATGCGATTGAGTTGGTTTACAACAACAATTTTTAATCAACTGAAATAAATTAAATACAATGCTAAATACTTTTGATGAAAGCTGTTGTTTTATAATTATAAAAACAATATATCTGAACGTGTGTATGAATTTCATAAATCTATTCTCGCTTGCTGCTCTATATATAATATAACCACTACTTGTAAACGGTCTGGATAACAGAGGGAAGATGCCTATTTGTATATGGTCTGGACGGTAGATGCTTACATGTAGCTCACATCAAAGGGAACCGCACTGCTGATAAGAGCTGGTGTCTTGTGTACAGAGTAAATAATCAAGGCAGAGTTACTATAAAACCTTATCTCTTTGTTTGTAGATTAAACTTAATATCTGTACCACTGTTTTTAATTTGGTTAAAACGTTGTTAATTGATCCATGAATAGTTTTAATCAATTTAGAAATATTGTTGCAGTTTGAAAAAATCCTTGTTTGAATAGAATAGGACAAGTAGAACCGATTTTACAATTTTAATATTATTATCATGAAATCGAAAGTAAGGAAAACTCATTTTGACTTTATTCAAAATCCACTAGCAGTAGATAATTGAAAATTTACATCAAGGTTAAGCTCTAGTGCAGCTTTAATTTTCCAAAGTTTCATTAGTTTGCAATAAATATATTTTCAGCCGTTAACATTTTACGTCAACTGTAATTAAACGATATTTTTAACCAATCAAAATAAAAAAAGTTCTTAATATAAATTGATGAAATTTGTACAGTGTTAATGTCTGTGTATAGACTTTATACTTGCAAAGTTTCAACTTCATTGATTACATTGTTTGGAAGTTATTGGGTTTTATAGATTTTCGTAACAATTCAAAATGGCGGCCAAAGTGTTGGTCCAATCAAAAACTTGTAAATGTATTGAACATACGCAGTCTCTCTGTTAAGTCAATGGTGGAATGCCCGTTGTCCTATCTCTCATTATAGTTAAGATAGGAGTCTATACATTTTTAACATTCAAAATGACGTCACGGTCACATGACTTAAAATTCGCGCAGTAAGACGTCATTTTGTGGTATAAACCTTCTCAGAGTTTGTCTATGTCGAGTTTCGGCTTCATCGGATGGATACTTTCTGAGATAAAAAAAAAATTATGACATCACATTTTTCGACCAATAAAAATGTAGTAAAAATTTCCCGGAATTCCAAGAAAGCCAGAACTTTTATTGGCAGTGACATGTACTTACTGTATACGAAAAATGAGCTGCATCGGTTGAGCGGTTTAGGAGAAGAAACTTTTTCAAATATAAATTGATTTTCCGGTTATTCCAAGGGTACGAGAAAAGTAGGTCAAGGTCGCATCCACATTTTTTACATCAGATGAAGAAGAGCGATGCTCATCAGTAGTTTAAGTTTCACGATAGTGGCTGTTACGGTTTTAGAGTTATGCGTTACATAAATTTGGCGGAAAAGAAAAATAATAATAATAATAATAACTAGAAATTGCTGAAGCAATTGCGATTCAAAGTGTGAATCCGAACAGATAAGAGTTTCACATACTCCTTGACTTTTTTTCCGAAAAGTAATTAAAGCGCCGGAAAGATGTACATGTTTTTCGTTAATCGCCAAAAGAAAAAGCGCGGAAGTGAAAGAAAAATTCCTTAAATTTTTAAGATTTTATTTACGGAAGACGTTGACTGATAAACTGTATCAAGTACATCTTAGCTGTTAAGTTTGAATTCATTCGGGTAAACGGTTTTTAAGTTATAAGGCTTTTAAATATGTGTGACGTCATAAAATCCAAATCTTCGTTTATTACTTATTGAGCCAGTGTTTTCAGTTTGTTGATCGTTGAAACTAGTTTTATTTATGCATATTATGTGTTTACACTGATATATGTTATCGGTTTTGCTCTATAATGCGTCATTTTTCCTCGGCATATGTGAGAAAGTCCAATAGTACACCTGAAAACGACCAAGTCCAACAATTTAAATTTTGGAACAAAGATTAAAAGTACTTATGAAAATGATAGAAAGCATTTGGCGGTATGTTTTTCTTCGTCTTTTCAAGGGCTTTCAGATCACATATAATAAAAGTAACAAAAATCAGTTTTAGAAAAATTCACACTATTATTGATGACGTCATCAATTTTAAATACCAAATATCTCCTATGGTTTTTATACAATAAACTTCAAATTTGCATTCATAATAGATTATGCATTGAACTGTCTGATGTTACCAAATAAGAGCAAATACTTCTTTTTTTAGGGAGAAGTAAAGCATTACGTCTTTGAAACACGATCCAATATGGCGGCCAAACTATTTGTCCAATCAAAAAACCGTTGCCATTTTGTGATTAACAAATTTCCTTGTCTCTTTAAATTTGAAAACCGTTTCTCTCTATCTATATTATTGGCGAAATTAGCATTTTTATAGATTTTAAAAATTTAAAATGATGTCATGGTCACGTGACCTTGATTTGGATTTGACAAATTTAGGATATTAATCAGATGGATAAAATCTATAGATGTAGAAAGTTTTGTTACGTTAACTTCAATAGTTTTTTAGTTATTGACTTTTGAATATTGAAGTGATGACGTCAAAATTTCGACCAATAGCGAGCTTCTAGAGTTTTCAACTGAAGTACTTGAAAGTTGCAACCGAGATGCGCTAAAGTAATTCCGACCTATGTATTAAATTTAAAGTCAATCCATTGAGTGGTTTTGGAGAAGAAGACCTTTGAAGGTTTAGTGCGGTGCCAAGATGGCCGCGAACGTAGCCCTAGAGAAACAATAGAAATATGCGCATGCCTAATCCATGGAAGTTTTGTCGACGAATCTGTAGTTTGATAAAGTTGCGATTTCTGGTTTTCGAGGAATAAGGTCTCAACATCGACGCAAGAAAAAAAAAAATAATAATAATAACTAGAAATTGCTGAAGCAATTGCGATTCAAAGTGTGAATCCGAACAGATAAGAGTTTCACATACTCCTTGACTTTATTTCCGAAAAGTAATTAAAGCGCCGAAAAGATGTACATGTTTTTCGTTAATCACCAAAAGAAAAAGCGCGGACGTGAAAGAAAAAATCTTTAAATTTCCAAGATTTAATTCACGGAAAACGTTGGTTGATAAACTGTATCTACTGCAACTTTGCTGTGAAAGTTCGATTCATTTGGCTGATCAGTTTTTAAGTTATATCGTTTTGAATAGAGGATTTTCGTGAATCAACAAACGAAAAAGCGCGGACGTGAAAGAAAACATTTTCTAAATTTTAAAGATTTAATTTACGGAAGACTTTGACAGATAAATTGTATCTATTACATCTTACCTGAGAAATTTTTATTCAATCGGCTAAACAGTTGTTAAGTTATTGCGTTCTGAATACAGGATTTTCTATAATCATCAAAGGAAAAAGCGCGGACCTGATAGAAAACATTCTCTAAATTTTTAAGATTTTATTTACGGAAGACGTTGACTGATAAACTGTATCAAGTACATCTTAGCTGTTAAGTTTGAATTCATTCGGGTAAACGGTTTTTAAGTTATAAGGCTTTTAAATATGTGTGACGTCATAAAATCCAAATCTTCGTTTATTACTTATTGAGCCAGTGTTTTCAGTTTGTTGATCGTTGAAACTAGTTTTATTTATGCATATTATGTGTTTACACTGATATATGTTATCGGTTTTGCTCTATAATGCGTCATTTTTCCTCGGCATATGTGAGAAAGTCCAATAGTACACCTGAAAACGACCAAGTCCAACAATTTAAATTTTGGAACAAAGATTAAAAGTACTTATGAAAATGATAGAAAGCATTTGGCGGTATGTTTTTCTTCGTCTTTTCAAGGGCTTTCAGATCACATATAATAAAGGTAACAAAAATCAGTTTTAGAAAAATTCACACTATTATTGATGACGTCATCAATTTTAAATACCAAATATCTCCTATGGTTTTTATACAATAAACTTCAAATTTGCATTCATAATAGATTATGCATTGAACTGTCTGATGTTACCAAATAAGAGCAAATACTTCTTTTTTTAGGGAGAAGTAAAGCTTTACGTCTTTGAAACACGATCCAATATGGCGGCCAAACTATTTGTCCAATCAAAAAACCGTTGACATTTTGTGATTAACAAATTTCCTTGTCTCTTTAAATTTGAAAACCGTTTCTCTCTATCTATATTATTGGCGAAATTAGCATTTTTATAGATTTTAAAAATTTAAAATGATGTCATGGTCACGTGACCTTGATTTGGATTTGACAAATTTAGGATATTAATCAGATGGATACAATCTATAGATGTAGAAAGTTTTGTTACGTTAACTTCAATAGTTTTTTAGTTATTGACTTTTGAAAATTATAGTGATGACGTCAAAATTTCGACCAATAGCGAGCTTCTAGAGTTTTCAACTGAAGTACTTGAAAGTTGCAACCGAGATGCGCTGAAGTAATTCCGACCTATGTATTAAATTTAAAGTCAATCCATTGAGTGGTTTTGGAGAAGAAGACCTTTGAAGGTTTAGTGCGGTGCCAAGATGGCCGCGAACGTAGCCCTAGAGAAACAATAGAAATATGCGCATGCCTAATCCATGGAAGTTTTGTCGACGAATCTGTAGTTTGATAAAGTTGCGATTTCTGGTTTTCGAGGAATAAGGTCTCAACATCGACGCAAGAAAAAAAAAAAATAATAACTAGAAATTGCTGAAGCAATTGCGATTCAAAGTGTGAATCCGAACAGATAAGAGTTTCACATACTCCTTGACTTTTTTCCGAAAAGTAATTAAAGCGCCGGAAAGATGTACATGTTTTTCGTTAATCGCCAAAAGAAAAAGCGCGGAAGTGAAAGAAAAATTCCTTAAATTTTAAAGATTAAATTAACGGAAGACGTTGGCTGATGAACTGTATCTACTGCATCATCGCTGTGAAATTTCGATTCAATTGGCTATTTAGTGTTTAATTTATACCGTTTTGAATACAGGATTTTCGTTAATCACCAAACGAAAAAGCGCGGACGTGAAAGAAAACATTTTCTAAATTTTAAAGATTCAATTTACGGAAAACGTTGACAGATAAATTGTATCTATTACATCTTACCTGAGAAATTTTGATTCAATCGGCTAAACAGTTGTTAAGTTATTGCGTTCTGAATACAGGATTTTCTATAATCATCAAAGGAAAAAGCGCGGACCTGATAGAAAACATTCTCTAAATTTTTAAGATTTTATTTACGGAAGACGTTGACTGATAAACTGTATCAAGTACATCTTAGCTGTTAAGTTTGAATTCATTCGGGTAAACGGTTTTTAAGTTATAAGGCTTTTAAATATGTGTGACGTCATAAAATCCAAATCTTCGTTTATTACTTATTGAGCCAGTGTTTTCAGTTTGTTGATCGTTGAAACTAGTTTTATTTATGCATATTATGTGTTTACACTGATATATGTTATCGGTTTTGCTCTATAATGCGTCATTTTTCCTCGGCATATGTGAGAAAGTCCAATAGTACACCTGAAAACGACCAAGTCCAACAATTTAAATTTTGGAACAAAGATTAAAAGTACTTATGAAAATGATAGAAAGCATTTGGCGGTATGTTTTTCTTCGTCTTTTCAAGGGCTTTCAGATCACATATAATAAAAGTAACAAAAATCAGTTTTAGAAAAATTCACACTATTATTGATGACGTCATCAATTTTAAATACCAAATATCTCCTATGGTTTTTATACAATAAACTTCAAATTTGCATTCATAATAGATTATGCATTGAACTGTCTGATGTTACCAAATAAGAGCAAATACTTCTTTTTTTAGGGAGAAGTAAAGCTTTACGTCTTTGAAACACGATCCAATATGGCGGCCAAACTATTTGTCCAATCAAAAAACCGTTGCCATTTTGTGATTAACAAATTTCCTTGTCTCTTTAAATTTGAAAACCGTTTCTCTCTATCTATATTATTGGCGAAATTAGCATTTTTATAGATTTTAAAAATTTAAAATGATGTCATGGTCACGTGACCTTGATTTGGATTTGACAAATTTAGGATATTAATCAGATGGATACAATCTATAGATGTAGAAAGTTTTGTTACGTTAACTTGAATAGTTTTTTAGTTATTGACTTTTGAAAATTGAAGTGATGACGTCAAAATTTCGACCAATAGCGAGCTTCTAGAGTTTTCAACTGAAGTACTTGAAAGTTGCAACCGAGATGCGCTGAAGTAATTCCGACCTATGTATTAAATTTAAAGTCAATCCATTGAGTGGTTTTGGAGAAGAAGACCTTTGAAGGTTTAGTGCGGTGCCAAGATGGCCGCGAACGTAGCCCTAGAGAAACAATAGAAATATGCGCATGCCTAATCCATGGAAGTTTTGTCGACGAATCTGTAGTTTGATAAAGTTGCGATTTCTGGTTTTCGAGGAATAAGGTCTCAACATCGACGCAAGAAAAAAAAAAAATAATAACTAGAAATTGCTGAAGCAATTGCGATTCAAAGTGTGAATCCGAACAGATAAGAGTTTCACATACTCCTTGACTTTTTTCCGAAAAGTAATTAAAGCGCCGGAAAGATGTACATGTTTTTCGTTAATCGCCAAAAGAAAAAGCGCGGAAGTGAAAGAAAAATTCCTTAAATTTTAAAGATTAAATTAACGGAAGACGTTGGCTGATGAACTGTATCTACTGCATCATCGCTGTGAAATTTCGATTCAATTGGCTATTTAGTGTTTAATTTATACCGTTTTGAATACAGGATTTTCGTTAATCACCAAACGAAAAAGCGCGGACGTGAAAGAAAACATTTTCTAAATTTTAAAGATTCAATTTACGGAAAACGTTGACAGATAAATTGTATCTATTACATCTTACCTGAGAAATTTTGATTCAATCGGCTAAACAGTTGTTAAGTTATTGCGTTCTGAATACAGGATTTTCTATAATCATCAAAGGAAAAAGCGCGGACCTGATAGAAAACATTCTCTAAATTTTTAAGATTTTATTTACGGAAGACGTTGACTGATAAACTGTATCAAGTACATCTTAGCTGTTAAGTTTGAATTCATTCGGGTAAACGGTTTTTAAGTTATAAGGCTTTTAAATATGTGTGACGTCATAAAATCCAAATCTTCGTTTATTACTTATTGAGCCAGTGTTTTCAGTTTGTTGATCGTTGAAACTAGTTTTATTTATGCATATTATGTGTTTACACTGATATATGTTATCGGTTTTGCTCTATAATGCGTCATTTTTCCTCGGCATATGTGAGAAAGTCCAATAGTACACCTGAAAACGACCAAGTCCAACAATTTAAATTTTGGAACAAAGATTAAAAGTACTTATGAAAATGATAGAAAGCATTTGGCGGTATGTTTTTCTTCGTCTTTTCAAGGGCTTTCAGATCACATATAATAAAAGTAACAAAAATCAGTTTTAGAAAAATTCACACTATTATTGATGACGTCATCAATTTTAAATACCAAATATCTCCTATGGTTTTTATACAATAAACTTCAAATTTGCATTCATAATAGATTATGCATTGAACTGTCTGATGTTACCAAATAAGAGCAAATACTTCTTTTTTTAGGGAGAAGTAAAGCTTTACGTCTTTGAAACACGATCCAATATGGCGGCCAAACTATTTGTCCAATCAAAAAACCGTTGCCATTTTGTGATTAACAAATTTCCTTGTCTCTTTAAATTTGAAAACCGTTTCTCTCTATCTATATTATTGGCGAAATTAGCATTTTTATAGATTTTAAAAATTTAAAATGATGTCATGGTCACGTGACCTTGATTTGGATTTGACAAATTTAGGATATTAATCAGATGGATACAATCTATAGATGTAGAAAGTTTTGTTACGTTAACTTGAATAGTTTTTTAGTTATTGACTTTTGAAAATTGAAGTGATGACGTCAAAATTTCGACCAATAGCGAGCTTCTAGAGTTTTCAACTGAAGTACTTGAAAGTTGCAACCGAGATGCGCTGAAGTAATTCCGACCTATGTATTAAATTTAAAGTCAATCCATTGAGTGGTTTTGGAGAAGAAGACCTTTGAAGGTTTAGTGCGGTGCCAAGATGGCCGCGAACGTAGCCCTAGAGAAACAATAGAAATATGCGCATGCCTAATCCATGGAAGTTTTGTCGACGAATCTGTAGTTTGATAAAGTTGCGATTTCTGGTTTTCGAGGAATAAGGTCTCAACATCGACGCAAGAAAAAAAAAAAATAATAATAATAATAATAATAACTAGAAATTGCTGAAGCAATTGCGATTCAAAGTGTGAATCCGAACAGATAAGAGTTTCACATACTCCTTGACTTTTTTTCCGAAAAGTAATTAAAGCGCCGGAAAGATGTACATGTTTTTCGTTAATCGCCAAAAGAAAAAGCGCGGAAGTGAAAGAAAAATTCCTTAAATTTTAAAGATTAAATTAACGGAAGACGTTGGCTGATGAACTGTATCTACTGCATCATCGCTGTGAAATTTCGATTCAATTGGCTATTTAGTGTTTAATTTATACCGTTTTGAATACAGGATTTTCGTTAATCACCAAACGAAAAAGCGCGGACGTGAAAGAAAACATTTTCTAAATTTTAAAGATTCAATTTACGGAAAACGTTGACAGATAAATTGTATCTATTACATCTTACCTGAGAAATTTTGATTCAATCGGCTAAACAGTTGTTAAGTTATTGCGTTCTGAATACAGGATTTTCTATAATCATCAAAGGAAAAAGAGCGGACCTGATAGAAAACATTCTCTAAATTTTTAAGATTTTATTTACGGAAGACGTTGACTGATAAACTGTATCAAGTACATCTTAGCTGTTAAGTTTGAATTCATTCGGGTAAACGGTTTTTAAGTTATAAGGCTTTTAAATATGTGTGACGTCATAAAATCCAAATCTTCGTTTATTACTTATTGAGCCAGTGTTTTCAGTTTGTTGATCGTTGAAACTAGTTTTATTTATGCATATTATGTGTTTACACTGATATATGTTATCGGTTTTGCTCTATAATGCGTCATTTTTCCTCGGCATATGTGAGAAAGTCCAATAGTACACCTGAAAACGACCAAGTCCAACAATTTAAATTTTAGAACAAAGATTAAAAGTACTTATGAAAATGATAGAAAGCATTTGGCGGTATGTTTTTCTTCGTCTTTTCAAGGGCTTTCAGATCACATATAATAAAAGTAACAAAAATCAGTTTTAGAAAAATTCACACTATTATTGATGACGTCATCAATTTTAAATACCAAATATCTCCTATGGTTTTTATACAATAAACTTCAAATTTGCATTCATAATAGATTATGCATTGAACTGTCTGATGTTACCAAATAAGAGCAAATACTTCTTTTTTTAGGGAGAAGTAAAGCTTTACGTCTTTGAAACACGATCCAATATGGCGGCCAAACTATTTGTCCAATCAAAAAACCGTTGCCATTTTGTGATTAACAAATTTCCTTGTCTCTTTAAATTTGAAAACCGTTTCTCTCTATCTATATTATTGGCGAAATTAGCATTTTTATAGATTTTAAAAATTTAAAATGATGTCATGGTCACGTGACCTTGATTTGGATTTGACAAATTTAGGATATTAATCAGATGGATACAATCTATAGATGTAGAAAGTTTTGTTACGTTAACTTCAATAGTTTTTTAGTTATTGACTTTTGAATATTGAAGTGATGACGTCAAAATTTCGACCAATAGCGAGCTTCTAGAGTTTTCAACTGAAGTACTTGAAAGTTGCAACCGAGATGCGCTGAAGTAATTCCGACCTATGTATTAAATTTAAAGTCAATCCATTGAGTGGTTTTGGAGAAGAAGACCTTTGAAGGTTTAGTGCGGTGCCAAGATGGCCGCGAACGTAGCCCTAGAGAAACAATAGAAATATGCGCATGCCTAATCCATGGAAGTTTTGTCGACGAATCTGTAGTTTGATAAAGTTGCGATTTCTGGTTTTCGAGGAATAAGGTCTCAACATCGACGCAAGAAAAAAAAAAATAATAATAATAATAAACACAACGAAAACAATAGATTCAAAGTTTACACTTTGAATCTAATAATAAACACAACGAAAACAATAGATTCAAAGTTTACACTTTGAATCTAATAATAATAATAATAATAACTAGAAATTGCTGAAGCAATTGCGATTCAAAGTGTGAAGTCGAATAGATCACCATTCCCTAAACACCTTGAAGTAATTTAAAAGACAAAAACAGTACATTTTTTAATATAAAGGCCTAAAAGAAAAAGCGCGGACCTGAAAAGAAATTTGTTTTTTATTGAATATTGAGTTTTCGGTAAAGGTTGACTGATTCAATGTAACCAGCACTTGTTAGCTGTGTAGTTTCGTGTCATGTTGATAAGTTTTTAAGTTATTACGTTTTGAAGACAGTATTTGCTTTATTCACCAGAAGAAAAAGCGCGGACCTGAAAGAAAACATTTCTAAAATTTTAAAGATTTAAATTACGGAAGACGTTCACTCATAAACTGTATCTAGTACATCCTAGCTATGAAATTTTGATTCAATCGGCTAAACAGTTTTTAAGTTATAAGGCTTTTAAAAATGTGTGACGTCATCAAACCTTAATGTTAGTTTATAGCTTATAGAGCCAGTATTTTCAATTTGTTGATTGTTGAAACCAGTTTTACTTATGCATATCTTCTGTTTACACTGAAATATGTTATCAGTTTTGATCTATTAGGCGTCATTTTTCCTCGGCATATACGAAAAAGTCCTATAATATACCTGAAAACGACTAAGTCCAATAATTTAAATTTTTGAACATATATTAAAAGTACCTATGAAAATGATAAGAAGGATTTGACGGTATATTTTTCTTTGTCTTTCCGAGGACTTTCGTATGATATATAATAAAAGTAACTAAAATCAATTTTTTAAAAAAATCACACTATTATTGATGACGTCATAAATTTTAAATACCAAATATCTCCTAAGCGTTTCATATGATTAACTTCAAACTTGCACACATATTAGACAATGTGTTGAACTATCTTAGTTTGCAAAAAAAAAAAGCAATTACTTAGTAAGTTTTGGAGAAAAAGTTCTTTAAATATTTGGAACCCGATCCAATATGGCGGCCAAACCATAGGTCCAATCAAAAAACGGTTGACATTTTGTGACTAACAAATTTCCTTGTCTCTCTAAATTTGAAATCGGTTTCTTTCTATCTATATTATTGGCGAAATTAGCATTTTTTACAGATTTTAAAAATTAAAAATGACGTCATGGTCACGTGACCTTGATTTAGATTTTACAACTTTAGAATATTAGTCAGATTGATGCAATCTATAGATGTAGAAAATTTTGTTACTTTAAGTTAAATAGTTTTTTAATTATTGACTTTTGAAAATTTAAGTGATGACGTCAAAATTTCGACCAATAGCGAGCTTCTAGAGTTTTCAACTGAGATACTTTAAAAACACAAATTATATGCGCTGGAGTAAGTCCTACCTATGTATTCAATTTGAAGTAATTCCATTGAGTACTTTTTGAGAAGAAGGCCTTTGAAGGTTTAGTGCGGTGCCAAGATGGCCGCCAACGTAGCCGTAGAGAAACAATAAAAATAGGCGCATGCATAATATATTAAAGTTTTGTCGACAAATCCGAAATTTGATTACGTTGCGATTTGTAGTTATCGAGAAATAAGGTTTCAACTTCGCGGAAGAAAAAAAACTAATAATAAGAATAAACACAACGAAAACAATAGATTCAAAGTTTACACTTTGAATCTAATAAACACAACGAAAACAATAGATTCAAAGTTTACACTTTGAATCTAATAATAATAAACACAACGAAAACAATAGATTCAAAGTTTACACTTTGAATCTAATAATAAACACAACGAAAACAATAGATTCAAAGTTTACACTTTGAATCTAATAATAATAAAAAAATTAAACAAAAACACTACGAAAGCAATATATTCAAAGCTCAAAGTTGTTTTCCGATAAGGAAGGACTCTCTACACAGATTCGTCAACCCCGGTTTTTCCTTGGGACACAAGAAGTGCCATAAGTAGTGCCATAAGTATTCCGTGTATCTTCTTTTCTTTTTTTCCTGCACTCCATTTTATTGATTTTCTGGGCGTTTCTATGTTTTTTCTTGAAAGGAAATTGGTTGAATTTATGGCTGGAAACAATTTTGGATGTGATTTGATACCAGGCTAGGCTGGTGGAAGGAGATTTCGAGAATTGTGTGTGCTTAGACCTGTATGTTTACAGTAGGCGCGAAACATGAAAAAGCGCGGACGTCAAAGAAAACATTTTTTTCTTTCAAAGATTGAACTTACGGAAGATGCCGGCAAATATTCTCTTACAGGCCCTTCTTAGATTTATATTTTCGTTTTATTTTGCAAAGTAGTTTTAAGTTATTACGTTTTGAATGCAAGATTTCCTATAATAACCAAAAGAAAAAGCGCGGACCTCAAAGAAAACATTTGTTAAATTTTAAAGATTTAATTTACGGAAGACGTTGACTGATAAACTGTAATTAGTGCATCTCAGCTGTGGAATTTTGTTTCATTCGGCTTAACAGTTTTAAAGTTATAGGGCTTTTAAATATGTGTGACGTCATCAAATCTAAATGTTCGTTTATTACTGATAGAGCCAGTGTTTTCAGTTTGTTGATCGTTGAAACTAGTTTTATTTATGCATATTATGTGTTTACATTGATATATGTTATCGGTTTTGCTCTATAATGCGTCATTTTTCCACGGCATATGTGAGAAAGTCCAATAGTACACCTGAAAACGACTAAGTCCAACAATTTAAATTTTGGAACAAAGATTAAAAGTACTTATGAAAATGATAGAAAGCATTTGGCGGTATGTTTTTCTTCATCATTTTAGGGGCTTTGAGATGATATATAGTAAAAGTGACAAAAATCAGTTTTAGAAAAATTCACACTATTATTGATGACGTCATCAATTTTAAATACCAAATATCTGCTAAGGTTTTTATACAATAAACTTCAAATTTGCATTCATAATAGATTATGCATTGAACTATCTAATGTTAACAAATAAGAGCAAATACTTCTTTTTTTAGGGAGAAATAAAGCTTTACGTATTTGAAACACGATCCAATATGGCGGCCAAACTATTCGTCCAATCAAAAAACCGTTGACATTTTGTGACTAACAAATTTCCTTGTCTCTTTAAATTTGAAAACCGTTTCTCTCTATCTATATTATTGGCGAAATTAGCATTTTTATAGATTTTAAAAATTTAAAATGACGTCATGGTCACGTGACTTTGATTTGGATTTGACAACTTTAGAATATTAGTCAGATTGATGCAATCTATAGATGTAGAAAGTTTTGTTACGTTAAGTTCAATAGTTTTTTAGTTATTGACTTTTGAAAATTTAAGTGATGACGTCAAAATTTCGACCAATAGCGAGCTTCTAGAGTTTTCAACTGAAGAACTTGAAAGTTGCAATCGAGATGCGCTAAAGTAATTCCTACCTATGTATTAAATTTAAAGTCAATCCATTAGGTGGTTTTGGAGAAGAAGACCTTTGAAGGTTTAGTGCGGTGCCAAGATGGCCGCGAGCGTAGCCCTAGAAAAACATAAAAAATTAGCGCATGCATAATTGATCAAAAATCTGTCGAGAAATCTGAAATTTTTTAGTGTTGTGATTTGTAGTTTCCAAGAAATAGGCTTTCAACATCGGTGCAAGGAGAAAAAAAATAATAATAATAATAACTAGAAATTGCTGAAGCAATTGCGATTCAAAGTGTGAAGTCGAATAGATCCGTACATAACTTGAAGTTTTTACGAAAAGTAATTTAAGCGACGAATAAGTACATTTTTTAATATAAATACCAGAAAAAAGAAAAAGCGCGGACCTGAAAGAAAGCATTTTCCCGTATTAAAGATTGACTTTTCGAAACACGTTGACAACTACACTGTAACAAATACTTCTTAACTGCAAAGTTTCTATCATTCTGCTGAGTAGATTTCAGGTTATAAGGTTTTTAAAAAATGTGTGAAATTATTAAATCTAATCGTTAGTTTATTAATAATAGAACCAATATTTTCAATTTCTTGATATTTGAAACTAGTTTCTTTAATGCATATTATGTTGTTGTACTGGAATATGATATGATTTTTATATCTTTGGACTGAATATTGAACTGCGCTCTAAATTTCACTTAAGGACGAGTTGGGTTTAAAGTGGCAAGAACTGCCGACTTTTTTATATTTTTCCGTTAAAACAAAATTTCAAAATTAATGGCTATTTTTTGCAAACAGTACCAACAAAGAGTATTTCCTTAACACCACCCTCTGAATTACACGTTAAGTAATTGTTTAGAAACATCAAAGATACAAAAACAAACTCATGTATCCCGAATGAGGTAGGCATTAAAAAATCAGCGGGCTTGCCGATCTCCACAGCAGTGCCGGCTTATTCGATTCAAGTCCAGTCATTCGACGAAAATAAGACTCAAGAATCAATACCGGGGAAATGACCAAGGACATAACAAAGTAGTCTCTGTGCGGTCCCGGGGGCAGACAAGGGACCGGCAGGCGAGCTGAATGGGAGAGATCAGCTATATAGCCTAGTACTTAAGACGCAAAATGGCCCGCCTACATTTAATTTCAAAACAAACAGCGGTAACTTCGAGTTAATCCAAAGTATACACTCATTTAATAAGTTTTATTCGGAGTGGTTGGTTTAGTATTCAATAAGATGCAAATTCCCTTTTTATCTTGACAATCGAAATTTATGAGAAAGCCCTTATGCCACTCTAAGGCTACTTAGCCTATTTAAACAAATTACAGGTGAATTAGTCAGTATCGATATCAAACATTTTATACAATTATAAGGGTGATTTTTATTAATTGTTTCTCAAAATTATAAACTTTATTTCGGCATCCCATCGTTTTTTTCCAAAATGGACATTTGGCTCTGAACAAACCTCGGCTTACCGGTGTTTCCCTTGAAATTCTCACCCTGGCTGAAGGCCAGGCATGGGGGCGTGTGTGTGAACGTTCGCTAGCCGCGCCCCATCAGAACAATTTGATAAAATACGCAGATCAGAACAGATTAAATAATTTGTTTTAAGCTAAAATCAAATTATGTGTCCTTAGTGTATTTTGTGCTATCACACCTATTATGGTTTAACTTTACCTTGTATATCTCTCAAGCTGTACATTGTATATATCACATGGAGCCTTTCATACTGAAATAAAGGGATTGAAAGCTTACGCTTGTTTTCCAACTAGAGATCACTACACAGTTTCATGACAACATCCGGTTTTTCCTAGGGACACAAGAAGTGCCATAAGTAGTGCCATAAGTATTCCGTGTATCTTCTTTTCTTTTTTTCCTGCACTCCATTTTATTGATTTTCTGGGCGTTTCTATGTTTTTTCTTGAAAGGAAATTGGTTGAATTTATGGCTGGAAACAATTTTGGATGTGATTTGATACCAGGCTAGGCTGGTGGAAGGAGATTTCCAGAATTGTGTGTGCTTAGACCTGTATGTTTACAGTAGGCGCGAAACATGAAAAAGCGCGGACGTCAAAGAAAACATTTTTTTCTTTCAAAGATTGAACTTACGGAAGATGCCGGCAAATATTCTCTTACAGGCCCTTCTTAGATTTATATTTTCGTTTTATTTTGCAAAGTAGTTTTAAGTTATTACGTTTTGAATGCAAGATTTCCTATAATAACCAAAAGAAAAAGCGCGGACCTCAAAGAAAACATTTGTTAAATTTTAAAGATTTAATTTACGGAAGACGTTGACTGATAAACTGTAATTAGTGCATCTCAGCTGTGGAATTTTGTTTCATTCGGCTTAACAGTTTTAAAGTTATAGGGCTTTTAAATATGTGTGACGTCATCAAATCTAAATGTTCGTTTATTACTGATAGAGCCAGTGTTTTCAGTTTGTTGATCGTTGAAACTAGTTTTATTTATGCATATTATGTGTTTACATTGATATATGTTATCGGTTTTGCTCTATAATGCGTCATTTTTCCTCGGCATATGTGAGAAAGTCCAATAGTACACCTGAAAACGACTAAGTCCAACAATTTAAATTTTGGAACAAAGATTAAAAGTACTTATGAAAATGATAGAAAGCATTTGGAGGTATGTTTTTCTTCGTCATTTTAGGGGCTTTGAGATGATATATAGTAAAAGTGACAAAAATCAGTTTTAGAAAAATTCACACTATTATTGATGACGTCATCAATTTTAAATACCAAATATCTGCTAAGGTTTTTATACAATAAACTTCAAATTTGCATTCATAATAGATTATGCATTGAACTATCTGATGTTAACAAATAAGAGCAAATACTTCTTTTTTTAGGGAGAAATAAAGCTTTACGTATTTGAAACACGATCCAATATGGCGGCCAAACTATTCGTCCAATCAAAAAACCGTTGACATTTTGTGACTAACAAATTTCCTTGTCTCTTTAAATTTGAAAACCGTTTCTCTCTATCTATATTATTGGCGAAATTAGCATTTTTATAGATTTTAAAAATTTAAAATGACGTCATGGTCGCGTGACTTTGATTTGGATTTGACAACTTTAGAATATTAGTCAGATTGATGCAATCTATAGATGTAGAAAGTTTTGTTACGTTAAGTTCAATAGTTTTTTAGTTATTGACTTTTGAAAATTTAAGTGATGACGTCAAAATTTCGACCAATAGCGAGCTTCTAGAGTTTTCAACTGAAGAACTTGAAAGTTGCAATCGAGATGCGCTAAAGTAATTCCTACCTATGTATTAAATTTAAAGTCAATCCATTAGGTGGTTTTGGAGAAGAAGACCTTTGAAGGTTTAGTGCGGTGCCAAGATGACCGCGAGCGTAGCCCTAGAAAAACATAAAAAATTAGCGCATGCATAATTGATCAAAAATCTGTCGAGAAATCTGAAATTTTTTAGTGTTGTGATTTGTAGTTTCCAAGAAATAGGCTTTCAACATCGGTGCAAGGAGAAAAAAAATAATAATAATAATAACTAGAAATTGCTGAAGCAATTGCGATTCAAAGTGTGAATCCGATTAGATAAGAGTTTCATATACTCCTTGACTTTTTTCCGAAAAGTAATTAAAGCGCCGAAAAGATGTACATGTTTTTCGTTAATCGCCAAAAGAAAAAGCGCGGACGTGAAAGAAAGCATTCTCTCGTATTAAAGATTGATTTTTCGAAACACGTTGACACCGTAACAATTACTTCTTAACTGCAAAGTTTCTATCATTCTGCTCAGTAGATTTCAGGTTATACGGTTTTGAAAAAATATGTGAAATTATCAAAAATAATCATAAGGGTATTACTAATAGAACCAATATTTTCAATTTCTTGATATTTGAAACTAGTTTCTTTATTGCATATTATGTTGTTGTACTGGAATATGATATCATGTTTATATCTTTGGACTGAATATTCAACTGCGCTCGAAATTTCACTAAAGGACTAGTTGGGTTTAAAGTGGCAAAAGCTGCCAACTTTTTTTAAAATATTTTTCCGTTAAAACAAAATTTCAAAATTAATGGCTATTTTTGCAAACAGTACAAATAAAGAGTTTTTCGTTAACACCACCCTCTGAATTGTACGTTAAAGTGGCATGACTGCCAAAATGCTAATATTTTGACGTAAAAACAGAATGTTGAAATTATTGTCTATTTTTCTCAAGACGTATAATTCAGAAGCTTTTTAGTGCTTCTAGTCTAGAAAATGTACGATAAAGTATTGTTTTGAACTAACTTTGGCTTAGAATGAATGAATGGTCATCCCGGTTATTTAAATTTATGTTTACTTTTCGAACACGTTTTCGGTTCGTACATGCCACTTACTGTATGGATTTTCCTCATTCCAACGCCAATCATTTAGTTTTTCGGCGGTCTTCAAAGCCTATAACTGTCGTGACGATCAGAAATTATGAAAAAAAGTGTGAATTTTGGCAGCTTATGCCATTTTAAGTAATTGCTTAGAAATACCAAAGACCCCAAAACAAACTCCTGTATCTCGACTAAGGTAGTCATTCTCAGGGGGCGTGTCGATCTCCATATATGGCTATACTGGGAATACAACAGCAGCGCCGGCTTATTCAAGTCAAGTTCAGTCATTCGACGAAAATAAGGTTTAAGAATCAATAAGAAATACCGGGGAAATGACCAAGGACATAACAAAGTAGTCTTGGTGCGCTGCAGGGGGCAGAGAAGTGACCGACGGGCGAAACTGAATGGGAAAGATCAGTCATAATGCATAGTACTTACGACTCAAAATGGCCGGCTGATATTCAGTTTCAAAATAAACAGTGGTATCTTCGAGTTAATCCAAAGTATACACTAATTTAATAAGTTTGATTCAGTGTGGTTGGTTTAGTATTTCGATAAGATGCAAATTCCCTTTTTATCTTGACAATCGAAATTTATGAGAAAGCCCTTATGCCACTTTAAGGCTACTTAGCCTATTTAAACAAAATACAGGCGAATGAGTCAGTTACGATATCAAACATTTTAAATAATTATGAGGGTGATTTTTATTAATTGTTTCTCAAATTTATAAACTTTATAGCGGCATCCCAGCGCTTTTTCCAAAATGGACATTTGGCTCTGAACAAACATCGGCTTACCGGTGTTTCCCTTGAATTTCTCACCCTGGCCGAAGGCCTGGCATGCAGGCGTGTGTGTGAACGTTCGCTAGCCGCGCCCATTAAGAACAATTTGATAAAATACGCAGATCAGAACAGATTAAATAATTTGTTTTAAGCTAATATCAAATTATGTGTCCTTAGTGTATTTTGTGCTACCACACCTATTATGGTTTAACTGTACCTTGTATATCTGTCAAGCTGTACTTTGTATATATCACATGGAGCCTTTCATACTGAAATACAGGGATTGAAAGGTTACGCTTATTTTCCTACACAGCTTCATGATAACATCCGGTTTTTCCTAGGGACACAAGAAGTGCCATAAGTAGTGCCATAAGTATTCCGTGTATCTTCTTTTCTCTTTTTCCTGCATTGATTTTCTGGGCGTTTCTATGTTTTTTCTTGAAAGGAAATTGGTTGAATTTATGGCTGGAAACAATTTTGGATGTGATTTGATACCAGGCTAGGCTGGTGGAAGGAGATTTGGAGAATTGTGTGTGCTTAGACCTGTATGTTTACAGTAGGCGCGAAACATGAAAAAGCGCGGACGTCAAAGAAAACATTTTTTTCTTTCAAAGATTGAACTTACGGAAGATGCCGGCAAATATTCTCTTACAGGCCCTTCTTAGATTCATATTTTTGTTTTATTATGCATCGTAGTTTTTAAGTTATTACGTTTTGAATGCAAGATTTCCTATAATAACCAAAAGAAAAAGCGCGGACCTCAAAGAAAACATTTGTTAAATTTTAAAGATTTAATTTACGGAAGACGTTGACTGATAAACTGTAATTAGTGCATCTCAGCTGTGGAATTTTGTTTCATTCGGCTTAACAGTTTTAAAGTTATAGGGCTTTTAAAAATAGATGACGTCATCAAATCTAAAAGTTAGTTTATTGTTTCTAAAATGAGTACTTTCAATTTGATGATCGTTGAAACTAGTTTTATTTATGCATATTATGTGTTTACACTGAAATATGATATCAGTTTTGCCCTATATCCTGTCAATTTTCCTCGGCATATACCAGAAAGCCTTATAATATGCCTGAAAACGACTAAGTCCAAGAATATAAATTTTTGAACAACGATTAAAAATGCTTATAAAAACCATAGAAAATATATGGCGGTATATTTTTCTTCGTCTTTTCACGGACTTTCAGATGATATATAATAAAAGTAACTAAAATAAATTTTAGAAACAATCTCACTATTATTGATGACGTCATCAATTTTAAATACCAATTATCTCCTAAACTTTATATACGATAAACTTCAAACTTGCACATATATTAGACAATATGTTGAACTATCTTATTAAGAAAAAATGAAAGCACTTAGTTAGTACGTTTTAGAGAAAAAAGTTCTTTGAATATTTCGAACCCGAACCATAATGGCGGCCTAACCATAGGTCCAATAAAAAACGGTTGACATTTTGTGATTAACAAATTTTCTTGTCTCTCTAAACTTGAAATTGGTTTCTTTCTATCTATATCATTAGCGAAATTAGCATTTTCATAGATTTGAAAAATTTAAAACGACGTCATGGTTACGTGACTTTGATTTGGATTTTATTACCTTAGCATATTAGTCAGATTGATGCAAGCAATGGATGTAGAAAGTTTTGTTACTTTAAGTTAAATAGTTTTTTAGTTATTGACTTTTGAAAATTGATGTGATGACGTCAACATTTCGACCAATAGCTAGCTTCTAGAATTTTCAACTGAGGTACTTGAAAGTTGCAATCTAGATGCGCTGAAGTAAGTCCTACCTATGTATTAGATTTAAAGTGAATCCATTGAGTGGTTTTGGAGCAGAAGACCTTTGATGGTTTAGTGCGTTGCCAAGATGGCCGCCAACGTAGCCCTAGAGAAACAATCGAAATATGCGCATGCATAATCCATGGAATTTTTGTCGACGAATCTAAAGTTTGATAAAGTTGCGATTTGTAGTTTTTGAGAAATAAGCTTTCAACTTCTACGTAAGAAGAAAAATAATAATAATAATAATAATAATAATAATAATAAACACAACGAAAACAATAGATTCAAAGTTTACACTTTGAATCTAATAATAATAAACACAACGAAAACAATAGATTCAAAGTTTACACTTTGAATCTAATAATAGCAATTAAAGAAAAACACTACGAAAGCAATATATTCAAAGCTTAAACTTGTTTTCCGATAAGGAAGGACTCTCTACACAGATTCATCAACCCCGTTTTTCCTTAGGGCACAAGAAGTGCCATAAGTAGTGCCATAAGTATTCCGTGCATCTTCTTTTCTCTTTTTCCTGCATTGATTTTCTGGGCGTTTCTATGTTTTTTCTTGAAAGGAAATTGGTTGAATTTATGGCTGGAAACAATTTTGGATGTGATTTGATACCAGGCTAGGCTGGTGGAAGGAGATTTGGAGAATTGTGTGTGCTTAGACCTGTATGTTTACAGTAGGCGCGAAACATGAAAAAGCGCGGACGTCAAAGAAAACATTTTTTTCTTTCAAAGATTGAACTTACGGAAGATGCCGGCAAATATTCTCTTACAGGCCCTTCTTAGATTCATATTTTTGTTTTATTATGCATCGTAGTTTTTAAGTTATTACGTTTTGAATGCAAGATTTCCTATAATAACCAAAAGAAAAAGCGCGGACCTCAAAGAAAACATTTGTTAAATTTTAAAGATTTAATTTACGGAAGACGTTGACTGATAAACTGTAATTAGTGCATCTCAGCTGTGGAATTTTGTTTCATTCGGCTTAACAGTTTTAAAGTTATAGGGCTTTTAAAAATAGATGACGTCATCAAATCTAAAAGTTAGTTTATTGTTTCTAAAATGAGTACTTTCAATTTGATGATCGTTGAAACTAGTTTTATTTATGCATATTATGTGTTTACACTGAAATATGATATCAGTTTTGCCCTATATCCTGTCAATTTTCCTCGGCATATACCAGAAAGCCTTATAATATGCCTGAAAACGACTAAGTCCAAGAATATAAATTTTTGAACAACGATTAAAAATGCTTATAAAAACCATAGAAAATATATGGCGGTATATTTTTCTTCGTCTTTTCACGGACTTTCAGATGATATATAATAAAAGTAACTAAAATAAATTTTAGAAACAATCTCACTATTATTGATGACGTCATCAATTTTAAATACCAATTATCTCCTAAACTTTATATACGATAAACTTCAAACTTGCACATATATTAGACAATATGTTGAACTATCTTATTAAGAAAAAATGAAAGCACTTAGTTAGTACGTTTTAGAGAAAAAAGTTCTTTGAATATTTCGAACCCGAACCATAATGGCGGCCTAACCATAGGTCCAATAAAAAACGGTTGACATTTTGTGATTAACAAATTTTCTTGTCTCTCTAAACTTGAAATTGGTTTCTTTCTATCTATATCATTAGCGAAATTAGCATTTTCATAGATTTGAAAAATTTAAAACGACGTCATGGTTACGTGACTTTGATTTGGATTTTATTACCTTAGCATATTAGTCAGATTGATGCAAGCAATGGATGTAGAAAGTTTTGTTACTTTAAGTTAAATAGTTTTTTAGTTATTGACTTTTGAAAATTGATGTGATGACGTCAACATTTCGACCAATAGCTAGCTTCTAGAATTTTCAACTGAGGTACTTGAAAGTTGCAATCTAGATGCGCTGAAGTAAGTCCTACCTATGTATTAGATTTAAAGTGAATCCATTGAGTGGTTTTGGAGCAGAAGACCTTTGATGGTTTAGTGCGTTGCCAAGATGGCCGCCAACGTAGCCCTAGAGAAACAATCGAAATATGCGCATGCATAATCCATGGAATTTTTGTCGACGAATCTAAAGTTTGATAAAGTTGCGATTTGTAGTTTTTGAGAAATAAGCTTTCAACTTCTACGTAAGAAGAAAAATAATAATAATAATAATAATAATAATAATAATAAACACAACGAAAACAATAGATTCAAAGTTTACACTTTGAATCTAATAATAAACACAACGAAAACAATAGATTCAAAGTTTACACTTTGAATCTAATAATAATAATAATAATAATAAACACAACGAAAACAATAGATTCAAAGTTTACACTTTGAATCTAATAATAATAAACACGACGAAAACATTAGAATCAACGTTTACACTTTTAATCTAATGATAATAAAATAAACAAAAACACTACGCACGCAATATATTCAAAGTTTAAACTGGTTTTCCGATAAAGAATCTCTACAAAGTTTCATCACATCCAGTTTTCCTAGGGACAAAAGAAGTGCCATAAATATTCCGTGTATCTTCTTTTCTCTTTTTTCCTGCCCACCGTCGGATTGATTTTCTGGGCATTTGTATGGTTTTCTTGAAAGGAAATTGGTTGAATTTAAGGCTGGAAACAATTTTGGATGTGATATGAGACCAGGTTAGGTGGAAGGAGATTTTGAGTAGTGTGTGTGCTTAGACCTGTATGTTTACAGTAGGCGCTCAACATGAAAAAGCGCGGACGTCAAAGAAAACATTTTTTTCTTCAAAAGATTGAATTTACAAGAGATGCCGGCAAATATTCTCTTACAGGCCCCTCTTAGATTTATATTTTTGTTTTATTATGCATCGTAGTTTTTAAGTTATTACGTTTTGAATGAAAGATTTCCTATAATAACCAAAAGAAAAAGCGCGGACCTCAAAGAAAACATTTGTTAAATTTTAAAGATTTAATTTACGGAAGACGTTGACTGATAAACTGTATGAAGTACATCTTAGCTGAGAAATTTTGATTCATTCGGCTAAAGAGTTTTTAAGTTATTGCGTTCTGAATACAGGATTTTCTATAATCGTCAAAGGAAAAAGCGCGAACCTGAGAGAAAACATTTTCTAAATTTTTAAAATTTAATTTACGGAAGACGTTGACTGATAAACTGTATGAAGTACATCTTAGCTGAGAAATTTTGATTCATTCGGCTAAAGAGTTTTTAAGTTATTGCGTTCTGAATACAGGATTTTCTATAATCGTCAAAGGAAAAAGCGCGAACCTGAGAGAAAACATTTTCTAAATTTTAAAGATTTAATTTACGGAAGACGTTGACTGATAAACTGTATGAAGTACATCTTAGCTCTTAAATTTGGATTCATTCGGGTAAACAGTTTTTAAGTTATAAGGCTTTTAAATATGTGTGACGTCATCAAATCTAAATGTTCGTTTATTACTTATAGAGCCAGTGTTTTCAATTTGTTGATCGTTGAAAGTAGTTTTATTTATGCATATTATGTGTTTACACTGATATATGTTATCGGTTTTGCTCTATAATGCGTCATATTTCCTCGGCATATGTGAGAAAGTCCAATAGTACACCTAAAAACGACCAAGTCCAACAATTTAAATTTTGGAACAAAGATTAAAAGTACTTATCAAAATGATAGAACGCATTTGGCGGTATGTTTTTCTTCATCATTTCAAGGGCTTTGAGATGATTTATAATAAAAGTAACAAAAATCAGTTTAAGAAAAAATCACACTATTATTGATGACGTCATCAATTTTAAATACCAAATATCTCCTAAGGTTTTTATACAATAAACTTCAAATTTGCATTCATAATAGATTATGCATTGAACTATCTAATGTTACAAAATCAGAGCAACTACTTGTTTTTTTAGGAAGAAGAAAAGCTTTACGTATTTGGAACACGATCCAATATGGCGGCCAAACCATTCGTCCAATCAAAAAACCGTTGACATTTTGTGATCAACAAATTTCCTTGTCTCTCTGAATTTGAAATCAGTTTTTCTCTATCTATATTATTAGCGAAATTAGCATTTTTATAGATTTTAAAAATTTAAAATGACGTCATGATCACGTGACTTTGATTTGGATTTTACAACTTTAGGATATTAGTCAAATTGATGCAATCTATGGATGTAGAAAGTTTTCTTGCTTTAAATTAAATAGTTTTTTAGTTATTGACTTTTGAAAATGTAAGTGATGACGTCAAAATTTCGACCAATAGCGAGCTTCTAGACTTTTCATCTGAGGTACTTGAAAATTCCAATCTAGATGCGCTGAAGTAAGTCCTACCTATGTACTAAATTTGAAGAGAATCCATTGAGTGGTTTTGGAGCAGAAGACCTTTGAAAGTTTAGTGCGTTGCCAAGATGGCCGCCAACGTAGCCCTAGAGAAACAATAGAAATATGCGCATGCATAATCCATGGACTTTTTGTCGACAAATCTGAAGTTTGATAAAGTTGCGACTTGTGGTTTTTGAGAAATAAGCTTTCAACTTCTACGTAAGAAGAAAAATAATAATAATAATAATAATAATAATAATAATAAACACAACGAAAACAATAGATTCAAAGTTTACACTTTGAATCTAATAATAATAAACACAACGAAAACAATAGATTCAAAGTTTACACTTTGAATCTAATAATAATAAACACAACGAAAACACTACGAAAGCAATATATTCAAAGCTTAAACTTGTTTTCCGATAAGGAAGGACTCTCTACACAGATTCATCAACCCCGTTTTTTCCTTGGGACACAAGAAGTGCCATAAGTAGTGCCATAAGTATTCCGTGTATCTTCTTTTCTCTTTTTCCTGCATTGATTTTCTGGGCGTTTCTATGGTTTTTCTTGAAAGGAAATTGAATGAATTTATGGCTGGAAACAATTTTGGATGTGATATGAGACCAGGCTAGGCTGGTGGAAGGAGATTTGGAGAATTGTGTGTGCTTAGACCTGTATGTTTACAGTAGGCGCGAACCATGAAAAAGCGCGGACGTCAAAGAAAACATTTTATTCTTCAAAAGATTGAATTTACAAGAGATGCCGGCAAATATTCTCTTACAGGCCCTTCTTAGATTTATATTTTTGTTTTATTATGCATCGTAGTTTTTAAGTTATTACGTTTTGAATGCAAGATTTCCTATAATAACCAAAAGAAAAAGCGCGGACCTCAAAGAAAACATTTGTTAAATTTTAAAGATTTAATTTACGGAAGACGTTGACTGATAAACTCTAACTAGTACATCTCAGCTGTGGAATTTCGAATCATTTGGCTAATTAGTTTTTAAGCTATTGCGTTCTGAATACAGGATTTTCTATAATCATCAAAGGAAAAAGCGCGGACCTTAAAGAAAACATTTTCTATTTTTTTAAGGTTTAATTTACGGAAGACGTTGACTGATAAACTGTATCAAGTACATTTTAGCTGTTAAATTTGGATTCATTCGGGTAAACAGTTTTTAAGTTATAAGGCTTTTAAATATGTGTGACGTCATCAAATCTAAATGTTCGTTTATTACTTATAGAGCCAGTGTTTTCAATTTGTTGATCGTTGAAACTAGTTTTATTTATGCATATTATGTGTTTACACTGACATATGATATCAGTTTTGCCCTATATCATGTCAATTTTCCTCGGCATATGTGAGAAAGTCCATTAGTACACCTAAAAACGACAAAGTCCAACAATTTAAAATTTGGAACAAAGATTAAAAGTACTTATGGAAATGATACAAAGCATTTGACGGTATGTTTGTCTTCGTCTTTTCAAGGGCTTTGAGATCATCTATAATAAAAGTAACAAAAATCATTTTTAGAAAAATTCACACTATATTTGATGACGTCATCAATTTTAAATACCAAATATCTCCTAAGGTTTTTTTACAATAAACCTCAAATTTGCATTCATAATAGATTATGCTTTGAACTATCTATTGTTACAAAATCAGAGCAAATACTTCTTTTTTTAGGGAGAAGAAAAGATTTACGTATTTGAAACACGATCCAATATGGCGGCCAAACCATTGGTCCAATCAAAAAACCGTTGGCATTTTGTGAACAGCAAATTGTCTTGTCTCTCTAAACTTGAAATCGGTTTCTTTCTATCTATATTATTAGCGAAATTAGCATTTTCATAGATTTTAAATATTTAAAATGACGTCATGGTCACGTGACTTTGATTTGGATGTTACAACTTTAGGATATTAGGCAGATTGATGCAATCTATAGTTGTAGAAAGTTTTGTTACGCTAACTTAAATAGTTTTTTAGTTATTGACTTTGGAAAATTTAAGTGATTTTGTCAACATTTCGACCAATAGCGAGCTTCTGGAATTTTCAAGTGAGATACTTGAAAGTTGCAACCAAGATGCGCTGAATTAAGTCCAACCTATGTATTTAATTTGAAGTGAATCCATTGAGTGGTTTTGGAGAAGAAGACCTTTGAAGGTTTAGTGCGTTGCCAAGATGGCCGCGAACGTAGCCCTCGAGAAACAATAAAAGTATGCGCATGCATGATTTATTTGAGTTTTGTCGATGGATCCGAAGTTTCATAACGTTGAGATTCGTAGTTTTTGAGAAATAAGGTTTCAACTTGGCGGAAGAAAAAAAAAAAATAATAATAATAATAAACACAACGAAAACAATAGATTCAAAGTTTACACTTTGAATCTAATAATAATAAACACAACGAAAACACTACGAAAGCAATATATTCAAAGCTTAAACTTGTTTTCCGATAAGGAAGGACTCTCTACACAGATTCATCAACCCCGTTTTTTCCTTGGGACACAAGAAGTGCCATAAGTAGTGCCATAAGTATTCCGTGTATCTTCTTTTCTCTTTTTCCTGCATTGATTTTCTGGGCGTTTCTATGGTTTTTCTTGAAAGGAAATTGAATGAATTTATGGCTGGAAACAATTTTGGATGTGATATGAGACCAGGCTAGGCTGGTGGAAGGAGATTTGGAGAATTGTGTGTGCTTAGACCTGTATGTTTACAGTAGGCGCGAACCATGAAAAAGCGCGGACGTCAAAGAAAACATTTTATTCTTCAAAAGATTGAATTTACAAGAGATGCCGGCAAATATTCTCTTACAGGCCCTTCTTAGATTTATATTTTTGTTTTATTATGCATCGTAGTTTTTAAGTTATTACGTTTTGAATGCAAGATTTCCTATAATAACCAAAAGAAAAAGCGCGGACCTCAAAGAAAACATTTGTTAAATTTTAAAGATTTAATTTACGGAAGACGTTGACTGATAAACTCTAACTAGTACATCTCAGCTGTGGAATTTCGAATCATTTGGCTAATTAGTTTTTAAGCTATTGCGTTCTGAATACAGGATTTTCTATAATCATCAAAGGAAAAAGCGCGGACCTTAAAGAAAACATTTTCTATTTTTTTTAAGGTTTAATTTACGGAAGACGTTGACTGATAAACTGTATCAAGTACATTTTAGCTGTTAAATTTGGATTCATTCGGGTAAACAGTTTTTAAGTTATAAGGCTTTTAAATATGTGTGACGTCATCAAATCTAAATGTTCGTTTATTACTTATAGAGCCAGTGTTTTCAATTTGTTGATCGTTGAAACTAGTTTTATTTATGCATATTATGTGTTTACACTGACATATGATATCAGTTTTGCCCTATATCATGTCAATTTTCCTCGGCATATGTGAGAAAGTCCATTAGTACACCTAAAAACGACAAAGTCCAACAATTTAAAATTTGGAACAAAGATTAAAAGTACTTATGGAAATGATACAAAGCATTTGACGGTATGTTTGTCTTCGTCTTTTCAAGGGCTTTGAGATCATCTATAATAAAAGTAACAAAAATCATTTTTAGAAAAATTCACACTATATTTGATGACGTCATCAATTTTAAATACCAAATATCTCCTAAGTTTTTTTTACAATAAACCTCAAATTTGCATTCATAATAGATTATGCTTTGAACTATCTATTGTTACAAAATCAGAGCAAATACTTCTTTTTTTAGGGAGAAGAAAAGATTTACGTATTTGAAACACGATCCAATATGGCGGCCAAACCATTGGTCCAATCAAAAAACCGTTGGCATTTTGTGAACAGCAAATTGTCTTGTCTCTCTAAACTTGAAATCGGTTTCTTTCTATCTATATTATTAGCGAAATTAGCATTTTCATAGATTTTAAATATTTAAAATGACGTCATGGTCACGTGACTTTGATTTGGATGTTACAACTTTAGGATATTAGGCAGATTGATGCAATCTATAGTTGTAGAAAGTTTTGTTACGCTAACTTAAATAGTTTTTTAGTTATTGACTTTGGAAAATTTAAGTGATTTTGTCAACATTTCGACCAATAGCGAGCTTCTGGAATTTTCAAGTGAGATACTTGAAAGTTGCAACCAAGATGCGCTGAATTAAGTCCAACCTATGTATTTAATTTGAAGTGAATCCATTGAGTGGTTTTGGAGAAGAAGACCTTTGAAGGTTTAGTGCGTTGCCAAGATGGCCGCGAACGTAGCCCTCGAGAAACAATAAAAGTATGCGCATGCATGATTTATTTGAGTTTTGTCGATGGATCCGAAGTTTCATAACGTTGAGATTCGTAGTTTTTGAGAAATAAGGTTTCAACTTGGCGGAAGAAAAAAAAAAAATAATAATAATAATAAACACAACGAAAACAATAGATTCAAAGTTTACACTTTGAATCTAATAATAATAAACACAACGAAAACAATAGATTCAAAGTTTACACTTTGAATCTAATAAACACAACGAAAACAATAGATTCAAAGTTTACACTTTGAATCTAATAATAATAATAATAAACACAACGAAAACAATAGATTCAAAGTTTACACTTTGAATCTAATAATAATAATAACAATCAATACAATAATAATAGGCTTCCAGCTTTTTGCTGGAAGCCTAATAATAACAATCAATACAATAATAATAGGCTTCCAGCTTTCTGCTGGAAGCCTAATAATAACAATCAATACAATAATAATAGGCTTCCAGCTTTTTGCTGGAAGCCTAATAATAACAATCAATACAATAATAATAGGCTTCCAGCAGAAAAATAATAGGCTTCCAGCTTTCTGCTGGAAGCCTAATAAGAAAAAGCAGAACGATTTCAATAGGTATCCCCACCAAGTTGGGGATCCCTAATAAAGTGTATAAACACGCTAGCTTGGAACATCAATAAATGTAAGTGATGATCTTCTACAGCCAAGTACAATACTACGCCATGTGCCTGGGATTATTTTTTATCACACCACACACTGAATACTTCTTGTTCATTGGTTAAAACCTGTCACTTGGAGACCGTGTATATTCCATATTACGTCGCCGTGCTGATCCATACGGGGCGACTTCCATATATGGCTCGTGTGACGTCATGTCTAGACACTTGTCAGTCAAGTCTGGTCGTGCAATACATATGAGAAAATAGCTTTCAGAGTTCATTTTCTGCCTTTTTATGAAAGTCAAGTTTGAGAAAGAAGGGTAGAATATCGTACGTGTTAGGTCTTCGGTGGGATAAATTCGTTACAGGGTTTGTTCGAGGGGGATTCGGAAATATATGGGGTCAGTAAACAGTATATTGAGCTCGACTAACTCCTCGCCCAATATTCGTTTACTTACCCCATATATTTCCGTATCCCCCTCGAACAAACCCTGTAACTAATATATGTTATTAATCGAGTGTTTTCGTATTGCCTTGATATTGGCCTGAGGGTGGCCGTATTGGCCCGAGGCCGCAGGTCGATACCAAGGCAATACGAAAACACTCGATTCATAATATTTGTATTAATAGACTGTAGAAGTTAATTTAATGCAAGCTGTCAAGTTGAACAGGAGGTCGCCCACTGAACATTTAATCCATTCCCTAAACAAAATGACGTCCGACCTTTTTTGCGCTCTGTGTTTTTTTGTTCCTGGATCAGTAGAGAAGTTTCTTCCTCTTCCGCTGTCCTAAAACGGCAATCGGATTCACTTACAGTAGTTTTTTCTTCCCACTATAATATCCTGTCAATAAAACCTTGTACAACGTGCTATGGTATAGACATTTTGATATCAACATCTGCCGTCTGCTTCTGCCAAACTCTGGGACGTCACGTGTTAATTGCGTCTTTCAACCGCACTCCGTGAACTCGACCAATATGACTTGAACTCGGCCAATATGACTTGAACTCGGCCAATATGACTTGAACTCGGCTAATACAGCCCTGTGGGGTATTTGATTCGTCTGCTGATATTACCCGGCCGTGAAGGTCGTATTCGGGTAATAACTTGCACAGTCAATTAATAACAATATTTATCATATAATTAGTAGTGAGATATTGAGTTATACAGCTCTGATATAAGTGATATCACGACTTTTACCGATAACATTTATATCATCACTGCCAGTGTCGGAACTATTTTCATTGAAATTGGAAATATCTTCTCATGATTGAATCTTTAATTTGTGAAAACTGATTGCTAAAATTTGTAATCAAGTCTCCTTTTATATATTATCGAACACTTCTTAGCATTGTAAATTGGGTGTTAAACCCTTTTACACAACCAAACATTTTTTTCGCTTTGGCCTTTCTGTGTAGGCTATCAGTATACTATTAGTATTACTTAGGCCTGGGCCAGCAAGATTTGCTAAATGTTAACACATGTTGCAAGTCTACCCCACTTTATAGGGCCTAATGTAAAACAATGTGGTACACCTGGAACATTGAAATTGATTATTTTCAAGAATATAGAAAATGTATCGAGAACAGACGCAAATCATTGCAACCGAAGACTGTGGGATGTGGTCTGATCGAGTGCCGGCTGCCCTCTGATAGACTGCAGGTCATTTTGAATATGGCGACCAAATAGGTAGCCGTGAAGCGTACAAATCCCAAATCCCCTTGAGGGCCCCACAAAAATGTCCCCGTGACAATGTAAGGGATTGAAACACTCGCTTTGTTAACTTCAGCGTCCATCAGTTATATAATTGAAGTATTTGAAGATTCCTGATATGTACCGAAACTGCGTCTGTCTACAACATGTGGTTTACCGGGCTAAATAAAATATATTAACAAATATCTTTCTAAATGATATTAGCATTTAATAAATTTATAATAATTTTTATTTTCTGTTTTCGTCGGTAGTAAAACATTTTGATATTTACTTTCGACGCCATTTTTATTCAGCCCAAAAATACGGTGATTTGCCGTATAAAAAGTGCAGACTGCCCGAGGCGTGTCAAAGTCGACCGGTAGCGGGCGAAGATAGCCGAAGGGAGTTCCGACTGTGCCGGCTGATCGGCACGCTCGCGCTGGGCGAAAATGACAGTGTGAAAGAAGCGACTCGATTGATTCTGGTAGCGAGAAATTAAAGATCTAATTTACCCTACCACTTTTCTACACACATAATCTAGAAAATCTCCATTTTAAAATAACAAGACTTTAAATTAAAACTGAAGTATAGGAAATGTTCAACTTCACCGTCGATGACAGCGAACCTTTATGTTTGTTGTCGCACGTGCACCGTGTGTCCTTCTGCGCAGGCAAACGCAGGTTTTTCTCTAGCATTGCAAGCATTACCATATACCGCAGGCGTAGAGCGACTTAGTATATAGGCAATGTAACCGCGACCGCCATCTTGTTTTTTCGAGTGACTTCCGGTGGGATCTGTCAGTGCGATCGCCGATGTCAGGGTCCGGTCAGTTTCAGGTAATTTTCTTTATATTCGGCTTTTAGCTGGGGCGATTGCATGTAATTATTTTTTTCCTCAGTGATTACTGAGTCTTTCTACATCCTCATTTAAGCCTGACATTTTCTGAATTTCTTTCACGCTAGGGAATTCCCTTTTACAACTAATTACGATGAAAGGTATTTCCCCACTTTGACATTAAAAAAACATATGATCCAAATTCCGCGTTTTGTTGAAATTTGGTAGGAATCTAGCCAATCATATGTAAAAACAGTGTGCAAAGTTTGACATTAATGCGCCAAGTAGAACTCTTAAAATATATGCTTAGTTGACAGCTCCTCCAAATACATACTGAATCCCATTGACAACTATTCATAAATCATAGTTTACTGAGGTTTCCCACCACAAGCTATCACCACAACTTTCACCGATTACCCCTTAGCATGTACGTAGTGGATTTTTTAGTCCGAATGGGGCTTTTCTTATTGGATTCATGTTAATCGCTGTCATAAGTGGGATGGTTGCCAGTAACCAACAGAAGGTTAGGTTAAATCAGGACATTTAATTCACAAGTAAAAGTGTTTGTACAGAAAGGTTAGCTTATCGATTATTAAAGCTGGTCTAAACCAATTATCCAATGGATTGCATTGACGGTGTTGATAAAATTGAATAAAAAGTCATAAATACAAATTTTCTATCATTATTTAGATAAAAATTTAACTCCTGTTTATACTTTTAAATGGAATTACACTTTTCCTCCAAACAATTTCTTATATTTAAAATTTATTGATTTTCTTTGAAAGAAAATCTGCGATATATACTGATTTTCTTAACGTTAACATATAAATTTGTTTTAAAGCTGGTCTAAACCAATTATCTAATGTATTGCAATGAGGCCGTTGATAAAATTGAATAAAAGGTCATAAATACAATGTTTCTAGTATTATTTAGTTAACAGTTTAACTCCTGCTTATACTTTTAACATAAATTACACTTTTCTTACAAACAATGTCTTCTGATATTTAAACTTTATTGATGGAAATGGAAATCTGTGGTATTCTTAAGCATTAAAGGATAAATGTGCAATTATTTTTCAGAAATAGGATAACCTCTACTAGAGTTTCAATTTACAAAATTTGGGGACTGGGGATGATATTCACCACATCGAAGTGTTTGTTAAATATTTCTACAAGAATGGCATGGTATTACCAGAGATCTACAAGAATAGAGTGGTGTGACCAAATCAATGAGATTGTTTATCATTTTAAGTGTTTTATGATAAATATTTGGAGACAAAATATGGACATTTGAAATGTTCTGAAAAATTAAAAAAGACATCAAGCTTCAATCATCATCAGGGAAATTACTGAATTATGAAATATTTCTACAAGAATGGCATGGTGTTACCAAAGATCTACAAGAATATGATTGTGTGCCCATAATCAATGAGATTGTTTATCATTTTAAGTGTTTTATGATAAATATTTGGAGAGAAAATATTGACATTTGAATTATGCTGAAAACTTAAAAAACATAAGCTGCAATCATCATCAGGGAAATTACTGAATTAGTAAACGAGAACACAGGAAAATTTGAATCTCTTAAATGATACTTTTTAAACCCCCCCCCCCCCCCCCCGCACTTGCAAATAACAGGCCTGACCCACACACACCTGCCAATGATACATCATAAACAATCAAATTCTAATAAAGATGTGTGAGTGAATTTTGATCATTATGCATTCCAATGGAAGGATATGGATGAGTGAGTGAGAGAAGATTTAACATCGGTTTAAACTAAAAAAATTGAAATATTTAAAATCTCATAATTACAGTCATCTTTTAGACACAAAGAAAATAGAAAAAAAAACAGTTTATTTTTTAATTTTGTAGTGCACTGTATATGTTACATAAGTAGCCAGTACTATATTTACATTTCGTTTATTGTTTTAAATAAAACATTTTCTCCTTTTTTGTACATTCATCTGTGTACAGAAATACAAATATTTTGATCTTTTAAACTTGTGTTTTATATATTTAACTTTGCGTTGTCCTCCAACTAAGACTACTTCTGACTTGCTCATGTTTAACCAGTCTATTATATTTCAAAATTTAAGCCCAGTAACAGTTTTGGCCCTCTGTTATCCATCATTAGTGTTGGCGACCTGAAAAAAAATATGAAAAATATATAAAATATATATATAAACCAAGCTTTATAACTGGACCTGTTTAAATTTGTCACAGGATAGTCATATGCAGACTATTATAGAAGAAAATAGACCTGAGTAATTTTTCCAATTATGTAGTTTATTTTATATAGATATATTTTTTATGACCACTAAAACACATGCTACCGTTACAGGCCAATCTTCTGGTAGAATTCCAAATGCCCTTGCCATATCATAAGTTTGGGGGAAAATATTAACCCATGACTGATTGATTGTTTTGTCTTTTACACCACATAAAAGGATTACTTAATTTGCCCAGTGGCACAAATTGCTGGAGAGATAGAAACGCTCAACCTTCTGTTAGTTCCCTTCAACCATCCCACTTATGACAGCTATTAACATGAATCCAATATTAAAAATCCCATTCCCATTAATATTTTTGTAAATTTCCATTTCGAACATGCAAAGGGTTAATCAGAGAAAGTTGTGGCGATAGCTGGTAAAAAAAGAAAATTAAACCCCCAGTAAACTATGATTTATGAATAGTTGTCAATGGGATTCAGTATGTATTTGGAGGAGCTGTCAACTAAGCATATATTTTAAGAGTTCTACTTGGCGCATTAATGTCAAACTTTGCACACTATTTTTACATATGATTGGCTAGATTCCTACCAAATTTCAACAAAACGCGGAATTTGGATCTTATGTTTTTTTAATGTCAAAGTTGGGAAATACCTTTCAGCGTAATTAGTTGTAAAAGGGAATTCCCTAGCGTGAAAGAAATTCAGAGAATGTCAGGCTTAAATGAGGATTTAGAAAGACTCAGTAATCACTGAGGAAAATAATAATTACATGCAATCGCCCCAGCTAAAAGCCGAATATAAAGAAAATTACCTGAAACTGACCGGACCCAGACATCGACGATCGCACTGACAGATCCTACCGGAAGTCACTCGAAAAAACAAGATGGCGGTCGCGGTTACATTGCCTTTATACTAAGTCGCTCTACGCCTGCGGTATATGGTAATGCTTGCAATGCTAGTTTTTCTCACGAAATAAGTATTTTGTTTTGAGTGTAACTTAATTCATTAATTACATGTATGAATTGCAAGGCCTATGTGTGTTGGGTTCAAATTTAGGTCATTTTCTAGGTCAGGTAACGACCGCGAATCATTCAGTTTGTCGCAGAAAATACACGAACATCTCACTAATAATTATATAATAAATAGAATATTTGATGTATTATCGGTAAATATCATTTACATTTCATCTCGTGGATTACAAAATCTTGTATTTTCACTCTTGGCTTCGCCAATCGTGAAAATACATATTTTTAAATCCACTCGCTGAAATATAAATGGTATTTACCGATAAACAACAAATATCCTCAATTTATTAATCGAGTGTTTTCGTATTGCCTTGGTATTGGACTGAGGCTGGCCGTGGAAGTTATTTCCATTCGTTTGTTGAATACCTTGAACAAATTGAGGTCCGACCCAGTTCAATCTGATTAAAGTCGAGATCTATGTTCGTTACATAGATCTGAGAGTTTCCGCAGCTTTCTTCTTGTGTTCACGTTGTGAATCGAGAGCAAGCGAGACAATAGACGGGCCAATCACCGCAGTGCTTAGTGGAAGGAAATGTCATTTGAAGAAAATATGGTTGCCCTGACACCGTCGAAGATCGGTTCAAGTCGTGATAAATTTGTACATGATCAGTTATAAACCAGTGAAGCTAAAATTCTTCTTACTTTCTCGTCAATTATTAATTCTGTCATATTTAAATAAAACTTTTCACGAACTCTTTACACTGGAAGTGTGGCAGCAAACATGCGCAACTCAAATGTTGTCAGAATTTTTCGACCAGGGCCCTGTCTTACGAATCTGCCGTAAACTTGCGCATAGGCCTACAACATGGACCAGTTGCGACTAGGGCGTAAGTTCCTATAGTTTTAACACTGATTTACGTCCGACGTAACTAACGCCAGCTTTGTAAGACAGGGCCCTGAACGCTGATTGACCGACGGATCCCGTCGCAGTCGACAGCGTGAACGCACGAGGAAAGCCGGTGTAACTCTCAGATGTAACGAACATAGATCTCGACTGAAGTCCGATTGGACATAGTTTTACTCTCTGTGGTTTTGTTTTCTTTTTGTTCCTGGAGTAGATAAGTTTCTTTCCCTGTCCTAAAACAGCAATCGGCTTCACTAACCGTAGTGAAGTTCTTCCTGTCCATAAAGCCCGGTATACACTGAGAGTTTTGCTGCGACCCGACCCGACCCGACTGGAAAATCGCGTCGCGTCGCAGAGAAAAAGTGTAGTGTATACCAGTCCACGACGCAAATCGGTGTCAGTCGGCTTCAGTTGCGTCGGGTCGGAAGTGATCTGGACGTGCCAGATATTTTGTTAAGAATCGGGTTGAGTCGGGTCTGGTCAGACAGTGTATCCACTCTTGCGACGATCGTCATAGAGAGTCTGAATCCGTAGGCCAATCAGAAACTTTACTACAGTCGCGTGACGTCAAACCAGCGTCTTTTTGTACCTTTTTCTGCTAGAGAGTTCCGAACGTCATGTCTCCCAATGACTTCAGTTGTGTTCAGTGTATACCGGTCTACGACGCGACGCAACTCGAGTCGGGTACAGTCGCGTCGCAGCAAAACTCTCAGTGTATACCGGGCTTAAGACCTTGTACAACGCGCTCTTGTGAATACATTTTGATAGCAACATCTGTCGTCTACCTTTGACAAACTCTGGGATGTCAAATGTTAATCGCGTCTTTAAGTGGCACTCCGTGAACTTAGCCAATATAACAATAACCTACGGGCCCTTGGGCTGCTAATGGCAATGGCGGGCTGCTAATCAGTGATGTCGGGCCGATAACAAAGTGTAATGCCCACTCAAAATCATGTTATTACTATTATTACCACTTATTCTAACCCATGCGGGATTTCCCTACATGTTGTGAGATAGGACAAAGCTGGCGTATAAACTAGCATATACGCAGATAACGTTTTCGTTGTGATGTCAAACGCCCTGACACTGAACGACGTCATCACCTAAACGCGAGTGGGGATGTCAGACTGTTGTGTGTGGCAGGCATTTGGCCTTTTAAAGTAACTCATAAACGCAGGATGATGCTAATAAGCGATGGCAAGACTTGAAAGGGAACTTACATAAGCTAAAAGTATAAATATAGCTTTAAAAAGTTATCAGGTCTGTTAGTGCACTAAAAAAAGGCAACACATAAAATAGTTGTTTGAAGCTAGCACCTCTATCATTTTTTAGATATAGATTCGTCCATGCCATGGTTGTTGTCATAGGTCAAGCGTCAGGGCGGCGGGCCGATAATGAAACTCGCTTTCATTAGCGGCCCGCCGCCCGCAAAAGTGTGCGTTATAGGGTTTTACCGTGTTTACAAATGAACGCTATCCTACTAGTAATGCACGGACAAGTGGTAATAATATAGATTTAACTCGGCCAATATGACTTGAACTCGGGCTATAATGGCATATTCGAGTCATATTGGCCGAGTTCACGGAGTGCGGTTGAAAGACTCAAGTAACATGTGACGTCCCAGATTTAGGCAGAAGCAGATGATAGATGTTATCAAAATGTCTACACGAGAGCGCGTTGTACAATGTCTTATTGACAGGACATTATAAGTGGAAGAAAAAATTACTCTAAGTGAATCCGATTGCCGTTTTATATCAGCTTTGTCCTATCACACGATATGTTAGAAAATCAAGCATGTGTTAGAATAGCTTTTAATTGGAACAGAAAACCATTTTTTTGGAAGCTTCGAAACTGATGCTACTTTAAAATATGTGGATTGAACATTCATTATTTAATGTGCCAATGTTATGTCAACTTAAGCTTTTTTATTGACAGATCCAGATTGTCCACCCCAGACTGGTACTTTATTGGGCAAATGGAATAAATATTGTTACTATTTACGGAATTACGAACAGGACTGTGGTCAAGAAAATCAAATCGCCATCTTAGACTACGACACACAAGATTTCCTCGCTTCTCGGTTGAATGCCGTTGGATTTAAAGACAGATGCATAACTCTTCAAATAGAAACAACGGGAAAATGGTATTGGGTTACAGGTACCAAACTTAGATAATATAACCCATTCCTCCGAATCCAACTTTTATGAAGCTGATATGAAATGGCTGAGTTAACTAACAATTATGTATTTAATGATGAATCCATGTGGATATTCAGATGTTTAATAATATTTGTATCATGGTTGCGGCGTTTTTCTTTTGATGAGCAGTCTTCGACAAATCCGATACCTAGTAGTCAGAGAGTGGGCGGGGCTTAAGCGTTGAATAACTTCCCGCTTTTGGGAGTTGTTGTATGGCTCTCTTGACTGGGTATCAGAGAGTAAAGACGTGCTAGTTCATTGACAACGTCAATCACTAATACCATGATACAAGCACGTTATTGAATGGCTCCCTCAAGTATTGAAGAAATTCTAAGAGGTGTGGCCTCGTGCGTTCGCACTCGGCCACACCTCTCAGAATATCTTCCATGCCCTCGGGAAGCCATTCAATAACTCTAACAAACCCTTTAACTTGCATCGTAGTCAACAGCATGAATCCCGAGCTCGGTGTGAAAATCTGCCAAGCACGCTGAAGCTTTGGGGATTTACGTACGTGAAATATCCTCTGATAGACTGCTGGTCGGTTTAAATCTGGCGACCAAATAAGTAGACGTGAAAGGCACATATTCCATATTGCGCGCTTTTTATAGTTTTACTTTGAGTTGATGACGACGGCTGGTATGTGTTTGTTGAATTACGATCTCTAGTATTTATGGGATAAATAGGATCTCCTCCGCATTACCCTGATATATCATATACAATAAAACCGGAGGCTTAGAAAAAAATAAAAATATTACTGTCGTTTAATTAATCTTCTACCACAAGGTCCCTCGGTTGAAATCCTCTATGTATTGTAAATAGTTTACTTACGTTTTTGCCATTTCGATTTCCCGGAAGTTCCTGCAAATTTGAATTGTTACTGCATTAATTCCTTAAATTTTCTAGCAAATTTGAATTTTGCTATTTCGATATCCCATTAGTACCTGAAAATTTGAATTCTTACTGTTTCGATTCCCCAGAAGTTTCTGCGAATTTGAATTGTTGCCCTTTCGATTTCTCACAAGTTCCAGCAAATGTAAATTTGACAAGCTAAAATATTGACATAGGAATAAGGGAAATAACCTGTGTAAACTGAAATAATGTTTAAAATGTAATCAAAATTTAAATAACCAGCACAATGGTTAATTCATTATATTCATAAGTTAGTTCAAAACAATATTTTATGGCATATTCTTCAGACTAGTAGTGCTAAAAAATTTGCCCGTTTAAGACAAGCACATTTCGTTTTGCTTGTAGGTGACCCTGTTGCTTTTACATTTTGGAAGATGTTTGGAATTGAACACTTCGCTGACTATATTTTCGAGAAATTAGTTCCATGGTCTTACAATTGTCCAGCTATGTGCCCTTCGGATTGGGCATGGTATAATAAAACTTGCCAGTTTTTTTTACCATTCTGGCAAAGGTTTAATCGCATCTGTAAATTCGGTAAGTATGCCTGATGGATATACCAAATCAAAAAGATGTACATTTATTAGCATGATCGATATAGCAAAATTGACTTTTATACCAGATTTTGTTCCACTCGGGAGGGGAGGAGTTCATCGAAACGGTTATTTCTAGCAATACGTAGTATAAGCCTTTGCCTATAATTAGATTCGAAACATAAAAATGAATCATTTTGCAGCAGACCAATTACAGAAAATACAGCACAAAAGTCGTGAAAAGGAATAATATCTAGTCGTCTTTACGTTTTCCGAATTAATTCCTACAACCCACCTAGTATCATAAGATCTGGATAGCTTAAAAAAGACAAAGACTAAACAATATATTTCGACTAAAACGCCGAAGGCTCAACGCCAGCTTATGGCCCAGTCACAATGTCGGCGTCCTGTCGGGGATTAGTTTTGGCCGGGGGTCGTCGTAGAAAATAATGAATCCTTGAACAATCTTATCAATAATCCTGATAAAAGTGGAGCAGTCACATTGTCTGAGTCTTTTTCGAGGATTTTGACCCGGTTTTGTCGAAAAATCGGGGATTAGCCTCCGATCGCCTCCGATTGCATCAGAGGCGATCGGAGACGATATCTGCGAGGGTCTTTTCTTTTAATTTTTCCCCCACCCTGGAAAAGGAGGGCGATTTACTACGATTCCACCGTACGATTCGTCGGAGACGATCACAGAAAGCGTACGAATCGTCGCAGGGCGCCTCCGATTCAGTTGGTGGGCTCCAGAGACTACTCGCAGACATTTAATCTCAACCTGAATTTCCAATCCCACACAGAATCTTGCGACTAGTTCAGCTTATTCGGAGGAGGCCTCCGATTAATTGGAGGGCATCGTAGGTCATTGGAGATTGTGTCTGGGATGGCCAAAATGGGTGAAAAATCTTGCGAGCTATCTTAAAATTTTAAGTTCAAAGTTGGGGACCGCGATGGCTATGGCGATGCCTAAAAAATCTGCGACAAGCCGCAGGCGTCCGGAGAGCGCCTCCGACGGGTGCAAAATCGAGAGATCTGTCTCAAGATTTTGTTAAAATTTCCCGGGTTTTACCCATCGCCGACGCATCGCAACTGATTTGTGACTGGCCCATTAAATGCAACGGTTAAAACACCCGACCAAATACAATCTCAAATGCGTCTTGTTCAAATCTATTTATCCGTTTGGTAACTCTGAGAGAGTATCAATCTTTACAGATTAAATTCTTTTCAATTTCCCTTGTCCCGCTAATTTAAACACATGTAGACCAATGTGATCGTTTTCGCTAGCATGTTCCTTCAAATTTGGCGCATCTCCTTCTGTATCACCAAAACAATAGACGTCCGAATTCCAGTGCTCATGTTGTTGTGTTAAATAAGTTTTAATCATCTTTAAACCATTCTACTGACCAGAGTGAACTACCGAATGAACGTTCAGATAAGTTATCGCTACCTCTTTAGACGGTGTAACGAATTCCAGTTAGTACTGTTTCAACAGCATGCAGTAGGTTCCAGGCGTGTTACACAGCCCGATGGGCATTGTCTTAAATTGATTCTGTCCGTGTAACGTATTATTCCGCTCATAATGATCATCATTTACCAGTACAAGAATTCTACCGACGAACCTTGGGATCGTTTTACAAAGCAGTCGCATCGCAAACGAAACCTAGTTGTCAATGGATACCATATTGAAAAGATACGACGTCATGGCAACTGCGATTGAGCGCACTGTGCGTCGGTTTCGTGAAACGGCCCCCTGATCTACGGAATTCAGCAAATAACTATTTGTGTCTGGCCACTAATCGTTAACCAAGAAAGAATCACATTTTTTCGTCTAAATTAGACTAACTGACGCGGTTGTCAATTGGTTAAATATATAGTTATTCTCTGTCACCGTATCTAAAATCTAGTAATATATCTTATGTATCTGTAAAGGAGATCTACGCAGCGGAATTACAATGCCGGTATTTCACTTTTTCCAATCTTAATCCGGAACGTTCAATTCGGTAGATATCCTTGTCACTCACAAAACAAGAGTCTACATACTTTATGCGTGTAATGACCTCTGTGGAATTTTCCTTTGTTCCTATAAATGTCTACAGATCCTTCTCGAAGGATATTGCTTGCTCACATAGCACAACTGCAATTTTGACCTATTTATCAGCTGTGTTGTTACTGAAGTGAAGGAATGCTATGCAAATGTATGTATGTTAGTCAGATTGTTGTTTGTATGTTTGCTGTCAGTTTCCAACCATCTGCGATGTTAATTGGAATGCTATGCTATTTGGATGCGATATGGAATGTTACTATTCGGCGTGCTAACTTGTCAGTTCAATCTGAGAAGAGTTTACCAGTGTGTTTACAAGTTTTTGTTTTATGGATTACCATTTATATTTTGTGATCATCGGATCTATACTGCTATACCAGTGAATTTTGTGAGCTTTCTAATTACAGTTTTCTATCTCGGAACTGTCAGTTATTAGTTTTTTAAGTTAGTTATTTTGATACATATGGTATATATTGGCTGTTTGTATAATACATCAAATCTGCTGGCGTTCTTGTTTCATTTTATCTCGTAAAATGATTTTTATTCTAAAAATAAACACATTATCAGATGCTTAACCAGTGAGAGAGGGGCATAGGAATTTTTATATATCCTTTTTATATTTAGTTTATTCTCAATTTATGTTATACAGTTTAACAAAGAGGAATTCACTTAGTTGGCGGAAGTTTTCTTGTCTATGAGATAAGGCCAACTGAGACCACTTTTTTAATTAACATAAGTCAGTAAGCACATTTTAAAATCTGGCAATACACTTATTTTACCCAAGATTTCCAAGAAAGCTAAATGAAAATAAAGCCACTAGACCGAGACTGTAAAGCGATAACCAGATTCGATAACGAGGCAAAATAGGTCCACTTTTTTTTTTCAACACGACATAAGTGTACAGGTTATTGTTAACGGTCGTTGCGTTGAATGGTCTAATTTTCCCAAATAAGGTTATGTAGAAATGCAACTTGCCCAAAAGTATGTGTCGTATCTTTTTGCAGATCTATCAAAAGTAGAAGAAAACGTTGCAAACAATGGTATGTAAATTTAACTCAAAACAACAAATAATCTGACAGAACAGAAAAAAATGTTTCCACAGAAAGCAATGTATTAGTTAAGATAGAAAAAAATCTCACAGATTCTCATTTTTTCCTAATATTCAACTATTAACTATTATTGTTTTCTTAAAAGAACCTTCAAACGTTCCTTCGCCTCATTACTTAGACAATGTCTGGACTTTCTAAATATTTGCAATAAAACTGTTTAAATTATCTTTGAATCATGTGTTATTTGTCTAGTAGTGGATCACTTTTCCGAACCAAAGGATCAGCCGCCTCTACAGCTTGTCCAAAGATTGGGTAAACTTTTCATAATTTTGTTTACGATTGTATACTTTGTGTAAATTTTAGACTTTAAATCTTTCGAAATGTCTCAGTTTAAATAAAACCAATTGATTCTACGGTGGATGTTCAACTCACAAACACTTTCACCAGTAGTCCCAAGTTCGAGTATCATTCAGCTCTCAGAAAATCTAATAAAAAAACATCAACATTTTGGGTTGCTGGCAACACAATTTATGATAAACGATTGCCAGTTCGAAATGAAGGTCGGTCACAAAATCTGGTTTTGCCAAATAGAATATCTCCGAATGGCACAAGTTTAAAAGCAATATGATCTTCTTCCAACAGACTTTTAAATACAATGATACAGCCTTAACGCCTTCCTTTCTTTCTATTACAGTCGTTAAGTTAACACAACAAGGGAAATATGTTTTATCGGAGGAAATGTTTAAGAAAATGGCGTACTCACCATCAACGTGTTCTCGGTACTGCCAAGAAACTTCAGCATGTGTCATGATTAATTTTAACCAAGCCAAGCAATCTTGTCGTGGATTTTCCAGAAAAAGTATTTTACAGACAACTAAAGACAGTTCCGACTGGGCAATTTGGGAATTCGTTTAATTCTCATCTGAATATTGGAACAGCAAAACATTTTACAAAAGGTTAAAGTTTACAAAAGTTCCATCTGAGCGTCATCGGTTATAATTACTCATCAGTCGTGGAACAACGATTTTAAAGTTTGGGAAGAAGGTATTCACCATTAGCGCTTGAGGATTTTTATACTCTGTGTACATTATACCCTCCCCCCCCCCCCTTCTCCCCCAATTGGCAGGTGTGTTGTGGAGTACAAAATATTCAATATCAATTGTAATTTGTTTCGCTTTTTCACAACCAAACAGGCTTAAGTCAATCTGCTACCTACGCCCAGGACGTTCACCAAGAATCCTTGGTGAACGGCGTTCAGAGGGCTATACTGGAAATACAATCTATTAGACGACTCTTCGATTCCCTTTTGTATTTTCACTAATTTCTGTTAATGAACCTCGGCAATCTGTTGAAAGGGTAACTGCCGCCAATACCGATGTAATGCGGCTTCCAATTCCTGCAGATTTTGTACAGGGGGCTCTAGGGCTTGAATGTTTCTGCCCATCCTATCCCAAATGTGGATTCAAATCCGCACAGTTCCCCCTTCCATAGATCCGACGTCTCACAGAAGGGGTGAGACGCAGGTTGGAAGCTAATGAAGGGTATACGCGCTATTGACCTTCTGCTCTAGGGATGTGTTCTACACGCTCAAACATTTTTACTTCAATATGTTCGCCCTGTGAAGTCAGATGGACATACTTACAAGCATCTTTTTATTTTGTTAAAATACACTTGATTTGGCTAACGATATCCAGAATAAATTGTATAGCTTATTGCCCTTACTTACCTCTATGATTCCAAACGTTTCTGAAACATCAGTTTGCCTACAATCTCCCTACACCGAGAAGGGTTCACTAGTCCGAAGGTCCACTAGTCCGAAGGTTCACTAGTCCGAAAAACGGGTTCACTAGTAAGAAGGTTCACTAGTCCGAAGGTCCACTAGTCAGAAGGTTCACTAGTCCAAACGAGAGGGTTCACTGGTTCGAAGGTTCACTAGTCCGAAGGTCCACTAGTCCGAAGGTTCACTAGTCCGAAGAAGTACCGATCATCCTCCAAACGATAATATAGCCCATAGGGCATAGGCCCTACCCAGACCCAAGGATAGTTTCCTCAGCATCATTTTCCCACGAAACAGTATAGTCTTTGCTGGCTGATGAAGAGAAAGACAATGAATTTCCTGAGGAACTCTACAGGGCTATACGCATGACATGACATGTTCAATTTAAATCCGTTTATTTATAAGATAATTTGAGAAGTTGGGAAAACATTATTAAAAAGATGACATTATACCTATATCGACTTTGTAAACGTTCATATATATATATATTTATCATCACTAAAACACACGGGCACAGGGAAAATCTTCTTGTCTAAAATAACCATGGAGACAAGTTTCTAATTGTGTTAAAAAGAGGTATATCATTTTGACTTTTATACCCCATAAATTGAACAAACCGTGAAGAGTACTTTTTATTTTTAATATCTGTTCAAGTATACCTACCGCTACTCAGATTTTTTTAATTGCTTCAATAAAATGGTCTTATTTGAGATATAGCGCATTATGTCTGGGATGTTCGGACTAGTGAACCTTCGGACTGGTGAACCTTCGGACTAGTGAACCTTCGGACCAGTGAAGCTTCGGACCAGTGGACCTTCGGACTAGTGAACCTTCGGACCGGTGAACCTTCGGACTAGTGGACCTTCTGACTAGTGGACCTTCGGACTAGTGAACCTTCGGACTAGTGAGCAGTTCCCCCTACACCAATGATTTTATCGGTCGGTGCAGACTTTCCAGGGAAGGGGGGGGGGCTTAACTTTTTTCTTTGTGTTTTGAAATCCAAATGAATCCGATCCTGGACATCTCCAATGTACATGAATCTGCCATGTAGTGACTGCAACCCTTCGGCAGAAAGGGACAATTTTTAGAGCGAACAGCTGTAAAGTCATCTCCAGGCTCCAGGCATACCTCCTGATTGCATGGTCTATTGGTTGGACATGACGGAGATTGTCATACAATTAGACCGCAGTTTGAGAAGGTTACGATTTGGCGGCTGAAGCCAACATAATCAGGGATACGTGACTCCAAAAGTGGTTTACTTGTCTAATACAAAGCCCGAACGTACAGAGATTGTGTAAAATTTACATTCAGCATCTCCATGACGATAAAACGTCGCACAAATCTTAGACGTTTTAGCTTATGAGTTAGATCTCAACTTTCTTTTAACTCCATTCCACCAATGGGTCGCGGGTTCGAATCCCACTCAGTCCAAAAATTGAAAAAATTTTCTGACTGGGTTTTCACTCGAACGACCTATGTGGGATGGTTGCCAGTTACCAACGGAAGGTCGTGGGTTTCCTCCGGGCATAGAGCCCGGTTTCCTCCCACAATAAAACTGGCAACGCCGCCATATAAGTGAAATAATCTTGAGTGCGGCGTAAAACACCAATCAATCAATCAATCTTTTAACTCCATCTCACATCACAACATAGATATTTTTTAGTAATTTATTAAATTTTAAAACGCAATGTAAACTGTATTGATCAACACGCCTATTATTATAATTGAATATTATTGTACTAAAGCGCTCAAATGCTTAGTCATGTTTAATATGTTTAATATATGACTATGTTGGTTTCACCTTACACGAAGTTTATTACCTGAAGTAATGCTTTAAGTACTGTTGTCATCAACTAATAAAGGTAGTCCATGTATCGCACTGAACTGTGTTGTTTGTTCTGTTTGTTAACGTTTTGTCGAGAATGTTACATAAACATATACAATTTTCTTAATTTTCATATTTGAGTAGTTAACTTTACAAAATGTATCAATATACCTATTTATGTACACCACTTTTTACAATCTAAAGCCATCCTATCTGTTTTACATGATTTTGTCTATTTATCCTGTTGTTATTATCGTTATCATCTCTGTAACTGGACTGACGGGGGTCTGTTGAGTTTGAATGACTAAATGCAAGTGCAGACCTGCAGATCAAATCTGCCATCGTGTGTCTTCTAAGGGACAAGTGCACCATGTTACCTGGGATTGGATAATCCATATCCCGGTGATATGGCTGACATCTAGTGAGACAGACTTAAATCCTAACATATATATTAAAATATTATATGGTACAAACATTAAAACACAATACTTTCTGTAACATTTTTGGCACAATTGAAATAAACGAACTGAATGATTGAATGATGTGTCACGCTGCACTCAAGATTATTTCATTTATATAGCTGCCTTGCCACGTTTAGTGGTTGAGGAAACGGACTCATTGCCCAGAGGAAAGCCGTCGACCTTCAGCGAGTATCTGGCAACTCTTCCACATACGGCGATCAAATGAAAAATCCACTCAAATTTGTATTTAACACGAACTCAATGACTCGAAAGTGTGGAGTTTTTGTTGCAATTATGTCACGTGTTTCTAGTTTAACCACAGGCTTTCTTATTATTTAACGTTGGCGGAGGAAAGCATTACTCACCTTTTTGCTTTTTAGAAACAGTATCGATCTTTGGGAAGCTGGTATATTGTGCAAGGAAGGTGACTCGTCTCGAAGGGTTTTGAATAGCTATGTCAATACGTATTTTAAAAAAGTCGTTGACATTAAAAATAAAATTAGAATTTATTCAATATACATTTAGGCTACTCCTTGCATTGATGATATCTTTGTAGAAACGCAGGACCTGATATTGGCCGTCAAAAATACATTTTTGTTGAAGCTATATAAAATCTGACAGATCAAAGCCCTGCAGTCAACTTGCTTGATGCATGTTTCTATCTATATATTTATAGACATTAAAACACTCTGGCACAGGGAACATCTTCTTGACTAAAAACGTGTCAGCCTCTAGATTTGTCAAAATGGGGTATGTCACATAGACCCCTACATTTTTCTTGAAAACATTGTTATATATTGACAAAGTTGTGCCAGATCTTCAGTTTTAGCAAGAAGTCGATTAACCTGAACTTGAACAAAATATGTAATTTGGTTACTAGGCAGAAAACAGATAAGGGAGCTCAGGACCGACTTCTAAATCCCTCAAACTCTTTTTACAAGCAATGCCTGACCGTTGGCTAAGAGATCGAACAATTTTACTCTGAAGAAGTTTGTATTCTTTTTTTCCGTGCCATATTCATGCTGGCCTTATTGTACTTAAATCCAATACTTATCATGGTAATATATTATAGAATGAGTTAAAATAAAACCGAATGAATATTTGAGCAGGCGTCTGTGAATACCAAGAAACTAGTTCCCTAACTGTAACATGAACGTACACGGGGAAGATCTTGGCTTTTCAATCTTGGGACTTCAATGAACCTACGGTATCTAGAGTTATCTTTTCCTCATCCGTCTAACGAAGATGAAGCTGAAGTTTATACTGTATTGGATGTGTAGTCTGAAAGTATGCCAAATAGATGTCTCTGACAGATTATGTACATTAGAGCGTAAACAGGACAACATGCAAACATACTTAGAAACGTCCAACCTCGAACTTGAACAATTAAAAACCAAACAAACTGAAGACAGCAAAGTATGTAAAAATCTGAACCATGTTTGTAATGAAGTCCGTGAGGAAACCCAAAAGCTCCTGGAACGTGCTAATGAACAAGAACGGTACAGCAGATCATTCAACCTGAGGTTTGGAGGTATTGAAGAGTCTCTCAATGAAAATGCTATGGACAAAATTAAAACAATTATTAAAAATGACCTAAAACTCGAGAATGTAACAATTGAAAATGCACACAGAGTAGGTCAGAAACGTGATGACAATCGTAGGCATATTCTAGCCAAATTTTTATACAGACCGCAACGGAGAGACGTGTTAATAACTTCAAAAACCGCCTTAAAAGACACACCCTATTTTATTACTGAAGATCTGATACCTGAAGATCGTAGAAAAAAGACTTCCTTCCAAGACTATATGAAAAAATGTTACGATGAGGGAAAGAAAGTTCGTTTTTCTAAAGGAAAATTATTTGTCAATGGAAAACAGATTGAAGAAACTGTTATACTGAAGCACTAGTTAATAATAAAACAATGATAATCATATTAGCTTCTTAGCATTTTCATGTATCAAACCAATATACATGTGTTTGTTCGCTGTTTTTGTATGAGGTATACATGCATATTAATTAGCTACCTTCTTCGACCCCTCTCCTAATTCAGAAGCACACCGTTTACCATATATACTATATATAGAATCACATTTTTTTTGTTCAATTTATATATTGCTTAAATACATAGTGCTAGTAACCTAGCTAACCAGGTTTATAGTCCGCTGTTTGACAAAACTTTGACAAAACTTAATAGAATCATATCTTATTTTTTTATTTATTTTTTTAAATTTTCTCTATATCCTTTTTAAGCACCAACTTTTTTGCTCGTGCGTTCTAGTATTTCTTCTTGTCAGAAATAAACATATTTACATACTTCCTCGCTCACACGACCACACTTATCTGAGCCCAGGAACCCAGGGAGGTCAGCTATGGCAGCACTTCTTGGTGACCAGCTTATGTGTAAAGTTTTCTGTTTTTATTATTCTTTTGTTTTGTATATAGGCTTATTTTATGACTTCATGATCACAGACATAATTCAATTCATCTAGGTAAATTACAATTGCACTATTTCAATAGAACACAATCTTACTCATTGTTTAATAAACATAATATTTGAATACTTTATATTACCCTGTTATCCACGGGATGGTATTGAGAAAAACAATATTGTTTTACTATTTAGCAATCTACTTCATCCAAATGAGTCTTTTATGTGAATTGCCATTTTATAATTTTGAACTCTTGAATGATGACGAAATAGTTGATCACGAATATCTAATGCCCGGCTTTGAGAATATGTGCTTCAACCCACTCGATCTGAACCTTTCGGCTTTCGGAACTCAAATCTGAAAAGAAAAAGTGTATTTTATTAGGAGACTTTAATATCGACTTATTCAAAACACAGACACACAAACCGTCAAACGACTTTTTATTACTCTTGCGTTCATACTACTTTTTCCCAAAAATAACGTTCCCTCATAGATAACATTTTCACAAACTTTCATAGTGATGATTTGCTTTCTGGAATATCTTTTTCTGACATATCTGACCATTTTCCCATCTTCCATATCTGTAACACTTCTGTAATTCCACCAGTGAACCCCACACACGTTTCCTACAGGAAAATAAATGACTACCAGTGCAAACTATTTGCAGACCTTCTAACAGGCTTAGACTGGATAGACATAACGGACGAAGATGCTCGCGACTCAAATGACGCACTGGCCCTCTTTTTAAGAAAAACTGAACCTTTTTACGACAAATGTTTTCCCCTTCAAACCTCAACAGTACGCCATAAATTTCTTAAACCTTGGATGACATCTGCCCTGCTAAACACCATTCATGAAAAAAACAGACTATACAGACAACATATTAAAGACAAAAAACCGACTACGACGGCCAAGTACAAGCACTATAGAAACAAATTAAATCATACTTTAAGGGTTGTTAAAGAGAAGTATTTTGAGCAGAAATTTAATTCCTGTAATAATAATATTAAGGATACTTGGAAGACAATTAACACACTTACTGGTCGTAATAAAAGCTCTAAACTCCTAACCTCATTCCTGATCAATAACTCTGAAAATAGCTCCCCTACTGACATTGCAACTCATATAAATAATTATTTCTGCTCCGTCGCTTCCAACCTTGCATCCACAATTCCCACTTTCCCAAATGACTTCACTACTTACCTTCCTGACCCCTTTCACGTTGACTTAGAAATTCCTATGTGTACACCTGATAAACTTGAAACTATCATACTAAATTTAAAAAATGGCTCCTCTGGAGTTGACGGAATTCACATGTCCATTATAAAGTCCGTATCACATATAATATCACTTCCTTTGTGTCACATTCTAAACCTTTCAATACAAGAAGGGATTTTCCCAGATACCTTAAAAGTAGCAAAGGTAACACCAATTTATAAATCCGGCAATAACAATTTAATCGAAAATTACCGCCCAATATCTGTTCTCCCGTCCATTAGTAAAATTTTTGAAAAATATATCGCCTCACACCTCTCACATTTTCTAGAGTGAGTGAGTGAGTGATTGGGGTTTTACGTCCTGCTCAACAGTATTTCGGTTATATGAAGACGTTGTCTCCTTGTGGCAGGGCGGATTTCCACCGCTCTTTTAGGTGCTGTCTCACCGAGACGACTTGCCGAAGACAACCAGCAAGCCCCCTCACCCAGTCACAGTATACTGACACCGGGCCAACCAGTCGCTGCTCTAACTCCTATTGCTGAGCGCCAAGCGAAGCAGTAACAGCTACCACTGTTAAAGTCTTTGGTCTGACTCGACCCGGGCTTGAACCCGGATCTCCCAGGCCTGAAGCGGACGCTCTACCGACTGAGCTATCGGGGCTGGTCACATTTTGTAGAAGAGAATTCACTAATCAACCCTAACCAATTTGGCTTCCGCTCAAACCATTCAACTGCTTCTGCCATTCAGTTCTTTTATGACAGCCTTATCCGTGCTAAAGAATCAAAACAATTTAGCATATCAACATTTTTAGACTTATCAAAGGCCTTTGATACGGTCGATCATGCAATTTTATTACGTAAACTTGAATATTATGGACTTCGCGGTAAAACAAACTTATTATTTGCTAGCTATATTCCCACACGCTTTCAATGTGTATCATATAATAACACACGATCCACATTACTTCCAATTGAATATGGCATTCCTCAAGGGTCGATTTTAGGACCGATTTTATTTTTGTTATATATTAACGATATTATCGCATCTTCCAGTCTCCTAGAATTTATACTTTTTGCCGATGACACCAGTGTTACTATATCACACAAACAACCCGACATTGCTGTTGATATAATGAACTCAGAACTACCCAAACTTTATGACTGGCTAATAACAAATAAGTTATCCCTTAATATAAACAAGACCAAATTTATGTTCTTTTGTCCAAATAGATGGAGACATAATGCCAACTTCTCATTGTCAATAGCCGATCAAGAAATCAAACAAGTCACCGAATTTAAGTTTTTGGGAATATTTTTTAATAATGCTCTTAATTGGCAAACACATATTCAAAAACTCTAATCAAAACTTTCTAGAAATGTTGGTATGATCAACAACATCAAACACTGCTTAAATAGAAAGACTCTTTTTATTTTATACAGTTCCCTATTCTACTCTTACTTATCATACTGTAACATCGTCTGGGGTAATACTTTTAAATCCCATCTCCGTCCCCTGGTTGTTCTTCAAAAACGCATTATTCGGATTATAGCATCCAAACCTAAATTAGCCCATACGGCTCCTCTGTTTTTGGAATTCAAAATCTTATCAATTGAAAACCTTAACAAGTACCTTCTTATTCTTTTCGCCCATAAATTTTCTCACATGCCATTTACTTTACCACAACATTTCAGACACTATTTCACTCTACAATCAGAGGTCCATTCCTACCCAACACGATGCTCAAATATAAATTTTGCGACACCTGCTTATCAATCAAACCTTTCTTTATACTCAACCAAATTTAAATCTGTGAGGTATTGGAATTCGTTGCCCTTCAACTTAAAATTATGTTCGTCGATTTCTCATTTCAAGCATTTGATTAAATCCCATCTCGTGGAACATTCTCACTTTTACTGGTTTTATTCCCGCCATCTTTTCAAATTTAATGTATATATGTACATACAAGACTTGATGGTGAAATAAAGATTCAATTCAAATTCAAAAAAAGACAATCGCTGAAGGGGGCATAATTATTGATGAAGATGGGAATAATATTAAATGGCAATATCTTGTGCACCTTCAAAAAATACAGGACACCGAAGGGTTTCGCTTTGGTGATAAACGCAGGTTAACCCATATCTAATGTTGGCAACAAAATATGAATGTCAACCTCGCCACACAAGCTCTCAGTTCCAGTGTAGTAGATGACCTGGAATATTGCTCAGATACCTGCAACTGAGGCAAGTTCATGGATGCAAAGCAACACTGAAACTTACAGAGTTGTTTGACATCCTGAATTCCAGAAATCTATTTGCAGGAGGAAACAAATCAGCTCTGCGCAAAGCAAATCAATGCAACCTGTCTCTTAAAGATTCCCCAGGATAGTTGTTGCACACAAACAGACTGGATTCATTGGGTTTCTTGCTGCCATCTGAGACTGTTCTAAATCCTGTTAATCTTCTGGTGGGGCTTTTCATTCACCATGTCACCCCTTTTCCTATGACTGTATGTGTTTAACTAGACATAGAAATATAAACCTCTTCAGCAACAACATTACTATAGTACGTGTCCCGCTCAAACGTGTTTTGGCGCAGTACGAATGCATGCGCTTGAAAGGAGGGGTTATAATGTGAATGAGTTTAGTCAAAGAGAGTAGATTGACTGTACACGATTCGACTGTGGGGCGCCCCCTACAGAAAGGAGGTTTCAAGGGCGTGTCAGTTGAAATTCAACATGGCGCGGACGAAGTGACCAATCTACCAATCTACTCTCTTTAGCCGTATTCGACTGGTCGTTTTCGAGCAGCTCATTCTTCTCAGACTACACAATTTCTATTGGACTGGTCGCTTGATTTGCACTAACTCCTCTCGCGTGCACGCTCGAAGTGCTCGCTGATTTTGTAAGAGCAGAAAGAGGGGAGCTGGTCACGTGGTAAAATAATAGTACTTTCTTGACTCCAATTATATAATTCTTGGTCTGTTTTGACTATTTTTTAGGCATTTCTGAATTACAAAACTAAAATTACATAAAATTAAACCTTGAAACCCTAAATCTGAACGAATTAATGTTATTTATGTTTTAATGCAAATGGAACAATCATGCTTCGGAAGCCGAATTTAACCAAATCAATGTGTTTCGGTCTGAAAAAATATTTGCAGTTTTCCTAGATTATTGACAGAAATATTTAATTTTGAAATGCAAATATTTACTTTCACAAGTCCGTGTTCGCCTCCACGCTTACCAGTTGATCGTCACTTGATGAATATACTATGTTGCTAGGTGAGCGATTTATGTTGTCAAGCAAATGACCCAAACGTTCCTCAATTTACTCAAATTGGTTCGACTGGTACTTCCCCAAGCAGTAAGTTTGAGCTGCTGTGCAGGTGGGCGGAGCTTAAATTTACTCCTCTGAAAACGACCAGTCGAATACGCCTTTTGGTTTAGTCTGAGGAAAGTAGGTCATCGGTATTATGTTTGTTTGGAGAGAAATTTGAGGAAAGCAGACTACCAACAAAATGAGTGAATTGATTGCTCTTCGTGGCAATGATATGGTTTTGGCTGTTCGACGTAATAAAACAGTTATGACGTTTGTTAGAGGGTACATACGAAGTATTTACATGGTTGGTTTGGTCTGAACGCTCTCGTCTAACGGCTCTACTGTAATGACCAAACTAATCAAGTAAATACTTCGTTTGCACCCTCTAGCTAACGTCATAACATGTTTGCATGGCTATATGACAGGTTCACCGCGGATGAAAATTATGTATATAGCCTCATAAAAAACATTGCCAAGTGCTAGTGCAAGGTACGTCTGCACAACCTGGGGAGAGAAACAACACAGAAGATGACCCACCTCAAAATTATGAAGAAAAAGCAAAACATTCAGCAAACTTGTGTAGCTTAGACACCAGTTATCAGATTGATTGATTGTTTGGTGGTTTACGCCGCGCTCAAGATTATTTCACTTATATGGCGGCGTTGCCAATTTTATTGTGGGAGGAAATCGGGTTCTATGCCAGGAGGAAACCCACGACCTTCCGTTGGCAACCATCCCACATAGGTCGTTCGAGTGAAAACCCAGTGAGAAAATTTTCCATTTTTTTTGGACTGAGTGGGATTCGAACCCGCGACCCATTGGTGGAAGGCTGTTTGGACTGAGCGTTCAACGCTCTACCTACTGAGGCACGGAGGCCCACAGTAATCAGTAGAAAGGTATTTTATCAATACCAATCTTTGATTGTGCCAAGGGGATTCTGAGAGCCTATAATGTAGTTTTCTGGTGAAACTTGAAATTGCTGTCTGCACCATTTTTACTAAAGAGAAAAGCCTTAGTCTTATATTGGCATCTGGCAGCCATACCAATTAAGAGACTGATTAAGATCATATTGAGAGAATTGACATGGCTTATAAGTGTGATTTAGCCAGAGGCCATATCTGTGTTTTGACCATACTGGGGCTTTTAAACTAAACACAAATCATATGTCCGGATATGAAATATTAGTGTCTCAGCTTGCAATTGCAGAACTGGTTAAACACACAAGAGTTCTATGTCCATACAATATTCTTAGACAAAAACCCTATGTAGGAGAGCCCAATTTCATTGGCTTAGAGTTCACAAGGAAGTGTGAGGGTACAAATGAAAGAACATATTTACTGCTCAGAAAAGTAATATATAAATTCAAAGTTGTCCCCTCATTTGGACCCTCCCCTGAGCCAGGATATTCTTTGTTCAAAATGGAATAACCATAGAGATACACAGTTAAAAGTAGCCAATAAAACAAGCCATTAGACGTTTTCTTTTTTACAGGTGGTAACAATTTTCTTCTTGTTATTTGGATTGACACTTTGACTTTTAAAATGAATTATCTTGCTTGGCCTATACATTGTATTTTAGATCCAAAAAACTGAATGTTTATTCTGTTGTTGTTGTTAGATTTCCTATGTACAAAGACTGTTAACAAATTCCCAAGCAACCAAGAAAAAATTAAGACTATTGTTTGTATGTAAATGAGCCCATGTGACCTTGGAAGCCTCTTTTTTAATTTGGCAATTTTTCAATCAACTGAGGGTAATCCAAGTAGCATTGCTGGATGCTGTTGGAAACTGACTGACAGAATATAAACAATGTGCCTTTAAATAAAATCTTAGAAATTCCAGAACAATCCGACTATTACGCATTAACATAAATTTGCGTAGCTATATAAACAATCGAGAAACTAGGTCAACATTGCAGTTTTGCGTCAGCCGGCGAAGTGAGGATTGATTGATTTCACTGATATGGTGGCGTTGCCTATGGTGGCTCTATGTCCGGAGGAAACCCACGACCTTCTGGTGGTAACTGGCTACCGCGAAGTGAGGAAAATATGTCACTAATAAAGCATGAACTACATGGAACACAAAATATTAACGGAAACAAACAAATAAGACGAGGAAACACTCTAGGGAGGCCAATACACTAACGCACGCAATGATAGTTTAATAGAAATTGAATATCGCGATATGTTTGTTGTAAACAGTAAATAAAGACTTTTTGCCGTTTATCTTTGTCTCTGAGTTCGTGGTAATTTAAAGAACCATTTTTGCAAATAAAAGTAAAAAAAACTATCCATTGTTAATCTGTTGATTTATTTGAATCCTTGGTCAGCTAAATGTATTTAATAACGGAACGGTCCGGGTACCGTTCGTTAACTTAATTTTCATTTTTTGATATTGCAAAATGAAAATTGAAACACACAAGTCAAACATTTTCAATTGGTCGAAGTCATCTCCCAAACACAGCTGCACAAGTCACAAACCACCAAAGCGAACAACCCTTGTGAAGCAGGCCGGCTAGAGCACAAAATAACACGTGACTTTCTCTAAGGATTCCTAAAACAAGGACTGCTGTATAAAAATCATAGGAGTAAGATTTCCAGGACACAAAACACCCGATTAAGACAGGTACACCACAGATTAGCATAAAAATTGGCACTGAAACCACAAGGGATGTTGAAAGTTAAATTCACGATTTCAAATCGAAAATTGATCGTCAAATTTCAATTTTCATTTCTTTTTTTCAAAAGTAGAAAATGATAATGAAAAATTGAACTAAAAATGGTCATTTCCAATTTTCATTCTGCGATATAAAAAATTGAAAATTAAATTAACGAACGTGACACGAACCTGGAACTCTTTTTCCTTTTTCTAGTAGCACTGACTGTGTGTGGAAGTAACGGTATTACATATAATTGTTGACTGTCTTCACACACACATCGATTGTCACACTTCCCCCAAAATCCACAAGTCTCGCATAACATGTCCCTGAACTTCGCATCTAAGTAAAAAAAGCGCGGGCAAAGTTTGTATAAATGTTGGTTCGATCAACATAGGGAGCATACAATAAACTTTGCAGTCAAGTTAGACGCGGAAAAACTCTGACCCCGTGGCAGTGTTGAAGCTATAGCATATGGTAGAGATATAAGGCCTATGGTAGATGTATAAGGCCTATGGTAGAGATATAAGGCCTAACGGAGAAACGGTCTGAGGTATTCTGCTACATTGTGGAATCTCCTATAACACTGTAAGATCAATTGCTTCTCCTCGTTCCCCTGGTCCTATCGGGACGACTGGGATGCCATCGCTAGGATAACAAAAATCACTTCATACACAAAGCCGTGAGAGACAACAGTAAACACGTCCGCTCACCTCGCCGCCCGAGGATAATATGTTACACGATCAGATAAATTCCCATACTTCCCAATCAGAGTGGACTTCAAGAGTTTTCAAAACGCTTTTACTAGAAAACCCCTTGCAAGATCTCTCGTCTTGGTTGAAATTGAACACAACACAACCTGGAGTTCTGTTACAATGTCGTGAGCACATGGACACTATATAAGCCACTGTGGTAAACAAATCTTCGGATTTGACAAACTTCCCACGTACGACCAGCTTCACAACTGCAAAGGAACGTATTAAGCATTATGTTTAACATCTCAGTATATTAACTGGATATTTTCCATTCAACAGACTTTATAAATTATTATCTATTTGCCCATTAAGTGAAAATGTGTGGGTTTTTTTTAAATCGCAACGTAAGTGTAAGTGACCATTGTATAGGAAGCACAACTTTTTATATAGCTATGTGAATTACCAAAATATAAAGTCAAAATCAAGATTTGTATAAAAAGAGTGAAACGCAAAATATTTGTGACCGAAAGTCAAAGGTGAAAATGTTTGAAAATTACAAGAGCAACAAAACTTTGTCATGAAAGATGGTTTAACGGCAACAGTTTTAGGATATCATTATATCAATAATCTTATCTAAACTTCATATTTGAATTAGTAAATTCCAGAAAAAATATCGCTACTACAAATACAGAAAAGAGAAGAGCAAGAAGAGAATGAAGCACCTTTTGATTCTCGAATGTTTAATGGCTGTTGGACATTTGGTCGTTTGTCTGAAAAAAAAAATCCTGCATAAGTAAATCGGCACTAACATCGTTTAAATTGGCTATTTAAAATAAAACCGGACGTTGTCTTTATTTCCTTTTTAAAAATAATAACAAACCCCGCAAAGAAAAAGATCAGCTTAAATGCTCTCGAGTGGAGTGATATATATAAAACTTTATTTTCTGAGGGTAGCTCTGTCAGTCATCAACTGTTCTTCCCAGAGGCCCTAAACAAATGATTTGACAAGTACAAAGGAAGTAAATATATGCAAAGATGCAATAACATAGATAATAGAAAAGCAAGAGGAAGTTTTGGCATAGTCTATGATAGTGATGTATATACATTATGAAGAATATTTTTTCAGAACACTATATTATATGATGAAATTATCAGCACCATTTGATAATTATGGGAGTTGAGACAAAACAGAGAAATTTGTGTCAGGATACAAACAATCAAACAATACAGAGAGCAATTTATTGTGGGTGGTTTTGACCAAGACAAGTATAACATTTTTATCAGATTGGACTTGAAGGCATCAAGGGGATTTTTGCTCAGTGAATTCCAAAGCTTAACACCAGAGTATGCTAAACTTTGTTTCAAATAATTTGTTCTTGGTTGAGGGAGATAGAGGTTATTGTTTTAGGTTGAGCGGAGATTTTGCGAAGTGGTTTCGTGAACATGTTTAGATAGTGGACGCAGGTAAGCAGGTGACAGATTGTTGTTGATTTTGAACATTAAAATAGCTTTTTGGTGGAGCAGGCGATCTTGAAGAGTCATCCAGTTTAGTTGTGTAAAAAGTGTTGCACTTGGGGTTAGAAAGTGTGTATTGATGATAATTCGTGCTGCCTTTGTTTGGAGTTTAAAAAGTCTGTCAAGTTGAGTGGAATAAGTAGTGCCCCAAATAGTGAAGCAATCGTCTATATGGGGAAGAATATACGCATTGTAGTATAAGACTCTTGCCTGCTTTGTCAATAGGTGTCTGTGCCTTTTCAGAATACTGATTTTTGAAGAAACTTTATTACAGACAGATTCAATGTGGTTCTCTAAAGTTAGAGTATGATCAATTATCAATCCCAAAATCTTATCTTTCTTCACATTTTTTAACTCTATTGAGTTGATGGTAACATGTATATCGTTATCTGGTCTATTGGCTTTAAACCTTGTTGTAAGAAGCATTTCTTTGATATGTTGATATACATTCAGTTGGAATGGCACCATCTCTCAATTTGTTTCAAGTCAGTATTTAGGTTTTGTTAAAGATCAGCTACATTGTTCGTATGGCAGTAAAGTGTGGTTGTCATCTGCGTATAAATCTATAGTAATTGTAATATCACAGAGTATAAAATCATTCACATACAATATAAATATAAGGGGTCCGAGGATGGAGCATTGGGGAACCCCTGCTTGAATTGGGAGGGGATCAGACATTACATTTTCAATTATAACAAACTGTTGTCTTTTGTATAGGTATAAAGTCATCAATTCAAGGGACCCTTGGTCAATAGAGGCCAGCCAGGATTCCAACATTTTTGTAAGAGCGCTTTGATACGAATGATTGACCTTCACTTAGTAGATTATATTTGTTAGGTAGCATGTGAGATGGTTATGGACATGGCGTTCAACAATATGGTCGATATTTCTCACATGTTTCAGAATCACCTGCTTTATATATTGGAAAAACTGTTGCTATTTTCCATGGAGTTGGAAATACATTGTTATTGATACTTAATAGTATAGGGTAAGGGTTCAGCTATAACGCTTACTGACATCCTCAAGAACTTGGGTCCAATTTGATCAGGGCCTGTGCTTTTTTTAGGGTTTAAGTTAGTTAATTGGCTAAAGACTGTATGTGTCGATATTAAGGGCATTTTGAAAAGCACATCATATGGGACTCTATCATCTACAGAATTGCGAAGTATTTTATGTGGTATATTTGCAGTGTTTGATACACGATGACCAGGTCATTTCAACGATTTGCAGGGGAGTAGGGGGGGTGATTTTTCTGGCAGATTTTATTACCCGCATAGTGAGGAAGATTCCCTTCCTAGTTATGGTCTTATTTTAAGCTAAAGTTTTACGTTCTTCAAAGGCAATCACTTCCACAGCACGTTACAGACGATATAATTAGTCCTTCGTGCGACTTAAGTGAAGTAATAAAAAAGGCAAGGAGAAATAAATACGTACCAACATGTGATGTCTTCTCTTTTGTTTCGGTTTTATCTACAAATGATTTCATAAGAATGATTAAAAAGCAAAAATAGTACATTAATATCAGAAAAAAAAAATAACCGCCGAGGTACCATAAACTTTGTCAGTGTTTTGAAACTTTCAATTTTGTTAGGTAGGGTAACTTACAGTGTAATGAGCTGCCATATCTAGACAGAATTGTCCAATTGTTTGTCATTTTTATTAAGAAGTATAAGAAAATACCTTTCCGCTGTAACCACTCTGAACCCCTAAATGCATCCATGCATCTCGGCTATTTGATTTGTTTCCGTTATTATTACACATCTTCGGTTTCTACCGGTTACTGACTTAACCAATATCTTTTATATCAACCTGGCTTCAAAGTCAGAATTTAGTCAGCTCGTGCCGCTTTGAAGGTACAGATGGTAGGTTGGAAATACAGACCTGAGATCTCTAAAGATAAACCTGAGATCTTTAAAGATAGACTTGAGATCTCTAAAGATAGACCTGGGATATCTAAAGATAAACCTGAGATCTTTAAAGATAGACTTGAGATCTCTAAAGAGATCCCTGAGATATCTAAAGATAAACCTAAAATCTCTAAAATAGACCTGAGATCTCTAAAGATAGACTTGAGATCTCTAAAGATAGACCTGAGATCTCTAAAGATAGATCCGGGATCTCTAAAGATAGACCTAAGATCTCTAAAATAGACTTGTGATCTCTAAAGATAGACTTGAGATCTCTAAAGATAGACCTGAGATCTCTAGCACATAATCCCGGCGATACTTTACTAACGGTGAAAAAATCATGGTGTGGCCTGAAAACCCAGTCAGTTCAGCTCGAGGCGTAGATACTACTTACCAAATCTACAAACGCGATAAAACCTATGTTGATACCCATAGCCATACACAGCTTGGCAGCCTTGTTTGATCCAAACCCAATTTGGTGAACACATCATTGGACACGGGACTGTGCCGGGAAGTATTTTCGCTACAAGGGCATTTATCTGTTCATAAAACCATCCGCCCACACCCGAATACCACAATTCAAAGTTAACAGGCTCTCCTACAAAAGTAAAAGCCAAAATACTATTCCACCAATAATTTTGTCCGGATTTGTCACATAGTGAACCAAGATATTGTTTGTCACCCAATGAAACAAACAATTGTCTTTCAAAGCATAATGATGAAAGGTACTGCATGCCTCTAAGCATAACTCGACGGTTGTCTGTCTAGAGATTGTTTTGTCTGTCAGCCAATGAACACAGCAAATGTTTATGACTCAATGAACCAAGCAAATGTTTGTCTTCCACTTAACCTAGCGATTGTTTGGCATCCAATGAAACAAGCAAACGTTTGTAACCCAATAAACCAAGCAAATTGTTTGTAAACCAATAAACCAAGCAATTGTTTGTCATCGAATAAACCAAGCAATTGTTTGTAAACCAATTAACCAAGCAACTGTCTTTTGCTCAATGAAGCAAGCCATTGATAGTCACATAATGAACCAAACCACTGTAGGTCATCCAATAACCAAGTCAATTGTCTGTCAATTAATAAACCAAGAAGCCGTTTGTCTCATAATGAATCAAGCAATTATTATCTATATATAATGAATCAAGCAATTATTATCTATATATAATGAACCAAGCAATTATTATCTATATATAATAAACCAAGAAATTATTATCTATATATAATAAACCAAGAAATTATTATCTATATATAATAAACCAAGAAATGATTATCTATCTATAATAAACCAAGCAATCTTCAGATTCCTTTGTATCTCATAAAATTTGTGCCTTTTTGAAAAGGCACTTAAAATACAGGCAGGCTGAAAAAGTCTTTGCTCACCTGTATTCCACTTCCAATCTCCGTCATCATTGTATCTACCGTTCATAGGAAGTAGGACACATGTTTCAGTGCTCACAGTAGAATCAAGACCGGTAGTTATAAAAGATTGCGCTTCTTGGTTCAAAATAGCAATATCCTTTCCAGGGAAACAAAACTCATTTCCGGACCACACATAGTAGCACTCATTGAGTAACTCTCCAATGAATGTGCCGCTCGTATTGGGACATACATGTGCAGATTCTGTAAAGAAATACTATATTTAATTGCATGCACCAAGCATTTTTTGTCACCCAATACACTAAGGAATTGTTATCCCTACAGTATGTAAACTCTACGAACTGATAGGCTCGAACCGTAAAGTTAAACAGAATTTAAATAACCAGGAATAACGTTCATTCATGTTTGGTCTAAGTTAGTTTAATACACTGTTTTTACTTTAACGAGACTGGTATCAATAAAGGCTTCTTATTTGTACTTCTTGGGAAAAATAGCCGATAATTTTGAAATTCAATTTTGATGGACGAATATTGCCACTTCAAAGTAGCATGAGTTGACAAAGTTTAAAATTGTGTTCTTGATTTCAGATTCTGCAAAAAAATGGGACGGTTTGAAGGTCATAATATAACTCAATATACCTTTCATCGAATAAGTTTGTTGTCTATGTGGATAGAAGTAGTGTTTGAAATATACCGGCATATAACCAGGAAGAACGTTTGGTCATTTTAGGTTATTTCTTAACATTACTAAAACGTAATTTAGTCGCCTGATGAGTATATTTTGAAACAAAGTAAATTCGCATATTTTGGCTGCCGTAAACAAACGGGATGCATATTTAAATTTTTTAATACAATCAAACCCCTTCTTTTCATGTACGTCAATTTCATCTTCTTACCTTTAGAATCCGAACCTCTTACAGCTATGTAAAGTATATGGGAGGCCAAATGTAACATTTTCAGGTAAACCTTCAACATCTCTGACCTTTGAGCCCCTTCCGTTTAATATCCAAAAGGTCAACTTTCAATAACAAGCTGAATAACTAAGAAGCGTAATACTTCACACTATTGCGAAATTTACGATATTACGATACCCTTCGTGTGTACCCTTCCTGTGTCAAATACATTTGGTTTATAAAAAACGCCCAAATGTTTGTTTAAAAAAAAAAGAAATAAACGTTATACGTCACGTTCTTCTTTTGCATAAGGCTATTGGATAAAAACTGTGTCTTTTGTCATACTTGTTTATTATTTAACATTGCTAAGACGATGTGATAATCACCTTTTTGTCCTTGGGGACCGTTATCGATTACAATCATGTCAATAGCATTTTTGTCTTTTGCCAAGTCTCTAAATTCTCTACACTTACATGTGACACGTTTGATCTTTTCCCAGAGGAAGCCACATCCTGGCAACTCACCAACATATCGTGATAGAATCCGCGTCGCGTCGTCGGAGGGCCTGTGTCGGAGTGGCGGACAATCACTTTACTGACTGAGCCCCCTCCCCCACCCATTCGATATAGGAAAAATCCCCATAACGTTATACAAATAATAGGAATCCGAATATTTGTAGGTCTATTTAAATTTCCATTCATGCTTTGTCCGCCCAAAAACAAACAGACAAACAACGTCGTTGTTTTTTTTAATGAAACTGGAGAGATATTTTTTATATACTTAGCGCCATTAAAAACGCACGGTTGAATTTTATGTTTCTACCCCAATAAGGCTATTGGCCATTTACGTTTTGTTGTTTATTGTTAGTTCGAGTTGAGTTGCAATAACTGGGTAACCTGTGGTGCCGTCACCGAGAACAGCTTTCAGGGCTCATTTGTCGTGGGTTCAACACTTTACACGAAGCTCAGCATAAAGACGAAAAAAAAATCAGAAAACGTTACCATGCCCGACTTACGGAAAAACAAAGGGAACGTGCCATTGGCATGTTACAGGCGGGTCTCAGTTGTGCCGCCGTAGGGCGTCACATGCAGTGTCATACCTCCACAATTAGTCGCCTCAGAATCAGGGAACATGAAACTGGCAATGTTGCCGACCGACCACGCCCTGGTCAGCCAAGAATCACTACAGCCCGCTAGGATCGGTACATCGGTTTGTTGCACACACGTGACCGATTTCGCACCGCGACACAGACTGCTCGTGAGACAGTGGGAATTGGAAGGCCCAGGGTAAGCCTCAGCACCACCCGACGCCGTCTCCAACAGATACAGATGCATGCACGCATCCCCTACCAAAGGCCCATATTGACACCCGCCGCACGCCAAAACCGTTTACGATAGGCTCGAAATCATCAGAGATGGCGTATCAATGATTGGAACTCTGTCATTTTCTCTGACGGGTCTCATATCTACCTTGATCGTCCTGACCGACGTCAACGTGTGTGGCGCAGACGTGGTGAACGTTTCGCAAATGCATTTGTGAGGGAAGGAAATCGCTGGGGTGGATGTAGTGTTATGGTGTGGGGAGGCATCACTTCTCGCAGACGAACTCCCCTTGTCATTGTTGATGGCAACCTGAATGCTCAGGGTTACGTGGATAACATCCTTCGACCTGTACTGCTTCCATTCCTCCAAGCCAATGCTGGCGTCACGACGTTTCAGCAAGACAATGCGCGCACAAGACTTCTTGCAACAGAATAATGTGAACATCATGGAATGGCCAGCTTACTCCCCCGATCTATCGCCCATAGAGCACTTGTGGGATCAGCTTAAGAATGCCGTTGCATAACGTCAACCCAGGCAACGGAACCGACGTGAATTGATCCAGGTAGTGCAGGAAGAGTGGGACCGGATCCCACAGCACAGAATAGCCACACTCATCAGTTTCTTGCGTCGCAGATGTACTGCTTGCGTTGATGCCCGAGGTGGACATACCCATTATTGAATGATGGCACCTTCAACATTCTGTATCAACGATTTGTTTGCAAGGAATAAAAGTCACCAGGGTTTCACATATTGTCAATTCTTTGTCTCATTGTGACCAATGCCTTGTTCTTCAATTTAAGAGTACTTACAATATTTTACACTTTACATTTCTCAAAATATTTTACATTCTTTGGGTCTTGCGTTTTTAATGGTGCTAAGTATACTTAAACAGTAGTAAAAACAAATATTGATCAAGAAAGTAGAATACAAAACACCGGTTCGGCAACACCTATGACGTCATACGATGAGGCGTTATGACGTAATAGCTTCGCCGTATTCGAATTCCGGATTAAAGACGACCCTCCCCCCGCCCCCCTCCCTTGAGGAGTCGAGGTTAATATCTAGTTACAAAGGCTTAGATCTATATAGACATAGGATCTAGGTCTTCACTGCTAGTGTTTTAGGATGAACAAGTACCACAACTGTGGAAAGTATCTTATAAAATCAAGTTAAACACTATTCTCAAGGCAAAAACCGAATGACGATGTAGTTTTAAAATAAGCTGTATAACAACCGGTTAATGAAATGACTATTTACATACTAACCTAAATCAGCTTCACCGAATGAAAGGTTATGCTTTTGTATAGCCGCGAGCAATCACGCCTCGTTTGCCCCTTTTAATTAGATTTTCTACGTCTTAAATAGCGGATATCGTTTCACCCTCCGCTGTACATTTCATTTATATCAACAAATCTAAGCTCGGGGCTATTGGCTCGCTACACATCTCATTAGGATTAATAACTAAGCTCGCGGCTATTGGTCGCGCTTCGCCGCACACCTCATTAAAATCTAAGCTCGAGGCTATTGGTTCGCAACACATCTCAAGGTTAATCCCAATTTTTAGATACACGTGGAGAGAACGAGAATTACTCCCCCTCCCAATGTTTAAATACACGAGGAGAGAAGGAGAAAGAGTCGACTCCTAAAAATACAGGAGGAGAGAACGAGAAAGAGCCGGCTCCCAAATGTTTAATATACGCTGAGAGTTCGGGAAACGCCGCGCTGCCTATCTTTTTAACATACGCTCAAGTGTGCCTAAAATAGGCTAATCCAGGAGTAAGCAAAAGGCTAGAACGCATTTATTCATCTAAAATGACTATTGCAATCCAGGTGTGGGATATTCTTGTCTGACTCTCGAAAATCGCGTTATTATATATCTTATAACGACATGACAGGACTCATCTAAAATTTCAAAATGGCGTTAAAGTATATAGCCTTCGGCGTTTTGACGTCATACAGTTAGATCCTCTCTCATAGCATATACATCCGAATTATCGCTTTGATCGGTTGAGTGATTTTGCCGTTAATTAGATTTATCCCACTGCTTGCGTCTCGGGTGAACCTGAGGTTGTTTATTAACACCTAACGCGCCCCCCCCCCCCCCTATCAGCCGACCAAAAAAAAAAGAGAAGAGGGAAAAAAGAGAGAAAAGGAGGGGGCGCAAAGCCTCACGAAGTTAAGTGATGTGGACTGGTAGCAGTAGAGTTTTCGGGAGCCTAGGCGGCCCGTGGACCACGCCTGTATATATAGGCTTACTGGGTTTGGGTACTCTGCCCCCTTCCCACTTTCAATAAAAAAACTATATCCAGAGGCCCTTGTGTGTAGCACAAGTATGTAGTTTTTCTACATAATGGCCCGTCAGTCCAAAACAAACCGTGGGCGATTCTCCTGCTTGTCTTATTTTGTTATTTTTAAGAATTAGGGAAAGCGAAATCCGAAAGTTATTAGCATTTTTACTCGCCGAACAGACTCAGAACACTTCTCAGGCAATCCAGAACCCCCGAGCGTCCGGGGCCTGGACGGCCCTTGGACCCTCGCCTAACGCTTTGGGATAGTCATCTCCTCCTCATGCTTCAAAAACGTTACAAGGCTTGATCCATAACTTTAGAACATACCGATTTAACTGGTATTTTTTAAGAATAAGGGAAAGCAAAATCCGAAAATTATTTAGCAATTTTGCTGGCAGAACAGCCTCAGAACGCTTCTCAGGCAATCTAGAACCCTTGAGCTTCCGGGGCCTGGGCGGCCCCTGGACCCTCGCCTATTGGCTCGGGATAGTCATCCCCTCCTCATGCTTCAAAAACGTTAACAGGGTTCATTTATAACTTTGGAAAATACCGATTTTACTGGTATTTTTTAAGAATTAGGAAAAGCAAAATCCGAAAATTATCAAGCCATTTTACTTGCAGAACAGCTTCAGAACGCTTCTCAGGCAATCTAGAACCCTTGAGCTACCGGGGCCTAAGCGGCCCCTGCACCCTCGCCTATTGGCTCGGGATAGTCACCAGGGTATGTGTAGGTAGAACGGGGGGAGCGGGGTTACAGGCCTCTTTCGAATCTGTTGTTTCTGCAATCAGAGGGCCTGGAACCATTGCCCATTAATAATGCGGCTAGGGTCTAACAAAGTGAAATTCGTGCAAATTAATTTGATTTACCCGTGACAATGTTTTCGATTGCACACTCAGCACCCCCCCCCCCCCCCCCCTCTTCCCAATCCTCAAACCACCTCCAGACACATTTGAAAATACTGCGCCCCCCCCCCCCTCCCTTTCACAGTCCTACCTCTTCAACTTCCGCTTTTTTAATTTGCAGTGAAAGTGTCAACAGGGCGCACAGGCGAAATTCATGTCTGCCCGCCAGGGTTTTCGTCAGTGTCCCACTCCCAAGCGAGAAGTACCCGCTCACGTCGATCATCCTCATCTTCCACCAGGACGGGCGGAAAATCAAGATCGAGGAAGGCTTCGAAGAGAGGACAAACTGACCACGCGATATCTCCGAATTCGGCAGATGGGAGCAGTCGGGTCAGGCAAGTCCAAAAATTAAAAAAAATAAAATAAAATAAAATAAAAAAGGAGAAACAATTGAATGATTTTTGTTGTATTTCTCCCCTTTGTTACTTAAGCAATGATACACACTTCCGAGATTCGTATTTCTTCGGAATCGGGTCATGGGTGTATTTCCTTTACTTAACGAATTCACTTGGGTTGGAGTGTCACCACATGTGTTTTCTCTTATTTCTTTTCAACAGTTTGCCACAGACGGACAACCAAGTGCCATGCCATTATTTTCGCGGACGAATGTCACGGACGTTGGACCACCCGCGACCAATACCTGGCCCACCTTACCCGTTCTGTCCACGGAACCGGCGGTAGCCATGACGGATGATCAGACGTCGCAACAAGCCGAGCACATACGCAGGTCGGATACACAACCTTTGAGTGCCTTAGAACAAACGTTAGAGGGCGTTAAAGTCTCCATTGCTAACCTTCTCTCGGGAAGCAAGGCAAGGGAAGGACAAGGGGTCCAGATCTTCACGACCTAAACTTAAGGCAGCTGCGGCCACGATTGTACGCCCAGGTACACGAGCCGAGCAGCCGGATAACCAAAGCGGTTTGAGCCCTCGGGCCTCATCCCAGCTTCTGGATCTGTCAAACCGCCAGGAGGCACCCCAGGAGGCCCTGGGAGGACCGAATTGGTACATGGGAGAAGTTCCCCATTACAATACTTGGTCGAGGGCCCACCTGCATCCGAACGTTCTTCCCACTGGATTTGATCCTCCGGGGGAGGGTTCGGGTTCGGAGTCTCCGGATGACCAGGATTGAACCTTTCCTGAGCTGTTGGATTATATCTACCAGCTGATGCCAGATTTACAACCACCATCTGAGAGACAATACTTTAGGATCCCCTCCATGTGAGGGAGAACGGCTACACCCAAACAACGATACTCCCTATACCCCCTTCGGGGGCCGTAGCGGAAATCGTTAACTGGATTGATACAGGTTTCAACCCCTCCCGAGCGGCGTCCTCAGATGGGCTGCCCCTGGGACGGGCGTCTATTCAGGTTGGGGAAATTACCCCTATTCCGCTATCGGATGCATAACTCCAGCTGGTCCGCTACGCCACCGGGACCGGACTTAGAGTTTCTGGACCTCCTCCCAGGCGGCCAGCATCCAAAGCCACGGATTTCCTTTTCTTATGCGCAAGCTTTAGAACTGGAGCGCCTGGCGCGATCCAATGTAGTTATGGCACCTTACTTGGATGTGTTTCTGCAATCGATACGGCTACCCCTGGACCGAGTTGGCGCGGACCTGGAACCAGTGCAGACCCCGTCATCCGTGTCAGAGGATATCCAACTAATTTACCAGTTTCTAATGGGATTCGCCCAGGCTTGGGAGTCTCTCAAACCGGAACGATGGGTTCTGGACGTCATATCCGAGGGTTTACACCTCCAGTTCGATCACGTGCCACCCCTCACATTAATTCCACCAAAATCCTTCACGCTCTCTAAAACAACTTACGGGGCTTATCAAAGCCGTGGAACTATTATTGGAGAAAGGGGCTGTCCAGGAATTGGACCCCGCCACAACCCAGTCCCCGGATTTTTTTCTCACCAGTATCCCTGGTGGCAAAGAAGGATTCCGGGAACGGACGGCTCGTGATCAATTTGAAGAGACTGAACAAACTGTTCTTCTCTCCACCTCCGACTTTTCGCATGGAATCGTTTGCTTCCATTCGAATAGCGCATCTGTCCATGCCCGACTTAGAAGCGTCAGGGACATGGTCGACGGATTTCGACTTGGCCCACATAAACTGGCCGTGGAGATGCTGGCCGTGTCACGGGCTATCGCAGCTTTCTCCCAAGCTCTGGTGGGGCGGGCAGTCTTAGTGGTCGCGTATATCAACAAACTCGGCGGCACTCACTCCACCGAGTTATTGACAAGAACACAAGAGACGTTTCTGCTGTGTCGACGCTGGGGTATAACACTCCGCGCTCGTCAAGTCAAAGTCAAAAACTTTATTTATAGTCGGTTTGTTACAAAAGGAACATTTGCCAAACAGGCTACTTGTGTCGACAAACATAATAAATATTAAGATAGAAAAATAAATATATATATTATGGTTGTAAGAATTGATATACAAAATTCTTGTCGAATAAAAATTTAAAGACATATGTTAAATAAAATATATATGTTTACAATGATAAACGTGATTTTTTTTTTAACTTGTGCCATAAAGTGATTGCCGTCGGCCAAGGATGAATATACATGTTAAAATACTTGTCTCTTTTTTGAGTTTTTTTTTTAATGACATTTTGCAAGGACAGATAAAAATTTAATATATGAAAAGACAAAAAGAAATAATTAGATAGAGAATAAAATTTAGTCACGTTTTTTATATATATATAATTAGTTTATGTTGTTTTACGATAAAAATTGGAAATACATTGTATATACATAAATTCAAAGACAGATAACAATTTAATATACAATTAAAAGAACTGATGATTAAATTACGTAAAGAGAAAACAGCTCCTATGTATAGAATTTAGTTGGAGGAGGTCATCGCACAATGAACACTGGCAACCATACCATTCGTTGAGAAGTAATTTAAATTCAGCTATTGTGCCTACTTCTTTCATGTGTACCGGGGGATGGTTCCACAGCTTAGCTCCTTGATAGCTCAGCGAGTTATAGCCAAAACGCAATAGTGTTAAAGCGTAGCACATGTACTAAATTTGGATCCCGAAGATCATACTTAGTTACTTTTTGCCCAACAATATCAAGGAGATACTCTGGGTGAATTCTTTTTACTATTTTAAAAATCTCTAAGGCAATACAGCGAGCTTTGTATAATTTAAAAGTAACTGAGCCGGATTTAGACAAAAGCTTTCCATAGTCACTATGTTGATCAGAGAATACAAAGCGTAAGGCTCTCTGGTTAAGCTTTTCTAGCTTAGCAAGAGAGGTTTTGGGACAGAATGCCCACACAGAGGTACAGTAGCTGAAGTTAGAAAATATAAAAGCTTTATAGATGGTTAATTTGCTGTTAAAATCCAGATATCTTGACAATCTTTTGAGTACATTGATCTGTTTAGCAGCCTTATTACAAAGATTAGATACATGATCAGCAAAATTAAGCTTGAAATCAAAATTGATCCCAATTAATTTAACGTTTTCGTTTAACTGAATATTAATGTCCATTATATTTAAGACAAAATCTTGCCAGTCACGAACCCCAAACAGTATGCCCTGGAATTTCGTGGGATTAGCAACAAGTAGATTAGTAGCAAACCAATTCATAGCAGACTTAGTCTGCTTCTCCAGGACTGATTTAACTTTATCTACCGATTTATCCCAGACGCTAAGAGTATTGTCGTCAGCGTAATTATACAGGTTGGGACCGACAGATAAAAGAAGATCAATGAAAACATTGAAGAGAAAAGGCCCCCATATGGACCCCTGGGGGACCCCCTTGGTGACAGGCACCCATTCACTGTAAGTATCCGAGACGTTGATTCTCTGTCTACGGTTAGTGAGATAATCTCGTATCAGTTCACAAGCGTTCCCTGACACACCATAAGCCAGACATTTACTGACTAGGAGATCATGCGGAAGAGAGTCGAAGGCTTTGGAAAGATCCATGAGGACCGAACCACAGACTTCCCCTCTGTCTAAAGCCGCTCTTCAATCTTCGACACATCTTATTAGTGTTGTATAACAACTGTAGCCTTTACGAAGGGCGGAGAGGTATTGACAGAAAACATCTTGGAAGTAATCCTCAATTTGCTCAACTAGACATTTTTCAAAAATTTTAGAGAGGGCAGGTAGGACACTTATTGGTCGGTAGTTTCCACTGTCCAGTTTACTATTTTTCTTATAGACAGGAGTGACATTTGCTATTTTTAGCTCATTAGGAAACTTAGAATTGTTAATAGCACTGCTGATTAGAATTGAGATGGACTGAGATATTGCCGACGAACATAATTTAAGCAGTTTAGGTGGAATGTTGTCAGGACCAGAGGACTTCTTTGAAGATAATGAATGTAAATATTTCTTTACCTGGTCACCGGTTACAGAACTGAAATTAAACTGAGGCATATCCTATAATTTTGTTAAGATGTTCCCAATAGACGGATGATTAGAATATTTACTTTCTATGTCATGCAATGATTTATCACACACACCAGTGTCATCAGGGCCAATAACATTAGCCGCCGATATGAATGTTTTATTAAATAATTCAGCTATTTCACCTTTATCAGTTAGCACTTTTTCATTTTCCACAAGGACAATATCCCATCGGGCACAGCCAATCTCGTTAATAAAGGGCTTTATTGTTTTCCAGAAATTTGTATTAGACGGCCCGTCAGTGCAATGTTCATTAAAGTACCTGCGAATAGATTTACGCCGGAGGTCAGTGCATTTGTTACGCTGAATGCGATAACTTTCCCAGTTTGTGGTTGTTGGGAAATTAGTATATTGCCGACGAAACATACTTTTACGTCTCAGTTCTTTTCTTAAAATCGAGGAGACAAACGGTGCTTAATGGAGACGCTTGAGTTTAGTTTTCATCGGTGCGTGGTCGTTTACAATGTTTTCAAACAGTTTAGAGAAAACTCAGAAACCGTCTTCTTCAGGCAAGCCGTTCATAACAACTGAAAACGGGGTTTCAATCACATCTTCAAGAAAACTGTTCTCAATGAAATTGTTAAAGCTTCGGTAACTAATTTTCTCTTTGGCCCTTGGAGTCAATGACTCCCTCGTCACTGTATAAATAAGATTATGGAAGTCACTGGAGCCAATATCAATTGAACCAGAACACTCGAACAGTTTACTGGAGTGTGTAAAAGCTACATCCAGGAGACTTTCTTTTGTCTTGGTGAAACACGTTTTTTCCTTTATGAGGTTTTTCATGCCAAAAATATCAAACACTTCAAAAAGTGGCTTTCCGTGATTATTGGGATCAGCCGCATCGTAATTGAGGTCACCGATTGTAAGAATGTGCGGATAGTCGATAAAGGCTCTATCCAAAGTTTTGATGGCATCATTTCTAAAACATGTGTCACTTAATTTAGGCTGCTTGTACATTCCCAGTATCAGCCATTTTCTACGCTTAGTTTTGATTTCAAGAGCAAGGGTTTCTATGGTAGAATTTTCCAGAGGTTTAATTCGTCTACACGGAAGATCTGAAAGCACGTAAGTGAGCAGGCCGCCACCGTGGCAATTTCTGTCACGTCGAAACATGGAGAAACCCTCGATCTCAAACTGGGTGTCTGGGAAGGTATCGTCCAGTTTCGTCTCACTGATTATCATAACATCGACTAGATTTGTAGTTAGGATAACAGAAATTTCACTTTGTTTGTATCGTAAACTGTTAATGTTTAAATAGGCTATAATAATATTACGTTTTTTCCTATCTCTCAGCTCTCTTAAATTAGTCCGATTTGAATCATAACTCTCACTGTCATTTTCAGGCTCATATGGTAATTCCTCTGTACATGCGAAGGTAGTAGCTTCGAAAAAGGAATCAGAAAAACTAAATACCTTTTCCAGTAGATCGTTCTGTTCATAATGCGCTTCGGACACACATGAAGTACTAGAACATGTCCAGGTCAGGTTGGCTTTAGTAATATCCCTATACTCCCGCAGAGTGAGACCAAGACACTTACGATGAGTTAATGCAGAGCAGGTATTACACTGTAAATATGCCTGTCTTTTATACACTCCACACTGACAGACACTGCAGGGATTTCTTGGGGGCCCTGGGTTTACCTGAATATCACCTGATAGCATTAGTACAACCACAATGTAGTATGCAGGTATTGACCTCCACCTGTTGATAATGTTAGCGATCACAAACTTCTTATTTAGATTTTTTGTAACATAATCTTCACAAGAGTCTATTTTCCATGACTCTGTCATACCTGTGATGTTTATAGATCGCAGGGTACACACTACCGGATTATCAAATCGATGGAGTTCACACATTAAGCCATATAACAGGAGAGCACAAATAACCCCACTCACACACTTTGCCGCCATCTTGCTCAATCGGTGCTCTTCATATTACCGGACACCGCAATGTCAGGGCAGAGATCTTCAGGGTTTGGGAGACTCCTCACGTGGATTTGTTTGCGACCAGACACAACAACACGTTACCCCTGTGTGTGTCCCCTGTATTGGATCAGGAGGCATGGGCGGTGGATGTTCTGACGACGGATTGGACAAACCTCATCGCCTACGCCTTTCCTCCACCAGCAATCCTCCCCAGGGTTCTAGCCAAGATACGGGCGGAACCCCGCGTGTTGTTTCTGGTGTTTCCACGGTGGCCGGTGCGTCCTTGGTTCCCGGAATTACTCGATCTCTTGGTCGACCAGCCCCGGGAACTCCCCCTTTGGCCAACCCTACTGCAACAGCCCCGACGACAGATCTTCCATCAGAACCCCAAGGCTTTCCACCTGCACGTGGCCAAGTGCTCCAATATCACCTCACTAAGGCGGGGTTTTCTACTAAAGCGTCCCAACGCATACTATCAGCCAATAGATCTTCCTCCTCAGCCTTGTACGATGCTAAATGGAGGATTTTTGCCTTTATTCTACAGATAGGGGACTTCTTTGTCCATCTCCTATTGGACAAATCGCTAGCTCCGGTTACGGTGGCGGGCTACCAAACAGCTATTGCTAAGGTGGTACACATCGCCACAGGTAAGTCGGTAGCAACCGATCCCAACCTCTCAGCAATCATTTGATCCTCGGCCATAGAGAGACCCCGCCACTCCCCGAGAACCCCAGACTGGGATCTGGCGTGGGTTCGTTTTGCGCTGACGGAAAGCTCATTTGAACCGATTGCGGAGACATCACTAACCCATCTCACCCTTAAGACGGCATTTCTTTCCGCCCTTGCCCTCGCGGCCAGGGTGTCGGAGATTCACGCTCTTGACTATTCCACCCTACGACATACCACAGACTGGTCAGCGGTTTATGTCCGGACGCTGCCGGAGTTTATCGCAAAAAACCAGGCCGCCTATGACCAACAAGCTAGGGAGTTCCATATCCCCGCACTGTCCTCAGACCTTCGGGAGGACAGATTGATGTGCCTGGTCAGATAGCTGTATACCTCAGTCACACGACGACTCAGAGGAATGAAAAGCGTAGACTCTGTTCCTATACGGCCATCGCGACGGCAGGAGGTATCAAAAAATACAGTGGCCTCATGGCTTAAACGGGTTTTTAGATTGACTTACAGTTCTACCCCTCGCCAGGGCAAGGGTTAGTGCCCATGAGATCAGGGCCTTAGCGGCCTCTTGGGCCCTCACCAATAATGTATCAGTAACAGACATTATGAGGGCGTGTTATTGGAAATCGCCAACCACGTTCGCGACATACTATCTCCGCGACATGACGCTGGTACGTAGTGGGTTACATTCGCTCGGACCGCTGGTAATGGCTCAGCCTTCGTCAGGAAGAAGACGACATCCTTTGCAGACGCGTGGGGGATCGGGCATACGGTCCGGGAACGACTTCTAAGGTTAGTGCTGCAGGGATCGCGGCTCCACAGTGAATGAAAAAAATATTTTTCTGTCTTGTTAATGCTCTGTACTGCGTGTTAGTCCCACCTCCTCTCGGTGGGATTCGAGTCAAGTGTTTGTACATTGGTAGGCTATATCTATGGGAATCTGAAGAATTGGGTAATGCTCATATTCCCCCGAGATATACCTACCTGTACAAACAGTTAAGCCCGGCCCAACCTCCCCTCACTATTACGCATGCGATCGTTAAAAGAGAGGAAGTTGAAGAGGTAGGATTGCGCATGCGCAGTGCGTATAAATATACAGGCAGAACAGGGCATTGGACTAGGATAGTATACATGACTTAGGGACATAATTTTTTAATTTTAGTTAGGGTCGAAAGGCAAGTGTTTGTAGGTATATGTGGGGGGGGGGGGGGGGGGGTATGAGAATTACCCCCCAATTCTTCAGGTTCACACGCCTGACTGGCTTCAGTGACCTAAATACGCTCTAGCCTTTTGCTTACTCCTGGATTAGCCTATTTTAGGCACACTTGAGCGTATGTTAAAAAGATAGGTAGCGCGGCGTTTCCCGAACTCTCAGCGTATATTAAAGGTTTGGGAGCCGGCTCTTTCTCGTTCTCTCCTCCTGTATTTTTAGGAGTCGACTCTTTCTTGCTCTCTCCTCGTGTATTTAAACATTGGGAGTGGGAGTAATTCTCGTTCTCTCCACGTGTATCTAAAAATTGTGATTAATCTTAATGAGATGTGTTGCGAACAAATAGCCTCGAGCTTAGATTTTAATGAGGTGTGCGGCGAAGCGCGACCAATAGCCGCGAGATTAGTTATTAATCTTAGTGAGATGTGTAGCGAGCCAATAGCTCCGAGCTTAGATTTGGTGATCTAACTGAAATGTACAGCGGAGGGTGAAACAATATCCGCTATTTAAGACGCAGACAATCTGATTAAAACGGGCAAGTGAGGCGTGATTGCTCGCCACTATACTAAAGCATAACCTTTCATTCGGTGAAGCTGATTAAGGTTAGTACCTTAAAGGAGGAGAAAACAAATAAAACTGGCATATACACTAAACGGACGACGAATTTCCCTTTCCAATGGTACCATAGACATATTTTTACGATTTTTCCCCACCGCACAGTCCTAAAGTAAAGTTATATAAACCGTTGGATTTCGACTGAGACCGACTTGCTTAGTTGGCCGCCATCATCACAGTAGTGCTTAGGGGTGTGTCTCCTTCGGCCAATCAGTAGACGCATACCCAGCAATTCAAAGCGCACGTGCGAGTGAAATTGGTCAACTTTCTTAGTCTGCCATTTAAGCCTAGGGTAATTGCTAGGCACATCTGTTTCCGGTCAATGTCTCGCTTTACAAATGGCGGTCCCCATCGTTTTTGTGACCCAATTTAAACATGTGAAATTCTCTGCATTACCATAAAACGCAGGTAAGATTTACAGCTTAAAAATTGATGCTCTGGGGGTGATTGTTCGTTACAATTTCATGTTGTTTTTTTGTTTTCTCCTCCTTTAAAAGACATTTCATTAACCGGCTGTGATACAGCTTATTTTAAAACTACATCGTCATTCGGTTTTTGCCTTGAGGATAGTGTTTAATTTGATTTTATAAGATACTTTTCACAGTCATGGTACTTGTTCATCCTAAAACACTGTCAGTGGAGACCTAGATCCTAGGTTTATATAGATCTAAGCCTTTGTAACTAGATATTAACCTCGATCCCTCGGGGGGGGGGGGGCGTCTTTGATCCGGAATTCGAATACGGCGAAGCTATTACGTCATAACGCCTCATCGTATGGTGTTATAGCTGTCTTGACCTTGAACTTTTAAACTTCGACCTAGATATTGACCTCGACCCCTCTTGGAATTCGAATATGACGTGACTATAACAAAATGACTCCTCGTAGTATGACGTCATAGGTGTTGCCGAACCGATGTTTTGTATTCTACTAGGGTGTTCCGACTGTGACACAAGTACACGAGTACTTTTTCGAAGTGATTGACCTAAGTGCCGTCATTTCTTAATCGATATAGAAGAAAAGTCCCATAAATAATTCACCTCTGCAAGTACAAAGCCAATGCGAATGTTTACGACACAGGCTTTCAAATTCCCAGAAGTTAAAAAACAAAAACGTGTTTTTTGGCAGGTCAGTATGGCATAATGCTCTAAGAATGCTACAAAGTATAATGGAAGGCTTGGTGTTAATTCTAACGTTAAAAAATGTTGTATATAAGAATTCGACCTGAGGCGACTAGCATGAAATAAATTATTGGATGGCTTTGAGATGGATAAATATATGTTGATGATCAACTACAGGACATAGATTTGTTTCGCTGGAGGGGGGGGGGGACTGGCTTTGATATAGGTTGAAGTGAACCGCAGGGTGATGGGGATATGGTAACTCCTTACCCAACGCTCATTTTATTAAGGAAATGGTAACTCCTTACCCAACGCTCATTTTATTGGGGATATGGTAACTCTTTACCCAACGCTCATTTTATTTTAGAGATTAGACTAATGAACTTTTCAAGCTTTATTATATAGAAGAAATATAGTTCCACAGCGTTTCGTTTTTGTTTTTTTTTCGAATATCATTACTACGTATATTTTTAATATAATACTTACAAGAATACTTAGCAAAAAGTAAGATGACTGGCTTTCGAAAAAAAAAATGGTTTTAATATCACTAAGGTGATTTTTTTGTAAATGAAGCAAGATGGTCTAGTTTGTAATCTTTGTTTGGTAACCCAAAGAAATATCAACAAAAACAATGACTTTGTAAATGAAGCAAGATGGTCTAGTTTGTAACCTTTGTTTGGTAACCCAAAGAAACATCACCAAAAACAATGATTTTATTTTGAGCTTTATTTGTAATTTTAGTTTGACTTGGACACAGAACATTTAATAGATGTTTTTTACAGAGCCCTTTGATTGGATAAGTCCGTCAGTTGCGTACATAAACAGTTCACGCCTCCAAGTTTCAATATGTTGTCTAGAATCTTTGTAGTTTAGTATAGCCCGTTAACATACCTTTCATAATGACTGGCATAAAGCTGGGCCAGTTTGCATTGGTTGATTGAGGTTTTATACCGCAGTCAAGGTTATCTAACTTTTAGTGTGACATTGCCAGGTTAAGTGGAGACGGAAACCATGAACTTTGGGCAGCCCCTGACTGTCAAAGAGTACCTGTCTACCCTGCCACATAGGGCGATAGAGTGAAAAACCCATTCACAGAACTTGGGTTTCAAAGAGCTGGACAAATACAATTTTATGAGAGCTTAAGTTTTAAATATATAACAAATTGCAAATTCTTTAGGATTTCTGTTTCCGCTTTACTTTTGTTTTCTTATTTGCCTCGTCGATAGATTTTCTTTTCTCTTGAAGTACCTTAGCCTACAAAATAAAAACATATATTTTTACATACAAGAAAAAGGACTCAATAACAAAAAAATTTACTTATTTCATGTTCTTGTTAACAGCATTCAATATGAACACTTGATTCATTCATTTATTTTCATTGTGCTCAGTTCTTGTTTAAACCCGAGTTAAATGACCTCTCCGCTAAAGCCATGTCGTTCCATAAGGTTAAACAAACACAAAGTGTTGGCTTTGTGACATTCCATATATCATGACCTCACAATGTCAATTCTACCAGCAAACTCAGAGTGTTGGCTTTGTGACATTACAAATATCATGACGTCACAGAGCTTTTTTGCGGAGTTTGTCTGACCTTACATAACGTTTGGACTGAACATGTCGTGCTGTAGGAGAGGTCAGTTCTACTAGCATGTATCGGATTACTGAGTTCAGGAAGCAGGTGTTTACTACATCGTCAATTTTCTTATGAGGGTTTAAATGACATTGATTGATTGATGCTTAATTAATGTTAATGAATTAATAATAATGTTTTACGCCACACTCAAGATTATTTCCCTTTATGTCGCCATTGCCAGGTTTAGTGGGAGAGGGAAAAAATCCAAATGTTCAAGCTTTGAAATAAACCCTTGCGGAGGAAACCCTTGACCCTTCGGTGAGTACCTGGCACCTCTTTCACATACGGTGACCAAGTGAAAAATTCACTCAGAAATTTTCCCATTTTTATTTGGTTTAAAGTGTGATTTCAACCCGCGCCACATCGGTGGAAGGTCTGTGTGGGACGATCACTCTAACCCACTGGACCACCGAGTTCCCTCCTTAAATACCATTGGTTGATTGATTGTTTGGTGTTTTATGCCGCGCTCAAGATTATTTCACTTATATGGCGGCGTTGCCCGTTTTATTGTGGGAGGAAACCGGGCTCTGTGCCCGGAGGAAACCCACGACCTTCCGCTGGTAACTGGCAACCCAAATACCATTGGAAAAGATCTGCAAGACTGTAGACATCCCTTTGTAACCCTAATCCTGGACAAATATAGCTTAACATAGTTATAGACGAAAGATGTCTTGCTTTGCTCCAGATTGCTCACCTCTTGGGTTTGTTTTTTCTTTTTGTACATAATTTTCTGATAGAGTCTCCGTTTTTTCTTGGGTATCATCATCTCTGCCAGCCTCTTTTCCTCACGGCTCTGCTGATCTAACTGTCGATGAACGTTCGTTTTTTCTGCCACACCTTCCTCCACAGACATAGTGCTGGAGTTTAACGACTGACAATAAAACACAGACAAATATGATAAGATGCCCATACTAAATAATGGATCTCACAAGAGTGGCCATTTGATATGAAATTTAAGAAAAAGGTTAAGTTTCGGATATATCTTGTGAGCTTCAGTTGTACTTAGATAATAAACTCAACATACATGTACTTGATGTTGTTTGATAAATTTAATATACTGCCTGTTTAATTGGTTAAATAGGACTAAGATCAAGTAAAGCGCAAATTCTAATACAACAGAAAACACAATAAATCAACACATCTGTACTCCTGAAATAAATTTGGGTGCAGAACTGCAAGCTCGTTTATATAAAATTAGGTAATTTAAGTATGTGGCTTGGCAGATCAGCGAAAAACACTGAAAGGCTTTTTCCAAAGTATGCTGATAGTTGGATGTGTTTATGACATAACGTCAAGACTAGGTGCATTTGTGATAACGATGTTTGATCAAAGTATGCTGCTAAGATAAGTGATGTTCCCCTGTCTTGATGTAGCGTCCCAGGTTACCAGCATTTTTCAAACTTTGTCAGAGACACACAGGTAATTATAAAATAGGTATTTAAAACGATTACTGAAATGTTTTAACATTTGGTTGTATCTACCTTATCAGCTTCATGTGATTGTTTCTGTTTTTTCTTTTTCTGACCAATTTCAACTTCATCTGGAGATCTTTTCCTAGAGGGTTTTTTCTCGGTCTCTGTTGAAGAAAAAAAAAATATTTAGATAATAATATTAAAGATTGCTTACATCTTTGTTATCCCATCCCATTTCCGACCACCGTGCCGATTTCATTAATGACATCATTAAAGTGAACACTTTAGGTAAAATACAATATACCTCATCTTAAAGACTATATTTACCTGGTCCTTAAACATGGTTTATTTATTTTCTATGACTTTCATACAAGAAGCTATGGTTAATTATTCTCAGATACCAAGGTGACTGGATGTCACTGAAACATGTGCACACCTTACAACTGGCAATATGATTGGTTTATTTGACCTAAATACAGGTGTAATACACAGCAACATTGTATTGTTGAATGAAAGTGATCTTTGTAGAAAGGAAATGTTATGATCCTCTTCAAACAGATTAGTGGTTGAGCGACATTGAAACAATTAAAGGGAGACAACTCTTACCACTGTCCTCTTCCTCATTGGATGACACCCCCTGGTCTTCAGCCTCACTTTCAGCATCATCGTCATCAACATCATCATCATTATCATCGGCGTTATCATTGTCGTCATCAGAGTCTTCACCAACTCCTTAAAAAAACCTCATCGTTACACTAATGTAAGGATAGTTTGGTGTTTTACGCCGCGCTCAAGATTATTTCACTTATATGGCGGCGTTGCCAGTTTTATTGTGGGAGGAACTGGCAACCATCCCACATACATGTAGGTCGTTCGAGGGAAAACCCAGTCAGAAAATTTTCAAATTTTTGGACTGAGTGGGATTTGAACCCGCGACCCATTGGTGGAAGGCTGTTCGGACTGAGCGTAACGCCCTACCTACTGAGCCTCATGTAAGGAAATATCATGTTAAACACATTAAGAGACAAGGTTTATAGTGGCATCATAACATTGTCACAACGTAATGTCACAATCCCACACTCTGGGTTTGTCTTACACTTTCTGAGCGTTTGGCTTGTCAAGCGATGGCGGAGAGGGGAAATGGATTGGGTAAGACATTGCGCTTCAACTTTTCAGGTACATGGATGGTATCACAAGGTTCTGAAACCCGAGAGCTGCAATAAACGCCAAAGCCCATATGTACAGTGCTGTAAATACATGGGGGGAAGGAGGCTTAGTTGGCAAAAAAGAACTTTAATCAACAATACCTGAGTCTACTCCTCGTTGACGATCCAATAGAGCTTGTTTCTCAGGAGGTACATAATCTCCTTCTTCTTCTTCCACAAAGGGAGATAAATGTGGAGGTAAAACAACACCTGGAAAATACTGGTCTACTGGGGTGAGAGCTCGGGCGTTCACAGAATCAAAAACCCACTGGGGCTGAACATAATACCTATATGGAAATGGATGGAATCAAGGCTGTTAAATTCGGTTAAAATCAATTTCCAGGATTAAAATTAACGTTTTCCAGGCTTAGTGAAATACCATTTTTGTCTGCATTCCAGTCCATCCTTTTGGATTGATTGATTGGTTGAGTGATGTTTGAGGCCGCACTCAAGCTTATTTCACTTATATGGCGGCGTTGCCAGGTTTTGGGGGGGGGAGGAAACCCCCGACCTTTGGCGAGTACCTGGCAACTCTTCCACATACAGCGACCGAGTGAAAAATCCACTTAGAAATTGTTCAATTTTCATTTGGTCTGAGTGTGATTTGAACCCACGCCGCATAGATGGAAGGTCTGTGTGGGACTGAGGGGCAATCACTCTTACCCACTGGACTGGGGAGGCCTCTAATCCTTTTGGAGGACATATACGAACCAAATGTCCAAGCAGTGTTCAATATTGCTGACAAATTAGAGCAGCTAATTAGAACTTGAAAACCATTTGAGTTATAGCACAAATGTGGATGAACGAACAGACAAGGTTCTATAAAACGAATGAGCGGTGACCAAGGTTAGGTGGACAGCAGCCCCTCTACTTTCATTAAGCCTTGTTTTCTCCGAGCAACAAGCCTGGTTTCCTACGCACAATGAGCCAGGTTTTCTAAGGGCAACAATCCAGTCACTCCAAGCAATGAGCCCTGTTTTCTTCCCCATTAAACCTGGCAATGTCACCACAGTGAAATCCTCTTGAGTGCAGCATAAAACCTCAATCTATCAATCATTATGATTGCACTCACGCCACTTCCAAATTTCTGTTCACGCATCATTATAACTAATTAGGGATGCAGGTGGGGTATAAAAAAACACTTCATAGTAATTCTTTAAGCGAATAAAACCAGGTACAGTGAAATCTGTATAAAACAGCCCCCCTCTCGAGAAGGTACATCAAACTTAGGGAGCGTCCCCAGTTATCGTTTGCTCTTTCGGGCGGTCGTTTTTTGAAAAACGACCGCTAGCAGTCAACACCCATCGTTTTTTTGCTAGCCCGAATAAACAACTGCTGAACGGTTCAATGCTAGTCCTCGGTCGAGTTCGGCTCTCGTCGGTATAACAGCGCGTCTTACAGTTTTGTCTCTGCCATATAGCTAGGACTTCAAGCCTGAGTACATGTGCTGTGTTGTTGGAAGGCAGACGGCCGTCAAACAGATACATGATATATTGTATATATTATTTGTTACGATCTTTTTCATAAACATTTAATATATTACCAAACTGTTTGTCCTCCAATTAAAATATTTCCATATGTAACTGTTTTTCTCCTCTATTTTCTTTTCGTTTTTTCAGTTTTACTCGGTGGGTAGTTTCTCACTGAGTTTACTCGATATGTTTCGCGGTGGGTTATTGTTAGATTAATCATCGGATAGTTGTTACTTAGTCTAGTTATTGATAACACGTTTTTGAAAGCAAGAGAATTTTAATAAATCACTAACAAATACAGCTTGACCGTCTCTAATAACCCTTTGGCTTTGTTTTTGGACAACCTCATGTCGAGCTAACGCCGTGAAGTTCATCTACAAATAATTCCTATGTAGGCCAGGTGGCGGATGTCCCTATGACAACTGTCAGTTAGGTCTTATCAAGCAAAGTCCACAAATTAAAATAGGGGTGATAGTGATACTGTTATAATTCTGATGTAATTGTTACCGTCGAAACAGTCGAGTGTATATATTTGGAAAATAATTGCAAAACTGCTAAAGTCGATTCTTACTCAATAATGAATATATTTCTTGTTGATGACAGATGTATAGTAGGCTTGAGTAGATCAAAAAAAAAAACTTTTAAAACTCTTCACCCTACAGAATGGTTACAGATGGACTCAACCAGATTTGTTGATCACGTGGCAAGTGTGCATGGAATTGCGAGGGTTTAAACTATACTGTATCACATAAATGGCGAATCAAGCCGTTAGATTACCATTTAAAGACCTATATAAATGCTTTACTGAAAGCATGGACTAACCATCAGATATAAATTTAACAACGCAAGGCAGTTCATGTGGATTTAATAAAAAAAAACTGGGAAGATGAATTCACTGGATTTATCGGCATGTCAATTTCCCGCGTCAGACGGTACCGGGTAGACAAACATACATACACTCATTGTTCAAGGTTGGTTTCTCGTGTGGCAATCAGAAAAAATATTGAAAAAGTTTCTTTAACAGTGTCTGACATTTTTTTTCTCTTATGCCGTGCACATTTTACACGTTCGCTATCTATCACATTTTTAGTAGATCTACCGCTGAAAGAAAAGTAAGAATTTGGATGAAAAAAATATTGTTAAAATTAAAAAAAATACAGAGGAAAATCAATTTTGTCATGGAAGATGGGCGTTTTGGTGGGACAAATCTGAATAAATGCACACAGACAATTAATGAAAAGTCACCGGTTTCATTTTTATTTTTCCGACATTTGTAACTTCAGTAGCAAAAACTTCCGGTATATCACAACCCGTTTCATCGCATTCGATATATACTCGGTAATGAAGAAGGTACTAGGCCTGTAGTTAGGAACTGCCCTGAAAGAAAATATAATACTTTGATAGTTCTTTAATTCAGTAAATATAAAAATGACAGATAAACAGATAAAGTTAGGTTTGGAACTCGAAGCTTAAAAACGTTTAGTGTGTTGTGATCTAAATACATCAGAATACTTTCGACAATTTTTTTATTTGACAAAATAACTTTGAAAGTTTATCCGAGACAACAAAATTTAATTGTTTTTTAAAAAAGAACTACATTGGTCACTAGAACAATACTCATACAAAACCAGTTGGTCAACTGTAGTCAGGTCAGCCGAAAGTTGATTAGAGCTTGGCTGGTTGTTGTCAAACTGGGCCTTTAATCCAGACCTGCTGCAGAGGTTATGTTATTGAGATTTGCTCACGGGCAGTAAGCGTTTTCACCACATGGTGCAGCTATCGATCGACTGGACATAAAACGACCGCTGGCAACACCTACCGTTTTTTCTAGCGTGCGTTTTTTCTAAATCAAACGGTAAGCAAACGAACGATAACTGGGGACAGTCCCTTATATACGTTCATTTTAATATAGAAGAAAATCTGACATTGGTCAGTTCAGACAGTGTTCTGGTTTATTAAGGTGTTGATTCACACAGGTTTCCCTGTACATGTACTATGATGGGGTATAAAAGTCTAAATGATATACCTCTTTTTAAGACAATTAGAAACTTGTCTCCATGGTTATTTTAGACAAGAAGATTTTCCCTGTGCCCGTGTGTTTTAGTGATCATAAATATACTATTAACCTAGATAAGTAAGTTGTCTGTAGATTGGGTCTGTCAACAATCTGGTGTGTGATCGTCTCATCCGATTCCTCATACGTTGATCCAACAGCCAGACTTTTCTCCCACGATACTTCACCGCCAAATGACCTAGATAAAATAACATGGCTGGTCTTTAATATATTTTTTTATTTAATTTAATTTAATGTTTTATTTATTTTACAAGGATTACCAACAGCCCTAGGGCCACGAGTGGATCTCCTCGAAATATAAACTATACAGAAAATATAAAGAATACAAATTAAAATGGTACAAGTATATATGGGCGCGACTCTTTGATCATGATACTAAGATCGCCCGACAATGATTTATATATAGTTCAAATCATAAAGAAACTGGGGTTTTTTTTCAAAGTATTTCGTGCTCTCTCGAGATTATTCGCTTAAACATCAAATTTGTTCCATTTTTTTTTCAAGCAATGAATTGGGCTCCCTAGTCCGAACATCCCCCCCCCCCACCCCCAACAACCACTACCAGTCTGTCAGACTTTATCAATTAGATCATACCACACAGGACAGGTGTTAGAATGGACTTCACGAGTAATAGAAGTTCACTTACCGTATAATAAATGCCAGGGTTTCTCTGGGAACTTCTCGGTTTAAGAAAAATTTCATTCCTTGAAATAAACTTTGGAGTTTCTTTAAAGTTGCAGCTTCAAGTTTGGCTTTTTCTAACAGTTCACTGTTATCAGACTGAAATAAGAAACAAAGATGAAATGTAAAAACATCTTAACCCTGCAATAAATCATGTCCCTTATGAGTACCAGTTGATGGATTGATTAGTATTTTACTCAAGATTATTTCAGTTCTATAGCGACAGCTTTAGTGTACTGGGGTCTGTTTCTCAAGGGGCCTCCGTGGCTCAGTAGGTAGAGCGTTGGACGCTTAATCAGAACAGCTTTCCACCAATGGAAATTTTCTGACTGGATTTCACTCGAACGACCTATGTGGGATGGTTACCAACGGAAGGTCGTGGGTTTTCTCCGGGCATAGAGCCCGGTTTCCTCCCACAATAAAACTGGCAACGCCGCCATATAAGTGAAATAATCTTGAGCGCAGCGTAAAACACCAAATAATCAATTAATCTGTTTCTCAACACACTTACGTCCGTCGTAACTTTGTAACGTAACGTAATGTTGAAGGTATATGTTGCCATGATAGTTAGGCCTTGCATTGGACTTACATGTACATCGGGCGTAAATGTTTTGAGAAACAGCCTTCAGATCAAACCAATCTTAACATTATAAACTTACCTCCCCTGCTGGAAACTGGTCCAGTTCAACTTCCTCATCTGGTGTGCCGTCACTCACTGCCTGCAATGACTGAGTCAAGGCACTTAATCTCTATCAACAGAAAAAACAATACAAACTTTCACAAACAAATCTTTCGTTTTAATCTTGTTGTCCTTCCAGTACTAGTTCGTATCGTACGGGCCACACAGGCCTCTTGTATGGAATTTCCTAATTCCGACATTAATCATCTACTTTTTGATGACCTTCAAACCTCATCTAATTTTCTTTACAATCAGAATTTATTAAAAAAAAGATACAATTTTAGCAGCTTACACAACTTTCAGGAAGAGAGTCTTGAAAAATTTTAATTAAATTCAACAGAATGAAAATTGCACAGGAAACTGTAGTGAGCAATACTAAAAATCAGTTTTCATAACTACCTCTTCCATTCTTTCTCTTGCTTCTGTTTTGTCCTCAGTAGAATCAATAGTGGAATCATCAGCTTCAGAATCCAACGACAACTGGAATGAGATGTGAAAATGTCTTAATGAAAGGTCCGTTTTGTACTACTTGTCAAAATAATTGATCACAGACAGCCAAGGGTTGGTCTTAGCAAGTTGTACTGTACAAGAATAAACCATGAAAGAAATGTTAAAAACACCAACATTCCTATTTCACAAGCATATGTCGAAACTCAAATGAGTCTTTATATGCTACGTTTTGTTGTTGTTGTTGTTGATTTGCTGTTGGGGTGGGGGCGAACTTTAAAGTAAAATTAGACTTTGTCTGAAAGACATAAATCGGTTAAGGGTTGGTCTTAGTAAGTTGTAGTGAACAAGAATAAACATTATTATCCCTCAGAGAAGATTCTCTGCAATCTGATTGGTCAATTGCCATGCGATAATGTGTCCTACGCACCCGATACAGTAAAACCTTGTTTTCACACATACCCGATACGTCGTCGAGCCAACACTATTTTTAATGTTTGAACGTTGTTTTGTGACGTCGTGAGGTGACGTGACGGCATATGGCATGTTCGTATCATCTTTTGCAGCTATATTGTGGGTGATGGGCGAACGTTATGCTTACGTTGTTTAGCGACGCCATTTGATGTCGTCGCGCGTGCTCGTATTGGGTCACCTTTTGCAACTAGTTGGTGTGTGTGGGATTGAATTAATGAGAGATTTTTGGCTAAATCCACGCGAAAGTAAAGCTCTTCGAGATAATAAAATCATTATCATGGTTCGTGGAGGGGAATACAAAGCATTTACATGGTCCGCGTGGTAAGTCATAGCGGCCTCGTCGTTATCAATTACCACGCTGACCATGTTAATACTTCGTATCCCCCCTCCACCAAAATTAAGTTTGACTGAAAGACTTAATTCAAAATTGGTAATAAAGTAGAAAAGATCTTAAACTTTCACCCCTTATTGAGACAATTATATAACATTTTTTTAATTCTCTATTACACGTAAAGAATTATGCAGAATTTTTGGCATTATAAAATCAGTTTTAATACCTGTGGTGGATAATGAAGATTTATGGAGGTGTAAAGTTTGAAATTCACAAATCCCAGCATGGTCGTGTAGAATTCAACAAACGTCTGCATGATACGGTTATCCACTTCTGTTGGAGGCTACAACAAACAAGAACAATAAAATGTTTTTGATAAACTCCATGAATAAACAAATAGGAACGAGATGAATTAGAACTGGCGAAATATTTTCAAGAAATATTAGATTCTTGAAGGTTATTTTCAAAAGTCAACTACTGGTACTGGATAAGAGCTTCAAAGTTTGTACACAAATACATAATGTCGTCCCTTTATGCTACCCCGGGGCTCAGGTGGTAGAATGATAGTCTCTGAGAGAACTGGAGTCTGTTTCACAAAGCCGTAGCGCAAATTTTTACGTAACTGCCATAGCAACCCATAGTGTAGAGATACGTTAGTATGAAAGTTACGCAAAAAATACATCTACGCCGCTTTGTGAAACAGGGTCCTGGGCTCCCTGAGACTGAGACTGTCCAGCTAAGAACTGTTCCATCGATGGGTCGCTTCAACAAATACCACTTGGTATTTCCCTTGATGGTCTTATTTCGCAAGCTAGTCGGATTAGACTTAACTCGGCTCCTTTCACATTACACCTGGCAATGTAGCAGTTAAAGGAAAACCCTATAATCTTGTGTGCAGTGCAAAACATCAATCAATCAATCAAGACTTCATATATGACATTGTTTTGACGGTTACTTTTTAAAATGATGGAATGTCATTCATTCCTTAACAACCAGAGAATGCGATAGTCGGATAAGGTTGGCAAAAATTCTCTTTTTCAGCCATACTATCAGACTCTGGTGGTAAATAATCCCTTCTTTGCTTATTTGTAGAGAAATTTGACACATTTTTCGGCAGATTGATTTCAAAATAACGTTATTCTTTAATGCAAGTAATCCGGGCTTAATGAATTCAGACCCAAAAAATTTGACAGAGCCCAGATTTCTTGACTCGGCCTCTGGGGTAATGTGTTACGGATATCAACAAATACACTATACTTGCCACAAAAAATGAATGAGAAAACACAAAATATGTTTTCTGTTATGTATTATTTTTGGAAACCTAAATGTTACCTGAAAGCCAAACTTGTGTGGCACCACCCAGGTAAGAGTTTGTCCCATGATTTCTGCCTGGTAATAAATACCCTTGATTGAAATAAATACCTGGAAAAAAAAATTACATCATTTGCTTGTAAATTTTTCCTATCATCACTCTAATATTAAAAGAGAGGAAGTGATTTAGAACCCACAGGCTTCCCACGCTTATTTGTAAATCATTTTCCACGATTAAAATGTAAATTTTAGTGCCCATAAATATCTGTTCAATTTTTTCTATTGATTAATTGATTGATGGATGTTGTGTGCCGCTGACCACAGTATAGCGGGACTCAAGATTATTTTAGTGCCCATAAATATCTCTTAAATTTTTTCCCTTGATAGATTGATTGATGGATGTTTTGTGCCGCGCTCAAGATTATTTCACTTATATGGCGCCGTTGCCCGGTTTAGTGGGGGAAAATACAGGCTCATTGCCAGAAGGAAACTCTCAACCTTCCGCGAGTACCTGGCAACTCTTTCACATATGGCGACTGAGTGAAAAATCCACACAGAAATTTTTGAATTTTTAGTTCATAGTGGATTATAATCTCAAACCCTCTAAACTTACTTTTCTAAGTGCCTTTGCAGCTATCACATAATGCATGAACTCGACTGAAAGATAAACAAAAACAATCAGTAAACAGGAAACAAAACCCAGACAAACAACTTCAAAGTAATCAAAAGATTGAAGAAATTAATTTTAATCATTTTTTGGGTGATTAAAGAGAGATTTTTAAACTTAGCATAGCTAGTATACACCAGTATGACAGTAGTTAGTCCCCTAAGTTGACAGAGCTTCACAATAAACTTGACAATAAACTAGCAGGATTCTACCAATCTCTTACTCAGAACGCCCTGTAGAGATTTTACACACAAGTTTAATTAACATAAAGACATAGTTTTCTGGTTAACTACTTCTTAGGTTTATTTCTCACAACTCGCTAGAATTACCTGTAGCTTCATCAGGTGTATTACAATCTATGAACTTGGATCAACTTATATACAAATAGTAACATGAAAATGTCTATGGGTAATGTTCAGGCTGTGGCTTGAATTGGCTTGTACAGGTATCCGGGTGCTGGCTGGGTGGGGTGGATGGGCAAATTACTATCTCACTGAGTGTGGGATGGACGTTGTGAGTAGTCATCCAGAAAACCATGTCTTTATGTTACTTATTCCCTACTTCTAAATGTCTTTCAAAAGTTATAACAAGTTTAATTCGTTAAATTAACTGCCCAGATTGCAACTTTTCAGGCAGAATACTTATCATCCGCCATGTAGATCCCTCAATATGTAGCCGGATGACACCATTAAATGGGCATGAGCTGCCAAAATGTTGATATTTTGACGTTAAAACAGAATGTTCAAATTATAGGCTATTTTTCTCAAGACGTATAATTCAGAAGCTTTTTAGTTATTCTAGTCTCTAAAATGTACTATAAAGTATTGTTTTGAACTAACTTTGGCTTAGAATGAATGAATGGTCGTCCCGGTTATTTAAATTTTGTTTTACTTTTCGAACACGTTTTTGGTTCGTACAGGCCACGTACTGTATGGATTTTCCTCATTCCAACGCCAATCATTTAGTTTTTCGATGGCCTTCAAAGCCTCTTACTGTCGTGACGATCAGAAATTATGAAAAAAGTGTGAATTTTGGCAGCTCATGTCACTTTAAGCAATCAGCGTATTTTTAATTAGTTACAAAACCCACCTGAGAGCCTTCTACAAAGGTGAATAAGATCCATACTGGTTCTCTTGGTTTTGGGGAAAGTAGCAAAGAGAAAACACATGGATAACGTATCATCCAGGTCACGTAGGGCATCGATAAAACTAGGATACCTAAAATCAGAACAGAAAAACAACTTTACTCACCGATAATTATTAACAGACTATGGGTGTAGCTTGATCGGTAGATTGGGGCTTAGTGCCACATAGTTGAAGTTCTTCAAACTCTGTTGTCAAAAGATATTGAAGATGGGTGGCAAACAGAGTAGAAGGACCGACCATATTGGAAAACATGTAACTCTATTGTTTGCCAATTTTCTTTCAATTTCTCATAATTTAAGCAACGCAACCGGCCCCAACTTGACACACATTCAGTTCGATCCTTAAGTTCCACCAAAAAAGCGTTCAAACACTCACATTTCTGTTGCGTTCATGTGGACGGAATCGAGGAGGCCTGCAGGAGATTCGGACTGTCCTTCGAAAAACGACAAGGATGCAACACAAATGTTAAGTGTTTGAACGCTTTTTTTTGGTGGAACGGCGAACTAAAAGATCGAATTGAATGTGTATTAATCTTGTCTTGGTTGCGTTGCTTAAATTAGGAGAAAATCTAAAAACAAAGTGTTGATTCTCAGTTCTTATATGTTTTCCAATATGGCCAGTCCTTCAACTCTGTTTGCCACCCATCATCAATATCTTTTGGCAACAGAGTTTGAAGAACTTCAACTAAGTGCCACACTGAACAGCCAAGAGCATATGACGACAAACGTAAACACCAAAAGATCACATTGAGCCACCCTTGCATGAGCCACCTTCACGTCGAATAAAGATCTGATCCAATGTCACAAGCTCCGGGAAACAGGCTGAACAATGAACCAGTCTAGTTGACATGACCGGTCAAGATTTTATCACAGACAATTTGATTGGATCTTAACTCAACGTGGGTGCGGCTTAAGGCTCCGCAAACCAGAAATGTCAAGAAGATTTCAGTACATGTATTTGGCATACTTAATGTTCCTCTTTGCTAGGTCAACATGTTTGAAACAAACCCACTAAGCACCCAGCCCGAGAATATGATCAAAAGACTAAGAACTTGTTCATTTATTTTCATTTTGTATTTCTTCTAAAGATTTAGCCACTTTTTTCCTCATAAGGATTCAATAATTAGAAAAGAAATATGCTAAATGAGGCCAGACAAATTTGCTCATTAGAAGGAATTTAAGGCAATATGACCGGCCGTGCAGTGTGTGAAAATGGTTATCCTTAAACACAACTCCATGTCCCCTTTTTTGTCTGACTCAATGGAAAATTTAGGCCATAAGAATGGCTGAATATTTAGAAGAAATACGGTAGATACATATCACTTTCAGGCAATGCTGTTAAGGTTTACGTGTACAAACCTATGGAATAAGGTACTTGTGTCTACTTAACTATGCTTTCTAAATCGTAATCTTTAAATGGTGCTAAATAAAACATCTATCATGTTGTATCACTAATAGATTAAAAGCATAAAGTTATACAAACCTTTCTTTAACGATATGGTCCAGTTTATATCTAGGTTTATTTGACCGGATTCTGCCCTCAGCATCAGAGTTTCTCTTAGCGACAGCCTTTTTTAGTCGCTTAACAAATATCTAAATAACATACAAGAGAAAATGCAAGTCAAACTTTAAAGTGGCATGAGCTGTCAAAATATCGATATTTTAAAGTTAAAACAGAATGTTGAAATTATCGGTTATTTATCTCAAGACGTATAATTCAGAAGCTTTTTAGTGCTTCTAGTCTCGAGAATGTATGATAAAGTATTGTTTTGAACGAACTTTGGCTTTATAGAATGAATGAATGAGCGTCCCGGTTATTTAAATTTTGTTTACTTTTCGAACTCTAATCCGGTGAGAATTTCCATGAGTGGACAAATTATTTTGAGCAGCAACCTTAATGAGGTCACCACACCGCACCCTGGCTTGTTTCAGTGACCTCATAATGTAAATGTATGCTTGTAAGAATTCAAGTGGATTCATCATAACGAAAGACAAGAAGTCTCAAAATTTACTCCCATAATATTTCATAACATATGGTCAGAGATCATGAAGATCATGTACCAATTGATAACTGGCATATCTTCAGTACTCTTTCTTACAAAGCTGACAAAAGTTTATCTTATGTTAGTTTGTCTTAAAATATATGAGCTTACAACCTGTTCATAACCAGTCCATGTTGCAGACCCATGTGCATGTGCTTCTTTACGCCAGCTTTGTTAAAGACAAGGCCCACAGCTTAAAACAACATGTGCCTTGGAAAGGGCCAGATGGGAAGTGGTTTAGCAGACTAGTGAAATTACTTTTTTCTTGATGGCGTAAAATACGCCTGTGTGTCGATTTGTGGAAGCCTGAAGTTTTTCTTACACAGCTGAATAGTTATCCAAGCACGGAAAATCTTGAATCTGGCATAAAGCATCAATCAATAAATCAATCTGAATCAATCAATCAAAGCACAGACATTTCATAAATACCTTGAATTCCCTAAATTTACCAAGGACTGGTTCGTGTGCCAGAAACTGTATGTCTTTGAGAAAATAGTATGTCTTGGGAGCAGTACTTCCTCGCCCGACTTTCTTCTTATGTTTAGGCTCATGGGGGTAAACACCCTTTAGTATACATAGTCGTCTGTAAAATCAAAAACATTAGAAGCTAAAAATTTTCTTCTTGATAACACAAAGGCACTTAAAAAAAAATCCCTTAAACATAGTGATAAATCCAAGCTATTTGAATTTCTTTTGTTATTAGCACACATCTTCTGTTTATACATGTGGCCTCGGTGGTCCAGTGGGTTAGAGTGATTGTCCCTCACTCCACACAGATCTTCCATCGATGCAGCGAGGGTTCGAATCACACACAGACCAAATAAAAATTGAAAAATCTTTGAGTGGATTTTTCACCTGGTCGCTGTGTGTGGAAGATTGGCAGGTATTTGCCGAAGGTCGGGGGTTTCCTTCAGTCAATGAGCTCTGTTTTTCCCCCCACTAAACCTGGCAACGCCGCCACATAAGTGAAATAATCTTGAGTGTGGCATAAAACATCAATCACTCAATCCGTTTATCCAGGATTGTTATTTTTATTTCAACGTCAAATTTAAAAGCTGCATTTCTGACCCTCATGTTTTCACGGACACAAAATTGCAACGAGATGGGTCTCACGGGATAAGAATGCAAAAAAAAAGTTCAACATTAGACTACAGTGCATATTATTACAAAAATTGGACCCTACCTAATGTATGCGGGCCCCTACCTAATGTATGTGGGCCCCTACTTTTTAATTTATTTGATAAGGGTCAATTGAACATCAACATTTTGTGCGAGAGGAATAAAGTATAAAATCTACCAACCTGAAGTCTGCCAAGTTCACTTGAAGTTTTTTCAGAGCCTGATTTCTGGAGATGTATGCTGTGGCAGCCCCACTTTCATACTGTATACAAAAATATATATATTACACCTTTAATTCTTACTTATAATAGTTTCTTATAATAAATTAGGTCTCAACAAGATATGATAGAAATTTCAGGCACACATTAAAAACAGATAGTTTCGCACCTATAGGGCTTTGGGATAGAATTACAATGTCGCCAAAAATGTTCATAAGAAATATTCTCGTTTTTTACAGGTGCCTAATCGTCCTTTTGAAAATAAATTAAGTTCCACTAGTCACTAATAGGTGGCAAACTAAATTCTCTTTTTTTTTTTTTTTAAATTTTCCATTTGTTTTAACTTTTATTCACCGTCTGGTCCGCAACAGCCGAAATGTGCGTTACCAGCGAAGACGTATTATTGTGCCCGTATACATTAATCACTGCCGAAAAATAGCAAAGGCTGCTTATTCTAGGCTAAATTCAATATTATGCCAGCATGCCTCGCCTAATTGTGAACGAAACAACACACTCACAACTAACACGAAAAGCATGTGTTTGTCTAGTTTCGCTGCGCTCACATCAGTGAATCACATGGTCTTCCACATCGAAGATGGCAAGTGCTAAACTAAGTTTTCAAAATGCGATCCTAAGCTTCTTGATTACAAAAACAAATCCTAATTGAAGTATTATCAGTTTATCCTATCATGACCAAATGCCAAACATTTTTGACCGCAAGCGTTAAATTTTTATACGTCCGTTTTCAGAGCAAGAAAGTCTTGCTTTTCAATCTGTCAAGTGTCATTTTGATGTGCCGTCCTCACAAATTTCTATCAGGTCCTGTCAAAATCATACAGTAGGCCCATCATATTTATAGAATTAGGCAAATCACTGTACAGACAGCCTACGTGGGCCTATATAGTAATAGGCCAATTTAAGCTTCTGCTTACATACAGTGAGTAAGACGCTACGGCAAAGACCTCGAACAAACATTCGCTAGTCGTCCAGTTGTTACATAAACAAAATTGTTAGTTCACGGCAGTAAAAACGTGATTTTCCGCGGAGGTCTCACACCCGTGAAGTCGCTGATTCCGTTGATTGATGGATATCCGTTGATTGATGCCTTTCCCCAACCTGATATAATAATTGGTTATGTAAGATAACTGATCGAATACCTTATCAGATTTAACCAATTCATAAACAACAAAAAAAATAAACAGATGCCACGGTTTATCATTTTCCTTGCCATACTCAGCGAGGGACCAGTTTTCGTTATCGTAAACGCGTGTGGAAGAAAACAATTTAAAAACCTGATAACACGTCTGTCTGTCGTAATTCAAACGGTATCACCACACGAGTTAATTACCTTTTTCTTTTCTCCCACCATCGTGCCTTTGTGAAATAAATCTGCAGAAAAAACGTTCGTATATTGTAAACACAGAAGTCTAACACACGTGGATTTAACCGGAAGGGGAAACCTAACAAATTGTATCCGGGACAAAATTGAAGATGTATGCCCCTTTGGTTCATACGAGATTCTCGCTTCTTCGAGATTCTCGCACCCCCGAATGTCGCCCATTATTTTTTTTAAAACCCTGGATTTCAATGTCTCGAATGCATGTTTGACCATGAAAAGATTAGCATAATTTTAGGTCATTATTTGAGGGGCATTGATGAAACTGCGGCTCTTATTTCTAAAGGACTATTAGCCTGTTTTGTAGTAGAAACAATTTTGGTTTTGACCCGTAAAAATTAAAAAATATTCGGGCTTTCGCCTCGCATCTGGAAGTAATGTCCTGAAAATGACGTCTTTCTGCTAGTGTGCACACTTACAAGGTAAAAAAAATCCGTCCCTTTACAGCAGATATAATATAGACATATATAGAAAGGGATAAATCTGTAATTTATAAAAAGTCTATAGATTGGGTTCAAATCCCACGTATGTAATATCTTGTCTATGTTAATAGCATTATTGTACTCAAATCATGATTATACATGAATGTCTCGAGCCAGAAAGGATACATATTTTTTAAAACATGTAGAAAAATGAATAAATCAACAAAATGACTCATTGAATATTTATTTTAATACATTCTCACTCAGCTGTCCTGAAGGGTAGGCCTATCTCTTAACACGTGTTTAGCCCACCATACAGCTGATAGGAATTAAATCATCAAGATTAAAAGCTCTTTGAAGTGTATGCAATAGATATTACCTCATTTGTTCCCTTAAAAGTTTCAAATTGGAATCAGGACATCGAGATTCTGAAAAATCAGCCTTCAAACGTTGCCATTGCAGTACCGTAGCTGTATGCCATAAGAAAACTTGCCTTCATCGTTGGTCTAAAATCTGAAATTAGAAGTTATCCTAGTCCTGAAGTCCAGATTTAACCTCTAAGGCCAATGGTCGACCCCTTTATCAGAAATGTTCATTGGAATGGGGTTGGACAGTTCACATAGGAGGTCAGTTGATCATGTGACTTTTAAGTATTCGACAAAACAACAACATCATGGGATTTTACCTGGTATTTGCTCGCATCTACGTGCTTTTCTATTAATCTCTTACACTTTAATAGCTAGAGCTATCGTTAGTTACATCGCACATATAAACACTACCAGCTATTGGAAACGCCCCGTGAAGCCTATCACAGTGGCCAGTTCAAAGTGAATCGGATCGACAGGGAACGTCGCCATTTTGCCTGTTTTCGTCAAAATGGGACTATTTCGTGAAATTGACTACGTTTTCGTTACAAGTTAAACGTTTTTTAAAATTCAAAATTTACGTACAGCGTGATGTCAGGATTTTTATATTAATCTGATAGCTTTTTAAACTGTTACCCTATATCGCACGCGAAAATCCCTGTGGTATGTCCGGTAAAAGCGTACGAGGTCTATCGTAACCACGTCTTAAGGAGACCTCGCGAGAATACGATCGGGTCTATAAATCCCTACAGCTGACATTATGTTTTAAGCGCTTTTCACATACAGCCGACACGCTGTCCATCTTTGTTTTGTTCGTTACCGACGTGTTTAAGTAACGCGAATTGTGATTGGTCAAATTCCCGCGGAAACAATCAAAGTTTGCATGCATATCAAATTAGAAGCAACGCTTTTCGCTCCAGCTGGCCCACAAGCATCCTCGGACCCCAGGATCCCATTTAACCCTGGGGAAAGTCAACGGAATTTCGGCGTTTTATCAGGGACGCCCATTCACTGGCAGACCAATGAGACGCTTTCCCATAGTTTAACGATAAGGCTAAACTTGCACTAGACTCGTCAACAAGCGACAGCCTGAAATGTTTGATCGGCTCCCACATTTCCGACCATTTTTTGTCGACAAGATGAATTGGGATGAGGTAAACAACGGAACTTTTAAACGTTTAGGAATTGTTTTCTCTAGCAGGGCTTTTCGCATACAATCGAGAAGTCGTCTATCTTTGTTTTGTTCATTACCGATATGTTTAAGTAACGCGAATTGGGATTGGTCAAATTTCCGCCACAAAACTATGGCGGAACCAATCAAAGTTTAAATGCATATCAAATTGGAAATGACGCTATTACCTGTAGTTGGCTCACGGGTAAAACTGAGCGTTAGTGTAAGTTTAATGAGGAAAATCAATACAGTATGTGGCCTATATGAACCGGAATAGTGTTCGAAAAGTAAACAAAATTTAGATAACCGGGAATTATGATGTGGGAATGAAACATTTCGGGTATTAAATATCACATATTTTGCAACATATATACAATGGTGATGCGAGCTGTACTAACTCATATCTACTGAGATGATGATCCTTTAATCTTGATTTGAATAGTGAAATAGAGGTGTTTTGTGGCAGTGAGTTGCAATACTTAGAAGCTGTGACACACAGTGTGTGTCTTGACAGGTCAGTTTTGCAATACGGAACGTACAGAAGAAAAGTGTGATGCGTAGTCGGTAATTCATGGATGTCGGTTTTACGGGTAAAGTAGGTGATATAGCTTGAAGGTAGGAAAGATGCTGGTAAAAAAAATTGTGGACCCTTATAATAGACAAGTATATATTAAGCTCAAATATATTCAAAAGTAAAGATTGGAAGAGTGTACTCTAATCTGTATGAACAGCGCGTTTTTTTAAACAGAGAAAAGTGGTTGCAGATGTGTAGCATATGTGTTACCCCAAAGTGGATTAGCGTAGGATAAATATGGTAGTATCAATGAGTTGTAGAGGATGTATAGTGCTTTACGGTTACGGCTTTGTTGTATATGCTTTATCAGAACTAGATTTCTTGATATTTCATTAGCAATGTTGTGGATGTGATTCGACCAGGTGAGCGAGTTATTAAATGTAATTCCCAGAAATTTAAGTGATTTTACTTTTCCAATTGATATTTTATTTATAGATATATGTCCTATGCCTACAGGAAGCTTGTGGGTTGGTTTAATGATCATATATTTTGTTTAGGTCACATTTAGGGAGAGTTTATTTGCACGTAACTGCTGTTTGATACGTTGAAGTTTGTCGTTCATTATTGACTCTTGGGCGAGCTATCGGTAGCAGTAGCAGAGAGAAAATTAAGGCAATTCGATTCTTGATACATATATTCAGCAGTCCAATTCAAATAAAGTACAAAAACACAGGAATTAGCATTCTGAAACTTCGGGGATTTACGTACGTGTCAAAACCCACCGGTAGGGAGCGAAGACAGCCGAAGTTTGAACACTATCGGTAGCAGTAGTAGAGAGGAAATTAAGACAATTCGATTCTTGATACATATATTCAACAGTCCAATTCATATACATTACACAAACGTAGGAGTTAGCAGTCCGAAACTTCGGGGATTTACGTACGTGTTATAGCCCCAGTCTGAAACTTCAGGGATTTACGTACGTGAACCGGTAGCGAGCGAAGCTAGCCGAAGGGAGTTCCGACTGGTCAAAGCCCATCGGTAGGATCGAGCGAAGACAGCCGAAGTGTGTTCCGACTGGAGTTAGGTACAGTCGGAACACACTTCGGCTATCTTTGCTCGCAACTGGTCGGCTTTCAAACGCGTATTACACGTACATAAATCCCCGAAGAGTGGAGTTCGGTACAGGAATATTTGTAAAACAGCAATACCTATAAGACAGCTTCCTTTTGCTAGACAAAAAAAAAATTTCATGGAATCCATATTTTAGTTCTATTCACAGATGGAATTTTCTTGGTATTTAAACGAAACAACTGTCATATACATGAAAAGCTTTCCTTCAATGTGAATATACCGGTTTACAGACAAGCCATTTCCGTGCCTCAATAGATCACAGGTTAACTACAAAAATCCCTCATTCCCGGTCTTGATTCTATATTTATGCCCTCTCCACATGTGACTGTCTGGTGGTTGACCGGGGAAGAGGGTATGTTTAGAAAGTGAACAAGCAGTCGTCTAAGGCTAACATCTATGCATGAATCTATATTTTTGAACACGGGCACAGGGAAAATCTTCTTGCATGAATCTATGTTATGTATGAAATTCAAAATCTAGTTCAGTTTTAAATTCGAGTCAATAAAAAGAAAAGATATTCAAAATATCCCGGGAAGAACAAAATATGCTGCTCTGCTTCCAAAGAATACTTAATTAAGATTTTTCCTGTGCCCGTGTGTTATAGTGTTAAAAAATATAATTAAGGGACATGAGCTGCCTAAAATATGATATTTTCATGAATTCAGAATGTCAAGAGAAAGACTGACTTTGCAGCTCACCGAAAAACTAAACCAGCCGAACAGAATATAAATTATTCAATGAGTGTATACTTTGTATAAACTCGAAGCTGAAAATAAGCGGACCATTTTGCCTCGTAAGTACTGGTCGATGTGGCTGATCTTTCGCACGCAGTTTCGCCTACCGGTCCTTTGTCTACCCCCAGAGAGCGAACAGAAAATACTTTCTGATGTACCAGTCAATTTGCCCGGTGTCTCTTACTGATTCTAAAGCCTTCTTTTAGTCGAATCACTGCACCTATTTGACTTGTTTAAGGCATCGCTGTTGTATTACCAGAGCGTTACAGTTTAGCGGAGGGAGACCCCCTCCACCCCCTTCCCATCTCCTGATTTATGAATCCCTTACTCAGCGGGATACATGAGGCTATTCTGTGTGTTTAATATCTCTATCAATTACTTAAAGTGGCATGAGCTGCCGAAATTCACACTTTTTTCATAATTTCTAATCGTTACGAAAGTAAGAGGCTTTGAAGGCCATCGAAAAACTAAATGATTGGCGTTGGAATGAGGAAAATCCATACAGTATGTGCCCTGTACGAACCGAAAACGTGTTCGAAAAGTAGCAAAATTTAAATAACCGGGACGACCATTCATTCATTCTAAGTCAAAGTTAGTTCAAAACAATACTTTATCGTACATTTTTGAGACTAGAAGCGCTAAAAAGTTTCTGAATTATACGTCTTGAGAAAAATAGCCGATAATTTCAACATTCTGTGTTTACGTCAAAATATCAACATTTTGGCAGCTCATGCCCCTTTAACTGGCTTAAGTACTTAAGTATTGTGAAAATAAGCTCTTATTTGTACTTAGTCCGGGTTTCTGACTCCAAAATTACTTTTTAATTTACTGGACCGAATTCCAAAATACGGCCGTCAGTATATAAAAAAGTCCTTTTGGGGTCAGCAACCCGGACAAAATTGTGTTGTTTGCGAAAAATAACCATTAATTTTGAAAGTCTATTTTAACGGAAAAATACCAAAAGTTTGGCAACTCATGCCACTTTCAATTTAAAACAATGGAATTTCGAATCACCGAAAACCCCAAGGCACCATTGATCATCATTGAGTGAAGGTTGTCTTAAAAATTGACAATAACCATGTCGAAGTTATCTCTGCATAGCTGACCCCTGTTTGACAAAATGACGTGGCGTAAGTTTTTACGTAACTGTCATTGCAATCAATACCATAGAGATACGCTGGGCTGCTATGAAAGTTACGCCAAAAAATATATACATCTACGCCGCTTTGTGTAATATGCTCCAGGAACTATTTTTTGTTTGTCGGCGTTTAATTACGATATATCTATGGACCCCGTAATAATCTTTAAAGGCACACTCGCCGCAAAATGCACAAAACTGTTTACATTGAACAAGGAAGACCGTTTTCTGTAATTTTCGTTTTTTTGCCAAAATTCCAAAGTTTGGACAGTATTTTGTATTTTTAGTTTGAAAAATGAAAAATCATTTGCTAGGTCCCCACAATGTCAACCAAGGACGAGTCCGCAAATGCTAATCCCGGTAAATGACTATAATCATAATTATGTTTTTTAAACCAGCTACTAATGACTAGCTCTTTTACGTCCTTACTAGAAGTATAGACCTACAGACGACACTTTTGGTATAAAATACACTTCTTATACCGATGGCCTTCCGATACGTTTGAGACTGTTTGAAAGCTGGGCAATCAGAGCGACGACAATTAATTTATTAACAACGCCCTATAAAGGTCATCAAGACGCATAACTGATGCCGCCCACAGCATCAAGTAGAGTTGTTAGACAGTCCTAAGAATAAAGATGTGCCTTGAGAATTGTTTCTCATAAAAATTCTTCTGAAAGCCCTTCTAAAGTCCTTATTTAATAGGAAATATAGATAGGGGTTTATAAAAGAATTGCCGTAAGCTAACCAGTAAGTAGCCTGATAAAATGATTCGGAAACACAGCTCTCGCAAAATGCAGCCAAAGGCCAGCAAATGGTAAACGGCAACCAGCACGCCAGAAATGCCAGTATTATCCCACCCAGAGTTCTAATACATCTTCTGTTTTGTCCAGATATTTTTTCTTTTTCACTATCTCGTGAACTTTTGCCCCTGATCTGATTTCTGTCAAGTTGATATCGGCGAATTGATGGAACGGATCTATTTTGTCTCGTTGATGATTCGCTACTAGTGGTATTCTGTGAACTGCACTCGATTACAACTCTAGGTTCTCCCCGTCCGTGCTGACATAGCTGATATGAACGGTCACATTGACAAGCCGATGTGACTCCATTAGCCGCTTTATCTCCCCTTCGATTTGTTGCCGGGAACTTTATGAACGAGACCGTTGCCCTTACGTTTTTGGCTCCTCCTTTGCCATGAGCGGCGATCCTTTTATTCAAAGCAACAAACAACTTTAAATAAACCGCCACCATAAAACAAACGGGAACGTAGTAAGCTACAGACACTTGACCGGCGATGAAATATTTATCAGGAAGAAAAAAACAATCATTTTCATCGAGTTGTCCGTTCAGTTTCTCAGCCGCTCTGAACCAAACAATAGCTGGTAGCCAAAGCACCATTCCAAGCATCCACATTCCTGAAGAGATTTTTACTGCGCGTAGTTTGGTAAAAGTAGTTCTGTAAACAAGCGGTGACGTCACAGATTTGTACCGATCGAACGCTACAGCATCGAGATGAAGCATCGAAATGGTACAACAGGTGAAATCAAATACTATCCAAACAGTACACATTTCATTACCAAGAGGCCAATATCCGTGATAGGAATAGACTGACATGTTCGTCATCACCAAAACGCCAACCATTAAATCTGCTATCGCTAAAGACACGGCGTATATATTATACACTGTATACATACTCCTGCTCTTAACAATACACAAAATTACAGTAATGTTCCCTAACACTGTTGCTATAGAGATTAAGGTGACAAACGACACAATCGTGATCGGAAGTAAGAGAGACACGGATTCATTTTCCTGAGTAATGTTTGAAATAAGGCCACTGTAGTTTTTTAAGTATGTAAAACCTTCCAAAAGTTCTTCTGAAATATTACACGTGGAATTTCTCATCTTTCATAAACACTGTCTCCAGATATCACAATTAGACTGAATGGTCGCAGGTGCAACACAACACGAAGCTTGATTTCACACTGGCCCTTACGTGGGCATTTAAAACACAAACCTGCAAAGGGCGCATGTCTCCACGTATTTGTAATACCGTTCACTAAATTTCCTGAGAAATGTATGAATATTTTCTATTGACTCTCCATTATTCTTTTCCGAAGATCCATTTATTACAATTATCATTCTCAATCAAGAAATATTGGTGTCCAATTATGTAACAAAACTGAATTTGGTGTACAATTACCCTATATAATCCACGTCATTTTCTTTATTATCCGGACAAATGCCAAAAAGCCCATAGCTTGTAAGTTACCTGCGACATTTCGCAATTCCATTTGACGCAATTTGTTCTACAACGTTAGATGTTAATTCCATGTTATAACGAAAAACGCTCTCATCCACTTTTGCAGTGACGAGTCGTTGGCAGGAAATTTGTGGAATTCGTACACTTGTGCTCCCTGTTCGGCAGTGTTGCGTAGATTTCTTTAACAAATGTGTGGATACATCTTTAGTTTTCTGTATGGACGATATAATAATGGTTTGGAACGTAACTCCGATAATGCACAGCACCTGTTCGCAACAAACAGAAAAGACAACAGTATTAAATAATGGAATTAAGTAATAAAAACAACAGAAAATTATATATAAGACCTTATTCGATATTTGGTGAAATACCTTTTCGACATAATTTAGTATATAATTGAGGCTTTCATAGCCATTGAAAGAGCTGGGTTTCTCAACTAGTCCGTCGAGTTGAAATGCATCGTTAAATGCTTTGATCGTGACCACCAAAGCGCTTACAATACGTCACAATGCAAGAAAGGTGCCGAATAAATCAGGGTCTACACGTGCATATGGCTTGCTATATTTTACATTTTGGGCTGATAAAAGTGCTAAAAATCTTTCTTCCTAAACCGGAACAGTCTCATTTTATGATCGTTTATGTGTTCTTCAGGATGTTGGACGGATTCAAAATACCATACGAATTCTTCGGTAACAAAGATTCGTTGTTTGTATGGTTAAGTATTTTCTGTAACAAAATGACATCTATTTCTTACGAGTTCTTTTGAAAGAAGTAAAATTTAAGCTAATGTTTTCTCTAAGTTCTATACGTGTTCCATGAAGCGAATTAACAAAGATGTGTATATCTTCGGTCTTCGTCAACGAAGAGGTGGATATTTTCTAGATACTTGGTGAATTCCTGCACGCCCTGCGCGTATTGATTTTGCCGAAAAAATGGCATGTACATTTAACTATATGCGTGGAATGACCAAGTCCCACTGGTTTGAATCGGACGTTTTAAAAATCGTCGCCATTGCTGCTGGATGGGTGCGCGCGCGCCGCCCTCCATCTTGGAGTGAAATCGCCTAATCATCTCATTGTAATGGCGGCGCTCGCTGGAACTCAATCCATATGGAGGACGTAAAAACATTTGTTTACTATATCTTGGAAATATCATCTGTATGGAACATCTTCGTCACAATTTCACGACAGCAACCCCAATACATGTAAAAATAATTACCTTTTCAGAATACTTCCAAAAAAGAAAAAGAATCTATATTCAATAGCAAGCAAATGATGCAGATAATGCGCTTTATATTGATTTTGTTTAATACAATTCTTATTTACAAGGAAAATATGTTTGTTCTTTCAAAGGCTTTACACGGGAAGTCATGAACGAAATGTCTGGATTGCCCGTGGACATTCGTCGTTCAAGTTGATTATGGTCAATAACAGCAATTTGGTTTTTATTCTCTTTGACTGAAAACGATATTGTTTTCAATGCAAGATACAGATACGCCCACATATTTCGTTTTCTAAATCACCGTTGTGAACCAAAATTGTTTTCACATAGGATTAGCTAGCTCCTTTTTCTGTAAATGTTTATATATTTATGTAATTGCCATTTCGATTCACTTCTGAAGATGACAAAACAAAGGTCCAGTTATTGTGATTATATGAAGTTCTCGTTTAGCTGATTAGCACTACTCGCGTAGATAACTGATTTTAATTTCAGCCATTCAGGTGCCAGCAATATCTTTCTGACATTCTACGACCTTCTGCGGTTAACTGGGACAATAATGACTTGGTTGAGAAATTCAAATAATTTTGGTCTGTTCATCAATTGACCGATTGCTTGATAACGTCACTAATTAGTACCAATAAACAAAATGGTGAACTGAGGTACATAGTTTACCCAGAAAGCTTTGCGTAAATTTATATGAGGTCATCAGGCTCGGTGGTAATTGATTCTAGATTAGGTAAGCATTTTGGTTTTGTTTCCCAGGTATAAAGTCTCGAATCTTTACTTAGAGTCTTAGACTAAATAAAAGGCAGAGGTAATTGCCATTGAATTGAGTTACTGTTCCAGTTGATAATATTAAAAACGTTGATATTATCTAAGAAATGGTTTGGTCAAAACTTCACAGAAAAGAACGAATTAGCATTTTACATTTTCAGAGATTTCATTTTCAGACGCATATATTTGGGATATTGTTGATTTGGTTTACTACAAGTCTTATTTAAAAGGAAAATATAGTTACTCGTTCAAAGGCTTTACATTGAGAGATCATTAAAGGGAAGAAAAGAAAAATTATTGTATTTCCAATGCCTGTGGGCATTCTCCGTTCTGGAAAATTATTGTTAATTGTAGGGGGTGGCTTTTAGCTTTTGAAGAAAGCTTTCACGATGACTTATAATTATACTCTGAAAACATTTAACTTTACATTGCAACGGAGTAGAAAATCAGAGTTCAATATCCGGGGGAGAAATTCACCTTGGATAAAGGAAACATTCTGAATGAAAATACTTATCCGAAGAACCCTCGCTTTGCTAATTCACACGGTTCGTTGATTACGTACATTGGTCACACAGTTAGCTATATAGTTGTGTCTAAAGCACCTATCTCTCAATTAATTAATTAGCTTAAGCATAAAGTAAACGGTTGCTTAGAAGGTTCTGTTAACATAAAGGCTATTTAAATCATTTGGCCCTGCAGCCTATAAGTCACCTACTGCTAGTTTAACACTACCAAGGTAAGGAACCAAACAAGAGACGTTATCTGTAGGGATTGGTCACACAGTTAGCTATATATATTTTGCTATATAGTTGTGTATACGTATGTCTGAATTAATTAATTAGCTTAAGAATAAAGTAAACGGTTGCTTAGAAGGTTCTATAAGCAATAAGTTAACGGTCGCTTGGAAGATTCTGTTAACATAAAGGCTATTTAAATCATTTGGCCCTGCAGCCTATAAGTCACCTACTGCCTGTTTAACACTACCAAGGTAAGGAACCAAACAAGTTACAGCTACACCGGCGTAAATATTTTGAAAAAAAAAACAACCGGCCAAGAACATCTTGACCGGCTTGACCTTGACGCTTCGAAGAAAATCCCATATGATAATTAAGTCAAATGGTCTGAACGGAATCCGGGAAAAGAAGTTTTGTTTTGATTTAGTGCTATCTTCTTGCGAGTTTTTGCTTGGTGGGTTAGCCAAGAGGCTTATAACATTTTAAACAATCAAAAAATATGAACTGAAAATTGGCATGCAAATAAATCTAAAGTTAGTCGGCATATGTATAAATGTGCCGTTCGGCTGTCATACGGGATGGGGAGGGAGAGAGAGCTTCAGCGAGGATAACTGCATGAAGTCTTGCCTTTCTCTTTTTTGTTTTGTTTCATAACTCCATCGTGTAAGCGAAATTATCAGAAAGGTATCCTAATTTAGCCACAACCAAACAGATATTTGGGGATTTTTACAAAATCATGTCATATATAGAAGAATTGTTCTCGAATGGAATACTGCATATGCACATATTTGTCGCCGAGTTTCGTGTGTTAAGGTGAAATGCGAAACAATTGGCCTTTCAACAAAACCGTTGAATAATTCTGATAGAAACAAATTCCAATATTGTCTTGTATCAATCAGGCTTGGAATTTTGTTGAATTAACTGAGTCAAGAAATCAATAATTTATATATTTCAACCTGTACCGTCCCTCTCATACGTGATTCTCATGGTTTATTAATAAATGTTTGGAAACACAAACCGACTGAATTACAGAAGTAGAAAAGTCCATAAATAAACAAATGTTGGAAGCCCGTATATAGACTGGAGACGATATATCATGCAGTTTGGCTGTTCACTATGTGAAGCAATGGCTCGAGTGTACAGGTATGGACAGATATGGGAGAATTGCTTGTCTAAATGCATATTATTGCTGAAGGTGCGTGTCATCTTCCATAGACCGAATATATTTGGTCATTTTCTTCTATAGACCGAATATATTTAGTCATTCTCTTCTATAGACCGAATATATTTGGTCATTTTCTTCCATAGACCGACTTCCCATCGTTGACACCATGCCATTTCACGCCAACCAAAACTCCAGAATAATAAAACCGTTGAAAAACAAAGCGACCAATTTAAATAACTCGACCAAAACAGTCATACATCTTCTTTTCTTGAAATAAAGATTAAAGCCACATAAATAACAACTATTATAATTAACAGCTAACATAACTACAACTAAAATAATTGCAACTAACCTATACTACAACTAAATTAAGCACAACTAGCAGAAATTTCAGCTAACATGGCAGCAGTTGTAGTCATATATGGGATAAACACAACTAACGTGGACACAACTATTATAAGCATAACTAACATAGAGCAACACTAAAACAAGCTAACACAAACACAGCTGACATAAATTGCAACTAACCTTTAGTACATCTTACATAAGAAATCCTTACCCTCAGTACAACTAGTATATATACGACTAAATTAAGTTATAACTTACTAACAAAGTCAGCACTAGCATTGCATAAAACTAACAAAAGTAGGCATACACCTAACATAAATTGCAACCAAACTGAAGTATGACTATGGTAAATTGCAACTAACCCGAAGTACAACTAATAGAAATTGCAACAAACCTGAAGTACAACTAACATAAATTGCAACTAACCTGAAGTACAGCTATCATAAATTACAACTAACCTAAAGTACAACTAACATAAATTGCAACTAACCTGAAGTACAACTAACATAAATTGCAACTAGCCTGCAGTACAACTATCATAAATTGAAACTAGCCTGCAGTACAACTAACATAAATTGCAACTAACCTGAAGAACAACTTACATAAATTGCAACTAACCTGTAGTACAACTAACATAAATTGCAACTAATCTAAAGTAAAACTAGCATAAATTGCAACTAACCTGAAGTGCAACTAACATAAATTACAACTAACCTGAAGTACAACTAACATAAATTGCAACTAATCTAAAGTAAAACTAGCATAAATTGCAACTAACCTGAAGTGCAACTAACATAAATTGCAACTAACCTGAAGTACAACTAACATAAATTGCAACTAGCTTGAAGTACAACTAACATAAATTGCAACTAGCTTGAATACAACTAATATAAATTGCCACTGACCTGCAGTACAACCAACATAAATTGCAACTAACCTGAAATACAACTAACATAAATTGCCACTGACCTGTAGTACAACTAACATAAATTGCCACTGAACTAAAGTACAACTAACATAAATTGCAACTAACCTGAAGTACAACCAACATAAATTGCAACTTACCTGAAGTACAACCAACATAAATTGCAACTTATCTGAAGTACAACCAACATAAATTGCAACTAACCTGAAGTACAACCAACATAAATTGCAACTAGCTTGAAGTACAACTAACATAAATTGCAACTAACCTGAAGTACAACCAACATAAATTGCAACTAGCTTCAAGTACAACTAACATAAATTGCAACTAGCTTGAAGTACAACTAACATAAATTGCAACTAGCTTGAAGTACAACTAATATAAATTGCCACTGACCTGTAGTACAACTAACATAAATTGCCACTGACCTGTAGTACAACTAACAAAAATTGCAACTAACCTGTAGTACAACTAGCATAAATTGCAACTAACCTGCAGTGCAACTAACATAAATTGCAACTAACCTGAAGAACAACTAACATAAATTTCAACTAACCTGAAGAACAACTAACATAAATTGCAACTGAACTAAAGTACAACTAACATAAATTGCAACTAACCTGCAGTACAACTAACATTAATTGCAACTAACCTGAAGTACTGACATAAATTGCAACTAACCTGAAGTACAACTAACATAAATTTGCAACTAACCTGAAGTGCAACTAACATAAATTGCAACTAACCTGAAGTACAACTAACGTAAATTGCCACTAACCTGAAGTACAACTAACATAAATTGCCACTAACCTGTAGTACAACTAACAAAAATTGCAACTAACCTGTAGAACAACTAGCATAAATTGCAACTAACCTGCAGTGCAACTAACATAAATTGCAACTAACCTGAAGAACAGCTAACATAAATTGCAACTGACCTGAAGTACAACTAACATAAATTGCAACTAACCTGAAGAACAGCTAACATAAATTGCAACTAACCTGAAGTACAACTAACAAAAATTGCAACTAACCTGTAGTACAACTAGCATAAATTGCAACTAACCTGCAGTGCAACTAACATAAATTGCAACTAACCTGAAGTACAACTAACATAAATTGCCACTAACCTGAAGTACAACTAACATAAATTGCCACTAACCTGTACTACAACTAACAAAAATTGAAACTAACCTGTTGTACAACTAGCATAAATTGCAACTAACCTGCAGTGCAACTAACATAAATTGCAACTAACCTGAAGAACAGCTAACATAAATTGCAACTAACCTGAAGAACAGCTAACATAAATTGCAACTAACCTGAAGTACAACTAACATAAATTGCAACTAACCTAAAGAACAGCTAACATAAATTGCAACTAACCTGAAGAACAACTAACATAAATTGCAACTAACCTGAAGTACAGCTAACATAAATTGCAACTAACATGAAGTACAACTAATATAAATTGCAACTAACCTGAAGTACAACTAATATAAATTGCAACTAACCTGAAGAACAGCTAACATAAATTGCAACTAGCCTGAAGTACAACTAGCATAAATTGCAACTAACCTGAAGTACAACTAGCATAAATTGCAACTAACCTGAAGTACACCTAACATAAATTGCAACTAACCTGAAGTACACCTAACATTAATTGCAACTAACCTGAAGTACAACTAGCATAAATTGCAACTTACCTGAAGTACACCTAACATTAATTGCAACTAACCTGTAGTACAACTAGCATAAATTGCAACTTACCTGAAGTACACCTAACATTAATTGCAACTAACCTGTAGTACAACTAGCATAAATTGCAACTAACCTGAAGTACAACTAACATACATTGCAACTAACCTGAAGTGCAACTATCATAAATTGCAACTAACCTGAAGTACAACTAACATAAATGGCAACTAGCCTGCAGTACAACCAACATAAATTGCAACTAACCTGAAGTACAACCAACATAAATTGCAACTTACCTGAAGTACAACCAACATAAATTGCAACTAACCTGAAGTACAACCAACATAAATTGCAACTAGCTTGAAGTACAACTAACATAAATTGCAACTAGCTTGAAGTACAACTAATATAAATTGCAACTGACCTGAAGTACAGATAACATAAATTGCCACTGACCTGTAGTACAACTAGCATAAATTGCAACTTACCTGCAGTGCAACTAACATAAATTGCAACTAACCTTAAGTACAACTAACATAAATTGCCACTAACCTGAAGTACAACTAACATAAATTGCCACTGACCTGAAGTACAACTAACATAAATTGCCACTGACCTGTAGTACAACTAACATAAATTGCCACTAACCTGAAGTACAACTAACATAAATTGCAACTAACCAGAAGTACAACTGACAAAAATTTTAACTAACCTGAAGTGCAACTGACATAAATTGCAACTAACCAGAAGTACAACTAGCATAAATTGTAACTAACCTGAAGTACAACTTATAAAAGCATAACTGATATGAGCACAACTAACATAAATTTCAACTAAGAAAAATATAACTAAAATAAAGTACAGCTATAGGATAAACACAACTAGCGTAAATACAACCAACATGAATACAACTAACATGAATAAACACAACTAATATAAATACAAATAACATGAATACAACTGACATGAACATAGCTATCATGAACACAACTAACATTAATACATTGAACTAAAATATTATTGATAGCATTTCTATCTTTAAAATGTTTTGTGTGATTCAGGGTTTGTCTGATGCAGGCATACTGACTAATGCCAAGCTCCTGTCAGTCGTCAACCTAGTGAAATATCATAGGTTTAGTTTATCACAACAACTTATGATGAGGTATATACCTATTTTTAACATAATTAGAAACTTGTCTCCATGGTTATTTAGACCATAAGATTTTCTCTGTGCCGGTGTGTTTTCGTGTTCATAAATACATGTTAAAGACAACAGGAAGCTTTATTATTTTCTAGTTTACTACTGGTAATCGATGTGAGGTTTTCCAGGGAATTTGCTCCAGGTGGACAATTATAACGTCAACAATATGTCAAATCTTCTGTACACAACTACTGATTGTTCGGGCTCACTGCACCCCCACTAATTTCCAGTGTACCGGAACATGTTGTTAGGCGCCTTCAGCAACATAGCGGCAATCTCTCAAAAACACATCACGGCATCAGGAGACAAATCTCTTGTCTCATAGCCTAGTAGTTGACCGTGATCATCCGCCATAGAGTTCCACAGACGGAAATGTCCCCGAGCACATCCTAGTTACTGATTTCCCTTCACATGTGCACCAGGTTTCACATGTTAAATGGGCTGCCAAAATATCGGTAGCTTTCCGTGAGAACGAAATCTAGAAGTAGGCACTTATATTTTTTTTAAATTGTCAATGAGACATATTTGTGGCTTTGGTCAAACGTTGTGATCATTAATCATTGAGATCTGATATGATATCATAATCGTCAACCACTGATCTGTAACAATTAACACAGAGGGTACCCTGAGGCGGTAAACCCACACCACTAATCTACTTCCCGTTCTCCTTGTATAGTCAAGTTGATAAGAGAAAGTATCAATTTGTCATAATGAGGATTTATATTCGAAATATTGAGGTCATACCGTTTATATTTACGGAGTTTTGTTACTTCTTTATCATGTCTCCCAGGCCACGTGTTTAGGAACATATCGTGTTGGGCCCACTTGCACAAAGCGCTCTTAACTTAGGAGGACTCTTAGCATATCTTTATAACACGGAAAGTTTACGAGCACTCTTAAGTCCCATGTTATAGAGATACACTAAGAGTACTCTTAGTTAAGAGCGCTTTGTGCAAGTGGGCCCCAGTGATGTCCAGTGCTTCTAAACAAACTACAAATTATCTCCAGAATTAATGGCTGGGCAAAATTATATGATTTCATTACTGCTTAGTGATGGGGTCCTTTGTAGTTAATCAACTTGTTCTTGTTTGTACATCCGTCCGATAGTTGTTAGCCGATGCCCACTCACTCGGAACCCACTTCGGCTATCTTCGCTCGCTACCGGTCGGCTTTGTTTTTCAAGCACGTAAGTTTCAGAGTGGATGCCCACTCACTCTGATAACTTCGGGGATTTACGTGCGTGAAATACCTGATAACTTCGGGGATTTACGTGCGTGAAATACCCAATCTCATTCTCGCGAGATCCCCTGCTACTGATCTTTACCTGATTCTATATGTTGGCTTGTATTTCGTTTTTGGTACACGCCCTTAAGTTTTGAATTATCGTTGAGGAAATACAGGGACTATATTTCTACCCTCCGCGATTGTGAACAGGCCAGCGTATAACATGCTATTTTGTATGTCTACGTCATGTGATTGTAGTGAGAGTATTTCTCCGCAGCTCTGGCAAAAGGGGATTCCCCTTAGCAGACTAAGGCAAATGGCTTGGAACGGCCTGAGAGATCCGTCGCGTTCACGTAGTAGCAGGGGATCTCGCGAGAATGAGATTGTGAAATACCCTCTGATAGACTGCAGGTCATTTTGAAAGTGGCGACCAAAAAGGTAGCCGCGTAACGTACAATTTCCATATCCTTTTCAGGGCCCATCGAAAGTGGCCTCGTGATAATGTAAGGGACCGAAATACTCTGTTTGTTAACTTTCAGGCGCGATCAGTTTTATAATTGAAGTATTGGAGGATTCCTGGAATGTACCGAAAGTGCGTCTCTTCTTTGCGTTACACAACATGTGCTTAACTGGGCTTAATATAATATATAAACAAATGTCTTTCTAAATGATATTAGCGCTTAATATAATTATAATTATTTTTATTTTCTTTCTTCGTCTGTAGTAAAACATTTTGATAATTACTTTCGACGCAATTTTTATTCAGCCCAAAAATACGGTGATTTACCGTGTAAAAAGCGCAGACTGTCCGAGCAATCTCATTCTCGCGAGATCCCCTGCTACTACGTGAACGCGACGGACCTCTCAGGCCGTTCCAAGCCATTTTACCCAAAATTTGGGTAATCAAACTTACTTCCAAAATTGATTTGTACGTGATTTTTACCTGATTCTATTTGTTGGCTTGTATTTCGTTTTTGGTACACGCCCTTAAGTTTTGAATTATCGTTGAGGAAATACAGGGACTATATTTCTACCCTCTGCGATTGTGAACAGGCCAGCGTATAACATGCTATTTTGTATGTCTACGTCACGTGATTGTAGTGAGAGTATTTCTCCGCAGCTCTGGCAAAAGGGGATTCCCCTTAGCAGACTAAGGCAAATGGCTTGTAACGGCCTGAGAGGTCCGTCGCGTTCACGTAGTAGCAGGGGATCTCGCGAGAATGAGATTGACTGTCCGAGGCGTGTTAAAGCCGACCGGTCGCAAGCGAAGATAGCCGAAGGGTGTTCCGACTGAGCCTGTGCCACGGATATTTTCATTGGCTGTTGCATACCTGCAAGATATCTCCAGATCCATTTGTGGGAATTACATAATGTATACAGATTACAGATATACAGATTATTGGTGGTATTTTCTTAAATGAGTAAAGTTTTTTTGTACGTACATCCGTCCTTTGGTCAGTTAGCCTCTAAATTGGATATTTTCGTCGGCTTTTGTTTGTCTACAAAAAAACTGGTGGAATTTTAAGAAAAATGTGTACAACTTATATTATGGTATTTTATACTTGATCCGGTTCTGTCGCCTTTCTGCCTTTGCGTCAGAATTTGCATCAAATATTTCTATTGGTTGTTGCTTTTGAATCTGATATTTTCATTGGCTGCTGCTATTCGTTTGCCATTATAATGCGGACTTCTTTACCACGTTAACAAATGTTACGTTGAGAAAATCTAAGAGATATGTCAAGAAAATAAACTTTAAGAGTTATGGCAATGAAGTATCAAAGAGTAGGAAAGTTCTTGATCTTGTCTTTACATCATCATATACGTCTCCGACAAAATGAATTACATATGTTTAATTTCCCTCTGTATCAAAGACGAATTTCCACGGGGAACGTCATCTGAAAGGCGGTCATTCAATTTCTATAAAGCGCCGTGCGTGGGAACAACTCACTAATTATCATGCGTATCTTGTAGCAAGCAAATAATTAATTTTCCCCACAGGCCAATCTTTTATTTTTGTCCATTCAAGTCCATCTGTTGCCCGAGGCACATCTAGCCCCTGTTTATGTAATAATTATTGATAATCAAAACTATTATCTGAAATATCAGTTGAAGCTGAATACACGTAGGTACAGTTCGATACGTGTCGCTTATAACTTTAAACGGCGATATTTTCAGATGGATGTTTTCATGAACACGGAAACTTCGAAACTAAAGATAAAAACTACTTCTCTTTAAAATGGAAAACATTTGTAAACCACTAAAAACTCGCGCATAAGAGAATATATTTTTCTCTGCCAATAATCTAGACTTATAAATCTGCGGATTTCAGATGATGGCTGACAAAAAGAAATGTCATAACGTCGTGGTTTATTATGTACACTCTGGATAGAAATATCGAAATAAAATCACAAATACCATTACCAATCACAATTTCATTTTATAACCGAAACATTCCTATTCTAAGCAAAAATTACTGTTATTTATTGAAACATTAGTAGGTCAGTTCTGGGGCAATGTTCGATGACATTGATTCCCATGGTGAATTATTCTTACTGGTGTTCTATTTCATTTTTAGAAGCCATTGGAATAATGAAACAAAACTCTGCTAGCTTTTGGGGGGAATGAAGCCAAAGCCAATGACGTGGGATAAGACTGCAGTTGCTGAAATCCACATAGAGTAATCGAGTGAAAATTAAGTCACCGTTCTTTTCATTAGGCATTGTCTAGCAATGTCTAGGGCCTATATTTAGAAAGGCATTCTGGGAAGTAACAAATAATGTAACGAAGAACTGGTCTATTCTGGATCAACAGGAACACCTTCAACACTCAAAATGTATTTGCTTAAGAAACCGTTGAAGTCAGATGCCGAGAATCTATTGTCGCCGTCGACTTATTTTTATCTTCAATTGCTATAAATCACTGTATAAGTATAGCGAGATACACTTGGCTAAAAAGTCATTCTTCAATAGGGTCTAATAAAAACTATATACGTCTTTATTTATTTTGATTTTGGCTCTAAAGAACGTGCCGCCATGATCACCGCAAAAAGTCAGCCATGTCTTTTTTTGATATAAAAAAATGCAATTTTCTCAATTGTAATAAAAAAAAACTTGAGGATTGGCATTAAATTATATTTAAATATACGAATATCCCTACATATTGTTCTTAATATACAGTCCACACTGCCAATATCGATGTCAAGGGAATCTCGGTGTCCTGATTCAAGGTGGAGACGCATCGTCGTGCAATAGGAGTAGGTGTATTATGCAATTACTGGATACAATGGGGGAGCCTATTGTTCGTATTGATCTCAGACAATGGGGGAGCCTATTGTTCGTATTGGGAGCCTATTGTTCGTATTGATCTCATACAATGGGGGAGCCTATTGTTCGTATTGATCTCATACAATGGGGGAGCCTATTGTTCGTATTGATCTCTTAATTAGGGGAGCCTATTGTTTATATTGATTATTTAATTAGTGGAGGTTAATGAGTGTATTGATTATTTTTAATGAGTGGAGCTTATTGTAATGATATCTCTGAGATCAATAATGTTATTAATAATGAGATGTCAACAAGTGAGTAATTAAAACACTTGTCTCATTAATGATTTTTTTTTGTCTTCATGTTTTTAATGATTATGTATTTTGTTCTAAGGAGATATTGTTTTCAGTTAAGGATTATTCGGTATTGTTTTCCAGTTAATGGTACTCATCCTTCTGTCTGTCAATTAGAAATAAGGTTTGTTGGTGTACTTGGCGGTTATACATTCAAATTATCTGTGTGGAGAAATGAGGTCATCTTAACACTGGGTGAGCACTTGACCTTAGTTTTCTTTCATCGCTCGAGGTTGTTTAGTGAACGTGCCACGACACGTTTACTAAACACAGTGTCAACACATTCCGTCAAATATAAAATGCATGAAGTTGTGAATTTCACAAGAGAGAGCATTGTGTGAAATAGTCCTTAATATTCGATTTGGAGTGGTAGTCCTTTCTGAGAGAGAACTTTATCGATTGAAGCGGTATAGACAACTCTTAAGAACTTTGTGTGAAAAGAAACTCCCATTACGTAAAAAACGTGTACTCTTTGTTCGACACGACACTCTTATTTGATTCTTGCTTTAACAATGGAATTCCTTCTATACCATTCACATCCAAATTAAACGCAAACAAAAAACCGAGTATTGTAAAAAACAAACAGAGACAATGGATGAAATATTGATGAAATGTTTTTATAAGAAAAGAAATGTTTTTATAAGAAAAGAAAAAGAAAAAAAAAATGCTGTGAAATATTTACAATGTTTAACAAACATAAAGTTTTAAAAATATATACAGTTCTTGGGGTTTTTGTTTTTATATACAGTCCTTGAGGGTTTTTTGTTTTTGTTTGTTTTTTCATTTATAACAATGTTTGTCGCATAACGTTTCTCCCCCGCAGTCTATATGAGATCGGATCAAGTTCTTCCAGTTCAATCTCCTCTTCATTATCTACCATGGGTAATTCTGTCTCTGACATTTCTCTCGGAGCTCTCTCTTTTCTTCGCCAACATAAGACGAGCACAATGGTTAGTCCAATTGACACCGCTGACATGAGGGCAAGGCTGATTTTATACCCCACTAAATTAAAAAAAAACAAAAAAAAAAACAAACACACAATGTCTTTAAATTCCTTCGAAAGATATAGCACATAGTGCGGCACATTTGTTACATGAAATGTATACCACACCCCCACAAAAAAAAATATATAAAAATTCTCGTACCACAACTGCATGTAGCATTTTTGTGTGAAGGTAACGGGACGGATGATTTTGAAGTCGTGATGGTGAAGCCTTGACATTCTTTTCCATTCACGAATATGCCATCCCACACATTCTTACAATCTAACTCTACAGAGGACTGTATGGTTCTAAGCTGAGGGAAATGGTCTCTGTGTAGTCCTCACATTTATTGCTGACGTCAAGTCAATTCGCTGGATCCCCTTATGTACTTTGAGTGACTCGACCACTCCACTGGCAAAGATTACATTCGCACATTTCATCACATCGCGCTCTGTAACGCACTCTTCCAGAGAACTATGTCCCACACATATCACACACGCGAGAAACAGAAAAACACAGAGAAAAGCCATTAGTAATGAAATGTTTGAAAAATCAATGTTCCGATATGTTCATAGCTCTCTTATTTATGGTTTGAGCATTCAATCATATAATTTGTCCTCCAATCAAACATGGGCTTCGAGCTTGTATATAGTGAACGTCGCGGGATGCCATGTTCTGAAAGTTTACGGGCTTTCCGCTTGGGTCCTTTATCTCACACCTGAGAAGATCAAGCCAGGTGGGAGGGGGTGGAATTAACAAATTCCCTTCCGTCTTGTGAAGTGAACGTTGTGGGGTTCCAGCTTATGTTCTGAACGATATGATTTGTCAGCTTGTTTATTTTTCTCTCACAGGCGGGAAGATCATGCTCCGGCGAACGGGTTGAATTAACATCTCCCCCATGCATGCTGAAAAAAAAAACAATAATGAAAAAAAACCACACAAAAATACATCAAAGTTATGCAATATTCAATTTAATTAAACACATTTACACACCACCCAATTATACAAAAAAACCACACAAAAAATACATCAAAGTTATGCAATATTCAATTTAATTAAACACATTTAGACACCACCCAATTATACAACATTTTCACCAAAATCAAAAAAATTTTTTTTAAATTTTTATAATATATAACGACAAAGTTAAGCGTAGCTAAACAAAAACATACTTACAGATTGTTACTGCATGGTAGAGGCAGAGTTTTCGTCAGCATGCTTATCTGTTGTCTTTTCTAAAGTTTTAATGTCTTTATGTCCCAACGCTAAACTATCCCGCCCATTTTTCAAGTAATATCGTTTATCACAATATGCAGACAGTGTTCTCTTTCTTTGCTGTATGGTAAATAATCTATGATTAAAACTACGTATTTGATACATATTCGCAACCATGAAAGTGGATTGTTCCAATGTTTGTCTATAATCTTCGTGACAGAGTTGTTTGTTAATGACGCTTCTTGTTACCCCTTTGGCGGTTTTTTTGTTAGCGTTTGATTCTGACAATACGCTGTACATTTTTGGCCTTAAGGCAATAAAGTGTGTACATATATCACCATTCAATTCGTCTTTTAATAAGCCCAGCTCTTTCTTTCTGCTGTCATCGTATAGAACATGAGATTTTGGCAAATCCGAAAAATCAAAGATCTCCTTGTGAGCTTCAAAATCTTTGTAAATGTCGTGTGTATTTACTCTCAGTACAAACGAATCTGTGTCTGTATAAATCATTCGAATATTAGAGCCATACCATTTTTTAAATTGTAAATAATACAAAGAATACATGTAATGTTTGGCCAAATCGAGTATACTAAAGCCTACAAATACTGGGCGGTCTAATTTTATCTTGGTTGGTTTACTACGAACAGCCACAAAGTCTTCCGAGAAGATTCGAATTTCATGAAAAGCTGGTGAATTAACTCTTTTTTTAAGTTGCTTCTTTGAAGTTATCAAATGTACATTCATATGTTTTCTATTTGATTGCAATGTTTTCCCATACAATGCATTAGAAAAAAGTTTATAAACCGATTTTAAAAACGACGTTTTGGCTTGCTTTCGCAGTTCGGTGTTTGTTTCGATGAATGGTTTTAAATACGGGGATTGTTTAAATTGAATACCACGATGTATACACTTCAGTTTCATTCCTAGCTGTAAATAAAGCTGCAGAGTGACGTAATGTATGACATAATGGGTTTTGTCTCTTAGTGTGGCCATTAATTTTGGGACAGTTGTGCTTTTCAATAGCCCCATTTCCGTCTGCAGGTTTTGAGTATAAGGTGACAATTCATCAAACTGAATGCAGTGTTTTTCGGGAGCGAGTGGGAAGTCATCGTGCAGGGGATGGAGGTGTTCAGGGTAGAGTAAATCGACTTCGAAGATAAACCCCTCAGCACCTTCGCTGGGGATATTCAAAACATCTAATTTATTAATCTCTTCAGGTGTTAACCAACGACACCCCCCAGTGGGTAGCGGCCTACACATACACGTTGCATATAATGCGTTTACGTCCAGAAATTCGATGAATACACTGGGTTTTTCAGATTCGAAATTTTTCATGTATTTATTATTAGCCTCACTCTCTCTCAATGTCGCCTGTGTTAGACCTCCCCTGACAGAATTTTCTATCATGAGGTACATATCATTGTCGGTGATTAAATCGAATTTGACATTTGTCATTTTTAAGGCTGCAGACCAAGACAAGCCTGGAAGAGACAAAAATCGACAAGGATCCAACCCATAGGAAGATTGTGTTATTTTACGAAAGTTCTCAAAACAGTCGGCAAGGAGAATCGTATCTGTTTTTAAATAGAGATCATGCCACTCGCGCATATTCTTAATGCCCATAATATCCCAAACGCGCTGTGCATATGCATAATCATCTTCGCTGACAGTATCACCGATGAGTGAGCTGTAAAAACATTCGCGTGGTGGTAATTGTTTTTCTAAAAATTTATCCTCACTGTCCATGTATTCATAGGGGTAAACACCTTTCCGAGTCAAAAGTTTAGCCTGTTCTTTAGGAAAGTGATTGAATAAATGTTCAAATTTCTGTTCACCGTCTTCTGCTAAATTCTTCACAAGACTGTCGAGGGAAGCCGCTAGGAATTGATAACTGTCAATAAACCGAAGATCGTGAATGGAAAATGTCAAATATTTTTCCATGGTATTCGCGATTACAGATAAGCGCGCCCATGGGAATTTTTCAACAGCTTGCATGATGAGATGTGTATCGTAAGAACGGCTTGAGTGCATTACGATACATATTCTATTACTTTGCTTCCATTTAAAATTACATCGTGGGTGAGCGGCGCCCCTATAATTACTCGTCATACTATCAGACGAATGTGAGTGGTCGCGGACTTTTTTTTTATCTAATGGTTTTTTACATATAAAACAAGATGTGGCTCTTTGAAAAGCGATCTTATCTTCATCAGACATTTTTATAGGATTATAATTTGCTCGACATTGTTTTACTTTTTTAGCTACTTTGAGAAGTGCTTTAATGAAATGCTCTACTACGTTTTCTCCACTATAGACGACAACGCCTTCATTTAATTCTTTAAATTCACTGACGGTAAGAAAAGCATATCCTGACGGAATGTGTTCTTGAAGTTTTTTTGTGTTATCTGTCCCTGTGTCTTCATTTTTCTTTAGAATTGATTCAAAATCTGCATATAAAACTGTGTCCATAGACAGCTCTTTTTCATGGTCATTGTATTCTAAAGTATTATCCCCTGGTGTAGGTAAAACCACTCTCTGTGGTGTGTGCTCTCGGCAAAGGATGATATGTTTTTCTAAATTTCTTTCAGAGGTAAATGCACATAAACAATACCTGCAAAAATACTTTTTTCTTTTACCGTCTTTACCTAGTAGTCTACTTAAATTTTTGATCAGGCAATAATGGCTTTTATTCTCTGATGATATATACAACAGATCGACATGGGTCTCTGACATGTGTTCACTCACATAAAGGGGAAACACACATTCGTCATATCCAAATACATTAATCCGTATGTTGTTATTTCTTTCAAATTTAGGAATTTGTGAGAGTTTGACTGGAAAATCAATTCCTGTTATATTAAATTGAGAGAGTTTATCCTTGTAATTCAAAACATTTTCAACGTTATTATATGCAGGAAAGAGCTGAGCTGCTATCGAATACAAAAAGCACTGATTACATTCATTCTTTATGTTTATGATGGCTTTCTTATTTTTTATAAAAGGAGGAAGATCTATGTAACTTGAGCCGGTCGGTAGATGATTTACGGTTATAACACTGGCGTTCAATATTTCCTGTAAATTCCAACCGCTACCATTTCTCTGAAATTCGTCGAAAGATCTTAAAATTTTTTGAAAGGCTAGAATAAGCTGGGCTTCTATATCACTTCCAAGAAAAAGAACATCTGTCACACTTCGAAAATATGGGGTAGATTCATCAACTTCCCCAGAACTATTCTCCTTTATTAACTTTACGTGAAGGAGTAAGTACCACTTTAACCCTTTCCTTGTTCCTACTTCCCTGGTCAGTAGTTTTAGAATTGTGCTTTTCATAATACGAAAGAATTCTATCATATCATATCTAACATGCTCACTAAGTTTTATGGCATGAGTGACAACAGATTTTTGCATGGCTGACGAAAACTCACCAACGTCTTCGAGTGGGAGGGCATCATTCGAAACTGTGTTCACTGGAGATGCTGGTGAAGAGAGGGTATCAGTCGGGGGAGTGTTCACTGGAGATGGTCCATCGTCACTTTTATCGGCAACAGATGTCTGTCTACCTTCACTTCTCGGGGAATTCACTACCATTCCATGCTGCACACGTTTGTGTCGATTAAGAGAGCTTCGATGGTTAAAGTCTTTCCCACAGTGGGGACATGTTATACGTGCTTTGGGCATTTTTTTTATGTCTCTGTCAGACGAGGAGTTGATTCGATTATATATACTAGCAATAAGAAGTGGTGTGTCATCTTCCAAAAGAAAAAAAATCTTCTCGAAAGTTCATATGTGACCAAGAGTCCTATATCTTTATAGAAGTATTGCAAGAGGTTGTGAAATATGACGCAGCGCTACGTCATCTTCCAAAATAAAAAAGGAAAAAACATTCTCGAAAGTTCATTTTTGACCAGAACGTTATACTAATAAAAGAGTGCTGGAGGGAGTGTATCATTATTATAATGAGCAAACGCTATGTCATCTACCAAATAAGGAAAAACTATAGTTGGAACTTTCCCAGGAGTGTAAAGTTGTAATAGTTGACGTGACTATGAATACAGAACTCGAGGCAAAACAACATATAATTATTTTCTCGAACATATGTGGATTGTCATTGATTGGTGACAAAAAAGAACCTCTTTTAAGATATATTTTTCTTTCGCCCACTGTAACTGTGCCCCCACACACAGGGCAGTGGCACGTCCAATGCTTAATAACGAATTCGCTCATATTTATCTAAATCACCTATGTGCAGTAAAAATAGTTGTTGACACTGTGTTTAGTAAACGTGTCGTGGCACGTTCACTAAACAACCTCGAGCGATGAAAGAAAACTAAGGTCAAGTGCTCACCCAGTGTTAAGATGACCTCATTTCTCCACACAGATAATTTGAATGTATAACCGCCAAGTACACCAACAAACCTTATTTCTAATTGACAGACAGAAGGATGAGTACCATTAACTGGAAAACAATACCGAATAATCCTTAACTGAAAACAATATCTCCTTAGAACAAAATACATAATCATTAAAAACATGAAGACAAAAAAAAATCATTAATGAGACAAGTGTTTTAATTACTCACTTGTTGACATCTCATTATTAATAACATTATTGATCTCAGAGATATCATTACAATAAGCTCCACTCATTAAAAATAATCAATACACTCATTAACCTCCACTAATTAAATAATCAATATAAACAATAGGCTCCCCTAATTAAGAGATCAATACGAACAATAGGCTCCCCCATTGTATGAGATCAATACGAACAATAGGCTCCCCCATTGTATGAGATCAATACGAACAATAGGCTCCCAATACGAACAATAGGCTCCCCCATTGTCTGAGATCAATACGAACAATAGGCTCCCCCATTGTATCCAGTAATTGCATAATACACCTACTAATAGGGAGCGCAAGTCACTTGTGAATTCCACATATTTTCTGTCACCGGCACTGCATTGCGCATGTGACTGAGCGTTTTTCGTTCCAACATGACGTTTAAATCTGACGTTATGGAACAAAATACGTCAAATGGAATTGCAACGTCATCAAAAACGTTCTAAATGACGTCATCTGTCACCGGATATCACAAAATCTCGTAGTGATTCTTTTGAGACTTGCGCTCCCTATCCCCATATCAAACGTGAGAGAATCTTGTATAGCATATAAAAGTCTGTACATTTGAATTCTTTAAAGTGGCATGAGCTGCCAAAATGTTGATATTTTTACCTTAAAACAGGATGTTGAAATGATTGGCTATTTTTCTAAAGACGTATAATTCAGAAGCTTTTCAGTGCTTCTAGTCTCGAGAATGTACGATAAAGTATTGTTTTGAACTAACTTTGGCTCAGAATGAATGAATGATCGTCCCGGTTATTGAAATTTTGTTTACTTTTCGAACACGTTTTCGGTTCGTACAGACCACATACTGTATGAATGTTCCTCATTTCAACGCCAATCATTTAGTGTTTCGATGGCCTTCAAAGCTTCTTACTGTCGTGACGATCAGAAGTTATGAAAAATGTGTGAATTTTGGCAGCTCATGCCACTTTAAACTTCCTTAAATGACAACATTAAGGGAGAGGGGGAGGAGTGCCGGTGTTAGGAGAATATTGACTTCCAAGAATTTAACTACAACCATTTGTTATTCAATGTAAAACTGAAAATAAAAACACTGAACCAACCATTAAAGCAATATATATACATGTACACTGGAGCAACGAATTTGGTTAACGAACACATTTTAGAACAAACGGGAGGCCTATTCAAATTTTATAATATTAATACTTTAGCGCTACCTTTACTGACAATCTCACGGCTGGCATTATCCAGCAGCCCAAAATTTACACATTTTGTGAGAAATCGTCAATAATTTGCTTTTCTGTATTAAACTTTCTACGTTTTGGTAGTTCGTGTCAGCTAAGGGAAAGGCAGAAATGGATAATAAGTAATCACGTCCATTATATAACCACTGTCACGATAAATATCTTTAGACTGATTGTCCACTATTGCGGCTTATAGTTACAGGATGTCTACCAATTAACTGGCATGGCGAAATTGTATTTAAGTGACTCAATATGCAATTAAATGGACATCTTTCAAAAGAAATCTCACCTTTCTCCTCCATTAAGGAGTGAGGGAAGATTTCTTTTGATGTTATCTTAATTAATGAGGTAAATTAAACTTAACGTAGGGTATGTTGAGTTTCAACATTAGTTATGGTCTTCTTATGAAATTGGTGTTCTAACATTCGCCCTGAATCGCTACACGCATGACCCTGATGTAAAAATCAATAATCTTACAGCTTCGTCATAGTTTATCAAACCCTGAAAGGTTGCTGTGCTGGAATGACCAATCAACCCTTGAAAGATCCAATTTCTTCCACCCGATGTCCTATTTGATTTATTGGTTGATTTATTTATTAATGTTTCACGTTGCACTTAGGATTACTTACCTTATATGGCGGTGTTGCCAGGTTTATTGAGGTAGGAAATCGGACTTTGCCCGGAGGAAACTCTCGACCTGGTTATTCTTCCACATGTCGGATAAAACAGTCAAGACAAACCCAACTTCTCCAACCCGACGTCTACATAAAACAGCTTAAGCAGTTATACTTGCTTAGCCGACTAAAATTCGCTTATAGCGATTAAACGGTGATATTTTCAGATGGATGTTTTCATCAACACTGAAACTTCAAGAAAGTATCGAATTTGATTCTAAACATAAAATTAAACTACTTTCCTTTAAAATGGACAATATTTGTAAACCACTTAAAACCCGCGCATATTAGAATATGTCTTTCTCTGCCAATAATCTAGACTTATTCTGCAGTGTTATCTCACATCATTTACTTTGGCGAATCTCTAGCACAGCTATCAATTTGCAATCCAACTTTTACTACAAATAAATGAACAAGAGACAGCGTTGAGAAGATTGTGGTAATCCCCTTTCCTAAAATCGCTAAGTGGGACAAAACTTAGATAACTTATTTCGTTAACAATTAATTAGCCTTGTTTGAGATCTGGTCAATACCTCCAGGCAATCATCTTGTCCAGTCAAGTTAAAACCTCCATGACCATGGAGGTTTTAACTTGGTTTGAGAAGATGCCAGCCAATATAAATAGGGCAAGTGGAGTGTTGTAGACTTTGTAAAACATGGACCTGGGTCAAATTCCACAACAGAAATTGGTTTACTGTCGACGAGAACATATTAATGGAAGTAGAATGTTGGATAGGTTATAACGTGATTTTACACTTTCGACTTTTATGCATAGATAATTAGATATGGCATTGGCTGACAAACATCCTCGGATACCCAGGGTTAAATTCTCGACAAGCTCACCTCTTAATGTGAGCGTAAGCGTAAGTTTTAACCGTGGGTTTCGACGATGGCAGACAAAAAGAAATGTCATAACGTCGTGGTTTATTATGTACACTCTGGATAGAAATATCGAAATAAAATCATAAATACCATTATCTATGACAGTTTCATTTCATAACCGTAACATTCCTATTCTAAGCCAAAATTATTGTAATTTATTGAAACATTAGTAGGTCAGTTCTGGGGCAATGTTCGATGACATTGATTCCCATGGTGAATTATTGTTACTGGTGTTCTATTTCATTTTTAGAAGCCATTGGACCAATGAAACAAAACTCTGCTAGCTTTTGGGGGGAATGAAGCCAAAGCCAATGACGTGGGATAAGACTGCAGTTGCTGAAATCCACATAGAATAATCGAGTGAAAATTAAGTCACCGTTCTTTTCATTAGGCATTGTCTAGCAATGTCTAGGGCCTATATTTAGAAAGGCATTCTGGGAAGTAACAAATAATGTAACGAAGAACTGGTCTATTCTGGATCAACAGGAACACCTTCAACACTCAAAATGTATTTGCTTAAGAAACCGTTGAAGTCAGATGCTGAGAATCTATTGTCGCCGTCGACTTATTTTTATCTTCAATTGCTATAACTGACTGTATACGTACGACATACACCTGGCTAAAAAGTCATTCTTCAATAGGGTATAATAAAAACTATATACGTCTTTATTTATTGGGATTTTGTCTCTAAAGAACGTGCCGCCATGATCACCGCAAAAAGTCAGCCAAGTTTTTTTTAAATATAGAAAAAATCAAATTTTCTCAATTGTAAAAAAAAAATTTGAGGAATGGCATTAAATTATATTTAAATATACGAATATCCCTACATATTGTTCTTAATATACAGTCCACACTGCCAATATCGATGTCAAGGGAATCTCGGTGTCCTGATTCAGGGTGGAGACGCATCGTCGTGCCTTTAGCAATAGGGAGCGCACGTCACTTGTGAATTCCACATATTTCCTGTCACCGGCACTGCATTGCGCATGTGACTGAGCGTTTTTCGTTCCAACATCACGTTTAAATCTGACGTTATGGAACAAAATACGTCAAATGCAACGTCATCAAAAACGTTCTAAATGACGTCATCTGTCACCGGATATCACAAAATCTCGTAATGATTCTTTTGAGACTTGCGCTCCCTATCCCCATATCAAACGTGAGAGAATCTTGTATAACATATAAAAGTCTGTACATTTGAATTCTTTAAAGTGGCATGAGCTGCTAAAAAGTTGATATTTTGACGTTAAAACAGGATGTTGAAATTATTGGCTATTTTTCTAAAGACGTATAATTCAGAAGCTTTTCAGTGCTTCTAGTCTCGAGAATGTACGATAAAGTATTGTTTTGAACTAACTTTGGCTCAGAATGAATGAATGATCGTCCCGGTTATTGAAATTTTGTTTACTTTTCGAACACGTTTCCGGTTCGTACAGACCACATACTGTATGAATGTTCCTCATTTCAACGCCAATCATTTAGTGTTTCGATGGCCTTCAAAGCTTCTTACTGTCGTGACGAATGTGTGAATTTTGGCAGCTCATGCCACTTTAAACTTCCTTAAATGACAAAATTAAGGGAGAGGGGGAGGGGTGCCGTTGTTAGGAGAATATTGACTTCCAAGAATTTAATTACAACCATTTGGTATTCAATGTAAAACTGAAAATAAAAACACTGAACCAACCATTAAAGCAATATATATACATGTACACTGGAGCAACGAATTTGGATAACGAACAAATTTTAGAACAAACGAGAGGCCTAATCAAATTTTATAATATTAATACTTTAGCGCTACCTTTACTGACAATCTCACGGCTGGCATTATCCAGCAGCCCAAAATTTACACATTTTGTGAGAAATCGTCAATAATTTGCTTTTCTGTATTAAACTTTCTACGTTTCGGTAGTTCGTGTCAGCTAAAGGAAAGGCAGAAATTGATAATAAGTAATCACGTCCATTATATAACCACTGTCACGATAAATATCTTTAGACTGATTGTCCACTATCGCGGCTTATAGTTACAGGATGTCTACCAATTAACTGGCATGGCGAAATTGTATTTAAGTGACTCAATATGCAATTAAATGGACATCTTTCAAAAGAAATCTCACCTTTCTCCCTCATTAAGGAGTGAGGGAAGATTTCTTTTGATGTTATCTTAATTAATGAGGTAAATTAAACTTAACGTAGGGTATGTTGAGTTTCAACATTAGTTATGGTCTTCTTATGAAATTGGTGTTGTAACATTCGCCCTGAATCGCTACACGCATGACCCTAAAGTAAAAATCAATAATCTTACAGAATCTTGTTCGTCATAGTTTATCAAACCCTGAAAGGTTTCTGTACTGGAATGACCAATCAACCCTTGAAAGATCCAATTTCTTCAACCCGATGTCCTATTTGATTTATTGATTGATTGATTTATTAATGTTTCACGTTGCACTTAGGATTATTTAACTTATATGGCGGTGTAGCCAGGTTTATTGAGGAAGGAAATGTGACTTTGCCCGGAGGAAACTCTCGACCTGGTTATTCTTCTACATGTCGGATAAAACAGTCAAGACAAACCCAACTTCTCCAACCCGACGTCTACATAAAAACAGCTTAAAGTGGCATGAGCTGCCAAAATGTTGATATTTTGTCGTTAAACAAAATGTTGAAATTATTGGCTATTTTTCTCGAGACATATAATTCAGAAGCTTTTTAGTGCTTCTAGTCTCGAGAATGTTTTGAACGATAACGTATTGTTTTGAACTAACTTAGGCTTAGAATGAATGAATGGTCGTCCCGGTTATTTAAATTTTGTTTACTTTTTGAACACTGTTTCGGTTCGTACAGGCCACATACTGTATGGATTTTCCTCATTCCAACGCTAATCATTTAGTTTGTCCATGGCCTTCAAAGCCTCTTACTGTTGTGACAATCAGAAATTATGAAAAAGTGTGAATTTTGGCAGCTCATGCCACTTTAAACAAGTAAATTTAACTAACCCACTAAAACATTACAGCTTAGTCGACTATCTGCAAGTAGCTGGCTAAATTAGCCTTTTGGCCTTCGGTGGTTTAGACCGACGAGCTTTAGACACCCATCCATCGATGGGACACGGATTCTACTCCCACTCAGTCCCAATACACAGCACTCTGAGTGGATTTTCACTAAATGCAAACCCTTGGAAGTACGGGTACTCTCTCTGTGCACAGTCTACCTTCATCACGTCTGAGCCTTAGCCCGGATTATCGGTCTTACGGCGACTGGTATTATATGGCTGCTAATGTGTCTTGTCGCCTTATGACGAACACAGAAAGAAAAAAAATTCGGCAGAGCCTAGATTTCTCGGCTAGTCTGAGCCTCACAAGTTGAACAAAATGTGAAGTACCTTTCATTGTGGCGGTATACGCAAAGTCAACAAGACAGAAACAGGTCTCCTATAATTTTAATCTTCGAAAGGGGCATGAACGTATAAAACTCGAACTGTTTGTATATAGAATCCAATTGTCAATACAACCCCAGTGTCGAAAGTTCCATGTTAATGTTCAATACCAGCCCCCGCCTAATCTTATAAAACAAACAGGAACACGCACACACACAAGCCAAAACCATCGTCTTTAAACTATTAAAATATATCATTGCTTCGTGTTTTCATCTGATATATTCGTTTTCATCACACATTAAAGTGCAAAATGCCACAATATTGTAAGCCGATCAAAAGTTCTACGATTCTGCCTTATCTAAGAGGGTCCAAATATTTGAAAAACACAAAATCCAAACATAGGCATTTGATTCAGAAAACTGTATACGATGTAGGATAGTTAGCTACTGTCATGACATGGTTGATGATAATGCCCAAAGATGGATTGATTGATTGTTTGGTGTTTTACGCCGCGCTCAAGATTATTTCACTTAGATGGCGGCGTTGCCAGTTTTATTGTGGGAGGAAACTACTTTAGTAAAGGTCTTACTTCGTTATTTTTAATTTCTGACATTTATTGTCGACCTGGTACCGACCAATAAATATCCAATCATAAATAACGAGATACCTGGAGACATTTAATGTCATTGACTCTATGCCCGGAGGAAACCCACGACCTTCTGGTGGTAACTGGCAACCATCCCGCATAGGTCGTTCCAGTGACCAAAGATGGAGGGTATTTCACTAAAAGTAAGTGTGGAGTGAAATTAATAAATTAATAAATATATAGGAAAGCATTTCTGATACAAGTAAAACAATTACCTTTAAAACGTATCCGTTTTCGAAGTCTTTGAATTCCTACACAAACATTGACGACCGTTTGTTTCGAAGAATTTTTCGGTCTGCCTGCCTCCAAGAAGCAAACTGACCAAAGTGTCCTGATTGACTGTCCGTTAACGGTAACAGCTTCCTCGGTCATAAAATCCCCTTATTTACACCTGGACGTCTTATCTATCATCAAATCCCATATGCCTGCAGTTACAATATCTCTCATCTTTAAAAACCAACAAAAATCGATACCCAGCGTGACCCTCATAGTTGAAGTCATTAACTATTCCGATTACAGGTCCAAACAAAGTACGTCAGACAGGATGATCAACAGAATGTACGTCTCGTTCATAAATGATTCAATTTTCCAATCTCGATAAACATGACAGTCGAATAAAAAAAGCGAATATATTTTATCTACTTGAGATAAAGGTGTCATCTGTTGCTTTGTATTGTTATGAGTTTTTATAGACGAAAACAAATTAGGCTAGTGAAATATTTTAGCACATGCATTTATACCAATGATTCCAATAACAGCGCGCGTGGACAAAATTCGTTAAAGACATACTTAAAGCATTAAAAAAGGATAACATTTCCTGTGGGTTATTTTCTAAATTTCTTATATAGAAAATGTCAGACCAAATAAATGTATTTTTACTCGATCGCCGTATATGGCAAAAAGTTGCCAGGTACTAGCCGAAGGTCGGGGATATCCTCCGGACAAAGAGTTCAGTTTCCTCTCTCACTAAACCTAGCAACGCCGTGTTATAAGTGAAATAATCTTGATGGCTGCGTAAAGCATCACCTAATCAATCAATCATATAAAAAATGACCCGCTTAATAATTGTCTTATTGTCACAACTCTGATAACTGTATAGCTTTTGGAGAACATAGCGATAACGTTAAAGCGGCATGAGCTGCCAAAGTTCACACTTTTTTTCATAATTCCTGATCGTCATGACAGTTAGAGGCTTTGAAGGATATCGAAAAACTAAATGATTGGCGTTGGAATGAGGAAAATCCATACAGTATGTGGCCTTTACGGACCGGAATAGTGTTCGAAAAGTAAACAAAATTTAAATAACCGGGACGACCATTCATTCATTCTAAGCCAAAGTTAGTTCAAAACAATACTTTATCGTACATTTTCGAGACTAGAAGCACTAAAAGGCGTCTGAATTATACGTGTTGAGAAAAATAGCCAATAATTTCAACATTCTGTTTCAAGGTCAAAATATCAACATTTTGGCAGCTCATGCCCCTTTAATAATTGTCTTACTGTCACAACTCTGATAACCGTATAGCTTTTGGAGAACATAGCGATAACGTTAGATATCAAACAATAGATGGAAAATTCAACTCTATGACTAAATGGACAGTTGCTGACATATTGATGCTGTTTTGGCTACCGTATACAAAACAAACCATGGTATATCATCGAACGTGGTCTCTTTTTTAAATCTCGCGTTGTTAACGTTCCATCCTTCTTTTAGTGTTTTGTGGAATTCTCGTAGGCTGTTGACTTAAGTATTGTTTTGATAAATCTTATATTCTCAAACTGAAATAAACCTAGGAACAAAACGAAGATATTTTGCTCTCACTGGAGGTCCATACAACCGTCATGTTCTGCAAACATGGAAGTCTTGTTAGAGCCAGCGGGCGATCAATTTTGCATAGAAGTAATTGGTCCAGTACGTGTAAATCATTAAGTCTGACGTCACCCACAATTGTATTTTTACATATTTGTAACAGTGGTATGGACTGTAAAAATATCGATTTTTCTTGTTGAATCAATCGTCGGTTATTTCATAAAAAATGGAAACTTACAGCCATTTTAGGATCCATATTATAGCCAGTTTGTAACGATGTCATTGCTTGAGTGTCATTTCCAGTTCGGCTGCCCGGGTTGGTTATATATTGTGTCATTTCTTGAAGATCGGCTTCCGGAGAGTATTCCCGGTTTCCTCCCACCATAAAACTGGCAACGCCGCCATATAAGTGAAATAATCTTCAGCGCGGCGTAAAACACCAAACAATCAATCAATCAATCAATCCAGAGAGTATTGAATATTTGGCGTATTTCCCGATGATTGACTGTCCAAGCTTGGTATATTACATGTAAGTGTAATTTTCCCGAAGTTCGGCTGCCCAGGTTGATTACACAACGGTGTCATTTCCCGAAGTTTGGCTGCCCGGGCTGGTTACACAACGGTGCCATTTTTCGGGGATCGACTGACCAAGTTGATTACATATTGGTGTCATTTCTTGAAAACCGGCAGCCCGAGTTGATTACATATTGGTGTCATTTCTTTGCAACCGGTTGTCCGAGTTAATTGCATAGGCCCCTATTGGTGTCATTTCTTTGCAACCGGTTGCCTGAGTTGATTACATATTGGTGTCATTTCTTTGCAACCGGTTGCCTGCGTTGATTACATATTGGTGCCATTTCTTGTAAACCGGCTGTCCGAGTTAATTACATATTGGTGTCATTTTTTGAAAACCGGCTGCCCGAGTTGATTACATATTGGTGTCATTTCTTTGCAACCGGTTGCCTGCATTGATTAAATATTGGCGTCATTTTTGAAACCGGCTGCCCGAGTTGATTACATATTGGTGTCATTTCTTGAAAACCGGCTGCCCGAGTTGATTACATATTGGTGTCATTTCTTTGCAACCGGTTGCCTGCATTGATTAAATATTGGCGTCATTTTTGAAAACCGGCTGCCCGAGTTGATTACATATTGGTGTCATTTCTTTGCAACCGGTTGCCTGCATTGATTAAATATTGGCGTCATTTTTGAAAACCGGCTGCCCGAGTTGATTACATATTGGTGTCATTTCTTTGCAACCGGTTGCCTGCATTGATTAAATATTGGCGTCATTTTTGAAAACCGGCTGCCCGAGTTGATTACATATTGGTGTCATTTCTTGAAAACCGGTTGCCTGAGCTGGTTACGTAACGGTGTCATTACACCGAGGATCGGCCGCCCGAGTTGGTCATTTCTGAGGATCGCCTGTAAGAGATGGTTACATAATTGCGTGGAGCTTTATTATTATGTCCCTCGGCAAGAATTTCTATATTTAATTTTATTGACAGTGGTTGTGACAACCAGAAGTCCTGCATAAAAGTCTCAAAAAAATGTTGCATCTTTCCTGACATAATTAATTAATTGCAAAATATTCAGAAATTGCCCTATAAAAGCCTTGCATTTTAACATAAGGAAGTCTCATTTTACAGTTATGTAAAGGATACCTTACAACTAAACAAAATGCAAGCCACAAAATTTTCTTCACTGGAGGACAATGGCCTCATTACGATAATTAGGCCTAAGTCACATAATATAAAAGAGCTATTTTTTAAAAGCCGTTTTGGGACGAAAATAGGAAATTGCAAAGGAATTATAATAGCTTTAAAGCACATCAAGTTTCTAATTAGCTTCGTTTATATTATCAAACCCATTCAGAAATGAAAATAGACGTAATGGAACGCAGTGTGTTTTGGTATGTAGATTTTTTGTTAATAAAGTTGTCCACAAAACGGCCTTGCGTGGACTAACTCACGTTTCTCAGGGCTGTATGTTTGATTCTTTATACATTTGTTGTGAAGAAAATATTCCAGTTTACTGAAAAAAAATCCTCCACTGCTCTATTAAAGTAAACTGGAGAAATACTATTATAGGATCCGTCTTTCAAAGAAATCTCTTCTTATAAATATGCAAAGATATTTTAAAAAAGACTTAAATATGCCCTTCAAGATATTGAAAAAAAAAATTGAAATATGCTCTTTAAGATATTCAAAAAAAGATTGAACCATGCCCTTCAAGATGTTAAAAAAAGATTGAACCATGCCCTTCATGATATTAAAAAAAAGATTGAACCATACCCTACAAGATATTAAAAAAAGATTGAAATATGCCCTTCGAGATGTTAAAAAAAAGATTGAAATATACCGTTCAAGATGTTAAAAAAAAGTTAAATATGCCCTTCAAGATATTAGGTCTGCCACCTTCCCACTTCCAATAAAGAAAACTATCCACGGACCCTTTTATGTAGCACAATGTAGTTTTCCCATATAATTGCCCAAATCAATCTAAAACAAATCCTGCTTGTCTTATTTTGTTATTTTTAAGAATTAGGGAAAGCAAAATCCAGAAATTATTTACTTACAGAACAGCCTCAGAACGTTTCTCAGGCAATCTAGAACCCCTGAGTTTCCGGGGCCTTAGCGGCCCCTGGGCCCTCATCTGATGCGTTGGGATAGTCACCCCCTTCTCCATGCTTTAAAGCGTCACAATGCTTCACTTAAAACTGGGAAACATTACGACTTTACTGTTAGTTTTTAAGAATTAAGGAAAGCAAAATCCGGAAATTATTAGCATATTTGGTTGCAGAACACTTCTCGGCAATCAAGAACTCCAGAGCTTCCGGGGCCTAGGCGGCCCTTATCCCTCGCCTAATGCCTTATTTAAATGTGTTATGTTTCTGTAATCGAAGGACCTGGGACCCCCTCTTTCCTAAAAAGCTGCATCCGCCCCTGAGAGTGTGAAGGTTTAGCTCAGTGTCGACGCATTTTGACCGTTCGTAAAGATACATTTAGCATTAGAAACATGACGAAATAATAAGAAAGGCGAAGGCAAACTCAGAAAATGTATAGATACGTGAGTACGACCACGCGTCATTTTCTAAGCACCAATCGGTAAATGCTATGTCCCATATTGGTCGGTCGCACAAAAATAGAATTTGTCTTTACTGTCGAGACATTTTGTCATTAAAATGGGTTCTTGTGCGGGAACAGAAAGTTCCAGCATCATAACTGGTGTTAAGCCTAATACATATATTCCTTTCCAAAATTGGCAGTTCAAGGCCAAGTGAACTGGCAGATCACGATCAAGTAAATTGGCAGTTCAAGGTCAAGCAAATTGGCAGTTCAAGGTCAAGTAAATTGGCAGTTTAAGGTCAAGTAAATTCGCAGTTCGAGGTCAAGTAAATTCGCAGTTCAAGGTCAAGTAACTTGGCAGTTCAAGGTCAAGCAAATTGGCAGTTCAAGGTCAAGTAAATTGGCAGTTTAAGGTCAAGTAAATTGGCAGTTCGAGGTCAAGTAAATTGGCAGTTCAAGGTCAAGCAAATTGGCAGTTCAAGGTCAAGCAAATTGGCAGATCAAGATCAAGTAAATTGGCAGTTCAAGGTCAAGCAAATTGGCAGTTCAAGGTCAAGTAAATTGGCAGTTTAAGGTCAAGTAAATTGGCAGTTCGAGGTCAAGTAAATTCGCAGTTCAAGGTCAAGTAACTTGGCAGTTCAAGGTCAAGCAAATTGGCAGTTCAAGGTCAAGTAAATTGGCAGTTCAAGGTCAAGCAAATTAGCAGTTCAAGGTCAAGTAAATTCGCAGTTCAAGGTCAAGTAAATTCGCAGTTCAAGGTCAAGTAAATTGGCAGTTCAAGGTCAAGTAAATTCGCAGTTCAAGGTCAAGTAAATTGGCAGTTCAAGGTCAAGTAAATTGGCAGTTTAAGGTCAAGTAAATTGGCAGATCAAGATCAAGTAAATTGGCAGTTCAAGGTCAAGCAAATTGGCAGTTCAAGGTCAAGCAAATTGGCAGATCAAGATCAAGTAAATTGGCAGTTCAAGGTCAAGCAAATTGGCAGTTCAAGGTCAAGTAAATTGGCAGTTTAAGGTCAAGTAAATTGGCAGTTCGAGGTCAAGTAAATTCGCAGTTCAAGGTCATCAAGTAACTTGGCAGTTCAAGGTCAAGCAAATTGGCAGTTCAAGGTCAAGTAAATTGGCAGTTTAAGGTCAAGTAAATTGGCAGTTCGAGGTCAAGTAAATTCGCAGTTCAAGGTCAAGTAACTTGGCAGTTCAAGGTCAAGCAAATTGGCAGTTCAAGGTCAAGTAAATTGGCAGTTCAAGGTCAAGCAAATTGGCAGTTCAAGGTCAAGTAAATTCGCAGTTCAAGGTCAAGTAAATTCGCAGTTCAAGATCTCATTCGGCACCTTATAAACAAGATGAATCACAGGAGTAATGTTTCTGTTCTCAGCAACCTCTAACCAAATGGATGGCATGGCCTCACATGTCTGTTACTTCACAGGGTAGGAGTGAGTGTAAGATGGGCTTAATTTTCTGCCAAATCCCCATGGCTCTAGCCGCACGCCTGTATCTGTAGCGAGCAAAGATTGTTTATTTTCCGGTTGAAAACGGGAGTGAAACCTGAAACGCCAAGTCCTTCAAATTAATTTATTAAAAAGCCTAACTATACACATGGTCTGTGTTTGCTAATAGTTTTTACTTAGCCACCCTCATATTTTCAATAATTACAGATCTCGGTAATCCGCCCAGTAACATAAGAGGTTTTCTTTCAAGGTTAATTAAAACATTTTCAGCTGTGGTGGGAATTTGATACACGTATCTTGTTTTGTAAACCGTGATGATTATCCCGGATTATAAAAGACAAATTGGTCAGCTGATTGGAAATATAGCAATCACATGGATAGCGGTTTAGTCACGTATCAGTTATCGTATTTCTTCGATACCAATAGTAAGTTCAAGTGCATTGTTTTGGTCAAGAAGAATCTATAAGGTGGTATGAGCCGGTAATCATTGTTGCCATTCGGTCAAAGCTGTAACTAATAACCCAGTTGCAATGGCAGATAATACACAAGTAGTGATAACCCGAAAAACGACAGTTTCCTGATGACTCGATATTTATATACACAAAATTTAGTGAAATTTACAACCATATTTCTTCTTGTAATTTAATTACCCATATATACTCGTTAGTTTGTTTACCAGATCATTTTAACCAAAAACAACCACCCACCCTTTATGATTTTGTATTTAGTAACACACAGATTATTGACCAATCCCACCACTGGTCTGATATATTGTTTAAAGAATCATTATGTAACAGAAGAAACAAACCCATCCTCAATCATGGCTTAAAAGCTTCTAAAGACCTTGTTTTGTTTAGCTAAACTCTGTGATTAACCTTTGGCTGATTCATGCTGTGAAACCCAACTGTTATCTAAGTTCACACCTGTCTTTCTTATTCTTCTATTGTATTCTGTTATTTTAATGCCTGTACTTTTGCTATATATATGATATGTTGTTGCTCATTTATTATTATGGTATAATAAATGCCGAAATATTGAGTCATCATGAAAATGTCGTTTTTCGGGTTATCACTACTTGTGTATTACGTAAAACTAGTCAGTGGAACGAATGGACTATGGCAGATAATTTACACCTATATCGACACTTATATCCGAGCAGGATACGGTCATTATTGTAATCGAGAAGGAGATGGGTCTAAGAACTGGGCTACAGTGTTCAGATTCAGAGGGGGAAAGGGCATTGCTAAAAGTAACATTGTCGGTCCTTAGAGTTTAAGCAAGATCCATATGAAGTTCAATCGAAACGTTAATTATAGGAACCCGAATAAAGGAAATAAATATTGATTTGGTGGTTTATCAGCATTATTGGAGGATGAAGCTGGATTGTGTAACCATAGGAACATTGAACCTTCCGTGCCACAGTACCACATACCACAAAACCTATAAGGCCAACCAGCAATGGTGACTTTTGAAGATTCATTAAACTGTAAGCCGTCAAATTCGAAACATGCTTTGAAGCTAAATTTCCATCTAAGGATAAATCAATTTACATTGTTGAAAATAGAAAATTGGGCATCAAAAAAGATTCTGTTGTTTTGTTATTGCATCGACCAAATTGCATGTCTTCTATGTCTTGGCTGAGGGAGGGGGGATAGAAACGTGTCTATTATTCACCAAAACTCTCCCATAACAAAATCCCAATGTTTAGGGACTTCTTTTACTTTTATTATAAGTTTCTTATGCAGATTCATGATAGTGGATGTTTAATAAATAACAGATGATAAAATCATAGGCCCCTATATGATACATCCAGCATTTAATGCCCAATGTATCACATATGAATTAAGACGAGGATTACTTATGGATAAACAACTTCTTTGTACTACCAACTTCTAAATGCCACTGAAAGATTTTATCACATATGATACAATCGTTTATCTAGTATTAGACTTAAACATGATGTGCCCGTGGCACAACATTTCAATACTCAAGGTCATTCGGTCAAGGACCATTTTGAAATCATGCCCATTGAGAAAATCCCTTTTCTCACTTCCGCTGCAGATACCAAGCACAAACGTTTGGAAAGGGAAAGTTTTTGGATTCAAACATTACAAACTATTTACCCTTTGGGTTTGAACTTGGACCCGGGAAGATGTCGTGAAAAAACTATAATACCATTTGTGTTTCAGTATAACAAAGTTTACTTTTAGTTTCCGCCAGGCTAGAGTTTCTTACAGAGGCTCAAGAGCGAGCTGTACGTTGCACTCGTACAGCTTGGTCGATCCTTTCGTTGTCTTCTGATTTTTATGTCCAGCTTACAAAATGAAGAAATAAACTAAAGTCTTATTTCTTATTTCTTTATTTACAGAAGTTTTAGCAAAAATGTAAACCATTCTACACAAATAGTCGCTTTAATACATTTGTAAAAGTGCCAACATATTTGTTCCTATACTCTGTATAATCGAAACTATTTAATTGCCAATAAAAAAAATTCTCTGTTTAGATTCTTTCCCACCATTCGGAACAAACTTCGGCTGTCTTCGCTCGCTACCGGTCGACTTCGATACATATTTCACGTGCATTAATCCTCGAAGTTTATATCAGGATGGGTTTCAGTCTGTATTGATTAATTGATGTTTTACCCCGCACGTAAGATTATTTCACTTATATAGTGGCGTTGCCAGGTTTAGTTGGGGAGGAAATAGAGTTCATTGCCCGGAGGAGACCCCTGACCTTCGGTGAGTACCTGACAACTCTTCCACATACGGCGACCAAGTGAAAAAATCCAGTCAGAAATTTCACAATTTTTATTTTGTCTGAGTGTGATTCGAACACGCGCCGTATCGATGGAAGGTCTGTGGACGATCGCTCTAACCCACTGAGGCCCTCGGTCTCTATTGAACCTGTCTCTACTATAATTAACCAACAGTGCCCGTCTCTGACGACAAGCAAATACATACGACATTCTCGCAGCTTCTGGATCGGGATTTGCCAAAGGCACGAGTCAATCGTATTCTCGCGAGATCTCCTTTAGACGTGGCTAAGATAGACATCGTACGCCTTTACCTTTACCATAGCGCAGAAATTTTCACATGTCAGCTAGGGTAACATTTTTAAAAGCTATCAACTAAATATAAAAATCCTGACATCCCGCTGTATGTGAATATATACTTTGAATTAAAGAAAACATTAAACCTAATCCCAGATTAAACTAGCCAATTTCACGAAAACAGGTAAGATGGCGACCTTCTCAGTCGACCCGATTCACCTTGACCTCGCCACTGTTGTAGGCTCCACGGGGCGTTTCCAATAGTTGCTAGTTTTTTAAATGTTCGATGTAACTAACGATAGCTCTAGCCGAGTGTAAGAGAGTAACAGAAAAGCGGGTAGATGCGAACAAATACCAGGTAAAATTCTATGATGTTGGCGTTTTGTCAAATACTTAAGTCACATGACCAATTGACCTCCGAGGTTAACACTCCAACCCCATTCCAATGGATTTTTTCGATAAAGATGGCGACTATTGGCCTTAGAAATGAAATCTGGCCTTCAGGACTAGGGTAACTTCTAATTTTAGATTGGGCACGAGTAGAACGCATCTCTGTGTTAGCCCTTAAATCAGGAGCAGAGATTCTTGCGACTTGTATTACATTTTATTCATCGAAGCTCATCTACGGAGAAAGAAAATGTATTTCATAACTCGGTGGGCTGGTTGGTTGTTCGGTGTTTTACACTCAAGAGTATTTCACTTATATGGCGGCGTTACCAGTTTTATTGTGGGAGGAAACCGGGCTCTATGCCCGGAGGAAACCCACGATCTTCCGGTGGTAACTCGGATTGAACGCCCAACGCTCTACCTACTAGTTGGACAGAATGAGCCGTAATTTTTTAAACTTTAGAGAGGATAGAAGAAAAAATTTAGGGGAATTTTTTTTAACTTTGGCGGCTGTATAACTTTGGCGGCAATATCAGGAAGGACAGATTAGCACATCTTCCTTCTAACTAAAAGTTTCTTACGTGCAATAAAACAAGTGTAGGCCTATGTCACTATTGCTCATGAATTTGTACTTGGAAAACCTGTTTATTAGGAAAAACGGATGGAAAAGGTGTTGGGTCACGGGTAAACTTCTATAGACCTCTTAATGACGACTTCAGTTTACTACGACTTTGTAACTCCTTTGCAGCTGCTTTTTTACTTCTACTTTCAGCTAGAGGGGATGTTCTTACAGAGGCTCTGAGCGTATCGTAACTTTGAGCCTGGTCGGTCCTTTTGTCGTCTTCTGACGTTTTGGGATCTAAAGACAGTCGACATCTCACAGTTTATCAGATAGATAAATATTAGTTACGAATTCACAACTCTCTACAGTAGGGTTCAGCCATGAAGGACCGGTATTTACATCCTCCAAAACCGTCCGTCAGACAACAACCAAGGAATTATCACTGAACGTAACGGCTTGGTAATTTCATAGGCGTAGACAAGGGGAAGGGGGGGGGGGGGGGGGGGTGGGGGGGTGGGGCTGGGGGGGGGGGCTTTTAGATCATTTAGACCGTTATACCCCATAAATTGTTGTGACAAACCAAACCTATGATATTTCATTAGGTTGACGACTGACAGGAGCTTGTCGTGGTATATACATAGCTTTCGACATCATAGGCCAACAGAATCAGAAAAATGACCGAATAACCCTGGGAAATGGCAAAAACACCAGGAAAATCTTTCCGTTTGATAAATAGTGGATCCTCATATTTATGCCCTGTTATTAGCCCAGAACGCCCCTCTGGCGATCTCGGACAGCGGAGCTTCCGGGGCCTTGGCGGCCCCTGGACCCTCGCCTATTGAGCTGGGATAGTAATTCAGCCCCCCCCCCCCCCCCGAATTCCGAAACGTGTCTACGCCCTTGAATTTAGCCGAGAAATCTGGGCTCTGCCGAATTCGTCATAGCCCAGATTACTTCCATAATGGAAAACGATATTTTTAACTTATCCGGCCGAAAAAAACGTCGGCACAAATTTCACAACAAATAAGCAAAGAATAAAATATTTACCACTGCATTCTGATAGTATAAACCACGAAGAAGGAGTTTGTCAAACTTACGCATGACGAATACGGGGGAAAAAAATTCGGCAGAGCCCAGATTTCTCGGCTACTTGGTAATTGTACATTTTTCGATGAAAATCACCATTCATCTAAAGTCAAATTACTCTTAATTTTTCAAATAAGTAGAAATATTAAACAATAAAACACGACAAATCTCTTTAAAGCCTGCCATTTAAAAGCTGGGATATTTTATACAATGTAGGTCACATTTACAACAGAAAACGAACCTTGGATTATCAAACTGGGAAACATTTGTCCCCGATATAATCAAACTAAAATAACATGCTGAGTATCAAACAATAAATGCAATGATTGTGAGACATATCACATTTGATTCTTTAAGAGGCATTTAGAAGTTGAGGTAACAATATTAACCAAAGAGGTTTATGGATTCCAACTTTACAAATAAACAGAAGTTGCAATTCATAAACCTCTTGATCGAATATATCACATTGAAATATTGCATATTTTGGAGTTCTAAAGTCAGTGTCATTCTGTCTGATTTTACCAATATATAATTTCATAATAAAACGATCAATGTTAAATAGAATCCATTTGTACCACTGATAAGTTTAACATATTACACAAGTAGCGTAACTTCGAAAAACTTAAAAGCACACTTGCCGCGAAAATCAGAAACATTGTTTACATTAAAAAAGAAAGAGAGTTTTCTGTATTTTTCCCAGACAATATATGAGTTAGGAACTTTCTATTTTTACCAAAATTTAAAAGTTTGGACGTCACTTTGTATTTTTAATTTGAATTTGAAAATTTGAATTGTTAGGTACCCGGAACGTAAACAAACCGAACTGCCCCCTATTGGCGATTTTATGTTTCAGTCGAGTGAGTGAACTAACGGCTTTTACGTAGGCCTATTTATCTGAGAAATACAGACTGACGATCGGTTAACAGTGACTGGAAAAGCCTGCTGATAATTGTTTGAGTGTAAACCACAGATACAAAGGCCTGAAAGGAGGGTAATCCAAAACGAAAGTTGACCGACACTGATCGTTGTTGTTGTAACCAGGCTTCGATTGTTCGTTTGTTTTTCACCCCATTTCTACATTCTAAAGTTAACTTGACATGTTTTATGTGTCCTATGTTTAAGTTTAGTAGTATTAGTCGTAGTAAGCTCATGTAAATTGGTTTTCTTAGCAAATTTAAACAGGCTACGGCGGCAAGTGTGCCTTTAAGACCCATATTTTGACTGAATATTTTAGCATTTTATTTTGCCATCATGACTCCTGATGATGGCAAAATAAAGTGCCGAAATATTGAGTCAAATATGGGTCTTACGTTTTACCGAGTTTATACGCTACTTGTGTAATATGTTAAATAGAGCTGCGAAAATGTGGATATTTTTCCATTAAAACAGAATGAAACATAATCTTCTGAGGCAGAATTCAGAGATGTTCAGTGTTACTAGTCTCAAGAATGTGTGTTGAAGTAATCTTTTTAAGTGGCATGAGCTGCCAAAATTCGGATTTTTTTCATAAATTCTGATTGTCAAAAGAAGTTCAACGTATAAAGTATCTTGAAAAAACTAAAGGATTGACGTTGAAATAAAAAATATTGGTACAGTTAGTACCCTGTACGAACCAAAGATATGTACTAAAAACAGACAAAATTCAAATAGCCAGGATGTATGAGTTCATTGTTGGGACTTTTGCTGCTTATAAAACCACCATAACGTACATCCTCAAGATTGGTATCAACTGAAACTTCATATTTTGTCATTTCAGATAAAAATCCCACGACCTTCAACGAAGGGTAATCAAGACATCCTGCAGAAATCACAGCTTGGCTTTTAAAAAAATCGAGACATAACATTAACAACAATTTCTTTAAAATTCTAAATTAAAAATGTCAAATAAGCTAAACTAAAAATCCCTTTACTACAGATAGGGTATAATAGCACCATAATACTCTAGACCAGACGGATATTTCGTAGAAATGGTTGGCATTGATAACTACTCGGCCTATCCATCGTTTGTGATAGCCAACGAATCGGCCAATCCATCGTTTGTGATAGCCAACAAATTGGCCAATCAGAATGATTTGTCCTTAATCATTACGCTTATGATGTACAACTTTTGATAGATCAGTTTCGATGTGAATCCACTTTCGTAATGTGTTGTTCAAAAGAGCATCTACAGTCCTGTCAATAGGGGAGATAATCAAGGGAATACACCCCAAACCAATACCAGTGGTTATCCACTTTCTAGTGACAGCAGGTAGACGAGATCTTTTAGAGAGTAAAAAGTTGGACATCTTGCAAATTCTATTAATAGTGAACCCAGGTATTACTACAGATGCCAGACCTTGCCAAATGAGGGTATCCCCAATGGCGATCCCAACCTTCTGATTCTTCAGCCCATTATCTGCAGCTTCGTCCTGTAAATATCAAACAACAGCAGATTTCAATGTGCGTGTTACGGGTGCAGACGAAGAGGGTGTGTATACCGTAAAATATGTGTGTTACAGATGTAGACAAAGAGGAAGCAGTAAAATAAAATGAAATTCTGACAACAGAATCTTATTAGCCTTCAATTCCTTGGTTGATTGATTGATTGGAGCCGCACTCAAGATTATTTCACTTATATGGCGGCGTTGCCAGGTTTACTGGGGGAAGAAACCAGAGGATATCCCAACCTTTGGAGAGTATCTGGCAACTCTGCCACATACGGCGACCAAGTGGAAAATGCACTCAATATTTGTTCTTTTTTATTTGGTCTGAGTGTGATTTGAACTCGTGCAGCATCGATGGAATGTTTGTGTGGGACTGAGGGACGACCACCGAGTCCCCCCTCCCAAACCTTCGAGTATAGAATTAATTCAGCAGCCAGAGATTGAATATTTTCTTGCTAAATTAAATGTAATTAGGTTTTTTATGGGGTTACTTGAAATTTTATGGTCATTTTGAGGCAAATATTCGACCTCAAAACTTGACTTCCAGGAAACAGTGACGTACTGTAACAAATTTTTTTATTAATTACTTAAAGAATCAACGAACAGCCTTCCACCAATGGGTCGCGGGTTCGAATCCCACTCAGTCCAAAAAATTGGCAAATTTTTTGACTGAGTTTTCACTTGGACGACCTATGTGGGATGGTTGCCAGTTACCACCAGAAGGTCGTGGGTTTCCTCCGGGCAAAGAGCCCGGTTTCCTCCCATATAAGTAAATAATCTTGAGCGCGCCATAAAACACCAAACAATCAATCAATGTAAAGAATCAATCAATATTTTTGTTATAACATCATTGATCTTTACATGGACTTAAACTGCTGAGCTCGTTAACTCTTGATAACAGAAATAATGGATTGATTGATTGTTTGGTGTTTTACGCCGTGCTCAAGATTATTTCACTTATATGGCGGCGTTGCCAGTTTTATTGTGGAAGGAAACCGGGCTCTATGCCCGGAGGAAACCCACGAGCTTCCGTTGGTAACTGGCAACCATCTCACATAGGTCGTTCAAGTGAAAACCCAGTCAGAAAATTTTCCAATTTTTTGGACTGAGTGGGATTCGAACCCGCAACCCATTGGTGGAAGGCTGTTCGGATTGAGCGTCCAACGCTCTACCTACTGAGCCACGGAGGCCGCACCAGAAATAATGGAAACATCCTAGGTTTGGTAGCCCACACTACTTTATCATCTTACATGTCCTACCTCACTTGCTTGTTGTCCCTTGTGAATGGCATCTGCAATAACATAACTAGTAGCAATTGCATAAGTTAGATTTACAACGCTGACAGGAACTTGTGCCCTGAAAGCTTCACCAACTTCATTTGCATAACCTGCAACAGAAATGAAACATAAATCATGTATGGTTATTGGTTAACGATCAAATTGTATTTTTTGCTGACATCCCATCTGATTAACGATACAAACCAGGCAATGGCTGCGATTGAATCGCTGCATTGTTCAAACTTGCAGAACTGCACTCTTCGCGGGCCAAAATTTATTATATAGGCCTTGTTCTCCGTTCGATGTAGTAATACTAATAACTAAGTACGGTACTGGTATATAGTAAGCTGAGCTCAGCCGACTTTTATTAAAATAGGCCAATGTGAAGTTCAATCTCTCCAAAGACTCTTAAATGGAGTTTTAGGGACCGGCCACTCACTTGCTTGCTGCCTGTTTTAGTAGAGAGACGGAACTAGTTATCGTATGTCCAACGCTAAAGATTGTCATTTTTTATTTTTGAAATTTTTTTCTCGCAAATATATCTCCAGGGTAATAAGTTCTATTTGGAGGTTCAAATTTTGCAGAACAATCCCTCGATAAGTAAGCCGGCTGTCATCGGAAGAAAAGTATAATCGCTTGGTTAAACATGTACGAGTTAGGTGTATGATATTTGGTTCTGTACGATAACTGATCGGATACCCGTAGGCCTAGCCTCAGGTGACTATCCTGCCATTCTGTATACAACAGGAGAGTCACCTGGGGCTACCGTAGGCAGTGAAGTCCACAGGTACGTTTTAAGCAGCGTCTTGTCAAAGGCAAGAAGTTGAACTCTTAATAGAAATGGAATCTCCCAAAATGTTCTTGTATACAAATTTAAATACAGATTTTGGGCTGCAAGATTATTTAATTAAAGCATCGAAACTCCATGTTTAAGTTGAGAACTTCGAGTCACAATCTCCGTATAGAAACAGGTAGACATGGCAGTAACCAGCTACCAAGACATGAATGAAAACGTTTATGTAAAATGAATGATGTCCAATTTATCAACAAATTAGAAAAGAACTAATTAAAGGGTATTATTGGAAGAAAAAAAACTAGTATACACAAACTTGTAGCACTCCTCAACCCTACCTCTGTTAATATGATTCAGAAAACTGCAAAATGATTAATAGAGGTTCTCTCTCAGATGTCAGACATATAATAAGTGTATTCTGTTATAACAATTATCTGCTTGTGAATGTCAGTATGTAGGCCTACATGTATTTATAATGTTGTTTTAATTACTGTAAAATTCATTGTACACAAAGCATTAGCATTGTGACAAGGGGTACAATCATTTGCTCAAGTCAATAAACTTTGAATTGAAATTGAATTGAACTATAGATAGTAATGTACTATGAACTATAGTATAAAACACTATAATTTATAAAGCGCTTACGTCGTACGATTGAGTCTTGAGCTGCTGATATATGTCATTATATGTATGTATTTGTAGTAAACAGTCTAATGAGCTGTCCAGAGCTATACAAGGGTATATACTATACAAGGACTTTATACAAAGAAGCACAGAATGAGAAGCTTACCCAGATACCTTATAGAAGTATCTTTGAATACATCAAATTTCCTGTCATTTCCATTGTCAGACTTTGAGTTGGAGCGGCCGTCATAGTTTGCTTCGTTTAACACGGGTTGTTGTTGTTGTATTGGGATCGCCTGAGATTTCATTTTCTTGTTACTGTGAAGAAGCAAGCGGCGACAACGATTCCTTCTCGTGTTACAGAGGCTTCCCTTCGAAAAACGCTCATGGGCTTATCGAAAACCGGGTGTCAACATTTCATACACATGTTATTTGATTTTTCCGATCGAGAAAATCTCTAACGCATGTACGTTTGTTATCTTTCGAAACGCATTGACGTGACCTTTCAACTTTCAAGGTCGCATGTCACTCGCAAGTGGGTTTAATAAGTTATATCAGAAGTCTATGAACATTCATAGACTTCTGGTTATATCCAGGGCCTTGGCTGCTTATTTATATTTCTCATTATATCATATTTGTCGGTAACTGGTACATGTATGTCTCAATTATGTCCGTATCAAAAAATTATATGAATATGGTTATATAGCCGAACCGTTCCCCGTTTATGATTTATTCACTTTGATTGATAATTCAATACGGTACTCAATCTGACTAAAGTCGAGATGCTTATTGGAAATATTTCCAATAAGTATCTCGACTTTAGTCAGATTGTACGGTACTAGGCCTAACAAATGTCTACAGGTACCTCGTTATGGATACTTATTGGTCGACCAATAAATATCAAAAATATAAAACTACGGAGGAAGACATTTACTTGAGTGAAGTATATATTTATGTCCTAATTCAATAATATTAATTGCCTACATGTACCTCGTTATTTATGTTTGGATATTTATTGGTCGGCACCTGGTCAGCCAATTAATGTCGGAAATTATAAATAACGAAGTAAAGCCTTTACTTAAGTGAAGTAGTTATGTCCCATCTTAAAATTAAGTTAAAATCTTTTTTGTCACACATTCCGTGTTTTAAAAAAAGTTTGTTTGTTTTTTGTTTTTTTTTTTCAACCTTTGTGAGGAGTATAAATGTTGCATCTTATATAACAGGTTACGTTATTTATACCCCTACTAAGATAACGTCACCTTGATAAAAAAAATTGCCTAAGTCACACTGACCTTGTAAATAAATTGCGTACGCCTAAGTCCTACTTATAGGCACTATGCCAAAAGACTTTTATTTTACAGCATAGGCCCTAATCTTAACAAATTCCTCGGATCAACATTTCATTGATTCATAACTAAAAAAAGGAGTTTAAAACGAAAAAAAAAATCATAACTTAAAAATAAAATTTAAGCGAAAAGACTTTAATGTCCTATTCAAGCCATCGTACAACATTATATTTATGAACACTGAAACACACGAGCACAGGGAAAATCTTGTCTAAAGTAACCATGGAGTCATGTTTCTAATTGTGTTAAAAAGGTGACAATATTATTACAAGCACATTCACATACCATGACGGAGACAGTATTACGGATTACACGAATTTATCATATATGACAGAAACAATGTTACACATTAGGCCTATTACGCAAGTTCGCAAAACATGACAGAGACTCCGGGAAGATGGCATCTTCTAGAGCAAGTTTATAGCCACACTGTGGAGATTTTACCATGGCTCGACAAGTTCGGAAGAAGATCCGTGAGAAGGATTTTTTTTCTTTTGAAAACTACCCCTAGTATAAATATCAGCTGAAAGCTTTATTCTGTAAACTACTTGTTAAAATGACAAACAATTAGCTAATTATGTTTCAACGAAATGTTCACTATCTAGATATATACACAAAGAAAAATGTTAAGCACCCCCCTGGAAAACCATTGGTGTAGAGAGATTGTTGGCAAACTGATGTTGCGGAAACGATTGTGACCATGAAGGGCAACATTCTGGCGATAAGAAATCACCCTTAATGGCAATAAGCTATACAATTTATTCAGGATATCGTTAGCCAAATCAAAAGTGTATTTTAACAAAATGAAACTTAATTTCAGAGTCCATTTGGCTTCACATGGCGAACATATTGAAGTAAAAATGTCACTTTGAGTGTGTAGAACACATCCCTAGAGCAGAAGGTGAATAGCGCGTATAGCCTCCATTAGTTTCCAACCTGCGTCTCACCCCTCCAGTGAGACGTCGGATCTGTTGAAGGGGTAACTGCCGCCAATACCGATGTAATGCGGCTTCCAATTCCTGCAGATTTTGTACAGAAGGCTCTAGGGCTTGAATGTTTCTGCCCATCCTATTCCAAATGTGCTTTAAAGAATTGAAATCCGCGCAGTTACCCCTTCAACAGATTCGATGCCTCACTGGAGGGATGAGACGCATGTTGCATTTAGTTTTTGGTAATATCATATTCTCTTGACTATTCGAATTCGGAATAACAAAAAAATGGAAATGCTAGCGGCTCGTGTCACTGTAATAAGCCTCTTTCGGGTTTGACCGAAATCCCACGAGATCGCGCTAGACCCGTGTTTAGGGGTATAACTTCCACCCGATCTGACTAAAGTCGAGATGCTCGACTTTAGTCAGATTGAACCACCGATCGGGTGTCCGATTAACATTAGTGCTTATGGAGATCGGCTGTTACCCTGTTGTTTTATCTGTGATTCTCAGCTTACAATCTATACTTGTTAAAAAAGTATTTTTCAGAGAAATATCAAGATATATACAAAGCCATTAGATACTTTTTTTTGACCGACAAAAAAGGGATATTATTTCTGACACAAAACGAAGACGTCGTAGTTGTATTTTTTATAGTCGGTGAAAGTTATACCCCTAAACTTGTGGTGTAGTCTTAAAACTAATGTTTTATTAGCTGCCACTTTACGCGGCTATTCAATGTATGCTAACTTTACGTAATAACACACGTGACTTGGACTACAAGCCATCACAATGTCACCTTCTCTTCAGTGTTAGTTTCTAAGTAGTTATCAACTACCCAACACGACAAAAATCTGGTCTCGCGTGATCTCGCAGGATTTTAGCAGAACTCGACAGGGGCTTAAAGGATCGGGCTTTCTATTGTCAATGTCTTTTGTTTAGATTTTAGAGGTACTTCAAACGCCCAGCTTCTCTTTTCTGGAAGGGAGGGGGGGGGGTCGAGTGGCCCCTCATGCCACTTAAAAGGTTATAGGCCCTATAATTAACCAATAGTGGTCAGAGTATGGCGCTAAACACAAAAATAATCAATAATTCTAAGCCAAAATAGGCTAGATATTGATCGTAGCCATATGAGATGCAATGTACATTAATTAGCCCCAAACAACCAAACGCTTGTTTATAACACACTTAATATAGGGTTAAACTGTTATTGACGGAAAACAAACGAGCCCATATAGTGTAAAGCTTCCCATTAATAACATCCCAATTGATCATGACATGTGCTCGAAGTTCTATAGTACATGGACTATTTATGCTATCTGGTCCAATTAACATCAATTGTTGATGGAAGTGGAATCAATTAGTACGCCAAACACGCTTCATTTTCTCTGTTTAATCATCAATACATGCATGAATCAGTAATTGAAATTTGTCACGTACTTTCACATAAAAATCGGAACACTAAAAATCCAACCGCGGCAAACAGCTTGGCATTTTATTTCCACCAATACGTTGCTGTAGGTTTAACCATCTGAACTATATCAAGCTGTTCATTATTTTAGATCAATTTTATAACTATCCTGTCGTATCAAATCAGTAATTTGGCTTTTCAGAAATATTAGGGATAGCAGCTATTTCACAGCATGTCTGAGCATTGGCGATAGTTGGCGTGGTATAGTTTTTCTCACCTTTTCTCCAAGCTATAGATTTTTGGGATATATATTTCTACGGTTCCTGATTGCGATCTAGACGCGGAAAAAATCAGCAGAATCCTTGGTGCGTACCTTAGGATTATTGTACGAACATTTCTTGCCCAGAGACGAGAGACGGGTTTCTATTACAGAACTGCTTTGGATTTTATATATACTTTATAGGTAAGATCGCCTCTCTTTTACATTCTCTTTTGTCAGGTACTTGCCCAATCTATAGGGCATATCCTCCAGGTAAAGAGCCTGGTTTTATCTCCAATATACAATGCCTGGCAACATGACGATATAAATGAAATAACCTTGAGTGCGGCTTAAAGAAATCAATTCTATAGCTTTTTTAGTCAAAAAAATAATTCTGTGATTGATTGATTGATTGATTGATTGTTTGGTATTTTACGCCGCGCTCAAGATTATTTCACTTATATGGCGGCGTTGCCAGTTTTATTGTGAGAGGAAACCGGGCTCCATGCCCGGAGGGAACCCACCACCTTCCGGTGGTAACTGGCAACCACCATCCCGCATAGGAATAATTCTGTGAGATAGATTGTATGTGCATTTTAAGCCATTTGAACTCCCTCTCAGGGAATCTTCCAATGGCATTTAGAAGTTGGAAGGTTACAATACGGTGAAGAATTACTTATGAATAACAACTTCTTGGTTTATTGGGTGACGACGTTTCCATGTAGTTCTTACATCGTTATCAAATTTTCGGGGAGCCTGTTTCACACAACGGCTAGATGTATTTTTTTGCGTAACTTTGATTGCAACGTATATATGATCTGCAGAAATGTATATATCTGCCGGTGCTAGGGGTTCAAAATAACCAAAAATATATATGATCTGCAGTACTGGTTGCGATGGTAGTAACGAAAAACACTCTGCGCCGCTTTGTGAAGCAAGCCCCCGGTAACTATTATTTAATTCATGTAAAAAGAAACAAATCTGAAGAAAATTAACATACGGAATAAAATAGTAGGCAACGACGGAACCCAACACACGACCAGGTCTATAATGCCTTACACCATGCATATAAGCTTATATTTTTATTCATCGCAAGAGGGGATTTGAATTGGAATATGACATATATAGCGTTAGAATTTATTACCATGCACTTGTTTAATTTGTGTTTACCCCATAATTGCCAATGCATTTTAAAACTAATTTTTCCTCATCAAGAAACCGTTTTTTTTTCCTTTTTGGCGGGGGGAGTGTTATTCCGAAAAACGAAATCTTCATACTGACTCAATATTTCGACTTATATTCAGTCATCATCAGGAGTGAGGTACATTAGGAAACGAAAGTGTATTAGGATCAGTGTTTACGTTAAATATGTCCATAAACATATTCCATACCTACAGGCCTACTAGTCCGCAATATGTTGAGTGGATTGAATAAGAAGCCGGGACCTGTTTCACAAAACGGCGTAGATTTATTTTTTGCGTAACTTTCATACTAACGTATCTCTACAGTATGGGTTGCTAGGGCAGTTACATAAAAACTTACGCTACGCCGCTGGGCCTAGTTTCACAAAGCGATCTTAGCTTAAGGTGATCTTAATTACCAATGACAACGTATACATTTAGCATTGGTTACCATGGTAGTTAAGATCACACTTAGCTAAGATCACTTTGTGAAACTGGGCCGTGGTAGGGGCCTATCAGACTAACTTGCGGACTACAGGGAAAGTTGGCCAAATTTATAAAAACCGACACTGAAGGACCTGATAAAACCAACTTGGGTATTTTCTATTTAATTTCTATGAGATTTGTAACAATCGATGGTTTTGTCTGTGTCGGATTGAGAGACTGGGCCGTTCATCGATGACCATGTTTTGTCCCAAAAATGTCTTGATATGTAATTAATTTTACACTTTGATTTCAGACGGAATATGTCCTCTGTACGAAAATCGCAAGTTCCCAAATCCAGCGAAGGAAGAGCAGCACCGATGGAAAAGCCATCAGTTGCGTTTGAGGTGAAATTGGACGATGGTTTAGAAAGACCCGGGTCAGCAGGACCTGCTAGACTGAGGAAAAACCCGCCTAAAAATAACCTGACACTGGCGGATTATGAAGACAAGCTGAGAAAAGCAGAAGAGAGAAGAAACGTAGGTTTTAATTCGTGAAACAAATTTTCAAAATAACAAAACTACCTGAGACTATTCTAAAATAAAGTACAAAACTATAAACCCGCACATCATTTTTGTTGAGATTTTCACTGAAAAAGACTTGCTCGCTGTGACGTTCTCAACTGGAAGTCCGTCATGTTGTTTAAAACAATGAACGAAATACGCAATCTAAAATAGGGATTGGTCCTACTGCCATTCTTTGAGATACCATGTCTCGTGTAGAATGGCACGAGATCTCGATTCCGATATACGTGAAATTGACATCACGTCTCGTTGGCGGGTTAGGATCTGAAAAGCGCCGCCATTGCTACGTGATGGGCGGGCGGATGACCGATCTGGATAGAAATTGCACCATCTCTTTGTAATGTCGGCGTTCGATGGAAATCAAATGCCACGTGATCTCCATTCCACGTATCTAGTTCTTTGGTTTAAAATCTTCAGATTTTTTCTGATTTCAATAACGTCACTCGAAAAATTAACGGATATGACGTCATGAAGCAACATAGGTTCACTGGTTGCAATAAGTTATCATGATTTATAAAGATTTGGCGCGGTCCAGGTTGAAGTTTAAGTTCATTTTAAACATGTTTCGATATAACGACTGAAAAAAGATCTCTAAAAAATACGGAATACATTTCACTCTACAATGCACTAAAAAGGCTGGGTTTTTTTCTTCGGATAACTGTTTGTAAATGTTTGTCGGTCATCTATTTTATACAGGCAAAGCAAGCTGAACGTGTCAAAAAGATTCACGCCGAAGAGGAGAAATATGAACGGATAAAATCTCAAACAAAACCGCTACAAAATGGAGAAGCTCCTGTTCAGCACGAGACAAAACCCTTTGATGAAAATGAAATTGTACCCGCCTTAAGAAACAAAACTAATGATTCCGTGACCAAAGAGCCATCCGGGAAAACGTCCACAAGAGCACGTCAGAAGTGTGCAAAGACAGCAAGTCAACCGAAAAACACTTCACAAATATGGAGAACCAAAACTCAGAAGAAACTTTGAAAAAAATTGAAACAGGACCGTAGTAAAAATAAAGATACGATCTTGAGAACTACTTTTTTAGATTGATTGCCGTTATATTAAATAATGGCCTTTTCCTTGTTTTAATGGAAACAGGATTTGTTTTTTTACCGTTATATTAATGACTTTTTCTTTGTTTTAATGGAGACCGGATTTGGTTTGTTTTTTACGCCGTATGCGGAAGAGTTGCCAGGTCGAGTATTGAGGAGATAATCTTGAGCTGTATTTTGGAATCCAGGTTAAGTGAGCTATGCAGTAGTTTGGTAAGAGACATGTTAGCCTGTAGTCTACAAAAAAATAGCTTCATTATTTGAAATTTGAAATTAATCCGTGTTTGGTAAAAAAGAAGTTAACCTGTACAGGAAGAAGAAATATTGTTTCAGTTAAAAAATAGTCTGTATTCATTGTTTAAACGAGTTGTTAAAGTGGCGAGAGTTGTCTAAAATCACATTTTTTGACAATCTGACTAAAGTCGAGATGCTCATTGAAAAGAGTGAGCAGGAGCATCTAGACTAGTCAGATTGATTTTTTGATAATTTCCGGATGTCAAAACCATTGAGACTCTGGTATCAATAAACTGAATGTTTGTAATCTGTGACATATTTCAAACTGCTGCTTCTGTTCTTCTTGTTGTTGACCAGCTCAATCTATGCGCGAAATAGACAGCGACGGCTCTAGAGCCATGTCTCGTGTAGAGGATCTCGTAGAATGTCATGAGATATCGATTGTGGCCAGCTACGCCATCAACCAATTACAGCAAACTTTACATGCATAATTAATTGTGCAGGCACATTGTGCACTCACGTAAATCCCCGAAGTTTCAGAGTGGCACATTGTGTTGTAAGATTGATTGATTGGTGTTTTACGCTGCGCTCAAGATTATTTCACTTATATGGCGGCGTTGCCAGTTTTATTGTGGGAGGAAACCGGGCTCTATGCCCCGAGGAAACCCACGACCTTCCGTTGGTAGCTGGCAACCATCCCACATAGGTCGTTCGAGTGAAAACCCAGTCAGAAAATTTCCCAATTTTTGGACTGAGTGGGATTCGAACTGTGTTGTAAGAAAGACTGTTGGTAAAATGAAAAACAAGTCCCCCTATATTGACAAACCCGCAATAAAAACCTACACTGAGCGCCAACTTTTATCAGTGGGAAAACTAGATGATAAAGCGTTGTTTCTAATTTGATAATGATAGGCATGTAAACATTGATTGGTTCTACCAGTTTTATGGTGGAAATTTATCCGATTCCAATTTGCGTTATGAACGACTTTGTTATTTTATGAAAGAAGTTCTTCAAGAGAAATGACAATTTCTGAACTTTTGAGAAGCCTACGTTTGTATCTCTCCGAAAACTGGAGGGAAATACTGATGTTGAGCTAACTTTTCAGGCTGTCTTTGTTGTCCAGTCTGGTAATGTTACCTTATCACAAAAATATTGTAAAAGGTCTGACGGTCAGACCTCTGATTGGGTTGTCAGTGGTCTGACGGTCAGACCTCTGATCGGGTTGTCAGTGATCTGACGGTCAGACCTCTGATCGGGTTGTCAGTGGTCTGACGGTCAGACCTCTGATTGGGTTTGTCAGTGGTCTGACGGTCAGACCTCTGATTGGGTTTGTCAGTGGTCTGACGGTCAGACCTCTGATCGGGTTGTCAGTGGTCTGACGGTCAGACCTCTGATCGGGTTGTCAGTGGTCTGACGGTCAGACCTCTGATCGGGTTGTCAGTGGTCTGACGGTCAGACCTCTGATCGGGTTGTCAGTGGTCTGACGGTCAGACGTCTGATTGGGTTTGTCAGTGATCTGACGGTCAGACCTCTGATCGGGTTGTCAGTGGTCTGACGGTCAGACCTCTGATTGGGTTTGTCAGTGGTCTGACGGTCAGACCTCTGATCGGGTTGTCAGTGGTCTGACGGTCAGACCTCTGATCGGGTTGTCAGTGGTCTGACGGTCAGACCTCTGATTGGGTTTGTCAGTGATCTGACGGTCAGACCTCTGATCGGGTTGTCAGTGGTCTGACGGTCAGACCTCTGATCGGGTTGTCAGTGGTCTGACGGTCAGACGTCTGATTGGGTTGTCAGTGGTCTGACGGTCAGACGTCTGATTGGGTTGTCAGTGGTCTGACGGTCAGACGTCTGATTGGGTTGTCAGTGGTCTGACGGTCAGACCTCTGATTGGGTTGTCAGTGGTTGGTGTATATGGTAAAACGAGTCACATGTTGTTACGGTGAGAGAGAGTTATTTGGGAAGTATTGTGAAAATTACCTGGTTTTATGATATTATGCATTTAGCAAAGAAGTCTTTAGGCTGTCTATCAGAGAATAATTGCTTATAAAAGTAACGAATTGATGGATTGGATTATTTCACATATGTTGGCTTTTCCCGGTTTTGTGCCTCCACTAAGATGGTTATGAGGGCTCAGAGGGTGGGCAGGGTGGTGGAGGCTGAGCTTTGTGAGGAATTTTACATCTAGGAAAACTTCTCTCAGATCATATCTCTCAAAAAGTATTTCTCACAACACATTTCTCAGAACTCATCTCTCAGAAGGCATTTCTCACAACACATTTCTCAGAACTCATCTCTCAGAAGGCATTTCTCACAACACATTTCTCAGAACTCATCTCTCAGAAGGCATTTCTCACAACACATTTCTCAGAACACATTATGTAGAAAGCTAAGGTAAAACATTGAATGGCTATGGAGACTTTACCTTGGCTAGAGAACATAGTGGACTGCTTCAAACACACACTTTCATAATCACTCTGTGTGTCTTGGTTATGGTAAACTAACCAGAAAGGGGCGTCACCACTAACATTCTGGGAGCTGATGAAAGCATACTCCATGATATGTCGTCAGTGTGGATATCATAAAAAAAAAAACTCAGAACCAAAAGTAGAATCAAATCTGTTTCTATCATTTTAAAATATAAATATGTATATCCTTTTTGAAATGCATACATAAAAATATAGAATGTCACTGGGATTTAAAAAAAAGCTATATGAATTCAAGATGATTAAAGTCATGAAAAATGTTATTCATTCTCCTCCTGCGACTTTGTGAATGCAATTTTCTGACGATATTTCAGTCCGTAATGTTCATGTCTCCTTAATAGGGGTTCATTGGGGTCCGTTAGCGCGGGGTCATCATATATCGTGGATATTATCACATCTTTGTCCGCACGTCTTTTAACTCCAGAATATCGCACCAATTTCTCACCCCGATAACTGTAAACAACAACAACAATATACTACTATTGGTACATTTGTATTGCTAATAAAGGATGAATTTAAATAACCAGGATGTACATTTTAAGGGTTTAGTTACTGATAAAAACAACAGACATTACCAAGATTGGTTTCAATGTTGAGCACTTCTTGAAAAAATTAACAATCAACTTTCAATAACGTTTCAATAACAATTTTCCTATGTAAGGCGCCAGTAACCAGCGGAAGGTCGTGGGTTTCCTCCGGGTATAGAGCCCGGTTTTCTCCCACAGTAAAACTGGCAACGCCGCCATATAAGTGAAATAATCTTGAGCGCGGCGTAAAACAACAAACAATCAATCAATCAACCTATGTTAGGCAGCTCATGCGATTTTAAATCTTGAACTTTTAGTCCCTATCTTAAATCGTGTACATCCTGATAATATTCCATTGATAAAAATAAAAGTTTCGTACCCAAATCCTTTTCTGTCTTTCGGGTTTTGACCATCATTCTCCAGAGCTTCAGACATTCCTTGTACAGAACATCCAAGTCCCTCACCGTCTGTCCAACCTTGTTTTGTCAAAATCCTCCGGCCAAAACCTTTTGTAAATTTCTCAAATTTACCGATTCCCACGGTTTGGAAATCTGTATCTTCTATGCCATCCCGTCTGCGTTTTTCTTGACGCATTTTGACGTAGTCTTTAGCGTCCATATCACCAGCACCTGGCTCATAATACACACTCATGTCTACGTCCCAATCATCAGCAGTTTTCTCGTCGAAATCTGTCAACAAAAAATATTCACAATTTTAATCTTTAAAGTGGCATGAGCTGTCAAAATGGGGATATTTTGAGGTTGAAACAGAATGTTGAAATTATTGGCCATTTTTTCCCAAGACGTAAGCTTTTTAGTGCTTTTAGTTACGAAAATGTACGATGAAGTATTGTTTTGAACTATCTTTGGCTTAGAGTGAATGAATGGTCGTCCCGATTTAAATTTTGTTTACTTTTCGAACACGTTTTCGGTTCGTACAGGCCATTTACTGTATGGATTTTCCTCATTCCAACGCCAATCGTTTAGTTTTTCGATGGACTTTAACGCCTCTTACTGTCGTAACGATCAGAAATTATGAAAAAAGTGTGAATTTTGGCAGCTCATGCCTCTTTAACTTTAATGATGATCTCAGTGCTTATATTGATTGATGCTTCACGCTGCACTCAAGATCATTTCACTAATATGGCGGCGTTGCGAGGTATACGGGGGAGGGAACCCTTATACTTCAACATTGCATATCTACAGGACTTCTCGACCAAATCATAAAAACCGACACTGAAAGACCCTACAAGTATAACATACTCAGGTTTTTTCTTTTAAATATCTCTGGGATTCCTAATGGTGGCGTTGTGAGGTTTACAGGTGATGGAAACCCCTTCTTCAACAGAATTTTTCAATTTTACTTCATTGCGGCAAAAGTTATTGTGGAATAATTTCAAAGGGCAGAAAACTCCAAAATATACAATAACACCAAGTAAATGAACTTCCAAAATTGCGAGTTAAAGTGATGACTTTAAAGGTAAATTTCAGCAGTTCATTTAAGATGTAAGAAGGCCTGCAAAACATTCAGTTGGCAAAAAATGCACTGATGGTATTTTTACTTTTTGCGAAACACATGCCCCAGCTTTTTGGCAGCCTCGTATTAGTCACATAAAAGAAGAAGGTGAAATTTCAAAGCTGTGAGACAAAAGACTTTCTAAGATAATATGATTGCAAAGGACAGACTGACAGACAGACAACAGAGGGGCAGAAATACATTACCAGCCAATTTGCCTGAGTGACAACATGATAGTTTTCTGTGACACTATCTCACTTCTTTTGAAGTTTCCTCCCACAATAAAACTGGCAACGCCGTCGTAAAAGTTAAAATAATCTTGAGCGCGGCATAAAACACCAAACAATCAATCAATCAATTTGATCACAAAACAATGGACAGGCTGACAAACAGACACTACCCTTTCCAAAAACATATTTCAAAGTTTCCAGTGATATTACCTCCTTCAGCTTGATCCATAGCTGTGATTAAAAGACTTAGTTTCTAAGATAATATGCTTACATTACAACAAACAATGGACAGACATACTGACTTAACGACAATGCCTTTCAAGCACATTTGCCAGAGGGCTAAAAAAAAGTTTCCTGTAAATTACCTCCCTCCTTTTGATCTGTAGTTGTGAGTAAAAGACTTCCTAAGATAATATGCTTACAACGAACAATGGACAGACATACTGACTTAAAGATAATGCTTTTCAAGCACATTTGTCTGAGGGTTGAAAAAAATTTCCAGTGATATTAACTCCCTCTTTGTGTTCAAGGGTTATGAGAAGAAGACTTTCTAAAATAATATGCTGGCAAGGTACAATGAACAGACTGAAGAAAATACATCAAAGCCCTTCAAGCACATTTGCTTGAGTCTGGTTCAAATAGAGAGGTTTCCTGTAATATTACCCCCCTCCTTTTGATCTGTAGCTGTGAGTAAGACTTCCTAAAATAATATGCTGGCAAGGAAGAATGGACAGACTGAGGGACAGACGACAAGCACATTTGCCTGAGTCTGACTGGTTAAAATAGACAAGTTTCCTGTAAAATTACCTCCCTCTTTTTGATCCCAAAACTGAGCATCTGTGTAGAAAACCAGTCCGCTTCCACCCTTTTCCCACTTGAGTTCAATTTCCTCTTCAAACAGTCTTTCATTGTTTCTTTCCTGATTAGCTGGGTCGTCATACAGGGCCTCGTGGCGCTCCCACTCCTCACACGAGTCATTATCCTGTAAACATTTACAAACATTAGCCCTCATGTAAAAAGAAATGCTGGATTTCTTGATTGATTGATTGTTTGGTGTTTTATGCCGCACTCAAGATTATTTCACTTATATGGCGGCGTTGCCAGTTTTATTGTGGGAGGAAACCGGGCTCTATGCCCGGAGGAAACCCACGACCTTCCGTTGGTAACTTTTGACATTCATTACTTTTCATAACAAATTTCTTAAAATCAAAATATATGCATATCAATGAAAAAAAAAATCAGATTAATTCTATAGTTCATGCTACAAACAAAATAAAAGCTTTCAACGATACCAATATTTTTATTACTCTTTTTTTGAATAGTTGAAATTTTCTTAAATACCCAGGCATATGGGCAACAACATAATGCTTTGTTTACAGAAGATCATCATTTTGGTGAGATAAATCCAGATAAACTTGAGAGGTTTCCAAACAGGTTAAGTATTCTAAGGTAAAAAAATATCCCCCAAAAATCTGCTAAAACAGACCCACTGACTACCCTGATGATAGACGGAGTGTATAATTAAACAATTAGAAATACTTACCTCCCCTGAACCTTCATCTTTTCCTCCAATCATTTTCTCTTCAATTCTTTCTAACATCATCTCCTTCCTTCTCAAACGTTCAGCTTTAGTCTCTTTCATGCCTGGTTTTGTCCCATAAAAAGATGCAGTCTCTAAAGAGGGTATTATCTCCCCTTGATTATGGAGTTCTTTCCCTTTACCACATCTCACAACACAATCTTCATTAGATCCACCTTTGATAATTTTAACCCCATAATCAAATGGAACTGACCCATATTTCTTATTTGTTCTTGTCTTAGGGAAGGAGAGTCCAAGTTTTTTAATGATGATAGGGGGTAATCTGCATTGTTTAATAAATTCTAGGAAGACAAGTGTGGGAGTTCCAACATTTCCATTGGGCATAACATCAGGTGGATGAAGTTCTTTTAAACTGCTTAAATCTTCATCAGTAAACTCTTCTCTCTCACCAGGAATCTCCTTCTGTTCTTTACGTGTTTTATATTCGCCTAATGAAAAAGAACAGTATATTTCCAGAATATTAACAATTACAAAAGATAAGCCAAAGTATAGTATACAAATGCCCCCCACACCCCCCCCCCCCCCACCCCCCTCAGGAAAAAGCTAAAAGGAAAAGTTTCTAACTTCTTCTGTGCCAGAAATGTGTCATCTTTTAAATAATTTTTGTTGGTTTTTCCCAGCGTGTGTGCCTTTGATATTGGATTTCTTTAGGCAATTCAATAAAGTATTAAAATGCTCTTACACTATCTAATGAATCATGGATAGTTCTTTTTAAAGTTGAAGTAATATTAGTTTATTTTGATTTGTTACCAAGGTTGTGCGAATCTTGCGCCTTGCCTCCGGAAACTCACGAGCTGCAGTGCCGATGTGTCTTATTTTAAAACCAATTGTTTCCTTAAAAATTATACATGTAATGCTGAATCTAAATATCTCTTAAAACCACCCCCCCCCCAACCCCCCCCCCCCCCCCCCCCCAACCCCCCCCCCAACAAAACAGTGAATACGTCTGTCGAAAGCTATAATATAGTTAGGCGCATTTGTGTGTCTCTATCCTGTTTTACTTACTCGCTGATCAGGTAGAGCCACACATAAAACCGCCCTTATAAGGGTGAGATAACTCGTGTAACCTCATTAGGCCATTTTTTATGCTATGCTTTACAAAGAGCGATTTAACAGTAAACTGCAACGCAAATTTCTCCGACATATTTTATTTAAAAGCTGTAACTATAAATAATATAGTTTGAATACAAATTTCGCTGGATTTTCATTCCTTTTAAATAATCCTATCAAACATTAAAGCCTATCAAACATACCTTGATCAATGTCGAGACTGTTGTTTTTCTGTCTTCGTTCAAATCTACACAATGAAGTTGATTGCAAACAACTGGACTTGGCTGATTTTAATTTGACTTTGGAAATCACACAAACACTTGGTATTGAGTCTCCATTCTTGTCCAACCAGTGTTTTTGGTGATACATTTTTATCAAGTCGTGGCATTTTGAAGTTTTTAGACGGACTACACAGCAGGTCGTCCTATTTTTCTTGGCCTTGCCAGTGTCAATATCATCCGTTTGTGATGTTGTTGTTGTTGCAACATTTTCCCTTTCGTTTGATTCATCTTCTTTCCGTTGTTCTGGACGATGTCTAAAATGAAAACAATCGAATCCTTTACCTTCAAGAAACTGAGAGAAAAAATTTCTTAGGTCCGAGGAGTGATAGTTAGGCGGGATATTGCCAATAATCGCATAAACAAGTTCGTCAACGTCACTTGAAGATTGGTCCGCCATGTTAAGTTAGGAAATCCCTCGTTTGACGTACGTTGGGGGGTTTCCTGGAGCAATCCAATTTATAGAACAAGTGGGGGGAGGGATTCTAAAAATAGACAAATTGATTTTTTAAATCACTCGGTTTATCTTCTGTTTGGTTACAGAATTGAATAAAAATAAAGCGTAGTATTTATCCATTTGGCTCCTAAAACCTTGATCCACCCCATTTGTTTACATGCGATGTTATCGATTAAAAAATGTGAAAACCCTGTGTGTTTTTTGGGACATTCCATTAAAGTTCATGATTGTGAGCACATGTCCCGTCACAGACACCGGCAGTTCGTCGAAGTGAGTCAGTCCGAAATACACACATTCAAATCATTCACTTGGTAAATTTACTTGCTTTAACAACTGCTTTTGGAATACGACTGTCTTGCGTGGACTTAATACTATCAACTACAATTTTGGAGGTATGTATTTGATTTAAACTACACGTGTTTGGATTATTTATTTAATCCATTAATATATTAATCAACCTTGAAGTTGATGATTGATGCTGTTATCTGTTGAGCAGTTGAGTGTTAATCTGTTTATGATAATGAATCAATATTAAAATACTTCTATTTAATTTTTGAACAGTGAAAAAAGATTAAATGATCGAAATGGAACTTCCCAAGGCAACTCAGCCTTTATGTCTATATTTACATGTATAACAGTATGCTGACCTATTAAAATGTACATCACTCAAGCAAAGGTAATTTTTGACATTTATTGGTAGTCGACCAGGTACAGACCAATAAATATTCAAACATAACGCGATACCTGTAGACATTTAATGTTAATTTTTGGTTATTGTCAATAATTGAATTGATTAAAATGAAGACTGCATGGTACCGCTGCCCGGAGTGAAATATTTTGTTAACAATTCAAACCCCTGTATTAATTTAAATTGTAAATATTTATAATTATATATACACTAGTGTACAGCTACAGTACCTGACCGACAAAGTAAGTAAACCAGGATAGAGACACACGACTGTGGCTAGTGTACAGCCTACATGTACACTTCAGACTTCTGTGTTTCTGTACTATGGCATGGTTTGGTTAGCCATGTCCCATTACCGACATTAGCCTTTCTTTTTTACTTTTATTTATCTAACATGTAAATGGTAATAATTATTCAGTACGTAGAACCAAGTTTATAGTTTAGATTACTCTACTCAAGTTAAGGTCTTCCTCAGTAATTAAATATTTTTTTTACATTTATTGGTCGTCGACTACCAGGTAATAAATATCCAAGCCTAAATAACGAGGTGCGGTACCTATTATTGAATTAAGTTTAGATAGTCCATACATTTGTAACATATAGATCTGACACAGGCAGTGATTGTACACATTTGATCAATATTGCGGAATTTTATTCAATAATATATGTACCTACTGGTCAGTTGATATGAAATTATTTTTATATGAAATCCGTGCATTTGTTTCGGTTTTAACCTTGCTTACATTTAACTTAGCAAGTATTCTTAGAGAAGTTCAAATGTTGAGGCCCTAAGCTTATGTACCAATAATACTGAATCATTTCAAAGTCTAGTCGAGTATTTTAGTTGTAAAAAATCCAATATTTCCTTTACTAAATTAAGAACCATTGAGTTTTTATAGTCCTTAAGAGGCAGGTTTTTGGCTATCTACCTGACCGGCAAAGTAAGTAAACCAGGTTAGAGACACACAAGTGCGGCTAGTTTTTGGCCTCAAAAGTTAACTTCCAGAAACCCTCTTTGCAATTCTGACACGTAAAAGAGCGACAATGGAGGGACAAGGGATGACATACTTTATAATGTGTTTATTTTGGCAAGTGTTGAGAATTTCAGACTGTCCTGACAGATGCGTCTAGATCAAGAACTGCACATTGTCTGACTCTCACACACAGATATATATATGTCTTAACATATTTTTTACCTTCTCACCCTCTCGTATACCTTAACTCTGACATAGGCTCATAGCTCAAAAGTTCCATCTTTTATGACAAAATGAGAGTACTATAAGAGAAGAACATCCATAGACACACCCACCATTCCTGGTGTGTCCAGACCCCACTAGTATAAGAGAAGAACATCCATAGACACACCCACCATTCCTGGTGTGTCCAGACCCCACTAGTATAAGAGAAGAACATCCATAGACACACCCACCATTCCTGGTGTGTCCAGACCCCACTAGTATAAGAGAAGAACATCCATAGACACACCCACCATTCCTGGTGTGTCCAGACCCCCAGACAAAATGTTTTTTAAACTACATGTACGACCATCAAGAAACTTGAGCTCTTTACTTAGAATTGCCCTTGGAAAATCTTTAGATTTCTCTCTGTGTCAATGTATTACAACAATTTATGATGGGTATAAAGGTCTAAATGATATACTTCTTTTTAACTCAATTAGAAACTTGTCTCCGTGGTTATTTTAGACAAGAAGATTTTCCTTGTGCCCGTGTGTTTTAGTGTTCATAAATATACAGTAACATATCTAATTAGTCGTACACATTTGTCAGTCTCGTCCTGTTTTACTTACTTGCTGCTCAGGAATATAGCTAATAATATCTAATATACTTCTGAAGTCCTTGATGAGAATAGGGAAAACTAATTAGAAGTTATTCAGTGTGTTTTAGAATGATGGAAAAGTCTCAAATGGGTGAATTTTGAGTTTAGACAAATACCACCCAATAGTCTCCATGCTGTTGTGATAACGTAGTCGAATAGTCCAACACAACAGGTACTGCAGTCGTTTACCATTAATGTGTTGCATATACTATAATCATGTTGCGTATACTATGATAGTGTTGCGTATACTTTGATAGAGTTGCGTATACTATAATCATGTTGCGTACACTATGAAAGTTGCGTATACTTTAATTGTGTTGCGTACTATGATATAGTTGCGTATAAAAATACTGTATACTATGGTAGTGTTGCATATAAAAATACTGTATACTATGGTAGTGTTGCATATTAGATAGTGCTGCGTATACTATGATAGTGCTGCGTGTACTGGGTACTACATGTATGATAGTATTGCATATACTTTAATTGTGTTGCGTATACTATGATAGTGTTGCGTTTACTTTAATTGTAAAGTGTTCCGTATAGATAGTATTGCGTATGCTATAACCATGTTGCGTATACTATGATAATGTTGCGGCTGTATCCAACATGTACTAAGTGAACAGACATGGAGGTGAGCTCAAGCATGTTAACATGCAGCTTACATTAAAGTGTATTTTTAATGGTTGACCTCTTGTCAGTTTATGTTTTATATTCCCACCTGACCTCTTTAGGGTTATCTTGTGTCAACAGGATTGTTAGGTTTCCTCTCAGTGAAAATGAAATTGAATTGTCCCTAACCACATAGCAAAAGGGGATAGCCTTTCTTAGGGACGGCTCTTTTGAAATCAGGGCGCGTTCTCAAAAACATTACGCCCAGTTATGAAGTGATGCAATGATATTAGTTATGTCTGGCAAAAATTAACCTATTGGGATGGGCTGTATTCAATTATTTTTTTGAAAATTCAAAAATTCGGACATAAACTATTTTATTAAGGAAATCTTATTAATAATGGTAATCAAAATTGAAAATTCTGGCTGACTCGTGCATAGCAAGGCAGAATTTATGCAAATAAAATTAAAATTTTATTAATACCAAGGAGTACCTGCCATGTTAGTGTGTCATATGGCCCCTACCCCACTTTCTTATGGAAGGAAGAAAGGGAGGGGGGGGGGGGGGGGGGTGGGGGTGCCCCTTGTAGATGATCTATACAGTCTTTCAGTTCTCATCAAAAGATCTTCATTTCCAATAACTTAAGAAAGTCTCTTTCTATACTGACAGACCAGCCCCGATAGCTCAGTCGGTAGAGCGTCCGCTTCAGGCCTGGGAGATCCGGGTTCAAGCCCGGGTCGAGTCAGACCAAAGACTTTAACAGTGGTAGCTGTTACTGCTTCGCTTGGCGCTCAGCAATAGGAGTTAGAGCAGCGACTGGTTGGCCCGGTGTCAGTATACTGTGACTGGGTGAGGGGGCTTGCTGGTTGTCTTCGGCAAGTCGTCTCGGTGAGACAGCTCCTAAAAGAGCGGTGGAAATCCGCCCTGTCACAAGGAGACAACGTCTTCATATAACCGAAATACTGTTGAGCAGGACGTAAAACCCCAATCACTCACTCACTCTATACTGACAGGCTTATTTAATCATTGTATTTATGAGGTATACACTTCAGTGGTTTTGCTGTCTCTGGAGAGCTTGGACGTTCCCAATTCTATTGCTTCTGACCTCTCTAAACTCTCGGGCAACTTTATGAGGGGACTTTGTCTTTGAGAGTCATGTGACAATCTACTGAATCTAGTCAGCGATAGGAAATTTCCAAATAATTTTGGCCCGCTTTCGTGGAGGACTCAGGAGGTAAAAAGAGAGAAAAGAATCTGACGTTTAAACTCAATATTTTTTTTACCCAAGCATCGGAGAATACAGAGTGGGCCACATGGTGGATTCGGAGATCTCTCCAAAAAATCAACCCAAGATTTATCTCCTGGAAGAACTTTGCGATTCATGTAAAACTAAATCTATGGAATCTTCTTGGATCTGTGGGTTCATTAAAAAAGAGCAAAATGTGTCCTTAAATACTGAAACATGCATTCATTTAGAATTTGAAAATAGGGTGTCCAAAATATTATTTTTTAAAATTTTCTACAGTTTTTTCATGTAAGGCGCCTCGTTTTGCTAAACCAAGAAAATTGTCACAGAAAAAGGTATTTCTCAACTTTAGTGAACTGCGGCTCTAAACCTCAATTTACGAGAAATAAGTACCCATTGTTTTAATACATACGTGTATATTATCTAATTTATAACACACTGCCTACTCCATAACTATTAACTATTGAAACGCTTGAGGGATTTATTTTGGTCTCGGCTAATTAAGACAAATACCTGGCAAATTAACCGGATTCACCTTGCATGGGTTACAATAATTGTGTTTTTTATTGGTTTCAATTTCTTTCATGTTGAAGGGGATTTATGCTTATTCATTTCCCCCTTCAGTGTCTTTATTAAGTGGTATTGTTTATAATAAAAACATTAACTGTACATTCTGATGTATTAATTTGTTATGATGGAGTGAAGAGGCCTCCAGGGCATCAGATGTTACAAGGAAATTAATAATTTAGATAATACATGTTTATTGTTCTGTCATAAAATAGCCTCAGAACACAGTCTGATTGGGGCTAGGGTCTGGTTTCCTCTCCTCTTATTCTGATTGGTGCAAGGGTCTGGTTTCCTCTCCTCTTATTCTGATTGGGGCTAGGGTCTGGTTTCCTCTCCTCTTATTCTGATTGGGGCAAGGGTCTGGTTTCCTCTCCTCTTATTCTGATTGGGGCTAGGGTCTGGTTTCCTCCCCTCTTATTCTGATTGGTACAAGAGTCTGGTTTCCTCCCCTCTTATTCTGATTGGTGCAAGAGTCTGGTTTCCTCCCCTCTTATTCTGATTGGTGCAAGAGTCTGGTTTCCTCCCCTCTTATTCTGATTGGTACAAGAGTCTGGTTTCCTCTCCTCTTATTCTGATTGGTACAAGAGTCTGGTTTCCTCCCCTCTTATTCTGATTGGGGCTAGGGTCTGGTTTCCTCTCCTCTTATTCTGATTGGGGCTAGGGTCTGGTTTCCTCTCCTCTTATTCTGATTGGGGCTAGGGTCTGGTTTCCTCTCCTCTTATTCTGATTGGGGCAAGGGTCTGGTTTCCTCTCCTCTTATTCTGATTGGGGCTAGGGTCTGGTTTCCTCCCCTCTTATTCTGATTGGTACAAGAGTCTGGTTTCCTCCCCTCTTATTCTGATTGGTGCAAGAGTCTGGTTTCCTCCCCTCTTATTCTGATTGGTGCAAGAGTCTGGTTTCCTCCCCTCTTATTCTGATTGGTACAAGAGTCTGGTTTCCTCTCCTCTTATTCTGATTGGTGCAAGGGTCTGGTTTCCTCTCCTCTTATTCTGATTGGGGCAAGGGTCTGGTTTCCTCTCCTCTTATTCTGATTGGTGCAAGGGTCTGGTTTCCTCCCCTCTTATTCTGATTGGGGCTAGGATCTGGTTTCCTCTCCTCTTATTCTGATTGGTGCAAGGGTCTGGTTTCCTCCCCTCTTATTCTGATTGGGGCAAGGGTCTGGTTTCCTCTCCTCTTATTCTGATTGGTGCAAGGGTCTGGTTTCCTCCTCTCTTATTCTGATTGGGGCTAGGATCTGGTTTCCTCCCCTCTTATTCTGATTGGGGCTAGGATCTGGTTTCCTCTTATTCTGAATTCCACAAATTTCCTGTCACCGGCACTGCATTGCGCATGTGACTGAGCGATTTTCTTTCCTAAAATGACGTTTAAATCTGACGTTATGGAACAAAATATGTCAAATGGAATTGAAACGTCATCAAAAACGTTCTTAATGGCGTCATCTGTCACCGGATATCACAAAATCTCGTAATAATTCTTATGAGACTTACGCTCCCTATTGGTGCAAGGGTCTGGTTTCCTCAGGATATTTGGGGTCTCAGCATCTTGTCTAGCCAAGTTAAAATCTGGCATGTCCCCATTCCCTGTTTTACCTTGGCGGATTACTCCACTCCAACCCGTAAATCGAACAGCGCCCAATGGTGAGAATGTAATAGTTGCCTTTCCTATACTTATTTTCAGTGAAAGTGCTCGAGGTTTTGATTAGCTGCGAGAAGTTTTACTTGCATCCAATCAAAACTAGCTGTTCGATTTACGAGTTTGAGTGGAGTGGTCCGCCAAGGTAAAACACGGAATGGAGACATGCAGATTTTAACTAGGCTTGCGAAGATGGGGTCTTGGTGGTCCAGTCAGTGGGATAGAGTGATCCTCCCTCAGTCCCACACAGACCTTCCATCGATGCGGAGCAGGTTTGAATCCTATCCAGGCCAAATAAAATTGAAAAATTTCTCAATGTGTTTTTTGCTCGGGTACACTTTGTGGAAGTTACCAGGCACTTGCTGAAGGTCAGAATTTCCTGCAGGCAAAGAGCAAAAGTTAAATAATCGTTGAGGATGGATAAAACCTGGGTCAATCTCAAATTTGTGTTTTGATATTTAAAGATAGACCAGAATAGAATTTTGTCCAGCTTTCTTTTTTATACAGCCTATTTCGCGGCATCCTGTTGCAGTTGAATTGTCAGATGTACTAATTATCTCATTTCCTCCCTGGCCCACTCCTTACAACTTCAGTCTAAATCAAGACTTTAACCCTTCAGCCAACAACAGGAAAACCCTATATCTTAGATGGGACACATAGGAAGGAACATATATTGATGTTTTGTTGGTGGAAGGGTTAATCTTAGATGGGACATGGTTTTACATGTACTATCCCTACATCATAATATATCAAGAAACTTGTCTCCATGATTATTTTAGACAAGAAGATTTTCCCTGTACCCGTGTGTTTTAGTGATCATAAATATATCTCATGGGTTTTAGTTTATTACAACAACTTATGATGGGGTATGAAGCTCTAAATTATATACCTCTTTTTAACACAATTAGAAACTTGTGTCCATGGTTATTTTAGACAAGAAGATTTTCCCTGTGCCCGTGTGTTTTAGTGTTAGATTTTCCCTGTGCCTTCTGTTTTAGTGTTACATTTTCCTTGTGCCTTGTGTTTTAGTGTTAGATTTCCCCTGTGCCTTGTGTTTTAGTGTTCATAAATAACAGACAGTTGGGGGGATCGATGGCTCAGTCAGCAGAGTCCGATAAATCAATTAAAAAGCCTTTACTAGTAGATGGAAATATAAAACTCGGTGGCCAAACGTTACACAAATGTCATGACATCACAGTGCCGTTTCACGGACTTTGTCTAACCCTTTGGAGCATTTGATTTGAGAGGAGATTATTTGGTAAAACCGAACAAGTTCTCTTTAAGTATTTAGAATTATATGTATTTCAGCTCTCTAAAATCTATGTACTGGCTAAAGCCAATCAATCTATTCTGATAATTATCAGGGACAATTTTTTTTTTGATTGTCATTCAGTGAATTAAGAATCAGAGATATTTTATTAAAGTGGCATGAGCTGCCAAAATGTTGATACATGTATTTTGACGTTAAAACAGAATGTTTAAATTATATTGGCTATGTTTCAGAAGCCTTTTAGTGCTTGTAGTTTCGAAAATGTACAATAAAGTATTGTTTTGAACTAACTTTGGCTTAGAATGAATGAATGGTCGTCCCGGTTATTTAAATTTTGTTTACTTTTCGAACACGGTTTCGGTTCGTACAGGCCACATACTGTATGGATTTTCCTCATTCCAACGCCAATCATTTAGTTTTTCGATGGCCGTAAAAACCTCTTACTGTCGTGACGATTCAAAACTATGAAAAAAGTGTGAATTTTGGCAGCTCATGTCACTTTAAATAATGAAAATACTTCTAGGTTCTGTTTTAAAACGTTCCACAGTAAATGTTTACGCTGGTAGTTTCCATTACGAGTTACCTACATTCTTAGTAAGTTTTTATGGACCCCGACTCGCTAACCTATAAAAGGAAAGTTCAAACCAGAGACAAATTTAGAGAACTTTTCTTGTCTATGACAAAACAATGGCATTGTGTTTGATAGTTAAAACAGGGTCATCCAGGAGTTTTATTGTTGTAATGTAGTCCATGACCAGGGGAAAAAATGATCCACAAATAACTCCAAATAAAAATAACTCATTTAACATTGTTTGAATTTTTCAAGCTTTGTTTCCCAGTGTCATTAAAAATATATATACATGGCATGCAGAAATATACTAACATATGTGTAGGCTGTGTATTTCTTACCTAGGAAATGAGCTATTTAAAGTGGCATTATCTGCCTATATTTTGATATTTTGACGTTGAAACAGAATATTGAAATTATTGGCTATTTTCCTCAAGACCTATAATTCAGAAGCCTTTTAGTGCTTCTAGTCTCGAGAATGTACGATAAAGTATTGTTTTAGACTAACATTGGGTTAGAATGAATGAATGGCCATCCCGGTTATTTAAATTTTGTTTACTTTTCGAACACAATTCCGGTTCGTATAAGCCACATATTATATGGATTTTTCTCATTCCAACGCCAATAATTTATTTTTTCGATGGCCTTGAAAACCTCTTACTGTCGTGACGATCAGAAATTAAGAAAAAAGTGTGAATTTTGGCAGCTCATGCCACTTTAAGGAAAGGAGTACCTATACATTGTAGATAATTCCAAGCAACCTCATCTTAAAGGTACACTCGCCGTCCTAGCCTTTCTGACATTTGTTAACGGATAAATGACAAGTTTAAATCAATGCCTCCTATTTGGTAATCAATTCGTTTAAAAACATGCACCGTATAGATCTACAAACTCAGCCAAAAGAAAAATGAGATTTCAGGCACAATTTAAAACCTACAAAATCCATGGTATTCTTTTTCTATCTACCGCCTAGATACGGAAATTAATTAGTTTCAACACCGTCACGTCATAGTTGACATCTGATATGTACTAATTACTATTGTTGTGACGTCATACACAAACGACGTTGAGCCGGGCGTCTTCATGGTTGGTTGAATTAAATGACATTGAAAGTGTTCAAATGTCAACTATGACGTCCAATACGAAGATATTTCCGATTGGTGACGGAAGATATGCATATTTTCAATCGCTGTTTCTTTAACCGACTGAGACCTTACAGGAAGTTCGTTTTGTTTCAGCATTTTGTTTTAAGATTCACATTTATTCAATTTACAATAAAAAAATCGCTGATATGTGTTCAGAAAGAACTTTGCATTTATCCTATAAGGAAGCCAATTTACACAGGTTTACTACAAGTAAAACCACTAAAATTAAACAGTTGACAAAATTTGTACAGGTATGTCCAGTTTTGTTAAAATGTCTAATTGGAGGTGGAAAACCATACATTAAAATGATTGAATTGAAGTCTGAAGACAACAACAACGATCAGTAACCCCTTTACTTCAGTTTTGGATTACAGTCATTTTAGGCGCTTTTGAAAATCTCAATTATTGTCTCAATAAGTGCCATTGAAAGATTTTCAATGAATGAACAAGCTTTATCTTATGTCATTGGTCGCGGTTATTTAAGTTTTTACGAACTTTTACGAACATGATTTCCTGTCGCATAGACCAGCGACGCAACTGAATAAATATTTTTGGTTTCAATCATACATGGATCGATACTATACTGCTCCTCCCTATCACCATCAGACGCCGTATTTCTTCTAAATATTCAGCCATTCTAATGGCCTAAATTTTCCATTGAGTCGGATAAAAATGGAGACGAGGAGTTGTCTTTAAGGATAACCATTTTCACACACTGCACGGTGGGTCATATTGCCTTAAATTTTCTCTATTGGGCAAATTTGTCTGGCCTCATTTAGCAGATTTCTTTTCTAATGATCGAATGAGGAAAACAGTGGCTGAATCTTTAGAAGAAATACGGCATATGAAAGAGTTGCCCGGTATAAATCTGGCTCAATTTACCAACGTAGTCCTAATGGATAAATTAAAATAACTGGTATGCACGGTCACATTTTAAGGTTTTTGTTGCCTATAAAAACTTCCTTAACAAACATTGCCAAGATTAGTATCAGCGGAAAGCTGCTTTTTCGTCCTTGTTGACAAAAAAGAACTTTCAAATCTTAGCTTATTCTGTTTGAGAGAAAATTTCCCTATATTTGGCAGCTCCTGTTATTTCAATCCAACAAAAACAGACAATTCACGATGACAAAGCCAAATTGATCTGCCTGAAGTAAATACCCGGTATTCGACCTTATTTAGCGGAAACTAATAACTTTTAATAACTTGCATGGCTCACTAATTTCTATAATATACATAATTAATTTTTGTGGATTTTTTTTTCATAGCTTCAAACATATAAATGAAACAAAAATCTATGGTTTTGTGTTGAGCCTTTAGGGCGTACATAAAAGAATTTTACAATTTCTCAAATTTATGGGGAAGAAATGTTACATTTCAGCAAATAATTTGATGTCTGTAATTGTCATTTTAGAAATACAATTACATTTTTTTGACAGAAAATGAGTGTCCACATTTTTGGTATGTAGGCCTACAGAGTTTCATGATCAAAATGACAGATTTTCAGGTTTGAATTAACCACTCCATTCAAAAGCTTTTCGGCTGATTTATCTATCGCTTGTCTACCCATTTGGCTGGACTTTTTTCTTTAAAAGTCTATTGAGCTTTGACAATACTACTTCTCTCGTTTAAAGTTTATCAAAAAACTAAATTTAATGTTTAATTAGGGTTTATCAATACGTTTTTTGACATGTATCAAGTTACCATAATCAAAAAGTACGATCATATTTCAAGAATTTTTTTCCCACTAATCTGGGGGCTTTTGTCAACATCAGCATAATTTTGCGTCTGGTTGTAACGTAATGGCGAAGGTATCTGTTGTCATGATAGTTAGGCCTTGGATTGGACTTACGCCGGTCGTAAATATGTTGATAAACAGCCCCCTGAAGGTTACTGATTGATTAATTGATTGGTGTTTTACGCCGCGCTCAAGATTATTTCACTTATTTGGCGGCGTTGCCAGTTTTATTGTGGGAGGAAACCGAGCTCTATGCCCAGAGGAAACCCACAACCTTCCGTTAGTAACTGGCAACCATCCCACATAGGTCGTTCGAGTGAAAACCCAGTCAGAAAATTTTCTCATTTTTTAGACTGTGGGATTCGAACCCACGACCCATTGGTGGAAGAAGGTTAATGAATAACCACAGCAAACGATTAAAGGCGGTATGTCCTTTTAAATGAACTATTAAGAACTCAGTAGTCCCCTTCCGTACATGTACTCAGTGTGACTCTATGAATAAGGATGCTACCTCTTAACATCATTCCGCCCACTCGTGCCACTGAGACAACATAACATGGGTGTGACAAGAGACAAACTTACCCCATAATTACAGGCTAGACTTTATAATACTGTCATATAACACAGCCTTCTCTGTAAACAAGCCATGTGTTTGATCAAGACGGCTTTTTTTAGTCACATCCATTCACTCTAGTCAGTTTTTACTCTTGTTGAACTCCGTTGCCAGGTTCTGGGGAAGATCTGGGGTTTTCCTCCAGGACACAAAGCTTGGTTTATCGCCATTTTCACCATTTCATAAAAGGGCAAACAATTAGGTAATTCTGTTTCAGCAATATACTTCTTATTTTCGGCAGCTCATGCCACTTTAAACAATAAATTTATATAAAAATTTCAGAACATTTACCGTAGTAAATTTAGACTATGGATAAGACTGTCTAAATATCTGCATTTAATGCTGTTGATTGGCGCCATACTCTGGGACACTGGTTTTCACCCGTGAGGAAATTAGTTTGCACCCATGCGGAAATTAATTTTCACCCATGGGCAGAAATTAATTTGCACCCATGCGGGAATTAATTTGCACCCATGGGCAGAAATTATTTTCTGCCCATGCGGATATTATTTTTTACTCATGCGGAAATTAATTTACACCCATGCGGAAATTATTTTCTACCCATGCGGAAATTTATTTGCACCCAGGCGGAAATTAATTTGCACCCATGCTGAAATTTATTTGCACCCATGCGGAAATTAATTTGCACCCTTGCGGAAATTGTCATTTTCAAAAATAATTCCTTAATTCATACAAGAAATACAGTAATATATACGCTAATTATGTCCCCTATGAGCCACCATAATCTGCTGATTTTATGGACATATACAGCCAGCTACATGTGCATGTGGGAGTATGGGAATTATTGAACCAATATGTTTATTGGAGATGTCGGATTGTAGATCAACATGATTACAAGAGATATCAAACACTTGTAGATCCTTCAGATTATCACTAAGATCAGAAAAAATGACTGACCCTGTGCCGTTATGAATATTCATAAGGACACCTTTTGACACGCGATGTTTCACCTTAGACGGGTGAACAGAAATATTGTTGTTTGGAAAACTTCACGCGACATAGTTTACACGCTTGACTAGTTTCTATATCCTGCAGGGTCTATTTGTGTCTTAAGATATTTTTTTCTATATTTGTCTGGTCCTGTATGATATCTATGTCATACAGACCTGGGCTTCTAACACGGATAATAACCAGCTTGAAGTAATGGTAACGTAACACTCTGATCAGCTTCCAAAACCCAAGGTAACATTGACGTTCTTTACTAATTGCTCTATGAAATCTGGCTAAAGTTCTCAAAAACTATTATTATTTTAAAACTGTTAAGTCATTCAGTGACTGTGAAATATTTTGTTGAGTGACACCTGCAAATGATACCCATTATTAAGGATTTTGGGCCCCCTAAGAAGGGCAATATTTCTTTGCCGTAGTCCTGTTCACGTCAAATTGAACAGGGATTAACCCAGATAAGGATTTAAATTTATTCTAAGCCTAAGTTTGTTTAATACTCTACTTTAGCCTACATCCTTGAGGCTACCAGCACTAATAACCTTCTTATTATTGTGTGGCCTCGGTGGTCCAGTGGGTTAGGGTGATCGTCCCTCAGTCCCACACAGACCTCGGTGGTCCAGTGGGTTAGGGTGATCGTCCCTCAGTCCCACACAGACCTTCCATCGCTGTGGAGCGGGTACGAATCACACTCAGACCAAAATAAAAATCAAAAAATTTCTAAGTGCATTTTTCGTATGTGGAAGAGTTGGTATTCGCCAAAGGTCAGGGGTTTCCTCTGGGCAATGGGTCCGGTTTCCTCCCCTACTAAACCTGGCAACCTTCACATAAGTGAAATAATCTTGAGTGCGTGTGAAACATCAATGTTATTATTGCTAGTACTGGTAGTGTAACCGATCAGGGTCGGGTTGTTCCAAACTGGTTCTTCTTAACACAATAAGATCTACGTAATCTAGAATAACTTAACAATAAGTGAATATTGATAGCAGACAGCTTGTCTGTCTGTCAACTTCTAAGATATTGTCCAGTATGGACCACAACTGGGGTTGGGACATTCTTGAACCACCAACTGTGATTTCTACTCACTGTAGATAATCCTTAAGCTAAATACATTTCAATTATAAAGTTTGATTAATTTGAAATTATATTTATGATCACTAAAACACACGGGCACAGGGAAAATCTTCTTGTCTAAAATAACCATGGAGACAAGTTTCTAATTGTGTTAAAAAGAGGTATATCATTTTGACCTTTACACCCCATAAATTGTTGTAACAAACCAAACCTATGATATTTCATTAGGTTGATGACTGATATTATAGTAATGCTACCTAACAGCTTGGTAATAGTAGTTATTTTTATATAGAATTAATTTTGTCCATGGTAGATTTTATCTTTTATAACCACCTGTTATAATTAGGCGTACCTGGTGTAGAGGAAGCCATTGATAAGAGGGCGAAAAACAGCATGTTTTCACCCACTTTATCAACAATAAACATACCTGTAAAGAGATGCCTATCTTTAATTTGTTTTCAAACACTCACTTGTTACACCTTTTGGAAATCGTTGGAAAGTCCAATAACTAAATGTTTTCCCTACCTGTGAGAAGTTTGAGATTTATATAAGGTGTATCCACATCAGGTGAGAGGTAGATAATTCAAAAGTCCCCAGCTGTTTAAAGGCCCACTTGCCGCCGTAGCCTGTTTAAATTTGCTAAGAATACCAATTTACATGAGCTTACTACGACTAATACAACTAAACTTAAACATAGGACACATAAAACATGTCTAGTTAGCTTTAGAATGTAGAAATGGGGTGAAAAACAAACGAAGAATCGAAGCCTGATTACAACAACAACGATCAGTGTCTGTCAACTTTTGTGTTGGTTTACCCTCATTTCAGGCCTTTTTATCTGTGGTTTACACTCAAACAATTATCAGCAGGCTTTTCCAGTCGCTGTTAACCGATCGTCAGTCTGTATTTCTCAGATAAATAGGCCTACGTAAAATTACACTGTGTCGTTAGTTCACTCACTCGACTGAAACTTAAAATCGCCCCTGCGAGCAGTTTGGTTTGTTTACGTTACGCGCACCTAACAATTCAAATTTTCAAATTCAAATTAAAAATACAAAGTGACGTCCAAACTTTTAAATTTTGGTAAAAATAGAAAGTTCCTATCTTAAATTGTCTGGGAAAAATACAGAAAACGGTCTTTCTTTTTTAATGTAAATAATATTCCTGATTTTCGCGGCAAGTGTGCCTTTAAAATTACTATTGCAAATTAACTGGATTATATAGAATTTCTTGCATTTTCATGCTGTTGATATTTTTTTTCATTATGAATAAACCACCATTAAATACATTTTCCTTGCTAAAATTTGTATAATTATATGTACCCCCCCCCCCCCCACCCTCACCCCACCTCCAGTGTCACTCATTTGTCTTTACAATGTTGAGATGCCTTCCTCTAGCAAACAGCTTAAGGTATGCAAGTGTAGAACTCAGGTGAATTTAAGGAGTCCATACAAAGCCCACCTGGATTATCACCACATTACAGGTGACTGTTTCCATGGTTACGTCTATGTGTTGTTACTCCTGTGGTGTCCCTTCATTTGTTCACTGCCTTCTGTATGTATTGTAGTCAGTCATGTCATTGTATATCGGAGCAGGGCATCTTATTGCTTCTCCAGTAATGTTAAAACAGGGACCGAATATTTAAAGTGGCATGAGCTGCCAAAATTCACACTTCTTTCATAATTTCTGATCGTCCCGACGGTATAAGAGGCTTTGAAGGCCATCGAAAAACTAAATGATTGGCGTTGGAATGAGGAAAATCTATACAGTATGTGATCTATACAAACCGGAATAGTGTTCGAAAAGTAAACAAAATTTAAATAACCGGGACAACCATTCATTCATTCTAAGCCAAAGTTAGTTCAAAACAATACTTTATCGTACATTCTCAAGACTAGAAGCACCAAAAAGCTTCTGAATAACACGTCTTCTGTTTCAACGTCAAAATGTCAACATTTTGGCAGCTTATGCTACTTTAAGCTCAATGGGTATTGTAACCAACTCTCAGCACAGGCTTTCCATCTGTGGGGCAGTTACCGTACATTTATGTGGAAGAGTTGCCTGGTACTCGCCAAAGGTCAGGGGTTTCCTCCTGACAATGATCCCAGTTTCCTCCCCCAAGAAACCTGGCAACGCGGCCATATAAGTGAAATAATCTTGAGCGCGGCGTAAAACACCAATCAACTAATCTATCTGTGGGTCACAGGTTCAAATCAAAGAGATTGACGATTGGCTAAACATTGTGACTGAGTTTTCACTCAATTCTCGGCCTCCGACATCGGGCTCTTGTGGATGATAAACAACATGGCTGTATATGTTAGAAAATGCATTTTTAAGGCTTTTTTTATGCGAAGAAAAGTCTTGACTAAAATAATCAAAGAATCAAGTTTCTTATCCTGTCTTTATTTATGAACACTAAAATAACCATGATTACAAGTTTCTAATTGTGTTAAAAGGTGTGGTTAGTTGGGGAGGGGGGGGGGGTACTTCCTAGTTGATACTGAACAGGGCTTTCATTTCGAGAAAGAGATTAAATTTTCTTGGAACCAGTCTTTTGTATCCGCCCTTTTAAACAAATTTCTAAACATTTTCACCAAAGCGTTTTTCCTTTCATGATGAACCTGCTCTGAATTTTATAAAGGGAATGAATACATTACATCTTCTTCCTGGATCTTTGTGTTCGCTTCAAATATGTTTGAATGTTTACTACCACGCTACTAATTCTTATTTCACTTTAATGTATTTTATAGAATTGAGTCTGAGACTTCAAAAGGATTCTGATTTTAAGATCTGATATTAAACCGTTTTTTAAGTGGGAGTTTCAATTGTTTTGCTTTTTTCATTTTTCAAATACATGCTATGGATTATAGCGAACTTGTTTTACTTTGTATACCCTAGGTGTATTTTCTTGAACTTGACATTTTATTATAAGGTGAAGATTTTCACATTGAAATTTGGGTCAAACTGTCCCATCTCAAACATAGCCCAGTTATCCAGCTTAAACAGCCCATGTTTTGTGTTGAAAATTGTTTCAACTTTACAAAAGATTTAAGGATATGTCCCTTTTATGCACTCATTTTGGTGATTATAATTTCTTTATTATTATTTTTTTTTTTGTGACATCCTACAGAGTATCAATGCAGAAGCGGCAAAAAATCGTAAATTCTAATCATCAAGACAGTACCAGGGTACCAGAAACCGGGCTCTTTGCCCCTGATCTTTGAGCTGTTCCACATACAGCGTTACATATCTATATGCAAGCAGGAAAAAAACATGCCCACTGGATTATTAAATTACAATTTAATTAATGGTGGTTTATCATTTAAATTCTTCTAAAGAAATTTCTCTTGAAAATATATGGTACTTAGCTGTCAAGTACATTGTAAAATAGTCTGTGAAATCTTTTTTGCTCGTATGGGTAAATACTCGACAAGAAGCTGTTCTGAAAGGGTTTAAGTTTGAAATCGACAGGTGTTCTTTATCACTCGTGAAGAAAATAAATCGTCGAGGTGAGACTGAAATAATGTTAATCTTCTCACGCTTACTCACGCTCACTCATTGAAGAAAATTAATTTTGAACAGATTTTAAAAAATTGATATAGCCTTCAATTAAAACAGCTAATTACCTTTGCTCATACGTGAAGCATCCTCGGATACCCAGGATTAAATTCTCGACAAGCTCACTTCTTAATATGAGCGTAAACGTAAGTTTTAACCGTCGGTTTTGACGATGACATAAAGAAACTTGACAACATTTTTACAATAAGCTCTCCAAAAACTGGTTAAAACAATAAACCTAAGTTTGTTTTATCAAATTTATAAAATTTTGAAAACACAAATAATGGTTTGTGATATCTCCTCCTATGGGAAAATACTTGACAGCTAGCATTGTGACAAGAAGCTGCATGTTCTGAATCTGAAAGGGTTTAAGTTAGGAATCAATTGTGAGAGTTTATCTCTGCCGTGTTTGTATATGTGAGGGAAGATAGGGAGTCAATGATACAGAGGCCTCAGAGAGAAATCTGACTGTATACTTGTGTCTTCTTTAGACTGAGAAAAAAATATCCTATTTAAATAGCCATCAAACAAATGGAGAAATCACTGGAGATCATCTTGACCTGGCGTAGAAAGACAAAACCAATATTTACTTCAGTCAAGTAAACTGGAGTAAATTCGGGAGGAAAATCTCTTTCTCAAACGGTTTGTCATGTGACAGTGTATAAGATACGGGAAGCTGTGCGTTCCCTACTTAGACAGCTCAGGTATGACATGGTCCTCCTTCACGGAGAGGTGTTGTGAAAGTTTATACCTGTCAACTACAACTGTCTGTTTAAACAAGTCCCTAAATGTGTATCGGAGGCTGTGGTCTAACATCTGACTGGTTACAGGTGTCTTAGTTGTTAGAAACATGGAGACTTCTGTTAAACCAAGTCCCTAAATGTGTATCGGAGACTGACTAACATCTGACTGGTTACAGTCTGAGTCTTGATGCATGGAACACAGGTGTGTTAGTTGTTAGAAACATGAAGACTTCTGCTGTTTTTAATTAGTAAATATGAATTCACTGTGCCAGTGTGTTTTGAATTAGTAAATATGAATTCACTGTGCCAGTGTGTTTTGAATTAGTAAATATAAATTCACTGTGCCAGTGTGTTTTAAAGAATGCAGTAGCCTAAATATGAATTCCCTGTGCCTTTATTTTCAAAAATATATAAACATCAATAAATTCAATCTGAAGCTATATTAAATTTCCTGTTGAGGAGTCCTTGACGGTGAGATTAAAAATGATTTTGGAATGGCCTCATTTATTGATGGTTTCATTAAGGTCAGAGGATTTCTGAGAAGTGCACTGATCAGCCAGTCTTTATTTATCTATCATTTATCAGATGCAGACATACCTGAGGCAGGTAAAATGAAATCGCTCATGTGTGAATGGCAAATGACAATTTCCGATTACAGACCTGTTAACTACCTGTTGTTAGTAAATGCAAACTTGAAGGGCTTTTAATGATTACCGTACCGTAATATATCCTTGTTTCAAATGTTTTTATGGATACCAGTTAAGTTGTAAGGGGCCTCGGTGACTCAGTCACTAAGAGTGTTACTCCCTTAGTCCAACACAGGCCTTCAATCCATACAGTGCGGGTTCGAATCCCACTCCGACCAAATAAATATTGAACAATTTCTCAGTGTTTTTTTTTCACTCGATCGCCATATGTGGTCGAAGGTCCAGGATTTCCTCCAGGCAAAGAGCTTGGTTTCCTCCCCCACTAAACCTGGCAACACCACCATTTAAGTGAAATAATCTTGAGTGCAGCTAAAACATCGATCAATAAACCATAAACATAACTTGGAAGACAGAAATTACAAAAGAAAACATTTTTTTTAATATTAGTTAATGTTTGTCCATGCTTGTATTCATTTCATTTTGACCCATTTCTCTGTCACCTATTTACCAGCAATTAAGAATGAATCCCCCTGGAGTTGGTCAATTACTAATGGCTATTGAGCCTGTATGTTCTAATTGACTGTCAATATGTTGTCCACTCTCCAATACATCTATATTAACATTCCGCCTAATTTATCGTCCCCTGATTTTCTGGTTGGTCAATTTTTATAATAAAAAAGTTTGAGGCTAGATCCACCTAATAACACATGATATTTATAAAGCAGGGGAAAAAATGTTAGTCAAATGTACATAGGTAGTCTAAAAGACACTAACTAATTAAACTCATGCATTCAGCAATGGGAGCTCTGTCAGAGGGGTACTAAAGAGGGTTACTAAATGTCCGCTGTAGTATCTACCAGTCAACTACCTCCTTTTTTAGAGGAGGCCGGTTGGCTGAATGGATAAGGCAGCCGGCATTTAGTGCTGGCGATAGGTGCCATACTCTGGGACGCGGGTTCGATTCCCGTTTTGGGCGTCACCTATAAAACGGTAGAAGTATTTCGACCATATTTTCAAGAAAGTGTTATTCTAAAATAACGAGAATACTGTTATAGTCACTTTCTAAAAGACACTAACTAATTAAACTCATGTACATAGGTAGTTTTGTACATCAGATAAATATTCATGTTCAATACCTTCTGCGATTGATTTCTTCGAGAATTTTCTCTCGATCGTTTATGTGAAAGAGTTGCCAGGTACATGTACATGTAGAAGGATAGAGGTTTCCTTACGGCAAAGAGCCCACTTTTCTTCTCACTAAACCTGGCAACGCCGACCATATAGATGGAATTATTTGGGGTGCGATGCAAAACGTCAATCAATCAATCTTCCCACTTGTGTTTCCGATCGCTTTATGTGGATGGTTATCAGATACCAGTAGAGGGTTAGCTTTCTAAAAAAAGACCTGGGTTTCTCTCTCGAGATTGAAGTTAATATTCTTATTACTATTGAAACCCACAATTTCCTTCAGGTTATTTTTCCAAGCTATTTTTCATTTGTTTACATTCCATTAAAAGTATTTCCCCATAGAGTTGAGTATATATTAACCCTCATTAATAACAGTGGTTAAATCACACTATCAGGAAATGACAGTTTAAAGGGTTTATGAACACTGCTTAAAGCTGGTTTGTGTTTGTTTTTTTGAGAAAAGGTATTTGACTGCTCAAAGCTGGTTTGTGTTTGTTTTTTTGAGAAAAGGTATTTGACTGCTCAAAGCTGGTTTGTGTTTGTTTTTGGAGTAAACGTATTTGAAATGCATCAGTTGAAACGAAACAACTTCATATTAGTTCACTGGTTGTCAAAACAGGAGTGACGTCTTCATATGACTGAAATACTGTTAAGCAGGACGTAAAACCCAAATCACTCACTCAAAACAGGATTTCGAAGGAAATTTTTCATATTTTTCCTAACTACTCAGAAAAACTTATCAGAAGTGACGTCATACACTGCCTGTCACAAAGATGCACATGCACACAGTAGGTACACAACGTACATGTGTAGGTCGTGTCTTATGTCCTATGTCACTGAGATGAATAACTTTAGTAACGAAGAGCGGCAAATTTAGCATTGAATTTTGTATGTTTTGCACCAGAAATTTTCTTTTCTTTTTAGTTAGACTTCTAAAGTGGATGTTCTGCAACACACTTAACAGGAATAAGAAAATCTTGCCAAAGGTTAATCATAAAACTCATTTTAATCGCCTGTCAACATCTGTTACCATGTGCAATATACATGTACATGTACTTTCTAATTTAAACTGCACTGCCTTTTGGACTAAAATACATGTAACTATGGAGACCACGTAAAAAATATATGTGTTTATTATATGTGATATTTACATTTTTTTTAAATACCTAGGAGCAAGTCGCTAGAAATATATATGTATATAACTTGACTCCAGAAAATTCTGCTGACCAGGGTTAAGCTCCCGTTAGTCGTCAACCTAATGAAATATCATAGGTTTGGTTTGTTACAACAATTTATGGGGTATAAAGGTCTAAATGATATACCTCTTTTTAACACAATTAGAAACTTGTCTCCATGGTTATTTTAGACAAGAACATTTTCCCTGTGCCCGTGTGTTTTAGTGTTCAAAAATGTATAGATATATTGCTGGGCTGTGATGGCTCTATGGGTAGGACAATAGACTGTCACATGGACACAAGCCTTCTATCAAGGGGATGTGGGTTTGAATCTCATTATCCAAGAAAAAAAGTTTTTTTTACTGTAAAGCCCTATGTGAAATGTTTAATGGATTCCGAATACCTAAATGTAGCAAATGTTATGGTTTGGGCCAAACCAATCAACAAATCAATCAATCCAAGAATAAAGGTCTTTAACAAAGATGCTTGTATACTGCAGAATTTTTTTTTAAAGTGACATGAGCTGCTAAAGTTTGCACTTTTTTCATAATCTCTGATCGTTATGACAGTAACAGGCTTTGAAGGCCAGCGAAAAACTAACTGATTGGCGTGGAATGAGGGAAATCCATACAGTATGTGGCCTATACGAACCGAACTAGTGTTTGAAAAGTGAACAAAATTTAAATAAAAAGGATGACTTTTTCATTCATTCTAAGCCCAAGTTAGTTTTAAAAAATACTTGATGGTACATTCTTCAGACTAGAAGCACTAAAAAGCTTCTGAATTATACGTCTTGAGAAAAATAGCCGATAATTTCAACATTCTCTATTTACGTCAAAATATCAACATTTTAGCAGCTCTGACAGTATTTAAAATGGCATGCACACGTCAATAACACTCTATTACCACTAATACCCTGCAATGCATTGCTGGATATATATTGATTAATCTTTCTCTATGTTCCATTACAGCCGGACCAACCGATTGACAACACCGTCCAATGAATCATCATCGATGCTGAATCATCAACCAATCAGCTTCCTCTGGGATTAAGTTTCAGAAATCTAACCGTAACGTGGATATATCATTCGGAAGAGTTATTATAGAGTTGAACTGGATACCCAATAACCTACATGGTTTATTCCTCGTCGGATTCTATATGGTCGTTTCTAACGAGATTTTTCTGTGAGGATATCTGTGTTTATTGATCGGCAGTGATTGCCACACCTGCATATTTCTACCTGTAGAATGATGCCCAAGTGACAGGATTCTTACCTGAGATAAACACTTACCTGTGAGCAATGGAGGAACAACTTCATCAGAGGGACATTGTTGGGGTCCAAGATTTCGTTTTATTAGAAGATTATCAAAACCCACAAGCATTCTTGGCAAATTTAACCAAACGTTTTCAAGCAAATTTGATATACGTAAGTAGAAATGCTGCATCAGTTTGTCATACGGTTGCCTGGTTTCTCTAAGTCGTAAAAGATGGGTGTGGCAGGGCATAAATAACCAATATACTGTCACTTGAGTTCAAGTATGGCTGTTAACTATAAACTTTCAAATGATAGCTTTGGCAACGATTTGAAAGCAATACTTTTTTATAGAACTTTGATTGACATTTAGTTAGTGATTGATTGCTTGGTGTTTATGTTCCACTCAATAATCATGATTATTCCATTAAAATATGAGCCAAGGCCTAATATTCTCAAGAATCATGTCTAATCCACCAAAATATGGCCCAATACTAAACATACTCAGGAATCATGATTATTTCACTAAAATATAAGCCATGGCCTAATTAATATACTCAATAATCATGATTATTTCACTAAAATATAAGCCATGGCCTAATTAATATACCCAAGAATCATGATTATTCCATCAAAATATGAGCCATGGCCTAATTAATATACTCAAGAATCATAATTATTCCACCAAAATATGAGCCATGGCCTAATATACTCAAGAATCATGATTATTCCACTAAAATATGAACCAATGCCAAATATACTCAAGAATCATGATTATTCCACTAAAATATTAACCAATGCATAATATACTAAAGAGTAAATATGAGCCATTAATATACTCAGGAATCATGATTATTCTACTAAAATATGGATGAACGCCTAATATACTCAATAATCATGATTATTCCACCAAAATGTGAGCCAATGCCAATTATTCTCAAGAATCATGATTATTCCACTAAAAGATGAAACTCAATGGCCATGACAACCCATTTTATAAGATACCTCAGTGCATTTCTCCCAAACTTGAGCAAAATCAGTTAAGATGGAACTGTTAAACAAAAATCCATAAATTGTTCTGGATTATTAAGTACCGATGCCCTATCTCAAATTGTCTGTATGTCAGACAAGACCAATGGCTGTCTGGTTAAGGCCTTCTTTGTATAAAGGGCAGATTAGATAGCGTTTTGTCACAAGGGAATTTTTTGTTACACTACATCATTTGTCCTATACTAAAGCTAATTTTGTTTAATACAACTGGCCTCAGATGTCAAAATAGCCCATTTTGAAGTAATTTTCCTTGAAGAAAGTGCAAATTTTTTAAATATCCCTCTCTCTTATAATGCTATTATAAACGGTGATGTTGTATGTCACGTCCAAGATGTGCAATTTGTTGTACCAACTTGCAGCGTGTGATTAAAATGGATGTATCTGATTGGTGGACAAATTGTATAGCCCAATTAAAAGCATCCGTTTTAATCGCATGCTACAAGTCGATACGACAAAACGACCGTTACATGTATATAAGGATAACAACATTGCCAGATTTAATGGACATGAAACTGAGCTACGTGCTGAGAGTGGGTTATCACCTGATTCAATACGATAAATACCCGCTAAAGTTGGTTGCCTTAATCTTGTAACGCTACCCATAAATCCATAATAAAAATAAAGCATCAATCAATCAATCAATTGTATTGATTATGTAAAAACTATAAGCTGATACTTTGTTACTTTTTTTCTTTTCCACTCGCTCCATTTTTGTATGTACTATGGACATTTATAGTCTGAAATAAAGAATATTATTATTATTAATCAATCAAATAAACTCTATGTACAATTATCCTTTCAGACTGTAATACTGCCCTATAAATCCATAATAAAAATAAAGCATCGATCAATCAATCTATCAAATAAACTCTATGTTCAATTATCCTTTCAGACGTACATCGGTCCAGTGTTGGTTTCTGTCAATCCATATCAAACTCTGGATATTTACAATGAAGAAGTCATACAGACATATCGCAATGTTAATTTCTATGAGCTACCACCACACATGTAAGTTCATTTTTGGTTTTTGTGTCGCCTGAAAGGGGGCACTTAGGGATTACTTTGACGGCGTAGTCTGGCGTCGGCGTCGTCGGCGTCCGGATTGGTTTCCGTGCAATATCTTGAAAACCACTGGCTTAATTTTTTTCAAATTTAAATGGGAAGTTTAATACCTTAATACCCCGCTCAAGTTCGACTTTCGCTAAAATCCGCGCATATTTAATTATTGTACAGGCTTTTGATTGGCTGATACAAATAACTTGGTTTCCGTGCAATATCTTGAAAACCACTGGCTTAATTTTTTTCAAATTTAAATGGGAAGTTTAATACCTTAATACCCCGCTCAAGTTTGACTTTCGCTAAAATCCGCGCATATTTAATTATTGTACAGGCTTTTGATTGGCTGATACAAATAACTTGGTTTCCGTGCAATATCTTGAAAACCACTGGCTTAATTTTTTTCAAATTTAAATGGGAAGTTTAATACCTTAATACCCCGCTCAAGTTCGACTTTCGCTAAAATCCGCGCATATTTAATTATTGTACAGGCTTTTGATTGGCTGATACAAATAACTTGGTTTCCGTGCAATATCTTGAAAACCACTGGCTTAATTTTTTTCAAATTTAAATGGGAAGTTTAATACCTTAATACCCCGCTCAAGTTCGACTTTCGCTAAAATCCGCGCATATTTAATTATTGTACAGGCTTTTGATTGGCTGATACAAATAACTTGGTTTCCGTGCAATATCTTGAAAACCACTGGCTTAATTTTTTTCAAATTTAAATGGGAAGTTTAATACCTTAATACCCCGCTCAAGTTCGACTTTCGCTAAAATCCGCGCATATTTAATTATTGTACAGGCTTTTGATTGGCTGATACAAATAACTTGGTTTCCGTGCAATATCTTGAAAACCACTGGCTTAATTTTTTTCAAATTTAAATGGGAAGTTTATTACCTTAATACCCCGCTCAAGTTCGACTTTCGCTTAAATCCGCGCATATTTAATTATTGTACAGGCTTTTGATTGGCTGATACAAATAACTTGGTTTCCGTGCAATATCTTGAAAACCACTGGCTTAATTTTTTTCAAATTTAAATGGGAAGTTTAATACCTTAATACCCCCCTCAAGTTCGACTTTCGCTAAAATCCGCGCATATTTAATTATTGTTTTTAATTGGCTGATACAAATAACTTGGTTTCCCTGCAATATCTTGAAAACCACTGGCTTAATTTTTTTCAAATTTAAATGGAAAGTTTAATACTTTAATACCCGCTCAAGTTCGATTTTTATCTGACGCAGATTATTATTTAATATCTCATATTCAGGTAACATCTTACACAGCATGATATACATATATTCACAAATAAAGTACAACAGTGAATTTTTTTGTGAAAGGTGATGTACCTTCTCCTTGTATATTTATCCTGCCAGGCGACACTTCTACTTCAGTTGAATTCTAGTCTTTTAAGAATTTCATAAACCCTCCTGTTCAAAAGTTTGTGAAATATCCTTGATGAACGGACCCCTGTGGAAACCCACATTTTTTTCCAACATTTTCTGCTGCATAGGCAGGCTTTGACTTTGGGATAATTTGGGGTATCTATTTTCTTCCCACTCAAATAAAAAATTGAAATAAATCTGAGTGTATTTTTTCCTTCGATCTGAGTGTATTTTTTCCTTCGATCGCTGTATCTGGAAAAGCGGCCAGGGAATCCTCAAAGGTCGTGGGTTTGCTCTGGACAAATAGCCGGGTTTCCTCCTCGTTAAACCTGGCAACACCTCTATATAAGTGAAATAATCCTGAGTGCAGCCTAAAACAACAATCAATATCTTTTCTTGGTCAGTTTGACCTTGGAGGTATCAAATAACATGGAGAAATAAATAATTATGATCACTAAAACACACGGGCACAGGGAAAATCTTCTTGTCTAAAATAACCATGGAGACAGAAATAAGATAAGAATGCCAAGATGGTGGCCTTCTATCCAATGTCTATTAAATAGGCCAACGAGTCTCTCTGTATGAAAAAGGAACATCTTTATTATCTCGTCAAGTCAATATCATCAAGGCCAATGTTGCATCAGTTACGCTAACAATACTGTTTGGATTGACATCCCAGAATGCATTGCTAGAGTGCCACGCCCTTTTCCAATTGTCCTACTCCAGATTAACCCATCCAAACATACATTTCTCAATTCACTGATATCCCTTTTAATTCAATCTGTTTCCATGGTTACTAACATACATTTTTTATTCTCAAAGTACTAAAAAGGGTTTTAGGTTGCTTGCTTTTGTGTTTTTAAAAGAGTTTTGAAAATAATAATTATGGCAGAGAAATTCCTGATGTTTGTCTGGTATAGTTGAATAGAGCAGAAGAAAAGTTAGTACGGTAAGATCTCCGCTAATTCAAGGACCAGTGATGTGAAAATAATGAATTATTACATTGCTATTTGCCACATTTGGTCTATAAAAACAACAACAGCGATCGTTCAATAGGATTATCTGATTGCTCACTCCAGGAGGTAAGACTCTCAATGAAAAAAGTTGAATTTTAAGTGTACTTTTGTTAATGTTTTTCTGGCCCTTGAATTTTTTAGAGTACTTGAATTAGCGGAGATCTTACCGTAAGAACATATTCAAAATTCCAAATTTCCGATCCTTGTGCATTGCATTTATTGTATAATTTCAAATTGCATCTCTGACCTACTTTTCTTTCATTTGGATGCAAATAAATGCAATGAGAAGGGTTCTGTTGGGTACAAATTATTAAGCAAATAGCTTGTCTGTCAATAGAAAACATTTTGGACCATATTATTTGCAATTTTAAAAAATGATAAAAATATCTTAGCTTAGTTCTGACTAAAAAGTGACAAACTCAAGATTTTCTTGTCTGACAGTATTGTCATTAAAGCATTGGGAGAACTCCATTATTATCTTACTCAGACTGGTAATTCAATAAAAAATAGATTTTTACTTCAAACTCATACACAATCCCAATACAAGTTTTCTTATCTACCTCAGACTCATATAAGTTGTGTTCAAAATTTCATCAACAGCATAAACTTTCTTGATGGCCTTATTGATTTTTTGATTGATTGTAGTTTTATATCGAATATTATTTCACTAACATGCTGACTTGCCATTTTTAGTAGGGTAGGAAAGCAGCCTCTTACCCCCTGACCTTCGGCAAGTACCTGGCAACTCTACCACATAGGGCGACCCGAATGAAAAACCCACTCAGAAATTGTTTAGTTTGGTCTGCATGAGATTCAAACTCGCAACCTACCAATGATAGGTCTGTGTTGGACTGAGATACTGTCACTCTGAAGACTGAGTCAGCCCGGGTTGAAAAATGATCAAATACCTTCTGAGTGGGGCTTTTCCACCTCCCCTCTCTGCCTTACAAGTGAAATAATCTCGAGTACCAGGTGTAACATGAATCAAATTGACATGGTTAACTTAATCACTTATGAGCCCGGTTTCCACCCCCACTAAACCTGGCAACGCTGTCATATAAGTGAAATAATCTTGAGCGCGGCATAAAACATCAATTTAATCACTTTAATCATTTACATCTGAATAAACTAGGTATTGCTCTATATTGTTGTCATTGCTAAAGTAAACATTTAGCGATATAGCCCTACCTATTGTCAACAGGTTGTCGTTACCATGGTTACTAGACCAACTGACCTCACTAATGAACGACTTATCTTGCTTACTTCACAGAATCAATACCCTTTGTTTGATGTCTCCATCATCATCATGGATCCATCAGTTTCCCATCGCATCTACGGTTTCCTTAATTGCTCGTTGTGGGTGGGGCAACAGTGGCCTCTCTGACCTACTTAAAAATTCTTGGTATAAAAACAGTCAAAAAAACCAGTGAACATAATTTGCTATCACATCTGTGGTTTCCTTAATTATCGGCCATGATACATGTACCTCACCTGACGTAGACTGGATTTTTTATAGGTGCTTGTTTTTGATGACATACAGTTTTTCAGGGCATTGTTACCTTCCAGAAAGCGCGGCCTGTTGTTTTTTCTTGATTCCACCTGATATGGGTTTCTAAATGCATTTCCTCCTACATCATGCATTGAATATTGTTGAAACTTGGTGAGGATGGTTGTTATCAAGTGGGGATGTGGATATCCTGTATGAAAATGAACTTTTGTCTGTTCTTTGTATGTTTCCACTTCCACAATCTTATGCCCGGAGGGGGGGGGGGGGGGGGGGGGGGAGAAGATACGTCATCCTCTGATGACTCTTGTTATTTTCTGAAATCTTTCCTAGCTAAAATACGCTCTCAAAAATTTGTGAACTTATTTTGTTCATATTTGATCGAAGTTTTGCGTGATACAATAAAAAAATTTATCAACCCTCGATGTGGCCCTTGACTCAGTCCATTAAAGCTAAAGAAGCTCTAATTGAAACAAGCCTTTCATCTACATGTATGGACTGCATGCTCATACCCCGTCAACCATCTAATAAATCTAAACTTTTTTTACACAACTTGAAAAACACAAATATAGTTAATCTATTTTAGATTTATGATCACTAAAACACACGGGCACAGGGAAAATCTTCTTGTCTAAAATAACCATGGAGACAAGTTTCTAATTGTGTTAAAAATATATGTTGTTAAAGACACCAGAAGTATAATGTATATAAACCCTACTGCATCCATCACCTGAAGTCAGTTGAGCTTTCAATTTTGATCATAGTTAATTATCACCAGATGCATGTTTCCATAGCAACACAGTTAAAGACAGTGAATCTTATTTATAGCCCTAAACCAAAACCAACTCAGTTATATTTATATCACAATTGTTTATTCACCTATTTTTTCTTTTTTGCCTACCATGGATGTCTAATTTTTTTTTTTTTTTTTTTGGGGGGGGGGGGGGGGGGGGTGGGGTGAGGGTTTCTACTTTTAAGAAACCTTGAGTGAGGCGTAAAAAAGCATCAATCAATCTATTTCATGCACTTCCCAATGTCTGTAAATGCATGCAGTCATATATATATACAGGTACGGTAATACCTGAGTTAATTAGAGGACTATGCATGTTGCTAAATCCGCGATAACAAAAAGGTTCTGAATGAGATTTAAACTTTCAACCCATCTCAGTCCAGGGAGATGATTGACCAACAGTTAATCATTGAATGTTTTACAAGCTCTCTCTTGAATTAAGATGAGAATTTGCACTCTTCTACTTTTTTCCAGCATTTGAATTTATTTTCGTTATATGATTTTGCTTTCATTTTCTTGAATTCACTATGCAAGTAGAGTGCAAATTCTAATATAGCTATAGTGGCCTTGACCTCATTCAGTTCTTTTTTTTCAGATTTGCCATAGCAGATGCAGTGTATCGGTCAATGCGAGGGGAAAATCGTGACCAATGTGTTTTAATATCGGGTGAATCGGGTGCGGGGAAGACGGAAGCCTCCAAGAAGATTCTCCAATATGTGGCAGCTACCAGCACACACTCCTCGGACGTGGAGAGGGTCAAAGACAGACTTCTTCAATCAAATCCAATACTGGAGGTAAAAACAGTCTTACATTTATCAAAGAAAGTTTTCATTTTCTCAACTCTTTTCGATTCTTCGAGTAATTAGCATTTAGAAGTTACTGTGTACCGTAGGTAACTGTAAAAAAAAGGCAGTTATCAAAGAAATTTTACAATTTATTACATCCAAAATTGGGATTAAGTTTGATTGATTGATGTTTTACGCAGCACTCAGTATTATTTCACTTATTTGGTGACGTTGCCAGGTTATGTGGAGGTTCTACTTACGGCGATCAAGAAAAAAATCTAATCAGAAATTTTAAACGTTAGTTTCCTGTTTCTGAAGAAAATGACCAACTATGCCATTTTATGCTACCCCATCTCATAAAAATACAACAATATTTTTTTTTTTGCAGGCATTTGGAAACGCCAAAACCAATCGTAACGACAACTCCAGTAGATTTGGAAAATACATGGACATTCAATTTAATTTTAAAGTAAGTGTCTGTATTAAAGGGACATGCGTTGCCATGGAAATACAGGGTAAATTTCATTGAAACAGATTGGCTCATTTTTAGTGTCATTTTTATCAAGAAGTTGCCGCTGAAAGTAATCTTTTATATGTACGTTAGTTCTGTAAGCAATCCTTCACCTTTTCACAGTACAACAAAATTGTTACGCTGAATTTCTGTTGACAATAGGAAGTCCCGATTTCGGCAGTTTATGCCACTTTTATATAACTGTTATTAGACGTCTCAATTGTTTATCGGGTAAATGTCATGTGCTATAGGTCCTTATTGAACTCTGATCCCTTTGTAGCGACATAAAAAATTGCACGCCTATACTGTTCTACTGAATTAGTAAATAACCGACAGTAATTGACCAGGGAAAAATTCCGGGCCAGGGTGAGAATCAAACTCACGACTTAGGGTTACCATCCCACCACTCTACCAACTGAGCTACCCGGCCTTGCTGGGAACGGTTCGCTTGTTAAATTCTCTTATACACACAAAGCTTAGATCAAGGCCATTAGAATATTTATATTAAATTTTTATACGTGATGAAGTCAGTGTTTCGAAAGCAAGTTCCAATCATCATCATTTAAATTACTGAATCACCCTTGGTCAATAAGTGTCGGTTAATTTATTAATTCAGTAATTTCCCTGATCATGATTGCAACTTGCTTTCAAAACACTGATTTAAGTATACATATTCTAATGGGCTTAATTTAAGCTTGGGGTCGAACAAGCGAACCATACCCAGCAAGGCCGGGTAGCTCAGTTGGTAGAGCAGTGGGACTGTAACCCTAAGTCGTGAGTTTGATTCTCACCCTGGCCCGGAATTTTTTTCAGGTCAACAAGTGTCGGTTAGTTTACTAATTCAGTAATTTCCCCGATGGTGGTTGCAACTCGTTATACTGTTCTATGTAGTATAGTAATTACTGATTCCTACCTAGAAGCTGATGATGTCATTAAGCACACTGTCTATAGGGCCTGGGAATGTACCGAGAGATTTCGCGATATCCGGTGACAGATGACGTCCGTTTGAGTGACGTTTTTTTATTCTACCTGTCAGAACTGAGCGTCACATTTGAACGATTATGGCTCACCACCTGCGCAATAACAGCGCCGGTCACAGGAAATTTGTGCAATTCTCCCAATACTCCCACTCCCTATTCTTACTAATTTGTAGAATATATTTTAATTTCACTATGCGTAGCTTTTTTTAAAATGGTTTGTTTTGGAACTTTGCTATCATATCTTTTCGTCATATCAGTGCTTGTTAATGTCTACTCGATGTTTAACCGTAACTAACGAAGTTTTTCATTAGGGTGCCCCCGTTGGAGGTCATATCCTGAACTATTTACTGGAGAAATCTCGTGTTGTTCACCAAGGAGTCGGAGAGAGAAATTTCCACATTTTTTATCAGCTAGTTAAAGGTGGTGGACCCGGCAGACTAACTAAGTACAGTTTGAAAGATAGTCCAAGTCATCATTTCTATCTCAATCAGGTACTCAAAACATTCATAAATTTTCCCTTATTGACCGATTGCTTGATGACGCACTTGGAAATTACGGGCAAAGCATTTTGGGGGATTGAGGGATGTTAAAATAATTTTTATCTCAATCAGGTACTCCAAACATTCATACAGTTTCCCTTATTATCATGTCTTTTAAATTTCCTCTCGCATACTATAGCAACTGACTAAAAAGTGTTATATAAAGCAAAATTAATAATAAATGATAGATAATAAATACAATATAAATATAACCTCGTTATAAGATAGTATCTTAATCAGGTACTCAAAACATTCATAAAGTTTCCCTTATTATTCTCTGCCTTTTAAATCTCCTCCCACATACAATAGCAACTGACTGAAAAATGGTATATATACAGCAAAATTAATAATAAATAATAGATAATAAATATACAATGTAAATATAGCGTCGTTATAAGATAGTCTGACTCTTCACTTCTGTCTCAATCAGGTACTCAAAATATTCATAAAGTTTCCCTTATTATTATGTCTTCTTTGCCTATTAAATCTTCTCTCGCATACTATAGCAACTGACTAAAAAATGGTATATATAAAGCAAAATTAATAATAAATAAAAAGATAATAAATACAATATAAATATAGCATCATTATAAGATACATGTAGTCTGACTTCACTTCTATCTCAATCAGGTTCTAAAAACATTCATAAAGTTTCCCTTATTATCTTCTATGCCTCTTAAATCTACTCCCGCATACTATAGCAACTGACTGAAAAATGGTATATATAAAGCAAAATTAATAATAAATAAAAAAATAATAAATACAATATAAATATAACCTCGTTATAAGATAGTATCTCAATCAGGTACTCAAAACATTCATAAAGTTTCCCTTATTATCCTCTGCCTTTTAAATCTACTGCCGCATACTATAGCAACTGACTGAAAAATGGTATATATAAAGCAAAATTAATAGTCAATAATAGATAATAAATACAATATAAATATAACCTCGTTATAAGATAGTATCTCAATCAGGTACTCAAAACATTCATAAAGTTTCCCTTATTATCCTCTGCCTTTTAAATCTACTGCCGCATACTATAGCAACTGACTGAAAAATGGTATATATAAAGCAAAATTAATAGTCAATAATAGATAATAAATACAATATAAATATAACCTCGTTATAAGATAGTATCTCAATCAGGTACTCAAAACATTCATAAAGTTTCCCTTATTATCCTCTGCCTTTTAAATCTACTGCCGCATACTATAGCAACTGACTGAAAAATGGTATATATAAAGCAAAATTAATAGTCAATAATAGATAATAAATACAATATAAATATAACCTCGTTATAAGATAGTATCTCAATCAGGTACTCAAAACATTCATAAAGTTTCCCTTATTATCCTCTGCCTTTTAAATCTACTGCCGCATACTATAGCAACTGACTGAAAAATGGTATATATAAAGCAAAATTAATAGTCAATAATAGATAATAAATACAATATAAATATAACCTCGTTATAAGATAGTATCTCAATCAGGTACTCAAAACATTCATAAAGTTTCCCTTATTATCCTCTGCCTTTTAAATCTACTGCCGCATACTATAGCAACTGACTGAAAAATGGTATATATAAAGCAAAATTAATAGTCAATAATAGATAATAAATACAATATAAATATAACCTCGTTATAAGATAGTATCTCAATCAGGTACTCAAAACATTCATAAAGTTTCCCTTATTATCCTCTGCCTTTTAAATCTACTGCCGCATACTATAGCAACTGACTGAAAAATGGTATATATAAAGCAAAATTAATAGTCAATAATAGATAATAAATACAATATAAATATAACCTCGTTATAAGATAGTATCTCAATCAGGTACTCAAAACATTCATAAAGTTTCCCTTATTATCCTCTGCCTTTTAAATCTACTGCCGCATACTATAGCAACTGACTGAAAAATGGTATATATAAAGCAAAATTAATAGTCAATAATAGATAATAAATACAATATAAATATAGTGTCGTTATAAGATAGTATCTCAATCAGGTACTCAAAATATTCATAAAGTTTCCCTTATTATCCTCTGCCTTTTAAATCTACTGCCGCATACTATAGCAACTGACTGAAAAATGGTATATATAAAGCAAAATTAATAGTCAATAATAGATAATAAATACAATATAAATATAACCTCGTTATAAGATAGTATCTCAATCAGGTACTCAAAATATTCATAAAGTTTCCCTTATTATCCTCTGCCTTTTAAATCTACTGCCGCATACTATAGCAACTGACTGAAAAATGGTATATATAAAGCAAAATTAATAGTCAATAATAGATAATAAATACAATATAAATATAACCTCGTTATAAGATAGTATCTCAATCAGGTACTCAAAACATTCATAAAGTTTCCCTTATTATCCTCTGCCTTTTAAATCTACTGCCGCATACTATAGCAACTGACTGAAAAATGGTATATATAAAGCAAAATTAATAGTCAATAATAGATAATAAATACAATATAAATATAGTGTCGTTATAAGATAGTATCTCAATCAGGTACTCAAAATATTCATAAAGTTTCCCTTATTATCCTCTGCCTTTTAAATCTACTGCCGCATACTATAGCAACTGACTGAAAAATGGTATATATAAAGCAAAATTAATAGTCAATAATAGATAATAAATACAATATAAATATAACCTCGTTATAAGATAGTATCTCAATCAGGTACTCAAAACATTCATAAAGTTTCCCTTATTATCCTCTGCCTTTTAAATCTACTGCCGCATACTATAGCAACTGACTGAAAAATGGTATATATAAAGCAAAATTAATAGTCAATAATAGATAATAAATACAATATAAATATAACCTCGTTATAAGATAGTATCTCAATCAGGTACTCAAAACATTCATAAAGTTTCCCTTATTATCCTCTGCCTTTTAAATCTACTGCCGCATACTATAGCAACTGACTGAAAAATGGTATATATAAAGCAAAATTAATAGTCAATAATAGATAATAAATACAATATAAATATAACCTCGTTATAAGATAGTATCTCAATCAGGTACTCAAAACATTCATAAAGTTTCCCTTATTATCCTCTGCCTTTTAAATCTACTGCCGCATACTATAGCAACTGACTGAAAAATGGTATATATAAAGCAAAATTAATAGTCAATAATAGATAATAAATACAATATAAATATAACCTCGTTATAAGATAGTATCTCAATCAGGTACTCAAAACATTCATAAAGTTTCCCTTATTATCCTCTGCCTTTTAAATCTACTGCCGCATACTATAGCAACTGACTGAAAAATGGTATATATAAAGCAAAATTAATAGTCAATAATAGATAATAAATACAATATAAATATAACCTCGTTATAAGATAGTATCTCAATCAGGTACTCAAAACATTCATAAAGTTTCCCTTATTATCCTCTGCCTTTTAAATCTACTGCCGCATACTATAGCAACTGACTGAAAAATGGTATATATAAAGCAAAATTAATAGTCAATAATAGATAATAAATACAATATAAATATAACCTCGTTATAAGATAGTATCTCAATCAGGTACTCAAAACATTCATAAAGTTTCCCTTATTATCCTCTGCCTTTTAAATCTACTGCCGCATACTATAGCAACTGACTGAAAAATGGTATATATAAAGCAAAATTAATAGTCAATAATAGATAATAAATACAATATAAATATAGCATCATTATAAGATACATGTAGTCTGACTTCACTTCTATCTCAATCAGGTTCTAAAAACATTCATAAAGTTTCCCTTATTATCTTCTATGCCTCTTAAATCTACTCCCGCATACTATAGCAACTGACTGAAAAATGGTATATATAAAGCAAAATTAATAATAAATAAAAAAATAATAAATACAATATAAATATAACCTCGTTATAAGATAGTATCTCAATCAGGTACTCAAAACATTCATAAAGTTTCCCTTATTATCCTCTGCCTTTTAAATCTACTGCCGCATACTATAGCAACTGACTGAAAAATGGTATATATAAAGCAAAATTAATAGTCAATAATAGATAATAAATACAATATAAATATAACCTCGTTATAAGATAGTATCTCAATCAGGTACTCAAAACATTCATAAAGTTTCCCTTATTATCCTCTGCCTTTTAAATCTACTGCCGCATACTATAGCAACTGACTGAAAAATGGTATATATAAAGCAAAATTAATAGTCAATAATAGATAATAAATACAATATAAATATAACCTCGTTATAAGATAGTATCTCAATCAGGTACTCAAAACATTCATAAAGTTTCCCTTATTATCATGTCTTCTATGCCTTTTAAATCTCCTCCCGTATACAATAGCAACTGACTGAAAAATGGTATAAATACAGCAAAATTAATAAACAATGATAAATAATAGATAATAACTACAATATAAATATAGTCTCGTTACAAGACCCCTGCCCAAGGACTAGAATGTGAGTGCGTTTTAGCAACTGTGGGTTATTACGGGCATGGTGCTAGCCTTATAGTTGTAGTATACAGAGTGTTGGCTTAACCCAACTAAAATGACTTATTTGATATATTTGTTTACTTTATTAATAAATGTCTATATGTACTGACTACATGTACTAAATAACTTAAATTTTGCATCAATTAGGGTCATTTTGTGTTGTACGAATTTAAACTCTTTGATTTCGATGATGTCATCTTAAAAATGAAATAAAGGGTTGTCCTTTAATATATAAATCACGGCCATATTGAATTATAAATAAAATAATTATTTTTTTCTTTTCAGGGTGATAGCATTGATGTGGACTCAATAGATGATACAAAAGATTTCCAAACAGTTAAAAGTGCTTTAGATATCTGTGATTTCTCACCCCAAGATCAAGATGTAAGTTTAATGAAAACGGCAAAAATGTTGAATATTTTTTATGGAAACAAAATTTTGAAATTCTCAGCCATTTTTCTGTAAAAGTAAAATTTAGAAGCTTTTTAGTAAAACTGATCTAGAGATTCTTCTTCCTCTAAACCTGGCAATGATGCTATATACTAAGAGAAATAATCTTCGGTGTGGCATAAAATATCAACCGATCAATCATCTTTCAGGCCTTGTTTTCAATCGTGGCCTCCGTCATACATTTGGGTGATCTCAACTTCGAAGAGGACAATGGTGTTGCTATGGTTACAGAGAAACAGAAAGTTGACATAATTGCTGGGGTAAACTATTTTTTCTATCTATGTGGACTCTTTACAAAATTGTGAATTATTGAATTTTAATGTACATTTTAAAATGATTCTGCTTTCCAATTCCATTATTTATCTCATAATCTGCTTGCTTCCGTTTATCTTTTCAAAGGAATATGTGGACTCTTACTATTTTTTTTATAATGATACGGTTAGGGTTCTTGGAACATTTTCTTGTGATTACGAGACAGAAGATCAAATATCAGGGTTTTCTATCACTGATTACCACCAATGGGTCGAGGGTTCAAATCCCACTCAGTCCAAAAAAATTGGAAAATTTTCTGACTGAGTTTTCACTGGAACGACCTATGTGAGATGGTTGCCAGTTTTTTGTTTTTTTTTTATTGATATTTTATTCACCAATAAATACAACAGCAAATGTATAAATAAATAAATAATAATTATATTGGCGGGAGTTACCACCGTCCGGAAGGTTGTGGGTTTCCTCCGGGCACAGAGCCTGGTTTCCTCCCACAATAAAACTGGCAACGCCGCCATATAAGTGAAATAATCTTGAGCGCGGCGTAAAACACTAAACAATCAATTAATCAATCCATCACTGATACACCTGGCTAATAGTATATAACTCATCAACATTTTGAATTTTGTTTTCAGTTATTGGGCTGTGATGATGAAGTTTTATTTGCTTCTCTTCATAACCGAACCATCGAGGCTAAGGGAGAGAAAGTAAGTGGTCGAAAAGTTCGCACTTGTCCTGTCTGCTGTCAAACAAGGCTTGTATAGACAAAGCAATCTGAATATTTATTTCTTTGTGTAAATTAGTTGTATTTCTCTCAATTGCCGTATGTGGAAGAGTTGCCAGATACTCACTGAGGGTCAAGGGTTTCCTCCGGGCAAAGAGCACGGTTTCTTCTGCAACTAAACCTTGCAACTTGGCCATGTATGTAAAAAAAAATCTTGAGTACCGTCAAAAACATCAATCAATCACTTAGTACCACATTTAGTCAGCCGTCTGAAGGCTCATCGACTTGCTGTAAGCACATATACAGGCTTTTTTACAACAATTTTCTAATGAAATGTCATAGGAGAAACCGAATAACTTGTACTTACATGGTCTCCACGGACAGGATAGATGTACTTAACCTAATCAAATATTATTTGGGCTTGTTCAACCCGATAATCAGCCAATAAAAACCTCTATTTATATGTTTCATCTTATCCATCTAAACGAACGTTTCGTGTTACAGGTAAAATCTCCATTGAATGTAGAACAGTGCCTATACGCCCGAGACGCCCTCGCCAAAAATGTATACGAACGTCTTTTTACGTGGATTGTACAGAAGGTTAATGCATCTTTAGTTCAGAGGGTATGTTTAACTCTATCAGATTTGAAGCTATAACATTTTGGTTAGAGGCTACTGTATAATTTTGGGTTATGTATAACTTTATAAGATTTGAAGCTCTAACATTTTCGTTAGAGGCTACTGTATAATTTTGGGTTTTTATGTATAACTTTATAAGATTTGAAACTATAACATTTTGGTTAGAGGCTACTTTTTAATTTTGGGTTATGTATATCTTTATAAGATTTGAAGCTATAACATTTTGGTTAGAGGCTACTGTATAATTTTGGGTTATGTATATCTTTATAAGATTTGAAACTATATCATTTTGGTTAGAGGCTACTGTATAATTTTTGGTTATGTATAACTTAATAAGATTTGAAGCTATAACATTTTGGTTAGAGGCTACTGTATAATTTTTGGTTATGTATAACTTTATAAGATTTGAAGCTATAACATTTTGGTTAGAGGCTACTATAGGATTTTGGTATCAATATTGTAACGCTATATTCCTTTAACTAGGTCAGGGATGTACATATAATGATCTTTGATGTAGCACGGCTATAAAGACGATCGGTCAGGATTTTGCCAGAAAACCAATACGTCTTTCAGATTTTCATTGACATGTCCAACCGTGCATTTAAAGTGGCATGAGCTGCCAAAATTCACACTTGTTTCATAATTTCTGATCGTCACGACAGTAAAAAGTTTTGAAGGCCATCAACAATCTAAATGATTGGCGTTGGAATGAGGAAAATCCATACAGTATGTGGCCTGTACGAACCAAAAACATCTTCGAAAAGTAAACAAAATTTAAATAACCGGGACTTCATTCTTAGCCAAACTTAGTTCAAAGCAATACTTTATCGTACATTTTGGAGACTAGAAGCACTAAAAAACTTCTGAATTATACGTCTTGAGAAAAATAGCCAATAATATCTACATTCTGTTTTAACGTCAAAATATCAACATTTTGGCAGCTCATGCCACTTTAGGTTGGATAATTTTAGCTGATAAATTTCTCCTTTTGGGAGATAGGAACTTCTGGGATATACAAGTGATAATTCATGGTATTTCATTTTGTCCAAACTTTGTTGCACTATTTTTCGTTTGTTGGTTTCTTTATTCACCATGTAATATGTACAACATTCAACTGATGATTGTCATGAAATTGAGATGGCGGGAATTAAGTCAGAAGACTTGCACTATGAGTGTTTTATTTCTATAAAGACGATCGGTCAGGATTTTGCCAGAAAACCAATAAGTGATAATTCATTATATTTGATTTTGTCGAACTTTGCTCTTGCACTATAAGTGTTTTATTTTCTTATTATTTTCAGGGACGAGGGAAATGTAGTCTAATGGGACTGTTAGATATATACGGATTTGAAATCTTTGAACATAACAGGTAAGATTAAACTTCATGTTAAATTTTTTTAATTGGGTTGTAGATTTTGATTATTGTGGGCAATCCAGCCCGTTAAAATTCTTTGATTTCTTCCACTATAAAACTGCCAGTTGGTATTTCAGGAAAATTAATTTTGAGTGTAGTTTAAAACACCAATCAATGAATTTATCAATCGATGGATCAGAACTCTATCACTCAATACAGCTTCCAACATTATTTCTGAAAAGCCTCATTTGTTTTTATTTGAATATATACCCTGTTTGTGTTCTTGGGAAAACAATTCCTGTCCCCTTTATATATAGCTTTGAACCTTTGTGACAAAAGGAGAACTTATTTTGTCCACTTTAATGGGGATCAAAAAGTGCATTTATTCTCTTAAATGAGGCTTGAATGTGGCGTAAAACATTAATCATCAATAGGAAACATGACTTTATAAGTTGAAAAACTTTAAGTGGGACTTAAAATAAAGACCAATCAAATCCCTTATAATTACAATTTTTCTTAACCGTATGTCTAAGATTTTAGTATTTTTGAGATTATACTTTCTTAAAAAATGGCAGAAATTCTTCTAGTGATTATGGGTGATGCCCAAAAGGGGAATCAAACCCGTGTCACAGTGTATGGCTTTTATTGCCAGCACTGTTGAAGATTTGCTAAAGGTCAAAGGTTACCTGCTGGCAAAGAGAATGTTTCCCCCCCACCCCCTTTTAACCACGAAACCCTGCCCCTATAAGATAAATATTCTTGGGAGGGACTTAAGCAATAAATAATCAATCAAACTTAACAATACATGTATGTTACATGTAGCTATATTACTAACATATGTGCGATGTTGAATCAAAATCATTCATTCAATCAACAGTCAACAACGGTTCTAAACATTAGTAACTAACCGACACTAATTGACCCAGAAAAAATTCCGGGCCAGGGTGAGAATTATTTACTAATTCAGTAATTTCCCTGATGATGATTGCAGCTTGGTTCTAAACATGCGCTATTCTTTTTCCTTCAGCTTTGAACAGTTTTGTATCAATTACTGTAATGAGAAACTACAACAGCTGTTTATTGAACTGACCTTGAAATCTGAACAGGAGGAATATCAAAGAGAAGGCATTGAGGTTAGTGATTCTTTTCAGTTTACTTCTGAAGGACTAGGGGGGCCTCTGTGGCTCAGTAGGTAGACTAGTGTTGGACGCTCAATCCAAACAGCCTTCCACCAATGGGTCGCAGGTTCCAAAAAAAATGCGAAAATTTTCTGACTGGGTTTTCACTCGAACGACCCTTGTGGGATGGTTGCCACCAGCGGAAGGTTGTGGGTTTCTTCCGGGCACAGAGCCCGGTTTCCTCCCACAATAAAACTGGCAACGCAGCCATATAAGTGAAATAATCTTGAGCGTGGCGTAAAACACCAAACAATCAATCAATCAATCTGAAGGACTAACTTTACTACTCAAGAAATAATTTATCCTGGCAATGTCAATATCAAGGTCAATGATATGAAGTGTGTCCTCGGTTATTGCCCTTGGCTGGGGCATTGTGGCTCTGCTTTAGCCATGTATACTGACCCAGCAAGGAGAAATATTAAGTATGCCAAATACATTAGCCTTTCTAACATTTTATTGTGTATGTAGGCTTATGTCCAAATTTGGTCGGTTGGTACTTTTGTACCATATAACCTTAGCTGTTGGGTGCGACGTTAAGCTCCAATCAATCAATCATCCACATCAATCCATCTTGACAGCATAGAGAGTAGATTGACAAGAGTGGTCACTTCGTCCAATCAGCATTGCCGGCATGTTCTTCTGGCCCCCTAGCGGAAGGGTGTTCCAACTGTACACGATTCGATTAGGGCGCACCCTACAGAAAGTAGGTTCCTAATAATCGAATCGTGTCAGTTCAAATTCAACATGGCGCGGACGAAGTGACCACTCTTGTCAATCTACTCTCTTTGTTTACAGTCTGGGCTTTATCATCATGCTATTTCCCATCATCATATTGGTGTTTTCTGTTGACAGTGGGAACCTGTGCATTATTTTAACAACAAGATAATATGTGATTTAGTAGAAGCCAAGCCGGTGGGATTTATTGCAATATTGGTAAGTAGTTTTTGTTTTATTTTAATATCATAATCATTAATTGCTTTGAAGAAATATAGGTCGCCTGGTTTACTGGGTAGAGCATTGCATCCAGCATTCAAAAACCTTCCGCGGAGCCTCAGTGACTAAGTCTGTATAGTAATAGACCCTTTTGGCTTATGACGTTGTTCTTAATGACCTTCGAATTGTATGGCATTGACGCCATCTCTCTGTTGCGGTCGCTGTGACACGCCTCTTTTGCATTACGTCATAGACGAAATGAACACGATTCTGACATCAGATTGATCCAAAAACTCAATTTAGCGTCATTTTGCCATACAACGAGGCTTCTATGCAAGCGTCAATCCTTAAGCCGCAAGGGTCTATAGGCTCCCAGTCCACCAGCCTTCCATCCGTTTTAGTAGATGTTTCTCTCGGCCATCGATGCAGTGCAGGTTTGTATCACTCTCAGACCAAATAAAAATTGTAAAATTTCTGAATGGATTTTTCACGCGGTCGTGTATATGGAAGAGTTTCCAGGTACTTTCCGAAGGTTGCAGGTTTCTTTCGGGTAATGAGGCCGGTTTCCTCCCCACTAAACCTGGCAATGCCGCCTTATAAGTGCAATAATCTTAAATGCAGCGTAAAACCTCAATCAATCAATCCAACGTGGATTAGGTACTTGCTGAAGGCTGTGGGGGGTTTTTTGGGTCAAAAAATCTGATTATCTCCCCACTCCCCACTAAACGTGGCAAAGCCACTATACAGATGAAGTTATAACCTATCACTCGATGGTCTGTTATTTAATCTAATGTGATGTACAGTTGCCAGGACAACGCTTCCTCTGGGCAAAGAGCTTGGTTTCCTACCCCACTAAACCTAGCAACAACGCCATATAAGTGAAATAATTTTGACTGGCGAAAACAATTTACCATCAACCAAGTCACAACGAATAGAAGATCTGGGCATGTAGACGCATCCGCCCCACAAACACCTCAATCAATCCTGCCATATATAATCTGTTAAGTGTTGAGTTGAACATGGTTGGCTCGAATGTTTTTAGATTTTAAGAATTAACATTTCCGTAAAAGTTTTTCTCCCGCCCTTCCGACCTAAACGTACACAATTCCTCAACACAGTCATACTACATTTTAGTTCTCTATATTTCTCAGTTTTAACTCTGAAATAGATCAATGTTTATAATGTATTAAATGTGTAATATCATCCAATCAAATTAATGTCGTATTTACCAGGATGAGGAATGTCTACGCCCCGGAGAACCCTCCGACCAAACGTTCCTGGATAAACTCACAAAGACAATCGGCACGCACCCCCATTATGTGAGTCACCTGACAGCCGACTCGGCCACGAGGAAGACTATCTCGAGAGAAGTAAGTGGACTTTTACAATTCTCTTTATACGGCAATACTCCATAGCTATTTTAGTCCAAAAGCTAGCTATTCATCATTTTGCCTCGTCTTCGTATTTGTTGGATATCGTTGAATATTAAATATATGTCCGTCGTCAACCTAATGAAATATCATGGGTTTGGTTTGTTACAAGAATTTATGTGGTATAAAGGTCTAAATGATATATACCTCTTTTTAACACAATTAGAAACTTGTCTCCATGGTTATTTTAGACAAGAAGATTTTCCCTGTGCCCGTGTGTTTTAGTGATCATAAATAATAATGTTTTTTTTTTATTACTTTAGCAATTCCGACTGATTCACTACGCTGGTGAAGTGACGTATAACATCCAGGGATTCCTCGATAAAAATAACAACCTTTTGTACCGGGACCTTAAGGCTGTAAGTATCGTAAAACCATATCGTCTGGTTCATGGGAATTTTAAGTAAGATTTTTAGCACATTTTGTCTTAATGATAAAAAATTAAGATATCACCACGTAGTAAGTTGTTTTGAACAACACAAGCTTTCGACACCTGTACCGGTGTCCTTGTCAAGTCTAACGCGATAAAAATTACAACCTTTTATTCCGGGACCTTAAAGCTGTAAGTATCGTAAAAACCAAATAGTCTGTTTCATGGAAATTTCTCGCATTTTGTCTTGTCGAACAGGAGCTATTCTCAAAGGTGTATAAGTTTGAATCTATCCTACACAATTTGAACTGAATCTTTCTAGATTTAGTATCATTTCTTCCCTAAAACTGCCATTTAAAGGCTGTGTATGAAATAATTTTTCATGAGCTATAGGTTCTGGGAATGTACTGAGAGATTTAGCGATATCTGGTGACGGATGACAATTTTTGATGACGTCAGTTCGATTGACTTTTTTATTCTATAAAGTCAGAGCTGAGCAATGACCGTGCCAGTGACAGGAAATTTGTGGAATTTTCCCGATACTCCCACTCCCTATTAAGGCACCATAAGCTGCCAAAATGCTGAATGGGTAATTGATGGTAATAAGCTATTGTCATTGTTATCTATTTTGTGAAAAACAAGAAGAATTCAGTGTTCCTGTTTCATCCATTAAAAAAACTATATATATACAGTATAGATTTATTGTAGGTCAGCCAATACAAAAGATTTATGATAAACTGATTTTTTACTTCCGAACACAGGCTATGAGTGAGACTAAGAATCTGATCACATCCAAATGTTTCCCTCGGGAGGAGCTACTCAGCAAGAAACGACCAGATACCGTACGTAAATATTTCTACCTTTTTTAATTTTTTTATTTATTTGCTTCCAAGTTTATATCAGTCAAACTACACAGTACCGTTATATCAAGGTTATAATTTTAATACAAAAGAAAATGGTAAATTTATCTGTTGAGACAATGTTCAGGTTTCTAATGGTGTCAGTGTTTATTGCAGTTTTTCTTTAGGTGTTTTGAGCATCAATGACTGATTTGCTCTGTCCCTCCCCCGCATGCAACAACAAAATTCAATTTGTGTATTTTTCTGATGAATGTAAGAATGATATTCTTTGCGTACGTACACAGTTGGGGGTATTCTCCGGCCAAAGAGCCTCTCCCACTAAGCCTGGCAATGCCGCCATAAAAGAGAAATAACCTTGAGAGTGTTATAAAACATCAATTGAAGGCTTAATTTCAAAACTAAGGGGAGACAATTTAAAGATTTGAGATTGTTGGATCTGTTTAGACAGGCCAACGAAAAATATCTGAAAGGCTTTTTACCCAGTAAGTCAATAGAAGGGTGCGTAATGTATGTCGTCATCTCAAGATAGTTACAGATATTGTATTGAGTTTTGTTGCTCATTAAAAAAATCTGCATTACTTTCTGCTTGCTCATTTCCGCCCTACGCTTGCACTTTAAAAATTCCTTTATGATAAACTGTGGTAATTTATTCTGCTGTAGGCTGCGACCCAGTTCAAGTCTAGTCTGTCTCAATTAATGGAGATTCTGATGTCTAAAGAACCAGCCTATGTCCGCTGTATCAAACCTAATGAATTTAAACGGCCAGGTAAGAATAAGAAATGTTTGAAACTCTCTTTAAACGAGGGTCAAATACTAATTTACTGATAATAAAAAAAATTTAATATGTTGTTGATGTTAATGTAAAGCTATATGGATAATAATACATTTGTGAATTTCAGCTCTGTTTGATGAGAAGATCGTTACCCATCAGGTGAAATACCTGGGTCTGATGGAGAACCTCCGTGTACGTAGGGCAGGATTTGCATACAGACGACCCTATGAGGTCTTTCTTAAGAGGTGAGACCCCCCCCCCCCTCCCCCAATGAAAATAGCAACTGACTCAAATCTTAATCTTCTGAAATGGCGGCTGATGTAACTTAAGCAAAAGGTTCTCTCTGCAAAAGAGATGGTAGAAGACTGATTAGATCTGTTTTATGGCGCTCTGAAGATTATTTCATTTATATGGCCGCGTTGTCAAGTTTAGTAGGAGAGGAAACCCCTGACAACTCTGGCCTGGCAACCTGGCAACTCTTCCACTTACGGTGATCGCGTGAAAACTTCGCTCTGAAACTTTTCAATTTTTATTTGGTCTGTGTAGGATTCAGTCCCGCGTCTCATTGATAGAAGGTCTGTGCTGGACTGAAGGACTTTCACTCTAACCCACTGTGATGTCTTAATTTTTTATCATTAGTATGGAACCCATGTTTAAAGAGAGTTTCAAACATTTCTTACTCAATTCCTGATTTTAATCCTTTTAGAAAGTTTTCTGTTCAGTTAAAATCACAAAAATTATAAATTTTATTTTCAGATACAAATGTTTATGTCCGTCAACGTGGCCAAACTACGAGGGTTCTGCCAAAGACGGAGTTGAAGTTCTCGTCAACCATTTGAACTACGAACATGATGATTACAGATTGGGAAAGTAAGTGTCTTTTTACGTAAATATATTTGACAATTTTGTTAAGAGCTTTATGGCCCACCAAATAGAGCGTTAGACAATGAGAGGCTGAAACACCCTCCACTATTGACTCTGGAGTCACTATTCGTCAAAATTTATTTGTCCAGTCATTATCATATGGGCTAATGTTTGATGGTTACCAAGCAACAAATGAAGGTCAATAGTACATTTTCAACAAAAAAAAATTCTCATAAAAATAAAACTAAGTCAAATAATCTTGAGTATGGCTAAAACCCAAACAATGAAACAAACATTTTAACAAGAATTAATATCCATTAATAATAATATCCATCTTCAATAATTTCTCTCACCAGGACGAAGCTGTTTATTCGCCTTCCCAGAGTTCTCTTTGCCACGGAAGATGCTTTCCAACATCGTAAACAAGGACTAGGTTTGTTTTAATTTAAAGAATCCCCTCAAATCCTGAAATCAGTCAAATAAACAACATTTTTTATCTGAATTCAAAGGCTCTTGAATGACCTGTGTTTTTTTTTTTTCACCAAATAGCTACAACAATCCAAGCCAAATATAGATGTTATCGTCAAAGGAAAATCTATTTGAGGATGAGAATCTCTGGTGAGTTATCCCCCCTCATAAAATACTGTATGATAGTATTACGTGTATGTTTGTATTACGTGTATGAAAGTATTACGTGTATGATAGTATTATGTGTATGTTTGTATTACGTGTATGAAAGTATTACGTGTATGATAGTATTATGTGTATGATTGTATTACGTGTATGATAGTATTATGTGTATGTTTGTATTACGTGTATGAAAGTATTACGTGTATGATAGTATTACGTGTATGATAGTATTACGTGTATGATAGTATTACGTGTATGATAGTATTACGTGTATGATTGTATTACGTGTATGATAGTATTACGTGTATGATTGTATTACGTGTATGATTGTATTACGTGTATGATAGTATTATGTGTATGATAGTATTATGTGTATGATAGTATTACGTGTATGATAGTATTACGTGTATGATAGTATTACGTGTATGATAGTATTACGTGTATGATAGTATTACGTGTATGATTGTATTACGTGTATGATAGTATTACGTGTATGATAGTATTACGTGTATGATAGTATTACGTGTATGATTGTATTACGTGTATGATTGTATTACGTGTATGATAGTATTACGTGTATGATAGTATTACGTGTATGTTTGTATTACGTGTATGTTTGTATTACGTGTATGATAGTATTACGTGTATGATAGTATTACGTGTATGATAGTATTACGTGTATGTTTGTATTACGTGTATGATAGTATTACGTGTATGATTGTATTACGTGTATGTTAGTATTATGTGTATGATTGTATTACGTGTATGATTGTATTACGTGTATGATAGTATTACGTGTATGATTGTATTACGTGTATGATTGTATTACGTGTATGATTGTATTACGTGTATGATTGTATTACGTGTATGATTGTATTACGTGTATGATAGTATTACGTGTATGTTTGTATTACGTGTATGTTTGTATTACGTGTATGATTGTATTACGTGTATGTTTGTATTACGTGTATGATTGTATTACTTGTATGTTTGTATTACGTGTATGATTGTATTACGTGTATGTTTGTATTACGTGTATGATTGTATTACGTGTATGATAGTATTACGTGTATGATTGTATTACGTGTATGATTGTATTACGTGTATGATTGTATTACGTATATGATAGTATTACGTGTATGATAGTATTACATGTATGATTGTATTACGTGTATGATTGTATTACGTGTATGATTGTATTACGTGTATGATTGTATTACGTGTATGATAGTATTACGTGTATGATAGTATTACGTGTATGATAGTATTACGTGTATGTTTGTATTACGTGTATGATTGTATTACGTGTATGATTGTATTACGTGTATGATTGTATTACGTGTATGATAGTATTACGTGTATGATAGTATTACGTGTATGTTTGTATTACGTGTATGTTTGTATTACGTGTATGTTTGTATTACGTGTATGTTTGTATTACGTGTATGATTGTATTACGTGTATGATTGTATTACGTGTATGATAGTATTACGTGTATGATAGTATTACGTGTATGATAGTATTACGTGTATGATAGTATTACGTGGATGTTTGCATCCGTATGTCTAACCACTTTTCAGCTCAGGCTCAATGTCATGTTGTTTTAAATGTAAAGTTAAAATTTTTGGTTTGTACCTAGATACATGAATATATTAGCTGATTATTCAGTATTGCCAATGGGTCGCGGGTTCGAATCCCACTCAGTCCCCCCAAAAAATGGAAAATTTTCTGACTGGGTTTTCACTCGAACGACCTATGTGGGATGGTTGCCAGTTACCAACGGAAGGTCGTGGGTTTCCTCCGGGCATAGAGCCCAGCTTCCTCCCAATAAAACTGGCAACGCCACCATATACATGTAAGTGTAATAATCTTGAGCCCGGCGTAAAACACCAAACAATCAATCAATCAATCATGAGGACATCGCCCTAGGTATCAAAAGCTTATTTGTGTTGTGATGCCGTGATTATTCCTCAATAGATTGTTTTGTCCATGGAGTGATGATTTTATGTATTGTATTCCAGCCATTCTGATACAGTGCTATTGGAGACGATTTGCAGCAATAAAGTTGAGAGAGAGACGAAAGAGGGCAGTCGAAACCGTTAGAAAGTAAGTTTGCAAATAATTTTCTGTCTCATAATACTGTGAGAAATGGTTTCAAGACATAGAAATGGTAGCTTTATGCCATCCACTTCTGATACTAACATCCAACGCAGGCCTTCCATCGATGGAGCGCAGGATCTAATCCCACTCAAACCAATTAAAAAGTTAAAAATTTCTGAGTGGATCTTTCACTCGATTGTCGTATGATAAAAAGTTGCCAGATACTTGCTGAAGGTCAGGTTTTTCCTCCACCTCTAATTTTGAGTGCAGCTAAAACATCAATCAATCAACCATATCTCGGGAGACAAAAATATTTTTTTGTAACTAATAATAGTTAATGTTTGTCCAGGTTTATATTATCCTCCGAGCAAATAGCCCAGTTTCCTCCCCCCACTAAACCTAGCAACACTGCCATATAAGTGAAATAATCTTAAGTGCGGCATAAAACATTAATCAATCAATCTGATACTGGCAAGATTGAGTCACCATTCAACTGATGGAGTTATCTTATTGTCCGTTTACTACATGTAATTTCAACTGTAGTGACTGGGCCTCTGTGGCTCAGTAGGTTGAGCGTTTGATGCTCAATCTGAAAAGCCTTCCACCAATGGGTCCAACTGTACTACATATATTTATTATCACTAAAACACACGGGCACAGGGAAAATCATCTTGTCTAAAACAACTGTACTAATCTATATAGGTAAAGAAGTATTTAACTATAAAAGGAAGAATTACTTATGGATAACAACTTCTTGGTTAATTGGGTCTGCCAGGTTATTGATGTAGATAACGATGAAAGAACAACACCGAAACGTTGTCACCCAATAAACCAAGAAGCTGTTATCCATAAGTAATAAATTCTTCACCTTATTGTAACCTTTCAACTTCTATTGCCATTGAAAGATTCGACAATCAAAATATCACAATTGTTTTCGTTTTCATTGATTTCAGATTTGTCAAAGGGTTTATTTATCGTAAGAAACCTGAATGTGATGAAAATCGTGAATTCATTAGGTACACGAAGATTAACTACCTAGAGAGATTAAGAAAGGAATTACCAAAGACTGTTTTAGAAAAGAGATGGCCGTCACCACCTGAACTACTGACTGAGGTAATAATTCATTAAGCTTCCAAAATTCAGGCTTATTTCATAAATTACGATTGTCAACAGAAGCTGATCGTTTGAGTGATTGATTGATTGATTGGTGTTTTACGCCGCGCTCAAAATTATTTAACTTGCATGGCGGCGTTGCCAGTTTTATTGTGGGAGGAAACCGGGCTCTATGCCCGTAGGAAACTCACGACCTTCGCCGGTAACTGGCAACCATCCCACATAAGTCTGACTGATTGAAATATATTAAACCACTAAAGGAATCGGTTGAAATACAAACTACTGGTGAAGCAAGGAACCTGTACGAACTGAAGATGTGTGCTAATACCAGACTAAATTCAAATAGCCAGTGCATTTTTGGGGTATTTACTGCTTTTAAAATTACTTAAACGTACAAATCTAAGATTGGTACCAACTCAATTGATTGTAATTCCAGACGAATAATTAGCTAATTTTGTGTTAATGAAAATTCTTTCCTATATATGGCAGCTTAAGGACTGTTCACACGGTGCGATTTGTCGTACCGACTTGTGGCATGCGATTAAAATGGATGCTTTTAACTGGTGGATACGATTTGTCAACCAATCAAATACATCCATTTTTATCACATGCTACAAGTCGGTACGGCAAATCGCACCCTGTGAACGGACCTTGTCATTTAAAGTGGCTTTTTCTTATGTTTTGGAAGACGTTTCATTTGATCATATTATTCATCATAAGCCAATCCTTGGATTTTATTTTCCTTTGATAAACATTCATTAAAGTGGCATGAGCTGCCAAAATTCAGAATTTTTTCATAATTTCTGATCGTCACAACAGTAAGAGGTTTTGAAGGCCATCGAAAAACTAGATGATTAGCGTTTGAATGAGGAAAATCTGTACAGTACAGTATGTGGCCTATACATGTACAAACCGGAATATTGTTCGAAAAGTAAACAAAATTTAAATAACCGGGCCGACCATTCATTCATTCTAAGCCAAAGTTAGTTATAAACAATATTTCATCGTACATTCTCGAGACTAGAAGCACTTAAAAGCTTCTGATATATATATGTACGTCTAGAGAAAAATAGCTGATAATTTCAACATTCTGTTTTTACGTCAAAATATCAACATTTTGGCAGCTCATGCCATTTTAACTAACAAATTTAGTTTATCTTTTGTTTTCCAGACCTCTGATCATCTACAGAAGTTATGTATGAGGAATCTTACCCTTAAATATGTGAAGACCATTACTCCCAATAGAAAACTACAGGTGAGAGAAAAGCTTTAAATGGATTGGTACTCAGTCGCCCTATGTGGATTGATTGATTGATTGATTGTTTGGTGTTTTAGGCTCAAGATTATTTCACTTATATGGCGGCGTTGCCAGTTTTATTGTGGGAGGAAACCAGGCTCTGTGCCCAGAGGAAACCCACGACCTTCCCTTGGTAGGTTGTTTGGGTGAAAACATCCCGCGACCCATTGGTGGAAGGCTGTTCGGATTAAGCGCCCAACGCTCTACCTACTGAGCCAGGGAGGTCCCCGCCCTATGTGGAAGAGCTACCAGGTACTCGGGCATTTCATCCGGGTAAAAAGGCTGGTTTCTTCCCCCCACTAAACCTGGCAAAGCCGCCATATAAGTGAAATAATCTTGAGCACAGAGTAATAAATTTATCGTCCAATTAATCATAACTAAAGGAAGCTGGTAGGGTTGGAGAACTGGAAAGCCCGGTATACACTGAGAGTTTTGCTGCGACCCGACTGGAAAATCGGGTCGCGTCGCACAAAAAGTGTAGTGTATACCAGTCCACAACGCAAATCGGTCTCAGTTGGCTTCAGTTGCGTCGGGTCGGAAGTGATCTGGACGTGCTAGATATTTGATCAAGAATCTGGTTGAGTCTGGTCTGGTCAGACAGTGTATCCACAATCTAAAATAGAGATTGATCCTTCTGCCATTCGTTGAGATATCAACTCTAAAACGATTAAGTGACATGTTGCTTGCACAAAGGGAGGCCACTGCTGTCGACGTCCTTAAAATTGTAAACAACGACACGTGACACTGATAGTTGACTCGGTTGTGCAGAGAGATATCCAATATAATTCTGGTAGGTAACGTTTAAGCCGCCGATAACCTGTTTTGTTATATTGATTGCTACTCTCCTAATACATATAAAATACCTTGAAATACCTTGAAGTTCATATCATATTTTGCCTTGACATCCATGGGCGCTGCCATCTTGTTTTAGAATGTATATATGAGCTGATGTAGTGCCGATTATATTTTTGATTTTTAACAAGTATTTCTGCCCAAAGGCCTTGCGATACAGGTTATTATTGTAGGGTTATATGTTTGGGAACAGTATAGAACAGAGAATTAAATATCATACACATTAAAAATTCTCAGTATATTTCTTGCAGTTAACTATGCGCAAAATGAAGTGCCACGGCTCTCGAGCCATGTCTCGAATTGAAGATCTCGTAGAATGGCACGAGATCTCGATTGAGTGTGTCCACTCTTGCGACCATCGTCGTAGAGAGTCGGAATCCGTAGGCCAATCAGAAAGTTTACTACAGTCACGTGACGTCAAACAGCATCTTTTTTGTACCTTTCTCTGCTAGATAGTTCCGAACGTCATGTCTCCAAATGACTTCAGTTGTGTGCAGTGTATACCGGTCTACGACGCAACTCAAGCTGACTGAACCCGACTCGAGTCGGGTACAGTCGCGTCGGGTCGGGTCGCAGCAAAACTCTCAGTGTATACCGGGCTTTAGGTGTGGTAAAACTGTTGTTCAAAATTACTGATATTAGGTTATTAGATTGATTTTATCGATAAAAATCAAATTCCCTTTTTTTTGGGCCGCAGCTTGAGCAGAAAGTCGTGGCTGAGAATCTCTTCAAAGGAAAGAAGGAGACGTACCCTTACAGCGTGAAGGATGCGTTTGTTGATAACAGATTAGGTAAGGTTAAGATGCCTTGATCTTCATATCTTATAATAATAATCCAGTGAACTTACACGATGGTTGTTTCGTTTCAAATTATGTTTTTCAAATAAACATTTAATCCATATACAAACACGAACAAGTCTTGTTCATAAATCTTTTAAATTTACTAATTATTAGAAATGTTTGAAACTCTCTTTAAACATGGGTTCCATACTAATGATAAAACACAAACAACTATAAACTACGTGGTGATGTCTTAATTTTTTATCATTAACTTATTATACTTGGAAAAGTTTCCAGTTTTGCACGTAGATTTATTTCCTGATTTCTGAGATATATATGTGTTAATTATTGTGTATATTTATGCCTGCTACTTAATAGAATTAGCATTTTCCTTGCAATTGTATTAAATAATAAGTTACAGAACTATTTTACTCCAGCTGCCCACCATGAATCTTTGAGAGCGAATGTTTTTGAAATGACCATCAAGCAACCTGATGAGAAAGTTTTGGTAAGTTTGGGAAATTCACCATCTAAGGGAAATAATCTTAAAGGGGGGCAGAAAACATCAAACAACCTAACCAAATCAGTCAAAAAAAAAATAACCAAATTTTCTGGGCACTGTAAAACCTAGAGTAAACAACCTATTGTCCTTGATTGATAGATTGATTGATTTCGTACTCAAGATTATTTTACTTTGTATTTATTTATTCACCTCTTACATATTATGAAACGGATTACAAAAGAAATGATTAAAGCTCCAGGGAGCTTGTTCTATCCCTGAATTTCAAAAAAATGAGAATAGATATGGCATATCTTATAGGTGAGAATAGCATACATTTATATTTTTACAAGTGCAACAGATTAGTGCTTTAGTTTCCAATCATAGAAATCAGATGTGATTTAAGTTTAGATTTAGATAATGACGACGAAAAAATAGTTTTCAATGAATTCGGTAATTTGTTCCACTCTCTGGGGCCTGAAGATTTGAAAATATAGAATGACAAGTTTGTTTGGTGAAATGGCCTATTGAAATCTAAGGCATGAGCTCTAGTGCAAAATTGATGAATAGCAGATTGTTTCAAAAGGTAATTAGAGAAGCTGTGAGGAATTTCATCTGTCCGATAGAAGAATTTATGACAGAGTTGAAGATTACAATAAAGATTTATGGAAGGTAAAGGTAAAATGTTTAACTTAACGAAAATGGGTGCTGTGTGTTCTAAGGGTGAAGAAAGGGTGATTGCATGTACAGCTCGTTTTTGAAGTACAACTAATGGGTTCAGATGAGTAGAATACGTGCTACCCCACAAGATGTTACCATAGATAAGATAAGGATAAATTATGCTATAATACAGTAGAAAGAGGGATTTTTTGTTTAATGAATGTTTGAGATGTTGAATGATGCCGATATTGCGAGAAAGCTTCTGACAAATACAACCTATATGGGATGTCCAATTCAGTTTGCTGTTGATGATGATTCCTAAAAACTTATATTCTGTAACAAGATCTATTTCAGTATTAGCTATAATTATAGAAGGTATTGGTTGTTTTAGTTGATAGTTGTGAGGGAGGACTAGGAGGCATTTGGTTTTGTTTAGGTTAAGGGAGAGTCGGTTGGCTGAAAACCAGTTGTATAATTTGTTGAGCTCTGTGTTCATGATGTTGATGGTATCAGTAATATTATCAGATGAGTGGACTGCACTAGTGTCGTCGGCAAATAAAAATAGATCCAGAAGATTTGAAGCATGGGGTAAATCATTAATATACAAAAGGAATAGAATTGGGCCTAGCACCGAGCCTTGACGTACACCATATTCAATAGATTTAAGGGATGACAAAGTTCTGTTGTAAGGGACACATTGATACCGGTTGGATAGGTAACTCTGAAACCATACTGAAACTTATATGCCATTGGTCATGAAAACCCAGCTCTTCGCCTTTCCACATATGTTTTTCAAATGAAAACCGGCACTATTTTTTTTTTTTTTCGATTACCGGTACTTTTAACTGAGTGAGATTCAAACCTGTGACCCATTGATGGATGCCTAGTGTCGGGCGTAAGAGACTAACGCCCACTGAAGGCCTCCGTCTTCAATTCAGTAGGTAGAGCGTTGTACGCTCAATCCGAACAGCCTTCCACCAATGAGTCGCGGGTTCAAATCCCATTCAGGTCCAAAAAATTGGAAAATTTTCTGACTGGGTTTTCACTCGAACGCCCTATGTGGGATGGTTGCCAGTTACCAACGGAAGGTCGTTGGTTTCCTCCGGGCATAGAGCCCAGTTTCCTCCCACAATGAAACTGGCAACATCGCCATATGGGTGAAACAATATGCGCAGCATGAAAACACCAAACAATCAATCAACCATTAACGCTCACTGAAGGCCTCTGTCTTCAATTGAGAACATCGTGTAGTTGGAAAAATTCGTATTTTTTTTCCTTGTGGTTCTGATATTATACTCTTTTTCCATTTTACAGTATAGCTCTGGAGTGACAAAGTATGATCGCCATGGATACAAGCCCAGAAATCGTGTCATGATCGTCACTGATAAAACCATCTATGTTTTAAACGATAAAGATTTTAAAATTAAGGATAAGATTCCTTATGCTCTTGTAAAAGGTAAGTGTTTTTTTTTTTTTTTAGTTTTTTTTTAAATAGTTTTCTTTGACCCAATTCATTCCAAACCATACCAATGTCGTTGATATATGGGCTGCGCATGCCCGTTTGTAAGCTAGCAACAGAAAACAATCGCCATTTTTGTTCGCCATCTGTTGCTAGCTTATAAATAGACATGCGCAGTCCATATATCAACGACATCGGTAAGGTTCGGAATGAAGCAGAATACACAACACGGCTTTCTGCTATTCACGGAGCGGATCGGAATGCCGTCACAGGGTGTCTGACACTAACAATAGCGAGCCAAACAGCTGCCAGTCGACTGACTGCAAAACAAAGGCGTTTCATATCCCTTTCATATTCATCCCAGGTTTTATGAACAGAATTGGGCAATATTTTCCAATGTGAGTCAAGTGTGTTGTAGAACATGTCCTGCACACATCTGATCAAAAAGGAAAGAAAATTTCAGGCGCAGCACATACAAAATACATTTGCCGGCCTGCAATGGTTATGAAAATTTATTACGTGTAGCTCAGGGGCTATCCTCGTTCGCTATATCTCTATATAGCGTTGATCTTTTGTACCGATCTTCAAGCAAGACCTGTCATTGCAATGTCACCATATAAGTGAAATAATCTTGAGCGCTATGTAACAAAATGCTATCAATAAATCAACAAAAGAATGTAAAATGTGTTGACATTAGACAGATAATTAAAACAGATATTGATATTTGCTTGGTCTTATTTTTCAGGTATCGTTCTGAGCTCTTTAACGGATGGAATGTTTGTAATAGTCGTCTCAACAACAGAAAACGGATCAAAGGTATAGAAACACAACGTTCATGTTTATTACAGTCTATAATATATCCTACCCTTTGTAACCCCAAGACGTGTAGTGCTTTTTCTTTTAATATCTAATATCTAACACATATAACCTGTTTTTACCTAAAGGGACATGAGCTGCAAAATCTTGAATAGATTTCTTAAAAACAGAAATTTTGATTTATTTGCTATGTATTTTCAAACACATGTAGCGAATTATATCCAAATTCTCTATGTTGTCATTTATATTCTGCTTGGTGACTTTGGTTCAGTAGCTTGTCAAATTCAAAATTGCCATCAACCAATGCATAGCAAGTTCAAAAAGATTTTCGGATGAGTTTTTATTTGAATAACGTTTTCAACATAACACTGGTCCATTTATCATTGAAAGATTAGACCTTTCTTTTGGACTGAGACCCTGGTTGTCTTCCTCAATTAAGAGTGTTGTCTTAAACACCAAAAAATCCATTAATAATACATTCTATTTCCATTAGTAACTTTAATATATTAGTAATATTTTTGGTTGTGATATAATCAAATATTTTTGCAGTTTTTACTGAATTATTAATAACCGACACTAATAAACCCGGGAAAAATTCAGGGCCAGGGTGAGAATCGAACTCAAGACTTAGGGTTACCGTTTTATTTCGTAGTTTTAGTGTCTGATGTAGGATCTTAAGAGATATTTTCCCCACTGGCCCGTTAAGCTTTTTTCTGGCGAATTCACCATTCATTCAACGTTATACTTGTGCTGGAAATCTCACGAGTATTAAACATTTCTTTCTGCCTATTAGTATAGAAGTGATCAAGGGAGATAATTTGTCCATAATGGAAATAGAATGTATTGTTTAACCATTGTCTAAACCATCTACATTGCCTCCTTTTCTGCTTTATTCCTTTTCTAACGAACAAAACCATTCATTATCTAACTCACCTCTGCTGTATTTGTGAGATAGTTTCTTTTCAAACTACCATTTCTCATTTCATCTGTCCATCACTAACCTTGACCCCTTGTACCCTCTCACCTCTGCACTTTGACCTTGTGTAACCTTGACCCCAGCACCTGGAGAGCGAATTGGATGGCCAATGGGAAGATGACCATAAGGTAAAAATGAAAATAAATAAGAACGATTGAATCATTTTATATTCGCATGTTGAACTTCAAGGTAACTGTTGCTGTCTGCATTCGACTTGAAACATATTTTCTACTTCCCACCCTCTTTATATTTTTTTTCCTCTGTCCCATCCGCTCTCCTACGATGTTTAAAACTCATCTTCTCAGTTTCTTAATTTAGGGATTACAAATAAATTTAATTTAAAAACTGGACTCAAAAAATGCTCTCCATGCAAGATACATAAAAATGAAATTTTTGTTTTAATGAAAATAAGTAATTTTTGTGAGTACTCCCTGTAACACCCAAATTGGTTCTTTATTCAATGTTATACTACATGTAGCTGGCATTTAAAACTAGTAATGTTGAGAAAACATTTTAGGGCTGGCAGGATTGGGATGAACATCCAGACAGGGAAATGTCTGTTTCCCCCCCACCTCACCATCACCCATGTGTTCTACAACCCTCTAGCAACATGTATATCACAGTCATCATTCATTTTGTTACTCCCACCTTTCTAACTTTCTGTTAACATCACAATTTGGGGGTATATTTCACATAACCAAAAAATAACTTAACTCTTAATCTTAATGGAGTATTACCATTATTCGTGTGTTATTAATACTAAATCCAGTTTGCTGTTTCTTTGCATCAGTGGTAAACTTATAGGTCATATAGTATATATGCATTTTTGAACTGTTTGATTATAATGATTAAATCAATCAATGAAACGTTTGAACTCAGTCTGCACAGCAAAAGTATTTTTGCCATTTTGCATGGAATCTTTAACTTAATTTATTATGTCGTTTTTTGTCTTATTAGTTTTGTTTCCATTGGTTGGCGTTTTAGTTGTGAATGCTTGTACAGTTGTGTGATTTTGTCGTGCAAATATTAAAGTGCTTTGTGAATGTTTTGCTGTTATAAAATTGCTTCGTGAAGGCTTTTTAGTTGTTTGATTTGTCATGCGAATATAGAACTGGTTCGTCAGTTACAAGTCACAAAAAATATGTGCCTTTTCCATTTCAAAACTAAATTTATTCATTGCTAAAACAGTGGTTTGGTGAAATTTTCAATGTCAGAAATTTCTTAATTTGAAATAATATAAAATAATGATAAATTACCAAGTGTTATTGTTGACCTTGAAAGTGACGAACCAGTTCTGTTATGATTTGTTTGAGGGTAAAATTGTCATAATCAGTAACTCTTCATTTCAGCCTGAGGAACCTGACAACAACAACATATATTCCAAATGCCGGGTAGATTATATACCAGTTTATACACCTGTTGTATTTCTACTAACTCACTTCGTGTATTTTCTACGTTATGTATATTTTCTTACATATTTTAAAAACTCGTTCGCGAAAAAGCACTTTTTAAATACCCTCCCCATCACAGCTCACTCTGACAATATAGAAAATTCAACCTAAATCTAGCGGTCCCAATTAAGCTGTCTGTTTCACTAAGTTCGTAAACATTTTGAAATTGAAGTAATCCTTACCTCCCTTTCCTTACCTAATATTCTTTCTCCACAAGATTTGCTAATTAATGCACTGCCATAGAGCCCGGTTTCCTCCCACAATAAAACTGGCAACGCCGCCATGTAAGTGAAATAATCTCGTGGCGTTAAACACCAAACAATCAATCGACCAAATGCTTCATGTTCATGTTTTGAACAGATTGTTGACTGCATACGAGGAACTAAATAAACATATCTGTCTAAAGCTGCACTAGATATTATATCAATAGACTAACTTCAATCTTTGGCGTTTTGGGAAATTTTTGTTCGTGTTGTCTTAGCCTAACATTATAAGATTCTTAATTATTGTATTATCGGGCCTGTCAGATCAAATAAACATTCAAAAATTTCTGAGTGGATTTTTCACGTGGTAGCGGTATGTGGAAGAGTTCCCAGGTACTCGTCAAAGGTCGGAGGTTTCCTTCAAGCAATGTTTATGGAGTTAGGTTTTTTAAAACAAGGATGTAAAAGATTAAGGTTTTCATTAAAAAGATCACTGCAGTCTGACAACTCTCCTTCGCTGAAGGTCGGGGTTTCCTCCTGGCAAAGAGCCCGGTTTCCTCCCCCACTAAACCTGGCAATGCCGCCATATTAGTGAAATAATGTTGAGTGCGGCGTAAAACATCGATCAGTCCATCAATCAATCAACCTATTGAGACTCATTTTTTATCGACTCTCGTGATGGTTCTGTTTTTTAATTTTCCATTATTATTAGAAAATTTAGGCCTACAATGTAATTTATGTTAAGATTGTTGTTTTTTGTTTGGTTTTATTGTTTTTGTTTGCTTTTATTGTTATTGTTTGCTTTTATTGTTTTTGTTTGGTTTAATGTTGGTTTTGGGGATTTTATTTTCGTGTACTAAAAACTCACATCTGCGGAAATTAGGCAAGATTTATTCTTATAATTTGTTGTTGTTGTTGTTGTTGTAGGGTGATTTGATTCTCCAATCAGATTATGTAGTGGAAGCCGTTACCAAAATAGCAATGGCTGGCAACATCAGTAGTATGATTAAGATCTCCAACAATGGAAGGTAATAAAAGTGAAAAAAAAATGATTGGCCAAAAGCTTTGTGACACCAGTCAAAAAAATTATGGGATAGAAAAGGTATCTTGTTTGAAGTGATGACTTTGTTAATGAAGCGTCACAGATGACTGCACGCCTATACGTTCAGTGTAGATGAACTGTTATGCGCCACTTTATCCTATGGTATCATTAAGCAAGCAGTCCATTGATGGATTTAAAAACCCACCGAGAAACTTCTGAATATTATTTGGTCTGAGTGGGATTGGAACTAGCAACACATCGATGGAAGATCCGTGTCGTACTGAGGGACTATCACTTTGTCAACTGAGCAGCAGAGACGATTTGTCGGTCCCATTATGCAAAGTAAATGATTGGTCGTACCACTGTTTTTTTTTTTTTTTTGGGGGGGGGGGGGGGGGTTCAAAATATTATTACGACATTGCTCCCGGCCTCATGGATGGGGTTGCCATATGATTGCCCATTATCAAATTGTTACTAGGTATCACAGGCCAAGTGCTGATTGCTTACGCCCCTAAATCTGCCGGGGGTGCAGTCTCCAGTGATAGTCCGACACAGGCCTTACACGTATGCAGTACATTTTAAAATCCCACTCTGACCAAATAAAATTGACAAATTTTGGAAGTGGATTTTTCACTTGATCGCTGCCAGGTACTCGCCGGTTTCCTCCCACAATAAAACTAGTAATGCTGCCATATAAGTGAAATAATCTTGAGTGTGGTGTAAAACATCAATCAATCACCATCATTCCAAACCTGCCAAGCACACCATATAAATGAAATAATCCGGAGTCCGAGTGTGTTCTAAGACATCAATCAACAGAAAATGTTACATTTGTAAATAACCTCAGTGTTGGCCACATTGTTTTATAAATCTTTGCTTGTTCTAATCTGTTTCAGTATAAACCATGACATGATGAGTGGTAAGCAGGGATTGATTGAGTTCACCAAGGGGTCTATCTACAGTGTTAAGAAAGGGAAGAACGGTCAACTGTGTGTGGTGAGTTTAATAACCTGTCATTTCCAAAACAGAACAGGGCACCTCCGTGGCTCAGTAGGTAGAGCGTTGGACGCTCAATCCAAACAGCCTTCCACCAATGGGTCGCGGGTTCGAATCCCACTCAAAAATTGGAAAATTTTCCGACTGGGTTTTCACTCGAACGACCTATGTTGGATGGTTGCCAGTTACCAGCGGAAGGTTGTGGGTTTCCTCCGGGCATAGAGCCTGGTTTCCTCCCACAATAAAAGTGGCAACGTCGCCATATAAGTGAAATAATCTTGAGCGCGGCGTAAAACACCAAACAATCAATCAACCAAACCAGAACCGTCCACAAACAAGTGGGCTTTTCATTCAATCGCTCTACATGGAAGTCGAAGGTCTGTGGTTTTCTCCGGACAAAGAGCCTGGTTTTCTCCCCATCTAATCAGTGTAAAACACCAATGAAGACAGCAAGGGTCCACATGGCTCTGTGAAGCGCTGGGCGCTCAGTTCAAATACCTTTTCACCAATGGGTCGTAGGTTCAAACTTAGACAAACAGTAATACGCTTTATCAGCAGAGTATTTTAGGGATTGACATTCAGATTTATATTTTCTGCACACTAGATTATTTCAGATTTATTATTACACATATATAGCTATGGGTTTTGGTTTATTACAACAACCTATAATTGGGTATAAAGGTCTAAATGATGTACACCCATTTAACATACGTAGAAACTTGCCTCCTTAGTTATTTTAGTCTAGAGGATTTTCCCTGTGCTCGATTGTTTTCGTGTCTTATAAATATAGCAATGTTTTCATATTAGTTTCTTCAGAAGTCCACACTCTAAGCCTTCAGGTTACCACTGACCTTCTCCTGGAAAGTGAGAAATTAGTACACAACGGGCAAACAGTTGAAAACCCAGTCAGAAAATGATCCCATTTTAAAGTGGGATGTGAAATGTCAGTAAAATAATCAGTCCCTTTAATTTGCCAAAATGTAAAAAGCATTAAATTTGTATTTTCTCTAAACATATTTGACCGTATTTCATTTGATTTCAGATCGCCCCTCAATTGTAAACTGTTGGTACAAGGAATTCTGGGAGGAAAATCAAAACTTGTATTGGAAGAAGACCACAGTTTTGGTTTATTGTTTAACCAGTTAGATCTTGAAGACGACAATTGTGTTACTGGCTTGAACACGTTGGTTCGTCTTTTAATAAGAGAAACTAATGTAAAATGAGATCTGAAACTTTGTATACAGAAGTGGTCATATTTGTGATATCTACATTATATACTTCTATAACTGTTTTTGGTTATGACAAATTTGATATTTAAATATTTGGGCTTTATCGCATTTTTATTGCGAGCGCAGATTTCTGCAAGCTTACATTTTGTAGATCTTTTATCAATCGCATATTACAGCAGATATGATATGCAGAAAATCAATGTCTGATTTCTAACATATTGGATGTGTTTTTCAGATGGGTTCACTGATATGGCGATTTTGCCATGTTTGGTGGGTGGGAGGGAGGGAGGGGAACAGAACCTTTTGCCTGGATAAACCCCAAACCGTCTGAATTTTTTTAATTTTTACTTAGCTAGATTCGAAACCCATGACTTCTCAATCGGCTTCGCATGTAAAGATCTAGAAAATCTATTTGAACTGCCTTCCACCCATGGGTTGTCGGTTTGAATCTCATGTTGAAATGATTTCACCGAGATTTCGTTCATTCAATTAGCTTATGACGAAGGATCATCCGGCAAAGACATAGATCAAGTTTAATCCAGGCAGAGATACAATAACTCTGACATACTGAGTAAAAAATCAAATATTTTTAATATCCAATTTTAAGTGTAAGATCTCTATCAACAAACCAAATATTTGTTCTAATTGAAATGTAAAATGAGGGTCATCAAATTTAGAGAATAATAGCTTTTTGACGAAAGCCTTAAATTAGAATGTTAAAACTAGTTTCTTGTTGATTCTGATGATCTGTCTCTATTGCACTGAGGTTACTGTGTTGGTGATGACTAGTAAAAAAATAAAAACTGTGACTGACATTGCCCCAGTGGCTTACTCGACTGAGTATTAGTCTTGCAGTCCAACGCCAATCTTCCACCGAGATTGAATCCCATTCAGACAAATAAAATTGAAACATTTTTGTTAGTTTCTCACTTTGTCGCGGTATGTGGCAAAGTTGTCAGGTACTCTTGCAAGGTCTGGGGGTTCCCTTTGGGCAAGGAGCTCCATCCCCCTCTACTAAGCCTGGCATGCAGCCATATAAGTGAAACAATCTTGAATGTGGTGTAAAACAGCAATCGAGTTGTTAAAATGCAAGAGCAAGGTCACGTCAGGTGCTGAATCTACAACCAGATCCAAATTTATGTGAGTGCGTATTTGGAATTTGAGATCTGTCTCTTGCTTATTTAGAATTATCTCCCTTGGTAACTATTTATACGTATAACTTTTGTCTCGACCAAAGTTTTGTTTTTTTTTGTTTCACCTGGTGCTTTCATATATAATCATATTTATAACTTAATTATCTATTATATCCAACCAAGCTGTGCTTTTCTCTTTATTACTTTATTGTATTTTATTTTACATGTATCGTTAAAATGCCTTTTTCCAAGACATTCCTGGTTGATCTTTGAGTGCTTATACCCAAGAAAACCATGCTTAATTTACTCATTGTTAAGTGACTGTGCAAGTTCAAGTCGTATTGGCCCAGTTCAAGTCATATTGGCCCAGTTCAAGTTGTATTGGCCGAGTTCAGCTGATTTACGTTTGTAGGTGATGGCGTCACAATACAACTTCGCCATGATCAATGACCTCCCTCAAGACGTTCCATCGATGTGGCGCAGGTTCAAATCCCACTCAGCCAAATTAAAAAAATTTTTAGTAGACTTTACACTCGGTCGCCGTATGTGGAAGAGTTGCCAGGTACTCCCCGAAGGTCGAGGCGTTTCCTCCGGACAATGAGCCCGGTTTCCTCCCCCACTAAACCTGGCAACTCCGCCATATAAGTGAAACAATCTTGAGTGCAGCGTAAAACATCAATCAATCCCTACAGAGATGCTGCACTGTGCAAGTTAAATCTTGGTTCAGCTTGATCTACTTTTGACAACTCGGCCTGCTGCAGCCCTGAGAAAGTTATATTGAAACGATCATGAAATGTTGAAATAACTTGCACGGTTAATAAATAATAAATATTAACAATCAATAGCTTTTGCATTGCCGTGGCATTGGCCTTTGGGCGGCAGTATTGACACTGCCTGCGCCTGCACGCCAATACAACCACTCTCCAGCCAATATCAATACGAAATCTATCAATTAATAACTATATTTATTATTTACTGTATTAGGCGTCCTACGGGATCAGTGAAGAATAGTAGGTATCACATTAGTCGCTTAGCCGATCACTTTAACATTTGCTTGACCTATTGACCTCTCCATTATTGACCTGTCCATTAGCCAGCATAAACATTTAAGGTACACAAAGGTTAGACAAATCCAGTGTGGCCACTTTGTATCACAAAACCGTCTCCTTAAAGTAGTCCGGGTTTCTGACTCCAAAATCACTAATTTTTATACTGACGGTCGTACCAAATTACGGCCGTCAGTATATAAAAAAAGTAATTTTGGAATCAGAAACCCAGACTACCTGAAAGGTGTCTTGACTTTTGACATTTGACTTAGCCACATTGGGCTGCCAGAAGTGGACAATATGAATTCCTGCTCTCGCAGATGTCTCTGCGTATGGCAAAATGATGTTACATTGTATTTTGGATCAATCTGATATTTAAATCAGGTTCATTTTGTCTAGGACGCCATCAGTGCCATACAATTTGAACGTCATGAAAAACATGTTCTACGCCAAAAGGGTTTGTACATAGACAGACTATCCTAAAACATTTTTGTTACAACATTTGAAACTTGATCTGAAGCCTTGCAGCAATAAGTCGCATGTTCAAATCGTCAGCATTTTTCCAAATTAAAGTTTTTTTTCCTAACTTTGGTCAGATATCATCATAATATTATATAATATTAAACCTTGTGAAGCTACCATATAGGTGAAATTATCTAGAATTCTGCTTTTAAAAATAAAAAAGCAATAAATTAACGCTAGATATTGTGCTACCCATACGAGTCTTTCTACGAGAAAAAAAAATATCCTTGCTCTGAAATGTCAAAATAGTTGTAGGAGTTTAAATAAGAAAATTTAATCACTGTTTATTGGCCAAGAAACTTTGTTATATAATCGTTTGCTTTGAAAAGTAAAACTGTCTCTGTAATTATTGTTACTTTTTTGTTGTTTTTTTCTCTAAATGGTGGATCTGTTAATAACCATGACATTTGTTTATAATCCTTTAAAAAAAAAACGTTAGATTTGTTTATCTCAATTTGTTACCTTTTGTCATACATTAAAATCTTCAAAAGCTGGCACAAAGAATAAACTGCCCTTTCTTTAACTTTTCCGCTTTGTCTTGAATATTGTGTAAGTAAAGTGGCTGGTTTCATTTCTAGGTTCACTCGATTGACCTATGTGGGATGGTTGCCAGTTACCACCGGAAGGTCGTGGGTTTCCTCTGGGCATATAGCCCGGTTTCCTCCCACAATAAAACTGGCAACGCCGCCATACAAGTGAAATAATCTTGAGCGCGGTGTAAAACATCAAACAATCAATCAATCATTTCTAGATGAACACGTCTACATGTGTTTATTTCACTTTTGTGTCCCGTTGCCATGTTTAGTAAAGGGGGAAACCCCGGACCCAATCTAAAATAGAGATTGATCCTACTGCCATTCGTTGAGATATCAACTCTAAAACGATTGAGTGACATGTTTTAACACAAAGGGAGGCCACTGCTGTCCACGTCCTTAAAATTGTAAACAACGACACGTGACACTGATAGTTGGCTCGGTTGTGTAGAGAGATATTCGATATAATTCTGGTAGGTAACGTTTAAGCCGCCGACAACCTGTTTTGTTATATTGATTGATACTCTCCTAATACATATAATATACCTTGAAATACCTTGAAGTCCATATCATATTTTGCCTTGACATCCATGGGCGCTGCCATCTTGTTTTAGAATGTATTTAAGAGCTAATGTAGTGCCGAATATATTTTTGATTTTTAACAAGTATTTCTGCCCTAAGAACCTGCAATGCAGCATATTATAATAGGGTTACATGTTTGCGAACAGAATAGAACAGATAAATAAATAGTATATAGATTAAAAGTTCTCAGTAGATTTCTTGCAGTTAACTATGCGCAAAATGGAGTGCGACGGCTCTCGAGCCATGTCTTGAGTTGAAGATCTCGTAGAATGGCACGAGATCTCGATTGCCCCGGACCTTCAGAGTACTTGGCAACAGGCAACATAGTGAAAAATGCACTCACAATTTTTGTTATTTGGCTGGGTTGGATTTGTACCCGCAAACCATCAATAGATTGATTGGTCAATGTTTAAGGGTTTAATACCGCCGTAGCGGTGTTTGTTGCGTAACCCGATACCGCTGAACGTTGGTTCGTACCGAGTCAAACCACGAGAATGCGCAGCATTCGAGGGGTTTGACGAGGTGCGAACCAACGTTCAGCGGTATCGGGTTATGCAATAAACACCAAGACGAAGGTATTGAAGTCGATTCTACCCCGATAATTGAGAAAAATGAGGAAAAAGTGACCTGTTGTTGATTGCCGTTCCTTTTCCCTCCCTCGCGCAGAGTGGGAACTTTTAACCAATCAACGAAAAGCTTTGGTCACGTGCAACGCTTGACCCAGATATTTTGAAGCAGAATGACATAATGTCACTATGGCTACCGCTTTGACAGGCTGGGTTGCTGACGACGCTAGCGGGGGAAATGTTGTGAAATCAACCCTTTGGTGACTGTATATGTTCATGACAGCCCAGTTTTCAATATAAAAGGACAGAATATAACCACATTCACAACATTATCAGGTTAAATCCTTCATTTTGTATGATAACAAGCAAAAGATCACTTCTTCCGGGGGAGGTAAACCTACCAGCCGATGATGCACTACAGACTCGATGTTGTTTGAAAAGTCATCTCTACTTAACATGTATATTTGCACACGGCACGCACATGCAGGAGGGGTAGAATTTACGCCACACTCAAAATTATTTCGTTTATATGGCGTCACTGCCAAGTTTAGCACAGGAGGAAACCTTCGGCGAGTACCCAGCAACTCTTCCACATATGTCTACCGAGTGAAAAATCCATAAAGAGGCTTTTGTCTGACAGGCTCGCCATCCGTATAGTTATTTAACGGAGGTTTGCAATTCTAGTGGTAAATTAAAAAGACTGAATTAATGTATCTTTAGATACACTATTTAAAAAAGTGGAGTGTTAATCAATTTGCCTACATGTACAATACAAAACAAAAACACGACGATGAAATATGTTATAATTTATCATCATTATTAATGAATAGCTGTACATGGTTCAAAATATGACTGTAGAGTGATCAGTTAAAATGATTTATTTTTTCATCTCCCCTAAATCTTCAATATCATCTTCATCGATCTGAAATAAATAAAGTAAAGTAATTAACCAAATGTAAATCAAGATATTGCCCGGACAATATAGGTATTGGAAAATTTTGATTGATAGAATGATTGGGGCTTAATGTCGCACTCAACAGCTAAGGTTATATGGCAAAAAAAAAGAACCAAAAGATCACGCACATCTCAATTCAAACATTAGACCACCGAACGTCAGGAAGGCTAGCGTAATTGGCATACTTAATGTTCCTCCTTGCTGGGCTACCATTCATGGCTAAAACAGAGCGACAATGCTCCAGCCCCAAGGTGGGCATAATTAGATTGATTGATTGTTTGGTGTTTTACGCTGCGCTCAAGATTATTTCACTTATATGGCGGCGTCGCCAGTTTGATGGGAGGAACGAAACCGGGCTCTCTGCCCGGAGAAAACCCACGACCTTCTGCTGGTAACTGACAACCATCCCATATTGGTCGTTCGAGTGAAAACCCAGTCAGAAAATTTTCAAATGTTTTGGGACTGAGTGGGATTTTAACCCGCGACCCATTGGTGGAAGGCTGTTGGGATTGAACATCCAACGCGCTCTACCTACTGAGCCATGGAGGCCCCGGCATAATTAGAGGATTTGCAGAAATTAAAGACACAACTCCAAAAATAACATCACAGAGAAAAAAAGGACCCTGCAAAGCTACTTGGTAGTGAGTATATGTCATCTAAATTTCAAAACGATCCTTAGAATTTAACGGAGATATTACTCTGACAAAGATATCTGACTAAAATACTCATTTCTACTTTAAATTAACTCAATACTTAAAGGCACACTTGCCGCCGTAGCCTGTTTAAATTTGCTAAGAAAACCAATTTACATGAGCTTACTACGGCTAATACCACTAAACTTAAACATAGGACACATAAAACATGTCTAGTTAGCTTTAGACTGTAAAAATGGGGTGAAAAACAAACGAAGAATCGAAGCCTGATTACAACAACAACGATCAGTGTCGGTCAACTTTCGTGTTGGATTACCCTCCTTTCAGGCCTTTGTTTCTGTGGTTTACACTCAAACAATTATCAGCAGGCTTTTCCAGTCGCTGTTAACCGCTCGTCAGTCTGTATTTCTCAGATAAATAGGCCTACGTAAAATTACACTGTGCCGTTAGTTCACTCACTCGACTGAAACATAAAATCGCCAATAGGGGGCAGATCGGTTTGTTTACGTTCCGGGTACGTAACAATTCAAATTTTCAAATTCAAATTAAAAATACAAAGTGACGTCCAAACTTTTAAATTTTGGTAAAAATAGAAAGTTCCTAACTTATATTGTCTGGGAAAAATACAGAATACGGTCTTTCTTTTTTAATGTAAACAATATTCCTGATTTTTGCGGCAAGTGTGCCTTTAAGTTTACAGCCTAAAATATGCGGGCATGTATGAAGCCCTTCCTTACCAGAGGCCATTTTACTGATAGATGGTCCAGTAAATCATCTTTGACATCTCCCTGGATTACAATCTCATCATCCCCCGTCACCGACGAACCACACGAAAATTTGGAAGAGAAATGTTTGGATGCTTCTTTTAGACTAATATCTGAAGAAAAACATAAGAACATGTATCATAAGATGAGATGGGGCGTACTTATAATATTGCAAGAATTCCAAACACTTGCAAGTCAAGTGACCTCAAAGTGGTCAAATTAGAAAATATATATCAAATGCTTCCATTGCCATGTTCATTGGGGATAAAATACTTGAATTGATTGATTGATTGATGTTTTTACAGTGCAATAAAAAAAAATGCTTATTTCTCTATCTCATTAACTTCAGACAATCAAAATTTCTGCATTTTTTGTACCATCTTTTGGTTGATTGATTGATTGATGCTCTACGCTGCACTCAAGATTATTTAACTTATATGGCGGCATTACCAGGTTTAGTGGGGAGGAAACCGGGCTCTTTGTCCGGAGGAAACTCTCGACCTTCCGCAGGTATTCAGAAATGTTTCAGTTTTATTTGATCAAATTGGGCTTTGGACCCGCGCCGTATAGATGGAAGGCCTGTGTCGGACCGAGGGACAATAACTCTAACTGAGCCAACGAGACCCTGGTATTGAGGGAACTGGGCTCTGTGGAAGAAAAATCCTTCACCTGCCAATGGTACTTAATAACTATTCCAAAAAGACTCATCAACTGAGTATGGTTTCTGTCAAATTTAGCGTCCAATTCAACAGTGAAGAGACATGCATGTACAGCGAGAGAGTTTATGACAAACCAAACTAAAAAGATTAATTGATTGATTTTTTACGCCGCACTCAATATTATTTCACTTATATGGCGGCGTTGCCAGAATTAGTGGGGGAGGAAACCGAGCCCATTGCCCGTAGGAAACCCCGGACCTTCGGCAAGTACCCAAACCAAAAAGAAAGCCTGACCATTTTTCCATATAAAACTACTCACCATATGTAGCTAATCCCATAACTATTGTCACCATTTTCTTTTTGCCACGTTTTGATAAAGCTAATTTCACTCCCTGGGGTTCAGATTTCTTCTTGGTTTTGATCATTCCTTTTCCTCCTCGTTTTTGACGTTTAGATTTTTTATCATCATCGTCATCCCCACCAGCCTCTTCATCTGCAATTTTAATTACATTATTTAATTTTAAACAAAAATTGATGGGATTTTTCTTTCCATGCTAAAGATTATTTAATTCAAATAGCAGCGTTGCCAGGTTTAGTGGGGGAGGAAACCAGGCTCTTTGTCCTGAGGAAGCAATGCCCTTCGGAGGACACCTTACAACTTTTCTATATAAGGTGATCAACCTAAGACAAAGAAAAACACTCAGATTTTTAACAATTTTTCTTGAACTGACAGTGATGCGTATCCACGACCCATCCATTAGATCACTGGGAAATTAACACCCTGCCCAGTCAGCATTGCCCAATTTAGTGGCTATGCCTGGATAAAACGCCTGAAATGTTATGTGGGATAAATGAGTTTTTCGTACTTCATTTATATCTGTGGCTCCCTTATCCGATTAAATCAAGTAAAACCGAGTATGTTCTAAAATGTTTATTATAAATGCTGATCAAAAAAGTCTCATGGGAGGCCACCTAGAGACAGTTATAATGGTTGGTTTTGTTGATTGATTGATTGATGTCCTGTGGAAGACTAAAAATGTATTCATTTATATGGAGGCATTACCTGGTTTAGAGGGGGAGGAAACCGGGCCGGCAACGGTTCCCAACAGGGCGATCCTCTTTTCTTTAGATTGAGTTGGATTCAAACCCAGTGACTCAAACGACCTATGTAAGATGGTTTCCAGTTACCAACGCAAGGTCGTGGGTTTCCTCCGGGCAAAGAGGCCGGTTTCCTCCCACAATAAAACTGGCAACGCCGCCATATAAGTGAAATAATCTTGAGCGCGGCGTAAAACACCAATCAATCAATCAAACCCTCAAACCCAGTGATTGAATGTTTGACGATTGACATCCCCTATTAAGTTTTTAAGCATAAGCCATGATTAAGAAATGGTTCCATGCAAGTTCAATTAGTTACACAGTTTCTACAACTGATATTAGATCACTGGCAAATCAAGTTACTATTTTATCTAATGTACCTGGTTTAACAAATCTTAACTTACCTTTCTTTTCCATTAATTTTTCAAATTCTTCTGGCAAATGATCCTCTAGCCATTTTTTACATCTTTCAAAATTAGGGTGATACTCACAATACTACAATGGATATTACAATTTTAAGAAGTATGTCCTAACATTCATTCCGATTTAATTGGGAATGCCATTAGTTGATCGATTATTATTGGTCACACCAAAGGTTATTTCCTTTATACATAATTATATGGCAGTGATGAGCGGTTTAAGGTTTAGAGAGGGAAAAAATTTCCTTTATACATAATTATATGGCAGTGATGAGCGGTTTAAGGTTTAGAGAGGGAAAAAATTCTCATAGGAACTACAATTTTCCCCTGTCCGCATCGATTGGTTGATAAAACAAATTGAATTTTGCAGCTCTGCACTACAGATTATTCAGACAAACTTGAAATGAAAACTTATCATAAATATGGAATGACAACATTTCACAGACAAAATCTTTTTCATAGTATTTCATAATGAACTAAATGATACAGAAGTTGAACTTTACTTACTTCTATAGGCATGGTACATTCTGAAAAAAAAAGGCAAAAATAAATTGTTTGAGATTTCACAAGGTTTATCGTTAAAAAATGTTGATATTTTTACGCTAAAACAGAATGTTGAAATTATTGGCTATTTTTCTCAAGACGTATGATTCAGAAGGTTTTTAGTGATCCTAGTTTGGAGAATGTACGATAAAGTATGGTTTTGAACTAGCTTTGGATTAGAATAAATGAATGGTTGTCTCGGTTATTAAATTTTGCTTACTTTTGGGACACTATTTCGGTTCGTATAGGACGCAGACTTTATGAATTTCTGTCATTCCAACGCCAATCATTTAGTTTTTTGATGGCCTTCAAAGCCTTTTACTGTCGTGAAGATCAGAAATTAGTTAAAAGGGTGAATTTTGGCAGCTCATGCCTCTTTAAGTTTGGTCCTGGCTTGCATAAAACGTTTGATTGTAGACGATAATAGTAATCAGTTTGACTCACTTCATATTATTAATATTAGCTGACAATTGTTATTCATTTTCTGTTGACGTTTACTTACCTCCGCAATAAATTACTGTGATGGGATATTTGACATCTTTCCTGGCTTTTTGAGGCTGTAGAAATTTACTCGTATCTATCTCGACATCTCCATTGCTCCCTGATTCTGCCATTGTTTCAAGTCACAGACATAGGTAAAATTTAAACTGAAAAGTTAAATATAGAATGGTATAATTAATAATTATTGACTACTTAGAACTTAAGCTTTGACTGAGTAGGCTTCAAACCCGCACCTTATCGATGGAAGGCCTTTGTCAGACTGAGAGAGTGAGACTATTGCTACTTGCTGAGCCACCACGGCCCAAAGCCATGATGTGATCAGAGACTATCACTGCGGACTGAGCCACCAAGGCCCCAAGACATGATGTGATGAGAGACTATCACTATGCAGACGGAGCCACCAAGGCCCCAAGGCATCATGTGATGTGAGACTATCACTCTGCAGACTAAGCCACCCGAAGACATGATGTGATGAGAGACTATCACTCTGCTGACTGAGCTACAAAGGCCCCAAGACATGATGTGATCAGAGACTATCACTCTGCAGACTGAGCCACCAAGGCCCCAAGGCATGATGTGATGAGAGACTATCACTCTGCAGACTGAGCCACCCGAAGACATGATGTGATGAGAGACTATCACTCTGCAGACTGAGCCACCAAGGCCCCAAGACATGATGTGAATAGAGCCAAGACATGATGTGAATAGAGCCAAGCCATGATGTGAATAGAGCCAAGACATGATGTGAATAGAGCCAAGCCATGATGTGAATAGAGCCAAGACATGATGTGAATAGAGCCAAGACATGATGTGAATAGAGCCAAGACATGATGTGAATAGAGCCAAGACATGATGTGAATAGAGCCAAGCCATGATGTGAATAGAGCCAAGACATGATGTGAATAGAGACTATCACTCTGTAGACGGAGCCACAGGGGCCCCATGACATGATGTGAGTTTTTATATCTTTGTGCTGCAAGGAAACCATTTTTTCTTCCTTTTTGGGCAGAGATAGAGCATACCACAATTATGACATTTTATGTATATGACCGCGCTCAAGATTTTATCCCCCTGTATCATTATGGCGGCGTTGCCAGTTTCTATTGTGGGAGGAAACCAGGCTCTATGCCCGGAGGAAACCCACAACCTTCCATTGGTAACCGGCAACCATCGCCTTTGACCGAGGACTACGGTAAGTGGGGTAACCCAAAACACCTATTAAATGGTTCTCCCTATTTCCAAAAATATTTACTCTTTCCTTGGGGACATTTCGCATCGTTACTAATTATGCAAGGGACAACACATGCGATTGAAATCTCATTAAAAACAAATTAAGAATTATCGATAAAACTTCAGTGTCTAAGCCAGGCCTTAAATTAATCTAGCCCTTCTCAACGTCCGAATATTGGACGCCCGAATATTGGACGCTGCCCTTTTGATCAAGTGCCCTTTTTTGAACCTGTGATTAGTGAATCAATTAATTCCAGATTTATAATTGGATGTTAAGTCAACATAAGCTGAACTTCAATAGAGAGTCAGTATAGTAGGGACCAGGACCACTGGTGTGGGATGAACGTCTATTCAATCATTGAAAACAAAAGTCAAAACAGAACGTCAGCAAATTAGGCAGGTCGGGTCAATTTTAATCATCCATAGTTTGTTTCTAAAACCTATACCAAACTATTCTTCACATAGTTATAAGATGTAATTAGAATTCCGTTTGACATGTATAATCATATTTACTTAGAAAAAGGATATTTAATAAATCAGGGGAGACAACTTTTGTCTGTAAATATGGGCCTTTTCCAAGCATTTTTATGAATGGTAGTTATTTATCTGTTCAAGCGAAAATGAGCAAACAGGGTCCAGTGAAAGGGCCCTGAAAAAATATACAGACTCCACTTTTTGTTTTATTTTTAACTTTAGAGACTCACATTTGCTTTTTAACTTTAATGGTCGAATACCGTGTACCAACATTTGATGACGTCACCGACCTGCCTAAGCAAATCTGCAAATGTCAAAATCAAAGGCAAAATCCAAGGCAATATTCCGTGCAAGTTAAGAGTATTGTTCACGTTTACTCCATCTTATGCACAGTCTCATTGCAGTGAATTTACACTGTCAGCAATAATATAAACTTTATACTTCAGCCCAAAACCAGACAGAATTCATTTAAACACAAAACTCACCATGTGTTGAAATCTTTACAAACAACAGGAAGTGTCAAAAAGCTACACGCATGCGTTCTGCGGGTTAAAAAAGATGCGCGTGTTTTGACAGGTTCGAAATTTTAGAAATGGAAATATTACAAGGACGCTGTGTTTGTTAGTCAATTTTATCGATGTTTGGAAGACTTGTCACGATTTATGCCGGTGCTTAACACTAAAGCAAGTATTGTCATTCATGTGTTTGTTTGTCGTTAATGTTTTTCTCACTTATGACAATTGACGTAAAATAAATGTCGCTGTGCAGTCAGTGACAGGCGAGTAGGCCCTAGTACTGTAACTTGTGTAAGTGTAAGTAAAACAGGATAGAGACACACGAGTGCGGCTAGTCAATGTACTGTCTGTAGCGTCAGACTGACAGAAGTCGACAAGTTGCAGGGCCCTCTATCTGAAATAAACAAAGGTATTCCACAGAAAGATAATGACCTCCTTGTCTTGCCTGGCTTGTAAAGCAAACCCAATATTCTCTCCATTAACCATAACAAAAACATTTCAAAACTAAATCAATTTGTATTTTGCATGTAAAGTGCGAGGATAAAGTCTTTTCATTTTTTATGCTCATGTATCAAATTGTAGGATGAATTTTGTATGTGCTGCGCCAGAAATTCACACTTTTTTTTATAATTTCTGATCGCCACAACAGTAAGAGGCTTTGAGGGCCATCGAAAAACTAAATAAATGGCGGTGGAATGAGAAATATCCATACAGAATGTGGCCTGTACGAACCGAAAACGTGTTCGAAAAGTAAACAAAATTTAAATTACCGGGACGACCATTCATTCATTCTAAGCCAAAGTTAGTTCAAAACAATACTTTATCGTACGTTTTCGAGACTAGAAGCACTAAAAAGCTTCTGAATTATACGTCTTGAGAAAAATAGCCAATCATTTTAACATTCTGTTTTAAAATAAAAATATCAACTTTTGGCAGCCAATGCCACTTTAAGTACTGTACAATGTAGGCAGGTCGGTGACGTCATCAAATGTTGGTACAAGGTATATGATCATAAATGTTAAAAAACAAAAGTGAGTCTCAAAAGTTACAAATAAAACAAAAAGTCTACAGTGTAGTCTGTATATTTTTTCAGGGCCCTTTCCCTGGACCCGGTTTGCTCATTTTGGCTTGAACAGAAAATTAAAATAACTACCATTCATAAAAATGCTTGAAAAAGGCCCATATTTAGAGACATAAGTTGTCTCCCCTGGTTTATTAAATATCATTTTTCTAAGTAAATATGATTATATATGTGGAACTGAATACTAGTTACATCTTATAACTGTGTGAAGAATAGTTTGGTATAGGTTTTAAAAACAAACTATGGATGATTAAAATTGACCCGACCTGCCTACTGTACATGTTCTGCAACAGAATGAATGTAAATTATAAAATACAGCGCTTGGGTTCACCGTTGTTCATAAATCACTTATATGCAACCCTAGTCCGAAATATCTGCGATGATGATGTAACTTTTAAGACATTTTCTGACAGATAGGCCATCATTGTCAGAACGCATTTGGTAAATTTTCTGGGAATTCCTTGACACCCTTCAAGCTGGCAAGACCATCTCTCGTTTCTCATCAAAAATATCAAGATTCTCTTCATAACTTTTAAAAACAAAATTACAAACCCGTACTTTATTGGTTTCCCTTTCTCCTCGCACCAATCTGAAGTCTGTAAGTCGACACCAGCCATAGATCTGCCCGGTTAAATTTCAAATTTCCTCATAAAAGGCACATGATCTTTGGCCAAATTAAATACAAACAAATGAGTGGTTTCTATTTTAAATACACCTTGTAGAACAATGGAAGTAAAGGTAAAACTTTTACTTGTAAAAGTCTCAGTAGCCTACATGTTAAGTATTCTGACCCAACAGCTTTTCTAAAGATGGATATTTTTTTTCTTTTTCTGCGGCATTCTAGATTGCCGTGGTGAATTGCGAGGGTCAAAATGTATTGCCTCAACTCTCATTGGAAGCATCAGCTCTTGCCGAAAATATGTATGCATTCAAGGGAGATAATAAAATAAACAGATCAATCTTTACTTTACAAAACTATAATAGTTATCACATTTGTCCATCTACATTGGTTGAACAATATTCTGTAAAAAATAAATAAAATTTGGAATTTCAGAAATTCTCTTACAAATTTAGCTTTTGTTCTTCCTTCATATATACAGACAACTACTATATTTATGGACACTAAAACACACGGGCACAGGGAAAATCTTCTTGTCTAAAATAACCACGGAGACAAGTTTCTAATTGTGTTAAAAAGAGGTATATCATTTAGACCTTTATACCCCATTATAAATTGTTGTAATAAAGTAAACCAATGATATTTCATTAGGTTGACGACTGACAGGAGCTTGGCCTTAGTCAGTAGAATTTTCTGGAACACTTTGTATTACATTGAGAATGCTTACGCATCTTAAGCCATAGTAAGAATATCGTCAGACTATATATTATGCCCCCCCCCCCCATACCCTTTCCCAGAAAACCTAGGTAGAAGGCAGACAGGGGAGTTAAGCCCTGACCAGTATGTCTTTCAAACTCTATACATGTAAATCAAAGCTATACCTTTCTGAAAGGAATTTATTCATTAATAATATTTTTTTCTGATTTCAGATGTCTCTTTTGCAAACTTTGCTCTACTCTGCAGATGGATCAGGTACGTCTATAATTTTAAACATTTTAACGTCCATTTATTTCTGGCCAGCCTTAATAAGTTGGTTGAAGTTCACAATACTGCTTTAAATTTCATTCTCAAGAACTGCAGCAGTGAAAACCTAATTGTGTTATTCTTGTGATATACATGTACATGTATAGCCGGTTAAGTTTTGTTTAAAGTGGCATGAGCTGCCAAAATGTTGATATTTTGACGTTGAAACAGAATGTTAAAATTATTGGCTATTTTTCTCAAGACGTATAACTCAGAAGCTTTTTAGTGCTTCTAGTCTCGAAAATGTACGATAAAGTAGTACTTGTTTAAGTGGCATTTAGAAGTTGAGCATAATAATGAAAGAAAGAAAACTCTTGCGTATGGATTTACAACTTCTTGGTTTATTGGGAACACGACGTTTCGGTGTAGCTCCTTACACCGTTATCAAGTGATGAAGTAGTGTTTTGAATTAACTTTGGCTTAGAATGAATGAATGGTCGTCCCGGTTATTTAAATTTTGTTACCTTTCAAAAACGTTTTCGGGTCGTACAGGTCACGTACTGTATGGATTTCCCTCATTCCAACGGCAATCATTTAGTTTTTTTATGTGAATTTTAGCAGCTTATGCCACTTTAAGCGGATAGATATAAATATTTTGGCTGCTCATGCGACTTTAATAGTATTGATTTAAGATATTTTCAATTTTGGTTTCAGGTGACTCGCCTGTGAAGACAATGTCAAATGATAAAACCCCTCAGCACAGCACCCCGATCAAGGTGAGATAACTCAACCTAATAAAAATTATTGGTTTTCTTAATGTGTCCATAAAGTGTTCTTAAGTGTCTTGGCAACAGCTTTACACCCAAACGTTGTCTTCAATTTCTTAGGAGGGCCTCCGTGACTCAGTAGGTAGTGCCTTGGACGCTCAATCCAAACAGCCTTCCACCAATGGGTTGCGGGTTCGAATCCCACTCAGTCCAAAAAAATTGGAAAATTTTCTGACTGGATTTTCACTTGAACGACCTATGTGGGATGGTTGCCAGTTACTAAAGGAAGGTCGTGGGTTTCCTCTGGGCATAGAGTCCGGTTTCCTCTGACAATAAAACTGGCAACGTCGCCATGATATAAGTAAAATAATCTTGAGCGCGGCGTAAAACACCAAACAATCAATCAATCCGTCCGAGGCATGACCCATCAGTAATTTTGTTTGTCATATTTTGACATAATTATGCATAATTTATATACATGTATGTGAACTGGAAATTTTGGGGAATGGACGACTAGTGTAAGTTATGATATTGATAATGTATGTTAGCATCTCTATGCTGTGGTAATTTTTTTTTTAATATATTTAATGCAATAGACAAGTCAAACACAAATAATCAGCAAAAAATAAGCCTGGTGTCCATTCTACAATCCTGAAGCTCCTAGCTCATTAGACCGTTTGAATTTCTTTTTGAATTCATCTTCAGATTTATGGTTTTTATATTGCAGAATGATGGTAAAAGTCATCCAATACTATTTTCTTCTTTGGGGTCTTCTGCCCTCCCTACCCCAGTGATAGGAAACCATGGTATCAAAACTCATACTGAACCTCCATGTAAAGACCCTGGACTTCATAAACCACAGATCACTTCAGATCATCGTATAAAAAATCCACAGGTACTGGTCGACAATTATACTGAATTTAATGTCCGTTTCAAACCTGATAGAGGGCTGACATGCTTTATGGCGTACTTACATCTTGTGTAATATTGGTTGTACAATCAGACAAACTTAAATTAATGCACATCCCTTTTGGGAATAACAACATTAAAAGGATAGCACTACAAGATTCTGTACAGATACTGTCTTTTACAATTTTTATACGCCCGACTTAAAAAAAGTCGGTCGTATTATGGTATCACCAGCGCCGTCCGTCCGTCCGTCCGTCCGTCCGTCCGTCCCGGATTCCCTTCCGCTCCATAACCTGAAGAGTTTTGATCTAATCTTTACAATTCTTTCACAACATATACCTTGTGGGTAGAAGGTGTGTCATGAACCATTTATGACATCGTCCATTGCATAATGTGGCTTCTACATTGGATTATGTAGTATTCTGTCTTAGTCTATATCTTCGTTCCCTTCCGCTCCATAACTTGAAGAGTTTTGATCCGATCTTTACATTTTTTTTTACAACATATACTCTAGGGGTAGAAGGTGTGTCATGAACCATTAAGAACATTGTCCATTGCATAATATGGCTTCTACATTGGATTATGTAATATTCTGTCTTAGTCTATATCTTCGTTCCCTTCCGCTCCATAACTTGAAGAGTTTTGATCCGATCTTGACAATTCTTTCAGAGTATATACCTTATGGGCAGACGGTGTGTCGTGTACCATTTCTGACTTCACTTGTTGCATAATATGGCAGCCATATAGGATTATGTAATATTCCCATCCGCTCTATAACTTCTAAAGTTTTGATCCGATCTTGACGATTTTTTTCAGAGTATATACCTCGTTTTGATATAATCTCTCCAATTCTTTTAGAGTATATATACCTTATAGGTAGATGATGTGTCGCATACCAAATTTGATTTGGGTACACATATTTTTTGTCTGTTTTCAAGAGTTTTTTTTATCAGAAATGTGTACCTGATGTTTAATATATATATATATTAATATATATCAATGCTTTTACAATTTATACATTCTGAGACTGTTTTCTTGGATAATTTAATGTGCACTATAATAACAAAAAAATATGATTTTCCCCACTTTATTACCCATCTGGTATTTATCAGAGTGGCGGAGTAGTACACAAGGTTTGTATATTTACACACCATTGTATCAGTGGTCAGCCTGAAGATTGTTTGCTTTGTAATAAAACTACAGCCAAGTCCAATAGAACAGTGTCCCAGTGAAAACTGTTAAAATTCAAGAATTGTATTAAAGCTATTGTATTGATTGATAAGAGCAATGTCAAAACAGCCACATTTCAGTTTTTGCAATTAAAATGTGATTGAAATTAACAGATAATATATGTGTACTATAACGTACTGGTATTTAGTTGCAGCTTCATCAAATTCAGAAAAGAAAAACTTCTAATGTGAACAAGAAATTCTAATTGATGAAATTAAAACAAATGTTATAGTAAATGTTAAGTTGTTAATCGTAGCAGTTCGACTTTGCCACGGCGGGCGTATGTTGAGTTTACTAAAGCTCTTGTTTACTTATGAATAGGCGTTTTATTCAATAAGCCTCTGACTATTGTATGGTAGTTGTCCAGTATCACTAGGGCCCTGTTACATGAACCAGTTGCGACCGGGACGTAAGTTCCTGTAGTTTTAGCACTGGTTTACATCGGTCGTAACTTGCACCAGCTTTTAAAAAAAGGGCCCAGAAGGTTAAGGGTTAACTCGGAGCATAGAGCCAGGTTGCCGTTCACAATAAACCTTGCAAGGCTGGCATATAAATGAAACTATCTACACATTAAATAGTCAATCAAACAACCAAGATCAATCAAGTATTATAATTTGGACGGTATTTTTACAGGCCATAGGATTCCACGATAACGATCGGTTCCGGTAGCCTGTTGTACTAAAACTACGGAAACGAAAATCTGTTACCCATCACTAAAGCCAGTTTATGGTATGATATATAACGAAACTAAAATTGGTACCGGTTGGTTCCCAGCATTTAAAAATAGAGAACCGATTCAACGTTTCTGACCGACACCTGTTTTTATTATTTTTGTCAAATTTTTTGTAGATATCCGGTGTAACTGATGGAGAGTTGAGTATTATACAGAAACAGCGTCAGGAGCTGAAACTGTTAATCACAGAGTTACGAGATCGAGATCGTGAGCTCAATGACATGGTTGCTGCTCATCAAGCTCAACTTCTAGCCTGGGAAGAGGACAGGCAAAAACTACTTACCCTACAACAGAAATGTACAGTCTATGAAGGTATGTGTCCTACCAGCAATTTATTGTGGATTTTCATTCTGTCACAAAAATATTATTTCATTAAATTCAGTTACACTTGACGAAGACACCGGCACAGGTGTCGAAAGCTCGTGTTGTTAAAAAACAACTGACGACGTGGTGATGTTTTAATTTTTTATCATTAAAAATATTATTGTCTTTAAAAGTGTTTGTCCAAAGTCTAGCGTTTGGATTACCTAAGAGGGTTTACCAAAGTGTTCAAATTTCCCCCCAAATTCTCCAGTTTCTGTTAGTTTAAATTTAACATGAAAAACAGTAGTAAAAAGAAATTTGGAAAATTAAAATCGTTGGGCCCAAACTAAATCTTATGTTCATTGGGTTTTCTTTGAGCTCCTCCCACATCCCCCCACCCCCGACCACCCCCACCCCCAAACATAAACCTTGCAAAATTGTCATATAATACTCAAGTAGGGATCTTGTGGGTTTTATCCTATACAATCTTATTATGCTACATTTTTGTATTTCTCTGTTTACAAAAAATTGAAAAATTTTCTGACTGGGTTTTCACTCAAACGACCTATGTGGGATGGTTGCCAGTTACCAACGGAAGGTCGTGGGTTTCCTCCGGGCATAGAGCCCGGTTTCCTCCCACAATAAAACTGGCAACGCCGCCATATAAGTGAAATAATCTTGAGCGCGGCAAAACCTTGAGCAGAACACCAAACAATCAATCAATGTATTTCTCTGTTAGATGAGGTCAAAGAGCATAAAAAGAATTTGAAGAAATTAGCAACATATACGAAAACTTTGAAATCTGAGCGAGAGTCCCACAAGTCTGAAATAGAAGATTTGAAAGATAAACTGGCGAGAGTTAACCAGGAAAAAGGCAGTCAAAACGCTCAACTACATCAGTTTGTGGTAATATTTTCTTTTTTCTTAGTGAAACAATTTAATCTGATAATGTCCAGTCAAATAAACAAAGAAATTGATATCAAATGTCTAAAGGGACACTCCCGTCCATAGCCTTTGTGACACATGTGGAAAAAAAAAATGTAAGTGAATAAAAAAAACCTTGAAATTTTTTCACATTATTGCGAAAATGATAGGCTTTTAAATTTTCAAGGTCGTTTTTTTTTTTAACTTGATCGCTCTGTAGGGGAGCTTTGCCGAGTACTCACTGAAGATCAGGGGTTCCCCAAACAGCCCTATTTTTTTCCCACTAAGCCTGACAATGCCACAATATTATTAGCAAAATAATCTTGAGTTTTACAAAAAAAAACATGAAAAGAAATGCTACTCACTGTTTTAATTGGATTTATATTTGATCTTGTGTTTTTGTTTTCTCCTTTACATTGTAGGAGAAGGACAGGAGTATGTGTGAGAATGTTAAAGTTTTATCCTCAGCTATTGGACATTTAGAAGCCAGAGAGACGGAACTGGCTACGCTCATCAAACTCAAAGTATGTACATCGATTACATTGATTGATTGATATTTTATGCCGCACTCAAGATTATTTCACTTGCCAGTTTTGGTGGGGGGGGGGGGGGGGGGGGGGGAACCGGGCCCATTGCCCGGAGGAAACCCCCGACCTTCGGCGAGTACTGTACCTGGCAACTCATCCATATACGGCGACCGAGTGAAAAATCGTCTCAGAAATTTGTCAATTTTTATTTTTGGTCTGAGTTTGATTCAAACTTAGGCCGCATTGATGGAAGGTCTGTGTGGGACTGAGGGACGATCACTCTAGCCCAGTGGAGGACATATATCTATATCTCTATATCAATTAGAGCATTTATTCCTTGCATACCCCATTACAGAATCTAGTAAATATATACTATGTTAACCTGCTGGATTCGAATTCAGGTTAACAGGGAGCTCAAGTCACGTGGGAATTCCACATATTTCCTGTCACCGGCACTACATTGCGCTTGTGACTGAGCATTTTTCGTTCCAACATGACATTTAAATCTGGCGTTATGGTTAATGGAGCAAGTACGTCAAATGGAATTGCAACGTCATCAAAAACATTCTTAATGGCGTCATCTGTCACCGTATATCACAAAATCTTGCAATAATTCTTATAAGACTTGCGCTCCCTATTACTCAAATTTCCTCTCATTTTCCTCCTTAATTGGACTGAATTATGCAGTCAAAACATTTTTACATTTACTGCATAGATGTATCTCAGCTTAAGATGATGAAAAAGTAATCAGAGATTTAGAGTTTAGTGGTATATAAACAGTATAATGTGCGTGTTTTGTTTGTTGGTTCAGGATAAAGAACTGAGTGAGGCTTCTTTACACATTAGTGAGATGAACAAACGTCTGTGTCAAATGGATCAAAGATGTAAAGAATGTTATGATATCATGGTGGACTCACAGAAACAAGCTAAAGACTGGAAGAGCAAGTACTCGGAATTAAAGAGGGACAACGAGAAACTTAAAGGTAATTACGCTGCTAGTTTTAGTTCTGATTTCGTAATTTTGGGTGGGTGATCTTGTGGGAAAACTCTAATTTCACAAGCCAAGTTGAGAAATTGCTAAATAATTACACTCGTATTTTAAGTATTTTATCCTTAAATTAAAAAAAGAAAGGAATTCAAATTAATGGAAAGTAAATCACCCATGACCCATAAAGTACAGATTACACCGAACAATCAAGGTTCATCGCTCATGAAAGTTTGTAAACTTTTGATAAAAAATGTTCTTTTTCCCCCTGAAGAGAATTATTCCAGTTTGATGACACAATCACAGACAAGACAAGAGGAGCTCGAGGAAACCAGGAAAAAAGTGGGCGATCTGGAAAGGGAGCTCACTCTTGCTGGTAATTCAACATTTTTATCTTCTTCAGTTACCTTAAGTGAAACCATCAAATGAACATAATACATTTGGTCTCTAAAATTGGCACCATTCCAGAAAATAAGCAATTTATTGGCTTCATTATTGTAAGCTGTTCAACAAAAAGCGACAGTGGAGAAAAATTATGTCACGAGTCTGTATGAATCTAATTTGCATGCAAAATTTAAACAAAAATTGTCTGTCCTGATGTCTGCAACAAGCTCCTAAACTGCCATTTTTTTTGGAAAAAATAGCAGGTACTTTCCTGATTTTGGTAGGTCATGCCACGGAGAGCATTTATCTAATAGGGCTTTTCTCCTGTGTCAATTTGTGTAATTCCCAGGTGAGAGAGAATGCAGGAAGTCTGATGTTCTAGAGTCTCTAAAAGGAAAACAAGAAAGAACAGTTCAAGAGCTTTCGACATTACGACAGGTAAGACATTTTGAATGATATGCACAAGACTAGTTCTAGATCACGACCTGCTCAAACAAAGAGCTGCCAAATACTCGCCTAAGGTCAGGTTTTCCTCTCGACAAAGAGCTCAGTTTCGACCCCCCCCCCCCCCCCCATAAAACCTGGCAATATCGTCATATAAGTGAATGCTGTGTAAAACATCAACCAATCAGCTCAAATTAAAATCAATTTCTAATCCAAGTTTAAAAGCCGTCTATTAGCCCACCATAGAATGCATATCCTTGTTCTTACTTTGTGTGCTCAACCATAAACTGACTGACATCTTTTTATTTTCTATTTAAGCTATATGAGCGTCAACAGAGAGAACTGTCATTACTTCAATTAAACTTGGATACATCTCGTGAACTGATAGTACAACAACAGGTGGCACTGGGGGAGAGGTAAGTCGGCTTCTTTCTGCATTCGCCATAATTTGATCAAGGGACCTCTGCCAAAGCACTTTAAATAACATGTGGACAAATGTCGCTCTCTATCAGGAGAAAATACAGAGAATTTAGATATGCCTTAAACTGTGAGCTACTCAATTTAGTCCAGCTTCTGTTACTGTTGCGAAGCTTTCGACTCAACAAGCATTTCACTAAAACTCTCTTGGATACTGTCCAACATAAAGTTTTACCAATATGTACTTGGGCGATCAAGGGGACATCTACCAGAGCATGGTGTTCCAACACTTTTGGTCTCAATATCTGGAAGTTTTTCTGATGCCTCCTGGGACAATGAGTAGAGCAGATGCTTTGAAGGTTTCTGCATTCGTCCTTTGCGCTTTGATAGTCATTTGTGAAATCTTATATATGTCTCTATTAGCTTGTATCTATAAATAATTTAATTAAAGTATTTTCTGGGGACTAGTTTGTGCCTGAGATATTTATTTATTCAGTACACAAGAACTAAGGGTATCTTAAATAAAAGTAATGCCACAAACTCAATCATTGGACACCCAGTGTGTCCACCTGATCGTGTTCTCTGGTTACTGACCATTGGTTTGGCTCAATAATGCAACCCACTCACCCATATACATGAATCACACACAGGCTATGTTTGTTTAATGACCACAGCCAGTGGCTCAGTCAGTAGAGCAATAGTCTCTTTTGTCTCAGTCCAACACAAGCCTTCCATCGATGGGACATGGGTTTAAGACCCACTTAGTCCAAAGGCAAACATTTAACAATTTCTGAGTATCATTTTCGCTTGATTGCCCTGTATGGAGTTTGCATGTACAAGCTGAGGAGTCCTCTTGGAATAAAGCCCAGTTTGGTCTCCAAGACTCAAACTAAACCTGGCAACACCCCATTTATATGTAACTGCGTAAAACGTCTATCAGTCAATAGTGATTATGAAAAGTTTCTCACTCAATAGACTCAGCTCTTCATCATTATATATTTTTTTTTCTCACACTCCACCCCCCATAATTTCACTCTCATGCAGTGTGTTATTTTTGTCCTAATCAACTAGTGAAATTTTGGCCCAACTTACTGCTGATTGGTTAACAAACATGATTTTCCAAGTTCAACTAATCAAAACACAAGCTTGCATTCTCAGCGTAGGGATAATACATTCGTTTTCCTTTTATGTAATAACTTGAAGACATCCTTGTTAGATTACAAGTGATTGGCAGTATAATTTACAACTATGCGAGTCGGTAGCCAATCATGTTATGGTTTACATACAGCGGACTACATTTATGCAAATAGTATGATTTTCCCACGATCACGTCATAGCTACTTCCATATAAGGAAAGCATTTGAATGTATCGTACATGACATACTTCTTGACATAAACAAACTACTTCGCCTGCTTACTTCCGTTTTTCTAACAAATTAGGATTGAATACGAATATATCATAGCCGTATTTACTCCTAACTGTATTTACACTCTCTGTATGAATAATTAAACACGGGATAATTAAAACTTTCAATCAATCAATCTACCCAAACTGGCGTCATGCAGATTTCTCCAAGCTGATGCATTGACCTAGTTATCGTAATTGTGTCGTTGTAGAGGTCACAGCAAAACATGACTTCGTCATTGGGTTGCAGACATTGAACTATTGATATGTTTATTTTTGTTTTATTCTAAGAAGTGCCATTCATTTGTAGGATAAATATTTTATCTCTTTATTCTTAAGAATTCGTGAGCAACAAAACTGTTTGATTTTAGAGACCTTTCTTGTGTAGCGTAATGAATACAGTCTCCATGTCAACGCGGTGAAGCGGTCTGACTTTATTAGAATGGCTGGATTGAACAATGTGATGTAGAGCTGCATTTCAGAATAAAATGCAGTATTTTTGTGTATTGTGAGAACAAGATTAACCAACTCGAGTCCGTTTGTTACGATGAATATCACTCTCATCTATTAATTTCCAAAGTCACTCGCCAGAGGCTCGTGACTTTGAAAATTAATAGACTCGAGTGATATTTATCGTAACAAACGGGTTCTCGTCAGTTAAACCTCTATGAACACTTCTTGACTAAAATAGCCATCTGACAAGCTTCTGAGTGAAAATTTTCATCATTATATATTTTAAAGTGTTTAATCTTTACACTATCTTAAATCCATCAATCAATCCTAATTTGTTATTTCCTTAATGAAGCTTTATAATTTCTCCTGTTTCTTTGATTTCAGTCATATTGATATCATCGATCCAGAACTAACAGAGGAACAAGACGAACAGAAAGCTATCAAATCTAGTCCGTTTAGCCCCAGAAAATCCAAAAGTCTCTCACCCAAACATGTCCCTAAAAGAGAGGCCATCTCTAAAGTCAGCACCTCTGATGGGGAACATGATACAAGCCTGGAAGAAGAGAGGCAGAAATTTGACCAGCTTTATTTGAAATTTCTCCAAGACCCCGATGGTCCAGGCAGTCAGAATTCCAGTTTTACTTCCTTTTATATAGATGAACTTAATCATACAGACACTTCAGTAGCTAACAAAGAGGTAGGGCTCATTTTACCTTTCTCTCTAAGTGTCTTCTTGTACAGCGTGTACCAACTTCTAACTTGATATTCAATCGGGCACCTCCAATAGCTAAGTGCAAAAGTGCTGACCTATGCCTTCCATTGATCGGTCGGTGGATTAAATCCAACTGAAAAAGGAATGAAAAATTAAGAATCTGTTGGTTGGGGGTTTTCTCCTAGTAAAGAGGGGACCTCGGTCAGAGTGATAGTCACCGAGTCCGACAAAGGTCTTTAATAGGGCCTCAAATTCGACCGATAAAGGCTCCCCACATGCATAATGACAACGCCGGTGACAGGAAATGTGTGGAATTGTCATGTTACTCCCGCTCCCTATCTTAGCGGTGTTGGTTCGAATCCCACGCCCATAAAAATTTAAAAGTTTCCGAGTGCATTTTTTACTTGATCGCCGTGGAAGGTCGGGGTTTCCTCCAGGCTCTATGCCCAGTTTCCTCCCCCAATGAATGCTGGCAACACCGCCATGTAAGTGAAATAATCTTGAGTGCGGCGTAAAACATCAAACCTGGGATGAATATGAAAGGGATATGAAACGCCTTTGTTTTGCAGTCAGTCTACTGGCAGTTGTTTGGCTCGCTATTGTTCTTGTCAGACACCCCGTGACGGCATTCCGATCCGCTCCGAGAATAGCCTAAAGCCGTGTTGTGTATTCCGATTCATTCCAAACCATACCGATGTCGTTGATATATAGGCTGCGCATGCCCGTTTAAAAAGCTAGCAACAGAAAACAATCGCCATTTTTGTTCGCCATCTGTTGCTAGCTTGCAACGACATTGGTAAGGTTCGGAATGAAGCGGAATCCACAACACGGCTTTCGGCTATTCACGGAGCGGATCGGAATGCCGTCACGGGGTGTCTGACACGAACAATAGCGAGCCAAACAGCTGCCAGTCGACTGACTGCAAAACAAAGGCGTTTCATATCCCTTTCATATTCATCCCAGATCAAACCAAGCAAAGAGCTCTGTTTCTTCTCCGCATGTCGGCATATAAGTGAAATAATCTTGGGGCGGTTACGTCCAGGGTGCAAGTTACTATAGATTTAACACTGATTTACGTCCGACGTAACTTACGCCAGCTTCATAAGAGAGGGCCTAGGCAATCAAAAATTGACTGGAGTAAAATCTTGTACAGTGCACAGTTTCATTATGACATTTTAATGTGACTTTTCTAAATGATGTTATAACATGTGTTTTGTCTAGGAAATTATTTCACCGACAAGTAAACTACACAAATTGTTGGCTGAATCTCGACAGATGGTAGAAAGACTGGAAATCTCCACCCTCTCTGAGAGACGGACCCAATCACAGGTAATAATCAACTTACTAAATGGAGGTTATCTAATGAGAGCCAGATGAATATCACTTGAGTCTATTAATGACTTTGGAAATTAATGAGCAAGAGTGATATTCATCGTAATAAGATATTCATGATATCAGAAGTAAATGAATGACGAAGTATGAAACGGTGACTTAGATAATGTAGACGGCATTGTTTCCTTTGCCCATTGTGTAAGGCCATATGTAACGTATCAGCCTATTCTGCGCAGTTTGGTTTAAAAAGGCTTGAATTTTGCGTTGATCGGAAAACTGGACTATGGGTAATCCATAAGCTTTAACGGTAGGCCTACGAAAAATTCGTCCACGCTGATTCATCGCTTTCCAAATAGCGAGCGTTTGCTTCAACAGTATGAAGTTCTTTAATCAGTAAGGCCTTGAAATTTTTCGTACGCTCTCGCTGCAAGCAACTCGTTCCACTTTGAAGAAATCTCCCATGATGCACTACTTATTAAACTTTGGACGGCTGGTTGCGTCATATTTAATGACTGGAATAAATTATTCCCCTTTGACAAGTGATATTCTGTCACTGGGTGCGCTGCAAGTCTGTAACTGCCTCTCTTATGGAGACAATGCTGTCTACGTTATCTAAGTCACCCTTTCATACTTCGTCATTCATTTACTTCTGATGATATCCATTGTAAAACACTGATCGATTTGGATAATCTTTTTCTAACACTATACAAAAAATAAAACGCTTATTTTAAAACGTAGCTCTTCTTAAAAAAATATTTGATGACGGGGCTTTTTTTCCAAGAATGCCTCACTATAACTAAACGATACGTTTTAGAACTTAATTTTTTAATATAGCAATTGACTAATATAGCGATTGACTTCCAAATCTGTGCCATATGGCTACAACAAATCTAAAAACGTTCAGGAAAATGGCTGTGTGATGCCATAGAGCTGGCAAGTTACTTCCAGGATTTGGTGATCTCCAGTGAAGGGTGAAGCTTAATGAATGTGGAAGTTATACTTCACATTGGTTAGATTGGATCTGGCGTGTTAAACTCGCCATCATAACTGTGGGATGTTGTCTTTATGTGACTCAAATAACGTTTTCTACAATTAACGTCACAAGAGTGTTTTGTTATCATGTTATGACGATAGTTAAAGGATTTATGAACAGCTTTTGGAAATATTCTCTAATTTGCGTTAGGTGTGTTGTAGAACATGTACTTTAAAAGTCTGACCAAAAAGAAAATTAAATTTCGGTCGCAGCACATACAAAATTCAAGCTACGTTTACCGATCTACAATGCTTACGAAAGTTAATTATCTCAGAGACTCATGACGTCAAACACGACCACCGTTGTGTACGTACCCTCACAGCGATGACGTAATAAACGATTTCTGTTGTCTCAGTACGTCTTCGTGGCAGTTTGTACACATCGAAGGTCGTGTATGACGTCATTTTTCTGAGCAGTTACGAAAAATACGGAAAATATGCATATTTCCTCCCCGTTCGTTTTTTGACTACCAGGGAACTAACGCGAAGGTTGTTTCGTTTCAACTGATAATTTTCAAATATATATTTAGTCAATAAACAAGCACAAACCAGCTTTAAATCTTGTTCATATCTCCTTTAAGCAGTAATTGTGTCAGGGCTAGTGACGTTCTCTTTCGCTTTCTCTGTAACATCAGATCAGTAGTGTCCTCTCATAATCATGGGGGCGCTCGTACGTCAAATGTCATACGACAGCCATTCCACATATTTAGTTTAATGGTGATGCGATATAGATTGTTTCCATTTTATCCATTAATGCTTAATTTTGTTCCGTTTAATGCCATGTTAGAACGCAAAACGTTCAGCCACATGTACAAGGACAGTCAGCACCACTGACTGGAAAGTTTGTAGACCCTGACAATACTTGCACTGCTTATTAGTTTACTACATCAGACATCTATCTTTTGTAGATGAAGAAGAGCACTTGATTGAAGGATGGAAGTCTTATTTATTCACATATTTAATCATTTGAATACACAGTTGACTGAACTTGATGAGAGAGGAATGGTGATAAAGTGCTCAACAAGTCCCCACTATATTTGAATCAAGATTTCAGTTCCATTGAAAGCACTGTGTTAAAGTGATGTTTCCAAAGCCAGATCAATCTGTCGCCCTATGTGAAAGAGACACCTTGTACTTGCCGAAGGCTGAGGGCATCACTCCCATTGACATATCTCAGCAGAACAAAAAAGAAAAACTCTTGCAGGAACGGCAGTGCTAGTGACAGGGAAATTTGTCTAATTCTCACAATACTTGCTCTCCATATTTTGGCTCCAAAGTTTCCAATAGTGCCTTTCTCTTTATGGATAGTGGTCAAAACAAATATATTTTCAAACAGAAAGTTGAGCTTGGGTTAAATGATGCTATGAGAATGAAATTCCTTAATGGTGCAGCATCATTTCATTTACCCTCTGTTAAATTAACTTAACAAGCTCTTGAGCAAGTGAAGTCTGGTCGGTGCAAAAGAAATTTGAACGGAAGGATGATGACATTTTGTTGATCCGAAACATGTGCCAAAGAAATTGACCTAGAGGTTCTGTTAGACTTTTTACGGTACAATGAACAGGAGAAATTGTTCAAGCTAAAAACTTGTTATTCATTGTAGATTTCGTGAATTTCTCAACTAGTAATTCTCTGTTTTTACATGTTTTACACGTATATGATGTATTACATTTACATATATGATGTATTATATTCAACGGCTCACATTATTTATCTTTCATATATCCAGAGTTATGAAATAAAACAACATTTATTATTTATAATGGATAAAATTTATCCAACATTTTATTTTTTTTCAAATTTTAAAGAAAAGGCTACATATGCAAACATTGTGAGTATGTTTGTATTTCATATCAGTTATGAAAAAGACAACATATATTATTTATTTTTCATAAACTTTGTCCAATATTTTATCAAATTGTAAAAAAAGCTAAATATGCAAACATTGTAAGTATGATTGTATTTCATATCACTTGTAAAAAAAATGATTAAAAATACTATTTATTACGGATGAAATTTATCCAATATTTTAAAAATATCAAAATACTGCATTTGCAAACGTTGTAAGCATTCAGAGAGTATTTATTTTGTTATTGGATAGTTGAACAAAAATAAAATACAAATTGGATATTTCCCTCATTACTGCTTTTCTTTAACCAAAAAAAATCAATTACCGGGTACATAGATGAAATGTTTGATACCAGGGACTTGTCTTACAAAGCTGGCGCAAATTACATCGGACGTAAATCAGTGTTAAAGCTATAGGAACTCACGCCCTAGTCGCAACTGGACCATGTTGTAGGCCTATGCGCAAATTTACGCCAGCTTCGTAAGACAGGGACCAGGAGCCTGTTTCACAAAGCGGCGTAGATGTATTTTTTGCGTAACTTTCATACTAACGTATCTCTACGGTATGGGTTGCTAAGGCAGTTACTTAAAAACTTATGCTACGCCGCTTTGTGGAACACGTTCCTTGAGGTGATTTCTATTGTACTTTGTTTGATAACACAAAAGTAGCAGATGGGCCTCCTTGGTTCAGTCTGTAACAGTGATCACAAGCCTCCGGTCGATGGGTTGCGGGTTCACATCCCACTCACACCCCTTATCAATATATTTGGGACTTGTTTATAATTCTCATACTGAATGAACAATTGAGGTAGAGGATAAAAAAGAGGGTGTCAAATTTCCCTTTGTGTAAAATCTTTCATTGGTGAAGTTTTTACTTTTCATATCTACTCCCAAGCTCTGGGCGACAAAGTCATTTGGCATCTGTCACATTCATTGTGTGTTCTTTTCCATCTGTGTGTAACATCCGTTAAAAACACTGGGCCTGCCATATAAGCGAAATTATCTTAAGTGAAAAGTAAAAAATCAATCAAAAAACCAATCTGGGCACTGCCTTATAGATGTTTTTAGATCTCCAATGGTTTGTGTTAACACTCACAGCCTAAGAATTACATGTGTTGTTACAAGAGCTTCCGGAATCATAGCGCCACGTTAACAAGAAAATTGATGTTAAAATGCCCAATGCTTCTTTGAGTGGCATTTAGAAGTTGGTGGTATAACAATACAACGAGTTACTTATGGATAACAACTTCTTGATTTCACCAGAAATAAATCAAGAAGTTGTTATCCATAAGTAACTCGTTGTTTTGTTATGCCCAATGCTGTTGGGCCTTTGCCTTGTCACATTCCTTCATTCGGTAAATCCCTTGAGGTTGAGTTAAAAAGTTTTTAAAGTTTAAGAATTGGGACTTCGATGTATCAACTAGCAATGTCCAATGTGTCATTCCGGACTTGATAGCAACACGCTACGCATAGTATTTATCACCACTGAGCAGAAGCGAGAGTGGCCCCCCTTGTCACGATCTGCATATCCCCAGAAGTTTCCATTCAAAGACTTCGGATATCACTCAATAACGAATGCTAAAAACAAAACCAGCATCCGACCCTACCAGCAAAACTGAGTTGTATAGAAAGATATTAACATAAAGGAAATCCCAACATTTAAACCAGTAGTCCCGCTAGAGTGATCCTCGTACTGGCGAACACAGTTTTTAGGCACTTGTATGTCATCTGACTTGATTTTACACTCACTGAAGGCTACATTTCTAAAAGAAATACTTGATATATCCATTCCTCTATACTTAGAGGGTTGTTCACAGGTTCCTGTAACGACAACGTCTGAGTGCATCACTACAAACAATGTCTGACAATCACAAACTAATGGGTTCTCTTCTAATTCAACATAATCAAAGTCACACGGATCAACGACAAAGTCTAATGATTTCACTTCGTTGTCTTCCAAACTTAAGTGTATAGGCCGAGTTTTACCCATAAAGGCTTTAGGAGAAATTCCTTCAATCTTCATCCAGTGCAGGGTATATCGATAAGCACTCAAACCCTCCGTAAAATTATCATCGAGGATTTTGAATTTATTGCTCGAGGCATCGATCCATTGCAACATCTTAAGTGGCTGTAACTCGTACGTTGGTAGTCGAGTTAAGGAATTGTCTCTGATACTCAACATCTGAAGGGTGTCTTCAATGCCATCAAACATTTCCCGAGTAAAATTGTCGGTGTTGCCGTCCAAAATCAGTTCTGTAAGTGAGTCGAGACTTTGGAAAGCTTTTGGTGGAAAATAACGAATATTATTTGTGTTAAAATTTAACCTTTTCAGTTTTTTTAAAGGAGAAATAGCTTCTGTCGGCACTCTGACTAAATTACTATGATAGAAATCTAAGTCCTCTAAAGTATTGGCAATGTCAACAAAGGCCAGAGCGTGGACACTGTCCGGTTGTGCAAGTTCATTCCGCGACAAGACCAATTCCTGCAAACGCGTCATTCCCTTAAAAGCGTTTGCATGTACGGAAGTGATATCGTTCGAATCAAAATCTATCTTTTCAAGAACTGTTAATTTTTGAACAGCTTCAGGTATTCTTGTTAATTTGTTGTAGCTTAGCAAAAGCTCTTTAAGATTGTTTCCAATTTCATCGAAGACATCAAAGGGAATACTTGTAAAACCGCACTGTGACAAATCTAACGTTTCTAGATTACGTAGACCTTGAAAAGATTCCCTTGTTATCTTAGTGTTCCGGTTTAGCTGCAAACGAAGATTTTTTAAGGCAGTCAGTTTTCTTATTCCTGCAGGTACACTTGAAAGTTTGTTCCCAGCTAGGTCCAGTTCAGTGGTGACATGGGCTACGTCTACGAAGGCATTGTTCTCAATTGTGGTGATCATGTTATCAAGTAATGTAATCTTTTTAGGGCTCACCCCTCGGAACGCTCCATTGGGCAACACAGATAGCTTATTATTGTCCAAATTCAGTTTGTCAATTTTTCCAACTCCAAGAAAACTTGGCAGGGTGGTTAGAGAGAATTCTGAACAATCCACAGTAAACTCTGTTTCATAAGTCCAGGAGTCTGTTATGGCAGCACAAGTACAGTTTGTCGGGCAAGTGCTCTCGGAGTTGGCAGGAATTATTAAACACACTAACGCCAGGACGGCAAACCAAGATGCCACACCCATCTTCATATCAAGTCTGAAAAAGAAATCCCATATTTTTACCAAAATTATTAAGACAGGCTCATATACAGATAGGGGGCCTCCGTGGCTCTGTAGGTAGAGCGTTGGACGCTCAATCCGAACAGCCTTCCACCAGCCATATAAGTGAAATAATCTTGAGCTCGGTGTAAAACACCAAACAATCAATCATATACAGATAAAGTTGAAAGCTGAGTGTAATTTTGTGATTTTTTTACCGGAGTTCTCTAAATTTGGATATTGTTTCGTTCAAACAAAATTAGGAAACTGTCGCCCCCCAAGGAAGAACAACTTAAGAAGATTTCTAATCTAGTGACAAGAGGCTTGAGAACTTATGGAGATTAGATTGATTGATTGATTGATTGAGGCTTAATGTCGCAGTCAACAGCTAAGGTTATATGGCGACACAAGTGCCAACCGACCACCAGGTATGGTATCCCCCTCACAATCAGACCTATAATTTATTAGTATATCAACATATGTAATTGACCTATATTTTATTAGTATAGCGACATATATTATAGTCTGCCTATAATTTATTAGTATTACTGCCTATAAAGTTCAGTTGACCTATAATTTATTAGTAATTTAGTATAGTGATATATAGACGACCTATAATTTATAAGTATAGCAGCCTATATATTCTACCTATAATTTATAAGTATAGCATCCTAAATATTCTACCTATAATTTATTAGTATAGCAGCCTATATGTTCTACCTATAATTTATTAGTATAGCAGCCTATATATTCTACCTATAATTTATTAGTATAGCAGCCTATATATTCTACCTATACTTTATTAGTATAGCAGCCTATATATTCTACCTATAATTTATTAGTATAGCAGCCTATATAGTCTACCTATAATTTATAAGTATAGCAGCCTATATAGTTTACCTATAATTTATTAGTATAGCAGCCTATATAGTCTAGCTATAATTTATAAGTATAGAAGCCTATATATTCTACCTATAATTTATATGTATGCTGGCCTATATAGTGAACCTATACTATATAAGTATGGCGGCCTATATAGTCTACCTATAATTTATAAGTATGGCGGCCTATATAGTCTACCTATAATTTATAAGTATAGCAGCCTATATATTCTACCTATAATTTATCAGTATAGCAGCCTATATAGTATACCTATAATTTATAAGTATAGCCGCCTATATAGTCTACCTATAATTTATAAGTATGGCGGCCTATATAGTCTACCTATAATTTATAAGTAAAGCAGCCTATATAGTCTACCTATAATTTATAAGTATGGCGGCCTATATAGTCTACCTATAATGTATTAGTCTAGCGGCCTATATAGTCTACCTATAATTTATTAGTCTAGCGGCCTATATAGTCTACCTATAATGTATGAGTATAGCGGCCTATATAGTCTACCTATAATTTATTAGTATAGCGGCCTATTATAGTCTACCTTTAATTTATAAGTATAGCGGCCTATATAGTTTACCTATAATTTATAAGTATAGCAGCCTATATAGTCTACCTATAATTTATAAGTATAGCAGCCTATATATTCTACCTATAATTTATAAGTATAGTAGCCTATATACTAGTATTCTACCTATAATTTATAAGTATAGCAGCCTATATATTCTACCTACAATTTGTAAGTATAGCAGCCTATACATTCTGCCTATAATTAATAAGTATAGCAATCTATATATTCTACCTATAATTTATAAGTACATGTATAGCAGCCTATATATTCTACCTATAATTTATAAGTATAGCGGCCTATATAGTCTACCTATAATTTATAAGTATAGCCGCCTATATAGTCTACCTATAATTTATAAGTATGGCGGCCTATATAGTTTACCTAGAATTTATAAATATAGCAGTCTATATAGCCTACCTATAATTTATAAGTATAGCAGCCCATATAGTCCACCTATAATTTATTAGTTAAGTATAGCAGCCTATATGCTCTTCCTATAATTTATAAGTATAGCAACCTATATATTCCACCTATAATTTATTAGTATAGCAGTCTGTATAGTCTACCTAGAATTTATAAGTATTGTTCTCTAAATTCTACCTATAATTCATAAGTATAGCAGCCTATATATTCATCTACCTATAATTTATTACTATATCGATATATATACTCGACCTTAATTTATAAGTACATGTATAGCAGCCTATATATTCTACCTATAATTTGATAATATAGCGGCCTATATAGTCTACCTATATAAATTTTTAAATATAGCAGCCTATATAGTCAGCAAGGAAATCTTTGCTGGAATAATATTAGTTTACTGCAGGGGCTAGAGAAGTCACACATATATGCGTGGCAAGATAAGATTATCTTTGTAAATCATCATTGTTTTAAATGATTGCAGTGGGGGGAAATCCAACCCTAAAGCCGACCCAATGCACCCTGTGTCATAATTGTAATAAACAATCCTGTCACGAGCTGCCTTGGCAAAATTGAACGCTCCATGGGCCTCACAGCAAAATTGAACGCTCCATGGGCCTCACAGCAAAATTGAACGCTCCATGGGCCTCACAGCAAAATTGAACGCTCCATGGGCCTCACAGCAAAATTGAACGCTCCATGGGCCTCACAGCAAAATTTAACACTCCATGGGCCTCACAGAAAAATTGAACGCTCCATGGGCCTCAAAGCAAAATTGAACGCTAAATGGATTATGGGTCCCACAGAAAAATTGAACGCTATACATGGACCTCACAGCAAAATTGAACGCTAAATGGATTATGGGTCCCACAGAAAAATTGAACGCTATACATGGACCTCACAGCAAAATTGAACGCTAAATGGATTATGGGTCCCACAGAAAAATTGAACGCTATACATGGACCTCACAGCAAAATTGAACGCTAAATGGATTATGGGTCCCACAGAAAAATTGAACGCTATACATGGACCTCACAGCAAAATTGAACGCTAAATGGATTATGGGTCCCACAGAAAAATTGAACGCTATACATGGACCTCACAGCAAAATTGAACGCTAAATGGATTATGGGTCCCACAGAAAAATTGAACGCTATACATGGACCTCACAGCAAAATTGAACGCTAAATGGATTATGGGTCCCACAGAAAAATTGAACGCTATACATGGACCTCACAGCAAAATTGAACGCTAAATGGATTATGGGTCCCACAGAAAAATTGAACGCTATACATGGACCTCACAGCAAAATTGAACGCTATATGGATTATGGGCCCCACAGTAAAATTTAACGCTACATGCCGGAGCTACATGTAGGCTACCTGTGGCCCTCAAACAAAGTTAACTATATCACTCACGTTAATTATTGTAAGTTTGGCCTGGGCCCAGCATACATCTCTTACCTTCTTTCGATTTGCAGGCTACACTTTAATTGTAGAAAACAATATATTCTAATGAGCTAGAGCCTCACATTAACGCTACATGCCGGAGCTAGCTATACTTTACAAAATTATGTCATGGGTGTTCAGGCAGGATGCGTTATGATCCCCTACCAGTCTTACCTGGGCAAAACGCATCACTCGCCCGCAGAGCAAAATGAATCCTACACTATGGTATACTGCATACAGGGCGTCGGTTATGGGACACAAATGACTGGCCTCAATTATATATAAACCCCACACAAACTAAGACCTGCTTTCACTGTTGAAGTGGAACGATCGCCGGCATTATTTGCTGGATAGCCGAAGGCCTACTTATGTGTCTCACCCTGTTTTACTTACTTTGCCGGCCAGCCACACGGCTGAAATTCTCGTACAAAATGCATCCAAATCTTACACGTGTCTCTCGATCTGAAATTAATTATTTTCAGAAAACGTCACATCTGCACAAGAACGCGTTGACATTGCATTCCTCGTGAAATAGCTTCATAGCCCAGTTTAAGAAATAGAATTGTAGTACTTAGACCCACAGAGCTGACAAAGTTCGCTCTTGGAATTCGGAGCTCGGCGTGTTTTGGCTGCATATACCGACAGCTCATCTGTCTCTTACCCGGAGAACCGTTTGGTGAATGATGTTTGCTGTAACAGTATTCAACCAGCTGTTAACCTCGGCGTTAAGTTCTTTTCTCATGTCTCACATCTATCCGGCCTTTTTACAACTTCCCAACGATCTCTCAACTTGGAACCATTTAACAGACAACCCAATTCGTTGCTCAAGACCTAGTTAAAAAACGGTTTCTTAAGTAATAATTAACGTTTTTGATGTGCAGGGGGCAAAACCCAAAGCATACGGCTGCAAAAGATAACGGTTCATCGACCGGCTTATTACTCCACCGTTGCTGACGCATCGACTAGGCCTACTAGGGCCTAACATCTGGCCAGGTTTTCGCTTCCAATGTGGTATAGCCGGGTGCCACATCCCCCCACTGAGCTCTCATTAACGTTTGTATAAGTGTCGGACGATGATTGTATCTCTTACCAACACGAGATAATCTGACTTCCCTCGTACATCGCGTAACTGTATATCATGAAAAACAAATGTGTGAAGTTAACTGACTCCGTGTGTGTTCAATTGTGCCCAGATGTGTGGTAATGAGTGAAAATTACTTAATACTGGTACACGCGTACAAAGGCAGGCATGTCGTTAGACGTACTTACATATCCTCAGTCAACTGTGATAAACATCAAAACTTAATTATATATTTATGATCACTAAAACACACAAAATCTTCTTGTCTAAAATAACCATGGAGACAAGTTTCTAATTGCATTAAAAAGAGGTATATCATTTAGACCTTTATACCCCATAAATTGTTGTACCAAATCAAACCTATGATATTTCATTAGGTTGACGACTGACAGGAGCTTAGCCTTAGTCAGTAGAATTTTCTATCTTAACTATGGCAAGAACATCGGTGGACTGAGATTGAACCCCATAAATTCCTCCTATAAACTTAATTATAAGTAGATTCATTAAAATCATTGGCGCATGTAAACTGTTAAAAAAATAATTTCAAAAACTTTTGGCTTTTAATATCATACACAAATAAATGTTTCAAAAGATAATGCAATATATGTCACCTGGCCTTCATTCTTTGATGTAAACACTTTTCGCTGGGAGTGAGTGAGTGATTTGGGTTTTACGTCCTGCTTAACAGTATTTCAGTCATATGAAGACGTTAATTTTCGCGGTAAACTTCAAGGTTCATCTCACTGTATTATTAATCTAGCTTGAGAAAGAGATGGATATTTAATAACGTACATCTTTTCGGCGTCCAGTATGGTATACAAGACAAAATAATAAACGGAGGGGGGACAAAAGACCGGCAGATTTGATGTAAACATGTTGATAATAGAGTTACGTATTTACAGACAAATATCATACAAAAAATTATGAAAACTGTAATCCGGGATCTCACAAAGTTCACTGGTATAGCAGTATAGATCCGACGATGGAGAAATATAATCCACAGAATAACATCCTGGAATCGCACTGGTAAACTCTGCACGGATAGAAGACTTCACGGATCAAATACAGGACTGTCTCCCTGACAAAAGTCACCAGGGCCCTGTCTTACAAAGCTGGCGTAAGTTACGTCGGACGTAAATCAGTGTTAAAACTATAGGCGCTTACGCCCTAGTCGCAACTGGTCCATGTTGTAGGCCTATGCGCAACTTTACGCCAGCTTCGTAAGACAGGGCCCAGGCCGAATAGAATATCATTTCATATAAGATTAAACACAGAAATCTCATGCAAATTATATATCAACCCGTAGCATATTAAGTAACATCACTGAGCAGCTGTGAACTGACTAACTAAATGCAAATATAGTGCAATTTAAAGTGGCATGAGCTGCTAAAATTAAGATATTTTCATTGATTCAGATTGTTAAGAGAAACATGGGAATTTGCAGTCCATGTAATAACCAAATCAGCCACACAGAATCAAAAATTCTTCGACGAGTTTATGTTTATCGCTGTTTGTTTTCAAACTGAAAATATGCGGGTCATTTTGCATTGTAAGTACGGGGCGATGTGGCTGATCTTTTCCAAGCAGTTTGTCTCGCAGGGCCTTGCCTACGGAAACGTATCAGGGCCAGGTGAATTTTTTTTTATAATTCGGAGTTACTGTCTCCTAATTTGGAGATACTAACTCCGAATTAACTGCTAATTTGGACTAAGTCCGAATTAGCTAAACATTTTTTTTTCACCTGGCCCTAATACGCTTCCGTACTTGCCTCCCCCCGAGATCGCACCGAGAATAGTTTCTATTGTCCTCGACCATTCCCTGGTTATGTCTTACTTGCCATAAAGCCTTGTTTTCGCCATCGACTGAGCTTGACATCCTTAAAGCGACGTTGTTGTTGTATTCCAGAGTTTACTGGTTATCTATAAATGGTCATCGACACGGCCACAGCCGGGATATAAAAGTTTATTTTTGTGTGTTTGACATTTCTAAACTTATCGAGCAATTCCGAGGCATTTAATTTTGAAATTCCAATTCAACGGAAAACTATTTTTTTTAAATTGGCATCTCATGCCACTTTAAATAGACCACTAGAAAATACAGAACAATCATATCATTACGTATTGACATAAATTTGCATAGCTATAAAAACTTGACACCTTGAAGCTTCTTGAACAAACCTTGATTCTAGTGACAAACAACACGGCTGGAATTTAGGCCAACTTAACTAAATGGTTAACAGTCGTGCGCGGGGTGAGCCGGCGAAGTGAGGTAAACATGACACAGCTTCCAGAAGTATTACATATGAAACATACGACTTACGAAAACAACCAATTAAATAAGAAAAATTATAGAAAACTCCATCAACTATTACACTTAATAATGATAACTCAAAAGCATAAATTTCTGGCCTTAATTATTGATCTTCCTTGCTTCTGGGTCCGCTGGACCCTTACCTTTGTGAAAATGTTTCATCCTGGGCGTCTAAACACATATCGGGTACATATACGCGTTTCCAGCAGCTTCAGGATTCGCCTTACAGAATTTAGTAATGCGTCACTATACGTTAGGCCAGTAATGGTATGCACCGCCAAGTGAAACTCTGTGCACAGACTAAGGCACTAAAATGCACGGAGAGGTCCAAAGGCTGTTGCAGTGTTTAGTGAAAAATTGTCTGGGGATCTCCTATTCAAGACCAAGATCCTGTTGGGAACATCACAGACAAAACGTTGTATCAACTTGGTAAATAAGTTTCTGCAGGCCGGAAAATGAATAGACCTACAGCTCTTATGCTAAAATAGGCCTATCGTCCACCTAGCCAATATCGTGAGGTCACCATACAGAATCTCGTTGCCCAATATTCTTGTGCTGAACATGGTTGATTGTATATGTAAGAAATGTTTGAAACTCTCTTTAAACGTGGGTTCCATACTAACGAGAAAAAATTAAGGCAAGTGTAACTGTTACACTTGTTACATGTTACACTTGAAGAAGACACCGGTATAGGTGTCGAAAGCTCGTGTTGTTCACAAACAGCTAACTACGTGGAGATGTCCTAATTTTTTTCTCATTATGATTGATTGATGTTTAACATCGCACTCAAGATTATTTCACTTATATGGCAGCGTTACCAGGTTAAGTTAGGGGAGAAACCGGGCTCATGGCCCGGAGAAACCCTCCGACCTTCGGCGAGTACCTGGCAACTCTTCCACAGTACTGAACATAAAACCCCACTCTCCTCGTACCGAATCTCGTATGATTTTATACGCTACAAGTAAAAGCAGCCGGCTTGATTTTAGCCAATGAAAACTGGTATGAACGTTTTGAGTAGAAATGCGGAATTCTCCACTGTGATTGGCTCAAGGAGGTATATTGGCTGACCTCTTGAGTGACCAATGACATCTCTTCCTTAGAAGTAAAGCATTGGGCATATGTTGAACCAGAGGAGAATTACCCGCTGCTAATAGGAGTGTAATGATTTGAGCGTTCTTCGGTTTTCGCCATTTTACTGGTTTCCCCTCTATAAAGGTAAACCGGCAGTTTTGTCAGAATATATTTTGGGTTATTTATAACCTGTTAATAACAAACCGATAGACGACATGAAGCAAGGTATAGCCTATATACAAGTCACAAACTGGGTTCTAGCTCAGAAATACATTCGTAATGAATAAAGTTTTATTGAGATTCTTTAAAAACGGTTGAAGAACAACTGTAATATCATAAAAGGTTTACATTTCTACTAAAATCTTAAGCATATATAATATATTGTTTGAAGGAAAATGAGGTGTAAAGTACCTTAGAAAACTAAAAGATTGAAATATCGATCGCCAGATACCGTGAAAACAGAATACATGTATATGGGTATAAAATCGTCGGACATTCGTGGTGACTATTTACAATTCAGTTCACAAATATCGGCCATCAGCGGACATTAGAATTACCCTAAGCTCATATCATATACGATGTGGTATATGCCAATGAATAAAAAATATACCAATATAATGGTTAGATTTTCATCCCAGGCATTAGAGTAGACATACTGTGAGCAGACACCTGTTCTAAGCTTGTCCTTATAATTTCTTTGTTAATAAATACAATTAAAGGGTCGAAAGTTTCTCACTTTACAAAACACGTTGTCTCAGATGCCCAGAAATCCAATGCAATTCTCTCGGCCGTTGAAACATTTGAGACAGGGTAGACTCTCTCTCGGGGAATTTTTAAAGCTTCAGCGCCTTCCATCTTGAAAACCCTGTGTTGCTCACGAACGAAATCTGTTATATCTTCAATTTTTAAAATCCACTCCTCGGAAAATTTCTGAACGATCTGAATAAGGTAAATGAAAAACAGTTTAATTATATGAGATTAAACTAAATAAGCTGGCTGATATGAATGCATCAGTACGTAAAGCCCCAATTGCCGCCGTAGCCTGTTTGACATTTGTTAACAAAACCAATTTACAGGAGCTTACAACGATAAAAACCACTAAAATTAAACATAGCACACATAAAGCATGTTCAATTAGGTTTAGAATGTAATAAATACAGAAAACCGTCCACTGTTTTTAACGTAAACAGTATTCTGGATTTTCGCGGCAAGTGTGCCTTTAAACAATACCACAGTTACCGTTCGCTGTCAAAAAAAAGTTAATAAAAGGAAAAAGTTGTCTAGCTGTTGTGGGGCGATGGTGATGGAAAGAAACATAAAAATTCTGTTTTTATACAGAATTGTACTCATTGACGATGTCTAGCTGGGAGAAACAATCCTGCCAACATGCTTATATACTTCCCTTCGTTTCAGAACTATAAGTTAAGTAACTTCCAGTTACACTTGACGAAGCCGACACCTGTGCCGGTGTTGTTCAAAAACAAATGACGACGTGGTGATGTCTTAATTTGTTATCATTAGTATGGAACCCATGTTTAAAGAGAGTTTCAAAGATTTCTTGGAAGTTAAGTCTCACGAAGATTAACTTCTCTGTTCAGTTTGTCAGAGAATATGAGGTATACACTTATCTCCCCTTAGTCTTAATTCCTCACCTCCCCTTTTAGTCCCAATTGAATGGCTCTTCTCTCTTCTTTACTGAAGTCTGGGCGATGATCGGGATCCCATTGTAACCGGACACTTATATCTTGATTGGGGATGTCCTTTGATTTCTGTAACTTAAAGGTTTTATGAACAGCTTTGGTTAATATATCTTAATTTACGGTAAATTTGCATGTAAATATGTACTTTTCAAGTAAGCAAGAAAAGAAAATCAAATTTTGAGAGAAAACATGCAAAATTGAATGATTTCTCAGCCGCTTTACGGCGGTTACGGAAATTAATAAGCTCGATAAAACTCAAAAGCGACGTTATACATGACCTGTGCCAGGGCTTATACTCAGCGGAGGTCGTGTACGTATGACATCATATTTGCCGGGTTTTACGAGTGTTACAGGAAATAAGCATATTGCACCCACGTCTACATAAACGATAGGAGAGCGTACACTGGACTGATTTTATTCCATCTTTCCTTTTCATAACGTATATATTTGGCCAATAAACGCTTAGAAACAAGATATAAGACCTGTTCATAAATCCTTTAAAACGATGTTTAGATACAGATTGGGATCGTCTTCACAATCCATGTCAATTGCATTCGTCACCCTAATTCAATAATATTAAACCATAAACGTGTACCTCATTATTTATGTTTGGATATTTATTGGTCGACGATCAATAAATGTCAAAAATTATTTAATTACGGAGGAAGACCATTACTTGGGTGTAGAAACCAATGAACTATATGCGCATATAGTTCATTGGTAGAAACGCCCCCCCCCCCCCCTCCTCCATGAAAAACATATATTATAGTAACAAATATCATTTCATTGCGCTTTCCCTTCCCAGCCCAATTCCCACCTCAGCGCCTTGATTTTACACACTGCCAAGCTCCAGTTAGACTTACTTGAGCAGTAAAGGCTTCACTTAAAATCTGTTCAAATCCCGAGCGCTTCAAATGCATTGCGAGTATTCGGTTCTGTCCAGGTTTTGTCGCCCAGCCACTTCGGTACATCATCCACAGAAAGTTTGTCTTTATCCACGTCATTCTATCGAAGCTGTAGTCGGGGCCACCAAACCTGTCAAAATGTCAGATAATACAAAATCTTAAACGTAGTGACGAGTACCTGTATCGATTTACATGTATATTTCCCCTTCAACATTTTCTTATCGTTAGAGGATTTTCATTTTTATCCTTAATAAATTGTTCTCGCTACGAATACACATTCCGGGTGTCATAGCTTTATATATGCCTACTCCTAAGACTATAGCGAAACTATATATTTTCGCTCAGGTCCGCGCTGGAGTATTTTCGCTTTCGTTTTGAGAACACATTACAAGTAGTAAATGTGTGTGAACAGAGAGGTTATTAGTTCGGGGAGCATCATCGGAACTCAAGATTAAAACTTACACTCACGCTTAGTTTTATGAGCATGTGATTTTAACCCTGGGTTCCGGAGATGGTCGGGGAGTCGCCTTTTAATATCAAGCACTTCATATTCCGAAACTAAATAGTTTTCGCTCAGGTCGTATACACTATAAACTATCTAGTACCGGTATAATAAGCATGGACAAGTAGGCCTATATAGAACCTAACCGAAACTATTTGTTTTTGTTTTTGGGGTTGTTGTTTTTTTAAATTTATTTTTAGCGGCTCCATACCCCTTCTCCCCACATCGCTCTTCTAGCTATAGTATTATAATATAATGTATTTTTAAAAAATACGAAATACAAAAGGGCTTACCTTTGATGTTCCACTGCGTAATCCGCTATAGAAGATTTGAAGGCTTGATACACAACGATGCTGGTATCGTCAAAATGAGCCAGAATATGTCGACCGGTTTTAGGCCATTTTGCCTGTTGCGAGAGATAGTTTTCGATTTCACTTTCGTCTTGAACCGATTTCGGCTGTGGATCAAATTGAGCCATATCGCAATCTGTTCGAGAAATAAAAAATAAGAATCTAATATGGAATGCTTCGTTCCGAATACAACACACTGAGTTATTCTTATACTTATAGCCGGGGTGCTCTCAGTCGATTGTATAGAACAAGCGACCGTCAGAATATATCAAATGTAACCTAAATTGCAGTTTATTGAGCAACAGCCCAGGCCTAGGCATGCACTGTTGTGTAGTCTAGGCTTACATTTCGATGGTGCAATACGCATATATACGTAGTAGGCTATTATTGTTATAGTTTTACCGCCAAGCAGCAGAAATTGCTATCCTTGTCGAAAGCGATAATCCTTTGAGAAGTACCACAATAGACAGCAGATGAAAGGACTTTTAAAATAAGAAAATTAAGCCATAAGTTGGGCTGTTTTAGTGTTTACATCACAATAAATTTACTATCTTGACCTTTGACATACCGCTATTTCACGCGCGTTTCAACGATAGTTTCTGCTGCGACCGAGAACATGGCGTACCGTAGCCATGTGGATGTCAGCGAACGCCGACTTAGGCCCATCTATGGTGAGATTTAAGAAATAAATTCTGAACAACGCATTTGCGATTGTCCTTTAACGATTATCTCTGAGAATCAAACACACAGCTAACTAATACACTGCCATGGTCTAAACTTCTGAGCCAACTGATTTGAAAGTCAGCTGTGCAACAACAACAACGCGATGTAATCCATGGTTTTATATTTTTTGATCTCCTATGTCTTGAACTTATATGACTAAGATTTTCATTCCATAATTGATCAGATTTTTAAAGAAAAATCAGCAGATACCGAGAGTTATCTTCAATAACTATTAACTTATTCCATTGAAAAGTCTCAAATGTCATCACATAATCAATAATCATTGATCATTTATTAACTCAAATAAACTGATCAACTCAGAATGAAACAAAGTTGTTATCCTTTTTTGACGTAACCTTGTGTAAAGTTAGTATATTTACCTTGATTCCGAGCGTCGGGTACAACACAATTCCATGGTTAGTTAGCAGAGTGATAGTCTCCTACTCCTAGTACGACACATGCCTTCCATCAATGAAGCAAGGGTTTGAATCTCACTTTATCCAAGAAACATTTCTGAGTAGGTTTTTCACTTGATCACCATATGAGGAAGAGTCACTAGGTACTTGTCAACGATTGGTGGTTTCTGGACATGGCAGACACAGGGGTCGAATTCAAATTTTTTGACTGGGTGCACCCCGTGCACCCAAAATATGACCCAAAATATGACCTTTTTTTAAAACGGGTGCACCAAGTTATATTAGGGTGCACAAGCTAAAAAGTTAAAAACGCTCAGTAAATGAAGGAGGAAGGCTTAAAACCGATCTGCATAAGACGTAACAATGCAGAATAGTTTATTTGCATTTGTAAATTAAAAACGAAAAAAAAAAAAAAAAACAGTGTGAATTACCGTCTATACATATAAGTCTAAGATTCTTGCATGGCCGTCCGTGAGATTTGTTGATAGTTGACTGGTTCTAATGACTAAGTATACCAAAATTGTCATCAAAATATTTGATACGAAAATAAATCTTACCAAACCGTATGGATAAAGGGTGTTTTATTTGTTTTTTTACTAAATTGAGTCCTCCGTGAGGGGTCGTTTGGTTCAAGCGTTCCGCTCGTGTCTGTTGCAGTAACGCTAACGGAGGAAATCGGTAAAATGAAGAATCGTTGAAGGCGTTTTTTTCTGTCCGTTGTCTGAGTTAAATTGATTGTAACAAGTGACATGCATTCAAACTTCGTCGCCTTCCCACACCGACCCCCTAATGATAAACGAAGCGACTCGAGAGAAGAGAAAAAACAACAACCACGTGCTTGCATGCTCGCCTCAAGTTTTGTCTATCCTCAATTCGGGCCGATATTACCAGGAACTAATGGCCCGGTTTATTGCCTATTGGGACCCCGTGGATATCAATTGTACAACCTGTATATATAAGTGCTAAAGCGGTAGAAAGTTTCAGTGAAAGATCGACCACGCTCAATGTTGAATATTTGAAGTTTACGTCAATTTTGTTTTTCAACAAACCACTAATGAATAGATTTTTATGTCCACACTCTGGTTATATCCTCTGTTACGGCAATTATCAGCGAGAAACATCGATGAATCGCTGCTCGCAGCATTACGGCGTACAGACGTAAGCTACCGTACTTTGGTCGTTACGATCTATCGATATACCCTAAGTTATAGTTATAGCTTGAAAAGTCGGTAAATGAATTTCCTCGCTGTTTCTCGCAAGTTGAAAGTAAATTAAGTTAAGTCCCACAAACCAACTTTTCAATAAAAGCTACATTTACCAATTATTGTCTAGCGGATTAATACGTATCCAGTGTATCCACCCAGCCTTTCGGACCGCTCAAAGTTTGTGACTTCGACGACTTGTGCTTACGAATAGGGCCTACATCACAGTCCTTTCCGGCCGTAGTACAGTGTTTTTTACAGGATGCCCACTGGGTGCACGCAGTGCACCCATTTTTACTCTCTTTTATATTTTTGGGTGCACCAACAAAAAATTGGGTGCATTTGTGCACCCGTGCACCCGTCATTTCGAACCCTGAGACAATAAAATACTATAATATTGTAGAAAAAGCGGCTTTAATATCTTCAAAATGTGTCCCTTAAAATGGCATGAGCTGCCAAAATTCACACTTTTTCCATAATTTCTGATCGTCACGACAGTAAGAGGCTTTGAAGGCCATCGAAAAACTAAATGAATAGAGTTGGAATGAGGAAAATCCATGCAGTATATGGCCTGTACGAACCGGAACAGTGTTCGAAAAGTAAACAAAATTTAAATAACCGGGACGACCAATTATTTGTTCTAAGCCAAAGTTAGTTCAAAACAATACTTAATCGTACATTCTAGAGACTAGAAGCAATAAAAAGCTTCTGAATTATACATATTGAGAAAAATGGCCGATAATTTAAACATTCTGTTTTTACGTCAAAATATCAACATTTTGGCAGCTCATGCCATTTTAAGCGTTAATATAAATCATTGACGTCACAAAATGTTACTAAAGGGACCTTAAGCGTTGGGAAAGATTATTGACGTCAACACATGCTGTTAAACAAAGTTCCTAGAGTTGACAACTCTGTAGGTGAGAGAAGTACTGTAACATCGATGATATAGCCTGTATCTCCGCTTATTTAATAATATACTTTGGCCTTGATCACCCCGATTTGACAAAAAGTGAACTTCCAATAAATCATAATTGACATGCTTTACCAGAGAACTTCAAAGTCTGTAATGTGTAGTTTATTTGGACAATTTTGATCTGACAGCATACCAGACAAAGCCAAGAAGCTCAATTATTGTTGCAAACTGCATATCAATATTTGAATACCACAGGCAAGTTTATGTTACTCTTCAAAAGTAAAAATGGAGCGGTCCTCAACAGCTGGAAAAGATCCCTTGCACTTTGCATCTCTTCCCGTCCTAGGGGGTCGTTTCACAAACAGGCGCATCACAAACGAAATGTAGTTGCCAATTGATACAATAGTGAAGAGATGTGACGTCATGGCAACTGCAATTGATCACACTGTGCGACGACTTCATGAACCCCAGTCATTTTGATGGTCAATGTACCACACTTACAAATAAACAACACACGCGAGGAACATGAACAGCTGGTTTAGGTTGACGTCCAAATGTATTACCAGAATGCAAAGGGGGAGGTGGGGGGGGGGGGGGGGGGACATCAGTGCAAGTAATCATTTATATAGCCAACATGTCATAAAATATGGCACGGAAAGTCTTTAATTTTCGTGAGTAAGATCTAGCCACCTTTAGCTGTAGGACTTTGAGGATGTTTGTTTTGTACTAGTATTTTGCACAACAAAGTGTATTATTTAGACACAGCTCTGGCAACACAGTTGTATAAAAATACCAATGAACTCAAGCTGTGAACAAATGTATGTTCTGTTTATATTTTTTATATTTCCTGGTTGTACATTTACAGTTGATTTATTTTCCCAGATTGTCTGGACAACGGGAACAACAAAAAGGCAATACAAGAAGCAGAGAAAGTCTTAAGAAAACAGAAAGATTTTCAGTGTGCTAAAGTAAGGTATTCAATGGCAATGATTGGTTGATTGGTTTTTTATGCTGCACTCACGATTATATTTGGAAAGAAAATATTGTTTGAAGGAAAATGTTAAATTCTCTTTTTGATTGGAATGTAATTCATAGTACTGCAAGTGTTTCTGAGAATGATTTCTGAGAAAAATCAATAATACCTTGTCTAAGCATGGGCACTTCAGGGTGCACCAAGGATACTATGACTGGTTATAATGACATTAAAAAACAGTAGGCTAATTCACAATAAACATATTAACCAATGGATACTCAGATCCGTCCTCCTAAATTGGTTGAATAAGATTTTGTAAAATATCACAAATTCTCATCAATTCCCAATATTGTTTGATGACAAGAATTTTACTGGCCCCGCAAAATTCAGCAAAACTGAGCCAAGGAAAGTTAACCCAAGATTCTCAATTGATTAGCCTTGGAGATTGATTGGTGTTTTATATGTCACAATTTACATTTTGATCTCTTATATGCTGATAAAATAGACCCTTAATTGCATAGTATTTTGAGCACATTATTAAGGGACATTGACTTTATAAGCAAAAAGGCAATAGCTTCGTTAGCCTCCATATAATCTGAGCTCTGAAAATTGTGTTGAAAATGAGAATTCTTATTTTGGCTATATATTGTTTATATAGTAAACTTGATATGAAATAACAATTGGCATGAAACTTAAATACATAAATCAAAAAGGGAGAAATGCATTATGGGGTATTAAAGCGAGTCTGTAATTGAAGTGACATGGCTGCACTATATTTTAATGTGCAGAATACTTCCCGTCAGCCATGCCCACCCCCTCCTGACACCCCAGGGGCCTCCGTGGCTCAATAGGTAGAGCGTTGGACGCTCAATCCGAACAGCCTTTCACCAATTGGAAAATTTTCTGACTGGGTTTTCACTCGAACGACCTATGTGGGATGGTTGCCAGTTACCAACGGAATGTCGTGGGTTTCCTCTTAACACTGGCAATGCCGCCATATAAGTGAAATAATCTTGAGTGCGGCGTAAAACACTAAACAATCAATCAATCAATCCAGGCATAGAGCCCAGTTTCCTCCCATAATAAAACTGCCAACACCGCCATATAAGTGAAATAATCTTGAGTGCGGCGTAAAACACCAAACAATCAATCAATCAACCATACTAACGAGAAAGTAGTAGATAGTTGTTTGTGATCAACCATGCCCACCCCCTCCTGACACCCCAAATGACATTAAGCAATCAGTCTATTAGGTCTGCCGATTCAAGTAAATTGAAAGTTCCCTGAATACTGTCTATGTTTGTGTATCAGGTGTTGAAGGCGTTGGCATTATTACGTCTTGGTCGCCATGACGACAGTTCCGCACTCCTGCAAGAAGTTCACGGTCAACATCCTACGGAAGAGGCCACGCTCCATGCTATGGCAATATGCTACAGGGAAGTGCATAAATGTAAGAAACAGTTAAGAATCCATTTATCTTCCAACAGATCTTTAAATGATGTATAGATTTGTATGCTGTAACATCCTAGGCTACTGGAACATCTTGTTTTCAAGCCTTTATATTTTACACTCTATTGCTGTATGTGGAAAGTTTGGCAGGTACTGGCTGAAGGTTGGAGTTTCCTACTGACAAAGAGCCTGGTCTCTTTTCCCCCCACTAAACACAGCACAATGCCATATAATTGAAATAATCATTAGTGAGGTGTAAAACGTCAATCAATCAAGCATGTATCTTCACTTGGTTACTGGGTCGTGGGTTCGTATCCCACTTTGTAACGACCTTTGTGGGATGGTTGCCAGTTACCAACAGAAGGTCGTGGGTTTCCCACAATAAAACTGGCAACGCCGCCATATTAGTGAAATAATCTTGAGCACGGCATAAAACACCAAACAATCAATCAATCAGTTTAATTAGTTACCATATGATTATCACGACTCACTTTTCATTGATGACAAATAATGATTTTTGATGATTGATCATAATACGGTTTCTCTTTTCAGCTGACCTCATTGTTGACCTGTACGAAAACGCTTTTAAAGGTCGACCGGACAATGAAGAGATTCTGTCGGCTCTCTTCATGGCCTATGTACGCCAGGGCGATTATAAAAAACAGCAGCACACCGCCATGGCTCTTCACAAACTAAGACCAAAAAAGAATCCTTATTATTTCTGGGCAATTATGAGTATTGTAATGCAGGTACTGGTTTTGTTTTTTTTTTAATTCAAACTACAAGTAAGTTTTTTCCTGTGGGTCTGAAGTTTCTTAACTGTATGATCTTGTAAGTTGTGCTTTGTGATCACAGAGAAATTTCAACTACCAATTACCATTGTTTTGTAGTAATCCATTTACATTTTCGAAAGTTCTATTGGTTTTATATATTTCAAACTTTCATGGTTTTGTAGATAAGTGATTTTTTGTTTGAATTCTAGCTGATCAACCTGGGATCGCCAGGTCCCCGCGGACCGCCTGGGTCTGTTTGACTTATACGCAGAGTGATAGTCTCTTAGTCTGACACTAGCTTTACATTGATGTGCCGCAGGTTGGATGCTAACTAAGACGAAAAACAATTTAAAAAAAATTCTCTCTGAGTTCATCACTTGCCGAATTTTGAAGAGTTGCCAGGTACTCTGGGCAACGAGCCTGGTTTCCTCCCAAACTAAACCTTGCAACACGGCCAAAAAGTGAATAATCTTGAGTACTGCTTAAAATATAAAGCAATCAGTCAATTATCAATCAAAGCCCACTCATACCTAATAGGATGGACGAAATTCTGAGCGTCTTTTACACTTGGTCGCCCTATGTTGAAAGTACTCGCCAAAGAGCCCAGTTTCCTCCCCCCTTAATGCCGCCATACAAGGGAAATAATCCTATAATTCTGAGAATGTTGAATTTTATTTTTATGTATAATTAATTAATTTCTAAACTTGACCGTTATTTAAATTTTCAGGCTCATTTCTCCAAGGATAAAAAACTTTCGGAGAAGATGTTTTTACCTCTCGCTCAAAGGATGGCTCAAAAATATGTCAAAGAAGAGAAAATAGAAGCAGAAGCTGGTAAATAGAATTTACCTCCTCAATATTCATTAGGCTCTAACTCCATTTCATTGGATAATACACACCCAATGACAGGTCAACATATTGTATTATATCTCATCAATATTCATTAGGCTCTAACTCCATTTCATTGGATAATACACACCCAATGACAGGTCAACATATTCTATTATATCTGATCAATATTCATTAGGCCTCATCAATATTCATGAGGCTCTACCTCCATTTGATTGGATAATCTTCAGTGCTGTGTAAAACATCAATCAACCATTTGATTGGACAATACACACCCCTTGGCACGTCAACAGGAGACTTCCTTTATCTGTATGATTTCAGACTATTACCTTAAATATATACCCTGATGCAAGCAGGGATTCATAGAAGTCCAAAATTTACGAACCGAAATTTAAAAATTAAGTTTTTTAGATGGCGAAATTCAGTTTTTTTTTAATTTACCGACCATTTTAGGATTGAAATTGGGTTAAAATCAATGTTACAAACCAGTTCCAATTCAATATTAGTCTTTTCATGAAAGTATGAATTCCAAGAAAAAAATCAGGTTTGACAAAAAACTAATGATAATAATATATATGTAATGTCAAACCTAGATCAAAGTTATCCCTAATCTCTTCTTTATGTGCAACAATAAAAAAATACACATTGATTTAGTTACAATGAACTATTTGAGAACTATGGTTCAGGGGAGGTAACTATTATCGTAATTTCATGTTGTAAGAGTTGTCTCCCCTTTTATTTTCTATGCGACCAAAAACAACTGAATAAATATAACAAGTCGCGAATTATTACGATTATTGTGGGTAATACTCACCAAAATTTCTCAGTTCATCAAAATCAGCTTATTTTAGAAATGTTTAGGTAGTTAAAAAGACTTCCAAAGTGCAAAATAAGCCATGTTGTGGAGACACTGAAAACGAGTATGTTTCTCAGTATCTAAACAACAACAACAAGAGAATGACGGCCATGGTCGAAGATCGGTAAGTAAATTGGACGTGTATGAATCCCTGTGCAAGATGCATTAAATATGATGGGGTGGGTGGGTGAACTTTTGGTTGGTTGGTACTTTTCCTGCCATGTGATGCTGTGTGTGATGTTAAGCTCCAGACTACCACTAGAGTATATTGTTGTTTGTTTTGCAGAGGTTCAGATGTATTTAATCATACTTGAACTACTTGGTCAGACAGAGGAAGCCCTTAGTGTTGTACAGAGTCCTCTTGCAGGTAACCTCATTTCTTAGATGCACACATTATTTTAAGGTCAGGCTGAGGAGGCCCTTAGTGTTACCGTCTTGCAGGCAGCAACAAGGGGCCGGGATTATAAAAACGTGCTGTACTCAACTCAGACTCCGTGCTCAACTCTCCTTGAGCATACTCCCAGGAGTTTGGATCAGAGATTGAGATTATAAAACATCCTGAGAACGTGCTCAACTGAGTATATAAACAAGGCAATCTCAGCCAAGTTGAGCACGAATTATTGGAGCTCTCTAGGAATGGAGATAAAAATGAGTGTTTGTTTTGGTGTTGTTGCAATTTTGTCAAGTCATCGGCAGGTCGACCATTTGGAAATAAGTAAAACTAACGGCTTTTTACTTCCAAAATTAGTGTAAATAAACTTAGAAACTACAATTTTTCACTAAAAATCAATAGCAACACTTATTTAGAGGGCTATTTTACGTTGAGTCTAACTTGGAGCAAGGTCGATAGCTTACTTAGAATTTCGTACTCAGCTGAGCACAGAAACGAACTCAAAAGTTTTATAATCCCGACTTTTGAAGTGTGAGTTTGGAGTTGAGCACAGAAACGGCTTTTGAGCACAGAGTCGTGATCAAGCAAGTTTTATAATCCCGGGCCAAGGTCTTTGATAGCTATATATTTAGAATCAATTATTTACCAGTCGTGAATTTGTTGGGCCAGTTGATTTGTATGGTCATCTCAAAGAAATATTTGGGCCTAGATGTCTCAGTCATCAGAGCGATAGTCTCTCAGTTCGACACAAGCCTTCCTTTGATAGGTTCGAATCCCACTATATCCAAACAAAAGTTGAAAAATCTCTTTATGAGTTTGTTGCTTTATTGTGGAAGGGTTGTCAGTTAACTTCCGAAGGTTGAGGGTTTACTCCCGGCTGAGAGCGTCGGTTCCCTGATCCACTTAACCTGGCTACGCGGCCATAAAAGTTAAATAAACATGTGGGCTAATCACTCAATATGGTTGCCAGTGGAAGGTCAGAGTGGGATAAATAACACCAATTCTTCAAGGATCAGAAATTTTATTCCAAAGATAGAAAATGGCTAAATTATATGCAGCATGGATTTGACAGTGCAATAATGTCATCTTAATGAACTGTAATTTTTTGTGTTATTTTGACAGAGAAATTAGTGAGTGAACTGAATTATGTATCAAAGAAGTCAGCAGAATTACTGTGTAAATTAGAACGATGGCCGGAAGCTAACAAAGCCTGTCGGGAAAATCTACTACAAGAGTGAGTCTAATAATTATAATTTCTTGAATGGTTTAAATACGATCTAGATTAAAGGGGCATGAGCTGCCAAAATCCGGACTTTTCTTTAATAATCTTTGATAATGATGTAAGAACTACATCGAAACGTCGTCAACCAATAAACCAAGAAGCTGTTATCCATAAGTAATTCTTCACCTTATTGTAACCTTTCAACTTCTAAATGCCATTGAAAGATTTTTCTCGTGTATTCAAATTGCTAAGAGAAGTTGAGTTTTTGAGGTACCTTGTTAAAGTAAATTGATTGATTAATGTTTTACACCACACTCCCTTGTTCAAGTAAAGGATTGTCGTCAAAATAAACAATCTGGGTAAAGTCAGTAACTTGGGTCTGTCGTATATATGAGATAATATCAGACAAAATTCAAATATCTGGTATGCATGAGTACATTTTAGGTGTTTGGCTGCTTATAAAAACTACCTTTAATAGCCTACTAAGCGGAGTTTTTCATTGGCAGAAAACTTTTTCAACAAAATTTTCCCCATATTTTGCACCTCATGTCACTCTGAGCACTTGATTAAACCGATTGTCAGAAATGATTAATGTCTCAATAGGATTATCGTTGTTATTGGGTAGGGCTTATTAACTTGATCTTTCTATGTGGAAGGGTGGCCAGGTACAATCACCCTCAAACTCTCACCCCATCAAACATTGCAACAACATCTTTTTTAAATCTCGAGTGTAGCATTAAACATTAATCAATCATTCTAACAAAACTGTTAGTGTCATTGCCTAATTCCTGATGGTCTCCATATGACCCTAGCTGCGGAGTGTGATACATTCAGACCAAATCAATCAAAAAATCATTAACGAACAAAACTAACAAAACAGTGGGGAGGACTCTTATCACTCCACAACAATTGCCTAATTAAACCCCGTTCTCCTCTATCCGACCAATAATTTTGTGATATCCGGTGACAGATGACGTTTTTTGTTCGAAATTTTTGACGTTTTTTTATTCTACCCCTTCAGAACTGAGTGTCACTTTCAAACGATAAAAGCTCTCCACATGCGTAATGACAGCGCTGGTGACAGGAAATTTGTGGAATTGTCACGTTACTCCCGCTCCTTATGTCTCCTCATAAACATAATTACATACAGCATGCGAAAACCCCCTCATGTTGATTGGCTGTATTTCTTACAGTTGTGACGATTGGCCGAACTGGTTGGGATATCTTACCTCCGTGTTTCATCTGTCAGAATCTCAGTGGACACCCCCTCCAGACAGGTCAGTTCTCTACTTCTCTTATTTCACGAATGATCATCAATCAATAATTGAAGGGGGCTTGATCATCAATCAATAATTGAAGGGGGCTTCTTGCATAAAACTTTTTGCTTATCCGAATGCTTTGCAAATCTGGGCCCAGTTTCACAAAGCGATCTAAGCTTACGGTAATCTTAATTACCAATGGCAACGTATACCTTTAGCATTGGTTGCCATGGTAGTTAAGATCACACTTAGCTAAGATCGCTTTGTGAAACTAGGCCCTGATATATGTACAGTAATTTGGTATATCAAATCTTTGTGTGACTGCAGTATAAAGCGCTTAAACAATAAACCAATGTTATATTTAGTAGCCAGGAAATAATCTAGGGTTAAAGTTTGGACACCCATAGAACGGCTTGACAATATCATCCCTGAGTTCATAAAGGCTGTGAGGAGAGAAATCCTACTTATCAGAGCAGTTTTTACTTGTATTCAATATTTAAAGCAACAATCAGAGCAATTTTTTTCTCCTACCCTGCAGAGGCTCAAAATCAGCCTAGTAGATTAGACCCAGGTACCTATTCTAAGCATATGGAGCCTGTTTCACAAAACGACGTTGATATATTTTTGGCGTTACTTTCATAGCAACGTATCTCTACAGTATGGGTTGCTATGGCAGTTTTGTAACTTGCGCTACGCTGCTTTGTGAAACAGGCTCCAGGTCTTTGTAGGCAACTCTGTCAGCTTTTTGTCGCAAGACAGAGGTTACTTCCTGGGTTACTACTATGGTGATATAATAATCTGAGTGCGGCACCAGGAAATGGTCCGTTTTGATTGGTTATAATTAAGGTATATTGGTCTCTATTAACAGGGAAGATTGGGTTGATTGTATTGATTTCACTGTGGAGAAAGCTGTCAAATTTATACATCAGGATGTGAAGAAAACTGTACCAGACAGCCGACTCAGACGGGGGCCTTATTTAGCAGAATTGGAACTTTTTAAACGCCTTAGACAAAGCAAAAACACAGATTTAACAACTATTGGTGAGTCCCATTTTTTTTCAGTTGGCAGAGTAACAGTCCCTCATTCGAACAAAGGCCTTACATTGATGTGCCATAGGTTTGACTCCCACTCAGACCAAATAAAGTTGAAAAACTTCTGAGTGGATTTTTCACTTGATTGCCTTATGTGGAAAAGTTGGCAGGTACTCGCAGAAGGTTGGTGGTTTCCTCTGGACAAAGGGTCCTGTTTCCTACCCCAATAAACTTGGCAATGTCGTTAAGTGAGGCGATAAACATCAATCAATAATAAACTGTTCGTTTTTTACCCCTCGGGCAAATTTTGACCAAAGGTTATTGTCGTTGCCTCCGTCGTCTCCAAGTACAAGAAGTCTATTTAAAATCAACGCGCTCAGATGTTTTTTTCAAGAGTTATGCCCCTTACATTACCACTGCGGTAAAAAACCTTGTAAACACATTATCTAAAAAAGTCTTTAACTTACAACTTTGAAACTTCACACATTTGTTTAATACAGCAAGTACAAGAAGCCTATTGAAAATCAACACGCTCGGATGTTTTTTTCAAGAGTTATGCCCCTTATATTACCTCTGCGGTAAAAAGCCTTGTAAACACATTATCTAAAAAAGTCTTCGACTTACAACTTTGAAACTTCACACATTTGTTTATTACAGCAAGTACAAGAAGCCTATTGAAAATCATGGCGCTCGGATATTTTTTTCAAGAGTTATGCCCCTTACATTACCGCTGCTGTAAAAAGCCTTGTAAACACATTATCTAAAGAAGTCTTTAACTTACAACTTTGAAACTTCACACATTTGTTTAATACAGCAAGTACAAGAAGCCTATTGAAAATCAACGCGCTCAGATGGTTTTTTCAAGAGTTATGCCCCTTACATTACCGCTGCTGTAAAAATCCTTGTAAACATATTATCTAAAAAAGTCTTTTAATCACATTTTTAAAACTTTCAAGTACAAGAAGCCTATTTAAAATCGACGCGCTTGGACCTGTTTTTCAAGAGTTATGCCCCTTACATGACTCAGCCAAAAACCTCCTTGTTAATGTGATGCATGTATGTGGAGTAGTTTTTCACTCGCAACAAATTGTCTGAAAAATAAATATATATGGGGTTTCTTTGGCCCAGACCCGAGGGGTCCTGATGGCGATAGCCACTTATTATTATTTGAAATGGCCATAGGGAGAATTAAGGGATATGATTTTGAAAATGGCTATGGCAGTATTTCACACAATTGTAATCGCATTTCTAATCTTTGATAGAAAATCTTCATTCCATTTAGGCAGCGTCACCTAGATCTTACTTTCCCACAGGTCATATCACTTGCAAACTGCATGAGGGCAAAACCAAAAAGATGTATTTCTCAAGTTTCTATGTTATTTACTGTACAACCAGCTCAAATATTTGATTTGATTTTCTGTATTTGTTTTCTCTTAGGTTCCGTTCTGGATCTCTTTCAAAAGTTTTTTGAATTGTTTGGGGATAAAAACAGTTGTTGTTCTGACTTACAACCCTATGTAGAATTGTTGACCCAGTCAGAAAGGACACAGGTAATATTTTTGTGAACTTTTTAAAAAAAATAAATCTGGCTTTATAGCAGCCAGAAAAATGTGTGTATTAAAAGACTTTGTCACCAATGTTTTCCAAGAAAAGTGACATCTTGCTAAGTACAAACTGGTAAAGTTTACCCAGAAAGCTTTACATAAATGGATGTGACATCATCAGACTCTGCAGTGATTTGGGGGATTTGCCCATTTACAATCATTTGTCTTTGGCTTAAAGGGACTAATACTTTTGCTTAATAAATAAATATGATGTGATTGACTTTTAGCGAAAAATATACAATTAACGAGTAATTTTGTACGAATTCTGTGGTACATTGTTTACTGCCTGACAGACGCTTTTGGGTTAGTGAGAGAAGTAAAATAAAGAAGTAAAATAAACATGTATAATTATAGGCAATTTTGCTTCTTTGTGCATCAAAACAAAGTAAGTGACTAATGATAATGTAAATTGACAGTTTTTGGAGAATATATGGCAGACGTTGGGACTTGATTCTAACACTGACGGAGAAATGATCTATGCATCAACTGTGAGTATTATGTTAATAAACCAAGGCTTTCTTTACTCAATGGGGGCCTCCGTGGCTCAGTAGGTAGAGCGTTGGACGCTCAATCGAACAACCTTCCACCAATCGCGGGTTCGAATCCCATTCAGTCCAAAAAATTGGAAAATTTTCTGACTGGCTTTTCACTTGAACGACCTATGTGGGATGGTTGCCAGTTACCAACGGAAGGTCGTGGGTTTCCTCCGGGCATAGAGCCCGGTTCCCTCCCACAATAAAACTAGCAACGCCGCCATATAAGTGAAATAATCTTGAGCGCGGCGCAAAACACCCAACAATCAATCAATCTTTATTCAATAGAACCACTTGAAATCAGTTTTCCCCACTTTTCTTACTTGAAAATTGAAGTTCCACGTCTCATGACATAGATGGCAAACCAGAACTTGAATTCCACCTCATGAAAAAACAAAATATGTTGATTTTCAAACTTTTGTTGCCACATACCATTGACAATGATGTTTCCTGTACTCTCTGTTTTTAGGTGAAGCAGATGTATCGTCATATAACGTACCTTCAATTAAAGAGGGTCACGGGTGGGGGTCTCGCCATGAGTTCACAGGAGAAACTACATTTGGCTAAAGAGTTGGCAGATAGATATGCTAAAGGATTAGATTTTGGTAATTTTACATGTTTTTTTACATGTTTTAAAACTGGTTTTCTGTTTTAAGAGTTGTATTTCACAAATTAAAACTTCAAACAGTTGTTTGATATGGCATGTAAAAGAAGCCTATTTTTTATATAAGGTATGCCACCTGCATTACTGGAGCCTGTTTCACAAAGCGGCGTAGAGTAAGTGTCCACGTAACTGCCATAGCAACCCATACTGTAAGGATAAGTTACTATGAAAGTTACGCAAAAAATACATCTACGCCGCTTTGTGAAACAGGCTCCTGCTGCCATAAAAAGCGTTATAAATGCATTATCTCAAAATGGTCTTCATCTCACAGCTTTGAAACTTCATACAGGTGTGTGATTCAGCAACTGCCCCAAGCATATTGAAAGTCTAAAAAGACATATGTACCAAGTTGCTGTAGAACAAACCCCAGTGGTACTGATGCTGCAATACATCCCACTTTAAAGTGGCATGAGCTGCCAAAATTCACACTTTTTTTCATAATTTCTGATCGTCACCACAGTAAGAGGCTTTGAAGGCCTTGGAAAACTAAATGATTGGCGTTGAAATGAGGACAACCCATACAGTATGTGGCCTGTACGAACTGAAAACGTGGTCGAAAGTAAACAAAAATTTAGATAGCCGAGACGACCATTCATTCATTCTATGCCAAAAGTTAGTTCAAAACAATACTTTATCGTGCATTTTTGAGACTAGAAGCACTAAAAAGCTTCTGAATTATACGTCTTGAGAAAAATAGGCAATAATTTCAACATTCTGTTAACGTCAAAATATCAACATTTTGGCAGCTCATGTCCCTTTAAACTAGTCATTGTAATTCTTTATAAGATACTCCCTCCTCTAGATATCTTGTAACTACTTGTTCTTTTGTCATACAGGTAAAGATCTGTTACCTACGGACATGCAGTATGCGGACAATTATATCATTTTATGTGTACATTTTATGATTGATGTTTGGAATGATACAGGTAGGTGTATACAGGTAGGCTCTCTGTACTGAGAAAACCACCTTCCTTTTATAGGGAGGGGCCTCGGTAGTCCAGTGGGTTAGGGTGATCGTTCCTCAGTCCCACACAGACCTTCCATCGATGCAGCGCAGGTTCAAATCACACTCAGACCAAATAAAAATTGAAAAATTTCTTACTGGATTTTTCACTCGGTCGCCGTATGTGGAAGATTTGCCAGGTACTCGCCAAAGGTCGGGGGTTTCCTCCAGGGGATGAGCCCGCTTTCCTGCCCCACTAAACCTGGCAATGCCGCCATTTAAGTGAAATAATCTTGAGTGCGGCGTAAAAAATCAATCAATCCTTTTATAGGTACCTGCCAACCACCACTTTACTTATTGCACTGCTGCCATGATTTGGGTGAACTTCCCTTGATTTAGGTATAGAATAATTTTTAAATCCACATTCAGGTTTTTTAAGTGGTTTGATATGTTATCAAAAATGTACACAAGTCTTATCAACAATAGTATTTTCAATAATATTGTAATTCTTTTAGCTGGCTGTAACTCCCTGAGCAAAATATATGTCTATTTACCTTTATTTCAGGTGATGAGAAGTTAGTATGGCAAATGATTATTCACCTTGAAAAATCTGTTCTTAGTAGTCCCTCCAATTTCCAGTTGAAACTTTTATTGGTACAACTCTACTGTCGTATGGGTAAGTCCTCTCTACAATTCAGGAAACATGTCATAAAACCGCAGAAAGAGTATGATCCATTGGAGACCACCAACAATACAGCACCCCATGAAATGATTAATTGATTGATTGATGATTTAAGCATATTAGTTCACACATCATGGCAATATTAGGTTTAGTGGGAGGGAACCGAGCTCCTCACTCGGAGGAACGTATGTGGGATGGTTGCCAGTTACCAACGGAAGGTCGTGGGTTACCTCCGGGCATAAAGCCCGGTTTCCTCCCACAATAAAACTGGCAACGCCGCCATATAAGTGAAATAATCTTGAGTGCGGCGTAAAACACCAAACAATCAATCACTTGAAGTAAGTCCCGACCATAGACGGTTACCTGGTAACCTTTCCTAATAGGGCAACATATATCCCTCAGTCAAAATAATGTTCTCCAAAGGGGGTCGACTGACTGATCGTATGGCTTATGGTTTAATTTACTTCATATGTATATTTTAATTGAGGTTTTACTGTACAGGTGTTTTTGGACCGTGCCCCGCCTTATACGATGCCATGGAAATCAAACACATCATGAATGACACCTTGGCGTAAGTTTCTTTCTATCAAGCTTAGCCTGTAAATCTGTGTTAAAAAAATAAGAAGTGCAAGCCTTGTTGGAATTCAAAAAATTGTCAACAGCAGCGCTGCATTGCGCATGGGGCTGAGCATTTTTCGTTCTAACATAACTACAAATATTCTTAATAGCTTCATCTGTCACAGGATATCACGGAATCTCTTACAAGACGTGCGCTCCCTATAGGAACTACACCCTGGTCACAACATGTTGAAGGCCGATGCACATTTTTTCACCAGCTTTGTAACACAGGACTTGGGTCTAAAATATTTATTAAGACTAGTTCCCAGCAAAACATTTTGTGGTAAAATAGGGACTAGTCACTGTTGCACTTTTGCTAACAATTACAAGTCGTTAAACCTGCTAATGAACATTACATTTTCTATTTATTGTTTTTATTTATGATCACTATAACACACAGGCACAGGGAAAATCTTCTTGTCTAAAATAAGCATGGAGACAAGTTTCTAATTGTGTTAAAAAGAGGTACATCATTTTGACCTTTATACCCCATAAATTGTTGTAACAAACCAAACCTATGATATTTATTGTGTGATGTAATGCTGTAATGTTTTCCCATTGCAGCCACATATTGTTTAACCATGTTAGCCGACTAGGTCATATGGTATCTGCCAGTGCAATGTATGGAACTATGCTCAGATTTTTCACAGTTAATCATAAAGAGGTAAGCCTTTTGTCCGGGAGTTTTGTTATAAAGATTCTCAGTTTGAGTTGGCTATGTTGGATGGTTGCCATAAACCAGGATAAAGGAGAGGGAGGGGGGGGGGGGTGTCGAATTCCACTCAGTCCAAGAAGAATTGTATAATTATGAGTGGGTTTTTCACGCGCTTGCCGTATGTGGGAGGGCTAACAGGTACTCATCAAAGACCTGGTTTCATCCCCCACTAAACCTGACATGCCATTCAAGTGAAATGATTTTGATGTAAAATCTCAGACAATAAATGCCAAGTTTTTTCTGTGAGCTGTAAACTGACTAAATATGTGTTTGAAAAAATAAAATGTAGAAATAAAACGAGCTAGGGTTTCAAAGGAAAGACAATTGCAAATATGCATATCTTTCATCTTAAATAGGCAAAAACTTTTTAATTGACATCAGAAAACTACAAAAAATTCAAGGCATTCTTTTTTCCCTACGATCTCTTTGCATCAGAAATCTTCTTTTTTTTTTTTGGCAAAGTTCGTTTAATAAATGTGCTTGATGACAAAATAGGAGGTATTGTCTTAAACTTGTCATTTTTCGTTTAATGTTATATTTTGTTTTTCAGACAGCTGAATATTTAATTTCCTCCTACAAGTACGGTTCATTTACTAAGGTACGGTTTATATAAACTCTCAACTGATGTTACTGATTGGGCGAGATGATATGAACAAGTTTTATTTCAAAATACGTGTTATGGTAGCCAGGTTATATCATAAAGTAGGAAGTTTACTCAGAACATTAACCTAAGTTTTCTTCCTCCATTGCGAAATTTTCGGCATATCACCTTTAGCTGTTGATTGCGTTATTGTGGCCCAATCAATCAATCTGCAGGGAAACAAATGAGAAAATCTAGAGCATTTTGCATAACAACAAACTGTTCATGCTTAATTTAAGTTTTAAAAAAATGTTCAAGAATTTTCTTAAAACCGTCCTCGAACATTCCTTCCATTCTGATGGGAAATCCCGGGAGACTTCACCACAAATATTCAGGGCTGGGAGATCCGGGTTCAAGCCTGGGTCGAGTCAGACCAAAGACTTTAACAGTGGGAGCTGCTGCTGCTTAGCTTGGCGCTCTGCAATAGGAGTTAGAGCAGCGACTGGTTGGCCCGGTGTCCGTATAATGTGACTGGGTGAGAGGGCTTGCTGGGTGTCTTCGTTGAGGCAGCACCAAATAAAAGAGCAGTGGAAATCACCTATACCTTGTCTTTATTGCACTTGATAAAGACACTGGCAAATGTGTCGAAAGCTTGTATTGTTCACCAAAACGCATTTTGTGGTGATACCTTAATTATTTCTGATTAGTATACACATTTTAGAAAAACATTGTTACACTTTATTCTCTTTATTTTGAGATTACACTTTCTTGAAAATATGGTAGAAATTCTTCTACCGATTTTTGGGTGACGCCCGAAACTGGAATCGAACCCGGGTCCCAGAGTATGGCACCTATCGCTAGCACTAAATGCCGGCTGCCTTATCCATTTAGCCAACCGGCCACTGTCATATCCACTTTCTAAAAGACACTCATTAACTAAACTCATTGTTACATTTGACGAAGACACCGGTATAGATGTCAAAAGCTCGTGTTGTTAAAAAACAACTAACTACGTGATGATGTCTTAATTTTTTATCATTAGTTTACACATGTTTTTATATCCTCTTTTTCTTCCAAATATTTACTTTGTGTTGACGCTTAAATGATCTCCTAATAGAAACTTTTAATTTTTTTTATGCATTTTAGATTTACGAGTTTGTGAAATTTCGAGAAAAGTTACAGAATTCATTGCAGTTTGCCATGGCAACAGCTGAACGCTTAATCCTGGATCTAATATTGGAAACCGACAAGTAAGATAGCCGCTCTAATCTCAGAGTCAAGCGGGCCCTTTCCGCACATTTATCATGCGACCAGCCTTCATTAACGTTTCAGCATATTATATGTTACATTTAAGATTAGTAAAATTATTTTAGATTACTAATTTAGTCAAATTATTTAAATTTTTTTTTTTTTTTTTCAAAATGTCTTTGAAAATACGAAAGCTACTAAAATAAAGGGTTTATTATTTCCATTAAAAAGAAACAGTTATTTCTGACTAAATATTGATTGCAAAACGATTACATTGAGTATTGTATGGTCAAGGTTTGCCGAGAATTTCATACCCAGCTGAGCACAGAAACGAACTCAAAAGTTTTTTGATCTCAACTTGAGTAGTTTGTATTAGAGTAATGCCTCTTGAGCTTGAGCAAGTTTTGTCATCCCAGCTCCAGGATATTCAACTCTAAACAACCGATGAAATTATCTCTTTTCTGTTTCAGTCATAATAGCTCTGAACAGATCATGGCCTACATGGAGATTGACCCCGAACAAGGTGGGTTATATGTCATTGGTGTATTAGGAAAGGTCAACGGAAATTGAACAGTGGGTTAGAGTGATTGTCTCTCAGTCCCACACAGACCTTCCATCAATGCGATGCGGGTTCAAATCACACTCAGACCAAATCAAAGTTTGGTCGCCGTATGTGCAAGAGTTGCCAGGAACGTGCTGAAGGTCAGGGGTTTCCTCCCCACTAAACCTGGCAACGCCGCCATATAAGTGAAATAATCTTTAGTGCTGCGTAAAACGTCAATCAAACAATCTTATATTAACCCGACTAGAAAATTGTCTCCATGGTTATTTTAGACAAGCTTTTCCCTGTGCCCGTGTGTTTTAGTGTCTATAAATGTGTATCACAGTTTTATTTTATGCCTGTTGAAGCTGTGATTGTTTCTCTCCGCAGATAAAACTAATTTTGAGGAGCTGTGTGATAACCGTGACTTCTCCGTCATGTTTGTCTGGGAGCCCCCGAATACGTAAGTAGTCCATGTTTACCGTGAAAAAAGAATTTAAATACCGGTTTTACTTTTACCACAAATAAATGACTTATTGACTGATATCTCAGCAACTGTCAAATTCTCAAGATTATTTGGTGAATTATAGACTTTTTCGGCGTAGAGCGACGGGTTTTTGACGTTGTTCGAATTGTAGGGCATTGGCATCATCTCTCTGTTGCGGTCGCTGTGACACACCTCTTTTACATTACGTCATAGACGAAATGAACACGATTCTGACGTCAGATTAATCCAAAAACTCAATTTAGCGTCATTTTGCCCTACAACGAGGCTTCTGCGCAAGCGTCAATCCTTAAGCCGAAAGGGTCTCTTCCATAAAACATTCATAATTCAAACCCATCCTTACCCTGCTTGGAATATGACCTTTGACCCAGGATATCATGATTGATGCACATGGGTTGACAATTTCACGCTCAAGTCAACCAAGAGGATAGAAAGAATAACTCACATTCAAAGGCTCACGTAAACCTTTTTTCATTATTTTAGTTAACAAATGAAAACGAGTTTGACACAAACAATCGATTTAAAAATGGTTTCCCAGGAAAGCGACTTCCATACAGATTTACAAAGCACATCTGTTCTATAATCTTACCCTTCTATGCATTACGTTACTAATTTCGTAATGTTCTGTTGTCTCGCTCCTTTTTCAGAATAGACTTGAAGGAAATAAAGTTGAAATCTTTTGAAGAGGAGGTAATTTAAGAAAAATAACTCATTTGCTCATATCTGGGTCTTGTTTTCTCAACAGCAACAAAGAACGGTTTGTGGTTGGTTGGGTAGGTTGTTTGTTTGGTTGGTTTGGGTAGCTGGTTGGTTTGGGTAGCTGGTTGGTTTGGGTAGCTGGTTGGTTTGGGTAGCTGGTTGGTTTGGGTAGCTGGTTGGTTTGGGTAGCTGGTTGGTTTGGGAAGCTGGTTGGTTTGGGTAGCTGGTTGGTTTGGGTAGCTGTTTGGTTTGGGTAGCTGGTTGGTTTGGGTAGCTGGTTGGTTTGGGTAGCTGGTTGGTTTGGGTAGTTAGTTAGTTTGGGTCATTGTTAGGGATGAGTCCATGGTTAAATTGGGTTGTTGGGTGGGTTGTTAGGGTAGGTCATTGGTTAGGTTAGGTCATCCGTTGGATTGAGTCATTGGATGGGTTGAGGGTGACTTTAGGATCCAATCAAACTCTTGTCAATTCTATCCATTCTATGACTTTAAGAGTTTTGTTGAATCCAACTTCTAAGAAAATGTTTGGAGGGGTACATCAACATCTGAAGGGGATGGGTTACAATGCATAATTAACGACTGAAGTACATTCAAATCAATCAAATAAATGTTTTTCTATCGTGTTTTTTTTTTTATTCAGAAAGCTTGGCTGAAATTACGGAATCTGCAGCTGAGAATTCTATCTGCTGGCATATCTGTGGGTAAACATTCTCAGGAACATAGCAATAATGGCATCAGTGAAAACGGAGAGAAAAGTTTAGTGGATATCTTACAGGAATTGAATAATGAACTAAATGCCCACCTGAATATGTGTCAAGAGAAATTCTCTACACCAGCACAAGTAAGTTGTAACTTCGAACATCAACGGTTTTTAGATAAACATTATTTTGAATCTTGGTTTTTTTCCGACCACGTGTGGCTGAGCTAAGCTGTCTCCCCTGTGTGCGCGTAACTTTTGGTGTGATTTTTGCCTCAAAAGAGAATATTACGCAGTACGTGTATTGACATTTTAGAGTGGAAGATTTTCCCTGTGCCCGTGTGTTTTAGTGTTCATAAATATTGATATTTATGTATGTCAGTGAACTTTGGTGATCAGGAACTTGCCTCAGCGGAGAGCTCATCGTCTGCGGTGAAATCTATAGCTGCTCCTTCGGCCACAGGTGCCTTGCAGCTCAGCCAAATCCCCTCGTCTGGGTTGGGCAACTAAGATGTGTGTTGTATGTTTCAGTAACATGTTCTATATGTGTTAGATCTCGCTTTATGAAAGAATATTCCATGATGCATGATTTATTAAAGACGTGCGCTGAATACAGTCGGCACCAACACAATTTGATCTATGTTTTTACTTGATTGCCCTATGTGGAAGAGTTGCCAGGTACTCATCAAAGGTCACATCGTTTCCTCTTCCCCCTAAACTTGGCAATGGTCACAAGCAACACATTTCCTTACAATTCAACTTGTTTTCTCAAATGAGCTCTCAGTTTTTATGGAGTGATTTGAGTTTTTATGGTCATTTTGAGGCAGATATTCGACCTCAAATCGACTTCCAGGTAACCCTGTTACATTGCATGATGACACACCTTGAACAAAGACACTATAGGTAGATCGTCCAACCATTGTTACAAGGGTTTGTTTTTATGTCATCACACGGGTGTAACCTACTTTGTACCATAAGGAAATACTGATTTAATTTATATATATAATTATGATCACCAAAACACCAGGGGCACAGGGAAAATCTTCTTGTCTAAAATAACCACGGAGACACAGGGATTCATACACGTCCAATTTACTTACCGATATTCGGTTCGTAAAATTGACTTTAAAACTGAATTTGGTGTTGAAAAACTCAATATTTTCAGTTTAAAATTTCCTTTTGAAAACTAAAATTTCCAAACTCAATTTTGGCGTGAAAAACTGAATATTGTTTGATTGATATCCACTGTTTATGATAAAAAAATCTAAGTTCAAGGGAAAAGTTTATTTCGAAACCGCCGTCAAACGACCATGGCCGTCATTCTCTTGTTGTTGTTGTTTCGTTTTCAGTGTCTCCACAACATGGCTTATTTTGCACTTTGGAAGTCTTTTTAATTACCTAAACATTTCTAAAATAAGCTGATTTTGTTGAACTAAGGAGTTTTGGGGAGTATTACCCACAATAATCGTAATAATTCGCCACTTGTTATATTTATTCAGCTGCTTTTGGTCGTATAGAAAATAAAAGGGGAGACAACTAGTGTCGATAATAAGTTAGTTACCTCCCCTGAATCATAGTTCTCAAATAGTTCAATTCATTTAAATCATTGTGTATTTTTTTATTGTTGCACATGAAGAAGAGATTAGGGATAACTTTGATCTAGGTTTGACATTACATATATAATAAAATCCTTAGTTTTTTGTCAAACCTGATTTTTTTCTTGGAATTCATACATTCATGAAAAAAAGAAATATTAAATTGGAACTGGTTTGTAACATAGATTTTAACTCAATTTTAACCCTAAAATGGTCGGTAAATTAAAAAAAAAATGAATTTCGCCTTCTAAAAAACTGAATTTTTCAATTTCGGTTCGTAAATTTTGGACTTCTATGAATCCCTGAGACAAGTATCTAATTGTGTTGCAAAGAGGTATATCATTTAGACCTTTATACCCCATCATAAATTGTAATAAAGTAAACCTATGATATTTCATTAGGTTGACGACTGACAGGAGCTTGGCCATAGTCAGTAGAATTTTCTGGAACACTTTGTATTACATTGACAATGCTTACGCATCTTAAGCTATGGTAAGAATATCGTCAGACTATATATTATAGGGTATATATGTATTGCTACTGGTCTTTGGGGAGTAAGCTCTTGTTCAGATTGGTATAAACATTGCCAATCACTCCATGATTTTCATGCCAGTCATTTTGTCTCAAATTCTGCTAACCTTGTCCGTTTTTTCTGCAAACTGTTTATATCATCTTTACAGTATCCTCTTCAAGGGCCATTTCGCACTCGCCTGTCGTCATTTTTATCTGGCAAACATCGTGTATTATTCAGTGGGATGGTAGAGAATGTTATATACTGTCATAAACTCAGGGAAGATGGTATTGGTAAGTAAATATCTCCCCAAAATATGTTTTTATTTCTGGTAACAGCTATGTCTTGCCTACTTTTAGCCATGCAAGTCTCCTAAGATAATCAGCTGTAACCCTGTGTGCCAACTACAGGTATACACAAAGAAAAAAGTTAAGCACCCCCCCTGGAAAGTCTGCACCATCCGATAAAATCATTGGTGTAGGGAGATTGTTGGCAAACTGATGTTGCAGAAACGATTGTGATCATAAACTTTAAAGGGCAACATTCTGGCGATAAGAAATCTCCGAGTGACCACCATTTCGACCCCTGGGTTTTACGCCACACTCAAGAATTTTTCACTTATATGGCAGCGGGCCAGGTTTAGTGGGGGAGGAAACCACAAATCTTAAGCCAGTAGATACCCCCGAAACATCTCTGACAATAAACATGTAAATCCTGAAATCCTTTACTGTTTGAGATTGAGTCACAAGTGAATAATGATACGATGCGAATGAAATAGGTGGGAGAGGAGTTATTGTTACATGTTGTAAAGCTGTAATTTGAATATAAGGCATATGAGTTACCTGTTATGTCTAGGCTGAACTAAATTGTACCATTGTTTTTCAGAAAAATGTGAATCTGTGATGGAAGAAAAATTGAAAAAGACTACAGTGACCGTAGCCAATGGTAAGTCCAGACAAGAGACTGAAAATCTGCGTCTTGTACTTATTTGAAATAATTTGATTTGAAAGGGATAATTGCCACAAGGCACCAAAAAGAGGTTGGGGGAGCGTGATCTTCCTATAACCATAGAAGAAGGCAAATAATTCTGCCATACTAGGGAAATAATTTAATATCAAATACAAAATGAATCAATCACATTATTTCTACTGATCAAACTGGCCGCCATATACATTGTAAGCATATAAAAACTCCAATCAATCAATCATTCTATTTTTTTTTTTTTTTTGATACATCCTCGTCTCTAGAATTTACAATTATTCTGTCTGGATTTGGATTTACATATTTTCAGAATTAGTGAATGCAAATGGTAAGAAGTTAATATCAGAGAGTGATTCGGGTTGTGTTTTACAACATGAGATTATAGAACAATACGTCCTTACAGCTGAGGTAAGACCAAATTGAACTTCTTTTATCATTATTTACGTTTCAATTTTCAAGTAGAACTAGGGACCTCAGTAGGTAGAGCGTTGGACGCTCAATCCGAACAGCCTTCCACCAATGGGTCGCAGGTTCGAATCCCACTCAGTCCCAAAAAATTGGAAAATTTTCTGAGTGTGTTTTCACTCGAACGACCTATGTGGGATGGTTGCCAGTTACCAGCGGAAGGGCGTGGGTTTCCTCCGGGCATAGAGCCCGGTTTCCTCCCACAATAAAACTGGCAATGCCGCCATATAAGTGAAATAATCTTGAGCACGGCGTAAAACACCAAACAATCAATCAATCAAGTAGAAGTTTTTTTTTTTTTTTATGTCTTTCAGTTTTCCATTTAATTGTAAAGGAGATACTGTCAATCATTTTTTTTATTTTTTGGTTGGTCCGAACGAGATATTTGCAGTATGTTTCTTTGGTAAATTGGTTTCCCTTCGCACCCAACCTAGTTACCTGAGAACAAAAAGAGCTTCAGTAACCCAGTCCTTAGAGCGAGTCACTCAGGGCTCAAGTTTTGTTCAATCCAAGAGTGGGTTTTTCACCCGATCACCCCATGTCGGATAGTTACTAGTTACTGTCTTAAGCGACAGAGAGGGTGGTCTCCTCCCCCAGTAAACCTGCCAATAACGTCATTAAAGTGAAGTTTTCTTGTAAAACATCAATCAATCGACATACAGGTATCTGGATCCATCTCACTGGGTTTTCTATTTGATCAATGTATGTAGAATTAGTAAATTAACCGACACTGATTGACCCGGAAAAAAATCCGGGCCAGGGTGAGAATCAAACCTATAACTTAGGGTTACCGCTCTACCAACTGAGCTCCCTGACCAATCAGTGGTCAATCAGTGTCGGTTAATTTACTAATTCAGTAATTTCCCTGATGATGATTGCAGCTTGCTTTCAATGTATGCAGAATAGCAAGAACCTTTCCTGAGCACAGAACCTATTGTGAAATTTATATTTTGTTTATTTTGATCATAGAGCCTGGCTCACAGTACAGTATTAGCTGGGGTTTGTCACCGCCTTTTAAAACCTCTCAAGACGACCTTCATGAGGAAAGTTAAGAAGAGGAAGGATGTTAATCAGGTTACTGTAAGTAAAGTTAGGGAATTGATGTCTAGTAAAACACCAATGGGTCGTGGGTTCCAATCCCACTCAGTCCAAACAAATTAGAAAATTTTCTGACTAGGTTTTCACTCGAACGACCTATGTGGGATGGTTGCCAGTTACTACCGGAAGGTCGTGGGTTTCCTCCGGACACAGAGCCTGTTTTCCTCCCACAATAAAACTGGCAACGCCGCCATATAAGTGAAATAATCTTTGGCGCGGCGTAAAACATTTTTCTTTCCATCACCCTACATGTGTATGTGGAAGAGTTGCCAGGTGATCATGGCAGGCTGGCATTTTTGTACTAAACCGGGCAACGTGGCCATGCAAGTGAAATAATCTTGAGTGCCCATAAAACAAGCAATCGGTCAATTCTTTTTTTTCTATAAATTGCATTTCATGAACTGTAGCCTTTTGTGTGAAAAACATTATTTGCATATCTTTCACTTAATCGATCGATCATTTGCCAGTAAGAAGAGGCCTGTATTTACTACAGGAAGTCCGACTTAAAAATGTCTTCTTTTTTTTTTCTACAGACGGAAAGTTTTGATAGTTTTGGTGATTTAGTGGAGGGATTAACAAAAGCCGTTCAGGATCTACATAAACAGTCTCACAGTTTGGATCCGGTATTCCTGTCTGTCGACCTGTCAAATCTACATCTGTCATCACCTCCTTCTGACTCTCAGGTATGTATCATCCTGTATTCCTGTCTGTCGACCTGTCAAATCTACATCTATCATCACCTCCTTCTGACACTCAGGTATGTATCATCCTGTATTCCTGTCTGTCAACCTGTCAAATCTACATCTGTCATCACCTCCTTCCGACACTCAGGTATGTATCATCCTGTATTCCTGTCTGTCTACCTGTCAAATCTACGTCTATCATCACCTCCTTCTGACTCTCAGGTATGTATCATCCTGTATTCCTGTCTGTCCACCTGTCAAATCTACATCCATCATCACCTCCTTCTGACACTCAGGTATGTATCATCCTGTATTCCTGTCTGTCCACCTGTCAAATCTACATCTGTCATCACCTCCTTCTGACACTCAGGTATGTATCATCCTGTATTCCTGTCTGTCGACCTGTCAAATCTACATCTGTCATCACCTCCTTCTGACACTCAGGTATGTATCATCCTGTATTCCTGTCTGTCCACCTGTCAAATCTACATCTGTCATCACCTCCTTCTGACTCCCAGGTATGTATCATCCTGTATTCCTGTCTGTCCACCTGTCAAATCTACATCTATCATCCCCTCCTTCTGACACTCAGGTATGTATCATCCTGTATTCCTGTCTGTCCACCTGTCAAATCTACATCTGTCATCACCTCCTTCTGACTCCCAGGTATGTATCATCCTGTATTCCTGTCTGTCCACCTGTCAAATCTACATCTGTCATCACCTCCTTCTGACTCCCAGGTATGTATCATCCTGTATTCCTGTCTGTCCACCTGTCAAATCTACATCTATCATCACCTCCTTCTGACTCTCAGGTATGTATCATCCTGTATTCCTGTCTGTCCACCTGTCAAATCTACATCTATCATCACCTCCTTCTGACACTCAGGTATGTATCATCCTGTATTCCTGTCTGTCCACCTGTCAAATCTACATCCATCATCACCTCCTTCTGACTCTCAGGTATGTATCATCCTGTATTCCTGTCTGTCGAACTGTCAAATCTACATCTATCATCACCTCCTTCTGACTCTCAGGTATATATCATCCTGTATTCCTGTCTGTCGAACTGTCAAATCTACATCCATCATCACCTCCTTCTGACTCTCAGGTATGTATCATCCTGTATTCCTGTCTGTCGAACTGTCAAATCTACATCTATCATCACCTCCTTCTGACTCTCAGGTATGTATCATCCTGTATTCCTGTCTGTCTACCTGTCAAATCTACATCTGTCATCACCTCCTTCTGACTCTCAGGTATGTATCATCCTGTATTCCTGTCTGTCTACCTGTCAAATCTACATCTATCATCCCCTCCTTCTGACACTCAGGTATGTATCATCCTGTATTCCTGTCTGTCGACCTGTCAAATCTACATCTGTCATCACCTCCTTCCGACTCTCAGGTATGTATCATCCTGTATTCCTGTCTGTCCACCTGTCAAATCTACATCTGTCATCACCTCCTTCTGACTCTCAGGTATGTATCATCCTGTATTCCTGTCTGTCTACCTGTCAAATCTACATCTATCATCCCCTCCTTCTGACACTCAGGTATGTATCATCCTGTATTCCTGTCTGTCGACCTGTCAAATCTACATCTGTCATCACCTCCTTCTGACTCTCAGGTATGTATCATCCTGTATTCCTGTCTGTCGACCTGTCAAATCTACATCCATCATCACCTCCTTCTGACTCTCAGGTATGTATCATCCTGTATTCCTGTCTGTCGACCTGTCAAATCTACATCCATCATCACCTCCTTCTGACTCCCAGGTATGTATCATCCTGTATTCCTGTCTGTCGACCTGTCAAATCTACATCTGTCATCACCTCCTTCTGACTCTCAGGTATGTATCATCCTGTATTCCTGTCTGTCGAACTGTCAAATCTACATCTGTCATCACCTCCTTCTGACTCTCAGGTATGTATCATCCTGTATTCCTGTCTGTCTACCTGTCAAATCTACATCTATCATCACCTCCTTCTGACACTCAGGTATGTATCATCCTGTATTCCTGTCTGTCGACCTGTCAAATCTACATCTATCATCACCTCCTTCTGACTCTCAGGTATGTATCATCCTGTATTCCTGTCTGTCGACCTGTCAAATCTACATCTATCATCACCTCCTTCTGACTCTCAGGTATGTATCATCCTGTATTCCTGTCTGTCGACCTGTCAAATCTACATCTGTCATCACCTCCTTCTGACTCTCAGGTATGTATCATCCTGTATTCCTGTCTGTCGACCTGTCAAATCTACATCCATCATCACCTCCTTCTGACACTCAGGTATGTATCATCCTGTATTCCTGTCTGTCGACCTGTCAAATCTACATCCATCATCACCTCCTTCTGACACTCAGGTATGTATCATCCTGTATTCCTGTCTGTCTACCTGTCAAATCTACATCTGTCATCACCTCCTTCTGACTCTCAGGTATGTATCATCCTGTATTCCTGTCTGTCTACCTGTCAAATCTACATCTGTCATCACCTCCTTCTGACACTCAGGTATGTATCATCCTGTATTCCTGTCTGTCGACCTGTCAAATCTACATCTATCATCACCTCCTTCTGACTCTCAGGTATGTATCATCCTGTATTCCTGTCTGTCCACCTGTCAAATCTACATCTGTCATCACCTCCTTCTGACACTCAGGTATGTATCATCCTGTATTCCTGTCTGTCGACCTGTCAAATCTACGTCTATCATCACCTCCTTCTGACTCAGGTATGTATCATCCTGTATTCCTGTCTGTCGACCTGTCAAATCTACATTTGTCATCACCTCCTTCTGACTCTCAGGTATGTATCATCCTGTATTCCTGTCTGTCGACCTGTCAAATCTACATCTGTCATCACCTCCTTCTGACACTCAGGTATGTATCATCCTGTATTCCTGTCTGTCGAACTGTCAAATCTACATTTGTCATCACCTCCTTCTGACACTCAGGTATGTATCATCCTGTATTCCTGTCTGTCTACCTGTCAAATCTACATCTGTCATCACCTCCTTCTGACTCTCAGGTATGTATCATCCTGTATTCCTGTCTGTCGACCTGTCAAATCTACATCCATCATCACCTCCTTCTGACTCCCAGGTATGTATCATCCTGTATTCCTGTCTGTCGACCTGTCAAATCTACATCTGTCATCACCTCCTTCTGACTCTCAGGTATGTATCATCCTGTATTCCTGTCTGTCCACCTGTCAAATCTACGTCTATCATCACCTCCTTCTGACACTCAGGTATGTATCATCCTGTATTCCTGTCTGTCGACCTGTCAAATCTACATCTGTCATCACCTCCTTCTGACTCTCAGGTATGTATCATCCTGTATTCCTGTCTGTCAACCTGTCAAATCTACATCTGTCATCACCTCCTTCTGACTCTCAGGTATGTATCATCCTGTATTCCTGTCTGTCGACCTGTCAAATCTACATCTGTCATCACCTCCTTCTGACTCTCAGGTATGTATCATCCTGTATTCCTGTCTGTCAACCTGTCAAATCTACATCTGTCATCACCTCCTTCTGACTCTCAGGTATGTATCATCCTGTATTCCTGTCTGTCGACCTGTCAAATCTACATCTGTCATCACCTCCTTCCGACACTCAGGTATGTATCATCCTGTATTCCTGTCTGTCGACCTGTCAAATCTACATCTGTCATCACCTCCTTCTGACTCTCAGGTATGTATCATCCTGTATTCCTGTCTGTCCACCTGTCAAATCTACGTCTATCATCACCTCCTTCTGACACTCAGGTATGTATCATCCTGTATTCCTGTCTGTCGACCTGTCAAATCTACATCTGTCATCACCTCCTTCTGACTCTCAGGTATGTATCATCCTGTATTCCTGTCTGTCAACCTGTCAAATCTACATCTGTCATCACCTCCTTCTGACTCTCAGGTATGTATCATCCTGTATTCCTGTCTGTCGACCTGTCAAATCTACATCTGTCATCACCTCCTTCCGACACTCAGGTATGTATCATCCTGTATTCCTGTCTGTCGACCTGTCAAATCTACATCTGTCATCACCTCCTTCTGACTCTCAGGTATGTATCATCCTGTATTCCTGTCTGTCCACCTGTCAAATCTACGTCTATCATCACCTCCTTCTGACACTCAGGTATGTATCATCCTGTATTCCTGTCTGTCGACCTGTCAAATCTACATCTGTCATCACCTCCTTCTGACTCTCAGGTATGTATCATCCTGTATTCCTGTCTGTCCACCTGTCAAATCTACGTCTATCATCACCTCCTTCTGACACTCAGGTATGTATCATCCTGTATTCCTGTCTGTCGACCTGTCAAATCTACATCTGTCATCACCTCCTTCTGACTCTCAGGTATGTATCATCCTGTATTCCTGTCTGTCGACCTGTCAAATCTACATCTGTCATCACCTCCTTCCGACACTCAGGTATGTATCATCCTGTATTCCTGTCTGTCTACCTGTCAAATCTACATCTGTCATCACCTCCTTCTGACTCTCAGGTATGTATCATCCTGTATTCCTGTCTGTCGACCTGTCAAATCTACATCTGTCATCACCTCCTTCTGACACTCAGGTATGTATCATCCTGTATTCCTGTCTGTCGACCTGTCAAATCTACATCTTTTCATCACCTCCTTCTGACACTCAGGTATGTATCATCCTGTATTCCTGTCTGTCAACCTGTCAAATCTACATCTGTCATCACCTCCTTCTGACACTCAGGTATGTATCATCCTGTATTCCTGTCTGTCGACCTGTCAAATCTACATCTGTCATCACCTCCTTCTGACACTCAGGTATGTATCATCCTGTATTCCTGTCTGTCTACCTGTCAAATCTACATCTGTTATCACCTCCTTCTGACTCTCAGGTATGTATCATCCTGTATTCCTGTCTGTCGACCTGTCAAATCTACATCTATCATCACCTCCTTCTGACACTCAGGTATGTATCATCCTGTATTCCTGTCTGTCGACCTGTCAAATCTACATCTATCATCACCTCCTTCTGACACTCAGGTATGTATCATCCTGTATTCCTGTCTGTCGACCTGTCAAATCTACGTCTATCATCACCTCCTTCTGACTCTCAGGTATGTATCATCCTGTATTCCTGTCTGTCCACCTGTCAAATCTACATCTATCATCACCTCCTTCTGACACTCAGGTATGTATCATCTGTGTAACATCGTCCACGGTCTCGTGTGGAAGGCACGGGTTCATCCACAGTCGTGTCCTCACATCTTTTGGACACTGTAGTCAAAGTCCCTGAGTATGTGGAAAGGTTGTGATTGATAGATTGTTTCGTGTTTTACGCCGAGCTCAAGATTAGGTCACTTTCATGGCAGCATTGCCAGTTTTATTGTGGGAGAAAACCGGGTTCAATTTTCCAATTTTTTTGGCACTGAGTGGGGAAATGTTGTGAGGTTTTCTGCCCCACTAAACTGGCCGCTATATAAGTGAAATAATCTTGAGTGTGGCCAATGTCAGATTGAGGGACTATCATTCTGTCGACAGAGCCACCAAGGCCCCTCAGTTGTATTTGAGATATTTGTTGATGACGTGTTTACTTTCCGATTGAGGGACTATCATTCTGTCGACAGAGCTACCAAGGCCCCTCAGTTGTATTTGAGATATTTGTTGATGACGTGTGTTTACTTTCCGATTGAGGGACCATCACTCTGTAGACAGAGCTACCAAGGCCCCTCAGTTGTATTTGAGATATTTGTTGATGACGTGTGTTTACTTTCCGATTGAGGGACCATCACTCTGTAGACAGAGCTACCAAGGCCCCTCAGTTGTATTTGAGATATTTGTTGATGACGTGTGTTTACTTTCCGATTGAGGGACCATCACTCTGTAGACAGAGCTACCAAGGCCCCTCAGTTGTATTTGAGATATTTGTTGATGACGTGTGTTTACTTTCCGATTGAGGGACCATCACTCTGTAGACAGAGCTACCAAGGCCCCTCAGTTGTATTTGAGATATTTGTTGATGACGTGTGTTTACTTTCCGATTGAGGGACTATCATTCTGTCGACAGAGCTACCAAGGCCCCTCAGTTGTATTTGAGATATTTGTTGATGACGTGTGTTTACTTTCCGATTGAGGGACCATCACTCTGTAGACAGAGCTACCAAGGCCCCTCAGTTGTATTTGAGATATTTGTTGATGACGTGTGTTTACTTTCCGATTGAGGGACCATCACTCTGTAGACAGAGCTACCAAGGCCCCTCAGTTGTATTTGAGATATTTGTTGATGACGTGTTTACTTTCCGATTGAGGGACTATCACTCTGTCGACAGAGCTACCAAGGCCCCTCAGTTGTATTTGAGATATTTGTTGATGACGTGTGTTTACTTTCCGATTGAGGGACCATCACTCTGTAGACAGAGCTACCAAGGCCCCTCAGTTGTATTTGAGATATTTGTTGATGACGTGTGTTTACTTTCCGATTGAGGGACCATCACTCTGTAGACAGAGCTACCAAGGCCCCTCAGTTGTATTTGAGATATTTGTTGATGACGTGTTTACTTTCCGATTGAGGGACTATCACTCTGTCGACAGAGCTACCAAGGTCCCTCAGTTGTATTTGAGATATTTGTTGATGACGTGTGTTTACTTTCCGATTGAGGGACCATCACTCTGTAGACAGAGCTACCAAGGCCCCTCAGTTGTATTTGAGATATTTGTTGATGACGTGTGTTTACTTTCCGATTGAGGGACCATCACTCTGTAGACAGAGCTACCAAGGCCCCTCAGTTGTATTTGAGATATTTGTTGATGACGTGTGTTTACTTTCCGATTGAGGGACTATCATTCTGTCGACAGAGCTACCAAGGCCCCTCAGTTGTATTTGAGATATTTGTTGATGACGTGTGTTTACTTTCCGATTGAGGGACCATCACTCTGTAGACAGAGCTACCAAGGCCCCTCAGTTGTATTTGAGATATTTGTTGATGACGTGTGTTTACTTTCCGATTGAGGGACCATCACTCTGTAGACAGAGCTACCAAGGCCCCTCAGTTGTATTTGAGATATTTGTTGATGACGTGTGTTTACTTTCCGATTGAGGGACCATCACTCTGTAGACAGAGCTACCAAGGCCCCTCAGTTGTATTTGAGATATTTGTTGATGACGTGTGTTTACTTTCCGATTGAGGGACCATCACTCTGTAGACAGAGCTACCAAGGCCCCTCAGTTGTATTTGAGATATTTGTTGATGACGTGTTTACTTTCCGATTGAGGGACTATCACTCTGTCGACAGAGCTACCAAGGTCCCTCAGTTGTATTTGAGATATTTGTTGATGACGTGTGTTTACTTTCCGATTGAGGGACTATCATTCTGTCGACAGAGCTACCAAGGTCCCTCAGTTGTATTTGAGATATTTGTTGATGACGTGTGTTTACTTTCCGATTGAGGGACTATCATTCTGTCGACAGAGCTACCAAGGCCCCTCAGTTGTATTTGAGATATTTGTTGATGACGTGTGTTTACTTTCCGATTGAGGGACTATCATTCTGTCGACAGAGCTACCAAGGCCCCTCAGTTGTATTTGAGATATTTGTTGATGACGTGTGTTTACTTTCCGATTGAGGGACTATCATTCTGTCGACAGAGCTACCAAGGCCCCTCAGTTGTATTTGAGATATTTGTTGATGACGTGTGTTTACTTTCCGATTGAGGGACCATCACTCTGTAGACAGAGCTACCAAGGCCCCTCAGTTGTATTTGAGATATTTGTTGATGACGTGTTTACTTTCCGATTGAGGGACTATCACTCTGTCGACAGAGCTACCAAGGTCCCTCAGTTGTATTTGAGATATTTGTTGATGACATGTGTTCACTTTGTATATTTTAGGAAGACAAACTTGCAGAGAGTGAAATGTGGAAGGGCGTAGAATCCAGCTATCAACAAACTGCCAAACAGATAGGAGATTTCCTTCACACTAAAATGCATTATTTAAACGGCCTTAAATTGTGAGGCTTAACCAAAATGTGTACAGTATATATATATAAACCTGTTTGACGTAACGTTTGGTTTTATGGATGATAAAAAAACAACTGTTGCTGATTCATTTGCTGGTGGGTCATCATTGATGGCTAGTTGATGGTTTGCTCGTGTTTTTTGTTTTTGTGTGATTACCATTGGTTGTTCACTATCAGTGTTTGCTGGTTGATCGTTTGCTGGTTGATCGTTTGCTGGTTGATGTCTGTTCGCTGGCTGATCAATATTTGATGATCATGTGCTGGTTGATGAGCGTTTGCTGGTGGAGCATTGTTTGCTGGTGGATCATTGTTTGCTGGTGGATCATTGTTTGCTGGTGGATCATTGTTTGCTGGTTGATGACCATTTGCTGGTGGATTTTTGTTTTGCTGGTTGATGATCATTTGCTGGTGGATCATTGTTTGCTGGTTGATGATTGTTTGCTGGTGATCATTGTTTGCTGGTTGATGATCAGTTGCTGGTGGACCATTGTTTGCTAGTGGACCATTGTTTGCTGGTTGATGATCAGTTGCTGGTTGAGGATCGTTTGCTGGTGGATCATTGTTTGCTGGTTGATGATCGTTTGCTGGTGGAGCATTGTTTGCTGGTGGAGCATTGTTTGCTGGTGGACCATTGTTTGCTGGTGGACCATTGTTTGCTGGTTGATGATCAGTTGCTGGTGGATCATTGTTTGCTGGTTGATGATCGTTTGCTGGTTGAGGATCATTTGCTGGTGGACCATTGTTTGCTGGTTGATGATCGTTTGCTGGTGGATCATTGTTTGCTGGTGATCATTGTTTGCTGGTTGATGATCGGTTGCTGGTGGACCATTGTTTGCTGGTGGATCGTTGCTGGTTGATGAGCGTTTGCTGGTGGATCATTGTTTGCTGGTGGACCATTGTTTGCTAGTTGATGATCAGTTGCTGGTGGACCATTGTTTGCTGGTGGATCATTTTTTGCTGGTTGATGATCGTTTGCTGGTGGATCATTGTTTGCTGGTGGATCATTGTTTGCTGATGGATCATTGTTTGCTGATCGTTTGCTGGTAGATCATTGTTTGCTGGTTGATGATCGTTTGCTGGTGGATCATTGCTGGTTGATGATCGTTTCCTAGTGGATCAATGTTTGCTGGTGGATGGTTATATGCTTGGTCATTCTGGTTTACCTGATTGTGTTCTTTGAAGACTAATAGGTTATGAAATAGTGCTAGATTAACTTACTTTTCTTGACTTCTCTTATCCCATTAAATTGCTTTAATTTCATAAAAGCATGCCAAATAATTTATTAGACAATCACCGATCTTTGAAAAAAAGTAACTTTCTTAAAGGCACACTTGCCGCCTTAGGCTGAGGTTCAGATATATGTACTGTACTGCATTACACGAATGATCGGTGCACAATGGTTGGATATGCTCCCTTAGATCACTGACTCTGTTCATATCAGAGGACTGGAGTTTGTTTACATTGCAGATTCAAAACAAATCAAATTTTGAATTTCAAATTAAAAATACAAAACGATACCAAAACTTAACATTTTGGGCAAAAATAGTAACTCTGTGCAAAATACAGAAAGCCGTTCACTGTTTTTAATGTAAACATTATTCTGGATTTTCACAGCGAGTGTGCCTTTAACCTTACGAATGGGATTCTGAGTGCTGGAGGATTGAAATTCATTCCTAAAATGTTAACTCATAGCAATTTCACGGACAAAGTTTCTTTGACTTAAACCACCCTATTGTAAACTGTTACACCCCATTGTAAACTGTTACATGTGTATAAAAAGTCATTCTTGTTCAAGTGAAGGAGTTTGAAATAGCAAAAGCAATAATAAGGTGTCCCCCCGTCAGACATGTTCAGGGTGTTAATTAAAATTATCGTTAGAAGGAAAAAGCGAAGAAAAAAATTTGGTTTTAATTTTGGACGACTTAAAATTCTGTTCAAATAATCATTTGTACGTAATTCATCTAAGCGGGTTTGGTTTAGTGGATTTTCGTTAGGGTCACCATCTTATATATTAATCAGGTTTTGGGCGCTGCTGGTGCTGTTGCCAGAACGATAGTCTTTCTGTCTCACACAGGGCGTCTTTGTGATTGGTTGAAATGACAAGGAAAGCGTTCAAATGTCAAGCATTACGTCAAATACAAATACATTTCTACTCGTTGAAGGAAGATGTGCATATTTTCAATCTCTTTTTCTTTGACATCCTGGGACCTTACAAGAAGCTTGATTTGTTTTGACATCGTGTTTTTGGATACATATTTAGTCGAATTACACTTAGAAATCACCGCTTGGTGTTCAGAAAGAACTTGGCATTTATCCTTTAAGCACTGCTCAAAAACATCAATCAACCACGCTTGGGAGAAATGTATGTTAATTGATTACCATCATACAAATAATCACACAAATATTTTTAATGTTTATTTATTGATAAACGATCAGTTTATATCTGTAATTTATTGTAGATTGAAGGATTTTGTTTCTCAAAAATATTTACGCCAAGCAAAAGTCGGATGAAAGATCATGGTAACACATCCTCTTGGTCTCACTGCTGTATTTTTTTTTTTCTGTAGAATTTTTTATGCCACCAAAAACAATATAGATGCCTAAAATTATCCCATATTCAAGGCATGGCAAAGTTATGTGTAGCAAAATTTTGTTGAGAATCTGACTCTAGAAGCCTGTCTCAAGAAAGCAGTTGTTCTTGGGTTTAAGTTGCCATGACAATGGCGAATAACCGTGAATCCAGATATTAAATTCCCACCGTACAAACTCAATAAGCCCCTTTCGAGTTAGGGCAAAATCCCGCCAGATCACGCAAGAAAAGAGTTTAGGGGTACAACTTTCACTGGCCAGCCGTTCATTTAAACTTAGCGTTTATCGTATCGTTTTGTCTTTGATTCTTTATTTCTAAATCATTTGTTTAATCCAACTCTTTTTGTTAAAAACACCAGAAGCTATCAGTTGCGTTTTTGTTAGTTTGTTAATAAAAATATTTGCATCGCTTTGGATACGCTTCAAAGTTGTCAAAAACCAACGGTGAAAAACAACTATGACTAAGATTTTTGTGTTAGAAATATTATTATTTTTTATCGGTCACATAAAAGTATCCAATGGCTTTATATATATCTTGATATGTCTCAGAAAAACACTTTTGTAAAAAAAGTATAGATTGTAAGCTGAGAATCACAGATAAAACAGCAGGGTTACAGCCGATCTCCATAAGCAATAATGTTAATCGGACAGTCGATCGGTTAAAGTTATACCCCTAAACACAGGTCTCGCGGGACTTTAGCCAAACCTGAAAGGGGCTTATTACTGTCTGGGAATAGGCAGACCAAGAGAAAGTCGAATGATCCTCTGGGTTAAAGCTGGTTTCCATACCAGTATTAAAGCTAATTGGTCAATTCTAAGAATTTGAAAGTTATCATTTCTGGGAGATAATCTTGAGCAAGGCGTTACAACAACTAATAATTGTTTGTTAAACATAAATACTTCTGTTTTCCATGACTGCTCTTCTGTTACAAATTTATAATAATAAATATTAACGAAATGTTTCACAAACCATGAAGAATTAGAAAAGCTAAAATTATAAAACATCTTATAATTGTACTTGTTTCAAAGTGCATGATGTTTAGAGATTGTCTTTTTGGTGAAAATACACGAAATAAAATCAAACTTAGCTCTTTTCCTGTGGCTCACTTTTGTATGTGTGTTTGTACAGTGCATAGGATTTGAAAGCATGATTTAAATCTATTATGTAGTACATTGTATTTATGACTTTGAATTTCTATAAACCTGTTTTATATGACATGACCATTGTTGTATTTGTTGATTCGACTTGTTGTTTTAAATATCAGGGGCCTGTTTCACAAAGCGGCGTAGATGTATTTTTTGCGTAACTTTCATACTAACGTACACTGTATCTCTACAGTATGGGTTGCTATGGCAGTTAGGTAAAAACTTACGCTACGCCTCTTTGTGAAACAGGCTCCCGCTGCCAAAATTCCGCCTAATACATCAGGTTGGATTGTAAAGAAAATGCAAGCCGAGAAAGTTTTTTGTTGTAACAATAAAAACTATTTATTGGACCAATAAAAATTGAATTAGAAAATGATACAAAATTTATATAATTAAGAAAGATTCATTCATGTTATACCTAATTTAGTTAAACACCACTTTCTCCATCATGCCAGAGCTTTGTGAATTAGTAAATAAACCGACACTAAATGACCCGGCCAGGGTGAGAATCAAACTCGCGACTTAGGGTTACCGTACTGTGACGGTCACACCGCTCTACCAACTGAGCTACCCGGCCCTGCTGGGAACGATTCGCTTGTTAAAGTGGCATAAACTGCCAAAATTCACACTTTTTTCATAATTTCCGATCGTCACGACAGTAAGAGGCTTTGAAGACAATCAAAAAACTGAACGATTGGCGTTGGAATGAGGAAAATCCATTCTAAGCCAAAGTTAGTTCAAAACAATACTTTATCGTACATTTTCGAGACTAGAAGCACTAAAAAGCTTTGAATTATATGTCTTGAGAAAAATAGCCAATAATTTCAACATTCTGTTTTAACGTAAAAATATCAACATTTTGGCAGCTCATGCCACTTTAAATCAAGCCCATTAGAATATATATATTTAAATTTTCATATGTGATGAAGATTAACTAATTTACTTATTCAGCTAATTTACTTACTCAGTATGCAACTTGCTTTCCAAACCCGGACTTCATCATGTATGAAAATTTAAATATACGTATTCTAATGGGCTTGGTCGGTAATTTACTAATTCAATAATTTTCCTGATGATGATTGCAACTAGAGCTTTGTACAGCTGTAAAGTTTCTAATTTGTATTTCAATTTTCGAACAAAAAAATACAAGCCGTTTGCAGCCCCTGCCACTATAAAGAGACTTAAGCTGCCAAAATTTGAACCCTTTTCATAAATTTGGATTGTCACAGCAGTAAGAGGCTTGAAAGTTCTCGTAAAACTAAATTATTGACATTTAAATGAGGAAAATCCATACAGTATGTGGCCTGTATGAACAAAAAGTGTCGAAAAAGTAAACAAAATTTAAATAACCGGGACGAATGTTTATTCTAAGCATAACGTGACCAGAAAAGTGAAGGTTGGGAGTTTCTCTCTCGTTAATAAACCTTGCACAATGCCTCCATAAAAAGTTGACGGTATGGTTTGATAGCTTTCAAGGACATTTACAAGTTGGTCTACTAGTGGGTATCATAGGTGTAGCATTTAGAAGCTTGGAACTTGATAAAGACACTAGCATCTGTGTCAGAACATTGTTTGCAGTTAATGAGAAATATCAAGGCATCACGACAAAGTTTTTGTGAACACAAGGTTTTGGCTACTATGTCGGTGTCTTTACCAAGTGCAATAAAGGAGTTTATCCATAAACTGGTAAAGTTGGTACTTTTGTCGCCGTATAACCTTAGCCGTTGAGTGCGACGTTAAGCCCAAATCAATCCATAAAACTATGTTCCTGTCTGATGATGTTAACCAAAATTCTCAGTTTACCTCTAAAGACATAATGAGCACTGTGGTAATACAATTAACTTTACTCATAATAAAATATCCAGGTGTCGCAGTACCCGTTTGTCTTTCCTGAAATGATTTGAACAGCATATGATTGTGAATTTCTCATATTTTTAAGCCAGTGTGACACAAATTTATCACATTTTGAAGCCAGTGTGACATGAATTTCTCACATTTTGAAGCCAGTGTGACATGAATTTCTCACATTTTTAAGCCAGTGTGACGTGAATTTCTCACATTTTTAAGCCAGTGTGACATGAATTTCTCACATTCGTAAGCCAGTGTCACATGAATTTCCCACATTTTTAAGCCAGTGTGACATGAATTTCTCACATTTTTAAGCCAGTTTGACATGAATTTCTCACATTTTTAAGCCAGTGTGACATGAATTTCTCACATTTTTAAGCCAGTGTGACATGAATTTCTCACATTCGTAAGCCAGTGTCACATGAATTTCCCACATTTTTAAGCCAGTGTGACATGAATTTCTCACATTTTTAAGCCAGTTTGACATGAATTTCTCACATTTTTAAGCCAGTGTGACATGGATTTCTCACATTTTTAAGCCAGCGTGACATGAATTTCACACATTTTTAAGCCAGTGTGACATGAATTTCACACATTTTTAAGCCCGCGTGACATAAATTTCTCACATTTTTAAGCCAGCGTGACATGAATTTCACACATTTTTAAGCCAGTGTGACATGAATTTCACACATTTTTAAGCCCGCGTGACATAAATTTCTCACATTTTTAAGCCAGTGTGACATGAATTTCTCGCATTTTTAAGCCAGTGTGACATGAATTTCTCACATTTTTAAGCCAGTGTGACATGAATTTCTCACATTTTTAATCCAGCCAGTGTGACATGAATTTCACACATTTTTAAGCCAGTGTGACCAGTGTTACATGAATTTCTCACATTTTTAAGCTAGTGTGACATGAATTTCTCACATTTTTAAGCCAGTGTGACATGAATTTCACACATTTTTAAGCCAGCGTGACATGAATTTCACACATTTTTAAGCCAGCGTGACATGAATTTCACACATTTTTAAGCCAGTGTGACATGAATTTCACACATTTTTAAGCCCGCGTGACATAAATTTCTCACATTTTTAAGCCAGTGTGACATGGATTTCTCACATTTTTAAGCCCGCGTGACATGAATTTCTCACATTTTTAAGCCAGTGTGACAGGAATTTCTCGCATTTTTAAGCCAGTGTGACAGGAATTTCTCGCATTTTTAAGCCAGTGTAACATGAATTTCTCACATTTTTAAGCCAGTGTAACATGAATTTCTCACATTTTTAAGCCAGTGTGACATGAATTTCTCACATTTTTAAGCCAGTGTGACATGAATTTCTTGCCTGCTGTATATCATCATACAGAATGACTCCACATACAACCTCCGCTACAACGGTACTCTACATTGTAGAAAATATTTGTTGATATGAAAGTTTATTATTTCTCTATTCGATGAATATATAATATGGATGTCATATTATGCAACTAGGGATGTCCTAAATTGTTCTCTCTCTACCCATTTGGTATATACTCTGAAAAAATTGTCAAGATCAGGTGAAAACTAAAGAAGATATAGACTAAAAGAGAATATTACATAATCTTACATAGATACCATATTATACTACTGAAGATGCCATAATGATAAATGGTTGACCACACACCATCCACCAATATATATGCTGTGAAAGATTGGATCAAAGCTCTTTCGTTTATGGAGCGGAAGGGAAACCCGGGATGGGCGGCGCTGATGATAAAAGTCTAAAATTTTGTAAATGTGAAGTTATTTCTAAAAACCGCACTTTCAAAATGACTTCCCCCTGTCAATCATTTCTGTTGGTTTTTGCCGTTTGACATTTTTAGATCCAGAATCTGGCATAATATTGTAAATAACATACAGTAGCTTCTAATTAACCCTAAATAATAAATACAGTTCATCAATATATAATTTAATTTCCTGTGTGTTTACATAGAATACTGCAATTTGATTGGCTAATCTGCTTTCGTTCATAATTCGAACAGACCAGCTATTTTTGACAAAGACATACATGACGCACTGACGAAACAACAATAGGCCTACTGTTGTTTATTGAAACGGAGAATGCAATTAATTAAAAAATATGTTGAATAAATACCTGCTCATATTTATTTTTCATTCCAATAAGATTTCAAAGAAATAAATAACTAATTATGTTGGCATACGGAAACGTTTGCACTCATGTCAGCACAGCTTACTTTACGTAGTAAATGCAATAGTAATTAAATTATAAGGATTGACTTCAATGTTTCTTCGGTTCATCGAGTTATGAACGAACTGGCCCCTGTGCAAACTTTTCATAAACCGCTTCGCACATTTATTTAGTTTGCACAGGGGCAAGTTCGTTCATAACTCAATGAACCGAAGAAACGTTGAAGTCAATCCTTGTCTATTTTAGAGGTGACTATTTGGAAACTACTCAAATTTTTGTCAGAAAGATCAAATTAGCCATCTTTGTCAGCACAGTTTGTTTGTTTGTTTATTCACCATATAAAAAAATATATACAAATCACCATGCACAAAAACAAGAAGGTAATGGCGGGAATAAAACTCGTCAGAGTTTGTTCTATCCCAAAATATTGCAACTTGCAGTACGGTTGGTTTGGTGAACTAAATGTATAGCAGTGGAAAAAACTTAAGATAACATATAATACAAAATATGACGTGGGTTTTACTGGGATATGGATTACTAGTTTATAAGATGGAGTAGATGGTCTTTCAATTTAGATTTAAACAGTGACACTGAAGTTATACTTTTAAGTTGGTCATGTAAATTGTTCCATCATGTCTCTTTTTGAAGCCAACATTTTCAATTAAATGATCATAAAAATAGAATTTCTACTTCGATAAACAAAAAAAAATCTTAACTTTTATTGGCATAATCTGACGGATTTATTATTTTGTCTAAAATCAGGAAATAAAAAGCTATTTTTCCAAGAAGTGTTTATTAGAAATATTAATAAAAGTCGCATCAGCTGCCAAAATTAACACTTAATATTTCACAGTTTCTGTTTGTCAGTATGTGTTATGACAGACACCTCAGAGTTAGCACCTGAGGCCACAGGTAAGTCTGATTGGAAGCACCCGGGATATTCTGATTAATTGACAGTTCACATAAATGTTGGTAATTTTCCACTCATTAGGCAGCTGTATCAAATTCAATAGGAATATGCTGATAACAATACAAGCAGTCCTTTCAATTGGCTTAAGGCCTATAAACAGATAGGTCACACTAATGAACTGCCAGACTAGATAAGTAATAACAGATGTCTGTGAATGGGTTATAAGTGATATAACATGGACTCGTGTAAGAACTAAAAAGCTGGTATATTAAAGTGGCATGAGCTGCCAAAATTCACACTTTTTCATAATTTCTGATCGTCACGACAGTAAGAGGCTTTAACGGCCATCGAAAAACTAAATGATTGGCGTTGGAATGAGGAAAATCCATACAATATGTGGCATATACGAACCGAAAACGTGTTCGAAAAGTAAACAAAATTTAAGTAACCGGGACTATTCATTCATTCTAAGCTAAATTTAGTTAAAAACAATACTTTATCGTACATTTTCGAGACTAGAAGCACAAAAAAGCTTATGAATTGTACGTCTTGAGAAAAATAGCCAATAATTTCAACATTCTGTTTTAACGTCAAAATATCAACATTTTGCCAGCTCATGCCACTTTAAGAGACGATTGATTGATTGATGTTTTACAATGCACTCAAGATTATTATGTGGGAGAGTTGTCAGGTACTCGCCAAAGGTAACATCAATTGTCTCCTCCTGGCAAAGAACCTTGTTTCCTCCCTCCCTAAACCAGACAATGCTGTTATATCCGTAAGGTAATCTGCAGTGTGGCGTTAAAAATCAATCTTTGAAAGAATAGGTGTCGCAATGTGCCTCATTGCTTGTACCAATGCATTGGGGCAGTCAAACACAGAAGTTTTAACTTTACAGCCAATACAAATTTTGTTCTTTTCCACATGTATTACAGTATTTTTATGGTGCCACAATACGTAGGTTGGTTAGAGAAAATTTACAATTGTATAATTGATTGATTGACAGGTGTTTTACGCCGAGCTCAAGATTATATACTTGTATAAAACGTTCATCAACAAATTCCTGTGTATCTCCCGATTCCAATAACGGGCAAAAGGGTCCAGAATCTTCAATAATTGTGAAATATTGAATTCAGTTATCCAATGTCACCATCGGTCAAAATTGCCCAAAATTTCACTTCTAATCTGACAACTATGAAAATCTGATGTCCAGAAATCATGGGGTAGAATTGTCTCCGAAGGTACCAGTTCAAAGTCCTCAATCAGACGAATTTTACAACCACCTTTAAATACCTCTGCCAGCCTTGGGAAAACAGCTGGAGCTCTACAACACACAGAAAAATTAATTTATAATAATTAACTTTAATTAGTTAGTGTCTTTTAGAAAGTGGGTATAAAAGTATTCTCGTTTTTTTTTTGGGATTACACTTTCTTGAAAAATTCTTCTACCGATTTTGGGTGAAACACGAAACGGGAATCGAACCCGGGTTCCAGAGTATGGCACCTATCGCCAGCACTAGCTGCCTTATCCATTCAGCCGAGGAGGCAGAGGAGGCCCGGACCCATACTCTGGGACCTGGGTTCGAGTACCGTTTTGGGTTTTACCCAAAATCGGTGCAAGAATTTCTGCCATTTTTCAAGAAAGTGTAATCGAGAATATAATAACGAGAATACTAATATAATGAATATAAATTATCATTCTAATACGTCTACAATAATCATTGAACAAATATAGTGGTCTGAGGCCGAATTTTAGCTGGGAGCATTTACACCCGACCTACCTGAGAAATCATGTCAGTGTTTTTTTTATTTTAATTCTATTTTACAACATATATGGTGCAAACACCAGGGAGTGTATGTTAGCTTCTGGGCACCACACAGACGGATTATTTGGGCAATACTCGACGTAATTTTTTTACTGTTCCTAACATAATGTTGAAAGTATACTTGTATGTTATCAGAAGAGTTACAATACAAACCGCCCCCATGACATGAATAGGCGACAAAACAAAAATACCTTTCATTTTTCAATAATAGATTGCAGATAAGAATCCTAAAGAAACAAAGAAGAAGTCAATAAAGCGATGCTGATGCTCTCTCCTTACAGCATTAGCCTTCCATTAATGGGTTGTGGGCTCAAAAATGACAATATTTCTGTATGTGTTTTTCACTCGATCGCCTGATTAAAGAGGCATGAGCTGCCGAAATTCACACTTTTTTCATAATGTCTGATCGTCACGACAGTAAGAGCCATTGAAAAACGAAATGATTGGCATTGGAATGCGGAAAATCCATACAGTATGTGGCCTGTACGAACCAAAAACGTGTTCGAAAAGTAAACAAAATTTAAATAACCGGAACGACCATTCATTCATACTAAGCCAAAGTTAGTTCAAAACAATACTTTATCGTACATTCTCGAGACTAGAAGCACTAAAAAGCTCCTGAATTATACGTCTTGAGAAAAATAGCCAATAATTTCAACATTCTGTTTTAACGTCAAAATATCAACATTTTGGCAGCTCATGCCACTTTAAGGAGAGTATTGGCAGGTACCCGCTACCCATACCAAACCAGGCAATGACGCCATACATGTGAAATAATCTGAGTTCGGTATACAACTTTTATCAATAAACATTGTAAAGCTGCTGTACGAAATGTATGAAATGGTTTGGGGACAAACATATGATCCACAAATCCTTACCTATAACATTTACATACCAATACTTTCAAATTTAGTCGATTGGCCTTTTTCAATGACTTAAAAATTACGTTAAAAAAAGTACGCAAATTTGTCAGATTTTTTTGGGCACACTCAGACAAAAGATGACCTTTAGAATTCACACAATACATCTGATTTAATTTTTTAATGTGGATAATATCCTGAGTTAGGACTGTGCTCATAATGATATTTTTTGTATGTTATTAAAGTGGCATGAGCTGCCAAAATTCACACTTTTTTTCATCATTTCTGATTGTCACGACAGTAAGAGGCTTTGAAGGCCATCAAAAAACTAAATGACTGGCGTTGGAATGAAGAAAATTCATACAGTATGTGGCCTGTACAAACCGAAAACGTCTTCGAAAAGTAAACAATATTTAAATAACCGGGACGACCATTCATTCAGTCTAAGCCAAAGTTAGTTCAAAACAGTACTTTATCGTACATTTTCGAGACTATATGCATTAAAAAGCTTCTGAATTATACGTCTAGAGAGAAATAGCCGATAATTTCAACATTCTGTTTTAACGTCAACATTTTGGCAGCTCATGCCACTTTAAATAATAACAAAAAAAGGACTATATTTAATAATGACAATTGATTTACATGACCAATTGACATCTTGAAGAAGACCTGTATTTAATATTGACACTGATATCTAAATCAGCTGGTATTGCTCAAATCAAAACAGGATTTGCCAGTTAGAAGTTGCTAGTTATAGATTTCTGGTTTCTATGGTAACGGGTGATTACACTGTTCTCAGCTGCCATTGTGTGACTGAAATTTCCAGATGGATGCCAAATAAAAATCAATAAGTAAGCCTGTTTTGACAGCCCAATCAGTTGCAGCCATTTTTATGTGGAGAAAAAGGCTTTCTGTGACAAGTCTACTAGATATGGAAGTGACAAGAAGAGACTGAGTGAAAACCTGGCTTTCAGATCAGAATGGGGAAATATGGTTTGAGAATTAGACTGGCTACAAGTGCCTGAATCTCAGTCTACATCCAGTGTTGAAAGTTCCTAGCATTGGCAGCTGACACCAGCCATGATTCACATCTGAAGCTAATATTGTCAAAGCAAGTGCCTGTATCAATATATGCCAAAGCATTGTTTATTGCACTTCGGAAAGGATGTGCTGGACTGATTCTATTACAGTCAATGAAACAATGTCTGCATCAGAGTCTATGTTCTTTGAATTGCGAAAATAACCGAAGCTGCTAATATTTTCTCAAATAAAGGCCAAATTGGACATCTTCAGCCGAATATCTGGCCAACCTGCTGAATGTCGGTCTAAATGAACTAAATCAACAGTAAATTATGGTAAGTATTGAAGATAGTATATTTGCCTAGCACGTTAAATCAACCAGTTTACTAGTATATTTGTCTAGCATGTTAAATCAACCAGTTTACTAGATAGTATATTTGTCTAGCACATTATATCAACCAGTTTACTAGGTAGTATATTTATCTAGCACATTAAATCAACCAGTTTACTAGGTAGTATATTTGTCTAGCACATTAAATCAACCAGTTTACTAGATAGTATATTTGTCTAGCATGTTAAATCAACCAGTTTACTAGATAGTATATTTGTCTAGCATGTTAAATCAACCAGTTTACTAGATAGTATATTTGTCTAGCAAGTTAAATCAACCAGTTTACTAGATAGTATATTTGTCTAGCATGTTAAATCAACCAGTTTACTAGATAGTATATTTGTCTAGCAAGTTAAATCAACCAGTTTACTAGATAGTATATTTGTCTAGCAAGTTAAATCAACCAGTTTACTAGATAGTATATTTGTCTAGCAAGTTAAATCAACCAGTTTACTAGATAGTATATTTGTCTAGCAAGTTAAATCAACCAGTTTACTAGATAGTATATTTGTCTAGCAAGTTAAATCAACCAGTTTACTAGATAGTATATTTGTCTAGCAAGTTAAATCAACCAGTTTACTAGATAGTATATTTGTCTAGCAAGTTAAATCAACCAGTTTATTAGATAGTATATTTGTCTAGCAGGTTAAATCAACAAGTTTACTAGATAGTATATTTGTCTAGCACGTTAAATCAACCAGTTTACTAGATAGTATATTTGTCTAGCACGTTAAATCAACCAGTTTACTAGATAGTATATTTGTCTAGCACGTTAAATCAACCAATCTACTAGATAGTATATTTGTCTAGCACGTTAAATCAACCAATCTACTAGATAGTATATTTGTCTAGCACGTTAAATCAACCAGTTTACTAGATAGTATATTTGTCTAGCAGGTTAAATCAACCAGTTTATTAGATAGTATATTTGTCTAGCATGTTAAATCAACCAGTTTACTAGATAGTATATTTGTCTAGCAAGTTAAATCAACCAGTTTACTAGATAGTATATTTGTCTAGCAAGTTAAATCAACCAGTTTACTAGATAGTATATTTGTCTAGCAAGTTAAATCAACCAGTTTACTAGATAGTATATTTGTCTAGCAAGTTAAATCAACCAGTTTACTAGATAGTATATTTGTCTAGCAAGTTAAATCAACCAGTTTACTAGATAGTATATTTGTCTAGCAAGATAAATCAACCAGTTTACTAGATAGTATATTTGTCTAGCATGTTAAATCAACCAGTTTACTAGATAGTATATTTGTCTAGCAAGTTAAATCAACCAGTTTACTAGATAGTATATTTGTCTAGCATGTTTATAAATCAACCAGTTTAGTGATCATAAATAAAGAGCTTGTTTCTGTATATTTTATTTTTCAGATTTGCGCACATACTCAACACAAGGACAGAAAGATAAATCCACGAGAAATTTGATAAAAGTCCGACCAATACAGTTTTTGGTTGTTCCATGTCAAAACAGCCAATATATTCCATAGGCATAGTCTCTCAGGAGAGGCAGTGATTGACAATTGATTGAATTAAGAACTTGCCGCTGACAATCACGGAAAAATATAATTATAAAAGGACGGAAAATTCACAACTGATGTGGAAAATCACACTGAAATCAGTTTAGAATTGCATAGAAATCTTATATCGACGACCGTCTTAAAAAATAAGTCTGCATCCCATGGAAAATCTTTTGATAAAAAAGCCATTGTTCAGTTAATTCATTTCCTAGTGCCTTGTCAACTTAAATTGAAATCTAGAGTGCGACGTAAAACATCAAACAATTCAACTCAAATTGACAGTGTGACATCCCCAGAAACACATGATACGTCAATCTCCAATTTTCAAATGCCTTTTGGATCTCGACTACGACAGTGGATGTCTGAGTACACTTATAGACCCGCTGAAAAGGATGAGCGAACATTAGTAATGGAGTCGTTAATGATGGAGTTAGATTTCCGAATCAAAGAACTGGACCAGTATTACACAGCTCGTGAAAACGAGGAGCGGCATGAGAAATCGGGGAGAGTTGATTACAGCTGGTTAGCAACAACGACAACACCCAAGTCTTACGAAATGCCTCAATTGGAGCGCCTTGAGCTAGAGGAACTTTGTTACAAAGTTAAATCTACAGAGTGCTCCAAAATCATGACAATTTTTCGCGAGGCTCTTTTGAACGAACCCCCCGTGGATAAACTGCCTCGCATCATGAGGAGTGCCGTTATCAGAGTTATAGAAGAACGGCCCAAACCGGAGAGTTTGACGGAATGGGTGACCAAACGAACAGCCAGTTTAACTAGTCTCAAAATGAGTGTGCGCCCTAACCCTAAGGTCATGCCCATTGAAGACGATGATAGCGAAGACATTGAAAAGCAAGGCACCCGCCTATATTCACTCGGATCTCCCTGTCAAACTTTTGTAACAGTATTTAACGAAAGTGATGAAACTGTACATGTCTGACCAAATTCCAAAATGTTTCTATCCTGGTAACTCATTTTCTCATTGAAAAATAGCTGTTATTTTTACCAAGGGCTGGACAGTGTGCCTTTTTAGTGTACAGGTATTAGCCACTATCATGTCACTTAAGTTTACAAGGTCTTCAGTTTGCCTTTCAGTATTTGACGTCTTTGTCAGCGCCACATGGCTAAAGGTTGGTTCTCACATGCTACAAGTCGGTACGACTAATCGCACGGTGAGAACGGGCCTTCAGCCAAACGTTACAAAAGGTTAGACAAACTCACCCAGGCAGCTTTGTGACGTTGCAAATATCATGACGTCACAAAGCATTTTCACTGAATAGGGCCTGGGAGTTTCCTCGAGAGATTTCACGATATCCGTGTTTTGTTCTAAAACGTCACACAGAACGTCTCATTCAAATGATAAAAGCTCCCCACATGTGCAATGGCAGCGCCCCGGTTGTTAAGTTCTGTAATCTATCTAATTAAAGAATCACTCAAGACTTGGTATAACTGGCGCTAAACTTTACTTCTATACTCTAGGGCTACATATATACTAACTAAAGTGTCAACTAACTGGGCATGCTTATAGCTACACACATTGGGGGTGTGGCTTCATAGAGTAGGGACTGACTCATGAATATACATAATGTAACACCGGTGAAAGGAAATTCGTGGAAGTCTCACGATACTCCAGCTCCCTATGCTTGGCATCGCCACATGTCGCTTGTGGGAGTACATGTCTAACTGTAACATTGTTGGGACTTTTGTTTGGGGATCCTCTTGAGGAGGAGGAGAAGGTGCCCAATAGCTCCATAGGCATATCATTTTCAGATGTATATCTTTTAATACCTTCATGATTGATTGATTTTTTTTTTTACAAACTCAAGATTATTTCACATATATGACGGCATTTCGGGGGAGTTACCAGATACCCAACAAAGCCGTTATACACCGAAAATAATCGAGTTTGTAAAAAAAATATCAATCAATCATGGACATATCAAATCTTTCAGTGGCATTTAGAAGTTGAAAGGTTACAATAAGGTGAAGAATTACTTATGGATCATACTTTCTTGGTTTATACGGTGACGACGTTTTGATGTAGTTCCCAATAAACCAAGTAGTTGTTATCCATAAGTAATTCTTCACCTTAATCATGGACGTATTAAAAGACATGTGATCTGAGAATGATATATGAACTTCATATGAGTATCGGGGGACTTCCACAGGTGTATGACGGCTTTGGGAGATAAGGAGAAAATCCACACAGAATTTTTAAATTTGGTCTGAGTGGAATTTGTACATCTTGTTGCATTCATATTTCTAGATTTTTCAAGGTCCGAAAAGTTTCATTGTTCAAGATAAGAACACCATAATTACTCCTCATTTAATAGTTAAGATTTTATTCTGTGAGGAACACCTGGGAACTGAAAAATCCTGATAGCTTACTCCAAAATTTAACATTTAAACATTAAAAGACGACCGAAATTAAATATTTTTTTATCATCAGATAATTCAAAGGTTTTCCAGGCCCAACATCAGAATTCCGACATTTAAGGACTTAAAAAGTTGTTTTAAAAGGTTTTCCAGGGCCAATACAAACCCTGTCAAAATCTGCAGATATATTCCCTAGCTCTATAATACGATTATATCATCGATGATGAAAACGGAGAAATTCTGTCAATGTTACAATATTGACAAAGTGATGGTCATTTGTTGTTCTAAAAATTGAAGATTTTTTTTTGTATAGATCTGTTAAATTGCTTGTAGATTTTACATGTCAGGTTTCATTCCCAGTGAAAATCTTTAAAACCAATTATTAAACATATGATTTTTCAGCAAAATTACAAAATTTTTTAATTGAGTTCATAGATGTTATATCGTTAAAAACATTTATTGGTGAATTGGGCAACGAATATTTGAAACTAGATTTAATCGGCCTCTGGACTCGAAAAGAGGTGCACCAAATTCTACCGAAGTCACCCCATCTACTAAAAATAATGGTTTTCAATAACCATTTAATAGGGAAGAAATCGTTAGAGTTGAAATATTGACCTGCGAAAGTCATCGTAATCCATCTTCTTGAGGCAAGGTAAAATGTCAATAGCCATCCATGTTTTACCTTGCCAGAATATGAAGGTTCAACCCGAAAATCAAACGACCACTGATGGAAGTTAAGAGTTGTCTTCCTTACTGAATCTTGATTGATTGTTTGGTGTTTTACGCCGCGCTCAAGATTATTTCACTTATATGGCGGCGTTGCCAGTTTCATTGTGGGAGGAAACCAGGCTCTATGCCTGGAGAAACCCACGACCTTCCGTTGGTAACTGGCAACCATCCCACATAGGTTGTTCGAGTGTATTTAGTGGGATTCGTACCCGCGACCCATTGGTGGAAGGCTGTTCGGATTGAGCGTCCAACGCTCTACCTACTGAGCCACGGAGGCCCTTACTGAATCTTGACCTATCAGCCATCTTTAAACAAATACTCCTGTCAAGCCGGTGTACACGTACATTTATTACTAACATTACCTCATTTCTCAGCTAGTGAAAGAGTGCAGACGTTTTGATTTGCTGTGAGATGTTTTACTCGCATAGAACCAAAAGTTGCTATGCATGTTCTGCCAAGGTAAGACACATATTGGCTATGGAGATTTAACCTTGGCTTGAGGAGATGGTGTAAGCTATGTATTAAACCTGGGATGAATATGAAAGGGATATGAAACGCCTTTGTTTTGCAGTCAGTCGACTGGCAGTTGTTTGGCTCGCTATTGTTCTTGTCAGACACCCCGTGACGGCATTCCGATCCGCTCCAAGAATAGCTGAAAGCCGTGTTGTGTATTCCGTTTCATTCTGAACCATACCGATGTCGTTGATATATGGGCTGCGCATGCCCGTTTGTAAGCTAGCAACAGAAAACAATTGCCATTTTGAATATTCTGACAGTGTTGCTAGCTTATAAATAGGCATGCGCAGCCCATATATCAACGACATCGGTATGGTTCGGAATGAATCGGAATACACAACACGGCTTTCAGCTATTCTTGGAGCGGATCGGAATGCCGTCACGGGGTGTCTGACAAGAACAATAGCGAGCCAAACAACTGCCAGTTGACTGACTGCAAAACAAAGGCGTTTCATATCCCTTTCATATTCATCCCAGATTTAGACACTGGTCTGGGTGGTGTTTTATGTCGCATTCAAGAATAACTCATTTTAAATATATATATATATTTAGGGCTATTTTAAACCCCTTGGAAATATATATATATTTATATATAAGTGGCAGTGTTGGCTAGGATCACTAGAAGAAATACCACATTCTTCTGTTTATATTTTTGAACACTAAAACACAAGGAAAATCTTCTTTTCTAAAAGATAAGTTTCTTATTGTGTTAAAAAGGGGCGTATCATTTAGACGTTTATACCCAATCATAAGTTGTTATAATAAACCACAACCTATGATATTTCATTAGGTTGACGACCGGCATGAGTTTGGCCTTAGTCAGTAGAATTTTCTGTAAGAGAAAATTTGGCAACAATTCTTCTGTTTATATTTATGATCACTAAAACACACGGGCACAGGGAAAGTCTTCTTGGCTAAAATAACCATACATGTATCTGCTAGTCAAGTGAAATAGGTTGATTTGACCGATACACAAGAAATTTGTCACATTTTAAGGACATCGAGATTCAACATTAGAGAGAGAGAGGGGCCCAGACCACCAGCTTTTGTGCTGAGAAAACAGACTATGTTAGACTTACGTTGATTGCAGATCATTCTTGGTGGTTAAGTCCCAACTGTTTGTAGATCCTGAAAACATATGATTAATTCAATCTTTGATTGATTGATTGATTGATTAATTCATTGACTGCTTCATTGATTGATGCACCCAAGAATATTTCTCTTATATAACGACAATTTGATTGATTGATTGATTAATTCATTGACTGCTTCATTGATTGATGCACCCAAGAATATTTCTCTTATATAACAACAATTTGAAACATAAATGTATTAGAAATCCTTTTGGGATAAAATAATCTGATTAGGAGTCCACTTGTATCACTGCTGGGGCCTCCGTGGCTCAGTAGGTAGAGAACAGCCTTCCACCAATGGGTCGCAGGTATGAATCCCACTCAGTCCCAAAAACAGAATTGGAACATTTTCTGACTGGGTTTTCACTCGAACGACGTATGTGGAATTGTTACCAGTTACCACCGGAAGGTCGTGGGCTTCCTCCGGGTATAGAGCCCGGTTTCCTCCCACTATAAAACTGGCAACACCGCCGTTTAAGTGAAATAATCTTGAGCGCGACGTGAAACACCAATCTATCACTGGGACACTGCCTGAGCGGATACTGGTCTTTGAGAAGTTTATGGAGTAAGGACAATGGCTCATGAGAATTATGTTAACAATAAATTTAAAACTGCCACGTCAAGTGTCAAATAATCTTCAGCCTTCATATCTCACTTATAGAGAAATCAAAAGTTATTCCTCTTATGTGCAGTCAAACAAAAATTGACCTGGCCTTCCATTAACGGGGTGCGAGTTCAGATCCAACTTAGTGCGAGAAAACAAACTGGCTTTTCACTTGATTACCCTATGTGTAAGAGTTGCCAGGTAAGTGCAATAGGTTGAGGGTTTTCTCTGGGCAAAGAGCGCACACTTTCCTCCCTCAATAAACCTGGTAACACTGCTATATAAGTGAAATAATCTTGATTGTGCCATAAAAAAATCAAACCTGAAAGTCAAAATAGATTGCTTCATGTTTTACGCCACATTCAAGATTATTTCACATATATGGCAGCGTTCTCAGATATAGTTATGGACGAAACTGCTGGGAGGAAACATAGCCGTGATTTTTGGTCTAAGGACGACTTGTATTATATTTGGCTGGTAATGTGAATACGAAAAAAAAAAATTCGGCAGAGCCCAGATTTCTCGGCTAGGAGGAAACCCGCAATCATTACGAGTACCTGGCGACACTGTAAAAAGATCGAAGGTGCAACAAGGACCACATCATGGTACTTAATATAATTTTATAAACATGTAAAAAATTCCCTTACCTTGACAAGACGGTTGGTTCTCTTGATAAAAGCACAGTGGTCTCCCTTGATAAAGGACCTGTTATCAAACATTGAAATAAAGGGTCATTACTTAAATACAATTGGTGGTGGGGGGGGATGCTTCTCAAAACCAACAAACTGTCATGGCAACATATATTAATATTACGTTACAATCAGTCGCAGATTTACATTTGATAAACAGCTTCCTGATAGGAATAACTAACAGCTACCAAAATTCAAAAAGGGGCCTCCGTGGCTCAGTAGGTAGAGCGTTAGACGCTCAATCCGAACAGCCTTCCACCAATGGGTTGAGGGTTCGAATTGAATGTCCTATGTGGGATGGTTGCCAGTTACCACCGGAAGTTCGTGAGTTTCCTCCCACACTAAAACTGGCAACGCCGCCATATAAGTGAAATAATCTTGAGCGTGACGTAAAACACCAAACAATCAATCAACCAAAATTCAAAAAGCAACAGGTCATATTTTCTATTTTAAAACATGCTAGCTGAACTAAAATAACTATATAGACGAGTTTCCAACAAAAACTATGTTTATGGTAAAATAAAGGCTAGTCGCCATTTGAATTTTGCAAATTTTGCGAAAAAATAATAGTTGAATCACACGGAATTGACAGCATCCAAACTCCATTTCTTGCTAAAAAAATACTCAAGGTTTTGATTGAACACAACAGAAGATTCCACCGTCTAAATTAATGAGAGAGGAGACAGCTGCAGTTATATGATTACTGACAGGCCACACAAAACACACAAACGTCATTAAAGAGAATTAGTTCGATTCCCACTCAGTCCAAAAAATTGGAAAATTTTCTGACTGGTTTTCACTCGAACGACCTATGTGGGATGGTTGCCAGTTACCAACGGAAGGTCGTGGGTTTCCTCCGGGCATAGAGCCCGGTTTCCTCCCACAATAAAACTGGCAACGCCGCCATATAAGTGAAATAATCTTGAGCGCGGCGTGAAACACCAAACAATTAATCAATTAATTAATTAAAGAGAATTACAATGTATTTACCTTCTTGTAGACAAACTTTTTACTAGCCTTGACCCCTGAGATCGTGCTAATCCAGCTGAGAGGGGTCAAAAAGGTCATTTGTTCAGCGTGAAGTTTACCATCGGAGGTTAGAGACGCCCAGTAGGTCTTGTCCTGTGATAAGGTAAAAGGTGTGAAGACGTCTAATGACAAGGAATTGTGATTGCACTACATGTAACCACAATGATTGATTGATTGATTGATTGAGGTTTTTTGCCACACTCAAGATTATTTCACATATATGGGGTTGTTGCCAGATTTAGGGCGGGAGGAAACTGGGCTCTGACCTTCGACGAGTACCTGACAACTCTGCAACATAGGGCGATCAAGCGGAAAGCCCACTCAGAAATTTTTATTTTACGGAGAGAGATTGACAGAAGTCACAACAGTGGGCATTGCTGGGTAACGCCGACGGTTGGGGGCTTCCTCAAGGCAAGGAGGAACATTGAATATGCCACATACATTAGACTTCCTTACGTTCTATGGTCTGTGGAGCCTAATGTCAAAATTTAGATCTGGGTGGGTGAGATCTTTTGTTCGGTTGGTACTTTTGTCACCGTATAACCTTAGCTGTTGAGTGCGACGTTAAGCCCCAATCAATCAATCAATCAATCCTCAAGGCAAAAGAGTCTTTCCCACTTACCTGCATCTCAACCAAATAGGTAAAAGAATTTTGAGTATAGCGTAAAACACCAATCAGTTAAACATGGGTTGCTATCGTGAACAAAATTTAGATGACACAAAATTTGACTAAACTCACCACATTATTATTACGAGTACATTTGTATGTTAACATACCTTAATGGTAGTGGAGAGGACGTTCTCCCCAGGCTGTACAACACCGGCCTGTAACAACTGATGGAGCGTTATAAAGCTCGGGGTTGAACTTTGATTACAGCTAGTATTCATATTGACCTGGATGCTGTCAGTTTCTGACCCCGTCTGTGACTTCTGCAGGAGGGGTTTACCACTAAGAATCGTACCGCTGTCTTTATTGTTTGGTTTCCTACTGGGTTGGATGCTGATATCTTGGTTTTGAAGATGGTTTTTGCGGACACTGGAATAACTGGCTGGCAGCGCACAATTCAAATCACTTCGGATTCCTTTATGCGTCATTTCATGAATCGGTCTCCAGCCAGATGCTTGTCTTTGATTGTGTGAATAAGAATTCATGCGTGGTGAAATATTATCTATTACAATAATTCCAGTCTGAGAACTTCGCAGGATGTTTTGAAAACCTTGATCCTTGGGATTATTTTGATTGGTGTCGTTGTCAATGGTTACCGCAGTATCCGCTCTTACGTTAGGAAATATAGATTTATTGTTAACATTTAAAAAGCTTGAAGAGTTATTTGATATTTGTGAAGCCTTTGGAAAAACATTATCTTGCTTTCCACTGCACTTTTTGGGTCCAGATTGTTTCACAATTATTATTTGTGTTGAGGGTTTGGATACTTTTGCGTTGCCAAGATTTGCTGACTGTGAGTTTGAAGGTTTTAGTATTTGTAAAGATTTAGGTAACTGTTTTTTTACGCTGTTTCCCATTGCACCACAATTATCCAGTATTGACACTAGTGAGTTTGATTTTACAAACTGTTTTCCTGACATATTATTGGTCGCTGAGTTGGACGAGGCGTTGGTTTTAGCACATTTTACGTCCACAGTGGACATTTCATCATCGTCACCCATCAGTTCAATTCTGGTACCTATACATTCAGACTTTTTCCAAGATTGATTATCGCTGGACAATTTTTTAGATCCACCTACTTTATCAGGAAACTCAGGCTTTCTTTTCCAACCCAAATTTACATCGGCACCTTTAACAACCGAAGTTTGAGTTATTGGAGGAATCTGGGACTGGCGTTGTCGTTGATGGAGATCCTCCCCATCATCATTAAGCTGATTTTGAACTGGTGAAATGTCTTTCCGACTTCCCTGAACATCATCAGCTTGAGTTGTCGTTGTGTGTGAAATTCTTTTACCAGTTTCTGCCTCTCCACTTGAATTTGTTTGGGAAATGAAAATATCCTGAACAATTCTACCTGGATTTCTGTTTATTTGTGATGTATCTTTGCTTTTCTGACCAGCATTAGTTTGATTTCTGGTTGAGTATGACTGGTCTTCCTGAAGATAGGGCTGGGTTAACTCTACATCCTCTTTCTGAGAATAAATCAGTTCATCCTGAACTAAGTTTCCTTCTACTCGAATCTTTTTGTGATCCGGCTCTGGTAAGTTCACGATTCTTTCGTCTGAAGGCCTGACTTGTGATGTCATGGATCTGATATTAGTCAACTTTTTGTTAACATCTCCCAAGCCAGGATTTTGTAAAACTTTGTTGATTTCTTTTTGTTTTTGAAACAGGGTTAGAAGTTTCTTTTGTCTTTGTCCCAGCAGAATCAACTCTTTTCGAACCGACTCTTTTTGTTTCTTTGTTTGACCTTTGAACTTGACTGTTGATGACAATTTGTCCCTCTCTATTTCATGTCCATCGTGAATCAGTACTAAGAGTTTCTTCATCTTCAATGACCAGTCTAGGAAATCAAAATTTGACCAAAAAATTCATCATTAAAAATATATCAAGTTGATTTCACGTGTATGGAGGATTGATTGATTGATTGCTTGGTGTTTTACGCCGCGCTCAAGATTATTTCACTTACACGGCGGCGTTGCCAGTTTTATTGTGGGAGGAAACCAGGTTCTATGCCTGGAGGAAACCCACGACCATCCGCTGGTAACTGGCAACCATCCCACATAAGTCGTTCGAGTGAAAACCCAGTCAGAAAATTTTCCATTTGTTGTTTGACTGAGTGGGATTCTTACCCGCGACCCATTGGTGGAAGGCTGTTCGGATTGAGCGTCCCACGCTTGTCTTGTTTGGAGTAACTTTTCTGTAAGAAATGGTAAAAACGGTCTGTCCATAGAAGTGAAATATCTAAACTGCCCTACCACTTGGACTTGCCTCTGGCTAACTCACTGGGTGTACACATTTTTTGTAATGTAAGAAATGGTAAAAACTGTATGTCCATAGAAGTGAAAAATCTAAACTGCCCTACCACTTGGACTTGCCTCTGGCTAACCCACTGGGTGTACAGATATTTTGTTATGTAAGAAATGGTAAAAACGGTCTGTCCATATAAGTGAAATATCTAAACTGCCCTACCACTTGGACTTGCCTCTGGCTAACTCACTGGGTGTACACATTTTTTGTTATGTAAGAGACCTCCACTGAATGGAGGTTTTGGGTATTACCATCAAGTCCCCCAAAATGTTAAAACGTTTTCTTAATGCTTTCTTGCCAAATCAGCGTACTATCTAAACCTATAGCAAATCGGCGTGTTAGCTTTACCAAAAATACTGATGATTTGCAGCCAAATTATCTTTTCCAAAAAATTCTACTGACAGGCCAAACTCCTGCCTATCGTCAACCTAATGAAATATCATGGGTTGTAGTTTATTATTACAAACTTATGATTGAGTATAAACGTCTAAATCATATGCCCCTTTTTAACACAATATGAAACTTGTCTCCATGGTTATTTTAGAAGATTTTCCCTGTGCCCGTGTGTTTTAGTGTTCAAAAATATATGAGATGGTTGCCATGTACCTACATAAAGTTTAAAACATCTTCTTGCTCGATAAACCATGAAATGTTTTTATGTAAGTGACATATTATTCAAACAAAACAACCAAGCAATCAATATAGCTTGATCAGCAAATAAAGTTTCAACATTCACTCACATGTAATTATAAACTCTGAAGAAAATGGTATGTACCTCCTGCTGTTGCTAAACAATCAGTTTAAAGGTCTAAATGATATACCTCTTTTTAACACAATTAGAAACTTGTCTACATGGTTATTTTAGACAAGAAGATTTTCCCTGTGCCCGTGTGTTTTAGTGATCATAAAAATATAATTTAAATGAAAATGAAAAAAATTGTCAACATTCACAATCTGAAAGCTGAACAAAATGGTACCTCTAGTTATTGCCCCCGGTAAACCAGTGTTGTGGGCATTCAGAAAGTCAGTCTGGTTTTCCAACAGCAATACTAAGGTACATAACTCCTGCTTTCCATCTGCCCCTACAGAGGATTTCACTTGGTGATAAAGTTTATCAAGAGAATCGCACACTGAAAGTAAACAATAAAGAACTGTAAGAAATATTGTTTTTGTTAACAAAAGACCCATTCTCATTGTGTAATTTGTCGTACCGGCTTGAAGCATGCGATTCAAACGGATGCATTTGATTGGTTGAAAAATCGTACCAACCAATTAAACACATCCATTTTAATGGCATCCTACAAGTCGGTATGACAAATTGCACAGTGAGAACGGGGCCTAAAGTTAGCCAAGTTTCCATGTGTAAATAGCACAAAGCCTAAGCCAATAGCATACATTGAGTATATGTAATAGGCCAACAATTATTGTTGTGTAGCAGACTGAATTTATACTTCAAAAATCGTAGGAAGAATGGTAAAATTACTAAGTTTTACAATACTATGAGGATCTGATGGAATGGAAAGAAGATCTATTGAGGTTTTCTCAGATGATTATTTCACTGATATGGCAAAGTTGCCAAGTTAATTGAAGAAACCGGGCTATTTGCCCGAAAGGAAACCTAGCTGCCAAAGCACCAGGAAGATGAAAAAAAAACATATTCATATTTCGCTATAAGTTGATCAACTGATCATTAATCTAATAATTTAGCGATTTAAAAAAATTATTCCAACAATCTGCCTTATTTTACTTTCTGGAATGAAAATTTATAAATGTGAAATCTTATCAAATGCTATATGTACACTGGTGTGTTAATAGTTCGCACCATTTAGGGTGTTGAGGAAGTATGACTTTTGGCATGGTTGCCCTAAGGGTTGCGTCAGACTTAGGTCTACATGGGTTAATTCACGTTTACACCCAACCAATAGCTCTAGTAGAGAAAACTCTACACCCCCCCCCCCCCCTCCCCCCAAAACACAAACACCACCCCCTTCCCTGCCATTACAAACAAACACATTACAAACACACTATAAACCCGCTAAAGATTATTGTCAGGAATTATTTTGAAAATGATATGCTTCTATTGGATGTATCACAAACTGAAGCTTGACAATTGATGTGTATGGGCTTAAAGTTAGTGGGATGAGCTATCAAAATTTTCACCATACAAACTGAAGCATCGATCACCAAGTGAAACAAGGTTGTTGTTTGACAATTGATAGTACATTTGTATGGGCGCCTTAAAGTTAGTGGGATGAGCTATCAAAATTTTCACCATACAAACTGAAGCATCGATCACCAAATGAAACAAGGTTGTTGTTTGACAATTGATAGTACATGTGTATGGGCGCCTTAAAGTTAGTGGGATGAGCTATCAAAATCTCCACCATACAAACTGAGGCATCCCCAACTGAGACAAGGTTGTTGTTTGACAATTGATGGTACATGTGTATGGGCGCCTTAAAGTTAGTGGGATAAGCTATCAAAATCTCCACCATACAAACTGAGGCATCCCCAACTGAGACAAGGTTGTTGTTTGAGGATTGATAGTACATGTGTATGGGCGCCTTAAAGTTAGTGGGATAAGCTATCAAAATTTTCACCATACAAACTGAAGCATCGATCACCAACTGAAACAAGGTTGTTGTTTGACGATTGATGGTACATGTGTATGGGCGGCTCAAAGTGGCATGAGCTGCCAAAATTCTAACTTTTTTCATGATTTCTGACCGTCACGACAGTAAGAGGCTTTGAATGTCATAAAAAAACTAAATAATTGACGTTGGAATGAGGAAAATCCAACAGTATGTGGCCTACATGACCAGAAATAGTTGTCGAAAAGTAAACAAAATTTAAATAACCCAGACCAACGTTCATTCATTATAAGTATAAGTTACTTCAAAACAATACTTTCTCAGCACTGAAAAGCTTCTGAATTATACAACTTGACAAAAATAGCCAATAATTTCAACAATGTTTTAACGACAAAATATCAACATTTTGGCAGCTCATGCCACTTTAGCAAAATGAACGAAACATATTTTAAGCCATGCGAACCTTTGGTTAGATATTCGTTTCCCTTCTGATCCAGTGGAACCGGCGGCTGTAGGATACTTTGGCTCTGGTCTGAACCTTGACTACAATCTACCACAGGGCTAACTTGGCTCATGGGTCTTCTGCCTCTTGTTACCTCCCTCCACAGATTATCTCCCTTTGCTTGAGATTTGACTTCAGTTGGTAAACTTTTCCCCCATGGGGCAGTCTTTCTTGATAAATCCGGTGATAAAAGTGACACGGAAACAATTGACACAGCATCCTCGTCTATGACCTAGAAATATATATATATCAAATGAATTCCTATATTGATTGATTTTATGCAAATTTATTGAGTATGACCTATCATTATCCCAATATTGGGTCGGCTGTGAGCTAGTTTTAACGACTGAACCCTGGTTCAAATAAGTCAGCTTGTGTAAATAAACATCTACATTACAAGCTCAATGATTTTTTACTTGTGGAAACCTAAACCAATTCTCAATATCAAATTGAAAAACTTGTAAATTTTGTCATAAATTAAAATGGGAAGTTTTCCACGTTTTCCAATTGGGGAAATACAAAAAATCAACGTTAAGTCTACATAAAGATATTCCTCTTTATTCAATTTATGGATCAAACAAGTTTAAACCGTTAAGAAATCATTTTTAAAACTTGTTTAAACAAAACTCTATACAACTGTGACAAAATGCGAGAAAGGATGTTTGGATTTGGCCAGTTATGCGTGATGTCAAGTCAAGACAGTCTCACATCATTTGTCCCAACGGATGCTTTGATCTAATGGTATAACCACACACGCAACAGCATGAACACATCGCCTATCATAAGGGAAAAAACCTTTTGGCGATTTTCGCAGGTGTTAAACCAAGCATTTAAATTATCTACCAAGTTTCTAGTTTTGTGTTAAAATTTATTTTATGACGACAAAGATCCATACGTGTTTATCTCAGACCTGTGTTTTTGGGGCTATTTTTTTTTTAGCGTTAATGCTCTCCTTAACATTACTACATTTAAATGGTATTAAAGATCAAAGGATTACTTGAGATCCTGGGTCCTTTTTTTGATCTGGAGACTTGATTATCTCCCCTTGAGACTTGATTATCTCCCCTTGGGACTTGATTATCTCCCCTGCAAAACCAATCACTGGAGAGCATGCCTCATCTACAATATTAACATGGAAGAAATTATAGACCATGCAATGATGAAAGCAATGATTTTTAATGACCTCAGAAGTCAAAGTCAGAAGTAGACGGTGTCTAAAATTCAAAGGATACAATTGCATTCATTTGTAGACACTTGAAAATAAAACTTCTGTTTGCTTTGTTTTTCTGATAAAAATCAACGAAAACTTACCAGATTTCTGCACAGCTTGCAGCCTGTAAATATAGAAATAAAACGACCATAATGCCTGTTGATTTTTTGGAATCTGTGAAAATAGTTTTGCATAAGATATGAGGCATGGAACAAGCTAAAAAGTATACTTCTTGTTACATGTTAGACATAAAAATATATATGAAATATTAATAAAAAACAAATTTAACAGCGGGAAAAAACTAATTTTCCTAAGGTTTTGCAATTTAAGTGGGACGAATTCAAAATTAGTCAGAAGTTAGAACAAGAGTAATGAGACATGAAAAGTTTAGGAGTCTCAAAGTTTTCAGGGTTCCCGGTTGTGACTCCTTAAAATGAAAGGTTAGTAGTAAGTAAGTACTGAATAGAGTATAAATAACGTAGCAACACTGATAACAATTTACATGAGAAGTTTGGAGATATTTCCTGGTGAGTTATAGTCTTCAGTTGTTCCTGATATGACTGATTGATTGTCACTCAGTCTCCCTGTCAAATCTTCTTCATCAGCCATCTCTATATGATCGTCTTTCGATTAGTAATCAATCACTCATATTTCTGTAAAATAAACACAAATCTTATTGTTTCACAGGGTTTTTATATGACCCCAAGTCTCCATTTATCTCTTATGTGAATTTTATGTCTATGTTATGTATGTATGTATGCATTTTAGCCCACAATCCTGCAATAAAAAATATTTATCGCTCTTGAAAAGTTTAAAAAGTAAGGCAACAAGTCACTTTTAAAACCATATCTATGTTGACTAGTGGTAATCACCCCTGCATCCTGTCTCTCAATCTGGAATAGAAAAGAATCTGATAGATTTATGTAAGGCAAGCAGTCACTTTTAAAGCTTTGTTTACCCTCTTTACAAATTGAGAATTTAACTATCCATATTTTGATCCAGGGATCTGACATCGTTTTTATAAATTATATAAACATCATGATCATTACAACAGTCAATATCGCATTTACATATGATATGGGATTTTTCTAAATATAGCTTCGAAAATTTGAAAATGGACTCATAGTCATAAATCAATCCCGGCCACCGTATTTGAATTTTGTCTGGTATAGGGCCTGGGAGTATACCGAGAGATTTCGCAATAAGTAATTTTTTTTTCAATGTGCAAGTGTTTGTTGAAAAATCTAAAATCAGGATAGTCTATTACTATTAGAAGAAACTAACACTAACTAGTAACACTAACAATATTCTGTACGATAGTAAGTTATTCACCAACAGTGAATTCCTTACCCTCCTCCTTGTTTATTTAATAATGTCGCCAGGGCAGTAAATATCAGAATGGAGATAAACGTAGTAAGGTGACAATCGGAAATTGGACACCAAATAGTGTCAGCTAATGTTAACAAAATCAAAGAACCTTCGCGTCTTATCTTTGCTGCACCAGAACAACAAACTGGGTAGATAATACTACCCACCTGCATGCGAAGCAAGCACGACAAGAATATATAAAAAATATTTCAATCTTTCGACTTTTTTAAACTTCAAACTTAAATGCGCAAAATAAATTTCCCGCTTTTCGAAACTAGGGGAGGTAAGTAACAAATTCACATTAGGCAGTTCAATCGTGCCCACATGCTTACCCCCCCCCTCCCCCCCCCCCCCGCCCCTGCGCTTCAGAACTAAGTCTCGCATGCGAAGATTAACTTCTCTGTTTAGATTGTAGGCAGTTACAACATGTTTATGCCCCTTTTTGAATTCTCTGTTCATCGATCATAAACTTTGTGCAAATAGGCTGGAAATAATAATTCTAGGTATACAAAATAGTGATAATTTCATAAAGCTGAAGAGCAAAGACTTGTATAGCCGCACTTGTGTGACTCTATCCTGGTTTTACTTACTTTGCCGGTCAGGTAGACTTGTAGTCCCCCTAGACAAGTTTTCTCCGTTTAGTGCGCAGCGGACCAGAGGGAATTTAGGAATACATATGAAAACATAGGCCTAAGCTAGATAATATATTAAAACGCAAAAAAAAAAATATATATATAAATTATAATAGAAAATAAATAAATCGTGCACACGGCATGTATAGTATATATATTTGTGAACACTAAAACACTCGAGCACGGGGAAAATCTTCTTGTCTAAAAAATATTTTTTTAATTGTTTTAAAAAATTGTGTTAAAAATAGTATACATGTACGAAAGCGGCATGTGCGAGAAAATGAAAAGGCAGTTTCAGAATAACAACAAATTGGAACAAAAAGCATATTTTCTCTTTTAAGGGGCGTTGACGTCACTGGTATGAAGTTTTTAGAAAACACGCGGGAGTGGCTCATCTTTTTATTCGTCAACTATATCTCTGGCTTAGAAATACATTAGCCGCGAGTGTTTTGACCGAATGATTGAACAACCATAGATACTAATGAGAAAAATTAAGGCATCACCACACAGTAAGTTGTTAACAACACGAGATTTCGACACCTATACCGGTGCCTTCGTCAAGTGTAACTAAATTTAGAGTGGCATGAGCTGCCAAAATTCACACTTTTTTCCATAATTTCTGATCGTCACGACAGTAAGAGGCTTTGAAGGCCATTGGAAAACTAAATGATTGGCGTAGGAATGGGGAAAATCCATAGGCCTACAGTATATGGCCTACACGAACCGAAAACGTGTTCGAAAAGTAAACAAAATTTAAATAACCGGGACGACCATTCATTCATTCTAAGCCAAAGATAGTTCAAAAGAATCATTTATCGTACATTTTCGAAACTAGAAGCACTAAAAAGCTTCTGAATTATACGTCTTGAGAAAAATAGCCAATAATTTCAACATTCTGTTTTAACGTAAAAATATCAACATTTTGGCAGCTCATGCCACTTTAAACTGCCAACACACAGAAACTAGAATAAATACAGTCGGTTTAGTTTAAAGGGGCATGAGCTGCCAAAATTCACAGTTTTTTCATAACTTCTGATCGTCACGACAGTAAGAGGCTTTGAAGGCTATCGAAAAACTAAATGATTGGCGTTGGAATGAGAAAAGTCCATACAGTATGTGGCCTGTATGAACCGAAAACGTGTTCAAAAGTCAACAAAATTTAAATAACCGGGACGACCATTCATTCATTCTAAGCCAAAGTTAGTTTAAAACAGTACTTTATCGTACATTTTCGAGACTTGAAGCATTAAAAAGCTTCTGAATTCTACCTCTTGATAAAAATAGCCAATAATTTCAGCATTCTGTTTTAACGTCAAAATATCAACATTTTGGCAGCTCATGCCCCTTTTAGTTTAATCAACATGGGCAGATATTTGCAGATATTAACCTTTTCTCAGCGCCACGTGACCAAACCAAACTTCGATAATTTTAGACACATTCAGTGAAAAGACTTTGTGACGTCATCATATTCGTTACATCACAAAGTCACTATGCTGGGTTTGTCTAACCTTTTTGAACGTTTAGCTTGACGCGCCACACATGACGTTGATGTCACAATCGGCTTTACCGTTTCCAAGGTTTGCGCATTTACACCGATTGTGACGTTAGAACCCCAGCGCCATTCTTTGTGAGCTGAAGTAGGACGTTTTTCTGCTTATTTAGTAGACAATGTAAGAAGATATATAGTTTAGGATATGGAACGACCGGACTAAATGTTTCATCATATAGTGTCAGTGTCCAGCGTTTGTCTGCTGCTGGCTTTCGCTGGCTGGGATGCTGAGGAAAGAGCCATTTTCGACGAGACCATCTTTGACCCTTCAGCTTTTGAAGATTATAATCGACAAAATGACCTGTAAGTTAAAAGCTAAAGTAATCGTTTTTAAAAAAATATAAAATCTCTTTTTACTCTCATATTGAGAAAGGTGTTTACGGGATTGGGTGGGGGGGGGGGGGGGGGGGGGTGGGGGGGGGGGGGGTAACTGCATGGGGAATGCGCAGACATTAAGCCAACGCCGACAAACAATGCCAACCACAGATCGGCGGAAGACGCATTTATTATATAAAACGTTTGAACTTTACACACTTACATGCGGCAATAAATCTTATGGCCAGCGCAATTACAGCAAGAAGCCTATATTTGGTCACTGAATAAGATGTTCCCGTATAACAATGAAGTTGCATATAGTTTCTTGGACGCGAAACCTGGCTGCTGGTGGGGTCTATACAGGGAAACAACCGACCTTCCATTAGTGCCTGACAACCAACCCCCGAAAGGAAGAAGGGGGTGGGGTCATGGACTCAAGATGACCAGAGATGTGTCTTGGCAGAAACTGGACAAAATCTTACAAAAAATTTCTCTTAAATGAGCATAATATTGCAGGGATACAATGGACTATAAACTACCTACATCGGAGCTCATGTATTTGACTGATGTTTCGGAATAAGCGAACGCATGTTATTTTAGACAAGAAGATTTTCCCTGTGCCCGTGTGTTTTAGTGGTCATAAATATATATATAATCATGATTGCAAAGAAAATTGAGATTTTATTATTGTTTCAGTCTTAGAAATGGCACCTTCAGCTCAGTAAGTCGTATATGGAGGACAGAAACTGTCCTGAATTAAATCTGTTATTTCATTTCAGGGATAACGCTTGGATTTGGCCGTTGGATTTCTTCTCCCCATACCGAGATATGTACAGTCGTCAGGGAACCAGTTTAGGATGTGCCAAGAGACATAGGAAAAAAATAAAAGACATGAGCTACTTTTACTGGATCATATATAAAACTCTTTATACAATAGAGGTATGGATTGTTTATAGTGATCTGTATAAATATATATATATATTTATATCACTTAGTTTTCTAGCTTTCCGTTATTTCAAATAATGTTTTTCCACGCGTTTTTACTCTCCAAAAAAAGTTCAGAGAGCGTGGCTCGACAAAGAAATCCGTCAATTTGATTGGCCAAAGGACGGAAGTCTTGTGATAAACGACACCCATATAATTGCCATGGCAATTTAATGCTCCCTGTATAGACGTGATATCGTTGTCCTGTACCAATTAGGAGCGACGCATTTTCAGCATCTAGAATTTCTACAAAAAAAATATATAATATTTCACCCGTCGTTATATATCCTGTTAAAAAGTTGAAAGATAAAGTACATTCGTCCATGATTTTTTTAATTAATATACTCAGTAAGATGATGAAAGTGACAAGAATAGTGAAATATTAATTAAATCAAACCGAAATCAAATCATTTGTCATTTATTTAACGCTTTCCGTTCTCTGCAGGATTTTGGCGTGATTGTCGACAGTCTAGCATTGGGAAATGGTGTATGGCTACTCTCGACCACAGCTGTACACGTTACCTTGTATTTTCTCCACACGCACGGCTGGAAAGGTAAGAAACATGGATATTATCCCAGAAGTGCTATTTAATTTAACAAACGGAACGTGAGCTGCCAAATATTGGGACATTTCTAATAAAATGGAATAAGCTAAATGTTCCTATGTTTTATCGATAACTGAACAAAAACGTCTGTTGTCATTCTCTGTTGACCTTCAGATTATTACAAAAATAAGAAGTGGTTAATTTCGACTTTTCACCAAAAATGTATATGTAAAGAGTTATTTTGGGAATTCCCTGCAGCTATTGTTTTCTGTCTGACAGTCCGTAAACTAACAGTCTAAACTGCACCACCCGCGCAGCCACAGTAGGTATGTCCGCACACACTGCATGCCTATCCAGCGATCAGTGGGAGGCAGGAAAGTTACCAATGGCCATCTGGAAACCTCATCTATATAAACGACTGTCGAATAGCACACATTTCAACGTTGTTCGCGTTGCTGGTTTCGGACATGTCACTTTAAATATAGGCCAATATACAGCTTAAAATTCTGTTTATTGCGAATTAGAACAATGGTGTAAAAGAGTGTTTATCAGCCCGGTGGACCGTAATCTATCCTCAAAATGAGACGATGGACAATTCATAGAGAGATATAGGGAAAAGGGGAGAGCACTCCGTGTGCCTATGGCCACTGTACGTGGGGAAAGTGTTCCTTTTACATGGCTTTTTGCGAAAAGTTAAACGCCGGGGTTTGGAATGGACGAACTTTTTTGGGGGCTAAAGTATGTCCTAAGGAATATAAAAAAAACATACAAAAAGTATATTCCAGAAATCGACTACGGAACCCTATTTATAGCGACTTTTCAAGTTACAGCCACCGGCCTAAAATTGACGGAACCGATGTTCTTCATATATTGAACTACCAATACTATAAGGCTACGCGAATTTAGCCCTACCGCCAATTAAACTTTTTCGTGTGTTCTTTTCCAGGGCTTCTTATGTCCCAGCCCATTACAAGGGAGGCAACCTGTCAAGTCAATAGCAATCATCTGTCACGGAAAATGAAACAGATGAAAGCCAAACACCGTGAGTCAACAAAATGATTAAACCTTTTGGTAAAAAAAAAAAAAAAAAATTGGTCGCAACAGTGTGATTTATAGAAACGAAATCTCATGCAGAGTAATTCTTTTTAACACAGCCAATTTTGAAAACGTTGCCCTGCCAAAACGGAAAAAAAGCTTGGCTTTGTTATTGTTATAATAAAAAATAAGCTATTATTTGAAATTCTATTTAAAATTGTTATTACTCCGGACAGAAAGTAAAGCATTCCGTTGTCCTAATCTCCATGCCAAAAAAGTTTCGTTTAATATATTCCGTTGCTCTTTATCCTAGGAGCTGAAATTGAAGAAATGGCTAGAACGATAGAATATTTACAAAAAGAGAGGATCCAACAAAAACAGAACCTGAAAGAACAAGGTAATGCACCAATAGCCTAATTGTGTTTATGAAAACTGGCCGTCCCTCTAGCCTGTGTGTTCTAACCTCTGTCCTGTGTGTTCTAACCTCTGTCCTGTGTGTTCTAACCTCTGTCCTGTGTGTTCTAACCTCTGTCCTGTGTGTTCTAACCTCTGTCCTGTGTGTTCTAACCTCTGGCCTGTGTGTTCTAACCTCTGGCCTGTGTGTTCTAACCTCTGTCCTGTGTGTTCTAACCTCTGTCCTGTGTGTTCTAACCTCTGGCCTGTGTGTTCTAACCTCTGGCCTGTGTGTTCTAACCTCTGGCCTGTGTGTTTGAAACCTTCGGTTTGTATTTTTTCAATTTCCGACCTGGATGCTTCAGTCATTTTTAAGTCAGAAACAGGACTTCTGACTTGGATGTTCCACACGTCTGACTTTAGTGTTGCAAACGTCTGACTTGGGTGTTTCAAACTTCTGACTTGGGTGTTTCAAACGTCTTACTTGGATTTTCCAAACTTCTGACCTGTTTGTGTTAAACTTCTGACTTGGGTGTTCCAAACTTCTGACTGTTTGTGTTAAACTTATGAATAGCATTTTCCAAACATCTGGGCCCTGTTTCACAAAGCGGCGTAGCGTAAGTTTCTACGTAACTGCCATAGCAACCCATACTGTAGAGATACGTTGCTATGGCAGTTACGCCAAAAAATACATCTACGCCGTTTTGTGAAACAGGCTTCCGAGATAGTTGCTCAAAGTTGTCAAAGGTATTTACTGACTAGTGTATGATATAAATATATGTATATTTGTTCTAATTTCTGCAATGTTGTGCTGATTTCCAGATGTGGCAGTGGAGACATTACATAATGCAATACGACACTTGTATCATGCCCATGCAGAGGGGGACACGGCGAATCCACCCGACGATCACAAAAAACACACCGCGATCATGGACGACTGAAATATTTTATAGGACTTTTAATCTATAAATCAGGGCACCTCAAGCCCTTAAAAAAATTTGAATTGACTTCGTATTTTCTACTTTTCAATAAAAAATCATTTTTCTATTTATGTTTTGTAATTGTATTTTATTGGGCTGTATTTTTTAAAGTTTGTCATATTCGACATGTACAAGTCGAAATTTTAATTTAAAATGGAGTGAACTTAGGTTAAAGATTATATTGATGGTGACTTTAAAGACGAAGAAAATGGTGTCCACTCTTCTCCTACTGAAAGGTAAACAGTAAGTATTACGGTGAACTAAACTCCGCTATTGTTGTATTGATTGATTGATTTTATGATTATTTCACTTATATAGTGGCGTGGCCGAGTTTATTATGGGATGGGGTGGGTGGGGCTCCTTGACCAGAGAAAACCCCCCATCTCTTCTAAATTTGCCGAAAAAGTGAAGAACTGACTCTGAGCGGGGACGTACCGAGTTTTTTAAAGGATTTATGAACAGGTTTTGGAAATATTCTGTAATTTGCGTTAGGTGTGTTGTAGAACATGTACTTTAAAAGCCTGACCAAAAAGAAAATTAAATTTCGGTCGCAGCACATACAAAATTCAAGCTACGTTTACCGATCTACAATGCTTACGAAAGTTAATTATCTCAGAGACTTATGACGTCAAACACGACCTCCGTTGTGTACGTACCCTCACAGCGATGACGTAATAAACGCTTTCTGTTGTCTCAGTACGTCTTCGTGGCAGTTTGTACACATCGAAGGTCGTGTATGACGTCATTTTTCCGAGCAGTTACGAAAAATACGGAAAATATGCATATTTCCTCCCCGTTCGTTTTTTGACTACCAGGGAACTAACGCAAAGGTTGTTTCGTTTCAACTGATAATTTTCAAATATATATTTAGTCAATAAACAAGCACAAACCAGCTTTAAATCTTGTTCATATATCCTTTAAGGACGCAACGTAGCAGTCTACGTTATTTCATTACTTCGACGATGCTTCTCTTGATATTTTCTAGTCTGACTCCGGTATTTTATTTATACTAATGGCCATATTTTGGTGTCTGGTTCCATTGCAATCCAAAAAGCGGACTGGACTGCCCGCTCCTATGTAGTCCGATTTAGACCGTTAAACGAAAACGACCACAATTACGAGTTCGAGTAGGATCGTTCAGTAAATAGTATACGTTTTTTGAATTGCCAAACCCACCGGGTGGCGTAGGTTTAAAACTTTGGAATAAGCTAAAAGAGCATGGTTTCCTGAAGGCCCGTTCTCACTGGGTGATTTCTAGTACCGACTTGTTTGATGCGATTAAAATAAATGCTTTTAATTGGTCGATAAGATTGCATCCACTTCAATCGCATGCTACAAGTCGGTTCGACAAATCGCACAGTGAGAACGGGCCTTAACTGACCCATCCATTCATCATCCTGGAATCACCGCCATTTGGAATTGGGGTTTCCATTGGACCAATTGCTGTGGAATAACTAAGCTACCTTGGAGCTAACGTCACAGTTTTTTTAGTATGGGTATTTAAAATCAATGATCCTTGACACGCCAACATCTACATGCCTTGGTGCAACTAACTCGAGAACTTTGGCTTAGAATGAATGAATGGTCGTCCCGGTTATTTAAATTTTGTTTACATTTCGAACACTATTCCGGTTCGTATAGGCCACATACAGTATGGATTTCCCTCATTCTAACGCCAATCAGCCTCTTACTGTCATAACGATTAGAAATTATGAAAAAAAGTGTGAATTTCGGCAGCTCATGCCATGCACTTGTAATGAAAACGTGTACTTCATAGGTCAAGTACAACGTCATCTCCGGTGAAATAGAACGACATTTTGATGGACAAATATTTCGGATTTACCAAGATATCTACATGAACGTGACCTTGCAAAGTTCGTGACCTAACCAACCTTTCCTTTGATAAACAGCTGTTGGGTGAGATCGAGTTAATGTCTATGATCCGACTGACCGATCCAGTCAACATGTATTCGCTTTGCTTGATCCTCGGTATCTGTTTCGCTCTTACAGTTCAGGTAACTTTTATTTATTATAGATATTTATGGACACTAAAACACACGGGCACAGGGAAAATCTTCTTGTCTAAAATAACCACGGAGACAAGTTTCTAATTGTGTTAAAAAGAGGTATATCATTTAGACCTTTATACCCCATCATAAATTGTTGTAATAAAGTAAACCTATGATATTTCATTAGGTTGACGACTGACAGGAGCTTGGCCTTAGTCAGTAGAATTTTCTGGAACACTTTGTATTACATTGACAATGCTTACGCATCTTAAGCTATAGTAAGAATATCGTCAGACTATATATTATGCCCCCCCCCCCCTACCCTTTCCCAGAAAACCTAGGTAGAAGGCAGACAGGGGAGTTTAGCCCTGACCAGTATGTCTTTCAAACTCTTGTTCTTTTTATAAGCAATGACTGGCCTTTGGGTCAGAGGTCGAGCAAGTTTACTTTGAAGTAGTTTGTATTCTTCTACTATAATCTTGGCCATAGCGATGCTAGCTTTGTTATACTGAAACACAAATGGTATTATAGTTTTTTCACGACATCTTCCGGGGTCCAAGTTCAAACCCAAAGGATAAATAGTTTGTAATGTTTGAATCCAAAAACTTTCCCTTTCCAAACGTTTGTGCTTCGTATCTGCAGCGGAAGTGAGAAATGGGATTTTCTCAATAGGCATGATTTCAAAATGGTCCTTGACCGAATGACCTTGAGTATTGAAATGTTGTGCCACGGGTACATCATGTTTAAGTCTTATGCTAGATAAATGGTTGGCTGCTCTTTGTCGTAGAGAATTCTGAGTTTCTCCGACGTACTGTTTGCGACATTTTTTGCACGTGATTACATACACGATATTAGAGGAGTCACAATTAAGATTCTCTGCCATTTGATATTTGTTGCGAGTTTGTTCTCCGAAAAAGGTTCCGCGATCGGGTACGTATATATCGAGTTTGCATCGCGTCTTAAGGCATTTCATTGATGTACCTGAGAGAAATGTTGGACGGTAGTGGTACACTCGTGAAGGGGAGGTAAGCGTATCGGGGGATGAAGGGGGAAACATGATTTGTCTTACTGTGTTAGATTTCATCCTTCGGAGTAATCTAATAGAATACTTCCTAGGGAGGAGAGCTTTAAAAAGAACAGAACAAGCCTGGTTAAAAAAATCTAAAGAAATACAGTTTCTATAGAATCTAAAAATCTGAGATTTAATGACTCCCTTGAAAGTGTGAGGAGGATGGTATGACCCAGCATGTAGTAGCTGATGCGTGTCAGTAGGTTTGAAGAATACTTTGTAATCTAAATACCCAGTAGTATGATATGTATGACCCTTGTAAATAGTTACATCCAAAAAATCCACAGAAGTGTGATCAATAGTAGGCTGTAATTTAATGCTTGAGTCGTGAGAATTAAGAGTATCAATGAAAATATGAAGGTCTTCCAACGTATGTTGCCAAATGATAAAAATGTCATCCAGATACCGAAGGTAAGTAAAAGGTTGTTGGTGACATTTGTGAAGAATATCACTCTCCCACTCAGCCATAAAAATAGAGGCAAAGTTAGGACTAAAACGTTTCCCCATAGCACACCCTTTAATTTGCTGAAAGATCTCCCCATTGAATTCAAAATCGTTACCTTTTAAGCTAAGTTCCAGCAATTCTAAAATGTCTTTATCCGGACGACGGTGGTCAGGATATCTTTGGAATGCTGATTTTATGGATTTAAGACCCAAATCTATGTCAATGTTTGTATACATAGACTCCACATACAGAGTAACCAAAATCACATCTTGTGGGATGGATTTCTCAGACAATTTGGCCAATAAATCATCCGTATTCTTTATAAAGCTAGGATGCCGATTCGCTATAGGTTTTAGATAGTAATCAATTAGCTCTGATATTCTATAACTTTCACTGCCACAATCTGAGATAATAGGACGCCCAGGGGGCATTGTAGGCTTCGGCCATTTTTCAATGGGTTTGTGAATTTTCGGAAGAATATAGAAGACCCTGTTTCTAGAGTTATGATCAGATTCCAAATAGCGATACTGTTTTTCATTAAGTAAGCCTTTATCTTGAAGAGAAACAAGAATTTTATTAAACTTCCTAACATTTTCAGGCCAAATTTCCTTATCAAGTTTTTTGTAATGAAGAGGGTTGCTCAGCTGCCGTTCTATCTCTTCAGTATAATCCTGTTTTGACATAATAACTGTTGCCGAACCTTTATCAGCAGGTTTAATAACTATGTTTGGATTTCTCCTTAGCTTACTTAAGGCAAGACATTCTGAATGAGTAAGGTTATGTTGGTTTTTCTGATTAGTTAAAGCATCAAACTTCCTTGATACAGAGTCACGACTAATGTTTATTTCTGGATCATACATGTGAGAAGGGGGTGTATAGCCGCTTTTAGATGTAAACGGCTTGCGTACCCCACTAGAATCTCGGTAGATATCAGCCAGACTAAGATTTCTTGAGAACTCCATAACATGCACTAATTTACTAATAGAAAAGTCCCTATCAGATAATGATTTAGGGCAAGGCACAAATGAGAGTCCTCTATTGAGTAGAGATATATCATCAGCAGTGAGTTCCTCGTTACTAAGATTAACAATATTACTTCCTAAGCCGAAAGTAGGGTGGCACATGCCCTGTCCCAAATTTAGTTTAAATCTAGTGTCTGAAGCCAGTGGGTATACAAGCAATTTGCCGTATCTTCGGTCCAGTGAATTTTGTCCGTGGATACTCTAAATTTTGAATTGGGGATTTTTGGTATGACCATAACTCTCTTCATCTTGGAAGCAGAAGAGTTATATAGGTTCAGGTTCGAAACTTCACTGGCCGGCAGTTTAGTGGATGACTGGATCTCTACAAAGTAGATGAGCGAGTTGGAAAAAGTCTTCCTAACCGCTGTCATCATGTTGCGCATTTGAGTTAACGAAGTGTTTGGCTCAGTAGTTGTCTTGTTATTGATACCAATATTCAAGATAACTTTCTCAGGTTTGGGACCTTGATACTTTTGAATTAGAGTCCGAAATGAATTGAAATTGGCACCAGGAAAACATTCTACCTGCATATCAGGGTGGGGGTCAAGGTTAATTCTAGAAAGATTAGAATCCCCAAGTAAAAGAACTTTCTTAGTTACATTAGGAAGGTGCCAATTAGAGGAAGTGTGCCGAAATTTCCAAAATTTAGAATTAGCTAATTTATTCCGAGGGTGACCCCTCGGAGGGGATCTCACTGCATCTGAATATCTCATAGGAGAATGGGCGGACAAAACTGGGGATGGGGGAGGAGCAGTGGGACTAGATGTACTAGGTCTAGGAGAAGTGACCCTAGTAGAAACTGGGGAGGACGGAGGACGAAAGGGGACAGAGGTACTACTAGGTCTAGGGGAGGGGGGCTGAGGGGAAGAAAAAGAGGGGGCAGAGGTAGTAGGTCTAAGGGGGGGGGGGGAGTACCAGTAGGGAAAGGCGAAGGGGAAACAGAAGGTAAAGCTACAGACCTAGGAGTCTGTGACTGCAGAGTTGGAGGTGAGATAACGGATGTCGACCGACTGACAGGCGGATGGGGTTGGGGAGACGATGGTGGACTAAACTGAGTAGTAGCAGCAGAAGTGACAGATTTAGTGATGGAAAGAAAAGAATAAAAATTTTGAATGGTCGAAAGTTGTAATTTACCTATATAATTCTGTTTGCCCCATTTTAAAGCATTATTGAAAGCACTGTCAAAGTTTAGACCTTTGGATGACCTGGCAGAAGTCACCTGTGCTTTTAATCTATTTAAACAAGCCGCATAATGTTTATTATAGAGCTAATCGGGACAAAACGAACATAACATGTCCCTAAAGGCTCACTCTTAACCTGAAAGCGAGGTGGGGAAAACCGACTCAAAATTCCACGTATACTGGTGGCTAGTTCTGGGTTTCAATTCATGCTCATGATCATTGCACCAAACACGCCGACTTTGGCAGATTCATAAGGACAGAGGGCCGGCCTCGGTGGTCCAGTAGGTTTGTGTGATCGTCCCTCAGTCCCACACAGACCTTCCATCGATGCCCTGCTGGTTCAAATCACGCTCAGACCAAATAAAAACTGAAAAAATTCCAAGTTGATTTTTCACTCGGTCGCCATATGTGGAAGAGTTGCCAGGTACTCGCCGAAGGTCGGGGTTTCCCTCCATTCAATGAGCCCGGTTTCCTCCCCCACTAAACCTGGCAGCGCGCCATATAAGTGAAATAGTGCAGCGTAAAACACCAATCAATCAGCGGAAACTCGGGCTCTATAATGTCTACCAGTAACGTTCCTTTGCAAGCACCTGCAACCATTTATCTTGAGGCATGGGTTTAATCAATGAACTATATTCCTGGAATGGACACTGCTCATTGGCTGAATTGGATCTGACTTTGTAAAATGTGCCGCCATTGATAGTTGAAGCGCGCGTGCATAGCAGATCTGGATCGAAATTGCACCATCTCCTAGTAATGGTGGCATTCGATGCACATCACATGCCACGTGATCTCCATTCCACGCATATAGTTCATTGGTTACGACACCCAGATTCCAATCATATGAGTATTTTAACCCGCATCCCGGTTGTGGATAATCCTTTACCTAGCTTCTGAGAAAGGTTTATAGATTTTAGTTCGACCTACCAAAAATCTAGACATATTACATATATGAAAACACATAGTTTTACAGTAAAACACACGGGCATAGGGGAAAATTTTGGCTAAAATAACCACGGAGACAAGTTTCTTTTTGTGCTAAAAAGGGCATATCATTTAGACCAGTTATACCCAATCATAAGTTGTTATAATAAACCACAACCCATGCTATTTCATTAGGTTGACGACAGGCAGGAGTTCCGCCTTCGTCAGTAGAATTTTCTGGAAAAGATAATCGGGCAACAAATCACCAGCACTTTTGCTAAAGCTAACATGCCGATTTGTTATGGGTTTTAGATAGTAATCAATTAGCTCTGATATTCTTTAACGTTCACTACCGAAATCCGAGATAATAAGACCACATTGAAGGCCTGGGTCATTTTAAATGGATTCAAGAGAACGTAGAATTCTATTGCAATTTCCCACATTTTCTATACAGATACGTATTCTCGATGGCCAAAGTATACATCGATTTGCTGTCTGTCAGATAGTCACATTGTTGATGGTTATTTGAAGTGATTTTGAGGGTGACTGAAAAGAAACAAAAAAGAAACCAAAATAACAACAAAAAAAATTTCTTATTGAATATTTTTCCTCCGCTCAGAGTTTGGTGGTACCGGTGCCAGTTGCAGATAACCAGCCATCGTTCTGTGTGAATGGTACCGAGTGTACGGAAAATGAATGTTGTTTACAATACGACGCCGAAGGGATTGCGGTGGGCAGGAGAAGTTTCACCGATAATCTACAGAGAGGAGTGTGCGAGAGATTAGGGCATTACAACTCAGGTCGGTTACCAATGGTTGATTGGTTGATTGCTTGGTGTTTTACGAAGCGCTCAAGATTATTTCGCTTATATGGCGGCGTTGCCAGATTTATTGTGGGAGGAAACCGGGCTCTATGCCCACGACCTTCCGTTGGTAACTGGCAACCATCCCACATAGGTCGTTCGAGTGAAAACCCAGTCAGAAAATTTTCCAATTTTTTTTTTTGGACTGTGTGGGATTCGAACCCGCGACCCATCAGTGGAAGGCTGTTCGGATTGAGCGTCCAACGCTCTACCCACTGAGCCACGGAGGTCCCGTTAGGTCGGTTACCAATGGAAATCAATCTTCTCCAGGCAAGGTAAACCTTTGCACGGGCCATTCCCAGTCGGAACTCCCTTCGGCTATCTTCGCTCGCTACCGGTCGGCTTTGACACGCACGTAAATGCCCGAAGTTTCAGAGTGGGGACATTCCGTGTATGCAAAGGCCTGGCTTTCATACTTGGAAATCTAGCAAAGCCATCGGGGACACACTACTCGACCGGGGCACACTGAGTTATGTTCCTATACCATACCACAAAATGACTTTCCGGGCACACATAGGCGGCATCCAAATCGCGCCTTCCGTTCGGATACGGTCGCCATTAAAACCACAAAGGCCAGGGAATCCGCACAAGTCATTCCAGTTTGAGGAAATCACTGGAAATCTTGGCCTTGATATCCCGAATGACGTTTGTGCTTTTGGTCAAGCCAGTGGCTTCAAGGGAACAACGATAGTCTCTCAGTCCGACACAGGTCTACCGTTGGTTCCAATCCCACGAAGATCAGTACCACCTCTGAGCCGGGTTTTCATCATTGCACTGTGTGGAAGAGTTGCCATCAGGTATTCTTTGAAGCCAAAAGTCGGGGTTGCCTCACTCAGTAAACCACTCAACGGCGCCATGTAAGTGGAATAATCAATCAATCCAAGAGAACATTAACAATCGTTGGCAAAATCCGTTTTGTGCATTTCAAACTTTCACGTTCCCTTCAGCTCTTGCTCCCACGAACACATGTTCCAAGCCTTTCAAAGCTATTCCTGGGCCCGAACAAAGATTATTTCACTTATATGGCGGCGTTGCCAGGTTTACAGGGGGTGGAAACCGGGGTCTTTGTCTGGAGGAAACCTCCGACGAGTACCTGGCAACTCTTCCACCTACAGTAATTAAGGGAATTATCCACTTAATCCCGCGTCGGTTTTATAACCCTCTCCCCATGTATTGTTGCCTACATCTTTCATTAGGGGTGGATTTAATTCAGATCAGTCAATTCAGAATTAAAGCGACATCTGGTTTGTGCGAATGATTGGAAGGACTTGTGCGGATTCTCTGGCTTTTATGGTTTTAAAGGCATCCGTAACCGAACAGAAGGCTTGATTTTGATGTATGGTACGGACATTTTTCAGTGTGCCCGGTCGAGTAGTGTCCGCGATTGCATTGCTAGTAGAAAGATTGATTGATTGATTGATTGCTTGGTTGGTGTTTTACGCCGCGCTCAAGATTATTTCACTTATATGGCGGCGTTGCCAGTTTTATTGTGGGAGGAGACCGGGCTCTTTGCCCAGAGGAAACCCACGACCTTCCGTTGGTAACTGGCAACCATCTAGTAGAAAGATAACCGTAATTTTGAGACGCAGATGTAACCATTCATGACATACCCTTGTGTTGTTTCTTCCCTTGACAAAGCCGATGTGAATCATTTCAGATTGTCACAGGGTTGAACCACCAATTCCTTCGGGGAAACCAGAAGGGCTAGTGAGGGGAAAGGCGTGTCCCTGTCAGGCCCTGTATACGTGTACAGAGGCGGACATTGGGCCAGGATTAGGTAGGTGCTAACATTCATCTAACTCCGTTGCCAAGTTGGTTAAAGCTTCGGTCGTTCATCCAAACATAATATTTATAGGTGTTGTTTGCTCAAATGCCCCCGCATTTTTAGCAGAAAATCGTTTTAGTAAAGGTTGAATTTCTTAGAGCCCTGTTAAAAAGACAAAGTGCATTAAACTTTTGACATATCATTGGTTGATGAAGTTTTATGTCGGGAGATTATTTCACTTAGACGGTGGCGCTGCCAGATATATTGGGGGAGGAAACTGGGCTCATTGCCTTTAGCGAGCACCTGGTAAGTCTTCCGGATATTTTGCAGAGTGGGATTCAAATATGCGATGCTTCGATGGAAGGCCTGTGTCGGACTAAGGCACTGTCACTCTGTCGACTGAACCACCAAGGCCTATATCATTGGTAATATAAGGGACCTCTGAATAAATATGGCTGCATACAACAACTGTATCCGTTTTTTTTTTTCTTGAGCAGGGATATGTGTTTAATAACACTACAGCGGATTGGCGGGACCGGATATTTTTCACCAGGGAATTTTCGACATTATACCAGAAATAAAATATAACCAGTGGAAAAATATAATTGGACGAGTTTGTTTTCGATTCTCTGGTCACTCGAATCCGATGTCTAAATTGACATTTTCTTAGATTGATTGATGTTTTACGCCGCACTAATGATTTTTTTTCTCACTTATATGGCTACTTGCCAGGTTTAGTTGGGAGAGGAAACCGGGCTCTTTACCTGGAGGAAAACACCGGCCTTTGGTGAGTACCTGGCAACCTTTCCGATACGGCAATCGAGTTTTCCTTTTCAAAACGAGCGTATTGGCTTTTTTCCAAATTATTTCACAAACCCATCAGATTTTAGAGAAAAACATTTTCAACGACCGATGTTGTTCATCCTCTGGCCATCAATCTACCCTTTGTTTAATCACCGAAGCAAAACATACATTTGCACATATCTGTATGGCCTGAATATTTTTACAACGTCCATCTGGACTCTCGATTCTTTTTAGAAACTCGTATTTTTTTCAGTAAAGCCCTTCATATTTAAAAAAGAAACTTCAAACTTTTAAGAACTAAGATGCTCAATATTTAAGTGTAATCCTAAGCACGCCCGTGAATGTTGCAATTGTGGACTAAACCATACCGATGCATATAGAGGATGCGCTTTCTGATCTGCTGAAGATGTGATTTCTAAGACTTTGAAATCATATACGGCCAACATTTTCGCAATCGTAATTACGTACACTCAGAATGTACATTGAGTCAGGGGGCTTACAAGTGTATCTTAAGAGAGATTCAAGTAATGTATTATATTTTATGCATTAACAAAAATAAGTTATAAAAAGTGAATAAAATATTTTAATTAAAACGTCCAATTTGAAATTTCATTTAAAAATCGAGTATAATGGGCGAATCAGAAGAGCATAAATAATATAACGACACAAAAGACATATTAGCCAACAAATAAGTAGTTCATTGCAAGAAACGAGCCAGTTCCACTTCCCGATCACGGTATAAGTGGAAACCTACTGGACTTCTTTTTAACCTTTCTCTTCGGCAGAATAACCGGTTGTCCAATGGAAGCCTTCACTTTAAGTTTGCATTTCTGCTTGCACTGTTGCTGCATGGTTTTGCACCCCGACCGACATGTCTTCCTTTTAGCTTGTGTCTTTATGTGGGTTTTACACGACTTGGCACATTCGGACTTGCTAACTCTGCAGACGGAGAGACATTTCTTGCGATCTTGTTTCGAAGAACAGGATATTTCAGGAAAATACAGCACGAATACAAATAGGAAAAGTAAAACCCACGTCATATGCATCTGAAAAGTAACATATCTGATTAAGCCAGATTAAAGGCTAAATACATGCAAACTATAAGAGAAAACAATATTGCTCCACAAATTAAGATAAAATGATCGATCCAATGCTTTTTGCGCATTTGACTTTTTGCGTTTTGTGCTCTATGAGATTATGGCAATGACACCCTCCCCCCAATCCCTTATCTAAAAATTGGACGAGTACCTGGCAAGTCTTCGATCGGGTAAAAAACTCCAGAAATTTTTATTTTGTTCGAGTGTGATTTTGTCTCGCGCCGAATTAGGATATATCTAACTAGTTCTGTATTGAGTTGACGGTTTTTTTTTTATTTGTAAAATACATGTTTTAGTCGTCTCACTGACAGGTGCCGGTTTTAACAGGTTGGGGAAATGTGCCGAACGGGAGTCCACTCCTCAACGGGAGTAACACTCCGGAACGAGCTATAGACCGCACTCTTGATCGGGAGTAGGGTGGGTGAAAAAAACAAAACACGCCGCCGTTCTTCTCAACCCCTACCGTAATGCACGCTTTGCAGAGCAACAACAACGCAGTAGACTTCAAACTTTGCCTCCGTGTGTTTTTTTCTTTAAAATTATTTATCGTCGCATGCGCTGACCACTTCAAAGAATTTCACACAAACTGCAAAAAGTTAATTCGCCATTTTCAACAAGCCAAAGCAGCGTCAAAATAAATGTTTACCTTAGCCATTGATGTTTCAAATTAAAGACTGGTGTCTGTAGTGTTGCATGCTTCCCACGTGGTGACAGTCCGTCGTTCACCCAAGTCACTGACTCGGACGCGCAAATTTCAGGTCTTTAAATATTGCCAGTCGGCGCGATTATACGGTGGTCATTAGTGACCATCGATGCATTTTTATTCTGCACACATCGTTTTTAATTCATTTTAAAACTGTTTGATAATAAAAATCTTTTTTATTTACTTCATGCACTAAAACAGTTTATTTGTTAATTGTGTATTTAATTTGAATCGTAAATTTTAGATGGCAGCACATTTACAAGGCTTTTTGCATCTCTTCGTGTTATTTGTCATAAGGCGTGTTTTCCGTAAACTGAGTGAATGTGTCGGATGACGTCAGAATTTATTCATATCCGAGAGGTCAAAGGTCAACTGTAGTAAAATCCGTCAGTTCAAAGGTCATATGTGAGCTGAATGCCCTTTGAAATGGGATTTTCATATTTCTTTAGCAAGCTTTGAGAAATTACAAATATGCAAAACCCAAGCGGGTACATAGACCAACTGACATATACACGCACGGGTTATGGTGTAAAACATTCAACATTATACACTTATGTAAGCCGTATCTGACAGTGACATTTGGTCTAATAGTGGTTCGGCGAAATTTTTCTTGTTACAACGAATTTGTTTATGTGAAAAAGCCAAATCTCAGCTCATAAATTACCCAGTGACAGAGCAAAATTAGAGACTGACCAATTCGTTATTCTGTCCAATATAGGATGTGTTTTATTCTGTAACGTACCTTACTGAAATCCGTACCAAACACAACGGACACGTCTCTCTGTAATATCTAGTGTTCAGATGCGCTGAGGGTCAGCAAAATATAAAATGGGTATTCCGTATGTGAGAAAATGTGGATCTTCGTGTTAGGAGACACCAAATATCAGCGAATCTCAAATTAGTTGACATTTACCCTACACTATCCATTTACATTTTATGCAATATTTAGTTTTGGCTTAACTATCAGTTTGAGTATAAAGCGGCCTACACACGATCAAAATTTTTGACCAAAAAGTTGACATCAATTTTTTTGACGGGTTTTTTGACCGTCTGTAGGTGATATTGACGGGCGAAAAAGGTTGACAGCAAATTTTGATGAGATCAAATTCAGTAGATTTTATTTGCGCAAACTAGTGGTTTTGAAACCTGTTTTGACCCGTGTGTGTCAACCCGTCAAAATATTGCGCAATCTTTCATTTTCCGCCTGGACAGAGTTTCGTGCACATCGGCATGGCTCCAACAAAAGAAGAGAAAAAATTCCTACTGGAGGTTATTGATCAGTACAGGCAGCTCCCCGCATTATGGATACCATTTTTTAGACCATTTTGTCCGATGCAATTTCGCCTTTTTCCGGATCCAAAGCTAGTGCAAGGGCCAAGGCTGTAGGTCCATCCATGTCGAAAGTTTGGCGTACACTGGATATTGCATCAATACTTTTGTATCGTGTGTGGCTGTCAAAAAAATTGATGTCAACTTTTTGGTCAAAAATTTTGATCGTGTGTAGGCCGCTTAAAACGGCAATGATTCCAAATATTGACAAGAGCGGATCCCCCTTTTGAGCCCTCGCAGGTGAAATGGTTTAAAGGCACACTTGCCGCGAATATCCAGAATACTGTTTACATAAAAAACAGTGAGCGGTTTTCTGTATTTTTCCTAGACAGAGAAAAAAAGGAACTTTCTATGTTTTGGCATCTTTTAGTATTTTAAATTTGAAATTGAAAATTAGATTTATCAAGTACCCGCAATGTAAACAAACCCCAAACCTGAACACAAACGCCCTGATGTTTTGAGTTGTGGGAGTGATCTAACGGTACAGTATAATTTTACGTACTTTATCTGAGAAATACAGACTAACGATCGATCGGGTATTAAGAGGGACACGAAAGGTCTGCCGATGATTTTTTAGTGTAAACCACTGATAAAAAGGCCTGAAATGAGGGTAATCCAACATTTAAACAGGTGGATATGTATGCTAACAGACAAGTTAGACACAAGACCAACATAATTTTTCTTTTATTATGTAGAGAGTTAAGCGGCCCATATATATGAAAAAAATCGTCGGCACTCTTTTTGAGTCCCTCTTACCCGATCGTCAGTCTGTATTTCTCAGACAAAGTACGTAAAATTATACTGTGCCGTTAGATCTCGTACACGACTCAAAACATTAGGGCACTTGTGCGTATGTTCAGGTTCGGGGGTTTGTTTACATTGCGGGTACTTTATAAATCTAACCTTTCAATTTCCTAATTAAAAATACTAAATTTTTGGTAAAAATAGAAAGTTCCTACAGGCTAACTTCTTCTGACTGTGAAAAATACAGAAAACCGGCCACTGATTTTTTATGTAAACGGTTTTCTTGATTTTATCGGCAAGTGTGCCTTTAATGAGTAATAAATATTTGATTGTGCCGCAAAAATAAGACCAGAGCCATTTTGTCATTCGTTTTCTCAAATCAATGAATAAAACTAGTCAATTGACTGTTGGCTAAGAAACCGCGCGTAGAAAATTGAAAGAGGATAAGCTTGCGGAGTATCATTTTTATCATGAAGTACAAAACAAGAGCCTACTAATCCTGTGTGTGTTTACTTAAAGTTGCATGAGCTGCCAAAGTGTTGATATTTTGACGTTAAACAAGAATGTTGAAATTATTGGCTATTTTTCTCAAGACATATAATTCAGAGGCTTTTTATGCTTCTAGTCTCGAAAACTTACGTATTGTTTTGGACTAACTTTGTCTTAGAATGAATCAATGGTCGTCCCGGTTATCTAAATTTTAAACACGTTTTCGGTTCGTACAGGCCACATACTGTATAGATTTTCGTCATTCCAACGCCAATCATTTAGTTTTTCAATGGGCTTCAAAGCCTCTTATAGTCTTATAGTGTGAATTTTGGCAGCTCATGCCACTTTAATATAAGCAATAAAAATATACTCGTACATCCCAGCTATTTGAATATGGTCCATTATTAGCACACATTTGAGCTTCAAACACGTAACTGAATTAACTGATATTTTTTATTTTGATGTCAATCCTTCAGTGTTTCAAAATGCTTCAATCAATCAATCAATTGGAATTCTTGAAAAATGGCCAATTTTCTTCAGCTAATGAATGTCACTTTGTTCGTGGTTCAAAAAAGTGACTTCCATGCAACCCTGCCCTATATCAAACAATGGACAAGGAATATCTGAAACAATGAATCAAATATAAATGGTAATTTTATTATAGACTGATTTCAGAGAGTCTGATTGATTGATTGATTAACAGGTAACCACATGAGATGGTTTAGATTGATTGATTGATTGTTTAGGGTTTTACGCCGCACTCAAAATTATTTCACTTATATGGCGGCGTTGCCAGTTTTATTGTGGGAGGGCTCTGTGTCTGGAGGAACCCCACGACCATGACTGCTGGTAACCATCCCATGAGATGGTTTAGAGAAAAAATGTTGGAGATTCTTTCAATGTTAAAAGAACACAATGCCTCATTTCAACTTTCATTCAAGTTTTTTTGTTTTCAACTTTTTTTTCATCACTCCTGAGTGAGTTCTTTGTTTCAATTTATTTTTGACACTTTTAGATTTAATAATGCTATTCTTTCTCGTTTTTTTGTCAGTCAACACTTTCTTGATTTCCGTTTTATTTTCCAATTTTTTATCTCCGTCTTCACTTGTCTCCTCTTTCTTCAGTTTTTTTTCTTCGGGTTCTTTCATTTTCCTGAGGTTCTCTAAATGTTTTCTTTTTAGGCGATTTCTGTAAAAACAAATTGATTTGATCAAGATCTAAATAATTCATTTTTCTTAATAAAGGTATACATCAATGTTGTACAGTTTTATTTTGAGAGGAAACATGGACGCAAAAAGAGTTGAAGTGATTACGTCACTGGCCGACATCTTGGTTCTGTCTGCCTATACTTTTAACATTAGCTTTAGACAAATATTGTATTTAATCTCCATTTTGTTTTGAGTTAGGCCCTCGGGCTGGAGCATTGTGGCTCTGTTTTAGCCATGTATGCTGACCTAGCAAGGAGGAACATTAAGTATGTCAATACATTAGCCTTCCTGACGTCCTAATGTCCAAATTTAGATGTGGGTGATTTTTTAGATGGTAAGAGATGGTAAGCTGGAAGGCCAGTTTACTCTTCATTGAAGCTATGGCTTGAGCTAATAGTTAGACCAAGGTGAAGGTTCCAACCTTTAGTTTATTTCTACATTATATTATCGCGACAAAACCACTTATATGTCAGTAGACGCAAAACGACTGGCCAGGCTGTAAGCGGTCAACGGCCCGCTCTGGAAAGTCCAGTCAAGTTGAAACTAGACATAAACAAAGAATTCAAAAATCATACTAAACATGTCTTTATACAGTCTATCAGGGGAATGAAGTTTTCCAGTGATCATCCCATCATCTTCCAAATTTGTGTTATGAAAGTCAAATGTGAGTTTTTTTTTACTGTAATTTGCCTCAGACGCATGTTGCCCTTTAAAACCCACCTGTTCTTTCTGTCTCGGACCCGATCCTCCGGAATCGTGGAGATGCCTTCACGTGTTGGATTCTCATGTGACATTTTCTTTCTTTCCTTCCTGTAAAATGATAACACATGTTTAAAGTGGCATGAGCTGCCAAAAGTCACACTCTTTTCATAATTCCTGATTGTCACGACAGTAACAGGCTTTGAAGGCCATCGAAAAGCTAAATGATTGGTGTTGGAATGAGGAAAATCCATACAGTATGTGGCCAGTACGAACCGAAAAGGTGTTCGAAAAGTAAACCAAATTTAAATAACCGGGATGACCATTCCTTCATTCTAAGCCAAAGTTAGTTCAAAACACTACTTTATCGTACATTATCGAGACTAGAAGCACTAAAAAGCTTTGAATTATACGTCTTGAGAAAAATAGCCAATAATTTTGACAGCTCATGCCACTTTAAACTGAGTAGGAAAACTGTATATATTCCATGTGGCATTAATTTCATTTGAAACCCCTGGACTATATCAACTCTCTGAATCTCTGTTCTCGGATATTCACAATTTGAATCGCAAAACTAATAGCTATTTGTATAAAAAATGTTTTAAATTTTTGTGTTATTTATAATTATGACCACTAACACACGGGTGTTATTTTTGTTGTGGAATTTATCTTTGAAAAGCAGTGTAAAATTTTTCATAAAAAGCAATGCCCTTGTGACTAACCTTGAAGGTCGTTTCAATTCCATCATGTAGTCAGGCACTTCACAGCCCGATTCACGCATCACATTGGCTATACTGAAAAACAATAAAACAATTTGAGATTGTGTCTTTTGATTAATTGATCACAGATATTTGTCTTGCAAATAGACGGATTGCTAATAGACCCTTTCGGCTTAGAATGACGTTGTTCGAATTGTATGGCATTGACATCATTTCTCTGTTACACTCGCCGAGACTCTTTTGTATTGCTTCTGACAAAATGAACACGATTCCGACGTCAGATTGATCCAAAAAACTCAACTTAGCGTCATTTTGCCATGCAGCTTGGCTTCTGCGCAAGCGTCAATCCTTAAGCCGAAAGGGCCTACGTCATTGAAGCATATTGAGGGATAAACATGGAGTATTCTTAACAGTAAGGTATGGTTGTGCAACCATGAATATCGCGCTACAAGGACTTGTAAAAGAGCGCCCAGTCCAAAACGTTACCCCTTTTTATAACCCAGAATTAAGGTTATGGATTCTTTCTGTTTATATCCTGGGGAAAATATGCCAGAATTACGCCCAAATACAGGGATAATTCATGCTATAAAATGATATAAGAAGGAGCTGCCCACTGGCAATAGGATTTTTAAAATTGACTATCTTGGAATTTACAGCTGTACCTACCGATCCACAGACATACTAGGTCACCCTATGTGGAAGAACTGTCAGTGCTTACGAGGTTCCAAGTATCCTCTGGCCAGAATCCCCCACCCATCACTAAACCTAGCAACACCCCGCCATATAAGTGAAATAATCTTTAAGCCTAGCGCAGACGAGAGGCGGCGGCTGAGCTACAAGGCACGCGTGGCCCAGGGAGCAGCTACAGATTTCAGCGCAGACGATGAGCTCTCGGCTGAGGCAAGTTCCTGGTCACCCAAGTTCACTAAGCTACATAAATATCACTACCTTGTTACGTAATATTCTAAGTGGTCACATGATTGAATAAGTACGCGCCATTGGACTATCCCATCTCTCAGCTCAGCCGGCAGCTTACGTTGTGCGCACACGGTGAGATTCTTGCCACGAGAGACAGAAAATATCAAACATGCTAAATACTTTCCTCACGCCTCGAGCGGCGAAAATCTCACCTAAAGTTACGCGCACAAGGGGGAAACAGCTTAGCTCTCAGCTATGCGTGGCCGGCAGCTCAGCCGGCTCCTCTCGTGTGCGCTAGCCATTAGTGCCGCTTAAAACCTCTGTGGATTATACATACCTTCTAAGGTTTGAGGCATCATGTTCTGTGAAGAAAGTTATGGCTTTACCGTTTCTACCTGCTCTGCCAGTACGACCTGAAAAGATAAGGAAACGATTCATTGATCTAGCGGTTCGGTTTTTTATTGATTTACTTAACATCACACTCAAGCTAAGGCCATATGGTGACAAAAAAAACCCCCAAATGATCAGTCTCCCTCCTCTCCACACCCCCACACCAAAATTCTGACATTGGGCTCCACAGGCTCCGTAGTTAACGTGGAAAATTGTCATGAACCACTTAAGTTTCGGACATAGCTTCCATACAAAGAGCCGGGCATCATTTCCAACGTACCCTGACAATAATGTCATAAAAGTAAAAACTGAGGAGTCAATAATACTGAGGAGTGAATAATACTGAGGAGTCAATAATACTGAGGAGAGAATAATACTGAGGAGTGAATAATACTGAGGAGTGAATAATACTGAGGAGTCAATAATACTGAGGAGTCAATAATACTGAGGAGTCAATAATACTGAGGAGTCAATTATACTGAGGAGTGAATAATACTGAGGAGTGAATAATACAGAGGAGTCCATAAATACTGAGGAGTCACTAATACTGAGGAGTCACTAATACTGAGGAGTCAATAATACTGAGGAGTCACTAATACTGAGGAGTCAATAATACTGAGGAGTCAATAATACCGAGGAGTCAATAATACCGAGGAGTCAATAATACCGAGGAGTCAATAATACCGAGCAGTCAATAATACCGAGGAGTCAATTATACTGAGGAGTCACTAATACTGAGGAGTCAATAATACTGAGGAGTCAATAATACTGAGGAGTCAATAATACTGAGGAGTCAATAATACTGAGGAGTCACTAATACTGAGCAGTCAATAATACTGAGGAGTCAATAATACTGAGGAGTCAATAATACTATGGAGTCAATAATACTGAGCAGTCAATAATACTGAGGAGTCACTAATACTGAGCAGTCAATAATACTGAGCAGTCAATAATACTGAGGAGTCAATAATACTGAGCAGTCAATAATACTGAGCAGTCAATTATACTGAGGAGTCACTAATACTGAGGAGTCACTAATACTGAGGAGTCACTAATACTGAGGAGTCAATAATACTGAGGAGTCACTAATACTGAGGAGTCAATTATACTGAGGAGTCACTAATACTGAGCAGTCAATAATACTGATCAGTCAATAATACTGAGGAGTCAATAATACTGAGCAGTCAATTATACTGAGGAGTCACTAATACTGAGAAGTAAATAATACTGAGGAGTCACTAATACTGAGCAGTCAATAATACTGAGCAGTCAATAATACTGAGCAGTCAATAATACTGAGCAGTCAATAATACTGAGCAGTCAATTATACTGAGGAGTCAATAATACTGAGGAGTCACTGATACTGAGGAGTCACTAATACTGAGGAGTCACTAATACTGAGGAGCCAATAATACTGAGGAGTAAATAAAACATCCATCAATCAATTTGAAACATGCCCACAAAGAACTAACATTCTGACGACATCACACAGAATTTCAAAATGTCCTCACCTATTCTATGAATATAACCGACAGCACTGTTTGGGAAATCGTAGTTAATAACGAGATTCACGCCCTGGAAATCGATCCCACGACCCATCAATTCTGTACTTATAAGTATCCATATTTTTCCAGATCGGAAACAACGGACCACATTATCTCTCTGAGGATAAAGAAACGTGAAGTAACATACAAGATGGGGTACAAATTTATTTAATTGAATAATTTATTTTTTTGGTAGGACCTTGGTGGTCCAGTGGGTTAGAGTGATTGTCCACTCAGTCCCCCACAGGCCTTCCATCAATGTGGCCCGGGTTTGAATCACACTCAGACCAAATAATGTATGTGGAAGAGTTGCCAGGTACTCGCTGAAGGTTGGGCGTTTCCTCCCCCACTAAGTAAGTGAAATAATCTTGAGTGCAACATAAAACATCAGTCAATCAATCCAATAGTACCAGGCAAGCATTCCAGGTAGCTTGATCAAGTTTTGAATCAGCTGTCCTGTCAACGTAAAGTCTACTGATTGCCTGGCTGTATTTTGTATATATTTTACTAGAATTTGAGGGGCTTCCGTGGCTCAATAGGTAGAGCATTGGACGCTCAATCCGAACAGCCTTCCAATGGGTCGCGGGTTCGAATTCCACTCAGTCCTCCCAAAAAAATTGGAAAAATTTCTGACTGGGTTTTCACTTGAACGACCTATGTGGGATGGTTGCCAGTTACCAAAGGAAGGTCGTGGGTTTCCTCTGGGCATAGAGCCCAGGTTCCTCCCACAATAAAACTGGCAATGCTGCCATATAAGTAAAATAATCTTGAGAGCGGCGTAAAACACCAAACAATCAATCAATCAACTAGAATTTGACAGATGCTCTACCTGTAATTGTGTTCTATCAGCATGAATGGCGTCAACGTTTAACCCATCATATATCAGCTCGTGGAAAAGGTCTTTGGCTCGTTCTTTGGACTGGACAAATATAAGTACCGGCGGATTCACACCCTGCGGAAACAAAATGAGACACATTGTCTGTTAGCTGAATTAAAGTGGCATGAGCTGCCAAAATTCACACTTTTTTCATAATTTCTGAGACTTTGAAGGCCATCGGAAAACTAAATGATTGGTGTTGGAATGAGGGAAATCCATACAGTATGTGACCTGTATGAACCGAGAAAACGGGTTCAAAAAGTAAAAATAGCCAATAATTTCAACCTTCTGTTTTAACGTCAAAATATCAACATTTTGGCAGCTCATGCCACTTTAAGTTTAATATAAAAGATTGATTGATTGATTTGAGTTTTACACCACAGTCTAGCTGGTAATCAAGGTGGTAACAATCAAACTAATCCAGTGTAAAATGTTGGTGTAGGTGTTTACATCGCATGCAAAATTATTTCATTGATGTGGTGGTTTTGTCAGGTTAAGCCAACTGTATGCATGGGGGAGAACTCTTGACCTTCCACCATTACCTGGCCACTATCACAACAGATCTTGGGCTAACAACCCTGTCAGGAAATTGACTGAACCTGTGACCTGTAGGTGATAGGCTAGTTAGTATGAGCACCCATTACTGAATCAGAAGTTAAAGCATTGTTTTTTCTTACAACAATATAAGCAGATAAAAGTAGGGAAAAGTTGGAAAAAAAAGGAAACATCAGGACATTTTTGGAAGGATAATAAAGTTTTAAATGTTTATAAAGCGAAAGACCACTTTCCTTTTTATCATTAGTAAAATATGTAAGAGAAAATTTTTTTTATTAGGTACTGGATGCATTAGGTGAAACTTACTTTTCTAAATATCTCTCTTATGGCTATTAATTTTCCTGGTTCGCCGCCCACAAACACCAGCTCTTGTTGAACGGTATGAGTGGCCATATTTCTGAAAGAATTGCAAAAGAGGATCACATAAAATTAAAATAATGTTTGATTGATGTTAGTCGCAGAAAAAAATAATTCGACCTCTTTAGTCCAGATTGAGCGATTGATTGTTTAGTGTTTTACGCCACGCTCAAGATTATTTCACGTATATGACGGCGTTGCCAGTTTTATTGTGAGAGGAAACCCACGACCTTCCGCTGGTAACTGGCAACCATCCCACGTAGGTCGTTCGAGTGAAAACTTTAGTCCAGAAGATTTTCCCTGTGCCAATGTGTTTTGGTTTTCATAAATATATAGAGGCATTGGTAAAACACTTTCAGAAATGTATTGATTTTTATTTTCATTTTGAAGACTTGTCATACTAGAAAGAGACTAGCGCTCTACCGACTGAGCCACGAATGTCCTAGTTAGAATCAAGTGCACCAGTCTGTTTTAAAATGAGAAAAAATGTAATTAAAATTTAAATAATTAATTACCTAGCACCAACATGAACCTGTACGACGTTATCAAGATTAAGAGAACACCAGTTTTCCACATCGCTAGCAAACGTGGCGCTAAATAACGCCCGACGAATATTCCCGTTGTCACACGCTTTGTAAATAACTGCTAACTGAAAAACATAAATATATAATGTTACATTTAAGTAAAACAAGAAATAATTCTAGTAAATAAACTTTGAAAGGTCAGGCTTTATGCCTGAAGGAAACCGATCTTCAGCGAGAACCTCGCAACTATTCTCTGATCACGTGAAAATTCGCTGAGATATTTGTCAATTTTATGTGGTCTGAGTGGGATTCGAACCTGCGCCGCATTGTTGGAATGCCTGTGTGAGACTGAGAGACTATCACGCTGCCTACTGAGCCACCCAGGCACCCTCATCAATGGAAGGCCTGTATCGGACAGATAGATTATCACTGCCTACTCAGCCACCCAGGCCCCCTAAGTTTTAGAAGAGGATACATAAAATATAATAGGGTTAGAAAGCCTAAAGTCTTACTTGATCTCGGAAACCTCTTTTGCCTTCCTCAAAGAGTTTATCAGATTCATCCACAATCAGCCACTCAACACTAGAAGTACAAAATGACACAGCTCATTTAGTTATTGATCACTGTATTATTAAATAGCAGTTCTTTCACAAGGGGAGATCAAGTGAAAAAAACCTACTCAGAAATTGCTTTTCTTTGGACTGAGTGGGATTTCAACCCACAACCCATTGATGGATGTTTTACGCTGCACTCAAGATTATTTCACTTATCTGGCAATGTTGTCAGGTTTAATTGCGGAGGAAACCAGGCTCTTTGCCCGCAGACAACCCTCGACCTTTGGCAAGCTCCTGGCAATCCACTCAGAAATTTTTGAAATTTTATTTGGTCCGAGTTGGATTCAATTTCGCATCGCACCAATGGAAAGCCTGTGTTTCACCGAGAGAAACTAGAACTGTTCGCCGGACAAGATTGTGTCTACAGACGGACATGGTAATAACAGTATTACCCTCTACCCCCACCCCCCCCCCCCCCACCCCTAACTTTGTTGCAGGGGTATCAAAATACATTTCAGTTTTGATATTAAAATCACTTACTTGTTGAGACTGATTAGAGGTGGATCTTGTTGGAGCAAATAGACCAGTCTATTTGGAGTAGCAACAAGAACATCTACAAACAAATATGTAGCCATTAAGATACAAGTCTTCCACATTTATACTATTTTTGTTTACCAGAAAATAATTTGGAAGTACTGCAGATTGCAATATGATAACAGTAAATAATGCTTCTGTACCCTCTTGCCCCTATGGTACATGTATGTAAAATGAATGATTAGGCAGGGGGGGGGGGGGTAACTGTTCTTAAGTAGCAGTTAACTTAAAAAACAAACAAGAGTTATAGTAAACTCAACATACGCCCGCCGTGGCAAAGTCGAACCGCTACGATTAACAACTTTACATTTAATATAACATTTGTTTCAATTTCATCAATTGAAATTTCTTGTTCACATTAGAAGTTTTTCTTTTCTGAATTTGATGAAGCTGCAACTAAATACCAGTACGTTTATAGTACACATATGTTATCTGTTCAGGTAAATTCAATCACATTTTAATTGCAAAAACTGAAATATTGTGGCTGTTTTGACATTGCTATTATGTTCCATAATTGTGAAGGAGCAATAAATGCAATAGCTTAAAATTCTTTTAACAGTTTTGACTTGGACACTGTTCTATTGGACTTGGCTGTAATAGTTTTAGTACAAAGCAAACAATCTTTAGGCTGACCACTGATATCATGGTGTGTAAATATACAAACCTTGTCAACTTCAATGGATGTCATTGTCCCCTTATCTCTATTTAAACAGCCACTCTGATAAATACCAGATGGGTAATAAAGCTGTGGAAATGGTCTTTTTTTGTTATTATAGTGCACACTAAACTATCCAAGAAAACAGTCTCAGAAAGTATAAATTAATTGGCTTCCAGTATTACTCTGGACCAAGTGTACTCAAAAAAGCATTCATATATATTAATATATAAATATATATACATATTAAACAGCAGGTACACAGTTCGGATAAAAAAAACTCTTGAAAACACACAAAAAATATGTGGACCCAAATCATATTTGGTATGCGACACATCATCTACATGTACCTATAAGCTAGATATACTCTAAAAGAATTGGAGAGATTATATCAAAACGAAAGAAGTTCTGGAGCCGAAAGGGATTATACATAATACAATATGGCTGCCATATTATGCAACAGGTGATGTCAGAATTGGTATGTGAACCACCGTCTGCCAATAAGGTATATACTCTGAAAAAAATCATCAAGATCGGAGCATAACTTTAGAAGTTATGGAGCGGAAAGGAATATTACATAATCCTATATGGTTGCCATATTATGCAATGGGTGAAGTCAGAAATGGCACACAACACACCGTCTGCCCATAAGGTATATACTCTGAAAAATTTGTCAAGATCGAATCAAAACTCTTCAAGTTAATGAGCGGAAGGGAACGAAGATATAAACTAAGACAGAGTATTATATAATCCAATGTAGGAGCCATATTATGCAATCGACAATATCCTAAATGGTTCATGACACACCTTCTACCCCTAAAGTATATGTTGTAAAAAAAAATTTCCAAATCAGATCAAAACTCTTCAAGTTATGGAGCGGAAGGGAACAAAGACATAAACTAAGACAGAGTATTACATAATCCACTGTAGAAGCCATATTATGCAATCGACAATGTCCTAAATGGTTCATGACACACCTTCTACCCCTAAAGTATATATTGTAAAAAAAATTGTAAAAATCGGATCAAAACTCTTCAAGTAATGGAGCGAAAGGGAACGAATTATAAACTAAGACAGAATATTACATAATCCAATGTAGAAGCCACATTATGCAATCGAGGATGTCATAAATGGTTCATGACACACCTTCTACCCATAAGGTATATGTTGTGAAAGAATTATAAAGATTAGATCAAAACTCTTCAAGTTATAGAGCGGAAGGGAATCCGGTACGGACGGCCGGACGGCGCTGGTGATACCATAATACGACCGACTTTTTATAAGTCGGGCGTATAAAAAGGACCCCCCATCCCAAATATAGACAGTCAACAAATCTGTTGAAAGACAAGAAAAAGGGGAATAACTAAGCACATATTCCTGTATGCTCCCCAAAAAGTTTCCGAGAGCATAAAAATTCTTCTTCTTTCTTCTGAGTTGGATGCCATTGTCTTAATATGAATACTTGACTGACAAAAAAAAAAAATTTTAAGATAAAAAATATTAAAATTATCAAAGATTACTTTTAACTATATTTGAAGATTTGAAAATATCAAACTTACCAAATTTTTGTGAAGAATTAGGCCCAAATCTTTTAGCTGCCGTTGAAGCCTTTTCTATATAATGTATTTTTAGCCCTGTTCCTTCAGAGAGACGATGAAACCAGCGTGTTGTCTAATAAATAAAAATGAAAAATAAATTTATGAGGAGCAAATGAATAGCTTTACAGAATTAGGCAATCAAATTTGAATTAAATTACAATCAATTTTCTTTTTTAGGACAAGCAGAATCATTTCCGTGATTTAAACGGCTTTAGTAGACTTGGGATGGGTTAGAGTGTGAATGTCATTTTTTTCTTTTATATTGTATCAAAGTCGGAAAAAAAAGCCCTTCAGGGCTTATACTGATTTTCTTATCATGTAACCGACACTAAATAATTTTTCTTGTATCTTCTATCCATATGATTTGCAAAACAATTTAGCTGACAGGGTGATCGAAACATTTACAGTGTAACAAAAAGAGTCACGAAGCCCCATACCCCTATTTTGACCAACTGGCTCAACCTACGAATGACCTTCAACAAGATCTCACCTGCTTTGCTAATTCTCGTGTTGGAGATAGAACCACAGCGCGGAATCCCTCTTTCCTCGGCCCTTTGAGATGATGCAAGATCGGGAGTATAAATGCTGCAGTTTTACCAGAGCCTGTGGGAGCACAAACCATCGTCTCTCTTCTCTAAAATAAAATTAATATATATTTTTGAAAAAGTAAATCACTCCGACACAGGAAAAAAACAAAAAAGGCTAATGAGACAATTGTTTTGTATTGGAAAGTTTAAATTGACCTATGAACCTTACGAGTTATTGACTTGTCTATTTGGTGGAACGGAAGAGATGGTAACAAGAGATTGACGGCCTGTGCACATTGGCAAGTAGCACAACCGCACACCATGGGCAATATTACCCTAACATTAAATTAAAACTGTAGTACAAGCGCAAATAGTATAGTTGGAAGGACAGGCATACACACACACCAATTTTAAGATACCCAATACAATTATGAAAATTACCTGTCATAATACTGGAGCGGCCTGTGTCTAGTGAATGTATAGTTGGGCGGACAGACATACAGACAGACATACGGACTGCCCCACCAATTCTAGGATACCCAATATAATTAGGAAAATTACCTATAACAATACTGGAGAGGCCTGTGTCTAGTGACTGTACAGTTGGACAGACGGACAGACATACAGACTCTCCCCACCAATTTAAGGATACCCAATATAATTATGAAAATTACCTGTAAAAAAAATGGAATGGCCTGTGAACAAGAAGCTCAGACAAGATCAACCTACAGCTGGACGGACGGACACACCCAGCTTATTTATGAAAATTACCTGTAATAAAACTGGAATGGCCTGTGAACAAGAAGCTCAGACAAGATCAACTTACAGCTGGACGGACGGACATACGGACGGACACACCATAATTATGAAAATTACCTGTGCTAAAACTGGAATGGCCTGAGATCACGAAGCTCAGACAAGATCAACTTACAGCTGGACGGTTGGACATACGTACGGACACACCCACCATAATTATGAAAATTACCTGTAATAAAACTAGAATGGCCTGTGACTGTACAGTTGGACGGACGGACATACGGACGGACACACCCACCATAATTATGAAAATTACCTGTAATAAAACTGGAATGGCTTGTGACTGTACAGCAGTAGGTTCTTTGTAACCTGCAGATTCCAAATTTTTTATTAACTTCGGAGAAATGTGATACTTTGACGATAAATCTTGAAAACTCTCTACTGGATCATTGATATCTGTTCCATACACATGAATATGGTTCTTTTTCCGAAAGTGGTTAATCTAAAAAAATCAAGTTAATCAACATGATACTTAACTTGTAGTATTGCAAATACTATCGTAAAAGTTAAAACAAACTAACTCCGAATAAATTCAACAAACGCATATTGACAATCTCAACATTTCGACAAAGGTATATTGGCCAAAGGACAAATTACTATTGCATTATGTTAAGCTGTTCAGTGTATCAACAAGTTTTACCACACAGAAACAATATTAGCGGTGTGGCCTGTGGACGTATTTCAAAAGTTTGTGAGGGTCCCCGGTGGCTCAGTCAGCTAGAGTAATACATGTAGTTCCTCAGTCCGACACAGACCTTCCATCGAAGGGGCGAGGGTTCAAATAACATTAAGACCAAATAAAAATGTGAAAATTTCTGAGTGAATTTTTCACTTGATTGCCGTATTTGAAAGTCGCCTGGTACTCGCCGAAGGTTGATGTTTACCTCCAGGCAAAGAGCCCGGTTTCCTCCCCCACTAAACCTGGCAATGCTGCCATACAAGTGAAATAATCTTGAGTGTAGCATAAAACATCGATCAATCCATATATATAGTATAATGGTATTAACAATCAAGTTACCTTTTCTTGTTTCAAAGCAGCTTTTAACTCTGTGGTATTTTTATGTTTTTTTCTCGACGGTTGTTTGGTTGATTTGGAAGCTGTCAGTTTACTGGTTGTGGTCATATTTCTCATCAAGTTAATATCATCATTTGATTGGATGTCCCACTCGGATCCCTCGTCATTGTTCTCTCCATCTGAAAAGTAATCACAGAAATAGGTAACATTAACTGATTTATTGTTTTGTGTAACTGTTAGATTGATTGATTGTTTGGTGTTTTACGCCGCGCTCAAGATTATTTCACTTATATGGCGGCGTTGCCAGTTTTATTGTGGGAGGAAACAGGGCTCCGTGCCCGGAGGAAACCCACGACCTTCCGCTGGTAACTGGCAACCATCCCACATAGGTCGTTTGAGTGAAAACCCAGTCAGAAAATTTTCCAATTTTTGGACTGAGTGGGATTTGAACCCGCGACCCATTGGTGGAAGGCTGTTTGGTAACTGTTAGAGCTCTTATTTAAGAGCAGTTGAATTATATGGAGGAATAACTGGATTATTTCACTTATTTATACTGTAGTCTTGGCAGGCTTAGTGTGTGTGTGAGAGAGAGAGAGAGGGGGGGGGGCATGGTCTTAAAGTCGGTCCTAAATTTGTTTAACTTATTTCTTTGAAATTGAACCCGCGACCCAAAGGAGGAAACTGGATTTCATGATTCTATGCCGTATAAGGAGATCTCAACAAAGATTGTTTCAAAATGCAAACAACACACAGAACATGTGTTTTAGTGTCTATAAATATAATATGAATGTCATATACACATTTTAAAATTCTGCGACAAAGGAAGACCTTTTCAAACCATTGGATACATCGCCGGTGAAATGACCACTCTATCCCGAAATTCAGCTGTCAATTGACATAAGTCACAAGATCAAACGCTCCTACATTGTACTTGGTAAGCGCAATAGACAAAGGGACATAACTCACTTTGATTGATTTATATCTGTTTTACATCATGACAGGTTCCACAGGTCCATACTCTCAAGAACACATTTTGTTTCGGCGAGACAAGTTAAAAAATATTGTTTTTCCATTATGGAAGTAATCTGGGCTATGACGAATTTGGAAAAAAAAAATTCGGCACAGACCAGATTTCTCGGCTAAACAGGTTTATACTTTTAAGAGCAAATTTTTTTCAAGGGGAGGAACCTTGTATCTTAGCGAAACCTTCATCCTATGGTTATCTGGCAACCCATCCATTGAGTGAAACCCTTTAAGGGGACAGTTCAGTTATAACACTAAAATCATCTATAATCCAACTATCCTCAGAATAAATCTCTGAAAACATGTTACCTTCAGATTCAGCTGATTTCTCATCATCACTGTTGTTTTCCTTTTCTTTTGCAGAATCACCGAAGAAATCCAAACTTTTGGAAATATCTGTTGATGGTTCTTTCGGGGTAACCAACTGAAAAATAAAGTATCAATATTGTACCCAAACATTATGGTCGGGGGTGTGCAATTCTAGGCAAGGAGGGATCTAAGATTTAACCAGTGTAAGGGGAAGACGGAGCACAAAATTATGCCACAGAGCTCCAAGGGATATGCATATATAGCTTAAGGTCAATCAAATAGCTACGGAACTTCACCCTAAACAGTGTTGGGGGAAGACGGAGCACAAAATTTTGCCACCGAGCTACAAAGGATATATTTAACTTTCGATAGGCATATATAGATTCATCTTCTCTAGCCAAGTTAAAATCTTCATGTAACCCATTCCGTGTTTTACCTTGGCGGACTACCCCACCCCACCCCGTAAATCGAACAGCGCCCACTGGTGGGAATGTAAGAGTTGCCTTTCCTAGAGTATTGGCCAATCAGCACTCGTTAAACAAAAGTTCATGGTGTACACAGCCGCCATTTCGTTATTTTCAGTGTAAGTGCCCGAGGATTTGATAAGCTGCGAGAAGTTTTACTCGCATCCAATCAAAACGAGCTGTTCGATTTACGGGTTTGAGTGGAGTAGTCCGCCAAGGTTAAACACAGAATGGGTACATATAGATTTAAACTTGGCTTGCGAAGATGATATAGATTAAGATTAGTCAAATACCTAAATTACCTACTAGGTAGTGAGTAAATACCAGCCAAGTTTTAAACCTATATCCTGAAAATATTAACTGAGGTATTGCTCGGGCCATCTTTTTGATTTCGCATAATCCACTTCCTCAAAAGTTCTTATTCACCTTCTGCTCAGAATTTTTTTCCTCCAAACAATGAATACAAAATGAATAGAATTGCTACACTAATAGGAATTGACGATTTGCAGTAAAAATGATGCCATTCAAAGGGAAAATTTACCGTACCTGTACTGTATTTACTAATTTCTTTCCTTACCCTTAATATATTGAAAAATCCTAGAATACCTTCGTGAACGGCAGAGAATACCATGTGAACCAATTTAGTCGGAGCAGCCGTGGGAAAGTTTAATTCTTTTTTTATTGGCTAGTATTGGGTCCTTTTTAGCAAAACCAGAATGTTGCCCAAAACTTAATTTTCCGACTTGATTGTCAACGATATTAAACGTGTCGTCAGCCATGATCTAAATTTATCTTCGGTTGTCTTGGCCAATGAAATATATGCGCTGGAAATTACAGGTCATAAGACGCAAAAGAAACTACGCATGTCATACGGAAGCAGGTCAGAACGTCCGATAACAAGAACGCCCGATACCAAAACGCCCGACTGAAAGGTTATAACGCCCGCTGTGTTATTCAGCCTGGATAATAGGCATATATTGACCGGTTAAACAGAGTTCAGTCGGGCACAACACGAGGTATAACACCTACTGCGTAAATCCTAAATTAGAGAAATCAGATCAAAAAAACAAAATATTCCGAAAACAACGTCAAAATCATGTTATATTTTTAAATGCAGAAAACACAAGGGTTTATTTTCTTTATTTTCACTACAAGTTTTATGTGCATACACGGAGAAAATTTCATGAATCATTGCATAAAACATAGCCTACAATTAAATTAGATATCATAAAAGGTACAAAAATGAAATCATTACATATATACAGGTGTTATGGGAACAGTCCCGACAGTTCCAATGAACTTCTCCCGGAGGTAACTGACACTCTACGATACTCCACTCTCGTCATATTAGGGGTACATTTAAGTCTATGTTGCCATCGTTGACAGGCGTCACATTCCATTGACTCTTGACGTCTACAAACATTCTGATCACACACAACGCACGGAAAATCATCCATAGTAATTTAAGAATTTGCAATGTCTCTCGTATGATAGCTTAATGAAGTGTGAATTTTATCACACGACTTGTGTCTTATATAGTGTAAAAAACAACTCAAAACAATAGGTGTCAACGTGTTAATTAAACTCGTTAGTGAAAGCCTTATAAAAGAAACCCTATGCGTACACACGGGCGTTTTGATCTTTACTCACCATATAGCGGATTAGTAGAGGATTATCCACACCAGTAGCATAGGGATTAACTGAAAATACACGCTCAAAGTTGGAACAAATTTCGACCTATTCTGTCCAACTGAACATTTTACAAATTTTGAGTTCATATTAAATTTTTGGTGTTACTTATTATTAAATTATTTCTAACATTTCTCCTATTTTGTTGATACTTAGGCGTATACAACATTATGTGCACATAAACTTACGTTATTTTGTTACCGTCTCTGATACCATAATGACCTGTGCGATTTGATTTGATTATAAATAAATAAAAATAAATGAATACAAAAAAACAAGTGTTCCCATTTTATTTCACTTTCTAGCGCCTCATACATATGTAATGACACGACAACTGTAGTGGCGAGTTAAAACGGTAACGTACTTACACCTATCGGGCATTTTGGTATCGGGCGTCTTGACTTTTGGTTTGGGCATTTTGGTATCGGGAGTTCTTGTTATCGGATGTTTTGACTGTAATTCTGTCATACATGTACATCACTGTCATCAGTGAACACAAGTGCTTCTGCTGTAATGACTAGTGGCGTGATAGATCCTATTAGATCGGTCAGTGATTTTGCGAGGAAATTTATGATTAACTTTTTAGGCCCTTCTTGTCGCTTTTTCAAGCTAGCCTCTCATATTAAAATAAATTGTCAACTAGCGAAACTATCGATAGTTAAATCAACTATCGCCGATAGTATCGATTGCTAAAAAAAACTATCGATAAATTACTGTCGTCCGACTGAAAATCGTGATGCATCGATAGTTCAATGTATCGTTACACCCCTAAAGACTATAGCATCTTACCACTAGAATAACAACACAGCGTTATAGGTATTACATTTCTATGTATTACCTGGACTGCGATACATGCATCATTGCATGCTCACTTCAGATTTTTATACCCTTTGACCTTTGCTGATATTATTTGGATGGATCCAAGTGCTAAACCTAACCCTCAAAAAATCCCTACCCAAACCATAAGTCTATCCTTGGCGTTGTGTCAATAAAAAAAAGGCCAAAACCTATAAACCTTATTGTATCAATAAACTTTAAGGCATAACTTCGTTAACATGTACATCATAGAGGGCCCAGATGTCGCTATCTAATATTAATACACAGAAAGTGAAACACAGTTGAAACCTTTAATTTCTCTGCATCACTGCGGAATCGATTGAAGTCAAACTTGGCTCCTACTCCCAGTTTTCTAAATAACTGAATTCCATCCATAACAAACGGTTATGTTTGAAATCTTACGAATGTTGGATGCACGATAGTGCTGCTGTTGTTGTTGTTGTTGTTGAGCATCACATGTGGAACGGAAATAGGCCATGAACATGACCTCCTGACCTAGTTACAACAAATTACATTCATATGCAAAACTGTGTCGCGGCCCTTGTGATAAAATACTGATAGTTGGCTAAAATATAAAACTAAAAATAGCAAAAAACTAAAGTTTTTTGAAGACACCAAAGAACATTCTTGTTTTCATTTCAATTTCTTTGTGTCGCACACCATCTTCAAGTTTAAAGGGGCATGAGCTGCCAAAATGTTGATATTTTGACGTTAAAACAGAATGCTGAAATTATTGGCTATTTTTCTCAAGAGGTAGAATTCAGAAGCTTTTTAATGCTTCAAGTCTCGAAAATGTACAATAAAGTACTGTTTTAAACTAACTTTGGCTTAGAATGAATGAATGGTCGTCCCGGTTATTTAAATTTTGTTTACTTTTGAACACGTTTTCGGTTCATACAGGCCACATACTGTATGGATTTTTCTCATTCCAACGCCAATCATTTAGTTTTTCGATAGCCCTCAAAGCCTCTTACTGTCGTGACGATCAGAAGTTATGAAAAAACTGTGAATTTTGGCAGCTCATGCCCCTTTAACTTTTATTATTTCTGTATTTAAATAAACTGATTTTAGATTAGAAATTATAGAATGTCCTATTTCTTGAATCTATTTCTAAATGATTTTATAATGTATTATACTATTAAAACGAATTAAAGAAATCTTTAAAAAATCATTTTGAATAGGCCTACCCCAAAACAATTTCCAATATCTTAAATTGGAAAATACCATACGGTAAAAAGAGACATATATAGGCCTTAATGGATATCAGCTTATACTTATAAGACGAGAGGTCAAGGTATTATATGTTATTAATCGAGTGCTTTCGTATTGCCTTGATATTGGCCTGAGGGTGGCCGTATTGGCCCGAGGCCGCAGGCCGAGGGTCAATGCAACCACCCGAAGGCCAATGCCAAGGCAATACGAAAACACTCGATTCATAATATTTTTATTAATAGACTGTGGAAGTTATTTCCATGCAAGTCGTCAAGTTGAACAGGAGGTATGTTTTCAGGAAGCCGCTGGTCGCCCTCTGGACATTTTATCAATGCCTTAAACAAATTGACGTCCGACCAAGTTATGCTCTCTGTGTTTTTGTTCTTGGATAAGTAGAAAAGTTTCTTCCTCTTTCATTGTCCTAAAACGGCAATCAGATTTACTTACAGTAGTTTTGTCTTTCACCTCTAATATCCTGTCAATAAGACCTTGTACAATGCGCTCTGGTGTAGACATTTTGAAATCAACATCTGCCGTCTGCTACTGTCTAACTCGGGGACATCACATGTCTTTCAGCCGCACTCTGTGAACTCGGCCAATATGACTTGAACTCGGCCAATATGACTTGAACTCGGCCAATATGACTTGAACTCGGCCTATATGACTTGAACTCGGCTAATACAGCCCTACGGCTAATATGAACTTTAGTCGTCTGCTGATATTACCCGGCCGCGAAGGTCGTATTCGGGTAATAACTTGCACAGTCAATTAATAAAATGGTTTATTGATTGGTGTTTTACGCTGAACTCAAGATTATTTCACTTAGATGGCGGTGTTGCCAGGTTCAGTGGGGGAGGAAACTGGGCTCACTGCCCAGAGCAAACCCACGACCTTCGGCGAGTACCTGGCAAATCTCCCATACGCAATAATGAATTGAATTATGTGAATCCTGTCCATGCTCTCACCGCGGCGATGTTTTATATTCCTGATAATGTTCATAATACCTCTTAAAGCATCTAGGCCTCAAAATGCTTGAGGCATTGGTTAGCAAGCGACTGTTAAAGGGTATACTGCCAAAGTATGTTGTGTTTTCGTTGCGCTTCAGATTAATAGAAGATATATACGCGAGCCGACTAATCCCAAAAAATTATATTTGCGAGTTCTTTAACAAAGATATCTCTCAAAAAGTATTTCTGTCCATCTGGATGCCCATATAACTTGAATAGTTTCAGGGACCAAGGCGTCCATCAGTCATTCCTGCTCGGTTAGAAAATTGATCCTTTAATGAACACACCTGTAAAAATTTTACAGTGACATGGCAGACAATATTTTGGGGCAATTTGATCCACACAGGCACAAGCCATCCAACGAGTGGAGTCACAGACTCCTATCAAACTCCATTTAAATCACAGACTCCTTTCAAACTCCATTTAAATAAATTTAAATAAAAAATGCGGTGGGTTTTCACTATGTACCCCTTTTACTGGTTTAGTGAGAGGGGCATGGTCGGGGTCAAAGGCTGTGGGTTTCCTCCAAGCAGGGAGCCAGGTTTTCTCCCCACTAAACCTTACAACGCAGCTATATAGGAGAATTGACCATGAGCGCAGCGTAAAATGTCAATCAGTCCATCCCAATTAAATGAATTAGAATGTGATAATTTCGATCCCGGATTCAAGACATACTGAGTGTACCGGACAACTATCTCACATATTGATATGTCGACTACATTCCAACTTAGTCCAAAAAATTCTCAATCTGTTAAAGGAGGGAATGAGGGAAACATTTTAATTCAATAACGAAAAAACAAGTTAAAAATTCAAGTCCTTTATTACAATAGGTTGTGAATAACTTAAAGCTAAATATCTTGTTAGTTACCACATATGTTTTCAGCCCGTTATAATTTACAATAGCAGGACAAAGGAAAGGTTGATTGCTACTTTAAAAAGAGAGTGCAAGTCTCTACAGGTGTTAATTTATCTTCAGGGGCACACGTCGCTTTATTTTTCAGATAACAATTCAACATTTTCTTGTTTTTCAGCATAAAAAAGATATTGTTACAAAATAAAATCATTACTTTCTACATCTTCAAAATAAACAGATTTGAGTGATTTTTCGGCAGGAATAAACCTATGTTTTGAATCCAAAACAAAAATTATACCATCCTCAGATGAAAAAAAAAAAAAAAATATGCAACAAAAAAAATGGTTTGGTAAAATTTGAAAGTTATTTGGAGACTGAAAGAGCCAGGTTTTTTAACTTTTTATGATGCTGGTACAGTTTCTATTTGTCTTCAAGTCTTTCATTTAGGAATTTGCAGAGCAGATGGTGAATTTTAAGGTACCCGATTGTACTATAGAACAACCGGTTAACAAAATGCATAAACATGTATCTAAGAAAAGTAAAAATACTTAAAGCGAGGGCTAAAGGGCTGATGATTTTTACATGGTGTTATTACATAAGCAGATACATAAATTGCAGTATTGTCACAAAATCTCCTCAGTGAATTGAAAATGAAACCAACAAAACCCAATTCTACTCCGATTCCTAAGATAGAAAACTTACATGTCACATGTTATGTACACAGACACTATTCTTTGTCCCCAAAACAATAAAACAAAATGACAGAACGGATATCTCTATTGGCATTATCAGTGCTATTTTACTGGTAGCAAAGTGAGTTGGAAAAAATGTAGTTTACCATAAATACAGACAGAAAACTGCTGAGTTGAAAAGATGTACCATAACAAAGACAGAAAACTGTTGAGTTGGAAAAATGTAGTTTACCATAAACACAAACAGAAAACTGCTGAGTCGGAAAAATGTAGTTTACCATAAACAGACAGAAAACTTCTGAGTTGGAAAATCTAGTTGACCATAAACACAGACAGAAAACTGTTGAGTTGGGAAAATGTAGTTTACCATAAACACAGACAGAAAACTGCTGAGTTGGTAAAATGTAGTTTACCATGAACACAGACAGAAAACTGTTGAGTTGGAAAAATGTAGTTTACCATAAACACAGACAAAAAAACTGCCGAGTTGGAAAAATGTAGTTTAGCATAAACACAGACAGAAAACTGTTAAGTTTAAAAAATGTGGTTTACCATAAACACAGACGGAAAACTGTTGAGTTGGAAAAATGTGGTTTTTTCCATAAACACAGACAGAAAACTGCTGAATTCCAATTTATCTCATTGGTAAGCAAAGCTAGGTTATCAGCCATCATATTTTACATATTCACCCAAACAGACATCAGAGTTTTTAATTAGTTTGATGATCTACCATTCCAATTGAATGGATTTTGGCTGGGTTTCCAAGTTTTGAAAACTAAAATTTGGACACAGAAAATCAAAAACCAGTGGCGTTTTAACCAAGAATCTGGTTAAAAAATAAAAGCATCAGCAGAAAAACATATTAGACAGTTTCTTATTTACTTTTTTCTTAAATAAATGAATATAAATCTATGCCAGTTGGAACACAAAGTGGATAGAATTAAGAGGCTGTTTGCTCCTGTGTGTGACATGTTCCTGACTCTTGTGGTTTCATTACATCAGGCAGTTCAGGAGGATTTGAAAGAGGCGTTATCTCCAACCGTTCAAACTCACCATCTGAAATTAAGTCAAACACAGAAATTAATACTTTTTTTGTTAATAAACTGAAAATGTAACTAAGCTTCAATCCATCAACCATTAAGTCAAACACAGAAATGAATACTTTTTTTATTAATAAACTGAAAATATAACTAAGCTTTAATCCATCAACCATTAAGTCAAACACAGAAATTAATACTTTTTTTGTTAATAAACTGAAAATGTAACTAAGCTTCAATCCACCAACCATTAAGTCAAACACAGTAATTAATACCTATTTTTGTTTGTTAATAAACTGAAAATGTAACTAAGCTTTAATCCACCAACCATTAAGTCAAACACAGAAATTAATACTTTTTTTGTTAATAAACTGAAAATATAACTAAGCTTCAATCCACCAACCATTAAGTCAAACACAGTAATTAATACCTATTTTTGTTTGTTAATAAACTGAAAATGTAACTAAGCTTTAATCCATCAACCATTAAGTCAAACACAGAAATTAATACTTTTTTTGTTAATAAACTGAAAATATAACTAAGCTTCAATCCATCAACCATTAAGTCAAACACAGAAATTAATACTTTTTTTGTTAATAAACTGAAAATGTAACTAAGCTTCAATCCATCAACCATTAAGTCAAACACAGAAATTAATTCTTTTTTTGTTAATAAACTGAAAATGTAACTAAGCTTCAATCCATCAACCATTAAGTCAAACACAGAAATTAATACTTTTTTTGTTAATAAACTGAAAATATAACTAAGCTTCAATCCATCAACCATTAAGTCAAACACAGAAATTAATACTTTTTTTGTTAATAAACTGAAAATGTAACTAAGCTTTAATCCATCAACCATTAAGTCAAACACAGAAATTAATACCTTTTTTTGTTTGTTAATAAACTGAAAATATAACTAAGCTTCAATCCATCAACCATTAAGTCAAACACAGAAATTAATTCTTTTTTTGTTAATAAACTGAAAATGTAACTAAGCTTCAATCCACCAACCATTAAGTCAAACACAGAAATTAATACTTTTTTTGTTAATAAACTGAAAATGTAACTAAGCTTCAATCCACCAACCATTAAGTCAAACACAGAAATTAATACTTTTTTTGTTAATAAACTGAAAATGTAACTAAGCTTCAATCCATCAACCATTAAGTCAAACACAGAAATTACTACCTTTTTTTGTTTGTTAATAAACTGAAAATATAACTAAGCTTCAATCCATCAACCATTAAGTCAAACACAGAAATTAATACTTTTTTTGTTAATAAACTGAAAATATAACTAAGCTTCAATCCATCAACCATTAAGTCAAACACAGAAATTAATACTTTTTTTGTTAATAAACTGAAAATGAAACTAAGCCTCAATCCATCAACCATTAAGTCAAACACAGAAATTAATACTTTTTTTGTTAATAAACTGAAAATGTAACTAAGCTTCAATCCATCAACCATTAAGTCAAACACAGTAATGAATACCTTTTTTTGTTTGTTAATAAACTGAAAATATAACTACGCTTCAATCCACCAACCATTAAGTCAAACACAGAAATTAATACTTTTTTTGTTAATAAACTGAAAATGTAACAAAGCTTCAATCCACCAACCATTAAGTCAAACACAGAAATTAATACTTTTTTTGTTAATAAACTGAAAATGTATCTAAGCTTCAATCCATCAACCATTAAGTCAAACACAGAAATTAATACTTTTTTTGTTAATAAACTGAAAATGTAACTAAGCTTTAATCCATCAACCAGTCATTTTCCTAGTGCATCTTTCACTGTTATTCTTAATTCATTTTTTTCAGGCAGTTTCAGTAATACATAATCATATGAACTTTGCCTTGGTTAATATTGGAGATTTATTGATTGAATGATTGGGGCTTAACGTCACACTCAACAGCTAAAGTTATATGGTGACAAAAGTACCAACCGACCAAAAGATCTTACCCACCCCCATCCCACCTAAATTTTAACATTAAAACCACCACAGACGTCAGGAAGACTAATGTATTTGGAATACTTGATTTTCCTCTATGCTTACTGAAGAAGGAAAGCATTTCTCTTCCTAATCTTTTTAACCGCAGACCATTTGATGGAATGCTGACCCTCTTGTCTTGTTATATTGCCCGGAATCCCCTTCAGACATAGATTGATTGATGGGTGTTCTATACCACCAGGGACTGATCCAGGGAAAATTTGGGCATACCATTTCGGTTCAAAATGTTCCAACAATAAGACAAAAACAACATCTCTTGGCCAAAAATTCTACATAAACTGCTATTTTGACATTAAAATCTGTTGGTTTAAGAATTTGGGCGGATTTTTGGCTTGTGAGTTTGGGCGCCCATACCTGTATACAGGTATCAAAATGTCTTTGGATCAGTCTATGACCACAATCCAGATTATTTCCGTAATCCTTAGACATAGATCAATCAGATCTAAAATGTAGTTTATACTTGTTATTATCAATAACTGCATTTGTAAGTCTTACCGTCTTGTCGAATTGCTAAACCAATAGTAGCAGGTGCCTGAGCCTTTGCCGTGGCGCTAGTAAAGCCACAATCTAATAGTGTTTTGTTGTCATCCAAATGCTGGCAATAAAAGTAAACAAAATTAAAATAACTGGGACGACCATTCATTCATGATTCTAAGCCAAAGTTAGTTCAAAATAATACTTTATATCTTTCATTCTCGAGACTAGAAAGCTTCTGAGTTATACGTCTTGAAAAAAGTAGCCAATAACAGGCCTGTGCTGTAAGATTTTCCGGGATAACCTGAAAAGAGGTCCTCTTAATTTACTTTAGATAACCTGAAAACGGGTTATGCTGTCGCGCAATTTAGATAACCCGTGTTCCTCCTAGGATAACCTGTAAACTTCTTGCCATTTTAAAAATAATTTTCACTTTTGTAAGTTGCTTAAAATGGTTACTCTGAATGAGAAATGCATAAAACCAAAGTAAGACTAAGAACCTAAAACGTCAAAGCAAAGACTTTTATTTTTCTTTAATGTGAATAGTGTGGTACAAGAAAAAATACTATGACTAGTTTAGTTCTACACTTTCCAAAAAATGGAGGAAAATTAAAAAAAAAAAAAACTTTTTCGAAAAAGTGTTACCTGAAACAAAGAATTTTTTGGTTATGCCTAAATACAAATGTTTTAGCTAGGGCTTTGGCTTACGGTTACCTTGTGAAAATATCAACACTTTTATCAATGATCACTCTGTCAATTCGTTTTTGGGTAGACCCAACAACTTATGAAGATTCAAATTTCATTTTCAATATCTGACTGGGAATTCGACACGCGCCGGACAAATGCCGTTTGCGATTTGACCGGTGTCGGTACCGTATACTGACGTAGTTAACTGCACCTCAACCTCCTGTTCCACAAATTCCCAGTTTTGACTAGGCTACACGCCATGCAAATTACGTTCTCGACTTTTCCATTGTCGTTTGTTTCGTGGGAAAACTAACCCCAGAACGGCCAACTCTTTAACGTTTTATTCCGTTACAGTTTATGTCGGTTTGCGTGCGACAGACATGGAGTCGGGCGCCGTGTTCAGTCCGTCGAGATCTAAAAGTTATTTTTAGATCTCTATGGTTCAGTCTACGACGCACCACGTGGGAAAGCGAGACAATGTCCGTAAGCCTATTTCGAATCGGAACTATCAAGAAAGTTTACAGTTGTCAGTGATATTAATTAAAAGGATTAATTCTTCTTCGCTGTAGGTTAAATTTTGATTTAAAAAAACTCAAATGGCCGGAAGTTGAATGCCGTGATAACGAAACGAAGTCATCCATTGGGCTACAGTCCAGCCACACTCGGGGCAACTGAGCCAAGGCGAAGCCTGAAGGCTGGAGGTATAGCAAGATTAAAGTTAACTTGTTTTCGATTCGCTTTTTTGATGCATTTTCGATTACTTTATTTATTTTCTTTTACTTTTTTGAGCTGATCATAAAAAATTCGGAAGGTAAAATTTTTAGACGAGCGGTCGCAGGATTTTGGATAACCAATAAACCGGTCGTCTCAAATTGTGTTCAGACGAGCGCGAGACGAACGCGTTCCGTCCGTTCGTCCCAACAGCACAGGCCTGAATAATTTCAACGTTCAGTTATAACATCAAAATATCAACATTTTGGCAGCTCATGCCACTTTAAATGGTATTCAATTCTAAAATTCTACCAAAAAGTAAAGCCTTTCACACCTTTTGTTAGTTAACCCTTTTCGTCCCAAGCTATTAAATTGTTGATGTCCTACTCATAATAATACTATTCTACTTTACCTGGTCATCTTTAAACAATTTTTGATCCTCCGGTGTTACTTTGAGTATCCCTTCAACGATTTTTTTTACTTCAGAAACTGGTGTGGACTCCTTTGCCTCCGTAAAGATGGTGGCATTCTTCCTCCTAATCATCAAAAAGACATCCTAAAAGAGAGGGTTGATGTTAAATAGGATATGTAAAAATATGGAGTACAGGATTGACAATATGCCGAAAGCTTAACGACATCCTTAAAACAAAAAATTAGAATTGTAATTTTAAAACCGTTGGGAGTTAAAGCCCTGATAGACATGATTGATTGTTTGGTGTTTTACGCCGCGCTCAAGATTATTTCACTTATATGGCGGCGTTGCCAGTTTTATTGTGGGAGGAAACCGGGCTTTGTGCCCGGAGGAAACCCACGACCTTCCGCTGGTAACTGACAACCATCCCACATACGTCGTTCGAGTGAAAACCCAGTCAGAAACCCTGATAGACAAGAATGGTGACAAACAGAGGGAATGTGGTATCATTATATGCTCAGCCTTTCAGCGCGTTTTGAGGTTATATTGTTATTTCATTGTTTAAATCGGACAACATACTACTCAGTTTTTGTATTGCAATGAACCTTGACTCCAAAATAAGGTTGTCATTTAGAGTCAGAAACCAGGACAATTTAGATATGAGCTCAGAATGCTATGGTAAGCATGCTGGGGGTCCAATCAGTGCAATGCAAAGCTGAAAGCTGCTTTGAGTGGTTAATAAAGTGCACCCTGGTCCCTATATCAAGTACATAAATTCTACACAGTACAATTCTCAATTTCGGTGACATCACGTTAGCGAAAGACGAGAACGTGGTTGAAAACAACTACTCAGCGATCCCTTGCACAGCTGGAACAAAATGGCACCCACTTTGTTGTTTTCAACCACAATCTGTGTGGTTGTTAGGGTTTCAGAGACTACGTGACCTGCAGTGTGCGGATGTACGAAATCAAGAATATCACTCACTGCTTTACTTACGCTGTTAGTATTACTACCATATAACGGTCTAAATGATATACAACTTTAAACACGATTAGAAACTTGTCTCCATATTTATTTTAGAAAAGAAGATTTTCCCTGTGTGTTTTAGAGTTCATAAATATAAGCTGTAAGTTATAACACTATATTACTTTATTAGAATGGAGAGCTACAACAACAACATCAGCGTTTATAATGTTACTGTTGGGTGACTAGACTTTTTTGCTCTAAGACAGCCAAAAGAAACTTTTAAAATAGAGGGGATCAAATAAAGAAAAATAATTCAGTAAACAAAAAGGGCCAGAGGTTTATGTAGCTGGCGTTTCTCATCATTATTCCCCTGGTAACAAAATGCGGGGACCAAGCAAGCAGTGACTTTTTTATCGAAAATATCTGGGGGTTTACTTTAATTTTTTTTATTGGATACCGGAGCTATACAAAGAGTTACAGAATTAAATAAACGTAAATATACACTCATCTACATATATATACTTTTCTATGACTGGATATAAGGTTTATTTCATAATAAAAACGTTTAGTGGTCAGAATGATTCACGACTTACCATCATGGATTTCTGCGTGTGGAGTCAATATCAACCAAAGCGACACCTGGTGGTAATAAAGATGTATGTCGAAACACGTTCGGGACTCTGTTGTTCAGTTATAATTTGATTGGCGAATAAGCAAACTACTCCGGTCTACATTTAATTCTTAGTGACGTATTCGTAAGTTTAGTCCTAAGGAATAGAGCACAGACCACCATTCCGCAACCGAAAGAAGGAAAAACAAGTTAAAATTGGTTGGTAACGTCGCCAAGAGACGTGCCAAGAAGGGCGATAACTCTAAAGTGCACCATCCCCCGAACATCGGTCACAAAACGCGAATATTATATTATGCTTAGCTGTACTAAATAGTAGACCTACTCCCAGCAAAGCATCTTAAGGAAATAGATAAACTATACCGAAAATGCAACATCTAAAATTAAACTTCCGTACCCCCACCCCCAACCCGTTCCGTCATCAACAAACTGGCTGCATGGTTACCACTCAGCTGTAACTAGTGGAGTAGCACATGTTTTCCACCCACATGGTCAGTAAATACAAAGCTCACAAAAGCTTACAAAATTCTGCCTGTTTTCACTATCAAGAGTCATATCGCATTGGCCGAAAAGTCACCATTTTCGACAAAGACGATTATCTCACTTACATACCAATATTATCCACACCTATGATTATCTCACTTATATACCAACATTATCCACACCTATGATTATCTCACTTATATATCAACATTATCCACACCTATGATTATCTCACTTATATACCAACATTATCCACACCTATGATTATCTCACTTATATACCAACATTATCCACACCTATGATTATCTCACTTATATACCAACATTATCCACATCTATAATTATCTCACTTATATACCGTACCAACATTATCCACACCTATGATTATCTCACTTATATACCAACATTATCCACACCTATGATTATCTCACCTATATACCAACATTATCCACACCCATGATTATCTCACTTATATACCAACATTATCCACACGCATGATTATCTCACTTTTATACCAACATTATCCACACTCCTGATTATCTCACTTATATACCCACATTATCCACACACATGATTATCTCACTTATATACCAACATTATCCACATCTATATCTCCCTTATATACCAACATTATCCACACCCATGGTTATCTCACTTATATACCAACATTATCCACATCTATGCTTATCTCACTTATATACCAACATTATCCACACCCATGGATATCTCACTTATATACCAACATTATCCACACCCATGGTTATCTCACTTATATACCAACATTATCCACATCTATGCTTATCTCACTTATATACCAACATTATCCACACCCATGGATATCTCACTTATATACCAACATTATCCACACCTATGATTATCTCACTTATATACCAACATTATCCACACCCATGAATATCTCACTTATATACCAACATTATCCACACCCATGGTTATCTCACTTATATACCAACATTATCCACATCTATGCTTATCTCACTTATATACCAACATTATCCACACCTATGATTATCTCACTTATATACCAACATTATCCACACCCATCTCACTTATATGCCAACATTATCCACACCCATCTCACTTATATGCCAACATTATCCCCACCCATGATTATCTCACTTATATACCAACATTATCCACACCCATGATTATCTCACTTATATACCAACATTATCCACACCCATGATTATCTTACTTATATACCAACATTATCCACACCCATGATTATCTCACTTATATACCAACATTACCCACACCCATGATTATCTCACTTATATACCAACATTATCCACACCCATGACTATCTCACTTATATACCAACATTATCCACACCCATGATTATCTCGCTTATATACCAATATTATCCAAACCCATGAATATCTCACTTATATACCAACATTATCCACACCCATGAATATCTCACTTATATACCAACATTATCCACACCCATGATTATCTCGCTTATATGCCAACATAAAATGAATATCTCACTTATATACCAACATTATCCACACATATGATCATCTCACGTCTATACCAACATTATCCACACCCATGATTATCTCACTTATATACCAACATTATCTACACACATGATTATCTCACTTATATACCAACATTATCCACACCCATGATTATCTCACTTATATACCAACATTATCTACACACATGATTATCTCACTTATATACCAACATTATCCACACCCATGATTATCTCACTTATATACCAACATTATCCACACACATGATTATCTCACTTATATACCAACATTATCCACACCCATGATTATCTCACTTATATACCAACATTATCCACACCCATGATTATCTCACTTATATACCAACATTATACACATCCATGATTATCTCACTTATAACAGAAGCAGGCAATTTTCAGTTAGCAATAGGCATGGAAATTCAAAATCTAAAAGTCCCCAATATTCAGAATTCTCGGCTCTGGTGAAAGCCCCTTTCAAAATTTTACAATGTCTTCACCACATTGGCATCCTTGAGGGACATTTACGTGACCAAACCCTCCCAAATTCCTTAAATAATAAAATTAAAGAGCTTAATTCTTTTCTTAAACCGGCTCAACGCAATCGGGAAGTTGATATTGCGTTTGACCATGTACACAAAAATTGGGCCCATAGGATCATACAAGAGATGATTTCACATTATGCGGCATGTTTAAATAGATTAAAAGCACAGGTGACTTCTGCCAGGTCATCCAATGGTCTAAACTTTGACAGTGCTTTCAATAATGCTTTAAAATGGGGCACACTTCCTCTAATTGGCACCTTCCTAATGTAACTAAGAAAGTTCTTTTACTTGGGGATTCTAATCTATCTAGAATCAACCTTGACCCCCACCCTGCTATGCAGGTAGAATGTTTTCCTGGTGCCAATTTCAATTCATTTCGGACGCTAATTCAAAAGTATCAAGGTCCCAAACCTGAGAAAGTTATCTTGAATATTGGTATCAATAACAAGACAACTACTGAGCCAAACACTTCGCTAACTCAAATGCGCAACATGATGACAGCGGTTAGGAAGACTTTTTCCAACTCGCTCATCTACTTTGTAGAGATCCAGTCATCCCACTAAACTGCCGGCCAGTGAAGTTTCGAACCTGAACCTATATAACTCTTCTGCTTCCAAGATGAAGAGAGTTATGGTCATACCAAAAATCCCCAATTCAAAATTTAGAGTATCCACGGACAAAATTCACTGGACCGAAGATACAGCAAATTGCTTGTATACCCACTGGCTTCAGACACTAGATTTAAACTAAATTTGGGACAGGGCATGTGCCACCCTACTTTCGGCTTAGGAAGTAATATTGTTAATCTTAGTAACGAGGAACTCACTGCTGATGATATATCTCTACTCAATAAAGGACTCTCATTTGTGCCTTGCCCTAAATCATTATCTGATAGGGACTTTTCTATTAGTAAATTAGTGCATGTTATGGAGTTCTCCAGAAATCTTAGTCTGGCTGATATCTACCGAGATTCTAGTGGTTTTACATCTAAAAGCGGCTATACACCCCCTTCTCACATGTATGATCCAGAAATAAACATTCGTCGTGACTCTGTATCAAGGAAGTTTGATGCTTTAACTAATCAGAAAAACCAGCATAACCTTACTCATTCAGAATGTCTTGCCTTAAGTAAGCTAAGGAGAAATCCAAACATAGTTATTAAACCTGCTGATAAAGGTTCGGCAACAGTTATTATGTCAAAACAGGATTATATTGAAGAGATAGAACGGCAGCTAAGCAACCCTCTTCATTACAAAAAACTTGATAAGGAAATTTGGCCTGAAAATGTTAGGAAGTTTAATAAAATTCTTGTTTCTCTTCAAGATAAAGGCTTACTTAATGAAAAACAGTATCGCTATTTGGAATCTGATCATAACTCTAAAAACAGGGTCTTCTATATTCTTCCGAAAATTCACAAACCCATTGAAAAAAGGCCTAAGCCTACAATGCCCCCTGGGCGTCCTATTATCTCAGATTGTGGCAGTGAAAGTTATAGAATATCAGAGCTAATTGATTACTATCTACTACATGCTGGGTCATACCATCCTCCTCACACTTTCAAGGGAGTCATTAAAACTCAGATTTTTAGATTCTATAGAAACTGTAGTTCTTTAGATTTTTTTGAACCAGGCTTGTTCTTTTCTTTTTAAAGCTCTCCTCCCTAGGAAGTATTCTATTAGATTACTCCGAAGGGTGAAATCTAACACAGTAAGACAAATCATGTTTCCCCCTTCATCCCCCGATACGCTTACCTCCCCTTCACGAGTGTACCACTACCGTCCAACATTTCTCTCAGGTACATCAATGAAATGCCTTAAGACGCGATGCAAACTCGATATATACGTACCCGATCGCGGAACCTTTTTCGGAGAACAAACTCGCAACAAATATCAAATGGCAGAGAATCTTAATTGTGACTCCTCTAATATCGTGTATGTAATCACGTGCAAAAAATGTTGCAAACAGTACGTTGGAGAAACTCAGAATTCTCTACGACAAAGAGCAGCCAACCATTTATCTAGTATAAGACTTAAACATGATGTACCCGTGGCACAACATTTCAATACTCAAGGTCATTCGGTCAAGGACCATTTTGAAATCATGCCTATTAAGAAAATCCCATTTCTCACTTCCGCTGCAGATACGAAGCACAAACGTTTGGAAAGGGAAAGTTTTTGGATTCAAACATTACAAACTATTTATCCTTTGGGTTTGAACTTGGACCCCGGAAGATGTCGTGAAAAAACTATAATACCATTTGTGTTTCAGTATAACAAAGCTAGCATCGCTATGGCCAAGATTATAGTAGAAGAATACAAACTACTTCAAAGTAGACTTGCTCGACCTCTGACCCAAAGGCCAGTCATTGCTTATAAAAAGAACAAGAGTTTGAAAGACATACTGGTCAGGGCTAAACTCCCCTGTCGGCCTTCTACCTAGGTTTTCTGGGAAAGGGTATGGGGGGGGGGCATAATATATAGTCTGACGATATTCTTACTATAGCTTAAGATGCGTAAGCATTGTCAATGTAATACAAAGTGTTCCAGAAAATTCTACAGACTAAGGCCAAGCTCCTGTCAGTCGTCAACCTAATGAAATATCATAGGTTTACTTTATTACAACAATTTATGATGGGGTATAAAGGTCTAAATGATATACCTCTTTTTAACACAATTAGAAACTTGTCTCCGTGGTTATTATAGACAAGAAGATTTTCCCTGTGCCCGTGTGTTTTAGTGTCCATAAATATATACCAACATTATCCACGCCCATGATTATCTCACTTATATATCAATAATAACCACATCCATGGTTATCTCACTTATATACCAACATTATCCACATCCATGATTATCCCCCTTATATACCAACATTATCCACACACATGATTATCTCCCTTATATATCAACATTATCCACACCCATGATTATCTCACTTATATACCAACATTATCCCCACCCATGATCATCTCACTTATATACCAACATTATCCACACCCACGATTATCCCACTTATATACCAACATTATCCACACACATGATTATCTCACTTATATACCAACTTTATCCACACCCAGGAGTATCTCACTTATATACCAACATTATCCCCACCCATGAATATCTCACTTATATACCAACATTATCCACACCCATGATTATCTCACTTATATACCAACATTATCCCCACCCATGATTATCTCACTTATATACCAACATTATCCACACCCATGGTTATCTCACTTATATACCAACATTATCCACACCCATGGTTATCTCAATTATATACCAACATTATCCCCACCCATGATCATCTCACTTATATACCAACATTATCCACACCCACGATTATCCCACTTATATACCAACATTATCCACACACATGATTATCTCACTTATATACCAACATTATCCACACCCATGATTATCTCACTTATATACCAACATTATCCACACCCATGGTTATCTCACTTATATACCAACATTATCCAAACCCATGGTTATCTCACTTATATACCAACATTATCCACACCCATATTTATCTCACTTATATACCAACATTATCCACACACATGATTATCTCACTTATATACCAACATTATCCACACCCATGGTTATCTCACTTATATACCAACATTATCCCCACCCATGATCATCTCACTTATATACCAACATTATCCACACCCATGATTATCTCACTTATATACCAACATTATCCACACACATGATTATCTCCCTTATATATCAACATTATCCACACCCATGATTATCCCACTTATATACCAACATTATCCACATCCATGATTATCTCACCTATATACCAACATTATCCACACCCAGGAGTATCTCACTTATATACCAACATTATCCACACCCATGATTATCTCACGTATATACCAATATTATCCACACCCCTGATTATCTCACTTATATACCAATATAATCCACACCCATGATTATCTCACTTATATACCAACATTATCAATACACATGATCATCTCACTTATATACCAACATTATCCACACACATGATTATCTCCCTTATATATCAACATTATCCACACCCATGATTATCTCCCTTATATACCAACATTATCCACACCCATGACCATCTCACTTATATACCAACATTATCCACACACATGATTTTCTCCCTTATATACCAACATTATCCACACCCATGACCATCCCACTTATATACCAACATTATCCACACCCATGACTATCTCACTTATATACCAATATTATCCACACCCATGATTATCTCACTTATATACCAACATTATCCACACCCATGATTATCTCACTTATATACCAACATTATCCACACCTATGATTATCTCACTTATATATCAACATTATCCACAACTATGATTATCTCACTTATATACCAACATTATCCACAACTATGATTATCTCAATTATATACCAACATTATCCACACCTATGATTATCTCACTTATATACCAACATTATCCACACCTATGACTATCTCACTTATATACCAACATTATCCACACAGGTCTATGATTATCTCACTTATATACCAACATTATCCACATCTATAATTATCTCACTTATATACCAACATTATCCACACCTATGATTATCTCACTTATATACCAAAATTATCCACACCTATGATCATCTCACTTATATACCAACATTATCCACACCTATGATTATCTCACTTATATACCAACATTATCCACACACATGAATATCTCACTTATATACCAACATTATCCACACCAACGATTATCTCACTTATATACCAACATTATCCACACACATGAATATCTCTCTTATATACCAACATTATCCACGCCCATGATTATCTCACTTATATACCAACATTATCCACACCCATGATTATCTCCCTTATATACCAACATTATCCACACCCATGATTATCTCCCTTATATACCAACATTATCCACACCCATGATTATCTCACTTATATACCAACATTATCCACACACATGATCAGCTCACTTATATATCAACATTATCCACACACATGATTATCTCACTTATATACCAACATTATCCTAACCCATGATCAATTATCCACACACATGAATATCTCACTTATATACCAACATTATCCACACACATGATTATCTCACTTATATACCAACATTATCCACAAACATGATCATCTCACTTATATATTAACATTATCCACACCCATGATTATCTCACTTATATACCAACATTATCCACACACATGAATATCTCACTTATATACCAACATTATCCACACCCATTATTATCTCACTTATATACCAACATTATCCTAACCCATAATTATCTCACTTATATACCAACATTATCCTAACCCATGATCATGTCACTTATATACCAACATTATCCACACACATGAATATCTCACTTATATATCAACATTATCCACACACATGAATATCTCACTTATATATCAACATTATCCACACACATGAATATCTCACTTATATATCAACATTATCCACACACATGAATATCCCACTTATATACCAACATTATCCATACACATGAATATCTCACTTATATATCAACATTATCCAAACCCATGATTATCTCATTTATATATCAACATTTTCCTCACACATGATTATCTCACTTATATATCAACATTATCCACACACATGAATATCCCACTTATATACCAACATTATCCACACCATGAATATCTCACTTATATATCAACATCATCCACACACATGAATATCTCACTTATATATCAACATTATCCACACACATGAATATCTCACTTATATATCAACATTATCCACACCGATGAATATCCCACTTATATACCAACATTATCCACACACATGAATATCTCAGTTATATATCAACATTATTCACACACATGAATATCTCACTTATATATCAACATTATCCACACACATGAATATCCCACTTATATACCAACATTATCCACACCGATGAATATCTCACTTATATATCAACATTATCCACACCGATGAATATCTAACTTATATATCAACATTATCCACACACATGAATATCTCACTTATATACCAACATTATCCACACACATGAATATCTCACTTATATATCAACATTATCCACACACATGAATATCTCACTTATATATCAACATTATGCACACACATGAATATCCCACTTATATACCAACATTATCCACACCGATGAATATCTCACTTATATATCAACATTATCCACACCCATGATTATCTCACTTATATACCAACATTATCCACACACATGAATATCTCACTTATATATCAACATCATCCACACACATGAATATCTCACTTATATATCAACATTATCCACACACATGAATATCTCACTTATATATCAACATTATCCACACACATGAATATCTCACTTATATATCAACATTATCCACACACATGAATATCCCACTTATATACCAACATTATCCACACCGTTGAATATCTCACTTATATATCAACATTATCCACACCGATGAATATCTCACTTATATATCAACATTATCCACACCGATGAATATCTCACTTATATATCAACATTATCCACACCGATGAATATCTCACTTATATACCAACATTATCCACACCGATGAATATCTCACTTATATATCAACATTATCCACACCGATGAATATCTCACTTATATATCAACATTATCCACTCACATGAATATCCCACTTATATACCAACATTATCCACACCGATGAATATCTCACTTATATATCAACATTATCCACACACATGAATATCTCACTTATATATCAACATTATCCACTCACATGAATATCCCACTTATATACCAACATTATCCACACCGATGAATATCTCACTTATATATCAACATTATCCACACACATGAATATCTCACTTATATATCAACATTATCCACACCGATGAATATCTCACTTATATACCAACATTATCCACACACATGAATATCCCACTTATATACCAACATTATCCACACCGATGAATATCTCACTTATATACCAACATTATCCACACACCTGAATATCTCACTTATATATCAACATTATAAACACTGATGAATATCTCACTTATATATCAACATTATCCACACCGATGAATATCTCACTTATATATCAACATTATCCACACCGATGAATATCTCACTTATATATCAACATTATCCACACACATGAATATCTCACTTATATACCAACATTATCCACACACATGAATATCTCACTTATATATCAACATTATCCACACACATGAATATCTCACTTATATATCAACATTATCCACACCCATGATTATCTCACTTATATACCAACATTATCCACACACATGAATATCTCACTTATATACCAACATTATCCACACCCAAGAGTATCTCACTTATATACCAACATTATCCACACCCATGATTATCTCACTTATATACCAACATTATCCACACCCATGATCATCTCACTTATATATCAACATTATCCACACACATGAATATCTCACTTATATACCAACATTATCCACACATGAATATCTCACTTATATATCAACATTATCCACACCCATGATTATCTCACTTATATAACAACATCACCCACACCCATGATTATCTCACTTATATACCAACATTATCCACACCCATGATTATCTCACTTATATAAAAACATCACCCACACCCATGATTATCTCACTTATATACCAACATTATCCACATCCATGATTATCTCACTTATATATCAACATTATCCACACACATGATTATCTCACTTATATATCAACATTATCCACACACATGATTATCTCACTTATATACCAACATTATCCACAAACATGATCATCTCACTTATATATTAACATTATCCACACCCATGATTATCTCACTTATATACCAACATTATCCACACACATGAATATCTCACTTATATACCAACATTATCCTAACCCATACTTATCTCACTTATATACCAACATTATCCTAACCCATGATCATGTCACTTATATACCAACATTATCCAAACACATGAATATCTCACTTATATATCAACATTATCCACACACATGAATATCTCACTTATATATCAACATTATCCACACACATGAATATCTCACTTATATATTAACATTATCCACACACATGAATATCCCACTTATATACCAACATTATCCATACACATGAATATCTCACTTATATATCAACATTATCCACACACATAAATATCTCGCTTATATATCAACATTATCCACACACATGAATATCTCACTTATATACCAACATTATCCACACCCATGATTATCTCATTTATATATCAACATTATCCTCACACATGATTATCTCACTTATATATCAACATTATCCACACACATGAATATCCCACTTATATACCAACATTATCCACACACATGAATATCTCACTTATATATCAACATCATCCACACACATGAATATCTCACTTATATATCAACATTATCCACACACATGAATATCTCACTTATATATCAACATTATCCACACCGATGAATATCTCACTTATATATCAACATTATCCACACCGATGAATATCTAACTTATATATCAACATTATCCACACACATGAATATCTCACTTATATATCAACATTATCCACACACATGAATATCTCACTTATATATCAACATTATCCACACCGATGAATATCTCACTTATATATCAACATTATCCACACCGATGAATATCTAACTTATATATCAACATTATCCACACACATGAATATCTCACTTATATATCAACATTATCCACACACATAAATATCTCGCTTATATATCAACATTATCCACACACATGAATATCTCACTTATATACCAACATTATCCACACCCATGATTATCTCATTTATATATCAACATTATCCTCACACATGATTATCTCACTTATATATCAACATTATCCACACACATGAATATCCCACTTATATACCAACATTATCCACACACATGAATATCTCACTTATATATCAACATCATCCACACACATGAATATCTCACTTATATATCAACATTATCCACACACATGAATATCTCACTTATATATCAACATTATCCACACACATGAATATCTCACTTATATATCAACATTATCCACACACATGAATATCCCACTTATATACCAACATTATCCACACCGATGAATATCTCACTTATATATCAACATTATCCACACCGATGAATATCTAACTTATATATCAACATTATCCACACACATGAATATCTCACTTATATACCAACATTATCCACACACATGGATATCTCACTTATATATCAACATTATCCACACACATGAATATCTCACTTATATATCAACATTATGCACACACATGAATATCCCACTTATATACCAACATTATCCACACCGATGAATATCTCACTTATATATCAACATTATCCACACCCATGATTATCTCACTTATATACCAACATTATCCACACACATGAATATCTCACTTATATATCAACATCATCCACACACATGAATATCTCACTTATATATCAACATTATCCACACACATGAATATCTCACTTATATATCAACATTATCCACACCGATGAATATTCCACTTATATACCAACATTATCCACACACATGAATATCTCACTTATATATCAACATTATCCACACACATGAATATCTCACTTATATATCAACATTATCCACACACATGAATATCCCACTTATATACCAACATTATCCACACCGTTGAATATCTCACTTATATATCAACATTATCCACACCGATGAATATCTCACTTATATATCAACATTATCCACACCGATGAATATCTCACTTATATATCAACATTATCCACACACATGAATATCTCACTTATATACCAACATTATCCACACCGATGAATATCTCACTTATATATCAACATTATCCACACCGATGAATATCTCACTTATATATCAACATTATCCACTCACATGAATATCCCACTTATATACCAACATTATCCACACCGATGAATATCTCACTTATATATCAACATTATCCACACACATGAATATCTCACTTATATATCAACATTATCCACTCACATGAATATCCCACTTATATACCAACATTATCCACACCGATGAATATCTCACTTATATATCAACATTATCCACACACATGAATATCTCACTTATATATCAACATTATCCACACCGATGAATATCTCACTTATATACCAACATTATCCACACACATGAATATCCCAATTATATACCAACATTATCCACACCGATGAATATCTCACTTATATACCAACATTATCCACACACCTGAATATCTCACTTAACATTATCCACACTGATGAATATCTCACTTATATATCAACATTATCCACACCGATGAATATCTCACTTATATATCAACATTATCCACACCGATGAATATCTCACTTATATATCAACATTATCCACACACATGAATATCTCACTTATATACCAACATTATCCACACACATGAATATCTCACTTATATATCAACATTATCCACACACATGAATATCTCACTTATATATCAACATTATCCACACCCATGATTATCTCACTTATATACCAACATTATCCACACACATGAATATCTCACTTATATACCAACATTATCCACACCCAAGAGTATCTCACTTATATACCAACATTATCCACACCCATGATTATCTCACTTATATACCAACATTATCCACACCCATGATCATCTCACTTATATATCAACATTATCCACACACATGAATATCTCACTTATATACCAACATTATCCACACATGAATATCTCACTTATATATCAACATTATCCACACACATGAATATCTCACTTATATATCAACATTATCCACACCCATGATTATCTCACTTATATACCAACATTATCCACACACATGAATATCTCACTTATATACCAACATTATCCACACACATGATCATCTCACTTATATACCAACATTATCCACACCGATGAATATTTCTTTAAGGGTAATTTTGGATATTTTTATTGGTTGTCTGAAAAGTATCTCTAGAAATGCTTAAGAGAATTTCATGAATTTTTAAAATAGCTCTTGGTGGCTATACCTCTGTCAGTTCTTCCGTTAACCTCCAATTCGTACACTTTCATTGGTTGTTGCATGTATGCAACATATCTCTGGATTTTATTTTTTCAGTTTGTCGTTTCCTTTGTATTTAATCAAGTTTTTAATGATTGATTGATGTTTTCCGCCGCACTCAAGATTATTTCACTTATATGTCGGCTTTGCCAGGTTTAGTGGCGGAGGAAACACCAGAAATTTGGAGGAAACCCCAGACCTTTGGCGAATACCTGGCAACTCTTCCACATATGGCGACCAAGTGAAAAATTCACTTATATACCAACATTATCCAAACCCATGATTATCTCACTTATATACCAACATTATCCACACCCATTATTATCTCACTTATATACCAACATTATCCTAACCCATAATTATCTCACTTATATACCAACATTATCCCCACCCATGATCATCTCACTTATATATTAACATTATCCACACACATGATTATCTCACTTATGTACCAACATTATCCACACCCACGATTATCTCACTTATATACCAACATTATCCCCACCCATGATCATCTCACTTATATATTAACATTATCCACACAAATGATTATCTCACTTATATACCAACATTATCCACATCCATGATTATCTCACTTATATATCAACATTATCCACACACATGATTATCTCACTTATATACCAACATTATCCACACACATGAATATCCCACTTATATACCAACATTATCCACACTCCTGAATATCTCACTTATATACCAACATTATCCACACACATGCATATCTCACTTATATATCAACATTATCCACACCCATGATTATCCACACCGATGAATATCTCACTTATATATCAACATTATCCACACCCATGATTATCTCACTTATATACCAACATTATCCACACACATGAATATCTCACTTATATATCAACATTATCCACACCGATGAATATCTCACTTATATACCAACATTATCCACACACATGATCATCTCACTTATATACCAACATTATCCACACCGATGAATATTTCTATAAGGGTAATTTTGGATATTTTTATTGGTTGTCTGAAAAGTATCTCTAGAAATGCTTAAGAGAATTTCATGAATTTTTAAAATAGCTCTTGGTGGCTATACCTCTGTCAGTTCTTCCATTAACCTCCAATTCATAGATTTTCATTGGTTGTTGCATGTCTGCAACATATCTCTTGATTTTATTTTTCAGTTTGTCGTTTCTTTTGTATTTAATTTGTATTTAAAGTTTTTAATGATTGATTGATGTTTTATGTCGCACTCAAGATTATTTCACTTATATGGCGGCTTTGCCAGGTTTAGTGGCGGAGGAAACCGGGCTCATTGCCTGGAGGAAACCCCAGACCTTTGGCGAATACATGGCAACTCTTCCACATATGGCGACCAAGTGAAAAATCCACTCAGAAATGTGTCAATTTTTATTTAGTCCGAGTGTGATTCAAATCTGCGCCACATCGATGGAAGGTCTGTGTGGGAGTGAGGGACGATCAATCTAATGTAACTCACTGGACCACCGATGCCCCTCAAGTTTTTTTTGTTTGTAAACCTATTAATTCGCTTCTTCAACAGATATTTTCATCTCCAAAATCACTTGCCGACCCATTATTATTGTAAAAACAATATTGTTCAATCATCTTTATCATTATGAATGGTAAGGGGAGAGGGGGGGGGGGGGGTGTCATATATTTTGGTAAAAAAAACTTTCGAGAACTTAAAACACACAAATTGGTTTTAGTAAACTCAACATACGCCCGCCGTGGCAAAGTCATACCGCTACGATTAATTTCATCAATTTAAATTTCTTCTTCACATTAGAAGTTTTTCTTTTCTGAATTTGATGAAGTTGCAACTAAATACCAGTACGTTTTCAGTACAAATATGTTATCTGTTCAGGTAAATTCAATCACATTTAGAGATAATTCCTCCACATCACTGTTTTCTTTGACTTGGCTGTAAAAGTTTTAGTAGAAAGCAAACAAACTTCAGGCTGACCACTGATGCAATGGTGTGTAAATATACAAACCTTGTGTGTCAACTTCAGTGGATGTCATTGTCCCATTATCTCTAATCAGCCACTCTGATAAATACCAGATGGGTTATAAAGCTGTGAAAATGGTCCTTTTTTGTTATTAAAGTGCACATTAAACTATCCAAGAAAACAGTCTCAGAATGTATAAATTAATTGGCTTCCAGTATTACTCTGGACCAAGTGTACTCAAAAAAGCATTGATATATATTAATATATATATATTAAACGTTAGGTACACAGTTCTGATATAAAAAAACTCTTGAAAACACACAAAAAATATGTGGACCCAAATCATATTTGGTATACGACACATCATTTACCTATAAGCTAGATATACTCTAAAAGAATTGAAGAGATTATATCAAAACGAAAGTAGTTCTGGAGCAGAAAGGGAATATCACATAATCCAATATGGCTGCCATATTATGCCACGGGTGAAGTCAGAAATGGTACACGACACACCGCCTGCCCATAAGGTATATACTCTGAAAAAATTCTCAAGTTATGGAGCTGAAGGGAAGGAAGATATAAACTAAGACAGAGTATTTCATAATCCAATGTAGAAGCCATATTATGCAATCAACAATGTCCTAAATGGTTCATGACACACCTTCTACCCCTAAAGTATGTGTTGTAAAACAAGAGTTTCGGGAAACCCAAAATACGCCCGGAAAGGCACAGTAACTGCAGCCATACCAAAACAAATCCTTCCATATTTATTTGAATTTAATTTTCAAAATTCAGAGGGAAGAGGTTAAAGCATGGTAAATGATTGATTGATTGTTTGGTGTTTTACGCTGCGCTGCCAGTTTGTATATGGCAGCATTGCCAGTTTTATTATGTGAAGCTTGGTAAAAGGTGATGTTATGTCAACAAAATGAAATGTTACCACTAAAACCTTTAAAATCCATCTGTATCAAATTTAAAATGGGATATTTGGATCAACAATTATTAACAAGATTTGTACACGGTACAAGTCATCAATTCTCGCTGCTGTTAACTCACGATGTTAAACATTGTTTGTTGTTAATATAGGTTGCACTAAAATGTTTCAATTTTTTAGAAAAGCAGTTTATAATTTACTAATCATACTTAAACATATGTAATTAATTGGCAATTTCGCAGCTCAAACCAATTCAAATAGATTTGACAATTTTTCTCATAATATTTTTTATCTACATTATTTGGCCATAGACATCTTGACAATATTCTAAATCTCCCCATATACCTATAGGTTATTACTTCTAATTTTATCATAGACCAAATGGATTTATAATAGATTTGGCTATGGGTCCATTGCTAATGTCACCCACTGTTTTATGGAGGCCATGTGGTACACAAAGGCATAAATCTTTCGAGAGAGACTGAGAGCTAACTGTAAGTTGACAAGGTAAATAGACCAAAGCTGGGATACTTATCTCTTGGTCTGTAGATAAAACTTTAATCCTTTTATGTATTTTTCATTTGATTAAAACGTTATATATTGATTAAGGATTAGTTTTAATCAATTTAGAAACATTATTGCAGTTTGAAAAAATCCTTTTTTGATGAGAATCGGACAAGTAGAAGCCATTTTATAATTTAAAGGTTATTTTCATGAAAATGAAAGTAAGATAAAAAGGAATATACATAATCCAACAATTTGCAATAGTTGATATCATAAAATTTTTTTTTACACACTGTCTGTTAATATGGTATGTAACATGAAAGATTTGAAAACATCAGATCATATTTGTTAAAGTTATGGAGAGAAAAAGTAAATATTACATAACCCAATATGGCTGCCATATTACGCAATGTATGATGTCAAAAATAGTTCGTGACACACCTTCTACCCATGAGGTATATACTCATAAAAAATTGTCAAGATGGAATCAAAACTTTAGAAGTTATGGAGCGGAAGAGAATATTACATAATCCAATATAACTGCCATATCATGTAACGAGTGATGTCAAAAATAGTTCGTGACACACCTTCTACCCATAAGGTATATACTCAGAAAAAATTGTCAAGTTGGAATCAAAACTTTGGAAGTTATGGAGCGGAAGGGGAAAGCGGACGCCGGACAGCCGGACTGCCGGACAGCCGGACGGACGGAGATGATACCATAATACAGCCCGCTTTTCAAGCCGGGCGTATAAAAAATTGTAAAAATCGGATCAACACTCTTCCAGTAATGGAGCGGAAGGGAACGAAGATTTAAACTAAGACAGAATATAACATAATCCAATGTAGAAGCCACATTATGCAATCAATGATGTCATAAATGGTTCATAACACACCATCTACCCATAAAGTATGTGTTGTGAAAGAATTGTAAAGATCGGATCAAAACTCTTCAAGTTATGAAGCGGGAGGGAAGCTGGGCCGGCCGGACGGCACTGGTGATACCATATAATACGACCGACTTTTTTTTAAAAAAAAAGAGAGAAAATAAAGTTACAAAAACCTTCGAAAGTCTTAAAAAAGGTTTTATTCTTTTTAATAAGAAATGGTTGGAACAAGTTTTGAATTTTAGTGCTAAAATTAGGATATTAAGTTGTTTCAGCTGGGATGTTATTGTTTGTCATGGTTGAAGTTTTATGGACATCACTTGGTAAAAACTTTGAAATCTTTAGGTTTAACATTCCACTTTCCCAATCCACATTGGGTTATGTAGGTAAGAAACATTTCTTTGGCTTTGTTGTAATCTGCACTGCTTTGTTTGGCATCCAAAAAAGTCTTGGCTTGGACTAAATCTGGCCTCTTAACAGTTTGAGCAATGTCTCGGAAACGGAATAAGAATGCAGCATTGCAGAGTCGACTGGAATATAACGATCCACTAAGAAAAGGTGACCTGAAACAGAAATGAAAAGGACTTTCAAATATAACTTTTGAACGACATTTAAAAGTAGAGCAAGGATAAGACATGGACAATTTTTCTGGATCACTAAAAACAACATTTAGCTGGATATACCTCCAGCTTTATCAGGCTATGTACAACAAGAGTCATCAGAAGATGCTGTATCCCCCCGGCCCCGCATAAGATTTATTATATATTTTAAGTTATTATAAGATATCTATGCTATACTGTTGGAAAAGGGCAGTAACTCTGAAAATAATTAGACCAGCGCCATCAAAATAGGAGGTGCACATCCTTCCATGATATCCAGCATATCCAACAATTTCCCAAAAAATCTTATAAAAACTGTGGGAGGAGATGCGATGACAACCACTAATTGTCTATGTCATCTTATACTGTCGGAAAAGGGCAGTAACTGTGAAAATAATAAAACCAGCGCAGCCAAAATAGATGGTGCACATCTTCGAATTATATCCAGCAAGTCCTCCACCAAGTTTCGAAAAAATCTTATAAAACTGTGGGAGAAGATGCGATGACAACCACTGATTGTCTATGTCGTCTTTTACTATCGGAAAAGGGCAGTAACTCTGAAAATAATAAAACCAGCGCAGCCAAAATAGAAGGTGCACATCTTCGAATTATATCCAGCAAGTCCATCAAGTTTCGAAAAAATCTGATAAAAATCGTGAGAGGAGATGCGATGACAAGCGCTAATTGTCTATGTCATCTTATACTGTCGGAAAAGGGCAGTAACTCTAAAAATAATGAAACCAGCGCAACCAAAATAGGAGGTGCACATCCTCGAATGATATTCAGCATGTCCACCAAGTTTAATAAAAACTGTGGGAGAAGATGCAATGACAACCACTAATTGTCTATGTCGTCTTTTACTATCGGAGAAGGGCAGTAACTCTAAAAATAATAAAACCAGCGCAGCCAAAATAGAAGGTGCACATCTTCGAATTATATCCAGCAAGTCCATCAAGTTTCGAAAAAATCTGATAAAAATCGTGGGAGGAGATGCGATGACAACCACTAGTTATTGTCTCATACTGTCAGAAAAGGGCAGTAACTCTAAAAATAATGAAACCAGCGCAACCAAAATAGGATGTGCACATCCTCGAATGATATCCGGCATGTCCACCAAGTTTCGGAAAAAAATTATAAAAACTGTGGGAGGAGATGCGATGACAATCACAAATTGTCTATGTCGTCTTATACTGTCGGAAAAGGGCAGTAACTCTAAAAATAATGAAACCAGCGCAACCAAAATAGGAGGTGCACATCCTCGAATGATATCCAGCTAGTCCACCAAATTTCGAAAAAATCTGATAAAAACCGTGGGAGGAGATGCGATGACAAGCGCTAATTGTCTATGTCATCTTATACTGTCGGAAAAGGGCAGTAACTCTAAAAATAATGAAACCAGCGCAACCAAAATAGGAGGTGCACATCCTCAAATGATATTCAGCATGTCCACCAAGTTTAAAAGAAATTTAATAAAAACTGTGGGAGAAGATGCAATGACAACCACTAATTGTCTATGTCGTCTTTTACTATCGGAGAAGGGCAGTAACTCTAAAAATAATAAATCCAGCGCAGCCAAAATAGAAGGTGCACATCTTCGAATTATATCCAGCAAGTCCATCAAGTTTCGAAAAAATCTGATAAAAATCGTGGGAGGAGATGCGATGACAACCACTAGTTATCGTCTCATACTGTCAGAAAAGGGCAGTAACTCTAAAAATAATGAAACCAGCGCAACCAAAATAGGAGGTGCACATCCTCGAATGATATCCGGCATGTCCACCAAGTTTCGGAAAAAAATTATAAAAACTGTGGGAGGAGATGCGATGACAATCACAAATTGTCTATGTCGTCTTATACTGTCGGAAAAGGGCAGTAACTCTAAAAATAATGAAACCAGCGTAACCAAAATAGGAGGTGCACATCCTCGAATGATATCCAGCTAGTCCACCAAATTTCGAAAAAATCTGATAAAAACCGTGGGAGGAGATGCGATGACAAACGCTAATTGTCTACATCGTCTTATACTGTCGGAAAAGGGCAGTAACTCTAAAAATAATGAAACCAGCTGAACCAAAATAAGAGGTGCACATCATCGAATGATATCCAGTATGTCAACCAAGTTTCAAAACAATCCGATAAAAACTGTGGGAGGAGATGCGATGACAAGAAATGATTACGGACAGACAGACGGACAGACAAGCTGATCGCTATATCCCCCCGCATTATATGCCGGGGGGATAATCAATGATGGGGACATGAGCAATTTCTGGATTACTACTATTTATACGTCAGAAAGAACAAGTTAAAGCATATAAAAACAAAAGAATTGTACAGATTTTAAGAAAAGGTTACAGCGACTTTCAAATAATTTCCCAATAAAATAGCTGATTATAAACGATAGGAAATATAGCCACAGGTTTCCCAGAGCTACAGGGTTGGGGGAGGGGGTGGGGGGCTGGGGGTGCAATGATGGAGGCCAACTATTTATATGTATATGTACAAGACAGAAGGAAGATCTACAAGTTAAAGCATATAAAACCAAAAGAATTGTACAGGTTGTAAGATACGGTTACAGCGACTTTCAAAAAATTTCCCAATAAAATAGCTGATCATAAAAGGTTGGAAATATAGCCACAGGTTTCCCAGAGCTTCATTGTATTTTGATCGGGAAACCCAAAATACGCCCGGAAAGGCACAGTAACTCCAGCCATACCAAAACAAATCCTTCCATATTTATTTATATTTAATATTCAAAATTCAGAGGAAGGAAGTTGAAGCTTGCTAAAAGGTGATGTAATGTCAACAAAATGAAATGTTACCACTAAAACCTTTAAAATCCATCTGTATCAAATTTAAAATGGGCTATTTGGATCAAAGATTATTAACAAGATTTGTACTCGGTACAAGTCATCAATTCTCGCTGCTGTCAAATCGTGATGTTAAACATTGCTTGTTGTCAATATAGTTTGGACTAAAATGTTTCAATTTTTTAGAATAGTTTATAATTTACTAATCATACTTAAACAAATGCAATTAATTGGCAATTTTGCAGCTCACACCAAATCGAGTAGATTTGAAAATTTTTCTCATAATATCATTTTTCTATATTATTTGGCTACAAAAAAAAAAAACAGTTGAGCATGGCATGGCCATGTGGTATAGAGGACCATAAATCTGTCAACACTTGTAGTGATAAGAGACTTAGAGCGTTAGAGTATGTTTAAATAGAGTATGTAAATGGAACAAGGCTGGGTTACTTATCTCTTTGTCAGTAGATAAAACTTTAATCCTTATTAAAACGTTATATATTGATTTAAGAATAGTTTTAATCAATTTAGAAACATTATTGCAATTTGAAAAAATCCTTTTTTGATCAGAATCGGAAAAGTAGAAGCCATTTTATAATTTTAAGGTTATTTTCATGAAAATGAAAGTAAGAATAAAAGGGAATGTACATAATCCAATAATTTGCAATAGTTGATATCATAAACAATTTTTTTACACTGTCTGTTAATATGGTATGTAACATGAAAGATTTGAAAACATCGGATCATATTTGTTAAAGTTATGGAGAGAAAAAGTAAATATTACATAACCCAATATGGCTGCCATATTACGCAATGTATGATGTCAAAAATAGTTCGCGACACACCTTCCACCCATAAGGTATATACTCAGAAAAAATTGTGCAGATGGAATCAAAACTTTGGAAGTTATGGAGCGGAAGGGAATATTACATAATCCAATATAACTCCCATATTATGCAGCCCTCTCAATTCAGAAATTTACGTCGGCAAAAAAAATTGCCGTGGCAGAATAATTTTGCCTCGGCAAAAAGTTGTTTGCCACGGCAAATTCAACTGATGATAAAAAAAACAGAAACTGTTGGTCTTGCGACCTTTATTAGGCCTTTCTATGATTAAATAACATACTTTATTGACACTTTGAGTGTCCCGCTTGCATTTCCAACGGTAAAAATCTAAATAAAAGTATAAATACTCTTTCTACGGTCCATTTTGACCTACGATACCCGTAAACACATGAGGAAAACAAAATGGCGATCGATCCCTCTGTATGACGTACTGTCGTTTCGTATCAAATTTGACACAATACCCATGCGCACGCATGCGCGCCACTGTTAAGTTTCAGTTTGAGATACGAAACGGTGACATTCTCCAAAATTTAAACGGTCGCCATATTTCGTTTGACAAAACTGATTTAATCGATATTGTACGTCAAAATGGATCGTAGAAAGAGTATTTAGACCTTTTATTTTTATTAAATTGACAAAGGAGAATGCAGTGATGAATGTACATTTTTAATAAACATTAGCCAATCACTATAATCGGTCTACGAATTTAACCGCTTCTGAAGACCTGCCACGGCATTTTTTTTTGCCGTGGCAAACCGGCTGTGCTTCGGCAATTGCCGATTGCCGAGGTGAATTGAGAGGGCTGTTATGTAACCAGTGATGTTAAAAATAGTTTGCGACACACCTTCTACCCATAAGGTATATACTTAGAAAAAATTGTGCAGATGGAATCAAAACTTTAGAAGTTATGGAGCGGAAGGGAAAGCGGACGCCGGACAGCCGGACGGAGATGATACCATAATACAGCCCGCTTTTCAAGCCGAGCGTATAAAAACTTAAAAAAGGTTAATATTTTGCACAGTGTCAAGATCATTTAACTTATATGGCGGGATTGCTACATTTAATGGGGGATGGGAGGGGGGGGGGGGGGGGCGATAGTCTCTCAGCTTGACGCAGATATACCATCCATGAGTGTGAGTTTGAATAACACTCAGTCCAAAATATAGTTGTAAAAATTCTAAGCTTGTTTTATGCTTGATTGCCCCATGTTAAAGAATTGCCAGGTTTTCATTAAGAGTCCGGGGTTTCCTAGTGGCTCGGTTTTCTGCCCCACTAAACCTGGCAATACCACCATACAAGTGAAATAATCAAGCATCCATCAATTATGTTCAAGAGTTCTATGTGGCTAGGAGGCTATATTGCGAACGCTCAACCCGACAAACATTTCACCAAAGGGTTCGGGGGTGGCATAAAACTTTGTCATAGAAGTACCTAATAAACACGGAGAAATAAAATGAGTGTGTACTTACGAGGGGTCGGCCCGGCCAGATTCTCCATTCAACACCTCAAGCTTTTCATCCCCTAGTGACCAATTAGTGCACATTTTCTCCCTGGTTGTCTCCCCCTGATTGTACATATGGTTAAAAGATTGTGGCGTGGTGAAGATTAACGGGTGATGAATCTGATATGATGGTGGTAAAAACTGGTTAAGGTTGTCGTAAACGCGACAGCAGACGGCACGACACGCGTGACCATGGTCAAATGACGTACCTGGAAGAAGAATATTCAAGGGTAAGATTTACGTCATTCTTGATGATGTCATTTTGTAGTTTCCGACGTCAGAATGTTGCTAACATAGTAACTAATGTTTGAAACTCTCTTTAGACGTGGGTTCCATACTAATGATAAAAAATCAAGACATCACCACGTACTTAACAACTAACTACGTGGTGATGTCTTAATTTTTTATCATTAATATTCAAGGGCTTTTTATTTTTTTAAAATCTTATGTATCGATCACTAAAACAAGTAAATAAACCATTGATTGATCAATAAGTTTGTTGGGATGAATTGAAAGCAATAATCTAAAAAACCTCTAGTTCCTCAGTGGGCCATTTTGGTAGAGCACTGAATGTTCTATCCTTCCATCTTAAAATTGTGGGTTTAAATCCAATTAAAGTCAACACTTTAGGTAAAACACATAATACTTCATCTTAAAGACAATATCTACCTGGTCGTCACTGAAACATGCGCACAACTGGTATACTAAACTGCTATTGGTGTATTTAGGTCAAATAAACCAATCATATTGCCAGTTGTAAGGTGTGCACATGTTTCAGTGACATCCAGTCACCAGACATCTGAGAATAATTAACCATAGCCTCTTGTAGGAAAGTCATAAAATAAATAAACCATGTTTTGGGACCAGGTAGATATTGTCTTTAAGATGAAGTATAATGTGTTTTACCTAAAGTGTTCACTTTAAGAAAGTTTTTGATCGACTAAAGAGGAGGCATCGCTCAAGTTTGTTGTGGTTCTCAGTTGATCTTCAAATTATTAGATAAATACAGAGTGATCAATCTCGGATAAAAGACTGCAAGTCGACTTTCCACCAAAAATGAGTTATTAAGGGAATCTCGTGTTGCTATTGTTTTGTATCTGACAGTCAGTAAACAAACAGACAAAAGTACACCAAACGTGCAGTCAGAAAGGCCTTTACTGCGCACTCGATTTTTTTACCACAATAAAGCACACTGGAATCCTCAAATAAAGCTCCCTATCCAGTGTCCGTGTGAGCTGGAAATGTTACCAATGGCCATTTGGAAACCGCATCTTTATATAAACAACGGAAGAATAGCACACATTTTAACGATATTCATTCCGGGCATATCCCTTTAAAGATCATATGCAAAGGATTTAAATCGCCATAATAGGCATTTCATTTAAATAAACAATGTTTTAGAAAGGGATTGGCACCTGTAATAAGTAAAAAGTCTGGTTCATTTTTTTTTAAACATGTTTTTCTTTGAAATAAATAAAAATACAACGCATGACTTACCTCCCCTTATTTACTTGCCTGTGACGTCACAGAAGAACATGCTTTTCCATACGACTTCAGCTCGCTGCACATAATGTGCGATATCATACTTTTGCATGGCTTTTAAAAGGGACTAAAGCGACGATTTAGAGGACAAGGATATACCGGAGATCGATTTAAACATAAATATTCAGCCCTATATTTATAAATCCGTCTCAAATAAACTGTACATCAAATCTAATAATGACAGCGACCCTAATTGGACATATGGCCCTGAGGAAAGCGCGAGTGTAGCCTAACTGCTGCAAAAAAGATCACGGCACCTGTTAATGAATGTTGTTGGGTCACGGAAAATTGTTTTGTTTATAACTTACAGTAATTGCCATGCCAGCCCCGCCCCCTCCTCCCTCGTCCTCAAGGCCTCCAAATACGATAAAATGAGCTGCACTTGCGATTCGTTGCACTCGTCATTATATATATATAATAGAAATGTATGTTCAACCAGGTTTAAGATATTAGGCCTACGTCACTGACCTATTCCACTAGGTTTATTGACTTTGGTTTAACACAAGCCACGCTAACAGAATCTAAAAAAAATCATGACAAAGTTTTCAAAATATATAAGCAGTTTTCTTCGCTTGTGGTTGCTGGCGTCTGAACTAAATTTTCAAGTAGCAAATAAACAGATAAATGGTAGACAAAATAGGTCTAAATAAATCAAAACTAATTCATAATAAAGGTAAGCCTTTCACACAGATATATTTATTCATTTCAAAGATCTTTTAAATTTCTTACAGAGACGAACGGTAAATTAGAGTCCTAGTGTAAAACACAGTTATTATTCAAGAAAAATAGATACTGTTTTTTTCTAACATAAAGCAGCCTTTTGGGACAATTTTTGTTTATTATCGAGATCATCAATTATTATCCGAATTTACATTGTACATGACAGCTTTTCTTATTTTCCTTTATATAGTGATAGTCCCAGAGTCTGAGACAGGCTCTACGTCAATGCGGCGCGTGATCGGACCCCATTCCGATGAAAAAAAGTGGGTTTAACTCTCTATCGGCACACGCGTAAGAGCTAAGAAATTATTAGTTAGCCTACTTGTGGGTCCTCATATTTTTATTCATATTAGTGTTTAATAGAACAGAGGAATCTAGGCATGTACATATCCTGATTATCCTGCTACTACATTCGTCGTATAGCCTTAACGGGAGGCAGAATTAGATTGTTTTTATTATAGCATAATCAAATATATATTGTCGAAATATCACAGAAACAGGCTTATGGTAAGTTAATTTTTTGGTTTATCGACTCACAACGCGCAAATTGTGGGGTCCTTTTGGGACAGGTAGGGTCTACATCAGAGTGCGTTATCACCTGATCGCACAATTATTGTTACTAAACGTCGCACACATTACGGTATTGAATTCGTTACTTAGACATGAAATGGCTGAAGGGATGTCATCACAAGTATTGCCATATACGACATGTATAGAGTGACTTTATAAACATATATAAAGTTGCTCTACGACTGCGGTATATATGATTATGGTAATGCTTTCAATGCTCTGTTCAAGAGATGCTGTTCTTCTGTGACGTCATAAACTCATAAAAACTAAGGGAGATAAGCAAGTAAAGATTTGAAGCTCTGGCAAAAACAGCCCATTTAAATCTTCATTTCCCGCTAAATTCCTAGTGTTGGAAGGGAAAACAAATTGCTGAATTTTAAGTTAGCATACAAGGAACACAATAGTAAATTAATATAACATTAAGTGTAATCCTTTGCCTATGATCTTTAAGCAAGATGGTAGCCATGTAACGAGCCAAGGTCAGGGATTTTTTTCTGGACACAAGACCCCCTTTTTTATCATTTAAATTGGTTGATTGATTGATTGTTTGGTGTTTTATGCCGCGCTTATTGAAAGATTATTTCACTTATATGGCGGCGTTGCCAGTTTTATTGTGGGAGGAAACCGGGCTCTATGCCCGGAGGAAACCCACGACCTTCCGTTGGTAGCTGGCAACCATCCCACATAGGTCGTTCGAGTGAAAACCCAGTCAGAAAATTTTCCAATGTTTTGGGCTGAGTGGGATTCGAACCCGATAATTTAAATTGGCAAGCTGCTATGTAAATTATAACTGAAATACTCTCGAGTGCCAGATTAAGATAAACATCAACCTTTTTCTTGTACATAATTTTGTAATAAATATAACCACTAATATAAAGTTTTACAAATTGAAAATGAAAAAAGCATGATAACGAAACTCACCGAAGGTGATCGACCGAACATATACAGGATCAAGAAATTCAGAAAACAATGCGCCCTGTAGCCCTAAAACGTTCCAACGAAGAAGTTTGTCGCTACAAGACATCACCCCGATATCTTCTCCGTTTTCGTAAGATTCTAAACTTGTCTCATCCGTCTGACTGAGATCTATTGGCCACACACAACCTGGGGGGAAAAAGATTGATGGCTGTTTAACACCACACTCAAAATTACTTAACTTTTTTTGACGGCAAATTACAGCTAAAAGGAGATCAAAATATAATGCCTTGATATTTCTTTTAGGACTAATGGCACAAATTCTGTTCTTTGTAAAATAATAATGCCAGGAAAGGTTATTTTGGAAATATGCTTATCCTTGTAGGGGGTCTGTCCTCCTGTCTCTCTAATACTTTTTAATTGATTGATTGATTGTTTGGTGTTTTACGCCGCGCTCAAGATTATTTCACTTATATGGCGGCGTTGCCAGTTTTATTGTGGGAGGAAACCGGGCTCTATACCTGGAGGAAACCCACGACCTTCCGTTGGTAACTGGCAACCATCCCACATAGGCTTATCCTTGTAGGGGATCTGTCCTCCTGTCTCTCTAATACTTTTTAAAGAACCACTGAAATCCATTCTAGGAAAAGTACTGATTAGCAGAATGACCATACATTCATCAGCATTCAAAAGTACTGATTAGCAGAATGACCATACATTCATCAGCAAACATGACATACCGTCTTCGTCTTTATACGCTAAACGACCTTCTTCACTTGACTGGAATGACGGAATATGACCTCCGAGTTCTATCTGCTCCTCTTGTTCCTTTGATAGCTCCGCACTTTGGCTGGAAGGGAAGACGATTGATTGATTGATTTTTTACACTCACTATAGATTATATCAATTATGTGGTGACCGTGCAAAGTTTAGGGGGCGGAAACAGGGCTTTTTGCCAGTAGGAAACCTCTGAACAACTGGGATCTAGGTTGATTGACTGATTGATGTTTCACGCCGCACTCAAAATTATTTCACTTATATGGCGGCGTTGCCAGGTATAGTGGGGGAGGATTTCGCACCCATCGCCCGGAGGAACCTGACCTCCAGTGAGTACCTGAATATTTTTCCACAATTCAATTTGCTTTATCACTCTAACTAAGCCACCTGTCAATTAGGAGTAGATTTAAGGTTAATTTTGTTAATAAAAACTAACATAAATTTCCAAGATTGGACTATGTACAATTACGTAATTGTTAACCTATATTTGCGAGCTCATGCGACTTTAACCCCCCCACCCCACATAATCCAGCTACTCACCTAGTATGATGGAAGAGATAGCTTATGCAACTTTAACCCCCCACCCCACATAATCCAGCTAGTTACCTAGCATGATGAAAGAGATAGCTTATGCAACTTTAACCCCCCACCCCACATAATCCAGCTACTCACCTAGTATGATGGAAGAGATAGCTCATGCGATTTCAACCCCCGACCCCACAAAATCCAGCTAGTTACCTAGCATGATGAAAGAGATAGCTCATGCGACTTTAACCCCCCACCCCAAATAATCCAGGTACTTACCTAGTATGATGAAAGAGATAGCTCATGCGACTTTAACCCCCCACCCCACATAATCCAGCTAGTTACCTAGCATGATGAAAGAGATAGCTCATGCGACTTTAACCCCCCACCCCACATAATCCAGCTAGTTACCTAGCATGATGAAAGAGATAGCTCATGCGACTTTAACCCCCCACCCCACATAATCCAGCTAGTTACCTAGCATGATGAAAGAGATAGCTCATGCGACTTTAACCCCCCACCCCACATAATCCAGCTAGTTACCTAGCATGATGAAAGAGATAGCTCATGCGACTTTAACCCCCCACCCCACATAATCCAGGTACTTACCTAGTATGATGAAAGAGATAGCTCATGCGACTTTAACCCCCCACCCCACATAATCCAGGTACTTACCTAGTATGATGAAAGAGATAGCTCATGCGACTTTAATCCCCCACCCCACATAATCCAGCTACTTACCTAGTATGATGAAAGAGATAGCTCATGCGACTTTAACCCCCCACCCCACATAATCCAGCTACTTACCTAGTATGATGAAAGAGATAGCTCATGCGACTTTAACCCCCCACCCCACATAATCCAGCTACTTACCTAGTATGATGAAAGAGATAGCTCATGCGACTTTAACCCCCCCACCCCACATAATCCAGCTACTTACCTAGTATGATGAAAGAGATAGCTCATGCGACTTTAACCCCCCACCCCACATAATCCAGCTACTTACCTAGTATGATGAAAGAGATAGCTCATGCGACTTTAACCCCCCACCCCACATAATCCAGCTACTTACCTAGTATGATGGAAGAGATAGCTTATGCAACTTTAACCCCCCACCCCACATAATCCAGCTACTTACCTAGAATGATGAAAGAGATAGCTCATGCGACTTTAACCCCCCACCCCACATAATCCAGCTACTCACCTAGTATGATGGAAGAGATAGCTCATGCAACTTTAACCCCCCACCCCACATAATCCAGCTACTTACCTAGTATGATGGAAGAGATAGCTCATGCGACTTTAACCCCCCAAACCACATAATCCAGCTACTCACCTAGTATGATGAAAGAGATAGCTCATGCAACTTTAACCCCCCACCCCACATAATCCAGCTACTCACCTAGTATGATGAAAGAGATAGCTCATGCGACTTTAACCCCCCACCCCACATAATCCAGCTACTTACCTAGTATGATGAAAGAGATAGCTCATGCGACTTTAACCCCCCACCCCACATAATCCAGCTACTTACCTAGTATGATGAAAGAGATAGCTCATGCGACTTTAACCCCCCACCCCACATAATCCAGCTACTTACCTAGTATGATGAAAGAGATAGCTCATGCGACTTTAACCCCCCACCCCACATAATCCAGCTACTTACCTAGTATGATGAAAGAGATAGCTCATGCGACTTTAACCCCCCACCCCACATAATCCAGCTACTTACCTAGTATGATGAAAGAGATAGCTCATGCGACTTTAACCCCCCACCCCACATAATCCAGCTACTTACCTAGTATGATGGAAGAGATAGCTTATGCAACTTTAACCCCCCACCCCACATAATCCAGCTACTTACCTAGAATGATGAAAGAGATAGCTCATGCGACTTTAACCCCCCACCCCACATAATCCAGCTACTCACCTAGTATGATGGAAGAGATAGCTCATGCAACTTTAACCCCCCACCCCACATAATCCAGCTACTTACCTAGTATGATGGAAGAGATAGCTCATGCGACTTTAACCCCCCACCCCACATAATCCAGCTACTCACCTAGTATGATGAAAGAGATAGCTCATGCAACTTTAACCCCCCACCCCACATAATCCAGCTACTCACCTAGTATGATGAAAGAGATGGCTCATGCGACTTTAACCCCCCACCCCACATAATCCAGCTACTTACCTAGTATGGTGGAAGAGATAATCTCCTGAAGGGGGATGGTTTATAAACAGATGAAGGGTTGCTGTATCTTTTAACCTCAGTTTATTGGACCCAGCTCTCTGCTCAAACATGGACACAAGTTTATTACCAGCATAATAGCTTTTAATTTCTCTGTGAAAATACCTGGAGAAAAGAAAAACTCACATATTAATTTATGAACATAGTAAAATCTGTGAAAACATCCAGGCTTTTTAAATTTTGACTATTATAGAACACAATTTGGGTTTAGTACAGGTTAATGGCTTTATGGATATTTTTCATTTTAATGAAAGCTTTCAGCTTTCAAGCTTTCAATGAAAAATTCCCTTCAAATCTTCTATTTTTTCCAGGTACTTTAAATGATCATATTTTTATGACTATCGAAAATTAATAACAAGAGTTTAAGAAACTCATAATACGCCCGCAAGGGTAAATTCATTGTAGCACACTATCTTAATATTCAATATTAAAGACATGCTTTAAACAGAATTTCGGCTGGTAGAATCTTTCAGTCACCTAAATAAGACTGGGGATTGGTGAATTTTAGTATTTGACAGATCACATACCTATAAGCTGCTACCTATAGTTGAAAGCTGTACCAAAGTTACTTGCAAAAGTGTCTACACTACATATAGGCATGCAACAGCAATTTCATTTAATTACAGATTAAACAATAGAAAGAAGGTCGCAACTCATTTGGTCACCTTGGTTATCAAATAAGTTGTTTGGATATAACTAAGCTATTCTGTGAAACCACAGACAGAATAAAAGCCATTTCCTCAATTACTGAATGCCTAAAGGCTGGGTGACTGTTTTTTTGTCAACACATATAGCGAGACTCCAATTTACTTTTACTACTAGACACACCGTCTACTCATAAGATAGTTATAACTGAAAAAAATTGATAATCCATGCAATAAGTACCGAGTTACTCAATGCCAAAAGGCTGGTGATTGTTCTGGTCGCCACAAATATAGAGATCCCAATTCAATTTTGGTACAGGACACATCGTCCAATCATAAGCTTCATATATTAGAAGAAATAAAATTATAATCCATGAAATAATTACGGAGTAACTCAATGCCAAAAGGCTGGTGACTGTTTTGGTCGCCGCAAATATCAACACTCTAACTTCATTTTGGTACAGAACACACCATCTACTCATAAGCCAGTTATAACTAAAAAAAATTTCAAAATCCAGGCAATAGTTCTGGGTTTACTGAATTTCAAAAGGCTGGTGACCGTTTTGGTCGACGCAAATATCAAGACCCCAATTTAATTTAGGTACAGAACACACCATCTATTCATAAGCTAGTTATATCTGAAAGAAAAATTAAATCCATTGAATAGTTCCAGAGAAACTCAATGCCAAAAGGCTGGTGACTGTTTTGGTCGCCAAAAATATTGAGACTCAAATTTAATTTTGGTACAGAACACACCATCTACGCATAAGACAGTTATAACTAAAAAAATTTCAAAATCCATGCAATAGTTCTGGGTTTACTGAATGTCAAAAGGCTGGTGACCGTTTTGGTCGCCGCAAATATCCCAATTTATAGACCCCAATTTAATTTTGGTACAGAATACACCATCTATTCATAAGCTAGTTATATCTGAAAAAAAAATTAAATCCATTAAATAGTTCCAGTTGTTCTACCGTTGTTGATATAAAGATGAGGTTTCCAGCTATAGCTACTGGTAACTTTCCCAGCTCACACGGACACTTGGATAGGGAGTTTTATTTGAGGATTCCAGTGTGCTTTGTTGTGGTAAAAAAATCTAGTGCGCAGTAGAGGCCTTTCTGGCTGCCTGTTTGGTCTACTTTTGGCTGTTTGTTTACTGACTGTCAGACAGAAAAGAATAGCAACACGAGATTTCCTAAATAACTCGTTAAATGTACATTTTTTAAACACCACCATGTACAAAGTAGTACAAGTTGCCCTATGTGTTTTGGTTTTAACAAAGACGTTTGTTAATAAGCAATCAATCTAGAGATGGATTGTCTGCCTTACTTAAGTAGCGCTCTTCGTGCGAGAGTTAAACCGTAACTGTCCAGTAATGATCGACCATCTAAAGCTGTTTTGTAGTTGTCTACTGATAGACATTGACTCCCTGTTCCCATGGCAACGACTTCACCCGGGTCTGTATCACCTATAAAACCAAAGATACATTTTAAAGTTCAAGTTATGTGCAAGGGCATTATTGAGATAGACACTGAACTCAAATTTTGGTTGATTGATTGCTGGTTTACGCTGCAGTGCAGAAAATAATTCATATGGCGACCTTGGCAGGTTTAGTGGAGGATAAATGAACTCAAATTTTGGTTGATTGATTGCTGGTTTACGCTGCAGTAAAGAAAATACTTTATATGGCGAACTTGGCAGGTTTTGTGGAGGAGAAATCTGCCAAATTGCCCGGAGGAAACCTCAGACCTTCTGTGAATACCTGGGGACTCTTCCACACAGAGCAAACGAGTGAATGAAACACTCTGAAATTTTATATTTGTTCTTTTAATCCGTTGACAGGATGCATCGAGCTGAGAGACTATCGTTCTGCGTACAAAGCCACCCCAGCCTCCCCCCCCACCCAACACACACACACACAAAAAGAGACATCTAGTATTTCAAACCATTCAATAAAATGAGCCGGTTGGGTTTCATCTTGATTTTGTAGACTCAGCCATCCTGCCAATGGTGACATCACAAAGCATAAAAGCCAATATGTTCGGTTTTTCTAAACTTTTTAAATTGTAGTCCAAGTCATGTTGAAAACTGGGCCCGGTTGCACAAAGGTGTAAGCTTAAGTCTGACTTGACTATGCGACGTCACAATCAAATTCCTTTGTGACGTGACTTATTAAAGCCTGACTTTAACTTAATACACCTTTGTGCAACCAGGCCCTGATGACTAAGTAGTGTCAAAGCTTACTTCTCTTTATAACGAAAGCTGCAAAATCCTTTTTGATTTGTAGCAGTTGTGGTGTTTGTTGTTGCATCAACTTGAAGAGTCGAGTGTAGCAGAGTTTGGCAACTTGACATGGGTTGTGCATCTCATTAGAAGGATCATAAACCACAGGCTGCAAAAGACAAACCAAATGACAAATATATGAATATTTCTTGGCACCTTCACAACTAAGGATTGATTGATGTTTTACGCCATACTCAAGATTATTTCACTTATAGTGCGGCTTGCCAGGTTTAGTGGGGGTGGAAACCAGAACCTCCTGATCTTCAGCGAGTACTTGGCAAATCTTCCAAATAAGGCGACCGAGTGAAAAATCCACACGAAAATTTTTCAATTTCACAACTAAGGAGATAAATATAGCATAAACTGCAAAAATTCTGAATTTATAATGAGTTCATTTTAAGGTTTTTGTTATTTATAAAACCTACTTTAAAGTACATCTTAAAGATTGGTATCAGTGGGAAGTTTTTATTTCGTACTACTTGATAAAAATCACGAACAATCACCCAATTTTTTTAATATTTGGCAGCTCGTGACACTTTAAGTTTTAAAAAGTGCTAAAATAGGAGCAAATCCCTACAGGAAATTCAATACTATCAATGGGTACGTTTTAAAATTAAAGCTAGCACATTTAATCTTACATTGCTTCATATTAAGGTCATCACAAAAAAAAACTTTTTTTTAGCAAGAACTACAGTGTAGATGACTTAGCTGGATCTGGGGGCCGCTTCACGAAGCCCACGCACAGTGCGATCAATCGCAGTTACCATGACGTCGTATCTCTTCACTATGGTATCCATTGGCAACTACGCCTCGTTTTGCGATAAGACTGCTTTGTGAAACGGGCCCCAGTATTTTGACAAAATGTGTATTTTAAAATCACTATGTTGCTACCAAAAAAGCTTCATTTCAGTTCCCTTGGCATTAAATACAAAGCTAGTAAAATCTGCATATATAAATCAGTAATCATTAAGCTTGTATACAACAGTGTTCAAGACTGCTGTACTGAGTGAACTATTTTTGAAGATGGTGAACTATTTATGGAGAGGTGTAAATGTATTTGTAAAACTTTGGGAGAAAAGAACTGAGCACAAAGTTTAATTACTTGATTGTTTGGTGTTTTACGCCACACTCAAGATATTTTCACTTATATGGTGGCATTGCTAGTTTTATTGTGGGAGGAAACTGGGCTGTGTGCCCGGAGGAAACTCACAACCTTCCGGTGGTAACTGGCAACCATCCCACATAGGTTGTTCGAGTTTAATTACTTGATTTAAGAATGTGTAATTTTTCTTTATACCTCTTCATTAGCTATGAGACAATCTAAAGCTTCTTGATGGGCAAACTTTTTGGCTTCCATTTTGTTTTTTGATACCCCAACCCCAATCAGCTGTCCACTTGTAAAAATCTGAGCCATAAATCTGAAAGAACACAAACACAAAAAAAAAAATGTATAATAATATATAAATTAACCACTTGTTTAGGCCTTAATCATCCTAATAACATTTTAATTGATTGATTGATTGTTTAGTGTTTTACGTCGTGCTCAAGATTATTTCACTTATATGGCCGCGCTGCCAGATTTATTGTGGGAGGAAACCGGGCTGTATGCCCGGAGGAAACCCATGACCTTTCAGTGGTAACTGGCAACCATCCCACATAGGTTGTTCGAGTGAAAACCTCATCAATAGGTTTGAAGAGTGATCCAAAAAATTATGGGCTGTTGTTTTGAAGTGACCTTGCCGTGAAGTGACCTTGTGAAAAGACCTTGCAGTGACACTCCTATCTTTCAGTGCAGAATACGTTCCATCCACCTTATCCACCCGATGAAACAGAGGATAATTCTCCTTAATGAGCTGCCAAATTTGTTTGTTTAAACAGAAGTTTCAAATAATGTACAAAGAATTGTAAGTTTTCAAATCATCCTTCTCAAGAACGCACATAACTATAGTGTTACTATGTTGCTTAGGCTAAAAAGGTTATATCGTTATTTCACTATCTAAATCGGACCACCAACTGCTCAGAAGCGGACAGTCTACTCCTTATGAGCCGCTCAGCTCGAACTCCAAAATAGGGCCCGCAGTATACAAAATAGTCATTGTGAAGACAGAAACTCGGACTAATGCCACTCCAATATGTTAAGAAAGTTTAACAACAATCATAGCACTAGGCTTAGTATTACCCATTCTGCTCATCATAGTTGCTAGTATCCACAGTAAACGGAATTCCACGGGAAGAACAGTATGTGTTTAAGGCAGCTATAGGATTGGGACCAGTTTCCTTTTGAGTCTCTTCTAATTTTAATTCGCCAACACTTGAGATTGCCTGCGCTAAGTCGGCATGGGATTTGTCCTGGGGCGCAGATGAGCGGGGAATGGCAAAGTCGTCCCGAATAACAATCTTCCTCCCACGAGAATCATACATCACAGTTCCTTGGTCTGAAATAAAACAATCCCATAGATTAAGAATCAATCAAAATTGATTTAGCATACAAAATTCACAATAACATAATTTTATTACAACATTTAGAAACTTGTCTCCATGGTTATTTTAGACAAGAAGATTTTTCCTGTGCCAGTGTGTTTTAGTGATCATAAATATAATTTTATTAGAACATTTAATGCTCTGTTTGAAACACTTGAATGAGGGCCCTGATTGATTAGTTTTATGGTGGTTCCTAATGATCTTGTTCACTCTATTTACTATGGAGGCTGTGACAGGCTTGTTGAGGGAAAACCGTGTGAAATTTATAAGGCACTCGGTAGTTTAAACTCACCCGGGAATGGTAACACATAGCAGGTAATTAAAACAAGTCAGTTGGTAAACAAAAGGCTAACCCTAAGTTCCACAGTGTTGGCAAAGTGAATGAGATAGGCCATCACTGAGTGGCCCATGTGATACCTGCTATTCACTTTTGGGATATAAGTCTTTTGGCTTTATTCACCCCAAATAACCTTATCTATAAAACTTCTGTTTTAAGACTTGTAAATTGGTGAATAAATATTTGAATTCTTTACTCTTCACACCTTGCCTATATAAATTATAATATACATATCTACATTTTTTCCAGTTTTGAGGCAGAGTGTGAATTGAACCTGGGAAAAGAAGTGATTGATTGATTGATTCTTTGGTGTTTTACGCCTTGCTCAAGATTATTTAACTTAAATGGCGGCATATGGCGGTTTTATTGTGGGAGGAAACCGGGGCCTATGCCCGGAGGAAACCCACGACTTTCCACTGGTAACTGGCAACCATCCCACATATAGGTCGTTAGAGTGAAAACCCAGTCAGAAAATTTGGAAAAGAAGTGAGACATAATTAACAGCATGGCTGGGAGCTCTGTGAACTTTGGATATGACAGTGACCTACATACCATCATCATCTTCCACATCATGTTCTTCAATCCCTAAAATCCGTGAGAAGGCGATCTTAGCACTGCTTGCTTTCGCATCCTTTTTAGTCTTCCCAATTCCTTGAGGGAATTTCTGACCATCAACACAGCACTCACAAGCAAAACTTGCAAACATGGAGGGGTTGTCGACGGACACTTCCCTAAATGTCACTTTTCTTTTTTGCATTGCACAATATTCCATCAGAGCACTAACTGGATTTTTACTACCATTTAGAAATGCTTCAACTAAAGCTGGCGGGATGTCTCTTCTAGATTCTTCTTCGATTTTATCAGGGGGACTCTCTGGCCTGGCTGTCAATCCTGGAATATAACGTTGCGGGGCTTTTGCTTTTCCCCGATCGCCGGACCCTCCAACATTATTTGTTGTTGTTGTTTTGATACTCAGCCCTCGTCCAACTCCCGTCCCCATAGAGAAGCCCGGGGGCGCCCCCAGGCCCCGTCCAACGCCCTGCATTGCACTGAACACTCACAATAAACCTGAAGTAAAATGAAGAAAAAGTTTGACGATTTTAAGAGAATAAATGCATGAAACCGTTCAACACTTGTTGCGTGTTGTTTCGTTTCAGGCTTGGCATTTCACAGCGCCGTCTGGTGTGAGTTTTCCTCTCAGACTCTTTCACTTTCAGATGGAAAATGAACTTATATCGATGAATTGTTCTTAATCGATGACAGACATTTCTCAACACCGTTCACCATCTACCCTTTTCATGGCAAAAATACGAAGAACGTTTTTGGTTTGTTTTACTGTCATTTTTTCCCCTAGTTTATTCAATTTTAGTTTATAGGCCTATGCGCGCCACTACAGGCAGTGAGCACATGGACTAGGCTAGCTGGAGAAATTTGAAGATTGACAGATCAATGGTAGAGTCTTCATAAATATCTAACGTGTAGCTCTGGTTTCTTAAATAAATACGCAATTGCCCTGACAGTAACGATTCTGAATAGAGAATTTTAATGACATCTCGATCAGGGTCCTCGTTTTTGTATCTGAAACTGAAACTGAAAGCAGGGGTGAGTGCTTGGCGGGGGGTTGGTTGGGGGGAGGTGGAGGCTGAAGGTGGGGGGACTGTATAGGGGCCTATAAATGTACTTGTATTTTCTATACTGGGGGTTTAAAACCCTTGAACTCAAAATTAAATTTGATACAAAGGGTAGCCTAAACTTTCAGTGCCATACTGAGACGAATAATGTAGCCAGGCCTATTGTAGCCGCACTCGTGTGTCTCTATCCTGGTTTACTTACTTTGCCGGTCAGGTAGAGCCACACATTAAACCGCCATTATTAGGGTGGGATAACTCATGTAACCTCATTAGGCCAATTTTTATGCTATGCTTTACAAAGAGCGATTTAACAGTTTTACAACGGATTTCGAAGAAATCAACTGGTTCAGTGAAAAGAGGAATGTTTCAAAGATATAATACTAATAGGCTGTAATAGCTGAAAGGTAGTTGAGATTAAGGATAGTTAAGACTTAGCTTAAATCTGAAATCCGAAGTCATTCCAAATAATTCATTTAAAAGCCGTAACTAAGCCTATTGATGAATGTAAATAACTTTCATCCTTTAAGTTTAATCACTTTTATATAATCACATATTTTTATTTTTTAGATGTGTATTTAAAATGCTGTTAAGGAGGCATCTACTGGGGACCATCCGCCCGCTAACATCACATCCTGTCTCTGACCTGAGTTACAATGTGATTGTGGTAGGGGGCGGACATGCTGGTACTGAGGCAGCTTGTGCCGCTGCTAGAACCGGCGTTAACACACTACTGGTCACACACAAAAAGGAAACTATAGGTCAGTGATTTGGGATGCAATTGCTCCAACATCCTTTTTGGATCCTTTTTAGATTTTATTCCCGCCCTTTAACTTTCTCGATCTTTCTATGCATTTATATATCTTTTGTTGTGGTGAATAAACAAACAAACAAACAACCATTTAATAATGGCCTATAAAGTTGCATGAGCAGCCAAACATAAAGCCAGGCGCACACTTGGCGATTTTTATTGAGTGACTGGCATAAGGAAAATTACGGTAGCTTATTCTACCTCATTTTTATCAACAAGTATAAATAAGATTGGTTGGCTGGTTTAGCTTATTGGCGCGTCCATTCGATGAATGATGTAATCCATATAAACTTTCTTATGATTATCAATCTTGTCTGTTTAGGTAGTTTTAATGGTAAAAAAAACCCTAAAATGAACTATATTTTGGCTAGTTATTAACATACATTTTCAGTTTGTATTGGTTACTACTGGCTTAACCAATATTTTAAATTTCACGGTGTTTTTATTTTGCTTAAAACTTTCAACTTCTCATCGCAATCAGAATTCATAAAAAAAAAATCTGAATTTTGGCAGCTCATGTGAAATCCAATATTTATCAGTTCGTTGAACATTCGGTGGCCCTGAGCATTTTCCTTTGAAGTGCAAGTTCTGATCCATCTATGGAAATAATGCAATCAATCGTCACCTCAATGTCACCAGGGCTCGTTTTTGTGTAAAAGTGGAGGAATTTAAATTGATAAAACTCATTAACAGGCCAGCGAAAATTTCCAAACGGCAAATTCTCAGTATTTCATTTAAAGGACCCTACACCAAGACTAGCTGCAGGAAAGCAGACCATTATCACAAGTGAAGTTCAACTGTCTTGAAAGGCCATTCTTTTTAAACCTTACCCCCGCCTACCCCTCCCCCCCTCCCACCACCCACCACCTAAAACGGCTATATAATCAGTTGAACTAGAAAAATTCATTTTATGTTGTAAGATTTTTTTTAATTTGAAACAGGTGAGATGTCGTGTAATCCGTCTTTTGGTGGAATCGGTAAAGGTCATTTACTACGAGAGATTGACGCCCTCGATGGTGTCTCACCAAGAATCTGTGGTAAGTCAACAAATAACGCTGGACAGGGGATTCTTGTGAGCAGCAAGTCATGTCTGGCCGAGGGCGCATCCACAGAATTCTGACAGAGAGCTCTCGTCTGAGGCAACTTTCTGGCTACCGGTGTCTACTGATCTACATAAATGTCACTACCATGTTACATTTTAAAGTGGCATGAGCTGCCAAAATGTTGATATTTTGACAGTGAAATAGAATGTTGAAATTATCGGCTATTTTTCTCCAAACGTATAATTTAGAAGCTTTTTTGTGCGTCTAGTCTCGAGAATGTACGATAAAGTATTGTTTTGAACTAACTTTGGCTTAGAATGAATGAATAGTAGTCCCGGTTATTTAAACTTTGTTTACTTTTCGATCACTATTCCGGTTCGTATAGGCAACATACTGAATGGATTTTCCTCATTCTAACGCCAATCTTTTAGTTTTTCGATGGCTTTCAAAACCTCTTACTGTCGTGACGATCAGAAATTATGAAAAAAGTGTGAATTTTGGCAGCTCATGCCACTTTAAGTAGTCACATGGGTTATTAGGCGTACACCATTGGCTCTCATACTCCTCTCAGCAGCCAGCTCATGGCAAAGAGTGAGACTGCTGCCATGCCAGGCAGAAAATGTCAAACATGTTAGATAATTGTTTTCACCGTTTCACGAGCCGAAATTCTCACTCAAGTTTATGCGCACATTGTGGAAACAGCTCAGCTCTCGCGTGACCTGTAGCTCACCCAAACCCTTTTACTGGCTTACTTATTTACATCCAGCTGATTTATTGCTAAGTTACAATAAAAATTAGCTTTGATACTATGGTGAGAGACATTTTCTACTAAGTAAGAAAAGACATGCTAAGGAGGCAGGGAACTGTTTTCTCCCATGCAACCATGTTAGCGGTCAAATCCCACAGACTAAATAAAAATAGATAAATTTCTGAGTGGAGTTTTTCATTTGATCGCAGTATGTGGAAGAGTTGTCAGGTACTTGAAGAAGGTCGAAGGTTTCCCCTGGGCAAAGATCCCCGTTTCCTCCCCCACTAAACCTGTCAATGTGACCATATAAGTGAAGTAATCTTAAGTGCGGCTTAAAACGTCAATCAAGCAACAATGTTAGAACCAGCCTCATATTGGTGAAAATGTGCATACCAATACGATGTAGTATCAAACTCCAATAGTTGTAGTGTGTCAGTCTGTGCCAATAGCTCTAGTCTTCAATAATGGGTGTCTTCATTGCTCCGATTACTTTGTTAAATCATTTTTTGTTTCTTAAATTTTTGTTTTCTTTTAGATAAAGCAGGCATCCATTTTAAAGTATTGAACCGAAAAAAAGGACCTGCAGTTTGGGTAAGGTCTTCATCTGTTTAGAGGGGCATCATTGGCTCAGTCAGTTAGAGTGATAGTCCTTCAGTCCGTCACAGGCCTTTCATCCATGAGAGGAGGGTTCGAATCCCACTCAGACCAAAATAGAAATTTTAAAATTTCTGAGTGGATTTTTCGCTAAATTGCCTCAATGTAGAAGAGTTGCCAGGTACTTGCCGAAGGTCGTGGTTTTCCTCCGGGCATAGAGTCCGGTTCCCTCTCACAATAAAACTGGCAGCGCGGCCATATAAGTGAAATAATCTTGAGGGCTGCGTAAAACACCAAACAATCAATCAATATAGAAACAATAAATATATAGTTACAATTTTATCGGATTTATAAAGTACATGTAGGCTACGATCAAATCGTAACTCAGCAGTAAGTGCGGCGTTAAACATTAATCAATCATCTATAGGGTTACAATTTGATCGGATTTTTAAAGTAGGCCATAGTCAAATCATAACTCAGAAGTTACTTGAATAAGCCTGAAGGTTAAAATGCTCATTCAAAAACTCATTAAAAAAATGATGGGATATTTGAGGGATTGTGTTTTGAAATTCCCCTTCGTCAAAGAAATAATGTTTTCGTTCGAGGTCATTGTCGTGGGATTTAGGTTAGAGAATGTGGACGAGTTTTATTTTTTAATGTGCATTGTCGTGAGGTTTTGATGCAAGGATTTTCAAGTATTACGGAAAACATCAAAGGTGATAGAATACAAACCATTGTAGCAATATTCATCTCTGCAGACCTACATACTTATTCTCTCAAGAATTCGTTCAGTTGATACTTCGGTATAATAATGATGCTATTTAGCAATCTGTCAATTAGAGTTGTATACTTCTACCGATTTCATGGCGAAATATTTTTTCATCTCCTTAATGTTATTAGTCCAGGAGGTAATCCTTGCGCCAAAGTGTACTGGAAGAAAATATTTTTCTTAGATTATCATTTTCTAAAGAGGACTGCATAAAAAACTGTTTCACTGTTATAAAAAAAAAAGATAATTATTACAAAATTGTTGATATAAGAAAGGCTTTGAATTAAATTTTCAGGGTCTGAGAGCTCAGATCGATCGTCAGTTATACAAAACCCATCTTCAAGAAGAAGTTTTTAATACTCCTAATTTGACGGTGATTGCCTCCCCTGTGGAAGATCTTCTGATTTCAGAATGCCAAAGTTTAACAGAGAATTCGCCAAAATTGAAATGCCATGGAGTCATCACAGGTACAAAATATCTACGTCTTTCTTTAGGTAGTCTTTGTAAATTAGCAGTGATGTTACAACTTTGATGTTTTCATTAAATTGCTTTAAGCTAGATGGAACATATAAAGGAAAAAAGATTACCTTCATGAGTAATCTTGACAACATTGTTTGTACCAATGATGAAAAATTAAGACATCACCACGTCGTCAGTTGTTTTTGATACGACGACGTGCTGATGTCTTAATTTTTTATCATTGGTATGGAACCCACGTTTAAAGAGTGTTTCAAACATTTCTAACATTGTTTGTGATTACTTCCAGCAATACATTGATTGATTGATGTTTATTATACCTCATTAATATTCATTAGGCTTTACTCCCATTCTATTGGTCAATACATGTATGTATCACATGCCGGGTCAACATTTTCGATGAGCTGGAGAGGAGTTCAAAACAGATATTTTTGATGTCATTATACTCATGGTCTGAAATGGGTATGCTCGATCGTGTGATATCGGTCTTCTGACAGAGAGTTTAACACCTACATCTGAACAGAAGTTGGATTCAGTACGATTTACCACACAGAGAAACGTTGGTCTAGAACACACCTAAAATACTTACAATATAAAGGATTCAGTATAATAAAACACTTATTAACTCAAAGAGTCATTACCATGAATTCCGTACCTCCCTGAAGGTTGAGGGTCCCCCCCCCCCCATAAAGCCTGGCAACGCCTCCTTTAAATGAGATAATCTTTAAATTAGGGCTGTATAAAACATCAATCAATCAATGTATTGCTGGAAGTACGGAAACCCAGACCTGGGGGCCGTTTCACGAAGCCGTCGCACAGTGCGATTAACCGCTGTTTCCATGACGACATATCTCTTCATAATGGTATCCATTGGCAACTACGGTTTGTTTGCGATGGGACTGCTTTGTGAAACGAGTCCCTGCCTTTGGTTACGGTCATTAGCTGATTGTTCATCATTTTTTTTAAGAAGCTCAAAATTACAGCTTTCTGCTGATACCAATCTTGTAGATGTTCGTGAAGATAGTTTTTGCCATATAAGTGAAATAATCTTGAGTGCGGCATAAAACTCCAATCAATCGATAGTTTTCATAAGAACAAGATCCCCTTTAAACCCAATCGGTATTTTTTTTGTTTTTTCAGATTCTGGGGAAGAAATTAAAGGCAATGTAGTTATTTTGACCACTGGGACTTTCTTAAGGGGATGTATAAATGTAGGACTCGATAAAACACCAGCTGGTCGAATTGGAGATGAACCCGCTATTGGTCTCGCCAAAACCGTTGAGAAAATTGGTTTTAATGTGGGGCGACTAAAAACAGGTATTTGGCAGTTGTTTCAAACCAAATCCCTCAATTGTTCAAAGGCTTTTTAAAGGATTTATGAACAGGATTTAAAGCTGGTTTGTGTTTGTTTATGGACTAAATGTATATTTAAAAAACATCAGTTGAAATGAAACAACCTTCGCGTTAGTTCCCAGGTAGTCAAAAAAGAACGGGGAGGAAATATGCGTTTTTGTAACTACTCAGAAAAATGACGTTATACACGACCTTTGATGTGTACAAACTGCCACGAAGACGTAGAAATCGTTTATTACGTCATCGCTGTGAGGGTACGTACACAGCGGAGGTTGTGTTTGACGTCATAAGTCTCTGAGATAATTAACTTTCATAAGCATTGTAGATCGGCAAATGCTTGAATTTTGTATGTGCTGCGACCGAAATTTAATTTTGTTTTGGCCAGACTTTTAAAATACATGTTCTTTAACTTAACGCAAATTAGAAAATATTTCCAAAGGTTGTTCATAAATCCTTTAAGTTGAAAAGAAGAAATTAAATCTGAGCTTAATTTCATTTCATGAGTATTGATGTGATTTAAAACCTTTGATGGTCGGTAATTTCCAGAATTTAGTTTTAACATAAAATTATTGGCTCCTCATGCAACTTTAAAGTAAATTGTTTCTCTTAAATTTGGCGATTAAATAGTACATTTAGATAATTTTAAAGTGACATGAGCTGCCAAATCTAGTTGTTTCCCACAAATTTTTGGCTTCAATATTTTTGATTGCAACAGAAGTCCTTTAGTTTTTCAGGGTACTTCAAACGCCCTACTTCTCTTGATAATGCGGCCTCCGTGGTCCAGTGGGTAGAGCCGTGGACTCTCAATCCGAACAGCCTTCCACCAATGGGTCGTGGGTTCAAATCCCACTGTCCCCCAAAAAATTGGAAAATTTTCTGACTGGGTTTTCACTTGAACGATCTATGTGGGATGTTTGCCAGTTATCAACGGAAGGTCGTGGTTTTCCTCCCACAATAAAACTGGCAACACCACCATATGAGTGAAATAATCTTGAGCGTGGCGTAAAACATCACACAATCAATCAATCTCTTGATAATACTAATTTATGAGAAAAGTAAAAATTTTGGCAGCTCATGCTTCTATAAAGGGTGACCCTCTTGCTGGGGACGATGTGGTTTTTGCCGTAGCCATTTTCGGCTGCCTAGCATGGAGGAAAATTAAGTATGCCAAATACATTAGCCTTCCTGACGTTCATATGGTCTGTGGAGGTTTTAATGTTAAAATTTAGGTGGGATGGGGGTGGGTAAGATCTTTTGGTCGGTTGGTACTTTTGTCGCCATATAACCTTAGCTGTTGAGTGCGACGTGAAGCCCCAATCAATCTATAAAAGGTGTCTTTGATAGTAGACTCCATATCGCCAAAATTGTCCACGTAGTCATGTCTTAAAAAATATTCATCACCAATTTTACATTGTCCATATTTTTTAAGGTACTCCACCAAGATTAAACAAAAGTTCAATAGATTTTGACCGTCTAACAAATTCAAAAGGTGACAAATTTCCTCTACCATTTTCCTTCATGAATGAAGATGTGTGGATTAAGGTAAGGGCAATAACTCTCTATGGTAGGTCCTATTAATTTGATAAGATTACCTTCCTTGTCAATGATGGCCAATCAAATGTCCGCTAGGATGTACAATGACATTCGCTTTCAACCCTCGCCGCCTTTTGTCTTTTGTCAGCCCCTTAAAAAGGTGCAATTTTTATTTCTTACCTGGTCATTTTTGTCCCTTCAGCTCCTTTATGAACAGATTTTAGTTTATATCAAAAACATCCATTCTGCTCGAACTGTCCACTGTTTGACTCTATTTCTCTCTGGGGCTCGTTTCACAAAGCAGTTGCATCGCAAACAAATCCTGGATACCATAATGAAGAGATACAGCGTCATGGCAACTGCAAATTGATTGCACTGTGCGACGGTTTCGTGAAACAGCCCCCATAAACTGATTTGAGCCGTAACCAATAAGTTCTATTTTTCATCACGGAAAAGTTACCTCCCTTGGTGTGCTCTTTAATGAAAACCGGAACAATTGTCCCATTCTGTTGAGATTTATCGTCACAGGGTTAATGTTGAGTAAATCGCAAAGGGAATAGTTTGTTTTTCTCATAGATAACCAACCTATGTGGGATGTCGCCAGTTACCAGCGGAAGGTTGTGGGGTTCCTCCAGGCATAGAGCCCGGTTTCCTCCCACAATAAAACTGGCAACGCCGCCATATAAGTGAAATAATCTTGAGCGCGGAGTAAAACACCAACCAATCGATCAATTCTCATAGATAACAATGAAGATAAGGGGGTTCACTATCACCATCAAATGCTTTTCCAATTTTAAAGGATTTATGAACAGGGCTTAAAGCTGGTTTGTGTTGTTTTTATGTACTAAATATATATATTTTGAAAAACATGTGTGCGTTCCCTGGTAGTCAAAAAATGAGTGAGGAAGAAATATATACTGAACCGCAAAAAAACGTCACTCCTTTTTGGATATTGATAATCAGTGTATTTCAATAGATGTAAACAACACACTTATCAACGGAATGGTTCCAAATTTGACTTGATCGATCATCATTGGCAGACAAATGTTTGCGCACCGTGTTTGCAAACGCCTGCGCACAGTGTCGCTGATTGACGCACAATCTGTCGATCTTGCCTCAACATTGCTACAGGCAGTCTTCCACTACGAGGACGGTCTGTTGTGCTTCCAGTGGCTTGAACTGTTGCTGCAGGCAGTATATTGTTCGGAAATGAACATTGAAGGGGTTTGCCACAGGTCTTGCAGTCTGGCCAGCATGATGTCTTCCCAAGGCTTGGTCTCTCTGCTCCCATGACAGTCATGGCATGTCACTACTGTCAAACTGAATGATTCGGTGCATGCTCGGTGGCTGTTTTTGTAGGGATGAAACACATGCATTGTGACCTTCACTGGCTTCAAACCAGGTCTAGCAAGGATATCAAAAGAGAAAAATTATTGAAAATTAGGATAATATATGTATTTATATACAATATTTGCTGTAGTTTTTGTAACTCTTCGGAAAAACTGACACAGAGTTCGTGCATTTCACTGCATAATCTACAACACTCTTAACTAAAAGAAAATATTGACGAAAGTTGTTCTTAAAACCTTCAATGGCTCGGTTAATGGAAATAGAACCTACTTAAAATGTATTTATGTTTTAACAATGATGTTGTCATTTATGTTACTTTTTTAAGACTTTGAAGCATATGTTGAAGAAAAATTTTGTAACATTTTCTTTCAGGTTATAAATATTGTATCTTTCTTTCCTCCACAGCCAGAAGATCAAATAGATTGTCATTTAACTTTGACAAACAAGAATGTAGATGATTTGATATTTCGGACAATGCATCTAAACCCTCATATTAAAGAAGAAATAAATGGCCCAAGGTAAGAGATCAGGAGTCTGTTTCACAAAGCGGCGTAGCGTAAGTTTTTACGTAACTGCCATAGCAAACAATACTGTAGAGATACGTTGCTATGGCAGTTACGTAAAAACTTACGCTGCACCGCTTTTGTATGATTTCACTCTTGACTACTTAGTTAGACTACAGCTGGAGTTTGTTTCAAAAAGTGGCGTAGCGTAAGTTTTGACATATCTGCCATAGCAATGTATCTCTACAGTATGGGTTGCTAAGGCAGTTACTGTACGTTAAAGTAGCATGAGCTGCCAAAATTCACACTTTTTTCATCATTTCTGATCGTCATGACAGTAAGAGGCTTTGAAGGCAGTCGAAAAACTAAATGATTGACGCTGGAATGAGGGAAATCCATAAAGTCTACGGCCTATACGAACGGAAATAGTGTCCGAAAAGTAAAAAAAATGTAAATGACTGGGTCCGGGACGACCATTCATTCATTCTAAGCCAAAGTTAGTTCAAAAGAATACTTAATCGTACATTCTTGAGACTAGAAGCACTAAAAAGGTCCTGAAATATACGTCTTGAGAAAAATAGCCAATAATTACAACATTCTGTTTTAACGTCAAAATATCAACATTTTATATAATCCCCTCACCCCAAAACATCATCCTAAAGGGTATCCCAAATGCTGCAATATAGATAATTTCATTAAAAAGAACTCTTCCTGGTCTTTAATTACATATGAGGTTTATTTGCATACCATGCATAGTTAGGCAGATATTGCAGCCTGAAGTTAACTCCACTCCAAAAAAATTCTTCAGACTTCACGTCATTGGGGGAAGACAGCTGTAACGTTATTCTCATTTGATTCTTTAGCCGTTTCTGGGCATGTTATCAACATAATTAATAGATTGTTTGTTCTGGTATGTTCACCAGTGGGACTGCTTACGCTGTGAATCTGTTCAAGTGATTTATGAAATCAAAGCCAAAGAAAAGCCAAAGCCAAAGAAACACATGTTTTCTACGGGATTGAAGCCTTGTCTGCCTTGCCAAACCTGCCTGGTGAGACTCACTTCATGGGTAGTGGCCTCTCAAGCCAAACAGCCAAAACTATCTACGTTCAGCATAGCAAACGACAATATGATACACAATTACAGGGAATGGAAGAGCTAACTTATCAATAGCTTAAAACTTGGCGTTGATTTCAACCAATTCCATAGACCTGTTTATTAATTTGATCGTCCGAGTGCACGGAGTCACAATCGTCTATGGTGATTTAAATGGACGGAGATATATATTTAAATTTTAAATAAAAAATTCCTTAGTTTTTACACCAAATACCTTTGCATGCAGCTTCATTTATGTAAAAAATAATGATGTTATAGGTATTTTTATCGCTATAATCACTCTGTATATCTGAGCTAGAAATGCAGGTTGTGTAAATGGGATCAAGCATTTTTGCTGACAATGTTACTTCTGTGACGTCACATTTCGGGCAAATTTTTCTAGCACAAGGCAACTTTGGGTGTAGATTTCGGATATCGCTGTAGGCCTACAGGCAAGTTATATTGCATATGTGATTTTTAAAGTCATCCTCTGCTAGTATTAAATGTAATTTAAAAAAAATCCAGGCATTTGGGATACCCTTTAAGACCTTATGAAGCACATACAATAGTATCAGGGCTGACCTATAACCAAGTTATCCCGTCACAAGATACTTAAAATTTTACAATAAAAAGAAATAATGATGCTTGATTTCAGGAGGTAGACGATGCTATGAGCTACACCCTCCAAAATTAACCTTTTTTATTTATATTTTTTGGTAAATTCCTGATTGTCTAATTTTCTTAATTTCTATTTTCTTGCTTCTCTTTTGAAAACACTTGTGTGGGTGGTATTGACTGGACTGTCACCATGTTTTATAAACAGACTTTATGACTTTTGACTTCAGCATTTGAAACAGGAAATTTGATGCAGTTTTATTTCTTAAGAAGAGCTTAACAAGCCTATCATCCTCTCTGAATCATGCATATTTCATCACTCCAAGCTAAATCTTAATGCCTTATAAAGCAGATATAATAGTATAAGGGCTGACCTATAACCACCAGATATAATAGTATAAGGGCTGACCTATAACCACCAGATATAATAGTATAAGGGCTGACCTATAACCACCAGATATAATAGTATAACGGCTGACCTATAACCACCAGATATAATAGTATAAGGGCTGACCTATAACCACCAGATATAATAGTATAAGGGCTGACCTATAACCACCAGATATAATAGTATAAGGGCTGACCTATAACCACCAGATATAATAGTATAACGGCTGACCTATAACCACCAGATATAATAGTATAAGGGCTGACCTATAACCACCAGATATAATAGTATAAGGGCTGACCTATAACCACCAGATATAATAGTATAAGGGCTGAGCTATAACCACCAGATATAATAGTATAAGGGCTGACCTATAACCACCAGATATAATAGTATAAGGGCTGACCTATAACCACCAGATATAATAGTATAAGGGCTGACCTATAACCACCAGATATAATAGTATAAGGGCTGACCTATAACCACCAGATATAATAGTATAAGGGCTGACCTATAACCACCAGATATAACAGTATTAGGGCTGACCTATAACCACCAGATATAATAGTATAAGGGCTGACCTATAACCACCAGATATAATAGTATAAGGGCTGACCTATAACCACCAGATATAATAGTATAAGGGCTGACCTATAACCACCAGATATAATAGTATAAGGGCTGACCTATAGCCACCAGATATAATAGTATAAGGGCTGACCTATAACCACCAGATATAATAGTATAAGGGCTGACCTATAACCACCAGATATAATAGTATAAGGGCTGACCTATAACCACCAGATATAATAGTATAAGGGCTGACCTATAACCACCAGATATAATAGTATAAGGGCTGACCTATAACCACCAGATATAATAGTATAAGGGCTGACCTATAATTACCAGATATAATAGTATAAGGGCTGACCTATAACCACCAGATATAATAGTATAAGGGCTGACCTATAACCACCAGATATAATAGTATAAGGGCTGACCTATAACCACCAGATATAATAGTATAAGGGCTGACCTATAACCACCAGATATAATAGTATAAGGGCTGACCTATAACCACCAGATATAATAGTATAAGGGCTGACCTATAACCACCAGATATAATAGTATAAGGGCTGACCTATAACCACCAGATATAATAGTATAAGGGCTGACCTATAACCACCAGATATAATAGTATAAGGGCTGACCTATAACCACCAGATATAATAGTATAAGGGCTGACCTATAACCACCAGATATAATAGTATAAGGGCTGACCTATAACCACCAGATATAATAGTATAAGGGCTGACCTATAACCACCAGATATAATAGTATAAGGGCTGACCTATAACCACCAGATATAATAGTATAAGGGCTGACCTATAATTACCAGATATAATAGTATAAGGGCTGACCTATAACCACCAGATATAATAGTATAAGGGCTGACCTATAACCACCAGATATAATAGTATAAGGGCTGACCTATAACCACCAGATATAATAGTATAATGGCTGACCTATAACCACCAGATATAATAGTATAAGGGATGACCTATAACCACCAGATATAATAGTATAAGGGCTGACCTATAACCACCAGATATAATAGTATAAGGGCTGACCTATAACCACCAGATATAATAGTATAAGGGCTGACCTATAACCACCAGATATAATAGTATAAGGGCTGACCTATAACCACCAGATATAATAGTATAAGGGCTGACCTATAACCACCAGATATAATAGTATAAGGGCTGACCTATAACCACCAGATATAATAGTATAAGGGCTGACCTATAACCACCAGATATAATAGTATTAGGGCTGACCTATAACCACCAGATATAATAGTATAAGGGCTGACCTATAACCACCAGATATAATAGTATAAGGGCTGACCTATAACCACCAGATATAATAGTATAAGGGCTGACCTATAACCACCAGATATAATAGTATAAGGGCTGACCTATAACCACCAGATATAATAGTATAAGGGCTGACCTATAACCACCAGATATAATAGTATAAAGGCTGACCTATAACCACCAGATATAATAGTATAAGGGCTGACCTATAACCACCAGATATAATAGTATAAGGGCTGACCTATAACCACCAGATATAATAGTATAAGGGCTGACCTATAACCACCAGATATAAAAGTATAAGGGCTGACCTATAACCACCAGATATAATAGTATAAGGGTTGACCTATAACCACCAGATATAATAGTATAAGGGCTGACCTATAACCACCAGATATAATAGTATAAGGGCTGACCTATAACCACCAGATATAATAGTATAAGGGCTGACCTATAACCACCAGATATAATAGTATAAGGGCTGAGCTATAACCACCAGATATAATAGTATAAGGGCTGAGCTATAACCACCAGATATAATAGTATAAGGGCTGACCTATAACCACCAGATAAAATAGTATAAGGGCTGACCTATAACCACCAGATATAATAGTATAAGGGCTGAGCTATAACCACCAGATATAATAGTATAAGGGCTGACCTATAACCACCAGATATAATAGTATAAGGGCTGACCTATAACCACCAGATATAATAGTATAAGGGCTGACCTATAACCAAGTTATCCCATCTGTCACAGGATAAAGGATCTGAATTCATTCCCAATAAAGAAAGCTTCATCTGCCAGACTTATGTCACACTCTCTGTATTATAAACTCTCTGGTAAGAAATCTTAGCCAAATCTGGTGTCAGTTCTTTATGAATATCGTTTTACCACTTTCAACTTCGGGGCCAAATCAATATCACTGCCAGACTGGCTTTTATCGAACATTCTCCCCTCTCTGACATACTGACCCACAAGTTAGTACATTAAGTGGCGGCCACAAAACCCATTAGCTTCTGTTTTAGGATATTTGTTCTCTAGATCGTTGGAGTTTTGTTCAATACTGTCTCGAGATCTTTTGTTACCCGGAACCGTTGTGAGGATATGATGTCAGCTGTTGATTGCAATGTTAAACAATCAATCAATCAACCGTTAATTTATTCATTCAATCAATCAATCAATCAATCAAATAATCCACCGAACAATGAATCTATCAAAAAATCAATCAACCAGTAATTCAATCAATAAATTAATCAATGAATCTGTCAAACAAAAAACCTGTCAATCAATTGATCAATCAACCCATCAATCAATTAATGAATCAAATTCTTCTCTATTAGAATAGAGCCCTTTTGAAATCTTTTAGATTTTAGTTTTTTGTTGTATTAAGAATCGCTTGTGTTTCTAGACACCATTGCAGTAGTTATTAGCCCAAACAATCGACCTCTATGGTGCTGAGAATCTAACATACACTCCGTGACGTTAGCCCAAACAATCCACCTCTATGGTGCTGAGAATCTAACATACACTCCCTGACGTTAGCCCGAACAATCAACCTCTATGGTGCTGAGAAACTAACATACACTCCCTGACATTAGCCGGAACAATCAACCTCTATGGTGCTGAGAATCTAACATACACTCCCTGACGTTAGCCCAAACAATCAACCTCTATGGTGCTGAGAAACTAACATACACTCCCTGACATTAGCCGGAACAATCAACCTCTATGGTGCTGAGAATCTAACATACACTCCCTGACGTTAGCCCAAACAATCGACCCCTATGGTGCTGAGAATCTAGCATACACTCCCTGACGTTAGCGCAAACAATCAGACTCTATGGTGCTGAGAATCTAACATACACTCCATGACAGCCCAAACAATCGACCCCTATGGTGCTGAGAATCTAACATACACTCCCTGACATTAGCCTAGACCATAATTGACCTCTATGGTACTGAGGATCTAACATACACTCCCTGACGTTAGCCCAAACAACCAGCCTATATGGTGCTGAGAATCTAACATACCCCCCTGACGTTAGTCTGAACAATCAGCCTCTATGGTGCTGAGAATCTAACATACACTCCCTGACGTTAGCCCGAACAATCAACCTCTATGGTGCTGAGAATCTAACATACCCCCCTGACGTTAGTCTGAACAATCAGCCTCTATGGTGCTGAGAACCTAACATACACTCCCTGACGTTAGCCCAAACAATCAACCTCTATGGTGCTGAGAATCTAACATACACTCCCTGACGTTAGCCCATACAATCGACCTCTATGGTGCTGAGAATCTAACATACACTCCCTGACGTTAGCCCAAACAATCAACCTCTATGGTGCTGATAATCTAACATACACTCCCTGACGTTAGCCCAAACAATCAACCTCTATGGTGCTGAGAATCCAACATACACTCCCTGACGTTAGCCCAAACAATCAACCTCTATGGTGCTGAGAATCTAACATACACTCCCTGACGTTAGCCCAAACAATCAGCCTCTATGGTGCTGAGAATCTAACATACACTCCCTGACGTTAGCCCAAACAATCAACCTCTATGGTGCTGAGAATCTAACATACACTCCCTGACGTTAGCCCAAACAATCAGCCTCTATGGTGCTGAGAATCTAACATACACTCCCTGACGTTAGCCCAAACAATCAACCTCTATGGTGCTGAGAATCTAACATACGGTCCCTGACGTTAGCCCAAACAATCAGCCTCTATGGTGCGGAGAATCTAACATACACTCCCTGACGTTAGCCCAAACAATCGACTTCTATGGTGCTGAGAATCTAACATATACTCCCTGACGTTAGCCCAAACTATCGACCTCTATGGTGCTGAGAATCTAACATACACTCCCTGACGTTAGCCCAAACAATCAGCCTCTATGGTGCTGAGAATCTAACATACTCTCCCTGACGTTAGCCCAAACAATCGGCCTCTATGGTGCTGAGAATCTATCATACACTCCCTGACGTTAGCCCAAACAATCAACCTCTATGGTGCTGAGAATCTAACATACACTCCCTGACGTTAGCCCAAACAATCAACCTCTATGGTGCTGAGAATCTAGCATACACTCCCTGACGTTAGCCCAAACAATCCACCTCTATGGTGCTGAGAATCTAACATACACTCCCTGACGTTAGCCCGAACAATCAGCCTCTATGGTGCTGAGAATCTAACATACACTCCCTGACGTTAGCCCAAACAATCGACCTCTATGGTGCTGGGAATCTAACATACACTCCCTGACGTTAGTCCAAACAATCAGCCTCTATGGTGCTGAGAATCTAGCATACACTCCCTGACGTTAGCCCAAACAATCAACCTCTATGGTGCTGAGAATCTAACATACACTCCCTGACGTTAGCCCGAACAATCAGCCTCTATGGTGCTGAGAATCTAACATACACTCCCTGACGTTAGCCCAAACAATCAGCCTCTGTGGTGCTGAGAATCTAACATACACTCCCTGACGTGTGCACCATTGTGTGGTAATATAGAAATAAAGAAAAACCACACAGATAAGATTTCTCAGCTACAGTAGTTACATAAGTCTTGTTATTGCTCATTTTGTCACTGATACTGGTTTAACACTGATGTCAATATAATGTGACTGGGTTAGGTAGGAATGAAGTTAATACAGTAGGACCCGCTTAAACGCATAGGCTTGGTCCGGACATAAAATATGCAATTAAGCGGGTTAACCGTTTAAACGAACCTAGTGAATTTGGACGTCCGCAGTTGTACCCCTTGACTTCATGCACTATCATAAGTAAGACTAGGCCTATAGGACACTGACCTATAGCCTATAGATTGCTGTAAATGGATTTATTTCCTGGTTTCATAATAAAACATAAAATAAAAATTTACTTTTGGATAAAGAAATTTGTTATTGTAGATTGTTTTACTCGTTCTCTAACAGTTTTCCATTTAAAGCTGCTGTGCTATTTCCCGGGCCTTAGTTATCAACAGTGGCCTGCTGCATGGTAGCCTACGTCACGTGGTACGCTGTGTGTGCAGTCCAGCTGTGAAAGCGGGTTTCGTAGCCAGATCGGATTAATCCCGTAGTTTTTTCGATCTTGTCTGTCGATTATCCTGGTAAATTCTCAAACCACAGGATGTTTGTTATGCAATTAAGCGGTTTATGCATTTAACCGATAACCGTTTATCAGGACTTAAAACAACAGGCTGGTATAGGGAATGATTCCGTCCCCCGACATTTTATTCGAATAAGCGGGTTATTTGTTTAACCGCAATTCGATTAAGTGGGTCCTACTGTATTGGGATTGAGGGGTTAATGTAAGGATTTGAGGTAAATGTTCTGTGATATTCTTCTACTAGTGTTAAACAAATCATCATTTAAAACAGGAAACTTGATGCAGTTTTATTTCTTTAGAAGGACTTAACAAGCCTATCATCCTCTCTGAATCATGGATATTTCATCACTCCAAGCTAAATCTTAATGCCTTATAAAGCAGATATAATAGTATAAGGGCTGACCTATAACCACCAGATATAATAGTATAATGGCTGACCTATAACCACCAGATATAATAGTATAAGGGCTGACCTATAACCACCAGATATAATAGTATAAGGGCTGACCTATAACCACCAGATATAATAGTATAAGGGCTGACCTATAACCAAGTTATCCCATCTGTCACAGGATATTGATAAAGGATCTGAATTCATCCCCAATAAAGAAAGCTTCATCTGCCAGACTTATGTCACACTCTCTGTATTATAAACTCTCTGGTAAGAAATCTTAGCCAAATCTGGTGTCAGTTCTTTATGAATATGCTTTTATCACTTTCAACTTCAGAGGCCAAATCAATTTCACTGCCAGACTGGCTTTTATCGAACATTCTCCCCTCTCTGACATACTGACCCACAAGTTAGTACATTAAGTGGCGGCCACAAAACCCATTAGCTTCTGTTTTAGGATATTTGTTCTCTAGATCGTTGGAGTTTTGTTCAATACTGTCTCGAGATCTTTTGTTACCCGGAACTGTTGTGAGGATATGATGTTAACTGTTGATTGCAATATTAAGAATCAATCAATCAATCAATCAACTGTTAATTCATTCAGTCAGTTAAGCAATCAATTAATCAATCAATCAAGCACTTCTATATCAGAATAGAGCTCTCTTGAAATCTTTCGGATTTTAGTTTTTTGTTGTATTAAGAATCGCTTGTGTTTCTAGACACCATTGCAGTAGTTATTAGCCCAAACAATCGGACTCTATGGTGCTGAGAATCTAACATACACTCCCTGACGTTAGCCCAAACAATCAGCCTCTATGGTGCTGAGAATCTAACATACACTCCCTGCCGTTAGCCCAAACAATCGGCCTCTATGGTGCTGAGAATCCAACATACACTCCCTGACGTTAGCCCAAACAATCGACCTCTATGGTGCTGAGAATCTAACATACACTCCCTGACGTTAGCCCAAACAATCAGCCTCTATGGTGCTGAGAATCTAACATACACTCCCTGACGTTAGCCCAAACAATCGGCCTCTATGGTGCTGAGAATCTAACATACACTCCCTGACGTTAGCCCAAACAATCAGCCTCTATGGTGCTGAGAATCTAACATACACTCCCTGACGTTAGCCCAAACAATCAGCCTCTATGGTGCTGAGAATCTAACATACACTCCCTGACGTTAGCCCAAACAATCGACCTCTATGGTGCTGAGAATCTAACATACACTCCCTGACGTTAGCCCAAACAATCAGCCTCTGTGGTGCTGAGAATCTAACATACACTCCCTGACGTTAGCCCAAACAATCGACCTCTATGGTGCTGAGAATCTAACATACACTCCTTGACGTTAGCCCAAACAATCGACCTCTATGCTGCTGAGAATCCAACATACACTCCCTGACGTTAGCCCAAACAGTCGACCTCTATGGTGCTGAGAATCTAACATACACTCCCTGACGTGTGCACCATTGTGTGGTAATATAGAAATAAAGAAAACACACAGATAAGATTTCTCAACTACGGTAGTTACATAAGTCTTGTTATTGCTCATTTTGTCACAGACACTGGTTTAACACTGATGTCAATATAATGTGACTGGGTTAGGTAGGAATGAAGTTAATATTGGGATTGAGGGATAAATGTAAGGATTTGAGATTATTGTTCTGTGATATTCTTCTTCTAGTGTTAAAAAATCAGCATTTGAAACTGGAAACTTGATGCAGTTTTATTTCTTAAGAAGGACTTAACAAGCCTATCATCCTCTCTGAATCATGCATATTTCATCTCTCCAAGCTAAATCTTAATGCCTTATAAAGCAGATATAATAGTATAAGGGCTGACGTATAACCACCAGATATAATAGTATATTAGGGCTGACCTATAACCAAGTTATCCCATCTGTCACAGGATATTGATAAAGGATCTGAATTCATTCCCAATAAAGAAAGCTTCATCTGCCAGACTTATGTCACACTCTCTGTATTATAAATTCTCTGGTAAGAAATCTTAGCCAAATCTGGTGTCAGTTCTGTATGAATATCCTTTTACCACTTTCAACTTCGGGGGCCAAATCAATTTCACTGCCAGACTGGCTTTTATCGAACATTCTCCCCTCTCTGACATACTGACCCACAAGTTAGTACATTAAGTGGCGGCCACAAAACCCATTAGCTTCTGTTTTAGGATATTTGTTCTCTAGATTGTTGGACTTTTGTTCAATACTGTCTCGAGATCTTTTGTTATCAGGAACCGCTGTGAGGATATGATGTCAGTTGTTGATTGGAGTGTTAGGAACCACTCAATCAACCATTAATTCATTCAATCAATCAATTGACCAATCAATCAATCAAATAATCCACCAAACAATGAATCTATCATTAAATTAATCAACTAGTAATTCCATCAATCAATAAATCTGTTAATCAATGGATCTATCAAATAATCAATCAATTAATCCATTAATCAATTAATCAATCAATCAAGCACTTCTATATTAGAATACAGCTCTCTTGAAATCTTTCGGATTTTAGTTTTTGTTGCACTAAGAATCGCTTGTGTTTCTAGACACCATTGCAGTAGTTATTAGCCCAAACAATCGGCCTCTATGGTGCTGAGAATCTAACATACACTCCCTGAAGTTAGCCCAAACAATCAACCTCTATGGTGCTGAGAATCTAACATACGCTGCATGACGTTAGCCCATACAATCGACCTCTATGGTGCTGAGAATCTAACATACATTCCCTGACGTTAGCCGGAACAATCAGCCTCTATGGTGCTGAGAATCTAACATACACTCCCTGACGTTAGCCCAAACAATCGACCTCTATGGTGTTGAGAATCTAACATACACTCCCTGACGTTAGCCCAAACAATCGACCTCTATGGTGTTGAGAATCTAACATACACTCCCTGACGTTAGCCCAAACAATCAACCTCTATGGTGCTGAGAATCTAACATACACTCCCTGACGTTAGCCCAAACAATCAGCCTCTATGGTGCTGAGAATCCAACATACACTCCCTGACGTTAGCCCAAACAATCGACCTCTGTGGTGCTGAGAATCTAACATACACTCCCTGATGTTAGCCCAAACAATCAGCCTCTATGGTGCTGAGAATCTAACATACACTCCCTGACGTTAGCCCAAACAATCAGCCTCTATGGTGCTGAGAATCTAACATACACTCCCTGCCGTTAGCCCATACTATCGACCTCTATGGTGCTGAGAATCTAACATACACTCCCTGATGTTAGCCCAAACAGTCGACCTCTATGGTGCTGAGAATCTAACATACACTCCCTGACGTTAGCCCATACAATCGACCTCTATGGTGCTGAGAATCTAACATACACTCCCTGACATTAGCCCAAACAATCAGCCTCTATGGTGCTGAGAATTTAACATACACTCCCTGACGTTAGCCCAAACAATCGGCCTCTATGGTGCTGAGAATCTAACATACAATCCCTGACGTTAGCCCAGACAATCAACCTCTATGGTGCTGAGAATCTAACATACACTCCCTGACGTTAGCCCAAACAATCGGCCTCTATGGTGCTGAGAATCTAACATACGGTCCCTGACGTTAGCCCAAACAATCAACCTCTATGGTGCTGAGAATCTAACATACGGTCCCTGACGTTAGCCCAAACAATCAGCCTCTATGGTGCAGAGAATCTAACATACACTCCCTGACGTTAGCCCAAACAATCGACCTCTATGGTGCTGAGAATCTAACATACACTCCCTGACGTTAGCCCAAACAATCCACCTCTATGGTGCTGAGAATCTAACATACACTCCCTGACGTTAGCCCCAAACAGTCGACCTCTATGGTGCTGAGAATCTAACATACACTCCCGGACGTTAGCCCAAACAATCAGCCTCTATGGTGCTGAGAATTTAACATACACTCCCTGACGTTAGCCCAAACAATCGGCCTCTATGGTGCTGAGAATCTAACATACACTCCCTGACGTTAGCCCAGACAATCAACCTCTATGGTGCTGAGAATCTAACATACACTCCCTGACGTTAGCCCAAACAATCGGCCTCTATGGTGTTGAGAATCTAACATACACTCCCTGACGTTAGCCCAAACAATCAACCTCTATGGTGCTGAGAATCTAACATACACTCCCTGACGTTAGCCCAAATAATCAGCCTCTATGGTGCTGAGAATCCAACATACACTCCCTGACGTTAGCCCAAACAATCGACCTCTGTGGTGCTGAGAATCTAACATACACTCCCTGACGTTAGCCCAAACAATCAGCCTCTATGGTGCTGAGAATCTAACATACACTCCCTGACGTTAGCCCCAAACAATCAGCCTCTATGGTGCTGAGAATCTAACATACACTCCCTGCCGTTAGCCCATACTATCGACCTCTATGGTGCTGAGAATCTAACATACACTCCCTGATGTTAGCCCAAACAGTCGACCTCTATGGTGCTGAGAATCTAACATACACTCCCTGACATTAGCCCATACAATCGACCTCTATGGTGCTGAGAATCTAACATACACTCCCTGACATTAGCCCAAACAATCAGCCTCTATGGTGCTGAGAATTTAACATACACTCCCTGACGTTAGCCCAAACAATCGGCCTCTATGGTGCTGAGAATCTAACATACAATCCCTGACGTTAGCCCAGACAATCAACCTCTATGGTGCTGAGAATCTAACATACACTCCCTGACGTTAGCCCAAACAATCGGCCTCTATGGTGCTGAGAATCTAACATACGGTCCCTGACGTTAGCCCAAACAATCAACCTCTATGGTGCTGAGAATCTAACATACGGTCCCTGACGTTAGCCCAAACAATCAGCCTCTATGGTGCAGAGAATCTAACATACACTCCCTGACGTTAGCCCAAACAATCGACCTCTATGGTGCTGAGAATCTAACATACACTCCCTGACGTTAGCCCAAACAATCCACCTCTATGGTGCTGAGAATCTAACATACACTCCCTGACGTTAGCCCCAAACAGTCGACCTCTATGGTGCTGAGAATCTAACATACACTCCCTGACGTTAGCCCAAACAATCAGCCTCTATGGTGCTGAGAATTTAACATACACTCCCTGACGTTAGCCCAAACAATCGGCCTCTATGGTGCTGAGAATCTAACATACACTCCCTGACGTTAGCCCAGACAATCAACCTCTATGGTGTTGAGAATCTAACATACACTCCCTGACGTTAGCCCAAACAATCGGCCTCTATGGTGCTGAGAATCTAACATACGGTCCCTGACGTTAGCCCAAACAATCAACCTCTATGGTGCTGAGAATCTAACATACGGTCCCTGACGTTAGCCCAAACAATCAGCCTCTATGGTGCAGAGAATCTAACATACACTCCCTGACGTTAGCCCAAACAATCGGCCTCTATGGTGCTGAGAATCTAACATACGGTCCCTGACGTTAGCCCAAACAATCAACCTCTATGGTGCTGAGAATCTAACATAAGGTCCCTGACGTTAGCCCAAACAATCAGCCTCTATGGTGCTGAGAATCTAACATACACTCCCTGACGTTAGCCCAAACAATCAACCTCTATGGTGCTGAGAATCTAACATACACTCCCTGACGTTTGCCCCAAACAGTCGACCTCTATGGTGCTGAGAATCTAACATACACTCCCTGACGTTAGCCCAAACAATCAGCCTCTATGGTGCTGAGAATTTAACATACACTCCCTGACGTTAGCCCAAACAATCGGCCTCTATGGTGCTGAGAATCTAACATACACTCCCTGACGTTAGCCCAGACAATCAACCTCTATGGTGCTGAGAATCTAACATACACTCCCTGACGTTAGCCCAAACAATCGGCCTCTATGGTGCTGAGAATCTAACATACGGTCCCTGACGTTAGCCCAAACAATCAACCTCTATGGTGCTGAGAATCTAACATACGGTCCCTGACGTTAGCCCAAACAATCAGCCTCTATGGTGCAGAGAATCTAACATACACTCCCTGACGTTAGCCCAAACAATCGGCCTCTATGGTGCTGAGAATCTAACATACGGTCCCTGACGTTAGCCCAAACAATCAACCTCTATGGTGCTGAGAATCTAACATAAGGTCCCTGACGTTAGCCCAAACAATCAGCCTCTATGGTGCTGAGAATCTAACATACACTCCCTGACGTTAGCCCAAACAATCAACCTCTATGGTGCTGAGAATCTAACATACACTCCCTGACGTTAGCCCAAACAATCGACCCCTATGGTGCTGAGAATCTAACATACACTCCCTGACGTTAGCCCAAACAATCAACCTCTATGGTGCTGAGAATCTAACATACACTCCCTGACGTTAGCCCAAACAATCGACCTCTGTGGTGCTGAGAATCTAACACACACTCCCTGACGTTAGCCCAAACAATCAACCTCTATGGTGCTGAGAATCTAACATACACTCCCTGACATTAGCCCAGACAATCGACCTCTATGGTGCTGAGAATCTAACATACACACTCCCTGACATTAGCCAAGACAATCAACCTCTATGGTGCTGAGAATCTAACATACACTCCCTGATGTTAGCCCAAACAATCGACCCCTATGGTGCTGAGAATCTAACATACACTCCCTGACGTTAGCCCAGACAATCAACCTGTATGGTGCTGAGAATCTAACATACACTCCCTGACGTTAGCCCAGACAATCAACCTCTATGGTGCTGAGAATCTAACATACACACTCCCTGACGTTAGCCCAGACAATCAACCTCTCTGGTGCTGAGAATCTAACATACACTCCCTGATGTTAGCCCAAACAATCAGCCTCTATGGTGCTGAGAATCTAACATACACTCCCTGACGTTAGCCCAAACAATCAACCTCTATGGTGCTGAGAATCTAACATACACTCCCTGACGTTTGCCCAAACAATCAGCCTCTATGGTGCTGAGAATCTAACATACGCTCCATGACGTTAGCCCAAACAATCAACCTCTATGGTGCTGAGAATCTAACAATACACTCCCTGTCGTTAGCCCGAACAATCAACCTCTATGGTGCTGAGAATCTAACATACACTCCCTAACGTTAGCCCAAACAATCAGCCTCTATGGTGCTGAGAATCTAACATACACTCCCTGACGTTAGCCCAAACAATCAGCCTCTATGGTGCTGAGAATCTAACATACACTCCCTGACGTTAGCCCAAACGATCAGCCTCTATGGTGCTGAGAATCTAACATACACTCCCTGACGTTAGCCCAAACAATCAGCCTCTATGGTGCTGAGAATCTAACATACACTCCCTGACGTTAGCCCAAACAATCGGCCTCTATGGTGCTGAGAATCTAACATACACTCCCTGACGTTAGTCAGAACAATCAGCCTCTATGGTGCTGAGAATCTAACATACACTCCATGACGTTAGCCCATACTATCGGCCTCTATGGTGCTGAGAATCTAACATACACTCCCTGACGTTAGCCCAAACAATCAGCCTCTATGGTGCTGAGAATCTAACATACACTCCCTGACGTTAGCCCAAACAATCAACCTCTATGGTGCTGAGAATCTAACATACACTCCCTGACGTGTGTACCATTGTGTGGTAATATAGAAATAAAGAAAAACCACACAGATAAGATTTCTCAGCTACAGTAGTTACATAAGTCTTGTTATTGCTCATTTTGTCACAGACACTGGTTTAACACTGATGTCAATATAATGTGACTGGGTTAGGTAGGAATGAAGTTAATATTGGGATTGAGGGATAAATGTAAGGATTTGAGATACATGTAAATGTTCTGTGATACTCTTCTGCTTGTGTTAAAAAATCATCATTTAAAACAGGAAACTTGATGCTGTTTTATTTCCTAAGAAGGACTTAACAAGCCTATCATCCTCTCTGAATCCTGCATATTTCATCACTCCAAGCTAAATCTTAATTAATGCCTTATAAAGCAAATATAATAGTATAAGGGCTGACCTATAACCAAGTTATCCCATATGTCACAGGATATTGATAAAGGATCTGAATTCATTCCCAATAAAGAAAGCTTCATCTGCCAGACTTATATCACACTCTCTGTATTATAAACTCTCTGGTAAGAAATCTCAGCCAAATCTGGTGTCAGTTCTTTATGAATATCCTTTTACCACTTTCAACGTCGGGGCCAAATCAATTTCACTGCCAGACTGGCTTTTATCGAACATTCTCCCCTCTCTGACATACTGACCCACAAGTTAGTACATTAAGTGGCGGCCACAAAACCCATTAGCTTCTGTTTTAGGATATTTGTTCTCTAGATCGTTGGAGTTTTGTTCAATACTGTCTCGAGATCTTTTGTTACCCGGAACCGTTGTGAGGATATTATGTCAGTTGTTGATTGCAATGTTCAGCCCCATCAGTCAATCAATCAATCAATCACTCTAGCACATCTATAGGTTACAGGATAGTTTCATTTCCCATTTGCGATAATGTAAACGTTTTGATTTATGGCTAATTACCTAAATCTCGTTAAGGCTTTTCCTTTCCATTTTCAAATAATCAACACATGAGACATCCAAATGAAGTTGACATAGTGCATGCCGATTTCAAGCTACACACGATTCAACATGGGTACCGCCATTTTGACCATATTTAGCTTACTCATTCTCAGCCAAACTATGGTAATTCCAAAATTGGTTAAATATATAAAAAACACACAAAAGTCTTAAAATCAGACTATGATTAAAAACTTAAAGTATGTACAGTAGATCTGCATTAGTTTCAATCCAATATTCAAATAACCCAGATACAAAACTATCGCTATGTAAGCCACCACCTACCTCAAGCATAACCGCGAAAAATTTTCGTTGTCTGAAAACAGAAACTGGGTGCTTTGACCAATATCAGTATATCAGATTATCTCAGATATGGGTTCTATTGAAATTTTTTATTTCAATTCTAAGCACTGTTGCATTAGTACAATGTACATACCTGGGAAGCATCTGTTAAATAAATGTAATCGATTTTGATTCGAAGTATTTCTGTTTTTTTAAATTATATATATTATAAAAATTATGCCTTAACTTATTATTTTGGGTGGGTGGGATCGGGAACTGGCTGAGGGTTGTTTCTCAAAAGATTTACCCCCAACATAACTGTGCAACCGGGTCGTAACGTAATGTCGATGATATATGTTTTCATGACAGTTACGCCTGCGATTAAATTTACATTCAGAGAAACAGTCGGGGATGTCCGTATAATCTGACAACCTGAGATTTTCAGTGAAAGTGAGATGAAATGAACAGCTATCTATATGCATTTTGATTTTTCAAAGAAAAGAAAAAAAAATGTTGAATAACATAAAAAATGAAATAAAATATTTAACATTATTTATGACTGGAAAGATTTTGTGATTTGGGGTATGCCCTGAATCATTTTCGTATGGGGGTATAACTTAAGTCTTACACTGTCAGGGGTCATAGGTCAAAAGGTTAAAGGTGATGGGTTACAGGTGCCCTCTTCATGTAAAGTCCCATTGATTAACTCCAGCCGTTGTTGTAAACAGATGTGTAGTATCTTTAAGTCAGTCAATGGCCATTTTAACAAGGACTCTCCATGCATCTTGGCCAATTATATAAGGGCTGCCATATGGTGTTCATGAACATATCCGTCTTATGCTTATGGTCAAAGGCCATCCGGCACCTGATTAGCAGGGAATGGAAACGGCAGCCTCAGTTGGTTGCTCTTACAATGTATAACATTTTTAAAAAAACACCCTTTATTGATTAATGGAACAGTCCAATTCAAATGTATAAACCTGAGTGCAAAGTTCATCAGTCTATACCATTGAATATAAAAAGGGGTGACAAGCTGTTCAGTGAGTTACCAATTTTCCGCTTTCCTCAAGCCTATATAGCAGCTGATTAATGACCATTGGCCACGACAGCAGTAGTAATTCTTGTTTCACTTCATTGCCTTATTTCTGAATGATGTGACGGCCCACTGAAAAATGACAGACAGCAGGTTTTAGCCATGTGAAAAGCTCATTTAATGCCACTCAGCTGAAGTTAAGAAATGGTGCTTTTTACATGCAATTTCTCAAAGCGTTCATTTGAAGCATACAACAAGTTTCCAGTATTTCATTCCAGGCTCATTCTTAGCAACCCAACATGTCATACTCTTTTTCTATCCAGCAATCATTGAACCAAACTTTACACTGATTTACTGTACTGTATTAAAGGCAGTTGGATACATTAATAACCACACTTGACACAATTCTACTGTATTGTATCAAGGGATCATTTGACCAAACTTGGTCTCTATTGTTCTGTTCTGTATCGAGGGATCTTTTGACCAAACTTGGCACTAATCTACTGTATTGTATCGAGGGATCATTTGACCACACTTGACACTATTGTACTGTATTGCATCGAATGATCCTTTGACCAAATTGACACTATTCTACTGTATTGTATCGAGGGATCATTTGACCAAACTTGGTTTCTATTCTACTGTATTGTATCGAAGGATCATTTGACCAAACTTTACAATATTCTACTGTATTGTATCGAAGGATCATTTGACCAAACTTGGTTTCTATTCTACTGTATTGTATCGAAGGATCATTTGACCAAACTTTACAATATTCTACTGTATTGTATCGAAGGATCATTTGACCAAACTTTACAATATTCTACTGTATTGTATCGAAGGATCATTTGACCAAACTTGGTTTCTATTCTACTGTATTGTATGAATAGATCATTTGACCAAACTTGACACTATTCTGCTGTATTGTATGTATAGATCATTTGACCAAACTTTACACTATTCTGCTGTATTGTATGAATAGATCATTTGACCAAACTTGACACAATTCTACTGTATTGTATGGAGGGATCTTTTGACCAAACTTGGCACTATTCTACCGTATTGTATGGAAGGATCATTTGACCAAACTTGACACTATTCTACTGTATTGTATTAATAGATCATTTGACTAAACTTGACAGTATTCTGCTGTATTGTATGAAAGGATCATTTGACTAAACTTGACACTATTCTACTGTCTTGTATCAAAGGATCATTCGACCAAACTTGACACTATTCTACTGTATTGTATGAATAGATCATTTGACCAAACTTTACACTATTCTGCTGTATTGTATGAAAAGATCATTTGACCAAACTTGACACTATTCTACTGTATTGTATGGAGGGATCATTTGACCAAACTTGACACAATTCTACTGTATTGTACCAAGAAGTCGTAATTCGATACGCAAGAGTGTTCTTTCCGTCATTGTAATATCATTCGAGCACACATACTCTTGAGGTCATTCAAAACAAACTCTTCACGACAAAATGAAAAAAAGATAGTTCTTAAAGAAACTTGTTGATCCTGCAACATTTAATTTTCTTATGTTGAATTCTGGCCAAAAATTCCATTCATGTACACGAATTTAAAGATGGCATCAAATCTACAACAAATTTATATTCAGTATTTATTAATTAAAAAAAGATGAATATTCAAAAAAAAAAGGATAAGGTTTAAATTGGCATGAGCTGTATAAATTCCATTTTCTTTTTTCATAAATTCACATTGCAAGACAATATGAGCGGTTTGAAAAGATTCAAGGCTGGCAAAAATTAAAAAAAGATGATGACGAAATGTAAACCAAATTTGAATAACCGGGATGTATATTCATTCTTTACTCTGGACTCAAATTGACTAAAAACATTATTATACCTGGTTCATCATGTCAGGAAAATAGGCAAAAAAAAGATAATTTTTACGAATAAAAACGTCACTGTTTTCACAGCTTATGCTCTTGAGGTTGAAAAATCATTTCGTAAAAATTTGATGAATTTCGAACCAATACTATTTTCTGCAATCTTCCAATACATAGCTCTTCTACAAGGCCCTCGTTCAGAACAGAATTAATAGAAAATAAAACTAAATTTGACAAATAAACAGAGATGATAAAAACAACCGATTGCAAATAATGATTTGGAAATAAAAAAAACACTAATTATTATTATGATTATCAGATTTAAAATCAACAATTTGATAAAAATACATTGATAGCAAGTGTCTATTTAAAGAAAAACACACTAAAAGAAAAAAAAACGTATTACAACACTTTAAAAACGCAATTTTATGAATATTTTTATAAATAGTTTCTGCATACATGTATTTAAATAAACGATTTTGTGGTGCAAAAAAGGCATCCTCTTGTAAAGTGTACATGTATGATATGGTCGTCCAAATAAATTTCTCTTTCAGAGTTTCAAATTGGCGGACTTAATATACATTTTTAAAAAAAAAGATCAAAAGTTTACTACTAGAAAATTACCAAATAAAAATGTATTAACCAAATAAAAATTGTTTTGACCAAATGAAAAATGTATTGACCAAATGAAAAATGTATTGACCAAATAACAAATGTATTGACCAAATAAAAAAATGTATTGACCAAATGAAAAATGTATGGACCAAATGAAAAATGTATTGACCAAATAAAAAAATGTATTGACCAAATAAAAAAATGTATTGACAAATGCAAAAATCGTTCACAGTACAAAAAATTGTCAAATATCATATTTTTCCAAGTTCAAGTGTATTAACAGTGACCTTCTCTAAAAGATGTTTTGTTAAACTTGTCTTTTTAAAAGCCAGCGATATTCACTAGGAATAAAGCTTTTGTAAATCCCGGACGTCAAGACAACAATGGTACGTCAGAAATATTCTTAGGTCAGACTTGACTGTGAATTTCGTGGAATGGTTGATCATTGGTTGCTATGGTTGCAGGATATGTTGATGTGACGTCAATAGAGTTACACGTAGAGCTTACGTTAGGAATAACCGTTTCTATGTCTTCAATGATTTCAGAACACGCGTGGACAGTTTCTTGTCGATCATGTGTTGGGACGCGGCGATTTTGACGAATGTTATTCCGTTCATGACCACGAATTAACGGTGAAATGCCATCTATGTAAGTGAAACGCCGCCTGCGGCAATTTGTCACTTGAGCTAAGAGTTGCAGTTGACGATCAAATAATATGTAAATGAAGGCTTCTATTGTACCATGTGACCAAGCAAAGAAACACAATATTTGATAAACAATGGCCGACACTTTTGCATTCATGTCGATTATGAGTAACGCGTAATACGGAAACCAGCAGATAACAAATGAAACAGTCACACCAATAAGCACTTTGACGCGATGACGAGAATCTTGAACCAACGTTTTCACGCTTCGTTGAGCTTGTAACGGGTTTTCAGACAAACACACAGATGTACGAACCAACATTGAAACACGATTTGGAGAATTTAGTTGAATCTCCTTGTAAAGCTCACTTAGATAATAAATGACTAAAATAAGAGCGAGAGTTACAATAACAATCCAAATCACGTTAGCAACGTAACTTTTCACTTCTCCGAGTTCAAATGAGCAATAGCCAATGTCTTGATGAAACTCCAAGTATCCACCTATGATCGTTGGTCCCAAGTGTAGAATTACGCTGCCAAAGTAGACGACTAACACACCAAAAACAACACAACACACAGAACCATGGTGGTTTCCACCTACGTTCAACTCCTGAAATGTATACGCTTCCGAACAAACAATGGCGACCAGATTAAATATGGACGCCGTTACAATGATAATGAAACTCTCTCCCAAGATGGAGCAATATCTAGGCACGGCTTGAAGCAACAGGTACTTGCCGAAAAGAACACAAAAAACACATTTGGCAATATTTAGGAGGCATCCGTGAACTAAAAAAGCACATGTCATTCGTCGAAGATGTTCCCGGAACATTATGGAGCTGATTATGAGTGTATTTAATCCAAAACCTATCGCTCCAATAATAAACAGGTAATAGGCTTCATAATGCGGCTCCTTAGTTTCTTCCTTCAGAGAAACGGAGTCATCTGGGCTGTCGTACATCGCTGCCATTTAGCCAGAGGGGGACGTAACCATGTAGTTATTACTTATTATAGGTTTGTGTAGACATCGTGTAACTTCTCTCGACCATCGATCCGACTGTAAAGCGTGGTTATGCCGGGGCAGCTGTCTGCATACACCTGCTAATAAAGAAGGAATCAAGTAGTTAGACTCTAGGCCAAGCACAACAAAGATCTCAATTTTGATATGAGCTAATGTCAATTCGGAATTCTGTCAGTCCGCAAGTTTTTTCGTACAACTAACAGGTAATTGACTGGACAAAAAGAGGCCAACATGCTCATCCATGGTGGCATAGCTCGTAACACATATCTCAAGGCTGGATTCAACAGGCTTTATGGGCTAGATCTTCAATACAGATCACTTTACCCCTCAGCAAACTTCGCCTAAATCTATTGATGTTCTCAGTGATAAATTTCCGTATGAGCACACAGGGTAATTTTAGCATCGAGCCAAAATTACAAATCCCCCCCATGATTCAATACCATGATAAGAATTTGGTTTATGCTTTTTCGGCAACATTTTCTTCAATATTTTAAAGAATGTTATTGATTTTGATTTAAATTTTTTAAAAATTATTGGTTTATTTGGCATTCTTCATGTAAATATGGCTGCGAAGGGTTTATTTGGATGTATGTTCCGTTCATATTAATTGATTGATCATTTACGCCGCACTCAAGATTATTTCACTTATATGGTGCCGTTGCCAGATTTAGCGGGGGAGGAAAATGGGCTCATTGCCCAGAAGAAACCCCCTCCCTTGGGCGAGTACCTGGCAACTCTTCCACATACGACGACCAAGACAAAAAACCACTTAAAAATTTTTGAATTTTTATTTGGTCTGAGTGTGTTTTGAACCTGCGTCGCATAGATGGAAGATCTGTGTGGAACTCAGGTACGATCACTCTAACCCACTGGACCACCGAGACGCCCCTTTCATTTTAAAGTTGCAGGCAGAAAAACCATCATATTGAAATAATCACAAGAATCACATAACAGAAAATATGTTCATATTGCCGTACAACTATAAAGTCCGGACTGTTTAGTTATAACAATGTTTGAGAAAGTTAAAAAATAAATCCCTGCAAGTTTAATTAATAAATTGGTACATATACATTGTATCAGAAGTAAATGTCATTCTACATTGTATATATATTTTTGAACACTAAAACACACGGGCACAGGAAAAATCTTCTTGTCTAAAATAACCACGGAGACAAGTTTCTTAATGTGTTAAAAAGGGGCATATCATTTAGACATTATAATAAACCACAACCCATGATATCTCATTAGGTTGACGGCAGGCAGGAGTTTGGACTTTGTTAAAAATTTGTAAATTTGTAAAAAAGATAATTTGCCATCAAATCATCAGTACTTTTGGTAAAGCTAACATGCAGACTTGCTATAGGTTTTAGATAGTAATCAATTAGCTGTAATTTTCTTAAACATTCACTACCAAAATCCAAGATAATAGGATGCCCTAGGGGCATTGAAGGCTTGGGACATTTTTCAAACGGTTTGTGTATTTTCGTAATATAGAGGACTCTGTTTTTAGAATTAAGGTCAGATTCCAAAGAGCAAGACTGCTTTTTATTAATATAGCCCTTTTCTTCAAGGGAACGAAGAATTCTATTGCAATTTCCACCATTTTCAGGTTTATTTCCAAGTTTTTGGTAATAAAGGGTTGTTTAGCTGCCGTTCTACCTCCTCAATATAATCCTGTCTAGACATAAATCTAAAATGTAATAACTATTGCCGAGCATTTAGCAGCCGATTTTATAACGATATACGTTTTGATTTCCCCTTAGCTTACTTAAGGCAAGACGTTCTGAATTCAGTACCCTTGCAGGCGTATTATACTCACTCCTGTTTTTTTTTTTTTGATTTTTATTGATGAATTTTAATAATATTTGTATTCATTAAAATAATCTATTTAATCAATGAATTTGATAAAATATTTGTTTTAAATCAATTTTTTTTCCTGAAATATTTGCGTTGAGATTCTCCCTTCTCTAGCCTTAATCTGTCTGCTAATATTGACTCTGTCAGAAATTGATCGCTAAGATGTCATTAGCTGTCAGTGGGTTACTGTACAGAACTGAGGAAGGCAAGGGAAAATCCATGAATTTCAAACAATAGCAACATACTACACTGACACTTCATCCATGATTTTTTTTTTAATTCTAAAAAAAATGACAAAAATGAAACGACTTGAAGTGCCAAGGTTTTTTACCTTTTTGGTTAGTTTCAGAATTTGGATGATTTTTTTAACTTTTTTTTTTCTAGCTATCAATGACTATGAATAGTGCTGATAAGTGGCATGAGCTTCCAAAAATCACACTCTTATCATAAATTTATGAACAGAATGCTTTAAGTGGCATGAGCTTCCAAAAATCACACTTTATCATACATTTCTGAATAGAATGCTGTTAAGTGGCATGAGCTTCTAAAAATCACACTTTATCATCAACTTATGAGTAGTGCTGTTAAATGGCATGAGCTTCCAAAAAACACACTTCATCATAAATTTATGAGTAATGCTGTTAAGTGGCATAAGTCTCCAAAATTCACACTCTATCATAAATTTAGGAATCGAATGCTGTTAAGTGGCATGAGCTTCCAAAAATCACACTTAATCATAAATTTATGAATAGTGCTGTTAAGTGGCATGAGCTTCCAAAAATCACACTCTATCATAAATTTAGGAATAGAATGCTGTTAAGTGGCATAAGTCTCCAAAATTCACACTCTATCATAAATTTAGGAATCGAATGCTGTTAAGTGGCATGAGCTTCCAAAAATCACACTTAATCATAAATTTATGAATAGTGCTGTTAAGTGGCATGAGCTTCCAAAAATCACACTCTATCATAAATTTAGGAATAGAATGCTGTTAAGTGGTATGAGTTTATTTATTAAATGATTTACTAAAGTTAATACTTTAGAATGACAGTAAAAATCAAATAATTGATGACTCCTTCTAGGAAAATGATAAAAACTACTGAAAGGTCAATGTTGTTTTTAAAAGGAATCCTAAAATGTTCATTTTAAAATGACTGCTGCATTTCCTTTAGCCGAGAAATCTGGGCTCTGCGGGATTTTTTTTTTTTTTTTGTAGAGGGTGTTTGGTTTGACATGGCCAGCCAAATATAAAATAAGTCGCCCTCTAGACCGAAAATCCGGGCTACATTTCCTTGAAAAAAAAAGTTCCCATTCATGCAACTTAAAGATGGTATAAAACAGTTCTGTGAGTAGCATTTTTTTAATGATTAAAATGCCCGCACAATAGGCCTGTAGCTTAACTGATGCCACTGGAAAAATTATGGGATATTTGAGGGGTCATGTTTATTTTTGTGTATTGGCCATAAACCTCGAACGTTCAGATTTCATTGTTGTGGAAAACGGATTTATTTTACTGTAGCATTGCCTATAGTCGTAGTAAGGGCTGTTGGAATGTTTATTTTTTTCCTCCTTAATTATGATATCTGTTTAGATGTAAAGATTTGCATATGGTAGACCTTGTATAGTTTTTGCAATAAATAAAACCGAGGCAACGGTTTTCCTCGAGATAGAAACATGTGTCCCTCGACTGGTTCACTCAGCAGTGGGATGAAACACTGCAGGATATTACCCCCTCAGATAAATTCCCTTGCTGTCTGACATTTTTTCTGTGTTCACGTGATACGGAGTGAAGTGAGTCTACCCCCTGCATTGTCTCTGGTATGCTCTAGCCTCTTTGTGAAAACAGCGAGCTTCTGAGAGGAAAATACATGCATTTCCTGCTCGCTGTATTGCATATAGATGGTGATCTCTCTCGGTGGGTACAGTAAATCTTCTAAAAATTCTATTTCACCATTGCAACCATCTAATAAATATGATTTTTCTTTTCAGTAAATCTTCTAAAAATTCTATTTCACCATTGCAACCATCTAATAAATAGGATTTTTCTTTTCAGTAAATCTTTTAAAAATTCTATTTCACCATTCATTGCAACCATCTAATAAATAGGATTTTTCTTTTCAGTAAATCTTCTAAAAATTCTAATTCACCATTGCAACCATCTAATAAATATGATTTTTCTTTTGTCTTTCCGGAATAAAACCACTTCATAGTGCAATGGTCTTGTAGTTAAATTTTACCGAACTTATGGTGATATTACATATATGTTATATCACCATAAGTTCGGTAAATTGAACTAAATGGTCTTGCTGCTCTTCAAAAGACCAAACTGTCAAACATTTTGAAGTCAACCTTTTTGAAAAGTGCATGAGCTGCCAAAATTCTTTCTATTTCATATTTTTAAATTGTCACATTTAGTGCATTAAAAACTAAATGAATCATGTTTAAAAAAAATTATTCATTTAGCCTGTGATATATGTGCAAAGCAAATACTTCTGCGATTTTTTTTTTCAAATTTAGGTAGTTGTGACACATGTTTCTACATTCTAAACTTCTTCCGTAGCTCACATGCACGTGTGCCTAAAAAGCCTCTGATTTGCATTTCTTTTAACAAATAATTGCTTTTGTCCTGATTTTGTTTTCATTTTAAAAATCATAATTTGGGCCGTTCATAACACTTCAGTATGTATAGTTCCCTGTGCCCGTGTGTTTTAGTGTTATTTTAGACAAGAAGATTTTCCCTGTGCCCGTGTGTTTTAGTGTTCATAACATAGTTCTGTAGATAGAAATAAATTCTGGCAAAAGGACACACCACATATAAAGTGGCATGAGCTGCCAAAATTCACACTTTTTTTCATAATTTATGATCGCCACGACAGTAAGAGGCTTTGAAGGCCATCGCCAAACTAAATGATTGGCGTTGGAATGAGGAAAATCCATACAGTATGTGGCTTATACGAACCGAAATAGTGTTCGAAATGTAAACAAAATTTAAACAACCGGGACGACCATTCATTCATTCTAAGCCAAAGTTAGTTCAAAAAAATACTTTATCGTACATTTTTAAGATTAGAAACACTAAAAAGATTCTGAATTATACGTCTTGAGAAAAATAGCCAATAATTTCAACATTCTGTTTTAACTTCAAAATATCAACATTTTGGCAGCTCATGCCCTTTTAAAGGTGCCAAAACATTTAATTGGCTTTTGGCTTTACCAATATTTTTATTTCAATGTCAATCCGCTAGAGTTTCAAGAAACAAGTTTAAGAATAAATTCACCAAAAAAACTATTATTCTTCACATACATGTAGCCGCGGGAATTCTTTGTTAATTTTTTTTTCGGAATAAAAGAAGTCTAGTGGCTAATTGGTCACAAAAAAATTGTATTTCGTCCCACATCGGCTAAGTATTGTCACATTACATGTTAGAAAATCCTTGTATTATAATTCTTGGTCATTGTTCGCTGAAATCGGCCGCAACTCTCTGATGAGCAAATAAATGAGGCATCTCAATTGTTCCCGACTTAAGGGTGATTTGCCAGAATTTATAGTGGGTACCTATCAAACTAGACAAGACTTTTAATATGGTTGTCTAGATTGATAACCATGTTCTGTTCCCCGTCAAAGATTCAGTGTCTCTGTTATATTCCGTCTTTCTGAAGACTCCTATAGCTAAAATCAACTCGGAATTACTCCCTTAAAAATCAAGACAAGTTAACGAAACTAATTTTCTTGTACTGACTGTCAGTATGATAGCAACATATGGTTATGCTCACATAGACCTTTATTAAACTCATTTTTATATTGTTATGAACACTAAAACACACGGGCACAAGGAAAATCTTCTTATCTAAAATAACCACGGAGACAAGTTTCTTATTGTGTTAAAAAGAGGTATATCATTTAGACCTTTATACCCCATCATAAATTGTTGTAATAAAGTAAACCCTTTTTATATTCATGAACACACGAGCATGCAAAAAATCTTTCTGACTAAAATAGCCATGGTGACAGGTATATTTGTAGTTCAACATATATTTATAGACACTAAAACACACCAACAGAAGGAAAATCTTCTTACCGGTAACTAAAATAACCATAGACGCAAGTTTCTAGTTGTGTTAAAAGGGGGAATGTTATTTAAAGTGACATGAGCTGCCAAAATGTTGATATTTTGAGGTTGAAACAGAATATTGAAATTATTGGCTATTTTTCTCAAGACATATAATTCACAAGCATTTTAATGATTCTAGTCTCGAAAATGTACGATAAAGTATTGTTTTGAACTAACTTTGGCTAAGAATGAATGAATGGTCGTCCCGGTTATTTAAATTCTGTTTAAACACGTTTTCGGTTCGTACAGGCCACATACTGTATGGATATTCCTCATTCCAAGACCAATCATTTAGTTTTTTGATGGCCTTCAAAGCCTCTTACTGCCGTGACGATCAGAAATAATGAAGAAAGTGTGAATTTAGGCAGCTCATGTTGTTAAAATTGAGGCGCCTAACTAACTGTAAATGAAGCTGTATGGTTTACTTTAGACTAAAATCCCTCTCTATAGATATGGCCTCACAGTAGCCTATGTAAATAAATTGAACGATACATTCACAGCTACTTATATAGTTTATTTGAATTCAGCACAGTGTATAAAAAAAATGGTTATGTTTACTTTATCATAGAAATAAAAAAAAAACAATTCATAGAACTCTAGTCAATCTTTCACAGAACAGACCCTAATGCAATCCAACCCAAATCAAATATTTGAAGATGCCTTCAGAAGCTGCTGCTAATTCAATTTATCAGGGCTAGTTCTGGATTTGGTACTGGTGTAATATGAAATATAGCGTGGACTTTAGTCAAGTCCAGTCAAGTTATATAACTACTGTATTAGACTCATCAAAGTTAGCTGGGCCTCGTTGGCTGAGCCTCACTGACTGAGCCTTGTTGGCTGAGACTTGCTGGCTGTGCCTCGCTGACTGAGCCTTGTTGGCTGTGCCTCGCTGACTGAGCCTTGTTGGCTGTGCCTCGCTGACTGAGCCTTGTTGGCTGTGCCTCGCTGGCTGAGCCTTGCTGGCAGTTTCAAGTTGATTTAAACCCTAAAAATATGCATTAAGTCTGTGAGTTTGCTCAGATACCCTGTATATTGCCCCATTTTTGTTATTGGTATGCCATCTGTCAGCTGCTATGAATGAATAATCCTATTTAGATATATTTTTGAACACTAAAACACATGGGCACAGGGAAAATCTTCTTGTCAAAAATAACCATGGAGACAAGTTTCTTATTGTGTTAAAAAGGGGCATATCATTTAGACCTTTATACCCAATCATAAGTTTGTTATAATAAACTAAACCTATGATATTTCATTAGGTTGACGACAGGTAGGAGCTTTGCATTAGTCAGTAAAATCAACTTTAGGCACTGAATTTTCTTTGGTTGAAAATGCAGTAATTATCCTCAATTTTATGAATATTTGTATTTCTAATTCAGACCTCCCCTGCGGTATATTTGTTGAATGGACCTATCCCCAAGGAATTTGAGTGGGAATACAGTATTCTGAACACTCCTTGGGGGCAATTCCTGACATTTCTTCAACTAGTCTTAATTAAAGTAATTAGTACAGAAGCTAGGCATCATTCCCAAGCAGACTCGGCTTACTCCCAAGATGCAACATTCCTCTCGGATAAATAACTGGGATGTATGTTTTTAGATTCTTTGTCTTTCACTGACTGGTGACTTCTCTTATTATTCAATATTTAAATAGAATGAATGGCTGAAATATTAAATACAAGTTGTAACCATTGTAGCTTAAAAATCATTGGTTTGTGTGATATATATGATTATAATGTTATTCCGAAATAATTTGTCATTAAACTATGTTTAAGTGGCATAAATTTAGATTATTGAAATTGTAAACATTTGAATTTCATCAAAAAACTTAATGATTGATAGCAAATATAGATTAGACCTTTGACATGCATTTTCCACCAGCTGACAGTTAAAGGCCCACTTGCCGCCGTAGCCTGTTTAAATTTGCTAAGAAAACCAATTTACATGAGCTTACTACGACTAATACAACTAAACTTAAACATAGGACACATAAAACATGTCTAGTTAGCTTTAGAAATGGGGTGAAAAACAATCGAAGCCTGATTACAACAACAACGATCAGTGTCGGTCAACTTTTGTGTTGGATTACCCTCATTTCAGGCCTTTTTATCTGTGGTTTACACTCAAACAATAATCAGCAGGCTTTACCAGTCGCTGTTAACCGATCGTCAGTCTGTATTTCTCAGATAAATAGGCCTACGTAAAATTACACTGTGCCGTTAGTTCACTCACTCGACTGAAACATAAAATCGCCAATAGGCGGCAGTGTGGTTTGTTTACGTTACGGGCACCTAACAATTCAAATTTTCAAATTCAAATTAAAAATACAAAGTGACGTCCAAACTTTTAAATTTTGGTAAAAATAGAAAGTTTCTAACTTATATTGTCTGGGAAAAATACAGAAAACGGACTTTCTTTTTTAATGTAAACATTATTCCTGATTTTTGCGGCAAGTGTGCCTTTAATTTTGTTTTAGCCGAAAAAAAACGACAAAACATATGAATTGAACATTCTTTGAAGGAATTAGGTATGAAGATATTTTGTTAATTTTTTACCAAATAAAACTAAATTTTTGGTCTCCGAATCTTTATGACAAAAGCATGTTGTGTTCTAAACTATATGACCAAAGCATGTTGTGTTCTAAACTATATGACAAAAGCATGTTGTGTTCTAAACTTTATGACCAAAGCATGTTGTGTTCTAAACTATATGACCAAAGCATGTTGTGTTCTAAACAATAGGACCAAACGCATGCTGTGTTGTGAACTTGATGACCAAAGCATGTTGTGTTCTAAACTTAATGACCAAAGCATGTTGTGTTCTAAACTCTATGACCAAAAGATGTTACATGTATGTTTGAAACATGTTAAATGTGCTAAACTGCATGGCCAACATAACATGTTTGGTCATGTAAAGTTCTTTACAGCATGATCAAAGCATGTTGTGTTCTAAACTATATGACCAAATACATTATGTTCTAAACTGAACGACCAAATGTTTTCAGTTCTAAACCAAAGGACCAACTGTAAGACCAAGGCATATTGTGTTCTAAACTATATGACCAAATACTGTACATTATATTTTAAACTGGACGACAAAATGTTTTCAGTTCTAAATTAAAGGACCAAACCTTGTATGCTCTAAACTGTGTGACCAAAACATGTGTTGTAAATTTCATGAACTTGACATATATGACCAAAGTAGGCTAGATTGTAAAGTATATGACCAGAACATGTTGGTTTGTAAATCATATTACCAAAATATTTTTGAACACTATAACACACGGGCACAGGGAAAATCTTCTTATCTAAAATAACCATGGAGACAAGTTTCTAATTGTGTTAATATTGGTAATATCAGACCATGTTGTTTTCTTCTAATCTGTTACCTGTATAAGGTAGAAGGACTTATTAAGGTCAGAGACCTAGTTTTCAATCCATTTGATGTTAATTTTAATAAAATACCATTCAAATGTGATTCTTTCTGAAATAAGTTTTACGGATAATCTCCGAGCACATTCTGAAAATTTCATGGTCAAAGCCGAACCATGTTTTGAGTTGGCTTTACCATGTACAATAAAGAAAGGAAATGTCAGTTTGGAATGAACAAAAATTACCAAAATTATCATGGTAAAAAAAAATTATCTCGGTAAAAATGTTCACGGGCCGGTTGCTCTAAGGAAAATTAGCTTAACGGCAGGTTAAATGACGTCGCATCACAAAGAAATTTCTTTGTTACGTCACGTCATTTAACCTGCCGTTAAGCTAATTTTCTTTTGAGCAACCGGCCCCTGCTCTGCAAATGGTAAATTTTTTTCAAACGAAGTTTTACCTACCGTGCTGCAGATAACGATAGAAATCAAACATACACAGAATAAAACAGGTATTTCCAGAAGTCAGCCTTTTACTAATATCCTATTTCCGCACACTAATAATACACATAAGCTGTTAACTATATACCCTCTCTAAGTCAAATGCCAGCTTGCTGTTGTGGTCTCTCTTTGCCAGACCTGTATACCAGCCAGCCCCTAAACCTGCATATGGTATACCAGCTAGCCCCTAAACCTGCATAATCCCCAGTTTTTAATTTGGCTTAGTAACAGACTTCAGTAATAGTGTTATTAGGTAAATATTGCCTGTACCTTAAAGGTGTGGTTGAGACTTGGTTATAAAATCTCATATTGGCCTGCAGATCATGGGATATAAATAGATGTTTTATAATTGATCTATTTAGCTAATTGAAAATCGTCAACACACTTGCGGTGTGAATTTCATCTACGTTATGTGTGCTTTAGTGTTCATAAATATGTTATAAAAATATTTATGACCTAGGGGCACAAGGAAATAACCATGGAGACAAGTTTCTAATTGTGTTAAAAAGAGGGGAGGGGGGGGGGGGGGGGGGGGGTGTATGTCAAATTCTTATGTATGTTATGAAAAGATGCATTGTATTAAGTTACATATACATGCTTTAAAACATTACAATCAAAACTTTGGGATTCTAAACTAAATGAATTGCATTATAATGTCGGATTATGATCAGAACTGATGTTTCAAATTATGTGCTTTGTTTTAAACAATAGCTGGGTTCTAAACTACATGATTTTGAACTATGTATGACTCCAAAAATCTGATGTTCTAAACTCCCTGACCAAAATATGTGGCGTCCAAAACTATTTGAGCTAAACCTGCATTGTTCTAAATTATATGACCAAAAATGTTGCATTCTATGTGTAACTGTAGTATCAAACCATAGTTCATGACAAACTGTAATCAAAATAACATGATAGCATGCAAACTTACACTTATAATATATACACCCACCAAAGGCTAGTGAAATTAAGACTAGTTTAATTAAAAGAGCTCAGAGAACAACCCCCCCCCCCCCCCCCCAAAACCCCTTGATCCTTCCCCTTTTAAAGTTCAAGTCAAAATTGAATACTTTGATAGCAGTAAAAAAAATACTGTTATATTCACTTTAAGGTCATATATTTAAACTATAATGCTCATAGTCAGAACATTTTGCAAAATGATTTTGGGAAAAACTAGTATGCTAGTAATGGTTGATGATAATCATATTTTACTTTGAAAATGTATATAATATGATGAATGACTCAAGTTTTACTTAGGTATTTATTTTTCCAACTCTCTCAGGTGAATGAGAGGAATTCCAAGTGGTAAATGATTTGGAAAGGGGCCAAAGTTAAGCTGATTGGAAAGTATGATAAACTGGATTTATTGCCCTGTTCCTTGTTAAATTGCAATCTCATTGGCTGTAAACTCTTCATGACTATTCACCCAGTACTAATAATAGAGCCCTGACCAGGGGATAAGTATGGGGCTTTTGTAAACAACATTGGGGCAGATTTGTCTAGGGTCAAGCCTTCTTTAGAATTGTATATTTGTTTGCATTTTTAGTTCTGCTTTTTTTAATTATGTATCTGGTTATTAAAATGAAAATCTATATCATATTTCACTTAATTTAGAGACAATATTTTCCTGATTTGAAGAAAGCCGTAGGTTTTTTTTTCGTTGTTTAACAATTATTTGTGTGCAGGTATATTTATGACGTCCAGTTTCAGTTCATAAGAAGCACGGTTATGGAAATAAATCTGTTTTGTGTTGGTATACTAAAGATTTTTGCTTTAAATATCAAATTTAAATTTTATTTATAGTTTAACCTTTTTTCACTATCGCAACAACTAAACTGCTAAATTACAGAATTTATCTAAAATAGCAATGTAGTATCAACTATTGTTTTTAAAATGGTTTGAGCTAGCAGCTCTAAAAGTCACTCTGGCTGTCTGTCGGTCAGTCTGTTGGTCGGTCGGTATGTCAAATATCGACATTAGCAGGATAACTTGAGTATCAATTCAAATTTTTAAAAACATATATGGGCACGGGGTGTTAGTCGTTCGAGTGAAAAACCCAGTCAGAAAATTTTTCAATTTTTTGGGGACAGAGTGGTATTCGTACCCGCAGCCCATCGGTGGAAGGCTGTTCGGATTGAACGCCCAACGCTCTACCTACTGAGCCACGGAGGCCCCGCCCCGTTTTGAAAATCCATTAATCCTACCAATCTTTAAGATTTTATCTCCAAAACACATTTTGAATATTCCTCTTTTCATTTTAATTGTTTATTTGTTTGACTTTTGTTATAAATCTGCTAAATCCCTCTTCGTAAAAAAAACGTGTTAATATTGGGCAGACAGATCTAAAGCTCTCCTCATACAACGACTTTGTGTCTTGTGATCCACAGTTAAGAATTTCCCCATGGGCGGAACGATTGGTTAATCGGTGGTAACTGGCAACCATCCCACATAGGTTTAACTTAAAGAAGTACTGGTTCATGTGAGGGTCACAGACTAGGAGCCTGTTTTACGAAGCGGCTTAGCGTAAGATTTTACGAACAGTTAACTCCCATGATAACCTATACTGCAGAGAGCTATGGCAGTTACGTTAAAAACTTCTGCTACACCGCTTTGTGAAACAGGCCCCTGAACGCTACAGAATAATTGTATTGGAAAACGTAGCATTTTTGATGACCTGAGCATAGAGTGTCTATTTTTGCAGAAAAAAAAATGCTATTCATTTATCAATATATTTCTTTATTTATTCATTCAATTCTTTATACATTCATTTGTTTATTTACTCATTCATATATCTATTTATATGCAATTCTTTATTTATTCATGCGTCCATTTACACATTCTTTTGTTCATTTTTACCTCCATGTATGCATTCATTTGTTCATTTTTGCCTCCATTTATGCATTCATTTTTGTCTACATTTATGCATTCATTTGTTTATTTTTGCCTCCATTTATGCATTCATTTCTTCGTTTTTTCCTCCATTAATGCATTCATTTGTTTCTTTTTGCCTCCATTTATGCATTCATTTCTTCGTTTTTGCCTCCATTTATGCATTCATTTGTTCATTTTTGCCTCCATTTATGTATTCATTTGTTCATTTTTGCCTCCATTTATGCATTCATTTGTTTATTTTTGCCTCCATTTTTCATTTGTTCATTTTTGCCTCCATTTGTTCATTTTTGCCTCCATTTATGCATTCATTTGTTCATTTTTGCCTCCATTTATGCATTCATTTCATTTTTGCCTCCATTTATGCATTCATTTGTTTATTCGTTCATGTGTTCATTTACACATTCTTTTATTCATACATTCATTTACTAATCGAATCATTTGGCAATCACAACAGTTTTTATATTCAAAAAACAAGAAATCGGTCAATATGGTGCTAAGAATCGAACATACATTCCCTGGCGTTTACACCTGGTCAAAAATGAAAATAAAAATGCCATAATTTTCCACAAAAATTATATACACAAAAAAAATACAGGTAATACTTTAAAAGTACAGAGTAATTTGGATGAAGAAAATTTAGGCTACCAAAGTAAAATTCAGCAGGACATGGCTAAGGTCAGACGCAAGGGGTGTGGTAAATGATACCAGCATTGAGGAATCTCTTAAAGGGGCAGATGTTGTGTGTCAGTGACGGTATGAGAGGGATCACAGTGCAGACACTATCTGGCGATCAACTGCTTCCACTGAGTGGCATATCCAATTTGAAACTGCTACATCCAGTCTTTATGAGAATCACTTTAACATAGGTCAATAGTTAGACATGTTATCAAAGAAAAGCAAACCCCCTATAAGCCAGTATTATTACCCTGTCTAGTTTGCTTATCTTGTATTTGAGTTAAGTTAGGATTGGACTCTCGAAAAATAACCCCCAAAATTTTCTACGCTTTTTCGTTAAATTATCAACTTGAACTCAACTTAATAATATGGCTTTTTAAAAATTTCTCAATTTGTTGATTTGGTCCTTGGATATTTAAAAATAGCTGAATTTGTTGATTTGGATATTTAAAAATAGCTCAATTTGTTTGTTGATCCGAATATTTCAAAATTCCTCAATTTGTTGTTCAAAATATTTCAAAATTCCTCAATTTGTTGATTTGGATATTTAATACCTCAATTTGTTGATTCAGATATTGTATTCTCGTTATTTTTTGGGATTACACTTTCTTCAAAATTTCAAAATGCCTCAATTTGATAATCTAGATATTTCAAAATTCCTCAATTTGTTGATCCAGATATTTCAAAATTCCTCAATTTGTTGATCCAGATATTTCAAAATCCCTCAATTTTTTGATCCAGATATTTCAAAATCCCTCAATTTTTTGATCCAGATATTTCAAAATGCCTCAATTTGTTGATCCAGATATTTCAAAATCCCTCAATTTTTTGATCCAGATATTTCAAAATCCCTCAATTTTTTGATCCAGATATTTCAAAATTCCTCAATTTCTTGATCAAGATATTTTAAAATCTGTTCAATTAGCTGAAGCTAAGTACGGTAAGCTATAAATTCAAGATTAATAAAAAGCTATTTTATTTAACAAGTATTTTTTCATATTACATGTCTTAAAGACCATAAATTAAAACACTTACCTTTGATTTTCTTTCAAAATCACGAAGTATCACATCACAAAGGAGTTTTGCTTTTAGTAAAATCCTGGGTTGAAATGTACAAAAAGTATATAAATGTAAATGTATTTCATGATCTGTGCGAGTTTTTAGGACTTTTCAGATGATTTTTTGTGCATTTGCCATTGATGAACACTGTCCTTTTACTTTTTTTGTTAAAGATAGTAACCAGTTGTCGATTAAAAAGATAAACAAACATCAGTTTTTTAAATCAAGTTCAAAACGTAAATCGCTCTCAAGCGTCGCACAGTTGTTGATAATAGTCCGGTTATAAAAGATGGGTAACACGGAGACAGAATAAAATAACCAGCGATTCATCTTGATTCTGTGATATAGAGGGTTAGACATAGTACAACAACAACAATCTTTACCTGTCTACCGTTCGTCTGGAGTGGATGTCTATATATTCAATTCACACATTCATTTGATGGCATTCTACCCATAACGCAACTTGATAAACTTGCAAAAGGCGTTTCATCTTGATTCTGTGACACACAGGGTTAGACATCTGTATTCTGTCTATGTGACATATCCATTGGTAATCAATACAGCATAGCAAACACAAAGACCTGGTGAAGGGATTGGGATATAAAATCTTCAGACTGTCTTAGTACATTGTATCAACCAGCTCAAATAGATAATGTATTTTTTCAGTTAGTACGTACATGTAGTTGTTTAGTTAGAAGGGGGAACCATCCGACTTGCCAGCTGTCAGATTTTTCTCGGCTGTGAGTTAGTCGAGACTGAAGATATAGAAACATGTGCCAAAACCTACCTCAGTATTTATTTGTGTCAACTTTTGTTGGCAAAACACTCCTCTACAGCTGAAGGAAATTACTCGTTCTATGAATGAAAACACGAGTTTCCAAAGCTCGTTAACTTCTCTGTGATCCAGTGTCAATTTGGTAAACTGAGATTTCCGTGAAATATACCGGTACTCTATTCCATTTACTGCATAGAATAAGATTATACACAGCTATGTTAGATGTGAACTTTGATTCAGTTTGCAGATATCAGCGTTGTAATATTGCCGAAAAATCATCAGCCACATCAACAGGTCTCTGAGCTAATAAACAGTCATTGCTTATTAAAAGAACAAGAGTTTGAAAGATCTACTAGTCAACGCTAAACTCTCTTGTCTGTCTTCTGCATTGGATCGAAATTACATATTTTTGCTTTCGTTTCCCAATATATCATATTTTGTTTAATAACTGAAGATCTGTACAACTTTGTCGTTATATTACAAAGCTTTCCAGAAAATTTGACTGACTAAAGCCAAACTCCTGTCTGTCTTCAATCTAATGAAATATCTTAGGCTTGGGTTTATTACAATCAAGCTTTGGTAATGTCTCAGTTAATTCAAGTGCTGGAAAAAAGTAGAAGAGTACAAATTCTCATCTTAATTCAAGTGAGAGCTTGTAAAACATTCAAGGATTAACTGCTGGTCAATCATCTCCCTGGACTGAGATGTGTTGAAAGTTTAAATCTCATTCAGAACCTTTTTGTTATTGAGGATTTAGCAACATACAGAGTCCTCTAATTAACTCAGGTATTACCATAATGGTATTAATGACACCCCCCCCCCCCTTCCCCCTTTTTATAACACAATTAGAAACTTGTCTCCATGGTTATTTTAGTAAAGAAGATTTCCCCTGAAGAGGGGCAAGGTAGAAGCTTTTTATATGCCCAGCTTAAAAAATTTGGTAGTATTATGGTATACCCAGCTTTATCCATCCCAAGTTCCTTTCCTGTTTGATAACTTGAAGAGTTTTGATCGGCTTTTTCCAATTATTTCAGCCATGGTTGTATAATACGACATCCATATTGGATTATATAATATTTTTATATGACTTGTGGACAGTCTGTGTGCTAAACTATTTATGACCCCATAAATTAGGCCTATGAAATATTCAAGTTTTGATACATTCTTGACATTTTTTTTGCAGGGTTTATACTTTTCTATAATGTAGAGTATCAGTCATATCGGAGGGCATATGTTCAGTTTACTAAAACTCTTTGTCACTGATAGCACTTTCAGTATCTTGTGTCTTAAAGTAGTGTTTTAAAATTTAAATTACCTTAGGCCAAAAATGAATAAACAATCTTCTCAGTTATTTCAATTTTGTTTAATTCTTGAACCCAAGTGCTTTTTTCCCACATGCCAAACAGTCAATGGAGCTTTCAGCTATGTATTTGAGTTTTGATGTAATCTTAACAATAAGACGGCCATATTGAATTATGTAATATTTCTTCATGCTTAATTACATGTTGCATTTTCGTCAGATCTTTATTGTTTTTCCTTTTGAATATACATACTTATGAGCAGATTATACTATATGGACTTTTGACGATCATCAAATTTAAAAACCAATATATTAAAATTATGAAAAAATTAAAAAACTAATGACGTCTGCAGAGTTATATTTTTATTTGCTTATCATTATGGCTGACTTACACCCAACAAATTTTTATCCAATTCAACTGGCAACATGTATCTTTTGCTTTAGTCTTTCAGGTTGCGGTTGGTAGGTTCTTTTGTCGCCATGTAACTTAAGCTTTTAAGGGCTACATATACGCTCCAATCAATCAATAGATCAATCTTACACTGACCCTTGACTTCCATTGATAGGTATTGGGTCTGAATTCCATTTAGTTTATAGAGAAAAATTGAAAATCCTCAGTGGGTTTGAAATTTGTGGTATAGCTACAGGTTATTGACCTGAAAACGGTGTTAGTATCTACACCCAAACGTCGTCAGAAAAATGAACGAAGAAGTTTGTTATCCATAACAACCCCGTGTTTATTAGCTATAGGTACTTGCCTAAGCCTCACCCCCTCTACGTCACACCCACTAAACCTTGCAACATTTTTATAAGTGAGATAATCTTGAGTTATGTGTGGCACAAAACAACAATCTTTTTAAATAGAAGTAATCTTGGGTGCTGTGATAATCGTTTAACATTATTTTTTTTTTGTCCGCAGATACTGTCCTTCCATTGAGTCCAAAGTGATGAGATTTAAGGGGAGACAACACCAAGTATGGCTAGAGCCTGAAGGTATCAAAACTTTATTTCTTAACTGTACTGGATGGTACATTATACATACGGTAATGTCTGAGTTAATTCAAGTGCTGGAAAAAAGTAGAAGAGTGCAAATTCTCATCTTAATTCAAGAGAGAGCTTGTAAAACATTCAATGATTAACTGCTGGTCAATCATCTCCCTGGACTGAGATGTGTTGAAAGTTTAAATCTCAACTTAGGTATTATCGTAATCATATACATGTACATCTTGGCAGCAACATGTTATAATGGGAGTTAATAGGATTTCGAAATGAAGTACCAATTGAGTACCTAATGAAAAGACTGCGGTTTAAGGTTGGATTCGGACGCTCAGTGACCTGGGCACCCCCACTGGTAGGCCCTATTTGTAAAGTGCGGGCACCCAGGTCTCACTTCTCAGATCAAACAATAAACCGGCAGACCAGTTGTACTTAGAATATATTGTCAGATTGAACACTAAAACACACAGGCACAGGGAAAATCTTCTTGTCTAAAATAACCATGGAGACAAGTTTCTTTTTGTGTTTAAAAGAGGTATATCATTTAGACCTTTATACCCCATCATAAATTGTTGTAATAATGTAAACCTATGATATTTCATTAGGTTGACGACTGTCAGATTACATATCATATGTTTATCCTCTGATCTACTCCAAACACCAATTGATATGAAGTTAAACAGCTAATCCATCATCAAAACAAAAATGGGTTTTCTGAATTTTTAAAATAAAAACACTGCAATTGGAAAATCGGCATGTTGACCATTACAAACGATGATTATTTGTCGCTGTTCCGTTGATATGGTTATACATTTATTTCGTATTTCTGCAGGGTATGAATTAAAGAGAGTACAGGACAGGGAGTGAAGGAGGAGTAGGGGGGGGGGGGTATATTGTAGAGCTCTGTTTCTTAACCAAATTAACCAACAAATTAGAATACTAGAGAGTAGGCTGATCTTGAAATCATTAAATTTTCCTCGTTTTTATTACAGGTCTAGATTCCGATGTCATTTATCCCAATGGTTTATCGTGTACGATGCCCGTAGAATATCAATTGGAGATGTTACGTTATATCACGGGGTTAGAAAATTGTGAGATTGTCAGACCAGGTGAGTTTTGAAGATCTCTGTTAAGGATTTTTTTAAACAGTTCTCTATCAGGACCTGGGCCCCGGGTTTCACAAAGCTGCCATAGCAATCCATACTGTAGAGATACGTTAGTATGAAAGTTACGCAAAAAATACATCTACGCCGCTTTGTGAAACAGATCCCCGATTGGTTGTTTGATATGTAAATGAAAGGAACGGGATTAATTGATTAATTAATGTTTTATGCACTCTCACAACTCACACTTATATTGCGAATTAACCAGGTTAAGTGAAATAGGAAATCGGGCTCTTGTTTGTAGGAAACCCTTCCCTTCAACGAGTAACTGCACAGCAACTGTTCCACATCGTGCAATCAAGCGAAAATCCACCGACTTTTCTTCTGACTGAATGGGATTCAAACGCGCTACCTATCGATGAAAGACTTGTGTAAGATTTAGAGATTATGATTGATTGATTGGTGTTTTACGTCCCGCTCAAGATTATTTCACTTATATGACGGCGTTGCCAGTTTTATAGTGGGAGGAAACCGGGCTCTATGCTCGAAGGAAACACACGACCTTCTGTTGGTAACTGGCAACCATCCCATATAGGTTGTTGGAGCAAAAACCAATCAGAAAATTGTCAAATTTTTGGACTGAGTGGGATTGGAACCCGCGACCCATTGGTTGAAGGCTGTTCAGACTGAGCGTTCAACCTACTGAGCCAGTTTTTTTTTGTAACCACTCAGAGGTATCTTAGATAAAATCCGACATCACCTTCTTTTCAACAAATTGTGTCCCTCAGGCCTTCCATCAATACGGCGCAGGATCAAATCCAACTCCGACCAAATCAAATTGAAAAATTTCTGAGTGGATTTTTCTATTTAATCGTATTATGTTGAAAAGTTGCCAGGTAATTGCTGAAGATCTGGGTTTCAAAAAGAGCTTGGTTTCCTCCCCCACTAAACCTGGCAGCACCGCCATATACGTGAAATAATCTTCACTGCAGCATAAAACATCAATCGTTCCTTTATTTTGTACCAGCTCATGCAGTGAAACCTTTATCACACAGGGGAGATAATTGGAACTAAGGGAGGTAATTCAATAAAAGTCCCCCCCCCCCCCCCCCCCTGCTGGTTTTATTGTTCAGACTGACCATTCTGTTTAATAGATTGGTTGAAGTTTTATATTAAGAAAATTTAATTCACAAAAAGATAAAATGCTAGATTGATTTGTCAGCCTTATTATTTACTTTATCCACTCCCAGGAAATTAAGATAGTTTGCTGCATTTAAAGACATAGAAAAATCCAGGATTCGATGCAGACAATCTGTACGTCAGTAAAATGATAATCACTTTTGCCCCCACAGACGCTTATCAATTGTCTGGCTTGTCTATTGCATCATATAAGGGTCACTATATCTAGATCAGTGGTTGAACTTTCCACTCCTCTGAGTGGAATTTTATTTTGGCGAGGCCTATAAACTGGTTTACTAGATCAATTAGACACTCAAATCTGATATAGGACAGGAAATGACCGCGATCTTGAACAGACTCCTGGCATTTCAATCTCTGTGTTGACTGAACTTTCAATTGTTTGTTTATTTGCCGCCGAAAGCACTGAAAACGTATTGGATTGTCGTTTTAGACTCAGGAATCACTGCTCTTTTTAATGTAAATTAGTGTAACACTAAAGCGGCCCCTGCCTTTAAACTAGTCATTAGAGATGTACATATTTATGGAAGCCCATTTCTTAACAACACTTCTGACTGATAGAGCAGGGGGGATAACTTGTCTCAGACTCCCCTAATGATGCCCAACAGACTGTGCAGAATTTTCATGGCAAACCATTTTGGCGAAAATGAAATGAAGTAATCCTCACTGCATCTCTCTGGGGAAAAAAAAGTTTCATTTTTTAAAATATGATTTTCAAATCTGGTGTGAGTCTCATGTTAACAGGCGTATGGCATAATTTGAAGAATCGATGTACATGTAGCTCACTGTCTTTAGATCTTTTTTTTTAAAAATTCTTACGTCATTTGTTTTTTTCCTCACAGGTTATGGTGTTGAGTACGACTTCATTGACCCAAAACAGCTGAGTGTGACCTTGGAAACACTGAAGGTCAAAGATTTGTTCTTTGCGGGACAAATCAATGGAACTACTGGTTATGAAGAAGCGGCTGCACAAGTAACTTTCACTTCATCCTTCGAATGAGGGGTATGTGGGATGGTTGCCAGTTACCAACGGAAGGTCGTGGGTTTCCTCCGGGCACAGAGCCTGGTTTGAAACACAATCGAATGGGTGGAGGGGGATGGGGGGGGGGGGAAGTAAATCATTATCAGTCCCTCCCCCTCCGCTATAATAAAATTAAAACACACTTACTGGCTTGTAATTTATTGTTTGTTTGTTGGTTGGTTGGCTGATAATTTTCAAACGTGCATTGTTTCCTCGAGCATTGAGCTGGATTTCTTACTCCAAATATCCTGGAATCTCTTCACTATGAGGACTTTCAACCCATATTAATCGGTGTGATCACTCATATAACCAAAACAAGTTCAAAGATAAAATGACATGCAACTCTAATCAGCCACGTTCAAACAAATATCCTACAATTCTACGTGAATGGCTTAAAATTTATAGGGTGTAATATTTACTTTTAGGGAGTCATTGCCGGAGTGAATGCGGCCTTGAAAGTTCAAGGTCATGAGCCACTGGTGATCAGTCGTACAGAGGGTTATATCGGAGTTCTCATAGATGATCTCACAACTCAGGGAACGAACGAGCCTTATCGAATGTTTACGAGTCGAGCCGAGTTTCGGCTGGCTCTCAGACCTGACAATGCTGATGCGAGGCTTACAGAAAAAAGTATGCAAATTGACTCTCCCCCTGGTCTGCCAACTACGGGCGGCTGGAGTCTCACTCGAAAACAATCGTGTGTTTGGCAGTTTCAAAGATAAAGAAATTTCTCTGGAATTCAGGCTTGAATCCTCTTAAAATGAACATGACGTTTCTAATTATTCGCCCAAAACAAATAAATTATATACATAATTAAAAATATCTGAATAAATTGCTTTATAATACCAACGCAATCTCTCAGAAGGTTTGGGGTGTCCTCTTAGGTCATTGCCCGGTTTAGGGCTCATTGCCCGGTTTCCTCTACCACTTTTAAACTATAAGTGATGAAATAATCACAGCGTAAAACATCAATCAATCAATCAATCTTCAAAAGTTTTCGGATACAATGTAAGTGGCATGTTACAGAAATAACTTTGCGGGGCATCCATCTATGCAACCTGAAGGAGGTACATGTACCATCAGATTTGAATACCTACAATATACCAGACACTTCATTTCATGGCTTTTCTGTGTAATGTTTGTTTCATTTCTGCATTTTTTTTTTTTGGTTAAGCCTTTACATATGTAGAGGCGTTTTTGTTTACACAATTTGAGAATCAGCTAGATTATCTCCCCTTAGTAAGAAAAGCTTTCAAATAGACGTAACATAATTTAGAGAACACCTTGTTCTGATGAAGCTACATGTATGAAGAAAAAATTAATTTTTTTCAGGAAAATCATATCAGCAAGTCTCAAATAGTTTTGGCGGGGCCTCCTTGGCTCAGTAGGTAGAGCGTTGGACGCTCAATCCGAACAGCCTTCCACCAATGGGTCGCGGGTTCGAATTCCACTCAGTTTAAAAATTGGAAAATTTTCTGACTGGGTTTTCACTTGAACGACCTATGTGGGATGGTTGCCAGGTACCAGCGGAAGGTCGTGGGTTTCCTCCGGGCATAGAGCCCGGTTTCCTCCTACAATAAAACTGGCAACGCCGCCATATAAGTGAAATAATCTTGAGTGCGGCGTAAAACACCAAACAATCAATCAATCAATCAAATTGTTTTGCTGATATGATTTTCCTGAAAAATTAAATCTTTTCTTTATACATGTAGCTTCATCAAAACAAGTGTTCTCTAAATTATGTTAGGTCTATTTGAAACCTTTTCTTACTAAGGGGAGATAATCTAGCTGATTTTGCTTGTGAATATTTGCGACTTGTAAATTTCTTTTAACAGAATATTTTTTCGAACCCTAAAACACTCTAGGAAATACTTACATTTGATTACCTACAATGTATGATGCTAAAGGAAAACTTCACTTTAAGAAGCAATGAAATAACTTAAACACTCAATCAGGAGAAATTTACAATATTAACAAAAATGGACAATATGTCTGCTAAAATAAGTCCTTAACTATCCCTTAAGATTTAATTTTCTTTCTCTTTTTTTTAAAACAATGGACGCAAAGAATATAAGATTTTTTTAAAAATCCTAATATGCAAAGAGAAGAATCCAGATTTAATTATTTGCAATTTTATTACACAATGATCGGAAAAACAAGTGCAGGATAAATTCAGAGAGGACATTCTGAATCATTGCAGCTTTACTTAGAATCAGTAGCCAACTTGTTCCTTCTCTCATACAAAAGCAAGGCCGTATACATGTAAGTTAAAGACCCACTTGCCGCCGTAGCCTGTTTAAATTTGCTAAGAAAACCAATTTACATGAGCTTAGTACGACTAATACCACTAAACTTAAACATAGGACACATAAAACATGTCTAGTTATCTTTAGAATGTAGAAATGGGGTGAAAAACAAACGAAGAATCGAAGCCTGATTACAACAACAACGATCAGTGTCGGTCAACTTTCGTGTTGGATTACCCTCATTTCAGGCCTTTTTATCTGTGGTTTACACTCAAACAATTATCAGCAGGCTTTTCCAGTCGCTGTTAACCGATCGTCAGTCTGTATTTCTCAGATATATAGGCCTACGTAAAACTACACTGCGCCTTAGTTCACTCACTCGACTGAAACATAAATGCGCCCCAGCAAGCAGTTTGGTTTGTTTACGTTCCGGGTACCTAACAATTCAAATTTTCAAATTCAAATTAAAAATACAAAGTGACGTCCAAACTTTTAAATTTTGGTAAAAATAGAAAGTTCCTAACTTATATTGTCTGGGAAAAATACAGAAAACGGTCTTTCTTTTTTAATGTAAACAATATTCCTGATTTTCGCGGCAAGTGTGCCTTTAAATAATTTTAAGGGCTATGGTAAACGCCAATCCATCTATTAACAGACAGATTTTTTATTTTCAGGCTTCACCGCCGGATGTGTACGTGAAGCACGTTTTCAGAAGTCACACGGCACTCAAACAGCTCTGAAGGAAAATATAGATCTGATGAAATCAGTAAAATATCCTACAGCGAAATGGAGAAGAGATTTGAAACTTCCCGCCCAGAAAAGCTCTACCCTAGTTAGGTAGGTCGATTTTCTTCTTTAGAAGCCTCTGTTTGGGAGAAGGTAGTTTGTTGGATGCCCAATTTGGACAGCCCATCTGGCAATATGTGAGACAGGGGGCTGTTTCTAGACACCAACGTAACTTTGCGTCTGGTCGTAACGTCATGGCAACATATACCTTCAACATTACGTTACGACCAGGCTCAAAGTTACGACGGGCGTAAGTGTGTTGAGAAACAGCTCCCCTGGACCTACATCAATTTGCTTATATGTAGCCTTATCAATCTGTTTCAGTGCATTCCATTTGCTGTCAGTCACAGAAGGCGTTACCATGGAGATGTTGATCAACACCTACCCTGAATTCTTTGGACATTTAAAGACACAGTCAAATTTACAAACTCGTTTAGAGATTGAAGGTACAGTTTCAAAAAGCTTGCTGGTGATCAAGTTATTCATGTTAATAATATCAACCCAAAAATCCAACCCGATGTCAAACGTGATCGTTGTTTTTTCAGGGCTGTGAACATGCAAAATTCAAACAAGGAGAGTATATCTAAAAAATATCAAAAAATTTACTCCTTCTTTTGTTTGCATTTGCTCTATTGCATAAAACGTCTATTATGTAAAACTACAAATATTAAGGATGTCTTGTTTTTTTTCATTCCCAGCCAAATATTCTTCTGAGCTTGAATCCCAGTTAGAGGAGATTAAGGAAGTAAGGCGAGATGAATCCTTGATAATCCCTTCTAATCTGGATTATCTCAGGTAAATCACTTAATCCTGGCATCTGCTGCCAAAGTTTTAAGTTCAGTGTGGAGTAAAAGATCAATCAGTCAGTCCACCAATAATACATTCACTTTGTCATTCTTTGTGCATGGTTGGGGAAGGTATCATGGGGATGTCCTAACACAGAACCATGTTACATGTGGATGGTTGGGGAAGGTACCATGGGAATGTCCTACCACAGAACCATGTTACATGTACATGGTTGGGGAAGGTACCATGGGAATGTCCTACCACAGAACCATGTTACATGTGCTTGGTTGGGGAAGGTATCATGGGGATGTCCTAACACAGAACCATGTTACATGTGCATGGTTGGGGAAGGTACCATGGGAATGTCCTAACACAGAACCATGTTACATGTGCATGGTTGGGGAAGGTACCATGGGAATGTCCTAACACAAAACCATGTTACATGTGCATGGTTGGGGAAGGTACCATGGGGATGTCCCAACACAGAACCATGTTACATGTGCATGGTTGGGGAAGGTACCATGGGAATGTCCTAACACAGAACCATGTTACATGTGCATGGTTGGGGAAGGTACCATGGGGATGTCCTAACACAGAACCATGTCACATGTGCATGGTTGGGGAAGGTACCATGGGGATGTCCTAACACAGAACCATGTCACATGTGCATGGTTGGGGAAGGTACCATGGGAATGTCTTAACACAGAACCATGTTACATGTGCATGGTTGGGGAAGGTACCATGGGGATGTCCTAACACAAAACCATGTCACATGTGCATGGTTGGGGAAGGTACCATGGGGATGTCCTACCACAGAACCTTGTTACATGTACATGGTTGGGGAAGGTACCATGGGAATGTCCTACCACAGAACCATGTTACATGTGCATGGTTGGGGAAGGTACCATGGGAATGTCCTTACACAGAACCATGATACATGTGCATGGTTGGGGAAGGTACCATGGGGATGTCCTAACACAGAACCATGTTACATGTGCATGGTTGGGGAAGGTACCATGGGAATGTCCTAACACAGAACCATGTTACATGTGCATGGTTGGGGAAGGTATCATGGGGATGTCCTAACACAGAACCCTGTTACATGTGCATGGTTGGGGAAGGTACCATAGGGATGTCCTAACACAGAACCATGTTACATGTGCATGGTTGGGGAAGGTACCATGGGGATGTCCTAACACAGAACCATGTTACATGTGGATGGTTGGGGAAGGTACCATGGGGATGTCCTAACACAGAACCATGTTACATGTGGATGGTTGGGGAAGGTACCACGGGGATATCCTAACACAGAACCATGTTACATGTGCATGGTTGGGGAAGGTACCATGGGAATGTCCGTACACAGAACCATGTTACATGTGCATGGTTGGGGAAGGTACCATGGGGATGTCCTAACACAGAACCTTGTTACATGTGCATGGTTGGGGAAGGTATCATGGGAATGTCCTAACACAGAACCCTGTTACATGTGGATGGTTGGGGAAGGTACCATGGGGATGTCCTTACACAGAACCATGATACATGTGCATGGTTGGGGAAGGTACCATGGGAATGTCCTAACACAGAACCATGTTACATGTGCATTGTTGGGGAAGGTACTATGGGGATGTCCTAACACAGAACCATGTTACATGTGCATGGTTGGGGAAGGTACCATGGGAATGTCCTAACACAGAACCATGTTACATGTACATGGTTGGGGAAGGTACCACGGGGATATCCTAACACAGAACCATGTTACATGTGCATGGTTGGGGAAGGTACCATGGGAATGTCCTAACACAGAACCATGTTACATGTGCATGGTTGGGGAAGATATCATGGGAATGTCCTAACACAGAACCATGTTACATGTGCATGGTTGGGGAAGATATCATGGGGATGTCCTAACACAGAACCATGTTACATGTGGATGATTGGGGAAGATACCATGGGGATATCCTAACACAGAACCATGTTACATGTGCATTGTTGGGGAAGGTACCATGGGGATGTCCTAACACAGAACCATGTTACATGTGGATGGTTGGGGAAGGTACCATGGGGATATCCTAACACAGAACCATGTTACATGTGCATGGTTGGGGAAGGTATCATGGGAATGTCCTAACACAGAACCTTGTTACATGTGGGTGGTTAGGGAAGGTACCATAGGAATGTCCTAACACAGAACCATATTACATGTGCATGGTTGGGGAAGGTACCATGGGAATGTCCTACCACAGAACCATGTTACATGTGCATGGTTGGGGAAGGTACCATGGGAATGTCCTTACACAGAACCATGATACATGTGCATTGTTGGGGAAGGTATCATGGGGATGTCCTAACACAGAACCATGTTACATGTGCATGGTTGGGGAAGGTACCATGGGGATGTCCTAACATAGAACCATGTTACATGTGGATGGTTGGGGAAGGTACCATGGGGATGTCCTAACACAGAACCATGATACATGTGCATTGTTGGGGAAGGTACCATGGGAATGTCCTAACACAGAACCATGTTACATGTGCATGGTTGGGGAAGGTACCATGGGGATGTCCTAACATAGAACCATGTTACATGTGGATGGTTGGGGAAGGTACCATGGGAATGTCCTTACACAGAACCATGATACATGTGCATTGTTGGGGAAGGTACCATGGGAATGTCCTAACACAGAACCATGTTACATGTGCATGGTTGGGGAAGGTACCATGGGAATGTCCTTACACAGAACCATGATACATGTGCATGGTTGGGGAAGGTACCATGGTGAGGTCCTTACACAGAACCATGTTACATGTGGATGGTTGGGGAAGGTACCATGGGAATGTCCTTACACAGAACCATGATACATGTGCATGGTTGGGGAAGGTACCATGGGGATGTCCTAACACAGAACCATGTTACATGTGCATGGTTGGGGAAGGTACCATGGGAATGTCCTAACACAGAACCATGTTACATGTGCATGGTTGGGGAAGGTACCATGGGGATGTCCTAACATAGAACCATGTTACATGTGCATGGTTGGGGAAGGTACCATGGGGATGTCCTAACACAGAACCTTGTTACATGTGCATGGTTGGGGAAGGTACCATGGGGATGTCCTAACACAGAACCATGTTACATGTGCATGGTTGGGGAAGGTACCATGGGGATGTCCTAACACAGAACCATGTTACATGTGCATGGTTGGGGAAGGTACCATGGGGATGTCCTAACACAGAACCATGTTACATGTGCATGGTTGGGGAAGGTACCATGGGAATGTCCTACCACAGAACCATGTTACATGTGCATGGTTGGGGAAGGTACCATGGGAATGTCCTTACACAGAACCATGATACATGTGCATGGTTGGGGAAGGTACCATGGGGATGTCCTACCACAGAGTCATGTTACATGTGCATGGTTGGGGAAGGTACCATGGGAATGTCCTAACACAGAACCATGTTACATGTGGATGGTTGGGGAAGGTACCATGGGAGTGTCCTAACACAGAACCATGTTACATGTGCATTGTTGGGGAAGGTACCATGGGAATGTCCTAACACAGAGTCATGTTACATTTTCATGGTTGAGGAAGGTACCATGGGGATGTCCTACCACAGAACCATGTTGCATGTGCATGGTTGGGGAAGGTACCATGGGAATGTCCTACCACAGAACCATGTTACATGTGCATGGTTGGGGAAGGTACCATGGGGATGTCCTAACACAGAACCATGATACATGTGCATGGTTGGGGAAGGTACCATGGGGATGTCCTAACACAGAACCATGTTACATGTCCATGGTTGGGGAAGGTACCATGGGAATGTCCTAACACAGAACCATGTTACATGTGCATGGTTGGGGAAGGTACCATGGGAATGTCCTTACACAGAACTATGTTACATGTACATGGTTGGGGAAGGTACCATGGGAATGTCCTAACACAGAACCATGTTACATGTACATGGTTAGGGAAGGTATCATGGGGATGTCCTAACACAGAACCATGTTACATGTACATGGTTGGGGAATGGGGATGTCCTAGCACAGAACCTTGTTACATGTGCATGGTTGGGGAAGGTACCATGGGAATGTCCTAACACAGAACCATGTTACATGTACATGGTTGGGGAATGGGGATGTCCTAGCACAGAACCTTGTTACATGTGCATGGTTGGGGAAGGTACCATGGGGATGTCCTAACACAGAACCATGTTACATGTACATGGTTGGGGAATGGGGATGTCCTAGCACAGAACCTTGTTACATGTGCATGGTTGGGGAAGGTACCATGGGAATGTCCTAACACAGAACCATGTTACATGTGCATGGTTGGGGGAGGTACCATGGGAATGTCCTAACACAAAACCATGTTACATGTGCATGGTTGGGGAAGGTACCATGGGAATGTCCTAACACAAAACCATGTTACATGTGCATGGTTGGGGAAGGTACCATGGGGATGTCCTAACACAGAACCATGTTACATGTGCATGGTTGGGGAAGGTACCATGGGAATGTCCTTACACAGAACCATGATACATGTGCATGGTAGGGGAAGGTACCATGGGGATGTCCTAACACAGAACCATGTTACATGTGCATGGTTGGGGAAGGTATCATGGGAATGTCCTAACACAGAACCATGTTACATGTGCATTGTTGGGGAGATACCATGGGGATGTCCTAACACAGAACCATGTTACATGTGGATGGTTGGGGAAGGTACCACGGGGATGTCCTAACACAGAACCATGTTACATGTGCATGGTTGGGGAAGGTACCATGGAAATGTCCTAACACAGAACCATGTTACATGTGCATGGATGGGGAAGGTACCATGGGAATGTCCTAACACAGAACCATGCTACATGTGCATGATTGGGGAAGGTACCATGGGAATGTTCTAACACAGAACCATGTTACATGTGCATGGTTGGGGAAGGTACCATGGGAATGTCCTAACACAGAGTCATGTTACATTTTCATGGTTGAGGAAGGTACCATGGGAATGTCCTAACACAGAACCATGTTACATGTGCATGATTGGGGAAGGTACCATGGGAATGTCCTAACACAGAACCATGTTACATATGCGTGGTTGGGGAAGGTACCATGGGAATGTCCTAACACAGAACCATGTTACATGTGCATGATTGGGGAAGGTACCATGGGAATGTTCTAACACAGAACCATGTTACATGTGCATGGTTGGGGAAGGTACCATGGGAATGTCCTAACACAGAGTCATGTTACATTTTCATGGTTGAGGAAGGTACCATGGGAATGTCCTAACACAGAACCATGTTACATGTGCATGATTGGGGAAGGTACCATGGGAATGTCCTAACACAGAACCATGTTACATATGCGTGGTTGGGGAAGGTACCATGGGAATGTCCTAACACAGAGTCATGTTACATTTTCATGGTTGAGGAAGGTACCATGGGAATGTCCTAACACAGAACCATGTTACATGTGCATGGTTGGGGAAGGTACCATGGGAATGTCTTAACACAGAACCATGTTACATGTGCCTGGTTGGGGAAGGTACCATGGGAATGTCCTAACACAGAACCATGTTACATGTGGATGGTTGGGGAAGGTACCATGGGGATGTCCTACCACAGAACCATGTTACATGTGCATGGTTGGGGAAGGCAGCATGGGGATGTCCTAACACAGAACCATGTTACATGTGGATGGTTGGGGAAGGTACCATGGGAATGTCCTAACACAGAACCATGTTACATGTGCATGGTTGGGGAAGGTACCATGGGAATGTCCTAACACAGAACCATGTTACATGTGCATGGTTGGGGAAGGCAGCATGGGGATGTCCTAACACAGAACCATGTTACATGTGGATGGTTGGGGAAGGTACCATGGGAATGTCCTAACACAGAACCATGTTACATGTGCATGGTTGGGGAAGGTACCATGGGAATGTCCTAACACAGAACCATGTTACATGTGCATGGTTGGGGAAGGTACCATGGGAATGTCCTAACACAGAACCATGTTACATGTGCATGGTTGGGGAAGGTACCATGGGAATGTCCTAACACAGAACCATGTTACATGTGGATGGTTGGGGAAGGTACCATGGGGATGTCCTAACACAGAACCATGTTACATGTGCATGGTTGGGGAAGGTACCATGGGGATGTCCTAACACAGAACCATGTTACATGTGCATGGTTGGGGAAGGTACCATGGGGATGTCCTAACACAGAACCATGTTACATTTGCATGGTTGGGGAAGGTACCATGGGGATGTCCTAACACAGAACCATGTTACATGTGCATGGTTGGGGAAGGTACCATGGGGATGTCCTAACACAGAACCATGTTACATGTGGATGGTTGGGGAAGGTACCATGGGAATGTCCTTACACAGAACCATGATACATGTACATGGTAGGGGAAGGTACCATGGGGATGTCCTAACACAGAACCATGTTACATGTGCCTGGTTGGGGAAGGTATCATGGGAATGTCCTAACACAGAACCATGTTACATGGGAATGGTTGGGGAAGGTATCATGGGAATGTCCTAACACAGAATCATGTTACATGTGCATGATTGGGGAAGATACCACAGGAATGTCCTAACACAGAACCATGTTACATGTGCATGGTTGGGGAAGATACCACAGGAATGTCCTAACACAGAATCATGTTACATGTGCATGATTGGGGAAGATACCACAGGAATGTCCTAACACAGAACCATGTTACATGTGCATGGTTGGGGAAGATATCATGGGGATGTCCTAACACAGAACCATGTTACATGTGCATGGTTGGGGAAGATACCATGGGAATGTCCTAACACAGAACCATGTTACATGTGCATGGTTGGGGAAGGTACCATGGGAATGTCCTAACACAGAACCATGTTACATGTGCATTGTTGGGGAAGGTACCATGGGAATGTCCTAACACAGAGTCATGTTACATTTTCATGGTTGAGGAAGGTACCATGGGGATGTCCTAACACAGAACCATGTTGCATGTGCATGGTTGGGGAAGGTACCATGGGAATGTCCTAACACAGAACCATGTTACATGTGGATGATTGGGGAAGATACCATGGGGATATCCTAACACAGAACCATGTTACATGTGCATTGTTGGGGAAGGTACCATGGGGATGTCCTAACACAGAACCATGTTACATGTGGATGGTTGGGGAAGGTACCATGGGGATATCCTAACACAGAACCATGTTACATATACATGGTTGGGGAAGGTATCATGGGAATGTCCTAACACAGAACCTTGTTACATGTGGGTGGTTAGGGAAGGTACCATAGGAATGTCCTAACACAGAACCATGTTACATGTGCATGGTTGGGGAAGGTACCATGGGAATGTCCTAACACAGAACCATGTTACATGTGCATGGTTGGGGAAGGTATCATGGGGATGTCCTACCACAGAACCATGTTACATGTGGGTGGTTAGGGAAGGTACCATAGGAATGTCCTAACACAGAACCATGTTACATGTGCATGGTTGGGGAAGGTACCATGGGAATGTCCTAACACAGAACCATGTTACATGTGCATGGTTGGGGAAGGTACCATGGGAATGTCCTTACACAGAACCATGATACATGTGCATGGTTGGGGAAGGTACCATGGGAATGTCCTAACACAGAACCATGTTACATGTGCATGGTTGGGGAAGGTACCATGGGGATGTCCTAACACAGAACCATGTTACATGTGCATGGTTGGGGAAGGTACCATGGGAATGTCCTACCACAGAACCTTGTTACATGTGGGTGGTTAGGGAAGGTACCATAGGAATGTCCTAACACAGAACCATGTTACATGTGCATGGTTGGGGAAGGTACCATGGGAATGTCCTAACACAGAACCATGTTACATGTGCATGGTTGGGGAAGGTACCATGGGAATGTCCTTACACAGAACCATGATACATGTGCATGGTTGGGGAAGGTACCATGGGGATGTCCTAACACAGAACCATGTTACATGTACATGGTTGGGGAAGGTACCATGGGAATGTCCTAACACAGAACCATGTTACATGTGGATGGTTGGGGAAGGTATCATGGGGATGTCCTAACACAGAACCATGTTACATGTGCATGGTTGGGGAAGGTACCATGGGAATGTCCTAACACAGAACCATGTTACATGTGCATGGTTGGGGAAGGTACCATGGGAATGTCCTTACACAGAACCATGATACATGTGCATGGTTGGGGAAGGTACCATGGGGATGTCCTAACACAGAACCATGTTACATGTACATGGTTGGGGAAGGTACCATGGGAATGTCCTAACACAGAACCATGTTACATGTGCATGGTTGGGGAAGGTACCATGGGAATGTCCGTACACAGAACCATGATACATGTGCATGGTTGGGGAAGGTACCATGGGGATGTCCTAACACAGAACCATGTTACATGTGCATGGTTGGGGAAGGTACCATGGGGATGTCCTAACACAGAACCATGTTACATGTGGATGGTTGGGGAAGGTACCATGGGAATGTCCTTACACAGAACCATGATACATGTGCATGGTTGGGGAAGGTACCATGGGGATGTCCTAACACAGAACCATGTTACATGTGCATGGTTGGGGAAGGTATCATGGGAATGTCCTAACACAGAACCATGTTACATGGGAATGGTTGGGGAAGGTATCATGGGAATGTCCTAACACAGAACCATGTTACATGTGCATGATTGGGGAAGGTACCATGGGGATGTCCTAACACAAAACCATGTTACATGTGCATGGTTGGGGAAGGTATCATGGGGATGTCCTAACACAGAACCATGTTACATGTGCATGGTTGGGGAAGGTACCACAGGAATGTCCTAACACAGAACCATGTTACATGTGCATGGTTGGGGAAGGTACCATGGGAATGTCCTAACACAGAACCATGTTACATGTGCATGGTTGGGGAAGGTACCATGGGAATGTCCTAACACAGAGTCATGTTACATTTTCATGGTTGAGGAAGGTACCATGGGGATGTCCTAACACAGAACCATGTTGCATGTGCATGGTTGGGGAAGGTACCATGGGAATGTCCTACCACAGAACCATGTTACATGTGCAAGGTTGGGGAAGGTACCATGGGAATGTCCTTACACAGAACCATGATACATGTGCATGGTTGGGGAAGGTACCATGGGGATGTCCTAACACAGAACCATGTAACATGTGCATGGTTGGGGAAGGTACCATGGGAATGTCCTAACACAGAACCATGTTACATGTGCATGGTTGGGGAAGGTACCATGGGGATGTCCTAACACAGAACCATGTTACATGTGCATGGTTGGGGAAGGTACCATGGGAATGTCCTAACACAGAACCATGTTACATGTGGATGGTTGGGGAAGGTACCATGGGGATGTCCTACCACAGAACCATGTTACATGTGCATTGTTGGGGAAGGTACCATGGGGATGTCCTAACACAGAACCATGTTACATGTGGATGGTTGGGGAAGGTACCATGGGGATGTCCTAACACAGAACCATGTTACATGTGCATGGTTGGGGAAGGTACCATGGGAATGTCCTAACACAGAACCATGTTACATGTGGATGGTTGGGGAAGGTACCATGGGGATGTCCTAACACAGAACCATGTTACATGTGCATGGTTGGGGAAGGTACCATGGGAATGTCCTAACACAGAACCATGTTACATGTGCATTGTTGGGGAAGGTACCATGGGGATGTCCTAACACAGAACCATGTTACATGTGCATGGTTGGGGAAGGTACCATGGGAATGTCCTAACACAGAACCATGTTACATGTGCATGGTTGGGGGAGGTACCATGGGGATGTCCTAACACAGAACCATGTTACATGTGCATGGTTGGGGAAGGTATCATGGGGATGTCCTAACACAGAACCTTGTTACATGTGCATTGTTGGGGAAGGTACCATGGGTATGTCCTAACACAGAACCATGTTACATGTGCATGGTTGGGGAAGGTACCATAGGAATGTCCTAACACATAATCATGTTACATGTGCATGGTTGGGGAAGGTACCATGGGGATGTCCTAACACAGAACCATGTTACATGTGGATGGTTGGGGAAGGTACCATGGGAATGTCCTAACACAGAACCATGTTACATGTGCATGGTTGGGGAAGGTACCATAGGAATGTCCTAACACATAATCATGTTACATGTGCATGGCTGGGGAAGGTACCATGGGGATGTCCTAACACAAAACCATGTTACATGTACATGGTTGGGGAAGGTACCATGGTAATGTCCTAACACAGAACCTTGTTACATGTACATGGTTGGGGTAGGTACCATGGGGATGTCCTTACACAGTCATGTTACATTTGCCTTAATTCCCACAAATCTTGTGGTACGAGACACTGGTACTTTGCTTTGATCCTTCCTTTTCCTATTTCTTTCTATTTTTTGCAGTTTACCCATTTCAACAGAAGCAAAGATAAAACTGACCGAGTCACAACCACACACAGTATGTATCATTATAGAAAATGAATATAGGTGGAATTTTAACAAAGGAAAATGTTAATATTTATGTGAAAACCTTAATTTAAATTTTGTCAAGAAAAACCATCATCATAAAGTGTAAGACAACAGAGCTTAAGTCAATTTATTTAGATAAAATTTTAAGAAAGGAAAATGTTAATATTAATGTGAAAACCCTAATTTAAATTTTGTCAAGAAAAACCATCACTAAGTGTCAGACGACAGAGCTCCCAGTGCAACATAGGCCTTCCATTAATAGAGGGGGGATATTTGGAGGCTCAGTCCGTTAGAGTAATAGTCCCTCAGTCCGACACAGGCCTTCTATCTATGTGGCGCAGGATCAAATCCAACTCAGGATTGGCCGTATGTGTAAGATATGCCAGGTATTCACTGTAGGCCGGGGTTTTCATCCTGACAATGAGCCCGGTTTCCTGCCTCTTTAAACCTGGCAACTCCACCATATAAGTGAAATTATCTTGAGTATTGCGTAAAAACATCAGTGAATCCCATAATGTTTGAATCCTATTCAGTCGACAGAATTTATTGTTAAAACGCCGTTTCTTTTTTATAGATTGCAGCAGCCAGTAGAATACCCGGCCTGACTCCTGTCACATTGGTTGCCTTACTCCGTCATATCAAATACAAAACTACATGTACGTCAACAAGCTAGGTCTTTGAAAATCAGATCCTTACTGATTTATATACCATACATTTAAGTCTTCAAAATAAAATAGTGGTTCTACTATCGGACATCATATCCCGTCACAAGACCGATAATGAGACCAGGAGTTTCATAAAAGACCGGAAAACTTTTCAAGGCAACTGAAATTGCCATTGTCAGCTATCTTCTAGAAATTGGCAAGATGCTTTTTATGAAATAGCCCCGTGGGCTTGAATCTCACTAAGGCAATAATTGGACAAAAAAAGACTCGGTTTCGCCATGTTTAACCATTTAAAATTGAGACATCTGGATTTTCTCTGCCAGAGAGATCAAAGTTGAATTCCTCCCTTTTAACCCAAGAATTCTCGATTTCGGTGTGACGTCACGGTCGCAAAAACGAGGCTGTTATTCAGAGCGTGGTTGAAAACCACTGCTCAGCGATGGCTTGCACAGCTGGAATAAAATGACGACCACTGAGTTGTTTTCACCCACGATCCTTAAGACTCTTCCGATCGATCGCAGACTGATCAGTCTTCCGATCATAAGGATCGATAGAGCATGTTCTATTTTGTCCCGATCAATCATAAGGCGCAGCCAATCAGCAAGCTAAATTTCATCACAGGATCTTTTTTTCTCACTGTTTCAGTGATGTTGTTTTGTTATGTCATTGTGTGCCAGTCTGCATAATATGATGACAAGTGGGGGTTAAAGACTGATCAGTCGAGAATGGGTAGGCTGAACGATGAAGCAGTCTCAGTCGACATGATCGGTCAATACGGACAATAGGATTGGAATTACGGGGATATCCATTAAAGGGGCATGAGCTGCCAAAATGTTGATATTTTGACGTTGAAACAGAATGTTGAAATTATCGGCTACTTTTCACAAGGTGTATGATTCAAAAGCTTTTTAGTGCTTCAAGTCTAGAGAATGTATGATAAAGTATTGTTTTTAACTAACTTTGGCTTAGAATGAATGAATGGTCCTCCCGGTTATTTAGATTTTGTTTACATTTTGAACACTATTCCGGTTCGTATAGGCCACATACTTTATGAATTTTCCTCATTCCAACGCCAATCATTTAGTTTTCCGATGGCCTTCAAAGCCTCTTACTGTCATGACGATTAGAAATTATGAAAAAAGTGTGAATTTCTGCAGCTCATGCCACTTTAATGATAAATGTCTCTCAGTCTAATGAAAGCACTTCTGTGGAATGGTTGTCAGGTAACTGCTGAAGGTCGACAAGTTTTTTGCAAAGGTCTGGATGAAATATTCTTGCGTGCAGCATAAAACCTCCTTCAATCCATAAAAGGCCCATACATGCCTGGTCCAGCCTGTGTTCGGGGACAGGGAAACCGTCCTTCCTATCACCAATTGACATGCCTGGTCCAGCCTGTGTTCGTGGACAGGGAAGCCATCCTTTCTATCACCAATTGACATGCCTGGTCCAGCCTGTGTTCGTGGACAGGGAAACTGTCCTTCCTATCACCAATTGCTTTCATTCAGGTGCAATATTTTTTATTGTGTAATTGTATTTCTGTGTTGCCAATAAGACCTCTATCATTGCTACCTAGGCATAGGGACTAACGAGAAGGGTCTGTTTTATTAGAAAAGCCACTTACAAATATATATATCTCTGTAAGTTTTTATTGATCTGTACTTGTATTTTACATTTAGTAAATTTCTTAAAGGAACACTCGCCACGAAAATCCAGAATTATGTTTACATAAAAAACAATGGGTGGTTTTGTGTATTTTCCCAGACAGAAAGAAGTTAAGAACTTGGTATTTTTACAAAAAAATTAAATGATGTATTTTTAATTGGAAATTGAAAATTAGATGAGCATGTTGACAATCACCCTATAATGTTTTGAGTCGTGTGAGTGATCTAACGGCACAGTATAATTTTACGTACTTTATCTGAGAAATACAGACCAACTCTCCAGTAAGAAGCACTCAAAAAGCCTGTGGATAATGTTATGAGTGTAAACCACAGACAAAAAGGCCTTGTTGTTAGAGTTGGTCTTTGATTCTTTGTTTGTTTTTCATATCCATTTATACATTCTAAACCTAATTGGACATGCTTTATGTGTGCAATGTTTAATATTAGTGGTTTAAGTTGTACTATACATGTAAGCTCGTTTAATTGGTTTTCTTAACAAATGCAAGTGGGCCTTTAACTTAAACCAGTCCTTGAAGCAGTCATTGGAGACTGAAAAACTTTTGAGGGTTACCCTCCCCCCCCCCCCCCACCCCGCCCAAACACACACACCTTACTAAACCTCGCAATGAAGCTGTGTAAGTGAAATAATCTTGAGTTCGGCATTCAATCAATCAATCTCAGTTGATCAAGTTAAGGTAAAAATGATGACATTATTTTAATACTATCTAAAGTATACTCTATTTTTAACGTGATTAGGGGGCTGTTTCTCAACACATTTACGCCTGTCCTAACTTTGCATCTGGTCGTAACGTAATGTTGAAGGTGTATGTTGCCCTGACGTTACAAACATGCACAAAGTTACGTCGGTGTCTAGAAATAGCCCCCAGGTTATCTATTTATGTGAATTACAACCTTTGTAAATAAAATGAAAGGAAATCGTCATACAGTTTAGTTGTCCTGATTTAGGTGGCACCTGATTGATGTAACAATTGTTTATGCTTTAAGTGGCATGAGCTGGCAAAATATGGATATTTTTCCATTAAAACGAAATTATGAAATGATCAGCTATTTTTCTCCACAAGAACAAATTAGAAGCTTTTGAGAGTTATTAGTTTCGAGAATGTACGTTAAATTCGTGTTTATCTAACTTAAGCCTAAAATGAAAGAATGTTCATTTCAGATATTTCAATTTTGTTAACACTTTTTAACACTATTTTGGGCCCTACAAACCACAGACTGTGTTGATTTTACTTATTTTAATGTCACTCATTTGGATTTTAGATTGCTTTGACAATCAGAATTTAGGGAAAAAGTATTAATTTGGACAGCTCATGCCACATTAATTTATCTGCAATGTAAGTTATTACTTACTGCTTCACTGACTTGTCGGGGTGAACTTGATAATACGACAAAAGCTATGAATTCTCTATAGGTTGAGCTTCTCGATAATCTTGAGCGCTGCGTAAAACACCAACCAACCAACTGACTTGTCGGGGTGAACTTGATAATACGACAAAGGCTAGGAATTCTCTATTGGTTGAGCTTGTCGATAATCTTGAGCGCTGCGTAAAACACCTAACAACCAACCAACCAACTGGCTTGTCCGGGTGAACCTACCTACTTGATGATACGACAAAGGCTTTGAATTCTCTAGGGGTTGAGATGTCTCAAGTCCTCTCTAGAATGGAGAGTATCTATATTCAAGGATGTTGTTGCCATGGTTATTTTAGACAAGAAGATTTTCCCTGTGCCCGTGTGTTTTGGTGATCATAAATATATTCAAGGATGTTGAATATTCACACTGGAGCAAGTTAATTGTCTATTTCTTATACCAGCTTTCAATTCATAGAGAATGTGTGAAATTGACAGTGAGCTACATTAAAGTGGCATGAGCTGCCAAAATTCACTCCCTCTCATAATTTCTGATCGTCACGACAGTAAGAAATTTTGAAGCCATCGAAAAACTAAAGGATTGGCGTTGGAATGAGGAAAATCCAGACAGTACGTGGCCTGTACGGACCGAAAACGTGTTTGAAAAGTAAACACAATTTTAATAAGCTGGACGACCATTCATTCATTCTAAGCCAAAGTTAGTTCAAAACAACACTTAATCGTACATTTTCGAGCCTAGAAGCACTAAAAAGCTTCTGAATTATACGTCTGGGGGAAAATAGCCAATAATTTCAACATTCTGTTTTAACGTCAAAATATCAACATTGGTCTACATTAATATTGGAAATTAGGAACAATTTGAAACTGACAATATAAATTTGCACTACATTAATATTGGAAAGGAACAATTTGAGGCTGACAATATAAATTTGCACTGCATTAATATTGGAAAGGAACAATTTGAGAGCGACAATGTAAATTTGACCTCGGTAATATTGGAAAGGAACAATTTGAAGCTGACAATGTAAATGTGCACTATATTTATATTGGAAAGGAACAATTTGAGGCTGACAATATAAATTTGCACAATATTAATATTGGAAAGGAACAATTTCAGGCTGACAATGTAAATTTGACCTACATTAATATTGGAAAGGAACAATTTCAGACTGACAACGTAAATTTGCACTACATTAATATTGGAAAGGAACAATTTCAGACTGACAACGTAAATTTGCACTACATTAATATTGGAAAGGAACAATTTCAGACTGACAACGTAAATTTGCACTACATTAATATTGGAGAGGAACAAATTAAGGTTGGCAATATTAATTTGACCTACATTAATATTGGAAAGGAACAAATTGAGGTTGGCCATATAAATTTGACCTACATTAATATTGGAAATGAACAAATTAAGGTTGGCAATATTAATTTGACCTACATTAATATTGGAAAGGAACAAATTGAGGTTGGCCATATGAATTTGCACTACATTAATATTGGAAATGAACAAATTAAGGTTGGCAATATAAATTTGCACTACATTAATATTGGAAAGGAACAAATTGAGGTTGGCAATATAAATTTGACCTACATTAATATTGGAGAGGAACAAATTAAGGTTGGCAATATAAATTTGACCTACATTAATATTGGAAAGAAACAAATTGAGGTTGGCAATATAAATTTGCACTACATTATTATTGGAAAGAAACAAATTAAGGTTGGCAATATAAATTTGACCTACATTAATATTGGAAAGAAACAAATTGAGGTTGGCAATATAAATTTGCACTACATTAATATTGGAAAGGAACAAATTGAGGTTGGCAATATAAATTTGACCTACATTAATATTGATAAGGAAAAATATGAGGTTGGCAATATAAATTTGACCTACATTAATATTGGAGAGGAACAAATTAAGGTTGGCAATATAAATTTGACCTACATTAATATTGGAAAGAAACAAATTGAGGTTGGCAATATAAATTTGCACTACATTATTATTGGAAAGAAACAAATTAAGGTTGGCAATATAAATTTGACCTACATTAATATTTGAGAGGAACAAATTAAGGCTGGCAATATAAATTTGACCTACATTAATATTAGAGAGGAACAATATGAGGTTGGCAATATAAATTTGCACTACATTAATATTAGAAAGGAACAAATTGAGGTTGGCAATATAAATTTGACCTACATGAATATTGGAGAGGAACAATATGAGGTTGGCAATATAAGTTTGCACTACATTAATATTGGAAAGGAAAAATTAAGGTTGGCAATATTAATTTGACCTACATTAATATTTGAGAGGAACAATTTGAGGCTGACAATTTAAATTTGACCTACATTAATTTTGGAAAGGAACAATTTAAGGCTGACAATGTAAATTTGACCTACATTGATTTTGGAAAGGAACAATTTAAGGCTGACAATATAAATTTGCACTACATTAATATTGGAAAGAATCAATTTGAGGCTGACAATGTAAATTTGACCTACATTAATTTTGGAAAGGAACAATTTAAGGTTGGCAATATAAATTCGACCTACATGAACATTGGAGAGGAACAATATGAGGTTGGCAATATAAATTTGACCTACATTAATATTGGAGAGGAACAAATTAAGGTTGGCAATATAATTTTGACCTACGTTAATATTTGAGAGGAACAATTTAAGGCTGACAATGTAAATTTGACCTACATTAATATTGGAAAGGAACAATTTCAGACTGACAATGTAAATTTGCACTACATTAATATTGGAAAGGAACAAATTAAGGTTGGCAATATAAATTTGACCTACATTAATATTGGAAAGGAACAATTTCAGACTGACAATGTAAATTTGCACTACATTAATATTGGAAAGGAACAAATTAAGGTTGGCAATATAAATTTGCACTACATTAATATTGGAAAGGAACAATTTAAGGCTGACAATGTAAATTTAACCTACCTTAATATTGGAAAGGAACAATTCGAGGCTGACAATGTAAATTTGACCTACATTAATATTGGAAAGGAACCATTTCAGACTGACAATGTAAATTTGCACTACATTAATATTGGAAAGGAACAAATTGAGGTTGGCCATATAAATTTGCACTACATTAATATTGGAAAGAATCAATTTGAGGCTGACAATGTAAATTTGACCTACATTAATTTTGGAAAGGAACAATTCAAGGCTGACAATATAAATTTGCACAACATTAATATTGGAAAGGAACAAATTAAGGTTGGCGATATAAATTTGCACTAAATTAATATTGGAGAGGAACAATTTGAGGCTGGCAATATAAATTTGACCTACATTAATATTGGAGCGGAACAAATTAAGGTTGGCAATATAATTTTTACCTAAATGAATATTAGAGAGGAACAATATGAGGCTGACAATATAAATTTGCACTACATTAATATTGAAAAGGAAAAAATTGAGACCGACAATGTAAATTTGACCTACATTAATATTGTAAATGAACAAATTGAGACCGACAATGTAAATTTGTACTGCATTTATATTGGAAAGGAACAATTTGAGGCTGACAATATCAATTTGCACTACATTAATATTTAAACAGAACAATTTGAGACTGGCAATGTAAATTTTACCAACATTAATATAGAAAAGAACAATTTGAGGCTGACAATGTAAATTTGCACTACATTAATATTGGAAAGGAACAATTTCAGATTGAAAATGTAAATTTGCACTGCATTAATATTGGAAAGGAACAAATTCAGGCTGACAATGTAAATTTGCATTACATTAATATTGGAAAGGAACAAATTGAGACCGACAATGTAAATTTGCACTACATTAATATTGGAAAGGAACAATTTCAGATTGAAAATGTAAATTTGCACTGCATTAATATTGGAAAGGAACAAATTCAGGCTGACAATGTAAATTTGCATTACATTAATATTGGAAAGGAACAATTTGAGGCTGACAATATAAATTTGCACTACATTAATAATGGAAAGGAACAATTTCAGACCGCCAATGTAAATTTGCTCTATATTAATATTGGAAAGGAACCATTTGAAGCTGACAATGTAAATTTGCACTGCATTAATATTGGAAAGGAACAAATTGAGACTGACAATGTAAATTTGCTCTACATTAATAATTGAAAGAAACAAATTGAGGCCGCCAATGTAAATTTGACCTACATTAATATTGGAAAGGAACAATTTGAGGTTGGAATATAAATTTGACCTACATTAATATTGGAAAGGAACAATTTGAGGTTGGAATATAAATTTGACCTACATTAATATTGGAAAGAAACAATTTGAGGATGACAATGTTAATTTGACCTACATTAATATTGGAAAGGAACAATTTGAGGCTGACAATGTAAATTTGACCTACATTAATATTGAAAAGGAACAATTTGAGGCTGACAATGTAAATTTGCACTACATTGATATTAGAAAGGAACAAATTGAGGTTGGCAATATAAATTTGACCAACAGTTATACTGGAAAGGAACAAGTTAAGGCTGACAATGTAAATTTGCACTACATTTATATGGAAAGGAACAATTTAAGGCTGACAATGTAAATTTGCACTACATTAATATGGAAAGGAACAATTTGAGGCTGACAATGTAAATTTGACCTACATTAATATTAGAAAGGAACAATTTGAGACTGACAATATAAATTTAACATACATTAATATTGGAAGAGAACAATTTGAGGCTGACAATGTAAATTTGACCTACATTAATATTGGAAAGGAACAATTTGAGACTGACAATGTAAATTTGACCTACATTAATATTGGAAAGGAACAATTTGAGGCTGACAATGTAAATTTGCACTACATTAATATTGGAAAGGAACAATTTGAGACTGACAATATAAATTTAACCTACATTAATATTGGAAGAGAACAATTTGAGGCTGACAATGTAAATTTGACCTACATTAATATTAGAAAAAGAACAAATTGAGACTGACCATGTAAATTTGACCTACATTAATATTGGAAAGGAACAAATTGAGGTTGACAATATAAATTTAACCAACATTAATACTGGAAAGGAACAATTTGAGGCTGGCAATGTAAATTTGATCAACATTAATATTGGAAAAGAATAAATTGAGGTTGGCAATATAAATTTGAGCAACAGTAATATTGGAGACTGACAATGACGGGCCCATCGAAAGTATCCTTGTGATAATGTAGGGGACCGAAATAACCTACTCTGTTTGTTAACATCCAGACTCGATCAGTTTTAGAATTGGAGCATTGGAGGATTCTTGATATGTACCGAAACTGCGTCTCTTCATTGTGTTACACAACATGTACTTTACCGGGCTAAATAACATATATAATAAAATATCTTTCTAGATGATTTCATCGTTTGATCAATTTACTACAATTTTTATTGTATTTTTCGACGCCATTTTTATTCAGCCTAAAAATACGGTGATTTACCGTATAAAAAGCGCAGACTGTCCGAGACATGTCAAAGCCGACCGGTAGTGAGCGAAGATAGCCGAAGTGTGTTCCGACTGACAAACAATTAGATCATTTTCCCGGTATTTCATCCCAGCAAGTGATTATGCCAAAGTCAATCAAATGTGTTATGGACTACGACGGGACTACTCCATTGACACTTAAATAACTTCGTTAATTCAAGAGATACCCTAACTGTACGTAATGTGTATTGTATTGAAAGGAACAATTTGAGGCTGACAATGTAAATTTAACCTACATTAATATTGGAAAGGAACAATATGAGGCTGGAATATAAATTTGACCTACATTAATATTGGAAAGGAACAAGTTGAGGTTGGAATATAAATTTGACCTACATTAATATTGGAAAGGAACAAGTTGAGGTTGGAATATAAATTTTACCTACATTAATATTGGAAAGGAACAATTTGAGACTGACAATGTAAATTTGCACTACATTAATATGGAAAGGAACAATTTGAGGTTGACAATGTAAATTTGGCCTACATTAATATTGGAAAGGAACAATTTGAGACTGACAATATAAATTTAACATACATTAATATTGGAAGAGAACAATTTGAGGCTGACAATGTAAATTTGACCTACATTAATATTAGAAAAAGAACAAATTGAGACTGACCATGTAAATTTGACCTACATTAATATTGGAAAGGAACAAATTGAGGCTGACAATGTAAATTTGCACTACATTAATATTGGAAAGGAACAATTTGAGACTGACAATATAAATTTAACCTACATTAATATTGGAAGAGAACAATTTGAGGCTGACAATGTAAATTTGACCTACATTAATATTAGAAAAAGAACAAATTGAGACTGACCATGTAAATTTGACCTACATTAATATTGGAAAGGAACAAATTGAGGTTGACAATATAAACTTGACCAACATTAATACTGGAAAGGAACAATTTGAGGCTGGCAATGTAAATTTAACCTACATTAATATTGGAAGAGAACAATTTGAGGCTGACAATGTAAATTTGACCTACATTAATATTAGAAAAAGAACAAATTGAGACTGACAATATAAATTTGACCAACATTAATACTGGATAGGTTGATAAGTCAATGGGTAATGAACGCGGGTTAGAATGTTAAAGCTGAAGCCCAAAGTCCGAAGCACTGTGGATGGCATTTGAATTACATCATCATGTCCACCCTGAGGGTCAGCTCAAGCCGATATTTGCAAGGTACTTGGAATAGTAGTCCTGAACAGCTGCAACGATTTGGAAAGCTTATTGTGCAAAACAAGATTTTGTTATGGTCTATGCAAATGACATACATAAATAGGTCAGCTGATTGGACACCCCCCTCCCGTCCCCTCCCCCAAGGTGTCTTTAACATCTGCAATGCAAGTTTAGAGAGCTGCAGAACTGTATAAAATGTTAGGAAATTATTAAAGTTATTCAGCATAGCAAATGTGTCAGTCTTTAACCAAACAATGATGGATGAATCCTTAGCATTTTGTATGGATTATCAGTGCTTTCAGGCTGTCAACATAAGGCGTAGTTAGGCCTACCTTTTCGTTAATTCCTTTGTTATACTGACGGGAATAACCTGGTTGCAATCTTGCTTGTTATATCAGGATACTGGAAGTGCCAGATCAAATCATTTGCAGTACCTATAAGCTAGTTACGTCCTGCATGCCGTTTGGCTTATTTGCCGACCCGACAACTTTTGTGAGGTTAATGACTTTTTTTCACTTAGAACAAGTTATAGATGCTCTTTTGATAATAAAAGTTGGAGTGTTTTAAGTAGTGTCCGAGAGTGTTGTTGCAGTCAATGGGCTCGGTTTCCTCCCCCGCAATAAACCTGGCAACGCCGCCATATAAGTGAAACAATCTCGAGTGTGGTGTAAAACACCAATCCATCAATATATACGTAACCTTCAGCCAGTTTGTTTACTGACCTATGTGGAATTATTGGCAGAAAAAATGTGTCGTCTACAATGTCTATGAAGTCTTCTTTCAAAATTTAGGAGTGAGTGCTCGTAGGTAAAACAAACAATCAGTCTGAGAACTTCGGGGATTTACGTGTGTGAAATACCCTCTGATAGACTGCAGGTCATTTTGAATGTGGCGACCAAAAATATAGCCGTGTAACGTACAATTTCCATATCTTTTTGAGGGCCCATCGAAAGTATCCTCGTGATAATGTAGGGGCCCGAAATAACCTACTCTGTTGGTTAACTTCCAGACTCGATCAGTTTTAGAATTGGAGCATTGGAGGAATCTTGATATGTACCGAAACTGCGTCTCTTCATTGTGTTACACAACATGTACTTTACCGGGCTAAATAACATATATAATAAAATATCTTTCTAGATGATTTCATCGTTTGATCAATTTCCTACAATTTTTATTGTATTTTTCGACGTCATTTTTATTCAGCCTAAAAATACGGTGATTTACCGTATAAAAAGCGCAGACTGTCCGAGAGATAGCCGACCGGTAGTAAGCGAAGATAGCCGAAGTGTGTTCCGACTGACAAACAATTAGATCATTTTCCCGGTATTTCATCCCAGCAAGTGATTATGCCAAAGTCAATCAAATGTGCTACGGACTACGACGGGACAACTCCATTGACACTTAAATAACTTCGTTAATTCAAGAGATACCCTAACTGTACGTAATGTGTATTGTATTGAAAGGAACAATTTGAGGCTGACAATGTAAATTTAACCTACATTAATATTGGAAAGGAACAATTTGAGGTTGGAATATAAATTTGACCTACATTAATATTGGAAAGGAAGAATTTGAGGGTAACAATGTAAATTTGAACTACATTAATATTGAACAGGAACAATTCAAGGCTGACAATGTAAATTTGCATTACATTAATATTGGAAAGGAACAATTTGAGGCTGACAATATAAATTTGCACTACATTAATAATGGAAAGGAACAATTTCAGACCGCCAATGTAAATTTGCTCTATATTAATATTGGAAAGGAACCATTTGAAGCTGACAATGTAAATTTGCACTGCATTAATATTGGAAAGGAACAAATTGAGACTGACAATGTAAATTTGCTCTACATTAATAATTGAAAGGAACAAATTGAGGCCGCCAATGTAAATTTGACCTACATTAATATTGGAAAGGAACAATATGAGGCTGGCAATGCAACATTGACCTACATTAATATTGGAAAGGAACAATTTGAGGTTGGAATATAAATTTGACCTACATTAATATTGGAAAGGAACAATTTGAGGTTGGAATATAAATTTGACCTACATTAATATTGGAAAGAAACAATTTGAGGATGACAATGTTAATTTGACCTACATTAATATTGGAAAGGAACAATTTGAGGCTGACAATGTAAATTTGACCTACATTAATATTGAAAAGGAACAATTTGAGGCTGACAATGTAAATTTGCACTACATTGATATTAGAAAGGAACAAATTGAGGTTGTCAATATAAATTTGACCAACAGTTATACTGGAAAGGAACAAGTTAAGGCTGACAATGTAAATTTGCACTACATTTATATGGAAAGGAACAATTTAAGGCTGAAAATGTAAATTTGCACTACATTAATATGGAAAGGAACAATTTGAGGCTGACAATGTAAATTTGACCTACATTAATATTAGAAAGGAACAATTTGAGACTGACAATATAAATTTAACATACATTAATATTGGAAGAGAACAATTTGAGGCTGACAATGTAAATTTGACCTACATTAATATTGGAAAGGAACAATTTGAGACTGACAATGTAAATTTGACCTACATTAATATTGGAAAGGAACAATTTGAGGCTGACAATGTAAATTTGCACTACATTAATATTGGAAAGGAACAATTTGAGACTGACAATATAAATTTAACCTACATTAATATTGGAAGAGAACAATTTGAGGCTGACAATGTAAATTTGACCTACATTAATATTAGAAAAAGAACAAATTGAGACTGACCATGTAAATTTGACCTACATTAATATTGGAAAGGAACAAATTGAGGTTGACAATATAAATTTAACCAACATTAATACTGGAAAGGAACAATTTGAGGCTGGCAATGTAAATTTGATCAACATTAATATTGGAAAAGAATAAATTGAGGTTGGCAATATAAATTTGAGCAACAGTTATATTGGAGACTGACAATGACGGGCCCATCGAAAGTATCCTTGTGATAATGTAGGGGACCGAAATAACCTACTCTGTTTGTTAACTTCCAGACTCGATCAGTTTTAGAATTGGAGCATTGGAGGATTCTTGATATGTACCGAAACTGCGTCTCTTCATTGTGTTACACAACATGTACTTTACCGGGCTAAATAACATATATAATAAAATATCTTTCTAGATGATTTCATCGTTTGATGAATTTACTACAATTTTTATTGTATTTTTCGACGCCATTTTTATTCAGCCTAAAAATACGGTGATTTACCGTATAAAAAGCGCAGACTGTCCGAGACATGTCAAAGCCGACCGGTAGTGAGCGAAGATAGCCGAAGTGTGTTCCGACTGACAAACAATTAGATCATTTTCCCGGTATTTCATCCCAGCAAGTGATTATGCCAAAGTCAATCAAATGTGTTATGGACTACGACGGGACTACTCCATTGACACTTAAATAACTTCGTTAATTCAAGAGATACCCTAACTGTACGTAATGTGTATTGTATTGAAAGGAACAATTTGAGGCTGACAATGTAAATTTAACCTACATTAATATTGGAAAGGAACAATATGAGGCTGGCAATGCAACTTTGACCTACATTAATATTGGAAAGGAACAAGTTAAGGTTGGAATATAAATTTTACCTACATTAATATTGGAAAGGAACAATTTGAGGCTGACAATGTAAATTTGCACTACATTAATATTGAAACGGAACAATTTGAGGCTAACAATGTAAATTTGACCTACATTAATATTGGAAAGGAACAATTTGAGGCTGACAATGTAAATTTGACCTACATTAATATTGAAAAGGAACAATTTGAGGCTGACAATGTAAATTTGCACTACATTAATCTTAGAAAGCAACAAAATGAGGTTGGCTATATAAGTTTGACCAACGTTAATACTGGAAAGGAACAATATAAGGCGGACAATATAAATTTGATCAACATTAATATTTGCGACTTACAATGTAAATTTGCACTACATTGATATTAGAAAGGAACAAATTGAGGTTGGCAATATAAATTTGACCAACTGTAAAAGGAACAAGTTAAGGCTGACAATGTAAATTTGAGCTACATTAATATTAGAAAGGAGCAATTTAAGACTGACAATGTAAATTTGCACTATATTAATATGGAAAGGAACAATTTGAGGCTGACAGTGTAAATTTGCACTACATTAATATTGGAAAGGAACAAGTTAAGGCTGACAATGTAAATTTGCACTACATTAATCTTAGAAAGGAACAAATTGAGGTTGGCAATATAAATTTGACCAACTGTAAAAGGAACAAGTTAAGGCTGACAATGTAAATTTGAGCTACATTAATATTAGAAAGGAGCAATTTAAGACTGACAATGTAAATTTGCACTATATTAATATGGAAAGGAACAATTTGAGGCTGACAGTGTAAATTTGCACTACATTAATATTGGAAAGGAACAAGTTAAGGCTGACAATGTAAATTTGAGCTACATTAATATTAGAAAGGAGCAATTTAAGACTGACAATGTAAATTTGCACTACATTAATATTGAAAGGAACACTTTGAGGCTGACAGTGTAAATTTGCACTACATTAATATTGGAAAGGAACAAGTTAAGGCTGACAATGTAAATTTGAGCTACATTAAAGGCACACTTGCCGCGAAAATCAGGAATATTGTTTACATTAAAAAAGAAAGACCGTATTCTGTATTTTTCCCAGACAATATAAGTTAGGAACTTTCTATTTTTACCAAAATTTAAAAGTTTGGACGTCAGTTTGTATTTTTAATTTGAATTTGAAAATTTGAATTGTTACGTACCCGGAACGTAAACAAACCGATCTGCCCCCTATTTGCGATTTTATGTTTCAGTCGAGTGAGTGAACTAACGGCACAGTGTAATTTTACGTAGGCCTATTTATCTGAGAAATACAGACTGACGATCGGTTAACAGCGACTGGAAAAGCCTGCTGGTAATTGTTTGAGTGTTAACCACAGATACAAAGGCCTGAAATGAGGGTAATCCAACACGAAAGTTGACCGACACTGATCGTTGTTGTTGTAATCAGGCTTCGATTCTTCTTTTGTTTTTCACCCCATTTTTTACAGTCTAAAGCTAACTAGACATGTTTTATGTGTCCTATGTTTAAGTAGTGGTATTAGTCGTAGTAAGCTCATGTAAATTGGTTTTCTTAGCAAATTTAAACAGGCTACGGCGGCAAGTGTGCCTTTAATATTAGAAAGGAGCAATTTAAGACTGACAATGTAAATTTGCACTACATTAATATGGAAAGGAACAATTTGAGGCTGACAATGTAAATTTGACCTACATTAATATGAGAAAAAGAATAAAATGGAGACTGACCATCTAAATTTGACCTTCATTAATATTGGAAAAGAACAATTTAAGACTGACCATGTAAATTTGACCTACAGTAATATCAGAAAGGAGCAATTTAAGACTGACAATGTAAATTTGACCTACAGTAATATCAGAAAGGAGCAATTTGAGACTGACAATGTACATTTGCACTACATTAATATTGAAAGGAACACTTTGAGGCTGACAATGTAAATTTGCACTACATTAATATTGAAAGGAACAATTTGAGGTTGACAATATAAATTTGACCTACATTAATATTGGAAAGGAACAATTTGAGACTGACAATGTAAATTTGCACTACATTAATATTAGAAAGGAACAAATTGAAGTTGGCAGTATAAATTTGACCAACAGTAATATTGGAAAAGAACAATTTAAGACTGACCATGTAAATTTGACCTACAGTAATATCAGAAAGAAGCAATTTAAGACTGACAATGTAAATTTGACCTTCATTAATATTGGAAAAGAACAATTTAAGACTGACCATGTAAATTTGACCTACAGTAATATCAGAAAGGAGCAATTTAAGACTGACAATGTAAATTTGACCTACAGTAATATCAGAAAGGAGCAATTTGAGACTGACAATGTAAATTTGCACTACATTAATATTGAAAGGAACACTTTGAGGCTGACAGTGTAAATTTGCACGACATTAATATTGGAAAGGAACAATTTGAGACTGACAATGTAAATTTGACAAACATAAATATTGAAAGGAACACTTTGAGACTGACGGTGTAAATTTGCACTACATTAATATTGGAAAGGAACAATTTGAGACTGACAATGTAAATTTGCACTACATTAATATTAGAAAGGAACAAATTGAAGTTGGCAGTATAAATTTGACCAACAGTAATATTGGAAAGAAATAAATTAAGGCTGACAATGTCAATTTGACCTACGTTAATATTGGAAAGGAACAATTTAAGGCTGATAATGCAAATTCGACCTACATTAATATTAGAAAGGAACAATTTAAGGAGGACAATATAAATTTGATCAACATTAATATTTGAGACTGACAATGAACATTTGACCTACATCAACATTGGAAAAGAACAATTTGAGGCTGACAATATACATTTGCGCTACATTAATATTGAAAAGGAACAATTTGAGACTGACATAAATTTGCACTACATTAATATTGGAAAGGAACAATTTGAGACTGACCATGTAAATTTGCAGTAAAACTTGGCTTCACAGTTTTTCCCCAGGATAGGTTGATAAGTCAATGGGTAATGAACGCGGGTCAGAATGTTAAAGCTGAAGCCCAAAGTCCGAAGCACTGTGGATGGCATTTGAATTACATCATCATGTCCACGCTGAGGGTCAGCTCAAGCCGATATTGCAAGGTACTTGGAATAGTAGTCCTGAACAGCTGCAACGATTTGGAAAGCTTATCGTGCAAAACAAGATTTTGTTATGGTCTATGCAAATGACACACATAAATAGGTCAGCTGATTGGACACCCCCCCCCCTTCCCTCCCCCAAGGTGTCTTCAACATCTGCAATGCAAGTTTAGAGAGCTGCAGAACTGTATAAAATGTTGGGAAATTATTAAAGTTATTCAGCATAGCAAACGAGTCAGTCTTTAACCAAACAATGATGGATGAATCCTTAGTATTTTGTATGGATTATCAGTGCTTTCAGGCTGTCAACATAAGGCGTGGTTAGGCCTACATTTTCGTTAATTCCTTTGTTATACTGACGGGAATATCCTAGTTGCAATCTTGATTGTTATATCAGGATACTGGAAGTGCCAGATCAAATCATTTGCAGTGCCTATAAGCTAGTTACGCCCAGCATGCCGTTTGGCTTATTTGCCGACCCGACAACTTTTGTGAGGTTAATGACTTTTTTTCACTTAGAACAAGATATAGATGCTCTTTTGATAATAAAAGTTGGAGTGTTTTAAGTAGTATCCGAGAGTGTTGTTGCAGTCAATGGGCACGGTTTCCTCCCCCCCCCCCCAATAAACCTGGCAACGCCGCCATATAAGTGAAACAATCTCGAGTGTGGTGTAAAACACCAATCCATCAATATATACGTAACCTTCAGCCAGTTTGTTTACTGACCTAGGTGGAATTATGTGTCGTCTACAATGTACATAGAGTCTGCTTTCCAAATTTAGGAGTGTTCGGTAGGTAAAACAAACAATTAGATCATTTTTCCGGAATTTCATCCCAGCAAGTGATTATGCCAAAGTCAATCAAATGTGCTACGGACTACGACGGGACTACTCCATTGACACTTAAATAACTTCGTTAATTCAAGAGATACCCTAACTGTACGTAATGTGTACATATTATCAGACTGGTAATTTGCCGAATGTCAACGATTATATAGTTTTTGATACAGTGGGCCACCTCGAGCTCTGGTGTTGGGTCGATTTTGGGTCAAAAGGGGTTGCCACAGGGTCAATCTTGTCCAATTATCCAACATCCGATGATATTGAATGCATAAATGACATCCATAGTAGACACGTGTTTGGCTAGCGTTGGAGAAACCGACAATGTTGAACTTACATGCGGGTGCCCAGCGTTTTAATTCTGTCGGATTCCGACTATGGTTGGTCCGAAACTCTCTTGAAGAAACTTCGAGCAACAATCATGCTCCAACATAAGCGTTCTGTAAGGCCAAAGTTTGTCCATCAAATCTATGTTATCTAGGTACATTATGGTGTCTTTTTGACAAAGCTTTTATGTATCCTTCTGATAAGGGCCTGCTCCGTTCGATACATGTGGTACAGTTTCCTCGAGGCAAAGAACCCGAATTCCCTAGGTAAAAGTGCTTGCATGTTATGTAAGGGATTTCGGGATATGCGTTAACAGATGGCGCTAATAAGAAATTCTACAAAACTTGCGGGTCCCTTTTGTCCTTCGACGCAGCAAATCTGTAAAGCAATCTGAATACGAGGTTAGCAATCATTGAAGCATAAAGGACGCATTTTTCATTAAACTCATTAGCACTAATTCAAAGGGTAGTGTATAGTGAGTCTAGAACAATGGTTAAACTCATTAGTTTAAAATACGCGCTAATTCAAAGGGTGGTGTATATTGAGTCTGGAACAATGGTTAAACTCATTAGTTTAAAATACGCGCTAATTCAAAAGGTAGTGTATATTGAGTCTAGAACAATGGTTAAACTCATTAGTTTAAAATACGTGCTAATTCAAAGAGTGGTGTATATTGAGTCTAGAACGATGGTTAAACTCATTAGTTTAAAATACGTGCTAATTCAAAGGGTAGTGTATAGTGAGTCTAGAACAATGGTTAAACTCATTAGTTTAAAATACGCGCTAATTCAAAGAGTGGTGTATATTGAGTCTAGAACGATGGTTTAACTCATTAGTTTAAAATACGTGCTAATTCAAAGGGTGGTGTATATTGAGTCTAGAACAATGGTTGAACTCATTAGTTTAAAATACGTGCTAATTCAAAGGGTAGTGTATATTGAGTCTAGAACAATGGCTAAACTCATTAGTTTAAAATACGTGCTAATTCAAAGGGTGGTGTATATTGAGTCTAGAACAATGGTTAAACTCGTTAGTTTAAAATACGTGCTAATTCAAAGGGTGGTTTATATTGAGTCTAGAACAATGGTTAAACTCATTAGTTTAAAATACGTGATAATTCAAAGGGTGGTGTATATTGAGTCTAGAACAATGGTTAAACTCATTAGTTTAAAATACGTGCTAATTCAAAGGGTAGTGTATATTGAGTCTAGAACAATGGTTAAACTCATTAGTTTAAAATACGTGCCAATTCAAAGGGTAGTGTATATTGAGTCTAGAACAATGGTTAAACTCATTAGATTAAAATACGTGCCAATTCAAAGGGTAGTGTATATTGAGTCTAGAACAATGGTTAAACTCATTAGTTTGAAATACGTACTAATTCAAAAGATAGTGTATATTGAGTCTAGAACAATGGTTAAACTCATTAGTTTAAAATACGCCCTAATTCAAAGGGTAGTGTATATTGAGTCTAGAACAGTGGTTAAACTTATTAGTTTAAAATACGTGCTAATTCAAAGGGTAGTGTATATTGAGTCTAGAACAATGGTTAAACTCATTAGTTTAAAATACGTGCTAATTCAAAGGGTAGTGTATATTGAGTCTAGAACAATGGTCAAACTCATTAGTTTAAAATACGTGCTAATTCAAAGGGTAGTGTATATTGAGTCTAGAACACTGTTTGAACTCATTAGTTTAAAATACGTGCTAATTCAAAGGGTAGTGTATATTGAGTCTAGAACACTGTTTGAACTCATTAGTTTAAAATACGTGCTAATTCAAAGGGTAGTGTATATTGAGTCTAGAACAATGGTCAAACTCATTAGTTTAAAATACGTGCTAATTCAAAGGGTAATGTATATTGAGTCTAGAACAATGGTTAAACTCATTAGTTTAAAATACGTGCTAATTCAAAGGGTAGTGTATATTGAGTCTAGAACACTGTTTGAACTCATTAGTTTAAAATACATGCTAATTTAAAGGGTGGTGTATATTGAGTCTAGAACAATGGTCAAACTCATTAGTTTAAAATACGTGCTAATTCAAAGGGTAATGTATATTGAGTCTAGAACAATGGTTAAACTCATTAGTTTAAAATACGTGCTAATTCAAAGGGTAGTGTATATTGAGTCTAGAACAATGGTCAAACTCATTAGTTTAAAATACGTGCTAATTCAAAGGGTAATGTATATTGAGTCTAGAACAATGGTCAAACTCATTAGTTTAAAATACGTGCTAATTCAAAGGGTAATGTATATTGAGTCTAGAACAATGGTTAAACTCATTAGTTTAAAATACGTGCTAATTCAAAGGGTAGTGTATATTGAGTCTAGAACAATGGTTAAACTCATTAGTTTAAATACGTGCTAATTCAAAGGGTAGTGTATATTGAGTCTAGAACAATGGTTAAACTCATTAGTTTAAAATACGTGCTGATTCAAAGGGTAGTGTATATTGAGTCTAGAACAATGGTTATACTCATTAGTTTAAAATACGTGCTGATTCAAAGGGTAGTGTATATTGAGTCTAGAACAATGGTTATACTCATTAGTTTAAAATACGTGCTGATTCAAAGGGTAGTGTATATTGAGTCTAGAACAATGGTTATACTCATTAGTTTAAAATACGTGCTGATTCAAAGGGTAGTGTATATTGAGTCTAGAACAATGGTTATACTCATTAGTTTAAAATACGTGCTGATTCAAAGGGTAGTGTATATTGAGTCTAGAACAATGGTTAAACTCATTAGTTTAAAATACGTGCTGATTCAAAGGGTAGTGTATATTGAGTCTAGAACAATGGTTATACTCATTAGTTTAAAATACGTGCTGATTCAAAGGGTAGTGTATATTGAGTCTGGAACAATGGTTACATTTTTGGGGATACCCACCTTACGAAATACTTATTATTTGAATGTGCCGTTATGACAGTAAATTAGCCACACATAATTCACCTACAAGGTCGCTATTTTTTTTGTTTATTGACTTTTTTTTTTATGGGGGGGGGGGGTCAGTCTAATGGCAGGATGGGACAAGTTTCCAAAACTTTTCTGACTATCAATATCAAGAGGGGTTGAGTCTTTGGATTTCCTTCAAAAACTTTTTTAAGGGGGAGAAAATTACCCCCCCCCCCCCCCCCCATGTAAGCACAGGTTAAATTTATCCTCTTCAAGGCCTTCATAACTCACCCATAAGGCACGCAGACCAGGGTTTTTTTTCCTAGCCATATTTTCCTCAAAACTTCTTTTGTAATTCATAATATCTTTCGAGAAACTGAAAGCAATTTTCTGGTGAAGAGAATGAAACTAGTCTAGTTTTTAAATGGGAGGTTTTGATAGTTGACCAATTTGTTTTATGTATGTAACATAATACGGAATTTTTTAAATTTCATTATTGCCCATAAAAAATCGCAAAAATATATTTGGTACCCTTGGAACGGAAAAATAAGCGCTCTCAATCATACGTATTTTCTTCTCTTTTCCTTTACGGGTTGACGGTAAAATAAAAAATATCGTTAGAGCCAGTGACCATAACAAATCCAAGATGTGCGCTAATAACGGACAAAATTCAAATACCCCCCCCCCCCCACCCAATAGCCGACAGTATGAGTACATAACATACAAGTTCAAGATTGGTTGTACTTCTAGGGGCTGTTTCTCAAAACAATTACGTCCGACGTAAGTCCAATGCAAGGCCTAACTGCCATTGCAACATATACCTTCAACCTTACGTTACGACCAGGCGCAAAGTTACGACGGTCGTAAGTGTGTTGAGAAACAGGCCTCTGGGTAAATAGGACATACAAGAAACTAATAGTTGACGGCTGCAAAGTTAAAAACTGTCCCGGCAACTTCATTTCACTTGAAGGCAGAGAAAATGGCGAAATGGAAAAGCCACTAAAAGGACATACTTCAATCTCTGCGGAGAAAATTGCGAAAGGGACAAACCACTAAAAGGACATAATTCAATCTCTGTGGAGAAAATTGCGAAACGGACAAACCACTAAAAGGACATAATTCAATCTCTGCGGAGAAAATTGCGAAAGGGACAAACCACTAAAAGGACATAATCCAATCTCTGTGGAGAAAATTGCGAAAGGGACTACTCACTAAAAGGACATAATTCAATCTCTGTGGAGAAAATTGCGAAACGGACAAACCACTAAAAGGACATAATTCAATCTCTGCGGAGAAAATTGCGAAAGGGACAAACCACTAAAAGGACATAATTCAATCTCTGTTGAGAAAATTGAGAAAAGGACTACTCACTAAAAGGACATAATTCAATCTCTGCGGAGAAAATTGCGAAAGGGACAAACCACTAAAAGGACATAATTCAATCTCTGTGGAGATAATTGCGAAACGGACAAACCACTAAAAGGACATAATTCAATCTCTGCGGAGAAAATTGCGAAAGGGACAAACCACTAAACGGACATAATTCAATCTCTGTGGAGACAATTGCGAAAAGGACAAACCACTAAAAGGACATAATTCAATCTCTGTGGAGAAAATTGCGAAACGGACAAACCACTAAACGGACATAATTCAATATCTGTGGAGAAAATTGCGAAAGGGACTACTCACTAAAAGGACATAATTCAATCTCTGCGGAGAAAATTGCGAAAGGGACAAACCACTAAAAGGACATAATTCAATCTCTGCGGAGAAAATTGCGAAAGGGATTACTCACTAAAAGGACTTCAATCTCTTATCTTCAATCTTTATTAGCTTCAGGGTCCCTGGCGGTAAAAAAAAACGTGAGATGTATTTTTATGGTTCCTTGCGAAGTAAACCGTATATAATGTGTTTCTAGAGATCATCCCTCCGTTAAATAGAGACATGTTCCGCGTAGGTTTGTTGTGATTCTCCGTTGACCTTTAGTAGAAAAATAAGAATGGATCAATCTCAGACGAAAGACTGTAAGTCGACATTCCGTACATTGACCATACATTCAAAGAGTTATTTAGGGAATTCCCTGTTGTTTTATTTTCTATCTGACAGTCAGTAAACAAGCAACCGAAAATGTAACACACGAGCACCCACAACAATGTTGTACTGCGCACCTAACTAAGACCCATTCTCAGTTAATAATCAATAAACAAAGCAAACAAAAGATTCACCAATTATTAAAACTCGCTATTCAGCGGGCAGTGGGAGCTATGAAAAATTACCAATGGCCATCTTGAAACCTCATCTATATAAAAACATCAGTCGAATTGCACACATGTTAACTTTGTTCGCGGCCTTTCCCATTGAAGCATTTTCCAATATGCCATTATTATTTAAATCGGATATCATGAGCGGTTCATTATAAAGTGTATTATCCTTGCGTAAACACTTTCTCCACAATATAGTTGAAGTGACATGAGCTGCCAAAATGTTGATATTTTTTACGTTAAAACAGAATGTTGAAATTATTGGCTATTTTTCCCAAGACGTATAATTCAGAAGCTTTTTAGTGCTTCTAGTCTCGAAAATGTACGATAAAGTATTGTTTTGAACTTACTTTGGCTTAGAATGAATGAATGGTCGTTCCGGTTATTTAAATTTTGTTTACTTTTCGAACGCGTTTTCGGTTCGTACAGGCCGCATACGGTATGGATTTTTCTCATCCCAACGCCAATCATTTATTTTTTCGATGGTCTTCAAAGGCTCTTACATTTCACGACGATCAGGAATTATGAAAAAAGTGTGAATTTTGGCAGCTCATGCCCCTTTTAAGTAATACTATATGTTACATAGTTCTGTAAGAAAGACAATATAATTATTTTAGAATTCGCATATATTCCAAATTTTGACTTTCATGTAAACTTCTTTAGTTACATCTGCGATTTGCGTAGAAAACGTTTTTATAAATTGTTTGTGTTAATTTCTTCGGTGAGAATTCAGTGAAAGATCCATTTAGATTGATTGATTGATTGATGTAATACGCCGCACTCAAGATTATTTCGCTAATATGGCGACGTTGCTAGGTATATTGGGGGTGGAAACGGGCGCTTTGCCTGGAGGAGACCCCCAACCTTCGGCGAGTACCTATAGCAACTCTCCCACATACGGCGATCGAGTGAACAATCAACTAGGAAATTGTTACATTTTTATTTGATTTAGTGAGATGGGAATACTTTTTTGTATAGTTGTTTTGTATAAGTTTCAAATATAGTTACGTAACTTTCTTTTTGAATCAGTGCCAAAAAATGTTCTCTCAAGTTTATAGTGCAGGCTGTTTCTTTGTCCTGGACTCTCCTGTAAAAGAAACGCTTATTTTGATTGGAGATTTAGACTCATGTGACCGAACACGTGATCCCGTTAATGATCCACCCACCAATGATTTGGCACTTTATGGTATTCCGTCTGGCCTGTCTTATCACTATAGCAGATCGAATGAAATCCTTGTTTACGAGCAAGATAATTGTTTCTTGGCGGAAAGTCTTTAATTTATGATTCTAGTGTATCATATATAGCCAGAACATTTGATTAAACACACTCAAGATGAATGGGAAAATACAAAAAGGATGATTGCAACTTTGAATATAGACCAGGCCATAGAGTTTTTCCACGAAAGAGTGGAATTAAAATGAAATAAATAGCATGAGCTGCCAAAATGATATATTATTTCGTATATTATCTGCTAATTTTCTCATGGTGCACAATTCAATAGCCTTTTTAGTGCTACTAATCTCGAGAATTTACCCTAAGTAGTGTTTTGAACTTTGGCTTAGAATGAATGAATGGTCGTCCCGGTTATTTAAATTTTGTTTACTTTTCGAACACGTTTTCAGTTGGTACAGGCCACGTACTGTATGGATTTTCCTCATTCTACCGCCAATCATTTAGTTTTTCGATGGCCTTCAAACCCTCTTACTGTCGTGACGATCAGAAATTATGAAAAACGTTTGAATTTTGGCAGCTCATGCCACTTTAATGGGAAGAAAACAGACTTTTCAAAACCGATACCGGCCTTACATAGATGCGGCGCGGGTTCGAATCCCACTCAGACCAAATATAACTGAATATACTGACATCTGTACGAGTCGTAAACACTTTGAGAAAGCATCATAAAAATGGGAAGTTTTGGGAAGGGCACTGAAGATATGCTTTTAAATGGCACCGTGGGTGTGAGGCAAATTAAAGATAAAAAATAAAATAAAATTCCGACATTCAACTGTCCTACACATATTGGGAAAGTGTACAGTTGGGAAGATCACTGGTAAACTTGTTTCCCCTGATATACCATTAAATGGTGAGTTTAAAACGATTGAATTCATTTGCAGCTGATATATATTTATGATCACTAAAACACACGGGCACAGGGAAAATCTTCTTGTCTAAAATAACCATGGAGACAAGTTTCTAATTGTGTTAAGTATAGGATAAACGCCGAGCAACTGTCGATTACTAAAAAATAATAATAATTAAACGTTAGTTTCATATGTTAGCTGCAAGCGATTATTTTTCAGTAACAGTTTGCAGACGGCTTATTGTTATTTAAACAAAGGAGGAAATTAAGACGGGGGACTGGTGCCGTGTTACACGAAGATCACTTCAAGTAAGCTCTGATATAGTATGACTTGAGCTGTAAATATTGGGAAATAATTTTCCAAAAATATTATTTTATTAGGTGTCCAAAAATATTGCCAGATTGTCAGTTCATTTATACTTGTAAAGTTTATCATGTGTGGGAAAAATAGAATATTTCTTCTGAATATTTTAGAGTGGGGATTCAATTTCTACCGCAACCTACTCTACTCATTTCGCTATGATTTCGTTTGAATGCTGTTACGGTACAACGAATTGTTTTTAACGAAGGAAAGCATTTAAGTGAGGTATTAATTTGACCAAAAAGTTAGATGCCCTTTCCCTGCATAAATCAGATTTTCTTCCGATAAAACAGTCTTTGTTCCGCTACACACCATATAAAACAAGTCTGCTTTGTTTTAAATTTGACTTAAATCTTCACGTGTAGTTATATTGGCTTCTCTTAACTGGGCGATTTGATAAAATGCGGTAATTTAAATATTTTTTTATTGTATTAAAAATATTTATTGTATTAAAATGCAAATGCGTCTCGAAATGCAAACAATCCGCATTTATTTACTCGTTTATTTAAAATTGTACATATCCAACAAACTGAATCTCTGTGGAGAAAATTGCGAAACGGACAAACCACTAAAAGGACATAATTCAATCTCTGTTGAGAAAATTGCGAAAGGGACAAACCACTAAACGGACATAATTCAATCTCTGCGGAGAAAATTGCGAAAGGGACAAACCATTAAAAGGACATAATTGAATCTCTGCGGAGAAAATTGCGACACGGACAAACCACTAAAAGGACATAATTCAATCTCTGCGGAGAAAATTGCGAAAGGGACAAACCACTAAACGGACATAATTCAATCTCTGCGGAGAAAATTGCGACACCGACAAACCACTAAACGGACATAATTAAATATCTGTGGAGAAAATTGATAAACGGACAAACCACTAAAAGGACATAATTCAATCTCTGAGGAGAAAATTGCGACACGGACAAACCACTAAAAGGACATAATTCAATCTCTGCGGAGAAAATTGCGAAAGGGACAAACCACTAAAAGAATATAAATCAATTTCAGTGGAGAAAATTGCGAAAGGGACAAGCCACTAAAAAGACATAATTCAATCTCTGCAGAGAAAATTGCGAAAGGGACAAGCCACTAAAAGGAACATAATTCAATCTCTGTTGAGAAAATTGCGAAAGGGACTACTCACTAAAAGGACATAATTCAATCTCTGCGGAGAAAATTGCGAAACGAACAAACCACTAAAAGGACATACTTCAATCTCTTTTTTTATTAGCTTCAGGGTCCCTGGCGGTAAAAAAACGTGAGATGTATTTTTAGGTTTCCTTGCAAAGTTAAACCGTATGTGTTTCTTGAGATCCTCCCTCCGTTAAATGTTCCGCGTAGGTTTGTTGTGATTCTCCGTTGACCTTTAGTAGAAAAATTAGAAGGGATCAATCTCTGACGAAAGACTGTAAGTTGACATTCCGTACATTGGTCATACATTCAAAGAGTTATTTAGGGAATTCCCTGTTGCTTTATTTTCTATCTGACAGTCAGTAAACAAGCAGCCGAAAATGTAACACACGAGCACCCACAACAATGTTGTACTGCGCACCTAACTAAGACCCATTCTCAGTTAATAATCAATAAACAAAGCAAACAAAAGATTCACCAATTATTAAAACTCGCTATTCAGCGGGCAGTGGGAGCTATGAAAAATTACCAATGGCCATCTTGAAACCTCATCTATATAAAAACATCAGTCGAATTGCACACATGTTAACTTTGTTCGCGGCCTTTCCCATGGAAGCGTTTTCCAATATCCCATTATTATTTTTAAGAAAATCGGATATCATGAGCGGTTCATTATAAAGTGTATTATCCTTGCGTAAACACTTTCTCCACAATATAGTTGAAGTGGCATGAGCTGCCAAAATGTTGATTTTTTTTTACGTTAAAACAGAATGTTGAAATAATTGGCTATTTATCCCAAGACGTATAATTCAGAAGCTTTTTAGTGCTTCTATTCTCGAAAATGTACGATAAAGTATTGTTTTGAACTAACTAAATGAATGAATGGTCGTTCCGGTTATTTACATTTTGTTTACTTTTCGAATGCGTTTTCGGTTCGTACAGGCCATATACGGTATGGATTTTCCTCATTCCAACGCCAATAATTTATTTTTACGATGGTCTTCAAAGGCTCTTACATTTCACGACGATCAGGAATTATGAAAAAAGTGTGAATTTTGGCAGCTCATGCCCCTTTTAAGTAATACTATATGTTACGTAGTTCTGTAAGAAAGACTTTTAATTATTTTAGAATTCGCATATATTCCAAATTTTGACTTTCATGTAAACTTCTTTAGTTACATCTGCGAATTGCGTAGAAAACGTTTTTATAAATTGTTTGTGGTAATTTCTTCGGTGAGAATTCAGTGAAAGATCCATTTAGATTGATTGATTAATTGATGTTATACGCCGCACTCAAGATTATTTTGCTAATATGGCGACGTTGCTAGGTTTATTGGGAGAGGAAACGGGCGCTTTGCCTGGAGGAGACCCCCAACCTTCGGCGAGTACCTATAGCAACTCTCCCACATACGGCGATCGAGTGAACAATCAACTAGGAAATTGTTAAATTTTTATTTGATTTAGTGAGATGGGAATACTTTTTTGTATAGTTGTTTTGTATAAGTTTCAAATATAGTTACGTAACTTTCTTTTTGAATCAGTGCCAAAAAATGTTCTCTCAAGTTTATAGTGCAGGCTGTTTCTTTGTCCTGGACTCTCCTGTAAAAGAAACGCTTATTTTGATTGGAGATTTAGACTCATGTGACCGAACACGTGATCCCGTTAACGATCCACCCACCAATGATTTGGCACTTTATGGTATTCCGTCTGGCCTGTCTTATCACTATAGCAGATCGAATGAAATCCTTGTTTACGAGCAAGATAATTGTTTCTTAGCGGAAAGTCTTTAATTTATGATTCTAGTGTATCATATATAGCCAGAACATTTGATTAAACACACTCAAGATGAATGGGAAAATACAAAAAGGATGATTGCAACTTTGAATATAGACGAGGCCATAGAGTTTTTCCACGAAAGAGTGGAATTAAAATGAAATAAATAGCATGAGCTGCCAAAATGATATATTATTTCGTATATTATCTGCTAATTTTCTCATGGTGCACAATTCAATGGCCTTTTTAGTGCTACTAATCTCGAGAATTTACCCTAAGTAGTGTTTTGAACTTTGGCTTAGAATGAATGAATGGTCGTCCCGGTTATTTAAATTTTGTTTACTTTTCGAACACGTTTTCAGTTGGTACAGGCCACGTACTGTATGGATCTTCCTCATTCTACCGCCAATCATTTAGTTTTTCGATGGCCTTCAAACCCTCTTACTGTCGTGACGATCAGAAATTATGAAAAACGTTTGAATTTTGGCAGCTCATGCCACTTTAATGGGAAGAAAACAGACTTTTCAAAACCGATACCGGCCTTGCATAGATGCGGCGCGGGTTCGAATCCCACTCAGACGAAATATAACTGAATATACTGACATCTGTACGAGTCGTAAACACTTTGAGAAAGCATCATAAAAATGGGAAGTTTTGGGAAGGGCACTGAAGATATGCTTTTAAATGGCACCGTGGGTATGAGGCAAATTAAAGATAAAAAATAAAATAAAATTCCGACATTTTACTGTCCTACACATATTGGGAAAGTGTACAGTTGGGAAGATCACTGGTAAACTTGTTTCCCCTGATAGACCATTAAATGGTGAGTTTAACACGATTGAATTCATTTGCAGCTGATATATATTTATGATCACTAAAACACACGGGCACAGGGAAAATCTTCTTGTCTAAAATAACCATGGAGACAAGTTTCTAATTGTGTTAAGTATAGGATAAACGCCGAGCAACTGTCGATTACTAAAAAATAATAATAATAATTTTTCAGTAATCGACAGTTGCGAGGAGTTTAACCGTCTTAAACGTTAGTTTCATATGTTAGCTACAAGCGATTATTTTTCAGTAACAGTTTGCAGACGGCTTATTGTTATTTAAACAAAGGAGGAAATTAAGACGGGGGACTGGTGCCGTGTTACACGAAGTTCACTTCAAGTAAGCTCTGATATAGTATGATTTGAGCTGTAAATATTGGGAAATAATTTTCCAAAAATATTATTTTATTAGGTGTCCAAAAATATTGCCAGATTGTCAGTTCATTTATACTTGTAAAGTTTATCATGTGTGTATGGAAGACGGATGAGGACACTCGCGCCGCGTTTTGGCGACCTGTAATAACGCGCGGCACGAGAAAACGCCAAAAACGGCGAATTCACTAGAGATATTGCCGTTTTGGCGTTTTCTCGCGCCGCGTTTTCTCGACCTATTAAAAAATAAGAACACGCTAAATTGAAATGTTTCGAGATTTTAAAAAATCTGCTCTTTTTGTTTTCTCGCATAACTTTTTTCATCCAGGGCGAGAAAACGCGGCGCGAGAAAACGCCAAAACGGCAATATCTCTAGAGAAATTGCCGTTTTGGCGATTTCTCGTTTTCTCGTGCCGCGCGTTTCTTAAGTCGCCAAAACGCGGAGCGAGAAAACGCCAAAACGGCAATATCTCTAGAGAATTCGCCGTTTTGGCGTTTTCTCGCGCCGCGTTTTCTCGCCCTGGATAAAAAAGTTATGCGCCAAAACGATCCGTTTTGGCGCATAACTTTTTCTCGTTTCCGCGTGTTCTGTTAGGTCGCCAAAACGCGGCGCGAGAAAACGCCAAAACGGTCGGAAGCTCGTACATTTATATCTTTCCAGCCGAACTACTGCGAAGGACAAAAGGTAGGCTATGTTATATTTAAAGCATCAATATTTTCGTGGATATTTTTTGACTTCCTGACATTGGAAGTAAAGAAAGTCTTTGAAGTTAAAGTATTGATTAATGTAGTAATGATTTAATTCATTTTATTAACAGCGTAATAGAGTTGTGCACCTTGCATGTGATCTTTTTTGTTGTTCGGTAAAAAAAATGTTAACCCGAGAATGTACGAGCTTCCGGCCGTTTTCTCGCGCCGCGTTTTGGCGACCTAACAGAACACGCGGAAACGAGAAAAAGTTATGCGCCAAAACGGTTCGTTTTGGCGCATAGCTTTTTTATCCAGGGCGAGAAAACGCGGCGCGAGAAAACGCCAAAACGGCGAATTCTCTAAAGATATTGCCGTTTTGGCGTTTTCTCGCTCCGTGTTTTGGCGACTTAAGAAACGCGCGGCACGAGAAAACGAGAAATCGCCAAGACGGCAATTTCTCTAGAGATATTGCCGTTTTGGCGTTTTCTCGCGCCGCGTTTTCTCGCCCTGGACAAAAAAGTTATGCGAGAAAACAAAAACAGCAGATTTTTAAAAATCTCGAAACATTTCAATTTAGCGTGTTATTATTTTTAAATAGGTCGAGAAAACGCTGAGCGAGAAAACGAGAAATCGCCAAAACGGCGAATTCTCTAGAGATATTGCCGTGTGTTATTACAGGTCGCCAAAACGCGGCGCGAGTGTCCTCATCCGTCTTCCATATGTGTGGGAAAAATAGAATATTTTTTCTGAATATTTTAGAGTGGGGATTCAATTTTACTGCAACCTACTCTACTCATTTCGCTATGATTCGTTTGAATGCTGTTACGGTACAACGAATTTTTTTTAACGAAGGAAAGCATTTAAGTGAGGTATTAATTTGACCAAAAAGTTAGATGCCCTTTCCCTGCATAAATCAGATTTTCTGCCGATAAAACAGTCTTTGTTCCGCTACATACCATATAAAACAAGTCTGCTTTGTTTTAAATTTGACTTAAATCTTCACGTCTAGTTATATTGGCTTCTCTTAACTGGGCGATTTGATAAAATACGGTAATTTAAATACTTTTTTATTGTATTAAAAATATTTATTGTATTAAAATGCAAATGCGTATCGAAATGCATACAATCCGCATTTATTTACTCGTTTATTTAAAATACTACATGTCCAACAAACTGAATCCTTAAAGCGTTCCATTAAGACAAACCGGCTGTGATCCCCTTTTATAAGGCAAACATCACTCTGTACTATGAAGCGGCTATTGTTCGTTTCCAATGCGCATGTGTGGTAAATCATTAACATTTGAAGTGCTGTGTAGCTTGTTACAGTCTGCAGACGATTCGTGAAAAATAATCGTCCGCTCGAACAATAGGTTGACGTCACCGTCATCGTTTAAGTATAAGATAAACGCCTCGCAACTGTCGATTACTAAAAAATAATCGGCGAGGCACGGAGCGCCGAGCCGATTATTTTTTAGTAATCGACAGTTGCGAGGAGTTTAACCGTCTTAAACGTTAGTTTCATATGTTAGCTGCAAGCGATTATTTTTCAGTAACAGTTTGCAGACGGCTTATTGTTATTTAACAAAGGAGGAAATTAAGACAGGGGACTGGTGCCGTGTTACACGAAGTTCACTTCAAGTAAGCTCTGATATAGTATGACTTGAGCTGTAAATATTGGGAAATAATTTTCCAAAAATATTATTTTATTAGGTGTCCAAAAATATTGCCAGATTGTCAGTTCATTTATACTTGTAAAGTTTATCATGTGTGGGAAAAATAGAATATTTTTTTCTGAATATTTTAGAGTGGGGATTGAATTTTACTGCAACCTACACTGCTCATTTCGCTATGATTTCGTTTGAATGCTGTTTTGGTACAACGAATTTTTTTTAACGAAGGAAAGCATTTAAGTGAGGTATTAATTTGACCAAAAAGTTAGATGCCCTTTCCCTGCATAAATCAGATTTTCTTCCGATAAAACTTTGTTCCGCTACACACCATATAAAACAAGTCTGCTTTGTTTTTAATTTAACTTAAAGCTTCACGTCTAGTGATATTGGCTTCTCTTAACTGAGCGATTTGATAAAATACGGTAATTTAAATATTTTTTTATTGTATTAAAAATATTTATTGTATTAAAAAAATTACAAATTGTGTCTCCAAATGCAAACAATCCGCATTTATTTACTCGTTTATTTAAAATCGTACATAATCCAACAAACAGAATCCTTAAAGCGCTCCATTAAGACAAACCGGCTGTGATCCCCTTTTATAAGGCAAACATCACTCTTAACTCTGAAGCAGCTATTGTTCGTTTCCAATGCCCATGTGTGGTAAATTATTAACATTTGAAGTGCTGTGATGTTTGTTACAGTCTGCAGACGATTCGTGAAAAATAATCGTCCACTCGAACAATAGGGTGACGTCACCGTCATCGTTTAAAAAGAGGTTTATCGTTTAGACCTTTACATCCCATAAATTGTTGTAACAAGCCAAACCTATGATATTTCATTAGGTTGACGACTGACAGGAGCTTAGCCTTAGTCAGTAGAATCTTCTGGAATCCTTTTGTAACACATTGACAATGGTTACGCATCTTAACTATAATGTACTTTTAGTTTCAGCCAGGCTAGAATTTCTAATAGAGGCTCCAGAGCGAGCCGTGGGACGCTTACAGCCTGGCCTATCATTTCGTCGTCTTCTGACTTTTATGTGTTTTTGTCCTGATCACATAGAAATAAACTGAAAAAGTCGGCTCATTACAGTTTTTCAGATAGATGAATATTAGTTACACCTTGACAACTCACTACGGTAGGGCTGACCACTGTCGGAACTCTGTTTACAAGGGAAAGAGAATTCAAGCTTTAGGCTAGTTTAGATGGAAAGAGTAGAGTTCATTTAGTCTAAAACAACTATCCAATGTATGTTTTATTCCCTTCTAAGCGAATAATTGATGGCGTTACAATAGAGAATAAGCTCCATAGGTCATTCACAAGGCCGCCGCCATTTATTCATTAGTTTTGTCAAATTATTGGTGAATAAAATTTAGGTGCGTTATAGAGTAGTCATGTGATGCAATTTACCCAATGACTTGGCTAAAAAATGACGTGCGGTTGCAAGAGTGACCTACATATTCCGAGGCAATCTTACCACTTCAAGTTTGTCGCCATGTTTTTTGGACCTAAATCTACCGCATAATATGCCCCCCCCCCCCCCCGGCGCCCAAAAAACTTACCCAGATAGGCTATTTTTAGAAACTATTTGCTTGACGCCTAGCAGAAACCGACTATCACGATTTCAAACAGTTTGCCTTTTCGCAAATGTGTTTTTTTACGTGAAATAAACAAATAGGGAAATTTCAAAACAAACTTACACTGTGGAATACGCAGGGATATTAATCTAAAGTGGCCTGAGGTGCCAAATATGCCTACAAAGTACAAGCAAAATCTCGTTGAATAAACGTACATACGGTACAGTCAGAATCAGTTCGCATCATATTATTTTATTTTTACTATGTTTAACAATAGGCCTACCAAATACAACTTACGTCTTCCAACTAAAAGCTTTGCACATGAGTCATGTATTAATCTAGCAGATTTTGGTCGCCCATGCCTCTTAAAACACCCTAGGAAATTCAGAATTCAAATAGAAACAGAATTTGATTAATTTCAATAAGTATGACTAAATAAATGACTTTTTACGTTACAACTACAGTGAGGAAAACATTTCGAGAGTAGGACTACCATTAATTTGATTTACTTATAAGTTATATTATAAAGCTATGCTTAGAATAGAAGGCTTTTATTTTTTAATGTATTTTATTACTAAAAATTAGTAGGTTATAGATTTCAAGATGGTGGCCCATAAAACTTTTTCTTTGAACTTTGAGTAAACATACTTTTCATAAAGTCAAGTCAAACACAATCAATTTCTGTTTGAACAGGTAATATACACTGTATGGATTTTCCTTTCAATCATTTAGTTTTTAAATAAACTCCCCAGTCTCTTATTGTCATAACAATCAGAATTAACAAAAGGGGTGCATGACAATTTAAAATAAATGAAATCAATAAAAATTAGAAAAAAAAAAAAAAAGATAGTCGAAACAAAATAAACAAATAAAACAAAACTATCAGTAGAAGGTAATTTGATACTTTGAAAACAGAGGCATGAGGAAGCATTTCGGTGGTCACTGTAGAACAGTTTCGCCGGTCACTTTAGGGCAGTTTCGACGGTCACTTTCGGACAGTTTCGGCCGTCACTTTAGGACAGTATGGATAGGGTTTTAAAAATAACAATCTGTATAAATCTACAGATAAGAAATTATATATCTGTTGAGAAGTGTAGAAACGGTCAAAGGGAGATAATCCGGGGCTAGAATACTTTGAGGTATTGGAAGAGTTACCTCCCTTGGGTACTGAATAACGCGGCGATTCGTCTTTAAACGGGGATTCCCCACGTAAAACCCAAGCAGGTCTTATTGCACCACCGCTATGAAATGGGGGTTTCCCATGACGTCAGGAGAACAGTTTAATTGTGAGGGTTGATAGTGTTTCTATTATTAAATCTATAAACGTATACTCTACATGAGTCAATAGAGAGAATGTGTAAAGCCCCGTTCAGGTCGAGTTAAGATCGGATCCGATCGTCCTAAGCTCCAGTCTGTAGTGAATCTGCGATCAATCAGTCGGAGAACTTTTTTCGACATGAGCGGCCTTAGGGCTCTTCAGATCGGTCTCAGACTGACCAGTCTTACGATCGTAAGGATAGAAACATGTTCTATTTTCTCCCGACCAATCTTAAGGTCACAGCCAATCAGCGACCTATACTTCATCACGTGATCATTTTTTTCTCGGCGTTTTGAAGATGTTGTATATTTACGTCATTCCTAGTGGCGTGCCAGTCTGTAGAATATAGTGACGAAATTGCCTTCCGATCAACTGATCGCGTTGACCTGAGCGGGCTTCAAGACTGATCAGTCGGTAATCGTTTGGCTGAACGATAAACCAGTCTCAGTCGACATGAACGCTCTTAAGATTCAATCGCAGACAATCAGATCGGATCTTAACTCGACCTGAACGGGGCTTAAAGCTATAATCTATTAAGCATCTGTTAGCGACCAACTAGTAACACTAGATAAATACAAAGAATGATATTACAGTAAATGTAACCAGCATGTTTATCGTTCTAATAGGTGATTTGCAAATTACTTTCAACTGACGTAATTTAGCAACGTCACAATTACTGCCCCAAGTAGAAGACCGGACAAAGGATCCGTCTGTTTTTAACTTTAAATTTTCGGTATTTTACAACAAATATAAGAATTGGAAACCTATACTCGCACAGTTAATATCCAAACGAATCTAGATATGTGAAAAAATCGTGGATAAAAAGGGATTTTGACCGAATATGGCAAAAGTCAAGATGACTACTGGGCTTGTCCGGTGTAAGATTGATGCAGCAACGTCATTTCATTGTTGCGCGCAAAACTGGCAAATGGTCTATTGCCTGGCACCCCGACAATTCTGAGAGGGTGATTACAGTTATTACAGCCGGCATAATGGTTTACAATGTAGAAAATTAAGCATCGCGATTAAGCTTTATATACTATTAACAAAGAACAGACTTTTAGAAATGCTCTCACTAACCAATAGGGAAAATTGTGTAGGTAAAATTTACATGAGCCAAACAGAATAACATATAGAAACATAGTCACACAGGGGAATAATTATTCCAGATTTAGAAAGTAAGGAAATGAAACATCTGAGATGACAACTGTCAGTGTCCATTCTCTGCTCGGATAGAAAATGGCCTGTGAAATGTTCGTGTAACCTTACTAAAACTAACAGACGTACATAATAAATGTCATAACCCGGTAACTACCCTGCAGTCTAGCGACCGTAACTGATTATGTGTATAAATTTTGGTATTTGATACTATACCACTAACAGACGCCCAGCGGGCGTTAAGCGGCCGTCGGGCGTAAAGCGGCCGTACCCGGGCGTTCAATCAAGACGAAAGACAGTATGTAAATGACCAAAGACATGACTAACTCGACATACTATTTCAACATCTATATTGAGTAAGGATATGTAAAGTAAAAACTGTATTAACAAATTGAAAAAATATATATATAAATTGTATGTTAAGGTTAGATTTAGTCACTGTCCTCATTTTCTTGAGTATCAGAATATGTGGTTGGTAAAAGATCGTTAAATAAGGGTTTCCTCATTTTTATAGCATTATACAGGGCCTCTCTCGGTGATAAGTCAAAATTGTCTTGAAGTGAATGTATCGTGGCCATAATTTTTGTATGGATTGGATCTTTTTTCATAGACTCTAAAAGCAAACTTTCTTCGTTGTATAAAGACATCAGAGTATTTCTTATTTTTGGCCTCAAAGTTTCGTAGCCACCATTTTCTTCGTCGATAGAGTCAGTTGTTTCAGGGATGTGCTGTTCGATCGCCTGTTTACAAGATTATCCCACATCGTTGAGGATGCCTTTCTGTTTTCCTGCGACTCTTCCTCAGCCGAGGAAAAGCTTTCACTTTTCTGTGATTCTTCCTCCGCCGACGACAGAGTGTTTTCATCTAGGGTCTCTTGACTTGCACAACTATCCGCAGAATCATTGTTTTCTGACTGATTTTCGCTACATTGTCGTTCCCATATTCTGAGGAAGTGTTTTGATCTTCATTGTGACTTTGATCACTCTGGTCATAATAATTTCGACAACAGTTAAAATATTTTGACTCGAGTCAAAATAGTTTTGGCTCGAGTTGAAATATTGAAACTCTAGTCAAAATAATTTGGACCCTGGTCGAAAATAATTTCAACTCCGGGTGAAATTATTCTAACCACGTTTAATATATTTTGACTTTAGTTGAAATATCATAACTCGAGTAAAAATATCTTAATCGTGGTCAAAATATTTTGATTCGGGTTATAGTATTTCAACTCAAGTCAAAATTATTCTGACTCATTCATAATATATTAACCGTGGTAAAAATAAATTTAAAGTTGAAATTATCAAAACTATTTTCAAAATATTTTAACGAAACCATGGTTAAACTTGAGTTGAAATTATTTTGACTAAGCCAAATCACAAGAACATACATATAAATTCTTTGCAATTTCAAATCAAGTCAAAATATCTTAACCGTAGTCAAAATTATTATGACCAGAGTTAAAATAAATCAACTCGAGTTAAAACTATTTTGACTCCAGTCAAAATATTTTCAACAATGGTCGAAATTTTAAAACAAAATATGAAATTAAAAAAGCAATATACAAAATTAGAAAACTAAATCAAAACACTTATCAGCCACCGTATTATAGGCCTCAAATGAGTTCATCTTTTTTAATTTATTTGTTTACTTTTAGAATCCTATTTCGGTTTACACAAGCCACAAACTATGTGACCTTTATTCCAACATCAATCAATCATTTTGTGATGAACTTTGAACCCGTCCACTCAAACTGGCCTCACTCAGCTGATTTTTTTCACCTCAATGTAAATCAATTCATTTATCAATGTAGTTTTAACCTTATAATGCCTCTTTTTCCATTCTAATTTGTTTTGTTTTAAATTTAGCTATAAGTTCTTTCAGACTTTTAGTGAAAATGGAAAACCAACATTTAAAGAATAAACATCTTTGGCAAAGATGAGTCCTCGTAAACTAAGTTTACTCCTGGCCCTGGATAAAAAAGAAGACTGAATTAAACATTCTTTGCAAATGTGCTATTCGGCTGTCAAGTGGAAATGATATAAAGAGGGCAGTATTCTGAGATTAATTAAACATGTAACAGTTCAGAAGTTATCCTGTTCACAAGAAAGCGAGACAGCTTTTGAACTTGTCTGACAATTGAACTTGTTCGAGGTCTCTAGTATATAACTATAGACAAAAATGAAAGGGCCCAGCATAAGGGTCACAAGAAAACGAGACGGGTGGACATACAGAGGCCATTTCTAAAAAAATATATATATTTCTCCATGGATTTCTGAACAGACCTTGCCTACAAGTAAAACTTTAAGAACAGTTAACTGTAAAAAAAGAACATATACTAGTGGTTCATTTCAATCATTTTCCTTCATTTCATAGAGTAGTACAAAGCTTAATGCAAATTTCAGCATCTGTTTTGCATAATTAAATTGAACATTGGTTGGATTCTCCCATTATCAGCTGAAATTGATTTGACGGAAATCAGAAGAAACAAACAGAACCAAGATTTGCTTTAATCCTCATTACGTCTAAAAAAATTGTCGATTAATTTATGTAGTTTGTATTTGTCATAAAAAAACTCAAACATTACTCATTAGTTCTATGGTATTTGTTTAGTAAATCATAAATCTAACTGTGCAGATATAAATTTTAACTCAGTTGTAACTTGATTTGACAATGACACAGTGAAACTGAAAGTGAAACTACCTCTGAATGAAATGCCTCTTACATTTGGGTGTTTTAAGTTGCGTATTCAATGGGCTTGCAACTTTTATAATGAAATTTATGTCATATAAGTCTACAGACTTTGGGCGCTGGGGGGATGCCTAATTTTGCAAATCTACCATCATATTAGAGAGCGGTAAAAATACGTTTATTGAAATAATAATAGCTACTGTAACATCACGTCATCTTAAAACGGAAATATGACTACACAGATAAGCCACTGATAGGACATACTTCTGTCTGTTTTTATTAGCTCGATGGTCACTGGCGGTCATTAACGTGATAAGTTTTAAGTACTTTGATGGTTGTTATCGCCTTTAATCTCAATAGATTTCCCATCCTTTAACCCGAAATCGTCTCTCAGACAGTAAACAATGTGTTACAGAATTCGCACTAATTGCTCGTTAATTGTACATTTTTCGCTGAAAATCGACCTACAACCTTTAATCCAAAGTCAACCCAATCGTATTTATCTATTTAGCAGAAGTTTTAGCGAAAATGTAAAGAATTCTAAACAAACACTTCCTATTAACAACAGACGGGAAACCCCCAAAAGGATGTACCGATTACCGACTCCCACACTCACAGCAATTATAGGACTACGTGTTCTATGGTATTACATCATTTTCTAAAGTAGAGTATTAATCATCGATAAAGACATGTGAAATGCCGTTTTAATCTTTTTGTTTCTATGTGAATGTGAATGAATTACATAAGGAGAAGAATTATAACGTCCCTCAGATTATTTATCGCATTTTCAAGGTTTCCTAAGTGAGAACTTAGGCAGGAGGGGGGGGGGGAGCTTTGTCGTCAGTTACACAAGCTAGATTTACCAGGAATTTTTGCGACTTTTAAGAAAAAAAATATTTGCGAATAATCCAAGTATATAAATACACGTGCAGGAGAAGTTAACGTCAGAGAGAGTAGTAGTGGACTGCGAGCATGGGAGACAAGCTTGTTGTTCTGCTCGTCTTCCTCGTGGTCTGTTGGTTATCCCCTGTCAACTGTCATAATGTGAAGCGGTCCTCACGTCGTACTCTAGCTCTGATCGATACGCTTCAAAGAAGACAAGTAAATTTTGCCCACCAAGCGGGATGCCTGATGCCCCGAGATGACCGCAGCAGATCGGACCTGCCAGGTAAGACAATTTTTCCCCCTTTCGTTTATATACCTGGTTGACGTAAAAATGTTTTTTTAATATGGCTGCTATATTCAGTGGGTTCATTCAGAGTGAAATTTTACTAAACGACCATGCATAAACATATAACTATGGCATGAATAAACGTTTTTTTTAATCCACCCAGCGATCGGTCGGTCCTTTCACATTCCGACCTTAAACCTCGATCCGACTGGGCTCTTGGTCGGTCGACTGCAGTAGGATGACTGAGGGGTTCTAACAAAGGCCGACGATGGCCCCTGGTTGAAAATTCAATCCCTTTATCAGAGCTGGGGGTATAAATATTTTCTGATCGGACACAGACTTGTGCCCGTGTGTTTTATCATAAATATAGATATTCTATAAACCAACATAATCTTAGTTAGTCAGAACATCTTGCCTAAAGTAAACTAATGTGATATCAAAACATATGTCGTTATAAAACCTGCTGATAAATGCTCGACAATAGTTATTACATGTATGTCTAGACAGGATTATGATTGAGGAGGTAGAACGGCAGGTAAACAACCCTTTATTACCAAAAACTTGATAAGGAAATTAGGGCTGAAAATGTTGGAAATTGCAATAGAATTCTTCGTTCCCTTGAAGAAAAGGGCTATATTAATGAAACGCAGTATTGCTCTTTGGAATCTGACCTTAATTCTAAAAACAGGGTAATCTATATTTCGAAAATACACAAACCCAATGAAAAAATGACCCAAGCCTTCAATGTCCCCAGGGCGTCCATTTTGGTAGTGAACGTTAAAGTGGCATGAGCTGCCAAAAGGTGGATATTTTGACCTTAAAACAGAACGTTGAAATTATTGGCTATTTTTCTCAAGACGTATAATTCAGAAGCTTTTTAGTGCTTCTAGTCTCGAAAATGTACGATAAAGTATTGTTTTGGACTAACTTTGGCGTAGAATGAATGAATGGTCGTCCCGGTTATTTAATTACTGTATGGATTTTCCTCATTCCAACGCCAATCATTTTGGTTTTAGATGACCTTTAAAGCCTCTTACAATCGTGACGATCAGAAATTATGAAAAAAGTGTGAATTTTGACAGCTCATGCCACTTTAAACTATATCACAGCTAATTGATTACTATCTAAGACCTATAGCAAATCAGCGTGTTAGCTTTACCAAAAATGCTGATGATTTGTTGCCAAATAATCTTTTCCAGAAAATTCTACTGACTACGGCCAAACTCATGCCTGTCGTCAACCTAATCAAATATCATGGGTTGTGGTTTATTATAACAACTTATGATGGGGTATAAACCTCTAAATGATATGCCCCTTTTTACCACAATAAGAAACTTGTCCCCGTGGTTATTTTAGACAAGAAGATTTTCCCTGTGCCCGTGTGTTTTAGTGTTCAAAAATATATATTAGCAGAATGATTGGGAGAAATTTGCATAATCCAGAACAATATGGCTACCATATTATGTAGCATGTCATAAATAGTTTTCAACACACTGAAAACCCTTGCCCCGTATTTCTCAGATTATTCTTTTAGAAAGGCTTACCAACTAGTTTCTTTTGCGGATATACTTGGTTAAATCACTTATATATGCTTAAAGTGGCATGAGCTGTCAAAATGTTGATATTTTGCCGTTTAGACAGAATCTTGAAATTATCGGCTATTTTTCTCAAGACTTATAATTCAGAAGCTTTTTAGTGCTTCTAATCTCGAAAATGTACGATAAAGTATTCTTTTGAACTAACGTTGACTTAGAATGAATGAATGGTCGTCCCGGTTATTTAAATTTGGTTTACTTTTCGAACAATATTCAGGTTTGTATAGGCCACATACTGTATGGATTTTCCTCATTCCAACGCCAATCAACGCCTCTTATTGTCGTGACGATCAGAAATTATGAAAAAAGTATGAATTTTGCCAGCTCATGCCACTTTAAGCATGCATATTCTCGTTTTATTACAAAACGGCTACCTAAAAGTGAACTTTATAATGTAAAACATAAACACCAAAATCAGGACGAAATCGTTGAAATTTGGCCCAATGAAAAATATCTTACTTTTATCGAAGAAATTACAGAAATAGCTTAAACTTTTGTACATTTTAGAGGCGAGTGTTGTTTTTTTTACACTGTTCTGTATCACGCGACTCTGCGCCATGAAAATAAAATGTATAATATTATTATTAATCCCAACCGTTCACAAGTATTCTAGGTTACAATTAGCACTGCAAACTCAAGTTGTGAAAAACTAAAACCCATGATATTTCATTAGGTTGACCACAGACAAGAGTAGAATTTCTGGAACATTTTGTAATATATTGAAGATGCCAAGGCATCTATACTAAGAATATCGGTAAACTGAGATTTAACTCAATAGGATCATGGGAAAAGAGTGAAAATTTTTGGTTCTTCCAGAAATGCCTAGACAGACAAGGGAGTTAAGCCCTGGCTAATAGATCTTAAAAACACTTGTTCTTTGTACATATAGTCGTCCTACGTCTGTGTTTCATAATGCTTGCAATTCTAGGTTACCGGGTGTTCCGGGTGCTCATAAAGAACTGATACGACGCCTGCATATTTTACACATCCCAGCAATACACATAGGCCTATATACACTTTCTCAACTTTGCCCTAGGAAATCCCACTTCGGTTTTGCATCCTCGATGTGACCGAATTTTGATAGTTAGATCTAATTTCAGGGGAATCAATGTTTCCGGACAGTGCCACCATTGGGAGCTCATGCCACTTTAAATTTTGAGATTTAACCATATTTACTGAGTTCTCATTTTTCTTGAATTTCTATGCAAATGTTCAGCACAAGTTTTTCTCCTGCCAGACGGTCTTGATATTCCTCATGTATGCCCATGTGACTGTCAATAGTATGAGGTTATTATATGACTTCGCATCCAATATGGATATTTATGGTACGAGTCGCCTTTGGGTTGAAAGTCGATATTGGACGAGACGCCGAAGGCTAATGTTGAAGAGTCCATTCTACAATACATGATCTTCAATTATGTTACGGTGTCATTTTGACTTCGAATTTCTCCATCTATTTGGGAATATTGGTGATTTCCTTAAGAAATATGTGGCTCCTTAAAGTGGCATGAGCTGCCAAAATGTTGATGTTTTTACGTTAAAACAGCATGTTGAAATTATTGGCTATTTTTCTCAAGACGTATGATTCAGAAGCTTTTTAGTGCTTCTAGTCTCGAAAATGTACGATAAAGTATTGTTTTGAAGTAACTTTGGCGTAGAATGAATGAATGGTCGTCCCGGTTATTTAAATTTTGTTTACATTTCGAACACGTTTTCGGTTCGTACAGGCCACATACTGTATGGATTTTCCTCATTCCAACGCCAATCATTTAGTTTTTTCATGGCCTTCAAAGCCTCTTACAAGGTAATTTTCGTTGAATTAAAATAAGCTAATTGTTTGTTTCGTTGTTTTTGTCCAAAGATACAAAATAAGAGCTGATACCAATCTTAAAGATAGTTTTATAAGCAGCAAAATTCCCACAGATGTACTCATACATCCCGGTTAATTGCATTTTCTCCGTTATTAGCACAAGTCTTTGGTTCGTAGAGAGTACTGAATTTACCAATAGTTTTTATTAAAACGTCAACCTTAGTTTAGCAAGGTATTTCAAACGCTGAACTTCTCTTGACAATCAGGAATTTAGAAAGAAAAAGTTTGGGACCTCATGCCACTATTATGTTGACGAAAATTGAGAAAGAATCAGAAGATGTTAAACAATATGGCGGACTTCTTGTTGCGAACCAGTCAGTCGGAACTCCCTTCGGCTATCTTCGCTCGCTACCGGTCGGCTTTGACACGCCTCGGACAGTCTGCGCTTTTTATACGGCAAATCACCGTATTTTTGGGCTGAATAAAAATGGCGTCGAAAGTAAATATCAAAATGTTTTACTACCGACGAAAACAGAAAATAAAAATAATTATAAATTTATTAGATGCTAATATCATTTAGAAAGATATTTGTAAATATTATATTTAGCCCGGTAAACCACATGTTGTAGACAGACGCAGTTTCGGTACATATCAGGAATCTTCAAATACTTCAATTATAATTTATATAACTGATCGAGGCTGAAGTTAACAAAGCGAATGTTCCAGTCCCTTACACTGTCACGGGGGCACTTTTGTGGGGCCCTCAAGGGGATTTGGGATTTGTACGCTTCACGGCTACCTATTTGGTCGCCATATTCAAAATGACCTGCAGTCTATCAGAGGGTATTTCACGCACGTAAATCCCCGAAGTTTCAGAGTGGCGAACCAGTCTGATAACTTCGGGGATTTACGTGCGTGAAATTCCAAAGCCGACCGGTAGCGAGCGAAGATAGCCGAAGGGAGTTCCGACTGCTGATTACGTAAGAGTCAGTTAGAGAAGATAACATAGAAACAAGTGACTCCGCAAAATGGCCCATATATATAACTCATGTTTTACTTCTGTGTACAATAGCGACAATGTCACTGAGAATTCAGTTACCAATATTTATATTAGGACCAAAGAGAGTAGATTGACAAGAGTGGTCACTTCGTCCGCGCCATGTTGAATTTGAACTGACACGATTCGATTATTAGAAACCTCCTTTCTGTAGGGGGCGAATGCAGTCGAATCGTGTACAGTCGGAACACCCATCCGCTAGGGGACCAGAAGAACATGCCGGGAATGCTGATTGGACGATGTGACCACTCTTGTCAATCTTTGGTCACAGTCGCCTTCTCATAAGCCTCAGTAGACGTCGCGATTGTTCCATAGACAATTGATGACGGTCCCCATGCTAGAATGCTTCCAAATTCATCCAAATTTTGTGGAAACGGTTCCCAACATTGAATCCTGCGAACCAAAATGTCTTCTAGGGGCTTCAGATCATTTGACTGATGGGTAATAAGCATGAGCTGCCAAAATGTTGATATTTTGACGTAAAAACAGAATGTTTAAATTATGGGCTATTTTGCTCTAGACGTATAATTCAGAAGCTTTTAAGTGCTTTAGTCTTGAGAATGTACGATAAAGTATTGTTTTGAACTAACTTTGGCTTAGAATGAATGAATGATCGTCCCGGCTATTTAAATTTTGTTTACTTTTCGAACAATATTCCGGTTCGAATAGGCCACACAATGTATTGATTTTCCTCATTCCAACGCTAATCATATCGTTTTTCAATGGCCTTCAAAGCCTCTTACTGTCGTGACGATTAGAAATTACGAAAAAAGTGTGAATTTTGGCAGAATTTTGGATCGATATTGCATCATCTCCTAGTAATGGCGGCATTCGATGCATATCAAATACCACGTGACCTCCATTCCACGCATATAGTTCATCGGTTACGACACCCAGCTTCCAATCATATGAGAAACCTCCCCATACCACAACAGATCTACCACCACCATATGGTTCAGTTGACATAATGTCTCTTGTTGCAAAGGTTTTGTTTTGTTTACATCCATTCCAACAGGTCCAAAAGAACCCATAAATAATAAATGTTACAAATATAAATATAACAGTAGCTCTTTCACTTCCAGAAAATACTGAAACCCGCCTACTGTTTTTTATGTAAAAAGTATTCTGGATTTTCGCGGCAAGTGTGCCTTTGGAAATCATGTTATCGTCGGCAAACAAAGTAAAGTCAAGTTTTATTACCGTAAGCTACAGCTTATTAACATTTAATATGAATACAAAACAATAATTCTTAGGCGGAGAGGGTAATTCTACTTCTGAACTGAATGGCTTTACATAAATAAATTCCTAAATGTAACAATTCTTTTAGGTTTTTGGTAGATAACAGTTGAAGCAGCTTAAAAACACTGGGTCGAGTGAAATAGTATCGTTTTATTTATCTCGTCCTAAGCGATCTATAGACCCATATGGGATGGTTGCCAGCTACCAGCGGAAGGTCGTGGGTTTCCTCCGGGCACAGAGCCCGGTTTCCTCCCACAATAAAACTGGCAACGCCGCCATATAAGTGAAATAATCTTGAGCGCGGCGTAAAACACCTAACAATCAATCAACCAATCAATCAATCTAAGCGATCTATACAGTGGACATATCAAAATGAATTGGAACTCATCTTCAATAGAATTTAACTGGCAACCAGAACATAACCTATTTCGCCTACTGATATTTTTGTATTTTCCTTCTTGAATAGCTAGGCTATGTGCGGAGATACGAAATGAGGTGATGTATCTTTGATATTAAACAAGAATCGGTTTACACAGATAGAATTGTAATGTAAGGCTGTCAATCAAATGACGATATAGAAAACATTTGGACATGCCAAGTTATTGCCAACCATCTTATTGTGTGCGTCTTGGATAAAATTGTCGACTAAAACTTGTCTGTATCTCTTAATGAAAAAGGATAAATTTGGGACATTTTGATTGTACCAGTACTCATTTAAACCAGTAGATAACAATTCATGTTTGATACCAGTTAGCCTTACTTGGTGTATTTAAGTATGTGTTGTACATATCTTTATATATATGTTGTAAGACACAATTGCCAGTATTTAATAGTTTCACCCAATATTTCATCATTCTACATTTCCTTGTTATTAGCAATGGGTGGCGACCTAACTCAAAGTACACCATAATGTTGGCAGTATTTCTGTTAACTCCTAAAACCCATTTGAGAAACATAAGATGAACAAGTTCAATATCTTTTGCTGAATGATAACCCCAAATTTCACAGCCATAATATAAAATAGATCCTATATAGGTGTCAAAAAGCTTGACTTTTGTTTTGCAATTGAATTCATACTGTGATAGATTGTGTCTAAGGCCAAACACAGCGCGTTTACCTTGTGAGGCCAACTGTTTCTGGCATCTACTGAATTTTCTATTATACATAAAACATAAACCTAAGTACACAAAATCATACGTTCCAACCCAGAAATTGTGGGAATTAAACCTCCTGGATGTAAACACCCTGTCAAACTCTCCGCATATGCAGACGACATTACCTGCACCTCAACATCAAGGCTTTCCGTCTCAATCTTGCGAGCTCTTTGGGACTGGTTCTGGTTCAAATTAACTTGATCAAAACGTATGGTTTGTGGCTTGGCCGATGGGCCAGCTCTGAAGAGCCCTTTCTATATAATATATCCATGTCTAATTCTATTGTGAAAATCCTTGGTTTTTGCTTGGGCCAATTATCCCAACATGACCTTGCCACTGTTAATTGGCGACCATTGTCTGATAAACTTGTCAATCTTTTTAATATGTGGAAGTACCGCCATCTTTCGTTCAGGGGCAAATCCGTCCTCATTAATGTACTAGCTCTATCCAAATTATGGCACGTGGGATCTGTTTTACCTTTACCCAATAATTTCTTAAAAATTATAAATCATTCCGTTTTTACCTTTTTCTGGGGCAGAACTCATGAATATCTAAAGCGTGAAGTTTTATATAATGATATAAGTAGTGGGGGATTCAAACTTTTCCACATCCCAAGTAAATTACAAGCTTACTACTTAATGCACATTAAAGTGGCATGAGCTGCCAAAATGTTGATATTTTGACGTTGAAACAGAATGTTAAAATTATTGGCTATTTTTCTCAAGACGTATAATTCAGAAGCTTTTTAGTGCTTCAAGTCTCGAGAATGCACGATAAAGTATTATTTTGAACTAACTTTGGCTTAGAATGAATGAATGGTCATCCCGGTTATTCAAATTTTGTTTACTTTTCAAACACTATTCCGGTTCTTATTGGCCACATACTACATGGATTTTCCTCATTCCAACGACAATCATTTAGTTTTTCGATGGCATCCAAAGCCTCTTACTGTTATGACGATCAGCAATTATGAAAACGTGTGAATTTTGGCAGCTCATGCCACTTTAAACGTTTAGTTCTTTAGTATAATTCTGACCAATGTCCCGCCTGGTGTTACTTTGCTGTCTATTGGATAGGTTTAAGCCTGCGTTCGCTTTGTGCATCTTTTGCTTCGAACTCAATCCCCCATTCGGCTGTAATCTCTCCTTCTTATAAGCTTGTATTAAGTACATATCGTCATTTTATAGTTTTAGCCCCTTCTTTTAATATTTGTCAAATTACGAATAAGAAAGCTTACCGTATTTTGCTAAAATTTGTTACTGTCCCATCTCGCGTTATAAAACTGTACCCCCATGTTAGCGTTGCACAGTGTTTTAGTGCAATTTCGTCTAATATTTTGGAGAACAATGTCAAAGACTTTCTTTTCAAATAGGTTAACCATATTTTATATACCGGGGAAGTTTTGCACAAGATGCGTTGCTTGTCTGTTAATTTTTATTGTTTATTTTATAAAGCTCATTGGGAAACGATTGAACATTTGTTTTTTAATTGTAATTTTATACGACCTCTCTGGGATTTCTTGGCAAGGTTCATTGAGAAATACACTTTACTTTCGTTCGATTTCACACCTTATAATGTGGTGTATTCTGTATTTAACAATTGTAATAATAAGTTCTACAATGATTTTGTACTTTTTCTCATTTCCCAGCTTAAGTGGGTGATTTGGCTATGTAGAAATAATCTAAAGTACCGTAAAAAAGACGTTTCATGTTATAAAATAATTTCCTTATTTAAGTCATCAATCCGCTGTAGAATACGGGCAGATTTTCATCGCTTCCATTCTACTACCTTTGCAGATATGTGGTCTTGCGACCGCAGGTTTTGCACAATACATAATGACAGTGTTTACTTTTATTTTTAATGATTTCCCCTCTGACAAGTCATTGAAATATTGAGTGTACATACATTGTAAATTAGATTAATCAGTTATAATTTAAGTTGACCTTAGCGTGTTGATCCAATTGGGGTTGATATGTGAAAGTCTATTTTTCAGATCGTTCATAAAAAAGGTCATGTATACTTTCTTATTTATTTACATATTTACTTCTTATTTTGTTACAATGCTTGAAAAAAAAATATTTACAATCTTTCAAAAAAAAAAGAAATCATCAACCACATCTACTATCAAAAATGATACATCTGGACATTGCCATCCAGGGCGGAAAACAACCACATTAGTCTTAGAGACATTAATTGACAACTCCCACTTTTGACAGTATTCGTGTAAACAGTTTAACATAAGTTGGATAAACATTTAGAAGAATATTTAGAGTATCTGAGAGCTGCAGGCACATCATAAATAAAAAATAATAAACATTACAGTACATAGAATGGATCCGTGTGTGTGTGTTGGGGGGGGGGGGGGGGGGGGGGGGCTCCCGAAAGGTCCCTGGTCCATTCTAAGTAATTATCCCCACCTCACACTGAATACTTCCTGTTGATTGGTTAAAACCAGTCACGTAGAGACCCTGTATATTCCATATTACGTCGCCGTGCTGATCCATACAGGGCGACTGCCATATATGGCTCGTAACCTCGTGTCTAGACACTTGTCTGTCTAAAATAGCTTTCGGAGTTCATTCTCTTACGACCAGTCCCGATAGCTCAGTCTGTAAAGCCACCGCTGCAGGTCTTGGAGTTCCGGGTTCAAGCCTGGGTCGAGTCAGACCAAAGATATATTAACAGTCTTGTTTAAGTGGCATTTAGCAGTTAAACATAATAATGAAGGAAAGAAAACTCTTGCGTATGGATTTACAACCAAGAAGTTGTAAATCCATACGCAAGAGTTTTCTTTCCTTCGACATTAACAGTGGCAGTTGTTGCTGCTTCGCTTGGCGCTCAGCAATAGGAGTTAGAGCAGCGACTGGTTTGCCCGGTGATAGCATACTGTGACTGGGTGAGGGGGCTTGCTAAAAGAGCGGTGGAAATCCGCCCTGCAACAAGGAGACAACGTCTTCGTATAACTGAAATACTGTTGAGCAGGACGTAAAACCCAAATCACTCACTCACTTGCTTAAAGTGGCAGAAGCTAACGTCAAATCAACGAACGTAAACCTTTTAATCAGAAGCTGTTTCGTTAAATCAAGACCTAACTTCAAACCAGAAGCTACTTTAAAATGAACACCAGAGGGCGCTACGAACGGTACTCCGCTTGTTTGTTCCACCAAAGTCGCTCTGCAAACAAAAACAGCCCAAAAAATTAGACTGGTCATGTTGGTTCCAAAGGCCTGGTAGAAGATCTTTTAAAAAAGCATTAATTCACCACCTCTTAAAAATCCAGACTACTCACTATCCTACAAAAGTACCGATAAAGCAAACACTCTTAATACCTTTTTTGCCAATATATGTAACATTGACGAAAGGAACGTTGATATCATTCTGTCAGACCTTGATGCCAGTAAAGCTTTGGCTGATAAAATAAGCCCTATAGATGTTTAATCGAAGGCAAGAACATTTCACTAAAAATCTTCTGAATTATACGTCTTGAGAAAAATAACCAATAATTTTAATATTCTGTTTCAAGGCCAAAATATCAACATTTTGGCAGCTCATGTTACTTAAAATAATTTCCTTTTTACATCACCAGATTGCAGATGCGACTTCCATGAAGACCGACGAACATTTTTTTTATTCAATTGCCCATATTATATCAAGCAAAGAAAAAATTTAAAAACAAAACTGGCAAATATATACATGGTTGGATAAGCTACAAACATTAACTTTGTATTCATAATTAGTGACCCCAATAAAACGACTCCCAAAATGTCGAAATTCAAAAGGGTAATTACATAGCCGCCACAAATCGTTTCTGATTTTTTTATTGCTTTTGTTTGTTTACTTATTTTTCTATTTTTCCTCCTGTTTAAAGTGGCATGAGCTGCCAAAATGTAGATATTTTGACGTTAAAACAGAATGTTAAAATTATTGGCTATTTTTCTCAAGACGTATAAATCAGAAGCTTTTCAGTACTTCTAGTCTCGACAGTGTACGATAAAGCATTGTTTTGAACTAACTTTGGCTTAGAATGAATGAATATGGTCGACCCGGTTATTTAAATTTTGTCTACTTTTCGAACACGTTTTCGGTTCGTACAGGCCACGTACTGTATGGATTTTCCTTATAACATCGCCAATCATTTAGTTTTTCGATGACCTTCAAAACCTCTTACTGTCGTGACGATCAGAAATTATGAAAAAAGTGTAAATTTTGGCAGCTCATGCCACTTTAAACCGACACATTTCCTGACCGTTCCCTAGATGAATCTGGAGGGTCCGAACTTCAAAGACTTATTTAAGGGCTAGCAATGTTAGCAATTTAGTCAGTGATTATACATATAGCCCAGCAAGTTAATTTCCCGTTTTCACATTGATAGATCATTTAATTGCCATTCCTAAAAACATTAATAACATTATTTTTACATCTATAATAGTTGTTTATATGTATATATATATGTGTGTCCGCGTATAAATGTGTCATTTAAATTACTTGTTATCACTTTTCTTCGTTTTCTCTGTATATTTAACTTGTAAAACTTTAACTTGTTATATGTAAGGAGACGCACCTACCATCTTCGACTTATAGCGCTCTTATTTGAAATAAATTTATTTAAACCAAATACTGAATCATTCGTTCAGTGTCGACCGTCATCAGTTATCGGTGCAGAGGAAAGTTGTCTTTTTAAATTATCTTCCTGGTTTGGGCGCTCCCTGGCGTTAATTCGAAGTTAGCTTTTGATTTAACGCAACTGCATGCTTCTGATTAAAAGTAGAGTACCGTTCGTAGCGCCCTCTGGTGTTAGTTTTAAAGTAGTTTCTGGTTTGAAGTTAGGTCTTGATTTAACGAAACAGCTTCTGATTAAAAGGTTTACGTTCGTTGATTCGAAGTTAGCTTTTGATTTAAAATGTTTCGTTCGTTGGTTTGAATTTTGATTTAGATTTTTTGAGTTTGCTTGTTAATTTGCACTTTGATTGTCGATACGGATGGCCGCCCATAGATTTACGTACGCGAAATACTCCCTGACAACCTGCATGTCATTTTCAATGTGGCGACCAAAAGGTAGCCGCGAAACGAACACTTTCCATATCATCTTGATGACCCAACAAACGTGTTCCCGTGATAATGTAAGAGACCGATACACTGTATTTGTTACTTTCAGTCCCGATCAGTTATAAATAAAGCATTCGATGAAATCTGATATGCACCGACACCGCGCCTCTCTCTTTCTCAGCATGCGGTTTACCGGGCTAAATAAAATATTTAAACAAATCTTTACAGATTATTTTAGTATTTAATTATCAAATTAATATAAATGTTATTTTCTCTTTCCGTCTGTAGTGAAATATTTTTATATGCACTTTCAGTCTCCATTTGTATTCTGCCCCAAAACACCGTGTAAAAAGAACAGACTAGTCGGAACAAACATCGCTCTCTACATGTCACTTTAACATTGTTACAGGGGACACTTTTGTTGGGCCCTCAAAAGGATATGGAAATTGTTCGTTTCACAGCTACCGTTTTGGTCGCCACATTCAAAATGGCCATCAGTCTGTCAGAGGATATTTTACTTACGTAAATCCCCGAAGTTTCAGACTGTGATCGGTTGTAAGTTTTGCTTGAATTCCTGACAGGCAAGTAAAACAGAATGAGACACATGTGTGTGGATATGTTTGAATATGTAATGATATAGCAACAGAGTAAAATATAATTGTTGTCGAGGTAACGCGAAATACCCACTCTGATAACTTCGGGCATTTACGTGCATGAAATACTGTCAAAGCCGACGGGTAGCGAGCGAAGATTGCCGAATGGAGCTCCGACTGGCGAAACACCCAATCTCATTCTCGCGAGATCCCCTGCTACTACGTGAACGCGACGGACCTCTCAGGCCGTTCCAAGCCATTTTACCCAAAATTTGGGTAATCAAACTTACTTCCAAAATTGATTTGTACGTGATCTTTACCTGATTCTATATGTTGGCTTGTATTTCGTTTTTGGTACACGCCCTTAAGTTTTGAATTATCGTTGAGGAAATACAGGGACTATATTTCTACCCTCCGCGATTGTGAACAGGCAAGCCTACAACATGCTATTTTGTATGGCTACGTCACATGATTTTAGTGAGAGTATTTCTCCGCAGCTCTCGCAAAAGGGGATTCCCCTTAGCAGACTAAGGCAAATGGCTTGTAACGGCCTGAGAGGTCCGTCGCGTTCACGTAGTAGCAGGGGATCTCGCGAGAATGAGATTGGCGAAACACCATGTCAAAGTCAACCGGTAGCGAACGAAGACAGCCGAAGTTCCTTCCGACTGCCTATCCAAGTAAATCAGAGGGTATTTTGGGTGAGGGATGTATGAGCCATTTAAGCTGGTTATATGGCAGTAGGCCACAGTTTCATTTGCGGTAATGTTAAAGGCACACTTGCCGCCGTAGCCTGTTTAAATTTGCCAAGAAAACCAATTTACATGAGCTTACTACGACTAATACCACTAAACTTAAACATAGGACACATAAAACATGTCTAGTTAGCTTTAGACTGTAAAAATGGGGTGAAAAACAAACGAAGAATCGAAGCCTGATTACAACAACAACGATCAGTGTCGGTCAACTTTCGTGTTGGTTTACCCTCCTTTCAGGCCTTTGTATCTGTGGTTTACACTCAAACAATTATCAGCAGGCTTTTCCAGTCGCTGTTAACCGATCGTCAGTCTGTATTTCTCAGATAAATAGGCCTACGTAAAATTACACTGTGCAGTTAGTTCACTCACTCGACTGAAACATAAAATCGCCAATAGGGGGCAGATCGGTTTGTTTACGTTCCGGGTACGTAACAATTCAAATTTTCAAATTCAAATTAAAAATACAAAGTGACGTCCAAACTTTTAAATTTTGGTAAAAATAGAAAGTTCCTAACTTATATTGTCTGGGAAAAATACAGAATACGGTCTTTCTTTTTTAATGTAAACAATATTCCTGATTTTCGCGGCAAGTGTGCCTTTAATGTTTGCTCTCACAGCACCTTCCCTAACTTTCGTTGAACCAAATCCTTCGGTGGGGGCCTTTGGCAGTATTTTAAGCACAATTTTTTCATAGGTTGAAAGTAGAAATTTTAAACTACGACCAGAAAATGCGGGCAGGGGTCACTTTGCACATACTCCGCCGCATGTAAACAGACCAAAGCACGCCTAACTACCAGATCTCCATCCACCTGAACTGGTCCCATTCCACTTCTAAAATCATATCCAGACAGTAACTCAACCCCTGTCCTTTCATAAAAACTACAAAAATTCCCAGAAAAAATGCCGGGGGCCAGGAAAAAAATAATAAAACTGGAAGTCAGAAACTGTGACCTGTATCCATATATTCGACCAGCCCCGATAGCTCAGTCGGTAGAGCGTCCGCTTCAGGCCTGGGAGATCCGGGTTCAAGCCCGGGTCGAGTCAGACCAAAGACTTTAACAGTGGTAGCTGTTACTGCTTCGCTTGGCGCTCAGCAATATGAGTTAGAGCAGCGACTGGTTGGCCCGGTGTCAGTATACTGTGACTGGGTGAGGGGGCTTGCTGGTTGTCTTCGGCAAGTCGTCTCGGTGAGACAGCACCTACAAGAGCGGTGGAAATCCGCCCTGTCACAAGGAGACAACGTCTTCATATAACCGAAATACTGTTGAGCAGGACGTAAAACCCCAATCACTCACTCACTCCATATATTCGAACGGAGTGTTGTAAGCCACTCGGAAGACCCTTCGGCTATCTTCGCTCGCTACCGGTCGGCTTTGTAATTCACGCACGTAAATCCCCGAAGTTTCAGAGTGTGTTGTAAGCTTTACGTTTGTATTGTTTTGACAGGACATCGCCCACCTTGTTGTAGGGGGACTGAGATTCACCTTGAATACGTCCGGAGACTGTATAAACATCGTGAGATTTGTCATAGAGAGCACCCCAATGTACGTTTATTCAGTAATGACTACACCACAAGTGAGTTGGATTTCCTAACCTTTGATTGAGTAATGATAAAAAAATGAAGACATCCTCATGCACGTAGTTAGTTGTTTTTATGTGTTGTTAAAAACAACTAACTACGTGGTGATGTCTTAATTTTTTATCATTAGTATGGAACGGTTAAAGAGAGTTTCAAACATTTCTTAGATTGATTGAGTGTTCGTCAAATAATTCGATGACGTCACGATAAGAGAGAATACTTATGGCATAAATGTGCTTATATTCAACACTAAATCATTTTATATACGGTTTACTTGCAGCATCATGCCATTAGGTCTACAGCATGCCATTGTTGTTCGTTGCCTGATCGGACATGAAGTATTGGCAGATAAAAGACGGTTTTTGAACAGGGAAAGTAGGCTACAAATTTAAATAAAAGGATAGATTATGGATAATAAACGGACTAATTAAATCGTCAGGACATCGCAAGAGAAATTAAAGCTATCTAGAAAGGTTTTTTTCTGACGGAGCCCATGTGGAACGATCAGGGGGCTGTTTCTCAACACACTTACGCCCGTCGTAACTTTGCGCCTGGTCGTAACTTAATGTTGTGGGTATATGTTGCCATGGTAGTTACGCCTTGCATTGGACTTACGTCGGTCATAACTTTGTTGAAAACCAAACCCCCTGAAGCCTCTTTCACAAAGTGGCGTAGCGTAAGTTTTTACGTAACTACCATAGCAACCCATGCTGTAGAGATACGTTGGTTGTTATGGAAGTTAAGTAAAAACTTACGTTACGACGCTTTGTGAAACAGGCTCCCGATTTTTGACAGCTGGATAGCAATTTTTCAATACTTCGTTAAACTCTCGATGGCAAAACGTTCCTTTGTTCTCATCACATCACCGCTCCGAAAATGGTAGCTCTTGGATACACATATTCGTGATTATTTCCCAAGTTGTAAGAAATGTTTGAAACTCTCTTTAAACGTGGGTTCCAATTCTGATCAACTTGGGACTAATGATAAAGAATTAAGACATCATCATGTAGTGAGTTGGTTTGAAGTTCAAAACTACGTGGTGATGTCTTCATTTTTTATCATTAGTCCCAAGTTGATCAGAATTTTTTAAAGTGAAATATCTTTTTCTTTAATCCAATGTCACAGACCAAGTTTAACATAGGGTTTGAAAATAGTTGATATCATCTGATTAATTTGACAGAGCTTTCAGTGTTTTCCCATGTTAGCCAAATGCGTTCAGGGGGCTGTTTCTCGACACCGACGTAACTTTGCGCCTTGGGGCTGTTTCTCAACACAACTTACGCCCGTCGTAACTTTGCGCCTGGTCGTAACGTAATGTTGAAGGTATATGTTGCCATGACGTTACGACTAGGCGCAAAGTTACGACGGCGTAAATGCGTTGAGAAACAGCCCCCAGGATTATTGTCGACCTGAGCCCACTTGCACAAAATGCTCTTAGAGTACTCTTAGCGTATGTCTGCAACATGGGACTTGTAACGAGGAATTGTGACGTTTCCATGCTGCAGAGATATGCTAAGAGTCCTCTTAAGTTAAGAACGCTTTGTGCAAGTGGGCCCAGCATAGCAGATATATCGAGTGACGTCACTATTTATTTCAAACCTTCAGGCTGAATCTCATCGGGAGGGGCCTGGAGCCTGTTTCAGCAAACGGCGCAGATGTATTTTTTGTGTAACTTTCATAGCAACGTATCTCTACAGTATGGGTTGCCATAAAAACTTACGGTACGCACCTTTGTGAAACAGGTCCGTGGGGCCGGTTGTTCAAAGCGCTGTTGGGGCCTCCGTGGCTCAGTAGGTAGAGCGTTAGACGCTCAATCCGAACAGCCTTCCACCAGTGGGTCGCGGGTTCGAATCACACTCAGTCAAAAAAAATTGGAAAATGTTCTGAGTGGTTTTCAAACGAGCAGCCGGAAGGTCCTGGGTTTTCTCCGGGCATAGAGCCCGGTTTCCTCCCACAATGAAAATTATGATTTTGATGATGCCTCTTTAAACGAACGCTCCTGTGTGTGCCTCCCTGGGATGGATGGTCGAGCATGTTCTACTGCTGAATTGAAAACAAATCGAGGGTATTCTTTTATTTTCATTTAATTTTGTTTCTCTTTCTTTCAGATTCGCAACGCCGCTTTCAAATGTCTTTGAATATTGGCAAACAATATAACTTAACTCGGCTTTGGGTCTCGATCCGAACGAATGTTTCTTTACCAAGGGAATCTGTACAACTACTCATCGCAGGAAGGACATTTTATCCCAGTTCCAGGAATATATCTGAATGTGCCATTTTCATCCTTCGTCGGCACTCTATCAGGGAGATTCGCTCGAGACTGCAGGACGACGACGAGGCGAAGGTTTTGCCGATGTCCATCCAACTTCTCAGTTCTGCTGTACCTGAGAACTACCCACACAACATTACAGTGTCTTACATAGAGACGATTAACATTGTCAACTTGCATATGGCTGAAAACCTATTTCAATCAATTGGAAGATGTGATTAATAAGATGAATCCATAATATTAGTAATTGTCAGTTTTGCGGTCTGAATTTAATCCCATTCTAAATGCCGCTTACATTATTTCGTCTCTAAATGCCGCTTACATTTTTTCGTCAAAAATTGACAATTGTGAAGTTTTGAAAGATGCCAAAATGTTCAATGGTTACGAACTTTTTAAAAATTTGAATCGATCCGTTTTAATTCAGGTGTCTATTTCATTGCCCATGACAGAGTGGGGGAAAACACAGCGTTTTGGGATAGTTAGGGAAAATAAGCCCCCCCCCCCCCGACTCACACACCGCTTTTTGTGACAGCAATGAAAAAAAGGCATAGCTCACGGCTTTTTGGGATAGTGGGAAACAATAAGGTTTTGACAACGACTTTTTAGAATAGTGGGAAACCATAAGGTATCGCCCACGACTTTTTTGGGACAGTGAGTAAAAGTAAGATATCCCCAAGGCTTTTTGTGATAGTAATGAAAAATAAAGCATCGCCCACAGCCTTTTGTGACAGTGAGGAATTATAAGATATCCCTCAACGTTTTTGATAACAATGAGAACACATATGGAGGACAAATAAGGTATTTGGATGCGCCCACAATATGGGCGTGCCCACAATATGGGCGTGCCCAAAATATGGGCGCGCCCCCAATGTGGGCGAATCAGAATAACGTCAATCCACTCAACATATTACGGACTAACAGAAATTGTGAAGGAAACGATGCTTTTCAAAAATAGTAAGCAAAACGTTCAGTTATGTGTAAATTTAGTATGCTTGACATCTTTCACTCTTCTTTTACTCTGAAGAGCAGCTTCAACATTCCTGCCTGCGTGTATAGTTCCGTGCGTGCGTCAGTTTGCATGTGTGATTTGAATTTGACTGCTACATTACTGACTAAATTAAGTAGGAAATAGGTTTGTCCATATCTTAAAATGCAGTTATTCGAAAGTCTATCATCATATCGCTTCGCTGCTCTATCATTTCAGCCGAAGCATATTTTAATTTAGACACTGTGATAAAAACTGTTTACTTAAATTCTTTAGAAATATTGAAACTATATATTTAAGCTAATAGTTCTTCCATATTCCATATACTGTGTTATAAAATGGTAGAATATGCTTATGTTTACAAAATCTTTTCTATATCTTAGACACTGTAATGAAATCATTTAATATATTTATTAAAGCCGATAAAACTTCCCTTTTTATTATACATCGTTATAAAATCTACGAATATGTTTATTTTAATTTCTAAATCTTCCCGATATCTTAGACGCCATGATAAAATCATTTACTTGGGTTTATTTTAACTGGTAGATATTCTAAACAACATCTTCAACATTGTTGTGAAACCTTTTTTTTTTTTTTTGCATTTTCTATTTGTCCTCTGTATGCTTGTGGTATTTAGGAAGAAAATGTTAATTACCCAGGTCTTTCAAGTTGATGACTTGTCCATTTATCTGTCATCTTTTGCTTTTAATGTACAGAAACGAGTAAGGATATATGCCGACATGAGTCGTTTACCCTGCTACTTTTATTTGAATCTCGAGCTTATCTGTCTCCAAAATGGCTGTCCAATACATACCCAGATATCACATATGAAGTACCTTTTATTCGAATTCCCACTGAATGTTGCTCAAGTACCTTTTATTTGTTTCAATTGTGTTGAGTCGCTTTTTTTATTGTTCTTTGCTTCTGGCTCAAGCATTATGCTTTCTAAAAGAGGTTTTGTTTTTTATTACTGATAGTGCAAATGTCTATTTTTTCCACGTTTTGGTAACGACCCCAGCTGCGCAAGATACACCATCTAGGTAGAGATACTACTATGTTAATTTCAACCTTTTATTTTTTTGTTTGTTCTTTGCTTCTGGTTCAAGCATTATGTTTTCTAAAAGAGGTTTTGTTTTTTATTACTGGTAATGCAAATATCTATTTTTTCCGCGTTTTGGTAACGACCCCAGCTGCGCAAGATACACCATCTAGGTAGAGATACTACTATGTTAATTTCAACCTTTTATTTTTTTGTTTGTTCTTTGCTTGGGGCTCAAGCATTATGTTTTCTAAAAGAGGTTTTGTTTTTTATTACTGGTAATGCAAATATCTATTTTTTCCGCGTTTTGGTAACGACCCCAGCTGCGCAAGATACACCATCTAGGTAGAGATACTACTATGTTAATTTCAACCTTTTATTTTTTTGTTTGTTCTTTGCTTGTGGCTCAAGCATTATGTTTTCTAAAAGAGGTTTTGTTTTTTATTACTGATAATGCAAATATCTATTTTTTCCGCGTTTTGGTAACGACCCCAGCTGCGCAAGATACACCATCTAGGTAGAGATACTACTATGTTAATTTCAACTGCAGTTTGCTAATTGCTTAATGATGTCATAGGAGGGATAAAACGGCGCATTGGAATGAATCTGCACAGAAAAGTATATACGTGTGCAGTCACGCGTGTCCCTACAAAATACTTAAAAAGTGGTCTCTTCAAACCAGGGGGCTGTTTCTCAACACAACTTACGCCCATCGTAACTTTGCGCCTGGTCGTAACGTAATGTTGAAGGTATATGTTGCCATGACGTTACGACTAGGCGCAAAGTTACGTCGGTGTTGAGAAACAGCCCCCAGATCCCTCTTTCATCCCAACAGTTTTCGAATGACGCCATTGGGCTCTTAGCCTATTATCCAAGTAATTACTGAATTATACCGAAATACGAACCAGAGTTGTTATTAGGTCCTTCAGCTATGCTTCCAAATAAATTCCAAGCCTTTGGACATGGATGTAGACCACCAGTGTGTTGAGCCGTTTAATCTGAGACGTTTTACGAGAATTATTTTTTTACGAGTGAATCCAAAATATACGGTGTGAATTGATTCTCATCAACTTAGGCGTCTTCGCTTCCGTTTAATTTCCCTTCACACCTTCGCGTCGACTGTATCCTTGAAACCCTACTTCGACGACTTACATAAGAGATAGAAGACTTACTTTTAGAGAAATATCTGGAAACTGTAGTTCCCGTCCCTAGCCCGGATTATCGGTCTTACGGCGACTGGTATTATATGGCTGCTAATGTGTCTTGTCGCCTTATGACGACACGGAGAGAAAAAAAAATTCGGCAGAGCCCAGATTTCTCGGCTATTCCCGCCCCCTATCAAATCAGCAATAACTACAGAAGTCGTATGAATCTGTGAACAAAATGTATTTATCGGGGACACTTTGAAAACCGCCAAAGTATTTCCATATATTTTGACCAGCCTCTCAGTTGCTGAGTAATAATATATATAGGTCCAGCGCTATAAATGTGCTTCTTTTTTTTGTTTTTAACTATTTTATTTTTTATTTTTTCTTAATCAAACTTAATGGACATAATCTAGAAAATATTGCCCAAAAGTTTAACCTGTAACAAAGTAGAAAATTTTCTGGTTGTTTTCTTCTTTTTCAATAGCCTTGGAAAAGTTTCCTCTTAGCCAAAAGTTTCCGCATTATTTTGTATTTCGAAGTTGAAAATTCTATTCGTATAGTTACCCACAATGTTGATAAAGAAACCATATGTATTAATTCTGGTTGAGGTTTTACCTCTCTGTATATGCTTTTCGGTTCACCATGTGGTTTTGAAATCAGCAGATATTTTTTTGTTATAATATTGTCTTATTTCCTTCTAATTTTATGCGATTTTCCTTATCGTAGACTCCTGTGAATTCGCTTTCTTTGCGAATATCAGACCAGCTACGGCATCAAGTCCACCTTTAATGTAGAGGGCAAACAAAAAATTGACACTTGTAAAAACAAAGATGTTTTTCCCGATTATTTTGGCCCGATGTGTGAAATACAATTGCTTGTCTAACTCAACCCAAGTTTAATTAATTAACTTTACTCGATCAGACCAACATTTGTTATTGAATTCTTTCTTATGAGATTATTTTAGGGGATTAATATATAGATTAATTCCTTTGTTCCTAAAAAAACGTTTAAATTCAGCCAATTGTTAATTTGTTTGTCTAATAGAGTTCAATGATCCTTTAATATACTTATACCACCACCTCTCTATGTACACTCAACTTTCTACACAGTGGGCTGAATTTAGAAGTTTTTGTAGAGAAAATGGTTTAATACCACTGTCTTTCAATTTTCTAGGGGCTTCCGTGGCTCAGTAGGTAGAGCGTTGAGCGCTCAATCTGAACAACCTTCCACCAATGGGTCGCAGGTTCGAATCCCACTCAGTCCAAAAAAACAATTGCAAAATTTTCTGACTGGGTTTTCACTCGAACGGTATGGTTGCCATTGTCCATCGTAAGGTCGTGGGCTTCCTCCGGGCATAGAGCCCGGGTTCCTCCCACAATATTACTGGCAACGCCGCCATATAAGTGAAATAATCTTGAGCGCGGCGTAAAACACCAAACAATCAATCGATTCAATTTTCTATGGCGTCTTATAGAATTCGATAACCTATAACTTTAAAGACACGCGGTTTAGATATAAAACATCGCACTGATACCCTATCATTTTTAAGATATAAAATATATGGCTTGTAGGTACGTCTCAAAGAAAAATGCAAATGCTTTGAATTTCATCAAAGAGAAAACGATATTATCCTATGGCATACGATTTTAAATACCCGTATGTGTTTCTTGCTGGCTTGTGTTTGTATACACTCGGAGATTTAGGCTACGTACGTGAAATACCCTCTGATAGTCTTCAGCAGGGCCCAGTTTCACAAAGCGATCTTAGCTATAAGTGTGATCTTAACTACCATGGTAACCAATGCTAAAGGTATACGTTGCCATTGGTACGGTAAATAAGATAACCTTAAGCTAAGATCGCTTTGTGAAACTGGGCACAGAGGCGACCAAAAAGGTAGCCGTGGAACGTAGGCCTATAATTTCCATATCCTCTTGAGGGTCCCACAAAAGGGGACTAAACACTCGGTTCGTTAACTTCCAGCCTCGATCAGTTATATAATTGAAGCATTGGAGGAATCCTGATATGTACCGAAACTGCGTCTGTCTACAACATGTAGTTTACCAGGCTAAATAAAATATATAAACAAATATCTTTCAAAATGATATTAGTATTCACTAAATTTATAATTATTTTTATTTTCTGTTTTCGTCTGTAGTGAAATATTTGGATATCTCCTCTCGACGCCATTTGTATTCAGCCCCAAAATACGGTGATTTACCGTATAAAAAGCGCAGACCGTCCGAGGCGTGTCAAAGCCGACCGGCAATCATATTCTCGCGAGATCTCATTTAGACGTGGCTAAGATAGACCTCGTACGACTTTACCGGACATAGGCTACATGTAGCACACAGATTTCCGCGTGCGATCTAAGGTAACATTTTGTTTTATTCACGTACAGCGTGTTGTCAGACTTTTTACATTTATCTGATAGCTTTTAAAAATGTTACCCTATAGATCGCACGCGAAAATCCCTGCGCCATGTCCGGTAAAGTCGTACGAGGTCTATCTTAGCCACGTCTAAAGGAGATCTCGCGAGAATACGATTGGACGAAGACCCACTGACACAGCAGAGATCGTGTATAGGCCTATACGTCACCGCTCTGAAGGTACATACACAACGGAGGTCGTGTTTGACGTCATATGTCACTGAATTAATTAACTTTCGTAACCATATCACAGAGCGGTAAAGTAGGGGATAACCGTGTTGAATTCGAGGATCTGAGGCGGTTAATGCTTGATTTAACGGTCGCAAATTTAGTTTTAGTAAAACGGGTATTTGCGACCGTTAAATCAAGCATTAACCGCCTCAGATCCTCGAATTCAACACGGTTATCCCCATTCTAATCCACAGATACACTCCGATAAGTTCGTTCAAACTGATGAAAGGAAAGATTAAAATGTAGGTCAGCTTTCGGGGATTCCCCAAGATTAGCCAAATCACTCCGTCAGCAAGTGACACATCCGCACAATACAGTTCCGTCACAAAAAGAAAAACGTCAAAATTGTTGCAAACATCATATTATTTTATTTACATTTATGTTTTAATTATTAAAAAAAAAACAACAGCAATTTTCAATTGCTGGTGAAAATAGAAAGTTCCTAACTTTTTTTGTCTGAGAAAAATACAGAAAACCACCGTCTTCTGGATTTTCGCGGCAAGTGTGCCTTTAAAAGATATTTGTTCTAAGACACATAACACGACCTTTAACGAAGAAACGGTATAGGCCTACCGGCGTTTTGAATTTCTTGAAGGAAGGGGCACCAATGTGGCTGTCTCCGAGCATTTAATATACATTTTTTCAATGCATAAATGTGCCTGTGTTAGATCTTTTGGGGAATTTATAACCTAAAGGTAATTTATAAGCCAAGTGAGGAAATATTTTGAATTTTCAAATTGAGGAAACCATGTAAAAGCATTTAGAAGTTCGATCTATTGGTTTGTCTCAGAGCCTTTTGAATTTGTTCCGCGAAGAAATGATACCGGGATGTTGTTTTGTCAAGCCTTTAAAAAATTTTCATTGAACCCCTCTCAATAGTACAATGTCGAAGTCAAATGTGTCAATGTCTGAATATATCATATGGCACATCGGTGATCCAAGCCATTCACAGATTTTCATGGATCACAAATTCTCGTAGACATATTTTTTCTTTTATATATTTCATTTTAGTATTGATCCTCGTTCTTATCAAATCACAATAACCATATCTGTCATCCCTTACGGATTTGTCCCTCGTTTAGCTCTGAAACTTCAGTGCACTCTGAAACTTCGGGGATTTACGTGCGTGTCAAAGCCGCACTCTGATACCTTCGGGGATTTACGTGCGTGTCAAAGCCGACCGGTAGCGAGCGAAGATAGCCGAAGGATGTTACGACTGCAGGGTGCTTTGCAGTCGGAACAAACTTCGGTTATCTTCGCTTGCTATATCGGTTGGTATTTCACGTACCTAAATGGTCCCCAGGTTTCCGACCTTATGATTTGATGGGTTTTTTTTCTATACCTTTAGAAAAGCTGCTGTAAAAGCAACGACCAGTTAACCCCCGCCAGTCATATTGGACCAATCTAACAACTGACCAAACCATCAATACAGTTGTCTTAGACAAAGTAGAGAAAAGTATGATGCTTTGTAACGCTGCTTTGTAACTAAATATACAATGGAAACGTTCGGCTGATGAGACTTCGTTTCTTGTTCTTGTTTTGTTTTAAACAATATTTATTGAAGAGTTTACAAGTAGGCCTAACAGAAAACAATGAAACACTACGTTTTGGGATCTGACGTTAACCACGATAGTGCTAAATATATGTCATTTCCCGATACAGAAGAAACAGAAGTAAACAGTATAACAGCTTCAGGAAAATTGTTAATATAACATAGTGTACCAAGCTATAGGTTTTAACAAAACATTTAGAATCTTTTGCTCTCTTCCATAAATTTATGAACAGCTTTGAAGTTCTTGTTGTAGTTAGACTACTTTTTATCATGACGTTATATCTGACGTTCAAGGCATATCGGTATAGCTTCATCTTCTCCAAGATAAAACCTCCATGTCCCCATTCCGTGTTTTACATGGAGGTTTTATCTTGGCTAGCGAAGATGGTATAGCTTAGGCAAGGTGTGGAATATTTCTTTTTCTCTCATATTGTGATCAATTACAATTATGCGTGTCGCTAAGTCTCTGCGTGTCGCTAAGTCTCTGCGTGTCGCTAAGTCTCTGCGTGTCGCTAAGTCTCTGCGTGTCTCTAAGTCTCTGCGTGTCGCTTAAGGCCCGTTCTCACTGTGCGATTTGTCGTACCAACTTGTAGCATACGATTCAAATGGATGCATTTGATTGGTTGACAAATCTTATTGACCAATTAAAAACATCCAGTTTCATCGCATCCTACAAGTGGGTTCGACAAATCGCACAGTGAGAATGGGCCTTAAGTCTCTGCGTGTCGCTAAGTCCCTGTTTATCCGAGTTTTCACTGGATTGGCCTATAGACGGAAGGCTTTTTAGTGGTCGGGGAAAAGTAACTGGTTTCTCGCCAACTAAACCTGGCAACGTCGCAATACAAGTGAAAACTTCAATCAATCAATACTTCTTTTAAATGAAAAGCCTTTCGTGATATTAATTGAAATTGCCTGTACTTTTGAAATCATATAACCGGTAAATAACAATGCTATCTGCATGTAAAATGACGATAGTTGTGACGTCATTTTTCAGGAATACCCGCTGCCTCGGTATTTCTCTTATATACGTAAACCACACATTATTCTAATAAACTACTAACTGAGTGTCTAAAGACAATTAACATCCATTATATAGACATAATAATGGATTAATATTTCCATGTAAATCCTATTAGAATAAAAAGAATGCTTTGAGAAATAAAAATGGACGAACAGCAATTATCTTGGTGTTATTTCTTTACTCTAGGCCTAATAACCGATTGTGAACTTATACATCGATTTGCAAGTGCATGAACTCAGTATTGCGTCATTTGTCAACGGCATCATGCTCCGTATTACTTCATATTTGTCGCAAACATTAAGCTCAGTATTGCATCATTTGTCACCGGCATTAGGCGCAGTATTGCGTCATTTGTCACCGGCATTAGGCGCAGTATTGCGTCATTTGTCACCGGCATTAGGCGCAGTATTGCGTCATTTGTCACCGGCATCGGGCGCAGTATTGCTTCATCTGTCACCAGTATCGGGCGCAGTATTGCTTCACAAGTCTCCAGTATCGGGCGCAGTATTGCTTCATTAGTCACCAGTATCGGGTGCAGTATTGCTTCATTAGTCGCCAGTATCGGGCGCAGTATTGCTTCATTAGTCGCCAGTGTCGGGCGCAGTATTGCTTCATTAGTCGCCAGTATCGGGCGCAGTATTGCTTCATTTGTTGCCAGTATCAGGCGGAGTATTGCGTCATTTGTCACCGGCATTAAGCGCAGTATTGCTTCATCTGTCACCAGCATCGGGCACAGTATTGCTTCATTTGTCGCCAGTATCGGGCGCAGTATTGCTTCATTAGTTGCCAGTATCGGGTGCAGTATTGCTTCATTAGTTGCCAGTATCGGGTGCAGTATTGCTTCATTAGTTGCTAGTATCGGGCGCAGTATTGCCTCATTGGTCGCCAGTATCGGGTGCAGTATTGCTTCATTAGTTGCCAGTATCGGGCGCAGTATTGCTTCATTTGTCGCCAGTATCGGGCGCAGTATTGCGTCATTTGTCACCGGCATTAGGCGCAGTATTGCTTCATTAGTCGCCAGCATCGGGCGCAGTATTGCTTCATTAGTTGCCAGTATCGGGCGCAGTATTGCTTCATTAGTCGCCAGTATCGGGCGCAGTATTGCTTCATTAGTCGCCAGTATCGGGCGCAGTATTGCTTCATTACTCGCCAGTATCGGGCGCAGTATTGCTTCATTAGTCGCCAATATCGGGCGCAGTATTGCTTCATTAGTTGCCAGTATCGGGCGCAGTATTGCTTCATTAGTTGCCAGTATCGGGCGCAGTATTGCTTCATTAGTTGCCAGTATCGGGCGCAGTATTGCTTCATTAGTTGCCAGTATCGGGTGCAGTATGCTTCATTAGTTGCCAGTATCGGGCACAGTATTGCTTCATTAGTTGCCAGTATCGGGCGCAGTATTGCTTCATTAGTTGCCAGTATCGGGCACAGTATTGCTTCATTAGTCGCCAGTATCGGGCGCAGTGTTGCTTCATTAGTTGCCAGTATCGGGCGCAGTATTGCTTCATTAGTTGCCAGTATCGGGCGCAGTATTGCTTCATTAGTTGCCATTATCGGGCGCAGTATTGCTTCATTAGTTCTCAGTATCGGGCGCAGTATTGATTCATTAGTTACCAGTATCGGGCGCAGTATTGCTTCATTAGTTGCCAGTATCGGGTGCAGTATTGCTTCATTAGTTGCCAGTATCGGGCGCAGTATTGCTTCATTAGTCGCCAGTAACGGGCGCAGCATTGCTTCATTAGTCGCCAGTATCGGGTGCAGTAATGCTTCATTAGTCGCCAGTATCGGGCGCAGTATTGCTTCATCTGTCACCGGCATCTGGCGCAGTATTGTTTCATTAGTCGCCAGTATCGGGTGCAGTATTGCTTCATTAGTCGCCAGTATCGGGTGCAGTATTGCTTCATTAGTCGCCAGTATCGGGTGCAGTAATGCTTCATTATAGTCGCCAGTATCGGGCGCAGTATTGCTTCATCTGTCACCGGCATCTGGCGCAGTATTGTTTCATTAGTCGCCAGTATCGGGTGCAGTATTGCTTCATTAGTCGCCAGTATCGGGCGCAGTATTGCTTCATTAGTCGCCAGTATCGGGCGCAGTATTGCTTCATTAGTCGCCAGTATCGGGCGCAGTATTGCTTCATTAGTCGCCAGTATCGGGTGCAGTAATGCTTCATAAGTTGCCAGTATCGGGCGCAGTATTGCTTCATCTGTCACCGGCATCTGGCGCAGTATTGTTTCATTAGTCGCCAGTATCGGGTGCAGTATTGCTTCATTAGTCGCCAGTATCGGGCGCAGTATTGTTTCATTAGTTGCCAGTATCGGATGCAGTATTGCTTCATAAGTTGCCAGTATCGGGTGCAGTATTGCTTCATAAGTTGCCAGTATCGGGTGCAGTATTGCTTCATTAGTCGCCAGTATCGGGCGCAGTATTGCTTCATCTGTCACCGGCATCTGGCGCAGTATTGTTTCATTAGTCGCCAGTATCGGGCTCAGTATTGCTTCATTAGTCACCAGTATCGGGCGCAGTATTGCTTCATTAGTCGCCAGTATCGGGTGCAGTAATGCTTCAATTGTCACCGGCAGCGGCGCAGTAATGCTTCATTAGTTGCCAGTATCGGGTGCAGTATTGCTCCATTAGTTGCCAATATCGGGTGCAGTATTGCCTCATTGGTCGCCAGTATCAGGCGCAGTATTGCTTCATCTGTCACCGGCATCAGGCGCAGTAATGCTTCATTAGTTGCCAGTATCGGGCGCAGTATTGCTTCATTAGTCGCCAGTATCGGGCACAGTATTGCTTCATCTGTCACCGGCATCGGGCGCAGTATTGCGTCATTTGTCACCGGCATCGGGCGCAGTATTGCTTCATATTTGTCACAAAAAGCAATACACATCATCTTCTCGACATAAAGAACGCACGACGCACCATCGTCTCCAAATAAAAAACGCCACAAATCCTTTCGAACAAGAGTTTTAGTAAACTCAACATACGCCCGCCGTGGCAAAGTCGAACCGCTACGATTAGCAACTTTACATTTAATATAACATTTGTTTTAATTTCATCAATTGAAATTTCTTGTTCACATTAGAAGTTTTTCTTTTCTGAGTTTGATGCAGCTGCAACTAAATGCCAGTACGTTATAGTACACAAATGTTATCTGTTCAGGTAAATCCAATCACGTTTTAATTGCAAAAACTGAAATATTCTGGCTGTTTTGTCATTTCTGTTATGTTCCATAGTTTGGAAGGAGCAATCAATGCAATAGCTTAAAATTCTTGAATTTTAACAGTTTTGACTTGGACACTGTTCTATTGGACTTGGCTGTAATAGTTTTAGAACAAACTACAAAGCACACAATCTTCAGGCTGACCACTGATATGATGGTGTATAAATATACAAACCTTGTGTGTCCACTTCAGTGGATGTCATTGTCCCCTTATCTCTATTTAAACAGCCACTCTGATAAATACCAGATGGGTAATAAAGCTTTGAAAATGGACTTTTTTGTTATTATAGCGCACATTAAACTATCCAAGAAAACAGTCTCAGAATGTATAAATTAAATGGCTTCCAGTATTACTCTGGAATAAGTGTACAACAAAAGAGTTGATATATATTAATATATATATATATATTAAACATCAGGTACACATTTCTGATAATAAAAAAAAACTCTTGAAAACACAAAAAAAATATGTGGACCCAAATCAAATTTGGTATGCGACACATCATCTACCTATAAGGTATATATACTCTAAAAGAATTGGAGAGATTATATCAAAACGAAAGAAGTTCTGGAGCGGAAGGGAATATTACATAATCCTATATGGCTGCCATATTATGCAACGGGTGAAGTCAGAAATGGTACGGCACAACGTCTGCCCATAAGGTATATACTCTGAAAGAATTGTCAAGATCGGATCAAAACCCTTCAAGATATGGAGCGGAAGGGAACGAAGATATAGACTAAGACAGAATATTACATAATCCGATGTAAAAGCCACATTATGCAATCGACGATGTCATAAATGGTTTATGACACATCTTCTACCCATAAGGTATATGTTGTGAAAGTATTGTAAATTTAGATCAAAACTCTTCAAGTTATGGAGCGGAAGGGAATCCGGGACGGACGGCGCTGGTGATACCATAATATGACCGACTTTTTTTAAGTCGGGCGTATAAAAAGAGAAATCAAAAGGCAAAGAAAGTTCGACACATCATCTTCGCGAGACAAAGAAATGACGACACACCATCTTCGCGAGACAAAGAAATGACGACACACCATCTTCTCGTGACAAAGAAAGCTGACACATCATCTTCTCGAGACAAAGCTCTACACATCACTTTCTCGAGACAAAGAAAGCGTGACACGTCATCTTCTCGAGACAAAGAAAGCGTGACACGTTATCTTCTCGAGACAAAGAAAAGCGGGACACATCTTCTCGAGACAAAGCTCTACACATCGCTTTCTCGAGACAAAGAAAGCACGACACATCGTCTTCTCAAGATTGATTGATTGTTTGGTGTTTTACGCCGCGCTCAAGATTATTTCACTTATATGGCGGCGTTGCCAGTTTTATTGTGGGAGGAAACCGGGCTCTGTGCCCGGAGGAAACCCACGACCTTCCGTTGGTAACTGGCAACCATCCCACATAGGTCGTTCGAGTGAAAACCCAGTCAGAAAATTTTCCAATTTTTGGACTGAGTGGGATTCGAACCCGCGACCCATTGGTGGAAGGCTGTTGGGATTGAGCGTCCAACGCTCTACCTACTGAGCCACGGAGGCCCCTCTTCTCAAGATAAAAAAAAAAAAAAACCCTTCAAGTTATGGAGCGGAAGGGAACGAAGATATAGACTAAGACAGAATATTACATAATCCGATGTAAAAGCCACATTATGCAATCGACGATGTCATAAATGGTTTATGACACATCTTCTACCCATAAGGTATATGTTGTGAAAGTATTGTAAATTTAGATCAAAACTCTTCAAGTTATGGAGCGGAAGGGAATCCGGGACGGACGGCGCTGGTGATACCATAATATGACCGACTTTTTTTAAGTCGGGCGTATAAAAAGAGAAATCAAAAGGCAAAGAAAGTTCGACACATCATCTTCGCGAGACAAAGAAATGACGACACACCATCTTCGCGAGACAAAGAAATGACGACACACCATCTTCTCGTGACAAAGAAAGCTGACACATCATCTTCTCGAGACAAAGCTCTACACATCACTTTCTCGAGACAAAGAAAGCGTGACACGTCATCTTCTCGAGACAAAGAAAGCGTGACACGTTATCTTCTCGAGACAAAGAAAAGCGTGACACATCTTCTCGAGACAAAGCTCTACACATCGCTTTCTCGAGACAAAGAAAGCACGACACATCGTCTTCTCAAGATTGATTGGTTGTTTGGTGTTTTACGCCGCGCTCAAGATTATTTCACTTATATGGCGGCGTTGCCAGTTTTATTGTGGGAGGAAACCGGGCTCTGTGCCCGGAGGAAACCCACGACCTTCCGTTGGTAACTGGCAACCATCCCACATAGGTCGTTCGAGTGAAAACCCAGTCAGAAAATTTTCCAATTTTTGGACTGAGTGGGATTCGAACCCGCGACCCATTGGTGGAAGGCTGTTGGGATTGAGCGTCCAACGCTCTACCTACTGAGCCACGGAGGCCCCTCTTCTCAAGATAAAAAAAAAAAAAAAAAAAAAACCCTTCAAGTTATGGAGCGGAAGGGAACGAAGATATAGACTAAGACAGAATATTACATAATCCGATGTAAAAGCCACATTATGCAATCGACGATGTCATAAATGGTTTATGACACATCTTCTACCCATAACGTATATGTTGTGAAAGTATTGTAAAAATTAGATCAAAACTCTTCAAGTTATGGAGCGGAAGGGAATCCGGGACGGACGGCGCTGGTGATACCATAATATGACCGACTTTTTTTAAGTCGGGCGTATAAAAAGAGAAATCAAAAGGCAAAGAAAGTTCGACACATCATCTTCGCGAGACAAAGAAATGACGACACACCATCTTCGCGAGACAAAGAAATGACGACACACCATCTTCTCGTGACAAAGAAAGCTGACACATCATCTTCTCGAGACAAAGCTCTACACATCACTTTCTCGAGACAAAGAAAGCGTGACACGTCATCTTCTCGAGACAAAGAAAGCGTGACACGTTATCTTCTCGAGACAAAGAAAAGCGTGACACATCTTCTCGAGACAAAGCTCTACACATCGCTTTCTCGAGACAAAGAAAGCATGACACATCGTCTTCTCAAGATAAAAAAAGCACGAGACATCTCTAAGACACCACCTATTCTCGGAAATATACTTAGCGCCATTAAAAACGCACGGTTGAATTTTATGTTTCTACCACAGTAAGGCTATTGGCCATTTACGTTTTGTTGTTTATTGTTAGTTCGAGATGAGTTGCAATAACTGGATAACCTGTGGTGTTCCCGACGCGCCTGTCGTGAACATTACGCAACATTTCCTAATAACGTCCATTGAGTGTTTCACCGTCACTGAGAACAGCTTTCAGGGCTCATTTGTCATGGGTTCAACACTTTACACGAAGTTCAGCATAAAGACGAAAAAAAATCAGAAAACGTTACCATGCCCCGACTTACGACACAACAAAGGGAACGTGCCATTGGCATGTCACAGGCGGGTCTCAGTTGTGCCGCCGTAGGACGTCACATGCAGTGTCATCCCTCCACAATTAGTCGCCTCAGAATCAGGGAACATGAAACTGGCAATGTTGCCGACCGGACACGTCCTGGTCAGCCAAGAGTAACTACAGCCCGCCAGGATCGGTACATCGGTTTGTTGCACACACGTGACCGATTTCGCACCGCGACACAGACCGCACGCGAGACAGTGGGTATTGGAAGGCCCAAGGTAAGCCTCAGCACCATCCGACGCCGTCTCTAACATATACAGATGCATGCACGCATCCCCTACCGAGGACCCATATTGAAACCCGCCGCACGCCAAAACCGTTTACGATGGGCTCGAAATCATCAGAGCCCACGCTCTGCAAGGTTGACACAAGACTTCTTGCACAGAATAATGTGAACATCATGGAATGGCCAGCTTACTCCCCCGATCTATCGCCCATAGAGCACTTGTGGGATCAGCTTCAGAATGCCGTTGCACAACGTCAATCCAGGCCACGCAACCGACGTGAGTTGATCTAGGTAGTGCAGGAAGAGTGGGACCGGATCCCACAGCACAGAATAGCCACACTCCTCAGGTCCTTGCGTCGCAGATGTACTGCTTGCGTTGATGCCCGAGGTGGACATACCCATTATTGAATGATGACACCTTCAATTTCTGTATCAACGATTTGTTTGCAAGGAATAAAAGTCACCAGGGTTTCACATATTGTCAATTCTTTGTCTCATTGTGACCGATGCCTTGTTCTTCAATTTAAGAGTACTTACAATATTTTACACGTTACATTTCTCAAAATATTTTACATTCTTTGGGTCGTGCGTTTTTAATGGCGCTAAGTATATGAAACTTGCACGACGCATATTACCTTTAGCCAAAGTACTGATAAGGTCAGACTTGCTGTATAGGCGGGCTTATATGTCTTTACAGGTATATGCGCGTCGTGCAAACTGTCAATGCAAATTGTCCGTGGAAACTGATTGATGTATTTATTGATCTACAAAGCAATTAATTATTTACATTCATGTCAGTAATTAAGAAGACGTTGAAACCACACGAATAAGATTGATCGCATGTGCTCAAGCATGTCGTCTTTTTTCTTGGAAATAAATGTATTAATTGTAATGCAGGAGAATTGTTTTAATCCGATCAGATATTCTGCAGCTAAATATACACAAAGAAAAAAATTTAGCACCCCCGTGGAAAGTCTGCACCGATCGATAAAATCATTGGTGTAGGGAGATTGTTGGCAAACTGATGTTGCAGAAACAATTGTGATCATAAAGGGCAACATTCTGACGATAAGAAATCACCAATAATGGCAATAAACTATACAATTTATTCAAGATACCGTCAGCCAAATCATAAGTGTATTTTTACTAAATAAAAAGATGCTTGTAAGTATGAAACTTCAGAATCTATCTGGCTTCACAGGGCGAACATATTGAAGTAAAAGGGTCACGTTGAGTGTGTACAACACATCCCTAGAGCAGAAGGTCAATGCCGCATATAGCCTCCAATAGCTTCCAACCTGTGTCTCACCCCTTCAGTGAGACATCGGATCTGTTGAAGGGGTAACTGCGCGGATTTGAATCCTTTAGAGCACATTTGGGATAGGATGGGCAGAAACATTCAAGCCCTGTACAAAATCTGCAGGAATTGGAAGCCGCATTACATCGGTATTGGCGGCAGTTACCCCTTCAACAGATCCAACTTCAATTGCGAACTTATTAGGACTCTTTCACCTACGACCATTCCTCTCTGGAAACGGATAGGTGAATTATGCAATCCGAAGGGCATTCAATTATTATACCCCCCGCAACGAAGTCCGGCTTGTCCGTCCGTCCGTCTGTCTGTAGAAACAATTTTGTCCGGACTACTCCTCCTAAGATTTTGCTTTTATTTCAATGAAATTTCACAAATATGTTACCAATGGTATGTAGATGTGCATGCCCAACTTACAGGATGATATTTCCTTTTTTCACATTTTTATGACGTTTTTGACTTATAGGACTTTGCCATTTTTGGGGTCTCATTCCATATGAAGACAGGGTTATCGTGTTATCGCCCCTCCCTCCTCCCTACCTCCCCCCCCCCCTTCTACTGCCATTTAGTGTGTATGTACGCTCATACATCCGTCCAATCGTTGTTCCCTCTGTCCGTCTGTCCGTCCATAGACACAGTTTTGTCCAAAATACTCCTCCAATAGGTCTCATTCCATATGAAGACAGGGTTATCATGTTATCGCCCCTCCCTCCCTCCTCCCTACCTCCCCCCCCCCCCCCCTTCTGCTGGCATAAAGTTTGTATGTACACACATACATCTGTCTGATCGTTGTGCCCTCCGTCCGTCCGTAGACGCAATTTTGTCCAAAATACTCCTCCCAGATGTTGATTCTTTTTTAATGAAACTTGACAAATGTTACCAATGATATGAAGTTGTCCATGTCCTACTTGCAAGGAGATATTTTACATATTTATGACATTTTGGACTCCTTTTGACATTTCTCTGTTCTGCCATTTGTCTGTTCATACATTTGTTTGTAGACACAATTTTGTCCCATTGTACAGTTGTACGGTAGTTGCTGTGCTTGTCATATAAGCCTGCATGTTTCATTATTGTGCTTGTGGCACTCTTGATAGCCTACTTCCTCGTAGTGAGTGCTGGTAACATGATCAGCAAGCAGCCTCATAGTCTACTTTCTTGTTGTGATGCTAACTAAACATGACCAGCAAGGAGTATTTTGCAGGATATTTTGTCTTACTCCATCATTTGTCACAGACGTAGCATTAAATCATGCCCAATTCATGTGTCTCCTCCTCTTGGTGCTGTTTCTCCATCTTTATCATACATGTGCATATACATATCATCCTATGTGCATATTGTTGTACTCTATAAAGCTTGCTTATCATGGCTAAGGGGCTATCCTTTCCCGCTTCTCCGTCTTGCTTACAGTTGCAGTTACAAAAAGATGACCATGCAGAGTTCGTAAATTTGCTATGCTGTTCAATCATTCTCCTAGACTTACATTAACATAGTTTTTTACCCCTCGGGCAAATTTTGCCCGAAGGGTATTGTCGTTGCCTCCGTCGTCCGTCTGTCCATTGGTCCTTGTAAAAACTTACAACTTTGAAACTTCACATATTTGTTTAATACAGCAAGTACAAGAAGCCTATTGAAAATCAACGCGCTCGGGTGTTTTTTCTTGCAGAGCGGGGGGTATCTCAGTTATGTCTAGTTTTAACTCTTAAAACAAGATAGTTGGAGATCTCCAAACTCTGTGGTCAAAGCATATGATGATGGAGGAACAGCCATCTTGGAAAATGTCGATTTACCGAAACAACACTATTTCGCTAAATTTCTCCTAATTTTAAACAACGCAACTGGCCCAAACTTTACACACATTCAATTCGATCTTTTAGTTCGCCGTTTCACCGAAAAAAATAGCCAATAATTTCAGCATTCTGTTTTAACGTCAAAATATCAACATTTTGGCAGCTAATGTCACAATAAAGTGGCATGAGCTGCCAAAATGTTAATATTTTGATGTTAAAACAGAATGTTGAAATTATTGTCTATTTTTCTCAAGACGTATATTTCAGAAGCTTTTTAGTGCTTCTAGTCTTGAAAATGTACGATAAAGTGTTGTTTTGAACTATTATTGGTTTAGAATGAATGAATGGTCGTCCCGGTTATTTAAATTTTGTTTACTTTTCGAACACGTTTTCGGTTCGTACAGGCCCCATACTGTATGGATTTTTCTCATTCCAATGCCAATCATTTAGTTTTTCGATGGCCTTCAAAGCCTCTGACTGTCGTGACGATCAGAAATTATGAAAAAAGTGTGAATTTTGGCAGCTCATGCCACTCTAAGGAAGGCTGATTATAGTGCCCGGAGTTGCCAAATTTCTATAAATGGGTAATTATCTCGAACAATCAGTCTATATGGTGCTGAGAATCGAGAATCTTACTGTCGTGACGATCAGAAATTAACATGAAAGAGAACAAGTCAACAAATACACTGGAACAGTAAAAATACATTTTGTAATTTAAGAAATCAGCATAATAGTAATTCATACATGAATCTATATACATTTAATAATATGACCATATTTTGTATTGAACGGGTATAATAAATTCTTGATCTCATATACTAGTAAAACATAAATCATTCCGTGACAGGCTGGAGAACTGCTTTGTTAAAGGGGTTTCGTTTGAAAAATGTTTGGTGTCGTTTTTACATTTAATATCAGAAACGCTCTTTAAATCTGAAAGAAAAAGTTATTTAAGGAACTTAAAGGGCGATGGTTACACATATTTGAAAGGTGCTTTGAATGTAATATTACTGAGACAACAGTTAAAATGACCTGGGGGAGGGCGTGTTTTAAAACCATGCACCCAATATAACTTTGGTAATGGTCATAACATAATAGTGGAGGTATATGTTGCCAAGGAAGTCTTTGAGAACAAACCCAAGGTAAGTTAAGTCTGAAACTTTTAAGTAAAGATAAAAAGATTAAAACGATGTATTATTTCATTAGGTTAATCACAATGAGGAGTTTTCTTAAAGGACTTCTTTCTTTGAGGACTATTGAAGGTTTCTTTGAGGACTCTTAACGTTTTCTTTGAGGATTATTAAAGGTTTTTGAGGACTATTAAAGGTTTCTTTGAGGACTATTAAATGTTTCTTTGAGGACTATTAAAGGTTTCTTTGAGGACTATTAAAGGTTTTTGAGGACTATTAAAGGTTTCTTTGAGGACTATTAAAGGTTTCTTTGAGGACTATTAAAGGTTTCTTTGAGGACTATTAAAGGTTTCTTTGAGGACTATTAAAGGTTTCTTTGAGGTACATGCAATAATCAAAACAAGGAACAAGCTAAACAAACAATTCCACAGAGAAAAAAAATAACCAAGACCTAGCACTATCATACAACAACAGTAAATTTTATGTTTGGTTTGATTGATTGATGTTTTATGCCACACACCAGCCCCAATAGCTCAGTTGGTAGAGCGTCCGCTTCAGGGCTGGGAGATCCAGATTCAAGCCTGGGTCGAGTCAGACCAAAGACTGTAACAGAGGGAGCTGCTTCTGTTTCGCTTGACGCTCAACAATAGGCGTTAGAGCAGCGACTGTTTGACCCGGAGTCAGTATGATGTGACTGGGTGAGGGGGCTTGCTGGTTGTCTTCGGCAAGTCGTCTCGGTGAGGCAGCACCAAATAAAAGAGCAGTGGAAATCTGCCCTGCCACAAGGAGACAACATCTTCATATGACTGAAATACTGTTAAGCAGGACGTAAAACCCAAATCACTCACTCACTCACTTTATGCCACACATAGCGCTGTTGCCAAACTCAAAATAATTGCCCTTACATCCAAGGTTTAGTGAAACAGAAAGGACTTCTAAAATGCACATCTTTGAAAAGTACCTGCAAAATATTCCACATAGGGTGATTGAGTGAAAGTGAAAGTCCAACTGTGTATAGCCATGTTCAATAGTCTTTCTTTACCTACCTAATATGAAATTATGCTTACTTCTGCATACAACTGGGGGTCGTTTCACAAAGCCGTCACACAGTGCGATCAATCGCAGTTGCCATGACGTCGTATCTCTTCACTATGGTAACCATTGGCAACTACGCTTCGTTTGCGATGCGATTGCTTTGTGAAACGAGGCCCTGATTAAAGCAAGAAAAGGTTTTATCTTAACTAAATAAAGAGGTCTTAATAAATAAGGTTAAAATGACAGTTTTGTATAAATGTTGACATAGACAGTTTAAATAACATCACCACTTGGGTTGGACCAAATAGAAAAAAAACAGCAGCCATATCACTTTATTCTGAACAAATTGTCACAACTTTAAATTGGAAGTTACCAAACTCAACTTGATACTTATGGAACTGGCCATTTGGCTGATTAATGTTTTACACCGTGCTCCAAATTCGAACCCATGCCTCATCGATGAAAGCCTGTGTCAGAATGAGGCATTCTAACCTACTGAGCTACCAAGGCTTATCTTTCCAAGGAGTTATAATATTAAAGTTATAATCTCTGTTTATAAAACTAGATCTATAATTATGAGTTTTATGACATGGGTTTTTATTGTAAATTCTGGTTAAAAATTCTGTTTAAGTTGACACTAAAATATTGACCATTCAATATGTATCCCTAATAATATACACTATCAACATCTGTACAAAAATGTACAATTTACAAACTTCATGTAAGAAGACACAGTGCACAGCACTGTTAACTTATTATGTTAGTATTAAAAAAAACTCATTTGTTCATCACATTTTAATCCACAAGGGCAATGGATACCTAAACCCTATTCACACAGGTGGGAACGGACCATTTTGGGCCATTTGAGAGGATTTCGACATTTGGTGATGGTTGATTGGTAGAAGGGAAGCGTTTGTTTCATTGTGATGCTGCAACAACAACAACATGGTTTCCTGTTTCTTGGCCCTACGGATTCCATGGCCATAATTTAGCAAATAGAGCAAAACTGGAGCAAATGAAAATATTCATATTTTTGTGTGAACCCAATTGATTGATATTTTATGAAAGTGAAAAATTAGGTCAACGAAATTGGCTGTATACTAATTGAGCCAAGAAATGTGAGATAGACAGTTGACAAGCCGACATCCCCTGTGTGAAAAGGTCTTTACCCTTATTCAAATCAGTTCTATAAATAGGTTATTTTATCTTTAATTAGTTCATAGATATTATATTACTGAAAGCCCTATCAAGGCTGTGACTAGAATTCATATTTTGCTAAATGTATATTAGATTAATTTTATTGACATTTACCCTGCACTCAAGATCATTTCCCTTATATGGCGGCATTATGGCGGAGTTGTAGAGAAAAGCATACCTTTTGCCTGCAGGTAATTTACAACTGAGCCATCAAGTGAGAATTAACACCTATGGTATCACAATCTTGGATAGTCCAATTATTATCAAAGGAATTTTTTAATTACATGAATATTTTCTGATTGGGTCAGCGAATATTATGCTTCTCTCAAACCCCAACAAATTGTCTTAATATGTAAATTTAAGACTTTAGTTGGAAGCTATTTGTTGGTGGGCGTATGGATGAACTGCACAGAACGCCACTAATGCATCCAAGGCATAAGGGAATTTTGTGTATCATTTGTCAGTTAATAGATTGGTATTTGCTACCAGACAAGAGCATTTGGGCAGATAATTTTTTTTTCAGGGGGAAGAAACTCAGGATTTCTCCCAGAGGAGACCCCCAACTTTTGGAGGGTACATGGTAACCCTTTTAAATAGGGTGATCATGTGAATTCTGTTTCAGTTGGATTCCAACTGGCACCCTAATAAGGTTGATTGATTGATTGATTGATTGGAGATTAATGTCGCACTCAACAGGCGGTAAAAGTACCAACCGGCCAAAATATCACGCTACCCACCCACATCTGAATTTGAACATACGCCAACACAGACCATAGAACGGTAGGAAGGGTAGTGTTTATGGCATACGTAATGTTCCTCTTTGCTGGGTCAGCATACATGGCTAAAGCAGAGCCACAATGCTCCAACCCGAGGGCTGGCCTAATAAGAGACTTGTGTCAGAGTGAGAAACATGAAGCCAAGAATAATGTGGGTCATTAACCATGTTCAGAGCTGAGAGAGGGGGGGGGGGGAGTGAAAGACGAGTGGAACCAAGCTGATTCTAAAACACTAAATGATTCTCATGCCAAAATCATGTTTTTTCCCATACCAAAGTGCTTTGGATGACAATATGGCCGAAACTGTATTTTAAGATGATGTAACCATAAAAACAGTGACTAAATATCACAGACAATACAGGAGAGTTGTAACCTTAGAAATTCTAATCACAGTTTTAGAAATTATATTCTACCAGGAAACAAATGGTCTCTTACAGATATCAAACTGTCATGATTTTCCGATTGATTGATTTATGTTTTACGCCGCACTCAAGATTTTTTTTACTTAAATGGCGACATTGCCAGGTTTAGTTTGCGAGGAAACGGGGCTCATTGCCCAGAGGAAACCCCCCCCAAACTTCGATGAGTATCTGACAACTCCTCGACACACGGCGACCGAGTGAAAAATTTTATGATTTTCCGGTTTTACAGTCTCACGTAGTGGGTTAAAGCATTTATAAAACAAGCTTCAGGTTAATCATAAAAGTCCTTATTTTTTGTTGACTGGTAACCAGCTTGAATAGATACATGTAGCATTGTAAGAATGAAAACAGCCTTCAGTGCATATATTCATGGTTGGTGAAATGATTTTTTAAGCAAAATTCAACTTAACTACACTTACATGGTTTTTGTTCCATGCATAAAAAAGGGTTGATTTTTACATTTTTTCCTTGTATCCGGTGATCTGCCCATAGGGTTAGCCAGCTACCCGGCCACCCGTCAAGTGGATTGGCAGTTAAGAAATTTAACCAATTTGGACAGGCTGTTTTCAGAATTTTTAACATGGATCAGATAGGAAAATTTAAAATTTGGATTCTTCTTCAAGCTAAATTGTTTAAAAAAGGCAATTTGGACTCTTTAACTAAAATTTATGTCTACCCCCCTAGAGCTGCGTAGTTCAAACTCTAATATAATGCGTAATCAAATCTAATCAAATCTATAAGAAGGTGGGAGGGATTTGGGATTACAACTCTTGTGTTCTGACACCTTTTTTTCTGACAACGTTAAATTAAAATTTGGGCGTAGAACTAGAGTACAAAATTCCTTTGGTTTAAACCGGGGTTCTCTCGGAGACATTGTTTTTAAAAACACCATCCTGTACAACAACCTGAAATATATGGAGAAAAAAAAACAAGCCGTTAAAAGTGGTGTGAAATGCCGAATAAAGCGAAAAATTTCGTTAAAACAGAACATTAAGACTTTCTTGGTCTTTTTTATTATCAAGTATAAAACTAGAGCTTTACATGGAAACAAATCTTGCAGAGATACGTTACAAGCAACAAACCCTTCATACGAATGGACGCGCCAATAAGCTAAAACAACCAACCAGCAACAAACCCCCCAAAAATAAACTGCGCTATATAAATTGTTCTTGCCATAGTTCCCATTGTCAATGTGTTACAAAAGGATTTTAGAAAATTCTACTGACCAAGGCTAAGCTCTTGTCAGTCGTCAACCTAATGAAATATCATAGGTTTGGTTTGTTACAACAATTTATGAGGTGTAAAGGTCTAAATGATATACCTCTTTTTAACACAATTAGAAACTTGTCTCCATGGTTATTTTAGACAAGAAGATTTTCCCTGTGCCCGTGTGTTTAGTGATCATAAATATATAAATTCTGCTGGTTAACAGTAGTTCGATACATATGGGTTATTGACTTGACCAATATTTTTAATTTCAATGTCGATCCTTTATTTATTCAAAGTTTTACAATAAGAATTTATGACAAAAAATGCAAATTTTGGCACCTGATTCTACTCTAAGCTATTTTGATGTATTCTGACATAAAATACTTTTTGTTTCCATTGTTTGGGGTTTAATGTCAACATTATTATTTCACTTAAACGGCCATATTTGTTAGGTAGTGAAAGGTCATCGGCAGGTATCTGGCAAGCATAAATTGATAAAAAAAGAGTGTCAGAAAAGTCTTGTCAATAATTCAAGCATAGTTTCTTGAACTGCCTGTTGGACACCAACCAACCCCCCCCCCCCACCCCCCCCCCACTCCTCACCTTTTTTTCTGTTCTTAGATGAATGTGAGCCCACAATATGTATAGCTGGAAATCTTACTGGGCTGAGCTTAACCATAAACAATCTACCTAATGTGTCATAAATAGCTACTCTAGTGGAGGATCGTTTAATTCCACAAATGGTACATTATACAATAATTTTATTATGAATAAATCCCATTACCTTCATCAAGAATCACACTTGTCTCCCTTGGTTATTGCACTTGTTCCACAAGGGGGCTTAACTCTGTCTGGATTGACTTGAGATAAACCGCTAAGTGCAGCAGCTTCCTGTGTTGCCGCCGCCACGTCACTGATTATCATTTCAGCCACTCGAAGAGCCATCGCCTCCTCTTCCTATAATGAAATAAAACATTAATGACTTCCCTCGGGGGGGGGGGGGGGGGGGGTTCTGCAAACATTAACCCTGAATAATAATTTCTTTACCTCAAGATCAAGTTTAAATTGATTGACTGATTTTTTCAGTAATATATGACAGTTTGTTGGGGGAAGAATCTTGACTCTCTGCCTTAAGGGCACCCTCGACCGTTTTGCGGCAACCATTCTGGTGATCGAGTGAAAACCAATCCAGAATTTTCTCTCCAACTGTTTGGGCAAATCGCTGTAAACCATCATATCAAGACACCGAGGATCTTATTCTCAAAACATTTACATCTGAAGTAGGTTTCAGAATAGTCTTAACGCAGTGTTGAATATACATGCTACCATGACAGTCAGCCTTTGCATTGGAATAACGTCAGGCCGTAAGCCTAACAGTCTGCTAATTGATAGTGGCGTACAAGATCAATCAAAGCGCCAATAAGAGACAATTTTGTTTCAATATTATGATATTGGAATAAATTTTAATTTTGAAATATAAATACCTTTTCCTTTTCTCTTTTCTTCTTGAAGAAGCCTGAAGCTGTATAAATGAAAAAAAATACTTATTTATATGTTAAAATCTTTAAGCTTTTATCGATAACTTGGGCTTAATGATACCTTTCAAATGCATTAATATTTTTCTACTTTAACATTAGTATTGAAAGGTCACCAGACAAAATTTTTGATAACAATAACTCAATTAACTATATATTTATGATCACTAAAACACACGGGCACAGGGAAAATCTTCTTGTCTAAAATAACCAATTAACTACCGTATTTCTTCTAGAGATTCAGCCACTTTTTTCCTCATAAGGATTAGATCATCAGAAAAGAAATCTGCTAAATGAGGCCAGCCAAATTTGCCCAATAGAGGGAATTTAAAGCAATATGACCCGGTGAGCAGTGTGTGAAAATGGTTATCCTTAAAGACAACTCCTCGTCTCCATTTTTGTCCGACTCAATCGAAAATTTAGGCCATTAGAATGGCTGAATATTTTAGAAGAAATATGGTATATACACATACATTTTTTCTTCTCGTGGTCCGGTTCTGGTTCAAATTCAGAGACAAACTGTCCTAACGTGTCCACCTTGCCTAAACTCATACCTCTGGGTTAAAAACAAAAACAAAACAACCAATGAACATGGAGGTGAATCTGAATTTAAATGAGACTTCATAAAAATTGTTAAAACCATCTGAATAGACTTTAATACTCTCTTGGGAGGACACTCTGAGAGGCTAACAGTCCAATGATTTGAACCAACATAATGTTGCCATTCTCTCAAAATAAACCTTGCATTGTTCTTGAAACGTTGACAAAGAATGGGGCCTCGGTGACTCAGTCGACAGAGTGATGGTCTCTTAATAATCAATCAATCAATCAATCCATCGTCTGAAAGGACAACTTAAAAAAATTATGAGTGCGTTTTTCACTCTGTCTTTCTATGTGGGAGAATTGCCAGGTACCCATCAAGGGTTTCCTGTGGGCTAAGAGCAAGGTTTCCTCCCCAACTAAACCTGGCAGAGTCAGTCGCCATACAAGCAAAATAATCATTAATCACTCGCAAACAAGGCCATTTTCAACCCCTACATGTTTGCCTCACAGTAACTTGTAATTCTCATAGAAAGGCATCACCACGAAGTAGGAAATTGTGAACAACAACAGCTTTTGACCTAATTGTATTACCCTTGATAAAGACACACAGGCACAGGTTTAGAAAGCTTGTGTTGTTCACAAAAACCTTCTTCATGGTGATGCCTAGATTATTTCTCATTAGTATGGAACCCACTTTTAAAAAGAGTTTTAAACATTTCATAGTAACATACTTTTTCAACATGTACTTGAAAGAAAAATGAACTGTTCGCTCAGTTTTACAAACATTTTGGGGCATTAATATTACGGATATTATTTTCCTCAAAATCAATTACACCAGCCCCGATAGCTCAGTCGGTAGAGCGTCCGCCTCAGGCCTGGGAGATCCGGGTTCAAGCCCGGGTCGAGTCAGACCAAAGACTTTAACAGTGGTAGCTGTTACTGCTTCGCTTGGCGCTCAGCAATAGGAGTTAGAGCAGCGACTGGTTGGCCTGGTGTCAGTATACTGTGACTGGGTGAGGGGGCTTGCTGGTTGTCTTCGGCAAGTCGTCTCGGTGAGACAGCACCTAAAAGAGCGGTGGAAATCCGCCCTGTCACAAGGAGACAACGTCTTCATATAACCGAAATACTGTTGAGCAGGACGTAAAACCCCAATCACTCACTCACTCAAAATCAATTACAAGAAAATTCGTACACACATATTTCATTCAATAATGACGACATCTAACGCAGATATCACTAAATACTTCTAACAATTCAATTTATGCATTTTTTACAGAATTTGTTAGATATATTCAATTTTTATGCATTTCTTACATAATTCTTTTGATATATTCAATTTCTATGCATTTCTTACATATTTCTTTCAATATAAGGTGAAGAATTACTTATGGATAACAACTTCTTGGTTTATACATAAGTAATTCTTCACCTTATTGTAATCTTTCAACTTCTAAATGCCATCGAAAGATCTTTCAATATAATCAATTTCTATGCATTTCTTACGTAATTCTTTCAATATAATCAATTTCTATACATTTCTTACATAATTCTTTCGATATATTCATTTTCTATGCATTTCTCACAAAATTCTTTCAATATATTAAATTGTTATACATTTCTTACATATTTCTTTCAATATATTCAATTTCTATGCATTTCTCACATATTTCTTACGATATATTGATTTTCTATGCATTTCTTACATAATTCTTTCGATATTTGTTGACAGATATAAATGTTTCGCATTACCCTGCTGCAGGTCGACTCCATAAGGCATCGGGATTTAATAAAACTGGATCAATGCGTAAATCGTCTTCAAATCTATGTAGCACTTTTTTCCACTGCCGCGTGTCGGATGCTAGGAGGGTATTTTTCACGCTGATACTTTCGTTGCCAGTGCTCTGACTGCCCCCGCTGTGCTCCGAGGCGCTATCACTTTCTGTAACATTCAATCATAGATGGAATATAATGCTTTATATCCGTGTATTCTGTAAGTAGTAATTTATATTGTATGTTATGTGCGTGGGGTGTTGGTAGGAGATTGATTGATTGATTGATGTTTTACGCTGCACTCAAGATTATTTCACTTATATTGCGGCGTTGCCAGGTTTAGTGGTGAAGGAAACCATGCTCTTTGCCCGGGGAAAACCCACGACCTTCGCTGAGTACCTGGCAGCTCTGGTGGGGATAGAGATTTGATTGATTGATTGATGTTTTACGCTGCGCTCAAAATTATTTCACTTATATGGCGGCGTTGCCAGTTTTATTGTGGGAGGAAACCTGGCTCTATGCCTGGAGGAAACCCACGGCCTTCCGTTAACGCTCTACCTACTGAGTCACGGAGGCCCCCAATAGAGATTTAAGCCTGTGAGCCATCAGCCATCAATGGCTGCTAAAATTTCTCAAAGTAAAACAAACAAGCCATTCACTTTGAGTGATAAAAATGTCAAATTTCTAATTTAATTTATCAGAGCTGGATTGCTTCAACACGAACAAAAAATAAATGAAATTTTACTCAAAGCCACAAAAAAAAAATAATACAAATCCAGAATAGAAGAACCTACCAGTCCTCTTTCTTGATTTCTGAGGGAAATCCTGTGTCATCTGTATCGTGTTGACTAACTCAGACAGGTACTTATAGTATAATTCACTGTGCAAAAACTGTGGGAAATAGTTCTGAAAAACAAACAAAATCAATTTTACTATAATGAATTGCTTCCTTGATTTTTTTAAGCAACACTCAAGGTTATTTCGCCTTTATGGTGGCATGGGGGATGAAACCAGGCTCTTTGCCTTGGAGGGAACCCCTGACCTTCCACGTAGGGTAATTGAGGGAACAACCCGCTTGTTTTTATTTGCACGGATCATTGGTTTTGGTTTATTACAACCTATGATCGGGTACAAATGTCATACCCACCTTTTTAACACAATAAGAATGGTTATTTTAGTAACGAAAAAAACTGTGCCTGTGTGTTTTAGTGTATATAAATCAATGAAAGACTGTACTGTGAAAGACTACATGTATGTTGATCTGAGAGACTATCACTATGCCGACTATGAACAAGTTTTGAAATTGGAACCATCACATAAATTATATAATAACTGAAGTGTTCGAGTTAACCTAAATTCTGCCGAGTGTAATAATGTTTGGGTTTCTGAGAAAAAGACTTCTAGCTTCAGTCAAGTATAACAATTCTTTAAACAACAAACACTATGTGCATAGAGATTATCTAACGAGAACCAGTGTGTTACAATGAATATCACTCAAGTCTATTAAGTGTGAGAATTTGGTTTAAAACAATGGAACCTTGTGAAATGGAAGCAATATGAAGAGTAGGAAACAAACTTTTTCGATGGATTTTAGAGCAATATTTCTCGGGACGGCAAAACAGTCTGGAAGTGGCCCTTCTTCACGGCAGATATTAGATTCGACAGCAAATCGGATCTTATCAGAGAACCCCAAAGGTGTATTTGCTTGCAGTGAGAAGTACCTGTGAAGAAAGGGGAGATAAAGATTGATGTGTTAAATCTGGACTATTTCATTAGGCGGTATTGGCAGGTTTAGTGGGGGAGGAAACCAGAGTCTTTGCCTGAAGGATACACTCAGCCTTCAGAGACTACCTGGTGATTATCGAAATGTTTTCCATTTACTTAGACTGAGTGGAATTTGATTGATTGATTGATTGTTTGGTGTTTTACGCCGCGCTCAAGATTATTTCACTTATATGGCGGCATTGCCAGTTTTATTGTGGGAGGAAACCGGGCTCTGTGCCCGGAGGAAAGCCACGACCTTCCGCTGGTAACTGGCAACAATCCCACATAGGTCAGTGGAATTTGAACCTGCGACACAATGATGGGAGGGAGCGATTGATTTGAATAAAGATTGATTAATGTTTTATGCCACACTCAAGATTATTTTACTTATATGGTGGCGGTGCCGGGCTTAGTGTGGGAGGAAACCAGGCTCATTGCCCGGAGGAAACTCCCCCTGACCTTCGGCGAGTACCCACATACGCGGACCCAGTGAAAAGTCTACTCAGGAGTTGGATTAAAAATCTATTGCTCTGCTGACTGAGTCACCAAGAACCCCCCATGTTTGTCAATGGTGATGACCAAGGGCCCAGATTTTATATTAGAGCTCCAATTAAACATGACAAAAGCATTCATTGACATTGGTCATGTGAGGAGGGCTTATCAGGTACATGTACTCTCTGAAGGTTATTTTCCCATTAGAAAGTAGTTAGTCAAAAAGCAGTTTGTAAAGTGCATTTTCTTAGCTTGTCCTGTGTGGAGGGCTTACCAGGTACTCTCTAAAGGTTCTGAAATTTTAAATCTTAAATTTGACAGAAATTAGATTTTTTTAATTTCAATTCAGTAAATTTATTTGATCAGACTGAAGGTTATTTAACTTACATGGTTGAGTTTTGATCTTTGAACAGGCAACTATTTCATAATTTGGATGGATTGCTGTTTTACAGCCTACTCAAGATTATTTTCCTAATACGGCAGTATTGCCAGGTTAAGTGTGCGAGGAAATCATGCATATGGTGACTGAGTGAAAAATCCACTCAGAAATATTTCAATTTTTAATTTAGTCTATTAAGTGTGATTTTAACCCATGCCGAAATGCTTTGCGTGTAAATTCCAAGTGACGTCATCAAGCAATCGGTCAATTAACTTACTGTTTTTAAACATTTCCTCTTGGGATTCAGTTTTTGATTATATCCTGAGTCACTAATCCACTCAAGCAAGCTACAACTCAATTCTGATTTGCTCTACCGCTTAAACCACCGAGGTTGAATAACAAAACAATTGTCAAGTGTAACTGTCATGTTACACTTGACCAAGACACAGGTATATGCGTGGAAAGCTTGTGTTGTTCACAACAAATAACTATGTGGTGATGTCTTAATTTTTTATCATTAGTATGGAACCCACGTTTAAAGAGAGTTTCAAACATTTCTTAAATTATTAAATCAGTTGGGAACGTACTTGTCATAGAGAACCATGGCATCCGTTTGAGCTTGGATACCGTCATAGCCTGATAAAGCCTGGAGATGTTGTTGGAAGTTATCGGCGGCCAACACAAACTGCAGCAAATCCGATGCACCCTCTTGTTCCATAGACTGTCAAAAAGATGATTCGGCTTGGTAATTAACGATTCTTCTAATTAGATATATTTATGAACACTAAAACACACGGGCACAGGGAAAATCTTCTTGGCTAAAATAACCATTGAGACAAGTTTCTTATTGTGTTAAAAAGGGGCATATCATTTAGACGTTTATACCCAATCATAAGTTGTTATAATTAACCACAACCCATGATATTTCATTAGGTTGACAACAGGCAAGAGTTTGGCCTTTATAGCCTATAGAATTTTCTGGAAAAGATAATTTGGCAACAAATCTTCAGTATTTTTGGTAAAGCTAACACGCTGATTTATATAATCAGATATTGATATTAGTATGAATTTGAACTGGTTTCTGAACAGTTATACTCAGTACAAATACATCCTTTTGTTTCTTCAATCACTCAAAACTCCTTTTAGAATTTTCTGGACTGAAAAAATAATCAGTCGTTTTAATAACAACAAAGAGTTTTTTTCAGGCCTTTTTAGTTATTAAAGTGATTGAATGAGTGATTAAATCTTATGGTTGACATTAAACCCGAAACAATGAAAACAAAACGTATTTGTTATGTCAGAATACATCAAAATAGCTTAAACTGGCATTAGTTGCCAAAATTTGCTTTTTTTCTCATAAATTCTGATTGTCAAGAGAAGTTCAGCGTTTGAAGTACCTTGAAAAACTAAAGGATTGACAATGAAATAAAAAATATTGGTAAAGCCAGGAATCCAAAAGAACCGAAGAAGTGTGCAAATAATGGACAAAATTCCAATGATGGGGATGTTTGAGTGCATTTTTTGTTTGTTTATTGCTTATATATTCTACAGGAACATATATCTGCTAGATTGGTATCAAAGGAAACCTGTTATTTTGTACAACAATTAGCTAACTCTATTTTAATGAATCTTTCTTCATTTGGGATGTTCATGCCACTTTTTATGTTCAACTAATAAACAAAAGGTCTAACTGATATACCTCTTTTTAACACAATTAGAAACTTGTCTCCATGGTTTTTCTCTGTGCCCGGGAGTTTTATTAGAGTTCACATATATAAAACAAAACACAGAAAACAGGTCTTGAAATATTGTGTTCACAAACAAAGTCTTTATAATTTCACTATTTAATTTAGTCCCAAATTAAAACTTGAAAAATTAAAAGCTTACCTCCATAAAGTAGAACATTGCTGCTTCGTTATAGAGAACGTCAGCCAGATACACATGACCACTTGTTAAAACATCTATCTGATGTTTACAGTGAAACACACTCCTCATAAAATCGGGGTAGTAGCTGAAACAACAAACAAAGTGTATGGCATGATTAAATTGATTGATTGATTGCTTGGTGTTTTACGCTGCGCTCAAGATTATTTCACTTTTATGGTGGAGTTACCAGTTTTATTGTGCGAGGAAACCAGGCTCTATGCCCGGAGGAAACCCACCTTTCGGTGGTAACTGGCAACTATCCCATATAGGCCCTTCGAGTGAAAATCAAGTCAGAAAATTTTCAAATTTTTTTAGACTGAGTGGGATTCGAACCCGCAACCCATTGGTGGAAGGCTGTTCGGATTGAGCGTCCAACACTCTACCTACTGAGCCATGGAGGCCCCTCCCTGTGTAGAACAGTATCCAGGTAGGCCTACTTGACAAAGAAGGTTGAAGTTTCCGTTCGACAGGATTTCCTTCCACACTTAAAGTGGCATGAGCTGCCAAAATTCACACTTTTTTCATAATTTCTGATCGTCACGACAGTAAGAGGCTTTGAAGGCAATAGAAAAACTAAATGATTGGCTTTGGAATGAGGAAAATCCATACAGTATGTGGCCTGTACAAACCTGAATAGTGTTCGAAAAGTGTTCAAAATTTAAATAACCGGGACGACCATTCATTCATTCTAAGCCAAAGTTAGTTCAAAACAATACTGTATTGTACATTTTTGAGACTAGAAGCACTAAACATCTTCAGAATTATACGAAAAATAACCGATAATTTCAACATTCTGTTCTTATGTCAAAATATCAACATTTTGGCAGCTCATGCCACTTTAACTAGAAACGCCCCATATAAGTGAGATTATCTCAGGTACCAAGCTTTTATTTACACACCAGACATATCTTGTCAAATTCCCTTTTCACGCAACGTTTTCACATTACTTGATTCATTCAGATATACACTGTTACAATAGCGCTTTTCCTTTCTAAATACTGGTGTAAAAATGCTGAAAATTTTACGTCAATAACAGACGGACAGATAAGGGTAGTACTTGTGACTTCTTACGTTATTTGCAAGCCATTGACAAATCATCTATTGGATTGATTGATTGATTGAGTGGAGTTTAACTTATGTGTTGGCCAAAAGACGTTTAATCAGATAACCTTTTTTAACATCAAAAACACATTGAATCCGCAATACAACATTCGGGGGAAAGCTTTTAGGGCATTGAAAGGGTGAGAAATCGTTATGCAACATAAAAATTAAAACAGTTCCTCCGGCGGCGTCAAGACGGCAAACCTTCAATTTATATAGACCCTATTCTAATTCAAATCTTTCGTTTAATTCGCTTAGATCATTTGCACCAAGAGAATGGAACACACTACCCATTGTTTTAAAGTGTATTTTTTTCTCTTTTTAAATCCCGCCTTAAAGACCTCTTACTACGTGAAATTTGATAGAAAATCGGTGTTCCTTGTTTTCAATTTTCAGTATGCTAAATTATACAATCATATATATATATAATTTTGCGATTTTTTTTTTTATCCTTTTGTTCTTATATCCATTACCAGATTATTTCACTCTCCTGCCATAGTTATTTAATCTAGTTTATTTTACTACGAGATAGAACAAGCCACACTGGCTTTATTCCCGCCTTTTGTAGATTTTCAAACTATGTATTTTACTTTATATTATATGGTGAATAAACCAATCAATCAATCAATCAATCAGTCAACTCACTCTCTATCCATGACCTCAACGACAAAATCCTGACACTGAGAGAAACACTTTGGGTCCACACAGCCATCCTCTCCACACAAACGACCTATCAAAGAGAAACACAGAGCCATTTTCAAATCACAAAGTAGTTTTTTGTATAGTGCATTTTCTTAGCTTTTTTTTTTACAAGGTATTCACTAAAGGGTATTTTCATATCAGAAAGGGCCTCCGTGGCTCAGTAAGTAGAGCGTTGGACACTCAATCCGAACAGCCTTCCAACAATGGGTCGCGGGTTCGATTCCCACTCAGTCCAAAAAATTGGAAAATTTTCTGGCTGGGTTTTCACTCGAACGACCTATGTGGGATGGTTGCCAGTTACCAACGGAAGGTCGTTGGTTTCCTCCCACAATAAAGCTGGCAACGCCGCCATATAAGTGAAATAATCTTGAGCGCGGCGTAAAACACCAAACAATCAATCAATCATATCCGAAAGTAGTTAGTCAAAACACATTTAGTATGGTGTATTTTCTTATCTTGCACTATAAAGTGGAAAGCGGCGCTCCCAGGTCTAGTGGGGGAAGAAACCTTGTCTAGAGGCGACCTCTGACTTTCAACGGCTACATTTCTACACAAGGAGATCGAGCGAAAAAACGACTCAGAAACTTGCTCAGTTCTTCTTTGGACAACTGGGATTCTAACCTGCGACTGATTGTTAGAAGGCCTGCATTGGCCTGAGAGATGATCACTGTCGACTGAGTCATCAACGCCTAATCAAACTTGTTTAACTATGGGGTTCAATCTCAGTCCACCGATGTTCTTGCCATAGTTAAGATGCGTAACCATTGTCAATGTGTTACAAAAGGATTCCAGAAAATTCTACTGACCAAGGCTAAGCTCCTGTCAGGACTTCGTCAACCTAATGAAATATCATAGGTTTGGTTTGTTACAACAATTTATGGGGTATAACGGTCTAAATGATGTACCTCTTTTTAACACAATTAGAAACTTGCCTCCATGGTTATTTTAGACAAGAAGATTTTCCCTGTCCCCGTGTGTTTTAGTGATCATAAATATAATATCAGTAAGACATACTTATTGTTAGATTCCTGAGATCTTCATTGATGCCAATAGGTTTAACAGCATCTAATGAAATATATTTGGAGTAGATATTGACGGCATCCCTCTCTATGCCTAAAAATCACAAAATAAAGAGTTAGAAAGCCAGAAAACAATGTTTGAAATGAGATTAAACAGATACCAGCTACATACTTTAAATATTTTTTTATTCATATTAAGTAAGTAAACAAAATGAAAGCCATTTTTTACAGTCAGATGTCCAGAAACCTTTTTTTCTTCTTACGAACACTGTGAACTTTGAACTTTGGTCGAACTGTTACCGCTTTAAAAAGATTATTTCACTTATATGGCGGTGTTGCCACTTTTATTATGGGAGGAAACCGGGCTCTGTGCCCAGGGGAAACCCATGACCTTCCGCTGGTGTCAGCGTAAGAGACAATATAGCTGTTCCCACTGAACAACATTATTATGATGGTATGCTTTTAACAAAATTCTCCAAATATATCAAAACATTTTGAAATTGTTGGCTACTTTTCTCAAGACGCGAAATTCAGAAACTATTAGTCTCAAGAATGTATGTTAATTTAGCGTTTTGAAATTGCTTAAGCTTAGAATGAATTAGAATTAGAAAGTTACTTAAATCTTGGTGATTTAAATTTTGTTTACTTTTAGAATTTTCTTCATTACAACGTCAATCAATTATTTTTTTCTATGACTTTCAAAGCCTAGCTTACTGTCGTGACAATCAGAATTTATGAAAAAAGTTGAAATCTTGGCAACCCATGTCACTTTAAACTAACACAGGTATAGATAGCAAAATCAGCAAACCTTCTGAAATAAACAATGAACAATTAACTTACTCTTTTTAAACTTTTCCTCTTGGGACTCACTTTTTGATTTTTCTGAGTCATTAGACGTTCCACTGATGAGTTGACTCAAGCGAGCTTCAACTCGATTCTGATTTTCGATGTCAGTTGAGTTTTTGGTTAAACTGTTTTCTTCACAACCTATAGAATGATCTTGAGCTACGTCTGAGGCTAATCTTTTGTCCTCGTTATTGTTATGAGACAAATGTTTTGACGACTCGTCCTGAGGATTACCACAACTAGAAACGGTTTTCTCCGAATCTGTAGAATTTGGAACAGCAGCTATGTGGGTCGTCGGTGAGTCTGGCGAAATTACCGGGGATATGGCACCAATATTATCGGAACAGTTACTAGCTGACCCTGTTGCGTTTTCTTTGGAATTGGAGCTGAGTTGGACAGGTGTTTCTGATTTTGCGACAGAACTTTTACTAAGAGACTTTAAGGATTGTGTTCGAATTCGTGTCCAAGTAGCTGCTTGAAAACTTTCAGCGTCCAGCCAAAATCGTATAAGATGACCGGCATCCTTAGATTCCATATACTGGATGAAATATGGCAGGGCATCCTTATCGTGCAGGATTTCTAGGAATGTCTTTGAAAGGCGGGATGATGTTCGTAGAGGGGAGTCCAGCTGCAGGGATTTGCCTGAAGTGTAAATAGAAAGATTGTTGCTAAATGTTATGATGGTGTATAACAATATACAGTAGTTGTTCTATGTCCTCCTAACACATAGTCATCAAAATATCCAGCCACACACCAAAAAAAAGAGCTTTACCTTTAAAACATGAATTGATTTATTAATTTCACGCCATATGCAAGATGAATTTGCTTATATGTCAGTACTGCCAGGTTTAGTGTGAGAGGAAACTTCCAGCCTTTGGCAGGTACCTAGTGTCTCTTGTACATACATGTAGGGTGATCAGACCAGCCCCGATAGCTCTGTTGGTAGAGCGTCCGCTTCAGGGCTAGGAGATCCAGGTTCAAGCCTGGGTCGAGTCAGACCACAGTTGAAGCTGCTGCTGCTTAGCTTGGCGCTCAGCAATAGGAGTTAGAGCAGCGACTGGTTGGCCCCGTGTCAGTACAATGTGACTGGGTGAGGGGGCTTGCTGGTTGTCTTCGGCAACATTGCTTCTAAGTACCTGGCAACTTTTCCCCATAAGGCTATCAAGTGAAAAATCCACTCACTCCTCCCCCACCAAATTCCAAGTCATAGGCTGTTAGACCCTGAAGAAAATATGTAAGACATAATTTACAGAGCAACCCTTACCTAGATCCCCTTCATCGTGTGAGAGAAGTAATGTGTCCGGTCGCCTTTCAGACGATGTCTTCCCCTCAAGCAGAGAGGCTGGGGAACCTGAAAAAAAAACCAGGTCAACAGAATAAGAATTTGAATTTTTTGTGCCAATCCCATTATCCTTGGTACCGGTATCTCAAGCTTGAAATGATTAATTTTCCTGTTAGAAATTCAATATTTCCATGCTCAATAAACTGCTTCATTTTGCACAAGACAATTTGAAATTGTGTTCAAAAACAAAAAAATATTTCATTTCTGACAGCTCACAGCACTTTAAAAAACAAAACAAATATGACAGTTCAATATATTGTAGAATTTAAACCAATACAAAAGGGTGCTATGAACTAATGGCCATCTAAAGTAAAATGTTTCTGGCCAAAACTGTGCATACTGTTGGCTGCAGCCCACTCACCGATATCTCCATTAGGCCAGTCATCTGATAGTTGACTTCGATTAGATGGTGTCCTCTTTATTACTCCAGAGCGGAGAGATGGCCCAGGTGATGTAGGAGTTGTAGGGTTAGATTGTTTATCTGTGAAAAAATCAGTACATTTTAATAAGTCAAACGCTTATAATGAGTGTTCACCTAAGTTGAAATGTCATGTACATGTAACCTCTTTCTTAGAGTGGCATGAGCTGCCCAAATGCTCATATTTTTCTGTTGTAACAGAATGTTCAAATCATCAGCTATTTTTCTCAAAGCTTACAATTCATACCCTTTTCAATGCTAGTAATATCGAGAATGTACGCTTAACTTAAGCATTAGAATGAATAAGTGTTAGGCCCAGATATTTAAATTTTGTTTAATTTTCGGACGCATCTTCGGCTTGTACAGGGCACAGACTGAATAGATCCTCATTCTAACGTCAATTAATATTCGATTAACGTCAATACATACCTTCAAAGCCTATTACTGTCGAGACTCAATCAGAATTTAGGAAAAAGGAAAAATTTTGGCAGCTCGTGCAACTTCAAATTTGATATTCAGCTTCCATTGCAGAATGCATTCAGGTTAATTAGTTAAATAGTGTCAATAACGTTACCAGAGGTGTACTAAATGTCCGCTGCACTACCTACCAGACAACTACCTCCTTTTTTAGATGAGGTCGGTTGGCTGAATGGATAAGGCAGCCAGCATTTAGTGCTGGCGATAGGTGCTATACTCTGGGAACGGAGATCGACAAGAATTTATGCCATTTTTCAAGAAAGTGAAATCTGTAACTAATTTTATTCCCCAAAAGTGAATTCCTTACCTGCCTCCTTGTTCAATAATCTGATATTCAATATGTCGTCAGAACGGACGAGCAGCAAATGTCAGATTGGAGATAATGAGTCGGATTTAACTTGTTGAATTAAATATAATTATAACTAGTTTAGACAGTTAATTAAACCTACCTAGCCCACTAAAATAACCAGTGTTAGTCGTCTATCTGGTGTTAGTCAAGTAAATCTTATTTTTTAAGAAACTTAGCCAATGAACTACGTTATGGGTGCAAGGGGAAGGGGGGGGGGGGGGGGTGGGGGTGGACTTCATTTGAGTTTGACATAACAACAACAACACAGTGGGCGTGAGCTTAAATTTGTTTATCAAAACAAAGTGGGAATGTAAGTGAACTATAGGTTCAAAAACTTAACTATGTCGGGGGAAAGATTCATTTAGCAGGATGCACGAATGTGCCTATCACTTTGATTAATTTCTGCGGAAATTGGGTGTTGAAATCGTATGGAAACTTCAAAGCGAAGAGTGCAGTGAGTCTGAAGGGTTTTTCTTATTTTAGATTTTAATTTAAATGAAGGGTTAAAAATAAAACAAACATCACCGCTCACCGCTCTTTCTCTTAAAAAATGGCATGGCCACGTCCTGGGGGATGCGAACCTGTACACTTTCTTCGAGTCATAACAGCAGATTATTTGTCATTTTTACTCCAACGCTGAAATCTTTTCTAAAAAGTTACGAATGAAGTAGGAAGCAGACATCTTGCATAGTCACATGTGAAGCCATCGAGAATCGACGACACATGACGAGACTTTCGTTGTCTGCTTTATTTGATTGCTGAGAGTGAGAAATGTCTACGTTTTGGCATTACAGATGCCCGAATGAAACCCGTAATATCACCTAGTCGATCCATCTTCATCTTGCTTTTATGAAATTGAAGAGGTGCGACACAATGGACCCGAAATAATGTCTTTTTTAAAATAAGGAATTTTAATGTGATAGCGATTATTGGACCCTCTGTGGTATTCTTATGGCTAAAATGATAAACCTGAAAAGGTGAAACCCTTGAAAAAATGATACTGAATCAAGACCTAGGTGTCATTGTAACTTATACCTTCAAAATTGCGTTAATGCCATCATGGGTTTAGAAACGGCCCCCATTCTGTTGAACTGAGCTGGAAGTAGTCCGAAATATCTGTGATGATGATGTAAGACATGGCCTATCTGTCAGAAAATGTCTTTCATCATCATTGCAGATATTTCGGACTAAGCTTGAAGTAGTTCAATTTACCGAACTTATGGTGATATTACATATACCAACGACAGCCTACGAATTTTGAAATGCTGGTCGGTAAAGTCCAACGCACTTTTGTCGGAAATTACAAGCCAAGAAAATAATATTGTAACTGCTCTGTATGGACAATTCCTACCCCAGACTTCTTTAGAACCCATAAAAGATTATTCTTGTCCTCTTTTATTTATTTTTATTTATTTTATTTATTTGGCATGCACCGTTTGACCCAGTTCGAATGTCACGCAAAATGACGGCAAAATCTCCAAGAAATGACAGTTTGTTGTTGTTTAAGATCAGGTGTACGCCCTTTGAGTTTGGAATAGCTACATGTAATAAAAGCGGACAAGAATAATCTTTTATGAGTTTTAAAGAAGTCTTAGGTAGGAATCTTCCACACCGAAAAGTTGCAATAATATTTTCATGGCTTGTAATTTAAGCATCATTTTATTTCAAATTCGTATACCGAACGTTGTTATATGTAATATCACCATAAGTTCGTTAAATTGAACTAAGCTTGAAGTTGAAGATTGGATTAATTTGCTGATAATTACAGGCCATAGGATTTCACGGTAACGATCAGTACCGGTAGCCTGTTGTTACTGTTGTTCTAAAACTACGGAAACAAAAATCTGTTACCCATCACTAAAGCCAGTTCATGCAATTCGTATGATATATAACGAAACTAAAATTGATACCGGCTTGGTAGTGGTTCCCAGCATTTAATAATATGGAACCTATTCAATATTTCTGACCGACACCGAAATTATATGGTCTATAATTATAAGTTATATCAATTATGTACAAATTTAAATGATACAGTTCAAAGGAGGTACTGTCCAGTTGTCTCCCAATAAACCTAACTCGTAACTACGCCAACTTATGGTCAGTGAAATAAACCAGAGATGATAATTTAGGGATGCAAAGTATCAATTATGTTTCCAAAGTCAAATTTGATTATATGGAGAAAATTATAAGCTTTTAATTCATGGAGTTTGAATTAACCACTTCTGATTTTTCTATTTGTTTTAGGTCTTCAGGCATGATGGAGACTATTCCAGTGGCTTCAAGTTCCTAACTTAAGGTTTTAAATCAACCTAAAAAAGGATGAAGCTTAGATATTTAGCCTGGAAATATTGGTGTATATGGTCAATAATACTTGTTGTTCTCTGCTTCTTTATTGTCCTGTATGCCGTGAACTATGTCTTCGAACAACAGGCCTACAAAAGATGGGAAAAGTTTTCCTATGTTGCCATGAATAAATATTTAGAGGAGGGGCAAAAGCTTGACGAGAAAACAGGAATTCTGAAAAAGCTTCAAGATGGACGAATGCAAGTTCAGGCGTGTAAATGCAACTGTTCCAAAAAGGAGGACTTGCTGGCGGAGGAAAATAAAAATGTCCAGAAAATTTTTGTCGATGGAAAGTCCAACAAGTTTTGGTGTAAAGCTATCCATGAAGAAGACTCCATTCTAATTTTAACTCCAGCTCATAAAATGGGAACTGTTGTAAAAAGGTACTTTCGGAATTTGCTGAGTTTAGATTATCCCCACTGTTTGATCCGGATTGCTGTTGGCATGAACCAAGATGATGAGGAAACATTTAATTTAATTCATTCATATGCGGCTTCTCTTGAACACAATTTTAGACAGATTGATATCGTCAAGTTGGACATTTCCAGTAGTAATTTAGACCTCGCTGGAATAGACAGGCATATAGAGAATATTCAGCTCCCGAGACGAAGTCATTTAGCTCAGGTGCGGAACTCTCTTCTCTTCCACGCACTGGGTGAGGAAAAATTTGTACTTTGGCTTGACAGTGACGTTCGGGAACTTCCAAAGGACTTGATAAAACAGTTGATGTCCGCTAAAAAAGACATCATTGTCCCTAGCTGTATGTATCGAAACTCGCCCAAAACTTTGGACGTCTATGATAAAAATTCTTGGAGGGAGACAAAACTTTCTAACAAGGTACGAGAAAAAATTGACGAAAATGTGTTACTTGTGGAAGGCTATAAAAATGAGTCCCAACGCCTTTATCTTAACGATTTACAATCTGAAGGCCCGGTTGTGGAACTTGATGGTATAGGGGGCTGCTGCCTCCTAGTTAAGGCTGATGTTCACAAGAGAGGTATCATTTTCTTGCCGTTTGTTTATAAGAATCATATTGAAACGGAAGGCTTTGCTCAGGCAGCCAAAACACTGGGCTACAAACTCCATGGTATGCCTTTCTTACAGGTTATTCACTAATCAAGCTTCCTAACGAAAGGGAAAGTGCAGGCCTCAGATTATTAAGGAAGGCCATAGACCACAGAGGTCAGTGGCCTTTGTTGCCCTCCCTCCTGACCTCTGTTCCAGGCCCCTAACTAAGGCAATTTGCTTCTCCATATTTGTATAAATACCTGTATGTACCACCAAGGTCAAACTGGCCTTGAAAATGGGTGCCCCAAAATATCCAAAATTCAAGGCCTCAGAGGGTTATAACTCTTGCTGCCGCCATACTCTACGCCCCCCCCCCCCCCCCCCCCCCAATCTATTTAGAGGAGTAATTCATTAGTTAGTTACTCTCCTTAATTTAACTAACAATGTTAAAAAATCATTTATTATGATATCTATATTGCCTGATTTATTAGGAATAACATTGGCTAAAAACCTGTCGCAGCAATCTATAATACATCCACATTGATCTGCTGGACATTTTATGTGAATTGCATGTAGGTATTTAATTTAAAAGGGAGAATTTTTAGATAAGCAATCACTCTCACAATGGTAATTTAGGGGAGCCATTGGCTGATCTTCTGTATTTTGTTCATGCCAAAGACTCAATGATACAGGAAGCGTCAAACATTAGAATTGCAATTCCAGTTAGCCGGTGAATTCGAAGTTTTATTAATACTTTAAGCATTAAGACTATATCAAAGTACATGTGCATATAAATTATTACTACATAGTAACATCTCAGAAAAAATAATCTATTCCACTTTACCATGAAAATAGCCTTTGCCTGTCCATGTTGTAGGTTGACTTCAGTGTCCTCCCCCTAATAAGCCCCTTTAGAGTTTGACAAAAATCATGTGAGAACATAAATTTCACTGAGCAGCCATTCATTTAACCATAGGTTTTAGTTCTATGATTTAACATTAGAGCTTATGGAGATCGGCGGTTACCCTGTCATTTTGTCTTTGATTCTTCATTTCAAATTAATCATTTGTGTTTTTTATACACGCCAAGCGGAAGCTATATCTGAAGTTATCAGTTCAGATTTTTGTTGACTGACAATCTGAATCAATACAAATATTTATATTGCATAGCTACGATTTGCTTTTATCAAAAAACAGCCGAAAAAAAACACAACTTTGTTGCCTGGAAGGGGCACTTGTACTGGCAATATCTCTAATAGGCTAGAGCGCGGCGTAAAACAACAATGAATCAATCAATCAATCTAATAGTTATGAATGTCCCGTAAAACACTGAACAATCTGTAAGGTGTAAGCAATGGAATGCATGAAAACCAGTTGATTTATATATGATAAAGTTTACAGAAATAAAACTTATTCTATAATTTACATGTATATACTGTGATATGTCACATGACAAGGTCCCATTTTATTTTTTTTACTAGTATACTTATTTTAAATGTTAAAATATTCTATTTCTATAGTACTGAATAATTTCCATTATTTTATGGAGAGACATAGAAGCTTTTCATCGACCATAGAGACTGAGTGATATAACTACATTCCATATGCTGTCAAATGTCACAGCCAAGTGCTTTTCATAATATAAAGTATATTCTATTTTTTTAGTGCTGAAATTCGTCATATTTTATATATTAAATATATATTTACTGTATTAAGTGTAATACATTTTTTCTACGCTAAATATATATATCTTTTCAATCTTGAAATAAAATTATTTAGAAAACTTCTTTTTTTGCCATGTTTTTAATATGGGCTGCCTCAAAGTTCAATACTTGCTGAGAACACCAGTCGACAATTACAAAATGGTCAAATATCAACATTTTGACAGCTCATGTCACTTAAGAAATATTTAGATTTACGCGTTGAAAGGTTTAGTGGGGCGGAAACCGGGCGCTTTGCCGGAAGGAACCCTATTTTTGAGAATATATACTTTCTGGGGATATGATATATGAGTTTGATTAGTTAGTGTCTTTTAAAAAGTCAGTATAACAATATTCTCGTTGTCATTTCGGATTACACTTTCTTCAAAAAGAGCAGAAATTCTCGAACCGGGCCCCAGAGTATGACACCTATCACCAGAAGAGGCAGAAGTCAGCCATCACAAATGCAAGCATGGTCCGGGTTACTTCACTAAACTAAAGGTCTTACTCCGTTATTTGATAATTTCTGACATTTATGGTCGTCGACGTGGTGCCGACCATAGATAACCAAACATAAATAACGAGATACCTGTAGACATTTAATATTATTGAATTAAGTCCGGGTTTCTGCCTCCAAAATGACCTTTTTGTACTGACGGTCGTATTTTGGAAAATACAGTCAAAAAATAGTAATTTTGGAGTCAGAAACCCGGACTAATGCAAGCATTCTATTCGCGGTTGATCTACATAGCTTTGACAGCTGTTAAAAACGTATACTGTATATTTTGCCTAATCAAATTGCAAAGCGGGTCCTAGACAAAATTACCTAGCTATTGAGACCGCAGAAAATGCATTTCATTCACATGTGGTCTTCCAGTTTGAGTCGTGTTCGATCTATGAAAGCTTGACGGTCAGTAATTGCAAATATCCAAACTCTAAATTTCATAAGTATAGGCTACATGTTGCGCTGACACGGAATAGTAGGAGTGCCCAAACATACCCAGAGCTACCCTAAGTGAAAAGTGGGGGTGCCCAGGCTGTATACTTGATGTTCATAATCCATAGAAAAACAGACGATTTGTCATTTGATCATCCTGTTAACCCTAAATATGGACCCTCAATATGTTCCCCGTATCTTAAGACAATTCTCCCCTTGAACCCTCGTCAGAATCCATATATCTTGAAATGACATGAGCGGGCCAAATTCGGACTTTTCCGTCAGCGTTTGAAATACCCGAGAAAACACAAGATCCACGTTGAAATGTAAAAAAAAATCGGTAGCCTAAATTAGTAAGCAGGAGGTTGTTTCTCAACCCCGACGTAAGTTTGCGCCTGGTCGTGACGTAATGTTGAAGGTACAAAGGGCCTAATATACTTAGCGCCATTAAAAACGCACGACCCAAAGAATGTAAAATATTTTGAGAAATGTAAAGTGTAAAATATTGTTAGTACTCTTAAATTGAAGAACAAGGCATCAGTCACAATGAGACAAAGAATTGACAATATGTGAAACCCTGGTGACTTTTATTCCTTGCAAACAAATCGTTGATACAGAAATTGACGGTGTCCCCTCGGGTATGATCAACGCAAGCAGTACATCTGCGACGCAAGGACCTGATGAGTGTGTCTATTCTGTGCTGTGGGATCCGGTCCCACTCTTCCTGCACTATCTGGATCAATTCACGTCGGTTGCGTGGCCTGGATTGACGTTGTGCAACGGCATTCTTAAGCTGATCCCACAAGTGCTCTATGGGCAATAGATCGGGGGAGTAAGCGGGCAATTCCATGATGTTCACATTATTCTGTTGCAAGAAGTCTTGTGTCAACTTTGCAGAGTGTGGGCGCCCATTGTCTTGCTGAAACGTCGTGACGCCAGCATTGGCTTGGAGGAATGGAAGCAGCACAGGTCGAAGGATGTTATCCACGTAACCCTGAGCATTCAGGTTGCCATCAACAATGACAAGGGGAGTTCGTCTGCGAGAAGTGATGCCTCCCCACACCATAACACTACATCCACCCCAGCGATTTCCTTCCCTCACACATGCATTTGCGAAACGTTCACCGCGTCTGCGCCACACACGTTGACGTCGGTTAGGCAGATACGAGACTCGTCAGCGAAAAGGACAGAGTTGCAATCATTGGTACGCCATCTCTGATGATTTCGAGCCCATCGTAAACGGTTTTGGCGTGCGGCGGGTGTCAATATGGGCCCTCGGTAGGGGGTGCGTGCATGCATCTGTATCTGTTGGAGACGGCGTCGGATGGTGCTGAGGCTTACCCTGGGCGTATCCACGTAACCCCGAGCATTCAGGTTGCCATCAACAATGACAAGGGGAGTTCGTCTGCGAGAAGTGATGCCTCCCCACACCATAACACTACATCCACCCCAGCGATTTCCTTCCCTCACACATGCATTTGCGAAACGTTCACCACGTCTGCGCCACACACGTTGACGTCGGATCAAGGCAGATACGAGACTCGTCAGAGAAAAGGACAGAGTTGCAATCATTGATACGCCATCTCTGATGATTTCGAGCCCATCGTAAACGGTTTTGGCGTGCGGCGGGTGTCAATATGGGCCCTCGGTAGGGGATGCGTGCATGCATCTGTATCTCTTGGAGACGGCGTCGGATGGTGCTGAGGCTTACCCTGGGCCTTCCAATTCCCACTGTCTCACGAGCAGTCTGTGTCGCGGTGCGAAATCGGTCACGTGTGTGCAACAAACCGATGTACCGATCCTGGCGGGCTGTAGTGACTCTTGGCTGACCAGGGCGTGGTCGGTCGGCAACATTGCCAGTTTCATGTTCCCTGATTCTGAGGCGACTATTTGTGGAGGGATGACACTGCATGTGACGTCCTACGGCAGCACAACTGAGACCCACCTGTAACATGCCAATGGCACGTTCCCTTTGCTGTGTCGTTAGTCGGGGCATGGTAACGTTTCTGATTTTTTTTTTTTCGTCTTTATGCTGAGCTTCGTGTAAAGTGTTGAACCCACGACAAATGAGCCCTGAAAGCTGTTCTCAGTGACGGTGAAACACTCAATGAACGTTATTAGGACATGTTGCGTAATGTTTACGACAGGCGCGTCGGGAACACCACAGGTTATCCAGTTATTGCAACTCAACTCGAACTAACAATAAACAACAAAACGTAAATGGCCAATAGCCTTACTGGGGTAGAAACATAAAATTCAACCGTGCGTTTTTAATGGCGCTAAGTATATATGTTGGCATGACAGTTGGGCCTTGCATTGGACTTACGTCGGACGGAACATGTGTTGAGAAAAAAAGCTGGCGTAAATTTGCGCATAGGCCTACAACATGGGCCAGATGCGACTAGGGCGCTGATTTACGTCCGACGTAACTTCCGCCAGCTTTGTAAGACAGGGCCCTGGCACAAAGTTACGTCGGTGTTGAAAAACAACCCCCTGAGATAGGTGCTATAATATCGGGCCAAATTCTCACCAGATGAGGTATTTTCTGAGTACAGATCCAAATGTTTCTAATCTGCATTTCGTTGTTTAAAAAAACATACTATATGAGTATATGTGTTGCGTATTCTATAGAATTATGATTATTTTGCAAAAAGACTCGCTGTTGTTTATATGGCCGTAACAACCCAACGGGACTTGAAGTATTTATGCTGAGAACGGCGCGATTCCATTTCCAGTCGGCACACCCTTTGGCTATCTTTGCTCGCTAGCTACCGGTCGGCTTTGGCACGCCTTGGACAGTCTTGCTTGCTTTCGTCAAAATGGGAATATTTCGTGAAACTGACTCTACGTTTTCATTTAGGTTTTCTTACATTCAAAGTATATATTCACGTACGGCCACGTTATATTTGTCTGATAGCTTTTAAAAATGTTACCCTATAATAGATGGCAAGCGAAAATCCCTGCGCTATGTCCGTTAAAGGCGTACGAGGTCTATCTTAGCCACGTTTAAAGGCGATCTGGCCAGAATACGAATAGATCCAGCACTGTGAGAACCATACGAGATTCTCGCAAATTCGGAATCGGGACCAAAAAAATGATCCATCTAGTTCTGTTCTCTATTTCATAATGCATGGAGAACATTATTTATAACCCACACCAAGATGGAGAACCAATCGTATTCTCGCGAGATCTCATTTAGACGTGGCTAAGATAGACCTCGTACGACTTTATCGGACATAGCGCAGGAATTTTCGCGTGCGATCTAGGGTAATATTTTTAAAAGCTATCAGATAAATATAAAAATCCCGATATCCCGCTGTACGTGAATATATATTTTGAATTTAAGAGAACGTTCAACTAGTAACGAAAACGTAGCGTCAAGTTCACGAAATAGTCCCATTTTGACGAAAACTGGCAAAATGGCGACGTTTCCTGTCGATCCGATTCACTTTGAACTGGCCACTGTGATTGGTTCCACGGGGCGTTTCCAATAGCTGCTAGTGTTTAAATTATTAAAGGCACACTTGCCGCCGTAGCCTGTTTAAATTTGCTAAGAAAACCAATTTACATGAGCTTACTACGACTAATACCACTAAACTTAAACATAGGACACATAAAACATGTCTAGTTAGCTTTAGACTGTAAAAATGGGGCGAAAAACAAACGAAGAATCGAAGCCTGATTACAACAACAACGATCAGTGTCGGTCAACTTTCGTGTTGGATTACCCTCCTTTCAGGTCTTTGTATCTGTGGTTTACACTCAAACAATTATCAACAGGCTTTTCCAGTCGCTGTTAACCGATCGTCAGTCTGTATTTCTCAGATAAATAGGCCTACGTAAAATTACACTGTGCCGTTAGTTCACTCACTCGACTGAAACATAAACTCGCCAATAGGGGGCAGATCGGTTTGTTTACGTTCCGGGTAGGTAACAATTCAAATTTTCAAATTCAAATTAAAAATACAAAGTGACGTCCAAAGTTTTAAATTTTGGTAAAAATAGAAAGTTCCTAACTTATATTGTCTGGGAAAAATACAGAATACGGTCTTTCTTTTTTAATGTAAACAATATTCCTGATTTTCGCGGCAAGTGTGCCTTTAAATAAAAGCAAAGCACGTGGTGTTAAGAGAACGTTCAACTAGTAACGAAAACACTTTATCTCTATGGCGATTTTGTGTAAGCCACTTGGATAACAAAAAACAAAGACCGTCTCATATGATCTTCTTATCTCTATTTATTTTTCATGTTCTTCCTTCTTATACTTCGCATTAGATAGGTCTATATAGCGCAACCCATATCCAACTTCCCTTTATTGGGTTTTCGTGTTCTCCAGTAAAATAAACCCAAACTCATATACTTTATCTTTAGGGCGTAGGCCTATAATGTACTGGCCCACTTTAACGTAAATATTTCCCTATCATACGTAACAAAGCTATGTCGTTTTTCTTAGACTAATGGAATAGACTGATTCCCCAATCCCAGATTGCATATACCTATACCAGCACATCACGTTTTTTATGCGTTTTGAGCTTTATTGGCTGTTGGTTTTTTCGCTTCCTTAGATATAACTCGAACTGTTTTTGATATCTCGTTTTCCTTTCTGTTCCATATTTGTAAAAAGAAAAGTTTTGCATTCGACATGGCTTTGTCTGATATAATGTAACCGTCAATGTCCCGTCTTGGCCTACTAACTAAAATTGTCCACATTGGCCTGTCTGGTGAATAATCAAATTTCCTTGGCCAATCAACGGGCGATGATACAAACTTCTCCGGTCTCCGTTCCATATCGGAATTTTCCTCAACCAAGGACGATAACCGCACAAGACCGGCTGAACATCGCCTTTTCGCACCAGATAGCAGTTGGAGCAGATCACTGACCATGAAAATCGACGAAGCCAAGACGAATGCCAAGAACAACCAATCGGCACAATTCCATCCAGTCAACTTGCGTGATCGCAAATTTTTAACCTTCGTCCTACTTCTCGTATACATCGAATTTAAAATGTAGCCTAATCCTCAAGACAAACTTCTGAAACAAAAATGACAATTTTTTAAAATTAATTTGGCAAACATTGCAAAGTTTGGTACAACACTTGTTAATGGATAACCACTTCTGATAAAGTGTTTTTGTGTATTATGCCTGTAAGTTTGGTTCATTGGTTGACGTTTTACACGCCACTAATGACACCCTGTAAGTTTGGTTCATTGGTTGATGTTTTACACCCCACTAAAGACACCCTGTAAGTTTGGTTCATTGGTCAATGTTTTACACCCAACTAAAAACAGCTTGTAAGTTTGACGATTTTTCGCCAACTTCAGCCAATTCTTCTAAACGTCTGATGCGATGTTGAGAAATGCTTTTGAGAATATAGCCACAGGAGATGTGTTGCGCACTATGTTCACCATATATTACCTGTTTTAGTTTATATATATTATGCATGGCAGTCATACTAGATTCTTGGTGTCCAATACCGTCTTCGATGTATTTATACTTTATATGGAATTTGTTCCGGTTTTGACATTTGCGTTTCGATAAGGAATTATAGCGAATGGAAGGACAATTCTTATGACACAATTTGTTGCATACAATGCATTGTGGCAGCCATGATTGATTATATAATATTCTCTAAACCGTTATAACATGACTTTTTCTAACCCTTTTTGATAATCCTTTTACATAAAATTATAAATGAACAGTATTCCTTGGTGAACATAGATTTATATGATTTATCCAACATGGCGATATGAACTTAAAGAATTTTAAAGTGGCATAAGCTGCCAAAATGTTGATATTTTGTCGTTGAAACAGAATGTTGAAATTATCGGCTATTTTTCTCAAGACGTATAATTCAGAAGCTGTTTAGTGCTTCTAGTCTCGAGAATGTACGATAAAGTATTATTTTGAACTAATTTTGGCTTAGAATGAATGGATGGTCGCCCCGGTTATTTAAATTTTGTTTACTTTTCGAACACTGTTCCGGTTCGTATATGCCTCATACTGTACAGATTTTCCTCATTCCAACGCCCATCATTTAGTTTTTCGATGGCCTTCAAAGCCTCTTACTGTCGTGACGATCAGAAATTATGAAAAATATTGGCAGCTCATGGCACTTTAAATTTTGAAATGACGCATGGATCAATATAAATTTAGAAAATAAGAGTTTGCCGTATTTATAGTTTGTGGTACTTGAATCGTTTGGGTGACATATATACTGGCAATATAATGACCGGTCGACGGAGGGCTTATAGCATATTCTGGTCAGTCATTGTCGGTTATTTACTAATTCAGTAATATCCCTGGTGATGATTGCAGCTTACTTATAAACATCTGATTAAGCTATCGTGGGAGACTAACTGTTAAAAGACAGGATCCTTTTTCACAAAGCGGCGTAGAAGTATTTTTTGCATAACTATCATACTAACGTACCTCTACAGTATGGGTTGCTATGGCAGTTACGTGAAAACTTACGCTACTCCGCTTTGTGAAACACGGCCCTGCTTATAATGGGATACATTATCTCCGGCTGTCCGAGGACGGATCCAGGCGGAATTTGTAATTTTGAAATGCTATAAGACGTTAGTATATGCCTACCTTACCTCGGTTATGTATATCCTTGTTCTGTATCATCTCTCAACAATAATTCAAGTTGGATTAAAACGCCCCAGGCAGAGAACCGCTACGAGTTCTTAATTTCGTTTCGTCAGTAGGCCTATACTGGGTTGCTTGCTTTTGTTGATTTTTTTTGTCTTAGTCATCGAAGGCTGCACTTGAATATAGATCCGAACCGTTTAACCCTCATCGATATATTGCAGTTCTATGGCTGATTGTGGATAGATCTATGTGGGCTCATCGAAGCAACCTTTTAAAATGTATCCGGGTTTTAATATAGGTTTGTCCGCGATATGTATACGGGCACCTGCACATGCATATATGGACGGTCAGCCCGTACTTTAAAACTACCACATGACCTTTGACATGGCGCTCCATCTAATTCCAAGCTGTTGCGAAAACCACCTGTGTTCGTAACAGATTAAATCCCAAAGGATTCCATTTGGATTTCACTTTATTCGTTGAACGACGAGGTAAACAGCTGTGGCGGGCTCTATTCTCACAAAGCCACATTATACTATATACCCCCAATAAAGTGCAAACTAAACCAGGCAACGCCACCGTATAAGTGAATTAATCTTAAGTGAGGCGAAACACATCAATCAATCAATTCTTAATGTTGCATGAGCTTCTAAAATTCAATCTCTTTTCTTTACCATAATTCCGACAGTCAAGAGTAGTTGAGTTTTACAAACTACAGGATTAACATTGAAATAAATAAAATATCGCTGAAGACCGTTACCTGTATACGAGCAGAGGACGTGCGCTAACAACGAACAAAATTCCATCAAGGTAGAAGTACATGTTCCAGTTTTTGTTGCTTATAAAAACTACCTTAACGTATACATCTGCGATATTAATATACGAAGAAAGCCTCTATTTCCTACTTCTTGATAAAGCAACCCCCCCCCCCTCTATTTGGCAACATATGCCACTTCATTAAATAGATCAACCGATTGTTTACCTCATTCCGTGATTGCGTCAATTCACAGCACTTTAAGTTAGCCTTCCTGCACATAATCTGAGACAATACGACTTACAGGTGAAAAATTTAGTAATCAATAAAGTATAAAGAATCTTTCAAAATGTTGAATTTAAAACTAGTCGTGTCAAGTTTATCTTTGTTTTTAAAACCTAATTAGATAGCCTCGTGCTACACACACAGGCTGTGCACGTTTGTTGCAGCGGTAGGGTTTCAGAGCCAGTCGACCGTGACTGGATCAATTTGATTTGACACGCAAGATATGACAATGGATTGAGCCTTTTATCGTTTAAGTTTACATAATTTTCCCTGTAAATATATATAAATGCTAACGCAGTAGATGAATTCTAAATATAGACATAGGCATTTATTCTGTGGATATAGTGACACGGATGCCTAAAGCTTAAAATATAGACTGTTTCGGTAAATAGAATAAACGGGCATAATGTCCCCCTCTTTAGGCAAGTATGAACACATTTAACGATTCAATTATATAGGTTCGGCACATCTAGCCCCGCAGCCCCCCCCCCCCCCCCCTCTTACGATCCTCTAGAATACATACCATAGCTATTATGACTTATGTGGCGGAAATTACATGCAGTCCATCTCTATTGGAACCAAAGTGAACGTCTCAAGTGACACAAACCCACTGATTGATGGATGTTTTACGCTGCACCCAAAGTGGGTGTCTCCAGTGACGCAGACCCACTGAAACCAAAGTGGGTATCTCTGATAACCCAGACCCATTGGAACCAAAGTGGGTATCTCTGATAACCCAGACCCATTGGAACCAAAGTGGATATCTCTGATAACCCAAACCCATTGGAACCTAAGTGGGTATCTCTGATAACCCAGACCCATTGGAACCAAAGTGGGTATCTCTGATAACCCAGACTCATTGGAACCAAAGTGGATATCTCTGGTAACCCAGACCCATTAGAACCAAAGTGGGTGTCTCTGGTGACCCAAACCCATTGGAACCAAAGTAGGTGTCTCTTATGACCCAAACCCATTGGAACCAGTGGGTGTCTCTGGTGACCCAAACCTATTGGAACCAAAGTGGGTGTCTCTGGTGACCCAAACCCATTGGAAACAAAGTGGGTGTCTCTGGTGACCCAAACCCATTGGAACCAAAGTAGGTGTCTCTGGTGACCCAGACCCATTGGAACCAAAGTAGGTGTCTCTGGTGACCCAGACCCATTGGAACCAAAGTAGGTGTCTCTGGTGACCCAAACCCATTGGAACCAGTGGGTGTCTCTTGTGGCCCAAACCCATTGGAACCAGTAGGTGTCTCTGGTGACCCAGACCCATTGGAACCAATGTAGGTGTCTCTGGTGACCCAGACCCAGTGGAACCAAAGAGGGTGTCTCTTGTGAAACAGGACCCATTGGAATCGAAGAGGGTGTCTCCAGTGACCCAGACCCATTGGAACCAAAGTGGGTATCTCTGGTAACCCGGACCCACTGGAACCAAAGTGGGTATCTCTGATAACCCAGACTCATTGGAACCAAAGTGGGTGTCTTGTTACTTAGACCCATTGGAACGAATGTGGGTATCTCTGATAACCCAGACCCCATTGGAACCAAAGTGGGTACATCTGATAACCCAGACCCATTGGAACCAAAGTGGGTGTCTTGTTACAGACCCATTGGAACCCAATTGGGTGTCTCCAGTGACCCTGGACCCATTGGAACCAAAGTCTGGGTCTCGTGTGACTCAGGCCAATGGGAAATGGATGTCTTATAGGTTCTATTGACTTGGGTTTTGGTTGTCTCACTTATAGTAAAAGGGATCTAAAAACAGTGGAAATATAAAGAAAAGTCACAATGGAAGAGTGCGGACATGTATCTAAAAGTTTTTATTATTCATACTTCTGTGCTTTGCGGAATAAATGACTAGGGTGTCATTTGAGTAATCTCTGAGTACCATTCAGAAGGGAAAAAAAACATAAACAAAAAACCAATTCAGATTATGAGATAGTTTGCTGGTTTTACAATCAAAACCCGGAAAGTTGGAGCACACACAATTCTCTCTTCTTTATAATTAAGAATTTCAAAATTGAACCTGCAATTCATTTAGCTATGAATCGGGGTTACCTCCCTTGATATATGAACAAAGCTGGTCTGAATCTTCTAAATACAAACAGGGTTATCTCCCCTAACAACATGTATACATGTTTCGCTTTTTATTGATTTTACTTTGGTATAAATAATCCTTGAGTTAGTTTAATTTTTTAAAACATAATTTGAAGAATTCTGAATCTAGGAAAGTTCAATATGGCTGCAACAAATGTCATCTGGACCATCATAGATTCATTGATGAGCATGCTTTCCTACTGAGTAAAGTTTTATTGAAAATAAAAAATTTCTCATTAAAGAAAATTAACGAGAGTTGAGGAGCCAGAGCAATCAATTAGTTTCAATCTTCTCCAAAAATACAATATAAACCTAAGAGGCACAATCATGTACAGATATATTTACACTTCAATAAATATATATACAACGTACCAGCCTTTAGTTTTATGTCAACAAATATTACAACATTGGTCAAAGTAAACCGCAACATTAACAATGGGGGTTCAACATTGCTTACATATAATCTTTAAACATCATTAAGATTAACAATGACGGGGCAACATTGCTCCTCCCACATTTGTAGCAACTTGTAACAATAATAGCAATTAAGGGTGCAACAATATGTCTCCTTGGTCTGTGACATAATAAACATTAACAGTCAATGTTGCACCTATATTTGTATATCTCAGTAACAGTATTAGGAACAAAAGGTGCAACATTGCAGCTCCTATGATTGTATACCTCAGTAACATTGACAGAAAGTAAGGGTGCAACATTGTTGCCCCTAGGATTGTATACCTCAGTAACATTAATAGTAACATTGTTGCTCCCAGGTTTGTATACCTCAGTAACATAAACAGTAAGAGTGCAACATTGTTGCTGCAAGGTTTGTTTATCTCAGTAACATATTTGTATATTAACAATGAGGGTGCAGCATTGCTACTTTGCAGAAACTAAAACTTTTGTAACTTTAACAATAAAAGAGCAACATTTAACATTTACATCAGGATCATTAAATTTCAGGGCGCAACGTGCACGTCGTGCAGCTACCCAGTATATACTTTTAAACATCAGAATCTATTGTTTTCTTAAAATGGAATAACCAAGAAGAGATTAAGAATTATCTATCATTTCTTATTATTTTGTAAGAGACATCATTTGGTTGACAGTAGACACCAGGAACTGACAAACTGGTTAATTTCTGTGCTAAAACATAAGAAGTATTCTTTCTTACAACATAGGTGAAGTTATGCTTACAAATTTTCCACATGGATTATTGAAACATTCAAAATTTGGAACAAAAAATTTTGAATTCTGTAATATTTCAGCCTCCACAACAATTTTCATTTCTAATTTGTATTGGAAACAAAGGATTTGAGCTTAGACATGCAAGTTATATGTTGTTGTTTTTTTTCAAGGAGACAGAAACAAAGCCGCTCTTACAAGTTACCGATATGTAACTGATAAGTAACTGATTGGTTGTTTGGGGTTTTACACCACAGTTAGAAATAATATTGCAGTATTTTGTATTTTTTTCTGTATGGGATGAACAGCAGGGGCAGACTCTCAAAGGACGAATGTCTAATGTAAGGCGTAAATGTCATAGAAACATACCTTCAAAGTTACGTTTGAATGTAAAATCAAAACATTAGTTAGGCATAAATGCTGGAGGAACGGTCATCAGGTGTCGAGAGGTAGATATAAGAAGCTATCGATATTTAACAAATGAGGTTCAAACTTTGCTGGGGGCCATTTCATGACAATGTTTAATGTAAGCTTTTGTACAACTTTCATGGCAACCCATATTGTAGGGATACGGGGCATGGTATTTTAATATTTAAAAAAAAAATTGTCACGCCTGTTCATGAAACAGGCAAAACAGCCGATGTGTAAAAACTATGATGTCACGTCAAACAGCGTTAACTGGGTCATACAGCATTAACTGGGTCATACAGCATTAACTGGGTCATACAGCATTAACTGGGTCAAACAGCAATAACCGGGTTATACAGCATGAACCGGGTCATACAGCATTAACTGGGTCAAACAGCATTAACTGGGTCATACAGCATTGACTGGGTCATACAGCATTGACTGGGTCATACAGCATTGACTGGGTCATACAGCATTGACTGGGTCATACAGCATTGACTGGGTCATACAGCATTAACTGGGTCATACAGCATTAACTGGGTCATACAGCATTAACTGGGTCATACAGCATTGACTGGGTCATACAGCATTGACTGGGTCATACAGCATTAACTGGGTCATACAGCATTAACTGGGTCATACAGCATTAACTGGGTCATACAGCATTAACTGGGTCATACAGCATTAACTGGGTCATACAGCTCACCACTTTCAAGAGGAAGAGTTACTGGACCTGAAAAACAAAATTTTTATTTTTTAAAAATTTAACTACTGAGAATTTAGAATTAAAATATAAACGTATAGTTTTCTTTCCTTTAAAAAAGTTGAGAATGCTATGTATCTCAACTTAACGAAGAATGGTCACTCTCCTATGGTATTTTCTCTTCTGAAAATAGAAGAAATTTTTCTCTTCCTGTATGTTTTCATAACATATTTAGGAAATGTCTAAACTACAGTCAATCATTATCAAAGTATCAAAACACGATTAACTTCAAAGGATTTCACCATTGTGGTGGTTTTTCCTGGTTTATTAATGATGAAAACAGATTCAAGGGTGTGGGTGTAGGTGAGTAATTTCAAATTTTCAGTATTTTACGAATACTATAAGAATATAAGAAATGAAAACCAATGTATGACAGTTTATATCCAAATGAATCTAGAAATGCGAAAAAATCATGGACGAAAAGCGACTTTAACCCAATATCGCACAAGTCAAGACGACAACTGGGCTTGTCTGATGTAAGATTGATGCCACAACGTCATTTCATTGTGGCGAACAATACTGGCAAATGGTCTATGGAGTGAATTTATTTTCCTACTTTTGCCAGAGTTAAAAAAAATATCACTAAAACATTCATTCATTTATTCATTCCATTATTATCTCTAAAAGAAAATTTCAACTAACCTTCGTGATCAGTAAACAAAACCATAGATCTGCAAAGTGATGACCTAGAAAAAGTATTAGAGTTGCTTGGAACAGTATCTCCACACCAAGAGTTACTTCCCTTGTTATCACTGAGTTGTCCCCCTTGAGAAGAACAACATGTATTTTTGGAACAATGGAATTGATTGGCTAACACAGTTTGATTAAGAGGTGAGTTTCCGTGGAGATGAGAGTGTTGACAAGAAGTTAATGGAGGATTAGAAGAGCACTGAGATGAAATTATCACTTTGGCATTCTTTGGTGTGGAGTAATCACTAGAGTTTTGAGGAGACGAACAGAGTAAATCTGGCGAGTCACGATCAGGTCTTAATTCCCTTCCATCGTGTCTCGCCTCCACCACATCAATGTCACTTAATACTGCAGAAAGACTGGAGACCCCACTTAAAGAGACCTGGGATGTACCAGGGCTATTGCATAAGTCACACATTGCAGCGCCGGCAGATAACCGATCACAATTAGACACAGAATCCGCGGCACAATTAGAGAACACGCTGCTTAAATCAGCGTCTTTTTGCCGTGAAGATTTCACACTCATACAGGTGGGTTTGAGTCGGACAGCGGGAAGTTTGGAACGCATCGTTTGTTTTCTTTCGATTTCCTGAGATGCTTTTACTAGATCTTGCGCCCGGCAAGAATAAATGTTTGAGTCGTAGCTACTGACGTCCGTTAATACCCTGTCCACACTTCCACAAGTACTATGGTTACTTATATTTAACGTAATATCACTATTTAATCTGGCACAACATTCACAATCTAAACTAGAATCACTTGTACTGTCATTTCTCGCACACTGAGTTCGGCCTATCACAGCCTGTTTATATTCAGAGTCGCTTTCCCAAGATGGCCGATAACAGTCGGCCTTATGGGGAAAACCGTCGTGATCGCCTATTGTCCTAGCCGTATAAGGCCGGCATTTACAATACCTCCACGAATCCACTGAGGCTGAATTACTTAAACAGTTTGAATTTCCTGAGTGATGAAAAACTGCATTTACAGAAGAGTCTGTTGATGCTTTGCCGAGGTCTGCGTTCATTTTTAACTTATGAGGAAAAGTTTGTCGATGGTTAGAGTGGTTAGTTTTACCACTCTGCTTACGAACACTCGGAAAAGGCACATAATCCCTGACGAAGCTGGCGGAGGAGGTAGGACTGTGAGACGAGGCGATCGTCCCCTCGCACGAAGGACACGTGTGCATAAGGTGTATTCGACGGTAATCCATATCAGGAATATGTGAGAATTGAGACATGCTTCCGTCACTGGCACTCGTTTGTAGTCTGGCGATTGACTGTAGAAAGGGATCTGCCTGTTGACCAGGGGAAGATACCAACACCTCCGTGGGTCGAACAGATGCGCGTTGCTGTTCGTGAGGAGGACCTGAAATAAACAACGAGGCAACGAAAATTAAATCAAAATACTGAATGCACCGAGTGAAATCCTATCAGAAAATGCTATGGGCTGAGTGACCACTTTATCAGATTAAGTTCTATGAAACAGCAAGAAATTTGAATGAGGTGTTGAATTTATCCCCATTTTTCCATTGGACATTGGCTAACCCTATGCTACATATCCAGCCGACGCCATTTTGGATCATTGAAAAAATTATTTCATTCGCACAATACTGTTTATTTGAAACCAACAATTCCCAGACGTGAGCAGCAGAACTACTTACCAATAATGTTATAAAGGCACAGGGGACAAGTGCAGTTTGTTATAAGCCAAGGGTCAACACAACTCCTATGGAACTCATGTGAACAAGGTAACACTCTCAATTCCTGAAGACAACAACAACAACAGAAGATTACAAAATGTACGGTATTTTCTACTGGAGAAATGTAGTACAGTTTTGAGTAGCAACACTAAATAGATTTATTTTAAAATGTAACAAAATTTTATGAATGAATATTTAGAGTGAGTGAGTGATTTGGGTTTTACGTTCTGCATAACAGTATTTCAGTCATATGAAGACGTTGTCTCCTTGTGGCAGGGCAGATTCCCACTGCTCTTTTATTTGGTGCTGCCTCACCGAGACGACTTGCCCAATAACACCAAGCAAGCCCCCTCACCCAGTCACATTATACTGACACCGGGCCAACCAGTCGCTGCTCTAACTCCTATTGCTGAGCGCCAAGGGAAGCAGCAGCAGCTCCCACTGTTAAAGTCTTTGGTCAGACTCGACCCAGGCTTGAACCCAGTCCGGAAGCGGACGCTCTACCAACTGAGCTATCGAGGCTGGTTGAATATTTAGAAGTAGACTGTACAGTTAATTTGAGTGTGATCTTTTCGTGTTGGACACCACACTAACAATAACGTTAGTCATACTGGTCGTTTTTTAGAGGATTGATTGATGTTTTATGCCGCACTCAATATTATTTCACTAATATGACGACGTTGCCAGGTTTAGCGGGGGAAGGAAACCCCTTAACTTCGACGAGTACTTGGCAACTCTTCCACAAACAGAGATCGAGTGAAAAATCCACTCAGTAGTTTTTGGCGGTGATGAAAAGCTGAATTGAGATGTTGGCTCACTAATGCCACCACCAACACCGCCGCCACCATTCATGCCCCAAAAACTCATTTTTCTACCACCACCAACACCGCCGCCACCATTCATCCATTTTTCTACCCATACCTGTCCATCTCTATAGTCCTCCAAACAAATGGCACACGAATCATACAATGAACTATGGCTGTAATAATCCGGCTGTAATACGGGGGAAACTTTGGTTTCACTGATGGCTAATTTATATCTACGCGTCTCCAGCTTTGCGACAGCACGTTTGGCAATTTCAGGTATAGACATCTGGAACAAAAACATTCCAAAATAATTCAATAAATTTGATTAATTGATTTTTTTACGCCGCACTAAAGATTATTTCCCTTATATGGCTCCGTTGCCAGGTTTAGTAGGGGAAGAAACCAGGCTCTTTGCCCGGAGGAAATCCTTGACCTTCAGGCGAGTACCTGGGTTACTCTTCCACAAAGGGTGGATAAATCCGAGTTTCGTTCATACATCATTGTATATGGCCTCTGGATCGCTTAATGTCTCTACAGTTGGATATTTAATTAGTAGAAAGTGAGTATAACAGTATTCTCGTTATTTTGGGATTACACTTTCTTGAAAATATGGCAGAAATTCCTGTACCTTTGGCTGGTTGGCTGAATTGGTTGACAGTGTAATCCCAAAATAACGAGAATACTACATTTGGATAGTTTCTTTAACATATTCCAGAAAACAATTTGCATTTCGACTTACATTTATTAATCAATTACATCAATCATCATTTCTCCAAATTTGTTTCATATATTTTAGAACATTTCCATCTTTAAACTTATAGCAGAATGTATTTTTATTCTGGGGCATAGATTGATATTTTCATTGCCATTTTAAGCTGCACAGTGATTATTTCACTTATAAGGTGACCTTGAGAGTTCTAGCAGGGCACAAATTGGTCACTTTGCCCAGAGGAAACCCCCGACATTTATTGGGTAGCTGGCAACTCTTCCACATTAGGCTATAGTTCCAAAGAGCCTTGTCTCTATATCACAAATATATACCCCGTAGGACAATACCTGGGCCTTGTTTCACAAAGCAGCCACATTGCAAACGAGGCGTAGTTGCCAATGGATACCATACTGAAGAGATACGACGTCATGGCAACTGCAATTGATCGCACTTTGCGACGGTTTCGTGAATCGCCCCCCTGGAAACCATTCAACAATAGGGCAATCCAGTTAAAACCCATCCATTTTAGTTTTGACTGGATGGGATTCAAACATATGACCCTTCAATGGAAGAGGTGTCTGTGAGAGAATCTACAGATTGATGTTTTACGCTGTACTCAAGATTATTTCACTTATATGGCCGCGTTGCCAGGTTTAGTGGGGGAGGAAACCAAACTCATTGCCAGGCGGAAATCCTCGCCCTTCGGTGGGTACCTGTTAACTCTCCCACATACGGCGATCGAGTGACAAATCCGCTCAGAAATTTGTTAATTTTGTCATTTGGTCTGAGTCACCGAGGCCTGTGTCTGACTGAGGGACTATCACTTCTATCACTTGGTCTGAGTCACCGAGGCCCCCCTTCAACAGATTGACCTACCAGGATCACTGAAAATACATTTTTTGGTGTTTTACGCCAAGCTCAAGATTAGTTCACTTATACGTCGGCGTTGTCCAGAGGAAACCCACAACCTTCCGGTGGTAACTGGCAACCATCCCACAAAGGTTGTTCGAGAGAAAACCCAGTCAGAAAATTTTGGGATTTTGGGACTGAGTGGGATTTGAACCCGGACCCATTGGTGGAAGGCTGTTTGGATTGAGCGTCCTACGCTCTACCTACTCAGCCATGGAGGCCCCTCCCGGAAAATAAATGTAAAGGTAAATATCACTCACCTGTCTGCCTCTCTGTCTCCACTTTAACTAGTAAGAAAACAAAAATATTTATTAACATTCCACAAGAAAACAAAAATGTAGACACACAATCTCCTCCACCCCAAAATTTATAAAAACTTTATTTAAACTTTACATAAACACTTTATGATGATGGATATTAATTTGCATGTTTATTTTTGTTTTATGTATATTTTTTTCGTTGTTTATTCTGCAGATTAGTAAATAGAGATCATCACCAGGTAAATTACTGAATTTGTAAATTACTGATAGCGACCTTCAATGTTATACCGAATCAGACATTTCAAATGATGGATTTTGTCAAAAAAAGCACAAAAAACAAAATGAGTATGAGTATTTACCTTGAGTATCACAATTATGCAAACAATACAAAAAATAATGAATACAGCCACAAAAATCCCCATTTCAAAATACTCTTTGTTTTCGCCCTGAAAAATATAAAAAAACATCTTAATAATAAATTTACTCAAAAGACAAGAAATAATTTAAATTTGGAATTCAAAGTGTATGAAAGCTGTGAAAGCAATAATTTCCGAAATAGTATTGATTGTTTAGTGTTGTACGCTGTACTCAAGATTATTTCATTGATGGGTCCTCGTTAACGGATTTTGATTTTTAAAAAGGTAGCCATGTTTGATGACCAGGGGGCCGTTTCACGAAGCCGTCGCAAAATGCGATCAATCGCAGTTGCCATGACGTCGTATCTCTTCACTATGGTATCCATTGGCAACTATGTTGTTTGTGTCGTTTGCGATGCGACTGTTTTGTGAAACGAGCCCCAGAGGAAACTGTCAATCTCTCATCTAGATGTATACACACTACACATGCACCACTCCACTCCACACTCCACCATAATGTAATTGGACGAAGGGGCCTCGGTGGCTCAGTCAGTTAGAGTGATAGTCCCTCAGTCAGACACAGGCCTTCCATCAATGAGGCAAGGCTTCAAATCGCACTCAGACCAAACAAAAACGGACAATTTTCTGAGCAGATTTTTAACTGAATCGCCGTATAAGTAAGAATTGCCAAGTTCTCGTTGAAGGTCGAGTGTTTCCTCCGGGCAAGGAGTCTAGTTTCCTCCCCCTGGCAATGCAGCCGTATAAGTAAAATAATCTTGAGTGCAGTGTAAAACATCAATTAATCAATCATTTATTGAACAAAATCTCAATTAGAAGACGTCCACATGTTTTTACTCGATTCAAGAGGGATTAGAACCAGCGACCCATAGTGGAACGTATTATACTCTATCTCTGGTGCAAAGTTACGCATACATGTAGGTTTACAGCATAGAGTTGCACCACCAGGCTTGCGACCATGCTTAGTACAAGGAGCCCCAGAGGTCTGTCGTACAAAGATGGCGTAATACGTTCTATTTCCATGAAGGAAAAGTTACTCCCCTTGTTGTACTCACTATTGAAAGGATTGATTTATGGATTGATATTTTACATCGCAATCAAGATTATTTCACTTATATGGTGGCGTTGCCAGGTTGAGTGGAGGAGGAAACCGGGCTCTTTGCATGGGGGAAATCCAGAACTTCGACAAGTACCTGGCATCCTGGCGATCGAGTAGAAAATCCACTCAGAAATTTTTCAGTTTTATTTAATCAAACTTACCTGAAGGACCACATACCTTACGTCTAGTACCGAACAATTCTTCAACAGAGCGATCAAATGAAAACACAAAATTATCATTATTTGCAACAAGAAAAATATTAAAGTACCTTAGTAACAACAGGGTTTAGTTTCGGTTTGGGTGTAGCATAGACAATCCTGGCCCGGGCGACTTTCTGTGTGTTGACAATTTTCATTAATCGACTAGCTTCATAATCCTGTATGATGACAACTGGCCTCTCCAACGAGCGAAGGCTGACCTCGTTTAACTGGTAATGGAATGAATAGTACAGAATATAAAACAAAAAAACAAAAACTGGCACTGCGGGGAATTTTTAAAATTCAAAATTTCAGAAAATTTAGTTTGATTTTATTTGCTTTTTACCACTTTTGGAAATGTATGTTCAGACAGAAAATAGAAGTACAAAAAAGCTAAAATTTGGGATAGCTGAAAGACGAGAATTAAAATAAATCAACTAGCCCTGAATTTTTTCCTGTAGTGCTCCTATCAAATAGGAAAATATATGTTGAAGGGTTGATTGATTGTTTCGTGTTTTACACCGCGCTCAAGATTATGTCACTTATATGGTTGTGTTGCCAGGTTTACGAAGGGTTGATTAGTTTATATGCATTTTCATCATTTTTTTTAGGGGAATTATTTCTTCAAGCCTGAAGGACAGTCAAATTATTCCATAGATCGGCATTATTTTCTGATAGTACCCCGTAACCCTCCCATAATTACACATCCCAAACAAATTGCTTGAATTGTCAACTTTGGAAAAACTGAGGAAGTGATTTAAATATGACTGTTTCGCTGAAAGGATATAAGTCAAAACAAAGGGAGGTAATCCAGCTTACCTGTTGTCCAGCAAGGGGATCATCGGTGACGTCAAATACAACAGCTGTCGCTCCACGCTGGATTGCCCGCTTGGCCTAACAACAACAACAACAGTATTAACAAGAGTTTTAGTAAACTCAACATACGCCCGCCGTGGCAAAGTCGAACCGCTATGATTAACAACTTTACATTTAATATAACATTTGTTTTAATTTCATCAATTCGAATTTCTGTTCATGAAATTTCAATCACATTTTAATTGCAAAAACTGAAATATTGTGGCTGTTTTGACATTGCTGTTATGTTCCATAATTAGAAAGGAGCAATCAATACAATAGCTTACAATTCTTGAATTTTAAGTTTTGACTGGGACACTGTTCTATTTGACTTGGCTGTAATAGTTTTATTAAAAAGCAAACAATCTTCAGGCTGACCACTGATATGCAAATATACAAACCTTGTGTGCCCACTTCAAGGAAGGTCATTGTCACCTTATCTCTATTTAAACAGCCACTCTGATAAATACCAGATGGGTAATCAAGTGGTAAAATTGTCTTTTTTTGGTTATTATAGTGCACATTAAACTATCCAAGAAAACAGTCTCAAAATGTATAAATTAATTGGCTTCCAGTATTACTCTGGACCAAGTGTACTCAAAAAAGCATTGATATATATTAATACATATCTATTAAACATCAGGTACACATTGCTGATAAAAAAAACTCTTGAAAACAGACAAAAAATATGTGTACCCAATTCAAATTTGGTATGCGACACATCATCTACCTATAAGGTATATACTCTAAAAGAATTAGAGAGATTATATCAAAACGAAAGTAGTTCTGGAGCCGAAAGGGAATATTACATAATACAATAGGGCTGCCATATTATGCAACAGGTGATGTCAGAAATGGTACGTGAAACACCGTCTGCCCATAAGGTATATACTCTGAAAGAATCGTCAAGATCGGATCAAAACTTTAGAAGTTATGGAGCGGATGGGAATATTACATAATCCTATAGGGCTGCCATATTATGCAACGGGTGAAGTCAAAAATGGTACACGACACACCGTCTGCCCATAAGGTATATACTCTGAAAGAATCGTCAAGATCAAATCAAAACTCTTCAAGTTATGGAGCGGAAGGGAACGAAAATATAGACTAAGACAAAATACTACATAATCCAATGTAGAAGCCATATTATGCAATGGACAATGTTCTTAATGGTTCATGACACACCTTCTACCCCTTGAGTATATGTTGTAAAAAAAATTGTAAAGATCGGATCAAAACTCTTCAAGTTATGGAGGGGAAGGGAACGAGGATATAGACTAAGACAGAATACTACATAATCCAATGTAGAAGCCACATTATGCAATCGACGATGTCATAAATGGATCATGACACACCTTCTACCCACAAGGTATATGTTGTGAAAGAATTGTAAAGATTAGATCAAAACTCTTCAAGTTATGGAGCGAAGGGAATCCGGGACGGACGGACGGACGGACAGCTGGTAAAATCATAATACGACCGACTTTTTTTAAGTCGGGCGTATAAAAATAAACACATATGGACTAACTTATTAACAGATATACTTTTCAATTTAAATAACCAGATATTTTTTTTTTTAAAACATTTAGCTGTCAGTCGTATTAGTAAATTAATGTTTTACGTCGCACTCAAGATTATTTCACTTATATGGCGGAATTGACAAGTTTTTTGCCCGGAGGAAGCCCCTAAATCTTGACGAGTACCTAGCTACTTTTCACATATAGGGTATATTATTAAAAGAGTTAACACTAAATTCTCGACAGGAACCCACCATATTAAATTTCTGGCTAATATAAATGTAATTTAAATTTCCATTTTTTTAATCTTGTGGATTCAAAAGTTATTAATATCGACAAAATTCAAAAGACATTTTTGTACATATGTATATGTGTTGGATTTTTTTTTCCGATTACATTTAGTAATACTTGGAGTATTTCAATTCTTACGTATTTCAAGCTTTTACCAGAAATAACGAGAATAAGTCCTCATGTGTTTAGAGAGATTGATTGTTTGGTGTTTTACGCTGCGCTCAAGCTTATTTCACTTATATGGCGGCGTTGCCAGTTTTATTGTGGGAGGAAACCGGGCTGTTTAGAGAGAAGTGCAGAATGAAACCGCATGAGTTAACTTTTCCGAATCAAATTGCATCAGTTCAGTAATATCACCTACCTTTTGATAGACAGACATGCATGGATCTGGTTGTAGGTGTGGCTCCTCCAGTTTGACCACGCCCACCCAGCCATATTCGTACAGGTGATCTTCGTCATTACGATTACATAAACCCAGAGGATGGATCTGAAAGAAGATATAGCCAATTAATTAATTATCATAGGCTACTATATTATTTACAATTAACATTGAGGACTCAGGAGGGGGGGGGGGGGGGGGGGGCAGTCGGTAGACCGATAGTCACTCAGTCTGACACAAACCCCATCATTGATGGCCCAGCCCCAAAACATTTGAGGTTTTTTTTTACTCGGTCATATGCCGTTGTCAGTCACCTTCTTTAGTTTCGTAGCTGATTGAGCGTAGCAGTTTGTTTATTTCTTTATTCTCCAGATAAAGCAAAACAATCAATTACACAATGACAAGAAAAACATCTGGTGGGAAGAAACCCCAAGGGGCTTGTGGAATCCCGATAAAGAAATAACGTATGTTGTACAACAGAAAAATCACATTATATATATTTTTTTTGAACGAATGTAGAAGATTTACGACATATGAGTTGGTTGGCGATGTGAAAATAGAGTATTAACGGTTCTATATATCGTATTAAGACAGTGGTGGTATACTTAAAATATGGGCCTTTAATTTTCGATTTAATTGATTGATTGATTGTTTGGTGTTTTACGTCGCGCTCAAGATTATTTCACTTATACGGCGGCGTTGCCAGTTTTATTGTGGGAGGAAACCGGGCTCTATGTAGTAATTTCGATTTAAAGGCAGACAATGAGACAATAGGCTTCATAGAGGAGGGTTGAGTGGTAGTATCTCAGTCCGATGAAGTACCCTTCACCGATGCCCCAACACCCAGAAATATGGGTGGGTTTTTCCCTTTACGGTTATATACGCGAGCGTTGCCAGTTACCTCTTGTAGGTTGGTAGCTGATTGGTCGAGTATTTTCTTCGCAATTTAGCGAAACAACCGATCTTCAGCGAGATTGAAAACTACCGATTTGAAACTCACTGGACGGATTTTTAGATGAAAGTAAATTAGAGAAATTATCACGAAAAAATGAGGCATCACAAATAGCATAGGTGTAGAAATTTATTATTTTCATATCCTTGTCTACATGGCCTACTTTTGATACAAAAAAAAAAAAATATTTAGCAAAAATATTGTTGGTGTATTTTTATGCATGTACTATACCTTGGAAAAATAAACGATATTTATCTGCATGTTAATGATGTATATTAAAAATAATATATCATACATTTATACCAGCTACTCTTTTTTTATCTAATGGTTTTGTCAACAGCTGGCACTGTGATGATAGTAGTAAAGCCAAACGAATCATCTACAAGTTCTACAGTTCGTATTTAGCTGTAGCTATGCAATTATATATTGCTGAAGCTAACAACATACATGTATTCATAACTGAATGAACTCTTTTCCATAAATTTACGAAACAAATTAACTACAAGTTCTAGAGTTCGTATTTAACTGTAACTATGCAATTATATATTGCTGAAGCTAACAACATATTCATAGCTGAATAAACTCTTTTCCATAAATTATACATTAAATATTTGACCACTTGTGAGATTTTTTCTCTAGTACATTCTGCAATTCATATTATATTACGTACTGGAGCTCTTAACCCGGTTTCCTCTCACAATAAAACTGGAAACACTGTTCTCCTTCATAAATGTTATATCAAATATTATATTTGACCGTTCGTGTGAAATCTCATGTTCTGGAACTATATGACGTACTATATGTAACTGGGACTCAAAACACACAAAAAGTTGAATTCCATTGCTTCATATGATACATTTGATTTCATATTAGCCAAGAAATCCGTTTTTTCTCCGTATTCGTCACATTACCAGCCATATAATTTAATATAGTCGCTGTAAGACCGATAATTCGGGCTACATTTCATATCAAAGGAAAACTCATTATATTTCCTTTATCCAACACTTTCAGCATTTATATTATATATTATAATGCACCTTCCTCCTCGCCCTCAAATAGTGGTATCTTCCCCCACTGACCCTTTATTCGGCAACACACAGCTCAGCAGGAGTGGTTTATTTCTTTATTTGAGGCTGAGCTTGCCACATATTTTAAAACCATACACTTCTGCTAAAACTTGATCAACTCGTTTCATAAATTTCATATTTAATGACATATTCGAAAATGAATAAATTTTTTCATAAATTTCATATCAAATGACCACAGCTTCAGAACTTTTATCTAACACATTTGGCAATTAATATAATATTACGTACTGGAGCTCGTAACATTGAAAACTGAATCTCAAATGCATTCATAAATTTATATATCAAATTATCATTGTTGTGGCCTTCTCTATGCATTTCTTCTTCGCAATAAAATCAGCGAAGATATAATTAAAATAGACAGCTTGCCAGATCTCAAACATTGATTGTTGATCTAGCCATTGATAGCATAAAAACGATCCATAGACAAATTAAAAATATCCATATTTCCTTATATTGTTAATGTGCACAATATTATATCATTTATCTTTTTCTACTTATACGCCACTCATTTTTAAAGCCATCATTTATATGGCATTATTTTTCTGACATATTAATTGGAATATAAATAAGTTCTGGGTGTTTTTATGGCACGTTCAAGTTTATTTTCCCCGTTCTGACGTAAGAAAATCAAGGTTCTTCGCGAAATGACTGATTAAGTATACCGTAACGTTCTATTTGTACATGTACTCCGTAATCATCCAACTAAGGATGCCCAGATGAAAAAAAAATTGAAAATTTTAAAATACTTTCTTGGTGATTAAAAGCTGTTAAGATTATTCTGTCAGGTTCATAGGGAAGGAAAAAAGGGGTCTAAGTTAAGACGAAAAAAACACAACCTTATGTTTCTACCTGAAAACCATTTACTTAAAGTGACATGAGCTACCAAAATGTTGCAGTTGATATTTTGACGTTGAAACAGAATGTTGAAATTATCGGCCATTTTTCTCAATATGTATAATTCAGAAGCTTTTTAGTGCATCTAGTCTAAACAAGAGATCAGTGAACTGATCTTAGCCCACCATAGAACACTATCAGAAAGTGAGGCTGCTTATAAACGGATCGCAAATTTGATATGTGAAATTTATTTCTTCAGTTGGTGGGTGGCTGGACAAGAACAAAGTTTCTTCGGTAGATAGTGGCTGTTATCTGAAAACTCAAAACCGACTTTCTTCAAGGAGGACGCATATTAACGCTACTTACCGGAGCTATATGTACTTGCACACAGGCCAGTCAGTGATATCGCTTGTTTGAGTCCTGTACACAATTAAAATTTACAAAATCCAAAACGATTGCACACGTTACCAAGATGCATTGAGTGTTTGTTTACAAATCAAAAGATAATGTATATCTGTCAAAAATAGCCCGTGAAAAGTGAAGAACGGGCGACGTATCACTCGTCTGATGAGTACAAATTTAAACTTGACGAAAGTCAGTTTAAAAATTAATGGCAAAAAATGTCCCGATTCGTTCAGAAATTAGTGAACTTATAAAAAAATCTTCATGCACGATTTGATATAAATATATGATTGAAAAAAAACATTTCAGTTACTTTATTGGTAAATAGCATTTACAATTGCGAAGTCAGTTGTTGTACATAGCTGCCTGAATGCAAATTCGATCGGCAAAATAGTGATTGTACGTTGCCGTGTATTTCATTTCATTTTGAAATATTCCTTCCTTTCAAACTCCGAAAAATACAATATGGATCTTGTTAAGTGTCTTAGGAAACACTCTCCTTTAAAAATATTCATTATTGTTACATTTTTGGAAAGAATTTAGGCGTTTAAAATCCAAATTCGAGAAGGCCATTTTACCGACTTCGAACAAGCCGTGACGACCGGCAACATGCATAGATAATATAAAGTTCTGTTTCTTATAGTCGCCCTTGGAAATCTGAAAGGGGTCGATTTTGATACGTTTTAAAATGACACGAGGATTGCAATTTCACTCTGAGGTTTAATAAAGCTCCGATAAATGCCTTTTTTCCACTACCCTGGACTAGGAAATTCCAAAATAACGTCCTCAGTGCCAAAAATAGCTTATTTGTCTTTAACTGGGCCATGCTTTTAAAATGCCTGGTAGGGGCCCTGTGATTCACAGCGGGAACTCGCACTAGCTAATTTCACCACCCGATTTTAGCACTTTTTAATCATAGATATTTAAATATCTCACTCACTGTCAGTATATTGGAGACAGGGAAAATATATATTAAGATCTGAAGCTGTAAATATAAGGAATTCCACAAGCTTTTATTGTCAAATTTAACATTTTCTTGATATATACGTATGCTTGAAGTGTCCGTTCTCACCTAGACAAGTTGGAAGTTATCAGTGAATTGCGCGTCCGTTAAAGTAAATTAAACCTCTTTAACCGTATTCGAAGATTGACAAAACAAAACACAAAGCAACCAACAGATGCAACATGATTTTATTTGTGCATTTTCAAAATCAGTTGAAGTTGTAAGAAAAAATAACCATACGGCGTCAGTGGGGTTTTAGCCGACTTTTCTGCTGTCGCCATAGGCCTACGATGTCTTCAGCAGGCTAGCACTCTAACGCCAAATGGCGACAGCGGTACCGAATGTGTTAAATGAAAACGTCAACGACGAAAAAAATACATGTTGCATAACTTGACCATATGAGGAAGCAACACAAATAACAATTCATCAAGATCCGCCTGGTAGTTTTGTTGAGTCCGCGATCACAAACTATGTAGATAGAAATCACAGAAAAACTACCGGCCGCCATTTTGAATATGCAAATGAGCAGCGAGTGCATAACAAGGCCATAGGGTTAACCTGCGTATAACATTTTATGAACATCCTTTCATTACTTTAGAACAGTGATAAAAAAAATAATGGCCAGTGGTCGCCATTTTGAATATGCAAATGAGCAAAAAAGTGCATAGTGCGCAACGAGACCATAGGGCTAACATGCGTAAATTAGTTTACGAAAATCCTAACCTTTCTTTACTTTAGGAGAAAAGTGACAAAAAGAAGAAAAACAAAATGGTCGCCCGGCGGCCATTTTAATATGCAAATGAGCAAAAAAGTACATAGTACGCAACGAGGCCATAGGGTTAACCTGCGTACAAAGTTTTACGAAGATCCTCTCATTACTTAAGGAGAAAAGTGATAAAAAGTAGAAAAACAAAATGGTCGCCTAGCGGCCATTTTGATATGCAAATGAGCAAAAGAAATAAATGTTGCACAACTAGACCATAGGAGGAACGTGCGTGTGAAATTTAAAGAAGCTCCGAATAGGACTTCTTCTTGGAATCGCGGTCACAAGAGAGAAAAGCGATAAAAAATAGAAAAACAAAATGGTCGCCTACCAGCCATTTTAATATGCAAATGAGCTTCGAAAAATAGATGTTGCGCAACTAGACCATATGGGGAACCAATACAAAAACATTTCATCAAGATCGGCCTGATGGATTTCTAGATTCCGCGATCACAAACTATGTAGATAAAAATCACAAAATGGCCGCCAGTGGCCATTTTAATATGCAAATGAGCAAACAAACTAGATGTTGCACAACTAGACCATAGGAGGAACGTGCGTGTGAAATTTAAAGGAGATCCGACTAGGACTTCTCTTGGAATCGCGGTCACAAGACAGAAAAGCGATAAAAAATAGAAAAACAAAATGGTCGCCTAGCGGCCATTTTAATATGCAAATGAGCTTAGAAAAATAGATGTTGCACAACTAGACTATATGGGGAACCAATATAACAAGAGTTTTAGTAAACTCAACATACGCCCGCCGTGGCAAAGTTGAACCGCTACGATTAACAACTTTACATTTACTATAACATTTGTTTTAATTTCATCAATTCGAATAAGAAGATTTTCTTTTCTGAATTTGATGAAGCTGCAACTAAATACCAGTACGTTATAGTACACATATATTATCTGTTCAGCTAATTTCAATCACATTTTAATTGCAAAAACTGAAATATTGTGGCTGTTCTGACATTGCTGTTATGTTCCATAATTGGGAAGGAGCAATCAATACAATACATGTAGCTTACAATTCTTGAATTTTAACAGTTTTGCCTGGGACACTGTTCTATTGGACTTGGCTGTAAGTTTTATTACAAAGCAAACAATCTTCAGGCTGACCACTGATATGATGGTGTGTAAATATACAAACCTTGTGTGTGTACTTCAGTTCAGATGTCATTGTCCCTTTATCTCTATTTAAACAGCCACTCTGATAAATACCTGGGGCTCGTTCTACTAATCTGGCGTAAGTTGCGCCAGTCGCGAAACGCGTGTTAAATTGTAGGAACTTGCGCATGGTCGCAAGTCTGGAGGAGCAACTCTGTGCTGTAAGCCTATACGTAACTTTGCGCCAGTTTCGTAGAACGAGCCCCAGATGGGTAATAAAGTGGGAAAATGGTCTTTTTTTGTTATTACAGTGCACATTAAACTATCCAAGAAAACAGTCTCAGAATGTATAAATTAATTGGCTTCCAGTATTACTCTGGACCAAGTGTACTAAAAAAAGCATTGATATATATATATTAATATATATATATTAAACATCAGGTACACATTTCTGATAAAAAAACTTTTGAAAACAGACAAAAAATATGTGTACCAAGTCAAATTTGGTATGTGACACATCATCTACCTAAAAGGTATATATATACTCTAAAAGAATTGGAGAGATTATATCAAAACGAAAGGAGTTCTGGAGCCGAAAGGGAATATTACATAATTCAATAGGGCTGCCATATTATGCAACAGGTGATGTCAGAAATGGTACATGAAACACCGTCTGCCTATAAGGTATATACTCTGAAAGAATCGTCAAGATCGGATCAAAATTCTTCAAGTTATGGAGTGGAAAGGAACGAAGATATAGACTAAGACAGAATATTACATAATCCAATGTAGAAGTCATATTATGCGATGGACAATGTTCTTAATGGTTCATGACACACCTTCTACCCCTAAACTATATGTTGTAAAAAAAATTTTAAAGATCGGATCAAAACTTTTCAAGTTATGGAGCGGAAGGGAACGAAGATATAGACTAAGATAGAATACTACATAATCCAATGTAGAAGCCACATTATGCAATCGATGATGTCATAAATGGTTCATGACACACCTTCTACCCACAAAGTATATGTTGTGAAAGAATTGTAAAGATTAGATCAAAACTCTTCAAGTTATGGAGCGGAAGGGAATCCGGGACGGACGGCCGGACGGACGGACGGACGGACGGACGGACGGACGGACGGACGGACGGACGGCGCTGGTGATACCATAATACGACCGACTTTTTTTAAGTCGGGCGTATAAAAACATTTCATCAAGATCGGCCCGGTAGATTTCTAGATTCCGCGATCACAAACTATGTAGGTAAAAATCATAAAATGGCCGCCAGCGGCCATTTTAATATGCAAATGAGCAAACAAAATAGATGTTGCACAACTAGACCATAAGGGGAACATGTCTGTAAAATTTGATGAAAATCCGACCAGTAGTTCTCTTGGAATCGCGATCACAAGAAATGTTTACAGACACCGGACGACAGACGACGGACGACAGACGACGGACGACGGACGACGGACCACGGACAAAAAGCGATTTGATAAGACCACCATGAGATCATGGTGGTCTAAAAATATACGATAAAGAATTGTTTGAACAAACTTTGGCTTAGAATGAATCAATGGTTGTCCCGGTTATTTAAATTTTGTTTACTTTTTGAACACGTTTTCGGTTAGTACAGGCCACATACTGTATGGATTTTCCTCATTCCAACGCCAATAATTTAGTTTTTCTATGGCCTTCAAAGCCTCTTACATTGTAGCATACTGAGCCAGAGAGGCTTCCAGTGTAAATAACAGTGAATATCACTTATGTGACCCTTAATAAAGCCCTAATCCCCTGGGTGTATTCATTACTGAATTAGTGCCCTAAGTTTATACCCAGTAACCTAAGGGCAAGCACATGGAACCTTTTGATGGGTGGGAGTGAGAGGGTACCTGATGAGTAAATAGGGTTCAGTGAGTGCACAGGGAATATTAACAGGGTCATGCAGTATAAAGCGGTTAGTTGACCGGTTTGGTCAGACATATTGACCTGTTTGTAAATCATGCCCCAGTGATCAATATATTAACTACAGTATCTGCAAACCAGTGAACTGAGCCCAGCCACTTAACATACTGTTGTTCCATGGCTATTTTGGTCCCCTGTAATCCTGGTGTCAGTCTGTTTTAAACCAGAAAATATAACGTGTAATTCCTCAATGCTTTCGCTGTTTTAAATAAGAATGATGACAGTCTACAATAGGTCAATGGCGACAGTCTACAATAGGTGAATGGCAACAGTCTACAATAGGTCAATGGCGACAGTCTACCAGTGCGTAACATTAGCAATGGACCCATAGCCAAACCTATTGTAAATCCATTTGGTCTATGATAAAATTAGAAGTAATAACCTGTAGGTATATGGGGAGATTTAAAATATTGTCAAGATGTCTACAGTTGTATGGTGAAAATTATTCCAATGTCAAACACTGGTCTACAATAGGTCAATGGCGACAGTCTACAATAGGTCAATGGCGACAGTCTACAATAGGTCAATGGCGACAGTCTACAATAGGTCAATGGCGACAGTCTACAATAGGTCAGTGATGACAGTCTACAATAGGTCAATGTCAACAGTCTACAATAGGTCAATGACGGCAGTCTACAATAGGTCAGTGACGACAGTCTACAATAGGTCAGTGACGACAGTCTACAATAGGTCAATGACGGCAGTCTACAATAGGTCAGTGAAGACAGTCTACAATAGGTCAGTGATGACAGTCTACAATAGGTCACTGACGACAGTCTACAATAGGTCAATGCCAACAGTCTACAATAGGTCAATGACGGCAGTCTACAATAGGTCAGTGACGACATTCTACAATAGGTCAGTGACGACAGTCTACAATAGGTCAGTGACGACAGTCTACAGTAGGTCAGTGACGACAGTCTACAATAGGTCAGTGACGACAGTCTACAATGGGCCAATGATGACAGTCTACAATAGGTCAGTGACTACAGTCTACAATGGGCCAATGATGACAGTCTACAATAGGTCAATGGTGACGGTCTACAATAGGTCAGTGACGACGGTCTACAATAGGTCAGTGACGACGGTCTACAATAGGTCAGTGACGACAGTCTACAATAGGTCAGTGACGACAGTCTACAATAGGTCAGTGACGACAGTCTACAATAGGTCAGTGACGACAGTCTACAATAGGTCAGTGACGACAGTCTACAATAGGTCAATGACGACAGTCTACAATAGGTCAATGACGACAGTCTACAATAGGTCAATGACGACCTACTACAATAGGTCAATGACGACCTACTACAATAGGTCAATGTCGACCTACTACAATAGGTCAATGATGACAGTCTACAATAGGTCAGTGGCGACAGTCTACAATAGGTCAGTGACGACAGTCTACAATAGGTCAATGCCAACAGTCTACAATATGTCAATGACGGCAGTCTACAATAGGTCAGTGATGAGTCTACAATAGGTCAGTGACGACAGTCTACAATAGGTCAGTGACGAGTCTACAATAGGTCAGTGACGACAGTCTACAATAGGTCAGTGACGACAGTCTACAATAGGTCAGTGACGACAGTCTACAATAGGTCAATGACGACCTACTACAATAGGTCAATGACGACCTACTACAATAGGTCAATGATGACAGTCTACAATAGGTCAGTGGCGACAGTCTACAATAGGTCAGTGACGACAGTCTACAATAGGTCAGTGGCGACAGTCTACAATAGGTCAATGACGACCTACTACAATAGGTCAATGACGACCTACTACAATAGGTCAATGATGACAGTCTACAATAGGTCAGTGGCGACAGTCTACAATAGGTCAGTGACGACAGTCTACAATAGGTCAGTGGCGACAGTCTACAATAGGTCAGTGACGACAGTCTACAATAGGTCAATGACGACCTACTACAATAGGTCAATGTCGACAGTCTACAATAGGTCAATGGCGACAGTCTACAATAGGTCAATGGTGACAGTCTACAATAGGTCAGTGATGACAGTCTACAATAGGTCAGTGATGACAGTCTACAATAGGCCAATGCCAACAGTCTACAATAGGTCAATGACGGCAGTCTACAATAGGTCAGTGATGACAGTCTACAATAGGTCAGTGACGACAGTCTACAATAGGTCATTGACGACAGTCTACAGTAGGTCAATGTCAACAGTCTACAATAGGTCAGTGACGACAGTCTACAATAGGTCAGTGACGACAGTCTACAATAGGTCAATGTCAACAGTCTACAATATGCCAGTGATGACAGTCTACAATAGGTCAGTGATGACAGTCTACAATAGGTCAGTGACGACAGTCTACAATAGGTCAGTGACGACAGTCTACAGTAGGTCAATGTCAACAGTCTACAATAGGTCAATGTCAACAGTCTACAATAGGTCAATGTCAACAGTCTACAATAGGTCAATGTCAACAGTCTACAATAGGTCAGTGACGACAGTCTACAATAGGTCAGTGATGACAGTCTACAATAGGTCAGTGACGACAGTCTACAGTAGGTCAATGTCAACAGTCTGCAATAGGTCAATGGTGACAGTCTACAATAGGTCAATGGTGACAGTCTACAATAGGTCAGTGATGACAGTCTACAATAGGTCAGTGATGACAGTCTACAATAGGCCAATGCCAACAGTCTACAATAGGTCAATGACGGCAGTCTACAATAGGTCAGTGATGACAGTCTACAATAGGTCAGTGACGACAGTCTACAATAGGTCAGTGACGACAGTCTACAGTAGGTCAATGTCAACAGTCTACAATAGGTCAGTGACGACAGTCTACAATAGGTCAGTGACGACAGTCTACAATAGGTCAATGTCAACAGTCTACAATATGCCAGTGATGAGTCTACAATAGGTCAGTGATGACAGTCTACAATAGGTCAGTGACGACAGTCTACAATAGGTCAGTGACGACAGTCTACAGTAGGTCAATGTCAACAGTCTACAATAGGTCAATGTCAACAGTCTACAATAGGTCAATGTCAACAGTCTACAATAGGTCAATGTCAACAGTCTACAATAGGTCAGTGACGACAGTCTACAATAGGTCAGTGACGACAGTCTACAGTAGGTCAATGTCAACAGTCTGCAATATGCCAGTGATGACAGTCTGCAATATGCCAGTGATGACAGTCTACAATAGGTCAGTGATGACAGTCTACAATAGGTCAGTGACGACAGTCTACAATAGGTCAGTGACGACAGTCTACAATAGGTCAGTGACGACAGTCTACAATAGGTCAGTGACGACAGTCTACAATAGGTCAGTGACGACAGTCTACAATAGGTCAGTGACGACAGTCTACAATAGGTCAGTGACGACAGTCTACAATAGGTCAGTGACGACAGTCTACAATGGGCCAATGACGACAGTCTACAATGGGCCAATGACGACAGTCTACAATGGGTCAGTGACGACGGTCTACAATGGGTCAGTGACGACGGTCTACAATAGGCCAATGGTGACGGTCTACAATAGGTCAATGGTGACGGTCTACAATAGGTCAATGGTGACGGTCTACAATAGGTCAATGTCAACAGTCTACAATAGGTCAATGTCAACAGTCTACAATAGGTCAATGTCAACAGTCTACAATAGGTCAGTGACGACAGTCTACAATAGGTCAGTGACGACAGTCTACAGTAGGTCAATGTCAACAGTCTGCAATATGCCAGTGATGACAGTCTGCAATATGCCAGTGATGACAGTCTACAATAGGTCAATGCCAACAGTCTACAATAGGTCAATGCCAACAGTCTACAATAGGTCAATGTCAACAGTCTACAATAGGTCAATGATGACAGTCTACAATAGGTCAGTGACGACAGTCTACAATAGGTCAGTGACGACAGTCTACAATAGGTCAGTGACGACAGTCTACAGTAGGTCAGTGACGACAGTCTACAATAGGTCAGTGACGACAGTCTACAATGGGCCAATGATGACAGTCTACAATAGGTCAGTGACGACAGTCTACAATGGGCCAATGATGACGGTCTACAATAGGTCAATGGCGACAGTCTACAATAGGTCAATGGCGACAGTCTACAATAGGTCAATGGCGACAGTCTACAATAGGTCAGTGATGACAGTCTACAATAGGTCAGTGGCGACAGTCTACAATAGGTCAATGGCGACAGTCTACAATAGGTCAATGGCGACAGTCTACAATAGGTCAATGGCGACAGTCTACAATAGGTCAATGGCGACAGTCTACAATAGGTCAATGGCGACAGTCTACAATAGGTCAGTGACTACAGTCTATAATAGGTCAGTGATGACAGTCTACAATAGGTCAGTGATGACAGTCTACAATAGGTCAATGGTGACAGTCTACAATAGGTCAATGGCGACAGTTTACAATAGGTCAATGGCGACAGTCTACAATAGGTCAATGGTGACAGTCTACAATAGGTCAGTGACGACAGTCTACAATAGGTCAATGACGACAGTCTACAATAGGTCAATGGCGACAGTCTACAATAGGTCAATGGCGACAGTCTACAATAGGTCAATGGCGACAGTCTACAATAGGTCAATGGTTTACTTTTCAAACACTATTTCGGCCGGTATAGGTCACTTACTGTATGGTTTTCCTCATTCCAATGAGAGGAATGTTAAACATTTTTTTAGACCAAATAAACACATTTTTCCTGGTATTTACAGTAATGGTCACGTTATAAGACAGACAAATTTAAGCAGGTGAAATTTACCTAAAAATAATAAATAATCCATCGCAGGCTGGGTCTAAACTAGAAATAACCGAAACTCCCTAATTGAGCAAAATGATTTTCTTTTCTTGCTAACTGAGAAGCGAAGAAATAAAAATTACAACGATAAATAATCTATTTGCTTTTACTAAGAATCCATTGCTTTTTGAAGAAGCTTATAAATTTCACTTTTGATGAGTCTAAACGAATTATATGAATCTATTCAAAATGTCAACAAAGAACGGACTAAAGGCACGTTCTCATTGTGCGATTTGTGGTACCGACTTGCAGGCTGCGATTCAAATAGATGCATTTGGTTAGTTAACAAATCATGTTGACCAATAAAAAGCATTCATTTTAAACGCATCCTACAAGTCGGTACAACAAATCGCACAGTGAGAACGGGAACTTAAGGTGTAGTAAAAAGTTAAAATAATAGAGTTCAAGAAATAAAGAAAGCTAAAAAATATCCGCCTACTGGTAATGAAATTTTTACAACATGTTTGCACGATGTGTTCAAACGTTTCTGGTCTTAAATCAGAGAAAATCTATGATTATTGTGTTGACTGGCTGAATCAATCTGTCGTCGTGGAATGCTTTCAACTTGCTATTGACGTGTAATCAACGCTCAACTGATTTCTCGCCTGATTAAACCTTGCTCTTTTGCTATTATTTCCGACTGAACGACTTCTTTGATTGTCGACCATACCATATGATTATATCAATGCGTACCATAGCTTTGTATTTTGAACTTGGGCCTTAAACTTAAACGTATCTCCGCTTTCACGGGTTTTCAGTGTCCTAAGGTCAAAATAAAATAATCCTCTAGTACATTATAGATTCAGCCAACCCCACAACTTTCTCAGATCTCCGCAAGGCCAACAGTGAAACATACTATTCTTCAAAGAAACACTTGATTCTTTGAAGCAGAAACAAAAAGTTGTTGATCTTCAGTTATACAAATTTCTGCTTTATTTTTCTCATAATTTCAGTACAGAAATCAAAATGTGACCTACCTGAGGCTACCTCCCAATGATCAAATTGATGCTTTTTTGTTTACGGTTTTATTTTTTATTGTTACAACTATATGATATTGAATTATTCACATTTGGGAAGATTGATAATGTTACGAAGCCAGGGGGTTTGTTAACAGCATTTTACTACATATGTACATGTAACTAGCTAACTTTGAAGTACAAATGAATTACTGAAGTCACATGGGGCAACTCGTACTATATTGTACACGATGTTGTATAAATATAGTAGAGTACGAGCTGTCCTATGTTTTATGGGCTTTAAAAAAAAACACTCCATAGTAGAATTATACAATTTAATTACCTTAGAATTCAATTTTAAATTAAAATACATAATTGGCTTTTATATAAATGCAAAAGCTGCAGTATTTAGGGCCTTAAATTAGCTTATTGTTTTAAGAAATTTAAAAAAAAATAGCTATTGTTTTCTATCAATTGTAACAATCATTTTCATGTCCTTGTATAAAAAATCAATACAATTGAAAGTTAATTTTAAGTTTTTTTCTTTATTTTTTTGGACAAATCAAGCGACAGACAACATAATGAGTTTGAATTAAAAAGTTTTAGAAAAATTTGGTCCCATAAAATAATCACAAAATTTAACTATATTTCAAATTTTTTTCCACGCTTTGACAGGTCATGTTCCTTATCTAAAAGTTACAACACAAAAAAGTAGCACTGATTTCATTGTTCTTATTTTAAGTTCGTTGATTGGAACACCATGACCCAATGTGACGCTCTTTGTAGGTCATTTTAAACAAAATCGTTGCTGTCATTATCACTTCAAAAGAATTTTTGTTCAGGATACATGCGCTTGTAAAAGTTTTATTTTTTTTATCTTAAAATTGTATTTATTAAGTAGCATGAGGTTTCAAAATAGAAGTGAAATTTTCGCCGCTAAAACAAATTTATTTTGTTAAGAAGTACAAATTAGAAGCGTTTTAGTCTTACCAGTTTCACGAATGTAAGTTAAGCAGTTATTAGAAGTAGCTTAGGGCTGAAAAGTATGAATGTTCTTCTTGGTTATTTACATTTTGCTTACTACATGTACTACAACTATATGTCAAAGTGGCATGAGCTGCCAAAATGTTGATATTTTGACGTAAAAACAGAATGTCCCGGTTATTCAAATTTTGCTTACTTTTCGAACACTTTTTCGTTTCGTACAGGCCACATACTGCATGAATTTTCCTCATTCCAAAGCCAATCATTTAGTTTTCCGATGGCCTTCAAAGCCTCTTACTGTGTGAGTGTAAAGTGTAAATTTTGTCAGTTTTATTACTGTAACAGTCTATACGGGCAAAGATGTTATGGATTTCCTCATTTCAATGTCAATTATCAAGTTATCCGATGAATCTAAAATACGAAATGGTCTTTAAAATCATATGTTATTTTGATGATCATTATTACATTCTGGATAAAGGTCTAAATGATATACCTCTTTTTAACAAAATGAGAAACTTGTATCCAAGGTTATTTTAGAAAAGAAGATTTTCCCTGTGCCCGTGTGTTATAGTGTTCAAAAATATATATACAAAACTTTTATAATTTGTAGTCTGCAGTGTTGTCCGATAATTTCCACTGAATGACTAATGGCAATGTTTATCTATTTTAATGAGAATACAGACATAATACCGAATGGATTCAAATTTACAATCGACAGTTATATGAACTTAACTTCATTAAAGGCGGATCTTTATTAGAATCATTACATCGCTAACAGAGAGATAGAGACCGCAGATAATATATGTAGGGTATAAACTCAACCTGACGTCTCTCAAATTAATAAACAATAGGCTTGGCCCAAGGCTATGTTTTCTGTCACCTGTTACGTAATATTTGACACACAGGCTGTCACTTCAAAGTTCAAAACAAATCATGTAAACAGTTTCGTGTTATTAAATAACACCTACTTTGCGAGTGCAAATTTCAGAATTTGTGAAAATCTAATCGTTACAAGAATCAAAAAAAAAGATTGATTGATTGTTTGGTGTTTTACGCCGCGGTCAAGATTATTTCACTTATATGGCGGCGTTGCCAGTTTTTTTGTGGGAGGAAACCGGGCTCTTTGCCCGGAGGAAACCCACAACCTTCCGTTGGTATCTGGCAACCATCCCACATAGGTCGTTCGAGTGAAAACCCAGAAAAAAAAAAAAAAAGAAGAAATGGGAAATGAAGACTGGGTACAACGAAATTTGTGGGCATGGGGGGTTATGCAGGTATATAACCAGCCCCCTGTCTTATAAAACAGCCTGATTGGTCGGTTGATTGATTGATGTTTAACGCCACTCAAGATTAAAACTTCTATTAATAGGAATATCTCATTCATGAGCCAAAGATATCAAATTTGTGAAAACTCAAAAGCATGGAGTAATCTTAGTTAATTCCTCGCTGAAGGTCAATGGAAACTTCTGCGCTCATTTAATAAACTTGAGCGATTAAAGATTCTTTATTAAGCATCAACATCATGGCATGAACTGTGAAGTAAAGTTAGAAGAGAAAATTCAAACAGCAAAAAATTTGTATTCTCGTTATTTTATTGGAATAGATACTACAGCGGACATTTAGTACCCCTCTGGTAACGTAATTGACACAGCTCACATTGCTGAATGCATGAGTTTAATTAGTTAGTGTGTTTTAGAAAGTGACTGAGTATAACAGTATTCTCGTTATTTTTTGGGATTAAACCTTCTTGAAAAAATAGCAGAACTTCTTCTACCGATTTTTTGGGTGAAACCCGAAACGGCACTTATTGCCAGCACTTAATGCCGGCTGCCTTATCCATTCAGCCAACCGGCCTCCTCAGAAAAAAAAATTGTATATAAGCTGTTGACATTTGCCGCAAAAAATAGTCATGGTCAATTTACATCTGTATTTAGTTTAGCTTTGCTGCATGTTGCAGTTTATTAATTTATAATCACTAAAAACCCAGGGACACAGGGAAAATTTTCTTGTCTAAAATAACCATGGAGACAAGTTTCAAATTATTAAGATGGTTTAAAATGTATCAAATTTAAACTACATGTAAGCCCTTAAATTGGTCATTGATTTAGGTATTTACCCTTCTAAACCGCTGTGCCACCCGCAAGTGGGCAACAAAATTAGACTGCTAATAAAGACAGTACATTATGTGAGAAAGGCGTGATCGATGAAAAGGGAATTAAATCCCCCAGTTAACAGGTCTTAGTGGAGTGGTGAAATGGGTTTCCCTTAGAACAGCTGGGCAAGGCATCAGTACGAAATGTGTGAGGGGTTTCCTCGAGATTGGGTCAAAACCCTAAGGGTGGAGTCTCTTAAGCTGATAACAGACAATTTAATTGCAGTAATATCACATAGTTTCACTGAGCCTAATTGAAGTACCAGAATAAACACTATCACCCGGTGGGAGAGGGTAGGTGCAAATAAACTCGTTCATTAGGACCTACATGTAACCCTACCCACATGGGGAGCTTCATGCAAAACCTTTTGTATCAACAATGACAAGAACAAAATGTTCAGATTTGATACTTTACCAGATTAGTTTATGTTTAATCACACATCATAATTATTTAGGAAAACTTATTTTCAGATCGTGGGTGAAGCCAGGGGCCGGTTTCACAAAGCGACGTAGATGTATATTTTGCGTAACTTTCATACGAAAGTATCTCTACAGTATGGGTTGCTAAGGCATTTACGTAAAAACTTTGTGAAACAGGGTCCTGGACTCTAAATAAACTCGTTTTCTCTATGGATTGAAACTAGTGTGTTAAAGACATGTTAAACATCTACATGTATCTTAACTTGATCTTATCTTACGGACATATGGAATTACTCCCAGGTATTCTCAAAACAAAATGGTTTCTTCTGGGCCTAGTTTTTTCTTCTTTAACAATAAACCTACAATGTTTATGGTTTATTCTGGGCCTCTTAGTCTTACCTCATTTCACAATAAACCTGGCAATGTTTATGGTTTCTACTGGGCCTAGTCTTTTTTCTCCTTTAACAATAAACCTGGCAATATTTATGGTTTATTCTGGGCCTCTTAGTCTTAGCTCTAACAATAAACATGACAATGTTTATGGTTTATTCTGGGCCTCTTAGTCTTAGCTCTAACAATAAACCTGATGATGTTTATGGTTTATTCTGGGCCTCTTAGTCTTAGCTCTAACAATAAACCTGACAATGTTTATGGTTTATTCTGGGCCTCTTAGTTTTAGCTCTAACAATAAACCCGACAATGTTTATGGTTTATTCTGGGCCTCTTAGTCTTAGCTCCTTTCCCAATAAACCTGACAATGTTTATGGTTTATTCTGGGCCTCTTAGTCTTAGCTCTAACAATAAACCTGACAATGTTTATGGTTTATTCTGGGCCTCTTAGTCTTAGCTCTAACAATAAACCTAACAATGTTTATGGTTTATTCTGGGCCTCTTAGTCTTAGCTCCTTTTCCAATAAACCTGACAATGTTTATGGTTTATTCTGGGCCTCTTAGTCTAAGCTCCTTTCCCAATAAACCTGACAATGTTTATAGTTTATTCTGAGCCTCTTAGTCTTAGCTCTAACAATAAACCTGACAATGTTTATGGTCTATTCTGGGCCTAGTCTTTTCTCCTTTAACAATAAACCCGACAATGTTTATGGTTTCTACTGGGCCCCCTAGTCATATTCTTAGCTCATTTCACAATACACCTGACAATGTTTATGGTTTATTCTGAGCCTCCTAGTCTTAGCTCCTTTCCCAATAAACCTGACAATGTTGTCTTATAAGTGATTGATATATATTGATATTTTTCATGATTATTTTACTTATATTGTGGTGTTGCCAGGTTCAGTCGTAAAAAGAGATATAATTGTATGAGATGGTTTTGATCAGCCTTAATAATACAATGTCAAATAGCTATTTATGTTACACAACGTCTAACTTAAAAGTGCAAAGAGCTTCCAAAATGTTGGTACATGTACTTTTCCGTTAAAACAAAATATGGAAATTATCAGCTTTTTTTTCTTAAGACGTGTCATTCGGAAGCTTTTTAGTACCATTGGCCTTGAGAATTTACAAAAATAGTACATGTATTGTTTAAAACTAACTTAAGCTTAGAATGAATGAACATTCCTCACGGTTATTTAAATTTTGTTTACTTTTCGCAAACTATTTTAGCTTTCAAAGCACACAGACTGTATGGACTTTCCTCATTCCAACGTCAATCGAAACATTTTTCGATGACTTTCAAAACCTCTTACCATTGTGACAATCAGACTTTGTGAAAAACCTTGACTATTGGCGGTTCATGTTACTTAAAGTGGCATGAGCTGCCAAAATTCACACTTTTTTCATAATTTATGATCGTCACGACAGTAAGAGGCATTGATTTGAAGGCCATCGAAAAACTAAATGATTGGAGTTGGAATGAGGAAAATCCAAACAGTATGTAACCTATACGAACCGGAATAGTGTTCGAAAAGTAAACAAAATTTAAATAACCGGGACAACCATTCATTCATTCAAAGCCAAAGTTAGTTCAAAACAATACAAGTACAGTATAGTACTAGTTAATCTCTTCATGATTTCTATATATTTAGATGATAAAAACTTTGAGGCACAAGACCAGGTAATTTTAGAAGCTCATTAATTAATTCTTCTATATCCTGTTTTATAAAGTATTACACGTTTATAAATCATCTGAGGATATAGTTTGACAGGAGAAACTATAAACTGTACAGAAATACGCCGGTGTAGAACATGGGTTTAGCTCGATACAAAATAACCACCTGGTGATTAAAACTTAGATCAACCAACGGAAACTTGAAGATACATACTTTCTGACTTTTATTTGTAAAACTTAGATCAACCAACGGAAACTTGAACACATATATTTTCTGACTTTTATTTGATTTTTAAAAAAAAATATTTTTCATTACGTAGCCTACAGTATGTTAGGAGCGTCTGAATTGTTAACAGTTCCTGTAACCTGTAACTGTCACCCTCTAGAAATAAAGAATTTAATAATATTATTGACAGATTTCTTCTGAAGTTGGGTACTCTGTAGGCCAAAGAAAGATAGATTTTCAGTTCCACGCAGGCTTCCCATGGATACAAAATTGAAAAAATTTCTGAGTGGATTTTTTGCTCTGTCGCCGTATGTGGAAGTGTTGCCAGGTACTTGCCGAAGGCAAGAAGTTTCCTCTGGGCAATGAGTCCGGTCCCCCCCCCCCCACTAAACCTGAGAACGCAGCCATATAACTATAAAATAATTTTGAATGCTGCGTAAAACATCAATCAATCAATCCACCGATTGGTCAGGTGCTCGGATAGCACTCTAAAAAAAATGTGGCTCGGTCACTGTGTGTGGGAGAGTTGTCAGGTACTCGCCGAGAGTTTGGGGTTTTCACAAAATCAAGGGGCGTATTCACGAAAAATAGCTACATGAAATTAGTGTTACGTAATAACATGAAAGGTATTTACCAGAATTGAGATTATCTTCAACCATACCCTACATCCATTGTGAAGTCCACCATAGGTAAAAAAAACTCTTTGATGTCACTGACATCCAGGTAAGATTAAAGGAGAAGATGAAAGGTATTTATGAGAATTTTGCATCATGATACCAGCATAACGAAACGATTGTACACGTTGAGAGGGAGCCATTACGTCATTAAATAATTAAATCCCCTCGTCAGGCTGTCTCGTATTCACAATTTATATGCGTGTTTCACCCACACACTGACTACACATACACATCTATCATAAACTTAATACCACAATACATCAAATAAAACTGTACATTACACATCACTTCTATCTAACATTAAAATGTATCTCTGTTGTATATAGCTCAGTTTTTATAGATATAGTTTGTGTGGGGCCTGCAGAGCTAAGCTTCCTATTGTATTTGCTTACCAGTTTTATATTCATTTTTGCCATCAGGCCAAATATGAAAACTGATTTGTTTGATGTAACGCGGCTAACCCATCAAAAACTGAGCTACATAAATTCTTTTTTTTTTTTGTTATTCCGGACACTAAATGACAAAAACCTATGCAAGGCTGTTTAAGAAAACAGTGGCTTTGATTCAAAGATTGCAGAAACAAATGTATGATGTCTTCCTAGAGTAATTGTTTTACATGTTAATAAAGAAGAAAGGATTTTTGAAGTTCAGCCTTCAAACTGTTAGTGGGGGGGGGGGGGGGGGGGGGGGGGGACTTATCCTTAATTTTCTTTAAATTTTCCTAAAATACATTTTACGAACTTGATAATTCTTCTGATTACCACGTCAATAATTACTTAATTAATTTTGCAGTTAATACAAAAAATTCTCCCATGTACCAATTAAGCATGATTTTAATATTAAATATCTATAATTCATTTGGTTATCGTTACATAATCCAATCGTTTCTCTCAGGAAAAAATATTTTTTTGCCAAAAAAAATTGTCCATTTTTTGATTTAACACCTATGGGTAATTTCACATGTTCGTTGAGCAAATCTCCACAATATCTTAGCCATTTTTTTTAAAAAGTCCCCTTTGATTAACAGCCTATCCGCTTTTTTCAATGTGTTCTTAATGTTACGTTAAACACATTTTTTTTTATGAAGGCCTTATTGATTTTTCTCTCCCCTGTGCAGGGCTAATTGATCAACTTCAAAGAGTTCAGCACACTGGCTTAATGTATAATGAATTGGAGTCAGCCACGTAACAACGTGTTACATATCTCCAATCTATAACTGGGGGCGGAGATCCGAGCTCTGAACGTAAACATCAACATACGACAACAAATCATTGATAGGCATTTTCAATAAACATCGCATATCTGGTATGCTATCAGCTAACAAGACATAGACTAAAATAGAATATTACATAATCTAATATGTATGCTGTATTATGAAACCAGGGATGTCCTAATTGGTTCCACACAAACCATTTACCCTTAACTGTTAAATTTATCTTGAGAAAACTGTCAAGATCAAGTTAAAGTTAAAGAAGACATGGACTAAAAGAGAATATTACATAATCTAATATGAATACTGTATTATGGAAACAGACATACCATCTGCTGTTATATTTACACTGAAAAAATTATCAAGATCAGGTTAAAACTAAAGAAGATATAGACGAAAAGGGAATATATTATTATATTACATAATCTAATATAGATGCCGTATTATGTAACCGGATATTCATAAATGGCCGACAACACATCTTCTAGACAAAAGAAATTGTAAAGATTGGATCAAAACTCTTCAAAATATGGAGCAGTATTGAACGAAGATATAGACTAAACAGATATTACATGAATCCAATATAAATGCTATATTATGAACCCAAAGATGTCATAAATGATTCCTGACCATAAAGTGTATGTGAAAGAATTGTTAAGATTGGATCAAAACTCTTTAAGTTATGGAATGGAAAGGAATCTGGGATGGACGGCGGCGCTGTCAATACCATAATACGACCAACTTTTTTTAAGTCGGGCGTATAAAAAAACCAGATAGAATCATAGCATTGATGGGCACATACAAAACAAGGAATGGCAGTTTAAACACCAGATAGAATCATAACATTGATGGGCACATACAAAACAAGGAATGGCAGTTTAAACACCAGATAGAATCATAACATTGATGAACACATACAAAACAAGGAATGGCAGTTTAAACACCAGATAGAATCATAACATTGATGGGCACATACAAAACAAGGAATGGCAGTTTAAACACCAGATAGAATCATAACATTGATGGGCACATACAAAACAGGGAATGGCAGTTTAAACACCAGATAGAATCATAACATTGATGGGCACATACAAAACAGGGAATGGCAGTTTAAACACCAGATAGAATCATAACATTGATGGGCACATACAAAACAAGGAATGGCAGTTTAAACACCAGATAGAATCATAGCATTGATGGGCACATACAAAACAAGGAATGGCAGTTTAAACACCAGATAGAATCATAACATTGATGGACACATACAAAACAAGGAATGGCAGTTTAAACACCAGATAGAATCATAACATTGATGGACACATACAAAACAGGGAATGGCAGTTTAAACACCAGATAGAATCATAACATTGATGGGCACATACAAAACAAGGAATGACAGTTTAAACACCAGATAGAATCATAACATTGATGGGCACATACAAAACAAGGAATGGCAGTTTAAACACCAGATAGAATCATAACATTGATGGGCACATACAAAACAAGGAATGGCAGTTTAAACACCTGATAGAATCATAACATTGATGGGCACATACAAAACAAGGAATGGCAGTTTAAACACCAGATAGAATCATAACATTGATGGGCACATACAAAACAAGGGATGGCAGTTTAAACACCAGATAGAATCATAAAATTGATGGACACATACAAAACAGGGAATGGCAGTTTAAACACCAGATAGAATCATAACATTGATGGGCACATACAAAACAAGGAATGGCAGTTAAAACACCAGATAGAATCATAACATTGATGGGCACATACAAAACAAGGAATGGCAGTTTAAACACCAGATAGAATCATAACATTGATGGACACATACAAAACAAGGAATGGCAGTTTAAACACCAGATAGAATCATAACATTGATGGGCACATACAAAACAAGGAATGGCAGTTTAAACACCAGATAGAATCATAACATTGATGGGCACATACAAAACAAGGAATGGCAGTTTAAACACCAGATAGAATCATAACATTGATGAGCACATACAAAACAAGGAATGGCAGTTTAAACACCAGATAGAATCATAACATTGATGGGCACATACAAAACAAGGAATGACAGTTTAAACACCAGATAGAATCATAACATTGATGGGCACATACAAAACAAGGAATGACAGTTTAAACACCAGATAGAATCATAACATTGATGGGCACATACAAAACATTTAAAAGGGAATGGTAGTTTAAACACCAGATAGAATCATAACATTGATGGGCACATACAAAACAAGGAATGACAGTTTAAACACCAGATAGGATCATAACATTGATGGGCACATACAAAACAAGGAATGGCAGTTTAAACACCAGATAGAATCATAACATTGATGGGCACATACAAAACAAGGAATGGCAGTTTAAACACCAGATAGAATCATAACATTGATGGGCACATACAAAACATTTAACAGGGAATGGCAGTTTAAACACCAGATAGAATCATAACATTGATGGGCACATACAAAACAAGGAATGGTAGTTTAAACACCAGATAGAATCATAACATTGATGGGCACATACAAAACAAGGAATGGCAGTTTAAACACCAGATAGAATCATAACATTGATGGGCACATACAAAACAAGGAATGGCAGTTTAAACACCAGATAGAATCATAACATTGATGGACACATACAAAACAAGGAATGGCAGTTTAAACACCAGATAGAATCATAACATTGATGGGCACATACAAAACAAGGAATGACAGTTTAAACACCAGATAGAATCATAACATTGATGGGCACATACAAAACAAGGAATGGCAGTTTAAACACCTGATAGAATCATAACATTGATGGGCACATACAAAACAGGGAATGGCAGTTTAAACACCAGATAGAATCATAACATTGATGGGCACATACAAAACAAGGAATGACAGTTTAAACACCAGATAGAATCATAACATTGATGGGCACATACAAAACAAGGAATGGCAGTTTAAACACCAGATAGAATCATAACATTGATGGGCACATACAAAACAAGGAATGGCAGTTTAAACACCAGATAGAATCATAACATTGATGGGCACATACAAAACAAGGAATGGTAGTTTAAACACCTGATAGAATCATAACATTGATGGGCACATACAAAACAGGGAATGGCAGTTTAAACACCAGATAGAATCATAACATTGATGGGCACATACACAACAAGGAATGGCAGTTTAAACACCAGATAGAATCATAACATTGATGGACACATACAAAACAAGGAATGGCAGTTTAAACACCTGATAGAATCATAACATTGATGGGCACATACAAAACAAGGAATGACAGTTTAAACACCAGATAGAATCATAACATTGATGGGCACATACAAAACAAGGAATGACAGTTTAAACACCAGATAGAATCATAACATTGATGGGCACATACAAAACATTTAAAAGGGAATGGTAGTTTAAACACCAGATAGAATCATAACATTGATGGGCACATACAAAACAAGGAATGGCAGTTTAAACACCAGATAGAATCATAACATTGATGGGCACATACAAAACAAGGAATGGCAGTTTAAACACCAGATAGAATCATAACATTGATGGGCACATACAAAACAAGGAATGACAGTTTAAACACCAGATAGAATCATAACATTGATGGGCACATACAAAACAAGGAATGGCAGTTTAAACACCTGATAGAATCATAACATTGATGGACACATACAAAACAAGGAATGGCAGTTTAAACACCAGATAGAATCATAACATTGATGGGCACATACAAAACAAGGAATGGCAGTTTAAACACCAGATAGAATCATAACATTGATGGACAGATACAAAACAAGGAATGGCAGTTTAAACACCTGATAGAATCATAACATTGATGGGCACATACAAAACAAGGAATGGCAGTTTAAACACCAGATAGAATCATAACATTGACGGGCACACACAAAACAAGGAATGGCAGTTTAAACACCAGATAGAATCATAACATTGATGGGCACATACAAAACAAGGAATGGCAGTTTAAACACCTGATAGAATCATAACATTGATGGGCACATACAAAACAAGGAATGACAGTTTAAACACCAGATAGAATCATAACATTGATGGACACATACAAAACAAGGAATGGCAGTTTAAACACCAGATAGAATCATAGCATTGATGGGCACATACAAAACAAGGAATGGCAGTTTAAACACCAGATAGAATCATAACATTGATGGACACATACAAAACAAGGAATGGCAGTTTAAACACCTGATAGAACCATAACATTGATGGACACATACAAAACAGGGAATGGCAGTTTAAACAGCAGATAGAATCATAACATTGATGGACACATACAAAACAAGGAATGGCAGTTTAAACACCAGATAGAATCATAACATTGATGGACACATACAAAACAAGGAATGGCAGTTTAAACACCAGATAGAATCATAACATTGATGGGCACATACAAAACAAGGAATGGCAGTTTAAACACCTGATAGAATCATAACATTGATGGACACATACAAAACAGGGAATGGCAGTTTAAACACCAGATAGAATCATAACATTGATGGCCACATACAAAACAAGGAATGGCAGTTTAAACACCAGATAGAATCATAACATTGATGGGCACATACAAAACAAGGAATGGCAGTTTAAACACCAGATAGAATCATAACATTGATGGGCACATACAAAACAAGGAATGGCAGTTTAAACACCAGATAGAATCATAACATTGATGGGCACATACAAAACAAGGAATGGCAGTTTAAACACCAGATAGAATCATAACATTGATGGGCACATACAAAACAAGGAATGGCAGTTTAAACACCAGATAGAATCATAACATTGATGGGCACATACAAAACAAGGAATGGCAGTTTAAACACCAGATAGAATCATAACATTGATGGGCACATACAAAACAAGGAATGGCAGTTTAAACACCAGATAGGATCATAACATTGATGGGCACATACAAAACAAGGAATGACAGTTTAAACACCAGATAGAATCATAACATTGATGGGCACATACAAAACAAGGAATGGCAGTTTAAACACCAGATAGAATCATAACATTGATGGGCACATACAAAACAAGGAATGGCAGTTTAAACACCAGATAGAATCATAACATTGATGGGCACATACAAAACCAGGAATGGCAGTTTAAACACCAGATAGAATCATAACATTGATGGGCACATACAAAACAAGGAATGGCAGTTTAAACACCAGATAGAATCATAACATTGATGGGCACATACAAAACAAGGAATGGCAGTTTAAACACCAGATAGAATCATAACATTGATGGGCACATACAAAACAAGGAATGGCAGTTTAAACACCAGATAGAATCATAACATTGATGGGCACATACAAAACAAGGAATGGCAGTTTAAACACCTGATAGAATCATAACATTGATGGGCACATACAAAACAAGGAATGGCAGTTTAAACACCAGATAGAATCATAACATTGATGGACACATACAAAACAAGGAATGGCAGTTTAAACACCAGATAGAATCATAACATTGATGGGCACATACAAAACAAGGAATGGCAGTTTAAACACCAGATAGAATCATAACATTGATGGACACATACAAAACAAGGAATGGCAGTTTAAACACCAGATAGAATCATAACATTGATGGACACATACAAAACAAGGAATGGCAGTTTAAACACCAGATAGAATCATAACATTGATGGGCACATACAAAACAAGGAATGGCAGTTTAAACACCAGATAGAATCATAACATTGATGGGCACATACAAAACAAGGAATGGCAGTTTAAACACCAGATAGAATCATAACATTGATGGGCACATACAAAACAGGGAATGGCAGTTTAAACACCAGATAGAATCATAACATTGATGGGCACATACAAAACAAGGAATGGCAGTTTAAACACCAGATAGAATCATAACATTGATGGGCACATACAAAACAAGGAATGGCAGTTTAAACACCAGATAGAATCATAACATTGATGGGCACATACAAAACAAGGAATGGCAGTTTAAACACCTGATAGAATCATAACATTGATGGGCACATACAAAACAAGGAATGACAGTTTAAACACCTGATAGAATCATAGCATTGATGGGCACATACAAAACAAGGAATGGCAGTTTAAACACCAGATAGAATCATAACATTGATGGGCACATACAAAACAAGGAATGGCAGTTTAAACACCTGATAGAATCATAACATTGATGGGCACATACAAAACAAGGAATGGCAGTTTAAACACCAGATAGAATCATAACATTGATGGGCACATACAAAACAAGGAATGGCAGTTTAAACACCAGATAGAATCATAACATTGATGGGCACATACAAAACAAGGAATGACAGTTTAAACACCAGATAGAATCATAACATTGATGGGCACATACAAAACAAGGAATGGCAGTTTAAACACCAGATAGAATCATAACATTGATGGGCACATACAAAACAAGGAATGGCAGTTTAAACACCTGATAGAATCATAACATTGATGGCCACATACAAAACAGGGAATGGCAGTTTAAACACCAGATAGAATCATAACATTGATGGACACATACAAAACAAGGAATGGCAGTTTAAACACCAGATAGGATCATAACATTGATGGCCACATACAAAACAAGGAATGGCAGTTTAAACACCAGATAGAATCATAACATTGATGGGCACATACAAAACAAGGAATGGCAGTTTAAACACCTGATAGAATCATAACATTGATGGGCACATACAAAACAAGGAATGGCAGTTTAAACACCAGATAGGATCATAACATTGATGGCCACATACAAAACAAGGAATGGCAGTTTAAACACCAGATAGAATCATAACATTGATGGGCACATACAAAACAAGGAATGGCAGTTTAAACACCAGATAGGATCATAACATTGATGGCCACATACAAAACAAGGAATGGCAGTTTAAACACCAGATAGAATCATAACATTGATGGGCACATACAAAACAAGGAATGGCAGTTTAAACACCAGATAGGATCATAACATTGATGGCCACATACAAAACAAGGAATGGCAGTTTAAACACCAGATAGAATCATAACATTGATGGGCACATACAAAACAAGGAATGGCAGTTTAAACACCTGATAGAATCATAACATTGATGGACACATACAAAACAAGGAATGGCAGTTTAAACACCAGATAGAATCATAACATTGATGGACACACACAAAACAAGGAATGACAGTTTAAACACCAGATAGAATCATAACATTGATGGGCACATACAAAACAAGGAATGGCAGTTTAAACACCAGATAGGATCATAACATTGATGGGCACATACAAAACAAGGAATGACAGTTTAAACACCAGATAGAATCATAACATTGATGGACACATACAAAACAAGGAATGGCAGTTTAAACACCAGATAGAATCATAACATTGATGGACACATACAAAACAAGGAATGACAGTTTAAACACCTGATAGAATCATAACATTGATGGGCACATACAAAACAAGGAATGGCAGTTTAAACACCAGATAGAATCATAACATTGATGGGCACATACAAAACAAGGAATGGCAGTTTAAACACCAGATAGAATCATAACATTGATGGACACATACAAAACAAGGAATGGCAGTTTAAACACCTGATAGAATCATAACATTGATGGGCACATACAAAACAAGGAATGGTAGTTTAAACACCAGATAGAATCATAACATTGATGGGCACATACAAAACAAGGAATGGCAGTTTAAACACCTGATAGAATCATAACATTGATGGGCACATACAAAACAAGGAATGACAGTTTAAACACCAGATAGAATCATAACATTGATGGGCACATACAAAACAAGGAATGGCAGTTTAAACACCAGATAGAATCATAACATTGATGGGCACATACAAAACAAGGAATGGCAGTTTAAACACCAGATAGAATCATAACATTGATGGGCACATACAAAACATTTAACAGGGAATGGTAGTTTAAACACCAGATAGAATCATAACATTGATGGGCACATACAAAACATTTAACAGGGAATGGTAGTTTAAACACCAGATAGAATCATAACATTGATGGACACATACAAAACAAGGAATGGCAGTTTAAACACCAGATAGAATCATAACATTGATGGGCACATACAAAACAAGGAATGGCAGTTTAAACACCAGATAGAATCATAACATTGATGGGCACATACAAAACAGGGAATGGCAGTTTAAACACCAGATAGAATCATAACATTGATGGGCACATACAAAACAGGGAATGGCAGTTTAAACACCAGATAGAATCATAACATTGATGGGCACATACAAAACAGGGAATGTCAGTTTAAACACCAGATAGAATCATAACATTGATGGGCACATACAAAACAAGGAATGGCAGTTTAAACACCAGATAGAATCATAACATTGATGGACACATACAAAACAAGGAATGGCAGTTTAAACACCAGATAGAATCATAACATTGATGGGCGCATACAAAACAAGGAATGGCAGTTTAAACACCAGATAGAATCATAACATTGATGGGCACATACAAAACAGGGAATGTCAGTTTAAACACCAGATAGAATCATAACATTGATGGGCGCATACAAAACAGGGAATGGCAGTTTGAACACCAGATAGAATCATAACATTGATGGGCACATACAAAACAAGGAATGGCAGTTTAAACACCAGATAGAATCATAACATTGATGGGCACATACAAAACAGGGAATGGCAGTTTAAACACCAGATAGAATCATAACATTGATGGGCACATACAAAACAAGGAATGGCAGTTTAAACACCAGATAGAATCATAACATTGATGGACACATACAAAACAAGGAATGGCAGTTTAAACACCAGATAGAATCATAACATTGATGGGCACATACAAAACAGGGAATGTCAGTTTAAACACCAGATAGAATCATAACATTGATGGGCACATACAAAACAAGGAATGGCAGTTTGAACACCAGATAGAATCATAACATTGAAGGGCACATACAAAACAAGGAATGGCAGTTTAAACACCTGATAGATTAGACAATAGCTTTGATCGTAAAGATGTTGGTTGAGTCAGAGACATTAAGATAAGTCGTCACCTGTCATCTATTATCTGTGTGTGATTCACACAATACAACAACAACGCTTTTTTTATCTTCACCGACTGGTTTCTTGCCAAAATTTACCATCCTTAAAGTCTAAAAACATGGACAACAATCAGAAATGCCTTTTTTCACATTCTTTTGAGATTATTCTATTGTTATGATAGAAAACAACATGTGCCACTCTAGGTTACAGAAAACAGTTTCATTTCCCATTTACGATAATGTTAACGTTTTCATTTGTGGCTAATTACCTAAATCCCGTTTCCTTTCCATTTTCAAATAGATCAACAACCAAATAAAGTTGACAAAGTGCATGCCCGTTTCACGCTACACACAATTCAACATGGGTACCGCCATTTTGACAATTTTAAGCTTATATTTTCTCAGCCAAACTGTGGTATTTTTGAAATTGGTTAATTAAAAAACACACAAAAATCTTCAATCAGGCATTGATTGAAAGCGTCGAGTAGATTAGATGCAATCCAATATTCAAATAACACAGATACAAAACTAGCTATGTAAGCCACTTCCTAGCTCTAGCATAACCTAGATCAATTTTCATTGGTCGAAAAAAAAAACAACAGAAAATGGGTGTTTTGACCAATAAATTGAAAATGAGAAGAAATAACTTGGGTAAAATGAAAACTGAAGTGTCATATAAATAATACTACACACCATTAGGCTATTAGAATGAATGATTGTTGTTTTACGTCGCACTTAAGATTATTTCAATTATATGGCCGCATTGTCAGGTTTAGTGGGGGAGGAAACTGAAGCCTGTGCCGGAGGAAACTCTCACACTTGCCAATAAAATATGTGGAACGATATTGCTGAAATATATTTAATTTTTTAATGAAAGCAATGGAAAAAAGAAATCGTAAGCCAGCTATGTGAGTTTAGACAGACCAGTTGATTGAGGTTTTGCACCACTTTCAAGATTATTCAGGTTTAGTGGTAGAGAAACCCGGGTTATTTGCCTAGAGGAAACCCGGCTGACACATGTTGAATTTAACATTTTTTTTTTTTCGATCATGTAATAAATAAGCAATCAGGGACAATTTTCTAGACCACAACAGAAAACCTATATTTTGATATTTTGTTTACATTTTGACATTTTCGTAAAAACGGGTAAGACTTAAGAAAACTATAATGCAATGCATAATCAGATATTATTCATTACCAATCATACAGAATTAGAAAGTATTCATTACCAATCATACAGAATTAGAAAGTATTCATTACCAATCATACAGAATCAGAAATTATTTATTACCAATCATACAGAATCAGAAATTATTTATTACCAATCACACAGAATCAGAAATTATGCATTACCAGTCACAAAGAATTAGAAATTATTCATTACCAATCATACAGAATCAGAAATTATGCATTACCAGTCACAAATTTTTTGCACCACTTTCAAGATTATTCAGGTTTAGTGGTAGAGAAACCCGGGTTATTTGCCTAGAGGAAACCCGGCTGACACATGTTGAATTTAACATTTTTTTTTTTTCGATCATGTAATAAATAAGCAATCAGGGACAATTTTCTAGACCACAACAGAAAACCTATATTTTGATATTTTGTTTACATTTTGACATTTTCGTAAAAACGGGTAAGACTTAAGAAAACTATAATGCACAACTACAAATTGTTTGTATATCATGTAAACATAAAATACATATATCACTGATTATTTTCTTGAACACTGCAGAGATTGATTGATTGTTTGGTGTTTTACGCCGCGCTCAAGATTATTGATTAAGCATCCAACGCGAACACTGCAGAGAACCTTACTACTAATCTGTACATGGTATATCCTGTACAAAATATGAACAAAAAAAATGTAACAGTACATGTAAGTAAAATAGGTACATGTCAGTAATTTGTTTCGCCCCCGTGTTTCAGTAATTTGTATGTTGATAGTGGGTGGTCTGTATATGAGCAATGACCAGGGTTTAGTTCCACCGAGGCCTTCAGTTAATGGACAACAGGTTGATTTTACAACTTCCTCAGGGAAATAAGTCAATCGCTTGACCTGAAATGGCTTCAGGGGGTCAGTGAATTAAGTTTTATACATGATTGTTGGTATGCTAGAGATGGTGTGCTGTGTGGGCATATATCTACATACCTACTCTACCTTTCAGCTGATTAAATGTTTTTAGGGTGTTTCACCAGACTACATGTTATAAATAGTAAAATGTTTTTAGGGTTTTTCGCCTCTTTACAAGCCATCAAAGTTTTAGAAATAGTAAAATGTTTTTAGGGTTTTTCACCTCTTTAGCCAACAAAGTTTTAGAAATAATAAAATGTTTTTAGAGTTTTTCATCTCTTTACAAGCCATCAAAATTTTAGAAATAATAAAATGTTTGTAGGGTTTTTCACCTCTTTAGCCAACAAAGTTTTAGAAATAATAAAATGTTTTTAGAGTTTTTCATCTCTTTAGCCAACAAAGTTTTAGAAATAATAAAATGTTTTTAGGGGTTTTCACCTCTTTAGCCAACAAAGTTTTAGAAATTAATAATAAAATGTTTTTAGGGTTTTTCACCTCTTTAGCCATCAAAGTTTTAGATATAATAAAATGTTTTTAGGGAGTTTCAACTCTTTACAGGCCATCAAAGTTTTAGATATAATAAAATGTTTTCAGGGGTTTTCGCCTCTTTACAAGCCATGAAAGTTTTAGAAATAATAAAATGTGTTCAGGGGTTTTCGCCTCTTTACAATCCATCAAAGTTTTAGAAATAATAAAATGTTCTTTGGGTTTTCACCTCAGATATTATTTATTACCAGTCATGAATACAAAATTGGAAATTATTCATTAACAGTTGCACATAATTAGAAATTATTCATTACCAATCATACAGAATCAGAAATTATTTATTACCAGTCACAAAGAATTAGAAATTATTTATTACCAGTCATACAGAATCAGAAATTATTTATTACCAGTCATACAGAATCAGAAATTATTTATTACCAATCATACAGAATTAGAAATTATTTATTACCAGTCATACAGAATCAGAAATTATTTATTACCAGTCATACAGAATCAGAAATTATTTATTACCAGTCATACAGAATTAGAAATTATTTATTACCAGTCATACAGAATCAGAAATTATTTATTACCAGTCATACAGAATCAGAAATTATTTATTACCAGTCACACAGAATTAGAAATTATTTATTACCAGTCATACAGGAATTATTTATAATCAGTCACACAGAATCAGAAATTATTTATTACCAGTCACACAGAATCAGAAATTATTTATTACCAATCATACAGAATTAGAAATTATTCATTAACAATCGCAAATAATTAGAAATTATTCATTACCAGTCACAAAGAGTCAGAAATTATTCCATACCAGTCACAAAGAATCAAACTATTTATTATTAACATAATCAAAAGTTATTCAAGAAGTCTATACATGTACTTTGTATTAAGTGAAAGAAATCAAATGCTGTTGATTTTAACATTGAAATAAAGTGGGCCAGATTGCTTTGTACATGTAATTACAGTATCAGACAATGCAGCTGTGTGACTGGAAACGAATAGTTTTTGATTTTTTTTGATGAATAGTTTTTGATTTAAAGCAGCTAGTTTCAACTGACTATCTCTTCAATTTATTCTAAAGGAGTTTGCCATAATTAGCGAGATTGGTCTACATGTTCCTTGAGTTGGGTAATCCAGCATCTACTTAAACTAATAATGCCACAGAAAAGGGCAAACTGGGCATGGGGCGACACTCAAACATTCATTTTCCGTTAAATCCGAGCCGACAACAGTCACAGTCTCTCTAATTGTTACACATATTCTTTGGGCCTTAAAAAATTAGGGTATTTTTTGCCTGTTCTCTTTGCATGTTAGTCCTAGGCAAAGGTTAACAGCATATGTCAACAACGAGGGCATGATTCTCTCTGAGGGAAAGAGGGTACAATTTTCCCTGAGCGCTATTAAAGGGAGAGAGCCTAACACAGAACACAACGCAGTCCTAGATATTCAACTGGGTCTGGTTTAGACAGCTAAACACTCACATTATTTCATTCACCTTTTTTTGTGTGTGTTAACTGCTTTAAGCCATTTAATATCAAACACACACGATATTTCATTTATAAAAAAAAAAAAAAAAAAAAAGTTGAAATTAGAAACTTGTCTCTTGTCTGTTATTATAGCCAAGAAGATTGTTCCTGTGCTCATGTGTTTAAGTGTTCATAAATATATTTTAAGTTTGGCATACATCGCAGAAAACTTACATTGAGAGACTGTCTTAAGAGCCAGGGGAATCTAAATTATATGGAGTTACAATAACAAGACATAAAACAGGACTTTTAATTTATTTTCCTGACTTTGTGGTTTTGAAAAAAAATCGCTATCTGGAAACTCCCCTATTAGAACTGGGGCATTTTACCCTGGGGGGGGAATTCTTTTAATTAGGGCATCTGAAAGGGTATCATAGCTTGGAAATATCAAAGTAGACCCTTTAAAAAAACAGAGATTAAGAGGGTCCCAATTGACCTATTTAATATGACTTGCTCAAAGAATCCCCTATATTATACTATAAGTAGAGTATACTTGAGAAGTAAACATTTAGACCAAACTATGTTGGCTGTCTGCCAACACATCAAAGGCGACAATTTTCTTTCATCTATTCAATCAAACATTTCTCACCTAGGGTCTGTCATATTTACTTGAACATCAGAATAGAGAAGCAGGAAAAAAAACGGAAATTATATTAACAAATATCAAAGTTGTGAAAAGGACATAAGAATTTAACAATACTTAAGCTTCGACAGCGGACTTTAAACCGCTCTCCCCACACTTCAATAACATTTATACTTGTGTAAAAAATATCAAAGAAGTTTTTTATTGTTAACTAGTGACTTAGGACTAGTAATTCTTCTCCCTGAAGAAAAGGCTCTCGCCTCACAGCTCAACGGTAATAAATAATTTATTCAACAAATAACAGCAAAACTCTTTAATAAAAGTTCCAAGTTTGTTTTTTCAATGTGATATTTATATTTATATATATGGACACTAAAACACACGGGCACAGAGAAAATCTTCTTGTCTAAAATAACCATGGAGACAAGTTTCTAATTGTGTTAAAAAGAGGTATATCATTTAGACTTTTATACCCCACAAATTGTCGTAACAAGCCAAACCTATGATATTTCATTAGGTTGACAACTGACAGGAGCTTAGCCTTGGTCAGTAAAATTTTCTGGAATCCTTTTGAAACATATTGACAATGGTTACGCATCTTAACTATGGCAAGAACATCGGTGGACTGAGATTGAACCCCATAAATTTTGCACTTTACGCAGATACCCGCACATGTTTTAAATAGGACTCAAATTTTAAACAAAAAATTTATTTCACGGTAATCCCTCCACACATGGATATCAGCAGATATTTATCAAGTAAAATTATAGTCAGTACGAAAATTCCCAGGCCCATTATATTGCAATGTAGCCTTTACGAGAACAAGTGTAGGTTCGGCAACCGGATTTAAGATGATAATAGCATTGGGATATTAATATTCTGCAAAAATGAATTAATGTGATAAAAATGAATAATTTTTGTGTGAAAGTTTTTTTTAAATTTTCATAAAAGCCGTAAAAATGAAATAAGTAAAATTGAAATCACATCACATAGTCGTTGGTTACACAAACAAACGGGAAAAGTGTAAATCTGGCCCATTTTTCAATTTTACGAATTGATCAATGACGTTTACGTCACACTCTAGCTTCAGATTACTTCACTTTTACGAGAGCGTTGTTGAATAGCCGAGGCCTGTTTGGAATTCAACTCTTTACCCACTCAAGCATTCAGACTTTCGTAAACTTCTTTGAGTACCTTTATAAGATAGGCTACTTTTATGGCTTTGTTCGGTTATCAAGTTGACTCAGTATATAGAGACTGTATCAAGTTAAGTAATTTCTCCACTGGTGTTGATCTATTTAAGTATATGTTTAGAGTGTCGGCTTACAATATCAAGGGTATATCCAGTTTGTGGCTGAGTATTGTTGACTGGCCTGTTTCCACAGACCCACACATACTTCAACCCTATCAAGTTATATGACAAACAGTATACATCATGCAGGCAATTCAACAATCTCTCATACAGACAACTGAATTTTACTGGTTTTTCAGTGCAAATTGAAGTCACTAGTTTTGGTGGGCTAAGTCCTGCCTTACAAAGCTGGTGTAAGTTACCCTGAACGGAAATCTACGTTTAAACTAAAGGAACTTATATCCACTCAAGTTGCAATCGCTCGATGGTGTATTAGTCCGATGGTGTAGTGTCCGATGCGCATCTTAATGAATAACTTCATGATGCTGTCGCAAAATGTGATCAATCGCAGTCGCCATGACATCGTTTCTCTTCGCTATAGTATCCATATATTGAGGACCACTGAACCACCTATATTGAGGTTACAGTGAACTTCACATGTATCTTCCAAGAGTAAAGGCAACCCTAAAATGAGACGCCCTTTAGACATCAGTGCAGGACTATCCCTTAGATGGGAGTGAACTCAATGGGCATTCTGCTGCAGTGCAATCCACCTTTCCATAAACTCTAACAAAATGTCTACTTCTTTTTTCAACTTGCTGAGAGGAAAATCAAATTTTCATACTCAGTTATGTTTCTTTAACAGTCAGGTATACAAACTCTGAATAACCTCTATCTCGGTTTTAAAAGTTTCATGAAATGTTTCAATGTAATCCAACTAATGCATTATATTGTGTTATGGTGTTAAAAAATGTCAACCAACGCTAAATATTTAGGGAGACATGCAACAAATTAAAGTGGCATAGGCTGCCAAAATTCCCTCTTTTTTCCTAATTTCTGATCGTCACGACAGTAAGAGGCTTTGAAGGCCATCGAAAAACTAAATGATTGGCGTTGGAATGAGGAAAATCCATACAGTGTGTGGCCTGTACGAACCGAAAACGTGTTCGAAAAGTAAACAAAATTTAAATAACCGAGACGACCATTCATTCATTCTAAGCCGAAATTAGTTCAAAACAATACTTTATCGTACATTTTCGAGACTAGAAGCACTAAAAGGCTTCTGAATTATACGTCTTGAGAAAAATAGCCAATAATTTCAACATTTTGTTTTAAGGGCAAAATATTAACATTTTGGCAGCTCATGCTACTTTAAATAGATGGGTTTTTTTTTTAAATATATATATTTAAACTTCCAAATGTAATATAAAAGTTTAAAAAGTGTGTTACTGTTGCAATAGCTTTGAAATACATAAAGGTTTTCCCTGTGCCTTAGTGCATAACCGATACTGATGAGCCGGGAAAAAAAACCCGGCCCAGGGAGAGAATCAAACTCAAAACTTAGGGTTACCGTCCAACTGCGTCTACTTTAGTGTTCATAAAACAAGTTAAAAACACTAAAAGTGAGTTATTGTTTATTAACTAAGAAGTAAATAAAGATTTTAGCTATGCCTAAGTAAATAACCGACACTATTACAACAAAATTTCTCTACCATTGTTAGCTCATACCATTTTAATGTTCAAGGGAGGTAGACAAAATAATAATTAAATAAATATGTTCCTTATAAAACAAAATAAAAAACTGCACTTGAGATGGATGATTTATATATGTATGATGATTTGATCACTAAAACACACGGGCACAGGGAAAATCTTCTTGTCTAAGATAATGATGATTTGATCACTAAAACACACGGGCACAGGGAAAATCTAAAACAACCATGTAGACAAGTTTCTCATAGTGTTAAAATACATTTTCTTTATACCGGTATTTCATATTTAAGTACAATGGTACAGCTGCTGGTGCATTTACCTGTTACGTTGATGATAAAGTGATGGCTAAAGGAGTGACATTAAAGAGGAGAGAGATGGGATGAGGGAAAGATGAAAGTTGCATTGAGATCAAAGAACGTGAACAGATGAAAACCAGGTGTGAGAACAGAGTAACATTGGCCACAATAAAACAACAACACAATTGCTCGTGAAAAAGTCAGGACACGTGTTGAGTGGGAAGGACTGATCACAAATATCCCCATCAATCAAACCACTGATGGCTTCAGTTTAAAGATATGACTGACAATGGAGAAGACACAGAACGTAGATAAAAGGTAGCGAGAAAAAATATGATGGTTTCAGGTACATGTAGCACATGTACATGATTCTGGTTTGATTCGTGTTCCAAAAGTAAACAAAATTTACTATATAGCTCCTGAATTATATGTCTTGATAAAAATAGCCAATAATTTCAACATTCTATTTTAACGTCAAAATATCAACATTTTGGCAGCTCATGCCACTTTAAGGTATTCAATACCATAAAGAAAAGGCAGAACTTCTGTTTTCACATAAAAGCTGAATTGATTAATGATTGATTAATATTTTATGTCACAGGTTCAGCGGGGGAGGTGACCAGGCTCTCTTTCCAGGCTCTTTCTTTTCCTTGGTTGATTGATTGATTGATTGGTGTTTTACGCTGCACTCAAGATTATTTCACTTATATGGCAGCGTTGCCAGTTTTGTTGTGGGAGGAAACCGGGCTCTATGCCCGGGGGAAACCCACTACCTTCCGGTGGTAACTGGCAACCATCCCATATATGTCGTCACGGTCTTTTCTTTGGATTGAGTGAGATCCAAACCAGTGCCCCACGGATGAAAGGCTTGAGTTAGATTGAGAGTCTATCACTCTGCTGACTGAGCCACCAACTGCTCTAGTTGCATTTTCCCAGCTGACAGAATCAAACATTATTTTAGGGATGGCCTTCAGAGAAACTAGTCAGGGCAGTGAAACAATGAGTCCGTTTCCCCTCGTTTTTTTTAACGCATAGTTTTTTTAACGACTGACATAAAAATAGGTGATGGATGCTGTAGTATGCTCGTCTGTTTTATCTCTATTTTTCTTCTCAGATCCTTTAGAATAGAAATATTCATAAAAGTACTTGTACAACAATAAAAAACAATTAATGCCAACTCATGACAGGAACCCCACATTGCATTAGCAAAACATCTAGTTTTATCTCCCTGCAGTCAATATTTTATCCTCACAGGAGAAAAAACAGGTTGGTTAAAATACATATTCATTATATTGAAAAGCTACGGTTTGCAAGTCTTAAAGGAAATATATCAGTTAGTTTACCGATTGGCAAATAAGTACTACCTTCTTTTTTAGAGGAGGCCAGTTGGCTGAATGGATATGGCAGCCAACATTTAGTGCTGGTGATATATGCCAAACTCTGGTACCTGGGTTCGATTGCCGTTTCGGATTTCACCCAAAATCAGTACAAGAATTTCTGCCATTTTTCAAGAAAGTGTAATCCAAAAAAATAATGAGAATACATGATAGAGACACTGGAGTCCATTTATTATGTGCTGACTTAGACACCTGACCAGCCAAGAAAGAATTGGTCAGTTCTACATTTGTAAAATTTCACTAAAACCTTGCAAGTTTTTAAAAAAAACACTTCCACAATAATGTTTTTGAAATCTTTTAGCTTATTTGAATAATTAACCAAATAAAAATGGATATTTTGCAGAAAAGTGGGTGTCATACTGAAATTTTTATCCCCAGGCGAGATAAGCACTCTCTCAGAGAAAAACACACATGGTTTTTGTTATAAGCATTCTTTGATTAGCAAATCAAACACAAATGTTTCCAGTTTTCCATTATTGTACTAACGTCAGGAATTCAAGGGTATAACTATGTCTGAGAGGGAAATCTCTTGACGGCCCTTTACTACCCCCCCCCCCCCCCCCCCCACCCCCACCCCGATCTCTCCCCGACATAGCTCTTGACAAGATGGGGTTACTATAACCTGACCTTTGAAACAATAGACTCAATTTGATTTTTTTATTATCTCATCTCACTTAATATAGTCAATTGATTAACAAACCAAGTATGCTTTTCTTACCCTTAACAATATAGTTATTTAAAAAATGGAAACTAAAAAAATTGCTAAATTCAAGATAAAAAAATATGATGAAATGATGAAGTAAGCAATTTACTGCAATCTTTGAATTAAGACAGATATTCACTAATAATTATGATTGATTGAAGTTTTACGCCAAACTCAAACATTTATTACATGACCTGCTATAAGAAGCTTCGTTATAAATTGTGGATAAAACCTCAGTGTAAAATGTCAACAACTTCAAAGAATTATACATCGAATTGAAAAAATATTAATACATTTCATTTTCAAATTTAAAATAAGATAAATAACAATTTCATGCTAAATGAAGAAACTCTAAGTGATTTTCAGTAGTCATTTTTCTTTATTAATTTATTTGTTGTCTTCTAATTATTCATTTATTTGTTTTTGCTTGAGGAAAGCCAGTGTGGTTAAATCAAGAGTTATTTGGCCTAGCCCTAATCAAGGAGTATTGCTTATTGTTAAAAGGCCTGGTAGGGACACTTGCTTTTTCATGTGAAGTTGTTTTACAATAAACAGAAGGCCTGTTCACATATTCCTACAAGATGGCCCGGTTTCAACTGACTAGCTTTATCGTCGTGCCGCCGCAGAGAATCAATGAACCCACTAACAGGTGAAGACTTCCCCAGGCAGTTTTCCTACGAGTGTGTGAATATTAAGTAGAAATTACTGCTCTGTCTATAATCAACGACCTCTCATAGAACAAAGGTAGCGAGCCTTTGATCTCAACTAGCAGGTTAATTAATGAACGTACATGTTAAAAACATTAGTATGTATATATATAATGACAAGAAGATTTTCCCTGTGCCCGTGTGTTTTAGTGATCATAAATATATATATATATATATATAAATATATATATACCACAGACAGGTAATTGAGATACTGGCTATCAAAATATATTCAAAACGTGTAAAAATCACCAAATCAATATCCTGTTAACTATTATGATATATAGAGAGAGAGACTTTAATTAAGTTCAAACATTAGTTGATTGATTGATTCATGTTTTGCGCCGCACTCAAGATTATTTTACGTATATGGCCGCATTGCCAGGTTTAGTGGGAGAGGAAACTGGGCTCTTTGCCAACAGGATTGATTGATGTTTTACACCACACTCAAGATTATTTCACGTATAAGGCCGCATTGCCAGGTTTAGTTGGAGAGGAAACTGGGCTATTTGCCCACAGGATTGATTGATTGATGTTTTACACCACACTCAAGATTATTTTACGTATATGGCCGCATTGCCAGGTTTAGTGGGAGAGGAAACTGGGCTCTTTCTAACAGGATTGATTGATGTTTTACACCACACTCAAGATTATTTCACGTATAAGGCCGCATTGCCAGGTTTAGTGGGAGAGGAAACTGGGCTCTTTGCCCACACAGGATTGATTGATTGATGTTTTACGCCGCACTCAAGATTATTTCACGTATATGGCCGCATTGCCAGGTTTAGTGGGAGAGGAAACTGGGCTCTTTGCCAACAGGATTGATTGATTGATGTTTTACACCACACTCAAGATTATTTCACGTATATGGCCGCATTGCCAGGTTTAGTGGGAGAGGAAAATGGGCTCTTTGCCCACAGGATTGATTGATTGATGTTTTACACCACACTCAAGATTATTTTACGTATATGGCCGCATTGCCAGGTTTAGTGGGAGAGGAAACTGGGCTCTTTGCCCACAGGATTGATTGATTGATGTTTTACACCACACTCAAGATTATTTTACGTATATGGCCGCATTGCCAGGTTTAGTGGGAGAGGAAACTGGGCTCTTTGCCCACAGGATTGATTGATTGATGTTTTACACCACACTCAAGATTATTTCACGTATATGGCCACATTGCCAAGTTTAGTGGGGGAGGAAACTGGGCTTTTTGTCCTGAGGATCGATTGATTGATTGATGTTTTACGCCACACTCAAAGATTTCCCTTTGCCAGGTTTAGTGGGGAAGAAAAGCGGGCTCTGTGCCCGGAGGAAACCCCAGACCGGTGTTGAGTACCTGGCAACTTTTCCACATACAGTCAAACATTAGTATATGTGGTGAGTACCTGGCAACTTTTCCACATACCTGGCAACTTTTCCACATACAGTCAAACATTAGTATATGTGGTGAGTACCTGGCAACTTTTCCACATACAGTCAAACATTAGTATATGTGGTGAGTACCTGGCAACTTTTCCACATACAGTCAAACATTAGTATATGTGGTGAGTACCTGGCAACTTTTCCACATACAGTCAAACATTAGTATATGTGGTGAGTACCTGGCAACTTTTCCACATACAGTCAAACATTAGTATATGTGGTGAGTACCTGGCAACTTTTCCACATACAGTCAAACATTAGTATATGTGGTGAGTACCTGGCAACTTTTCCACATACAGTCAAACATTAGTATATGTGGTGAGTACCTGGCAACTTTTCCACATACAGTCAAACATTAGTATATGTGGTGAGTACCTGGCAACTTTTCCACATACAGTCAAACATTAGTATATGTGGTGAGTACCTGGCAACTTTTCCACATACAGTCAAACATTAGTATATGTGGTGAGTACCTGGCAACTTTTCCACATACAGTCAAACATTAGTATATGTGGTGAGTACCTGGCAACTTTTCCACATACAGTCAAACATTAGTATATGTGGTGAGTACCTGGCAACTTTTCCACATACAGTCAAACATTAGTATAACTTCTCTCACATATTTGACTAACTGATTGATGGAATGATGCGCAAATTTTGTGCAGGATTAAACAATTCTGAGTTTATCAAACTGAACAGAAAATAGAGTTCAGCATTCTGGTTAAATTAAATTTCTAATAACGATCGAGAAAGCCCATTACATTATTATTATAGCGTCATTTGACTTAACGGTGACGGAAATAATTGTAAGCTTAAATAGACTCAAATGACTAGTGATCTTTTTTTTGGTGGTATTTTATTAAATTCCCTGATTGATTTGTGTGCTTATTTTTATACATTGTACTCAAGATTATATTACTAATATGCAGTATTGTCTGATTAGTGATTATAGAAACCGGGCTCTATGCCTGGAGAAAAACCTGGACTCTTCACTGGTATATGTTCATGTACTGTACATGAAAATTATACACTAAAAGTAGAAGAAAAAAACGAAATGAATATGTTGGGTAAAGGGCTTTCAAAGAGCTGCACTCTAAACTGCCCTTGAAGAGAAGAGCTAGACTCGAAGTAGAGATACATGTACACAATGATCTAAACAATATTTTATTTTTCGTTTAAAAATGAATATGTTGCTCAGCTAAATGTATATTTGCTACTTTGATTAAATTTAATTTGCATCTGTTATTCATTGTTATTCTTATGCAACAACTTGTTGTGAAAATAGATTTATAATTTTTATTTCTTTTATCTTTATCAGCCTAGGCAAGAGTAAAATTGCAATAGTTCCCAGTCTGGAGTCTAAGCAAGTACATTGTATGATCGAGTCACGCCGTTCACATGCTGCAGGTTATGCGGACAATCCTTAAACTCTCAATGAAGATATTTGGCTGAGGGGATTGTTTTGAGGAGATGGGTAGGTATATCAAATATATATATCAGTTGTCAAACCACATCCAAGTGACTGGGCCATATCTCCTGCAATACGGCCCTATAATACCTGAGCTATCACACTAACTTACAGCCATGTACAGTACCCCAAGCAGGGCCATTCAATAAGGGACCACCACAAGCTTTTTTTATCACTGCATTCATAAAACCAGCGGTTTATAAGAGATCAAAGACTCAGGGTGTAAACTATCTGTAGATATAAACTGATCCAACCAAAGGACCAGTTGACAAACCCTGGCCTTTCATTCCCTCCTCACTCTATATAATATGATCGACCTACAACAGTATCTCTTGTCACTGAAGAATTTATATTAATATTCTGGACTTGATATTGTTCTCCCAAAATCAACAAAGTGTTGAAGGCAAAGTCAGATAATTCACACACTGCAGGCTTTGGCTTATCAGATATCCTGTCACTCAATAAAAACTGAATTGTCTTTCAACTTCAACTGGATATTTGAAATTGTGAATATTTAATACGATATTGATAAGACATGAAACACTATGTTACATACAAAACTCTTTGGGTTCCTTTGATATTAGCCTGGTACATGTAAAGTAAAGTGACATGAGCTGCCGCAATTCACGCTTTTTTCATAATATTTGAAATTGTGAATATTTAATACGATATTGATAAGACATGAAACACTATGTTACATACAAAACTCTTAAAGTTCGTTTGATATTAGCCTGGGACATCCTTGCCGTAGGCTGCAGTAAACCCTTAAAGTGGCATGAGCTGCCAAAATTCACACTTATTTCATAATTTCTGATCGTCACGACTGTAAGAGGCTTTGAAGGCCGTCGAAAAACTAAATGATTAGCATTGAAATGAGGAAAATCCATACAGTATGTGGCCTATACGAACCAGAATAGTGTTCGAAAAGTAAACAAAAATTAAATAACCGGGACGACCATTCATTCATTCAAAGGCAAAGTTAGTTCAAAACATTACTGTATCGTACATTCTCGAGACTAGAAGCACTAAAAGCTTTTGAATTATATGTCTTGAGAAAAATAGCCGATAATTTCAACATTCTGTTATTACGTCAAAATATCAACATTTTGGCAGCTCATGCCACTTTAAGGTTTGTTTGATATTAGCCCGGGACAGCCTTGCCGTAGGCTGCAGTAAGCCATTAAGCCCATGATAGAACCAAAATCACTGAATCCATTCTTGGAATTATCACCTAGCGTTTTCTTTCTGCTTGATAAACGGTAAATTAACACATCTTTCTTAAAAATAAAAGATAATCTTGGAGCAAATTCTACTACATGTATGAAGCGTTTTTACTAAAGCCAAAACATATCTAGAATAAGCTGGACAACTTGTTTTTTATAAGATATGGCTTTGAAAAAAAATTTTAGATAGGCTTCGAACTTCAGATTTTGACCCCGTTTTAATTATCTATTAATCCTTCCTGACTTAGATTTTATCTCCAAAACACATCTTGAATATTCCTCTTTTCATTTTACCCGTTAATTTGTTTGAATTTCGTTGTAATCAGCTAAATCCCAGTTGCCATGACGTCGTATCCCTTCACTATGGTATCCATTGGCAACTATGCGTCGTTTGCGATGCGACTGCTTTGTGAAACGAGCCCATGATTGTAGCTAGTATTTTATTGTACAACATGGTGGTGTCTATTTATTTATAACCTGTTGAGACCAGCTTCCCTCGTCATCAGATATTATTTAAACACATAAAATACTGGCGCATATCGGTAAGAGAAATAATCACGAAGGGGCGTAAGGCAGTTGACAAATCATTGTCACAGAAGCGAAAAACTATAGTACAAATATCAAAAGTAAATCGGCAGGTGATTGGTTGATTGGAGTTTAACGTTGAGCTCAAAATCGGCAGGTGACGACTTACAGAGAATGGGAACAAAACAAATGAAAACCCCCTGAAATATACACTTTGATAATGACTTCTATTACCCCCATAATGGATCGCTTGGGTGTCAAAAGTCAAAAATAATGAATTGAACAGTTCTAAGAAACAGTATATCATCAATGGGGATATTTCAAAACCCCAACAGGTGAGACTGACATTTTAAATATAACAGTTCAGTAATCTTAACATGGAAAGACAATTAAGCCTTGAAAACCATCAAAGGGTCCAGCAAACTGATATTTATAATAACTTAATTGTACCTGGTCAAATTAAAAGGCTGTTTCACAAGATGTAAGTTATAATTGCTTATACAGTAATAATTCAACTATATCTATGCCACCGAAAACCACAAAAACCAAATCGCCTCACAGATTCAAAATGAAAGTCAGGTGAAATATATATTTACTGCACAATAACTTTTTAATTCAACAAGTTAAATCCGACTCGTTATCTCCATTGTGATATCTGATGGTCGTCCGCCCTGACGACATAATGAATATCAGATTATAAAACAAGGAGGCAGGTAAGGAATTCACTTTGGTGAATTAAATAACTTTTCTACTTCTAGTAAAAAATGTAATTCTTGTTTCGGGGTAATAATGTACAGTCCGGGAGTCATGGTGATTGAGTGTATAATGTATTTACAAAAAATAAAAATAACGTACATACATATATATGAGCTCAACATAATAAATATTCCAACTTCCAAGTACATCATAATTCATGAGCATTAGAACTAGGGCCAATGTCATTTAGTACATTCTGTCCTCAAATTTAAATCTATGTTACTTAGTTATAATATGTCAATGCTACACAGTCATATGTATGTGGTATTTACAAGGAAGAAAGTGTACCGGGATTTATATGTGTGTCGCTCGCGTCCCTGGGTCGACCGCAACTTGACTCGGGCAGAATCCAAACAACTCTAACCCGTGATCGTGTGGTATTTTATGCGTAACACTGAAGTGGTTCGCTAGAGATAGTGAAAACGACAACAACGCCATTCAACGGTGTTATTATCGAAAACAACAGAGTTGATACGCATTAGAATAGTTAAATTAGATGAGATGTATATGGGTTGTTTATAAATACCTGAACAATATCTCCCTCTGCGCTAATGGCCGGTCCAGCGGCCGAAAACTGACCGCTTAAACTGTAAGTGTATGTCTTGTAATCCCCATGCGTAGTGCTTTCATACAACACAACTTCTAACGTCGCCTTTTCTCTTTCCCTGCTCGCCATGACGCATATCGCACATATAGCGACAAGCCAGGCACAATTCTTCATCGTGTTACATTTTCCCGTAATCTTCCGGACACATTCTACCCTGGTAAACTTCCCAAATGTCCAGCACACAAACAACAACGTACATCCCACTGCTGTAAAGTTGTAAACCTCAATGCGATGGCGGCAACCATCAAAGGCTATCAGTGTCAGTCACGTGACTAGGCTAGAGCTCCGCCCACTAGGCCGTTTGACGTTTGCAATTTATGAGGAATTGACAGCGACATCTACTGGTCGGATGACGTGAAATATAAACACAATTAATCTTACAAACAAAATCAAGTAAAAAATGAATAAAAATTCCATTCCATGAAAACAGTTACACAAAACAGGAATAAAAAGAAAAACGTTAAATAACCATGCCCAGGTGGGTTGATATTAAAACTTTTATATAGGCCGAGATATATATTTATGATTACTAATACACACAGGCACAGGGGAAATCTTCTTGTCTAAAAGTAAAATAACCACGGAGACAAGTTTCTAATTGTGTTAAAAAAAGGTATATCATTTAGACCTTTATACCCCATCATAAATTGTTGTAATAAAGTAAACCAGAAGTAGACTTCTGAGTAAACCTATGATATTTCATTAGGTTAACGACTGACAAGAGCTTGGCCGTAGTCAGTAGAATTTTCTGGAACACTTTGTTATATATTGACAATGCTTACGCATCTTAAGCTATGGTAAGAATATCGTCAGACTATATATTATAGGGTTATGGGAAAAGACAGTGAGCTCCCAGCTCGTTAGACCATTGTTCCCTACAATTGCATTATAGCGTGAAAGGTTCCTAAAAATGGACTGAACCAACCAACAAGGTAGGGATGGGGGCCGAGCATGTATAGGCTACCAACAGACCTAGTTGGAATATCGAAACTATGGCCACAATATATTGATGTTGTGTCGGACATTAATATAGGCCTACGCCTACTTTGGTCATAGAGATTCGATATTTTTAATACCAAGGGACCCTGACCCTCCCAGTGACGGAGCGCGCCTTCTTGACACCGCGGGCAATTTATAATAAATTGGGATTTAGATTTGGGAACCATCCAAAACCACAGAAAGGCCCCACGTAGGCAGAACAAAAATCTTCTTCATGATGTAAAGGTGTTTATCAGCCAAATGGGGCAAATGGACGCAATCTCACGCAGGGTCTTCAAAGTAATCTCTCATTTTGCCGGCACTTCGCCCCAGATAGTCCGAAATATCTGCGATGATGATGTAAGACATTTTCTGACAGATAGGCCATCTGATGGCCTATCTGTCAGAAAATGTCTTACATCATCATCGCAGATATTTCGGACTACGCCCCAGACTGCACATTTTAGTTCGCGTGCATGGTGACCGCACCAGACTCGTCAAATGCGACTTTCTCAACTCCGCCACTCACCAAACACGCCTACCACGCTAATCAATTAAATAAAATATTGCTAGTTTTTTTTTCTCCATATCTATTCGCGTCCTTCACCACCTTGACGATTCTATTTCAATCGCGACTTTCTCGACCTTGGCGGGCCGGGTCTCAAAACACGCCAATGTCGCTAAACATGCTAAAGAAAAGATAGTCTGTACCATTTTTTCAATCCCGAATGGCGACCTTCCCGTGCTTGGCGGGGTCGCGAAGAGTAATTGCGAAGGTTGCCAATCACGCCTACATCGAGTCCAGATAAGTAGGCCTATATACATCAAAAACTCGGGAACGGGACGTCGTGTTTCAAAGTAAGCAGCCAAAGCTTTAACGTTGCATGCACTTTATCTTAGGCCCTACTTTATATATTCATTTGTATAGTCTTCCACATGAATTCACTAGTTTGGCGACCTCGCATGCATGGTTAGCGACCTTAGCGCCCTTCTCGACCCTGCCAAGCACATCGAGATTCGGGATTGCAAAAAATAGTATTTTTTTAGCGTGGTTCGCGACCCCGACAATTGAGGTCGCGAATGATATAGAATAGCGACCTTCTCGCCCCCCCCCCCCCCCCCCCCGCAAACCACGCAAAGGTAGCCATGGACGCAAATAAAATTATTATTAAATTGTAGCGTGTTTGGCGGGGTAGAGAAAGTCGCGAATCAATTACTTTGGCGAGTCTGGCGGGGTCGCGAAGCTCGAGAATAAAATGTCTGTTTCCGGCTTCCATAATTCAGCATGCTAATGGTGGACCAAAGCTGGAAATGCACGTTGACCTAATGTCTAATGTAGGTTACTGCTGGTCCAATATTGGGCATGGGGACAAAATTATGTCGGACCAACCTCCTCCCATCCAAGTTCCCGGCATGGCACATTTCGACCAAGATTTTTTTAACATTTTGGCTGTAACAAAACTTTTCAACGTAAACTTACGAAAGTTTAAGAGTTAAAGGCCCACTTGCCGCCGTAGCCTGTTTAAATTTGCTAAGAATACCAATTTACATGAGCTTACTAAGACTAATACCACTAAACTTAAACATAGGACACATAAAACATGTCTAGTTAGCTTTAGAATGTAGAAATGGGGTGAAAAACAAACGAAGAATCGAAGTCTGATTACAACAACAACGATCACTGTCGGTCAACTTTCGTGTTGGATTACCCTCCTTTCAGGCCTTTGTATCTGTGGTTTACACTCAAACAATAATCAGCAGGCTTTTCCAGTCGCTGTTAACCGATCGTCAGTCTGTATTTCTCAGATAAATAAGCCTACGTAAAATTACACTGTGCCGTTAGTTCACTCACTCGACTGAAACATAAAATCGCCAATAGGGGGCAGATCGGTTTGTTTACGTTCCGGGTACGTAACAATTCAAATTTTCAAATTCAAATTAAAAATACAAAGTGACGTCCAAACTTTTAAATTTTGGTAAAAATAGAAAGTTCCTAACTTATATTGTCTGGGAAAAATACAGAATACGGTCTTTCTTTTTTAATGTAAACAATATTCCTGATTTTCGCGGCAAGTGTGCCTTTAATAGTTAATAAATGTTTGATGCAGTGCGTCCATTTTTGTATTGATATCTGCAGGATTAATCTAATTATTATACAAAAATTAGAAAGCATAGGAGGTGAATTCAAATGCTAAAAAAATAATTCGAGGCCAGTACATAGCCTATATCTAAAATAATAAAATAAGCCATGAATCTAAAATACGCCAGCCATGGAATGCCAATCCACTGTTGTTTATCAGAATTAGCGTCTCTTTTAAAATCATAGAAATTCTTAAAATGTGGATATTTTTTTCGTTAAACCAAACGCGAAAATTAGCCTAATAATAATAAATTATTTACTTAACACAAAGATAATTCGTTCAACCTTGGATTATTATTGAAAATGAATCCAAGGTTCAACATTTTCCGGGGATCAAGATCCTGCGGGATTCTCTCGCTTTCGAAATTTGTCTATGGCACGAATGTAATGTGCCTCCATGTCAGCACAAAAATTTGGTGGAACGAACATTTGGATATACTTTGGATTTTAGAATCTATTTTCGAATGGGATGACCAGCCCCGATAGCTCAGTCGGTAGAGCGTCCGCTTCAGGCCTGGGAGATCCGGGTTCAAGCCCGGGTCGAGTCAGACCAGAGACTTTAACATTGGTAGCTGTTACTGCTTCGCTTGGCGCTCAGCAATAGGAGTTAGAGCAGCGACTGGTTGGCCCGGTGTCAGTATACTGTGACTGGGTGAGGGGGCTTGCTGGTTGTCTTCGGCAAGTCGTCTCGGTGAGACAGCACCTAAAAGAGCGGTGGAAATCCGCCCTGTCACAAGGAGACAACGTCTTCATATAACCGAAATACTGTTGAGCAGGACGTAAAACCCCAATCACTCACTCACTCGAATGGGATGTGATTTTAATGTTGGAAAAGATCCGATTCGATAGAATATGGGCTGACAAGCCTATAAAAGACGATGTAGTGGATAAAGCGAAAAACCTCAAATCTGAGTAAGATTTTTGGAGAAGAATATATACTCTCCCAAAAAAGAAACGCAACATCCAATTTTTGTTCTTCAAAATATGAATTTTCAACATCATTTTTAATACAAAAATAAGCATCTCACATTACACTGAAATTTGGCAGACTGGTTGTTCAGACTTGTAAAACTTTATCACATTAAAGTTCATAGCGCTCAGATGACGTCACTGCAACGTCAATATCTGTTGTGCCCACCATTAACCTGTAACACAGCACGGACCCGTCTCGGCATAGGACACAATCAATCGACGAATACGGTTTTGCGGAATTCTCCTCCATTCTTGCACAACAGCCTGCTGCAGTTCTTGTAGAGTTTGCGGTGCTGGATGACGACTACGCACGTGTCTATCCAAATCATCCCACAAATGTTCTATTGGGTTCAAATCTGGTGATTTGGAGCAGGGGAGCACTGTTACGTTCTGGTTGGCTAGAAATTCAACAGTAGCAAGAGCTGTGTGCGACCGAGCGTTGTCGTGCTGAAAAATTTCCCCGCGGAGGTCCATTACGGGCAGCTAGCATATGTGGTGTCAAAACCTCATCTGTGTATTGAACGGCGTTAAGGTTGCCGGAAATGTGCACCAGTTGAGTTTTTCGGGCACAGGATATGGCACCCCACACCATCACACTTCCTCTGCCGAAATTGTCGACCTCAAGGACGCAGTTCCATGTGAACCTCTCATTCCGGCGTCTGTAAACTCGTGTACGACCATCTCTTCTCTGCAGCTGGAATCTTGATTCATCGCTGAACCAGACTCGCCTCCAGTTTTGCAGATTCCAGTCCCTTAACCTGTTGCACCATCGGCAAGTCGATGCTGGCGTCTCAGTACTACGCCAAAGTAAGGACGTCTGGCGCGTAAGCCGTTTTGACGGAGACGGTTTCTGACTGTCTGTGCCGATATTCGACGGAGACCTGGGATATTTGATGCTGTTTCTGTTGTTGTTTTGGTCCGGTTTCGCAGGTGAAGTAACCGGGTGTAGCGATCTTGGGCTGCTGATGTGATCCTAGGTCGGCCAGAACGTTGACGATCAGCTGTTGAACCGGATTGCTGGTGCCGTTGCAACAGTCTGGAAATCGTGCTCCCGTGAACATTATAAAGTCTAGCGACTGCATTCTGTGATTCGCCGGCCAGGAGACGACCAATGACGACGTTCCGGGTAGCTGCGTCTAGTCTTGGCATATTGTAGCAGCTTCGTGAAACAATTTAACGACTGAATTCAATTGAACGGTTGTGTGTCTTTTATACCCATTAAACCCGCATAACGATAAGACGTGATTCGCACGTGCAACTGCCCTAAATTTTTCCCTACACCTTCCTCGTGTAGCGTTACACAAAGGCTGACCCGAAAGTCACGTGTGATCAACAGCCACTACCAGGGGCTTAAATTCAATTATCGGACATTTACATTATAACATGATCATGTTGGCATGTGTCAATCACGTACATTTTTGGGAAAATTCATGTTTTGGGAGAGTATATTTGCGAACACACGGGCACAGGGAAAATCCCCTTGTCTAAAATAAACATGGAGACAAGTTTCTAATTGTGTTAAAAGGAGGTATATCATTTAGGTAGACAGGCATATACAAGATGTTTGAGTGGATAAAGCGAAAAACCTAAAATCCGCGTTTTTTTTTATATACAGCGAACCGATTTTGTTAATTTGTTATACAAGAAAACATATTTTGGTAACTTATGAAGCAGCGTTTTTTAATGAATACAAAGAATTTATCTTCAAGCTGAAAGTGACGTTATACGGTATCAGAAGTATAGTTTCATGTACGTCTGACGGTATCCATTCTTTATTCGCATCGATGTGATCATTGATGGTCATTGTAACACCTATTTCTCTTGACGATTCCGATTGATAAACAAATAATGAATTGCGACAGTTCCTGACATTTTCATATAGGCCTAGTGGCCTAGACTAACAAAATAAATTAAAAAAAAAAACAAACATCCATGCATGTACTGGACAAAAATGACAGTATATTTAAAGTGGCATGAGCTGCCAAAATGTTGATATTTGACGTTAAAACAGCATATTGAAATTATTGGCTATTTTTCTCAAGACGTATAATTCAGAAGCTTTTTTAGGGCTTCTAGTCTCGAAATGTACGATAAAGTATTGTTTTGAACTAACTTTGGCTTAGAATGAATGAATGGTCGTCCCGGTTATTTAAATGTTATTTACTTTTCGAACACGTTATCGGTTCGTACAGGCCATATATACTGTATGGATTTTCCTCTTTCCAACGCCAATCATTTAGTTTTTCCGAGGCCTTCAAAGCCTCTACATGTCGTAACGATCAGAAATTATGAAAAAAGTGTAAATTTTGGCAGCTCATGCCACTTTAATGAACATAGTTTTGGGCTGATAAGATAGCCATAATATTAAGAAGAAAAAAAAGAGAGACGCTGAATTCCTATGGACATGCAAGCGATGGTATGTCACAGCCCGCGTAGCCTTCCAGTGGATGACTAACGCTGGCGTCTTGCCATCGAGTATCAAGCCACATCAAGCGACTCATTCATACAAGAGGTTATAGCACAGACCGTATACATTTAACTACGCCGATGAACCCGAAAGAAGAATTTCTTAATTCTTTTCGTGTACTGCTTTAAAATTACACCTTTTGCACGCGTATGTATTTTTTCTTTTATACGCGCGGGGTATTGGATAGGGGTGTAGACTATCAACTTTCTTGGCCATTCATTAAGACGTTACCGGATACATTCAATACCCGTGTTTGTTGTAATCCCCCTATATTTAGCGAGAATTACCGCTCATTAGCTCGCACTGCCCTCTTCACATACTTGGCAATTTTTATTTATTTCTGCTATACGAGTAATTGGAGCTGTTGGAAACTTTTCAAGATCGCATCTGTCTAGTCTACCAGGCTAACTCCTTTTTGCCGTCTTAAAAAAACAAAGACGATGTTTCGTCTTCATAAAACCTATATACCTATGCCAGCCCAAACAATCGTTCTCTGTGGTGCTGAGAATCGAATATTACCTCCCTGGCGTTAGCACCATAATAAAAAATAAAATAAAAAGAACCAAAACAAGATTTCTGAGCGAAAAATACCAACAGTACGTAATACAGGCTGACAAACCATGCCTCAATTAGCTGCAGTCTGTTTGAACAATTAACCTTTGCATTCATTTGGGCGAACGAGTCTGGTGTGATATTCAGGAATATGTACAGTATGTATGCAAACACGCCAGCGAGTTTACAAACGCATCTATTATAGCCGGTGCTTCAGGTATATTGCCAACATCTACTAAAATGTTCCCGCAAGCTTCCCATTCCGTTCTTCAACTTTCAATTTGCACAGGTACGCCCGTCTTCCGGTTGCAACGTATCCATTCTTTCATAAAAAAGACGTGGCTTGGCTTTCAGTAATATGTTAGGTCGGTCAGTCTTATGGTCTATAAGTAATCCATTTGTTGCTTAATTTGGTCCCAAAATTTTTTCACCAAGAAAGAAAGGAATAATTTATATACACTGCATATCTCAAGGCTTTCAATAAATTCCTGGCAAAATGTGCAGTCCAGAATTTTTGGGACCCATCTCACTATCTGTTCCAAATTCCTCGCCCTCAAATTTTGGTGCAATACAGGTTACCTTGTTAAATAGTGAATTATTTAGGGGGTGTACATGGGTAGGGGGGGGGGGGGGGGCATGGGGGGGGGGGGTGTCTTTATAAAGCTTAGTAGATGTTCTTGATAACCATTTTAACTAAATTAAATATGGAGTAGGAGTTACCCAAAAATCTTTATATGTTTTATGGGAAGTCTCGGCACAGGGAAAATCTTCTTGGCAAAGATAAACATGGAGACAAGATTCTAATTGTGTTAAAAATGGAGGGGGGGGGGGGTGTCATTTAGATTTTAATACCCAATCATATATATTTTTGAACACTATAACACAGGGAAAATCTTCTTGTGTAAAATAATATATAGATTGTTGTAATAAACCAAAACCTTTGATATGCCATTAGGTTGCAGACAGAGAGGAATTTGGCTTTAGTCAGTAAACTAACTTATGTAGAAAGATTCAAAGAAAAGAATTATCTCTCTTTTACATGAATTTATTGATTTTACGGTTATTTCACATATATACGGGGAAGTTGCCAGGATTAGTGGTAAGGAAACCAGTCTGTTTGCCTGGAGGAATCCCCAGACCTTCGCTGTGTAGGTGGCAACTATTCCACATTGGGTGGACCAAGTGGGATTCAAACCAGCGACCCGAGAATGGAAGGCTGTTGGAGTGAGGGCTTAACGCTCAACGACTGAGCAGCATACCCCCCCCCCCCCCCCTCTCTCTACAGCAAAGAATACCCAATATTCAGCCACCTGATTATGTCATTTAGTGGATAGTCAGTTACAATTTTTATATCTCTTTTCTTTGATTCAAACTCAGCGTGGTGCCAGTATTACTATAAAGGACCATTGAGTAATACACACACTGCTCACTGTTGTAGGCAAATTTCATGGGCAGGGCATTAACTTTACAGATCAGTGCAAAATACAATGAGACAAATACGATACCCAGTGGACAGAGAGTGGGCGGGGCTTAAGAGTTGAATAACTTCCCGATTTGGGAATTTGTTGTATGGCTCTCTTGACTGGGTATCAGAGAGTAAATACGTGCTAGTTGATTGACAACGTCAATCACTAATACCATGATACAAGCACGTTATTGAATGACTCTCTCGAGTATGGAAGTAATTCTGAGAGGTGTGGCCTCGTGTATTCGCACTTGGCCACACCTCTCAGAATATCTTCCATACCCTCGGGAAGCCATTCAATAACTCTAACTTAAACCTTTCACCCAACAGTTGTCAACCAATCGTCCAGAGAACGTCGGGAGCCTGTTTCACTAAACGGCGTAGATGTATTTTTTTGCGTAACTTTCTTAGCAACGTATCTTTACAGTATGAGTTGCTATGACAGTTATGTAAAAACTTTTGTTACACCGCTTTGTGAAACAGGCCCAGAGATGTAAAGAAACAACCAAAGAGCTCTTCTCGCTATAACCTGTGTCAGATTTGATTCCCACTAAAATGTACATCACACAGTTTACTGGATATTTTATTCTAGATTTCGGGCACCGCAGGTTAAGTGGTCTCTAAAGCCCTAACAACCACACAAAGTGGGTGAAAACAACTCAGTGGATGCCATTTTGTTTGAGCTGTGCAAACCATACATGTAGCTAAGCAGTTGTTTTTATTTTCCTTCTAATCTCTATGCCCAATCGTCATTCAAGTGAAAACACAGTCAGAAAATTTTGCTTTTTTTTGGGACTGAATGGGTTTTCGAATCCGCAACCCATTGGTGGAAGGCTGTTTGGATTGAGCATCCAACGCTCTACCTGCTGAACCACGGAGGTCCCTTGTATGGTTGGAGGCTTTCTTGCCCGGAGGAAACCCACGACCTTCCGCTGGTAACTGGCAATCATCCCACATAGGTCTTTCGAGTGAAAACCCAGTCAGAAAATGTTCCAATTTTTGGACTGAGTGGGATTCGAACCTGCGACCCATTGGTGGAAGGCTGTTTGGATTGCGCGTCCAACGCTCCGGTAGATGACTAAGGTTGACAGTAATCCATTAATACGTGTTACCATGTTTATGACAAAGGCTGGGGGCTTCCTCTGGACAAAGGGCCTTTTGTAAACATGGGATCTTTACAACTCACACAAATACAAAGAAAATCCGAAGTTTTCAATTCATTTTAGATTAAAGTGTTGTATTGGAGGCAAGGTAAGAAAATAGTCTTGTTGATAAAATGAACAAAATATTCAGTTCTGAATCGGTAGTATGTAATTGCTTGAAAAAATAACTTCTCTTGAAGGTGACAGTTTCCATCTTTCTTCTGAATATCGGATTCTATATTGTGTTTATGATCACTAAAACACACAGGCAAAGAGAAAATCATCTTGTCTAAAATAACCATGGAGACAAGTTTCTAATTGTGTTAAAGGGTGAGTATATGATCGGTCGCCATCTTGGACAAAATGACATCCTCCTTTGGGCGACATCTTGACATCCTTTTCTGAATATTCGGCAGACTAAAGATGTCATGCTAGCCAGTAGGTTCACTGCTTTGAAGCTATTGGTTCTGGGAGTTTCCGGAGACATTTCACGATATGCGGTGACAAATGACGATTTATGATGACAATGTCACTGTTTCAAAACGCCAGAACTGAGAGTCACGTTCGAACAATGAAGGCTTTCCATGCGCAATGAGAGCGCCGGCGACATGAAATTTGTGGAATTCTCAAGATACTCTCGCTCCCTATCGTCGGAGTTTATTGGTAAACCAAGATGGCTGACATCTCAATGCATGTTACTCATAATGATAAAGGTATACACCATCTTGCAAGGTCAATGCAATAGATAATGCCCTTTTTTTCCTCATGTGGCTCGCAGTTGGGATCTCCTGCTCTCCTGCAATACTCCGGGGGTCAAACAATTCCAGTACAAGTTGCTTGATCACGATAAACTTCTCTCGTCCATTCTCGTCCCTTACTTCCTCCAGCTGTCAAAAATATAAAGAAAAAACAAATGAATAAAAATCAACTTATTATTTTTTTTTCAAATCCCACCTGATTTCCAACTACATGGTTCAGGTTTAAAATCCCCTTCATTGCAAAGAAAAACTTTGTGGATTTTCCTTTGATTGCCCTATGAAGCGTGCTTGCCCAAGGTCACTGGTTAAATGATCAATCACCCCAACAGTCAATCTAATCCCACCAAACATATTCCATTATACTGATAGAAAACCAATGAACTATATGCGTGGAATGGAGATCACATGGTATTTGATATGCATCGAATGCCACCATTACTAGGAGATGGTGCAATTTCGATCCAGATCTGTTATGCATGCGCGCTTCAACTATCAATGGCGGCATATTTTACAAAATCAGATCCGAACCAGCCAATGAGACGTGTCCATTCCACACATATAGTTCATTGTAGAAAACGCATTTGAATGGCTATGAAGAAACAACTATAAAGAGGACTCTCCAACCCCTCCCGCCCCACTCTGACTTCTACACCTACCAAAACATATTTGATTTTTTTAATCTTTTCCGCATACAGGCTTATTGAACAACCTTTTTGTCAACCTCAGTCATTTGGTTTTCCTGATCAGCATTGTCTTGAAAAATCATAATTCAGTGATAAAGACTTTTGGTAGCTTAAGCAACTTTAAGCTGCTTGTTTAACATTAAATTCAAATTACACTAACTTGAGAAAATTCTTTATTAAACAGGTCACAGTTTTTCAAACAACTCTCATTTTTTCCCACAACAATTTTTTTGTTCCCCAACAAATCCCCCACACCCACAATTCTCTTTTTTTCAAATTAGACTCGCTTGAGAATAGTATTTATTAAACAGTTCTCCTTTTTTTTCTCCTAACAATTCTTTTTTTTTTCTAATAATTCTCAGTTTTTTTGTCAACAGTTCTCAGTTGTTGGGTTTTTTTTCTCACTAATTCCGAATAATTTTACACCACCTTCGAGGGTAATTTCTTCAAAAAGAGCCATGCCTAGATCCATTGCTTGGGTATACACACACAAAATCATTCAAATATGGAGTCAGGAACTGTTTTGTTTTTTTACCTCACAATAATACCTAATGAAATATCATGGGTTGTGGTTTATTATAACAACTTATGATTGGGTATAAACGTCTAAATGACATGCCCCTTTTTAACACAATACGAAACTTGTCTCCGTGGTTATTTTAGACAAGAAGATTTTCCCTGTGCCCGTGTGTTATAGTGTTTTTAAATAACATATAACAGTGAAATACAAATGTGAAACAAAAACATGTTTGTGTTTTTATACTATTTTTTTCTTTCTTAGCCTATTTTATTCTCTAGTTTCATCCATATTAAGACCAAAATGGGTTAATTAAAAAAAATGTCAAAGGCATATTAAACCAAATATTGTGACCAAACGAAAAAAAAAGGATCCCTAACAAAAATAATCTTCTAAAAACAGCTGTTTAACAAATTCACAGAAGTTGATTTTTTAGGTGTAAATTTATTTGAGCGCAGCAGACCTGAGTACACAAAGCAAGCTTCTAGCAAAAACTTTTCAGAACATAATGAAAAACAGAGAGCAAAAGAACAAAAAAGAGATTGTACTGGGTGTTGATAAAGTGGGGGAATTCCTTGTTTATCAGAGCTTGCGGGATTTGGTTTAAGTGGTTCTCAACTTTTGAAGGACTTTACAAGCTTCACAGAGCAACTTCCAGCGAGTCTCTTGCATAAGCACTTAGCTACTAATGTAATAATAATCAAAACAAGATGGCGTTTCTGATGAACCCATCACACATTCTATGGTCTTTTCTCAACCTCAAAAAGGTACTTTGAAGTGGGCGCAGCTGGGTGCTGTGACCCCCGACTGTTTAACGTGGAACTCTACCAACATACCAACAACAGGAAATTGTCACTCTAAGTACAAAGGGGTCAATGCCTTAACGGATTCCTTGTAAATTCTTGGAGTAACTTCTATATTTATGAACACTAAAACACACGGGAACAGGGAAAATCTTCTTGTCTAAAATAACTTATATATATATACATATCCAGGGTTAAATATATGAAAGGAATTCGTTAACGATCACTTTCTAAATAAATTTCTAGAAGTATCTAATTTGCCAACATCTTAGAAATAACTCGGCATGTTTTCCTAAAATGTTACAACTGGGAAATCATTACTAGTTTACTTGACAAGGAGAGGCTGAGTAACTAATAGACATAAAACCAAAACACATAGAACAACTTGTACTACTTTGTGGGTAATTAATATGAGCTTTTGAGAGCAGCTACTCTCATCATCAGATCATGAAGCACTACAAGTTATACTATATTTATGAACACTAAAACACACAGGCACGGGGAAAATCTTCTTGACTAAAATAACCATGGAGAACGGTTCTAATTGTGTTAAAAAGAGGTATATCATTTAGACCTTTATACCCCATAAATTGTTGTAGCAAACCAAATCTATGATATTTTACAAGTTATACTATAGAGTTTATGTGTTTTTGGTTTAACTAAAGTGGTTTCATAGTCAAATCTCCTATATATTGTGGGGATATATTGTGGGGGCCTCAGTAGGTCTGGGTGAGCGTCCCTCAGTCCCACACAGACCTCGGTGGTCCAGTGGGTTAGAGTGATCGTCCCTCAGTCCCACACAGACCTTCCATTGATGCGGCGCGGGTTTAAATCACACTCTAACCAAATAAAAAAAATTGAACAATTTCTAAGTGGATTTTTCACTCGATCTCTGTATGTGGAACTGAAGTATGGGCAATTAGCCCAGTTTCCTCCCCCACTAAACCTGGCAAAGCCACTATATAGTGAAATAATCTTGAGTGCGGAGTAAAATCAATCAATCAGTCAGTCATCGATATATTGTACACTTGTACAAAAGACACTGAACACATGATTTGTTTGGCAGTTAAAATTTGTGGAAAAAAGTTTTATCATGATGCCATTATAAGGGCCTACTGATCTCAGACCTGCATCTGCTGATTTATTATTTTAATTAATGCTTGGCTTAATGAAATCTTTAACAGATTGTCTGTAAATTGATTGACCTTGGCTAATTGAGTTTGTCGTATATTTTCTTAAAACCTGAATTTCTAAAAACAACAAAGTTGCCTGTGTGTTTTAGTGTTCATAAATATGAAAACAACAGACATACTTGTTTTATTTTTGAAAAGGTCCAGTCTAAGGAATTCCCAAGGAATGAAGAATCAGCAATTAGAGGTTTAGTAATTATAAACACAAAGCCAAGAAGTTTGAAATCCATAACGGTCTAGTCATGTTTCTAACAACAGAAGAAATGCAAACTATTTCTGGCAAACAAAAGGTATATCCCCCCCCCCCCCCCACTTTCTACCCTCTAAAATATTTTTATTTTAAGAATAATGTGATGTAACTCAAAGAAAACTCCAGATTTTTGGAAAAGGTCCAGTCTAAGGAATTCCCAAGGAATGAAGAAATAAGACAAGTAAAATAAAACAGACACAACCGGGCTATTTTAAAACCTGTTAAACAGTACACTCTATAAGTAGCAACATTCCTTCAGGGGTCTGCCCTAAACGTTTCCAGCCTTTAAGACGACCACAAAATGTTCAATCCAATCCACCAATGTGATACGGGTTCCATTGTGACTGCCAGTCCATTGATTGATTGATTGATAGGGGATGATTGTCGCACCCACAGCTAAGGTTATATGGTGACAAAAATGTTCAATCCAATCCACCAATGTGATACGGGTTCCATTGTGACTGCCAGTCCATTGATTGATTGATTGATTGGGGATGAATGTCGCACCCCCAGCTAAGGTTATATGGTGACAAAAGTACCAACCGACCAAAAGATCATCCCCATCCAACAACCTGAAGATTGCACTCCCCCCCCCCCCCCAACCCATCTCCATCCAAATTTCCACAAATCATATAACGTCAGAAAGGCTAAAGGGGTAGACACACTAGGCGAATTTTTCATGTGAATTCACTGCGAATTCATTCGGCGAGTCAAATGCCGGTAAATTCACCTAGTGTGTCCGGCTGTGCGAGTTTCGGCCGAATCGCCGGCGAGTAAAATTCGCCCAGTGTGTCCACCCTTTAAAGAAAAACCACAATGCTCCAATCCCAAGGAGACAAAAATACCCCCCTTCTGATCAGCGAGTAGGCCGACATTGTTGTACCTCAGTCCATCACATCTAACAAGTTATGAAGAAACAAAAATTTTCACTGTCTTTTCCCCTGATTATACTTGTTTTAATCTCAGTTTACTGATATTTTTGCCATAGTTGAAGATCTGTACAACCTTGTCAACATATTCCAAAGTGTTCGAAAATTCTACTGACAGGGACTGATCCAGGGAAAATTTGGGCATACCATTTCGGTTCAAAATGTTCCAACAATAAGACAAAAACAACATCTCTGGCCCAAAATTCAACATTAAATGCTATTTTTACATTAAAATCTGTTGGTTTTAAGAATTTGGGCGGATTTTTTGTTTGTGAGTTTGGGCGCCCGTACCTGTATACAGGTATCAAAATGTCTCTGGATCAGTCTATGACTGACCCAGGCCGAATTCCTGTCTGTATTCAACGTAATGAAATATTTATGCACACCAAAACACACGGGCATGGGGAAAATCTTCTTGTCTAAAATAACCATAGAGACAAGCTTCTTATTGTGTAAAAATATGGGTGTATCATTCAGACCTTTATACCTACACGGTTACATTGTAATCACAAGTTGTAATAAACTAAAACCCATGATATTTCATTAGGTTGCCGACAGACAGGAGTTTGACTTTAGTCAGTAGAATTTTCTCAAACGCTTTGTATTAGATTGAGAATGTTTACGCATCTTCAGCTATGGTAAGAATGTCGATAAAGTGAGATTGAGCCCAATAGGATTATGAGAAAAGAAAAGTGAAAATTTTGTTTCCCCCCAGAAATACATAGGTAGAAGACGGGCAATAGAGTTTAGCAATGACCAGTAAATCTTTCAAATTTATAAGCAATTACTGGCCTTAGGGTCAGAGGTCGAGCCATTTTATTTCGAAGTAGTTTGTATTCTTCTACAATAATCTTGGCAATAGCGATGCTGGCCTTGTTATACTCAAACACAAATGGTATAATATTTTTTTAAAGACACCTTCCCGGATCCAAGTTCAAACCCAAAGAATAACAGTTTGAATCCAAAAACTTTCCCTTTCCAAACAGTTCTGTTGTGCTTGGTACGTGTATTTGCAGCGGAAGTGAGAAAAGGGATTTTTTTCACTTGCAGATCTTGTCAAATCTAATACAAGCTAAATGGTTGGCGGCTTTTTGTCTTCTGAGTTTCTCCTACATATTGCTTGCGACATTTTTTGCAAGTGATAACATACTTTGATGTTACAGGATAAGGATTCTCTGACATTTGATATTGGTTGTGGTATTGTTCTCTGAAAAATGTTCCACGAGCTGGCATGTATTCATCGAGTTTGCATCGCGTCTTACGGCATTTCAATGATGTACCCAAAAGAAATCTTGGATGGTAATGATACACTTGTGTGTCGATAACTGAAGGAGGAGAAGTGATGTGTCAGAGTAACCTGGCAGAAAACCCAGTGGGGAGAAGAACTTTAAAAAGCACAGAACAGGGCTGATGAAAAAAATCTGACGAACTACAGTTTCTAAAGAATCTAAAGACATGAGACTTAATGAATCCCTTGATATTTTAGTGTTTTCAGTTATGGTATAATATTAGTTATTTATATTTTACCCTGGGTGTATGAATCGTTATGACCCTTCTGATAATCATACACCCTGAGCCGGAGACGAAGGGTGTATGAGGAATAGAAGGGTCATAAAAGATTCATACACCGAGGGTAAAATACCAATGGCGAATTTATTATCCTGAAACCCCTAGTAGACGGAGAATTGGAGCAGATTCATGTTTCAACCGCTATGGGCCTACTGTTATTAGCGTTAATTTAATCAGAGTTACGATTTCATTCTTATTATTTGTTTTATTGCGCAGATTCTATCTGTGACAAATATATTTTAGTTAAAGCTAATATCTCGATATTTCACATATAGGCCTACATCTACAGTCAAAATGTACTAACCTCTGTCAAACAGATCGAGCAGACGACAGACGACATACAGAGTTAAGCCCCCTGTATACTTAGCAATGTTATTGATCGATGTACGAAGAATTTTGTGTCTCGTTTTACCGTTTGTAGATTTGAATTAGAGTCAAATTTGATAGAAATAAAAATTGTGCACAATTAATGAAGCTTAGGTCACAATAATAGTTCATCATAAGACCTGTTTTGGGCTTGTCGAAGCGGGTAAAGATTTGAAGTGGTGGTGGCCATTTTTTTCCTCAGGCGGGTCATAAAAAAGTCAGACCCGGTAATCGACCAATCAAAATTCAGCATTATCAACTAACTTGGTTGAAGGATAATAAACCCTCACATTTATGAGAGTACGGTAATGAAAAACCATCCTCGATATCCCACCAGAAAAATAACCAATACTTTTTAAGCTGTGTTAAAAATCATAAATTGGCAGCCAATGTCAGTTTAAAAATAAACAATTAAACTAAGTGAAGCGGACCGAAATTTGAATTTTTTTTGTTGAGAAATTCGGCTCTAATTACAGATAAATGTTACTCACATCTTTAAAACTTTATCTTTTCCTCCACTGGCAACTCTCTGACCATCAGGACTCCAATCTACTGTATATACCTGTGAAACAAACATTGTTATTGATAAGGTTGAGAGTTCATGATCAATCGATTGATTTTTCAGTGTCTTGAGCTATCGATAATATTGATATTTCACAGCCAACTCAAGATTATTTCACTTAACCTGGTATAAGCAATGTTGCCAGGCCCAAGATTAGCAGGGAAAGCAAGGAAAGCCTAACCTTCAGCGAGTATCTGGCAACTCTTCCACATACGGCGATCAAGCAAAAAAACCCAATCATAATTTTGTTAATTTTGATCTTCGGACCAGGCAGGGTTCGAACTGATAATTTATCCACGGAAGACTTGTATTCGACTGAGATTGATTGTTTGGTGTTTTACGCCACGCTCAAGATTATTTCACTTATATGGCGGCGTATCCAGTTTTATTGTGGGAGGAAACCGGGCTCTATGCCCGGAGGAAACCCACGACCTTTTGCTGGTAACTGGCAACCATCCCACATAGGTCGTTCGAGTGAAAACCCAGTAGACTGAGAGACGGAAATATACTGTCAAATGCTTCTAGTTTTCATGTACTTCGGATCATAAATCATTTTTCCACAGAAGTAACATGGCCTGATTCTTACCTCGTCAGCGTGGCCTGGTAAATCATGCAGTAACTTTTTGCTTTTTACATCCCAGACTTTGAGAGTAGAGTCAGAACTTCCGCTAACGAGTAACCTACTATCAGACGACCACGCCACTTGGTAAACACGACTCACGTGACCTCGTAATGTGGATAAAAATCTGTTATAAACAAAGAAAATACAGTAGTATTGTTATCACACAGTTTCCTTTTAGGTGGAGGGTGAGACCCAACTAACAACAAATTCAACCTGAATCAGGATGGTCCAAAAATTGATCAATCACTGGAAGGCATGAATTGGCGCGAGTGTTCAACAATTAAATCTTTCAATGGCATTTAGAAGTTGAAAGGTTAACAATAAGGTGAATTGACTTGACTTTGATAACGATGTAAGAACTACATCGAAACGTTGTCACCCAATAAACCAAGAAGTTGTTATCCATAAGTAATTCTTCACCTTATTGTTCAACAATTATCTACCAACAAGGCCATAGAGATACCAGTATGAGGTAAAAAAATTTTATTCATACAATGAGGAGAAGAAAAACATTTTCTGTTCAAATAAAACAATTACCTACAAAGTTACGCATAGGTTTACAGCATAGAGTTGCACCGCCAGACTTGCGAACATGCGCAGGTTCCAATAATTTAACACCCATTTGCGACTGGAGTAACTTACGCCAGCTTAGTAGAACGAGCCCCAGCCAGTCATTATTTAACAAATCAAGGGGAATAACTCATATAAAATAATGGGCCTAACAAGAGTTACTTCCCTTTAAGTCTACTTTTACATAAAATGCTCCCCATAGTCTGTTTAAGGAGAAATGATAACTAATAACAAGGGAGATCAACTGGTTTCCTTGATTGAGTTACTTCCCTTCAATCCTACTGAGCCTCAAAGTTCCCCACACATTTCGGACATTTTTCAATACAAAAATCAACTTACTTTCCAGTCCTCCCATCCCATATTTTCACAGATTTATCAAACGAGGCGCTGGCAATAAGACGGGTATCAGGAGAAAATAACACTTCGTTAATTAACTGTGCATGTCCAGTCATCCGAGCCAGTGGCTTCTTATCCTCACTTGGTTGCCATAGAAATAGTGTAAAGTCATCCGAACCAGAAACCAATCTTTCCGGACCATTACTCTGATAATTAAATTTAATGATATTTTAAATAAAATCTGAACATTCAATTAAAATAGGGCCTTCTCCAGAAAATAAAGGCAGGGGTCATCAAAGCGAAAAAGGGTTTGTTGGACCGTTGATAAAATTTTTTACAGAACCATGAAATTAACTTTTTTTAATCTCGTTGTTCAATTTGACCAGATCCATACACTAGAACAGATGGATACAGGTCACAGTTTCTGACTTCCGGTTTTCCCTAGGGACGAAAAACAATTTCCAGATATTTTTGTGTGTTTTTTTTATTATTTTTTCTTGGTCCCCTGCATTTTTTTTTTTTTTTTTGGGGGGGGGGGGGGGGGGGGCATTTTTGTATTTTTTATGAAAGGACAGGGGTTGAGTTACTGTCTGGAAATGATTTTAGAAGTGGAATGAGACCAGTTCAGGTGGATGGAGATCCGGTAGTTAAGCGTGCTTTGGTCTGTTTACATGCGGCGGATTATGTGCAAAGTGACCCCTAACCGCATTTCAGTTATTTTTTTTTTCAGTTATTAAAACTCTTAACCTTGTTCATTAACTTGCAAACACTTTGTTTTGTGAGTAAATTCTTCACAAAATCACTGTATGTGGAGAAGTTGTCATGTACTCGTGAGTTTCCTCTGGGGTAAAGAGACTGGTTTTCTCCCCCACTAAACCTGGCAAAGCCCCCATATAAGGGAAATAATCTTGAGTGCGGAGTAAAACATCAATTAATTAACTAATCTTTTACAATTATTTGGCTAAAAAAGTTTAAAACTTACCTTAGCTAGATTATATCTCTCTTTGGCTCTCTCAGATAACTCCTCATCTAAAACAGAAAACAATTAAATAAAATATAAAAAAAACGGACTGCCGGACGGCGCTGCTGATACCATAATACGAGCAACTTTTTTTAAGTCCAGCGTATAAAAACAGGTAAACTCGGGGGAAATAAAACACCATCGAGGTATGCATAGATTCAGGATTAGTCCCTTTCAATAACAGCCTTGCTAGTTTTAGTCATGAAGGAAACTCGACCCTTTGCCTAGAGTATATTCCACAATGGGCGACCAAGTACATGTAATAGCTGGTCATAAAAAAATTTCCATTTGTTTTGCTCTCAAAGGCAGCCTCAGCTACTGTATATTAATGCCCTACAAAGTTGGGTTTAGTAAATAAAGCTGTTAATTCAGACCTTGGTGGTTCAGTGGGTTAGAGTGATCGTCCCTCAGTTTCACACAGACCTTCCATCGATGCGGCAAGGGTTTGATTCCCACTCAGACCAAATAAAAGTCGAAAAATTTCTGAGTGGATTTTACATTCGTTGGTCAGATTTCGAAGAGTTGCCAGTTACTCGCCGGAGGTCAGGGGTTTCCTATGGGCAATGAGCCCGGTTTCCTTCCACAATAAACCTGACAACGCCGCCATAAAGTGAAATAATCTTGCGTACAGCTTAAAAAATCAATCTTTGCTCAGAAGAAACTCCGACCTTTGGTCAATCAGAATATTTATGGCCTTTATAATGTAGGAATGTTAAGTTTATACAGAATTTTACTATTTCTAGCATTCAAATTAAGTGAGTTTGCTAATAATATATGTGTCTCTTTCAGAAAAGCACAAATGAAAATATATTTAAATGAATTTGAACATTTCAAATTTGAACACAGTAGAAGCTATCTAAAAAGGAAAAAGATTCAAAAGACAAAATCTAATAATCTGGGACAAGTAGAAACAAGAAAAAATGGCTAAGTGGCACAAGAAGATAATTTTACACTGCGTAAACGTTGGCTAATATATACTGGATTGGTTTTCGACAGGGTGGATAAACCGTACAAGTCAACATGTTTTTCGTAGTATTTGGTTGGTCACACTGTTAATGATTGATTGATTGTTTGGTGTTTTACGCCGCGCTCAAGATTATTTCACTTATATGGTGGCATTGCCAGTTTTATTGTGGGAGGAAACCGAGCTCTATGCCCGGAGGAAACCCACGACCTTCCGCTGGTAACTGGCAATCATCCCACATAGGTCACACTGTTAATGAGAGTATTTCTTAAATTTTAATGGGAGAGAATATTGGGTAACTGAATGTTTGTGTCGGGGATTAGTTAAGACTCCATCATATCAGCTGGGCCATAGAGCCCTTCATCACCATGGAGATATTCTGTTGATTGATTCATTGATGGAGGAGGAGGCCGAGGGGGGGGGGGGGGTAGTGGGGAGGAAACCGGGCTCATTGCGCGGAGAAAACCCCCGACCTTCTGTGTTTCCTTGCAACTATATTCCGATGAAGAGAAAGGTAAAAACCATTGAGTGATTGATTGATGGGCATAAAAGCCTCACTATCATTTCACTTTCACAATCAAATAGCCAGAATTATTGGGGATGGAGGGGGGGGGGGGCAGGCCTCGGCAAAAACATTGATTTACATTCAGAAACCTGGGTAAGTTATAACATAAATAATACCATGCCCTCTGATCTTGAGGAGAAAAAAATAATACATTTCAATTTGATTGATTGATTTATGTTACATGCCCCATTCAGGAAATCATGGTCTATGCAAGCTGCAATCATCATCAGGGAAATTACTGAATTAGTAAATTATCAACCCCTTAGTCGGTTAATTTACTAATTCATGGTCTATGCCCACGTGGACAAATTAACCTTTGACCTAAATGATGAAATAATTTGATAGATAAGACTTGTGTCAGTTTATACAGTAAATTATACCCAGTGCAATAGATTTCTATGAAGAGTGAACATGTATATCTAAGCTCCTGTCAGTCGTCCGCCTAATGAAATATCATAGGTTTGGTTCATTACAACAATTTCTGGGGTATAAAGGTCTAAATGATATACCTCTTTTTAACATAATTAGAAACTTGTCTCCATGGTTATTTTAGACAAGAAGATTTTCCCTGTGCCCGTGTGTTTTAGTGATCATAAACATGTATGTGACAATGACAATAGATTATCTTACATGTACGTTCTGTTTTAACAGGTTACAAAAATGTGTACAGAATAACAAATATTAAACATGGCTATAATGAGTGAGTCACACATCAAAGGTAGTTTAAACTTGATGAGTAATTCACTGTATACAATTCATGATACACTTGTACACAAAGTATATATCATCAATTGAAAGGGTGACTATTCAATTAGCATCCCCTTAGTTATCGAAGGTACTGTTTTCTTGATAATCCAATAGACCCTTTCGGCTTAAGGATTGACGCTTGCGCAGAAGCCTCGTTGTAGGGCAAAATGACGTTAAATTGATTTAATCACATTTTCTTTGACACCATGCTCCAAACAAGAAGTTTGTTTAGTTTCATCATTACATTTTTAAATACATATTTATTTAATTTAGGTTATCGGAAAGAACTTTTCATAAACAAGAAATTTATTTTGTTACAAAATTATATTTTAAAATGCATATTTAGTCATTCAGAAAGTTTTCTTAAATCCTTGAAAATAAAACTCTTCATAGCGATACCCTAACTTCCCTAATTGGTAACAGAAAATATGTATATTTTAATTGCAGTTTCCTTGCCAACATGGATCTAACAAGAAGTTTGTTTCATTTCAAGATTATATTTCAAATACATACTTAGTCAATTCAGGTTATCAGAAAGAACTAAAAAATCCTTGAAAAAATAAAAATCTTAATAGTGATAAAACTGGAGGCCAATCCTAGACCGGGTTTCCGACTCCAAAATAACTATTTTTTTATCCTGACGGTCATATTTTGGAGTCAGGGTTCATTGCAATCAAAAAGCCGGAGTTGGCTGCCCGCTCAGAAGTGATTTGATTTAGACAAAGAAATAGCAATATAACCTACTCAGATCGTGTCTAAACGGTCATAATCACGTTCATGGATAATTTCGCTACCTACCAGTGCCTGATATGGACGAGCAGGATCGGCCAGTAAACATTATTCTTCCCCTGAATTCACTTTTGCCTTCTCCAAGTCTCAAACTCTCCGCCATTGATGACATAACACTGTTTAGCGGTTTTTCAGTTTTTAAACGTTAAATTCACTTTAAAAAAGGCTAAATTATTAATGAATGTCGTACTGACACTATTTGAGTTAGTTATGTTGTTATTTACTGTCCAAATCTGACCGCAAGCTGTCCGATCAGAAGCGTGCAGTCTACTCCGACTTTTTGATTGCAATGAGCCCTGACTCCAAAATACGGCCGTCAGTATAAAAAAAATAGTAATTTTGGAGTCAGAAACCCAGACTAGGCCAATCCAGGCTTTCAAAGGGGAAATGTTTATGGTTTAATGCCAGCTAATAGGTATAAACCTATTTTAATATTTATGTTTGGTTAGTAGTTTGACGTTTATGTTGATATTTGTCCTGTTACACATAAGCTGTTCACCTTTCAGGGAGTTTAAATACAGATCACTTCAGTTGATCATAATATTAACATTAAAACTCTCAACATAGAAAAATAGTTGGCTGTACATCAAAGGTCATGGGTCAAAGTTCAAAGAAGAAAGTTCAAGATTTAAAGACTTAGGGAAGTTTCATAACGGAGCAGAAGAATATGTGGTCAGGTATTAAACTGAATTTGAACATGTGGTCAACTATTAAACTGAATTTAAAAAGCACAGATGAATATGTGGTCAACTATTAAACTGTATTCTTGTTATTTTGGGAAATTATGGCAATTATGGTAGAAATTCTTCTACCGATTTTTGGGTGATGCCCGAAACGGGAATCGCACCCGGGTCCCAGAGTATGGCACCTATGCCGGCTGCCTTGTCCATTCAGCCAACCAGCCTCCTCTTGGCTGAATGGACAAGGCAGCCGGCATAGGTGCCATACTCTGGGACCCGGGTGCGATTCCCGTTTCGGGTATCACCCAAAAATCGGTAGAAGAATTTCTACCATAATTTCAAGAAAGTGTAATCCCGAGTAAAATAACGAGAATACTGTTATATCCACTTTCTAAAAGACACTAGCTAGTTAAACTCAACTATTAAACTGAATTTAAAAAGCACAGATGAATATGTGGTCAGAGAGCACACCAAACAACCAACCAAACAACCAAACCACCTACCATTTAATTATAATATTAAATTTCAAAGGTGAGAGTTAAAGACATACAGACACCCCTCAACTATCTATTGAATAATAAATCAGAAATCAGGTTTCACTGTATTGGTCTCATAGGCCTGCGCAACTTACGATAATTAACACATGAAAAAATAATTTAGAGGCAAAAATGAATAAAAATAATGCATTAAACGAATAAATATTAGAAGTGACTCATCAAACAGTTTATCAATCAATAAACTAGACACATTATTTGTTGTGCTTCCATGGGGATAAGGGACAAGAAGGGAGGGGGGGGGGGGGGGGGTTATTGGATAATAAACACCTGAAAATCAAAAATCAAAATCGAGCATTAATCTTGAAACCCCCCAAAAACTGATTTTCTTGTCAGTAGCTTAACTGTCAAGAGATATTACAAGGTAAGAATGCGATGAAATCAACAAGGCAATAAAATATATATACTATCCCCCCCCCCCCCCCCCCCAAAAAAAAAATGTCTATTCAAAGCATAGAAATAATTGCCATGACTTTGAATTTTGAGTTCACCGCTCTGAGAAAATGCCAAAAGCTATATGTACCCTTCATGCATGTGGCTAAATCAAATTTCACAAGTATCTCATAAAATTACTGAATTGATGGTTGCAGCTTGATTATAAAATTAGTAACTTAAAGCAATAAATTTACAACTATTAGCTAAGAATCTACAAGAATATAAGCATTTTAGTACAAATTATCAAAGGTTAAATCTATTTCTATAGCAAACTGCCCTTCGTTTCTTGAATGTTATTGTTATTTTCCAAGTCTAAGTAGGAGCGTGTACTGTGGGGAAAGGGCGTTGGAGGAAGGGGGGTGGGGTAGGGTGGGTTATAAGTTAAACACATGTGAAGGCGTGGCCGTTTATTGACCTGACCTAAGTACACACAGGTGACACAGTTTATCCTGCTGAAATAAGCCAGGTCCTTAAAGCAGCTTATCTTTATAGGCTAGCAGGCCATGAGCGTTGTTGTTGGTAACGTCAGCAAACACAAGCAGCAAGCACCTCACAAACAATGTTAAACTGGTCATTTGAAATCAGCTAAATTTGTTTGAAATCAGTGAATTCTGGAATACCGTCAGTGATGAAAATACGCAGTTGATCTTAATCTGGTGGTTTAAATGTGATCACATCATCAACTGTTTACAAAGTTGTCCACACACAGAACTAGAAGAGATACTTTAGTCCAATGTCAACTAAAGTAAGTATCCCATGGAAAATATTACAATAATTGACTAAAGACATGTAAAAAAACAGAAATCCATGTTTTATAACTTAGCGGAGTTAAGAAATGAGGAAAGATTTCCTTATTAGTTTATAAGAGTTACGGGTAGGAATGTTTTTTTTGTGATACAATAATTGCCAATACCCCTATGATTTTTGTTATACCCAGAAAATTTAATGGAAGCAACATTTTATCATTATTCATAGATGAAAATTGTATGGAAGCAACATTTTATCATTATTCATAGATGAAATTTGTATGGAAGCAACATTTTATCATTATTCACAGATGAAAATTGTATGGAAGCAGCATTTTATCATTATTGATGAAAATTGTATGGAAGCAACATTTTATCATTATTCATAGATGAAAATTGTATGGAAGCAACATTTTATCATTATTCATAGATGCAAATTGTATGGAAGCAACATTTTATCATTATTCATAGATGAAAATTTCGTAATATAAAAAAAAAAAAAAATTTGTAATACATTAAAAGCTGTCAGATTGCATGGGGGGATATGTCAGTTTACAGGAAGGCTTTTTTCCATCTGAAGTATTCTGTATCAGTTTTTTTACCTTTCGATACGGGTAATGATTGATTCATCGATGTTTTACGCCTCACTCAACAATATTTTACTTATATGGCGGCGTTTCCAGGTTAAGTGGGGGAGGAAATAGGGCTCATTGCCCCGAGGAAACCCCCACCTTCTGTGAGTACCTGACATCTCTTCCACATTGAAAAATCCACTCAGAAATTGTTCAATTTTTAATAGAATGGAATTTTTACTGATATTCCTCCTTCATCAAAAGTGGTATTTTCACTTGTTTCAGAAATTATTTCGTAAAAATAATAAAAGTGTTTGATTGATGTGTTTAACAGATTATTTCACTTGTATGGCGATGTTTCTAGGTTTAGTGGAAGAGGAAATTGAACTCTTTGCCCCTAGGAAACCACAAACACTCTACATAATGCTATCAAGTAAAAAAAAAAATAGAAAAATTTCTTAGTGATTTTTTTTTACTTGATTGTCGTATGTAGAGTGTTCGTGGTTTCCTAGCTGCAAAGTGTTCAATTGAGTCAATTAACAATGGAATACCTATTTTGGACAGAAATAGTATCGCTCAACCGATTTATGTTAATGGAAAATCAAAATGATTCACGTTGAAATAGAAAATATTCAGTGAGCATGTGACCAGCGCAAAAAGACGGATAACCAAATGCACAGTTAGTGAAACCTTTTGAAAACTATAAGTAAAATTTCTTGATGTTTTGACAAAAAGAGAATAAAATTACCAGCTCTCAATTACATGTAGTTCTTATTTCTCCTTTCAGATCTATCACTCAGACATGGCTGGAAAAAGCAATAAAAATGGGACAGGGGGAAACATTGAGATGACCTCGAGGTCAAACTCACCAAATCAGAATGGAGGGGAGGATCTTGGTGACGGCTATATAAGCGACGAATTCTGCTGTGGACATTGTGTCCGTTATGAGAACAGGCTGTGGTTTAAAGTTCTAATTTTCGTGTTTTTATTGGGATTAAACGCCGCTGATATCAGCACTGATTGGCTGTTGTATAACGATGTGGCTTTCACGGAGAAAGGATTAGTCTATGGTCCGCCGAGTCAAGCCGTCATTATATCATTACTTGTGTTTTCTATCATTGGCTCAATAGTATTTTTATTTGAAACAATCAACATGGGGCTTGAAGTCTTTAAAGGAAAAGGCTTGGTTGATATCGATGTTGCTTCCGCCATTTCAATTTGGTTTGAGGATATTCCTCAAGTGTCGTTAAACGTTGCGATTGCGGCGTGTAGGGAAGATACCATCAGTTATTTTCAGTTGGCCAAAGCAACAGTCGTGATAATTGGTGCGGTTATACGCCTCGTTATCACACTTATAAAATACTGCAAGAAGAAATATTTAGCAGAGGTGAAAAAACACACTGTGGAATCATGTCGCCATGTTACGATTCGCTCCCTCATTGTGATTGGTTTAATTATCATGTGTAGTGGGTCGGCGACAGTCTTCGTATTTACACAGACTTATCGCGCTTCCGACGGTAGCATCAACTTTGATATTCCCGAGAATTTTATTAAAGGCACGTATCATGATCAAAGGTACTTTGAAAATGTCAGTATTTATTTCCACCATCCGTCTTTCGATACCGTGAATATGGAACAGTCGGCAGATTTTATAAACTGGGTTAGAATCGACAGTATTTATAACGTGAGGAATTCAACACAAGGCGATAAAATTCTGCGTTACTCCTTCAGTGATATGAGTCAACCGACAGCCATTGTTATGCTGGCGGACAACGCACAATATCCAGATACTCTACAAACTGTAGACTGTTTCGAAATGGACACCAGTACAAAGAAACTTTCCGCCAAAGTTTGTCCAACCAGTTACAACAACAACTCATATACACAGATAGTTTTTCGTCTAAACTACGTTAAAAAGGAAAGACTTTTGATATTTGGGGACATTCATTTCAATGTTAGGGTTCTATACCCCAACGGAACTTTCGAAAACGAAGCCAGTTTTATCGACACCATAGCAGGAAAAACAGCCAGCAAAGACGTCTTTGGAGTTATTCATTACTACCGTACATGGCCAGATGTTAAACAATCTGATCATGTGTTTAAAGATGGCACCAGTTTTAGTTTCTATAGAAACAGCAAACATCTGCAGGATATTACACAGCTTTGGAAAACCGGATTTGTTGGTTGTGAGCCAACTGGTACCCTCGCCCCAACAGTTAACCAAAATGTGGTTATTGAGAACCAATGGTTCTTCTAACTCTGTTAGAGAAAATAGTTCCCAATGAAAATAGTTATAAAGAATGCAAAGAATATTGGAAATTCCTATGCTTCAAATCTTGATAGTGCGATGTCAGTGAGAATAAATGTAAATAGAAAATTAAGAGGTTGTTGTAAAACCCATAAGTGCTTAACCAGTGAACCAGAATGAGAACGGAAAATTGATTCGTTGTTGTAAAACCCATAAGTGTTAAACCAGTGAACCAGAATGAGAACGGAAAATTGATTCGTTGTTGTAAAACCCATAAGTGTTAAACCAGTGAACCAGAATGAGAACGGAAAATTGATTCGTTGTTGTTAAACCCATAAGTGTTAAACCAATGAACCAAAATGAGAACGGAAAATTGATACTTGAAATTCCAGAGAATTTTATTAAAGGCACGTATCATGATCAAAGGTACTTTGAAAACGTCAGTATTTATTTCCACCATCCGTCTTTCGATACCGTGAATATTGAACAGTCAGCAGATTTTATAAATTGGGTTAGAATCGACAGTATTTATAACGTGAGGAATTCAACACAAGGCGATAAAATTCTGCGTTACTCCTTCAGTGATATGAGTCAACCGACAGCCATTGTTATGCTGGCAGACAACGCACAATATCCAGATACTCTACAAACGGTAGACTGTTTCGAAATGGACACCAGTACCAAGAAACTTTCCGCCAAAGTTTGTCCAACCAGTTACAACAACAACACATATACACAGATAGTTTTTCGTCTAAACTACGTCAAAAAGGAAAGACTTTTGATATTTGGGGACATTCATTTCAATGTTAGGGTTCTATACCCCAACGGAACTTTCGAAAACGAAGCCAGTTTTATCGACACCATAGCAGGAAAAACAGCCAGCAAAGACGTCTTTGGAGTTATTCATTACTACCGTACATGGCCAGATGTTAAACAATATGATCATGTGTTTAAAGATGGCACCAGTTTTAGTTTCTATAGAAACAGTAAACATTTGCAGGATATTACACAGCTTTGGAAAACTGGATTTGTTGGCTGTGAGCCAACTGGTACCCTCGCCCCAACAGTTAACCAAAATGTGGTTATTGAGGACCAATGGTTCTTCTAACTCTGTTATAGATAATAGTTCCCAATCAAAATAGTTATAAAGGGTGCAAAGAAAATTCCTATGCTTCAAATCAGTGAGATAAAATGTAAATAGAAAATTAAGTTGTTGTAAAACCCATAAGTGTTAAACCAGTGAACCAAAATGAGAACGGAAAATTGATACGTTGTTGTAAAACCCATAAGTGTCAAACCAATGAACCAGAATGAGAACGAAAAATTGATACGTTGTTGTAAAACCCATAAGTGTCAAACCAATGAACCAGAATGAGAACGAAAAATTGATACGTTGTTGTAAAACCCATAAGTGCTAAACCAGTGAACCAAAAAGAGAACGGATAATTGAAAAGTTGTTGTAAAACCCATAAGTGCTAAACCAGTGAACCAAAAAGAGAACGGAAAATTGAAAAGTTGTTGTAAAACCCATAAGTGCTAAACCAGTGAACCAAAAAGAGAACGGAAAATTTAAAAGTTGTTGTAAAACCCATAAGTGTTAAACCATTGTAACCAAAATGAGAACGGAAAATTGAAAAGTTGTTGTAAAACCCATAAGTGTTAAACCAGTGGACCAAAATGAGAACGGAAAATTGATACGTTGTTGTAAAACCCATAAGTGTTAAACCAATGAACCAAAATGAGAACGGAAAGTTGATATGTTGTTGTAAAACCCATAAGTGTTAAACCAATGAACCAAAATGAGAACGGAAAGTTGATATGTTGTTGTAAAACCCATAAGTGTTACACCAGTGAAAAGCTGTATTAAAATTCAGATTTTTTTATCGTCCCGAGAAGTTGAGAATTTGAAGTACTTAAAAAAACTACAAGATTGACGTTGCGATAAAATATGGCAGTTTGAGCACCCGATGATTTGCTCTAGAAAATTCCGGTTATATTTGGGGTCCTATTGGGGTCCCTTTTCGGAATTAGTTTCTTAGGCGTATTTTCAGAAATTCTTCATTTTTTAAATACTTTTTCTTTTACAGTATTAAACAGTCTTTAGTGACACTAGTAAAAAAACTGTGTTGAAATGCATTATTTTATTAATTTTACAAATAAAACTTTATTATTAACTTTGAACTCTAAGACTATTTTAAGCTATAAGGTATTGAGAAATACATGTAGATGCCATTTGTTTAGTCGAAAAGAGTTTCCCTGTTGTACTAATATTGGCTACAGTCCACAACAATCAACCAATCTAACATTGGGCGTAAATACTCATACGCTTATATTTATTTAAAAACATATTTTTCCAAGATAAGTATTTTTTACAACAAAAAAAACAGGTAAGTTTAAACAGATGTATATTTCCTGCTTCAGTGGGTTTTAAGTTAAAAATGTTTATATAGAATGTTACGAATACTGAAAGACTTGCACATACGATAGTTTTGTCTTTAATTCAGTCTCAAAGATTTTACCTGTACCCATTTTCGAGCATCCAAGTGATAAAACAATACTGAATAGAGTGACATTACTGAATTAGTAAATTAACCGACACTGATTGACTCAGAAAAAATTCCAGGCCAGGGTGAGAATCGAACTCACGACTTAGGGTTACCGTACCACCGGTCTACCAACTGTAAGCCCTGTTTTACCTAGTAAGTATATCAATCAAAATGGCGTCTACGGTAAGATCTCCACTAATTCAAGTACTCTAAAAAATTCAAGGGCCAGAAAAACATTAACAAAAGTACATTTAAAATTCAACTTTTTTCGTTGAGAGTCTTACCTCCTGGAGTGAGTGATCAGATAATCCTATTGAACGATCGCTGTTGTTGTTTTTATAGACCAAATGTGGCAAATAGCAATGTAATAATTTGTTATTTTCACATCACTGGTCCTTGAATTAGCGGAGATCTTACCGTAAGTCTGGAAGGACAGACTGTAAATTGTTGTTCAAGAAGAAAAGAAGGCCCCAAAAATTGTTAGACGCGATAAAACATGTCATGAACACTCTTCAACCAATCATTTAGAAGTTTGAGGTAAGAATCAAGCATACCTTATATGTACAACAACTCCCCATAAACTTCTCCAAAAATAGAGCCGAGATTCGTATATCAAATATTGTTATATTTAATCTAAGCAAAAGTTAGGTGAATTAAACTAGGGGGAAGATGAAGGCAGAAACAAACTTGTCAACAAGGAAAGAAAAGCTTGATTGATTGTTTGGTGTTTTACGCCACACTCAAGATTATTGGACTTATATGGCGGCGTTAACAGTCTTATTGTGGGAGGAAACCGGGCTCTATGCCCGGAGGAAACCCACAAACTCCCGGTGGTAAGCTCCGGTCTGTAGTGAATCTGCGATCAATCAGTCGGAGAACTTTTATCGACATGAGCGGCCTTCGGACTCTTCAGATTGGTCTCAGACTAACCAGTCTTACGATCGTAAGGATAGAAACATGTTCTATTTTCTCCCGATCAACCTTACGGTCACAGCCAATCAGCGACCTATACTTCATCACGCGATCATTTTTTTCTCAGCGTTTCGTCATTCCTAGTGGCGTTCCAGTTTGCAGAATATTGTGACGAAATTGGCTTAAAAACTGATCAGTCGGGAATTGTTTGGCTGAACGATAAACCATAAAGTCTCAGTCAACATGAACGCTCTTAAGATTCAATCGCAGAAAATCGGATCGGATTTTAACTCGACCTGAGGCGGGCTTTACAAGGCTTTCACAAAATGGTTGGGGATAAAAGCTGAGAAAGAACCCCTGGCCGTTAAGCAAGGGGAGATAACTACTTACAGGCAGCGGAAGAGGGTTTTTAAGCTATAGTTCTGGTAAAGCATCTGATAGTTTCCTTGGTTTATCAACAAGTTTCTATGACCAAAGGGGGCCTCCGTGGCTCAGTATGTAGAGCGTTGGACGCTCAATCCGAACCACCTTCCACCAATGGGTCGCAGGTTCAAATCCCACTCAGTACAAAAAAAAAATGGAAATTTTCTGACTGGGTTTTCACTCGAACGACCTATGTGGGATGGTTGCCAGTTACCAACGGAAGGTCGTGGGTTTCCTCCGGGCATAGAGCCCGGTTTCCTCCCACAATAAAACTGGCAAAGCCGCCATATAAGTGAAATAATCTTGAGCGCGGCGTAAATCACCAAACAATCAATCAATCTATGACCACAGGGACAAAAAATGAAGGCAACCTACCTGTGAGGTTCTCGTCTTGTGGCACTAAACTAGCTTTAGCTGGATCAAACGCCCCCGTCCTAAGGGCGTAGTCTGTACTTAATGCCATTGTGTTAACCCAGTGACCATGACCTTGTAATGTTCTACATAACACACCCTGAAAAAATCACACGTTGTTGTTGTTGTTGTGAACTTAAATGTCAGATTGATTACCTGTTCTTTAAGCCGTCAAATATAGAGTAGATTTCGTTGAAAAAATAATATAATTGTTGGTCGTTTTTATCAAAAAGTCCAAAATACTTTTCCGCTGATACCAATCTTGAAGATGTCTGGAGACTCAAATTATATGTTAAATTTAAAGAGGAATCTTTTTAAATTTTTACAATACTGCAAACACTCACAATAATGTCAATCAGATTATATGAAAAGTGTGCAAGGTAATTATATAAGCAGCAAAACCCCCCAATAATGGGCTATCCGCTACTGACTTTATAATATTCAAAACTATTTTCCTTTTATGACCAGGTTTAGTGGAAAAAGGAAAGCGGGTAACCCTGACCATCGACCAGTAAAAGGCAACCCTTCCACATAGATTGGCTGATTGATGTTTAACGCCTCACTCAAGATTTTTTCACTTATATAGCGACATTGCCAGGTTTAGTAGGGAGCAAATCTGGCTGTTTGCCGGAAGAAAACCCTGACCTTCCGCAAGTACCTGGCAACATACAGAAATTTGTCAATTTTTATTTGGACAGAGTGGGATTAAATCTCGTGCCGCATCAATCCAAGGCCTGTACTGGACAAAGGAACTATCACTCTAACCGAATGAGCCACCGAGCCCCCCCCCCCCTCCTCCTGCCCCCTTTTCCTTATATAGCAAACAAGTGAAAGGAAATCTGAGAACAAAACTATAAGAATACACAATAGTTTAACTTTTTTAAGCGTCAGTATTCATACGAACAATTTCGATATTTATTTAAAATAGAACTCACATCTTGTGCTCTCCATACTTTGATTGTTCTATCTTGAGATGCCGTGTAGAGTAAATCTTCTCCTCCCCATTTCACACACGACACAGACTGCAGATGGCCCGACATGATCAGAGTACACTGACTTAACACCGTGTCCCAGATTCTTATAGTGCAATCCTAAAGAAAAAAAAATTTAAAGATTTTATGCATTTTTGATGCATTGTTTGGTGTTTTTCCCCACACCTTTTTTTAAGTTGGCGTCATTGACATGGAAGTCCTGTGTCGGACTAAGGGACGATCAGTGAGTACTTGATGGCAACTCTTCCACATATGCCAAACGTGTGAAAACCCCACGAAACAACCCATCGCCCAGGGTAACACTCCTGTGTCGGACTAAGGGACGATCAGTGAGTACTTAATAAGTACTTGATGGCAACTCTTCCACATATGCCAAACTTGTGAAAACCCCTCGAAACAACCCATCGGCCAGGGTAACACTCCTGTGTCGGACTGAGGGACGATCAGTGAGTACGTGATGGCAACTCTTCCACATACGTCAAACGTGTGAAAACCCCACGAAACAACATCCCATCGCCCAGGGTAACAGGACTGACAGACTAAACAACTATCACTACCCTGAGTGAGCCACCAGGTATTTTTTTCTTGCAACAGGACTGTCAAACTAAACAACTATCACTACCCTGAGTGAGCCACCAGACATTTTTTTCTTGCAGTTGTATCACATCATATATTAAGAGAAATAATCTATTATTTCTATTCAAACAAAATAACTATGGAGTTAAAAAAAAGTTGAATTTTAGTGGTATACTTTGTTTTCCATTGACTGGAATTTTGGCTGAACCCCACGAATGATTGATTGATTGATTGATTAATTGGGGCTAACGTCGCATTCAACAGCTACATGTAAGGTTATACGGCGAAAAAAGTACCACCGGACAAAATATCAACCCCCTCATCTCCCCTCCCACCCGAACAGATCTAAATTTTGACATTAGGCTCCACAGACCATAGAATGTCAGGAAGTCTAATGTATGTGGCATACTTAATGTTCCTCCTTGCTGGGTCAGCACACATGGCTAAAGCAGAGCCACAATGCTCCAGCCCGAGGGCTCCCCACGAATGAAGCCATACCTATAAAATGATGAAGGTTGCCTCAATATGTTCCCGACCCTTTTGTTCATTAGTAGAACAGAACTTTCATAAATATATATACACCTTTTAGCTGATGGACTCTTATTGTGAAATTTCACGTTAACTGTTTGTTTATAAAGCAACACAATAAAAAGTTGTGAAAGCTTTTGATTGATCGTTGCCCCACAACATTATTTCACTCATAGCAGGGCTACCAGGGTCAGTTCACCATCAGGATCTGTGCCTCGAGAATACATTTAACCTACCAGTGGCAACCATTGCATAATGGGCATCTGAATAAAACCCCAGTCTTAATTTTTGTCGACACTTACTTTTGAAGAACTGGCTAAATATCGACACTCTGGATCTCTGGAAATAAACAAATATTACACTGTTAATAATAGCCATTTTAACATGAAATTTGGATTAAAATTCAAAAACTTATTTGTCATTCAAAACACGTGCCGTAAAAAGTAAACTCTTACTAATATATTGATGAACACTAAAACACTAATATGATTGTGAATGAATTGATCCAATCCACCCCCACCCCTTAATCCTCCATCCACCACCCCCACCCCTTAATCCTCCATCCACCACCCCCACCCCTTAATCCTCCATCCACCACCCCCACCCCTTAATCCTCCATCCACCACCCCCACCCCTAATCCTCCATCCAATGCCCCAGAAGTTGTGAAAGGTGCCTATTCAAACCCTTTAAAAGGATAGTAGACAAGCACTAACAGAAATCTGATAATATTTCTGTTCATATAGCCCTGATGATATCAGTCTCTATTTTCACAAAACCTTTCTGGAAAAAAAGTACCTCAAACAGCCCTTTTTTTCTAATCAAGAGGGAGCTTGCCAGGTTCCCCTCCGTTAGGTTTTTCTAAAATATTCAGGGGCTAGTTTCACAAAGCAGTCGCGTCGCAAACAAGGCATAGTTGCCAATGGATACCATAGTGAAGAGATACTGCAATGGATCGCACTTTGCAACGGCTTGGTGAAACGCCCCCCTGCCTCCTATTTCAAACATTCCTAAAATTAGTGTATTCATGGCCATTGGTCCTTCCTAACATATATATATATATCCCAACACCCATCTTCTCAATCCAAGGTAAAATCTCCATGGGCATTCCATGTTTTACCATGTCAGATTTTTATGGTTCAACCCGTAAATCGCATAGCGACTTTTGATTGGATCCAGGATGTGAGTTAAACTTCTTGCAGCTAATCAAAACATCCAACATTGGAATCTGCTATTAGCTGAGAAATGGCATAATGGCCGCTGTATATACATGTAACTTGAGCTTTTGTTTAATGAGTGCTGATTGGTCAAGACTCTGTATGAGTATGGGAGAACTCTAACATTCCCACCAATGGATGCTCTTTGATTTACGGGTTGAACTCTCACAAACTGCTAACGTAAAACACAGAGATTTTAACTTAGCTCGAGAAGATGCTTACCACCTACGATAAGAATTCGGCTAATTCAAGGACGAGCAATGTGAAGATAACAAATTATTAGACTGCTTTCTGCCATGTTTGGTCTAAAACAACAACAATAGCGATTGCTCGATAGGATTATCGGTCGCTCCATGCAGGAGGTAAGACACCCAACGAAAAGTCTCAAACTTTTAGAGTATTTTTCGTAATGTTTTGAGTACTTGAATTAGCGGAATTCTTACCGTAATTCTACAAAGCCTACAATGTAATAATGAGTTTGGAGAATCTAGTTGCACCAAATTTTGATGCTAACATGGATACACATTCTATTTGAGCTCTAGCAAATACTGAGGATGTGATAATCTATAATTTCTATAAGCTTACAAGTGTAATGGTTTCCAACATAGCCATGTTATCCATTGTTTATGACCAGTTAATGTTTTTCCAATCTGCCTTCCGGTTTCTGGATCCCACACATTTATCTGAAAGACAAATATTCTGTAAGTAATTTGTAACATAGAAAGCTATAGGTACATGTAGTATAGGTAGTATTTCCCAGAATGAAACATGTCATTGTCAAACCCAAGTTTTTGGAAAACTTTCTAAATTCAGCATAGAAATGGGCCATTTTTTCTATTGACTTTCAAGTGTCATTGAAGGATATGATTTTTTTTTTGCAATATACCTATTTTTCTGTAAAATTTTAGAAATAATGACCTAATACATAAGGCAAGAAATGTTTGAACCCCCTAAACCTCTTCCCCATTGCAATTCACTGGTCAGTGGCGTAACATACCACTATTTCCAGGATGTGTCCTGAAATAATGGGGCTTCCATAAATACTGGACCACTGATCATATTCCCAGCCATAGGGCACTTGAAATAATGGGACTTCCATAAATACTGGATCACTGGTCATATTCCCAGCTATAGGGCACTTGAAATAATGGGGCTTCCATAAATACTGGATCACTGATCATATTCCCAGCCATAGGGCACTTGAAATAATGGGGCTTCCATAAATACTGGATCACTGGTCATATTCCCAGCCATAGGGCACTTGAAATAATGGGGCTTCCATAAATACTGGATCACTGATCATATTCCCAGCCATAGGGCACTTGAAATAATGGGATTTCCATAAATACCAGATCACTGGTCATATTCCCAGCCATAGGGCACTTGAAATAATGGGGCTTCCATAAATACTGGACCACTGATCATATTCCCAGCCATAGGGCACTTGAAATAATGGGGCTTCCATAAATACTGGATCACTGGTCATATTCCCAGCCATAAGGCACTTGAAATAATGGGGCTTCCATAAATACTGGACCACTGATCATATTCCCAGCCATAGGGCACTTGAAATAATGGGGCTTCCATAAATACTGGATCACTGGTCGTATTCCCAGCCATAGGACACTTGAAATAACGAGACTTCCATAAATACTGGATCACTGGTCATATTCCCAGCTATAGGGCACTTGAAATAATGGGGCTTCCATAAATACTGGATCACTGGTCGTATTCCCAGCCATAGGACACTTGAAATAACGAGACTTCCATAAATACTGGATCACTGGTCATATTCCCAGCCATAGGGCACTTGAAATAATGGGACTTCCATAAATACTGGACCACTGATCATATTCCCAGCCATAGGGCACTTGAAATAATGGGAATTCCATAAATACTGGATCACTGGTCATATTCCCAGTCATAGGGCACTTGAAATAATGGGGCTTCCATAAATACTGGACCACTGGTCATGTTCCCAGCCATAGGGCACTTGAAACAATGGGACTTCCATAAATACTGGATCACTGGTCATATTCCCAGCCATAGGGCACTTGAAATAATGGGGCTTCCATAAATACTGGACCACTGGTCATATTCCCAGTCATAGGGCACTTGAAATAATGGGACTTCCATAAATACTGGATCACTGGTCATATTCCCAGCCATAGGGCACTTGAAATAATGGGACTTCCATAAATACTGGACCACTGGTCATATTCCCAGTCATAGGGCACTTGAAATAATGGGACTTCCATAAATACTGGATCACTGGTCATATTCCCAGCCATAGGGCACTTGAAATAATGGGACTTCCATAAATACTGGATATCTGATCATATTCCCATTCATAGGGCACTTGAAATAATGGGACTTCCATAAATACTAGATCACTGGTCATATTCCCAGCCATAGAGCACTTGAAATAATGGGAATTCCATAAAAACTGGATCACTGGTCATATTCCCAGCCATAGAGCACTTGAAATAATGGGACTTCCATAAATACTGGATCACTGGTCATATTCCCAGCCATAGAGCACTTGAAATAATGGGAATTCCATAAATACTGGATCACTGGTCATATTCCCAGCCATAGAGCACTTGAAATAATGGGAATTCCATAAAAACTGGATCACTGATCATATTCCCAGCCATAGGGCACTTGAAATAATGGGAATTCCATAAATACTGGATCACTGATCATATTCCCAGCCATAGGGCACTTGAAATAATGGGAATTCCATAAATACTGGATCACTGGTCATATTCCCAGCCATAGGGCACTTGAAATAATGGGGCTTCCATAAATACTGGATCACTGGTCATATTCCCAGCCATAGGGCACTTGAAATAATGGGAATTCCATAAAAACTGGATCACTGATCATATTCCCGGCCATAGGGCACTTGAAATAATGGGACTTCCATAAATACTGGATCACTGATCATATTCCCAGCCATAGGGCACTTGAAATAATGAGATTTCCATAAATACTGGATCACTGATCATATTCCCAGCTATAGGGCACTTGAAATAATGGGGCTTCCATAAATACTGGATCACTGGTCATATTCCCAGCCATAGGGCACTTGAAATAATGGGACTTCCATAAATACTGGATCACTGGTCATATTCCCAGCCATAGGACACTTGAAATAATGGGGCTTCCATAAATACTGGATCACTGGTCATATTGCCAGCCATAGGGCACTTGAAATAATGGGATTTCCATAAATACTGGATCACTGATCATATTCCCAGCTATAGGGCACTTGAAATAATGGGGCTTCCATAAATACTGGATCACTGATCATATTCCCAGCTATAGGGCACTTGAAATAATGGGGCTTCCATAAATACTGGATCACTGGAAATATTCCAAGTCATAGGGCAGTTGAAATAATGGCACTTCCATAAATACTGGATCACTGGTCATATTCCCAGCCATAGGGCACTTGAAATAATGGGGCTTCCATAAATACTGGATCACTGATCATATTCCCAGCCATAGGGCACTTGAAATAATGGGGCTTCCATAAATACTGGATCACTGGTCATATTCCCAGCCATAGGGCACTTGAAATAATGGGAATTCCATAAATACTGGATCACTGGTCATATTCCCAGTCATAGGGCACTTGAAATAATGGGATTTCCATAAATACTGGATCACTGGTCATATTCCCAGCCATAGGGCACTTGAAATAATGGGAATTCCATAAATACTGGATCACTGATCATATTCCCAGTCATAGGGCACTTGAAATAATGGGGCTTCCATAAATACTGAATCACTGATCATATTCCCAGCTATAGGGCACTTGAAATAATGGGGCTTCCATAAATACTGGATCACTGGAAATATTCCAAGTCATAGGGCAGTTGAAATAATGGCACTTCCATAAATACTGGATCACTGGTCATATTCCCAGCCATAGGGCACTTGAAATAATGGGGCTTCCATAAATACTGGATCACTGATCATATTCCCAGCCATAGGGCACTTGAAATAATGGGGCTTCCATAAATACTGGATCACTGGTCATATTCCCAGCCATAGGGCACTTGAAATAATGGGAATTCCATAAATACTGGATCACTGGTCATATTCCCAGTCATAGGGCACTTGAAATAATGGGATTTCCATAAATACTGGATCACTGGTCATATTCCCAGCCATAGGGCACTTGAAATAATGGGAATTCCATAAATACTGGATCACTGGTCATATTCCCAGCCATAGGGCACTTGAAATAATGGGGCTTCCATAAATACTGGATCACTGATCATATTCCCAGCCATAGGGCACTTGAAATAATGTGATTTCCATAAATACTGGATCACTGGTCATATTCCCAGCCATAGGGCACTTGAAATAACGAGACTTCCATAAATACTGGATCACTGGTCATATTCCCAGCCATAGGGCACTTGAAATAATGGGATTTCCATAAATACTGGATCACTGGTCATATTCCCAGCCATAGGGCACTTGAAATAACGAGACTTCCATAAATACTGGATCACTGATCATATTCCCAGTCATAGGGCACTTGAAATAATGGGGCTTCCATAAATACTGGATCACTGGTCATATTCCCAGCCATAGGGCACTTGAAATAATGGGACTTTCATAGATACTGGATCACTGATCATATTCCCAGCCATAGGGCACTTGAAATAATGGGATTTCCATAAATACTGGATCACTGGTCATATTCCCAGTCATAGGGCACTTGAAACAATGGGACTTCCATAAATACTGGATCACTGGTCATATTCCCAGCCATAGGGCACTTGAAACAATGGGAATTCCATAAATACCGGATCACTGGTCATATTCCCAGCTATAGGGCACTTGAAATAATGGGGCTTCCATAAATACTGGATCACTGATCATATTCCCAGCCATAGGGCACTTGAAATAATGGGGCTTCCATAAATACTGGACCACTGATCATATTCCCAGCCATAGGGCACTTGAAATAATGGGGCTTCCATAAATACTGGATCACTGATCATATTCCCAGCTATAGGGCACTTGAAATAATGGGGCTTCCATAAATACTGGATCACTGGAAATATTCCAAGTCATAGGGCAGTTGAAATAATGGCACTTCCATAAATACTGGATCACTGGTCATATTCCCAGCCATAGGGCACTTGAAATAATGGGGCTTCCATAAATACTGGATCACTGATCATATTCCCAGCCATAGGGCACTTGAAATAATGGGGCTTCCATAAATACTGGATCACTGGTCATATTCCCAGCCATAGGGCACTTGAAATAATGGGAATTCCATAAAAACTGGATCACTGATCATATTCCCAGCCATAGGGCACTTGAAATAATGGGATTTCCATAAATACTGGATCACTGGTCATATTCCCAGCCATAGGGCACTTGAAATAATGGGGCTTCCATAAATACTGGATCACTGATCATATTCCCAGCCATAGGGCACTTGAAATAATGGGGCTTCCATAAATACTGGATCACTGGTCATATTCCCAGCCATAGGGCACTTGAAATAATGGGAATTCCATAAAAACTGGATCACTGATCATATTCCCAGCCATAGGGCACTTGAAATAATGGGATTTCCATAAATACTGGATCACTGGTCATATTCCCAGCCATAGGGCACTTGAAATAATGGGATTTCCATAAATACTGGATCACTGGTCATATTCCCAGCCATAGGGCACTTGAAATAATGAGATTTCCAGAAATACTGGATCACTGGTCATATTCCCAGCTATAGGGCACTTGAAATAATGGGACTTCCATAAATACTGGATCACTGGTCATATTCCCAGCTATAGGGCACTTGAAATAATGGGACTTCCATAAATACTGGATCACTGGTAATATTCCCAGTCATAGGGCACTTGAAATAATGAGACTTCCATAAATACTGGATCACTGGTCATATTCCCAGTCATAGGGCACTTGAAATAATGGGGCTTCCATAAATACTGGATCACTGATCATATTCCCAGTCATAGGGCTCTTGAAATAATGGGACTTCCATAAATACTGGATCACTGGTCATATTCCCAGCCATAGGGACATTCCAGATGAACATCTTACTTTATAATTGTAACAATCATCTGAGGAATTATTGAATTAGTAAATAGCTGACACTGATGAGCCGACACTGATGAGCCGACACTGATGAGCCGACAATGATGAGCCGACAATGATGAGCCGACACTGATGAGCCGACACTGATGACCCGAAAAAGAATGGGTAGTTGGTAGAGCGGTGGGACGGTAACCCCAACTTGTAAGTTCAATTCTCACCCTGGCCCGGAATTTTTCCAGGGTCATCAGTGTTGGTTATTTACTAATTCAGTTATCTTATTTAAAGTGGCATGAGCTGCCAAAATGTTGATATTTTTACGTTTAAACAGAATGTTGAAATTATTGGCTATTTTTCTCAAGACGTATAATTCAGAATTGAGAATAAACGATAAAGTATTGTTTTGAACTAACTTTGGCTTAGAATGAATGAATGGTTGTCCGGGGTATTTAAATTTTGTTTACTTTTTTAACACATTTTCGGTTCGTACAGGCCATATACTGTATGGATTTTCCTCATTCCAACGGTAATCATTTAGTTTTTCGATGGCCCTCAAAGCCTCTTACTGTCGTGACGATCAGAAATTATGAAAAAAGTGTGAATTTTGGCAGCTCATGCCACTTTAATGTGTTCATAAGTGGATTTCAAATTACCTGGCTGTTTTTACATCCTGAAGCCAGTTTTCTGCCATTTGGTGACCAAGCTATACATAATACCCAATGTTTGTGAGCTGCAAATAAAAAAAAGGCACATAAAAACAAATCATAATAGTGACTGCCTCCACGGGTCAGAGAAGTTACAGCTATCATTTGGTTCAATGGTGCCTTGCATTATTATCTACCCATAAATAAGCACATGATATATAATATATTTATGAACACTTTAACACACGGGCACAGGGAAAATCTTCTTGTCTAAAATAACCATAGACAAGTTTCTAATTGAGTTAAAAAGAGGTATATCATTTAGACCTTTATACCCCATCATAAATTGTTGTAATAAACCAAACCTATGATATTTCATTAGGTTGAAGACTGATATATAATAGGTGTTTAAACAAGAAGACTTTCCTGCCGGTGTGTTTTAGTGTTCATGATTATATATTGCAGGTTTACAAATTATTCCAGAAAATTCTGACTAAAGCCGAACTCTGTCCTCTACGACTACCTAATAAAATATCATGGGTCTTGGTTTATTACAACAACCTATGATTGGGTATAAAGGTTGCATTAACATACCTCCATTTTTTAACACAATTAGAAACTTATCTCCATGGTTATTTTAGTCAAGAAGATTTTGCTTGTGCCCGGAGTGTTTTAGTGTCTATAAATATAAATAATATCATAGGTATTTTTCTATATATATATTTTCTACAATTATTTCATATATAACGAAAGCACCTTAAAATCTACCTTTTTGAGATGGACAGTCATGAAAGTGACGTCTAAAGGCCAAGATTCAGCCCATATTACTCTTCCGAAAACCCTTTATATTGTTGACTCCAGTAGAACGACCGCTGCATATGCATGGAATGTTGAGAGCTATGTCTCTTGCAAACGAGTCGATTTTCATCCCCTACTAAACTTGGTAGCTCCACCGTATAAGTGAAATAATATTTTGAATGACATAAAACCTCAATCAATCAATCAATCAACAGTTATCTCCCCTGATAACACCTACCTTTACAGACATGTTGTGGCGTTTCCGTGGTGATATCCCAAAACCTAACAGTTGTGTCCCCTGACCCACTGGCTAAATATCTAGAAAAATAAATAGAAATGTAAAAATTTGAAAAAATAACATTTTTACTTAAAAATAATTGACTTGAGGTATATCTGCCAGGACATGAGGTAACATGCAATTAGGAGTTCTGTTCGCAAACACGCCCGCACGCAAACACACACACGGCCAGGTTAAAATAGTCATAGAGCTGTGAGTAATGAACAAGCAGAATTTGGTTTGTGTCTTCATACTGAGCTTTACACCAGATTAAAAATGATTTTCTTACACTGGACCAATAACAGTGTAACAAGGGGGAATTTATTTCTGTTACCTTTTGCGAGATTGAGTGATTGTAGCTGAATGTCACATTGAACATTTAGGGGTCATATTGCGACAGAAGTACCAACCAACTAAGAGATAGATTTTATCATCGGATTTGTTCATTAAAGTAGACAGAAAAGATACCAGGAACAAAACATAGGACTTTTCTAAGGTAAAAAAACACCTTTCAATAAATCTGGTAAAGTCGTCAATATACTCTTTTGGGTTAGAAAATGTTTTTCATGACGTTCGAATTGTATGGCACTAACGTGCAGGCACTGTAACACGCCTCTACCGCATTGCGTCATAGAGAAAATGATCACAATTTCAATGTCAGATTGATCCAAAGACTCAATGAATGTAGCATCATTTTGCCATACACAGAGGGTTCTGTGCAAGCATCAATTCTTAAGCCAAAATGGTCAATGGCATGTTTGATTGATTGTTTGGTGTTTTACGCCGCGCTCAAGATTATTTCACTTATATGGCGGCGTTGCCAGTTTTATTGTGGGAGGAAACCCACGGCCTTCCGCCAATGGCATGTAAATGAATTAATCTTGAATGTAGTATAAAACTCACAAAAACATGGTATTCATTGGCCAAATGAAATGTTTTGTTTAATATACATTTATACAGTAAAGGTCATTTTAGACAAGAAGATTTTCCCTGTGCCCGTGTGTTTTAGTGATCATAAATATATACAGTAAAGGTAGGTGTGTCATCCTTTATGGGGTGGACACAATAAGCGATTTTAATGGCGAATTTATAAATTCTAAAAAAACATATGCTGCATTTGGAAGTACTTCACAGTCACAAGGGAACGTTTGTCTACAGTCAGTATTTTGTTTGTCACGTCATACTCATAGGTTTGCGCTTCGATAGGTAGTTACCTAAAATTCGCTTCACCAGAATACATTGGTGTGGCCTCTAGGTAAATTAATCGTTGGCGATATCGTTGTAAGCTCGCCTGAACCTCTGCATCCCGTACACACTAGACGGATTTACCGGTGAATGGTTTGCCTCAAAATTGACTGGTAAATTCACCTAGTGTGTCCACCCCATTAGTCAACCTGACGGACACTGTCGCAATGCAACAAATAATGGTTTTAAAATAGTGGTTTTAATATTTCACAAAAAGTACTCACCGTCCATCCGGACTAAAAGCCAGTGATATAACAGCCTCGGCATGACCCTCTATAGAACTCGTACAGCGTGTGACAGAACGAACTTTGAATACCGCCTGGGGCTGATAAATTATTTCCAAAACTTTTTCTGAAGTCTCTAAGGATGCCGAATCGAGAGATTTTTCTAAAGAATCTGTAATTTCTACATCATTTACATAAAATGTGTAAGGCGTAGATTCTTCCTGAAAAAAAAACAAATATTTACGGGCTGTTTACTAAATTGATTGACGTAACTAAGAAATTGTGGTCTGTGTTCTACATTACATGTACATAACTTGAATCTCTATCCAGAATAAATCACCAATAAACCACACAACGTTGCCAACTTGCCATATAAGTGAAATTATCTTTAAAGTGGCATGAGAGCTCTGCCAAAATGTTAATATTTTGACGTTAAAACAGAATGTTGAAATTATTGGCTATTTTTCTCAAGACGTATAATTCAGAAGCTTTTTAGTGCTTCTAGTCTAGAAAATGTATGATAAAGTATTGTTTTGAACTAACTCATGCCACTTTAAAGAGGCGTAAAATCAATCAGGTATTTATAACAACATGAGCTTACCTTTTCTAACAAAGCATTACAAATCAACTGCAGCTGATCTACTCGTATATCAACAGGTAGATCAAAAGGTGTGCCAGTTATCTCCCCTGTTTCACTTCGAAACTGAGCCAGAAGTCTCTTGCCCTCATCTTCTCTGTAAATAATTAACAAAAGAACAAAACACGTCAGGGAAGCAATTACAAGTACGGTAAGAATTCCGCTAATTCAAGGACGAGCAATGTGAAGATAACAAATTATTAGACTGCTTTCTGCCATGTTTGGTCTAAAACAACAACAATAGTGATTGCTCGATATGATTATCGGTCGCTCCATGCAGGAGGTAAAACACCCAACGAAAAGTCTCAAACTTTTGGAGTGCTTTTTGTAATGTTTTGAGTACTTGAATTAGCGGAATTCTTACCGTAAGTCACACAAATGAAAATACATGTACCTAGTGTCTGAAGTATATTTCCAAATACGCCATTCTTCTAGCCCAAGCTGACTTTACAAGAGTCATGGCAGTAGAGTCCCCCGGGGCTACCATTTATCATATGGAGTAAAACATTTTATGGTATCGACAATCAGGTAAGACAGAAACACTGAGTAGAGGGGTTGGTGGGGGAGGAGAGGATAAGACGATTTGATGCGTTTGTTGCACACCATATATGGTCTAAATTGGACCCCATATGTAATACAGGTAATTCAGCTATCTTATATGGCCAATTCAATTCATTTCAATTCAATTTTATTGTACAAAACACCAAGTGAAAGGCAGTGTACGCCAATTTAAAAAGAACACCAACATTTAAATTAACTAAGATAATACTGATACATATAAACTGTTGAATAATAGGAGGACCTGTGCCCATAGGATGTTTATCAATATCATGTAGGATGTCGTTTGTTGGTGGCCAGTTGAATTGATTGATTTAAAATACCAAATAGAGGACAAATATCAATGATTTGGGAAAATAAAGGGGAACGTAAATTTTGATAATTTGGACATCCAATTAGGAAATGATATTCATCTTCTATAATACCTGGACAAAATGGACAAACACGTTCTGTTAAAATTACTACGTAAATGACGCCCTTTTTCTATCATTAGATAGGATAACAGCTATGCTTTGGACACGTTTTTTTTCTCTTCTTCAAATTCTGGATGAATCTATGGAGATAGGATGTGCCTCGTTGCACTCATCCTCAATGGTTACACTCACACAGCTATCTGTACATTGCACTGTTCTGTACTTTCCCATAACAACAACTTTATGCTCAGCTGATATTGAGGCAGAGTTACATGTGATTCACAGCAGTCAGCATAGTTCAATTTTACCGAACTTATGGTGATATTACATATACGTACATGTGCAGTCGTCAACCTAATAAAATATCATAGGTTTGGTTTGTTACAACAATTCATGGGGTATAAAGGTCTAAATGATATACCTCTTTTTAACACAATTAGAAACTTGTATCCATGGTTATTACATCATAAATATATGTAATATTGCCATAAGTTCGGTAAAATTGAACTACAGCCAGCATTGCAGCAGGTGTGTTAGCCTCACACATGACTTGCCAGTCAGGTGTGTTGTGAATTTCTTACCTGCCTAACTGCCTTATAACCTGATCATTTTTGTCGATCGGGAAGACCAGCAAATATTTCTAATGTTGTAATGGAAATAACGAATCGAGTGGTCGCCTTGTGGTTATTTTTGGACTACTTCAGAGCGTACGCTACATGCGGATAGGTAAAACATGTGAATAGATATTTCAGTTTATTTCAAAACACATGCTTAAAATGGGGCAATTAGTTTTACACTTTTAACTTAACAGACAAATTTAAACTGCTTCAGCGCATGCGACGAGTTGACTTTGGAGGTATCACTAGCCATTCGCAACAACCTTGGAAAATGCACTGTTGTCGTAGAACTCGATAGTTCGGCGAAAACACAAGAGGGCAGATAAAGAGGAAATTGTAATTTTCGTCCTAACGTTACCCACCGATCGGCGGGGTCTGTTCTCCACCGATGGGCGGGGTCTGTTCTCCACCGTTCGGACAACCCGCCGATCGGCGACTTTCCCCAAACTGCTCGAGTAGCCTAGGGCCTACTGTAGTACTGATTCTGAATGACACGATTTGAGATCTCTATATAAGTATGCTAACATCGAAATAAAGACATGACAGTGTTTGCTTCCTACTTACGTGTTCTCCATACTTTGGATATTAGGGTTACCAAATGACAAATACGTTGTTAGTATTTTGTTAATAACGGTTTTGATGTTTTCCTCCTAACCGGAACCACGTGCGTCTTTAAAAACAACAAGGGATCGTTTGTATTGCTGTTTTTTTATTTTACAATTGTTCAATAAAAATTATTTGTTAAATAATAAAAGAATATATACAATACGTTTTGAACGTTTTGCTGGCAATTAATATCATTATTATAGAATATTTAATTGACAATGAGTTCTGATTCTTTACTGACTAGTCAGCGCAAAAGTAACTGCTCCCTCCAAGAGCTATCTGTCGCGAGTCAAAATGGCGACGAATCATTGCTGTAGACTTTTGACATTTTCTAAGAAAAATTTTATTCATAAATTAAGAGCCTGTGGCTCATCAGGTGAGATGAAATATGGGTTAACTTTACAAAATTTATAAAAAAGTTTTTAATATTTGTAATGCTTCGCGGAATGAATGTATTTATTGTTAATGACATGACTGATTAAACAATTCAATTCAATTTTGTTGTACTTGGCACTTTAACAAAGCAGAGTACAAACAACAAAAAGTGTAACAATCTAAGGCCCAGGAAGGTTAGGAATTCAGTATTGGTGAATTAAAGAAATCATGCCCGAGGGCTTGAATTTAAAATAAAAGGGCTAGTAAGTAACACAGGAAAGAGACAAATGAGTGTGACTTGTGTGGGTCTTATTTATTGGGTTTTTTACTAGCCTTTTAACTTTCTCATTTCTTAAAAATTGGCCTTTGCTGAAAAAAAAAATTATAAACCCTGTAATAAACGGAAGCATGTCGCGGGTCCCCTGTCTCATTGTTCCCCCGTCTCAATAGTCCCCCGTCTCATTGGTACCCCGTCTCATTGGTCCCCCGTCTCAATAGTCCCCCGTCTCATTGGTCCCCCGTCGCATTGGTCCCCCGTCTCAATAGTCCCTCGTCTCATTGGTACCCCGTCTCATTGGTCCCCGGTCTCAATAGTCCCCGTCTCATTGGCCCCCGTCTCATTGTCCCCCCGTCTCATTGGTACCCCGTCTCATTGGTACCCTGGTCTCAATAGTCCCCCGTCTCATTGGTCCCCCGTCTCAATAGTCCCCCGTCTCATTGGTACCCCGTCTCATTAGTCCCCGGTCTCAATAGTCCCCCGTCTCATTGCCCCCTCGTCTCATTGGTACCCCGGTCTCAATAGTCCTCCGTCTCATTGGTCCCCCGTCTCAATAGTCCCCCGTCTCAATAGTCCCCCGTCTCATTGGCCCCCCGTCTCATTGGTACCCCGGTCTCAATAGTCCCCCGTCTCATTGGACACCCTTCTCAGTGAGACGGGGGATCAATGAGACAGGGGATCAATGAGACGGGGGACTAATGAGATGGGGGATTATTGAGCGGACCACGTAATAAACTATGTAAGGGAAATTAGCTGAAAACAGCTATAGATACTAGATGTAGAGAGGTTGGCTTAATAGCTGAAAAGAGCTATGGGCAGATAGCTGAATTCAGCTATAGATAATACAATTACAAGCATATCAGTTAATACAAGAAAAATTGATCAATTAATTCTAAACAACTTTTTTTGCAATCCGATGGCTTGCTTTTATTTTTACCCGAATATGTATTCAAGCCTTAATTACAAGTATCACTTTGAAAATTAGGTAATTAAATATTACTACTCCAGACTAATGCAAGAATTCTGGAGCGAGAGACTGGATGTTACATGTACCTTGTCCAAGGGTGTAGTTTGTCAATACTATAGAACCCGGAAGGGTAGGAAACCAGATAAATAGGTCAAGAGGCGGAGCTAGTGGAATAGTTTTTTTTAATGGTCCTTCATCCATTGGTCTAAATGATAAGCCCCTTTTTAACACAATTAAAAACTTGTCTCCATGGTTATTTTAGACAAGAAGATTTTCCCTGTGCCCGTGTGTTTTAGTGTTCTTAAATAAATTCAAGGATGGCAAACATTAATCTTGAGTATTTATTTTCTAAGATCTTTTTTAATCTGCAGGTTTATTGATCACAAGATGTTCATCGAGTAAGAGTAACTCTGATTATGCTGTCAATACGGAATTCATCAATAGAAATCCAAGGTACGCCTGAGTCACATTCCATCATAGTTGATTTTATAGTTATACAGGGTCATTCTTCAGTCTCAAGGTATAACATTCGTCCACAACCCGGTCACCCATGTGGAAGGGTAGCCAGGTATTCACAAAAGGCTTGGGATTTTATCTGGGCAGAGTGGAGTTTTTCTCCTCCCGTTCACTAAACGACGGAGCATAATGTGATATAACTTGCAGTGCAGGGCCCTGTTTCACAAAGCGGCGTAGATGTATTTTTTGCTTAACTTTCATACTATCTCTACAGTATGGGTTGCTATGGCAGTTACGTGAAAACTTACGCTACGCGGCTTTGTCAAACAGGGTCCAGATCACTGTACATGTATATATATGGTGTTTTCTCACCACAAACAGATTCATACTTCAGGGTAAAAGTAGATTTTGAATAATTGATGCGAGGGAAAAAAACATTTTTCTATTTCACAATGCCAAGCCTCTACTTTAAGAAAGGCCAGGTATGCCACTGGCTGCGTTTCCAACTCTTTTGCTATCCGTGCCTTACTTGTGTTTGTTTCTCCAGGTTATTTCATACACTGTAGTAGTAAACTTGTCTGGGATCAATGGGCACCCCAACTTATCCTAAATTCATGGCCTGCTATACGAGTGTATAATTAAAATTTTTCTTAATAGTATTGGTGTATCTGTATGGCACTACATGTACACAATTAAAGTTAATAGACAGTGCTCTGAAACTTCTGTTGGAACGTTGGTGGTTCTACAAAAAACACATGTCTAGTTTCTCTTTGGGCATAGTAACTGGTACCGTGACTATTTACTGTTGCATTAGGGGAGCAAATTCAGATCGAAATTCAAATAAGGTCACACCCGTTTGGTAACCATGGGAATAAAGCAGAGCAAATATCTTAAATGCATACAGATTACCTTACTCTTTGGGGGGCCTCCGTGGCTCAGTAGGTAGAGCGTTGGACGCTCAATCCGAACAGCCTTCCACCAATGGGTCGCGGGTTTAAATCCCACTCAGTCCAAAAAATTGGAAAATTTTCTGACTGGGTTTTCACTCGAACGACCTATCTGGGATGGTTGCCAGTTACCAACGGAAGGTCGTGGGTTTCCTCCGGGCATAGAGCCCGGTTTCCTCCCATAATAAAACGGGCAACGCCGCCATAGAAGTGAAATAATCTTGAGCGCGGCATAAAACACCAAACAATCAATCAATCAACCTTACTCTTTGCCGTAGCCTTTCTGACATTTGTGAAGGAACCAATTTACACCAGCTTGCTACAAGTAACAAAAATTGGGATACATTATGCATGCACATTTACGTTTAAAATGGGAGTGTCAAATCATACGAAGAATCAAAGCCCGATTACAACTATGACGATCAGAGTCGGTGTCAGATTACCTTTATTTAAGGCTTTTTTGTCTGTAGTTTACACTTTAAAATCTATCTGCAGCGTAAAATCGCTCACACAGTTTAAATGAATCAAATCATTAGGGCGCTTGTGTGCAGGCTCAGAGTTTGTTTATGTTGCGGGTACAAATCTAATTTTCCACAATGAAGTCAAAGTTTTCAATTTTTTGGCAATAATAAAAAGTTCCTAACTTCTTCTGCTTGGAAAAATATGATGTAATTTTAATGTAAACAGTATTGTGGATTGCCGGGGCTAGTGTTCCTTATGATTTTTGTTTAAAGTTTTAATAATATTATGGTTCTTAATTATATTTATTACTAATGACTTAGTATGCTTGCTAACTTTTGCATTTTTCTTGTCGTTTTTCAGAAATCTGGAATCAATGGGCCTGGCCTATAAGACTGAAGGTTGGACGTTTCAGTATCCCCCTAAGGATTATTATAATAAGTATGTCATTTTGATTGATTGATTGATTGTTTGGTGTTTTACGCCGCGCTCAAGATTATTTCACTTATATGGCGGCATTGCCAGTTTTATTGTGGGAGGAAACCAGGCTCTATGCCCAGAGGAAACCCACGACCTTCTGGTGGTAACTGGCAACCATCCCACATAGGTAGTTCGAGTGAAAACACAGTCAAAAAAATTGACTCGAACCCACGACCCATATGTCATTTTGAAATAAATGTTTCAGATAGAAAACGATATTTCACTATGACATCTTTTTTTGGGGTCTTTCTTTAAGAGGTGTTGACTACTTCATATTGTGAGAGATGTAAGGGGTAGGGCCATTGAAATTAGTGGACTACTGATTTTGCAACACCTATATTAGTCAGATAAACTTGGGTGCAGGGTAAAACACCTTAAAGTGGCATGAGCTGCCAAAATTCCCATTTTTTTCATAATTTCTGATCGTCACGACAGTAAGATGCTTTGAAGGCCATCAAAAAAACTAAATGATTGGCCTTGCAATGAGGAAAATCCATACAGTATGTGGCCTGTACGAAACGAAAACGTGTTCGAAAAGTAAACAAAATTTAAATAACCGGACGACCATTCATTCATTCTAAGTAAAAAATTAGGTCAAAACAATACTTTATCGTACATTTTTGAGACTAGAAGCACTAAAAAGCTTCTGAATTATACGTCTTGAGAAAAATAGCCAATAATTTCAACGTTCTGTTTTAACGTCAAAATATCAACATTTTGGCAGCTCATGCCACTTTAAAGAGGTGTTTACTTCATATATGAGATATGTAAGGGGTAGGACCATTGAAATAAGTGGACTACTGATTTTGCAACACCTGTATTAGTCAGATAAACTTGGGTGCAGGGTAAAACACCTTAAAGTCATAAATAAAGTACATTGATTGATTGGGTGTTTTATGCCCCATTCACGATTATTTTACTGATAGGGTGGTGCTACCAGATTAAGTGGCGAGGAAAGTCTGGAAGAAACCCTGACGAGTGTCAAGTACCTGGTTATTATTTTGTTGTTGTTGAGGCAGAGTGTATGATGATAAATGCTTTATTTTATGTGGGTGACTCAACCAATTTAACGTAAAACTGTGAAAAAAAAAAATAAAATAAAAAGCGTTATTCCAACTTGTAATACATACCATTCTATCGCTCTAACAACTGATCCATCAAACACTTCTCACATTAAATTGACTGATTTAACAACCTGGAGGAAAATACTGAGGAGTGTCCAGTATCCGGTTATTGTTCCATTTTTTTATTTGAGACAGAATGTATAATGATAAATGCTTTATTTTATGAGGGTGACTCATAACCAATTTAACGTAAAACTGTTCCCCATAGAGGCCCTCGATAAAACGTGTGATTCGAACTTGTACTTATGTGGGATGGTTGCCAGTTACCAGCGGAAGGTCTATGGGATTCCTCCAGGCATAGAGCCGGGTTTCCTCCCACAATAAAACTGGCAACGCCGCCATGTAAGTGAAATAATCTTGAGCGCGGCGTAAAACACCAATCAATCAATCAATAAAAAGTGTGATTCGAACTTGTAACACGTGGATGGAAAGGAAATCAGACTATTGCTTTACTGACTGAGCCACAGAGTTCTTCTCAAAACATGTTGAATCGACAGATTTAATGTGTTATATTATTACTCTTTTTTCAGATTGATTTTTGAAGTAACAAATCGCAACACAATTGGTTACGTAGAACATTGGAGTGGCCGGAGGGTTGTGACAGCATCTACGCAGGAATGGCCAATCAAAAAACAACTTTATAGGTAACTTATTAATGTGGGCATTGTTGTTTTTATTGAACTCATTGCCGGCGCCAAACGTCCACAACAAACCTTCATTTACCGAAATGCAACCCGAAATGTAACCTTGAGATCTTTGTAAAGTCCAACCATTCGATTGATTGATTGTTTGGTTTTTTACGCCGCGCTCAAGATTATTTCACTTATAAGGCGGCGTTGCCAGTTTTATTGTGGGAGAAAACTTGGCTCTATGCCTGGAGGAAACCCACGACCTTCCGGTGGTATCAACCATTTGAAATATTAAGTGTAGTGACATGACACTGGCAGAAAAGATCAACTGTAATTTTGAAAAATTAATTGTAATTAATCGCACTGTGCAACGGCTTCATGAAAATGTCCCCAGGTTTATCAAGGTGTTGGTTTGTTTCACTGTACAAAGAACGAAGGGACCTTGTTTTATTTTGGACGCCCTGTTGAATAAAATATAGAATACATACGTATTGAAGTCGAAAAGAATCAATATGAAGTTAATGTTCTTCAGAATTACTTGTGAACTATGTTAAATTGATTAATGAGATAGACCCATTGCCTAAAGATGTCATCAATTGCTCAATTGTTGTATTACGTGATACCAGATATCTCTCTGTTTATTTACTCTACATATATGGTTGTTGCATTAGGGTTTTTTAGCTAACAAATTTCTCTGTTTGTTAGCTGTACAGATATGTTTGTTGCATTAGGGTTTTTTAGCTGAACAAATCTCTCTCTATTTGCTGTACACATATGGTTGCTGTATTAGGGTTTTTTAGCTGAACAAATTTCTCTGTTTATTTTCTGTACACATATGGTTGCTGCATTAAGGTTTTTGTGCTGAACAAATTTCTCTGTTTATTTGCTGTACAGACATGGTTGCTGCATTAAGGTTTTTGTGCTGAACAAATTTCTCTGTTTATTTGCTGTACACATATGGTTGCTGTATTAGGGTTTTTTAGCTGAACAAATTTGTCTCTTTATTTGCTGTACACATATGGTTGCTGCATTAGGGTTTATTAGCTGAACAAATTTCTCTGTTTATTTTCTGTACAGATATGGTTGTTGTATTAGGGTTTTTTAGCTGAACAAATTTCTCTCTTTATTTGCTGTACACATATGGTTGCTGCATTAAGGTTTTTGTGCTGAACAAATTTCTCTGTTTATTTGCTGTACAGACATGGTTGCTGCATTAAGGTTTTTGTGCTGAACAAATTTGTCTCTTTATTTGCTGTACACATATGGTTGCTGCATTAGGGTTTATTAGCTGAACAAATTTCTCTGTTTATTTTCTGTACAGATATGGTTGTTGTATTAGGGTTTTTTAGCTGAACAAATTTCTCTCTTTATTTGCTGTACACATATGGTTGCTGCATTAAGGTTTTTGTGCTGAACAAATTTCTCTGTTTATTTGCTGTACACATATGGTTGTTGTATTAGGGTTTTTTAGCTGAACTAATTTGTTTCTTTATTTGCTGTACACATATGGTTGTTGTATTAGGGTTTTTGTGCTGAACAAATTTGTCTCTTTATTTGCTGTACACATATGGTTGTTGTATTAGGGTTTTTTAGCTGAACAAATTTCTCTGTTTATTTGCTGTACAGACATGGTTGCTGCATTAAGGTTTTTGTGCTGAACAAATTTCTCTGTTTATTTGCTGTACATATATGGTTGCTGTATTAGGGTTTTTGTGCTGAACAAATTTGTCTCTTTATTTGCTGTACACATATGGTTGCTGCATTAGGGTTTATTAGCTGAACAAATTTCTCTGTTTATTTTCTGTACAGATATGGTTGCTGCATTAAGGTTTTTGTGCTGAACAAATTTCTCTGTTTATTTGCTGTACAGACATGGTTGCTGCATTAAGGTTTTTGTGCTGAACAAATTTCTCTGTTTATTTGCTGTACATATATGGTTGCTGTATTAGGGTTTTTGTGCTGAACAAATTTGTCTCTTTATTTGCTGTACACATATGGTTGCTGCATTAGGGTTTATTAGCTGAACAAATTTCTCTGTTTATTTTCTGTACAGATATGGTTGCTGCATTAAGGTTTTTGTGCTGAACAAATTTCTCTGTTTATTTGCTGTACAGACATGGTTGCTGCATTAAGGTTTTTGTGCTGAACAAATTTCTCTGTTTATTTGCTGTACAGACATGGTTGCTGCATTAAGGGGGTCCGACGAATCACCCAAAGGATCGCAAGGAACCCAAAGGAAGCTAAACTTACCCAAAGGATGTTACAAATAATGCAAGAGCTTAAAATGGCAGAAAACTATGATGGAAAATAACTCCTGCAAAGTAGTTTGACTAGATACAGTCAACTTAAACCTTGTTGGTTTAAGTTTGTCGAAGTTTGGTGCAAAAATGAAAACGGGGAAATCAAGTTCGGTAAAGGGGGATAACTTAAAAGAAAACTTCGTTAAAGGGAGATAACTGCGTGCATCATTCAATGTCCTTCCTTTTGGTTTGGTTGGGTTTACTTTGGACGAGTCAGTCTGATTATTGTTTTGTTTTTGTTTTTTTTGTTTGTTACTTTTATTTTGTTTTGTTAGGAGTCCCTTCCTTATGAGTAGGACAAATATGTTTTAACCTTCCTTTGGGTCCGTGCATGAATTTCCTTCCTTTGGGTATCCTCAGTATGTTTTACTTTCCTTTGGGCCCGCTTTTTTTTTGTTTAACTGCGTGAATCTCCTTCCTTTGGGTATGATCAATATGTTTTACTTTCCTTTGGGTCCGTTTCATTTCTCTTCAATTGCATGAATTTCCTTCCTTTGGGTATGTTTATTATGTTTTATCTTCCTTTGGGTCGGCTTTTGCCCTCTTTAACTCGCTAATTTCCTTCCTTTGGGCATGTCCATTATGTTTTACCTTCCTTTGGGTCCGCGTTTGCCCTCTTTAACTGCACTAATTTCCTTCCTTTGGGTATGATCATGTTTTACCTTCCTTTGGGCCGGCTTTTTTTGTTTAACTGCATGAATTTCCTTCCTTTGGGTATCATCAGTATGTTTTACTTTCCTTTGGGCCCGCTTTTTTTGTTTAACTGCATGACTTTCCTTCCTTTGGGTATGATCATTATGTTTAACTTTTCCCCAGAAAAAGCGGACCCAAAGGAAGGTAAAACATAATGGACATGCCCAAAGGAAGGAAATTCATACAGTTAAATAAAATAAAACTAACCTAAAGAAATGTAACAAAAAGAGTTTTAGTGATCATACCCAAAGGAATGAAATTCATGCAGTTTAACAAACAACATAATGGACAGGCCCAAAGGAAGGAAATTAGCGCAGTTAAAGAAGGCAAAAGCGGGCTCAAAGGAAGATAAAACATAATGATCATACCCAAAGGAAGGAAATTCATGCAGTTGAAGAGAAATGAAACGGACCCAAAGGAAGTTAAACATAATGGACATGCCCAAAGGAAGGAAATTAATTCATACAGTTAAATAAAATAAAACTAACCTAAAGAAATGTAACAAAAAGTGTTTTAGTGATCATACCCAAAGGAATGAAATTCATGCAGTTTAACAAACAACAAAATGAACCCAAAGGAAGGTAAAAACATATTTATCATACTCAAAGGAAGGGACTTCATGCAGTGTAACTAAACAAAAGAAGAAGAAGAAAAAAAACAATAATCAGACTGACTAGCTCGTCCTTAGTAAAATAAACCTAAAGGAAGGACATGGATGATGCATGCAGTTATCTCCCCTAAACGAAGTTTTAAAAAAAAGTTATCCCCCCTTACCGAACTACATTTTCCCGTTCCCGTTTTTGCACCAAACTTCGACAAAATCAAACCAACAAGGTTTGACTTGACTGTATCTAGTCAAACTACTTTACAGGAGTTAAATTCCATCGTAGTTTTCTGTCTTTATTAAGCTTTTGCGTTATTTTTGACATCCTTTGGGTAAATTTAGCTTCCTTTGGGTTCCTTGCGATCCTTTGGGCGATTCGACGGACCGGCATTAAGGTTTTTGTGCTGAACAAATTTGTCTCTTTATTTGCTGTACACATATGGTTGCTGCATTAGGGTTTATTAGCTGAACAAATTTCTCTGTTTATTTTCTGTACAGATATGGTTGCTGCATTAAGGTTTTTTTGCTGAACAAATTTCTCTGTTTGTTAGCTGTACTGATATGGTTGCTGTATTAGGGTTTTTTGGCTGAACAAATTTGTCTGTTTATTTGCTGTACAGATATGGTTGCTGTATTAGGGGTTTTTGCTGAACAAATTTCTCTGTTTATTTTCTGTACAGATATGGTTGCTGTATTAGGGGTTTTTAGCTGAACAAATTTCTCTGTTTATTTTCTGTACAGATATGGTTGCTATATTAGGGTTTTTTAGCTGAACAAAATTTCTCTGTTTATTTGCTGTACACATACATGTATAGTTGCTGTATTAGTGGGTTTTTTTGCTGAACAAATTTCTCTGTTTGTTAGCTGTACAGATATGGTTGCTGCAGAGTGCATTGGTAAAGTCTTAGCTGAGAGATGTCTGCAGGCAGGATTAACTCAAGTTTACTATGAAGATGAAAAGGATGTATCACCAAAGGTTTGGACAAATTATTTAAAGGGACATGAGCAGTACAAATCTTGACATTTTTTCTTAAATTAAAAAAAAAAAAAAATCATCGGCTATAATTTATCAGTTAGAAATGAGAAACCCGGTAAAGCTTTGAACTAACTCAGACCTTCAGTAACATGAATAAATGTTCATCTCTGTTATTTTCTTTTTGGAAATCCGAACAGCCTTCCATCAATGGGTCGCGGGTTCAAATCCTACTCAGTCCAAAAAAAATTGGAAAATTTTCTGACTGGGTTTTCACTCAAACTACCTATGTGGGATGGTGGCCAGTTACCAACGGAAGGTCGTGGGTTTTCTCCGGGCATAGAGCCCGGTTTCCTCCCACAATAAAACTGACAACGCCGCCATATAAGTGAAATAATCTTGAGCGCGCCGTAAAACTCCAAACAATCAATCAATCTTTTTGGTTTTCAAGCACTATTTAGGTTCGTTCAGGTCACAGACTGTATATGTTTTCCTTATTGTAACGTCAATGATTTAGTTTTTGGACAAACTTCAAATCCTTTTATTGTCTTTGACAATCAAAATTTATGAAAAAGTGACATCTTTTGTAGCTGGTGTCACTTTAATGGATGGGAAAATAAAAGAAACTAGAAAATACAGCGCACTTTCTGTAATTTCTTTCCAATGGCTCTGGTTAATTTTTTTCTTGCAGTTATTTAGACTTCTGTTGCGGTAAAACTGAAATAACGTTGAAAGCGGCATTCAATTGTCTCTGTCTCTTCCTATAAATCCTATTTGAATCGAGCGGGATTCAATCTGTATGGAAGCTTCAGTGATTCAGTTGGCAGAGTTATAGTTCTGGTTCGACACAGGCATTCCTGGGTTGAATCCCAATCAATCCAATGCAAAATTGACAATGCAGGATTTTCACTACACTCTCCCTATGTGGATTTCCACCAATTGGTCGCGGGTTCGAATCCCACTCAGTCCAAAAAACAAAAACAAATTGGAAAATTTTCTGACTGGGTTTTCACTCGAATGACCTATGTGGGATGGTTGCCAGTTACCAACGGAAGGTCGTGGGTTTCCTCCGGGCATAGAGCCCGGTTTCCTCCCACAATAAAACTGGCATCGCCGTCATATAAGTGAAATAATCATGAGCACGGCGTAAAACACCAATCAGTCAATCAACCCTATGTGGATTGATTGGTTGATGTTTTACGCCGCGCTCAAGACTTTTTCACTTATATGGCGGCGTTGCCAGGTTAAGTGGAGGAGGAAACCGGGCTCTTTGCCTGGCGGAAACCGGCGACCTTCTGCGAGTAACCATGGCGCCCTATGTGGAAGTTACCAGGTACTGGCTAAAGTTGGGGTCTCCTTTGAGCAAAGACTCTGATTTACTCCTCTTCTGACAACACGCGATTTGTTTCCGCCAGGCAAGAGTCCGGTTTCCTACTCCACTTAACCTGACAACGCCGCCATATAAGTGAAAAAGTCTTAAGCGCGGCGTAAAACATCAACCAATCAATCAAAGTAAAATGAACTCGAGTTCGGTGGAAATCCATCAATCCCCCTACCCAATGATAGCAGGGCTGTGTGGGCGAGATAAAATATCGCTCTACCGACTAAACCAGCGAGTTCTGAGTGTCATTTTCATTGTCTGTATTTCCAGCTGAAGACTTTCCTTGAAGCAATACAGAGTGGTGATGTTGAACTTTCTGAACCTGAAAGAATCAGACCAGAGATTGTACCTGGGACGGATTATGGTAATCCAAACGGAAACAGATATGCCGAGAAGAAAAAATGGAAAGACGATCTCCAAGTGATTTCTTAATGAACGAATAACTTATCTTTGTTTTGTGTATTTTGTTTGATTTTTATAAAAAAGCCTGCAGGGCTTGTATCTTCAATAAGTGTCTTCTATCTCTCTTTCTACTTTAAAGGATACACCTCTTAAGTTTGTTGTCATTCTCTGTTGATCTTCAGATTATTAGAAAAATAAGAAGTGGTTAATCTCGAATGAAAGGCTGCAGGTCGACTTTCCGCCAACAATGTACATGTAAACAGTTATTTAGGGAATTCCCTGTTGCTTCCTTCTCTGACAGTCAGTAAACAAACAGCCTAAAATGCATCACACAAGCAGCCACAATGGGTCCATATCACACACTTAACCACAACAAACCGGACAATGCAATTACCCCTGAAAACTGCCTATCCAGCGGTCAGTGGGAGGTAGGAAAGTTACCAATGGCCATCTGGAAATCTCATATTTATATAAACGAGATGTGTTCCAGAAAATTCTACTGACTAAGGCCAAGCTCCTGTCAGTCGTCAATCTAACGAAATATCATAGGTTTAGTTTATTACAACAATTTATGATGGCGTATAAAGGTCTAAATGATCTACCTCTTTTTAACGCAATTAGAAACTTGTCTCCGTGATTATTTTAGACAAGAAGATTATCCCTGTGCCCGTGTGTTTTAGTGTTCATAAATATTTATATAAATGAGTCGAATAGCACACATTTCAACGTTCTTCCTGTAGCTGCTTCCGGACAAGTCCCTTTAAAGTGATATGTGCTGCCAAAATGTTAATACTTTGCGTACCCACTAAATTTTTGAATTATTGCAGATTTTTCTCGGCAAGAACAATTTATAAGGCTTTTAGTGCGACTAGTCTTGATAATGTTTGTGAAAGTGGTGTTTTGAACTTAGATCTAGAATGAATAAATCTTTGTCTTGGTTATTTCTGCTCGTACTAGCGACAAACTGAACAGATTTTGTTAATGAATTTTTCTCATTCCATCATTTAGTTTTTCGATGGCCTTCAAATCATCTTACTGTTGTGACGATCAGAAATTATGAACAAGAGTTTCGGGGAACCAAAATACGCCCGGAAAGGCACAGTAACTGTAGCCATACCAAAACAAATCCTTCCATATATATATGCAATGGGTCCTTCAAATATACAATCTCATCTGGTGTTAAATGTCCAGGTCTTAAGCCGAGAAATCTTGGCTCTGCCGAATTTTTTTTTTTTCGTGTTCGTCATAGCCAAGATCACTTCCATAGTAAAAAAGTGATATTTGTTAAAGAGACGCAAATTTCACAACAAGTAAGCAAAGAATAAAATATTTACCACTGCATTCCGATAGTATAGACCACGAAGAAGGAGTTTGTCAAACTTATGCCGCTGTAAATTGACTAAAGATATATGATTGAAGTATTTCTACGACGCCCCGCACAGTTTAACTGGTCATTTAAATGTTTTACTATGGCGGTTACGTCAGGTTGAAAGCCAGTGGACTTCGAAACAAATATTGAATGCATAAGGGAAAGTTTACAGCCGCCTAAGTTTGACAAACTCCTTTCAAGCCGGGCGTATAAAAAAGTGTGAATTTTGGCAGCTCATGCCACTTTAAATGCATTCCAACAATTTTTTCTTTGATAGGTTACTGCTCACTTTTATGGCGAACTACCCACATAACTTTTTAACTGCAAATTTCAAACCCCATGTATATTCTTGGGTTTTCACTCGCACGACCTATGTGGGATGGTTGCCAGTTACCAACGTAAGGTTGTGGGTTTCCTCCTGCCATAGAGCCCGGTTTCCTCTCACAATAAAACTGTCAACGCCGCCATATAAGTGAAATAATCTTGAGCGCAGCATAAACACCAAACAATCCATCAATCCACTGTTTTTTTTATTTTATTTAGTTTGAGTGGGATTTAAACTGGCAGAACCGATGGAAGGCCCGGGGGGCTGTTTCTCGACACCGACATAACTTTGCGCCTGGTCGTAACCTCATGGCAACATATACCTTTAACATTAGGTTACGACTAGGCGCAAAGTTATGACGGGCGTAAATGTCTTGAGAAACAGCCCCCTGTGTCGGACTAAGAGACTATCCCGGAGTCAACTGAGGCCCCATGTCAATTGGAAGAAAGAAAAAAAATAATGAACCAATAATTTAATCCATCAACAAAAAATTAAATGAATCATTCATTAGGAATTGAAATTTGATCAATTTTAAGTTACAAGTTATCACTTATACCTTAAATTACCATTCAAAAATTACTGTCAAAAAAATAAATTATGAGATCTTTGGTAAGAATGAGTGAAATGCGACAATTAAAATGCAGTTTTAACAATTTCTCATTAATAGATTAAGAATAATATTGAACTGAATACTGAAGATCCAAACTTTGCTACAATCATAATATACATGTCTTGATAATGTACAAGTACAACATGTCTTGATAATGTACAAGTACAACATTTCTTGATAATGTACAAGTACAACATGCCTTGATAATGTACAAGTACAACATGTCTTGATAATGTACAAGTACATGTCTTGATAATGTACAAGTACAACATGTCTTGATAATGTACAAGTACAACATGTCTTGATAATATACAAGTACAACATGTCTTGATAATGTACAACATGTCTTGATAATGTACAAGTACAACATGTCTTAATAATGTACAAGTACAACATTTCTTGATAATGTACAAGTACAACATGTCTTGAAAATGTACAAGTACAACATGTCCTGAAAATGTACAAGTACAACATGTCTTGATAATGTACAAGTACAACATGCCTTGATAATGTACAACATGTCTTGATAATGTACAAGTACAACATGTCTTAATAATGTACAAGTACAATATTTCTTGATAATGTACAAGTACAGCATGCCTTGATAATGTACCAGTACGTGTCTTGATAATGTACCAGTACAACGTGTCTTGATAATGTACAAGTACAGCATGCCTTGATAATGTACAAGTACAGCATGCCTTGATAATGTACAAGTACAGCATGCCTTGATAATGTACAAGTACAGCATGCCTTGATAATGTACAAGTACAGCATGCCTTGATAATGTACAAGTACAGCATGCCTTGATAATGTACAAGTACAGCATGCCTTGATAATGTACAACATGCCTTGATAATGTACAAGTACAACATGCCCTGAAAATGTACAAGTACAGCATGCCTTGATAATGTACAAGTACAGCATGCCTTGATAATGTACAAGTACAGCATGCCTTGATAATGTACAAGTACAGCATGCCTTGATAATGTACAAGTACAGCATGCCTTGATAATGTACAAGTACAGCATGCCTTGATAATGTACAAGTACAACATGTCTTAATAATGTACAACATGTCTTGATAATGTACAAGTACAACATGCCTTGATAATGTACAACATGCCTTGATAATGTACAAGTACAACATGCCCTGAAAATGTACAAGTACAACATGTCTTAATAATGTACAACATGTCTTGATAATGTACAAGTACAACATGCCTTGATAATGTACAACATGTCTTGATAATGTACAAGTACAACATGTCTTGATAATGTACAAGTACAACATGTCTTGATAATGTACAAGTACAAGATGTCTTATTGATGTACAACATGCCTTGATAATATATAACATGCCTTGATAATGTAAAGGTCTTGATAATCAACAACAGATCTCGATAATATACAACACGTCTTGATAATGTACGTCATGTCTTGATAACCTACAACATGTTTCGAGTAATATACTCATTTAGTACAATACATCACTTATTTAACATTATGTACAGTTTTTACTTTGTCCATCATGGCATGCAAATGATTCAACAAAGGAGTTTATCAATCAACTATATGCGTGGAATGGAGATCACATGACGTTTGAGGTGTAACCAGCGGGGCCATTATTATGAGATGGCACTACTGATCTGACGTTACAGAGGAAGCGAAAGAGAACGACGTCACTAGCCCTGACACGACGACTACTTTATTAACGTTATAACATGATTACAAATCACAATTGTAACGTCAATTTTGACTGTTCATTCATGATGTCATTTGCGTTACGAGAAACAACATCCCATAGTTATGACGGTGATTTTAGCACGCCAGATCCAATTCAACCAATGTGACGTAACCATTCCACGCATATAGTTCATTGGAGTTTATATACATTGGTTTGTGAGGTGCTTTACACAATATTCAAGATAATTCCATTGATACCGCATGTGAAAAATATTGACATAATAAAAGCAACAATTCATCTATTTTAAAAAGTAAATATTGCAAAATCAGACATAACAGGTGTTTGAAATTCTATTCTATAAGAGTAGAAATTCAAACTACATACATAATTGTGGAGATTTTTTGGCAACTTGTTGTACAGACACATTATCAGCCATATAATACCACCCGTAGACCGATAATCAGGCCTAAAGAAACCCCCCAACATTCGACAAGTACCTGTCAACTCTTCCACATATACCCAGTCAGACTACCCGATATTTTTTGGACGCCGTCGCATTGCGTAGGATATGAAAGGAATTGCTTAAAGTGGCATGAGCTGCCAAAATGTTAATATTTTGACGTAAAATCAGAACGTTGAAATTATTGGCTATTGCGTAGGATATGAAAGGAATTGCTTAAGGCCATAACAATTAACAGTTCGGTCATCTCTCGTCCTTTGCCTCTATAAAAATGGGAGTTTCCTATAATATATACATTTCAGTCATAGCTTAATTTAAAATGGATAATCTCTGTTTTATACAAGTGTGAAGTTAGTCATGACTGAGAAAACCAGCATATAACAGCCTTAATTAAAGGCACACTTGCCGCCGTAGCCTGTTTAAATTTGCTAAGAAAACCAATTTACACGAGGTTACTACAACAAATACCACTAAACTTAAACATAGGACACATAAAACATGTCTAGTTAGCTTTAAAATGTAAAAATGGGGTGAAAAACAAACGAAGAATCGAAGCTTGATTACAACAACAACGATCAGTGTCGGTCAACTCTCGTGTTGGATTACCCTCCTTTTAGGCCTGCCGCCTTTGTATCTGTGGTTTACACTCAAACAATTATCAGCAGTCGCTGTTAACCGATCGTCAGCCTGTATTTCTCAGATAAATAGGCCTACCTAAAATTACACTGTGCCGTTAGTTCACACACTCGACTGAAATATAAAATCGCCAATAGGGGGCAGCTTGGTTTGTTTACGTTCCGGGTACCTAACAATTCAAATTTTCAAATTAAAATTAAAAATACAAAGTGACGTCCAAACTTTTAAATTTTGGTAAAAATAGAAAGTTCCTAACTTATAGTGTCTGGAAAAAATACAGAAAACGGTCTTTCTTTTTTAATGTAAACAATATTCCTGATTTTCGCGACAAGTGTGCCTTTAAGTGTCAGCTGTATAAAGCTGTGTATAATTCTTCTGTGTTAATAAGTCCATCTAAAATCCATTCGTTCCACTGACTAGTTTACGTAATACACAAGTAGTGATAACCCGAAAAACAACAGTTTCATGATGCCTCAATATTTCAGCATTTATTATACCGAAATATTGAGGCATGCCGAAATATTGAGTCATCATGAAACTGTCGTTTTTCGGGTTAGCACTACTTGTGTATAAGGCCATCTAAGCTTACAGCTTTCTACGAAATTTCACCATAGCAATTCTGCAATGTCAATCAATTATATTCTGTGTTTAAGTCTTCTGTGTAGAGAAGTCCATTTCAGTTTTGTAAAAAAAAATCATGGGACTGGCAAGATTTCCGGAACTCTGTAGCGCCTCATTTGAACAGTAGTGACAGCAGTATAAATTTGGGATAAATCTGTTCATCTCTCCCATAACCTTCCCAAGAATTTTAACCATTGAGAAGCTTCCTCGGAACGCTGTATGACTGATTTCTAACAGACCAATAACAGATAATATCATTAAAACAACTGAATGAAGTTTTTGAAACTGTTCCATATCTGTCATAACTTTCCTAAAACTTTAAACCATGAGCAAGCTTTCACAGAACTCTTCGAAATGAATGATTTGAAATTGACAGGTCTACAGGGAGCGAGAGTAACGTGACAATTCCACAATTTTCCTGTCACCGGCGTTGTCATCACGCATGTGGGGAGCCTTTATCATTCGAATGTGACGCTTAATTCTGAGGTGGTAGAACAAAAAACGTGAATCAAGCTGACAACGTCATAAAAAAACGTCATCTGTCACTGGATATCGCGAAATCTCTCGGTAGACTCCCAGGCCCAATACCAGATAATACAACTGACAACTGAATGAAGTTTCCAAACATGGTCCATGTTTCCGAAGTCCATCACTGCCATAACCTTCCACAGAATTTTAACCACAGATTAGCTTCACGGAACTCTGTATTAAAGATTTTAAAATAACCAATCAGAGCCTATATGAGGTATAATCATTCGAATAATGGACAGCGAAATTAAGTTTTTAAAACTGTTCCGTTTTTTCAAGTCCATCTCTACTATCAGCTTCCTCATAATTTGAGCCATGGATGAGCTTCCATTGAGCTCTTACTCCGATCGCCGTAATCGTAAAGTAATTCCTCTCCTGATTCTATATCCTGAGAAGCCACAAGTATAAGTCGCGGCAATCCTTTTACTTCCGTTAACTTTGTGTGACAGTTGCCTTTTTTACTGTGGTTAAGTAATCTTCCCAGGCGACCAGATTCTAACGTCGCATCAACGCTGTGAAAGACAAGAAAATATTGCTTAAACAAAATTGATTGATACTGATTGATTACATAACTATTTTGAAATAAGATTACTTTTGGAGTTTTTTCACTCACGACACATTAATAGTTTAATCGAAAAATATGCCTTAAAAAAAACCCAAAACGCGCTTGGCTATTTAACTTTGAAACAAAGCCTGGAAGGTTACAGAGATGTATGCCCCATAGAACCAAACACACCTACAGGTATAAACGTGTGTGTACATTTCCAACATATCATGATAGTTGAACAACAAAAAAGAAATTATTTGGGAAATTGACAGAATTACTGCCGAGCTGGAAAACGCCACATAGGTTTACGCAAAGCTTTCTGGGTAAAACTATGTTCATCGGTTCGCCATTTCGTTTATCGGTACTTTTTGGGGAAAAGATTGGTGATATTTATCAACACATATTTCTGGTAACTTTGCGTCTTTTACGTCTTCTCCCGTTATTTTTTAAAATGATGTGAACAATCCCCAGAAACGCTTTGCGCATAAATTCCAACTGACGGCATCAAGTAATTGGTCAATTGAGACCAAAACCCATGACTAATTCAGGCTTTGAATTTGAGGTAGTTTGGTGAACACATTTTCAAGGCCAGTTTAGCTTTGGTGGTAACAAATAAGAAAGAGAAACAAATAAGGCACAAAGGGCAATAGGGTAGGCAACAAAGGTCACTGGCCGCCTTGACCTTCCCTAAATTCGAGTTCTGCAAATTGACCCATTGCTTGATGAGGTCACTTGAAATTTACGTGAAAAGCATTTTGACGGATTGAGGGATGTTTATACAATTTTACAAAATGGCGGAAGCAATATACTGCATCGCAAAGAAGATGTAAAAGGCGCAAAGTCACCAGAAAAATGCGTGGATAAAAACATGTTCTGTCACCAATGTTTCCAAAAAAAGAGACATCTTGCAAAGTACTAGTAAACAAAATGGGGAACTGAGGTACATAGTTTACCCAGATAGCTATACGTAAATCTATGTGACGTCATCAGGCGTGGGGGAAATTGCTGAAAGTTTTATTCGATCCAGCACCTACCAACTCCCAACAGAGCGAGAGATTCAGACATACATACCAATAGTTCTTGTTTTTATGTGTAAAATAGTACATGTAACATCCAAATTTGTCGGGTTCTTCCGCATATTTAGTCTCCCTTTCTTTGGCCTGTGACAAGTCTATCAGATCACCAGCATACTCGACGACAAACCCACCTCGTCGGAAATTCTGTGTGGCAACAACACCGCGACCTTTGCCTTCAAATTCAACCACCTGATAAAAAAAACATGCACATGAATGATTTTAAAAAGGTATATACAGGTATCAATTTAAAGTTCATTAAGCCTAAACCACGTTGTAATTTTGAGGCATCCTAAAGACTGCAAAGCTCCCGCAATCAAAATAAAATTAATGAGGTCACATCCAATCAAAGTACGCTTTTATCACAAATGACGTGCGACAGTTCACATCGAGCTAGCCAAATCTAAATGGCATTTCTCAAATTTTGCCAGAGCCACCAAAGAGATATGATTTGGGATGGTTGCCAGTTACCAACGGAAGGTCGTGGGTTTCCTCCGGGCATAGACCCCGGTTTCCTACCACAATTAAACTGGCAACGCCGCCATATAAGTGAAATAATCTTGAGTGCGGCGTAAACTCACCAAACAATCAATCAATCAACCAAAGAGATATGTTTAAATATGTATTAAAAATGGTTTGTTTAACATTTCAACTTGTTCAATCGATTGAACGAATAAAAAGGGCTTTTTTAGACAAAATTTGATTTAACACTACAGTTGAACTTTTATACATTTTGTTGGGACTTTCACTGTGCTGTAACCTTACCTTGAGGCCGACTTCCTTCCCATTAAGCACAGCTTCCTCTATCCTTGTGTCTTCATCTTTCTGAAACATTGAAAGGGAATTTATATTTCAGTGATATTATCATGAAAGGAATGCATAACGTAATTACCGTATTTCTTCTAAATATTCAGTCATTCTAATGGCCTAAATTTTCCATTGAGTCGGACAAAAATGGAGACAAGGAGTTGTCTTTAAGGATAACCATTTTCACACACTGCTCAGCGGGTCATATTGCCTTAAATTACCTCTATAGGGCAAATTTGTCTGGCCTCATTTAGCAGATTTCTTTTCTAATGATCGAATCCTTATGAGGAAAAAAGTGGCCGAATCTTTAGAAGAAATATGGTAGGTTAAATTATTGGTGTATTACAGACCAGCCCCGATAGCTCAATTGGTAGAGGGTCCGCTTCCAGGCTGGGAGATCCAGGTTCAAGCCTGGGTCGAGTCAGACCAAAGACTTTAACAGTGGGAGCTGCTGCTGCTTCGCTTAGCGCTCAGCAATAGGAGTTACAGCAGCGACTGGTTGGCCTGGTGTCAGTATAATGTGACTGGGTGAGGGGGCTTGCTGGGTGTCTTCGGCAAGTTGTCTCGGTGAGGCAGCACCAAATTAAAGAGCAGTGGAAATCTGCCCTGCCACAAGGAGACGTCTTCATATGACTGAAATCCAAATCACTCACTCACCCCTGGTGTATTACACTAATTCTCATAGAAGGGGTCATCGCCAGCTTCTGTGGGAAAGGAAATCAGGGCTATGTGAAGGAAAAAAAACCCAGCCTTCAACAAGTACATCTACCTGGCAACCCTTCCAGTATAGTGACAAAAATAAAATACACTCAGAATTGTTCTTCTTTTCTTTGTAAAGGCCATTTTTGTGCAACAATGATGTGACGTGGCACAAATCTTAGATCGATCAAACCCAGTTTCCGTTGAGACGTCAGCAATATACAGTAGAACTCCCATTTCATGCAAGATTTTTTTTGATCAGTTGATTTGTTTCAGACATAAACTGTTAAAGGGGCATGAGCTGCCAAAATGTCGATATTTTGACGTTAAAACAGAATGCTGAAATTATTGGCTATTTTTCTAAAGAGGTGTAATTAAGAAGCTTTTTAATGCTGCTAGTCTCGAAAATGTACGATAAAGTACTGTTTTGGACTAACTTTGGCTTAGAATGAATGAATGGTCGTCCCGGTTATTTAAATTTTGTTTACTTTTGAAAACGTTTTCGGTTCATACAGGCCACATACTGTATGGATTTTTCTCTTTCCAACGCCAATCATTTAGTTTTTCGATAGCCTTCAAAGCCTCTTACTGTCGTGACGATCAGAAGTTATGAAAAAACTGCGAATTTTGACAGCTCATGCCACTTTAAAATATCAGCTTTCCTTTCTAAATTATGATGTAAAAAATGCAGAAAAGCTGATGGTCTGACCCGTCTACTACATAGGGTGTAATTGTGACGTCGCAAAATTAGTAGACTATGTCATTTGCATATAATTGGCAAATCACCTATTGGGTGGGATTTAAACTCAGGGGTGAGTTGTGTCGAAGGAAGAGACTATGTATTGCTCAATTCTAAAAACAAAAAACGCCATCCACACCTGCCCATGGTAACTAGGAAATAACCGTTCTATGTTCACTGATTGTTTTTTTTTTATGCTTGAAATGACATTTTTTCACATTTTTGGTGGCTTTGTCAGACATTCTATCTGTATTTGTAACTAGCATCAATAATCAGGCACACCCATACCTTAATATTAGAGACACATTTTCTTCCACTTCTTCTAACCGGGAAATAATCTGTTAATACATGGTTAGTCTGGCTAACATCCTTCTTCCTGGAAAAGAAATATAAACCATTTCTGAAGGATTGATTATGTGCCTTTATTATGAATTCATTGATATCTTCATTGATTGAGGTTTTACGCCACATATGATATCAGACCCATATGATTTCCCGGTCATTGGTGAACAAAATATAGAATAATGACACTAACCAGCTGTCATCAAAGGATCGATGACAGTCGCTGGATTGTTATGGTGGTCGCTCACTGACTGTGTGGGTGCACTCATATGTGTGTATTGATATTGGTAGGCCCATTATTTTCTGAGAGTCTTTTAGAAATGTATTCAGTTGGCTATTCAAATTATAATATTACATTGACACCATGCTACCCGAATATAAAGTTTTGATCCAAGACTTGACAGATTGAAAATGTGAGAGCCCAATCAAGTGCTTTGGAACACATGATAGTTAAACTGTGCAAAAGATGAAAAATGAATTTACAACATAAAAACAAAGACTTGGAGACTTACTTTTTGAGACCAGAGCCAGGCTTTTTCTCGACAATGGGTTTAGTGACTGTTGTCTGGTCAGAGCCAGTGTTGGAGTTTGTTTTGTCCGTCTTTTTGCCCCTCCTTCTTCTGCTACGACCAGTTTTAGTCTTCGTTGGTAATGTCGTAGGAGCCACAGTGGTCGCTGATGACAATGAAATGGTCACTTTCTCTGGACCTGTCTGAATTTCAACTTGTACGTCCTCATGCTTACTTGGAGTTTCAGAAACTGTCTTCTCCGAGCCTTTGTTGGGGTCTTTTTCTGGTGAGGCATCAGGCGTGGGAAGTATGTCAGATAGATCCTTCTTAATTGTAGGGCTCACTGGAGGGTTATCTCTCGATGGACTTGAAGGGAAGAAATCAGTGATCTTTGTTTTCTCTGGACTTTTAAAAGTTTCCATGTTGAAGGATCTGCAAGTTGAAAATAGGTTTCACTCAAAAAAGTATAGTAGATAATGTAAAACTTACAAAAACACGAATTTTTTTGGGTGTTAGCAGTAAACCAAAGACACAGAATTCTCGATTTCGGACATCCGGGCACTGTACTACCCACTGTAGGTCACGGAGGAAGACCACGTGACCCTAAGTACCCTAGCCGACTGGTCAGGTACCCGGATGTCCGAAACCGCGAGTTGCGTTAGTTGAATAAAGAGAAAATCAGAGAAAGCTGATGCAATTTTACACTTTCCATAAGAAAAATGTGGGGGATTCTAAAGGGTTACAGGTCTCAATATGACACTTTCTCCAGCCCTGTTGGCCACATCATCAATAAATGCTTTGACCACGAAAGCCAGCTAAGATTTTAATATTTGTTATGGCGTTGTTGTTGTTGTATAGCATTTAGCTCGATAAGAAAATGTAAAACAAATCCCTGTTCCTCACCTTTTAGTGTACAGTTTTATCGAATAAGAACAAATAGAATTCCACAGAGAATAGAAATGACGTATGAGCGCATTTGAAAAGGGCCGAAAAAGAGAGAAAGGAAATTTTTTCTTACACTAGTTCTGCAACAATAACAATCTAAACTTTTTTCAACCAATGTCTCTTGATCTGATTGGTCGAACGAAATCTCGTAGGACGAGAATTATTATTTTGGAGTAAAAACAAACAAGTGCTCTATAGCCTTATTTTGAATTAAAAATTGAATCAGATAAATGGAAATATCGGTCTAATAACATATTTCCTTTAATAGTTAGTAGCCTCACTAAATAGTCAAGCACATACCAAAAAGATTTCGGCCAATTAAATGAGCCAATTTCAATACAAAATGGCTGCTACCACCGACCGGCAAAGCGTAGGCAGCAGTCTACTAAACAGGTGCACTGTGGGTACTACGTAGTAATGGCTGCACTGATTCAGTGCGCTCCGTACTGTGGATCACTCCAATAAGTGATGGCAACAGAAGCAAATGTAAGCAACGGCAGGTGTTCACAACTGTCAGAAAGCTTGATGAAAACATTTTCTTCCCAATTTTAAAAAGAAAGTTGCGACTGTTTGATTAATTACATTAACGTGCCCAAACTTTCTATTTCCTCGAGCATGGCACTTTCAAAGTTACAACAACAACACCATTGTAATTCTGATTTATCATTTGAACCCGGACTTGGTTCACTTCCTAGTTTCTATGGAGTTATTAACATACATTAAAGTCAAGAAACAATTATTTATATCTTTATTCACAATCTTACTCATATCTTGTAAACTTCTTAATTTATTGTTTTGAATTTTAATATGGAGCACAGTGTTTTCTCGATTTTGGGCATCAGGTCACTGCAGGTCATTTGGTATCTGTGTCCCTAACAACCACACATCGTGGTTAAAAACAACCCCGTTTCAGCTGTGCAAATTTTTTTAAACCATCTTCTGATTAACAGCCTTGTTATGCGATGGTGACGTCACACCGAAATCGAGTATATTAGACTGTCATTAATTTAAGGTTAAATTGAGAACTTAAGCTCAAGGCAGTGGCTGTCTTTACGACAAGTTGTAAAAATTATTTGAAGGCCATTTTTACGTTAATAGGTTATACTTGGACAGTTATCAATTGTTGGACTTGTAGATGGGTAGTCAGGGACCGATCCAGGGAAAATTTGGGCATACCATTTCGGTTCAAAATGTTCCAACAATAAGACAAAAACAACATCTCTGGCCCAAAATTCAACATTAAAATTTAATTTTAAATGCTATTTTGACATTAAAATCTGTTGGTTTTAAGAATTTGGGCGGATTTTTTGCTTGTGAGTTTGGGCGCCCATACCTGTATACAGGTATCAAAATGTCTCTGGATCAGTCTATGGTAGTTACGGCTTTTAAATGAATTATTTGGAAGGACTTCGCATTTCAGATTTAAGCTAAGTCTTAACTATCCTTAATCTCAACTACCTTTCAGCTATTACCACCTATTATATCTTTGAAACATTCCTCTTTTCACTGAACCAGTTGATTTCTTTGAAATCTGTTGTCAAACTGTTAAATCGCTCTTTGTTAAGCATAGCATAAAAATTGGCCTAATGAGGTTACACGAGTTATCTCACCCTTATAATGGCGGTGTAATGTGGGGCTCTACCTGACAGGCGAGTAAGTAAAACAGGATAGAGACACACAAGTGCAGCTAGTAGATGGGTAATTCTAGGTAAATTTCTATTTTTCAAAAGTATTATTTTTTAAGGTTTAAATTTATTTGAAATTGTTCAATCCATCATGCGTATGTGGAAGAATTGCCAGGTACTCTCCGAAGATTTTTTTTTTTTTCAATCTTGCAACGCTGCCATATTAGTGAAATAATCCATCATATTATATCAAACAATTTGCTCAGAATTTTCATTTGAAAAACAACATTTTTGAACCCTGATTATTTGCATGACTTGAGCAGCTTTGTGAATGCAAATAACACACGAGCACAGGGAAAATCTTCTTGTCTAAAATAACCATGGAGACCAGTTTCTAATTGTGTTAAAAAGAGGTATATCATTTAGACCTTTATACCCCATAAATTGTTGTAACAAACCAAACCTATGATATTTCATTAATATAGGTAGGCTACTTTAGTTTATGATCTATAAATATAACTTGACAGTATTCAATAAAGGTACTTATCTAATATCAGTGAGGTGAAATGCATTTAAACACACAGGCATTTATTAAAACTTGGTGATAGCAAAAGCATTATTGACGTTCTGAATCTCAACGATTTCAATAATATTCCCCATCCTCTATGTTTTTCCTTTTCATTACAAAGCAACTTTCAAGCTGTGACCCAGGCACTGATGAATAGTCAATGCTTGAGCCAAAATCTGACAAGGCGGTCTGCTATATTTTGTTGCTGTCTTTGCACTAAATATAGCATGCAAATGTTTTATATTCAATCTTTTTTCTTTTTCTACAAAATATTTTGTGACCTCGTTTAACTAGTCTATAACTTCTCATCACAAGTAAAAGAATCCAAGTACAAAATTCACAGATTATTAATAATAAATGCCGATGCGCTAACTATCTTCAAAGTAGGTACAGATTTATTCTTAAATGAGACTCGTAAGAATAGCCACTGCCTCAGCTAAATTTCATTTTAAAAACAATATTATAATTTACCAAATAGATTTTGTGAGATTTAATGTTTACGGTCAGCGGAAATTAGGTTGTACGTCAATAACCTGCAGTGTTTGCCAGTTAACAACGAAAGGTCATCGGTTTCCTCCTTTCCTCCCACAATAAAACTGGCAACGCCGCCATATAAGTGAAATAATCTTGAGCGTGGCGTAAAACACCAAACAATCAATCAATAACCTGCAGAAGCTTAGGGATTTGATACTAATTTTGCTGAATTTTGTTATTTATTCTGACAATTAGTTTCAGCAACAGACTAAACTGTAAATGTTCAGAAGAAATTTTATATTTTAACCAAAAATCTTTCGTTTACCAGCATAAAATATATTTATTCCCATATTTAGCATGTTATTTCCATCAACCGGATGCCATAAATATACCGGGCTGTAAATACATTTATTCAACTTCTTTTAGAAATATTCATCACTTGATGAAAAGACGTAGGTCTGAAAATTTATAAAGAAGGAGCAATTGTAGAAAATTGTTTGTACTTTAGTTATTGTCTGTCATTTATAAACAGTCTCCACACATAACAGGTTCAATAACATCCGATAATGGCTCATTCGGCAGAGTGACGGTCTCTCAGTCTGTCACAAGCCTCACTTTGATGGATAGTGGGCTTGAATCCTACTCAGTCAAAGAAAAATATCTGAATGTGTTCTTTACTAGATGGCACAATCTCCTCACTATGGTATCCATTGACAACTACACTTCGTTTGCGATTCGACTGCTTTGTGAAACGAGCCCCAGGCAAAGAGCTCTGTTTCCTCCCCCACTAAACCTGGCAACCCATATAAGTAAAATAGTCTTGAATGCGATGCAAAACATCAATCAACCTTTTATTTCACTGATAGAATTCCAGTTCTTGTTCATTTTTTAAGAACAACTACAAAAGAAGCTAGAAATTGTGCTATAAACCAGTTTTTGGTTGTAAGGCATGTGTCATTTACACACAACAGATTCAAACATCAAGCAAGTTGTTCATAATGTTTAAAGGGGTCGAGTGATAGTCCCTCAGTTTGAAAAAGGCCTTCCTTTGGTGTGCCGCAGGTTCGAATCCAACTCACACCACATAAAATTTGTATGTGGAAAAGGTACACTACAGTAACAGGTACTTCCCGAAGGTCAACATGTTTTTCCAGGCAAAGAGCCCGGTTTGCTCCCCCACTAAAACTGGCAATGTCCTCCATATAAGGGGAATAATCTTGACTGCTAAATAAAGACAAAAATATAACAGAAAAATGATTCGGTGATCAAACCCAAAATGTACGTCATACTTTCATTCGTATATATTTTGCCTCCATAGTTATTTTGATTAAGAAGGTATTCCCTCTGTCAGTGTGTTTTACATTAGAAAATATATTTTTGTGAGGGAAATAATCTTGTTCAGTAAACCAACACTTTTGAATTTATGAATCCAAATCGTATTTGCCTTGTTACATCCGGGGTCCGTTTTTCGAAGCCGTCGCACAGTGTGATTAATCTTCAATATGGTATCCATTGGGAACTAGGCTTTGTTTGCGACTGCTTTGGGAAAAGAGCCCCTGGATAGAATGGTCTTGTCTGAGGAATAGAAAATGGGACTTGAAGTTATTTTAACTCGGAATCTATTTCCTGCGCTAATTTTAAATTAGAAAATTAATTTGTGTGGAAATAATTTAAAACTGTTTCATGGTATGTTTTTTTATAACAATACTTTTGTTTGTTTTCAGCCAGCCTTATTTACAGATATTTTGTCAGCAGCTTTAGACGAATCTGGAATTGGTGATTTAGATGAGTTTGACCTTGGGTTCTCAGGGGTCAACGGAGACATCAATGATGGCCCTAACTCTTTTGAATTACCGAACAAACCATCCGTAAGTTTTGACATTAATTTCTCTAAAAGAAGAAAAATGAATGGTTTGGCAATCCCTAAAAGTGGCCTTCAGTATATAAGATTATACAGGTAAGGTCATCGATTTATGTACTGTAAGAGGAGAAAAAAACCCAATAAATCTTTGACCAAAGAGAACCAAAGTAAACAGCATTATGAACAACTTTGGTTAATATATCATATTTTACAGTAAATTTGCTAGTAAATGTGTACTTTTCAAGTCAGACAGAAAAGAAAATCAAATTTTGAGAGTAAAACATGCAAAATTGAATGCATTCTTTGTCGCTTTACGGCGGTTACGGAAATTAATAAGCTCGCTAAAACTCGTCAAAAGTAACGTTATACATGACCTGTGCCAGGGCTTATACTCAGCGGAGGTCGAGTATGACGTCATATTTGGCGGGTTTTACCGAGTGTTACAGAAAATATGCATAAACGATAAGAGAGTGCACACTGAACTGATTTTATTTCATCTTTCCTTTTAATAAGGTATATATTTAGCCAATAAACGCTTAGAAACAAGATATAAGACCTGTTCATAAATCCTTTAGATTAACTAGGACAATTCATTTAATCTTAAGTAAGCATCTTATAAACACCACTTTAAAAATTTGCTTGTGACAACTGTTACATTAGGCAACAAATCAATACATCAGAATGATCTTGTAAAAGAATGCTTAATAGGTGTTCCAGTACGCATCAGTCGATTCAGATATTACATTTTTCTTCCTCCATCTGAACAAATTTTTATGGGCAAATGGTACTAAATATTGAGTTTACATGGGTCTTACATGGGGAACACTTTTTCGTGTATTACCCAAAATTCATCAGTTAATTCAAACATTACATTTTTCTTGCTCCATCTGAACAAATTTTGATGCGCTAGTGGTACTAAATATTGAGTTTACATGGGTCTTACATGGGGAACGATTTTCGTGTATTACCCAAAACTCATCCTATGTGGGATGGTTGCCAGTTACCACCGGAAGGTCGTGGTTTTCCTCCAGGCATAGAGCCCGATTTCCTCCCAGAATAAAACTGGCAACGCCGCCATATAAGTAAAATAATCTTGAGCGCGTCGTAAAACACCAAACAATCGATCAATCAATCAACCAAAATTCATCAGTGGATTTAATCAACATTTTTCTTGTTATCACAGAGTGAAGAGATTTCCTCGGAAACGACACAAAATGAAAGCCCACCTGAAGATCTTGACCAGGTGGATATGTTCACACAGGCATTACAGCAGCTATCTGCGACGGCCCACCTTATGCCCAAAGAGGTTCCCGTTCAAGAGGTACATATGCTTTATCAAAATTAAGGGCTTGCTGTCAGTTGTGCCCAAAATTGGCAGACCATGTCGATTTAGTTTTGATTTTTTTTTTAAAGTGTTTTGTTTGAATTTTATTTTATTGGGATGATAAGATGATTAAAAGCTGCAAATAATGACAAACATAAAATCACATGAACAAAGCATGTTTTTATGTATCTCAAAAAAGAAAATGCAATATTGTCTTATACAATTTGCTGCCACCTGGGAGAAATATGCGATTTTCACCTGGGAGACAATACTATGCGAATATGAACTAAGATTTTCAACTGGGAGACATTAATATGCGAATATAAACTAAAATTTTCGACTGGGAGACATTAATATGCGAATATGAACATAGATTTTCTACTGGGAGACATTAATATGCGAATATGAGCCAAGGTTTTCTTCTAAGATTTAACTAATTAATAAGAAAAAATACAGAAAATTTAGATTTTTTAAAATAGTTTTTGAGCTGGTAGTTTGTTTTTACTGGGATATTTGTGTATAGAAGTGTTACAGGAAGATATTGCTTTCCATGGTTATTTGTATGTTTTTCTTTCTTTCACTAGACGTATACCCCTCCTGTACAGCCGAGGGTGTCGGAGGCGCCCCCAGTCAGAGCAATGGGGCAGCTGAGGCCTCCCAAACCCCCAGGCCCTCCTGTATCAACAATACAAGTCAACCCGGTAACCTCAACCAATCCAGTTACCGCCGTGAATAATATCATCGGAAAACAAAGTATTTCCCTGGGTCAGCCAACAATAACAACAAACCAAAACACGTCTGTGATAAGCCAACAGATCTCAAATTTTCAATCAAGTATACCTGCTTCATCAGCTAGTCTCACTGGGAATTTATCTACTGTATCGAACACACCCAGACCACAAGTCCGAGCGATTAATCCTACAGCAGGAACTCGGTTAATACGCCTCCCGTCCGGTCAGACCATCCGTGTTCCTGCCACTGCTCAAACTATCAGACTCCCTTCCGGCCAAACAGTTCGTCTCCCACCCCGGCAACCAGTGCAGACCGTTCGGCTCCCTAACAATCAACAAACACCTGGATATAGACTGCAATCTGGACAAACAACCCAAACAATACGTTTACCGTCTGGCCAGTCTAAACACATAATCCGTGTTCCAGCTGGACAATTGGGTCAGACGATTCGCCTCCCATCTGGTCAGGTTTTACGCCTACCTTCGTCCATTGTAAGTAGGTCATCTTCTCCAACCCTTGGAGCTACGTTGACTAACTCGACAATTTCTAAGGTTTCCTCCTCTCCCAATTTAACTGTTGTAAGCCAGGCTGGTGCTTTAAACTCCACACATGTTAATGCCGGTCAGCAACCTGTTGGGAAAACTGCGGTGGTGTCGGTTCCGAACGGCAACATTCCTGCAGGTGCTACTGTGATTCGTAGACAAGGGAAAACTTACATTCTGCAGAATGCGCCAACATCCACGACACAATCGCAACAACATCAATCCACCACTCTGAAAAACTTGATAAACCCAAGCTCCAAAATCCAATCCGGCTTCCAAGTGCTAAATCAGGCTACGATGTCTGGTGGGAACGTGAACATTCTCTCAGGGGGGTTAGGTCAATTGACAGGCCTGACTGACCATTCCCCGTCACCCTCGCCTCCACCATTAGCCTTGTCATCTATACTATCTCGCTCCACCCCTACGCCACCACCGTTAAATGGGACGGTGAAAACCCAGCTTACGAGTAAAGATGTATCAAGACTCTGGTCAAATGAAGACTTGAAGCTGAAGAATATTGCCTCAAACAGCAGAAATGTAAGTAATACAAAGTGGCATGAGCTGCCAGAAATGTAAGTAATACAACCCTTAAAGTGGCATGAGCTGCCAAAATTCACACTTTTCTCAGAATTTCTGATTGTCGCGACAGTATAAGGCTTTGAAGGCCATCAGAAAACTAAATGATTACCGTTGGAATGAGGGAAATCCATACAGTATGTGACCTGTACGAACCGAAAAAGTGTTCGAAAGGTAACAAAATTTAAATAACCGGGACGACCATTCATTCATTCTAAGCCAAAAGTTAGTTTAAAACAATACTCTAAAAAGCTTCTGAATTATACGTCTTGAGAAAAATAGCCAACAGCAGCTCATGCCACTTTAATAAATCATTATCTACCAGAAATGTGAGTAATACAACCCTTAATAAATCATTACCTACCAGAAAAAGAAGTAATACAACCCTTAATAAATCATTACCTACCAAAAATGTGAGTAATACATGAATCATCACCTACCAGAAATGTAAGTAATACAACCCTTAATAAATCATTACCTACCAGAAATGTAAGTAATACAACCTTTAATAAATCATTACCTACCAGAAATGTGAGTAATACATGAATCATTACCTACCAGAAATGTAAGTAATACAACCCTTAATATATCATCACCTACCAGAAATGTAAGTAATACAACCCTTAATAAATCATTACCTACCAGAAATGTGAGTAATACAACCTTTAATAAATCATTACCTACCAGAAACGTGAGTAATACAACCCTTAATAAATCATTACCTACCAGAAATGTAAGTAATACAACCCTTAATAAATCATAACCTACCAGAAATGTAAGTAATACAACCCAAAATAAATCATTACCTACCAGAAATGTGAGTAATACAACCCTTAATAAGTCATTACCTACCAGAAATGTAAGTAATACAACCGTTAATAAATCATAACCTACCAGAAATGTAAGTAATACAACCCTTAATTAATCCTTACCTACCAGAAATGTATGTAATACAACCCTTAATAAATCATTACCTACCAGAAATGTAAGTAATACAACCCTTAATAAATCATTACCTACCAGAAATGTAAGTAATACAACCCTTAGTAAATCATTACCTACCAGAAATGTAAGTAATACAACCCTAAATAAATCATTACCTACCAGAAATGTGAGTAATACAACCCTTAAGAAGTCATTACCTACCAGAAATGTAAGTAATACAACCGTTAATAAATCATTACCTACCAGAAATGTGAGTAATACAACCCTAAATAAATCATTACCTACCAGAAATGTGAGTAATACAACCCTTAATAAGTCATTGACTACTAGAAATGTAAGTAATACAACCGTTAATAAATCATAACCTACCAGAAATGTAAGTAATACAACCCTTAATTAATCATTACCTACCAGAAATGTATGTAATACAACCCTTAATAAATCATTTCCTACCAGAAATGTAAGTAATACAACCGTTAATAAATCATAACCTACCAGAAATGTAAGTAATACAACCCTTAAATAATCATTATCTACCAGAAATGTAAGTAATACAACCCTTAATAAATCATTACCTACCAGAAATGTATGTAATACAACCTTTAATAGATCATTACTTACCAGAAATGTGAGTAATACAACCCTTAATAAATCATTACCTACCAGAAATGTAAGTAATACAACCCTTAATAAATCATTACCTACCAGAAATGTAAGTAATACGACCCTTAATAAATCATTACCTACCAGAAATGTAAGTAATACAACCCTTAATAAATCATTACCTACCAGAAATGTAAGTAATACAACCCTTAATAAATCATTACCTACCAGAAATGTAAGTAATACTACCCTTAATAAATCATTACCTTCCAGAAATGTAAGTAATACAACCCTTAATAAATCATTACCTACCAGAAATGTAAGGAATACGACCCTTAATAGATCATTACCTACCAGAAATGTAAGTAATACGACCCTTAATAAATCATTACCTACCAGAAATGTAAGTCATACATAAATCATTACCTACCAGAAATGTAAGTAATACAACCCTTAATAAATCATTATCTACCAGAAATGTAAGTAATACAACCTTAATAAATCATTACCTACCAGAAATGTGTGTAATACAACCCTTAATAAATCATAACCTACCAGAAATGTAAGTAATACAACCTTAATAAATCATTACCTACCAGAAATGTAAGTAATACTACCCTTAATAAATCATTACCTACCAGAAATGTAAGTAATACAACCCTTAATAAATCATTACCTACCAGAAATGTAAGTAATACAACCCTTAATAAGTCATTACCTACCAGAAATGTAAGTAATACAACCCTTAATAAATGATTACCTACCAGAAATGTAAGTAATACAACCCTTAATAAATGATTACCTACCAGAAATGTAAGTAATACAACCCTTAATAAATGATTACCTACCAGAAATGTAAGTAATACAACCCTTAATAAATGATTACCTACCAGAAATGTAAGTAATACAACCCTTAATAAATCATTACCTACCAGAAATGTAAGTAATACAACCCTTAATAAATCATTACCTACCAGAAATGTAAGTAATACAACCCTTAATAAGTCATTACCTACCAGAAATGTAAGTAATACAACCCTTAATAAATCATTACCTACCAGAAATGTAAGTAATACAACCCTTAATAAATCATTACTTACATACAACCCTTTATAAATTATTACCTACCAGAAATGTAAGTAATACAACCCTTAATAAGTCATTACCTACCAGAAATGTAAGTAATACAACCCTTAATAAGTCATTACCTACCAGAAATGTAAGTAATACAACCCTTAATAAGTCATTACCTACCAGAAATGTAAGTAATACAACCCTTAATAGATCATTACCTACCAGAAATGTGAATAATATAGCCGTTAATAAATCATTACCTACCCTTAATTAGATAGATTGGTTTATTGTCTATGTTTCACACTTCACTTGTTTAGTCAGATATATTGCAGTGATAGTCTCTCTTGCAGACGCAAGCCTTCCATTGATGAGTCGGAGATTTTAATTCCACTCAGATAAAATTTGGGAAAATTCTGACCAAGCCAGGCAACATTGCCATAGAAGGCAATTAGGTTAGGGTAAAGAATAGCAGGTAATCGAAAAGGTCAGTTGCCAAACAATAAGCTAACACTAAGTTCCACGGGGGGTCGCAATGTTGAAGAGATAGGCCATCACTGAGCGACCCAATTGATACCTGCTATTCTTTACTCTACCCGACAATTAATCTATCTTAACACATCAAGCAATCCATTAATGTATTTATGCGTCTTTATAATGAGAATGTCTGTTTTATAGGCTGGTCGAGGTCAGCATGACCTTCAGGTGGCCTCGTTAGATGAAGAGGTAGAAGAGGAAGTCCAGGAACTAGGTCACGCTGAAACATATGCTAATTACATGCCCACGAAAGGTTAGAATCTCCAAGCAAGGAAATATAGTGATACAAGTTAGAGTTATTGAATGGCTTCCCGGGGGTATGGAAGATATCTGAGAGGTTGGACTCCAGTGCAAATGCACGAGCTAGCCACACCTCTCAGAATTTCTTCCATACTCGAGGGAGTCATTCAATAACGTGCTTGTATCATGGTATTAGTGATTGACGTCAATCAACTAGCACGTGTTTACTCTCTGATTCCCAGCTAAGAAAGCCATACAACTACTTCCAAAATCGGGAAGCTATTCAACGCTTAATCCCCGCCCACTCTCTGTCAACTGGGTATCGGATTTGGCGAGGACTGCTCATCAAAAGGAAAACGCCGCAACCATGATACAAAGTAAATCATCTTGGAAATATGGCCCTCCCAACTCAACATGTCTACAGGCCAACTGACAGGAATTTTTTTTTACTTTTGCTGTAGTGAAAATCTGATTTGAGATGGTTAAAAAAATACATAGTATTTTATTGTAGAAAAATATTTGCCTTGTTCCGATCCAAACATTTTTGTTATTTTTCTGGGATAATCAACTTGTATGGGCCAATTTAAATCCAAGTTTCTAAAAGGGAGACAACCATGATGTGAACTAAGTCAAATGGCTTATTTCTCACCGGGTGAATATTGTTCTTCACTGTTTTCCCTCGGGCTGGAGCATTGTGGCTCTGCTTTAGCCATGTTTGCTGACCCAGCAAGGAGGAACATCAAGTATGCCAAATGCATTAGCCTTCCTGACGTTATATGGTTTGTGGAGCCTTATGTCCAAATTTAGATTGGAATGGGTGGGAGGAAGGCGATCTCTTGGTCAGTTGATACTTTTATCGCCATGTGACCTTAACTGCTGAATGCGACATTAAGTCCCAATCAATCTTCACTCTTCGTATAAATGTGATTTTATTAACAAAAATGCTTATTTTTCTTTCACCATATCTTTCCCCTCTTTTAACCACCCCTTTGTTACATGTAATAATCCAAGTGTGCTGATGGATCTTGTTTACTTTCACTGATTATCTCCCCTTCTACACTCTCTTGTGTGCTTTTTTTCATTTCAGTTAAAATTGGAATTAAGCATCCGGACCCTGTGGTAGAGACAAGCTCTTTGTCCAGCGTAGAACCCCAGGATGCGTGGTATGACGTATCATTACCGGAGAGCACCATAGACTCCGGCAGCCTTTCTGCCCTTCAGTTAGAGGCTATAGTATACGCTAGTCAACGACATGAAACTTTACTGGCAAGCGGAGAGAGGGCTGGCTTTCTCATTGGTATGAAGAAGAATTTTTTTTTGTCTCGTAAAGTTAAAATTTCAAAGTGATTTTAAGAATATGTAAAACTTTTTCAAGTTGCATAAAGTTTGTGTATGATGTTGAAATTGGGGTTAAAATTTATGTTGCTCAAGACAGACATGTTATGATAAGAATTCCGCTAATTCAAGTACTCAAAACATTACGAAAAGCACTCTAAAAGTTTGAGACTTTTCGTTGTGTGTCTTACCTCCTGCATGGAGCGACCGATAATCCTATTGAGCAATCACTATTGTTGTTGTTTTAGACCAAACATGGCAGAAAGCAGTCTAATAATTTGTTCACATGGCTTCACATTACGGAAATCTTACCGTAAATGATAAATCTCAACACTCCATTTTTGTTGATTAAACTACTAAATTTTGATACACTATCTGAATATATGTCAACCGATTGATCCTTACATGGTGGTCGATTTAATTGGAATGGTTGCCATGAACCTGTTGAACCTCTCAGATTTCCTCCGGGCAACGAATCTGTTTTCCTTACCCACTAAACCTGGCAATGCTGACTTAAAGTGAAATAATCTTTAGTGTTTCATAAAATATCAGCCAATCTATCTTCCAGTGCAGGGAACCAAGTATGCTTGTGGTCCCCTTGCTGTTAGTGATAGTCCTTAGCTACTTTATAAATTGGGATGGTTGCCAGTTACCACCCGAAGGTCGTGGGTTTCCTCCGGACATAGAGCCCGGTTTCCTCCCACAATAAAACTGGCAACACTGCTATATAAGTGAAATAATCTTGAGCGCGGCGTAAAAAACCAATCAATCAATCAACTTTACTAAATAATGGTTCGATTTCTAATTTCTGTTACCCTCGGGCAGGGGGTGGTGTGGTTTTTGCCTTAGCCATTTTCGCCTACACCTAGCATGGAGGAAAATTAAGTATGCCAAATACATTAGCCTTCCTGACATTCATATCTTGACGATCTTTTGGTCAGTTGGTACTTTTGTCCCCATATAACCTTAGCTGTTGAGTGCGACGTTAAAGGAGATATGAACAAGATTTAAAGCTGGTTTGTGCTTGTTTATTGACTAAATATATATTTGGAAATTATCAGTTGAAACGAAACAACCTTCGCGTTAGTTCCCTGGTAGTCAAAAAACGAACGGGGAGGAAATATGCATATTTTCCGTATTTTTCGTAACTGCTCGGAAAAATGACGTCATACACGACCTTCGATGTGTACAAACTGCCACGAAGACGTACTGAGACAACAGAAATCGTTTATTACGTCATCGCTGTGAGGGTACGTACACAACGGAGGTCGTGTTTGACGTCATAAGTCTCTGAGATAATTAACTTTTGTAAGCATTGTAGATCGGTAAACGTAGCTTACATTTTGTATGTGCTGCGACCGAAATTTAATTTTCTTTTTGGTCAGACTTTTAAAGTACATGTTCTACAACACAACTAACGCAAATTAGAGAATATTTCCAAAAGCTGTTCATAAATCCTTTAAGCCCCAATCAATCAATCTAATTTCTGTTCACTAGGGGATGGAGCTGGTGTTGGGAAGGGAAGAACAGTAGCTGGTATCATCTATGAAAATTATTTACTTGGACGAAAACGAGCATTGTGGTAAATATATCATCCTTTCTGTTTGGTTTGACTTTGTTCACAGTAATCATTTCTTGATATCCCATAAACTTGGGTTGCAAATTGACCAATTGCTTGATGACATCACTTGGAATTTACGCGCAAAGCATTTCGGGGGATTTAGGGATGTTAACATAATTTTAAAATATGGCGAAAGAAATAATACTGTATAGAGAAGAAGACGTAAAATTACTTGAACAATGGGTGGATAAAAACAGGTTATGTCATCAGTGTTTTCCAAAAAGTACAAAAAAACAAAGTGGCGAACTGAGGTACATTTTACCCAGAAAGCTTTGCGTAAATCGATGTCATCAGGCTCGACGGTAATTAGCTGTAAAATGATAGAAAAGTCAATTAGAATTTTTTGCAACTCAGTCCTGTTCAGCATTGCTGTAGTGAACAATCTATGCAGGTTTGTTGCTAGGTACCTGTACACATTAAGGGTTGGGGGGTTCTCAGGGCATAAAGCCCAGTCTGCTGTTTTACTAAATACAATTTTTCAGTTTTAACTCAACTTCTTAATGCATCTTAAAGAATTTTTCAGTTGAATCTGAATCTACTGGAGAATAGGAAGTAACAAGAGAATTTGAAATTACTCAAGAAATTGAATTTACTTGAACGTTAATTTATTTGATAATAAAATAATAATAAATTTACTATAGAATGACGTGTATTTGTGAAAAATCACCTTTTCAATAATAGTAAATTGTTGTGTTAGGTTGAGCGTTTCCAACGATTTAAAGGTGGACGCTGAGCGTGATCTTAGGGATATTGGTGCGGGAAAAATTGATGTGCATTCTCTACATAAAGTAAGTTCAAACAAAGAAAAGAAAATATCAACAATATTCTGAAAATTTTTTGTTTAAAAGGCACACAAACTTTTGACATTTTTTCTTTGAAACAATTTTTTTTTTTTTCAATTTTCAACTGTTTTTCTCTGGATTCGCAATTTAAAGCTTTTTGGTGATACTAGTCTTAAAGCTGTTGTAGTGTTTAAAATTAACGCTAAAATCTGAATTTATGAAACCGTGAAAATTTGTGTCGATCATTGCCCTTTTAATTGCTGATGAATAGGATACACCAAAGTACTTGACATCAATCGGATATGTGTCTCATTGTTATCTCCCCTTTTGTTTTGTCGACAGTTTAAATACGCTAAGATCTCGTCCAAGGAAAATGGCAGCGTGAAAAAAGGGGTTGTTTTCTCCACATATAGCTCTTTGATTGGAGAAAGTCAATCCGGGGGCAAGTACCGAACACGGTTAAAACAACTCCTTCATTGGTGTGGCGAGGATTTTGACGGGGTCATTATCTTTGATGAATGTCACAAGGCTAAAAATTTGTGTCCGGTGGGCTCCAGTAAACCCACAAAGACCGGTCAAACTGTGTTAGAGTTACAGAACAGGCTTCCAAATGCCAGGATTATCTATGCAAGTGCCACAGGTATAACTAATTCTTATTCAATATTTATGATCACTAAAACACACGGGCACAGGGAAAATCTTCTTGTCTAAAATAATATATATATTTATGATCACTAAAACACACGGGCACAGGAAAAATATTCTTGTCTAAAATAACCATGGCGACAAGTTTCTAATTGTGTTAAAAAGAGGTATATCATTTAGACCTTTATACCCCATAAATTGTTGTAACAAACCAAACCTATGATATTTCATTAGGTTGATGACTGACAGTAGCTTATTCAATAGGTGATTTGCCAATTACTTGCGAATGACGTAATTTAGAGACGTCACAATTGCGACCCTAAGTGGTAGACCGGTCAAAGTATCCGTCTGTTTTTAATTCAAAATTTTCAGCGTTTTTGTAACATCTTTTAAAAAAGAAACCAGATATTGTGACAGTTTACGTCTGAAATAATCAGGTAATGTGAAAAAATCTTTCATGAAACGGTGTATCGACTGAATATAGCCAATATAGTTCCATGAATATAGTCTAATTGGAAGCTTGGCTTGTCTGGTCTAATTTTTGTGCCACAACGTAATGTCATTGTTACGCGAAGAACTGGCAAATGGTCGATTGATTGATTGATTAGTTTTGAAGTATGTCGTAATTGTAGAAATACATAAATGAAAAATAGAATTTCCAAAATACTCTTTGAAGTTCAACTGTCAATAAGTCACAAAATCATCAGTAAACCTCAAACTAAAAATGCTTCTTCGAAAAAACGGCTTTTTTGCCCCTCCTCTGACTGGAGAATGACCAAACGTTACCCGTTAGTCTACTTGACTCGACAGGCTAACTTACATTATAACATATGTATGAACACTGAAACACACTGGCACAGGGAAAATCTTCTTGTCTAAAATAACCATGGAGACAAGTTCCTAATTGTAGTTAAAATGGGGATATTATTTATCGCACTACATCGTTGGATGAAGTAGACCAAAACTATAACTTCTAGATACCTCAAGCCAGACATGGTTAAGTTGACTGAATATAGAAACTTTAACATGCTTAGCTTTTTGATTCTATGAGTTATGACTTTGGTCTACTCGATAGTAGTTTTAGTCAACAAGGCATTAGAAATGATAAACCAAAAGTCCAAGTTCATCAAACAGACAGATTGAAAGGGACATTTTGGGCATTATATCACATTGGATATGTAAACTAATTAGAGGATATTAGTTTGCTTATATAAACATCCATTGTTAAGGCTCTCTGGGCAGAACAATTTAATTGATTTTTTTTTTCTACACCGCACTCAAGATCATATAAATTTTATGGTGATGTTGCCAAGTTTAACCCATTCTTTATATCGAAGGTTGCCTTTGAACCCATCAATACCTTCCTTCTATTTTTCTGTTTGAGAGGTAGATGTTCTGTGTTGTTGTTTTCAGTCGTAGTGTTTATGTATTTCAGGAGCGTCAGAACCGAGAAACATGGCTTACATGACCAGGTTAGGCCTGTGGGGATTGGGTACACCTTTCAGGGAGTTCACAGACTTTATTCAAGCTGTGGAAAAACGGTAAGTAGGAGAACATTTTACCCAGAAAGCTTTGCGTAAATCTATGTCCTCAGGCTCGACGGTAATTAGCTGTAAAATGATAGAAAAGTCAAGAGAACGTAGGAGAACGAGGGGTGGCTCAGTTGGTAGTCTCACGCTGACACAGTCAAGTTCATCGATGGGCTTCGGATACAAATGCAACTCGGCCCTAAGAAACATTGTTTTTCCACTCAGTCGCCCTGGGGAAAGGTTGGCGACACAGGTCTTCCATTGATGGAATTTCTGAGCGGAGTTTTCACTCGATAGCCGTATGTTTGAAAGTTGCCAGGTACTGGCCGAAGGCCGGGGTTTCCTGCAGGCAATGAGCCCGGTTTCCACCTCCAATAAACCTGACAATGCCACCATTTAAGTGAAATAATCTTGAAGTCGGGTAAAACCTCAATCAATTGACCATTGATGGGAGGGGGACGGATATGACACAGTCGGCTAGGTGTCAGGCCCTCAGTCCAACACAGGCCCTCCATTGATGTGGCGGAGTTGAAATCCCACTCAGACTAAATAAAACCTCAATCAATGAACCATGGCTTTAAGATGTCCATGTTTGATTTTTTCCAGCTTTGAACATTTTCTGTTGAATTTCTGTTACAGGGGTGTTGGTGCTATGGAACTGGTTGCTATGGATATGAAGTTACGGGGAATGTACATCGCCAGACAACTCAGTTTTAAGGGGGTGTCATTCCGAGTTCAAGAATTGCCCCTCAGTAAAGACTTTGTGAAAATCTATAATGAATCCGTGAAACTGGTAAGATTATCATACTGTGAATAACATTGAAAATTATTCCATCAACCCCTCACGACAATGCACCGCTGAACATTGTTTCCCCCATTCAGTGACGTGTCAAATTCGGACATATCCATTGTAGATATGTAGAATTCAATGTAGAAACTTATTGGAAATTTAAACAAACAAACAGACAATAGGCTAGCTCATCATAAAATCAGCAATTCAAAGGGACTTCATAATCACAGACGAAAAAGACTGAAGAGCGAGATAACGTCATCACGTTTTAACAGAGTTCGCTTGCTCATTCAACAGCCTTTCACCCCTAGGTCCAATCTAAGTATAATGGAAATAAGCTCATGTGCAGTTGGCGTGACAAGCCGCATCCGCAATATTGAAATCCTTACAGGATTATTCCAAACGTTATGGATGGAGTCCCCGGTGATTTGAGCTTCTGACAGCCAAACTATTGTAACAAAAACATCTTCCAAAATACATTGGAAGAGTGATAGAAAAGAAATAATGTTCTTGTTCATTGTTGTGGGATCTAAGTTAGATAATCTGGACTGGGTTTGGTCCCCTTGTTCAAAAATAAAACTCGCCCACATAATCTGACCTAAATCCCACGATAATGACTGAGAACAAAAACATTATTTCTTAAATAACCGATGGCACATATATCATGTACCAACTGAAGACAGTAAAAGCTTTTCTAGTATAAAATAACTTTGTTGATGTTCCTGGTGCCAGTGTGACTATTCTGTATTTTTCGTATATATATCTGGTTGTTTTTCAGTGGGTTGAAGCTCGTGAGAAGTTTCAGAAATCTGCAGAATTGATTGACGCTGAACATCGAATGAAGAAGAGTATGTGGGGACAGTTCTGGTCGGCTCATCAACGATTCTTCAAATACCTCTGTATATCAGCCAAAGTTCATCACTGTGTCCGACTGGCCAGGGAGGCGGTCAGAGAAGGGAAGGTATGCCTGTTGTTGTTGGATCTCTTCCAGCATTCTAAAAAGATTTTAGTATTTGAACTAACGGAAAGCACCGCGGTAAATAAGATTTTCCACTGTCACCACCTCTCTGTTTGGTACAGAATTGTCATGTGTTTTTTTTTTTGCTCCATGTTGGCCAGTCAGAAAATTCTACCTGGTGTGTCATCGCACACCAGTCCTTTCTTATTTGGCAAACTGAAACAAACCCTTAAAATGACTGAGTGATGTTTTACGCCACACTCAAGATTATTTCTCTGATATGGCCGCCTTGCTAGGTTTAGTGGGGGCACAGTTTTGCCCACAGAAAAACCCAACCTTAGTGAAAACTCAGAAATTGTTATTTGGACTGAGTGGGATTCGAACCTACGCCGCATCGAGCGAATGCTTGTGTTGAACTGAGGGACTAGCACTCCATCCGACTGAGGGAACGAGGCCCCCGGTAAAGTGAAACCAATAGACAAAATTGAAATAACTATCATGTCAAAGAAAGAGATGAGTGGTTTCTGAAAACCATTGGTTATTTTGAGTGGCACAACTTTATGAATCCAGCTGGTAAATCTTCTTTACCTTTTTTATTACAGTGTGTAGTGATTGGTTTACAGTCAACTGGAGAAGCTAGAACACTTGAACAGCTGGAGGATTCTGGTGGGGAACTCAATGACTTTGTCTCTACAGCCAAGTAAGTTCATCAACAGACTTATCATATGCTTGTCACAAACTGACCAATGAAATTGCTGATATTAGTGACTTATCACATGCTTGTCACAAACTGACCAATGAAATTGATGGAATTCCTTTTGATGATATTAAAGAATCTGGCGCAGGGAATTTTTGTCTGGATTAAAAATAATTAAAAAATTAATCAACAGACTGATATTAGTGACTTATCACATGCTTGTCACAAACTGACCAATGAAATTGATGGAATTCCTTTTGATAATATTAAAGAATCTGGCACAGGGAATTTTTGTCTGGATTAAAAATTACTAAACGACGAAGGCCCCTAAGAATATTTACTGATATATATTGTTGTTGGGTCAGTGGGCAGAACAATTGTCTTTAAGTCAAACGTATGCCGATGGGTCACGAGTTCAAATCCCACTCACACCAAATAAAACTGTCGAACAGTGACTGACTAAAGGTCAAGGGTTTGTACCCCTTTCCTCCCCTACTAAACTACAGTCCTATCGCCGTAAGCCGGCAAATCCCCAGCCGACCAATGCGGTAGACAGCCTTCGGAAGCTTCCCCGAGAGTTGAACTTGCCCTGCAAAAAGGCTAATAAAGAGTGCGCTATTGAAAGTAGTCCGACTTAAAATTCACTATAAAATTTCAACAGATTTCCTTTTAGTCTTATATTTATCAATCTTCAATAATAAAACAGTATTTTATTTAAGATTTGTTACTAAGCACCCACGAACTGTATGTGATACTTTACCCTGGGACAGGCCGTCTGTGTGTCTTCAGTGAACTCCAGCAGAGCTTTGACTACTCCCTGTGGCAGACAAACCCATGGTCTAACGACCGATTAAAACTAGCCCCTGCAGTTTACGCGGAAGGTGCTTATTGTTGTCTTAGACCTGTGTTCACTCAATTTTAATTTTATTAATATTATTATTAGGCTACGGCAAAAAAGTTGCCGCAGAAAAGTCTGTTTTCCCCGTAATCAAATGAATTTGTCGTTTTCACGGATCTTTCCTTTTAAAATTCACATGAAATGTCTTTCATTTGGAAATAACTGGTTCCTAAATATCTGATCCTGGTGATTAGTCACTCGTTCTGTAAAGTATTTTTTCCACAAATGAATCTCTAAACACAACCTAAAGGGATATCCACCGTTTGCGTGATAGTGCACGGTAAAAATCCCAATAAAGACACATGCGCAGTTGATCAAGCCTGGTTGAGTCCATTTCTAACCTTTCTGTGGGGTGTAGAGTTTTGGAGGTTTTTTATTTACATGTATGATCAACAAGAAATATGGTTTTTATTGGGTAAGGATTTCTTTAAATCGTTTTACATTAAAAAAAAAAATAGAAATTAAAATGTTCGACTATTTCTAAGACAACAGCTACATGTACATGGCACATGAAGGTTACACCCCTATTAATATTAAATAAGGATTACCCAATGAGACTTTACTGACAACTGTCATGTAGACTGTATGGCGTCACCTGGATCGAGTTGTAGAGGGTACAGACCAATGGGAAGTCAGAATATTAATTCAGAGTTGAAACTTTCCAAGTTGTCTATAACTGTCACTTCACAACGGCAGGTTTATGGGGCTAGGTGTCCTTAGTTATATTGTGGTCAGATTAAATACAAACAACTGAGTGGTTTCTTTATTAAATATATGTAATTCAACAGCTGAAGTAAAGATAAAACTAATACTTGTACAAATCAGAATTCGTATAAAGTATTCTGATTCAACGGCTATTCCCAAGATGAATACATATTTTTTTTATCGTTTGCGGCATTTTTGATGGCCGTGGAAAAGCAGGGTCGGGGATGAGCCCGATTTCCTCCCCCACTAAACCTTACAACACCGCCTTTTAAGTGAAATAATCTTGAGTTCGGCGTAAAACAGCAATCAATCTAAAAGCTCATGAACTTACACGTGTCAAAATATGAAGGTGAACAGATCGTGTTTATTTAAGAAGGGGCAGCTGATTACCTTGAGTTAATTCTGAGTTGTTTTCAACACCCAGTTTTAAAAAAATGCTGTGAATACTCTCACCATGTGTTCGGATTTATTATATAACGACACCATTTATAGTCTCTAATTACCCGGCGCTTGAAAATAACATGCGATTAACGTAAGGGAAATTTCCAAGGGAGTGTTGCTCAACACAGCGTGAGCATATAAATCATACTGCCAACAGAGTGTTATGGGTATATTTTAAAACAAACAAAAAAGAAAGCAAGAAAAACACAAAACTAGATTGTGAAATATGTTCTGTATTTAATAACTGCATTTTTTTACCGACAATCTCTTGTGTATGAATTAAACTCTTTGTTTGACCTTCTTGGGCATTTTTTTATGTTACATGAGCTTATATTCGATTACGTTTTCTGTTACATCTCCACGATCCAACATTCATAATGTTTGTCACTTGTTTCGCACAAGGTATCGATTTCATATACCGTCATACAACGATTCAAAGCTTTACAAGTTAGGAATTCTGAATTTCCACGTCGTATTTTATTAAAATTCCTCCCTTACTCTGTACTAAACATTTTTAGAAGCTATTTTTATATAAATGTTATTCACAAATTCAGTCCGCCTTTTGAGTCGGACTCGTTTTCAAACAGAGCGCATGGGCAAAATATACCATAATGATACGCGATTTGTGAAATTAATCAAACCATGCATCAGGAAAATCAACGATATGGGCTTTTTGATTAAAAATATTAGGTTTTTGTTGACAAAAACTATGCATGGCGTAAATTTGACTAAAGCCCAATGTAAGCTGAAGTGACTGGACTGGCTTCCGCGTTAACGAAGACACTACGGGAGCTCGGACGCAGTGAATACACACCTCTCCAGGCGACCTGAAATACCTTCCGCGGACAAAATCTCATCCAGCTGTGAGAATAAGCGTGAGTTCAGACCAGTTTCCGCGAAAGCTACCGAAAATTATTTGCCGGCTTACGGCGATAGGACTGTAGACAACATCGCAATACAACAACGACGGATATCATTGGTGACTCGTAAAACATCAATCTATCAAGATAGCCTAAGTGTGCCTTCTGTATTTTTTTTTCTGTAAAGAAGAACATCATCACACTAATCCTGTCCTTTTCTTTTTAGGGGAGTTTTCCAGACTTTGGTAGAGAAACATTTTCCGGCCCCCGACAGACGGAAGACGTTTGATTGGTTTGGTTTGGGAGATTATTCCAACTCTAACAGTGCTCCTGCATCTCCTCAATCCAAACCGGCCAAAAGAAAAAAAGGTAAATGCGTCAAAATCCTGCCTTTTTTTATTGCAAATTTTCCTTTGTGTGCAGTTTGTGAAGAATAAGAACTTTCTCAAAGTGCTTGGTCGTAAGACGTCATAGCTCCTTGGCAAACTTGATCGCAGCAAGCGTCTATGAATTGATATTGACCTTCATGCTTTGATATTGACCTTCAGGCTTTGATATTGACCTTCATGCATTGATATTGACCTTCATGCTTTGATATTGACCTTCATGCTTTGATATTGACCTTCATGCTTTGATATTGACCTTCATGCTTTGATATTGACCTTCATGCATTGATATTGACCTTCATGCTTTGATATTGACCTTCATGCTTTTATAAACTGAAAGAATGGACACTGATCAGAGATGATTTATTGATTGTGGCTTAAAGCACCAATCAATCAATCTTAACCATCCATCAATCACATTATTTATGGAGAACTATGCAAATTGAACCTTGTACTCTTCCCTTAAGTGTATATGAGCATACACTTGTTTAAATTCAAATTCTCATTTTCTTTCTTCTAATGAAGGAAAGAACACTCTTGCGTATGGATTTACAACTTCTTGGTTTATTGGGAACACGACGTTTCGGTGTAGCTCCTAACACCGTTATACCAAGAAGTTGTAAACCCAAACGCAAGAGTGTTCTTTCCTTCATTATTATGCTCAACTTCTAAATGCCACTAAAACAAGTCATACTTCTTTCTTTCTTCTAGATAAATTATTAGTTGGAAATGGTAAGAGAAAAGCGGGCGATTTCTTTGCTGAAAGCGAGAGTGATGACAATACGGGTAGGATCTCCTCGGATTCCGTCTCGGAGAGTGAGGATAGTTCCAGTTCCTCGCCAAGCGGAAGTGAGGAGGAGTTCGGGAACCCGTTTGGAGGATCAGACAGCGACGAAGGTAACTTTAGAAAATAGACGGAGTGATATGAGGGTGGGGTCAACCAAGTGGCTGACCTAATTATTTGATTTGATTTATTCACCTCAGAAAATAGAAAATTTGACAAAACAATACATAATGGAGGCGGGAATAAAGCTCCAGGGATGATACTTTGTCTGCAGTGTTTGGCTCGTTTCACAAAGCAGTCGCATCGCAAACGAAGCCCAGTTGCCACTGGATGCCAAAGTGAAGAGATACGAAATCATGGCAACTGTGATTGGTCGCACTTTGCAACGGTTTCGTGAAACTGCCACCTGACCTACAAAAGTCTATTTTCTCCCTGTGATGTTTAATGTGACACATTTGTGACAGGATCTCTGTTGCTCGCTGAGTAAACCAACTTCAAGTTTAGAACATGTACAGTGCGTAGAGTTTTCAAATTTAAACGCAGAAGAAAAATGAAGGATTACTGATAATATAAAAAAATATTCCGTTTTGTCTTGTCGGGAACAGGATTGCTAATTAAAGCAGCATGAGCTGCCAAAATTCACTCTTTTTTCATAATTTCTGATCGTCACAACAGTAAGGGGCTTTGAAGGCCATCGAAAAACTAAATGATTGGCGTTGGAATAAGGAAAATCCATACAGTATGTGGCCTGTACGAATCGAAAACGTGTTTGAAAGTAAACATAATTTAAATGACCATTCATTCATTCAAAGTTAGTTCAAAAGAATACGTTTTCGTACATTCTCGAGACTAGAAGCACTAAAAACCTTCTGAGTTATACGTCTTGAGAAAAATAGCCAATAATTTCAACATTCTGTTTTTACGTCAAAATATCCACATTTTGGCAGCTCATGCCACTTTAACGAGGAACTTGGTGACAAAGTCTGACACAATCCTGATTTCATTGATGGGTCCAGAGTATTAATCCCACTTAGTCTACAGAAAAATTTGAATAATTCTGAGTCAAATGCCGGTGGTTAATTACGGGACTATAAGTGACAACACAGCCATATAAGGGAGCGTAGCCAATTATCGTGATCACTTCAATCGTGAAATTGACGTCTGCTTCACGATGATTTCGCGATTTACCCCACCCCACTAAAGCACCACGCTGTGTTTCTCGTGATTAGTAGCTGGTCTCTTGTTTCGTCAGCTAACGAGACATGCCTCCTCTCGAGCAGTAATCCACAGACACTTGCTGTGAACGGCTTCGTTATAGCCAAGCTTAGCCGCATTACTCACCGACCCATGCAAAACAGACTAACTTACGCTGCAGGATGTAGTAAGGGAATTTTTCTCGCACCTTTGTCAGCTACAGTCCCAATCATTTAAGCCGGCAAATTTTCAGATGACAAATACGCAAACTAGTATTCGCCAGCATGATTGTTAGCATGGCGGAGTTCACTGCAGAATATAGTTCCTCACAGTCTTTCATTTTACGGACATGGTTTGAATCCATTTCTGCTGAAAAATTCTTTATATGTTTTCCGGTTTAGATTTGGTAACTTATAATATCAGAATCGGATGGTTAATGTATTTGATGGTTAATGTATTTGGAATCCGTCTGAAACACGTACGGTTTACTAATAGTAATAGACGGACTTTTCAGAGTGGGTTTGTGGATTATGACAGCGACTGTTTATTCCACCTGATTGTTTGGTACCAGTTGATTATTGTTCAGCACTAAACAGACCCTGCTTCTTCCACAAATAAAGACGCCAATCAAGCAAAGGTGGTTATAGAAAGGCTGCTGGTTATGTATAATTACCATAACTAACTAGCGGTGACGATCTTTAGATTTTGCTTCACTGTTCACCAATCAACCTCCTGTAGTTTGAGGTCAGACCGTGAACATTTGTTATATTGACACTCAAAGACTTGTTTTTCTTTTGGTTTGCTTTTTAAATGCGTGAATATAAAATAAATGCATAGGATATATTTAGACAACTCAATCAATGAATTTTTAGCAATGTGTATAGGACAATGTGAAAATAAAAAATATATATTTTCTTTCCGTTTAGTCTTTGAATGATCATTATCATTTATCTGTTTTATACAAGTGTTTTTTTTATTCTGACCTAAATAGTTGTTGTAGAAACAAACTGCACAGGAATGGTTACTCAGACTTTATGGTAGGCGTTCGCCATCTTGCTGTTGAGATGTACAGACGTAAACGAAATATCTCTGTTGGCATTTCTATAACAACTGTTTTAGAATGCCATACAGATACTCTTTAAGTGAACTCTGGGGAGTAAATGGATAAGCATGAAGTGTTTGCCATCCATTTGAATTTGGTGTGCCAGCTAATGTTGGAGGGGGCGGGGGTATTTTTGGGCTCATACCTCTTAGTAATCCTGGAGTCTCAACAGCTTATACCTATCATAATTCTTTCTTCTTCATATATTAGCATTCTTTTCACTGAAGTTGTTGATTTTCTTCGGCTTTTCACATTAAAATACTTACTGTTCCTGGATTCTTCATTATTACAAGGTATGCATTTAATATACACCACCCCTCGTAATATATAAGCAGTTGATATATATTTATTTGATAAAACACTAGCATGTACATAGTATTCAAATGGTTATTTGATTTACGTTTATATCAATAAAAAACAGATACAAAAATCTTGGTGTTGTATTTTGTTTAAATCCAGACTCTTTTCCATAGCTGGCCACAACAATCGCTACAGCTTCTACAATCTGCAGGTTTAGGCTTCTCCAGAGGTACGTATTTTAAGAATTAGTTGCTCCTGTTTGTCTTCCACGAGGACACGGACTGGAAATACAACCAAATATTGTTAAATTGCAGAAGAGTAAATGGAAAATACGGAACAAACAAACGAAAGGTCAATATGTCAGCACTCCTGCTCCTGCCCAGGATATTTTGGTACACTTCCGTGTCCATCATTCCTCTAAAATTTCATATCTGCGTAGCACCGTGCAGCATATGCCACCTCAGACATTGACCTAAGAAAAACAAAGCAAATAAAAAGAAATGAATAAAATTAATTATAACACGTGACATCTCAACCTTCTTGCGAGTTGATTTTTAGAGCATTACTCACTGAATGCCGAAAATATGATACCATAACCAAAGTTAGCGTCCGAATTAGTCCCTTAAATACGTTTACAGGCCCAGACCACTTAAGGCGTTAAAAAATGTAAAAGACCATACTATAGACTTGTTAGTTATTTCAAAATGATGAATATTAATTGTCCAAATGTAAACTAAGGCTTGACAATATCCGACGTAAATTCTTTGAATCCACATGCACGAAATGAGAAAGCCGATTTTAACGAAAAAGGCAAACTCTTAATTATAGATTAATCATAAAAGTATATGGTATACATTTGTTTCAAACCTTGCGTGGTTTGATAACACGAAACTACATGCATAGTTGTACACAACTGATAACCAGGAAATGTTGCCCCAACTCGGGCGGAAGTAAAGTCCGGTCTGAATAAATCTAAAGAATCCTCACGGAAAGCAACACACCGTTGAACGGATATTGAAATACATTTAATATTATAAGGATCATTTTTTAAATTGAAGGAATAAAATATACCCCCAAAAACCCAATCCGTCATATTCATTTCGGAATGAGAAAACACTCATGCTTAGGCCTACATACGGTAGACTACTATTCAGTAGTCGTGCAATAAATTGTTAGCTTACGGGGGAATATTTCCATACATCTCACTCTCAGGTCTGTAATTTTACTCAAAACAAAATAAAACTTTTCTTGTCAAAGAAAATGATTGTATGTATAATTTACAGCGATAAGATAAGAACGGCAATTCATTAAACGGGTTAGTCTAAACAGTAGGCCTTAGAAGCGAACGATCGGCGATCGCATGACGTCAACTTTTAACCACCGAAGCGGACAGACACACAGTTCATTGTTGTTGTTGTTCCTCGATAAATGAGTACTTCCTCGAAGATATCAAGAATTGACTGAAACACGTAGAAACATTATAACGAAAGCATATAAGACCTCTATAAATGTCCAATCTAAAATAGAGATGGATCCTACTGCCATTCCTTGAGATATCAACTCTAAAACGATTGAGTGACATGTTGCTTTAACACAAAGGGAGACCACTGCTGTCCACGTCCTTAAAATTGTAAACAACGACACGTGACACTGATAGTTGGCTCGGTTGTGTAGAGAGATATTCGATATAATTCTGGTAGGTAACGTTTAAGCCGCCGACAACCTGTTTTGTTATATTGATTGCTACTCTCCTAATACATATAATATACCATGAAATACCTTGAAGTCCATATCATATTTTGCCTTGACATCCATGGGCGCTGCCATCTTGTTTTAGAATGTATTTAAGAGCTGATGTACTGCCGATTATATTTTTGATTTTTAACAAGTATTTCTGCCCTAAGAACCTACAATGCAGCATATTATGATAGGGTTACATGTTTGCAAACAGAATAGAACAGAGAAATAAATAGTATATAGATTAAATATTCTCAGTAGATTTCTTGCAGTTAACTATGCGCAAAATGGAGTGCGACGGCTCTCGAGCCATGTCTCGAGTTGAAGATCTCGTAGAATGGCACGAGATCTCGATTGATAAATGTCAAGTCCTCCTAAACAATGTATCTATACAATAGACACAGCTTTCAACTCGAGCGAGACTCCCCGTGAAGTCTGTCAGCACTACTTTTTATCTCATTCACGAACGGTTTTGCGATTGCAGTCAACCCTCCACGGGGTCCCCATTGATAATCGTGAATGATCGCGAATTTTTGGGGAGTGAGGGGAGAACAAAAGAATACTTAAATCGCGAAATTTTCAATTCACGAACGATTGAATCGCGAACGATAATTGGCTACGCTCCCTAAGTAAAACAATCTTGAATGTTGCTTAAAACATCAATAAATCAATGTTACTAGCAGGGCCTCAAAATGGTTGGCCTCCAGAGCCAATGAGCCACTGGCCTCTATTACTGCCGAGCCTGATGACATCACACAGATTTACGCAAAGCTTTCTGGGTAAAATGTACCTCAGTTCGCCATTTTGTTAACCGATACTTATAAAGTTATAGCAAGACGTCACTTCCTTATAAAATATTGATGGCATAACGTATTTAAAAGTTGATACTGATAGAGTTATGAAAACAACATGTTGTGAACCAAACTGCACGTCTTCAAGTCATAAGCACAACACATTACATCCTCTTCTCGATAAAGTATTATTCCTTTCTCCGTAATGTCAAATTATGTGAATATCCCTCAATCTCCCAAAATGCTGTGTGCGTAATTTCCAAGTGACGTCATCAAGCAATCGGTAAATTATATTAGAGTTGTGGACCATTGTATTCACTGGTTTTATTTCCAGATCCTTGGCTTAAGAAATCTATGAACAAAGCCAAGAAAAAGAAGAAAGAAAAGAAAGTGAAAAAGAAGAAGAAGGTTAAAGTGAAGAAGTCGTTGGATGAGAAGTTTGACAAAGCGTTATCGGTGGCGGGGCTCCTCAAACCCAGCTCGTCTTTCACAGAGGGCACCACCAGTAGCACCTGGTCCAACGACAAACCCGACCTAACCTCAACAAATTCAACTAATAAATATACTTCAGGTAGAGTTCAATTTTTTTCATTTTTGTTTTAAATCTTAACATCCCTAGTTCTACATTTTCCTAAAAAGAAAAATGGCATCAAGTTTGGCTAAACACAATTTCTACTGCCATGCAACCATTTTTACCTTGTTAAAGTGGCATGAGCTGCCAAAATTAAAACTTTTTTCATAATTTCTGATCGTCACGACAGTAATAGGCTTTGAAGGCCATTGAAAAACTAAATGATTGGCGTTGGAATGAGAGAAAACCATACAGTATGTGGCCTGTACGAACCGAAAAACGTGTTCGAAAAGTAAACAAAATTTAAATAATAAACCGGGATGACTATTCATTCATTCTAAGCCAAAGTTAGCTCAAAACAATACTTTATCGCACATTTTCGAGACTAGAAGCATGATAAAGCTTCTGAACTATACGTCTTGAGAAAAGGAGCCAATAATTTCAACATTCTGTTTTAACGTGAAAATATCAACATTTTGGCAGCTCATGCCACTTTAATTAGAAAGGTTAAATACCTCAACCCTTGTGCTGGGACCATTATGGCTTTGTTCAGCCATTTTTGCTGACCTAGCAAGGAGGAACATTAAGTATGCCAAACACAACCTTTCTGAGGTTTTATGGTCTGTGGAGTCTAATGTCAAAATGGGGTGGGGGAAGGATCATCCTTTGGACACCATTTGTCGCCATTTCACCTTAGCTACTGAGTGCGTTAAAGTGGCATGAGCTGCCAAAATGCTGATAAATTGACGTTAAAACATAATGTTGAAATTATCGGCTATTTTTCTCAAGACGTATAATTCAGAAGCTTTTTAGTGTTTCTAGTCTCGAGAATGTACGATAAAGTATTGTTTTGAAGTAACTTTGGCTTAGAATGAATGAATGGTCGTCCCGGTTATTTAAATTTGTTTACTTTTCGAACACTATTCCGGTTCGTATAGGCCACATACTGTATGGATTTTCCTCATTCCAACGCCAATCATTTAGTTTTTCGATGGCCTTCAAAGCCTGTTACTGTCGTGACAATCAGAAATTATGAAAAAAAGTGTGAATTTTGGCAGCTCATGCCACTTTAATCAGTCAATCAAACACTTTATGATCAACCAGTTGTTTAAGCCCAAATTTCTAAAACTTTTTAAGGGGCCTCCGTGGCTCAATAGGTGAAGCGTTGGACGCTCAATCCGAACAGCCTTCCACCAATGGGTCGCGGGTTCGAATCTCACTCAGTCCAAAATTGGAAAATTTTCTGATTGGGTTTTCACTCGAACTACCTATGTGGGATGGTTACCAGCGGAAGGTCGTTGGTTTCCTCCGGGCACAGAGCCCGGTTTCCTCCCACAATAAAACTGGCAACGCCACCATATAAGTGAAATAATCTTGAGCGCGGCGTAAAACACCAAACAATCAATCAATCATTCTAAAACTTTTTAGTAGCAAACTTTTTATAAGAAACAGTAATTTGCTAATTTACCATAACTGTCATCCACTCTTAGCTCCCAAGTCAAAATTTTTTTAAAAATTTTACCTTTTGGATATTTTAACATTTATTTTGTTGTTGTGTTTAGCGGATGCAATTGACCAAGCGTGTGCCATGAAGCGAGATCTACTTGCTAGTTTAGATTGGGTTGGAGATCGTCTGCCACCTAATACATTAGATCATCTTATTGACGAACTTGGAGGAACAGAAAATGTAGCAGAGGTGAGTCTAAGAGCAAAACAAATAAGAAAAAGACAAAAATCTGATGAATTTCACTTATTTTTTCGTGTATTTTTGAGTAGGGTTTTTCTTTGCAAGGGTTCATTCTCAAAGATTAAATTCTTTTTTTCATAGATTTGTCAAACAGACAGACCTCCCTTAATAGAAGTACAGTGAAACGATAAATCACAACACTTTCCATACTGACAGTCTAGCCAATTTCCCTCTGTGTTCTTCAGTATTAAAATGCATGTTAAATAACTTTGATAAACTAGCACCTGTCTAAAACAAAGATTCCCATAGATATAACTTACAACTGTGCAAACACTTGCCTTTCGACCCTAGGAGAGAGAGCAACATGCATTTTACACACTAAAATAAAAAATCTTGCCCTAATGTTCTGTATATACTATCCTAGTCTAATACCCTGTACTGGCTGTCCATTTGTAGGCACCGCGCATGCGCAACCCTTCCTCTTCAACTTCCTCTTTTTCAACTTGCAGGGATGAAGCAACAGCTAAAATTTACTGAGTATACCTTTTTTACTAAATCCTTCTTTCTAAGTCGTTTTTAGTACGAAATTTATCTGTCCCTAGCGGCTAGATACCTTCCTTTACATTACGGAAGGTTTTCTGGCCACACAAAATGTTCTATTTTTGGATATTTGAGGGGTTTTGGACTCTACCGTTTCAACCGATTCGGGTACCAACGCTGGTCCAGTTTTCACCACGCCATGTGGTCGTGTTGTGTTGTTCGTCGGCTTCCCAACCCAACCCCTTAAGTACAGCGGGGGAGGCATAATTCAACACCCTTACGGGGTTTGTTTAGCGAGATTGTGTTCCCACATAATATTCTCGTTTTGTTTGTTTTTTTCTAAACTTCTGCTCTCCCGGATTTTAAATCCATATTTTCCATTATGTTTTAGATTGTTGGAAATACTATGGGAACTTGTGTGTGTAGTGGCTGATTATTCGATAGAAGACGTTCTACATCCACCAGGAGATGCAAATCATCTAAGTCGATGTTGAAATATCTCCAGATTCGGCAGATGGGAGTAATCGGGCAAGTCCGAATCTAAAAAAAAAAAAAAAAAAAAAAAAAAAAAAAAATAATAAAATTGAAATAATTCTTATTGTTTTTCTTTTGATTTGTTCAGACGGCGGTATGTGTTTCCGGGATTTTATCTACGGAATCGGGTACACTGGTGTTGCTTACTTTAAATGAATACATTAGGGTTGGGGTTGTCACCACATGTATTTCTTTTTGTTGTTCAACAGTTGATCACAGATGAGGGACGGAGCGTCGTCTGTATCTACCCATATAAAGCCGTCGTCGTCAAAGGACGAGTGTCCCGGAAGGTGGACGTTCATTGACCATGACTGTCCTGTATACGGAACCTGCCGGTTCCCATGCCAGACGATCCGACCCCCCACCAAGCGGAGCACAACCGCGGGTCGGATACAAAACGTTTGAGTGCCATGGAGCAAACGTTGAGGGCGTTAAAGTCTCCAGTGCTAACCTTCTTTCGCAGAAGCAAGGCAATGGAGGGGCCCAGGTCTTCACGACCTGAACTTAAGGCAGCTGCGGCCACGACTGTACGCCCAGGTACACGAGCCGAGCAGCCGGACAACCAAAGCGGTTTGAGCCCTCGGGCCTCATCCTAGCTTTTGGATCTGTCGAACCAGGGCGTTAAATTCTTCATTGCTAACCTTCTTTCGCAGAAGCAAGGCAATGGAGGGGCCCAGGTCTTCACGACCTGAACTTAAGGCAGCTGCGGCCACGACTGTACGCCCAGGTACACGAGCCGAGCAGCCGGATAACCAAGACGGTTTGAGCCCTCGGGCCTCATCCCAGCTTCTGGATCTGTCGAACCAGGGCGTTAAAGTCTCCATTGCTAACCTTCGTTCGGGAGGCAAGGCAGTGGAGGGTCCCAGGTCGCTACGACCTGAACAAAGGCAGTTCGACCACGATTGTACGCCCAGGTACACGAGTCGAACTGCCTGACAACTGAAGTGATTTGAGCCTTCTGGCGTCATCCCAACTTCTGGATCTGTCGAACTGCCAGGAGGCTTGATCATACAGCGGTCTCGACCACGAAGGTACGCCATGTACACGAGTCGATCCGCCTGGCAACCAGAGTGGGCGAGTCCTGCGGGCGTTACCCCAACTCGGGATCGGTCAAGCCGCCAGGATGCTTAAACATTCGGCAGCCTCGACCACCATTGTACCCCCGGGTCCACGAGTCGGTCTGCTTGACATCCGGAGTGGGTTGGCCTACGGGCGTCACCCCAACTCTGGATTTGTCGACCCACCAGGGGGCTTAGCATACGGCGGCCTCGACCACGTCTGTACGTCCATGTACACGAGTCGTTGGACGTTCAATCCGAACAGCCTTCCACCAATGGGTCGCTGGTTCGAATCCCACTCAATCCAAAATAAAAAAATTGGACAATTTTCTGACTGGGTTTTCACTCGAACGACGTAGGTGGGATGGTTGCCAGTTACCAGCGGAAGGTCGTGGGTTTCCTCCGGGCATAGAGCCCGGTTTCCTCCCACACTAAAACTGGCAACGCCGCCATATTAGTAAAATAATCTTGAGCGTGGCGTAAAACACCAAACAATCAATGAATCCACTTTATAGTACTTGATCAAGGGACCACCTCCAACCAGACACCCCTATCCCAGATTTGATTTTCTGGGAGAAAGCTCTGTCTCGGTGTCTGTAGCGGAGACGGACGGTCAATATTTGACTTTCTCTGAACTCCTGGACTATATCAATCAACGGCTGCTCAATTAAGAGCCGCCACCTGAGAGGCGGTCCACTAGGATCCCCACCATGACGGGGATGTCCGCCACATCCAAGCAGTGGTGCTCCCCCCCCCCCCCCCCCTATCAGCGGGGTGATGGAGGTCGTTAACAGGATTAACGCAGGGTTCGACCTCTCCCGAGTGTCACCCACACTCGCCTTGTGCTTACCGGAGGGAAATCGCCCAAGCGTGGGAGTCTCCCCATCCGCTAAGCTAGGCTATGGACCCCACCTGGTTGCCTTTGAAAAGGCTAGTTCAAAACCAAGGCCCTTCAACGAGTTTAAGTACACAGGCCAGGGGTGTATGTCAATCCTAGGCCCACTGACACAAGTCATGCGGCGCGGGTTCGAATCTTGCTCAGACCAAATACATTTTCTGAGGGGACTTGTCACTCGGTCGCCGTATGTAGAGGGGTTACCAGGTTCTAACTGAAGGTTGGGGGTTTCCTCCAGTCGATGAGCCCGGTTTCCTCCCCAACTTATCCTTGCAAAACTGCAGTATAAGTGGAATAAGCCGAAGGGCGGCGTAAAGCATCAGCCATGCAACCCTCTCCCCTGAGGGTCGCCCACTAAACCTGGCAAGTTGCCCGGTTAGTGAAATAACATGGATTGCAGCAAAAAATCAGCGATTAATACATTAATCGGATTTCCCCTCCTTGGACCTGCAGGACGACCTGCCAATTGTGCCACAGGTCATGAGGGGGGGGGGGGACCATTAACCAATCATGACGACTGGTAATATCTAGGTACCCCTCATCTTGTTTTCATACAAAAATCTGCCATCGTCAACGAGCAACCTTGGCGAGGACTAATCTTCTTGGATTCAGGCCCTTGGCAGTATTGTGAGCCCTCATCCATAATTTATGGGATCGGGCGTTAGGAGGTTTGGTCTTGGGGGTCCCCTATGACCTTCGCACCATACTACTTAGGAGACTACACTAGTGCAGGGCGAGGTTTGCACTCGTCGGACACACGTGCAGTCTTCGTCAAGATGGGTATGTGCAAGACTCCAAAGGTACTTGCCGAAGTTCGGGGTTTACTCCGGACGATAAGCCTGGTTTTCCTCCCCCACTAAACCTGGCGACGCCACCATATAAGCAAAATAGCTTTTGAGTGCAGCGTAATTCATCGGTTAATCAATCGTCAGGTTGGACTGCTCACTCGGCCTTCATTCAGATTTCAAGGCTGACCGATAAACTATGTCACTACTACGCGGTTGTAAATTAATAACAGCCCGTTCGTAGTTTAAAATGATGCGCTGTTTGGTTTTTGTGGCATTGCCTCAAGACAGCTTACTATTACTTATTGGCCTGACCTTTTTTTCTCACAGTTACCGTTGCAAAATGACAACTCCTCGATATTATGGCGGTTGCCGTATGCGGAGGAGTTGCCCATAGACTGATCCAGAGACATTTTGATACCTGTATACAGGTATGGGCGCCCAAACTCACAAGCAAAAAATCCGCCCATATTCTTAAAACCAACAGATTTTAATGTCAGAATAGCATTAAATGTTGAATTTTGGGCCTGAGATGTTGTTTTGTCTTATTGTGGGAACATTTTTAACCGAAATGGTATGCCCAAATTTTCCCTGGATCAGTCCCTGTTGCCATGTCGATGGTCAGGGGGTTCCTCCGGGCACTGGGCCCGGGTTCTTCCCCCACAATTTGGCAACGCCACCATATAAGTGAAATAGCTTCAGTGCGGCGCGAAGACCAATCAAGCAATCTACAAAACCGAGCTCCTAGTTCATTAGAATATCGTTGCCTTCAAATCTTAGACAAACTTCTCGCCAACTGGGTTTCAAGTAAATTCTTCTTTTTTTCAAAACGAGCAAAAGAAAGAAGTACCGTACCTGTTCTGACTACAGATCTTAAGTTCGGACGTAAACCATACTAGAGATGTTTTCTCTCGACAGTTGCTGGAATTGTCCTCTTTCCGCCATCTTCATGAATTCCCATGCCGGGGAAAGAAAGGAGCGGTGATTGGCTAATCAGTAACAACTCGGTTGATAGGCGTGTTGGATAGCCTACTGTTACACCCTTTCGCCATTACGGATCGACGGGATGTGAACGCCGAAACCTGCAGTGCTTGTGTATATTACCGTAGTAAGAAATACACGAACAGCCGTTATTCCTAGTATGTACGGCCACTTGAGCCTGGGTGCTGACTTTGCTTGTCAAGACGCAGAAAGGCTGCAGATTTGAGCGCGGACCTTTGCGAAGACCACCGGTCTTCGTAGCCGACACAGGAATGTTGTTTACTTCGTTCCGAGTGAAGTTTATTTCGAAAGAAATAAATAAATCAATGAAATAAAACACATTTCTCTAATAGAGAATATATTTCCTGTGCAATCTTCGTTTACCAAGCGGCTTAATAAACGATGATTCCCCCACACAATGTCTTCGGCAGAACGAGGATTTAGGCGAACGGATCGAACGTCCCACAGTCCTTTGGGGCTGGGCGGATTTCTAATTTCATATGGAATACCGACGTCCTCATCTACAGTGGAATTTCATTCGTAGTTTTTGACAAACTATCTAAGGAAACTCCACTTTATCTGGAATCGTCACGTCAGATAATATCGAACGCGGATCAGGTTCGACCCGCTTTCAAACCGTCCGCCAACGTATATGTGCCTATAGGGAGCGCCAGTCACGTGTGAATTCCACAAGGTTCCTGTCACCGGCGCATGTGACTGACCGTTTTTCGTTCCAAAATGACGTTTAAATCTGACGTTATGGAACAAAAGACGTCAAATGGAATTGCAACGTCATCAAAAACGGTCTTAATCATAATGACGTCATCTGTCACCGAATATCACAAAATCTCGTAATAATTCTTATGAGACTTACGCTCCCTATTGCTCTGGCGGCAGACTTACTACCTTTGTCACTCCAGGGCCGCGGTAACAGCCCCGAAGTGACTAAGGCTGGTTGTCAATGAACAGTATGTTACCGGAAGAAAATCTTCTAATGCTCTGTACTGCGTATTAGTCCCGCCTCCATACTGTGGGATTCGAGGCAAGTGTTTGCACAGTTGTAAGTTATATCTATGGGAATCTGAAGAATTGGGGGGTAATTCTCATATTCCCCCGAGATATACTTACCTGTGCAAACAGTTAAGCCCGGCCCAACCTCCCCTCACTATTACGCATGCGAGCGTTGAAAAAGAGGAAGTTGAAGAGGAAGGGTTGCGCATGCGCGGTGCCTACAAATGGACAGCCAGTACAGGGTATTAGACTAGGATAGTATATACAGAACATTAGGGCAAGATTTTTTATTTTAGTGTGTAAAATGCATGTTGCTCTCTCTCCTAGGGTCGAAAGGCAAGTGTTTGCACAGGTAAGTATATCTCGGGGGAATATGAGAATTACCCCCCAATTCTTCAGATGTCTTTCTCTCTCAGAGCCATGCCTATATATAGAGGTTTCACTGTAACAGCGATGGTGACCTTGAACTCTGATCCATATAGATCAAGTGACCTTGAACTCTGGTCAATATAGATCAAGTGACTTTGAACTCTGATCAATATAGATCAAGTGACCTTGAACTGATCAATATATAGCTCAAGTGACCTTGGACTCTGATCAATATATAGCTCAAGTGACCTTGGACTCTGATCAATATAGGTCAAGTGACCTTGAACTCTGATCAATATAGATCAAGTGACCTTGAACTCTGGTCAATGTAGATCAAGTGACCTTGAACTCTGATCAATATAGATCAAGTGACCTTTAACTCTGATCAATATAGGTCAAGTGACGTTGGCTGACACAGTTCGTTATGGAGACTTGATTTGACATGACCTGAAATAAACCACCCGTTCAAATCCCATTCGTCTCCCCCAAGGACATGAAAATTTCCAACAGATTACTGCCCAATTTCGATCCATCGCTTTGTTCGGTTCGGGGTTTCTTCCTGGCAAAGAGTCCGGTTTCAGCAACCACTAAACCTGACAAGGCTGCCATGTACCTGAAATAATCTGGAGCCTGTTTCACAAAGCTGCGTAGCGTAAATTTTTACGTAACAGCCTTAGCAACGCATACTGTAGAGATACGTTGCTATGGAAGTTACGTGAAAAATTACGCTACGCCGCTTTGTGAAACAGGCCCCTGGTGTGGAGCTTAAAACAGCCAATCAATCAATTATAAAAATGTTAAACTATATCAGTATTCAATGTTCATATTTTAGATGACGGGTCGTAAAGGTCGTGTGGTGACCAATAACGATGGTGAGATAACGTACGAGTCTCGAAGTGAAATGGATGTGCCTTTAGAAGTTTTAAACCTGACGGAAAAGCAAAGGTTTATGGATGGGGATAAGGTATGTTATGTAGAGCGAGTTTGCCACACTTAGTCATGACTCTCTCTAATGGGGTTAAGTGTAAGAATCTTTGGCAAAAAACATCACTAAATCACTGATGATTTTTGCCCTCGACACAACTACCAGGGAACAAGGTTTAGCTTTCCGCGCAGTCATAGCTTGCTCAATTGAGATAAAGTAAAAGAATCTTGGTTTTGGCTTAAAAGCACAAATGAATTAAACTCTTTGGGCTCAAAATGATTCAGGCAAATGAGTTGTTCTCGAGAGGCTGGGTATATAGACTGATATACGTCTAGATCTGAAATAGACACTTTCGGCTTACTTATTAAAGCTTGCACACTAGCCTTATCATGTACGACATAACGTAGCTACTTTGATTTTTTTATAATAAAACTGACATTGAAATCGTGCTCATTTTGTCTAGGAGACCATGCGATAGGTACTTGTCAGAGCGCTTGCAACAGAGAAATCACGTCAGTGTCCTACAATTTCAAGAATGTTGTAAAAATATCTTCTAAACTGAAACGGTTTACTGACCTCTCTCCCAGTGCCGTGTTGTCAGACCACATGCTCTACATGTGTCTTTGACTTTTAGACGTTACAAATGCCATGGTGTCTACATGGGTCTTTGACTTTTAGACGTTACAAATGCCATGGTGTCTACATGGGTCTTTGACTTTTAGACGTTACAAATGCCATGGTGTCTACATGTGCCTTTGACTTTAAGACGTTACAAATGCCATGGTGTCTACATGTGCCTTTTACTTTTAGACGTTACAAATGCCATGGTGTCTACATGTGCCTTTGACTTTAAGACGTTACAAATGCCATGGTGTCTACATGGGTCTTTGACATTTAGACGTTACAAATGCCATGGTGTCTACATGTGTCTTTGACTTTTAGACGTTACAAATGCCATGGTGTCTACATGTGCCTTTTACTTTTAGACGTTACAAATGCCATGGTGTCTACATGTGCCTTTGACTTTAAGACGTTACAAATGCCATGGTGTCTACATGTGCCTTTGACTTTAAGACGTTACAAATGCCATGGTGTCTACATGGGTCTTTGACTTTTAGACGTTACAAATGCCATGGTGTCTACATGGGTCTTTGACATTTAGACGTTACAAATGCCATGGTGTCTACATGTGCCTTTGACTTTAAGACGTTACAAATGCCATGGTGTCTACATGTGCCTTTGACTTTAAGACGTTACAAATGCCATGGTGTCTACATGTGCCTTTGACTTTAAGACGTTACAAATGCCATGGTGTCTACATGTGCCTTTGACTTTAAGACGTTACAAATGCCATGGTGTCTACATGTGCCTTTTACTTTTAGACGTTACAAATGCCATGGTGTCTACATGTGCCTTTGACTTTAAGACGTTACAAATGCCATGGTGTCTACATGGGTCTTTGACATTTAGACGTTACAAATGCCATGGTGTCTACATGGGTCTTTGACATTTAGACGTTACAAATGCCATGGTGTCTACATGTGCCTTTGACTTTTAGACGTTACAAATGTCATTGTGTCCCAAGGTTTTAAAGGGAAAGAAAATCTAAGCTTTAGACTAGTTTAGATGGAGTAGAGTTCATTTAGTCCAAAACAACTGTCCAATGTATGTTTTATCCCCCCGTAAGTGAATAATTGAAATTTGAAGGTAGCGTTACAATAGAGAATACGCTCCATAGGCTATTCACAAGGCCGCCACCATTTTTTCATTAGTTTTATCCAATTATTGTTGAATCAAAATTTAAGTGCGTTATAGAGTAGTCATGTGATGCAATTAAGCCAATGGCTGGCTAAGTAATGGCGTGAGGTTGCATACTGACCTATATATTTGGAGACAATCTTCCCACTTCAAGTTTGTCGCCATGTTTTTTTGGACCTAAATCTACCCTTATACATTAGAGAGCGGTAAAAATACGTCATTATTGATCTAAAAATAGCCACACCAACATCACGTCATCCTAAAACGGAAAAATGGCTACACAGATAAGCCACTGAAAGGACATACATCTGTCTGGTTTTATTAGCTTGAGGGTCACTGGAGGTAATTGACGTGAAATGTTTTATTCACTTTGAAGGTTGTTATCGACGATAATCCCTATGTATTTCTAGAGTTTTCCCCTCCTTTAACTGATAGTCACCTACATGTATGTGGGATGGTTGCCAGCTACCAATGGAAGGTCGTGGGTTTTTGTCTTCCTAATGTCTTTTTTTTTTCTACACAGTTCATAGCAATAATTTCCGAGGCGGCCAGCTCAGGTATATCTTTACAAGCAGACAGAAGAGCTCTCAATCAAAGACGTAGAGTTCATGTGACGTTAGAGCTACCCTGGAGTGCTGATAGAGCTATACAACAGTTCGGTAAGATAACAATTCCTGAACAGGGGGGAGTGATTTCTATTTTCAGGGCTCAGTAGGTGGAGCGTTGGACGCTCAATCCGAACAGCCTTCCACCAATGGGTCGCGGGTTCGAATCCCACTCAGTCCAAAAGAAATGGAAAATTTTCTGACTGGGTTTTTACTCTAACGACCTATGTGGGATGGTTACCAGTTACCATCGGAAGGTCGTGGGTTTCCTCCGTCATAGAGCCCGGTTTCCTCCCACAATAAAACTGGCAACGCCGCCATATAAGTGAAATAGTCTTGAGCGTGGCGTAAAACACCAAACAATCAATCTATTTTCAGGGTGAAGTAATTATGAAAAAGTAACGATTTTGTCTTAAATAGGCATGCTTAATATTTAGAGGGGGTCTCAGTGGCTTAGGCGACATGGATAGTCTCTTGGTCCAACAAAGCCATATCAAAGGTCCTCTGGGGTCAGGGGGTTTCAGACAATGCTGCCATATAAGTCAAATAATTTTGAGTACTGTGAAAAAACGTCCATTAATAATCAAAGCTTTATAACTGAAGCAATTATACATGCATGTCGAAGAGTTGTAGATTGTCAGGTGAAGTCCATAGATGTTTTCATCCAGGCAAAGATTTATTTCCTTCAATGCGTTAATCCCATGTCGCTAATAAGTGTGAATTAAAACCCAAATCAATTACCGCCGAGCCTGATGGCGTCACATAGATTTACGCAAAGCTTTCTGGGTAAACTATTCCCCTAAGTTCGCCATTTTGTTTCCAAGTGACGTCATCAAGCAATCTGTCAGTGGTGCATGAAATACCTTGATTGATATATCCTCTGTGTATTTTTGGGGGCCTCCGTGGCTCAGTAGGTAGAGCGCTGGACACTCAATCCGAACCGCCTTCCACCAATGGGTCGCGGGTTCGAATCCCACAAAGTCCAAAAAAAATTGGAAAATTTCCTGACTGGGTTTTGACTCGAACGACCTACGTGGGATGGTTGCCAGTTACCAACGGAAAGTCGTGGGTTTCCTCCGGGCAAAGAGCCCGGTTTCCTCCCACAATAAAACTGGCAACGCCGCGATATAATTGAAATAATCTTGAGCGCGGCGTAAAACCAAGCAACCAATCAATTCTGTGTATTTTCCAGGTCGAACTCACAGATCCAACCAGGTTAATGCCCCAGAATATGTCTTTCTCATCTCCGAACTGGCAGGGGAAAGGAGATTTGCTTCAACTGTGGCCAAACGCTTAGAAAGTCTGGTTAGTACACTCTATTTAATTCTATTATTAAATTCTATCTATTAAATAGTATTTTGGGGCTTAAACTTGCTTGGAAATGGCTGAAATTTTTTTTTGCCAATTATTGGTGATGTCCAGACTGGGCACCCAGCAGTAAAGCCGACTATTTTATCTGTACCATCATATGATCTTCGCACAGTAAAATGAATATTACAACACATATTCAATGCTGCCAATGGGCATCCAGGTTAAATAATTCATTCGATTGATTGATTGATAGATTATTTCATTTGGTGGCGTTGCCAGGTTTCGTGGGGGAGGAAACCAAGGCTCATTGCCTGAAGGAAACACCCGACCTTCAGCGCATACCTGGCAACTCTTCCACATACAGCGACCGAGTGAAAATCCACTCAGAAATTTTTCAATTTATATTAATTCACTTCAGGTATGGGATGGTTGCCAATTACCACCACCGGAAGGTCGTGGGTTTCCCCCCGGACATCGAGCCCTGTTTCCTCCCACAATAAAACTGGCAACGCCGTCATATAAGTGAAATAATCTTGAGGGTGACGTAAAACACCAAACAAACAATCAATCCAACTATGGGGGAGGCCCTGACTTGCAACCAAACTCAGTTGGCACATTACGTCACCTATTACCAGGGCGCGAAATGTTCGGGTGTCCACCTGTCCCGGACAGGTAAATTTTTCAAGGGACAGGTAGAAAAAAATAACAACTGTCGCTTGCGACAGGTAGAACTACATAAAAGTTTATTGAATAAACGAGCCCTATACTAATAAGCTGGACACAATAAATCTTTACAATCAAATCGCTTAAACTAAGGAAAAACCACAACGAATTATCTTTCACGAAAAACACCGCCTCGCCGACAAGGTCATCCATACGCATGCGTGCCTGGTGGAAACCCCCCCAGCCGAAACTGGGAGCTCCGATCAACGTCAATGCCAACAAGTGAGAATGCATGCAATACAAAAGACAATGCCAGTTGGTCAGCGATTTTGTCTATATGTACACCGGTTATCTTACTTGATTCAACTCAAACTGGCGGATAATCTAACGACCTTTTCGTTTTATTGCCTTTATTAGCATACGTGTCCGTCTTTGAATCCTATCTGCGTCACTCAAGCTGACCCGCTTTCTTGCGTCAGCACACGTGTGTGTATTACGTCAGCATTATTTGTAGAAATTGTCATCTGACCTAATTGCGTTACCTGGTTACGGCCTCACGCGACACACAGACATGACTCGAATTTCTATGGTCTGACGCAACAATGGTTTTATGTTGGTGAATATCCTCTATATATATCTCGTTTTAAAACAATGTATCGATTTTTAATCAAGCCAAAACTACCCAGTGAAAGAGACGACCAGCGGAATGCAGAGCAACACGCATCTGTCTTTCCTACGACGGTTGGAGCCTTTCAATCTCCACCTGAAACTCAAACTCCCGACACGGACGAGAGACCAAGGAAGCGTGTTCGCATCTTTAAATTTAGCCAGGACTGGCGTGTTGGGCGCGAATGGCTTCGTTATCAACCAGATACGAGTCTGATGTTTTGTACTTACTGTCAGAAATTTAAACACTCTAGTAAAACCAATAAATTTGTTTTGGGGTGTGAAAGTCTCCGTTTGGAAAACGTGAGATCGCACGAGACCAGTGCTGACCACAAGACAAGCAACACAGCCCACATCAACTCCCTAAAACCCATTACTGAACAGCCTTTAATCAAGGCTGTTATGAACATTGAGAAAGCTACGTTAGAAGAATTAAAGAGACTTTTTCGGACAGCATTTTATATTGCTAAACACGAAAAACCATTCAAAGATTTTGTTCGTTTAAATGAACTGCAAAACAAAAATTTTGAATCTTGTAAGGATGTGCTTAATTTACATTAAAACAGTGACAAACAGGCGAAAACATTTATATCCAATATTGCTAAAACTCAACAGGCAGAGACATTAGAAATGATTAGTAAATCAGAGTTCATAGGAGTTGCTCTAGATGGTGCAACTGATGCATCAAACTTAGAAGAGGAAAGTTTTTTTGTGTCATATTATGATGACAACTACTTCCCGCAAGTAGCTTTTGTTAAAATGCACAGTGTTGCCGGGAGGGCCACGGCTCAGGAATTAACACAAGTGTTATTTGAAGTGTTTAATGATCTTGGCATCGCACTAAGGGAGAAGTGTGTGGAACTTGCCACAGATGGGCCTACCGTTATGAAGGCTATGTTACGTAATGTAAAACTTGACATTCCATGGATTTTACATTTCCATTGTGCTAATCACCGCCTTGAATTAGCTTTTAAGGATGCTATCAAACAATGCAACATAGAAACAGAGGTTCACGAGTTGCTAAATGGTCTGTATTACTTTTACCACAATAGTAGCTTGCAATGGAGAACTCTTATGAAGTGTGGTGAAGTTTTACCAGAATTAAAAAAAGTTCTTGTCCACCCTAAAGCCAAGGGAACGAGGTGGCTTGCGCACAGAGAGCGAGCTATTAAAGCAGCAGACAACAATTTTGCTGCCAATGTTACCCAGCTACAAGCCTGCAATACAGACATGACTCAGCAAACTGAGACTAGGGCAAAGGCCCTTGGACTAAAGCAAAAACTAACTGATAAGGACACTGTTGTATTCATGTTAGCTATCCTTAAGCCACTGGTTTCAACATTTGCCTGCCTTAGTTGCCATCTTCAGGATGAAAATATCAGTCTTGACACACTGACAAGTACAGTAAAAAGAACAAAAGAAAAATTAAATAATTTTGACGTTGCGAGCAAGTTAGTTAACTTCAGTAGGGACAATATAACTAATAATAATTGTTTTCGGGATGTACCGTTGCATGAGAAGCGAGTAGGAGCTAGAGGTCAAAGTGGAAATAGAGTGCAAAAACAGAGTGAAACTCTGGTTAATTCTTTGCAAGAAGCATTAACTGATAGGTTTGGGGCCTTGGGCGATGGTAATGTGGGAAACTGTCCACAAATCAGTATGTTTTGTGTATTTGAGGTAAGCAATTTGCCAGAATCTGAGGATGACGATATTTCTCTTTATGGAGTAAATGAAATTGAAGGTTTGACTTCTCATTTTAAAGATCTCCTGCAAGAACATGGGTATGATGTAGACAAAATTATGGAAGAGAGGCTGACTCTTTGGGAATATACTAGAAATGTTCTGAAAATTACTAAGCAAGATGGACGAAGTATAAAAAAGTTTTGGCCCAAAATACTGAGAAAGAAGGCAGACTCGATTGAAATGAAAAATATCCTCAGTTTAGTTAAAATCCTATTGGTTCTTATGTTTTCGACAGCAACAGTTGAACGATGTTTCAGTTTAATGAAGCGGATTAAATCAGATTGGCGGGCAAGTCTGAAAACAAGCACTCTTAATGACTTAATTATCTTAGCTATGAGTAAAGATTCTGTGAGCAGTTTTGACCCAGAACCAGCCATCAATCTCTGGTGGCTAGACAGTAAAAAAACACGCAGATGTGTTGAAAGCTATGGTTCTAGGTCAAAACTGAGCACAGATTCCGGCTCATCTGATGAGATGGTTGAAAATTCTGATCAATCAGATTGATCATGTAGACTCATTATGAAGGACATGTTATTTCTATATTTATGCATTTTAAAGTGGCATGAGCTGCCAAAATGTTGATATTTTGACGTTAAAACAGAAAGTTGAAATTATTAGCTATTTTTCTCAAGACGTATAATTCAGAAGCTTTTTAGTGCTTCTAGTCTCCATAATGTTACGATAAAGTATTGTTTTGAACTAACTTTGGCTTAGAATGAATGAATGGTCGTCCCGGTTATTTAAATTTTGTTTACTTTTCGAACACATTCATCGAGCAGCATTTATGTTTAATACTTGGATCATCATCAGTTTGCTTATCCAATAAAACCAAGAAAATACAAATAAGAAAACATACCATGTTTTAATCTTTTTTTATTTCCAAAATGGTATCCAAGTAGAAAATGAATGGGACAGGTAAAAATAATATCTACCTGTCACATGGGACAGGTAGAAAAAATAAAACATTTCATGCCCTGATTACCCAACACTAAAGCTGACTGTCTTATCTATACAGCCAACAGCCCTTCCAATTGGTGATAGCGACTATTCTCTTTGATACTTCGTATTCCTAGTCAATACACCAAAATCAAGAATTTTTAATGGAAAAAAGAGAACACTTTATATTAAATGCAAGGTTTCAATCCAATCAACTTATATCTCGTTCTTCAAGCAGATAGATTGGAAATAACAGACGGGATATATTTATAAAATTCAGATTATAAAAATCACATCACATTAGAATTTGAGACTCTGTGGATATAAGGTTTACAAGGTTTTTTGTTGTTTTCAGTTGGGTTTAATCTCAAAATACCTTTTATATTCTCTTTAATAAAGATACATTGATTGTTTGGTGTTTAACGCCGCGCCTCAGATTATTTCACTTATGTGGCATTGCCAGTTTTATTGTGGGAAAAAAACGGGTGCTAGGCCCGGAGGAAACCCACGACCTTCCGGTGGTAACTGGCAACCATCCAACATAGAATAAAGATACAAATAGTTCTTGCTATAAATATAATGCTAAAACTAGAGAGTGAAAAGCCTGTGTAGAGAAGAAAAATAATCTTTAGTACAGTGCGGCCATACTCGGCTCCGTAGTTAACTTTTTGTGATGACAATGTTTCCCTGATGTGACATGAATTTTGACAATATAATTTCCTCAAATTTCTTTCTTCTTTGCTATTACAATATTGGGCTTACTGATAAATGCACCTTTTTTCTATTTTTTTTTTCTTTTTTACATTTTGTGTATTTTTTGTTGTAGGGAGCTCTTACACATGGTGATAGACGGGCTATTACAATATTGGGCTTACTGATAAATGCACTTTTTTTTTTTTCTTTTTTACATTTTGTGTACTTTTTGTTGTAGGGAGCTCTTACACATGGTGATAGACGGGCTACAGAAACCAGGGATTTAAGTAGATTTAACTTTGATAACAAGGTAAAACTGTGTTCTTGTTGTCCATCGGGCTACACTTAATTCCATGAACGGAATAATAATCAAATGTGGTTCACAGAATAAAGCACCTATTATCGTCACTAAATGGCGTCACCATGATAAGACTGAAATAATGTTGAAAGTTGCCAATATGTTGCCAATTTCTGTACGAATTGTTGCACACAATAAGCTTCTAGCTTACTGTGCACGGATAAATTATGTTTAAAAAAAAATGTTGAAAGTGACGCTCGGTCACTCACTTGTTCAGACCACATGTTCTACATGTGTCTTTGACTTTGTATGTCTAGTTTGAGATTTTTATTTTTGTGAGTCTTTTTTTCGTACACAGTTCATAGCAATAATTTCTGAGGCGGCCAGCTCAGGTATATCTTCAAAATAATGTTGAAAGTGACGTTAAATCTCACTCGTTCACTAAATGCCGAGTGAACTTATCTTCAATCAATCAATCGATCAATTGACAATAATATTTGTGTTGTTGTATTTTCAGTATGGCCGTACAGCGCTAGAGGCTGTGATGAAATCTGTGATGGGAATAGAACCCCCGCTTGTGCCCCTCCCAGAATACCAGGGCAGTTTTCTTGAAGGTCAGTTACTATCATTTCATACTTCATCACAGTTCAAGACAAAGTAGCCGTTTTTATTTATTAATGATTTCTTGGAAAGCGTTGGTCCATGGCTCTGCGGCTTGGTCGGTAGAGCGATTGCCAGCGGGGAGACCGTTTTACTTTGAACAAAACAACATGATTCCCGCGGCTCGGTCGGTAGAGCGCTTGGCAGCTGGGAGACAGTTTTACTTTCAACAAAACAACATGATTCCTGCGGCGCGGTCGGTAGAGCGATTGCCTCTCAGTTCGACACAAGCTGATTCCAATCGCCCTCAATTCAAAGAAATGTGGAAGAGTCGCCAAGGTCAGGGTGAATCCTCTGGGCAATGAACCTCGGTTTTCTCTCCCCCTCAACCTGACAACACCGCCATATAAAATTGAAATAATTTTAGAAATTCATTATGTGTATAATTCACTATAACACTGATATTCCGACTGAATTCTTGTTAGAACTGTGGAATTACCGCCGAGCCTGATGACGTCACATAGATTTACGCAAAGCTTTCTGGGTAAAATGTACCTCAGTTCGCCATTTTGTTTATTGGTAGATGTCAGTTTTTTTGGAAAACATTGATGACATAACCTGTTTTTATCCACACATTTTTCTGGTAATTTTACGCCTTTTACATCTTTTCTCAACAAAGTATTTTTTACTCCGCCATATTTAAAAATTATGTTAACAAAATGCTTTGCGTGTAAATTCCAAGTGACGTCATCAAGCAATCGGTCAATTCTATGGCATTGTTTTATTTGTGTAGATGCCCAGACAGCTTTAGTAGGAGTTGGCGTTGTCAGTATTGATGAGAGGATAAAGGTGCCAACATTAGAAAAAGGTGAGTTGTATGATATCATTTCTGTTAACATCAGCCGACAAAAGTGAAACTTATTTTTACTATGATTTGTAATTCTGGAGTACTAAATATAACACAGTTGATGAATCAAACTTTTACAGACCTCATCATTTGAAAAATCTCAACTAGAAAACAGGTTACTTGGTTTGGTTTGTTTATTATATTGTTATCCATAAGTAATTCTTCACCTTATTGTAAACCTTTCAACTTCTAAATGCCATTGAAAGTTTTGATACTTGGAATTTACATTGTGTAACCGATAACACATCTTCTCAGGCCAAGGTAAAACATCTCCATGTCCCCATTCCGTGTTTTACCTTGGAGGACTACTCCACTCAAACCTGTAAATCGAACAGTGCCTTTTGATTGAATGCGAGCAAAACTTCTAAAAGCTAATCAAAACATCGGGCACTTACACTCTTCCACCGGCTGAGAAATACAGTAATGGCGGCTGTATACACCTTGAGCTTTTGTTTAACGAGTGCTGATTGGCCAAGACTCTGTAAAGAAAGGAAAGACAACACTTACAGTCCCAACAGAGGACGCTGTTCGATTTATGGGTTAGAGTGAAGTAGTCCGCCAAGGTAAAGCACGGAATGGGACCATGCAGATTTTAACTTGGCTCGAGAAGATGCCGATAGCAGGGATATAGCGATAGCCTCTGTCCATCCATCCGTCTATCTGTCCAGTCAATAACTTGAGGACTTCTTGTAATCTCACTTTGAAACTTAGGTAATAGGGAGCAGGAGTAACATGACAATTCCACAAATGTCCTGTCACCGGCGCCATTGTCATTATGCATGTGGGGAGCCTTTACCGTTCGAATTTGATGCTTAATTACCGCCGAGCCTGATGACGTCACATAGATGTACGCAAAGCTTTCTGGGTAAAATATACCTCAGTTCGCCATTTTGTTAATTGGTAAGATGTCACTTTTTTGGAAAACATTGATGACATAACCTGTTTTTATCCACACATTTCTTGTAACTTTACGCCTTATACGTCTTCTTCTCGATACGGTATTATTTCTTTCGCTTTATTATAAAATTGTCCCTCAATCCCCCAAAATGCTTTGCGCGTAAATTCCAAGTGACGTCATTAAGCAATCGGTCAATTCTGAGGTGGTAGAACAAAAAACCTCAATCGAGCTGACATCGTCATCAAAAAACGTCATCTGTCACCGGATATCACAAAATCTCTCGGTAGACTCCCAGGCCCTATAAGCTTTTTGTTAAGCTTACCGAGAGGGCCATTGGGATTGCTTTTCAGAATTCTGCAAAATTTATGACGGCTTCCACACCCAATTTACGCTGTTCCCAATGTATAATGTGTTCCCCGCTCAAGAACACTTAGTCTTATCAATTTGAAATAAGTGATAATCTTATTCCCAATCTATGAGTTCCATTACTTGAGAACGCTTTATTGTATCACTTTAAAACTTGAACAGTGTGGTAATCTTATGGACAGTACAAATCACCAATGAGATTGCTTTCCACGATTCTGTGGAATTTTTACGATGGGCGCCACAGCCAATTTACCTTATTCTCCACATGTGAATTTAGTTTCCGCTCCATAACTTGAAGGCTTTGTTATATTACTTTGAAACTTAAGGTCCGCTCACACAGTGCGATTTATCGTACAGACTTGTAGCATGCGATTAAAATGGATGCTTTTAATTGGTTGATACGGTTTGTCAACCAATCAAATACATCCATTTTTATCGCATGCCCCGAGTCGGTACGATAAATCGCACCGTGTGAGCGGACCTTTAAATAGCGTGTTGAGCTCATGGACAGGACAGATGCCTTTTAAGATTTTGTGAATTTTACCTGGGCACACCCAAGTGGTTTTACTCCCAAGCTATCAATTTGATATCCATTCCATAACTTAAAGGCTTTGTTGTATCATTTTGAAACTTGAAAAGTCGGGCAAAAACAAAAAAAGTGTTTTTCCATTTTAAAAACCGGTGAACGTGGGGTTAGGCCATCTTCTGATTGTTCCGGTTTTCTTTGAAGCAAATCACGACATTAAGTTCCTCGCTTAATTTCTGCGATGTGCGCTTTTGCATACCCGAGATAAATCAATATACTTCTTTTTTGGCTACTTGGTTTTGTGCAAACTGGAGCTTGCTTCACAAAGCGGCGAAGAGTTATTTTTTGGGTAACTGTAATGACAACCACCACCATAGAGATACATTGCTGTTATATAAAACCTTGTGTTTTTTTTAACTTCTGTTTATCCAGTCTTGTTGATGATTTCAGATTATAGCATCTTATTTCTGGTGTTTTGAACTTCTATTTATCCAATTATTTAAATGATTTTACATTTCCAGATTATAACAACATCAGTAAGTTTTTGAACCGTATATTAGGAATGCCAGTTGCTCTACAGAACGCGCTTTTCAAATATTTCTCTGAAACCCTCACGTTTGTGGTCCTAGATGCCAAACGATGCGGCAGATGGGATATGGGTATATTAGGTAAGTTATTTTCTCATCAATCTACATTTCTTAAAGCCACACTTTTAAAGCCAACATTTGCCCTTTTTTCGTAAGTTCTGGATCCTCCTTCACAAAGTGGCGTAGCGTAAGTTTTTACGTAAATGCCATAACAACGTATCTCTACAGCATGGGCTGCTATGGCATTTACGTGAAAACTTACGCAACGCCGCTTTGTGAAACAGCCTCCAGATTGTCAAAGCAACGTGGGGATTAATATTAAAATGGATGACATCAAAATACGAAAATTTAAAAAATGTTTAGAATGTTTGTTGGCAAGTTATTGATAAAAATTTATATAATTAGAATGCATTCTTGGCCTAAGCCACTCCTATACACTACCTTTAGAATGTTTGTTGGCAAGTTATTGATAAAAATTTAAATAATTAGAATGCATTCTTGGCCTAAGCCACTCCTATACACTACCTTTAGAATGTTTGTTGGCAAGTTATTGATAAAAATTTAAATAATTAGAATGCATTCTTGGCCTAAGCCACTCCTATACACTACCTTTAGAATGTTTGTTGGCAAGTTATTGATAAAAATTTAAATAATTAGGATGCATTCTTGGCCTACGCCACTTCTAAACACTAACTTGATAGACATTCTTGGTATAAAAAAATATAATTTTTAATTTCTTCAATAGTGTATAATTGTAAATTGTAAAAGTTTGGTGACTTGTGTCGAACGGTCGATGTGGTTGTGAAAACAGCTGCACTCAACACAAAGTACTAACAATGAAAATAAGCCACCAAATGTCCAAATTGAGATCCTACGAGTGTAGTGTTCATTGATGTTTTACCCGAGGCACAATGCCACATACACAATTTTCACTGTCTTGTCCTATGACCCTATAATATATAGTCTGATGATATTCTTACCATAGCTTAAGATGCGTAAGCATTATCAATGTAATACAAAGTGTTCCAGAAAATTCTACTGACTAAGGCCAAGCTCCTGTCAGTCATCAACCTAATGAAATATCATAGGTTTACTTTATTACAACAATTTATGATGGTGTATTAAGGTCTAAATGATATACCTCTTTTTAACACAATTAGAAACTTGTCTCCATGGTTATTTTAGACAAGAAGATTTTCCCTGTGCTCGTGTGTTTTAGTGATCATAAATATATATTATTTATATATACTATAATTCACATAAATTAGGAAAAGGTTATTATAGAATATCTAAGTTAATTGATAAAATTTATTAATAAAGATAAAGTATTGGCAAATTTCTGTCAAACAACTTTACTACATCTATATATAAGTTTATAGTCAACAAGATTTTCTCTGTGCCTGTGTGTTTTAGTGTTCATAAATATATGTTCCTATATGAATTAATCCCAAGTGCTGATTATAATTAGAATTGTTTTTCAGATTTGGGATCAGGCAGTGAGTGTGTCGAGAAAGTAGAGACCAGAAAATTTATGGGAAATTTAGAACAAGGCACAGCTAAGACAGAACTTTATACCGTGAGTAAAAAAGATTTACTTAAAGTGAACACTTTAGGTAAAATACATTATACTTCATCTTAAAGACAATATCTACCTGGTCCCAAAATATGTTTTATTTATTTTTTATGACTTTCCTACCAAGAAGCTATGGTTAATTATTCTCAGATGTCAAGGTGACTGGATGTCACTGAAACATGTGCACACCTTGCAACTGGCAATATGATTGGTTTATTTGACCTAAATACACCAATAGCAGTTCAGCATACCAGGTGTGCACATGTTTCGGTGACATCCAGTCACCCGACATCTGAGAATAATTAACTATAGCTTCTTGTAGGAAAGTCATACAAAATAAATAATCCCTGTTTTGGGACCAGGTACCGGGTAGATACTGTCTTTAAGATGAAGTATATTGTATTTTACCTAAAGTGTTCACTTTAAATAGAATGTGTGTAGTTTAATCACGAGTGGCTAGTGACTTAGGAAATTAATAAACGAAAATGATACTCATTGTAACATATTGGCTTGAGTTGGATAATTTTTTTATCACACTGCATAAAAAATACAGTGTTTTAGAAAAAGAAAACGCAACTGAACTGGAAAAAATTTACATTGTAACGTTAGAAATATCGCCACCAGCGCCAACATCTTGAACCGTTCAAGATATAGCTGCTACTGGACTCTTAAGCTAAATGCCTAAGGACGAAATTCTTTTGTGACTCCAGTTTTGACCGTTCTTTTGTGAGGTCATAGCCTTACTTAAGCACAATTTCACATGTTGATTAAGAAAAAAATAACACGCTGGCTGAGTGACAATATTGGGGGTGTAGTGTGAGAATCAGTGTTATAACATGTACTGCCTGTTAAATAGCCTGATTTCTGTGCCCAGCCAAAATGATGTGAGAGAATGAGGTATACATGTGAACCACGTCTAACATCACCTGCTCATTTTAAAAAAGTGTAGAGCATTTCTACTACATCTTTGTCTACCATATGTGAGAAATTTCTTATAAGATGTCTGCACTTGACGATTTTAATTTCATGGTCCTACAAATGTAACTCTGCCCACTCAAAGCAATGTCTGATAATCATTGTGTTTTCATACTTAAATTATTGTTTGAATTTATTTAAAGTGGCATGAGCTGCCAAAATTCACACTTTTTTCATAATTTCTGATCGTCACGACAGTAAGAGGCTTTGAAGGCCATCGAAAAACTAAATGATTGGCGTTGGAATGAGGAAAATCCATACAGTATGTGGCCTATACGAACCGGAATAGTGTTCGAAAAGTAAACAAAATTTAAATAACCGAGACGACCATTAATTCATTCTAAGCCAAATTTAGTTCAAAACAATACTTTATCGTACATTTTCGAGACTAGAAGCACTGAAAAGCTTCTGAATAATACCTCTTAACAAAAATAGCCAATAATTTCAGCATTCTGTTTCAACGTCAAAATATCAACATTTTGGCAGCTCATGCCACTTTTAATTATTAAGTTTTTGTCACCTGTCGTTTCATCACTGACTTGATTCCTCAGGTGTGTGTGGAGAGAGGTTTGTCTTGGCTATCAGCTATGGGTATTTGGGGAGAGTTTTCAGGCACAGATGACGGATTTTATGTCTCACTCCAGGTAAACTTTTTGCACCCAGCTCACCAGAGTCTCTAACTCATTCTTACTTGATTAATTGATTTGTGTTTTACGCTGTTTTCAAGATTATTTTGCTTATACTTCGGTGGTAACAAATTTGGCGTCCGATTAGTTTCCTGGACCCTATTTTACAAAGCGGCGTAGCGCAAGTTTTTATGTAACTGCCATAGCAACCCATACTGTAGAGTAATGCCAAAAATACACCTACGCCGCTTTGTGAAACAGGTCCCTGAAGGGAACATTTTCGGCATGTACCTGATAGCCATTTTTTCTATCTTTGTATAGTGAGATTTGAACTTAGGACTGTTCAATGGAATTCTTGTGTCACACTAAAAGACTGTTACTCTACTGACCGAGTCACTGGGCCAACCACCCTCCCGCTTCCTCCCCCATCAAGCCATTCATACTTCAACATTGGCTCAAAAGCAGCTAGTTTTGTCAAGTGATCAAAACTAGCTTGATGGAAACCTGTTTAGAATAAACTAAATTACCTAAAGATTGACTGGGGCTTTAACCTGATTACCCAGCAAACAGTACCACGCTCATTTTTATCTCGCTTGATCACTGTATGTGGAAGAGTTGCCAGGTACTCTCTTAAGGTCAGGGGTTTCCTCCCTTACTAAACCTGCCAATGCTACTATTCAAGTGAAATAATCTTGAGTGAGGTGTAAAACATCTATCAATCACATTTATCCAAAATCTGTCCTTCGGGGAAGCGCATCACAGCTTGGCCAGCCCAATATGTTGCCCTGGAAACTAGTTTGCTAAAGATAAATGTTGTAAGAGATGTGAATCATAATTCAATTGGTTCATAGCAATTTAGATTTAATGTTCAAATTGACATAAAATAGAGTATTCTTTCTCTTTATTTGGCCATTTTCTTGAAATGATTGTCTTACACCAAATTGATTGACTTTGATAACGATGTAAGAACTACATCGAAACGTCGTCACCCAATAAATTAAGAAGTTCTTTATCCATAAGTAATCCTCGTCTTGACCGGATTGATTGTTTGGTGTTTTACGCCGCGCTCAAGATTATTTCACTTAACTGGCGGCATTGTCAGTTTTATTGTGGGAGGAAACCGGGCTCTATGCCCAGAGGAAAACCACCACCTTCCGTTGGTAACTGGCAACCATCCCACATAGGTCGTTCAAGTGAAAACCCAGTCACAAAATTTTCCATTTTTTTTTTCTTATACTAGATGAGGAATGGCAAACGCACATCGCTGTTAGCAGTGGCAGACAAAGCATCCAAAAAGAAGGAACAGCGATTATATAGAGTTTACAGACCAAACACAGGTCTCCAGCCAAGAATGGAATCATTAACAGAAATCAAGAGCAAGTACAAGAAGGTAAGGAGACACCATCATACTGGGCCTGGACAACTTTGGCAAGTCAGGGGCTCGTTTCACAAAGCAGTCGCATTGCAACCAAAACGTAGTTTCCATAGTGAAGAGATACGGAGTCATGACAACTGCGATTGATCGCACTTTGCAGCGGCTTCGTGAAACGGCCCCCTGGATTTTGGAAAGGGATTTTTAAAGACCCGAGTTTCCTGGAATTTTTAATGTGGGCCTGGAAAAGCCTTAAAGGGACATGGTGCCTAAGTTTGTTTTGGTTTTGCGTTAACCTTTAGATTATTAGAAAAATAAGAAATAATCAATCTCTGATGAAAGACCGAAAATTAATTTTTCCATCAAAACAAAAAACGTCTTTATAGTTGTCTTGGGAATTCCCTGCTGCTATTGTTTTCTTTCTGGCAGCCATAACAAACAGCCGAGAATGCACCACCGGCTCAGCTTCAAAGCCTATACCACACAGCCCAATAAATGGATGAACAATTATCTCCTCATCTAAAAAAGATTATTTTCACATGTCGTCCTTGTACATTTAAATGTTCAATCTTCCATTATTATAAATTAATCAATTAGTAATATGAGTTCATCACAGAGCAAAGTTCTTCATAAATTAGCCAAAATCATGATCCCAAAAGCCCTTAAAATTATCATTATCAGACCTTCAAGTTTAACCCTGTGCTAAAATCTTTAAACTCAACAGATTTTTTTTTTTTTTCATTAAACAGCAAAGTTAGTCTATTTGGACTTATTAATATGGGATCTTGAGATTTATAGCCTACTCTATCTGTCTGATGTATTGTTAGGTCTTAAGAATTGTAGCCTACTCTATCTGTCTGATGTATTGTTAGGTCTTAAGAATTATAGCCTACTCTATCTGTCTGATGTATTGTTAGGTCTTAAGAATTGTAGCCTACTCTATCTGTCTGATGTATTGTTAGGTCTTAAGAATTGTAGTCTACTCTATCTGTCTGATGTATTGTTAGGTCTTAAGAATTGTAGCCTACTCTATCTGTCTGATGTATTGTTAGGTCTTAAGAATTGTAGTCTACTCTATCTGTCTGATGTATTGTTAGGTCTTAAGAATTGTAGTCTACTCTATCTGTCTGATGTATTGTTAGGTCTTAAGAATTGTAGTCTACTCTATCTGTCTGATGTATTGTTAGGTCTTAAGAATTGTAGCCTACTCTATCTGTCTGATGTATTGTTAGGTCTTAAGAATTGTAGTCTACTCTATCTGTCTGATGTATTGTTAGGTCTTAAGAATTGTAGCCTACTCTATCTGTCTGATGTATTGTTAGGTCTTAAGAATTGTAGTCTACTCTATCTGTCTGATGTATTGTTAGGTCTTAAGAATTGTAGTCTACTCTATCTGTCTGATGTATTGTTAGGTACTGCCGGATGATGCTGAACCCTGGTGGAATGACCAGTACCAGAACTCTACCACAGTCTGTAGCCATGCTTACTGGTAGGTATACACGGATACAGCCATACTCATTACTTACTGTACTGCTTCTGGAGGGGCCTTGTGTTTCAGTCAGTTAAAGGGATAGTCCCTCAGTACGACACAGGCCTTCCATCGATCCGGCGATTGTTCGAACCCCACTCAGTCCAAAAAAATTGAAAAATTTTCTCACTGGGTTTTCACTCGAACGGCCTATGTGGGATGGTTGCCAGTTACCACCGGAAGATGGTGGGTTTCCTCCGGGCATAGAGCCTGGTTTCCTCCCACACTAAAACTGGCAACGCCGCTATATAAGTGAAATAATCTTGAGCGCGGCGTAAAACACCAAACAATCAATCGAATCCAAGTCAAAATAAAAATTAAAAATTTCTGAGTGGATTTTTCTCTCTCGATCTATTATAAATAACCCCATTATAAATAAACCCTATTATAATAAACCCTATTATAAATAAAACCTAGTATGAATAAACCGTATGACTTTTAGTACTTTCATTTCAATTTGAATGTTGCCATTATATAATGCACTGCTTTGTCTTTGAATTTTAGGAAAGGTAACTGTAAGAGAGCGAGCATGGGTCTTACATGTGAAATAGGCCTTCGTACTCGTGAGTACCACGTTTTAGCCGGGTCAGTACTCAGTGTATGGGGAAAAGTAGAAAGTGTTCTCGCCTCAATGCCAGGAGGTTCCAGCTCCAAGATGCAGATCATTCGACTCCGTACTGAAGATGGACAAAGGATTGTGGGTAAGATAGTTTGTTTCTGTAAAGGTCATAATACATGGAGAAACCTGCAGTACGTGTAAATAGTGCATGGGATTGTATGTCAGCCTTCCTACAATGGTCTATCTGTTAGAATCCCACTTGGTCAAAAAAGGGTTACAAGATACAGAGTGAAAAACGTGGTTTCCTTCCTCGCAAAACTTGGCAACACCACCATGTCGGTGAAATTATCTTGATTGTGACGTTAAACAACAATCAATCTGTTCAGCATATATACAATGGGTGTCTGATGAGGGCCAGGGGCATAAACCCCCCCCCCCCCCCCCCTCAAATTTTATCTTTTTTAATTAATTTAAATTCATCACACACAGTGCAAAGCAATCTAAAATAGAGATTGATCCTACTGCCATTCGTTGAGATATCAACTCTATAACGATTGAGTGACATGTTGCTTTAACACAAAGGGAGACCACTGCTGTCCACGTCCTTAAAATTGTAAACAACGACACGTGACACTAATAGTTGACTCGGTTGTGTAGAGAGATATTCGATATAATTCTGGTAGGTAACTTTTAAGCCGCCGACAACCTGTTTTGTTATATTGATTGCTACTCTCCTAATACATATAATATACCATGAAATACCTTGAAGTCCATATCATATTTTGCCTTGACATCCATGGGCGCTGCCATCTTGTTTTATAATGTATTTAAGAGCTGATGTAGTGCCGATTATATTTCTGCCCTAAAAAACCTGCAATGCAGCATATTGTGATAGGGTTACATGTTTGCAAACAGAATAGAACAGAGAAATAAATAGTATATAGATTAAAAATTCTCAGTAGATTTCTTGCAGTTAACTATGCGCAAAATGGAGTGCGACGGCTCTCGAGCCATGTCTCGAGTTGAAGATCTCGTAGAATGGCACGAGATCTCGATTGAGTGCAAAGTTCTTCAGAAATTGACGTTAAACTTTGATCAATCTATTGTTCAGCATATATAACGAAATGATTGGCATTGGAATGAGTAAACAAAATTTAAATAACCGGGACGATCATTCATTCATTCTAAATCAAACTTAGTTTAAAACAATACTTTGTCGTTCATTCTCAGGACTAGAAGCAGTAAAAAGCTTCTGAATTATACGTCTTGAGAAAAATAGCCAATAATTTCAACTTTCTGTTTTTACATCAAAATATCAACATTTTGACAGCTCATGCCATTTTAAAAAGTTTATTTACAGATTTAAATGTTTAAAGGTGAGGTTAGGGATATATACCTACATGATAATGCCTTGTGCTATTTACGTCAAGAATATGTTCCCTGTGTTTTCAATTGGAAAAGAAATGGTATTATTGATTATCCCAAATAGCTTGATTTTATTTTATATTGATGTTAATTTTCTTCGCAGGGAGTCTTATTCCTGGTAATTGTGTTCCTGCCTTAATCAGCGTGCTATCTGAGGGAAGTTCCCAGACCAAAACAGAAACCCATACAACTACCAAGAAAGAAATGGCAGCTCTCAGTATGCCTACGTTTTTCTGAGCAGGTGTTGAAATGATTGGGAAATCCAACCATCACAAGACAGTTTGACATAAAGACTTTCTAAGAACTGTTCTGAACTGGAAGTGAAACTACATATGTATCACAGTGACAGTGTGACACAAAGTTTTCTAATCTTGAGCGCGGCGTAAAACACCAATCAATCAATCAGTCACAAAGTTTTCTAAGAACTGTGGTAAACTGAAAGTGGACTTATTACAGAGATTTTTGGTCAAAACCAAAAGTTCGGTTTAACTAACAGGCAGTGGTTAATTTTGGCTGAACTGAAAGTGAAACAGGGACAGTTTGACAAAAAAAAATTCTACCAGCTTTTCTGTATAACAACGCCTGATTTGAAAAAAAGGAAACTATTTAGCTCTTTAAAAAGACTGAGGAGTTTATTTTATTTGGGCTGAATTAAAATTGAAAGCATTGCAGTGCCAAAAATCCAGTTTGTGTGTCTACCTTCTTTTGATTACCTTGCCAGTTAAAAGTGAAAGTGAAAGTGAAACTGTTTGTTTGGCAGGTCAAGGTCAACTGGTGACCCGGATAATTGAGCCTTCATACTATGGCATTCAACATGGCATAGCTAGCTGAAAGTGACAATGTGAGAACACAAGACACACACAACTATGAATAAAGAAATAGCTGTGTTCAATATCCTAACATTCTTTTGAAGAACTGGGTAGTGCTGACTTAGGGCAAAACTCCATGTGATACCATGACACTTGCACTCTGAAAATGGAATAATCTTGAGTAAATTCATTTAATACTATTTTGAGAGGAACTTATCAATGGGAAGTCATACTGCAGTATCATCCACAAACTTCGTCTCTCTGTGTACTTCCAGGATCATTCAAACAAGACCTTATGCTGTCAGTCCAAATCCTACAGGGATGAAATTCATAGAATCTTTATCATCGGAAAAATTGAAATTTAAAAGGGTTACTCCGCTCTATTGGTTTATATTAACTGCTGACGGCTTGGAGCCTTATTATTTCTTATCACAACTCAAATTATGTTTTCCAATTTTTACAAGCAATATTCTTTATTTAGAGCCAAAAACCCTGTTTGATTGGTGACCATATCCACCAGTTCAACTCTCATGGAGCTTGATTTGTGTAGTTTGGTTTTAGTTTATGTACACCAATCTATTAACTATTATGGGTTTCTTCCAGACATAGAGCCCGGTTTCCTCCCACAATAAAACTGCAACGCCGCCATATAATTGAAATAACCTTGAGCGCGGTGTAAAACACCAAACAATCAATCAAACATTATACACTAGACTGACACTTTCTCAAAATAATTACTCAAGCAATTAATCAACGGGAACTAATTAACGTCTGGCTCCTGGAGGCCTGATTTACGTTCTCGACCAAAAAAATTATGACCAAGTGGGGGAGGTATCTTCGTGAATAACTTTGGCTGTGAACTCCCTGCTATCAAACATTCCAAATAAACCTAGAGACACGACAAAGGAAATGATTTTCAGTTTGTTTGTTTGTTTGTTTTTTTTTAGATTTTTTTTTCATGTGCCGAATTATTGCAAAAGTTGTGTATGTATCGCTTTGTAAATAGAGGAAACTTATTTTGTTTGTCTTCACCACACATCGTTGATCGCATCATGTACAAAATCCATCCTACCATAGTTTCTTGTTGTTTTTCCCATCCTCGTGTACATATACTTCGGGAAAGTTGTTGACTCTTCGCTCACCCTCATTTATTAATTTTGTTTTGGTGATCGTTACCATGACGCCAGATCTTGTCATAATAAGTTCTATTTGACCTTTGACTGATGACCTTGTGCTCTAGATGACCCCCAAGTCTTTCATCTGGTGAAGTTCCATTTACTGTAAATATGAACTTGTTTGGAACGACACCCACAACACAAGAGTGCTACATAAATCAAACTATTTTGTCCAAATTCTGTATAATAGTGAAGAATTAGTAAGAATCTGGATTGGGTTTTATTATAAATCAATTTGTGTAAAACATCAGCCCTACTTTTTGACAGGTTTAATAAAATGTTTTCTTTATCATTGTTTGATTATACCTTAGCTCAAATCTTTTTGTGTTGGGATGGCTTCCGTAATGATCATGTTTCCATGGTTATTTTAATGATTTCGCTACCATGGTTATTGTAATGATCTTGTTACCAAGGCAACTGCTGTATCTTGTTCTATTGCTACTACAATGATCTTGTTACCAAGGTAACAAACTCTGAATTTCATAACATTTTGGATGCCCTTTTAAAAGCTGTTTTAGAAGAATTTGGCCCTGCTTTTATTATATAGCCAGTAGAATATGAAACGGCAGTAGGGTCAAAATGATTGTGCACATTGGGCAGTAAGTCAATGGCATAAGTGGCCACCATATAATACCAGGTTACTTCAAAGTGGTGCCCCCGAGGTTACTGCAAATCTCAATGATCCAGTTACTAAGGTTACTGCAATGATCTGGTTACTAAGGTTACTGCAATGATCTGGTTACTAAGGTTACTGCAATGATCTGGTTACTATGGTTACTGCAATGATCTGGTTACTAAGGTAACTGCAATGATCTGGTTACTAAGGTTACTGCTACTGAGATTATCTTGTTACCAAGGTTACTATTTATTTTGCTAGCAAGGCTACTATTGATCAAGGTCCATGGCTATGTTCAGGGTAACATGACCACTGTAATGCCCAGGCTATCATGGCCACTGTATTGACCTTAACAAAGATATTGTAATGTTCTTGTTTCTATGCTTATTGTATTGAACTTGTTACTAAGGCTACTGCAATAGTCCAGTGACAAACCAGTTATCAATTCGTTTTGCCAATGATACTGCAATGATCTCTTAACAATGGCTCTGAAATGCGGTTTTTAATAACTCAATACAGATATCATTTTTTTTTCCAATGCCACTGCATTATTTACATTGTTGCACCCTTTTGGCTAGGTGAAATACGGCTCTGGAATGTCAATATTGCCTCATACATAAGCCTTTGTTGCGCTGTGGTCTTGGAAGATTTATGTCAAAATTTAGGTGGGATGGGATGTAAGATCGTTTGTGTGACGGTAAACCCCAATCAATCAATCAATCAACTATGGTTACTGTTGTGCAACTATCTTTTTAGTGGTAAATTGTTTTTTTGTTTATTAGATGTCAATTCAAGCTTAATGTTCAATCTATGGTTTATATATTGTTTAGAGATGTTTGTTTCAATTTTTTGATAAGATGTACATTTCATTTCATTTTTTTATTGTTCGAGGATTTGGCCATTGACATTTAACCACAGTTCTCGCATCGTAGTGATTGTGTTCAGTGGCGTTGCTGGAGAAATTATGAAGCTGTTGAGAAAAGATATCGGGGATCTTTGGGGTTCAATCAACACAGTATCTATCTACATCTTCATTTCTAAGTTCTCCGGGTCCTTGGGTGTCGATCCGTGTGAGGGACCTTACGATAACCAATACAACTTTTTTTCTGAACAATAATTTATTTGCCTTTGTGATCATTAATTATTTACTTGGAATTCATTTGTTTGCCAGACTAGTTTTGAGTTTAACTGTTCAAAATATGACTTTTAGTCTAAAGTACCCTTAAATGGGCAATTTCACAAAACTTTTATTTTTATGTTAACATCCACACCAATATCCTTTTTTGTGTTCTCTCCTATGGCTCAGCAGAAGCTCGGATAGCCGAGAAATCTGGGCTCTGCCGAATTTTTTCCGTGTGACGAATACAGAAAGAAAGAAAATTCGGCAGAGCCCAGATTTCTTGGCTAATGCTCAGAGAGTTGATGTGAAATACAGTTAAATAAATGCAAATGTATTAAGTTTATTTAAGTATATGGTAATCTTATTTATATTTTGTCTTTGGAGGAGCATCGATGACTTAGAGGGATAGTTTGTCACGCCAACACAAACCATCCATCAATGGTCCCGTTTTCGATTCTCAGGAAAAAATGGAAAAAAAAGTCAGTGGGTTTTTTTGCTTGATCACCCTATGTTAAAGGGTCGGTTGCCAGAGGTCAAGGGTTAACTCGTTTTCGGAGTCCAGTTTCTACCCCCACTAAGCCTTGCAATGCCACCATATATGTGAAATAATCTTGAATGCACCACTGAACATCATCCAATCAATATTGATTTTGGCTTAGAGTTATTCGAGTGTTACGGGTGTTTTCTAACCAGCTTGTGTGGGATGGTTGCCAGTTACCACCGGAAGGTCGTGGGTTTCCTCCGGGCATTGAGCCCGGTTTCCTCCCACAAAAAAACTGGCAACGCCGCCATACAAGTGAAATAATCTTGAGCGCGGCGTAAAACACCAAGCAACCATCTAACCAGCTTGTACAATTCTACATTATGTTTGATTGAATTATATTGTACAGTAACTGGGTATCAATGAAAGAAGGGGATTTCCTTAAAGTGGCATGAGCTGCCGAAATTCACACTTTTTTCGTAATTTCTGATCGTCACGACAGTAAGAGGCTTTGAAGGCTATCGAAAAACTAAATGATTGGCGTTGGAATGAGGAAAATCAATACAGCATGTGGCCTGTACGAACCGAAAACGTGTTCGAAAAGTAAACAAAATTTAAATAACCGGGACGACCATTCATTCATTCTAAGCCAAAGTTAGTTCAAAACAATACTTTATCGTACATTTTCGAGACTAGAAGCACTAAAAAGCCTTTGAATTGTATTTCTTGAGAAAAATAGCCAATAATTTCAACATTCTGTTTCAACCTCAAAATATCAACATTTTGGCAGCTCATGCCCCTTTAAGGTGTTGTGTTTGCTGAAGTTCGGGGGTTTCTTCCGGACAACGAGCCCAGTTTCTTCCCCTACTATACCTGGCAACGGCGACATATAATCTTGAGTGCGGCGTCAAACACCAATAAATCAATCAATTAAAATAAGCAACGCCAAATATTAGCTCCGGTATGTAGCGTTATTGACTATTGTGACGCCCGAAGGTGACCGCTCCCAGCTGGTTAGACCATTGTTTTCTACAATTACGCCAAATATATGCTACATGAAAATCTGAGCCGTGGAATTTGTGTAGTATAACCATTATGCACATTAATCACTCGACTTTAAAGGAGACATCGCTTAAGTTTGTTGTTGACCTTCAGATTATTAGGAAAATGCATAGTGATCAATCTCAGATAAAAGGCTGCAAGTCAACTTTCCGCCAAAACTGTATACATTTAACGAGTTATTAGGGAATTCCTGTGTTACTTTTGTTTTGTGTCTGACAGTCAGTAAACAAAACCCGTCAAAAGTAGACCAAACGCGCAGACAGAAAGGGCTCTACTGCGCACTCGATTTTTTTTTTACTACAACAAAGCAGACATTGGAATCCTCAAATAAAACTCCCTATCCAGTATCCGTGGGAGCTGGGAAAGTTATATTAACATTGGCTAGCTGGAAACCTCATCTTTATATAAAGAACGGTAGAATAGCACACATATTTGTAACGATATTCGTTTTGGGCACATCCCTTTAAACTTTAAAGGACTTATGAACTATTAAGCGAACAGCTAGTTAGTGTTTGTTTATGGACTAGATGTACATTTGAAAAATATAAGTTAAAACGAAACAACCTTCGCATTAGTTCCGCGGTAGTCCAAAAAGGGGCGTGGAGGAAATTTCCATATTTTTCGTATCTACTCGGAAAATCTCACCAAAAGTGACGTCATACACGACCTCCGATGTGTAAAAACTGCAACGGAGGCGCACTGACACAGCAAATCTCGTGTATTACGACACCACAGTGAGGGTACGTACGAACCGACCGGAGGTCGTGTTTGACGTCATTTGTCACATTTAAGAGCGGCAAACGTGGATTTTGTATGTTCTGAGCCAGAAATTTAATTTCCTCTCAACCTTGTAAATAGTCCGGGTTTCTGACTCCAAAATGACTATTTTTTATATACCGACGGCCGTATACGACCGTCAGTACAAAAAAAAAGTAAATTTAGAGTCAGAAACCCGGACTACCTTGTAAAGTACAGTAACATGTTTTACAACACGCTAAACATGAATTAGAAAATATTGCCAATGATTGTTTATAAAACCTTGAAACCAGGGTTTTAGTGCGAAACAAGCGACAATTAATCAATTGAGACCAGATTGATTGATTGATTGATTGGTGTTTTACGCCGCGCTCAAGATTATTTCACTTATATGGCGGCGTTGCCAGTTTTATTGTGAGAGGAAACCGGGTTCTATGCCCGGAGGAAACCCACGACCTTCCGTTGGTAACTGGCAACCATCCCACATAGGTCGTTCGAGCGAAAACCCAGGCAGAAAATTTTCCATTTTTTTTTTTGGACTGAGTGGGATTCGAACCCGCGACCCATTGGTGGAAGGCTGTTTGGATTGAGCGTCCAACGCTCTACCTACTGAGCCACGGAGGCCCCATTGAGACCAGAAGTCACATTCATAGACTTCTGTTGAGACTTTCTTCTGACATGGAAACTATTCAATTTTTTTTTTCGGAAAAGACGAAGGACCAATATTTCATGTGGATAGACCTAAACATATGTAACGAGAAAACGTCGGTTTGCAATATAATTGAAAATATATATATGCTTAAAAGAAATAATCAGGAACTCTGGTGTTATTCTGACGCAGATCTTGAAATGAGAAGAAGTCCACATGGTTGTTAGTGGGCGGCAAGACAGACAGATAAAAGTACGACCACAACATGCCGTGAAGTAAAATTAACTGCTGTTCGTGTTATTATTTTGTTTTTCTTTTTTGGACCAATTGCTGTGTAAAAGAAAGGTCGTCCTTGTTACAAAAGAAAACAAATTGCCTTGTCACGTTGCTTTAGGAAGCTGCACGAGTGCACTTTTACTTTAGGTGTTATTCTGCCAAACAATCTTGTTTACCTAACACATATATAATTACGAGAGTTAAACCTAAAATATGGTTTACGCTTCTACCTTTTGTTAATTTCTTAGTGGGGTTTTCACACGATCGCTCAAGATGTGAATGAGTTACCGGGTACTCGCCGAAGGTCGGGGTTTCCTTCGGGCAAAGAGACCGAGCACTCCCATCTATAAACTCCGTCATTTAAGTGAAATAATCTTGAGTGCGGCGTAAAAAATCAATCTACCTTTTGCCAGTTTGACTATGTGTTCTTTTCAATGAACATCCCGACTATAGTCTCATATTGCCGTGTGTTGAAATATCTCGGACAGAGGGTCACGCAGAATGGCACGAGATCTCGATTGTAGGCTACCGTGTAGAGCTTACAAAGGCTTACTTTCACATTAGCTCGAAAAATCGGTATCTGTCGTGCCGAGAATCTGACATACACTCCCTGACGTTTGCACCTGGCGAATTCGGACCGAAAAAAAAAATCCGCCAAGCCCAGATTTTTAGGCCACTTTCATATAGGTCTTAAAAGGTGTTCCTGTAGGGTGCATTGAGGTCTCGGTCTTCGATCAATATTGTCAGAGCCACAGGTTCCACCAACCAAAAGCGTATTTTAACAAAATAAAAAGATGCTTATAGGTTTGAAACTTCAGAATCCATCTGGCTTCACAGGGCAAACATATTGAAGTAAAAATGCCACTTTGAGTGTGTATAACACATCCCTAGAGCATGTCATTAGCGCGTATAGCCTCCGTTAGCTTCCAAGCTGCGTTTCATCCCTCTTGTTAGATGTTGGATCTGTTGAAAGGGTAATTGCTCGGATTTGAATCCTTTAGAGCACGTTTGGGATAGGATTGGCAGAAACATTAAGCCATAGAGCCTCCTGTAGCCTACAAAAAGGAATTGGAAGCCGCATTATATTGGTATTGGTGGCAGTTCAGGTGCGGCGGAACCGGGGTTAAAGGGCAGAAACAGTTGAAAACAGGGGTTTAGAAACACAGATTTTTTTTGCGGCTTGGCCTCAAATCTTAGATTAATACAATACATATACATTTTCTGAGGGCCAAAGAACAAAACCTCGCCCTACCGCCCAATCTGTCTTGATGTTGGGTTGTTTTGTGATAGTCCATCGTCTGATCGTAATGTTTGCTACGCTCCGTTTCAGTAAAATTTCTGAGAAAAATCTATATCTTTATAAGCCAGAAATGGCTGACAGATGTCGGCGATTTAGTACCCGCGAGCCCTGGTCATTCGCGTGATTGTGCTCTGATTTTGTCTCCCACGTAATCAAACTTTTTCCCAACTACGCCCAACAACTCAAACTGTCTTGCTGTAAGATTATTTTGTTAGTCGATCGCGTTATCACAATATTTGTTACTGTAAGTTTGACAATTTCTTTTTAAAATGTCAACTTTTCAATGCCAGAAATGACCTCGCTGGAACGCATGTATGGCATTCTCTTCTTTCAGAGCTTCCGGGGCCTATGCGGCCCCTGGATCCTCGCCTGTTGTGCTGGGATAGTTGACCCCCAATATCAAAAACGTTCCGCCGCTCCTGTAGTTACCCCTTCAACAGATCCGACGTCTCACTGGAGGGATAAGACGCGGGTTTGGAAGCTAATTGAGGCTATACGCGCTATTGACCTTCTGTTCTAGAGATGTGTTCTACACACTCAAAGTGACATTTTTACTTCAATGTATACGTTCTGAAATGGCACCATCTCTTAGTAATGGCGGCGTTCGATGGAAATAAAATACCACATGATATCCATTCCACGCATATAGGATTCAGATTCGTTATCATCCATGTATAGTAGTCTGGAGGCTAATGGCCGCGGGCTGACTATATCAAAATGTGGAACGACAACTGGATCGAACACCTCCTGGGTGTAGCCTATAGCGAGTCGCTGTCTGCAGGCTCTCATATCCAGCATGCAACAAAATTGAGAAACACCCTCTTATCTTAAAGGGGCATGAGCTGCCAAAATGTTGATATTTTGACGTAAACACAGAATGTTGAAATTATCGGCTATTTTTCTCAAGACGTATAATTCAGAAGCTTTTTAGTACTTCTAGTCTCAAAAATGTACGATAAAGTATTGTTTTGAACTAACTTTGACTTAGAATGAATGAATGGTCGTCCCGGTTATTTAAATTTTGCTACTTTTCGAACACGTTTTCGGTTCGTACAGGGCACGTACTGTATGGATTTTCCTCATTCCAACGCCAATCATTTAGTTTTTCGATGGCCTTCAAAGTCTCTTACTGTCGTGACGATTAGAAATTATGAAAAAAGTGTGAATTTCGGCAGCTCATGCCCCTTTAACAGATCCACCGCCATATGATACAGTTGGCATGAAGTTTCTTAATGTTGCATATAGGCTCTTCCAAGATTGATTGATTGTTTGGTGTTTTACGCCGCGCTCAAGATTATTTCACTTACATGGCGGCGTTGTCAGTTTTATTGTGGGAGGAAACCAGGCTCTATTCCCGGAGGAAACCCACGACCTTCCGTTGGTAAGTTCTGGCAACCATCCCACATAGGTCGGCTCTTCCAAGAGGCATCCAAACTAATTCTGCCATCTACAGCATGCAAAAAGAATCTGCTCTCGTCGGGTCAGTGGATTCTTCTCAAAGATCCCGGTGGTCCAGTGGGTTAGAGTGATTTTCCCTCAGTCCCACACAGATCTTCCATCGATGCGGTGCGAGTTCGAATCACAGCACTCAGGCCAAATATAACAAAATTGAAAAGATTTTTCATTCGGTCGCCGTATGTGGAAGAGTTGCCAGGTACACACTGAAAATCGGGGGTTCCCTCCGGGCAATAAGTCCAATTTCCTTCCCCCACTAAACCTGGCAACACCGCCATAGAAGCGAAATAATCTTGAGTGCGGCGTAAAACATCAATCAACCAAAGATCTCAAGTCCTATCTCTGTATATACCAATCCGGACGTAGTAGTTTATGATTACCTGTGATTTTAGGACGCTTCGTTTGTCTCAGGGCGCCGAACACCGCAGCCCTGTGGCGATTTATAATTGCGTGGCAGCTTTTTCAGACGATGGCCAAGGCAGATACATTTCAAGGTGGGATTGGAAGGGAATGGATAATCTGCCTTTCTAGCCTCAGGAAACCTCTGTCATCTCCGCGGGGTCTTGCGTGGTCTGCCTGGCGGTCTGCGGTTACCTATACGTCGTTCGTTTGTTCCTTTTTCGGATTCAAAGATCTGGGAGAAAGTCCTGGGAGCCTGTCTCACAAAGCGGCGTAGCGTAAGTTTTTACGTAACTGCCATATAGCCCATCATGTACTGTAGAGATACGTGAGTATATATGAAAGTTACGCAAAAAATACATCTACGCCGTTTTGTGAAACAGGCTCCGGATCTGTGCAGGCCAATAATTTGCCACTTCACTCCTTCAATCAATCGTCTACCCGGCATTTGCTGTTGCAATGCATGATAAGGATCTTATAGGGAGCGGGTTTTATATTCGATATTGGCCTTAAGATGATGCTGCATTTTGCAAAATACATGTCGCATATTATGAAGTTACAGATTGCAACGTTTCTTTGATCGTGTTCCTCATAAAATTATGAAGGGTTAAAAACGAGATCCCGATTGAATATAGTCCGGATTTTCGGTCTAGAGGGCGACTTTTTTTATATTTGGCTGGCAATGTGAAACACCCTGACGAATACGCGGGAAAAAAAATTCGGCAGAGCCCAGATTTCTCGGCTAGATTGAATATATGGTTACCAAATTCAAGAGCAGTTTCAAATGATTTAGATTTTGTTATGTACCATTAATGCTTTTCATTCGGGGTGAGGTTTTTTTTTTGGCTATGTATATGTAGGCCTACACTACGCAATTGGATAATTGTAAAAGTATATAAGCCTATTATATATTCAGAAAAAAAGTCGGCAAAGAACAGAAAAAAATTATGGAAAGAACAGAAAAAAGTATACAAAGAACAGAAGAAAAAAAATCGGCAAGGAACAGTATTTCTGTCTGTATATGTTGTCTGTACGAATGCTTCATGCACGATGCTGCCGAAAAAGGTGCACCTGTAGGTCAGAGCACTTACAGGCAGAATGAAAATACTGCATGACTCATCGGCTTAAGGATTTAATTCAGCTCTAGAGAAATCGGCTGTTCACCTAATGTTCAACTTGAAAAATCTGTAGACCTAACGAACGTGTACACCGTATGGTATATATATAGCTGCCCAACAAAGCATTATAATCTGCAGGCGATTGATGTCGTAACAACTAGCTAGCTGCTTTGCGCATTAACCGTTAATACATTTACGCGTTACGTAGGTCTACTTTATGTATCGCGTACACATGTAGTAGCTAATACGGCTTCTGTTAAAATAAAATACGTAATACCAGAAGTCTATGAACAGAGGTAATATAGATGAAATTATTTCGGAAAATCGTTCGCTAATAACTAATTGGCGGTTTACCATGACCACCCGAAGACTAATGCGACGTGTAGGCTACACATGTAGGCCTACGTAAGCAAAGATAAAATTCTCGAGTCATGGTATTTTTTGTATTGAACGTTATTTACGGAAGTCAGGTAGCCCGGCGTGTTATCGATATATGCAGCTCGTGTTAGTTTCAATATTAGCTACGTTCCCAAGGCTGAATTGTTCAAAAGTGTGTCAAAATGAACCAAAGTCTAACATTGCAGGTGATATATAGGCCTACTGTACTGGTGAACCAACGTCATCGTCTACAAACGTCAACCAGGGCCAATCCGTATTAAAATTTAAACTGCATGGGTCAATTTACAATGTTGCCCTAACTATCGAAGAAAATGTATTTTAAATTTTATCCTTTTGTTCAACGTACTTGAAAAAATAAAACTATATACTGTTTAAAGTAAATTATGTAATGATTCAACGATCTTCTGGCATTGAATCGTACTTGATCATCGCTTCATAAACAACTCTCAAGGTTCGCCGACAGTTCATTCATGCTGGATAAGGCTCCACACGCTAGGCTTGTTTATTTTTCACTTGATAAAACACTAGTCATTAATAAAGCTTTTTCTTGATCAATTATGAAGGAAAAGGCTTGATTATTTCCGCAATTTCAGGCTATTTCCAGCAATCTATTTTATGAAACGCTTTGCAGGCACTGTCGAAGATATGATTTATTATTTTATTTTGAACAGACATGTCCCTCTTGGACCTCACGACAAGACTGTCACTGCGCAAGACCGGTGCCTGTGTACCGATTAGAGGAAAATGAGCTGTGGACCGTCAACAAGCCAACTTATAACACAAACATGGTGTTTTGTTGAAATTGTACGATTATGACAGCCCCGAATCGTTAATACGGAATGGCTGCAGTTAATGGGGACGTACTGGAGAGCGATCCACAGCCAGAGTGGGTACAGTTTTGTGATAAACAAGCCGTATCGGCGGCCCAAGTTTTTCTTCGCAACTTCCGTGTGTTCGCCAATTCCCAAACAAGCGAACAATCGGTCAGAGAAAATGACGATCAACCTTCTTTAGACCCACAAGAATTCTCTCAGAAATTTGTGGAATTATTTCTTAGCCATTTTCAACAGCAGCTCAGACGGAATGTTCCGTTTGAATGCGCTGGGGCTGTGACGGGCTCATTGCTGTTGAACGACTACACGAGTCCCGTCAGTTTGACAGCTTCGGGGCCTAATGGCGACCACGTGGGAGAGAATGACGGTGATGACGGGGATTATACGGACCCTGAAAGTGAACCCACAAGCCCACAACCCACCAAAACACACAAAGGCTTCTTCAGAAGACTCTCGTTCAGAAATATAAGAAAACGGACTTTATTTAAGCAAAATTCTGACGAAGTGGAACTAGACAGTAGCAGTCAGAGTAGTGGGACTGCATACAATCGCCCCACCACTAAACAACGATCAGGAAGTCGAAAGCATAAAGACAAACAAGATAGAGGTGCAAAATCTAGTAAACTTATACATTCTAAAACTGTATTAGAGATTAAAAAAGAAGCCATTGTGAGTGTTTTATCTGGCGAAGATTCAAAAGGAAAATCAAAATGGGAGAAAACAAGACTAATGTTAATACGAAGTACTGGGGGTTATATATTGGAATTATACACTCCCCCAAAGGTGAGCTTTTTTTTTAGCAAACTACTTTCTCCTCGCAAATCTTTACTTCTCTCAAAGTACTGAGGAACCCTCAAAATTGACACGAAAATAGGCAAATTTTCACCACATCAAAAATCATGCAGACAATATGTGTAGAAAAATCATTTTTGCTGCAGAAAAAAAAAACATGATTTCCACATTTTTCTGCGGCTGTGAGCATTTGAATGCACTCTTAAATCACTGTATAATTAAATATGTGTTTCATTTTTCCGAAAAAGACGTCTAATCAATGACGAAAATGTCTACTTAACTGATAGAATTTCGTTACATAGGTTTGTTATTATAAGCAGCCTAACTATCATGGCAACATATACCTTCAATATTATGTTACGACCGGACCAGGCCTAAAGTTACGACGAGCGTAAGTGTGTTGAGAAACCGCCCACTGGTTTCAGCCAAATGACCACAAGGCGATTCGTTCTATCAAAGATCATTTCATTTTCTATTAATAAATAACAACCTTGGGGGCGACTCACCTGAAGCATACTGTAGCTATTTTAGGCCAGACTGTATTACCTCGTCTAGTGTGTTTTAATTTATGAGAAAATTATTAGCAGACTGGGAAATTAGATGGTTGAATTCTTTCACATGTTGAGTTTTGTGATCACAAACAAGTGTTGATCCAGAAAAGGTGTCCATGTGTCTGTTGAACATCCTGTCGTCAAACTTCATCTGATTTGGACAACCAATTTTTCAGCCATTTAACATGGTCAAGGTATAGAATTATGTCATTTTGGTGTAAAATTAGCTCTTTTGGACACACCATTTTCAGATCCCGGATGAATGTATGACCACAAACCTGGCAGAAATGCACAACTATTGAGTATTTCTGTGTCCCGGGTGGTTGCCAAGGTAACCACTAAGGGTCTGGCAATTCAGATTCAATGAATACCTATTGATTACAATTAAGATAAGAACAAAGAACTAATATTCTAATACACCTTCGTCTTGTTTACCATTATGGAGATAGGAAAAATCAAAGACTCATTATCTGAGACAATGAGGTACCCTTCAATGTAGGTTTTAACCACTTTGTGCTATAATTTTGGGGTGATTTTATATGGAATAATCTTGCAGCTAACGCTCACTCAGTCACAGCTGTATTCCAACACGTCAAAAGATTCCAACTTGATGATGAAGAGTTCAGTTGATTACTTGGCTGAATGAGACAACACTAGAAAGATTTGAAATCACCCAATAAACCAAGAAGTTGTTATCCATAAGTAATTCTTCACCTTATTGTAACCTTCCAACTTCTAAATGCCATTGAAAGATTTAACACTAGAAAGAGACAGCAGAGTTCGATGCGTCACAGCGTTCCGTAATTGTGATGTCATCGCGTTTGGGCTGGTAGCATAGATCTCACACGGTATAGTTTCTACATTTGGGTTGCACCAAGACACATTTGATTGGCTTTGGTTACTCATGGGAGGGTCTAAGAAAGTCTTATGGAGGTTGGAAAGGCTGGTTTTCTAATAAGTTCCCTTACCGAAATTAAATTAATTTATATGACATTATGCATATTTAGAATAGAAATAAACAACGTCGTGGTGAGCTGTGTGTTGCTGAATAAATGGGTCAGTGGGGGAAGATACCACTATTTGAGGGCGCGGTCTACAGACTTAAAATAATACTGGTATTTCCGGATGACAAGGTTAAGGAGCATATAATTACTTCATTCAGACAAGCTATTTAACGAAATACTTTAAAATTGAGTGACTCTTAGTAATTTGCACTTGTAGCATTTATCACCAAAAACAGTTTTGGTTACAGTATGGAATCAATTTATGAGGTATAAAGGTCTAAATGATATACTGTAAGATCTCTGCTAATTCAAGTACTCTAAAAAATTCAAGGGCCAGAAAAACATTAACAAAAGTACACTTAAAATTCAACTTTTTTCGTTGAGAGTCTTACCTCCTGGAGTGAGCGATCAGATAATCCTATTAAACGATCGCTGTTGTTGTTTTTATAGACCAAATGTGGCAAATAGCAATGTAATAATTCGTTATTTTCACATCACTGGTCCTTGAATTAGTGGAGATCTTACCGTACCTCTTTTTAACACAATTAGAAACTTGTCTCCATGGTTATTTTAGACAAGAAGATTTTCCCTGTGCCCGTGTGTTTTAGTGTTAATAAATATATATTAAATTACACAATTGCCTGTTAAACTTTCTGTTTTAGTCACTCAAGCCTCGCTCTGGAATTTACTGTTTTTTAATCCAAGAGATTCGAGAAACTACTTCGCTGGAAATGCAGGACCATGAAAACACATTTGTCTTGAAGGTAAGATTTCTGCCATAGGCTGCGTAAAAAATCTTTCTTATGGGAAATTTCTCTGTTCAGCTCTTATGCCTGCAAACAACTTTACTTATGTAGTGGGCCCCTGCTTAAAGCTGGTACGCCCTCTGGCTGGAGCATTGTGGCTCTGCTTTAGCCATATGTGCTGACCTAGCAAGGAGGAACATTAAGTATGCCAAAAACATCAGCCTTCCTGACGTTCTATGGTCGGTGGATCAATTAAAGCACTTTTTATACGCCCAACTTATTTAATTATGGTATCACCAGCGCCGCCCGTCTGTCATACTGCTAAAAAAATTATTCAGTTATATAACTTAAAGGAAGCTTTTGGAGCCTGGGGATACAAGCGTTTTATATCATTCTTAATTTTATATCAGTTGACTTCAATGAATCCATGAAACTGTGATGATATTACAGTTGTGACATTTTCATTGTTGCAGGGTGAAGGCAATACCGAGTACGTTGTTGAGACCAGCAGTAAAGATGAAGTGAGATCGTGGTTGACTGCTCTCCATTCCTGTATGAACAGACCTCAGCTAGACACAACATTAACGACTCTTCCTGAAGGGTCAGTTAAAGCCCCTTACCTCATTGATAAGGCTTAATTTCCAGATTCTCTGACATGGATACACAGTGAAAACGATGATAAACTGAAACCCTGTTCAAATCTACAGAATATCCGATTTCCATTTGTCAAGGATGGTTGACAATTACCAGTGGACGGCCGTGGGTTTCCTCCGAGCATAGAGCCCGGTTTCCTCCCACAAAATAAACTGGCAACGCCGCCATATAAACGAAATAATCCTGAGCGCATCGTAAAACACCAAACAATCAATCAATCCATTTGTCAAAAAACCTTGATCAACTGGAAAGACATATTTTCTTTTCCCCTTGTTATGCCAGTACCCAATTATGCATCCTGACTATTTGAATTTATTTCTTCAGTTCATACACCTAATAAGCTTTAGAAATATTTTTTGATTTCCACGTTTCACTTTATTAAAAAGTGTGAATTTTGGCAGCTCATGCCTTTTCGTTATAAATTATTAACCATAATTTTTTTACATCGTACAAAATCTGTATTATTTTCAATATTTAACAGTTATTACAAAATAATGTCATCTTATGTATTTATTCAACTTAATCAAACCCTTGGGCTGTGGGCGGTGTGGTTTTTGGCCATAGCCATTTTCGCCTACCTAGCATGGAGGAAAATGAAGTATGCCAAATAAATTAACCTTTCTGATGTTCATATGGTCTGTGGAGGTTTTAATGTTAAAATTTAGGTTGGATGGGGGTGGGTAAGATCTTTTGGTCGGTGTTCATAAATATATATATAATTTATGGTGAATATTAATCTGACTTCTTTGCAGGCGTCCCCGATTGCCCACAGCTCCGTCATCTACAGGCAGAGATGTTAATAAAGGTAGGAGGCTCGAAATTCATTCAAAATAAATTCTGATAATATGACCGCTCGTTTAGGGAGCAAAAGCGAGATCTGGATTGGGAGCAAATCATGGCTAGTCTGATACCCGGCCCCTAAACTCTAAAACAGGGGGCCGTTTCACGAAGCCGTCGCACAGTGCGATCAATCGCAGTTGCCATAACGTTGTATCTCTTCACTATGGTAACCATTGGTAACTACGCTTCGTTGGCGATGCGATTGCTAAGTGAAACGAGCCCCAGGATAGCTTGTTAGCCTAATACAATCTAAAATTAGAAGTTACCCTAGTCCTAAAGTCATGTCTATCTTACATGTAACCACGTCTAAAGAAGAACCCGTGAGAATATGGTTGAGCCTAATAACGAGCTATCCTATACGAGTTTAGGGTATCAGAGCTAATCATGGCTGGCATTCAGTAAAGAAAGGAAACTGTTTGAGCAAAGTGCCAATACGCTCCAATTCTCGCCCTAGCCTGAAATTATTTCCCGGTCATCAGTGTCCGTTATTTACTAAAATTCAACAATGACTCTTAACATTCCTCTTTCCACGTGCCCTTTGTGTTAAATGGATACGTTACAGTCCAACTAACACCAAAAGTATCTGGCCTGCTGCGATTTATTGCATTTTGTGTGCACTTTGTGAAACACTTCCCTGCTAATACATGTATGACCTGGTTGTTGTAAAAAAGAATCAACCTACGGCTGGAATTCTAATCTTTCATTGGATCGTATTGTAACCAGCTCGGTATGGAGTAGAATTATTTATCATTTATTGCCTGTTATAGATTGTTCTCATTTGTGTTTTCAGATTCTCCTGATCTGTTATTACGGCGGCGTTCTTCCCACGCTAGTGTAGATCATGTTCCTGAGGTTCCCCCGAGGACTGTTTCACGAAGTTTAACCTCTCCATGGGCACAAAGGTCGTCGACAGCGCTTTCGGGGTCATCAGAATTAGCCGGATCACCCAGGCCTGATAATGTTTTAGGTAAGGTCGAAAACAACAAATTACGTCCAGCTTAAAACAATTCAAAATGATATGAGCTGCGACAAATGTAGAGTTCCATCAATGGGGCGGAGGTTCAAATCCAACTCCGTCGCAAGAAGAAGTTTTATAATTCCGGACAGGGTTTTCACTTGAGCGACTTAAGGGGAAGAATCGCTAGCCACCTTCCAACAGTCTGGGGTTTCTGTCGGCAATAACTGAACTGTGGACTGCAACTAAAACAATCAATCAATCCTTATTTTCTAAATATTTTTCGAGGGGCCTTGGTGGTACAGTGGGTTGAGTGATCGTCCCACACCAACCTTCCATCGATGCGCTGCGATCGAATCACACTCAGACCAAATAAAAAAAATTGAAAAATTTTTGATTGTATTTTTCATTTAGCCGGCGTATATGAAAGAGTTGCCAGGTACTCACAGAAGGTCGGGGGCTTCCTCCGGGCAATGAACCCGGTTTCCTCTCCCACTAAACCTGGCCCCGTCGCCGTATAAGTGAAATAATCTTTAGTGCGCCGTAAAACGTCAATCAATCAAAATCTAGCAAAGATCAGGGTGTTCATCTTTACAGTTATCCCAGGAAGGTTTGGAGTTTCCTCAGGGCAAAGAGCCTGGTTTCTTGTGTTAATAAAACCCCTATGTGAGAGAGTTGCTAGGCACTTCACAAAGACCTGGGGTTTCCTTGGGCTAAGATCTTTGTTTCCTCCCCCGCCGATATAGGTGAAATAATCTTGAGTGTGCCGAAAAACATGAATCTATTATTGCATCTAACGTCATTGCATCTAACGTCATTGCATTGTTTGGATTATCTGGTCTCTTTTTTTTTAGAACTGTTCAAAAGTCGTGAAATTGTATACTGTGTAAAACGTGCACTTTATAAGCCTCTGATTTGTCTACAATTATTGAAAATAAAATGTTTGAAAAAAATTTAATTCACAATTTATTCTAGATATTGACTAGTCTGTAAATAGTAATGTAATCCTGTTATTTAATTTAAAGTGACATGAGTTGCCAAAATTCACACTTTTTTCATAATTTCTGATCGTCACGACAGTAAGAGGCTTTGAAGGCCATCGAAAAACTAAATGATTGGCGTTGGAATGAGGAAAATACATACAATATGTGGCCTGTACGAACCAGAATAGTGTTCGAAAAGTAAACAAAATTTAAATAACCGGGACGACCATTCATTCCTTCTAAGCCAAAGTTAGTTCAAAACAATACTTTATCGTACATTATCAAGACTAGAAGCACTAAAAAGCTTTTGAATTGTATGTCTTGAGAAAAATAGCCAATAATTTCACCATTCTGTTTTAACGTCAAAATATCAACATTTTGGCAGCTCATGTCAGTTTAACGTCAAAATATCAACATTTTGGCAGCTCATGCCAGTTTAACGTCAAAATATCAACATTTTGGCAGCTCATGCCAGTTTAACGTCAAAATATCAACATTTTGGCAGCTCATGCCACTTAAACGTCAAAATATCAACATTTTGGCAGCTCATGCCACTTAAACGTCAAAATATCAACATTTTGGCAGCTCATGCCACTTAAACGTCAAAATATCAACATTTTGGCAGCTCATGCCACTTTAACGTCAAAATATCAACATTTTGGCAGCTCATGCCACTTTAACCTTTGTTCTTACTGATATTATTTAGGTCCGGATACAAATAGAGATTCCGCTGATGCTCAGATAGATGGTCTGTTACGACAGTATCCATGGTTTCACGGAACGTTAGCTCGAGTGGAAGCCGCTCAGCTGGTTTTACAACAAGGCAGCACAGGTCACGGAGTGTTTCTTGTACGGCAGAGTGAAACCAGGAAAGGGGAATATGTTCTCACGTTTAACTTTCAAGGCAGGGCTAAGGTGAATATACCTCTTTACTATAGAGCTGAGAATGTCTTGTTCTCATTATATATTTATAAACACTAAAACACACGGGCACAAGGAAAATATTTATGAACATTTTAGACAAGAAGATTTTCCCTATGAGCGTGTGTTTAAAATCCAGCTCAGATTAAATAAAAATTTAACCGATTTCTCAGTAGGTTTTCCCTTCAAGTCGTCCCTATTTGAAAGAGTTGCCAGGTACTCGCTGAAGTTTGGTGGCAGTTTCCTCCGGGCAAAGCATCTGCTTTCCTCCTCCCATTAAGCTAGGCAATGCTGCCATATAATTGAAATAATCTTTATTGCGCGCGGAAAATAACGACCAATCTAAGTAAAATGTTGGTTACTCGGCTAAAGAAGGCCCCTGTTTTATTGCCAAGTACTCCCCGAAAGTCAATGCTGCCATATAATTGAAATAATCTTTATTGCGGGCGTTTAAATATTGATCAATTAAAGTAAAAACTTGGAGGCTACAGGAGGTCACTGTTTTTGTACAGTTGCCAGGTACTCCCCAAAGGCCAAGGAGCCTCCTTGGCTCAGCAGGTAGAGCGTTGGATGCTCAATCCGAACAGCCTTCCACCAATGGGTTGCAGGTTCAAATCCCACCGAGTCCAAAAAATTGGAAAATTTTCTGACTGGGTTTTCACTATGTGGGATGGTTGCCAGTTACCACCAGATGGTCGTGGGTTTTCAAATTACTGAAATTTAAACGAAATTGTTGTAGAGTAATCAGTCAAAGCGGAGGGCGTATGTTGAGTTTACTAAAACTCTTGTTTTTTTTGTTGACTTCAAGCAATGAGCAGGTTCACATCCTTCTCAGTTTTCAATAATGTTGGAAATAAGCTACAGGTATAGGGTGTAGGGATCCTTTAGACATGGTTGCCTGGCAACTGCAAAAGGTCGGACTTCCTTCGACACATGACCCAGTTTCCTCCCGCAATAAATGCCAGAGAAATAATCTCATGTGTGATGTCAACATCAAAAAATATTTATAATTAAATTTTTGGGGCGAAATTATTCTGTCTTTTCTAAAGAAATAATATTCTCTTTATTTTTGTTGGCAGCATTTGCGTATGACAATCAACAGTGACGGACAATGCCGTGTTCAACATCTCTGGTTTCAAACTGTGTTTGATATGCTGGAACACTTCCGTACTCATCCAATCCCGTTGGAATCGGGCGGATCTTCCGATGTTACACTGACGGACTATGTTGTAGCCCTTGAGAGGCCACGGACACCGACAGCCTCCACACTGCCGCGGGGGTCACCACGTTTAATCGGCAATACTGGCCGCTCTTCATCAACATCTAGTCTTGGAATGAGGTCAGCTGGTAGTACCCAGCAGGCCCCCACACAGGAAGTGAGCCGCGATACGTTGGTGGTAAGCGGCTCCGTCAGATCACGGACTGAGTCTGTTGAAAATGTAATGCGTGAACAGGCAGCTCAACAACAAGTAGGTCAAGGTCGGGCCGTGGAAAACCAGTACTCATTTGTCTGACCAATTGTGATACTCTATTTTAATTGGCATGTCCTTAATTAGATTGAAATTGTTTGTATGGATTCCATAATCTCTCGGATAATTAGGGACAGGAAGTGACCTTTGATCTCTCTTTAGTAACAAAAGTCTCAAAATCTGCTGTTATACTACAAAAAAATTCAGTATTGTTTTGAACATTTTTCTTAAGGATATTTACTGTGTGAATCAAACGAATGAATAGTTCAAACAAAATTAACCTCTAACTGAATTTTGAACAAACGAAAAAAAAAAAAATGTTTTAAATGGTTTACCATTTTTCCTTATATTCTATCGTGTTTAAGACATATTTCTTTTAAAATTTGTGAAAAATTAATTGAGTCCAGGTGTCATTTTCTATGCCTAATATTTGAGAAATAAGATAATGGTCTATTAATGCTTGTAAATATATACATATGTGTATGTAAACTATCTCATGGGATAAAATTACATCAATGAAATGTGCAAGAAAATATTGTTTGCACGTGTGTAAGTTTAGATTTGCATGATGATATATTTGACTTTACAAAATTATTGTGATATATTTCCCATTTTTTGTTTGTTTAACATAAGAAGATTTTTAGTCTTAGAATGGCAGTCAGAATGTATTTTCTATCAAAAACATCCTCATATTATAACTGTTGATCAATTTTAGGAATAAGTAAGTTGAAAATTTGTCTTGTTAACGTTTTCTAACAAATGAATTATGAAAATTAAGGCATATTTAAAATATTGGCCCGACATCACGTTACCATAGTGATTTTATATTATGTAATGTGGTTTCCATGGGAATACGAGGTCTTTATAGCAGAGGCTCTCATCTAGCCTCTAAGAAACGGGGTTGTATTGTGTGGTAAGGGGCCTCTAATCTGCAATTTTTACCAAATTTACGGGGCCCCTGTAGCTTGGTTTGGGAAAGGACGTAGCTTAGCTTTTAATGTAACTGGCCTACAAACTTACATGTATCTCTACACTATGGGTTGCCATGACAGTAAAAACTTATGGCTCTGTGACATTTAAAAACCAAAAATGAAGAATAGGAAAATTACATATAAATTCAAAAATTTTCAAGTTCAAATTTCTAAAAGCTCGGAAAAGATGTGTAGAAGTAACACACAAGCTTTCCGGATTTGCAAATTTTCTGAATTTTTTTAGAAATACAAAGATTATAAATTTATGGTATGAACCTTTATTCTACTGTACAATTGAAGCACAGCAAAGATGTGTTTCCAATTGTATACAATATTGTGTAATTTCTGCATCTTTTGTCAAATATTTCTTTATTTTTGAAGCTCTGCGTATTAAAATTCTCAGGCATACCCAATTGACTTAAATCCTATTTCATATCATTCTTAGGGCTTTGAAAAGTCAGAATCTGAAAAACTAATTTTTAGGATAGCATAAGTTGCAGAAATATTTCACAAAATTTCAGGAGATACACATAATTTTCAAATTGTAAAACATATTTAAGTTAAGATTTTTTTTCAAGTCCTTTAAAGTTAAAAACTTTATTTCAAGAAAGGACAAACCACAGGTTTCAAAATTAAATATATAATTGATTTTGGCGATATTCCCTAAAGGTGAACACTTTCTTTGAAATTAAAAAATAATTAAAATCTCAAATTTATGAGTAGCTTTCAAAAGGCAGGGAAATCTTACTGAGCAAAGGCTTGATAAGCATTCAAGTTGTTGTCTATGTCTGAAAGAAGAGACTTTAATTATGCCAAATACATTAGCCTTCCTGACGTTCTATGGTCTGTGGAACCTAAGGTCCAAATTCAGTTGTGGTTGGGTGATCATAAAGTCGGTTGGTCCTTTTGCCGCCATATAACCGTAGCTGTTGAGTACGACATTAAGCCCCAATCTATAAATCAATCTTTGCCTGAATTTTGTGTGAGGATGGGTCTAAACTCTAGATAAAATTTTCTCTATAGGAACTTAAAGCTTTACTGTGAACCTGTGATGTTTACGTTATATTTAACATTGTAATAAATGTTTATGAGATTTTTTGGAATCTTTTTGATGAAATTATTGTGATCAAAATATTTTTGTTTTTAACATGAATTACATTGCAAGAGAAACAAAGAAAGGGATCTTTTGAAATTTAACCCACTTAATTATGTCAGGGCTTAAGACAACTTTTCTCTGTTATAATGAAATTGAAAAAAAAAATACTCTTGTACGGGAGTACCACCATTTTATTATAGGTAAAGACTAGGACCTGTTTCATTTATGGCTAGCAAACACAGGCGTTTTTTTGTTGCTGGAAGCAAGATACTCTGTTGCCAGAGTTGAAACTATGTTACCCGCAGACTGCATTTGGCCGTTTTATGACGTATATTTAGGTCAACATACTTGATCTTCGAAAGCGGATACCGTCATCATTCTGAACTAAAACCACAGGATTTAAGACTGAATGTTGATTGGCTTATATTCTGTATCAGATATAATTTAAAAAAAAAATGGTTGCCCATTACCACCGAGAGGTTGTGGGTTTCCACCAGACATAGAGCCCGGTTTCCTCCCACAATAAAACTAGCAAGGCCGCCATATAAGTGAAATAATCTGGAGTGGGGCGTAAAACACCAAACAATCAATCAAAAAAATCTGATTGCCCGAACATGGTGATCAGCATTGCCAAAACAGGATTTTTATATCCACAAAATCAGCTAATGGATATTTAGTTGCGGACAAAATTTTTTGCTGTTACCGACACTTAAGGATTTTTGTAGGATATTTTGTCGCCGGCAACAAAATATCCTTTCTCCAGCAACAAAAAACGCCTGTCTTCGCAAGGCATTAGGGAGTTTAGTCGCTTAAAGTGACTAAAGCTTTGGACATTGCAATGTTTTACCATAACTGCTCGGCTACCACAATGTCGGCTACCACAATGTCCAAACTTAGGAATATTTGTAGGAACTATTTCAAAAGACTTTGTGTATTGTTGCATGAGAAATATCTTTCATTCAAATTTTTAATAAAATTCTCAATATTGAGAATATTTATATGAAGAAAATCTCTTTTTTTTGTCAATGATTTGATCTTATTATTTTAAGTCCAAAAAGACTCCATGGGGAGCTGGATAATAGTACAAATATGCTTTACTGCAGGAGCCTGTTTCACAAAGCGGCGTAGCATAAGTTTTCACGTAACTGCCATACCAACCCATACTGTAGAGATATGTTAGTATGAAAGTTACGCAAAAAAAACATGTATGCCGCTTTGTGAAACAGGACCCTGGACTGGATAAATTTAACTTGATTTGTTGGATGCGATTAAAATGGATGCTTTTAATTGGTCAATATGATTTATCAACCAATCAAATGCATCCATTTCAGTCGCATCCTACAAGTCTGTACAACAAATCGCACAGTGAGAACAGGCCTAAAGCTCGGAGGTACCTGGTACATGTAACAGTTGTTCAAACTGAGTTTGAGTTTGAACAACTGTTACATGTACCAGGTACCTCCGAGCTTTAGGCCTGTTCTCACTGTGCGATTTGTAGGATGCGATTTGTAGGATGCGATTAAAATGGATGCATTTGATTGGTTGATAAATCATATTGACCAATTAAAAGCATCCATTTTAATCCCATCCAACAAATCGCACAGTGAGAACGGGCCTTAAGAGGCCGTCGTTCAGTGCATGTATCGTCATTCATTTACTTTTGGTATCGTACATGTATCTCTTCAATATGGTATCCATTGGCAACTGGGATTTGTCTGCGATGTGACTGCTTTGTGAAGCGAGCCCCTGGTTTCCTGTCCCAATAGGCTGGGCAATGTGGCCGTGTATTTAAGTGTATAAAATAATTCTTTTTGGCATAAAACACTAATAAATCTCTTGGTACCTGGCTAAGCCATTCACTGGTGACATACGAGAAATCATTTGTAGTGCAGATGCACTACAGTGCACATGCACATCAATCAGTAGTGCAGTGCACTCAGTGCATCAATCAGCCAGTAGTGCAGTGCACATCAATCAACTGCAAACACAATTTTGTGGATACCATACAACTCATCGTTGGAACCCATGATTAAAACTTACTCTACAGCTCATTTTACGAGCTTGTTCAGAGTTTATCCCTGGGTGTTCGAGGATGCATACAGTTAAGAAAAAGAAAAACTTCCATTTACACCATATGGAAAACGTTTGGTTTTATTCATTGTCTGTGCAAGTTCGGTACCAAATGCTACAATAACGGCCATGTAGATATGTATTGGCCGTGCTGAGGCTTTCTATTAATCGTAAATTTAGATTAAATACGAGTAAAAATAAAGTACAAAATTTGGTGACAGATGACGCCATTGACGCTCTTTTTGTGACGTTGCAAACAGCAATTCTACTAGAAGTTTTTTTTTCCAACGTCAGATGTCAGTGCAACTTAGAACACAATTGCTTGGCCACGTGCCCAACGATAGCACAGATGACCGAAAACAGTGGAATTCTTACGAGACTTGTGCTCGCTATTGGACTTGGCTGCGTTCAGTTAAATGATGTTTGTAAATGATCGAGTCAAATTGCTTGACTATGGCGTCACTGTGGTCCCACACCGCCGAGTAAATTTTGCCTCACAATGGATTAGAATTGTGACATTCGATAAGTTTATCTCATGATCCCACACAATAATCTTTTGAAAAAAACTGCAGGCCCTCACAAACTCACACTGAAATAGACATAAAATATCGACCACAGAGGTAGCCTCACACATGTGTCTCTATCCTGGTTTACTTATTTTGACGGTCAGGTAGATACCACAGAGGGTACTGTTTATGGTGCGAATATAGAATAGGTCCGACACCTGGAACTTACAGTAAAACCCCTAGTTTCCTTTTTAATTTCTTCGTTATTAAAAATTCATAAAGAAAAGAAAAAGAAAACTTAGGGGGTTCTAGGGGGGCTTGCCCCCCTGGCTATCATAAACTATTTCTGATCACCGACCATTTCTTATTGACAGAAGAAGTTTTCAAAGTGACGGACCTATTCTATATCCTGTCCCTGTTTATTTCCAAAAATAACTTGCACAGTATATCAATTAAAAACATTATGAATCTAACGTCTTTTGCATAGTCTTTGCATTGACATCCAAGGATATTGGCCCCAGATTGCGGTTTCACGAAACGGTGTAGCGTAAGTTTTTACGTAACTGCCATAGCAACTCATCCTGTAGAGATACGTTACTATGGCAGTTCAGTCAAAACTTATGATATGCCGCTTAGTGAAACAGGCTCCAGTTCCCTTGATCATTGATGATGGAGACATATAGTAGGATGAAGTTGTCCCCCTTTGCAACCTTCATTTGAATAATTCTGTCAGTATATATTTTCAATAACAAAGGAGGGATATCTTCAAAATGAATTGCCGTATTTCTTCTAAAAATTCAGCCATTCTAATGGCCTAAATTTTCCATTGAGTCGGACAAAAATGGAGACGAGGAGTTGTCTTAAAGGATAACCATTTTCACACACTGCTCAGCGAGTCATATTGCCTTAAATTCCATCTATTGGAGCAAATTTGTCTGGCCTCATTCAGCAGATTTCTTTTCTAATGATTGAATCCTTATGAGGAAAAAAATGGCTGAATCTTAAAAAGAAATACAGTGATTGATTAATATTTAACTCCGTTCTCAACTTCAAAATTGAATTTCTGTGGGCTATGTAAAAGAAAGTATGAAATAATGAGCATTGCAAAATTGTCGAAATGGCAGGGTGAAATTATAAATCACATGATTTTGTATTATTTCTTACAAAATGGCAGAAGGGATAATACTGTATCAAGAAGAAGACGTAAAAGTCACCAAAAAAACGTGTGGATAAAAACATGTTATGTCACCAATGTTTTCCAAAAAGTGACGTCTTGCCAACTACTGGTAAACAAAATGGCGAACTGAGGTACATAGTTTACCCAGAAAGCTTTGCGTAGATATATGTGACGTCATCAGAATCGGCGGTAATTCAAGCAGGAATTAATGACTGACAGGTGGGTGTTTTACACCGCACTCAAAGGTTGTATTTGATAAGTGTCAACGAGACCTCCGTCATCTCAATATCCACTTTGTTAACAAAGGCAGACATCCAATACAGCATTGATGACTTGGGTTTTTCCATTTGTGAATTTGTTCGTGGTTCCAGAATTCACCCACGATTTTCCACGTCCAAAATGTGTTAAGTTTCTGAATTCATATTTTTTATAATAAGATTGTTCGGTGGATTTTGAGGTTCGACAATCGAGAGACAGCTATCAGCAAATTCTGTAAAAATTGGAATTTGCATAGCAGAGGCTATATCTGCAGCAGTGGTTTTACTGGCGTCAAGAGAGGTAAGCATGTTCCGGAGATGAGGATTTTCCAACATAGACTTTAAAGCTTCTGAATTTTCTGAAACATGAAATAATGAGTTCAATTAGTGTCTTTTAGAAAGTGAACATAACAGTATTCTCGTTATTTTGGGATTACACTTTCTTGAAAATATGGTAGAAATTCTTCTGCCAATTTTTGGGTGACGCCCGAAACGGGAATCGAACCCGGGTCCCAGAGTATGGCACATAGGCCTATCACCAGTACTAAATGCCGGCTGTGTAATCCATTCAGCCAACTGGCATTTAGTGCTGGCGATAGGTGCCATACTCTGGGACCCGGGTTTGATTCCCGTTTCGGGCGTCACCCAAAAATCGGCAGAAGAATTTCTACCATATTTTCAAGAAAGTGTAATCCCAAAATACCAAGAATACTGCAATGAAATAATGAAAAAAAATATTTTCAAAAATCCTAATCTGTCAAAAGACAAAATACACTCTGGCATTTGTACTAATATGTTACAAATAAAGAGAGTAGAGACACTGAGAGGTGATTTCTTTGTTCAGCGGGTCAAAGTGTTGGATGAACATGCTAACACAGTCACCTCAGTGATGAGTCGAGAGTTTAAGTCCAGGAAAAAAATCTGACATGGTTTTCATTTTTGTAGCAATTATTTCCTGAATTTTTTTTGTCTAGACAAAAGGGCGTTGGAAATTCACTTTGTGGTCTGTACGAACAGAAATAGTGTTCTGAAAGTAAACAGAATTTAAACCACTGGACATATGTCCATTCATTTTAGGGCTAAGTTTTTGTTTAAAACACCACTTTAACGTACATTCGCAGGACTAGAATTACTAAAAAGCTTCAATATTTGGTTTTAATGGACAAAATATCAATATTGTGGTGTTGAACTAGTTCATAGGAACCGGTACCAATGCAAGGCTGGCGAAGCCTAGCATACCAAAGCCCATTAAATAGTTGAACAATTGTGATTAAGTGAATCATTTATTGTCATAGTACCGAGTGGAATTCTATTTTTCGATTATCATTAATACTAGTTGAAGTTCTTCAAACTCTGTTGCCAAAAGATATTGATGATCGATCGGTGACAAACAGAGTTGAAGGACCGACCATATTGGAAAACATATAAAACTGAGAATCAACACTTTGTGCTCAGATTTTCTCCTAATTTAAACATTCACATTTGTGTTGCATCCTCGTCGTTTTACGAAGGACAGCCCAAATCTCCTGCTGGCCTCCTCGATTCCGTAAAAATGAACTTGGGAAATGTACGCAACAGAAATGTGAGTGTTTGAACGCTTTGTGTGGTGGAATCGCGAACTAAAGGACCGAATTGAATGTGTGTAAAGTTAGGGCCGGTTGGGTAGCTTAAATTAGGAGAAATTGAAAGAAAATCCGCGAACAATAGAGTTACATGTTTTCCAATATGGCCGGTTCTTCAACTCTGTTTGCCACCCATCATCAATATCTTTTGGCAACAGAGTTTCAAGAACTTCTGTTTGCCACCCATCATTAATATCTTTTGGCAACAGAGTTTGAAGAACTTCAACTACATTAATACAAGCTACATACCCAAACGTTGCAGTGATGTTAACGGCACTTTGTCTTCCTGCCCTCCATTCTCTGATGTTAACCATTTACCAGGTTCTGTAACTCACAGAAAAACACGCATGAGCTCAATGAGCTACACAAAGCCATTAAAAGGTTGAAGTGGCATGAGCTGCTAAAATTCTGGTTGTGAAGATAGATAGAGTGATGTACCAAAATGTGGATATTTTTCGTTACAAACTAAACTGACAAATTTTCAACTACTTTACTCAAGTAGTGCTAAGTGTTATGAGAGGCTACCAATATATATATGGTTTCGTAGGGCTATATAGATCACGTGACACTAAGTAGAGGACTTTAAGTGATACAGGGGCCTCGGTCGCTTAGAGTAATAGTCCCTCAGTCTCACACAGGCCTTCCATCCTTGTGGTGTGGGTTTGAATCCCACTTGAAATTGAACAATTTCTAAGACAAAGTGGATTTTTCACTTGATCGCCGTATGTGATAGAGTTGCCAGGTACACGCCGAAGGTCAAGGGGTTTCCTAAAGCTCACTTTCCTCCCCCACTAAACCTGGCTATGCCGCCATATAAGTGAAATAATCTTGAATGTGGCGTAAAACATCAATCAATTTAAGTGATACAAGTCTTCAGAATGTAACTTATAATAAAACTAAATGTTCAATGATTTTTAGTGGGGTGTTTTTTTTCCACTTGTTTTGTGGGGAGAAACTGGGCTACCCTCACAGTAGAAAGAGTAAATTTCACCTTATACAACATTTGATTGATTGTTGATTGTTTGGTGTTTTACGCCGCGCTCAAGATTGCCAGTTTTATTGTGGGAGTGAAAACCCAGTCAGCAAATTTTCCAATTTTTTGGGACTGGACCCATTGGTGGAAGGCTGTTTGGATTGGACGTCCAACGCTCTACCTACTGAACCACGGAGTATACAACATTTGAAGAAAAGTTATCAGCAAATGGTGCCATACTGACTCATTTACTAAATCTAATTACTGACCTTTTCGTACGTGAGCATTTTCTGATTTACTTTGATTTTTGTCAGCATCTGGTGGATTACCATGTTTTGGTAGGCACCCATCTGAAAAAGTCGTCAAAATCGAATTATTATCTTGGACCCAAAACTATAGATTGTTGCTTCCTGACATAGTCAAGTGATTCAACAATTATCATCCCAAACAACAAGGCTAAGCTCCTGTCAGTCGTGAACCTAATGAAATATCATAGGTTTGGTTTGTTACAACAATTTATGGGGTATAAAGGTCTAAATGATATACCTCTTTTTAACACAATTAGAAACTTGTCTCCATGGTTATTTTAGACAAGAAGATTTTCCCTGTGCCCGTGTGTTTTAGTGTTCATAAATACAATAACATGGATACTGTAATACACAGGTTCATAAAATAAATTTGTGCACGACTGCGAAGAGGACAATTACACAGATTTAAGTTTATCGACTTGTGAGAGTAATTCAACAATATTGAATGTCTATAAGTACCGCTTTTTATATTCAGATTTTAATTGGTCGGTATAATGAATGTCAACGAGAGCCATCAGAAGATGGCGATAGTCCCTCAGTCTGAGACAGGCCTTCAATTCATGCGGCGTGGTTTCGAATCCCACTCAGACCAAATAAAAAACGAAAAATTTCTGAGTGGATTTTTCACTCTATTACCAATGTTGGAGAGTTGCCAGATACTAGCCGAACCTCAAGGGTTTCCTAAGGACAATAAGCCCGGTTTCCTTCCCCAGTCTTTACAGGGTTTAGTTGTTTGTTCTTTTAATCCTCAGTTGTCTGTCTGCCTAATGCTCAGTTGTCTGTCTGCATAATGCTCAGTTGTCTGTCTGCCTAATGCCCAGTTGTCTGACTGCCTAATGCTCAGTTGTCTGTCTGTCTAATGCTCAGTTGTCTGTCTGCCTAATGCCCAGTTGTCTGACTGCCTAATGCTCAGTTGTCTGTCTGTCTAATGCTCAGTTGTCTGTCTGTCTAATGCCCAGTTGTCTGTCTGCCTAATGCTCAGCTGTATGTCTGCCTAATGTTCAGTTGTCTGTCTGCCTAATGCCCAGTTGTCTGACTGCCTAATGCTCAGCTGTATGTCTGCCTAATGCTCAGTTGTCTGTCTGTCTAATGCTCAGTTGTATGTTTGCCTAATGCTCAGTTGTCTGTCTGCCTAATGCTCAGTTGTCTGCCTGCCTAATGCTCAGTAGTCTTTCTGTCCAATGCTCAGTTGTCATTTGCATAATCTCTCATTGATACGTCACTATGACGCGAAAGGTCAACCTGTCACATGATTAGTTCAGCTCAAGCAGTTGTTCTGTGTATACTTCAGCCAAACTATCACGTGATCGCCTGCCAGTGGGTAGTCATGTGACAGGTTGACCTTTTGCGTCTTAGTGAAGTATCAATGAGAGATATGCAAATGGTGGAATTTCGAAAGGCTTGGTACAATTTGAAATTTAACTGGACAGATCTATGCCTGGTGTCGCCATTCAGACTTCAGATTGGTGCAAGGAGAAAGGGAAACCATTAAAGTACGGGTTTGTAGTTTTATTTTTAGAAGTCATGAAGAGAATCTTTATATTTTTGATGAGAAACGAGAGGTGGTCTTGCCAGCCCGAAGGGTGTCAAGGAATTCCCAGAAAATTGATCCACTGCGTTCTGACGATGATGATGGCCTATCTGTCAGAAAATGTCTTACATCATCATTGTAGATATTTCGGACTACACAGGGGCAAGTTCGTTCATATAAACTTGATAAACCTAACAAGTCAATACATAATGTACCTACCTTTATGGTTTTTGTAACACACAACTGAGCAACTGGGGGAAAATGAAGAAGTAAAAAAATCATAAAAAAACATCCAATCTTTTAATCTAAAATTGATAAATCAAGTTCAATAATATAGGCCAATTATAATTCTATAGTTTACAATTTTAAATTTAATCCACTGGATAATCCAAACTCACTCATTAGACCCAGGTAACTCTACTACATCAGTGCAATATTATATATAAATTTATAATTAAATATAAATAAATTATATCAGAAGTCTGATAGGCTTCTGATTATTTAAAATACATTTCCTTTAAAGGCTTTATTTTTTCAAAAATAAAATATTTTAATCACTTTACTTACTATTTCACTTCACACGCTGGACATTTGTACTTGTGTTCATTTTCTGAACAAACCTGGCATTTCAATTTTGGCATTTTGATGCGTAAGTTAGATCAAAACAAGAAACACACAATCACACACGTGTGTTTACTTCTGAGTACTTTCACTTCAGTCAGTTGTTCATGCTTAAATTGTTTCCCTGGAACTCCCTGAACTTGAAATAAATGACGTCATATTTTAGTTTTTTTACTCTGCAATTGACTTTTGTTTTCTTGTAGCAGATTATTATTATATCAATTACATCATTAAGATATCAATCAAATACTTTTATATAAATTAAGTCAGAACATTTTTCCCTTTGGAATGTTAAACTCTATAAAATCTATAAAAAATGAATGCAAATATGACAGAGATTATTTTTTGGAGTGTCTACTTAAACGTCATCATTTTAGGTACAAAGATTAGATCCGTCAAAAAGCACCTGTTTGTTGACTTATGATTTTTGTCGTAAGATAATTTTGCGTCGGTAGGTAACCATCTTTACGATGGCGCACCACGGAGGCAAAGAAACTGTCAGTGTTGTGGTTAAAAAAGCTGAAGAGGTCAAAATTTTATTAGTGGACTTTGACGGGCGTGGATTTTGGTTCCCCTCAACGGCAAAGAAAGGTCATGAAAATCTGAACTCCGCTGCCAAGCGAATCGTTCGACAGGTAGGCTACTCAGTTTGACTTTCTGCTTCTTCCGATGATCGTCTGTTCGTCGTTCTTTTCCTACTCTCACTAGCATCAGTTCCGGCCAGCCAAAAGGCTTCTTAGAAGTGGGATGGGCTGAAGGCTTTTCCCACACTTAAAGTTAAACTTAATAGTACTAAGACGTCTAAGTAGTACATACGAAGACAATTTAATCATTTTAATCTACAAATTATTTATGAAGTTAAATTTTATTTTTATCTCTTGAGCCTGAGGCATAGTTGAAAATATCCACTCAGCCTCGATAACTGGTATGATGGTCAACAGGTTGGGGTTTTTTTTATTATTATTAAGGCTTTCATATTATTTTTTGGGGTTAAGGTGTGTGTGTGTGTGGGGGGGGGGTTGGGTACTTTTTTGTCTTATGATGCCGTAAAACACGAAACAATCAATCAATCAACCAGATAGAATGTTCAGATAAAAGCTTACAATGATTTCTCAATCAATCTATCGGTCAACCAATTTCAAACTTATTTGTGAACAATTTTAATTTTGGTTGAGAATATGCTGTTCACACCTTAATCTGGTTGAGAATATGCTGTTCACACCTGAATCTGGTTGAGAATATGCTGTTCACACCTGAATCTGGTTGAGAATATGCTGTTCACACCTGAATCTGGTTGAGAATATGATGTTCACACCTAAATCTGGCTGAGAATATGCTGTTCACACCTGAATCTGGTTCAGAATATGCTGTTCACACCTGTAATTGTTGTTTATTCCCAGATAACAGGTAGAGATGTCAGCTTACAAGGAATTCTCAAAACACATTTAACAAGATTTGACTCTTATCCCTCTTCTATTCATATCACGTTTATGGCGGAGGCTTCAGAGCAAGTTACTCTGGTGAGTACAGAACATTAATCATTATTTGCAACAATGCTCCCATATATTTTGGTTGGGGGCACAGTGGCTCGGCCAGCTTCCTATTCACCCGGGCCCTGTTTCACAAAGCGGCGTAGCGTAAGTTTTCACGTAACTGCCTTAGCTACCCATACTGTAGAGATACGTTAGTAGGAAAGTTATGCAAAATACATCTACGCCGCTTTTTGAAACAGGGTCATGTACATGTCATTGTGGAAGAGGTTCAGAGATTGGACGGCTTTTTTCAGGATTTTAAACATCGGAGCCTGGAGAGATGAGAACTTTCGAAAATTGCTCTCTAACCTCTTTGAAAATGAATTCAGAAGGTTAATCAGTAATGTCCTGGACCCTGTTTCACAAAGCGACGTAGCGTAAGTTTTTACGTAACTGCCGTAGCTACCCATATTGTAGAGATACGTTAGTATGAAAGTTACACAAAAAATACATCTACGCCGCTTTGTGAAACAGGCCCCTGTATTCACAATTTTGGCTAACTCCAACGGGTCTTTTTTACAAAGCTCGAAGCTGTTTCAAGGAACCCTCACAGTTGCCATGACGTTGTGTCACTTACTATTACAATAAGTGGCCACTAGGCTTCTTATTCGATGCAACTGCTTTGTGAAACGAGTCACGGGTGTAAAAATAAGCATAAGCTGACGTAATGAACAAGTTGCGATCAGGGTGTAACTGTAAGTTCCTATAGTTTAAAGTGGCATGAGCTGCCAAAATTTACACTTTTTTCATAATTTCTGATCGTCACAACAGTAAGAGGCTTTGAAGGCCATTGCAAAACTAAATGATTGGCAGTTGAATGAAGAAAATCCATACAGTTTGTGGCCTGTACGAACCGAAAACGTGTTCGAAAAGTAAACAAAATTTAAATAGCTGGGACGACCATTCATTCATTCTAAGCAAAAGTTTGTTCAAAACAATACTTTATCGTACATTTTCGAGACTAGAAGCACTAAATAGCTTCTCAATTATACATACAATCATACATATTTGAGAAAAATTTGTAATATATAATTTCAACATTTTGTTTTAACGTCAAAATATCAACATTTTGGCAGCTCATGCCACTTTAAACACAGATTTACTTTGGACGTAACTTAACTTTGTCCGACAGGGCTCAGTATCATATGTCTCTATTTTATTTTCAGTCTAATAAATTCACCTGGCGATGGTTTGGGGAGGAGGATGTTGATGGTATACAGAATGAAAACCCGGGACTTCTCAGCAACGAACCCCTGAAAATGCTACAAATGCTCAAAGAAAGTAAGTTGAGGTTTTCAACTTTTGTCTCAATAGGTTGCCAGTTACCAGCGGAAGGTTGTGGGTTTCCTCCGGGCACTGAGCCCGGTTTCCTTCCACAATAAAACTGGCAACGCCGCCATATAAGTGAAATAATCTTGAGCATGGCGTAAAACATCAATCAATCAACTTGGCTCAATAACTACATGTAGTGTAAATACTGTGACGTACTAAATGTGCAATAGACTGAAAAATACACAGAAAATAGCCTAGTTTTGTATTTTTAATGTGCTTCTTCGTTCAAGCCTACAGTATTGGATCTATCACAGCTGTACATTGACACAAGTTCAAACAAGATATTGTATTAAAGTGGCATGAGCTGTCAAAAGTCATACTTTTTCATAATTTCTGATCATCACGACAGTAAGAGGCTTTAAAGCCATCGAAAAACTAAATGATTGGCGTTGGAATGAGGAAAATCCATACAGTATGTGGCCTAGACGAACCGAAATAGTGTTCACAAAGTAAACAAAAATTTAAATAACCGAGACGACCATTCATTCTTTCTAAGCAAAAGTTAGTTCAAAAAAATACTTTATCGTACATTCTCGAGACTAGAAGACTAGAAGCGCTAAAAAGCTTCTGAATTGTACGTCTTGAGAAAAATAGCCAATAATTTCAACATTCTGTTTCAACGTCAAAATATCAACATTTTTGCAGCTCATGCCACTTTAAACCACCTAAACATTTTTACTCTCTACTATAAAATTTAAAAAGCTTTTGTACTCTAAGGTTTAAGAGCATTTGTTATTGCTGTCTTTTAGACTTTATTCTCGCCATTTGTATTGTGTATTTTCAATTTATGCTATATATGTTGTATATTATCTATGGTGAATAAATAAACAAACAAACAATACCTTATTCTGTATTGATCACAAAGACATTTTCATTTCATAAACGTAATATTTGGTTAAACATATTAGATTTGTGATTTCCTTAAGAGCTGATACTGGTAATACCAAGCACAAGAGGGGATTACATCTAGGATCGTTTGTTGATGCTTGTCTGTGTCGCTTACGATTTCATATCTGTTGTAGAATCTACGTCATCCCCTGCAGCAACTCTGTCAGAGACGAGTGTCGAATACTACGATTTATCCACGGAGACATCTCAAGCCTCTATGTCTGAGCAACTAATCAGGGGAGCTAAATTTGGTAAAAAAGGTGAGTCAACAAGACATTAGTATTATACCGTAATTAACGATATGTTCCTTTTCTGAAATTGTTGAAAAAGAGCCCCGCCCCCTAAATACAACATTCAACACCAAAAATCATCCTAACAATTTTTGTTCAAATACAACATCTAAAACTTCAATATACGTTAACAGAAGTAAGGTAATGTCTGATTTAATTCAAGTGCGGGAAAAATGTAGAAGAGTGCAAATTCTCATCTTAATTCAAGAGAGAGCTTGTAAAACATTCAATGTTTAACTGCTGGTCAATCATCTCCCTGGACTGAGATGTGTTGAAATTTTAAATCTCATTCAGAACCTTTTGTTATTGAGGATTTAGCAACATGCATAGTCCTCTAATTAACTCAGGTATTACCGTAAATGAATGACGCAGTATGAAAGAGTGACTTAGGTAACGTAGACAGCATTGTTTCCATAAGAGAGTCAGTGACAGACTTGCAGCGCACCCAGTGACAGAATTCCACTTGTCAAAGGGGAGTAATTCATTCCCGTCAATAAATATGACGCAACCATCCATGCTCAAAGTTTATCTTCATGGGAGATTTCTGCAAAGTGGAACGAGATGCTTGCCGTGATAGCCTACGAAAAAATCAAATCCTCACTGATTTAAGAACTTCATATTGTTGAAGATAAGCAGAAGCTCGCTATTTGGAAAGCGTTAAATGAGCGTGGACGAATTTTTCGTACCGTTCCAGCTTATGGATTACCCATAGCCCAGTGCGTAGGTTAAGAAGCCGATTTAAATCAAAGATATCCGAAGTTTTCCGATAGACGCAAAATGCAAGCCTTTTTAAACCAAATTGCACAGATCTACATGTAGGATGATATGTCACATATGGTCTTACACAATGGGCACAATGAAGGAAACAATGCTGTCTACATTATCTAAGTCACCGTTTCATACTTCATCATTCATTTACTTCTGACGTTATTGTAGTGTCCAGTTATAAATGGACACCTTCGACAGCGTGTCCAATCCAAACGTTATAAAAGGTTAGACAAAGTGAATGAAACAGTTCTGTGGCGTTATGATAAATGCAACGTCACCAAGTCAACAGTGAAACCTTTTGGAATGTTTTGCCAAGACATATGGCGCAGACTGATAGGTCAATTCCTGTTAAATGTACTAAGACAAAGATTTTTTTTTTTTGTTATGTTTCGTTTTGATTTGAAGGAAATTTAAACTCATTTTAAATTTAATGTATTATACTTTAATATGAACAAATAATTTCATTTGTATTTATTACAGAACAAAAATTGCTATTTGGGGAATTAAACTCATTTTAAATTTAGTGTATTATACTTTAATATGAACAAATAATTTTGTTTTCAGAACAAGAATTGTTATTTGAGGAATTTTTACAGACATGTTATCCGTGCCAATCCATGAATCTGGCTACGTTCTTAATCTTTATCAAGAACAAAGGTGCTCTAGGATCTCCCACTTCTCTATTCAGGTATGAGTTTTATCTTAGTTCCAACTAGTGCAATAATCTTGAGTACGGCATGAAACTCCAATCAATCAACCAACTAGTGCATTGATATGACCTAGTCCCATGGCAAGCAGGACCAGTTTCTAGGTACTCCCTGAAGGCAGGGTTTCCTCTGGGCAAAGAGCCCGGTTTCCTCCCCCACTAAAGCTGGTAGCACTGCGATATAAGGAAAATAATCTTGAGTACAGCGTAATGTCAATCAATCAATCACATCGCAATCCAATATTTATAGGTAATGGGGTTGTAGGTTACGTCATCTTCCTTGTCAATCCTTAATCATACTATGTGGAACAGTTGCCATGTACTCACTAAAAGTCGAGAGTTTTCTCCTGGCAAAGAGCACGGTTTCCTCCCCCACTAAACCTGGCATCACCTCCTTTTAAGCTAAATAATCTTGGGTGCGGCGTTCAATATCAATCAACTAATTATACTATGTGAAACAGTTTCCACATACTCACCAAAAGTTTAGTGTTTCTTTTGGGGAAACAGCTAGGTTTTCTTCACCCATTAAAGCTGGCAGTGTCCTGGAGCCTGTTTCACAAAGCGGCGTATTGTAAGTTTTCACGTAACTGCCATAGCAATCCATACTGTAGAGATACGCGGGGCCTCCGTGGCTCAGTAGGTAGAGCGTTGGACGCTCAATCCGAACAGCCTTCCACCAATGGGTCGCGGGTTCGAATCCCACTCAGTCCAAAAATTGGAAAATTTTCTGACTGGGTTTTCACTCGAACGACCTATGTGGGATGGTTGCCAGTTACCAGCGGAAGGTCGTGGGTTTCCTCCGGGCATAGAGCAATAATACTGGCATCGCTGCCATATAAGTGAAATAATCTTGAGCGCGGGGTAAAACACCAAACAATCAATCAATGTAGAGATACGTAAGTATAAAAGTTACGAAAAAAATACATCTACGCCGCTTTGTGAAACAGGACCCTGATAAAACTGAAATAATTTTGATTGCGTCATTAAAGTATTACACAGTGACCTGTATAATGGACAATCACTATTTGTATTAACATGACAACACACATCAGTCTATCAATCATTCGGAATAACTGTTATAATTATGTGTATCTCATGCATGTTTTAGTTTTCTCATTCACCATATAAGCGAAGTAATCTAAATTGAGGCTTAAACACCCCATCTCCACCAAAAAAAAAAATCAATAAATTTTTTTTGTTGAATTTTTTTTTCAGAGCCTTTGATGTTCATAAAAGGAAAATGTTATCGTTTAAAGATGTGTTACTTGGTTTGGCCGCCATGGAACCATGTACTCCTCACGGCAGCGGCCCCGCTGAAATGAGGTGCCGATATATCTTCCGTTATTATGATGAAGATTCAGACGGTCTTCTACAGTTTCAGGAATTCAAGTAATTTGGTTTCACTTTCAAACTTAAACTTTAAAGTGTTCTCCCAATTTCGTTCTTTAGCTTTGTTTTTGGTTTTATTTGATAACTTTAATTTCAAGATGAGATTTTCGCCTCTCGAGGCGGTGAGGAAAGTATTTAGCATGTTTGATATTTTCTGCCTCTCGTGGCAAGAATCTCACCGTGTGCGGACAACGTAAGCTGCCGGCTGAGCTGAGAGGAGGGATAGTCCAATCACGTGTACCTATTAAATCATGTGACCACTTAGAATATTACGTAACACTTGTGTAGGTCAGTGAACTTGGGTGACAAGGAACTTGCCTCAGCCGAGAGCTCATCGTCTGCGCTGAAATTTGTAGCTGCTCCCTTGGCCACGCGTGCCTTGTAGCTCAGCCGGCGCCTCTCGTCTGCGCTAGGTTTAAGAAGTGAAATTTTGAGTGATTTTAGTGCGTAAAACTTTGTCAGTCAACTTTGACACAGCGTAATCTTTAATCCTGTTTTTCAGAAATTTGGTTCGCGATATTCGAGTTCAGAAAAATTCATCTTTAGAAGAAGAAGAGATCGAGAAAGATGCTGCTAATAGTGCTAAGTATGTCATACAATTTTCAAGTATGGGATTTCTTGTAACTTATCACATACTTGTTTGAGGGGCATATAGAAGTTGAAAGTATAACATTAAATATCTTTGATATATCATAACATTAAACAAACTCTTTCTGGATTTACAACTGTTATATTTAGGCGCAACGTTTCAATGTCTATTCTGATCATATGCTTGAAAACGATGTCCGAATAGACATTGAAACGTTGCGCCTAAATATAACAGAAGTTGTAAATCCAGTAAGAGTTTGTTTAATGTTATCACATATTTCTAGCCAATTGGCCAATGAGATAGCTAGGTTTCCATGTTATATAACCTGTATATAAGTATGGAAACAAAAAAGTGGCTTCTTTCTAGCCATGTATCTCATCCGTCAAAATTCCAACGACAGTCTATGATATATCAAAGACATGTGCTGGGAAAAGTACTCACAGAAAGGGGTTAGGTAAAATGATGGGAAAAAATGAAAATGTCAGCCAGCTGTCCCAGTTCTCTGAAGAAAGCAGATCACAGCGTATCATAGTAGGAAATAGTCCATGAGACACTCATTCAAACACAGTTTTAAATCCATGCCACAGGGGCTCATTATCAACAAGTGTGTAGTATTTATACAAGTCATATATTCTGATTTCTTTAAACACGGACACACTTTGCAATATAGCCTAGGTTTATGTGCTTGGGATCTCCACTCCACTCTCGGCCTAAAACCTATAATCGTCCCTTATCTAGGCTGTAACAAGAACTTCAACTTTCAAGACATTTTTATGGGTAAAATCCTGTTATTTCTTAGTGTTTTATGTTTAAATTGATTGTCTCTGGTATCTTGTAGGATATTTGATTCTGAGTTGAAAGACAAACTTCCCATGTCAGATTTCTTAACTGCCGTTGGTCAGCTCAAGTTCAGAGGAACATCAGTATTACTTCGTCTTCCGTTTTCCGCAACCAAACAAATCAAAAGGTTAGGAATATTTCATCATTTGTGTTCAATTTAATTACATTGTATCTGAATAACAACAACCAGGTTTAGTGGGAGAGGAAACAGGGCTCATTGCTCGGAGGAAACCTCGACCTTCGGCGAGTACCTGGCAACTCTTCCACACACGGGCTATTGGTATATCAGGGATTAGGCCCTATAAGCAAAAATGATATTAAGCGAAATTATCATTAAACCACAGTTTCAATATTGTTGTTAAGGTATGTTGGTACAAAACTCCTTCAGTGGGTCTAGGGGCAACATTAAGTATGGCTTATAGCGTTCTGACATTCTATGGTCTGTGGAACCTGATGGGAAAATTCAGATATGATAGGTGGGTGTGAGGGGGGGGGGAGGTCTGAGAGACCTATGACCATAGCTATTGAATGGGAAGTTACGCCACAATAATTTAACGATGTGTCAGAGTAAGGTCAACGAGCATGCCTAACCAAGGGAGGTAACCAGGTATAAGGCGTAGAGATTAATTTCGTATTTATTTTTTATCCCTAGGAGTGACAGTCCTGATATTATCATGGATGGTGCTCATGAACCACCCCAGAAAAAGAACAAGCTTAAGCTCATCGAAGGAACGCTTAAAAACAACAAAGGTAGGAATGGAAGTTTTACACTACCTGTATTACATATAGGGAGCTCAAGTCTCCACAAGAATTCCGCAAATGTCCTGTCACCGGTGCTGCATTGACGCAATGGAGCAAAATATGTCAAAATGGGATTGCAGGGTCAACAAAAACGCTCTTAATAGCGTAATCTGATAAGTGGACATTTTCTGAAGAGCAAAGTAATGGATATTCTGTTTTAATAAACCACATACAGACAAATTTGTAAATGAGGTCATGTTTTGGAGAACAAAAGCTCACTGATAGAGTGATAGACCCAGGCCTTCCATGAATGCGGCACGAGATCAAATCCCTCTCAGAAAAAATAAAAAATTGCTAAATTTTTAGTAGATTTTTCATTCAATGGAAAAGTTGCCAGGTACTCATTGAAGAATGGGCGTTTTCTCCTGAGAATGACTCCTGTTTAGGTTACAGAATGAGGATAAGTTTCAAGATTTCAAAAATAAAACTTTTTCACATTCTTTAACAATAATAAAAAAAAAATAGGGTGCGCAAGATTTCGTGATATATCATGATATTAGGTGACTGATGGTGCTATTAAGAATGTTTTTGATGTATTTTGATCCATAGCGTCTGATCTAAATTTTTATGTACAATGCACTGCCCGTGACAGGAAATAAGTGGAATTTCTCTGAGACTTGCGCTCTCTATAGGCTTCAAGGAAACCATTACTTCTTAATCAACCATATTTATATTTCTAGTTTAAAAAACACACTGGCTCGGGAAAAATCTTCGTGACAGAGTCAAATATTGAGACGAGCTACATAAAAATATTAGTCCTCTCCCACTAAACTTGGCGATAGTTTCAGAGGCCTTCCACCGATAGGTTGTGAGTTTAAAACGCACTCAATACAAAAAAAACAAAAAAGATTTCTAGTGGGTTTTCACTTGATGCCCCTATGTGTATGGGGAAACGTGCCGAAGGTCGGTGGTTTCCTTTCGGGCAAAGAGCCGGTTTCCTCACCCGCTAAACCTGGCAATGCAATCATAAAAGTTAAAAGTGAAATAATCTTGAGTTCGTCATAAAACATCAATTAATAATATGAAAATTATTGCTAAAATTTGTAATTATTGCAGATCCTTTCAAGGTTCCATTAGCGCGTCCAAGAAGTAACTCGACTTCCCCGGTTCCACCCCCTAGCGATGACGATAAGTATGTTTTGGCCACACACACGGTGAAAGTTCGACGCACAGGGACGCTCTCAGATGTTCGAGCTCTGTGGGACCTACAAGGTATACTAAAAGTAACGTTAATCATCAGAAGCAAATGCCCTCTGAGGATATGAGAAATAATGTGTGATCTGTTGATAAAGTTAAACCCCGCTAGTATGATTTTTCGCTACTTTTCAGACTATAGTCAATTTCATGGTAAGGCTGTGGAAATCACCGAGCCAAGTAAGGAAAGGGGAACAGGCAGGGTCACCCACCCACCCCCATCCAAAATAGGCCTTAGTATGCCACCAGCGCCAGCCCCCAACTGTATGACCAGATGTGTTGTAAAAGCAATTTCTTGAGTTGTATACGGCCCGAAAAATTTGATTTCACTTTGCCATAGAATTTGATTACATACAGTATGTCCTTGTTGTGAAAAAAATGTTCTCAGTTTGGTGCGCCCCCCCCCCCCCCCCCCCCCCCCCCCCCTCACAATTCTAAAGGTTTGAATTTGTAAATGTAATAAGATCAAAGATAAACCTATTTCTTAATTCACTATTTTATTCACATTTATTCTCTATTGGATAACAACTTAGGTATTTAAGAAATGTTTGAAAATCTCTTTAAACATGGGTTCCATACTAATGATAAAAAATGGTTACACTTGACGAAGACACCGGCACAGGTGTCGAAAGCTCGTGTTGTTCAAAAACAACTGACGACGTGGTGATGTCTTAATTTTTTATCATTAACTTGGGTTTTTGTTATGTTGTTACGTAACGTCTCTTTATCTCTGTGTTAGGTACGGATGCTGTTAGCGGAAGTTCGGACTGCCATCTTGAAGGAGAATTAAATCGTTTTCAACGAATGCCCTCTGTGGACTCCTTCAACCAGGTATTTCATTCGGATGTAGATAATCTTTCTAAGAGATATTGATGATAAGTTCACGTCTCCGGTGTGAAATGAACTAATGTCATCCAGCTAAGTAACACGTTTGATTGAATATTAATTATTTGGGATTGTTGCCAGTTGCCAACAGAATGCTGTTTTTTTTCCTCCCCTTGACTATGCAGCCATATACATGAATTCGACACAGGCAATTGAACAATTCCGCAATCAACTAATTTGGTTTTTACCAGGCTGTATTCCCTTTTTTTTTAATTACACTTAAAGTGGCATGAGCTGCCAAAATTCACACTTTTTTCACAATTTCTGATCGGCACAACAGTAAGAGGCTTTAAAGGCCATCGAAAAACTAAATGATTGGCGTTGGAATGAGGAAAATCCATACAGTATGTGGCCTGTACGAACCAAAAACGGAAAGTGAAATGTGAACAAAATTGAAATAACCGGGACGACCATTCATTCATTCATTCTAAGCCAGAGTTAGTTCAAAACATAACTTTATCGTACAATTTTGAGACTAGAAGCATTAAAAAGCTTCTGAAATATACGCCTTGAGAAAAATAGCCGAAAATTTCAACATTCTGTTTTAACGTCAAAATATCAACATTTTGAAAGCTCATGCCACTTTAAATTGTATGTGAACTTCTAAATTTAGAAAGGGCTGGGTGGATGGTTTGATCTTCTGATTAGTTGGTACTTTTGTCTGAGTATAACCTTAGCTTTTGAGTGCAATGTTAAACCCCAATCAATCAATAAATCAATCACGTACTGTTTTCTTTTTATAATTGCAGCGCTCTCATCCTAATGAAATGTTAACAGGTTTACGATATTTTGAGCGTGGAATTCGCGCGGAGAATGCTACACTTACAAAGGTACATATAAACATGGTTTCTATGGTTACGCTTCCTGCCTTTTTCTCACAATTTGAACAATCTTTTATACAATTCACCGTATATTGCTTTAATCGCCGATTGGCGTCGTGGAATTTATACGTTGCAAGACCAAGCTGCGACGTTATGCGATATTTCAGTCTGGTCGGGTCGAACAAAAACTCTCAGTGTATACCATCCTTTGGATGTCCCAATATGCCCTTGGTTGACAGCAAAAATAGTCAGTCGTTCGTTGATGGATGACAGGTGCAAATCTCACTCAGTCCGGTCCCCCATGAAAATTTCTGAATTTTTCCTCGATCCCTTTATGTGGAAGAGTTGTCGGAATCATGCCATTATTAAACTGATCAATGCCTATAATCAAAGAGAGTAGATTGACAAGAGTGGTCACTTTGTCCAATCAGCATTGCCGGCATGTTCTTCTGGCCCCCTAGCGCAAGGGTGATTCGACTGTAGGGCGCCCCCTACAGAAAGGAGGTTCCTAATAATCGAATCGTGTCAGTTCAAATTCAACATGGTGTGGACGAAGTGACCACTCTTGTCAATCTACTCTCTTTGATATCATCTTGAGTGGGGTGAAAAACCTCATTCAATTCATCTACTAAAGCAGTAGGTTTTGGGATAGGACTGTGAAAACTGGATTTTTTTTTTCTGTTTATTATTATCCAACTTTTCTTGGGTATTTATTTATATGAACAAACAGTTAATGTTCATGCTTATAAACGGCTTCATTTGATCCAATGTAAATATGTAAAAAATGAAGAGAGTAGTATTTAATTTGCCGTTTAACAAGTTTGTCAGACAACAAGTCTAATATGCCACCTATATCATTTGTTATCGTGGGCCTCAATGGCTCAGTTGGTTAGAGTGACAGTCTCTCAGTCAGAGACAGGTCTTCCATCTATGCGGCGTGGGTTAAAATCCATCTCAGACCCCCCAAAAATTGCAAAATTTCTTAGTGGATTTTTGACGTATGTGGGTTGCCGGGTACTCCTTGAAGATTGATGTTTCCTCCTGGCATAGAGCCTGGTTTCCTTCCCCAATTAACCTGGCAACACTGCCATAGAAGTGAAATAATTTTGAGTATGGTGTAAAGCATAAATGTATCATTTGTTACTTTTAGGAGCAGTTTGACTGGGGTCAGGTGGATAAAATGGCCCTGGCTAAATGTTTATTAGCCCTGTGTCAACAGGCCAAGGAAGTCTTACAGGAGGAACCAAGACTCCTAAAACTGAAAGCACCAACTTATATTTTAGGTAAGTACAAGTGTGGATTCACCTCATTAAAATTGCCTCATTTACCAATCAGGGGCCTCCGTGGCTCAGTAGGTAGAGCGTTGGACGCTCAATCCGAACAGCCTTCCACCAATGGGTCGCCGGTTCGAATCCCACTCAGTCCAAAAAAAATTGGAAAATTTTCTGACTGGGTTTTCACTTGAATGACCTATGTGGGATGGTTGCCAGTTACCAGCGGAAGGTCGTGGGTTTCCTCCGGGCACAGAGCCCGGTTTCCTCCCACACTAAAACTGGCAACGCCGCCATATAAGTGAAATAATCTTGAGCGCGGCGTAAAACACCATTCAATCAATCATTTACCAATACCCTGCTTTTAGAGCTCCAACAATTCGTGCTCAACGAGTCTGAGATTGCCTTTGTTTGGTACTCGATTGAGACTGTTCTCTGAATGTTTTATAATCTCAGTCTCTGATGCAGACTCCTGGGAGTGTACTCAAGGAGAGTTGAGCATGTGTCTACAGTCCGTCGAGTGAAAGTCTCTCACCACGACAAGAGCCTTCCATCGATGGGTCGCAGGTTCCAATCCTCAGTCCAAAGACAAAATGGACATTTTGTGGGTTTTATTTTCACCCCATTGCCCCAAGTGGAAGGGAGTTTCCTTGAGGCAAAGAGCATAGCTTTCTCCCCCACTAAACCTGGCAGCACGCCCATATAAACGTAATAATCATGATGGGGTTGAAAATATCAATCAATCAATCAATCAGCCAGTGTATTGCAGCTTTAAACACACTATAATTTAAAAAGTTCATATCTTTTATTTACAAATGTGGAATCGACAGATAATAATTGACATTTTTCCCCACAGGTGATATACATGGTAATTTTCGTGACTTGGTTTGTTTTGAGAAAGCCCTATGGAGAATGGGACCTCTTCTCACGCCAGCTTCGTTTTTATTCCTCGGAGATTATGTAGATCGTGGTGAACACGGAGTAGAGGTCAGTATGATGCGGGGAATCATTTACAAATATTTTTTTTTCACAGAAATTCTGAAACTTAAGTGGGATGCCTGTCATCAAGAATAGACTGGGAGAGTTACAATATGCTTTCCCAAAACTGTCAGCGTGACCTGTTTCACTCTCCCCAAAAATGGTCTCCCAAAATTCAATGGGAGTGCCCTTCCTTTCCTATTTTTTCCAGAGAGAGAACATGCCCATGATGAAAGTTACAGAAAAGGAATTTTTATTTTGGTATACTTATCTCTGTCAGAATTGTCGTGCAAATTCTGGAGAGAAAAAAAAAAAAATGTTATCCTCGTTTTTCATATCATACAGTTAGTTCCATTTTAATGGACATGAAAGGGTTGGAGAATAGTTTTATCTTGGGAGAGTGAAAAACATAAATACTCGCCTGAAACGGGTAGGGAGAGTTAGGGGGAGTGATAAACAGGTCTCCTCAGACCCCTCTGGGGGTGTGTGGAGGAGAAGGAGAGCAATCACTCTCACTATAATGACAGCCCTGAGCTGCTGCAGAAAAGTAAATTTTGTTAAAACAGAATTAGCTTATTGTTCATGAATTTTTTTCATGAAGTACAAAATAGGAGCCATTTATTCATACCGATCTCGGGAATGTAAGTTATGGTAGGTTTTATAAACAACAAAACCCACGAAATGTACTCTTTCATCCTGGTAATTTAAATTCTGATCTGAATAGGGAGCGTGAGTAACGTGACAATTCCACAAAATTCATGTCACCGGCGTTGTCAATGCGCGAGTTTCAAGACTTTATCATCCGAATCTGATGCTCAGTTCAAACGTTGTAGAACAAAAAAATGTAAATTTGAGTGACATCATCAAAAACTCCATTTGTCACCGGATATCGCAAAATTTCTCGAGAAAATCCCAGTCCCCATTAGCGCACATCTGGTTCATACTGGTTACTGGCTTTGCAAATATTATTTATTTCAACTTCCATCCTTTAGTTTTTCAAAGTACATGTACTTCAACCCCTTTCGAGACAATCAACAAAATTATGAAAAGTCTGAGTTTTGACAGCTCATGCCACTTTAATTATAAGAACCAACAGTCACTACCCGTTTGGGTTGATTTGAATTGGATGAATAACCACTTTTCTTTGTTTCTTTTATAGGTTGTAGCATACTTATTGGCCCAAAAACTACAAGCGCCAGGAAAATTTTATCTTTTGCGTGGAAATCATGAGTTAAGGAATGTTCAGGAAATGTTCCATTTTAAAAGGTAAGTGTCTTTTTCAGCCTCTGGTGATATTGGAAATTAAGAAACGAGAATGATACCCATTGTAACACACTACGCAACAAATGCGTTTATTCTTTATAAACAAGACTATACTGAAAAAAATATGTGATCACGTCGCTCTACTTTCAAGATTGGCTGTGTGAACCAAGACTTGATAGGGCATTGTAACATTACAGAGAATATCAACGACAGTATTCTAGACCAATCAATATATGATTGCCGCTGGACGTTTCATCTTAAGGTCATAATAACGTAATTCTTTTGTGGTGTCAGTTTTGACAGTTCTGTTTGTGAGGTCACAGTGTTACTTTGGCCATAATTTCACACGTTGGTTATGAAAATAATAACACACTATCTGAGAGTGGATTGTGAGAAGATAGCAATAACACACTGCCTGGGATTGGAATTATCAGGGGTGTAGTGTGAGAAGATAACAATAACACACTGCCTGGGAGTGGAATTATCAGGGGTGTAGTGTGAGAAGATAACAATAACACACTGTTTGCGAGTCAAAGTAATGGGGGTGTTGTGTGAGAAGAAAATATTAACACGTCTGTGAGTGGAAATATCGGGATGTACTGTGAGAAAATATCAATAACACACTGTCTGGGAGTGGAATTATCGAGGGTGTACTGTGAGAATTGAACATATGACACCTTTCTACTATTTTTCTTTTCACATTTTGTATTATATGAAACAAGCGGTATAACTTTTTATTCCATTGGTAGAGGGTTTTTTATTGGTCGATTATAATGAAATGCGTATTGCATAAGGAAATTTTGGTTTTCTTTCAGTGAGTGTTTGAACAAATTTGGTGATACTGTCGGCAAACAAATATGGGACGCCATTAACGAATGTTTTGACCGAATGCCAATTGCAGCCACCGTGGATGATAAGGTAAGTGCCGTTGAAGATTTCTGGTCAGTCGTCAAACGAATTACACGTAAACTTAAAGAATACAACAATGTATTCCCGACAGGAATTGTTCAATTATGGTATATCAGAAGCACATGATTGATTGATTGATTGATTGTTTGGTATTTTACACCGCGCTCAAGATTATTTCACTTATATAGCGGCGTTGCCAGTTTTATTGTGGGAGGAAACCGAGCCTAATGCCCGGAGGAAACCCGCGACCGTACGGTGGTAACTGGCAACCATCCCACATAGGTCGTAAAGAGTGAAAACCCAGTCAAAAAATTTTCCAATTTTTTTTGGCCCCGCGACCCATTGGCGGAATGCTGTTCGTATTGAGCATCCAACGCTCTACCTACTGAGCCATGGAGGCCCTAGAAGCACATGAAACAAATATGCTACAGTGCATTCCGCGATATTTGGACAAACAAGCAGCATAAAAGTCATATTGCAAGCCATACATGTAGCTGCATGCGTACAATGCCGTCTGTTGAGCATGAAACAATCTCCAAACTGATTACTATGGAATGCTGGGATATGTGCCCGTATCAATTTTCATCAAGAATTGCACCAGGGGGGCCATTTTTTCATATTGGGATTTGTACAAACAAATAGATAGGTGGCCCTGTTGTTGTTTATCGAATCTCTACAAAGTGATGACAAAGCCACCGATATGGGAGAATACACTGTCACATATTGACCATCATGAGTCTATTAGCTACTTATTTTCTAATTATATAAATTAGTGATGTCATGATACTGTGATAAGTCGACAGACCAGGCAAGATAATGTGCGTTTTTTTAAGGATTTCAATTCTTGATAAGGCAACAAAAAGCGTCCTGGGTATATTCTGTATATTTATTGCCTCTGGTAATACGAACAATACTAAATAAGAGCCTCTATTTCATATCAGTCTTAAAGATGACCATTAAAGTGGCATGAGCTGCCAAAATTTGAACGCTTTTCATAATTTCTGAATTATGACAGTAAGAGGATTTGAAGGTCATCGAACAACTAAATGATTGGCGTTGGAATAAGGAAAATTCATACAGTATGTAGTCAAAATAGTGTTTGAAAAATGAACAAAATTTAAATAACCGAGACGACCATTCATTGATTCTAAGCCTAAGTTAGTTCGAAAGAATACTTTATCATACATTTTGGAGACTAGAGGCTTGAGAAAAATAAGCAATAATTTCAGTATTCTGTTTTAACCCGCAAAATATAAACATTTTGAGGTTGCCAGTTACCAGCGGAAGGTCGTGGGTTTCCTCCCACAATAAAACTGGCAACGCCGCCATATAAGTGAAATAATCTTGAGCGTGGCGTAAAACACCAAACAATCAATCAACATTTTGGCAGCTCATGCCCCTTTAAGTTAGCAACAAATATACTGATACATCGCTGGTGTTTTAGTTTTGTCACAAATCTTTTGTTTCTTCAGGCCACTGTCTGTACCAATATTTTCATATTTCAACGTCAATGCTTTTCAAGCACAAGGCTTCTTCTGTCAATCAAAATCTATGGAAAAAGCCAGAATATTGGCAGCTCATGTCATTTTAAAATAAAATGTTGAAATTATCGGCTATTTTTTCTAAAGTGTAAATTAGAAGTTTTAATATGCCACTTGTCATTTAGTAGTATATATTTATGGACACTAAAACACACGGAAAATCTACTTGTCTAAAATAACCACTGAAAGTTTCTAATTGTGTTAAAAAGAGGTATATCATTTAGACCTTTATACCCCATCATAAATTGTTGTAATAAACTAGACCTATGATATTACATTAGGTTGATGACTGACAGGAGCTTGGCCTTAGTCAGTAGAATTTTCTGGAACACTTTGTATTACATTGACAATGCTTACGCATCTTAAGCTATAGTAAGAATATCGTCAGACTATATATTATGCCCCCCCCCCCCCCCATACCCTTTCCCAGAAAACCTAGGTAGAAGGCAGACAGGGGAGTTTAGCCCTGACCAGTATGTCTTTCAAACTCTTGTTCTTTTTATAAGCAATGACTGGCCTTTGGGTCAGAGGTCGAGCAAGTTTACTTTGAAGTAGTTTGTATTCTTCTACTATAATCTTGGCCATAGCGATGCTAGCTTTGTTATACTGAAACACAAATGGTATTATAGTTTTTTCACGACATCTTCCGGGGTCCAAGTTCAAACCCAAAGGATAAATAGTTTGTAATGTTTGAATCCAAAAACTTTCCCTTTCCAAACGTTTGTGCTTCGTATCTGCAGCGGAAGTGAGAAATGGAATATATATGTAGACTATATAGATTTTCTTTCATCCAACTTTAATCATTTAGTTATTTGCTACACTTCCATCCCACTAATTGTTTTGAGGTTTGGAATTTATGGAAAAGTGCAAATTCTAACAGCCCATCACTTCAATTCAATTGTGTTTAATTTACCAATAATTGCGAATAATTTTATAAATTATTGATGATTCTGCGATTACATTTAATTCAGTAACCACTTGTAAATAATTTATATTAACATAGCAAAATACAAATATTTTTTTACAGATATTTTGTGTTCATGGTGGCATACCTAGTTTTGAACATGGGGATGGTTCAATTGAACTTATTAACAGTATTCCTACACCTCTCAGTGACCCGGAGGCGGAAAGTCCCCTAGCCTGGGAGATCATGTGGAGTGACCCAGTGAGTGGAGAGTTGACCTCTGAAAGTCAACATGACCTTGAGGAAAACAATGGGTTCATTTTTAACACAAGACGAGGGACGGCTCATTTCTTCAGTTGTGATGCTTTATTTTCATTCTTGGAAAAGAACAAACTATCACATGTTATCAGAGCACATGAAGTGCAACAAGTCGGCTTTCAGGTAAACTTTTAGTTTTGGCCTTTCCTCCGGGCAATGAGCCTGGTTTCCTCCTCAACTAAACCTGGCAACGCTGCCATACAAGTGAAATAATCTAGAGTTCTGCGTAAAACATCAATCAATCTAGTTTTTGATGGCTCAGTCGACAGATGGATCTAGTCTCTTAAGAGGGCACAGACCATCCATTGATTGGGCCCTGCGAATTTCAATCCCACTCAGTCCAGGGAAAAAAAACCCCATGATTTAGTAGGTATAGTGTCAGATTCGCAGTAATTAATAATAAAAAGAGGGAAACCAAAATGAAGTTGCGATCATATGAGAAGAAGTATTTGTTTAATAGAGCTTGGTCATATGATGATCTCCGCAATACCTACTCATATATCACGCCACAAGACTCAAGGTCAAGTCATGTGACCTTGACGCCATTTTGAACATTTTAAAACTTTGACGAGCCATGTCTTAGTTGTTTATTAAAATAGAATGGCGCTGATTTCATGTTTACATATACAGCAGGACACCCTCAGTATTATTCTATTGCATGTCACCATTGCTTACATTACTTAATAGGAAATCCGAAATCCATGATTTAGTAGGTATAGTGTCATAGTGTTGCTACAGCATTGGGGTTCAAATAATATTCAGTCCAAACGAAAAAATGTCAAACTTTTAATTGAAATCTTAAGTGCATCATAAAACAGCAATCAATTATTCAATAATTGTTATGAAATACGCAATTTTAATTAAACTTCGTGATTTGTTGGTTTCAGGTTCAACAGCGAGGGAAATTATTAACAGTGTTCTCGTCGTCTCAGTATTGTGGTGGATCAAACGAGGCAGCGTGTGTTCTCGCTGATAATTGTAAACTACGTATGATACGTCTCGACACCACGTGACAAAGCAATCGGTTTTCAAAGTTATAACTGCCAGTGTTATTTTAAAGTGGCATGAGCTGCCAATTGTTATTTATTCCAATAGACTGATTTTGCAATTTCTGGTGCAATTTGTATTGGGTGATTGAGGGGGTTCGGTATGGCCGATGAAAAGTACTCGGCACAGAAAAGTATATGTGTTCAGCTTACTCAGGAGTACACTCTAGGCGATTCTGAATTGGCGACTAGCTAATCACCAAATATGCTGTGTTTATTGGCCACTATCAGACATCTGGCATGTTTGATTTTCAGAAGATACTCGGTCAAAATCTTGACTATCCAATCCAAACTAAACGTAATGTCAGACATTTTTAGACCGGTTCTTTTCCTTTGTTGTTTGAGTTCTACGTCATGGTTATTTGCCTAATGAGTGGCCAACTCACGATCGCCCCTAAGAATCGCTTAAAGTGCGCTTGGCTAATTCATCCGGCTACTTGAACTTGTAAAATGGGATGACTTCAAAGTAACATCCTTTTTTATATCCAACAATGCAATTCACCCATTTGTAGTGATGTCTTAAGGCTTCAGGTCAACATGCCTGTGACAATGTCAGGGTCTTTTAAAAGTTCCTGGATGCATATTTAAATTTCTATTAACACTCAAGCCCTTCATTTCTTACTCCACGCCTATATTTGCACTCACAGGTAGTATGCTATTTTTATCACCCTCAACGTTAGCTTCGGTATGTAACGTTATTGTGAAGCCCGAAGGGCTCCCAGCTCGTTAGACCATTGTTTTCTACAATTACCTCAACGTGTGAAATTAAGGCTGAAGTGACACCTCACGAAAACGATGTATTTTGGGTATTAATTCAGGAAAAGATTTCCCTACTTCAGCCAGTTTGTTATGAAGGACATCACACTTGTTTTTTAATTTCCAAACTTTGGAAATCAATCAATCAATCAATCCACCGTCACACACAAGACTCTCTTTGGATAATGCCTATGTATAAAATGATATATCCCAATTTGAACTTTGATACAATTTGAAAATCAGCCCACAATCGACCTTTCCGGTTAGGTCATGCCATATTTACATCATACAGTTCAATGAAGACTTGAGAGAGGAGAAACGTTCAATTCCACCAAATGGGTTAGGAATCGCGGTCACAAGTCTCCAATGAATGGTCAACTGAAAATATATGAATATCATGTGACATAACCAAAAAAGGGGGTATTCCATAAAGTGTATTTGATACTTTTGACAGCTCATGCCACTTAAAGATAGTTATTTTATGTACCAAAGTTATTTCCCTGTGTTATTGTTTGTTATTGTACAGGTCATGAACAAAAATCATGTTGACATTTCATCAAATCATTCATAAACCTATTTTTTTAAAATTAGGAAAGTCTATTGAGTAGAAAAAAGGCTTACCCTTTTTTCCCAATTTTTAAAACCACCCCTTAGAAGAAAATGGTTTCCCCTTTCTCATTTACACTTAATGGCATTAGCATATTCCATGATAAAGACAGAGGGGACAAACCATGTCTTTTCCAGTTTTCCAACCAACTTCATTTTTAAACCCACCCCTTAGAAGAAAATGGTTTCACCTTTCTCATTTACACTTAATAGCATTGGCATATTCCATTATAAAGAGAGAGGGGACAAACCATGTCTTTTCCAGTTTTCCAACCAACTTCATTCCATGGTGGTTGCCAGTAACCAATGGAAGGTCGTGGATTCCCCCGGGCATTGAGCGCGGCGTAAAACACCAAACAATCAATCCATTAATCATTCCAGGGTATCTCATTTGCTAATTTTTAACTGCACATTTTTACATTCTGAATAGAACAAAAAGACAAAGAGTTTGAGATTATGAGAGGTCACTGTGGAAGACTCCTTGGCTGGTCTTGAATTTATTGTATTGGCCAGTACCTTTCTACAAAGTGAAATATTAACTATATTGTAAATTTGACAGACCTATTGACTCAGAAAACACCCACCAAGCATGTAAACAGTACCTGTATTGGACTTAAAAATATGAATATTTGTAACAGTTTGTAACGTATTGCGAGTATTATGTTCGTCAAGTCAACTTTTCATTAAAACGGACATACATTTCTGTCAAACATTCATTTCCTTGTTTTTGAGCAAATTTTTATAGCGGAATGCCATCTTGCTTATTTTAATTCATTAGTTTCATTTTGTATTTAAAAGACAGGTGCTCGACTTTTCATGAAATTTGCTGTGAATTTTGTTAAATGTTTTTATAGAAATGTATCGATGTTAAGACAAGACAACAAAGCATTTTGCATTTGGTATGTTCCTGAAATAATGCTTTACAAGTTTGACTTCCCCAAATGATCCTTTGTAAGAAAAAAACCTAGTTTTTAGCTTTGTTTATTCAACAGAAAATTGTGCATAACACGTCTGAAAGAAGTGGGAGAGTTTCACATCCCAAATGGTATACCTAGAAATTTTTTCGATCCCTGCTGTTCAACCCTTCCATAAATTATATTTTTCGTGTGATTACAATCATATAATGTTGTGACATTCTAAGAAGTCCCATCTAGAATTTTAATTAACATAACATACCGTATTTCTTCTAAAGATTCAGCCACTTTTTTCCTCATAAGGATTCGATCATTAGAAAAAAAATCTGCTGAATGAGACCAGACAAATTTGCCCATTAGAGGGAATTTAAGGCAAAATGACCTGCTGAGCAGTGTGTGAAAACGGTTATCCTTAAAGACAACTCCTAGTCTCCATTTTTCCCGGACTCAATGGAAAATTTAGGCCATTAGAATGACTGAATATTTAGAAGAAATACGGAACTGTTTTGCATTTCTGTATTTTAATGTTTGTTAAGAAGACATTTTGTAATTGGGGACTCGTGATCTGCTATCAAATTGTTAAAAAAATATATCTATTGTTGAAATCTTATTGAAAAACTTTTTATAAAACCTCCCAAAATCAGAATTTTTGTTTTGTTTATTCAAAAGTGGATATTCCACCACAATTTTCTAAAAACTTTCATATTAAGAAATTAACAGATATTATGGGTTGCAACTCCTGGATTTTTATGCACACAACGTTTCGATGTAGAAACTAACATCGTTATCAAGTGAATGTGAAAAAAACAGACAAGGACAAACATTAATACTAAAAATTCTTTAAAGGGTTTTTAAGGGAGATCAACAAACAATAGCTCTGCTGGCTTAGTTAGGATTAACAGTCTCATGCAGCTTAACTTGTTAACATGCTGGTGACGCAAAATGAAGTCATATGCAGAGGGTATCATAAAGCCCTGATCTCTATTCATTGCTAGCTTGTTTTTTCGTAATATGTACAACTTCTAAAAATTCATTAAAGGGTTATAAAGGGAGATTAACAAACAATGGCTTTGCTGGCTTAGTTAGGATTAACAGTCTCATACTGGTTAACTTTGATGGAGAATGGATTCCTATGCAGAGGGGATCATTCACTATCCTACCATTTTAACAAGCTATAAATTTTGGCAGCACGACAAGTTTTTTTTGTGAACGAAGGTAATGGTTAGGATTGATCGTGAATTTAGTGGATTAGCATAGCTCAGATTCTCAGTGGGGCCTCAGTCGGTTGAAGTGACAGTCCCTCAATCTGACACAGCTCTTCTGCCAATGTGGCGCAGGATCCAATCCAATTTTCGATTTGTCCGAGTGCAGTTTTCTCACGATCGCTGTATGTCGAAGAGTTGCCAGGTACTCACTGAATGTTGGGGGTTTCCTGCCCCACTTAACCTGGCATATATAAGTGAAATAATCTGTGCTAATGATCAATCAGGTTCTCAGTAACAAAAAGAGGGAAACCAACAGGAGAGTGCAACGTTTACTGTTCAGAGGACGCCTTGGTTTTACACCCTCAGTAATAATCTACTCCATAGGAAATCTTTAGTTTTTCAACACCTTGTCAGAAATTTGGTTTAAAAGCTAGTGAATATTTAGCTTATATTGTGACATTGGTCATTGAGATAAGATGTGATCCAGTCAGCTCTCACACCCCATTTTTAGTAGAGTGTGTACAATAATGGCTGGGTTAATTGAATGCTTTCACAAAACTTGGACACCATTCATTGCATCCTAGTCAAAAGAGATTTCAGAACCCTAACTGGAAGGTATTTTAGACCGCACTAAAGACCATCCATCCTACTTATTCAAAAAAAAAATTCCAATTTCATAAGGACGGATTAACAATTGTGATGCATCAGGGTTAGGCTTGTAAGATTAAGGTTCCAAAGCCCTACCTTCCTAGCTTATTGGTCACACGTTGGTCATCCTGGTTTTGCACAGCAAAAAATGACACTCCAGTAAACTGGAAACCATGACTAGTGAGAAGCTAATGGGACCTTGCTCAAACCCAAATGGCATCTTCTTTCAACTCTTTGATAAACCAGGTAAAACACAGTTAATAACTTCACATATCTACCCTTTTATACCTTTACAAATAACAGCCCTCCAACAAACAGTATATTTATCATAACGTTTATTAGATTTTATACATAAAATACAAATATTTAGATGGGATTCACCAAGCGTTTACTCATACACAAGATATATTGTAATAAAAATTTTGTCCAAATCTTCCTGAAACTTAAAAAAATGTTTTATGAATCCAATCTTCCCAGTATCATGTTTTAGCAAAGAATGGTTCCAAATGGTTGGCCCCCAAAATATGGTTTGCTTAAGACGCTTGCAAAATTATTTCAATTAACCGCCTGTCCCTAATAAAGATAAATTAGCATACTATACTTTCACTCTGTAACTAAGCTGCTGCATCTAGTAGCTGAACATCATTCAGGTGGAGCTGATATCTTAGTAAGAGAGTGTCAATATTTCATAGGGCAGAATGGCAATGTGGCGTTAAAAATCAATCAATTATATGGCAGTAGATTTTTTTTAAATTGATGTACAGTGTAGGGCTTTATCTCCTGTTTTGCAAAACTAATTTGTTTGGGAAAGTGTTGTACAGGATTTTTGCAACAGCACATACAAAATTAAAGGTCGGTGTTACAGTCTCCAAATGAATTAACTTAGTGTAGTGACGTCATAATTACATCGTTATGATTTGTTGAAACGACAACAAAGTTTGAAAGTCTTAGGTTGTAAAATAAAATGATGAACAAAGTGCGAGATGAAAAATATGCGTGTATTTAATCAATCTTGTCTGAAGCTAGGATAGCTCTGATTCAAGTCACCAATAGATTTGTCTTGACAACTTTCAGGAGAAAAGATTTAAGTGGTAAGTGAATTATTTTCCATAAATTGCTGCCATTTCACTTACACACTACAATTATTTTCATTTTACTGAAAATCAAACCAAAACTTGATTTTTCTTCTTAAATTCAGATTGCTGAGCTGCCAAATAAACTAAAGACAAAATTAAATTAAACAGTATTAATTAATTGTTATCCACTTTTATCCAGGAGTGCAAATAGGGACTTTGCGCAGACACCAATCTTTGAAATGTACGTTTAGGTAGCTTAAAGTGGATGAGCTGCCAAAATGTTGATATTTTGACGTAGGAACAGAATGTTAAAATTATCGGTTATTTTTCTCAAGAAATATATTTCAGGGGCTTGTTTTACAAAACTGACGTAAAGTTGCGCATAGGCCTACAACATGGACCAGTTGCGACTAGGGCGTAAGTTCCTATAGCTTTAACACTGATTTACGTCCGACGTAACTTACGCAAGCTTTGTAAGACAGGGCCCTGAAGCTTTTTTGTGCTTCTAGTCTGGAAAATGTATGATAAAGTATTGTTTTGAACTAACTTTGGCTTAGAATGAATGAATGGTCGTTCCGGTTATCTAAATTTTGTTTACTTTTCGTACAAGTTTTCAGTTCGTATGGGCCACATACTGTATGAATTTTCTTCATTCCAGCGCTAATCATTTAATTTAAGTCTCTTACTGTCGTGACGATCAGAAATTTTTAAAAAGTGTGAATTTTGGTAGCTCATGCCACTTTAATAAACAGCTGGAGCTGGAAATCGTACATTGCTATTTGAATTTTGTGCATTATTAGCCAATGTTTTTGGCTGGTATGGGTTACTGGCTTCACCACCATTATTTTTCCTTTTACTTAAAAAACACTGCATTTCTCTCAATAATCGATATTTATGAAAAATGTCCAGATTTTGGCAGCTTTAAATGTAAACAAAAAAACCTAAATAACTTGGAAACATGTTGATTAGGTTTAGGCAAGTCCTTTCTAAACACTACCTTAAAGAATTTATGAACAACCTCTGGCAATATTATCTAATTTGCCTTTAATTTGCTTAAGAAACCTTCAGAGAAGTTTTTTCGAACATAAAAACATACGCAAAATATGGATATTTAGTGGTTTCTTTGACCACCAGACAGCTTACACTAAGTTTGTTGAGTTTCCTTTTATATTTGTTGATTTACAGATGAAAAACATGTTCAAACCCTGACAAAATATTTGTACCTTAGTCCTTTAACATACAAACTGGTATCCCTATAAAGTTAATAATTTCGAGTTCTAGAGAAAATAGCAGAGAAGCTGGGGCCGTAAGCTGTATTAAGCTTAGATCGGGCTTAAATAAGTCACATCACAAAGGAATTTGATTGTGACGTTGCTTACTTAAGTCAGACAAGTTTAATACACCTTTGTGCAACCGACCCCGGAACACAAAAAGTCTCCCAATCAACCAAGAAGTTGTAGAATATGTTTTTCATGACATTTGAATTGTATGGCATTGACAGAGTTTCTCTGTTGCAGACAATTGACGCGCATATATCGCATTGCGTCTGACAAAATTAGCATGAATTTGACGTCAGATTGATAAAAAAACAATGTAGCGTCATTTTCCCCAAGGGTCAAGCTTTAAGCCGGAAGGGTATATTCTTAACCTCATTGTAACACAAAATGTCAACGTTTCGTCAGCTCTTTCCACGTTCATATACTGTTTAGAGACTGGTATCGTTAAAAAAGCTTCAATTTCATTTTCCCTGAGAATTCGATTTAACAAAAAAAATATGAAGATTTTGGCAGCCCATGTCAGGGATTATAAGGTTCTATGAAGCATTCATAGACTTCTGCTTTTAGTTATGTTTTGAAGTTTTAAACAAAAATGCAGAAAAACTGTCACATGGTGTCCTGACTAAAATAACTATATTTTATGGTGCAAACCACATTTCATTGGATCTTGAAAGTTCTTTTCATACAATGTGCTTTGTTATGAAGGTTGGTTTAAAACAAACAGATAAAAATGAAAATAAAAGTTGTAAAAACTGGCATGTCAAAAATTAAATAAGGTTTACGATTATGTTTAAAATTGGTCCATTAAGAAAATTTAAAACTTAAAAAATGAGACCGAGAGAGTTATGTGAAAAAAAAAAAAAATATATAAAAAATTTCTTGGATGAAGTTGAACTCGAAGAGAAGAAAAACTATTACACACTCATACATTTACCCCGAATACAAATATATTTTTTTGGCAAACAAGTAATAAATACAAGAATTGAACATTTATAAATGATAAACAAGAGCTAGTAATGGACACACACATCTTTATAACAAACTTTTTCTCACTCACTCAAATCAACCATACATAGATACAACAAAATCCTAGCCATTTTAGTAACATATTTGTTTAAAGCAGTCAACAAGCCAACTGTACAGTTATGAATTATAAAAAAAAACTGCTTTTTAAATAACTTAAAACATTTTCAATCCCAATTTGATCCACATAGTAAATTAGTACGGAAACTGTGTACTGACTCTCAGAACACCACTGTTAGAAATCTCTCCCAAATTTGAGCACCAAAGGACAGTAATAATGAACAGCTAAGTTGAAGCAATTGTAAATAGAAAAGAAGTCACAATGGAAAGGGGAGATTACTCCTTTTCTATCCAGGGAAAGACAACTCTTCTGATACATTTGAGATTTTACAGTCCACACCAGGTTGTTAGCTACTCAATCCTAGTAATATTGTAATTAATTTCTATTTACAAAGAGAACAAAAAAGTATATGTTCTGGGATTGCGTTGTTATTTCCATTGCCTGGACCAGATAGGTGTACAAACTGAACGAAATTAATTATCAGTATTTAAAGACAGTACATATAATGACAGAATACTGATTTAGTACTACTTTGGCTGTCACATTCCATGCAGTGTACCTTTTATGGTTCTTTTATATCACAAAGATCAGCTTAAGGGTCCCACACAGTCGAACAAAGTTTTTAAAATTTCATTCAATTGACTTTAATAAGTTGACTAATTGCCAAGTAGAAATGGCAGGTCATGGGTCTCCTGCCCAAAAGCCAAGTTTCCTCCTGGCACAATTGAGTTTCCTCCCACCAGGAGGCTATTACATGTGAAATTCATGGGTTTCCTCCCCAAAATTCAAGTTTCCTCCTGGCACAATTGAGTTTCCTCCCACCAGGAGACTATTACACAGACTATCAAATAACACATTGTCCGGCGGTAAATGCTAATCAACGAATGATGTCAATCAATCAATCTATCACAAAGCATACAATATGATAACAAAATAGGTCTTTGTGACTGTCTTTTGACATTCTTAAAATCTCTGTACAGCGGTTCATCTTTCATAAAATGCGGAAGAAGAAAATAGTTAATATTCTTTATGGGAGCTATGTACATGAATGAGAGGAGCGATAAACCATTGTTTTGGAGTAGCATGGAGTTGAGCTGTAGTTTTCTCCCACGATTATGGACATGGACGATCACAATCAGATTCTACCACTTGGTCGGTCAAGACACATGATACACACAATGAATGTGGACAGAACCGACTCACAACTCTGAACAAAGACTGTATGAAAATGAAAAAAATAGGCTGACGCTAGACAGTAATCTCATAGTTGGAGTCATATATACTTCTTTTTTGTTCCCCGGTTTGCCGACGGGCTTCTGGAGATCGGCTTTGTTCATGCTCTTTGTGTTCTAACACTTGTGTCATTTCTAACGCCCTAACAAAAGACATGGGGCGTTGTGAAGGGGAATAGTTCGGGTCCGGTATTTGATGCACACCACCCCTACCCCCTCCGTGAGATCTATGATGGCGACTGGGGACAAAAGTGTTCCCTCGCCCACTGTAAGCTCCTCGTGGATGCGAATCCCCATTCCTAGCACTGGGTGAATATGGATTTGATGAAGACGTATGCCTGCCCTGGCCCCGAGAATAGGTATGAGGAATGTCCATGCGATGCTGTGGGGGCTTTGAGGAGGTATTTGATGGAAGACGTGTTCCCCTGTCATGTGACCGACCGTGGTCTTGGAAGCGTGGACTATGGATCGCATGTTCTCGAGGAGACAATGACGGTTGTGGGGGTGGCCTTTTACCGGTATCCCTTCTATCTGAAATAGGACTCCTTTGTCTATCAGTGATTGGTCTACTGACGTTTGCTCGTTGCGCTTGTCGACCGGCTACACGAGGTCGAACCTCATGAGTAACTCTAGCCTGTGGATTCGTTGGTGAGGTGCTGTTGGCCAGTGCCGGCGAACTTGTACTGTATCCCTCTGTAGGAGAGTCATCATCGGGGAGAGCCATGGGGGCGATGGAGTCCTGAGAACGGCCAAGTTGTTCTGCGGAGCTACTGTATGGATATAGATTACTTGGTCGTTGAATATTGGGTGATCCGGATTGAGAACGAGAACGACCACCCACATACATATGGCCGTGTCCGTTAGTTTTATTAGCGTTAACTGGTTGAGCTTGAGCAGTATCAAATAAGTTTGTATAAGATCCTGTTTGTCTTTTAACAGGGGGTGGTGTTGCTTCACAATCTAAAGACTGACTCTCTGCATTGTTTAATTCTTCAATATTAAATGTATTCTGAAAGAAAAGAAAAGAAGAGAATAAATTCACAAGCTGAATAAGTATAATCAATCAAATAGTTCATATTATCAGCTGAGAAACACACAATGACGAGTAATGACAAATCCTATCAGAATATATAGTTCCCTTGGTGAAAAAATCTTTTTGTCCTGTGGGCTCCCATCAGATAAAAAATAAGGGTTCCATATACTTTCAGAGGTGCTAAATGAGTGTATTCATATGCATTGCAGTCTAATGTACTACTTTTTGTTTTAATCCCCAAAAACCTAGATCAGAGCATTTTTTTGTGCCAAAATAAAAAAAATGAGGCTCAGGTTATAAACTTTTGGTAAATTCCTGTAAGAAGACGTATAAAGACAAATTAAAGCAGACCCCCCCCCCCCCCCCCCCCACTAAACAAGACTTGCCCAACGAAACCAGCCTCGCCCCTGAACCAAACTCGACCCCCCGGAAGCAGACTCACCCCCCATAACGAGACTTGCCCCCCAAACCAGACTGGCCCCCGACACAGGCTCACCCCCGATACAGACTGGCCCCCAAACCAGACTATCCCCAATCCCCCAAAGCAGACTGTCCCCCAATCCAGACTGTTCCCCCAAACTAAACTGTCCCCACAAACTAGACTGTCCCCCAATCCAGACTACCCCCCCCCCGCCCCCCCTCAAACCAGACTACCCCCCCCCCAATCCAGACTACCCCCCCCCCCCAAAGCAGAGCCATCCCCTAAAACAGGCTGACCCCCCAATCCAGACTCCCCCCCCCCCCCCCCCCCAGACTGTCCCCCAAACCAGACTATCCCCCAAACCAGAATCACCCCCAAACCAGACTATCCCCCAAACCAGACTGTCCCCCAAACCAGACTGTCCTCCAAACCAGACTGTCCTCCAAACCAGACTGTCCTCCAAACCAGACTATCCCCCAAACCAGAATCACCCCCAAACCAGATTCACCCCCAAACCAGACTGTCCCCCAAACCAGACTGTCCTCCAAAACAGACACCCCCAAACCAGACTGTCCCCCAGTCCAGACTATCCCCGAAACCAGACTATCCCCCCCCCCCCCCCCACCCCAAACCAGACTATCCCTCAATCCAGACTATCCCCCGAACCAGACTGTGCCCCAGTCCAGACTATCCCCCAAACCAAACTGTCCCCCAGAACAGACTCTCCCCAACACCAACACAGACTCCCCGCAAACCAAACCTACTTGAGCAATGCAGGCAAGATTTCAAGCCAACCAATGAAAAAGACTTTGATTGGTTGATGTTTTACGGACTAAAATTATTACACTTATATGGCGGCGTTGTCGGGTAAGTGGGGGAGGAAATCTGGCTGTTTGCCCAGAAGTAACCCTCGCCCTTCGACGAGTACTTGGCAGCTTTTCAACACATGTAGATTGAGTGCACAGGTTGAAATTTATTACTTTTAGGATCCTCCCTGCACTTGTCTATAAGGATCAGCAGCTCTGAAATTTGTGCTGATTGCATATCCTGTCTTCCACAACAGTCAAGATTATTTCATTTTATATATTTATGATCACTAAAACACACGGGCACAGGGAAAATATTCATGTCTACAATAACCACGGAGACAAGTTTCTAATTGTGTTCAAAAGAGGTATATCATTTAGACCTTTATACCCCATAAATTGTTGTAACAAACCAAACCTATGATATTTCATTAGGTTGACGAATGTCATTTTATATGGTAGCGTGGGTGAGGAAAAACGGGCTGTTTGTAAGGAGGAAACTCAAGACCCTCAACAGTTACCTCGCAACTCTCTCAAAGAGGGTGATCAGGAAAAACCTCCAGGATTTGTGAATCTTTCTTTCGACAATTGAGATTTGAACCTGCGACCCATCAATGGATGGTCCATCTTGAACTGAGAGATAAACACTCTGCCGACTGGACCGGAGTCACCTTGGCCAAGTCACACTCTGCCGACTGGATCTGAGCCACATTGGCCAAGTCACACTTCTTAAAAACTGTTCCCCCCAAAAAACAACCTGCCCCAAACTCTCCAACACTGTTTCCACAATTCCTTTTCTCACATGCCAAATATTTCTAACCCAATTATCCCACCCAAATTATATGGGTGATAGGGTAATATAGTCCGTCTCTCCCACCCCAAACTGCACATCATGGGCAATATGTACACAGAACTTCATTGGAAACTGTAGAAGTTGTAGTTCGGACAAGATTGTCTACTGGAGGGAGAGGGATTTAAACTTGCAGCCTATCGATGGAAGGCCTGATCGACGGAGAAGTGGAGTAATGTTTAAGGATAACCATTTTCACACATCACTATGCCGACTTAGCCACCAAGGCCCCTGCCCACATTGACACTTATCAAACTCGAAAGCAGGACAATTATAGCGAATATTTATAGGGCTAACACATGTTTTCTGACTAAGCTATAAATACACCATGAAAGATTCAAGTCATGCAGCACGAAGGACAGACCATATTAAAGCATCCCTCTAGAGGACAAACTAGCTGGATCTTCAATAAAACAAAGAGCTGTATAATAATGGATTATGCTACCACATGATTATAAGTCTACGCCCATACCGACGGAGGAAGAAAACAAATTTCTCTCCTAAGATCAACATCAGTGACATGCAAAAGAGTTAACGTTTCAATAACTACCATTCCCATGCAGAAAAATATACGAGCGTGGGTAGAACAAACACAAAATGTTTATTGCGATTTAGGAGAATTTAGGGTCCAACATTCCTTAGAATACATTGTACATATTCAATTCTCAAAACCTCTAAAACTATCGTTGGAGCGTTAATTTCGTAGACTTAATTTCAGCTATTGTGTACTTGAATTAGCACTTTTTTTCTGGTTTCTTTGCCTTGGAGGTTCAAAATTGAATTTCGTAGACTTCATTTCAGCTATTGTGTACTTATATTAACACTTTTTTTATTCTGGTTCCTTTGCTATAAGCAAATTGATTATCGTTTATAAATCTCTATGGGTTGTCAAAATTTATTTTAGCTGTCCATTTCACATGTAAAAAATGAAAACGTAAATTTGTGGGAGAAAAGAAAAGGCTGAAATAAAAATTGGACGACGAAGTCCTATCTATTTTTTTTTAATGGTTTTTATTGTAGCCAAATTGTAAAAGCCATAAGTAAGCAAAGCGAAAAAAAAAAATTAAGCAAAATAAATCCTTAAAATTCTAAAAAAACTATTAGATTGAAAAAATTAGAAATACAATAGATAAATAAGTTAAATAGGTTGCAAAAAATATTTTAATAAAAAAATTAAAATAAAAAGGGATGTGAAGAAGCAAAATTAAAAAAATAACGGTGAAAAGTTCAAAACAGAGTGCTTACCGGGGTAATGTTAAAATAGGGGTTATTGTTGACTAAACAATATTGTCCATGGATTCGTGGTCCGCAAGCAACCTATCAGGCTGGAAAAGAGAAACAACAATACTGCCAAATCTACTACAGCACTCAAACACAACCACTGTCACATGTTCACACAGAAATCACAAAAACAATTCACTTAGGAGCCCACACAGTACAAGTTTTCCTTCTGAATTTACCTACTGGGTAATTGATTAATGCATTCATTAATGTGTTTACGCTGTACTGAAGATTGTTTCACTTATATAGCCTTTTTAGGTTTAGTTTTGGAGGAAATACGCTCATTGACAGGAGGACCCCCCCAGAGTACCTAGCAACTCCTCCACAAAGGGTGATCGGTTGAAATTGATGACTGTTTTACTGTTTTCAAATTGATATTTGACAATGTGAATTTTGTTTAGGAATTTGAGTTTTGTGCTGTTTTAATTGAGGCTCGTAAATCATGTTTCAGAAAGTAATATTTCAATTTCACAGTGTTATTTTTAGTTTGGTAATGTTGCCAGAATAATAAAATTTTACATCCTAAATTTTGCATCCCCCATTAAACCTGGCAAGCCCGTCTATAGTGAAATAATCTACAGCGTGGCGTAAAACATCAATTATAAATCTGCTTAGCAAGTTTTGTTGAACGGTTTCTAATTTTTTACGTGACAACTTCAAAATTTTATAGAGAATAAAATCGCCAGATCTATTTTATAATTTTTTTAACATTTGAAAATTTTAACAAAGTCCAAAAAAAACAAACTTTAATTTCAAGGAGATTTACAATCGATAAAAATTAGAAAACTTTCCCAAAGTTTCTATATCTATAGAAAATAACCTTTTATGCTGAAATTAGAATAAAATTATTTGAGGAAATATTTCGTTCTGTGTGAGCTGCTAACAAAACAAACATCAATTTAGATTAGAGTTATTTTTGTGGTGACATAGAGTGAGAGTAGTTGTGCCAATTAATACAAGAGCATATAAAAGGGTTAAAGGGAATCACACACCAAAATTCAACTATGCAAAACAAACAAAAAAGTAAAAAAAAAAAAAAAAGTTAAAAAAAAAAATTAAAAGTTAAGTAAAAAAAAAAAAAAATTTAAAATAAAAAAAAACAAATAAAAAAAAAAACCCAATAAAAAAAGCATGACATATCCTACCAGAAATACAAGTTTTCTTTCCAAAATATTTAATAAGATAAAATTTACGGTCATGGTAATAATTAAAGAATAGATAAAATCAAAAGGTAAAAAAGAAAGATAAACGGCGACGCAAAATGTCAACAAAAAGAAAATGGAAAAAAAAACCTGTCAAGATTCATTATAGGCAGCAAAAAAATAAAAAGTCCTATTAAGAACTTATAACTGCACAACGCATTGAATTTAAACAAACAAAAAAATTTGTATGGAAACGGAATATGATTGGATAAATTTCCGCCATAAAACTGTGGAGGGACCTACGCTAAGATGTATTAAGAAATACATTTTTTTTTTCGTGGTCATTGTTATTTTTATTTTTGACGATAGCCATTTTTGTTACAAATGTCTAGATGCCAGGAACTCAAATCATGGAGGAGTCCGCCTATAATAGTCTAGCGAGGATGTTCATAGGTTGCGTCTGTAGCTTGTTATCATGCCAACTGCACGTGGGCCCGTTCTCGTTGCACTTGGATTTGACGGTTTCTAGGGGTGAAAGGCTGTTGGATGAACTAAATGAACTCTGCTATGACGTGTAGACGCAGCCTTTTTCTCCTGTGATTATGACATCACTCTGTTACTAATGTTATGAGGACATGAAGACTAGCACATGTTTGTTTTTAATATTTCTAACAAGTTTCTACATTGGAGTCAACTAGTATATTCCTCTACATTACAGAGGATAAGTCAGACTTTGACGTGTACCTGCGAGTGCACAACAATGTTGCAGTTCAACAGTTCATTGTCATGAGATTTCGAAGCAATGATTTTATAAATTAAATGTATTAGGTAAAATGTCAAGAGTGATATAAATTAGAAACGAGGTTTCTCCACGGGGACTGGAGAGCGCGAGGGTTGCTTTTAACTCGTGGGTTCCTGCGATGCAAGCCTACTTAGACAGCGAAAAGAATAATTTGAAAGTTGTTTACAAAAAAAAAATTTACATGAAAAAAGTTGGCATATATAAGCAACTACACTAAAAGTAAAGAAAAATTGTTAACGTATAAACTAAAAAATACTATTCAAATAAAAATTATCGAAATTTAAAAAAAATAAGGCCAGAAAAAATATATGGAAAAATGTATTGCTTGCAATCATTTAATGTTAAGATGTTAATATATTTTAAAAATTAAATATATGAAATGTTAACACTTTTCATTTTATGAGAAAAACTTTAATTAAAATTTCTACCATCACCATTATAAGACAAACACAAACAAGTTCTTATTCCAGCATGCAACAAGCCTACAAAAACCACAGTCAATGGCATGCGAGTGGAAAGGGACGGTGGGATGATAAAGGGGAGGTAATAAGTGATGTGCATATTTGGCAGTATGGAGCATCTCTACGAAATCGTTGATCTAACGAAAACCATCAGATCAACCGATCTTCAAACTTTTAAAAAAATTGTTTAATGATACGATAATTTTTTTTTCATTTCTCTTGAAGATGTACAAGAATTAGTTGTTTTAGTTTGGTACATAGTTGGTGAATGAAAAGAAATGTAAAAAAAAAAACAGATAATGACAAGAAAATTGTACGACGGATGATAACAAATTATCATTACAAGAAATCACAACTTCAAAAGTGTCAGTGACCATGCAATGCAGTTTTGCTAAATAAAGATTGTTTAATTGATTGGGGTTTAAAGTCGCACTCAACAGCTGAGGTTATATGGCGACAAATGTACCAACAGATCAAAAGATCTTCCCCATTGCGCTTCACTGACCATAGCCTATGGGGTAGGCGTATGCACTTTGCATACTTAATGTTGTTCCTTGCTGGGCCAGAAAGTTGCTGAATAAAAAGGTTCTGCAGAAATGCATAAACAGATTAACCACACACAGGCCATTGAATTTCACGGTAACAATTGGTTTCGGTAGCCTGCTGTTACTGTTGCTCTAAAACTACGGAAACGAAAATCTGTTACCATCATGAAAGCCAATATATGATAAGATGTATAACGAAACTAGCAATCGGTATTGGTTGGTTCCCAGCATTTCAATATACGGAACGGATTCAATGTTTCTGACTGCCACTGAAATGTTATGGCCTGCATACAGTCTTCTTCGCTAATGGGCCAATACGCCCCCGCCCCTTCCTCTCCTTGTATGATTAAATTCCCAAGTTTGTGGATTTACCCTTGAACATGTTACAACAAAACTGCCTAATTTCATTAACATTTCCATGACAATAGGTAGAGATGCTGGATAACACAACAAGCAACTGACAAAAATTGCACAAAAACTGCACATCATTCCATGTTAATGCGATTGTCTCTCATATCAAAAGAATTCAATAAAACAGAAAAAGTCTCAACGTAGAACACAGGCATAACACTGACATCAAAAAGGATAGTACACATATGTTCTATGCATAATCGGACACTGAAAATACTGATACAAGAATCAAGGGAGATAACCCACGCAAACAAACAAATTACCTCCCTGTAGATCACACAATTTGGAAGTCTTAGAGAAATACGGCCTTAACTGTCTTCAGATTGAGAAATAGAAAAGCAAAAAAAAAAAAATAAGGGCTAAAATAAATGTTAAATCTCCCTTTTGAATACATGGCTAAGTTTGTAACTGTTATCATAACTAACAAATTACAAACAAACACCAGCAGAATGTCACAAAACTGAAAATGTTCCTTGGCTGTTGGTAATGAACCAATATTTGTCAATAATCCAAAGAAGGGACCCATCGATTTTGAGAAATGACTGTTTGCAAGAAACAAAGATTAACAATATGACCACATAACAACTGGATAAAGAGAGAATATTAATTAAAAGTTAGGAAAGCCGTTTAACATGCATTGTAAAAGTGGATTGTACATCATACACAGTAACAGACAAGACAGACAGTGCCTTAGAAAATATTCCAAATAACAGACGACTGGACAGAAAATACTCGGAATAAAAATTGCAATGCTAAATTCAAATATCCATGAAAAAAGTATAAATTTAAGCTGACGGTAATTTGATCAAATTTGTTCCGTTAACTGATTGATTGAAGTCTAACTCAGGATAATTTGATTTTCACTTATATGGTGTCATTGTCAGGTTTAGTGGGAGGGGGGGTGGGGGGAACAGACTTTCGGCGGATATCTAGGAACCATTTGACAAAGGGCAATCAAAAAACCAACTTAGAAGTTTCTCTGTATACTGAAAGGGATTCAAGCTCCTGGTCGTCTATGGAAGGCTTGTCTCGGACAGAGAGACTGTCGCTCCCCTAACCGCCATAGAGGGAGCTTAAAGGGCAAGGGCACATTTAATTGGCCGTGTATGATAAACCATCAACAAAGTCAATTACACCCAATTACTTCTGAAATGTTAGAACAGCTATAAAATATGGCTTAAAATATACAAAAATCCTGAGTGATTTCCAAGATGTATGTCCCATGAAATGATTCTTTCAGTTTTACAAAACCAGAAAAAAAAAAGATCCATAATAATGAAATTAATAAATGAAAGTCTAGCTTTAGCTAGCTTTTTACAAATGCAGCATTTTGCAGACCCATGGTATGACTCTAAAGTGCAACTGTGATTTGCAGTGAAGTGCAGTGAGGCAAAACCAATTTGTAAGAAATGAAAACCAATGAAAATTGAAGCCATACAACAACAACAACAACTGTGATAACGAAAGTGAAAGTAAAAAGAATAAATATATTCAAATGCACGATTCAACAAAAAAAATTATTTTGTTAAAGCTTGTATAATTTCAGCACAATTCTGTGTAAATATTGTAGATTGATTAGTGTCTTGAACCACCTTCAAGATTACTTGATTGATGCCGATATTCCCAGGTTTGATTTGGGTAAAAATATGGCTACAAGGAAATGGCTGTCTGGGGTCTAGAAGTACCGTATTTCTTCTAAAGATTCAGTCACTTTTTTCCTCATTATTTGATCATTAGAAAAGAAATATGCTAAATGAGGGCAGACAAATTTGCCCATTAGAGGGAATTTAAGTCAATATGACCCGCTGAGCAGTGTGTGAAAACGGTTATCCTTAAACACAACTCCATGTCTCCTTTTTCTGTCTGACTCAATGGAAAATTTAAGCCATTTAGAATGGCTGAATATTTAGAAGAAATACGGTAGCTGGTACCCATCACATTCTGAATGGCACTCAATTTTCTTATGTTAACTGAATTATCCAAAATTACATCCACACAGAGCTGTGCTGAGATTATTTTGGCAATAGCAATCAAGGGGAGGCAACTCACCTTGTGATGTGAATTATTTCCATGTCTAACACCATTGCTATCATTCATATATATTTTATCGTTGTTTGCAGCTATATAGGTAACTTTACTAGAATCCCAATTGACAGACAGCTTTCTTGGAATAAATGAGACTAACCTGTAAAGAAAATACATGAAACGTGAGAATATTCTCAAAGCTCTGATATTGTTTATGAAACTTGATAATATTCTCAAAGCTCTGATATTGTTAATGAAACTTGAGAATATTCTCAAAGCTCTGATATCGTTTATGAATACGAAATACTTACGGCATCACCATGACAAATATTATTGTTCGAACAAAATTATTAACAACAACAACTAATAAATAAAAGTTTTTGAAAGAAATAGATACACAATAATCCCTAAAAATGCTTTCGAAGATGTAGTTTTAGCTAGAGACTCTAAAATCAAAGAATATTTCGTTTAGATAACGGTGTTACAATAAGATGAAGAATTACTTATGGATAACAACTTCTTCGTTTATTGTTATCCATAAGTAATTCTTCACCTTATTGTAACCTTTCAATTTCTAAATGTCAAGATTAGATTACGGGGTTGAATATTTATGAACACTAAAACACACAGGCTCAAGGAAAATCTTCTTGTCTAAAATAGCCATGGAGACAAGTTTCTAATTGTGTTAATAAGAGGTATGTCATTTAGACCTTTATACCCAGTTATAGGTTGTTGCAATAAACTAAAACCCATGATATTTCATTAGGTTGATGACAGACCGGAGCTTGGCATTAGTCAGTAGAATTTTCTGGAACACTTTGTAATAAGGGGGGAGGGGGGGGGGGGGGGGGGTAACTGTGCCCCAAAAGGAAACTCTTGACAGGTACAATGCAGTCATGCCACACGGGGCACTAAGACGGGGGGGGGGGGGGGTAATTTGAGATGGAATCGGTCAATCATCACTTACTTTGGCCATGTTGGTCCACACATGGTATATCTGCAGTTAGCACTGCAGCCTCTTGTGAATGGATTATGCCCACCTTTAAATTTTCCTGTGACCTATATTTAGAAGAAAAAATAATGTCAGTTACAGATTCATTCATGCTTTGGTTGGTGTTTTGAGCAACACATATGTTGGGACTTTGTCAGGGAAGAAAGCATAGCCTTTCATTATCTCCCAGGGATTCAAAGAGTTCAGACTGCCTTCTGCTACCTCTATAAAATCCAAATATTTCAGACTAAAACGTAGGTCATTTTCTGGATAGGTTGAGTGATCGAGCTTTTGAATGACACAATCTCCCTTGTGAGGAGGCATTATATGGTGATTTGGATGAAGGAAATCAACGGGCTCGTTTCACATAGCAATTGCATCGTAAATGAAGCCTAGTTGCCAATGGATACAAAAGTGAAGAGATACGTCCCCATGGCAACTTTGATTGATCGCACTGAGCGACAAACATCAAATACTCATCTATCATTAAGTAGGAAATTGGGTTTCTGGATTTATAAATGAATTGATTGAGATTTTTGGCAGGTTTCATGTGAGTGTGACCTGGACTCTATGCCAGGACGAAACCACTGGCTTGACTAGTACTTACACCGGGTTATCAAGTGAAAGAAAAACAGTTCGACTTAAAAAAAAAATCTTTTGGACTATGTGAGACTTGCAGCCCGTCGATAAAAGGTCTGTGTAGGACTGACAGACTAATGATGAGTCTGTGATTGATTGTTCGGTGTTTTACGCCGCGTTCAAGATTATTTCACTTATATTGGGGCATTGCCAGTTTTATTGGCTCTATGCCCGGAGGAAACCCACGACCTTCCGCTGGTAACCGATGAGTCAGTGAACAACAGGCTTTATGTAGAAGCTTTCCTACCCAACTAGGTCATATCTGACGCTAAGTTGACTAAAAATGTTGTCGCTAACTCAGAGCAAAGTACACAGAAAACAGACATAAAAACGCGTCTTTGTAAAGAAACACACAGAAAAGGTTAAACATTACCGTATTTCTTCTAAAGATTCAGCCACTTTTTTCCTCATAAGGATTCGATCATTAGAAAAGAAATATGCTAAATGAGGCCAGACAAATTGCTCATTAGAGGGAATTTAAGGCAATATGACCCGCCAAGCACTGTGTGAAAATGGTTATCCTTAAACACAACTCCATGTCCCCTTTTTAGTCTGACTCAATGGAAAATTTAGGCCATTAGAATGGCTGAATATTTAGAAGGAATACGGTACGATGAGATAAAACCTTACCTGTTCATTTGTAGTGCGTCCACGAGCCACTAATACAACATGGAACGCTGTGAGACCAACGACTGGGATTATTAATAGCCCAATCAAAACCATTATAACTAAACTGAGGTCAAAGTTAAGGACAACAATGAGGATAGATTGATTTGGCATTATTTTTCAACAACATACATGTACACATACAGTGATCAAATGAAAAACCCGCCCAGAAATTTGTTCATTTTTATTTGGTCGGAGAAGGGATTCAAACCCGCACCACACCAATGGATTGATTGATTGTTTGGTGTTTTACGCCTCGCTCAAGATTATTTCACTTATATGGCGGCGTTGCCAGTTTTATTGTGGGAGGAAACCGGGCTCTATGCCCGGAGGAAACCCATGACCTTCCGTTGGTAACTGGCAAACATCCCACATAGGTCGTTCGCCACACCATTGAAAGGCCTGTGTTGGACTGAGGGACAATCACTCTAACCGACTGAGCCATTGAGGCCCCCTATTGCACTAGAAGTCAATGATGTCAAGGGGCAATCAGTCTGTTTTCAAACTTAATAATTGGGATATTAAATCAGGATAATAATTGGGATCGTAAAAGCTAAAGATTGTTCAATTTTGCTCATATATCACACACAACTGAGTACAGTATGTCTGTATCGTATTTTTTTTGTCTCGTAATATTAAATCAGATTTATCGTAAAAGCTTAAGATTGTCCCATTTTGCTAATATATCACACACAGCTGAATATGTCTATTTTTTTGTCTAGTAAATACCCTAAATTTTCACACAGATTAATGTTCGACGTAACTTATGCCCGTTTATAAGTTAAGGTTCAGGGGCTCGTTGCACAAAGCAGTCGCATCGCACGTGAGGCGTAGTTGCACCTGGATACCACATTGAAGAGGAACAAAGTCATGGCAACTGTGATTAGCACTTTGCGACGGCTTCATGAAACGGGATACCACATTGAAGAGATACATCATGGCAACTGCGATTGATCGCACTTTGCGACGGCTTCATGAAACGGCCCCCTGACGTACACGTCGCCGAAGTTTCCTGCAAATTTTCTTAGAATAATAAAAAGGATACCTAATGATGCAGTTGTACCTGGCCAGATTTTCTTTGTTCTCCAGCACCAATAAGAGACAAAGTATGAATATATTCACCATATGAAAGGTTAAGGAAATTAAAAACATGAAGAAAAAGCGATAATTTCTTCGACCTATACAATTATTTACCCACGGACAATGGTGGTCAAATGTCTGAAAAAAGGAAGAAAAAAACAAACTATTAGTATCAAAGTCACCTGAAAATGGTTAATACATATTTGGGAATTTCGCCAAATTAACAGTACAAATTTTCAAGATCTCTCTGTTTAATTTGGCATTGCCCAGATGAAATAAAGCTGACAAAATATTGAGCCAAAGAGGTAGGGTCCTAAGGATTGATTGATTGGTGTTTATGTTGCACTCAAGATTTGAAATCCAAATGAAACAAAAGCCACAATGCTATTTGTGTTGGTCACACTCCTTGGGGTTGTTTTCTCAACACATTTACGTCTAACATAACTTTGCGCCTCGTTGTAACGTTATGTTGAAGGTACATGTATATGTTGTCTGTTATCTTGTATATTAGAATGGCTGAATATTTAGAAGAAATACGGTAATCAGTTTTTTTCGCAGTCCATCCATGATAATTATTTACTAACGCAGTATTTCCACAAATGAAACAATCTAACAAGGCCATAATTACCAGTTGAAACAAACATTTTGGCGCAGAATGACAATCTTGTTCTCTATTTATAATTGCATTTTCTGTAATTGGTAGGAAGTTAGCCGAGAAATCTGGGCTATGCTGAATTTTTTTCTGCATTCGATGAATATGTAAAAAAATAAATTCGGCAGAGCCCAGATTTCTCGGACAGTAGGAAGTATACATTTCAGATGATGATAACATACCTCTATACAGTTATTACAGACACTGCAATGTGAACACCTGGGTGGTCTGTAAAACTGACATGTAGTGCACCATTTCATCCGTACTGTTATACCTTTTATATCTACGTTCTTATATAAAGGTGCTCTCCCTTCTTCATCTCGTAATTCCTCGTCACGAGCTGAAACGATAATAAACAGGTTTTGGTTTGGGGCATCTTTCGATTAAACTGGCATGAGCTGCCAAAACTCCCACTTTTTCATAATTTCTGATCGTCACGACAGTAAGAGGCTTTGAAGGCCATCGAAAAACTAATGATTGGCGTTGGAATGCAGAGGGAAATCCATACAGTCTACGGCCTATACGAACCGAAATAGTGTCCAAAAAGTAAACAAAATTTAAATAACGGGGACGACCATTCATTCATTCTAAGCCAAAGCGATTCTTGTTCAAAACAATACTTTATCGTACATTTTCGAGACTAGAAGCACTAAACAGCTTCTGAATCATACGTCTTGAGAAAAATAGCCTATAATTTCCACATTCTGTTTTAACGTCAAAATATCAACATTTTGGCAGCTCATGCCCCTTTAAGCAAATTTAACATAACAAGCATAATTAGCATGAAAATGTCAGCCTTCATGAGAAATAGATTTTTTCATGTTACCAGGTTAATAACCTATGTGAACACAAAATGATAGGTTTGAATTTGGGTGTGTGTGGGTTTTTTTTCAGGGTGGGGGAGGGCCGGAGGAAGTAGATTGATGTTTTAACAACACATTTAATAATATATTTTACGAAAATATGCTATAGCAACTATATTGTATAATGTGTAACAAAACTAGCATTGGTACAAGTTGGTTCCAAGCATTTCAATATATAAAACCGATTCAATGTTTCTGAAATTATCTCGTTTGCATTTTGGTAGATTATTCCGTTGTATGAAAAAGACATGTTGAAGTGGGAGGCGAAGTGGTGGGGTAACTAACCGCAGGCATTCAACCTGAATCTGAAAATAGGATGTCCAAAATAGCTGGTGTCCACAGAAGAGATGTGCAAAATCAAAATGACTTTTTAATTACGGCCTTATAAAATTGCCCTATAATGACGCTATTTGACGCCTTGCTTGTATCCATGAACTGTTCTCTGGGTCAACCCATAATGACGCTATATGACGCCTTATTAGACCTGATATTATTTTTTTTAATAACTTACTAAAGACAATCTATTGAAGAATGTAAATGAATATGTTGTTCACTTATTGTCTTTGCTTTTCTGAAATAAAATTCAGAACAAAATAAGGTTGACCTGGTTAACTGTCTATGGCGTCATACATATAGCGTCATTATGGGGTAATGGATAAAACACTGCATGGGGCAAAGACTTAATCTAGCTTTGACCATATACCATTGTTATTATGTCCCAAAAAATGTGTGGACGCCCCTCTTAATAAACCCATGACTTAACTGTAAGATTATTTTCTAAGCATGTATACAGAGTACCAGCATCCAATGCTAAGTGTTAAACCAGAGCTTGGTTGTCATCCACCTATCCATATTTTGCAATCATCACAGAGTTCAGAATTATCTCATAAGCCTACCTATGATTAATTACATTTAGAAACTTGCCGGCGAAGCTGTATCCTAAAGGATATTAACTTAGACTTTTAATTTGGGAGTATCAATGAGAAATATTGATTTAAGAATCCCTGATATGCTGTGTGGAAACAAGATGCCTCAGTTAATTATGATATGTAGGCGACTACATAATGGGGAACGGAATGTTTCTTAAACAAAAGAAAGCCAAAATAAATGGAGGCTTATTTATTTGGTATTTTCGGAGCTTTATAAAAAACCGCAGTAGATCAACGTGGTGATATTTTGATCAATTCTATCAGAGACCACCATCCGGCACTAGGTTATTTTTAACTTGGCAGTCTAGCGTAATAATGATATATCCTGCTAAAAACCCAAAATAGAAATAAGTGAGAAAGTGAAGAAATGGACAGTGTGCAGAGAATCATACGTAGAGGTGTAAGTTAGCATCACAGGTCTCTGAAACTAAGAGTAATCTACACATTTTTTCTCCATCCTTTTTTTACACCTGTAATATTTCACAACTAGCAGTAATCAACCCTTTTTTTTTTCCATCCTTTTTTTCTAAGCAGCGTAATATTTCACAATACTATGTCCTTTTTGTAACTGGCCACACAACCCGTCGTTAAAAATGTGGTCAATTATGAGATATCCTATCATGATCCACATGTTAGGCTCATTTTTCTGTAAAAAGTATATTTCCTTCTCTCCCCTCCAAACCCCAAAAAACGTAACACTACTTCCCAAAAACGTAAAAAAAAAATTAATTAAACTGAATAAAAATGAGATGTAATAAAATTTAATAATAAAAAAAAAGTAAAATATTCTTTTCTGGAAAAGTCAGCTGTTGGTGGGCATAGAGGGCTGTGGGGGGGGGGGGGGGGTCGGGGTGTGAGACCAGAGACCAGTTAAAGTACATAATTACATAACCAATATTATGCGAGCAAAAAAATGTCAGTGTCAATTTCTGAGTTCGAGACATCCCAGAATAACTCTCAGTGTTTTATCATAAGAACAAACCAGATAACATGATGGGCTATGAGATGATGTATGACCTAAGGCTATGTCCACACTAATCATGTTATAACCATGAATCAATATCTCACACCAGGTCTGGGCTGCTATCAACAGGGTAACACTACATTCCCCTAACCAATAACATGTTGTGGGTAGAAATCAAATGGAATGCTTGGTTATATTATATAATAATAATATCGCTTTAAGCTTGATTGTTGTTTTACGTCGCTTTCAAGATTTCTTCATTTATAGGGCAACATTGGTTACATTGCCAGATATACTGGAAGAGGAAAAGTGATCTGTGCGTACAGTACAAACTGTGTAAATCAAACCCTTAATAAACAAGAGCACAGACAAAAATGACAGTTGGTTCAAGTTCCTCGTAAAATCAAATTCATGCTAAAAAAACTTCAAAACTGTCGACTGTCTAAACTAACATGTCAGTTTATACCAGTGTTCTTGACCAGGCAATATGAATACATGGTAGAGCTTACCCATTGTAAACCCTTATTTGCCCGCAGGCAAGGGGATAGCCTTGGTAATTGATGCTTAACACAGGACTGACCAGCTAATAACATCGGTGACAAATTACATCAAAACATCTTAAGACCTTGGATGTAGTAAGTTGTTTTTGAACAATACGAGCTTTCGACACCTATACCGGTGTCTTCGTCGAGTGTAACAGCTTACTACGTGGGGATGTATTAATTTTTTATCATTAGTATATGGAGACCACGTTTAAACGTTTAAAGAGAGTTTCAAACATTTCTTATCTTAAGACCTACAGTGTAATATAAAGCCTTATCGGGTATTCATTTCATATATATAATTTAATTTCCAGTGTGTTTACAGCGAATACTCCAATTTGATTGGCTGATCTGCTTTCGTTCATAACCCGATGAACGAACCAGCTCCGGACTATTTTTACAACGATATGTAGGCCTACGTGAATCACCGACGAAACAACAATAGGCCTACTGCTATTTATTGAAACAGAGAAAGCAATCAATTTGAAAATATGTTGATTTAATAGCTGCTTATATTTATTTTTCATTTCGATCAGATTTCAAAGAAATAAACAACTTGTTTATATGTATGCTTACGAAAACGTTTATACTCATGTCAGCACAGTGCACTGATAGACTCAACGCTATGACGCGAGATGACGTCATCACGTTGTACAGTCGCTTTGCCTGTGATTGTGACGTCACTTGGCAGAGCTTTGAAATCAAGTGTAGCTTTGCGCGCGTTGGTTTGTTTTGATTCTTGAAAATAAAATATATCACTCCCTGTGAATATTTTTATTGTTTTACGTAGTAAATGTGATAGTAATTAAATAATAAGGATTGACTTCAATGTTTCTTCGGTTCATCAAGTTATGAACGAACTGGCCCCTGTGCAAACTTTTCATAAACCGCTTCGCGGATTTATTTAGTTTGCACAGGGGCAAGTTCGTTCATAACTTGATGAACATAAGTCAATCCTTATATATTACAATAAAACACAAGCGCAAAGGGAAAATCTTCTTGTCTGAAATAACCATGGAAATAAGTTTCTAATTCTGTTAAAAAGAGGTATATCATTTAGATCGTTTTACCCAATCATAAGTTGCTGTAATAAACTAAAACCATGATATTTCTTTGGGTTGACAACATAGCTTGGCCTTAAGTCAGTAGATATATACATTCAAATGATTAATGATTTCCCCAAACAATAGCCACCAGGGATATCGAGTTCATCCCATAGTCACCTTGAAACTTCGGACATTTTAACAATTTTGCTTTGCAAAGAATTTTTTTGCTGAAAGCTATATGTTAACATTTGATAGCATTGCATTCTTCTAATCTTGATTGATTGATATTTACATCACACCCAAGATTATTTCACTTAAGCCTAGCGCAGACAAGAGGCGCTGGCTGAGCTACAAAGCATGCGTGGCCCAGGGAGCAGCTACAGATTTCAGCACAGACGATGAGCTCTCGGCTGAGGCAAGTTCCTGGTCACCCAAGTTCACTAAGCTACATAAATATCACTACCTGTGTTACGTAATATTCTAAGTGGTCACATGATTGAATAAGTACGCACCATTGGACTATCCCTCCTCTCAGCTCACGTTGTGCGCCCACGGTGAGATTCTTGCCACGAGAGGCAGAAAATATCAAACATGCTAAATACTTTCCTCACTGCCTTGAGAAGCGAAAATCTCACCAAAATTTATGCGTACACGGGGTAAGCAGCTTAGCTCTCAGCCACACATAGCCGGTACCTCTCGTGTTCGCTAGGCTTTATAGTGCGGCAATGCAAGGTTTAGTAGGAGAGGAAACCGGCTCATGGCTTGGAAGAAACCCTGGAGAGTACTTGGCAACTCTTTCATTTACAGCGATTGAGTGAAAAATCCACTCAGAAATTATTTAATTTCGATTTGCTCGGATTGGAATTCAAACCCATGTCGCAACAATAGAAGGCCTGTGTCAAACTATCGCACTGCAGAGATCATTATACCTCCAGCTTTGACTAAATTTGAAGCCTGGCATGGCAAATCAGTTCATACAAAACTGCTCTGCAAATTTAGCAAGTTTTCACAATATAGTAAACCATTTCCATAAAGGTATAAAAACAATTTTTAAATGTATTTCAGGACTCGGATTGGAATTCAAACCCATGTCGCAACAATGGAAGGCCTGTGTCGACTGAGGGACTATTTAATGGGTATTTAAAGGGTTATACATCCATTTTTTATCACAAGACAGTCAGACTATCGCACTGCACAGTTCACTATACCTGCAGCTTTGACTAAATTTGAAGCCTGGCATGGCCAATCAGTTCATACAAAACTGCTCTGCAAGTTTTCACAATATAGTAAACCATTTCCATAAAGGTAGAAAAACAATTTTTAAAGAGTACAAGTTTTCACAATATAGTAAACCATTTCCATAAAGGTAGAAACAATTTTTTTAAAGAGTACACGTTTTCACAATATAGTAAACCATTTCCATAAAGGTAGAAAAACAATTTTTAAAGAGTACAAGTTTTCACAATATAGTAAACCATTTATAAAGGTAGAAAAACAATTTTTTAAGTGTACAAGTTTTCACAATATAGTAAACCATTTCCATAAAGGTAGAAAAACAATTTTTAAAGTGTACAAGTTTTCACAATATAGTAAACCATTTCCATAAAGGTAGAAAAACAATTTTTAAAGTGTACAAGTTTTCACAATATAGTGAACCATTTCCATAAAGGTAGAAAAAACTATTTTTAAAGAGTACAAGTCTTCACAATATAGTAAACCATTTCCATAAAGGTAGACATTTTTTTTTTAAATGTATTTCAGGACGCTGCTGTAATCCAGCTGGTACCCTGTCATACATTATAAACTGACTGGGGAGGAGACAGTGGCTTTTACAAAACACCTGAGACTTCTAATTGAGGTCTGACAATTCACTCGTAAATAATACCCGGCAAGGCTTTCTCCAGCATCTTAATGTTAAGATTATTTCCCTTAGTGCCTATCGCTGTTGTCAGATTAAGCAGGGCTAGAAATTTACCTTTTGGATTATGTGACAAAAATTATCATGTGTCAGAAAAAAACTAATTTTTGCAATGTTTGTTGATTGTCAGACAGAGAAAATGTCTTTCACTTTACACAATGACTTCTTATAGGGAGCGCAAGTCTCAAAAAAATTATTACGAGATTTTGTGATATCCGGCGACAGATGACGCCATTAAGAACGTTTTTGATGACGTTGCAATTCCATGTGACGTATTTTGTTCCATAACGTCAGATTTAAACGTCATATTAGAACGAAAAACGCTCAATCACATGCGCAATGCAGTGCCGGTGACAGGAAATATGTGGAATTCACACATGACTTGCGCTCCATATATAAACAGATTAAGTTGTCTTACTTCATCACGAAGGCTTTATTAAAATGGATAATAAAAATGAGTTGATACAATCTGTTTCAATTTTTGCTGAGTCAGTAACTAGTGTTTTTTTTTTATATCAAATTTGTATCAAAAAGGGAAACACCAGACCAACTGAACTGGTTAATAAAATGAATACTGAGTGGTTGTCTTGTTATATTTCTACCCCATTCCTATGTGCAAAATGTATTTTCTCAGCACGACAGACAACCAAAACACATACATCATCACATAGGATTGGTGGTCATGAGGAACGAGGCTGCCTATTGGCAATCTCTGTGGTACTATCTCATTCAGCACACGATAAAGAGCTTAGAGCTATTAACGGCGCTTTAAAAATGCAACGCGGATCCATCAAAATCAGGAATGAAGAATATATACACATAATGAATTAATAGAAGAGCAGTGAGGGAGTGACAGAAGATTTAATGTTGCTTTCATCATTATGCCAGTCTCATGGAAATAAAAATAAAATAGAAGGCTTACAACTACAACTACAAACATCAGAAGAAAAATATAACAAGCTATTAATTTATTTACAGCCTTGGTTTAACAAGGCATTATTACACATGCCATCTCTACCAACTAACTTTTATGTAGAATGGTGATGTTATCATGTTAGTCCAGTGAAACAAAAAGGGTCACACAGATGCATTATAACTGGTCTTCCTCAAAAATGGAGCAAAATTGTCATAAAAGTTTGATTTGCTGAACTGTCAAAATCAACCTGAACACTATTCTACTCTTTTTTCACTAATTAAAGGGATTATTTTGCATGTGTCTGTGAAGAGGGGGCTTTCGTTTTCAACTGAAAACCCAAACATACCACATGTCTATAATAGAAGAACCATTGACAGATCAATAATTCACTTTTTGGGAGTCTTGGTTATTGAGATTTGAGCGTTACCTTTGATAAAAAGCTTTCACCAGTGAAAGCTAGTGTAAGCTATAGGCTTTCAAACAATAAATGATCATTAGTCAATGTGTATATGTTGTTTATTATCTATTATTAAACTATGAAGAGTTTCACATACCTTTTGGATAAACACCAGGGTCCATGAAGGTGGCTAAGGCAAAGTTGGCCACAACAAATATAGCAATCACTGACGAGTAAATTGGTATAGCCATTGTCCATTCATATAAGTCGGGGCAACTGAAAACCAAAAATTACAGCAAATAATGGTGACTGTAAAAAAATTTATAAACTTCAAAAGAAAGAAGTAAAAAAAAAATAAAAATACTAACAAAAGCGAAACTAACAATTACTTAATTAGTAAACAACTTTTGACAACGCATATCTGTTGTGCTTCTGACTTGAAGACGTGCAGTTCGGTACACAACATGTTGTTTTCATAACTCTATCAGTATCAACTTTTAAATATGTTATGTCATCAATGTTTTATAAGGAAGGGACGTCTTGCTATAACTTAAGTACCGGTTAACAAAAAGGCGAACTGAGGTACATTTCATTTTGTGATTGATGTCTTTCTCTGCACTCAAGATTATTCCACTTGTATGGCAGCCTTGCCATTTCTGCCAAGTTTCTTGGGGGGTGGGGGTGGGGGGAATCGAGGGAGGTCGGAAATCGTGTCTTTTGAGCAACGGAAACCCTAGACCATTGGGGAGTATCTGGCAAGTCCCAACATACATATAGGGCAATAGTGAAAACCCCACTAATAGTAATATATCTTTTATTTTTCTTTTGGACTGAGTCAACGGTAGGATATGAACTTGCGACCAGTCGCTGGTAGACTCGTGACGGGTGGGAGTGTTTTAGTAATCCACCGAATGGCGAGGTGTGTTCTCCAACGTTTGGCGGTAAAGGAGCTGTTTGGCCACTGGCAGACAACCCTCCAGTCGAGGACTTTCACCAACATGGTTGTACATGTAGCATCGAAATTGAAGGTTGTATCAAGTAATCAACAGTTGCCAATCAATTCCAAGCTACCAGTACCACTAGAAGGGAACAGTAACCGTAGCAAGATCTTAGTTGGGATTAGTTAGAAACAAACTTTATAACTGTCTAAGTTCCCTGTTAAAAATCTGAAACAACATCAACATCAGAGAAAAATGCATGGAACACTTACACGGCCCCGAAAAATAAACCGGTAGCTCCCAATAGAAGACACCAGGCCACAGTTGCCGGGATTATCTTCGTAGAGCACTCACATCCAGCCATTTTGGATGTTCTAGTGTCTGATAAATGTCAAGCAATATTCACTAATCGGATAGAAGCGTCATCTTCTGTCGACCTGCATGAAACAAAGATGGCATACTTTCGTCACAATCGACCTGACCACTCAGCCACCAATGGGTGCGATCAGAAAGTAAACCCATATATATATCGTTCTTACTTTCTTTCTGTTCTCTCAAATGTCAAAACTACTACCATATAAAATTGTTTTATATCGATTTTAATATACATTTTGATAAGAGAAAGAAATAATGCCGTCTTAGCTCCAAATAAAACAGGATTTGGCGGAATAATTTTCTATGATTATCGCCGAGGAATTTTTTTACTCGTACCAAATTCACCTCCGTTAGCTGAAGATCTGAGGTCAAAGGTCCGAACTGTCATGCTGGCAGCAGACGACAAAATCAACCTCAAACATATTCTGTTTACAATCAAACTCTTCGATGAATAGGAACGATGGGGAATTTATTAGGTTCAGAAGATCAAACAGATGATACTATGAAAGAATCTGAGGCCGCTCAGTACCACGGCACAAGGAGAAATTCGGGTAAAAAAGTTGACACAAATTGCCTGGTGAAATTATTTGAGGTTCGTATTTCGTTACACTTACAGTTACAGTGAAATTTTTTTCAGTTTGTGAAATTCCTATGACCTATGAGGCTATGCCCCCAAGACTAATTAGTGATGTTTTTATGCTCCTTTTGACGACAGTTCTAATGTCTGAAATATGTTGTCGACGAGACAGTTGACTAAGTAGATAATTTACGTTTAAAACTTGAAATTATAAATTGTAAGACTTTAATTATCTGAACTGCACTGGATCACTATTTTTAAACCGACCTTATAAATATAATTTATATTAAAGATCTGAGTCAGTTAGGACATCAATATTTTGTGAATTGAGCCTTCAAACTAAATAATTTCCATAACAAAAAAATGCATGTTTGCATGACTGACCTTAGCTAGAGATATGCACACACCATCAAACTACACAGATTTTGGATATCTCCACTCTGCTTTCACAAATATGTGTAACCTCTCAGTCAGTCAAATCAAGACTATACAGTAAGGCTTTTTTTTTTCGAAGCAATTACATTTAAATGCCAAATTAAGCACCCTATTCATCCCTACCTTGGAAAATGTTACACGGGCACAGGGAAAATCTTCTTCACTAAAATAACCATGGAGACACGTTTCTGGTTGTGTTAAAACTGGGTTATGTTGTTTAGACCTTTATAGTATACCCAGTCATAAGTTATTGTAATAAACCAAAACCTATGACATTTCTGAAAGAACCCAGGCCAACTATTGAAGTACCGTATGACCCCAACCGCCGTAATCACCATCTTTTTTATTATTGTCGGTACATTAGGCCCGAATACTCTGTCACGTACAATTATCTTCAAGATTGCATATCATTGTATGCTCAATGAGAAACTACTTTTAAATACAAAGTGAAATGGATTGTAAATAAGAGAATTATCGTGTGCCCTTGTGTTAATATATGACAACTGAGAGTCAGTGTGTTGAAAAAGGTTAAAGGACTGTCCTCACTTTGAATATCTATTATCATTCACAAATAAAATGTTTGGATTTAACTACAATTGTAACAATGAATGCAGCAAAATTTCAATGTAATTTGTCCATATAATGAACAATGATATATTTTAAAGTATTTATAACTTGAATTCGTCCTCTTAATTTACATGTAGTATATTTATGATCAATAAAACACACAGGCACAGGGAAAATCTTCTTGTCTAAAATAACTTTTGAGTTCAATTCTTTAGAGTTATACTAAGTTAAAATCCATAAAGAAAGTTGACATATATCTCAAAATAAAGTAGTTCCTTTATAAACACTCTTAGTGCATGTTGAAAAAGTGTTTGCTGATTGTTGATATGGTTTGTCTATGTCCGGGTAAGCACTACCTTTTGCTAGATAACAGCCTCAAACTTTAAGTTACGGATTTGAGCTTCTTGACAACCTTGGAATCTCTGTATTCTCTTTCCAATTGGGTCAGTGAGTCTTAAAATAGACCCTTACTGTGTTATTCTATGACATGACTTAAAGTGACATGAGCTGCCGAAATTCACATTTTTTAAATAATTTTTGATCGTCACGACAGTAAGAGGCTTTGAAGGCCATCAAAAAATTAAATGATTGGCATTGGAATGAGGAAAATCTATACAGTATGTGGCCTATACGAACTGAAATAGTTTTGAAAAGTAAACAAAATTTAAATAACGGAGAAAACCATTCATTCATTCTAAGCCAAACTTAGTTCAAAACAACACTTTATCGTACATTTTCGAGACTAGGAACACTATACAGCTTTTGAATTATACGTCTTGAGAAAAATAGCCAATAATTTCAACATTCGGTTTTAACGTCAAAATATCAACATTTTGGCAGCTCGTGCCACTTTAAGTTTTGAGTTATTTAAAATAAGGAAAAGGTTTGAATGAAAAAAATTCACTTCCTTTATCCATTTCCAACACAAAATACAGATGCTTTTTGGGATTCAGAATATAACGGTCTTCCTAAAAACAAACCACAAATTTGTAGATTTACTGTTCAAGTTAAATTTTTAGTCTTTCCTTTACTTTATAGATTGGTTGATTGATGTTTTACGGCGCACTTAAGATTATTTCACTTATATATGGAACGCCAGGTTTAGTGGGGGAGGAAATCGGGCTCATTGGCTGGAGGCAACGGCAAACCTTGGGCAAGTACCGGGCAACTCTTCCACATACAGTATGGCAACATAGAAAAAAATCCACTCAGAAATTAAAAATTTGTTTTTGTCTGCATGGGATTTGAACCCGTGCCGCATCGATTGAAGGTCTGTGTGGGACTGAGGGACGATCCCTCTAATCCACTGGACAACCTAGGCCCCTACCCACGTAATAGACAAAGAACAAAATAAACAATCAAGCAACTTATCAAACAGTCAACAAAACTACCAATATAAGAAGCTAATAATCAGTAAAACCTCCCAGGAATCAACCACTAACCAATTAATTGCCATTTTCAACCAATCAATCAACAAAGAAATCAATCAGCAACTAACCAATCAATAGCCAAGTAAGGAAACAGCTAATTAAAGTGCTAGTATTTCATCCTGAAACAAAGCTGGTTCATCTTGAAGTAAATTGTTTATCCTTGACCCTTGAATTGATTACCTGTCTTACTTTCCTCCAGAAATTGGGAGCTGATCATGCTGATGATGACAAACATTTATCTCGAACCACCTTTGAAGTAAGTATTATCTTACAGTCCTTTCTTCCAGTAGAAATACACATTATTTTCCTGATTTTGAGATTTACCCTGGCCGTCAACCTGGCAATGCCATCATTACTTTCTTCCAGTAGAAATTAATACACATTATTTTCCCAAATTTGAGATTTACCCTGGCCGTAAACCTGGCAATGCCATCATTACTTTCTTCCAGTAACAATACACATAATTTTCCAGAATTTGAGATTTACCCTGGCCGTCAACCTGGCAATGTCATCCTTACTTACAGTAGAAATACACATTATTTTCCCGAATTTGAGATATACTGTGGCTGTCAACCTGGCAATGCCGTCATTACTTTTTTCCAGTAGAAATACACATAATTTTCACGAATTTGAGATTTACCCTGACCATCAGCCTGGCAATGTCATCATTACTTTCTTCCAGTAGAAATACACATTATTTTCCCGAATTTGAGATATACTGTGGCTGTCAACCTGGCAATGCCGTCATTACTTTTTTCCAGTAGAAATACACATAATTTTCACGAATTTGAGATTTACCCTGACCATCAGCCTGGCAATGTCATCATTACTTTCTTCCAGTAGAAATACACATTATTTTCCCGAATTTGACATTTACACTCGCTTTCAGCCTTGTAATGTCGTTAGGTATGGCTTAGCACATCAATCAGTCAATCTTTTGGCCATAGAACAATCAGATTTTCTTGCTTAAGCAGCCTGGCAATTATGATAAGAAATTAAGACATCACCACGTAGTTAGCTGTTTGTGAACAACACAAGCTCTCAATTCCTATGCCGGTGTCTTTGTCAAGTGTTGTCAGTATAGGTGTCGAAAGCTTGTGTAGTTCACAAACAACTAACTACGTGGGGATGTCTTAATTTTTTATCATTAGTATGGAACCCACGTTTAAAGAGAGTTTCAAACATTTCTTACAGCCTTGCTATGCCAAGAATGAAGATATATAAAACTGAGAAAAAAACTTCATGCATTGGGGCTGTCAAAATTTCTGGATATCCCAGTCGACCTCACGAAGCCAAATAAAAATTTCTGGATATCCCAGTCGACCTCACGAAGCCAAATAAAAATTTCTGGATATCCCAGTCGACCTCACAAAGCCACATGTAACCTCATGTCACTTATCATATTTTTTCAGAGCGCATTTCAAGGACCTTTGAAAAGATTTGGGGAACTCTTTTTCCTACAACTACAGCACGGACACTCCGATAAAGATCGCATAAGTCTTAATCACTTTATTAAATCGGGCAAAGAGATTTTACGGTTGACAGATCTGAATCTTGCCAAATATTATTACAAATTCTTCTCATCAAGCAAGGAGCATCTGACAAAAGCAGGTAACAAATTATATTTGACTTCTCAGGAAAAAAATAGAGGTACTCTAGCTCCGAAGGTCGGGGGTTTCCTCTGAGCCCGGTTTCTTCCTGCATTAAACCTGGCAACGCCGCCATTTTTTAAAGTGGCAAGAGCTGCCAAAATGTTGATATTTTAACGTTAAAACAGAATGTTGAAATTATTGGCTATTTTTCTCAAGACGTATAATTCAGAAGCTTTTTAGTGCTTCTAGTCTCGAAAATGAACGATGAAGTAGTGTTTTGAACTAACTTTGGTTTAGAATGAATGAATGGTCGTCCCGGTTATTTAAATTTTGTGTACTTTACGAACACTATTTCGGTCTGTATAGGCCATATACTGTATAGGTTTTCCTCATTCTTACGCCAATCATTTAGTTTTTCGATGGCCTTCAAAGCCTCTTACTGTCGTGCCGATCCGCAATTATGCAAAAAGTGTGAATTTAGGCAGCTCATGTCACTTTAAAATTTATATTAGAATGTGCCTTGATTTGATATACATGTATATCTAGGAAAAAAAACATGACCTTTCCGTAACTCCTTGGCTGTCAATCAAAGTGAGACGAAGAAAATATTTCAATATTTTATCAAATCTGTGTCAAAGCACTGTAAATGGTGTCCTACACACCCATGATATACGTCTTTTTAGTCTCCAGGGTTATTTTAGACAAGAAGATTATTTCCTGTGCCCGTGTGTTTTAGTGATCATAAATATACAGTTGATATTAAGCCCAGGAGTTCAATCAAACTGGGAAGAAACAGTGAGACACCAAAGTCTGAAAACTAGTTACAGTGTATTTTCTGAAGCCATTGTTGTTCTGTCTTATTTTTGTTCATACATTGTTTCCACAATGATAAGATTTCCTCAGACAAATGGCCATATCCTCCCTAACTAAACCTGACAACACCGTCTATATGAGTGAAATAATCTGGAGTGCATCTGGGGCCGGTTACAATTGAATTTCTTTGTTACGCGACGTCATTTAGACCGGTATTAAGCCTAATACACTTTTGAACAGTAGACATCAATCAATCAATCAATCAACAATAGCTACCCATTGCCCTAAAACTGTTCATTTACCATCTTTTTCTGAAAACTCATTGACAGATGGCTTGCAGATGGTTCAGAATTGCTTCCAGTTAACCATGATGGCATCAAAGATTGACTGTCAACAGACCGACGGAGCACCGGTATTTGAATCTATGGTCAATAGTATGGTACGTGTTTGTTATGTCTCTCATTAACAATATTCTTATGAACTAGGAGAGCTCCAATATTATAGAAACCTCACCATGATCCATGTTACGATTCAACTGTACGTCGACCCCTTTTTCTTTTGAAAAAATCTTTCGCCCATGCAACAAATGCCTTAAAATGAATGACCAACCTTTTCTGTCCTGATATCCATTCCCCTTTTGTGGAACTATAGTTCAGAGTTATTGCATTACATCCATATCTAGAGCTGGTTCTAACACTTTCTCGCGGCCACAGCGGCCATGTTTTGTATTCTCAACCACAGGCACACGTAGTGCTCTCCCCTTAATATATATATTTATGATCACTAAAACACACGGGCACAGGGAAAATCTTCTTGTCTAAAATAACCATGGAGACAAGTTTCTAATTTCTAATTGTGTTAAAAAGAGGTATATCATTTAGACCTTTACACCCCATAAATTGTTGTAACCAACCAAACCTATGATATTTCATTAGGTTGACGACTGACAAGAGCTTAGCCTTGGTCAGTAGAATTTCTGGAATCCTTTTGTAATACATTGACAATGGTTACGCATCTTAACTATGGCAAGAAAATCGGTGGACTGAGATTGAACCCCATAAATTTTTCTTTCCCCTTCATGCTGGAGCTATCTATGCATGAGTTTGGGCTGTCTATTGTCTGTCAATTCAGACTTGTCTGCAAGATATCTCCCGAACCTCCAGAATTTCTGGAAAATATTTTTTGCGGTCTCATGGTGGTCTGGTATGCTGAACTGCTATTGGTGTATTTAGGTCAAATAAACCAATCATATTGCCAGTTGCAAGGTGTGCACATGTTTCAGTGACATCCAGTCACCTTGACATCTGAGAATAATAAACCATAGCTTCTTGTAGGAAAGTCATAAAAAATAAATAAACCCTGTTTTGGGACCAGGTAGATATTGTCTTAAAGATGAAGTATCATGTATTTTACCTAAAGTGTTCACTTTAATGTCTGTTTCAGTTTGGGGTGAATGAGAACTTATCATATGATAGCTTATCGACCTGGATATCGTGGAACTCCCCCCATCTCTTTACGGGTTTACATGCCTGGGTGATGATGGTTGTACAAGGTGCTAGGATGCCATCTGAACAGGTAATTTGAGCTGGAGGAGCCTGGGGAGGTGTGGTATGAATGGAGGGCCCGCGTACCTAGTTACAGGTAGAAACACCTTTGTTTTGCAGTCAGTCTACTGGCAGTTGTTTGGCTCGCTATTGACACCCCGTGACGGCATTCCGATCCGCTCGGAGAATAGCCGAAAGCCGTGTTGTTCATTCCGATTCATTCCAAACCATACCACTGTCGTTGATATATGGGCTGCGCATGCCCGTTTGTAAGCTAGCAACAGAAAACAATCGCCATTTTTGTTCGCCATCTGTTGCTACCTTATAAATAGGCATGCGCAGTCCATATATCAACGACATCGGTAAGGTTCGGAATATCCCTTTATATATTTACATATCCCTTTCATATTCATCCCAGGTATAACTAAATTCTTTGATGTGGAGGGAAAACAGGTCCTCATAAAATGATGAACATGTTTAATAAAAACCAAATTTAAAATTGAAAATAAAGAAAAGCCATACAGTCTGTAGACTGTTCAAAGCAATATAGACAAAATTAAAAGCCTAGTTTATAACAAACTGTGGTCAACATCCAATCATCCAATCAAAACTTAGCGCTGGGTGACATGTTTTGTAGACAGTACCAAATGGTGTAGTTTGTTTGTACTGGAGTCACGGTCAATCACTTAATGTGCCGACTTCCTGTGACTGACTCATAGTCTGCTACACAGTTTGGCGTCTGGCTTTATTTAAAATTTAGTACTAACTTTTAACTATCAACATTTTGGCAGCTCTTGCCACTTTAATTAACAAAGTAATGATTTGTTTTATTTTTATGATCACTAAAACACACTGGCACAGGGAAAATCTTCTTGTCTAAAATAACCATGAATTTGTTTTATTTTGATAGGAGTATACTGAAGTCCCTCATTTAGACTGCGTTATGGATGGTTCACAAATAATGACCATGCCTGTGCTATGGGCGATATCCACAACATTACCCCGATGTTATCTAGAGACTGAGGACCAGCCCCCTACACCAACATCAAGCAACCATTTACTGAATGCACTTACGTCTGTCCTGCATGAGGTTAGACAGAAATAGGTCCTTAAAAAAATCGCTGTAGACAGGGGTTCCTGTCACTGAGCAGTAAGATTGATTGATTGATGTTTTATGCTGCACTCAAGATTATTTCACGTATATGACGGCGTTGGCAGATTGAGTCGGGAAGAGAAAAGTAAACTTTTTGCCAGAGGAAACCCCAACCTTCGGCAAGTACCTGGCAACTCTTCCACATACAGCGATCAGGTGAAAAAACATATGCCGAAATTTTAAACTTTTTATTTGGTCTGAGTGGGATTTTGAACCCGTAATACATCAGAGGGAGTCCAGTGTTGGACGGAGGGACCACCAGTTTGCCGACAGACTCACCGAGGCGCCTCTATCTATTTTTAATTAGCTTACTGATTGGATTTTTGCAACTCATTATGTCTCTCGCCACATGCATTGTTCATCTCCCGCTTCACATAAACCTCATTCTTTCAGTATCCATAGGACCAAACAAGTTGGTGTCTCATCAGTCCACAAAACAATATGATAAATTATTTATTTTAGAGGTCAAGTAAGATGACATCACACATGGCAGAGTTATGTCCCTTTTTTGAACTGCCATTGACTTTTTACATGGGAGTTAATGTTGGAAAAAAACATTTTCGGCTGTAAGATAAAAAAATTTTTTTTAATTAGCGTACTGATTGGATTTTTGCAACTCATTATGTCTCTCGCCACATGCATTGTTCATCTCCCGTTTTTCTGGAATTCTATGGGAATTCAAATACGCCTCATTCTTTCAGTATCCATAGGACCAAACAAGTTGGTGTCTCATCAGTCCACAAGACAATATGATAAATTATTTATAGAGGTCAAGTAAGATGACATCCCACTTATGACAGAGTTATGGCCCTTTTTTGAACTGCCATTGACAGATAAAATTTAGAATAACTTTGGATTTTTTTTTTCCTGTAAGAAATTTTTCTTACTCCCATGTTAAAATTCAACGGCAGTTCAAAGCAAAGGGAGATAATTAAGCGCAGAAGAACAAGGCCTTATGGGAGTGCAAAATCCCAGTTGTACACCCCACAGGTTTCCGTGCCATAAACTCACTTTACCGTACATGTGTACTTCCGAAAAACTACATTTATGTCTGAAGACTGTCATATTAATTTATATTCATTTGCAGGCTCACTTGTCCCGTTTCCAGAGTTGGGGTTTGTTATACAACAGTAAGGACCATGGGTTATCCATGAACAGGTTAGACATAGCTGGTGTATCATATGTTTCAGTTTCAGTTTTTCAATTTTCAGTTTTATTCACCAATACATATTTTAGAACAGACATATATTTAATGAAAAATAATATTGGCGGGAATAAAACCCCAACTCTCATCCAATAGTTTGCTTCGATTCTAATATTTTTAATTGAAATTGGGAGGGAGTTGTTGTAAAGTGTTGATGAGATTTTTCCAGATATATTTTCAATTCAAATATTTAGGATTCGGAGGGAGTGTTTGTGTTGACACAGAACATGTCATCCTTGTGACTCTGTACGATAGCCCTATAGGCAGTGGGACATTGGTTTCTGTATAGGTATCAATTTCAGTATAAAATCAACTCAACAACATCAGGGTATATGTTTTAAGGTCCGCTCACATGGTGCGATTTGTCGTATCTACTTGCAGCATGCGATAAAAATGGAGGTATTTGATTGGTTGACATATCGTATCAACTACAAGTCTATACGACAAATCATACCGTGTGAACGGACCTTAAGCGTAACACATACATGTTCATTTGGTCCCTCTGCTTGTTAAGGGAGGTCGCCTGTGGTCTGTCTCTCCAAACATTTCCATCTGAATTAACATTGTGACTTATTGTAGTGTAACAGTTTAAGGTCTGAGTTGGACATACATGTAGTTATTTGAGAGACAGCCATTTGTAGCGAATTAAACATTATGCAATATTTAAGTAGTTGGAAAATGAGGAAAATGACAAATATACATGTATCTTTTGGGAAAATGAGGAATTAATTCTGAGTTATTTTGCTATTGCATTATGAATCATTATAACTCAAGCCTCTGTGCCCTTACCGTATTTCTTCTAAAGATTCAGCCACTTTTTTCCTCATAAGCATTCAATCATTAGAAAAGAAATCTGCTAAATGAGGCCAGACAAATTTGCCCAATAGAGTGAATTTAAGGCAATATGACCCGCTGAGCAGTGTGCGAAAATGGTTATCCTTAAAGACAACTGCTCGTCTCCATTTTTGTCCGACTCAATGGAAAATTTAGGCCATTAGAATGGCTGAATATTTAGAAGCATGAGCTGCCAAAATGCAGATTTTCTTCATATGCTATACTTTTAGGTTTACACATCATGTGACAGCTTACCATGGCCCCTCTGTCACACTGGTGTCTTTTGAAGGAAGGAATATCTACTGCGTGGCTTCGGACTCTGAATGGAGGTAAATTAATTTATATTTTATAGAGCCTTGGGTGTTCAATCAAACCAACCTTTTGTGACGTTTCACGACCGTCCGTTGAAGCATTTGGTTCAAAAGACGAACATTAAGTTACAGGTATCAGTTACGGCTTATGCATGCTTGACTTACTGAGATGTTGATGGAACAAAAAGGGATTATAGGGAGCGTAAGTCTCATAAGAATTATTACGAGATTTTGTGATATCCAGTGACAGATGTCGCGATTAAGAACGTTTTTGATGACATTGCAATTCACATTTGTCGTATTTTATTCCATAACGTCAGATTTTAACGTCATTTTGGAACGAAAAACGCTCTTTCACATGCGCAATGCAGTGCGGTGACAGGAAATTTGTGTAATTCACATGTGACTTGCGCTCCCTATTCACTCAGATATTTGTCCTGCGGCGTCCGTCGCATCAGGAATCTGTTAGATTTGGCTGTCATTTACCGTTTGTGTTTGAACACCGCGCCTCTGTTGATGTACAATTCATCAATATGGGTTGCTACTGCAGTTGAACCAAATTCCATTTGGGCAAGTTATCTCTCCTGATTCGCTCTCTATAAAAGTGATGAGAAATGTACCACTTACATGTAAGCAAGATATCTGGGGTGCGTGCGAAACGCCAGTCCAGGACACCCATACAGGTTTCGAGTGCCCCAGTACAGCTGTCCAGAACGTGTTGTGGCTGTCCAATTTGCTGAGGGGGTGCAAAAGGGAGCAAACATATCGGCGGTAGTTCACATGGTATGTGATATGCATCGAATGCCGCCATTACTAGGAGATGGTGCAATTTCGATCCAGATATGTCATGCACGCACGCTTCAACTATCAACCGCGGCACGTTTTACAAAGTCAGATCCAAACCAGCCAATTAGACGTGTCCATTCCACGCATATAGTTCATTTGTTTGGACAAGTGATGCAACAAATGTAGGTCTACGCCTTTTTTATTTCACGACTTCCTGTTCTCATGCATTTGGAACGACTTGTAACAGAAGGGACATGTCCAGGACTGTCGTTTCGAGCGCACCCCAGGAACAGCCTTTGAAGTTACACATCATGGTGCAGTTCTTGCTGTAGATTATACATTATATATCAAGACAAAAATCAACATTTTTTATTTCGATATTTTTATATAATTATCAGAGAACAGCACTTTTGGAAAGTTTCTTTTAACATGCATTGTCACAAAAGAAAGTTAATTCTAGTTTCATTCCCAAATACACCTAGAATGTATTGGAACAATGTTCAATGTTTTATCCTGCCTTATATGTTGCTTATATGAGTTACTTTTTCGTAGAAAAAAACACGGTCTGGTGATAGTTAATTAATCCTGTCAATAAATTGGAGCAAAGAGCTTGGTTGTCTGAACCTGACAATGCTTTGTTACACATATATCAAACAACATTTTTATTCTGTTTGCTGCTAAATATTTGTCAAGTTTTGACAGTTTGATGTTAACATAATAATTAAATTTATTTTTTCTCAGGGAAGGCGTCTCACAGTTTGGAAATGCTGACTGTGAACTGATTCAAGTTACTCCTGTGTACAAATTAATACAAGGTACTGTGATATAGGATTTTGTGATTGTAGCTCGTCATGCTCCTATAGCTTTATTCCCACTCCACTGAGCTCCCATGCTTTATTCCCACTCCACTGAGCTCCCAGGGCTTTATTCCCACTCCACTGAGCTCCCAGGGCTTTATTCCCACTCCACTGAGCTCCCAGGGTTATATTCCCACTCCACTGACCTCCCATAGCTTTATTCCCACTCCACTGACCTCCCAGATCATTATTCCCACTTCACTAAGCTCCCAGAGCTTTATTCCTGCTTCACTGAGCTTCTAGAGCTTTATTCTTGCTCCACTGAGCTACCAGAGCTTTATTCCCACTCCACCTAGCTCCCAGGGCTTTATTCCCACTCCACCTAGCTCCCAGGGCTTTATTCCCACTCCACCTAGCTCCCATGCTTTATTCCCACTCCACTGAGCCCTCAGAGCTGTATCCCCACTCCACTGAGCTCGAGAGCTTTATCCCCACTCCACTGAGCTCCCAGAGCTTTATTCCCACTGCACTGAGCTCCCAGAGCTTTATACCCACTGCACTGAGCTCCCAGAGCTTTATTTCCACTGCACTGAGCTCCCAGAGCTTTATTCCCACTGCACTGAGCTCCTAGAGCTTTATTCCCACTCCACTGAGCTCGAGAGCTTTATTCCCACTCCACTGAGCTTCCAGAGCTTTATTCCCACTCCACTGAGCTCGAGAGCTTTATTCCCACTGCACTGAGCTCCCATAGCTTTATTCCCACTCCACTGAGCTCCCAGAGCTTTATTCCCACTCCACTGAGCTCGAGAGCTTTATTCCCACTCCACTGAGCTTCCAGAGCTTTATCCCCACTCCACTGAGCTCCCATGCTTTATTCCCACTGCACTGAGCTCCCAGAGCTTTATCCCCACTCCACTGAGCTCCCAGAGCTTTATCCCCACTCCACTGAGCTCCCAGAGCTTTATTCCCACTGCACTGAGCTCCCAGAGCTGTATCCCCACTCCACTGAGCTCGAGAGCTTTATCCCCACTCCACTGAGCTCCCAGAGCTTTATTCCCACTGCACTGAGCTCCCAGAGCTTTATACCCACTGCACTGAGCTCCCAGAGCTTTATTTCCACTGCACTGAGCTCCCAGAGCTTTATTCCCACTGCACTGAGCTCCTAGAGCTTTATTCCCACTCCACTGAGCTCGAGAGCTTTATTCCCACTCCACTGAGCTTCCAGAGCTTTATCCCCACTCCACTGAGCTCCCATGCTTTATTCCCACTCCACTGAGCTCCCATGCTTTATTCCCACTGCACTGAGCTCCCAGAGCTTTATCCCCACTGCACTGAGCTCCCAGAGCTTTATCCCCACTCCACTGAGCTCCCATAGCTTTATCCCCACTCCACTGAGCCCCAAGAGTTTTGTTCTCACCCCCTCAAGCTCTGAGAACTTTATCCCTACTCAATGAGCCCTCAACCCCCATGTTGCCAGCTTTAGCGGGCATTTCGGCTGCATGGGATTTGAATTCTTGCCCCATCAATGGCATTTTGTATTGGCCTAAGAAACCATCTTTCTACCGACCTAAATTCAATCTGTTATAGAAAGCACTATTTTTGTGTCGTCCTTTGCATTGCAGTTCTGACGAAGTAAATATAAACTGGCTTATTTTAGATGAAAAAATTTAGTTTTATTTAAGAACACTAAAACACACGGGCACAGGGAATATTTTTTGGACTAAAATAACCAAAGTTTTTAATTTTGTTATAAAGAGGGTATATCATTAAGACCGTTATACTCAAAAATTATATATATTTATCGGTTAAGTCTAGACATAAAAGGTCATATGGTTGGTTAAGTCTAGACATAAAAGGTCATATGGTTGGTTAAGTCTAGACATAAAAGGTCAAAAATTATATAAGTGTACCCAATTAAAATAGATAGTGTGTTTATTTATTGTAATGAAATTTATTCTCGTTCCAGTTGGTTCTGGTTTACTATCATGGATTGACAAAGCTCGAGATCGTAAACGAGGCATATCAGTTGGGAAGGACGCCAAATCTCTTCCTCTATACATCCCTCATGATTTCGATGTGGTTAAACACTATGGCGTCGACTGTAGGCTACAGAGTATGGAGGTCAGACCAGGTTTCACTGTCCTCGTAAATTTGGTTGATTGATTGATTGATTGTTTGGTGTTTTACGCCGCGCTCAAGATTATTTCACTTATATGGCGGCGTTGCCAGTTTTATTGTGGGAGGAAACCGGGCTCTGTGCCCGGAGGAAACTCACGACCTTCCGCTGGCAAGAATCCTACATGGGTCTCGTAAATTTGGTAACAAATTCCTTGCATTCATTTATTGTTTGATCTTTTATAGCTCACCCAAGATTATTTTACTTATATGGCAGTGTTGAAAGGATAAGGGGGCAGTGGGGGGGGGGGGGGGAGGAGGCATTCGAAGAAACCCCAGACCTTCTTCTTTAGATGGATTGGGAAATGGATGTGCGATCCATTGAGGAAAGGCTTTGTCAGTGGAACTGTCTCTCTACCGATTAAGCCCCACAAATGTTTTGATAGCTGACATTGACTGAAATTAACTGCAGTGACTACTTTTTCTTCAGGCAAACTGGTCATCTAGTGAGTCTGTGCCAATAAGTTATGAAAAATATCACTTTTAAAGTGGCATAAGCTGCCAAAATTTGGTCTTTTTGGGATAAATTCTGATTGCAAGAAGAAGTTAAAATACCTTGAAAAACTAATGCATTGATAAAATTAGAAATGTTGGTAAAGTCAATAACCTGTATGAGCCGAAGATGTGTGCTAATAATGAACAAAATTCGAATAGCCGGGATGTATAGGTATATTTTAAAGTGGCATGAGCTGCCAAAATTCACACTTTTTTTCATCATTTATGATTGTCATGACAGTAAGAGGCTTTGAAGGCCATTAAAAAACTTAATGATTGGCGTTGGAATGAGCAAAATCCATACAGTAATGTGGCATGTACGAACCGTAAACATGTTAAAAAACTTTATCGTACATCTTTGAGACTAGAAGCACTAAAAAGCTTCTGAATTATACGTCTTGAGAAAAATAGCCAATAATTTCAACCTTCTGTTTTAACGTCAAAATGTCAACATTTTGGCAGCTCATGCCACTTTAATGGGTTTCGTCGCTTATAATAAAATTACCTTTATGTACATCCTCAAGATTGATACAAATCAGGTGAAAGCTCTCATGCTGTTCTTCTCGTTCAAGTGCTGAACAATTATTTAATTTTTTAGTTTTAATAAAATTTTAACCACATTTGCCAGCTCATGAGTAAGTCCGAAAATATCACTTGGGGATGTAATCATCTTAACTTAACAATCTGAAATATTGATATATTATTTATGATCACTAAAACACACGGGCACAGGGAAAATCTTCCTGTCTAAAATAACCATGGAGACAAGTTTCTAATTGTGTTAAAAAGAGGTACGGTAATACCTGAGTTAATTAGAGGACTATGCATGTTGCTAAATCTTCAATAACAAAAGGTTCTGAATGAGATTTAAACTTTCAACACATCTCAGTCCAGGGAGATGATTGACCAGCAGTTAATCATTAAATGTTTTACAAGCTCTCTCTTGAATTAAGATGAGAATTTTCACTCTTCTACTTTTTTCCAGCACTTGAATTAACTCAGACATTACCGTATATCATTTAGACTGATATATTATATATGCCTACGGAAAATTATTGATAACACATGTTTGTATGTTTAGGTTTGGGGCTGTGGTAGTGTACAGGCTAAAATTGCTCAATCTAAACAGAAACAGTGGGAGAAAAAAGAAGTTGAGAAAACCAGACAACAAAAGGTAAAATCAAATACGGTTCCAAATCCCACTCAGTTTAAAGTGACATGAGCTGCCAAAATGTTGATATTTTGACGTTAAAACAGAATATTGAAATTATTGGCTATTTTTCTCAAGAAGTATAATTCAGAAGCTTTTCAATGCTTCTAGTCTCGAAAATGTACGATAAAGTATTGTTTTGAACCAACTTTGGCTTAGAATGAATGAATGGTCGTCTCGGTTATTTAAACTTTTCGAACATGTTTTCAGTTCATAAAGGCCACATAATGTGTGGATTTTCCTCATTCCAACGCCAATCATTAAATTTTTTCGTTGGCCGTCAAAACCTCTTACTGTCGTGAGGATCAGAAATTAGGAAAAAAGTGTGAATTTTTGCAGCTTATGCCAATTGAAGAAGATTTTTTTTAAAATTTGAGTAGGTTATTCACTTGCTTGCTCTATGTGGAAGAAGTGGCAGGTACACTGTATTTGCTGAAAGAACATGAGTTCCCTCCCCTACCTGGCAAAGCCACAGTATAAGGAGAATAATCTTAAATGCAGCGTAAAACATCAATCAATCAATCAATTTAAAGTGGACTTACATAAGACGTTGAAGCATAACTGAATGACTCAAACCCATCAAAAATTAACCAAATGGTCCACAAAATAACATTTTTTTATAGTTCTGATCTGGACAGCCATTGGTAACTTTTGGTTACCAAGTCATGTGCTTCAGTGGCACTATTGAGACACGTGCTTGTATTTCACAATATAATGAAAGGATGAAAGATTTGTCCATTGCGAATCCCATAATGCTTGATCAACTATAGATACTGTATATATATATATATTTAATTTTTATCAGCTATACATGTATATGCTATTTAGTGGAATTCATGTTATCCTATTTTGGGTTTGTGTTATCCTATTTGGTGTTCTTCGGTGTAAAATCCATGTTTTGATAATTGAGAGCCAGTTTAACACCTACGGTAATTTTTTTTTTATAGCAATATTTTATGATTATCAGACAGACGATATATATAGTACTTTTGATGAATTTTATGCTTGATATAAATTTTAACATAATTTGATCTTTTTGTTTTGCACAGCTGAGACTGGACCCTAATTGGGAGGAGAATCCTGACAAACAGCTCCTGGAGTGGGGAGGTGTTCGTACCAGCCATTCTCAACAGTAGATAAAAAATCCTGACAAACAGCTCCTGGAGTGGGGAGGTGTTCGTACCAGCCATTCTCAACAGTAGATTAGAATCCTGACAAACAGCTCTTGGAGTGGGGAGGTGTTTGTACCAGCCATTCTCAACAGTAGATTAGAATCCTGACAAACAGCTCTTGGAGTGGGGAGGTGTTCGTACCAGCCATTCTGAACAGTAGATTAGAATCCTGACAAACAGCTCTTGGAGTGGGGAGGTGTTCGTACCAGCCATTCTGAACAGTAGATTAGAATCCTGACAAACAGCTCTTGGAGTGGGGAGGTGTTCGTACCAGCCATTCTCAACAGTAGATTAGAATTCTGACAAACAGCTCTTGGAGTGGGGAGGTGTTTGTACCAGCCATTCTCAACAGTAGATTAGAATCCTGACAAACAGCTCTTGGAGTGGGGAGGTGTTTGTACCAGCCATTCTCACAAGTAGATTAGAATCCTGACAAGCAGCTCTTGGAGTGGGGAGGTGTTTGTACCAGCCATTCTCAACAGTAGATTAGAATCCTGACAAACAGCTTCTGGAGTGGGGAGGTGTTCGTACCAGCCATTCTCAACAGTAGATTAGAATCCTGACAAACAGCTCTTGGAGTGGGGAGGTGTTCGTACCAGCCATTCTCACAAGTAGATTTGCACATTGAATATTTTTTTCATTTTTGTACCAGCCATTCTGAACAATAGCTTTGCAAATTGAGTGTTAGGGCGAGAGTGGGTTCTGGAAATCCCCGGGTGATGTCTTCAATCATTTCCAAAATATTTGCCTACTTAAAGAAGGATATGTTTATGGGGTGACTGGGTGTGGGGGGGGGGGGGGGGGTCCAATCTTTACAATTTTTTTTTACAACATATACTTTATGGGTAGGTGTGTCATCAACCATTTATGACATATTCCGTTGCATATAATTGCATCTATATTGAATTATGTAATATCTCTTTTAGCCGATATCTTGTGCTCCATAACTTGAAGAGTTTTGATCTGATCTTTGCTATTTTTTCACATATACTTAATGGGTAGATGATTTGTCATAAACCATCTATGACATCTTTGGTTGCATTATATAGCATCTATATTGGATTATGTAATATTGTCTTTTAGTCCATATTTTCTGAAGGTTTGACCCGATCTTAAATTTTTTTATACCTATTAAAGCGGCATGAGCTGCCAAAATTCACACTTTTTTCATAATTTCTGATCGTCAAGACAGTAAAGGGCTTTGAAGGCCATCAAAAAACTAAATGATTGGCGTTGGAATGAGGAAAATATATACAGTGTGTGTCCTATAAGAACCGAAATCAAAAAACATTTAAGCCAATAATTTCAACATTCTGTTTTAACATCAAAATATCAACATTTGGCACCTCATGCCACTTTAATGGGGTAGATGGTTTGTCTGGAACTAGTATAATGAATATCCCTGGTTACTAATACGGCATCCATAAATGTTCATCGAATAAAGAAATGAAAAACTTTCAGATGAAAATAAAATTTCAGTTGCTAAAATCTAAACAAATATTTTCTATACTGTTGATTAATCAGTGGTAGCGGAGGGCCCATGTTTAGTTTACTAAAACTCTGGTTACTTAAAATGTTGTTTATGTATTATTGCCCCGAAAAAGTTGTTCTGTCTACTTAACAAAAAATCAATTTATTTTGTTTTATTACACAAATTGGAAATGTCACATTCATCAAATTTACCATGCATACCAGTAATTAAAATGACATGAATATATGTATCCACAAATGTTTTAGAATGATCTATATATATTGGAGATGTTTCGATATAAAGAATAAGTTTTTATTTGTCTTTTTGGTGAATGCCTTATTTTAATTATATCTAATTCGCTCATTAAGAATGTTTACTTATTTGAGGTTCAACAAGCCATTAATTTCTAAGACTGGTGTGGGCCTCGGGGGTCCAGTGGGTAGAGTGATGGTACCTCAGTCCCACACAGACCTTCCATCAATGCGGCGTGGGTTGAATCACACTCAAAACAAATAAAAATGTAAAAATTTCCGAGTGGATTTTTCGCTCGGTCGCCGTATGTGGAAGAGTTGCCAGGTACTCGTCGAGGGTCAGGGGTTGCCTCCAGGCAATGAGCCCGGTTTCCTCACCTACTAAACCTGGCAACGCTGCCATATAAATAAGTTTAATGTGAGTGTATACTTTCAACATTATGTTACTGTCAGTCTCTAAGTTACATGTACATGTACGTATAGTTTGTAACTATTCCAGTAAAATGGCTCAGATAGGAAAGTTTTGTTGTCTTATTTCAACCTCAGTTTATAGAAAGTTCAAAAGTGTCCTTAAATACTTACTTGATGAAATGTTGGGTTAAACTGTATTCTCTTTTCCTACTTAAACTGCAGTCATGATATTTCAAGTTAAATTCCATATTAGTATATAACATTAATTTTAATAATGATAAAAAATTAAAGACATCACCACGTCCTCAGTTGTTGTGTTGTTAAAAAAACAACTGAGGACGTGGCGATGTCTTTGATTTTTTATCATTAGTATGGAACCCACGTTTAAAGAGAGTTTCAAACATTTATTAATTTTAATGTCAATTTTAATTTGAACAAATTGTTCATTTTTTTTTCAATATTTAAATTGGACTTAAGATAAGTAAACTGTGATTTTTATGAAAAGATCAATAGAACTATATTTCTATCAATTACATGCAATATTTTTGTCTTCTTTATTTTGACATTATAGGCAAGGTTGTATTTTATTATTTCTTCTAAGTATTGAGTCCAAAAAAAAAAAAAAAATTTTCTGACTGGGTTTTCACTCGAACGACCTATGTGGGATGGTTGCCAGTTAGCAGCGGAAGGTTGTGGGTTTCCTCCGGGCATAGAGCCCGGTTTCCTCCCACAATAAAACTGGCAATGCTGCCATATTAGTGAAATAATCTTGAGCGCGGCGTAAAACACCAATCAATCTAAGTATTGAGAGATTCAATTAAAAAAATGGAAGTGATAAAAGTTTATTGATGGAATGGCGCTTCCGTATCGGTCACTTATACCAGGCTAAATAATGATTATTTATATAATCCACCAATCCTGCTCAAGATAAATTTGTTAAAAGTCACTTATAGCATGCTATTTATGATTATGGATATAATCCACCAATCCTGCAAGATACTATTCGTTATATGACGCCCTTGCGTGGGTATACGGGTAGATATTTGGTGTCTGACATTAATATCTGTCAGACACCAAATATCTACCCGTATACCCATGCAAGGGCGTCATATAACGAATTTATCACCATCCAGTTGAGTGTATTAAGCAAGGTCTAAATGACGTCGCGAAAGAAATAAACTCTATTGTGACGTTGCAAAGTTATACCGATCTTGGAGACAAGCATAGCGTTCAATGCTGACGAAACAACATTCTAAACTGACGTCACAATAGGATTTCGTCTTGACGGAAGAATGCTGTGACGCACCAAGACCTTCACTCCGTGGTAATAACAGCGCGTGAAATCTTAACTCCGGGGTTATACAGAATCAAATATATACACGGAAAGCACTGGGATGCAGACTCACATTCTGGTCGTTTCGACCAATCAAATGCCAAGAAATTTCTCTCAATGGTGATAAAATCACTTATACATGATAATGTATAGCATGATATTAGATCTTGCTCAAGATGCAATATAGGGATTTATTCTCTTAAAGGCCATTTATAGCATGCTACTACCGATTTTATCCTCTAAATGCACTCGATACAATCCATAATTGTCAGCCATGTGATAAGTCACTTATAGCATGCTATTACAATATAGCAGGTCATTAATAATTAGGGATTTAATCTGTTATATACCTCATCATGGTTTTCATGTGGCAGTTTCTCACTTATAGCAGGCTATTACAGACTTTATGCTCTAAGCGCACTCAAGATAAAACAAATAATTGTCATGTTGTCTGCCATGTGATAAGTCACTTATAGCACGCTATTTGTGATTAAAAAAGTGTTCCTATAAAAACTATATGTGGAAGAGGTGCCAGGTACTCAAAGAAGGTCGGGTTTCCTCAGGGCAATGAGCACGGTTTCCTCTGCCACTAAACCTGGCAACCCAGGGCATATAAGTGAAATAATCTCCAGTGTGGCGTAAAACATCAATCAATCAATCTATAAAGCCTGCTCATGATACAACCCATAAATTTGCTTATAGCCGGTTAGTAATAATTCTTCCTGCTCCGGATTCCACTGGGGGGGGACCTCGGTGGCTCAGTGGGCGGTGATAGTCTCTCAGTCAGACGTAGACCTTTATCGAAGTGGCACGGGTTCAAATCCGACTGACCAAAATAAAAAAATTCCTGTGTGGGTTCTTGCAACAATCCCCGTATGTGGAAGACTTGCCAGGTACTAGCTGAACAATGGGGGTATTCTCCCCCCACTAAACCTGGAAATGCTGCCATATAGATGAAATAATCTTAGTTACGGCGTAAAACGTCAATAAATAATAGCCTGGGCCCAGTTTCACAAAGAGATCTTAGCTTAAGATGATCTTAATTACCAATGGCAACGTATTCCTTCAACATGGGTTGCCATGGTAGTTAAGATCACACTTAGCTAAGATCACTTTGTGAAACTACGCCCAGGTGAGCAGATTTATCACTTAACTGTGAGCAATAATTGGGCCCGACACATTTTTGGAATGAACATGGAAGTCTTGTTGGATTAAGTGATTATGGTTTAGCGAGTAAAAGTAAAGTAAAACACCAGAGACAAGTTTCTGTTTATGATTTCTTCATATTAATCTGTATTCCAATTCAATTCAATAATCATCATTCAACTGTATATATGTTTACGCCCAAAAGGATACGAGAAAAGAAGAGTTGTAGTATATTGTATAGAGAGAACAGGGCCCTGCCTATGAAAGCTGGTGTCAAGATGCACATAGGCCTACAACATGGACCAGTTGTGACCAAGGCGGAAATTTCCATGGTTTAAAAACTAATTTACGATTGACATAGCTTACGCTAGCTTTGTAAGACAGGCCTTGGGCTGCACAAGTAGGAGAGGAGATCTTTAATAACAATCCAAAGTTACCTGCTAAAAGAGCATGTGAATCTCGTAGTTATTCCCCTTGTTTTTGAGTCCCAATATCAACAAAGACTCCCAGGAAATCTACATGTGTAAATTGACCTTTCTGACAAGTGTCGTTCAAAGGTTCCAAAATGTTAGATTGATTGTTTGGTGTTTAACACCGCGCTCAAGATTATTTCACTTATATAGCGGTGTTGCCAGTTTTTTTGTGCGAGGAAACCGGGTTCTATGCCCGGAGGAAACCCACAACCATCCGGTAGTAACTGGCAACCATCCCACATAGGTCGTTAGAGTGAAAACCCAGTCAGAAAATTTTCCAATTTTTTGGGACTGAGTGGGATTCAAACCCGTGACCCATTGGTGGAAGGCTGTTCGGATTGAGCGTCCAACGCTCTACCTACTGAGCCACGGAGGCCTCACCCAAAATGTTAGATACACTCCGCCAAATAGCTCTGTGGTGTACAGGGGTCGGTTGCACAAAGGTGTATTAAGCTTAAGTCAGGCTTAAATAGGTTGCGTCACAAAGGAATTCAATTGGGACGTCAATAGTTAAGTCAGACTTAAGCTTAATACACCTTTGTACAACCGGGCTCAGACATTTTTAATGTCACAAAACCAACACTCTTTTGCAACCTTTTCAAATGTTCGGCCTAAACCTGGTGCACTGGCGGAGAGGTCCATTGCAAATTCAGCGTAGATAAATTGTACGTTTTCAAAAGTAAAGCTCAAATAGTAAACAAATAATTAGGAAAATAAATAAAACACAAAATGGTGGAGACAGGGAGTTAGAAAACTGAAAATGTGAATATTAAACACATGCAAATACCACTCTAAGCAAACAATTTCCCCTTGGAATTAAATTCATGCTTCAACCATGCCATCTGGAAAAATCGAACAATGATACATATCTACATTAATTAATATACAATTGAAATAATTTGGTAATATATAATATTGGTCCTTAAATCCCTCTGACAAAATCTCTAGGAAAAATATCCCGTGAAAAAAAATATACAAAAATATCTGTAACAAAATCTCTAATATAACAAATAAACTGCACTTCCCATATATCAGTAATTGGGGTTTCACAAAATTACACTTGGTCTACATCAGTAATTGAATTTTCACAAAATTACACTTGGTACATTTTCTCAGAAGAAGCACAACAAAGTTCATTTCTAAGAAATCTGGTGAAAATTGAGGTTTCACAAAATTACTCTTGGTACAATTTCTCAGAAAAAGCACAACAAAGTTTATTTCTAAGAAATCCATTCACTGGCTGGTGAAAAGCAATTATACATATAGACAAAAATTATCATAATATAAAGTATACGGTAAGATCTCCGCTAATTCAAGTACTCTAAAAAATTCAAAGGCCAGAAAAACATTAACAAAAGTACACTTAAAATTCAACTTTTTTCGTTGAGAGTCTTACCTCCTGGAGTGAGCGATCAGATAATCCTATTGAACGATCGCTGTTGTTGTTTTTATAGACTAAATGTGGCAAATAGCAATGTAATAATTCGTTATTTTCACATCACTGGTCCTTGAATTAGCGGAGATCTTACCGTATTTAAATATTTCTTCGCAAAGTGAGAAATTAATGTCATTAGTGATAATAATTAAACCTTTTTCTAAATTACACTTAAGATTCAAAATATATGTGAGGGGCTCTCCCCAGGAGAATTGATAAACTTTCACAGAACGCAAATTAATTTTACAAAACCTTCAAGTTGACAAGTCACTGGCATAAGTTATGTTGATTGATGGATTTTTTTAATCAAGATGATTGTGCTTAATTGTTTGGCTCGTTGGGTGTCCGTGAACATAGGGTCGTTGGGTGACAAAGGGGGTGTCCGTGACCGTAGAAAAACATTGCCTTCCTGGTGAGAAAGTGTCTATTTTTTAAAGCACAAGGTGAAATTCAATCTGCACTGCGTTTGTGTGTGTGGTGGTGTTGGGGGAGGGGCTTTAAATGCTCTTCAAAATTAGCTTAAAGACCTCTACCTACACTGGAAGACTTTTAATGTGAATTTATGCAGTACAATTTCATGAAAATCAATGCAACATGAAACATTTAACAAAACGTACAAGCACCATTTAATATTGAGTAGCATTACATTGAACATTGCGTAGCTTTTAAATTTTATTTTCAGGTTTCCAAATTCAAACAAACTGTGTAAGGGTGGGAAAATAGACTTTTCCTTTTCTCAACGAGAATTCAGAGATCTCAATATGCACCAAAAATTTAACGTTATCAATGAAAAAAAAATAGAAAATATCAATGATAGCCAAATAAATTTCATATTTGAGAAAAAGAAAATTGGATTTATCTCCCTTTGAATATTTTTCCCAAAGTCATTTTCTGAGGAAAAAAAAAAAGAAAGAATTTTGGATCTCAAAATGCACCAAAAATCCATTGTTTTTGGATATTGAAAAGATTGTGAGGTTGATATCAGTTATACTCAGTCCATTTTATATGTGCTAAAATAAACCCCTATTTGTTGAAAGCAAGCTGATCTACAGATTAACAAATTCCCGAATTTATTATAATTCTGAATATAAAACTAGGGCTTTTGGGGAAAACCTACTTTACAAGGCTACAAAAAATAATAATATTGAATTAATTTCCCACACACCTAACAGATACTAATTATTATTATTTATTAGTAAATTTGATCCCATAAAGTGACAATTTAATGTATTCCATAGAACTGGAATATTTTAGTCAATAATGTGTCAGATCTTTACAAATTTGCCAAATAAAAATATTCTAAGAAATGTTTGAAACTCTCCTTAAACGTGGGTTCCAGACTAATGTGAAATGATTAAGGCATCACTTTGAATTGTGTTGTTGACAAACATTTAATTTCATAACTTCTTTCTGGTGACATTTCGCTGTCGATCCTAACATCCTTATCAAACCTGTGACAAGCAATAGTTTAGGGCTAGCTAACCGTATATAGTTTAGGGCTAGCTAACCATATATACACGATGATGCATGAATAACAACTTCATGGTGATGCCTTTACCATTTCACATTAAAAATATGTTAAATGATTACAAAATGTTAGCTGATTACAGTGAATATTCCTATAGCAGATTATAATAATTCATAACCATTCATAAATTTCTCACCACATTAACAGAAATGACTCAAATCTCAGTTTACGTAAATAATTATGCAGTAGATGTGTAAGCTTAAACAGGACATCCGAATGACTGATTGATTGATGGTTTACGCCGCACTCAAGATTATTTCACTTATATGGCAGCGTTGCCAGGTTTAGTGGGGGAGGAAACCGGGCCCATTGCCCAGAGGAAACCCCCGTCCTTCAGCGAGTGACATACGAATGAAAAAGATTTAAATAACAATTATTATAATGGTATAATTAATTAAACCTATTTTTCATTGGTCTGCTACTTAACTGAATAATGGCATGAATTTCTCGTAGACACATATTATTAAACAGCTTAGTGAGAAGAAAAACAAGGGGCCTTGTTTCACAAAGCAGAGTAGCGTAAGTTTTTACATAACTACCATAGCAGCCCATACTGTAGAGACACGTTGCTATGACAGTTACATAAAAACTTACGCTTCGCTGCTTTGTGAAACAGGCTCCAGGATGTCCTGAACAAACCCTGGACATTCAGCGAGTACCTGACAACTCTTAGTAACGATTGACACAGCACATTTGGTCGTTTCTATGTAAAAAATGGTTCCAAATAACAATCTGTGTAATTAGTTAAAACCTATTTTCCCTTGGTCTGCTGATGAAATAACAAGTTATTTAATTAAATAAACCTATTTTCCCTTGGTCTGCTGGTCAAATAACAACTCATAATTAAATAAACCTATTTTTCCTTGGTCTGATGATCAAATAACAAGTTATATAATTAAATAAACCTATTTTTCTTGGTCTGGTGATCAAATAAGTTATATAATTAAATAAACCTATTTTTCCTTGGTCTGCTGATCAAATAACAAGTTAAATAATTAAATAAACCTATGTTTCCTTGGTCTGAAGATCCTAATAATAGTATAATTAGTTAAACCTATTTTTTCTTTGGTCCACTAATCTGTCGGCCATACTTTATTAAATAATCGCATGAATTTCTCATAGATCATAAAGGTTATGGCTACATCTAAACAGACACGGCTTAGCCGAGGCACTGTCCCCTTGTAAAACCTGGAAGAAAAAGAAAAACAAGATATTGAAAGATCATACCCAAAACTTTTGTTCATTTTTGATTGATTGATTAATGCACTCGTGATTACTATAGATTTTTTTAAGAACTAACAAAGGATTACTAAAGACGGCTTAACTCATTAAGAATGGATTGAGCGATATTTTGCCAGGTACTCAAGATCATTTAGTGAATCTTTGCCTGGAGAAAACTGTCGACTTTCAACAAGAGCCTGGTAACACAAGGGAAAAATCCACACAGAAATTGATCAGTTTTTCTTTGGGCTGAGTGAGATTCGAACCAGTGACCCATCGATGGAAGGTTTGAACACCCATCACTCAAATGAGGCCACAATGGCTTCTCAATAACATTTTATTTGGTAAGTGGATTGATTGATGTCTTTGCATAGAGCTCAAGATTATTTCTTATATGACAGGCTTGCCAGGTTTAGAGGGAGAGGAACTGGGCTCATTGCTCGGAGGAAACCCCCGACCTTCGGGGAGTATCTGACAACTCTTCCACATACAGTGGCCAAGTGAAAATCCATTCACAACTTTTGTTTACTGGAATATGTTTACGGTAAGAATTCCGCTAATTCAAGGACGAGCAATGTGAAGATAACAAATTATTAGACTGCTTTCTGCCATGTTTGGTCTAAAACAGCAACAATAGCGATTGCTCGATAGGATTATCGGTCGCTCCATGCAGGAGGTAAGACACCCAACAAAAACGCTAAACTTTCAGAGTGCTTTTCGTTGAGTACTTGAATTAGCTTAATTCTTACCGTAACCAGCTATCGCAGGCGCAACCATGTACAAAATGCTAAAAGTAAGATCTAAATTGTCGTGGAGAACAGTCATTCGGTCTTGAAATATCTAAACCATTCAAATTGATCCGTCCCTAAGCGTGACATGTACAGACCAAACATGGCCATTTTTTTTTACATAACAAACGCAATGACACTCCAGAGCTGTTTAAGGTATATTGTATAAGGAAACTAGGATCAGTACCGGCTGGCTCCCACAATTTTAATATACGGAACCGCTTAAATGTTTCTGACCGACATCGAAATTATTTGGCCTGTTAATTTTTCAAAACTGGCCGTTGTACTTACGCTTTTGGTCCCTCATGTTTCATTATCTTCACAGTACAATCCCAGGTGTTCTTGTATTTGTGTGCATCCAAACCCTACAGCATCAAACCAAAATAATCCATTACGAGAAGAGTACAGGTTAAACTTTTTAAATGTTTTAGGTAAAAAAGAATAGACAAAATAATAATAAAAAAATCAAAATTACATTGTCAGTGTAAATCAAACATGGACGAGCCGAGATTAATTGATTGTTGATTGTTTGGTGTTTTACGCCGCGCTCAAGATTATTTCACTTATATTGCGGCGTTGCCAGTTTTATTGTTGGAGGAAACCGGGTTCTATGCCCGGAGGAAACCCACGACCTTCCGTTGGTAACTGGCAACCATCCCACATAGGTCGTTTGAGTGAAAACCCAGTCAGAAAATTTTCCAAATTTTTTTTGGACGCCGAGATTAAAGATGTTATTATCTGTAACAGCTTTACATTCGTTCCTTAAAGTGGCATGAGCTGCCAACTTTTACACTTTTTTCCTAATTTATGATCGTCGCGACAGTAAGAGGCTTTGAAGGCCATCGAAAAACTAAACGATTGGGGTTGGAATGAGGAAAATCCATACAGTATGTGGCCTATACGAAGCGAAAGTGTTCGAAAAGTAAACAAAATTTAAATAACCGAGACAACCACTCATTCATTCTAAGTCAAAGTTAGTTCAAAACAATACTTTATTGTACATTCCTGAGACTAGAAGCACGAAAAAGCTTCTGAATTATACGTCTTGAGAAAAATAGCCAATAATTTCAACATTCTGTTTTAACGTCAAAATAGAGACCTTTTGGCAGCTCATGCCACTTTAAACCAATCTCACACACACACACGATAGCTGCTAATTAGTGTTAATTTGATACGAGCATGTTTCCGTCACCAAACAACTTCAGCAACAGGAGACGCCATGAGTGTTAAAATGAGGTTTTACTGTATTAGGTTGTTAGGACACCGGATATGAATATTTGACAGAGATCAATTGGCCAATCAGATTGCAAAGAAACTTCTCTGACGAATAATAAAGTAGGTTATATAAGTCATTAGATGATACTTAGGCTTAAAAAGAACTAATAGTCATCCAGATTTTATAAATTTTGCTAACCTGACCGATATCTTCAACCATACAGATGATGAACAGAAAATAAACAAATGGATAGAACCACTCCACCATTTAGTTGACTCTTACCAAATCAGTATTCCAGGATGTAAGTTTTCACTGTCATAGCAACGTATCTCTACAATATGGGTTGCTATGGCAGTTACTTAAGAACTTACGCTATGCCGCTTTGTGAAACAGACTCCAGGTCTTGAAAGTTAAATTCTTATAGGCCACAGTATGCAAAACCAGGTACCGACTGAAAAAACCCAACATACCTGCATTCTTGTTTTCACCACATCAATGGGCGTGTTGCCAAACACTGAGGCTGCCCCAGCTATAGCACCAAAACACCCGACCACCGCCATGGGTACGTGAGCGTCCTTGTTGTCCCCTCTGTACCAATCTTTGAGCGATTCCACGACGAAAAACCGAATGGCTTGATTTGATCCCTGTTTAAGGATTGTGGGAGTTAAACCTTGATATGTTCCTTTTATACCTACAAAATAAACAGCAATTAATTAAAACATTTGAATGGGATTTGATGGTTGGTTGTTTGGTGTTTTACGCCGCTCTCAAGATTATTTCACTTATATGGAGGCGTTGCCAGTTTTATTGTGGAAGGAAACAGGGCTCTATGCCCGGAGGAAACCCACGACCTTCCGGTGGTAACTGGCAACCATCCCACATAGGCAGTTCGTGTGAAAACACAGTCAGAAAAATTTTCAATTTTTTAGGACTGAGTCGGATTCGAGCCTGCGACCCATTGGTGGAAGGCTGTTCGGATTGAGCGTCCTACGCTCTACCTACTGAGCCCCCACCCAAGTTAAAGAAAACAATGTTAAATTTTTAGGGGATTCAGATTGATTGACAGTTAAGCCGCATTCAACATTATTTCCCTTATATGGTTGATTGATTGTTTTGTTGTTTTACGCCGCGCTCAACATTATTTCACTTATATAGCGGCATTGCCAGTTTTATTGTTGGAGGAAACCGGGCTCTGTGCCCAGAGGAAACCCACGATTGGGTTCTTTATCAGGAGGAAACCTATTACCTTTGGCAAGTAGCTGGCAACTCTTCAATATACAGCAATTCATTGAAAAATCATTTTTTTAAAACTCTTATTTGGTTTGAATGGGATTTGAACCCACCCCCAGCAATGAGAGGTCTGTGTTGGATTAAGGGACGATCCCTCTAAACGAGACCCCAGGGGATTGAGAAGTCTAATAATGACTGAAAACGTTATTTCTGGAGTTTCAAAAGCGCAGCAACTCCCACTTCTCTGCTAAGTGCCATAATCAAATTAAATGCAATAAAATATCCAATATCTCGGGGTTGACCTTGGGTCTGGTTGTTCAAAAATATAAGGCTTAAACCAGTGGGTTGACTCTGTAACAACACAATTGGTTTTTGACAATTGACATTTAAGCTCCATACACTTTTGAAGAACCCAGCCCTGAAACCTATCATGTTTGCCCTGTAACCCTGCGACCTGGCTTAATGCCTCCCCCACAGACTGTGAAAGGCTCTTGACATAGCCCTAAAATTTTAAATGAATGTCTAAACCATGAAACAGTGTATTGTTAATGAAGATATATTTACCGATTCTTTAATTGTAATACGGTTTCCAATGGCGTCATTTTGGTTTGTTTTGTGCTTTACGCCGTGCTCAAGATAATTTCACTTAAAAGGCCGCGTTGCCAGTTTTATTGTGGCAGAAAAAATGGGCTCTATGCTCGGAGGAAACCTACAACCTTCCGGTGGTAACTGGCAAACATCCCACATAGGTCGTTCGAGTGAAAACCATTGATTGGATAAAGAAACACAAACCTTTCTCTTTGACGATATGCTTAACTCCATGGAAAAAGCCTTTATATTTGGGGTTAGCCGAGGTCTGGTCATGGATGAACTTCACCTTGACTGTTTCCATGGGAGTGACAACTAAAATAGCTTCACTAACACCAGCACCTATAGCAACAGAAAATCATGGATACTGTTTATTTATTATTATAACATCGTGGCAATCTGCACTCATCATCAGGGAAATTAATAAATTAGACCCCCCCAAAATTTTTTTTTTTGGGGGGGGGGGGGGGGGCAGTAGATTCTCATTTTGAACATGTATTTTTGTTTGTTTGTTTTCATTTCGAACATGTATTTGATAAAATTTTCATACATGATGAAGTCAATGTTTCGAAAGAAGGTGCAATCATCACAAAAATTACTGAATTAGCAAAAACCAAAGTCAGGCCAGATAATGTCAGTGTCAGTCAGAAACTTTAAATCGGTTCCGTATATTGAAATGCTAGGAACCAACCGGTGCCGATGCTAGTTTCATTATATATTATACCATATGCTGGCTTTCATGATGGGTAACAGATTTTTGTTTCCTTAGTTTTAGAACAACAGTAACAACAGGCTCTGGGAACCGATCGTTACAGTGAAATCGTTGGGCTCGGAAATCAGTGAGAATTAAACTCAAAACTTAATAGGATTATGTTTCCACCTCTCTTATACGGGCCTCCGTGGCTCAGTAGGTAGATCATTGGACGCTCAATCCAAACAGCCTTCCACCAATGAGTCGCGGGTTCGAATCCCACTCAGTCTAAAATAATATTGGCAATTTTTCTGACTGGGTTTTCCCTCAAACGCCCTATGTGGGATGGTTGCCAGTTACCAGCGGAAAGTCGTGGGTTTCCTCGGTCCTCGGCCCGGTTTCCACAATAAAACTGGCAACACCGCCTTATAAGTGAATAAGCTTGAGCGCGGCGTAAAACACCAAACAATCAATCAATCAATCCACCTCTCTTATCAACTGAGTTAGTCAAGTGCTTTGACAGCAAGCTGGAATCATCAAGAACATGTATTTTTAAATTTTCATTTTGAACATGTATTTTTCTAATTTTCATTATGACATGTATTTTTTAAATTTTCATTTTGAACATGTATTTTTTAAATTTAATTTTCATTTTGAACATGTATTTTTCTAATTTTCATTTTGAACATGCATTTTTTAAATTTTTGTTATGAACATGAATTTTTTAAATTTTCGTTTATGAACATGTATTTTTTAAATTTTCATGATGAATTTATTTCTTAAAGAATTTATTTCTTAAATTTTCATTATGTTTTTGAAAGAAGACGCAATTATCACAAAACTTACTGCATTAGCAAAAACCAATATCAGACCAGTGTTTTGACAACAGGCTGCAATGATTGTATGGGATATTACTGAATTGGTAATTAACTGACATTGATGGACCTGGGTGAGAACACAGGGAGAAGGAGATTATTTACCTAATCCACAGAGAAGTTTATTTTTACTGGATAAAACCCCATCTTCGCCAACATTTCTCTTTTTCAACTCTTCAAAAGCTCCGAATCTGAAAAAATAAAACGTGAACGGATATGAAAAATGGTTTTGTACTCCAAAGACTGTATAAAAAAAAGAGAAATTTATTTAGAAGAAATGGTTGGTATATTCGATTAAGAATGATCAACACTGACAAGTGAAAAAAATTTTTGCTGGGAATTTTTTAAGAATATTTCTCTTTTTTTCCCGAAAATAATACATTTACATCGTCCCTGTACTTATGTATTAGTTAGAACAACGACTTTCTCAAACATTTAAAGTGACAAGCAATATATAACAAAGTGTTCCAGAAAATTCTACTGACTAAGCTCAAGCTCCTGTCAGTCGTCAACCCAATGAAATATTATAGGTTTAGTTTATTACAACAATAATGATGGGGTAAAAAGGTCTAAATGATATACTCCTTTTTAACAGAATAAGAAACTTGTCTCCATGGTTATTTTCGACAAGAAGATTTTCCTTGTGCCCATGCGTGTTTCAGTGTTCATAAATATAATTAAGCATATTGATTACCTTACGGCTGACTTTGGAATGGACCCATATAGTAAGACACTTAAGCCTCGATATAAACCTCGGATTCCTTTCTCTTGTACTGTTGACTTCACGCAGTGGATTGGCCCCTTGAAGCGTTTCTCCACCCCTGATCGCTCATCGAGCTGCAATTGTGTTTTTACGTATTCAGTAGGGAATGTTATACAAATCTCCAGCCCTCCAGTAATGCCACCTATAACAATAGAAAATCCCATTTCAGATAATTCAAATCTCAAACCCTCAAGTAATGCCACCTATAACAATAGAAAATTACATTTCAGATAATATAAATCTCCAACCCTCGAGAAATGCCACCTATAACAATAGAAAATCACATTTAATAAAATTGACATCTAACGATACCTACAACATGACCCCCCCCCCCCCCCCCCCCCCCCCCCCACCCCCCTCCCTCACCACAATAAGGCCAAGTTGAAACGGCAGCGCCAGAACATCAAACGATACCTACAACATGACCCCCCCCCTCCCTCACCACAATAAGGCCAAGTTGAAACGGCAGCCCCAGAACATCAAACGATACCTACAACATGACCCCCCCCCCCCCCCCCCCCCTCCCTCACCACAATAAGGCCAAGTTGAAACGGCAGCCCCAGAACATCAAACGATACCTACAACATGACCCCCCCCCCCCCTCCCCCCTCCCTCACCACAATAAGGCCAAGTTGAAACGGCAGCCCCAGAACATCAAACGATACCTAGTGTATGAACCCACCCACCCCCACCCCCCTTCTCACCTATCACATTGACAATAAAGCAAAATTGAAATGGCAGCCCCAGTACATCAAACGATACCTAGAGTATGTACATGTACTGTAGGTCATATAATTCATGTAGCTCGGTTTAGCTAAAAAGCTCACTTAACTCAATGGAAAAAACAAACAAAATCAAACACACCTTCTCCAGGTGTTTGTACTGATCAATTTAATCAAACTTTATTGGTTAAATTATCAATAGAGATGGCTGGACATTGTGAAAAATATCAGGGAAAGGTCTCTCATGTATTGAAATATTCTTGATATTTTTTTGTACATTGAGAAATAAAAAACGGGTCATATTTGATATGGTAGGTTTCATTCTATGGGGTCTATAAACATAATAAAAGTAACAAATAATAATTCAGTTCTCTGACCTAGTTTTACGTATTGAACCAGTCTTTATACATGTGTGTCAATGTTACTATAAGGTCGCCCATGCAGTCTATCTGATAATTTTTAACAAAGAGCAAAAAGCTAGTTATTAAATCTGCTGAACGACAGTAAGAAAAGTTAGCAAGGAAACTTTGTAAATAAATATCCTTGAGACTAGCTGCACTCAGAAAGCTTCTTGTTAATTTCAAAATTTTGTTCGAAAGGAAAAATATAAACATCCGACTCTTGACTTTTAAAAGATAGAGAGCAGCCATTGTGCAAAAGAAAAATGTCCACTTCCACATTAAAGTGGCATGAGCTGCCAAAATGTTGATATTTTGACGTAAAAACAGAATGTTGAACTTATCGGCTATTTTTCTCAGAAGCTTTTTGGTGCTTCTAGTCTCGAAAATGTACGATAAAGTATTGTTTTGAACTAACTTTGGCTTAGAATGAAAGAATGGTCGTCCCGGTTATTTAAATTTTGTTTTCTTTTCGAACACATTTTCGGTTTGTATAGGCCACATACTGTATAGATTTTCCTCATTCCAACTCCAGTCATTTAGTTTGTCGAGGGCCTTCAAAGCCTCTTGCTGTCGTGCCGAAAATTATGACAAAAGCGTGAATTTTGGCAGCTCATGCCCCTTTAAGGACAATTAAGTAAAAACCCATTCAAAATATAGAGCAACACCATAAACAAATTGAGGAAATTTGGCTCATGTTGGTAAAACAAAGTAATGCGTTTAAGGACAAAATAATTAAGCATAAAACCCATAAAGTTAATAACAGTGTGGGAAACTTCATTAGAGGGCGAATGATTAGCTTTGTTAAGGTTGCCATGGCAACTCAAATGAATAAGTACAGAATGAAGGAAGTCCATCCAATGACGAGGAAAGTGGACTATAGGAATCCAGTTTGTACCCGGAGAAATGGGCAGTCATCAGTAAACACCCAAATTTAATCACCAGGGTCACATTTTTGTGAATCTGCAGCCAAATTGAGTCCGTGAAAACGAGATTGAAGCCTACTCAGGCTTCTTCATTGGCTAACTGCAGAAAGCCAGACAAACTAAATGCAGAGGAGAAAAAAATTTAGATTTTTTTAAAAAAAGAATTATATTAAATTCTAAGACACAAAACCAGAACTCCATAATTGCGAATGACAATAATGCACTGAAAGTGTAAACTTTATGAGGTGAAGAAAAAAAATATTTTTACACAATATCCTTAAATTATCACAAGATGTTTTTGGCCTAAAGCATAAAATTTAATCATTATGTTAGGAATTTATTGAATTGATTATGAAATCACTACCATTTATAGCTTTAAGTGGACAATGATTAATTCTCGAATATTTATAATTCCATTTATCTTACACAAAGTCATTGATAAAACAAATAGCTAATCAAAGAAAATCAGTGAATAAGAACAAGCCTGTAAAGTGTAACAGTCGGCTGACTTGGAGAGGAAATCGATAGCGTGTTCTGTTAAGGCCAAGGAAATCACCTAATCAATAAGATACAAGAATAGCCCTAATGTTTAGAGGGTATTGTTGCCCATAAGAATTCTTATAACAACCTTCTTTAACGTGAACCATGGAGGAACAGATTTAGAATCAACGTAAAATAGCATTATAATTTCTTCTATTTCTTTTCTTAGGTGGCCAAGGTTACCGTTAATATTGACCTTTTATATAATGCTAAAACACTGTCACAATTTTCTTGACTAAAATAACCATGTAGACAAGTTTCTACTTGTGTTAAAAAGGGGGTACATGTATGTCATTTAGACATTTCTACACATGTATTTAAGGTTATATAATTTGGTTTTCAATACCTAAGTAAATGCCAATTTGAAATTCTCTACAATAAAAATTGTTTTATTTAAAAAAGATAAATTTATTTATATTTATGATCACTAAAACACACAGGCACAGGGACAATTTTCTTGACTAAAATAATCAAGTTGTTTAGACATTTCTATACATGCATACGGTTATTTAATTAGGTTTTCAAAATAATAAAATAATTAAGTAAATGCTAATTAGAAATTCTCTACAATAAAAATTGCTTTATTTGAAAAAGGTAAATGTAACGGTAATTACAATTTTTTGAATAATCACTGGCGATCTCTGAAATTAAGTGCAATGTTTAAGGAAGATTTGCAAATATTATTCAAAAACAAAAATAACTTTTATACAATTATTTTTAATTTTTACTGGTAAAATTGGGGTGTTAATTGAAGTGTGTGGGTGACCTTAGTTTCTCAGGTGACATGCCTGTGTATGTTTAACCCAGACTTTAAAACAAGCTGTTATTTACATTAAGTTGCAACACCTGGCATCTAAAGACAACATGAAGGAGCACAGGTGTACAGGTAAACCACTTAACATCAGAGAAAACCGACAACTTCTCTAAAAACAATAAATACACAGGCAACAGTCCAAATGTCATCTAAATAGTGTACTAATAAACTTTCTTAGCATTTGATTTATTGATTGATAATGATTAACGTTTTGATGTCACACTCAAGATTGTTTCGTTTAAAACAAAGCAGTATTGTCAACCGTTTAAATTGGCGAGGAAACCGGCTCTTTTGAAACTTTGCCATAGACAGTACTTGGCAAGTCAACCCTTCCAAATAAATTGATCATATTAAAAAGTCATAATTTTTGCAATTCTCCTTTGGACTTCAGATTCAAACATGCTACCCATCGGTGGAAGGCCTGTGTCTGACTTATATATTATTGCTCTGCCAACTAAGCCACGAAAGCCCCATTACTACCATTAGCATTTGAAAATAGACAATCCATTAACTATTCAGTGTTCAGACATAAAGGTTTCAGTCACTTGTATGCTGTTACTAGTAATGGTACATTGCAGCTTCAACTATAGTCACTCACAGGTGGAAAAAGCTTTTAAAAAGGCTTATATACAGAGCAGGGAATGCAATAATAGGTGCATAGATTAAAATAGTTATTGCCCGAGGGGCCATTCATGAAGTATTTCATCCGGATTAGTAGTGTTAATAAAACTTGTATTTTATATAAATTTTCTAATTATGAAAACTGTGCTCAAAATGCGTGCATATATTCAAGTGCAGAAAAAATAGTTCCGGATTATGTGAATAAAGACTCGGAAAGAGTAGTTTATATGGTATTTTGCATGCAACCTAAATAAGAAGTGGATATTTTCCCAAAGATATTTTTTTAGTTTTCAACATATGTGGGTTTCAGTGAGGTGATCACAATACAGAAGCCAGTTTCACAAAGCGACGTAAATGCATTTTTTGCGTAACTTTCATACTAACATATCTCTACAGTATGGGTTGCTATTACAGTTACGTCAAAACTTATGCTACGCCGCTTTGTGAAACAGGCTCCAGCTGTCAGGTACTTCCTCTGATTTGCTCCAGCCTCCTCACCACCCATCCCAATCAGGCCAACAGACAAACAACCATATCAATAAAATATATATATCTGCCTGTGCTAGGGGCTCAAAAAAAAAAATAAAGTTATCAGTTGTCGATAAAAGTGAAATCATTGTTGTGCTATACACTAAACTCCAAACAATCGGTAAACAAAACTTTTTGTGTTAGATACAACATTTGTTCGAGACCTAACTTACATTTAACGCACTGTGGAGCAGCCTGGCGTCGTGATTTTTCCTGGCCGTATACACTAAATAATTCAAACCTCGTGATAAATTATAAAAAAAACATTCAAAATCTATTTGGTAAAGACTAAAAGAGGTAAATATTGTTTAACTTAAGTTTATCACTTAATCACTTTAAAGGGACTGATAAAAAAACGCTATATATAGGAGCCTTAATTGCTACCAGTACAGGAGCCTGTTTCACAAAGCGGCGTAGCGTAAGTTTTCACGTAACTGCCATGGCAACCCATACTGTAGAGATACGTTAGTCTGAAAGTTACGCAAAAAATTCATTTACGCCGTTTAGTGAAACAGGCTCCTGTTGTTTATATAAAGATGAGTTTTCCAGTTGACCACTGGCTACTTCCATAGCTCCCATTGACTACTGGGTAGAGATTCTGATTTGAGAATTCCTGTCTTCTTTGATGTGGTTATGAATATTGAGCTGTGTTAGCTGCACTTGTGGTGCATTCTTGGCTGTTTGTTCTCCGACAGCCAGAGAACAAACATGGCAACAGTGAATTTCCCAAATAAGTTAAAATAAATGTAATCGACTTGCGGTCCTTCTTTCGAGATTGATTACTGCTTATTTTTACGAAAATTCACAACCTTGGGAGAAAGGCTTTATCTATGTCTTTTTAATTCATTATTTAATTTTAATGGATCAAGGCTAAATCAGTAAATGAATGTCACTCAACGATTTGCTTCCCATCGGAATAGGTGTAATTCTGTGAGCAATATTATTCTATGAAGATATCAACTCACCCGCGAGGATTCCTTTCAGCGTCTTTTGAGACGGTAGAATTGAAAACGTGGATTTCTCCGTTGTTGACGCAGCCATTCGGTTAGCTGCCGGCCTAAAGAAGGGGCTTTTGAATGACCCCGAACCGGCCGAGGTGATGTCAGTCATTTTGTCAACTCTGTGAACCCGTCAGCTGCCTGGATGTCTTCTCCTGTCAACTCCAAGCCTCAAAATACAAGATATAGATAGCGTTTTTCATTAACAAACCCTTTTGTAGTAAACTGCATTAAATAAACAGTTGTAGCAGGTTGCAGTGTGGTTCGATAGTGGACTGATTTCCACGCCCACCAATGACAGCAGTGATCAAGCTCACCAGCGGTAAAACGCACGCGACGTCTTCGATTATGTTCGGATGTTCCCGGCAAGTTAACGGTTTATGGCGGAAATTACCGAAAGGATTTATCCAATCAGCAACAAGAAATATTTGCTGTAGCAACAACGGTTGCTAAGAGGCTGGAAGGGTGAAAAGCATACAAATATTAACTTGTTTAAGCTGTAAGGGATAAAACTGAGGGTAAACAGTCCGTTTTGATCATTTTAATTTAGAAAGAAGGTAAGTGACTACTTCTAGAGTCCCTGTATGATTGGTAATGCATGACACTTTTTGCATTGATTTGTGATTATCACAAAACTGGACTGTGTTGTTGTTGAAAAAATGATATGTTGACCGTACGAACACAGTCTTATGTTCAAAACCTAATAATGTCCGCTTAGAATTGTTTGGTATTCTCTCTTTCTGAATTTTACTTATTATAATGCTGAAATGAAAATGATGTATGGCATAAGGGAAACTATTTTCATGAATCATTATTATTATAACAATACTGGCAGTAATGATAAAAAAAATTAAGACATCACCACACGACTCATAATCAAAATAATTAATATTATGATAATAATAATAATTTGTTTCTCATTAACATTAATGTTATTATTAAAAGGGGGCATAATTAGTATGATTAGCAATAGTCTGTATGACAACTGCATTCTGAACTTTAATTCCACTTCTTTGAGTGTCATTAGTTTACGTATTAACCATTGAACAATCTTTTCCCTTTTATTTTAGCCATGGCAAAATTACTTCAACCCCCAAAGAGGTTCACTCACCCTGAATGGACAACTTCAAATTTGACTAAATATGCTAACGCAGAAGTGGAGAGAGCTGCAGCCGAAAGGTTAATAGCAGAATCAGACAGATTATCCGACGAGAGGAAAAAAAGGACAGAAAAATCGCAGCGAGATGTCAACAAAAAATTACGTAAGTGTCTCCGTACTTACAACGCTATCTAATTCATTGATTTGTCAATTGATCTCTCTGGTGGCACATGTTTTGGCCAAACGTTTGATTGATTGTTTGGTGTTTTATGCCGCGCTCAAGATTATTTCGCTTATAAGGCGGTGTTGCCAGTTTTATTGTGGGAGGAAACCCACAACCTTCCGCTGGTAACTGGCAACCATCCCACATAGGTCGTTCGAGTGAAAACCCAGTCAGAAAATTTTCCAATTTTTGGACTGAGTGGGATTCGAACCCGCGACCCATTGGTGGAAGGCTGTTCGGATTGAGCGTCCAACGCTCTACCTACTGAGCCACGGAGGCCCCCCCCCAGCCCAAATGTTTGAAAACTGACTAACCCACAGTGTTTGCTTTGTGAGATGACAGAGCTATTCCGCTGAGCTTGACCAATGTTTGCACTGGAATATGTCGCGCTGCAGCAGAGGTCAGCTGTAATTTTGTATGTTTCATTATCATGTATAAAATGTACATGTTATAGAACTTGTGTGATAAAATAAGATATACTGGTTAAAAATAGCCGGTTTAACATCAAATTAACCAGTTAACTATGTACTTAATAATTTTTGTCTTTGTAAAAATGTCTGTATTTATGTATATGTTCACTGTATACATGTAAACCATTGTTATGTCATGATGCTTACAGTTTTGAGGGCCTAAAAGGTAGAACAGCTATTCAGCTGATTGAGTGTATTTATTTTAATATATGTAACCCTCTTGAAATAAAGAATATTATTATTAACTGATTTTCTTTTTAATAGAGCAAAGACTGGATGACATCCGCTACTGGAAACAAGAAATTGATGATAAATTGGATGGAATTGTCAAGGAAATAGACAACCTTGAAGCTTTCAAAACTCGCATAGAAAAAGCCATTGAGTCGTGTTCCGAGCCGCTTCATATAGCCAGACAATGTTTAGCCAGCAGGTAAAATCTAATTAAATTTATGTTGTTGCCGAAAATTTTTCACATGTGACAATAGGGAGCGCAAGTCACGTGTGAATTCCACATATTTCCTGTCACCTGGCACTACATTGCACATGCAACTGAGCATTTTTCGTTCCAACATGACGTTTAAATTTAAATCTGACGTTATGGAACAAAATGCGTCAAATGGAATTGCAACGTCATCAAAAACGTTCTTAATGGCGTCATCTGTCACCGGATATCACAAAATCTCGTAATAATTCTTATAAGACTTGCGCTCCCTATGTTGTCTCCTGTTTTGCAGAAATTTTAGTGATATTGTGAATGAATTTTTTTGTTTTTCCAAAATTCACAAGAAAAAAGAAACAACCCAACAAAACCCTGTGTTTCTAAACAGACAAAATTCAGAACTGATCTGAAACATCCACACCATTACAAAGAAAACAACAACACTTTCTAAACAGACAAAATAATAAATATTTCTGCCATCTGCAAAGAAAAAAAAATCAACAGAATTAACCATTAAACGTTGCTGCTTTTTTATCTTTTTGAGCTTTCTGCATTTGTCAATTTGATGATGTTTTTTTTCATTTCAGAGAGAAACGACTGCACATCGACCTCGTCCATGATGACGTCCAAAAAGAATTATTAAAGGAAGTTGAGACGATTGAAGGGGTATTGGCGTTGCTGAAACGCTCTTTGGAACAAGCCACCGAACAAATCCGACTGAACAGGAAAGCCAAATATCTGTTAGAGAAAGACTTGAAGGACAAATTCCATGCTCAGTCTATTGATGAATATTGTGAGAGTCTGAAGAACAACTCCGCAGGACTGGGTTTACACGATGACGTGGTCAAGATTGAAAACAAGTAAGTTACGATGATGAATATGGTTCATTGTTCCTTATTTCAAAACACGACCCCATCCATTGGATAGTCCAAATTACTTAATTTGTCGTACTGACTTGTAGAATGCGATTAAAATGGATGCTTTTCATTGGTTCATATGATTAATCAATCAATCAAATGCATCGATTTTAATCGCATCCTACTAGTCAGTATGACAAATCGCACAGTGAGAATGGGCCTTTAAGAGCTGGATAGACGTTCTTGGGTTTATCCATATGGGAGTCCACGCATCTGTTGGATAGCGTATGGACAAAATTGAACACCCAATAATTCAGCCATTTAACATGGCCAGGCTACACAAGTAGGTCATTTTGGCCACCAAATTCGATGGACACCCTATTTTCAAAGTTCGGATGGATGTTCCTCTGGGTAAAGGCTTAAACACCAATCAGAAAAAATTTCAAGCGTCGGCCATGTTTATGTGCGGTAATCACCTAATCAAATATATGTGAACTCAAGCCTCAACAGCGCACTGTCTGAAAGATTGATTGATGTTTTATGTCACAATGAAGATTAGATTATTCCACTTATATGACAGTGCTAACTGGCTAAATGGGAGAGGAACCTGGGCGCTTTGCCCAACTCTGAGACCTGAAAACCAAACTCTGAAATATTTAAAAAAAAATTCTCTTTAGATTGCGTGTGACTCAAACCTGTGATCCATTGGTGGCCTGTTGTCCAAAAGAAGAATTTACTGTAAAATGTTCTCACTGTGTGTTATGGACCCTGTTTCACAAAGCGGCGTAGCTTAAGTTTTTACGTAAATGCCTTAGCAACCCATACTGTAGAGATACGTTAGTATGAAAGTTACGGACAAAATACATCTACGCCGCTTTGTGAAACAGGCCCATGGTGGGTGGGCTTCATTGATGAAAAAACAGTATTTTTCCCTCTGGTAAAATGAGTAAAGTAGCCAACAATCAGAAATCAATAATGAAATTCGAAGAAAGTTTTAAACGACCACACCCCTTATTTGATATAAAAAGTTTTTTCCTTTGTAGTTCAGTTTCACCTGACGACTGGCAGGATTTCTCCAATGAAAACATCTTGAACGCAGAACGAGAACGTCAAGCATCAGTCGAGTTAAGATCAATGGTGGATGGAATTCTTCAGTCTACTGCTAACGACATGAGCAAACAATTCAACGATGTTAATCTGGCGTTTGATAAGAGAATTAAAGAAACCAAGGATACTAAGAGTAAACTGGAAGACCATCTGAACAAGGTAGGTTATCCATGGGCGCGATTTTATTTTATGGAATACAGGGCGCTGTTTCTCAACATATTTACGTCTGACGTAAGTCCAATCCAAGGCCTAACTCTCGTGGCAACATATACCTTCAACATTACGTTACGACCAGGCGCAAAGTTACGCCAGTGTTGAGAAACAGCCCCCCAGAAATCCGAATGTTATGGGTATTTAAGGGAAAAAATGTCTGAAGCCCCCTAGGATATCTGTGATTGAGTGATAGTCCTTCAATCCGACATAGGTCTTCCATCGATGGGGTTCGGGATCTAATCCCACTTTGACCAAATAAAAATTGAAACATTTTTGAGTAGAACAGGAAAAGTAATCCTAGAAATACATACAGATTAATGTCGATAACAACCATCAAAGTACTTAAAACATTACCGCCAGTGACCCTCAACCTAATAAAAACAGACAGAAGTACATGTAGGCCTATGTCCTTTCAGTGGCTTATCTGTGTCACCATTTTCTCCACTTTAAAATGACGTGATGTCGCGTCAACTATTTTGAGATCAATAATGACCTATTTATACTGCTCTCTAATGTGTGCAGATAGATTTAGGTAGAAAAACATGGCGACAAATTTTAAGTGCGTAGATTGGTTTGGAATATGTAGGTCAGTGCTGCAACCGCATGTCATTTCTTAGCCAAGCCATCGGCTAAGTTGCACCATATGACTATTCTATATCGCATCAGCAATAATTGTCAATCAATCAATATTATAAATAAATGGGATCCATTTTGACGTACCTTTTGAAAATTTACCAATGTTTTTTTTTCTCTCCAGATTTTGGCCCAAATCAAGGACATGGAAGTGAACATAACACGCCTGCAGAAGGAAATTGCCGATAAAGAAGCTCCTCTTAAAGTTGCTCACACACGAATGAAGACGAGAACAAATCGTCAAAATGTGGAATTATGCCGTGACCCCGCTCAGTATCGCCTCATTGAAGAGGTCAACGAAATCAATGAGTCCATTGCCCAGCTTCAAGCAAGTCTCAACAGCGCCGAGAATTCGCTTAAAGGTCTCGTCAGAAATCAACTCGATCTAGAAGAGGACATTAAGATTAAATCAAACACGCTTTTCGTTGATGAAGTCGAATGTATGGGAATGCGAAAGAGCGTTAATATTCAGAGCTTTTAAATTATGAAAAAGACATTCAATATTTGAATGACCTTCCATCATTTTTTTTTTTTCACCAGTAAAACTATTTTGCGAAAAACTGCTGACAAATCTTTAAAAAAAAAACTGAAATCAACATCAAATAAATTTTTCAATGGGCTGGTTCTCACCTTAGTTAGACTGCTGATTATTTTACCAATTAAGCCATCTGTGATCGTTAATAAATGTATGTATAGATGTCAAATATCATGTAAGCTAATAAATAACGCATGTACATATAAGATGTCAATGTCAGTTTTGAGTCTTGTTTTGAAATCAAGTGGTTATCTCCCTTTATATCTCAAGCTGCATTAGATATCTTATAATAACTAGATTGGCTAAGCATTATGCACTGTGCAGTAGAAAACGGCACAATAGTGCCATATCTTGCTAGTTGAAGGGAATCACAATATCATTTCATTTCGTTTCTTGATGGGTGAGGAATTCCATACAGCACCTACCGCTTGAGATTTTTTCCATTCTCTAAAAAAAAATGGCTGAAAAGTTCACATTCGACTAGAAAACAAATTGTTAACGCAAGTCAAAAATCAACTAGCAAGATGGGGAAGTCACTTTGTCATTAGACAATCCAATTATAAGAGATAATGCGCCCTTTACTAGTCCGGACTCTTAGGGTATATCTTCACATGGAATGTTTTGCTCTAAGCTAATTTACAACCATTCTGTGGTGTCGGGTAACCATTCAGTGGTGCTTGGTAACCATTAAGTGGCGCCTGGTAGCCATTCAGTGGCGCCTGGTAACCATTCAGCGGCGCCTGGTAACCATTCAGTGGCGTCTGGTAACCATTCAGTGGTGCCTGGTAACCATTCAGTGGCGCCTGGTAACCATTCAGTGACGCCTGGTAACCATTCAGTGACGCCTGGTAACCATTCAGTGACGCCTGGTAACCATTTCACATATGTAAGTTATACACCAGTGAGCGATTCATGTTTTAACCCTACTCTAGATTATTTCTGTGCACTACAGTGGCATGATCAGGTTTAGTGGGGGAGTAACTCAGGAGCCTGTTGAGTTTCAGAGATCAGCCTAACATAAGTTTTTACGTAACTGCATTAGCAGCCCATACTATACAGATACATTGCTATGGCTGTGACGTTAAGACGTACGCTACATCGCTTAGTGAAACAGGCTCCCGCCTCTTTGCACTCCTGACCTTTGACAGATGTACGTGTGGCAACCATTCCACATACCTATGATTAAACTAATTTTTTGGGACTGACTTGGACCCTAAGATGAAAGGCTTGTGTTACAGAGAAAAATTATCCGTGTGAACAATCGCTTGAGTCCGAAAGTTTCCATAAATCTTTTTGGATCCACTCAAAAGATTTTTAGATTTTATTTGGTCTAAGTGGGATTTAAACCCAAGCCACATTGATGGAAGGCGTTTGTAAGACTGAGGGACTATCAGTCAGCTGACTGAGTCACCAGGGGCTCGTTATACTAAGCTGACGTAAGTTGCGCCAAACTCGTGTTAAATTATAGGAACTTGCGCATGGTCGCAAGTCTGGTGGCGCAACTCTATGCGTAACTTTGCGCCAGTTTAGTAGAACGAGTCCCAGGGCTCCCAATCTAACCACATACACCGCAGAAGGTTGATATTCTGTGATTCTTCTCAGAGACAGTCCAAAGAAAAACGGGGAAAAAATTCTTAGAGGGTTTTCACTTGATTAACCTTTCTGGGAGGGTTGCTGGGTAACTGGTAAATAATCTTGAGTACAATGTAAAAGCATACATGAATGAATTAATTTACCCTGAAATAATTCAAAGAGTTGAATTGAGCTACAAAATTAAGACAAACAAATACTGCAGATGTAATAATTTTGCATCGTCATTAATCTGACGTACAGCGGTAATTAACGGATAAATGCCAAGTTTTTCTGAACACCTAGCAGAGATTTGCATTTGTAAAAAAGGTATTTAAAAAAACAATGTTGAAACCTATGTATATTGTCCGTCACCAATCGGAAATATCTTCGTATTTGACGTCATACTAAACATTTTAACGTTTTCGTCGTCATTTGAATTCTTCATCAATATGCCCTGATTCAACGTCGGTCGTGTATGACGTTGCAACAATAGTACTGTACATATCGTAGATGTATTTTTGGCGTAACTTTCTTACTAGCGTATCTCTATCAGTATGGGTTGCTATGGCAGTTACGTGAAAACTTACGCTACGCCGCTTTGTGAAACAGGGACCAGATGTCAAATATGACATCACGGCACTTAGCTTATTAATTTCCGTACAGAGGTCGTAGAAAGAAAAATAATGCCTTGAATTTTGGAAATTCTTTGCCAGAAATTTCCTCTTCTTCAGAGGTGGATTCATACCTTATATCTTCTTAAACAAAATAGGAGGTATTGTCTTAAACTTGTCATTTATCGTTTCAAAAAAGTCCACCAGTCAACGGATTTCTTATCTGGGCCCCGTCTTACGAAGCTGGCGTAAGTTACGACAAACGTAAATCAGTGTTAAAACTATACTAGGTTGCGCCTTGCAAGCAGCCAGTACTTGTTGTAGGCCTATGCGCAAATTTACGCCAGCTTTGTAAGACGGGCCCCTGAATAGTAAAATGAACAACAACAACAACCTTCCTTCTCCTTAGAGTTTCTCTGAATATATATATTACTTTTAAAATAATTTACATACGTATCATGGTATCCAATAACAACAAACAAACTTACCATTGAAGCTCTGGTATCTAAAAACAACAATCTAGCAAAAATTCCTAAAAAAAATCCATAATTGCACAACCATACCCGTTCATCTTTCTATAAATTTTTTTTTACAAAAGTTTACATTTTATTTGAAGCCATATGCTTCAAAGCACGTTGGTCACCTCAGCATTTCAGACACGTGTAAAGAAAAGAATTTTGACTTAAATAATTAAATATAGAACGTAACAAATGTGTCTAGTTTTGTGAGGAAAACATGCACGCAGGATCAAAATATCCCATAATTGGCGCATCTTGGGTTCAATCAGTGTCGTAACTTTAAGCTGAGTTAAAGCTATTTTTTTCCCTTACGGTCCCCAAAAAGGTCATTTTAATGTATGCAATTCCACTGTTCTTTACATAAAGACGAGGTTCCTTTGATGACCATAGATCACATTCCTACACAGAGCTTTAAATGTACTTCCATTTCTTGCACATTATAGCTCCGAAGTAGATCAAAATCATTGAGGGACTGTGCGCAAAAGCCTGTGCATTTTTGTCGGCACTCCAGATAAAAAAAAAATCAAATTGGATTTAAAAAACAAATGCGATTTTTTTGTAAATGTAGAATAATCCTAAATTCATCAGCCTTGGTAATTAGTATGGTGGAAAATCGTCTATTGTTATTATATTGACAACTATTTAGCTGCAAATGGGCATTTTCTGTTAATTTGTGCAGAAAATATGTTTTTCTACGGATAACTTCGGGACTAAAATCTCTAAGAAGAGTATATTTTTTCAATTTCGGTTTGTGTCCTTTGTAAATCTTCCGGATATTGCGTCATTTCTTCCGCATTTGGCAAGTAGTACGTTTTTCGAAATTCCTGAAAATATTTTCCAACTTCTGGGTGGATTATCTCCCTTGGCTGGTCAGCTAGTTCAAGATTTTCTGAAAAGAAAAACAAAGGAATAAGTAAAATCAAATCAATTTTTCCACTAAATATAAGCCTTATAAACATCACATAAACAGTCATCATTTAAAACTGACACTGTCATCATCTAAACCTGACACTGTCATCATCCAAAAATGAAACAGTCAACCCATAAAACTAATCAAGCTAAAACCCTCTTAGAAATATCTTCAATTTATGTTTTTGCGGAATAAGTGAGATTTGAACCAGTGGCTCATGGATGAACAGTTTGTCCCAGTTTGTTACATTTTGAACTTTACCTACTGAGCCTAGGGAACACGCCTATATATCTTTCTGTCCAGAATACTTTTCAGCGGTCATGTTTTTCCCTCAATGGACCCGAGCCATCAGTGACGAGGACATTATAAAATAACCGTTGACCCCGATGACCTCATTAATAAATTGGTCTATGTTCTAACATCAATGACTTTTACTTGTGCTGCGTATCTATTCGACCCATCAGTGACGAGGACATTATAAAATGGCTGTCGACTCCGATGACCTCATAAATCAAGTAGTCTACGTTCTAACATCAATGACTTTTACCTTGTGTTGCGTATCTATTCGAGCCATCCGTGACGAGGACATTATAAAATAACCGTTGACCCCGATGACCTCATTAATAAATTGGTCTATGTTCTAACATCAATGACTTTTACTTGTGCTGCGTATCTATTCGACCCATCAGTGACGAGGACATTATAAAATGGCCGTCGACCCCGATGACCTCATTAATCAATTAGTCTACGTTCTAACATCAATGACTCTTACCTTGTGTTGCGTATCTATTCGAGCCATCAGTGACGAGGACATTATAAAATGGCCGTCGACCCCGATGACCTCATTAATCAATTGGTCTACGTTCTAACATCAATGACTTTTACCTTGTGTTGCGTATCTATTCGAACCATCTGTGACGAGGACATTATAAAATGGCCGTCCGTCCTGATGACCTCATTAATAAATTAGTCTACGTTCTGACATCAATGACTTTTACCTTGTGCTGCGTATCTATTCGAGCCATCCGTGACAAGGACATTATAAAATGGCCGTCGACCCCGATGACCTCATTAATCAATTAGTCTACGTTCTAACATCAATGACTTTTACCTTGTGCTGCGTATCTATTCGAGCCATCTGTGACGAGGATATTATAAAATAACCGTCGACCCCGATGACCTCATTAATAAATTGGTCTATGTTTTGACATCAATGACTCTTACCTTGTGCTGCGTATCTATTCGACCCATCATTGACGAACAAATTATAAAATGGCCGTCGACCCCGATGACCTCATTAATCAATTAGTCTACGTTCTAACATCAATGACTTTTACCTTGTGTTGCGTATCTATTCGACCCATCATTGACGAACAAATTATAAAATGGCCGTCGACCCCGATGACTTCATTAATCAATTAGTCTACGTTCTAACATCAATGACTTTTACCTTGTGCTGCGTATCTATTCGAGCCATCCGTGACGAGGACATTATAAAATGGCTGCGTATCTTTCTTTGGTAAATTATGAACTCCCATTTGCGTGATCCATTCCGGACTGGCCATGCATCTCTCATCCCATCCATAAATCACACAGTAGTAATGGTATCTAAACAAAGACAAAACCGAGGGCTGGGATTATAAAACTTTGTCCAACTCAACTCTCCTTGAGCACATTCCCAAAAGTTTGGATCAGAGATTAAGAAGAATTTTCAAGTTTTCAAGCGATGCGACAAAGCTTCGCAAGTTACGCAACAGACACCAAATTCATAGATTGAGAATAAGGTAAATTGGCTGAGGCCGCCCCGCTGTAAAATTTGCAGAATCCTAAAAACAATTCTTTCCTTCTTTTCCATGAGCTCAACACGCTATTTAAGTTTCAAAGTGATATGACAAAGTGCTCTTAAGTTATGGAGCCGACACCAAATTCATAGATTGAGAATAAGGTAAATTGGCTGTGGTGATAAAAAAACATTTTGAGAAAGCAAAAAGAGAGCAAAACAAAGGCAAACTCAACCATGAAAATGGATAGCAAAGTTAGAGCTATGATGATAACTTGAAAAATTTTGTTTACTTGATTTGATCTCATAATACCTTAAAGGGGCCTCCGTGAAAATTTTCTGACTAGGTTTTCACTCAAACGACCTATGTGGGATGGTTGCCAGTTACCACCGGAAGGTTGTGGGTTTCCTCCCGGCATGTAGCCCGGTTTCCTTCCACAATAAAACTGGCAACGCCGCCATATAAGTGAAACAATCTTGCAAGCTGCATAAAACACTAAACAATCAATCAATCATAATACGTTAAGGTTAGGTTTATATTCAGTTGAGAATGAGATTAATCTAAAATAACAACCATTCATAAATCAAAATGTCTGTATATAGAAATACATATAGAATTAATGATGACCTCTGACCTTTTATGCTTCATGATCATTCCAACGGAGAAAGTAATATCAGAGCCCGGGGGACGGCACTTTGGTTTTATCTAAAAAAATAACAGAAATACATGTAACGGTATAATGTTCATGGATCGTACTTTACGATGCGACAATTTATTTTATTCTATTCTCCCTCAGAGAGCCTTCTCTGTAATCTGATTGGCCAATTGTCACTCAAAAAATATCCGTATCACGTGTCCTAGAACAACCGATACGGTAAAATCTCTTTTTTTCACACACACATGGCATCGTGCGAATGTTATTTTTAATGTTGTTAGTGACGTCGTTTGGTTAAGTCGTAGCACATAGCCATATCAGGTCACCTTTATCAACTATTCGCTGTCATATGGTGTGTGTTGGGCGAACGTTATGCTGACATTGTTTGATGACATTGTAGTGCATGCTTGTATGAGGTCACCTTTATCAACTATTCGCTGTGATATGGTGTGTGTTGGGCGAATGTTGTGATGACATTGTTTGATGACATTGTAGTGCATGCTTGTATGAGGTCACCTTTATCAACTATTCGCTGTCATATGGTGTGTGTTGGGCGAACGTTATGCTGACATTGTTTGATGACATTGTAGTGCATGCTTGTATGAGGTCACCTTTATCAACTATTCGCTGTGATATGGTGTGTGTTGGGCGAACGTTGTGATGACATTGTTTGATGACATTGTAGTGCATGCTTGTATGAGGTCACCTTTATCAACTATTCGCTGTGTGTGCCATTGAATTAAGGAGATATTAATTGGCTTATTTCACAAATAAGCAAATCTCTTCAAGTTATCAAGGTTCGTGGAGGGGGGGGATACAAAGTATTCACATGGTCAGCATGGTAATTGATAGCCGGCTCGTTATCAATTACCACACACTGACCATGTAAATACTTAGTATCCCCCCTCCACGAAACATGATAACTTTTAGTATCATGCAAAACATTACATGCGCAACAGATATGACTAACCCGGTGCAGGGCAGGCGATAGTCCTGGGGCTCGTGTCACAAAGCAGTCGCATCGCAAACGAAGCCTAGTTGCCAATGGATACCATATTGAAGAGATACGTCGTCATGGCAACTGCGATTGATCGCACTGTGCATCGGCTTCATGAAACGGCCTCCAGGGATTTAAGCTTGAAAGTACCTCACCTCTGTTTTCCGGGCTGTTTTTTGTCGGAGGTGGTCTTGGGCGGATGACATCATATAACCAACAAGTCTCACTTGTGTCTGGTCAGCGGCAGGTAGATTTTGAAGACTTTCCATAACCTATATTAATAAAATTATACATCAAGTGGGTGAAAACTAAGGCTTAAGTCAGGCTTTTATAGCTTGCTTAGGTAAATACAAATTCAAAAGATATTTAAACCCATTCTAAAATCTTATTAAGATTGACAACAATATACATTGTAAGAAATGTTTGAAACTCTCTTTAAACGTTGGTTCCATACTAATGATAAACAAGAGTTTCAGGAAAACCAAAATACGCCGAAACGGCACATACCAAAACAAATCCTTATAGGTAGTTATAGAGCGGAAGGGTACATTACATAGTCCAATATAACTGCCATATCATGTAACGAGTGATACCCATACCCTTCTACCCATAAGGTATCTATTCAGAAAAAATTGTCAAGTTGGAATCAAAACTTTGGAAGTTATGGAGCGGAAGGGAAAGCGACGCTGGACAGCCGCAGATGATACCATAATACAGCCCGCTTTTCAAGCCTGGCGTATAAAAATTAAGACATCACCACGTAGTTAGTTGTTTGTGAACAATGCGAGCTTTCGACACCCATAACGGTCTCTTTGTCTAGTGTAACAGTTACACTTGACAAAGACATCGGTATAGGTGTCGAAAGCTTGTTGTGTTCACAAACAACTAACTACGTGGTGATGTCTTAACTTTTTATCATTAATATACATTGTATTTCACCAAATGTCACAGAGGGTTGTTTACAAAAGAGATGAAGAAACATCTGGCAATTTCATTATGGCTCACAGTAAAGTTTGGGTTCACTTTAATCTGGGCCTAAATTGGCTTGAAGTTCAAATGTTATAGGATTTAATGAGCACTCTACTTTGACTAGAGGAAACCGTGGATGTTTGATTGATTGATGGTTTGGTGTTTTAACGTTCAAGATTATTTCACTTATATGGCGACGTTGCCAGTTTTATTGTGGGAGGAAACCGGGCTCTGTGCCCGGAGGAAACCCACGACCTTCCGCTGGTAACTGGCAACCATCCCACATAGGTCGTTTGAGTGAAAACCCTGTCAGAAAATTTTCCAATTTTGTCGATGTTAGAAGGGTACCAAGCAAATCTTCCACATACGGCGACTGAGCGACAAATCCACTCACATGACCTGGGACTGGCAAGCACCTTGCATACTGTATCTTCATTCATTTGATTGGTCGTGGCTGTAGGATAGGTTTTAATTGATTGATTGTTTGGTGTTTTACGCCGCGCTCAAGATTATTTCACTTATATGGCGGAGTTGCCAATTTTATTTTGGGAGGAAACCTGGCTCTGTGCTCGGAGGAAACCCACGACCTTCCGCTGGTAACTGGCCACCATCCCACATAGGTCGTTCGAGTGAAAACCCAGTCAGAATTTTTTTTGGACTGAGTGGGATTCGAACTAGCGACCCATTGGTGGAAGGCTGTTCGGATTGAGCGTCCAATGCTCTACCTACTGAGCCACGGAGGCCCCACCCAAAATGTCGTTCGAGTGAAATCCCAGTCAGAACTGTAGGCTAGGTGTTGATAACTTACATCAGATAGGTTTATATTGAGGTGAAGATGAACTCTGGCCAATAGAAGTATCTTGTCTACATCATCAGGGGAGATAACCAAGTACAATTCTAAACCATTCCTTAGACATAGCAAGTTATCTCCCATTTGTCCTTGTTGACGGCCAATGTGTACCAGATTACGAGCCATTCTTTCATAAACCTGAAAAGAAATTTTTAAAGCAATTTATCAAAATTGATATATTAAATCAGAAATTCAGCCACCCAGAATAAACTACCCTGATGGGTGACAAGGGCTGGGGAGGAGGCTGCGTCCATGACCTTCAGCAACCTTTCCAATGAGATCGATCAAATCCACAATTTTTTTTTAAAAAGTTGGATTCAAGGTTGCTGCCCACCGATGGAAGACTTGTCTTGGTGTGAAACACAATCATTTTACGGACTGAGCCAGCGTGGCTTATTGGAATAGGAACAAGGGTTTCTAGACATAACCAGTAGAGCAAACCTCAAACATTCTGCGAGTATCAGACAACTATTCTACACATACACAATGTGTCAGAAATGAATCAGAAGGATTGATTGATTGATTGTTTGGTGTTTTACGCCACGCTCAAGATTATTTCACTTATATTGCGGCGTTGCCAGTTTTATTGTGGGAGGAAACCGGGTTCTGTGCCCGGAGGAAACCCACGACCTTCTGCTGGTAACTGGCAACCTAATCAGAAGGAAGGCCTGCAGGCTATTAGAGGGAAATCTGCTTCGATTGCACGTCCAAAACTCAACTACGGAAACGGGGAGGGCTGCACTATTAAGGGAACAAAGTCATCACACTCGAAAGTTACAACGTGCACTCACCAGCCTTGGTCCAATGGCAGAGAAGACTTCGGGGTTTTGTAATACAGATCGTGGAATCTGTAGAGCTGTGGAACAATCGTTTTGTGACATAAACCTTCCGCCAGAAAAGACATCAATAAACGTATACTCTTGATCCGGGGGCAACCTGTCAAAATTTTGAAATTTTTATAATACTCCTGTGATGCCAAGATTCATTTTTATACTCCTGTGATGGCAAGATTCATTTTTATACTCCTGTGATGCCAAGATTCATTTTTATACTCTTGTGATGCCAAGATTCAGACCTTTTTCATAAATTCAGATTGTCACAACAGTGAGAGTGTCAAACATTTGCCGAAAAACTAAAACTGATGCTGAATCGGGAAATCAATGCAGTCAATGTGGCCTGTACGAAGCGAAGTGGTGTTTTTAAAGATTAAATAACCAGATGAAGATTTATTGATTCTAAGCAAAAGTTCAAAACACTGCTTTAGCCACCATTGTAGAGAATACAAGCACTAAAAAGCTTCTGAATTGTAGCTGAAAATTTCAACATTCTTTTTTAAAGTGGCATGAGCTGCCAAAATTCACACTTTTTTCATGATTTCTGATCGTCACGACAGTAATTAGAGGCTTTGAAGGTCATCGAAAAACTAATCAATTGGCTTTGGAATGAGGAAAATCCATACAGTATGTGGCCTGTATGAACCGAAAACGTGTTCGAAAAGTAAACAAAATTTAAATAACCGGGACGACCATTCATTCATTCTAAGCCAAAGTTAGTTCAAAACAATACTTTATAGTATATTTTCGAGACTAAAAGCACTAAAAAGCTTCTGAATTATACGTCTTGAGAAAAATAGCCAATAATTTCAACATTCTGTTTTAACGTCAAAATATCAACACTTCGGCAGCTCATACCACTTTAACAGAAAATTATCTACATTTTGGCAGCTCATGCCACTTACTGACTGTAAATATTTCATTATTTTCCACCCGAAAAGACATCAATAAACCTGACCAAATCGAGAAATTTGGATAAGCTCAATTCAACTCACTGGAAATATTTGATTGGTTCCAAATTTCTCTACATAAAAGGAAACCTTTTTAAGCCTACTGTTGAAATTGTTTACTGCGTATAACCAAAAGTCTATAAACTGAAAGTGTGCAGAAACATATTGAGTTGATCAACAGAATTATCCTATCAATGCGTTTCTAAAATGAAATTCTCACACTACACCCCCGATAATTCCACTAATTCCACTCCCAGGCAGTGTGTTATTTTTTGCATAATCAACTTGTGAAATTATGGCCCAAGAAAGGCTATGACCTCACGAAAGATCTGTCAAAACCGACGTCACAAATGAATTGCGTCATTATGACGTTAAGCTCAAGCGTCCAGCAGCAACTCTATATTGAAGGGCCTGGGATGCCGTCGTCATTTCTGGCGTCACAATTTTTTGGACAGCCATTCTTGAAAAAAGAGCGACGTCTCCAAATATTTTTTTTAACTAGTGCCGTGTTATTTTAATAAAACGCTGTATTTTTTGTGTAGTGTGAGAAAAAGATTATCCAACTGGCTCTCGTTAGATAACCTCTATGAATGAGAGTCAGTGTGGGTGAGTGAGTGAGGGATGATCTAATGTCGCGCTCAACATTATTTCAGTCTAATCGTGACCAAGAGGCTAGTAGAGAGTGAGTGAGTGATTTGGGTTTTACGTCCTGCTCAACAATATTTCAGTTATATGAAGACGTTGTCTCCTTGTTGCAGGGCAGATTTCCACAGCTCTTTTTTAGGTGCTGCCTCACCGGGACGACTTGCCAAAGACACCCAGCAAGCCCCCTCACCCAGTCACAGTATACTGACATCGGACCAACCAGTCGCTGATCAAACTCCTATTGCTGAGCGCCAAGCGAAACAGCTGCAGCTACCGTTAGTAGAGAAAAGAGAGCTTTGATAATTGCATTATTTCCCCTTTGGGTGATACATGTAATTAATCTCTCTGTCAGCCCAAACAATTGAAACGGTTAGACACACTAACAGCGAAATAGCTCTGTGACGTCAGTATATTTGCAAGGTCATAAGGCTAACTCTCAAGGTCAATTGGGCTGTTTCAGTTAAACCCCCAATTCCCCATATAGATATACTCGTAGATTGATTGATTGATTGTTTGGTATTTCAAGCCGCGCTCAAGATTATTTCACTTATATGGCGGCCGGTGTTACCAGTTTATTGTGGGAGGAAACCGGGCTCTATGCTCTGATGAAGCCCACGACCATCCGGTGGTAAATTGTAACTTGCAACCATTCCACATTGGTTGTTCTTCAAGTGAAAACCGAGTCCAAAAATTTTCAAATTTGTTTTAGACTGAGCGGGATCCAAACCCGCGACCCATTGGTGGATATACTTGTAGAGAGGTTAATGTTCTAAGTTAAGGCACAGACTTACAGAGTAAAATGGACGAAAATCCAATGATTGATTGATTGATTATCCAAATTAAGGTTGTTCTTTGTACTACATTAAAATTGATATATAGATTGATTGATTGACAGAATATATTGATGAGCCTTACATGGGGTGTTCTTTCCACTTCAATAAGAAATGAGTAGGGAAATTCACTGGCTCACAATGGACGCCCAGTCGCCTAGCAACAGCACTGTAAATAATGGCTAAAGTAATCGGTATTCCAGCCCTTGACTCTACAACCTGAAATAAAAATTTAATAAAATTAAGTCATTATATAACGTTGAGCTTTCATTGGCTAGTAAATTACTGATTGATTGGTGTTTTATACCATACTCAAGATTATTTCCACTACAGCGATGACAAGTTTAGAGGGGTGGAAGTGAGGCTCTATGACTGAAGCAAACCCTTGACCGTTAGCAGGTACCATCTAGATTGCATCCATGGGACAAATAAAATCGGCTGGTATCCAGGCATATATTCTTGAAGTTAGATATTTTTTTTGTTATTTTATAGGATAGTTTAATAGTGGGCAGATTTATTTATTGTTTGGTGATGTCCAACACACAAGTAAGTAATTTCACTTACATTAATGGAAGCGTTTGAATTTTACCTTGGTTCCTGGCAACCATCAGAACTTGAAAACTAAAAATCATTAAAGTGGCATGAGCTGCCAAAATGTTGATATTTTGACGTTGAAATAGAATGTTGCAATTATCGGCTATTTTTCCAAAGGCGTATGATTCAAAAGCTTTTCAGTGCCCCAAGTCTCGAGAATGTACGATAAAGTATTGTTTTGAACTAACTTTGGCTTAGAATGAATGAATGGTCGTCCTGGTTATTTAAATTTTGTTTATATTTCTAACACGTTTTCGGTTCGTACAGGCCACATACTGTATGGATTTTCCTCATTTCAACGCCAATCATTTAGTTTTTCGATGGCATTCAAACCCTCTTACTGTCATGACGATTAGAAATTATGAAAATAGTGTGAATTTTGGCAACTCATGCCACTTTAAGTTTTCACAATTATCTTTTTTGATTGAGTCAGACTAAGACATGTGACAAAAAGGTAGATGATGTTTATTTCAAAAAGTTTTTACTTACTTTGTTAATATAAGAATTGTCATTTTGATAGTAATTAAACGAGTTTCCTGAAAATCCCATTTCTTTGTAGAAAACATAATTCAGGGATTCCAAAACAGTTCCACATTCACTAGGTTTCCATAGCGATTTGGACAAGGCTGGAATGAAAAAAGGGGATTTCAATGAAAATAAAAACTATCATCAAACATCAAAGACCCTTTTAAACTGTCCAATGTATGTTTTATCCCCTCGTATGTGAATAATTGAAATTTGAAGGTGGCGTTACAATAGAGAATAAGCTCCATAGGCCATTCACAAGGCCACCACCATTTTTTCATTAGTTTTATCCAATTATTGTTAAATAAAAATTTAAGTGCGTTACAGAGTAGTTATGTGATGCAATTTAGCCAATGGCTGGCTAAGCAATGGCGTGCGGTTGCATACTGACCTATATATTCGGAGACAATCTTCCCACTTCAAGTTTGTCGCCATGTTTTTTTGGACTTAAATCTACCGTTATACATTAGAGAGCGATAAAAATATGTCATTATTGATCTAAAAATAGCTACACCAACATCACGTCATCCTAAAACGGAAAAATGGCTACACAGATAAGCCACTGAAAGAACATACTTCTGTCTGTTTTTATTAGCTTGTGGGTCACTGGAGGTAATTGACGTGAAATGTTTTAAGTACTTTGAAGGTTGTTATCGACGATAATCCCTATGTATTTCTAGAGATTTCCCCTCCTTTAAAACTTACCTTTAGAGGAAGACAGCTCCGCACAACATATCGGGTGATTGGGGTGGTGAATTTTTAACCTTTCTTTTACTCTGGTCGCTATTGCATCAAGCTGATTGAAAATGGCAGCTTGTGCGATATCTTCAGTCGGTTGACACCATTGGGCAATGAGGATGGCACCTAAAAGATAGAAAAAAACAAAAGTACAAACCTTCTCAGAATCAAAAATAATTTGCTTATTCTTTTTTTTCCGTCCATTTCACCATGGCAACAAGCCCTAGCAGCATTGCTCCAAAGGGTGAATTGAATTGTGGGTCAGTATACGTACCTTTACATTTCTTTGCAGAGTGCTTTACGTACGACATGCAGAACCCCTCCTTAATGTTGATAACACCCATAAGAGGACGGCGTCATTAAGAAATCAGTTTATAAGCAATACAACAGCGATGACCTAACTAAAATAAAATCTCTACAACACAAATTAAAATACTGAAAAGAATCCTTTTTGCTGTTGGAAATTTGCATTGTTTGTTGTTAAGCACCAAATTAAAATATATTTCTTGATTAGGATAATGAGTTTATGGCAGTATTTGGTCGTGTATGGGTCATGGGAGTTTCCTGGGAGATTTCACGATATCCGGTGATAGATGACGTCAGAACCGAGCGTCACATTCGAACGATAAAGGCTCCCCACATGCGCAATGACAGCATCGGTGACAGGAAATTTGTTGAATTCTCATGATTCCCCCTGCTCCCTATTGGGCGCAGAAATAATAATAGATTGATTGATTGTTTGATGTTTTACACCGCGCTCAAGAGTATTTCACTTACATGGCGGCATGGTCAGTTTTATTGTGGGAGGAAACCGGGCTCTACATGTATGCCTGGAGGAAACCCACGACCTTCTGGTGGTAACTGGCAACGAACCCACATAGGTCGTTTGAGTGAAAACCCAGTACATTTTTGGGGGGACTGCGTGGGATTTGAACCCGCGATCCATTGGTGGAAATAATAATACAAGTATTCATTAACCTTTTTCAATGGGTTGATTTTCCTCAGGTTGTTCTAGGAATTCAGTAAATTCCCTTGTGAGTTTCATCTGCTGTAAATGCCGTAACACTTTCTCTGCATAGTATTTCATGGTCAAGTTTTGGTGACTGAAAATAAAATACAAAAAACCCAACTAAATAACCAACTTTATACATCAAGCTCAAAATAATCAAATCAAAACCCAACTAAATAACCAAGTATATGCATCAAGCTTGAAATAATCAAATCAAAACCCAACTAAATAACCAACTATATGCATCAAGTTCGAAATAATCAAATCAGAAAAAAAATAATAGTGGCGTCATTTCCCCTCCCTGGTTTTGTAGACAATAACACCTCCCCCCCCCCCCCCCCCCCCCTCCTCCTTCCACAAAAACACTCACCAAATGTCAGTTTCTGGTTTCAATTTCCATTTGTTGATCTTGGAAGAGCACAGTCACAAAACACAAAAAAATGATGGGGCAAAGAAATGATGAAAAATTGCTAATTTTGGCAGCTTTTGCCACTTTAAGTCAAAACTTTTAGCCATTGTTGAATATTACCTGCTAGAGTGTCTAAATATATCCAAGAGTTCATCAATGACAACCATAGGTGAGTGTTCACTCTCAACCATCAGGGCAGAAAAGGCACAGAATTCCTCTTTAGAGATCTCATCACTATGAAAATGCAAGGGGGATAACTCTCTAACCATAGCCTGAATCTTTTTCTGACACTTGAAGCGATATCTGTAAACATCTTGCCACCAGTGCTGGGCTCCATCAGGGTATTTTTCTAGCAGCTCAGGCCACCTTTTTAATAAAATAAAACTAAGATAATATGTGTATTGTATTTTAACTTTAAATGAACATTTTTGAGCTTTGAAAACTTAATCAGGATATTCTAACCAGGATACCACCTTTTTAATAAAATAAAACCAAGATAATATGTATAGAGGTCATCTAACGAGAGCCAGTTTGTTACGATGAATATCACTCGAGTCTATTAGTTTTCAATTTCACGAGGGCCATAATTTCACACGTTGATAATGTAAAAAACAACACACTGATTGGGAGTGGAAATATTGGGGTGTAGTGTGAGAAATATAGGTATTCAATTTTATTTTTAAAAGAACAGTTTAGCAAGACCTTTGAAAACTTAAAAGGATATTCTAACCAGGGTCTAGTTCAATTTTACCCAACTTATGGTTGGTGTATGTAAATATCATAACCATAAGTTCGGTAAAACTTAACTTACCAGGGCCTAGAATGCTAAAAGCTCATTTACGATGTTTTTACGGTGCACTGATGTCCACACTGTAGGTCTTAGTCCCGTTCTTTCAGATTTTCTTCTTCCTTTCATATGAGATGGAGCAATGTATGAGCTCGTCTGAATATGATTGACTGTTGAATGCTGCACTCAAGATTATTTCACTTGTATGGTAGGTTTAGTGGGGGAGGAACCAGGCTCTTTGCCCGGAGAAAACCTTTGACCTTCAGCGAGTTCATAGCAGCTCTTCCACATACAGTAATCAAGTAAAAATTCCACAAAGAAATTTGTCAGTTGATTTGGTCTGAGTGGGATTCAAACCCGCGCTGCATCAATGATAGGCCGGAGTCGGACTGAGGGACAATCAGTCTAGACAATCACTCTAGAGTGGCACGGAGGAATCCCCGGACCTTTAGCGAGTACCTGGCATCTTTTCCACATATGGCTATAGCCTGACACATTTACCGCGTTCGTATCTAGGATTTGCCTACATCAAATTTTTTCTTGCATAATTTTCAATGAGAAAATACGAAAACTGAAAACAAAATGCAGGGTTTTTCCTGGCTCCCAAAATGTTGGGGTTCATTGGACCCCCATCAGATAACAAGAGTTTTAGTAAACTCAACATACGCCCGCCGTGGCAAAGTCGAACCGCTACGATTAACAACTTTACATTTAATATAACATTTGTTTTAATTTCGTCAATTCGAATTAGAAGATTTTCTTTTCTGAATTTGATGAAGCTGCAACTAAATACCAGTACGTTATAGTACACATATATTATCTGTTCAGCTAATTTCAATCACATTTTAATTGCAAAAACTGAAATATTGTGGCTGTTTTGACATTGCTGTTATGTTCCATAATTGGGAAGGAGCAATCAATACAATACATGTAGCTTACAATTCTTGAATTTTAACAGTTTTGACTGGGACACTGTTCTATTGGACTTGGCTGTAAGTTTTATTACAAAGCAAACAATATTCAGGCTGACCACTGATATGATGGTGCGTAAATATACAAACCTTGTGTGTGTACTTCAGTTCAGATGTCATTGTCCCCTTATCTCTATTTAAACAGCCACTCTGATAGATACCAGATGGGTAATAAAGTGGGAAAATGGTCTTTTTTTGTTATTACAGTGCATATTAAACTATCCAAGAAAACAGTCTCAGAATGTATAAATGAATTGGCTTCGAGTATTACTCTGGACCAAGTGTACTAATAAAAGCATTGATATATATATTAATATATATATATATTAAACATCAGGTACACATTTCTGATAAAAAAACTTTTGAAAACAGACAAAAAATATGTGTACCAAATCAAATTTGGTATGCGACACATCATCTACCTATAAGGTATATATATACTCTAAAAGAATTGGAGAGATTATATCAAAAAAAAAGGAGTTCTGAAGCCGAAAGGGAATATTACATAATCCAATAGGGCTGCCATATTATGCAACAGGTGATGTCAGAAATGGTACGTGAAACACCGTCTGCCCATAAGGTATATACTCTGAAAGAATCGTCAAGATCGGATCAAAACTCTTCAAGTTATGGAGCGGAAAGGAACGAAGATATAGACTGAGACAGAATATTACATAATCCAATGTAGAAGTCATATTATGCAATCGACAATGTCCTAAATGGTTTATGACACACCTTCTACCCCTAAACTATATCTTGTAAAGATCGGATCAAAACTTTTCAAGTTACAATGTATGGAGCGGAAGGGAACGTAGATATAGACAAAGACAGAATATTACATAATCCAATGTAGAAGCCACATTATGCAATGGACAATGTTCTTAATGGTTCATGACAAACCTTCTACCCCTAGAGTATATGTTGTAAAAAAATGTTAAAGATCGGATCAAAACTCTTCAAGTTATGGAGCGGAAGGGAACGAAGATATAGACTAAGACAGAATACTACATAATCCAATGTAGAAGCCACATTATGCAATCCACAATGTCATAAATGGTTCATGACACACCTTCTACCCACAAAGTATATATGTTGTGAAAGAATTGTAAAGATTAGATCAAAACTCTTCAAGTTATGGAGCGGAAGGGAATCCGGGACGGACGGACGGCGCTGGTGATACCATAATACGACGGACTTTTTTTAAAAAGTAACTTGTCGGGTCCCAAAGCCCATATACATCACTTTTAGGTGGGGTCCAATTAGTGTTTAAATATGCATTATGATTATTGTATAATATTTTGCCATTTATTAGCATCCCATGGGATCCTTCTCATTGCAATTTTGGGGTTCAAGTGAGAAAATGAGGGTCAGAGATGCAGGTTTTAAGGGTTCGATAAATTCCTGGAAATGACCAAGGAGGTATATGGGATACCCCTATGGAAATGACACACAGCCTTATTTGGAGATCTCCAAACTCTGTGGCCAAAGTAAATTGATGATGGGTGACCAACAGAGTTGGAGGACCTGCCATATTGAAACAGGTACATTTGGAGAAACAACACAACACATGAACTTAGGAAATGTACGAACACAAGTTGACCTCTGAGCCTCGCTTTCGGATTAAACAAATTTGTTTATCAAGAAAATCTGATAGCGAGGCTCAGAGGTCAACTTGTGTTCGTACATTTCCCAAGTTCATTTTGAAGGAAGATTCGGATTGTCCTTGGAAAAACGACGAGGATGCAACACAAACTGGACCATGTTTGCTCATTTTCGCTTGAACAGAAAAATAACTACCATTCATAAAAATGCTTGGAAAAGGCCCATATTTAGAGACAAAAGTTGTCTCCCCTGATTTATTAAATATCATTTTTCTAAGTAAATATGATTATACATGTCAAACGGAATTCTAATTACATCTTATAACTATGTGAAGAATAGTTTGGTATAGGTTTTAGAAACATACTATGGATGATTAAAATTGACCCGACCTGCCTACTTTGGCCACAGAGTTTGGAGATCTCCAACTAACACAAAATCCAGTAGTTCCACTGATTAGTTTAACGTAGTACACAAGTAGTGTTATTCCGAAAAACGAAAACTTCATATTGACTCAATATTTCGACTTTTATTCAGTCATCATCAGGAGTGAGGTACATTAGCAACAACATTGGTATATATACAGGTAAAAAACAAACAGATTAAGCAGTGATATAACAATATTAGGAACAGCCTTACAGATTTACAAACTTATCATCATTATTACATATGCACGTTGACAAAACAGATAAAGAAAACAGATTAGGGGAACAGCAGGATCTAAACTGGCATGGCTAGGGGATATTAACAAAGAGGTGCAGACAGTCTTATCTTAAGAAATAGGACATAGTTCATCGGAATAAGACAAGTTCTTTAGATGCTTTTAATCCACTGTTTAAGACAGGGCTATTTCTTCTAATACACAGAGCTTCTCTGAACAGGATGTCTGACCAGTGATACGATTTTTCAATAATTACAGTGTTAATAAGAATAAAGTCGCAAAGTGTAGGTGGACTAAGGTCATTTAAATTGTCTGGTAATGATTGTAAGTTTTTCAAAAATATAAATTCTTCACAATTAGAAACATGATTGAAAATTTCACTGTTTTTATTTGGACTGCTATGTTCTTTAATTCTTGTAATAAGACATCGGTCAGTTTTACCAATGTAGTCTGAGCCACATGCTGGGCACGTAAATTTATAAATAACTGAGCTTTTGTAATGTTTAGGGGTCGGATCTTTAGTGTTTGTAAAAAAGTTAATTTTGGTGGTCTGCCATTGGAAAACAAAGTTGACGGGTTTGATTAATAATTTACGAATTTTAGATATAGACTTTTTAACAATAAATTCTCCTCTTTTCCCAATGTATGGGAGTCTCATCCAAATTTTATCAAGTTTTTCATCAGATTCTTTATTTTTAGGACCAAATTTAGGCATGCATTTTCTTAGCAATTGTTGGGCAGTAGACTTACGATATCCATTCCATGATAAAAACTTTAAAATGTTCTTACATTCAGTATTAAAAGATAATTCGTCAGAACAAATTCTGAAGGCTCTATAAATCAATGATCTAACCCAAGCTGTTTTCCTTACCCATGGTTCATAACTGTCAAAATGTATATACTGTCCAGTATTTGTTGGTTTTCTGTATATTGTGGTGGAAGAAGATGAAAATGATATATCTAAAAAATGAACAGCGTTATTATCTACAAATTCCTCTTTGGTAAAATTAATTGAAGGATGAAAAGAGTTAAGCTTAGCTAAAATATTTTCAAATTCACAAGGCTTGGCAAGAACAAGAGTATCATCCACATATCTAATATAAAATTTTATCAAGTCAGAGGCTATCAGAGGCTAACACAGCCTGGGATGTTTTGTTGTTGTTGCAATTATGTAATCCATGGAATACTTACCGTGATCTAAGCTTTCTTCTCCACAGTTCGTTACTTTGGGCAACGCTGTGAATTTTCTGACAAGTTCTAGCAGCTCTGCACAAATCGTAAACCGTGAGACATTCGTCACATAAAATGTTCTCGATCAGTTCGCTGGGTAAATTTGTGATTTTTATGTCAGTAGACATTTTGCTGTCAGGTGCTGTAAATCTCCACCATTCGGCTTTGGGATAGCTTGAGCACAGTACTTCTCAACAGTTTTTTTTTATAAAAGTTCTACTGCTTGGCCTCGCAGGTAATAAAAAACAAACAAAAGTAAAGAAAGTAATGAAAATGAAACAAGCGCAGTCTGATTTTCCATACAATTTATTTTATCCATAGAACTGTTATCAGTTATTATGGACTCTCCGTCATCTGTCATTTTTCAGGATTTCAGATTGTTTACACCACGTGACACCAAGATGGAGGACACGCTGAGGCGGGCAGTGACTTCTGTCACTGACAAAATCTTTCCCGTTTCGAAGTCCAGCCTTGATCCCCAGCGACATCATATTTTGCGCTCAGGTAAGTTTTATCAAATTTCACATTTCAGTTGCTGTCACTTGAATACTGTCTTAAACGTTTTGTTGAATTTAATTGTTCACGCTCGTTGACATGTCGGCACTTGGTTTTCGAAAAGCCAACTTGTCGCTCAACTGTGTAGCCTGCATAAGGGGACCAGTTATCGAGGGGAATAAAATGTTATATTGAAATTTTGAACATGATCAATTTGAATACTGATTATACAGGGCTTATCAGATGGGATGGTCTGGAATACAACAATCAAAGTTAAAGATTTCTTATAAGTTATATAATATAATGTACCCGTAGGCCTACTTACACTTTCACTACAGACTAGTACAGTTACACATGTACCGGTACTACTACTAGGGTTAGTTGAAGTTCATAAAGATATTTATGATGGGTGGCAAACAGAGTTTAAGGACTGGCCATATTGGAAAACATGTAACTCCATTGTTCGCGGATTTTCTTCCAATTTCTTCTAATTTAAGCAACCCAACCGGAAAACTTAACACACATTCAGTTTGATCCTTTAGTTTCGCCGTTCCACCAAAAAAAAAGGCGTTCAAACACTCACATTTCTGTTGCCTACATTTTCCAAGTTCATTTTGACGGAATCAAGGAGGCCAGCGGGGGATTCAGGCTGTTATTCGAAAAACGAGGATGCAACAGAAATGTGAGTGGTTGGATGCTTTTTTTGGGAGGTGGAACGGCGAACTGAATGTGTATTAAGTTTGGGCCAGTTGCGTTGCTCAAATAAGGAGAAAATCTGAGCACAAAGTGTTGGTTCTCAGATTTATATGTTTTCCAATATGGCCGATCCTTCAACTCTGTTTGACACCCGTCATCAATATCTTTTGGCAACAGAGTTTGAAGAACTTCAACTATACTAGTGTAGGCTGTAGTGTCATTGAAAGTTTTCCCCCAGATTTCTAGTTATTGTTTTGTTGGGGTTACTCATCTATTGTTAAAAAATCATCTCTGCATCTGATTTCCTTTTTAAAAAAATAGTTCTAAAAGCAGATTGATGGTTATCTAGTTATAAATGAGTTAAATCTTATGGCTGTTATGCTTGTCTTTTTATTTTTTTTTTCATCCAGGCAATGATTATGTTACCAACTTACCACTGCAAATGGCACTTTACTTTAATGCCTTTTTTGCTCCATTTTGGATAATTACTAGTGCTGTTATCCTTCAACTTAAGGTGAGAAAACTGGTTTACTGATTTACTTTCTATTATAGACACTCAGACTCTTATGACTCCTCTGTAAAATCTAATCTTTTTTAGAAAGGCCTTGACGTTTATTGCTAAGCATAATCCATCTGACTTTTTAATCCAAGAAGACTTAAAGTTGCCAATGCATTGTCTGTAGAAATGTCATTTAAAATAATTTCTCAACAATTATCAATGTTCTAAATGCAATCTTATTTTGTGAACGTCTATGTATAATGTAAATATATATGTGCGCCTAAAGCCAAGCTCCTGTCTGTCTTCAACCTAGTGAAATATCACGGGTTTTGGTTTATAATAACAACCTATTATTGGGTATAAAGGTCTAAATGACGTACCTCCCTTTTTAACAACTTGAAACTTGGGTAGTTTATGGTGAGGAGATAAAGTGGGTTGATTCACTCTTTCTCGTTAAGACCGATAGGGGCTTTGGTGTGTAGCTGATAGATCGGGGAACTGACATAGTGAGGAGATAAAGTGGGTTGATTCAATCTTTCTCGTTAAGACCGATAGGGGCTTTGGTGTGTAGCTGATAGATTGGGGAACTGACATAGTGAGGAGATAAAGTGGGTTGATTCAATCTTTCTCGTTAAGACCGATAGGGGCTTTGGTGTGTAGCTGATAGATCGGGGAACTGATATAGTGAGGAGATAAAGTGGGTTGATTCAATCTTTCACGTTAAGACTGATAGGGGCTTTGGTGTGTAGCTGATAGACCCATTGGTATTTTAGTCGAAAAGATTTTCTTTGTGCCTGTGTGTTTTAGTGTTTATAAATATATGTATTTATGTGTTGCCTGATTATGTATGCTGTGTGTAACCGTGTTTCTTCCAGTGCTGAGGGGGCCTCCGTGGCTCAGTAGGTAGAGCGTTGGATGCTAAATCCGAACAGCCTTTCACCAATGGGTCGCGGGTTCGAATCCCACTCAGTCCAATAATTTGAAAATTTTCTGACTGGGTTTTCACTCGAACGACCTATGTGGGATGGTTGCCAGTTACCAACGGAAGGTCGTGGGTTTACTGCGGGCATAGAGCCCGGTTTCCTCCCACAATAAAACTGGCAACGCCGCCATATAAGTGAAATAATCTTGAGCGCGGCGTAAAACACCAATCAATCAACCAATCAATCCAGTGCTGAGTTTACACCAATCAGTCCACCTATAAGTAATCTATGTCATTATTATTTAAAGATGAAGTTTTTTTGTTTTTCAGTTTGAATCTCTATCAGATCTGTACAGGATTATTTTAATAGCTGTCTATATTTTGTACTCTGTCATTGAGTTGGCTCGACTGTGTTTAGGTTTCCTAGGAAATCTCACAGAAAGGGTAAGACGTAGTTATTTGTTAGCTTGTCAAAGTACATGCTGGAACACTTGGCTGAGTTATCCCCCCTGTTGATGATCACCTGGGTTGTGGGAGGCAGTTAACCAATCGGGTTGGAGAAGACTAATCATGTGACAGTCATGTGCCCCTCTCAAGGTTAATCTGACAAAATACACATGTGCATGTAGCTTGATGTTTTAGTTGATAGTTTTTCACACCAACCCAGCCTTCCCTTGATGGTATGCGATGGTTGCCAGTTACCAAAGGAAGGTCGTGGGTTTCCTCCGGGCATAGAGACGGGTTTCCTCCCACATTAAAACTGGCAACGCCGCCATAGAAGTGAAATAATCTTGAGTGCGGCGTAAAACACCAAACAATCAATCAAGCAATCCCTCGATGGTTCTCGAGTTCTCAATATCAATTTGTAAAAAATTATAAATTTCTCAGTGGGTATTGACCCATGGTTCTATATGGAAAGACTTGCAGGTTGAGAATAGCCAGCTTTCTCCTAACACAAAATCTGGCTGTATAGGTGAAATAACCTTGAATGCAGCTTAAAGTGGCACGAGCTGCCAAAATTCACACTTACATGTATTTGATAATTTCCGATCGTCACGACAGTAAGAGGCTTTGAAGGCCATCAAAAAAAAAAGATTAGCGTTGGAATTGGGAAAATCCATAGGCCTACAGTATTTGGCCTGTATGAGCCGAAAACGTGGTCAAAAAGTAGACAAAACTTAAAGAGGCATGAGCTGCCGAAATTCACACTTTTTTCATAATTTCTGATCGTTACAACAGTAAGAGGCTTTGAAGGACATCGAAAAACTAAATGATTGGCGTTGAAATGAGGGAAATCCATACAGTATGTGGCCTGTACGAACCGAAAACGTGTTCGAAAAGTATACAAAATTTAAATAACCGGGACGACCATTCATTCATTCTAGGCCAAAGTTAGTTCAAAACAACACTTTATCGTACATTTTCGAGACTAGGAGCATTAAAAAGCTTCTGAATTATACGTCTTGAGAAAAATAGCCAATAATTTCAACATTCTGTTTGAACGTCAAAATACCAACATTTTGGCAGCTCATGCCCCTTTAAATAACCGGGACGACCATTCATTCATTCTAAGCCAAAGTTACTTCAAAGCAATACTTAATCGTACATTTTCAAGACTAGAAGCACTGAACTGCTTCTGAGCAGTTAAAAACGTCTTGAGAAAAATAGCCAATAATTTCAACATTCTGTTTCAACCTCAAAATATCAACATTTTGGCAGCTCATGGCACTTTAAAGGTTGAGAAAAGTCTGCTTTCTCTGGCTATATAAGTGAAATAACCTTGAATGCAGTTTAAATCAATCAATCAATCATGACTTACTGTGTTTGCCCTGAAATCCGAATTAGTCAAAATCAATCAATTATTTCTTTTATTTCAGGTTCCAGAGCTGGCTTTATCTTGGCTCCTCACTCTCCTCATCCAGCTCCCGTTAATCCTCTTTTTGCTCCTCAATGATGACGCCATCATCCTCCCGCTGGAGAGGGCCGTTCACATCGTGGAAACATTATTTGTAGTTTTTGAAGTTATAATTGGATATGTGGCTATACGTATAATGGTTAACTATCAGGAAACACGTTTTCACCTGCAGCAGTTCACGGACTTAGAGCATCTACCCGATGATTATAATAACTATCATGTTCAAGATTTACATCTCCGGTAATATGGCAGAAAGTTGACTCCACTGTTGAAGTTTTTTTTTATCTCCCCTGGGCCCTGTCTTACAAACTTTCCATTAGTTAGGTGGGAGGTAAATCTACATTGCGTGTTAAAACGATATCTCTTGAAGCATTTGACACCCCCCCCCCACTCCATTCCCTCACCATTGTTCATATAATTAGTGCTGCAGTTATCTACCTTGCTGTAAGACTAATTGTCTCCCTTGAATGAAGCCTGGTTTCATCTCCCACTAAACCTGGCAACGCCGCTAGTGAAATAATCTCGAGTGCGGCGTAAAACATCAATCAATCAATCAATTAATCTGCACATGTTTTACACCCAATGAACTAAATATGTGGAATGATCACTTCTCATTGCTGAATGATGGGTGTGTGCTTGACCGATCTTGATCGAAATTACGCCATATCCTTGTAATGGCGACATTAGATGGAAATCAAATACCATGTGACCTCCATTCCACTTATAGAGTTCATTGATACACCTGTACATAAAATGGAGCAAGTAATACCGTATATACTTAACAGCTTGTTTCACAGTGAGTTCATTTATGCCATTTGTTAAATTTTGATTCATGTACGAGTTCAACTCGGCAAAGAAATATGTTTTTTGTTTTTGTTTTATGCTCGTGACCTGGCATATGTGAAATGGTGTAAGTGACCTGAAACTGACAACAATATACTACTATATATAAAAAAGTTCCAAAATATGATTTCCGTCCATATGTAAATATTTTGAGAAATAGATGTAATTTGTACATCTTATAGCCTTATTAAAAGTTATATATTTATACACATGCATTGTTTTCAGTTGATGATAAGAAAATCTCCAGAAGTACATGTAGATGTAATTTGTACCGTTCATAGTCTTAATAAAAAGTTAATATATTTATACACATGCATTGTTTTCAGTTGATGATTAGAAAATCTACAGAAAAATAATAAATTCCTCTTATTGTAGACCTCTAAGATAAGGGGGCCCCTGTGGTCAACTTGTCTTCAGTAATAAATTTGACGTACGCTAGCCCATTGTCAGGTAAAGTGGTCTGGCAAAGGTAAAGCATATACTGAAGTGTGCTGGTGAGGCATTAATCTTCTGAAATCTGATTGTCGGCATGTTTGTGGGACGGTCAATTACCAATGCACAAAAAACAACAACAACTCACAGAACTTTAATTGAAGTTACACGTGAACACAAGGGGTACAAACTGCCGATGGCGTTGAGTCAGTATTGGTCCGGCTGAGCGTAGTCGGCGACGTACAGTGTCCGCACTGATGTTCCCATGCCCGAGCCATGGTGTTGGTGTTGACACTTGCTTTCGGTGTTACCCACGATTATAGCCAGTGTTTGTTTTGACACTGAAGCTAACACAACACCCAACACCTAAAATGACACCAATTATAAGTCGGAGTTTGGTATTAGGTTAGCACCGGTTGGAGCATGAGGGAGATTGACCGCAGTTGGTGTTCATTTCGGAATTCTTCCAATTGCTTTACTATTTGAGACAAAACTAACCCCTAAGGGTTAACACCAGACTGAGTTTAAAGTCAACGGTATTAGCAGCCATGTTGTTTGTTGCAGCTAACGAGGCGGTTGCTGGAGGGAAAAAAATCCCCAGGATTATCCCTGTTGCCCCCATGGATTGCCTTTGGACTGTCCGTCAAGTATGCACACACGAAAGTAGTGGAGACCGTTTACACCGTGTCAAAAGGTTGGATGGAAAGTTAACAGACAACCTGCTACTGTATGCTAATTAGTGCAAGATGTCAGGTCGGATATTACTGTACAAATTGAACGGTAGAGTGATGTAGCCGTGTCAAAACTGGACGAACACCAGTGTTGACCGCAAGTCGGTGTTTCGGCTTCAGGTCAACACTTTTCTTACAGACTATTTGCTAATTGAACACTAGTGTTAACACTGGTGTCTGTACTGAGTGTTGACTCGATGCATGGTGTTTGAAGCTTCAGGTGGACACCAACACAAACACCAACACCCAAGACCAACCCAAACTCAAACTTTAAAGTCACCCAATGTGTCGATCTTGTCGAGGTGTTGTCACACGTTCCCCGTCCCGGTCTTGGTTGATCCCTGGTTGACCCCGTTTGCTGGAAACGTTGAGCCAGTCTCACGATGGTCGAATGATGACATCCAAACCTTCGGGCAATTGCTCTGCTGGGCAAACCTTCCTGGATTAATGCAATGGCGCGTTCTCTATACTCGGGTGTCAATCTTGGCATATCGCTACGTCTTCACCAGAACAGTAGGAAGTGTACTGACCCTAGTTTCTGAAAGGCCACATCTTATACCCCATGTACGCATGAAAATTTCATGTAACGCGACATAACCATTGAGCCACGTTTACATTTTCGTGTTTCGGCAACATGTTCAGTGTTGCGTTTCCGCGATCGCTGAAACACCACCTTTGCATGTTTTGGCATTGATCTGACGTGGCTTCAATCAGATTAGCAAGATTGATGTACAAGAATTGGACTGTATTCGAAATATACCAATTTTAATGTTGTTGCGTTTTCATTGCGTCTCAGTATAAATAAACAGAAAGTTAGGAAACTATGGGTCAGAAATAGAATACATAGAATCCTTTACCTGCTATAGTTCAAGTGGCATGAGCTGCCAAAATTCACACTGTTTTCATAATTTCTGATCGTCACGACAGTAAGAGGCTTTGAAGGCCATCGAAAAACTAAATGATTGGCATTGGAATGAGGGAAATCCATAAAGTCTATGGCCTATATGAACGGAAATAGTGCCCGAAAAGTAAAACAAAATTTAAATAACCGAGACAACCATTCATTTATTCTAAGCCAAAGTTGGTTCAAAACTATACTTTATCGTTCATTCTCGAGACTAGAAGCACTAAAAAGCTTCTGCATTATACCTCTTGAGAAATATAGCCAATAATTTTAACATTCTGTTTTAACGTCAAAACATCAACATCTTGGCAGCTCATGCCACTTTAACAACATCATATTACACTGGTTGAATATCGTCTAAAGTATTCCACCATTAAATTTGTTAAAAAGTCACTTGACCAACAGGCTTATCATATCAAAGTGATTTTCGACTTTTGTCCGTAACACTTTCCTCTTGGAAAGTAACAGGAGATCAGATTGGAAGCTTCCTTTGATGGTGGTCGCGAATTCGAATCCAACTCAGTCCAAAAAATTGGAAAATTTTCTGACTGGGTTTTCACTCAAACGACCTATGTGGGATGGTTGCCAGTTACATGCAGTGGAAGGTCGTGGGTTTCCTGCAGGCGCTGAACCCGGTTTCCTCCCACAATAAAACTGGCAACGCCGCCTTATAAGTGAAATAATCTTGAGCGCGGCGTAAAACACCAATCAATCAATCCTTTGATGGTTGCATTTGTGGATGTAGAGTAAACCGAAAAGTCGTTTTGCATTTAAATATTTTTGAAAGAATGATTCTAGTGTCTAGAAGAATAAGTGTAGAGTACAAAAACAGGTCGTGTGAAAAACTTTTTTCATCTTGGGTTTAACTTTCCAAACATGTTTATTTATTTTATTTACCTCTACCAGGCCTCTTCAGCTGACTGTCCTTAAAATTGGGTGCCCAAACTCACTCGATCGTCCCATGTGGAAGAGTTGCCGGGGACTCTCCAAAGGTTGGGGGTTCCTTCAGACAAAGAGTCTGATTTCCGCCTCTGCTATTTCTGACAGTGATGCCGATATAAGTGAAATCATCTTCCATGCGAACTGAAACATCAATCACAATCAAACTGTGGGATTCGGAAATTATAACGTGCAATTTTAACAATTTCGTTGAAATTGAGCTCTGAAAAAATTGAAATGAAAACAATTTTGGATGTGTGAATGATGTGAACATGGTTAGGTGGATGGAGAACTGAAAGTTGGGTGTGCTTCGGTCTATAGACATAAGTCAGAATAGGCTTACTTGTAAAACGACCCCTGAGATGTTTTTTCCTGTGAATAAAAATTTGTCCCCTGTTGCCCTGTATAAGTTCCGTTCAAAAACTCACAAGGATCTGCTAAAAGCCATTCGGCTCAACAAAAATTACGGAAGCTGTGATGAGTCAAAACATTAACCCTAATTTTTGTTGGTGTATAGTATTGTGTTTATTCACCAACATAAGAGATACATCAGTTATACATAGGAGATACATCGATTTAGTTGGCGGGAATAAAGCCATAAAGGCTTGTTATATCCCTTAAAAAAATAGAGATTTAAAAAAATGATACATGTGATTTTTTTCTCAAAGTAACATATTGCAGATAGGTTAAAGGCACACTTGCCGCCGTAGCCTGTTTAAATTTGTTAAGAAAACCAATTTACACGAGCTTACTACGACTAATACCACTAAACCTAAACATAGGACACATAAAACATGTCTAGTTAGCTTTAGAATGTAAAAATGGGGTGAAAAACAAACGAAGAATCGAAGCTTGATTGCAACAACAACGATCAGTGTCGATCAACTTTCGTGTTGGATTACCCTCCTTTTAGGCTTTTGTATTTGTGATTTACACTCAAACAATAATCAGCAGGCTTTTCCAGTCGCTGTTAACCGATCGTCAGTCTGTATTTCTCAGATAAATAGGCCTACCTAAAATTACCCTGTGCCGTTAGTTCACTCACTCGACTGAAACATAAAATCGCCAATAGGGGGCAGCTTGGTTTGTTTACGTTCCGGGTACCTAACAATTCAAATTTTCAAATTCAAATTAAAAATACAAAGTGACGTCCAAACTTTTAAATTTTGGTAAAAATAGAAAGTTCCTAACTTATATTGTCTGGGAAAAATACAGAAAACGGTCTTTCTTTTTTAATGTAAACAATATTCCTGATTTTCGCGGCAATTGTGCCTTTAAATATAAAACACAGAGAACTGAGTAAAAATAATGGGAAAAGAAACTGTGTACTAATAAGTCAAGATCAGGAATATCCACACGATGTTGAGCCTACACCACCCCCTTCCCCTGTTGATCCTGGCTCTGGAAAGGTGACAAAAGAAAATTAAATTGAATTAATCTTGTGACTTCTAATAAAATATATTGTAAATTGAAAAAAAAACGTACTTTTTTCTATCATACTAGCATGGATAAAAGTAATTTTATTTCTCCTACGTATAGGCCAATAACACAGAGCCTATATATAGACTATATTCTGTCTGTATGTATATGATAATATGAGCGTGTAATTTTAGTTTTAGAAAAACATAAACTATGCACGAAGAAACACGAAGAAGCACCCCCCTGGAAAGTCTGCACCGACCGATAAAATCATTGGTGTAGGGAGATTGTTTGCAAACTGATGTTGCAAAAATGATTTAGATCACAAAGGGCAACATTCTGGCGATAAAAAATCACCATTAATGGCAATAAACAATACAATTTATTCATGATATCGTTAGCCAAATCAAAAGCGTATCTTAACAAAATAAAAAGATGCTTGTAAGTATGAAACTTCAGAGTCCATCCGGCTTAATAGGGCGGACATATTAAAGTAAAAATGTCACTTTGAGTGTGTAGAACACATCCGTTGAGCAGAAGGTGCATAGCGCGTATAGCCTCCATTAGCTTCCAACCTGCGTCTCAACGCTCCAGTGAGACGTCGGATCTGTTGAATCCTTTAGAGCACATTTGGGATAGGATGGGCAGAAACATTCAAGCCCTAGAGCCTCCTGTACAAAATCTGCAGGAATTGAAAGCCGCATTTCATCGGTATTGGCGGCAGTTACCCCTTTAACAGATCCGACGTCTCATCACGACACATCGACGGAATGCCTTTGTCAAATTAATTACTAGGCCTGCCGACCGAGCCAACGAAACCCCTTCTGTTTTTTCAAACACTAGCCACTAGAATGGACAAAAATTGTTTGTGATAAATTCAGATGTGATAAATACATATATATTACAAAAGGATTCCAGAAAATTCAACTGACCAAGGCTAAGCTCCTGTCAGTCGTCAACCTAATGAAATATCATAGGTTTGGTTTGTTACAACCATTTATGATGGGGTATAAAGGTCTAAATGATATACCTCTTTTTAACACAATTAGAAACTTGTCTCCGTGGTTATTTTAGACAAGAAGATTTTCCCTGTGCCCGTGTGTTTTAGTGTTTATAAATTATAAATATATATTATAATGTGCCCAGTGTTAAATTTTATTTATTTTACTTATAGTAAGCTGGCTTTTTTCACAACTGCCACAAAGGCTATATATATATACCAGTTTTAGGCTATGTGGGACGGTTGCCAGTTACCAGCGGAAGTTCGTGGGTTTCCTCCGGGCACAGAGCCCGGTTTCCTCCCACAATAAAACTAGCAACGCCGCCATATAAGTGAAATAATCTTGAGCGCGGCGTAAAACACCAAACAATCAATCAATCCAGTTTTAGGAAGGAAAGTAAATATCCCAATCTCTTCTCGATATTATTTTATTTCAAAAGATATTCAATGTCATGTGTTTTTCTCTCAAGTTCGCTGATGAGCTGATGAAGAAAAAAAAAACAAACATCGCGCGATATTGTTATTTTTTTTATCAGAAAAAGAAATCCATATACCGCAATGAATAGGGATATATTTGCACATGGATATTAATAACAAGCATATCGGCAATATTCGATCTGGTATAAATCTAATAAAAAGTACGTACACTGATTATATATTCAAGCAATAACGTTGAGGTCTGAATTTATTTTTTCTGTTTGACGCCTTATGTTGTCAGCTCTGTGTGTGAAATAATACACTTAACAAATCTATTTTCTATGAAGGTAAGATAAGAATTTTCTACACTATTTTCTTCTTCATGCATGGTTGGATGAAATCAGACTAAATCAGGTACGTTTTCGCAAATATATATTTCTATAACTAGAAATTAAAAACAAAAACAAAATATGGAGCTGACTTTATTTAAGCGTTTTCACACTGTTTGTCAAACTGTTATGTATCTAAAGACGAAAAAAATATTGTTTAAATCAAATCAAATATATATTTATGAACACTAAAACACACGGGCACAGGGGAAATCTTGTCTAAAATAACCATGGAGACAAGTTTCTAATCGTGTTAAAAAGAGGTATATCATTTCATAAATTTCATAAATATATATGGGCTATAACGGTCATCTCTACTTGTTCGTGATTCATTGTTTATATGCGTTTACACATTTATCAAGATTGTCTCTCTGATACTTAAGTATATACATAGGGCAGGCACCGATCGAGAGCCAAAATCAACGCAGGATTTAATCAACGTCTGTTACCTGACAAATAACCCTCATAAACCTGAATGGGATTCGAACCCGGGACCCCTGTTCCTATCCTTATTCTATGGTATAGAACAGGCTCCCATGGGCCTGACTTACAAAACTGGCTTAAAGATGCGCAATGGCCTACAACGAGGACCGCTTGCGACAAGGGCGTAACTTTCTTATTGTTTTAAAATTGGTCTACGTCTGACGTCAGCTTTGTAAGACCGGTCCGTGGAGCTTTATTCACGTCCTACTATTAAGTTTTTGTACTCAATAGTATTCTTTTTGTCTTTTTTGGGTGAATAAATATCATATCATGAATATAGGCCATTTGGGACCAGTCCTTATATGGCGCAAGGCGAATTATATGATGTTGCGTAAAACACATATTAATCTAAGTTAATCTCTGGTGGCCGACCACCATCTTTAAAGTGGCACTAGCCGAGAAATCTTGGCTCTGCCGAATTTTTTTTTTCAGTGTTCGTCATAGCCAAGACCACTTCCATAGTAAAAAAACGATATAAGTTAAGGAGACCCGCCTAAAATATCGGCGGCGCAAATTTCACAACAAATAAGCAAAGAATAAAATATTTACCACTGCATTCCGATAGTATAGACCACGAAGAAGGAGTTTGTCAAACTTACGCCGCTGTAAAGTGGTAAACTTTCCCTTGTGCAGTCAATATTTGTGTCGAAGTCCACTGGCTTTCAACCTGACGCAACCGCCATAGTAAAACATTTAAACGACCAGTTAAACTGTGCGGGGCGTCGTAGAAATACTTCAATCATACATCTTTAGTCACTTTACAGCGGCTTAAGTTTGACAAACTCCTTCTTCCTGGTCTATGCTATCGGAATGCAGTGGTAAATATTTTATTCTTTGCTTATTTGTTGTGAAATTTGCGCCGCCGATATTTTAGGCGGGTCTCCTTAACTTATATCGTTTTTTTACTATGGAAGTGGTCTTGGCTATGACGAACACGGAAAAAAAAATTCGGCAGAGCCAAAATTTCTCGGCTAAAGTGGCACGAGCTGCCAAAATTAGCACATTTTTCATAATTTCTGATCGCCACGACAGTAAGAGGCTTTGAATGCCATCGAAAAACTAAATGATGGCGTTGGAATGAGGAAAATCCATACAGTATGTGACCTGTACGAACCGAAAACGTGTTGGAAAAACAAAATTTAAATAACCAGGACGACCATTCATTCATTTTAAGCCAAAGTCAGTTCAAAACAATACTTTATCGTACATTTTCGAGACTAGAAGCACTAAAACGCTTCTGAATTATACGTGTTGAGAAAAATAGCCAATAATTTCAAGATTCTGTTTTAACGTCAAAATATCAACATTTTAGCAGCTCATGCCACTTTAAATTAAACGACTCTGTCGAGCTTGGGCCAACGTTAACTGGTTAAATCAAAACTGGACAGTTGACTGCGACCATTGACCAACCGTGCCAATGAAATGCCAGCGTTGGTGGAACTTGTTTGTGCTATTTCAGATCAAGCATTGTCGCTATTCTGCTTCCACAATTCGTATATCATAGAGTATCAATTATATAAAATACGCTTTATTGACTTTTAAGGTACTTTCAAGATGGTGTTCCTATGGTGCTTTTTGATTGGTTTAGCACGTATTCCGGTTGCTATGCCAACTCATGATGAGACATTTGTATACGGATCATTCCCGCCTGATTTCATGTGGGGTGTAGGAACTTCAGCCTATCAGATAGAAGGTGCTTGGAATGAAGACGGTAAGGCTTTCAGTTTTTAACGGAGGGTCACATAAGCCGGTTTCTTTACTAACATCGTTAGGCCTACCAACAGCGCCAAAACAGAGGAATATGGTTTTAATATCTTTATCCTGGTCCATATATGTGGACATTGATGCTCTATTTTCACTGGCTCTGTTCTCACTCTGAAACTTCGGGAATTTACGTACGTGAAATACCCCACTCTGATAACTTCAGGGATTTACCTGCGTGTCAAAGCCGACCGGTAGCGAGCGAAGATAGCCGAAGCGCGTTCCGACTGTTGTCAAAGCCGACCGGTAGCGAGCGAAGATAGCCGAAGCGCGTTCCGACTGTTGTCAAAGCCGACCCGTAGCGAACGAAGATAGCCGAAGGGCGTTCCGACTGGTGACAGGTTTCCCCCAAAATGCTAGTGAATTCCTTTGACAAAATAAGATCGTACATTCAGTTACTGTTGTGTGCCTGTTTTTAGGCTTAAGATTAATGGATGTCAAAGCGGGCTTTTGAAAGACTCGGTGGATATTTTTCATTTCAATATCAATTGTTAAGTTTACTTTTGATGAACTTTAGGCTAATTTTAGACTGTTAATGAAAACATTTACTCCAGACGTAATTTCGCGCCTAAATTAAGTCAGGTTTTAAACTATAGGAGCTACACCAATGAACTATATACGTGGAATGGACCTGTCTCATTGGCTGGTCTGGATCTGACTATGTAAAAAGTACCGCCATTGATAGTTGAATCGCGCGTGCATAACCGATCTAGATCGATATTCAACATCTCCTAGTAATGGCGGCGTTCGATGGAAATCAAATACCACGTGATCTCCATTCCACGCATATAGTTCATTGCACCGCGGTCCATGTTGTAGCCCTATTGGCCTACACATTTTTACGCCAGGTTTTACGCCAAGACTGCAAAGTAACGTAATGTCGAATGTGTAGGTTGCCATCACAGCTCGGCCTTTTGTTAGACATACGTCACACGTCTTATATATTGAAAAGCCTAATCGGAAATTTTGCAATTTAATCCTATTTAAAACCAGAATTAACGTCTGCATTTGATCTGTTGCAGGAAAAGGTCCTAGTGTTTGGGACACTTTTGCTCGTACGCCAAAAAATATTCACAATGGAGAAATAGGGGATATTGCTTGTGACAGCTACCATAACATAGACGAGGATGTCGCCATGTTGACTCAGCTGGGCGTAAGATATATTTTTTTTTTACATTTTTAGACAAATTTATGTCATTATTTTGATAGTTTTTAAATGAATGAACTCATATTTCCTAGCTTTTTCAATAAAGATAAGGATTAAAACCGAAACATCTTTGGAACGCGGTTGATAGAGCTCGTTAAAATCCCCTTACCTTGCTCCCTTTAATTTTCGCCTAAGTCATTTTTTTGTTCTCTGTGTAAGGCTAACTTGGAATGTTCCGGATGTTTTGGTGATCTCTTTTTATGTATGTTTCGGAATATTTAGCTCAGTAACTGCAGATGTGTGTTTCCGACTCTTGATTTTGTATTTCTCTATGACCCTCAAATGGAATTGGGGCTATATTTTTCTTTTAGAAAAAGTTTTTTTTTTAATAGCTTGATTACTTGTTATATCAATTTTCCAGAAAGTGACTTTCTAAACTTAAGTTTACATTAAACTTGAATTAAGACATTACTGTTTTACTACCTTATAAAATCCAATCGTTTAGAGGCCCACTTGCCGCCGTAGCCTGTTTAAATTTGCTAAGAAAACAAATTTACATGAGCTTAGTACGACTAATAGGCTACCACTAAACTTAAACATAGGACACATAAAACATGTCTAGTTAGCTTCAGAATGTAGAATGGGGTGAATAACAAACAAAGAATCGAAGCCTGATTACAACAACAACGATCAGTGTCGGTCAACTTTCGTGTTGGATTACCCTCATTTCAGGCCTTTTTATCTTTGGTTTACACTCAAACAATTATCAGCAGGCTTTTCTAGTCGCTGTTAACCGATCGTCAGTCTATATTTCTCAGATAAATAGGCCTACGTAAAATTACACTGTGCCGTTAGTTCACTCACTCGACTGAAACATAAATGCGCCCCAGCGAGCAGTTTGGTTTGTTTACGTTCCGGGTACCTAACAATTCAAATTTTCAAATTCAAATTAAAAATACAAAGTGACGTCCAAACTTTTAAATTTTGGTAAAAATAGAAAGTTCCTAACTTACATTGTCTGGGAAAAAATACAGAAAACGGTCTTTCTTTTTTAATGTAAACAATATTCCTGATTTTCGCGGCAAGTGTGCCTTTAAATTATTCTGTTATATTTATTAAGGTCCAGTTTTACCGCTTCTCCATCGCCTGGTCACGTGTTCTCCCAGATGGAACTCTATCACGCATCAACGAACTCGGCATTGCGTATTACAACCGCTTAATCAATGCTCTAATTTCCAAAGGAATACAGCCAATGGTTACCCTTTATCATTGGGATTTGCCACAACTTCTTCAAGACCAGGGGGGATGGTACAACGAAAGCATGGTGGAATACTTCAACGATTATGCCAGACTGTGTTTCCATAGGTTTGGCGATAGGGTACGTGACTGCCAAACAAATTTACAAAAGTCCTTCACGATTTATTGTTCCGCGCGCGAATTTATATGGCCTATAATACCATTCAATGTATGTATTAACATATGCTCCTGTACAGAGACTTTCAATTTATTGTGTTAAAACATCACAATTTTGTTAAAAGCTCAAGGTAATAATTACTCACTGGTATGGCGGACATCATTCATACGAATGGACGCGTCACTAAACTAAAACAACCAACCATTCAATATATAGCTGGTTTAGGTTGATTGATTCGTTGATTGATTGATGTATTGCACCACACTCTTGAGTTTCCCCAGGATTTTTTTAGGTAGTTTCCCAACGGCAGGTAAATCCAGTTAAATTTGGAACTTAGGAAGCCCGGGATGAATGATTTTTCATCAGCAGTTTCTGTGGTTTGGGGTTAATTGCATTGTAGGAGAAGGTTCGTAAAATCGAGTCCCCAGGGGCCGCCTAGGCCCCGGAGGCTAAGGGATTCAAGATGCTCTGAAATTGAGTGTCAATTTGACATTTGAAAAGATCGAATCGCTATTTTTTTCAAATCAAGAAAATCACACAAGCTGAGATATGTGAACCCTGAAAGATCGTTAAAATCAAACCGGAGGCGTGCAGAAGCCGCACAAGTCGCCCATCACGAATCCCACTCTAATCAAATAAACAATAAATTGGAATTTTCCTCGATCGCTCTGTGTGGAAAGGGTCGCCAGGTACATAGTGAAGGCAGGGGGTTCCTTCGGATAAAGAATTAGGTTACCAGACCATCTTAACCCAGCAAAGCCCCCTCAGAGGGCAAATAATCTTGAGTGTGACGTAAAACGTTTATCAGAAGCCGCTTAGGATCGGAAGCTATATCTAAGACTGCCCTCATATCGTGTATGTTGACACGTGCAAAAAATGTCGCACACAATACGTCGGAGAAACTCTGAATTCTCTACGACAAAAAGCAGCCAACCATTTATCTAGTATTAGACCTAAACATGATGTGCCCGTTGCACAACATTTCAATACTCTGGGTCATTCGGTGAAGGGCCATTTTGAAATCATGCCTATTGAGAAAATCCCTTTTCTCACTTCCGCTGCAGATACCAAGCACAAACGTTTGAAAAGGGAAAGTTTTTGGATTCAAACATTACAAACTATTTATCCTTTGGCTTTGAACTTGGACCCGGGAAGATGTCGTGAAAAGGCTACATGTATAATACCATTTGTGTTTCAGTATAACAAAGCGAGCATCGCTAAAGCCAAGATTATAGTAGAAGAATACAAACTACTTCAGAGTAAACTTGCTCGACCTCTGACCCTCTGAGTTTGAAAGACATACTTGTCAGGGCTAAACTCCCCGGTTTGTCTTCTACCTAGGTTTTTTCTGGGAAAGTGGTGGTGGTGGTGGTGGGGGGGGGGGGGGGGTGGGGGGGGGGGGGGTGATCATAAATATATAAGATCAAAGGTCGCCAGAAACTGGTTAATCTAACTTTTTTATATATACCAAAAACTTTATTTGATGAACACACCTAACTTCTTTTGTATTTTGTATTTTTGTTGGTGGACCTTGAGGAAAACCCCGCATATTTAGGATGCATTCATGAACTTTCATTTAACATAACCTTTACATTTTTCATTCCAATTTAATCGTATAGACAAAAGTATTCGACCCGCTCAAAACATTTTATTATGAGGCTGTTCTTGTCTGAAATTCTCGCAAAAAAGCTTCCGGTATTCAGATATATATATATATTTATATATTATCTGTTTTAGGTTCGTTATTGGATAACTTTCAACGAGCCTTTTACATTCGTCTGGCTGGGGCACGGAGTTGGGACACATGCCCCAGGTGTAAAACACCCCGGATACGGACCATATAAAGCAGGCCATACCATGATAAAGGCACACGTAAGGGCTTATTATACCTATCATCAGGAATTCAAACAACAGAATGGTGAGTAGATAATGAGTAGATAGATCTATAAAAAGCCGTTTATACAATACCCTCGGGCCGGGGGCGGTGTGGTTTTTGCCATGGCCATTTTCGCCTACACCTAGCATGGAGGAAAATTAAGTATGCCAAATACATTAGCCTTCCTGACGTTCATATGGTCTGTGGAGGTTTTTATGTTAAAATTTAGGTGGAATGGGGGGGGGGGGGGGGGGTGGGTAAGATCTTTTGGTCAGTTGGTACTTTTGTCGCCATATAACCTTAGCTGTTGAGTGCGACGTTAAGCCCCAATCAATCAATTAACCGTTTATATGCCATTTGGGTTCGGGTATTTTTGTATTTGACATTGGTCAAAATTTACTTCTTTGAATCTACAAAAGATAAACCTAAGACCCTATACGATGGTGGGGTTCTCATAGCCCTAGTCGATCCATGTTGTTGTTGTAATTATATATATAGTATAGCTTCTTGAGACAACCAAAACGTATAGTTTATTCCTGAATGTCTTCGACAGTTAAATGGAGCTGATAATACCGTTTCTGTCCCATACCAAGGGATTTGAGCAAAACCACCTTATTGTTAAACTGTACGAAAGCGTCTATCATTCAGTGGACATCCCTGGTAAAACGACGAAATCTCATTGGGTTTGCCGAGAGGTAAATTGCGAATTTAACCCTTGGGTCCGAGGATGACAGGTGCATAGCTTATTTAAATGTCACTACCAGACCCTTCCTCTCTCTGAGACACACACTGGTCTTCCTTTCCCTGTACGCTTACACCCGTCCATCTCTCCATGGAGACACGTGACAATGTTCTATGGTTTTAACCTTATGTTCCACGGCATGCACTTTGATCTTCCGCGACTCCATCTTCCTACATCCCCGGAAAAGCAGACAGTTTCATAATTGTATGAATATAACCTTATGTTCCACGGCATGCACTCTGATCTTCCTACTCCATCTTCCTACGTCCACGGAAAAGCAGACAGTTGCACAATTGTATGAATATAACCTTATGTTCCACGGCATGCACTCTGATCTTCCTACTCCATCTTCCTACGTCCACGGAAAAGCAGACAGTTGCACAATTGTATGAATATAACCTTATGTTCCACGGCATGCACTCTGATCTTCCTACTCCATCTTCCTACGTCCACGGAAAAGCAGACAGTTGCATAATTTTATATGAATATGACCTATGTTCCACGGCATGCACTCTGATCTTCCGACTCCATCTCCCTACATCCTCGGAAAGCAGACAGTTATAGTTTTACGAACATGACCTTATGTTCCACAACATCCACTTTGATCTTCCGACTCCATCTCCCTACATCCTCGGAAAAGCAGACAGTTGCATGATTTTATGAATATAACCTTATGTTCCACGGCATGCACTCTGATCTTCCTACTCCATCTTCCTACGTCCACGGAAAAGCAGACAGTTGCATAATTGTATGAATATAACCTTATGTTCCACGGCATGCACTCTGGTCTTCCTACTCCATCTTCCTACGTCCACGGAAAAGCAGACAGTTGCATAATTGTATGAATATAACCTTATGTTCCACGGCATGCACTCTGATCTTCCTACTCCATCTTCCTACGTCCACGGAAAACCAGACAGTTGCATAATTTTATATGAATATGACCTATGTTCCACGGCATGCACTCTGATCTTCCTACTCCATCTCCCTACATCCTCGGAAAGCAGACAGTTATAGTTTTACGAACATGACCTTATGTTCCACAACATCCACTTTGATCTTCCGACTCCATCTCCCTACATCCTCGGAAAAGCAGACAGTTGCATGATTTTATGAATATAACCTTATGTTCCACGGCATGCACTCTGATCTTCCTACTCCATCTTCCTACATCCACGAGAAAGCAGACATAATTTTATGAAGATGGCCTTATGTTCCACGGCATGCACTCTGATCTTCTTACTCCATCTTCCTACATCACCGGAAAAGCAGACAGTTGCATAATTTTATGAATATAACCTTACGTTCCACGGCATGCACTCTGATCTTCCTACTCCATCTCCCTACATCCACGGAAAAGCAGACAGAATTTTATGAAGATGGCCTTATGTTCCACGGCATGCACTCTGATCTTCCTACTCCATCTCCCTACATCTACGTGAAAGCACACAGTTAGATAGTTTCATGAAAATGACCTTATGCTCCACAACGACTACTCTGATCTTCCGACTCCATCTCCCTACATCCACAGAAAAACAGACAGTTGCATAATTTTATGAATATAACCTTAGGTTCTACGCATGCACTCTGATCTCTCTACTACTTCTCCCTACATCTACGTGAAAGCAGACAGTTACATAGTTTTATGAATATGACCTTATGTTCCACAGCTTCCAATCACGTTATTAAGAAACTTAGTCGCTAAGCTGCTACATTAGCATCAATGTTTTGTAATACTAAATTTATCCATTTGAAATTATCTGGCTTAGAGGCCCGTTCTCACTGTGCGATTTGTCGAACCGACTTGGAGCATGCGATTCAAATGGATGCATTTGATTGGTTGAGAAATCGTATCGACCAATTAAAAGCATCCATTTTAATCTCATCCTACAACTTGGTACGACAAATCGCACAGTGAGAACGGGACTTTAGAGGTTCGGTGTGGGAAGAAGGACGAGTAGGCCTATAATGGTAAGTACTCCGCCTAATGTCATATTGATTGATTGATTGTTTGGTGTTTTACGCCGCGCTCAAGATTATTTCACTTATATGGCGGCGTTGCCAGTTTTGTTGTGGGAGGAAACCTTCCGTTAGTAACTGGCAACCATCCCGCATAGGTCGTTCGAGTGAAAACACAGTCAGAAAATTTTCCAATTTTTGGACTGACTGGGATTCGAACCCGCGACCCATTGGTGGAAGGCTGTTTGGATTGAGCGTCTAACGCTCTACCTACTGAGTCACGGAGGCCCCCAATGTCCTATTGAAGAAAACGCTGCACACACTTTGTTATTGACGCGATGTGCTTATGATGGCTCTTGATCATGAATGCTTCTTGTCTAAATGCGGTCATTTACCGTTTTGTATTTAGGCATGGTGGGTATGGCTTTGGACTGCGATTGGAAAGAACCTATGTCTGGCGACCCAAAGGACATCGCGGCAGCTAAGAGGGCTATGATGTTTAAAGTCGGTTGGTTTGCAGAGCCACTGTTTGGATTATCAGGGGATTATCCCGATGTTATGAAGGATTATGTTGGTAACAAAAGTCATGCGCAGGGATTAAAACATAGCCGTTTGCCAGTTTTCACTGAAGAGGAAAAACTGAGAAATATAGGTATGTATACTTTTAAATTGATACGTTTGTGGACCTCAGCCTCCCTCATCCTCGGATACCCAGGGTTAAATTCTCGACAAGCTCCATGTGAGCGTAAGCGGAATTTTTAACCGTGGGTTTCGACGATGAGCCTCCCTGAGCCCACTGCCAATTCAAACGTCTGGATTTGACATTTTTATATATTGGATGGGAATTATAGAATGTCAGAGTTTCCCAAAACCTATAACGAATCTGCATCCTAGCTTTATCAAAAATACTGAAGATTTGTTGGCCAAATTATCTGTTCCACAAAATTCTACTAGGGCCAAACTCCTGTCTGTCATCAACCTAATGAAATGTCATGGGTTTAAGTTTATTACAACAAGTACGATGGGGTATAGAGGTGTAAATGATATACCTCTTTTTAACACAATAAGAAACTTGTCTCCATGGTCGTTTTTAACGAGAAGATTTTCGTAAAAGAAAAAGTCGTAATTACGAGAAAAAAGTCGAAATTACGAGAAAATAAAGTCATAATTACGACTTAATTACGAATTTATTTTTTCGTAATTTCGACTTTTTTTTCTCGTAATAAAGACTTTTTTCTCCTTATTACGACTTTATTTTCACGTAATTACGACCTTTTTTGTAAAGAAAAAAAAAATATTTGGAAAAAAAAAATCCTAAAAAAATATTCTTAACTTGGCACCAATAGGCTTCCGTACTTTAATGACTAGCTTACGGTTTCCAGAATCAAAATGGTATAAGATCTTTCGGCTTAGAATAGTGATTTTAAGACGTTGTTCGAATTAATGATAAAAAATTGCACATTTTGCACTTTTACACGAATTGTTTGGCATTGACGTCATTTCTCTCTTGCAGTCGCTGTGACACGTCTCTTTTTGCATTGCGTCATAGACGAATTGAACTCGTCATGTTGCCATACAGCGAGGTTTCTGCGCAAGCGTTAATCCTTAAGCCGAACAGGCCTATTCCAATGAACTATATGCGTGGAATGGAGATCACGCGATCAAGTGACATGACCACTTCTTTATTAACGTCCTAACACGATGACAAATCACTCTTGTGACGTCAATTTTGACGGTTCATTCGTGATGTCATAAATTTGTAGAGAAAACCTAGTTGTGTTACGAGAGACAACATCCCATAGTTATGACGGCGATTTCAGCACGCCACATCCAATTTAAGCAATGTGACGTGACAATTCCACACATATAGTTCTTTGGTCTATTCAATTTGTGTCTGTTTAATTGATACAGGGGCTGCAGATTTCTTCGCCCTGAACTTTTACACTGCTCATTTAATATCCCATGTGAGAAGAGACAACAAACGACCAAGTTGTTTCAATGATGCTGATATTCTCATCTCCTTAAGCCCAGAATGGAACAAGTAAGTTAACTTAACGAAAGCCTACTGACGTCACTCGAAATAATTATAGGATGCAAGAGGGATCTTGTTTGGAGTCACCGCTTTTATTAAACCCTTTTATAAGGACACGACGCGCATGACGGCACAGCTAGACTTTCTGTGCGGATTAGTTTTTACGTGTGCCTATTTATCCCCTATGGCGTCATTGGGCAATCGGTCTATTTTTGTTCATCTCCATAATCTATTTCATTACTGTAAAAATGCAATGTTTAGGTGTGTAAAAAGACTGAGTTGAAGGTCAACAGGTTATTGCATCATCATGTGTAAAACGACGTTTGAGCTTAAAGTGGCATGAGCTGCCGAAATCCACACTTTTTTCATAATTTCTGATCGTCACGACAGTAAGAGGCTTTAAAGGCCATCGAAAAACTAAATGATTGGCGTTGGAATGAGGAAAATCCATACAGTATGTGCCTTGTACGAACAGAAAACGTGTTCGAAAAGTAGCAAAATCTAAATAACCGGGACGACCATTCATTCATTCTCAGTCAAAGTTAGTTCAAAACAATACTTTATCATACATTTTTGAGACTAGAAGCACTAAAAAGCTTCTGAATTATACGTCTTGAGAAAAATAGCCGATAATTTCAACATTCTGTGTTTACGTCAAAATATCAACATTTTGGCAGCTCATGCCCCTTTAAAGTAGCATGAGCTGCCAAAATTCCCACGTTCTCCATAATTTCTGATCATTATGACTTTGAAGGCCATCGAAAAACTAAATGATTGGCGTTGGAATGAGGAAAACCCGTAAAGTCTACGGCCTATACGAACCGAAATAGTGTCCGAAAAGTAAACAAAATTTAAATAACCGGGACGACCATTCATTCATTCCAAGCTAGAGTTGGTTCAAAACCATAATTTTTCGTACATTTTCGAAACTAAAAGCACTAAACAGCTTCTCATGCCCCTTTAAGCTCACATCTCCACTATCCGTTCAACGGTAGTTCTATAATTCATAATATACATTAATTAATAATCATGTCTGACCATCCGAAGTCTGTTAAACTATTTCCAAGCCAGGTCAAAGTATATTTTATCAATTTATATGCCCCTTTTTAACACAATAAGAAACTTGTCTCCGTGGTTATTTTAGACAAGAAAATTTTCCCTGTGCCCGTGTGTTGTTATAGTGTTAAAAATATAAATAACTTTTATGTAAATAGATTCGCACGACTGTATATTCTCGAGCCGCATATCTATCCCGTGACAGTAAAAACGATAAATTGTGTATCTTTTGTTTCATTAGCTCGGCTTCCACTTGGCTTAAAGTTGTTCCATGGGGAATGAAGAAAATGCTGAAATGGCTGAAACATCGTTATGGGGATATCCCCATCATCATCACGGAAAATGGCGTCTCTGACTTCGGGGAATTGGAAGACCATGACCGAGTAAACTATCTCAAACATTACATCAACTATATCCTACAAGGTAAGGATTCTGCTATCCCTGATCTATGAGTTGATAAACCAAGCAATGAATGACCAATAAGTTAATCAATCAATCAATCAATCAATCAATCAATCGGCAAATGAGTCAACTACCGTACCTAACAAACCAATCTACCTACCCAATCGATCTCATCAACCAAATAATCAATCAATCAATTAATCGATCAATCAATCAATCAATCAATCAATCAATCAATCGACCAATCAATCAATCAATCGACCAATCAGTAAAAAGGACAATCAACAAACCAAAAAGGCTGATCAAGCCGTTAATCGAGCTAGCATGAGCTTGCCAGACAGCCAATAATTCGACTAATCAACCAACTAATAAATGATCTATTTTTCAGCGATCAACGAGGGAGTTAACGTTAAGGGCTACACGGTTTGGTCGTTAATGGACAACTTTGAATGGGGGAGTGGATTTTCTACAAAATTTGGACTATATTATGTGGATTTCAAAGACCCTGACCGAAAACGAACTCCTAAAAAATCCGCCCTTTTTTATGCTGATCTGGTGAAATATAACGGATTCTACCCTGACAGTACTGTCAAGTTACCCTGATGAACGACCCAAAAATAACTTAAACATAGATTCATTCTTTTTAGCGAACGTGTGTTTTAGCGAAAGGTCCTTTGTATCAAACGTTAAAACATCAAAACAGAAGAAAAAAAGCAAGCTCAATCTAAAGTTCAAGGATCGGATTATGCCGTAGCAACCACTCCCTTGTTTGCATGTATACTAATTACCAGGTTTTAAAATAAAGTCACACTGGAACAGAATAGCCACGAGACTAGCTTCTGAGGCTGATTTATCAATATACCTTTAATTGACAAAGGACCAGCTAGTAAATATTTTACATTTTTGTTTGTCGCAAAAACGTAAATAAATCAGGAATACTAAAGCAAACATATGGGATGCGGTATCATTTCCTGTCGGGAAAGAAGAAGAATTATTACCAATACAAAAAACATTAATCTTTTCACAGACGTAGCCAGGTTTGATGTTCAATTCTTTAAGCGGCATTTAGAAGTTGAGGTAACAATATTAACTCAAGAGGTTTATGGATTGCAACTTATCTTTATTAAAGCCTTTTTTTCGTGGCTAGAGCTTTCTTAATGTCGACAATCAAGTAATCATCTCGGATGAGCTATAGAAACAATGGTAATTCGAAATCCTCATCTTCAGCCTTCCGAACGGATGGTCGTGGATTAGTTTGGTCCATTAGCGACAAATATTTCTTTTTTTCGACCTATACCGTTTGGACAACGTTGGTTTACTAATTATCACTAACACGTGAGTGCGTGGCATTTTAGACCTAAGAAACTTCTTTATATTCCGGGAAGTTCTGTTCTCACTCGCCCAGGTCACCTTAATCGTAAGCATCATGTGGTCATATGGTTTTATGGATTGCTTGATGTTTTACGCCGCACTCAAGATTATTTCACTTATATTGCGGCGTTTCCAGGTTTAGCGGGGAAGGAAACCGAGTTCTTTGATCAGAGGAAACCTTGACCTTTAGCGAGTACCTGGCCACTCTTTCACTGACGGCGATCGAATGAAAAATCCAGTCTGATAATTTTTAATTTTCAAACGGTTATATGGACCCGAGTAGCATACACGTACCATTGCGTCCAACAAAGAAAGTTTCACTGATCAACGGACCTTAGTCGGACTGAGAGACTATCACTCTGTTGACTGGGCCCCTGTGGCCCCGTTTTTTAAGAACATCATGCAACGTTTATGTGCTGGAATAGATTTACAGTTTTGGGTCCATGCCGCAGTTTCATTAAAGAAAAAAACAAACTCTGCACCATCTAAAAATATTGTTATACTAATATACGTTTCAGAGATCATCTGTTTATTGAACAAAGGTCTGGTTACACACATAAAAAAGTACAAAAACATCATGAACTTTGAAGCTTTTTTTATGGAAAGTCAGAATTCTTAGATCTTGTTATTTTTTTCCGCTAAGAGAATATTTTGCCCCAATTGTGATGACGCGACTATCTAATCATAGCAAGGCTATTTGTCAGTACTTGGGTACATAAAGATAGGCTCGTCATCACGATTGATTTTGCCCCTGTCAAGAGCACACAAATCAAACAAAACATGAATAAGGCTTTTTTATTTAAAGATATTGTTTTGAAAACGTTCGCATCAAACCGTATGTGACTATCTTATTCCAAATTTTATCGAACCAAAGAAGCAGAACAAATGGTACATCTGAGAAATTCTTTAAATCGCACAGGAGTATCCCAGCATACGAAATAAAAGTCATCATTTTATTCAGTCTTCTGTCTTAAAAATTCTTCCAAATAAGGTAAAATAAGACCTATCTCTTTTACATCTCTGATATCCTTGGTGATTTATCCAATAGGCAGAATGCGTTCAAAGGTAAACCTTGAGTAACACGCATACAAAAAGAATTATGTTCATGGGCTATGACCAGTCATTAAACCCAGATTTCTTTTGGGGGAACGGGGGAGGCGGGGGGGGGGGGGGGGGGGGGGCATTTCTTAATTAAATTAATAGGTTGACCATGATTGCGGAAAATGTAATACATATGAAAAGAAAACAATTTCTTCTATTGTATGCGTTGTAAAGGTTTTATAAACTGACGGTAACAATCAACTGTTTGTTGTTGTTGTTAATATTCAGTATGGCGGCGTACAAAGCACAAGACAAGTTCTTAGCACGCATAAACAATCGCGTCATCACAATTGAGGGTGCGTTGTATAACAGTCTATGAATTAATGAACATGTTCAATGGTTGAGAAAGATTTGTGCCAGAGAAAATAACGACATAACTGTGAGAAGAATATTTGACAGAGTGAATTTAGAAGATGAAGAAAACATCTCACGTGGAAAGAAGCCATTCTTTTCCACCAGATCTTTATAAAAGTGAGCGGATTTTTTGGGAGTCCGTTTTCGGTCGGGATCATTAAAGTCCACGTGATGCAATCCGAATTTCTCACTGTAGCCAGCCGCCCATTCGAAATTATCCATCAGTGACCAGGCTGTGTAGGCCTTTACATTGACGCCATCTTCGTCGATTGCTGTTGAAAAAAAAAAAAAAAAAAATCATTTAATTTATTTTGGGGTATAAAAATAAATTAAAAAAATTGGCATACAACAAGGGGATTGTTCACCATTATAGATATTCGGAAAATCTTCGCAGGAATAATTGCATCGATCGATCTCGATAAATATGGCAGCATTTCCAGGTTCATTGCATCTTCTCGAGGCAAAGTATATTCAAAGAAAAAAGTTAAGCACCCCCCCCCCCCCCCCCCCCCTGGAAAGTCTGCACCGACCGATAAAATCATTGGTGTAGGGAGATTGTTGGCAAACTGATGTTGCAGAAACGATTGTGATCATAAAGGGCAACATTCTGGCGATAAGAAATCCCCATTAATGGCAATAAGCTATACAACTTATTCAGGATATCGTTAGCCAAATCAAAAGTGTATTTTAACAATATAAAAAGATACTTGTAAGAGTGAAACTTCAGAGTCCATCTGGCTTCACAGGGCGAACATATTGAAGCAAAACTGTCACTTTGAGTGTGTAGAACATATCCCTAGAGCAGAAGGTCAATAGCGAGTATAGCCTCCATTACCTTCAAACCTGCGTCTCAACCCTCCACTGAGGGTCTGTTGAAGGGGTAACTGCGCGGATTTGAATCCTTTAGAGCACATTTGGGATAGGAATGGCAGAAACATTCAAGCCCCAGTGCCTCCTGTACAAAACCTGCAGGAATTGGAAGCCGCATTATATCGGTATCGGCGGCAGTTTGTTAAAATGCTATGATTTTATTGGTCGGTGCAGACTTTCCGGGGGGGGGGGGGGGGGGGGCGTTTAACTTTTTTCTTTGTGTATATAAAGGATTGGCCCATGTAAATGTTTACCTTGGCTTGAGAAGATGGGTTCGTTAGAGATAATATATTGCTGTATTGGAAAACACCGGTTCTTTTCTAACGGGTTAAAGCATATACAAATCAGAGTTCAAAATTGAAGGAAAAGAAGAATCCCGACCACAAGGTTTACGGATTGAGCAATGATCACTTGATTGTAAGCAAGAACTGTTCTAAGCTGGAAGAGGAAAGTCAGAGAAGAGGTAGATCACAGGCACACGGAGTGCTCTCCCTTATCCACCCTCTGTTATACTATAAATATTTGTAGTATAGTAGAGGGTAGTTCAATTTACCAAACTTATGGTGATATTACATATACCAACGTTCAGTCTGTGAATTCTGAAATGCTGCTCGGAAAACTCCGACAAACTTTTGTCGGAAATTACAAGCCATGAAAATAATATTGCAACTGCTCTGTATGGACAATTCCTACCCCAGACTTCTTTAGAACTCATAAAAGATTATTCTTTCCTCTTTTATTTATTTTTATTTATTTTATTTATTTGACATGCACCGTTTGACCCAGTTCGAACGTCGCGCAAAATGGCGGCAAAGTCTCCAAGAAATGACAGTTTGTTGTGTACGCCCTTTGGAATAGCTACATGTAATAAAAGCGGACAAGAATAATCTTTTATGAGTTTTAAAGAAGTCTGAGGTAGGAATCGTCCATACCGATGAGTTACAATAATATTTTCATGGCTTGCAATTTAAGCATCATTTCCACCTTGTATTTCTAATTCGTATACCGAACGTTGGTATATGTAATATCACCATTAGTTCGGTAAATTGAACTAAGTAGAGGGTGGATAAGGGAGAGAACTCCGTGTGCCTGTGGGTAGTTTTGCAGTCTATCAACCCTTACCTTGTAAAACGTTGTTGATGTAATGTTTGAAATAGTAGACGCGGTCATCGTCTTCCAGTTCGCCGTGATCAGACACGCCATTTTCCGTGATGTAGATTGGGACATCCCCGTAGCGGTTTTTAATCCATTTCAGAAGTTTCTTTAAACCCCATGGGACAACTTTTAACCAAGTAGAAGCAGAGCTAAAAAGAACACAAAAGGTACGTGTGGTTTACTCACAAACCAATAGCTCATCCACAAGAATTGACCAGTGCGCCTTAAAGGAGGGGACATCTCTAGAAATACATAGGGATTATCGTCGATAACAACCTTCAAAGTACTTAAAACATTTCACGTCAATTACCTTCAGTGACCCTCAAGCTAATTAAAACAGACAGAACTATGTCCTTTCAGTGGCTTATCTGTGTAGCCATTTTTTCGTTTTAGGAAGACGTGATGTTGGTGTAGCTATTTCTAGATCAATATTGACGTATTTTTACCGCTCTCTAATGTATGAGGGTAGATTTAGGTCCAAAAAAACTTGGCGACAAACTTGAAGTGGGAAGATTGTCTCCGAATATATAGGTCAGTATGCAACCGCACGCCATTACTGAACCAGTCATTGGCTAAATTGCATCACATGACTACTCTATAACGCACTTAAATTTTTATTCAACAATAATTGGATAAAACTAATGAAAAAATGGTGGCGGCCTTGTGAATGGCATATGGAGCTTATTCTCTATTGTAACGCCACCTTCAAATTTCAATTATTCACTTACGAAGGGATAAAACATACATTGGACAGTTGTTTTGGACTAAATGAACTCTACTCTTTCCATCTAAACTAGTCTAAAGCTTAAATTCTCTTTCCCTTTAACGATTGAACTTGGGTGACACATTGGCCATAGGATGTAGCAGTATGGATGTCAGCTATATATGGCAACTAAAAACACATAGAGCCATCGAGCCACAAATAAAACTACCATTAAATTCTGAAAACTCCAAAAGCAGTGTGTTTGCAACTCTCGACAACTTGATCATACTACCGGGGGAGAAATATGCGAAGTTTTTTAACAATTGTGCACTTGGTGACCAGATTTTGGAATGTTCCATGGTACTAGGTATGGGTTCAAGGTTTTCCAAAACCATTGCAAACAAGTTGACAGCGCCCCCTGGTGGCTTATGAAAGGAAATCCAAAATGGCGACCGTGGCCTATACGATATATATCATACTTTGGGGCTCATTTTGGCACTAAAACATCGTGCAACACCTCTGTTATCATCTATTGAGGGGCAACGGGCTTACTTGAAAGCCAAACTTTTGTTTGAAGGCTATTTTTGAAGGTCTAGAAAGTTGACAAATTAAAATCGAAAGGATTAGGCTTACAACTTCGTTATTTTTATAACTAGCTATTAGGAATAGAATTTAATTTCAAGTGCATGGGTTTAATATAAAAGTTACAAACAATGATTGATTGATTGTTTGGTGTTTTACGCCGCGCTCAAGATTATTTCACTTATATGGCGGCGTTGCCAGTTGTATTGTGGGAGAAAACCGGGCTCTATGTCCGGAGGAAACCCACGACCTTTCGGTGGTAACTGGCAACCATCCCACATAGGTCGTTCGAGTGAAAACCCAGTCAGAAAATTTGTCATTTTTCTTTGGACTGAATGGGATTCGAACCCGCGACCCATTGGTGGAAGGCTGTTCGGATTGAGCGTCCAACGCTCTACCTTCTGAGCCACGGAGGCCCCTGCGTGGAATGAAGAAAAACGAAACTGATAAAAAACATTAAAAAAAAAATCGGGTCGCTATTTTGACTATTTTGTACCCAAGATGTTGGCATATCTCTGCCAAAGCCCTTATAGCCTCGGTCGGCTTTGACGTACGTAAATACCCGAAGTGACCCGAGCGATAATTCAACATTACCTTTTCCAAGCAGGATCCTGTTCAACTAAATTATTCACGTCTGTTTCGTAACTTGGCGGGAAGAGATCATTTATCTGATGAGAAATCATCTGGGTCGTGTAATGATTCAGACCGAAAAAATCTGAGGCACCTGGAAGAAATTACTGAATTAGTAAATTAACCGACACTGATTGACCCGGAAAAAAATCGGGCCAGGGTGAGAATTGAACTCACGACTTAAGGTTACCGTCCCACCGCTCTACCAACTGCGCTACCCGGCCCTGCTGGGAACGACTCGCTTGTTAGATTATCGTTTACACACAGAGCTTAAATCAAGCACATTAGAAGAAAGATTGATTCCTTGATTAATTTAGGCTGATTTGCTGAAGGCACGAATAGAATGCATCTCTATGTCGGCCTTTAAAAAAGGGGGCAACGAGATTCTTGGTGCGGTATTGGGACGGTGGATTCTATAATAAGATGTTTGGATGTTTATGTCAAAAGGGACCGAAACCATAAAATACATTTAAAGAAACCTTCAAGTGCTTGACATAAGCTCCCAAATTTAGATTGGTTGCTTTGGTTGACTGATGGTTTATGCCGCACTCAAGATTATTTCACTTATATGGCGGCGTTGTCAGGTTTAGTGGGGAAGGAAACCCCGACCTTCTGTGAGTACCTGGCAACTCTTCCACATACAACGATCGAGTGAAAAATCCACTCAGAAATTTTTCTATTTTTATTTGGTCTGAGTGGGATTCGTCGTCGCGCCGCATCAATGGAAGGACTTTGTCCGACTGAGGGACTCTCATTCTAGCCGACTGAGCCATCGAGGCCCCGCCAAATTTAGGAAAAATGTCGTTTATTGTAACCAGAAGTACAAAATAACAGCTTTCCGTTGATACCAAGCTTAGGGATGTACCTTAAAGTGGCATGAGCTGCCAAAATTCACACTTTTTCATAATTTCTGATCGTCACGACAGTAAGAGGTTTTGAAGGCCATCGAAAAACTAAATGATTGGCGTTGGAATGAGGGGAATCCATACAGTATGTGGCCGACACGAACAGAAAACGTGTTCGAAAAGTAAACAAAATTTAAATAACCGGGACGACCATTCATTCATTCTAAGCCAAAGTTAGTTCAAAACAATACCTTATCGTACATTTTCGAGACTAGAAGCACCAAAAAGCTTCTGAATTATACGTCTTGAGAAAAATAGCTAATAATTTCAACATTTTGTTTTAAGGTCAAAATATCAACATTTTGGCAGCTCATGCCACTTTGCCACTTTAAGCATTAGAATATACGCCATTAGGATGTTGTCGTGAATCATATGCCCCCCCCCCCCCCCCCCCCCCCAAACCTTGCGCCATTTCTCTCTCTCTTCCCATTGATCTTAACTATCTTACAGTTAATCTTAGACTGTAAAAAAAAGCAATTCATATTTCACGTACGCCGTAATACCTGTCCGTTCCCAAACTGTTTATTTGATGTAACGAGTTTTGAGCAGGCTTAGCGATATTTTTGTGATTTGTTTCCCTTCAGATCTGTACTTTGACGAGCGATAACTTACTGTTTAACGAATTTTGAGCAGGATTAGCGATGTTTTTGTGATTTTTTTCCCTTCAGATCTGTGCCTTGACGAGTGATAACTTACCCACGTTGTTCAGCTTTTCTTCTTCGGTGAAGAACGGTAAACGGCTTCTTCCAAATCCCTGGTCGTAACTCTTACTCAATATAAGACGCTTCATTTCGTCAGGATAATCACCCGAAGCGCTGAATAAAGGCTCAGCAAACCAGCCGAGCTTGAACAGCATAGCACGCTCAGCGGCGGCGATATCTTCAGGGAGATTTGTGGCGGGTTCTTTCCAATCACTGTCGAGCGTAATGCCAATCATACCTGAAACAGAAATGTGCATTTCTTTATAGGCCTATTCTTTTATTACGTCATAGAGGGATAGAATGGCGCATGACAATTAATATACATAGAAAAGTATAGGTGTGCAGTCAAGCGTATCGCTACAAAGGGCTTAACAAAGCGGCCACTACAAACAATATTCCTCCTCCAAACCATAATTTTTTTAAGTGACGTCATTAAGCTTTCCGGCTATTGTATGCTATAACAAATACAAATTCATTACCCTTGACCAGTGGACAGTGAAACGACTTAAGTTTATAGTCTACTATTTTTCCACATAACATGGAGCACGGGCACTCTGAAACTTCGGGGATTTACGTGAATGCGTCAAAGCCGACCGGTACACTCTGAAACTTCGGGGATTTACGTGAATGCGTCAAAGCCGACCGGTACACTCTGAAACTTCGGGGATTTACGTGAATGCGTCAAAGCCGACCGGTACACTCTGAAACTTCGGGGATTTACGTGCGTGAAATACCCTCTGATAGACTGCAGGTCATCTTGAATGTGGCGACCAAAAAGGTAGCCGTGTAACGTACAATTTCCATATCCTCTTCAGGGCCCATCGAAAGTGTCCTCGTGATAATGTAAGGGGTCGAAATACTCTGTTTGTTAACTTTCAGGCGCGATCAGTTTAATAATTGAAGTATTGGAGGATTCCAGGAATGTACCGGAACTGCGTCTCTTCTTTGCGTTACACAACATGGGCTTTACCGGGCTAAATATAAGATATAAACAAATATCTTTCTAAATGATATTAGCATTTAATAAATTTATAATTATTTTTATTTTTTTTTTTCGTCTGTAGTAAAACATTTTGATATTTACTTTCGACGCAATTTTTATTCAGCCCAAAAATACGGTGATTTGCCGTATAAAAAGCGCAGACTGTCCGAGGCGTGTCAAAGCCGACCGGTAGCGAGCGAAGATAGCCGAAGGATGTTCCGAGTGCCGACCGGTAGCGAGCGAAGATAGCCGAAGGGAGTTCCGACTGGGAGCACAGGCACACGGAGTGCTCTCCCTTATCCACCCTCTGAAATACTATAAATATGGACATATTTATAGTATAACAGAGGGTGGATAAGGGAGAACACTCCGTGTGCCTGTGCATGGAGCTACCTGAAAGTACCCGCAGCACCTTGTTGTGTTGTGCGTAAAGCCCGCCGCAGACTAGAGCTATAGTCTTCGCCAAATTTCATTCGTGTCACTTGGCGTAAGCAGATAGCTCCCGTCTGCGGGCAATTTTGCAAGAGTTTTTTGTCATTCCTGACTGAGCGCCGAATATCTATCGTGTTTGATAATTTTGGCCACGCGTGGACGTTTCCTCCTCGTCTGCGGTGAAGAAAGCAACTACCTTTCACTTTCATTCATGTGCGCAAGCGTGCAGATGATCACATGCATGCCTGTATGATGTGCGGTCAGCTGAATTTAAAGACCGCAATAAACGCGTTTCGAGTTTCTGTCAAGACGATGGAACTGTTCAGGATCTTCTGTACTTATTTCTTGTATTAAATTTAAATAAGTGCCTTGGCCAATTCTTCTAGATATCCACGGTTTTTTCCACATTCTTCGAATCATTCTTTTAGTTTTAGCACGTCGCCGATTTCGACGTCGTTTTAACATCAACAAGAAAAGAATTAACTCCTCGTCTAATTCCATGGTAAAGTTTTCGCATAGAACGGCCTTTTTGACAGTAGGCTACGTCATGTTTTGACTGCTCATCTGCACGCTTGCGCACTTGAAGGAAAGTGAAAGCTAATTGCTTTCTTCACCGCAGACGAGGAGGAAACGTCCACGCGTGGACAAAATTATCAAACACGATAGATATTCGACTCTCAGCCACGAATGACCAAAATCTCTTGCAAAATTGTCCGCAGACGGGAGCTATCTGCTTACTCCAAGTGGCACGAATGGAATTTGGCGAAGGCGATAGCTCTCGTCTGCGGCGGGCTTTAGTTCATATCCAAGGGAAAGCCCTAAAACCATTTTATTTTTAAACCGCTCACCTCTCTGTCCTGGCTTGAATTCGTTTTGATATGTGTAATATGCCTTGACGTGGGACTTGATTATTGTGTGACTGACTCGGTACGGCCCCTCTCCCGGGTCCTCTATTCCTGGGGCAAATACCCCGACTCCATGCCCCAGCCAGGAAACCACCCAAGGTTCATTGAACGTTATCCAAAACTTCACCTATTGTTGGAATTAATATACAAATTTAAAATAACTGAAAATATCTTTATGTTTCTGCAAAATAAAGTACCGTGTCTTCCAATTGTGAGTGTGCGTGTAAAAAACTTTGAGCAGGATTCGATACCGTATGGAAGACAGATGCGGCAATTCGCACCGCGTGCCCCGCCTTATAACACACGCTGCTCAAAAACACGATAATTAAAAAAGCCCAAAAAAAACACGGGGCTCGAGATGAAGAAACGCACGGCAAAAAAATGGCGAGATTAGCAAAAAACCCGCGTTTCTTAATCCCATGTCGCGTGTTATACAAAACCCGCAACAAGGGGTTATAAAAACTCAACATTTGGCCTAACAGGGCGATTTTTGTGTGTGCAAAAACATGGCCGCATCCGTCTTCCATAATGCCGTGTCATTTGGATGGAAGCTAAATGCCTCAATCACTTTACCAAGTTACTAAATAACATTTAAAACAACATAATCACATTTACGGAAACAAAGTTTAAACTATTCTCAAACACCTTGAAGTGTGACCGAAGCAGAGGGTTCTTTGTTATAAATATTTTTTCCGTTAACTCTGATAGCCAAGAAGTGAATTAGTTAGTCGAGAAATCTGGGCTCTGCCGATTTTCACATTAGCAGCCATATAATACCAGTCGCCGTAAGACCGATAATCCGGGCTATGAATTAGTAAGCTTATCAAAAAGTATCTTTGATACCACACATACCCTATCGCCAAACCTATGGAAACACAGTCTGGCATAATCGTTGAAGTATTCCACCATGCTTTCGTTGTACCATCCCCCCTGGTCTTGAAGAAGTTGTGGCAAATCCCAATGATAAAGGGTAACCATTGGCTGGATTCCTTTAGAAATTAGAGCATTGATTAAACGGTTGTAGTAGTCAATGCCAAATTCGTTGATGTAGAACATATTTCCGTCTGGGAGGACACGTGCCCATGAGATGGAGAAGCGATAAAAATCGACCTGTAAATAAAAAATAAAAAAAGATGCTTTAAAACCCAGTGTGTTGAAAATGAGTCTGTTAACTTGGTTTGTTCATTTGGTATTTTTTGAAAGGTTAAACAATGAGTAAAACTGACGATCGTTATTTCTTCAAATAACACGGGTGCATTTTTAAGCCAAATGGTAGTCGTAACTAACTGGCTTTGACTTATAGTAATTGAATCCACGAACGCTTTTTTCTAAAATGGTTGATTTCACTCGCATGATGCCTAAAATAAATTAGGTAAATTTTTCACTCGGCTAAAATAAAGGATAGATAGTCAACTTTTCCCATAACACACACACATTTAATTAAATATCTGAATTTTGGTCTACGGTCAATCGGTCATAAAGGCTTGTTTAACTCACCCCAAGATTTGCAACCATTTCAACGTCATCGTGGATTTTGTGGTAGCTGTCACAAGCATAGTCTCCAGTGTCACCATTATAGGTATTTCCGGGAGTGTGAGAGAAAGTATCCCAGATATTGAGACCTTTGCCTGAAAACAGTTCAAATGAGACTGTATACTGTTAGCATTGCAAGCATTACCATATACCGCAGGCGTAGAGCGACTTAGTATATACTAAGTCGCTCTACGCCTGCGGTATATGGTAATGCTTGCAATGCTAGTATACTGTTTCCATGAACCTAAATTAGGCTGTAGAAAGTTCTGAACACTTTTGTGGAACGCGATTTTGTTTGTATTCCTTACTATTTTTGAAGACTGAATATATGAAGTTTTAGGGTTTCCATTACGCTTTTAAAGTTTGCGTCAACAAATTCCTGTGTGTTCTCATACGTAGCAGCTCTCGTCTTGAAAGCAATACGCCATATCAAGTCGACCACCTGTAACATCACAGCGGGAAGATAGGGCACTGATCCGACTGGTACGACGTCATCCATTTGCATCAAGTCCATCTTTGAAGCGGCAATGGCTACCCAACCGACGTCTGTGCACAAGAACCGTGAGAAAGCTGCAAACCTGAAGGCAAGGAGAGTCATCAAACTCCCCCTATTGTCAGATCGCCATCAACGGATACGTTTGGCTTGGTGTTTAGCACTACGAGGTTGGAATTTGAGGACCTGGCGAAGAATCCATTGGTCGGACGAAAGTCGTTTCTTGCTCAACGTCACGAATGGGTGAACCAGGGTTTGGAGGCACAAAAACACACCGTATACACCCAAGAACATCCATCCATATGTTCCTTATAGAGGGGGCTCTGTAATGGTTTGGGGGTGCACCTCTCACGACTGCACGAGGAAACCTCGAGGAAACCTCAAAGGTGACCGGTACATTCGGGAGGTCCTGAAACCAGATGTGCTTCATTTGAGAACCACCCATTAGACTCAAGACCTGTGTACATGGATGACAACACCAGACCTCATCGTTCCCGGGCAGTAATCCGGATTTGAATCCTTTAGAGCACATTTGGGATAGGATGGGCAGAAACAATCAAGCCCTAGAGCCTCCTGTACAAAATCTGCAGGAATTGGATGCCGCATTACATCGGTATTGGCGGCAGTTACCCCTTGTGACTTATTATTATCGCCTCAAAGTTATTTATAGAAGTATAGTTAAATTAGTCGTTTAAGGTTATTTTCGAACTTGGCGCCTGAAAGCGTTAAATAACGAACGTATTCCTTTAGACCATTTCAACATTTGTGTCGTTAAGCACCAATTTCTTGTTAGTGATATTATAAAAAGGGTTGACTGCGGTAGTGTCGATACATTCTGACGCTTGTGTTTTGCTTCGTTAAGACGTGGTGATCTGTTCACGTATCGAAGGTCACTGTCGAATGCAATGTTGTTGTTGTAAATCAGACCACAGGTATGTCTTGTCCTATTCTTAACATTAAGCTTGGTGACTAACGGCGGTATTTTGAATTTGGATTAATTATATCTTAAGGGGTTTTATATGCTAGTATTGCATTAAATACCTATTTTCTAGCTTACGTTGATATTCTAGTAAGGAATGTCTTTCTGTTCCAGTTTCTCTGCGTAGCGCCCTTTCTTTTGGTCAGTTGTCCGTGATAGCAGTCATGAATCCGTTTTGGTAGAAGCCAGTGTCCTTCGCCATCCCGTGCTGAGGATATCTCTAGTGGACTGGACTGGATCGGGGTACATAAGGAATCGCCATTATAGAACTGTGTAGCGTTACTTATCGTAACGGGCCCGTTAAAACTGCGCGTGAGGTTTATGTTCAACGTTTAATATTATGTTCAATTATTGTTTTGTGTAATTTGCGGTTGATTGGCAATAACTATTTTTTGGTCAATTTTTCCCCTTTTTGTCAACTCCTTCACTCAGTACCGTGCCTAACCACCAAATAGGTTGGTGTTATTTTATTTCTCAACAAGCCATAAAACCCGGGACACCCCTTCAACAGATCCGACGTCTCATTGGAGGGATGAGACGCAGCTGAAAGTTGTAATTCGGACTAATGGAGGCTATACGCGCGATTGACCTTCTGCTCTAGGGATGTGTTCTATACACTCAAAGTGACATTTTTACTTCAATATGTTCGCCCTGTGAAGACAGATGGTTTCATGCTTACAAGCATCTTTTTATTTGGTTGAAATACACTTTTGATTTGGCTAACGATTTCCTGAATAAATTGCATAGCTTTTTGTCATTAATGGTGACTTCTTATCGCCAGAATGTTGCCCTTTGTGATAACAATCGTTTCTGCAATATCAGTTTGCCAACAATCTCCCAACACTGATGCTTTTATCGGTCGGTGCAGACTTTCCAGGGGGGTGCTTAACGTTTTTCTTTGTGTATATTTATATCTCGATTTTAATGGAAATAGTTATTTGTCAGATTAGCGCTGTTGTGGTTGTAATCGAGTTTCGATTCTTCGTTTGTTTTTCACCCGCGTTTATACATTCTAATTGGACATGTTATATGTGTCCTATGTTTAATTTTAATGGTTTTAGCTGTAGTAAGCTGGTGTAAATTGGTTTTCTTAACAAATGTCAAACAGGCTACGGCGGTAAGTTGGCCTTTACATATATCTATATTGTTCTTATTGATTAATATGAGACATCTTTCTTCAGAGGGTTATCTATACGACCTACCGTCTTTATTCCAAGCTCCTTCAATTTGATAGGCAGATGTAGCCACGCCCCATTGGAAATCTGGCGGGAACGATCCGTAAACGAACTTTTGTTCTTCAAGATGCACGGCAGTGTTTAGTGGAAGAAATGCCAGACAAATCAGGAAACACCAATGTAACCCCATGGCAGAAAAACCTAAAAATTTGAATCAGATTTGGAAAAATGGTTAAACCTTAAACGGGCCTTTGAGTTCTAGCATATAGGCGTTATTTTAAAACCACTAATGATAGACAGAAACGGGTAACACATTTCTCCGCTTCAGGCATGTCGCAGCTCATCATTCAAGTGGCATGAGCTGCCAAAATGAGGATATTTTGACGTTAAAACAGAATGCTGAAATTATTGGCCATTTTTCTCAAGACCTATAAATCATAAGCTTTTTAGTGCTTCTAGTCACGAAAATGTACGATAAAGTATTGTTTTGAACTAACTTTGGCTAAGAATGAATGAATGGTCGTCCCGGTTTACTTTTCGAACACGTTTCCGGTTCGTACAGGCCACATACTGTATGGATTTTCCTCTCTCCAACGCCAATCATTTATTTTTTAAATGGCCTTCAAAGCCTCGCACTGTTGTGACAATCAGAAATTATGGTGAGCCATCAACGTCATGGCGGGATTATCAGATAAGTGACTTTTTTAAATGGAATAAATTTATTTTGGAGGCAAGGTAATGAGGTTTAAATTTCTTTGGGGAAATGAAACGGGGAATGAAATCTGATTATGCATTGCGTAAACAGATGTGGTCTGCCAAAAGTGGTATGGCAAATACACCAATTAAGGGGTGTATGTGGATACTGGACGAATGTCAAAATGAAACGGTGCTTCAGACGTGGGGTTGGGAGTAAAACTTTCGTGGCGAATGGACAACCGGTGTTTCCTTATATGGTGACGAGAATATATGTGGAAGTGGACCATATATAACGCAGAAGTCCCTTAATAGGCTTCTGATATAACTTATTGTGTTTGAATAGTTTCGGTACAAGTGCTTCGCTCGCTGCTCTCAAAATCTTTGCAGTTCTGTCTTATGGATTTGATTACCCTGCTTTTGTTACTATGGTTTCCGAGGGATGAGCAACTCATGGTCACACAGTTACTTATCAAATCGCTTTCAATATGTTAATTTTAACGGCTCCAATTCTGACAAGACGGCTAGCCGAGAAATCTGGGCTATGCCGAATTGTTTCTCTCTCCGTGTTCGTCATAAGGCGACAAGACACATTAGCAGCCATATAATACCAGTCGCCGTAAGACCGATAATCCGGGCTAACAAGACGGCCATTACGTGTGGTGTTCCTCAAGGTTCAATCCTCGCACCCACGTTATTTCTTATTTATATGAAAGATATTATCAAATCGTCCAACTATTGAAATTCATCCCTTTTGCTGATGACACGAGTGTTATTTTGTCTCACAGTGATCCTCATGTTCTTCTCAACTCCTTAAATAGTGAATTACAATTTCTTTTCCATTGGTTAAATGTGCTAATAAGTTGTCTTCAAATCCACGAAAAACTAAGCTTATATTCATCAAACCCCCTTCCACCTTTTATGATATTTCAAATGTTCCATCCATTGAAATTTCAAATAGCAAAATTGAGCATGTCACCTGCTTCAAGTTTCTTGGACTTTTCATCAACGAAAAATTAAAGTGGACGACACACGTGCGTGAGATATCCAAGAAATTATCACGATGCATTGATGTTGGTAATTCAAATTGTGTTAAAGATTTTCTCAAGAAAGAACTTTGTTAACATTAAATTATACCTTATTTTATCCGTACATAAATTACTGTATTATTTTATGGGGAAACACTTTCAAGACGCATCTTCAACCTATAATTATTTTACAAAAGAAAATTCTGCGCATCATTCCTTCTTGTGGGCAGGGACGTCAACGGGTTATAATAAGTGTGGGGGGGGGGGGGGGGGGGACACATTCAAAAACATTACCCAGTTTCCAAGACAAGGAGCCTGCTATATTCCCTGGCTGTAATCATGATTATGTGCATATTTACATTGTCTTTGTTCGATTTTTTTCTCTTTCTGACAAGGAGAAGAAAAAAATTAAAGTTTGTTTGATGCGGCGCTTGATATTGTTTCACTTACATATTACACGTGTGTGTGTGAGATAAGAGGGGGGTATTTCGGGCAGAAATCAGGCTAAATGTCCACAAGTCTACAGAAAATGTTACGGGTTGGCTGTAAATGTAATCGTATGTATGGTTTCAGTCATCAAACTGTATCTTTGTGCAGATTACCCAGTGATTTGTTTTCAAGTAAACCTTTTAAGTCAAAATAAACAATGTTTATGATCCCAAATGATTTTAATCCCTTTGAAAAATGAAAAAATCTTTTTCATATTGAACTCTTGTGTATACAGCAATTACTCCTGTTTGATCAAAAGAACACAAATAACGCTAATATGGAAGTTCTTCAGTTAAAAATTGCCAAACGTCTGCCTGCGGAGTTCTTCAGCTCTGATGAACTCCTCGGCAATTCTCTGAGGACACAAAGTTGAAAGGCTATCACGATGCACATGACTAATTATAAGATGGTTAAGACGCTGTTGTGTCATTGTGCTCCTCAACCAGGTCTTCAGTCTTCTGAGGGCACTGAATGAACGTTCTGCTGTGCATGAACTTACTGGTGAAACAAGTAGAATGCGGACCAACCGTTCTACCTGAGGGAACATTCTTCGTACTTCTGGTACCATTTCCGCGAATATCTTCTTAAATCTTCAATAAAAGCCCCATTAAACTGATCCATGCTCTTGTTACTTCGAGTACACACCAACTTCGTATTTTTGCCGACCTTGGTGTCTAACGTCACCGAGTCGGTGAGACATATACAATAAGCCTGTGAACGCGTTGTGCAAAATTGCTGAAAAATGAATGCTATTAGAAAAGATACATGCATTTCATATGCACATTGTAGTTGAATACTGGAAACATTCAGCTTTTTACACTTGACTTTTGAGTTTAAACATGCACATGCCTGTTATTATTTCACCACCAAACATAAAATTATTGGGGAAAAATAAACTCATATTCGGCTGTTCTAATTCTAAATTTAGATTTCAGCATTGTCATACAGTGATATACAATATACAAGAAGGAAAGAAGTTCTTTTGTAATCCATATCTAAATAGCGATTGCTTCAACTTTCAGTTTCAACAATTAGTTAGTTTTTGTTGAATCAGAATACGTATGACATTATCCGTCAAACAAAAAACAAAGCTTCGGGTTGGGAGAAATAACAGGTTTATGTGTAAAAGTCGGGTGGGGACATTAAATCTTAAAATTTAGTCTAAGAAGGTCGGTCGCCCCAGCTGCGGACGGAGAAAAAAAATCTGAAAGTAAATGACGTCAGGAAAGAAATTGATTAAATCTTGCGTTGGGCGACTCCCTTAAGCTCAATGTCCTACACAAACTGTTACTTGATGAGAGGATAAAGCCATTTCATTTTTAAGTGTGAGTTTGTTGGTGAGAAAAAAACTATCTTGATAGTATTGCTTTCAAGTCATATTTCTCGCTCGCAAAAAGTGGGGGGGGGGACAAATCATAGGATGTCCCCACCCCTTTAAAAAGTGGGGGGGACATGTCCCCCCTGTCCCCCGCCTGTTGACGCCCATGCTTGTGGGAAATTTGAACATAGGCCTACTGCTGAGCTATGGAAAAAATGCAATATCTTACCATTCACTTGTTTATCTAAACATTCCACATCTCTTCTTACACTTACTTTTTGTCGTCATATGTACAATATACCTCCCAGTTTCCAAACCTACTTCACTTTTGTTTCTGTAATACACTTCTTTTGTACTCGCTCTGCTGCTTATAATTTATTCAGTCCAATTTATTGTTCTATGTTATCTGGAGGCCTCCGTGGCTCAGTAGGTAGAGCGTTGGACGTTCAATCCTAACAGCTCTCCACCAATGGGTCGCGGGTTCGAATCCCACTCAGTCCAAAAAACAATTGGAAAATTTTCTGACTGGGTTTTCACTCGAACGATCTATGTGGATGATTGCCAGTGACCAACTGAAGGTCGTGGGTTTCCTCCGGGCTTTGAGCCCAGTTTTCTCCCACAATAAAACTGGCAACGCCGCCATAAGTGAAATAATCTTGAGCGCGGCGTAAAACACCAAACAACCAACCAACCATCTATATATGTTATCTCTCCACTGCTGCAGCATTACTGGGCCTAAACTGTGGAATACATTGCCGTCCAGCCTAAGAAAGATCTCTTTTCAACAGCAAAACCAAAGACCACCTATTGTCAATCAACATAGGAAACGCAAGTTAATGTAATAATTTTTTTCCGATTTAAACCATTTTTTTCTCTCTTCAAAACTGTTGCATCTTTTTTATGTTGTCTGAAACTTCACGTATATTTGATACATATTTTTCTTAATCTGTGACTCGATATTTCTCCTTCTCTATTTGTATCTACTCATTCTGTACACTTTGCTACACCGTCTTACACTAGGGCAAAAGTTCTTAATCTTCTATATAAAGGGAAAGAACAAACCCTTTGGGATTTTATTCCGCTGATTACAAAGCGTTATATATCTATTTTTTTTCTTTTCTTCCTGCACAAATTCTGATATTTTATTTATACGTGTTTAATTTTTTCTGTACTTACTGAAATCAGCGAATAAATGAAATCTGAATTTAATTCGGAGGAAGCATCGGCTGTTTTCGGTCATTTCCGTTAGGCCTTGACATGACGTACGAAAATCCCCGAAGTTATCCGAAACATTGTTGAACAATTAAGAGTGTCACGTTTGGATTAATTAGGGCTAATTGAGCGTCATGATAATCAGGACAAAGTAGACCTGTGTGAAGTTTGACAGGAACGTGACAAAATGACACATGTCGTTTAAATGTTCCAAGAGCGGTAAAACAGCTAATCTAGAGTTGAGGTACGAAGTGAGTTGGGAAGTAGTCCGTAAGCGGATTATTATTTTGTAAATCCATAAAGTATTCAACCACCCTTCCGCGTCAAACGCTTTCTGAAATGCCCCATATCTATAAGTGACGACTTTTATGAAATATAAATTTACAGTGTTGTCTATTCGATTGAATTCAGTACTTTTTGTATCTTGTTTATAAAAGGCAAGTAAGAACCAAAGAAATTTATTTAGTTACAAGCGAAAGAAAATAATATAATGACAAATTTAAAATCTACGATTAAAATATGAAAAATATAATTAGAAAAGATTTAAAACGCTGTCAATCCCATAGTATCGCATACAAAAACATGTTGTTTTTTAGTATGAGACTCGACTAAAAATAAAGTAAACAAATGAAAGCAGTGCCTAGCTCCACATGGTGGGACGAAAATCGGGCTTTTTTATCTTTAAAAACACAAACACCATTTGCACATTATTTTCAACTACAGCATTTCGCCTTAATCATTCATTTGATAGTGTAGGGTCTAAGGAAGTCTACGGATTCTCCACGGGGTCGAAGTGAGTTAACAAAAATTACTGTAAAAAAAAGGTTTGTTTAGGAAAAATTGAGAACTTTAGTTTTAATCAAATGGTCGTTTTGAAATAGCTCTTTTTAAAAAGAGTCACATAAAGGTCGTAAGCCTAATGTTCTAGAAATTAGATAATAGGCACTTTTCTAATGTTCTAGAGATTAGATAATATGCACTTACCTGTCCTATCTTTTACCTCCAACTGTATATTGCTTTCTTTTGAAGTTACTTGGGTTAGAAAAATTGGTCACAAACAAAGTAAGGAATGCGATGATCTGGATCTGCGGCCCATGTTAATTTCCATAAGTAAACATACTGACAACAAAGACTTATTGAAAACTTTTCCAGGACGACAAACTACACTGGGCTACATTTCGGACAACACAATGGCACGCTGTACTACAAACAGAGCGTCTTTGAAATGTTACTCGGGTTACTTGTATAGAGTTAATAAACGCAAACTTTGAGAAAGTATATGTAACATAAAGACTGGTTATACCGTTCGAGTGTACTTTAGGAGTCCGGGCTGTAAAAGCTTAGGAAAATGATCTTTGCCCACACGTACTAATATTTTCCCTTCGTGCCTAAGTACATCGCCGAGAGCTTGCGTCGTATTAACATATTATTTAGGTGACTTGATGTAAGGATTATTTCAAAATACCAAGATCTCAAAAACCTGTCCTTCATAATCAACTGGGGCCTCGTTGATCCAGTGGGTGAGAGTGATCGCCCATTTGTCCCACACATACCTTCCATCGATGCGACGAAGGTTCGAATCACACTCAGACCAAATAAAAATTGACAAATTTCTGAGTGGATTTTTACTCGGTCGCCGTATGTGGAAGAGGTTCCAATGGGCCCGGTTACCTCCCACACTAGACCTGGCAACGCCGCCAATCCAGTGAAATAATCTCACGCCGACAGAAGCCTTCCATCAATGGGTCGCGGGTTCAGTGGGTAATGTGATAGTCTCTCACGCCGACAGAAGCCTTCCATCAATGGGTCACGGGTTCAGTGGGTAGTGTGATAGCCTCTCACGCCGACAGAAGCCTTCCATCAATGGGTCGCGGGTTCGGAGGAAAGTGCGATAGCCTCTCACGTCGACAGAAGTCTTCCATCAATAGGTCGCGGGTTCAGTGGGTAGTGTGATAGTCTCTCACGCCGACAGAAGCCTTCCATCAATGGGTCGCGGGTTCAGTGGGTAGTGTGAAACTGATAGTCTCTCACGCCGACAAAAGCCTTCCATCAATGGGTCGCGGGTTCAGTGGGTAGTGTGATAGCCTCTCACGTCAACAGAAGCCTTCCATCAATGGGTCGCGGGTTCAGTGGGTAGTGTGATAGTCTCTCACGCCGACAGAAGCCTTCCATCAATGAGTCGCAGTTCAGTGGGTAGTGTGATAGTCTCTCACGCCGACAGAAGCCTTCCATCAATGAGTCGCAGTTCAGTGGGTAGTGTGATAGTCTATCACGCCGACAGAAGCCTTCCATCAATGGGTCGCGGGTTCAGTCGGTAGGGTGATAGTCTCTCACGCCGACAGAAGCCTTCCATCAATAGGTCGCGGGTTCAGTGGGTAGTGTGATAGTCTCTCACGCCGACAGAAGCCTTCCATCAATGGGTCGCGGGTTCAGTGGGCAGTGTGATAGTCTCTCACGCCGACAGAAGCCTTCCATCAATGGGTCGCGGGTTCAGTGGGCAGTGTGATAGTCTCTCACGCCGACAGAAGCCTTCCATCAATGGGTCGCGGGTTCAGTGGGTAGTGTGATAGTCTCTCACACCGACAGAAGCCTTCCATCAATGGGTCGCGGGTTCAGTGGGTAGTGTGATAGTCTCTCACGCCGACAGAAGCCTTCCATCAATGGGTCGCGGGTTCAGTGGGCAGTGTGATAGTCTCTCACGCCGACAGAAGCCTTCCATCAATGGGTCGCGGGCTCAGTGGGTAGTGTGATAGCCTCTCACACCGACAGAGGCCCTCCATCAATGGGTCGCGGGTTCAGTGGGTAGGTGATAGCCTCTCACGCCGACAGAAGCCTTCCATCAATGGGTCGCGGGTTCAGTGGGTAGTGTGATAGCCTCTCACGCCGACAGAAGCCTTCCATCAATGGGTCGCGGGTTCAGTGGACAGTGTGATAGTCTCTCACGCCGACAGAAGCCTTCCATCAATGGGTCGCGGGTTCAGTGGGCAGTGTGATAGTCTCTCACGCCGACACAAGCCTCCCTTCAATGGGTCGCGGGTTCAGTGGGTAGTGTGATAGTCTCTCACGCCGACAGAAGCCTTCCATCAATGGGTCGCGGGTTCAGTGGGTAGTGTGATAGTCTCTCACGTCAACAGAAGCCTTCCATCAATGGGTCACGGGTTCAGTGGGTAGTGTGATAGTCTCTCACGTCAACAGAAGCCTTCCATCAATGGGTCGCGGGTTCAGTGGGTAGTGTGATAGTCTCTCACGTCAACAGAAGCCTTCCATCAATGGGTCGCGGGTTCAGTGGGTAGTGTGATAGTCTCTCACGTCAACAGAAGCCTTCCATCAATGGGCCGCGGGTTCAGTGGGTAGTGTGATAGCCTCTCACGTCAACAGAAGCCTTCCATCAATGGGTCGCGGGTTCAGTGGGTAGTGTGATAGTCTCTCACGTCAACAGAAGCCTTCCATCAATGGGTCGCGGGTTCAGTGGGTAGTGTGATAGTCTCTCGCGCCGACAGAAGCCTTCCATCAATGGGTCGCGGGCTCAGTGGGTAGTGTGATAGCCTCTCACACCGACAGAGGCCCTCCATCAATGGGTCGCGGGTTCAGTGGGTAGGTGATAGCCTCTCACGCCGACAGAAGCCTTCCATCAATGGGTCGCGGGTTCAGTGGGTAGTGTGATAGCCTCTCACGCCGACAGAAGCCTTCCATCAATGGGTCGCGGGTTCAGTGGGTAGTGTGATAGTCTCTCACGTCGACACAAGCCTTCCATCAATGGGTCGCGGGTTTAGTGGGTAGTGTGATAGTCTCTCACGCCGACAGAAGCCTTCCATCAATAGGTCGCGGGTTCAGTGGGTAGTGTGATAGTCTCTCACGCCGACAGAAGCCTTCCATCAATGGGTCGCGGGTTCAGTGGGCAGTGTGATAGTCTCTCACGCCGACACAAGCCTCCCTTCAATGGGTCGCGGGTTCAGTGGGTAGTGTGATAGTCTCTCACGCCGACAGAAGCCTTCCATCAATGGGTCGCGGGTTCAGTGGGCAGTGTGATAGTCTCTCACGCCGAAAGAAGCCTTCCATCAATGGGTCGCGGGTTCAGTGGGTAGTGTGACAGTCTCTCACGCCGACAGAAGCCTCCCTTCAATGGGTGGCGGGTTCAGTGGGTAGTGTGATAGTCTCCCACGCCGACAGAAGCCTTCCATCAATGGGTGGCGGGTTCAGTGGGCAGTGTGATAGCCTCTCACGCCGACAGAAGCCTTCCATCAATGGGTCACGGGTTCAGTGGGCAGTGTGATAGTCTCCCACGCCGACAGAAGCCTTCCATCAATGGGTCGCGGGTTCAGTGGGTAGTGTGATAGTCTCTCGCACCGACAGAAACCTTCGATCAATGGGTCGCGGGTTTAGTGGGTAGTGTGATAGTCTCTCGCACCGACAGAAACCTTCCATCAATGGGTCGCGGGTTCAGTGGGCAGTGTGATAGTCTCTCACGCCGACACAAGCCTCCCTTCAATGGGTCGCGGGTTCAGTGGGTAGTGTGATAGTCTCTCGCACCGACAGAAACCTTCGATCAATGGGTCGCGGGTTCAGTGGGTAGGTGACAGCCTCTCACGCCGACAGAAGCCTTCCATCAATGGGTCACGGGTTCAGTGGGTGGGTAGTGTGATAGTCTCTCACGCCGACAGAAGCCTTCCATCAATGGGTCGCGGGTTCAGTGGGTAGTGTGATAGTCTCTCACGCCGACATAAGCCTTCCATCAATGGGTCGCGGGTTCAGTGGGTAGTGTGATAGTCTATCACGCCGACAGAAGCCTTCCATCAATGGGTGGCGGGTTCAGTGGGTAGTGTGGTAGTCTCTCGCACCGACAGAAGCCTTCCATCAATGGGTCGCGGGTTCAGTGGGTAGTGTGATAGTCTCTCACGTCGACAGAAGCCTTCCATCAATGGGTGGCAGGTTCAGTGGGTAGTGTGATAGTCTCTCACGTCGACAGAAGCCTTCCATCAATGGGTCGCGGGTTCAGTGGGTAGTGTGATAGCCTCTCACACCGACAGAAGCCTTCCATCAATGGGTCGCGGGTTCAGTGGGTAGTGTGATAGCCTCTCACACCGACAGAAGCCTTCCATCAATGGGTCGCGGGTTCAGTGGGTAGTGTGATAGTCTCTCACGTCCACAGAAGCTTGGCGTAAGTTACGTCGGACATAATGATAAATCAATGTTAAAACTATAGGAACTCACGCATTAGTCCATGTTGTAGGCCTATGCGCAAACTTACGCCAGCTTTGTAAGACAGGCCCGTGGTCGTAACGTAATGTTGAAGGTATATGTTGCCATGACGTTACGACTAGGCGCCAAATTACCTCGGTGTCGAGAAACAACCCCTGGTTACTGCACCACCTTGTGGAAACCGGGGGCCGGTTGTTTAAGAGTGTATCAGGCTTAATACCGGTATAACTTTGTAACGTAACAATTTAATTTATTTGCTACGTAGCCGAGAAATCTTGGCTCTGCCGAATTTTTTTTTTTCTGTGTTCGTCATAGCCAAGATCACTTCCATAGTAAAAAAGTGATATATGTTAAGGAGGCCCGCCTAAAAAATCGGCGGCGCAAATTTCACAACAAATAAGCAAAGAATAAAATATTTACCACTGCATTCCGATAGCATAGACCACGAAGAAGGATTTTGTCAAACTTATGCCGCTGTAAAGTGACTAAAGATATATGATTGAAGTATTTCTACGACGCCCCGCACAGTTTAACTGGTCGTTTAAATGTTTTACAATGGCGGTTACGTCAGGTTGAAAGCCAGTGGACTTCGAAACAAATATTGACTGCATAAGGGAAAGTTTACCACTTTACAGCGGCGTAAGTTTGACAAACTCCTTCTTCGTGGTCTATACTATCGGAATGCAGTGGTAAATATTTTATTCTTTGCTTATTTGTTGTGAAATTTGCGCCGCCGATTTTTTAGGCGGGCCTCCTTAACATATATCACTTTTTTACTATGGAAGTGATCTTGGCTATGACGAACACGGAAAAAAAAAAATTCGGCAGAGCCAAGATTTCTTGGCTAATTTGCTACGCAATGTCATTAAGACCGGTATTAAGCCTAAGACACTTTTGAACAACCCAGCCCAGGTGTCAATCAAAGGGAGACAATACCCGACAAACTAAATCCTCCTAGTTTCAGAACACATTTGATTGATTGATTGTTTGGTGTTTCACGCCGCACTCAAGATTATTTCACTTAAATGGTGCCCGTTTGATTGTGGGAGGAAACCGGGCTCTATGCTCGGAGGAAATCCACGACCTTCCGGTGGTAACTGGCAACCATCCCACATAGGTGGGTCGAGTGAAAACCCAGTCAGAAAATTTTCCAATTTTTGGACTGAGTGGGATTCGAACTCGCAACCCATTGGTGGAAGGCCAGAACACATTTGAAGTATTATGCTTTGTGATTGTTGGAAAGAACACGTGTTGAAACAAATAGCAGAGGTAGAAATTTTATTATTTTTTTTTAGTTTAACATGTGGTGTAGTAAATCAAATCACATTTAAACTCAAATGACAATCAAATTGACAATAAATTAGGCTTAGAGAAACCATATATTAAGTAGGTCATCAAAAAAACTTGCTAACATCACAGTTAATCAACAAATAAGATCATATCAAACCATTCAACACATAAATATAGGGCTCCGCGGGCGGGGTGACGTTGTCCCTTGCTAAATTACCTCCCTTTGCTTGGAGTTTGCGTTGACTTTTAGTTTTAACATGGGAGTAAATTTATAAAAATAAACTTTTCGTGTGTGTGACTTCAAATTTCTCGCACAAAACATACCCCAAACTTCAGTAAGATAAAGTATTCCCCGTTTCCAATGATTCACAAGTTTGATGCCTTGACAAGGTCCCAATTTTATGTAACAGCCAAAAGTGTGCTTTTTCGCCATTTACTCCCTTGTTAAAAGTCAACCGCAGATCGAAGCCAAGGGACGTAACTCTGTCATAAATTAAGGAACTCCGCCGAGACCTATAAAACTGAGATTATATACACACTATGGCAAGAACGAATGCCAGGATAATTAACAAAACACACATACTAAATTACAGTAGGATTGATTGATGTTTTGCGCCACATTCAAGATTTTTTGTACCTGGCAACCGTTACACATATGGCGATGGAGTGAAAAAACGACATTATTTCTTTGGACTGATTGCTTGATTGATGTTTATCGCCTCGCTAAAGATTTTTTCACTTATTTAGAGGCGTTGCCAGGTTTAGTGGGGAAGAAAATCTATCTGTACATTGCCTCTGCCAGACATTTAAATAGCTTCACACAGCCAGAAGGTCATCAAAATTTTCTTCTAAACTAGAATTCAACTGAAGTAGAAGTGTCGCCTGGCAGGATAAATATACAAGGAGAAGGTACATCACCTTTCACAAAAAAATCTGGTATCGCAATTGTAGAGGATAACACGCTGTCAATGTCAAACGCGATTACTCGTAAATCTGGTATTACAATACGATGACTCGTAAATCTGGTATTACAATACGATTACTCGTAAATCTGGTATCGCAATTGCAGAGGATAACACGCTTAAGAAGATGCAAGGAGCGGGGTAATAAACTTCCCATTTAAATTTGAAAAAAATTAAGCCAGTGGTTTTCAAGATATTGCACGGAAACCAAGTTATTTGTATCAGCCAATCAAAAACAATTATTAAATATGCGCGGATTTTAGCGAAAATCGAACTTGAGCGGGGTATTAAGGTATTAAACTTTCCATTTAAATTTGAAAAAAATTAAGCCAGTGGTTTTCAAGATATTGCACGGAAACCAAGTTATTTGTATCAGCCAATCAAAAGCCTGTACAGTAATTAAATATGCGCGGATGTTAGCGAAAGTCGAACTTGAGCGGGGTATTAAGGTAATAAACTTCCCATTTAAATTTGAAAAAAATTAAGCCAATGGTCTTCAAGATATTGCACGGAAACCAAGTTATTTGTATCAGCCAATCAAAAGCCTGTACAATAATTAAATATGCGCGGATTTTAGCGAAAGTCGAACTTGAGCGGGGTATTAAGGTATTAAACTTCTCATTTAAATTTAAAAAAAATTAAGCCAGTGGTTTTCAAGATATTGCACGGAAACCAAGTTATTTGTATCAGCCAATCAAAAGCCTGTACAATAATTAAATATGCGCGGATTTTAGCGAAAGTCGAACTTGAGCGGGGTATTAAGGTATTAAACTTCCCATTTAAATTTGAAAAAAATTAAGCCAGTGGTTTTCAAGATATTGCACGGAAACCAATCCGGACGCCGACGCCAGACTACGCCGTCAAAGTGATCCCTAAGTGCCCCCTTTCAGGCGACACAAAAACTGGAGTTAAACAAACCTTCATGGGCTGAATGATATCTTTTTCGTACTGAGGGCGATCAACTAAGCCCCGGATGCCCCCTCCCCCCCCTCCCCATGACGTACAAACTTACATGCAGAACACGAATAATAAAACTCTAGACTAGATACAAGAAAACGATAACTCTTTCCAAAACCGAATATAGATACCTTACAAACTTTGGTACACAATCACACGTATTAAATGACGTAGGCTTGAATAATAATGTTATCAAATCCACACAGTTCTATAGAAGTCCTAGATTATCCTCACCCGTATATTGCCAAATTTTTTTTAAATATTATGTCTGGATAGACTTCAGGTAAGGTTTGTAAAATAAAATGCAACGGTATTCACCTTTAAGTCTAGAGTTCAACACATAACTCAACTGGATTATTTCATATTGGGTAATGAAACATGGGCCATGGACTTTCATATGGAACTTTCCGATTTCATTCAGCAAATGGAGTTCAGCGTATGTTGGATTTCACTAAATTGTTTTGCGGTCAAGGAGCACATCTTGGTTTCACTCTTAATGACAAAAACGTCGTCACTTTTCAGGAGCTATATTATTAGGGCTTGTTTGAGGAGCCACATTTGCTGGGTTTTTTTTTGAGGAGCCACATTTCATGGTCCATGATTGAGGAGCCACGATGACGGTTTTTGATTAGATGGTGCCACATTTGATGGTTCAAGATTGAAGAGGCACAGTTGATGGTTCAAAATTGAGGAGCCACATTTGATGGTTCAAGATTGAAGAGGCACACTTGATGGTTCAAGATTGAAGAGCCACATATAATGGTTCAAGATTGAGAAGCTGCATTTGATGGTTCAAAATTGAGGAATCACAGTAGTTGGTTCAAGACAGAGGAGCCACATATAATGGTTCACCAATGAGGATATAAAAGACATATTTGAGAGGTCACAGTTGAGGCATCACAGTTGAAAAGTCAAACTCGTTTTCACTTTAATGGAGTCAAGCTTTAGAGGTCGTAATTCGGAGGCTCACGTTTCGACAGCCTCCTTTGGGTCTGGATCAGTTTTTAAACTTGCTCTTTGCTCCAACTCTATGTTAGTTTCCTTCAAAAGTTTTTGGTTTCTGAAGAAAAAAAAAATAACAAAAAGTAATATAACAAGAATAAGGGAAAAAAACATAAAAAAACTGAATATTTCACTTCGAGTTGCACTTAAAATATTTCTGTACAAAGACCGAATCTGATATGATATGACCATCACCCTCCGAATGTCAAAAAACTGATAAAGCTAAAATTATGTACTTTGTAAGTGCAAATGTTTGATTTCACAGCCACGAACTTAATACGTAATCCCACCTGTTATAAATCTCAAGCCTTTTTTAATTGTTTTGATAAAAAATTAACCCATTTTGGGGGTAATGTTTAGAGATTAACATCAGGGTTATCTATCTACAGATTAACTATGAAAACAGTATCATGGAATGACTTTTAACCTATACTAGAAATTTCGCAACGACCTGTTTGTTTATAACCTACATACACATGTTCTCAGGCACACAAAAATGAGCTATGTCAACTTTTACATGGGTTTGAAATCCATTAAAAAAAGACAGAAACAATCATACAGCGAAACCTGTTACTAAATTAACATTGAAGGTAAACTATTAGCTTAAAACCATAAATAAGTGTTTTGTAAAACCGAGTAGTGGCGAGAGTCACTAGATTGCCGCAAATAATTATCATATTTAAAAATTGACCAAAATATGGGAAATAACAAAATATAAAAAAAATCTCAGCAATCATAAACAAGAGTCATCAGAAGATGCTGTATCCCCCCAGCTCCGCATAAGATTTATTATTTATTTTAAGTTATTATAAGATATCTATACTATACTGTCGGAAAAGGGCAGTAACTTAGAAAATAATTAGACCAGCACCATCAAAATAGGAGGTGCACATCCTTCCATAATATCCAGCATATCCACCAATTTTCCAAAAAAATCTTATAAAAACTGTGGGAGGAGATGCGATGACAACCACTAATTGTCTATGTCGGAAAAGGGCAGTAACTCTGAAAATAATAAAACCAGCGCAGCCAAAATAAAAGGTGCACATCCTCGAATTATATCCAGCAAGTCTACCAAGTTTCGAAAAAATCTGATAAAAATCGTAAGAGGAGATGCGATGACAAGCACTAATTGTCTAGGTCGTCTTATACTGTCGGAAAAGGGCAGTAACTCTAAAAATAATGAAACCAGCGCAACCAAAATATGTGGTGCACATCCTCGAATGATTTTGAGCATGTCCATCAAGTTTCAAAAAATTTAATAAAAACTGTTGGAGAAAATGCGATGACAACCACTAATTGTCTGTGTCGTCTTATAATGTCGGAAAAGGGCAGTAACTCTAAAAATAATAAAACCAGCGCAGCCAAAATAGAAGGTGCACATCCTCGAATTATATCCAGCAAGTCCACCAAGTTTCTAAAAAATCTGATAAAATTCGTGAGAGGAGATGCGATGACAAGCACTAATTGTCTATGTCGTCTTATACTGTCAGAAAAGGGCAGTAACTCTAAAAACTAATGAAACCAGCGCAACCAAAAAATGAAGGTGCACATCCTCGAATGATATTCAGCATGTCCACCAAGTTTCCCAAAAATTTAATAAAAACTGTGGGAGGAGATGCGATGACAAGCACTAATTGTCTATGTCGTCATATACTGTCGAAAAACGGCAGTAACTCTAAAAATAATGAAACCAGCGGAACCAAAATAGGAGGTGCACATCTACGAATGATATCCAGTATGTCAACCAAGTTTTAAAAAAATCTGATAAAAAATGTGGTAGGAAATGATTACGGACAGACAGACAGACAGACAGTCAGACAGACAGACAGACAGACAGACAGACAGACAAGCTGATCGCTATATCCCCCGCATTATATGCCGCGGGGAATAAAAAAGTCACAAGATGTAAAAATAAATGTCTAAAATGTCTGCCTACATGTACACTGGCCCTGCCTTTACCCCTCTATTATGCTACTTCTTTCCTCCGTACTCACCAATTAAAGTAAAGTGACAAAACATAATGGGTTGATTGATTGATGTCCGATCAATCAATCAATGAAACTGACGGATCAATCAATCAATCAATGAAACTGACTAACCAACCGATCAATCAATTAATCAATGAAACTGACTAATCAATCAATCAATCAATGAAACTGACTGATCAATCAATCAATCAATCAATGAAACTGATCAATCAATCAATCAATGAAACTGACTGATCAATCAATCAATGAATGAAACTGACTGATCAATCAATCAATCAATCAATGGAACTGACTGATCAATCAATCAATCAATCAATCAATGAAACTGACTGATCACTCAATCAATCAATCAATCAATGAAACTGACTGATCAATCAATCAATCAATCAATGAAACTGACGGATCAATCAACCAATCAATGAAACTGACTGATCAATCAATCAATCAATGAAACTGACTGATCAATCAATCAATCAATCAATCAATGAAACTGACTAATCAATTAATCATTCAATCAATGAAACTGACTGATCAATCAATCAATTAATCAATGAAACTGGCTAGTCAACCAATCAATCAATGAAACTGATTAATCAATCAATCAATCAATCAATGAAACTGACTAATCAATTAATCAATCAATCAATGAAACTGACTAATCAATCAATCAATCAATGAAACTGACTAACCAATCATTCAATCAATGAAACTGACTGATCAATCAATCAATCAATCAATGAAACTGACTAATCAATCAATCAATCAATGAAACTGACTAATCAATCAATCAATCAATCAATGAAACTGACGGATCAATCAACCAATCAATGAAACTGACTGATCAATCAATCAATCAATCAATCAATGAAACTGACTAATCAATTAATCAATCAATCAATGAAACTGACTAACCAATCATTCAATCAATGAAACTGACTAGTCAACCAATCAATCAATGAAGCTGATTAATCAATCAATCAATCAATCAATCAAGCAATGAAACTGACTAATCAATTAATCAATCAATCAATGAAACTGACTAATCAATCAATCAATCAATGAAACTGACTAATCAATTAATCAATCAATCAATGAAACTGACTAATCAATTAATCAATCAATCAATGAAACTGACTAATCAATCAATCAATCAATGAAACTGACTAACCAATCATTCAATCAATGAAACTGACTGACCAATCAATCAATCAATCAATGAAACTGATCAATCAATCAATCAATCAATGAAACTGACTAATCAATTAATCAATCAATCAATGAAACTGACTAATCAATTAATCAATCAATCAATGAAACTGACTAATCAATCAATCATTCAATCAATGAAACTGACTGATCAATCAATCAATTAATCAATGAAACTGGCTAGTCAACCAATCAATCAATGAAACTGATTAATCAATCAATCAATCAATCAATGAAACTGACTGATCAATCAATCATTCAATCAATGAAGCTGACTGATCAATCAATCAATCAATCAATGAAGCTGACTGATCAATCAATCAATTAAACTGACTAACCAATCATTCAATCAATGAAACTGACTGATCAATCAATCAATTAATCAATGAAACTGACTAATCAATCAATCAATCAATGAAACTGACTAATCAATCAATCAATCAATCAATGAAACTGGCTAGTCAACCAATCAATCAATGAAACTGATTAATCAATCAATCAATCAATCAATGAAACAGACTCATCAATCAATCAATGAAACAGACTAATCAATCAATCAATCAATTAATCAATGAAACAGACTAATCAATCAATCAATCAATTAATCAATGAAACAGACTCATCAATCAATCAATCAATCAATCAATCAATTAATGAAACTGATCAACCAATCAATCAATGAAGCTGACTGATCAATCAATCAATCAATCAATGGAACTGACTGATCTTACCTTCTAAGTATGACAATGATGAGGATTCCAATGAGACAGAGAAGTAAAACTCCCGCGGCGGCTATCCCTGCATAGGCACCCGATGAAAGACGATCCCAATCAGGACCAAACTGACTCTCCCCTACTGAAGTCATTTCTGGTAAACAATACAACAAAATCAGTTTAAAAAAAAAAAAAAGTTAAGGAAATGACACTTTAAAAAAAATTTCAATCAGCAAAAATAGGGTTTGCTTGCATTGGTTAGCTGAATGATTGTTGTTGGAACAATGAATATCTATACAGCCTAAGGCATGTGCGAACTGAAAGACATTTTACGAAATAATTATTAAATATCAGGTGTCTCTTAAAACCTGATAAAAATTTTTTATTTTAACTACGATGGTGTCAGTAACACCCCACTCCACCCACTCGCCCAAAAAATAACAACAAACAAAAATAACAAAACAGAATGTAAACTCCCCCACTAAACCTGGCAAAGCCGCCATATAAGTCAAATAATCTTGAGTACCAAGTAAAACATCAATCAATCAGTCAACCACCCCCATTGAGCCTCTGGTCCGCACAGCTTTATTGTTCCACTTACATGTGGTTAGGTCAGCAAATATGGCTATAGCAAAGCCACAATGTCCACAACCAGTTAAGTATTTATACTAATAAAATATACAGTATATATACAGACTAAGAAATAGATGACTTATTCTGTTAATTGATTAACTTAATCTTAATCCATTCATCCTATGTATATTTAATCATTGTCGACTATGCCTTAGTGTGTATATATATACATGACTGGATTTTCACTCAAACGACCTATGTGGGATGGTTGCCAGTTACCGCTGGAAGGTGGTGGGTTTTCTCCAGGCATAGAGCCTGGTTTCCTCCCACAATAAAACTGATAATGCTGCCATATAAATGAAATAATCTTGAACGCAGCGTAAAACACCAAACAATCAATCAGTATATACATACAGAACATAATTAGTATATATACTATTTAAATATAGATAATGAATTATATTTATATTTAATAATCCGGTTTAGGGGCTCGTTTCACAAAGCAGTTGCAGCACAAATGAAGCCTGGTTGCCAATGCATACCATTATGAAGATATATGGCGTCATGGCAACTGCGATCGGTTGCACGTTGCGAAGGCTTTGTGAAACTGCCCTCAGGTCTGCGTGGGAATTTGGACTTGTGATCCTTCACCTTATAGCAAGGATCGTTTTTGTGTAACTGATTTAAGCCCTGTTCTGCCAACTACAGGTCAGGATTATGGCTATTTAAGGGTACTATGGTAGGCACGGCAGGACAAGGGTTAACATATGGAGACGTTGATTACATACCTGTACACACATTATTGGCTCCCATAACGTAACCAGGACAACACACATGCTCAGCAAAATACCACTTGTAGGTAAAATTCAGTGGTTTTTCACATAATGCAACCCTGTCACGGCAAAAAAAAAATCATGTTTTGTCACAATGCTAATATTGAATAGACAAACCTAGTAAAGAAAACAGTTGACAGCGCAGTGGATGTAACGTTGAAGTCCAATTACCACAAGATAAAATTTGCCACCGACAATTTGAACTTTGGTTATGTCCAGTTAAACTGTTGCATGGGAAAGTTTTTGCTGCAGAAAAGCTGCCGTTCCGAAGTAATAAGTTTGATTAAACTGACTTGATAAAAACTGACTTGTGAGAAATGTTAAGAGATTGGGGTAAACATTTGCCTTGGTTTTCAATGCTTAAAACCTCCAGAAATTGACTCTGCTCCTTTTGACTTGTTGATTTCAGATTCAAAAGATATCTAATTCTATACTAGCTTCGAAACAGATAAGGATAAAAAAGAAAACAATTTTGAGGTTTTCGAGTATGGGTAACTTTTCCTGGAGGCTGTTTCTCAGAAAATTTACATGTACCTACGTGACGTCTGACGTAATATAATACAAGGCATCACAACCATGGTAAAATATGCCTTCAACATTATGTTAAGGCCAGGCGCAAAGCCACATCTAGCTTGAATAATAAAATTTATGTTTTGAGAAACAGCCCCTCCACAATGAAACCTTTACAGTTTTGATACCTCTGTAAATTTCAAATAAATACATGAGTTGAAAACAACAGCCCCTCCATGATGAAACCTGTACAGCTTTGATACCTCTCTAGATTTCAAATAAACACTTGAGTTGAAAACAACAGCCCCTCCATGATGAAACCTGTACAGCTTTGATACCTCTCTAGATTTCAAATAAACACTTGAGTTGAAAACAACAGCCCCTCCATGATGAAACCTGTACAGCTTTGATACCTCTGTAAATTTCAAATAAATACTTGAGTTGAAAACAACAGCCCCTCCATGATGAAACCTGTACAGCTTTGATACCTCTGTAAATTTCAAATAAATACTTGAGTTGAAAACAACAGCCCTCCATGATGAAACCTGTACAGCTTTGATACCTCTCTAGATTTCAAATAAATACTTAAGTTGAAAACAACAGCCCCTCCACGATGAAACCTGTACAGCTTTGATACCTCTCTAGATTTCAAATAAACACTTGAGTTGAAAACAACAGCCCCTCCATGATGAAACCTGTACAGCTTTGATACCTCTCTAGATTTCAAATAAACACTTGAGTTGAAAAACAACAGCCCCTCCATGATGAAACCTGTACAGCTTTGATACCTCTCTAGATTTCAAATAAATACTTGAGTTGAAAACAACAGCCCCTCCATGATGAAACCTGTACAGCTTTGATACCTCTCTAAATATCAAATAAACACTTGAGTTGAAAACAACAGCCCCTCCATGATGAAACCTGTACAGCTTTGATATCGCTCTAAATTTAAATAAACACTTGAGTTGAAAACAACAGCCCCTCCATGATGAAACCTGTACAGCTTTGATACCTCTCTAGATTTCAAATAAACACTTGAGTTGAAAACAACAGCCCCTCCATGATGAAACCTGTACAGCTTTGATACCTCTCTAGATTTCAAATAAATACTTCAGTTGAAAACAACAGCCCCTCCATGATGAAACCTGTAGCCTACAGTTTTGATACCTCTGTAAATTTCAAATAAATACGTGAGTTGAAAACAACAGCCCCTCCATGATGAAACCTGTACAGCTTTGATATCGCTCTAAATTTAAATAAACACTTGAGTTGAAAACAACAGCCCCTCCATGATGAAACCTGTACAGCTTTGATACCTCTCTAGATTTCAAATAAACACTTGAGTTGAAAACAACAGCCCCTCCATGATGAAACCTGTACAGCTTTGATACCTCTCTAGATTTCAAATAAATACTTGAGTTGAAAACAACGGCCCCTCCATGATGAAACCTGTACAGCTTTGATACCTCTCTAAATTTCAAATAAACACTTGAGTTGAAAACAACAGCCCCTCCAAGATGAAACCTGTACAGCTTTGATACCTCTCTAGATTTCAAATAAACACTTGAGTTGAAAACAACAGCCCCTCCATGATGAAACCTGTACAGCTTTGATACCTCTCTAAATTTCAAATAAACACTTCAGTTGAAAACAACAGCCCCTCCATGATGAAACCTGTACAGCTTTGATACCTCTCTAAATATCAAATAAACACTTGAGTTGAAAACAACAGCCCCTCCATGATGAAACCTGTACAGCTTTGATACCTCTCTAGATTTCAAATAAACACCTGAGTTGAAAACAACAGCCCCTCCATGATGAAACCTGTACAGCTTTGATACCTCTCTAGATTTCAAATAAACACTTGAGTTGAAAACAACAGCCCCTCCATGATGAAACCTGTACAGCTTTGATATCTCTCTAGATTTCAAATAAACACTTGAGTTGAAAACAACAGCCCCTCCATGATGAAACCTGTACAGCTTTGATATCTCTCTAGATTTCAAATAAACACTTGAGTTGAAAACAACAGTCCCTCCATGATGAAACCTGTACAGCTTTGATACCTCTGTAAATTTCAAATAAATACTTGAGTTGAAAACAACAGCCCCTCCATGATGAAACCTGTACAGCTTTGATATCTCTCTAGATTTCAAATAAACACTTGAGTTGAAAACAACAGCCCCTCCACAATGAAACCTTTACAGTTTTGATACCTCTGTAAATTTCAAATAAATACTTGAGTTGAAAACAACAGCCCCTCCATGATGAAACCTGTACAGCTTTGATATCTCTCTAGATTTCAAATAAACACTTGAGTTGAAAACAACAGCCCCTCCATGATGAAACCTGTACAGCTTTGATACCTCTCTAGATTTCAAATAAATACTTGAGTTGAAAACAACAGCCCCTCCATGATGAAACCTGTAGCCTACAGTTTTGATACCTCTGTAAATTTCAAATAAATACTTGAGTTGAAAACAACAGCCCCTCCATGATGAAACCTGTACAGCTTTGATATCGCTCTAAATTTAAATAAACACTTGAGTTGAAAACAACAGCCCCTCCATGATGAAACCTGTACAGCTTTGATACCTCTCTAGATTTCAAATAAACACTTGAGTTGAAAACAACAGCCCCTCCATGATGAAACCTGTACAGCTTTGATACCTCTCTAGATTTCAAATAAATACTTGAGTTGAAAACAACGGCCCCTCCATGATGAAACCTGTACAGCTTTGATACCTCTCTAAATTTCAAATAAACACTTGAGTTGAAAACAACAGCCCCTCCAAGATGAAACCTGTACAGCTTTGATACCTCTCTAGATTTCAAATAAACACTTGAGTTGAAAACAACAGCCCCTCCATGATGAAACCTGTACAGCTTTGATACCTCTCTAAATTTCAAATAAACACTTCAGTTGAAAACAACAGCCCCTCCATGATGAAACCTGTACAGCTTTGATACCTCTCTAAATATCAAATAAACACTTGAGTTGAAAACAACAGCCCCTCCATGATGAAACCTGTACAGCTTTGATACCTCTCTAGATTTCAAATAAACACTTGAGTTGAAAACAACAGCCCCTCCATGATGAAACCTGTACAGCTTTGATACCTCTCTAGATTTCAAATAAACACTTGAGTTGAAAACAACAGCCCCTCCATGATGAAACCTGTACAGCTTTGATATCTCTCTAGATTTCAAATAAACACTTGAGTTGAAAACAACAGCCCCTCCATGATGAAACCTGTACAGCTTTGATATCTCTCTAGATTTCAAATAAACACTTGAGTTGAAAACAACAGTCCCTCCATGATGAAACCTGTACAGCTTTGATACCTCTGTAAATTTCAAATAAATACTTGAGTTGAAAACAACAGCCCCTCCATGATGAAACCTGTACAGCTTTGATATCTCTCTAGATTTCAAATAAACACTTGAGTTGAAAACAACAGCCCCTCCATGATGAAACCTGTACAGTTTTGATACCTCTCTAAATTTCAAATAAACACTTGAGTTGAAAACAACAGCCCCTTCATGATGAAACCTGTACAGTTTTGATACCTCCCTAGATTTCAAATAAACACTTGAGTTGAAAACAACGGCCCCTCCATGATGAAACCTGTACAGCTTTGATACCTCTCTAAATTTCAAATAAACACTTGAGTTGAAAACAACGGCCCCTCCATGATGAAACCTGTACAGTTTTGATACCTCTCTAAATTTCAAATAAACACTTGAGTTGAAAACAACAGCCCCTTCATGATGAAACCTGTACAGTTTTGATACCTCTCTAAATTTCAAATAAACACTTGAGTTGAAAACAACAGCCCCTTCATGATGAAACCTGTACAGTTTTGATACCTCCCTAGATTTCAAATAAACACTTGAGTTGAAAACAACGGCCCCTCCATGATGAAACCTGTACAGCTTTGATACCTCTCTAAATTTCAAATAAACACTTGAGTTGAAAACAACGGCCCCTCCATGATGAAACCTGTACAATTTTAATACCTCTCTAAATTTCAAATAAACACTTCAGTTGAAAACAACAGCCCCTTCATGATGAAACCTGTACAGCTTTGATACCTCTGTAAATTTCAAATAAACACTTCAGTTGAAAACAACAGCCCCTCCATGATGAAACCTGTACAGCTTTGATACCTCTCTAAATTTCAAATAAACACTTGAGTTGAAAACAACAGCCCCTCCATGATGAAACCTGTACAGCTTTGATATCTCTCTAGATTTCAAATAAACACTTGAGTTGAAAACAACAGTCCCTCCATGATGAAACCTGTACAGCTTTGATACCTCTGTAAATTTCAAATAAATACTTGAGTTGAAAACAACAGCCCCTCCATGATGAAACCTGTACAGCTTTGATATCTCTCTAGATTTCAAATAAACACTTGAGTTGAAAACAACAGCCCCTCCACAATGAAACCTTTACAGTTTTGATACCTCTGTAAATTTCAAATAAATACTTGAGTTGAAAACAACAGCCCCTCCATGATGAAACCTGTACAGCTTTGATATCTCTCTAGATTTCAAATAAACACTTGAGTTGAAAACAACAGCCCCTCCATGATGAAACCTGTACAGCTTTGATACCTCTCTAGATTTCAAATAAATACTTGAGTTGAAAACAACAGCCCCTCCATGATGAAACCTGTAGCCTACAGTTTTGATACCTCTGTAAATTTCAAATAAATACTTGAGTTGAAAACAACAGCCCCTCCATGATGAAACCTGTACAGCTTTGATATCGCTCTAAATTTAAATAAACACTTGAGTTGAAAACAACAGCCCCTCCATGATGAAACCTGTACAGCTTTGATACCTCTCTAGATTTCAAATAAACACTTGAGTTGAAAACAACAGCCCCTCCATGATGAAACCTGTACAGCTTTGATACCTCTCTAGATTTCAAATAAATACTTGAGTTGAAAACAACGGCCCCTCCATGATGAAACCTGTACAGCTTTGATACCTCTCTAAATTTCAAATAAACACTTGAGTTGAAAACAACAGCCCCTCCAAGATGAAACCTGTACAGCTTTGATACCTCTCTAGATTTCAAATAAACACTTGAGTTGAAAACAACAGCCCCTCCATGATGAAACCTGTACAGCTTTGATACCTCTCTAGATTTCAAATAAATACTTGAGTTGAAAACAACGGCCCCTCCATGATGAAACCTGTACAGCTTTGATACCTCTCTAAATTTCAAATAAACACTTGAGTTGAAAACAACAGCCCCTCCAAGATGAAACCTGTACAGCTTTGATACCTCTCTAGATTTCAAATAAACACTTGAGTTGAAAACAACAGCCCCTCCATGATGAAACCTGTACAGCTTTGATACCTCTCTAAATTTCAAATAAACACTTCAGTTGAAAACAACAGCCCCTCCATGATGAAACCTGTACAGCTTTGATACCTCTCTAAATATCAAATAAACACTTGAGTTGAAAACAACAGCCCCTCCATGATGAAACCTGTACAGCTTTGATACCTCTCTAGATTTCAAATAAACACTTGAGTTGAAAACAACAGCCCCTCCATGATGAAACCTGTACAGCTTTGATACCTCTCTAGATTTCAAATAAACACTTGAGTTGAAAACAACAGCCCCTCCATGATGAAACCTGTACAGCTTTGATATCTCTCTAGATTTCAAATAAACACTTGAGTTGAAAACAACAGCCCCTCCATGATGAAACCTGTACAGCTTTGATATCTCTCTAGATTTCAAATAAACACTTGAGTTGAAAACAACAGTCCCTCCATGATGAAACCTGTACAGCTTTGATACCTCTGTAAATTTCAAATAAATACTTGAGTTGAAAACAACAGCCCCTCCATGATGAAACCTGTACAGCTTTGATATCTCTCTAGATTTCAAATAAACACTTGAGTTGAAAACAACAGCCCCTCCACAATGAAACCTTTACAGTTTTGATACCTCTGTAAATTTCAAATAAATACTTGAGTTGAAAACAACAGCCCCTCCATGATGAAACCTGTACAGCTTTGATATCTCTCTAGATTTCAAATAAACACTTGAGTTGAAAACAACAGCCCCTCCATGATGAAACCTGTACAGTTTTGATACCTCTCTAAATTTCAAATAAACACTTGAGTTGAAAACAACAGCCCCTTCATGATGAAACCTGTACAGTTTTGATACCTCCCTAGATTTCAAATAAACACTTGAGTTGAAAACAACGGCCCCTCCATGATGAAACCTGTACAATTTTAATACCTCTCTAAATTTCAAATAAACACTTCAGTTGAAAACAACAGCCCCTTCATGATGAAACCTGTACAGCTTTGATACCTCTCTAAATTTCAAATAAACACTTCAGTTGAAAACAACAGCCCCTCCATGATGAAACCTGTACAGCTTTGATACCTCTCTAAATTTCAAATAAACACTTGAGTTGAAAACAACAGCCCCTCCATGATGAAACCTGTACAGCTTTGATACCTCTCTAAATATCAAATAAATAAATTGAAAACATCTAACTTTAATAGTGATGGCTTGTACAGCTCAAACTAAAAAACGTCCACTGAGTTATTTTCACCCACTCTATGTGGTTGGTAGGGCTTTAGAGAACACGTCACCGGCAATGCCAAGATGTCCGAAAATCTAATTGAGAATATCCTTTTAGGGACCATGTTTTTTCTGGGAAGAATATAGCTCTTACCTAAAGTCTACAAAATTAACCCAAAGTTTGGTTTACTTTATGACTTATAGGTCTTCGACTTAAGATTATTTCCAGAAAAGATTGAGTTTACACCGTCAAAAGTTTAGTTTACGATAAAATACATTTAAGTCATGTGCTTACCTATAATATGTACAGTAGTCAAAGAGAAAATTACAGCGATCCAAGAATTTCTGAATACATGTGACTTTGACAATGGACGTATTCCTACGAACTTCAAACTTTGTCTTGGTGCAAAGTTTTGCACTGAAACAGAAAAATAACACAGCTATAATGAAGAAAATACAGAAATTCATCTTCATTCTAATTTGAATTGTTCAACTGCAATGAAAATTTAATTTGTATTAGATTTTTGTAGAGGCACAGCATATAAGCATATGACACAATAACATAGACAATAACAGTTGCATAAAATTTTGAAAAAATTAAAAGGGAATAATCAGTTTCAATTGATGTCATGTAATTTCCTCGATGCTTCATCACATCACAAAATAAAATTTTGGTCGCAGCACATGCAAAATTCTAGCTACATTTGCCGAACTACAATGCTTACGAAAGTTAATTATCTCAGGGACTTATTACATCAGACACGACCTCTCACAGAGAAGACGCAATAAACGATTTCAGCTGTGTCAGTACGTCTTCATGGCAGTTTGTACACATTGAAGGTCGTTTATGACGTCATTTTATGGAATCAACCAAACATGACATTTATGACGTCATGTTACGGAAAATATGCATATTTCCTCTGCGTTCTTTTTTTTGACTACTAGGGAAGTCAGAAGGTTGTTTGGTTTCAACTTATTTTTTTCAAATATACATTTAGTCCATAAACAAACACAAACCAGCTTTAAATCCTGTTCATAAATCCTCCAAAGTGGCATGTGCTGCCAAAATGTTGATATTTTGACGTTGAAACAGAATGTTGAAATTATTGGCTATTTTTCTCAAGTCGTATAATTCAGAATCTTTTTAGTCCTTCTAGTCTTGAAAATGTACGATAAAGTATTGTTTTTAACTAACTTTGGCTTAGAATGAATGAATGGTCGTCCTGGTTATTTAAATTTTGTTTACTTTTCGAACACTATTCCGGTTCGTATATATAGGCTACATACTGTATAGATTTTCCTCATTCCAACGCCAATCATTTAGTTTTTCGATGGTATTCAAAGCCTCTTACTCTCGTGACGATCAGAAATTATGAAAAAAGTGTGAATTTTGGCAGCTCATGCCACTTTAACGAAGCTAATATTTCATTCTTACCCAGAGAGAGGTACTTCCATTATCAGAAGAATCACACAGATTGAGACGAAGACGGTGATTAAAGATGACAAGGGGGTGAAGTCAGTCAGTTTCCCCATTATTTTCCCTTCCGAATGAATTATCTGGTGACTTTATAATCTACTGGCTGTCAGATAAACTTCGTTCACAATGTACAATTTTCTAAAACACATTTATAATCCATGACATGTTCATATCGTATCTTATCAATGAGTGAACCGGCTTGTTAGTGGCAGTGACATATATTCACACTGGGACATACAGTGTCAGGTTCTGCCGACAAGTCAGTAAGACAGGATAGAGGTAGAGTGAGGCTGGCAGGTCTTGAGCGGTTTAAGAGTTGATAATTCTACCAATAACACAACACCACTGGTAACTTCATAAGTCATATGCACTGCATAGGAATCATCACTACATTAGACTTGGAAATGAATGACAGCAGTACCGGTATTATTCCACTTCCAATTTTAGAGCAAAGGGAAAAAGAGATAGTCTTAGCCAGCAAAATCGGTCTCTATCCAAGTCTATTGTGCTGAGAATCGAACATACAGTTTTACACTCCCTGGCGTTTCCACACTAGACCTAAGAAAAACATATAAAATACGATACAAGGCAAATTTCTTGGCTAAGTTAGGCCTACACTTACACTACAGCCTCTGTGACATTTATACAATTTGTACAAAAATAAATAAGATAAGGTGAATCTACTTGAAGTAAAGTAAAATTACAACTTAGAACAGTCTGAAAACACTGACTGGCCTATATAAAATACATTATTAAGATACACTACAGGCAGCAATGTATTTAAACTTGTAATTTCTAAATATAAGTTCTGCTCAGTGGAAAGGAAATCAGACTCTTTGTTCAAACTTCTATCCAACTTGTACTCCGAGATATGCTTTTAAAAATAAAGCGTGCTAAATATAGACTCAATCAGCTGATCACATACCCACGGCACAATGAAATGGACACCTGCCAATGCCAATGGTATATGTCTACAACCTTGAATCTTGACAACTGAGTCTGAACTGGGACTAGATCTGTGAAGTGAAGTGAAGTTTTCAGCCTCCCATCTCGTCTGCACATATCCGGAAAAGGCCAATGTCCAGAAATAAATGTAACCAAAAGAGCAAAGTTCACTGAGATATTTTCACATTAAATATACAATACTGTGACATAATAATCCGATCCTTTCTAAAACAACATTTGTTCAAAGGATAAGAAAGCTGGTCTCCATTTTTAAGTCATGTGACTGCAGAGGGAAGTAGGTCAGTTGATTGATTATCTCCCCTGTGCCCTGTTTTACAAAGAGGGTGTAAAGATACGCATAGGCCTACAACATGGGCCAGTTGCGACCAGGGTGTAAGTTCCTATAGCTTTAACACTGATTTACGTCAGACGTAACTTACACCAGCTTTGTAAAACGGGCCCCAGGACTGTAACTTTGGTGAGATTGCCACGAGATTCTCGCTTCTTCAACATCTCGACAGGCCTGTGTATTTTTGTAGGCGTACTCTATATTACTATTAGAATTAGTCAGGACCCCCCATTAAAAAAAAAAGAAGAGAGAAAAAAAAAAAGAAGAGAAAAAAAACAAAAAACCAAGAGTTGAAAAAAAAAAACAAAAAAAGAGAGAAAGAAAGACAGGGAGGAGAGAAAGGAATTAACACAGATCAAAACGTACCGTTATATATGCAATCTAATGCAAGGTCTGCCAGTTCCATGTCATCTTTAGTTTGACGGTAACCACTACCCACGGTAACTATAGTGATATGTTTCTTTTTTTATATTTTGCACATCATAGTCCGTGTTGCAATGTTAAAGGGACATGAGCTGCCAAAATTCACACTTTTTTCAGAATTTCTGATCGTCACGACAGTAACCCAGATAGCATACCGACGTTGAATCAACGTCGATTTTTGGTTGTGTTATCGTTGATATGACGTCGAAGATTTGCGGTTACTTTTCCGTCGTTGTGCTCATCGATATTTTCAACCAAAAACAAACGTTTTTTCAACTAATATAGAACGTCTTTTCAACCAAAAAAAAGAACAAATTTTCAACTAATAAAGGACGTCTTTTCAACTAAAAACAGAGGTCTTTTCAACCACCAAAATAGATTTCAGCTTTAAAAGGACACCTGTTTTCAACTGAAAAAAGATAACGTATTTTAAGCATTTTAGAATAAAACTATCGACGACCAATTAACGCCAAAGGATCGTATGTATGCTGTAAGGTAGATTTTATACGCAACAAAACCTTTAAATGTACTCATACATCACAGCTTTTTATAATTATGTCTATTATTAGCACACATCTTCGGTTCGTATGGGATAGTGGCTTTACTGATTATTTTTATAACGTCAATCTTTCAGTTTTTCAGGGTACTTCAAACGCTCAACTTACAGGGCAATCGGAATTTATAAAAATAAATAATGCGAATTTTGGCAGCTCGTGCAGCTTTAAGCTATCGAAAACCCTTCAAAGTTATAAAAGCTTTGAGGCGGATAGCTTATGGAAACTTTTACACACATTTTTAAATAGAGATGGAGCAACGGATAGCTATGGTGTTCTATTTGGGCCACTTCTCCGTCGCGCGTCGACTTACACAAACGCGACGCGCGACGCGACGCGGTACTCGACGTCGCGCGTCGCGCGTCGAGTTTTATAATGATATACAGTGAACTCGACGTCGCGTTTTAAAGCGCGACGTCGCGTTTTTCTTGCGCGACGTCGCGTCGCGGGTCGAGTTTGCAAACGCGTCGAGTTTGCAAACGCGTCGCGTTTGGCAATGTTAAAAGATAGGCAGTGAACTCGACTTCGCGTTTTTTTGCGCGACGTCGAGTTCCGCGTCGCGCGTCGCGCGTCGAGTTGGAAAGTTCAGGGTTGTATGTCCTTTGCGCATGTGTGGGGACCATTCGTTATGGTAGATTAACTATCAAACCGCCATTTGTACCCATTAAATGTGTGTTAAATACACTGGCTTTCAGTTTCAGTAATCGTAGGCCGGTATCTATAGAAGTCAAATTGTTATAATTATTGATATATAATAATGAATGGTCCCCACACATGCGCAAAGGACATAAAGCCCTAAACATTCCAACTCGACGCGCGATGCGGAACGCGACGTCGCGCAAAAAAAAAAACGCGACGTCGCGCTCTAAAACGCGACGTCGAGTTCACTGCCTATCTTTTAACATTGTCAAACGCGACGCGCGACGCGGAGGTCGACGTAGTCACCACGCGACGTCGCGCAAGAAAAACGCGACGTAGGAGTTCACTGTCTATCTTTTAACATTATAAAACTCGACGCGCGACGCGCGACGCGGAGGTCGACGTCGAGTACCGCGTCGCGTCGCGCGTCGCGTTTGTGTAAGTCGACGCGCGACGGAGAAGTGGCCCAAATAGAACACCATAGATAGCTGATTTATGTGCGTTTTTTTTTGTTCCTTGAAATCCTTAAACAGTTGGTTTTCACAGACGTCCGAGCGAACACAGAAAACCATACAGCAAGCTGTTTTAAGAGACATTCCATTAGATAGGCCTACAGTTCAGCGAAATCAAAATGGATAAGGTGTTTTGTTTTACGTGTCCGAAAAAAAAAGTTCCTCAGACTAGATGAACCTGAAAAAAACTGTTTTATGATATCTTTCCATTTAGAAAAAGAAACAACATCGGTGTAAAATTGTAGAAAATATCAGTGCCGAAACCGTGTTGTGTGGAGATAATATATTTGAACAAATTCGGTTTTGTCGTGCGGAATACTAAAATTAATTCCCCTGTTGATCGTCGATGATTTATCTACAAGATTTCTCTGAGAAAGTGTCTTCAGTACTGCAACTTTCAAGAAAGTATAACGAAAGTCATGGACAGTGTTTTGCTTAGTGATTTTAAGAGTCTAGGTGGCCCGTGGACCCACGCCTGTATATAGGCCTACTGGGTTTCGGTAGTCTGCCACCTTCCCACTTTCAATAAAGAAAACTATCCACGGACACTTTTAAGTAGCCCAAGTATGTAGTTTCCCATATAATTGCTCAAATCAATATAAAACAAACTGCGGGCGCTTCTCCTGCTTGTCTTATTTTGTTATTTTTAAGAATTAGGGAAAGCAAAATCCAGAAATTATTTACTTGCAGAACAGCCCCAGACGGTTTCTTAGGCAATCTGGAACCCCTGAGTTTTCGGGGCCTAAGCGGCCCTGGGCCCTCGCCTGATGCGTTGGGATAGTCATCCCATCCCCCATGCTTCAAAAACGTTACAAGGCTTCATCTATAACTTTGGAACATAACGATTTTATACTTTTATTTTTTAAGAATTAAGGAGAGGAACATCTGGAAATTATAAGCATTTTTAGTTGCAGAACACTTCTGAGGCAATCTTGATTTCCCTGCGTTTCCGGGCCTAGGCGGCCCCTGGACCTTCGCCTAATGCGTTGGAATAGTCACCCCCTTCTCTATGTTTTAAAGCGTAACAATGCTTCACTTAAAACTGGGGAACATAACGACTTTACTGTTATTTCTTAAGAATTAAGGAAAGCAAAATCCGGAAATTATTAGCATTTTTAATTGCAGAACACCCTCAGAACGCTTAGAACTCGGGCAATAAAGAACTCCAGAGCTTCCTGGGCCTAGGCGGCCCCTGAACCTTCGCCTAATGCCTCTTTTAAATTCGTTATGTTTTTGTAATCGAGGGGCCTGGGACCCCCTCTTTCGTAAAAAGCTGGATCCGCCCTGGCGTAAATGACTTGGTCTGTTACCGATAATTGGTTTACCCATTTTTCGAACCAAACCTCAGAAATACAGACGACGGTTTTGATCTGAGGAACACAGATGTTCAAGTTAAATGTTGGGAACAATCGGGGAGAACCCATATGATTGCCATCTTGTATTTCATAGAAGTTCTCTCTCCATTGGAAATAATTAGCGTGTAAACATAACTTTTACATCTCTTTTAAGTCGCTGTGATTTATTGTACATACAATTAGTTCTGGATGCTTATGACGGTATTGGTGTCGAAAGCTCGTGTTGTTCACAAACAACTACCTACGTGGTGATGCCTTAATTTTTATTATTATTAATGTATGCCCAGTTATGTTTAAAATGTCTAAATGGTGACGTAAAAGGCATGCATCTAATACAAGCAGTGTTATACAACCAGTCACTGATCTACGGTTACACGCCCCCCCCCCCCCCCCCCACCTCCCATTTCACCGCAGAAGGTTATTCGAATGGCTCTGGTTTTTAATCGACCGAAAGCGAGCGGAAAGAGCCGAGGCTTGCTCCGAACGCACTGAATTACCTCAGGGCTGCCGACTATCGCCGAAGACGCTGGAGCGATATCGTCGGGTGACTGGTTCGCCATGTCGGATTTCATTTTGTTGAATTCCACCGAAATTGATCCTACTGGTGACGACAAATCATGGCTGTGACTTTTTAATTAAAGGCAGGTTGGAAAAAATATAACCTTTCAGTTTTTTTTAGTGCACGTCTTTGAATGTTAAGTCTTAAATTACGTCGCGTAACAATACCCTCTTCAAGATAGCCCATTGTGACTAACAACGGTCATAACTTCTAGCGTTAGGGTTTATCTTTATTACGCAAGCGCTAAATGATAGCCAATCGAATAACGCTGCCTACGGTTACGATTATGACGTCATGATAGCCCATTCTCTTGTAAACATTGTTTCACGTTATCGCCCATCCTTATACGTCGATCACTGAAATAACAATCATGGGAGAATTTGCCGAAGAAAGGTAAGCATTTGATCTCATATCGGTAATAAAACTTAGAGGAACATATCTCTCGTAGTAAATGGAGATAAAGACTGGTGTAGGAAACTTAAACAAGGTTGTAAAGTTAGTTACTGTAACCGACCCAATTTTCGTAGCCTCTGTGTAGGACAGTAGGACTTTATGGATTGTTCCTGGAACTCATTTAAGTTTAATGGCCTATGTGTAAGTTTTACGGCCTCTTTATCGGAGAGGCGGATTTTATAGATTGTTTGTGATAGTCATTGAAGTTTTACGGCCTCAGTGTGGGACAGTCGGGTTTTAGGGATTGTTTTGTGATAGTCATTCAAGTTTTACGACCTGTGTGTTTGTGACAGCCGGGTTTTATGGATTGTTTGTGATAGTCCTTCAAGTTTTACGGCCTCTGTGTGAGACAGTCGGGTTTTATAGATTGTTTGTGATAGCCTTTCAAGTTTTACGGCCTCTGTGTGGGACAGTCGGGTTTTATGGATTGTTTGTGATAGTCATTCAAGTTTTACGGCCTCATTCTGGGACAGTCGGGTTTTATGGATTGTTTGTGATAGTCATTCAAGTTTTACGGCTTTTGTGTGAGACAGTCGGGTTTTATGGATTGTTTTGTGATAGTCATTCAAGTTTTTCGGCCTCTGTGTGGGACAGTCGGGTTTTATGGATTGTTTGTGATAGTCCTTCAAGTTTTACGGCCTCTGTGTGAGACAGTCGGGTTATATAGATCGCTTGTGATAGCCTTTCAAGGTTTTCGGCCTCTGTGTCGGACAGCCGGATTTTAAGGATTGTTCTTGGTAGTCATTCCTGTTTTATAGGGGCATTTTAGAAATGTATTTTGCCTAGTAAGAAGTCTAACTATTTTTCTTTTTAAGAAATGTTTGAAACTCTCTTTAAACGTGGGTTCCATATACTAATGATAGAAAAATAAGACATCACCGCCTAGTTAGTTGTTTGTGAACAACACGAGCTGTCTCCCCATACCCCCAAATATTGAATCTTTCAATGGCATTTAGAAGTTGAAAGGTTAACAATAAGGTGAAGAATTACTTATGGATAACAACTTCTTGGTTTATTGTGTGACGACGTTTCGATGTAGTTCTTACATTGTTATCAAAGTCAATGACAAACAACAAAATTTATTAATTTATAAAGCAGATGAGAGAATTATAAGTTGGGACAGGTACGTAATAGTATAAACCAAATATTGGTCCAGGTTTCAACCAGGGTGGGTGGGATGTACATTTTAAAACACAATGCTCACCTTGTTCTCAAACAGGTTTTGTTTATTGTTATGATCCCCCCTACAGTAGCCCGGATTATCGGTCTTACGACGACTGGTATTATATGGCTGCTAATGTGTCTTGTCTTTGAAAAATATCTCTGTGTTTTGCCTGATAAATTATCCCAATCTCTACTACGCTTCCGAACTTCCAACCATTTTCTCCCTGTGGAAGTAGGAAGATGGAACAATGTACCTCAAGATGATCGTGTCTGTCACAAATGTGCTAACGGAGTGGGGGATGAGAAACACTATATTTTTGAATGTAATTTCTACCAACATAAAAGAGAGCAATTGATACCAAATTATTTTATACGTAACTCAGTCTCACACGGATTAAAAAGCCTCTTTCAAAATGAAAACAAAACCATCCTTAGAAAACTATCACAATACATTCATCTTATATTGTTGAATTGTCAATCACAGCTTTGATAAGTAGCTAAAACTTCTTTTATTTGTCTTACTGAACTGATTATCTCAACCACATATCCGTCATGAATATTGTACTGTGTTTGTATGTACTTCTTCTCCTATGCCCTGTTATGGGCTTGAGAATAAACTGAATTGAATTGAATTGAATTGTCACCTTATGACGAACACGGAGAGAAAAAAAAAAATCGGCAGAGCCCAGATTTCTCGGCTACCCTCTACATTAGTTATGTTCCATTATTCACGTTTTTGCACAAATAGGAGTACAGACTGCCTCAGTATTTTGCTTTTGCATAAGTAAGGGTACAGACTATGCAGTATTTTGCTTTTACACGAATAGGAGTACAGCCTGTTTAGCTGTCCACCTTTACACAAACGGGAATACAGACTATGCAGTATTTTATTTTTACACAAAAAGGAGTACAGACGGCGTAATATTCCGCTTTCACACAAATAGGAGTACAGACTGCACAGTATTCCTCTATTACACAAATAGAAGTACAGACTGCACAGTATTCCTCTATTACAAAGATAGAAGTACAGACTGCACAGTATTCCTCTATTACACAAATAGGAGTACAGACTGCACAGTATTCCTCTATTACACAAATAGGAGTACAGACTGCACAGTATTCCTCTATTACACAAATAGAAGTACAGACTGCACAGTATTCCTCTATTACACAAATAGAAGTACAGACTGCACAGTATTCCTCTATTACACAAATAGAAGTACAGACTGCACAGTATTCCTCTATTACACAAATAGAAGTACAGACTGTGCAGTATTCCTCTATTACACAAATAGAAGTACAGACTGCACAGTATTCCTCTATTACACAAATAGAAGTACAGACTGCACAGTATTCCTCTATTACACAAATAGAAGTACAGACTGCACAGTATTACTCTATTACACAAATAGAAGTACAGACTGTGCAGTATTCCTCTATTACACAAATAGAAGTACAGACTGTGCAGTATTCCTCTATTACACAAATAGAAGTACAGACTGTGCAGTATTCCTCTATTACACAAATAGAAGTACAGACTGCACAGTATTCCTCTATTACACAAATAGAAGTACAGACTGCACAGTATTCCTCTATTACACAAATAGAAGTACAGACTGTGCAGTATTCCTCTATTACACAAATAGAAGTACAGACTGTGCAGTATTCCTCTATTACACAAATAGAAGTACAGACTGTGCAGTATTCCTCTATTACACAAATAGAAGTACAGACTGCACAGTATTCCTCTATTACACAAATAGAAGTACAGACTGTGCAGTATTCCTCTATTACACAAATAGAAGTACAGACTGCACAGTATTCCTCTATTACACAAATAGAAGTACAGACTGTGCAGTATTCCTCTATTACACAAATAGAAGTACAGACTGCACAGTATTCCTCTATTACACAAATAGAAGTACAGACTGCACAGTATTCCTCTATTACACAAATAGAAGTACAGACTGCACAGTATTCCTCTATTACACAAATAGAAGTACAGACTGCACAGTATTCCTCTATTACACAAATAGAAGTACAGACTGCACAGTATTCCTCTATTACACAAATAGAAGTACAGACTGCACAGTATTCCTCTATTACACAAATAGAAGTACAGACTGTGCAGTATTCCTCTATTACACAAATAGAAGTACAGACTGTGCAGTATTCCTCTATTACACAAATAGAAGTACAGACTGTGCAGTATTCCTCTATTACACAAATAGAAGTACAGACTGCACAGTATTCCTCTATTACACAAATAGAAGTACAGACTGTGCAGTATTCCTCTATTACACAAATAGAAGTACAGACTGCACAGTATTCCTCTATTACACAAATAGAAGTACAGACTGCACAGTATTCCTCTATTACACAAATAGAAGTACAGACTGCACAGTATTCCTCTATTACACAAATAGAAGTACAGACTGTGCAGTATTCCTCTATTACACAAATAGAAGTACAGACTGTGCAGTATTCCTCTATTACACAAATAGAAGTACAGACTGTGCAGTATTCCTCTATTACACAAATAGAAGTACAGACTGTGCAGTATTCCTCTATTACACAAATAGAAGTACAGACTGCACAGTATTCCTCTATTACACAAATAGAAGTACAGACTGTGCAGTATTCCTCTATTACACAAATAGAAGTACAGACTGTGCAGTATTCCTCTATTACACAAATAGGAGAACAGACTGCACAGTATTCCTCTATTACACAAATAGAAGTACAGACTGTGCAGTATTCCTCTATTACACAAATAGAAGTACAGACTGCACAGTATTCCTCTATTACACAAATGGGAGTACAGACTGCACAGTATTCCTCTATTACACAAATAGGAGAGCAGATTGTGTCGCTTTCCACTTGTCGATAGGTTTCTGTGACATTTACTCAATAAATAATCCATGATAATTCTTTACAGAAAAGTTACCAGAAATAATCAAAACATGTTTCAATACTGGCGAAAAAAGAGAAGCTCTATAATATACTCTCCCAAAAAAGAAACGCAACATCCAATTTCTGTTCTTCAAAATATGAATTTTCAACATCATTTTCAATACAGAAATAAGCATCACATTACACTGAAATTTGGCAGACTGGTTGTTCAGACTTTAAAGTTCATTCACATGTAAAAATTTATCACATTAAAGTTCATAGCGCTCAGATGACGTTACTGCATCGTCAATATCTGTTGTGCCCACCATTAACCTGTAACACAGCACGGACCCGTCTCGGCATAGACACAATCAATCGACGAATACGGTTTTGCGGAATTCTCCTCCATTCTTGCTCAAGAGCCTACTGCAGTTCTTGCAGAGTTTGCGGCGCTGGGTGACGACTGCGCACGCGTCTATCCAAATCATCCCACAAATGTTCTATTGGGTTCAAATCTGGTGATTTGGACGGCCAGGGGAGCACTGTTACGTTCTGGTTGGCTAGGAATTCAACAGTAGCAAGAGCTATTTGCGACCGAGCGTTGTCGTGCTGAAAATTTTCCCTACGGAGGTCCATTACGGGCAGCATATGTGGTGTCAAAACCTCATCTGTGTATCGATCGGCGTTAAGGTTGCCGGGAATGTACACCAGTTGAGTTTTTCGGGCACAGGATATGGCACCCCACACCATCACACTTCCTCCGCCGAAATTGTCGACCTCAAGGACGCAGTTCCTTGCGAACCTCTCATTCCGGCGTCTGTAAACTCGTGTACGACCACCTCTTCTCTGCAGCTGGAATCTTGATTCATCGCTGAACCAGACTCGCCTCCAGTTTCGCAGATTCCAATCCCTTAACCTGTTGCACCATCGGACCCTTGCAAGTCGATGTTGACGTCTCAGTACTACGCCAAAGTAAGGACGTCTGGCGCGTAAGCCGTTTTCACGGAGACGGTTTCTGACTGTCTGTGCCGATTTTCGACGGAGACCTGGGATATTTGATGCTGTTTCTGTTGCTGTTTTGGTCCGGTTTCGCAGGTGAAGTAACCGGATGTAGCGATCTTGGGCTGCTGATGTGATCCTAGGTCGGCCAGAACGTTGACGATCAGCTGTTGAGCCGGATTGCTGGTGCCGTTGCAACAGTCTGGAAATCGTGCTCCGGTGAACATTATAAAGTCTAGCGACTGCATTCTGTGATTCGCCGGCCAGGAGACGACCAATGACGAAGTTCCCGATAGCTGCGTCTAGTCTGGGCATATTGTAGCAGCTTCGTGAAACAATTTAACGACTGAATTCAATTGAACGGTTGTGTGTCTTTTATACCCATTAAACCCGCATAATTGATTGATTGATTGTTTGGTGTTTTACGCCGCGCTCAAGATTATGTCACTTATATTGCGGCGTTGCCAGTTTTATTGTGGGAGGAAACCGGGCTCTATGCCCAGAGGAGACCCACGACCTTCAGTTGGTAACTGGCAACCATCCCACATAGGTCGTTCGACTAAAAACCCAGTCAGAAAGTTTTTCCAATTTTTTTGAACAGAGTGGGATTCGAACCCTGGACCCATTGGTAGAAGGCTGTTCGGATTGAGCGTCCAACGCTCTACCTACTGAGCCACTGAGGTCCCACTAAACCCGCATAAAGATAAGACGTGATTCGCACGTGCAACTGCCCTACGTTTTTCCCTACGCCTTCCTCGTGTAGCGTTACACAAAGGCTGACCCGAAAGTTGCGTGTGATCAACAGCCACTATCAGGTGCTTAAATTCAATCATCGGACATTTACATTATAACATGATCCTGTTGTCATGTGTCAATCACGCACATTTTTGGAAAAAAATCATGTTTGAAAAAAAATTGGATGTTTCTTTTTTGGGAGAGTATATATTCTCCTTAAAACTTTTAAACAATTTATGCTCTCTTTTTTTGCCACAGAGTTATGATAAACATTGATTTCGCTAAGAACAGCATTTTGGCGTTCCAAGGAATCCGAGAATCTTTGGTGGAATCAGGTAAGATTTTGAAGAACATTCATAAAGACTATTTTACCTTCATTGAAACAGTCTCCGTCACTTAAATTTGGGGATGAATGGCCGTTCAAAACGCACGGGCCTATCAACCTGACTATTATCGCCCGTATAACGCCTGTTTATTTATTTTTTTATTTGAATGCTCGATTAGATTACATTTATAAGAGGTAGGTTTGGGGGGGAGAGGGGGGGGGGGGCTGGGGCCTATCAACCTGACTATTATCGCCCGTATAACGCCTGTTTATTTATTTTTTTATTTGAATGCTCGATTAGATTACATTTATAAGAGGTAGGTTTGGGGGGACAGGTGGGGGGGGGGGGGGAGCTGATTCTTTTGCCAGTGGAAACCTCCGGACTTTCGGCGATTACCTGGTAACTCTTCCACATACTACAATCGAAGAGTCTAAAGAAGAAAGTATACAGCATTCAGATGTATGTGCATGAAGCTGACTAACATAGGCCTACATGTATTGACATTTTTCACTTTTTTTTTAGATCACAGACATAAAACAGGGTTTAAGGTACTTAATTCCCTTATTGGCGGCCGAGAAACACCATCGGCTAAACGGCGAGCCACCATGAGGAGAAAACTTGTAGGAAGGTACGAGCTTCTGTGTTGTTTCCTTTATTTATGTTACCAGCGGAAGGTCGTGGGTTTACTCCGGGCACAGAGCCCGGTTTCCTCCCACAATAAAACTGGCAACGCCGCCATATAAGTGAAATAATCTTGAGCGCGGCGTGAAACACCAAACAATCAATCAATCCTTTATTTATTTTAGCAAATTCCAGTATACGAATGTATTTGGTGTTTTGATTCATGAATATGAATAAACAGCATTATGTATCAGCTATAGGACCATTCTAAAATAGTGTAGACAATTTCATATGTGCATTTTTAAAGTTTTAACTCTTAAAGACTCGCTGACCTAGTCCAGGTTTCTTACTCCAAAATCAAAAAGTCAGAAAACTGGAATATTGCTGGCTATGTTCTCCACAAGAGGTGGTCGATGCTGTTTACGATTTTGATTTTTTTACTGATTTTTGTCTCAATTGCAACACTCGCAAGTAATATTGTAATATTGTTTATCATAACATATTATTCTAAAATAAAATCCACATTACCTATATCAAGGTGTAGAGAATAAAGTTGCTATGGTCAGAATATTAGGAAAAAGTAATGAAACGTAGAGTTCCCACCCTGATAAACTGGTACAGTAAGGGCTCAGGTGACAGAGTGATGATCTATCAGTCCAACAAAAACCTCCCATCCACGGGCCGCAGGTTTGATACCCACGCAACCCACAACAAAAATTATCAATTTCTGATTGTGGGTTTTTTCACTCCATTGACCTATGAGGAAGAGTTGCCAGGTAGGCTACTCCACGGAGTTGCCAGGTAGGCTACTCCAATGCCGTTTTTCTCCTACTAAACCTTTCAACGCCACCTTATAAGTGGAATAAATTTGAGTTGTGTGTAAAACCCCAATCAACCATGCATACAATCAATCAACTAATAAATCATACTTTCCACACTTATTCCTGATTTCATAACTTGGCAATATCCGATTATCTGAACATTTTCTTCGATTGAGTCTTACAAGGCGTTCAAAAAATCCATCTAATTGTCATGGTACGTGAAGGTATTGGAAACAGCGGAGGTCGTTATTGACGAATATTGGTTGTTGTTTGTTGCGCTTTAAATTTTAATATAGCGAAGTGCTTTTTGTTCACAGATTACTGTGTAAAAACACTGAAGAGCTGCAAGAGTTCTACAATTATTGGGTTAACCAAGCGATTAGTAGTGTTCTAAAATATGGCATCGAAAACACGAAAAATGTTAAGGACTTTGACAAGGTGAGATACTTACACCCTTTGTATTCGTTTTTTTTTTCATTGATTAAAATATAACTTAAAATATGTTTTTGCTCTTTCCTCAGATGTAATAGTAAGTTATGTTAGTGCTTTTATAACTCATTCAATTATTAAATATCTTAACATCATAGAATTGCATGATTATTTATGACCCTTTTTTTTCTTTTGAATTCGAGGCTACACACAAGATCATCCAAAGTTCATTAAAAAGGATGGAAAAAATATTCAAGAATAAGAATAAAGAGAACGAAGGGGACATTTTTGAGCGTTTGGACGCTTACTCGTTTTTAGTGAGGCGTCACACCCTGCTACTTCTCGCTGTCGACAAGGTAAGAACCAAAAACCTTCATCGTCCTCTGCTTTAAGCTATAGCAGACAATTTCTTCTCCATATTTGGCGGGTTTGAATTGTACTCACTTTAACAAAGTAAAATGGGAATACTTTGGACTAGATGGACTCGTCTGGACTAGATGGACTCGTCTGGACTAGATGGACTCGTCTGGACTAGATGGACTCGTCTGGACTAGATGGACTCGTCTGAACTAGATGGACTCGTCTGGACTAGATGGACTCGTCTGGACTAGATGGACTCGTCTGGACTCGTCTGGACTAGATGGACTCGTCTGGACCAGATGGACTCGTCTGAACAAGATGGGCTCGTCTGGACTAGATGGATTCGTCTGGACTAGATGGATTCGTCTGGACTAGATGGACTCGTCTGGACTAGATGGATTCGTCTGGACTAGATGGACTCGTCTGGACTAGATGGACTCGTCTGAACAAGATGGACTCGTCTGGACTAGATGGATTCGTCTGGACTAGATGGATTCGTCTGGACTAGATGGATTCGTCTGGACTAGATGGACTCGTCTGGTGGCTCGGGATTTCTTACGAGTAGACATCTTCGTTTCTTTCTACTGTACCCAACAACGCCACCACAAAAGAAGAATTAATCCTAATATGGTACAAAACACTAACCAATCAATCATTCTGGTCGTCAACGAATTCATAACTACAAATCAGCTACTTAGTTTGTCGTTTAACTTCCAAGATTTTACTTATTCTCTCTATTGATTACCAGGTTTTCGAAAAAACAGAAGGCAACGTAGGCCGGAAAACCCAGAGGCAATTTAATAAATTCCTCTGCAAATCCCAAAAGCTTTTTAGAAGACTACAGGCTGGAAGGTACGAAGGATTTTTTATGAACAAAGCTATTAAAGTTTAGGAAGAATGTTAACAAATATTTTTTGCAATGAGAAAGTTCCCAAAAGGATTGATTGAATGGTGTTTTACGTCACACTTAAGCTTTCCGAAGGATATTGATCCAGATAAGAAACGTTTTGAGGGTTTGATGTGAAATAACTTAACAGAGGAAGATAAAACTTGGTATCTAAAGTTGTATGTGTTAGAATTAATGAAATTAATACCAGCTCAGTTTGCTGTGTATGTAAATTCGTTGAATTTAGTGGGATGTTTGCCAGGTATACGTGGGACGTTTAAGATTTTTTCTGACATGGAACCCGGTTTTCTCTCCCAATAAACATGGAAACACAGCCATTTTAGTGAAACTATCTTGGATGTCGCGTAAAACATGAACAGTCAAACAATCGTTTTATTCGTTTCGAACAGTGACGGGTTTGAAGCAGATTCGTCTGATGACGAAGTTGCCGAAAATGTTAATCAAAAAGAAGAAAGGGAACATAAATCCAAAGAGGTAAAAAACCCAGAGGAACCCCTAAACACAGCGAAAAAAGAAGCAGGAACTATAAGACAAAAGGTGGAACAAGTGAAGAGTGCTTTCACACAAATTAGGAAGACTCTAATCACTGAAGTGGAGCCTCACCCAGTCGATGCCATTGGTCCGTGCGGGATTACCCCCTGCAGACCCGTCAATTATGGTAATTATGGAAATTCTAGTCTTGCCATTGTTTTTTTTTGCAAGTTTATTTTGCGCTTAAAATGTTCAATCATGTTTTATATATTGGCCTCAAATGCTCCATTCATCTTTGCATTCCGATTTCTAATTGATAATATGTTCATAATTAGAGGTTATTTATGTTAATGGCTATTTTTCTGTTTCAGATATGTTTCTGATTTCAACCCTCGTGAAAACTTCCTCGATTGATGGCACTTTGGAACATTTAGACACCAACATGCCCCAAGTCCCACGTTCCTTTTCAACAGCATCTCTACAGTCACGTAGATCCGCCACCAGCCAGGATGCATTGGAAGTGGACAGTGGCGCTGACATAACAGGGAGTATAGTATCTCCACCCAACTCGCCAGTTCTCGGTGGATTCCCTGCTGAAAATCGGCCCGACACACCGGATTCGCCCGAACCCAGGAGAACAACGTCTGTTCCTGTCCTAAAAGCCAAAAAGAACGTTCCAAGACACGAGAAACTGGAGAACGTCTATACAGTGGTTATAGAGCCTTACAAAAAAAGAGACAAGACGGAACTGTCTCTGAAACTTGGTAAGTGACAAGAAGGGACATAAAACTCCAGTTGACATTAATTGATGTTTTGTGACAAGACTGAATTATTGGCTCTGCAAGGCCCGCCAATGGAATTTAGGCCTAATTGATGTTTTGGGACAAGACCCTTATCAAAGGGACTGAATTATTGGCTGTGCAGGGTCCGCCAATGGAATTCTGTCTTTTGGATCTATTTGATCTTTTTTTCAACCAAACGGTTAACTTGAATTTGTAAGCAGCTTCCAAGGCTTATTGGTCAATGAAGTTATACCAATTTAAAACAATTATAGAAACTTCTGGAAATAAATCTGCAACCATCATCAGAGAAATTACTGAATTAGTAAATTAACCAAGCGAGCCGTTCCTAGCAAGGCCGGGTAGCTCAGTTGGTAGAGCGGTGGGACGGTAACCCTAAAGTCGTGAGTCCGATTCTCACCTTGGCCCGGAATTATTTCCGGGTCAATCAATTGTGGAAATAACTTTCTTGTAACAAAGATCATTCTTGTCACCGTGGGTGTGGTCGTGGGACTTTTCCCAATTAAATATACATTATTGCCATGTATCAATTTTCCGAGAAACATTATGTTCCATCGCCAATCAAGGCGCCAGCCCAATAGATCTAACTAGTATGTAAAACTAACATTAACAACACAAAGCAGCTAAAAATAGATTTCTGCATTGTTATTTTTTCTATTGCTTTAGGACAACTGGTGAAGCAGAAAGTCGCAGCCAATGAAGACGGCATGGCCTATGGTTGGATCCGTCCAAACAAAATCGGCCCAAAGAAGTATGGGTTTTACCCCGTCAGCCACGTCGCCCTGGCTGATAAGGGTCATTAAATACATTCCTGTAATAGGGTTAGCGGAGGGGGGCTGGGTGTCTTTTAGAGGGACAGCGTGAGGGGGCTGGGGCTGGGTGTTTTAAGCGAGAGGGGGTTGGGGATCTTGAAACAGGGATGGCTTCAAATTACTTGCTTCGATTTTCGAAGAAGGTGAGGGGTGGGGGGGGGGGGGGGTGGTGGAGTGTAAGAAGAATAAACTTTAATTTTTGAAGGGAAATTGCTGAGTTAAAATACACTAATTAATAGCTAACACTAAGTTTGAAGTAGAAGGGGATGCTTATCGGAATTGGAACTCGCCTTTTATCGAAGAGAGTAGATTGACAAGAGTGGTCACTTCGTCCAATCAGCATTGCCGGCATGTTCTTCTGGCCCCCTAGCGGAAGGGTGTTCCGACTGTACACGATTCGACTGTAAAGCGCCCCCTACAGAAAGGAGGTTCCTAATAATCGAATCGTGTCCGTGTCAGGGGGGTACTTTAGTTACCATTGTAAATATTTCCAAATGATGATTGTTACACTTTTTGTTGTTTGTACTCTGCTTTGTTGAAGTGCCAAGTACAATAAAATTGAATTAAATTGAAATTGTTCAAATTCAATATGGCGCGGACGAAGTGGACCACTCTTGTCAATCTACTCTCTTTGCTTCTATCATGGTACAGCTTCCTCACCATCGACCATATTCCAAACAGAGAATTATCTCCTCACCATAGCTTATTTTTCCCCAGGATGGTTTCATTTTGACTATGATTTAAACACATTTCCCAATCAGCCCGTCAATGTACCAAGGATATACCCATAGACCTCGGGTTCCTTAAAAAAGCCTCTTATTGTTTTCTACTCATACGGAAGATCTATTCAAAGTGCAAGCTAACTGGGTTTTCACTCTAACGACCAATGTAGGATGGTTGCCAGTTTCCACCGGAAGGTCGTGGGTTTCCTCCTGGCATAGAGTCCGGGTTCCTCCCACATTAAAACTGGCAACGCCGCCATATAAGTGAAATAACCTTGAGCACCAACCAATCGATCAATCAAATTGCAAGTGGTCTCGGTAAGAAACTCTTTCTCACCCAGAAGATTGACGTGTCCCTCGTCAGATGTTCAATTGTTGCAAGTCGTCCAAATAAACTTGCAGATTTAGAAGGAAGTGCTTGAAATATGCATGTATGTCCATCAATGCTGTACTTTAATTACTTTAATTTACGTCTCGCCGTGTTCTTTTATCGCGTTTCCTGCGGCATCCTGGATCGTCTCGAAACAGCCGTCGTCTTGCTGTAGCAGTTGAACCAACGTCGGCACCAACAGGTCCGCTGTTAGTCGCGCAAGGAACCCGAGTTGAGCTAGTCGATCGTAGACTTGTACGATGCTCAACTGTCGTTTCGTTTGCATTAACGCTGCCACATGTGTGCAGATACGGGCGCCGTTTACGCGGATAACTCAACCACGCCATCCGTAGCCTGCTCTCGGGGCTCTCGCCAATTATCGTACAGCCATGTCGATCCAATTCCGTAGCGCGTTTTGTTTCCGCCACCAACAGTTGGTCCAGTAGGATCTGGGTTTCCCGGATTTAACTCTGGGTAGTTCTCGATTGGGTCTCACCGTCCGTTCCTACATCGCTGTATATATTCCACCATTTACCCATCCTGCATAAAAGGTAATCCATACAATGGGGGGTTGAAAGCCTGTCCTTGCGAGTCGCTGTGTATACTCCATCCTTTCCTAATCATATAGAAGTAACTCATATGTACACTCCTCACATTACGGGAAACTCTCGGTGTTTGTGGGAAATCATGCTGACGGTACGGTTTCACTCCATAACTGCTTACTGAAGGCCTCTCGTTAGGATACCGTTAACTGTAAATTAGATACCTTTATTTAATGGCTCTTAGTTTCAATTTCAAATTGATATAAATCTTTTAGGATATCATTTAAAAAAAGATGTTGTCAGAGGTTTAATTTAGAGTAAAATAAATTCCACATAACCCCCCAAAAAAAGAAAAAGTTAGTTGTATTTTTATGCAGTTTTACCTTCATGCGGCTACAGATAAGATAACTACCTGCATTTATCTATCTATCAACTAATTCTATGAAAAGATTTAACTAAATCTAAATTTCAATCAAATATATAACGCAGTGTCAATTTCAAGTACATCCTTAAAGATTTGAGCAAATCTCCAAATATTTCACAATAGTTTCAAAGATCATCGATATAACAATATGAAATAAAAATGTTATAAATTATATATTCTGTATATAATTCATTTACTAATTGTGGATATAGCAATATAATAATATTAGATAGTATTTCCTTTAAATACTTGCTGATATAACTATAAAAATAATAATGATAATGATAATATTAATAATAATTTTTTTCTATATATAATTCTTTAAATAATCATGCATATAACTATATGTTATTGTGATATTAAATACAATATATTTCATATATAATTCATTAAGTAATTGTGTCTGTATGCCTAATTATAATATATACCTAGTTAAGAAATTATTTTCATTTATTTCATATAACAATATAATCATGGATTTAATAAATTTTATTAAAATAGAATATTGCAATTACAAATTTGGTAAACAATCCCAGTGAAGTTAAGTTAGATGAGCTACATTTCAAGTTGAATTTTCTGATCTTTGATCTTTGCTCGTCCTCTTAGTGCATGTCCTCTTCGTTGATGTCAGCGCAAACCCTCTTCCTTCTGATCCGCACGGGCCCTCTTCCTTCCCATCAGCACGGGCCCTCTTCCTTCTGATCAGCACGGGCCCTCTTCCTTCTGATCAGCACGGGCCCTCTTCCTTCTGATCCGCACGGGCCCTCTTCCTTCCCATCAGCACGGGCCCTCTTCCTTCTGATCCGCACGGGCCCTCTTCCTTCCCATCAGCACGGGCCCTCTTCCTTCCCATCAGCACGGGCCCTCTTCCTTCTGATCAGCACGGACCCTCTTCCTTCTGATCAGCACGGGCCCTCTTCCTTCCCATCAGCACGGGCCCTCTTCCTTCCCATCAGCACGGGCCCTCTTCCTTCCCATCAGCACGGGCCCTCTTCCTTCCCATCAGCACGGGCCCTCTTCCTTCTGATCAGCACGGGCCCTCTTCCTTCTGATCAGCACGGGCCCTCTTCCTTCTGATCAGCACGGACCCTCTTCCTTCTGATCAGCACGGGCCCTCTTCCTTCCCATCAGCACGGGCCCTCTTCCTTCCCATCAGCACGGGCCCTCTTCCTTCCCATCAGCACGGGCCCTCTTCCTTCCCATCAGCACGGGCCCTCTTCCTTCTGATCAGCACGGGCCCTCTTCCTTCTGATCAGCACGGGCCCTCTTCCTTCTGATCAGCACGGGCCCTCTTCCTTCTGATCAGCACGGACCCTCTTCCTTCTGGTGACCACGTGAACCTTTTCCTTCTTGTCAGCATGTGCCCTCTTCATTCTGTTCAGCACGTGCGCTCTTCCTTCTGGTCACCACGTGGACCTCTTCTTTCTGGGCAGCACATGCCATCTTAATTCTGGTCAGCACGTCTACTCTTCGTTCCTGTCAGCACGTGCCCTCTTCCTTCTTGTCAGCACGTGCCCTCTTCATTCTGGTCAGCATGTGCCATCTTCGTTCTGGTCAGCACGTGCCCTCTTCCTTCTTGTCCGCACGTGCTCTCTTCGTTCCTGTCAGCACGTGCCCTCTTCCTTCTTGTCAGCACGTGCCCTCTTCATTCTGGTCAGCATGTGCTCTCTTCGTTCTGGTCAGCACGTGCCCTCTTCCTTCTTGTCCGCACGTGCTCTCTTCGTTCCTGTCAGCACGTGCCCTCTTCCTTCTTGTCAGCACGTGCCCTCTTCATTCTGGTCAGCATGTGCTCTCTTCCTTCTGGTCAGCACGTGCCCTCTTCCTTCTTGTCCGCACGTGCTCTCTTCGTTCTGGTCAGCACGTGCCCTCTTCCTTCTGGTCAGCACATGCCCTCTTCCTTCTGGTCACCACGTGGACCTCTTCCTTCTGGGCAGCACGTGCCCTCTTCCTTCTTGTCAGCACGTGCCATCTTCGTTCTGGTCAGCACGTGCCCTCTTCATTCTGGTCAGCACGTGCCCTCTTCCTTCTGGTCAGCACGTGCCATCTTCGTTCTGGTCAGCACGTGCCCTCTTCCTTCTTGTCCGCACGTGCTCTCTTCGTTCTGGTCAGCACGTGCCCTCTTCGTTCTGGTCAGCACGTGGACCTCTTCCTTCTGGGCAGCACGTGCCCTCTTCCTTCTGGTCAGCACATGCCCTCTTCCTTCTGGTCAGCACGTGCCCTCTTCCTTCTGGTCAGCACGTGCCCTCTTCCTTCTGGTCAGCACGTGCCCTCTTCCTTCTGGTCAGCACATGCCCTCTTCCTTCTGGTCAGCACGTGCCCTCTTCCTTCTGGTCAGCACATGCCCTCTTCCTTCTGGTCAGCACATGCCCTCTTCCTTCTGGTCAGCACGTGCCCTCTTCGTTCTGGTCAGCACGTGGACCTCTTCCTTCTGGGCAGCACGTGCCCTCTTCCTTCTGGTCAGCACGTGCCCTCTTCCTTCTGGTCAGCACATGCCCTCTTCCTTCTGGTCACCACGTGGACCTCTTCCTTCTGGTCAGCACGTGCCCTCTTCCTTCTTGTCAGCACGTGCCATCTTCGTTCTGGTCAGCACGTGCCCTCTTCATTCTGGTCAGCACGTGCCCTCTTCCTTCTGGTCAGCACGTGCCATCTTCGTTCTGGTCAGCACGTGCCCTCTTCCTTCTTGTCCGCACGTGCTCTCTTCGTTCTGGTCAGCACGTGCCCTCTTCGTTCTGGTCAGCACGTGACCTCTTCCTTCTTGTCAGCACGTGACCTCTTCCTTTTTGTCCGCACGTGCTCTCTTCGTTCTGGTCAGCACGTGCCCTCTTCCTTCTTGTCCGCACGTGCTCTCTTCGTTCTGGTCAGCACGTGCCCTCTTCGTTCTGGCCAGCACGTGACCTCTTCCTTCTTGTCAGCACGTGCCCTCTTCCTTTCTGTCAGAACGTGCCCTCCTTTCTTCTTGTCAGGGGGGCCTCCGTGGCTCAGTAGGAAGAGCGTTGGACGCTCAATCCGAACAGCCTTCCACCAATGGGTCGCGGGTTCGAATCCCACTCAGTCCAAAAAATTGGAAAATTTTCTGACTGGGTTTTCACTCGAACGACCTATGTGGGATGGTTGCTAGTTACCAGCGGAAGGTCGTGGGTTTCCTCCGGGCATAGAGCCCGGTTTCCTCCCACAATAAAACTGACAACGCCGCCATATAAGTGAAATAATCTTGAGCGCGGCGTAAAACAACAAACAATCAATCAATCAATCTTCTTGTCAGCACGCACCCTTTTCGTTCTGATCAGCACATGCCCTCTTACTTTCTGTCAGCTCAAACCCTATCCTTTATATTTTTTGCCAGGCAAGTCGTGACAATTTTATTTTGTATTTTTGTTTAGTTCCAGGGCACAAACGCCAGGGAACATTTTAGATTCTTAGCACGATAGAGACAAATAGTTTGGGCTAGGTAAGTCGGTTTTGTCCATGCGTCTCTCCGTTAGTTATTAAGGCTATTTGTTGTATAAAAACCTCTAGCCCTAACGGCCAGAGTTTCCCAGTACCAGTCTTTAAGTCTAAAGCAAGACAAATAAATACGTGTGTTTCAACTGTTTACGAAAGGGCCATATTTTTGTACCCTGTTTGGTGTATCCCACTTTAAGGGTAAATGTGGGTCTTTCTGGTGTCGTGCTGGATTTTCTACGGAGTCCCTTGGCTTATTTTCATTGTGCTGATGGTTCCGAGGGGTTAAAACTTCATTTTGCTTGCACTTGCATCAAAAGGCCACTGCATGCAGTGTCCGGTGCTAAAAGAATGTGTGCCCTTTGCGAAGGTTATTTGCATAATTCATGCCAATTTTCCTTATTTCAACTTTATTTTTGGATCCATTCATGGGTCTCACAGTTTGAAGTAAGGCTTGTACACATGTATCCAGTACTATTCGTAGATTTGTACTTTGCACATTTTGAGAATCTAATTTTATTGCCATGGTTTATGTAATTTTCAAGTTTCCAACTTTTTGGAGCTTGCACTCATTATAAAGCCACAGTCAAGGTCAAGGTTACCTTTAGCTTATACACGGTCCCAGCTGGGGATGTTAAACCTCATTTGTACAATTTTGTATTTCTTTTTAATTTTCCACTTTTTTGGTGACACTGTGACTGTATTAGAAAACTTCTCTACAAAAAATTCTCATCCAAAAGACCCAGGGTGGTTTGAACTTTCCTGGTCCATGCGATATTCTCTCTCCATGGAGATTGGTTGCTTTTTCTGGCTTGTTTTGAAACATCGTTCTTTTTTGCACAGTTGATGCTTTACACACCAGAGAATCCATGGCAGTAGTACCTGTGCCTTTTGAACGGAACTACAAATAAAATATACCTTATCCGTGATTTATCAGTTACTCAACATTGTGTGCAACGTTTTTTCTTCCTTTCTTGTTCTACGGGTTTTGGCAAGCTTTTAAAACACAAAAATCACCTGTGGGTGTATATTTGTTCTTTGTGTTTTACTGAGCAACATTTGTTATACCATTTGTACAATTCACGCATCTTACATAATTTAGTCTGTTTGTCTCCTGGCTTTCTTATGGCTAATTTAATAGCGCTGATGTGTTTTGTGCTTAAGATGCATCACAAATCACCGAGAGAAGTAATGGCCTCACATCCACCTCTTAAAGCAGTCGGAACTCCCTTCGGCTATCTTCGCTCGCTATCGGTCGGCTTTGACACGCTATTTCACGCACGTAAATCCCCGAAGTTATCAGACTGCTCTTAAAGCTGATTTTGTTTAAGCATGGGTATCTGATTGAACTATTTTTTTTCACCAAGTGGTTTCATTTTTTGGTTGGTATGTGTCTTTTACAAAGGGAAAAATACAGTATTTCTCAACTGAAGTCCGACAGAAGCCGAGCTGGCTAGGGTATAACCTTGATCGCCGTATTCGGAAAAGCTGCCATATTTTCACAAAATTAACAGAATTATCTGAATTTCGTTCCCATGGTTTCTGTTGTGGTTCTTTACGCCAGTTCAGTAATTTTGTGATCGTTCCTCCTATGGCAGTGTTGCCTCATAAAGCTTTAATTGATAACACCACTGTTTCTGAAGTACGCCCCGCTGTGGAATAATCTTGAGCGCGGCGTTAACCAATCAATGGATCAATCTTACGTACTCAGATGAACACATTTTGATGATTGCGTATTTCTGTAAATGTTCTACAGTTCGCCTGTGTTTACTTTGAACTTCAATATCAGTAGTAGATGTGACCTTTAGTGGATAAAGATAATATGGCTTACCATATCTTTTTCAAAAGTGTTGGGTTTTATCTTCTGGTCTTAGCTCAGCACTTTTGACAAGCTTATAAAACACAGACAATCAATTCCAGTGGTCGATTGGGCCTCTATATATTTAAAATAGAATAACATTTCCATAGTCAACCGGCTGTTTTTTTTTCCAGCTGATTATGTCCCTCAGATGCATCTATAAGCTCTCCAAGAAATAAAAAAAATAAAGTTGTTTCCGATACAAAAATGCACGCTCCCCTCTACCAGTCCCTTTAGACCGTAATGCTATAATGCGGGAATCCAAATGAGTTTTTAATCGTTACCTAGGTGTTTATTTGTGAGTGCGTGTGTGAGGGGGGGGGGGGGGGGAGTCTCATAAAGTGAATAAGACTGTATCGTCTGAACAGCACGCCCATGGTTTCTGTCATGGTGCCTTCGCGCCGGTTGGCTGTAGAGGCACACTTGGGGATGAACAAAACACACACATGACGGCTCCTGTCCATGTGTATTCTTTCGACGTTGCCGCCGTTACCACAATTAGCTGATTAGTTCGAATCAATCTCGAGTGCCAACGTGGGACCCGTACATTCAATGAGGAATATTGTTGTCTGCGTCTTGTCCGTCGTGGACACCAATCAATGCGGATCAACACTTTCTTTGGTTTCTACCACTGAGACCGGAGGCTATCGCGATCTTCTGTTTAGGACCCATCCTTATTGCTCTAAACTATTTACTTCTAAGTCACTACACGGAATAATTAAACAGAGATATACGCTTAAGATTCTATGAGAAGGGAGTTAATATTTTTCTTTCCAACTTGACCTCTTCAGTCTGACCCTGAGCCTGTTTCACAAAGCGGCGTAGATGTATTATTTGCGTAACTTGTATACTGACGTATCTTCACAGTATAGGTTGCTATGGCAGTTACGTAAAAATTAACGCTACGCCGCTTTGTGAAACAGGGTCCAGATCTGCAAAGTAGCTCCTTCCTTCAGTGGGATTCGGGCATTGGTTTGAACACATGTAGATATTATTGCTGACCGGTAAAATAACACCAATTGAGGATTTATCAGCCCATGTGTAAGACCCCACAGATGATCTTCAGTCTTTGAGTATTTCCGGAATTCAACACAGGCTCCCTCCACTCGGAACATCCTTCGACTATCTTCGCTCGCTACCGGTCGGCTTTTACACGCACGTAAATCCCCGAAGTTATCAGAATGAGGCTCCCTCTTCATGTCATCTCCTAAATTATTCAGAAAGATGCTTACAGGAATATTTCTGGCATCTCTCTCTAGTATTTGGCCAAACGTTTGGATTTTTCATCTTAATCCAAATTTATTTCGTCAAACTTAGAAAAAAACGCCTTTTATCTCTTTTGTTTTGTTTACCCAAACAAATACATTGAAGTGAAGGCTGTATATCATCGAGGGTCCCAAGCGACGAGAAAATATTTTCCAAAAATATGCGCCTTTTGTCTCGCCGAGTAACGTGAATGTCGTTTATACATGTCTTGGGCCTCCGTCACACCACGAAGACGGTCACGCCAATTTTTGCTGCTTTCTTTGCCTCCATTACATGACCAAACATGCAAGTGATATTTTACTTTATAATCCCCCTGTCTTTTTCAATGTATTACCAGAGGAGAGCTTCCTAATGACTACATGGATTGGTACATCCAATATTTCTTTTTAAAGAGTTTCATGAGTTATCTGTTTACCCGGATGGCGGGCATTAAGGGTTTGATCCTCTATCTTTTTTTTCTACACATTTTATTTTCTAGAACTGTACACCTTAAGCCAGAGGCTTATACTGTGTACATTTTACAAAGCATAACATTACAACGTTTTTCAAATGGACAAAAATACCTTCTATCTGATTATATTAACTAGCCACTTTCTACAGCGGAATTTGGGCATTGGCTTGAGCAGAAGAAATATCAACTGGGAAATTTGGTAAAATTAGAAGTTAATTTTTTTAATTTCCTAGAGATATCATTTACATGTTTACATTTTCATGAAATACTCTTTATGAGACCAACGCCTTCTTCTTATGAAATGAAATGGAAATGTATTTTGGGTCATAATGAGGGGTCTTCCATAAGCAGTTAGTGAGTGATAAATACTTTTTTAATTTTCCCCAACATTCCTAACGTTGTGATATCCGTCGTTCTGTATCAGCTATGATTTAGAGTCTTAAGATTTTTGTAGTTGACCAAGTTATTGTTTGAATGTGTCCGCTTGTTTGTTTTTAATTTCGGTTGATTTCATTGTGTGTTGTTTGTATGCAAGACATGCCTAGATCCAGTTGTAGTTGACGTGTTTATTTCAACATTAGTTCATAACTTTTGACGTCAATCCGTCCGTTCATTTGTCCGGTTATAGTCAATCTGACTAAAGTCGAGATGCTTATTGAAAATAGAACGCTGATTGGCCGACGGATCCCGTCGCAGTCGGCTGGGTGAAAGTACGGTAAAATTGCTCGTAATCCTCAGATGCTATTTTCAATAAACATCTCGACTTTAGATCATAAGTTTTGACGTCAGTCCGTCCGTTCATTTGTCCGGCAATAGTTTGATACATTTTAATTTTAATATTTAGATCATAACTTTTGCCGTCAGTCCGTCCGTTCATTTGTTCGGCAATAGTTTGATACATTTTAATTTTAACATTTAGATAATAAGTTTTACTATCCGTCCGTCCATTCATTTGTCCGGCAATAGTTTGATACATTTTAACTTTTAGATCATAAGTTTTGACGTCAGTCCGTCCGTTCATTTGTCTGGCAACAGTTTGAAGCATTTTGATTTTAACATTTAGATAATAAGTTTTACTATCTGTCCGTCTGTTCGTTTGTCCGGCTATAGTTCGATACATTTTATTTTTAACATTTAGATCATAAGTTTTGACGCCATTCCGTCCGTTCATTTGTCCGGCAATAGTTTGATACATTTTAATTTTAACATTTAGATCGTAAGTTTTTACGTCAGTTCGTCCGTTCATTTGTCGGCAACAGTTTGATACATTTTGATTTTAACATTTAGATCATAAGTTTTGACGTCAGTCCGTCCGTTCATTTGTCCGGCAATAGTTTGATACATTTTAATTTTAACATTTAGATCATAAGTTTGGACGTCAGTCCGTTCGTTCATTTGTCCGGCAATAGTTTGGTATATTTTAATTTTAATTTCGACACCATTGTATCTACTACCTTCTGTAGGACGGGGAAGTCGTGAAATGTATTCAACGTTTTGGGAGCGGACAACCGATAGCCGCCCTAGAGCCAAATCTGAGAATATCAGATCCACAGCGGCTAATTGTCATCGGCAGAGACCAAATGCGTTATGGTATGGCGTCGACAAAGCTGTATGATTTGGTGACAGTTCCACGAACAGGACACGGAGGGGCACGGTCGAGAAGTTCGCAAAAACAGCCCTCGTGTCTACACTCTCGTGGTAGCGTTGTCGCGGACGGAATGATAGTTGACCATCGTACAATTCTATGATCAACGGACGATCGACTCGGGTCCCATGTGCGACAAACGATGGACCTATTGGTGCGGATGTCGGCCTAACTGGACACGATCTAAGACAACACATTCGATACAGCGCGGCGACGACAACGAAGTTCTCGAGAAGCTCCAGGAAAATACAGAGCTCACGCAAGGTGCCGCGAAAAATCGTTATAAGAACAGATTGATGAACGAATGTAAATCCGTAAAGTGGGCCATTGATTGAGACCAGAGTGTAAAAAAATTTGCATGAAAAATGTATGCAACTTTATAAAATCCTTATTGTATAAGAGACTATACAATGTCTTTTACAATACTCCTATGGAAAGTAGGCCTACATACAATGTATATTTCCATTGAAACAAAACATGTCTATTTCCATTGAAACGGAGTATGAAATGTTTATTCCTATTGAAAAAGGCGTAAAACATGTCCATTCCAATTGAAATGGTGTATAACATGTCTATTCACATTGAAAAAAGTATAGCATGACTATTCCGTTTTGAAAAGGAGTATCAAATTTCTATTCCAATTGAAAAAAGACTATTACATGTCTGATCACATAGGAAGGGAGTATAACATTTATCAATCTGACAAAGTCGAGATGTTCTTTTTAATATATTAATTATCTACCTGTTTATTTTTGAGGTGGAGACCTCATGAAATTGCTAACAACCTGCCATGTTCATAATACGAGGGAAACCCCTAGGATTTTGAACATGGTCAGACGGTATAGGCCTAAATAGACTTTTGATATAGACTGCTCAACGATGGGTAATCCAGATATCTATTTCGCTAGGTTTTTTGTCTGGCGTCTTGGGATAGTTGAACATGAGTCGAGACATGCGTCAATCGCCAGGGGCGAGAACATGGAACACAGAAGCTTCTTGCGAAAAGAACCAATCCAAGGAAGTCCTTCCATTTGTGGTAAAAAGTACAGCCTCTCTTGTTGTATATTCCCTTTTCTTTGCGCATGTGTTGTGTTGTGATAAAATGGCAGCAGGTCTCAGTTTCATTTTCCTTCATTTCCCATTTGCGGTAATGTTAATGTCTGCTCTCACAGCACGTACTTCCCTAACTTTCGTTGAACTAAATCCTTCGGTGGGGGCCTTGAACAGTCCTTTGGCAGTATTTTAAGCACATTTTTTTAATAGGTTGAAGGTAGAGATTTTAAACTACGACCAGAAAATGCGGGTAGGGGTCAGTCACTTTACACATACTCCGCCGCATGTAAACAAACCAAAGCACGCCTAACTACCAGATCTCCATTCCACTTCTAAAATCATTTCCAGACAGAAACTCAACCCCTGTCCTTTCATAAAGACAAATGCCCAGAAAAAAAAAATGCAGGGTGCCAGGAAAAAATAATTAAAAAAAACACAAGAAAATATCTGGAACTTCTTTCGTCCGGAAGTCAGAAACTGTGACCTGTATCCTATCAAATGGTAGCAATAAGAGTAGGTTGACAAGAATGGTCACTTCGTCCGCGCCATGTTGAATCTGAACTGACACCACGATTCGATTATTAGGAACCTCCTTTCTCTAGGGGGCTCCCAACAGTCGAATCGTCCAGAGTCTGAACACCCTTCCGCTAGGGGGCCAGAAGAACATGCCGGCAATGCTGATTGGACGAAGTGATCACTCTTGTCAATCTACTCTCTTTGATGATAGTCGATACGACGACAGGTCCAATGAAAATACGCTATAGTGAGGACGCGTATTCACTGTTTGCGAAGAGTTCTGGGTAGGGTTTCGGAGCCCATTATAAATAGGTACGTTTCCTTATTATAAAACACTCCTATAGGCAGCTGGTATACTTCTTCCGTCGTTCAACACCCCCACTGCTTTACGTCTATACCAGAATTGTCGCTGGCCAATGAAAGATCCAAATTAAAGTCCAGAATTCCGCTCTTCTACTCGCAGCAGGTGGGGTAGCGAGGCGTTATGGTATCAGCTGATCTCTTCCTTGGCAAGCGACAAATCTGGCCCAGAAGTAAAGCATTGGGTGTGTGGAATGAACGGATAAATAACCACTGCTTTTAGGAGTGTATTCTTATTGAGGACAATATCCCTTAACAGCATCCCTTTACTTGACACTTTGGTGTGAACTGTCGATTCGGGTATTTTATATCAGCATTTTCTCTTTCAATTATCTTTGATTATTACTTTGTAATTATAAATTTTAGATTATGTATTTTTTTTATGTTTTGTAATATTCTATATAGCATTAGAGAAATAATATTTGTATTTCCCCTTATGGAAAATACTGGGAATTGTATCCCGTGTTGTTGTGGCAGAATTGTCAAATAAAGTTGTGTATTATTTTCTCACATGTGTTTCAAATTTAAATTTATTACAATGTTAATCTTTAAAACGTAGGCATTCTGCACGTTGACATAGAAAATATCACTTTGGAGCGCAATCTAAAATTAGAAGTCCCACCCTAGTCCTCATGTCCAGATATAACCTCTAAGGCTAAAAGTCGCCATTGGAATGGGGCGGAGAGTTCACCTCGAGGTCAATTGATCATGTTACTTTTAAATGTTCGACAAAATGACAGCATCATGAAATGCAACCTGGCGTTTTCTCAAATATATCCGCTTTTCTATTACTCTCTTACATTGGTAGAGTGGCGGGACTGTAACCCTAAGTCGTGAGTTCTCACCCTGGCTCGGATTTTTTTACGGGTCAATCAGCGTCGGTTAATTTACTATTTCAGTCATGTCCTGATGAAGATTGCAGCTCTCTTACATTCGTCTAGATGTATCATTAGTTACACTGAACACTTCAAACACTAGCAACAATTCGAAACGCCCAGAAAAAAGTGGCCAGTTCAAGGTGAATCGAGTCGACAGGAAACGTCTCTCTATTGCCTGATTTCGTTACCACGGGACTATTTCGTGAAATTGACGTTTTCCTTACGTGTTTACCGTTTTCTCAATCGTATTCTCGCGATAGCTCCTTTAGACGTGGTCAAGATGGACCTCTTACGCCTTTACCGGACATAGCGCAGAGATTTTCACACGCCAGCTTGGGAATTATTTTACAAGCTATCAGAAAAATAATAAAAACCTGACATCACGATGAACGCCTAACGTTCTAGTATATTTATATTTCACTCGAAGACAATGCCTAAATTATGGAATGCCAAAGCGGAAAAAATTCAACATTTGCAATTTTACCTTCAGCGTCTCGATTTTTTTTTCAACAATTCGTTTTTTCAACATTCGTTAAACATTTTGTCCAAAAAAAGTAACAAGATATATGGAAAAATTTTCAAACGAAACACAAAAAAAAAAAAAATACTATCCTAAAAAAAATAATCCAAGAAATACACAAAATTTTACATCATCGATACATATAATTATACTAGTATGTCTTTTTTATTCATTACCTCTAAAAATTGGTCCAACACTTGCAACTTTTCATTCCACTACTTTACCGTTTTTACGTTCAACCGTTAACGTGTTTTTTTTTTTCGTTCAGCTGTTGAAGTGTTTTTCCGTTTAACGAGTGAACTGTTTTTTTTCGCGCAACTGTTGAACCGATTTATTGTTGACCTGTTTTTTTACATGGTTTTGACATCTCGCGCAAGAAACACGTGACTGTTTCTATACAAAAACTGATGACGTCACAGTATCCATCCCCTATAATACTCGGCCACATTTAAGTCAAAAGTGTTCGTTTGCATGTCGGCTTCTAAGGCAAAGCGAGGAAGCGACAGCAGAACTTGAATATTATCGTTAATCAGGGGAGGCATCGTCTCGATGAAGGATACCCGTTGGTCGTCTACATCAATGAGATGTGTCAACAACAACACTGTGACGTCACCGATTTGTGTGATCACGACTAAGTGTCACGTGCTGCGAGAAATCAGTTTTTTTCTCTCAACTAAAAAGTAGTTCAACATTTAACAGGAAAATCAGGTCAACATTTTACGGAAAAACACTTCAACGATTGGACGAAAACCAGCTCAACAGTTGAACGATAAAAACTGTTCAGTGGTTGAAACGAAAAATCGTACGCCTTGAACCAAATTTTAGAGGTAATGCATTTTTAAAAATCTTTTGGATGAAATAAAAAAAGACATGTTATGCATATAAAATAACACTAAGCTGGCTGTAAAAATTGATGTACCGGTATGATAATGTTTTGGATTATTTTTTCAGATGCATGTGGTATGATTTTTTTTGGGTCTTGAATGAAATAAACGCAATTTAAATATAAAATAACATAGAATTGAGCCACAAAATATGGTCGTTGACAAAATTTTTAACGAATGTTGAAAAATATTGTTTTGTTGAACAAAAAATCGACATGCTGAAGGTAAAATTGCAAATGTTGATTTTTTTCCGCTTTGGCATTACATACTAAATGTCATTGCAGAATATACATTCAATATCACGTGAAAACCAGCTCAACGTTCCGCCCGGTGAAGATATTTTGAAGAACAGTCCGCATGGACTTGTTTAATTAGGCCTGCGTAAAGTTAGGCCTACTCATAAACTTACAACATGGAACCTCAGCCGTACGCCCCAGTCGGAACTCCCTTCGGCTATCTTCGCTCGCTACCGGTCGGCTTTGACACGCGCGTAAATCCCCGAAGGTATCAGAGTGCAGTACGCCCATGTTTAAGTTTGTATGGTTTAAATGGGCATGCCCAAGGGCACTGAAACAAAGATCGTTAAAATTTGTGCTATACGACTTATTTTTATAAAGATGAGTTTCCAGATAATCAGTGGTAACTTTCCTGGTCCACATGGACCGCTGGAAAAGGAGTTTTATGTTGGGATTACTTTGTGTTCTTTGTTGTGCTTATGAGAATCGACGTGGGTAAGCTGCGCGAGTACAGGCTTTTCAGCTGCGCGTGTGGTGCATTCTTCGCGGTTTTGACTGTCAGACAGTAAACAATAGCAGCAGATAGTTTCCTAAGTAATTCAATAAATCTACTATTTGGGCGTAAAGCTGAACCATCCGAGATTGATTATTTCTTATTTTCCTACAAATTTATCAACAAACTTAGGCGTTCTGTCCCTTTTCAAGAACCACTCGACACTAAGACCTAACAGAAGTATCAACCAAAATAATGAATGAAGTTTCAGGGCTGTGAGACAAAGACTTTTTTTTACGGCATTTGGTAATGTAAGGGGCATAACTTCGGGGAAAAAATCGCCCAACCGCGTCGACATTTTCTATACCGGTACGCTGCTTATGCTGGCTGTATCAAACAACTGTTTTGAAGTTTCAAAGTTGTGAGTGAAATACTTTTTCAGATAATGGAATCCCAATCAGACCAAATTTCTGAGTGGATTTTTCACTCGATCGATCGACGTATGTGGAAGAGTATCCAGGTACTCGCCGAAGGTCTGGGCAAAAGAACCGGCGGTTTCCTCCACTAAACCTGGCAACGCCACCAAGAGTGAAATAATCGTGAATACGGAGTAAGACATCAATCAATCATTCAATTTGAGATGTGTTTACAACGGACAATGGACAGACGGACGACGGAGGCAACGACAATACACTTCGAGCAAAAATTACATAATAACTGGTTCCATCAGCTAGCTTTGGATGACCACCATTTAACTCATACGCACCTAAATACTTTAATTTAAATATATACCCATAAAATAAAGCATCCACTCTTATATATTTTACAAATAATTTTCATTTTATTCACATAAATATTTACATTTGTCCAACAAAGATATTTCATAAGATACAAAGTTAATTGAAATTGGTCATTACTGGTCTAAATGGTCAGACCGAATGAAAAATGAGTGATCAATTTATTAACAGTTAAAATGAATCATAATTTACTGGGGTTTTGTGTCACAATCAAGATTGTTTCACTTTTCGGTCGACTTTGAGCCGAAAACATAACTTAATCTTACAAGTCATAAAAACGGGGATCAAGCGCTTTAAGCTTGATGTTTTACGCCACACCCAAGGTTTTTTTCACTAAAATTGCGGCGTTGTCATGTTTAATGGGGGAGCAACTCTTCCACACACAGTGAGCGCTTATAGGAGAGAGTGGTCTCCCTTAGGAGATAAAATGGACTTTGGAATCCTAAACCCACAAAAGCCAATATAGTATAACACTGGTCACCACTTGACTGGGAATTAGACAAGCTATTGAAACCTGTTATTTAGAAGTTATTTTGCTAAATTAAAAACTAATCGTGTTCACATTTATAACAATAGCAAAATGTTTGATACAAATAAAACAGGACATGATCAGAATTTAAAATCATACTGTAAATAAATACTATAGACACACCACAGTTTTCCCACCATTGAAATCCAACATATTGCGTATGCGAGCTCATTTGACACACCCCTAAATGCCCAAAGACAGACAAGAGCTAGGGGAAACTTTATCCGGAGTTATCAATACACTGAAGTCTTCTGTAAGTCAACATTTCGTCTTGGTAACATATTTTTTTAAAATCTCAATCAATACTCAGTAGGAAAATCATCCATATTGTCTCATTAACATCGTCATAAACATTTCATCAAACTCCGTAAGCTGTGCTTTGGTTATATTTCTAACAGAAGGTTTGTGGTTTCAGATCGGTAGTCATGTCATACTGTAATACTTTCACCAGCACTGACAAAAAACCTTTCAAGATTTCCTGTTGAGTGTCTGTTATCAGTTGATTGATTGGTGTTTTACGACGCACTCCTGAGAAGGTGCTTTCTTTTATCTGGCGGTGGCAAAGGACATTGTGTTATCAAGGTCATAGAATCTGTGATTGATTGATTGATGTTTTACGCAGAATTCAATCAAGATTAATTCACTAATATGACGGTGTTGCCAGGTAAAGTGATGGAAGATAACTGGGCCCTCTATAAGTACCTGGCAACTATTGTTCCACATGCAATGGTCCAAAGATGATGAAGACAAATTCTCGTGGATCAAACAGAATGGCACTGGACAATCAGATGATTCAATGTATATTGGACTGGGACTAAAACAGTCAGGCTGTACATGAGGTTAAAGAAAATAATCAGGTTGAGGTTTCTTTGATGGAATTCCTCGTGTTTCCTGAAATGAACACGAAAACAGAAAATCAAATTGACACAGAAGATCTTGCGAGATAAATAATAAGATACTTTGCATAGTATTCAAAAATACTTCATTTTATGATACAATTAATGGGAAAAGATGGATTCCTGAGTGGTATACAACAAACTGCATAAAAACTGTTTCTGAAATTCACTAGATACCAAGCAAGGTCTCATATATATATAGTTCTGTAATTGTAAAATTATGTAGAGGAAAATGATTGATTGATTGATTGATTGTTTGGTGTTTTATGCCACTCTCAAGATTATTTCACTTATATGGCAGCGTTGCCAGTTTGCCTGAAATAAAAATGAAAACAGAAAATGAAACAGAATATCTTCAGACCCCGAAATAAACACGAGAAAACAGAAAATCAAATTGAAGCAGAAGATCCTGTGAGATAAATAATATGAGATACTTTGCATAGCATTCAAAAATACTTCATTTTATGATACAATAAATGGGAAAAGAGAGAATCCTGTGTGGTCTTCGTCACTGAGAAACTGTTTCTGAAATTCACTAGATACCAAGCAAGGTCTCATATCATAGTATAAAATTACAGAATATTTTAAACAGCAGTTGTGAAATTATGCAGAAGAAAATGATTGATTGATTGGTTGTTTGGTGTTTTACGCCACGCTTATAATCATTTCACCTATATGGCGGCGTTGCCAGTTTTATTGTGGGAGAAAACCGGGCTCTATGCCCGGAGGAAACCCACAACATTCTCGTAACTGGCAACCATATTACATAGGTCGTTTGAGTGAAAACCCATTCAGAAATTTTCCAATTTTTTTTGGACTGATACGGATTCGAACCCGCGACCCATTGGTGGAAGGCTGTTCGGATTGAGCGTCCAACACTCTACCTACTGAGCCACGGAGGGCCTCAGAAGAAACCCAATATACCGATTTACGACCCCCAAGCGAGGTCTCAGGGTGTGAAAAATTTGGACAAAATTGATTGAAATGATAGTGATATGGACAAACGGACAGATGGATGTACTAACAAGCTGAAACCAGTATCCTCTCCCCTCTCTCTCTTTACACTTCATGTTTGGGGGGTCTAATTACAGCCAGTTACATTTCCCAGAATCAAACAGGAGAAAACTCAGTCTGGTAAAAGGTACACCCACCAGCTGTGACACCCGCCCCTTTTTTTCTTACGCGAAATAAAAACTACACACAAATACCAGCTTAAGGTATCACAAGCTGCATCAGTATTTACGTTTACTTTCCCACATATATTTGACAATTACACAGGCTTCTAGTGCAGTTTGGTGAGCACCATTTTTATCTTTAAAAGAGGCAAGGGAGATAATTCTTACCTGTGGAGCGGCTTCAAATATCGTAAAATCTCTCTGCAAATGTTCATCTAATTCTAATATAGCGGCAACATTACCACATCTGAGAAACGGATAAAAAGCACCCCATTAATATGACTGATAAGTGAGAATGCAATATAAGTAGACACAGAATTAATCACAAATAGCCAATGAAGCCAGCCAAAACGGGAAGATAATATGCGAGATATACATCTTGCCATAGTCTAGCAACTAAAACACTAAAGATTTTTTTTATTTATTTCGCAGTCAACCCATGACCTTCAGCGGCGAGCCGTCACAAAAACATTTTTTGGGGGGATTTGAACCAAGTTACATTTGACCTCATGACCTTGTAGAGGAAGTTTATATAGACATTTCCTTTGAACAGAACATCATCCCTTCTAGGAGATGTCATTTCCGTCTACATTCTCCCCACCTTTGTGTGATGTCCAAACTTGTTTTTCTTCTTAACATCTTGCATATGATGATTCTTTAATATTTCTCCAGATTTTTACAACACTCAACATTATTTTCCTTATATCGCTGGGCTGCCAGGTTTAGTGGAGGAGGAAGCCATCCTCTATGCCCTTAGGAATACCCAGTATTTTTGGCGAACCATACCAAATAGGGCTATTGATTGAAAAACCAATCAGAATTTGTTTAAATTTCTCTCTGGACTGAGTGTGATTTAAACTGGTGACCCATCAATGGATTGATTGATTGTTTGATGTTTTACGCCGCGCTCAAGATTATTTCACTCTTGCTCTACGCCCAAAGGAAACCCATGACCTTTCGGTGGTAACTGGCAGCCAGCCCACATAGGTCGTTTGAATGAAAACCCAGTCAGAAAAATTTTTATTTGGACTGAGTGGGATTCCAACCCGCGACCCATTGGTGGAAGGCTGTTTGGATTGAGCGTCCAACGCTCTACCTACTGAACCCCATCAATGGATTGATTAATTATTTGGTGTTTTACGCCGCGCTCGAGATTATTTCACTTTGCCAGTTTAATTGTGGGAGGAAACCAGGCTCTATGCCCGAAGGAAACCCACGACATTATTCCCGTGGTAACTGGCAACCCCCCACAAATGGAAGACTGGTGTTTGTGTGAGAGATTGTCCCCCCCCCACCCCCTTCCACCTTTCTACCTCCCCTCGCACTATTAATAAGAAAGCAGCCTACCTGTAGCAATAATTAGGAGCTGACCAAACAGTCAGTACAGTTTCATTGAAATGCCATTTATAGCCCTCCATAACTAACTGATGAGCCCTACATATAAGGTCGATATCATTAGCAGCATTGAACGTGGCCACAACATCACTTCCAAATAGATACCCAGCCCCTCGTGGACTCACTCCCCAACCTTGCATGTCTGAAACATAGAGAAAACATACCACTTATATATCAACACAACAATATCATGTATCCTTAAAGTGGCATGAGCTGCCAAAATTCACACTTTTTTCATAATCTCTGATCGTCACGACAGTAAGAGGCTTTGAGGGTCATCAGAAAACTAAATGACTGGCGTTGGAATGAGTGAAATCAATAAAGTCTACGGCCTATACAAACCGAATTAGTGTCCGAAATGTAAACAAAATTTAAATAACAGGGACGACCATTCATTCATTGGAAGCCAAAGTTTGTTCCAAACCATACTTTATCGTTCATTCTCGAGACTAGAATCGCTTCCTCAATATCATCTTTTCGGACGAGAGATCAACAGAGTTTGTATTCAATTGCGGAGTTGAAGCTATATTGTTCAACTCAATGATGGTAGGAGACAATGATAATAACCGGACAATCAGTGCTTTTTCTTTCGAATGCAAAGATTGATTGATTGATGTTTTACGCCGCACTCAAGATTATTTCACTTATATGGCGACGTTGCCAGGTTTAGTGGGAGAGGAAACCGGGCTATTCACCCAGAAATTTTTCTATTTTATATTTGGTCTTAGTGGGATTAAATTTGATGGGAGGGTTGTGTCGCATTGAGGGACTACATGTATCGCTTTAACTGACTGAGCCACCTACCCCCCCCCCCCCCCCCCAACCCTCAAAAGGGCTTACCTTCAGGATCTGACCACAGAAGATCACACATGGGTCCATCATGAGGAACCTCCTGTTTCCGGTCTATAGCACGGATCTGATCCAGGCTCTGTATGGAAGGTGATAGACCACCGTGTACACAAAATATCTGTCGGAAACAAAAATTCATAAATCAAATAATATTGAAATCAAAATAAGGGTATGAATGATGACTTCAAGTCCGGGTGACTAAGTTATGCAATGTTGAGAATATTTCACTCAACTATTTCACTTTATATATATGGCAGTGTTCTCATCTCTAGCTGAATTTCGCAAGTTACAAATAGTTTCAAGACATTTCCAGGTTCAACAAGATTCCAGAAAATCTATTCAAGGCATGGCAAATTGATTGATTGATTGTTTGGTGGTTTACGCCGCACTCAAGATCATTTCACTTACATGACGGCATTGCCAGTTTTATTGTGGGAGGAAACCGGGCTCTATGCCTGGAGGAAACCCACAACCTTCCGTTGGTAACTGGCAACCATCCCACATAGGTCGTTTGAGTGGAAACCCAGTCAGAAAATTTTCCAATTTTTTGGACTGAGTGGGATTCGAACGCGCGGCCCATTGGTGCCTGGGAAATTGATAAAGCTCGGCTCTTATATGCCAAGCAGAAATATGCAATACAGTCTCACCTTTCCATCAATAATAGCTGATAGACTAAGATAGTCAAATATCTCCGTGCAGCACCTCCACACAGTGATGGACCCATACTTCCGTAAACACTCATCATAGAAACCATAAACTTGGGTGATTTGTCGACTTTCATGATTTCCTCGAATAAGGGTAATTCTATCAGGGTATCGAACCTAAATGGGAGATAACACAAAATATTGATCATCCAAGCATATAATTCATAAAAATAAAAGGATTGATTGATTGATATTTTAAGCCGCAGACAAGATTATTTCACTTATATGGCAGCGTTGGCAGATTGACAGGGAGAGAATACCTGGTTTATTTCCAGGAGGAAATCCCCGACCTTCAGCGAGTACCTAGCAACTCTTCCACACAATAAATAATAGGAACCTATTTTTTAACAAATTACAAATGACGAAGTCCACGGCCAAACCTATTCGCCTATCAAATTTCTCACTTCTTTTGGTGCTTAGATATTGGACTTTTTTGGACCTGTTAAGTTCCCTGGTAAATTGGATTTTGTTATCCGCGTCAAAATAACCCGAAATTAATTTTATCTGGTTAGAGTTTTGCAATAATATCTAAATAGTATAGAAGATTGAGGACTGATTGATGTTTTTTACACCAAACTCCGGATTATTTCACTAATATGGCGGCGAGGGGGAGGGAACCACGCTCTTTTCCAGGAGGAAACCCCCGACCTTCAGCGAGTACCTGACAACTCTCTCCCATAGGGCAATGAAGTCAGTGAAAAGTTTAATTTCCTACTCACCTTTAATGCTAATAATAATAAAAATGTTTCTACACTATAAAATCCTCGGTCTACAAAATCTCCCATAAACAGATAGTTTGTATCAGGAACGTCACCGCCAACTTTAAATAACTCTTTCAAATCATAAAACTGACCATGTATATCCCCACATACCTGCAAAAATATGAATGGAAAATTGGTTAGAAAGCATCAAAAATATGAAAATGAACAACCTAAAATTGATTGACATTTGTACAAGAGTTATGCAGTGTGTGTATATTTTGAGTAAGTTGTTTTGGTCTTAACTAAATTGATTGATTAATGTGGTTTTCACCGAAAGATTATTTCACTTATATATGGCGGCGTTACCAGGTTTAGTGGAGGAGGAAACCGGACTCAACACTGAATTTAAAAGAAGTCTTCATAATTCACAGCAGCAATAGGACGATGTATACAATTATTGCCGCAGCAAAATTAAAATTCTGCAGCAAAAAAAAATTTATTGCAGGCAATCTGAGCTTTGAATGCGTTTAATGCAAAAAAGCTGCAAGGCAAAACTTTTTACTGCAGACAAACAGCAAGTAATGCTTCATCAGAAAAAATCTGAATTGAAACAACTGCACGAGGCGTCAAGAGCACCGGTCATGTGATAATGTGATAACCCTTGGCTGTCGTTATCTGTCTTTACAGAAAGGTCTATATGTTATTGATTGATTGATTGATTGTTTGGTGTTTTACGCCGCGCTCAAGATTATTTCACTTATATGGCGGCGTTGCCAGTTTTATTGTGGGAGGAAACCGGGCTCTGTGCCCGGAGGAAACCCACGACCTTCCTCTGGTAACTGGCAACCATCCCACATAGGTCGTTCGAGTGAAAACCCAGTCAGAAAATTTTCCAATTTTTGAACTGAGTGGGATTCTTTACAGAAAGGTGTATATGTTAACTTACAGTGACAGGGGAATCCACCCTCTGTACATTGCTCTCTTCTATCAGGATTTCTCTGGCTTTGGCACACAATGCTTTTACTTCACTCTCCTTGATTATCTCACACCGTCTCAACTGTTCTATTTGACTACAAACAAAAACATACAATAGATTACTAAAGTCTATTACATGTATATATAATTTATAAACACTAAAACACACGGGCACAGGGAAAATCTTCTTCACTAAAATAACCATGGAGACAAGTTTCCAATTGTGTCAAAAAGCGTTATACCATGTAAACCATTATATATTTTGGCAATGGCGACAGCTATCATACATATATTCATGAACACTAAAACACACGCGCACAGGGGCGTCAATCCTAAACTAATCATCAATTCTGATAACAGCATTTTTAACTATATATTTTCTCTGTAATGTCTGTATATCACAAAAACAAAACCAAAGATGCAGTGGGCCATTGGCGGTATACTTAATGAGTTGTACTTACCGATCTAAGTCACTTATGTCAGTCATTTTGACTCTTCACTAATACTTTTCTGAAATGATAAAATAACTGTTATAAATGAAAAAAAAGGATAATACTACATGTCAGGGATTCATAGAAGTCCAAAATTTACGAACCGAAATTGAAAAATTCAGTTTTTTAGAAGGCAAAATTCAGTTTTTTTTTTAATTTACCGACCATTTTAGGGTTAAAATTGAGTTAAAATCTATGTTACAAACCAGTTCCAATTTAATATTTCTTTTTTTCATGAATGTATGAATTCCAAGAAAAAAATCAGGTTTGACAAAAAACTAATGATTATAATATATATGTAATGTCAAACCTAGATCAAAGTTATCCCTAATCTCTTCTTCATGTGCAAGAATAAAAAAATACACAATGATTTAAATGAATTGAACTATTTGAGAACTATGATTCAGGGGAGGTAACTAACTTATTATCGACACTAGTTGTCTCCCCTTTTATTTTCTATACGACCAAAAGCAGCTGAATAAATATAACAAGTCGCGAATTATTACGATTATTGTGGGTAATACTCCCCAAAACTCCTCAGTTCAACAAAATCAGCTTATTTTAGAATTGTTTAGGTAATTAAAAAGACTTCCAAAGTGCAAAATAAGCCATGTTGTGGAGACCAATGAACTATATGCGTGGAATGGACACGTCTCATTGGCTGGTTTGGATCGGACTTTGTAAAATGTGCCGCCATTGACAGTTGATAAGCGCGTGCAGAACAAATCTGGATGGACGCTCCATTATCTCCTGGTAATGGCGGCATTCGAAGCATATCAAGCACCACGTGACCTCCGTTCAACGCATATAGTTCATTGGTGGAGACACTGAAAACGAAACAACAACAACAAGAGAATGACGGCCATGGTCGTTTGACGGCGGTTTCGAAATAAACTTTTCCCTTGAACTTAGATTTTTTTCATCATACACAGTGGATATCAATCAAACAATATTCAGTTTTTCAAGCCCAAATTGAGTTTGAAAATTTTAGTTTTCAAAAGGAAATTTTAAACTGAAAATATTGAGTTTTTCAACACCAAATTCAGTTTTAAACTCAATTTTACGAACCGAATATCGGTAAGTAAATTGGGCGTGTATGAATCCCTGCATGTATGCATATAAGTTCATTTCATGTGCCATTCATCGTTCAAAAGACAAGTCATGCCTGGCTGGTAACCCAGGTATCAGGATAATATGGTCGGCCAACATGATTGAGCTCCCTTTAATTAATATATTTTTGAACACTAAAACACACGGGCACATGGAAAATCTTCTTGTATAAAATAAACATGGAGACGAGTTTCTTGATGAGTTCAAAAGGGGCATGTCATTTAGACCTGTATACCCAATCTTAAGTTGTTATAATAAACCACAACTCATGATATTTATGAACGTGATGTGTTAGACTTCACCGAAAATGCGAAAAGCACCAAATATGTCAAGGCCATTCAAAAGATATGTCAGAAACATTGTGACACATTAATTCACCGATGTAAAGCCAGGATAGCAGAGGACATTGAGCGATACAGGCGGTTTGGTACGAAAATGAAGCCCTGATTTGAGGCTATATAAATTATAGTTATTTCACTGTCTAAATCTGACCACATACTGCGGGCTGTCTGCTCCTGCTTTTTGATTGCAATGAACCCTGGCCTGACTCCAAAATACGGCCGTAAGTAAAAAAAATAGTAGTTTTGGAGTCAGAAACCCGGACTGCGCTAAGCTTTAGCTATATCGTTAGCCTCGGCCCAATCTGTGGCCTGACATTTACTTAAAGCAGGGCTGTCATTATAGGGAGAGTGATTGCTCTCCTTCTCCTCCACACATCCCCAGAGGGGTCTGAGGAGACCTGTTTATCACTCCCCCTAGCGATTTCAGGCGGGATAGCAGAGGACATTGAGCGATACAGGCGGTTTGGTACAAAAATTAAGCCCTGATTTGAGGCTATATAAATTATAGTTATTTCACTGTCTAAATCTGACCACATACTGCGGGCTGTCTGCTCCTGCTTTTTGATTGCAATGAACCCTGGCCTGACTCCAAAATACGGCCGTAAGTAAAAAAAATAGTAGTTTTGGAGTCAGAAACCCGGACTGCGCTAAGCTTTAGCTATATCGTTATAGGGAGAGTGATTGCTCTCCTTCTCCTCCACACACCCCCAGAGGGGTCTGAGGAGACCTGTTTATCACTCCCCCTAACTCTCCCTAGCGATTTCAGGCGAGTGTTTATGTTTTTCACTCTCCCAAGATAAAACTATTCTCCAACCCTTTCATGTCCATTAAAATAGAACTAACTGTATGATAATATGGAAAACTAGGAGAACATTTTTTTAAAAACCTGTTTTCTCCAGAATTTGCACAACAATTGTGACATAGATAAGTATACCAAAATAAAAATTCCTTTTCTTTAACTTCAGATGCTTTTATTTCATCATGATCATGTTCTCTCTCTGAAAAACATGGGAGAGGAATAATTGTAGAAAACAATGGTCTAACCAGCTGGGAGCGGTGACCATTGTAGTTGAGACGCCATTTTGTCGTAGTTACAGTCCGATGATTTTTTAGCTCCGGCCCCTATTTTCCTACGAAAAAAATGTTTACCGATGCAATAAATGCCTTAAAATGAATGACCAACCTTTTCTGTCTTAGTATCCATTCCCCTTTTGTCGAACTATAGGCTTGGGTTGTTGCATTCCATCGATATCGAAAGTGGGTTGGAACATTTTCCCACGAACAAGGCGGCCATATTGCATGTGGAATCATGGTTAATTTCGCAAATTTAAAAATGGCTTCCTCCCGTAGCGTTCCGCCCTTCGGGCATCACAATAGTCGGGTAGAGTAAAGAATAGCAGGTATCACGTGGGTCGCAAGGTGATGGCCTATCTCTTCAACATTGCGACCCCCCGTGGAACTTAGGGTTAGCCTAGTGTTTGCCAACTGACCTTTTTCGATTACCTGCTATTCTTTACCCTTACCAGATAGTCAATAACGCTACATACCGGAGCTAGGAAGAGGAAGTGCACTCCCAGTCCCATTGAATTTTGGGAGACCATTTTTGGGGAGAGCGAAAAAGCTCACCCTGGCAGTTTTGGGAGAGCATGTTGTAACTCTCCCAGTCTATTCTTAATGACAGCCCTGTAAAGCAATTCTAATGTAATTCGTAATACAAATAATTGAATAACACAAATAGTTCAATTTCGTTGTTGTTGTTGTTCACGCGTCGAAAAAACAAACAAACTTACTACCAAACTCGAAATATACGTCGCACGAAACTCTGTAGTAGTTTTGTACACAAATAACGTTTAACTTAAAACCAAACTAAGCCATTTCATCCATCAAAATTCGACCAAAAAACTGAAGAAAAAGACGATCTTACCTAAATTTTCCTTAAATTCCAACACAGTTTGCTTGGTCAGGAAATACAGGGGGCGCTGACAGCATGGGCGATAACTCGACGAGTCCAGACATGAATTTTACGTTTCGCCAGGAGTGTCGATCTACCGTCAGTCTCAACCAATGGGTATCAACACACGGGATTGGCATCCAGGTAGACTAAATGGGTTGAAGATTTAATTTTCAAAACCTAGATTTTCGAGAAAAAAAATTGCTATCGTCGTTATATTTTTTAGATATGTAGGCCTGCATTCAGCCGAGATATTTTTTCAAATGATCTCCCTGCAACTCTGAACTTATCGTCGAAACCCAAGATTAAAACATTGCGGTCTGAGGTAGTCCAATTTTACCGAACTTAAATGAACTAGGTCAGAGGATGCGTTTAAATGACGCATAATGTAATATAACCATAAGTTTGGAACATGAACAGAAATTTGATTCTCTAACAAAAATTAATACGGTAACAGAAAATGTGTTTCTCTGACCAAAATATGAACAGAAAATGTGTTTCTCTGACCAAAATATAAACCGAAAGTTTATTTCTCTGACCAGAATATAAGCAGAAAGTTTATTTCTCTGACCAAAATATATACAGAAAGTTTATTTCTCTGACCAAAAGATAAGCATAAAGTTTGTTTCTCTGACCAAAATATAAGCATAAAGTTTGTTTCTCTGACCAAAATATACGCAGAAAGTTTATTTCTCTGACCAAAATATATACAGAAAATTTATTTCTCTGACCAAAATATATACAGAAAGTTTATTTCTCTGACCAAAATATACGCAGAAAGTTTATTTCTCTGACCAAAATATACGCAGAAAGTTTATTTCTCTGACCAAAATATAAGCATAAAGTTTGTTTCTCTGACCAAAATATACGCAGAAAGTTTATTTCTCTGACCAAAATATATACAGAAAGTTTATTTCTCTGACCAAAATATATACAGAAAGTTTATTTCTCTGACCAAAAATCCACATACCAAAATAATATTAACGGATGACATTACAGACGAGGCGTGAGATTCCAAATATATATATATAGGTGAAATTTCGTTGAGATAGAAAATTGGCTAACTGTTTGTTATTTTTATCAAGAAGTAGGCCTACTTTGTGTTTTCCACTGATACTGCCCGTTTAGATCGTTTTGTAAGCAGCCCCCCCCCCCCCCCCCCCCCCCCCACCACCACCAAACAAAAAAAAAACAACAACAACAAAAAAACATTCTGGACCAAGATTTGGACTTTTTTTCTTCGGAAATTAAGATTGTCAGGTGAAGTTGGGCATTTTGAAAACCTCGAATAACAAAATAACAATGCAGTAAACATATAAACTTTTAAGTCAGTAACTCGTATATACACGACACATGCATACAAATAACGGGCAAACTTCTAAAAGTCTGGGTGTATGAGTATATTTTGTTAAACCATAATTAACTAATTTTTCCACGAAGTACAAAATAAGAGCTTTCTGTTGATACCATTGCCAATGTCGAGGATGTACGTCAATGCAGTTTTTATATGTATGAACACTAAAACACACGGGCACAGGGAAAATCTTCTTGTCTAAAATAACCACGGAGACAAGTTTCTAATTGTGTATATCATTTAGACCTTTATACCCCAACATAAATTGTTGTAATAAAGTAAACCTATGATATTTCAATGCAGTTTTTATACGCACACAAACGTGTTATTGGGCTACTGGCTTTAATTTTTACTTCGTCAATCCTTTAATTTTTTTCAAGGCACTTCCAACACTCAAACTTTTTGGCAGCTTACGTCACTTTAAAGGCCCACTTGCCGCCGTAGCCTGTTTAAATTTGCTAAGAAAACCAATTTACATGACCTTACTACGACTAATAGCCTACCACTAAACTTAAACATAGGACACATAAAACATGTCTAGTTAGCTTTAGAATGTCGAAATGGGATGAAAAACAAACGAAGAATCGAAGCCTGATTACAACAACAACGATCAGTGTCGGTCAACTTTCGTGTTGGATTACCCTCATTTCAGGCGTTTTTATCTTTGGTTTACACTCAAACAATTATCAGCAGGCTTTTCCAGTCGCTGTTAACCGATCGTCAGTTTGTATTTCTCAGATAAATAGGCCTACGTAAAATTACACTGTGCCGTTAGTTCACTCACTCGACTGAAACATAAAATCGCCAATAGGGGGCAGATTGGTTTGTTTACGTTCCGGGCACCTAACAATTCAAATTCAAATTAAAAATACAAAGTGACGTCCAAACTTTTAAATTTTGGTAAAAATAGAAAGTTCCTAACTTATCTTGTTAGGGAAAAATACAGAAAACGGTCTTTCTTTTTTAATGTAAACAATATTCCTGATTTTCGCGGCAAGTGTGCCTTTAATGTACATGTACATACTCAACTTTGGTACCAGCGCAAAGCATTTATTTGGTACGGCTTAATACAAAAATACGAACAATTCGCAAATTCTGTTTCTTCCTATTTATGTAACACCTCATGTCGCATTAAAACAAAAACAACAGAGGCATGACTGGTCAAAATTCGGACTTTTTTCTATAAACTCTGATTGTCGTTGATCGTAACTAAAAGGTTGACACTGAAATAATCATTTATATCAACACGTCGCTATAAACTTGTACTTCTTGGGGACTACACGGAACTAGTTGATTAAAGATGGATTGATTTTCGATTGATGTCGCACAAACAATTATTTCATCTAGATGTGACAGCGTTTTTTTTTTAAAGAGGAAACTGGGATCAGTCGAAATAAAACCTCTCCCTGTCGGAGTTAGTTGCAAGACTGGCTTTTTTTGTAATGCGGCTTGTCCCTATGACGTTACTTTTGTTATACCAAGAAAATTTCATCGAATCTATATTTTACCGCTATTCAAAGTTTGGTTGCACCAAACAAAAAGTAATGAGAAATACCTTTAAAGGAGGTAAGAGGTAAGTTTTTGTGAAATATAGCCGTTTACCAAAAAATGTGGCGAATTTGTGGCGATACCATCCCTAGAATTGGGCCCATGTTTAAAAAGAGGTCAAACAGTTCTTAAAACAAAAATTGTTCTTCAGGAAAGGTCTTTCGTGACCGATATGCCGAAAAATACAAAAGTAATTTCTGCCCCGTAATGCCCTTCAGCTGGCACTTTGCAAAAGGCAATCGTTTTCACACATACTTTCAAACTCTCTGGGGGGGGGGGGGGGGGGGGGTGGCTCAGTAGGTAGAGCGTTGCACGCTCAATCCGAACAGCCTTTCACCAATGGGTCGCGGGTTCGAATCCCACTCAGTCCAAAAATTGGGAAATTTTCTGACTGGGTTTTCACTCGAACGACCTATGTGGGATGGCTGCCAGTTACCAACGGGAGGTCGTGGGTTTCCTCCCACAATAAAACTGGCAACGCCGCCATATAAGTGAAATAATCTTGAGCGTGGCGTAAAACACCAAACAATCAATCAAACTCTCTGCTATATCCTTATATTTTTCTGTTAGAAAACGTTCCAACCGAATCCTTTCACCAATTCTACTTGGATATTTGGCGACCCACAAAGTAACAATTCAACGCATGTTTGGAGTTATTTTCAAAATGTCTTCATATATTTATTTTCTCCCCAACCGACAAGTAAGTAAACACGATAGAGACACATGAGTCTAATATTTATTTAGATCATTGTATTTTTTGTCACTTTTATAAATATATAAAAAGAATTATTATTTTTTAGAATACTTATTACAACAGAAGCATTTTTGTAACTGCATGAATAGAAAGCATGACATAAATAATGTAGGCAGAGAAATGACGTTTTGGCATTACAGACGGGTAGTTTTTGTCATAGATATCTTATAATAGTGCAACAACAACGACAAGAAATGTTTTTCAAGCGGTAACCTCGTTCTGGATTGTAACGTTAACGTTATAGTCCGCCATTTTGCTAAGTGACGGACTATTGTGCCGTTCTCTACTGCGCAGCGCATAGCGCTTAGCCAATCTAGTCATTATAAGACAATGAACTATATGCGTGGAATGGACACGTCTCATTGGCTGGTTTGGATTGGACTTTGTAAAATGTGCCGCCATTGACAGTTGATAAGCGCGTGCAGAACAGATCTGTATGGACGCTCTACTATCTCCTGGTAATGGCGGCATTCGAAGCATAGCAAGCACCACGCGATCTCCCTTCCACGCATATAGTTCATTGTTATAAGATATCTATGTTTTTTGTGGATGAAAGGGAGGTCAGCATGTTGGTCTGTTTATCCACAGAGTAGCCTCCCTTTGTGACACATCCAACATAGATATCTTATAATAATTATTATAAGATATCTATGAATTATTATAAGATATCTATGACATCCAACAGAACACACAGATGTGGCAGTATGAAGTTTCTCAACATATAAAGATGAATGCTTAGTAGTATGATACAAACATTTTTAAATGTTTTTTAACTGGATGGCAACAGAGTCAAGTTAGTGTCTAAGTTTTAGAATGGATGAAAGAGAGAAAAGAATGAATGACATTTAATTGTATGAACCCCCAGTGTCCCAGGTAATGCAGCAAATAAAACATGAGCTGCCAAAATTCACACTTTTTTTCATAATTTCTGATCGCCACGACAGTAAGAGGCTTTGAGGGAAATCCATAAAATCTACGGCCAATACGAACCGAAATAGTGTCCGAAAAGTAAACAAAATTTAAATAATCGAGACGATCATTCATTCATTCTAAGCAATTCAATCTAAAATTAAAATTGTCTAAATTAAAAAAAAAATTGCCAAGTGGAAAACTGATAATAATTTCAATATGAAACACAACCGATCAAAATTCTTCATTCTTCGGATTCAAACATGCAGCCAGCCCATGGATGAATCTTTCACGCTGACAAAATGACAGCAGCTCGTAATGATGCCAGTGACTTCTTCCTCAGTGCCACACGTCCAGTCCAAACGTTCTATAAGGCTAGACCAGCTCAGCGAAATAGCTCAGTGACATCATGATATTTGTAACGTCACAATGCCAACAGTCTGGGTTGGTCTAACCTATTGGATCATTTGGCCAAAAAATGTGGCGCTGGGAGATAAAATATATCCAGAGAGATCATAAAGATGTTGGAGATGGCCTCGTTTGTTGAGATGATTATAAAATGTTCTAACAATAAATATTTGGGATAAACGTCAAGTTTAAAACAATGTGTCCAATTTGTTTAAGAACAAATACTGTAGAGCATGGTAAAAAATGAGATCTCATGCACAAAACCTATAAAAATCAAGGCATTGTTTTTCTATGTAAGACCTGTATACTGAAATTAATTAGCTTAGCGCCATCACCGTGACGTCATTGTTGATGTTGTGACGTCACATACGTCCGACGTTGAGTTCCGGCGACTGTTTGAAATGACGCAGAACTCCTGGACCTAGTAAGTCTCTGTAGAGAACAGACAAATGAAACTTGATAAGAAGAATAAAATATGATTCATAACATTTCAGAATGATTTTCAAGAGAAAAAGATGATATATTGTTTTTTTTTTAATTTATAAAAACTGATCCAAATTCTGGATCAATCTGATGTCAAAATTGCACTAATTTTGTCTATGATGCAATGCGATAGAGGCGTGTAACAGCGCCTTGCAACAGAGAAATGACGTCAATGCTTTACAATTCGTCCTGAAAAACATATTCTAAGAAGAAAGGGTCTATTGATCTTTCAACCAACTCCAGGTGTTCAGTCCAAACTTTCTATTCGGCTAGACAGTGAAATAGCTTTGAAATCACAAAATCTCTAGCATCTAAAATCTCAGCATCGGAAATCTTGAAAACTCTCGTTGACTCTCGGGAATCACAAAATTTAAGTTGACTTCGTGACATCAGAAATCACAATATCTCTTGTTGCCTTCTCAGCATAGGGAATCACAAAATCTCCAGTTGTCTTCCCCTGATCAGGATCAAACTGAGCACTTTGTCGACAGTTACATTTACGGATTAACATCAGTGTCATAATACTCCCTCCTTTTTAGCATTGGCTGGAAGGGAATAAATCTGGGTCAGAGTTAAGCAAAACAACATTTGACTTGATTGATTGGGGCTTAACGTCGCACTCAACAGCTACGGTTATATGGAGACAAAAGTACCAACCAACTAAAAGATAACCAGTTTATAAACTAGATACCAGTTTATAAAGTATATCTAAGTTGCACCTGTCAAAAGTAATCCTTAGTTTTAAGTGGCATGTAGGTTTCCTTGGCACCAGTTTAACTTAACCAACGTTAGTTGCGCTTATCACAAATACTGTTTACCTATAGGGACTTATCTATGGTTGCAATTTTGGAGGCGCATCTTGTCAATAAAACAAATCTAATAAACCATTGGCTAATTTTCTCATGAAGAACAGAGACTTTTTAGATACCTGACTGGGTAAGAAATAACTTGAAACTAGAATAAATGAACATTTCTGTTGTTCATGATGTTTTGTATATATTATCAATTTGTACAAATGAACGGCTCACTGAATATTTTCTTATTCTACTTGAATGGTTTAGTTGTTCAATGAACAAAAAACTCTCCAATTGTTTGGTCAAAAAGAATTTAAAAAAAAAAGCTAAAATTTTGGCAGTTCATGCAAGCTGAAATGTACGCTAGTTCAGTAGAATTTGACCCCTGGCAACCATACAAAACTAGTGTTTGAAAAAAGAAAAAGTTTTAAAAAATGTTGTTTTATTTGATTCAATTGAGATGACAGGCATCAGAACAATAGTCTCTTAGTCTGCCTCAAGACTTCTATCGATTGCATTCTGAGTAGATTTTTCACTCAGTCGTCGAGAGTTGCCAGGTACTCGCCTAAGGTCGGGGGTTTCTTTCGGGCAATGAGCCCGGTTTCCTCCCCCACTAAACCTGGCAATGCTGCTATATAAGTGAAATTATCTTGAGTGAGGCGTAAAACATCAATCAATCTATCGATTTCGTTTTTTTTACTCTATCTAACTTTGTGTAGGAGTACACTGGCAGAATGTCAGGGGTTTCCTCCCCACACTTAAACTTTCAAGGGTGCCATAGAACTTTAATGACCTTGAGTGGGCATACATCCTGGCTATTTGCATTTTGTCCAAGGCTAAGCTCAATCCATCAATCAAGTTGTATTTACTTCCACATCTCATGGATGTAAGAGTTTGCCACCGAAGAGAGAGTGAGAGCCATTGAGTACTTGTTTTACAAAAGGATACTTGATTTCGCTGTTTTAGCACGGAGATGATCTTCTCAACTGGGTCATACTGGCGTAGAGTTGTCACATCACCAAGGAGTATAAGTTTGTGTTTGGCCCGGGTGACGGCGACATTCAAACGCCTCACGTCATTCAATAATTCGCCTGACTGAAAAGCAGATTTTAAAATGACTATCAGCATACTTCTTCATACAAACTCAGAATGTTTTAAATGCTATTTAGGCAATGAGTGTAATTTTTATGCCACACTTAAGATTCCATTGTGACATAATTTAGTTCAGGCATAAATTAAAAATAGACCAATAGGGAGCGGGAGTATCGTGAGAATTCCATAAATTTCCTGTCACCGACGCTCTCATTGCGCATGTCAGGAGCCTTTAGCGTTCGAATGTGAAGGTCATTTCTGATGTTGTAGAACAAAAAACGTCAATCAAGCGGACGTTATCAAATAAGGTCATCTGTCACCGGATATCGCGGAATCTTTCCGGAGACTCCCAAACCCTATTGCAACATTAGCTTCTGATGTTATGGTTGTAAGGGGATGTTCGAGGTAGCAGACAGAAAGTTTTCTACACAGAAAAGTTTAAGCATGCTGCCAGGCATTTTGCTACAACAGCTTGTAACAAGGCATTATGGTTATAACGAGGCATTTGGGATGGCAGGCATGTGGCCATGTATGTCTCTACAAGGGCTTGTAACACGGCAGTTAATTTAAAGCGACCCCTTTTTTTACCCAGAATTCCCCTTTTTCGAGTAACGCCTTAAGGTTGAAGGTGGATGATCATCTTACCCCCGATCTCTCCTTATAGGAACTCTTCACAAAGGAGATAACAATAACACTTTTATCCCTGCCTTGGTATTGGTCCACTGTGTTGACCTCTATGTCACCATGGTTACCATCACATAGCCTTGTTTTTATAACCTTGACCTGGTTCCTATAAGGGGCAATAACTCCAATATCCTCAGCATCAACACCAGCCTGAAATGCAAGACAGAAGGAAAACTGAAAATGTCACCATATTGGCTGATTTTACTGCACACTCAACATTATTTTATTAAAATAGTGGTTCATCAAATCTAGCAAGAGAGGTGCCCGGAGGAAACCCCAAACCTCCAGCTATAACCTGCCAACCATTCAACTAAGGGCTTACAAGTGAAAAATCACTCAGAATATTTTCAAATTGTCTGAGCATCCATCTTGTCATAATTGTTCATTATCGAGCTGGCATCGTAAGTTTGAAGTGACCAATAAAATGTCTAAATTAGTTAATAACGGACACTGGGTCATCAGCGTTGGTTATATATATATGGCAACAATGGCATTTGGTCTCACCTGTAAAAATGCCTGAACAATGACATTTGGTCTTACCTGTAAAAATGTTGTGAACAATGACATTTGGTCTTACCTGTAAAAATGCCTGAACAATGACATTTGGTCTTACCTGTAAAAATGCTTGAACAATGACATTTGGTTTCACCTGTAAAAATGACTGAACAATGAAATTTGGTTTCACCTGTAAAAATGCCTGAACAATGACATTTGGTCTCACCTGTAAAAATGCCTGAACAATGACATACAGTCTCACCTGTAAAAATGCCTGAACAATGACATTTGTTCTTACCTGTAAAAATGCCTGAACAATGACATTCAGTCTCACCTGTAAAAATGCCTGAACAATGACATACAGTCTCACCTGTAAAAATGCCTGAACAATGACATTTGGTCTTACCTGTAAAAATGCCTGAACAATGACATACAGTCTCACCTGTAAAAATGCCTGAACAATGACATTCAGTCTCACCTGTAAAAATGCCTGAACAATGACGTCTCATCTGTAAAAATGCCTGAACAATGACGTCTCATCTGTAAAAATGCCTGAACAATGACATACAGTCTCACCTGTAAAAATGCCTGAACAATGACATTTGGTCACACCTGTAAAAATGCCTGAACAATGACATTTGATCTCACCTGTAAAAATGCCTGAACAATGACATTCTGTCTCACCTGTAAAAATGCCTGAACAATGACATTCAGTCTCACATGTAAAAATGCCTGAACAATGACATTCCGTCTCACCTGTAAAAATGCCTGAACAATGACAGACACCACATCAGCTTCCACTTCATTCTTCACCTGGCCTTGACAGTCTTTACTCTCTGGAGCTGGGACCTATTAAATGAAAGTAAGTTAACAGTTATATCAATATCATATACAAATTACAATCATTTGAGACAAAAAAATCTGATTTGACTAACGCCACTTAATGATTACCAAGTTTAATGAGATATAATTAAAGAAATTCTCAGGTGAACTGTTGTCGTGGACGTGGAACGAGGAGAGTTTAAAATCTGTCGAACTAATTTTTACACTGTGTTTTTTACGAAGAGGCATTTTTAAATTATGTTTTAAAATAAAAACAAATTATGTCCACAAAATGTTGAAATCTGAAAATGTTCATGACTTATCTCCCTTTAATTTGTGACTTTAACAATGGTTGGTAAGTTTCTACTATGTAAAGATTGCGATCGAGACAAAAAAATATCATGTTATTTTTTAACATAGATTTTTTGGGTGAATTAAAATATCGATCTTTACAGGGGGTTCACATAAACCCTATGTATCAGTTTATCCGCAAATAAACCTATTTTTAAACCTTGTCATAGGTTGATTGATTGATCTTTTACGCTGCACTCAAGACTATTTCACTTATATGGAGGCGTTGCCAGGTTTAGTGGAGGAGGAAACCGGGCTCATTGCCTGGAAGAAACCCCCAACCTTTGGTGAGTACCTGGCAACTCTTCCACACCTTGTCATAGGACCTTTAATTCGTAAGCATAGACTCTGTGTTATGACTGATATAATACCTGAGAGGTGTCCAGAAATACAGCCGCTTCATCTAGACTCCTACTCAAACATGTCATCAGCCAGGGGGTCTTCTCATACAACTTAAACACATTAAATATATCAGAAGCTGAAGATGATTGTCAATCTATAACAAAGTGTTTCAGAAATTTCTACTGAATAAAGCCAAGCTCCTAACAGTCGCCAACCTAATGAAATAGCATGGGTTTTAGTTTATTATAACAACTTATAATTTGGTATAAGGGTCTAAATGATATGCCTCTTTTTTTAAAGAGGCATGAGCTGCCAAAATGTTGATATTTTGACATTAAAACAGAACGTTGAAATTATTGGCTATTTTTCTCAAAACGTATAATTCAGAAGCTTTTTAGTGCTTCTAGTCTTGAAAATGTACGATAAAGTATTGTTTTGAACTAGCTTTGGCTTAGAAGGAATGAATGGTCGTCTCGGTTATTTAAATTTTGTTTACTTTTCGAACACGTTTTTGGTTCGTACAGGCTACAAACTGTATGGATTTTCCTCATTCTAATGCCAATCATTTAGTTTTTTCGACGGCTTTAAAAGCCTCTTACTGTCGTGACGATCAGAGATTATGAAAAAAGTTCGAATTTTGGCCGCTCATGCCACTTTACACAATTAGAAACTTGTCTCCATGGTTGTTTTAGACAAGAAGATTTCCCATGTGTCCTTGTGTTTTAGTGTTCATAAATAAATATATTGGAAATGAAATCAGAGTTGTACACTGCAAAATATAGCTGTCAGATATTTGAGGGGATCGTCTGGATCTCTATGCCCACGTTTGTCAAAGGGCCATTGTCACCTTGGAAAGGGATTCCCCGTTTGGCAGCAGTTTGTACAATGAAATAATCAAGCAGAAACAAATCTTTTGACTTGGCTGTATTTTTATTAGAAGATGGATGATAAATACACACGATTAGGAACTATTTCATCAGATAAAACCGTTCAACTTGAAGAAAGAAATAGACATTTCATTGATATTAAATTCATACAATAGTTTTATTGATTGTAAGGCGCACTCAAGATTATCGCACTTATATGGCAGCATTGCCAGGTTTAGTGGGGGAAGGAGAGGGGCTCTTTATCTGAAGGAAAACCCGGGCCAGGACATACGGCGATCAAGTGAAAATCCACTTACAAATTTGTCCATTATTGTTTGGACAGAGTCTGTGTCAGATTGACAGACTATTATAATAAATCAGCATAAAATAAAATTATATAAACTAAATGTTATCATATGTTCATTTCCCAAAATTGCATGCTTCCCATCAACTGCATGTACAGTTATTTTAGACAAGAAGATTTTCCCCGTGCCCGTGTGTTTTAGTGATCATAAATAAATATTCTATTCATATATGGAATGGCTGTCACATGACATTTGATGTTCAGTGAGTGCCGCCATTATTATGAGAGGACACTACCGATCTGACGTTAGAAATGAACAGACAACGACGTCCCTTAACCCTGACACGAGGACTACTTTATTAACGTCATAACACAACACAATTTGTTGTACTTATAGTAGGTAGTGTTACTGGAAACGAACTTGAATCTTTGACAGAAGCTGCTATAGGTTATACAGGTAGTTTATAAGGTACTGCAATACATGTGACCCATGGGATACAAAAATAAGAAAAATGCCGCTTTGAATTCAACTTTTTTTTTTTTGCTGCCGTAAAAATCTGAATTGCGAGGGTTGATCTAACCAATGTGGGGTGACCACTCCACGTAAATAGCTCTATTGACATGAGCTTCAAAAACATTGAATTTGTCCTTGTTAAAACAAAGTAAGGAAATGGCGACTATTTCTCCCCAGAAATACTTCAATGTCAAATTTCAAGATTTTAAACTAGTTTGTGTCTTTTAGGAGTGAGTATAACAGTATTCTCATTACTGTTCGGATTACACTGTCTTAAAAAGTGGCAGAAATTCTTCTACCTATAGAGGAAGCCGATTGGCTGAATAGATAAGACACTGGCCATGAAGTGCCGACGACAGGTGCCATACTACCCAAATACGGTAGAAGAATTTCTGCCATTTTTCAAGTAAGTGATAAACCACAAAAATAACGAGTGTTAAATTTCAAACAAAATGTTTGAGTTAATACCTTTAAGTCGTCCTGATTGGTTTCTGGCAAACAGGAAGTGGCCACTGATTGGCTGCCACACTTCAAAGCACCGTTATATATAAGTATATTGCTTAATTCCATAATAACACTGAAATCAGGACAGAGAAAATAGATAAGAATTAAAGGGGTAAAAAATATATAAGTAATTAAACAGTATTTTTATCAAATGAACTAAAATAATAATATTATTTAGAAGAAAAAAAATCATTTTTGTTTAAACAGTTCTGTAAAGGATTTTTGTACAAATACTGTATGTGACATCCTCTGGAATGAGGCAAAAACATCAGCATGTGTACCTCTTGTATCATCTAGATTCCCCAGTACATGTAAAAATCACACCGATATGTTATTATTTTCTGCGGCACACCTGACAATAGTCCATAGCACAGCGGTTTGTTTTTTCTACCTTGTGAGATTAGGGTAACAAGTTACTTCGATTTATTGTCTTATGTTTTTCAGAGCAATCAATATTATTTCACTTATATGGTGGTGTTGACATATTTTTCATAGGCCAAGTGGGTTTCTGGCCTGGCGAAACCCTTACGTGAATACCTGCCAACATGGACGATCAAGTAAAGACTCAGAATTACTTCTTTCTTTTGACTGATTGGCATGTGTACCTGCGTACCATGGTTGGATTGATTGATTGATTGTTTGGTGTTTTAAGACGCGCCCAAGATTATTTCACTTATATGGTGCCGTTGCCAGTTTTATTGTGGGTGGGAAACAGGGCTCTATGCCCAGAGGAAACCCACAACCTTTCGGTGGTAACTGGCAACCATCCCACATAGGTTGTTCCAGTGGAAACCCAGTCAGAAAATTTTCCAATTTTTTGGGACTGAGTGGGATTCGAACCAGCAACCCATTGGTGGAAGGCTGTTCGGATTGAGCGCCCAAAGCTCCATCTACTGAGCCACGGAGGCCCCAGCATGGTTGGAAGATTTGTGTAGGAGTGGAGGGTTATTACTTTACATACTATGCCCTGCACACTGCATGATGATATTATTACTCTACATACTATGCCCTTCACACTGCATGATGATATTATTACTCTACATACTATGCCCTGCACAATGCAAGAGGAAATTATTATACTCTACATACTATGCCCTTCACACTACATGAGGATATTATTACTCTACATACTATGCCCTGCACAATGCAAGAGGAAATTATTACTCTACATACTATGCCCTTCACACTGCATGATGATATTATTACTCTACATACTATGCCCTGCACACTGCATGATGATAGTATTACTTTACATACTATGCCCTGCACACTGCATGAGGATATTATTACTCTACATACTATGCCCTGCACACTGCATGATGATATTATTACTCTACAGACTAAGCCCTGCACATTGCATGTCTGTACTTGCCTGTTCATTCTGTATTGAAGATTGAGTTCAAAGGTCACACCAGAAGTATCTAGATGACTGAATAAACTCTCAGACATACCCAGCTCTCTGGAAATGGACAGACAGGATTATCATCAGTTTGATAATGATTGATTGATTGGGGCTTAATGTCGCATTCAACACCCACCCACCCCTATCTAAATTTTGACATAAGGCACCACAGACCATAGAATGTCAGAAAGGCTAATGTGTTTGGCATACAGTACTTAAAGAGACATGAGCTGCCAAAATTAGGACTTTTTTTGATTCTGATTGACAAAAGAAGTTCAACGTATGAAGTACAAAATTCAAATAGCCGGGATGTAGGAGTTCATTTTTGGGACTTGCTGCTCAACATACCTTCAAGATTGGTATCAACTGTTATTGTTACCAGATAAAAATAACCCACAATTAGCTAATTCTGTTTCAACGGAAGTTTTCATATATTTGGCAGCTCATGCCACTTTACTGTTCCTTCTTGCTAGGTCAGCAAACAAGGCTAAAGCAAAGTCATAATGCTCCAATCTTGATGGTGTATCATCAAAGAGAAAAACAAATTTAAAACATCAGTTTAATAACAAATAATACACAAGGCTATGCTAAGCTTACACAGGACGGAAACCAGGAGCTATGGAACTGAAAGTTTAGATAGATTGCTTGGTGTTTTACGCCGCGCTCAGGATTATTCCACTAATATGGCGGCGTTGCCAGTTTTAGTGTGGGAGGAAACCGGGCTCTATGCCCGAAGGAAACCCATGACCTTCCGTTAGTAACTGGCAACCATCCCACATAGGTTGTTCAAGTGAAGACCCAGACAGAAAATTTTCACAATTTTTGGGGACTGAGTGGGATTCGAACCCCGACCCATGGGTGGAAGGCTGTTCGGATTGAGCGTCCAATTCTCTACCTGCGGAGCCACGGAGGCCCCGGCGAAATGAAAGTTTAGAATCCAGTTCAAAATGTGATTGTAACCTGAATGTATTGGGTAAAATTTTTCCTCAAAAATAGGACCATTTGCAAAAGGAAAAGGATTTGAATGTGAGATTACCTGGCTTCTCTGCTCTGTACAACAGGCGGAAGTTGTTTGTGATCACCAACCAGTACAAACCTCTCGGCAGCGAACAGAGGTCCGAGACAAGCGGGTTGTAGCACCTGAGACGCCTCATCAACGATACAAATATCAAACTTACGTTGAGAAAATATCACATGGTTACTGCCCAGACAAGTTGTGGCTACAATGTCCTGTTGGCAAATCAATTTAGAAAATGATGCATGAATGAAGAAATAAAAGATTTTGGTTAGACTATGTCTCTGTATAGGGACCAGTGATTGTTCACCACTTGATTTTAATTTGGCACCAATTTCCTGCAAATAACACTTTTTGTTTATTGTATACTTTTAGAAAGCGTAATATATTCCTTGAAATAAATTTGTCATGTACATGTCCAAGGTTACGGCTTTCCTCTAGGTGAACAGCTCACTTTCCTCTCGCATTAAACCTAGCTAAACCGCCATATTAGTGAAATTATCTTGAGTATGGTGTAAAACATCAACCAACCAAACAATCAACTCTTTTAGCTGAAAAATATAAAAAATTAGTTCATTTTCCGACGTACCTGTGAACTATAAAAATCTCGTAGTTGAGTGACACTTTTAATATTTTTCACTAGATTTTCTGCAGCAAACTGATGAAGTTGAGGATGAATTCTGGCAAGTCGACCTAACCGGAGGAAATGTATGTCATCCTAAACAGATAAGGAGAATCGGGATGAAAATGTAGTGAGTAAACAACAAGGAAAAAAACACACACCTTTTGTATAGTCCAGAGAAATAGCTGCGTGGTCATGTACCGTAGTCCAAATGCTACACCCTATCAAACTATAAAAGTAACAAATCTTTCAAAAGCTTTGATTGATTGATTGATTGTTTGGTGTTTTAAGCCGAGCTCAAGATTATTTCACTTATATGGCGGCGTTGCCAGTCTTATTGTGGGAGGAAACCCACAACCTTCCGTTGGTTACTGGCAACAATCCCACATACATGTAGGTCATTCGAGTGAATACCCAGTCATAAAATTTTCCAATTTTTTGGACTGAGTTGGATTCGAACCTGCGACCCATTGGTGGAAGGCTGTTCGGATTGAGCGTCCAACGCTCTACCTACTGAGCCACGGAGGCCCCTCAAAAGCTTTGAAAAACTTTTTAAAAGCAGGTTGAGACTATTTTTTGGTATAAAACTAACAGACACACGGACAGACAGACACACATTCCTCCAGACACATGGGGCTGCTTGTTCAAAGGGCTGTTAGCTAAACTACCTGTTCGCAATAACTAAGTGATGTTCAGTGCCTGTTAGGTTAATAGTTTTTTTTTCGAACAGCCAATTACTGTCGAGCCTGATGACGTCAAATAGATTAAAGCAAAGCTTTCTGGGTAAAATATGTACCTCAGTTCGCCATTTTGTTTACCCTGTACTTAGCAAGACGTCACTTTTTTATAAAACATTATTCTGGTAACTTTGCGCCTTTTACATCTTCTTCTCGATACTGTATTATTCCTTCCGCCATTTTGTAACATTATGTTCAGATCCCTCAATCCCCTGAAATGCTTTGCACGTAAATTTCAAGTGATGTCATCAAGCAATCGGTCAATTCCTGGTAGTTAACGTAATGGTCTTGTTTACAATTGATTGATTGATTGTTTGGTGTTTTACGCCGCGCTCAAGATTATTTCACTTATATGGCGGCGTTGCCAGTTTTATTTTGGGAGGAAACCGGGCTCTATGGCCAGAGGAAACCCACAACCTTCCGTTGGTAACTGTCTTGTTTACAAACCTGTTTTAATTTCAGTAAAATATTGTCCACTGCGGAATGAGTATAGCTGGCCAGTAAAACAGAATGACCTAACAGCTTCAGTATCTTCACCAGAGCCACAATAGTCGACGTCTTCCCTGTAACAATCGGTCGTCAAAACAAATATTTAATTTTAGTTTGAATGATGACTTGAGGTCTCAGGTTTTATTTGGGAATTGTGAGAGATTGATTGATTATTTCACTAATGTGGCGGCGTTGAAAGCCCGAAACCGGGCTCTATGTCCGGAGGAAACCCACGACCTTCCGCTGCTAACTGGCAACCATCCCACATAGGTCGGAGTTTGTCATAGAGAGTAAGCAATTTGTTTGAAGCCCATTAGGCAGCTTTGCAGGACTTTGTGTAAGACATAAACAAATCATGAGAGTCCGCACTGTCAGCGAAACATGTAATATTTTGTTTACTTTTGATTGCATAATCAAGAATCATTAGTCGCTGACAGTTTGATGCACACTGGGCAATTGGAGAGTTACAGTATCTGGCTATCACGTGAAAACAAAAGATGCTTGATGTCTGGGTGATGGCTACCCTGTTAGAAGCCCTCGTGGGTGCAGTACCGTTGTTGATTGATGTTTACGCCGCATTGAAGACTATTTCACTTATTTGGCCTCATTGCAAGGATTAAAAGGGGATGCAACTCTGGCAACTCTTCCACATGCGGCGATCGAGAGTAATAATGTGGTGTGAGGTGGGATTCGATTCCGCACCGCATCAATGGAAGGCCTGTGTCGGACTGAGGGACTATATAATTCTAACCGACTGAGGCCCCAAAGGCCCCCTACTGGTGTTGGACAAGACTTACCTGTACCAGGAAAACCTTTGACTAAAATGTAATCTTTACACATTAACACCTGAAGAAGAATAAAGAATATTTACCTGAAGTAAAAATTATCACACGAAAGTAAAATAAACATTCAATTTACAGCTTTTTTCCCACTGAACATTATTTCCTTAAAGTGACATGAGCTGCCAAAATTCACACTTTTTTCATAATTTCTGATGGTCACAACAGTAAGAGGCTTTGAAGGTCATCGAAAAACTAAATGTTTGGCGTTGGAATGCGGAAAACCCATACAGTATGTGTCCTGTACGAACAGAAAACGTGTTGGAAATGTAAACAAAATTTAAATAACCGGGACTAATTCTAAGCCAAATTAGTTCAAAACAATACTTTATCATACATTTTCGAGACTTGAGGCACTAAAAAGCTTCTGAATTATACTTCTTGAGAAAAAAAACCCAATAATTTAAACATTCTGTTTTAACGTCAATATATCAGCATTTTGGCAGCTCATGCCGCTTTAAGATGGTGATTATGTTTACTGTGAAGAAGCTACGGACATTCGCGCCCTACGTCATTCTAATGTATGGTCTAACTGTCATAGAATCATATGCAAATCTCTAATTCTAACATTGATTGATTGATGTTTTACGCCACACTTAAGATTATTTCACTTATATGGCAACGTTGCCAGGTTTAGTGGGGGAGGAAACCGGGTTCATTGCCCAGAGGAAACTCCTGACCTGGGAACTCTTCTACATACGGTGACCGAGTAAAAAATCCACTGAGAAATCTCATTCTACCATTACCTTCAACTAAAACCACTTTTGTGAGCGAGTTATTTGGAAGCGAGTCACCTATGTGATGACAGGTGATTGAGTATGTTTTGATGACGTTGCAATAGGATTTGACGACGTCAGACGATGCCCAGCCACATCCGCAGTGACAGGAAATTTGAAATTATCATGATACTTGGTCTCTGTATAGAGCTTACCTTCAATATGGCTGTTTTCTGAGGTTTATTAAGTGTCTTAAATATGCCACGAACTGAAAAATATAAAAAAAACGACTTTATCAATAAAACAGTATTGCTATTTGTAATCATCACATACCCTTTGATTGTTTGTTTGGTGTTTTACGCCGGGCTCAAGATTATTTCACTTATATGGCGGCATTGCCCGTTTTATTGTGGGAGGAAACCGGGCTCTATGCCCAGAAGAAACCCACGACATTGTAGTGTTAACAGGCAACCATCCCAGATAGGTCGTCCGGGTGAAAACGCAGTCAGAAAATTTAACAAAAATTTTGGATTCAGCGACCCATTGGTGGAAGGCTGTTCGGATTGAGTGTCCAACGCTCTACCTACTGAGCCACGGAGGCCCCCACAAACCCATTGAAAAATGGCCCTAGCCTTCAGTACCCCTAGGGCTTCCTATTGTCTCGAATGTGGCAGTGAATGTTTTAGAATATAAGAGCTAATTGATTAAAACCTTATAGCCTGTCGGAATGCTAGCTTTTTCAAAAATATTGAAATTTTTACTGACTAAGGCCAAACTCATGTCCGTCATCAACCAAATGAAATATCGTGGGTTTTTGTTTATAACAACAACTTATGATTGAGTATTGAGGTCTGAATAATATACCTCTTTTTAGCACAATTAAAAACTTGTCTCCATGGTTATTTTAGACAAAAAGATTTTCCATGAGTCTGTGTGTTTTAGAGTTACAGATACAGAATGTACATGTATAGTCATCCTCGTTGGCTTTGACATGTCCCTGCTTTTTGATTGATTGATTGTTGTTTTACGTCGCGTTCAAGATTATTTCACTTATACGGCGGCGTTGCCAGTTTTATTGTGGGAGGAAACCAACGACCTTACGGTGATAACTGGCAACCATTCCACATAGGTTGTTCGAGTGAAAACCCAGTTAAAAATTTTCCAATTTATTTTGGGGGGGGGGGGGGGGGGGGGGACTGAGTGGGATTCGAACCTACGACCCATTGGTGGAAGGCTGTTCGGATTGAGCGTCCAATGCTCTACCTACTACCACGGAGGCCCCCCTGCTTTTTGAAACAAACCAGACATTAAAACTGAACCAATCCATTGCTAGTACTAGTGGTCAAATGTAAAGGGCTTCCATTATGCACTCACCTTTTTCTATGGCAGTTTTAGAAAGTGTTGGTAAAAATAGGGGTTTATCTTTGTCCAGTAACAGCCGTCTTAAGTTGGAACTAAGCAACAGAGAATGTAAATAAAGGGTTAAAATAAATGATAGAGATGTACGGTTGAAGGGCAAGTGTAGCGTTAAATCAACTTTTGTTAAAGTTGCAGGAGCTGCCAAAATTCAGATTTTTTCCATAAATTCTGATTGTCAAAAGAAGTTCAACGTATGGAGTACCTCGAAAAACTAAAGGATTGACGTTGAAACAAAAAATATTGGTACAGTCAGTACCCTGTACGAACCAAAGATATGTACTAATAACGGACAAAATTCAAATAGCCGGGATGTATGAGTTCATTTTTGGGGCTTTCACTGCTTATAAAACCACCTTAACGTACATCCTCAAGATTGGTATCAACTGAAATTTGTTATTTTATCATTTCAGATAAAAATAACCAAGACAATTAGCTAATTCTTTTTCAACAAAATTTTCCTTATGTTTGGCAGCTCATGCCACTTTAAGAATATCCCTTGTTTTATGGATTGAACAAGTTGAAACATTGAAGAAATCATTTTAAATACATATTTTAGAATATAACTCTGTGAGTTGTTTAAGTGGCATTTAGAAGTTGAACTATCAATAAACACGAGGATGGTATGAACTAAGAAGTTTGTTATCCATACCAACCCCGTGTTTATTTATTTATCATAGCTTTGTGGCTTTGGCAAAGTGATGTTTGGCTTCAGCCAGTTAAATGTGTTGTCACGTCCAACAGTTGAACATCATTTGCAATAATAGTGTGCTTTGATCTAACATCGTAATTACAAATGCAGCTAGCCTCGATGTGACGTCATAAATGCCCCCCCCCCTCCCCCCCTCTTACAGTGTTTCGCCCCTCGTCGATTTTCGCGAAGGTTCCAACCACCTACTTAAAATGTCTAATAATATATGGACAAGTTTTTAGTTTGCACCAAAATTTGTTTAGGGACAACAGAGATATTAAAGTGTGTTGATTTTATGTCATTTTCGTCTATACTAGAACTTGCGCAGTATTTGCATAGGGTGTAAAATTTGGTAATTTCATTAGAAATTAAAAAAAAAAGTATTTAATGTTTAAACTGCTGGAAATCAGTTCAAAACAGGTACCTGAGAAGAGGGGCACAAATTGTCCAGAGAGACGATGTATATTTCAGGTACATGCTATATGGGATGGCTAAGTTTTCTTATAGCCTTAGAATTTCATTCGTCAATGTTTTAAACCGTGTCAATAAACTGAACTCTTTAATAAGTTTGTCTGTCAAAACAAAAACTTCAAAAGTAAACAAGATCATTATGAAACAACGTCAGTCTTTTGTATCATGATACAACCAATAAACTGAACTCTTTAATAAGTTTGTCTGTCAAAACAAAAGTGTTGAGCTAAACAAGATCATTATGAAACGTCAGTACCATGATGCAAGCTCTTTTTTGATTGGCTCCCTGTATAATGAATGGCGTTTAGAGAGGCGTGGTCTGAGGCTAAAGCACACGCCCTCCTTTCAAATTCAACAACTTTAACATATTATGAAACAACGTCAGTCTTTTGTATCATGATGCAAGCTCTTTTTTCATTGGCTCCCTGCATAACGAATGTCGCTAAGAGAGGCGTGGTCTGATGCTAAAGCACTCGCCCTCCTTTCAAATTCAACAACTTTAACATATTATGAAACAACGTCAGTCTTTTGTATCATGATGCAAGCTCTTTTTTGATTGGCTCCCTGGATAACGAATGTCGCTAAGAGAGGCGTGGTCTGATGCTAAAGCACTCGCCCTCCTTTCAAATTCAACAACGCTAACATATTTATTGGTTTAATCTTACCTGATGGGATCATCTGCCATTAATCGGGAGAGATTAGTAAAATATAACCCCATTGTGTTAAATATATCACACTTGTCCAGACGGAATATTGTCCCCCTTGTTTTACTCTCCTGTAAGTCCCTGAAAATAACAAGGAAAAAGTTAGATGTTTTTTGAGAATCATACATTCAGATCTCACTTCAATCTACTACCGGGGTCCTCCGTTGCGCAGTAGGTAGAGCGTTGCACGCTCAATCCAAACAGCCTTCCACCAATGGGTCACGGGTTCGAATCCCACTCGAATTGGAATTGGAAAATTTTCTGACTGGGTTTTCATTCGATCGACCTATGTGGGATGGTTGCCTTTTAGCAACGGAAGGTCGTGGGTTTCCTCCGGGCATAGAGCCCGGTTTCCTCCCACAATAAAACTGGCAACGCCGCTATATAAGTGAAATAATCTTGAGCCAGCGTAAAACACCAAACAATCAATCAATCAATCAATCTAATACCAGACGTTTTTCTGAATCATAACTTCTCACTTCAATCTATTACGATTTTCAAATTTCATAGGGTGACGCCTTAGCGAATTAGTCAACAGTTTTGAATTGCGAAGTGTCTACTGCCAATGGGTCACAGGTTTGGCCTCAATTTAAACTTCGACCCAAAATTTGCAAACTTTTCTGTTTGAATTTGGATGCCATTGACCTCAATGTATGTAGAATCATTTCCCTATAACAGTATATGTTCAAGATGTCCAATCAGTTTAGAGCTTTACCTCCCTTCCCTGCCCTCATGTATTAAATGTTTATTGCCTCTAGTTGCATTAATAGTTGGCTAGGTAAAGTCCAAGACAGATTCAACAGGCGTTTGTTGGATAACAGCCTTAAGAAGGCTCAGGAATTTTATCCCCAAATAAATGAAGCAATCATGACATTAAACTTGTATCACCATGCTGTTTCGTTCAAAACTGTGATAAAAGTTTAATGTCATGATTGCTTAATTTATTTGGGGGTAGACTTTCTGAGCCTCATTTAGGCTATTATCTGACAAAACGCCTAGCAAATCTAAAAATTAGGCCAAAATTATTCATTAAATTTAATTTCTCACACTGCACCCCCGATAATTTCACTCCCAGGCAGTGTGTTATTTTTGTCATAATCAACGTGTGAAATTATGGCCCAAATAACATTATGACCTCAAGAAAGAACTGTCAGAACTGACGTCACAAAAGAATTACGTCATCAGTCTATATGACGTAAAGATGAAGCGTCTAGCAGCAACCTTACAGAAGGGTATGTGATGCTGTCGTTGGTGATGTCATTTCTGACGTAACAATGCCATATCAAGTCTCTCTTTGGACAACCAATCTCAGAAAGAGAGCGACGTCACGTACTTTTTTAAAAGTAGAGCTGCGTTTTGAAATGAAACGCTGTTTTTGTGTAGTGTGAGAAAAAGATTATCCAACTTGAGCCATTGAGTTACAATGGATATCACTCTCGTTTATTAATTTCCAAAGTCACTCGCCAGAGGCTCATGACTTTGAAAATTAATAGACTCGAGTGATATTCATCGTAACACACTGGCTCTCGTTAGATAACCTCTATATATCAATTGTTGATTGTACATCAATTACCTGTCAGTGGTAATTTTGACATGCTCCCTGGTCAGTTCTGTGATTGTTCCCATACAGAGGGCTATCAAGGCTTTATTCTCCCCACTTACTACTATTGTGTCATTTAGGGAAAGTCCTAAATTATCCATGAAATTTGAAGTGGAACTGAAACGAAAAGGAGAATATTAGGTCACTTTCTACTTAATTCTTGCATGGCGCCAATTGAAAGATATTTCTCAAAAATGATACAAAATTCAGTGAAGAAAAAGTTCCTATTTGATTGATTGTTTTACGCCGCCATTCAACATTATTTCACTTACATGGCGGCGTTGAGAGGTTTAGTAGGGGAGGAAACAGGGCTTTGCCCGGAGGAAACCCCCGGCTTTCGTCAAGTACCTGGCAACTCTTCCACATACGACACAGAGCGAAAAATCCACCCAGAAATTTTCTATTTTTATATGGTCTGAGTGGGATTTGAGCCTGCGCCACATCGATGGAAGGTCTGTGTGGGACGATCACTCTAACCCACTGGACCACCGAGGCCCTACAGTTCCTATTTAATAGGCTCATCCAAGAAAGTTTTGCGAAAATTTGGTTCATTGATAGATTGTTTTACGCTGTATTATTTCCTTATTAGTGGGAGATGAAACCGCATTCTACGCCCAAAGGACACCACCATCCTTGGGAGAGTACCTGGCAACTCTTCCTCATATATTTTCATTTGGCCTGAGTATGATTCGATCCTGCGGCGTATCAAAGGAAGACCTGTGAGACCCTCAGATTGAGGGACTATCACTCTATCTGACTGAACCACCGAGGTCTGTGTGGGACTGAGGGATTATCACTCTATCCGACTGAACCACCGAGGTCTGTGTGGGACTGAGGGACTATCACTCTAACTAACTGAGCCACAGAGGCCTGTATCGGACTGAGGGATTATCACTCTAAGTGACTGAGCCACCGAGGCCTGTGTCCAACTGAGGGACTATCACTCTAACTGACTGAGCCACCGAGGCCTGTGTCCAACTGAGGGACTATCACTCTAACTGACTGAGCCACAGAGGCCTGTGTCCCACTGAGGGACTATCACTCTAACTGACTGAACCACCGAGGCCTGTGTCGGACTGAGGGATTATCACTCTATCTGACTGAGCCACTGAGGCCTGTGTAGGACTGAAGGACTATCACTCTAACTGACTGAGCCACCGAGGCCTGTGTCCAACTGAGGGACTATCACTCTAACTGACTGAGCCACAGAGGCCTGTGTCCCACTGAGGGACTATCACTCTAACTGACTGAGCCACCGAGGCCTGTCCAACTGAGGGACTATCACTCTAACTGACTGAGCCACAGAGGCCTGTGTCCAACTGAGGGACTATCACTCTAACTGACTGAGCCACAGAGGCCTGTATCGGGCTGAGGGATTATCACTCTAAGTGACTGAGCCACAGAGGCCTGTATCGGGCTGAGGGATTATCACTCTAAGTGACTGAGCCACCGAGGCCTGTGTCCAACTGAGGGACTATCACTCTAACTGACTGAGCCACAGAGGCCTGTATCGGGCTGAGGGATTATCACTCTAAGTGACTGAGCCACCGAGGCCTGTATCGGACTGAGGGATTATCACTCTAAGTAACTCAGCCACAAAGCCCCTAGAAATTTGGATCTGACATCATCCAGCAATACTTGGACTTTTAATTAACAAGAATCTGAACAGTTGTGTACCTTGACGAAACTCTTTGACGTTTGAAGGTAAGAATAAACTGGTTACTTTCCACAGGTTGCGAGTCAGCTAAAACCATTCCACTTAAACAGCCACCAGTTCGTTCCCTTTAATAAGAAAACAGAAGGAAAAAGTTAAATGTTGTAAATATTTTCCAAATGTTGATAGTTTTCCGCTAAAATAGAAGGAGGAGGCGTACATTTCAGAAGCTTTTTTGAGTTAATTTGAACCAAAGTGAACATAAAATGAATGAATGTTTTGTTTCGGTTCTCAGCTTTAATCATTTACTTCTTTGATGGCTTTTAAAGACCATTACTGTTACCATCGCCACAATTAGAATTTATGAAGAAAATAAAAATTTTGGCAGCTCATGCCACTTAATTTAAATTCAAAACTGTCGCTAAAATGAAAAAAAAAAATGTTTATATTAAAAAAAAAGATGGTTTCTCATATTTTTGCTACATTAAAGTTAGAAACATGTGTTCTGTACTATAAATCTCTTTCTGCACAAATATAAAAAAGGTTACAGATTATTTCACTTATATGGCGGCGTTGCCATGTTTAGTGGGTAACCGCAGTTAGCTGGCAACCATCCCACATAGGTCGTTCGAGTGAAAACCCAGTCAGAAAATTTTCCAATTTTTGGACTGAGTGGGATTCGAACCCGCGACCCATTGGTGGAAGACTGTTCCGATTGAGTGTCCAACGCTCTACCTACTGAGCCACGGAGGCCCCCGCATCGATGAAAGTCCTGTGTCGGACTGAGGGACGATCACTCTCACCCAATGAGCTACCTTTATAGTGGCTGAGGTCTTATCTGGGGCACGATCTACGAAGCTGGCATAAGTTATACTTGCCACAAATGTATGTTAAAACTATAGAAACTTGAACATGGACCAAAGACCCCAGACCAAGTGAACCTCATAGAAATTAATTACGAGAGAGATTATCACTTTAAACTTTTACAATCAAAGAACTAGTCTTACCGTTCTGCAGCAGGAATTGTCCAGATTTCTCTAATGTTTTTCCCACTTTTCCCCTGAGCAGATTCCAACTCCAGCATAAGACACCAGCGAGTGAAGTAGTCCAAGTGGCTCTGTTGAAGGTGTGATAAGGCCCCTGGAAGTAGTTCCGACATTGCATGTCTACTGGAGAAGGTACGTTTCTCTATTTCCCTACAAGAAATCAAAACAGTTTTAAATAGAGTATAGCTTTTGGATATTCATACGGAAGTCACTGTCTTTTTCTTTCTCAGGGGTTTCGGTGGTAGTTAAGAGTAATAGCCTTTCAGTTCAACACAGGCTTTCCGTCCATGCGATTTCTGAGTGGATTTTTCATTTGGTCGCCGTATGTGGAAAATTAATTAAATTGTCACCGGCACTGCACTGCGCATGTGACTGAACGTTTTTCGTTCCAACATGATGCTTAAATCTGACGTTATGGAACAAAATATGTCAAATGAAATTGCAACATCATCAAAAACGTTATTAATGGCGTCATCTGTCACCGGATATCATAAAATCTCATAATAATTTTTATGAGACTTGCACTCCCTATTACCACATACTCGCTGAAGGTTGGGGGTTCATTGATGCCTTAATTTCCATCTAATGGAGACCATAACTCTTTAAGCGATGAAGGACCATACTTTGTCCTAGTCTGGCACTCATCCCATATTTATTGATCAAACAACAGATTAAATTAATTTTTAGACTTCAGTAGGAAATGAACCTGCACCACATTGGTGGGAAACTATTCGATATGTCGACTGAGCCACCGAAGAGCTACAGCTATGTTCTGTAATATACACTAATAAAGCATATAGCTTATTATCTATCTTTCTTAATAGAATGAAGAATTTTTTAAAGATTAAACAGAAATATTAGCCCTTTAGAAAAAACTTTTTAACATACCTTGAATATATAGAGCAGTTTAATAAATGGGGACATTTTTCACAAGATCTCTGGCTGTTGATTGGTTCAGGCAATTGACCAATCACACAAGTTTCCTTGCCATCTTCACCAATGGTTGACTGAAGTCTGTTCTGTAGGTAAGCGGCCATATTGTTACGTAGTTGTATCAGTCCTATTAAGTATAGAGATTCTCATTTAAGTCAAGAAGAATTTCCCTGTGCCTGAGTGCTTTAGTGTTCTGTTTTTGGTCTCAATTGACCGATTGCTTGATGACGTCACTTTGAATTTACGTGCAAAGCATTTCGGGGGATTGAGGGATGTTAACATAATTTAAAAATATGGCGGAAGAAATAATACTGTATCGAACAGAAGACGTAAAAGGCGTAAAGTTACCAGAAAAATGTGTGGATAAAAACAGGTTATGTCATCAATGTTTTCCAAACAAGGGACATCTTGCTAAGTACCAATAAACAAAATGGCGAACTGAGGTACATTTTACCCAGAAAGCTTTGCGTAATTCTATGTGATGTCATCAGGCTCGGCGGTAATTTTGGCTCAAATAAACTGTTTCCAAAAATGTGTTTAAGCAACATGAGCTGCTAAAATGTTGATATTTTCCCGTTAAAACAAAATGTTAAAACCAATGAACTAAATATGTGGAATGTCCGTCATGTCACATTTGACATGCAACAAGAACCACCATCACTATGAGATAAAGCTTACAGAGGAAGGGATGGCAAAGCACTCTTGTGACGTCCGTTTTGACATTGAAATGAACGTTATTTGCCTTAAAGAGTCAACATCTCACAGTTAAAACTGATCACATGATAAAGTATAGGTGGCTGATTGGCTGCTACCTTAAAACTGTTTGGGAGAAAATAGAACATGCTCTATCCTTACGATCGTAAGAATGATCCGGGGGCGGTTTCACGAAGCCGTCGCAAATTGCGATTAATCAGTTGCCATGAAGTTGTACATGTATCTCTTCACTATGGTATCCATTGGCAACTACATGTATACGTCATTTGTGATGCGACTGCTTTGTGAAACGAGCCCTAGTCTTAGAAAGTTCTGAAGAGTCTTGAAGGTGCTCAAGTCGTAAAAAAAATTATTAAACTGATGACAGATTTACTGCCAATGAGAGCTTGGATCTTAACTCAACCTAAGCAGGGCCTAGTTTCACAAAGCGATCTTAGCTAAGTGTGATCTTAACTACCATGGCAACCCATGTTGAAGGTATACGTTGCCATCTAGTCAACACTCCATGCTTAAAGGTTTGTGTTGGTTACAACAAAAGTTGTGACAAACTTACCCGCCTTATTAGCCGAGTTGACCGGTATGGCCTGCATGTCTCCCTCCTTCAGGTACACAAGGAGGCCGAGGTTTGGGTCGTCACGGCGATCTGAGCTCATCATCGAATACAGAGTTACCTGTACAACAATGTGGGATTTAAACATCAAATATCAACATGAGCAACATTTTGTGAAAGGAATTATTGTATCGCTGAACCAATCAATCTACGAAGAGAGCCATAGAGGACCCAGAAAACTGATACGGATACTGTATGGATTATAGTAAAAAAAATGTCATTTTATTTGAGATGTGTCCGTGGCAATATTTTTGTGTGATGTGAGAGAATTTTGTCCATATCAGTAAACAAAACCAGTCATACAGTGTTTGACAACAAGATTACCAAGCAGAATATTGATATATCTTAATGGCTTTAGAGGTTGGACAATAAAAGTCTCCAATCCCTATGCAATGGTTGATTGATTGATTGATTGGTGTTTTACGCCGCGCTCAAGATTATTTCACTTATATGGCGGCGTTGCCAGTTTTATTGTGGGAGGAAACCAGGCTCTATGCCCGGAGGAAACCCACGACCTTCCGTTGGTAACTGGCAACCATCCCACATAGGTCGTTCCAGTGAAAACCCAATCAGGAAATTTTTAAATTTTTGGAGTGAGTGGGATTCGAACCCGCGACCCATTGGTGGAAGGCTGTTCGAATTGAACGTCCAACGCTCTACCTACTGAGCCACGGAGGCCCCCCCCTATGCAATAGAGAGAATATATAAAATACCTATAATAGTAGACAAACCTGTCCTTTATGTTCCACAGAATAAGTTGCTTTCCCAGTCTTCAATTCAAGGGGCACAACTTTTGTCTCTGGTTTTGTACTCTTACCCCATATCTGTAAAAAAGACACACATACATTTTTGTCAACAAAAAGTGCTTTGGCCGCCGCCCATATCTGTGAATTCATATAAATATAGTGTCATTAGATAGTGTTGTGTCCCAGATTGAAGGGATAGGCTAGTACCTGACGATCAAATTTTTATTTGACCTGACCAAGGATTTTCTAAAATGACACCTATGACTTACAAATATAGGTCTGACATTCCCAAAAATCAAACTAAATCGAGGTATGTCTAATATATACCGATAAAAATAATAAGATGGCTCGATGTTATGGTTCGAAACCTATCGTGTACACAAGAAATCTGAATAGACGGACAGACAGACAGACGGACGGATGTACGGAGCACATTTCTAAGTTCCATTTTTGTGTCAGGGGACAGGACATACTGATTGTTACATCACATGGGAACCCCTATTTTTAGACAGTGATTGAGCTACACTCTTTTGATTTATAAAACAATGGTTAGGTGAACAGAAATCATTGGTTTAGAACTAGGCCAGGTGGCCAATCACAGGAAATATGATAGGGTAAAAAGACGTAGAAAACACAGAAAACGGTTGCAATCTTTCGTCACTTCAATATCTGATCACAAAACTTTCAAATGTTCGTTAGTTATTCACTAACGAGGTAAATTAGTTAGTACTAGAATACCCGGCTTTAAATGGGTCCCTTACAATATATACATTTATCAGCATTTTTTTAAAACCGGCAAACATAACCTTCTGATAATTTTAAACCCAACAATAAAACAATCATAAATAATAATGGAAAACTTACCTTTGCTTTTACTGTCAGGTCAATTTTTCCTTTTATACCAAACCTGGTAGATACAAGAACAAAATTGAAATGTAAATCTTTATGCTTGGTAAAATTTTGTAAACTTCACCTTCCTTAATTGCACTAATGCTCTAAATTCTCACTATTCTTGATTTCACTGGGACGTCACAATATCGAAAACGATTGATTCATTGATTGGTGTTTTACGCCGCGCTCAAGAGTATTTCACTTATATGGCGATGTTGCCAGTTTTAACGTGGGAGGAAACCGGGCTCTATGCCACGACCTTCCGTTGGTAACTGGCAACCATCCCACATAGGTCGTTCGAGTGATAACCCAGTCAGAAAATTTTCCAATTTTTTTGGGACTGAATGGGATTTGAACTTGCGACCCATTGGTGGAAGGCTTTTCGGATTGAGCGTCCAACGCTCTACCTACTGAGCCACGGAGGCCCCCTAGCGAAAACGAGTCAGTTAATCAGAAAGTGGTTGAAAACCACTACTCAGCAAAGGCTTGCATAGCTGGAACAAAATGGCGCCCACTGATTTGTTTTCAGCCACGATCTGTGTGGTTGTTAGGGTTTTGGAGACCACATGACTTGCAGTGCGCGGATGTCCGAAATCGCGAATATCATTGGAGATGCAATGGTCCAGAGTGTCAGGAACTAGTTGCAGATGTATTATTAATTGTTGATTAATTGGATGTTTTACACTGTTTTTCAAAGACAATTTCACTTATAATTTGTTCAGTTGAATGGTGGAGAATATATGGCCCCTTAGAGAAAATCCAAACTTTCTGTTGGTCCATCACTATAACCATTTTTTGACTGAGCATGATTCAAACCCACAACCCATTGGTAGAAAATGAATTCAGATTGATTGATTGGGGCTTAAGGTCGCACTCAACAGCTACGGTTATATGGCGACAAAAGTAACAACCGACAAAAAGATCTTACCCACCCCCATCATACCTAAATTTTAACATTAAAACCTCCACAGACCATGAACATCAGGAAGGCTAATGTATTTGGCATACTTAATTTTCCTCCTTGCTAGCTAGGCGAAAATGGCTATGGCAAAAACCACACCGCCCTCAGCCCGAGGGTGGAAAATGAATTCAGATATATTTCTAAAAGGAAAACACAAATGTTATTTGACTTGCCTTGGTGACCATATATTTTCTTCTATGTCTTGTATATTGGTGACAGTTATACCCGACTCGGGCCTGAAATACATACATGTACACTATCATAATTAGATAGGGCTTAATGGTACATTGTACAACTTTTGATTACATAATGTGACAATAAAATATGTTCAAGTGGCATGAGCTTCCAAAATGTTGATATTTTGACGTAAAAACAGAATGTTGGAATTATCGGCTATTTTTCTCAAGACGTATAATTCAGAAGCTATTTAGAGCTTCTAGTCTGAAGAAAGTACGATAAAGTATTGTTTTGAACTAACTTTGGCATAGAATGAATGAATGGTCGTCCCGGTTATTTAAATTTTGTTGACTTTTCGAACACTATTCCGGTTGGTATAGGCCACATACTGTATGGATTTTCATAATTTAAAGGCCAATCATTTAATTTTTCGATGGCCTCCAAAGCCTCTCACTGTCGTGAAGATAAAAAATTATGAAAAAAGTGTGCATTTTAGCAGCTCATGCCACTTTAAAGATTCAGTATTATCCCCAAAACTGGTCTCTATGGAGCTGAGAATCTAACACACTCCCCGAATCACAACTTTTTAAAAATTGAAATGCGAAAATCTGAAAAAAATTACCTTTGTGAGCCGAGGGCAAATTTTACTATGTTGGTAAATTTTTGTATCCAAGCCTGGAATGGAAGGATGTACTTGATGACCTCCGCCATAACAGCATCTTCCGTCACATTTTGATTGTACCTTTAAAGGGACAAGCCCGGAACAAAAACCATTAAAATGTGTGCTAATCGACTCTTGTTTTTATATAGATGAGGTTTCCAGATGGCCATTGGTAATTTTCCTAGCTCCCCCTGACCGCTGAATAGCAAGTTTTAATTGGGGAATCCTTTGTCTGCTTTGTTTACTGACTGAGAATGGACCTTAATTTAATATGTGCGCAGTACAAGACCATTGTGGGTGCGCATGTGGTGCATTTTACTGATTGTCAGACATAAAACAAAGCAGCAGGGGATCGCCATAACTCTTTAAACATACATTTTTGGTGGAAAGTCGACCTACAGTCTTTCATCCAAGATTGATCACTTCTCATTTTTCTACAAATCTGAAGCTCAACGGAGAATCACAATAAACTTAAGCTGTGTTTCATTTTTAAAAGCAGATTATTGGCCTTTTCATAAGGGATCTGATTAACTGACCAAGTGAACAAGTTACGTGTAATTTGATTGACTGATTAATCAACTGATGTTTTATGCTGCAGTCAGAATATGGCAACGCTGTCAGTTTCCATGGGGAAGGGAAGTAGGATTTGAACCCGGGACCATGGAAATGTCTTGTCAGTGTGTGACAACAGCCCTTGATTTAACCACGAAGGATTCAACCACTTTCAAGAAAGGAAGTTTGGATTGATGTTTTACGCTGCGCTCAAAGTTATTCCACTTATATATTTTTTAACACTATAACACACAGGCACAGGGAAAACCTTCTTGTCTGAAATAACCACAGAGACAATTTTCTTATTGTGTTAAAAAGGGGCATGTCATTTAGACGTTCATACCCAATCATACGTTGTTATAATAAACCACAACCCATGATATTTCATTACGTTGACGACAGGCAGGAGTTTGTATGGTGGCATTGCCAGGTTTTGTGGGGGGAGGAAACTGGCCCTTTTGCTCGGAAGTAACCTTTGTGATTATAGGTGGGTACCTTGTTACCGTCCCAAGCAATTTTGTATAGCACGATTCAAAAGCCAGCCATCTGAATACTGAATAATGGGATGGGGGAGGGGGATGAAAGGGGAGGGGGATGAAAGGGGAGGGGGATGAAAGGGGAGGGGGATGAAAGGGGAGGGGGATGAAAGGGGAGGGGGATGAAAGGATTACATTTTTTTTGGTTTGTGAATAAGGAAAATAAAAATAAAGACAGTACTCACATGTCGTGGATAAACTTATTTTGTTTTAGAACTTCTCTAGCCAGTTTCAACAAGTCCTCTTTAACATAAATACTTTTTTGCAAGGCCTAAAATCAAAGGAAAATATGAAATGAAATTTATCATAAATATGTTTATTATTTATTCTCTTGGTTTGATTCAACATTCTATTTTTTACCACCCTCCGAGATAAACAGTTCCTGATTTAATGTTTTTGACAATATCTCACTCTAGACCAAATAAAACCATAAAATTCAATAACTTGAAGTACGTATTGATTATTAATTCACATAAAAAGTACACTTGAGCCAAAATATTGATATTTTTTAAATATCAGATGTTTTTCGTAAGAAGCAATTTTTAGAGAATATATTTATGATCACTAAAACACACGGGCACAGGGAAAATCTTTTAGAGAATACATGTATGCATTAATAGAGAGAATGACAGAAGGATTAAGGTTGCATTCAACATTATTTCAGTTTTTTTGTGATAATTATAGTACATTATTTTACGTTAAATGTTTAGGAGTAACTTGTAAAATTGAAAAAACAATCATCTCGGTGAATTAAATTTTGTTTTAATACATCTTTGGTGATTTTTTGTTTTAGTACAGGCCACACACTAGTCTATACGGATATTTCTCATTCTAATGTTAGCCGAGAAATCTGTTTGACAAACTCCTTCTTCGTGGTCTATACTAGTGGAATGCAGTGGTAAATATTTTATTCTTTGCTTATTTGTTGTCAAATTTGTGCCACAGTTTTTTTTTTGGGGGGGACAAGTTAAAAAATATCGTGTTTCTATTATGGAAGTAATCTGGGCTATGACGAATCCGGAAAAAAAATAAATTCGGCAGAGCCCAGATTTCTCGGCTAATTCTAATGTCAATGATTTTGTGTTACGATGAAGTTTCAAGTATATATATTTATAGACACTAAAACACAACGGGCACAGGTAAAATCTTCTGGACTAAACCACATAGATGTTCAGGTAATCAGAACCCCTCCCTCTCCCCCCCCTCTATCCCCCTCCCTCTCTCTCCCTAACTTTTTTTTTTAATTTCTGGGAACTCCGATGCCAATTTGAAATGCTTGATCTTACCTCTTGGAAGAAGGTGTGAATAATACTGCCATACAACATGTATATATTGGAGCCATCACAGCCCTGTAAAGTGAGGAACACGATATCACGATAAATTAGCATTTATACTCCTCGTGATTTTAAATTTAAAACGAAACAGATATTTTTTAATCATTTTGTTGATGAAATTAGCATTTATACTCGAAATTTTAAATTTAAAACGAAACAGATATTTTTAAATTTAATGTTAATGAAACCAGAAAGTATATATGCTGATGTGCACTTGAAGTTTTACGACAACGGAGCGTCCAACACAGTGAGATTCATTGTTGATTGCATTGAAGATGAAACCAGAGGGTGCATGTTGACGCTTGTGAAAAGTGAAGGTCTAATCACAATGGCAGCTGGCTGAGCTGGCTCCGATATGCAGCCGACATAACTTTCTTCACCCAACACACTCACTGCTTGGTTGATTGTTTGGTGTTTTACGCTCCTGCGCTCAAGATTATTTCACTTATATGGCGGCGTTGCCAGTTTTATTGTGGGAGGAAACCAGGCTCTTTGCCCGGAAGAAACCAAGACCCTTTGGCAAGTACGTGGCAACTCTTGAGCGATCCAAAAACCCACTCAGAAATTTTTCGATTTTTATTTGGTCCGAGTGAGATTTGAAACTGAGCCACATCAATGAAAGGCCTGTGTCGGACTATCACTCAAACCAACTGAGCCATCGAGGCCCCGTTTGCAAAGGGGGATAGATATACCCGCTGCTTATAGGAGCACAGCTGAATACTCTGATTTAATGAGGAACAAAACTTTTGTATTCAAGGTGGTTTTGACAACCAAATTCTCAGGGTCAGCCACAGTGGATTTTCAAGTTTGAGCAAAATAACATACAGGTTAGTCAGTTTCTATTCTTTTTTACAGCCTTTGTAAAAGAGGTCCAAAATTATTGAGAAATTTATTATTAAGTGAACCTCCAAGACAAAGCCACCTCAGAAAATTTGCGAGATTGAGGAGGCACAGGTTTAACACAAAGATGTCAAAAAATGAGTAGGCGCTGTCCCAACCCTCCAGAAATGAGCCCCTTGTGGCAAGAACTTTCGAGTTCATATTACAGATTATCAGATTATCAGAGATTTTGCAAGAGGAATAAATAATGAATAGCATACCTTGAACATTTCATTCAAAATAGACCTACAAGAGCAAACAATAAAATAGTTTGAGATTAATACTGAAATAGACATACATGTATGTACATAAAAATGTATAAGAGAAATTCATCGAATATAAAAGTCTTCGGACGGAAAAAATAATGTTATTATAGAAAATTTGGATAAGTTGATTTAAGTTTAATATCTATGAACACTAAAACACATGGGCACAGGGAAATACTTCTTGACTAAAATAACCATGGAGATAAGTCCTAATTGCCCGGAGGAAACCCGTGACCTTCAGCGAGTGCCTGGCAACTCTTCCACATACGGCGAGAATTTTCTCTTTGAGGTGAATGGGATTTGAGCCAGTGACAACGCAATCAAGATTATTTTACTTTTATGACGGCGTTACCAGGACTATCATTCATCAACCCATCAACGAAAAGCTTGTGTTAACCTGAAAAATCAGTCTAGTGACGCTTACATGCAGTTGTACGGTAGGTTTTGAAATTTCTATTTCAAGGAATTTCCAGATGACTCTTACATAAGCCACATGTTTATAAATATGCCAGACAAATATCTCTCCATAACTTAACTTAATTCAGCGACAACTACACAGTATTTCTGTGTCAGGGAGAACCCTGACCTGAGTTGAGGGTCATATTGTGTCTGTCAAGTACATGTAGTTTATAGACTGGTCTCTTAAGGCCCGTTCTCACTGTACGATTTGTCAAAACGGACTTGTACGATGTGATTAAAATAAATGCATTTGATTGGTTGACAAGTCTTATTGATCAATTAAAAGTATCCATTTTAATAGCACCCTACAAGTTGGTACGGCAAATCACACTGTGATTGATTGATCGAGGCTCAACGTCGCACCCAACAGCTACATATGAACCAACCAACCAAAAGTTCACCCACACCCATCTACATTTTGACATAAGGCTCCACAGATCATAGAACCTCAGGAAGGCTATTAATGTATTTGGAATAATCAATGTTCCTCTTTGCTAGGTCAGCAAACATGGCTAAAGCAAAGCAACAATGCCAAGAGCTAGAGTTGTCTTAAAATGGCAAGAGCTGCCAAAATTCACACTTTTTTCATAATTTCTGATCGTCACTACAGTAAGACGCTTTGAAGGCAATTGAAAAACTAAATGATTGGCGTTGGAATGAGGAAAATCCATACAGTATGTGGCCTATACAAACCGGAAGAGAGTTCGAAAAAGTAAACAAAATTTAAATAACTGGGACAACCATTCATTCATTCTAAGCCAAAGTTAGTTCAAAACAATACTTTATCGTACATTATCGAGACTAGAAGCACTGCTAATTTTCTGAATTATACGTCTAGAGAAAAATAGCCGATAATTTTAACATTGTGTTTTAACGTCAAAATATCAACATTTTGGCAGCTCATGCCACTTTAAAGAGAAATAGCCTGATCAACATTACTTTTTTGCACGGCAAATTCAAGATCATAAATGTTGTTGTTTGAAGAATTAGTAGGTGAGGACACTGAGCCATGTGTCAGAGAGGAACCCGTGACCCCAAGGTGGTGATGAAATGGTTGATTGATTGATTGTTTGGTGTTTTACGCTGCGCTCAAGACTATTTCACTTATATGGCAGCGTTGCCAGTTTTATTGTGTGAGGAAACTGGGCTTTGTGCCCGGAGGAAACCCACGACCTTCCAGTGGTAACTGGCAACCATCCCACATAGGTTGTTCGAATGAAATCCCAGCGTCCAACGCTCTACCTACTGAGCCACGGAGGCCCCCGTGACGAAATGGCCCATCAAATACAACAGATATACACGTAGTAGGATCTACGAGACAAATTTTTACCTTCTTAGACAATGAACAGCGGAGACAACTGATGTACCGGAGATCAGGCGATCAGGATGTACGATGATTAGACCATGATTATCACTGACTGTACATGCGTCATTGAGGTCAAAGGTCACATCGACAAGGTGGACGATATCACCAACAGCTACCTTGATGTCACACCTGGGGAAAAAGAATAGTAGATTTTATAATTTATTGTAAGAGTTACAAGTAGTTAGATGATCGGTGCTTGAAGAGGGACTGGAGATAAAGTTTGATTGATTGCTGTTTGACGCAGCACTGAAGATTATTTCAGTTACATGGCGGGGTTGACAGGTTAAGTGGGGGAGGAAAACAAAGCTTAGATGTGCCTGGAAGAACCCCCCCATGCCTTCCAAAATTGTGCCTATCCCCAATCTTCAGCGGTACCTTAAAACTCTTCCAAGGCTGTTTTAAATTCCTTGGACTGATCAAACTTGCATCTCATTGATGGAAGACCTGTATCGAACTTTGATTCATTAACGCTGCACACACGATTATTTTCCGTATATGACAGCATTGCTAGGTTTAGTGCGGGGGAGGGGGGCGCTCTGAAAGTTGGCTCTATGCCCATAGGAAACCCCCCTCCTTGAGTGTGTACTTGGCAACTCTTCCACAGGCGATCGATCAAACTTTGAGGATAATTCCAGAAAACTTTTGACTTAATACAAACCAAAATCCCTGCAGACGACAAGTCCTACATTTCTGGCAGGATGTAGACTGTAATCTGAGAAGTAACTCTTGTTTACTTCTGAAATACAAGCAAATAAAACAAAGATATCACTGTAAAGGCAGATATAACCTTTATTGTTTGTCATATCAGTTGAAAAGCTTTAATAAATCTGAATTTTTAGATGAGCAACAGCTAGTGTAACAAAGTTAAAACATTCTGCAATAGGGCCTGGGAGTGTACCTAGAGATTTCGCGATATCCGGTGACAGATGACGTTTTTGAATGACGTTGTCAGTTGGATTGATGTTTTTTATTCTACCACGTCAGAACTGAGCGTCATATTCGAACGATAAAGGAACCTCACATGCGCCGGTGACAGGAAATTTGTGGAATTCTCACGACACTCTCGCACCCTATTAGGAAGGAAGACATTCAGCGTCGTATATGAAGTCTAACTTGTTGTCTTTATGTGCTGGTTGGCTGAATGGTGAAAACACTTTACATTTTAAGGCGACCTAGCCGCTAAAATCCAGAATTCTGTTTACATTAAAACAGAAGACTGTTATCAACATTTTCCCTTAAAATCTTATTTTGTACCCGCAATGTAAACAAACTCTGGATATGCCCTCAAGCGCCATGATGATTTGAAAGAAGTGAGCGATCTAATGGCATAGTTTGATTTTAATGACTATATCAGGGAAAAACATACAGAATATCTGGCTTGAGAGACATAAACAGCCTGAAGATAAAATTGAGAGAGTAAACTACAGACAAAAACAGTTTCTGATCGTTGTTGTTGTTGTTGATTTTATCTACAATTCCATTATGCCTTTACAACACAATTTATACATTTTAAATATAACTGCACATAATGTATCCCACTACTAATATATTTACTTGTTGCAAGCTCGTGTAAATTGGCTTTCTCAGGCCAGATAATGTTGGGGTTGGTCAGAAACACTGAATTGCATAAGGTTATTTCTCCCCCCTTTCTTACCTATCAAATTCCACAGAGGTAACTTTATGTCGTCCAAATTGGTCAGCGAAGGGACTGGACGACGGAGACGCCTCTTTCCTGAGATGGACAATAAAACAGAGGGAGTACAGATTTTGTAATTAAAGGAGGGGAAATCTCTAGAAATACATAGGGATTATCATCGATAACAACCTTCAAAGTACTTAAAACATTTCCTGTCAATTACCTCCAGTGACCCTCAAGCTAATAAAAACAGACAGAAGTATGTCCTTTCAGTGGCTTATCTGTGTAGCCATTTTTCCGTTTTAGGATGACGTGATGTTGGTACAGCTATTTTTAGATCAATAATGACGTACTTTTACCGCTCTCTAATGTATAAGGGTAGATTTAGGTCCAAAAAAACATGGCGACAAAATTAAAGTGGGAAGATTGTCTCCGAATATATAGGTCAGTATGCAACCGCGCGCCATTACTTAGCCAGCCATTGGCTAAATTGCATCACATGACTACTCTATAGCGCACTTAAATTTTTATTCAACAATAATTGGATAAAACTAATGAAAAAATGGTGGCGGCCTTGTGAATGGCCTAGGAAGCTTATTCTCTATTGTAACGCCACCTTCAAATTTCAATTATTCACTTACGAGGGGATAAAACATACATTGGACAGTTGTTTTGGACTAAATGAACTCTACTTTTTCCATCTAAACTAGTCTAAAGCTTAGATTTTCTTTCCCTTTAAAGATATAATCATAACATTCAAGATTGTTTAACTAAATGGAGTAAATGGCTGAGTTGTAATGCCAATTAGAAGAGAGAAGCAGTTTTTTTGCTTCCACCTTCCATCGATACTTCCGCCAAGATTATTTCACTTATATATTTATGAACACTAAAACACACTTATTTGACAGGTTTAGTGGGTGAGGAAACCGGGCCCTTTGCCGAGAGGAATATTTCGACCTTTGGTGAGTACTTAGTAACTATTCCATAAAAAGCGATCGGGTGAAAAATCCACTCAGTTTTTTTTTTAAAATTCTGAGTGGATTTTTCACCCAGTGCGTCATCGAAAGGAGACCTGTGTCGGATTGAGTCTGGATGAAGAAATATGGACTATTGTTATGTTGAATGCACTAAATAAAATAAATGGTCTTACCCTTTCGCAGCCTTTTGTGCCTTGAATGGGGATAGAGAATGAAATTCTTGACAGAGTTCCTGACTTTCGGATTCAAGGTTAGCAGCAAACTCCATGAAAGAATCATCCTCCGGAATGCCATCGTGTGAGACTGCCTTCTCAAAACTATCATCAAAAAGGGCATCAACTTCAGTTCTGCAAACCTGTCGACTCTTGTTTTTGGTTGAATTTTTAGAGGTAGAGGCGTCATCTGAGGGAATCCCTCGTTCAGAAATGCCCTCTGAATCGCCTGCAGAGCCATTTTGGATGGTAGTATTGTCTGATTTACAATATAAATTTCCTTGAATTGTACTATCCAGAGTAATTTTCTCAACTATAGGATCACTTGTCAAAACAGAATGACTAGAGTTATTTCCCCTTGTTGTTAGGGACTCATCTGAGGTTGATAGGGGAGAAGTCAGAGATATTCTAGACAGATTCTTTGGTTTGGCTGCATGTGACTGATAATGATTATCTCCCTTGAGTGCTGCCTTCAGCTTTCTATTACAATCACTTATAACAGTTTTGTTTTTTAGAACAGGTGATATCTTATTCCTGGCATTTGTTGGCGGGATTTTATCCAGCTGTGTATGTAATTCTCCCAGGATGTCCGACAAGACATCATCGTCAGCACATGTGATTGTCTTATCTTCGATCAAGCTAACTTTGTCTTTTAAACCACATTGATATAAATTCAGTTTTCTAACAGCTTCAGGGTTTGCATTTGGTTTAGGTTTCTTTAACGCAGCAGTGGGACATTTATCGACACGGGTTATTTCATCCGTTGTCTTCTTGAAATCAAGCGGTGATGTTGTTGTTGTTGTGTTGGTGGATGTACGTTTCGGACTTGGGGATATCCCGGAAGAAGCTGGGCGTTTTCGAGAGGGAGTTATTTCAACATCAATTAATGGGCCATTATCAAAAGAATCTATTTCATTTGTTATAGATTCAAACCCATTTGATGAGCCAGAACTAAACTTAACGGAGACACCGCCTGAAGACAATCTTTTTCTGAGCTGCTTAAATTTCTTAATTTTTTTAACATCAGCTTTCAACGGTTTCGGCTTTAAATTTGGCTGTTGACAGAGTGTGGCGGTCGAGGAAAGAAAACTCCGACGATTGACTTTAAAGCGCGGGACATCTGGTGTTCCGGGGATAATCGATTCGTCATCACTGGTCACATGATCATCAGCGACCTCATCATGGACACCAGTGGGTTTCAATAGCTGTGCTTTGGGTGGTGAATTTTCACTGTCAGATAACTCAACAAGCTGTGTCTCAGGTATTAAAATTTCTGTATGAGGTTCCCCATTGGTTATTGGAGTGACATCATTGCCTCTCACACTAAAAGGCTGTTTTCTGTTTAAAGTTGGGGCCCTCTTTGATCCAACTTCCTGAAACAAACTACTGCTTCCAACTGATTTAACTGCTGGACCATTCTAGAAAAAAAAAATGATAAGAACACTGTACAGCAATATACAGTTGATATGTCAATAAATCATGTTGTAGAATGAACAATCAAAGGACATTTTAACAAAAGTCTATGCATAGGAACGTATCATTCAATCTAAAATCACCAAAGGGTCGCTAGTTTTAATCCCACTCAGTCCCAAAAAATTGGAAAATTTTCTGACTGGGTTTTCACTCGAACGACCTATGTGCGATGGTTGCCAGTTACCAACGGAAGGTCACAAGAAAACTGGTAACGCCGCCATATAAGTGAAATAATCTTGAGCGGGGCGTAAAACACCAAACAATCAATCAATCAATCAATCGAAAAAAATGTATTTTGATTGATTTATTTCACTTATATGGAGAGGCTGCAAGGCTTAGTGGGGGAGGAAACTAGGCTCTTTGCAAGGAGGAAAAAAACCCAACCTTCGATAAGTAACTGGCAGCTCTTCCACTTAAGACAATCAAGTGAAAACTCCACTCAGAAATCTTTGCACTGAGTGGGATTCGAACCCACGCCTCATCGTTGGATGACCTGAATTGGAGTGGGAGAATATGAACTAAGCCACTGAGGCCCCCACTTGTCAAAACAGAATGACTAGAGTTATTTCCCCTTGTTGTTAAGGACTCATCTGAGGTTGATAGGGGAGGAGTCAGAGATATTCTAGACAAATAATGACAGGCTTTCAGTAAATTTTTGTCGTTTGTCAGGTAAAGGTGTTATATCAACTAAATGTATTCTCTGAACTGCCGCTGCGGTTAACAGAGGGACTTTATATGACCAAGTTATTTTTTCATAGTTCATTTTGCGGGGAGTAAATCGTTTTTCACAATTCAAAATCTACGTCAGCACGAACGTCAGAATGTAGTGCAGGCAGACGGACGGTGACCAGTGCTGGAAGCAGAAGGTAATGGACCATCTCACACTTCCTCGTTTAAAGATTTTCTGACAATATGAAAACAGTTTATCTCTTTCAAAAGTTTTGAAGCAATCGTTTAATTCATGCCACATCTTACCTTGAAAAATGAAGATATTTTTGATTGGCCCACAAGTTCTGCCTAAAAAAAAAAATTAAATTTACTGAAACATACAAGTTAGATAGGTCAGAATACAGTTAAAATATCTTTAGATTTTGTTTATAGTAGATTGTTTCTTTCCATCAAAATTTATTGAAATATGCAAGTTACACTGGTCAGTTTTGGTATTTAACACCAAACAAACAAGATAATTTACACCGGCATAAGCTGCCAAAATTTAGACTTTTTTCAGTCATAAATTTTGATATCACGATAATAAGAGGGGTTTATGATCATGGGAAACTAAATGGTTGGCAATAGCAGTCGAAATTGTGCCCGAAAAGTAAACATAAAGAAAATAACCAGAACAAGCCTTCAGCAATTTCAGGTCTTCGGTAAAAAAAAAAGTGTCACTAAAAAGCTTATAATTTGTACTTTTTAAGAAAAATAGGCAATATTTACATTAAATTTATTTTTGCATTAAAAATATCCACATTTTGACAGCTCATGCTCCTTTAAATGAAATCAATGTTTGTTTTCTTTGTGTATTTACCAAAACAATGACCGATTGAGTCAAACTAAATGTGACACCGCATTCAATGGCTAGTCAATAAACTAAACCTGGCAACGCTGAGATAAACATGTAAGTGAAATATCTTTGAGTGAGGCAAAAACCCATCAATCAATCAAATCATATGTAAAACATAAACAGCTGACTGATTCTAAGGGAGACAACTGTAATCTTTTATGGGTCAATCATGTGAACCCTGTCAGGGATTGATCCAGGGAAAATTTGGGCATACCATTTCGGTTCAAAATGTTCCAAAAATAAGACAAAACAACATCTCTGGCCTAAAATTCAACATAAAATGCTATTTTGACATTAAAATCTGCTGGTTTTAAGAATTTGGGCGAATTTTTTGCTTGTGAATTTGGGCGCCCATACCTGTATACAGGTATCAAAATGTCTCTGGATCAGTCTATGCCTGTAAGGCAGTTACAGATTTTCATTATGTAAAAGTTTTAGAATAAAGTTTGAATAATGTTTGATTAATAACATTACCTTGGTAGATGTAGGTTTCTTTGACAACTTGCCCATATCTATGGTTACCATTATATGCTGTTTATATAATTGTTTAACTGTTCTTCATGCTACAGTTTTTTCAAGCCTAGAAATACGACATAAAACAGTTTTGGTGAATATTACAGGCAATAATCCAGAATAGCACGAAGATAGCATCAATTTATTTATGAAGTAACATTTGTTAGCCCCCTCTTACAGTAGGCAGGTCGGGTCAATTTTAATCATCCATAGTTTGTTTCTAAAACCTATACCAAACTATTCTTCACATGGTTATAAGATGTAGTTAGAATTCCGTTTGACATGTATAATCATATTTACTTAGAAAAATGATATTTAATAAATGTCTCTAAATATGGGCATTTTCCAAACATTTTCATGAATGGTAGTTATTTTTCTTTTGAGACTCACATATGCTTTTTAACTTTTATGATCGAATACCTTGTACCAACATTTCATGACGTCACCGACCTGCCTACTTAACATACTGCATTAGCGTATTAAATGTTTTATCCGTCGATCGACGAACAACCCGCCAATCGGTGACTTTCCCCAACCTGGTAATATAATTATAAATGACAACACGTCAGTTCAATTTATTCGCTTGTGATCGGCTTACTCCCATGACTGTGTTTTAAAAGGGGCTATAAAAACGGCCAAATCCATCTACTATCTTGTTATCAATGTGAGTTAAAATTAGCTGATAAATTTATTAACATTAGTACAGTCACTCGCCCTAAATCGGTACAACCCTAAATCGGGACAGTTACGACTTTTACTTTATTTTTACAGTATTTTATTTGTTTACATTTACAAATCAACTGTTTGTTGTTGTAACATTGGACTTTCATCTTCAAAAATTTAAAACCTTTTGCATCAAGTTTTTTTAGCGTTGTAATCCGTTTTCTGAAGCAAAGTAAATAGAGGTTATGCAGTCGGATCACGTGATTTATCGTCTATAAAAAGTGTAAGAATTGACGCGCGTAAAAACTTGTCAGCTTCCTAAACTTGAATTTCTTCAGATATTGCATTACTAATCTTTTATCTGCCAAGGCATGTGCCGTTTACGAATAATACTACCGAATTAAAACCACACAGGCAAACCTTGTGCAACATGATTTTTTCCTAAATCGGGACAACCACTTTACAACATATGACACTGCCGTAATGCGCATTCTGTAGTGATTGAAAATATGCAATCGCGAGTGTACATTACCTAGTTCGCAATATGTTGAGTGGATTGAAGTTATTCTGATACGCCCACACGAGCTTCTTCAAGTTCAATAGCAATACCACGTCAACATAGGGTGCATTTGAAAAATCTAAGAGTTGCTCTAGGAATTTTAAAAAAATGAATACTCGCAATTTTTAAACATTACTCACATAAAATTTTGTTCCAAAGCTTATTCAATAATCCCTTCGTAGGGCTGAACCATCAAAGGTGAGTAATGTTAAAAATTGCGAGTTATCATTTTTTTAAAATTCCGAGAGCAACTCTTAGATTTTTCAAATGCATGTGTCTTTTAGAAAGTGAATATAACAGTATTCTCGCTAATTTGGGATTACACTATCTTGAAAATATGGTTGAAATTCTTCTACCGATTTTGGGGTGATGCCCGAAACGGGAATCGAACCCGGGTCCCAGAGCATGCATCTATCGCCAGCACTAAATTGACGCCAAATTAACGAGAATACTGTTTTCAAATGCACCCTATGTTCACGTGATATTGAAGAAGCCCGTGCGGGCGTATCAGAATTTATCCTTCAATCCACTCAACATATTGCGGACTAAACATTACCATTCGTTTTGGAGAAGTTTTGTTTTCATCCGTCAAAAAACCCGCGAAGTCATTCGTTCCTTCATCAAGTAAGAGGGCTATAAAAAGGGAGGCTACTCTCAATTCTTTTACTTTGAATTTACCTGGAAACTAAAGGAGGAGGAAACAAAAAAACAACAATTGTATCGAACGGGCTCCTATAGACCATCGTATTCATGTGTGTGAGTCTTGCACGTGGTTTACGGTGTGAAAATACAATGAAAATGAATCTGCCCGACAAGCTCGTGCTCGATCGTCAGTGGAGCGCGCCATTGACGGTTTGAAATTGACCGGAAAAAGTATTAGTAGATTACTTCCCTTGCGAGCTTATCATATCTTGTATTCTCGGTTTCGGACATCCGGGTACCTGACCAGTCGGCTAGGGTACTTGGGGTCACGTGGTCTTCCCTCAGCCAGTCAAAATGGCGTCGTTATGGAATTGTTTTCACCTCGGGAGCCTTGTTGTCAGGATCGTGACGTCATGCCGAAATCGAGAATGGTTATAACCAAGGAGTACATCTATACTCCTTGCTCCTTGGTTATAACCTGCAATGTCAGCGGTAAGACTACCTTTTTTGAAAATTCTACAACGATCCCCACAAGTCGGTAAGACAACATAGCAGCCTGTCACGTCTTCCCAAAAGGTTGATTTACTAGCCAGTGTACATTTCAGAGCTGTTAGGGTGTTTATCTTCTCTTATTAGCGCGTCGAAATGATCCAAATTAACCTAGGTTGAAATGGGAGACTTTCAGAGTTGACCAATTTCTCTTACGCTAGTGAGTGACAGGTGGCCAGGCGTATGCTGATTGGCCGATCGAGACACACAGCTAAGCTCTGCTGTGAAGATGGCTGCCGAGTCAGTTTAGACGTTCTCTGATATCGATTGTTAACATTCTTATAGCACAGTTGGGCGAGGAAAAATCGTAGAAATATGGTTTTGGTACCGTTAGAAAGGAAAATGTGTCGCGTCTGTACTGTATTTACATAGTTTTTTCCTTTTCTTCTCCTTTAAGGTCACGATTTAAGTATAAAAATACTTGTACAGACCATTTTCGACTATCTCACTACTAGACTTGTTGGTGCGCATGCTAATATCTATCGATTGAAAATTTTGTGGGTTTGTGTTTCCAGGTGGTATTCAGCTGATTTTTAAAACTGTTCACAGAATCTGCGTTCACGGTTGATATGGGCAGCTGATTCCATGGGTTCACCACTCGGATACAGTAACTGGATCTTTGATTTAGTCGGCAGTGCTGTTTGCTGGTTATGACCTCTGGTATTTCTTGATTGGGCAATTTCCATAGTATTTGTGTGGACTACATCAAGGCCATGCATTATCTTAAACAATTGTATCATATCTGCTCGTTCTCGTCTGTACAGAAGTGTTGGTAGCCCGAAAGCTCTTAGTCGATCTTCATATTTCATATCTTTGACCTGCCACAGCTTTGGTCGCCCTTCTCTGTACATTCTCAATCGCTACTATATCCTTCTTTAAGTAGGGAGACCAGACAACTGTTGCATATTCTAAATGGGGTCGTACTAATGCTTTGTACAATGGTATAAACATTCTTATATCTATAGATGAGAAAGTTCTCTTGATGATTCCAAGTTGTTGATTAATCTTTTTCACACATGCTGCAATATGGGGAGAAAATGTCAGTTCTCTATCAAACAGAATGCCTAAATCCTTTTCTTCTGATACATTCTGAATGTCAACTTGGTTAATCCTGTAAGTGTGATTTAAATTTGATCTACCTAGATGCATGCATTTGGTTTTGTCAGAATTAAAGCCAAGCTGCCATCTGACTGACCACGAAGAGAGTTGATCTATGTCACTTTGCAGCCCAATACAGTCATTCATGTTGTTTATAACCCGATACATCTTTGTGTCATCAGCAAAAAGTTTGACTATACTTTCCACTACTTCTGGTAGGTCATTTATGTAAATGAGGAAAAGAAACGGTCCGAGTACGCTTCCTTGAGGGACCCCGCTTGTTACATCTGACCATTCTGAAGTTGAGTACCCTACTTTAACTCTTTGTTTCCGGCTGGTTAAGAAGTTATCAATCCACTTCAGTAATTGACCATTTATTCCATTAGCTTTTAGTTTGTCGTGTAATCTTTTATGGGGCACTGAATCGAAGGCTTTGCGAAAATCCAGATATACCACATCAACCTTTGTCGATTTCTTCTGTCCATTCTTCTATTACTTCTAATAACTGTGTGGCACAGGAGTGTCGAGATCTGAAACCGTACTGGGTATTAGAAAACAGTTCATTATTATCCATGTGCTCTACCAACTTGTCCCTAATCAGGGATTCCATAATATTGCATGTTATCGATGTTAAACTGACTGGCCGGTAGTTTTCTGCCTTCTTCTTGCTTCCCTTCTTGAATATTGGTGTCACATTAGCTGCCTTCCAATCGGGTGGTAGGGTACCTTGTTGTAAGGACAAGTTGAATATCTGGCTCAAAGTGCTCCCTAGCCTCCTTGAAAACTCTTGGGTGAAGACCATCTGGCCCTGGTGATTTAGAGGTTTTTAGAGCAGAAAGTTTGTTTATCACAATTGACTCATTTATCGTAATTTCATTTAACTCTTCACTGAACTCTTTATCTTCTAATAATGGGATTTGTCTTAGGTCCTCTTCAGTAAAAACACTGGAGAAAAAGGCATTCAACTGATCTGCCTTCTCGCTATCTGAACTTGTCATACTTCCATCCTCCTTCTCTAGGTCACCTATTCCAGTTTTGGTTTTAGTCTTGGCGTATCATTATGTTTAAATTGTTGTTGTTATACTCAGTTGCTGATGGACTTCTATAGATACACCCGATAAGAAGAGAATCATTGTTCTTCAGCTTTATCCTACATCATACAGATTCCTTAAACTCGCTCTGTGACAGGCTATCCACCTCAGTGCTCTTGATTGCTTCAGATATGTACAAGGCTACTCCCCTGCCCTCATTTACATTAGGAGTATATAATACGTAGCCATCAATCTCAAACTCAGACTTATGTACATTTGATATTATATTTTTGGGAAGGGTTTCTGTAAGAGCAATCATATGTGGCTGTTTCTGTTGTATTCTGGCCATCAGCTCATCCCGTTTATTCAATAAACTATCAACATTGGAATATAACATTTTTAATCTCCCATCAACTCTTTTTGTATTTTCTTGTCTTGAACTTTTTTTTATTAAAATTGAAATCCGCCACCGTAGGTTTGGTTTTTACATTGCTAAAATTTGATTTACGGAAAGTTCTGAGCCTTTGCTTGATCTACATTCAAGGCCTGCCTTTCAACAATCCTTCCTCTTCTGATTATTAAATTTGGATCTTGTAAACGTCTACGGATCAATTCCTCCCTTAATTGTTTGCTCTCTTTCCTCTGCTCCAATGTTTGTTTTGTCTTTATTTCATTTTATACCTTAACTTTCGGGAGGGCCAAAAAAGTTGACCCTAGTTTAATCTGATTGAATCTAAAACTAAACATGACACCATCATAAATTTGGCATACACCGGCAACAATCAAACGGAGAGATTTTCAGAAGAGACAAGCTAGAACACTGAGATAATGAAAATATATCCATAATGCAAGACTTTTGAATAGAATGCGGTACCACGTACTTTATAATGTACCGTAGGCGGCTTAGACGGGCAAAGTAGAATACAAGTAATTAGGTAACTTTTTATCAGAACGTACAGACGAGATCAATCTGACTAAAGTCGAGATGCTTTTCAATGAAAAAGATTGAGACGAGATATGATTCAATTTCCAAAAATGTTGGACATATAATGTCATTTATTATACTAGGCCTATGCCCATTCCTTTAGTATCGGTATGGGAAAAGAGAGCATCCACAGTCGCCCAGAATAAGTATTATATTCTTCCAATCTAAATTTATTCTATATTCCTAACGACGTACAATCTAATACTAAAAGTCACCTAGGCCTATTCATCAATTCAGAAGTGACCTTTAAAGCCCAAAGTTGCCATCTCGGAGGTCAACTAATCATGTGACCAGTGGCGGATTTAGGGGGGGGGGGGGGGGGGGGGCGAAAAAAAGAAGAAAAAGAGAGAAGAAAAAGAGAGTAGGAAAACGAAAATATCTTACATTACAATACTATATGAAGAAAGAAGCTTTATATGGAGCTACGATCACATTTAAATTTTTCATTTGTCTCATTGGTAAGGGCAGTGCCTATGTGTGTTGTATATTTAAAACATCAGGTTCTTGGAGAAGTGGTAAGGAGAGTGGTGGTGGGGGGGGGGGGGGGGGGGTACATGTAGGCAGTAGCGTAGCCAGGCATCGGGCCATGCCCCCCCCCCCCCCCAAACCATCCAAGGCAAACGCAAATAAAAAAAAGTTTTTACTCACAATTAGATCCAAAAAAAATTATGGAGTTTCATCAAGAGAGAAATCGCTAAATGCGTGATAATGATTTAACTAAAACGTCTGATGAAATGTTTGGTTTCGTGCATGCGCTCGTGCTAGGACTGTTGCACCCGATTGAATGCACATGCACTTCACACTATGCAGTTGAGCTGACCAACCTAAAACAAAAACATCAACTGATCCGCTGGCCCAATGGAAGAGGCGAGGGGGGGGGGGGGGGGGTTATGGGGGTAGGAATTTTTGCTGCAAAACTATTGCACTAATACTTTAAAATTGGTACAAGGGGACTTTAAAAATTTACCCAGCTTTTAATAAAAAGAAATCTTCTAAATTTTTTAATTCGGCTTGAGTATTGTTGTTGAGTTTAATTTCTAATATTATATCATATAATACAATTATAAAATTAGTATTTAGCGTATGTTTTAGTTATTAATAGCATGCTGTTGTTGTACAATATTAATCTTAGTGGAAAAGGAAAACCAATTTGTTTCCTCGTAATAGCACAATTTAAGTCCACTGTTCGCTTGCTATCATAATTATCAATGCGTCATCACTTAAAAATCAAGTTAGATGGGATCATTAACTTGTAGATGGCATAAAATAACGTTTGAAAACTGTGGACCATGGGAGAGGAGAGAATGAATGGACTTGCTCATCAGTATGTAAATAAAGATTTGCCGCTGAATCATTCCAGAGCTATGGATGAATTTTCGAGCAAAAATCGCAAGCTGTCGTTAAAAAGCTATACAGAACTCTGAAACTGCCATTAGGCCCTAATCTTGACATTGTTTTGAAATTGTTACTGAGAGTATTACGTCAACAGACAACACATACACAGTTCCATTTTGATTAATTTTTTTCCGCAAATAAAATTAGCAACCGATAATTCATTATCAGGGGCTTGAACAAAAATAATTTTGTAACGTTTTATTTAGGTTGAATTTAAAATACTTGATTAAAATAAGTGATACTCGAGAGTGAATAGAGGTATCACGGACCCTCCATTGGACCTTCCCGTTTATTCAGACGTGGCTCTAAGCTAAAACATCTTTCTGGTAGACATATTTTTCCAAACCTTTCTAGATTTGGACGTGGGTAGACGTGGTTGAGACAGACAATTTTCTAGCCGATATACAAGAGCGTATTCTGTGTTTAAATTGGGGCTGTTCCAGACGTTGTGGAATGGAGGGAGAGAGGGGTCGTTGTCGACTATGCAAGTTGGGTGACATGTCAATTCACTGTCACAAATACCTCACGGGACGGATCGCGTAAGCCGTGAAATTACAAGGGTCCTATATGCGTTCTAAGCCTGGCTTATTACCCAGATAACACACTGGCGTTGGTCCAACGTCGGCTCAAGGGCTGTTTGCTCGCTGGGCCAACGTTGGCCAGCCAACCATTAGCCAACGTTGGTTAGCCAACCATTAGCCAACGTTGGCCAGCCAACCATATGCCAACCATTAGCCAACGTTGGCCAGCCAACCATGTGCCAACCGTTGCATTGGACTATTTCGTGAAATTGACTCTACATTTTCGTTACTTGTGAAGAAGAACACTATACAAGCAACGAATGTATACCGAAAGTCAATTTCCCATGGTAACACTAATATAAAGCATAAAGACAAGATGGCGACACTCCCTGTAGACTCGAATCACGTGGAGCTTGTCATGCATGCAGTGATATATTTAGGTACAAGACAATCCTCAGGCAATCAAGATCATAGGTTTTACTCGAAAAAGTGAACCTTGCAAGAATGTTTTTATGAACAATGCAAGTAAGCAAAATTCCTTGTTAAAATGGCATGAGCTGCCAAAATTCCGATTTTTTCCATAATTTTTTCGATCGTCGGGAAATGTTGAGCGTTTGAAAGTGTAAACAATTGGCATTGAGATAAATTGATTGATTGATTGTTTGGTGTTTTACGCAGCGCTCAAGATTATTTCACTTATATCGCGGCGTTACCAGTTTTATTGTGGGAGGAAACCTGGCTCTATGCCCGGAGGAAACCCACGACCTTCCGCTGGTAACTGGCAACCATCCCACATAGGTCGTTCCAGTGAAAACCCAGTCAGAAAATTTTTCAATTTTTTGGACGCATTAAGATAAAAGAATATCGGGAAAGCCAGATATCAGTACGAACGGAAAATATGTGCTAATTGATCAAAATTCAATTTTCTTTCTTGTTTATAATACTACTTTAATTTACATATACAACGCTGGTATGTGAAGAAAGCTCCAATTTCGTAGGCCTGCGCCTTAACAAAATGATTAACAATTTGTTTATTCTGTTTCAACGAAATCCTCCCTATCTTTGGCAGCTTATGCTTCTTTAAGCAACTCAGCTGACGGTTTGACAGCCTTGTATAAGTAAGTCATTTTGATATATGTTTTCTTTCCAACGTTTGTAATATTTGCCTGTAAATAAGTTAGTCCGTTTGCTTTTTAATATAAATCAAAATTTGTACATAAAATCTGCTGGTCTGTTGTTACTTTCTTTTATCGTCATTTTGTCTCGTAACACTTTGTCGTTATTGTAATTTAAATGTTTCTTTGTGTATGCCTGGTTTAAATTACGAAAAAATAAAAAATAATACATTTATAGGATCTCTAAATATTACTGTATATATTTTATGTGGAGCCGAGTGCAGCCTGCATGCTTTATATTGAATATAATGTTCTTTTGGATATCTTTCCTATTATGCCGGGCACATATCTCTTTATATGTTGTGTATATCATTATGCTCTAATATCTCTTATAGTTATACTATGCACTGTTCTGTATGAATGTTCTGCATAATAAATTGAAATTAAAAAAAAAAATATCCCATGACGCAACACCATAACGTCACAGTAGAACCACATCGCCAAGTAGATCCTACAAACGCGTCACAAATGGCGTTGGTGGGCAACGATACGTCACAATCCCTTGACGACAACGTACAGTGTTTCTTTACGAACCGCTGCACAATGAAGTTGTTAACCTTTATTGTGATTCTATTTTCTTTGTATTTGACTTTTTGGCTCTGTGACATCGGTGCCAGAAACCTCACCGAGAAGTAAGTAGACCTATATCTAATCAGTTCAATTTTAATCGTTTTATTAGGTGCTTAAATTCCATCTAAAACTTCAAGGAAAGACAACGTATGAAAAGATAAACAAATAAGCATAGTAATGATAAAAAATTAAACCATCACCACGTCGTTAGTTGTTTTTAACAACTCGAGCTTTCGACACCTGTACCGCAACTGTCAAGTGTAACTGACGAAGAGCATAACTAGTAACTAGTTATAGGAACTAGCATATCCGGTGCCTTAAGCCCCTTTCACAATTGAGATACGGCGGGTTTCCGGCTCTTGCGGTCATGAATTTTGGCCTTCCGTACGATGGACCGCAGCCATCCTTGCGGGCAACCCCACCTTACCGCGCGGAATTTTTGTGCCGCAAGAGCCGCAGAAAAGTTTGGTGTGCACATGGAATCCAATTTTCGGCCGTGCGAATTTTTTTATTACCTCTGATTCGTGCGGGCGCTAGTACGTTCACCGTAAACCGTTGTTTCTTGACGCGCGGTTGTTGCACGATTTGTTTGTGTCGTAAGATGCTCCGTACGGTGAAATTTCTTGTTCCGCCAACCTTGCGGCAGTCGTAAACCGTCGAACGATTCGCCGTCTCGGTTTTGCACCGCCTTGCGTTCACCGTGCGAAAAATACCCTCAGGTGTGCTACAGGTATATATTTTTGGGTGCTTCATTTTATCTCACAGCAGTTGAAGCTTTTGCCTTGGTCTGCTTCTTGGTGGGCATCGTGGTGATCTTCCTCAATGGATTGACGTTCTTTTTCTAACGGTTTTTTTTATCTATGCGCCTTTTTATACTGCAATTACGTCTGCGGAGTCCAAAATCGTCGCACGATTTGACAAAACGCCGTAAGGCGCCCGCTCATTCGTGCGCGGCGAAAAACAATGACGCACGATGCATCTTGCGGCACGCCGCACGCTCCAACGAATCACGTAGCACCTCCGCGCAACTGTCTCACGGAGCACGTGCGCTAGACGTGCGTTGCTTGCGTCACTCGCGCGGTTCGCCGCAAGAGATTCGTGGATTAAAACGTGCGAGAACCTTGCCACGCCCTTACGATGGCCCGGCCAATCGTAAAATGGATTATTTTCTTGCGGTAATTTTTCCGATTCTACTGCGGCCCGAAAAATTTTATCTCCACCGTGCGGTCGATTTCAGTATTTTGACCGTGCGGCGAAAGTCTAAAATTGTGAAAGCCCCTTTACAACTTATCGTACAACTCGCTTGCAACAGATTTCATGCGTCAAAAGTTTGACCGATTTGACAGTTCACACGCTGAAATTTGACGCATGCAACAAGTTGTATACAACTAATTGCATCGTGTGAACGGGCCTTTAGTTCATATAACTAAGCATAGCCTTACAGCCTCATCTAACGTACGTGCATTTAGTTGTAACTGGTCTGTGTCACCTTGGAATCTCGTCTTAATGTGGGAAGAGTTAAGTTGGACCTCTCGGATGATTAGTACAAAATTTTAAAATCGCTTTCTTTCTAAAGATGTAGGCCCTATTTAAAGTGGCATGAGCTGCCAAAATTCAAAACATTTTCATAATTTCTGATCGTCACGATAGTAACAGGCTTTGAAGGCCATCGGGAAACTAAATGATTGGCGTTGGAATGTGGAAAATACATACACTATGTGGCATGTACGAAACTACGATCCGAAAACGTGTTCGAAAAATAAACAAAATTTAAATAACCAGGACGACCATTCATTCATTCTAAGCCAAAGTTAGTTCAAAACAATAATTATCGTACATTTTCGAGACTAGAAGCGCTAAAAAGCTTCTGAATTATAAGTCTTGAGAAAAATAGCCAATAATTTCAACAATCTGTTTTAACATCAAAATATCAACATTTTGGCAGCTCATGCCACTTTAAGAACTAATTTCTCTCTTGTGACGCGTCGGTCTTATACATGGATATCAAATCAGATCTTAACTCAAAACGCTCTTAACTCTAGACGAAACAGAGGGTTATAAGAAATAAAGGCATTGCACAAAATAACTTTTCGTGTACTTTCGACATTTATGCTGATTTTACCATGATGTGCACTTGAATCAGGAAGCCAATAATTTACTTCGTGCTGATGACAATGATGCCCACGTTAAAACGGAGTTCATAAAACCTTAAAACATAACAAACAACTTATAGACGTCTCGGAATAGGGCATAAATTCTGCTTTTGACAACATTAGTTGGTCTTGACGTATAGGTCTAGAACCGCCCCCCCCCCCCCCCCCAACCCACCCCTCAAGCATCTTATTTCTTTTGCGTTTCCGACCATCATCTTCTATGCTTACAGTATTCTATCCAAATAAAACATTTTTTGTTGTATTTTCAATAGGTGTAATGTTGAGCCTACCGTCGGTGAGAAAATTGCCAAAGCCGTGAAAAGTTTCCTGGGATATCCACCTCCTGACCCGCCATGGTGGCAACCCGCATGTTATATAACAACACCCGATATGACCGGTAAGCCTGTTCAGTTTTACAGAATATATTCACCTCAAAATGACCACTTCATTCATAGAATTTCATACTTTAAAATCTTGGATGATACAGTTTCTAAATAAATTTCTATTTAATGTTTTCTGCTGTATTTATCCTCTTTCGTTGTGTCTGTGTGGCAGTGATAGTCTATCGGTCCGACTAAGGCCTTTTATCGATGATCGCGGGCTTGAATCCCGCTCAGTACAAATACATATTTTACCGCATATTCCGAGATGTATATATTTATGTGGATGTCAAAAGCTTGATGAATAAATCCCTTACTCTTAATTTTTTTCATGCTATGCGTTCGTAGGTATGTCCGGTTCTCATTCGAAAACAAAATGTATTAGTTTTCACTGACTACATTTATAGCTATGTGTAATGAAGTAGAGTTAATAACAATCCGCCGAAAACCCCCAGTTTGATTGCGCCCTATCTTTAGGTGAAATATTCTGTCAATGTTGAACATTTTGTTATTGATTGTTCACTCTACTTTATCAACAAGCTGTCTAATATTGCACACAATTAAATGCACTTAAAGGAAGCGATTTTGTCCAATGCCTGAATCTTAAATCCCAAATTGGCGAAACTGTGAGTGAGTCAGGATGTGTTTGATGTGTAGAATCTCACATCTGACCACCTCAAACCAAAGAGAATAGATTGACAAGAGTGGTGGAAGGGTGTTCCGACTGTACACGATTCGACTGTAAAGCGCCCCCTACAGAAAGGAGGGTCCTAATAATGGAATCGTGTCCGTGTAAGGGGGTACTTTAATTACCATTGTAAATATTTCCAAGTTATGATTGTTACACTTTTTGTTGTTTGTACTCTGCTTTGTTCAAGTGCCAAGTACAATAAAATTGAATTAAATTGAAATTTTTCAAATTCAACATGGCGCGGACGAAGTGACCACTCTTGTCAATCTACTCTCTTTGCTCAAACTACAACATATATAAACCTGTAATCTTATATATTTACCTGTAATTTTTTTTCTTCAGAAAACCTAGACAGTTTATTTCAATACCTGGTCATTTTAGTTTGCATCCTTTTCTGTTTTCAACGGATCAAACCTCTCTGTGAGTTATTTTTACCTGTCAATTAATAGTTTTATGTCATTATTCAATCAATAGTTGCTATGGATATTTATTTTGCTGGTACTTTAAAGGGACATGAGCTGCCAAAATTCGCACTTGTTTCATAATTTTGATCCCCACGACAGAAAGACGCTTTAATGGCCATCGAAAAACTAATTGATTGGCGTTGGAATGAGGGAAATCCATAAAGTCTACGGCCTATACGAACCGAAATAGTGTCCGAAAAGTAAACAAAATTTAAATAACCGGGACGACCATTCATTCATTCTAAGCAAAAATTAGTTCAAGACAATACCTTATCGTACATTCTCGAGACTAGAAGCACTAAAAAGCTTCTGAATTATACGTCTTGAGAAATATAGCGAATTATTTCAACATTCTATTCTAACGTCAAAATATCAACATTTTGGCAGCTCATGCCACTTTAAAGGGATAAAATATAAACTTTAAAGATATAGATAATTTAAATTCAAGGTTAAAGGATTGAAATTCCAAAAAAGTGTCTCATGAAAAGTAATGACTAACGTATGTTTTGCAGGTAAAAGGAAAAACAAAAAGGCTGCCATTAAAGAACAAGGTAAGTTACGGACATCCTTCATTTAAAACCAAAATTTAAATTTTATTTTAATTTAATTTAAAATAAAAAAAAAACCAAACAATATCTAATAACACTTTAATGTACATTCCCAGCCTGCACCAAAAAGCTTCTATATTACACTTTGAAAAATATGCAGAAAATTTGGTTTTAACAAAAATCAAAACTATGCAAATGTTACAAGTTCATTACATTTGGAAGTAAGAAGATTTATAGACAGTTTTGTCGATGTTTTTTTTTTAAATTCTCTTTTTGATGGTATTTTCGCTTTTTGTTAATTTCAGTGACGACTACAACCCAAAAGCTTCACGTGGACCACTGTATGGATGTCATGCCATATCGAAAACGACGCCCAAAGAAACGTAAGAAAGATTTGTTAGATTTCTAGACTTAAAAAGTACTTGTAATCCTTGAAAAGAACATGCTTTTATAAAATATATTACAGAGCCTTGTTCTTACTAACATAACGAATTTTATGCAAAAATAGTTAAAGTGGCATTAGCTGCCAAAATGTTTATATTTTGATGTTAAAACAGAATGTTAAAATTATTGGCTATTTTTCTCAAGACATACAATTCAGAGGCTTTTCAATGCTTTTAGTCTCGAAAATGTACGATAAAGTACTGTTTTAAACTAACTTTGGCTTAGAATGAATGAATGGTCGTCCCGGTTATTTAAATTTTGTTTACATTTCGAACACGTTTTCGGTTCGTACAGGCCACATACTGTATGGATTTTCCTCATTCCAACGCCAATCATTTGGTTTTTCGCTGGCCTTCAAAGCCTCTTACTGTCGTGATGATCAGAAATTATGAAAAAAAGTGTGAATTTTGGCAGCTCATGCCACTTTAAAAGATTTTTTTGTGTTTCAATGCGTGATTAATCCAATCAGAGTGACACGTGATTCAGCTATAATTCTCAACACTGCTTCTTTAAATGATAATACAGTCATTGATCAATCAAAGTAAAAGAACTTAAAGTGGCATGAGCTGCCAAAATTCACACTTTTTTCATAATTTCTGATCGTCACGAAAGTAAGAGGCTTTGAAGGCCACCGAAAAACTAAATGATTGACGTTGGAATGAGGAAAATCCATACAGTATATGACCTGTACGAACCGAAAACGTGTTCGAAAAGTAAACAAATTTAAATAACCGGGACGACCATTCATTCATTCTAAGCCAAAGTTACTTCAAAGCAATACTTTATCGTACATTTTCGAGACTATAAGCACTAAAAGGCTTCTGAATTATTCGTCTTGAGAAAAATATCCGATAATTTCAACATTCTGTTTTAACGTAAAAATATCAACATTTTGGCAGCTCATGCCACTTTAAATAAACTTTTGCAAAAATCGTACTCTCCAACATTCAAATTTTCTGTCACTGTCATAAATAAGTTTTTTAGGTTTGCTTTAGGTGTAGTTTTTATGAAGATGCCAAGACTGGATTTATTTTTGGGACTGAAACCACAGACTTTCATTAAGCAAGGTATGTACAGGTAGTTTCTAGTTTCAAGCTGATGTCAAAATTGAAACATAGAGTTGATCCCAGAGTTATATTGGAATGAAGCCGTATACTCTTGTTTCTGTGTGCAACGCAACATGGTAGATACAAACCACAGAATGGTTATCTTGACTTGAATTAATAATTTTTCCTTTTTCATAGAGCGGTATCCATACTTTTTTCTGTTTATTTTTCAGAAACGAAAAAGCTGAAACGTAAAACCAAACCAAAATATCTACAAGGTAAGGACATGTTTCCATCTTGACAAATAAACACCATTGCTTTGCTTTGACAACCACACTGGAATCCTGGAATAAACACCATAGTTTATGGGTGCTTTGACAACCACACTGGAATCCTGGAATAAACACCATAGTTTATGGGTGCTTTGACAACCACACTGGGATCCTGGAATAAACACCATAGTTTATGGGTGCTTTGACAACCACACTGGGATCCTGGAATAAACACCATAGTTTATGGGTGCTTTGACAACCACACTGGGATCCTGGAATAAACACCATAGTTTATGGGTGCTTTGACAACCACACTGGGATCCTGGAATAAACACCATAGTTTATGGGTGCTTTGACAACCTCACTGGAATCCTGGAATAAACAACATAGTTTATGGGTGCTTTGACAACCACACTGGAATCCTGGAATAAACACCATAGTTTATGGGTGCTTTGACAACCACACTGAAATCCGGGAATAAACATCATAGTTTATGGGTGCTTTGACAACCACACTGGAATCCTGGAATAAACACCATAGTTTATGGGTGCTTTGACAACCACAGTGGAATCCTGAAATAAACACCATAGTTTATGGGTGTTTTGACAACCACACTGGAATCCTGGAATAAACACCATAGTTTATGGGTGCTTTGACAACCACACTGAAATCCGGGAATAAACACCATAGCTTATGGGTGCTTTGACAACCACACTGGAATCCTGGAATAAACACCATAGTTTATGGGTGCTTTGACAACCACACTGGAATCCTGAAATAAACCCCATAGTTTATGGGTGCTTTGACAACCTCACTGGAATCCTGGAATAAACACCATAGTTTATGGGTGCTTTGACAACCACACTGAGATCGTGGAATAAACACCATAGTTTATGGGTGCTTTGACAACCACACTGGAATCCTGGAATAAGCACCATAGTTTATGGGTGCTTTGACAACCACACTGGAATCCTGGAATAAACACCATAGTTTATGGGTGCTTTGACAACCACACTGGAATCCTAACTGGGATATATTCTTTATGCGTACTATCAAGTCCTCTTTTCCTTTACACAATATCCAAATCCATTTTTCATGTAGCTGCTTTTAAGGGACAGGAATCTCCCTTTTCCACATCCCAACACCCTTTCCTCCATCCCAACACCCTTTCTCTCATCCCAACACCCTTTCCCCCATCCCAACACCCTTTCCCCCATCCCAACACCCTTTCCCCATCCCAACACCCTTTCCCCCATCCCAACACCCTTTCCCCCATCCCAACACCCTTTCCCCATCCCAACACCCTTTCTCCCATCCCAACACCCTTTCTCCCATCCCAACACCCTTTCCTCCACCCCAACACCCTTTCCTCCATCCCAACACCCTTTCCCCCATCCCAACACCCTTTCTCCCATCCCAACACCCTTTCCTCCACCCCAACACCCTTTCCCCCATCCCAACACCCTTTCCTCCATCCCAACACCCTTTCCCCCATCCCAACACCCTTTCCTCCATCCCAACACCCTTTCCCCCATCCCAACACCCTTTCCCCCATCCCAACACCCTTTCCTCCATCCCAACACCCTTTCTCCCATCCCAACACCCTTTCCTCCACCCCAACACCCTTTCCTCCATCCCAACACCCTTTCCTCCACCCCAACACCCTTTCCTCCATCCCAACACCCTTTCCTCCACCCCAACACCCTTTCCTCCATCCCAACACCCTTTCCCCCATCCCAACACCCTTTCCCCCATCCCAACACCCTTTCCCCCATCCCAACACCCTTTCCTCCATCCCAACACTAATTGTCAGTTTAATTGAAACAAAATGATTTTATTTCACAGCTCCCAAAACCCTAGCCCAAATACCGACTCCGGAAAGTCCTGAATTTGACGGACATATCTTCATTCCACACGTATGTTATCTTATTATTGTTTGCTATTTAAGCAGATAGTTCTAAATATACGATTTATTTTATTTTCAAATGTCATTATCCTTGACCATCATTCTGACCAGAGACAAATCTCTATTGAAATATTTGAATGTGCCAGATTAATTTTTGTACTATTTATATCATTTCTCTTTTTAGAAACCTGTCCCGTTATTCGAGAACCCAGTATATCACCAAATACTCCTTGGACCCGTCGAGACATGTCTCGAGGCAATGCGTCTACTCCTGGTGTCCACCTTCCAAGTCCTCAAAATTCCGGAACCCACCATTCAGTGGTCCACCAACAGAAATTTATTGGGGTTTTTAACTGGCTTGGTAGCCGAGTCCCCCACTATGAAGGCAGAGATTGAGGTCGACCAAGACAATGGAATAAATATCACCATTCATCGTGAAGAAAGTTGCCAGGGTTTGGTTCGGAAGGTAAATTACCGATCCTACCAACTGACTTACAAGGGGTTAATGTGTACGGATGCAGACACAACCCTTATGTACGGATCAGGGTGGGACCAGTAACTTACTGGCCGACACCCAACCACCACATTACGCCACCAGCTAAATATATTCGCCCCCACGCCCACTGTTAAAATTAATGTTTTTGTCTAAATTTTGAATCAGAGATATTTCTCACATTTGTGAATTACTTATTTATTTTCATCCCCAAAACCTGATGTTTATTTTCCCAGGTTGTTTAAACGAACTTATGTAGCTGGTTTCCGAATCAAATCCGAGTCATCAGAACAACAAGAGAAATGCCATGAAAAAATCAAAAGCCGTTCTTAAAAAAAATTATAGACATTTGTTAAAGACTATATTTTGCTTATGTTTATTCGTGTATAAATTTGGTAATATATGTTTACTTTAGAGTGAAGAAAAAAGGTTGTTTTTGTTACTGTAAATTTCTGTATGACACAGTGAGATTATATTTAAACAAGAGATCAGTGAACTGATCTTGGCGACCAGAACACCATCAGAAAATGAGGCTGCTTGTAAACGGAGCGCAAATTTGATATGTGAAATTTATTTCTTCAGTTGGTGGCTGGCTGGACAAGAACAAAGTTTCTTCGGTAGAAAGTGGCTGTAATCTGAAAACTCCAAACCAAATTTCCTAAATGATTGGTCAATGCCAAAATGGATTTGAGAAAGTAAGATCCTATAACGACAAATAAAATAACTGAAGAGGATGTTCGATTTCAATTTACTAAGATTGACATGAAGGATGCTTCGAACTCCTGATAAAGTGTACATCTTCCTTCGAAATACATTTGTCCAACATTAAAATTGATACATTAACCTTGACCGCATCTACGCATTAGTTTTCATAAAGCAATGAACAATTGTGTAATATCATACGTCAAAACAAAGTATAAATTTTACACAATTACAAGAAGCTGCATTGTCTGCTCACACTCAGCAGGTTCTATAAGATCATATAACAGCGATTGTATGGCGGAGGCTGCAATATTGAAGCTAGTCCTGAATTGAAAATAGCATTGCAGCATTGCCAAATCCAATATACACAGACGTAAAACACGCCGATTGGATTCGACAATGCGTGCAATGGTTGATTGAAACTAGAATCTGTCATGAAGATGCGCGCGAACAATGATTTGTCTCAAGGAACCGTAGTGTTTATTATTTTACTTCCGATACCAAATTTGACGCTGATAATATATATATATATTATAAGTATTAGATAGAGAGGTAGGGGAGAGCACTCCGTGTGCCAGTGTCTCAACCATTTATTTTTTGAAACATGGCTACGTTCAGTAGCGGGAGCAAGTCCACTATTGGATTAGCCCACGTTCAGTAGCTGGAGCAAGTCCACTATTATGATTAGCCCGGTCTCGGGAGGTACGAATGAAGTTCCTAGATTTCGGTTGATATCTTTGGGCATTGTTTAGTGGGACTTCTAATAAGCCAGGACTACTTTTTTTAGTATTCATGTGAATCAATGAAGTAGTAGTTTGTCTAAAAAAATATATGAAAGGTGAAGATTGAATAAAAGTGGCGGATTGAGCTGTCTGACGTGGGGGTGATTGGGCCCCTGACAACAATGTGACTTGTGTCGTCTGCACCCCTGTCCCCTTCGGAAGTGAAAATCTTGAGATTTCTCCCTTATTGGTCTGTCAAGATTTTAACTGCAGACTTCTCTAGGGTGGTTCCGAGTTTCCACCAGGGCTTTTTAGCTGGGCGAATGTTTCTAACCGAGTGACAGAGCCAAACGTTAACATTATGGCAAATGGAAAATTAATTGTGTACTGATGCCACTTCGTCCAATCAGCATTGCCGGCATGTTCTTTTGGCCCCCTAGCGGAAGGGTGTTCCGACTGTACACGATTCGACTGTAAAGCGCCCCCTACAGAAAGGAGGGTCCTAATAATGGAATCGTGTCCGTGTAAGGGGGTACTTTAATTACCATTGTAAATATTTCCAAGTTATGATTGTTACACTTTTTGTTGTTTGTACTCTGCTTTGTTCAAGTGCCAAGTACAATAAAATTGAATTAAATTGAAATTTTTCAAATTCAACATGGCGCGGACGAAGTGACCACTTTTGTCAATCTACTCTCTTTGCTCAAACTACAACATATATACACCTGTAATCTTATATATTTACCTGTAATTTTTTTTTCCAGAAAACCTAGACAGTTTATTTCAATACCTGGTCATTTTAGTTTGCATCCTTTTCTGTTTTCAACGGACCAAACCTCTCTGTGAGTTATTTTTACCTGTCAATTAATAGTTTTATGTCATTATTGAATTAATAGTTGCTATGGATATTTATTTTGCTGGTACTTTAAAGGGATAAAATATAAACTTTAAAGATATAGATAATTTAAATTCAAGGTTAAAGGATTGAAATTCCAAAAAGTGTCTCATGAAAAGTAATGACTAACGTATGTTTTGCAGGTAAAAGGAAAAACAAAAAGGCTGCCATTAAAGAACAAGGTAAGTTACGGACATCCTTCATAAAAACAAAAATTTAAATTTAATTTTAATTTAATTAAAAAAAAAAAAAAAAAAACAATATCAAATAACACTTTAATGTTCATTCCCAGCCTGCACCAAAAAGCTTCTATATTACACTTTGAAAAACATGCAGAATATTTGGTTTTAACAAAAATCAAAACTATGCAAATGTTAGAAGTTCATTACACTTGCAAGTAAGAAGATTTATAGACAGTTTTGTCCATGGTTTTTTTTTAATTCTCTTTTTGATGGTATTTTCGCTTTTTGCTAATCTCAGAGACGACTACAACACAAAAGCTTCACGTTCACCACTGTATGGATGTCATGCCATATCGAAAACGACGCCCAAAGAAACGTAAGAAAGATTTGTTAGATTTCTAGACTTAAAAAGTACTTGTAATTCTTGAAAAGAACATGTTTTTATAAAATATATTACAGAGCCTTGTTCTGACTAACATAACGAATTTTATGCAAAAATAGTTAAAAGATTTTTTTGTGTTTCAATGCGTGATTAATCCAATCAGAGTGACACGTGATTCAGCTATAATTCTCAACACTGCTTCTTTAAAGTAGCATGAGCTGCCAAAATGTTGATATTTTGACGTTAAAACAGAATGTTAAAATTATTGGCTATTTTTCTCAAGACATACAATTCAGAGGCTTTTCAATGCTTTTAGTCTCGAAAATGTACGATAAAGTATTGTTTTGAACTAACTTTGGCTTAGAATGAATGAATGGTCGTCCCGGTTATTTAAATTTTGTTTACATTTCGAACACGTTTTCGGTTCGTACAGGCCACATACTGTATGGATTTTCCTCATTCCAACGCCAATCATTTGGTTTTTCGCTGGCCTTCAAAGCCTCTTACTGTCGTGATGATCAGAAATTATGAAAAAAAGTGTGAATTTTGGCAGCTCATGCCACTTTAAAAGATTTTTTTGTGTTTCAATGCGTGATTAATCCAATCAGAGTGACACGTGATTCAGCTATAATTCTCAACACTGCTTCTTTAAATGATAATACAGTCATTGATCAATCAAAGTAAAAGAACTTAAAGTGGCATGAGCTGCCAAAATTCACACTTTTTTCATAATTTCTGATCGTCACGAAAGTAAGAGGCTTTGAAGGCCATCGAAAAACTAAATGATTGACGTTGGAATGAGGAAAATCCATACAGTATATGACCTGTACGAACCGAAAACGTGTTCGAAAAGTAAACAAATTTAAATAACCGGGACGACCATTCATTCATTCTAAGCCAAAGTTACTTCAAAGCAATACTTTATCGTACATTTCCGAGACTAGAAGCATTAAAAGGCTTCTGAATTATTCGTCTTGAGAAAAATATCCAATAATTTCAACATTCTGTTTTAACGTAAAAATATCAACATTTTGGCAGCTCATGCCACTTTAAATGTGGCATTGATTGCAAAAATCGTTCGAATTTTCTGTCACTGTCATAAATAAGTTTTTTCGGTTTGCTTTAGGTGTAGTTTTTATGAAGATGCCAAGACTGGATTTATTTTTGGGACTGAAACCACAGACTTTTATTAAGCAAGGTATGTACCGATATTTCTAGTTTCAAGCTGATGTCAAAATTGAAACAAAGAGTTGATCCCAGAGTTATATTGGAATGAAGCCGCAAACCAGAACTCTTGTTTCTGTGTGCAACGCAACATGGTAGATACAAACTACAGAATGGTTATCTTGACTTGAATTAATAATTTTTCCTTTTTCATAGAGCGGTGTCCATACTTTTTTCTGTTTATTTTTCAGAAACGAGAACGCTGAAACGTAAAACCAAACCAAAATATCTACAAGGTAAGGACATGTTTCCATCTTGACGAATAAACACCATTGCTTTGCTTTGATCCTGGAATAAACACCATAGTTTATGGGTGCTTTGACAACCACACTGCAATCCTGGAATAAACACCATAGTTTATGGGTGCTTTGACAACCACACTGGAATCCTGGAATAAACACCATAGTTTATGGGTGCTTTGACAACCATACTGGGATCCTGGAATAAACACCATAGTTTATGGGTGCTTTGACAACCACACTGGGATCCTGGTATAAACACCATAGTTTATGGATGCTTTGACAACCACACTGGGATCCTGGAATAAACACCATAGTTTATGGGTGCTTTGACAACCACACTGGGATCCTGGAATAAACACCATAGTTTATGGGTGCTTTGACAACCATACTGGAATCCTGGAATAAACACCATACTGTAGTTTATGGGTGCTTTGACAACCACACTGGAATCCTGGAATAAACACCATAGTTTATGGGTGCTTTGACAACCACACTGGAATCCTGGAATAAACACCATAGTTTATGGGTGCTTTGACAACCACACTGGGATCCTGGAATAAACACCATAGTTTATGGGTGCTTTGACAACCACACTGGGATCCTGGAATAAACACCATAGTTTATGGGTGCTTTGACAACCACACTGGGATCCTGGAATAAACACCATAGTTTATGGGTGCTTTGACAACCACACTGGGATCCTGGAATAAACACCATAGTTTATGGGTGCTTTGACAACCATACTGGAATCCTGGAATAAACACCATAGTTTATGGGTGCTTTGACAACCACACTGGGATCCTGGAATATACACCATAATTTATGGGTGCTTTGACAACCATACTGGAATCCTGGAATAAACACCATAGTTTATGGGTGCTTTGACAACCACACTGGAATCCTGGAATAAACACCATAGTTTATGAGTCCTTTGACAACCACACTGGCATCCTGGAATAAATACCATAGTTTATGGGTGCGTTGGCAACTACACTGGGGTCCTGGAATAAACACCATAATTTATGGGTGCTTTGACAACCACACTAGAATCCTGGAATAAACACCATAGTTTATGGGTGCTTTGACAACCACACTGGCATCCTGGAATAAATACCATAGTTTATGGGTGCTTTGACAACCACACTGGCATCCTGAAATAAACACCATAGTTTATGAGTGCTTTGACAACCACACTGGAATCCTGGAATAAATACCATAGTTTATGGGTGCTTTGACAACCACACTGGGATCCTGGAATAAACACCATAGTTTATGGGTGCTTTGACAACCACACTGGAATCCTGGAATAAACACCATAGTTTATGAGTGCTTTGACAACCACACTGGGATCCTAGAATAAACACCATAGTTTATGGGTGCTTTGACAACCACACTGGGATCCTGGAATAAACACCATAGTTTATGAGTGCTTTGACAACCACACTGGAATCCTGGAATAAATACCATAGTTTATGAGTACTTTGACAACCACACTGGCATCCTGGAATAAACACTATAGTTTATGGGTGCTTTGACAACCACACTGGGGTCCTGGAATAAACACCATAGTTTATGGGTGCTTTGACAACCACACTGGGATCCTGGAATAAGCACCATAGTTTATGAGTGCTTTGACAACCACACTGGAATCCTGAAATAAACACCATAGTTTATGAGTGCTTTGACAACCACACTGGGATCCTAGAATAAACACCATAGTTTATGGGTGCTTTGACAACCATACTGGAATCCTGGAATAAACACCATAGTTTATGAGTGCTTTGGCAACCACACTGGGATCCTGGAATAAACACCATAGTTTATGGGTGCTTTGACAACCACACTGGGATCCTGGAATAAACACCATAGTTTATGGGTGCTTTGACAACCACACTGGGATCCTGGTATAAACACCATAGTTTATGGGTGCTTTGACAACCACACTGGGATCCTGGAATAAACACCATAGTTTATGGGTGCTTTGACAACCACACTGGGATCCTGGAATAAACACCATAGTTTATGGGTGCTTTGACAACCATACTGGAATCCTGGAATAAACACCATAGTTTATGGGTGCTTTGACAACCACACTGGAATCCTGGAATAAACACCATAGTTTATGGGTGCTTTGACAACCACACTGGAATCCTGGAATAAACACCATAGTTTATGAGTCCTTTGACAACCACACTGGCATCCTGGAATAAATACCATAGTTTATGGGTGCGTTGGCAACTACACTGGGGTCCTGGAATAAACACCATAATTTATGGGTGCTTTGACAACCACACTAGAATCCTGGAATAAACACCATAGTTTATGGGTGCTTTGACAACCACACTGGCATCCTGGAATAAATACCATAGTTTATGGGTGCTTTGACAACCACACTGGCATCCTGGAATAAATACCATAGTTTATGAGTGCTTTGACAACCACACTGGGATCCTGGAATAAACACCATAGTTTATGAGTGCTTTGGCAACCACACTGGAATCCTGGAATAAATACCATAGTTTATGGGTGCTTTGACAACCATACTGGAATCCTGGAATAAATACCATAGTTTATGGGTGCTTTGACAACCACACTGGGGTCCTGGAATAAACACTATAGTTTATGGGTGCTTTGACAACCACACTGGCATCCTGGAATAAACACCATAGTTTATGGGTGCTTTGACAACCACACTGGCATCCTGGAATAAACACCATAGTTTATGGGTGCTTTGACAACCACACTGGCATCCTGGAATAAGTACCATAGTTTATGAGTGCTTTGACAACCACACTGGCATCCTGGAATAAATACCATAGTTTATGGGTGCTTTGACAACCACACTGGGGTCCTGGAATAAACACCATAGTTTATGGGTGCTTTGACAATCACACTGGGGTCCTGGAATAAACACCATAGTTTATGGGTGCTTTGACAACCACACTGGGATCCTGGAATGAGCACCATAGTTTATGAGTGCTTTGACAACCACACTGGAATCCTGAAATAAACACCATAGTTTATGAGTGCTTTGACAACCACACTGGAATCCTGGAATAAATACCATAGTTTATGGGTGCTTTGACAACCACACTGGAATCCTGGAATAAATACCATAGTTTATGGGTGCTTTGACAACCACACTGGGGTCCTGGAATAAACACCATAGTTTATGGGTGCTTTGACAACCACACTGGGATCCTGGAATAAGCACCATAGTTTATGAGTGCTTTGACAACCACACTGGAATCCTGAAATAAACACCATAGTTTATGAGTGCTTTGACAACCACACTGGAATCCTGGAATAAATACCATAGTTTATGGGTGCTTTGACAACCACACTGGGATCCTGGAATAAACACCATAGTTTATGGGTGCTTTGACAACCACACTGGAATCCTGGAATAAACACCATAGTTTATGAGTGCTTTGACAACCACACTGGGATCCTGGAATAAACACCATAGTTTATGGGTGCTTTGACAACCATACTGGAATCCTGGAATAAACACCATAGTTTATGAGTGCTTTGACAACCACACTGGGATCCTGGAATAAACACCATAGTTTATGGGTGCTTTGACAACCACACTAGAATCCTGGAATAAACACCATAGTTTATGGGTGCTTTAACAACCACACTGGAATCCTGGAATAAACACCATAGTTTATGGGTGCTTTGACAACCACACTGGCATCCTGGAATAAACACCATAGTTTATGGGTGCTTTAACAACCACACTGGAATCCTAAATGGGATATATTCCCACCATTTCCCCCACCCCAACACCCTTTCCTCCACCCCAACACCCTTTCCCCCATCCCAACACCCTTTCCCCCATCCCAACACCCTTTCCTCCACCCCAACACCCTTTCCTCCATCCCAACACCCTTTCCTCCACCCCAAAACCCTTTCCCCCATCCCAACACCCTTTCTTCCCTCCCAACACCCTTTCCTCCATCCCAACACCCTTTCCCGCATCCCAACAACCTTCCCCCCATCCCAACACCCTTTCCCGCATCCCAACAACCTTCCCCCCCATCCCAACACCCTTTCCCCCATCCCAACACCCTTTCCCCCATCCCAACACCCTTTCCTTCATCCCAACACCCTTTCCCCCATCCCAACACCCTTTCCTCCACCCCAACACCCTTTCCTCCATCCCAACACCCTTTCCTCTACCCCAACACCCTTTCCTCCACCCCAACACCCTTTCCTCCATCCCAACACCCTTTCCTCCACCCCAACACCCTTTCCTCAATCCCAACACCCTTTCCCCCATCCCAACACCCTTTCCTCCATCCCAACACCCTTTCCTCCATCCCAACACCCTTTCCTCCATCCCAACACCCTTTCCCCCATCCCAACACCCTTTCCTCCATCCCAACACCCTTCCCCCATCCCAACATCCTTGAACACAAATATCAGTAAATCAATCAATGGATCAAAGTACCAAATAACCAACTAGTTGCATTAAAATTCTGTACATATTTGATCAACTGAGTCCATCCATCAATTTTGTATAATTTACAGATATTCATTATTTACGGATATTCTGCAGTAAAGATGGCTTTCTCGTGGAAAATATCCATTTGGTAAATTTTGTTTTAATTGAAAGGATGCTTCGAACTCCTGATAAAGTGTACATCTTCCTTCGAAATACATTTGTCCAACATTAAAATTGATACATTAACCTTGACCGCATCTACGCATTAGTTTTCATAAAGCAATGAACAATTGTGTAATATCATACGTCAAAACAAAGTATAAATTTTACACAATTACAAGAAGCATTGTCGGCTCACACTCAGCAGGTTCTATAAGATCATCTAACAGCGATTGTATGGCGGAGGCTGCAATATTGAAGCTAGTCCTGAATTGAAAATAGCATTGCAGCATTGCCAAATCCAATATACACAGACGTAAAACACGCCGATTGGATTCGACAATGCGTGCAATGGTTGATTGAAACTAGAATCTGTCATGAAGATGCGCGCGAACAATGATTTGTCTCAAGGAACCGTAGTGTTTATTATTTTACTTCCGATACCAAATTTGACGCTGATAATATATATATATTATAAGTATTAGATAGAGGGGTAGGGGAGAGCACTCCGTGTGCCAGTCTCAACCATTTACTTTTTGAAACATGGCTACGTTCAGTAGCGGGAGCAAGTCCACTATTAGGATTAGCCCGGTCTCGGGAGCAAGTCGAATGAAGTTCCTAGATTTCGGTTGATATCTTTGGGCATTGTTTAGTGGGACTTCCAATAAGCCAGGACTACTTTTTTGAGTATCCATGTGACTCAATGAAGTAGTAGTTTGTCTAAAAAAATATATGAAAGGTGAAGATTGAATAAAAGTGGCGGATTGAGCTGTCTGACGTGGGGGTGATTGGGCCCCTGACAACAATGTGACTTGTGTCGTCTGCACCCCTGTCCCCTTCGGAAGTGAAAATCTTGAGATTTCTCCCTTATTGGTCTGTCAAGATTTTAACTGCAGACTTCTCTAGGGTGGTTCCGAGTTTCCACCAGGGCTTTTTAGCTGGGCGAATGTTTCTAACCGAGTGACAGAGCCAAACGTTAACATTATGGCAAATGGAAAATTAATTGTGTACTGATGCCACTTCGTCCAATCAGCATTGCCGGCATGTTCTTTTGGCCCCCTAGCGGAAGGGTGTTCCGACTGTACACGATTCGACTGTAAAGCGCCCCCTACAGAAAGGAGGGTCCTAATAATGGAATCGTGTCCGTGTAAGGGGGTACTTTAATTACCATTGTAAATATTTCCAAGTTATGATTGTTACACTTTTTGTTGTTTGTACTCTGCTTTGTTCAAGTGCCAAGTACAATAAAATTGAATTAAATTGAAATTTTTCAAATTCAACATGGCGCGGACGAAGTGACCACTTTTGTCAATCTACTCTCTTTGCTCAAACTACAACATATATACACCTGTAATCTTATATATTTACCTGTAATTTTTTTTTCCAGAAAACCTAGACAGTTTATTTCAATACCTGGTCATTTTAGTTTGCATCCTTTTCTGTTTTCAACGGACCAAACCTCTCTGTGAGTTATTTTTACCTGTCAATTAATAGTTTTATGTCATTATTGAATTAATAGTTGCTATGGATATTTATTTTGCTGGTACTTTAAAGGGATAAAATATAAACTTTAAAGATATAGATAATTTAAATTCAAGGTTAAAGGATTGAAATTCCAAAAAGTGTCTCATGAAAAGTAATGACTAACGTATGTTTTGCAGGTAAAAGGAAAAACAAAAAGGCTGCCATTAAAGAACAAGGTAAGTTACGGACATCCTTCATAAAAACAAAAATTTAAATTTAATTTTAATTTAATTAAAAAAAAAAAAAAAAAAACAATATCAAATAACACTTTAATGTTCATTCCCAGCCTGCACCAAAAAGCTTCTATATTACACTTTGAAAAACATGCAGAATATTTGGTTTTAACAAAAATCAAAACTATGCAAATGTTAGAAGTTCATTACACTTGCAAGTAAGAAGATTTATAGACAGTTTTGTCCATGGTTTTTTTTTAATTCTCTTTTTGATGGTATTTTCGCTTTTTGCTAATCTCAGAGACGACTACAACACAAAAGCTTCACGTTCACCACTGTATGGATGTCATGCCATATCGAAAACGACGCCCAAAGAAACGTAAGAAAGATTTGTTAGATTTCTAGACTTAAAAAGTACTTGTAATTCTTGAAAAGAACATGTTTTTATAAAATATATTACAGAGCCTTGTTCTGACTAACATAACGAATTTTATGCAAAAATAGTTAAAAGATTTTTTTGTGTTTCAATGCGTGATTAATCCAATCAGAGTGACACGTGATTCAGCTATAATTCTCAACACTGCTTCTTTAAAGTAGCATGAGCTGCCAAAATGTTGATATTTTGACGTTAAAACAGAATGTTAAAATTATTGGCTATTTTTCTCAAGACATACAATTCAGAGGCTTTTCAATGCTTTTAGTCTCGAAAATGTACGATAAAGTATTGTTTTGAACTAACTTTGGCTTAGAATGAATGAATGGTCGTCCCGGTTATTTAAATTTTGTTTACATTTCGAACACGTTTTCGGTTCGTACAGGCCACATACTGTATGGATTTTCCTCATTCCAACGCCAATCATTTGGTTTTTCGCTGGCCTTCAAAGCCTCTTACTGTCGTGATGATCAGAAATTATGAAAAAAAGTGTGAATTTTGGCAGCTCATGCCACTTTAAAAGATTTTTTTGTGTTTCAATGCGTGATTAATCCAATCAGAGTGACACGTGATTCAGCTATAATTCTCAACACTGCTTCTTTAAATGATAATACAGTCATTGATCAATCAAAGTAAAAGAACTTAAAGTGGCATGAGCTGCCAAAATTCACACTTTTTTCATAATTTCTGATCGTCACGAAAGTAAGAGGCTTTGAAGGCCATCGAAAAACTAAATGATTGACGTTGGAATGAGGAAAATCCATACAGTATATGACCTGTACGAACCGAAAACGTGTTCGAAAAGTAAACAAATTTAAATAACCGGGACGACCATTCATTCATTCTAAGCCAAAGTTACTTCAAAGCAATACTTTATCGTACATTTCCGAGACTAGAAGCATTAAAAGGCTTCTGAATTATTCGTCTTGAGAAAAATATCCAATAATTTCAACATTCTGTTTTAACGTAAAAATATCAACATTTTGGCAGCTCATGCCACTTTAAATGTGGCATTGATTGCAAAAATCGTTCGAATTTTCTGTCACTGTCATAAATAAGTTTTTTCGGTTTGCTTTAGGTGTAGTTTTTATGAAGATGCCAAGACTGGATTTATTTTTGGGACTGAAACCACAGACTTTTATTAAGCAAGGTATGTACCGATATTTCTAGTTTCAAGCTGATGTCAAAATTGAAACAAAGAGTTGATCCCAGAGTTATATTGGAATGAAGCCGCAAACCAGAACTCTTGTTTCTGTGTGCAACGCAACATGGTAGATACAAACTACAGAATGGTTATCTTGACTTGAATTAATAATTTTTCCTTTTTCATAGAGCGGTGTCCATACTTTTTTCTGTTTATTTTTCAGAAACGAGAACGCTGAAACGTAAAACCAAACCAAAATATCTACAAGGTAAGGACATGTTTCCATCTTGACGAATAAACACCATTGCTTTGCTTTGATCCTGGAATAAACACCATAGTTTATGGGTGCTTTGACAACCACACTGCAATCCTGGAATAAACACCATAGTTTATGGGTGCTTTGACAACCACACTGGAATCCTGGAATAAACACCATAGTTTATGGGTGCTTTGACAACCATACTGGGATCCTGGAATAAACACCATAGTTTATGGGTGCTTTGACAACCACACTGGGATCCTGGTATAAACACCATAGTTTATGGATGCTTTGACAACCACACTGGGATCCTGGAATAAACACCATAGTTTATGGGTGCTTTGACAACCACACTGGGATCCTGGAATAAACACCATAGTTTATGGGTGCTTTGACAACCATACTGGAATCCTGGAATAAACACCATACTGTAGTTTATGGGTGCTTTGACAACCACACTGGAATCCTGGAATAAACACCATAGTTTATGGGTGCTTTGACAACCACACTGGAATCCTGGAATAAACACCATAGTTTATGGGTGCTTTGACAACCACACTGGGATCCTGGAATAAACACCATAGTTTATGGGTGCTTTGACAACCACACTGGGATCCTGGAATAAACACCATAGTTTATGGGTGCTTTGACAACCACACTGGGATCCTGGAATAAACACCATAGTTTATGGGTGCTTTGACAACCACACTGGGATCCTGGAATAAACACCATAGTTTATGGGTGCTTTGACAACCATACTGGAATCCTGGAATAAACACCATAGTTTATGGGTGCTTTGACAACCACACTGGGATCCTGGAATATACACCATAATTTATGGGTGCTTTGACAACCATACTGGAATCCTGGAATAAACACCATAGTTTATGGGTGCTTTGACAACCACACTGGAATCCTGGAATAAACACCATAGTTTATGAGTCCTTTGACAACCACACTGGCATCCTGGAATAAATACCATAGTTTATGGGTGCGTTGGCAACTACACTGGGGTCCTGGAATAAACACCATAATTTATGGGTGCTTTGACAACCACACTAGAATCCTGGAATAAACACCATAGTTTATGGGTGCTTTGACAACCACACTGGCATCCTGGAATAAATACCATAGTTTATGGGTGCTTTGACAACCACACTGGCATCCTGAAATAAACACCATAGTTTATGAGTGCTTTGACAACCACACTGGAATCCTGGAATAAATACCATAGTTTATGGGTGCTTTGACAACCACACTGGGATCCTGGAATAAACACCATAGTTTATGGGTGCTTTGACAACCACACTGGAATCCTGGAATAAACACCATAGTTTATGAGTGCTTTGACAACCACACTGGGATCCTAGAATAAACACCATAGTTTATGGGTGCTTTGACAACCACACTGGGATCCTGGAATAAACACCATAGTTTATGAGTGCTTTGACAACCACACTGGAATCCTGGAATAAATACCATAGTTTATGAGTACTTTGACAACCACACTGGCATCCTGGAATAAACACTATAGTTTATGGGTGCTTTGACAACCACACTGGGGTCCTGGAATAAACACCATAGTTTATGGGTGCTTTGACAACCACACTGGGATCCTGGAATAAGCACCATAGTTTATGAGTGCTTTGACAACCACACTGGAATCCTGAAATAAACACCATAGTTTATGAGTGCTTTGACAACCACACTGGGATCCTAGAATAAACACCATAGTTTATGGGTGCTTTGACAACCATACTGGAATCCTGGAATAAACACCATAGTTTATGAGTGCTTTGGCAACCACACTGGGATCCTGGAATAAACACCATAGTTTATGGGTGCTTTGACAACCACACTGGGATCCTGGAATAAACACCATAGTTTATGGGTGCTTTGACAACCACACTGGGATCCTGGTATAAACACCATAGTTTATGGGTGCTTTGACAACCACACTGGGATCCTGGAATAAACACCATAGTTTATGGGTGCTTTGACAACCACACTGGGATCCTGGAATAAACACCATAGTTTATGGGTGCTTTGACAACCATACTGGAATCCTGGAATAAACACCATAGTTTATGGGTGCTTTGACAACCACACTGGAATCCTGGAATAAACACCATAGTTTATGGGTGCTTTGACAACCACACTGGAATCCTGGAATAAACACCATAGTTTATGAGTCCTTTGACAACCACACTGGCATCCTGGAATAAATACCATAGTTTATGGGTGCGTTGGCAACTACACTGGGGTCCTGGAATAAACACCATAATTTATGGGTGCTTTGACAACCACACTAGAATCCTGGAATAAACACCATAGTTTATGGGTGCTTTGACAACCACACTGGCATCCTGGAATAAATACCATAGTTTATGGGTGCTTTGACAACCACACTGGCATCCTGGAATAAATACCATAGTTTATGAGTGCTTTGACAACCACACTGGGATCCTGGAATAAACACCATAGTTTATGAGTGCTTTGGCAACCACACTGGAATCCTGGAATAAATACCATAGTTTATGGGTGCTTTGACAACCATACTGGAATCCTGGAATAAATACCATAGTTTATGGGTGCTTTGACAACCACACTGGGGTCCTGGAATAAACACTATAGTTTATGGGTGCTTTGACAACCACACTGGCATCCTGGAATAAACACCATAGTTTATGGGTGCTTTGACAACCACACTGGCATCCTGGAATAAACACCATAGTTTATGGGTGCTTTGACAACCACACTGGCATCCTGGAATAAGTACCATAGTTTATGAGTGCTTTGACAACCACACTGGCATCCTGGAATAAATACCATAGTTTATGGGTGCTTTGACAACCACACTGGGGTCCTGGAATAAACACCATAGTTTATGGGTGCTTTGACAATCACACTGGGGTCCTGGAATAAACACCATAGTTTATGGGTGCTTTGACAACCACACTGGGATCCTGGAATGAGCACCATAGTTTATGAGTGCTTTGACAACCACACTGGAATCCTGAAATAAACACCATAGTTTATGAGTGCTTTGACAACCACACTGGAATCCTGGAATAAATACCATAGTTTATGGGTGCTTTGACAACCACACTGGAATCCTGGAATAAATACCATAGTTTATGGGTGCTTTGACAACCACACTGGGGTCCTGGAATAAACACCATAGTTTATGGGTGCTTTGACAACCACACTGGGATCCTGGAATAAGCACCATAGTTTATGAGTGCTTTGACAACCACACTGGAATCCTGAAATAAACACCATAGTTTATGAGTGCTTTGACAACCACACTGGAATCCTGGAATAAATACCATAGTTTATGGGTGCTTTGACAACCACACTGGGATCCTGGAATAAACACCATAGTTTATGGGTGCTTTGACAACCACACTGGAATCCTGGAATAAACACCATAGTTTATGAGTGCTTTGACAACCACACTGGGATCCTGGAATAAACACCATAGTTTATGGGTGCTTTGACAACCATACTGGAATCCTGGAATAAACACCATAGTTTATGAGTGCTTTGACAACCACACTGGGATCCTGGAATAAACACCATAGTTTATGGGTGCTTTGACAACCACACTAGAATCCTGGAATAAACACCATAGTTTATGGGTGCTTTAACAACCACACTGGAATCCTGGAATAAACACCATAGTTTATGGGTGCTTTGACAACCACACTGGCATCCTGGAATAAACACCATAGTTTATGGGTGCTTTAACAACCACACTGGAATCCTAAATGGGATATATTCCCACCATTTCCCCCACCCCAACACCCTTTCCTCCACCCCAACACCCTTTCCCCCATCCCAACACCCTTTCCCCCATCCCAACACCCTTTCCTCCACCCCAACACCCTTTCCTCCATCCCAACACCCTTTCCTCCACCCCAAAACCCTTTCCCCCATCCCAACACCCTTTCTTCCCTCCCAACACCCTTTCCTCCATCCCAACACCCTTTCCCGCATCCCAACAACCTTCCCCCCATCCCAACACCCTTTCCCGCATCCCAACAACCTTCCCCCCCATCCCAACACCCTTTCCCCCATCCCAACACCCTTTCCCCCATCCCAACACCCTTTCCTTCATCCCAACACCCTTTCCCCCATCCCAACACCCTTTCCTCCACCCCAACACCCTTTCCTCCATCCCAACACCCTTTCCTCTACCCCAACACCCTTTCCTCCACCCCAACACCCTTTCCTCCATCCCAACACCCTTTCCTCCACCCCAACACCCTTTCCTCAATCCCAACACCCTTTCCCCCATCCCAACACCCTTTCCTCCATCCCAACACCCTTTCCTCCATCCCAACACCCTTTCCTCCATCCCAACACCCTTTCCCCCATCCCAACACCCTTTCCTCCATCCCAACACCCTTCCCCCATCCCAACATCCTTGAACACAAATATCAGTAAATCAATCAATGGATCAAAGTACCAAATAACCAACTAGTTGCATTAAAATTCTGTACATATTTGATCAACTGAGTCCATCCATCAATTTTGTATAATTTACAGATATTCATTATTTACGGATATTCTGCAGTAAAGATGGCTTTCTCGTGGAAAATATCCATTTGGTAAATTTTGTTTTAATTGAAAGGATGCTTCGAACTCCTGATAAAGTGTACATCTTCCTTCGAAATACATTTGTCCAACATTAAAATTGATACATTAACCTTGACCGCATCTACGCATTAGTTTTCATAAAGCAATGAACAATTGTGTAATATCATACGTCAAAACAAAGTATAAATTTTACACAATTACAAGAAGCATTGTCGGCTCACACTCAGCAGGTTCTATAAGATCATCTAACAGCGATTGTATGGCGGAGGCTGCAATATTGAAGCTAGTCCTGAATTGAAAATAGCATTGCAGCATTGCCAAATCCAATATACACAGACGTAAAACACGCCGATTGGATTCGACAATGCGTGCAATGGTTGATTGAAACTAGAATCTGTCATGAAGATGCGCGCGAACAATGATTTGTCTCAAGGAACCGTAGTGTTTATTATTTTACTTCCGATACCAAATTTGACGCTGATAATATATATATATTATAAGTATTAGATAGAGGGGTAGGGGAGAGCACTCCGTGTGCCAGTCTCAACCATTTACTTTTTGAAACATGGCTACGTTCAGTAGCGGGAGCAAGTCCACTATTAGGATTAGCCCGGTCTCGGGAGCAAGTCGAATGAAGTTCCTAGATTTCGGTTGATATCTTTGGGCATTGTTTAGTGGGACTTCCAATAAGCCAGGACTACTTTTTTGAGTATCCATGTGACTCAATGAAGTAGTAGTTTGTCTAAAAAAATATATGAAAGGTGAAGATTGAATAAAAGTGGCGGATTGAGCTGTCTGACGTGGGGGTGATTGGGCCCCTGACAACAATGTGACTTGTGTCGTCTGCACCCCTGTCCCCTTCGGAAGTGAAAATCTTGAGATTTCTCCCTTATTGGTCTGTCAAGATTTTAACTGCAGACTTCTCTAGGGTGGTTCCGAGTTTCCACCAGGGCTTTTTAGCTGGGCGAATGTTTCTAACCGAGTGACAGAGCCAAACGTTAACATTATGGCAAATGGAAAATTAATTGTGTACTGATGCCACTTCGTCCAATCAGCATTGCCGGCATGTTCTTTTGGCCCCCTAGCGGAAGGGTGTTCCGACTGTACACGATTCGACTGTAAAGCGCCCCCTACAGAAAGGAGGGTCCTAATAATGGAATCGTGTCCGTGTAAGGGGGTACTTTAATTACCATTGTAAATATTTCCAAGTTATGATTGTTACACTTTTTGTTGTTTGTACTCTGCTTTGTTCAAGTGCCAAGTACAATAAAATTGAATTAAATTGAAATTTTTCAAATTCAACATGGCGCGGACGAAGTGACCACTTTTGTCAATCTACTCTCTTTGCTCAAACTACAACATATATACACCTGTAATCTTATATATTTACCTGTAATTTTTTTTTCCAGAAAACCTAGACAGTTTATTTCAATACCTGGTCATTTTAGTTTGCATCCTTTTCTGTTTTCAACGGACCAAACCTCTCTGTGAGTTATTTTTACCTGTCAATTAATAGTTTTATGTCATTATTGAATTAATAGTTGCTATGGATATTTATTTTGCTGGTACTTTAAAGGGATAAAATATAAACTTTAAAGATATAGATAATTTAAATTCAAGGTTAAAGGATTGAAATTCCAAAAAGTGTCTCATGAAAAGTAATGACTAACGTATGTTTTGCAGGTAAAAGGAAAAACAAAAAGGCTGCCATTAAAGAACAAGGTAAGTTACGGACATCCTTCATAAAAACAAAAATTTAAATTTAATTTTAATTTAATTAAAAAAAAAAAAAAAAAAACAATATCAAATAACACTTTAATGTTCATTCCCAGCCTGCACCAAAAAGCTTCTATATTACACTTTGAAAAACATGCAGAATATTTGGTTTTAACAAAAATCAAAACTATGCAAATGTTAGAAGTTCATTACACTTGCAAGTAAGAAGATTTATAGACAGTTTTGTCCATGGTTTTTTTTTAATTCTCTTTTTGATGGTATTTTCGCTTTTTGCTAATCTCAGAGACGACTACAACACAAAAGCTTCACGTTCACCACTGTATGGATGTCATGCCATATCGAAAACGACGCCCAAAGAAACGTAAGAAAGATTTGTTAGATTTCTAGACTTAAAAAGTACTTGTAATTCTTGAAAATAACATGTTTTTATAAAATATATTACAGAGCCTTGTTCTGACTAACATAACGAATTTTATGCAAAAATAGTTAAAAGATTTTTTTGTGTTTCAATGCGTGATTAATCCAATCAGAGTGACACGTGATTCAGCTATAATTCTCAACACTGCTTCTTTAAAGTAGCATGAGCTGCCAAAATGTTGATATTTTGACGTTAAAACAGAATGTTAAAATTATTGGCTATTTTTCTCAAGACATACAATTCAGAGGCTTTTCAATGCTTTTAGTCTCGAAAATGTACGATAAAGTATTGTTTTGAACTAACTTTGGCTTAGAATGAATGAATGGTCGTCCCGGTTATTTAAATTTTGTTTACATTTCGAACACGTTTTCGGTTCGTACAGGCCACATACTGTATGGATTTTCCTCATTCCAACGCCAATCATTTGGTTTTTCGCTGGCCTTCAAAGCCTCTTACTGTCGTGATGATCAGAAATTATGAAAAAAAGTGTGAATTTTGGCAGCTCATGCCACTTTAAAAGATTTTTTTGTGTTTCAATGCGTGATTAATCCAATCAGAGTGACACGTGATTCAGCTATAATTCTCAACACTGCTTCTTTAAATGATAATACAGTCATTGATCAATCAAAGTAAAAGAACTTAAAGTGGCATGAGCTGCCAAAATTCACACTTTTTTCATAATTTCTGATCGTCACGAAAGTAAGAGGCTTTGAAGGCCATCGAAAAACTAAATGATTGACGTTGGAATGAGGAAAATCCATACAGTATATGACCTGTACGAACCGAAAACGTGTTCGAAAAGTAAACAAATTTAAATAACCGGGACGACCATTCATTCATTCTAAGCCAAAGTTACTTCAAAGCAATACTTTATCGTACATTTCCGAGACTAGAAGCATTAAAAGGCTTCTGAATTATTCGTCTTGAGAAAAATATCCAATAATTTCAACATTCTGTTTTAACGTAAAAATATCAACATTTTGGCAGCTCATGCCACTTTAAATGTGGCATTGATTGCAAAAATCGTTCGAATTTTCTGTCACTGTCATAAATAAGTTTTTTCGGTTTGCTTTAGGTGTAGTTTTTATGAAGATGCCAAGACTGGATTTATTTTTGGGACTGAAACCACAGACTTTTATTAAGCAAGGTATGTACCGATATTTCTAGTTTCAAGCTGATGTCAAAATTGAAACAAAGAGTTGATCCCAGAGTTATATTGGAATGAAGCCGCAAACCAGAACTCTTGTTTCTGTGTGCAACGCAACATGGTAGATACAAACTACAGAATGGTTATCTTGACTTGAATTAATAATTTTTCCTTTTTCATAGAGCGGTGTCCATACTTTTTTCTGTTTATTTTTCAGAAACGAGAACGCTGAAACGTAAAACCAAACCAAAATATCTACAAGGTAAGGACATGTTTCCATCTTGACGAATAAACACCATTGCTTTGCTTTGATCCTGGAATAAACACCATAGTTTATGGGTGCTTTGACAACCACACTGCAATCCTGGAATAAACACCATAGTTTATGGGTGCTTTGACAACCACACTGGAATCCTGGAATAAACACCATAGTTTATGGGTGCTTTGACAACCATACTGGGATCCTGGAATAAACACCATAGTTTATGGGTGCTTTGACAACCACACTGGGATCCTGGAATAAACACCATAGTTTATGGGTGCTTTGACAACCATACTGGAATCCTGGAATAAACACCATAGTTTATGGGTGCTTTGACAACCACACTGGGATCCTGGAATAAACACCATAGTTTATGGGTGCTTTGACAACCATACTGGAATCCTGGAATAAACACCATACTGTAGTTTATGGGTGCTTTGACAACCACACTGGAATCCTGGAATAAACACCATAGTTTATGGGTGCTTTGACAACCACACTGGAATCCTGGAATAAACACCATAGTTTATGGGTGCTTTGACAACCACACTGGGATCCTGGAATAAACACCATAGTTTATGGGTGCTTTGACAACCACACTGGGATCCTGGAATAAACACCATAGTTTATGGGTGCTTTGACAACCACACTGGGATCCTGGAATAAACACCATAGTTTATGGGTGCTTTGACAACCACACTGGGATCCTGGAATAAACACCATAGTTTATGGGTGCTTTGACAACCATACTGGAATCCTGGAATAAACACCATAGTTTATGGGTGCTTTGACAACCACACTGGGATCCTGGAATATACACCATAATTTATGGGTGCTTTGACAACCATACTGGAATCCTGGAATAAACACCATAGTTTATGGGTGCTTTGACAACCACACTGGAATCCTGGAATAAACACCATAGTTTATGAGTCCTTTGACAACCACACTGGCATCCTGGAATAAATACCATAGTTTATGGGTGCGTTGGCAACTACACTGGGGTCCTGGAATAAACACCATAATTTATGGGTGCTTTGACAACCACACTAGAATCCTGGAATAAACACCATAGTTTATGGGTGCTTTGACAACCACACTGGCATCCTGGAATAAATACCATAGTTTATGGGTGCTTTGACAACCACACTGGCATCCTGAAATAAACACCATAGTTTATGAGTGCTTTGACAACCACACTGGAATCCTGGAATAAATACCATAGTTTATGGGTGCTTTGACAACCACACTGGGATCCTGGAATAAACACCATAGTTTATGGGTGCTTTGACAACCACACTGGAATCCTGGAATAAACACCATAGTTTATGAGTGCTTTGACAACCACACTGGGATCCTAGAATAAACACCATAGTTTATGGGTGCTTTGACAACCACACTGGGATCCTGGAATAAACACCATAGTTTATGAGTGCTTTGACAACCACACTGGAATCCTGGAATAAATACCATAGTTTATGAGTACTTTGACAACCACACTGGCATCCTGGAATAAACACTATAGTTTATGGGTGCTTTGACAACCACACTGGGGTCCTGGAATAAACACCATAGTTTATGGGTGCTTTGACAACCACACTGGGATCCTGGAATAAGCACCATAGTTTATGAGTGCTTTGACAACCACACTGGAATCCTGAAATAAACACCATAGTTTATGAGTGCTTTGACAACCACACTGGGATCCTAGAATAAACACCATAGTTTATGGGTGCTTTGACAACCATACTGGAATCCTGGAATAAACACCATAGTTTATGAGTGCTTTGGCAACCACACTGGGATCCTGGAATAAACACCATAGTTTATGGGTGCTTTGACAACCACACTGGGATCCTGGAATAAACACCATAGTTTATGGGTGCTTTGACAACCACACTGGGATCCTGGTATAAACACCATAGTTTATGGGTGCTTTGACAACCACACTGGGATCCTGGAATAAACACCATAGTTTATGGGTGCTTTGACAACCACACTGGGATCCTGGAATAAACACCATAGTTTATGGGTGCTTTGACAACCATACTGGAATCCTGGAATAAACACCATAGTTTATGGGTGCTTTGACAACCACACTGGAATCCTGGAATAAACACCATAGTTTATGGGTGCTTTGACAACCACACTGGAATCCTGGAATAAACACCATAGTTTATGAGTCCTTTGACAACCACACTGGCATCCTGGAATAAATACCATAGTTTATGGGTGCGTTGGCAACTACACTGGGGTCCTGGAATAAACACCATAATTTATGGGTGCTTTGACAACCACACTAGAATCCTGGAATAAACACCATAGTTTATGGGTGCTTTGACAACCACACTGGCATCCTGGAATAAATACCATAGTTTATGGGTGCTTTGACAACCACACTGGCATCCTGGAATAAATACCATAGTTTATGAGTGCTTTGACAACCACACTGGGATCCTGGAATAAACACCATAGTTTATGAGTGCTTTGGCAACCACACTGGAATCCTGGAATAAATACCATAGTTTATGGGTGCTTTGACAACCATACTGGAATCCTGGAATAAATACCATAGTTTATGGGTGCTTTGACAACCACACTGGGGTCCTGGAATAAACACTATAGTTTATGGGTGCTTTGACAACCACACTGGCATCCTGGAATAAACACCATAGTTTATGGGTGCTTTGACAACCACACTGGCATCCTGGAATAAACACCATAGTTTATGGGTGCTTTGACAACCACACTGGCATCCTGGAATAAGTACCATAGTTTATGAGTGCTTTGACAACCACACTGGCATCCTGGAATAAATACCATAGTTTATGGGTGCTTTGACAACCACACTGGGGTCCTGGAATAAACACCATAGTTTATGGGTGCTTTGACAATCACACTGGGGTCCTGGAATAAACACCATAGTTTATGGGTGCTTTGACAACCACACTGGGATCCTGGAATGAGCACCATAGTTTATGAGTGCTTTGACAACCACACTGGAATCCTGAAATAAACACCATAGTTTATGAGTGCTTTGACAACCACACTGGAATCCTGGAATAAATACCATAGTTTATGGGTGCTTTGACAACCACACTGGAATCCTGGAATAAATACCATAGTTTATGGGTGCTTTGACAACCACACTGGGGTCCTGGAATAAACACCATAGTTTATGGGTGCTTTGACAACCACACTGGGATCCTGGAATAAGCACCATAGTTTATGAGTGCTTTGACAACCACACTGGAATCCTGAAATAAACACCATAGTTTATGAGTGCTTTGACAACCACACTGGAATCCTGGAATAAATACCATAGTTTATGGGTGCTTTGACAACCACACTGGGATCCTGGAATAAACACCATAGTTTATGGGTGCTTTGACAACCACACTGGAATCCTGGAATAAACACCATAGTTTATGAGTGCTTTGACAACCACACTGGGATCCTGGAATAAACACCATAGTTTATGGGTGCTTTGACAACCATACTGGAATCCTGGAATAAACACCATAGTTTATGAGTGCTTTGACAACCACACTGGGATCCTGGAATAAACACCATAGTTTATGGGTGCTTTGACAACCACACTAGAATCCTGGAATAAACACCATAGTTTATGGGTGCTTTAACAACCACACTGGAATCCTGGAATAAACACCATAGTTTATGGGTGCTTTGACAACCACACTGGCATCCTGGAATAAACACCATAGTTTATGGGTGCTTTAACAACCACACTGGAATCCTAAATGGGATATATTCCCACCATTTCCCCCACCCCAACACCCTTTCCTCCACCCCAACACCCTTTCCCCCATCCCAACACCCTTTCCCCCATCCCAACACCCTTTCCTCCACCCCAACACCCTTTCCTCCATCCCAACACCCTTTCCTCCACCCCAAAACCCTTTCCCCCATCCCAACACCCTTTCTTCCCTCCCAACACCCTTTCCTCCATCCCAACACCCTTTCCCGCATCCCAACAACCTTCCCCCCATCCCAACACCCTTTCCCGCATCCCAACAACCTTCCCCCCCATCCCAACACCCTTTCCCCCATCCCAACACCCTTTCCCCCATCCCAACACCCTTTCCTTCATCCCAACACCCTTTCCCCCATCCCAACACCCTTTCCTCCACCCCAACACCCTTTCCTCCATCCCAACACCCTTTCCTCTACCCCAACACCCTTTCCTCCACCCCAACACCCTTTCCTCCATCCCAACACCCTTTCCTCCACCCCAACACCCTTTCCTCAATCCCAACACCCTTTCCCCCATCCCAACACCCTTTCCTCCATCCCAACACCCTTTCCTCCATCCCAACACCCTTTCCTCCATCCCAACACCCTTTCCCCCATCCCAACACCCTTTCCTCCATCCCAACACCCTTCCCCCATCCCAACATCCTTGAACACAAATATCAGTAAATCAATCAATGGATCAAAGTACCAAATAACCAACTAGTTGCATTAAAATTCTGTACATATTTGATCAACTGAGTCCATCCATCAATTTTGTATAATTTACAGATATTCATTATTTACGGATATTCTGCAGTAAAGATGGCTTTCTCGTGGAAAATATCCATTTGGTAAATTTTGTTTTAATTGAAAGGATGCTTCGAACTCCTGATAAAGTGTACATCTTCCTTCGAAATACATTTGTCCAACATTAAAATTGATACATTAACCTTGACCGCATCTACGCATTAGTTTTCATAAAGCAATGAACAATTGTGTAATATCATACGTCAAAACAAAGTATAAATTTTACACAATTACAAGAAGCATTGTCGGCTCACACTCAGCAGGTTCTATAAGATCATCTAACAGCGATTGTATGGCGGAGGCTGCAATATTGAAGCTAGTCCTGAATTGAAAATAGCATTGCAGCATTGCCAAATCCAATATACACAGACGTAAAACACGCCGATTGGATTCGACAATGCGTGCAATGGTTGATTGAAACTAGAATCTGTCATGAAGATGCGCGCGAACAATGATTTGTCTCAAGGAACCGTAGTGTTTATTATTTTACTTCCGATACCAAATTTGACGCTGATAATATATATATATTATAAGTATTAGATAGAGGGGTAGGGGAGAGCACTCCGTGTGCCAGTCTCAACCATTTACTTTTTGAAACATGGCTACGTTCAGTAGCGGGAGCAAGTCCACTATTAGGATTAGCCCGGTCTCGGGAGCAAGTCGAATGAAGTTCCTAGATTTCGGTTGATATCTTTGGGCATTGTTTAGTGGGACTTCCAATAAGCCAGGACTACTTTTTTGAGTATCCATGTGACTCAATGAAGTAGTAGTTTGTCTAAAAAAATATATGAAAGGTGAAGATTGAATAAAAGTGGCGGATTGAGCTGTCTGACGTGGGGGTGATTGGGCCCCTGACAACAATGTGACTTGTGTCGTCTGCACCCCTGTCCCCTTCGGAAGTGAAAATCTTGAGATTTCTCCCTTATTGGTCTGTCAAGATTTTAACTGCAGACTTCTCTAGGGTGGTTCCGAGTTTCCACCAGGGCTTTTTAGCTGGGCGAATGTTTCTAACCGAGTGACAGAGCCAAACGTTAACATTATGGCAAATGGAAAATTAATTGTGTACTGATGCCACTTCGTCCAATCAGCATTGCCGGCATGTTCTTTTGGCCCCCTAGCGGAAGGGTGTTCCGACTGTACACGATTCGACTGTAAAGCGCCCCCTACAGAAAGGAGGGTCCTAATAATGGAATCGTGTCCGTGTAAGGGGGTACTTTAATTACCATTGTAAATATTTCCAAGTTATGATTGTTACACTTTTTGTTGTTTGTACTCTGCTTTGTTCAAGTGCCAAGTACAATAAAATTGAATTAAATTGAAATTTTTCAAATTCAACATGGCGCGGACGAAGTGACCACTTTTGTCAATCTACTCTCTTTGCTCAAACTACAACATATATACACCTGTAATCTTATATATTTACCTGTAATTTTTTTTTCCAGAAAACCTAGACAGTTTATTTCAATACCTGGTCATTTTAGTTTGCATCCTTTTCTGTTTTCAACGGACCAAACCTCTCTGTGAGTTATTTTTACCTGTCAATTAATAGTTTTATGTCATTATTGAATTAATAGTTGCTATGGATATTTATTTTGCTGGTACTTTAAAGGGATAAAATATAAACTTTAAAGATATAGATAATTTAAATTCAAGGTTAAAGGATTGAAATTCCAAAAAGTGTCTCATGAAAAGTAATGACTAACGTATGTTTTGCAGGTAAAAGGAAAAACAAAAAGGCTGCCATTAAAGAACAAGGTAAGTTACGGACATCCTTCATAAAAACAAAAATTTAAATTTAATTTTAATTTAATTAAAAAAAAAAAAAAAAAAACAATATCAAATAACACTTTAATGTTCATTCCCAGCCTGCACCAAAAAGCTTCTATATTACACTTTGAAAAACATGCAGAATATTTGGTTTTAACAAAAATCAAAACTATGCAAATGTTAGAAGTTCATTACACTTGCAAGTAAGAAGATTTATAGACAGTTTTGTCCATGGTTTTTTTTTAATTCTCTTTTTGATGGTATTTTCGCTTTTTGCTAATCTCAGAGACGACTACAACACAAAAGCTTCACGTTCACCACTGTATGGATGTCATGCCATATCGAAAACGACGCCCAAAGAAACGTAAGAAAGATTTGTTAGATTTCTAGACTTAAAAAGTACTTGTAATTCTTGAAAAGAACATGTTTTTATAAAATATATTACAGAGCCTTGTTCTGACTAACATAACGAATTTTATGCAAAAATAGTTAAAAGATTTTTTTGTGTTTCAATGCGTGATTAATCCAATCAGAGTGACACGTGATTCAGCTATAATTCTCAACACTGCTTCTTTAAAGTAGCATGAGCTGCCAAAATGTTGATATTTTGACGTTAAAACAGAATGTTAAAATTATTGGCTATTTTTCTCAAGACATACAATTCAGAGGCTTTTCAATGCTTTTAGTCTCGAAAATGTACGATAAAGTATTGTTTTGAACTAACTTTGGCTTAGAATGAATGAATGGTCGTCCCGGTTATTTAAATTTTGTTTACATTTCGAACACGTTTTCGGTTCGTACAGGCCACATACTGTATGGATTTTCCTCATTCCAACGCCAATCATTTGGTTTTTCGCTGGCCTTCAAAGCCTCTTACTGTCGTGATGATCAGAAATTATGAAAAAAAGTGTGAATTTTGGCAGCTCATGCCACTTTAAAAGATTTTTTTGTGTTTCAATGCGTGATTAATCCAATCAGAGTGACACGTGATTCAGCTATAATTCTCAACACTGCTTCTTTAAATGATAATACAGTCATTGATCAATCAAAGTAAAAGAACTTAAAGTGGCATGAGCTGCCAAAATTCACACTTTTTTCATAATTTCTGATCGTCACGAAAGTAAGAGGCTTTGAAGGCCATCGAAAAACTAAATGATTGACGTTGGAATGAGGAAAATCCATACAGTATATGACCTGTACGAACCGAAAACGTGTTCGAAAAGTAAACAAATTTAAATAACCGGGACGACCATTCATTCATTCTAAGCCAAAGTTACTTCAAAGCAATACTTTATCGTACATTTCCGAGACTAGAAGCATTAAAAGGCTTCTGAATTATTCGTCTTGAGAAAAATATCCAATAATTTCAACATTCTGTTTTAACGTAAAAATATCAACATTTTGGCAGCTCATGCCACTTTAAATGTGGCATTGATTGCAAAAATCGTTCGAATTTTCTGTCACTGTCATAAATAAGTTTTTTCGGTTTGCTTTAGGTGTAGTTTTTATGAAGATGCCAAGACTGGATTTATTTTTGGGACTGAAACCACAGACTTTTATTAAGCAAGGTATGTACCGATATTTCTAGTTTCAAGCTGATGTCAAAATTGAAACAAAGAGTTGATCCCAGAGTTATATTGGAATGAAGCCGCAAACCAGAACTCTTGTTTCTGTGTGCAACGCAACATGGTAGATACAAACTACAGAATGGTTATCTTGACTTGAATTAATAATTTTTCCTTTTTCATAGAGCGGTGTCCATACTTTTTTCTGTTTATTTTTCAGAAACGAGAACGCTGAAACGTAAAACCAAACCAAAATATCTACAAGGTAAGGACATGTTTCCATCTTGACGAATAAACACCATTGCTTTGCTTTGATCCTGGAATAAACACCATAGTTTATGGGTGCTTTGACAACCACACTGCAATCCTGGAATAAACACCATAGTTTATGGGTGCTTTGACAACCACACTGGAATCCTGGAATAAACACCATAGTTTATGGGTGCTTTGACAACCATACTGGGATCCTGGAATAAACACCATAGTTTATGGGTGCTTTGACAACCACACTGGGATCCTGGTATAAACACCATAGTTTATGGATGCTTTGACAACCACACTGGGATCCTGGAATAAACACCATAGTTTATGGGTGCTTTGACAACCACACTGGGATCCTGGAATAAACACCATAGTTTATGGGTGCTTTGACAACCATACTGGAATCCTGGAATAAACACCATACTGTAGTTTATGGGTGCTTTGACAACCACACTGGAATCCTGGAATAAACACCATAGTTTATGGGTGCTTTGACAACCACACTGGAATCCTGGAATAAACACCATAGTTTATGGGTGCTTTGACAACCACACTGGGATCCTGGAATAAACACCATAGTTTATGGGTGCTTTGACAACCACACTGGGATCCTGGAATAAACACCATAGTTTATGGGTGCTTTGACAACCACACTGGGATCCTGGAATAAACACCATAGTTTATGGGTGCTTTGACAACCACACTGGGATCCTGGAATAAACACCATAGTTTATGGGTGCTTTGACAACCATACTGGAATCCTGGAATAAACACCATAGTTTATGGGTGCTTTGACAACCACACTGGGATCCTGGAATATACACCATAATTTATGGGTGCTTTGACAACCATACTGGAATCCTGGAATAAACACCATAATTTATGGTTGCTTTGACAACCACACTAGAATCCTGGAATAAACACCATAGTTTATGGGTGCTTTGACAACCACACTGGCATCCTGGAATAAATACCATAGTTTATGGGTGCTTTGACAACCACACTGGCATCCTGAAATAAACACCATAGTTTATGAGTGCTTTGACAACCACACTGGAATCCTGGAATAAATACCATAGTTTATGGGTGCTTTGACAACCACACTGGGATCCTGGAATAAACACCATAGTTTATGGGTGCTTTGACAACCACACTGGAATCCTGGAATAAACACCATAGTTTATGAGTGCTTTGACAACCACACTGGGATCCTAGAATAAACACCATAGTTTATGGGTGCTTTGACAACCACACTGGGATCCTGGAATAAACACCATAGTTTATGAGTGCTTTGACAACCACACTGGAATCCTGGAATAAATACCATAGTTTATGAGTACTTTGACAACCACACTGGCATCCTGGAATAAACACTATAGTTTATGGGTGCTTTGACAACCACACTGGGGTCCTGGAATAAACACCATAGTTTATGGGTGCTTTGACAACCACACTGGGATCCTGGAATAAGCACCATAGTTTATGAGTGCTTTGACAACCACACTGGAATCCTGAAATAAACACCATAGTTTATGAGTGCTTTGACAACCACACTGGGATCCTAGAATAAACACCATAGTTTATGGGTGCTTTGACAACCATACTGGAATCCTGGAATAAACACCATAGTTTATGAGTGCTTTGGCAACCACACTGGGATCCTGGAATAAACACCATAGTTTATGGGTGCTTTGACAACCACACTGGGATCCTGGAATAAACACCATAGTTTATGGGTGCTTTGACAACCACACTGGGATCCTGGTATAAACACCATAGTTTATGGGTGCTTTGACAACCACACTGGGATCCTGGAATAAACACCATAGTTTATGGGTGCTTTGACAACCACACTGGGATCCTGGAATAAACACCATAGTTTATGGGTGCTTTGACAACCATACTGGAATCCTGGAATAAACACCATAGTTTATGGGTGCTTTGACAACCACACTGGAATCCTGGAATAAACACCATAGTTTATGGGTGCTTTGACAACCACACTGGAATCCTGGAATAAACACCATAGTTTATGAGTCCTTTGACAACCACACTGGCATCCTGGAATAAATACCATAGTTTATGGGTGCGTTGGCAACTACACTGGGGTCCTGGAATAAACACCATAATTTATGGGTGCTTTGACAACCACACTAGAATCCTGGAATAAACACCATAGTTTATGGGTGCTTTGACAACCACACTGGCATCCTGGAATAAATACCATAGTTTATGGGTGCTTTGACAACCACACTGGCATCCTGGAATAAATACCATAGTTTATGAGTGCTTTGACAACCACACTGGGATCCTGGAATAAACACCATAGTTTATGAGTGCTTTGGCAACCACACTGGAATCCTGGAATAAATACCATAGTTTATGGGTGCTTTGACAACCATACTGGAATCCTGGAATAAATACCATAGTTTATGGGTGCTTTGACAACCACACTGGGGTCCTGGAATAAACACTATAGTTTATGGGTGCTTTGACAACCACACTGGCATCCTGGAATAAACACCATAGTTTATGGGTGCTTTGACAACCACACTGGCATCCTGGAATAAACACCATAGTTTATGGGTGCTTTGACAACCACACTGGCATCCTGGAATAAGTACCATAGTTTATGAGTGCTTTGACAACCACACTGGCATCCTGGAATAAATACCATAGTTTATGGGTGCTTTGACAACCACACTGGGGTCCTGGAATAAACACCATAGTTTATGGGTGCTTTGACAATCACACTGGGGTCCTGGAATAAACACCATAGTTTATGGGTGCTTTGACAACCACACTGGGATCCTGGAATGAGCACCATAGTTTATGAGTGCTTTGACAACCACACTGGAATCCTGAAATAAACACCATAGTTTATGAGTGCTTTGACAACCACACTGGAATCCTGGAATAAATACCATAGTTTATGGGTGCTTTGACAACCACACTGGAATCCTGGAATAAATACCATAGTTTATGGGTGCTTTGACAACCACACTGGGGTCCTGGAATAAACACCATAGTTTATGGGTGCTTTGACAACCACACTGGGATCCTGGAATAAGCACCATAGTTTATGAGTGCTTTGACAACCACACTGGAATCCTGAAATAAACACCATAGTTTATGAGTGCTTTGACAACCACACTGGAATCCTGGAATAAATACCATAGTTTATGGGTGCTTTGACAACCACACTGGGATCCTGGAATAAACACCATAGTTTATGGGTGCTTTGACAACCACACTGGAATCCTGGAATAAACACCATAGTTTATGAGTGCTTTGACAACCACACTGGGATCCTGGAATAAACACCATAGTTTATGGGTGCTTTGACAACCATACTGGAATCCTGGAATAAACACCATAGTTTATGAGTGCTTTGACAACCACACTGGGATCCTGGAATAAACACCATAGTTTATGGGTGCTTTGACAACCACACTAGAATCCTGGAATAAACACCATAGTTTATGGGTGCTTTAACAACCACACTGGAATCCTGGAATAAACACCATAGTTTATGGGTGCTTTGACAACCACACTGGCATCCTGGAATAAACACCATAGTTTATGGGTGCTTTAACAACCACACTGGAATCCTAAATGGGATATATTCCCACCATTTCCCCCACCCCAACACCCTTTCCTCCACCCCAACACCCTTTCCCCCATCCCAACACCCTTTCCCCCATCCCAACACCCTTTCCTCCACCCCAACACCCTTTCCTCCATCCCAACACCCTTTCCTCCACCCCAAAACCCTTTCCCCCATCCCAACACCCTTTCTTCCCTCCCAACACCCTTTCCTCCATCCCAACACCCTTTCCCGCATCCCAACAACCTTCCCCCCATCCCAACACCCTTTCCCGCATCCCAACAACCTTCCCCCCCATCCCAACACCCTTTCCCCCATCCCAACACCCTTTCCCCCATCCCAACACCCTTTCCTTCATCCCAACACCCTTTCCCCCATCCCAACACCCTTTCCTCCACCCCAACACCCTTTCCTCCATCCCAACACCCTTTCCTCTACCCCAACACCCTTTCCTCCACCCCAACACCCTTTCCTCCATCCCAACACCCTTTCCTCCACCCCAACACCCTTTCCTCAATCCCAACACCCTTTCCCCCATCCCAACACCCTTTCCTCCATCCCAACACCCTTTCCTCCATCCCAACACCCTTTCCTCCATCCCAACACCCTTTCCCCCATCCCAACACCCTTTCCTCCATCCCAACACCCTTCCCCCATCCCAACATCCTTGAACACAAATATCAGTAAATCAATCAATGGATCAAAGTACCAAATAACCAACTAGTTGCATTAAAATTCTGTACATATTTGATCAACTGAGTCCATCCATCAATTTTGTATAATTTACAGATATTCATTATTTACGGATATTCTGCAGTAAAGATGGCTTTCTCGTGGAAAATATCCATTTGGTAAATTTTGTTTTAATTGAAAGGATGCTTCGAACTCCTGATAAAGTGTACATCTTCCTTCGAAATACATTTGTCCAACATTAAAATTGATACATTAACCTTGACCGCATCTACGCATTAGTTTTCATAAAGCAATGAACAATTGTGTAATATCATACGTCAAAACAAAGTATAAATTTTACACAATTACAAGAAGCATTGTCGGCTCACACTCAGCAGGTTCTATAAGATCATCTAACAGCGATTGTATGGCGGAGGCTGCAATATTGAAGCTAGTCCTGAATTGAAAATAGCATTGCAGCATTGCCAAATCCAATATACACAGACGTAAAACACGCCGATTGGATTCGACAATGCGTGCAATGGTTGATTGAAACTAGAATCTGTCATGAAGATGCGCGCGAACAATGATTTGTCTCAAGGAACCGTAGTGTTTATTATTTTACTTCCGATACCAAATTTGACGCTGATAATATATATATATTATAAGTATTAGATAGAGGGGTAGGGGAGAGCACTCCGTGTGCCAGTCTCAACCATTTACTTTTTGAAACATGGCTACGTTCAGTAGCGGGAGCAAGTCCACTATTAGGATTAGCCCGGTCTCGGGAGCAAGTCGAATGAAGTTCCTAGATTTCGGTTGATATCTTTGGGCATTGTTTAGTGGGACTTCCAATAAGCCAGGACTACTTTTTTGAGTATCCATGTGACTCAATGAAGTAGTAGTTTGTCTAAAAAAATATATGAAAGGTGAAGATTGAATAAAAGTGGCGGATTGAGCTGTCTGACGTGGGGGTGATTGGGCCCCTGACAACAATGTGACTTGTGTCGTCTGCACCCCTGTCCCCTTCGGAAGTGAAAATCTTGAGATTTCTCCCTTATTGGTCTGTCAAGATTTTAACTGCAGAATTCTCTAGGGTGGTTCCGAGTTTCCACCAGGGCTTTTAGCTGGGCGAATGTTTCTAACCGAGTGACAGAGCCAAACGTTAACATTATGGCAAATGGAAAATTAATTGTGTACTGATGCCACTTCGTCCAATCAGCATTGCCGGCATGTTCTTTTGGCCCCCTAGCGGAAGGGTGTTCCGACTGTACACGATTCGACTGTAAAGCACCCCCTACAGAAAGGAGGGTCCTAATAATGGGAATCGTGTCCGTGTAAGGGGGTACTTTAATTACCATTGTAAATATTTCCAAGTTATGATTGTTACACTTTTTGTTGTTTGTACTCTGCTTTGTTCAAGTGCCAAGTACAATAAAATTGAATTAAATTGAAATTTTTCAAATTCAACATGGCGCGGACGAAGTGACCACTCTTGTCAATCTACTCTCTTTGCTCAAACTACAACATATATAAACCTGTAATCTTATATATTTACCTGTAATTTTTTTTCTTCAGAAAACCTAGACAGTTTATTTCAATACCTGGTCATTTTAGTTTGCATCCTTTTCTGTTTTCAACGGATCAAACCTCTCTGTGAGTTATTTTTACCTGTCAATTAATAGTTTTATGTCATTATTGAATCAATAGTTGCTATGGATATTTATTTTGCTGGTACTTTAAAGGGATAAAATATAAACTTTAAAGATATAGATAATTTAAATTCAAGGTTAAAGGATTGAAATTCCAAAAAGTGTCTCATGAAAAGTAATGACTAACGTATGTTTTGCAGGTAAAAGGAAAAACAAAAAGCCTGCCACTAAAGAACAAGGTAAGTTACGGACATCCTTCATTTAAAACAAAAATTTAAATTTAATTTAATTTAATTTAAAATATACAAAAAAAAAACACAATATCAAATAACACTTTAATGTACATTCCCAGCCTGCACCAAAAAGCTTCTATATTACACTTTGAAAAACATGCAGAAAATTTGATTTTAACAAAAATCAAAACTATGCAAATGTTAGAAGTTCATTACACTTGCAAGTAAGAAGATTTATAGACAGTTTTGTCCATGGTTTTTTTTTTTTAATTCTCTTTTTGATGGTATTTTCGCTTTTTGCTAATTTCAGAGACGACTACAACCCAAAAGCTTCACGTTGACCACTGTATGGATGTCATGCCATATCGAAAACGACGCCCAAAGAAACGTAAGAAAGATTTGTTAGATTTCTAGACTTAAAAAGTACTTGTAATCCTTGAAAAGAACATGCTTTTATAAAATATATTACAGAGCCTAGTTCTGACTAACATAACGAATTTTATGCAAAAATAGTTAAAATATTTGTTTGTGTTTCAATGCGTGATTAATCCAATCAGAGTGACACGTGATTCAGCTATAATTCTCAACACTGCTTCTTTAAATGATAATACAGTCATTGATCAATCAAAGTAAAAGAACTTAAATAAACTTTTGCAAAAATCGTACTCTCTAACATTCAAATTTTCTGTCACTGTCATAAATAAGTTTTTTCGGTTTGCTTTAGGTGTAGTTTTTATGAAGATGCCAAGTCTGGATCTATTTTTGGGACTGAAACCACAGACTTTCATTAAGCAAGGTATGTACAGGTAGTTTCTAGTTTCAAGCTGATGTCAAAATTGAAACATAGAGTTGATCCCAGAGTTATATTGGAATGAAGCCGTAAACCAGAACTCTTGTTTCAAACTACAGAATGGTTATCTTGACTTGAATTAATAATTTTTCCTTTTTCATAGAGCGGTGTCCATACTTTTTTCTGTTTATTTTTCAGAAACGAGAAAGCTGAAACGTTAAACCAAACCAAACTATCTACAAGGTAAGGACATGTTTCAATCTTGACGAATAAACACCATTGCTTTGCTTCTACATCCACACTGAAATCCTGGAATAAACACCATAGTTTATGTGTGCGTTGACCACCACACTCGGATCCTGGAATAAACACCATAATTTATGGGTGCTTTTACAACCACACTGAAATCCTGGAATAAACACCATAGTTTATGGGTGCGTTGACAACCACACTCGGATCCTGGAATAAACACCATAGTTTATGGGTGCGTTGACAACCACACTCGGATCCTGGAATAAACACCATAATTTATGGGTGCTTTGACAACCACACTGGGATCCTGGAATAAACACCATAATTTATGGGTGCTTTGACAACCATACTGGAATCCTGGAATAAACACCATAGTTTATGGGTGCTTTGACAACCACACTGGAATCCTGGAATAAACACCATAATTTATGGGTGCTTTGACAACCATACTGGGATCCTGGAATAAACACCATAGTTTATGGGTGCTTTGACAACCACACTGGAATCCTGGAATAAACACCATAGTTTATGGGTGCTTTGACAACCTCACTGGAATCCTGGAATAAACACCATAGTTTATGGGTGCTTTGACAACCACACTGGGATCGTGGAATAAACACCATAGTTTATGGGTGCTTTGACAACCACACTGGAATCCTGAAATAAACACCATAGTTTATGGGTGCTTTGACAACCACACTGGATCCTGGAAAAAACACCATAGTTTATGGGTGCTTTGACAACCACACTGGAATCCTAACTGGGATATATTCTTTATGCGTACTATCAAGTCCTCTTTTCCTTTACACAATATCCAAATCCATTTTTCATGTAGCTGCTTTTAAGGGACAGGAATCTCCCCTTTCCACATCCCAACACCCTTTCCCCCATCCCAACACCCTTTCCCCCATCCCAACACCCTTTCCTCCACCCCAACACCCTTTCCTCCATCCCAACACCCTTTCCCCCATCACAACACCCTTTCCCCTATCCCAACACCCTTTCCTCCATCCCAACAGCCTTTCCCCCATCCCAACACCCTTTCCCCATCCCAACACCCTTTCCTCCATCCCAACACCCTTTCCCCCATCCCAACACCCTTTCCCCCATCCCAACACCCTTTCCCCCATCCCAACACCCTTTCCTCCATCCCAACACCCTTTCCTCCATCCCAACAACCTTTCCCCCATCCCAACAACCTTTCCCCCATCTCAACACCCTTTCTCCCATCCCAACACCCTTTCCTCCATCCCAACACCCTTGAACACAAATATCAGCAAATCAATCAATGGATCAAAGTACCAAATAACCAACTAGTTGCATTAAAATTCTGAACATATTTCATCAACTGAGTCCATCCATCAATTTTGTATAATTTACAGATATTCATTAATTACGGATATTCTGCAGTAAAGATGGCTTTCTCGTGGAAAATATCCATTTGGTAAATTTTGTTTTAATTGAAACAAAACGACTTTATTTCACAGCTCCCAAAACCCTAGCTCAAATACCGACTCCGGAATGTCCTGAATTTGACGGACATATCTTCATTCCACACGTATGTTATCTTCTTATTGTTTGCTATTCAAGCAGATAGTTCTGAATATACGATTTATTTTATTTTCAAATGTCATTATCCTTGACCATCATTCTGACCAGAGACAAATCTCTATTGAAATATTTGAATGTGCCAGATTAATTTTTGTACTATTTATGTCATTTCTCTTTTTAGAAACCTGTCCCGTTATTCGAAAACCCAGTTTAACAATAAATACTCCTTGGACCCGTCGAGACATGTCTCGAGGCAATGCGTCTACTCCTGGTGTCCACCTTCCAAGTCCTCAAAATTCCGGAACCCACCATTCAGTGGTCCACCAACAGAAATCTATTGGGTTTTTTAACTGGCTTGGTAGCCGAGTCCCCCACTATGAAGGCAGAGATTGAGGTCGACCAAGACAATGGAATAAATATCACCATTCATCGTGAAGAAAGTTGTCAGGGTTTGGTTCGGAAGGTAAATTACCGATCCTACCAACTGACTTACAAGGGGTTAATGTGTACGGATGCAGACACAACCCTTATGTACGGATCAGGGTGGGACCAGTAACTTACTGGCCGACACCCAACCACCACAATACGCCACCAGCTAAATATATTCGTCCCCACGCCCACTGTTAAAATTAATGTTTTTGTCTAAATTTTGAATCAGAGATATTTCTCACATTTGTTAATTACTTATTTATTTTCATCCCCAAAACCTGATGTTTATTTTTCCAGGTTGTTTAAACGAACTTATGTAGCTGGTTTCCGAATCAAATCCGAGTCATCAGAACAACAAGAGAAATGCCATGAAAAAATCAAAAGCCGTTCTTAAAAAAAATTATAGACATTTGTTAAAGACTATATTTTGCTTATGTTTATTCGTGTATAAATTTGGTAATATATGTTTACTTTAGAGTGAAGAAAAAAGGTTGTTTTTGTTACTGTAAATTTCTGTATGACACAGTGAGATTATATTTAAACAAGAGATCAGTGAACTGATCTTGGCGACCATCATAGAACACCATCAGAAAGTGAGGCTGCTTGTAAACGGAGCGCAAACTTGATACGTGAAATTTATTTCTTCAGTTGGTGGCTGGCTGGACAAGAGCAAAGTTTTTTTGGTAGAAAGTGGCTGTAATCTGAAAACTCCAAACCAAATTTCCTAAATGATTGGTCAATGCCAAAATGGATTTGAGAAAGTAAGATCCTATAACGACAAATAACATAACTGAAGAGGATGTTCGATTTCAATTTACTAAGATTGACATGAAGGATGCTTCGAACTCCTGATAAAGTGTACATCTTCCTTCGAAATACATTTGTCCAACATTAAAATTGATACATTAACCTTGACCGCATCTACGCATTAATTTTCATAAAGCAATGAACAATTGTGTAATATCATACGTCAAAACAAAGTATAAATTTTACACAATTACAAGAAGCTGCATTGTCTGCTCACACTCAGCAGGTTCTATAAGATCATCTAACAGCGATTGTATGGCGGAGGCTGCAATATTGAAGCTAGTCCTGAATTGAAAATAGCATTGCAGCATTGCCAAATCCAATATACACAGACGTAAAACACGCCGATTGGATTCGACAATGCGTGCAATGGTTGATTGAAACTAGAATCTGTCATGAAGATTCGCGCGAACAATGATTTGTCTCAAGGAACCGTAGTGTTTATTATTTTACTTCCGATACCAAATTTGACGCTGATAATATATATATATTATAAGTATTAGATAGAGGGGTAGGGGAGAGCACTCCGTGTGCCAGTCTCAACCATTTACTTTTTGAAACATGGCTACGTTCAGTAGCGGGAGCAAGTCCACTATTAGGATTAGCCCGGTCTCGGGAGCAAGTCGAATGAAGTTCCTAGATTTCGGTTGATATCTTTGGGCATTGTTTAGTGGGACTTCCAATAAGCCAGGACTACTTTTTTGAGTATTCATGTGACTCAATGAAGTAGTAGTTTGTCTAAAAAAATACATGAAAGGTGAAGATTGAATAAAAGTGGCGGATTGAGCTGTCTGACGTGGGGGTGATTGGGCCCCTGACAACAATGTGACTTGTGTCGTCTGCACCCCTGTCCCCTTCGGAAGTGAAAGTCTTGAGATTTCTCCCTTATTGGTCTGTCAAGATTTTAACTGCAGACTTCTCTAGGGTGGTTCCGAGTTTCCACCAGGGCTTTTAGCTGGGCGAATGTTTCTAACCGAGTGACAGAGCCAAACGTTAACATTATGGCAAATGGAAAATTAATTGTGTACTGATGCCACTTCAGCATTGCCGGCATGTTCTTTTGGCCCCCTAGCGGAAGGGTGTTCCGACTGTACACGATTCGACTGTAAAGCGCCCCCTACAGAAAGGAGGGTCCTAATAATGGAATCGTGTCCGTGTAAGGGGATACTTCAATTACCATTGTAAATATTTCCAAGTTATGATTGTTACACTTTTTGTTGTTTGTACTCTGCTTTGTTCAAGTGCCAAGTACAATAAAATTGAATTAAATTGAAATTTTTCAAATTCAACATGGCGCGGACGAAGTGACCACTCTTGTCAATCTACTCTCTTTGCTCAAACTACAACATATATACACCTGTAATCTTATATATTTACCTGCAATTTTTTTTTCCAGAAAACCTAGACAGTTTATTTCAATACCTGGTCATTTTAGTTTGCATCCTTTTCTGTTTTCAACGGATCAAACGTCTCTGTGAGTTATTTTTACCTGTCAATTAATAGTTTTATGTCATTATTGAATCAATAGTTGCTATGGATATTTATTTTGCTGGTATTTTAAAGGGATGAAATATAAACTTTAAAGATATAGATAATTTAAATTCAAGGTTAAAGGATTGAAATTCTAAAAAGTGTCTCATGAAAAGTAATGACTAACGTATGTTTTGCAGGTAAAAGGAAAAACAAAAAGGCTGCCATTAAAGAACAAGGTAAGTTACGGACATCCTTCATAAAAACAAAAATTTAAATTTAATTTTAATTTAATTTAAAATAAAAAAAAACAAGCAATATCAAATAACACTTTAATGTACATTTTTGTCGATGTTTTTTTTTTTAAATTCTCTTTTTGATGGTATTTTCGGGTTTTGCTAATCTCAGAGACGACTACAACCCAAACGCTTCACGTTGACCACTGCATGGATGTCATGCCATATCGAAAACGACGCCCAAAGAAACGTAAGAAAGATTTGTTAGATTTCTAGACTTAAAAAGTACTTGTAATCCTTGAAAAGAACATGCTTTTATAAAATATATTACAGAGCCTTGTTCTGACTAACATAACGAAATTTATGCAAAAATAGTTAAAAGATTTTTTTGTGTTTCAATGCGTGATTAATCCAATCAGAGTGACACGTGATTCAGCTATAATTCTCAACACTGCTTCTTTAAAGGGGCATGAGCTGCCAAAATGTTGATATTTTGATGTTAAAACAAAATGTTGAAATTATTGGCTATTTTTCTCAAGACATACAATTCAGAGGCTTTTCAATGCTTTAAGTCTCGAAAATGTACGATACAGTATTGTTTTGAACTAACTTTGGCTTAGAATGAATGAATGGTCGTCCCGGTTATTTAAATTTTGTTTACTTTTTGAACACGTTTTCGGTTCGTACAGGCCACATACTGTATGGATTTTCCTCATTCCAACGCCAATCATTTGGTTTTTCGCTGGCCTTCACAGCCTCTTACTGTCGTGATGATCAGAAATTATGAAAAAAAGTGTGAATTTTGGCAGCTCATGCCACTTTAAAAGATTTTTTTGTGTTTCAATGCGTGATTAATCCAATCAGAGTGACACGTGATTCAGCTATAATTCTCAACACTGCTTCTTTAAATGATAATAAAGTCGTTGATCAATCAAAGTAAAAGAACTTAAATAAACTTTTGCAAAAATCGCACTCTCCATCATTCAAATTTTCTGTCACTGTCATAAATAAGTTTTTTCGGTTTGCTTTAGGTGTAGTTTTTATGAAGATGCCAAGACTGGATTTATTTTTGGGACTGAAACCGCAGACTTTCATTAAGCAAGGTATGTACCGGTAATTTCTAGTTTCAAGCTGATGTCAAAATTGAAACATAGAGTTGATCCCAGGGCCCAGTTTCACAAAGCGATCTTAGCTTAAGATGATCTTAATTACCAATGGCAATGTATACCTTCAACATGGGTTGCCATGGTAATTAAGATCACACCTAGCTAAGATCGCTTTGTGAAACTGGGCCCATAGTTATATTGGAATGAAGCCGTAAACCAGAACTCTTGTTTCTGTGAGCAACGCAACATGGTAGATACAAACCACAGAATGGTTATCTTGACTTGAATTAAATCATTTTTCCTTTTTGATAGAGCGGTGTCCATACTTTTTTCTGTTTATTTTTCAGAAACGAGAAAGCTGAAACGTAAAACCAAACCAAAATATCTACAAGGTAAGGCCTTTTTCCATCTTGACAAATAAACACCATTGCTTTGCTTTGATCCTGGAATAAACACCATAATTTATGGGGGCTTTGACAACCACACTGGGATCCTGGAATAAACACCATAGTTTATGGGTGCTTTGACAACCACACTGGGATCCTGGAATAAACACCATAGTTTATGGGTGCTTTGACAACCATACTGGAATCCTGGAATAGACACCATAGTTTATGGGTGCTTTGACAACCACACTGGAGTCCTGGAATAAACTCCATAGTTTATGGGTGCTTTGACAACAACACTGCAATCCTGGAATAAACACCATAGTTTATGGGTGCTTTGACAACCACACTGGAATCCTGGAATAAACACCATCCCAACACCCTTTCCCCCATCCCAACACCCTTTCCCCCATCCCAACACCCTTTCCTCCATCCCAACCCCCTTTCCTCCCTCCCAACACCCTTTCCTCCATCCCAACACCCTTTCCTCCATCCCAACACCCTTTCCCCACCCCAACACACTTTCCTCCATCCCAACACCCTTTCCTCCACCCCAACACCCTTTCCCCCACCCCAACACCCTTTCCTCCATCCCAACACCCTTTCCTCCATCCCAACACCCTTTCCCCCATCCCAACACCCTTTCCCCCATCCCAACACCCTTTCCCCCATCCCAACACCCTTTCCCCTATCCCAACACCCTTTCCCCCATCCCAACCCCTTTCCCCCATCCCAACACCCTTTCCTTCCTCCCAACACCCTTTCCCCCATCCCAGCACCCTTTCCTCCGTCCCAACACCCTTTCCTCCATCCCAACACCCTTTCCCCCATCCCAGCACCCTTTCCCCCATCCCAACACACTTTCCTCCACCCCAACACCCTTTCCTCCACCCCAACACCCTTTCCTCCATCCCAACACCCTTTCCCCCATCCCAACACCCTTTTCTCCATCCCAACACCCGTTGCTCCACCCCAACACCCTTTCCCCCATCCCAACACCCTTTCCTCCATCCCAACACCCTTTCCTCCATCCCAACACCCTTTCCCCCATCCCAACACCCTTTCCCCCATCCCAACACCCTTTCCCCCATCCCAAAACCCTTTCCCCCATCCCAACACCCTTTCCTCCACCCCAACACCCTTTCCTCCATCCCAACACCCTTTCCCCCATCCCAACACCCTTTCCTCCATCCCAACACCCTTTCCTCCTTCCCAACACCCTTTCCCCCATCCCAACACCCTTTCCCCCATCCCAACACCCTTTCCCCGATCCCAACACCCTTTCTCCCATCCCAACACCCTTTCCCCCCACCCCAACACCCTTTCATCCATCCCAACACCCTTTCCACCACCCCAACATCTTTTACCCCATCGCAACACCCTTTCCTCCATCCCAACACCCTTGAACACAAATATCAGTAAATCAATGAATGGATCAAAGTACCAAATAACCAACTAGTTGCAATTTTGTATAATTTACAGATATTCATTACTTACGGATATTCTGCAGTAAAGATGGCTTTCTCGTGGAAAATATCCATTTGGTAAATTTTGTTTTAATTGAAACAAAATGATTTTATTTCACAGCTCCCAAAACCCTAGCTCAAATACCGACTCCGGAAAGTCCCGAATTTGACGGACATATCTTCATTCCACACGTATGTTATCTTCTTATTGTTTGCTATTTAAGCAGATAGTTCTAAATATACGATTTATTTTATTTTCAAATGTCATTATCCTTGACCATCATTTTGACCAGAGACAACTCTCTATTGAAATATTTGAATGTGTCAGATTAATGTTTGTACTATTTATGTCATTTCTCTTTTTAGAAACCTGTCCCGTTATTGGAAAACCCAGTATATCACCAAATACTCCTTGGACCCGTCGAGACATGTCTCGAGGCAATGCGTCTACTCCTGGTGTCCACCTTCCAAGTCCTCAAAATTCCGGAACCCACCATTCAGTGGTCCACCAACAGAAATTTATTGGGGTTTTTAACTGGCTTGGTAGCCGAGTCCCCCACTATGAAGGCAGAGATTGAGGTCGACCAAGGCAATGGAATAAATATCACCATTCATCGTGAAGAAAGTTGTCAGGGTTTGGTTCGGAAGGTAAATTACCGATCCTACCAACTAACTTACAAGGGGTTGGTGTGTACGGATGCAGACACCACCCTTATGTACGGATCAGGGTGGGACCAGTAACTTACTGGCCGACACCCAACCACCACAATACGCCACCAGCTAAATATATTCGTCCCCACGCCCACTGTTAAAATTAATGTTTTTGTCTAAATTTTGAATCCGAGATATTTCTCACATTTGTTAATAACTTATTTATTTTCATCCCCAAAACCTGATGTTTATTTTTCCAGGTTGTTTAAACGAACTTATGTAGCTGGTTTCCGAATCAAATCCCTGTTTGAAGTCTCAGAGTCATCAGAACAACAAGAGAAATGCCATGAAAAAATCAAAAGCCGTTCTTAAAAATAATTATAGACATTTGTTAAAGACTATATTTTGCTTATGTTTATTCGTGTATAAATTTGGTAATATATGTTTACTTTAGAGTGAAGAAAAAAGGTTGTTTTTGTTACTGTAAATTTCTGTATGACACAGTGAGATTATATTTAAACAAGAGATCAGTGAACTGATCTTAGCGACCACCATAGAACACCATCAGAAAGTGAGGCTGCTTGTAAACGGAGCGCAAACTTGATACGTGAAATTTATTTCTTCAGTTGGTGGCTGGCTGGACAAGAGCAAAGTTTTTTTGGTAGAAAGTGGCTGTAATCTGAAAACTCCAAACCAAATTTCCTAAATGATTGGTCAATGCCAAAATGGATTTGAGAAAGTAAGATCCTATAACGACAAATAACATAACTGAAGAGGATGTTCGATTTCAATTTACTAAGATTGACATGAAGGATGCTTCGAACTCCTGATAAAGTGTACATCTTCCTTCGAAATACATTTGTCCAACATTAAAATTGATACATTAACCTTGACCGTATCTACGCATTAGTTTTCATAAAGCAATGAACAATTGTGTAATATCATACGTCAAAACAAAGTATAAATTTTACACAATTACAAGAAGCTGCATTGTCTGCTCACACTCAGCAGGTTCTATAAGATCATCTAACAGCGATTGTATGGCGGAGGCTGCAATATTGAAGCTAGTCCTGAATTGAAAATAGCATTGCAGCATTGCCAAATCCAATATACACAGACGTAAAACACGCCGATTGGATTCGACAATGCGTGCAATGGTTGATTGAAACTAGAATCTGTCATGAAGATGCGCGCGAACAATGATTTGTCTCAAGGAACCGTAGTGTTTATTATTTTACTTCCGATACCAAATTTGACGCTGATAATATATATATATTATAAGTATTAGATAGAGGGGTAGGGGAGAGCACTCTGTGTGCCAGTCTCAACCATTTACTTTTTGAAACATGGCTACGTTCAGTAGCGGGAGCAAGTCCACTATTAGGATTAGCCCACGTTCAGTAGCGGGAGCAAGTCCACTATTAGGATTAGCCCGGTTTCGGGAGGTACGAATGAAGTTCCTAGATTTCGGTTGATATCTTTGGGCATTGTTTAGTGGGACTTCTAATAAGCCAGGACTACTTTTTTTAGTATTCATGTGACTCAATGAAGATTTTAACTGCAGACTTCTCTAGGGTGGTTCCGAGTTTCCACCAGGGCTTTTAGCTGGGCGAATGCTTCTAACCGAGTGACAGAGCCAAACGTTAACATTATGGCAAATGGAAAATTAATTGTGTACTGATGCCACTTCGTCCAATCAGCATTGCCGGCATGTTCTTTTGGCCCCCTAGCGGAAGGGTGTTCCGACTGTACACGATTCGACTGTAAAGCGCCCTCTACAGAAAGGAGGGTCCTAATAATGGAATCGAGTCCGTGTAAGGGGGGTACTTTAATTACCATTGTAAATATTTCCAAGTTATGATTGTTACACTTTTTGTTGTTTGTACTCTGCTTTGTTCAAGTGCCAAGTACAATAAAATTGAATTAAATTGAAATTTTTCAAATTCAACATGGCGCGGACGAAGTGACCACTTTTGTCAATCTACTCTCTTTGCTCAAACTACAACATATATACACCTGTAATCTAATATATTTACCTGTAATTTTTTTCTTCAGGAAACCTAGACAGTTTATTTCAATACCTGGTCATTTTAGTTTGCATCCTTTTCTGTTTTCAACGGATCAAACCTCTCTGTGAGTTATTTTTTATCTGTCAATTAATAGTTTTATGTCATTATTGAATCAATAGTTGCTATGCATATTTATTTTGCTGGTACAGCAAAGGGATAAAATATAAACTTTAAAGATATAGATAATTTAAATTCAAGGTTAAAGGATTGAAATTCCAAAAAGTGTCTCATGAAAAGTAATGACTAACGTATGTTTTGCAGGTAAAAGGAAAAACAAAAAGGCTGCCATTAAAGAACAAGGTAAGTTACGGACATCCTTCATAAAAACAAAAATTTAAATTTAATTTTAATTTAATTTAAAAAAAAAAAAAAAAAAGCAATATCAAATAACACTTTAATGTACATTCCCAGCATGTACAAAAAAGCTTCTATATTACACTTTGAAAAACATGCAGAAAATTTGGTTTTAACAAAAATCAAAACTATGCAAATGTTAGAAGTTCATTACACTTGCAAGTAAGAAGATTTATAGACAGTTTTGTCCATGGGTTTTTTTTAATTCTCTTTTTGATGGTATTTTCGCTTTTTGCTAATTTCAGAGACGACTACAACCCAAAAGCTTTACGTTGACCACTGTATGGATGTCATGCCATATCGAAAACGACGCCCAAAGAAACGTAAGAAAGATTTGTTAGATTTCTAGACTTAAAAAGTACTTGTAATTCTGGAAAAGAACATGCTTTTATAAAATATATTACAGAGCCTTGTTCTTACTAACATAACGAATTTTATGCAAAAATAGTTAAAGTGGCATTAGCTGCCAAAATGTTGATATTTTGATGTTAAAACAGAATGTTAAAATTATTGGCTATTTTTCTCAAGACATACAATTCAGAGGCTTTTCAATGCTTTTAGTCTCGAAAATGTACGATAAAGTATTGTTTTGAACTAACTTTGGCTTAGAATGAATGAATGGTCGTCCCGGTTATTTAAATTTTGTTTACTTTTCGAGCACTATTTTGGTTCGTATAAGCCACATACTGTATGGATTTTCCTCATTCCAACGCCAATCATTTGGTTTTTCGCTGGCCTTCAAAGCCTCTTACTGTCGTGACGATTAGAAATTATGAACAAAGTTTGCACTTTGGCAGCTCATGCCACTTTAAAAGATTTTTTTGTGTTTCAATGCGCGTTTAATCCAATCAGAGTGACACGTGATTCAGCTATAATTCTCAACACTGCTTCTTTAAATGATAATAAAGTCATTGATCAATCAAAGTAAAAGAACTTAAATAAACTTTTGCAAAAATCGTACTCTCTAACATTCAAATTTTCTGTCACTGTCATAAATAAGTTTTTTCGGTTTGCTTTAGGTGTAGTTTTTATGAAGATGCCAAGACTGGATTTATTTTTGGGACTGAAACCACCGACTTTCATTAAGCAAGGTATGTACCGGTAATTTCTAGTTTCAAACTGATGTCAAAATTGAAATATAGAGTTGACCCCAGAGTTGTATTGGAGTGAAGCCGTAAACCAGAACTCTTGTCTCTGTGTGCAACGCAACATGGTAGATACAAACTACAGAATGGTTATCTTGACTTGAATTAATAATTTTTCCTTTTTCATAGAGCGGTGTCCATACTTTTTTCTGTTTATTTTTCAGAAACGAGAAAGCTGAAACGTAAAACCAAACCAAAATATCTACAAGGTAAGGACATGTTTCCATCTTGACGAATAAACACCATTGCTTTGTTTTGACATCGACACTGGAATCCTGGAATAAACACCATAGTTTATGGGTGCTTTGACAACCACACTGGAATCCTGGAATAAACACCATAGTTTATGGGTGCTTTGACAACCACACTGGGATCCTGGAATAAACACCATAGTTTATGGGTGCTTTGACAACCACACTGAAATCCTGGAATAAACACCATAGTTTATGGGTGCTTTGACAACCACACTGAAATCCTGAAATAAACACCATAGTTTATGGGTGCTTTGACAACCACACTGAAATCCTGGAATAAACACCATAGTTTATGGGTGCTTTGACAACCACACTGGGATCCTGGAATAAACACCATAGTTTATGGGTGCTTTGACAACCACACTGGAATCCTGGAATAACACCATAGTTTATGGGTGCTTTGACAACCACACTGGAATCCTGGAATAAACACAATAGTTTATGGGTGCTTTGACAACCACACTGGAATCCTGGAATAAACACCATAGTTTATGGGTGCTTTGACAACCACACTGGAATCCTGGAATAACACCATAGTTTATGGGTGCTTTGACAACCACACTGGAATCCTGGAATAACACCATAGTTTATAGTGCTTTGACAACCACACTGGACTCCTGGAATAAACACCATAGTTTATGGGACAACCACACTGGAATCTTAACTGGGATGTATTCTTTATGCGTACTATCAAGTCCTCTTTTCCATAACACAATATCCAAATCCATTTTTCATGTAGCTGCTTTTAAGGGACAGGAATCTCCCTTTTCCACATCCCAACACCCTTTCCCCCATCCCAACACCCTTTCCTCCACCCCAACACCCTTTCCTCCATCCCAACACCCTTTCCTCCATCCGAACACCCTTTCCTCCATCCCAACACCCTTTCCCCCATCCCAACACCCTTTCCTCCATCCCAACACCCTTTCCCCCATCCCAACACCCTTTCCTCCATCCCAACACCCTTTCCCCCATCCCAACACCCTTTCCTCCACCCCAACACCATTTCCTCCATCCCAACACCCTTTCCCCCATCCCAACACCCTTTCCTCCATCCCAACACCCTTTCCCCCATCCCAGCACCCTTTCCTCCACCCCAACACCCTTTCCTCCACCCCAACACCCTTTCCTCCATCCCAACACTCTTTCCCCCATCCCAACACCCTTTCCTCCACCCCAACACCCTTTCCTCCATCCCAACACCCTTTCCTCCACCCCAACACCCTTTCCTCCATCCCAACACCCTTTCCCCCATCCCAACACCCTTTCCTCCATCCCAACACCCTTTCCTCCATCCCAACACCCTTTCCTCCATCCCAACACTAATTGTCAGTTTAATTGAAACAAAATGATTTTATTTCACAGCTCCCAAAACCCTAGCTCAAATACCCACTCCGGAAAGTCCCGAATTTGACGGACATATCTTCATTCCACACGTATGTTATCTTCTGATTGTTTGCTATTTAAGCAGATAGTTCTAAATACTAGTATACGATTTATTTTATTTTTAAATGTCATTATCCTTGACCATCATTTTGACAAGAGACAAATCTCTATCGAAATATTTGCATGTGCCAGATTAATTTTTGTACTATTTATGTCATTTCTCTTTTTAGAAACCTGTCACGTTGTTCGAGAACCCAGTATATCACCAAATACTCCTTGGACCCGTCGAGACATGTCTCGAGGCAATGCGTCTACTCCTGGTGTCCACCTTCCAAGTCCTCAACATTCCGGAATCCACCATTCAGTGGTCCACCAACAGAAATCTATTAGGGTTTTTAACTGGCTTGGTAGCCGAGTCCCCCACTATGAAGGCAGAGATTGAGGTCGACCAAGACAAGGGAATAAATATCACCATTCATCGTGAAGAAAGTTGTCAGGGTTTGGTTCGGAAGGTAAATTACCGATCCTACCAACTAACTTACAAGGGGTTAATGTGTACGGATGCAGACACCACCCTTATGTACGGATCAGGGTGGGACCAGTAACTTACTGGCCGACACCCAACCACCACAATACGCCACCAGCTAAATATATTCGTCCCCACGCCCACTGTTAAAATTAATGTTTTTGTCTAAATTTTGAATCAGAGATATTTCTCACATTTGTTAATTACTTATTTATTTTCATCCCCAAAACCTGATGTTTAGTTTTCCAGGTTGTTTAAACGAACTTATGTAGCTGGTTTCCGAATCAAATCCGAGTCATCAGAACAACAAGAGAAATGCCATGAAAAAATCAAAAGCCGTTCTTAAAAAAAATATAGACATTTGTTAAAGACTATATTTTGCTTATGTTTATTCGTGTATAAATTTGGTAATATATGTTTACTTTAGAGTGAAGAAAAAAGGTTGTTTTTGTTACTGTAAATTTCTGTATGACACAGTGAGATTATATTTAAACAAGAGATCAGTGAACTGATCTTGGCGACCACCATAGAACACCATCAGAAAGTGAGGCTGCTTGTAAACGGAGCGCAAACTTGATATGTGAAATTTATTTCTTCAGTTGGTGGCTGGCTGGACAAGAGCAAAGTTTTTTGGTAGAAAGTGGCTGTAATCTGAAAACTCCAAACCAAATTTCCTAAATGATTGGTCAATGCCAAAATGGATTTGAGAAAGTAAGATCCTATAACGACAAATAACATAACTGAAGAGGATGTTCGATTTCAATTTACTAAGATTGACATGAAGGATGCTTCGAACTCCTGATAAAGTGTACATCTTCCTTCGAAATACATTTGTCCAACATTAAAATTGATACATTAACCTTGACCGCATCTACGCATTAGTTTTCATAAAGCAATGAACAATTGTGTAATATCATACGTCAAAACAAAGTATAAATTTTACACAATTACAAGAAGCTGCATTGACTGCTCACACTCAGCAGGTTCTATAAGATCATCTAACAGCGATTGTATGGCGGAGGCTGCAATATTGAAGCTAGTCCTGAATTGTAAATAGCATTGCAGCATTGCCAACTCCAATATACACAGACGTAAAACACGCCGATTGGATTCGACAATGCGTGCAATGGTTGATTGAAACTAGAATCTGTCATGAAGATGCGCGCGAACAATGATTTGTCTCAAGGAACCGTAGTGTTTATTATTTTACTTCCGATACCAAATTTGACGCTGATAATATATATATATTATAAGTATTAGATAGAGGGGTAGGGGAGAGCACTCCGTGTGCCAGTCTCAAGCATTTACTTTTTGAAACATGGCTACGAATGAAGTTCCTAGATTTCGGTTGATATCTTTGGGCATTGTTTAGTGGGACTTCTAATAAGCCAGGACTACTTTTTTTAGTATTCATGTGACTCAATGAAGTAGTAGTTTGTATGTATATATGAAAGGTGAAGATTGAATAAAAGTGGCGGATTGAGCTGTCTGACGTGGGGGTGATTGGGCCCCTGACAACAATGTGACTTGTGTCGTCTGCATCCCTGTCCCCTTCGGAAGTGAAAATCTTGAGATTTCTCCCTTATTGGTCTGTCAAGATTTTAACTGCAGACTTCTCTAGGGTGGTTCCGAGTTTCCACCAGGGCTTTTAGCTGGGCGAATGTTTCTAACCGAGTGACAGAGCCAAACGTTAACATTATGGCAAATGGAAAATTAATTGTGTACTGATGCCACTTCGTCCAATCAGCATTGCCGGCATGTTCTTTTGGCCCCCTAGCGGAAGGGTGTTCCGACTGTACACGATTCGACTGTAAAGCGCCCCCTACAGAAAGGAGGTTCCTAATAATGGAATCGTGTCCGTGTAAGGGGGTACTTTAATTACCATTGTAAATATTTCCAAGTTATGATTGTTACACTTTTTGTTGTTTGTACTCTGCTTTGTTCAAGTGCCAAGTACAATAAAATTGAATTAAATTGAAATTTTTCAAATTCAACATGGCGCGGACGAAGTTACCACTCTTGTCAATCTACTCTCTTTGCTCAAACTACAACATATATACACCTGTAATCTTATATATTTACCTGTAATTTTTTTCCCCAGAAAACCTAGACAGTTTATTTCAATACCTGGTCATTTTAGTTTGCATCCTTTTCTGTTTTCAACGGATCAAATCTCTCTGTGAGTTATTTTTACCTGTCAATTAATAGTTTTATGTCATTATTGAATCAATAGTTGCTATGAATATTTATTTTGCTGGTACTTTAAAGGGATAAAATATAAACTTTAAAGATATAGATAATTTAAATTCAAGGTTAAAGTATTGAAATTCCAAAAAGTGTCTCATGAAAAGTAATGACTAACGTATGTTTTGCAGGTAAAAGGAAAAACAAAAAGGCTGCCATTAAAGAACAAGGTAAGTTACGGACATCCTTCATTTAAAACAAAAATTTAAATTTAATTTAATTTAATTTAAAATATACAAAAAAAAAAACAATATCAAATAACACTTTAATGTACATTCCCAGCCTGCACCAAAAAGCTTCTATATTACACTTTGAAAAACATGCAGAAAATTTGGTTTACACAAAAATCAAAACTATACAAATGTTAGAAGTTCATTACACTTGCAAGTAAGAAGATTTATAGACAGTTTTGTCGATGTTTTTTTTTTAAATTCTCTTTTTGATGGTATTTTCGCTTTTTGCTAATTTCAGAGACGACTACAACCCAAAAGCTTTACGTTGACCACTGTATGGATGTCATGCCATATCGAAAACGACGCCCAAAGAAACGTAAGAAAGATTTGTTAGATTTCTAGACTTAAAAAGTACTTGTAATTCTTGAAAAGAACATGCTTTTATAAAATATATTACAGAACCTTGTTCTGACTAACATAACGAATTTTATGCAAAAATAGTTAAAGTGGCATTAGCTGCCAAAATGTTGATATTTTGACGTTAAAACAGAATGTTAAAATTATTGGCTATTTTTCTCAAGACATACAATTCAGAGGCTTTTCAGTGCTTTTAGTCTCGAAAATGTACGATAAAGTATTGTTTTGAACTAACTTTGGCTTAGAATGAATGAATGGTCGTCCCGGTTATTTCAATTTCCAACGCCAATCATTTGGTTTTTCGCTGGCCTTCAAAGCCTCTTACTGTCGGGATGATCAGAAATTATGAAAAAAAGTGTGAATTTTGGCAGCTCATGCCACTTTAAAAGATTTTTTTGTGTTTCACTGCGTGATTAATCCAATCAGAGTGACACGTGATTCAGCTATAATTCTCAACACTGCTTCTTTAAATGATAATAAAGTCGTTGATCAATCAAAGTAAAAGAACTTAAATAAACTTTAGCAAAAATCGTACTCTCTAACATTCAAATTTTCTGTCACTGTCATAAATAAGTTTTTTCGGTTTGCTTTAGGTGTAGTTTTTATGAAGATGCCAAGTCTGGATCTATTTTTGGGACTGAAACCGCAGACTTTCATTAAGCAAGGTATGTACAGATATTTCTAGTTTCAAGCTGATGTCAAAATTGAAACATAGAGTTGATCCCAGAGTTGTTTCTGTGTGCAACGCAACATGGTAGATACAAACTACAGAATGGTTATCTTGACTTGAACTAATAATTTTTCCTTTTTCATAGAGCGGTGTCCATACTTTTTTCTGTTTATTTTTCAGAAACGAGAAAGCTGAAACGTAAAACCAAACCAAAATATCTACAAGGTAAGGCCTTTTTCCATCTTGACAAATAAACACCATTGCTTTGCTTTGATCCTGGAATAAACACCATAATTTATGGGTGCTTTGACAACCACACTGGGATCGTGGAATAAACTCCATAGTTTATGGGTGCTTTGACAACCTCACTGGAATCCTGGAATAAACACCATAATTTATGGGTGCTTTGACAACCATACTGGAATCCTGGAATAAACACCATAGTTTATGGGTGCTTTGACAACCACACTGGAATCCTGGAATAAACACCATAATTTATGGGTGCTTTGACAACCATACTGGGATCCTGGAATAAACACCATAGTTTATGGGTGCTTTGACAACCACACTGGGATCCTGGAATAAACACCATAGTTTATGGGTGCTTTGACAACCACACTAGGATCCTGGAATAAACACCATAGTTTATGAGAGCTTTGACAACCACACTGGAATCCTGGAATAAACACCATAGTTTATGGATGCTTTGACAACCACACTGGGATCCTGGAATAAACACCATAGTTTATGGGTGCTTTGACAACCACACTGGGATCCTGGAATATACACCATAATGTATGGGTGCTTTGACAACCACACTGGAATCCTGGAATAAACACCATAATTTATGGGTGCTTTGACAACCACACTGGTATCCTGGAATAAACACCATAGTTTATGGGTGCTTTGACAACCACACTGGGATCCTGGAATAAACACCATAGTTTATGGGTGCTTTGACAACCACACTGGAATCCTGGAATAAACACCATAGTTTATGGGTGCTTTGACAACCACACTGGGATCCTGGAATAAACACCATAATTTATGGGTGCTTTGACAACCACACTGGGATCCTGGAATAAACACCATAGTTTATGGGTGCTTTGACAACCACACTGAAATACTGGAATAAACACCATAGTTTATGGGTGCTTTGACAACCACACTGAAATCCTGAATTAAACACCATAGTTTATGGGTGCTTTGACAACCACACTGGAATCCTGGAATAAACACCATAATTTATGGGTGCTTTGACAACCATACTGGGATCCTGGAATAAACACCATAGTTTATGGGTGCTTTGACAACCACACTGGGATCCTGGAATAAACACCATAGTTTATGGGTGCTTTGACAACCACACTAGGATCCTGGAATAAACACCATAGTTTATGAGAGCTTTGACAACCACACTGGAATCCTGGAATAAACACCATAGTTTATGGATGCTTTGACAACCACACTGGGATCCTGGAATAAACACCATAGTTTATGGGTGCTTTGACAACCACACTGGGATCCTGGAATATACACCATAATGTATGGGTGCTTTGACAACCACACTGGAATCCTGGAATAAACACCATAATTTATGGGTGCTTTGACAACCACACTGGTATCCTGGAATAAACACCATAGTTTATGGGTGCTTTGACAACCACACTGGGATCCTGGAATAAACACCATAGTTTATGGGTGCTTTGACAACCACACTGGAATCCTGGAATAAACACCATAGTTTATGGGTGCTTTGACAACCACACTGGGATCCTGGAATAAACACCATAATTTATGGGTGCTTTGACAACCACACTGGGATCCTGGAATAAACACCATAGTTTATGGGTGCTTTGACAACCACACTGAAATACTGGAATAAACACCATAGTTTATGGGTGCTTTGACAACCACACTGAAATCCTGAATTAAACACCATAGTTTATGGGTGCTTTGACAACCACACTGGGATCCTGGAATAAACACCATAGTTTATGGGTGCTTTGACAACCACACTGAAATCCTGAAATAAACACCATAGTTTATGGGTGCTTTGACAACCACACTGCAATCCTGGAATAAACACCATAGTTTATGGGTGCTTTGACAACCACAGTGGGATCCTGGAATAAACACCATAGTTTATGGGTGCTTTGACAACCACACTGGGATCCTGGAATAAACATCATAGTTTATGGGTGCTTTGACAACCACACTGGAATCCTGGAATAAACACCATAGTTTATGGGTGCTTTGACAACCACACTGGGATCCTGGAATAAACACCATAGTTTATGGGTGCTTTGACAACCACACTGGGATCCTGGAATAAACACCATAGTTTATGGGTGCTTTGACAACCACACTGGGATCCTGGAATAAACACCATAGTTTATGGATGCTTTGACAACCACACTGGAATCCTGGAATAAACACCATAGTTTATGGGTGCTTTGACAACCACACTGCAATCCTGGAATAAACACCATAGTTTATGGGTGCGTTGACAACCACACTGGGATCCTGGAATAAACACCATAGTTTATGGGTGCTTTGACAACCACACTGGAATCCTGGAATAAACACCATAGTTTATGGGTTCTTTGACAACCACACTGGGATCCTAACTGGGATATATTCTTTATGCGTACTATCAAGTCCTCTTTTCCTTTACACAATATCCAAATCCATTTTTCATGTAGCTGCTTTTAAGGGACAGGAATCTCCCTTTTCCACATCCCAACACCCTTTCCTCCATCCCAACACCCTTTCATCCATCCCAACACCCTTTCTCCCATCCCAACACCCTTTCCTCCATCCCAACACCCTTTCTCCCGTCCCAACACCCTTTCCTCCATCCCAACACCCTTTCCCCCATCCTAACACCCTTTCCCCCATCCCAACACCCTTTCCCCCATCCCAACACCCTTTCCCCCATCCCAACACCCTTTCCTCCATCCCAACACTAATTGTCAGTTTAATTGAAACAAAATGATTTTATTTCACAGCTCCCAAAACCCTAGCTCAAATACCGACACCGGAAAGTCCTGAATTTGACGGACATATCTTCATTCCACACGTATGTTATCTTCTTATTGTTTGCTATTTAAGCAGATAGTTCTGAATATACGATTTATTTTATTTTCAAATGTCATTACCCTTGACCATCATTTTCAATCTCTATTGAAATATTTGAATGTGCCAGATTGATTTTTGTACTATTAATGTCATTTCTCTTTTTAGAAACCTGTCCCGTTATTCGAAAACCCAGTATATCACCAAATACTCCTTGGACCCGTGGAGACATGTCTCGAGGCAATGCGGTACTCCTGGTGTCCACCTTCCAAGTCCTCAAAATTCCGGAATCCACCATTCAGTGGTCCACCAACAGAAATCTATTGGGGTTTTTAACTGGCTTGGTAGCCGAGTCCCCCACTATGAAGGCAGAGATTGAGGTCGACCAAGACAATGGAATAAATATCACCATTCATCGTGAAGAAAGTTGTCAGGGTTTGGTTCGGAAGGTAAATTACCGATCCTACCAACCGACTTACAAGGGGTTAATGTGTACGGATGCAGACACCACCCTTATGTACGGATCAGGGTGGGACCAGTAACTTACTGGCCGACACCCAACCAACACATTACGCCACCAGCTAAATATATTCGTCCCCACGCCCACTGTTAAAATCAATGTTTTTGTCTAAATTTTGAATCAGAGATATTTCTCACATTTGTTAATTACTTAATTATTTTCATCCCCAAAACCTGATGTTTAATTTTCCAGGTTGTTTAAACGAACTTATGTAGCTGGTTTCCGAATCAAATCCCTGTTTGAAGTCTCAGAGTCATCAGAAAAACAAGAGAAATGCCATGAAAAAATCAAAAGTCGTTCTTATAGACAATATAGACATTTGTTAAAGACTATATTTTGCCTAAGTTTATTCGTGTATAAATTTGGTAATATATGTTTACTTTAGAGTGAAGAAAGAAGGTTGTTTTTGTTACTGTAAATTTGTGTATGACACAGTGAGATTATATTTAAACAAGAGATCAGTGAACTGATCTTGGCGACCGCCATACAACACTATTAGAAAGTGAGGCTGCTTGTAAACGGATCGCCAATTTGATATGTGAAATTTATTTCTTCGGTTGGTGGCTGGCTGGACAAGAACAAAGTTTCTTCGGTAGAAAGTGGCTGTTATCTGAAACTCAAAACCAACTGTCTTCAAGGAGGCCTCACATTAACGCTACTTGCCGGAGCTACATGTACTTGCACACAGGCCAGTCGGTGATATCGCTTTTTTGAGTCCTGTGCACAATTAATATTTACAAAATCCAAAACGAGTGTACACATGTTACTAAGATGCATTTAGTGTTTGTTTACAAATCAAAAGATAATGTATATATGTCAAAAATAGCCCGTGAAAAGTGAAGAATGGGCGACGTATCACTCGTCTGATGAGTAAAAATTTAAACATGACGAAAGTCAGTTTAAAAATTAATGGCAAATTTTTTTCCAATTCGTTCAGAAATTAGTGAACTCTTATAAAACAATATCTTCAGGTACATTTTGATATTAATATAAGATTGTATAAAAACATTTAAGTTTACTTTATTGGAAAAGTGAACTGACAATTTACACTTGTCAGTTGCTGTACCTGAATGAAAGTTCGTTCGGGAAAATAGCGATTGTACGTTGCCGTGTATTTCATTCCATTTTGAAATATTCCTTCCTTTCAAACTCGAAAAAATACAATATGGATCTTCTTAAGTGTCCTAGGGAACACTCTCCTTTAAAAATATTTATTATTGTTACATTTTTGGAAAGAATTTTCGCGTTTAAAATCCAAATTCGAGAAGGCCATTTTACCGACTTCGAACAAGCCGTGGCGGCCGGCAACACGCATTGATAAACTATTTTTTATAGTCGCCCTTGGAAATCTGTCAGAAAGGAGTCGATTTTTATACGTTTTAAAATGACCCAAGCATTGCAATTTCACTCTGAGGTTTAAAAAAGCTCCGATATATCTCTTTTTTCACTACTCTGGGCTCTGAAATTCCAAATAACGTCCTCAGTGCAAAAAATAGCTTATTTGCCTTTAACTGGGTCATGCTTGAGAAGCCTTTTAAAATGCCTGGTAGGGGCTGCATGATTGACAGCGGGAACTCGCACTATCAAACTAATTTCACCACCCGATTTTAGCACTTTTTAATCATAGATATTTAAATATTTCACTCAGTGTCAGTATATTGAAGACATGGAAAATATATAATAAGATCTGAAGCTGTAAATACAAGGAATTCCACAAGCTTTTATTGTCAAATTTAACATTTTCTTGTTATATACGTATGCTTGAAGCGTCCGTTCTAACTTGGAGGTAAATTACGCGTACTTTAAAGTAAATTAAACCTCTTTTACCGTATTCGAAGATTGAAAAAATAAAACACAAAGCAACAAACAGATGCAACATGTGATTTTATTTGTTCATTTTCAAAATTAGTTGAAGTTGTAAGATAAAATAATCATACGGCGTCAGTGGGGTTTTAGCCGACTTTTCTGCTGTCGCCATACGATGTCTTCGGTAATGAAGCAGGCTGGCACTCTAACGCCATATGGCGAAAGCGGTACGGAATGTGTTAAATGAAAACATCAACGACGAAAAAAATACATGTTGCATAACTTGACCATATGAGGAAGCAACACAAAAAAAATTCATCAAGATCCGCCTGGTAGTTTTCTTGATTCCGCGATCACAAACTATGTAGGTAGAAATCACAGAAATAGCTACCGGCCTCCATTTTGAATATGCAAATGAGCAGCGAGTGCATAGTGCGCAACGAGGCCATAGGGTTAACCTGGGTATAACATTTTACGAAGATCCTTTCATTACTTTAGGAGAACAGTGATAAAAAAATGGCCAGTGGCCGCCATTTTGAATATGCAAATGACCAAAAAAGTCCATAGTGCGCAACGAGACTATAGGGCTAACATGCGTAAATTAGTTTACGAAAATCCTGACCTTTCTGTACTTTACGAGAAAAGTGACCAAAAAAAAAAAAAGGTCGCCCAGCGGCCATTTTAATATGCAAATGGGTAAAAAAGTACACAGTATGCAACGAGGCCATAGGGTTAACCTGCGTACAAAGTTTTACGAAGATCCTCTCATTATTTAGGAGAAAAGTGATAAAAAGAAGAAAAACAAAATGGTCGCCTAGCGGACATTTTGATATGCAAATGAGCAAAATAAATACATGTTGCAGAACTAGACCATATGAGGAACGTGCGTGTGAAATTTGAAGAAGATCCGACTAGCAGTTCTCTTGTTATCGCAATCACAAGACAGAAAAGTGATAAAAAATAGAGAAACAAAATGATCGCCTAAAAATGGTCAGTGGCCGCCATTTTGAATATGGAAATGAGAAATGAGTAAAAAAGTGCATAGTGCGCAACGAGACCATAAGGCTAACATGCGTAAATTAGTTTACGACAATCCTAACCTTTCTTTACTTTACGAGAAAAGGGAAAAAAAGAAGAAAAACAAAATGGTCTCCAAGCGGCCATTTTAATATGCAAATGAGCAAAAAAAGTACATAGTACGCAACGAGGCCATAGGGTTAATCGGCGTACAAAGTTTTACGAAGATCCTCGCATTACTTTACGAGAAAAGTGATAAAAAGAAGAAAAACAAAATGGTCGCCTAGCGATCATTTTGATATGCAAATGAGCAAAATAAATAAATGTTGCACAACTAGACCATAGGAGGAACGTGCGTGTGAAATTTTAAGAAGATCCGACTAGCAGTTCTCTTGGAATCGCGATCACAAGAGAGAAAAGTGATAAAAAATAGAAAAACAAAATGGTCGCCTAGGGGCCATTTTAATATGCAAATGAGCCCAGAACAAATAAATATTGCACAACTAGACCATATGAGGAACCAACACAAAAACATTTTATCAAGATCGGCCTGGTGGTTTTCTAGATTCCGCGATCACAATCTATGTAGGTAAAAATCCCAAAATGGCCACCAGCGGCCATTTTAATATGCAAATGAGCAAACAAAATAGATGTTGCACAACTAGACCATAAGGGAAACATGTCTATGAAATTTGATGAACATCCGACCAGTAGGTCTCTTGAAATCGCGATCACAAGAAAAGTTGACAGACACCGGACGACGGACAAAATTCGATTTGATAAGACCACCATGAGATCATGGTGGTCTAAAAAAGGAACTTTGATGACCCGGAAAACTATCGCTCCGTGGATGAACTTAGTTGTATACGAAACATGTCTGAGGGGGTAACATTTAAGAACGTTTACAATCACGTGTTAGCAAATAACCTATTTTATCGATTCAAAATGGAATTTTCAGGTGCATCCCACCTCATCGAATTTGATCACCATAACGATTCTCGCGATTATGCTTGCGCGATATTTTGCGATTTGTCCAAGGTTTTTGATAGGGTTTGGGATAAGGCGGTAAGTGGAGGTGTTAGTCAAAACCAATCTAAAATTAGAAGTTAGCCTAGTCCTCAAGTCCAGATTTAACCTCTAAGGCCAGTGGCCGACAATTTTATCAGAAATATCCATTGAAATGGGGTTGGAGAGTTCACATAGGAGGTCAATATTTTGTGATTTGTCCAATGTTTTCGATAGGGTTTAGGGTAAGGGCCTGCTTTTCAAATTGAAACAGCACGTTGGTCATGGAAATGCTGTTCTATGCCCATGGGTACGTCAGCTGGGGGTTCCACAGGGCTCAGTTTCAAGACCACTCCTCTTTCTTATATTTGCAAACAATTTATTTTCGGAAAAAACCACAAAAGTCTCCCTCAGTTGTTTTAAACTGTTAACTTTTTTTTTCAACTGAAATTGTTCACTTCTCCATTTCGCTCACTTGTTGTTCTTGAACCACATCTACGTATGTCTAAACTTAAGCTGCAGCTTTTGAATATGTGCATTAAATACCAATTTAAGGGGAGATCACTCTATGGGCCTTTACTGAGAGTTACGGCAACCCCCCCCCCCCGCGGTAAAAATCGATGGTGACTGTACATATTTGCAACAATATTTTTGAGCTTTGTTGTCATAAGTTTAAGAGACGCCCTAAATGGAGCAAATTTGTTGCGGCTGTTGTTATATAGGTAAGGAAATCTTACAACCGTGCACACTGCAGCAGTGAGCGCGCTTTAAATGAAACATTTATCTTAATTTGGTCGAAAAATAACCAGGAAAATAAACGAAAAGTTGATCGCAAAATAAATATCTTATATATATTTCTTAAATAAATATAAAAAACAATAACATGAATAAAACAAAAAAATAACTGACTATGAAGCAATGCTTGATAATTTGTTCATGGCATGCATTGAGCAGAAACTCCATGCAAATTTATTGCACTGGACAACAGTTCTTTTTTCTTCTGTTTGGACTCTTTGGTTTTACTTTCCTTTGACTGTTAATTTTTACACTAGAAGTGGACACCTGTTTGGTACTCGCATTAGGGGGTGTTTTAGGTGGAGTTGTCTTTGGCTTAGAGGGAGTGAGTGGCTTTGACGGGGAGCTGGATTTGGAAGATGTGGATCCCTTGCCCGAAGACGACGAACCAGATACTTTGACTGATTTGGGTGGCTTGGAAGTGTGTATCACCGGGCGAAGAGCCTTCGCCGCAGACGCTTTCCTTTGTACCTTTCTTACAGAGACTCGCCTTTTTTCTGCAGGAGGCTGCAAGCCGCTATCAGTCTCTACCATACTAAACCGGCCATCCCGCCACATGCGAGGTACGGGGCATTTGAAGATATCCTGCAATAGATCCGTTAGTTCTTCAAGTTTATCAGGGAAAGTCCATTCGTTATTGCGCATGGTGCTAAAGTACGGTACAAAATAAGTGTTCAAGTCTGTATGGGAAGATAAACTTTCTAGAACGTCTTTATCGACGACACGACATTCGAAAGGCTCCGAACTGTAACCTTCCTCGGAGCACAAGAAACGTGATCTCTTTGGATCGTAGTAGTAGGCGTTCGACGTGTACACCGGAAGTGGAACCATGCCCGGAAGTAGAAACAGATTAACAGCCTCGTCTTCAGCACAACGTTCTAATATAAGAAGAACTTCAATAAGACGCTCGTGCAGCTTTGTAGAAGTCCACATTTTGGAATTTTTACGATAAGCACTTAAGTAAAGAACAACATTCAAAATCACTTTGGATGGCAAAAGAGCTCTCCAAGCTCGGTCCAAGTACACTTGCGGAAAGAAAAAAGCGATTATAATTTTAGCAAGAGTAAATGTGTGAGCCACACCCGTTCCCTTTATGTCATCTGATATTATATTGGTCAAATCACTATCCAGAGAAACGGCACATGATGTCAACCCTTCGTCAGATATCACAGCGAAAAGCTCAGATTCTCTCTCCTTCAAATACCGAAATGTATAGTTCTGCAACGGGACCTTAACTATTTTATTTGGATGACTTTCATCTTTGCAATCTTTCAAGCCCTCTCTGGGCACTGGTATAACAAATCGTACACACAGGTTAACGTTTACCGTTTCTTTTTCGTCGGTGATAAGCTGTAATTCCACTATTTGAGTCTTTCCTTCCGGAGAAAGTGTCGTCGACTCGAGGGACCAATTTGTCTTGAGGTTTTTCTGCAAAGCCTCTTCAAGATCAGCGCCGAGTCTTTTCATTAAATTTTCTTCTCTCTTTTCGGAATTCACTTGAAAATGCACCACAGGAAGTAAATCCGAACTATCACATATTTCCACACTGTTAACTGATTCCTTCAGAAAAGGAAGAGTCAGTAAGAAGTCCACCTCCTCCGAAGTATATACCTTGGAACCATCCGCCATACTTCCTATCGGAACTACCTTACAGTCGGTGAAAAGGTCACAGTTTTGGCGGAGGTATTTCCCAGAGGTATTCATCATTTCCAAGATGGCGTCCCTCTGCTCAAAAACCTTTTCCGGATATTCGGCTACCGACATGTTCACTATCACATGGAAAAACTTTTTTCCTAAAGCAACTTTATCTAGAGTATACACATCACGGGTTGTGTCTTTTAGTTTGACTTTCGACGCCTTGTCAGGTGTTTTTTGCGTGTTTTTAGAGTTGGTTAACGTCTTCTTGACCACGGCAGCTAATCTTTGTTTGCGGAAAGGATAATCTTCCGAGACGCTATCAGCTCGGAGAACTTCGGCTATCGTCTGACATTCTTCTTCTGTATACCAGACCCCTTCTGGTTCCTCTGAAATCAAACATAACTTTAATTAATCATTGTTCTCAGTATTTTCAAGCTCTGCTAAAATTAATTGAAGAACTGTTCTAAGAGGGGTAGAGGAATTGTGTTGAGGGATAGAGGAATTGTGTTGAGAGATAGAGGAATTGTGTTGAGAGATAAAGGAATTGTGTTGATGGATAGAGGAATTGTGTTGAGAGATAGAGGAATTGTGTTGGGGGATAGAGGACTTGTGTTGAGGGATAGATGAATTGTGTTGAGGGATAGATGAATTGTGTTGAGAGATAGAGGAATTGTGTTGGGGGATAGAGGACTTGTGTTGAGGGATAGATGAATTGTGTTGAGGGATAGAGGAATTGTGTTGAGAGATAGAGGAATTGTGTTGAGAGATAGAGGAATTGTGTTGAGATATAGAGAAATTGTGTTGAGGGATAGAGGAATTGTGTTGATGGATAGAGGAATTGTGTTGAGGGATAGAGGAATTGTGTTGAGGGATAGAGGAATTGTGTTGGAGGATAGAGGAATTGTGTTGTGAGATAGAGGACTTGTGTTGAGGGATAGATGAATTGTGTTGAGGGATAGAGGAATTGTGTTGAGAGATAGAGGAATTGTGTTGAGAGATAAAGGAATTGTGTTGATGGATAGAGGAATTGTGTTGAGAGATAGAGGAATTGTGTTGGGGGATAGAGGACTTGTGTTGAGGGATAGAGGAATTGTGTTGAGAGATAGAGGAATTGTGTTGAGGGATAGAGGAATTGTGTTGAGGGATAGAGGAATTGTGTTGATGGATAGAGGAATTGTGTTGAGAGGTAGGGGAATTGTGTTGAGGGATAGAGGAATTGTGTTGATGGATAGAGGAATTGTGTTGAGGGATAGAGGAATTGTGTTGTGGGATAGATGAATTGTGTTGAGGGATAGAGGAATTGTGTTGATGGATAGAGGAATTGTGTTGAGGGATAGAGGAATTGTGTTGAGGGATAGAGGAATTGTGTTGATGGATAGAGGAATTGGGTTGAGGGATAGAGGAATTGTGTTGAGGGATAGAGGAATTGTGTTGAGGGATAGAGGAATTGTGTTGAGGGATAGGGGAATTGTGTTGGGGGATAGAGGAATTGTGTTGTGAGATAGAGGAATTGTGTTGAGGGATAGAGAAATTGTGTTGAGGGATAGAGGAATTGTGTTGAGGGATAGAGGAATTGTGTTGTGAGATAGAGGAATTGTGTTGAGGGATAGAGGAAATGTGTTGTGGGATAGAGGAATTGTGTTGGGGGATAGAGGAATTGTGTTGTGAGATAGAGGAATTGTGTTGAGGGATAGAGGAATTGTGTTGAGGGATAGAGGAATTGTGTTGAGGGATAGAGGAATTGTGTTGAGGGATAGAGGAATTGTGTTGTGGGATAGAGGAATTGTGTTGAGAGATAGAAGAATTGTGTTGAGAGATAGAGGGAATGTGCTGATAGTTGGAGAAATATATAAGTGGCAGGGAAATTTTTTGTTCAAGTTGGTATTTTACATTTGACTATTGGGAGAGGGAAACCATACAGAAAATATATTGTTTTCACGATATTATACAGCATTTTACATTTAATTATTTTCGATCCAATTTTTCGAGCTTTATACTGAACAAACAATAAACACTGCTGCTTTATTAAGTGTTTAATTGATGCTTTATACCGTATAAAATGTTATTGCACGATAAATCCGCGGTGTTTTGTGGTTAATTCGGAATAGTAACTTCCAGTAGTCATCGCTTGCAGCCAACTTAAACCCGCTGTCCAGAAGGCCGTATAAATATAATTGCCTCACACCTAAATTTTTATACCACTCCGAACAGGTTAATTGTTCCAAGTCTATCCTCGCCGTATAACGGCATAGAAAACCGTTAAATGGGTCAGTTGGAATACAATTTATTTACAACAAAGATTGGGTAAATAGAACAGTTAGAAGGCAAACACACCCTTAACTACTGGTAAACCGGTTCTATCTCATCTTATGGGACAAACTAACACGTTTACGTACCAATTTAATTAAAGTGAGAACGAAAATGTATATTTCTTTATAAAGTTACCAAAGTTGTATATCTTTAATTTAACTCCCCACCCCCATATAAATCTATTTTAAATCGTTAATATCAGCCTCAAATATCTAATTCTTCTAAAGAACATTAAATACAGACTCATTAATATCAGCCTCAAATATATACGCTACGTAATTCGCTAGAAGTAAACCACCCCAAATTAAAAGTTTCTTCCTGGTTATTCTAAATTGACTTTAGTTTGAGTTTTATCGGCATCCATGATTTCAGGTTGACATATACACGACACCTTCTCGAGGCAATGGGACACATTTGTACCTTGTGTTGAGAAGATTGATACCTAACGCATCACACAATACTTTTATTTTAATATATCAGGAGCTAACGGCATTCGCCCTTTTTAAGAAATCTGATTGTCACGACAGAAAGGGGGTCCTTGAGAATCTAAATGATTGACGTTGGGACGAGATTCATACAGCCTGTGGTCTGTACGAACCAAAATGGCGTTCGAAAAGTAAGCGAAATTAAAGAACAAAAAAAAAATACCGGGACGAACGTTCATTCATTTCAGCCCAAAGTTAGTTGAGGTCTCAACTTTAACACACACTAACGAGACTACAAAGCTTCTAACTTTCACTTCTAGAGAAAAATAATCGGTAACGTAAAAAATGAGCTTTTCCGTACATTTTCATATTTAGCCCAAATTTCGATATTTTTCTCATAGAATTCCAAATAAAGGCGTTTTTTGACAGCTAGTTATGTAACTTACGTTGTGTTCTTTTCTGATACCACTTTAAAATAACGCGAGGGATTTACAAGATCTAAAATTTATGGGGTTCAATCTCAGTTTACCGATGTTCTTGCCAAAGTTAAGATGCGTAACCATTGTCAATGTGTTACAGAAGGATTCCAGAAAATTCTACTGACCAAGGCTAAGCTCCTGTCAGTCGTCAACCTAATGAAATATCATAGGTTTGGTTTGTTACAACAATTTATGGGGTATAAAGGTCTAAATGATATGCTTCCTTTTAACACAATTAGAAACTCGTCTCGATGGTTATTTTAGACAAGAAGATTTTCCCTGTGCCCGTGTGTTATAGTGTCAAAAATATGATGCCAAGCTAGTCGGTGGACACTCTAATGTTAAGTTTTTCATGTTGACAGTTTTTTTTGGCTAAACCAAGAAAATGACATCTGGGAATAATGATTCTAAAATATGGATTCTATGAAATTTTCTTGGTCAAACAAACAGAAGCTGGCATATGGGCAGTACTGGTTTACAAAAAAAAACTGTTCCTGTACTTAACTTAACTGTATAATTATGAACACTAAAACACACGGGCACAGGGAAAATCTTCTTGTCTAAAATAACCACGGAGACAAGTTTCTAATTGTGTTAAAAAGAGGTATATCATTTAGACCTTTATACCCCATCATAAATTGTTGTAATAAAGTAAACCTATGATATTTCATTAGGTTGACGACTGACAGGAGCTTGGTCTTAGTCAGTTGAATTTTCTGGAACACTTTGTATTACATTGACAATGCTTACGCATCTTAAAGGGGCATGAGCTGCCAAAATGTTGATATTTTGACGTAAACACAGAATGTTGAAATTATCGGCTATTTTTCTCAAGACGTATAATTCAGAAGCTTTTTAGTGCTTCTAGTCTCGAAAATGTACGATAAAGTAATGTTTTGAACTAACTTTGGCTTAGAATGAATGAATGGTCGTCCCGGTTATTTAAATTTTGCTACTTTTCGAACACGTTTTTGGCTCGTACAGGGCACATACTGTATGGATTTTCCTCATTCCAACGCCAATCAGTTAGTTTTTCGATGGCCTTCAAAACCTCTTACTGTCGTGACGATCAGAAATTATGAAAAAAGTGGGAATTTCGGCAGCTCATGCCCCTTTAAGCTATAGTAAGAATATCGTCAGACTATATATTATGGGGTCATGGGGAAAGACAGTGCTGTATAATTGGTAGGCTTATTGTCAATTCTACACGGCTAATGACTGACACGCGTACGGGTTTAGCCACTGGGCAGTAAAACAAACCCGTCGATAGACGAGGTTCAGTTTTATTTAAAACGACAAGCGTGACATGGATTTAATCTCAATAGGAGAAAAAACTGCTTCAAATTAAGTTGTCATTTACCACTTAGACTGAACTAATTTGAACTCTGACAAAAATGTGCATATTATAAGCTAATCTTTTAAAACGCGGTATAAAGGATCTTTCTCGTCTAATGAAACATATCTAGCGATACCTCTTCTTTATTTATGGCACGTCTTATAAACACAATGGGATAACCCACACGTTGTCAGTAAGGCAGTTTACCTGGTGGACTTAATAGACTTTGCTGAGAAAACAGACACACTATTTTACATAATAAAATCGAGTCTACTTTATATATTATATGAGGCGAATGGTCCAGGTGTTTGAATCCAAACAAAAAGTTTCCCAGGCGGTCTACAGTACGACAAAAAAGCTTTCTCCAGGAGTGTGTGTTTTTCGTTCCCACTAGATAAACAGCCCACGGCATGTGTATACAGTGCCCAAATAATACTACTAATTACAACGTTAGTGTAAGAGACTAACCTGGGATAGATGGGTGATTGGAGGAGAGGGCGAAAACATCATACCGCCAATCTTCAAAGGGCCAGGTAGGACGCCGACAAGTTACCTGATATAAAACCTCCCCTCCATCCGCCGCCATTTCACAACTGTAAAACCTGAAGCTCTCTCACAGGTCCGCGCTAAAACTCCTGTTTTAATGAAAGAAATAACGAAATTTTAATAGGTCACGTCAGGAATTTCCTTAGAAAAAAAACCCAAAATAAATTGAACTGAATGATTAAATAAAATTCCACAATTTTAGCATCATATATATTCAATGTCGTACGGTTAGGTAGTTTTTAAAAGCAACAAAAACAAAAGCAACAAAGACCAGAACATGTCGTAATATATATATGTAGTATATTTGTCATCTTCAGTGAAATGTGACAGTATATAATATACAATTTTGTCAATTTGCGTTTGTTGAATTTATTCGGAGTTACTTTACTATTGGATCATGCAAAGCTATTCTGTGGATCAACAAGATAAAGTGACATGAGCTGCCAAAATTCACACTTTTTTCATAATTTCTGATCGTCACGACAGTAAGAGGCTTTGAAGGCCATCAAAAAAACTAAATGATTGGCGTTAGAATCAGGAAAATCCATACAGTATGTGGCCTGTACGAACCGAAAACGTGTTCGAAAAGTAAACAAATCATTCTAAGCCAAAGTTAGTTCAAAACGATACTTTATCGTACATTTTCGAGACTAAAGGCACTTAAAAGCTTCTGAATTGTACGTCTTGAGAAAAATAGCCAACAATTTCAACATTCCGTGTCAACCTAAAAATATCAACATTTTGGCAGCTCATGCCCCTTTAAAATACCTTTAAAACCAAACTGTTCGTTGTTGTTTACTTGAAATTAAAGGAAATACGAAATAGAAAAAAGAGAGCACTGTTAAAGGTAGTTCAATAACCAAAAGATGGACGGTAAAGACCTTACAGGTTACATCTATACAACAGGAATAGGATGATTTCTATTTTTAGATCAAGACGTCAAGAGAACTGAAAAAATAACACGAATGCTTCTATTTCCGATCGAAGCAGCTAAAAATGTAAAAAAAAATAAAAAAAAATTCTGTTCTATTTTAACTTACAAGTGCATTCCATGTGAAATTCTTCCGAACAGCAATTTGAATCCGCCTCGAGTAAAGAAGTAATTAACGTAATTTGATGACAACTCATTATTGTTACGCAATGAAACATCGGAATTCCAATTGCACCGGAATGTTTATCGTACCACTGCCTTATTGCAGTGGGTGATTTTATTGACTTGGCTGATTAAGCGGAGCTGAAACAATTCCGCCTCATTCCAAAATGGAGTAAGCCCTATAAAACTACATACGTCAAGCCACTCGGAACTCCCTTCGGCTATCTTCGCTCGCTACCGGTCGGCTTTGACACGGTATTTCACGCACGTAAATCCCCGAAGTTATCAGAGTGACGTCAACCGCTGTTGAGATTTCACAAATCCGGATCCCGGAGGGAGCGAGAATCTCGAATGAATTCGGTCCGCGCAATCAGTTTTCTTTCAGTTAACCAAGCAACGTGAACCATTTTCCTTCCAATACAAAGTCACCGCATTTCACTATGGATAGAATAGAACAGGAATGAAAACATACGATGAACTATTAGGCAAAAAAAAAAAAGGCGAAACCGTCAAAAGTGGCACGTTTCAAGAAAGTTTCATAAAACATGTTTGACGTCATGAAGTTGTTTTGATATCTAAAATATCACAAAAATGTGGGAATTCTAAAGTGGCCTGAAGGGGTATTCATGGGTGATTTTATCAAAAATTTGTTCTTTTAATGCCTTCCGATGATGAACTGCCAATTGAATTATTGTGCAAATGCCATATGCATGACAAGCCCTGGTTGGACTCGACGAAGTTGATCCTGTCACTTAGGAATTAAGCAATTAGTAAATCAACAATGTTCAAATTTATTCGTATGTTATCCCCCCCCCCACCCCCTTTGTCAAAAAAATAATATCTATCAATGCTGGTTTACCAGAAGACATTCGGCGCGAAAACCAGAGGAAAAAAATTGTAATTTCTGCCACCCATCTCATACACGATAACAGAATACGCTGAAGAGATTGTTTTGCAATACTAGTTCTATAATATTACGACTGTTGATGAAATAAATTTTATCAAAGAAAAAAAAAGTCGAAGATATTTAGTGACTATACCTGAATGTGCATCGCTGATTTTGTGGGGGAGGACGACCAGCCCGTCTTGGGGAGCTGAAAACCGTTTGATCGTGACATGTCTTACACTACGCCCTTAAACTGTGGTTATAGGCCACGAGGAATTGATGAATGGCGATATAGGTGGGTCAAATCAGTGACCTCATTCGCCGTGACACGGGTCGTCGGGTCTGAATACAGGTACAATATGAACACTTCAATACAAAACATTAACCTACTGGTACAAACTGCCCCATATGCTAAAATTATACTTTCGATTTGTTATTACTGTGAGATATGAATAGCTTTAGTTCATGCGCACTGGGCTTCAGAAGCGTTTGTAGCTGTATTTAGTTCGCGTTTTGACGATTGTGATTTTTTCAAAAGAAATCCAGTTTTCACCGAATGTCAACATGTTCGTCTGTCAACTGATATAGCATGGGTACTTAAAATTTCCCGTAGCATATATGTGAATTGTTATCGGTATGTGAAGGACGGTAAAGAACAGCTTGATTCACTTTACTTATGCACTAACACCGCCCACCATGCAGCATTAATACATTTTTACATAGTTCGAGTTTCTGACTCCAAAATTACTTTTTTTTGTACTGACGGTCGTATTCCAAAATATGGCCGTCAGTATAAAAAATAGTCATTTTGGAGTCAGAAACCCGGACTAATTTTTACAGTGACGGTTCTGATAGGCATACATCAGTTTCGGATTAAAGAGTAAAAACTACCTTAAATTCAGTTAGGTGGAGTGGGGGTAAACGTGCAAACAAAATTCGGACAGTTTAAATTTCGCGAAAATGCTATTATTTTTTTTGTGTGTATCCAAAAGTCCAAGAACGCTGTTTTTTTATGTCTTTTATACATTTCCCCAGGACCCCCGAAATGTTCGATTTTAATTCTGAAAACTGAACAGACATTGCCTGCTCTACAAACCCGGTCAATCAGTCTGGAAAGGGGGGCAAAGTGTGATGGGGAGGCGGTGGGGGGGGGGGGGGGGGGGGTAAAGTATAGAGATTAAATAAACGTACATTTTGCATTGTCTAAATATGATTGATGGGCATATCTATCGGGTTATAACAGAATATTGGCATGACGGTGTTTTTGTACTACCAGTTGCATTGCTATGAATTTAAAAAAAAACAATATGATATCAACAAGCGAATATGGTCAAAACACGTACGTTACTCGGAAGCGCATCTGAGACTGAGTAGGGTTATATATGCTCGTTTCGATCAAAAATACATTCGTTTTGTCACTGTTTTAACCAGACAGACGGCGACTGGGGGTTTCGGCATATAATATACTTTATTGTCAAGATTGTACAATGTACTTCAAAGGGAGAGAGACACTATACAGAATGAATCACCCTTTTAACGGGACGAAATAGTCACAATGACATCATTTTGAATTGTAACCTTTCCCTTAATGTGAATGTTAACTTACACCATAAAGGGAGAGTGAAAAATCAGTGACTGTGTATGACGTGATGAACCAGGCTGGGCCAAAATAAACAAACAAACAGAAAACAAACACAGAAAACCACAAAAAGTAGGCCTACTTCCGGAACGGAAACCGGACATGTCGCCGACCACACACGGAAAATCTCAAATTAAAGCCACCATTGATCTGATTGGGTAATTTAAAGTGGCATTAGCTGCCAAAATTCACACTTTTTTAATAATTTCTGATCGGTACGACAGTAAGAGGCTTTGGAGGCCATCGAAAAACTAAATGATTGGCGTTGGAATGAGGAAAATACATACAGTATGTGGCCTGTACGAACCGAAAACGTGTTCGAAAATAACCGGGACGACCATTCATTCATTCTAAGCCAAAGTTAGTTCAAAACAATACGTTATCGTATATTTTCGAGACTAGAAGCACTAAAAAGCTTCTGAAAAATAGCCAATAATTTCAGCATTCTGTTTTAACGTCAAAATATCAATATTTTGGCAGCTCATGCCACTTTAAGTTATAAATGTCAAATTGAGAAATCATATCTTGCAATTTCGGTCCTCAACTACGTATACGTTCGGCACTATATATAACAGCTATCTTTATACACCCATCCAAGTAAGTGTTATATATCTAACAATGACGTAAAATAACATTTTCTTATTAGTTTATGTATGCGATTTAATCAAATATATCACCTTTGTCAACAACAACCATGAAATCGAAAAAAGGGGGCACTTAAAGTGGGGGCGATGAGGTGCGGAGGAAGGAAGGGAGGAGTTATACCTTGGGTCGAGAAGATAGGACATTTAAGTGACATGAGCTGGCAGAATTCGAATTTTGTTTTCCTATTTCCGATAGCCAAGTAAATTTGAGTGAGCGGCGTTCATAGACCAACTAAACGATTGTCGTCAAATTAAAATCTTCAGTAAACATATCACCTATAAAAACTAAAGTCTGTATGACATATTTATGATAGAAGCTTAAGTGGCATGAGTTGGAGAAACATTGGAATAATTTGGTTAAAAAGGCATTAGCTATTTGTTCGTTATTTTTATCAAGAAGTAAAAAATAAGAGTATCAGCTGATACTTATTTCAGGTAGGTACATTACGGTAGTTTTTATAAGCAACAGAAACCAAAATATACTCATACATCCCGGCTATTTGAATTCTGTCCGTTATTGGCACATATCTTCGGTTCGTACGCGTTGGCTACTTTAAAGATATATCTTATTTCGCCACCAATCCTTCAGGTTTTCAAGGTAGCCTACTTCAAACGCTCAACTTCTCTTGACAATCAGAATTTAGGAAAAAGTTTGAATTTTGTCAGTTTATGTCACAAATAATCGGGATGCACGTTTAATAATTCTAGATTAAACTTAGTTCTTTCTAAACGGAAATGTCCATCTCTCTTGGCAATATGTATAAATGTTGTGCTGGCTACTAGAGCACAACACCAAAACGCACATAACTAGCTGGTGTCACAAGTAACTGCGATACACGTTCATTAATTCTAGGCCTAGCTTACTTCTTTCGAAACAGATATGTCCACCTCTCTAGCTAAAATGTATTAATGTCGTGCTGGTCATCAGAACACAACATATCTAGCTGTCACAAAAACGTCTTTATTTGGAATTCTATGAGAAAAAATATCGGAATTGTGGCAAAATATAAACGATTGTGGAACGATTGTTAGTTAGAAAATACATCGATTGGTAATTAAAGGGGCATGAGTTGCCAAAATGTTGATAGTTTGATGTTAAAACAGAATGCTGAAATTATTGGCTATTTTTCTCAAGAGGTAGAATTCAGAAGCTTTTTAATGCTTTTGAATGGTCGTCCCGGTTATTTAAATTTTGTTTACTTTTGAACACGTTTTCGGTTCATACAGGCCACATACTGTATGGATTTTTCTCATTCCAACGCCAATCATTTAGTTTTTCGATAGCCTTCAAAGCCTCTTACTGTCGTGACGATCAGAAGTTATGAAAAAACTGTGAATTTTGGCAGCTCATGCCCCTTTAAGGAAAATGATTCCCTCATTAAAAAAAAAGAGAGGCATCTAGTTTTTCCCTATCTATCAATTTTTTTCAACAAACATATTCAATAAAAGCTAGTACTTACAAATCAGTCCATAAATATGACGATACCTGTATTGGGTGGTTATGAAATTCGCAGTAGAAATCCGGGACGCTTTAAAATGATGTATAAAAGCCTGACCGACCGGCCGTGATGTATAAAGGTAATCCCATGGTCTACATGGACCTACCACTCTTCATCATTTATTTGCACGTCAGCCGTATCGTGCATTCCTCAGTTTCTCGCCACTCCCATTTACTATTACATTGAATAGTCCCACATCATAGTTCGACCTCACGTGGTCACGTGACCTCCTCCATATAAAACCCCAAGTACAGTTGGGAGCTATCAACAAAAGCGACTTTTTTTCAGACACAAATATGATGCAAACGTCGACAGGTTAACATTGTTCTCGGACACGCCTGAAGAAAATTGTCCCTTACAACCTAAATCTACAAAAAATGAGGACATAAGAAAGCCATTTTCTAATGTTTACCTTTGGCGATCACTGTTTCAAATTCTTTTCCGGTTAGTTTATCAGTTTAAAGTGGCATGAGCTGCCAAAATGTTGGTATTTTGACGTTAAAACAGAATTTTGAAATTATTGGCTATTTTTCTCAAGACATATAATTCAGAAGCTTTTTAGTGCTTCTAGTCTCGAATATGTACGAGAAAGTATTGTTTTCAACTAACTTTGGCTTAGAATGAATGAATGGTCGTCCCGGTTATTTAAATTTTGTTTACTTTTCGAACACGTTTTCGGTTCGTACAGGCCACAAACTGTATGGATTTTCCCCATTCCAACGCCAATCATTTAGTTTTTCGATGGCTCTCAAAGCCTCTTACTGTCGTGACGATCAGAAATTAGGGAAAAAGTGTGAATTTTGGCAGCTCATGCCACTTTAAAAAAAGCCATTATGATTGATTGACGTTTTACGCCCTACTGAACATAACTTCAGCTACATGGTGGCGTTGCCCGGTTCAGTGGAGGAGTAAACTGGGCCTTTTCTCCGGAGGATTGATGGAATCCATTGATGGATTCGGATTGATTTCTCAGGAATTCTGGTGCCAAGAGAAGTTCAGCGTTCAAAGTACCTTGGATAACTAAAAGATTGATGTGGACAAAAAAAGCCCATCGCCTAAGCCGATGGGTAGCCTACTAATAAAGGACACAATTAAAATAACCGGGATGTACGAGTTAATTTTGGGATGTTTTGTTGCTTACAAAACTACCGTGACGTACATTAACAAGATTGGCATCAACGGAAAGCTCTTATTTGGTACTTTTTTTTTGATAAAAAAATTAAGTATTAAATTCTGTTTCAACGAAATTCATCTTATTTTTGGTAGCTTGTGCCACTTTATAAAAATAAAAATGGTTCCACTCAAACGCTTTCCTCTCCAAAAACCTACCAGCGTCACAACATGTATGTAAAAGAAGCAATCCAGAGTTGTATATAAATATTCAATGTATATAAATGGTTAATGGTGACTTACCAACAATAAACAATTATAGAAACTTGTCTTCAAGAATACATAAAGCACGAAATTTACGTCAAATTAAAAGATATTTGGTACGTATGTTTATATAGTCATCACTTAAAAGAAAAGAAAATCCAAGGTAAAAAGGTGACTTTTAAATAGAAATCAATGCAGACTTTTCTATGTGGCGGATTTATAGCCAGCCAGGTTGGGATGAAAAGAGACACGTGGTCGAATCTTACACGTTTATTGGTCGGCTCCGTCAGGAGTTCTTTTCAGTTTTATTTTAGGACTCGCCGGTGCTGTGTAGCAACAACAAACCTGACAAATTAAGATACAGTGTTAGAAAACATAAAAAGAGATAAAAATCTACATTTCGCTGTGGTCCAGATTGTCGCATAGCTAGATGCACATATCATATAGCGCCTAAAAGATATAACATAAATAAGATTACGCCCTATAAAGACGAACTGTTCTAGGAAAGTAAAAACGTAATCTTCATAAGCACATAAGAGATGGAAAGAAAAAAACACAGGACAAACTGTACAAATAGTGATTTTACCACAAACGATATGGATATACAGGCCACAGTTACCTATACTTTTGGAAATTGGTAGGGAAAACAAGTCCCAGATATTTTTGAATGTTTTTATTATTTTTTCTTGGCCGCTTTGCATAGTTTTCTGGGCATTTTTGTAGTTGTTTTGAACGGAGAGAGATTGAGTTTTAGGAGCTCATGCCACTTTAAGAAGATCAAAGTTATTCTGATACGCCCACACGGGTTTCGACACATTGTTGACGAAGTCCAGTACGGTAGGGCTCCGGAAAGTGTCACGTGTTGATCGTGTTGAAAGCATTTTGCGGAAGTATAACTCTCCCTGATATTACATAGATATCTCCAGCATATGGCAACAAAAATCGCCAGCATATGGCAACAAAAATAACAAACAACCACCGATCCAGTCTAACAAACACAATCATTTTTTTACAGCAGGATCCACAAATCATAGACTTCATATTTTTACATAATTTCTCTTATAAAACATTTTATTTTTATCAAACAATAGCATCTGTTGTCATCATTTATTTTTTACCAATACCGTTTTCATGCTGAAATTTACTTAACTTTATTTAAAGAGTCATATATTTGTTTTATACCGAACCGCAAAAAAACGTCACCCCCTTTTATATTGATAATCAGTGTATTTCAAATACATGTAGATGTAAACAACACACTTATCAACGGAATGATTCCAAATTTGACATGATTGATCATCATCATTGGCAGACAAATGTTCGAGAATTTCAAGTGAAAGTGAGGACAGGTGGCGCCACAGTGCGGTCTTGAAGTCAATAATGTGTATGGTCACCACGGGCGTTGATTGCAGCGTTGCATCGTCTGAACATTGAGTGGATGAGACGGTTGATAAAGATGATAGGAACTTGGGCCCAAACTCTGTGATACGCCTGAGTGAGTTCAGCTGCAGTTATCGGCCTTGGCCGCACGAGATTGAGCCTCCTCTGAATCTCGTCCCACAAGTGTTCTATCGGATTGAAGTGTGGACTGAGAGCAGGCCATTGAAGAGTCGGTATGTTGCTTTGACGGGGGAAGTCTCTCGTTGCTCTGGCAGTATGAGCTCGTGCGTTCTCGTGTTGGAAGACATGATTTCCATGACGAGCAAAATGGGGCACGATGAAGGTCTCAGCGCCTGATCGATGTAGCTGGCAGTTGTAACACCATTTCCTCTACCAGGACCAACAATCTGGAACACCATAGGGCCTAGTTTTTGATTCAGTGCTATAACATCCCATCCCATAATGCTGGGACATCCCCATGCGTCTCTTTCCAGAACACACTCATCTGCAAAACGCTCCCCTCGTATACACCACACTCTCATTCGCCCATCAACTGTCGAGATGCAATACCGACTTTCATCGGAGAAGACTACAGTTCTCCGCTCCGGGTGACGCCAATTCTGATACAGACGAGCACGGCGATGTCGAGCAGTGAGGATCGGACCCCTGTAAGGCCTGTGACATCTGACATTTGCCTGCCTCAAACAGTTTCCGCAGCTGTAGCAAAGCGGTTTTGCAGGTGTTGACGCGGACAATCTGTCGATCTTGCCTCAACGTTGTAACAGGCGGTCTTCCACTACAAGGACGGTCTGCTGTGCTTCCAGTGGCTTGAACCCGTTGCTGCAGGTCACAACACCCAGTTTGTGTTTTCTCAGCCAATGAAAATTGATTTCGGGTATGCTGGAGCTAGGAGGTGGCTTACATAGTGATAGTTTGGTATCTGGGTTATTTGAATATTGGATTGAAACTAACATAGGTCTACTGTACATACTTTAAGCTTTCAACCAATGCCTGATAACAGATTTTTGTGTGTGTTTTTTTAATGTTCACCCAATTTTGAAAATACCAAAGTTTGGCTAGAATAAGTAAGCATAAAACTGTCAAAATGGTGGTACCCATGTTAAATTGTGTGTAGCTTAAAACCGACATGCACTATGTCAACTTTATTTGGTTGTAAAGGATTTCTCATGTGTTGATCTATTTGAAAATGGTAAGGAAAAGTCTTAACGAGATTTAGGTAATTAGCCACAAATCAAAACGTTAACATTACCGCAAATGGGAAATGAAACTGTATCATGTAACCTGCAGGCGGTATATAGTTCGGACATGAACATTGAAGTGGTTTGCCACAGGTCTGGCAGTCTGGCCAGCATGAAGTCTTCCCAAGGCTTGGTCCCTCTGCTCTCCTGACAGTCGTGGCATGTCACTACTGTCAAACTGTGAATGATTCGGTGCATGCTCGGTGGCTTTTTATAGTGATGACACCTCGCAACACACGTGCATTGTGACCTTCAGGCAAAACAAACCGAAAAAGCACGCCATCATCAAGGAAGTTTGATGTTTAAACTAATCCTAGAAACCAACATAACCTCACTCATTCAGAATGTCTTGCCTTAAGTAAGCTAAGGAGAAATCCAAACATAGCTATTCAACCTGCTGATTAAGGTTCGGCAACAGTTATTATGTCTAAACAGGATTATATGGAAGAGATAGAACGGCAGCTAAGCAACCCTCATCATTACAAAAAACTTGATAAGGAAATTTGGCCTGAAAATTTTAGGAAGTTTAATAAAATTCTTGTTTCTCTTCAAGATAAAGGCTTACTTAATGAAAAACAGTATCGCTATTTGGAATCTGATCATAACTCTAAAAACAGGGTCTTCTATATTCTTCTAGTCTTCTAAAATTCACAAACCCATTGAAAAATGGCCCAAGCCTACAATGCCCCCTGGGCGTCCTATTATCTCAGATTGTGGCAGTGAAAGTTATAGAATATCAGAGCTAATTGATTACTATCTAAAACCTATAGCGAATCGGCATCCTAGCTTTATCAAAAACACGGATGATTTATTGGCCAAATTGTCTGAGAAATCCATCCCACAAGATGTGATTTTGGTTACTCTGGATGTGGAGTCTATGTATACAAACATTCACATATATTTGGGTCTTAAATCCATAGAATCAGCATTCCAAAGATATCCTGACCACCGTCGTCCGGATAAAGACATTTTAGAATTGCAGGAACTTAGCTTAAAAGGTAACGATTTTGAATTCAATGGGGAGATCTTTCAGCAAATTAAAGGGTGTGCTATGGGGAAACGTTTTAGTCCTAACTTTGCCTCTATTTTTATGGCCCAGTGGGAGAGTGATATTCTTGACAAATGTCACAAACAACCTTTTATTTACCTTCGGTATCTGTATGACATTTTTATCATTTGGCAGCATACGTTGGAAGACCTTCATATTTTCATTGATACTCTTAATTCTCACGACTCAAGCAGTAAGTTACAGCCTCCTATTGATCACAATTCTGTGGATTTTTTGGATGTAACTATTTACAAGGGTCATACATATCATACTACTGGGCCTCCAGATTACCAAGTATTCTTCAAACCTACTGACACGCATCAGCTGCTACATGCTGGGTCATACCATATTCCTCACACTTTCAAGGGAGTCATTAAGTCTCAGATTTTTAGATTCTATAGAAACCGTGGTTCTCCCTAGGAGATATTCTATTAGATTACTCCGAAGGATCAAATCTAACACAGTATAAAGACAAATCATGTTTCCCCCTTCATCCCCCGAGACGCTTACCTCCCCTTCACGGGTGTACCAATCCCGCCCAACATTTCTCTCATGTACATCAATGAAATGCCTTAAGACGCGATGCAGACTCGACATATACGTACCCGATCGCGGAACCTTTTTCGGAGAACAATCTCGCGACAAATATCAAATGGCAGAGAATCTTAATTGCGACTCCTCTCATATCGTGTATGTTATCACATGCAAAAAATGTCGCAAACAGTACGTCGGAGAAACTCAGAATTCTCTACGACAAAGAGCAGCCAACCATTTATCTAGTATTAGACTTAAACATGATGTACCTGTGGCACAACATTTCAATACTCTAGGTCATTCGGTCAAGGACCTTTTTGAAATCATGCCTATTGAGAAAATCCCTTTTCTCACTTCCGCTGCAGATACCAAGCACAAACGTTTGGAAAGGGAAAGTTTTTGGATTCAAACATTACAAACTATTTATCCTTTGGGTTTGAACTTGGGCACAGGAAGATGTCGTGAAAAAACTATAATACCATTTGTCTTTCAGTATAACAAGATTATAGTAGAAGAATACAAACTACTTCAAAGTAAACTTGCTCGACAAGAAAAAAAGAAGAAGAGTTTGAAAGACATACTGGTCAGGGCTAAACTCCCCTGTCTACTTTCTACCTAGGTTTTTCTGGGAAAGGGGTGGGGGTGGGTGGGGATGGTTGGGGGGCAAATTTTCACTGTCTTTTCCCATGACCCTATAATATATAGTCTGACGATATTCTTACCATAGCTTAAGATACGTAAGCATTGTCAATGTACTACAAAGTCTTCCAGAAAATTCTACTTACTAAGACCAAGCTCCTGTCAGTCGTGAACCTAATGAAATATCATAGGTTTACTTTATTACAACAATTTATGATGGGGTATAAAGGTCTAAATGATATACCTCTTTTTAACACAATTAGAAACTTGTCTCCATGGTTATTTTAGACAAGAAGATTTTCCCTGTGCCCGTGTGTTTTAGTGTTCATAAATATATTACTTAAGTAACTGTGCTCTGACGACGTGCTTTGCATATTAGTAGTGTAAGCTGATAGACTTTCTTCTGTATTATTCTAAAGGGCGATAACTGTTTATTTTATGTATGACCGTATTATGCCTTTAGAGTGATCTCCCCTCAGGAAGTTAATCAGGGAGGTCACGTACCGAATTGTGACAGAAGATAAATGTAAATATCTTTTATTTTATATCTTTAAACTTACTAATTTTGGTAGATATGAATAGCAGCAATGGTTTGTTATTTGTCTCAAACGTGTCAGGTGGTTGCAATGAGTAATAGAGACACAGTTTGTTGAACCATGTGGTGCATTTCTCAGAAACTGGCATTTTGATAACCCTGTAACATATCGCGGATTTTCAAAGATGTTTTAATCTGTTTCAAATGTTTATAGTTCTTTGTTAGAGATTAGAGTAATATAGTTCTCAATTAAGAGTAAAGCTTTCAATATGTGTTTGCATTAATTATGCAGGTATATTGTGATGTGATGACGTCACGTAGACCCCACTGGACTAGTTTTGTATAGCGGGAAACTGCCAATGGTGTTGTCGTGGTTTATTGATGTGTTAACAGGTTTGTGAAATATTATGCTTAATGATATTACTTATACATTTTGCTGAACAAGATTTAAGTATTAACCGTATAATATTATTGAATATTAAGAAAATGCTAGACATTCCTTCTTCAATGATACATGAAGGTTTACGTTAATACCTGTAGTAGCTATATTTGATGTTCGGACAATGTGAAGGTTTACGTTGATACCTGTAGTAGCTATATTTGATGTTCGGACAATGTGAAGGTTTACGTTGATACCTGTAGTAGCTATATTTGATGTTCGGACAATGTGAAGGTTTACGTTGATACCTGTAGTAGCTATATTTGATGTTCGGACAATGTGAAGGTTTACGTTGATACCTGTAGTAGCTATATTTGATGTTCGGACAATGTGAAGGTTTACCTTAATACCTACAGTATCTTTGTTTGACGTTTTGGGTATTTAGCTACGTAATTAATAATACACACAGTGTACTTGTGTATTATCGTATGGGTAACGAGTAGGATATACAATAGCATGTATATTAACGTTTGGATAATTAGTGAAATATTCTGAACTATATGTAGTCCTGAGATAATTTGCTGTAGCCTACTTACCTGCGTTATTGGATTTTGGGTTATTAGACATATATACTTACCTGATTATTGACATTTGGGTTATTTGCTATACTTACCTGCTTTTTGACTTGTTGGAAATTATTACTTGGCCTTACCTGTCTATTGTCATTTGGGTAATTAGTTTTCTAAGGCTATATGCAGTTCGTTATCGGATTCTTTAACTACACATAGATATTTCTACGCTTTTCTCTTTAATACAGACTTTCAAGTTTAATTTGTTTGTTAACTCTAAATAACACACGTTATTTGCATAGATGTCCCCTTTGTATTTTGAATAATTCTCATTGTTATTTTCTGCCGATTGTTCATCTACAACATTTGTATTTCTTGATAGATGGTGCATGGGATTTACCTCAAATGGTATGCTCATGGAGAGTACCATCTGAGTTCTGTTAAACCTGATTCATTTCACGGTAAATGAGATGTTTATAATTACCATGCAATATATGATTTATTTGCGCTTGTAATGTCACAACATTATGTATTCTTTTAACATTACTACCTATGTAATTGCTGTATGTATCTAATGTTATTTGTACCTTCCATATTATAGCATATAGGACATTAATACCTAGTCTTTATGATATGTCCACCATATTTTGGGTCAGTTGACCTACTTACATTGACCTATTTCCTTACATTGACCTAAAAGTGCAGAATATGTAATACTTTCTCTATATATTCCTGTCAATTTAATTCCACTTGTTTCTTAATTGTATTTGACTTTGTAAAATGGTATTCTCTAAATGGCAAACTGAATTGGTCAAAGGAATAATTATCCCTTGGTAGCGTGACTTCAATTAACGTTTATACCATGTACTTGGTCCAGACAAAGCCATATGTTATGATATCACATGTTAAAGATTGCTTATTATTTGTATTTTTCAGACGACCATTCCAATAGACTGGTCAGTCACCGTTTCGTTTTGTTCGTTCGCTTACCGTTCAATAATTCTATATGAGTTCAATAATAAATATCTATCACTGATGGATATATGTGTCAGTTTCAAATTCATTCCCAATGCGGGTTACATTTTTGGCGTCGCCGGTAGGATGACACATTTTAGAACTCGGAACGGTATGGGACACATGGTAGAACTCTGAACGGTGACTGGCGCAGTTCTGATGAGATGATCCAGTTTTGAGATGACCTAGTTCAGATGAGATGACCTAGTTCTAATGAGATGACCTAATTCTTATGGGATGACCTAGTTCTAATGAGATGACCTAATTCTTATGGGATGACCTAATTCTGATGTGTGACCCAGTAAATGCCCTATTTTTGACGAGATGACCTACTTGGAAGAGATGACCTATTTTACATTGATGACCTATTTTAGAGGAGATGACCTACTTTCTTTGAAATGTGTTTTTGTCAGAAGTGACCTAGTTTTTAGTGAAACCTTCGTTTGGAACTCTAATAAATATGAACAAAGGCCTATTTTCTTATAGACTCACACCAACTTGGAACTTTCAATTTGTCAAAGAGAACTGTTTGACAAGGATTTATTGTAATGCAAGGACATAAACAATAAAAAAAAAATTCTAGAACAATTTTGAAAAATAAAAGAAAGAAGGGTCACGTGAGTAATGAGTATTTGCTTACTTTTAACAAATAAGCGGAAATGTTTTTGTCAGAGGTTCATGTTTAATGTGCGTTTCCTAATTTTATGCATATATTTAACATAAATGCATTGTTAACTGAAATTTCTCTGTGCATTAAAACCCTCATATTGCAGCATCATGGCGATGAATCTTGATGATTTAAGGAAACAAGTCGAGGAACTTACCAAGGAGAGGGATGATTTGCGTCAACAGGCTAATATTGAGGAGCCACACAAGAGCAAATCTACATTGGTGGTTCGAGAAAGAAAACTTACAAAGTGCAATGGTCAAGGTCTTCTAGAGGATTGGATTGAAGATGCTGAGCGTATATTAAGGGCTGAGGAATTGGATGGATCTGCAGCTGTGGATTTCCTTTCACTTCATTTAGAAGGGGCAGCAAAGTCAGAAATACGCTGCCATGAATGTTTAAACAGTCAAGATGTTTTCCAGGCATTAAGAGGTGCTTTTCAACAAAGTGCGAATGCTTCGCAACTTCATCGGACATTTTATGATCGCATACAATTGGACAATGAAAGTATATCTGACTTTTCCCATGCTCTTGTGACCATTATTAGGCGAATAGAAAAGCTGGATCTAGAAAAAGATTCCGACAAAATGCTTCGAGATCAATTCATTGAAGGGGTGGGTGATGCAAATTTACGCTGGGATTTAAGGAAGATGGTGACGAATAATGAGGATGTTTCTTTCTTAAAAGTCAGAGAAGTGGCACGTCAGTTTACTGCGGAAATGAACAGAGATGGAAAATCTAGAAAAGTAAGACTTATGGCAAAGGAAGTGCATTCGTGTGGTCAATATGAAACTTGCCAACCCAAGGATGTTGAAAATCCAGTATCAGATGGACTTACCAAACTACTAATGTCACAGCAAACCATGATGGAGACATTAGTAAAACAACAAGGCATGTTAGCAGAGCAACTACAAGCTCAACAGAAGTTAGTTGAAGGTTTGAACCCAAGAAATCGCCCTAAGAGGATTGGACCATGTTATAACTGTGGAAAAAATGGACATTTTCAACGGGACTGTAAAACTGCAAGAAGTTATGAGAAGAAGTCAAACTAGAGTGCTCCATGGAAACGAGCGTCCCCATGGAGCAAGGTGGACAAAGTCGCTCATTGGATTCAATTGTTGGAGATAGTCCCACAAAAGTTGTAAAAATTGCAGGGGTCGATGTAAATTCATTGATTGATACAGGATCAATGGTATCCATGGTAACAGAGAGCTTTTTCAACCAACACTTGAAGAATAAAGTAGATAGACTCTTGAATCCAGCACGTGTATTAAGACTTGTTGCAACTAATGGAACTCATATACCTTACTTGGGATATGTCGAAGTTGATATTGAAGTGGATGGAATAGTTATTCCAAAACGAGGCATTTTGATTTCTAAGGATAATAGAAACAACGAAAGAAAGGGATTGGTACCTGGTCTGATAGGAACAAACATTTTAAAATATTTGCCCAGCTACATGAATTTGGTGAAAAAAGAGGACAAGGCTGAAGTATGTCCAGTGCGTGTGGCAGGATCAGATAAACTTTACTTAGGTGCAGAGTCTCAAACAGATGTCCGTGCAGTTAGTAAATTTGGAGGACCGTGTTCGATAGTTGAACCTTTATCAACCCCATTACCTGGAAATGTATTGGTTATGCGGACTGTAGTAGATGCAACCAGTGGATGTTTTTATGTTCGTGTCGTGAACCCTAGCAAGAAAGATGTTTGGTTGTCACCACGGACGCGTATAGGAGTGCTTAGTCCTGCAGAAATGGAATCTGGTGAGGTGGAAATACAGGTCTCGGTTGATCGGATAACAGTGGAGCAACGATGTGACGTTTCGTCTGTGACAAAAGACGAGGAGAATGAACTTCCCCCGGGGTTGGATTTGAGTGATTTCCCTGGTGACCCAGAGGAAAGGAAACGAGCGGAGGAGTTATTTATTAAATATAAAGACGTGTTTGCCACTGGTCCTGATGATTTAGGTAAAACTGGCGCGATCCAGCACAGCATTCACACAACTGACGAGACACCCGTTAGGCTACCATACAGACGCATACCACCAAGTGAACTGGATGAAGTGAAACAGCACATTAGAGACCATGCTTCGGAAAGGAATTATTCGACCTAGCAAGAGTGAATACTCCAGTCCAATTGTACTTGTGCGCAAAAAATCTGGTGACCTTCGTATCTGCGTAGACTATCGCCTTTTAAACTCTCGTACTAGAAAAGATTCACACCCGTTACCAAGAATTGAGGAATCCATGGATGCCCTTGTAGGATCACGGTGGTTCTCGACTATGGATCTTCAGTCAGCATATCACCAAGTTGAAGTTAATGAGTGTGATCGATATAAAACAGCATTTACCAGTCCGATTGGGCTCTACGAATTCAACCGATTACCATTTGGTCTCTGTAATGGGCCTGCTACGTACCAAAGATTAATGCAACATATCTATGCCGATGAACTTTTCGAAACCGTGTTAGTGTATCTGGACGACTTAGTTTGTTTCTCAGCAAGTATCAGTGAACATATTGATCGACTGCAACTGATATTCCAGAAACTGAAACAATTTGGCCTGAAACTTGAACTGCGAAAGTGCCACTTTTTCCAGAGAGAGGTGAGGTATTTAGGTCACGTCATTTCAGAAGCCGGAGTCGCCACAGATCCCGAGAAAATAGCAGCGGTGCGAGACTGGTCACGTCCTGAAACTCTCAAGCAACTTCGTTCATGGTTAGGATTTTGCAGCTATTATCGTCGTTATGTGAAGGGTTTCGCCAGGATTGCATGCCCACTACACCGGGTTGTATCTGAATGCCTTCAGGCTTCCGGGTCCAAGCGTAGCAAGAACGTCACCATTAGAGACAAGTGGAACGATGAATGTGAGCAGGCTTTTATTCAATTGAAAGAGAGTTTGACATCTGCACCGATCCTGGGATACGCTGATTATAAACAACCATTTATCCTTGAGACAGATGCGTCCAATCATGGACTTGGAGCTGTGTTATCCCAGCGTCAGGGACAGGAGCTGAAAGTTATTGCTTATGCAAGCCGAGGTTTACGAGGAGCCGAAAAGAAAATGGATAAGTACAGTAGTAAGAAACTTGAATTACTGGCCCTCAAATGGGCCATCACTGAGAAATTTCGGGATTATCTCTTAGGGGCTAAATTTACTGTATTCACGGACAACAACCCGCTCACCTACATTATGACCAAGACGAAGTTACCAGCTGTGGAGCAAAGATGGGTTTCCGCGTTGGCTTCCTTCAATTTTGAAATTCGGTATCGGCCAGGAAAGCACAACACTAATGCTGATTCATTGTCACGCCTACCAGTCAGTGAAGAGGAAGTAACTGCTGCGCTATCTCATGAATCCTTTACTACTTATATCCCAGCTGAAGTGAAAGAATGTTTCACAGAATTTCCGACTTGTGAAGTCACGGCTCACGAACCAGTTAGTCCATTTCCTGTGCTGACAACCCAACAACTTGTGGAGCTTCAACAAAAGAATCCGGACATTAGCAAACTCCTGTCTTTCTGGAAACGAGGCCAACGACCGGATAAAGAAGAAAGATCTGATTTGAATCATGCTGTGAAAAGGTTGCTTCAGCAGTGGAATCGCCTTCATCAGAAAGAAGAACTTTTATTTCGCATAGTTACAGACCCCAAGGAGGGCACAGTCCGACAACTTGTATTGCCACGTTGTCTGAAAGATATAGCATTGGAGAGCCTTCATGATGGCACCGGGCATCAGGGTGTCGAGAGAACAGAAAGTCTAGTGAGGTCGCGATTTTATTGGCCGGGACTATTGGATGATGTTAAGGAATGGATTAAACGGCGTGATCGTTGCACTTTGGCTAAAATGCCACACAGACCAATCCGGACTCCAATGGGTACCATCACTGCAACACGACCACTAGAAGTTCTTGCCATAGATTTTACTTTACTGGAACCATCCAGCTCAGGAGTCGAGAATGTGCTTGTAATGACAGATATATTTTCCAAGTTTACTGTCGCTGTCCCAACTCGAAACCAACGTGCAGACACGGTTGCAAAGGTTCTTGTGAATGAGTGGTTTCTCAAATACAGAGTCCCCAAGCGGATCCACAGTGACCAAGGACGTAACTTTGAAAGCGACCTCATCAAACAACTCTGCCAGATGTATGGTATCACAAAATCGCACACTACTTCGTATCGGCCACAAAGCAATGGCCAATGTGAGAGGTTCAATCGGACCCTACATGACCTTCTAAAGACACTCCCCCCAAAGCAAAAGAGACGTTGGCACGAACATCTTCAAGAGGTGGTATACGCCTACAACGTAACTCCTCATGCTAGTACGGGGTTTACTCCCTTTTATTTGATGTTTGGTAGGGACCCGAAGCTGCCAGTGGATATACTGTGTGGGGATGATTTCTCAGAGTCTGACGCTGGACCAGACAATTGGATTTCGGTACACCAAAGTCGATTGAGAGATGCCTACACGTTAGCAGCTGAGAAGTTCCAAGCATCTGCAACACATCGCAAGAAGTGTTACGATCGCAAAGCCAGAGAATCTATTCTTCCTATTGGTACGCGGGTTTACCTCCGTAATTGGGGCATCCGTGGAAGGAATAAGATTCATGACTCTTGGAGAGACACAGTCTACAAGATCATGGACAAACAGCCGGATAACGATGTTTACGTTATTGAACAAGCGGATGGGTTATTAGACATATATACTTACCTGATTATTGACATTTGACTTGTTGGAAATTATTACTTGGCCTTACCTGTCTATTGTCATTTGGGTAATTAGTTTTCTAAGGCTATATGCAGTTCGTTATCGGATTCTTTAACTACACATAGATATTTCTACGCTTTTCTCTTTAATACAGACTTTCAAGTTTAATTTGTTTGTTAACTCTAAATAACACACGTTATTTGCATAGATGTCCCCTTTGTATTTTGAATAATTCTCATTGTTATTTTCTGCCGATTGTTCATCTACAACATTTGTATTTCTTGATAGATGGTGCATGGGATTTACCTCAAATGATATGCTCATGGAGAGTACCATCTGAGTTCTGTTAAACCTGATTCATTTCACGGTAAATGAGATGTTTATAATTACCATGCAATATATGATTTATTTGCGCTTGTAATGTCACAACATTATGTATTCTTTTAACATTACTACCTATGTAATTGCTGTATGTATCTAATGTTATTTGTACCTTCCATATTATAGCATATAGGACATTAATACCTAGTCTTTATGATATGTCCACCATATTTTGGGTCAGTTGACCTACTTACATTGACCTATTTCCTTACATTGACCTATAAGTGCAGAATATGTAATACTTTCTCTATATATTCCTGTCAATTTAATTCCACTTGTTTCTTAATTGTATTTGACTTTGTAAAATGGTATTCTCTAAATGGCAAACTGAATTGGTCAAAGGAATAATTATCCCTTGGTAGCGTAACTTCAATTAACGTTTATACCATGTACTTGGTCCAGACAAAGCCATATGTTATGATATCACATGTTAAAGATTGCTTATTATTTGTATTTTTCAGACGACCATTCCAATAGACTGGTCAGTCACCGTTTCGTTTTGTTCGTTCGCTTACCGTTCAATAATTCTATATGAGTTCAATAATAAATATCTATCACTGATGGATATATGTGTCAGTTTCAAATTCATTCCCAATGCGGGTTACAGTAGCATGACAAGGATAAGGACATGACAAGGATATCAAAAGGGAAAAAATTATGATAATATATGCATTTAGCAACATTTAAATAGGGTGACGTTTCTTTTGCGGTTCAGTATGCATCTAAAACTATCGAGTTACGCAACATCGTATTCTCAAGTCTAATTTAGATACGAGAGTGACGGACATACTCCATATAGTCTGTCCTATATTTTTATTATTAATATGGTTGATGTAAAAAGTTTAAATTCAATCTCACTCATCAAACGACGAGTATTGAACCACCGTCAATACATCACTGTCATCAGGCTTATTAGCCCGGATTTTCGGTCTAGAGGGCGACTTATTTTATATTTGGCTGGTAATGTGAACCACCCTCTATGACGAATACGGAAAAAAAAAGGTTCGGCAGAGCCCAGATTTCTCGGCTACAGGCTTATCTGTTGAAATGGTATAGAATTTATTATTTCAGATGAAACAATTTGAATCTCTGGGTCAAACATATAACACCAAATTTAATGGTGATTTTGTATGGAGCTAATTTTGTTCAAAATATGAAAATTATATCTGGATGGTGTGTGCTCATAGCGGTATTTAGATCGACAAATATTTGTCACCCACCTTCACAATTGTGATGACGCGGCTATCTGGGTTGTGGTTTATTTTAACAACTTAAGATTGGGTATAAACGTCTAAATGATATGAAGGGGGCCTTCGTGGCTCAGTAGGTAGAGCGTTTGACGCTCAATTCGAACAGCCTTCCACCAATGGGTCACGAGTTCGATTCCCACCCAAAAAATTGGAAAATTTTCTGACTGGGTTTTTTTTACTCGAACGACCTATGTAGGATGTTTGCCAGTTACCACCGGAAGGTCGTGGGTTCCCACAATAAAACTGGCAACGCCGCCATATAAGTGAAATAATCTTGAGCGCGGCGTAAAACACCAAACAATCAATGAATCAATCTAAATGATATGCCCCTTTTTAACACAATAAAAAACTCGTCTCCGTGGTTATTTTAGACAAGAAGATTTTCCCTGTGCCCGTGTGTTATAGTGTTAAAAATATAAACATATCAAGACTAGCTTGTCTGTACTTGGGTATACAAAGATAGGCGCGTCATCACGATTGCCACCTTCAAACTCATCGATCATTTAGCTTTAAAGCGGATGGCGATTAAGAACAGGGGATACTATTCATTTATTATCTTCCTTCATAAACACGATAGAGGTTTACATAAATACAAATTGTTGTTATATTATGTTACTATTTGCAGACATAATAGTAAGGTTTAGTTTAGCCTCCCAATTTTGACCATATAAGTGAAATAATCTTGAGCGCGGCGTAAAACACCAAACAACCAACCAACCAACCCAATTTTGACAAATCTCAATGTACAACATTATTATACCTCATTAATATTCATTAGGCTTTACTCCCATTCTATTGGTCAATACGTACCACGTGCCGGTCAACATTTTTCGATGTATGACCTGCTGGAGAGGAGTCTAAAACAGAGGCCTGTTTCACAAAGCGGCATAGCGTAGTTTTTTTTACATAACTGCCATAGCAATGCATACTGTAAAGATACGCTGCTATGAAAGTTACGCCAAAAGCTACATCAACGCCGTATTGTGAAACAGGCTCCAGATATTTCTTATGACGTTAATAAGGCACTTTGTTCTGAAGTCCTGGCTGAAGTCCCACGAGATCATGCGAGACCCGTGTTTAGGGGTATAACTTTCACCGATCGGCTGTCCAATTAACATTAGTACTTATGGAGATGGGCTGTAACCCTGTTATTTTGTCTACGATTCTCAGCTTACAATATATACTTTTTACAAAAGTCTTTTTCTGAGACATATCAGGATATATACAAAGCCATTAGATACTTTTTTTTACCGACAAAAATATAATATTATTTGTAACACAAAAATAAGAATAAGTAGTTGTGTTCGAAGCGTATCCACGCGATTTAAATATTTTTTATTGACTGTCAACTGACAAAAACGCAAGTGATAGCTTCCTGTGTGTTTCACAAAACGATTTGGATTAAAGAAATGATTTAGAAATAAAAAATCAAAGACAAGACGATATGATTACCGCCTACCATCATAAACACTAATGTTAAATGGACGGCTGGTCAGTAAAAGTTATACCCCTAATTTCTGGTCTCGCGTGATCTCGCGGGATTTTAACAGAACTTGAAAGGGGCTTATTATACCCACAGACTTGAATGGATATACCTGATCATGTGCTATCTGTCGTCTGTTTCATTACCTAAACAGGGGGCAAAAGATATCCCTTAGTAGTATGTCCCTGGAGATGGCCCCATTTGACCTTTTTGACCCCAAGGAGTGACGTATGGTACTGGAAGTGCCGCCATCTTGGATGACGTCACCGGAAGTTGGGCCATTTTGGGTGACGTCACCGGAAGTGCCGCCATTTTGGATGACGTCACCGGAAGTGCCGCCATCTTGGTGACGTCACCGGAAGTGTCGCCATCTTGGATGACGTACCCGGAAGTGCCATTGAATGACGTAGCCGGAAATGTCGCCATGTTGGCCGGAAGTGTCGCCATGTTGGCTGTCTTAAGGACGGGGGTTTCCCTCGGAAAGTAAATATAAACGAGGTTCCTTGACGTCACGCATGTCATCAGAATTATTTTTAGACGGGAATTTCCGGAGAACGCTCTTTAGGAGAATGTTTTTCTCAAAGAGAAATCAAATTAAAGACTATAACACAAGGTTGAATGGATTTTAGATAAAACAATATATTTTATTATAAAACAAAGACATCAAATAATTTGTACGAAATTCTAAGGAAATCGTACAAAGCATAACAGTGTGGTCAAATAATTAAGTAAAGATAAATAAAGTATTAGAAAAATTACATAATAATAGGACAAATAATACAGGCGATATTTTGGGTGTTTAATATAATATACAAACAATCACAATGACGTTTGGAAGCAAAACTGTATAAAATAAAATCGTTTCTCGGTCTTACTGAAACCGAAAAATTCGCAAGTACTGACATGAACAAAAATATGAAAGATACAGTTTACATAATAAGACGAATTATAAATATTATGTCCAAACAATCACAATATTTACACGTTTGGAAGCATTTACAAAACTGTGTACCATAAAATCATTTCTCGCCCCAACTGAACCAAAGATAAAAAAAAAATTGTTAGCGAGTACTGACAAAACAGAAATATGTAATATAAAGGTATTTTAAGAAGAAATGTGTTACAAGTGCGAAGAACTAGACGAAACATAGACTTTAAGAAACTGCCCTTTTTATTTAATATCCATAGGGTAGTGTATCTAAATCCGCTTGAATGACACGATTGTCATACACTACCCTATAGTCTTTTTTCTCTACACGGTTAAAGACGGTGGCGGTATGTCTGTTTCTACATATTTTGTTTCCGTTGACAATGGTGGCTCGTGGACCACATGTCGTACACAACATTTTTGCAGGAACACAGACACACTGAACACCGTCCGCGTTTCGAACCATTCTTCTAACGGTTTCAAAATTAATGGTTTGAGAGTTTTGGTGGTTGAGAGTAAACCCCCTCACTTTACAAACTGTTCGATTACCGTTATCGTCGGGTTGAGCCAACTCATACGCGTAATTTTTAGCCCCACCCGTCACAAATTTCGTTATGTAATTCCCTCCCAACTCGTCCGTTAGTTCCCCAAGATTGTCTCCTAATTCTACATCTACACCACCCGGTCTAGTCACGTAAATCACCGAGTCGGTGTCGAAATAGAGTACATTTTTCCCTAACTTTTCTAAAATTGAATACAGTTTTAACCGTGCCTGAGCAGTCGTGAATGCAGCGACATAAATACTGCTGCTGGACACAGCCTTTGAAAAGTCTTCTTTTGTATACCAGTCCAGTAAGATCAAGTTGTCAGTCAAACAGTGTACGTCATGTACTGTCTTCGTCGGGTCGAACAATAAGTCATAGAAGTCAGATAACTCATTAACATATGTGCTCTGTCTCAAATTATTTCGCTGTCCAAGTTTGCCCCACAAACTGTTCAGCGCCAGTTTACTCACGCTTCGCAGTCCGGGGTTGTACGCGATTTTGTCTTTTTCTAAACATATACCCTCGTGTTTCTTGTAGTCGTTGATGTATTTGTCCTGGTCGTCGGGCGTTTTCACGTGAGAGGGATAGCCACTAGCTTCCTGTTTTATTTTCAAAAATGTATTGATGTAGCTTGTAAATAAGCCTGCTTCGCCCGTGTCAGGATTGTACTGTAATGTCTTTTCAAAAGCGTAAACTTCGAAGACTTTGTCAATAATATAGCCTAAGTCAATAGCTTTCCATAGTTCAAGGGTGACGTAGGTACCCACCCACGCCCTCTGTTCGTCCGTGTGGTCGCAATGTGCCTGTTGTGACTCACAGCAAGTTCTGCACAGTGGGAACATCAACTTGCCGTTACATCTATATGGAAGTAACGGCATGTAAAGTCCGTGAGGTGGTGTAACACGTACTTTTGCAAATCCGACGTATTCGGTCAAGGGCTTAAAATCAGAGGACACCACCGTGGGGAACCCTTCCGGAAAAAGTCCGCGCTTATTAATAAAGGGATAGAGCGAAGTAAAGTCTACGTACTTAATTTTTTCGTCCGTCTTTGCCTCGTAATAAAGTCTAGTTCCGTTTACTCGTCCGCCGAAAAACGCGTCTCTAGGGTTAAGCCGTGTCTGAATGTCTTGTTTTTCGGCAAAATCCTTCAGTCGAACGTCTTCTTTTAATAATTTTTCGAACTGACACTGGTAAATGACTACAAATGTATACCCTAACCTCTCTATGAATGCTTGTCTCCTATTCGTCCGGTCATTCTGGTCTGCCATTGTCAGCCCCGAGGTCATGCTGGGTGTCTCTGGCGTATAACACTTGGTACAACCGTGCCAAATACACCCATGGAAATCATAGCATGTCCTGGTGTCTTCGTCGTACCCGTCTACCCGATACTGTTTTATAACCTTTTCCCCACCATTGAGAGCGTGTCGAATGCGAAGACTCGAACCCGACTCACGCGCTTCATGCATGCGCCACTCCAACCACAAGATGGACATTTTTTAATACTGATCGGTGACTATGCCTTGTGGGGAAACTTTGGGCAAAATATCCGGCTTTAGAAAAGCGTGCCTGAAAATCGAAAAACACACGCTAGCTATGGTTAATTTAGTATATGGGTCGACACCTTGTGGTTGTTTGCCCTGTACAGGACGCATGCTCACGTCGAGTATTAACCTTCGATATTTCAAACAACTTCGACGTAAGATGTCAACATCCGAGTTACAATAGTCGTGCATTTCTTTGGCAAAATCAAATACTACGTTTGCAGCCTTTTGCTCGGCATGCCACTTAAGAAAAAGTTCTCTGTCACCTTCAAACATTTGATTGACCCCGTAATAATGAGCGGCTGGTATGGGGCCGACGTAATTTTGGTTAGCTTCTGTATTGAAAAAATGTGGGAAATAACCCTTGCAAAGTGTGTTCAAACCGAACGCTTTAGGAAGTTTCAACAATGCCATGGGCATATGGTTCAGACTATCTATAACTCTGACGTTCACACCAGTCACGTGAAGGTACATGATCTTGCTGTTGTTAAATATAATTTCAGGCGCTACGCCGTTTTTAGTGAGGTAATTCAGCAAGAACATGCCATCGAAAGACCGAAGGTTATGCGCTATAACGGTATACCCCGAGTTAAAATCCGAAAAAAGCCAAGAACAAAAATCGTGTTCTGTAGTTAAACCTTTAAATATTATTTTTCTTTCGTGTCCCTCAGGACAAGGAGACGTACAATCGTCTAGTTCTTCACACTTGTCGCATACTTTATGCACGATACAATAATTAGGAACATGTGTACCGGTTTCCTGAACTGTTTCAAAATCGAAAAAAAATTAGTTTGGCACAAAGTACAGTAGGCCCTATGGCCCCGTACCGGCTTCAATTCACCCAGTAACCTACGACGGTAGTCACACAGCACTGGTGTAGAGACTAGAGTAAAATTTTAAAGTTCTACATTAGCAAGCTGAGACTTAGGTAGGACACTTAAATGATCTGTCCTGGAGTTTGTCTGTCTAGTTTTCAAAGAGAGGGACCAGTCGTTGTTTTGATAATTTCAAGTCAGAATTGATCAGAGGCTTACAGTAACACTTTAGCTTAATGGAAATTACAGCTCCTTGGATTCAAAAATAATCTGATAGTCACACTGACAGCGTTTTGTTTTCTAACTGTGTGCAAAATAGTTTAGAATAAATAACGTACAGCTGCTTTTATTTTGTCGAATTTCAAAGATATTTGCATGTCTGGATCTGCAATATCTAGAGAAAGATGAGAAAATGAAAAGTTACCGTACTGTAATCTTGATATTTTTCTTACTTCTTGAATAAGATAAACATGGAGATAAGTTTCTTCTTGTACGAAACAGGGGTGTATCCTGGTATAACTGTTGTTATTTGTAATGTTATTTTGAAAATATTCAACTCGAGAAATTCTTTGCAGCCTCTTATCGCTTTATGCCAGTTGTAGAAACATGGTATAACTATAAACTACATGTAATATTGACTCACAGGTTACTGACATTAAACTCTAATGGTATCTGAATGTTTAATTTAAACATTACACACAGTCCGTTAATTGTTAATTGGGTTAAACCTTTCCTTCCATGGCTTATAACAAACATATTTTCTACATATTTTACTCCAGGTACCAGACAAACCAATCAAGGAAGGATATATAAAGAAACTCTTCTGTGTGTTCTATAGTAAAAGAGGAATGCAGCCAGGAAAAGTTGTTGAAATTAAAATCTATACACAGACTGACTATTGGAAATGACCAAAAAGTACAGTTATCATATGATCACAATGCCCAACAGATGATAAATGTGACATGTTATAAACCATGTTACCAGTGTTTCTACTCTTGGTTCAGTGTGCCTGAGTGTTTTGCCATGTGTGAATAATAATTATTGGAGTGTCAACCCACTCGTTCCTAAATTAATGATTTATGTTTATAACAGTGATATCATATTTATGGACACTAAAACACACGGGCACAGGGAAAATCTTCTTGTCTAAAATAACCACGGAGACAAGTTTCTAATTGTGTTAAAAAGAGGTATATCATTTAGACCTTTATACCCCATCATAAATTGTTGTAATAAAGTAAACCTATGATATTTCATTAGGTTGACGACTGACAGGAGCTTGGCCCTAGTCAGTAGAACTTTCTGGAACACTTTGTATTACATTGACAATGCTTACGCATCTTAAGCTATAGTAAGAATATCGTCAGACTATATAGTATGCCCCCCCCCCCCATACCCTTTCCCAGAAAACCTAGGTAGAAGGCAGACAGGGGAGTTTAGCCCTGACCAGTATGTCTTTCAAACTCTTGTTCTTTTTATAAGCAATGACTGGCCTTTGGGTCAGAGGTCGAGCAAGTTTACTTTGAAGTAGTTTGTATTCTTCTACTATAATCTTGGCCATAGCGATGCTAGCTTTGTTATACTGAAACACAAATGGTATTATAGTTTTTTCACGACATCTTCCGGGGTCCAAGTTCAAACCCAAAGGATAAATAGTTTGTAATGTTTGAATCCAAAAACTTTCCCTTTCCAAACGTTTGTGCTTCGTATCTGCAGCGGAAGTGAGAAATGGGATTTTCTCAATAGGCATGATTTCAAAATGGTCCTTGACCGAATGACCTTGAGTATTGAAATGTTGTGCCACGGGTACATCATGTTTAAGTCTTATGCTAGATAAATGGTTGGCTGCTCTTTGTCGTAGAGAATTCTGAGTTTCTTCGACGTACTGTTTGCGACATTTTTTGCACGTGATTACATACACGATATTAGAGGAGTCACAATTAAGGTTCTCTGCCATTTGATATTTGTTGCGAGTTTGTTCTCCGAAAAAGGTTCCGCGATCGGGTACGTATATATCGAGTTTGCATCGCGTCTTAAGGCATTTCATTGATGTACCTGAGAGAAATGTTGGACGGTAGTGGTACACTCGTGAAGGGGAGGTAAGCGTATCGGGGGATGAAGGGGGAAACATGATTTGTCTTACTGTGTTAGATTTCATCCTTCGGAGTAATCTAATAGAATACTTCCTAGGGAGGAGAGCTTTAAAAAGAACAGAACAAGCCTGGTGAAAAAAATCTAAAGAACTACAGTTTCTATAGAATCTAAAAATCTGAGATTTAATGACCCCCTTGAAAGTGTGAGGAGGATGGTATGACCCAGCATGTAGTAGCTGATGCGTGTCAGTAGGTTTGAAGAATACTTTGTAATCTAAATACCCAGTAGTATGATATGTATGACCCTTGTAAATAGTTACATCCAAAAAATCCACAGAAGTGTGATCAATAGTAGGCTGTAATTTAATGCTTGAGTCGTGAGAATTAAGAGTATCGATGAAAATATGAAGGTCTTCCAACGTATGTTGCCAAATGATAAAAATGTCATCCAGATACCGAAGGTAAATAAAAGGTTGTAGGTGACATTTGTGAAATAGGTACAGTGGAATTGTTCCAAAACTTTTATTCAAATTTTAAAATCTTCTGAATTTCTTCTGGTGGTTTTATTAGAGTGCAACTTTAGTCACTTTAACTGATTGAGAGGGCAGTATAATACGCATACATGTGAATTATGGACTTAAGACCAAAATAAAAGAAATATACTTTTTTGTAACCATTTAAAGTAATATACAGTTCTCTCAAGAGCCTTACATTGTTGTGGACTTCTTTCTTAACATAACATTACCATATTAAATAAGCAGAGCCTCTTAGCTCACTGGGACTGGTGAGTGTCTTAATCACTGTCAAGCTTTCTGCCAATGTATTATAGGTTTATTGCCCAGGAAAGCTTCTGTATATATTAATATTTATGAGCACTAAAACACACGGGCACAGGGAAAATCTTCTTGTCTAAAATAACCACGGAGACAAGTTTCTAATTGTGTTAAAAAGAGGTATATCATTTAGACCTTTATACCCCATCATAAATTGTTGTAATAAAGTAAACCTATGATATTTCATTAGGTTAACGACTGACAGGAGCTTGGCCTTAGTCACTAGAATTTTCTGGAACACTTTGTATTGCATTGACAATGCTTATGCATCTTAAGCTATAGTAAGAATATCGTCAGACTATATATTATGGGGTCATGGGAAAAGAAAGTGAAAATTCCCCCATCCCCCCCCCCACACCCCTTTCCCAGAAAACCTAGGTAGAAGGCAGACAGGGGAGTTTAGCCCTGACCAGTATGTCTTTCAAACTCTTGTTCTTTTTATAAGCAATGACTGGCCTTTGGGTCAGAGGTCGAGCAAGTTTACTTTGAAGTAGTTTGTATTCTTCTACTATAATCTTGGCCATAGCAATGCTAGCTTTGTTATACTGAAACACAAATGGTATTATAGTTTTTTCACGACATCTTCCGGGGTCCAAGTTCAAACCCAAAGGATAAATAGTTTGTAATGTTTGAATCCAAAAACTTTCCCTTTCCAAACGTTTGTGTTTGGTATCTGCAGCGGAAGTGAGAAAAGGGATTTTCTCAATAGGCATAATTTCAAAATGGTCCTTGACCGAATGACCTTGAGTATTGAAATGTTGTGCCACGGGTACATCATGTTTAAGTCTTATACTAGATAAATGGTTGGCTGCTCTTTGTCGTAGAGAATTCTGAGTTTCTCCGACGTACTGTTTGCAACATTTTTTGCACGTGATTACATACACGATATTAGAGGAGTCACAATTAAGATTCTCTGCCATTTGATATTTGTCGCTAGTTTGTTCTCCGAAAAAGGTACCGCGATCGGGTACGTATATATCGAGTTTGCATCGCGTCTTAAGGCATTTCATTGATGTACCTGAGAGAAATGTTGGACGGTAATGGTACACTCGTGAAGGGGAGGTAAGCGTATCGGGGGATGAAGGGGGGAACATGATTTGTCTTACTGTGTTAGATTTAATCCTTCGGAGTAATCTAATAGAATACTTCCTAGGGAGGAGAGCTTTAAAAAGAACAGAACAAGCCTGGTTAAAAAAATCTAAAGAACTACAGTTTCTATAGAATCTAAATATCTGAGATTTAATGACTCCCTTGAAAGTGTGAGGAGGATGGTATGACCCAGCATGTAGCAGCTGATGCGTGTCAGTAGGTTTGAAGAATACTTTGTAATCTAGATACCCAGTAGTATGATATGTATGACCCTTGTAAATAGTTACATCCAAAAAATCCACAGAAGTGTGATCAATAGTAGGCTGTAATTTAATGCTTGAGTCGTGAGAATTAAGAGTATCAATGAAAATATGAAGGTCTTCCAACGTATGTTGCCAAATGATAAAAATGTCATCCAGATACCGAAGGTAAATAAAAGGTTGTTTGTGACATTTGTGAAGAATGTCACTCTCCCACTCAGCCATAAAAATAGAGGCAAAGTTAGGACTAAAACGTTTCCCCATAGCACACCCTTTAATTTGCTGAAAGATCTCCCCATTGAATTCAAAGTCGTTTCCTTTTAAGCTGAGTTCCAGCAATTCTAAAATGTCTTTATCCGGACGACGGTGGTCAGGATATCTTTGGAATGCTGATTTTATGGATTTAAGACCCAAATCTATGTCAATGTTTGTATACATAGACTCCACATCCAGAGTAACTAAAATCACATCTTGTGGGATGGATTTCTCAGATAATTTGGCCAATAAATCATCCGTATTTTTTATAAAGCTAGGATGCCGATTCGCTATAGGTTTTAGATAGTAATCAATTAGCTCTGATATTCTGTAACTTTCACTGCCACAATCTGAGATAATAGGACGCCCAGGTGGCATTGTAGGCTTCGGCCATTTTTCAATGGGTTTGTGAATTTTCGGAAGAATATAGAAGACCCTGTTTTTAGAGTTATGATCAGATTCCAAATAGCGATACTGTTTTTCATTAAGTAAGCCTTTATCTTGAAGAGAAACAAGAATTTTATTAAACTTCCTAACATTTTCAGGCCAAATTTCCTTATGAAGTTTTTTGTAATGAAGAGGGTTGCTTAGCTGCCGTTCTATCTCTTCAATATAATCCTGTTTTGACATAATAACTGTATATATTACATGTACATCTTTCTAGATTTATTTATTAGAGATGTTTTGATGTAGGTTCAGTTCTCATATCTTATCAAACTAATAGACACACACAAACCTAAGGTGACAAAGTAAATAGTGCATACATGAGATTAAATAAAATAATATTCTTTTATCTACCTCATGTATATTTATTTACATTTAACATGTACCTTTTGGTTTGATATAAATGTCAGAACCTTCAACAAAACCACATAAACAATCTAACACATTCAACTTATCTGTATTATTATTCTATCTGAAATTTTAATGAATGTTGGATTCTCTCAATTTTTAAAGGGGCATGAGCTGCCAAAATGTTGATATTTTGACGCTACAACAGAATGTTGAAATTATTGACTATTTTTCTCAAGATGTATAATTCAGAAGCTATTTAGTGCTTATAGTCTCGAAAATGTACGATAAAGTATTGTTTTGAACTAACTTTAGCTTAGAATGAATGAATGATCGTCCCGGTTATTTAAATTTGGTTTACTTTTCGAACACGTTTTCGGTTAGTACAGGCCACATACTGTATGGATTTTCCTCATTCCAACGCCAATCATTTAGTTTTTCGATGCCCTTTAAAGCCTCTTACTGTTGTGACGATCAGAAATTATGAAAAAAGTGTGAATTTCGGCAGCTCATGCCACTTTAAGTTTTAAGACAAAAATGGATATTGGGAAATGGTGTCAGTCCTATTTTATCCTTATAATAAAATTAAATTGAAAATGACTTGCTTGTTTACATTTCCCAAGATTAGTTTCACTAAAATGCAATATCTTATTCTTAAACATATCTTTATTAGTTTCACTAAAATGCAGTATCTTATACACATCTTATAGCGATAACAGAAGTATAGTGTTGCCACCTGTACATACGGAAATTATAAAATTTCTTAATAAGCACTGCTTAACTTGGACCTTTAACCGTCTAACCTTACAGAGTTTGAATTCGACAGTGTGTGGTCATTGGGTCATAACGTTTCTCATCATGAGGTGTAGAAATATACCACTTGACACATTTACAAATATGTTTTCTAACTGTACAAGAGACAATGACGTTTTGGTATTCGATTACATCAATGCGCGATTCAATCTTCAAGAGGTTCCAATGTTTGATGTACACTTCGCTAGGAATACTGTCAATAAATATTTGTAATTTCACCACGTTTGAATAAAACCCTTGAAAATGACATTTGTCACCAAATATGTGTTATGTGTTTCTTTAGGGAAACGGGTATTTGTCCCGTATGACTTCCACAGACTTTTAATGATAGTAACAAAATGTACCGGTCGGTCGAAAAAAAAAGATTGCCGTCCTATGATCTCCGTGTTAAACGTTTGAAATTGACTGCAAATTAAAACCTGATGTGCGGGTAGACATATATAACGCGAACCCGTATGGATTTGTCAAAGCTTAAAATAGCTTGTGCCATTTCCGCAAAAAGTAGAAAATAATTTTCAAATTCTTGTTTAATAGAAGGTATCAACCTTTTGGCAGTTCACACCGCTTTAAATTCAGTTTAAGAAAATATAAAAGACACGAAATAAATAAAACAGTAAATAAATAAACGATTTTGTCTGCGGTTTGTAGGAACAGGCATTGTTGACTACACTGTAAAAAATGTGGTTGTAATTTTACAGCAAAGTTCGCGGGCCGTAGGACAAGTAAAATTTGCTGTAGATTTACATCTGTGCGAATATGTGAATATGTGTGGTGCTAGTAGATTTACAGTGAAACAGTGGATGTACTGCACTTCGTGCTTTCTGCTCTCTTTAAATACAAGTATCTTCTGTGTTAATCTTCCAAGATTGTTGTGTAGATTTGTAAAATAACCAAAAAAGTGTTACAGGGTTACATGTAAAACAACAATACTTATGTGTACTTTTGCAAATTTGTGTATATTTACAGTGTGTTTACGTAAATTTACATGATAGCCAATATAATAACATCGCACTCAGGGGTAAAACATTTACAACACATTCTCCTGTGATGAAATACCAAAGTTTTTCTTGTAGTTCTAACATACATTTTTTTTACGGTGTAAAGTTAACGATAATTTAAATAACTGGAGCGTCTGTTCGTTCATTTCTACGTTCAAAATATTTCTGATTAGTGTCGCGTTATAGTACATTCTGTCAATGAAAAGCAAAACTAAAACATTGGGAGGTAACACCCCTTTAAAAGACTTTACTTTTCGAATATTGTACATAGGGAGTGTAGGGCAAGTTTGATTTTAAAGAACGCTAACAAACGTCCCAATTAACTCTACTTTCCTATGTCCACCACGTTAAAGTGCTTGTTTTTTGATTCCCAATTAAAACCACATGTGCGGGTTGACATATAACGCGAACAGGAATGGATTTGTCAGAGCTTAAAATAGTTTGTGCCATTTCCGGAAAAAATAGAAAATAATTTGATGCCCAATTAAAACCATGTGTGTCGCTTAGCGACATCCCTCTGATATAGCGGTTAGCTACAGCATCACGCATCATTCGAAGCAAGCTCCTGTAAGTGAACGCACGTGTATTAGGAATTCATTGAAATCCACTTATTTCAGAGTATTTTTTATATATCTTTGGTGTGTGTGAATCAAAGTTTACACAACTATGGCTGATGCATTTGACAAATTCATGGAACAAGACATGATCCTTGACGATTTAGATATTGATTCCACGCACGAACACATGGACAAGCCCGAAGATATTATAAATTTGTATAACCCTACCAGCAAGAAAACAAAAGTTAACAGGTAAGCGATTTATGTTTTCTTTTAGAAGATCAAGATCAAACCTTTTCATAACGTAAATCAACGGTTTTCAAAGCACGGCGATCTGCCATAAAGAAAGTGTAAACTACCCGGGGAGGTATATGGCCACCCTCCACCCAATAGGGTGACACTTTCCGAGACGTCATCAAACATGACGGCTCTATGAAATGCTAACGTTAGTTATGTTTTTCTTTACAGTGTTGATGTTGGTGAGTCGTCCGATAGAGATAAACCCGATGTCGCAAACGGACAACAGCCCGGCCCTAGCAATTCTAACAGAATACTAAACAGGTAAGCTAATACTACAATAGCGATTGTTAAACTTAATATATATATTGTTTTGGCATTTTTTCATGATTTTCTTAGCAACTTGCTTTGATATATTGATCGATGTTTTTCGCCCCACTCAAGGTTATTTCCCTTCTAAAATCTGAGGTGTTTTTATTTAAAGATTAAGGTTTCAAAACGCCATGCCTTTTACAAGAATCAAAGGCATACGGAATACAAATTTTAACCTCAAATAGCCGGGTAAAACACGTTGCATATGTTTCTGTTTTACAGCAATGATGATGAGCCGTCAACCATCATATCTACCAACCAACCGTTAGCCCTACCCATCAGGACGATCAACGGGTGTCTCAAGATGGAGAGCAAGGTGTGGTGGAGGACGCTTTCGAAATCGTTGAAAAAGACGGCCCTTTCAGTCGTATGTTTAACGTGTACGAGAGAATATACGAGATTAACTTAAATACTCGATATATTGGCCGAAGATGGAACGACGCGTTAGAGATCCTGGTCGCCGCCTTTGAGCAAACGATTTCGAAAGCGACCGAACATCTAGATAACAGGGGACTCGTTCGACTCTACATCAATCAGAGACAGTTAGAAAATCCAATAGTACTACCCCTAATGCCAAAACCCGAAATGACTGTTGAAGTTATCATGGACGCTGTTGAGAAGGTGCTGCAGTCGAACGAGTCCCTTAAGATAGAAGACAACCTTGTGATCCACGTGGCTACGATTCAACTGCCGGAGGGGGGCGGAGGAGCGGGTAAGAAAATTACTAATATCGCACATTGTGTTGTTAGTAAACGTAGTATCGTGGAGATACGAAATGGCGACAACATGTGTATGGCACGTGCCATTATTGTTTGCGTGGCAAAACTTGAAAACGACCCACAATACAAATATATAAGAAGAAGTGATCGGCCCGGGCAAACAATAAAGGCACGCGACTTGTGTGTAAAAGCGCAAGTCGACCATAGACTACCCGCTTCTTTCGCTGACCTTCCTAGCTTTGAAAAGCTTTTAGACATCAGGATTCGCGTAGTGCAGTCCGAAAAATTTAACGCTGTCGTTTATAAGGGCTGCACTGACGTAAATAGTGACAAAATTATTTATTTGTACTTTCACAACAACCATTTCGATGCGATTGTAAATATTTGCGGTTTTTACGGTGACAAATATTACTGTCATTATTGTGTTAAACCTTTTTCTCGCCTAGATCGTCATAAATGCCCATCTCTTTGTCAAGTCTGTCAAACGTTTAACTGTGTACCGGGTATTCAGAAAACCTGCAAAGATTGTAACAAAACCTGCCAAAGCGATCGCTGTTTCGAACAGCATAAAAGAACTACTTTCTTTAACGGTAAAGACCAAGGGAATGTATGTAGCAAATCGTGGAAATGCACTAAATGTAACCAGATTCTTCCAAAAAGTCGAGGTAGACGGGATCATCGTTGCGGTGAAAGCTTTTGTAGTCAGTGCGACAAATATTATATGGGGTCCCACCTTTGCTACATACAGCCCACAATCTCTTCTTCAGTTTGTGCCAAACTAATTTTTTTCGATTTTGAAACAGTTCAGGAAACCGGTACACATGTTCCTAATTATTGTATCGTGCATAACGTATGCGACAAGTGTGAAGAACTAGACGATTGTACGTCTCCTTGTCCTGAGGGACACGAAAGAAAAATAATATTTAAAGGTTTAACTACAGAACACGATTTTTGTTCTTGGCTTTTTTCGGATTTTAACTCGGGGTATACCGTTATAGCGCATAACCTTCGGTCTTTCGATGGCATGTTCTTGCTGAATTACCTCACTAAAAACGGCGTAGCGCCTGAAATTATATTTAACAACAACAAGATCATGTACCTTCACGTGACTGGTGTGAACGTCAGAGTTATAGATAGTCTGAACCATATGCCCATGGCATTGTCGAAACTTCCTAAAGCGTTCGGTTTGAACACACTTTGCAAGGGTTATTTCCCACATTTTTAGACCACCATGATCTCATGGTGGTCTTATCAAATCGAATTTTGTCCGTGGTCCGTCGTCCGTCGTCCGTCGTCCGTCGTCTGTCGTCCGGTGTCTGTAAACTTTTCTTGTGATCGCGATTTCAAGAGACCTACTGGTCGGATCTTCATCAAATTTCATAGACATGTTCCCCTTATGGTCTAGTTGTGCAACATCTATTTTGTTTGCTCATTTGCATAATAAAATGGCCGCTGGCGGCCATTTTGTGATTTTTACCTACATAGTTTGTGATCGCGGAATCTAGAAAACCACTAGACCGATCTTGATGAAATGTTTTTGTGTTGATTCCCCATATGGTCTAGTTGTGCAACATCTATTTTTCTGAGCTCATTTGCATATTAACATGGCCGCTAGGCGACCATTTTGATTTTCTATTTTTTATCACTTTTCTCTTTTGTGATCGCGATTCCAAGAGAAGTGCTTGTCGGATCTTCTTTAAACTTCACACGCACTTTCCTCCTATGGTCTAGTTGTGCAACATCTATTTCGTTTGCTCATTTGCATATCAAAATGGCCGCTAGGCGACCATTTTGTTTTTCTACTTTTTATCACTTTTCTCCTAAAGTAATGGGAGGATCTTCGTAAAACTTTGTACGCAGGTTAACCCTATGGCCTCGTTGCGTACTATGTACTGTTTTGCTCATTTGCATATTAAAATGGCCGCTGGGCGACCATTTTGTTTTTCAGATTTCTTCTTTTTGTCACTTTTCTCCTAAAGTAAAGAAAGGCTAGGATTTTCGTAAACTAATTAACGCACGTAGCCCTATGGTCTCGTTGCGCACAATGCACTTTTTTGCTCATTTGCATATTCAAAATGGCGGCCACTAGCCATTTTTTTTATCACTGTTCTCCTAAAGTAATGAAAGGATGTTCGTAAAATGTTATACGCAGGTTAACCCTACGGCCTCGTTGCGCACTATGCACTCACTGCTCATTTGCATATTAAAAATGGCGGCGGGTAGCTTTTTCTGTGATTTCTATCTACATAGTTTGTGATCGCGGAATCAAGAAAACTACCAGGTGGATCTTTAATTGATGAATTTTTTTGTATTGCTTCCTCATATGGTCAAGTTATGCAAGATGTATTTTTTTTATCGTTGATGTTTTCATTTAACACATTCGGTACCGCTGTCGCCATATGGCGTTAGAGTGCTAGCCTGCTTCATTACCGCAGACATCGTATGGCGACAGCAGAAAGTCGGCTAAAACCCCACTGACGCCGTATGGTTATTTTTTCTTACAACTTCAACTAATTTTGAAAATGCACAAATAAAATCACATGTTGCATCTGTTGGTTGCTTTGTGTTTGGTTTTTTCAATCTTCGAATACGGTTAAGAGGTTTAATTTACTTTAACGGATGCGTAATTCACTGATAACTTCCAACTTTGTCTAGGTTAGAACCGACACCTCAAGCATACGTATATAACAAGAAAAGGAATTCCTTATATTTACAGCTTCAGATCTTAATATGCATTTCCTTGTCTACAATATACTGACTGTGAGTGAGATATTTAAATATCTATGATTAAAAAGTGCTAAAATCGGGTGGTGAAGTTTGCTAGTGCGAGTTCCCGCTGTCAATCATAGGGCCCCTGCCAGGCATTTTAAAAGCACGACCCAGTTAAAGCTATTTTTGGCACTGAGGACGTTATTTTGGAATTTCCGAGTCCAGGGTAGTGAAAAACAAGACATTTATCGGAGCTTTTATAAACCCCAGAGTGAAATTGCAATCCTCGGGTCATTTTAAAACGTATAAAAATCGACTCCTTTCAGAATTCCAAGGGCGACTATAAGTATAAGAAATAGTTTACTATGCATGTTGCCGGCCCGCACGGCTTGTTCGAAGTCGGTAAAATGGCCTTCTCGAATTGGGATTTTAAACGCCTACATTCTTTCCAAAAATGTAACAATAATAAATATTTTTAAAGGAGAGTGTCCCCTAAGACACTTAAGAAGATCCATATTGTATTATTCGGAGTGTGAAAGGAAGGAATATTTCAAAATGAAGTGAAATACACGGCAAAGTACAATCACTATTTTGCCGATCGAATTTGCATTCAGGCAGCTATGTACAGCAACTGACTTCGCAATTGTAAATGCTATTTACCAATAAAGTAACTGAAATGTTTTTATTCAATCATATATTTATATCAAATCGTGCATGAAGATTTTTTTTTATCAGAGTTTACTAATTTCTGAACGAATCGGGACATTTTTTGACATTAATTTTTAAACTGACTTTCGTCATGTGTAAATTTTTTACTCATCAGACGAGTGATACGTCACCCATTCTTCACTTTTCACGGGCTAATTTGGACAGATATACATTATCTTTTGATTTGTAAACAAACACTAAATGCATCTTAGTAACATGTGTACAATCGTTTTGGATTTTGTAAATTTTAATTGTGTACAAGACTCAAACAAGCGATATCACTGACTGGCCTGCGCGCATGTACATGTAGGCTACTATGTAGCTCCGGTAAGTAGCGTTAATGTGCGGCCTCCTTGAAGAAAGATGGTTTTGAGTTTTCAGATAACAGCCACTATCTACCGAAGAAACTTTTTTCTTGTCCAGCCAGCCACCAACCGAAGAAATAAATTTCACATATCAAATTTGCGATCCGTTTACAAGCAGCCCCACTTTCTGATAGTGTTCTATGGTGGTCGCCTAGATCAGTTTAACTGATCTCTTGTTTCAATACAGAAGCTAACCAAAATTACGTCGGCCCCATACCAGCCGCTCATTATTACGGGGTCAATCAAATGTTTGAAGGTGACAGAGAACTTTTTCTTAAGTGGCATGCCGAGCAAAAGGCTGCAAACGTAGTATTTGATTTTGCCAAAGAAATGCACGACTATTGTAACTCGGATGTTGACATCTTACGTCGAAGTTGTTTGAAATATCGAAGGTTAATACTCGACGTGAGCATGCGTCCTGTACAGGGCAAACAACCACAAGGTGTCGACCCATTTACTAAATTAACCATAGCTAGCGTGTGTTTTTCGATTTTCAGGCACGCTTTTCTAAAGCCGGATATTTTGCCCAAAGTTTCCCCACAAGGCATAGTCACCGATCAGTATTCAAAAATGTCCATCTTGTGGTTGGAGTGGCGCATGCATGAAGCGCGTGAGTCGGGTTCGAGTCTTCGCATTCGACACGCTCTCAATGGTGGGGAAAAGGTTATAAAACAGTATCGGGTAGACGGGTACGACGAAGACACCAGGACATGCTATGATTTCCATGGGTGTATTTGGCACGGTTGTACCAAGTGTTATACGCCAGAGACACCCAGCATGACCTCGGGGCTGACAATGGCAGACCAGAATGACCGGACGAATAGGAGACAAGCATTCATAGAGAGGTTAGGGTATACATTTGTAGTCATTTACCAGTGTCAGTTCGAAAAATTATTAAAAGAAGACGTTCGACTGAAGGATTTTGCCGAAAAACAAGACATTCAGACACGGCTTAACCCTAGAGACGCGTTTTTCGGCGGACGAGTAAACGGAACTAGACTTTATTACGAGGCAAAGACGGACGAAAAAATTAAGTACGTAGACTTTACTTCGCTCTATCCCTTTATTAATAAGCGCGGACTTTTTCCGGAAGGGTTCCCCACGGTGGTGTCCTCTGACTTTAAGCCCTTGACCGAATACGTCGGATTTGCAAAAGTACGTGTTACACCACCTCACGGACTTTACATGCCGTTACTTCCATATAGATGTAACGGCAAGTTGATGTTCCCACTGTGCAGAACTTGCTGTGAGTCACAACAGGCACATTGCGACCACACTGATGAACAGAGGTCGTGGGTGGGTACCTACGTCACCCTTGAACTATGGAAAGCTATTGACTTAGGCTATATTATTGACAAAGTCTTCGAAGTTTACGCTTTTGAAAAGACATTACAGTACAATCCTGACACGGGCGAAGCAGGCTTATTTACAAGCTACATCAATACATTTTTGAAAATAAAACAGGAAGCTAGTGGCTATCCCTCTCACGTGAAAACGCCCGACGACCAGGACAAATACATCAACGACTACAAGAAACACGAGGGTATATGTTTAGAAAAAGACAAAATCGCGTACAACCCCGGACTGCGAAGCGTGAGTAAACTGGCGCTGAACAGTTTGTGGGGCAAACTTGGACAGCGAAATAATTTGAGACAGAGCACATATGTTAATGAGTTATCTGACTTCTATGACTTATTGTTCGACCCGACGAAGACAGTACATGACGTACACTGCTTGACTGACAACTTGATCTTACTGGACTGGTATACAAAAGAAGACTTTTCAAAGGCTGTGTCCAGCAGCAGTATTTATGTCGCTGCATTCACGACTGCTCAGGCACGGTTAAAACTGTATTCAATTTTAGAAAAGTTAGGGAAAAATGTACTCTATTTCGACATTGACTCGGTGATTTACGTGACTAGACCGGGTGGTGTAGATGTAGAATTAGGAGACAATCTTGGGGAACTAACGGACGAGTTGGGAGGGAATTACATAACGAAATTTGTGACGGGTGGGGCTAAAAATTACGCGTATGAGTTGGCTCAACCCGACGATAACGGTAATCGAACAGTTTGTAAAGTGAGGGGGTTTACTCTCAACCACCAAAACTCTCAAACCATTAATTTTGAAACCGTTAGAAGAATGGTTCGAAACGCGGACGGTGTTCAGTGTGTCTGTGTTCCTGCAAAAATGTTGTGTACGACATGTGGTCCACGAGCCACCATTGTTAACGAAAACAAAATATGTAGAAACAGACATACCGCCACCGTCTTTAACCGTGTAGAGAAAAAAGACTATAGGGTAGTGTATGACAAACGTGTCATTCAAGCGGATTTAGATACACTACCCTATGGATATTAAATAAAAAGGGCAGTTTCTTAAAGTCTATGTTTCGTCTAGTTCTTCGCACTTGTAACACATTTCTTCTTAAAATACCTTTATATTACATATTTCTGTTTTGTCAGTACTCGCTAACAATTTTTTTTTTTTTATCTTTGGTTCAGTTGGGGCGAGAAATGATTTTATGGTACACAGTTTTGTAAATGCTTCCAAACGTGTAAATATTGTGATTGTTTGGACATAATATTTATAATTCGTCTTATTATGTAAACTGTATCTTTCATATTTTTGTTCATGTCAGTACTTGCGAATTTTTCGGTTTCAGTAAGACCGAGAAACGATTTTATTTTATACAGTTTTGCTTCCAAACGTCATTGTGATTGTTTGTAAATTATATTAAACACCCAAAATATCGCCTGTATTATTTGTCCTATTATTATGTAATTTTTCTAATACTTTATTTATCTTTACTTAATTATTTGACCACACTGTTATGCTTTGTACGATTTCCTTAGAATTTCGTACAAATTATTTGATGTCTTTGTTTTATAATAAAATATATTGTTTTATCTAAAATCCATTCAACCTTGTGTTATAGTCTTTAATTTGATTTCTCTTTGAGAAAAACATTCTCCTAAAGAGCGTTCTCCGGAAATTCCCGTCTAAAAATAATTCTGATGACATGCGTGACGTCAAGGAACCTCGTTTATATTTACTTTCCGAGGGAAACCCCCGTCCTTAAGACAGCCAACATGGCGACACTTCCGGCCAACATGGCGACATTTCCGGCTACGTCATTCAATGGCACTTCCGGGTACGTCATCCAAGATGGCGACACTTCCGGTGACGTCACCAAGATGGCGGCACTTCCGGTGACGTCATCCAACATGGCGGCACTTCCGGTGACGTCATCCAACATGGCGGCACTTCCGGTGACGTCATCCAAAATGGCGGAACTTCCGGCGACGTCATCCAAGATGGCGGCACTTCCGGTGACGTCATCCATAGGTCAGTGACGTCACTCCTAGGGGTCAAAAAGGTCAAATGGGGCCATCTCCAGGGACATACTACTTCCCTTCGCCAAACTATCGGATCCAGATTTGCTGATACTTTATGAAAGTCGAGATAACAATAAAACACCAAAATACTTCCAATATGAAGAAATCGATATCATAAAACACTTATTAACTCTCGTCGGAGTCATTACCATGAATTCCGTACCTTCAGCAAGACGCTGCCAAGCTAACCGGGGTCGCTTGGCAGCCACTCGGAACATCCTTCGGCTATCTTCGCTCGCTACCAGTCGGCTTTGTATTTCACGCACGTAAATCCCCGAAGTTTCAGAGTGCTTGGCAGCGTCTCTCCTCGGGTCCCGTATTCATGGTAATGACTCCGACGAGAGTTAATAAGTATATAGTATTTATCCGTCTTACTTTGAGTACCACGTCTCCACCGAATTCAGCTGACGGACAAACATTTTTTTTAAATCGGGGAAATGCTGCCAAGCTAGCCGGACCTTAGCATTGCAAGCATTACCATATACCGCAGGCGTAGAGCGACTTAGTATATAGGCAATGTAACCGCGACCGCCATCTTGTTTTTTCGAGTGACTTCCGGTAGGATCTGTCAGTGCGATCGCCGATGTCAGGGTCCGGATAGTTTCAGGTAATTTTCTTTATATTCGGCTTTTAGCTGGGGCGATTGCATGTAATTTTTATTTTCCTCAGTGATTACTGAGTCTTTCTAAATCCTCATTTAAGCCTGACATTCTCTGGATTTCTTTCACGCTAGGGAATTCCCTTTTACAACTAATTACGCTGAAAGGTATTTCCCCACTTTGACATTAAAAAAAACATATGATCCAAATTCCGCGTTTTGTTGAAATTTGGTAGGAATCTAGCCAATCATATGTAAAAATAGTGTGCAAAGTTTGACATTAATGCGCCAAGTAGAACTCTTAAAATATATGCTTAGTTGACAGCTCCTCCAAATACATACTGAATCCCATTGACAACTATTCATAAATCATAGTTTACTGGGGGTTTTATTTTGTTCTTTTACCAGCTATCGCCACAACTTTCTCTGATTAACCCTTTGCATGTTCGAAATGAAAATTTACAAAAATATTAATGGGAATGGGATTTTTAATATTGGATACAGCAATTTGTGCCACTGTGCAAATTAAGTAATCCTTTATGTGGTGTAATAGACAAATCAAGTAGAACTCTTAAAATATATGCTTAGTTGACAGCTCCTCCAAATACATACTGAATCCCATTGACAACTATTCATAAATCATAGTTTACTGGGGGTTTTATTTTGTTCTTTTACCAGCTATCGCCACAACTTTCTCTGATTAACCCTTTGCATGTTCGAAATGAAAATTTACAAAAATATTAATGGGAATGGGATTTTTAATATTGGATACAGCAATTTGTGCCACTGTGCAAATTAAGTAATCCTTTATGTGGTGTAATAGACAAATCAAGTAGAACTCTTAAAATATATGCTTAGTTGACAGCTCCTCCAAATACATACTGAATCCCATTGACAACTATTCATAAATCATAGTTTACTGAGGTTTCCCACCACAAGCTATCACCACAACTTTGACCGATTACCCCTTAGCATGTACGTAGTGGAATTTTTAGTCCGAATGGGGCTTTTCAAATTGGATTCATGTTAATCGCTGTCAGAAGTGGGGTGGTTGCCAGTAACCAACAGAAGGTTAGGTTAAATCAGAACATTTAATTCACAAGTAAAAGTGTTTGTACAGAAAGGTTAGCTTATCAATTATTAAAGCTGGTCTAAACCAATGATCTAATGGATTGCATTGACGGTGTTGATAAAATTGAATAAAAAGTCATAAATACAAATTTTCTATCATTATTTAGATAAAAATTTAACTCCTGCTTATACTTTTAAATTGAATTACACTTTTCCTCCAAACAATTTCTTCATATATTTAAAATTTATTGATTTTCTTTGAAAGAAAATCTGCGATATATACTGATTTTCTTAACGTTTACTGATCAATTCGTTTTAATGCTGGTCTAAACCAATTATCTAATGTATTGCAATGAGGCCGTTGATAAAATTGAATAAAAGGTCATAAATACAAAGTTTCTAGTATTATTTAGTTAACAGTTTAACTCCTGCTTATACTTTTAACTTAAATTACACTTTTCTTACAAACAATTTCTTCTGATATTTAAACTTTATTGATGGAAATGGAAATCTGTGGTATTCTTAAGCATTAAAATATAAATGTGCAATTATTTTTCAGAAATAGGACAACCTCTACTAGAGTTTCAATTTACAAAATTTGGGGACTGGGGATGATATTCACCACATCAAAGTGTTAAATATTTCTACAAGAATGGCATGGTATTACCAGAGATCTACAAGAATAGAGTAGTGTGCCCAAATCAATGAGATTGTTTATCATTTTAAGTGTTTTATGATAAATAATTGGAGAGAAAATATTGACATTTGAATTATGCTGAAAACTTAAAAAACATAAGCTGCAATCATCATCAGGGAAATTACTGAATTAGTAAACGAGAACACAGGAAAATTTGAATCTCTTAAATGATACTTTTTGAACCCCCCACTTGCAAATGACAGGCCTGACCCACACACACCTGCCAAAGATACATCATAAACAATCAAATGCTAATAAAGATGTGTGAGTGAATTTTGATCATTATGCATTCCAATGGAAGGATATATGGATGAGTGAGTGAGAGAAGATTTAACATTATTTCAGTCTTATCGCAACAACGATAGGGATGAAATAACCTTTGGTTGGTACATGAAGAACTAAAAATAGAAATATTTAAAATCTCATAATTACAGTCATGTTTAAGACACAAATAAAATAGAAAAAAAAACAGTTTATTTTTTAATTTGGTAGTGCACTGTATATGTTACATAAGTACCCAGTACTATATTTACATTTCGTTTATTGTTTTAAATAAAACATTGTCTCCCTTTTTGTACATTCATCTGTGTACAGAAATACAAATATTTTGATCTTTTAAACTTGTGTTTTAGCTATTTAACTTTGCGTTGTCCTCCAACTAAGACTACTTCTGACTTGCTCATGTTTAACCAGTCTATTATATTTCAAAATTTAAGCCCAGTAACAATTTTGGCCCTCTCTTATCCATCATTAGTGTTGGCGACCTGAAAAAAAATATGAAAAATATATAAAATATGTATATAAACCAAGCTTTATAACTGGACCTGTTTAAATTTGTCACCGGATAGTCATATGCAGACAATTATAGAATTTGTTGTTTTAATAGAAAATAGACCTGAGTAATTTTTCCAATTATGTAGTTTATTTTATATAGATATATTTTTTATGACCACTAAAACACATGCTACCGTTAAAGGCCAATCTTCTGGTAGAATTCCAAATGCCCTTGCCATATCATAAGTTTGGGGGAAAATATTAACCCATGACTGATTGATTGATTTGTCTATTACACCACATAAAGGATTACTTAATTTGCACAGTGGCACAAATTGCTGTATCCAATATTAAAAATCCCATTCCCATTAATATTTTTGTAAATTTTCATTTCGAACATGCAAAGGGTTAATCAGAGAAAGTTGTGGCGATAGCTGGTAAAAGAACAAAATAAAACCCCCAGTAAACTATGATTTATGAATAGTTGTCAATGGGATTCAGTATGTATTTGGAGGAGCTGTCAACTAAGCATATATTTTAAGAGTTCTACTTGGCGCATTAATGTCAAACTTTGCACACTATTTTTATATATGATTGGCTAGATTCCTACCAAATTTCAACAAAACGCGGAATTTGGATCATATGTTTTTTTAATGGCAAAGTGGGGAAATACTCTTCAGCGTAATTAGTTGTAAAAGGGAATTCCCTAGCGTGAAAGAAATCCAGAGAATGTCAGGCTTAAATGAGGATTTAGAAAGACTCAGTAATCACTGAGGAAAATAAAAATTACATGCAATCGCCCCAGCTAAAAGCCGAATATAAAGAAAATTACCTGAAACTGACCGGACCCTGACATCGGCGATCGCACTGACAGATCCTACCGGAAGTCACTCGAAAAAACAAGATGGCGGTCGCGGTTACATTGCCTATATACTAAGTCGCTCTACGCCTGCGGTATATGGTAATGCTTGCAATGCTAGCCGGACCTTGGCCGGCTGCGTTGGTCGGGTTCGCTTGGCAGAGTCTCTCCTCGGGTCCGGTATTCTTGGTAATGACTCCGACTCGAGTTAATAAGTATAATAGTATTGACCCGTCTTACCATGTCTCCACCGAATTCAGCTGACGGACAAACATTTTTATTAAATCGACGGCCTACTACGGTGAAGATTTAAACAGCACCGGAAATAACTGAAATCTTTAATAAATAGACCATAAAATCGGATTATATATATTACATCATGTCTTTTTTTACTTTATCAAAAAAAAAAGAAAGAATTTAGTTGAAAAAAAAGAAGCAATGGGTAAAATCAGAAGTCTATGAACAGGGAAGTGTGAAATGTTGCATTACCCCACGCTTTCAGTCTGCTTATACTACACTATGTGACGTTTATTCGCGGTAGATTTTGAAATTGTCAACGGTTGCGCAATTTCAAATCAGAAAATAAATTCATTTTCCACTTACTGTATCTATCGGCAATTCCAGTAACCGCAGTTCGGAGAATGCATTGGTTTTTATAAAAGCTACCGAACACGCGACTCTGATATCTCCATTTCGACTCAAATCGTTCCAAACAAGTCTTCTTGTCTTATTTTCAACTATATGAAGTTCTTCGGAAACTTTAACTTTTGCTCCATCAAGTACTGTTGTATGGTGTTCTATTTGGGTCACTTCTCCGTCGCGCGACGACTTACACAAACGCGACGCGCGACGCGACGTGGTACTCGACGTCGACCTCGTCGCGCGTCGAGTTTTATAATGTTAAAAGATAGGCAGTGAACTCGACGTCGCCTTTTAGAGCGCGACGCCGCGTTCCGCGTCGTGCGTCGCGTGTCGAGTTGGAAAGTTCAGCGCTTTATGTCCTTTGCGCATGTGTGGGGACCATTCATTATTATAAATCAATAATTATAATCGCTCTAAAAGGCGACGTCGAGTTCACTGCCTATCTTTTAACATTGCCAAACGCGACGCGACGCGGAGGTCGACGTCGAGTGCCGCGTCGCGTTTGCAAACCCGATTAATTTTCTATGCCATATCTCTAAAGCTTTGAAATTAGAATAACCAGAATTTATCTGATCATGCACGTAAGTTCGGTACTGGTATTTAAAGGGCGTTTAATGTAGGCATAGACTGGTGCATTCTGGGATATCTGAGAGGGGATATTTACAAAATGGCGGATAGTATTGTGTTTTACACGATGAACTATATGCGTGGAATGGACACTTCTCATTGGCTGGTTTGGATCTGACTTTGTAAAAAAACTCCGTCATTGCTGAGTGATGGGCGCGTGCATGACCGATCTGGATCGAAATTGCACCAGATTATGCATGGAATTGCATTATGGATCGAAATTGCACCAAACTATATAGAGAACATTTAACTCATAATGCGACAGAAGAATATAGAAAATACAGAAACAAATTAAACCATACACTGTACCTTAAAATGAGCAAAAGTCAAATATTATGAAGAAAAATTCAACAAATATAACAATAATATCAAAGACACATGGAAAACAATTAATGAGCTGTTAGGGAAAAAAAGATCAAAAACTACACCAGATCACATTGTTAAAGATGGAGTCAAAATCACAAATTCTGCTAAAATTGTTGATCTATTCAATAATGATTTTTCTAAAATCGCTTTTGAACTAACTGAACGCCTTCCGACACCAGAGAGTCCCTTTAGTTCTTATCTTGGTCCTGACAAGCCCGATAAATTTACCTTTCAGTCCACGACACCGTTAGTCATTGTTCGAATTACGAACAACCTGAAGAACAGTGCTGCTGGTGTTGACGGTATTCGCATGTCCATTGTCAAGCTGGTTATTGACGACATAGCTGAACCTTTATCGCACATCATTAACTCTTCACTTCAGCAAGGTACTGTGCCCGATTCCATGAAAACTGCAGTTTTTACCCCTATTTTTAAAAGCGGCAACCCCAATGAACTAAACAATTACCGCCCTATTTCTGTCTTACCATCGTTCAGCAAGATATTAGAAAAAACCGTTTTTGAAAAAATTTCAAATTTTCTAGATGGTCATAACCTACTCTCATCCAACCAATATGGCTTTCGTTCTAACCATTGCACTACCGACGCTATCTTAAATCTCTACGACAAACTCATCTCGGCAAAAGAATCTAAAAAATACTCCCTTTCAATATTTTTAGACACTGTCGACCATAAAATTTTCCTGCAGAAACTATACCATTACGGATTTCGTGACCGGTCCCTTCTTTGGTTTGATAGTTATTTGTCAAATCGTAAGCAATCTGTCAAGTTTAATGACATAATATCTCCACTCCAATCTGTAACTTCGGGTGTGCCCCAGGGCTCAATCCTAGGACCTATTCTGTTTCTTTTGTTTATTAACGATATCTGCAACTCTTCTTTTCTTCTACATATCCTACTTTTTGCTGACGATACTTCTGCTATACTTTCCGATTCTGATCCACTCCGTCTGTTTGAGCGAATGTCCTCAGAACTGGCCAAACTCTTTAACTGGCTAACTGCAAACAAATCAACATTGAATATAAATAAAACAAAATATATCTTCATTAAACCCTCACGAAAAGCCACCGGAAACCCGTCCGACCTATTTATAAACAACCAAAAGATAGAAGAAGTAGACTGTTTCAAGTTTTTAGGAATTTTTTTGAATAATAAGTTAGATTGGACAACCCATATTAACTACATTCGTGACAAACTGTCTAGAAATGTTGGGATTATGAACAATATCAAATTATTTATTAATAAAAAAACTCGACTTACACTGTATTATACTCTCTTCCTTTCGTATATCAACTATAGAAACCTGGTTTGGGGTAACACCTTTCCGAGTCATCTTAATTCCCTTATTTTCTTACAAAAAAGGATTCTGCGTATATTGGTTTTACAAGACAGATATGCTCATACTCGACCAATACTTTCAAGTCTGAACATTTTGCCAATTCTAAAAGTCAACGAATTCCTTCTTCTTCAGTTTGTACACAAATTTATGTATTTTAGTTACTCTCTCCCACTGAATTTGTCTCGTAATTTCACTCTCCCACATCAAGTGCACCAGTATCCGACCCGCCAAACTATCCACCACCTTTACCGGCCATTCCAATCAACTCAGCTATCTTACGATACCGTCAAAATAAGAGGACCCGCCCTGTGGAATATATATACTTAGATTCGAAATCTTTGTTCAAGTCCCTCATCAAAACGCATCTTATCCAACAAGGGGCTCCATTTGATTAAGAAACTGTCAGTTACATATATCAACCATATTATGATGCTGTATCATCAAACTTATAATTGTCTTGGATTTATTCACTTATTTCTTAAAAACAATACATGCATTTACTAATATTTTACTTTGGGATAAAACAAGCCCGAAAGGGTTTTAATCCCGCCGGTTAAACAAAACTTTGTTATTTACTGTCATATTTTTTTCTTGTATATTTTCTGGTTTGGTGAATAAATCAAATCAATCAATCAAATCAACCATCTCCTGGTAATGGCGGCATTCGATGCACATCAAATACCACCTGACCTCCATTCCTCGTATATAGTTCATCGATTTAACATGACTGAGGATGTGGGAGGTGAAGACTATATAGCGAGAAAAGTGCATTGAAAAGAATAACGAGAAAGGTTTCTTTGAATTGGTAATTATGAACCTAAATATTTTAGATAACAGTAATGATCGAAGCGCTGTAGTATTTCATAAAAATACTCAGTGGACAAAGGCCTATGGTAACTTATAGTCTATTATTCAAACCGCCAAAATATCAACATTTTTGCAGCTCATGCCACTTTAACCCCCCCCCCCCCCTAAAACGATACACTAAAAAAATAGGCCTATCTTATGATTTCCCCATATCTTTCCATAATTTTACGAAACAAGCGTAAATTGATGTTTTATGCAACATTTAAAACCGTTTAATTTATAGCTCTTGATGTACTTCTTGATGTTTAGACGAAATTTTCTTCATATTTAGCAGCTCATGTTCCTTTTTGAAAGTTTTATCGAGTCTTAATGCATAAGCATTGTTTACATAGCTATTCTCAGCCGGTACATTCATACTCAGTCTGACGAAAGGGGAATGTGATGAACAGTGAATCTCCAATTTCTCGATCGATTTTCAGGTATGACGTAGATGGACGGCTTTCTGATTTATTCATTTAATACAATTCCTTCTTGAATTGAGCGTTATTGTGGAATGATTCATTCGACACAAATAAAACATAAATCGAGAGGGATGTGAATAGGTGTGGGGTGTGGCGACTGAGAAGGTCTTTCAGTCCGAAACTAAAACCTACCTTTAATCAGACGACCGGGACGTTTCCACCTATTCTTTTTCCTTACTTGGTTAGATTGATTGGTTGATGTTTAACGCCGCACTCAAGATAATTTCGGTTATATCGCGGTCATTTCAAGTGGCGTGATCTGCCAAAATTCAGACTATTTTCATAGATTCTGATTGTCACGACAGTTAGAGGCTGTGAAGGTCATCGTAAAACTTAACGATTGGCGTTGGAATGAGGAAAATTCTGTACGAACCAAAATAGTGTTCGAAATGTAAACAAAATATAAATAACCGGGACGACCATTCATTCATTCTAAGCCTAAGTTAGTTGAAAACAATACTTTATCGTACATTCTCGAGACTTTAAGTACTAAAAAGCATCTGAATTATACGTCTTGGGAAAAATAGCGGATAATTTTAACATTCTGTTATAATGGCCAAACATCTTAATTTTGGCAGCGCATGCCACTTTAAGGTTTAGCGTGGAAACCACGCTCTCTGTACTTAGAGGAAACCTCCGACCTTACGCGAGTACTTGGCGTCCACATACAGCGATGTTGTGTTTTAGCATCTATAAACACATACAGCGATGTTGTGTTTTAGCATCTATAAACACATACAGCGATGGTGTGTTTTACCATCTATAAACACATACAGCGATGTTGTGTTTTACCATCTATAAGCACATACAGCGATGGTGTGTTTTACCATCTATAAACACATACAGCGATGTTGTGTTTTACCATCTATAAACACATACAGCGATGTTGTGTTTTACCATCTATAAACACATACAGCGATGGTGTGTTTTACCATCTATAAACACATACAGCGATGTTGTGTTTTACCATCTATAAACACATACAGCGATGTTGTGTTTTACCATCTATAAACACATACAGCGATGGAGTGTTTAACTATCTATAAACATATATAGCGATGGTGTGTTTTAGCATCTATAAACACAAATAGCGATGGTGTGTTTTACCATCTATAAACACATACAGCGATGTTGTGTTTTACCATCTATAAACACATACAGCGATGGTGTGTTTTACCATCTATAAACACATACAGCGATGGTGTGTTTTACCATCTATAAACACATACAGCGATGGAGTGTTTAAATATCTATAAACACATACAGCGATGGTGCGTTTTAGCATCTATAAACACATACAGCGATGTTGTGTTTTAGCATCTATAAACACATACAGCGATGGTGTGTTTTAGCATCTATAAACACATACAGCGATGGTGTGTTTTAGCATACATAAACACATACAGCGATGGTGTGTTTTAGAATCTATAAACACATACAGCAATGGAGTGAAAAATCCACAATGATGTTTGAAATTTTATTTGGTCTGAGTATAGGATTGGAACCCGCGCCACATCGATGGAATAATTATTCCAGACTCACTCAGCCTACTAAGGCTCCTACTTGGTTAGAATGACATGGACTTCCGAATGTCAACATCAGAACTGATGCTAAGGTCAAATTAAAACAACCCATTAAATGGACGATTAAACCACCCATTCAATTCATGATTAAAAACAAATTAAGAAGTTTTTTCCTATTTTTAAAAAAAAAATTCAAATTGGTGCCTTTTTATAGGCCTGTCAGTAGATATAACTTTGGGGGTTGAAAAACAGTGGCCACAGTGGCAACATTTTACTGGTCACTGCTGCCCAGTTGGTCAATAACTAGCACATCTCATTAACATCTAAGCTCCCGGCTATTGGTCGCGCTTGACTACACATCTAATTAAAATCTCCTAACAACGTGAGACAATGGCTTGAACTGTGAGGTCGAGGTCAATAACTAGCACAACTAATTAAAATATTAGCCCCCGGTCATTGGTCACGGTTCACCGCATGTCTAATTATAATCTAAACTCGCGGCTACCAATATTAAAGTACATGTGCACCTTTTCTTAAAAAAAATATGCTGAATAATACACTCCCACGGAAAAAATATGTTTAGTAATGCAATACTGGTCTAAAGGACCAATTAAACCGAATGTATAAATAACCTTGGACTGTATTACCTCAACGTATAGATCATATCGGTAAGTATGTGTACATCAGTTAGCTGGCGGATATTGTTTCGCGCTCCACTGCACAACTAATTAAAATCTTAGCTCTCGGTTATTGGTCACGGTTCGTCGCACGTCTTATTAAAATCTAAGCTCGCGGCTATCGGTTCACTACGGTACACATGTCATTAAGAGTAGAATCTAAGTTATTTATTAAATTATCTCAGTGGCATTGCATATCAAAAATATACTACGTATAATACTTAAGTCTTAACCACTGGTCATCTCAACCGTTGAACTTCAAATTTTACATATATTTAGTAGCCGCTATGGATTAAAACATCGGACGATTTTCATTGGTCAATATACTGACGTCACGAGTGATTTACTATTTCGTGAAATTAAAATAACAACTCGCAATGCTCGCCCACAGAAGGTGGTTTTCAAGAATATTGAAACGGGCCACTGAAACCAGTCAGGCGTGTTAATAAAACAGTTCACCCGAGACGCGAGCAGTGGGAGAAATCTAATTAAAATCACTCAACCGATCAAAGCGATATTCGGACGTGTGTGCTATGAGACAGGGTCTAATGGCATGACGTCAAAACACCGAAGGCTATATACTTTAACGCCATTTTGAAATTTTAAATGAGTCATATCTCAGTCGTTCTTAAAGATATGATAACGCGATTTTCGAGAGTCAATAGACAAGAATATCCCGCGCGTGGATTGCAATAGTTATTTTTGATTAGACCAGCGGTTTGACCGCTATATTGAACTCAACTGCACATCTTTGAGAAGCGTTTTGACCGAAACAACTAAACCGATTTAGCTTCAAATTTTGCATATATTTAGTTAACGACAAAACCCGTTTACGTAGCACAACTATGGATGGTAACATTGGGAGGTTTTCATTGGACAAATTACTTATTGATTCAAATAACAGCACGCATTGCGCGCCCACAGAAGGCCGTTTTCAAGAGTAATAAGCGAAATTTTCAACAACCATTTGAAGTATTTCTATATATATCCAATGTTGAATGTGATCGAGACTCCGCACTGGTCATCACACAGAGAACATGTCTGCAGCCAGCCTCTATGAACCCACGCCTGCCGATCGCAACTAAAAGACATGCATATGAATATTTTAACGGTAATTGAACCGATGAGCGTAAACTAGACGCTATTTGTATACGAGATAGTTCGCTGTTTTTTACTAATTTACATGCCAATCTATCAGAAAAGAGACTAATGAGAAAACTAATTAGTAGGTACATCAACCGTAAGCGTGCATAGTACCGATGTATGTAACATATAATATAATCAAATTTAATGAAAGACAGTCATCTAATTATCTTCTCGCGTAATCCCTTGGCATTCAATTGGCCCTTAATATTGCTGAGTAATATATTCATCAAAACAATTGAACGTTACCTAAAATCTCGGAATCTTTCGATTTGATTTGATTTTTATTCACCAATATAAATAAATAACATACAATAGAGGAGTGATATATACATTGACGGGAATAAAACTCCATGGAGCTTGCTCTATCCCTGATGAAAAATAATTAATAACTTGGGACTATCGTGGCGCTAAAACAAGAAGGAAATAAATTTAAGTTCGAAACATATTTACAAACTCTGATGGAAGAACTGTTATTGACTATCATGAGTATAGTTGGCAAAGAAAAAAAGCTATGGATACACATATTAAACAGAATGAATTGAATTAAGGAGATGGATTGTGAGGCGATTTTTAAATAATGAATATGATTCGGTTGATTGTAGCTTACATGGCAAATTGTTCCATTCACGCAGACCTGTAACCCTTAATGAGTAAAATGAATAGTTACTGATGTAGAATGGCTTGTACAAGTTAAAATGACTTCCCCTGGTGATATGAGAACGAGTATCTGTTTGTCTAACAAAATGATTATTAAAGCTCAATGGTAAATATTCTGGATGATATATGAATTTATGTGTAAATGTCAGAATTCAGCTATTAATGTCAGCTAACGGTAGGGATTAGAATGAACAGGCATGACTGATTTGTTTGAAATAGATTAAATTCCTCTATACTAGAAGAAAAACCAACAACTGTAGTGTATTCCCCCCCAGGCAATACAGTTTTTGGACTATGGCTAAAATAGACTGATGTAAAAATTACCTCAAGATAATGGTAGTCTTCTTTTGACCGGGTTGTCTTTTTATAGACATCTTATCTTTGGCTTAACCATTGGACGTATCCTATTTCAATACATTGTTTTTACATCTAAACTATACGATTGTTGTATTAAAAACAATTGTTTTTTCCTTGCAACCACTTGGGTAAAAAATCAAACTTCTGAAAGCTGCACACAAATATCTGCACGCATGCAAAAGAATTCAACAATTAACTTTTGTCTGTGGAAACTTTATCAGTCTTTAAATATACCGTCTATAATGAAACACCAACTTGTGGGACCTGACTGTAACTATAGCCCTTTCCTCGAGTGGAGTTTGTTGGCGAGCGAGTCACGTGATTGAAACACCGATCAATGCGATAATTAAAATGTGCATAGAGACTCTACCGGTATGTGACGCCGCAGGCGAAGCTATTTGTTCTATTTTAAACGAGTCATATCTCAACTAATATTATAGATAGAATAACGCGGTTTTCATACACTATACTTATAACATAGTATGAGAGTTTCAGCACAGCCCTGATCCCCTTAAAACATTAGAAGATTTTCATTGATCCAAAAAACTCACAATTTACTATTTTGTGAAATTACAACAACAACTCGCAATGCTTATGCACAGAAGGTAGATTTTGGCTTAAGCGGGCGCGTATCATAAAGATATATATAATGAGCTATCACCGTACTGTCGCTATGGATTAAAACATCGGAAGATTTTCATTGGTCGATATACTCGCGTTTGCGTATTTCCGGTACCGAGGGAACGCACTGTTGGCCTATGTCCGTGGAAACGCACCATAAGGCGAGAAGCGTTGGTATGTTTTGTGATGTCACAACCGTAAATCGACAAGAGTTTGGCCGTAATACAGTAAAACTTATCGTTATAACATTTAACGGTTGCGTTATTTAACGCCGCTTGGCGTAGTTTTGCGTCATGCGGACGCCATTTTGCGTTGTGTGTGCGTCCTTTTGCGTCATGCGGCTTCATTTTGCTTCAATATGTACTACGTTCCGCTTCAGCGAGCCTTAAGGACCGGCACGCCCGTCTGCGGCAAACCATGATATAAATCGACAAGAGTTGTGCCGTAAGACAGCAAAGCGTTATAACATTTAACAGTTGCGTTGTTTAACGCCGTTTGACGTAGTTTTGCGTCATACGGACGCCATTTTGCGTGGTGTGTGCGTCGTTTTGCGTCATGACGGCTTCAATTGGCTTCACTATGTACGACGTTCCGCTTTAGCGAGCCTGAAGATTAAATCATAATTCTATATTTCTTGGTGGGAGTTGTATCTTTTAGCGATTTTACTGCCTAGGATTGTAATAAAACAATGCTACCCACTACATTATAAGTCTGTTAAATATATTGTAAATATTATAGCTGATAAGCCAGACGCGACAAAACGCGACAAAACGCGACAATATGCGACAATTTGTGAAAATACTCGACAATATGCGGCAATACGCGACAAAAATGTGATAATACGCGTTAAACCCTACGGGTTTGGTTAGTAGGCTGACAACAATCCCGAGGCGTGGCTATGATCTGACCATATCACTAATATATTTTGAGTAAGCGGGATTCGAACCCTCAACACATTGGCGGGAAACTGTTCGAATTGAGCGCCCCACGCTCTAATAAATACTTTGTACAAAATATCCCACGGCTTGTTGATAACTCAAATATACTGATAGGTGTTTAGTCATTGTTATTAGGCAAATGATTCATGAATTGTTCGGTGTTTTACGCCGCACTCAAGATTATTTCTTTAGTATTGTTGCATTGTCAGACCACTTTGACAGGGATTCGGGTTGTCCCCAAGGATTTGTATTTTTTAGCAAGTAACGATTTTACCATCTAAGTCTGTAATTAATCAATGTTGAAAGTTCCTCGAAAGTTTGTAAAATATATCGGAATTACCTGGCTAAGTCTATGTAAATCCGGCATACGCTGCTTAGTACAAATAAAGATTCCCAAGTCCTTCTGAAAGCTGATAAGCTCGGGTTTTAAATCGATTACCTCAGTTAAAGCAGGTAAAGCAACAGCAAACTTGTCATTTTCGTTTGCAGAGATAGTCACAGACAATGTCCGTTCGGGCCTAACTTTAGGAGAATAATACACCGGCTTACTCATTTTCACAAATCATCACAACGGCCAAATACTTCCAAACGAAATCTACGACTTCTGTAGATTTCTACGAAATCGAAAAGTAGTAAATCAACCTCTCACAAAAACTTATCTCGGTGGATTTTCAAGAACAAAATCAGACACGTCTAAACCCCTCTGTACCAAAATGGCCACCCATCTTCAGCCAGTAAGTTGACCGTGTATTTAACCTGGGTTAAAAGTACCTTATGATTCGTGCTTCGCTGCACCAATCTATACTTGATTAAATTAACGAGATGTGCAGCGAAGCACGAATCATAAGGTACTTTTAACCCAGGTTAAATACACGGTCAACTTACTGGCTGAAGATGGGTGGCCATTTTGGTACAGAGGGGTTTAGACGTGTCTGATTTTGTTCTTGAAAATCCACCGAGATAAGTTTTTGTGAGAGGTTGATTTACTACTTTTCGATTTCGTAGAAATCTACAGAAGTCGTAGATTTCGTTTGGAAGTATTTGGCCGTTGTGATGATTTGTGAAAATGAGTAAGCCGGTGTATTATTCTCCTAAAGTTAGGCCCGAACGGACATTGTCTGTGACTATCTCTGCAAACGAAAATGACAAGTTTGCTGTTGCTTTACCTGCTTTAACTGAGGTAATCGATTTAAAACCCGAGCTTATCAGCTTTCAGAAGGACTTGGGAATCTTTATTTGTACTAAGCAGCGTATGCCGGATTTACATAGACTTAGCCAGGTAATTCCGATATATTTTACAAACTTTCGAGGAACTTTCAACATTGATTAATTACAGACTTAGATGGTAAAATCGTTACTTGCTAAAAAATACAAATCCTTGGGGACAACCCGAATCCCTGTCAAAGTGGTCTGACAATGCAACAATACTAAAGAAATAATCTTGAGTGCGGCGTAAAACACCGAACAATTCATGAATCATTTGCCTAATAACAATGACTAAACACCTATCAGTATATTTGAGTTATCAACAAGCCGTGGGATATTTTGTACAAAGTATTTATTAGAGCGTGGGGCGCTCAATTCGAACAGTTTCCCGCCAATGTGTTGAGGGTTCGAATCCCGCTTACTCAAAATATATTAGTGATATGGTCAGATCATAGCCACGCCTCGGGATTGTTGTCAGCCTACTAACCAAACCCGTAGGGTTTAACGCGTATTATCACATTTTTGTCGCGTATTGCCGCATATTGTCGAGTATTTTCACAAATTGTCGCATATTGTCGCGTTTTGTCGCGTTTTGTCGCGTCTGGCTTATCAGCTATAATATTTACAATATATTTAACAGACTTATAATGTAGTGGGTAGCATTGTTTTATTACAATCCTAGGCAGTAAAATCGCTAAAAGATACAACTCCCACCAAGAAATATAGAATTATGATTTAATCTTCAGGCTCGCTAAAGCGGAACGTCGTACATAGTGATAGCCAATTGAAGCCGTCATGACGCAAAACGACGCACACACCACGCAAAATGGCGTCCGTATGACGCAAAACTACGTCAAACGGCGTTAAACAACGCAACTGTTAAATGTTATAACGCTTTGCTGTCTTACGGCACAACTCTTGTCGATTTATATCATGGTTTGCCGCAGACGGGCGTGCCGGTCCTTAAGGCTCGCTGAAGCGGAACGTAGTACATATTGAAGCAAAATGAAGCCGCATGACGCAAAAGGACGCACACACAACGCAAAATGGCGTCCGCATGACGCAAAACTACGCCAAGCGGCGTTAAATAACGCAACCGTTAAATGTTATAACGATAAGTTTTACTGTATTACGGCCAAACTCTTGTCGATTTACGGTTGTGACATCACAAAACATACCAACGCTTCTCGCCTTATGGTGCGTTTCCACGGACATAGGCCAACAGTGCGTTCCCTCGGTACCGGAAATACGCAAACGCGAGTATATCGACCAATGAAAATCTTCCGATGTTTTAATCCATAGCGACAGTACGGTGATAGCTCATTATATATATCTTTATGATACGCGCCGGCTTAAGCCAAAATCTACCTTCTGTGCATAAGCATTGCGAGTTGTTGTTGTAATTTCACAAAATAGTAAATTGTGAGTTTTTTTGATCAATGAAAATCTTCTAATGTTTTAAGGGGATCAGGGCTGTGCTGAAACTCTCATACTATGTTATAAGTATAGTGTATGAAAACCGCGTTATTCTATCTATAATATTAGTTGAGATATGACTCGTTTAAAATAGAACAAATAGCTTCGCCTGCGGCGTCACATACCGGTAGAGTCTCTATGCACATTTTAATTATCGCATTGATCGGTGTTTCAATCACGTGACTCGCTCGCCAACAAACTCCACTCGAGGAAAGGGCTATAGTTACAGTCAGGTCCCACAAGTTGGTGTTTCATTATAGACGGTATATTTAAAGACTGATAAAGTTTCCACAGACAAAAGTTAATTGTTGAATTCTTTTGCATGCGTGCAGATATTTGTGTGCAGCTTTCAGAAGTTTGATTTTTTACCCAAGTGGTTGCAAGGAAAAAACAATTGTTTTTAATACAACAATCGTATAGTTTAGATGTAAAAACAATGTATTGAAATAGGATACGTCCAATGGTTAAGCCAAAGATAAGATGTCTATAAAAAGACAACCCGGTCAAAAGAAGACTACCATTATCTTGAGGTAATTTTTACATCAGTCTATTTTAGCCATAGTCCAAAAACTGTATTGCCTGGGGGGGAATACACTACAGTTGTTGGTTTTTCTTCTAGTATAGAGGAATTTAATCTATTTCAAACAAATCAGTCATGCCTGTTCATTCTAATCCCTACCGTTAGCTGACATTAATAGCTGAATTCTGACATTTACACATAAATTCATATATCATCCAGAATATTTACCATTGAGCTTTAATAATCATTTTGTTAGACAAACAGATACTCGTTCTCATATCACCAGGGGAAGTCATTTTAACTTGTACAAGCCATTCTACATCAGTAACTATTCATTTTACTCATTAAGGGTTACAGGTCTGCGTGAATGGAACAATTTGCCATGTAAGCTACAATCAACCGAATCATATTCATTATTTAAAAATCGCCTCACAATCCATCTCCTTAATTCAATTCATTCTGTTTAATATGTGTATCCATAGCTTTTTTTCTTTGCCAACTATACTCATGATAGTCAATAACAGTTCTTCCATCAGAGTTTGTAAATATGTTTCGAACTTAAATTTATTTCCTTCTTGTTTTAGCGCCACGATAGTCCCAAGTTATTAATTATTTTTCATCAGGGATAGAGCAAGCTCCATGGAGTTTTATTCCCGTCAATGTATATATCACTCCTCTATTGTATGTTATTTATTTATATTGGTGAATAAAAATCAAATCAAATCGAAAGATTCCGAGATTTTAGGTAACGTTCAATTGTTTTGATGAATATATTACTCAGCAATATTAAGGGCCAATTGAATGCCAAGGGATTACGCGAGAAGATAATTAGATGACTGTCTTTCATTAAATTTGATTATATTATATGTTACATACATCGGTACTATGCACGCTTACGGTTGATGTACCTACTAATTAGTTTTCTCATTAGTCTCTTTTCTGATAGATTGGCATGTAAATTAGTAAAAAACAGCGAACTATCTCGTATACAAATAGCGTCTAGTTTACGCTCATCGGTTCAATTACCGTTAAAATATTCATATGCATGTCTTTTAGTTGCGATCGGCAGGCGTGGGTTCATAGAGGCTGGCTGCAGACATGTTCTCTGTGTGATGACCAGTGCGGAGTCTCGATCACATTCAACATTGGATATATATAGAAATACTTCAAATGGTTGTTGAAAATTTCGCTTATTACTCTTGAAAACGGCCTTCTGTGGGCGCGCAATGCGTGCTGTTATTTGAATCAATAAGTAATTTGTCCAATGAAAACCTCCCAATGTTACCATCCATAGTTGTGCTACGTAAACGGGTTTTGTCGTTAACTAAATATATGCAAAATTTGAAGCTAAATCGGTTTAGTTGTTTCGGTCAAAACGCTTCTCAAAGATGTGCAGTTGAGTTCAATATAGCGGTCAAACCGCTGGTCTAATCAAAAATAACTATTGCAATCCACGCGCGGGATATTCTTGTCTATTGACTCTCGAAAATCGCGTTATCATATCTTTAAGAACGACTGAGATATGACTCATTTAAAATTTCAAAATGGCGTTAAAGTATATAGCCTTCGGTGTTTTGACGTCATGCCATTAGACCCTGTCTCATAGCACACACGTCCGAATATCGCTTTGATCGGTTGAGTGATTTTAATTAGATTTCTCCCACTGCTCGCGTCTCGGGTGAACTGTTTTATTAACACGCCTGACTGGTTTCAGTGGCCCGTTTCAATATTCTTGAAAACCACCTTCTGTGGGCGAGCATTGCGAGTTGTTATTTTAATTTCACGAAATAGTAAATCACTCGTGACGTCAGTATATTGACCAATGAAAATCGTCCGATGTTTTAATCCATAGCGGCTACTAAATATATGTAAAATTTGAAGTTCAACGGTTGAGATGACCAGTGGTTAAGACTTAAGTATTATACGTAGTATATTTTTGATATGCAATGCCACTGAGATAATTTAATAAATAACTTAGATTCTACTCTTAATGACATGTGTACCGTAGTGAACCGATAGCCGCGAGCTTAGATTTTAATAAGACGTGCGACGAACCGTGACCAATAACCGAGAGCTAAGATTTTAATTAGTTGTGCAGTGGAGCGCGAAACAATATCCGCCAGCTAACTGATGTACACATACTTACCGATATGATCTATACGTTGAGGTAATACAGTCCAAGGTTATTTATACATTCGGTTTAATTGGTCCTTTAGACCAGTATTGCATTACTAAACATATTTTTTCCGTGGGAGTGTATTATTCAGCATATTTTTTTTAAGAAAAGGTGCACATGTACTTTAATATTGGTAGCCGCGAGTTTAGATTATAATTAGACATGCGGTGAACCGTGACCAATGACCGGGGGCTAATATTTTAATTAGTTGTGCTAGTTATTGACCTCGACCTCACAGTTCAAGCCATTGTCTCACGTTGTTAGGAGATTTTAATTAGATGTGTAGTCAAGCGCGACCAATAGCCGGGAGCTTAGATGTTAATGAGATGTGCTAGTTATTGACCAACTGGGCAGCAGTGACCAGTAAAATGTTGCCACTGTGGCCACTGTTTTTCAACCCCCAAAGTTATATCTACTCCTGTCAATCGTTAAAGTGGGCCTACTGTACGTTTAGAGCTAAGAAAAATCTTCTTGTCATTTTATCGCATCGTCTGAAGTTGAAGACTTAATATTTTATTCAGACAGTTAATTTACAGATGACCTATAAATGATTGCATTCTAAGCACAATCGGAACTCTTGGATTGATGGGTTGATGTTTTACTCCGCACTCAAGATTATTTCACTTATATGGAAGCTTTGCCAGGTTTAGTGGGGGAGGAAAGCGGGCTCATTGCCGGAGGAAACCCTAGACCTTTGGCGAGTACCTGGCAACTCTTCCACATACGGCGACCGAGTGAAAAATTCACTCAGAAATTTGTCAATTTTACTTTTGTCTGAGGGAACTCTTGGAAACGGCCCAAATATAGGCAGTTTGTGTCACTTTAAACATACCATCGATAAGTTAAAGTAGCACGAGCTGTCAAAATTCACACTTTTAAATGATTGGAATGAGGAAAATCCATACAGTATATGGCCTGTATGAACCGAAATAGTGTCCGAAAAGTAAACAAAATTTAAATAACCGGGACGACCGTTCAGTCATTCTAAGCCAAAGTTAGTTCAAAACACTAATTTATCGCATATTTTCGAGACTAGAAGCACTAAAAAGCTTCTGAATTATACGTCTTGAAAAAAATAGCCGATAAATAAAACATTCTATTTAAACGTCAAAATATCAACATTTTGGCAGCTCATGCCAAGATTCAGGTTAAATAATACTTTCAGATTCAAAATACATCCTCAACATACTAGTCCGGTAGTTATGTTACTTTAATGAAACCGTTTTAAAGGTACTCCCTATAGATGTACTCTATGTAAACATTTGAGCAAATAAGCAATCTTTCAAACAGACAAACTTAATCTTCCCGAAATACAATGCACTAGTTTGACGGTGACCATCTTCGATTCAACAAGATTTATTCTATTACTGGAATTCATCGGAGAATTCTGCCTCTGCACTTCCGTCCGCCATGCCTAGAACTATTTGTTTGTTACCTCCCCTGGGAACTCATCTATTGACCGAGAGATTTGACTAATTTGAAGCTGAATGAAAATAACCAGATATAGGAGACTGAAATAAAGTACAGTCCAATGAATTATTTTCTCTGCCCTCCCTTCGGGAATACTGATTCAAATCAGGTTTGTAAATACAGGTTTGTAGTATCTGAAGAAAATAACCTTCATTTTAAGGCTGTCCGCCTAGACACTGCGATGACAATGTTTAAAAGGGACCTGCAATAATCGTTATAAAGTAGGAGTCGCCAATCAAATTTTATAAGAAGAAGAAATTGTTATAAAGCTAATATACCTGTACGCACCCAGATTGATCGATTTCTTTAGTTTTTTTTACGCCACTCTCCTTCAAAATCATTTATCTTCTTTGGCGTTGTGGCTTACTTTAAAGTGGCATGAGCTGCCAAAATGTTCATATTTTGACGTTAAAACAGAATGTTGAAATTATTCTCTATTTTTCTCAAGGCGTATAATTCAGAAGCTTTTTAGTGCTTCTAGTCTCGAGAATGTAAGTTAAAGTATTGTTTTGAACCAACTTTGGCTTAGAATGAATGAATGGTCGTCCCGGTTATTTAAATGTTGTTTACTTTTTTAACACTCTATAGGCCACATACTGTATCGTTTTTCCTCACTCCAACGCCAATCATTTATTTTTTCGATGCTCTTCAAATCCTCTTACCGTCGTGACGATCAGAAATTATGAAAAAAAGTTTTAATTTTGGCAGCTCATGCCACTTTAATGTGAGAGCAGACTGGGTTCTTGGTCTACAGGAACAACTCACTGCTACCTGGACACCATCCCTACATATACATTAATTGATTAATGTTTTACGCCACACTGAACCATTTCACATATATGGAGGCGTTTCCAGGCTTAGTGGGCGAATAAATGGGTTATTTTAGCCAAGAGGGAGGGCCCAGCTTCGGCAGTTACCTGACAACCGTCCAACATAGGGCAATCGAGTGAAACGCCACGCAGAATTAAAAAAAAAAAGTTATTCTCTGAGCTGCTTGATACAGGTCAATTGGAAAATTTTGTGTACAGTGTCTTCAGGTTTTATTGGGGGGAGGAAATTGGGCTCCTTGCCCAGAGGAAAGTAGGCCTTCGATGAGTAGGCCATATACGTTGATTTTTTCATTTTTGTATTTGCTCTGAGTGGGATGCAATCCCGCGCCGCATCGACGAAAGACCAGAGTCCGACTGGACTATCATCAAAGAGAGTAGATTGGCAAGAGTGGTCACTTCGTCCAATGAGCATTGCCGGCATATTCTTCTGGCCCCCTAGCGGAAGGGTGTTCCGACTGTACACGATTCGACTGCAGGGCGCCCCCTACAGAAAGGAGGTTCCTAATAATCGAATCGTGTCAGTTCAAATTCAACATCTCGCGGACGAAGTGACCACTCTTGTCAATCTACTCTCTTTTGCTATCACTCTTATGACTTTTTGGCTTTTACCCTTTAGTAGCCCCATGATTGAGAAATTCTTGTACAGATTATACTTTGAAGTAAATACATTTATAGACAATCAAACCTCCAAGGCCTTCTAGCCGCAGTAGCCTTCTGACACTTGTGAGTATAGCGAATTTATACATCCTCGGATACCCAGGGTTAAATTCTCAACAGTGAGCGTGAGCGTAAGTTTTAATCGTGGGTTCCGACGATGGAATTTATACGACCCTAGGCACTAATAAAATCACTAAAATTAAACATGCGACACATGCAAATTGTCCAGTTATTTTTAAAATCTGTAAATGGTGGTTTGAAGGCAAACCGAGAACTGAAGTCCGAACGTCAACATCAATCAGAAACCCTGTAAGCTCCATGTTAGAATGCACTAATTTCAAATCTTTTTATTTTGAATTTACTGTTTCAATTTTACCAGAAGGTCTTTCAACGCGACCATCTGTATTTCTCAGGCCAGTTCAGAAAATTTGGTAAAAAAGCCAACTGGTTGAAAATGTGTAGCTTGAAACCGACATGCACTATGTCAGCTTTATTTGGTTGTAAAGGATTTCTCATGTGTTGATCTATTTGAAAATGGTAAGGAAAAGTCTTAACGAGATTTAGGTAATTAACCACAAATCAAAACGTTAACATTACCGCAAATGGGAAATGAAACTGTATCATGTAACTTATAGAGTGCTTTGGCAGTCGAACAGACTTTACTGCCATGGCATTCTGGCCCTCTAGAGTTTCATGGCCTGGAAGTACCTGGGATCATTTTTTTACAGTGCATTTGATTTTCTTCCAGCGCCCCTGCAATTTATTTTCCAGGCAAACTGTCTGAATTTAAGACAATATTGAATGTGTCATGTTTACAGGTTTAGGTGGATGGAGATCCGAGTTCGGCGCGTTTCGGGCTGTTGACATAAGTCAGAATACATGTAAAATGATCCCTATCGTAAGTTTTTGTCCTTAACCAAAACTTTGTCGCCTGTTTCTATGTAAAAATCTGTGAAAAAAACTCCCGAAGGGCTGCCGAAAGCATTCAACATCCACTCGGAACATCCTTCGGCTATCTTCGCTCGCTACCGGTCGGGTTTGACACGCACGTTAATCCCCGAAGTTATCAGAGTGATTCAACATCAAGTCATTTGGCTCAACGAAAATAAGCGAAGGTGTTGTGAGTCAAACAATTAACATTGACGCAAACGGCAAATGTACATTAACTATGTACTCTCCAGCAAGAGGGCATCTGGCATTTTCTGATTGGGTCTTATACTCGGATCACTCGGGAATTTACGTACGTCGATCGTAACCAAACGGAATTAGTCGAGGTTGGCTCCGATTGGGAGTCGTAATTATGATCGCAGACGGTTGCTGGTAGAAGTGTCTTGACCAATGAACTTTTTACACATGGTATGGATGTCACGTAACATATGTTTTCCAGTGCGCAGCGCCATTACAATGAGATGCCTGGTATAGGCCTAGTAACCAAACATGGCGAATCGACGTACGGGTTTAGACTCTCCAATACAAATAATCGGTCAGAGCGATCGGTCAGCTGGTTTTATTGGGATATACTGTGATTAATGTTAAATAATGTCATTCTGTAATGCACAAAAAGCTTTAATCCAGATGGAAAAGTTGACTGCGATGTACTGTCGTCATCCCGCTAAAATGGCGGCGGTTGAAGGTCAGATCCAAACTAGCCAATGGGATGTGGCCATTCCATGTATATAGTTCTTTGGCCTTGGTGTCTTGGCCCTCACCATACTCGCCGCCCCAACAGCAGTACCCACAATAATCATGACCACTTCCAGACTAAAATCGAATTAACTCGACGAGTTATTCAAGTTTGCAGAGAACGAAGCAATATCGGCAGACAATATCAGATGAGGTGTTTTGATGAGGTATGTTTTATGTGCACCATAAGTTCAAACAAACATAACGAAAGATACCAAAGGATTGAAGACATGAGCTAAATTTGACACAATATTACAATAGCAGATTCAACAAAAGCTACCGTTGCGAAATAATCTTGAAAGAGTTGGACATATAACTTAAACCCATTTCCACTTGAAAAATACAGGTGTTAAAGCAGCAGTAAAAAGATCTATCATGCATCAATAATCGAAGATATTTTTGTTACTATGTTATTCATTTAAAAGGTAGATAGAATATCTTTTCACAAGTTATAAAAAGGAATATGACCGGATCTTAATCAAGGAAATATTGTAGCCAGTAGACCATGCGTGTCCTCTTACAAATACCTCATTGTGATACAAATGTGTCATTATTCTAGACAACTGAGACAGGGTGTGTCTGAATACAGGCATGGGCATTGTGTCACTTCCTGTTAGCGAAAAGTTTAAGTAGCGCCCCCTGGTGTTGTAGTGGATAACTTCCGGTAATCCGAATTTCCCATGGTATTGTTTTAAAGTTAGAAATTGTCGATGTCGGACCGGATCTCGGGTAAGATTTAGAACTATCCCGACTCTCTCGTAGAGAGTTACCGGCCCGACGAGACACGCTGGGGAAAAAGTAAAATGGCCGTCGTTTCAACTCCTGTGGATTGATTCCATTGGATGGCTTTAAAATGTGACTGCGTAAGAATTTCGCAATTTCTTGCTTTTCCGTTAAAGCCTTTTCGCCCGACCTCTTAAATGATCCAGTTTCCACTCGAACGACACAATCATCGTACAGCTTATGTCCTTGAAGAATTGACCAATAGCGCTGCCTATCTTGTTCCCGGATGTTTGAAAGAACAGCTTCCGGTACTTGACCTGAAAAGAACAAGAAAAAAAAAAATAGAATAAGATTTTTTTACAAATGAAATAAAATCAATTTGTAAAAATTTAAGTGGCATGAGCTTCAAAAATGTTGATATTTTGACGTTTAAACAGAATTTCGAATTTATTGGCCTTTTTTCTGAAGACGTATAATTCAGAAACTTTTAAGTGCTTCTAGAAAATGTACGATAAAGTATTGTTTTGAACTAACTTTGTCTTAGATTGAATGAATGGTCATGGTTATTTAAATTTTGCTTACTTTTCGAACACGTTTTCGGTTCGACCAGACCACATACTGTATGGATTTTCCTAAAAAAAGTGTGAATTTTAGCAGCTCATGCCACTTTAAGTCAGAATGTGGTTTAATACTTTAGATAGTAGCAGAAGTCTATGAACAGGGAAGTGTGAAATGTCGCATTACCCCATATTCAGGGCATTGGTCCTTTCAGCCTGCTTATACTACATTATGTGACGTTTATGCGCGGTAGATTTTGAAATTGTCAACGGTTGCGCAATTTCAAATCAGAAAATAAATTCATTCTCCACTTACTGCATCTATCGGCAATTCCAGTAACCGCAGTTCGGAGAATGCATTGGTTTTTATAAAAGCTTTACCGAACATGCGACTCTGATATCTCCATTTGGACTCAAATCGTTCCAAGCAAGTCTTCTTGTCTCATTTTCAACTTTATGAAGTTCTTCGGAAACTTTAACTTTTGCTCCATCAAGTACTGTTCTCATATCTAAAACGTTCGCCATGTTTTTTCTTATGCATCCCATAATAGTTCATATGAGAAAGTGAAGAAAAGCCACGCTTTCTGACTAACCGAGAGAGGGCTCTGTGTATGGTGACCTCTGGGTCAAACGGCGCCAATGCCCTCAACACTATGTAATGGAACGCTTCACACTTCCACATTCATAGACTTCTGATAGTAGACATCATAATGTGTTTACAATAAAGACTATCATGATATATCTCCCTGGTAACATTTGCCCTTAACGTTTACTTGGGTATCTTTTAGAACAGTTCGGGTTTGTGCTTTATATAGAATCAAAACACTTGTGAATTTATGAGATTACATGCGCATGACTAAGAGGTTTTGATTTCACTAAAGTATGTTAAAATGTTTTATGTAACTTAACTTTATTAAACTAGTAATGTCTTGGCGCGAATCATTCTTGTAGAATGGAGTCGCCAATCAAATTTTATAAGAAGAAGAAGAAATGTCATGCACTGCGACCACGAGGTTTGATCCTAAGGCGGTGGTTGGCACCATTTTCTTAACAGGAGCGAGAAAAGAGCATACATTTTAGTACCTTTGGTAAAAATTCAAGATAAAACAGGGCCGCCATATAAGTGAAATAATCTTGAGTGCGGCGTAAAACATCAATCAATCAAAATAAAACAATGCTCAATATCACCGTTTTGATTAATAGTAATTTGGGAAAGCGTATGTATTATTTCTGTGTAAATCCTTCATAATTATGAAGACACAGAGGACAAAAATAACGAGGGAAATAGCTACAAACAGTAAAAATGCTATTTTAGCATCTTAAAGTGGCATGAGTTGCCAAAATGTTGATATTTTGCCGTTAAAACAGAATACTGAAATTATTGCCTATTTTTCTAAAGATGTATAATTCAGAAGCTTTATAGTGCTTCTAGTCTCGAGAATGTACGATAAAGTATTATTTAGAACTAACTTAGGCTTAAAATGAATGAATGGTCGTCCCGGTTATTTAAATTTTGTTTACTTTTCAAACACTATTTCGGTTCGTAAAGTTCACGTACTGTATGGATTTTCCTCATTCCAAAGTCAATCATTTAGTTTTTCGATGGCCTTCAAAGCCTCTTACTGTCGTGATGATCAGAAATTATGAAAAAAATGCAAATTTTGGCAGCTCATGCCACTTTAATTCTCGCTTTGTGTATTTGTCGTGAAGATTTGAGACTAGCTTTATTTGTTTGTCAGCCACGTTCCTTTGAAGGCGTAATTACATATAGAAAGGAATACCGGCTTCGAGCCTCTCCTTTTCTGATGGGCGATTTTCACCTTGGAATGGATCTCATGGTCTCTGGGGAAAGAACCAGGTGAAAGCTAGTAGGAACAGCTTGGAGTTTGATGACCAATTGTCGCCAAGTCTAGAGGTCCGAACGGCCATTAATACAATATCAACACCACGTGCTTGACCACTCGGCTGCTGTCTTGACCACAGAAGCGTGTGCAGAATGGTTGAACGAGCTTTGACAAATTCATGCTCGAAGCATTTCATGCCAAAGATGATTTTCAAGCATTCAGGTCATATCAAATAGAGGAGTTAAGTGAGGAAATGTTTTTTTTCTCTGTTTATCTGACATAGCCTACTCCCCTCGTACGACAGATTTTTACGTGAGGCTGTTTTTTGTTTTATCAAGAAATTTTCATGGAGCACAGAAAAACCGATTTCTTCTTAAAGTGATATGTGCTGCCAAATATAGATGGGATTTTCATTAAAAAGGAATTCGTTCCTATCTTTTATCAAAAAGTACAAAATAATAATTTCACTCATACCGATTTTATGGACGAACGTTTAGATAATTTTATTAAAGACAAAACACAAAAATGGACTCATACACCGTCCGTTGTACAGGTTGTTTGACTAATCGAGTTTTTTCAGTTCACGTCATTCCCTTAGTTTTAGTGATGAAAACTGTGTATGAGAACAATAAGCTTATTCCGTATCATAGAAATTTCCCCTACATATATTTGGCAGCTCATGCCACTTTAATATTCACATTGTTCATAAACTTGATTTCTTTAATTTTTGTGAATCACATGAAAACGATTATGATTGATATTAACAAAAGGTCAACTAAGATCACGTCACATATAACTATGAGGGGCCTGGGTGGTGGTCCAGTGGGTTAGAGTGATCGTCCCTCAATCGCACACAGAACTCCCATCGATGTGGCGCGAGTTCGATTCACGCTCAGACCAAATAAAAATTGAAACATTTCTGAGTGGATTTTTCACTATGTCGCCGTACGTGGACGAGTTATCAGGTACTCGGGACTTTCCTCTCACAATAAACCTGGCAACGCCGCCATGTAAGTAAAATAATCTTGAGTGCGGCGTTCAGCATCAACCAATCAATCAAATATCTATGCACAATTTCTAGCAAAGTAACCTAAATATACCAATATTCATTCGTAGTAAAAGGGAATTTCCGATTTGGATTAAAAACAAACTAACAGCGAGCACTGTTTTATCGAAAATCCTCCTAAATTTACTAGCTCATGTCATTTGAGACAATTCGATTGCACTGCATGGCCCAGTTAGGTCAAAACTATTCAATCGTTCGCTGACCCACACCCTTTGCTAGACTTTACAAGAATATAGCACTCTATCTAAATTGAAAAAGATATACCAATAACGGTAATGGTTTATAAAATCGGATTTTACTGGTTTGTTTTGCCTAATTTCTCCTCAGGGAATCTTTCAAATGACATGGCATTTATATTTAATTCTTCCTACATGTAGGTCCATGGGAAAATTTCTCAGATTATCGAAGCCCACGAAAGTCAACTGCCTCTAAGATCATGCCACGCCGACGGTGAATTTTCTGTTTTACTAATGCCTGTTTCGTGTAACGTGGTCCCACAGTTGAGATGGCAGAGAACACGGCGCCCACGTCAAATATCACCTCTGAATACACGAACTGAACTCTCTTACCTTCAGAAACTGTAATATAGACTTTAAAGTGGCATGAGCTGCCAAAATGTTGATATATTGACGTAAAATCAGAATGTTGAAATTATCGGCTATTTTTCTCCAGACGTATAATTCAGGAGCTTTTTAGTGCTTCTAGTCTCGAAAATGTACAATAAAGTATTGTTTTGAACTAACTTTGGTTTAGAATAAATGAATGGTCGTCCCGGTTATTTAAATTTTATTTACTTTTGGAACACTTACGTATAGGCCACACACTGCATGGGTTTTCCTCATTCCAACGCTAATCATTTAGTTTTTCTAAATTGTTTGATTATTTCACTATCATGAAGGATTCGTCGAAACTGGGCAGTGTGGCAAGAGGAAATCTTTAACATCCCAATGGGACATGGCATCCACCATACGTTTTGAGACCAAAGAGAACGTAAGAATTGTTATTTCTCAATCCCTATTTCGAACCAGCAACATATTGACTAATCCAATGGACTAATGAGGCCCCAATATATCCAGACGGGTTCTGAAGTGTTACTTAAAGTTTTTTTTAACAGCTTTTGAATTTTTTTTGTCAATTTGCGTAAATGTGTTGTAGAACATGTACTAAAATAAATTTCGGGCTCAGCAGATACAAAATTCTATGCGACATTTACATTAATCCGCTGGTAACGAAAGTTAATAAACTCAGTTCCATGTGACGTCAAACACGACATCAAATAGTCCCATTTTGACGAAAACAGGCAAGATGGCGACGTTCCCTGTCGATCCGATTCACTGGACACTGTTGTAGGCTCCATGGGGCATTTTCAAAAGAAGCTAATGTTTGAAATGTTTGCTGTAACTATTTACCAATATTTCTCCCTATAACGCCATTAATAATTGAAGCATGGATTAAATTAAATTAGAATTTATTATTTGACACAATAATTGTATTCGTAAAAAGTCAAAACGATATGCATCAGAAAATTGTGCATAGTTCTGAATTTCAAAAACTAAAACAAATTGAGCACTTACGAGTGAAATAGAAATTGTGTTTTGCTTTTTGCGTAAAGATACCTTTATTCTTTGTCGCTGAATCTTTTGGGATCTTTAGTACTAAAGACGAGAGAGCTTGGCTGGTTAAAAGTCTAAAGTTCGAAGGGGCAGTGAGCTTGGGAACACATACTTTGCCATTAAAGATGCGATTGGGGATCGAACGTATCAATGTACCTGCATATTATCTTTGAGACAAGATTAAGTTCACGGGATAGTTTTTGAGTGCAGCATCCTATTATAACGGATAAAATTCAAATAGCCGGGACATAAGAGTATTTTCCTATATTTGGCAGTTCGATGTACGCGTACTTTCCTATATTTTAGCAGTTCGATGTACGAGTACTTTGGCAGTTCGATGTACGAGTACTTTGGCAGTTCGACGTACGGGTACTTTCCTATATTTGGCAGTTCGACGTACGCGTTCTTTCCTATATTTGGCAGTTCGATGTACGAGTACTTTCCTATATTTGGCAGTTCGATGTACGAGTACTTTCCTATATTTGGCAGTTCGATGTACGAGCACTTTCCTATATTTGGCAGTCTGATGTACGAGCATTTTACTATATTTGGCAGTCTGATGTACGAGCATTTTACTATATTTGACAGTCTGATGTACGAGCACTTTCCTATATTTGGCAGTTCGATGTACGAGTACTTTCCTATATTTGGCAGTCTGATGTACGAGTACTTTCCTATATTTGGCAGTTCGATGTACGAGTACTTTCCTATATTTGGCAGTTCGATGTACGAGTACTTTCCTATATTTGGCAGTTCCACGTACGAGTACTTTCTTATATATGGCAGTTGTACGTACGGGTGCTTTACTATACTTGGCAGTTCGATGTACGAGTACTTTCCTATATTTGGCAGTTCGATGTACGAGCACTTTCCTATATTTGGCAGTCTGATGTACGAGCATTTTACTATATTTGGCAGTCTGATGTACGAGCATTTTACTATATTTGACAGTCTGATGTACGAGCACTTTCCTATATTTGGCAGTTCGATGTACGAGTACTTTCCTATATTTGGCAGTCTGATGTACGAGTACTTTCCTATATTTGGCAGTTCGATGTACGAGTACTTTCCTATATTTGGCAGTTCTACGTACGCGTACTTTCCTATATTTGGCAGTTCCACGTACGAGTACTTTCTTATATATGGCAGTTCTACGTACGGGTGCTTTACTATACTTGGCAGTTCGATGTACGAGTACTTTCCTATATTTGGCAGTTCGATGTACGAGTACTTTCCTATATTTGGCAGTTCGATGTACGAGTACTTTCCTATATTTGACAGTTTGATGTACGAGTACTTTCCTATATTTGGCAGTTCGATGTACGAGTACTTTCCTATATTTGGCAGTTTGATGTACGAGTACTTTCCTATATTTGGCAGTTCGACGTACGGGTACTTTCCTATATTTGGCAGTTCGATGTACGAGTACTTTCCTATATTTGGCAGTTCGACGTACGGGTACTTTCCTATATTTGGCAGTTCGATGTACGAGTACTTTCCTATATTTGGCAGTTCGACGTACGGGTACTTTCCTATATTTGGCAGTTCGATGTACGAGTACTTTCCTATATTTGGCAGTTCTATGTAGGAGTACTTTCCTATATTTGGCAGTTCGATGTACGAGCACTTTCCTATATTTGGCAGTTCTATGTAGGAGTACTTTCCTATATTTGGCAGTTCGATGTACGAGTACTTTCCTATATTTGGCAGTTCGATGTACGAGTACTTTCCTATATTTGGCAGTTCGATGTACGAGCACTTTCCTATATTTGGCAGTTCTATGTAGGAGTACTTTCCTATATTTGGCAGTTCGATGTACGAGTACTTTCCTATATTTGGCAGTTCGATGTACGAGTACTTTCCTATATTTGGCAGTTCGATGTACGAGTACTTTCCTATATTTGGCAGTTCGACGTACGGGTACTTTCCTATATTTGGAAGTTCGATGTACGAGTACTTTCCTATATTTGGCAGTTCGATGTACGAGTACTTTCCTATATTTGGCAGTTCGACGTACGAGTACTTTCCTATGTTTGGCAGTTCGATGTACGAGCACTTTCCTATATTTGGCAGTTCGTGCTACTTTAAGTTACTTCCAAACACTAAATTTTAACATAAATTCTGGAGACTGGTATTATTGTAAAACTTTGAACTCGGCCGTTTCAAGTAAAAATAGCTTAGATTTTCGTTTTAACAGCTTACGCCATTTTAATTCTCTACTACACGCTTGGTTGCTTTTTGTACAAGAATACGGATACGTACAAACTGAGGTCCCTGCGACAGGCCTACTTGGTGAACAATCCACAAAAATCGATCTAATAAGAAACGGATTGAGGTTTCAAAATAGAGTCAATTTCAAGTTTACGATAAAATAGTTGATTTAGACTAATGCGTTTTTTTAATTAGGCCTATTACATTTTCAGGCTATTTCGAAAAAGGGAGAGGAAAACATACGAACTCAGGCTGTAGGCTTCGTATCATGGATGAAAACAACGAACGCATGACTGTTATAACCTTTTCACAAGCTTATGCGCGTGATTTCGTTCTTAATGTTTCAACGGGGATAATTCCCAACAATAAACCTCTTTCATAATGCACAAATATAAATGTTTCATTTTCTCCAGGGAACGCCCGGGATAAAGGAATAATACACATTCACATAAATACGACATTTTCACAATAACATGAATCGTATTACCACGTGGTTGCTATGCCGACGCATCGTAAGTCATATGAGACATGCGTGGAAAAGTCGCTTGCCAAGGTGAATTTGAAGTGGCTTAACCATTGTGCAGTTGGCTGTATTTACGGTACAATACACCTACTGACATCCGATTCCTTTGAGGAAATTCCATAAATGTTTATTCCCCTTGAACCCCTTTGACCAAGACGAAACGAATGGAGTACTAAAACAAACTTGGAAATTGAGAAATAGTATTAAAAATGGCAAGTCAGCTTTTCTATTATGGAAAGTAACCTGGGATTAAACAAAATATCTCCATATGGTTAGTTGTTAGACGTTAACGCATAATCCCATAGTTGAAAAGTAGGCCTGGAATTTTATTCACAAAACACCTTTTTAACTGACTAACATGAGATAGACGATAACAGAATTTTGGTCTGGTAAGTCAGTTTAACAAACTATCTCTATATAGTTAGTTGTTAGACGTTAACGCTTTATACCATAGTTGAAGAGAGTAGGCCTGGAGTTTTTTTTTCACAAACACATAGGTTTGGTTTATTACAACAATTTATAGGGTTTAAAGGTCTAAATGATATACCTCTTTTTAACACAATTAGAAACTTGTCTCCATGGTTATTTTAGAGTGTTATTTCATTGTGTTTTAGTGATCATAGATTTATAACTGACCAACATGAGATAGACGATAACAGAATTTTGGTCTGTTAAGTCAGTTTAACTGCCTAAACTCCTTCAACCACATAGCCTAACTTCACACAAAATGACCTTAAAGTGGCATGATCTGCCAAAATGTTGATATTTTGACGTTAAAACAGAATGTTGAAATTATTGACTATTTTTCTCAAGACGTATAATTCAGAAGCTTTTTAGTGCTTCTAGTCTCGAAAATGTATACGATAAAGTATTGTTTTGAACTAACTTTGGTTTAGAATGAATGAATGGTCGTCCTTGTTATTTAAATTTTGTTTACTTTTCGAACACGCTTTCGGTTTGTACAACCCACATACTGTATGGATTTTCCTCATTCCAACTCTAATCATTTAGTTTTTCGATGGCCTTCAAAGCCTCTTATTGTCGTGACGATCAGCAATTATGAAAAAAAGTGTGAATTTTGGCAGCTCATGCCACGTTAACTGCCGAAACTCCTTAAACCGCATGGCCTAAACTTCACACAAATGACCTTAATGCCTAGGGCATTAGGAAGTTTTTTGTTATTGCTGGAAACAGGGTATTTTGTCGCCGGCAACAAAATATCCAGCATAAATCCAGGCATTACCTTTTTCGATACTTTAGGTTCATGCAAAATTTAACTTTTATCTTTGGAAAGCTCAGAATATCACGTAAATGAACTCAAACATGCATGGTGGGGGATTTAGAAAATATATCTTCTTTAAAAAATAGGAAAATACAGAAATTCAAAAAAATTAATTAAATGCCGGTGTGTACTTAGAAATTTTGACAACATTATACAAAAAATGGAGGATGTTTTATTTTTCTGTGCCCCAGTCGGCTAGAGTGATAGTCCGACACAGACCTCCCATCGATGCTGCGCGGGTTCGAATCCCATTGTGTCCCATTTTCAAGTATTGAGTTTAGCTGTGGAGTTAAGGTGGAGGAGTTAAGGTTGAGATCGCTTAAATTTTTCTGCAAACGCAAATCGCGTCAGCTGCTTTCCTTTTTTACAAAGCAGCCGGAAGCTAAAACAGGCTTATACCATAGTTACGTTCTTTATATTCGTCAACTTCTACAGCAATGATTAGTTTCCTTATATAGTTTTCAAACCCTCGCGACTCAAATTTGAAAACCTGTGCAGAGCGAAGATATCTTTATTCCAAATTAAAACGACAACAACGTTTAGGAAGCATTCTGAATGCGCTGAATGTATACGCTGTGCAATCTGCAATTACACTACTTATATTAATAACAAGTTTTCATTTTTACAAATAAAAAAAATAATGTATAAATCAACGAGAATCTGGTGAAAAAGCAAACCCAACTCCTTAGTTAGAGCCTTTTGAATTATTCAGAAGCCAGGTTTTGAAACAAGGATCGACGCGTTCAATTTAATCAGTCCTAAAAGATGTATGCATTACAAAGCCTTAAGGGGCATGAGTTTAAAGGAATACAATATTTTTCGAAATATAAGAGATTGAAGAAATTTTCTACGCTTTAACCGCTTCGATTTTATTTTCAATCATCTTCAAGCGTCCTTTGTCTCTAAATAATGGAAATTCAGTCCAAGATTGGCAGTCAAATAATTTTGGATTAAACAACGTGATTACTTCCTTCTGCCACCCGGAAAGTGATTTTTCGGTGGCCACATTCTTTTAAATTAAGACAAAAGCCCTTAATCGATTATCGATTGATTCAGATCAGAACCCAATACGGGCGGGAACTGCCCAAAACGTCCCCAGTCCAAAACGTCCCCACCCAAAACGTCCCCAAGTAAACCCAGAACGTCCCCATATAATGCTCAAAACGTCCCCCAAAAATGCCCAAAACGTCCCCAGTTAAGATTTTAGTATAATAACAAATCACATTGTCACATAAATACAAAAACTGAAAAATATTTCACAAAACAACGTGCGAAATTGCAAAGAAGATTTTTTTCTCGAGAAATAACTCGAACCTTTCTGCAGTTTATTTCTAATCGAATCCAAGAAACATAGATTATTACCAAGTAAATCAAATATTTCCATCAATTAAACAAAAAAAGTGAACTTTTCTGTACTATTTTTTTCTTTTCACTTTATTGAGAAATCTTAATATTAATCAGTTCTGTACTTACCGGTAAGTTTGGCGAAATTGTAAATTTTCCGTAAAGGATCTTCACCGCACGTGTGTACTGGCTGAACGTGAAAGAGGCAAAAAGTTAAAACGAGAATAACAACGAAATCTTTCCTCCCGAACATTCTCCTATGTCGAAGAGAGTCAGAAGAGGAATAAAATTCTCGTTCCGTAAAGTCATTATTTTCTAACGGAGCCATTTTATGTACTTTTGTTTTCCTAGAAACAGGGCTTTCATCTTCAAATATCTTGATATGCATTTTTGTACTTTAAAAATATCTTCTACAGATCTTTCAATTTTACAAACTCGTCTCGACAATAGGACTGGCCACTAGTCGGAGTATCCTTTTTTTCTTTCAAAACTGACCCTCCGTTCTCCCACATGCGCACAGGGAGTTGACTTCCGGTTGGTGTCGAGTCACCCCTCAGTATGTAGGCGCTGCAGGGCTTGATCTGTCATACTCTAGTCCTACATTTGGTTACTAATTCTAATGGATTAGGCCTTGATGAGTTGAAACCCAGTGAGCGTTTAGAGAAAATAGAATAATAGACCATCGGCAGACTCAATGGATTTGGATATCTTTGTATTCCGTAGACAAACCAATAGTCGACGAAAATCTGGTGGCTTTAACAGCAAAGCTCGACTTTCCATTCCTCTGGGAGGGGACTGAAAGGCGTTATCTCATTTCCAAGGCAGTTTTATCCGGCCAGGAGTAAGGAAAATGCTTCCAGATTTCCTCGATAAACAGTGTCCCCGAGCTATATGACCAACTGTTGCTCCTCGAATGTGTTCATTTGCGACCTCGAGAATGGTAAATTACCCTTTTCAGACAAGGCAACATTTCGGTATCATATCATACGGTCTTAATGGAATATGTGGGTTTTATCGCCAGTATTTCAAGACTTAATCCGGACATAAAATATCCAACCCACATCCACCATAGTCAGGTGGTTGATATTTACGCTGAGTGATGACCAATGTAAATTAATACAACCTGAAAACATGCTGCTAAAACAAATTGCAACGCATCACCATTTTCCAGACTAAAGCCAAACTCCTGTCGGTCGTCAACCCAATGAAATATAATGGGTTTTAGTTTTTTGCAACAATATATGACTCGGTCTAAATGATATAACTCTTTTGAACACAATTATAAACTTGTCTCTATGGTTATTTTAGAAAAGAAGATTTTCCCTGGGCCTGTGTGTTTTAGTGTTTTTTCCCATGTTTAATATTTATTGTTGATTTTGGCTTAGATTTAATAATGATATTCTTTTTGGAGCCGCCGTGAAGCGCAGCGGAACAAGGTTCCTTTAGGGGCATGTAGAGAGAAAAAGTCTGACTCGAAGTTATATGAGAATAGTAGCGAATTCACGATGTCACCAACTTACTGCCTACGTTATTATGTACACATTTTCTTTATCCCTCCGCTCGTGAACGTGAGGGCGTATAGCGATGATTTGGTCTATGTTTTCATCAAAAAGCATGAAGAAGTCGTTAAATATCGATCTACACTCTCACAATAAGTGTTCTACGTTAACGTGTATGTGTGTTCAATTTTTAACAGGGTGTTAATGCAAATGCAACGAAGAACCATTTATTAACACCTTTTCCCGTTAATAACACTTTTTGTGTTATCCCATAGAAGCCTCGGCCTATATGCCTACATGGCGTATAATGTAATAATGACATATAGTATAAATTCAAATACACAAATTAAGAGATTATCTTTTCACGATAATGATGGTTACCACAAATAGCCCACGTAAGTCTAAAGACTGTCATTAAAGGAGGGGAAATCTCTAGAAATACATAGGGATTATCGTCGATAACAACCTTCAAAGTACTTAAAACATTTCACGTCAATTACCCTCAGGGACCCTCAAGCTAATAAAAAACAGACAGAAGTATGTCCTTTCAGTGGCTTATCTGTGTAGCCATTTTTCCGTTTTAGGATGACGTGATGTTGGTGTAGATTTACTGTCGATTTCAAGAGTTTCTTTTGGTGAGAAAACGACTTCGCGAACTTACTTCATAGTTACTTAAGTTAGACCAAACCAGTACCTTTAGTAAGTTAAATAAATTAAATTAAAAGACTCATTGATTGAACGATCCTTATACCGAGTACCTTTGGTGAAGTGACTGCATATATGCAAGATCTTCAAACTACTGTATTTGGCAAGGTGGTGTCACATTTCAATGAAGTCACAAATGGTATCATCTTGACTAAACACATGTAGTTAATTCACAAAACAATCTGTATTCACTCAGCCCGCCCTGTACATGTATATCACTGTACCAGATTTGTCTCTGTCGTCGGCTGTAAGAATGGAACCAACGCCTTATTTTGGTTGTTCAATGTGCACGTTTGGTACTGAAAGCTTTAAGTATTTTTGTACTCATATAGTTCGGTTTCACAAAAGTGATCCTAGATTTCGTGTTTTTTGGGAATTTCCAAACTGTAGTTTTAGCACCAAAAAAGTGGTCGAGCTATAAAGTTCATGTTTGTAAAAAGCACAAACAGTCTGAAGATTTTGATCTTTCAATGGAAAAGGATACAACCATACAGACCGACACTCAAGACGAAAATGCAGAAAATATATCTGACCCGGTCAATCTCAAAACTGCAGCCTATCTGTTAAACCTTGAAACCTGTCATAATTTGACTGGCAGTGCACCACAGACAGTAGTTGAAAACACGGAAGATATAGTCATGGAGCAGATATCCAAATTTAAAAGCCAATTGTGTGAAGAGATGGTTAGCAAAGGAATGGACTTTTCTGTACTTGAATCGGTACAATTTCCTTGTAGCTTTACAAACTTAAACACTGGTTACACTGGTTACAAACGCGAGCAATACTACAAACAAAATTGTAATCTGATTTTGCCAGAGGAGGTAGTTCTTGGATCTTCTATAAAAATGTTAAAGGTCGTCTTAAAGCTGTTAAGGACTTTGGATATTACATTCCCTTAGAAGAAACATTAAAGGCCCACTTGCCGCCGTAGCCTGTTTAAATTTGCTAAGAAAACCAATTTACATGAGCTTACTACGACTAATACAACTAAACTTATACAACTAGGACACATAAAACATGTCTAGTTAGCTTTAGAATGTAGAAATGGGGTGAAAAACAAACGAAGAATCGAAGCCTGATTACAACAACAACGATCAGTGTCGGTCAACTTTCGTGTTGGATTACCCTCATTTCAGGCTTTTTTATCTGTGGTTTACACTGAAACAATTACCAGCAGGCTTTTCCAGTCGCTCTTAACCGATCGTCCGTCTGTATTTCTCAGATAAATAGGCCTACGTAAAATTACACTGTTCCGTTAGTTCACTCACTCGACTGAAACATAAAATCGCCAATAGGGGGCAGTTTGGTTTGTTTACGTTACGGGCACCTAACAATTCAAATTTTCAAATTCAAATTAAAAATACAAAGTGACGTCCAAACTTTTAAATTTTGGTAAAAATAGAAAGTTCCTAACTTATATTGTCTGGGAAAAATACAGAAAACGGACTTTCTTTTTTAATGTAAACAATATTCCTGATTTTCGCGGCAAGTGTGCCTTTAAATCAGAAGTCGGGCCAGACCAAATTATCCAAGTAACTCCTCCAACGAAAAAAGAAATATAAAAAAATGGCTTGAAAACATCCTCAGAACCATTGGAAACTTACAAATCAGATCCCCTTTACTGTCGATTTCAAGAGTTTCTTTTGGTGAGAAAACGACTTCGCTAACTTACTTCATAGTTACTTAAGTTAGACCAAACCAGTACCTTTAGTAAGTTAAATAAATTAAATTAAGACTCATTGATTGAACGATCCTTATACCGAGTACCTTTGGTGAAGTGACTGCATATATGCAAGATCTTCAAACTACTGTATTTGGCAAGGTGGTGTCACATTTCAATGAAGTCACAAATTGTATCATCTTGACTAAACACATGTAGTTAATTCACAAAACAATCTGTATTCACTCAGCCCGCCCTGTACATGTATATCACTATACCAGATTTGTTTCTGTCGTCGGCTGTAAGAATGGAGCCAACGCCTTATTTTGGTTGTTCAATGTGCACGTTTGGTACTGAAAGCTATAAGTATTTTTGTACTCATATAGTTCGGTTTCACAAAAGTGATTCTAGATTTCGTGTTATTTGTGAATTTCCAAACTGTAGTTTTAGCACCAAAAAGTGGTCGAGCTATAAAGTTCATGTTTGTAAAAAGCACAAACAGTCTGAAGATTTTGATCTTTCAATGGAAAAGGATACAACCATACAGACCGACACTCAAGACGAAAATGCAGAAAATATATCTGGCCCGGTCAATCTCAAAACTGCAGCATATCTGTTAAACCTTGAAACCTGTCATAATTTGACTGGCAGTGCACTACAGACAGTAGTTGAAAACACGGAAGATATAGTCATGGAGCAGATATCCAAATTTAAAAGCCAATTGTGTGAAGAGATGGTTAGCAAAGGAATGGACTTTTCTGTACTTGAATCGGTACAATTTCCTTGTGGCTTTACAAACTTAAACACTGGTTACAAACGCGAGCAATACTACAAACAAAATTGTAATCTGATTTTGCCAGAGGAGGTAGTTCTTGGATCTTCTATAAAAAATGTTAAAGGTCGTCTTAAAGCCGTTAAGGACTTTGGATATTACATTCCCTTAGAAGAAACATTAAAGTCATTGCTGGAAAAACAGGAAGTTGCACAGTTCGTTCAAAACTCACACATTTCTCCGGACCCAAATCTAATGAGATATCTTTGTGATGGCCAGTACATAAAAAATAACGCGCTGTTCAGAGAAAATCACAGTTCAATTCAACTTATGTTAAGCACAGACGATCTGGAAGTAGTAAACCCTCTTGGAACAAACACAAAGAAACACAAGGTTACAATGTTTTACATAAACACTGCTAACATACCACCTCAATACAGATCAAAGTTATCGGCTATCTTTTTAATAGCTATAGCATTATCCAAACATGTTAAGAAACATTGGTGCTGACAAATTGTTGAACATTTTTATTTCGACGGTTAATAAGTTATCTGATGAAGGAATAAGGATTGTTGTCCAAGGACAAAATGAGTTGGTGAAAGGTGCCTTGGTGATGGTTCCTGCTGATACGCCAGCAGCTGCTTGGTTAGGTGGCTTCAAAGAAGGGGTCTCCTTTGCAAGAAAGCCTTGTAGAACATGCTCAATCAGTTACACTGAAATGAAGAAAACATTTCAAGAAAGGCAACTCCCCCTTAGAACTACAGTTGAACACACTCAAAGGTGTGAAGCTTTGCGAAAACTGTCAAAAAAGGCTCGCACCTATTGGAGCAAAGAATGGGGTATTAATAACGAAAGCATTCTCTGTAAACTAACAATTTTGACATCACCAAATGTTTGGTGCAAGACACAATGCACATTCTTCTAGAAGGTGTAAATGTAGTGCCGTATGAGCTTGCTCTTATGTTGCACTATAGGGTCTACTGTAAACAGTGGTTTACACTCACTTGGTTATATAGCCAACTTGAAAGCTTCCCCTACAATTACTTGGAAATGAAAGATAAACCGAAACGGATTCAAAGATCACACTTAGTTGTTGATGTTAACTTGAAGCAGGCATCTGCTTCAGTTTTGAATCTTTGTGGTGTGTTGCCATTCAGGGCCGGTCGGGGATTCAAAATGGCAGCTTTTTCTCACATTAATGCAAATTACTCATCTTGTCACAAGCCCTATTGCATCACAAGAAACTCCGGCAGAACTAAGTCTTTTAATAGAGCAGCACCATGAGCTATTTTTAGCAGAGTATCCCAGAGCAACATTCAAACCAAAGATGCACTATATGTGCCATTTTCCACAACAAATAAACTTGTTTGGACCGGGGAGATACCAATGGTGTATGCGCTATGAGGCCAAACACAGTTTTTTTTACTTCAATCAAGAGGAATAACTTCAAAATTTTGGCAAAGAGTATGGCATTTAAGCATCAAAAATGGATGTGTTATCATATGCTGTCTGATTCGTTCCTGTATAGTGGACATTTAAATACTGAAGGTGAGCAGGCAACACTGTCAATGTTACCTAACGGACACTTAGGCCTGTTGAGACAGAAAATTCCAATAGATAGCAATTCTGACTGTGTCTACACTGTCAAAAGTGTCAGCATCCATGGTGCTGAGTTTCGATCAGGTTGTCTATTGTTACTGGGGTATGATGAAGACAAATTCCCCATATATTCCTTTCTCGAGCAAATATATGCTCATGAACATGAATACTTTTTTGTTGGAAAAGCTGTTCATATTGTTGACATAAATTCACATCTGAATTCCTACAAAATCCTGGTCACAGATGACCTGAATATGTACACATACAGAGATTTGTTTTTGGGGCTTCCACTGAGCATCCATGTGCACGCGGGGTCTGCTTGCAGCTTTTGTTTTTGACAAATATTGCCATATGGGTACAGTAAATATGCATGAACACTAGTTTTCTTTTGGTTAGAATTTGGTTGATGTGGTCAGATGTACTATATTTTCACAGAAATAGCATGACTGGTTATTTCATAATTTGCTGATTGTCATTTAAATTTATTATGATAATGACATTCATGTTTTGTATATAAACAGAATTTGATTATACATGTAGTCTTTTGTGGTGGTGGTGTTACTCCTCCTTTCATTGTTATCAATAGACAGCTGCAGCCATGTTCTTTAAAGTGTGGAGAAGGGATCGAGATAAACAGTTTACTAAGGCAGTTGTTGTTGACAATTTAGAAGAGTTAAAGGAAAAAGGTGAGAATATATATAGTATAGTAGTACAGATTAAATATTACAATTTCTTAAAGATATATAATAATTACTTGTTTGTAGGTATTAAAGTTTTCTGAAATAAAATTGTTTATTTGGTGTTAAACGCCATACTTAACCCTAGTCCTGTCAGCTTCGCGTCAGTCTATATATGGCAATTATAAGGCCAGTCAATCTTGTCATGACGGTGGGTCCATGTGTCAGGGATAGGACCATGTCCCTATTAAAAAGCTAGTACTGCCTTCACTAAAGCATGCTGAAGACACCAGACAACACAATCGCTAGTTAAACGGACACTGGTCCCACGTACGTTACCAGCAACTCGTGAACGTGAGGGCGTAGCGATAATTTGGTCTATGTTTTCACCAAAAAGCATGAAGAAGTCGTTAAATATCGATCTAAGTGTTTGTAATTTGTGCCGTAGCATTGTTTGAATATAAAACACATGTTATTTTGTACACAATTGATGTATTTTTTTATTTAAATGTCTTTTTCTCGAGTGAGAACCACATTTTGGCACTGAATTAAACTTCGCAAAGTGACCAATACGCTAGATTTAAACGGAAACGCGTTGTGCTGAGGAGAACATTTCGTAAATAAGCACCGTGGGCCTAAGTCTTTCGCCAAACAAAATTAAAAAACTTAGAGTTTAAAAAAAGTACGTGGTCATTCCTACGAAGATCATGTTAAATGTAATATTAGGCCTGGGACTAATATATTAGTCCTAGCAGATTAGGCCTAGCAGAAAAATCAAACAAGTATCAAACGTTTGGAGGCTAGGCCTAATTTTATTTAAAAATGTGAGATTTTTACATTATTGCTTTCAACGAATACGTAAGTGAAAATCAGCACAAATGAACAGTTATCCTTGCGCCATGATGTGGAATTTCATTGTTCGACTGACAATAAATGGCACAAATTGATAACCAACTACTATATGTACTTGAATATTAACAATATGCAGGGACATCCTAATGTCTGGTCTATGGCCAGCCTGGCCAGCCAATGGCCAGCCTAAGTTAGTTCAAAACTTCTTGGTTTAACAAGTTCGTTTATTTGAAATAAGCCAAAAACGCAGAAATCAATGACCGAGTGTGATGATAAACGAACTTGTTAAACGAAGAAAATTTCATCAAACCACTATTTCAACCTAGTTGAAAAATAAAATGTGAAATCCCATTCCGCACAAGCAATCTGGTTTTTACGTACAGCCTGACTTGGGAAAAGTAAATCAATGATTCCGGGTCTTATAACTGCCGATATCTGTCTGAAAACATACCAGATAAAAGAAGAAATGTATAAATATTGTAATTAGATGCATAAATAGTGGTAATTCAATGTATTAAAGGGGCATGAGCTGCCTAAATGTTGATATTTTGACGTTAAAACATAATGTTGTAATTATTGGCTATTTTTGTCAAGACGTATGATTCAGGAGCTTTTTAGTGCTTCTAGTCTCGAGAATGAACGATAAAGTTTTGTTTTGAACTAACTTTGGCTTAGAATGAATGAATGGTCGTCCCGGTTATTTAAACGTTTACTTTTCGGTACGTACAGGCCACATACTGTATGGATTTTCCTCATTCCAACGCCAATCATTTAGTTTTTTGATGGCCTTCAAAGCCTCTTACTGTCGTGACGATCAGAAATTATGAAAAAAATGTGAATTTTGGCAGCTCATGCCACTTTAAGCAAGTAATCGTTGTATATAAGCCGGCTGGCCATAGGCTGGCCATTGGCAGACCAGGCTGGCCATAGGCCAGACATTAGTAGGATGACCCCAATATGCAAAGTCGTGGTCCGCCGCGTACATTTACGTGACGCAATGTTTTTTTCACCGCTCTCATCCTACAGGAGGCCAGCGAATTGGTAATTACGGTAGAATGTATGAATGCACTCTCTTCTTGACGATGTTCTTCGATTATGTATTTGCCTTTTAAAAACTAAAAAAGTGAAATTTAATTGTAATAGTGCTACGGCGTAGTTGCAATTTTCACACACGAAGCGTCAACTACATCTCCATGGGTTGACTGTTTTCAGGTTGATAAATCTAAAATGACTTTTAAAATTAAACGAGGATTCTTTAACATTTTATGGTTGGTTTGCACGAAATCTGAACATTTGGTAAATGTTATCAAAAACTGGAAATAACATTAAAAAACGTTTCGTTGATTAAATCAATCCTGACGTTAGTCAGATCCTGACTAACATAGACGTTTTTATTGTGATTTGATCAGTAGAGAGTTGCTACAGGCATATCCTCACGTGAGCACGAGAATGTTGCGGGATTTCTTAATCTCGACTGTCCCTAGCTTGAAGACTGACAGTATATACAAAAACGAAAAGCTTTTGCTCAAAAATTTTCGTACCAGAAGGTCCTTGTTGGCCGTTCACATATAAAGATATCTATAGACTATGTTCAGATGGGGGGGGGGGGGGGGGGGGTGCCAGGTTTAGTCGTTGTAGAAACCGGGTGCATTCATTTGAGGAAACACCCGAACTCTTCCACATACGGCGACCGAGTGAAAAATCCACTCAGAAATTTTTCACTTTTTATTTGGCCTGACTTACCTTTGAAAGAGGCACGAGCTACCAAAATTCGCCCTTTTTACAAGATAAATTCTGACTATCGAGAAAATAAGAGGGTGGAAAGGTCACCGAAAAAAACTAAATGATTGCAATAAAAGGATTGGCATAGGCCTAAGGAAAATCCATTCAGCTTGGGGCGTTAACCAATCGAAATGGTGTTTGAAAAGTTAAATTTAAATAACAGCGACGAACGATTTATTGTAGCCTAAAATTGGAATGAAGTACTCCATACTAGTGAACTAGTGAACAATTATTACCGAGAGCGATTTAGAAAACTGTCATGTCTTGATCATTTCGACTTTGACTTCATAAAGCTTTTAATTTGTTGTAAGAGTCGATACTTTCAAAGTTTTGTTTAAAGTGGCATGAGCTGCCAAAATGTTGACATTTTGGCGTTAAAACAGAATGTTGAAATTATTGGCTAGTTTTCTTAAGGCGTATAATTCAGAAGCTTGTTAGTTTCTCTAGTCTCGAGAATGAAAGATAAGGTATTGATTTGAATCTACTTTGGCTTAGAATGAATGGTCGTTCCGGTTATTTATATTTTGTTTACTTTTCGAACACTATTTCGGTTCATATGTGCCACATACTGTATAGATTTTCCTCATTCCAACGCCAATCATTTAGGTTTTCGGTGGCCTTCAAAGCCTCTTACTGTCGTGGCGATCAGAAGTTATGAAAAAAGTTTGACTTTTGGCAGCTCATGCCACTTTAAATGCAAAAATTACATTTTGGCTGCCAATGCCAGTTTTAGTAAATAACAAATAGAGACAAAAGCAAATTTTCATTTGTCAGGAATAAACTATACGGGTTATTGAGACGATACTTGTACTTCGGGTAAATCTTAATCCAACGAGCATGTTCTAAGTTTCAAAACTGCATGTCTTGTTAAACAGCTTAGGTGAAATGTGTATAACCGGCGTGAAGCCATCCTCAGACCCCAGGGTATAAAATCAACACACTTTATGATCGTGTATATAACTTAGAATCGTGTTTTCAGACGACGGTGTTATGTTAACCTATATCTATATAATCCTAACGTTAAACGCGATATAGTCAATATATCTGAGGCCTCGGAGGCTCAGTCGGTTACAGTGATTTTCCCTCAGCCGGAAAAGGCCTCCCATCTATGCGACGAGGGTTCGAATCCCACTCAGACCAAATAAAAATTGAAAATTTCTTAGTGGATTTTTTACTGGATCGCCGTATGTGGGAGAGTGGCCAGGTACTCGTCCGAAGATCGGGGGTTTCCTCCGGGCAATGAGCCCGATTACCTCCCCGCTAAAGCTTGAAACGCCGCCATATAAATGAAATAAGCTTGAGTGCGGCATAAAACATCAATCAATCAATCAATCCAATATCTGATTGAATTTGTAAAGATGTGAAAAGAAATGTTCTCCTGTTGACCATGCGGCAATTTGAACTATAGTCTATGACAAAATGGTTGACTCCAAGACGAAAAATGTCGATCGAGTTTGGTGTTTTATAAGACCTAAAGATGTGTGCGAATAACGAATAACAAAATTCGAATATCCGGGTTCTTTATTCATTTTTATCTTCACAAACTAACATTCTGTAGGTATCGAATCGTACGATACGAGATTTTTTGAGACAGTATAATTCCTTATTTTTTTTCAAAGAAAATATTTCGAGAGAGTACAATACGCGATTTGTTTTGAGAGAGTCATTTCGAGATTTTTTCGAGAAAGTACAATACGAGATTTTTTGAGAGAGTACAATACGAAATACTTTTTGAGAGAGTACTATACGAGATTTTTTTTGAGAGAGTACAATACGAGGATTTTTTTTGAGAGAGTACAATACGAGATTTTTTTGAGAAGTACAATACAAGATTACATTGTAGCCAAAGACATAAAAACGGTATAATACATGTAGAACTCATTCTGATGCTAACCATCTTATATTTTGTCCCAGTAGGTCTGTTAAAATCTCCTAAAACACTTAACTGGGGAAGAAATATGAAGAACATATGAAGAAATGCTTGAGTTCTTAAAATAAATTATTTGCGTGTGATAATATAAGTAATACTTATCATAATTGATAATGATAAAAATTAAATTGGTGTTCATCTAACGATGCAGTCGCTAACAGTCGGCTTTGATATGCCTTGGACAGTGGGCTGAGCTGGGCTGAATACAAATTGCTAACGGAATATCAAAATGCGTGTACTTTACCACAGACAGAAATAGGAAATAATAATAATAAATTAATCAAATACTAAATCAAATGGCTTGTTTACATATATTACTTAGGCCGGTAAACCACATGATTTGTAACGTACAGAAGATAGACGCAGTTTCGGTACATATCAGGAATCCTCCAATCCTTCAATTCTAACTATTCGAGGTCTTTCGGTCCCTTACATTATCACGAGGACACTTTTGTTGGGTCCCCAAGAGGATATGGAAAGTGTTGGTTTCCTTGCTACTTTTTGGTCGCTACATTCAAAATGACCTACCGTCTATCAAAGGGTATTTCATGCATGCTAATCCCCTATTTCCCCAGACTGCAACCGGTGTAGCTGAGGGTTTCTTGAATGGAAGATGGTGTTTTTTAATCCTTTCTGTAGTCAAAATAATAAAATGGCAGATTGCGCTTAATTTTATATGTCGCGTAAAGCGTTTATTTAAAGGCAGTATAAGCTGTCGAAACGTATAATTTGTTTGTGTTACAAAAATAAGGAAATTGGGGAATATTTGTCGCAAGAAATGCTAATCATAAGCGTTACGGGAATACTAGTCGCAAAAAGAGTAAAAATAAGTAACTTCCTGAAAATCATTTCCACTAGGATAAATTGTATTTACGACAGTATAATGCTCAGGTGACACCTGACAAAGAAATATCGACCTTTCTGTCTATCTTCCCATTTCTCACCATGCACTGTATGTTTGCTTATCTGTAAATCGTATACGGGTGTAAGCTCAATTGTATTGCATGTTTTAATATCTTAAGAGGTTAAGTAGTTCTCAAACGTACTAACATATACTCCTGTACAGATACATTCAATATACTGTGTTCAAACATCACAGTTTTCTTAATCGCTCAAGGTAATAATTACTCACTGGTATGGCGTACATCATTCATTCGAATGGACGCGCCAATAAGCTAAAACAACCAACGAACCATCTCTATACCAGCTTTTATTAATTGACTGTGCAAGTTATTACTCGAATACGACCTTCGCCGCCGGGTAATATCAGCAGACGAATCAAGTTCGTATTAGCCGTAGGGCTGTATTGGCCGAGTTCAAGTCATATAGGCCGAGTTCAAGTCATATTGGCCGAGTTCAAGTCATATTGGCCGAGTTCACGGAGTGCGGCTGAAAGACGCAATTAACATGTGACGTCTCAGAGTTAGACAAAAGCAGACGACAGATGTTGATATCAAAATGTCTACACCAGAGCGCGTTGTACAAGGTCTTATTGACAGGACAGTTGGAAGAAAAAAACTACTGTAAGTGAATCCGATTGCCGTTTTAGTACAGCTCAAGAGGAAGAAACTTCTCTACTTATCCAGGAACAAAAACACAGAAAGAAAAACAAGGCCGGACGTCAATTTGTTAAAGGCATCCAACAAACGAATGGAAATAACTTCCACAGTCTATTAATAAAAATATTATGAATCGAGTGTTTACGTATTGCCATGGTATTGGCCTTCGGGTGGTTGTATTGACCCTCGGCCTGCGGCATCGGGCCAATACGGCCACCCTCAGGCCAATACCAAGGCAATACGAAACCACTCGATTAATAACATATAATATTACTGTGGCGCGGTAGCTGATTTGTACCATTTCGCTTTCTTGCGCTGTCCCGTTCTCCCGTTGTCACATTCTCACGTTATTATGTGTACCAGTTTATTGGTAGAAATTTCTAAACTCTTGTCCTGTGTTTAGTTTGTTGTTTCCAGGGGCCTCCGTGGCTCAGTAGGTAGAGCGTTGGACAGCCTTCCACCAATGGGTCGCGGGTTTAAATCCCACTGCTCAGAGCCCGGTTTCCTCCCACAATAAAACTGGCAACGCCGCCATATAAGTTAAATAATCTTGAGCGCGGCGTAAAACACCAAACAATCAATCAATCAAATCCCACTCAGTCCAAAAACAAAATTGGAAAATTGTCTGACTGCATGTGTTTTCACTCGAACAACCTATGTGGGATGGTTGCCAGTTATTACCGGAAGGTCGTGGGTTTCCTCCGGGCATAGAGCCCGGCTCATCATAATAGATACTTTTTCATCGCATGGTTAGGCAAAATGGGATATATTTTGCGTAAATCATTAAAAAATGAAGAAAAAGTTGTTGGCCATTATCATTAGACTTTAGTCTGTATCAAATCTAGGCAACCGTGCCGCCGTAGCATTTTTGACATTTGTTAAGAAAGCCAATTTACACTCGTATGCTACAAGTAAAATCACTAAAGCTTAACAGTGGACACAATATGTATGTTCAGTTTTGTTTAAAATGTGTAATGGGGATTGTAAAAAACAATCCTTGAGTTGAAGCTCGAATACAGCAGCAACGACCAGTGACCGGTTAACTTCTGTTTTGGATTACGGTTTTTCAAGTTCGGTGTCGAAAGCTCGTGTTGTTAAAAACAACTAACTACGTGGTGATGTCTTAATTTATTATCATAAACAAAATTTTATATTATATATATATACTTTATTGACAGTATATAGGCCATAGGCCCAAAAACATACTCTTTGTTTCATGTACAATACACTTTTCATTTGTTCACTATATTAAACACAACATTCACAACATTAAATGACAATTCTCTTAGTTATTGGCTGCCAAGCCAGTTCTCAACCTTAGCGCTTGGAAACAAAACTTGGCAAGCCCCTTAATTACAAATTCATTCCTAGAGGACATTAAGAGATTAAATCTGAAATGATTTCTCATAGAAATAAATTTAGGGTGAAGATACTCCTGGCGCGATAATTCGTAGGCAGGGCATATCATAACAAAGTGGTACATATCTTCGATGGAACTTAAGGAGCAAAAGGAACATTTTCTCAACGGCCGAGGTGTACCTACAAATCGCCCACTATCTACAGCTAGACCTGCCGTGCCTACTCTTAACGCGGCCAGGGCTTGTCTATGGCGAGAATTGGTGACAATGTAAACATAATTTTCTAATACAAGATCTACCTTAAACAACCTGTACAGGTCGTATCTACTACTCTCTAACATTTTCTCTCTCCACTGTTGTTGACAGTTATCCATTAAGCGCTGCCTGACAATATACAAAAAGTGGTTTGAATGGTTTACAAACTGGTCGGCATACGCATACCCTAGTCCTAAATTATTTAACAAATCTTTAATCTTTGTTGCCCATGTACTGTAACCTTTGCTATCTAAATGATACAACATAGCATATGCCTTTTTAGGGAATCTATGGTGTTCCATATCTAATAGAGTCAACCAATATTTTACACATCTTAGTGCAGAATCGCAAAATATTGTATGACGACCACACTCTCCCAAAGCCATAATATTTGGTGTACTTACACCAGTTTTCAAAATCTGTTTACAGGCTTTACTTTGGATTCTCTCGACAGTTTCATATTTTTGATAACCCCATAACTCTGATCCATATAGAAGAACAGGCTTGACTTTTGAATCAAACAATTTAAAAAATGGGAATGTTGCCACCTCACCTAAGCACCACAATGTGCGCAGAATTTCTGTCAATGCACGGTTTCCTTGTGCTGATAATTGATTAACGGCACTATTGAGACTAAGTTTGGAGGAAAATACAATCCCTAGATATTTATAGCTGCTAACTACTTCTAGGATTTCTCTGCCAATCCGCCATTTTTCACTCTTTATCTTCCCACCTTTTCTAAACACAACGACCTTAGTCTTAGATAAATTAACATTGAGACCCCACGTTTCACAGTATGAATGGAGAATATCGAGTTGCTTCTGTAAGCCAGAGATAGTATAAGACGCTAAGGCTACATCGTCGGCAAAAAGAAGAATTAAGATCTCAGAAAGATCAGGAGAAAGTTGTACGCCATCTTTACCTAGCTTATTGACATCTCTACTTAACTCGTTAATGAAGAGGGAGAACAAAAGAGGACTAAGTACACAGCCTTGCCTCAAGCCCACTGGGCAAAAGAACTCTTCAGTAAGACCATTACCACTTCGTACACAAGCCTTAACTTCCTGATAAATACTCTTTACGCAATTGAGTATCTTCCCCCTCAAGCCGTAATGCGAAAGGAGAAAAACCAGCTTTCCTCTGTTTACTGAATCGAAGGCCTTTTTAAAATCAATAAAAGATATGTACAATCTACCTTTGTGCTTACATAAATGTTTTTCTATACAAGCATACAGAGAAAATACGTTATCAATAGTACTATAACCTTTACGAAAGCCACACTGGGATTCGTCCAATATATCAAAGGTGTCAACCCAGTCGGTCAACCTTTTGTTTAAGATACACGTATACACTTTGCTTAGGATGCTAAGTAAAGATATTCCTCTATAGTTATTTGGATCTTTAGCATCGCCACTCTTATACAATGGAATAATAATACCCGTTTTCCATTCATTTGGGAATGTCCCTGTTTCAAAGATGTGATTAAAAAGATTCAAGAGATAGTGATGTACATTAGCAGGTGAGTATTTAACAAATTCGCCCAACACACCGTCGATACCTGGTGACTTATTTCTCTTTAACTGGTCAATTGCCGTTACAAGTTCCAGCTCCGTAATAGGCATATTAAGTGTTTCCTGGACGTACTGATCCATATTATGTACAGGTCGGGCCACTAGATCGGGCATGACGTCATCAGCTGGGTTATGTGGCTGGTTGAAAAGCTCCGAGAAATATGTAAACCAAGTATCGGCTTGAATTACAGTAGTATTCTTATTGCAGCGAATGGACTTAATAATATTCCAAAACTGTTTTGAGTTTGAGTTTTGTAATAAATATAACTGCTTGTTTTTATATTGTTTTTCTTTTGATCTTAATTTTTCTTTATATTTTCTATGTACCATTCGATACTGATTGAATTTTTCTTCAGTTCTATTATATCTAAAAAATCTTAAAAGTTGTCTACATTTTGTTTTTAATTGTTTACACTCTACGTCATACCACTTGTGTTTCAGAGAACTTGTTCTCCCAGAATATTTTGTCTGAAAACTTTCTGCTGCTTTGTTAATTGTATTAACAAATATTTCTAAACTTCTATCCAGGCTGTTTTGAAGTTCTATATTAGCGCTTTCAATATTATTTATGCTTTCGTATGTTTTTAAGTTGTGTATGAAATCATTACTGAGGTTTTCGCGCCATTTGTAGTGTATCGTGTTTTGAATAGCGTCTTCCTGTTGTCTAGCGCATTTCAAAGTAACAGAAAGGGGAAGATGTTTCGATTCTGTTCGGTTTTCAATTGAAAACTGTTCTATTAGTGGGAGAACAATTTCTGAGATAACACAGTAGTCTATAACGCTAGCTCCATTGTAACATAGGTATGTAAAAACATCGGTTTCAATTGCTTTGTACATACCGTTCAGTATTTGTAGATTGAAATTGTTGCACAATTGTAAAAAGTGCTTTCCAAAAAAGTTAACAGTTTGGTCCTGAGAAAATCTGTCAGGAGTTAAATGATCGTATAAGACACATTCATGCATATCAAAGGGATCTATATAACTTGTTGGCTTCAAGTTTGCCGTTCTGGAATTGAAATCGCCACCAATAATAAAAGCAATGTCATTTGATTTGGTAGATAAGATGTCAGTTAGAATGTTTTCGAGAATAAATATGCCATTGCTGAGTTCTGTTTCTTGGTAACATTTAGCTCCCTTTGGTGGGACATAAACTGACCCAAATATGGTGACTTTTTCTAAAGGAAAATGGTTGATATCGATTTTAAAAAATATGCCAAATTTGTGATATTTAATTACTTTAAACAAATGAGAATAGTTTTGATGAATGTAAACACAATTACCACCTGAATAACGACCCTTGTCAGTTGTTCTAGTGGCAGGTACACAAAATGCATTATAGTCAGGTAAATAACTTTCAAGCTCGGCTGCATTAAGGGTAGACATATTCTCTGAAAAGCAAATAACCTGGAAAGTGCTTATGTAGTACAAAAAATCGGGGTCCTTGAATTTTGACAACAACCCTTCAACATTCCAAAATAAACACCTCAAATTGTCATCAAACGAATTATTAGCATTGGTGGTGATATTAATAACACTGGGTCTATGGCCGCTGTCCTATGTCATACCTGGATCACTGTGGGCCCCTGTTTCAGTCATGTTTTGGTTACCGAGGGCCTGTCTTGTCGCGAGTGTTCTCACACGTTGTGGTTGACGTTTCAATGTAAATAGATCAGTGTCATGCGGTTTTTCAATAATAACAAGTTTACCTCCTTTATAGTACCCTGTCTGGCCTCGGCTCTTGACTTCACGCAATTTTTCTCTCTGTCTGTAAGTTAGATCATTCGAAACACCTATACCCTTCTCCCTCAGTTTGTCTCTCACCTGTATTATACTCATCTTATCGTCCCACAGCAACATTTTACAAATCAGGGGTCTAGTTTGCTTGAGATTTCCTTCCAAGGCGATGTGCTCTTACGATATCACGCTGTGTTATTTTATTGACAGTGAGTACTTCATGGAGGGTCTCTACAATTAGATTCTTACACGTATCAAAGCTATCATCTTCACCTTCAGGTATACCATGGAATATTATATTATCCCGTCGTGAATGAGCTTCTATTCTATCGATTTCTTCCTCAAGCCTCCCATAATTTTCGTTGTCTTCAAGAGAAGCAACCTTTTCACTAAGTTCGTCCACGTCCAGGCGAAGGATTTCTTGTGTTTCTTTGATACTAGCAAGTGTGGATTTAACATCTGATAGGGCTACAGAAACAGATTTAAATTCATTTTTCATATCCATCATTTCTCGTGACACGTCTTCTCTTAGCTTGCGTATTTCAGACAGTACCGTTTTTTGATAGTCGGCCATGGTGTTTGTAGGGGGGCCCGGGTTAGCCTCAACGTCCCCACATACTTTGAGGTCGACACAGGTAAATGAACTATGTAATACAGGTAACAGTGGTTTGCATGCTATAACCCATCTGACCTGTGGCAGGTACCACCTAAAGTTAGTGTTTATATTTGCAGAGTTACATCCCCAACCACTGATTTCGGTACTTAATTCCAAATTTGTAACGCTGACCCAATGCACATTTTCACAACTATTCGCAAAGTTCAGTTCTTTAGCAAGTATATCCACCAATAAAACTGGCCCAAATGCAATGAGTAGAACGAAAGTTACACAAACCAGTCGGTAGGAGACTTCCATCGGTAGTGACCATGTTGTTGTCGTTTTGTATTTCTCCATTTTTTCGATTTGACTGCTACCAGGATATTAAAAATATGAATTTTGTCAGGTAAAAATACAGAAATCGTTAGCTAATTGTGGCGCACAGTCAATCCGGATTTAAATATGCATTGTTTATAAACAAGCAGAGATTCCATTTCTACATACCACGGCTTAATATATATTTTTCAAGGTGAATTTCCATTTTGAATGGATTGCAATGATCTTTGATTTGTCACCAGACGATCAAAAGTAATAAGTTCTCACGATAAGATCAAGGGAGGTAATCAGTGAAGTGGTTTGGCAACTGTAGAAAATATATCAAATGGGTAATCTCCCCTGAACCTACATTATTTTATAAAAAGCAATTCTACTTATCATTAACTACTCAAAAGGGATTTGGGGGAAATATAGATTTATATCTATCTTATCTATTCATATGGAGGACAAAAAGTAAAAATAAAATAAACATCTTTCATCTTGTTTAAAGTGGCATGAGCTGCCGAGATTTTGATATTTGACGTTAAAACAGAATACTAAAATTATTGGCTATTTTTCTTAAAAGGCTTTTTAGTGCTTCTAGTCTCTAGAATGTACGATAAAATATTGTTTTGAACCAACTTTGGCTAAGAATGAATGAATGGTCGTTCCGGTCATTTAAATTTTGTTTACTTTTCGGACATTTTCCTTATTCCAACGCCAATCATATAGTTTTTCGATGGCCTTCAAAGCCTCTAACTTTCGCGACGAGAGAGATTATGAAAAGAAAGAGTGAATTTTAGCAGCTCGTGCCACTTTAAAGGATTTATGAACAGATTTTAAAGCTGGTTTGTGTTTGTTTATGGACTAAATGTACATTTGAAAAACATCAGTTGAAACGAATTCTACCCCTCCTGCCTGTGCGTGCCGTGTGCAAATATACATGTTAAGTAGAGATGACTTTTCAAACAACATCGAGTCTGTAGTGCATCATCGGCTGGTAGGTTTACCTCCCCCGGAAGAAGTGATCTTTTGCTTGTTATCATACAAAATGAAGGATTTAACCTGATAATGTTGTGAGTGTGGTTATATTCTGTCCTTTTATATTGAAAACTGGGCTGTCATGAACGTATACAGTCACCAAAGGGTTGATTTCACAACATTTCCCCCGCTAGCGTCGTCAACAACCCAGCCTGTCAAAGCGGTAGCCATAGTGACATTATGTCATTCTGCTTCAAAATATCTGGGTCAAGCGTTGCACGTGACCAAAGCTTATCGTTGATTGGTTAAAAGTTCCCACTCTGCCCGAGGGAGGGAAAAGGAACGGCAATCAACAACAGGTCACTTTTTCCTCATTTTTCTCAATTATCGGGGTAGAATCGACTTTAATACCTTCGTCTTGGTGTTTATTGCATAACCCGATACCGCTGAACGTTGGTTCGCACCTCGTCAAACCCCTCGAATGCTGCGCATTCTCGAACCAACGTTTAGCGGTATCGGGTTACGCAACAAACACCGCTACGGCGGTATTAAACCCTTAAACAACCTTCGCGTTAGCTCCCTGGTAGTCAAAAAAAGAATGGGGAGGAAATATGCATATTTTCCGTATTTTTCGTAACTACTCGGAAAATGACGTCATACACGACCTTCGATGTGTACAAACTGTCACGAAGACGTACTGAGACAGCAGAAATCGTTTATTACGTCATTGCTGTGAGGGTACGTACACAACGGAGGTCGTGTTTGACGTCATAAGTCTCTGAGATAATTAAATTTCGTAAGCATTTTAGATCGGCAAACGTAGCTTGAATTTTGTATGTGCTGCGACCGAAATTGAATTTTCTTTTTGGTCAAACTTTTAAAGTACATGTTCTGCAACACACTTAACGCAAATTAGAAAATATTTCCAAAGGTTGTTCATAAATCCTTAAACATTTCTTTTTGCTTCGGACATAGACCAAGGGGTCTAACTCGTCTAGACTTTTAAAGCGGACTACTAGCATAAATTGCCTCCCTTGTACCATTTCTTCGATTTTCAGCACAACAAAGTACTCTGCCAATGCGGTGGTCAGCTTTTCTTTCCAAGATAGCCTTATTTACGAGGTTAACATTTTTGTCCTTAAAGACAATCGTTAAATAGGCTGACCATATTATGTAGCTGCGTTAAGCCCCAACTTCTCGTTTTGTTCGTTATATTAATCAAGTTACTCTGTATTGCCAAAACGTATGTTATTTGATGATGGAAATTTTACATTTCCTAATGGAAGATGCGAATAGGATTCGTCGCTACGTCCGCCAAGAAATTAAGTGCAGAAAGATTCTTGTGACCACGACCGTGACCATTATTAGCATCGTGGAGCATTGTTTGAAATGTTTCAGTTTTAAGTTTTGTTTCACCCTGACCATGAAATCATAAATACATTTAAATATTCACAAAAAATGGCGGGTAGTTATAGGTATATATACAATATACAATACAATATACAATATCTTCAAGTTTCTATCGAAAGTCTGTGATTAGAAGTTCTAAATTGTAACAAGGCACGTGAGTGTGAGAGAGAGAACCGTGCTTTCAACACAATTGCATTTTATCGCCACGAATGATATACGATATGAAAATAAGAAATGTTTGAAACTCTCTTTAAACGTGGGTTCCATACTAATGATGAAAAATTAAGACATCACCACGTCGTCAGTTGTTTTTGAACAACACGAGCTTTCGACACCTGTTCGACAACTGACGACGTGGTGATGTCTTAATTTTTTATCGTTGATATGAAAATATATACTTATATATGCTGAGAAGGAATATGTTGTACAATGCTTCAACTTTTGATGTGTGTTAAAATCGTGACAAATTTAAAAAAAATCTGTAGATTTTAAAACAACATGGATGATTTGAAGAAAATATGGCGAGCTAATAGGTTAGGGTTTGAATTTCTACAAACTACAATATATGTAATTTTTAACTCGTCACTTGTGTACTGTAGATCAATGGTTCCCAATCAAACACATGTCGTCTACATTTAAGATATTCTGATTTTGTGTTTATAGACTTTGGGTATTGAGTATATTGTCTACCTGTCTTTGTGATATTATATATGCAACTACACATTTTTACCTTCCAATCTCTTTGCAAATGTTACTTTTGTTTTGTGTGCATTATTATTGACGAGACATTTCTACAGTTTCCTTAAAGTGGCATGAGCGGCCAAAATTCACACTTTTTTCATTATTACTGATCGTCACGGCAGTAAGAGGCTTTGAAGGCCATCGAAAAACTAAATGATTGGCGTTGGAATGAGGAAAATCCATACAATATATGGCATATACGAACTGGAATAGTGTTCGAAAAGTAAACAAAATTTAAATAACCGGGACGACCATTCATTCATTCTAAGCCAAAGTTAGTTCAAATCAATACTTTATCGTACATTATGGACACTAGAAGCACTAAAAAGCTTCTGAATTATACGTCTTGAGAAAAATAGTCGATAATTTCAACATTCTGTTTTTACGTCAAAATATCAACATTTTGGCAGCTCATGCCACTATAAATGTATAAAAAGACACCTCTTGTGGGGGATATGGCGTACATTATTCATACGAATGGACGAATAAGCTAAAACAACCAACCAACACGTCTTGTGGAATTCATAAAAATTCGACATTGGTGTCATCACCGAATTTAGCTTGCAGCTTCGTTCTTAAATTAGATCCGAAATTTAACTTTTATCGAAAAGCAGGCATTTATATGATGTTCCCCATGAGAGCTGCTTTGACACGTTAATACTTTGATGGATGTGATTTTGTGAAACAAAATGTCTTCTGGGATTACAACAATGGGAATATCTGTCATGTTTCCAGAACAATAATATCTTAAAGAATGAGCGATCTCCCGAGAGATTTTCCACGCTTGCCTTGCCTTTGGGAAGTACATATATTATTCAACACGTATGAAGCAATATCTCGTGTCGGTTTGGCATCTTATCGGAGGTGTACCAAGCACTCAAAGTTATCACATCTTGTTCAAATTGTTCATTTGCTGAAAATTGGTCTTATGAATACGCGGAGATTTTGATTCTAAAATAGTTCCAAAGTAAAGGTGCTGCCTTCGTCACTTCGCGATGGGGCTCCGAGTTGAATTGGTTAAATCGTGTATTCTGGTATGTAGGTTTGGATTGTCTATCCCTAACTATTGCCTGTAAACTATTTCTGTTTACTGCACCTAGTTTTACTGGAATTTACTTTGACATACCGGTAAACAATCTTAAACTAAAACGAATTCAAATTATTTATCATCCGTCAGGTTTTCAGTAGACTAAAACTTTAACTTATATAATGGCATATGAGCTTTTAAAACCATTAGTTTATTTCAGTTCTAGTTTATATTACGTGTAGTAATTTATCGAGCTTTCTATAAATTTTCATTTTTTATTGTTTTTGTATGTCTTCTGTGAAAATGCGGCATATTTTCTCGCTTCTCCGACGCAACCCACGGGTGTTTACGCAATAATGGGATTATTCTGGAATTTCTAAATGTCTATTTAAAGGGCACAATATTGTATTTCGTGATTCAATTCCGAGCAGTAACATCTTCCACTCTGCCTAAAGCGTCAATCATCACTGGTGGCGGTACATCAGCTGTTTTTGTTTTGGTTCTCCAATTATTTTTTTCTTGCAACTAGCTCCAGGGTCGGGCATTACGTAACGTATATGAAAACAAAGAGTTGTTGGATTTTTGTGTGTGTTTCAGACCCGACTCTTGAACGGATGTGTTTTAGCAGAACCCATGCTCTTCCGTTGGCTGCTGTTAGATTGATTGATTGATTATTTGGTATTTTACGCCGCGCTCAAGATTATTTCACTTATATGGTGGCGTTGTCAGTTTTATTGTGGGAGGAAACCGGGCTCTATACCCGGAGGAAACCCACGACCTTCCGTTGGTAATTGGGAACCATCCCAAAGCTGCTTTTAGAAGTGAAGGGGATACTTAGTCCTTAGTCATCTTTCATGGCTATTTTTTGTAGTTGTAAAACTATACATATATACTATATCAAAGCGAATAGATCTTCTACTGAGCGGGTATTTGAAATATTTACACAAAGCATTGTTCGATCAGTTCTTCAGCCACTCACAGATAGGACGCGGGTTCGAATAACACTCAGTTCAAGAAAAAATGAAGCTTTCGTGCATGTAAGTTTGACTGTGGCCTTTGATGTAGGCGAAAGTATTTAAATGTATATTCACATTTTTCTCGCGTTAGTTTATCCTTTCACCTAAGCCGCAAGAACACTTCGCCAACCTGTATATGATCATGTGACTCTGTGTCATCACATTGGTAACCATATACTGATTGGTTCGCTAGAGTGCACCTAGGTCTACGTTAATGTATTTCCGGTCGGCATGGTGGCGAGAATAACGCGAGTCTCTAATAACAAATTAACAATTTGTTCGTTGCACAAAACAGCAATCTGATAGTCTAGAACTAAAAACTAACCAAAAAGAGAAAATCTGATCGCATAAAGATATAATTAAATGTTTTACCAGTTGGTTATATGAAATGGACATCCTCTGGAATCAAGTTACGGATTTCTATTCGAAATTAGAATAATCAGTATAATACTATATTGAATTTGCCCAACTGTGAAGTATCAAGTTCAGATTATTCCACTGTTTCCGTTGTACGATGGAATAAACTTGTCGACGTAATTATAAGTAGAATTTCATTCCATGGTCGGTCGAACACGCCTTTCAGACCTCCGATACAAAAGAGTTTTTCAAATGTTAGCCTACAAATACAAAACTCTGCCTTATCAACTTGGATCAAGTTCGGCTGTGTTTTGCTTTACTGATAAAAAGCCTCAATTAAAATGAAAGATTGAGCTTTGTTATTGCATAGAGTGGGGCATAATTGTAGACTTCCTTTTTTCTTAATCAACTTTACCTTAAAAGTGGCATGAGCAGCCAAATGTATTGGAATTTTCGTTGAAACAGAATTAGCTCATTGATCGTCAATTTTAACAGACAGTACAAAGTAAGAGCTTTCCGTTGATACTAAATTTGCAGATGTACGTTTTAGTTTTATATTTATGATGACGAAAACACACGGGCACAGGGAAAATCTTCTTGTCTAAAATAACCACGGAGACAAGTTTCTAATTGTGTTAAAAAGAGGTATATCATTTAGACCCTTATACCCCATCATAAATTGTTGTAATAAAGTAAACCTATGATATTTCATTAGGTTGACGACTGACAGGAGCTTAGCCTTGGCCAGTAGAATTTCTGGAATCCTTTTGTAACACATTGACAATGGTTACGCATCTTAACTATGGCAAGTTTTATACATAGGTTGGTTGATAGCACTATTAACTCTTTCTCTTAGATGAAGAAAGTGACTACATCTCATAAAGTCGTCGCAGCCTTAAATATTTTAACCATAAAGTCTTTTTGTGGCATTGGTCCAAAAACGGCGGCAAACGGTCACGAGACGAATGACAAACTATTCTGGGTTATTATATTTTTTAATGTGGACGACTATTCCGTAGGCTTAGTAAAAATCTTTTTAAAGGGGTGTGCAGTCAATTCCTGAAATCCAAAACATTTATTGTATCAGAGGATCTAGTTAAAGGGGCATGAGCTGCCAAAATGTTGATATTTTGACGTTAAAACAGAATGTTGAAATTATTGGCTATTTTTCTCAAGACGTACAATTCAGAAGCTTTTTAGTGCTTCTAGTCTCGAAAATGTACGATAAAGTATTGTTTTGAACTAACTTTGGCTTAGAATGAATGAATGGTCGCCCCGGTTATTTACATTTTCTTTACTTTTCGAACACGTTTTCGGTTTGCACAGGACACATACTGTATGGATTTTCCTCATTTCAACGCCTATCATTTAGTTTTTCGATGGCCTTCAAAGCCTCTTACTGTCGTGACGATCAGAAATCATGAAAAAAGTGTGGATTTTGGCAGCTCATGCCACTTTGATAAAGTATGGATTTGTCTTGGCTGTCATACCACGTGCCTTATTTATGTTTCACCCTAAAACAGTCATTTACATCATGTTCTGCAAAGGGAGTTACTATGGCGTGTTAATAATTTGATTGATGCGATTTTCTGGAACAAAATGCCTTTTGAGATCAGAAAAATGGGAATTTCTGCCCTATTTTCAGAATATCCCCGGAGACCTGGAACATTTGGCTTGCCTTTTTTTGAAGTGAATATATTATTCATGGAGTATGAAATGATTCTTAGCGTTGATTTTACATCTTATCGTAAGGGTATCGAGCCATTTAACTATGACAACAAAGACAATCGTTGAAGAACTTAAAGGCACACTTGCCGCGAAAATCAGGAATATTTTTTACATTAAAAAAGAAAGTCCGTTTTCTGTATTTTCCCCAGACAATATAAGTTAGGAACTTTCTATTTTTACCAAAATTTAAAAGTTTGGACGTCACTTTGTATTTTTAATTTGAATTTGAAAATTTGGATTGTTAGGTGCCCGGAACGTAAACAAACCAAACTGCCCGCTATTGGCGATTTTATGTTTCAGTCGAGTGAGTGAACTAACGGCATAGTGTAATTTTACGTAGGCCTATTTATCTGAGAAATACAGACTGACGATCGGTTAACAGCGACTGGAAAAGCCTGCTGATAATTGTTTGAGTGTAAACCACAGATAAAAAGGCCTGAAATGAGGGTAAACCAACACGAAAGTTGACCGACACTGATTGTTGTTGTTGTAATCAGGCTCCGATTCTTCGTTTGTTTTTCACCCCATTTTTACATTCTAAAGCTAACTAGACATGTTTTATGTGTCCTATGTTTAAGTTTAGTGGTATGTGTCGTAGTAAGCTCATGTAAATTGGTTTTCTTAGCAAATTTAAACAGGCTACGGCGGCAAGTGGGCCTTTAAATCAAAATTTTCCTGTCAATTGAAAGTTTTGCTATTAAACCGATGTTCACCATGCTTGTCCTCAGTTGGCTACATTCACCAACTTAGTTTCCTTAATATTTCTTGCTGTAAAGCCACAGTTGGCTACATTCACCAACTTAGTTTCCTTAATATTTCTTGTTGTAAAGCCACAGTTGGCTACATTCACCAACTTAGTTTCCTTAATATTTCTTGCTGTAAAGCCACAGTTGGCTACATTCACCAACTTAGTTTCCTTAATATTTCTTGCTGTAAAGCCACAGTTGGCTACATTCGCCAACTTAGTTTCCTTAATATTTCTTGTTGTAAAGCCACAGTTGGCTACATTCACCAACTTAGTTTCCTTAATATTTCTTGCTGTAAAGCCACAGTTGGCTACATTCACCAACTTAGTTTCCTTAATATTTCTTGCTGTAAAGCCACAGTTGGCTACATTCACCAACTTAGTTTCCTTAATATTTCTTGTTGTAAAGCCACAGTTGGCTACATTCACCAACTTAGTTTCCTTAGTATTTCTTGTTGTAAAGCCACAGTTGGCTACATTCACCAACTTAGTTTCGTTAGTATTTCTTGTTGTAAAGCCACAGTTGGCTACATTCACCAACTTAGTTTCGTTAGTATTTCTTGTTGTAAAGCCACAGTTGGCTACATTCACCAACTTAGTTTCGTTAGTATTTCTTGTTGTAAAGCCACAGTTGGCTACATTCACCAATTTAGTTTCGTATTTCTTGTTGTTGAAGTGTTAAGCTTGTACTGCCCTGGCAGCCATTGCTAACACTTACATTTCATAATATCACCACACTTTCGTATTAGAAAGTTCTTCGTTAAGTATAAATCGGTTCCTTAAAGTACTTATCCTGAGGCAAGTTTTTAGTATGCACCTCTGTTGGCGTTACAATTTCATGCGAACACATTTGATGAAAGCGGAACATATTTAAGTTGAAAAAATATTCTACACAACTCCTAAATTTTTGACATGAATTCAATGTTGGTCTGCTTACTTTTGTTTGTTTACCTTTTTTATAGTATCATAGTTAAAAAAAAATAGATGGCCGATATTAAAGTTTAGGCATAACTAATTATGACCCCCCCCCCACCGCCTAAAAAAACATCGTTAAATTCCGTAACCTGCATGAACCCAGGATATGTAATGAGAACGCACAAAAATCAGATAATCCGGGTGTATGTGTTCATTTTGAGGGTATTGATAAGTTCTTATTTTGTACGTCTTGATGAAACGATAGACAGCTAGCTTATTCTGTTTCAACGACATTTTCCCTTTATTTGGGAACTCATGCCACTTTAACAGCTCAATTTATAAAGAAAAACTGACTACTTTATATTCTTTTAAAGATTCACAGAAACTACTTTTTCTTCATTTACCATAATTGTCCAGTGTCTTTCGGCTGTTCACGATTCCAAATCCCTTTTATTCAGTGATATAAGTTTGCATTATTCATATGATCTCGAGAATTTACCACGTGCTACTCCCTCGAGAAAGTATTCCTTGATAGAGTTTGGAAAAATCTACAGTCCGTCACTTTGATTTCGGAATTCCCTGACGTGACATACTCGTCACGCAAATATGTAATTTTAAACACACGGTTGAAAGAAAATTATTAATTTATTTTCCCGCGTTTTCAATATTGGCTGGCTCGAAAAATCGAGAAAAAAATCACCATAGCCGAGATTTCAATTAAACTATAATGTATCATTAAAACGAATAGATTGTCATAAAGAACTTGGACATATAGATGACATGTCCAGATTTATGTATGGATACCAATTTTTGATGTGCCAGCAGCAGTATTTCTGTCCAATACCTTTAAAAATGAGACCCTTAACAGTGATTTACAAAATCCTAATTAGTAATTCCAATATCACTTTGCTTGTAGCCTAATTACATCCCAATCATGTTCCCAAAAAAGAGGAACTTTTCTTTACAATTCTACAGTTAAATTTGGGTTGTAGCCTTTTATTTGTTGATTACATTTGTTCCATACTCAAGAAACTTCAAGCGACTTTGGTCGACTATAGGCATGTGTGCTTAAAGGATTTATGAACAACCTTTGGAAATATTTTCTAATTAGGGTTAAGTGTGTTGTAGAACATGTACTTTAAAAGTCTGGCCAAAAACTAAATTTCGGTCGCAGCACATGCAAAATTCAAAGGTCGTGTATGACGTCATTTTTCCGAGTAGTTACGAAAAATACGGAAAATATGCATATTTCCTCCCCGTTTTTTTAATTTGGCTACCTGGAAACTAACGCGAAGGTTGTTTCGTTTCAACTGATGTTTTTCAAATATACATTGTGTCCATAAATAAACACAAACCAGCTTTACACCCTGTTTATAAATCCTTTAAAGGGACGTGCCCGGAACGAATATAATTGAGGGTTACAATGTCTGCTTTGTTGGGGTAAAACGAATCCAGTGCGCAGTTGAGTTCTTTCTGGCTGCGCGTTTGGTCTACTGACCGCCAGACACAAAAAAATGACAACAAGGGATTCCCAAAATAACTCGTTAAATGTACATTTCTGGTGGAAAGTAGACTTACAGCCTTTTATCCGAGATTGATCACGATGTAGTTTTCTAAATAATCTGAAGATCAACGGAGAACCACAACAAACTTAAGCGATGTCTTCTTTTAAAGCATTTCTGTGTAGCAGGGCAATGATGATTCACTAGACAATTGTATTATTTTCGTTTTATGGTGGAATATACTTGTAATTACAGGAAGAAAATGCCCATATATTGGCTTAAGGGCTCGTTTATAGACATCTACCTGTCTAGGCGATAGAGCAATACTCTCTCAGTACAACATACTAATGCGTTTTATTTCCATTAGTAGAACTCTTCAAAGTGGAGGTGCATTTGGTAGAATGAGTGGAACAGCCTCACTCTCAGTGTAATGTAATGTAATTTCGTTAGGTTTTAATGGATTAGTTAAACCTTAATATTTTTATTTTTACTATCTGAGGTAAAATCCAAAGTAGCATTTTGTGTATGGCCTACCGCTTTCTGTACAAATAACCTATTCATTAAACACAAGGGCCGTTACTGAAGTCTCACAGAGTGGGTAGATGCTTCCTCCTGGCAATAGAGAGCACAACAAGGGGGGGGGGGGGGTGGTAACTTTGCCTTGATGGAAATATCAATCTAAAATAGAGATTGATTCTTCTGCCATTCGTCGAGATATAAACTCTAAAACCATTGAATGACATGTTGCTTGAACACAAAGAGAGGCCACTGCTGTCGATGTCCTTAAAATTGTAAACAACGACACGTGACACTGATAGTTGACTCGGTTGTGTAGAGAGATATCCGATATAATTCTGGTAGGTAATGTTTAAGCCGCCGATAAACTGTTTTGTTATATTGATTGCTACTCTCCTAATACATATAAAATACCTTGAAATACCTTAAAGTCCATATAATATTTTGCCTTTACATGAACGCTGCCATCTTGTTTTAGAATGTATTTATGAGCTGATGTAGTGCCGATTATATTTTTGATTTTTAACAAGCATTTCTGCCCAAAGGCCTTGCGATACGGGTTATTGTTGTAGGGTTACATGTTTGGGAACAGTATAGAACAGAGAATTAAATATCATACACATTGTAAGTTCTCTTTAAGTTTCTTACAGTTCACTATGCGCGAAAATGTAGAGCGACGGCTCTCGAGCCATGTCTCGTGTTGAAGATCTCGTAATATGGCACGAGATCTCGATTGTGGAAATATAACGTATTGAAGGACCAACAATAGCATTGTGTTTCGAGGATGAGAGTACGTTCTACAGATGAAGTTCAAAGACACTATTTTGACCACAAACTGTAGGTATTTTCGTTCTTTCAATGTCAAGCGTTTAGTTTCTTAATAATCAGAATTTACGAAAAAATAGTGAATTTTGGCAGCTTGTGTCACTTGGCAGCTAAGATGTTGATAACAAAAAGCAAGTCATTAGCTGACCTATATACTGTAGGTCTGCGTGTCCATTGTGGTGATTCTAATAGCTCTCTATCTTATTAATCAGGACTTCAATGATCGCCATCACTATAAAATTTAAATTCAGCATTTGCATTTCCTTCAGACCAATAACTTACCAAGTATCTTGTAATTTGGATATTATACAAGCTAAATCTTTGTCGCTAATAGCGCAGATATCGTGTGAATGACTAGTGAATCTTTATCATAGATAATGTTTATTTACATTTCAGATGAGTTGTTGATGATAAACCTTCTTTGTAAAATCCCATATTCGTATAAATATTGATTGTAAGAGGGCAATTGGGCAGATGTTAGCCCTTCTGTCGGTGAAAACAGAGAATTTTCTTTTTCTTTATTTCAGATGAGTTCTTGATGTTAAACTTTCTTTGTAAAATCCAACTGTAATCGTATTAAGATTGAAGACGACGATTGCTTATTGATAACAACTACTTAGTTTATTGGGCGACTAGTTATCCATACGCAATCGTCGTCTTTATTTGTACTGCCACCATCTAAATGCCATTGAAAGATTCGTTACGCATTAAGATTGATTGTAAGAGGGCAATAAGACAGACATCCGCCCTGTTTCTGTCGGCGATTATCTCCTTAGAGTACCATCTTTAAAGTGGCATGAGCTGCCAAAATTCACACTTTTTTCATAATTTCTGTTCGCACGACAGTAAGAGGCTTTGAAGGCTATCGAAAAACTAAATGATTGTCGTTGGAATGAGGAAAATCCATACAGTATATGGCCTGTGCTAACCGAAAACGTGTTTGAAAAGTAAACAAAATTTAAATAACCGGGACGACTATTCATTCATTCTAACCAAAGTTAGTTCAAAACATTACTTTATCGTAGATTTTCGGGACTAGAAGCACTAACAAGCTTCTGAATTATACGTCTTGAGAAAAACAACCAATAATTTCAATATTCTGTTTTAACGTAAAAATATCAACATTTTGGCAGCTCATACCACTTTAAACCGTCTCTGTAAAATCCAGTTGTAATCGTATAAAGATTGATTGTAAGAGGGCAATAAGACAGACATCCGTCCTGTTTCTGTCGGCGATTATCTCCTTAGAGTACCATCTTTAAGAAATGTCTCTACTGATCTGTCAATACTTGTCCTTAAACGTGTCAGATTAGCCTAAGCTGTTCCTTCTACTCGACCAAGACGTCAACTCTCCAACCCTTTTGTACAATAGCAATCGAACTTCGGAACAATCCCTTAATTTGACACGTTTCCCGGCTTTTGAATACACACGAGCTTTCTTGCGAGCAATACAATTAAGGGGATGATCTAATAATCTGATATATGTATTTCTCATCTCTATGCCTTGGTACGGGCCTGGTATTAACGTCGATTGATGGATGAAAATATTTATAGATATCTGAGATAGTTGATACCATAATGGATCGTCTGGAACCTCCGTGATTCAGTCTGTAGAACGGTAGTGTTTCACACCGACTCAATCCGTCAAGGGGTTGAATCCCACTTAGTCCAACAAAAAACAATTGAAACAAATTCTGAGTTTGTTTTTCACTCGACCGTGGAGAATTGCCTGAAACTGTCCAAATGCCGTGGGTTTTGTACGGGCAATGAGTCCAATTTCTCCACCATGCTTCATGTAGCTTAAACAACGACGATGACGTCACCTTAATGTTCGAGCGGACTATTAGTTATCACGAATCGTCTGCAGGCTCTAACAAGCAACAGGAGCAAGTCCACTATTAGGATTAGCCCGTTCTCGGTAGGTACGAATGAAGTTCCTAGATTTCGGTTGATATCTTTGGGCATTGTTTAGTGGGACTTCCAATAAGCCAGGACTACTTTTTTGAGTATTCATGTGACTCAATGAAGTAGTAGTTTGTCTAAAAAAATATATGAAAGGTGAAGATTGAATAAAAGTGGCGGATTGAGCTGTCTGACGTGGGGGTGATTGGGCCCCTGACAACAATGTGACTTGTGTCGTCTGCACCCCTGTCCCCTTCGGAAGTGAAAATCTTGAGATTTCTCCCTTATTGGTCTGTCAAGATTTTAACTGCAGACTTCTCTAGGGTGGTTCCGAGTTTCCACCAGGGCTTTTAGCTGGGCGAATGTTTCTAACCGAGTGACAGAGCCAAACGTTAACATTATGGCAAATGGAAAATTAATTGTGTACTGATGCCTGTTATGCCAGGGAACCCCTGGTGTAGACCTCTGCCAAACATTTCATTGTCAGAAAACTATTGATACCAGCTATTTAATATTTTTCATACTAGCCAAGCAGGTATTTTTCTAGTGAACCAGTTGGTGAAATTTGGGATTCCAAAGGTTTTAGGTTTAAAATAATAGAGAGATTTAAATCGTGTGATTTTGATTTTTAAAAAATCCAGTAACAGCAGAGGCTGCTCTGTGGAGTGCTACTGTTAGGAGTTTACTGGCGTAAGGACACTAGTTTCACGTTCTGTCAGTTATAAAATGAATATAATTTGATATTGAAAAACATGAATAGCAGCCAGTTGGCTGTGGTTAGAGGGAAATTGAGGCTGCGATCGGGGCTCGGTGAGAATGGTGTCTGCTTGCTGTGGACAGGCCCTTTCACCAAGAATGGGAGATATGGTGTTTTTTCGTTAAAGGATCCTGTCACAGGCAAGTGGACTAAAAAACCAGCTCATCGAGTAGCTCACATGGTTCATGTGGGTAATTTTAACATCAGTCGCCACATGGATTGCTCTCATCTCTGTCATAACTCCCTTTGCGTGAACCCGTCACATCTAAATTTTGAAGAGCACTGGGTTAATAACAACAGACAGAGATGTAGCAACCAAGGTAGATGCCTTGGGCATGAGGGGCACCCCGATTGTCTCCTCAGCTTGCGCATTAACTGACTAAGGTAAGTAAACAACAACAACAACATAAATTATTAAAGGAAAGTTCTTTCTTTATTTGATATTTTCTTTATTTGTAAAATCTGTATTGAATTGAAAAGGAAGCAAAGTCTATTTTCTTTTTGACGGGTAGCTGTGTTCAACTTGTATGTCATCAAGTTTGCCTTTTTTATATGTTTACACTGTATAGCTTATGGATTGCCAAAAACATAGACCTTTCCCACCAGCTTTTTAACTTTCCTCCCTCCCGAACAAACCATTGAATGTCTTCTGCACATTGAACAGTCCCCAGCATAACACCGACAAGTGGCTTCCAACACTTTCGGCAGAGCAGCCTTTATTTTGTCAATGTCACCACTGTATGAATTCATGAGTTCATTGAATATTAGACTGCACCTGGCTTTAATGTCTTGACTAAAAATTTTCTGCATATTCTTCTTTGCCTCCCTTGTCTTGCCAGGGAACATGTCCTTACTAAATTCAGCATTATTACATTTTTTGAATTGAAGTCTTCCAAGGTGGACTGGGTCAGCAAGTCTGGTGACTTTCCACAATGGAAATATGCTTTTTATACCTTCTTCCACGCCTTTTGCTGCAGATGAGTCTCCGTCGCTTGTCACGTGATTGATTTTAACACCCTGGGTGCGCTCGAAACGCCAGTCCCGGACGTCCAGGACACTCCTACAGGTTTCGAGTGCCCCAGTACAGCTGTCCAGAACCTGTTCTGGCTGTCCAATTCGCAGAGGTGGTGCAGAAGGGAACAAACATATCGGCGGTAGTTCACGTGGTATTTGATATGCATCGAATACCGCCATTACTAGGAGATGGTGCAATTTCGATCCAGATCAGTTATGCACACGCGCTTCAATGGCGGCACGTTTTACTGTCAGATCCAAACCAGCCTATTAGACGTGTCCATTCCACGCATATAGTTCATTTGTTCGGACAAGCGATGCAACAAATGTAGGCCTACGCCTTTTTGATTTCACGACTTCCTGTTCTAGTGCATTCGGAACGGCTTGTAACAGGGAACAGAAGGGACATGTCCAGGACTGTCGTTTCGAGCGCACCCTCAGTGTAGCCAAATCCAGCCCAATATCTTGACCCATCTTTCTTTCTGACCAGGGGGCATTTGGGTTTGTGTCGGCTGTGCAGTCTGGGTGACCACCCGGACAGCTTATATCAAACCCTCTTCCTTTCAGCCAAGCACCTTTCCAGCAAAGTTTATTTTTGAATGTCTCTGAAACAATATATTTCTTCTCTGTCATGGTTTCACATGCTATTCCAATGGCCTGAGATGCATTCTGACCAGGCTTTTTAGCACTGCTGATTGTGACACTATTATATCTACCATCCATTGCTACATCAAACTCGTCCTTGTTCTTTCCTGGTAGAGTTTGTATATCTTTTACCAAACTGACCTTTTTTTTCATATCATCTGTATTTAATTCCTTTATTTTATCTCCCACAGTGCAAGCTGTCCTGTGCATACCTGATCTCGCTGGAGCTGGGACATCCATTGATGTGAAGAGAAGTCTAGCCCTTGTGTTTCCCATGGGGGTGTCTTGTAGTCCAACTTGCAGAGCAAGGTTGACGGCAGCAGGATTTTTTCCAGGTTTGGGACTTTTCACTTCTTTAAAAAGCATGTATGGCTCTGAGAAATAATTGCAAATTCTACATTTTAAAGTATATGACCAAGCAAGACCTTGTTTCTTTTCGGTGGCTATTTCGAACACTGGTTTGCAATCAGGGTCATTTTCTTGATGTTTTGATATTGTGTCATTCCACATAAATACCATGCTTTCAATGTCGATTAACCTCATCCCTGAAGCAATATCTGTCTTTTTTTCTTTCTGCAGAGGCCGAGTTATCCTATTTTGTCTGAGTGATCGTGTCGGAGGCGGATTACAGCTCTCTTGTTCCGTCGCGTTTGTTGGGAAATCTCTGTCTGTGTTTCGCACTGTAGTGGCTGTGTTCAAGTCCATCCAAGAACAACTGGCCATGGGCAGGATACTGGGACTAGCTTGCGTTTTTCTTGGCCTTCCAACATTACCAGCTCTGAAGAGATTTTGCTGCCTTTTTCGTTTCCCCTTCATGTTAAGCACCAGGTAAGCTATGATTGATTGGAGACTGGACCTTTCTTTTTATAGCCGTGTTTTGAGTGATTTTTTAACTTATGTGAGTGGACTGAGGTTCATGTTATTTCCATTAAACAACAAAACTGGTAAGTTTACCTTCACTGTCAATCTGCATGCAGCTTGTTTAGGCTCTGTCAAACAACATCAAAAAGTGTTTGAATGTGTGTACCTGGGAGACGGGGGCTGGGGAGGGGGGGGGGGTAAGTTTATTTATATTCTGTTATAATCTTTGGTGTCTCATGTGAGGGGGGCTTCATTTTTTATTTTGAATTTGATATTTCACCTTGGTTGAGTAAAGCAGACGCATATCCGTCTAGACAGAATGTGATTGAGCCCTACCTAACACAACTAACGGCAGGATTATCTCCCCTTGTCCACTGGTAGTGGCCTGGGAGGGCATTTTGGGATTATACCTATGGTCACTTTCTTTTGCACAGCTTGAGAACGCTTCTAAAGAGACACTTGCAATTTAATATGTTGAAAGAGGAGTCATGTAACTTTTAAAAAATATATAATTTGACAGATTGGCTTATTTATTTTTTTCACAGATTTCATTTCGGCAGATAAATTTGGCACACAAATACCCCAATTTAGTTGAAAATTAAAAAAAAATAACAAGATTGTCCAATTAAAGTTTGCTTATCATTTTTCATAGGTCTGAATGATGGTGATTTACCATAAGAAGCCCCATGGGTACAGCCAAAGAGAACATCGATACATACTCTGTCGGAAATTTAATTTCTCCCATTACATGTTGGACGGATTTCATAAGATTTCATCAATGGGGGTGAGCTATTCATATAAGCCTAACTCTACAAATCTTTGAGATATAAGTATAATTTTTTAGATGCATCCTTCGAACAGATCTGGGGTTACTGTGGTGAAATATTTCTTAAATTGGATAAAGCTGACCTGGGTGTAAAGGAGCAAGTCCACTATTAGGATTAGCCCGTTCTCGGTAGGTACGAATGAAGTTCCTAGATTTCGGTTGATATCTTTGGGCATTGTTTAGTGGGACTTCCAATAAGCCAGGACTACTTTTTTGAGTATTCATGTGACTCAATGAAGTAGTAGTTTGTCTAAAAAAATATATGAAAGGTGAAGATTGAATAAAAGTGGCGGATTGAGCTGTCTGACGTGGGGGTGATTGGGCCCCTGACAACAATGTGACTTGTGTCGTCTGCACCCCTGTCCCCTTCGGAAGTGAAAATCTTGAGATTTCTCCCTTATTGGTCTGTCAAGATTTTAACTGCAGACTTCTCTAGGGTGGTTCCGAGTTTCCACCAGGGCTTTTAGCTGGGCGAATGTTTCTAACCGAGTGACAGAGCCAAACGTTAACATTATGGCAAATGGAAAATTAATTGTGTACTGATGCCAACACAGTCCTTCAAGTGTTAATGATTTACTACACATGCGCATTGGAAACGAACAATAACTGCTTTATAATGAAGAGTGATGTTTGCCTTATAAAAGGGGATCACAGCCGGTTTGTCTTAATGGAGCGATTTAAGGATTCAGTTTTTAGGATACGCACGATTTTAAATAAACGAGTAAATAAATGCGGATTGCTTGCAATTGCAGACACAATTTGTAGATTTTTTTATTACAATAAATATTTTTTAATACAATAAAACAAATTTAAATTACCGTATTTTATCAAATCGCTCAGTTTAAAGAAGCCAATATAACTAGACGTGAAGATTTAAGTCAAATTTAAAACAAAGCAGACTTGTTTTATATGGTGTGTAGCGGAACAAAGACGGTTTTATCGGAAGAAAATCTGATTTATGCAGGGAAAGGGCATCTAACTTTTTGGCCAAATTAATACCTCATTTATATGCTTTCCTTCGTTAACAAAAATTCGTTGTACCGTAACGCCATTCAAACGAAATCATAGCGAGATGGGTAGAGTCGGTTGCAGTAAAACTGAATCACCACTTCAAAACGAAATATTTTATTTTTCCCACACATGATCCACTTTACAGGTATGAATGAACTGACAATCTGGCAATATTTGTGGAAACCTAATAAAATAATATTTTTGGAAAATTATTTCCCAATATTACAGCTCAAGTCATAACATATCAGAGCTTACTTGAAGTGAACTTGGTGTAACACGACACCAGGCTCAGATTGCACCAGACGATTCTTAAAACTGAACTGTTGATTCTTGAAAAATAATCAACTGTTCTGGTCCATACAAATGTGTTGTTTAAGTCGGAGAAACAACTCGTGCCGTTGATTCTTGAAAAAAAATCAACGGTCACTCGTTGTTTCTCCTATACTGGAACAATCTTGAGTGCGTTGTAAAACGACAATCAATCAATCAGTTAATCAACGGGTCGCTCTAAAAGGGCCTTGTGCATCTGTTTTGTTCTTGATAAGTTGGGATATTCAGGTAGCCTCACAGAAAGCCGTGGGTTAGTAATTTCTATTTTTGTATTATTGCAGTGATGACATTAGGATCTCTAATGCTACAAAGTATTTCAGAAAAAAAATACTGACTAAAGCCAAACTCATGTTTGTCTTAAACCTAATGAAATATCATGGGTTTTGGTATATTACAACGACCTATAAAGTTAAACACAATTAGAATCTTGTCTCCATGGTTATTTCAGTGAAGAAGATTTTCCATGTGTCCGTGTGTTTTTGTGTTCATCCTCCCATTGTATACGCCAGTGTAACACCGTCTTTTCTAAGCCTCAGTTGCATATTACCCATTATCAATGTTAACGAATATTAAGTTTTTGTTCACAGTAACTAAGACAGATAACGGAGTCATTTTTCCTCAAAAGCTGAAATGTCAGCGTCCATTGTGGGGAACAGTGGCTCATTCTTTATCTTTATCTTATGTAAATCGCCATAGCAACTCGACAGTTTATCTTCTCTAAAGTGTTCCAGAGGGATTTCTTCCGATCACTCTCACCATAAAATCCAACTCAGCTGTCAGTATTTTTTCTTTAGATTTTTAGAAGTCTCCAAGAGAATCGTTCAGGAAAACGGATTTGAATTAGTAATTTGATTTATCGCATGCTGAATGTACTAATGTTAAAACAAATCCAGATCGTTTTTAATCTTTCTAGAAAATAATTTTCAGGTAAAAATAACCCAGTTTAGTGGTTTGATCCAAATTGAACCAGGATTGTTTCTATTCAGTGTTTGTCTGTCTAACGGTCATCACAGACAACAAAGAGACAGACGTCACTCGGAACATCCTTCAGCTATCTTCGCTCGCTACCGGTCGGCTTTGACACGCCTCGGACAGTCTGCGCTTTGGATACGGTAAATCACCGTATTTTTAGGCTGAATAAAAATGGCGTCTAAAGTAAATATCAAAATGTTTTCCTACAGACGAAAAAATAAAATAAAAATAATTATAAATTTATTAAATCCTAATATCATTTAGAAAGATTTGTTTATATATTATATTTAGCCCGGTAAAGCACATGTTGTGTAACGCAAAGAGGAGGCGCAGTTTCGGTACATTCCAGGAATCCTCCAATACTTCAATTATAAAACTTATCGCGCCTCAAAGTTAACAAACAGAGTATTTCGGTCCCTTACATTATCGCGAGGACTCTTTCGATGGGCCGTGAATAGGATATGGAAATTGTACGTTACACGGCTACCTTTTTGGTCGCCACATTCAAAATGACCTGCAGTCTATCAGAGGGTATTTCACGCACGTAAATCCCCAAAGTTTCAGAGTGAGACAGACGTATTTCAGCACACCTGAAGGCTTTGTACAATGGCACTTCTAATTTTTGCTGTTCTATATCCCAGGCGGAAAATTTGTTTCGACAGTTGAACTTTTTTTGTTGAATGCCCGGTACAAGTATATCGTTCCGGCAAAAAAAAAAGCCAAGAAAAAAACCCACACAAAACAAAATAATAAATGTTGTCAGTATATTTGTTAACAACACGCCCAATGGTTTCTCCATGACACTTGGAGAGCCCAAAAGAGTAGACAAACCAACATGAACAAGCCGATTTACGGTTATCTGAATGGCGATGGTACCCAAATTATTCACAATTATCGCAAAAAATTGTTGTGTGTTTGCAAATTTAACCTCCTAGGCTTTTCGGTCATTTAAATAGTCTACACAACAAACATTTCATAAATCGTGCCTATAGATATACCTGGGAATAATCCTTTCCAGATAATTAAGAAAAATTCTGTTTAATTTCAGATGACCTGCTGTCTTCTTTGTTGATTAATTGATTGATTTATGTTCTTCGCCGCACTCAAGATTGTTTCACTTAAAGGGCAGCGTTACCAGGTTTAGAGAAAACCGAGCTTCGGCGGGTACCTGGTAACTGTTTCACACACGGCTGTCTTCTTCTTCTTTGTAAATTCACCTGGTAATCGTATAAAGATTGATTGTGAGAGGACAAGAAGACAGATGTTAGCCCTGTTTTTGTCGGTGACTGTCCAGTTAGACAACCAGCTTATAGAGATGTCTCTATCGGTCTGGCAAAAAGGTCTTCCTCAACGTCTTAGTTCCGACTGATTCTGTCTTCCCTGTTGAGTCAACCTGTCAAACGCTTCCATCCTCCAACCACATATTTATCGTTCCTCGGTGAATATGTTAGTCGTGTCTTAGAGATCATGAATGCAAAACGTATCGTACATTTAGATCTCAAACCTTCCTTGGGAGTCTCGATGGCTCAGTAGGTAGAGTGTTGGATGCTCAATCCGAATAGCCTTCCAGCAAAGGGTCGCGGGTTCGAATCCCACTCAATCGAAATACCTATGTGGGATGGTTGCCAGTTACCACCAGAAGGTCGTGGGTCTCCTCCGAGCATAGAGCCCGCTTTCCTCCCACAATAAAACTGGCAACGCCGTCATATAAGTGAAATAATCTTGAGCGCGGCGTAAAACACCAAACAATCAATCAATCAAGTAATCAATCAATCAATCAAACCTTCCTAACCTAGTTTTTTGGACGACATTGAATAGTTTAGCCTTGAAACAGTCTCGGTACGGTTGTTACCTTTACATATATCTGTAATTATAAGTAATTTATTCAAACCGATATAACATTTTCAGAGTTTTCTTTTCGAATCCAAATAAAACCCCAATTTATGGAGAGGCTTCTTTCTGAAGAGAGGCTTCTTGATATTAATTTGATAGCACAAATGAGCTTATTCGAACTTGCTGTGAACACCATTTGTCTGTTGAATGAGTGTTCATTTGATCCCTTTGTTATACAAAACTCGGTGTGGCAGTCGGAACACACTTCGGCTATCTTCGCTCGCTACCGGTATTTCACGCACGTAAATCCCCGAAGTTATCAGACTGCTCGGTTTGTTTCAGTTTGGGACTTGTTCAGTTTGGGACTTGTTCAGTTTGGGACTTGTCAACAAACGGGGAACCTGTTTCTATACAATGGGGTCCTTGATCCTTGTAATGAATCATTACGGATCTTTTTGCTTGCCGGTCATAAACATGACAACTGACCTATCAATCAAGTTAACACAAATTCGTTTCTGTTACTCCAGGGTAGGTCATTCGGGTCATGGTCAGTATATGGTTGTTTTCTTCCATTCTCAATGTTTGATGGATTATTTAGCCATCAGGGATCAGTGGATAGCTGACCCCACGAGTAACCTAATTAACATTCTGCCCTCTTCTCATCAGCCACGTGATCTCAGAATTGTTTACACTAATCAAATCACAAGAATTTGAACCTAATTTCTCAATTAACGCTGGACATTTGGGAGAAAAATCAAGAGCTGCTAACATTGAATCAGTATTTCCAAGCCCCATAGACGATAAATTTATACTGGGCAGCTTTTTTCCTGCGTACTATTATTAACAAAGGATTATAGCTTTTGATCTATTTCGAACACTGAATTGTCAGTATAAAGTTCACCTGTAAAATTGTCATTTCCGTTTCATAGCATTTTGTTTGGGAATGTGCAAGCAGTCTGCTAAGAGAAAATATCGACACATTTTGCTGCAGATGTTTATATTTCAATTATTGTTAACGATGCATGTGTTTTTACCTTCTGTGTTTTATTACACAATATTCAATAAAAGAAAAATATTTTTTACGACCTAACAATGATTCAAAATTACAAGTTGCAAGTTTTAGAAAACTTTCTTCATATTAGACGGGACATTATGAGGCAGATTTCCAATGAAGGTAACAAACGCAGACGAAAAAAAAATCAATCATAAAGGTCCACGTGCACGATATAAGCAAGATCTAAATAATGACTTACTGGTGTTAGCCTCAAGGTAACATATAAAGGTGGCCATTGTACAATGTCCGTGAGTGGCACAGAAACAATAGTGCACGTTATATTTTATTGATGCTCTCCATAACATGGAATCATTTAATGAGCTTCTCATAAAACAGCCGTTGTTATCTCTATTTTGATTAAATTCTATTCCTGCGAAATGTCCGCCAATGAGGAGATTCTAGCAGTCAAAAAATGAAACAGTAAAGAGAGTAAATAAATGTATTATGAGATCAAAACACTTCAGCGCCCCCAATAGGATATTTTGCTTTAATGTGTTATGTCTATCTACAGCGAATCCTTGCGTTTAAGCAACTATTAGCGCATTTTGGTGAACGTTGTTAAAGTTGCCTTTAAGTCACCAGATTGAAGCTGTATTTGTTTGACTTTGACGAGACATGCAACAAGCGGCCTGAACGTTTTTCTTTCATCGTAGCTTCAATAACGTTAACAAAAAACGAACTTAAGGTTGACAATAACACAATGCATCGAGAGCTATTTTAGCGATATATATATAAAGAATACAAGATTTGACCAAATACACTACAACATAAATCACGCCCAGGGAACAGTTAAATTTGGTAACTGGAATTTTTCTTTCTTTCAACGTGCTGGAAGCTAGGCGTCTGTCAAATGCTATCAATCACCACCGACTGTTTTTTGCTCGCAATGGAAGCAATTGTAAACCTGACCGTGTCTAAATCAGCCCTCCAATCAGAACATATCCCCGGGTCGATTTCGTAGCTTTATCTGGTTCACACCTCATGTATCGATCGACATTTCTGTTCCCCTCCTCCCCACCCCCCCCCCCCAAAAAAAAATCAAAATGGCATATGTGGCTTTGCATAATAAGACGTCAACACCGATTTTTTTTCTGTGCGACGGCAATGCAATTTTTGTTCTAACGTTCTTCTTGTTGGTTGGATTTGAAAACTTGACAAACAGAGCATCCGTTTAGTTTCATGTGTCAGGATGTGCAAAATATTGGGGAAATTTTAATGACACGGGATTTGCTAAATGCTATTCCTTTTTACCAATAAGTACAAAAAAACTTTCCGTTGATATCAGTTTTGGAAATGTATGTTTAAGGAATTTTTGTAAGCAACAAAAGCCCAGAGTACATCACTGCAATACAAATTTTGACCATTATTTGCACATATCTTCGACTGACTTAACCGAATTGTTTTTCTTTCATCGTCGATATTTTAGTTTTCCTGGGTGCTTCAAGCTCTAAACTTATCTTGATAACGGGAATTTATGGTAAAAAGTGCGAATTATGTCACCTGATGCCACTCCAATGGTATGCTAAGGGTACAGACTTAAGTGGCTATTGCTAAATGCTGTTTAAGGTTACACGTTTGTCACAATTATGGTGAATTGTCAGTACCTGAACTATTCGACGCGTGAAATGGCCCTCATTCAATGAGAATTACGATTTATGTGTTTGGTGGTCAGGTAAAGTTAATTTATCACGACAATAAAACCTGAACGTTAAGTGAGACAAATTCCAAAATCAATACCTTCAAGAACAACCATTGCCTTAACGACAGACGTTGATTTAAAGTTACCGTTAAATGGAATTCAGCCCTTGTTTGGAATGGCAAGTTTATAAATGATAAGTGGAGCACATTAAAAAACTAAAGCATGGACGTTGACATGAAAAATAGCCAATAACCGATACGAAACAAAGATGTGTTTTTATAACTTACAAAATTCAAATAGCTGGCATGCATTAGGACATTTTTGTGTTTTGGTTGCATGTTTAAACGATCTTACGGTACATGCCCAAGATTTAAAATTTGTATAAGCAAAAAGCTCTTATGCCGAATAATTGCCTCATTCTGTTTGAACGTAATGTTCCTAATACTTGGCAACTACTGCCCCTTTGACGAGACCTGGTTTCAATATACAGCTTCAGTAATCGGACCATCATCTGAGCCATTCTCTTGTTAAAGAATTGCGTGAAAGGTGATAAACACTTTTAATTTTGTATTACAACACTTAGTGAATGGAGTTTGAGCTTTGACTGTTTGTTTAGATCAGAGATACATTTTTCTTACATCAGAAAGTATATATTTTCATCTGATCGATTTGAACTAATCTATTCATCTTGATTTGCCCCCCCCCCCCCCCCCCCCCCCCCCCCCAAGGTAGTGGTTCTGATTTATTGCCCTGTTAGGTTTAGGCTGCCCGAATAGGTAAAAACCCAGAGGTCAACTTGTGAAAAATCGGCACGGATTCTAGCCACACGAGCTGTAGACACAAAAGATTTTCGAAAATGGATGCCTTTTTCTGTCTTCTCTGATAACGCTGTGATATCAGTGGATTTTGGTTGGCGGTGAATTCCAGAACCATGTTACATGAATCAATCCACTAAGTGCATAGCGTTTGATCTTTGACTGACTGTCTGTTTCGGTCAGGGATACATTTCTCTATCGACAGGACAAGTCTTTAAATCTTGCCAATTTGAAATATTCGATTAATCTGAATTTGTCGCCCAGGTAACTAAGATAGTCGCTCAGTTTCATTATTCCGCTAGCTATACAAAATCTAAAGGTCAATCAGCCAAATCGGCGTGGATTCCAATCAGAAGAGCTATAGGGATAAATGAAAGGACTTGTTACTTGTTATAATGGATTGTTATCAGGCATCGATAAAAGATCACAGAGACCTTCAAATATGAAATCCACTTTCTATGTTTCTGATCTGGTTACAATCTGATATCAGTGAAAATATCACAAACTTTGTGCAACATTATAACAATGACTGATTGTCCCACTATGTTGCGGGACATGCGGCTGGATTTTCGGGGTTTGTAGACTCGAGCCTAAAACTGATATCTTAGCAAACGATTGTCTGTAGTTTTACCACAAATATGCCGACAACTATACATTATTACAAGTACAGATCTAAACACACCCCGAAATGCACAGTCCCATTACTCTCGTACATAAGACATGCAAAAAAAAAATGGTAAAAATATTAGATTTTTTTCAGAGGTCAATAGTTCCTCTTGTAATGACAGGCGACTTCGCTTTGAAGTTAATATCAAATCACATCCAACACGCTCAACATTGGCACCAATAGAGAAAAAGATGCCAAAGAGAAGTTTTTAGATTTATTAAAAAGTCAATTATCTTAAATTTGTTCAAAGGATATATACAGTTTGTTTTTGTAATTTATTAACAAAAAATACCATCGCATGTCAAAAAGCTTCACAGAAAAGAAAACAAGTAATCTATGATAGACATTCAAGTTAATTGGCAAAAGCTAATACGATTGTTCTGTTGAAGAGAAATTAACTGGTAAAATGTTACACATTTTTGTGTGAAAAAACACCAATAAATTCTGTAAAGTGGAATTGGAAGTTTTCGAGTTTTTGTTTTTGTATATGTGAAAAACAATTATTTTCTGAAACCTTCGTTCATTTAATTACAATAAACGTGTTACCTCGTCATAAACATGTTGACATCGCCCGTAAATTACAATGTTTAATTCTCGTATGATTACTTTTGTCACTCCATGTAACCATTGGACAACAAGTGTTAGGTTTAAGAAATGTGAGAGTTCAGGTTTATAAAGAAGGGATCCAATTTGTTAAAAATAGCACAAAATTGTTGGATAATAGTGAACAATAGGGAATTTTGCTGTGTTATGTGCAATTCAATGCGATTCGATAAAACCTCGACTGGTATCTAATGTTTTAACAAATGAACATCGTACACTGCACTTTACTTAGAGCATTTGTTCAACCGTTCGTAGGACTTCCCTATCAACTGGTAAGGTCTATATTTCACTGTAACCCAATCTGTCTGCACAGGAATAACAACGAATAACTGAAATGCAAAAATCATGTACTTGGCGAACTGTATTATCTCGTCATGTCGGGTTCACAGTCGGGACACACTTCGGCTATCCTTGCTCGCTACCGGACAAGTATCGGACACAGTCTGATAGCTTCGGGGATTTACGTGCGGGAAATACCCTCTGATAGACTGCATAGTCGCGGAGACCCCAGAGAGTCCATTGTAACATCCGGGCATTAAAATTCCCCTAATTCCCCTAAAATGATATCTCTCTGTGGCCTTGCTTGATCTGGTGGTGAGGACACCGGGCTCTTTGTCCGGAGGAAACACCGTCTTTTGACGAGCACACGGAATATCGTCCACATACTGAATGGCGATTGAGTGTAAAGTCCGCTCAGATTTTTTTCATTTTTTGTGGTCTGATTGGTATGAAGTCGAAGAGACATACAGAAGGAAACAAACGCAATATGAATTGCAATTTATTTTTTATATTGCCCAATTTTACCAATAAGTTGTAACCGGCATGCACATTATTTTGTTTCGTTTTTCATGGACACGTACACGTCCCACAGGGTTAACCTATAGTGAAAGACCCACAGGACTGTGACCCTTCATGATATTTGATAGATAGTTTATTTCGTCAGAAATCAATGGACAGCTCACCTCATAAGTAGCCTTATTAGCCGTTCCGGGCTACCATCGACCATACAGATGACCCCAATAATGTTAAACAGTAATCCAATTAAAGGGACCCGACCTGATACATAAACGATGATTAGGTACTAAACAGCGGACATTTGTGTGAGGCCTTTGGGACAGTTTATGATTTGGTCAGCAATTTTAAGTCCCAAGACAGAAGTAAATATGTGGAACACGGTTCCTCAGAGGCCGAATAACAAAGGTTAGTATCACGGTTGAGATGTTGGAGAACACGGTTGACCTGTAAGATCACCAATAAAATCGTAGTTACCGTTTTATAGCCATAGTCTTTGGAAATTAAAATCATCCGTTTGTAAAATCAGACGAAGTGGAGTATTTGCCATTGAAATTGATAAAAATAGCTTAATCAAAGTTCACAGTGAACCAAAGGGTCTTGTCAGAGCGACATAGACACAGCGCGTTTGCAAACAAAATACGGCCATCAGTATAAAAAAATAGTCATTTTGGAGTCAGAAGCCCAGACTAATCTTGTAGAAGGCGTTTGCAAACAAAACGTTTTGCTGCTTGAATACAAAACCCTTGGAGAATAATGATAATCCACTTTTTTTAGGTACTTTATGACCTAAAGAAACCCCCAAAGATTTATTTCTACATCCCGGCTATTTGAATTTTGTCCGTAAAAAGCACACATCCGCTGTTTGTACGGGGTACTTGTTTCACCAACATCTTTTATTCTTAGTCGATCCTTTAGTTATTCAAGGTACTTTAAACGTCAACTTCTCTGGAAAATCGTAATTTCTGATGGAAAAAATTCCGAATTTTGGCAGTTTTATAAATGCTTATTAAAATTTTGTTTACTTTTCGAACACATTTTCGGTTCTAACAGGCCACATACTGTATGGATTTTCCTCATTCCAACGTCAATCATTCAGTTTTTCGATGACCTTTAAAGCCTCTTACTGTCGTGACGATAAGAAATTATGAAAAAAGTGTGAATTTTGGCAGCTCATGCCACTTTAAACCATCTTCGGTAACTGTCAAAATGAGATGCATAAAAAGACAGTCTTTAACATTCCTTTTCAATTTTATTTTTCCACTGGGTCAATTTATTGTCCGTATCCAGGACATTTTGCCTTTTATATGGGATAACTAAGAGTTATCACCAGGTCGTTTTTCTTCATTATTGTAAAACTATCTCCCTATGGTTGAACTACGTACAGTATCGTTTTCGTGAGAAAGGCCTATATCCAAATCACTTGTCAAACGTGTTTGTGTTATGCCTATTCACCGGTCTATCTTCAGCGCAAGTGTTAAAAACGTTTTGGTGATCGATCTTGCTTTGAATCCGAATTCAGTTTTAAGCACATTTTGTTCTCTAAAAACATGACGTCTCAGTCTGTCAACAAGGTGTGTTTTAGCAACTAGCTGTGTGAAACGAACATTTATTTCAAGTGAAGAGCGTTACCAAAATTCGTCACCAAACATTTTTGTTTTGACTTTAAGTTGTATATAAGGCTATGACATTTAAGTCGCAAGAGCTGGAAAGTTACACTTTTTATTAATTCTGGTTCTCAGGACAGTAACAGTGTTTAATGTTCACCGAAAATTGATTGGCTTTCGAATGAAGAGAATCCATACGAATCGAAATAGAGCTTGGAAACACAATCTAAAAAACCTGAACAAAATTTCACCCATTATAGACTTATTAGTTCACAGCACTACTTTATCCGATTTTATCCAGACTAGGAGCATCAAACGACTTATGTGCAATTCTTAAGAAAAATAAACAATCAATTTAAAGGGGGTAAAACCCACACTTTGTGAGCTTTAATCTAAATGAAACAAAAACCTGTTCAATGTTGAATAAACCGCTTTTCTACCAACAAATTAACCAAGTGCAATGTGTGTTCCTCGGAAACAAAAAAAAACGTGATGTGCAGAAATCATTGCTTTAACTTGCCTGATATCTTAGGTAAAACTTGTAAGAAAGTATTTTAGTATAGATGGAAACGCAATTCTAAATTGGGAGTGCTTTTAATTCATTTCCTTTCTGTGCTAACAAGAAGAATTGAACTGCGCAATTCATTTGTTCAGATGTCTGACCGGAAGTTACATCCGGGTCGAATGAGGGGCCGACTATGATAACAGCCTGGTTTTTGTGGGAGTTGGGAGTTGGATATGTCAACAACACCTTATTACCTTATTCTCATGGGTCTAGCTGATAATCCATTTGAAATCTCCTCTTTCCAATGTCAACATACCCTGCTGTACTGTGCCTTTATTCAATCCATTAATGATTTTTCACTCATCAGAACTGATATAGATTTTAGGTTGGTTGGTTGGTTGTTTGTTTGTTTTAGGTTATACATGATGCCGTTCCAATTCTTCAGTCAGCTAAAATTTTATGCAGAGCTAGAATCAGTCATTGTTTAGTCACAGTTTCGGATACGAGTCTATTGAATTGCATTGGAAGAACTGCATATCTGCTATACAAACTTTGAGCTTTCAAGTAGTGCCAGCATGATTTATAATTTTTGTTTTTTTCTAAAATAAAAATAAAATAAGTTTTCCTAAGAATCTGTAGGATTTGAATTGTCATAGTGATTGATGTTAACTTATTTAATAATTTGAACATTTTTTTTAAGAATCTGCAGGATTTGAATTGTCATAATGATCTATGTTCACGTTAATCCAATGTCCAGAGAAAACAGAGAATGTTAATCGGGTTCACCGAAATGTGTTAACCAGCTTTTATATCTTGCTCAAACCTCTATAAACACAAAATCGATCTCTCCAGTGAGGTTTATTCAGAACCGAAATTCCAGGCATGGACAAGCAGTATTTCGAAATTCAACAAAAAAGTCTCAAAAAAGAAAAAGAAAAAACAATGACCCCTGTAACATTAAACTGCTACTCGAAATAAAATGTACAAACTGGACTCCCATGTCCCGAAACGATGCACTTGAAGCTTCTCACTTCTAACAGGTAGCAATACGCGTTGGAGATGCAAGTTTATGGTAAACTATTGGTTAAAACCATACGTTTATATTTTTTATAAACTCTCAATTAATGAATCTCTCGAATATCCGATAAAACATGGACAAATATAAAAGTTCACTGAAATCATATGTGTTCCTAAAGTTGAACTGGAATTTCCTTGTTTTCCTTTGATCAATAGCAATGTCAGATCACTGCTAACAGATTATATAGATTTCTTCATTTAATCATTGAAGATGGAACAGAAACTGAGAGATCGGAAATTGTGACTTACGGAAAAGTTGTCCTTTTCTGTGTTATTTTGCAAAATCGATAAAAGGCGGTTGATAAAAGTGAAGAAGAAATAAAAATTAGATTCTCGTGGCATACAGAAACGATTTAAATTCTTAAAAGATCGCAGCTTAAATCTGGGTAATTCGGCGTAGAAGCATTTTAACATTCTATTGACTGTTTAATGTTTTATGCCGCACTCAAGATTATTTCACCTTATATGGCGGCGTTGCCAGGTTTAGTGGTGGAGTAAAGCAGGCTCTTTGTTCGAAGGAACCCCCTGCCTTAGACTTCCGGCGAGTACCTGGTAACTCTTCCACATGCGTCGATCGAGTGTAAAATTCTACTCAGAAATTATTCAGTTTTTTATTTGGTCTGAGTGAGATTTTTAACATTCGAAACCAACCCCTACAAAGCTTGTCGACCAATTGATTAACTGGAAAGTTTAGTTCGTTTTGGCTTGGTTAGCTATTTGGGGCCTTGCACTGCTTCTCTTATTTATTACAGAAATGCAATCGTCATGAGACTCGGTTGCAACAAAACTGACCAAATTAGGTTAAATCTTAGGGTTTTCAATTAAGATAATGGATTTTAGTTTTTCTTTTTCGTAAAAAAGAATGACAACAAAATGGAACGGATAATTAGAAAAAGTTGCCTCATTGCTTTTGAAAATCGCACAGAATATATCTTTGAAATAACCATTCCCAATAAAAGGAAACAATTTAATTAGCGTGCTATTCACAAGAACGGCGACAAAAGTGTCGGAATCAATTTAAAAAAGTGAACTCATTGAATTATGTTTTTTTAGTCATACGGGATAACGTTTCAAATTACTTTTATAATTAAAAGGAAGGATTTAATTAGCGTTTACATGTCGTTTGTGTGTTATTGCTGAGCATGGAGTGTCTTTGGTACCTTCGGTTCGGGATTAACATATTTTCGGATTTTTTCAAGACCATGAATTTATGGAACTAGACAATGGGTACTGACCTTTCTTACTGTTAATTAAAACTTAACTTGTGAGTAATTCTTGATCTAAGTTGTCCATGCACTGATTGTATTCTGGGTTCAATTCCCCTATATATTTACAACCCAGAACTGGACATACATTATGTACTCCGTGTTTCATTATAGCGCTTCTACTTATAGTACGTTTGTGTTATTGTAAATTGGCTTTCTTTTAAAAAACGTCTCACAAGGCTACGACAGCGAGTGTGCCTATATGAATCTCGCGCGATAATGTCAGTCTCAGAACTGTACCGTGCATGTTCAGAAACGATTCATCAAATATAAGATGGGTGTCCCATGAGGTGTTGTCACAACAGGGGGACCTTGCAAACCACTTATCGCTTGCACTGAAACTGTGATCGCTCATTACTCTAGTTTACATGATTAAAGACAGCCATGTTCTCAGGGGAAAGTTCTTCATGTTCTTCATCACACCCTAACACGCAGTGATTATCTTGATGTTATTTTACCTCTGAGGCGGATTGATTAATTAAAATCTTTCACTCGTTAATTTGAACAAACGAATAAGAGGCGCTTAAAGATATACCAGAATGAAATTGCGTTAAACTAGATTGATACACAAGTAGCTCCAATGTTACGAACAAAACCACGAAATAGTTTTTCCGTCGTTTTCATTATTGTTTATAGTCAGCGATTTTTCCTCATTGATGGAATTTAGGTACTCCTTATAATGAATTACATAAATGATTCTGGTTAGACACGTTTGGTAAATTTCCACTTAACAGATCGACAGTATGTGGAATGATTGCTAGTCACCAACTAAATGTTGGTAAAATCGTCATTTTCACACTGACTCCATCCCCAATAACTTTACAACTTATATTACTAAATAAAGTTTGTTAACATTTTCCCTTGATTTTGAGTTATTGACTTCGTTTTAACGTCTTATTTAAACAAAAACATGTCAGTCATACTGTCTATATCAATAGACAATTCATTAAAGGTATAAACCAGATTAGAGTCGCTCTTTTCTTTGTTGATTTTTTTTTTTAACAACTAAAACTTTATGCTATCTTAACATGCGTTTTCCCCATTTTTGATTTCCCTTTGTGGGTCGCTTTATCTAGTCCGGACCAGGAACTGACTGAGATCTGTTATTTTCTTTGAGCACAAAAACAGGCGAGTATAAAGGAAGAGATTATGTTTCTGGGAAACCTTAAGTTTGCAGGTAATCAGGCTTTATCGAACAAACCACTCAGTGGAATGAGAAATAACTTAATAAAAATATCTGATAAATTTATAAATTGATTTACATAAAAATAAATATGCATTGATGAATGTTTCACTGACTAAATACTAACGACAAGAAGATAATTTACATTAGGTCAGTTTGAATGTATTGGCATGTTTTATCCAAAGGTTGATAATCAGTCAACAACTTTCATAATACCGCCATCCCATGCTAGTGTGTAGAGAGGCAAATTCTACCCCTCCTGCATGTGCGTGCCGTGTTCAAATATACATGTTAAGTAGAGATGACTTTTCAAACAACATCGAGTCTGTAGTGCAACGTAGGCTGGTAGGTTTACCTCCCCCGAAAGAAGTGATCTTTTGCTTGTTATCATACAAAATGAAGGATTTAACCTGATAATGTTGTGAGTGTGGTTATATTCTGTCCTTTTATATTGAAAACTGGGCTGTCGTGAACGTATACAGTCACCAAAGGGTTGATTTCACAACATTTCCCCCGACAGCGTCGTCAGCAACCCAGCCTGTCAAAGCGGTAGCCATAGTGACATTATGTCATTCTGCTTCAAAATATCTGGGTCAACCGTTGCACGTGACCAAAGCTTATCGTTGATTGGTTAAAAGTTCCCACTCTGTCCTGAGGGAGGGAAAAGGAACGGCAATCAACAACAGGTCACTTTTTCCTCATTTTTCTCAATTATCGGGGTAGAATCGACTTTAATACCTTCGTCTTGGTGTTTATTGCATAACCCGATACCGCTGAACGTTGGTTCGCACCTCGTCATACCCCTCAAATGCTGCGCATTCTCGTGGTTTGACTCGGTACGAACCAACGTTCAGCGGTATCGGGTTACGCAACAAACACCGCTACGGCGGTATTATATCCCTTAAACATACATGAATATAATCATTCACTATACATTATTGCACAGAAAATTTTGTAACAGCCTGTTTAACAACTTACGGGAGGCAAATTATAGAAACATCTTCTCAGCATTAGGCTTAAAAACTAAAATAGATACTGACAAAAACCTGTATTTATTCCACTTTTGATCTTCTGACATGTCAGTTTTTCACTCGCAAAGAAAATACACCATCTTCATTCATCCCGCATTAGTGTTAAACTTTTAAAATCTGGGAAGGCAGCCTATATGGGATTCGTTTTGGTTTTTGTCGTTCTAATCTACCTTATTTTTTATAGTAAATCTAATAGCGTGTTTTGATCATGAATTTTTAATCAATATTATGTCTTTTGATGGCACTCGGTTATTTTTTGTGCTTTTTCTTAGTGCTATTTATTATTCAATATTTATTTTTTTACTGATAAATATTGGAAATGTGTTCACTTGGGATTGACTCTGGGATGGATGTTTACGCCGTATTTGTGTGGTAGGGGGCCCGACTTTAGGTGAGTACCTGGCAATTCATCCATATACGGCGATCGAGTAGAAAATCCATTCAGAAATTTTTCAATGGGTGGAAGACCTGTTTTGGTCCTACAGCAATGTAACTTGTTCCATAGGTGTAACTTCATGACAGAACAGATTGATTGTATAACGTGTAGCTCAAGCCCCATGAGACAAACAACTGTTTCAGTTATGCATGTAATCCTTGTTGACCCTGTAAGCGCTTTCTTGGACACGTACTTTAGGCCATGTTTCCTGACAAACGTCTCATTGTGGGATAACCTTTTTTAATGTGAATTATGTTTTCATATTATGGTTTGAGAATGATGTGCTATATAATAACCATCTTGTCATTGTGAAGGCTTTCTCGAGAACTTTTATTACGGGCATGTTTCCGGACAAATAGCTCAGCGTGTGGTAGCCTAGTTCAATGTTCACAAGTGAATTCTCTTTGACATTAGAGTGGCGAGATCCCCGAGAACGTCGTTATCCGCGAAGGTCTGTTTATGTGGCTTTTGATGGAAGTGTCCGTTGGGAGTCTTGAAGAATAAATGTCATGTAAAATCTACCGTAAGGAATAGCTCTTTTGTTATGTCACCGAGAGAGCCTAAGATCAAAGACAGACTATGTGTATGAAATAATCTATACGTAAACAAGAGAAAGGACTTATCTCCCTTTAATCAATAGGTTTTTGCTTTGTCATGTTTTTGGTGCTTCCGTTGTTTTTTTTTACATTTATTTTGATACTGATAGATCACGATTTTACAAACACCCAACACGCCCACGTGACCAAGGGATATGGGCGACAAAGGGGGTACCAATGCAAAGAAAAACATTGATACGGTTACAATTACATTGCCTCCGTTGTTATATATGTTTAAGAGAAGAATTACTTGTTACCTCCCCCTTTGTAGCGATATGTACATTTTTTTTAACAAACTGAAAGTACTGGTTCATTTTTAATGCACTTTGTAAAGGGGCTTTCACAATTGAGATACGGCGGGTTTACGGCTCTTGCGGTCATGAACTTTGGCCTTTCGTAACTGGCAATTGTTTCTATACCTATACATGTCAAGATTGACAACACAGACTATAATGTCTATATTTGTACTATATATATGGTGTATACACCGGTACCGGCATGTTTCGGAATGGGTTCCACTTCAGAACTTGGGCTAGATTATATTTGACCAAAGCAGGGTATTTAACCCAATATTAAATTTTATCCAAGCAGCTGTTATTATCGGCCGCGGACTTACAAAATCAGTCCATCAGCTTACCATTCCGTTTAATATAACGGATACAAACAGGCCTTACATTATACCAAAGAACTAAACCTTTATGCCGTAACACAAAACGGACCTCAACTGCTACAAACCATGTATCATAAATAACATTTGCGCTGGGCCCCTGATGAGAGAATAAGCGCTGGTATCTACATATACCTAAAACGATTCCGAAACATTGCCTGAGACCTACAGGTCTGAATATATATATCCATACTGTAACCCCTCTTTACACTTTATACCAGGCAGTGTCGGGCTCGATCGATGGAGATATGGAGTTGTGTTCAAGGATAACCATTTTCACACTAAATATGAGAATAGAAATTTATGGCAAAAAGTACGAATTATGTCACCTGATGCCACTCCAATGGTAAGGTAAGGATGCAGACTTTGGTGGCTATTGCTAAATGCTGTTTAAGGTTACACGTTTGTCTAAATTATGGTGAATTGTTAGTACCTGAACTACTCGACGTGTTAAATGGCCCACATTTAAGTAGAATTACGATTTATGTGTTTGGTGGTCAGGTGAAGTTAATTTATCACGACAAATTCAAAAATCGATACCTTCAAGAACAACCATTGCCTTAACGACAGACGTCGATTTATAGTTACCGTTAAATGGAATTCAGCCCTTGTTTGGAATGGCAAGTTTATAAATGATAAGTGGAGTACATTGAAAAACCAAAGAATGGACGTTGACATAAAAAATAGCCAATAACCGATACGAAACAAAGATGTGTTTATATAAGGGACAAAATTCAAATAGCTGACATTCATTAGGACATTTTGTGTTTTGGTTGCATGTTCAAACGATCTTACGGTACATGCCCAAGATTTAAAATTTGTATTAGCGAAAAGCTCTTATGCCGAATAATTGCCTCATTCTGTTTGAACGTAATGTTCCTAATACTTGGCAGCTTCTGCCCCTTTGACAAGACCTGGTTTCAATGTACAGCTTCAGCAATCGGACCATCATCTGAGCCATTCTCTTGTTAAAGAATTGCGTGACAGGTGCCGATAGACAATTTCTTAAATATAAATATATATTTTCATCTGACCGACTTGAAGTAAACTATTTATCTTGATTCCCCTCCCCCTCAGGTAGTGGTTCAGATTCATTGCCCTGTTAGGCTGCCCGAAATGTCAACTTGCCAAAATCGAAGCGGATTCTAGTCACACGAGCTATAGAGACAAATCAAAAGATTTTCGAAAATCGACGCCTTTTTCTGTCTTCTCTGATAACGCTATGATATCAGTGGATTTTGGCTGACGCTGAATTCGAGAACCATGTTACATGAAATAATTCACCAAGTGTATAGCGTTTGACCTTTGACTGACTGTTTAGTTCAGGGATACATTTCTCTACCAACAGGACAAGTCTTTAAATCTTGCCAATTTGAAATATTCGATTAATGTGAATTTGTTGCCCAGGTATCTAAGATAGTCGCTCAGTTTCATTATTCCGCTAGGTAGGAAACCAAAAGGCCAATCAGCCAAATCGGCGTGGATTCCAATCAGAAGATCTATAGGAATAAATGAAAGGACTTGTTTCTTGTTATAACGGATTGTTATCAGGTACCGTTAAAAGAGACCTTCAAATATAAAATCCACTTTCTGTGTTTCTGATCTAGTTACAATCTGATATCAGTGAAAAGACCACAAACGTTGTGCAACATCATAACAATGACTGATTGTCCGACTAGTTTGCGTGACATGCGGCTGGATTTTCAGGGTTTGTAGACTCGAGCCTAAAACTGATATCTTAGCAAACGATTGTCTGTAGTTTTACCACAAATATGCTGACAACCATTCATTGTGGCAAGTACAGATCTAAACACATCCCGAAATGCATAGTCTCATTACTTTCGTACACAAGCCGTACAAAAAAATGGTAAAAATATTTTATTTTTTTCAAAGTCAGTAGTTCCTCTTGTGATGGCAGGCGACTTCGCTTTGAAGTTAATATCAAATCACATCCAACACGCTCAACATTGGCACCAATAGAGAAAAAAATGCCAAAGAGAAGTTTTTTGAATTTATTGAAAAGTCAATTATCTTAAATTTGTTCAAAGGATATATACAGCTTGTTTTTGTAATTTATTAACAAAAAAATACCATCGCATGTCAAAAAGTTACACAGAAAAGAAAACAAGTAAGCTATGATTGACATTCAAATTAATTGGAAAAAGCTAATACGATTGGTCTGTCGATGAGAAATTAATCGGTAAAATGTTACACATTTTTGTGTGAGAAAATCCCCAATAAATTCTGCACAGTGGAATTGGAAGTTTTCGAGTTTGTTTTTGTATTTGTGAAAAACAATTATTTTCTGAAACCTTCGTTCATTTAATTACAATAAACGTGTTACCTCGTCATAAACATGTTGACATCGCCCGTAAATTACAATGTTTAATTCTCGTATGATTACTTTTGTCACTCCATGTAACCATTGGACAACAAGTGTTAGGTTTAAGAAATGTGAGAGTTCAGGTTTATAAAGAAGGGATCCAATTTGTTAAAAATAGCACAAAATTGTTGGATAATAGTGAACAATAGTGAATTTTGCTGTGTTATGTGCAATTCAATGCGATTCGATAAAACCTCGACTGGTATCTAATGTTTTAACAAATGAACATCGTACACTGCACTTTACTTAGAGCATTTGTTCAACCGTTCGTAGGACTTCCCTATCAACTGGTAAGGTCTATATTTCACTGTAACCCAATCTGTCTGCACAGGAATAACAACGAATAACTGAAATGCAAAAATCATGTACTTGGCGAACTGTATTATCTCGTCATGTCGGGTTCACAGTCGGGACACACTTCGGCTATCCTTGCTCGCTACCGGACAAGTATCGGACACAGTCTGATAGCTTCGGGGATTTACGTGCGGGAAATACCCTCTGATAGACTGCATAGTCGCGGAATCAGGCGAGACCCCAGAGAGTCCATTGTAACATCCGGGCATTAAAATTCCCCTAATTCCCCTAAAATGATATCTCTCTGTGGCCTTGCTTGATCTGGTGGTGAGGACACCGGGCTCTTTGTCCGGAGGAAACACCGTCTTTTGACGAGCACACGGAATATCGTCCACATACTGAATGGCGATTGAGTGTAAAGTCCGCTCAGATTTTTTTCATTTTTTGTGGTCTGATTGGTATGAAGTCGAAGAGACATACAGAAGGAAACAAACGCAATATGAATTGGAATTTATTTTTATATTTCCCAATATTACCAAAAAGTTGTAACCGACATGTATATTATTTTGTTTCCTTTTTGATGGACACGTACACGTCCCACAGGGTTAACCTATAGCAAAAGGCCCAGAGGACTGCGATGATTCACGATATTTGATTGATAGTTTATTTCGTCAGAAATCAATGGGCAGCTGACCTCATAAGTATCCTTATTAGCCCGTTCCGGGCTACCATCGACCATACAGATGACCCCAATAATGTTAAACAGTAATCCAATTAATGGGACCCGACCTGATACATAAAAGATGATTAGGTACTAAACAGTGGACATTCGTGCGAGGCCTTTGGGACAGTTTATGATTTGGTCAGCAATTTTAAGTCCCAAGACAGAAGTAAATATGTGGAACATTGTTCCACAGAGAGTTAATAACAAAGGTTAGTATCACGGTTTAGCTGTTGGAGAACACGATTGACCTGTAAGATCACCAATAAAATCGTAGTTACCGTTTTATAGCCATAATCTTTGGAAATTAAAACCATCCGTTTGTAAAATCAGATGAAGTGGAGTATTTGCCATTGAAATTGATAAAAATAGCTTAATCAAAGTTCACAGTGAACCAAAAGGTCTTGTCAAAGCGACATAGACACAGTTTGTAGAAGGCGTTTGCAAACGAAACGTTTTGCTGCTTGAATACAAAATCCTTGGAGTATAATGATAATCCAATTCAATTTTAGGTACTTTATAAGCTAAAGAAACCACAAAAGATTTACTCCTACATCCCGGCTATTCGAATTTTGTTTGTAAAAAGCACACATCCGCTGTTTGTACGGGGAATTTGTTTTACCAACATGTTTTATTTCAACGTTGATCTTTTAGTTATTCAAGGTACTTTAAACGTGAACTTCTATTGAAAATCATAATTTCTGAAGGATAATAGTCCGAATTCTGGCAGCTTATAAATGTGACTTTAACAGACACATGCACAATGGGTTCAGCCTTCTTAAACCTTCTTCGATAACACCATTAAATAACTGTCAAAATGGAGATGCTTAAAAAGACAGTCTTAAACATTCATTTTCAATTTTATTTTTCTACTGGGTCTATTTACTGTCTGTATCCAGAACGTTTTGGCTTTTAAATGAGATAACTAAGAGTTATCACCAGGTCGTTTTTCTTCATTATTGTAAAACTATCTCCCTATGGTTGAACTACGTACAGTATCGTTTTCGTGAGAAAGGCCTATATCCAAATCACTTGTCAAACGTGTTTGTGTTATGCCTATTCACCGGTCTATCTTCAGCGCAAGTGTTAAAAACGTTTTGGTGATCGATCTTGCTTTGAATCCGAATTCAGTTTTAAGCACATTTTGTTCTCTAAAAACATGACGTCTCAGTCTGTCAACAAGGTGTGTTTTAGCAACTAGCTGTGTGAAACGAACATTTATTTCAAGTGAAGAGCGTTACCAAAATTCGTCACCAAACATTTTTGTTTTGACTTTAAGTTGTATATAAGGCTATGACATTTAAGTCGCAAGAGCTGGAAAGTTACACTTTTTATTAATTCTGGTTCTCAGGACAGTAACAGTGTTTAATGTTCACCGAAAATTGATTGGCTTTCGAATGAAGAGAATCCATACGAATCGAAATAGTGCTTGGAAACACAATCTAAAAAACCTGAACAAAATTTCACCCATTATAGACTTATTAGTTCACAGCACTACTTTATCCGATTTTATCCAGACTAGGAGCATCAAACGACTTATGTGCAATTCTTAAGAAAAATAAACAATCAATTTAAAGGGGGTAAAACCCACACTTTGTGAGCTTTAATCTTAATGAAACAAAAACCTGTTCAATGTTGAATAAACCGCTTTTCTACCAACAAATTAACCAAGTGCAATGTGTGTTCCTCGGAAACAAAAAAAACGTGATGTGCAGAAATCATTGCTTTAACTTGCCTGATATCTTAGGTAAAACTTGTAAGAAAATATTTTAGTATAGATGGAAACGCAATTCTAAATTGGGAGTGCTTTTAATTCATTTCCTTTCTGTGCTAACAAGAAGAATTGAACTGCGCAATTCATTCGTTCAGATGTCTGACCGGAAGTTACATCCGGGTCGAATGAGGGGCCGACTATGATAACAGCCTGGTTTTTGTGGGAGTTGGGAGTTGGATATGTCAACAACACCTTATTACCTTATTCTCATGGGTCTAGCTGATAATCCATTTGAAATCTCCTTTTTCCAATGTCAACATACCCTGCTGTACTGTGCCTTTATTCAATCCATTAATGATTTTTCACTCATCAGAACTGATATAGATTTTAGGTTGGTTGGTTGGTTGTTTGTTTGTTTTAGGTTATACATGATGCCGTTCCAATTCTTCAGTCAGCTAAAATTTTATGCAGAGCTAGAATCAGTCATTGTTTAGTCACAGTTTCGGATACGAGTCTATTGAATTGCATTGGAAGAACTGCATATCTGCTATACAAACTTTGAGCTTTCAAGTAGTGCCAGCATGATTTATAATTTTTGTTTTTTTCTAAAATAAAAATAAAATAAGTTTTCCTAAGAATCTGTAGGATTTGAATTGTCATAGTGATTGATGTTAACTTATTTAATAATTTGAACATTTTTTTTTAAGAATCTGCAGGATTTGAATTGTCATAATGATCTATGTTCACGTTAATCCAATGTCCAGAGAAAACAGAGAATGTTAATCGGGTTCACCGAAATGTGTTAACCAGCTTTTATATCTTGCTCAAACCTCTATAAACACAAAATCGATCTCTCCAGTGAGGTTTATTCAGAACCGAAATTCCAGGCATGGACAAGCAGTATTTCGAAATTCAACAAAAAAGTCTCAAAAAAGAAAAAGAAAAAACAATGACCCCTGTAACATTAAACTGCTACTCGAAATAAAATGTACAAACTGGACTCCCATGTCCCGAAACGATGCACTTGAAGCTTCTCACTTCTAACAGGTAGCAATACGCGTTGGAGATGCAAGTTTATGGTAAACTATTGGTTAAAACCATACGTTTATATTTTTTATAAACTCTCAATTAATGAATCTCTCGAATATCCGATAAAACATGGACAAATATAAAAGTTCACTGAAATCATATGTGTTCCTAAAGTTGAACTGGAATTTCCTTGTTTTCCTTTGATCAATAGCAATGTCAGATCACTGCTAACAGATTATATAGATTTCTTCATTTAATCATTGAAGATGGAACAGAAACTGAGAGATCGGAAATTGTGACTTACGGAAAAGTTGTCCTTTTCTGTGTTATTTTGCAAAATCGATAAAAGGCGGTTGATAAAAGTGAAGAAGAAATAAAAATTAGATTCTCGTGGCATACAGAAACGATTTAAATTCTTAAAAGATCGCAGCTTAAATCTGGGTAATTCGGCGTAGAAGCATTTTAACATTCCATTGATTGACTGTTTAATGTTTTATGCCGCACTCAAGATTATTTTACCTTATATGGCGGCATTGCCAGGTTTAGTGGTGGAGTAAAGCAGTCTCTTTGTTCAGAGGAACCCCCTCTCTTAGACTTCAGGTGAGTACCTGGTAACTCTTCACATGCGTCGATCGAGTGTAAAATTCCACTCAGAAATTGTTACGTTTTTTATTTGGTCTGAGTGATATTCTTTAACATTCGAAACAAACCCTACAAAGCTTGTCGACCAATTGATTAACTGGAAAGTTAAGTTCGTTTTGGCTTGGTTAGCGATTTGGGGTGTTGCACTGCTTCTCTCATTTATTCCAGAAATGCAATCGTCATGAGACTTGGTCGCAACAAAACGGGCCAAATTAGATTCAATGTTGGGGGTTTCAATTAAGAAAATGGATTTTAGCTTTTCTTTTTCATAAAAAAAGACAACAAAATGGAACGAATAATTAGAAAAAGTTGCCTCATAGGCTTTTTAAAACCGCACATAACATTTATTTGAAATAACCATTCCCAATAAAAAGAAACAATTTAATTATCTTGTTATTCACAAGAACGGCGACAAAAGTGTCGGAGACAATTAAAAAAAGTGAACTCATTGAATTATGTTTTTTTAGTCATACGGGATAACCATTTCAAATTACTATTCTAATGAAAAGCAAGAATTTAATTAGTGTTTGGATGTCGTTTGTCTGTTATAGTCTTCGCCGATCTTTATTGGATTTTGAAAATAGTTTCTCGATATTAGCAAACTTATTTTCGAATACCAATATTTCTAGGTTTCGTGAACTGGATTACAAAGCTGTTGTTATATTATATGGAGTGTCTTCAGTGCATTTAGTTAGGGATTAATGTATTTTTGGATATTTCGAAGACAATGAATTTATGACTATGGGTACTGACCTTTCTAACTACTGATTAAAACTTAATTTTGTGTGTAATTCTTAATCTAAGTTGTCCATGCACCGATTGTATAACTGAACTTTATCTTAGAAATACAGACGCAGGATCTGGTTTGAGGGGCACAAAAAGTCCGCCGATAGAATTGAGAGTGAAAACTGCAGACTAAAAGACATGAAATGAGGTTTGTCCCACACTAATGTTAAAAGATTCCTGGTCGTTGTTGTTGTATTCTGTTTTGGACAACCAAACTGATACGTTAAGACATAACTGGACATATATCATGTACTCCGTGCTTCATTATAGCGCTTCTATATGTACTTACAGTGCGTTTGTGTTACTGTAAATTGACTTTCTTAATAAATGTCTCACAAGGCTACGACAGTGAGTGTGTCTATATGAATCTCAGATTATTTTTAATCACGCAATCATGGCACTCTCAGAGTACAGTGCATGTTCAGAAACCATTCATCAAATATAAGTCGGGTGTCCCATGAGGTGTTGTCTCAACAGGCAAACCAGTTATCGCTTGAACTAAAACTTTGATCGCTCATTACTCTAGTTTACATGATTAAAGACAGCCATGTTCTCAGGGGAAAGCTCTAACGTCTAAATTAGCATGTTCTTTATCACGCCATAACACGCAGTGATTATCTTGATGTTATTTTACCATTGAGGGGGATTGATTAATTAAAATCTTTCACCCGTTAATCTGAACAAATCAATAAGAAGCGTGTCAAAAAAATATACCCGAATGAAATGCCGTTAAACTAGATTGATTTACACGTATCTTCAATGCTATGAAGCGAACCACGAGATAAGTTTTCCGTCATTTTCATTATCGTTTATGGTCAGCGATTTTGATTGTCTTTTCAAAACTTGCCTCTTCAGTGGAATTTACGTTCTCTTTACCATGAATTACATACATCACTGTGCTTAGACAAATTTAGTAAATTTCCCTTTAACAGATCGACAATATGTGGAATGATTGCTAGTCACCAACTAAATGTTGGTGAAATCGTCTTTTCCACACTGACTCCATTCTCAATAACTTTACAACTCACATTACTAAATAAAGTTTGTTAACATGTTTCGTTGGTTTTGAGTTATTGACGTCGTTTTACCATCTTATTTAAACGAAAACCTGTCAGCTTTAGTGTCTATATCAAAGAATAATTCATTAAATTTTTAGGTACTTTATAACCTAAAGAAACCCCAAAAGATTTACTCCTACATCCCGGCTATTTGAATTAGACATAGTCTCTATATCAAAGAATAATTTATTAAAGGTATAAACCAGATTAGAGTCGCTCTTTTCTTTGTTGATTTTTCTCTTTGAACTAGAACTTTACGCTATCGTAACATGCGTTTTCCCCATTTCTGATTTTCCCTTTGTGGGTTTTTTTTATCTTGTCAGGACCAGGAACTGACTGAGATCTGTATTTTTCTTTGAAAACAAAAGCAGGCGAGTGTAAAGGAAGGGATTATATTCGTGTGAAATCTTCAGTTTGCAGGCAATCAGGCTTTCTCGAACAAACCGGGTACTGGAAAGAGTATAGTATGAGTTGTCCTATGTGTTTTGGCTTTATTAAAATTGAAGCTATTGTCGAATATTTCGGAAGATCTAGGTAGTCATCGTTAAGAATATAATACAACTAATAACAATAAAGTAGAACAGTTCTTAGGCCTAGAGATCTGTAAGATCGCGCCAACACAACGGAATCCAGCATTACTCTTTGATAAACCCCGTCAAGAAGGCTGGATTCCATGTTCATCGTATAGATTTTAGACTAGTAAAACACCCACGCACGTTTGTCAAATTAAGAGAGCACCTTACGTAATACTGTATCAGTTAAGGCCCGATCTCACTGTGCGATTTGTCGTACCGACTTGTAGGATGCTACTAAAATGGATGCTTTTAATTGGTCAGTATGATTTATCAACCAATCAAATGTATCCATTTTAATCGCATCCTACAAGTTGGTACGACAAATCGCACAGTGAGAACCGGCCGTTAAGGGAACGTTCAACACGAATACCTCAACTACAGGTTCAGATAAAAGTTACTAAAGACTGAGACATTGTGAGATGTACATAAGGCCCACCTACCAAATGAGGGTTTTGTGCGAACTAACTGGGAGTTGAACAAGCTAATAGAGGGAACCGAAGCAAACAATGTTGATCTCACTCGAGGATGTCGCAACCACCAGGATATGACTGACTTCATTTGCTTGTGGAATCAAAGTTATATTCACCTCAACATAAGAATCATAAAGAAGAAAAGTAATGATGTCATGTTACTTCTCAACATTGGGCTTAAAACCTAAAATAGATACTGACAAAAACCTGTATTCATTCCACTTTTGATCTTGCGTCAGTTTTTCACTCGCAAAGAAAAGAAACCGTCTTCTTTATTCATCCCGCGTTAGTGTTTAACTTTTAAAATCTGGGAAGGCAGCCTATATGGGATCGGTTTTTGTTTTTGTCATTCTAATCTACCTTACTTTTTAAAGTAAATCTAATACCGTGTTTTGATCTAGAATTTGTAATCAATATTCGGTCCTTTGATGACACTCGGTTATTTTTTGTGCTTTTTCTTAGTGCTATTTATTATTCCATACTTATTATTTTACTGATAAATATTGGAAATGTGTTCACTTGGAATGACTCTGGGATGGATGTTTACGCCGCATTTGTGTGGTAGGGGGCCCGACTTTAGGTGAGTACATGGCAATTCATCCACATACGGCGATTGAGTAGAAAATCCATCTAGAATTTTTTCAATGGATGGAAGACCTGTTTTGGTCCTACAGCAATGTAACTTTTTCCATAGGTGTAACTTTATGACAGAACAGATTGATTGTATAACGTGTAGCTCAAGCCCCATGAGACAAACAACTGTTTCAATTATGCGTGTAATCCTTGTTGACCGTGTGAGCGCTTTCTTGGACACGTACTTTAGGCCATGTTTCCTGTGGGATATCCTTTTTTCATATTAGGGATTGAGAATGATGTGCTTGCTATATAATAACCATCTTGTCATTCTGGAAGTTTCAGGAGAACTTTTATCAAGGGCATGTTTCCGGACAAATAACTCAGCGTGTGTTACCTTAGTTCAATGTTTATAAGTGAATTCTCTTTGACGTTAGAGTGGCGAGATCCCCGAGAACGTGGTCATCCGCGAAGGCGTGTTTATGTGGCTTTTGATGGAGTGTCCGTTGGGAGTCTTAAAGAATAAATGCCATGTAAAATCTACCGTAAGTAATTTTGCTCTTTTGTTATGTCGCCGAGAGAGCCTAAGATCAAAGACTGGCAATGTGTATGAAATAATCTATACGTAAAAACGACAAAGGACTTATCTCCCTTTAATCAATACTTTTTTGCTCTTTCGTGTATTTTGTGCTTCCGTGGTTTTTTTACGTTTATTTTGACACTCATAGATCACGATTTTACAAACACCCAACAGACCCACGTGATCAAGGGATACGGGCGACTAAGGGGGTACTAATACAAAGAAAAACATTGATACGGTTGCAATGACATTGCTTCCGTTGTTATGTATGTTTAAGAGAAGAATTACTTGTTACCTCCCCCTTTTTAGCGATATGTACAGTCTTTTTAACAAACTGAAAGTACTGGTACATTTTTAATGCACTTTGTAAGGGATGCTCATATAACTGACGGACATGCATTTACTGTGACATTGGCATTAAAGCGCATTACTGGACCCTCTGTATCCGCTTCACAAGGCAGCTTTTAATGTATGACATTTGTGTGTTATACCAAGAACATTGCATCTATGACTACCGGGTAGGGATGGAATATGGATTCCATGTATATTTTCTTTGTAGAGCAAAATAAAAACACAAACAAACAAAACACACAAACAAAACATGAACAAATCCTGCTATATGATTATGCCGGATTACACAAAATCCATATTGGAAACAAGAACACACAATGAAACAAAAGCTTTTGTTTAGAACTACAAAAGGACCTACTTCACTGTATAGCATATGTCATATTCAACAGGAAACGAAGACAATTAAACTAGTTTAATACGTGAGCTGGAGAAAATACTGTAACCGATTTACTTAAAATTCTAAACGAGGGATATATCTACTGACGACAGGGGGCAATACTTTAAGTAACAGTAATTCCACTTCTTGTTTCTCCTCCAAAACCACTTGGTGCGGATGCGGATAAGTTTTAATCGAATATGCATTGCATGCTATAGCACACTTCGTGTTGTATCGTTTTAATGAAGGTTTAATTATTTACAAAGACATCCTTTGCGTTATTATACACAAGGAAAACAGTTAAGCTCCCCATGCTGACATTGCGTATTATAAATCTACATTAATGTTAACTGTAATGCCAGTTATGCTGATGATTCGAATGATGTTCTATTGAACGATTGTGGAAATTCATGAGTGACAGTAACGCAAAAACGGCATGCAATGCGACATGAAATTCGTACAGTTACGCAAATTCAGTATGCTTCGCCTTAAATTTTTTGTGCTTAAGGCCGGTTTTGTGCAACATGGACTCATCTTCTGTGAACATGGCACGAAGGAGGATATCAGAGGGGCAACAATGGCAAATCGTCGGTTTGTACTCCGCAGGGATGGTGTACAAAGCTATCGGGCGTCAATTAGGCTACCATTATACAGTGATAAGCAGATTGGTGAGAAAACACGGTGAACCTGGTGCTGTGTAGGACCGACCACGCTCGGGTCGACCACTTGAAACATCACAGCGTGAAGATAGGGTACTGATTCGACTGGTAGGACGTCATCCATTTGCATCAAGTCCATCTTTGAAGCGGCAAAGGCTACCCAACCGACGTCTGTGCACAAAAACCGTGAGAAACCGATTGAAAGCTGCAGGCCTGATGGTAAGGAGATTCATTAAACGCACCTTATTGTCAGATCGCCATCAACGGATACGTTTGGCTTGGTGTTTAGCACGACGAGGTTGGAATTTGAGGACCTGGCGAAGAATCCATTGGTCGGACGACAGTCGTTTTTTGCTCAACGTCACAGATGGGCGTACGAGGGTTTTGAAGCTAAAAAATACACACCCCTAAGAACATCCATCCATATGTTTCGTATGGAGGAGGCTCACGACTGTTAACTGGACTTGGTCACTATACGAGGAATATTCACAGGTGGCCGGCCGGTACATTCGGGAGGTCCTGCAACCAGTTGTCGTGACTCATTTCGAGAACCACCCATTAGGCCCAAGACCTGTGTACATGGATGACAACACCAGACCTCATCGTTGCCGGGCAGTAATAGCTTACTTCCAAAACGAAGCAGTAACAACTCTGCCTTGACCCGCCGTGAGTCCGGATTTGAATCCTTTAGAGCTCATTTGGGATAGGATGTGCAGAAACATTCAAGCCCTGGAGCCTCCGGTACAAAATCTGCAGGAATTGGAAGCTGCATTACATCGGTATTGGCGACAGTTACCCCTTCAACAGATCCGACGTCTCTCTGGAGGAATGAGACGCAGGTTGGAAGCTGTAACTCGGACTATTGACCTTCTGCTCTAGGGATGTGTTATCCACACTCAAAGTGACATTTTTATTTTAGTATGTTCGCCCTGTGAAGCCAGATGAACTCTGAAGTTTTATACTCACAAGAATCTTTTTATTTTGTTAAAATACACTTTCGACTTGGCTAACGATATCCTGAATAAATTGTATAGCCTATTGCCATTAATGGTGATTTCTTATCGCCAGAATGTTGCCCTTTATGATCAGAATCGTTTTTGCAATATCAGTTGCCAACAATCAACAATCACCCTGCACCAATGATTTTATTGGTCGTTGCAGACTTTCCAGAGGGTGCTTAACCTTTTTCTTCGTGTTTACTTGAAATAAAGTGGACCTAAATGAGCAAACTATAGAAATCCGTGTTCCTGTGAAAATCCCACAACAAGCTCAACCACAATGTTCCAGCCTTTCGCGCGAACACACCATCGATTTTGTCCATGAGATAAGCGTGGTCTGGATAAGAGTTAATTAATTAAGTTCTTCCTCTCTGTTGATTATCTTACAGTGATCAATAAGGTTATGTAACCTCAACACGAGATAACCCACCAAAAATAGCAGTATAAGTATATAGAATACACCGACGGCTTAATCCTTTATGGAGGTTTAATGTAGTTTTTTAATCGGAATAAAATTTGTGTTTATCTTTATACTTCTAATTCGCCATATCTTATGAAGATGTCACAATGCCTGCGTTTTTTTTAATATTGACGGATTTGACGAAAAGTATCGGATAGCCGTGTATTTTCTTTAGAAATATGCACATGGCTAAATAATGTCAATATTTGAACGATCATTTGTTTTCAACAAAGAGAATTCGATTACAAAATAACACACCACGGATCGTACTAAATGTTTTTCTCGGTACTTAGACGTCGTAAAAAGGTATGTAGAAGCCAATTGTGTCGCAACGGCCAATTGTGTCGCAATGCGACATAATTGGCCTCTACTGTCGACCAATTGTGTCGCAACGGGAATTGCGACATAATTGGCCTCTGTTGTCGATATTTTGATACAAACTTTTTTCCTGTATTTTTACTGACATACGTTTATTTTGATCCAACATCACATTAGAACACTGCTGATGCATTTTACCCCTACGTGGGCGAAATTTTCCTCCTTCAAGTAAATTCCCCGTCCTGAAACTACTGCTTTGTTTATTATCGTGCGTTTATTCCTGAAGTTGTTAACCTAAAAAACTTTTGTACAAATTTGTGCTTTGATATCGATCCATTTCATTTTTATTTCTTAGTTTTATTATGAGTAATATATCGTTGCGACACAATTGGCTTTCTCTCACAGCCAATTGTGTCGCAACGGCCAGTTGTGTCGCACACAAATTCTTACGGTTGTTTGCAGTTTATCAACACGCGCTATTCACATTATGTCCAGTGACGGGTGCAGACTATATTAAACGTTTTCCTCAACTTCGACTTCTACCAATGGGCCCAAGTTCGAATCCACCTTAGACTTGTTAAAAGAAAAGGGATATGATAACTTTTGACGGAATTCAATGAATTGAGCTTCTTGCCAAGTGTATAGGTCTGTGAAATGGGATTTTCCTCTTGAAATATAATGTCACGGTTTTCGTCACCGAAAAATCAGATAACGCTGTCAAATGAACGAAATCATCTGGATTTTTTCTTTCTGAGAGGGGGATAAGTTTTTATCTGTTTAGTTTTTATTTTGTTCGAATATTTTTGGTTTGTTTTGGCTTTAATTTTTTTCAGTCTGCAGTTAGTATTTTTCACCCAGATGAAGATCCATTTAATCTAATATCGGTTTCAAGAGAGACACGAGAGAAATTCTGTGATAAATTCTGGTTCAGGAAGTATTATTGAGTGTCCGTTAACATATGTATTCGCATCCTCGGATACCCAGGGTTAAATTTTCAACAAGCTCACCTTTTACCCCTGGGACAACTGAGATTGAAAGCCTCGTTTCCTGGGAACGCCCATTTACTGTCGGACCAATCAAAAATTCTCTTATAAACGTTGTAACTCTTCAGTTTGGAGACACGTTTGTCGAATTGAAGTGTAAACCGAAACGTCGTCCATCTTTGTTTTGAACACTGCATAGATGCTAACGTAACGCGGATTCTGATTGGTGAAATTTCCGCCACAGTTTTGTGGCGGAACCAATCAAAGTCAACATGCATATTAAATTAGAAACGACAAATCTGCTTCCACTTGTCCCACGGGTAAAGTGAGCGTGAGCGTTTAAGCGTTCAAGGCTTGTTTAAGTTTTGCGACACAATTGGCCGTTGCGACATAATTGGCTACCAGAGTTGACCAATTGTGTCGCAACAATGAAATGATAAGGTATGAAACCAAATCCCAATCAAATCATCAAATAGATGAGAAATGTTGTCAAAACAAGAAACATGACATTCATTCAAACGTTATTTTGTTTTGTTTTACACAAAAAATAAACTTTCAAGGCATTTATAAGGATTGCGACACAATTGGCCGTTGCGACATAATTGGCTACCAGAGTTGACCAATTGTGTCGCAACAATGAAATGATAAGGTATAAAACCAAATCCCAATCAAATCATCAAATAGATGAGAAATGTTGTCAAAACAAGAAACATGACGTCCATTCAAACGTTATTTTGTTTTGTTTTACACAAAAAATAAACTTTCAAGGCATTTATAAGGATTGTGACACAATTGGCCGTTGCGACATAATTGGCTATCAGAGTTGACCAATTGTGTCGCAACAATGAAATGATAAGGTATAAAACCAAATCCCAATCAAATCATCAAATAGATGAGAAATGTTGTCAAAACAAGAAACATGACGTTCATTCAAATGTTATTTTGTTTTGTTTTACACAAAAAATAAACTTTCAAGGCATTTATAAGGATTGCGACACAATTGGCCGTTGCGACATAATTGGCTACCAGAGTTGACCAATTGTGTCGCAACAATGAAATGATAAGGTATAAAACCAAATCCCAATCAAATCATCAAATAGATGAGAAATGTTGTCAAAACAAGAAACATGACGTCCATTCAAACGTTATTTTGTTTTGTTTTACACAAAAAATAAACTTTCAAGGCATTTATAAGGATTGCGACACAATTGGCCGTTGCGACATAATTGGCTATCAGAGTTGACCAATTGTGTCGCAACAATGAAATGATAAGGTATAAAACCAAATCCCAATCAAATCCTCAAATAGATGAGAAATGTTGTCAAAACAAGAAACATTACGTTCAATCAAAGTTATTTTGTTTTGTTTTGCTGTGTTTTACACATGTAGTATACCTCCAAGGCATGTATAAGTATTGCGACGCAATTGGCCGTTGCGAGATAATAAAAAATCAGAACAAATAAGATACACCAAACGTTTTTCTTCTGCACGTATGATATACTTTCAAGACACGTTTAGGTATTGCGACACAATTGACAATTGATACATGGGCCTAAGCTAATTGACGGCTAGAAAAAACAAAACTAAGCAATGATGTCGTATATTGCAAACGAAATCTAAAAGGAGATAAGAAATGTTGTTGAAAAGTGAATAAATAACATTCGCCAAACGTTTTTGTTTTGTTATGTTTCTCTTTACACCATACTTTTAAGGCATGTATGAGTATTGCGACACAATTGGCTGTTGCGACATAATTGGAGTTATTTCGTTAAAATGCATTGATTTCGTACATGATCAAGACGAGACAAGCAAGGAAAAAAGAAATGCAACTGAGATTGAATAAAATCAAAAGAGCTGTATTTTTGGGGACTGCCTGGGATTCGAACCCGCGACCAATTGGTGGAAAGCTGTTCCGATTGAGCGTCCAACACTCTACTGAGCCCCGGAGGCCCCGTCATGAGTTTGAACGACAACATCACTGAATGCCAAAATGTATCTGACAAAGTAAGATCCTATAACAAGTATTATATAACTCAAAAGGATGTTCGATTTCAATATACTAAGATTAAAATGAAGAATGCTTCGATTTGAATTCTGATATAGTATACAGGGGTTAACATGCGTAACAAAAATTTACGAAGATCCTTTCACTGCTTTATGAGAACATTGACAAAAAGAAGAAAAACAAAATGGCCAGCGGTTACCAAAAGTGCATACCGGTAGTGCACAACAACAAGATCATAAAGTTAACCTGCATATAAAATTTTACGGAGAATCTTTCATTATTTAGGAAAACAGTGATAAAAAGAAGAAAACGAAAAATGGCCATTTTAACATGCAAGTGGGCAAAGGAATAGATGTTGCACAACTAGACCATAGGGAGAATGTGCGTGTGGAATTTAAAGAAGATCCGACCAGCAGTTGACTTGGAATAGCGATCACAAGAGAGAAAAGTGATAAAAAGAAGAAAAACAAAATGAGATCATGGTAGTCTAAAAACGTATTAGTGTCTCCAGAAGGCTGCTTTTATTGTTTTCAGTCAATTTTAATGGTTACAAAGGGTAAATCGGCTAAATTTTATAGCAATATATAAGTGGTGGTAGTGTTTTCATAACATCCTACTTTCTTTCGTAATTAATTGATTGTTATTTCACAAACACAACATTGTAGGCTGGAGTATAATAGCATTGAATAAATGACTTATGACTTATTCTGCTAATTCATCAATAGTGACAGACTAAAGCCCCTTTCACAATTGAGATACGGCGGGTTTCCGGCTCTTGCGGTCATGAATTTTGGCCTTCCGTACGATGGACCGCAGCCTTCCTTGCGGGCAACCGCACCTTACCGCGCGGAATTTTTGTGCCACAAGAGCCGCAGAAAAGTTTGGTGTGCACATGGAATCCAATTTTCGGCCGTGCGAATTTTTTTATTACCTCTGATCCGTGCGGGCGTTAGTACGTTCACCGTAAACCGTTGTATCTTGACGCGCGGTTGTTGCACGATTTTTTTGTGTCTTAAGATGCTCCGTACGGTGAAATTTCTTGTTCCGCCAACCTTGCGGCAGTCGTAAACCGTTGAAGGATTCGCCGTCTCGGTTTTGCACCGCCTTGCGTTCACCGTGCGAAAAATACCCTCAGGTGTGCTACAGGTATATATTTTTGGGTGCTTCATTTTATCTCACAACAGTTGAAGCTTTTGCCTTGGTCTGCTTCTTGGCGGGCATTGTTGTGATCTTCCTCAATGGATTGACGTTCTTTTTCTAACGTTTTTTTTTATCTATGCGCCTTTTTATACTGCAATCACGTCTGCGGAGCCCAAAATCGCCGCACGATTTGACAAAACGCCGTAAGGCGCCCGCTCATTGGTGCGCGGCGAAAAACAATGACGCACGATGCATCTTGCGGCACGCCGCACGCTCCAACGAATCACGTAGCACCTCCGCGCAACTGTCTCACGGATCACGTGCGCTAGACGTGCGTTGCTTGCGTCACTCGCGCGGTTCGCCGCACGAGATTCGTGGATTAAAACGTGCGAGAACCTTGCCACGCCCTTACGATGGCCCGGCCAATCGTAAAATGGATTATTTTCTTGCGGTAATTTTTCCGATTCTACTGCGGCCCGAAAAATTTTATCTCCACCGTGCGGTCGATTTCAGTATTTTGACCATGCGGCGAAAGTCTCAATTGTGAAAGCCCCTTTATGGAACGATTATGATTTCTACGACATAATCACTTAAATTCGTTTACAGGAGCGACATGGATCGACTATTCACAGCTTTGAAATAAGAAAAAAGAAAATGAATTTTGAAGAAAAACATTCTGAAAATGTGTATACTTTCTTAAGTCTTCATATACGATTACTAGTCGGCCTACATGGTTTTCAACTATGTATCATATTATAATGTATTGCGACATAATTGGCCTCTTGTACCCATATTTTGGGGTTGCGACATAATTGGCCAGACGTAGAAGCCAATTGTGTCGCAATTGACCAATAGTGTCGCATTGCGACACAATTGGCCGTTGCGACACAATTGGCTTCTACAAAGGTACATCATGCCAAAAAAAAATCAATTGCAGGGGCCAAGGAAAAATATTTTAAAAAATGCACTTAAACTCTTTTTCTTCTTTTTGTCACTATGGAAGTGGGAGAACTGTGTATTGATGGGTACAGGAGACAGTTACCTACTTCCGGAAATTGGTAGGGACGAAAGAAGTTCCAGATGTCTTTTTATTATTTTTTCCTGGCCCTTGCAATTTTTGTGGATATTTTTGTAGTTTTTATGAAAGGACAGAGATTGAGTTTCTGTCTTAGAATGGTTTTAGAAGTGGAATGAAAACTGTTTAGGTGAATGGAGATTGGGTAGTTGGGTGTATTTTGGTCTGTTTACTTACCTCGGACGTTGTTCAAAATGATCCCTATCTGCTGTTTCTAATTATAGTAAACATTTTTACATTCAACATATGATTAATTTGTGTTTACAATACTTCAATAAAACTGTTTAAGGCCGATACCGAATGGTATGGCTCAACCGACGGTGTGGTGAGTCGAAACATTAACATTACCGCAAATTGCATATTATATTGTTGCCTACTGTCTGATTCCAGATGGCGACTTAAAGGGTCCGCTGAAAACCCGAATGCGATCGGTAACCTTTAATCCGGTAAGGAAATCGTCGTTTGACGTTCTGAGTTTATTCATGTGTAAAATAAGGAATCTATATGCCAGAAACTGTTAACGTCGCGACACAATTCTTTTTCAGAGATTCAGTCGGCGTAAGTTTACAGTCAGAGAAAGTGTCATGTGGGTTGGAACAGTATTGGAAGTGACAGATTATCCTTTCGATCCGATACAGTATTGTTGGCGATATGAATGGATGCTTATTACAGGGATATGAATATTGTCGTTCTCTCTTGTGATCTTAATGTTTTTAGCTGAATGGATACCGGGTATAAAGGAATACGAAACACAAGAATGTTTCGCAATGAAGGCAGCTTCAAGATTTAAGGGCGAATCGGTGGCCCAGTTTGTTGGTGATAGTCCCTCAATTCACACAAGCATTCCATCGATTCAGCGCGGGATTGAATCCCACAAAGACCAAATGAACCTAGCCGCACTCATGTGTCTCTTTCCTGTAATACTTACTTACCGGTCAGGAAGAGCCACACATTAAACCACCTTTAAAGGGGTAGGATAACTATTCTCTGTCAACAGACTTTTCAAAACCCCGCAATCATGTGATGCGAGAGTTACGTTGTCATCAAATTTTCCAGCTATTGAAGAAATTCTCGGACATACTGCGGACCATGTGACAGGTTGTCATTGTACGAGGAGAGGTTGAGATCTGTCAGGCCAATTTTAAAGTTTTCTTCTTATGAAGAGGGATTTGGTTGATTTACAATGAAATTCGAACACATTAATGAATAAAATGAAAAGAGGAGTGCTTTAATATGTGTAAAATGTAAAAAGGCAGGTAGGATTAATAGATATTTGAAACTTGGTTTAAATCTGAAAGCCGAAGTCCTTCCAAATACTTCATTTAAAAGTCGTGACTCAAATAAACCTTGGAAAATGTCTGATTGGATTTTACACTCGACTGCTGTTTATGGAAGAGTTGCCAGGGTCACCGAAGGTCAGAGTATTTTACGGCAAAAGAGCCCGGTTTTCTCCCCCCACTTAATCTGGCAATGCCGCCATATAAGCGAAATAATATTGAGTGCGGCGTACATCGATCAATCCATCAAGATTTAAGACTTTAAGAGTACATTTTGGTATTTGTCGTTCCTTATAAAAACTACCTAAACATACATCTGCAAGATTGGCATCAACGGATTGCCTGTATTTTGTACTTTTTGATAAAAATAACGAAATTACGAATAACTCTGTTTCTACGAAATTTTCTCCATATTTGGCAGCTTCATAGTAAAAATGTATATTTGGAATCATTGTGTCACATTTGGCACCCAAAGGATTGTCCCTTCTAAATCGAGGGAATGGATAGTAATGTGAAGCTGATGGTTTACTTGATGTTGTACTTCGACCCCCGCGTGAGGTAGGTGACAGGCAGGCTGAAGATAATTATGTATAGGCATAGTACAAAATGTCCATACTTCAGAAAGAACTGCGTAAATGTTTTAGTGTAGTATTTAATTTTTTTCTTAGAACCCTTGTTATTCAATCCCAGGGCTTTATACTTTTTCTTAATGGAGACTGGTTGAATTTAAAACTGCATGAATACTATTTAGAAAGTATAGTAAGGCAAGGTTAGGTGCAGGGTGGAGATCTAGAAAAATTATGTGATTCGGTCTGTTGACAAAAGACCGATACATGTAAGATGTTTTCGTCTGAGGGTCAAAACTTGTCCAGTGATTAAATTCTGATCGAGACCCCCCACAACGGCCGCGGAAGGCATGAGTTAATTGATTTTTTAGGTACCCCCGATCTTCCGATGGCAACGATTTCAGGTCTAGCAAATGAAAATCGAGTCAGAATTTATTTATTGGATTGAACGACATTCGAACCCCTTTACCCAACGATGTAAGGCATCATAAAATGTCACCTCAAACAACTAAATCCAGGAAGCCACGAAATATAATTAAAGACAATAGAATAATCCAATGCCGATCCGAACTTGTAGCTGTCTACATGTATAACATATATACAAGCTGCAATTTGCAGGAACAAGAAAGTTATAGTTTCATGAATAATTCTAGTGCTTTGATTAATAAATGTCACCCCAAAATACGATGATTAAAACATTGCTTGAAGCCGATCATAGCAATCCAAACCCCCCATCCACCTATGGTCTTTCTGATTAAAGGAAGGCATCAATAAGGTTATGTAACCTCACCACGAAATAACCCACCAAAATAGCAGTATAAGTATATAGAATACACTGACGGATTAATCCATTATGGAGGTTTAGTATAGTATTTTTAATCTTTAATCGGAATAAAATTTGTGTTTATCTTACTTATAATTCGCCATATCTTATGAACGATGTCACAATGCCTGCGTTTTTTTTAATATTGACGGATTTGACGAAAAGTATCGGATAGCCGTGTATTTTCTATAGAAATATGCCAATGGCTAAATAATGTCAATATTTGAACGATCATTTTTTTCAACAAAGAGAAGTCGATTAAAAATAGCACAACACGGATCGTACTATATGGTTTTCTTGGTACTTAGACATCGTAAAAAGGTACATCATGCCAAAAAAAAAAACATCAATTGCAGAGGCCCAGGAAAAATATATTTGAAAAAAAAAATGCACTTAAATTCTTCTACTTTTTTTGTCCCCATGGAAGTGGGAGAATTGTGCATTGATGGATACAGGCGACAGTTACCTGCTTCCGGAAATTGGTAGGGACGAAAGATGTTTTTTGTACTATTTTTTCCTGGCCCCTGCAATTTTTTTGGATATTTTTGTAATTTTTATGAAAGGACAGAGGTTGAGTTTCTGTCTTAGAATGGTTTTAGAAGTGGAATGAAGACTGTTTAGGTGAATGGAGATTTGGTAGTTGGGTGTATCTTTGTCTGTTTACTTACCTCGCACGATGTTCTAAAATAATCCCTAACTGCTGTTTCTAATTATAGTAAACATTTGTACATTCAACATATGATTTATTTGTGTTTACAGTACTTCAATAAAACTGTATAAGGCCGATACGGAATGGTATGGCTCAACCGAAGGTGTGCTGAGTCAAACGATTAACATTACCCAAAATGGCATATTAAATTGTTGTCTACTGTCTGATTCCAGATGGCGAGTTAAAGGGTCCGCTGAAAACCCGAATGCGATCGGTAACCTTTAATCCGGTAAGGAAATCGTCGTTTGACGTTCTGAGCTGATTCATGTGTGAAATAAGGAATCTATATGCCAGAAACTGTTAAGGTCGCGACACAATTCTTTTTCAGAGATTCAGTCGGCGTAAGTGTCATGTGGGTTGGAACAGTATTGAAAGTGACAGATTATCCTTTCGGTCTGACACGGTATTATAGGGATATGAATATTGCCGTTCTCTCGTGTGTTCTTAATGTTTTAGCTGAATGGATATAAAAGAATACGAAACACAAGAATGTTTCGAAAAGAAGTCAGCTTCAAGAGTTAAGGGCGCCTCGATGGCCCAGTTTGTTGGTGATAGTCCCTCAATCCTACAAGCATCCCGTCGATTCGGCGCGGGATCGAATCCCACAAATGCCAAATAAACCTTGAAAAATGTGTGATTGGATTTTACACTCGATTGCTGTATATGGACAAGTTGCCAGGGTCACCGAAGGTCGGGGTATTTTAGGGCAAAAGTGTCCGGTTTTCTCCCCCACTTAAAATGACAATGCCGCCATATAAGCGAAATAATATTAAGTGCGGGCGTACATCAATCAGTCAATCAAGATTTAAGACCCGTTAGTTGACAAGAGGAACAAATTTATTTAAAGGCACACTTGCCGCGAAAATCAGGAATATTGTTTACATTAAAAAAGAAAGACCGTATTCTGTATTTTTCCCAGACAATATAAGTTAGGAACTTTCTATTTTTACCAAAATTTAAAAGTTTGGACGTCAGTTTGTATTTTTAATTTGAATTTGAAAATTTGAATTGTTACGTACCCGGAACGTAAACAAACCGATCTGCCCCCTATTGGCGATTTTATGTTTCAGTCGAGTGAGTGAACTAACGGCACAGTGTAATTTTACGTAGGCCTATTTATCTGAGAAATACAGACTGACGATCGGTTAACAGCGACTGGAAAAGCCTGCTGGTAACTACCGCCGAGCCTGATGACGTCACATAGATTTACGCAAAGCTTTCTGGGTAAAATATACCTCAGTTCGCCATTTTGTTTATTGGTACTTATAGCAAGCGGTCACTTTTTTAGAAAACATTGATGACATAATCTGTTTTTATCCACACATTTTTCGGACAATTTAACGCCTTTTACGTCTTTTTCTCGATAGAGTATTATTCCAACCGCCATATTTAAAAATTATTTTAAGATCCCTCAATATCCCGAAATGCTTTGCGCGTATATTCCAAGTGACGTCATCAAACAATCGGTCAATTGTTTGAGTGTTAACCACAGATACAAAGGCCTGAAAGGAGGATAAACCTTGCGGAAGACGTGGCCATGGGGTGGTATATGTGTGAAAAAGTTCCGCACAGGAACTAGCATGTTTGAAATATCTGACCAAATGCTTTATTAACAAACAGTCGCTCTCATTTAAAATGTGTGCATCGTTGATTGATGCTTACGCTCCATTCATGGTTATTTTCCTTTAAACGGCGGCTTTGCTAGGTTAAATGGATGAGAAAAACAATAGCATTCCGGTGGTACTTGGCGATCATTCCACAATGCGATAAAACGAAACTGTAGTCAGAATATTTTTCGTTTTTAACTTGTGGACGTCACTCAGGGAAAGCTAGTGCTAGCGTGGGCGTCTATCGATTCTAACAACCTCTAAAACAAAGGATATTTTGTGTTTATGAAGTATTTTAATTGGTTGGCGTTAAGTTACGTCTATTCCACTTGGTTACATGTTCGTTTGGTTGACTGATGCTTTACACTCAGATTGTTTCAATTACATGCCGGCGTTCCCAGGTTTGGTGGGGGGCGGTCGGTTTCATTGCCCGGAGGAAACCCCCGAACTTCGGCGAGTACCTGGCAACTCCTTCACATACGGCAAGCGAGGGAAAAATCCACTCAGAAATTTTTCATATTCGTTGGAATATGCTTTCAGGTTTATTGCAGGCATGCGTGTTTGAGAGAAATATGGGCCTACTAATAACGAGGTGACAAGAACGATAATGTTACGAGTGTTTCATTCAGGACCGCGGGCAATTTTTTAAAATACCAGAACACTCCGCAGGTTAATGAGACAGCTACGGATAAAAACTCCCATCGAACTTTGTATTTACTGGAATTGGTTATACAAGATATTACCCAGGGTCACGTTAAACAAGAGTTGTCCATTCGACATCATTCCATAGTCGATGAAGAAAGTCCCATGGAGCGTTCGGAAACACATCACTGTACATCGGAGGCAAACTAGCGTGTATATTATACAGATGGCTGCCTTTAAGACGTGTTAAAGAACGATTGATTGGCTTTTAATTGACTGACCTCTAATAAGAGCTTAACTCACCACATTTATTTCTATTGTTACAGTTCTTAAAGTGGCACGAGCTGCCAAAATGTTGATATTTTGGCGTTGAAATAGAATGTTGAAATTATCGGCTATTTTTCTCAAGACGTACAATTCAGAAGTTTTTTTAGTGCTTTTAGTCTCGAAAATGTACGATAAAGTATTGTTTTCCGAAAATTGGTCCAAATTTGGCTTGGAATGAATGAATGGTCGTTTTGGGTATACAAATTTTGTTTACTTTTCGAACACCATTCCGGTTCATATAGGCCGTGGACTTTCCTCATTCCAGCGCCAATAATTTAGTTTTTCGATGGTCTTCAAAGCCTCTTAATGTCGTGACAGACATTATGAAAAAAGTGTGAATTTTAGCAGCTCATGCCACTTTAACTTCTGTTATTTTATGCATCAACTCGTAATTCTCTCAATCGGAGAAAACCCCCGACCTTCGGCCAGTACTTGCCAACTCTTCCACATAGGGCGGCAAAGTGGAAAATCTACTATGAAATCTTTCAAGCAGTAAGCAGTATTTAAATCTATAAGAGGCTTGTACCGACTGAGAGCCCTCTCACCGTAAATAATATTGACTAATAAATAAACAACCTCTTCGAGTATTGTATAGCTGGCAACGTTTCGATCTTATACCAATTTATTTTTTTAAGCCTTGATATTTGGTTGATTGGTTGATTGTTTGGTGTTTAACGCTCAAGATTATTTCAACTGATAACCATCCCACATAGGTCGATCGAGTGAAAACCCAGTCAGAACTTGATATTTGGATTACGGTTGGTATTGAATAATCCTTTATAAGATGAGTAGCAAGTATAAAAGGAAGGTGGAGTTTTTTTCTAGGAGTTGACTAGACATTCTGATTTGAGAATAGTTGACAAGGTCTGCTGTGAGTAGAGAATCCGGCAATTACGCTCTCCAATAGGCCTAATTCAACGTTTCGCTTTTGAGTGTTCTGTCAACAACTATAGGAATTGTCGATTGGTCATTATGTTATTATAACACCAGGGTAAGAATACTACAATCTGATGGCGGACAATGGTTACAAACCCACTAGAAGTCTCCTGTTTCCCCGGCAGTCCTTCAAACGACCATCAGTATGGGATTATTAAATTCTAAATACGGTAACACGGCCATCGATGATTTATAACTCAAACTTTACTGTCCAAAAACGGACGTTTTCTGACCATTATATTGACATAAACTGCGCGTCTTCTCGGTAGGAGGGCGCAAATTGACCAGGCTGAAAACACAAAAAGCATGACAAATAATGTGTCTATGTTATATTTGAAGGATATCGAAGTCAATACTGCTTGACAACAATTTAACTCAGACCCTATATTATTTCAGTATCTTGTTGACAGACGATCTATGGTATACAGTATGTAATAATTGTTGTTGTATCTTATATATACCCAGGGCGAATAAACTAAACTGAAACTGAGTATGATAAATATGACATTTTATGTCAGATTTCCGTATCGAGCAAAAAGGTAATTAATTATACCTCCCCTGTGGCATAACAAGAAGAATTAGGAAATTACTTACTGCGTTTGACCTCGTTTTACTATCCGTCAATCATCACGAAACCTGCCCATGAACTCCCTAAAAATATAGTCCAGTGTTATACTTAGGTTCAGTATAACACGCAGTATAGCCGTAGGATACTCTCATATATAACAGTGATGGCTCAATTCTGCAATGGTTCGATTCTACCCCTGTGAAATGTGAACTAGTGCAGTGATGTGGATGAAAAAAAAAATGAAAACTCGAGCGTTTAAAACGGGATGAATAAATTAATAGTAGGAACATCTCAAAATACCCTAACTACCGTATTTTGGATTGTCTAAAGCGTGCTTTCTTTTAAAGGCACACTTGCCGCGAAAATCAGGAATATTGTTTACATTAAAAAAGAAAGACCGTATTCTGAATTTTTCCCAGACAATATTAGTTAGGAACTTTCTGTTTTTACCAAAATTTAAAAGTTTGGACGTCACTTTGTATTTTTAATTTGAATTTGAAAATTTGAACTGTTAGGTACCCGGAACGTAAACAAACCGAACTGCCCCCCATTGGCGATTTTATGTTTCAGTCGGGTGAGTGAACTAACGGCACAGCGTAATTTTACGTAGGCCTATTTATCTGAGAAATACAGACTGACGATCAGTTAACAGCGACTGGAAAAGCCTGCTGATAATTGTTTGAGTGTAAACCACAGATAAAAAGGCCTGAAATGAGTGTAATCCAACACGAAAGTTGACCGACACTGATCGTTGTTGTTGTAATCAGGCTTCGATTCTTCGTTTGTTTTTCACCCCATTTTTACAGTCTAAAGCTAACTAGACATGTTTTATGTGTCCTATGTTTAAGTTTAGTGGTATTAGTCGTAGTAAGCTCATGTAAATTGGTTTTCTAAGCAAATTTAAACAGGCTACGGCGGCAAGTGTGCCTTTAAATATTCACCAAATTTTGAAGTTTGAAAAAAAAACCATTATGGGTAGTTTTTGGGCAAAATTCTAAATAATTCTGTGGCACATTAAGGGCCGTTTAGATCTGTACAGTGTTCTATAAATATGCAAATTAGCGTATTCATACATTAAGTAAAGTACTTTAACAACAGCTGGTCTTTTAACGTCGAACTTTGTTGTGTGCCCAATTGTAAGACATCGAAGTTCTTGGAGTTATGAGCTCCCATTTCTGATATTTTACGTCGACTGAATTTTTGTTGATTGATGGTTTAAAGTGGCATGAGCTGCCGAAATTCACACTTTTTTCATAATTTCTGATCGTCACGACAGTAAGAGGCTTTGAAGGCCATCGATAAACTAAATGATTGGCGTTGGAATGAAGAAAATCCATACAGTATGTGCCCTGTACGAACCGAAAACGTGTTCGAAAAGTAGCAAAATTTAAATAACCGGGACGACCATTCATTCATTCTAAGCCAAAGTTAGTTCAAAACAATACTTTATCGTACATTTTCGGGACTAGAAGCATTAAAAAGCTTCTGAATTATACGTCTTGAGAAAAATAGCCGATAATTTCAACATTCTGTGTTTACGTCAAAATATCAACATTTTGGCAGCTCATGTCCCTTTAACATAGTGTCAAAATTCCCGTAATATCTCACTTTATAAATTACATTTCCAGGAAAATAAAATCAGACCAGAAACTGCAGCAGAAAATTGCTTTTCGTACAATGGACAAAATACACTTGAATTCTAACTTAAAGAATGTCACTTTACAATATTAATTTTCAGTTAAGTTATTATGTGGAGCTTTTTCCAAGTTTAAATCTCCCATACAAATGATCAATTCTATTAGACTTTTTCGGTTAATTTTGTTGTCAATCACAACCCTTTTGTTGTTCTGTAGAATTCAGAACGGATGAGAAGCGATTTGTTTTTATGTTTCCTGATTGGGAACAGAAGCACCAGCGTAGTATAATTTTTTGAACGCTTTAATTTTCACCAAGTCAATTTTTTCTTTTTGCATTTTTGTAAGGATCAAATAACGCAAAGTGAAAATGTTTATCTTGGTATAGTTGGGTTGAAATTCGTAATCAGATATTGGTTGATGTTTTACGCTGCACTCAAAATTATTTAACTCACATTGCTGCGGTCTTTGTCACGAGGAAACCCCTTTGGCGAGTACATGGACACTCTACCATATACAGCGATCGGGTGAAAATCCACTTTATTTGGTCTGAGTGGGATTCGAACCCGCACCGATTGATGGAAGGACTATGTCAGACTAAAAAAAGATTTTGATAGAGAAAGTACAGTTTACAAAAGTTTGATGTTTTTCATTTACATCACAAATTTGGCGAAGCCGTTATTTTTAATTTAGTGGTAGCTATAAATCAATGGTCACCGTTTAGCAGAGCTTTAAAGGACTTGTCTGTATCGATTCTGGAATTTGTCTTCGTTAACGTTGAGACCGACGGGAAGCGATAATCTAACTTTGTCTCATTTATAAAACACATAAATTGCTTGGTTTAATGAATGACTACGTTGTGTGGCGTATTTATAGAATACTGCCGAGACCTAAACAGCTCTTTAAGTGCCGCGAACTTCTAAATGTCACCCGAAAATAAGTTTTTGAAGTTCTCTCAACCAAATAAACACAGAAACCAAAATGTGCAAAAGAAACATGGGAAAGAGCCAACTTCTTAAAGCAATTGAAAACGAAAAGGGAAAAAGTTATGTATTAAATATAATACTGAAAATTAGAGATAAATGGTAGTTAGGCTATTTTAGAAAGTTCCTACATCTGATTTATTCATTCCGTTTTAAACACTCGTGTTTCATTTCTTGTCCATCGACATCACTGCATTAGCTCACATTTCCCAGGGGCAGAACCGAACCATTACAGAATTGAGCCATCACTGTTATATCTGTGAGTATCTCACGGCTATATTGTATGTTATACTGAGTCTAAATATAATTCTTGACAATATTTTTAGAGGACGCTCAGGGAGATTTGATCATGATTGACGGATAGTAACCCGAGGCCAAACCCAGTAATAAATTAATTGCCCAATTCCTGTTGTTATGACACTGGACAGGTATAATTAATTACCTTTGCTCGATACGGAAATTTGCCAAAAATAGTGGTCTGTAAACTAGATCCTTAAATAGAAATTGTATGGACCCAAAAACTCACGCCAAAACATTCGTTAATAAATAATCCAGATCAATGGCGTCTTCATATCCATGTCCCACAAATAACTTATTTAATGTTCTCTTTTGAAGTACGTGGATTGTGTTGTAAACGATTATCTATTCGAATCTTTCCATCGGTGGACGGGGACTGTTTGACAGAACGCTTGACATTGTTACCATATAAGTACATTATTCACTAATGAGTGAATATTTAGCGCTTGACAGATTTATTCTACGTTTTCCGGATAAAATATTCACCAGACTTTGACAGTCGTTGCTTCAGCTGAAGGTCTTTTATTGCATCTTTTCCGAAGGCTGTAGTAACATTGAATGACCTGCTGAAAGGGAATCGTTTGGATATTAGGTATAATTAATTTCCCAGGGTATTAATGTTGACAACTAATTGGTGTCACATTTTGCCTTTGACACTAAAATGAGAACTAACTAGCGGATTAGCGCAATATTTTCGGGATTAAGTACCAAAGGATCTGTACCTTCTGATCAACTATAAAGACAAATTATATACGTGGTGAATTATTTATCAAAACACCAACGCGATTCAAACCCGTGGTACACCTGTGGTTAAGGGTCTTTTAGATAAGCGTCGGACACTTTCTACCTTATGACGGTAAAACACAATTGAATCGCGTGTTGAATTATCATTCAGAATGTAGCCAGTCCAATAGTAAGCTTGATGTGAAAGTCAAATTGCAGCTAGATTTTATGATGAACAATTCCATAAAGCCACAAGGTTCCAGGTGGTACATAAATTGCAACAAACATAAAACAAAGTCTTTTAAAAGAGAACAAATTGACATTGTAACCACAAAATACAGAATCTTTCCAATAACCCAGATGTTATACATTTTAAAAATCAGTTTTAAAGCCTCTCTTTATCGATTCTGTAGTTTTTGGTTTTTCAACTAATCTTACGATTATATTGAAAATACTGTCTGTTTTTTAAAGTTTAGAATTATATTCTTCTTCGAAATTGCAGTTCAAAGTTGTTTTTGATTCTGTGTACTAAAAGCAGACTTCCAATAAATCCCCATACAGGTGTGAAAAAATCGGCCTCTTTGCCTGGAGGAAACACCGACGTTCGGATTATAGCTGTCAAATTTGTTCAGCTGAAAGAAAACGAAAATTTCATAATATTGAAAAGTCATCTTGGTTAAGACACTGATTAATTTTGTATTATGTGCCAATGGACTCCTAAAACTAAAACTATTTTCAATTCTAAAATTAAGCGATTCAAACAAGTAGATACCGAAACTCGTTTACCGTAAGGCAAAAGAGTGGGAGCTTTATAAGTTTTTCACTTACACAAAAACCTGTGTTTTATAAATGGTTAAAATGGCTAGTATGATCCAAATTAGTCTGGGGTTAAACAGTTCTCTTTCTGACATAGAATCAGGCTTTCTTTAACACCACCAAGCTTTTATGTACGTGAAGCTTTTATTAACTTGCACACGTTACAATCATTTATCGCAATAGAAAATAGATAGAATAGCTGGTGTGATCCAAATGAGACTGGGCCTTAATAAGAAACTTCAAAGGGAGCCTGGACAGTTAAACGACCGAAGATTATTTGACTGGGAAGCTTTAACCAAATCTGTCACGGACATCGTGAGTCGATTTCTAAAAGTGATGTAAAACGTGTGAAGAGAGAGGAATACAGTTACATAGTTTTCAATTTATGGATTCAATTAGATGTCTGATTGAATAATAACTTCAAACGGTACAACGAATGCAAACATTTACGGTGTGGAATTAGCAGGTAGTGAATGTCCTAAAACGTGTTTGATATTATTTTGAGGGAAGGAGGAGGACTTTTTGCAAAGTCGACCACCTTAACTAAGAACCTTAAATGTGACACTTTGTGCTTGTGTCGATTATGGGTATCCTCAACATTTCTGGTACAATGAAAAGGCTTTAGTCAAACAAATGGCAGGCCCTCGAATTCAACATCAATCTTAGAACAAGTACATTTCCTAGGTTGGTTCCATTATCTGGGTGATGGACTGGGGATAATATTCCCAGTGATGATATTTTATGCAGACGTGTTATTGGTTCGTAGTTGGCTCCTGATCGGATTTTTTTCGTGAGATCATCAGTGTATATGGCTCTCCTTCTAGTTAATTTTTACATCAGGGGTTTCTATCAGAGAGAGCAGGGTTAAATTTCAATCCATGTTTGTAGGATTCCCCTGTGCCAGATGCATGCATTCATAGAATAGCCCCTTCAACGAGATGTTTAAAGCCAGACAGTCAACGAGGGTTCTGTAATTTGCCTCACCTCGATAATTTCTGACCCCCAAAGACGTCTGTATACGCGAACGTTTATGGCCTTCTCAGCTATTAAACCAGGAAGCACCGTTAAAAATAACAGATAAACCGTTATAAAAAAACTTATATTAAATAATTCTTTGAGAAAAAGATCACGAAAAGTGTTCCATCAGTTTAAAGATGTTTTTACAAAAGGGATAACTTTACCCTTTTTCTTCTACTTATAGGGTGTCTAAAAATAAACATATTTTCTGTAAAGCGGAACTCTACTCCGAGTGATTTTCTTTCGACTTCCTGTAAGGGAGAAATCCATTTGAGTCCATAAACGACATCGTGATGAGAATTACACTGCAATAATAGGTTGAAGATTTCCAAAAATTATAAATAAGACATCAACACATCAGACACGTTACATGTTATCGCTTTTGTTTTAAATTCATTCAACTAAGGGTCCTATTCAAGCCGGGTAGCATAAGTATAATATATTCTTTGTAGATACGAAACGATGACGATCGCTACATCCGAACGCGACCACATAAGATTGGCTCCAGTGGGTCGCTCTGCTTTACTGGTACAATCCTACAGCGTACTTAGTCGTTAATGATTAGTAAGCTAAAGAATACAAAACGTACCGACTTATTATTTCCCAAAACAATGAACATATAGTAAACAGTCAGCATTGAACCAATCGACGCGTCGTTTGTGTTTTCTTTTATACATTTAACCACAAAACCTTCCATAGGTCAATGGTCACCAGAAATTAGAATCTCACGTTACGGTCAGAACACAGACAACACAAATAATTGTTACGCAAATTGCCGGAAATAGCAGAAATTACACTGCGGAAATGACATTTGGCACCGTTGCAATCAAGTGAACTTTTTCCTCATTATGTGCCAGGCATTGATCGGTCGTAGATTAAGCGAGAACAGTTATGCAAGGACGAGCCGAATTTCCATTAACTGATTATATGACATCGGCTACAATCTGATAGTCCATGCAGATAAATTAAACGTCAGTCACATATCACAGGATTGTATGTAAATAAACATAATCTGTTTTACTGTATCTCTGATGGTATACACGAATAGCCGCCTTTAGAATCAAGATGTAACGGTTGTAAGGAAAGTTAACCGATTAGTTTACTCTGCATTGTAGTTGTAGAAGGACCGTACTGTTGGCAAATATGGCGGGATCTCTATCTGGAAACACGGTATACCTGAAAGTGCCCACATATCTTGGCTGAAGGTATCAACATCAATCCTTTAGGTTTTGAAGGCACGTTAAACCCTCAACCTTTTCTTGTAAACCAGAATTTATGAAAAAAAGGTCCGAATTCTAAAAGTTCACGAAACTTAAAAGGTTATTCTGGTGTCGTCAGGAGATTGGTTATGGGTATCGTTTGACACAGCTTAAGATTTGTTCCCGAGACAAATTCGTCATAGATTAACCCACACAATAAAACAAACCAAATTAGGTCCAACTTTGGCATTTTCAATTAAGTCAATGGTTTTCGGTTAATTGCTTTTTACACCTAAGAAGACAAAAAAAAAGTTGGAGACAATAAGAAAAACGTTAATTCGTAATCTCGCTTGTCTTACGAAAAAAGTATAAATAATTTGCAATAAAACAACAATTTAATATTAAAGTGTTAATGTGTCATTTGTCAACAGTAATTTTTAAGGAGGTGTTATGCGATAGGCAAGTAGTTTTTCTGACAGAAAATAAACAAGTAATTCTTGTATAAAGGTCTATTCTATAATGTTGAATTAGCGGATCAACAGGTTCTGTATACTTGGATTATCTAACGAGAGCTCTGTGACTTTGAAATGTATAGACGAGAGTGAGATAGTCATTCTAACACATTGGCTCAAGTTAGATAACCATTTATAACACTACACTAAATATTGCATATAATTCTAAAAACCTGGTTTGTTGCAAGCCACATGGGGAGGGGGGGGGGGGGGGGGGTGTCGTCGTTCTCATTTGTAGTCAGCTGCACCCGCGTCGATATGGACTATAGAATACAGACCAGTCAAATAACCAATATGAACTTTTATGGGATATCGTTTTATAAAAGAAACAATAAAATATTCCTTATCCAAGTAAAATGCGAACTAAATCCTAGATATAGTCATTAGATGGACTGGAATAACTGAAAACCTTTGCACATCAAATATTCTAGAGTCTCTAGACCATTAAAAGATAAGAGTCCAAGCAGACAAATGCAGGTAGCTTACGCCTTTTTGCAGTTTTCCTTATATGGAAGTGACTATTAAGTGATGGTAAAAAACTTAAAATATTTTGCATTAATAAGTCAACTGTGAAATAAGTCAACTGTAGGTTGACAATTTATTTACAAAGTCTTTTAATTGTGGAGCTACAACCAATACTTTTTGTTTTAACATAAATATACGCTAGATATTATCATGCGCCCAGATAGACAATATTGTGTTTTGATTAGTCAAGTTTAAAGAAAAAGAACCGGAGACAGTTCCATGAAAGGGCGTAGCGTAGGTTTTTTGTGTAAGTGACGTAGAAGCGTATCTATACAGCATGGGTTACCATGACAGTTACGTACAATTTTACGCTACGCCGCTTTGTGAAACAGGCGCCTTATTTGTACGTACAGGTTGAAGGACTAACATTTACCCTCAAACTTGACTTTTTCGTTGTTTGAATTTTATGAGTAAACGTGATCCAACTATATTTTATGTATGAACATTAAAACTTGGAAAACAATAATGTTTTAAAGAAAATCGTACACAGTTAGACTAGTACGTGGTATTGTTAAGAGATTTCGACGATATGTTATTTAGACGGTTGTTAAATTTTATCGCCAAGATGTTGCTGTGATCAAAATAATGATCAGACTCTGTGGATTGGCCAACTATGTCTATTTAGAACTACATTATTTCTTACATCTGGTACTAGATCTGATACGTGGAAATCTATTTGAGATAAAGAATTGTGTTTAGGTGAATTAATTACCGTGGACATAAAATTAGCCCATGCAAACCAAGAATTCAAGGCATAATATTGTATTTCAAGCGGTGAAGTGGAATAAGCTGTGGTACATACGTGTCGCACATTTGTGATAGTTTAAAAGGTTGTCTCTATTTCTCCCTGATGAAAGAATAGCCATTGTTTCGTCTTCAATATATATTCATTTTTCAGTAGGAAGTAAACAAACGCATAGATGTTTCAAACGCACCGAACAAAGGTATCGACCTTCACATACGGGAAATATCCATTCTTTACCCAAATGAACCGATAAATGATTCATTGATAATGTCTACTTTCAAATAATCATATTCAACTTTGGGATTAGTTTCTGACTGAGATACTGAGGCGTAATGTGAATTAGTTCACCATTAGATCTCTTTGCCTTGACATGTATAGACCAATTAATGCATGTTTCCCGATTGTTTATCAAACATTTATGTAGTCCCCTAGGGTATCTTGTTACAATAGTAAATAGAAGCCAATTACGGTTTCTGTTAGAAGTCAGACCTTACTTGACTTAAGGTTACATGATTAAAGACACAAACTTTTAAAGAGAGGGATTTGAGCGTTCTAGTTAGTAGGACTGTTTTCTTTATCACCTCATAACACGCAGTGATTATATTGATGATAGTTTACCCTGTCACGTAGCGCAGTTAATTAATTAAAACTCTTCGTATGTTTTCCTCGTTACCCTAAAGTTTATCCACATATTTCTGTCTGATGAAGCAGACAGAAATAGTTAGTTGTACGAGACTGGCCGAAAAGATATCATTTTTGGTGTGCCCGTCGTGTTTCAACTAAGAAATTCGTCTGCAGATATAATTGTTTCCACAAGATCCAGAAGACTGTGCCTACCCCGTTAGCTTAATAAAGTTATTTCTTGGTTACAGGTCTGTCGGTACCTGGGGAGATTCTGCGTTGGAAAGGCAATAACTTGTACGGTCTTCATGCGGAATTTAAGTAAACAATAATGGTCGAGAGGATTTACGGACACGGAATCGTTCAACCAGATTTAGAACGTTCTATTGAAGACCGAACTTACAGGTGATGGGATGTCGATGAACAAAAACCACCATAGAACTAACGTTCTATTGTAATGACTTCATTTAGACCCTACATGCGGCCTGTTTGCTCTCAACACCTACGATGGTACATTACCTAAATCTCAAAGAAAAACATCAACCAATCAATCATTCTACTTAACCGAACTGTAATCTCCGTTATCCTGTATAAAGGCCTTTTAGTAATAGCATTGATGTTAAGTGTAGAAAGAGACGTCAGATATCACACTGATCTGTAATTGAATATACATTTGTCGACAACACACTCATTGCTAGGACATTTAAGAAGTTTTGCCAAGAGTTATCTTTCCTTATCTGCTGTTTGACACTGGACAGGTCACTTAAAAGGAAATCTCAAGCTTTTCCGATCCGAAAATGACAGGAGTGTGGACAACGGGAGGTATATAGTGTAGTCATGGGTCAAATTACCCCCTTGTAACATAAATCAATATCGAGTGTGGCGTAAAACATCAATCAATCAACTATATAGTTATCTGAACCACAATATTTTTCCTTTGATGGTATTAGTCTTCTGAAACAGCAATGCGTCTTACATGACTTTCATAACTACGTTAGAATTACAATGTAATGATGTCAAGTACTATATCGAAACGCTGTCACTCAATAAATCTAGAAGTTGCTATTCTGATTAAAGTCCTTCTAAAACATCGGACATAAAGTAAAATCAAGGGTGAAATCTTATTCAGTTCGTACACTAACGTATTAGGTATGTGCAAGTCTACTTAAAGTGAAAGCGGTACCATCGATATCACAGCTGTCATATAAACACTGACGAGAAACTAGAAATCATTTGTACACTTGTAATTGTAAAGATTACAACTTGTCTATCTGTTTGTCGCTCGTCCAGGTTTTATGTTCCGGTCACGTGCAGACTGGTGAATTCCAGAAATCCATTGTTCCACCAAATGACACAAAGTTTAAAGGAAGCAATCCATTTACATCCACTTCAGTCTCCTTGAAACGTACGTACGTGATTGACTTAAAATGGATTTAGCTCTCTTCGAAACATGCACATTGGAAACGTATTGGGGTTATTTAGTACATATACATTAATCTGGAATTGCAATTATCTTTGACGTCTTCCCATTGTCACAAGAAAGCATGTTCTGAGCAAATTACATGTTAATAGTTTTAATTGCAATACTGTTTTCTAAGAGTACTGCAAAAAATTACAATATATCACAGTAATGTTTATAAAGCCATTAGTTTCATATAAACTGTTTTCCTACTTCGTCATAGTCATCAAACAAACACTTAAAGGCGCACTTGCCGCGAAAATCAGGAATATTTTTTACATTAAAAAAGAAAGACCGTTTTCTGTATTTTTTCCAGACAATATAAGTTAGGAACTTTCTTTTTTTACCAAAATTTTAAAGTTTGGACGTCACTTTGTATTTTTAATTTGAATTTGAACATTTGAATTGTTAGGTGCCCGAACGTAAAGAAACCAAACTGCTCGCAGGGGTGATTTTATGTTTTAGTCGAGTGAGTGAACTAACGGCACAGTGTAATTTTACGTAGGCCTATTTATCTGAGAAATACAGACTGACGATCGGTTAACAGCGACTAGAAAAGCCTGCTGATAATCTTTTGAGTGTAAACCACAGATAAAAAGGCCTGAAATGAGGGTAATCCAACACGAAAGTTGACCGACACTGATCGTTGTTGTTGTAATCAGGCTTCGATTCTTCGTTTGTACCAAAACACTCAAAACCCATATGCAAGCCACAGGAAGAGGAAATTTCATCAACAGGAACAGAACCTAAAGGAGTAGTGTACAGAATTAATTGTTGTTGTAATGCTCATTACATTGGAGAAACCTGCAAACCCCTCAACATTAGACTAAAAGAACACCAAACATCTGTTAATAACTTGATTACAAATCTGCCATTTCTGAACACATAATTTCCAACCCTACTCATCACATCAAATGGGAAACCACTACAACACTATCTGTCAACCAGCACCATTGGAAGAAGAGAAAACTACAGGAAGCGATCCACATCAGGAAAACCAAGCCCAGCATGAACAGAGACCACGGATTATATATCCCCAACTGCTATGACCTTTTGATCCTCCAAGAAAACCTTCAGCGATCTTAACTCACCATACGTTATTCTATTGTTACTTTTCTTTATTAATTTATACTATTACGTACCTGCCCCAACTTGTAATTCTCTCATCTGCTATATGAATGAATAAATTTTGTTGTTTGGCATAACGATGTAAGAACTACTACTTGAATGTGACATTTTGGACTTGGGTCGATTTTGGGTATCCTCAACATTCTTCTGGTACAATGAAAAGGTTTTGGACAAACAAATGACAGGCCCTCGAATTCAACATCAATCTTGAAACAAGAACCTTTCCAAGGTTGGTTCCATCATCTGGGTGATGGACTGGGGATAATATTCCCAGTGTTGATATTTTATGCAGACGTGTTATTGGTTCATAGTTTGCTCCTGATCGGTTTTTCTATGAGATCACTAGTCTCTATGGCTCTCCTTCTAGTTAATTTTTACTTTCATGTAAAAGGAATACAGTTACATAGTTGCAAGCAGCATCGATGGAAGGCCTTCCCATTCCAATGACAACATGAAACATATTCACTATTATAGCTGTAAAATTTCTTCGGCCGAAAGAAAACGAAAATTCTATAATATTGAAAAGGCATCTTGATAAAGACTGATTAATTTTGTATATATTATGTACCCTTGTGGTCGTGACTCTTGGAACTGTAGCCATTTCCGCAAACTATTTTCAATTCTAAAAGTAAGCGATTCAAACAAGTAGATACCGGAACGCGTTTACCGTAAAGCAAAGGAGTTCCTTTATAAATGTTTAGAATGGCTAGAGTGATCCAATTTAGACTGTGATTAAACAGTTCTTTTTCTTTAACTTCACCGATCTCTTATGAACGTGAAGCTTTTATTAACTTGCACACGTTTATCGCAACAGAAAATGGTTAGAATAGCTGATGTGATCCAAATTAGACTGGGCCTTAATAAGAAACTTCAAAGGGAGCTGGGACAGATAAACCACCGAAGATTATTTGACTGGGAAGCTTTAACCAAATCTGTCACGGACATCGGGAGCTGATTTCTAAAAGTGATGTAAAACCTGTGAGGAGAGAGGAATACAGTTACATAGTTTTCAATTTATGGATTCAAGTAGATGTCTGATTGAATAATAACTTCAAACGGTACAACGAAAACAAACATTCAGAGCATGGACTGAAAGATGCTATACCTGCGGCCAGGGGCTAAGGTGGCGAGTGTCATAAAACGAAATCACACAATGACGACAAATAGTCGATAATCTCCAAATTTAGTTATAACGGGAAAATATCATCATTTTTGCAGATCATGCAAATGGGATTATTTCCCGAAAAATATACCTTTGCAACATAGGATCAGGTAGTTAAATGACACACAAGGACTTTCTGTGAAAAACTCGTCGCTTCTTCTAGCTGCAGCTAAAATCCTATTGAGTTGACTAGACATTCTGATTTGGAAATAGATGACAAGGTCTGGTGTGAGTAGGGAATCTGGCAATGACGCTCTCCAATAGGTCTAATTCAACGTCTCGCTTTCGAGTGTTCTGTCAACAACTATAGGAATTGTCAGATAGTAGATTGGTCATTATGTGTCGATAACACCAGGATAAGAATACTACATTCTGATGACGGACAATGCTTACAAACCCACTAGAAGTTTCCAGTTTCCCCGGCAGTCCTTCAAACGGCCATCAGTATGGAATTATTAAATTCTAAATACGGTAACACTGCCACCAATGATTAAAGACTCGTGTGCCCAACGCTACTGTTAAAAAACGTACGTTTTCTGACCATTATATTGACATACACTGCAGCCTCTTCTCGGTTGGAGGGCGCAAAAATTGACCAGGCTGAAAACATAAAAAAGCATAAAAAATAATGTCTCTATGTTATATCCGAAGGATATCGAAGTCAATACTGCTTGACAACAATTTAACTAGAACCCTATCTTCTAAAGCAAAAACAGCTGAAGTTCGAGTACTTCTAAAACGTCTAGTTCAACTGTACGTACATGTGGATGTCAGTCTAAACTGATGAAACCCTTGTTGGCCCCTTTAGGCATCCGATTTTTTTAACAAATGTTTCTTTTAATATGAGTCTTGTTTTCCATACCGTTTTTATTTCAGTATCTAGTTTACAGACGATCTATTGTATATAGCATGATAAATATGACATTATATGTCAGATTTCCGTATCGAGCAAAAAATTAATTAATTATACCTCCCCTGTGGCATAACAGCAAGTATTAGGAAATAACTTACTGCGTTTGACCTCATTTTACTATTCGTCTCTCATCACGAAACCTGTTCATGAACTCCCTAGAAATATAGTCCGGTGTTATATTTAGGCTCAGCATAACACACAGTAAAGCCGTGAGATACTCACAGATATAACAGTGATGGCTCAATTCTGTAATGGTTCGATTCTACCCCTGGGAAATGTGAGCTAGTGCAGGGATGTGGATGGAAACAATGAAAACACGAGTGTTTAAAACGGGATGAATAAATCAATAGTAGGAACTTCTCAAAATACCCTAATACCCTATATTTGAAAAAAAAACATTATAGATTTTAACTTCTGAGTTGTTTTCAGGTAAAATTTTAAATAATTTTGTGGCACATTAAGGGCCGTTTAGATCTAGACAGTGTTCATTATTTATGAACACTGGGAAAAGACAGTGAAAATTTGCCCCCCCCCCTCTTTCCCAGAAAAACCTAGGTAGAAGGCAGACAGGGAGTTTAGCCCTGACCAGTATGTCTTTCAAACTCTTGTTCTTTTTATAAGCAATGACTGGCCTTTGGGTCAGAGGTCGAGGAAGTTTACTTTGAAGAAGTTTGTATTCTTCTACTATAATCTTGGCCATAGCGATGCTAGCTTTGTTATACTGAAACACAAATGGTATTATATTTTTTTCACGACATCTTCCTGGGTCCAAGTTCAAACCCAAAGGATTAATAGTTTGTAGGTTACATGATACAGTTTCATTTCCCATTTGTGGTAATGTTAACGTTTTGAGTTGTGGCTAATTACCTAAATCTCGTTAAGACTTTTCCTTACCATTTTCAAATAAATCAACACATGAGAAATCCTTTACAACCAAATAAAGTTGACATAGTGCATGCCGGTTTCAAGCTACACACAATTTAACATGGGTACCGCCATTTTGACAGTTTTAGACTTACTTATTCTAAGCCAAACCTTGGTATTTTCAAAATTGGGTGTAAATTAAAAACACACACACAAAAATCTGTTATCATACATTGATTGTGAAAGCTTAAAGAATGTACAGTAGACCTGCGTTAGTTTCAATCCAATATTCAAATAACCCAGATACCAAACTATCACTATGTAAGCCACCTCCTAGCTCCAGCATAACCGAAGTCAATTTTCATTGGCTGTGAAAACACAAACTGGGTGTTGTGACCTATAACAAGAAAAAAATTCCTCGAAATTTGTCAAATTTAATAACTTTGACTTTATTAACCAATATCAAATCGAATTTCAAAAGATCCAAGCTTTTCGGCCAGTCGTTTTGATTTTGATGTTTCTAGGCTTAAATTTTAAAGTTTTTATGAGGACCAATTCAAAATGTTATTCCTCGCTATAAAAAAGTGAAACATCAAATACCCTTCAAATTTGCTGGAAATGATTGGTTGTTGATTGTAGTTTACTGTTAGCATCTGTCCGGGTTAGAGACTGCCATAAGGGCAGAGCCAGGGGAGATTACCCACCCTACCCGTCAAAAAATTGTCTGATTTCTTAACATTTAGACTGTTTGAAAGCTAATAAATCTTCTCCAGTGATTTAAAAACTGTCAAATTTAGGGCCACAATCATGTCAGTTTACCTGCTAAGAGATAAAAAAGTGCAATTTGTACAGATTGTATCATTCCAGACCCACAGGGAAGGGGGGTTGGGGGGGGGGGGTCTGGTTATTTTAGATCAATAGCTAATGAGCTTGAAATAATCATTTGCTTTGAAAAACATTAATAATTCCAAGAAGTGAAATGTCATTCCTAGACCTCATTGATGGAAATAGATCACTACTGAGGCATATACAAGTATTTTACACCCTACATTTAGAGTCTTGTGTCTGCTCAAACCTAGCCCTGGTCTACAAAAGCCTGTTTTTCAGAAAAAGTGGTGAACATTTAAAAAAAATCACTGAATTCATTTATTTTATATTTCAAATATGTAGTTCAGATACAACGGCACCTAAAATGGTGGTGGTTTGAAAATTTAGAACAAAATACCTACTTTTCACACTTCACTATAACAAGGAAAAAATTCCTCGAAATTTGTCAAATTTAATAACTTTGACTTTATTAACCAATATCAAATCGAATTTCAAAAGATCCAAGCTTTTCGGCCAGTCGTTTTGATTTTGTGAGGTAATTGACACACCCACCCCCTCCATGTTTCTAGGCTTAAATTTTAAAGTTTTTATGAGGACCAATTCAAAATGTTATTCCTCGCTATAAAAAAGTGAAACATCAAATACCCTTCAAATTTGCTGGAAATGATTGGTTGTTGATTGTAGTTTACTGTTAGCATCTGTCCGGGTTAGAGACTGCCATAAGGGCAGAGCCAGGGGAGATAACCCACCCCACCCGTCAAAAAATTGTCTGATTTCTTAACATTTGGACTGTTTGAAAGCTAATAAATCTTCTCCAGTGATTTAAAAACTGTCAAATTTAGGGCCACAATCATGTCAGTTTACCTGCTAAGAGATAAAAAGTGCAATTTGTACAGATTGTATCATTCCAGACCCACAGGGAAGGGGGGTTGGGGGGGGGGGGGTCTGGTTATTTTAGATCAATAGCTAATGAGCTTGAAATAATCATTTGCTTTGAAAAACATTAATAATTCCAAGAAGTGAAATGTCATTCCTAGACCTCATTGTGACCTGTAATGTTTGAATCCAAAAACTTTCCCTTTCCAAACGTTTGTGCTTGGTATCTGCAGCGGAAGTGAGAAAAGGGATTTTCTCAATAGGCATGATTTCAAAATGGTCCTGGACCGAATGACCTTGAGTATTGAAGTGTTGTGCCACGGTACATCATGTTTAAGTCTAATACTAGATAAATGGTTGGCTGCTCTTTGTCGTAGAGAATTCTGAGTTTCTCCGACGTACTGTTTGCGACATTTTTTGCATCTATAAATATGCAAATTAGCTTATTCATACATTAAGTAAAGCACTTCAACAACAGCTGGTCTTTTAACGTGGAACTTTGTTGTGTGCCCAATTAATCGTAAGACATCGAAGTTCTTTGAGTTATGAGCTCCCATTTCTGATATTTTACATCGACTGAATATTTGTTGATTGATGGTTAACAGAGCGTCAAAATTCCCGTAATATCTCAGTTTATAAATTACATTTCTGGGAACAAGTTAAATACTCATCTTACTGTAATTAATTGAGTCCAGAAACTGTAGCAGAAAATTGCTTTTCGTACAGTTGACAAAATACACTTGAATTCTAACTTTAAGAATGTCACTTCAAAAAATTAATTTTCCGTTAAGGTACGTACCCAGAACGAACTCTTATATGTAAACCTTGGGGAAGACGTGACCATGGGGTGTTACATGTGTGAAAAAGTTCCTTGCTGGAACTAGCATGTTTGAAATATCGGATCAAATGCTTTACTAACAAACAGTCGCTCTCATTTAAAGTGGCATGAGCTGCCAAAATGTTGATATTTAGACGTTAAAACAGAATGTTGAAATTGTTGGCTATTTTTCTCAAGACGTATAATTCAGAAGCTTTTTGGTGCTTCTAGTCTTGAAAATGTACGATAAGGTATTGTTTTGAACTAACAGTGGCTTAGAATGAACGAATGACCGTCCCGGTTATTTAAATTTTGTTTACTTTTCGAACACGTTTTCGGTTCGTACAGGCTAAGTAATGTATGGATTTCCCTTATTCCAACGTCAATCATTTAGTTTTTCGATGGCCTTCAAAGCCTCTTACTGTTGTGACGATCAGAAATTATGAAAAAAGTTTTAATTTTGGCAGCTCATGCCACTAGTCAGAATATTTTCCGTTTTTACTGGTGGACCACACTCAGGGAAAGCTAGTGCTAGCGTGGGCGTCTGTCGATTTTAACAACCTCTAAAACAAAATATATTTTGTGCTTATGAAGTCTTACAATTGGTTGGCGTTAAGTTACGGTAATACCTGAGTTAATTAGAGGACTATGCATGTTGCTAAATCCTCAATAACAAAAGGTTCTGAATGAGATTTAAACTTTCAACACATCTCAGTCCAGGGAGATGATTGACCAGCAGTTAATCCTTGAATGTTTTACAAGCTCTCTCTTGAATTAAGATGAGAATTTGCACTCTTCTACATTTTTCCAGCACTTGAATTAACTCAGACATTACCGTATGTCTATTCCACTTGGATACATGTTCGTTTGGTTGATTGATGCTTTACACTCAGAAATGTTTCATATTCGTTGGAATATGCTTCCATTTTTATTGCAAGCATGCGTGTTTGGGAGAAATATGGGCCTAGCAATAATGAGGTGACAAGAACGATAATGTTACGGGTGTTTCATTCTAGGACCGGGGGCAATTCTTTAAAATACCAGAACACTCCACGGGAGTAATGAGACAGCTACGGATAAAAACTTCCATCGAACTTTGTATTTACTGGAATTGGTTATACAAGATATTACCCTAGGGTCACGTTAAACAAGAGTTGTCCATTCGACATCATTCCATAGTCGATGAAGAAAGTTCCATGGAGCGTTCGGAAACACATCGGAGACAAACTAGCGTGTATATTATATAGATGGCTGCCTTTAAGACCTGTTAAAGAACAATTGATTGACTTTTAATTGTCGCACCTGTAATAAGAGCTTAACTCACCACATTTATTTCTATTGTTACAATTCTTAACTAATTTCTGTTATTTTATGCATCTCAACTCGTAATTCTCTCAACGGGAAAAAAACCCCGACCTTCGGCCAGTACTTGCCAACTCTTCGACATAGGGCGGCAAAGTGGAAAATCCACAAAGAAAGCTTTCAAGCAGTAAGCAGTATTTAAATCTATAAGAGGCTTGTGTCGACTGAAAGCCCTTTCACAGTAAATAGTATATTTACTAATAAATAAACAGCCTCTTCGAGTATTGTATAGCTGGCAACGTTTTGATTTTATACCAATGACTATTTTCAAGCCCTGATATTTGGTTGATTGTTTGTTGTTTTACGCTCAAGGTTATGTCAATTGTCAACCATCCCACATAGGTCGATGGAGTGAAAACCCACTCAGAACTTGATATTTGGATTACGGTTGGTATTGAATAATCCTTCATAAGATGAGTGAAAGTATAAAAGGAAGGTGGAGTTTTTTTCTAGGAGTTGGCTAGACATTCTGATTTGAGAATAGATGACAAAGTCTGGTGTGAGTAGAGAATCCGGCAATTATAATGTCTCTATGTTATATCCGAAGGATATCAAAGTCAATACTGCTTGACCAAAATTTCAACTGTACGTACATTTGAAGATCCCATTTATGGCCCCTTTGGGCATCCGATTTTTTAACAAATGTTTCTTTTGATGTAAGTCTTGTTGTCCATACCGTTTTTATTTCAGTATCTAGTTCACAGACGATCTATTGTATATATTATGATAAATATGACCTTATAGGTCGGATGTTAGTATCGAGCAAAAAAGTAATTTATTATACCTCCCCTGTGGCATAACAAGAAGAATTAGGAAATTACTTACTGCGTTTGACCTCATTTTACTATTCGTCTCTCATCACGAAACCTGCCCATGAGCTTCCTAGAAATATAGTCCAGTGTTATATTTAGGCTCAGTATAACATACAATATAGCCGTGAGGTACTCACAGATATAACAGTGATGGCTCAATTCTGTAATGGTTCGATTCTACCCCTGGGGAATGTGAACTAGTGCAGTGATGTGGACGGAAAAAATGAAAACACGAGCGTTTAAAACGGGATGAATAAATCAATAGTAGGAACTTCTCAAAATACCCTAACTACCATGTTTTGGATTGTATAAAGCGTGCTTTCTTTTAAATATTCACAAAATTTTGAAGTTTTGATGTTTGAAAAAACATTATGGATTTTAAATTCTGAGTTGTTTTCGGGTAAAATTTTAAATAATTCTGTGGCACTTTTAGGGCCTGGGCAGATCTGGGCAGTGTTTAGATCTGGGCAGTGTTCTATTAATATGCAAATTAGCTTATCCATACATTAAGTAAAGCACTTCAACAACAGCTGGTCTTTTAACGTCGAACTTGTCGTTAGCCCATTTGTAAGACATCGAAGTTTTTTTGAGTTATGAGCTCCCATCGGATATTTTACATCGACTGAATTTGTGTTGATTGGTAGTTAAACAGAGCGTCAAAATTCCCGTAATATCTCAATTTCTAAATTACATTTATAGGAAAAGAAGTTAAGAACTCATCCTACTCTACTTAATTGATACCAGAAACTGCAGCAGAAAATTGCTTTTCGTACAATGGACAAAATACACTTGAATTCTAACTTTAAGAATGTCACTTCACAAAAGTAATTTTTCAGTTAAGTTATTATGTGGAGCTTTTTCCAAGTTTAAATCTCCCATCAAATGACCAATTCTATTAGCTTTTTTCGGTTAATTTTGTTGTCAATCATAACCATTTTGTTGTTCTGTAGAATTCAGAACGGATGAGAATTTGTTTTTATGTTTCGTAATTGGGAACAGAAGCACCAGTGTAGTTTAATTTTTTGAACGCTTCAATTTCCACCAAGTAAATTTGTTACATTTTTTGCCTTACATTTTTGTAACGATCAAATAACGCGAGTGAAAATGTTTATCTTTGTATACTTGGATTCAAATTCGTAATCAGATGTTGGTTGATGTTTTTACACTGCACTCAAAATCATTTAACTTACATTGCAGCGATCTTTGCCACCAGGGAACCACTTTGGCGAGTACCCGGCAACTCTTCCATATACAGCGATCGGGTGAAAATCCACTTTATTTGGTTTGAGTTGGATTCGAACCCGCACCGCATTGATGGAAGGACTATGCCAGACTAAAAAAAGATCTTGATAGAGAAAGTACAGTTTACAAAAGTTTGATGTTTGTCATTTACATAACAGATTTGGCAAAACAGTTATTTTTAATTTAGTGGTAGCTATAAATCAATGGTTAACGTTTAGCAGAGCTTTAAAGGACTTGTCTGTATCGATTCTGGAATTTGTCTTCGTTAACGTTGAGACCAACAGGAAGCGATAATCTAACCTTGTCTCATTTATAAAACACATAAATTGCTTGGTTTAATGAATGACTACGTTGTCTTGCATATTTATAGAACACAGCTGAGACCTTAACAGTTCTTTAAGTGCCGTGAACTTCCAAATGTCACCTGAAAATAAGTATTGAAGTTCTTTCCACCAAATAAATAAATACAGCAGCCAAATTATGCAAAAGAAGCATGGGAAAGAACCAACTCCTAAAAGCAATGTATTAAATATAATACTGAAAATTAGACATAAATGGTAGTTAGGCTATTTTTAGAAAGTTCCTACGATTGATTTATTCATTCCGTTTTTAACACTCGTGTTTCATTTTGTGTCCATCGACATCACTGCATTAGCTCACATTTCCCAGGGGTAGAATCGAACCATTACACAATTGAGCCATCACTGTTATATCTGTGAGTACCATGGCTATATTGTATGTTATACTGACTCTAAATATAATACTGGACAATATTTTTAGAGGACGCTCAGAGGGATTTTATCATGATTGACGGATAGTAACTTGAGGTCAAACTCAGTAAGTAATTGCCCAATTCTTGCTGTTATGCCACTGGGCAGGTATAATTAATGACCTTTGCTCGATACGGAAATTCGCCAAAAATAGTGGTCTGTAAACTAGATACTTGAATAGAAATTGTATGCACCCCAGACTCACACCAAAGCATTCGTTAATAAATAATCCATATCCTACAAATAATTTATTTACCGTTGTCGTTTGAAGTACGTGGATTGTGTTGTAAGGGATCATCTATTCGAAGCTTTCCATCGGGTACAGAAACTGGTTGACAGAACGCTTGACATTGTTACCATGTAAGTACATTATTCACTAATGAGTCGTAAAACATGGAAAAATATTTAGCGCTTGGCTGATTTACATTACGTTTTCCGGAAAAATACTCACAGGACTATGACAGTCGTTGTTTCAGCTGAAGGTCTTTTATTGCATCTTTTCCGAAGGCTGTAGTAACATTGAACGACCTGCTGAAAGGGAATCGTTTGAAGATTGGGTATAATTAATTTCCCAAAGTAATAAATGTTAACAACTAATTGATGTTGCATTTTGCCACTAGAATGAGAACTAACAAGAGTACCGGTGCAAGTATTTTCGGATTAAGTATCCAAGGCGTTGTACCTTCTGACAAACTATAGAGACAAATGATACACATGGTGAATTACTTACCAAAACACCAATGGGATTCAAACCCGTGGTAGATCCTTGGTTGAGGGTCTTTTAGGTGAAGCGTCTGACACTTTCTACGTCATGACCGTAAAAGACACTGAAATACGTGTTGAATTCTCATTCAGAATGTAGTTAGTCCAATCGTCAGCTTGATGTGGAAGTCAAATTGCAGCTAGATTTTATGATGAGCAATTCCATAAAGCCATAAAGTTCCAGGTGGTACGTAAATGACAACAAACATAAAACAGTGTCTCTTAAAAGAGAACAAATTGACATTGTAACCGCAAAATACAGAATATTTTCAATAACCCAGATGTTATGCCTTTTAAAATTCAGTTTTAAAGCCTCTCTTTATCGATTCTGTATTTTTTTTGTTTTTCAACTAATCTTACGATTATATTGACAATACTGTAGCCATCAAAAAATCCGCTTCTTTTTTTAAAGTTTAGAATTATATTCTTCTTTGAAATTGCAGTTGAAAGTTTAATTAATTTTGTATACTAAACGAAGACTTGCGATAAATCCCCAAACTGGTACTTGTGTTCCTATAAAATAGCCGTATTCTCAGTTTTAGCTCATGTTAAGGAATGGCATATTTGTTTTGTAGGTTTAAGTAGCTGTCCAAATATCAAGGATGAAACTCTTAATTTCGTAAACCAGTGGATATTGGTCTTTCTGGAATAGATAATGAAATACTCATTTTTCTTACGTCATAATAGAAAAGGAAGTAAAAGTTAAGACCGAATGTATATGTTGCTCTTATAGGTAAATCCATGATAAAATACCATATTATGATTCTCCGCTAACAAAAACCAGAAGGAAGAGTACTTTTCGATGTTCAGTATGGTCTCAACTCCAGTCAAAGTAGATGCACACGTTCATGAAATAAGTGATAACTGTCTCTTAGTATGCGGTAAACAATGATCCAATACAAAGTACGCGGGAAACAATGATTCAATACAAAGTACGCGGGAAACAATGATTCAATACAAAGTACGCGGGAAACAATGATTCAATACAAAGTACGCGGGAAACAATGATCAAATACAAACTACGCGGGAAACACCCCATCCCCCCATTGGATTATCTCTGTATATATGTTTATGTATGGCGCTTTTGTTACCCACCTTTGCATTAAATCTAGTACTTTTTAACAAATCCGAGCCGGATAAACCAATGTATTTAATACGTTTTTGTAAATATCCTTTGGGGGCTGAATTTCTTTTTCCTTGTTTCCTAAATTGACGTTGTCTTGATTACTGCAAACGAGCTGGCACCTTCGGTGAATGTGTATTTTAACTTAAAGGTTACAGGCGTACAAATAGTATGTATACTGTCAAACACGAAATAGTGTCCTAAAAGTAAACACATTTATAAGACATGGACAAAGTTAGATCAAATCACTATTGTTATGTACATTCCCCTCACAAGTAGCACTTAAAAGCCTCTGAATTATCATATCTTGAGAAAAATAGTTGATAATCTCCGCATTTAGTTATAACCGGAATATATCAACATTTTTGCAGATCATGGAAATGGGATTATTTCCCCAAGATATACCTTTGCAACATAGGATCAGGTGGTTAAATGTGAGAAACTCGTCGCTTCTTGTAGGTGCAGCTAAAAATCCTGAAAAAGGCTATTGAGTTGACTAGACATTCTGATTGGAAAATAGATGACAAGGTCTGGGGTGAGTAGAGAATCCGGCGATAACGCTCTCCAATAGGCCTAATTCAACGTTTCCCTTTCGAGTGCTCTGTCAACAACTATAGGAAATGTCGGATAGTATATTTGTCATTATGTGTCGATAACACCAGGATAAGAATACTACAATATGATGACGGACACTGCTTACAAACCCACTAGAAGTCTCCAGTTTCCCCGCCAGTACTTCAAACGGCCATCAGTATGGGATTACTAAATTCTAAATAAGGTAACACCGCCATCAATTCTTTATAACTCGTGCGCCCAGACTTTACTGTCCAAAAACGGACGTTTTCTGACCATTATATTGACATAAACTGCGCGTCTTCTCGGGGGCGCAAAATTGATCAGGCTGAAAACACAAAAAACATGAAAAATAATGTCTCTATGTTATATCCGAAGGCTATCGAAGTCAATACTGCTTGACAACAATTTAACTCAGACCCTATATTATTTCAGTATCTTGTTCACAGACGATCTATGGTATACAGTATGTAATAATTGTTGTTGTATCTTATATATACCCAGGGCGAATAAACTAAACTGAAACTGAGTATGATAAATATGACATTATATGTCAGATTTCCGTTTCGAGCAAAAACGTAATTAATTATACCTCCCCTGTGGCATAACAACAAGAATTAGGAAATTACTTACTGCGTTTAACCTCATTTTACTATCCGTCTCTCATCACGAAACCTGCCCATGAACTCCCTAGAAATATAGTCCAGTGTTATATTTAGGCTCAGTTAACACGTAGTAAAGCCGTGAGATACTCACAGATATAACAGTGATGGCTCAATTCTGTAATGGTTCGATTCTACCCCTGGGGAATGTGAACTAATGCAGTGATGTGGATGGAAAAAATGAAAACTCGAGCGTTTAAAACGGGATGAATAAATCAATAGTAGAAACTTCTCAAAATACCCTAACTCCCATGTTTTGGATTGTCTAAAGCGTGCTTTCTTTTAAATATTCACCAAATTTTGAAGTTTTGATGTTTGAAAAAAACATTATGGATTTTAACTTCTGAGTTGTTTTCGGGTAAAATTTTAAATAATTCTGTGGAACATTAAGGGCCGTTTAGATCTGGACAGTGTTCTATAAATATGCAAATTAGCTAATTCATACATTAAGTAAAGCACTTCAACAGCAGCTTTTAACGTCAAACTTTGTTGTGTGCCCAATTGTAAGACATCGAAGTTCTTTTCAGTTATGAGCTCCCATTTCTGATATTTTACATCGACTGAATGTTTGTTGATTTATGGTTAAGCAGAGCGTCAAAATTTCCGTAATATCTCAGTTTATAAATTACATTTCCAGGAAATCAAGTTAAGTACTCATCTTACTGTAATTAATTGAGACCAGAAACTGTAGCAGAAAATTGCTTTTCGTACAATGGACAAAATACACTTGAATTCTAACTTTAAGAATGCCACTTCACAAAATTAATTTTTGAGTTAAGTTATTATGTGGAGCTTTTTCCAAGTTTAAATCTCCCATACAAATGACCAATTCTATTAGCTTTTTTCGGTTAATTTTGTTGTCAATCATAACCATTTTGTTGTTCTGTAGAATTCAGAACGGATGAGAATTTGTTTTTATGTTTCGTAATTGGGAACAGAAGCACCAGTGTAGTTTAATTTTTTGAACGCTTCAATTTCCACCAAGTAAATTTGTTACATTTTTTGCCTTACATTTTTGTAACGATCAAATAACGTGAGTGAAAATGTTTATCTTTGTATACTTGGATTCAAATTCGTAATCAGATGTTGGTTGATGTTTTTACACTGCACTCAAAATCATTTAACTTACATTGCAGCGATCTTTGCCACCAGGGAACCACTTTGGCGAGTACCCGGCAACTCTTCCATATACAGCGATCGGGTGAAAATCCACTTTATTTGGTTTGAGTTGGATTCGAACCCGCACCGCATTGATGGAAGGACTATGCCAGACTAAAAAAAGATCTTGATAGAGAAAGTACAGTTTACAAAAGTTTGATGTTTGTCATTTACATAACAGATTTGGCAAAACAGTTATTTTTAATTTAGTGGTAGCTATAAATCAATGGTTAACGTTTAGCAGAGCTTTAAAGGACTTGTCTGTATCGATTCTGGAATTTGTCTTCGTTAACGTTGAGACCAACAGGAAGCGATAATCTAACCTTGTCTCATTTATAAAACACATAAATTGCTTGGTTTAATGAATGACTACGTTGTCTTGCATATTTATAGAACTCAGCTGAGACCTTAACAGTTCTTTAAGTGCCGTGAACTTCCAAATGTCACCTGAAAATAAGTATTGAAGTTCTTTCCACCAAATAAATAAATACAGCAGCCAAATTATGCAAAAGAAGCATGGGAAAGAACCAACTCCTAAAAGCAATGTATTAAATATAATACTGAAAATTAGACATAAATGGTAGTTAGGCTATTTTTAGAAAGTTCCTACGATTGATTTATTCATTCCGTTTTTAACACTCGTGTTTCATTTTGTGTCCATCGACATCACTGCATTAGCTCACATTTCCCAGGGGTAGAATCGAACCATTACACAATTGAGCCATCACTGTTATATCTGTGAGTACCATGGCTATATTGTATGTTATACTGACTCTAAATATAATACTGGACAATATTTTTAGAGGACGCTCAGAGGGATTTTATCATGATTGACGGATAGTAACTTGAGGTCAAACTCAGTAAGTAATTGCCCAATTCTTGCTGTTATGCCACTGGGCAGGTATAATTAATTACCTTTGCTCGATACGGAAATTCGCCAAAAATAGTGGTCTGTAAACTAGATACTTGAATAGAAATTGTATGCACCCCAGACTCACACCAAAGCATTCGTTAATAAATAATCCATATCCTACAAATAATTTATTTACCGTTGTCGTTTGAAGTACGTGGATTGTGTTGTAAGGGATCATCTATTCGAAGCTTTCCATCGGGTACAGAAACTGGTTGACAGAACGCTTGACATTGTTACCATGTAAGTACATTATTCACTAATGAGTCGTAAAACATGGAAAAATATTTAGCGCTTGGCTGATTTACATTACGTTTTCCGGAAAAAATACTCACAGGACTATGGCAGTCGTTGTTTCAGCTGAAGGTCTTTTATTGCATCTTTTCCGAAGGCTGTAGTAACATTGAACGACCTGCTGAAAGGGAATCGTTTGAAGATTGGGTATAATTAATTTCCCAAAGTAATAAATGTTAACAACTAATTGATGTTGCATTTTGCCACTAGAATGAGAACTAACTAGAGTACCGGTGCAAGTATTTTCGGATTAAGTATCCAAGGCGTTGTACCTTCTGACAAACTATAGAGACAAATGATACACATGGTGAATTACTTACCAAAACACCAATGGGATTCAAACCCGTGGTAGATTCTTGGTTGAGGGTCTTTTAGGTGAAGCGTCTGACACTTTCTACGTCATGACCGTAAAAGACACTGAAATACGTGTTGAATTCTCATTCAGAATGTAGTTAGTCCAATCGTCAGCTTGATGTGGAAGTCAAATTGCAGCTAGATTTTATGATGAGCAATTCCATAAAGCCATAAAGTTCCAGGTGGTACGTAAATGACAACAAACATAAAACAGTGTCTCTTAAAAGAGAACAAATTGACATTGTAACCGCAAAATACAGAATATTTTCAATAACCCAGATGTTATGCCTTTTAAAATTCAGTTTTAAAGCCTCTCTTTATCGATTCTGTATTTTTTTTGTTTTTCAACTAATCTTACGATTATATTGACAATACTGTAGCCATCAAAAATTCCGCTTCTTTTTTTAAAGTTTAGAATTATATTCTTCTTTGAAATTGCAGTTGAAAGTTTAATTAATTTTGTATACTAAACGAAGACTTGCGATAAATCCCCAAACTGGTACTTGTGTTCCTATAAAATAGCCGTATTCTCAGTTTTAGCTCATGTTAAGGAATGGCATATTTGTTTTGTAGGTTTAAGTAGCTGTCCAAATATCAAGGATGAAACTCTTAATTTCGTAAACCAGTGGATATTGGTCTTTCTGGAATAGATAATGAAATACTCATTTTTCTTACGTCATAATAGAAAAGGAAGTAAAAGTTAAGACCGAATGTATATGTTGCTCTTATAGGTAAATCCATGATAAAATACCATATTATGATTCTCCGCTAACAAAAACCAGAAGGAAGAGTACTTTTCGATGTTCAGTATGGTCTCAACTCCAGTCAAAGTAGATGCACACGTTCATGAAATAAGTGATAACTGTCTCTTAGTATGCGGTAAACAATGATCCAATACAAAGTACGCGGGAAACAATGATTCAATACAAAGTACGCGGGAAACAATGATTCAATACAAAGTACGCGGGAAACAATGATTCAATACAAAGTACGCGGGAAACAATGATCCAATACAAACTACGCGGGAAACACCCCATCCCCCCATTGGATTATCTCTGTATATATGTTTATGTATGGCGCTTTTGTTCCACACCTTTGCATTAAATCTAGTACTTTTTAACAAATCCGAGCCGGATAAACCAATGTATTTAATACGTTTTTGTAAATATCCTTTGGGGGCTGAATTTCTTTTTCCTTGTTTCCTAAATTGACGTTGTCTTGATTACTGCAAACGAGCTGGCACCTTCGGTGAATGTGTATTTTAACTTAAAGGTTACAGGCGTACAAATAGTATGTATACTGTCAAACACGAAATAGTGTCCTAAAAGTAAACACATTTATAAGACATGGACAAAGTTAGATCAAATCACTATTGTTATGTACATTCCCCTCACAAGTAGCACTTAAAAGCCTCTGAATTATCATATCTTGAGAAAAATAGTTGATAATCTCCGCATTTAGTTATAACCGGAATATATCAACATTTTTGCAGATCATGGAAATGGGATTATTTCCCCAAGATATACCTTTGCAACATAGGATCAGGTGGTTAAATGTAAGAAACTCGTCGCTTCTTGTAGGTGCAGCTAAAAATCCTGAAAAAGGCTATTGAGTTGACTAGACATTCTGATTGGAAAATAGATGACAAGGTCTGGGGTGAGTAGAGAATCCGGCGATAACGCTCTCCAATAGGCCTAATTCAACGTTTCCCTTTCGAGTTCTCTGTCAACAACTATAGGAAATGTCGGATAGTATAATTGTCATTATGTGTCGATAACACCAGGATAAGAATACTACAATATGATGGCGGACAATGCTTACAAACCCTCCAGAAGTCTCCAGTTTCCCCGGCAGTCCTTCAAAGGGCCACCAGTATGGGATTACTAAATTCTAAATAAGGTAACACCGCCATCAATTCTTTATAACTCGTGCGCCCAGACTTTACTGTCCAAAAACGGACGTTTTCTGACCATTATATTGACATAAACTGCGCGTCTTCTCGGGGGCGCAAAATTGATCAGGCTGAAAACACAAAAAACATGAAAAATAATGTCTCTATGTTATATCCGAAGGCTATCGAAGTCAATACTGCTTGACAACAATTTAACTCAGACCCTATATTATTTCAGTATCTTGTTCACAGACGATCTATGGTATACAGTATGTAATAATTGTTGTTGTATCTTATATATACCCAGGGCGAATAAACTAAACTGAAACTGAGTATGATAAATATGACATTATATGTCAGATTTCCGTTTCGAGCAAAAACGTAATTAATTATACCTCCCCTGTGGCATAACAACAAGAATTAGGAAATTACTTACTGCGTTTAACCTCATTTTACTATCCGTCTCTCATCACGAAACCTGCCCATGAACTCCCTAGAAATATAGTCCAGTGTTATATTTAGGCTCAGTTAACACGTAGTAAAGCCGTGAGATACTCACAGATATAACAGTGATGGCTCAATTCTGTAATGGTTCGATTCTACCCCTGGGAAATGTGAACTAGTGCAGTGATGTGAATGAAAAAAAAAATGAAAACTCGAGTGTTTAAAACAGGATGAATAAATCAATAGTAAGAAACTTATCAAAATACCCTAACTCGCATGTTTTGGATTGTATAAAGCGTGCTTTCTTTTAAATATTCACCAAATTTTGAAGTTTTGATGTTTGAAAAAAAAAATTATGGATTTTTACATCTGGGTTGTTTTCGGGTAAAATTTTAAATAACTCTGTGGCACATTAAGGGCCGTTTAGATCTGGACAGTGCTCTATAAATATGCAAATTAGCTTATGCATACATTAAGTAAAGCACTTCAATAACAGGTGGTCTTTTAAAGTCGAACTTTGTTGTGTGCCCAATTGTAAGACATCGAAGTTCTTTTGAGTTATGAGCTCCCATCTGGTATTTTACATAGACTGAATTTTTGTTGATTGATGGTTAAACAGAGCGTCAAAATTCCCGTAATATCTCAGTTTATAAATTACATTTCCAGGAAATCAAGTTAAGTACTCATCTTACTGTAATTAATTGAGACCAGAAACTGTAGCAGAAAATTTATTTTCGTACAATGGACAAAATACACTGGAATTCTAACTTGAATGTCACTTCACAAAATTAATTTTTGAGTTAAGTTATTATGTGGAGCTTTTTCCAAGTTTAAATCTCCCATACAAATGATCAATTCTATTAGACTTTTTCGGTTAATTTTGTTGTCAATCATAACCCTTTTGTTGTTCTGTAGAATTCAGAACGGATGACAAGAGATTTGTTTTGATGTTTCGTAATTGGGAACAGAAGCACCAGCCTAGTCCTCTTGAACGCTTCAATTTTTACCAAGTCAAATTTTTACTTCTTGCATTTTTTTAACGATCAACTAACGCTAGTGAAAATGTTTATCTTGGTATAGTTGGATTCAAATTCGTAATCAGATGTTGGTTGATGTTTTTACACTGCACTCAAAATTATTTAACTTACATTGCAGCGGTCTTTGCCACCAGGGAACCACTTTGGCGAGTACCCGGCAACTCTTCCATATACAGCGATCGGGTGAAAATCAACTTTATTTGGTCTGAGTGGGATTCGAACCCGCACCGATTGCTGGAAAGATGTCAGACTATAAAAAGATCTTGATGGAGAAAGTGCAGTTTACAAAAGTTTGACGTTTTTCATTTACATCACAGATTTGGCGAAGCAGCTATTTTTAATTTAGTGGTAGCTATAAATCAATGGTTACCGTTTAGCAGAGCTTTAAAGGATTTGTCTGTATCGATTCTGGAGTTTGTCTTCGTTAACGTTGGGACCGACGGAAAGCGATAAACTAACTTTGTCTCATTTATAAAACACATAAATTGCTTGGTTTAATGAATGCCTACGTTGTCTCGCGTATTTATAGAACACAGCTGAGACCTAAACAGCTCTTTAAGTGCCGTGAAATTCCAAATGTCACCCGAAAATACGTTTTTGAAGTTCTCCCAACCAAACAAACACAGAAGCCACAATATGCAAAAGAAACACCAGAAAGAGCCAACTTCTAAAAGCAGTTGAAAACGAAAAGGGAAACAAGTTATGTATTAAATATAATACTGAAAATTAGAGATTAGTGGTATTTAGGCTATTTTTAGAAAGTTCCTACGATTGATTTATGCATCCCGTTTTAAACACCCACTCGTGTTTCATTTTGTGTCCATCGACATCACTGCACTAGTTCACATTTCCCCGGGGTAAAATCGAACCATTACAGGATTGAGCCATCACTGTTATATCTGTGAGTATATCACGGCTCTGCTACGTTATACTGAGCCTGAATATAATTCTTGACAATATTTTTAGAGGACGCTTAGGGAGATTTTATCATGATTAACGGATAGTAACTCGAGGTAAAACCCAGTAATAAAGTAATTGGTCACAGTTCAATAGGAGCATTTGTGTACAATGGTTTTCTAAAGGAGATATTCGCTGACTGTACCAAGGTTAATATCTGTCTTGTTGTCTCTTACGATCCATCTTAAAACGATAACCAGCCAGGGTTAACAAAGAAAGCCCACGGACAAACAAGTTGACATAGATGACTGTTTTATAAAGTACTTGAGATTTACATTAATACAATAATGTTTAGTTAGTTTACATTAGTACATTAATAGCCATATTATTGGCTGCGATGGTTATAATTCTGAAATCAAATTTTCAAAATTTGAACTTGCTTGAATCCAGACTATGTGTATCACAGACAACTGTTTTGTAGACATGCAATGTCCAGTCTAACAGAAAATAAACAAGTAATTAACTTGCATAAAGGTCTATTCTATAATGTTGAATTAGCGGATCAACAGTTTCTGTATACTTGGATCATCTAACGAGAGCTCTGTGACTTTTAAATGTATAGACGAGAGTGAGATAGTCATCGTAACACATTGGCTCAAGTTAGATAACCATTTATAACACTACACTAAATATTGCATATAATTCTAAAAACCTGGTTTGTTGCAAGCCACATGGGGGGGGGGGGGGGGCGTCGTTCTCATTTGTAGTCAGCTGCACCCGCGTCGATATGGACTATAGAATACAGACCAGTCAAATAACCAATATGAACTTTTATGGGATATCGTTTTATAAAAGAAACAATAAAATATTCCTTATCCAAGTAAAATGCGAACTAAATCCTAGATTTAGTCATTAGATGGACTGGAATAACTGAAAACCTTTGCACATCAAATATTCTAGAGTCTCTAGACCATTGAAAGATAAGAGCTCAAGCAGACAAATGCACGTAGCTTACGCCTTCTTGCAGTTTTCCTTATATGGAAGTGACTATCAAGTGATGGTAGAAAACTTAAAATATTTTGCATTAATAAGTCAACTGTTAAATAAGTCAACTGTAGGTTGACAATTTGTTTACAAAGTCTTTTAATTGTGGAGCTACAACCAATACTTTTTGTTTTAACATAAATATACGCTAGATATTATCATGCGCCCAGATAGACAATATTGTGTTTTGATTAGTCAAGTTTAAAAAAAAAGAACCGGAGACAGTTCCATGAAAGGGCGTAGCGTAAGTTTTTTGCGTAAGTGCCGTAGCAGCGTATCTATACAGCATTGGTTACCATGCCAGTTACGTACAAATTAACGCTACGTCGCTTTGTGAAACAGGCGCCTTATTTGTATGTACAGGTTGAAGGACTAACATTTACCCTCAAACTTGACTTTTCCGTTGTTTGAATTTTATGAGTAAACGTGACCCAACTATGTTTTATGTATGAACATTAAAGTGGCATGAGCTGCCAAAATTCACACTTTTTTCATAATTTCTGATCGTCACGACAGTAAGGGGCTTTGAGGGCAGTCGACAAACTAAATGATTGGCGTTGGAATGAGGAAAATCCATACAGTATGTGGCCTGTACGAACCGAAAACGTGTTCGAAATGTAAACAAAATTAAAATAACCGGGGCGACCATTCATTCATTCTAAGCCAAAGTTAGTTCAAAACAATACTTTATCGTAAATTTTCGAGACTAGAAGCACTAAAAAGGTTCTGAATTATACGTCTTGAGAAAAATAGCCAATCATTTCAACATTATGTTTCAACGTCAAAATATCAACATTTTGGCAGCTCATGCCACTTTAAAACTGAGAAAAAAATAATGTTTTAAAGAAAATCGTACACAGTTAGACTAGTACCTGGTATTGTTAAGAGATTTCAACGGATTGTTATTTAGACGTTTGTTAAATTTTATCGCCAATATGTTGCTGTGATCTAAATAATGATCAGACTCTGTGGATTGGCCAACAATGTCTTTTAGAACTACATTATTTCTTACATCTGGTACTAGATCTGATACGTGGAAATCTATTTGAGATAAAGAATTGTGTTTAGGTGAATTAATTACCGTGGACATAAAATTAGCCCATGCAAACCAAGAATTCAAGGCATAATATTGTATTTCAAGCGGTGAAGTGGAATAAGCTGTGGTACATACGTGTCGCACATTTGTGATAGTTTAAAAGGTTGTCTCTATTTCTCCCTGATGAAAGAATAGCCATTGTTTCGTCTTCAATATATATTCATTTTTCAGTAGGAAGTAAACAAACGCATAGATGTTTCAAACGCACCGAACAAAGGTATCGACCTTCACATACGGGAAATATCCATTCTTTACCCAAATGAACCGATAAATGATTCATTGATAATGTCTACTTTCAAATAATCATATTCAACTTTGGGATTAGTTTCTGACTGAGATACTGAGGCGTAATGTGAATTAGTTCACCATTAGATCTCTTTGCCTTGACATGTATAGACCAATTAATGCAAGTTTCCCGATTGTTTATCAAACATGTATACAGTCCCCTAGGGTATCTTGTTACAATAGTAAATAGAAGCCAATTACGGTTTCTGTTAGAAGTCAGGCCTCACTTGACTTAAGGTTACATGATTAAAGACACAAACTTTTAAAGAGAGGGATTTGAGCGTTCTAGTTAGTAGGACTGTTTTCTTTATCACCTCATAACACGCAGTGATTATATTGATGATAGTTTACCCTGTCACGTAGCGCAGTTAATTAATTAAAACTCTTCGTATGTTTTCCTCGTTACCCTAAAGTTTATCCACATATTTCTGTCTGATGAAGCAGACAGAAATAGTTAGTTGTACGAGACTGGGCGAAAAGATATCATTTTTGGTGTGCCCGTCGTGTTTCAACTAAGAAATTCGTCTGCAGATATAATTGTTTCCACCAGATCCAGAAGACTGTACCTACTCCGTTAGCTTAATAAAGTTATTTCTTGGTTACAGGTCTGTCGGTAGCTGGGGAGATTCCGTGTTGAAAAGGCAATAACTTGTACGGTCTGAGCAATAGCGAATTGATGTAAACAATAATGGTCGTGAGGATTTACGGACACGGAATCGTTCAACCAAATTTAGAACGTTCTATTAAAGACCGAACTTACAGGTGATGGGATGTCGATGAACAAAAACCACCATAGAACTGACGTTCTATTGTAATGACTTCATTTAGACCCTACATGCGGCCTGTTTGCTCTCAACACCTACGATGGTACATTACCTAAATCTCAAAGAAAAGCATCAACCAATCAATCATTCTACTTAACCGAACTGTAATCTCCGTTATCCTGTATAAAGGCCTTTTAGTAATAGCATTGATGTTAAGTGTAGAAAAAGACGTCAGATATCACACTGATCTGATCTGTAATTGAATATACATTTCTCGACGACACACTCATTGCTAGGACATTTAAGAAGTTTTGCCAAGAGTTATCTTTCCTTATCTGCTGTTTGACACTGGACAGGTCACTTAAAAGGGAATCTCAAGTTTTTCCGATCCGAAAATGACAGGAGTGTGGACAACGGGAGGTATATAGTGTAGTCATGGGTTAAATTACCCCCTTGTAACATAAATCAATATCGAGTGTGGCGTAAAACATCAATCAATCAACTATATAGTTATCTGAACCACAATATTTTTCCTTTGATGGTATTAGTCTTCTGAAACAGCAATGCGTCTTACATGACTTTCATAACTATGTTAGAATTACAATGTAATGTAAGAACTATATCGAAACGCTGTCACTCAATAAATCTAGAAGTTACTATTCTGATTAAAGTCCTTCTAAAACATCGAACATAAAGTAAAATCGAGGGTGAAATCTTATTCAGTTTGTACACTAACGTATTAGGTATGTGCAAGTCTACTCAAAGTGAAAACGGTACCATCGATATCACAGTTGCCATATAAACACTGACGAGGAACTAGAAATCAATTGTACACTTGTAATTGAAAAGATTACAACTTGTCTATCTGTTTGTCGCTCGTCCCAGGTTTTATGTTCCGGTCACGTGCAGACTGGTGAATTCCAGAAATCCATTGTTCCACCAAATGACACAAAGTTTAAAGGAAGCAATCCATTTACATCCACTTCAGTCTCCTTGAAACGTACGTACGTGATTGACTTAAAATGGATTTAGCTCTCTTCGAAACATGCACATTGGAAACGTATTGGGGTTATTTAGTACATATACATTAATCTGGAATTGCAATTATCTTTGACGTCTTCCCATTGTCACAAGAAAGCATGTTCTGAGCAAATTACATGTTAATAGTTTTAATTGCAATACTGTTTTCTAAGAGTACTGCAAAAAATTACAATATATCACAGTAATGTTTATAAAGCCATTAGTTTCATATAAACTGTTTTCCTACTTCGTCATAGTCATCAAACAAACACTTAAAGGCGCACTTGCCGCGAAAATCAGGAATATTTTTTACATTAAAAAAGAAAGACCGTTTTCTGTATTTTTTCCAGACAATATAAGTTAGGAACTTTCTATTTTTACCAAAATGTTAAAGTTTGGACGTCACTTTGTATTTTTAATTTGAATTTGAACATTTGAATTGTTAGGTGCCCGAACGTAAAGAAACCAAACTGCTCGCAGGGGCGATTTTATGTTTCAGTCGAGTGAGTGAACTAACGGCACAGTGTAATTTTACGTAGGCCTATTTATCTGAGAAATACAGACTGACGATCGGTTAACAGCGACTAGAAAAGCCTGCTGATAATCTTTTGAGTGTAAACCACAGATAAAAAGGCCTGAAATGAGGGTAATCCAACACGAAAGTTGACCGACACTGATCGTTGTTGTTGTAATCAGGCTTCGATTCTTCGTTTGTACCAAAACACTCAAAACCCATATGCAAGCCACAGGAAGAGGAAATTTCATCAACAGGAACAGAACCTAAAGGAGTAGTGTACAGAATTAATTGTTGTTGTAATGCTCATTACATTGGAGAAACCTGCAAACCCCTCAACATTAGACTAAAAGAACACCAAACATCTGTTAATAACTTGATTACAAATCTGCCATTTCTGAACACATAATTTCCAACCCTACTCATCACATCAAATGGGAAACCACTACAACACTATCTGTCAACCAGCACCATTGGAAGAAGAGAAAACTACAGGAAGCGATCCACATCAGGAAAACCAAGCCCAGCATGAACAGAGACCACGGATTATATATCCCCAACTGCTATGACCTTTTGATCCTCCAAGAAAACCTTCAGCGATCTTAACTCACCATACGTTATTCTATTGTTACTTTTCTTTATTAATTTATACTATTACGTACCTGCCCCAACTTGTAATTCTCTCATCTGCTATATGAATGAATAAATTTTGTTGTTTGGCATAACGATGTAAGAACTACTACTTGAATGTGACATTTTGGACTTGGGTCGAATTTGGGTATCCTCAACATTCTTCTGGTACAATGAAAAGGTTTTGGACAAACAAATGACAGGCCCTCGAATTCAACATCAATCTTGAAACAAGAACCTTTCCAAGGTTGGTTCCATCATCTGGGTGATGGACTGGGGATAATATTCCCAGTGTTGATATTTTATGCAGACGTGTTATTGGTTCATAGTTTGCTCCTGATCGGTTTTTCTATGAGATCACTAGTCTCTATGGCTCTCCTTCTAGTTAATTTTTACTTTCATGTAAAAGGAATACAGTTACATAGTTGCAAGCAGCATCGATGGAAGGCCTTCCCATTCCAATGACAACATGAAACATATTCACTATTATAGCTGTAAAATTTCTTCGGCCGAAAGAAAACGAAAATTCTATAATATTGAAAAGGCATCTTGATAAAGACTGATTAATTTTGTATATATTATGTACCCTTGTGGTCGTGACTCTTGGAACTGTAGCCATTTCCGCAAACTATTTTCAATTCTAAAAGTAAGCGATTCAAACAAGTAGATACCGGAACGCGTTTACCGTAAAGCAAAGGAGTTCCTTTATAAATGTTTAGAATGGCTAGAGTGATCCAATTTAGACTGTGATTAAACAGTTCTTTTTCTTTAACTTCACCGATCTCTTATGAACGTGAAGCTTTTATTAACTTGCACACGTTTATCGCAACAGAAAATGGTTAGAATAGCTGATGTGATCCAAATTAGACTGGGCCTTAATAAGAAACTTCAAAGGGAGCTGGGACAGATAAACCACCGAAGATTATTTGACTGGGAAGCTTTAACCAAATCTGTCACGGACATCGGGAGCTGATTTCTAAAAGTGATGTAAAACCTGTGAGGAGAGAGGAATACAGTTACATAGTTTTCAATTTATGGATTCAAGTAGATGTCTGATTGAATAATAACTTCAAACGGTACAACGAAAACAAACATTCAGAGCATGGACTGAAAGATGCTATACCTGCGGCCAGGGGCTAAGGTGGCGAGTGTCATAAAACGAAATCACACAATGACGACAAATAGTCGATAATCTCCAAATTTAGTTATAACGGGAAAATATCATCATTTTTGCAGATCATGCAAATGGGATTATTTCCCGAAAAATATACCTTTGCAACATAGGATCAGGTAGTTAAATGACACACAAGGACTTTCTGTGAAAAACTCGTCGCTTCTTCTAGCTGCAGCTAAAATCCTATTGAGTTGACTAGACATTCTGATTTGGAAATAGATGACAAGGTCTGGTGTGAGTAGAGAATCCGGCAATTACGCTCTCCAATAGGTCTAATTCAACGGTTCGCTTTTGAGTGTTCTGTCAACAACTATTAGAATTGTCGGATAGTAGATTGGCCATTATGTGTCGATAACACCAGGATAAGAATACTACAATCTGATGACGGACAATGCTTACAAACCCACTAGAAGTCTCCAGTTTCCCCGGCAGTCCTTCAAACGGCCATCAGTATGGGATTATTAAATTCTAAAAACGGTAACACTGCCATCAATGATTTGTAACTCAAACTTTACTGTCCAAAAACGGACGTTTTCTGACCATTATATTGACATACACTGCGCGTCTTCTCGGTTGGAGGGCGCAAAATTGACCAGGCTGAAAACACAAAAAAGCACGAAAAATAATGTCTCTATGTTATATCGAAGTCAATACTGCTTGACAACAATTTAACTCGAACCGTAACTTCTAGAACAAAAACAGCTAAAGTTCAAGTACTTCTAAAACGTCTAGCTCAACTGTACAGTACGTACATGTGGATGTCAATCTAAAATGAAGATCCCAATGTGGGCATCCGATTTTTTTAACAAATGTTTCTTTTGATGTAAGTCTTGTTGTCCATACCGTTTTATGCCAGAATCTGGTTCACAGACGATCTATTGTATATATTATGATAAATATGACATTATAGGTCAGATTTCCGTATCGAGCAAAAAAGTAATTAATTATACCTCCCCTGTGGCATAACAACATGAATTAGGAAATTACTTACTGCGTTTGACCTTATTTTACTATCCGTCTCTCATCCCGAAACCTACCCATGAACTTCCTAGAAATATAGTCCAGTGTTATATTTAGAGTCCGTATAACATACAATATAGCCGTGAGATACTCACAGATATAACAGTGATGGCTCAATTCTGTAATGGTTCGATTCTACCCATGGGAAATGTGAACTAATTCAGTGATGTGGATGGAAAAAAAATGAAAACTCGAGTGTTAATAAATCAAAAGTAGAAACTCAAAATACCCTAACTGCCATGTTTTGGATTGTCTAAAGCGTGCTTCCTTTTAAATATTCACCAAATTGTGACGTTTTGATGTTTGACAAAAACATTATGGATTTTAACTTCTGAGTTGTTTTCGGGTAAAATTTTAAATAATTCTGTGGCACATTAAGGGCCGTTTAGATCTGGACAGCGTTCTATAAATATGCAAAATAATTAGCTTATTCATACATGAAGTAAAGCACATCAACAGCAGCTTTTAACGTCAAACTTTGTTGTGAGCCCAATTGTAAGACATCGAAGTTCTTTTGAGTTATGAGCTCCCATTTCTGATATTTTACATAGACTGAATATTTGTTGATTTATGGTTAAGCAGAGCGTCAAAATCTCCGTAATATCTCAGTTTATAAATTACATTTCCAGGAAGTCAAGTTAAGTACTCATCTTACTGTAATTAATTGAGACCAGAAACTGTAGCAGAAAATTGCTTTTCGTACAATGGACAAAGTAAACTTGAACTCTGAACTTTGAGAATCACACTTCACAAAATTAATTTTTCAGTTAAGTTATTATGTGGAGCTTTTTTCAAGTTGAAATCACCCATACAAATGATCAATTCTATTAGCCTTTTTCTGTTAATTTTGTTGTCAATCAGAACCCTTTTGTTGTTCTGTAGAATTCATTCAGAACGGATGAGAAGCGATTTGTTTTTATGTTCCCTGACTGGGAACAGAGGCACCAGCGTAGCTTAATTTTTTGAACGCTTCAATTTTCACCACGTCAATTTTTTACTTCTTGCATTTTTTTAACGATCAACTAACGCTAGTGAAAATGTTTATCTTGGTATAGTTGGATTCAAATTCGTAATCAGATATTGGTTGATGTTTTACGCTGCACTCAAAATTATTTAACTTACATTGCAGCGGTCTTTGCCACCAGGGAACCACTTTGGCGAGTACCCGGCAACTCTTCCATATACAGCGATCGGGTGAAATTCAACTTTATTTGGTCTGAGTGGGATTCGAACCCGCACCGCATTGATGGAAGGAGTGTGTCAGACTAAAAAAAGATCTTGATGGAGAAAGTACAGTTTACAAAAGTTTGATGTTTTTCATTTACATCACAGATTTGGCGAAGCAGCTATTTTTAATTTAGTGGTAGCTATAAATCAATGGTTACCGTTTAGCAGAGCTTTAAAGGACTTGTCTGTATCGACTCTGGAATTTGTCTTCGTTAACGTTGAGACCGACGGGACACGATAATCTAACTTTGTCTCATTTATAAAACACATGAATTGCTTGGTTTAATGAATGACTGCGTTGTCTTGCATATTTATTGAAGACTGCCGAGACCTACACAGCTCTTTAAGTGCCGCGAACTTCCAAATGTCAAGTTTTTGAAGTTCTCTCAACCAAATAAACACAGAAGTCAAAATATGCAAAAGAAACATGGGAAAGAGTCAACTTTTAAAAGCAATTGAAAACGAAAAGGGAAACAAGTTATGTATTAAATATAATACTGAAAATTCCTGCTATTGATTTATGCATCCCGTTTTAAACACTCGTGTTTCATTTCTTGTCTATCCACTAGAGAACGGCAGCACCCATGACGTCATAAAATGTGGACCAATAGCACTTCCGGTCAAAATGGCGGCGCTTCCTGTCAACATGGCGGCGCTTCCGGTCAAAATGGTGACGCTTCCTGTCAACATGGCGGCGCTCCCGGTCAAAATGGCGGCGCTTACGCTAAACCCCGCACTAAATTTAAAATGACGCACTTTCGGGAAATCCCGCATCTCGTACAATAGTACGAGAATGATATCGAGCAAAATCTTAACTTTAATCAGAAATATTTAACAAAAATGTGTAAAAATGGAATGACATTAAAGTGGCATGAGCTGCCAAAATTTACACTTTTTTCATAATTTCTAATCATCACGACAGTAAGAGGTTTTGAAGGCCATAGGAAAACTAAATGATTGGTGTTGGAATGAGGGAACTCCATACAGTATGTGACCTGTACGAACCGAAAACGTGTTCGAAGAGTAACGAAATTTAAATAACCGGGACGACCATTCATTCATTCTAAGCCAAAGTTAGTTCAAAACAATACTTTATCGTACATTTTCGAGACTAGAAGCACTAAAAAGCTTCTGGATTATAAGTCTTGAGAAAACTAGCCAATAATTTCAACATTCTGTTTTAACGTCAAAATATCAACATTTTGGCAGCTCATGCCACTTTAAGAAAGAGATTTTCGTTAGAAAACAATAGAATGAAGCTGTTAAGACGTTGTTTTAAGACGTAAAGAAATACGTTAAGAAAGTGTTTCTGAAACTTGTTATTTATTTATAACGATTAAATATATTAAAATAAAATAGTGAAATGCTTACTAATTACGATTTGAGCAATTACTAGTAAAGTAACGTAAAAGGAAGTTAAAAAACAACGTTTTTCAAAATTATAAACTGTAAAAAAGCAAGATGTAATCAATTAACTCAATGTTAAAAGTATATGCGGTATCGTTACATATGAGTTCACCCGCAGACACACAATAACTCCCTGATACAGTACATATTTAAGAAACCCCACTAGTCGAGTTCCTGAGAGCGGTCTTACCTACAGTAAACTATCAATATCATATCTCCAGGGGGTCGCAGCTGTGACACCCTCAATAGTCGAAAAAAAACTGACATGTAGTTAGCAATTTTATCGATTTTCTGAAGAGTAGAATTGAAATCAATTGAATATTGTGATTGGCACAATATATAATGGCAAAGTATAATGTTTAAATGCGTTTTGCTAAGATGGATAATAAAATAACGAATGTATAATAAGTGGCTGTCGCCATCAGGACCCCTCGGGTCTGGGCCAAAGGAACCGAAGATATTTTATTTTCCAGACAATTTGTTGCGAGTGAAAAACTACTCCACATACATGCATCACATTCACAGGGAGGTTTTTTGGCTGAGTCATGTAAGGGGCATAACTCTTGAAAAACACGTCCAAGCGCGTCGATTTTAAATAGGCTTCTTGTACTTGCTGTATTAAACAAATGTGTGAAGTTTCAAAGTTGTAGTGTTAAAGACTTTTTTAGATAATGTGTTTACAAGGCTTTTTATAGCAGCGGTAATGTAAGGGGCATAACTCTTGAAAAAACATCCGAGCGCGTTGATTTTAAATAGGCTTCTTGTACTTGCTGTATTAAACAAATGTGTGAAGTTTCAAAGTTGTAAGTTAAAAACTTTTTTAGATAATGTGTTTTACCGCAGCGGTAATGTAAGGGGCATAACTCTTGAAAAAAACATCCGAGCACGTTGATTTTAAATAGGCTTCTTGGACTTGATATATTAAACAAATGTGTTAAGTTTCAAAGTTGTAAGTTAAAGACTTTTTTAGATAATGTGTTTACCAGACTTTTCATAGCAGCGGCAATGTAAGGGGCATAACTCTTGAAAAAAACAGCCGAGCGCGTTGATTTTAAATAGGCTTCTTGGACTTGATATATTGAACAAATGTGTTAAGTTTCAAAGTTGTAAGTTAAAGACTTTCTTAGATAATGTGTTTACAAGGCCTTTTATCGCAGCGGTAATGTAAAGGGCATAACTCTTGAAAAAATCATCCGAGCAAGTTGATTTTAAATAGGCTTCTTGTACTTGACATATTAAACAAATGTGTTAAGTTTCAAAGTTGTAAGTTAAAGACTTTTTTAGATAATGTGTTTACAAGGCTTTTTATAGCAGCGGTAATGTAAAGGGCATAACTCTTGAAAAAACATCCGAGCGCGTTGATTTTAAATAGGCTTCTTGTACTTGCTGTATTAAACAAATGTGTGAAGTTTCAAAGTTGTAGTGTTAAAGACTTTTTTAGATAATGTGTTTACAAGGCTTTTTATAGCAGCGGTAATGTAAGGGGCATAACTCTTGAAAAAACATCCGAGCGCGTTGATTTTAAATAGGCTTCTTGTACTTGCTGTATTAAACAAATGTGTGAAGTTTCAAAGTTGTAAGTTAAAAACTTTTTTAGATAATGTGTTTTACCGCAGCGGTAATGTAAGGGGCATAACTCTTGAAAAAAACATCCGAGCACGTTGATTTTAAATAGGCTTCTTGGACTTGATATATTAAACAAATGTGTTAAGTTTCAAAGTTGTAAGTTAAAGACTTTTTTAGATAATGTGTTTACCAGACTTTTCATAGCAGCGGCAATGTAAGGGGCATAACTCTTGAAAAAAACAGCCGAGCGCGTTGATTTTAAATAGGCTTCTTGGACTTGATATATTGAACAAATGTGTTAAGTTTCAAAGTTGTAAGTTAAAGACTTTCTTAGATAATGTGTTTACAAGGCCTTTTATCGCAGCGGTAATGTAAAGGGCATAACTCTTGAAAAAAACATCAGAGCGCGTTGATTTTATATAGGCTCCTTGTACTTGCTGTATTAAACAAATGTGTGAAGTTTCAAAGTTGTAAGTTAAAGACTTTTTTAGATAATGTGTTTACAAGGCTTTTTACCGCAGTGGCAATGTAAGGGGCATAACTCTTGAAAAAAACATCCGAGCGCGTTGATTTTCAATAGGCTTCTTGTACTTGCTGTAATGAACAAATGTGTGAAGTTTCAAAGTTGTAAGTATGACTTTTTTAGATAATGTGTTTACAAGGCTTTTTACCGCAGCGGCAATGTAAGGGGCATAACTCTTGAAAAAAACATCGAAGCGCGTTGATTTTCAATAGGCTTCTTGTACTTGCTGTAATAAACAAATGTGCGAAGTTTCAAAGTTGTAAGTTAAAGACTTTTTTAGATAATGTGTTTACAAGGACTAATGGACAGACGGACAGACGGACGACGGAGGCAACGACAATACCCTTCGGGCAAAATTTGCCCGAGGGGTAAAACAGTAAAGCTATAATCCATTATGCATCAGTTAGCGACCAGATATTTACACTAATAAAATCCAAAGAATGATATTACAGTAATTGTAACAGCATGTTTATCGTTCTGATTGCCTAGCAGCCTAAATTTTGGTCCTTGGTACTATTTTGCCCATATCACTAACAGACGCCCGGCGGGCGATAAGCGGCCGGAGGGCGTTAAGCAGCCGTGCTCGGGCGTTTATTCAAGACTGAAGCCGTGTCTGCTTTGCCTTTGACTTTACTTTATTCCACCCAGACCACATTAGTGGTATATGGGGACATAAGTATACATATATACACACATTTCTATACATATATATAACACTTATAGTGCATACTGTTACTTAGATATTGTTAATATTGTTATTTGATATTTGTGGATTCATTCATTATTATATATATACAGGTAGACTATAATACATACAACACATTTATAGTACGTACTGTTATTTAAATAAATACAGATTACTAAGATATTACAAATTGGCATGACAAACAAATAGTACATACATATATACAGACAAGAAGATTTTCCCTGTGCCCGTGTGTTTTAGTGTCCATAAACATATATACAGACTGAGGCTGTCACAGATCTGTTACATATACAATATATTATTGACAAAATTTGCATCACTAAATTGACAATTCAGAGTAATTTTACTATAAAGACGCTTGTTTATATTTCACGTGTTTTCTGTATAATGACTTTTAATAGTTTGCACAGTTTTATCAATCTTGGCTTATAATTTATTGAAAATAGATCTTTAATTTTGGAGGCTGATGGATGGTGGAGATAGTACGGGTTTACAAATTTTTCTCGATCTTGATGGAAAAAGGGACAAATTAAAATTGCATGAAATTCATCCCCAATGTTATCCAAGTGACAAAACTTACATTTTCTATCTTCCCTTGGTGTATTGCTCCATCTGCCAGTTTCAATGGGCAGTTTGTGGTTAGTTGTTCTGATTTGAGTCAAGTATACACTGAGATTCGGAGGAAGACATAGTAAGTAATATTCAAGGTTAAATGTGGATTTAAATAAATTGTAAAATGTTGCTTTGGAAGACACATCAAGTTGTGCTTTCCACTGCTGCATATACTGATCTTTTAGTACAGTTTCTATCCTACGGGAATAATAATGAGGCGGTAAATTTCCGGCTCTAGCGTTGGCATTATCAAAATTCAGGCCTACTTCTTGAAATATAGTTTTTACATAACAGACATATCTATGGTTAAACAATCCATTTATGGTGTCACGATGAATTATTTTGTACAAGATGGAGACGAAAGACCAAAGACATGACTAACTCGACATTCTATTTCAACATCTTTATTGAGTTGGGTTATGTAAAGTTAAAACTTTATTAACAAATTTAAAATATATATATAAATTGTATGTTAAGGTTAGATTTAGTCACTGTCCTCATTTTCTTGAGTATCAGGATTTGTGGTTGGTAAAAGATCGTTAAATAAGGCTTTCCTCATTTTTATAGCATTATACAGGGCCTCTCTCGGTGATAAGTCAAAATTGCCTTGAAGTGAATGTTTCGTAGCCATAATTTTTTTATGGATTGGATCTTTTTTCATAGACTCTAAAAGCAAACTCTCTTCGTTGTATAAAGACATCAGAGTTTTTCTTGCTTTGTCGTTTTCCATTATTTATACAAACATAATTCTCGTGGATCAAAAACTTTAACTAGAGTTTTATTTTTTGATCTTCAATGAAGATTCCTTTTCAGTAGGAATTAAACGTTACATATAAGTGTCTCAAACACAACAAACAAAGGTGTCGATCTTCAGATATTGCAAAATATGCCTTCTGTACCCACATGAACCGATAAATCATTCATCCATAATGTCTACTTTCAAATAATCATATTCAGCTTTGGGATTAGTTTCTGACTGAGATACTGAGGCAAAATGTGAATTAGTTCGTCATTAGATCTCTTTACCTTGACATGTATAGACCAACTAATGTATGTTTCCCGATTGTTTATCAAACATTTATATAGTCCCCTAGGGTATCTTGTTACAACAACAAATAGAAGTCAATTACGGTTTCTGTAAGAAGTCAGACCTCACTTGACTTAAGGTTACATGATTAAAGACACAAACTTTCAAAGAGGGGAATTTGAGCTTTCTAGTTAGCAGGACGGGTTTCTTTATCACCTCATAACACGCAGTGATTATATTGATGATAGTTTACCTTGTCACGTAGCGCCAGGTACTCGCCGAAGGTCGCAGGGTTCCCACTGGCAATGAACGCGGATTTCTCTCCTATTAAACCTGGAAACGCCGCGGTATAAGTGAAATAATCTTGAGTGTGGCATAAAACATCAATCAATCAATCAATCGATGATTTCTGACCTCAAAGGCGTCTGTCGGCGTCTGGTCAGGCGAACGTTTATCACCTACCGAGTCATGGAAACGCGAAAGCACCGTTAAAAATAACAGATATACCGTTATAAAAAATCTTGAACTAAATAAATCTTTGAGAAAAAGATCATGAAATGTGTTTCATCAGTTCAAAGAATTTTTGCAAAATGGGATTTTTTTTACCTTTTTTCTTCTACTTAGAGAATGTCTATAAATAAACATATTTTCTGTAAAGCGGAACTCGACTCCGAGTGATTTTCTTTCGACTTCCTGTAATGGAGAAATCTATTTGAGTCCATAAACGACATCGTGATGAGAAGGACACTGCAATAATAGACTAAAGATTTCCAAAAATTATAAATAAGACATCAAATAGTTACATTTTATAGCTTTTTGTTTTAAATCTATTCAACCACGAGCTGACCAGAGTCATATTCAAGCCAGGTAGTATATAGAAATAATATATTCTTTGAAGATGCAAAACGATGAAGACCGCTACATCCGAACGCGACCACATACGATTGGCTCCAGTGGGTCGCTCTGCTTTACTGGTACAATCTTACAGCGTACAAAGTCGTTAATGATTAGTAAGCTAAAGAATACAAAACGTACCGACTTATTTCCAAAAACAATGAACATATAGCAAACAGTCAGCATTGAACCAATCGACGCGTCGTTTGTGTTTTCTCTTATACATTTACCCACAAAACCTTCCATAGGTCAGTTAAGGTCAGACGTTAAGGTCAGAACACAGACAGCACAAATAATTGTTACGCAAATTGCCGGAAATAGCAGAAATTACACTGCGGAAATGACATTTGGCACGGTTGCAATCAAGTGAACTTTTTCCGCATTGTGTGCCAGGCATTGATCGATCGCAGATTAAGCGAGAAAAATGATACAAGGACGAGCCGAATTTCCATTAACTGATTATATGACATCGCCTACAATGTGATAGTCCATACAGAGAAATTAAACATCATTCACATATCACAGGATTGTATGTAAATAAACATAATCTATTTTACTGTATCTCTGATGGTATGCACGAACTCTCGCCAGTTTTCTCAGAATAGCCGCCTTTAGAATCAAGATGTAACGGTCGTAAGGAAAGTTAACCGATCAGTTTACTCTGCATTATAGTTAAAGAAGAACCGCAAGGTTGACAGATATGGCGGAATCTCTATCTAGAGACATGATATACCTGATAGTCTCCGCCCATCTTGTTTAAATACACAACACATTACATTCGTGCTGAATATGTGTACAGATCATGTTGGTCCACAAGACTCTTAAAACAGATGCTAGCCATTTTCCTCCCCCGTGAAGTTCGTCCAGTTGTTTAGAATATCAATTGCTTTTGTTCTGAATTTCAACACGTAAGTTTAAAGTATGTTATGACTTAAGAACATTTTTTTATAAATCCGAAAATATTATTAGGGTCTTTTTTTAATAAAACGAAATATGAGTAGAGATGTTTTATTAAAACAAGGGACCCCAGTATTGGTTTACTTGATTTATCTGAAAACTTCACGAGCTGCCAAATATACGGACAATTTCGTTGAAATAGAATTCGCTGTTTGTTGGTCATTTTTATTTAGAATTTCATAATGAGAGCTTTCTGTTGAATTTCAGCCGGTTTTACCTCAACACCAATCCTTTAGTTTTTAAAGGTACGTCAAACGCTCAACCTTTCTCGTAAACCAGAATTTATGAAAAAAGGTCCGAATTATGGAAGTTCATTTTGGTGTCGTTGGGAGATTGATTATGGGTATCGTTTGACATAGTCCGGGTTTCTGACTCCAAAATTACTATTTTTTATACTGACGGTCGTATTTTGGAGTCAGGGCTCATTGCAATCAAAAAGTCGGAGTTGGCTGCCCGCTTCTGATCGGGCAGTTTGCGGTCTGATTTAGACAGTAAATAACAACATAACTAACTCAAATAGTGTCAGTACGAGATTCATTAATAATTTAGCATTTTTTAAAAGTGAATTTAACGTTTAAAAACTGAAAAACCGCTAAACATTGTTACGCCACCAATGGCGGAGAGTTTGAGACTTGTGGAAGGCAAAAGTAAATTCAGGGCAGGAATAATGTTTACTGACGGATGCTACTCGTCCATATCAGGCACTGGTAGGTAGCGAAATTATCCATGAACGTGATTATGACCGTTTAGACACGATCTGAGTAGGTTATATTGCTATTTCTTTGTCTAAATCAGACCACATACTGCCCGCTTCTGGGCCCTGTCTTACGAAGCTGGCGTAAAGTTGCGCATAGGCCTACAACATGGACCAGTTGCGACTAGGGCGTAAGTTCCTATAGCTTTAACACTGATTTACGTCCGACGTAACTTACGCCAGCTTTGTAAGACAGGGCCCTGAGCGGGCAGCCAACTCCGGCTTTTTGATTGCAATGAACCCTGACTCCAAAATACGGCCGTCAGTATAAAAAATAGTAATTTTGGAGTCAGAAACCCGGACTACGTTTGACACAGCTAAATATGTTTGGTCATAGATTAACCGACACAATAAAACAAACCAAATTAGGTCCAAATTGGCATTTTCAATTAAGACAATGGTTTTCGGTTAATTGCTTTTTACACCTAAGAAGACAAAACAAGTTGAAGACAATAAGAAAAAAGTTAATTGGTAATCTCGCCTGTCTTACGAAAAAAGTATAAATAATTTGCAATAAAATAAGAATTTAATCAGTGTTAATGTGTCATCTGTCAACAGTAAATTTTTGGTGAGGTCTTTTTCTGACTAACTAAAAACAAGTAATATACTTGTATAAGGGTTTATTCTATAATGTTGAATTAGCTAATCAGCAGTTTCTGTATTCTGTGATTGTCTAACGAGAGCTCTGTTGCAATGGTTATCACACGAGTCTCTGTCAAGTGAATTTGAAAATTAATAGACGAGAGTGATGGTCATTGTAACACATTGGCTCAAGTTAGATAAATAGAGGATATTGAACAGTTGTGTTTGAATAGCACTTATATTTTTCCGAGTTTTCCTGTCAACTGTCAGATTTGTGGTCATTTGAATGGCCATTTTCTCCCTGAAGTTTTTCTCGATATTTCATGTAAAAAGAAATTCAATCGATCTTCATGGATTTTAACTCGGCAGTGCACCAGTCACCAGGATTAAAAGCGATCTATGAAATTACCTCAGGCCTACATTGTTATTCGCTACACGCAGTGGTCCGATTCTCCGAAGCCATGATCAGGTCATACAGCGCTGTCAACAGACGATCGATAGTAACGTTTTGTTTTATCGCTTTGTAGTCAGCTGCACCTGGGCCGACATGGAATATAGAATATAGACCAGTGAAATAACCAATATGAACTTTTATGGGATTTCGTTTTATAAAAGAACCATAAAATATTCCTTTCACAAGATAAATGAGAGCGACGTCCTTATAATATAATAACAAGCTTTGAAGTAACTGAAAACGTACATTTTAAGAGGTTGTAAATGTGACCCAACTATATTTCATGCATGAACATCACAGCTGAGAACACAATAATGTTTCAAGATAATCGTTTACAGTTCGACTAATACCTGGCATAGTTAAGAGATTCCAACGAACTGTTATTTAGACGGTTGTTCAATTTTATCGCCACGATGTTGCTGTGATCTAGATAATGACCAGGGAGTAAAATTTCAAAGGGTATAAACTTGGTCCCATAACGCTACAGTTATCTTCAATTATCAGTAAGAGTCTTGAATTTAGTCTGATCGAAGCCTCTTTGGATTGGCTGACTAGGTCGTTTAGAACTACATTATTTTTTATATCTGGTACTAGATCTTATAAGCGGAAATATATTTCAGATAAAAAGTTACATTTAGGTGTTATTTACCATGGACATACACCTCGCCCTTTTTTCACAAAGTGTACGTGGGAACCCAGAGTAAAAGGCATATATATTTTATTTTAAAGGCTGAATTGGAATAAGCTGTGGTACATACCTGTCGCACATTTGTGATAGTTTAAAAGGTTGTCTTTATTTGGGATACAAGTCAAATATTCTGTAAGCAGTTAATATGTTCGCTTTGATGATATATAAATGGCAACGTTAGAACCAGTTTACGTTTTCCTTGTTCTTTAACCCGTTCTTTATTCAATCTCAAATATGTATATTTGACAAAGACCTTGGCAAAGAAATCCACCATATCAAAACCGTCTTCACCACCCAAAATGGCTATCCAACCAAGTTAGTTGACTCAATCATCAAATAAATACTAAATAACACTTCAGATAAACAGCCCAGACCAAGAGAAGAAGGCCCTAATATTAGAATCAGCATACCATATATTGCGCGTCTAATTAAAACTAAAACAGGTATTAATACTACATTCAAATCAACCAAAACACTCAAAACCCATATGCAAGATACAGGAAGAGGCACCTCGTCAACAGAAACACAACCTAAAAGAATAGTATACAGAATTCAGTACAGTTGTAATGCGAAATGTTAAATGCATCATACAAGTTAACGAAACAATATATTAAAGGGTTTCTTATAGCTCATCCATTATTCAAGAGAGGTGATTTGTATTCACATTACCAATACGAAAAACAAAATTAGGTTCAATGTTGGGTTCTTCAATTTGGATGATGGATTTCGGTTAATTGTTTTTCGCACCCAAGGCGACAAAAATGGAGAGACAATTAGAAAAACCTAATTCGAATAACAACTTTGTGGGAAAGCCGAGAGAAATTGTCTTGAAATTACAATTGCCAATTTAAAAAACAATTTGATTTAATTAGCGTTTACGAGCCATTTGTAAAATTGTGTATTTGAGTCCGGTATTTTGTGGTATTTATGAACTCACATCTTGAATGATCTTGCTTTTAGATAACAAAACTAAAGTTAACAATCAGTTAATACCGCCATGTTTTTTCTGTGCACAGTCTACCCTACTATTATTATACAGTACGGAATCTGTTACTAATGTTTCAAAACAAACAATATCACCGCGAAGGCCAAAAGAAAACAAAAGATAACTCGAAGAGTCAGTTTAAAATAAAGTTCACGCAATTATGGGAACTTAAAAAGTTACACGCGATGGCACCAATTCATGTATCATAAACTTTCCATACTTCTTTTTAACATGAATTTCTCACTAATTATAGAGCAATACAAAGAAGCATTATGCATTTTGTTTTTATTAATAAGACTGGATAACAATCCTGTTTTTGCGTTTTGGTGAACACTGGCATCTTTAAGTGTTCAGTCAACATTTCAGGTCGTCGTAGGAATTCCTACCGGGAAGAAATGATCATAATAGTGTTTAGTTCTCTCAAAATAAATTTCGTCGCTGACACTAATCCATAATGGGCCTAATCAATTGGTGTTGTTTTTCTCTCTCAATTTTCCAAAAGCAGACTGGTTTATGAATATCAGCAAATAAACACCAGGTATGATTTATTTGCTATCTGAAAGTCTTGGCATGTTGAACGACCATTAATCATATAAGCATATCGCCCCATGGGGTCCTCCTCTAGCTAATCTAAAAAATCAATCACCCTTTGAGCTTAAACTTTTATCCTTATACTTGATTTGAGTTTACATCATTAAAGACTCAAGCGTTCATTGGGGAGAGTCTAAGGTCTAAATTAGCATGCAGATTTTTCTTTATCACACAGAAACACGCAGAGATTGTATTGATGATATATAACCTGGTCATGAAAGAGAGTTAATTAATTAGAGCTGTTCACATCTTTCCCTCGTTAACCTGAGAAAAAATCAATCATCGGTGTGGTTAAAAAGGTGACACAGAGAAAGCTCAATATTAAGATAAATCCACACTCTGTATTATTTATTTCCGCCTCGTATATTTTAAATGTTTGTAATTTTAGTTTCTAATTTATTTTTCAAACAGTTCTTCATAAGTGGTCTTGAAAATTATGTTGTAAAAAGAATATACTAACCATTGTAATAAGGCATGATAATTTTCGGACTAGATTATGAAATCCAGACATCAGACAAAGTTAATCAATCAGTACCGAATTTTGAAAGCGAAAGTAAAGATTAAAACAGAATAACGCATGTATCATTTGTATTTATGTTTATGTCAACTTGTTTGTCGGTGAGCTTTCTTTGTTAACCCTGGCTGGTTATCGTTTTAAGGTGGATCGTAAGAGGCAATAAGACCGATATTAGCCTTGGTACAGTCAGCGAATGTCTCTTTAGAAAACCATTGTACACAAATGTTCCTATTGAACTGCGACCAGCTGTTCCCTTACTAGTCAGTTCTGTCTGGATCGTCTTTTCAGACGATACAACTCGTTAACTTCCCGATCCTCTTGTCACATATTAATCCTCTCTTAGTAACATTGATGAACTCATCTGCCAGGTCATGAATACACAATTTGACGAGCTTTCGCCAGGAAAGCTGTATACTTTATTCTCGTATTCACAAATTTACCCATTAGACATTCGGGCTTAAATTTTGCTCCCCTTTTGTGTTATGACACAAGAGTATTTCGTTATCTATTCCAAAAAGAGCAATATCCACTGGTTTACGATATTCGAGTTTCGCCCAATATCTTGACAGCTACAAAACAAATATGTCATTCGTTCAAATGAACTAAAACTGAGAGACGCTATATTCTAGGAACACAAATACCAGTATGGGGATTTATTGCACGTCTTTGCGTTTAGTATACAGAATCAAAAACAAAATTAATCAAACATTCCCTAACTTTTGGCAACTGCTTTTTCTAAGAAGAATATAATTCTAAAGTTTAACAAAAATAAAGCGGAATTTTTGATAGCGACAGTATTGTCAATTAAAAAAATTAGTTGAAAAACAAAAAAATACAGATTGTCAATATATTCGTAAGATTAATTGAAAAACAAAAAAAATACAGAATCGAAAAAAGAGGCTTTAAAATTGAATTTTAAAATTTATAACATTATAACATTTATAACAATTTATAACAGTATTGTCAATATATTCGTAAGATTAGTTGAAAAACAAAAAAATACAGATTCGATGAAGAGAGGCTTTAAAACTGAATTTTAAAATTTATAACATCTGGGTTATTGGAAAGATCCTGTATTTTGTGGTTACAATGTCAATTTGTTCTCTTTTAAGAGACTTTGTTTTATGGTTGTTGACATTTATGTACCACCTGGAACCTTATGGCTTTATGGAACTGTCCATCATAAAATCTAGCAGCAATTTGACTTTCACATCAAACTTACTATTGAACTGGCAACAGCTTACAGTCTTAAAATTAATTCAACACGTAATTCAGTTGTCTTTTACCGTCATAAGGTAGAACATGTCAGACGCTTAACCTTAAAGACCCTCAACCAAGGGTCTACCACGGGTTTGAATCGCAATGGCGTTTTGGTAGGTAAGTCACCACGTATATCATTTGTCTTTATAGTTGGCTGGAAGGTACAGGGCCTTTGGCACTTTATCCCCAACAATCATCTAGTTAGTCAACATTTATTACTCTGGGAAATTAACTATACCCAATCTTCAAACGATTCCCTTTCAGCAGGTCATTCAATGTTACTACAGCCTTCGGAAAAGATGCAATAAAAGACCTGCAGCTGAAGCAACGACTGTCATAGTCTTGTGAGTATTTTATCCGGAAAACGTAGAATAAATCACCCAAGCGCTAAATATTTGTCCATGTTTTACGGCTCATTAGTTAATAACGTACTTATATGGTAACAACGTCAAGCGTTCTGTCAAACAGTCCCTATACCCGATGAGATGATCCGTTACAACACAATCCACGTACATCAACAAAGAGCATGCGCAACCGTTCTTGGCAGGATATGGATATGAAGACGCCATTGGTCTGGATTATTTATTAACGAATGTTTTGGTGTGAGTCTGGGGTCGATACAATTTCTATTCAAGGATCTAGTTTACAGACCACTATATTTGGCAAATTTCCCAATCGAAAAAAAGTAATTAATTATACCTGCCCAGTGGCATAACAACAAGAATTGGGCAATTACTTTATTACAGGGTTTGGCCTCGGGTTACTATCCGTCAATCATGATAAAATCTCCCTAAGCGTCCTCTAAAAATATTGTCAAGAATTATATTTAGAGTCAGTATAACATGCAGAATAGCCATGGTACTCACAGCTATAACAGTGATGGCTGAATTCTGTAATGGTTCGGTTCTACCCCTGGGAAATGTGAACTATTGCAGTGATGTCGATGGACAAAATGAAACACGAGTGGGTGTTTAAAACGGGATGAATAAATAAATCGTAAGACGTATGGACAGTTTATGATACATGCATTGGCACCATCGCGTGTAACTTTTTAAGTTATCATAATTACGTGAACTTTATTTTAAACTGACTCTTCAAGTTATCCTTTTTTTCTTTTGGCCTTCGCGGTGATATTTTAAGAGATATTGTGTGTTTTGGAACATTAGTAAGAGATTTCGCACTGTATAATGCAGCAAGGTGGACAGACTGCGCACAGAAAAAAACATGACGGTATTAACTGATTGGTAACTGTAGTTTTGCAATCTTAAAGCAAATTTATTCAACGTGTGAGTTGAACATCCAAAATACCACAAAATACTTGACACAAATGGCTCGTAAACGCTAATTAAATGAAATTGAAGTTCAAGTCAGTTCCTCTCGGCTTTCCCACAAAGTTATCATTAGAATTAGGTTTTTCTAATTGTCTCTCCATTTTTGTCGCCTTAGGTGCGAAAAACAATTAACCGAAATCCATTATCTAAATTGAGGAACCCAACATTGAACCTAATTTTGTTTTTCTAATTGGTAATGCAGATCACATCTCTTGATTAATGAATGAGCTGTGGGAAACCCTTATTTATATTGTTTCGTTAACTTGTATGATGCATTTAACATTTCGGAGTTATTCTCAGCCAACTTGCCCTTGGCAAAGACTCACTGGCGTAATTAAGACTGTTTGATTGGATGTACAATTAAGACAATCGGTATCACTGGGAAGTATGGATCTCATTATATCTTTACTTCGTTGGTGCACACTTATTATTTCATTATATACTAGGAAATATTTTCCCTCTGATGAAAATACGGTGTAATGGCAAAAACGAAGAGCCTATCAGAATTCAAGAAATCAGTCCCAGGGGTTTCGCACGACCAAGCTTTTACTTAAAGTAAGCGCATGTAAATCGGTGTTCTTAACAGATGCCAGAAAGTGTAATTGTTTGTATTACTCTTAGAAAAAAAAGTATTACAATTAAAATGATTAACATGTAATTTGTAAGAAGCCCAGAAAAAAACTTTCTGCTGACAATCGGAATCAGTCAAATACAATTGCAATTCCAGATTAATGTATCTGTACTAAATAAACCCAATCCGTTTCCAATATGCATGTTTCGAAGAGAGCTAAATCTATTTTAAGTCAATCACGTACGTACGTTTCAAGGAGACTGAAGTGGATTTAAATGGATTGCTTCCTTTAAACTTTGTGTCATTTGGTGGAACAATGGATTTCTGGAATTCACCAGTCTGCACGTGACCGGAACATAAAACCTGGGACGAGCGACAAACAGACAGACAAGTTGTAATCTTTTCAATTACAAGTGTAGAATTCATTTCTAGTTCCTCGTGAGTGTTTATATGGCAACTGTGATATCGATGGTACCGTTTTCACTTTGAGTAGACTTGCACATATCTAATACGTTAGTGTACGAACTGAATAAGACTCATCTACTATCTACTCCACAGACGGTCCAATAGGGTTTAATTTTATATTTACATTTTATATTTTCATTCGGATTCCTGTATCGTCGTGTTATTGCTGACACTGATTTGATCGGTATCCTTGACAATGTATTTAGGCACCTTACCGATCCTTGGATAAACTCGAGGTTAACGAGGAAAATATATGAAGAGTGTTAATTAATTAACTGCGCTACGTGACCAGGTAAACTATCATCAATATAATCACTGCGTGTTATGAGATGATAAAGAAAACCGTCCTGCTAACTAGAACGCTCAAAGCCCCCTCTTTGAAAGTTTGTGTCTTTAATCATGTAACCTTAAGTCAAGTGAGGTCTGACTTCTAACAGAAACCGTAATTGACTTCTATTTATCATTGTAACAGGATACCCTAGGGGACTATATAAATGTTTGATAAACAATCGGGAAACATGCTTTAGTTGGTCTATACATGTCGAGGTAAAGAGATCTAATGGCGAATTAATTCACATTTTCGCCTTAATTTTTCAATCAGAAACTAATCCCAAAAGCTGAATATGATTGGTTGAAAGTAGACATTATCAGTTGACGGTTTATCGGTTCATTTGTGTAAAGAATGGATATTTTTCAATATCTGAAGGTCGATACCTATGTCTGTTGTGTTTGAGACATCTAGGTGTTTGTTTACTTCCTACTGAAAATGTAGCAATGTAATTGGTGAGTTGGTGAGTTAAGCTCACTGAGGGTTGTCAGTTGGGTAAATATAATTCTTGGTCTCTGTTCATGCTGGGCTTGGTTTTTCTGATGTGGATGGCTTCCTGTAGTTTTCCCCTTTTCCAATGGTGAACAGACACTGTTGTAGGGGTTTTCCATTTGATGTGGTGAATAGAGTTTGTTTCTTATGTGTTCAGAAATGGCAGATTTGTAGTCAAGTATACTAATAGATGTTTGGTGTTCTATTATTTTAGGTTCTGTTCCTGTTGATTAATTTTACTGATCTATCTTCTAGATTTCATGTCAGCGAAGCGGACTATGAAGGAGAACGACGTCCCTAAATGTGGTTTGCAACAAACCAGGTTTTTAGAATTATATGCAATATTTAGCGTAGTGTTATAAATAGGTATCTAACTTGGGCCAACGTGTTACAATGACTATCACTCTCGTCTATTAATTTTCAAATTCACTTGACAGAGACTCGTGTCATAACCATTGCAACAGAGCTCTCGTTAGACAATCACAGAATACAGAAACTGTTGATCAGCTAATTCAACATTATAGAATAAACCCTTTTAAAATTAAAATACTTGTTTTTATTTTCTGTTAGCCAGAAAAAGACCTCACCAAAAATTTACTGTTGACAAATGACACATTAACACTGATTAAATTGTTATTTTATTGCAAATTATTTATACTTTTTTCATAAGACAGGCGAGATTACCAATTAACTTTTTTCTTATTGTCTTCAACTTGTTTTGTCTTCTTAGGTGTAAAAAGCAATTAACCGAAAACCATTGTTTTAATTGAAAATGCCAAGTTGGACCTAATTTGGTTTGTTTTATTGTGTCGGTTAATCTATGACGAATTTGTATCAGGAACAAATCTTTAGCTGTGTCAAACGATAGCCATAACCAATCTCCTAACGACACCGAAATTAACTTTAAAGTTTCATGAACTTCAAAATTCGGACCTTTATTCATAAGTTCTGGTTTGCAAGAAAGGTTGAGCGTTTGACGTACCTTTAAGAACTAAAGGATTGATGTTGAGGTAAAACCGTCTGAAATTCAACAGAAAGTTCTCATTATGAAATTCTTGATAAAAATGGCCAACAAACGACGAATTCTATTTCAACGAAATTGTCCGTATATTTGGCAGCTCGTGACGTTTTCAGATAAATCAAGCAAACCAATACTAGGGTTCTTTGTTTTAATAAAACATCTGTACTCATATTTCGTTTTATTAGAATAAGACCCTAATAATATGTTCAGATATATAAAATGTTCTTCAGTCGTAAAATACTTTAAACTTACGTGTGGAAATTCAGAACAAAAGAAACTGATATTCTAAATAACTGGACGAACTTCGTGGGGGAAGAAAATGGCTAGCATGTGTTTTTAGAGTCTTGTGGACCAACAGGATCTGCACACATATTCAACACGAATGTAATGTGTTGTGTATTTAAACAAGATGGGCGGAGATTTTCAGGTATATCATGTCTCTATATAGAGATCCCCGCAATATTTGTCAACCACAAGGTTCTTCTTTAACTACAATGCAGAGTAAACTGATCGGTTAACTTTCCTTACGACCTTTACACCCTGATTCTCAAAGACGTCAATTCTGAGAAAACTGGCGAGAGTACGTGTATACCATCAGAGATACAGTAACACAGATTATGTGTATTTACATACAGTCCTGTGATATGTGAATGACGCTTAATTTCTCTGCATGGACTATCAGATAGATTGTAGCAAATGTCATATAATCAGTTAATGGAAATTCAACTCGTCCTTGTATCATTGTTCTCGCTTAATCTACGATCGACCAATGCCTGGCACATACTGAGGAAAAGGTTCACTTGATTGTAACCGTGCCAAATGTCATTTCCGCAGTATAATTTCTGCTATTTCCGGCAATTTGCGTAACAATTATTTGTGCAGTCTGTGTTCTGATCTTAACGTGAGATTCTAATTTCTGGAGCCTGTTTCACAAAGTTTTCACGTAACTGCCATGGCAACCCATACTGTAGAGATACGTTAGTATGAAAGTTACGCAAAAAATACATCTGCGCCGCTATGGAAGGTAAGAAGACACAAACGACGCGTGGATTGGTTCAATGTTGACTGTTTGCTATATGTTCATTGTTTTGGGAAATAATAAGTCGATACGTTTTGTATTCTTTAGCTTACTAATCATTAACGAATGTGTACGCTGTAAGATTGTACCAGTAGAGCAGAGTGACCCACTGGAGCCAATCTTATGTGGTCGCGTTCGGATGTAGCGTTCTTCATCTTTTTGCATCTACAAATGATATATTATACTTATACTACCTAGCTAGAATATGACTCTCATCAGCTCCTGGTTGGATATATTTAAAACTAAAAGCGATAAAATGTAACTATTTGATGTCTTATTTATAATTTTTGAAATCTTCAGCCTATTATTGCAGTGTCCTTCTCATCACGATGTCGTTTATGGACTCAAATGGATTTCTCCCTTACAGGAAGTCGATAGAAAATCACTCGGAGTCGAGTTCCGCTTTACAGAAAATATGTTTATTTAAGGGTTTAATACCGCCGTAGCGGTGTTTGTTGCGTAACCCGATACCGCTGAACGTTGGTTCGTACCGAGTCAAACCACGAGAATGCGCAGCATTCGAGGGGTATGACGAGGTGCGAACCAACGTTCAGCGGTATCGGGTTATGCAATAAACACCAAGACGAAGGTATTAAAGTCGATTCTACCCCGATAATTGAGAAAAATGAGGAAAAAGTGACCTGTTGTTGATTGCCGTTCCTTTTCCCTCCCTCAGGACAGAGTGGGAACTTTTAACCAATCAACGATAAGCTTTGGTCACGTGCAACGGTTGACCCAGATATTTTGAAGCAGAATGACATAATGTCAATATGGCTACCGCTTTGACAGGCTGGGTTGCTGACGACGCTGTCGGGGGAAATGTTGTGAAATCAACCCTTTGGTGACTGTATACGTTCATGACAGCCCAGTTTTCAATATAAAAGGACAGAATATAACCACACTCACAACATTATCAGGTTAAATCCTTCATTTTGTATGATAACAAGCAAAAGATCACTTCTTCCGGGGGAGGTAAACCTACCAGCCGACGTTGCACTACAGACTCGATGTTGTTTGAAAAGTCATCTCTACTTAACATGTATATTTGCACACGGCACGCACATGCAGGAGGGGTAGAATTATAGACATTCTCTAAGTGGAAGAAAAAGGGTAAAAAAGATTCCATTTTGCAAAAATTCTTTAAACTGATGAAACACTTTTCATGAATCGATGAAATCATCGATTGATTGGTGTTTTATGCCGCACTCAAGATTATTTCACTTACATCGCGGCGTTAACAGGTTTAGTGTGGGAGACATCCGGGTTTATTGCCCGCAGGAACCCCGCGACCTTCGGTGAGTACCTGAGTACTTCGGTGAGTACCTGAGTACTCTACCACATACGGCAACCGAGTGAAAAATCCACTCAGAGAAGTCATCGAGGTGAGAGGTTTAGGCAAATTACAGAACTATCGTGGCATCTCTGGCTTTAAATTGGCATGAGCTGCTAAAATTCACACTTTGTTAATAATTTCTGATCGTCACAACAGTAAGAGGCTTTGAAGCCCATAGACAAACTAAATGATTGGCGTTGGGATGAGGAAAATCCATACAGTATGTTGCCTGTACGAAACGGACCTGTAACCAAGAAATAACTTTATTAAGCTAACGGAGTAGGTACAGTCTTCTGGATCTGGTGGAAAGCATTGTCAATGTAATTCAAAGTGTTCCAGAAAATTCTACTGACTAAGGCCAAGCTCCTGTCAGTCGTCGACCTAATAAAATATCATAGGTTTACTTTATTACAACAATTTATGATGGGGTATAAAGGTCTAAATGATATACCTCTTTTTAACACAATTAGAAACTTGTCTCCGTGGTTATTTTACACAAGAAGATTTTCCCTGTGCCCGTGTGTTTTAGTGTTCATAAATATATATTCAGACGAATTTCTTAGTTGAAACACGACGGGCAAACCTAAATTGTATCTTTTCGCCCAGTCTGGTACAACTAACTAAAGAGTATTTCTGTTTGCTTAATCCGAAAGAAAACCAATTTGATGTATCACGTAATCTGTTACTGAATCAACATGATCGCAGTTGAAATATAAATTGAAGAATTTTCACGGGATCTGAGATTCTATAGAAATATATGTTTGTTGAGAAAGATACACAAATACATAAATCAAGCAAACCAATACAGGGGTTCCTTGTTTTAATAAAACATCTGTACTCATATTTCGTTTTATTAAAAAAGACCCTAATAATATGTTCGAATATATAAAAAAAAATCATAAAATACTTTAAACTTACGTGTTGAAATGCAGAACAAAGGAAAGTGCTATTCTAAACAACTGGACGGACTTCCTGGCCGATGAAATTGGCTAGCATGTGTTTTTAGAGTGTTGTGGACCAACATGATCTGTACAGATATTCGACACGAATGTTATGTGTTGTGTATTTAAACAAGATGGGCGGAGACTTTCAGGTATACCATGTCTCTAGATATAGTCCTCGCCATATTTGTCAACCATAAGGTCCTTTTATAACTACAATTGAGAGTAAACTGATAGGTAACTGTTCCTTACGACCGTTTGATTCTAAAGGCGGCTATTCTGAGAAAACTGGCGAGAGTTCGTGTATACCATCAGAGATACAATATAAAAACAGATTACATGTATGTGTATTTACATACAGTCCTGTGATATGTGAATGACGTTTAATTTCTCTGCATGGACTATCAGATAGATTGTAGCAAATGTCATATAATCAGTTAATGGAAATTCGGCTCGCCCTTGTATAACTGTTCTTGCTCAATCTGCAATCGATCAATGCCTGGCACATAATGAGGAAAAAGTTCACTTGATTGCAACGGTGCCAAATGTCATTTCCGCAGTGTAATTTCTGTTATTTCCGGTAATTCGCATAACAATTATTGTTGCTGTCTGTGTTCTGGCCTTAACGTGCGATTCTAATCTCTCATGATTTTTTACCTATGGAAGGTTTTGTGGGTAAATGTATAAAAGAAGACGCAAACGACGCGTCGATTGGTTCAATGCTGACTGTTTGCTATATGTTCATTGTTTTGGGAAATAATAAGTCGATACGTTTTGTATTCTTTAGCTTACTAATCATTAACGAATTTGTACGCTGTAGGATCATACCAGTAAAGCAGAGCGATCCACTGAATCAATCTTATGTGGTCCCGTTCGGATGTAGCGTTCTTCATCGTTTTGCATCTTCAAAGAATATATTATATCTATATGCTACCTGGCTTGAATATGGCTCCTATTATCTCCTGGTTGAATAGACTTAAAACAAAAAGCGATAAAATGTAACTATTTGATGTCTTATTTATAATTTGGGGAAATCTTCAGCCTATTATCACAATGCCCTTCTCGTCACGATGTCGTTTATGGACTCAAATGGATTTCTTCTGCCTTACAGGAAGTCGAAAGAAAATCACTCGGAATCGAGTTCCGCTTTACAGAAAATATGTTTATTTATAGACATTGTCTGAGAAGCAAAAGCTCTTTAAACTGATGAAACACTTTTCATTATTTTTTTTTGTTTTATAACGGTTTATCTGTTATTTTTAATGGTGCTATCTGGTTTAATAGTTGAGAAGGCGATAAACGTTCGCCTATCCAGACGCCTTTGGGGGTCAGAAATTATCCAGGTAAGAAGTTTAGGCAAATTACAGAACCCTCGTTGAATGTCTGGCTTTAGATATCTCGTTGAAGGGGTTATAATATTCTATAAATACATGTATCTGGTGCAGGCGAATCGTACAAACATCGATTGAAATTTAACCCTGTTCTCCCGCTGATAGAAACCTCTGATGTAAAAATTAACGAGAAGGAGAGCCATGTAGACTAGTGATCTTACGGAAAAATCCGACCAGGAGAAAACTACGAACCAATAACACGTCTGCATAAAATATCAACACTGGGAATATTATCCCAGGTCCATCACCCAGATAATGGAATCAACCTTGGAAAGGTAATTGTTTCAAGATTGATGTTGAATTCGAGGGCCTGTCATTTGTTTGACCAAAAGCTGTTCATGGTACCAGAAAAATGGCGAAGATAACAGAAATCGACACAAGCCCAAACTGTCACATTTAAGGTTCTAAGTTAAGGCTGTCGACTTGGCGAAAAGTGCTCCTCCGCCTCCCTACTTTCATCAAAATAATATCATCAGTGGTCAGTTTTGGTCAAATTGTTAGATTTCTACAGTTAGTGACACCATTAACAGAGGAACCGTGAGAAGACGCCCCCCCCCCCCCCCCACACTTCGAAAAATGCGATACCAGACATGAATTCCTTACACTGGTATACAATAAAGAGGCATGGGCTCTTGACAATGATAATTTATGAAAAAAGTTCGAATGTTGGCGGCTCATGCCATTTATATGCAACGCGATGTTTTGAGCTACAAAGGTTATGTTCAATAGCTTAGAGGGAAACCACTTTGTTACGTTTGGAAAATTACGCACCTTGACGACTCCAGGGCCATATATTTTGTACAAGTGCAAGACATAAACGATTTTATGAAAGATATTGTCTTATGAGATTTAATCTACAACAAACATTTGCTTCATTAAACATACGTTATATAATACGTGTACGTTATGGCGTTACATTTTTCTTCGCAACTTTTCTCTATTCCCAAAAGTCTATGAAGAACATCTCTCTGAAAATCTAACCAGTTGGTCGAAACTATCTGTTAATGGCGTGTCACGTATTATTTCGGTACCAATTCCTAGGAAAAAGGGGCAACGTGTTTTTCCTTCTCAATTCAAATGTGAAACAAAGACTATAAGATTTAATGTGAGCAGCTATGGACGCCACAACAATTTTGTATTGGTTTCTGTATCAAGAAACTCCCAGTGGCTGCGGATTTATGACGATATTGTAGTACATGTACTTTATGTAAACGACGTTTCACTCAACACTATGTGATCTCTATTATCAAAGATTTAAAATACCGCTCTATGCGATTTCAATATTCGTCGATTAAACGTCATTGTGTGATTTCGTTTTATGACACTCGCTACCTTAACCCCCCTGACCCTGACCACAGTTCTATCATCTTTCAGTCCATGTTCTAAATGTTTGCATTCGTTGTACCGTTTAAAGTTATTATTCAATCAGACATCTAATTGAATCCATAAATTGAAAACTATGTAACTGTATTCCTCTCTCTTCACACGTTTTACATCACTTTTAGAAATCGGCTCCCGATGTTCGTGACAGATTTGGTTAAATCTTCCCAGTCAAATAATCTTCGGTGGTTTAACTGTACCAGCTCCCTTTGAAGTTTCTTATTAAGGCCCAGTCTAATTTGGATCACATCAGCTATTCTAACCATTCTCTGTTGTGATAAATGATTGTAACGTGGAGCTCGGTGGTGTTAAAGAAAGCCTGATTCTATGTCAGAAGGAGAACTGTTTTATCCCAGTCTACTTTGAATCATGCTAACCATTCTAACCATTTATAAAGGATAGTGTTTTGTGTAAGTTAAAACTTTGTAAATCTCTCACTCCTTCCCTTTACGGTAAACGAGTTCCGGTATCTACTTGTTTGAATCGCTTAATTTTAGAATTGAAAATAGATTTAGTTCCACGAGCCCGTGAACACATAATACAAAATTAATCAGTGTCTTAATCAATATCATTTTTAATATTATTGAATTTTCGTTTTCTTTCGGCTGAAGAAATTTGACGGCTATAATAGTGAATAAGTTCCATTTTGCCGAACGTCGGTGTTTCCTTCGATTATTTTACTCACTAAACCTTGGATCTCAGCAATATAAGTGAAATAATATTGATTGCGGCGTAAAAAAGTTATCAACCAATCTATGTATCATCAAGATAGATTTAATTATTTATTTAATCTTTAATTATTTATTTTATCTTTAATTATTTATTTATTTAAAAATTCCTAAGCGCATTTTCACTCAATGGCCGTATGTGGAAGACTTGCCGAAGGTCGGGGTTTCCTCCGGGCAAGAGTTCGATTTCCTCCCTCACTAAACATTGCATCACAGCCTAATAAGTGAACCAATAATGACTGCGGCGTAAAACAGCAACCAATCAATGTATCTTTTATCAAGATAGATTTAATCATTTATTTTATCTTTAATTATTTATTTTATCTACCATATATTAGACACTTGTTCTTACGAGATCATTTCACAAAGGCTATGTGAAAGCAAAGTGATGATATGTTAATGAGCTGAATGATGCCACAGGAAACCTTGCCCTGTCCTAAAGAACCACCGTTGGTGTCTTAGGTCCTCACCAAGACGTAGATTATATATAAAACCAGTCCCTTTTACCTAGTTTGTCGAACAAACCACGCATTTATTGTAAGCTCGTCCGATTGTGTGTGTTATGTTTAGCTTTTAAGATTGCCGCAATCCCTAAGCTGTAACGAATTTGAGTTTGTCCTCCTCGAGATTGGACTGTATTGAAAGTAAACGACCCTTTTAAGTTTTATCATATAGGCGGAAAACATATTGATGGCAAGTCTGTCTCAAGCTTCGTTTAATTGCCGCGTTCTTGAAAACGTCTTACCGCTTATCTCCAGTGAAAACAGTTTCAACGACGTAGCCTCGAAAAAGCTGCCTGCCATTTCGACTTGTAGCAGCTAAAAGCCTAGCTAATAAAAACAATGAACTCGTTGGACAAAATGCTTGAAGAAGACGAGTTATGAAATATGAATAGATTAGTAAAAGGGATCTTTATCAAAGTAGGTTTACTTTGTCGTTCAATCTCAAGGATGCCTCATACACAATTCTTTGATCCTTGGTTCTACTGTCAATATAAACTAAAGATACATTAATTACGGAAGAGTATACGTGTCATTCATTCCGTTACAGTTGTTTGTGTAGAAGAACAAAGGCATAACAAAGTTATATGTATCAAAGGAAACTCACGGTCGTAACATTGATATCACGTTGAACGATGGTATACCCGGAAACATGGAATTAGAGCACACAGTTAAAATAACATGCATGTCATTTTTCATGACCAATGGGACTTCTGTCACAGTGTTACAAAAAGACTGTGTGCTCATATCGACACAAGCATCGGACGTGAACCCGCGCAGTATCGATGGAAGGTCTGTGCGGGACTGAGGGACGATCACCCTAACCCTCTGGACCACCTTGGTTAGGGTGTCCTGCAGGCAAATAAACCGGTTCCACACAATGCCGTTATACAAATATAAAACAACAATGAGTTATATAGCATAAATCAATCAATTACTCTCGAAATGTCTTAGTATGACTATCGTGCCAGCCTTTGGGTTTGGGATTTTAAGCCCTCTTGGAATTTGTTTGGGTCTTAACTTTGAACAAATTATATTTAATTTGTTGGCACCTGTCTATACGGTTTACCAGTTTCCCTGAATAAAATCAACACATTCATGCTAAGGATTAAGCAAATGATTTAACTGTTAAAACGAGAGAAGGGATAATCTTAATTTTATTTAGGAGATAACAGGATACAAAGGATAACAATATTTTAGTTGTAAGAAATGTTTGAAACTCTCTTTAAACGTGGGTTTTATACTAATGATAAGAAATTAAGACATCGCCACGTAGTAAGTTGTTTTCAACAACACGAGGGGCCTCCGTGGCTCAGTAGGTAGAGCGTTGGACGCTCAATCCAAACAGCCTTCCACCAATGGGTCGCGGGTTCGAATCCCACTCAGTCCAAAAATTGGGTTTCCTCCCACAATAAAACTGGCAACGCCGCCATATAAGTGAAATAATCTTGAGCGCGGCGTAAAACACCAAACAATCAATCAATCAATCAACAAAACGAGCTTTCGACACCTGTACCAGTGTCTTCGCCCAGTATAACACATACTATTTTAGTTGTAAGGTATCAAATGAATTCATCTTAACAAAAACATTTATCCATCCGCATTTTTATTGTGGGTTTGTCACAGGAATTGGAATATTTATTTTTCTACTTTGTAAAAGTGCTAGTAAGAAACTTGTACATCTCATATCAATAAAAAGAACTCTACCAAGGCTAAGCTGCTGTCAGTCGTCAACCTAATGAAATATCATAGAGTTGGTTTGCTACAACAATTTATGGGGTATAAAGGTCTAAATGATATACCTCTTTTTAACACAATTAGAAACTTGTCTCCATGGTTATTTTAGAGAAGATGTTACGTGTGCCGGTGTGTTTTAGTGATCATAAATAAAAAAAACTGTTGTGGAACAGAGCCAGGGTTTGTTCTGTACTATACCTGTTAATGTTCTTCGGCTGGGTGTCAATCAATCAACGGAGAACAAAATTGATTGATCTTTTGTGCTGCGCTCTAGATTAATTCACTTATATGGCGGCGGTGTCATGTTTAGTGTATACCGAGCGCTTTGTCTAACGCAAACCCCTGACCTTCGGTAAGTACCTGACAACTCTTCTACATGCAGCTATAACGCCAACGGACTGGGCCATCGAGTCCCTTGGGGGAACAAAGACTTTTCTATAACTCTATAGGTATGTTATACATAAACTGAATATATCTACCATGTGTATATTCAGACATAACTCATATCTACTTTAACTGATTGCTTCCTATTCATTAAGCGACAGGCGATTGGAGAATGGAACGGACTAGCCTGCACGTGACTGGTATACAGAATTTAATACAAGGAATGTCGAGACAAGGTTTGTAATCTTTTCAATTATAAATGTACCATTGAACTCTTGAACTCAATAGCATATTTGTACGACAATTGGCACATCTTCTCAATACAATGTGCTGTTTTGCAGTATTAGATTCAGGATAATAATGGTATGTAAGTTAGGTAAGGAAATTATTTAGTCTATTACAACTTTCAATTGTGCATTTTGGTGCCGGTTGACGGTAGTTATTTATTCTCTTCAACAATAATCAAATACTACGAAAAAAACACGAATTAAAGAAAGTACATTATAGTACTTTCATGCCATTTTTTATTTTTGAGGAAAGACAATCACCAATAATTCCTGTTGTGAATCGAAATACCCCTACGGCACATTCAATGCCTTTGAGTTAAGATTAAAATGAAACACATTATCTCGCCAACACGCAATTTCTTGGTGAGTACCTTATTGGTTTTATCGTGGAACTATTCCGCTGATAAGTAAGCAAAACTTATTTTTGAAGAAATATAGTTATGCACCCCGTATATAACGACAATTACAGGCGGAAATTCTTTGTGCATTTCTTAAACTGTATTTAAATAAAGGCAGAAAAAATACAGAAAAACTATCAAGTGTATTTTGTTGGCAACTCCTTGTCCGAAAGGTAAGCGTTTTTGTTGTCAGTAGGCATCCTTAATAAATCAGCAAATACTATTCGGTGTCTCTATGGAGTCTAACGAGAAGCCATTATCTACAATAGTCAGCAATTGAGATGTAAAGCTGCGCTAGAAATTGTATCCTTCAGTTGATCGTTCAGACAAAGAAGAGCAATTTAGAGAACACTTAAAGGCCTGAGTTAGAATTCACTCAGATCATACAATTCCTGCAATCAGCCAATACCAATATTCGTCATCTATGCTGGTTCGTAAAGAAATAACTGTTAACATAACTCAGTTTCGAGTGTACCGAAAATACGAAAAACTTATAGATTTTGTATTGGCTTGCAGTTTCAATTTTGCAACATGAGCTGCCAAACAATTTCACTGCGAACTGCAAATGAAAAGCATTTTATTGACAGTTTGTTGGAGCAAAATGAAACTAAATCGATTGTGAAAAATGAAACAAAATCGATTGATCTGCTAGGATAATTCCCAGAATGAATTATATATAGACTGACGAAGTGGCTTAAATTTCCACCATGAACAATGAGCGAGTCTAGCGACACCCTTCTACTCTCACTTCTTATCCCCTTCCCCCATCCAGAATTTGTCTGGAAGAATCCTTATGTGAGATGTTCTCACCAATGACGCGATTCGCTGACGTTTAGAAAGAAAACTTGCGAAAGGTTGTAAAGGAATCACATGCAGAGAGGCCATTGAATTATATATATTTTTAATGGAGTCATACTTTGTCATATAGTTTATAAGATCGTATGAAACAATCATCTATTCCCTTGTAACAACACAAGATGCATAAAACGTTTACAACTTTTCCTTTTGACAAAACTAATATTAGAATAAAAGATTCATCGTTGCGCATGTCCTGACAAATCCTCTTTCAGTTTTTCATCCTGAAATAAAATAAAACAAGTTCAAATTGAATACACGCACGTTAATACCCCTCTGTGATCTTTGGGTCTCAAGTCGCCATTTTGGTGTGATGGTTGTTTTAGCTTATTGGCGCGTCCATTCGTATGATTATCGCCATTTTGGTGTGATGGTAAACCCTGTGACCATTTAGACTATCGTGCCACAGTGCATCAATAAACAAAGTCAATGCTTCTAGTTGTAAAAATCAATAAATCGGGAAATTAGGTGAAATGTAATCAAATCACCTGTGAAGATAAGGCATTGAGATAAGTAGGTAAAATCCAACAGATTGATTCTATCAACCCTATCCATTTCAACCAATCGGGCTTTGCGTGGATCAGCTGATATACAGGTGTAGAACAATATTGAAATAGACATGCGATCAATAATGGATCAGCAGACAAGGTTTAACGAATCCGCATGTTGTGATGTGTGACCCTTAGTCTCGAGATCGAGACCTATAACAATCGAAATCTCGAGGTAGTCTACGTTACTTTTTGAACAAAGGGGTAGTCTACGTTACTTTGAGAGAAGACCGAAAGGCTGCATGATCTGCAGTATTTTAGATTTTCGGATTCTATGGCGAGAAATTATTTATTTTCGAAACACACGATACTTTTTGCAGAAGGAAAAACTGCCGCAATGATTATGGAAGTTGTTTGTAAAATCTGATAGGGATTTTTTTATTAAATTTTCGAATACAGCATGCTAATCTGAAACGAATTATCTATTGTTGTCTGAATAAAGTGTATTAAAAGAATTGCTCTTTTTCGACAATTATTCGGGTTCTATTATATAGGCTTCGTTAAATATTCATAACATCGAGCGCAAGTTCTTCATGATTTTATTAGATTTGATTAACTGAGCTGCTTCTACGCTGAGTAACTAATCATCAAGCCTATTCAACATCGTATGAATAAAACTATTAGTTTGTCCTGGGCTTTTTGCACGACACATTCCCGCTATAAGAGTTGTATGTGGGCTGTTTCTCAGCGTAAATTTGCGCTTTGTCATAACGTAATGTTAATGACATTTTGCCACAACAGTTAAATCATGCATTAGAGTTACGCCGAGGGTAAACATTTTAAGATTGATTGATTGATTGTTTGGCGCCGCGCTCAAGATTATTTCACTTATATGGCGGCGTTGCCAGTTTTAATGTGGGAGGAAACCGGGTTCTATGCCTGGAGGAAACTCACGACCTTCCGTTGGTAACTGGCAACCATTCCACATAGGTCGTTCAAGTGAAAACACAGTCAGAAAAGTTTCCAATTTTTTGGACTGAGTGGGATTCGAACCCGCGACCCATTGGTGGAAGGCTGTTCGGATTGAGAAGCAGCACCGCGTCTTTAATATTTCTCGTACGCCATACAGATGTTTTGTCGGATTTAGCTTTACACTTTTGCGGTCGATTAATCATTGACATATAGTGATAAAAAATTATACAGTGTGTGTCCGGTCAATTCCGACATTAAATTTCCGCTATCAACATTCATTTACTTTTCTCAGGCTCACTCTGCTTTTCTCCTAAATCTTTAATTTTTACCTCTGATCAAAGGAGCCATTTTGATTCCAATCGAGGTAATAACACTTCTCTTCCTTCCCAAAGATGCGCGATAAAAGTGACATTAAGTCTCCTCTCACCCACTTACCTACAGATACATCAAATAGCAGTATTAACATATGGAGTCGATGAGTCGATGCCAATAAGAAATTTACAATGCGTAGTACTCGGGTGTAATAGTTTAAAGAATTGTCTACAAGATGGAATTTCTGTTGTACAAGAAGAGAAATTTTTGAGAAAGATGTTTCTTCGCATTGATTTTGTCATGTATTTACAAAAACTGGCTAATGTAGACCTTCAAAATTGTAAAAAGAGATATACAGCGTCCACAACATACAAAACCTTATGAACTACGGATGCCTGTTAGTGTCATGGGTGGAATTTTGATATTTCTGGTGTTTTGGGGCCGTTATCTACATTTTACCCCTGTAGCAGCTTCGCTTTGTGACGTTGTTCTCGGTACGTGTATGTTATAGAAAATAAAGGATGCATCATAAGAAATATACCTCTAACAAATCCGATTGCAGAGAAACTCGTAACCAGCAAGTAAACTGTCAAAGCACAGGGTAAACAAGATGTACTAGGAACATGTTTTCTCGAAAAAAAATTAAGGGTTTAAAATTAATCTGTTCCTGGAGCAAAGGTGGAATGATGTGATTATGTTTCGTGTAACAGGAGATAAATATTTTCTATCGTCAAAAGTAGTTCAAGGAATGGTAGTCTATGTTTCATAATGAACACAGAGAAGAGTTACATGACCGCCCACTTTCAGTTTTGTGTGCGTTATAGTTATGAATTCCTCAATAAGAAAGAAAGATTGTTTGTTCTGGTTCGGTTTCTTTTGAAATGGAGACAGGTAAGAGCTAGTCAAACACAATCTATAGTTTTCCGCCCACTTGTACATATTATCTGAATAAAATCAACCCCCGTTATATATTTCGTTAAAACAGAGTTCCGTGTTGACACAACTTTTTAAAAGCACAAGGAAATAAAATGGTCGCCTGACTGGTTGCCGATCGTTACTCCTTATATTCTTTGGTCGGGCCTCCGGTTAGAGTTTATGTATTAATTTGTTTTACTTACAGATTATACGGTCTATTTACGGCATATTTTATATCTTTAATTTTCGCTTTATGTCATCACACGTTTCACTTTATGTTATCACACAAGTTTCACTTTATGTTATCACACAAGTTTCACTTTATGTTATCCCAAGTTTCACTTTATGTTATCACACAACTTTCACTTTATGTTATCACACGAGTTTCACCGTATGTTATCACACACGTTTTACTTTTAGATATCACACACGTTTTACTTTATGTTATCACACACGTTTCGCTTTATGTTATCACACACGTTTTACTTGATGTTATCACACACGTTTCACTTTATGTTATCACACGAGTTGTACTTTATGTTATCACACACGTTTTACTTTATGTTGTCACACGAGTTTAACGTTATGTTATCCCAAGTTTTACTTTATGTTATTACACGAATTTCACTTTATGTTATCACACACGTTTTACTTGATGTTATCACACAAGTTTCACTTTATGTTATCACATACGTTTCACTTTATGTTATCACATACGTTTCCCTTTATGTTATCACACACGTTTTACTTTATGTTATCACACACGTTTTACTTTATGTGTTCACACAACTTTCACTTGTGAATGAATACATTTCAGGATTGCAGGTTTTAATGACTTTGTCGACATTATCTATTTCGTCATCCACACAGGCATCAAGTCAAAATTGATATTTAAATATTTATTAACTATCCATTCCTCCATCGCTCTTCCGTCAAAATAAACATCGTTTTGGTCTTCGAAAAAGCCCTTTCAAATGAACATTTCCAAATAAAATTGTGATAACCTTATATATCTTTCGATATCGTTTCTTCGTAATATTGAGACGAGAACCTGATAACTTAAAATATGTTTTCCTCTTGGGCCATAAATGCCAGCTTTTAATATGTTCTTGGCAATAAAAGGACGCTCCAAGCGTGTATATATCAAGCGAAAATGAAATGTTCATCGGCGTAACAAGACTGTTAATATTTGATGAGTGACAGGGTTAAAAAGACAATTAAGCCCATGTACCATTATAACGTGCACGGGCAGGTTTCCTAGCAACCATGTGTGTCAATTTTATTCACATTCGGTTGTCAAACATAGCACGAACTTTGTGCCCGGTACTCGACAACCATCGCCAACGAAAGGTAAAAAAGTACACTAAGATTTGTTTACATTTGTCTGGGTTGAGTTCTGATTTTCTCAATTGCCACATTTTGATAGCTGCCTCATTGTGCTATGAGGAATGTGATTGCCGACACCCATCTTTAATCAGGCCTTAAAAGGTGTTCCCACTACATCGCAAAGGGAAACCCGTTATGTTCACACACAGTTAGGTACTAGTCATCAACAACCCAAAACCCCTACAAAAAGCAGCAACAGCAATCAATGTTAGCAACAACTCCAAATGATTTCTCTAGAGACGAAAAAAAAAACACGTTCGGAAATAAAACGCAATGGGTGTGCACTAGATGAAAATTTGTCCATGCACAAACAAACAGTTAACAAACTACTACACAGGCTTCATTTACCAGGTTTCCTGCCACACCCAGTCGCATTCCTGACACCCAGGCACAATCCTGACACCCATTCGCAATCCTGACACCCAGCCGCAAAACCAGGGTACATTTTGACCAAAATTGTAACGAAACTTTTAACGAAAACATACATTTTTTTATACGTTTATAGTTAACAAGAGACTAGAAAAGTGTGGCAATTTTGTATGGATATATGTAGAATTAATATTGCCTTGTAGTCGAATGGCCAAGAAGAGATATATGCGTTTGCTAAAAACCTTTGCAAAATACAAACGTTCCATATCCTTGATTTTCAATTCATCAGTACTGTAAAAAAGCTGAACGTATTTTTTGTTCTTTTTTTCCCGCTTTTAATTTGCAGTCAATTAATCCGTTTCATTGTCAGCGTATTTTTCCTAAATTTTCCCGTACCGAATAACTTCCGGTTAAGATGAAGCTCTATAATGAATTATCTCCCTTAAGTAACAATGTAAATATCATTAATATAACCAATGCGTGTTCGGATGTAATAAAGAATAATCTTCTAAGTTAATTAGACCATACAATTTCTCATGTGAAAGTTGGCGCCTTTAATCATATAAACTTGGGCCAGCAAAGCAAGATTTCTTACATAAAAAATAATGAACTTCTTTAGACTTGCTTTAACAATATTTCCCACGGGACGATGACCTAGTTTGATCAATTATAGTTAAACATGCATTTTAAAGTTTCGATGTTTTCCGATAACAACATTTCAAGTTTTTCTTCAATCTCTATCCTCCAGTTACGCGCTGGTAAATTATCACGAAATTTCAGAGGCTCACTTGGTATGTACACAACAATTTCAGTAAAGTTTGAAGCTCCAATCTAACGTAATAGATACGTTAGGTTGGAGCATGCTATAGTTAGACACAGTTAACGACACAGGCTATGTTTCGGAAGTTGTGTGTTTTAGTTGTAGCGAACGGTAACATGGTATAGCCCAGGGGGGTATTTCATAAACATATTTAGACGGCTAAACTGACCTAGCCGACTAGAATAGCAATGCTTTAACATTACTGCTTAAGGGGCTTTCACAATTGAGACTTTCGCCGCACGGTCAAAATACTGAAATCGACCGCACGGAGGAGATAAAATTTTTCGGGCCGCAGTAGAATCGGAAAAATTACCGCAAGAAAATAATCCATTTTAAGATTGGCCGGGGCATCGTAAAGGCGTGGCAAGGTTCCCGCACGTTTTAATCCACGAATCTCTTGGGGCGAACCGCGCGAGTGACGCAAGCAACGCACGTCTAGCGCACGTGATCCGTGAGCCAGTTGCGCGGAGGTGCTACGTGATTGGTTGGAACGTGCGGCGTGCCGCAAGATGCATCGTGCGTCATTGTTTTTCGCGGCGCACCAATGAGCGGGCGTCTTACGGCGTTTTGTCAAATCGTGCGGCGATTTTGGGCTCCGCAGACGTAATTGCAGTATAAAAAGGCGCATAGATAAAAAAAAAACCGTTAGAAAAAGAACGTCAATCCATTGAGGAAGATCACCAAGATGCCCGCCAAGAAGCAGACCAAGACAAAAGCTTCAACTGTTGTGAGATAAAATGAAGCACCCAAAAATATATACCTGTAGCACACCTGAGGATATTTTTCGCACGGTGAACGCAAAGCGATGCAAGACCGAGACGGCGAATCGTGCAACGGTTTACGACTGCCGTAAGGTTGTCGGAACAAGAAATATCTCCGTACGGAGCATCTTATGACACACAAAAATCGTGCAACAACCGCGCGTCAAGATACAACGGTTTACGGTGAACGTACTGGCGCCCGCACGGATCAGAGGTAATAAAAAAATTCGCACGGCCGAAAATTGGATTCCATGTGCACACCAAATTTTTCCGCGGCTCTTGCGGCACAAAAATTCCTCGCTGTAAGGTGCGGTTGCCCGCAAGAAAGGCTGCGGTCCATCGCACGGAAGGCCAAAATTCATGACCGCAAGAGCCGTAAACCCACCGTATCTCAATTGTGAAAGGGGCTTTAGTCGACTATCTGACCGTAGTCGGCTATTTGTGGTTTATGAAATACCCCCCTGTTGATGTTTGTTGTTCGACTATATGCTCGTGGGCTCCTTCCGAAAGGTGATGTAACGGGACTGCATGTTGGCGTATGTTTGAAGTCTTTCAGATGGTTCTTCTATCTCACACAGAATATGTTTCTCACTCGTGTGACTTACATTCTGCATGCCTTTCTATCATATATGGCAAAGTCTGTGTTTGTCTCATATCACAAACAAATGCAGTAGCCTTGGGGTGTCCATGAGAAGTTTTAGGACAGTTTCACTAAAGTGGCATGAGCTGCCAAATATCGGGCGAATGTCGTTGAAACAGAAGTAGGTATAAATAAAACTGATACTGTTCTTCGGCATGTACGTTAAGATTTTATATCCAGCATATCCAGCAACAACCCAAAATATACTCATACATCCCGGCTATTTCAGTTTTGTTTCTTATTGGCACACATCTCCAGTTCGTACAGGTGAGGGCCTTTAGAGATATTTTATTTATTTCCCTGCCTCCTCAAACCCTCAACTGCTCTTGACAATCAGACTTTACAACAAAAACGTTCAAAATTTTGGCAGCTTTAGTGACTTTTATGAAATATATGTCTGAGTTGTTGTAGAGAAGATTGAAACTGATGAACCATAAACACATTTTACAAACACTTTCCTTGCCGGATATTAAATCGAATTAAGAAAGCTGACAAGTGATTGATAACAGTGATACAACAGAGAGCTTTTATAAGTTATCCCTCAGAATTTGCGAAGTCAAAGCAATAAGCCAAATACACAGGAATCCTACATGTAAATATTTGATTCCCTAGATAAATTCTATAATCTCCTGATAAGGTCAAGGTCACAGAACAGATAGTGTGCAATTCAACCAATCGTTGATACAATGAATGCAATGTATTGGACGAATGAATAGCCTCATAAAACAGCCACCCTAAACTGGTTACCATGCTAAAGTCACATAACGTTGTTTTCGAGAGTATACGAGTTGAAAAACAAAATGGTATTGTTAGACACAATCGAGATAACGCTCTACAGATTATATAGGTTTTGGTACTGAGATCACTGTAAACTCAATTTTGAAAACTGGAGACCATACCAGTTTCCATTTGAAAATTGGATACCAGTTTCCATTTGAAAATTGGAGACCAGTTTCCATATAATTTAAAAAGTTATATTATTTGTAAACTCTTAATATAAAACAAATTATATTATTCTGTGCCTTGACATATTTTCGCAGAAATAAGACTTACTTCATTGTCATTCGAAACTAATATCTAAGGCCAAAACAATTCCGTGATGTAACGACCAAAATAAAGTGGCATGAGCTGCCAAAATTCACACTTTTTCATAATTTCTGATCGTCACTACAGTAAAAGGCTTTGGGGGCCATCGAAAAACTAAATCATTAGCGTTGGAATGAGGGAAATCCATACAGTATGTCGCCTGTACGAACCAAAAACGTGTTCGAAAAGTAAACAAAATTTAAATAACCGGGACGACCATTAATTTATTCTAAGCCAAAGTTAGTTCGAAACAATACGTTATCGTACATTTATGAGACTAGAAGCACTAATAAACTTCTGAATTATACGTCTTGAGAAAAATAGTCAATAATTTCAACATCCTGTTTTAACGTTGTAATATTAACATTTTGGCAGCTCATGCCACTTTAAGACTGCAACCGTTTTGAAACAGAAGCTTAGAAATACGTATGGGGCAGAGTAAATGTACGAATTAAAGCCGTTTGTCTTCTGATACAAATTGGGATTGGCGAGTCATGAAACTGTTTTACCAATACTTGGCTTCCTGGGTATTAAATCAAAGTCCCAAAGCTGACAAGTGATTGATAGTAACAATAAGCAGGGGACTTTAATAAGTTATCGTTGGGCAGAGGAGAGGGCAAACCGATTAACCAAACACACTGTGAACGTGTATGTAAATATTTAATTTCCATGTCCAATGATTAAATCCCCATAATTGTTTGATACAACCCGGGTCACAGAATATAAAACGTGTAATCAAACAGTTGCTCTGACCAAGTTACTGTATCCATAGTAACATGTTTGGTTAAAAATCCAATAAACAAAATTACTGATTTTGTGATGCAGTTTCAATGATTTCTGAAGGATGCGACAATATACTCAAATGTGCAGTAATAGTAATTTAGGGCTGGTGTATAATTTTTAGGAATTTGACCCGAAAACTAAAATAGATTTCTCCATTAAAATACAAAATGCAATATGAGAGAAGATCCCAGCTGGGTGCATATTTGTACAGTGTCATCGTGATTGGTTAAAACGATGATGACAGAGATTGAAGATTGTCAGTGACTTTTGTATGCTGGCTGATAACGTTTTGTTACACTTTCGGCTTGTATAGGTCACAACATCCAGTTTCTGTTCAATGGAAATGGCTAGAGCTAGGAAGTGGCTTACATTGTACATCGCGATAGTTTTGTATCTGGGTTATTTGAATATTGGATTGAAACTAACGCAGGTCTACTGTACAAGCTTTAAGCTTTCAACCAATGCCTGATAAAACATTTTTGTGTGTAATTTTCAACCAATTTTGAAAATACCACAGTTTGGCTGAGAATAAGTAAGCCTAGAACTGTCAAAATGGTGGTACCCATGTTAAATTGTGTGTAGCGTGAAACCGACATTCACTATGTCAACTTTATTTGGTTGTAAAGGATGTCTCATGTGTTGATCAATTTGTAAATGAAAAGGAAAAAGCCTTAGCGAGATTTAGGTTATTAGCCACATGGGAAATGAAACTGTATCCTGTAACCTATAAAGTTTTTTCCATTAACTGGATGGGTAGAACCGTAGCAAACTTCGGACAGGGGGGCCTTTTTACACGCATTCTGGGTTACGTCAACAGACCCAACTTTCAGATCTGAATCCCCCTAACCTGTTCTCTTGACACCTCCAAAATTGTTTTCAGTCTTAAATTCAGACAGTCTCCTTTCAAAAATTGTAGAATATGCCTAGAGAAAAATTTCTGTGAATTCCCAAGAAAAAATAAATGTAAAATTGCCAAATAATCTCATGCACTTATTTCTTCCTACCAAGATCCGTATGTGGGGAAACTGTGTACTAATTCCATACACAAAGTCGTTCTACTGTATATGGTGATGGTTGCGACGCTAGACTATCCGAAACGTTTCGACCTCGAAATTTCCATCCTTCACCTCTCGTAGTTTTAATCATATCAATGTAGGACAAAGCTATCTTCAAATCGAAAGGGAGTCGCTAACCGCAACTGTGGCATTTTGTCGTTAATTTTATAGAGTGTGTGATACAGTCGACACACATGCATTTGACTCTGCCATCATACCAATAGGTAATCGTGTCCAACACAAAATAAACAACACGGCCTAACATTTTTTAAAACTTCCTCACGAACGGAAGCACTCGTAGTCCCGAGTTGAACTTCTGAAGCTCTCATAGCCCGACCAATGAGATCACACACCGATTAATTATGGCTTTCGGCCATCGGAGAGCTTGAAGAAGATGTCGGACCCTGTTATTTATTTTGTGTTGAATACTATAGCCTAAAATGGAGGGTATGTTTAAGTGCCAATGAGTTGGCAATTGTTTTTTTTTTTTACATATGTTTTAATAAAGGGGCTATTTAAGTTTAAGTCATCTGATACAGCAATTGACACAAAATCAAAGTGAACTGAAATACTCGACCCGAATAGAGTATTTGATAACATGGAACCTAAAACAAAGAAAAGGCTAAAGTCAATATGACCCCTAACAAATAAGTTATTAGTATTGAAATAGAAAACATGTTTTATTAAGGCTTTTATCCGGCATTCATATATGACATTTCACAAGCACACAATTCATAGGAATGTAGAGAAGAAATTAGTTGCACAGTTTACTAAACAAAGAAACATGATAGCGAATGATAGCTTTTCTTCAAAGTTTTTCGAAGTTTTGTAAATAAGTTTTGAAACGAAAAGTAATTTGGATTTAAGCAAGAAGAGCCACCCCAGACACAGCGAGACCATCTTTTGTAGATTGATCGATTGATTGTTTGGTGTTTTACGCCGTGCTCAAGATTATTTCACTTATATGGCGGCGTTGCCAGTTTAATTGTGGGAGGAAACCGGGCCCAATGCCCGGAGGAAACCCACGACCTTCCGCTGGTAACTGGCAACCATCCCACATAGGTCGTTCAAGTGAAAACCCAGTCAGAAAATTTTCAATTTTTTTTCGGACTGATCTTTTGTAGAACAGACCAGATGCACAGCAGTTTCAACGTACTTCATATACGGCTGTAGTAAACTTCGTTTGGAGTACAACAATGCTTCTTGAACGAATAATTGCGATTTTAACATCTCAACAAACTGTATATGTACCATTGAGTCATTTCAATATTGAGTACTGTACTCATTCGGGACGATAAATTACGTATAACCCATGCCTTCTTCAACATCATAGCAACTCGAACATGGAACTTTACAGTGAGTTATTTTATCTCGAATAATTAGTATATATTTTGTACAAAAATAATATTTTTCTCTTTGTTATGATGCTATATATGCATATGCAAAGCCAATATTAAAGTGGTAAATAATTTTGTACTATTAAATATGAAAGCGAAATAAAAACAGTTGTCTGTTCGCTATATATAATATTGTTTCCTGTATTTCCCTCAGTAATTTGCATGTTTGGGAGCACACGGGAAAAGAAGTCCGGCTCAGGTGTAACCGAGTCACAATAAGAAATATTTGACGGATTCAAAGTTAACACGTCCACGGGTTGCACGTCGCCAGTGGCGGCTTTTTGGCCGTCCGAATGACTGCACTCTGATCCAGGTAAAATGATAATTTTATCAACGGCTACGAAAACCCAGCAAAAATACTGATCGTTTGTTCCCACTGTCCGTGTTAACAGTCTATCGTAAGTGTTTATCGATTTGAAGGAGGCAAAACACAGATATTCCACATACTCTGGTTGATTTGAGCAGTTGTAGTAGTACATGGCAATCCTATCTGATGTGCCAGCCGTCTCCTGGCTCAAGCAACCAGAACAATTATATCTGTCAACAAAAGAGATTTTAGCAGCAAATTCCACCGACAGATTACAAAACACTGATTTTTCATCTTCTAAATTAACAACACTGGTTTGTGACTTTTGTGGGATTTCGTATTGATAGCCTGGCTCCATGTTGTGCGGAGAATCCAAAATAACGTGAAAGCTTTTCTCAGAACAAATAAGACTTTGCGGATTCTTCTCATGGAATATTGGCCAAGCGACACTGTTACCGAGACGGTAATGCAATACTGACGGAGCTGGGCGTTCAAACTCCCCACACATAAATCTCGGGTAACACCCATTCTCGAAAATACGCAATAAACCGAAAGGAGATTTTATTGTGGAATTGTCGAAACTAACGCAGTGATACGAACCTTGACTCTCTATCGTCAACTCTTTGGAGGAGATGGTTATTTTCTGATTCCTATCACGAAGACTTTGGATCCATTTCCCATGAAAGGTCTCGTCAAATTGACAAGAATGAATGTTGCTGAATGGGTCGCAGAGGCCACACGATAATGGGCAATGGCGACGAATATCCGAATGACACAAAAAATGTTTTTCTTTTTGACAATTGTGAAACTCGTCAACACAAAGGTTTGAGAATATACGCCTCGTAAGCTCCAAGTGAAGATATTTGGTACTTCCAATGATAGGCTCCGTTGGGTCACACACGAAGTCCATGAACAAGTATGCCACGAACCGTCCACGGGTGCCCCTTGTGTCCGGGGAGTAGCGCAAGCACCAAGTGCGAAAGGACGAATCATCCCGAAGAACTACAAAATTATGCAAACCGTCCACCCACTCGGCAATACAAAAAACCCTCTGCTCCGGTTTCATTGCCAAGTCAGGGTGAATACATTCCTTTTTCCTGAATCGAAATAACATCCCTTCATCCGACTCACACTCACTCTCTAATCTATTAGGTATTAAGGAATCCGGGCACAATGGAGAGGAATCTGAATCGAAAATTTTAACATCAAATCCACCCACCACAGGGCATTTGACTGTAGCTTTATTGTAATTTTTGTTAGATATTATAGGAACACTGTCCAGTCTCATGTCGTAGCATAAGGTTCGAGTAGCTCGCTGACTGAGCCTGGATGTTTTCTGTTGTAAAACCCCGTGACTTCTCCTTAATAGCTGCATACACATAAAACTGGGAGTCCCATAGGAGTCTTTATGGGTAACTAAGAACACATCGTCACCATAACTCACTTGGCATGTTCTCTGGTACAACGTGCACTTATTGAGCTTCTTGCAATGTGAAACACGCATTTCTCCTCCAATAAACTTAATGGTTAAGTGTTCGCTGTATGAGTACATCCCAACCCAATGATGATCCATCCCTTCCTGGCCCTGTACGAAATCCGGGAAGTTACAGCCACCAATAACATACTTTATGAGGCAACAGACCAGGACGGGTAATTGTAAATTCCAACACATCCTTCACGCCGACATCAGTATCCCATCATTCCATGGAACCTGCAATGACACCAGGAAGAAAGAATTATAATCAAGTTCTATTCAAATAGCGATTAAGTTGAATAGGTAGCCATGGATATTTAACGCAATATTAAGGAAAAATTCCAACACACCCAATGTCCTTGGCTAGGAATTTATAGCAATACTCTGGAGAACATTTCACAAATTTAACACTGCATTTTATTGGGGATTTGACCCTCAAGATGTAAGGTACAAGAGTATATGGCTTATTCTCTGGTAGGGAAGCGACGGTTTGTCGTTTAGCTGTCTTTGGTGTGCTCTCTTTAGGATCTACGGGTTTAACAGTTTAAAAAAAGAAGGCTTTTTGGGCTTTCTTCATTGCCAAATGGAAACGTAGACAGCAGAGAGGCAAAGGAAAAGTAAAACAAACGAGAGCAAGAAGGCAATTTTAAGCTTTTTTTGAATCAACATTGATCATTGTATGGAAAGCATGCATTATAATGGGCTCGATCTTTTCCGTATATGACACGTAATTTACCTTTTCTTTATTTACAGATTTGAAAATAACGAAGATGGTGAAAATGCTCTGTTCAAGAAAATCAAAAATTTATTAAAGAAGTAATATACATTCATAGTTATGAAGAAAAACGGCAACAACAAATGGCAAATTACAAATGTTTATTTCGTCGCAAATGTAAAACAAAGACCCTACACATTAATAGAAGCGTGTTGCAGCTGTCCATCTCTGTCAAATAACAAGCAATTCAACACTACGTTAACTCTGATATAGGCGGAACAATAACTTAAATAAATATTGGATAATCATGGTCGACGTGAGCGTTATTTCCCGATACACACGAGAGCTCGTGGCTGGTCAATGCACTCTAGTGGATCCGTTATAAAAGCATTTCTTTTATTCTCAAATCAAATATTGTAGAGGCTTTTAGTGGTGCATTGAGCTTGTGTTTATCTACGTTCACATGTTTCCGTCATGCTTTAGTACACATAGATTTATCCTTTGGGGTTAGTTCATTTTACACCGTAGTTGTCATTGTTATATTACGACTGCCACTTAACTGTATTCCCCAACAATGGATTTTCTGATGTAAGCTTATTTCATAACATAGCATAAGATACAAATCCAAGAGAAGGCATACTGCGCCACATATAATATAGTATTTGAAGTAAATTTAAAGTGGCATGAGCTGCCAAAATTCACACTTTTTTCCTAATCTCTGATCGTCACGACCGTAAGATACTTTGAAGGCCATTGGAAAACTAAATGATTGGCGTTGGAATGAGAGAAATTCATAAAGTCTACGGCCTTTACAAAACAAAATAGTGTCCGAAAAGTAAACAAAATTTAAATTACCGGGACGACCATTCATTCATTCTAAGCCAAACTTAGTTCAAAGCAAAAATTTATCGTTCATTCCCGAGACTAGAAGCACTTAAAAGCTTCTGAATCATACGTCTCGAGGGAAAATAGCTCAAAATTTCAACATTCTGTTTCACCGTCAAAATATCAACATTTTGGCAGCTCATGCCACTTTAAGCGAACGATCACAACACTAAATGGTCCAAGCAGTGTGTGTTAAAAAAAACAGCACAATTTTGGGAATATACACTAGCTAGATAAACCAACCAGAAAACAAGTGTCAGTGGCCTTCAAATAAACAAACAAAAATCCTTGAAAAAATTGTTAAAGGGGGGAGCAGATGTTATTCCCATTGGAGTCTGGAACTTAAGTGCTAACAGACTTTAAATAAACAAGTATGCATCCTGGAAAGTTATGATTAAAAAAAATCGAATAGACGCTGGAGGGAGTCACAGGCTAAAACACTGTTGTTATAGCTTGTTATTGCGTTTTATATAGTTTTCATATATATTTATGAACACTAAAACACACGGGTCCATGGGAAATTGAGAGAGACACGGGTTAAAACACTGTTGTTATAGCGTGTTATTGCGTTTTATATAGTTTTCATATATATTTATGAATACTAAAACACACGGGTACATGAAAAATCATCTTGACTAAAATAACGATGTAGACAGGTTTTAACGTTTTCATATACGAGTCTGGTATTTCCCTATAGAGAGAATTCCCGAAACACCACTGTTAAGTGCAGGGCCTTTAAACACGCGTTTTTCCGCAGTAATAGCTTTTAGTCCCACCAGGGAAACGTTGTGAGATAACATGAAGGGAAATGAGATCTCTCTACCTAATCCATATAATACAATCCAATTTGTGTGGAATAATGACAAATATTCCAGTTAATTATCCATTTTACCGCCGCCATGGAGAAAGCTTGTAGCATTTTCCTGGGATTACATCTGGGTGTTATCCAAAAATCTTTCTCGTCAAAGTGGCATGAGCTGCCAAAATGTTGATATTTTTCCATTCAATTCAGAAGCTTTTTAGTCCTTCTAGCCCCGGGAATGTAGGCAAAAATAGTGTCTTGAACTAACTTAGGTTTGAAATAAATGAACGCTCGGTTGGGTTATTTAAATTTTGATAACTTTTCGGTCACTATTCTGCCAGTGCGACACACAGACAGTTGACTGTATGGATTTTTACTCGTTCGAACTCTTTCTGTTATGACCCTCAGAGTTTATGAACAAGTTCGAACTTTTGCATCTCGTGTGTATTTACAAAGCCAAAATTCACACTTTGTAGAGCATCGAAAAACTAAATGGTTGGCGTTGGAATGAGGAAAATCCATACTGTATGTGGGCTGTACGAACGGGAAACGTGTTCGAAAAGTAAACAAAACTTAAATAACCGGGACGACCATTCATTCATTCTAAGTCAAAGTTAGTTCAAAACAATAATTTATCGTACATTTTCGAGTCTATATGCACGTAAAACCCTCTGAATTATACGTCTTGAGAAAAATTTCAACATTCTGCTTTAACGTCAAAATATCAACATTTTGGCAGCCACTTTAACCTATGTTATGACTGAATAGTATTATTTGGAATATTAAACCGTTAGCTTGACTAATTTCCGAACGATTCTCGATGGCTTGATATAATTGCAACAACTCGAAAAACAAATGCAAATTTGTTGCTCCCTTTCGCCGCATTTCCGCCAAAGCAAGGCTCAGATTGTCCTTGTTTTTATGCTCAGTTGAGCATGTTTTCAAAAAATTATTTAAAAAACTTGATCTCTGACCACCAAGGACTATATTGCATATATAAGTTAAGAAATAAATACACATAGTTTAAAGAGGCATGAGCTGCCAAAATTCACACTTTTTTCATAATTTCTGATCGTCACGACAGTAGGGGGCTTTGAAGACTATCGAAAAACTAAATGATTGGCGTTGGAATGAGGAAAATCCATACAGTATGTGGCCCAGGGCCCTGTCTTACGAAGCTGGCGTAAAGTTGCGCATAGGCCTACAACATGGACCAGTTGCGACCAGGGCGTAAGTTCCTATAGTTTTAACACTGATTTACGTCCGACGTAACTTACGCCAGCTTCGTAAGACAGGGCCCTGGAGTCTCCGTTAGAACATCCTGTCTAGTTAAAACTAGAAGTAAACAAACCAGGTGTAAGAGTATTCAAAAATCGCCATTAAAAGGTCAATCAGGTGAAAGAAGTTTACCATCCCATCAGCTTCCCAAAATGTGTACGAAATTAAACTATGGAAATTAAAAAAATGTACTCGTTTGAACTAATTACATTTATTGGTAAGAAAAAGCTTTGGAATGGCATATAGCCGTAGTAACAAACATCTTTTTCATTGTAAACACAATTTTTCAGCTAATCTGTTTATGACAATGCAAAACTATAAATGGCAAAATGAAATTTCGTCCTTTTGTAATAAATTGGAAAGACCGTGTATAACTTGTAAATATTTGTTGGTCCAAACAAGATACAAATGTTCATTAAACTTTTTTCGTGGCGATGCCTTTATAAATATTTCTTGTTAGAACGAAACCCGTGTTTCAGGAGAGCTTTTAACATCTTCTAATATACGATTATCTCCACCTTGTTTTGAATCAGCGTTCGCATGTATTTGTTTTAGACCACTCAGAACAGCCTGCAGTTTATTTAAAGTGTTCATTTTAAACGTGAACACCGATTACAGTTACCACAATGCCTGTTTCACAAAGCGGCGTAGCGTAAGTTTTTACGTAACTGTCATAGCAACCCATACTGTAGAGGTACGTTAGTATGAAAGTTACGCAAAAAATACATCTACGCCGCTTTGTGAAACGGGACCCTAGTATCATTAAATGTTATATTTAAATGCTTTTTAAATTGCCAACCATACGACTGGTTTAACGATAGCACAATTATGGTATTTAGCTGTCATTGATTCTAGCAATAATTATCTGTGTCTGGAGCTCATCTCAATGGTACATTTATGGTAAAAAATGTACCATTTATGGTAAAAACAATAACAGTTATCTAATCCTTTGGGAATAGCATACCTCATAACCTATGTTTAACATGTGTGGAACATTCTGAAAATCGTCACTTGGTATTAAATATGAAATTAATTGTGAACCAACAACTGTGTGTGCTAACATTAAACAACTGGCCTGTCTCCCAACGAGATATACAGGTAGGCGAAGACATGAAACGATTTAACCGAACTTTAATTATTTGGTAATAGTTTGATTTTACAGAAATGTAGTTTTTTTTACAGAAACTCTCGTCACCGTATAAGCATGAAGTTAAGTTGTGTTTTTTAACAGGCCAGGAGATATCAAATGGTGGGCGATTTTTTCTAACAACCATTTCCATGTCCCGTTCTCCGCATGCGTGGAGTTGTGCTGACCTATATAGAAATTAATAGGTGATCGCTACTCGATCTGAATGAATGTTTACAGTATTCTACACTGTTTTAACCGCAGTGGAAACGTGCTAATTCTAAAAAAGCCTAACCGGCCAATTCAACATATTTCAACTTCTCAAACTGAGGAGTTCATCTCAGCAAAACCAGGAAATTATCATTCTTATCCTCTTGATCTAGGCCTAAAACTAATATTTCTAGTACTAGTAGTAGACAGCCTACTAGTACTACTACGTACCAGTACTGCAGTAGTACTACTAGTAATAATACTACGGCTTGTACTTCTCAAGTACAGAATCGCAAATTAACCTTATTTATTCTTGAAGCATTGAAGTGTTGAGAGGTACAAATGTAACTAACTAGCCCTAGAATCTATTTTACTCCCACCTAGAGTGAATGAGCGTACATTTAGCGCTTATTTGAATTTCATTCACATTTTTTAAAAAATAAAATGTTTTTTGTGTTTCTGAAGCCCCCAGTGTATTTTGGTGTTTTTAATTAGATTCTGTTGACCCTGAAAACATAAAGTTGTAAGCCTCACCCCAGAAATTTTTCAACACCTTATGTCTTATGTTTCCCGGAATGTGTTCCCAGCTGTTACCAATGTATCCCCATACCTATGTATCGCAGTACCTGTGTGTCCCCATACATGTGTATCCCCGTGCCCATGTATCCCTGTACCTATGTATCCCGGACCACACCTATGTATCCCTGTACCTATGTATCCCGGACCACACCTATGTATCCCGGACCACACCTATGTATCCCTGTACCTATGTATCCCTGTACCTATGTATCCCGGACCACACCTATGTATCCCGGACCACACCTATGTATCCCTGTACCTATGTATCCCTGTACCTATGTATCCCGGACCACACCTATGTATCCCTGTACCTATGTATCCCGGACCACACCTATGTATCCCGGACCACACCTATGTATCCCTGTACCTATGTATCCCTGTACCTATGTATCCCTGTACCTATGTATCCCGGACCACACCTATGTATCCCTGTACCTATGTATCCCGGACCACACCTATGTATCCCGGACCACACCTATGTATCCCTGTACCTATGTATCCAGGACCACACCTATGTATCCCTGTACCTATGTATCCTGCTACTTATGTCTCTCGATACCCATGTTTCTTGATACCTATATTTCTCGATACCTATATTTCATGATACCTACATGTATGTTTCTCGATACCTATGTTTTTTGGCGCATATACTTCTCTGGATTAGGGCGTTTGGTTCCCATTATTAATGGTCCCAGGACTTGTGTCTGGACATACCTGGAAACAGACTAGGTACCAGGAAACATAAGTAGGTTAGGTTTTGATTGATTAATGTTTATCGCCGCTTTTAAACTAATTTCACTTATATGGTGGCATTGCCAGGTTTAGTGGGGGAGGAAACCGGGCTCTGCTTGGGGTAAACCCCGCCCACCTTCGGCGATTACCGGCAACTCTCCCACATAGGGCAATCGCATGAAAAGGCCACTCAGAAACTTTTCGATTTTTTCTTGAACTGAGTGGGATTCGAACCTGTGACCCTTTGATGAGAGGTTTATGTCACACCGAGAGACTATCACTCTGCCAACTTAACCACCAAATACATATACCCCGGTATCTAATTACGGTGAACATATATTTATGAACACTAAAACACAAGGGAAACCTTCTTGTCCAAAACAACCATGGAGACAAGTTTCTAACCGTGTTAAAAGTGGGTATAGATAGGCCTAGGCTACTGGTCCTGAAGAGCACAGCAATGGGGATAGGTCTATGCTACACCATAAAGCTTATGCCACTAATTATGACCAAGACCTGGCCAATTAACTTGCAGTAAGTGAATGACTATTTTAGATACTACATCGAACAACAAGAAACTTGTCTCCGAGGTTATTTTAGACAAGAATATTTTCCCTGGGCCCGTGTGTTATAGTGTTAAAAAATTTAAATAATATGTCGACAACAAGTAAAATAGTTATCTGGTTATACCGTACCATATTAAATAGCCAAAACTTTGACCATGTAGGCCCTACTAATAGTTCGATCAAAGTTTTGGCTACATATTAAATAGGCTAATTAGTAGGCCCATATGTAGTATACCGGGTACCATATGGTGTATACAGTTATAATCTTATATATATTTATGAACACAAAAACACACGGGTACAGGGAAATCTTTCTAGACTTGTAAGTTTCTTAGTAATATATTTATGGACACTAAAACACACGGGCACAGGGAAAATCTTCTTGTCTAAAATAACCACGGAGACAAGTTTCTAATTGTGTTAAAAAGAGGTATATCATTTAGACCTTTATACCCCATCATAAATTGTTGTAATAAAGTAAACCTATGATATTTCATTAGGTTGACGACTGACAGGAGCTTGGTCTTAGTCAGTAGAATTTTCTGGAACACTTTGTATTACATTGACAATGCTTACGTATCTTAAGTTAAGCTATGGTAAGAATATGATTACTATACCGGGTAGGCATTACAAAGGCTACATGTAAATCGTAATCCGATTTAACTTATAAAAAGAAAAGAAAGATTGCCTCCTTTATTCACTAGTATCAGACAATTGTAACATCAATTCATCGAACATAGCCTACAATCATTATATCTAATTGGAAGTAAATTGGCACCGAAAGAAAGGCCGTAACTATATTAAACATGTATGTAATACAATAGCCATGTGCCTTCGCCACTGTCTGTTTACTTCCTACGTGTTTAACGCGTGCGCAGAATGGAACATGGAAATGGTTGTTAGAAAAAATCGTCCACCATATCAAATGTAGAACTGAAATGGACACTTCGGAAAAGGCAAGGTTAACATAGATGTGCCTCAAATAATTATAATTCCTAACAACTTTGATCAGCTAGTTTTTGCCATATTCGCAATAAACATCGGATGCAATACTAACCGAATAACTCTTCATAATATGGCATACGTTTCTCTGAAGTTCTAGCAATATTCAATGAAAATGTAGTCCGGGCTTTTAACTCCAAAATCACTATTTTTTTATACTGATCGGCGTTTTTTGGATAATACGACCGTCAGTATAAAAAAATAGTAATTTTGGAATCAGAAACCCGGACTATGAAAAATGACGCTATTGAGAAGGTTTTGATAACGTTGTCATTCATAAGCTTTGAATTTTCAAGCGTGAAACTCACAACCAAGCCCTAAATATCTCTCCCGGTTTCCGCTGAATTTTACCAAAGTTGCATTTAGAAAATAAATCACAAGTAGTGTATCTTATAAATTCATGCTGAATAAAACAATCGATCAGTAACTGTTAAAACAGAATAGCAGTATAGATTAAAGGGACATGAGCTCTAAAAATGTGAATATTTTCCGTTTTAACAAAATTTAGAAATTATCGGCTATTTTGCCACCAAGAGGTGCAAGTTAAAGGCATTCTAATGATGCTAGTCTCGAGAATATATGTTAAAGTAGTGTTTTGAACTGGCGTAAAACCAAAACACACAGGACAACTTTAGTACTACCTTGTACATGGCGATGGTGAAAGTAGTACTATTTTTTTTCTACCTATCTTTCACAATACAAAAGATGATTCCCTCCATAGAAGAATCTATGAACTTGCTTACGAGTGGATTTTCTTCTGTCACTAGCAAATCCCAATCGATACCGGCGATGAAATATATCCTTTAGCTAGGGGTTGTCCTAAATAAAATTGACAACGGCGCAAAGCGATTAACACTTACCTCTGCGATAAATTGCTTGTGTAAATGAGTGACATTCCGGAATTCGAGTTAGAGGAAACCGATTGCAAGAAAGACTTAGAGACAGTACGTAGTGACAACCGCTGGAATGTGCAGCACTCGATACTGTCTGGCAACATTGTCATGTCCGCTATTGAACCGAGAACTGCCAGCGGCTAAGCCATAACCGACGTTGATTGTGTTGTCGTATCAGCCACTGCTCCCGGTTCATTGGTCTTTGGCCTTCCCTGTTTGCCAACTGTTAAAATGTATTAGTTACTGACACTGGAAACAATCGCATGTGTTTCTTTGACGCGATGGTGTACACCACCCCCCAAGAGCTATACGCTGTATAACGACCTGAGTATAAACACTGTTCCCTTGATTAACCGATAAATTTTTCACTTAGTCTTTGATACCCAATATCAAATATTAACACGCCAGTTCGTAGGGATATCGGGTGAACACTTTTGTTGTTGACTCTGTAAGCTCTGACGTATATTCCAGACCATTCTTGCTACTAATAATGGGTTTATAATTCGATTATTTCCCCGGCAGCTGCCAACCGCAAGGAAATTTCAGTGGAAAACTAAACAGCGTAGAAACTTGGGGATATAAGATTTCTAAAGTAGTCACAAGTGACAGATTAATGTAATATTTCAACTTAACGATTTATTAAATGCCGCACATGGGTTAAATGACAAGCGATTGTGCATAAAGAGAATTTTCTCAACTTAAATTAGATGTATACAAATATATCCAGAAACACTCCCAAGCATAGGTCATTCATCATCCAATATCTTAAAATGGAAGCCATGCATTCAATTGCAATGTTTGTTTAATTGGTAAAATTTCCAAAGTAATGGGCCTTGTCGCTGGTGCACACATTCAAAATGCTGAATTCAAGCCGCTCATCCCATGTTTGAAAGTTGCTGCTTGGTCTTCGATAAGCGACATAATGTTTGAAAGTCACTGGCATGATCTTCGGTAAGCGACATAATGTTTGAAAGTCACTGTCATGATCTTCGGTAAGCGATATCATGTTTGAAAATCGCTGGCATGATCTTCGGTAAGCAATATAATGTTTGAAAGTCACTGGCATGATCTTCAGTAAGCTACATAATGTTTGAAAGCCACTGCCATGATCTTCGGTAAGAGGTATAATGTTTGAAAGTCAGTTGTATGATCTTCGGTAAGCGACATAATGTTTGGAAGTCACTGGCATGATCTTCGGTGAGCGACATAACGTTTGAAAGTCAATTGTATGATCTTCGGTAAACGAAATAATGTTTGAAAGTAGCTGGCATGATCTTCGGTAAGTGACATACTGTTTGAAAGTCAGTGGTATGATCTTCGGTAAGCGACATAATGTTTGAAAGCCGTTGGCATGATCTTCGATAAGCGACATAATGTTTGAAAGTCGTTGGCATGATCTTCGGCAAGCCACATAATGTTCGAAAGTCGTTGGCATGATCTTCGGCAAGCCACATAATGTTTGAAAGTCGTTGGCATGATCTTCGGTAAGCGGCATAATGTTTGAAAGTCGTTGGCATGATCTTCGGTAAGCGACATAATGGTTGAAAGTCGCTGTCATGATCTTCGGTAAGCGACATAATGTTTGAAAGTAGCTTGCATGGTCTTCGGTAAGCGACATAATGTTTGAAAGTCGTTGGCATGATCTTCGGTAAGCGACATAATGTTTGAAAGTCGTTGGCATGATCTTCGGTAAGCCACATAACGTTTGAAAGTCGCTGGCATGATCTTCGGTAAGCCATTTAATGTTTGAAAGTCACTAGCATGATCTTCGGTAAGCCATTTAATGTTTGAAAGCCGCTGGCATGATCTTCGGTAAGCGACATAATGTTTGAAAGTCACTGGCATGATCTTCAGTAAGCTACATAATGTTTGAAAGTCGCTGGCATGATATTCGGTAAGCGACATAATGTTTGAAAGTCACTGGCATGATCTTCAGTAAGCTACATAATGTTTGAAAGTCGCTGGCATGATCTTCGGTAAGCGACATAATGTTTGAAAGTCACTGGCATGATCTTCGGTAAGCTACAGCTACAGTCCCATATGGGGACACCCCGGATCTGAAGCACCGGATCTATCACGGACTGCCGGGACCTAATCCGGGATGATTTTCGTCCCGGACCACGGTTGCATACCGGCCCGGATAGTCACGATAGAGTAACGGGCCTTCCAGGCAGAGTCCAGGATCATCCAGGCAGAGCCCAGGACCACCCCGGATGTGACCCCGGACCGTCCCGGACAGGCCCGGATCATCCCGGTTCATCCAGGCAGAGTCCAGGACCATCCAGGCAGAGTTACGGATAGTCCCCGATAGTCCCGGACGGCCCCGGATCTTCATTCATTTAGAATCCGTATCGGTCCTGGAAGGTCCGTGAAGCCGCCGGCATGGTCCTGAACATTCCGTAACAGTCCGTACGTCAAATGGGATGATCCGGCATGTATTTTTCCTTCCCGGACTGTCTCGGATCGTCCAGGACCATGCAGGCGGCTTCACGGACCTTCCAGGACCGATATGGACCTACCCGGCGGATTCCAGGATGTGTCCCGGTTTTGTCCAGGATGACTACGGATGAACGCTCGTCACGGATCATCCCGGAAGTTTTTGACAGTCAAAAACTTCCGGGACTACCCCCAGGACGTTGGCGGATGCCCAAGGATCATCCCGGACATACAAGGACCATTTCGGACCATTCCGGCCAAGTAACGGATCGGACCCCGGATCGCTACGGACTAATCCGGGGTTATCCGGGGCCTATATGGGACTGGGGCTTATATAACGTTTGAAAGCTGCTGGCATAATCAAGAGCATATTTCATGAAAGGACGTAGCATAAGTTTATACGCAAAACCCAAAGCAACGTATCACCGCAGTAAAAGTTGACATAACAGATACGTAATAACGCATGCTACATCGCTTACCCAGGGCTAAAACCACTGGAATGATCAACACTGTGTGACATAAGAACTAAAAGCCGTCGGCAACGGGGTGCAAAAATAGTAACGAATGAGAGGAGATTTGCAGTCGCTTTTAACATTATTTCAGTCTTATCTCAACGTAAGCAAGGCGTCGCTGCAATTTCTAATGGATTTTGTAATCAGAATTAAGAGAGAGTTACTCAAACCGATTGCCTCTAGGTGGAGTCGGTGTGCTGTTAAAATCATCGCCCAAGCGGAAGACACATGAAAAATTCATCTTTGGTACGTCAAGGCAATGCATACTCTATAAGATTTCAATAATGGGGATGGCTTTTATCGTTATCTATGTCGCTCAGATGTGCATCACTACCCAACTGTGGGTTTGTGAGTACAGTCAGCAGAGCTTGTTGAAATTCGTTATTGTGACATTTCTTTTCAACGCTTAAATTGATATTTGTAGCCGATTTTTTATTTTCAAACCTTTTAAAGGGGCATGAGCTGCCAAAATGTTGATATTTTGACGTTAAAACAGAATGCTGAAATTATTGGCTATTTTTCTCAAGAGGTAGAATTCAGAAGCTTTCTAATGCTTCTAGTCTCGAAAATGTACGATAAAGTACTGTTTTGAACTAACTTTGGCTTAGAATGAATGAATGGTCGTCCCGGTTATTTAAATTTTGTTTACTTTTCGAACCCTATTTTGGCTCGTACAGGCCACATACTGTATGGATTTTCCTCATTCCAATGCCAATCCTTTAGTTTTTCGATGGCCTTCAAAGCCTCGTACTGTCGTGACGATCAGAAATAAAGAAAAAAGTGTGAATTTTGGCAGCTCATGCCACTTTAAGAAAAATGATCTTCAAAAGTTCAGGACAATATCGATATTTTCAGATTCCATTAGCCTCAATTTGGTCATTTGCGAAGAATACGAGTTAAAACAGTCAACTATTAAGTGGGACTTAGTTATAGCAAAACCCAAATATTTATGGACTAATTGTGTCACGTATCATGCTAAACATGACCATAGATGAATGGAACTCATTGCATTGGCACATTTGTCACACTAAACAGAAACCAATTTAAAGACTACGATATTTACCCTGTCTTACAGAACAGTGAATACAAGAAGTCCGTCTTCAGGCAAAATATAAGTTCGCAAACGATGAATACGATAAACTATAATAATCGAAGACATACCTGTTCACAAAACCTCGGATGTAGACTGGTGACATCTTAAGTAGACCAGATAACGATCCAGACGGTGAGATAGTAAGAATATTCTCATATAATCGTCCGCCCGTCACTACCAATGTACAAGTCGATACTGGCGTGGAAATACGGCATCACCACTGACTGCTGTTCAATGAACGAGCACTACTCGTGGCTCATTGGCCTTTCCTCCGTCTGTCAACTGTCGAAATGTATTACTGACTGACAATGGCTTGCATTAACCGCCTGACGGAGACACATCAGCCTATTGGCTATAAGCTATACGTCGACCTGAATATGTATAATGTTACCTGGATCACCAAATAGGCTTTACCGTAACTTATTGATATTCAGCATTAAACATTAACATAACGGTTGCGAGATATCGTATGAGCATTTTGTTACTGACTCTAAAAGCTCTGACGTGTATAGCTAGCAATTATTAATCAGTTTCTAATTTGATCATTTCTCTGACAGTTGCAAACGGCACAGGAAATAAAACACAGGGTAAAGATGACACGGCGTTATCAATAACATCAACGCGGGTAGCTGGTGTTTCCTAGATGAATTGCGTAACGACATGGAATTAGTAATCGTGATGTTTAGTTCCGAATGATTTTATATAGGAACTTTCAAATGGGTCTAAAGCAGTTTTATCTTGCTGAATTAAACCAGCAACATGGCTTGACGTTTCTGGACCATGAACTAAGTAAATAGGCCTATTTATGGAAGTATGAAGCATCCATATGTCAATATTGCATAGGCCGACGTCTAATCGACTGTGACTGTAATATATATATTTCTCTTTATGTTGACCAAATAAGTCATGCCGAAAAGGAAACCACGCAAAGAAGGCAATTTATTCTTAAAAGTTCAAACCAGTGCATCGAAATATATACAACATACTTTGTTGTTATAATGTTTTTCCTTAAAATGTTGTGTTTGACAGCTGCTAACCAACACAATCATGAGTATTTATTAAATAGGTTTTACACATGTTTGTTTATCGAATTATAATTAAACGATAAAATACTAAATCGTGAATTACAGGTTGTTACTTAGTCTGTTTTTAAAACTACCTTCCGATAAGAATACTATAAGAGAACGATACAAAAAGTCTTGGCTAGTTCCACGAACAACAATATGTCCGATGCGCTGTATGTTAAAGTGGCATGAGCTGCCAAAATGTTGATATATTGACGTTAAAACAAAATGTTGAAATTTTTGGCTATTTTTCTCAAGACGTATAATTTAGAAGCTTTTTGGTACCCTTAGTCTCGAAAATGTACGATAAAGTATTGTTTTGAACTAACTTTGGCTTAGAATGAATGAATACTCGTCCCGGTTATTTAAATTTTGTTTACTTTTCGAACACGTTTTCTGTTCGTATAGGTCACATACTGTATGGATTTTCCTCATTCTAACGCCAATCATTTAGTTTCGATGGCCTCCAAAGTCTCTTACTGTCGTGACGATCAGAAATTATGAAAAAAGTGTGAATTTTGGCAGCTCATGCCACTTTAAGGGACATGTGACCCGAGGCACTTCTTGAGCAGACCAGTAGCATTGGTAGGCTCTAATCTGTATTTCGCCAGAAAAATCGATATTTTAACAATTTTGATTCAACGGGAGAATATGAACTCGCCATTCAAGTTGTGTAAATTCATTGTAAAGCATTGGCTAAAAACTTCGGAAATTATAACAAAGTAGCAAGAAATGTCCACGATTTCTGATGGAATTGGTAGTCTTAAAAAGGAGAGAGTCACTCAAATGATTACATATCGATGGAGCCTGAATGTAGTGGTGGTAATTACCTTAAATAGAGGAAGACACGTGGAAAATTCATCCTCGATACATGACGACGATGCGTCTTCTATAGCATCTGAATAATAGCCATGAGTGTTAGCTACATGTAGTAGTAAGATTACCGTTCACATGTGAATCTGATTTCGGTGTCGGGTGATCATCATGGGTTGGCCATTAAAGTGGCATGAGCTGCCAAAATTCACACTTTCTTCATCATGTCTGATCGCCACAACAGTAAGAGGCTTTGAAGGCCATCGAAAAACTAAATGATTGGCGTTGAAATGAGGAAAATCCATATAGTGGAATAGTGTTCGAAAAGTAAACAAAATTTAAATAACCGGGACGACTATTCATTCATTCCAAGCCAAAGTTAGTTCAAAACAATACTTTATCGAAAATTCTCGAGACTAGAAGCACTAAAAAGCTTCTGAATTATACGTCTTGAGAAAAATAGCCGATAATTTCAACATGTTGTTCTTACGTCAAAATATCAACATTTTGGCAGCTCATGCCGCTTTAACAAATATTCCTAAAACTCTATAATAGGGCCTGGAAGTCTACCGAGAGATTTCGCGATATACGGTGACAGATGACGTTTTTTGATGACGTTGTCAGTTCGATTGACGTTTTTTGTTCTACCACGTCAGAATTGAGTGTCAAATTCGAACGATAAAAGGCTCTCCACATGCGTAATGACAACGCCGGTGACAGGAAATTTATGGAATTGTCAAGTTCATCATACAGATTTTTACGCCAAAGTGTGACATTTCAATTTCAAGAAATGTATAGTCCTTCCCATTGGTTAGAGATTCACCTCGATGCCATTTGCCAAGAATTCAAGATGCGACAGTGAAATACTAAGTAGCATTTTGTTATAGCAAAACACAAATTGCACTTAATAGCATAAATGAAGTCTATAGATAATATTTTCACCAAACTAAGCAATTGGGCCTTGGATAAGTAGATTGCTTGATTGATTGACATCGCATTAAAGATTGTTTCACTTATAAAAGGCTCTTTGCTTAGATAAATCTCCCAACCATCGGCTAGTACCGGACAATTCTACCATAAACGGTCATTAAGCGTCGGTGATTTAAGCCCAATGCTTAGGGTCTTTTCCACACGCTGATTTAATTAACGCATACTGTCCCGATTATTTGGTAAATCTTTTTATTGAATTGGATAAAACGGGGGTTGTGTTGTGTCTTTCGTAAAAAGGTTCATTGATAATTCATAAGAAATAAGATATAAATGAACACCTACCTGTACAAGAGAACACTCGAACGATATTCTAGTTACTTGTAGGAATTATTGGCATACAAAACCATCTATATGCATAATGATCCAGACAGTGAGACGGTAATGATATTCACTGATAACTGTTCCTCCGTCAGTTTTTATCCATAAACGGATACCAGGGTACAGATAGCAATCAGGAGAAGGTTAAAGTGACCGCGATAAACCCCACAGGTAGACAATGGTAGGGCATATCCCTTGTAACAATCCGCCTGTCACTGTCAATATACAAGCCGTTACTGGCGTGGAAATATATCCCGTCGTTTATTCATTGAAGGAGCACTGACGCAGACTCATTCGCCTCTTCTCAGACTGCCAACTGCTGAAACGTATTACTGCCTAACAGAAAGACAATGGCTGGAAATTATCATTGCCGCATTGAGGCACATCAGTTCATTGGCTATAAGCGGGACTCGTACCTGGATCTTTATTAGGTCACCTGGATCAGCAAATAGGGTTTACGTTTAGTTATTGATACCGACAATCAAATATTAACCTACCAGTTGTATGGATATCCGGTGAGCACGTCCTCTGGAGTGTACATCAGTCTATTATTAATGAGTTTATTATTAGATTATCCCTTCAAACGATGCCATGGGGACAGGAAACGTTAGTGGAAAAACACAGTGAAACTTGAGTCACCCTAGGCGATACGATACACGAAACTATATCAATACATGTATATAGTTATTAACAGGAATGCACTTTAGGAAGTGGACTTCATCGGTTACCAATTAACATGATGTGTTGCACACAATGTTTTATTATTATAATACATCACGCCTGTGGGTAATTTTAAGTTGTAAAAACTGATGTTCATTTTTCAAACTTCAGTTCGTTTCTTCCGTATGAAATATATGTTTTTGTTGTGCATCACATTTAGATGAGGTGCGATTTGAAAGCCGACGACAGGATCTACCTTAAGTAAAAGTGGCATCAGCTGCAAAAATTCAAACTTTTTTCATAATTTCTGATCGTCACGACAGTAAGAGGCTTTGAAGGCCATCGAAAAACTAAATGATTGGTGTTGGAATGAGGAAAATCCATACAGTATGTGGCCTGTACGGACCGAAAACGTGTTCGAAAAGTAAACAAAATTTAAATAACCGGGACGACCATTCATTGATTCTTAGCCAAAGTTAGTTCAAAACAATACTTTATCGTACATTTTCGAGACTAGAAGCACTAAAAAGCTTCTGAATTATACGCCTTGAGAAAAATAGCCAATAATTTCAACATTCTGTTTTATCGTCAAAATATCAACATTTTGGCAGCTCATGCCCCTTTAAAGTAAAGCATGGCCTGAAGATGTTAGTATGATCTGCTTTAAGCGACATGAGGTTTGTAATGATCTCTATATAGAGCCTGGGGATCTGTTGCATGGTCTGTGGCAAGCGCCCTGTGGTTTGAAGGCCACTGGCTACTTTGTTTAGGGATAACAAGGAAAGTAGCAAGAGAGCATTACAATTTTTAATGGAATTTCTAATCAGAATTAAGAGAGAGTTACTCAAGCTGATTACATCTAGGCGTTGTCCTTGTTAGATTAAAATTCTAACCAAAGCGGAAGACTCATGAAAAATTCATCTTTTGTACGTCAAGGTAATGTATCTTCTATATCGATGTTAAGATCTTCGACCTAGCGGAAGACACATGGAAAATTCATCTTAGGTACATCAAGTTATAAAAATGCATTGTCTGTAGCATTTTAAAAATAGTGATGAGCTTTACTCCGATCAAGGAATTACAATGTTGTGAGCACACACTTCTCATCCCGGTATAGGTGTATAATGAGTAGCCGTCAAAATTGGTTATTGAAACTCTACGCCCAACTGCTGAAATGTAATACTGCATAACAGAAAGACAATGGCTATGATTATCATTGCCGTAGTCATTAGCTATAAGCAAAACTCGTATGTACATCTATTAGATGATTTTATAACAAGAATAAGTTCCTGGTTGATGACAAGGGCACACGAAATGTAAGTGGACGAATACAGTGTTACTTGGATCACCTTTGAAAATACGATATTTGAAACTATTACGGATTCAAGCAATAAATGACGTCAAGGCGAGCTGTGTGCTTCGCTCCTCGCCCTCAAATAGTGGTATCTTCCGCCACTGACCCTTTATTCAGCCACACACAGATCACCGGGACGCCATTTATTTCTAATATAATGCATATCATATATAAATTAACTCAATTTTAATTAGAAAACCAGCCTTTCCAACTTGAATAACATTTTAGACCCTCCCATGAGTAACCAGAGCCTGCAAAAAAATATCCTGGAGCAACCCACATGTAGAAAATATACCGCATATGTCCGGAATAATGTCACGTGAGCAACCTCTGCTGTCTCTCTTAAGTGCTCTTCCAATCAGCCAAGGAACTCACCCCTAATGCATAGCTTAAATTGGTTTTAATCTCCTGGGCCCACTTGCACAAAGCGCTCTTAACTAAGAGTACTCTTAGTGTTTGTCTACAACATGGGACTTAAGAGTGCTAGTAAACTTTCCATGTTGTAGAGATATGCTAAGAGTTCTCATAAGTTAAGAGCGCTTTGTGCAAGTGAGCCGTGGACCTTGTTCTTTTTTATAAGAATATTAATTTACCTTATACTTTTTATCTGTTATATCAAGTGCCACTTTCAAAAACTTTGAAACCCTTGTTATAGTTTTGTTACATGGCTTATTTAAAAGATTATAAAGCTTATGACAATTAGGGTAGGTATAATAATACTGTGGTATGTATTTTTCTCTGTACATTTTTAACTTCTCGCATACAAATAATACATGATACTCATCACCTAAACCGTCATTACATCATGTACATTTTCCTTCACCTCTAGTTACATTTCCCCATCTACCAGTTTCTACACGAAGTCTATGATTTGATGTTCGAAATCTTACGATCGCCCGTCTACCGGATTCAGATCAACCAGATATGATTCAAATGAAACCTTGTATTTTATAGCTACATAGAAGTATAGAGTTGCGCCTCGAAATTGCGACCATGCGTAAGTTACTACCATTCGAGCTGGCCAGACTAAAATCTGTCGGAATTCGGTGTTAATAAGTGTCACAGGACCAAGAATAATTAGCAAAATTGACAAATAATTAGAACCGAAATGGCTATGGCGATAGACCAATTTTATTGATAACTTCGGCGAAGAGACTTCAACGGTTTACTTCTCCTTGAAGCTCGTTAAAACACAATATTTTTGCAACATGTTACATATTGTTCGAGAACCATCCATTAGGTTTTGTAAATTATATATAATCAGCTTAGTTTCGCATAGCATAGCGTGAGAATACCTAGCCGAACTCAGATGTTCGCTATTTTTCTTAAAATTGCGTCGGGTTTGCACTCTTAACCCCATCGTCGGAACCCAGGATTAAAACTTACACTTACGTTAACTTTTACCCGTTGACAATCTGGAGGAAAAGTGTGGTTTTACAATGGTCGCCCATTAACTAACTGACAATCCAAGCAGCCGCTCTGTTGTAGTTCTACGGGAAAAGTTAATTTGCTTTGTAGATAGAGACTCGTCGACAACGGCCAGTCTGAAATGTTTCCTCGATTACCGTATTTCCGTCCATTTCTCATGGACAGGATCAACTCGAGTGAGGTGAAAAGAAAACAACGAAGGCAACAAAGAAGTCCATGAGAGCTATTTTTAGTTTATTTGTCTTGTACCTTTGCAATTTCCTTCACACATCGTTTCCTGTTTTGAATGGAAACTGTCTGAATTTAAGTCTGGAAACATTTTTGGGTCTCTAATGGGAACAGATTAGGTGTATGGGTGCTGAACGAACATTAGATATGGTGTGGCTAATAAAAACATTAAAGTGGCACGAGCTGCCAAAATGTTGATATTTGACTGATTGAAATTATTGGCAATTTTTCTCAAGACGCATAATTCAGTAGTTTTTTAGTGCTTCTAGTCTCGAAAATGTACGATCGAGTATTGTTTTGAATTAACTTTGGCTTAGAATGAATGAATGAATGGTCGTCCCGGTTTTTTAAATTTTGTTTACTTTCTGAACACATTTTCGGTTCGTACAGGCCACAGACTGTATGGACTTTCCTCATTTCAACGTCAATCATTTAGTTTGTCGATGGCCTTCAAAGCCTCTTACTGTCGTGACGATCAGAAATTATGAAAAGGTGTAAATTTCGGCAGCTCATGTCACTTTAACATTGCCGCAAATGGGATATTAAATGGAATACGAAACTGCAGAACATCTCCATTTCAAGACGTCTATCCCAGTCACTCAAAATATATCCGTGGTTAGACAAAATGTGATTTTGTATAGTCTGGAGTTATTTGGTATAGGTCATAAATTACGTCGTTTCGTTTTTGTCGATATAGATTGATTGAACGTGCCGAATGTACCCTTTTTACATCTCAAAAGCTGGTCAAATATATAAGGAGTTTCTAAGAACAACAGACACTGATTACGTATTACACAAGTAGTGATACCCCGAAAAACGACAGTTTCGTGATGACTTTTCGGGTTTTTTACTACTTGTGTATGACGTAAAACTAGTCAGTGGAACAAATGGATTTTACAACACTGGGAGCTCAGCGCAGTTCGTCACGGATATGTCTATTTAAGCGATGGACGGTTATTTAACTAATGCCACTAATGGTTCTATAAGCCGATTACTCTAACCATATCGTTTGGCTTTTTGATAACGGCGAGCTCAACAAACTTATAATTACTAACCGCGGAAACTGAACACCCGACAATACATATCTTATGGGGAGTTATGATAATACACACTCTTAATAATATAACGAATAAATGCCCCCAAGGAGAAAAGTATATACAATATTGGTCTCCAATTCAGTTACATTCATGTCTATGCTATCGAATATGTCTATATCAAAATATCACGCACATTAGTTTTTCCACAGAGATATTTGATTGGTCGGTCGTGTCTTTTTATACCGTTTTCATTTTATACATGCGAAAAAGAAAAGTACCATTGATTCAAGCGATAACCACATAGCACCACATTCGTGTGTGTGAATCTTGCACGTATTTTGCGGTTGTAGAAATAAAATGGAAACAACTCTGAGTTCATCTCCATTGCAGTTCGACATTTGCAAGAAGTCATTTTTCACTTAAAGTGGCATGAGCTGTCAACATTCACACTTATTTCATAATTTCTGGTCGTCACGAAAGTAAGAGGCTTTGAAGGCCATCAGAAAACTAAATGATTGGCGTTGGAATGAGGTAAATCCGTACAGTATATGGCCTATACGAACCGAAATAGTGTTCGAAAAGTAAACAAAATTTAAATAACCAGGACGACCATTCATTCATTCTAAGGCAAAGTTAGTTCAAAACAATACTTTATCGTACAATCTCGAGACTAGAAGCACTAAAAAGCTTCTGAATTATGTCTTGAGAAAAATAGTCGATAACATTCTGTTTCAACGTCAAAACATGAACATTCTGGCAGCTTATGCCCCTTTAATGCTGTATTTAATACAATGACAGTACAACGTGTTCGTTGTTAGATTCTCTCTGCTCTCTGTCTCGAATTCTTCCGAGGTAGCAGAATTTGCCCGAACGCCTTGGAAATGATTCTTAGCCATTACTTATTTACTTCGAGTTGGGTAATAATTCCCATTTAAGAACAGTGAGGAATTCCGTCCAATTTCCTCTGTTAAGCTATCCCATAAAGCTGGCGCAAAATTAAGGTCGTGGTTATAAATAACCAACTAGTTTATGAAGCGGAACTGGGCGCTAAGTGACTTTTACCAATAGCTTCCGGTGTAGGAGAAATCCATTAGACTGTGTAAAAGACACAGCGTATATCGGCAGTACTGTATTTAGTCGGCGATTTTCCTAAAACTATTACGTATATTGTACATGATGGCATATATTTATGATCCACCGAGAGCAACTACTCTCATTATCAGATATTACAACACAGACAATTTTCCACAGGCATTATATATATACAGAAAAATATAAACAAGTTCAGCTCGCATTTATATTAAGAGTTGTCCTATGTATTTTGGCTTTTGTTAAACCACTACATAAACCACTATAAATAACAATACAAGACGCGTACGTCTATCACTTTTCATACCTATATATTCAACAAGAGCCATGGCATGTGATCTTGTTAAGTTCATCTGACACGTTACAATACGACCTTTACTTGGATTCTGCATTAGATTGATTAAAACGTTAATATTTTACAAAATTACCGCAGGCCATTAAGATAAAATCAAGAAACATCTTTATCAATATCGCAAAGTGAGCTAGCTCTTGAAACCTTAATCACAAAATCAAACCTATGATATATTTCCAATATAGCTTTCTTCAGGCTGATTTGTTCGTGTTTTAAATCGCACTCTGGTTCATTTAACGTCGTCTTTGTTTCCGCCGATGAAATCCCACACGCCCCTGGTATCATGTTACTATACACAAAGAAAAAAGTTAAGCACCCCCTGGAAAGTCTGCCCCGACCGATAAAATCATTAGTGTACCGAAATTGATGGCAAACTGATGTCGCAGAAACCATTGTGACCATACAGGGCAACATTCTAGAGAGAAAAAATCACATAAATAACGTAAGACTTTCGTATGGGTAACACACTTCTAGGTTTATTTAATGATGACGTTTCTGTCTTTCTCCGAAGACTGTTTTCAAATCATGTACAGTTTGAAATTTGAAAACAGTCTTCGGAGAAAGACAGAAACATCATCATTAAATAAACCTAGAAGTGTGTTACCCATACGAAAGTATTACGTTATTTATCTATACCACCTTCTAAATGTCACTAAAGACAGTCATAAAAAAATCACCATAAATGACAATAAGCTATACAATTTATGCAGGATATCGTTAGTCAAATCAAAGGTGTATTTTAACAAAATAAAAAGATGCTTGTAAGTATGAAACTTCAGAGTCCATCTGGCTTCACAGGGCAAACAGATTGAAGTACAAATGTCACTTTGAGTGCAGAACACATCCCTAGAGCAGAAGGTCGATAGCGCGTATAGCCTCCATTAGTCCAAATTGCAGCAGATAACCTGCGTCTCATCCCTCCAGTGAGACGTCGGATCTGTTGAAGAGGTAACTGCGCGGATTTGAATCCTTAGAGCACATTTGGGACAGGAAGGGTAGAATCATTCAAGAACCAGAGCATCCTTTACAAAAACTGCAGGAATTGGAAGCCGCATTACATCGTTATTTGCGGCAGTTTTCCCTTCAACAGATCCGACGGCTCACTGGAGGGATGAAACGCAGGTTGGGATGTGTTGTACACAGTCAAAGTGACATTTTTGCTTCAATATGTTCGCCCTAGGAAGCCAGAGTGACTCTGAAGTTTCATTCTTACAAGCATCTTTTTATTTTGTTAAAACTAAACTATGCCATCATATATGACGGTATAAATCAGTGGCTGAACTATAAAATGTAATCCATGAAGACCGTAGACTTCACATTGATTGAACTGGAATCCTAGATAGCCATGGGATGTTTAACAACAACAACAGATGGAATGAGAAATCTTGCACGAAGGATGAACAAGAATGGAAAGCTTCTGATACATCATATAAAAGTAAAAGAAATAAGCGACCAGTTGGATTCATCGGCCTATCATCAGCATCAATGTGCTTTGTTATTCGTTCATTTAAATCAACATTTAAGTCATCAAATATAAACATAACGTATCGATATGAAGACAGTGAGTGAACGTTCTGTTATTGATTCCGGCTACCCTGATGGGACGTCTACCAATTGTCTAAAGCACAGGAAATGCCAGACGTAAAACAAGCGGTAAAATAACAAATATAACCCAAGAGCATTAGACTATCTTATTGTGGCAACCAATTTGAAGTTCTTTATCTATAGATTGTATGCTACATTTAACTCTTATGTTATGTGCTAATAAAATCACACTTTTTCATTCAGGTGTAGGACCATACTATGCCATTTTGTATAACACGATAGATCAGTGGTTGAACTATAACATGTACTTCATGAAAATCGAAGATTTCCCGTTCATTGAACTGGTGTCTCAAATAGTCATCGGGTGCTTAACGACAACAGATGAAAGGTGTAATCTTGCAAGAAGATTGTAACAAAAATTTGGATTCATTATATAAATGTAAAAGAAATAAACCAAAAGTCGGATTTATCAATCTGCCATCCACATTAGTGGGTTTTGTGACTTGTTCATTTAAATATGTCATCAAATATTAACATAACGTATCGATATGGAGATAGTAAATGAAAGCTCTTTTACTGATTCCGAGTACGCCAATTGCCTAAAGCCCAGGAAATGTCAGTCAAAAAGCACAGCGTTAAAAAGATCTATGACCCAAGGGAAATAATAGCATTCGGTTATCAGACTGTGCCAACCATTCGGAAGCACATTATCTAATAACGTGTAAACTGAGACCTCGCGCTTATTATCAGATAAAATAATATCAATATTTGTGAAAGATACACAATTCGAATTGCCTTTCTGGTAAATCTAGACACATAAGCATTGAGATGTGAATTGTTAATTGAGGCGAGTTTCTGCATTAGATTGATTAAGCAGTTAATATTTAATGAAACCACCAACGGCCATTTGAAGTAAAAACCAGAATACATTTTTATCATTATCACAAAGTGAGTTATTTATTTGAAACCGAATTTAAACCCAGATGAAATTGTCAACGAAGATTACTCCGGCCAAATTGATTCGTGTTTAAGCAGCACATAGGTATATTTGACCGATTTGTTCAGCGCTAATAATGTGGGATGGCTGCCCGTTACCAGCGGAAGGTAGTGGGTTTCCTCCGGGCACAGGGCTCGGTTTCCTCCCACAATAAAACTGGCAACGCCGCCATATAAGTGAAATAATCTTGAGCGCGGCGTAACACACCAAACAATCAATCAATCAATCAGCGCTAATAAAGTCGCCCCCTTCCCCGGGTACATTACAACGTCCGAAATACGCCGTATTCCAAAAGAACCTGGAAACTTATTTCTCAATAAAGTTGTAAACGCTGTTTAGGAAAATTTTCGAATTCAACTGTTCCGTTAATATATCTCTTAATATATCTCCAGGGACTTTTGGGTCGTTTATTGCCAGTTTCAATTCTACTACCAAAAGAAATTTAAAACCTCACCTGGATTATCAAAATGTCAATTGGAATGACGTACACAATTTCTGGGAAGATCCGAAACTAGACGAATACAAGAACTAGTCAGTCAGGACCCAGGTTTTTCCGATGGTTAATCGTTGTCCATTCCTGTCTTTACACAGGTTGATATTGAGAATGAGATAAAGCCAATTGCAGAAACCGTGCACCTTGGAGGCGATTCACGTGATCTATCCAAAAGCAAAAGCCGTTAAAGCAACAGACTGGATAACCCTGTCCTGATGGTGAAAGTCGACTGGTTGAAAGTCTCACGTGAAGCGGTATACCATAAACTATCCTGATGGTGAAAGTCGACTGGTTGAGAGTCTCACGTGAAGCGGTATACCATAAACTGTCCTGATGGTGTTACGTACAGCTGAGCTGTTAAACATATGTATCTATTTCGATTGACTTAGAAATTTCTCGATTGTGACGTATTGTCTGTTTACTAACTTTTAACATTGTTTCAATTTTGACCTAGTTCCCAACTGTTACTATGACGACTCCTTGGAAAGTTCTAGTCTCTATAATTTTAGTTCATAACCTGTTGTAATGCGTAGATTCAAGAAGATTCTCGAAATACTCTTTTTGTATGCAAATGCTTAGATCTTTCTGGAAGTACTGAGAGTGTATATAAGACCTTGTTTTATAGTTATTAGTCAGTCAGTTTTCCAACTGGTCTCGGGTGCTATACAAGCTAGATATTTTGTTCAGATTTATATCTGGACTCTGTATGATACAGCTAGTAAGCTGCTATCTTGAATGCGATATTCGTCTTATGACATAGTCAGTTTTGAACTGGTCTCGATATACTTTGGATGCTACGGTCTGATATGAGTCAGATTTCTATCTGAACTCAGTTTACTATCTTTGAATAAGATATTCGGCCTGCTTTGTCAGTGATACCTGACTTGTGAATTCTGTCAAGAATTTATTCTGTGGATATACCACCAGTGTGCTAAACCAGTGTGTTTTCAATATTCTATCCTGCGGATTCACCATTGTGTCTTCAAGATTCATTCTGGGAATCTATATTTCGTCGATTCGTGGTCATCGGATTTAAACCAGTGAACTTTGTGAAGGATACAGATTTCTAGGAACTGTAATTACTTAACTTGTATAAGTAAGTCATTTTGATATATGTTTTCTTTCCAACGTTTATGTAATATTTGCCTGTAAATAAGTTAGTCCGTCTGCTTTTTAATATAAATCAAAATTTGTACATAAAATCTGCTGGTTTGTTGTTACTTCCTTTTATTATCATTCGGTATCGTAACAAAATTGGGGGCTTTGTCCGGGAATATTTCGTAATTCATTAAGCGAGATTGTGCTCGGGGAAAATTCGAAATTCTAAAACTAAATTCAACTAAGCATTTAATCTTTGTTATACCAGCAGATTTTATTCACCATGTCTGACTTTAATCCAGACGATTTCATGCAAGCGCCCGATCAGGACATTTTCGATTCTTTAAGTAGGAAAGGTTTATTTTTGTTAGGCGAATATTTAGAGCTAAACTTAAAAAAATCTTCTCGTAAACAAATATTACAACGTGATATTGCTGAACATTTAGTTGAAATTGAAGCATTTGACGAAAGTGCATTATGTGAATATTTACCTAATACAGATAAATCACGGCTAGTGCAACAAGAAAAATTTAAAATGGATAAAGAAATAGAAATGCAGAAATTACTAAATGAGAGAGAACGAGAACGTGAACAATTAGCGGCAGAGCGAGAACGAGAACGTGAACAATTAGCGACAGAACGAGAAAAAGAAAAATTACGATTTGAGCGAGAAATGAGAGAGAAAGAGATAGAAAAAGAAATGAGAGAGAAAGAACTAGAAAAAGGAATAGAAAAAGAAATGATGCGAATGAAACTTGAAAATGAGAGGGAGATTGAAAAAATGAGAATTGAAAAGGAAATGGAAATTAGACATTCAGAAATTCAACAAAGGTCTGAAAGGGATTGTAAATTTGATTTAGCCCATAATATTAGATTAGTTCCACCATTCCGTGAGAAAGATATTGACAAATATTTTCTGTCATTTGAAAAAATAGCTGAAAATTTAAACTGGCCTAAAGAATATTGGACTATGCTTTTACAAAGCGTACTTGTCGGTAAAGCTATGGATGTGTATACATCATTATCTGTAGAGCAGTCTAAAAGTTTTGACACAGTCAAACATAAAATACTACAAGCTTATAACCTGGTTCCAGAGGCTTATCGTCAAAAGTTTCGAAATTGTGAAAAAAATAAAGATGAAACCTACACTGAATTTGCTAGGAAAAAGGAACAACTATTTGAGAGATGGTGTCTTTCTAAAGAGGTAAATCAAGATTACAACAATTTAAAAGACATTGTTTTAGTTGAAGAATTTAAATGTTGTATCCATAGTGATATTAGAACATATCTTGAGGAGAAGGGGGTGGATAGTTTAGAGTCTGCAGCAACCGCAGCTGACAATTACGCAGTCACTCACAAACTTCCATTTGAGAGCAAGCCAGGTAAACAATTTTCATTTAGAGATCGTTCTCAAAATTCTTTTAAACCTAATGACAAGCCTCACTTTAAAAATCAATCAAGACCACAAAATACTGGTAATACTGGAAATACTGGCAAGACTGGTAATAATGGCAATACTGGAAATGAAAATAGATTTCAAAATAAACAATTTAGTAGAGTTACATGTAACTATTGTAAAAAGCCTGGCCATCTGCAGTCTAATTGTTTTCAACTAAAACCAAATCGTGATAATGATTATTCTAAACCAACTGGATTGTGTCTTGTGGATACCGACAATACACAACAGGTAGTGACATGTACTTGTGGACATCCTCCACCTAAAGACCTTAGTAGACAACAAAATGAAGAAGATTCATTTAAACCAACAGGATTATGTGTACTGAATAATGATAGTACTAAACAAGCTGTTAGCTATGTTAAACCACCTATTAAAGATGAAAAATTGGAATTTAATGATGGTGTAATGAAGGTTTTCAAACCATTTATTCACACTGGATCTGTTTCACTTAATAGTGATAATTCTAATGCTGTTCAAATTAAAATACTCAGAGATACAGGCGCATCTCAATCTCTTATGTTGTCTAAAGCGTTGCCATTTTCAGAAAGTTCTTACTCAGGCAACGATGCTTTAATAACAGGTGTAAATTCTACTGAGTCAGTCTCATTACATAATGTGTATTTAAATTCGGACATTGTATCCGGCCCTGTTAGTGTTGGTATTAGACCTTCATTACCATTTGATGGTATTCAATTGTTATTAGGTAATGACCTAGCTGGTGATAAAGTAATTGTTGAATCCACTGTATCTAGCAAACCATGTACAGTTATTAACACTGATCAAAACAAGCAAGAAGAACCTAACTCGTACTCTTCATGTACTGTAACAAATGTTATGAGTAAAAATAATGTAGTCCTATCTAATGAAATTAGTTCTGATAACAATTATGTTGATTTAGAGGACACGTTTTTAGCTGATTTGTTTAAAACCAATTCATTTTGTGATTTAATCACTGATTGTTCATTTGGAAAGCAAGAATGCTTATCTAACAATCTTGTAATTATTGAAAAATCTGAAGATAATTGTATTTCAAATCCTTTGGATACTGACGTTGTGTTAGACGCAACTATTTGTTATTGTGAGTCAGATTCTAGCATAACTGATCCTAATATTGTTGATAAGGACCTTAGTGATCTTAATCATTTAGTTAAGACTCCTGATCGGCGCAAAGCATGTCAATCATGTCATACCAATAGAAATGACGTTAACAATGAATCTATTTTACAAATTAACGTAGTTTCTGCTGACCCTGGCAATTCTTTCGTCGAAGAGTCTACATTCAAGGATTTTGGAACACCAACGTTGGATTCCAAGTTACCGACACAATTGGAGGACTCTGAAATTCCTAAAACCATTTCCGTAAAACGGTGTCGTTTGGAACATTATCAACAGGATAAACTGCAAACATTGATCTCTGACTTTTCACATTTATTTCCTGATGCTCCATCTAGGACTTCTGTTAACTTTCGTGATGTTTGTGTTGAAAAGTCTTCGCCTATAAAAGACCACCTTGACAGAATTGAACTCTTCCAGAGACTCAGTAAAGCCAATTTGAATATCGGTCTTGTAGAAAGTGTGTTTCGACGTGTCACAGACATTTATCACGGATGTGTCGTCGGTCAGGGTCAGGTCACACCAGTTCAATTTAAAGTTAAAGTTGACGTCATTTCACATTTCCTGGTGCCTGATTGTAAAAGACAACTGAAACGCTTCTTGGGTATGGCTGGATATCTTAGGAAGTTTTCTCAAAATTTCTCTTCACTTTCTAAGCCCTTGACTAATTTGCAATTTATTTGGTCTGATAAATGTCAGCCTCTTTTGAAAAGATTAAAGCCATACTCTTTAGCGATCCAGTTTTCTTAGCACCTGATTTTTAATTCATTTAAATTAGAGTGTAACCAACCTATTATTGTGTTTGGTGATCCTAACCCCATAGTGTTTTGAATAAGTTTCGAATTGTTTATCTAGAATGTAAATAACCAAATGTTATATAGTGCTATCTATATATTTCTATTGTACTTTTTTTTTAAAGAAAGTTTTGTCAAAACTTTCTTTCTCTGAAGGGGGAGGGTGTTACGTACAGCTGAGCTGTTAAAACATATGTATCTATTTCGATTGACTTAGAAATTTCTCGATTGTGACGTATTGTCTGTTTACTAACTTTTAACATTGTTTCAATTTTGACCTAGTTCCCAACTGTTACTATGACGACTCCTTGGAAAGTTCTAGTCTCTATAATTTTAGTTCATAACCTGTTGTAATGCGTAGATTCAAGAAGATTCTCGAAATACTCTTTTTGTATGCAAATGCTTAGATCTTTCTGGAAGTACTGAGAGTGTATATAAGACCTTGTTTTAATGTGTGTGAAGTTAGCATCCCATTCCCCTTTCCCCTTTCCCTATTCGATTCAGGGCGAGTCCATTCACAAAAGAATAGGGGTGCAGGAGTATCAGCCATAAATTGATGGTATGGATGGAATATAGACGAATGGGAGTCTGGCCAAATGGGATTATGAACGAATGGGATTATGAATCGAATGGGAGTCTGGCCGAATGGGATTATGAAACGAATGGGATTATGAGGCGAATGGGATTATGAATCGAATGGGAGTCTGGCCGAATGGGATTATGAACGAATGGGATTATGAAGCGAATGGGAGTCTAGCCGAATGGGATTATGAAGCGAATGGGAGTCTGGCCGAATGGGATTATGAAGCGAATGGGAGTCTAGCCGAATGGGATTATGAAACGAATGGGATTATGAGGTGAATGGGATTATGAGGCGAATGGGATTATGAAGTGAATGGGAGTCTAGCCGAATGGGATTATGAAACGAATGGGATTATGAGGCGAATGGGATTATGAAGTGAATGGGAGTCTAGCCGAATGGGATTATGAAACGAATGGGATTATGAAACGAATGGGATTATGAGGCGAATGGGATTATAAAGTGAATGGGAGTCTGGCCGAATGGGATTATGAAACGAATGGGATTATGAGGCGAATGGGATTATGAAGTGAATGGGAGTCTAGCCGAATGGGATTATGAAACGAATGGGATTATGAGGCGAATGGGATTATGAAGTGAATGGGAGTCTAGCCGAATGGGATTATGAAACGAATGGGATTATGAAACGAATGGGATTATGAGGCGAATGGGATTATAAAGTGAATGGGAGTCTGGCCGAATGGGATTATGAAACGAATGGGATTATGAGGCGAATGGGATTATGAAGCGAATGGGAGTCTAGCCGAATGGGATTATGAAACGAATGGGATTATGAGGCAAATGGGATTATGAAGTGAATGGGAGTCTGGCCGAATGGGATTATGAAGCGAATGGGAGCCTGGCCGCATGGGATTATGAAACGAATGGGATTATGAGGCGAATGGGATTATGAAGCGAATGGGAGTCTAGCCGAATGGGATTATGAAACGAATGGGATTATGAGGCGAATGGGATTATGAAGTGAATGGGAGTCTAGCCGAATGGGATTATGAAACGAATGGGATTATGAGGCGAATGGGATTATGAAGTGAATGGGAGTCTAGCCGAATGGGATTATGAAACGAATGGGATTATGAAACGAATGGGATTATGAGGCGAATGGGATTATAAAGTGAATGGGAGTCTGGCCGAATGGGATTATGAAACGAATGGGATTATGAGGCGAATGGGATTATGAAGCGAATGGGAGTCTAGCCGAATGGGATTATGAAACGAATGGGATTATGAGGCAAATGGGATTATGAAGTGAATGGGAGTCTGGCCGAATGGGATTATGAAGCGAATGGGAGCCTGGCCGCATGGGATTATGAAACGAATGGGATTATGAGGCGAATGGGATTATGAAGCGAATGGGAGTCTAGCCGAATGGGATTATGAAACGAATGGGATTATGAGGCGAATGGGATTATGAAGTGAATGGGAGTCTAGCCGAATGGGATTATGAAACGAATGGGATTATGAAACGAATGGGATTATGAGGCGAATGGGATTATAAAGTGAATGGGAGTCTGGCCGAATGGGATTATGAAACGAATGGGATTATGAGGCGAATGGGATTATGAAGCGAATGGGAGTCTAGCCGAATGGGATTATGAAACGAATGGGATTATGAGGCGAATGGGATTATAAAACGAATGGGATTATGAGGCGAATGGGATTATGAAGTGAATGGGAGTCTGGCCGAATGGGATTATGAACGAATGGGATTATGAAGCGAATGGGAGTCTAGCCGAATGGGATTATGAAACGAATGGGATTATGAGGCGAATGGGATTATGAGGCGAATGGGAGTCTAGCCGAATGGGATTATGAAACGAATGGGATTATGAGGCGAATGGGATTATGAAGTGAATGGGAGTCTGGCCGAATGGGATTATGAACGAATGGGATTATGAAGCGAATGGGAGTCTGGCCGAATGGGATTATCAGTGATTATGAAACGAATGGGAGTCTGGCCGAATCAAGGACCTCCTTGGGCCGAATAGTATTGTGGTAACCGGCGAAGTTGGGAAAGGTCCAGATTTCGTAAATGCATCATTTGTTTTATAACGTTTCTTTCCTCACTATGTGATAATGTTTCTGTTTTAACGACTTTATTATTTAAAAAAAAGGTTAGTTTTCACGAACCTTATAGTATTGTTACGCAAGAACTCTCAGTAAAGTGTAAACTTCGCTCTATTTATCTTTGTGTCAAATGACAGGTTGAAGTTAGATTCTGGCGGCTGGTGTCAACTAGGTCAAGCACCTATTAATAGAAGTGGACTGTAAGAAATGAAATGACGTCACGGCTTGACATCACTGTAAGGATGGCCTACTTTTGCAGATGAAAAAGTAGAGTGTATTTGTGCTCAGTTGACGATTTTAAAGGCTATTTACATGATCGTTTAAATTGGCAATTTACATGATCACTATTTAAGTGGATTACCTCAGTTTTCAAAACAAAGATCTGTTACTGTTACTGTTAGCGCCCCATAATCCGATTCAACACTCCCATTCGGCCAGACTCCCGTTCACTTCATAATCCCATTCGTTCATTATCCCATTCGGCCAGACTCCCATTCACTTCATAATCCCATTCGCCTCATAATCCCATTCGTTTCATAATCCCATTCGGCTAGACTCCCATTCGCTTTATAATCCCATTCGCCTCATAATCCCATTCGCCTCATAATCCCATTCGGCCAGACTCCCATTCGCTTTATTATAATCCCATTCGCCTCATAATCCCATTCGTTCATAATCCCATTCGGCCAGACTCCCATTCGCCTCATAATCCCATTCGTTTCATAATCCCGTTCGGCTAGACTCCCATTCGCTTCATAATCCCATTCGCCTCATAATCCCATTCGGCCAGACTCCCATTCACTTCATAATCCCATTCGCCTCATAACCCTATTCGGCCAGACTCCCATTCACTTTATAATCCCATTCGCCTCATAATCCCATTCGTTTCATAATCCCATTCGGCCAGACTCCCATTCACTTCATAATCCCATTCGCCTCATAATCCCATTCGCTTCATAATCCCATTCGCTTCATAATCCCATTCGCCTCATAATCCCATTCGGCCAGGCTCCCATTCGCTTCATAATCCCATTCGTTCATAATCCCATTCGGCCAGACTCCCATTCGCCTCATAATCCCATTCGTTTCATAATCCCGTTCGGCTAGATCCCATTCGCTTCATAATCCCATTCGTTCATTATCCCATTCGGCCAGACTCCCATTCACTTCATAATCCCATTCGCCTCATAATCCCATTCGTTTCATAATCCCATTCGTTTCATAATCCCATTCGGCTAGACTCCCATTCGCTTTATAATCCCATTCGCCTCATAATCCCATTCGTTTCATAATCCCATTCGGCTAGACTCCCATTCGCTTCATAATCCCATTCGTTCATAATCCCATTTGGCCAGACTCCCATTCACTTCATAATCCCATTCGCCTCATAATCCCATTCGTTTCATAATCCCATTCGGCTAGACTCCGGCCCATTCGCTTCATAATCCCATTCGCTTCATAATCCCATTCGTTTCATAATCCCGTTCGGCTAGACTCCCATTCGCTTCATAATCCCATTCATTCATTATCCCATTCGGCCAGACTCCCATTCACTTCATAATCCCATTCGCCTCATAATCCCATTCGTTTCATAATCCCATTCGTTTCATAATCCTATTCGGCTAGACTCCCATTCGCTTTATAATCCCATTCGCCTCATAATCCCATTCGTTTCATAATCCCATTCGGCTAGACTCCCATTCGCTTCATAATCCCATTCGTTCATAATCCCATTCGGCCAGATTCCCATTCACTTCATAATCCCATTCGCCTCATAATCCCATTCGGCTAGACTCCCATTCGCTTCATAATCCCATTCGCCTCATAATCCCATTCGCTTCATAATCCCATTCGCCTCATAATCCCATTCGGCCAGGCTCCCATTCGCTTCATAATCCCATTCGTTCATAATCCCATTCGGCCAGACTCCCATTCGCCTCATAATCCCATTCGTTTCATAATCCCGTTCGGCTAGACTCCCATTCGCCTCATAATCCCATTCGTTTCATAATCCCATTCGTTTCATAATCCCATTCGGCTAGACTCCCATTCGCTTTATAATCCCATTCGCCTCATAATCCCATTCGCTTCATAATCCCATTCGCCTCATAATCCCATTCGGCCAGACTACCATTCGCTTTATAATCCCATTCGCCTCATAATCCCATTCGGCCAGACTCCCATTCACTTCATAATCTCATTCGCCTCATAATCCCATTCGTTTCATAATCCCATTCGGCTAGACTCCCATTCGCTTCATAATCCCATTCGTTCATAATCCCATTCGGCCAGACTCCCATTTACTTCATAATCCCATTCGCCTCATAATCCCATTCGGCCAGACTCCCATTCGCTTTATAATCCCATTCGCCTCATAATCCCATTCGTTCATAATCCCATTCGGCCAGACTCCCATTCGCCTCATAATCCCATTCGTTTCATAATCCCATTCGGCTAGACTCCGGCCCATTCGCTTCATAATCCCATTCGCTTCATAATCCCATTCGTTTCATAATCCCGTTCGGCTAGACTCCCATTCGGTTCATAATCCCATTCGTTCATTATCCCATTCGGCCAGACTCCCATTCACTTCATAATCCCATTCGCCTCATAATCCCATTCGTTTCATAATCCCATTCGTTTCATAATCCCATTCGGCTAGACTCCCATTCGCTTTATAATCCCATTCGCCTCATAATCCCATTCGTTTCATAATCCCATTCGGCTAGACTCCCATTCGCTTCATAATCCCATTCGTTCATAATCCCATTCGGCCAGATTCCCATTCACTTCATAATCCCATTCGCCTCATAATCCCATTCGGCTAGACTCCCATTCGCTTCATAATCCCATTCGCCTCATAATCCCATTCGCTTCATAATCCCATTCGCCTCATAATCCCATTCGGCCAGGCTCCCATTCGCTTCATAATCCCATTCGTTCATAATCCCATTCGGCCAGGCTCCCATTCGCTTTATAATCCCATTCGCCTCATAATCCCATTCGTTTCATAATCCCATTCGGCTAGACTCCCATTCGCTTCATAATCCCATTCGTTCATAATCCCATTCGGCCAGATTCCCATTCACTTCATAATCCCATTCGCCTCATAATCCCATTCGGCTAGACTCCCATTCGCTTCATAATCCCATTCGCCTCATAATCCCATTCGCTTCATAATCCCATTCGCCTCATAATCCCATTCGGCCAGGCTCCCATTCGCTTCATAATCCCATTCGTTCATAATCCCATTCGGCCAGACTCCCATTCGCCTCATAATCCCATTCGTTTCATAATCCCGTTCGGCTAGACTCCCATTCGCCTCATAATCCCATTCGTTTCATAATCCCATTCGTTTCATAATCCCATTCGGCTAGACTCCCATTCGCTTTATAATCCCATTCGCCTCATAATCCCATTCGCCTCATAATCCCATTCGCCTCATAATCCCATTCGGCCAGACTACCATTCGCTTTATAATCCCATTCGCCTCATAATCCCATTCGGCCAGACTCCCATTCACTTCATAATCTCATTCGCCTCATAATCCCATTCGTTTCATAATCCCATTCGGCTAGACTCCCATTCGCTTCATAATCCCATTCGTTCATAATCCCATTCGGCCAGACTTCCATTTACTTCATAATCCCATTCGCCTCATAATCCCATTCGGCCAGACTCCCATTCGCTTTATAATCCCATTCGCCTCATAATCCCATTCGTTCATAATCCCATTCGGCCAGACTCCCATTCGCTTCATAATCCCATTCGTTCATAATCCCATTCGGCCAGACTCCCATTCGCTTCATAATCCCATTCGTTCATAATCCCATTCGGCCAGACTCCCATTCGATTCATAATCCCATTCGCCTCATAATCCCATTCGTTTCATAATCCCATTCGGCCAGACTCCCATTCGATTCATAATCCCATTCGTTCATAATCCCATTCAGTCATACTCCCATTCACATCCCATTCGTTCATAATCCCATTCGGCCAGACTCCCATTCGTCTATATTCCATCCATACCATCAATTTATGGCTGATACTCCTGCACCCCTATTCTTTTGTGAATGGACTCGCCCTGAATCGAATAGGGAAAGGGGAAAGGGGAATGGGATGCTAACTTCACACACATCTTGTTTTATAGTTATTAGTCAGTCAGTTTTCCAACTGGTCTCGGGTGCTATACAAGCTAGATATTTTGTTCAGATTTATATCTGGACTCTGTATGATACAGCTAGTAAGCTGCTATCTTGAATGCGATATTCGTCTTATGACATAGTCAGTTTTGAACTGGTCTCGATATACTTTGGATGCTACGGTCTGATATGAGTCAGATTTCTATCTGAACTCAGTTTACTATCTTTGAATAAGATATTCGGCCTGCTTTGTCAGTGATACCTGACTTGTGAATTCTGTCAAGAATTTATTCTGTGGATATACCACCAGTGTGCTAAACCAGTGTGTTTTCAATATTCTATCCTGCGGATTCACCATTGTGTCTTCAAGATTCATTCTGGGAATCTATATTTCGTCGATTCGTGGTCATCGGATTTAAACCAGTGAACTTTGTGAAGGATACAGATTTCTAGGAACTGTAATTACTTAACTTGTATAAGTAAGTCATTTTGATATATGTTTTCTTTCCAACGTTTATGTAATATTTGCCTGTAAATAAGTTAGTCCGTTTGCTTTTTAATATAAATCAAAATTTGTACATAAAATCTGCTGGTTTGTTGTTACTTCCTTTTATTATCATTCGGTATCGTAACAATGGTGAAAGTCGACTGGTTGAACGTCTCACGTGAAGCGGTATACCATAAACTATCCTGATGGTGAAAGTCGACTGGTTGAAAGTCTCACGTGAAGCGGTATACCATAAACTGTCCTGAGGGTGAAAGTCGACTGGCTGAAAGTCTCACGTGAAGCGGTATACCATAAACTGTCCTGGTGGTGAAAGTCGACTGGTTGAAAGTCTCACGTGAAGCGGTATACCATAAACTGTCCTGATGGTGAAAGTCGACTGGCTGAAAGTCTCGCCTGAAGCGGTATACCATAAACTGTCCTGGTGGTGAAAGTCGACTCGTTGAAAGTCTCACGTGAAGCGGTATACCATAAACTGTCCTGATGGTGAAAGTCGACTGGTTGAACGTCTTGCCTGAAGCGGTATACCATAAACTGTCCTGGTGGTGAAAGTCGATTGGCTGAAAGTATCAAGTGAAGCGGTGTACCATACACTGTCCTCCCCAGCAGAAATGATACTTTTATAGACTAACAATGCACTCTCACCTGGGTCTCCCAGTAAATAGTAACATACCGATTGGACTGATAACGGGTAACCATTGTTTGTTCTGTGAGTTTATCATAAATGAATGTCGTGAGGAAAAACACCTTCGAAAAAGCTCGTCTACCCAAAGGAAACTTTAATATATTCTACATCACGAAACTACCATCAGCTCGATGGTTTTTGTTGTTGTTTAAGTCCACATGGGAACTTAGAGCCAATGGCACTAACACATGAGTTAATGTATTTGTGACTTGTAACAATGATTGTTATCTAGAATGATATATAAGATGACAATGTGGGTTTTGATACATATTTATGAACACTGACACACACAAGCCTAGGGAAAATCGTTCTTGACTAAAATAACTATAGCGACACGTTCCGTTTGCGTTAAAAGAGGGTGTGTCATTTTGGACCGTATTACCCAATCATAAGTTGTAGTTAAGAACTAAAACTCATAATATTTCATTAGGTTGAAGAAAGACAGGAGTTTGGGCTTAGTAAGTAGTCAGTCCTTTGCATTACAAGTAGTCTTGCGCGATCCACCGGTTTCTATGGTGATAGTATACATCCACATGTCCCTTGTGTAAGAAGGACGCATTATGTGGTGGGCAATAGTACCGGACACAACAAAATATTTTGAAACTATTGTTACGTACAGCCAGGGGCGTCAACGGGTCATAATAAGTGGGGGGGACACATTCAAAAACAATACCCGGTTTCCAAGACAAGGAGCCTGCTATATTCCCTGACTGTAATCATGATTATGTGCATATTTACATTGTCTTTGTTCGATTTTTTTCTCTTTCAAGGAGAAGAAAAAATTAAAGTTTGTTTGATGCGGCGCTTGATATTGTTTCACTTACATATTACACGTGTGTGTGTGAGATAAGAGGGGGGTATTTCGGGCAGAAATCAGGCTACATGTCCACAAGTCTACAGAAAATGTTACGGGTTGGCTGTAAATGTAATCGTATGTATGGTTTCAGTCATCAAACTGTATCTTTGTGCAGATTACCGAGTGATTTGTTTTCAAGTAAACCTTTTAAGTCAAAATAAACAATGTTTATGATCCCAAATGATTTTACTTTAATGAAAAAATCCCTCTCATATTGAACTCTTGTGTATACAGCAATTACTCCTGTTTGATTAAAAGAACACAAATAACGCTAATATGGAAGAAAAACTAGATATCAGAAAGTTTTTCAGTTAAAAATTGCCAAACGTCTGCCTGCGGAGTTCTTCAGCTCTGATGAACTCCTCGGCAATTCTCTGAGGACACAAAGCTGAAAGGCGATCACGATGCACATGACTAATCATAAGATGGTTAAGACGCTGTTGTGTCCTTGTGCTCCTCAACCAGGTCTTCAGTCTTCTGAGGGCACTGAATGAACGTTCTGCTGTGCATGAACTTGCTGGTGAAACAAGTAGAGTGCGGACCTACCGTTCTACCTGAGGGGACATTCTTCGTACTTCTGGTACCATTTCCGCGAATATCTTTCTAAAATCTTCAATAGAAGCCCCATTAAACTGATGATGGAAAAACCCGAGTTCTTGCTCCAGAGATTCGTTAAATTCAGGATATTTCCTTATAACCTCAAAGTTGAAGGATCCCGTCAGTAGAACTGAACTTAAGTCTTTGTAGGCAACCAGGTCAGTGGAGGAAAAATATTCGGTCACGTTGGCAACTGCACTGTCAATTGCTCTAAAGAACTCAATCCGGTACATAACCTCCGGAGAATCAGTTGAGAAGTCCGGTTCCGTCCCATCTTCTAATCTTTTGGGAACCTTGCGCTTTCTTGGACAGCTCACAGGTTCCAAGTTGCTCTGGTGAAGTTTCTGTTGTGTTGCCTCAAATATATCGTGGAATTTTTGCTCATTTCGAAGCGACTGTAAGTTTTGCATGGTCATCTCTGCAGCAGCAAGCATTCCTGATATAGTAACGGCTGATCCTTGCAGAGTTTTATTAAAGTTTTCTAGGCACTGTAACATCGGAAGTGAAGCATAGAATCCCAATACACAATTCCCTGACGACATACACTTATAAAGGCCGTTGGCACGTGGCGCTGTGGTTGAGCCAAACTCTCTAGCTGCTTCTTCAAGGGCATCCAATACATCAGGAAAATTGTCCAAGACGGACTTAACTGCAGGAAAGCGAGTCAGCCAGCGAGTGGGACAAATGGGCTTCAATGTGTTAGGCGAAGGACTGTTGGCATCAGCATTGTGGAGATTAAGATACAAATGCTTGAACTTACCAGAGCTCTTGTAGAAGTTGCCGAGTTCTTGAACGTTGTCTAGAGCATTCTTAATGAAGGGAGCACCAATAATGGCCTTGCTAGTGATGAGGTTTGTGACATGTGCTCCGCAGTGAACGTACATGGCCAACGGCTGGATCTTTTTCATTTCTGCCTGGCAACCTTTATATTTCCCGGACATGTTGCTGGCACCGTCGTATGTCTGAGCACGAAGGTGTTGAACCGGCAGCTGAAGTCGGATCAAGGCATCTTGTTGCATCTTGCATAGTGATGCACCTGTTGTAGAAGATACTTGATATACGCCCAGAAGATCCTCATGTACGTCAAATTTAAAATCTACATAGCGCACACATATTGCTTCCTGCTCATGTCCTTGTATGTCCTGCGTTCCGTCAGTTATTAGTCCAAACTGTATTGACATGTGGTTAACATCATGACAGATGTCTCTCACGACAGAATGAGCAATTATCTTTAATATTTCGTTTTGGACGGCTACAGATGTATAGGAAACCTTTCGAGATAACCACTTTTTAAGATTTTCATCGTCTTCTGAACGCAATCGAAGCAGTGTTTCGAAATTTCCATGTGAGGAATCCTGCCCACGAATTGCCAGACCTTGCTCTGACAAGTATTTCAGGGTAGTTTTTATTTTCAAAAGTGCTGCTCGAGCAGATCGTTGGTCATTCAGGATTTGGGTCGATAATTGGCCTGTGATGTCTCGTTGTTGGATACTGAATTTCAAGTTCTGGGAAGAGAGCCTGTGAGTTTGGGATTTTTCGTGGTTATGAAACTTTTAGATTGCTTTCTTCCAATTTGAGAAACCAGTAGTTACAAACGTGTTATCTGCACAGCGGGCAAGGTCAGCTAGTTTCAGACGTGAAGCACTGGAACAAGTATGACAAAGCACTCCGCCTATGGTCTCGTCAAAATGGAGCCAGGGGAAATCACTAAACCATTGCTGCTGAAACTTTAGCGTTCTGTTAGACAATTTCTGCACTGGGATACAGCCAATTGTGGGCTGATACGGTTCCTTTGTGAGGAATGTGTTATTTGAGCGGGGTTCATCGGTCGTTTCAGGTGAAATTTCACTATCATGAGAGATTTTTTCTGTTGAAATTGACGATGAGGAGGCATTTTGTGAATCAGCCACCAAAGAAGAGGGTGTTGTTGATGTAAAAAAAATCATTTGAATCGTTCCTGGACCTTGAAAAAAAATTTCTAATATCCATTCTCTGAAACAGAAAAAAGCATATAATAACAATGCTTGAAAAAGATATCATGTTAGTATCAGGTTTGACATCTGATCTTACTTTTCCATTATACAGAGACAATGGCTTAAACTTCTTTTCTATTGATATTGAATTACATGTAGGCTACAAGAAACCACCCCACTTCAACACCCCACCTTACTCCTGATCGGAATCCACGTTTTCGTCTTCTCAACTCCTACCGTAATGCACGCTGATATATTTCTTACCTTATTATTTAGGAATCACATTGATACAAATGTAAACTGCGACGAGCCAAGCTTGAGTGGTCATTAATTCGAGAGATCCATGCTCTTGTTAATTCGAGTACACACCAACTTCGTATTTTTGCCGACCTTGGTGTCTAACGTCACCGAGTCGGTGAGACATATACAATAAGCCTGCGAACGCGTTGTGCAAAATTGCTGAAAAATGAATGCTATAAGAAAAGATACATGCATTTCATATGCACATTGTAGTTGAATACTGGAAACATTCAGCTTTTTACACTTGACTTTTGAGTTTAAACATGCACCTGCCTGTTATTATTTCACCACCAAACATAAAATTATTGGGGAAAAATAAACTCATATTCGGCTGTTCTAATTCTAAATTTAGATTTCAGCATTGTCATACAGTGATATACAATATACAAGAAGGAAAGAAGTTCTTTTGTAATCCATATCTAAATAGCGATTGCTTCAACTTTCAGTTTCAACAATTAGTTAGTTTTTGTTGAATCAGAATACGTATGACATTATCCGTCAAACAAAAAACAAAGCTTCCGGTTGGGAGAAATAACAGGTTTATGTGTAAAAGTCGGGTGGGGACATTAAATCTTAAAATTTAGTCTAAGAAGGTCGGTCGCCCCAGCTGCGGACGGAGAAAAAAAATCTGAAAGTAAATGACGTCAGGAAAGAAATTGATTAAATCTTGCGTTGGGCGACTCCCTTAAGCTCAATGTCCTACACAAACTGTTACTTGATGAGAAGATAAAGCCGTTTCATTTTAGAGTGTGAGTTTGTTGGTGAGAAAAAAACTATCTTGATAGTATTGCTTTCAAGTCATATTTCTCGCTCGCAAAAAGTGGGGGGGACAAATCATAGGATGTCCCCACCCCTTTAAAAAGTGGGGGGGGGACATGTCCCCCCTGTCCCCCGCCTGTTGACGCCCATGCGTACAGCTGAACTGTTAACATATGTATCGATTTCGATTGTCTTAGAATTTTCTCGATTGTGACGTAATGTCTGTTTGTTTACGAAATGTTTAAATTTTGACCTATATTCCCAACTGTTACTATGACGACTCCTTGGAAAGTTCTAGTCTCTATAGTGAGGTAATCACAGGCCTATAATTTTAATTCACAACCTGTTGTAATGCGTAGATCCAAGAAGATTATCGAAATACTCTATTTGTATGCAAATGTTCAGATCTTTCTGGAAGTACTGAGAGTGTATATAAGACGTTGTTTTATCGTTATGAGTCAGTCAGTTTTCCAGCTGGTCTCGAGTCTATACAAGTTATATTTGGTTATAGTTCAGATTTATATCTGGACTCTGTATGATACAGCTAGTAAGCTGCTATCTTGAATACGATATTCGTCTTATGACAAAGAGTCAGTTTTGAACTGGTCTCGATATACTTTGGATGTTACGGTCTGATATGAGTCAGATTTCTATCTGAACTCAGTTTACTATCTTTGGATAAGATATTCGGCCTGCTTTGTCAGTGATACCTGACTTGTGAATTCTGTCAAGAATTTATTCTGTGGATATACCACCAGTGTGCTAAACCAGTGTTTTTTCAATATTCCATCCTGCGGATTTACCATTGTGTCTTCAAGATTCATTTTGGGAATCTATATTTCGTCGATTCGTGGTCATTGGATTTAAACCAGTGAACTTTGTGAAGGATACAGATTTCTAGGAACTGTAATTACTTAACCTGTATAAGTAAGTCATATTGATATATGTTTTCTTTCCAACGTTTATGTAATATTTGCCTGTAAATAAGTTAGTCCGTTTGCTTTTTAATATAAATCAAAATTTGTACATAAAATCTGCTTTGTTGTTACTTCTTTTTATTATCATTCGGTATCGTAACACTATAAATGTAGCCCAATAAATCTTATTGTCATCCACCCCATTTCACAAGAACAGATTCTTTGTAAATTTTAGATAATAGCATTGATCTATTCCTCTAGAGTAATATATTCAGTTTGTTTCTTCATCGCATATTAAATATTATATGTTATGAATGCGGCCTCGGGCCAATACGGCCACCCTCAGGCCAATACTAAGGCAATACGAAAATACTCGATTCATAATATTTTTATTAATAGACTGAAGAAGTTATTTTAATGCAAGCTGTAAAGTTGAACAGGAGGTCGCCCACTGAACATTTAATCCATGCCCTAAACAAAATGACGTCCGACCTTTTTTGCGCTCTTGTTTGTTCCTGGATCAGTAGAGAAGTTTCTTCCTCTTCCGCTGTCCTAAAACGGCAATCGGATTCACTTACAGTAGTTTTTTCTTCTAACTCTAATATCCCGTCAATAAGACCTTGTACAACGCGCTCTGGTGTAGACATTTTGAAATCAACATCTGTCGTCTGCGTCTGTAAAACTCTTTGACATCACATGTTACAATTGCGTCTTTCAGCCGCACTCGGTGAACTCGGCCAATATGACTTGAACTCGGCCAATATGACTTGAACTAGGCAATACAAACCTACGGCTAATACGAACTTGATTCGTCTGCTGATATTACCCGGCGGAAAAGGTCGTATTCGAGTAATAACTTGCACAGTCAATTAATATAATGTTGTACTGAGGTGACTATAATCAGCTGCTAGGTTAAGTAGGTCTGTAACGAGTTCCTCAATGGTAAATATTTATGTTATAAATACCCATAAGGCGATTATTATAATCAGAGTGTGGGGAAATAAATCTCTACTCGCTTTATCTTGAGCTTCGTATGTACCTGGACAGAGCATAATTTATCTGAGTACAACTAATGTAATAAACACAGAAGCCAGTATAGCTTCGTATGTACCTGGACAGAACATAATCTTTCCGAGTACAACTAATGCAATAAACACAGAAGCCAGTATAGCTTCGTATGTACTGAATATAACATAATTCATCCGAGTACAACTAATGCAATAAACACAGAAGCCAGTATAGCTTCGTATGTACCTGAATAGAACATTATTTATCCGAGTTCAACTAATGTTATAAACACAGAAGGCAGTATAGCTTCGTATGTACCTGAATATAACATAATTTATCTGAGTACAACTAATGTAATAAACACAGAAGCCAGTATAGCTTCGTATGTACTTGAATAGAACATAATTTATCTGAGTACAACTAATGTAATAAACACATAAACCAGTATAGCTTCGTATGTACCTGGATAGAGCATAATTTATCTGAGTTCAACTAATGCAATTAACACAGAAGCCAACATAGCTTCGTAGCATATTTTATCTGAGCTCAACTAATGTAATAAATACAGAAGACAGTATTAGCAATAATGAAATAGAAAACGAAGAATATAGTATTATATTACATTCACAATTAAACGGAACACGAAGATGAATATCAACGTTGCAAATGTCAGCAATTCTCCAAATACGTTTACAACAAACACCATCTGGCGGTTGAGGGTTATTGTTGACGTTTTTCTTTGCGTTCAGAAAACGTGATATCGCGATTTTCATCTCGCAAATTGTCCTTTATTAAATTGTCTTACAAAGTGTGTGCAGAACTGAAATCAAGGTAATAAATAATCATCTTGTATACGAGGTGGAACTCCGACTCCCACTAAGAGCTTCCGGTGAAAGAGAACCCCATTACACCGTTACACTGTAAAAGATTTCCTGATAAAGATGAAAAATATATGACGGGCGAGTTTCTGAAATTCTACAATGAAAACGACCATTTATTATTACTAGTTGAAAGAATATTGCCAAAAAGGCATTGTTATGTTTACCTGACAAACTCAAGACGTGTAGCTAAGACTATGTTAACGTTATCAGAGACAATGTCAAATGGTGAGTATACGCCTCAGTTGAAAAAGAACCACGATTAGGTATAGTGCAGGTTGAAACCAGTGTCATTTGTCTCAAGGATATCTTTAATGACAACCGTCTCACCTTTATTAAGAAATGAACACGGTTTTTTATGGGTTGCAACTCCTGAATTTTTATTGTACACAACGTTTCGATGTAGAAACTAACATCGTTATCAAGTGAATGTTCACAGAAACTCGCCTGAATGTTCACTTGATAGCGATGTTAGTTTCTACATCTAAACATTGTGTACAATAAACATCCAGGAGTTGCAACCCATAAAAAACCGTGTTCATTTCTTAATATCATGATTAACTCCTAAATGCCACTTAAAGAGATCGTCTCACCTTTGTCTATTAATCATTACAAAGTCAGAAAATTTAACACAATGTTGGTAGCTATTCGAAATTCTGATAAAACATGTTTGATGCGTTGAGCTGTTAAGTCGGGAAACTTAAACGAAAACGTAATCATTCCGTAATAAATATTTTTTTTTGGCCTCTGAAAAAATATAATGTTTATGACATAACATTAGAGGTAAGTAAGAGAAATAAATAGCCTTTAATGTTTTTGTTTTAAACAATACGTTGGAATATACATTACATTTTAAACACGCGCCAAATTACTCTCTGGGCCGTGAAAATATCAGTCAATTGCGAAGTCCACTGAAAACCGATTGGACATTTTTTGAAGCCCTTTCCGACCTTAGTACGGATAAAAAAATTCGATATAGTGCAAGCTCTGGATCAATTTTTTGTCAGTAGTTGAAAATGTGCATGGTCCTTGAAGAGTGACAACCAGTTCAAAAATGATTGGTTAGCTTCCATATAGTGCAGCAATTAAATAAATGGCACAAAAACAAAAGATAAATTCAGAAAATGCACCAGGAATAGCTTACAGCTTATTATGTCCCCGGTAGGATATGTAAGATACAATAACTGTTCTCATAAGCATCGGGTTTTTCAATCAGTAAACAGTTGCCTTTCACTGTCAGTAAATCAATATTAAGATTCACTGTTTTTGCAGTTCGCTTAAAAACCGCACCTAATGACCGGACATAATTAATGAATGTATTGTGAAAAAAGCACTGTGTAAAAAGCTACTCTACCCAAGAGAGACCTAAATGTATTATACAACACGGAAGGGTCCTCTACCCAATGATTGTTGACGCTGTTGAATACCATATGGGACCTTACACCGAAATCCACCCAGCAATTTGCTACGGTATAATGATTTGGCCATTAGTTGATTGTTCTCCTAAAGTATATAATGTACACAACCTGGTCTACTGACCTTACTATATATCCTGCGGAATTTACTCTATATGGTTACTACAAAACCCTCGACGCTGTCAAAGATAATGGCTGGTACGTAATGATAGGTTTGTATATGAAATGATAGGTTTGTGTACGTAATGATAGGTTTGTGTATAAAATGATAGGTTTGTGTATGAAATGATAGGATTGTGTATAAAATGATTAGAAAGTTTTGTAGACGGTACTTGTAAATTAACATTTTTGGAACTGATTTCTAGGCTATTTAAATAATGCCATACCAACCATCTTGTTTTGGAGGGTTAAAATCGGATTTTCATTAAAACCTTAATCCAAGTAATCCACTCAAAGTTGCACGTTATAACCGTCCGTCAAATAACCAGCTATTTCTAATCTTAAAGGAGGGGAAATCTCTAGAAATACATAGGGATTATCGTCGATAACAACCTTCAAAGTACTTAAAACTTTTCACGTCAATTACCTCCAGTGACCCTCAAGGTAATAAAATCAGACAGAAGTATGTCCTTTCAGTGGCTTATCTGTGTAGCCATTTTTCCGTTTTAGGATGACGTGATGTTGGTGTAGCTATTTGTAGATCAATTATGACGTATTTTTACCGCTCTCTAATGTATAAGGGTAGATTTAGGTCCAAAAAACATGGCGACAAACTTGAAGTGGGAAGATTGTCTCCGAATATATAGGTCAATATGCAACCGCACGCCATTACTTAGCCAGCCATTGGCTAAATTGCATCACATGACTTTTTATTCAACAATAATTGGATAAAACTAATGAAAAAATGGTGGCAGCCTTGTGAATGGCCTATAGAGCTTATTCTCTATTGCAACGCCACCTTCAAATTTCAATTATTCACTTACGAGGGGATAAAACATACATTGGACAGTTGTTTTGGACTAAATGAACTCTACTCTTTCCATCTAAACTAGTCTAAAGCTTAGATTTTCTTTCCCTTTAAGTAGACCAAAAGCTTCCAGCGCAATCCAGCTTAAATCTGATTGGTCGAAATTGAAAATGTATGTCAAATCAATCTGTAGTGTTGTCATACTTCTCTCTCTCTCTGCATTCGAAGTGGTTTCATCTCCGTTAGGTGTCAGATTACATTTCACGTGCTTAAATCTGATTGGTCAAACTGGAAAAGTTTTGTCAAATCAATCTGTAGTGTTGTCATCCTTCTCGCTCTGCACTCGAAGTGGTTTCATCTCCGTTAGGTGCCAGATTACATTTCATCTGATTTATTCTTTTCAAGAGATCGACCATAGTTAATTAGTCTGGCAATTAGAGAGACACGCGAAGTACAAAGTTGAACTATAAAGTTACAACTTTCGAAAAAATGCCATAAGCGCCCGTCGTCAAAGAAACTTCCAGACCAACTGGCCAATTATTTGGATTTCTGAAAGCAGCAGCGGTTAACATTTGTTTTTATTATATGATTTTTATCATTTATTGCACCCAACTCCTAGCAACTAGTCACATAAGTATTTTTTGTTTGACTAATTGCTAGTTCAATAGTCATTTTAGCTAATATACATTTTGTTTTAAAATGATCAATTTCTTTAATAAATAGAGGTATAGTTGGAATACAATAATAACGAACTTCTACGGCAATGGCGACCGACAAATGGCAATATGATATATTAAAGGGACAAACCTGGGACAAAGATTGTTAAAATGTGTTTCATTCGACATGTAATTCATGAAAATCGAAGATATCCCTTTCATTGAACTGGTATCCCAAATAGTCATCGGGTGCTTAACGGCTTGATTGATTGATTGTTTGACGCCGCGCTCAAGATTATTTCACTTATATGGCGGCGTTGCCAGTTTTATCGTGGGAGGGAACCGGGCTCTGTGCCCGGAGGAAACCCACGACCTTCCGCTGGTAACTGGCAACCATCCCACATAGGTCGTTCGAGTAAAAACCCAGTCAGAAATTTTTCCAATTTTTGGACTGAGGTGTTTAACGGCAACAGATTAAACGTTCAATCTTGCAAGAAGAGTGTAACAAAAATGTGTATTTATTAAATAAATGTAAAATAAACTGCCATCAACAATAGTGTGATTAGTGACTTCATTTAAATATGTCATCAAATATCAACATAACGTATCGATATGGAGATAGTAAATGAAAGCTCTTTTACTGATTCCGAGTACGCCAATTGCCTAAAGCACAGGAAATGTCAGTCAAAAAACACAGCTTTAAAATAGATCTATGACCCAAGGGAAATTATAGCATTAGGTTATCAGACTGTGCCAACCATTCGGAAGTACATTATCTAATAACGTGTAAACTGAGACCTCGCACTACTTATCTGATAAAATAATATCAATATTTGTGAAAGATACACAATTCGCATTGCCTTTCTGGTAAATCTAGACACATCAGCATTAAGCATTGTAATGGAAAAACGAAGAAAAAGTATAGGAGCTGACATATATGGATTTCTTATGTACTGGTACTTAGGCTATGTTGAGATGTGAATTGTTAATTGAGGCGAGTTTCCGTATTAGATTGATTAGGAAGTTAATATTTAATACAATCACCAACGGTCATTTAAGGTGAAAACCAGAATACATTCTTATCAATATCACAAATTGAGCTGTTTCTTGAAACCTTGAGCACGAATTCAAACCCAGATGAAATGTCAACGAAGATTGCTCCGGCCAAATTGATTGGTGTTTATACCCGCACTAAGGTATTTAAGCGATATGTCCAGAGCTAATAAAATCGCCGCCTTCCCCGGTACATTACAACGTCCGAAATACACCGGATTACAAAAGAACTTGGAAACTTACGTTTTAATAAATTTGCAAACGCTGTTTAGGAAACGTTTCGGATTCAACTGTTCCGTTAATACATTTCGAGGGACTTTTGGGCCGTTTATTGCCAGTTTCAATTCTACTACTAAATCACATTAAACACCTTACCTGAATTATCAAAATGTCAATTGGAATGACGTACACAATTTCTGGGAAGATCCGAAACTAGACGAATACAAGAACTAGTCAGTCAGGGCCCAGGTATTTCCGATGGTTAATCGTTGTCCATGGCTGCCTTTACATAGGTTGATATTGAGAATGAGAGAAAGCCAATTACAGAACCCGTACACATTAGAGGCGATTGATTACAGAAACAGTGCACCTTGGAGGCGATTACAGAAACAGTGCACCAATTACAGAAACAGTGCACCTTGGAGGCGATTCGCTTGATCTATCGAAATAGATGAATGGATAACCCTGTCCTGGTGGTGAACGTGGACTGGTTGAAAGTCTCACGTGAAGCGGTATACCATAAACTGTCCTACCCAGCAGAAAGGATACTTTTATAGACTAACAATGTTCTCCCATCAGCTCGATGGTTTTCGTTGTTGTTTAAGTCCACATGGGAACTTACAGCCAATGGCACTAACACATGAGTTAATGTATTTGTGGCTGGTGACTATGATTGTTATCTAGGACGATATATAAGATAACAATGTAGGTTTTGATACATATTTATGAACACTAGTAGACACAGGCCCAGGGAAAATCGTTCTTGACTAAAATAACTATGGGGACAAGTTTCCAATTCTGTTAAAAGAGGGTATGTCATTTAGACCGTAATACCCAATCATAAGTTGTAGAAATAAACTAAAACTCATAATATTTCATTAGGCTGAAGACAGGCAGGAGTTTGGGCTTAGTAAGTAATCAGTCCTATGCTACATAAGTAGTCTTGCGCGATCAATCGGTTTCTATGGTGATACTATACATCCACATCTCCCTGGTGTAAGAAGTACGCAATATGTGGTGGGTAACAGTACCGGACACTTGAAGTTGCATGAGCTACCAAAATTTACACTTTTTCTGATCGTCACGGCGGTAAGATGCTTTGAAGGCCATCGGAAAACTAAATGATTGGCGTTGGAATGAGGAAAATCCATACAGTATGTGGCCTGTACGAACCCATCTTCGCAAGCCAAGTTAAAATCTTCATATCCCCATTCCGTGTTTTACCTTGGCGGATTACTCCACTCCAACCCGTAAATCGAACAGCGCCCACTGGTGAGAATGTAAGAGTTGTCTTTCCTAGACTTACAGGGTCTTGGCCAATCAGCACTCGTTAAACGAAAGTTCAAGGTATACACAGCCGCCATTATGTTATTTTCAGTGTAAGCGCCCGATGATTTGATTAGCTGCGAGAAGTTTTACTCGCGTCCAATCAAAACGAGCTGTTCGATTTACGGGTTCAAGTGGAGTAGTCCGCCAAGGTAAAACACGGAATGGGGACATGCAGATTTTATCTTGGCTAGAGAAGATGGTACGAACCGAAAACGTGTTCGATAAGTGAACACAATTTAAATAACCGGGACGACCATTTATTCATTTTAAGCCAAAGTTAGTTCAAAACAATGCTTTATCGTACATTTTCGAGACTAGAAGCTTCCGAATTATACGTCTTGAGATAAATAGCCAATAATTTCAACATTCTGTTTTAACGTCAAAATATCAACATTTTGGCAGCTCATGCCACTTTAATGTAGCTCTATAAATCTTATTGTCACCCACCCCATTTCACACGAAAAGAAAATTCTTCGTAACTTTTAAATAATAGTATTGATCTATTCCTCTATGCAGTTTGTTTCTGTATCGCATATAAAATATATTATCACCATTGAGAGAAATTTCTTGGCATTTGATTGGTCGAAACGCCCAGAATGTGAGTCTGCATCCCAGTGCTTTCCGTGTATATATTTGATTCTGTATAACCCCGGAGTTAAGATCTCACGCGCTGTTATTACCACGGAGTGAAGGTCTTGGTGCGTCACAGCAATCTTCAGTCAAGACGAAATCCTATTGTGACGTCAGTTTAGAATGTTGTTTCGTCATCATTGAACGCTATGCTTGTCTCAAAGATCGTGAAAACACCAGCTCCCAGCTGAGCACCTCCACCTTATGCATTGTATGTTTTGTAAATATGTTTATTGTAACATTCCGTCCCAATGATTTTCTTTCTTAATTTGTTATGTTAAGTTAAAGGAGGAGAAAACAAAAAAAACAACATGCAATTGTATCGAACGGGCTCCTATAGACCATCGTATTCATGTCTGTGAGTCTTGCACGTGCTTTACGGTGTGAAAATACAATGAAAATGAATCTGCCCGACAAGCTCGTGCTCGATCGTCAGTGGAGCGCGCCATTGACGGTTTGAAATTGACCGGAAAAAGTATTAGTAGATTACTTTCCTTGCGAGCTGATCATATCTTGTATGGTATAACCTGCAATGTCAGCGGTAAGACTACCTTTTTTGAAAATTCTACAACGATCCCCACAAGTCGCGTAGACAACATATCAGCCTGTCACGTCTTCCCAAAAGGTTGATTTACTAGCCAGTGTACATTTCAGAGCTGTTAGAGTGTTTATCTTCTCTTATTAGCGCGTCGAAATGATCATAATTAACCTAGGTTTAAATGGGAGACTTTCAGAGTTGACCAATTTCTCCTACGCTAGTGAGTGACAGGTGGCCAGGCGTGTGCTGATTGGCCGATCGAGACACACAGCTAAGCTCTGCTGTGAAGATGGCTGCCGAGTCAGTTTAGACGTTCTCTGATAACGATTGTTAACATTCTTATAGCACAGTTGGGCGAGGAAAAATCGTAGAAATATGGTTTTGGTACCGTTAGAAAGGAACATGTGTCGCGCCTGTACTGTAATTACTTAGTTTTTTCCTTTTCTTCTCCTTAAAAGTTATGTTATGTCATACTTTGTAAATTCCAAAGTCGAGCAATAAAACTGAATTGAAATTGAAAAAAAATTTAAAACCGATATAACTTTGCAACGTCACAATAGAATTTATGTCTTTTAGACCTCGCTCAATACACTCCACCCATGACATTTTTGCGAACTAATCGAATAAAGAACTCTGATTTAACTCAGTAAGTAAACAAGCTGCTCTGGATGGTGATAAATTCGTTATATGACGCCCTTGCGTGGGTATACGGGTAGATATTTGGTGTCTGACAGATATTTTTCCTCGGCTTTGCCTCGGAAAAATATTACTGTCAGACACCAAATATCTATCCGTATACCCACGCAAGGCGTCATATAACTAATAATGTTATACTGAGGTGACAATAATCAGCTGCTAGGTGAAGTAACGAGTTCCTCAATGGTAAATATTTATTTTATAAATACATGTGGTGTTATAAGGCGATTATGTATTGTAATATATATATCCTGTTCCACTATTATTTCAGATGCATGTTTTGTATAACACCCAACAATCGATGTATCGGTAGTGGCGAGTAAAGCACTTCTTGAAACTAACCAGCAACTAGATTCAGTTATTATCAACAAGATACTATATTTGGCGACGAGTGGTGAGTGTAAAACAACACGAGAACCTGCCCCACACTTGCGAAGTATGAACTTTAAACTACACAGTTTTAACTGAAGCTTGAAACAAGTGTATTGTGTCGATGAACTGACTTAACAACAACAACAACAACATTACCAATAACTTTGAACATGGCTACGTCACTGCCCGTCTATGTCCCATTTGATGTGCATGGAGACCCTGATTCATTGTCACAACGGTGGAAAAAATGGTTTCAGCGCTTTAATAATTTACTGTTGGCCATGGATATAGAAGATGACACACGAAAACGAGCACTTTTATTGCATTACGGTGGTGAAGAACTATGTTATATTTTCGACACACTGCCAAATACTGGAGAGGCTAAGGACTTTAAAAAAGCATCGGCTGCATTAACAGCCTACTTTACTCCCCGAAAAAACATAGAATTTGAAACACATAAATTTAGACAAGCTCGACAACAACCGGGAGAAGGAATTGACAAATATCATACAAGGCTAAGACAGCTAGCTTCTACATGTGAATTTCGAGACCTCGAAAGAGAAGTGAAAACTCAAATTATTGAAACCTGTACATCTAGCAGGATACGCCGTAGAGCATTGTGAGAACCTGATTGGACCCTCGCTGATCTGCTAAATGCAGTTCGAGACTTAGAATTATCTGAAAGTCATGCCCAAACCATGGAACAAAAATCAGAGTCAGTAAAACAACTAAAACAACGCCATTGGAACAAACCTAAAAAGTCAAACAACAATTTCAAAAACAGACAAGGAAACTCAAACAAATCAAGACAATCAAGTAATTGCTATTTCTGTGGTGGTTCCTATCCTCATTCAGGTGTATGTCCAGCAAAAGGAAAAACGTGTGGCTATTGTAAAAAGATAGGACACTTTAGTGAAATGTGTTTAACAAAACGAAAACACAAAAATAACAAGCAATCTATAAGACATATCACCGACAGTGAAAACCAGGCACAAACTTCAGACAAATTTGAATCGTCTTCTGACGACGAATATGTTTTTGGTACCAACACTCATTTCATCAACAAACTAACAACAGGAAAAGCTCAACCTGCCACAACTGTAAAAATAAATGGTCAGCCATTAAAGGTGATTATAGACACTGGAGCTACAGTGAACTTAACGTCGTCTAAAACTTATGATCGGTTCATAAATAAACCAACGTTACAGAAAACTTCTACCAAAATATTTCCATATAATTCAAAGCAACAACTTCCCTTAATTGGCAAATTCGAAACACAAGTAGAAACGCCCTCAGTATTTTCAGTTGAAACATTCTATGTTGTTCAAGGAGACGCTGAAAACTTATTGAGTTACCAAACAGCAACTAATCTAGGGCTCATCAATGTGGTGAATTTCTTGTCTACAAATAAAGTGATTAGTGAGTTTTCTGATCGATTCTCTGGTATCGGAAAGTTAAAGGATTTCCAAGTGACTCTACACATTGACAAAACTATAAAACCCGTGGCTCAACCGCACAGGCGTATACCGTTTCATATCAGAAAAGCGGTTGAAACTGAACTATCCAGACTGGAAACTCAAGTTACAGGCCCAACTCCATGGGTATCTCCAATAGTTGTGGTCCCCAAAAGTAAATCTCCTGGACAAGTTAGAATATGCGTAGACATGCGCATTGCCAATCAATCTATTGAACGAGAAAGGCATTTAACACCAACCGTGGATGATTTGATATCTAAACTAAATGGTGCCACGGTATTCAGTAAACTAGACTTGAATGCAGCATATCACCAATTAGAACTAGCCCCTGAATCTCGACCGATAACAACATTTTCAACACATGCAGGCTTGTATAGATACAAACGGCTCAGTTTCAGAATTTCCTCTGCTGCAGAAATATTCCAGAATACAATCAGACAGTGTCTAGAAGACATACCAGGAGTCATAAACGTCAGCGATGACATTCTGATATCAGCTAAAACTCAGCGTGAACATGACGCGAGGCTAAGTGCAGTCCTACAGAGACTACGAACGAAAAATTTAACTTAGAATAAGGACAAATGTGAATTCAACAAAACCCAGTTAGAGTTCTTTGGGTATGTGTTTAATGGTCAAGGTATGTCAGCTGATCCCAAGAAAGTAACAGCGATCAAAAATGCACCTCCTCCTCAATCACCTGGTGAAGTAAGAAGTCTACTTGGACTTGCCAACTATTGTGGTAGATTTATTCCTAATCTTGCTACACTCTCCCAACCTTTGAGACAACTAACGAAAAAAGACACAGATTGGAAATGGACTGAAATTGAAAACAATGCACTTAATGAACTTAAATCTAGTTTAACCAGTGATCGAGTTATGGCTTACTACGATCCGGCAAAGGATACTGAACTTGTTGTGGACGCCAGTCCCGTGGGCTTAGGCGCCATACTTACCCAAGGATCCGGTAGTTCGTCCAAAGTTGTTGCCTACGCCAGTAGATCTTTAACTGACGTAGAAACGCGCTATTCCCAAACGGAGCGCGAGGCTTTAGGAATTACCTGGGGAATTCAGCATTTTCATCTTTATCTCTATGGAAGGCGATTTGATGTCATAACAGACCACAAGCCTCTAGAAGACATCTTTAGAAATACAACATCTCAACCACCAATACGAATCGAACGCTGGAGAATCAAACTTCAACCGAACTATGACTTTAAGGTTATATACAGAAAAAGGTGAGGATAATCCAGCCGACTACATGTCGAGACATCCAGTTGTAAACTCAGACAAAACGAACCAATCAGAATCAGCAGAGAGACATGTAAATTTCATTGGTTTAAATGCCGTGCCCAAGAGTATGACACTTACTGAAATATGTACTCAAACCAAAAACGACCCAGAGCTTTCATCATTTATAAGTGCTCTTCAATCTGGCACAATGAAAAATCTGGAACATTCAACAAATCAAACCATACGTTCACTTTTGAAAGTGAAAAATGAATTAACTCTAAATGCCTCAGGTGATCTATTGTTAAGACAAAATCGTATCGTGATTCCCGAATCATTACATCAACGAACCATTGAGCTGGCTCATTCTGGACATCAAGGTATTGCAAAAACCAAAGCCTTACTAAGAGAAAAGGTATGGTTTCCCTCAATTGACAAAAAAGTCGAAACAACTGTCAAATCATGCGTCGCATGTCAATTGTCAACAGTCACCAAGACACACAGAGAACCATTTAAAATGACTGACTTACCTGAGAAACCCTGGCAAAATGTCAGTTTGGATTTTAAAGGCCCACTATCTACAGGTGAATACCTTTTAGTGGTTATGGATGATTTTTCAAGGTACCCAGAAGTAGATATAGTAAAATCAACCAAAGCCAGCTCAGTAATCCCAAAGTTGGATCGAATTTTTGCCACCCATGGCATCCCAGAAATCGTCAAAACCGACAACGGACCACCATTCAACGGTGAAGAATTTAAACAGTTTGCCAACATCTTTGGATTTCATCATCGTAAAGTAACTCCCTATTGGCTTAATGGTGAAGTGGAACGCTTTATGAGGACCCTCAACAAACTCCTTCATACGGTAACGGTAGAAGGAAAACAACTGAAACAGGAGTTATGGAACTTCTTACGTAATTATCGTGCGACTCCACATTCAACAACAGGTGTGCCACCAGCAACTGCACTTTTCGGACGATCTATGCGTGTGTGTCTACCAGAACCAACATCTTCCAGTCAACCAAATTCATTCCCAGATTTACGAAAAACGGACGAAAAGGCGAAGAAAAAGATGAAAACTTATGCAGACTCCCGCAGACGTACCTCAACATCCGAAATCAAAGTTGATGACACTGTTGTCATTAAAAACACCAATAGCAAGAGAAAATCGGACACTCCTTACATAAATCAGCCTTACAAGGTCGTCTCAACCAAAGGGTCTATGGTGCAAATATCTGATGGTGTAAAAACGTTTGCCAGAAACTCTTCTCATTTGAAAGTGGTTAATTTTGATAATCTTCCAGATGATGCAGATGATGATTTTCAACCAACAGGAAATGAACCAGAACCTGAAAAACGTTATCCAATGAGAGAATCCAGATGTCCCCCAAAACATCTTGAAGACTTTATTTGTGATTGAACTGTTTCCAAGAACTTTGAAAACCAGTATTTCCCATGCAGTTTAAATTTTAACCTTTTCTACCTTCCTATTGTTAATTGGGATTTTCTTTTGTGTTTAAACTTTAAAAACTTGATGGTTAGACTTGTTTTTAAATTTAAAGTTGCTACAGACTTTCTTAGAGAATCCAGCCAGTGAAGATTCTTAAAGACTCATTGTTATTTTATCATCGAAGTTAACATTTACTGTTATTACCTTAAACTTTCAATTCCTTAAAGATAAGGAGGGATGTAATATATATATCCTGTTCCACTATTATTTCAGATCCATGTTTTGTATAACACCCAACAATCGATGTATCGGTAGTGGCGAGTAAAGCCCTTCTTGAAACTAACCAGCAACTAGACTCAGTTATTATCAACAAGATACTATATGTATGACATATATCCAAGTGACCTGCAGGAATTAGGGCAATGCGAAAGCAATTTGAATGATTCAGACAGTGGGACAGCAGGGATATGGCCTATTAACGTTATCTCAAACAAGTTACCTCTTAAACAAGTTAACGTTATCTCATTGACCTTGTCCTCATTCATCAGGTCATTGGCTATAAGCAGAACTCGGACCGGCATATGTAAAATGCCATCATCGAATATGCTTTAGGTATGGTTATTGAAACCGAAAATGAAATATTAACCCACAAGCTGTAGAGATACTCGTTGAGCAGGTTCTCTGGATATATATATATATATATATAAGAACATATCAATAAATGACTCTACGCCCAACTGCTGAAATGTTATACTGCCTTACAGAAACACAATGGCTATGATTATCATTGCCGTAGTCATTCGCTATAAGCAGAACTCGTATATGTACATCTATTAGATGACTTTATAACAATACAGTGTTACTAGTTGATGACAAGGGAACACGGAATGTAATGGCCCAGTCACAATGTCGGCGATCTGTCGGGACTTAGTTTTGGCCGGGGGTCGTCGTAGAAAATAAAGAATCCGAATACGATTTCGCCGTACGATTCGTCGGAGACGACCACAGAAAGCGTACGAATCGTCGCAGGGCGCCTCCGTTTCAGTTGGAGGGCACCGGAGACTACTCGCAGACATTTAATCTCAACCTGAATTTCCAATCCCACACAGAATCTTGCGACTAGTCTCAGATTTTTCGGAGGACGCCTCCGATTAATCGGAGCGCATCATAGGTCATCGGAGATTGTGTCTAGGATGGCCAAAATGGGTGAAAAATCTTGCGAGCAATCTTAAAATTTTAAGTTCAAAGTTGGGGACCGCGACGACTGTGGCGATGCCTAAAAAATCTGCGACAAGCCGCAGGCGTCCGGAGAGCGCCTCTGACGGGTGCAAAATCGTGAGATCTGTCTCAAGATTTTGTTAAAATTTTCCGAGTTTTACCCATCGCCGACGCATCGCAACTGATTTGTGACTGGGACATTAGTGGACGAATACAGTGCTACTTGGATCACTTTTGAAAATACGATATTTGAAACTATCACGGATTCAAGCAATAAAGGACGTCATGGCGAGCTGCGTGCTTCGCTCCTCGTCCTCAAATAGTGGTATCTTTCGCCACTGACCCTTTATTCAGCCATACACAGATCACCGGGACGCCATTTATTTCTATTATAATGCATATCATATATAAATTAATTCAATTTTAATTAGAAAACAAGCCTTTCCAACTTGAATAACATTTTAGACCATCCCATAACCAGAGCTTGCTAAAAAATCCTGGGACAACCCACATGTAGAAAATATACCGCATATTTCCTGAATAATGTCACGTGATCAAACTCTGCTGTCTCTCTTAAGTGCTCTTCCAATCAGCCAAGGAACTCACCCCTAATGTATAGCTCAAAGTGATTTTAATCTCCTGGGCCCACTTGCACAAAGCGCTCTTAACTAAGAGTACTCTTAGTGTTTGTCTACAACATGGGACTTAAGAGTGCTCGTAAACTTTCCATGTTAAAGAGATATGCCAAGAGTCCTCATAAGTTAAGAGCGCTTTGTTCAAGTGGGCTGTGGGCCCTGTTCTACCAAGCTGGCGTAAAGTTACGCATTGGCTTACAGCTTCAGTTTAAGTTTATTCGCCGTGACCAACACCTCTGGTACAAGGTGTAAATCATACATATACAAATATACAAACATGGCGGGTAGTAACCGGTATTATATACAGAATAATATAACAGCTTTTTATAAGAATATTAATTTACCTTATACTTCTTATCTGTTATATCAAGTGCCACTTTCAAAAACTTTGATACCCTTGTTATTATTTTGTTACATGGATTATTTAAAAGATTATAAAGCTTGTGACAATTAGGGTAGGTATAATACTACTACTGTGGTATGTATTTTTCTCTGTACAGTTTTAACTTCTCGCATACAAATAATACATGATACTCATCACCTAAACCGTCATTACATTATGTACATTTTCCTTTACCTCTAGTTACATTTCCCCATCTCCCAGTTTCTACAGGAAGTCTATGATTTGATGTTCTAAATCTTACCATCGCCCGTCTACCGGATTCAGATCAACCAGATATGATTCAAATGAAACCTTGTCTTTTATAGCTACATAAAAGTATAGAGTTGCGCCTCGAAATTGCGACCATGCGTAAGTTACTACCATTCGAGCTGGCCAGACTAAAATCTGTCGGAATTCGGTGTTAATACGTATCACAAGATCAATAATAATTAGCAAAATTGACAAATTATTAGAACTGAAATGGCTAGCGTGATGGACGAATTTAATTGAAAACTTCGACGAAGAGACTTCAACGGTTTACTTTCCCTTGAAGCTCGTCCATGAGTTTTTGTAAATATTATCAGCTTAGTTTAGCATAACATAGCGTGGAGTGTCTAGACGAACTCAGATGTTCGCTATTTTTCTTCAGATTGAGTCGGGTTTGCACCATTTACCCCATCGTCGGAACCCAGGATTAAAACTTTCACTTACGTTAACTTTTACCCGTTGGCAATCCGGAGGAAAAGTGTGGTTTTACAATGATTGCCCATTAACTGTTTCCTCGGCTACCGTATTTCCGTTCATTTGTCATGGACAGGATCAAATCGAGTGAGGTAAAAAGATAACAACGTAGGCAACACAGAAGTGCATGAGAGCTTTTTTAGTGTATTTTTCTTGCGCCTGTGCAATTTCCTACACACCTTTTCCCTGTTTTGAATGGAAACTGTCTGAATTTCAGTCTGGAAACATTTTTGGATCTCTGATGAGAACAGGTTAGGTGGATGGGTGGGACCGTTTTCGTCCACAAGGCTTACGAGGAGACTGCTGAAAGCACCGGACTGCTGAAAGCACCGTTAAGTCATTTGGCTGAGCGAACATTAGAGAAGGCGTGGCGAATAAAAACACTAACATTGCCGCCAATGTTATATGAAACTGAAATATCTCCATTTCAAGAGGTCTATCCTGGTCACTCAAAATTTTCTCGAGGTTAGACAAAATGCTACATTGTATAGTCTGGAGTTATCTGCTATAGGCCGTAGATTAAGTTGTTTCGTTTTTGTCGATATAGATTGATCGAACGTGCTGAATGTGCGTTTTGTTTACATCTGAAAGGCTGTTCAAATATACAAGGAGTTTCAAAGAACAACAAAAACTGATTACGTAATACACAAGTAGTGATACCCCGATAAACGACAGCTTCATGATGACTTTTCGGGTTATCACTTCTTGTGTATTACGTAAAACTAGTCAGTCGAACGAATGGATTTTAGAACACTGATAACTTATTTATTTCTCAGCTCAGTTCGTCATGGATATGTATATTTAAGAGATGGACGGTTATTTAACTAATGCCACTAATGGTTTTATAAGCCGATTAGTCTAACTATATTGTCTGGCTTTTTGATAACAGCGAGCTAAACAAAGTTATAATTACTAACCGCGGAAACTGAATACCCGTCAATACATATCTTATGGGGAGTTATGATAATACACACTCTTAATAATATAACGAATAAATGCCCCCAAGGAGAAAAGTATATACAATATTGGTCTCCAATTCAGTTACAAGCTAACATTAATGTCTATGTTATCGAATATGTCAATATCAAAATATCACGCACATTAGTTTTTTCACAGAGATATTTGATTGGTGGGTCCTGTTTTTTTCTACCATTTTCATTTTATACATGAGGAAAAAAAGTACCATTGATTCAAGCGATAACCACATAGCACCACATTCGTGTGTGTGAACCTTGAACGTATTTTGCGGTGGTGGAAATAAAATGGAAACAACTCTGAGTTCACCTCCATTGCTGTTCGACATTTGCAAGAAGTCATTTTTCACTTAAAGTGGCATGAGCTGTCAAAATTCACACTTATTTCATAATTTCTGGTCGTCACGAAAGTAAGAGGCTTTGAAGGCCATCAGAAAACTAAATGATTGGCGTTGGAATGAGGTAAATCCGTACAGTATGTGGCCTATACGAACCGGAATAGTGTTCGAAAAGTAAACAAAATTTAAATAACCAGGACGACCATTCATTCATTCTAAGCCAAAGTTAGTTCAAAACAATACTTTATCGTACAATCTCGAGACTAGAAGCACTAAAAAGCTTCTGAATTATGTCTTGAGAAAAATAGTCGATAACATTCTGTTTCAACGTCAAAATATGAACATTCTGGCAGCTCATGCCCCTTTAATGCTGTATTTAATACAATGACAGTACAACGTGTTCGTTGTTAGATTCTCTCTGCTCTCTGTCTCGTATTCTTCCGAGGGAGCAGAATTTGTCCGAACGTCTAGGAAATGATTCTTAGCCATTACTTATTTACTTCGAGTTGGGTAATAACTCCCATTTAAGAACAGTGAGGAATTCCGTCCAATTTACTCTGCTAAGCTATCCCATAAAGCTGGCGCAAAATTAAGGTCGTGGTTATAAATAACCAACTAGTTTATGAAGCGGAACTGGGCACTAAGTGACTTTCACCAATAGCTTCCGGTGTGGGAGAAATCCATTAGACTGTGTAAAAGACACAGTGTATATCGGCAGTACTGCATTTAGTCGGCGATTTTCCCAAAACTATTACGTGCATTGTACATGATGGTGTATATTTTTGATCCACCGGGAGCAACTACTCTCATCATCAGATATTACAACAGACAAGCAATTTTCCATAGGCATTATACACATATATATAGAAAAATATAAACACGTTCAGCTAGTATTTATATTAAGAATTGTCCTATGTATTTTGGTTTTTGTTAGACCACTACATAAACCGCTATAAATATCAATACACGACGCGTACGTCTATTACTTGTCATACCTATTTCTTCAACAAGAGCCATAACATGTGATCTTGTTAAGTTCATCTGACACGTAACAATACAACCTTTACTTGGATTCTGCATTAGATTGATTAAAACGTTAATATTTTATAAAATTACCGCAGGCCATTAAAGATAAAATCAAGAAACATCCTAATCAGTATCGCAAAGTAAGCTAGCTCTTGAAACCTTAAGCACACAATCAAACCTATGAGAAATTTTCAACATAGTTTTTTTCAGGCTGATTGGTTCATGTTTTAACCCTCATCCTTGTTCATTTAAAGTATAAATTTCCGCCAATGAAATCTCACATGCCCCTGGTACCTTGTAACTACTTTTGTACATGTAAGCTCTATTGGATTCCGAAAGAAAGTGAGAGCGTACCTCTTACAAAGATGACAACGCTAATCAGGAAACCTTTTCGAGTTTAACTGCTCAAGGAATTTTTCAGTACCTCTATATATATTTATGATCATTAAACACACGGGCAATTATTATGAGTTTTAATTCTACAACAAAAATCGGAATTTATATACCTACCTGAATGATCGAAATGTCAGCTGGAACAACGGACACAATTACAACTGAGATCATAAAACACATAATACAATGTTCAAGAACAAAACCGACAGGGCCAAAGTATTTACGATAGCAAACAACCTTCTGTCACCGTATGTAATAAGGTCAATATAGCGATAGTTTTTTTTTCAATTGTATCGAGAAAGCGCACCATGGAACTAATTCAGGTTGTGCCTGAATAACCCACAGTGGTTAAAACCGAATAACTGATAAATCAATTCTGGACGCAGAAGTAGATTGGCCGGGATTTCGACGCTAGGAGGCATATCATGGCCTTCCCTTGATGTCACCTGATAGGTGTTGGACGTAATCACTAGCGCCTCGTAGTAAACATTAACATACCAATGGTTATACCAGGTGAGCAGTTTGTGTTGTTTGCGGCCATTAATAATGAATGTAACAAGAAAAAAAAAACCCGTAAAAAGCTTGCCGGCCCATGGTGAAGCTAAATTTATTCTGCAGCAAAGGTCAACCAATTTCTAGATGATATTTAATGCCGCTGAATTCCATGGGGAATATTCAACGGACACATAATAAATTAACTGCTGACACACATTAGCTATTACTTGGTTGTCTTCCAAAATACATAAATATGTACATGTATTTTTTAATTCATGTCCAGAACTAAACTATGCCATCATATATGACGCTATAAAGCAGTGGCTGAACCATGCGATGTAATCCATGAAGACCGTAGACTTCACATTGATTGAACCGGTATCCTAGATAGCCATGGTGTGTTTAACAGCAGCAGATGGAATGAGAAATCTTGCACGAAGGATGAACAAGAATTGAAAGCTTTTGATATATCATATAAATGTAAAAGAAACAAACGACCAGTTGGATTATCAGCCTACCATCAGCTTCAATGTGCTTTGTGATTCGTTCATTTAAATCATCATTTAGGCCATAAAATATTAACATACCGTATCGATATGAAGACAGTGAGTGAACGTTCTGTTATTGATTCCGTAGCGTAGCGAATAAAAACATTAACATTGCCGCAAATGGGATATGAAAATGAAATATCTCCATTTCAAGAGGGCTAACCCGGCCACTCAAACCATTCTCGAGGTTAGACAAAATGATATATTGTTTAGTCTGCAGTTATTTGGTATAGGCCGTAGATTATTTCCTATCGTTTTGTCGATATAGATTGATTGAACGTGCTGAATGTGCGTTTTTTTACTTCTGAAAGGCAGTTCAAATATACAAGGAGTTTCTAAGAACAACAAACACTGCTTACGTAATACACAAGTAGTAATACCCCGAACAACAACAGTTTTATGATGACTTTTCGGGTTTTTACTACTTGCGTATGACGTAAAACTAGTCAATGGAACATCTAGATTTTAGAACACTGATAACTTATTTATTTCTCAGCTCAGTTCGTCACGGATATGTCTATTTAAACGATGGGCGGTTATTTAACTAATGCCACTAATGGTTCTATAAGCCGATTATTCTAACCATATCGTTTGGCTTTTTGATAACGGCGAGCTCAACAAACTTATAATTACTAACCGCGGAAACTGAACACCCGACAATACATATCTTATCGCCAGTAATGATAATGCACAATCTCCATAATATAGGTAATGAATGATCCCAAGGAGAAACGTATATACAATATTGGTCTCCAATTAACTTGCAAGCCAACATTATTTCATACTTATGTTTTCAGTTACGTTTATAGCACATACATTAGAGAGCGATTTGTATTTTTTTCTGAGAGATATATCAATGGTCGGTCGTGTCTTTTTATACCGTTTTCATTTTATAGACGAGAAAAAGAAAAGTAACATTGGTTCAAGCGATAACAGCACGTTCGTGTGTGTGAACCTTGAACGTATTTTACGGTTGTGGAAATAAAATGGAAACAACTCTTCACCTCCATTGCTGTTCGACATTTGCAAGAAGTCATTTTTCACTTAAAGTGGCATGAGCTGTCAAAATTCACACTTATTTCATAAGTTCTGGTCGTCACGAAAGTAAGAGGCTTTGAAGGCCATCAGAAAACTAAATGATTGGCGTTGGAATGAGGTAAATCCGTACAGTATGTGGCCTATACGAACCGGAATAGTGTTCGAAAAGTAAACAAAATTTAAATAACCAGGACGACCATTCATTCATTCTAAGCCAAAGTTAGTTCAAAACAATACTTTATCGTACAATCTCGAGACTAGAAGCACTAAAAGGCTTCTGAATTATGTCTTGAGAAAAATAGTCGATAACATTCTGTTTCAACGTCAAAATATGAACATTCTGGCAGCTCATGCCCCTTTAATGCTGTATTTAATACAATGACGGTACAACGTGTTCGTTGTTAGATTCTCTCTGCTCTCTGTCTCGTATTCTTCCGAGGGAGCAGAATTTGTCCGAACGCCTTGGAAATGATTCTTAGCCATTACTTATTTACTTCGAGTTGGGTAATAATTCCCATTTAAGAACAGTGAGGAATTCCGTCCAATTTCCTCTGCTAAGCTATCCCCTAAAGCTGGCGCAAAATTAAGGTCGTGGTTATAAATAACCAACTAGTTTATGAAGCGGAACAGGGGGCTGTTTCTCAACACAACTTACGCCCGTCGTAACTTTGCGCCTGGTCGTAACGTTATGTTGAAGGTATATGTTGCCATGACGTTACGACTAGGCGCAAAGTTACGTCGGTGTTGAGAAACAGCCCCCTGGGCACTAAGTGACTTTCACCAATAGCTTCCGGTGTGGGAGAAATTCATTAGACTGTGTAAAAGACACAGTGTATATCGGCAGTACTGCATTTAGTCGGCGGTTTTCCTAAAACCATTACGTATATTGTACATGATGGTGTATATTTATGATCCACCGAGAGCAACTACTCTCATTATCAGATATTACAACACACAAGCAATTTTCCACAGGCATTATATATATACAGAAAAATATGAACACGTTCAGCTAGTATTTATATTAAGAATTGTCCTATGTATTTTGGTTTTTGTTAAACCACTACATAAACCACTATAAATATCAATACAAGACGCGTACGTCTATCACTTTTCATACCTATATATTCAACAAGGGCCATGACATGTCATCTTGTTAAAGTGGCATGAGCTGCCAAAATGTTGATATTTTGACCTTGAAACCGAATGTTGAAATTATCGGCTATTTTTCTCAAGACGTGTAATTTAGAAGCTTTTAGTGGTTCTAGTCTCGAAAATGTACGATAAAGCATTGTTTTGAACTAACGTTGGCTTAGAATGAATGAATGGTCGTCCCGGTTATTTAAATTTTGTTTACTTTTCGAAAACGTTTTCACTTCGTGCAAGCCACATACTGTATGGATTTTCTTCATTCCAACACCAATCATTTAGTTTTTCGATGGTCTTCAAAGCCTTTTACTTTTATGACGATCAGAAATTATCAAAAAAGTGTGAATTTTGGCAGCTCATGCCACTTTAAACCACTACATAAAGCACTCTAAATATCAATACAAGACGCGTACATATATTACTTATCATACCTATTTCTTCATCAAGAGCCATAACATGTGATCTTGTTAAGTTCATCTGACACGTAACAATACAACCTTTACTTGGATTCTGCATTAGATTGATTAAAACGTTAATATTTTATAAAATTAACGCAGGCCATTAAAGATAAAATCAAGAAACATCCTTATCAGTATCGCAAAGTAAGCTAGCTCTTGAAACCTTAAGCACACAATCAAACCTATGAGAAATTTTCAAAATAGCTTTCTTCAGGCTGATTGGTTCATGTTTTAACCCTCATCCTTGTTCATTTAAAGTATAAATTTCCGCCAATGAAATCCCACATGCCCCTGGTACCTTGTAACTACTTTTGCACATGTAAGCTCTATTGGATTCCGAAAGAAAGTGAGAGCGTACCTCTTACAAAGACAACGCTAATCAGGAAACCTTTTCGAGTTTAACTGCTCAAGGACTTTATCAGTACCTCTATATATATTTATGACCATTAAACACACGGGCAATTATTATGAGTTTTAATTCTACAACAAAAATCGGAATTTATATACCTACCTGAATGATCGAAATGTCAGCTGGAACAACGGACACAATTACAACTGAGATCATAAAACACATAATACAATGTTCAAGAACAAAACAGACAGGGCCCAAGTATTTACGATAGCAAACGACCTTCTGTCACCGTACTCAATAAGGTCAATATAGCGATAATTTTTTTTTCAATTTTATCGAGAAAGCGCAACATGGAACTAATTCAGGTTGTGTTGGCTCACCTGGATAACCCACAGTGGGTAAAACCGAAGAACTGATAACTCTATTCTGGACACAGAGGTTGATTGGGCGGGATTCCGACGCTAGGTGACATGTCATTGCATTCCCTCGACGTCATCTGATAGGTGTTGGACTTAATCACTAGCGCCTCGTAGTAAACATTAACATACCAATTGTTACACCGGGTGAGCAGTTTGGGGCCATTAATAATGAATGTAACAAGACGAAAAAAGATCCACAGTAAAAAGCTTGCCGGCCCATGGTGAAGTTAAATTTATTCTGCAGCAAGGGACAACCAATTTCGGTTAATGCAGCTGAATTCCATGGGAGATATTCAACGAAGGACACATAATAAATTAACTGCTGACACACTTCAGCTATTACTTGCTGTCTACCAAAATACATAAATACAATGTATTTTTTAATTCATGTGCAGAACTACACTATGCCATCATATATGACGCTATAAATCAGTGGATGAACTATAAAATCCATGAAGACCGTAGACTTCACATTGATTAAACTGGAATCCTAGCAGGGGCGGATACAGGATTTTGTGAAAGGGGGGGCGCAAGTTCTTACAGATCAAGTCAGTATTTTCAAATGTGTCTGGAGGTGGTTTGAGGATTGGGAAGGGGGGGGGGGGGGGGGGGGGGGCTAAGAGTGCCATCGAAAATATAGTCACGGGTAAATCAAATTAATTTGCACGAATTTCACTTTGTTAGACCCTAACCGAATTCTTAATGGTCAATGGTCCTAAAGGTGGGGTTCCAGGCCCTCTGATTACAGAAACATAACATATTCGAAAGAGGCCTGTAACCCCCCCCCCCCCCCCCGCCCTTCTACCTACACATACCATGGTGACTATCCCGAGCTAATAGGCGAGGGTGCAGGGGTTTCTAGATTGCCTGAGAAGCGTTCTGAGGCTGTTCTGCAAGTAAAATTGCTTGACAATTTTCGGATTTTGCTTTTCCTAATTCTTACAAAATTCCAGTAAAATCTGTACGTTCCAAAGTTATAGATGAAGTCTTGTAACCTATTTGAAGCATGAGGAGGGAATAACTACCCCAAGCCAATAGGCGAGGGTCCAGGGGCCGCCTAGGCCCCAGAAGCTCAAGGGTTATATAGATTGCCTGAGAAACGTCCTGGGGCTGTTCTGCAAGTTAAATTGCTTAATGATTTTCGGATTTTGCTTTTCCTAATTCTTAAAAAATACCAGTAAAATCGGTATGTTCCAAAGTTATAGACGAAGCCTTGTAACGTTTTTGAAGCATGAGGAGGGAATGACTATCCCAAGCCAAAAGGCAAGGGTCCAGGGGCCGCCCAGGCCCCGGAAACTCAAGGGTTTGATTGCCTGAGAAGCGTTCTGAGGCTGTTCTGCAAGCAAAATTGCTAAATGATTTTCGGATTGTGCTTTTCCTTATTCTTAAAAAATACCAGTTAAATTGGTATGTTCCAAAGTTATAGATGAAGCCTTGTAACGTTTTGAAGCCTGAGGAAGGGATGACTATCCCAAAGCATTAGCGAAGGGGCCGCCCAGGCCCCGGAAGCTCGAGGGTTCTAGATTGCCTGAGAAGTGTTCTGAGTCTGTTCTGCGAGTAAAAATGCTCTTAACTTTCGGATTTCGCTTTCCCTAATTCTTAAAAATAACAAAATAAGACAAGCAGGAGAATCGCCCACGGTTTGTTTTGGACTGACTTGAGCCACTATGTAGGAAAACTACATACTTGTGCTACATACAAGGGCCTCTGGGTATAGTTTTTTAATTGAAAGTGGGAAGGGGGCAGAGTACCCAAACCCAGTAGGCCTATATACAGGCGTGGTCCACGGGCCGCCTAGGCTCCCGAAAACGCTACTGCTACCAGCCCACATCGCTTAACTTCGTGTGGCCTCGCGCCCCTTGCGCCCCCCCCCCCCCTAAATCCGCCACTGCCTAGATAGCCATGGGATGTTTAACAACAACAGATGGAATGAAAAATCTTGCAAAAACGGAGGTAAAGAATTGAAAGCTTTCAAAACATAATATAAATGTAAAAGAAATAAACGACCAGTTCAAGGAATTACAATGTTGTGAGCACACTCTTCTCATCCCGGTATAGGTGTATAATGAGTGGCCGTCAAAATTGCTTATTGAAACTCTACGCCCAACTGCTGAAATGTAATACTGCCTAACAGAAAGACAATGGCTATGATTATCATTGCTGTATTCACTAGCTATAAGCAGAACTCGTATATGTACATCTATTAGATGACTTTATAACAAAAACACGTTCCTAGTTGATGGCAAGGGAACGCGAAATGTAAGTGGACGAATACAGTGCTACTTGGATCACTTTTGAAAATACGATATTTGAAACTATCACGGATTCAAGCAATAAATGACGTCATGCCGAGCTGTGTGCTTCGCTCCTCGCCCTCAAATAGTGGTATCTTCCGTCACTGACCCTTTATTCAGCCACACACAGATTACGCGACCATGCGTAAGTTACTATCATTTGACATGGCCAAACTAAAACCAATCGAATTTTGGAGTTAATAAGTGTCACAAGACCAAGAATAATTAGCAAAATTGACAAATAATTAGAACCGAAATGGCTGGCGGGGAAAAACAAATTTATTTGAAAACTTCGGTGAAGAGACTTCAACGGATTAATCTCCCTTGAAGCTCGTTAAAACACAATATTTTTACAACATGTTACATATTGCTCGAGAACCATCCATTTGGTTTTGTAAATATTATCAGCTTAGTTTAGCATAGCATAGCGTGAGAGTACGTAGCCGAACTCAGGTGTTCGCTATTTTTCTTAAAATTGCGTCGGGTTTGCACTCTTAACCCCATCGTCGGAACCCAGGATTAAAACTTACACTTACGTTAACTTTTACCCGTTGGCAATCTGGAGGAAAAGTGTGGTTTTACAATGGTCGCCCATTAACTAACTGACAATCCAAGCAGACGCTCTGTTGTAGTTATATGGGAAAAGCTAATTTGCTTAGTAGATAGAGACTCGTCGACAACGACCAGTCTGAAATGTTTCCTCGATTACCGTATTTCCGTCCATTTCTCATGGACAGGATCAACTCGAGTGAGGTAGAAAGAAAACAACGAAGGCAACAAAGAAGTGCATGAGAGCTTTTTTAGTGTATTTGTCTTGCGCCTGTGCAATATCCTACACACCTTTTTTCCTGTTTTGAATTGAAACTGTCTGAATTTAAGACTGGAAACATTTTTGGATCTCTAATGGGAACAGGTTAGGTGGATGGGTAGGACAATTTTCGTTCACAAGGCATCCGAGAGACCACTGAAAGTATCCGCTAAGTCATTTGGCTGAACGAATATTAAAGAAGGCGTGGCTTATAAAAACATTAAAGTGGCATGAGCAGCCAAAATGTTGAAATTTTGACGTTAAAACAGAATGTTGAAATTATTGGCTATTTTCTCAAGACGTATAATTCAGTAGCCTTTTTAGTGCATCTAGTCTCGAAAATGTACGATAAAGTATTGTTTTCAACTAACTTTGGCTTAGAATGAATGAGTGAATGGTCGTCCCGGTTATTTAAATTTTGTTTACTTTTCGAACACGTTTTTGGTTCGTACAGGCCACATACTGTATGGATTTTTTTCATTCCAACGACAATCATTTAGTTTTTCGATGGCCTTCAAAGCCTCTTACTGTCGTGACGATCAGAAATTATGAAAAACGTGTGAATTATGGCAGCTCATGCCACTTTAACATGCCGCAAATGGGATATGAAATGGAATACGAAACTGCAGAATATCTCTATCCTGGTCACTCAAAATATTACCGTGGTTAGACAAAATGCTACATTGTATAGTCTGCAGTTATCTGGTATAGGCCGTAGATTAAGTTGGTTCGTTTTGTCGATATAGATTGATTGAACGTGTTGAATGTGCGTTTTTATTTACATCTGAAACGCTGTTCAAATATACAAGGAGTTTCAAAGAACAACAAACACTGCTTACGTAATACACAATTAGTGATACTCCGAAAAACGACAGTTTCGTGATGACTTTTCGGGTTATCACTTCTTGTGTATTACGTAAAACTAGTCAGTCGAACGAATGGATTTTAGAACACTGATAACTTATTTATTCCTCAGCTCAGTTCGTCACGGATATGTCTATTTAAGCGATGGACGGTTATTTAACTAATGCCACTAATGGTTCTATAAGCCGATTATTCTAGCCATATCGTTTGGCTTTTTGATAACGGCGAGCTCAACAAACTTATAATTACTAACCGCGGAAACTGAACACCCGACAATACATATCTTATGGGGAGTTATGATAATACACTCTCTCCATAATATAAGCAATAAATGATCCCAAGGAGAAACGTATATACAATATTGATCTCCAATTCACTTGCAAGCCAACATTTTTCATATTTATGTTTTCAGTTACGTTTATATCCAAATAGCACATACATTAGAGAGCGATTTGTATTTTCTTTTCAGAGAGGTATTTGAATGGCCGGTCGTGTCTATTTCTACCGTTTTTATTTTATAGACGAGAAAAAGAAAAGTGGGCCTACCATTGGTTCAAGCGATAACAGCACGTTCATGTGTGTGAATCTTGAACGTATCTTGCGGTGGTGGAACTAAAATGAAAACAACTCTGAGTTCACCTCCATTGCAGTTCGACATTTGCAAGAAGTCATTTTTCACTTAAAGTGGCATGAGCTGTCAACATTCACACTTATTTCATAATTTCTGATCGTCACGAAAGTAAGAGGCTTTGAAGGCCATCAGAAAACTAAATGATTGGCGTTGGAATGAGGTAAATCCGTACAGTATGTGGCCTATACGAACCGGAATAGTGTTCGAAAAGTAAACAAAATTTAAATAACCAGGACGACCATTCATTCATTCTAAGCCAAAGTTAGTTCAAAACAATACTTTATCGTACAATCTCGAGACTAGAAGCACTAAAAAGCTTCTGAATTATGTCTTGAGAAAAATAGTCGATAACATTCTGTTTCAACGTCAAAATATGAACATTCTGGCAGCTCATGCTCCTTTAATGCTGTATGTAATACAATGACAGTACAACGTGTTCGTTGTTAGATTCTCTCTGCGCTCTGTCTCGTATTCTTCCGAGGGAGCAGAATTTGTCCGAACGTCTAGGAAATGATTCTTAGCCATTACTTATTTACTTCGAGTTGGGTAATAATTCCCATTTAAGAACAGTGAGGAATTCCGTCCAATTTCCTCTGCTAAGCTATCCCATAAAGCTGGCGCAAAATTAAGGTCGTGGTTATAAATAACCAACTAGTTTATGAAGCGGAACTGGGCACTAAGTGACTTTCACCAATAGCTTCCGTTGTAGGAGAAATCCATTAGACTGTGTAAAAGACACAGTGTATATCGGCAGTACTGCATTTAGTCGGCGATTTTCCTAAAACTATTACGTATATTGTACATGATGGTGTACATTTATGATCCACCGAGAGCAACTACTCTCATTATCAGATATTACAACACAGACAATTTTTAACAGGTTTTATATAAATACAGACAAATATAAACACGCTCAGCTCGTATTTATATTAAGAGTTGTCCTATGTATTTTGGCTTTTGTTAAACCACTACATAAACCACTATAAATATCAATACAAGACGCGTTCATCTATTACTTGTCATACCTATTTCTTCATCAAGAGCCATTGCATGGGATCTTGTTCAGTTCAACTGGCACGTACGTAACAGTACAACCTTTACTTGGATTCTGCATTAGATTGATTAAAACGTTAATATTTTATGAAATTACCGCAGGCCATTCAAGATAAAATCAAGAAACATCCTTATCAATATCGCAAAGTAAGCTAGCTCTTGAAACCTTAAGCACACAATCAAACCTATGAGAAATTTTCAACATAGCTTTCTTCAGGCTGATTGTTTCGCGTTTTAACCATCATCCTGGTTCATTTAACGTATATGTTTCCGCCGATAAAATCCCACATGCCCCTGGTACCTTGTAACTACTCGTGTACATATAAGCTCGATTGGATTCCGAAAGAAAGTGAGAGCGTACCTTTTACAAAGATGACAATGCCCATTAGGAAACCTTTTCGAGTTTAACTGCTCAAGTATTTTACCAGTACCTATATATTTATGATATCAGTAATACTTTTCGAACAATTATTATCAGTTTTAATTCTACAACAAAAATCGGAATATATACACCTACCCGATTGATCGAAATCTCAGCTGGAACAACGGACACAATTACAACTGAGATCATAAAACACATAATACAATGTTCAAGAACAAAACCGACAGAGCCCAAATATTTACGATAGCAAACGACCTTCTGTTAGCGTATGTAATAAGGTTAATATAGCCCTGATTTTGTTGGTCAATTTTATCGAGAAAGAGCATCAAGGAACTAATTCAGGTTGTGTTGGCTCACCTGGATAACCCACAGTGGTTAAAACAGTGGTTAGAACTGATAACTCTATTCTGAACACAGAAGTAGATTGGCCAGGATTCCGACGCTAGGTGACATGTCATTGCATTCCCCCGACGTCACCTGATAGGTGTTGGACTTAATCACTAGCGCCTCGTAGTAAACATTAACATACCAATTGTTATACAGGGTGAGCAGTTTGTGTTGTTTACGGCCATCAATAAAGAATGTAACAAGAAGAAGAAAAAAAACACTGGAAAAAGCTTGCCGGCCCATGGTGAAGCTAAATTTATTCTGCAGCAAGGGACAACCAATTTCGGTTAATGTAGCAGAATTCCAAGGGGGAAATTTAACGGACACATAATACATTAACTGCTGACACACTTCAGCTATTACTTGGTTGTCCTCCAAAATACATAAATGCGATGTATTTTTTAATTCATGTGCAGAACTCTAAACTATGCCATCATATATGACGATATAAAGCAGTGGCTGAACCATGCAGTGTAATCCATGAAGACCGTAGACTTCACATTGATTAAGCTGAAATTCTAGATAGTCATGTGTTACGTACAGCTGAACTGTTAACATATGTATCTATTTCGATTGTCTTAGAATTTTCTCGATTGTGACGTAATGTCTGTTTGTTTACGAAATGTTTCAATTTTGACATAGTTCCCAACTGTTACTATGACGACTCCTTGGAAAGTTCTAGTCTCTATAATTTTAATTCATAACCTGTTGTAATGCGTAGATCCAAGAAGATTCTCGAAATACTCTATTTGTATGCAAATGTTCAGATCTTTCTGGAAGTACTGAGAGTGTATAAAAGACGTTGTTTTATCGTTATTAGTCAGTCAGTTTTCCAGCTGGTCTCGAGTCTATACAAGCTATATTTTGTTATAGTTCAGATTTATATGTGGACTCTGTATGATACAGCTAGTAAGCTGCTATGTTGAATACGATATTCGTCTTATGACAGAGAGTCAGTTTTGAACTGGTCTCGATATACTTTGGATGCTACGGTCTGATATGATTCAGATTTCTATCTGAACTCAGTTTACTATCTTTGAATAAGATATTCGGCCTGCTTTGTCAGTGATACCTGACTTGTGAATTCTGTCAAGAATTTATTCTGTGGATATACCACCAGTGTGCTAAACCAGTGTGTTTTCAATATTCTATCCTGCGGATTCACCATTGTGTCTTCAAGATTCATTTTGGGAATCTATATTTCGTCGATTCGTGGTCATCGGATTTAAACCAGTGAACTTTGTGAAGGATACAGATCTTTAGGAACTGTAATTACTTAACTTGTATAAGTAAGTCATTTTGATATATGTTTTCTTTCCAACGTTTATGTAATATTTGCCTGTAAATAAGTTAGTCCGTTTGCTTTTTAATATAAATAGAAATGTGTACATAAAATCTGCTGGTTTGTTGTTACTTCTTTTCATTATCATTCGGTATCGTAACACATGCGATGTTTAACAACAACAGATGGAATGAGAAACTTTCATCGAAGGGTGAACAAGAATTGAAAGCTTTTGATATATCATATAAATGTAAAAGAAACAAACGACAAGTTGGATTTATCAGCCTACCATCAGCATCAATGTGCTTTGTGATTCGTTTGTTTAAATCATCATTTAAGTCATCATATATTCACATAACGTATCGATATGAAGACAGTAAGTGAACGTTCTGTTATTGATTCCAACCACCCTGATGGGACGTCTACCAATTGCCTAAAGCACAGGAAATGCCAGACGTAAAACAAGCGGTAAAATAACGTATATAACCCAAGATCATTAGACTATCACGCTGTGCTAAAAATTAGGAAGTTCTGTATCTAATAGAATGCAAGTTACATTTAACTGTTATGCTGTGTGCTGATAAAAACACACTTTTTAATTTACGTGTAGGACCATACTATGCCATTTTGTATGACACGATAGATCTTTGGTTGAATTATAAAATGTAATTCATAGAAAGACTTCCCATTTATTGAACTGGTATCTCAAATAGTCAAGGGGTGTTAAACGGCAACATATTAAACGTGTAATCTTGCAAGAGTGTAACAAAAATTTGGATTTATTATATAAATGTAAAAGAAATAAACCAAAAGTCGGATGTATCAATCTGCCATCAACATTAGTGTGATTTATGACTTGTTCATTTAAATATGTCATCAAATAATAACATAACGTATCGATATGGAGATAGTGAGTGAAAGCTCTTTTACTGATTCCGAGTACGCGAATTGCCTAAAGCACAGGAAATGTCAGTCAAAATGCACAGCGTTAAAATAAGATCTATGACCCAAGGGAAATGATAGCGCTAGGTTATCAGACTGTGCCAACCATTCGGAAGCACATTATCTAATAAAATGTAAACTGAGACCTCGCACTACTTATCAGATAAAATAATATCAATATTTGTGAAAGATACACAATTCGCATTGCCTTTCTAGTAAATCTAGACACATCAGCATTAAATATTGTAACGGACGAATGAAGAAAAAGTATAGGAGCTGACATATATGGATTTCTTATGTACTGGTACTTAGGCTATGTTGACATGTGAATTGTTAATTGAGGCGAGTTTTCGTATTAGATTAATTAAGAAGTTAATATTTAATAAAACCACCAACGGCCATTCGAGGTAAAAAACAGAATACATTCTTATCAATATCACAAACTGAGCTATTTCCTGAAACATTGAGCACGAATTCAAACCCAGAAGAAATTGTCAACGAAGATTGCTCCGCCCAAATTGATTGATGTTTTAAGCCGCACTGAAGTACATTTAACCGATATGTCCAGCGCCAATAAAATCGCCCCCTTTCCCGGTACATAACAACACCCGAAATACGCCGGATTACAAAAGAACCTGGAAACTTACTTCTTAATAAATTAGCAAAGGCTGTTTAGGAAAATTTTCGGATTCAACTGTTCCGTTTATATATCTCGAGGGACTCGTGGGTATTGCCAGTTTCAATTTTTAGTCTACTACTAAAATAAATTTAAAATCTTACCTGAATTATCGAAATGTCTATTGGAATGACTTACACAATGTCTGGGAAGACCAGAAACTAGACGAATGCAATAACTTGTCACACAGGGCCCAGGTATTTCCGATGGTTAGTTGTTGTCCATTGCTGCCTTTACATAGGTTGATATTGAGAATGAGATAAAGCCATTCATAGAAAACGAAACCTCGGAGGAGATTCAGAATGAGATGAAGCCAATTACAGAAACCGTGCACATTGGAGGCGATTCACATGATCTATCCAAATAGATGAATGAACGACCGTTAAAGCAGCAGACTGGATAACCCTGTCCTGATGGTGAAAGTCGACTGGTTGAAATTATCACGTGAAGCGGTATACCATAAACGGTCCGGATGGTGAAAGTCGACTGGTTGAAAGTCTAACGTGAAGCGGTATACCATAACCTGTCCTGATGGTGAAAGTCGACTGGTTGAAAGTCTCACGTGAAGCGGTATACCATAAACTCTCCTGATGGTGAAACTCGACTGGTTGAAATTCTCACGTGACGCGGTATACCATAAACTGTCCTGATGGTGAAAGTCGATTGGCTGAAAGTCTCACCTGAAGCGGTATACCATAAACTGTCCTTGTGGTGAAAGTCGACTGGTTAAAAGTCTCACGTGAAGCGGTATACCATAAACTGTCCTGCTCGTGAAAGTCGACTGGTTGAAAGTCTCACGTGAAGCGGTATGCCATAAACTGTCCTCCCCAGCAGAAACGATACTTTTATAGACTAACAATGTACTCACCAGCGTCTCCCAGTAAATAGTAACACACCGATTGAACTGATAACGGGTAATCATTGTTTGTTCTGTCCGTTGATCATAAATGAATGTCGTGAGGAAAAACACCTACGAAAAAGCTTGTCTCCCCACAGGAAACTGTAATATATTCTACGTCACGGAACTACCATCAGCCCGGTGGTTTTTGTTGTTGTTTCAGTCCACATGGGAACTTACAGCCAAGAGCACTAACACATTAGTTAAAGGCACACTTGCCGCCGTAGCCTGTTTAAATTTGCTAAGAAAACCAATTTACATGAGCTTACTACGACTAATACCACTAAACTTAAACATAGGACACATAAAACATGTCTAGTTAGCTTTAGACTGTAAAAATGGGGTGAAAAACAAACGAAGAATCGAAGCCTGATAACAACAACAACGATCAGTGTCGGTCAACTTTCGTGTTGGATTACCCTCCTTTCAGGCCTTTGTATCTGTGGTTTACACTCAAACAATTATCAGCAGGCTTTTCCAGTCGCTGTTAACCGACCGTCAGTCTGTATTTCTCAGATAAATAGGCCTACGTAAAATTACACTGTGCCGTTAGTTCACTCACTCGACTGAAACATAAAATCGCCAATAGGGGGCAGATCGGTTTGTTTACGTTCCGGGTACGTAACAATTCAAATTTTCAAATTCAAATTAAAAATACAAAGTGACGTCCAAACTTTTAAATTTTGGTAAAAATAGAAAGTTCCTAACTTATATTATCTGGGAAAAATACAGAATACGGTCTTTCTTTTTTAATGTAAACAATATTCCTGATTTTCGCGGCAAGTGTGCCTTTAATGTATTTGTGGCTGGTAACAGTGATTGTTATCTAGAACGATATATAAGAATACAATGTATGTTTTGATACATATTTATGAACACTAACACACACAAGCCCAGGGAAATCGTTCTTGACTAAAATAACTATGGGGACAAATTTCCAATTCTGTTAAAAGAGGGTATGTCATTTGGACCGTGATACACAATCATAAGTTGTAGTAATGAACTAAAACTCATAATATTTCATTAGGTTGAAGACAGGCAGGAGTTTGGGCTTAGTAAGTAGTCAGTCCTCTGCACACAAGTAGTCTTGCGCGATAAATCGGTTTCTATGGGGATAGTATACATCCACATGCACTCCCTGGTGTAAGAAGTACGCATCATGTGGTGGGCTAAGGTACTGGACACAACAAACTGTTTTAAAACTAATTTAATGTAGCTCTATAAATCGTATTGTCACCCACCCAATTTCACAAGAAAAGAAAATTCTGCGTAACTTTTAAATAATAGTATTGATCTATTCCTCTAGCGTAAGACATTCAGTTTATTTCTGTATCGTATATGAAATATAATGTTATACTGAGGTGGCTATAATCAGCTGCTAGGTTAAGTATGTCAGTAACGAGTTCATCAATGGTAAATATTTATTTTATAAATACCTGTGGTGTTATAAGGCGATTATTATAATCAGAGTGTGGGGGAAATCAATCTGTACTCGCTTTACTTTGAGCTTCGTATGTACCTGGATAGAACATAATTTATCTGAGTACAACTAATGCAATAAACACAGAAGCCAGTATAACTTCGTATGTACCTGGACAGAACATAATTTATCTGAGTACAACTAATGTAACAAGGCATCGCAAACGATACAAATCCCCTCGCATGCTAACACAAGAACTCTGACGCAAAATGGGGGGTGGGGATGAAGTTTGGTCAGAACCCATTTAAAAATGAAGTCCCAAAAGCGGTGACGCGTTAGAGGTATTGCCATGCTGGACCAATAGATGATGTTTGGTCAGGATCCGTTCAGAAATGAAGTTGCAAGAGCGCTGACAAAGATTTTCTATAAATAGTAGCGCTGACCTTGACCATGGCACCCTGAAACACGATCTGGTTCGAGGTATTCCCATGCTGGACCCAAATAGGAAGATTGGTCAGGATCCATTCAGAAATGAAGTCGCAAGAGTGATGACAAAGATTTTCTATAAATAGTAATGGTGACCTTGACCTTGACCGTGGCACCCTGAAACACGAACTTGTTCGAGGTATTCCTATGCTGGACTCCTATATGAATTTTGGTCCGAATCCGTTAAAAAATGAAGTCGCTAGAGCGCTGACAAAAGGTGAACATACGTACGTACGATTTTCTATTAATGGTAATGGTGACCTTGACCTTGGCACCCTGAAACATGAACTTGTTTGAGGTATTCCTATGCTGGACTCATATATGAAGTTTGGTCAGAATCCGTTCAAAAATGAAGTCGCTAGAGCGCTGACAAAGATTTTCTATAAATAGTAACGGTGACCTTGACCTTGGCACCCTGAAAAACGAACCTGTTCGAGGTATTCCTATACTGCACTCATATGTGAAGTTTGGTCAGAATCCGTTAAAAAATGAAGTCGCTAGAGCGCTGACAAAGATTTTCTATAAATAGTAACGGTGACCTTGACCTTGGCACTCTGAAAAACGAACTTGTTCGAGGTATTCTTATGCTGGACTCATATATGAATTTTGGTCAGAATCCGTTCAAAAATGAAGTCGCTAGAGCGCTGACAAAGATTTTCTATAAATAGTAACTGTGACCTTGACCTTGTCCTTGCCACCCTGAAAAACGAACCTGTTTGAGGTATTCTTATGCTGGACTCATGTGTGATGTTTGGTCAGAATCCGTTCAAAAATGAAGTCGCTAGAGTGCTGACAAAAGGTGAACATACGTACGTACGTACGTACTTACTTACGTACGTACAAACGCAATGCTATATCCCTCCCCGACTTTCGTCGCGAGGGGATAATAAACACAGAAGCCAGTATAGCTGTGTATGTACCTGAATAGAACATAATTTATCTGAGTACGACTAATGTAATAAACACAGATGCCAGTATAGCTTCGTACAATGTATGTACCTGAATAGAACATAATTTATCTGAGTACGACTAATGTAATAAACACAGAAGCCAGTATAGCTTCGTATGTACCTGAATAGAACATAATCTATCTGAGTACAACTAATGTAATAAACACAGAAACCAGTATAGCTTCGTATGTACCTGGACAGAACATAATCTATCCGAGTACAACTAATGTAATAAACACAGAAACCAGTATAGCTTCGTATGTGCCTGGATAGAACATAACTTATCCACATATTTTCCACATAGGTTTCTTCAGGCTGATTGGTTCGTGTTTTAACCTTCATCCTGGTTCATTTAAAACCAAAAGTCGGACTTATCAATCTGCCATCAACATTAGTGTTATTTGTGACGTTTTCATTTAAATATGTCATCAAATATTAACATAACGTATCTTTTACTGATTCCGAGTACGCCAATTGCCTAAAGCCCAGGAAATGTCAGTCAAAAAGCACAGCGTTAAAAATATCTATGACCCAAGGGAAATAATAGCATTAGGTTATCAGACTGTGCCAACCATTCGGAAGCACATTATCTAATAACGTGTAAACTGAGACCTCGCACTACTTATCAGATAAAATAATATCAATATTTTGAAAAGATACACAATTTGCAATACCTTTCTGGTAAATCTAGACACATAAGCATTAAGTATCGTAACGGACGAATGAAGATTTAGAGGAGCTGACATATATGGATTTCTTATGTACTGGTACTTAGGTTATGTTGAGTTGTGAATTGTTAATTGAGGCGAGTTTCCGTATTAGATTGATTAAGAAGTTAATATTTAATAAAACCACCAACGGACATTTAAGGTGAAAACTAGAATACATTCTTATCAATATCACAAAGTGAGCTATTTCCTGAAACATTGAGCACGAATTCAAATCCAGAAGAAACTGTCAACGAAGATTATTTCGACTAAATTGATTGGTGTTTTAGCAGCACAGAGGTACATTTAACCGATTTGAAGGATGAACAAGAATTGACAGCTTTTGATATATCATATAAATGTAAAAGAAACAAACGACAAGTTGGATTTATCAGCCTACCATCAGCATCAATGTGCTTTGTGATTCGTTTGTTTAAATCATCATTTAGGCCATAAAATATTAACATACCGTATCGATATGAAGACAGTGAGTGAACGTTCTGTTATAGATTCCGACTACCCTGATGGGTCGTCTGCAAATTGCCTAAAGCACAGGAAATGCCAGCCGTAAAACAAGCGGTAAAATAACGTATATAACCCAAGAGCATTAGACTATCATCCTGTGCCAAACATTAGGAAGTTCTTTATCTAATAGAATGCAAGCTACAATTAACTGCTATGCTATGTGCTGATACAATTCCCCTTTTCATTCGGGTGTAGGACCATACTATGCCGATTTGTACGACACGATAGATCAGTGGTTGAACTATAACATGTACTTCATGAAAATCAAAGATTTTCCTTTCATTGATCTGGTATCTCAAACAGTCAAGGAGTGTTGAATGACAACAGATGAAAGGTGTAATCTTGCAAGAAGAGTGTAACACAAATTTGGATTTATTATATAAATGTAAAAGAAATAAACCAAAAGTCGGACTTGTTCATTTAAATATGTCATCAAATATTAACATAACGTATCAATATGGAGATAGTAAATTAAAGCTCTTTTACTGATTCTAAGTACGCCAATTGCCTAAAGCCCAGGAAATGTCAGTCAAAAAACACAGCTTTAAAAAAGATCTATGACCAAAGGGAGATGACAGCATTATGTTATCAGACTGTGCCAACCATTCAGAAGCACATTATCTAATAAAATGTAAACTGAGACCTCGCACTAATTATCAGATAAAATAATATCAATATTTTGGAAAGATACACAATTCGCAATATCTTTCTGGTAAATCTAGACACATCAGCATTAAGTATTGTAACGGAAGAACGAAAAAGAAGTATAAGAGCTGACATATATGGATTTCTTATGTACTGGTACTTAGGCTATGTTGAGTTGTGAATTGTTAATTGAGGCGGAGTTCCCGTATTAGATTGATTAAGAAGTTAATATTTAATAAAATCACCAACGGCCATTTGAGGTGAAAACCAGAATACATACATTCTTATCAATATCACAAAGTGAGCTATTTCTTGAAACCTTGAGCACGGATTCATACTCAGAAGAAATTGTCAACGAAGATTGCTCCGGCCAAATCGATTAGTGTTTTAAGCCGCACTGAAGTACATTTAACCAATATGTCCAGCGCTAATAAAATCGCCCCCTTCCCTGGTACATAACAACACCCGAAATACGCTGAATTACAAAAGAACGTGGAAACTTATTTCTCAATAAAGTTGCAAACGCTTTTCTAATTCAAAGGATCCGGTGATATATCTCGAAGGACTCTGGAGTCTTTTATTGCCAGTTTCAATTCTACTACTAAAAGAAATTTAAAATCTTACCTGAATTATCGAAGTGTCAATGCGAAAGACGTACACAATTTCTGGGAAGATCCGAAACTAGACGAATACAAGAACTAGTCAGACAGGGCCCAGGTATTTCCGATTGTTAATTGTTGTCCATTCCTGCCTTTACACAGGTTGATATTGAGAATGGGATAAAGCCAATTATAGAAACCGTGCACCTTGGAGGCGATTCACGTGATCTATACAAATAGGTGAATGAACGATCGTTAAAGCAGCAGAATGTATAACCCTGCCCTGATGGTGAAAGTCGACTGGTTGAAAGTCTCACGTGAAGCGGTATACCATAAACTGTCCTGGTGGTGAAAGTCGACGGGTTGAAAGTCTCACGTAAAGCGGTATACCATAAACTGTCCTGATGGTGAAAGTCGACTGGTTGAAAGTCTCACGTGAAGCGGTATACCATAAACTGTCCTGATGGTGAAAGTCGACTGGTTGAAAGTCTCACGTGAAGCGGTATACCATAAACTATCCTGATGGTGAAAGTCGACTGGTTGAAAGTCTCACGTGAAGCGGTATACCATAAACTGTCCTAGTGGTGAAAGTCGACTGGTTGAAAATCTCACGTGAAGCGGTATACCATAAGCTGTCCTGATGGTGAAAGTTGACTGGTTGAAAGTCTCACGTGAAGCGGTACAGCATAAACTGTCCTGGTGGTGAAAGGCGACTGGTTGAAAGTCTCACGTGAAGCGGTACAGCATAAACTGTCCTGGTGGTGAAAGGCGACTGGTTGAAAGTCTCACGTGAAGAGGCGACTGGTTGAAAGTCTCACGTGAAGCGGTACAGCATAAACTGTCCTGGTGGTGAAAGGCGACTGGTTGAAAGTCTCACGTGAAGCGGTACAGCATAAACTGTCCTGGTGGTGAAAGGCGACTGGTTGAAAGTCTCACGTGAAGAGGCGACTGGTTGAAAGTCTCACGTGAAGCGGTACAGCATAAACTGTCCTGGTGGTGAAAGGCGACTGGTTGAAAGTCTCACGTGAAGCGGTACAGCATAAACTATCCTGGTGGTGAAAGGCGACTGGTTGAAAATCTCACGTGAAGAGGTATACCATAAACTGTCCTCCCCTGCAGAAAGGATACTTTTATAGACTAACAATGTTCTCACCAGCGTCTCCCAGTAAATAGTAACATACCGATTGAACTGATAACGGGTAACTATTGTTTGTTCTGTCAGTTGACCATAAATGAATGTCGTGAGGAAAAACACCTTTGAAAAAGCTTGTCTCCCCACAGGAAACTGTAATATATTCTACGTCACGGAACTACCATCAGCCCGGTGGTTTTTGTTGTTGTTTAAGTCCACATGGGAACTTACAGCCAAGAACACTAACAAATTAGTTAATGTATTTGTGGCCGGTAATAATGATTGTTATCTAGAACGATATATAAGATAACAATGTAGGTTTTGATACATATTTATGAACACTAGTAGACACAAGCCTAGGGGAAATTGTTCTTGACTAAAATAACAATAGGGACAAGTTTCCCTTTGCGTTAAAAGAGGGTATGTCATTTAGACCGTAATACCCAATCATAAGTTGTAGTAAAGACCTAAAACCCATGATATTTCATTAGGTTGAAGCAAGGCAGGGGTTGGGGCTTAGTAAAGCCGGCCGCAGACTGCCCTTGCGGTCTGCGATTTTTCACCGGCGTCTCAAGCCGCAGTGTCGCAAGCCTCGGTGTGCTGTGAACGACGCAGCCATTTGAGGCTTACGGTCTGTGGCACAGCCATGATCGCAAGCATCAAAATGATTTGATATTTGCCGGCGTCTTATTCACCGGCGTCCCCAAACACAAGCAGTGTGCGTGGAACCTCGCCGTCTTTTATCTTGCCGTAAGGCACTCGACCAATGAGGAAAGGTCTTCCTGCCACGTGGTTTGAAAATGTCAGCCCTTGAGGAGACGATACCGTCGGAATTTTGGTCCGAAGTTGACCTGTGGCGGACATATGTCAACTTATATGATATAAACTTACCGGAATTCAATGACCGTGTCCAGAAGTCTTTGGCGATAAAACAGATTGCTGGTCAACATTCGGACATAGTTCTTGTAAGACCGAATGTCTTCTTCCTCTAATTTAGCAGACTGTGATAGTCTCCATAAACGTGTCGCCTTAACAACCAATGGCGCCTCCTCCTAAAATTATGAGAAGTATAGCAGGCTTTAGTTTATTGGAAAGCGCCGTGTTTTCTTGGAGCTACGAACCCAAAATTACGTCATAATCGGATATGTTCGGAAAAAATCGCGCAACAACTTTACTGTTCACCCGCACATCGATGCGCAGCCATATTCAGAGCGCAGTGGTTTGTATACGGCGCCGGTGAATACAATTGTGGCATATTGTGGCATATCTTATTGTGGCAACCAATTTGAAGTTCTTTATCTATAGATTGTAAGCTACATTTAACTCTTATGTTATGTGCTAATAAAATCACACTTTTTCATTCAGGTGTAGGACCATACTATGCCATTTTGTATAACACGATAGATCAGTGGTTGAACTATAACATGTACTTCATGAAAATCGAAGATTTCCCGTTCATTGAACTGGTGTCTCAAATAGTCAAGAGGTGTTAAACGACAACAGATGAAAGGTGTAATCTTGCAAGAAGAGTGTAACCAAAATTTGGATTTATTATATAAATGTAAAAGAAATAAACCAAAAGTCGGATTTATCAATCTGCCATTAGCATTAGTGTTGTTTGTGACGTTTTCATTGACATATGTCATCAAATATTAACATTACGTATCGATATGGAGATAGTAAATGAAAGCTCTTTTACTGATTCCGAGTACGCGAATTGCCTAAAGCACAGGAAATGTCAGTCAAAAAGCACAGCTTTAAAATAGATCTATGACCCAAGGGAAATTATAGCATTAGGTTATCAGACTGTGCCAACCATTCGGAAGTACATTATCTAATAACGTGTAAACTGAGACCTCGCACTACTTATCTGATAAAATAATATCAATATTTGTGAAAGATACACAATTCGCATTGCCTTTCTGGTAAATCTAGACACATCAGCATTAAGCATTGTAATGGAAAAACGAAGAAAAAGTATAGGAGCTGACATATATGGATTTCTTATGTACTGGTACTTAGGCTATGTTGAGATGTGAATTGTTAATTGAGGCGAGTTTCCGTATTAGATTGATTAAGAAGTTAATATTTAATACAATCACCAACGGCCATTTAAGGTGAAAACCAGAATACATTCTTATCAATATCACAAATTGAGCTGTTTCTTGAAACCTTGAGCACGAATTCAAACCCAGATGAAATGTCAACGAAGATTACTCCGGTCAAATTGATTAGTTTTTTAAGCCTCACTGAGGCACTTTTAACGGATATGTTCAGCGCTTACAAAATCGTCCCCTTCCCTGGTACATAACAACACCCGAAATACGCTGAATTACAAAAGAACGTGGAAACTTATTTCTCAATAAAGTTGCAAACGCTTTTCGAATTCAAAGGATCCGGTAATATATCTCGAAGGACTCTGGAGTCTTTTATTGCCAGTTTCAATTCTACTACTAAAAGAAATTTAAAATCTTACCTGAATTATCGAAGTGTCAATGCGAAAGACGTACACAATTTCTGGGAAGATCCGAAACTAGACGAATACAAGAACTAGTCAGACAGGGCCCAGGTATTTCCGATTGTTAATTGTTGTCCATTCCTGCCTTTACACAGGTTGATATTGAGAATGGGATAAAGCCAATTATAGAAACCGTGTACCTTGGAGGCGATTCACGTGATCTATCCAAATAGGTGAATGAACGATCGTTAAAGCAGCAGAATGTATAACCCTGCCCTGATGGTGAAAGTCGACTGGTTGAAAGTCTCACGTGAAGCGGTATACCATAAACTGTCCTGGTGGTGAAAGTCGACGGGTTGAAAGTCTCACGTAAAGCGGTATACCATAAACTGTCCTGATGGTGAAAGTCGACTGGTTGAAAGTCTCACGTGAAGCGGTATACCATAAACTGTCCTGATGGTGAAAGTCGACTGGTTGAAAGTCTCACGTGAAGCGGTATACCATAAACTGTCCTCCCCAGCAGAAAGGATACTTTTATAGACTAACAATGTTCTCACCAGGGCCTCCCAGTAAATAGTAACATACCGATTGAACTGACAACGGGTAACCATTGTTTGTTCTGTGAGTTTATCATAAATGAATGTCGTGAGGAAAAACACCTTCGAAAAAGCTCGTCTACCCAAAGGAAACTTCAATATATTCTACATCACGAAACTACCATCAGCTCGATGGTTTTTGTTGTTGTTTAAGTCCACATGGGAACTTACAGCCAATGGCACTAACACATGAGTTAATGTATTTGTGGCTGGTAACAATGATTGTTATCTAGAACGATATATAAGATAACAATGTAGGTTGATATACATATTTATGAACACTAGTAGACACAAGCCTAGGGGAAATCGTTCTTGACTAAAATAACAATAGGGACAAGATTCCCTTTGCGTTAAAAGAGGGTATGTCATTTAGACCGTAATACCCAATCATAAGTTGTAGTAAAGACCTAAAACCCATGATATTTCATTAGGTTGAAGCAAGGCAGGGGTTGGGGCTTAGTAAGTAGTCAGTCCTCTGCAACACAAGTAGTCTTGCGCGATCAGTCGGTATCTACAAGACAATAACGATTTAATAATAGTAACGACTTGTCTCTCGCTGTCAATGGATCAATATAGAGATTTACTGTTTTTACCGTTCGCTTAAAAACCGCACCTAATGACCGGACATAATTAATGAATGTATTGTGAAAAAAGCACTGTGTAAAAAAAACCTGTCTTCCCAAGAGAAACCTAAATGTATTATACAACACGGAAGGGCCCTCTACCCAATGATTGTTGACGCTGTTTAATACCACATGGGACCTGACACCGAAATCCACCCAGCAATTTGCTACGGTATAATGATTTGTCTATTAGTTGATTGTTCTCCCAAAGTATATAATGTATACAACCTGGTCTACTGACCTTACTCTATATCCTGTGGAATTTACTCTATAATATGGTTACTACAAAACCCTCGACACTGTTAAAGATAATGACTGGTACGTAATGATAGGTTAGTGTATGAAATGGTAGGTTTCCTCTAACGCAAGACATTCAGTTTATTTCTGTATCGCATATGGAATATAATGTTATACTGAGGTGGCTATAATCAGCTGAAAGGTTAAGTATGTCTGTAACGAGTTCCTCAATGGTAAATATTTTTTAGAAACGCACGTGGTGTTATAAGGCGATTATTATAATCAGAGTGTGGGGAAATCAATCTGTAAATGGCACAAAAACAAAAGATCAATTTATTCTTCTATAGAAAATGAATCAGGAATAGCTTACAGCGTATTGTGTCACCGGTAGGATATGTAAGATACAATAACTGTTCTCCTTAGCACCGGGTTTTTTCAATCAGTAAACAGTTGCCTTTCACTGTCAGTAAATCATGATTGAGATTCACTGTTTTTGCAGTTCGCTTAAAAACCGCACCTAATGACCGGACATAATTAATGAATGTATTGTGAAAAAACACTGTGTAAAAAGCTTGTCTTCCCAAGAGAAACATAGATGTATTAAACAACACGTAATGACCACCAAACCAATGATTGTTGACGCCGTTTAATACCACATGGGACCTTACACCGACACCCACCCAGCAATTTGCTACGGTATAATGATTTGTCTATTAGTTGATTGTTCTCCTAAAGTATATAATGTATACAACCTGGTCCACTGACCTTACTCTATATCCTGCTGAACTAACTCTATAATATGGTTACTACAAAACCCTCGACACTGTTAAAGATAATGACTGGTACGTAATGATAGGTTAGTGTATGAAATGGTAGGTTTGTGTATGAAATGATAGGTTTGTGTATGAAATGATAGGTTTGTGTATGAAATGATAGGTTTGTGTTTGAAATGATTAGAAACTTCTGTAGACGGTACTTGTAAATTAACATTTAAGGAACTGGGTTTCTAGGCTATTTAAATAATGGCATACCAACCATCTTCTTTTTTTGGAGGGTTAAAATCGGAATTTCATCAGAACCTTAATCCAAGTAATCCACTCAGAGTTGCACGTAATAACCGTTCGTCAAATAACCAGCTATTTCCAATCTTAAGTAGACCAAAAACTACCAGCGCAATCCAGCTTAAATGTGATTGGTCGAAATCGAAAATGTATGTCAAATCAATCTGTAGTGTTGTCATACTCTCTCACTCTGCATTCGAAGTGGTTTCATTTCCGTTTGGTGTTAGATTACATTTCACCTGCTTAAATCTGATTGGTCGAAATGGAAAAGTTTTGTCAAATCAATCTGTAGTGTTGTCATGCTTCTCTCTCTGCAGTCGAAGTGGTTTCATTTCCGTTATATTTCATCTGATTTATTCTTTTCGAAAGATCATAGTTAATTGGTCTGGCAATTAGAGAGACACGCGAAGGACGAAGTTAAACTATAAAGTTAACGACTGCCGAAAAATGCCATAAGCTCCCGTCGTCAAAGAAACTTCCAGACCAACTGGACAATTAATTTGTTTTCTGAAAGCAGCAGCGTTTTGTATTTGTTTTTACTATATGACTCTTATCATTAGCAACTAGTCACACAAGTATTTTTTGTTTGATTAATTACTAGTTCAATAGTATTTTAGCTAATAGACATTTCGTTTTAAAATCATCAATTTCTTTAATAAATAGAGCTATAGTTGGAGTACAATAATAACGAACTTCTACGGCAATGGCGACCAACAAATGGCCAAATGATATATTAAAGGGACAAGCCTGGGACAAAGATTGTTAAAATGTGTTTTGTTCGACTGTTGTTTTTATATGGACGAGGTTTCCAGATGGTCATTGGTAACTTTTCTAGCTCCCACTGACCCATGAATAGCGAGTTTTAATTGGCGAATCCTTTTTCTCCTTTGTTAAAGTGGCATGAGCTGCCAAAATTCACACATTTTTAATAATTTCTGATCGTCACGACAGTAAGAGGCTTTGAAGGCCACCGAAAAACTAAATGGTTAGCGTTAGAATGAGGAAAATTTATACAGTATGTGGCCTGTACGAACCTGAATAGTGGTCGAAAAGTAAATAAAATTTAAATAACCGGGACGACCATTCATTCATTCTAGCCAAAGTTAGTTCTAAATAATACTTTATCGTACATTCTCGAGACTAGAAGCACGAACAAGCTTTTGAATTATACGTCTTGAGAAAGATAGCCAATAATTTCAACATTCTGTTGTTACGTCAAATATCAACATTGTGGCAGCTCATGCCACTTTAACTGACTCAGAATGGACCTTAGTTAAGTGCTCAGTATGGGACTGATGTGGGTGCCTTTGTGGTGCATTTTCGGCTGTTTGTTGACTGACTGTATGGCAGAAAACAAACAACAGGAAATTCCCTAAGACAACTCTGTAAATATATTTTTTTTTTCGGCGGAAATTTGACTTACGGTCTTTCATCGGAGATTGATCACTTCTTATTTTTCTGCTGATCTGAAGGTCAACGGAGAATCACAACAAACTTACATAGTATCTCCTTTTAAATGAACGAGACTCAAACTAAATTAGTCACGAGTACGAACCAACAAGAAGTAGGTAGAAGTAGATTTATTGTTACAAACATTTGAAATCCATATTTATTTAGGAATGGAATTCGAAAATAAAAACCGTTCAAAAAGTAAACGCCAAAAGATAGGCATCGTGAGTCTTAAATGACGATTTTGTAATCAGAATCATCAAGTACGTCGGTTGTCAATTTAAAACATACAGGTTACTAATTTACAGTTCGAGTGGGCTTTGCAGAAACATGCAACTGAAATGGATTCAAGGGTTTATTTTCAACTGAAGGTTAAACTAGATTTGAACGTTAAAATGAACAGCTACCCTGGCTAAGTGGAAAGGAAATGAGCAGCCCGGTGACAGTGGAAAAAGCCCAAATCTACAATAATGCAAGGAGACTGGCAAAGTACTTTTGGGTTTACCCATAAGGAGCGCAAGCATCGTGAGAATTGCACAAATTTCCTGTCACGACTGCTGTCATTGCGCTTGTGGCTAAGCTTATTGTTTCTAAAGTGACACTAACCTTGGATATAGTTTGAGTTGAAGCTCTCTGACATTGATGAATTCATAACCTCATGAAATCAAATGAAACTCATGAAATCTAATTGAGTTCGCCGAGAAATGTAATCGACAATTCATTAACAAAAGGTGTACTGTTCTGCGACGGAGATTTTCTAAAAGCTCTGAATTTTTTTAATTTTTAAATAAGACGATTCCAAGAAATGTTATGCAAACATATGAAACAAACGTAATAAAAGTTAGAATAGTAAAACTAATGGTACTGTGTAGCCATCATGAATTGTATAATTAATTAACAGATCCTGCCTATTTTGAATGAAGACTTTCTGAATATCCGGATACGTAAGTCTTTTGAGTGCCAGAAGACAGGGGAATGGCATATATATACACTGTATATCGTGTAGAATAAAAACGGTCGGCATTTGACCCTGCAGCACTTGGTCTTAATGGTCGGGAAATAGAACCTATCACCGAAGCTTTTCGACTTAAGCCGCTAAGCTGATGAAAAAATGAAATGACTGAAAAAATCAAAGGGACTCATAAAAAGACAAACTACCGGAAACAGCGGAAATCAAACGTTGGCATTCACACGCGAGACTTTCACAGCTTATGGATTTTTGGTCCGCCAATCTTTGTCGTTCACCGGTTCTAGAATGGCATTGAGTAAAACGTTTCGACTTTAATACTAAATCACAAAATTTATTTGATTACCGGCTAGTTTCTATACCACCTTCGATAAATCTTTACATAGTGATCCTTGCGTTAACAATTTTAAAAAATATTGGAAAATGTAATTCTTATTCATTTTTTCTGTAAATCCACGAGAATGATTTATTCCAATAAAAGAAATAAATTGATTCCTTGACTGATTATTGTTTTACGCTTTACTTCTGATCAGTAGACTCATATGGCAGCATTGCAGGTATCTAGCTGAGTGGGCTAAGTGGAATTCGAACCCGTGGCTCGTCAATAAGAGGCTGGTGTGACTTGACTGTCTATCGCTCTTTTTTCATAAATATTTAATAGGTTTTAAGTTCGGTTAAAATTTCTACCAGATTAAAACAGAAGCGTCGTGGAGGACGCCGGTAGGGGGAGGGGCTTTATATAATATATATTTACAATATTTTTTTTAAGTTAAATAGTTCTTATTATACCTGTGATAGGATTGGTTGTCATATTACATATCAAACTAAGTGTGTAGCATAAATCGTTATTAACTTGTCAATCGATCTACTTATTAAACCATCAGATTGGAATTAAAGACAGACGATTTAAGACGTAAGACAGTGATAAACAACCGATTACGTTATCTATTTCTCGATGTTGAATGAATATTATAAAGAGGCAAAGTTATCCTACAATAAACTTAAACTGTGTACATGCCAACGGAATTGCGTTCTGTTGGTCTGACCGACGCAAGGGTCATTTGAAATGACTGATTGGTGCCCTGTAAACTAGACACATGCAGAGGATTCCAGTTGAGCAATTTCCTACTAACTCTGGAAGCTGTGACATTCATACACGATGACGTCCATTATTGAGTATTTTATAATCAGATTGTTTCTCCAGTTACTGCCGACGGCACAGGGAATGTCAATGCAACAACAACAACCTTTACAAAACCTTGAGGGAATAGCCAATATATGTAACTGCATGGAGCGTCCATCTATTCGATAGTTTTTTGACGCCACGGAATTCCGAGGGGTACTCCTCATGTTGGTTATTAAATGATTATTATCAGAAACCCATTAAAAGCTTTGAATAGCATACTGTCAGTACGTGTTATTGGGGGTTTACGGTGTATTGTTTTGTTTTCACAAATTTTATATCAGATTCTATATTTTTCTACACTTTCAGACTGATATCTGCTTACATCCAAACTAAATATTGAACCAATTTTTGCAATTATAATCAATCAAGCCCAACCAATATAATTTAGCCATTACACTTATAGACGTATTTCTCAGTATAGCAATACCGCAACATTTAAGGTTGCGCAGGAATTGGTGAATGGTTTCCTATGAATTAAAAAGTGGCAAATTTACTAATTAATGTTGCTCAATCACGAAAACAGTCCCCCAATCATAACATGAGCTTTCTGTTTCAAAGTTGCCCTAGTGCGCTTCAATCTAAAATAGAGATTGATCCTTCTGCCATTCGTTGAGATATCAACTCTAAAACGATTGAGTGACATGCTGCTTGAACAAAGGGAGGCAACTGCTGTCGACGTCCTTATAATTGTAAACAACGACACGTGACACTGATGGTTGACTCGGTTGTGTAAAGAGATATCCGATATAATTCTGGTAGGTAACGTTTAAGCCGCCGATAACCTGTTTTGTTATATTGATTGCTACTCTCCTAATTCATATAAAATACCTTGAAATACCTTGAAGTCCATATCATATTTTGCCTTGACATCCATGGGCGCTGCCATCTTGTTTTAGAATGTATATATGAGCTGATGTAGTGCCGATTATATTTTAGATTTTTAACAAGTATTTCTGCCCAAAGGCCTTGCGATACAGGTTATTATTGTAGGGTTACATGTTTGGGAACAGTATAGAACAGATCAGTTCACTATGCGCGAAAATGGAGTGCGACGGCTCTCGAGCCATGTCTCGTGTTGAAGATCTCGTAGAATGGCACGAGATCTCGAATGAGTGCGTTTGACACGTTTTATCTCTTGCTCTTGGATTGGTTTCGCATACTACATTAGTTAAAGGATTTAGTTCTCTGGAATTTAAAAAAGCAGTGAGAGAAATGTGGATATTTTTTGTGACTTCTCGGCAAAAGTGAAGTCACACACGACCTTTGATGCGTACAAACTGCCTTCTCATTCAATCCAACTCCCACCAAGATTAAGCCCTACACACATATACTCATATATCCAATCAAATCTATTGTTAAAATGTCTTAGTTCCATGACATGTCTTACTCATAACTCGCTTAAATACTCATGTTGTTCCTATTTATTGTTATTGACTTGAAAACGGTGTTAGTATCTACACCGAAACGTCGTCAGAAAAATAAACGAAGAAGTGTGTTATCCATACCAACCCCGTGTTTATTTTCATACAGATGCACTGACACATTATATATCGTGTAATACGTCATCATTTTGAGGGTATGTACCCAACGGAGGTTGTGTAAGGCGGGAAAAGTTGCACTGAATTTTGTAAAGTCAGATTTGTAAAGTACATGTTCTACAACACACTAAGTGTAAATTAGAAAATATTACCCAAAGTTGTTCACAAAATGTTTAACCACAAGAGGAATTGAGCAACGTAACACGTCCTACGCAATTAGTATTAGATTTTGTTATCACATTTCTTGCGGTTGATCAAAGTCAAATTTATTCTACTTTGAATTATTCTGGAAAATTATTGAACAGCCGACTTTGGAATTTCGTGCACAACATTTCTTGGAACTCAGACGTTGGACGACTCCGGGATTTTCGGAGCAAAAAAAATCCATTAAACACTGAAAACTAGTTATATTTATATCCATTTTTAAACAATTTATTTAGTAAGTGAGATATATCATTATTTCCGTTTTGTAATTAATCCAATACGACAAAAAATATAAAAGGCTTCCGATTTTGATGGTTTCAAATAATTTGTTCTGTGAAGAGAAACAATTTAATTTTCCTGGCGTTTGTTGTGCCTTACTCTGGTATTTTCATTCATTGTTTTCTATTGAACATGCATGGCTGGTTTCCAAAACGGAAGTAAATGTCGAGCCTTAAAATCAATTTATATATAATTAATGTCAATGTTAATTTGGACTTATTTAAAACTCCAATCTTGATGATTCTGAAAACCTGACCCCTGCAACCTTTTCAATTATGATTACAGATTTCACGATAACCTTAACCCTTTCATAATACATTAAGCTAAACGAGAAAAGCAAATATCATTCAAGAAATCGATTGGATGAACGATATCAATTTCAACTAATCAAACTCCACATGTACTTGTTTAGCTAACGCTAAAACCGAATAAAATCCTTTCGTCTGTCTCTGTGTGAAAAGTTGAATGTGCCACAAAATATGTTAAATCAATCTATACTATATTAATATACGTTGGTATAGTTGTCGCGAAGGCTGATGACGTTGTAACAAAACCAGTCTATCATCTGTGTTCTCTATAATAAAAAAAGAAAGAAACATTTGCAAACTCGAGCAATCATCCATACCGTAGAAGTCGGCCTCAGAAGGAGTATGCAAGTATGTCTTAGTTATCAAAATTATAAAATATTTTGTGGCATATTCAAATTTTCACACATGAGCAGACGATAGGATTTTGGTCGGTTTAGCGTTAGCTAAACAGGTGCTGTCTGCAGTAAAGTCTGATTGGTTGAAATTGATATCGTTCATCCAATCGATTTCTTAAATGATTTTTGCTTCTCTCGTTTGGCTTAATGTGTTATCTTCTCGAACGAGCGAATTGTATTTCACCGTATTAACCGATTTATTGATTTTCACAAAGGTCAATGTAACACGGACGCATTGCAGGTGACATACTTACAGTAAAATCGAACATTGGGAAAGATTACCGGTATATCAAGAACTACACTCTACTGAGACTACATCATTGATCAAACAGTTCGAGGTTTACATGTGGCTCAGTTGATGACAAACTGCACGGTGCCAGGGGCAAATGTAAAACATTAAATTAATTTAGTTTTAATGATACGTAGGCACCCTATATGTTAGCTTCTGAATGCCTTCAAACTGTATCGTCTCCGTTGGTACATTTAATGAAATCTCTTAAATGCACCGATTCCGTATCTTTTATGTAATGTAATGCTTTATTTTTTTAAAGAGGATTACAAACAGTCAGAGACTACTAAGTAGCTCTCCTCTATAACATAAAAAAAAATTAAAGTACTTAAGATACATTACCACATATTGGCTGACAAGCATTACATAATATAGTAATATAGTAAAAACTATTCATAGCACTTTTAAAGAAAACATATAACTGTCAACATGGTGTCAAAAATAAACTAAACTCTACCAGTCTGTCAAAACGATGCCACAATAACCCACCTACATGTATATATGAGAAGCACCCACAACACAACTATATGATTGCTGATATGTATGTACATATAGAGTGAACAATTATTACCTATTGGGGTAATCAATTAAGTTTAGAAGCACAAGCTTTAGTGTATTAGTAGTGAGATGTCTCATTTCTCAAACCAGCAATTTTATCAAACTTTATTAAACACTGGGAATCTAACGGATTCATCAATATACTTAAAGACGACATCAAACAGGGATTTGTTTTGGGTTAGGGTTAAATACTTACTACCATGGATTAAGATGTCCAATAGATAGTTTGGCATTATATCAACATATAGTGAGTAGTGGATACCTGGGCTAACAATTTCCATTACTTTAGTGAGCATAACCTTTCTTTGAGCAGCCAAGGATGGACAATGCAGGAAGAAGTGTAGAGGATCTTCTATTGGGTGATTACATAAAGAACAATAGCTATACTCTATAATATTGTACTGGAACAGCTGATTGTGTAGATGACTCAGACCCAGCCTAATTCTACATAATTGGATTTGGGCTGACCCAAATGAATAGAGGAGATTGTGTTCCACCTGCCCATGAGTTATTTTACGTTTAAACATATTTAAGGAGGTTGAGTTACGGATCTCAACACTGAGATATCTTTTATCAGATATTGGAATGGTCACGAAAAGTAACTTCAAAGAAAGGCAAATCACCTTAATCACTAAACGAGGAAAGTCCATTAAGTAGATTTGTCACGTGTGTTGGAGAATGTCACCACGGTCAGTAGCAGTTAAACTGTTATACCAGGCAATGATGGCCCATTTATAGATTCCATTAGATTTGTATTAGATGATAGATACCTTCAAAGGGCACATTTCAACAAACTACCCTAAGTGTTAAATGGGAGAGATTCTAACCAACTTTGTCACGAAGGTTACAGGCTCAGAAGGAATGTACACGGTGTTAGAGGTAGATCAGGTAATACACCATTTGCCAGTAACAATGAAATGACGTCGCGGCATCAATCTTACACCGGACAAGCCCAGTAGTCATCTTGACTTTTACCATATTCGGTCAAAACCCCTTTTCATCCACGATTTTTTCACATTTCTAGATTCATTCGGATATAAACTGTTCGAATATACGTTTTCATTTCTTATATCTGTTGTAATATGGTCAAACAGATATGGGGTTACCTGTGCCTCAGCTGATGACAGCAAAATGTAAGGTATCAGGGGCAAATGTAAAACATTAAATAGCTTATTGAGTTATCAGTACCACAGCTTTCACTTTTTATCTTTCTGATGATCCATTGTCTCAGGTGTCACATTTAAAACATTCATTTAGTTTTAATATTTATGAACACTAAAACACACGGGCACAGGGGAAATATTCTTGTCTAAAATAACCATTATGTAGACACCCTATATGTTACCCGATAGCTTCTGGTTGCCATCAAACTGTATCGTCTCCGTTGCCACATTTAATGAAATCTCTTAAATGCACTGAGTGACTAACTTTTATTAGATATTGGAATGGTCACGAAAAGTAACTTCAAAGAAAGGCAAATCGCCTTAATCACTAAACGAGGAAAGTCTATTAAGTAGATTTGTCACGTGTTTTGGAGAATGTAACCACGGTCAGTAGCAGTTAAACTGTTGTACCAGGCAATGATTGCTCATTTATAGATTCCATTAGATTTGTATTAGATGATAGATACCTTCAAAGGGCACATTTCAACAAACTACCCTAAGTGTTAAATGGGAGAGATTCTAACCAACTTCGTCACGAAGGTTCCAGACTCAGAAGGAATGTATACAGTGTTAGAGGTAGATCGGGTAATACACCATTTGCCAGTTTTGCGCGCAAAAATGAAATGACGTCGCGGCATCAATCTTACACCGGACAAGCCGAATAGTCATCTTGACTTTTACCATATTCGGTCAAAATCCCTTTTCATCCACGATTTTTTCACATTTCTAGATTCATTCTGATATAAACTGTTCGAATATACGGTTTCATTTCTTATATCTGTTGTTATATACCCAAAATGTGAAGTTAAAAACAGAGGGATCCTTTGTCCGATCTACTACTTGGGGCAGTAATTGTGACGTTTATAAATTACGTCATTTGAAAGTAATTGTCAAATCACAATGATGTTTCCGATAGATGAGTACATGTATATCACAGAGGTATATGATGGCCACTGATGATCGGAAAATGTGTGTTTTTTTGTTTTTTTTCAACGATTCTTCTCCAATTTTTCTCAATGGGAGTCTTTGATGTATCTAAAGAGACATATAGTATAATTTAACTCATATAGTTATTAGCTGGTAGAAAAACTAGTTAGGAAAATAGATAGCTCCCAAATATGACCAATTCTATCACGAAACTTTCCCGTAAAAAGAGTTGGCTTATACTTCTGTGCCTAAGATTGCTATTACCACATCCCACATGTGTGCTTGTCATTGGCATGTAGACACTTTTACTTATTGCCTTCCGGATTTGAGAAAATTTTAGAGTCTAACAGGGCACATATAAAGCGTGAACTCACTTGTCGTGACGACACCACATCTTTTATTTTATCAGGCCTTGGCATATTGATGGGTAATGACCCGATAAGATTGTATTGATATCCAAAGATAACTTAAAAAAAAAACGCTTAACGCAAATCGTTTTGATCATTAAGCAAAGATGCCTTGTCATGAGTGTTTGAGACTGAGAGTGTAACCAAAATTAACCAATCAACAGGCAGTGATTGTTCATTTAGATACTCCGTTAGGATTTTGATTGGCTGCTTCAAGTGACACATATCAACAAAATAACTAAAAATATAAAGGAAACTCTTCAGATAAAGGAAACTCAAGGGAAAACCAAACAGCGAACAGGTTATTAGACGTATTTTGTTTTTCCTCTCCAGCCCCCCCCCCCCCCCCCCAGCCCTCTAAGAGATAAAAGTTACGAATGACATAGTGAAAACATCTTTTAAATGCACTCACTAATCTCAACTTTCTATGAAAGAAGCCTCCTAACCCGTATACTCACAGAAGGGCGTCATATAACTAATAGTAGTTCTTAATTTCTTGAAACTGGCATTGGTCATCAAAGTAAAATCACAAAATGCAGCTTTTCGAACGAGTGGCCCGTGTAGCATATCGATATGTTACGGATGCAGTGCCGAGAACAGGCTTAACTTAAGCATTAATGGGGGTTTCATAGAGCCTAGTTTCCTCTCATACTAAACATGGCAACGTCGCCATATAAATAAGGTAATATTGAGTGCGGCGTAAAACATTTATCACTCAATTAATTTCAACAAGTTAGTCTGAATAACCCGCCCAGACAGATGATTGTGATATACAAGATGAACTGCGGGTAGAATTTCAATAAATCCTGCCGACTACAGTACCATTGACGCGTCCATGGTTATTGCTCATGATGCGGCATCAAGTCCGGTCGTTTAAAATTGGTGGAGTCTGGTCTCTTTTAACAGAAGAGATTCATGTTGTGTAGAAGAATCTTCCAGAACACAGAGTAGAATTTCAATCGATGTCATACCAATTTTCTCCATCACAACTTACTACTGCTATAATTGACAAAATATTTTAAGCTTCAGCCAAAATGACACTGAATGTATGTTATTGGTCATTCAACTCCAGGTATGTATTACAGACATTGAATTGAAAGTCCATTCTTTTAAAAAAGTGAAACTGCTCCAGTAGATCGACATTTTTCTCTTTGCATGTTACTATCTCGATTCACGTTTTAGCATCTTTTTCAAAAAGCGCCAATTCCACTTTTTATCCAATGCGTGGGTTGTGTCTATAAATAGATATACAGTTGCGTAAAGCGGAAGCCCGGCACTTTCTTCTAACATTTCCGGTAAGGGAGGGAACCATTATAGCCAATATAACCATGAAAGAAGCATCGATCTCGGTTCAAAAGAATCTAAAATTAGACATAAGCCTAGTCCTAAAGTCCAGATTTAACCTCTGAGGCCAATGGTCGACATTTTTATCGGAAATATCCATTGGAATGGGGTTGGAGAGTTAGGAGGTCAATTGATCATGTGGCTTTTATGTATTCATCAAGACAACAACATCATGGAGTTTTGCCTGACATTTGCTGGCATGGACTTGCCTTTCTATTACTCTCTTACACTTGGCTAGAGCTATCGTTAGTTACATCGAACATTCAAACACTAGCAGCTATTGGAAACGCCCAGTGGGGCCTATAACAGTAGCCAGTTCAAGGTGAATCGGATCGACAGGGAACGTCGCCATCTTGCCTGTTTTCGTAAAGATGGGACTATTTCGTGTAATTGACTCGATGTTTTCGTTACTAGTTTAACGTTTTCTTAAATTCAAAGTATATATTCACATACAGCGTGATGTCAGGATTTTTATATTTATCTGATAGCTTTTAAAATGTTACCCTAGATGGCACGTGAAAATATCTGCGCAATGTCCGGTAAAGTCGTACGAGGTCTATCTTAGCCACGTCTAAAAAAGATCTCGCGAGAATACGATTGGGTTCAAAACTTTCGTTGTTCTCAATACCCAACGTCTATTCTAAATCCAAGCATTCGGCAGAGATCTCAGGGACTCTAAACTATTTCGATGTTGGCATTTTCAATTTAGATACGGAATTAATGTAATTGCTTTTAACACCCATTGTACCAACATTTTAAAGACAATTAGAAAAAAAGTTGTTAAAAAAGTGACTCATAACAGTTAACAATTGATTCAAATTTGAAAAAAAATAATTTTATTACGTGTTTAATTTGGTTGGCTTGCTTTGCCTAAGGAAGCGATAAAAAAAACTTGTAACAATTGGGAGCGTAAGTCTCGTATAAGAATTATTATGAGATTTTGTGATATCCGGTGACAGATGTTTTTGATGACGTTGCAATTCCATTTGATGTATTTTGCTCCATAACGTCAGATTTAAATGGCATGTTGGAACGAAAAATGCTCAGTCACATGCGCAATGCAGTGCCGGTGACAGGAAATATGTGGAATTCACACGTGACTTGCGCTCCCTATTCCTGTTCTGGTTGCATCATATAGGATGACACGGCTACATATGGCTTTATATTGCTACCCTTACGTTCAGGGACTGAACATGGATATGAATTAACATTGGTTTATTTATCATACAGCTTGAGCATTTTAAAACTTTCCATTCAATGTTCAACGATCATTAAAGGCCCGTTCCCACTGTACGATTTGCCGTACCGACTTGTAGGATGCGATTAAAATGGATGCTTTTAATTGGTCAATAGTATTTATCAACGAATCAAAGCATCCATTTTAATCGCATCCTACAAGTCGGTACGAAAAATTGCACAGTGAGAACGGGCCTTTAGTAAATAAGTCTACGGTCTCGTGGATTTCTTTTTTACAGAAGGTCAATCGAAGTCATTTGCTGTTTCTGCTAGAAATCCTAAATGTTCTTGACTTGGCTTGTGTTTATGTGTTTAAGGACAAAAACCGTCATATGGGTGAATTCCACGGGTTTAATAATATGTATACGAGGTATTTTTTGTCACATTCTAACACGGGATGATTGTAATGGTGATAGTTTACGTGGTCTCGTAGGCGAGTTAATTAATTATAAGTATATTCCTTGTTCGTTTTGAGTAAAGTGTCATTAGCCGCCAAGGTTAGGACAAAATTCAAATAGCCCGGATGCATAGTTGCATTTTAGGTGTTTTATTGTTTCGAAAGACTACCTTAATAAATTCCCTCCATACCGACATCAACGGTAAAAGCTGTTATTTAGTAGGCTACATCTGGATAAAAATGACGAAGACTTAACTAATTTTGTTTCAACGAAATTATTCCGATATTTGACTGATGGTAACACTTTAACAGGTTTACTAGTTTTAACTTTAGAGTTTACTGGGCATTCCATATAGTTTCTTTTTGTTTTAGCTCTGATGGCTTTCAACACATCTACAATTAAATTCCATAAAATCATTTACGGTGAACACCGTTATTGACAGCTAAAACAAGGGGTATAATCTTGAATCGTGAATTCCCATGCAGAACATTCTCAGGTTCTCTCTAAAATGGTCCCTTCCGTGGGCGATAGATTCAAAGCGTCTGTGTAATTCTCAAGTCCATGGCGATTATTGGACACCATTAGGCACAATAGCTAGTCGTTAGCCTTTACAGAACACACAGAATCTTGTTTGTGTGTTCAGTAAGCGTCTCTTATGCCAATAGAACGACTTCTCGGATCTTTGACGTTTGAAAGTAATAGAACAAATTACTGGAAGAAATAACTATGCACTTTGCTTCTCCGTTCGTTGAAGTTCAAATACTTTGAAAAACAGTTTCAAAGCCTGGGGGTTTAAGATCAAAAAGGCTGATTGATTGATTGGGACTACATCCTCTCGTTGATCTAATAATCCGTTTAAACCGTCAGCCATGTGTGTTGTCAATATATATGTTATGAACCAAGGAATGGAGAAAAAAAATCGATTTTTTACGTCTTAGTATAAACAGACCATATTGGCAATGGAGTACGAAATACGATTTGTTAAAGTGGCATGAGCTGCCAAAATTCACACTTTTTTCATGATTTCTGATCGTCACAACAGTAAGAGGCTTTGAAGGCCATCGACAAACTAAATGATTGGCGTTAGAATGAGGAAAACCCATACAGTACGTAACCTGCACGAACCGAAAACGTGTTAGAAAAGTAAACAAAATTTAAAAACAATACTTTATCGTAGATTTTCAGGCACTAGAAGCACTAAAAAGCTTCTGAATTATACGTCTTGAGAAAAATAGCCAACAATTTCAACATTCTGTTTTAACGTCAAAATATCAACATTTTGGCAGCTCATGTCACTTTAACTGTTAACATAACCCACACCATGTCTCATCTGAAGAAAGCGGTTTGGAAAATAATAAAATTGTAATTGGAAACATTACAACATGTCAGTCTGTATCCATTGTATCAGATGCTGTATTTCTGCCAGGTACAAATCTCTGCTTGTACGTCTACATTTCAGAATTAAGTTGTTTCTGTAGTTGACCACACGTGTATAAAGACAGAAAAAGAATTAGTTCGAATCCCACTCAGACCAACTAAAAATAAATTAACAATTTCTGAGGGGATTTTTCTCTTGATCGCCATATGTGGAACAGCTGCCAGATACTTGCCAAAGGTCGATGATTTCCTCGAAACAAAGAGCACGAATTCCTTACCACTAAACCTAGCAACACTGCCATATAAGTGAAATAATCTTGAGTGAGGCGTAAAACAGCGATCAATTAATCAAACTGTAGTCTAGTCTTGACTGTAATTACCTATAAGTGTTAGATAACTTTGTAATCCATCGATGTCTATTGGTAATAATAAAGATAAAGTTAGGCCCCAGGTAAAGAAACAAATGGAAGTTATAATTCTCAATCTACAAAAGTTGACAGAAAATCCCAGCAAAAGACTGTTGGTCAGAAATAACAACTAATCCTTTGATGATCGCGTTAATGCTCAGTTGTTGACTTTGAAGCTGTAATCCTTTCCTGGTAAACATCAAATGCCATTAGGATTATGTGACGAGTGTAAATTTCCTTTGATATCGAAGGAGAAAATCAGACAGAGGCTGTATTTATTATTTGTTTCATATGCATATTGTCATCGATAAAATTGTCAACGAGTGGTGAAAAGAAATAAATGTCACGAACAGGCTGCCATATTTATCGACTTTGAAAACCCTTCTACGTGAGATCCATGAATCAAAGGCCGTTTTTAAGCTATTTATTTTATTGATAATCAAACATTTTTCGTTAGATGCATGTGTGTTTCCTTTCCGAGAATTTGATGACATCTTCAACATAAATTATCGGAAGCTCCCGAATCGGACGTTTCCTGTTGAAACATACACCCTTAGATCAAGGAGATTATCGTTAACTTTAACAGAGCCGCAATTCCCTGCAATCATAAGACGAAAAACGGAATATTTCAGACAGGGACGTTTCTATGCCATATGTGAAAACATGTCTTCCGTTTGTTTTATAGTTTGGTCGATCAATAAAAAAGGCACATTATTAAACTCTTTTGCTGTTGTTGTTGTTGTTGTTGTTAAATGGATTCGACAATTAACTCGATTTAACAGCTTCAATATGTTGAATATTAAATACTTTTACTTGAAGAAGAAAACAAAAAAATAATTTATGGTTCAAAACAAGCGCGCTTGTTTTTCCTTTCCAATGGTACCAAACACATATTTTTGCAATTTTTTCATGGGACATGATGCAGTTTATAAAATACCGTATTATGTTACACACACAAACAAATTGGTCAACTTTCAAAATCTCCCATTAAAACCCAGGTTAATTTCAATGTCCAGCAAATTGCCTTCAGTTTACACTAAATTACAAAGGAAGCTTTGAGGAAAATGTGGCTAGCAAAAAATGGTATGCGTGCCATATTGGTGAATTACAAAGGCCTTGACGAGGATGAATTTAACCTGGGCTTAAATGGGAGATTTTGAAAGTTGACCAATTTCTTTTTCTTATTGTGGAATTTTATTAAATTCACTGTTAGGAGTAAAAAAATCGCAAAAATATGAGTTTGGTATCGTTGGAAAGGAAAAGTTAGTGCGCTTCTTCTGAACCCTAAAGTGAGTTTTTGTTATCTCCCCCTTTAACGCTCTTTATTAAGTTATAAAGTAACTCCTGTAGATAGTTAACCCGTGTGGCTGCAATAAAACATATATTCTTTTTTTAAATGTATACGGTATAGACAAAACTAATTGTTAACCGATTTCAACATTGCCGAAGATTCAAATGCCTCATGCTCACAACTAAAAAAAAACAGAAAGATAGCCCCAATGTAATGGAGGCATATTGTCACTAACTCATATGTTTAAAGTGGCATGAGCTGCCAAAATTCACACTTTTTTCATAATTAATGATCGTCACTACAGTAAGAGGATTTGAAGGTCATCTAAAAACTAAGTGATTGGAGTTGGTATGAGGAAAATCCATACAGTACATGTATGTGGTCTTTACGAAGTGGAATAGTGTTCGAAAAGTAAACAAAATTTAAATAACTGGGACGACCATTCATTCATTCTAAGCCAAAATTAGTTCAAATCAATACTTTATCGTACATTCTCGAGACTAGAAGCACTAAAAAGCTTCTGAATTATACGTATTGAGAAAAATAGCCGATAATTTCAACATTCTGTTTTACGTCAAAATATCAGCATTTTCTCAGCTCATGCCACTTTAATAAAACTACACATCCTGCTCTTTGGCGGAATTGCCGATTTCGTTTGACCTTATAAGACTCAAAGCAGCGCCATTATGATTGCATGTACATCTTGTTCCAACTGGTACCAAAATTACATAATATGTGTATCCAGTTTCTCGTTAAAAGTCTCAAATTCATATAACAACTATAGGATGTATTGTTTATTCAAAATATAAAGGTCACGGATATTCTTGCCATAGTTAAGATGCGTAACCATTGTCAATGTGTTACAAAAGGATTCCAGAAAATTTTACTGACCAAGGCTAAGCTTCTGTCAGTCGTCAACCTAATGAAATATCATAGGTTTGGTTTGTTACAACAATTTATGGGGTATAAAGGTCTACATGATGTACCCCTTTTTAACACAATTAGAAACTTGTCTCCATGGTTATTTAAGACAAGAAGATTTTCCCTGTGCCCGTGTGTTTTAGTGATCATAAATATATATGTCCCAAGAAACTAAAGTAATTTATACAAAGCGTATTTTTAAAAGAAATTCTTAAAAAGATACTTTTTGATCAAATAAGATGCTGTGTGTGGCGGTATAGAGAGGTTTCGTGTAAGGGCCATGCCTTTGGGGTTAAAATGGTGATTAAACAATATACTACAGGTGTTTTATTTCAGGATTGAGAGCCATTCAACAACATCCCGAATACTCCTAGAGGACGAATAACGAAAAGTAAGAATAGCAAAACCCATTACCAATCATCTCTTTAAGTGGCATTTAGGAGTTGATCATGATATTAAGAAATGAACACAGTTTTTTATGGGTTGCAACTCCTGGATTTTTATTGTACACAACGTTTCGATGTAGAAACTAACATCGTTATCAAGTGAATGTGGGACATTCACTTGATAACGATGTTAGTTTCTACATCGAAACGTTGTGTACAATAAAAATCCAGGAGTTGCAACCCATAAAAAACTGTGTTCATTTCTTAATACCATTACCAATCGTTTGCGTTATTGAAACCAATCCTAGATGGGACCAATGGGTCGAATATAATGATATTGTTATCTTTGACATCGTATAAACTTAGATTAACGAAATCCCTAAAGTGACTATGAAGTACGTGTATATGATGGCCACTGATGAGAGCAAAAGGACATTACGTTTTCGACGGTTCGTAACAAAATTTCTCTGTGGGACTCAGTGTCTTTAAACAAACCGACATCATCATTTCACCTCACGTGTTATTAGCGGGTAGAAATATAGCTAAGAAAATAAGACTGAGAGAACCGTCGTTCAGAAATATATAGAACCAATAATATCACGAAACTCTCCTGCAAAAAGGTGTTGTATTCTACCTTTGCAACTAACCATGGTATAGTTACCAACCATGTGCTAATGGATAAATTATGCCAGATAAAAAATAAATAAAAACGCCTAACAGACATCTTTCGACTGGCATTCAAACTCATCAGTCATCCAAAGATTGTTTGATAGGTGTTTTATGCCACACTGAAGATTATTTCACCTATTTGAAATCGTTGCCAGATTTAGTTGGGAGTACCTGGCAACTCTTCCATATACGGCGGCCATCCAAAGAAGACCTGTGTCATGGGTAGAGTATCGCGTGGTCTTTGCGTCCATCAATATACAACAACAAATATAAAAAGATGTACAACTGTATTATCAATCGGCTGCAGTAAAGGTCTATACACATTGTACAGAAATAATTTTAGATCAGCATTTCAGGAGCCTCTTTCACAAATCGGCGTAGATGTATTTTTTGCGTAATTTTCATACGAACGTATCTCTACAGTATGGGTCGCTTTGACAGTTACCTGAATACTTAGTTACGCCGCTTTGTGAAAAGGGCTCCAGATCTTTGAGGTCGCAAATTTGAGACTATTAATGCTAAACTCGTTAGACCAGAAAGTATTTGCAATGCTCTCATGCCTTAAACCGGTTTAATTATTGGATTACCCAGTAATTGTATTGGCTATGGGACTAAATCTTAATATACCTGTATCGAGTAGAGTATTATCGTAAACTCTCAGACCTAACTATAACATGATTACCTATCTGACACTATGTCTGCCGGAACCCATCGAAACTTGGTACGACAGATCTTAGCCCCAATGTAAAGTCTTAGATTAGATTGAGTTGACAAAACGTAAACAGGCGATTGGTTCTAAATCTGCTTTCTCTGGACAAGTTATCGATACCTAGAATGAATTCACCAGTGACCTGGGTGTATTTCACAAACACAATTAGCCCACCTATATCACGTAGCCTACTCTCTGTGGTGGAGTTACAACGTTGCAAATTTAGCTGTGTAAATGCCTTTATCAAAAAGGGCTCCTCGCAACGTATATTGTATGTGAACAGAGAGACTTTTCAAGCTCCGAGAGTCGCTACCGCTGATTACTTAAGTAATTTTTATGTATCGACTGAACGTCTGTTTGTACATACTTCATGTGACATGTGCTGTCAAAATTCAGACTTTTTTCATAATTCTGATTTCAAAGAGAAGTTGAGCGTTTGAAGTACTTTTAAAAAACTGAAGGATTGGAGAAGAAAATAAATAAAACATTAGTGGTGTCACTAAGTCGTACAAACCAATGACGTGTACAAATAGCGGACAAAAATGCGTTCCTATCTAAACTGTTTTAACGTACATCTCCAAGATACGTATCAGCTGAAAGACCTTATTTTGTACTTTTTGTTAAAAATGATAAGTTTAAACGAAATGTTCCCAATATTAGAGATTACATCTGGACTTTAGGGGTAGGGTGACTTTTAATTTTGGATTATCGGCTTCAATGACACGGAATCTGGTCCAACTGAGTCCAGTTTCGAGATATACTTCGTCCATATGGAACGATATGTGAAGAAAAAACATCCTTCTTTAAAACCTATATAGAAAGGCCGCTGTTTGCCATCTCTAAATGTATCATATGGTTTACACTGGAAGCCATGTAACCTTTTGAAATTCTGTAGCCTTTTTATTTTAAAACAATTCTTGGTTATCTTTTTCTAACATGTTTTAAAACGTTATGACTCAAACATGTTTTTTTACGATTCGGTAAATACTTCAGACCAGGCTTCTGCAAATAGCATATTCAGAGGTGGTGGGTAAACTGTGCTGTGTTGATGAAAAAATGCCGTAATTCTAGTTTACTTTGAATACATATTTATTGACATTTGATTAGTTTATAAATTAGGGGATAACCGTGTTGAATTCGAGGATCTGAGGCGGTTAATGCTTGATTTAACGGTCGCAAATTTAGTTTTACCGGCGACGCGTTAGCGGAGCCGGTAAAACGGGTATTTGCGACCGTTAAATCAAGCATTAACCGCCTCAGATCCTCGAATTCAACACGGTTATCCCCATTCTAATCCAAATCCACAGTTACATTCCGATAAGTTCGTTCAAACTGATGAAAGGAAAGATTAAAATGTAGGTCAGCTTTCGGAGATTCCCCAACATTAGCCAAGTCACCCCGCCAGCCAGTGACACATCCGCACAATATAGTTTCTCCACAACGTCAAAATTGTTGCAAATATCTTATTATTTTATTTATTTGTAATTTAGGTTTTAATATTAACAAACAAAAAACAAAAAGAACAGTGTGTTGATGCGTTTAGACGACATTTATTCATTTATCCAAAGAACGCTGGGTCCAGTTGCTAGGTAGTATGAAAGGAGTTATCCCCCTTTATGACCTAGTTTTCCTCGGACAAAAAACAATGAATAAATAAAATTAAAATCGTTCTTGTGTTCGTTGGAATCTGTGATTTTGTGATTTTTGAATCTGTGATTTGGGTTTCAAACCAACTTTACTACTTCAGATTCTACTTCAATACTTCAGGACGCTGCCTCCAGCTGATCAAGTTCGTCGCTTTGAAGAACACGAAAGCGACGGACCTCGCCAGAAAACTGGCCACCCTCTCTCGAGGGACCATCTCGGGCGAACTGTCCTGCTTCCTCAGCGGACTCCCCTGACGGAACACCGAATACTACACAAGCTGTGCCATCGTTGGTCGTATCAAGGCAGTGAACGCGCGAAGATTAAAATTCAACTATTGTATCCATAATTTCAGAGTCCGAATTCAATTTTAAGGATTCAAGGGAAATTATGAAATTTCCCATTTCGCATTCTTCATCGCTGGACTAATGTGTCTCGCTGTCAGCTGTAGTCGCCATGATTTCTTCTGCATAGCAACCGCGTCGGCGCGTAGTAATACCGATTAGTGAAACGATGGAACACAATTTGCGGCATATAAAGCTAAATTTATATGTCTCAAATTATCTGACGTTAGCCAATCAGAATACGCTAACACATTTATTTGGATTAGAATAAATTATTAAGAGTAATAGTTAATTAATTTAGGCTAAGGTGTACACTTTGTTTAATTTGAATGGATTAAGTTATTATAGCTGAAATGATAAAGATAGCGTGTTTAGCGAGTGAAAGAAAAGTAAATGTGTTACGACTTGTATCTAAAGATTTCTGATAAGGCTTCGTGCAAATTTACCATAACTCACCTCACATGGATTTCGATGCAGTGGACACGATGATGGGACGGATGCTTTATTGTTGTAGTGGAAGTCAATGAATGGTCTGCGTGGAACTTTATGAGAATAATAACGACCTCATTCTAGACTTGTAAATTACATTTCCCCATCAATTTCCACCGTAATATGGTATTAAAGATAGTCGTGATTCAGTCTTCTTAGACCTTCAACAGCTTCCATGAACGCATAGCTATCGCAGATCACTGTCTGTTGAAATTTTAATTCAGACTAGTCAGTGAGTATCTATCACAAAACTGGAAATGCAAATTCTAATGAATTTGCTCATCGAGTTTTATGTCCAACCAAACGTAATTTATAACTAATGTTTAACAAGCTCTCGTTTAAACTAATATTAGTACTAGATACTAGTTTTGAAAAGAGTGTAAATCAAGGGACAACATGATTGCGTACAGGACCTTCGTGACGTCAGGATACGGCTAGTCGTTGATCCCGTTATGCGATTTTACTTTTCTTTAGAGATATCTAATCAGTGTCTCACACTTAACTTTAATTTCCGGACGGGAAACTCCTTATGGAAGCAATAATCGCACCAGGAGGCACTCTTTGTAATAATAACCTATATATGTGTGTGACATTATACAATTATTGACTCTCCTGCCAGTTAATATGATGTTATAATGACCTGGACAACTTATATTGACCGATGCCGAAGGCAGAGGTCAATATAACTTTTCCAGGTCATTATAACCATCATATTAACTGGCAGGAGAGTCAATAATTGTTTTATTATATATCAAGTTAGCGTATGTATTTATTCTAAACCTTCACAGAATTTCAGGCAGATGTTATATTTACATAATTCACATAACATAGTACATAGGCATTACAAATGCAATGGGTTACATTACGTCATGTGGATTTCGTTTCAACGCTCAAATCTGATGTCATCGGAATGACGTCATAGTAATAAAGCTATACACTAAGAACAAATTACGTTGCGCAACAAAGAGAATGTGACGTCAAATCTTATATTAACCAGCAAGTCATGTAATATAAGATAATATTAACTGTCCTGTGACCGCCTATTGACCAATGAAATTGCAACACTCACTCCAGTTATATAATAAAATGAATTATCGTCGATCATTAATCGACAATTTCTAAATCACATCCGCAGTTTAGAAAACCCTTGACAACAGCTATGTTCTTCATATTAACCCTTTGACTTCCATTTGACGTCCTGTATGAGGTTGGCTTGGTTCACTGGGTTTGTCTTAAACGAAATGGATCAAGTAGTTTTGACAGGAAAACTTTGATGAACGAACCCCAAATAACAAACACAAATTCGACGAGTATTGGTTCAATCATATGCGATCATCGGTACTGTATCAGATAATGAAAGGCATAAAAACTTTCATGAACTAAACCCTAATAACCAAACACCTAATCTTAAGAATCAGGGTTGAGTTTAGCGATGCGCACTATTAGTAATACGGTTGTCCGAAACTATTTACGTCGATTTCCAATTCCTTCCATCATATGTTGAGAATTCGTTAACGATACGTTTCTGATATACTGAGTAAAATGTTTGGTCGCTAAAATTGTATTCCAAATTTAAAGTTTGTCGTACGTGATAACTAAGTACTTGATTAACGTTTGCAATGCCTTAGAAGTTAAAATCGTATCACCAGTGCAAGGCTCGTTCGACGTATTTTAGACAAATTAGACCGACTGCTATTGAAAGGAACTGGACCAAAATTTCTTAGAATGTTAAACCAGAGTCAATTGAATAATTATCATTCAAATGCCTTGGATTGCTAGAGGGGGCATTGGCCGTCAACGCCACGTGATCAAACCAAACCTTCGAAAATGCTAGACGCTTTTGACGGAACGGCTTCATGCAGTTGTGCCATTTGTAACGTCAGAAAGCGGCCACACTGAATTTCTGGGGCCTTTGCGAAAAATAGGCCTTGTCGCATTGAGCTGGCGGAGGGTACAATTGGTCTTTCATTGTCAACTCTGATAAGACATACTTTAATCATCTTGGCCTTTTCAAAGAGATCAAACCTGGAAACCAAAACATAGATTTTGGAGGAGGAAGTCAGCCTTGAATTAATCCATGTGAACAATTAAGAATGTGTTTGTCAGAATAAGTTATTGTCATATCACAATTGCCTTAGATCATTTCCAGATTTCTGTCAGCCACACTTTGCTGGAACATCTCCTGGTATTCAAGCTTGGGCTACCGCTTGTATCCCTGTTTAAGTAAAGACAACTATTCAGCCTCTAGAGAACCATGTGTCCATCGTTGCAAAACGGGTTCGATTTTCCACTCAATCAAAAGAAAAAACTTTAAAAAATAACAAGTAGGGTTTCTATAGACCCTCTACTGGAAAGGGTTCCAAAGTATTTTGAACACGGGGGATGGGGATCTAAAGTTAGCGTGTTTAGTGAGTGAAAGAAAAGTAAATGTGTTACGACTTGTATCTAAAGATTTTTGATAAGGTTTCGTGCAAATATCCCATATCTCACCGTACATGGATTCGATGCAGTGGGCACGATAATGGGACGGATGCTTTATTGTTGTCAATGAATGGTCTACGTGGAACTTTATGAGAACAATAACGACCTTGTTCTAGACTTGTAAATTACATTTCCCCATCAATTTTCACCGTAATATGGAATTAAAGATAGTCGTTATTTAGTCTTCTTAGACCTTCAACAGTTTCCATAAACGCTTAGCTATCGCATGTTACTGTCTGTTGAAATTTTAATTGAAGGTGTTGAGTGAATATGTGTAACAAAAATGGAAATGCAAATTCTAGCAAATTGGTCATCGACTTTTAATGTCCACCCAAAGCTTAAATGTCATTTTTAACTAATGTTTAACAAGCGGCCGTTTAAACAGATACCAGCTTTAAAAAGGGACAGTATGATTGCGTACGGGAGCTTCATGACGTCAGGATACGGCTACTCATTGATCCCGTTATGTAATCTTACCTTTCTGCAGAGATATCTAATCAGTGTCAGACACTTAACTTTAATTTCCGGACGGGAAACTCCTTATGGAAGCAATAATCGCACCAGGAGGCACTCTTTGTAATAACAACCTATATATATGTGTGTGACATAACGAATTATCGTCGATCATTGATCTACAATTTCTAAATCACATCGGCAATTTAGAAAACCCTTGACAACAGCTATGTTCTTCATATTAACCCTTTGACTATCATTTGACGTCCTGTATGAGGTTGGCTTGGTTCACTGGGTTTATCCTAAACGAAATGGATCAAGTAGTTTTGACAAGAAAACTTTGATGAACGAAACCCAAATAACAAAAAAACAAATTCGACGAGTATTGGTTCAATCATATGCAATAATCAGCAATATATCAGATAATGAAAGGCATATCAAACTTTCATGAACTAAACCCTAATAACCAAACACTTAAGAATCAGGGTTGAGTTTAGCGATGCCCACTATTAATAATACGGTTGTCCGAAACTATGTATGTTAATTCCCAATTCCTTCCATCATATGTTGAGAATCCGTTAAAGATACGTTTCTGATATGCTGATTAAAATGTTAGGTTCACTTTTAGAATGCTTTAGTCCGTTAAATTGTATTCCAAATTTAACGTTTGTCGTACGTGATGACTAAGTACTTACCTTTTACCTTATAGCAATGCCTCAGACGTGATCAAACCAAACGTTCGAAAACGCTAGACGCTTTTGACGGAACGGCTTCATGCAGTTGTGTCAATCTAAAATTAGAAGTGACCATAGTCCTAAAGTCCAGATTTAACCTTTAAGGCCAATAGTCGTCATGTTGTTGGAAAAGTCCATTGGATTGGGGTTGGAGAGTTCACCTAGGGGGTCAATTGATCATGTGACTTTTAAGTATACTCGAAAAACCAAAATCAACATGGAATTTTACCTGGCGATGGTTCTCATCTAACCGATTTTCTGTTACTCCCTCACACTCGGCTAGAGCTATCGTTAGTTACATGGAACATTTCAAAACTAGCAACATTGCAGACTTTGTGTCATTTGTCAGCGATGAGTTTATCCATGTGAGCAATTAAGAATTTGTTTGTCAGAATAAGTTATTGTCATATCACAATTGCTTTTGATCATTTCTAGAATTCTGTCTGCCACATTTTGCTGGATCATCTCCTGGCATTTAAGCTTGGGCTACCGCTTGTATCTCTGGTTAAAGTAAAGATACCTATATCATTCTGTTTTCTCGTCATGTCACTTAAGCGTAAAACTAAACTTTACAAAATCGTTATTGTAAGAAATTCCATGCACATGATGCTGTAGGGTTTTAAGACCAAGTATTTTAGAGTAAAGGAATTGTAGATGGTTTTGGTAACTATAAAACCCCGTGGTTTTGATAACTTTAAAACACCGTGGTTTTGATAACTTTAAAACACCGTGGTGTTGATAACTTTAAAACACCGTAGTTTTGATAACTTTAAAACCCCGTGGTTTTGATAACTTTAAAACACCGTGGTTTTGATAACTTTAAACCCCGTGGTTTTGATAACTTTGATGAGACTTATCGGTTGTAAAGTCCAGTGCTATAATAGAGTTTCTGTTTATAAGACAGTAGCGATACCATAAAAATTAAGCGGTAGTAGATTAACGAAATCCGATTAGAGAGGTTCCACACGTGGGCGACGGATATTAATGTAATCGCTTTTCTTCAATGGGACTTTCAAATGGCTCGTCATCTCAAACAGACGATATAAATACAGTTCCAATCGAATTTAAAGAAAACATATCCACGATGACCCTGGTTAATCAGGTGGCAAGAGACTATCATGTAAGTTAACCTGTGAATATACTACTCTCTCGGTGGTCATGAGATCTACCATAACATGATTATTAACTAAGACGACACGATGTTAAAAGCACCGCGGTGACAACAAGACGAGTAAATCTGATTTCGTTTACCAGAATTCTACCCGTTTAGTTATTTTCGCTGAATTAGCTTTTGATTTATGCAGATCTAAGTGTACAGACGTTGGTGCACTTGCTTTGCCGAAACTTAGGCTCTATATAACGATCGGGTTAGAGGTCAATTTATACATATAAGATTTAAACCTTTGTACAATAACACCACACAAACGCAAGTTAATAACCATTGTTGTAAGTATATGTCAGGATATTTTCCCAAATCCAAAGTTTCTGTTGATAAGACAGTAGCGATACCAAAAAAATCAATCGGTAATAGATTAACGAAATCCGATTAGAGAGGTTCCACACGAGGGCGACGGATGTTAATGTAATCCCTTTTCTTCAAAGGGACTTTTAAATGGCTCGTCATCTCAATATAAATGCAATCCGCATCGACTTCTTAAACTATTTTAAAGACATCATATCCAAGATGATCCCGGTATAATTTAATCGCTTTTCCTCAAAGGGACTTTCAAATGGCTCGTCATCTCAAACGGGCGATATAAATACAGTTCCAATCGAATTTAAAGAAAACATATCCAAGATGACCCCGGTTAATCCGGTGGCAAGAGACTATCATGTAAGTGAACCTGTGAATATGCTTCTGTCTCGGTACTCATGAGATCTACCATAACATGATTATTAACTAAGAGGACACGATGTTAAAAGCACCGCGGTGACAACAAGACGAGTAAATCTGATTTCGTTTACCAGAATTCTACCCGTTTTAGTTATTTTCGCTGAATTAGCTTTTGATTTATGCAGATCTAAGTGTACAGACGTTTGTGTAATTGCTTTGCCGAAACATAAGCTGTATATAACGATCGGGTTAGAGGTCAATGTATACAAATCGAATACTAAAACCTTTGTACAATAACACCACACAAACGCAAGTTGATAACCATTGTTGTAAGTAGATGTCAGAATATTTTCTCAAATCCAAAGTTTCAAATTGGGTTTGGGTTGCTATCCATTGAAATCCATCTTCGTGAAAATGAAATATCCCGAACTGTTATCCAACCATAGGTTAAAGTAGAAACCTTACGTCGATCTATGGAGCATAACACGTCAGAAGGTACCAGGAAGTCTATTGGGGAAACAATACCATTGTTAAGTAACGTATTAAAGGCAAAATAGTACATTTCTCAGTAGCTTTTAGTCCATGCGTTTGCGTTGACAACCTCGAAAATTATCTTGACTAAACTAACCACGGAGACAAGTTTCTTATTGTGTTAAAAAGGGGGTATGTCATTTGGTCCTTTATACTATAAAGATTTCCATTACATTGTACCAAATCGTAAGTTGTTCTAATAACCCATGACATTTCATCAGTTTGAAGTCATACAAGTGTTTGGCTTTACTCATTAGAATTTAGTTTAGTTTCTAATTGTGTTAAAAAGAGGTATATCATTTAGACCTTTATACCCCATCATAAATTGTTGTAATAAAGTAAACCTATGATATTTCATTAGGTTGGCGACTGACAGGAGCTTGGTCTTAGTCATTTGAATTTTCTGGAACAATTTGTATTACATTGACAATGCTTACGTATCTTAAGCTATGGTAAGTATATCGTCAGACTATATATTATAGGGTCATGGGAAAACCCTAGGTAGAAGGCAGACAGGGGAGTTTAGCCCTGACCAGTATGTCTTTCAAACTCTTGTTCTTTTTATAAGCAATGACTGGCCTTTGGGACAGAGATCGAGCAAGTTTACTTTGAAGTAGTTTGCATTCTTCTACTATAATCTTGGCCATAGCGATGCTAGCTTTGTTATACTGAAAGACAAATGGTATTATAGTTTTTTCACGACATCTTCCTGGGTCCAAGTTCAAACCCAAAGGATAAATAGTTTGTAATGTTTGAATCCAAAAACTTTCCCTTTCCAAACGTTTGTGCTTGGTATCTGCAGCGGAAGTGAGAAAAGGGATTTTCTCAATAGGCATGATTTCAAAATGGTCCTTGACCGAATGACCTACAGTATTGAAATGTTGTGCCACAGGTACATCATGTTTAAGTCTAATACTAGATAAATGGTTGGCTGCTCTTTGTCGTAGAGAATTCTGAGTTTCTCAGACGTACTGTTTGCGACATTTTTTGCATGTGATAACATACACGATATCAGGGGGGTCGCAATTAAGATTCTCTGCCATTTGATATTTGTCGCGAGATTGTTCTCCGAAAAAGGTTCCGCGATCGGGTACGTATATATCGAGTTTGCATCGCGTCTTAAGGCACTTCATTGATGTACCTGAGAGAAATGTTGGGCGGTAATGGTACACCCGTGAAGGGGATTTGCTGAAAGATCTCCCCATTAAATTAAAAATCGTTACCTTTTAAGCTAAGTTCCAGCAATTCTAAAATGTCTTTATCCGGACGACGGTGGTCAGGATATCTTTGGAATGCTGATTTTATGGATTTAAGACCCAAATCTATGTCAATGTTTGTATATTTATGGACACTAAAACATACGGGCACGGGCAAATAATATTTGTATACATAGACTCCACATCCAGAGTAACCAAAATCACATCTTGTGGGATGGATTTCTCAGACAATTTGGCCAATAAATCATAGGTGTTTTTGATAAAGCTAGGATGCCGATTCGCTATAGGTTTTAGATAGTAATCAATTAGCTCTGATATTCTATAACTTTCACTGCCACAATCTGAGATAATATGACGCCCAGGGGGCATTGTTGGCTTGGGCCATCTTTCATTGGGTTTGTGAATTTTCGGAAGAATATAGAAGACCCTGTTTTTAGAGTTATGGTCAGATTCCAAATAGCGATACTGTTTTTCATTAAGTAAGCCTTTATCTTGAAGAGAAACAAGAATTTTATTAAACTTCCTAACATTTTCAGGCTAAATTTCCTTATCAAGTTTTTTGTAATGATGAGGGTTGCTTAGCTGCCGTTCTATCTCTTCCATATAACCCTGTTTAGACATAATAACTGTTGCCGAACCTTTATCAGCAGGTTTAATATATACTCTCTTTTGAACTGAAAAGTTAACGATTATGATTGATATAAAGCAAACGATTTAGTGCCTAATGGCAAACTTTTCTAATTAGCTATCTGTCCAGTTTATTAAACACTAAATATGTCATTCCTAACATACCTCGTCTTATATCCTTCAGACAAGCTTCACTGGATTATGTTTCACTGAATGTGTCTACTTGAGTTGTATTGAAAAAGGATTTTACTCACAAGTATATACGGATTCATATTCAAAATGCTAAAACAGTTATCCGCCAAAAATGCAAATAAATAATTCATAGAAGGCCCTAAAATTTAACCTCTTCAAAGTTCTTTTTACTTAGACATTTGGTTATACTCTGTTATCCCCATTCAACGAGAAGATAAAATCACAGTCTCACTTTAAACAAGCTTACTGTTTATCTTCGAAGCATCGATTTTGGAATTTGTCTCACTTAACGCTCAAGCCAAATGGATCAGATAAATTAAATCCTGCTGTTCAACAGACACATAAATGGCTATGGATAATGGGTGTTGACAGCCTAGCTCATTGATTTGTCTGTGTTAAAAATGTAAAAAATAAACTCTGAATAAAACAAATCGGAATGTTTTACTGAAGTTCAATGGTTATAATACCAGACAAAACCCTTATCAGTAAAACAAAGAGCAACGGGCGAAAGTGCAATATACCCTCAAATCAGTCCTTATAAAAAAAATATCCATCAGTTGCCGAAAGAATAAATAACACCATGGTGACAAAGGATTATAAAACACGTTTCGCTGACTGCAAGATTTGCCGTTTTGACTTTCTATTCTATTTTTGCATACATTCGAAAACCATGTCCTCACGACGAAACCGTTCTTGTACACGAACAATTGATGCATGGTGTTATCCTCTGAGTCAACTTTAATTGTTGATTAGGTAGCTTAAGAAAAGTTTAAGATTTAAATGAAGAGATTTATGTCAAGATTCTTTCATCTAGTTGTAATTTGTATGCCTTCCGACGATACACATGAAACGTACGGTCTCCTACCTATAGATCCTCAAGGCATTTGCAAATTACTGATACAATTCAACCGGGATGTACGAGTTCAATTTTAAGTCTTTTGCTGCTTATAAAAATACCTAAAGCTACACCTACAAGATTGGTATCAACAGTAATTCTTTTAATAAAACTGCCACAAAACTAACTAATCCTGTTTCAACACAATGTTCCATAAATTTGGCATCTCATGCCACTTTACGTTTTCCCACTTACTTAACAATAAATATGTACATTCTACTCAACATTTGCCTTTTGTCCGCTGGTTATGTTTCACATTTATTGAGTCCAGTCGTTCTGACAGCAATTTGTTCGATAATAAGCTGAAGGTCATTCTAAGACTTGCCATCGACAAAGTGTCAAGAGATGTTCCACAGTTCCTCGTCACCACCAGAAGGACTTCCACATCTTACTTCAGACAGACCCGGGTAATAAAATATAGAATTCTTTATGAACACCAGGACTGAGGTCAACCATGTGTAAAATTCTGATTCTGTATGTCAGAAATTGTTAATGTCAGGTCACAACTGTCTTCGGCTTCTTTATGGAATGCCATCTGTGAAATCTCATAGAAACATATTGTGACTTTGAAATAAACCGGAGAGACACGTATTCAATCTGGAAAGATAATATTATTTCTGGTTTATCTATTGGATTTTATTTTATTTTATTGTTTGATGTTTTATGTGATGGTCAAGAGTGTTTCTAATTTAATGCCAGCCTTATTCATTAGATACATTTTAGCGAACATTTGTTTAAATGTTTGTCCAGTAAAACTGTTTAAGTTCAATCTGCTTACAAGATGAGTGTTGGACACCTCTTAGTAACCTCAAAGCAAAAGCTTTTCAATGCAAAGTAATGTTATTTGATATGCGTAACACGTAATGTGTATTCTATGACGTTATTACCGTTGACGAATTCGTCCTCCTAAACATGTAGGTAATTGCAATGACTTGTGATGTGAAAGTGACGGTTTTATTTAACATACAAGCCTCTCAACATTAGAATAAAACAACAAACATCCGTTAATAAACTGACATTCTACCCCTCCTGCATGTGCGTGTCGTGTGCAAATATACATGTTAAGTAGAGATGACTTTTCAAACAACATCGAGTCTGCAGTGCATCATCGGCTGGTAGGTTTACCTCCCCCGGAAGAAGTGATCTTTTGCTTGTTATCATACAAAATGAAGGATTTTACCTGATAATGTTGCGAGTGTGGTTATATTCTGTCCTTTTATATTGAAAACTGGGCTGTCATGAACGTATACAGTCACCAAAGGGTTGATTTCACAACATTTCCCCCGCTAGCGTCGTCAGCAACCCAGCCTGTCAAAGCGGTAGCCATAGTGACATTATGTCATTCTGCTTCAAAATATCTGGGTCAAGCGTTGCACGTGACCAAAGCTTATCGTTGATTGGTTAAAAGTTCCCACTCTGCCCGAGGGAGGGAAAAGGAACGGCAATCAACAACAGGTCACTTTTTCCTCATTTTTCTCAATTATCGGGGTAGAATCGACTTTAATACCTTCGTCTTGGTGTTTATTGCTGCGCATTCTCGTGGTTTGACTCGGTACGAACCAACGTTCAGCGGTATCGGGTTACGCAACAAACACCGCTACGGCGGTATTAAACCCTTAAACACATCTGCCAATTGGGAAGACATAATTACTAACCCTGGTAAACACATTAAATGGGAAACCACTACGACACTATGTGCTAACCAACACCATTGGAAGAAAAGAATACTTCAGGAAACCATCCACATCATAAAGAGCCATACCAGGGTGAACAGAGATCAAGGATTATAAATTCCCACCTGCGATGACCTATTAATCCTCCAAGATAATCCTCAATGAGCTTTACTCAATACACAAGTAGTGATAACCCGAAAAACGACCGTTTCATGATGACTCAATATTTCGGCATTTATTATACCATCTTCAGGAGAGTATTCTATTGTATTTTTTTTATTTTAATGCCTGTACTTTTGCTATATGTGTGATATGTTGTTGCTCATTCATTACTCTCTTGAATATGGTATAATAAATGCCGAAATATTGAGCCATTATGAAAGTGTTGTTTTTCGGGTTATCACTACTTGTGTATTACGTAAAACTAGTCAGTGGAACGAATGGAGCTTTACTCACCATACTTAATTCTAGTGATACTATTCTTCACTTATTTCTGTTAGTTAGTACCTGTTTCACTTGTAATTCTCTCATTTGTTATATAGATGAACCGTTTTTTTATTGTTTTTCATTGGCTTTGATAACGACGTAAGAACTATATCGATACGGTATCAAACCAAGAAGTTGTTTTCCATCAGTAATTCTTCCTCTTTATTCTCGTTATTTAGAGGAGGCCGGTTGGCTGAATGGGCAAGGCAGCCGTCATTTAGTGGTGGCGATAGGTGCCATACTCTGGGACCCGGGTTTGATTCCCGTTTCGGGCGTCACCTAAAAATCGGTAGAAGAATTTCTGCCATATTTTCAAGAAAGTGTAATCGACAATACTGTTATACTCACTTTCTAAAAGACACTAACTAATTAAATTCTTCCTCTTATTTCTTAAACTTCATGAAAGTGGATTACTATTAAACGAAACGTGTAATCCTCGTCAATCAATTAAATACTTTCAATTCAAGCCACTAATCAATCTAAGATTTCTTTTTTGTTTTTGGGTTTCAAGAATCCCTGACTTGCTAATCAACGTTATAAAACACGTATCGTTCATTGCAAGATTTACCGTTTAACCTTTCTATACTGTGTATGTATACATTCGAAAACCATGTCCTCACGACGAAACCGTTGTTGTATACGAACATTTAATTCATGATGTTATTCTCTGAGTTAACTTTAATTTATGATTAGGTAGCTTAAGAAAAGTTTAAGAGTTAAAACGTTTAAATGAAGAGATTTATTTAAAGATTCTTTCATCTTGGGCTTTTTCCCGCCACCTATTACTTTTCAAGTACAGGGATAAAAAATCAATTGTATATCATGTTGTTTTGCTGTGGTGAATAAACAGATTTCAATTAAAAAAAAATTCAATATCAATTGTAATCGCCTTCCGACGATATACGTGAAACGTCAGGTCTCCTCTCTAGGTCCTCAAGGCATTTGCAAATTACTGATACAATTCAAATAACCGGGATGTACGAGTTAAATTTTGAGTCGTTTGCTGCTTATAAAATACCTAAAGCTACACATACAAGATTGGTATCAACAGTAAGTTCTAAGGTTTATTAAAACTAGCTAATCCTGTTACAACAAAATGTCCCCTAAATTTGGCATCACATGCCACTTTACGCTTCCCTACTTACTTAACAATAAATATGTACATTCTACTCAACATTTGCCTTTTGTCTATTGGAACTGGTCCGCTGGTTATGTTTCGCATGTATTGAGTCCAGTCGTTTTGACAACAATTTGTTCGATAATAAGTTGAAGGTCATTCTAAGACTTGGCATCGACAAAGTGTCAGAGATATTCTACAGTTCCTCATCACTACCAGAAGGACTTCAAGAGCTTACTTCATACAGACCCGGATAATGAAATATAGAATTCTTTATGAACACCAAGACTGAGTTCAACCATGTGTAAAATTCTGATTCTGTATGTCAGAAATTGTTAATGTCAGGTCACAGCTGTCTTTAGCTCCTTTTGGGAATGCCATCTGTGAAATCTCATAGAAACATAATCTGACTTTGAAATAAACCGAGAGACAAGTATACAATCTGGAAAGATAATAGTGTTTCTGGTTTATCTATTGGATTGGATTTTATTTGATTGTTTGATGTTTTATGTGATGGCCAAGAGTGTTTCTAATTTAATGCCAGGTTTATTCAAAGGTATTTTTCGCCCCCTGATTACTTTGGTTCTCAGAACTTAATAAGCTTTCAGTTTGAGCAAATTGTAGAAGATAAACTGTATTGTTACTGGAGCACAAACACATAGCCCTTGTACACTGGTTTATAAAACGGGTTTAAATTGTATGAGCTACCATGCATAGGAAAGTATAGTCTTGTAACTGAATTAGTTAATCGTTCGTCGTATTTATTAAGGCTTGTAGGCTATTTCATTAATTCTTATATTTTCGCCATGAAGATGCCTTGGAGGTTATCGAAAAACTAAATGATTTGAATAAGAAAAATCCGTTGTCCGTGGCATGTACGAACCTAAAAGTATAAGATCAGCTTTGCGTTGACATTCAAACGTTTAAAACGCTCTGGAGTATATTAGTTGAAAAGTCTGATAAGTAGTTAGGCCGATAGCTTTAATGTCGTAGATAGATTTTAGACAAAATCTGTTTAAGTATCTGACCAGCAAAACTGTTTAAGTTCAATCTGCTTACAAGATGAGCGTTGGGAACTAGGTTCACTGGGTTTGTCTTAAACGAAATGGATCAAGCAGTTTTGACAGGAAAACTTTGATGAACGAAACCCAAATAACAAAGCACAAATTCGACGAGTATTGGTTTAATCATATGCGATCATCGGCAAGGTATCAGCTAATGAAAGGCATATAAAACTTCTATGAACTAAACCCTAATAACCAAACATTAAGAATCGGGGTTGAGTTTAGCGATGCGCACTATTAGTAATACCAGAAGTCTATGAACAGGGAAGTGTGAAATGTCGCATTACCCCACGTTCAGGGCACTGGCGCTTTCAGCCTGCTTATACTACACTATGGGACGTTTATGCGTGGTAGATTTTGAAATTGTCAACGGTTGCGCAATTTCAAATCAGAAAATAAATTCATTCTCCACTTACTGTATCTATAGGCAATTCCAGTAAAAACAGTTCGGAGAATGCATTGGTTCTTATAAAAGCTTTACCGAACACGCGACTCTGATATCTCCATTTCGACTCAAATCGTTCCAAACAATTCTTCTTGTCTCATTTTCAATTTTGAGTGTTTTGCTGCTTATAAAAATACCTAAAGCTACACATACGTAAGCTCTCACTTTTTGATAAAACTGAACAAAAACTAGCTAATCCTGTTACAACAAAACTTTCCATAAATTTGGCAACCCGTGCCACTGTACGTTTTCCCAGTTATTTAACAATAAATATGTACATTCTACTCAACATTTGCGTTTTGTCTATTGGAACTGGTCCGCTGGTTATGTTTCACATGTATTGAGTCCAGTCGTTTTGACAGCAATTTGTTCGATAATAAGCTGAAGGTTATTCTAAGACTTGCCATCGACAAAGTGTCAGAGAAATTACACAGTTCCTCATCACAACCAGAAGGACTTCAATATCTTACTTCAGACAGACCCTGATAATAAAATATAGAATTCTTTATGAACACCAAGACTGAGTTCAACCATGTGTAAAAGTCTGATCCTGTATGTCAGAAATTGTTAATGTCAGGTCACAACTGTCTTCAGCTTCTTTTAGGAATGCCATCTGTGAAACCTCATAGAAACATATTCTGACTTTGAAATAAACCGGAGAGACAAGTATTCAATCTGGATAAATATTACTCCTTCTGGTTTATCTATTGGATTTGATTTTATTTGATTGTTTGATGTTTTATGTGATGGTCAAGAGTGTTTCTAATTTAATGTCAGGTTTATTCAAAAGCATTTTTCGTCCCCTTTGATGACTTTGGTTCTCAAAACTTGATAAGCTTTCAGTTTGAGCAAATTGTAGAAGATAAACTGTATTGTTACCGGAGCACAAACACATAGCCCTTGCACACTGGTTTATGAAATGGGTTTAAGTTGTAGTTTAAGCTACCAAGCATAGGAAACTATAGTCTCGGAACAGAATTCGTTAATCGTTCGTCGTATTTATTTAGACTTGTAGGCTATTCATTAATTCTTATATTCTCGCCATCCAGATGCCTTAAAGGTTATCGAAAAACTAAATGATTTGAATAAGAAAAACCGATGGTCCGTGGCATGTACGAACCATAATTGTGTCCGAAAGGTAAACAAAATTTAAATAACCGAACGAATGTTCATTTATTCTAAGCCTAAGTTAATTTAATCAAAACACCAATTGAGCATACATTCTCGAGTATAGAACCATTGAAAACCCTCTGAGTTGTACGTCTTGAGAACAATGTCCGATAATTTCAATATTTTTAAACGGAAAAAATGTCAACATTCTTGCAGCCCATGCTACTTTAACACGTTCAAAATAGTAGTTTTCAACAGCAACAAACCGACTATTTGAAGTTTGCTCTCTATTAGCACACAAGTTCTATTCGTATTGATAACTGGCTTTACTTATACTTTTATTTCAACGCCTATCCTTTATATATAGCATTGTAGTTATTTCTGCGATTACACTTTCTCGAAACGTGGCACAAATTCTGCTATCAATTTTGGGTGACTCGCGAAACGGGAATCAAACCCGGGTCTCAGATTATGGCACCTATCGTCATCAAGAAATGCCGGCTGACTTATCCATTCTCCATTCCACCAACTATCTATTATATTTTTCCCCTTAACCGTTTACACTAGTTTTTTTCCCTTGGACCACTTCATTTGCCATGGCGATAGTTCTTTTCCACCCCTTTGTAAAATGTGTTATAGTTCTTTAAGCTGCTTTTCAAAACACTTATGCCTTCTGAAATCGTACAAATGGTTGAAGGTAAGTTTTTTTTTCTAAATGCTCTCTTTTGCACTCTCTAGTTAACGAGTTTGGTTCATCTAAAGCAAACGATTTAGTGACTAATGGAAAACAGTTCTAATTAAATACCTGTCCAATCTGTTAAACACTAAATGTGTAATTCCTAACATACCTCGTCTTATGCCCTTCAGATAAGCCTTCCTGGAATATGTTTCACTGAATGTGTCTACCTCAGTTGTATTGACTAATTAACTAACTCACAAGTATAAACAGATTCATATTTAAAATGCTAAAAAAGTAATCCGTCATACATGTGAATAAATAATTCATGCAAGGCCCTAAAATTGAACCTCTGCAATGTTTTTTTCACTCAGACCTTTGGTTACTCTGTTATTCAATTCAACAAGAACCTTAAACCACAGTCTCACTTTAAACAAGCTTACTGTTTATCTTCGAAGCATCGATTTTGGAATTTATCTCACTTAACGCTCAAGCCAAATGGAACAGATAAATTAAATCCTGCAGTTCAACAGACACATAAATGGCTATGGATAATGGGTGTTGACAGCCTAGCTCATTGATTTGACTGTGTTAAAACTACTGTAAACGTAAAAATAAACTCTGGAATAAAACAAATCGGAATGTTTTACTGAAGTTCGATGGTATTAAAGGATTTATGAACAACCTTTGGACATATTTTCTAATTTGCGTTAAGTGTGTTGTAGAGTATGTACTTTAAAAGTCTGACCAAAAAGAAAATTAAATTTCGGTCGCAGCACATATAAAATTCAAGCTACGTTTGCCGATCTACAATGCTTACGAAATTTAATTATCTCAGAGACTTATGACGTCAAACACGACCTCCGTTGTGTACGTACCCTCACAGCGATGACGTAATAAACGATTTCTGCTGTCTCAGTAAAGAGAGTAGATTGACAAGAGTGGTCACTTCGTCCAATCAGCATTGCTGGCATGTTCTTCTGGCCCCTTAGCGGAAGGGTGTTCCGACTGTACACGGTTCTAAGCATCACTTACCTTCAAACCATTTGTAAAATTTTAGAAGGCATAAGTGTTTTGAAAAGCAGCTCAAAGAACCGTAACATATTTTACGAAGAGGTGGAAAAGAATTCTCGCCATGGCAAACTAAGTGGCCCAAAGGACAAAAAACTAGTCTTAAACGGTTAAGGGGAAAAATATAATAGATGGATGGCGGACTGGAGAATGGATAAATCAGCCAGCATTTAGTGCTGGCAATAGGTGCCATAATCTGGGACCCGGGTTTGATTCCCGTTTCGGGCGTCACCCAAAATCGTTAGAAGAATTTGTGCCGCTTTTCGAGAAAGTGTAATCCCAGAAAGAACGACAATGCTATTAAGGATAGGCGTTGAAATAAGGTAAAGCCAACGAAATGATCCCGATATTTGACTGATGGTAACACTTTAACATGTTTACTCGTTTTAACTATAGAGTTTACTCGGCATTCCATATAGTTTCTTTTTGTTTTAGCTCTGATGGCTTTCAACAAATCTACAATTAAATTCCATAAAATCATTTACGGTGAACACCGTTATTGACAGCTAAAACAAGTGGTATAATCTTGAATTGTGAATTCCCATGCAGAACATTCTCAGGTTCTCTCTAAAATGTCCCTTCCGTGGGCGATAGATTCAAAGCGTCCGTGTAATTCTCAAGTCCATGGCGATTATTGGACACCATTAGGCACAATAGCTAGTCGTTATTCTTGATAGAACACCCGGAATCTTGTTTGTGTGTTCAGTAAGCGTCTCTTATGCCAATAGAACGACTTCTCGGATCTTTGACGATTGGAAGTAATAGGAAGTCAAATTTCTGACACAGACATTTCTAGTGGACAAATTACTGGAAGAAATAACTATGCACTTTGCTTCTCCGTTCGTTGAAGTTCAAATACTTTGAAAAACAGTTTCAAAGCCTGGGGGTTTAAGATAAAAAAGGCTGATTGACTGATTGGGACTACATCCTCTCGTTGATCTAATAATCCGTTTAAACCGTCAGCCATGTGTGTTGTCAATATATATGTTATGAACAAAGGAATGGAGAAAAAAAATCCGATTTGTTACGTCTTACTATAAACAGACCATATTGGCAATGGAGTACGAAATACGATTTGTTAAAGTGGCATGAGCTGCCAAAATTCACACTTTTTTCATGATTTCTGATCGTCACAACAGTAAGAGGCTTTGAGGGCCATCGACAAACTAAATGATTGGCGTTAGAATGAGGAAAACCCATACAGTACGTAACCTGCACGAACCGAAAACGTGTTAGAAAAGTAAACAAAATTTAAAAACAATACTTTATCGTAGATTTTTAGGCACTAGAAGCACTAAAAAGCTTCTGAATTATACGTCTTGAAAAAAATAGCCAATAATTTCAACATTCTGTTTTAACGTCAAAATATCAACATTTTGGCAGCTCATGTCACTTTAACTGTTAACATAACCCACACCATGTCTCATCTGAAGAAAGCGGTTTGGAAAATAATAAAATTGTAATTGGAAACATTACAACATGTCAGTCTGTATCCATTGTATCAGATGCTGTATTTCTGCCTGGTGCAAATCTCTGCTTGTACGTCTACATTTCAGAATTAAGTTGTTTCTGTAGTTGACCACACGTGTATAAAGACAGAAAAAGAATTAGTTCGAATCCCACTCAGACCAACTAAAAATAAATTAACAATTTCTGAGGGGATTTTTCTCTTGATCGCCATATGTGGAACAGCTGCCAGATACTTGCCAAAGGTCGATGATTTCCTCGAAACAAAGAGCACGAATTCCTTACCACTAAACCTAGCAACACTGCCATATAAGTGAAATAATCTTGAGTGAGGCGTAAAACAGCGATCAATTAATCAAACTGTAGTCTAGTCTTGACTGTAATTACCTATAAGTGTTAGATAACTTTGTAATCCATCGATGTCTATTGGTAATAATAAAGATGAAGTTAGGCCCCAGGTAAAGAAACAAATGGAAGTTATAATTCTCAATCTACAAAAGTTGACAGAAAATCCCAGCAAAAGACTGTTGGTCAGAAATAACAACTAATCCTTTGATGATCGCGTTAATGCTCAGTTGTTGACTTTGAAGCTGTAATCCTTTCCTGGTAAACATCAAATGCCATAAGGATTATGTGACGAGTGTAAATTTCCTTTGATATCGAAGGAGAAAATCAGACAGAGGCTGTATTTATTATTTGTTTCATATGCATATTGTCATCGATAAAATTGTCAACGAGTGGTGAAAAGAAATAAATGTCACGAACAGGCTGCCATATTTATCGACTTTGAAAACCCTTCTACGTGAGATCCATGAATCAAAGGCCGTTTTTAAGCTATTTATTTTATTGATAATCAAACATTTTTCGTTAGATGCATGTGTGTTTCCTTTCCGAGAATTTGATGACATCTTCAACATAAATTATCGGAAGCTCCCGAATCGGACGTTTCCTGTTGAAACATACACCCTTAGATCAAGGAGATTATCGTTAACTTTAGAGCCGCAATTCCCTGCAATCATAAGACGAAACACGGAATATTTCAGACAGGGACGTTTCTATGCCATATGTGAAAACATGTCTTCCGTTTGTTTTATAGTTTGGTCGATCAATAAAAAAGGCACATTATTAAACTCTTTTGCTGTTGTTGTTGTTGTTGTTGTTAAATGGATTCGACAATTAACTCGATTTAACAGCTTCAATATGTTGAATATTAAATACTTTTACTTGAAGAAGAAAACAAAAAAATAATTTATGGTTCAAAACAAGCGCGCTTGTTTTTCCTTTCCAATGGTACCAAACACATATTTTTGCAATTTTTTCATGGGACATGATGCAGTTTATAAAATACCGTATTATGTTACACACACAAACAAATTGGTCAACTTTCAAAATCTCCCATTAAACCCAGGTTAATTTCAATGTCCAGCAAATTGTCTTCAGTTTACACTAAATTACAAAGGAAGCTTTGAGGAAAATGTGGCTAGCAAAAAATGGTATGCGTGCCATATTGGTGAATTACAAAGGCCTTGACGAGGATGAATTTAACCTGGGCTTAAATGGGAGATTTTGAAAGTTGACCAATTTCTTTTTCTTATTGTGGAATTTTATTAAATTCACTGTTAGGAGTAAAAAAATCGCAAAAATATGAGTTTGGTATCGTTGGAAAGGAAAAGTTAGTGCGCTTCTTCTGAACCCTAAAGTGAGTTTTTGTTATCTCCCCCTTTAACGCTCTTTATTAAGTTATAAAGTAACTCCTGTAGATAGTTAACCCGTGTGGCTGCAATAAAACATATATTCTTTTTTTAAATGTATACGGTATAGACAAAACTAATTGTTAACCGATTTCAACATTGCCGAAGATTCAAATGCCTCATGCTCACAACTAAAAAAAAACAGAAAGATAGCCCCAATGTAATGGAGGCATATTGTCACTAACTCATATGTTTAAAGTGGCATGAGCTGCCAAAATTCACACTTTTTTCATAATTAATGATCGTCACTACAGTAAGAGGATTTGAAGGTCATCTAAAAACTAAGTGATTGGAGTTGGTATGAGGAAAATCCATACAGTACATGTATGTGGTCTTTACGAAGTGGAATAGTGTTCGAAAAGTAAACAAAATTTAAATAACTGGGACGACCATTCATTCATTCTAAGCCAAAATTAGTTCAAATCAATACTTTATCGTACATTCTCGAGACTAGAAGCACTAAAAAGCTTCTGAATTATACGTATTGAGAAAAATAGCCGATAATTTCAACATTCTGTTTTACGTCAAAATATCAGCATTTTCTCAGCTCATGCCACTTTAATAAAACTACACATCCTGCTCTTTGGCGGAATTGCCGATTTCGTTTGACCTTATAAGACTCAAAGCAGCGCCATTATGATTGCATGTACATCTTGTTCCAACTGGTACCACAATTACATAATATGTGTATCCAGTTTCTCGTTAAAAGTCTCAAATTCATATAAAAACTATAGGATGTATTGTTTATTCAAAATATAAAGGTCACGGATATTCTTGCCATAGTTAAGATGCGTTTCAACCATTGTCAATGTGTTACAAAAGGATTCCAGAAAATTTTACTGACCAAGGCTAAGCTTCTGTCAGTCGTCAACCTAATGAAATATCATAGGTTTGGTTTGTTACAACAATTTATGGGGTATAAAGGTCTACATGATGTACCCCTTTTTAACACAATTAGAAACTTGTCTCCATGGTTATTTAAGACAAGAAGATTTTCCCTGTGCCCGTGTGTTTTAGTGATCATAAATATATATGTCCCAAGAAACTAAAGTAATTTATACAAAGCGTATTTTTAAAAGAAATTCTTAAAAAGATACTTTTTGATCAAATAAGATGCTGTGTGTGGCGGTATAGAGAGGTTTCGTGTAAGGGCCATGCCTTTGGGGTTAAAATGGTGATTAAACAATATACTACAGGTGTTTTATTTCAGGATTGAGAGCCATTCAACAACATCCCGAATACTCCTAGAGGACGAATAACGAAAAGTAAGAATAGCAAAACCCATTACCAATCATCTCTTTAAGTGGCATTTAGGAGTTGATCATGATATTAAGAAATGAACACAGTTTTTTATGGGTTGCAACTCCTGGATTTTTATTGTACACAACGTTTCGATGTAGAAACTAACATCGTTATCAAGTGAATGTCCCCATTACACATAACATAACGATGTTAGTTTCTACATCGAAACGTTGTGTACAATAAAAATCCAGGAGTTGCAACCCATAAAAAACTGTGTTCATTTCTTAATACCATTACCAATCGTTTGCGTTATTGAAACCAATCCTAGATGGGACCAATGGGTCGAATATAATGATATTGTTATCTTTGACATCGTATAAACTTAGATTAACGAAATCCCTAAATTGACTATGAAGTACGTGTATATGATGGCCACTGATGAGAGCAAAAAGGACATTACGTTTTCGACGGTTCGTAACAAAATTTCTCTGTGGGACTCAGTGTCTTTAAACAAACCTATATCATCATTTCATCTCACGTGTTATTAGTGGGTAGAAATATTAGCTAAGAAATAAGACTGAGAGAACCGGCGTTCAGAAAAATAACCATTTATAATATCACGAAACTCTCCTACAAAAAAGGTGTTGTTTTCTACCTTTGCAGCTAACCATGGTAGCGTTACCAACCATGTGCTAATGGATACATTATTGCAGATAAAAAGATAAATAAATAAAAACGCCCTAGCCGACATCTTACGAACGGCATTCAAACTCGTCAGTCATCCAAAGATTGTTTGATAGGTGTTTTATGCCGCACTGAAGATTATTTCACCTATTTGAAATCGTTGCCAGATTTAGTTGGGAGTACCTGGCAACTCTTCCATATACGGTGGCCATCCAAAGAAGACCTGTGTCACGGGGAGAGTATCGCGCGGTCTTTGTGGCCCATCAATAAACAATAACAAAAATAAAAAGATGTATTATAAATCGGCTGGAGTAAAGCTCTATACACAAAATACAGAAATAATTTAAGATATTAAAGGCCCGCTTGCCGCCGTAGCCTGTTTAAATTTGCTAAGAAAACCAATTTACATGAGCTTACTACGACTAATACCACTAAACTTAAACATAGGACACATAAAACATGTCTAGTTAGCTTTAGAATGTAGAAATGGGATGAAAAACAAACGAAGAATCGAAGCCTGATTACAACAACAACGATTAGTGTCGGTTAACTTTCGTGTTGGATTACCCTCAATTCAGGCCTTTTTATCTGTGGTTTACACTTAAACAATTATCAGCAGGCTTTTCCAGTCGCTGTTAACCGATGGTCAGTCTGTATTTCTCAGATAAATAGGCCTACTTAAAATTACACTTTGCCGTTAGTTTACTCACTCGACTGAAACATAAAATCGCCCCTGCGAGCAGCTTGGTTTGTTTACGTTCCGGGCACCTAACAATTCAAATTTTCAAATTCAAATTAAAAATACAAAGTGACGTCCAAACTTTTAAATTTTGGTAAAAATAGAAAGTTTCTAACTTATATTGTCTGGGAAAACTAGGAAAACGGTCTTTCTTTTTTCATGTAAACAATATTCCTGATTTTCGCGGCAAGTGTGCCTTTAAGCATTTCAGATCTTTGAGGTCGCAAATTTGAGACTATTAATGCTAAACTCGTTAGACCAGAAAATATTTGCAATGCTCTCATGCCTTTGACCGGTTTAATTATTGTATTACCCAGTAATTATATTGGCTATGGGACTAAATCTTGATATACCTGTATCGAGTAGATTATTATCCTAAACTCTCAGACCTAACTATAACATGATTACCTACCTGACACGAAGTTCGTTGGAATCCATCGAAACTTGGTACGACAGATCTTAGCCCCGATGTAAAGTCTTTGAGTGGATTAGATTGAGTTACAGGCGATTGAGGCGATTGACAGGCGATTGAGTTGACAGGCAGTAAACAGGCGATTGGTTCTAAGTCTGCTATCTCTGGACAGGTTATCGATACCTAGAATTAACTAACTCACAAGTGACCTGGGTGTATTTCACAAATTAAATTAGTCCACCTATATCACGTAGCCTACTACACGGTGAAGTTACATCGTTGCAAATTTAGCTATGTATTGTTTGTTAACAGAGAGACATTTCAAGCTCCGAGAGTCGCTACCGCTGATTGCTTGAGTGAGCAAATTATATCATGTCTACTAAACGAACACAGCTAGCTAAATAAATAAAAAGCGTCAAAGTTTTGAAGTCTGTCTGTACATACCTAAAGTAGCCTGTGCTGCCAAAAGATTTTTTTCATAAATCCTAATTACAAAGAGAAGTTGAACGATTGAGGTACCTTGAAAAACTAAAGGATTGGGTGTGAAATGAAAAGAAAACACATCAGTAGTGTCATTAACCCGCACAAGGCAAAGATGTGTACCAATAAACTATCTTAACGTACATTCTACATTCCCCAGATAAGTATCCGCTGAAAGATCTTATGTTATTAGTGAAATGTTCCCGATATTTTGGAGTCACTTTATGTCTCACAAAGAGTTGCGTGAACAGTTTCTTTATATCTCAGCATTCCATCTCCGTCCATTGGAATCATAAACCTTGGGTAATTTTTTCAGAACATGGCTTCTGTTAAACATGTAGATTGTTTACCTTTGTCTTCGTTAAGGTTCAGGTAAATTTAGGTTGCCATTCAAGATATACATAAATTGTGTTAAAACTACTGTGTTATTGTTTGTGTCGAATGATTACATATCACATGAACAGTTGACCTCCGACGTCCCCTCTCCATCCTAATTCCAAAGGATTTTTCCGATAAAATGGCGACTTTATGTCTTAGAGATGACATCTGGACTGTAGGGGTAGGGTGACTTTTAATTTTAGATTGTCTGTAGGGATATCTGTAGGGTTAGCCCATATTTCTATTACATCAGCTTCAATGACACGGACCAGCCCCGATAGCTCAGTCGGTAGAGCGTCCGCTTCAGGCCTGGGAGATCCGGGTTCAAGCCCGGGTCGAGTCAGACCAAAGACTTTAACAGTGGTAGCTGTTACTGCTTCGCTTGGCGCTCAGCAATAGGAGTTAGAGCAGCGACTGGTTGGCCCGGTGTCAGTATACTGTGACTGGGTGAGGGGGCTTGCTGGTTGTCTTCGGCAAGTCGTCTCGGTGAGACAGCACCTAAAAGAGCGGTGGAAATCCGCCCTGTCACAAGGAGACAACGTCTTCATATAACCGAAATACTGTTGAGCAGGACGTAAAACCCCAATCACTCACTCACTCACTCAATGACACGGAATCTGATGGGTGGTCATACTCAGTCCAGTTTCGAGGTATGTTTCGTCGACCTGGAGCGATCAGCAAAAAAAATCCTTCCTTAAAAACTATATAGAAAGGCCGCTTTTTGCCATCTCTAAATCTCTCATATGGTTTACACAAGAAAGCATATAACCTGTTTGTTTCCTTTTTAAAGTCTGTATCCTTTTTTTTTTAAAACAATTCTTGGTTATCTTTTTTCTAACATATTTTAAAAATGTATCACTCAAACATGTTTTTTACGATTCGGTAAATACTTGAGACCAGGCTCTTGAAAATAGCCCATTGGGAGTAGTGGGTAAACTGTGCTGTGTTGATGTAAAAATGCCGTAATTCTAGTTTACTTTGAATACATAGATATTGACATTTGATTAGTTTATAAATAAATTTTAAGGATTAATAGTTAATTAATTTAGGCTACGGTGTACGCTTTTTATTTTAAATGCATTAGGTTATTAAAGCTGAAATTATAAAGATAGCGTGTTTGACGAGTGAAAGAAAAGTAATTATCCCACCTCACACAGAATACTTCCTGTCGATTGGTTCAAATCAGTCACGTGGAGACCCTGTATATTTCCATATTACGTCGCCGTGCTGATCCATACAAGGCGACTACCATGTATGGCTTGTGACGTCATGTCTAGACGCTTGCCAGTCGTGTCTGCTCGTGCCATACACATTAGAAAATAGAAAAGAAAACCTCACTTTCTGCCTTTTATGAAAGCCACTTTTCAGAAAGAAGGCTTGAATATCGTACAAGTTAGGTCTTCGATGCGATAAATTCGTTACAGGGTTTGTTCGAGGGGGGATACGGAAATATATGGGGTCAGTAAACAGTATATTGGGCTTGGCTAGCGCCTCGCCCAATATCGGGTTTACTGACCCCATATATTTCCGTATCCCCCCTCGAACAAACCCTGTAACTAATAATGTGTTACGACTTGTATCTAAAGATTTCTGATATGGTTTCGTGCAAATTTACCATAACTCACCTCACATGGATTTCGATGAAGTGGACACGATAATGGGACGGATGCTTTATTGTTGTAGTGGGAGTCAGTGAATGGTCTGCGTGGAGCTTTATGAGAATAATAACGACCTTATTCTAGACTTGTAAATTACATTTCCCCATCAATTTTCACCGTTAGATGGTATTAAATTAAGTCGTTATTCAGTCTTCTTAGACCCTCAATAGCTTCCATAAACGCATAGCTATCGCAAGTTACTGTTGAAATTTTAATTGAAGCTATTAAGTGAATATGTATAACAAAAATGGAAATGCAAATTCTAGCAAATTGGTCATCGACTTTTAATGTCCACCCAAAGCTTAAACGTCATTTTTAACTAATGTTTAACAAGCGGCCGTTTAAACAGATACCAGCTTTAAAAAGGGACAGTATGATTGCGTACAGGAGCTTCATGACTTTCAAATGGCTCGTCACCTCAAACGAACGATATAAATACAGTTCCAATCGAATTTAAAGAAAACAGATCCAATATGACCCCAGTTAATCCGGTGGCAAGAGACTGTCATGTAAGTGAATCTGTGAATACACTTCTCTCTCGGTGGTCATGAGATCTACCAAAACACGATTACTAACTAAGAGGACACGATGTTATAAACAGCACCGTGGTGACAACAAGACGAGTAAATCTGCTTTCGTTCACCAGAATTCTACCCGTTTTAGTTATTTTCGCTGAATTAGCTTTTGATTTATGCAGATCTAAGTGTACAGACGTTTGTGCAATTGCTTTGCCGAAACATAAGTTCTATATAACGATCGGGTTAGAGGTCAATTTATACAAATCTAAGACTAAAACCTTTTGTACAATAACATCACAAAAAACGCAAGTTAATAACCATTGTTGTAAGTAGATGTCAGGATATTTCCCAAATCCAAAGTTTCAAATTGGGTTTGGGTTGCTATCCATTGAAATCCATCTTCATGAAAAGGAAATATCCCGAACTGTTATCCAACCATAGGTTAAAGTAGAAACCTTGCGTCGATCTATGGAGAAGGTACGAGGAAGTCTATTTGGAAAACAATAGCATTGTTAAGTAATGTATGGTCTATTTAAGGCAAAACAGTACATTTGTCAGTAGATTTTGGTCCATGCGTTTGCGTTGTCCGTAAGATTATGTAATGTAGTCCTCGAAAATTATCTTGACCAAACTGACTATGGAGACGAGTTTCTTATTGTGTTAAAAAGGGGGTATGTCTTTTGGACCTTTATGCCAATCATATGCCATGGGGTCAAGTTTCTTATTGTGTTGAGAAGGGGTAGGCTATATCATTTGGACCTTTATACCCAATCGGAGGTTGTTGTAATAAACAAAAACCCATGATATTTCATCGGTTTGAAGATAGCCATGACTTAACCGTTAAGTAGTAGAATTTTTGGAATATATATTTTGTAATGTATTGACAAGTTCATAATATCTTGTACTGTAAAACAATGACCGTTAGTTCATCCAGAAGTCAATATGCCCTCTTTTGAAGAATCTTGCCAATACCATCGTTCTTACCAGTTTTTCCTTTTGGGGGTATTAACCCTTCGACTTCTGTGTGGTGTTTTACATACGTATCAATGAAAATCCATCCCTGTGGCGTGACAATGGAAAAAATATGAAAGGAGAAGTATATATATTTATGATTACTAAAACACACGGGCACAGGGAAAATCTTCTTGTCTAAAATAACCATGAGACAAGTTTCTAATTGTGTTAAAAAGAGGTTTATCATTTAGACCTTTATACCCCATCATAAATTGTTGTAATAAAGTAAACCTATGATATTTCATTAGGTTGACGACTGACAGGAGCTTGGTCTTAGTCAGTAGAATTTTCTGGAACACTTCGTATTACATTGACAATGCTTACGTATCTTAAGCTATGGTAAGAATATCGTCAGACTATATACATGTATTATAGGGTCATGGGAAAAGACAGTGAAAATTTGCCCCCCACCCACCCCCACCCCTTACCCAGAAAAAAACTAGGTAGAAGGCAGACAGGGGAGTTTAGCCCTGACCAGTATGTCTTTCAAACTCTTGTATATATAGTGGACCTGGCTGAAACAATTTTCAATTGGATGGCTCCTATCTGCTACCATAAATAGAAAGCCTACCTATTTACCAATGTATGTTCGGCTTTGCTCTTTTAATGGTTGCTTTTAAATTTTACTGTTTAAAAAAAAATACTAGATTTGGTCATTTTTGGACAATATTTGATCTACTTTAGAAATGCTCTCTTTTGCACTCTCCAGTTAACGATTATGATTCATATAACGCAAACGATTTACTGCCTAATGGAAAACTTTTCTAATTACACGTGTAGCTATCTGTCCAATTTGTTAAACACTAAATATGTCATTCCTAACATACCTCGTCTTATGTCCTTCAGAAAAGCTTCCCTCTAATATGTATCGCTGAATGTGTCTACTGAGTTGTTTTGAATAATTCGTTAACTCACGGGTATATACAGATTCATATTCAAAATGCTAAAACAGTAATCCGCCAAAACTGTTAATAAATAATTCATGGAAGGCCCTAAAATGGAACCTCTGCAAAGTTCTTTTTACTTAGACCTTTGGTTACTCTGTTATTCCATTCAACAAGAACCTTAAATCACAGTCTCACTTTAAACAAGCTTACTGTTTATCTTCGAAGCATCGATTTTGGAATTTGTCTCACTTAACGCTCAAGCCAAATGGTAGAGATAGATTATATCCTGCTGTTCAACAGACATATAAATGGCTATAGATAATGGATGTTGACAGCCTAGCTCATTGATTTGTCTGCATTAAAACCACTGTAAATGTGAAAATAAATTCTGGAATAAAACAAATCGGAACGTTTTACTGAAGTTCGATGGTATGATTACCAGACAAAATCTTATCTGCATAACAATGAGCAAATGTATAAGATCAGAGGGCCGTTTCACGAAGCCGTCGTAAAGTGCGATCAATCGATGTTGTCATCACTCCGTATCTCTTCACTACGGTATCCATTGGCAACTACGCATCGTTTGCGATGCAACTGCTTTGTGAAACGAGCCCCAGCTTTGCGTTAACATTCCATCGTTTAAAACGCTCTGGTGTATATTAGTTGAAAAGTCTGATAAGTAGTTAGGTCGATAGCTTTAATGTCGTAGATACATTTTAGACAAAATTTGTTTAAATCTTTGACCAGCAAAACGATGATGAGTGATGGAAACCTCTTAGTAACCTCAAAACAAAAACTTTTCAATGCACACTAATGTTATTTGATATGCGTAACACGTAATATGTATTTTATGACGTTATTTCCGTTGACGAATTCCTCCTCCTAAACATGTAGGTAATTGCAATGACTTGTGATGTGAAAGTTACGGTTTTATTTAACATACAAGCCTCTCAACATTAGAAAAAAACAACAACAAAACATCACGTTAGTGAACTGACTACAAATCTGCCAATTGGGAAGACATAATTTCCAACCCTACTCACCACATCAAATGGGAAACGACTACAACACTATATGTGAACCAACACCATTGGAAGGAAAGAATACTTCAGGAAAACATCCACATCATAAAGAACCATGTCAGGGTGAACAGAGACCAAGGATTATAAATTCCCACCTGTGATGACCTGTTAATCCTCCAAGATAATCCTTAACGAGCTTTACTCACCATACTTAATTCTAGTGATACTATTCTTCGCTTATTTCTGTTATTTAGTACCTGTTTAACTTGTAATTCTTGACGAGGATGAATTTAACCTGGGCTTAAATGGGAGATTTTGAAAGTTGACCAATTTCTTTTTCTTATTGTGGAATTTTATTAAATTCACTGTTAGGAGTAAAAAAATCGCAAAAATATGAGTTTGGTATCGTTGGAAAGGAAAAGTTAGTGCGCTTCTTCTGAACCCTAAAGTGAGTTTTTGTTATCTCCCCCTTTAACGCTCTTTATTAAGTTATAAAGTAACTCCTGTAGATAGTTAACCCGTGTGGCTGCAATAAAACATATATTCTTTTTTTAAATGTATACGGTATAGACAAAACTAATTGTTAACCGATTTCAACATTGCCGAAGATTCAAATGCCTCATGCTCACAACTAAAAAAAAACAGAAAGATAGCCCCAATGTAATGGAGGCATATTGTCACTAACTCATATGTTTAAAGTGGCATGAGCTGCCAAAATTCACACTTTTTTCATAATTAATGATCGTCACTACAGTAAGAGGATTTGAAGGTCATCTAAAAACTAAGTGATTGGAGTTGGTATGAGGAAAATCCATACAGTACATGTATGTGGTCTTTACGAAGTGGAATAGTGTTCGAAAAGTAAACAAAATTTAAATAACTGGGACGACCATTCATTCATTCTAAGCCAAAATTAGTTCAAATCAATACTTTATCGTACATTCTCGAGACTAGAAGCACTAAAAAGCTTCTGAATTATACGTATTGAGAAAAATAGCCGATAATTTCAACATTCTGTTTTACGTCAAAATATCAGCATTTTCTCAGCTCATGCCACTTTAATAAAACTACACATCCTGCTCTTTGGCGGAATTGCCGATTTCGTTTGACCTTATAAGACTCAAAGCAGCGCCATTATGATTGCATGTACATCTTGTTCCAACTGGTACCACAATTACATAATATGTGTATCCAGTTTCTCGTTAAAAGTCTCAAATTCATATAAAAACTATAGGATGTATTGTTTATTCAAAATATAAAGGTCACGGATATTCTTGCCATAGTTAAGATGCGTTTCAACCATTGTCAATGTGTTACAAAAGGATTCCAGAAAATTTTACTGACCAAGGCTAAGCTTCTGTCAGTCGTCAACCTAATGAAATATCATAGGTTTGGTTTGTTACAACAATTTATGGGGTATAAAGGTCTACATGATGTACCCCTTTTTAACACAATTAGAAACTTGTCTCCATGGTTATTTAAGACAAGAAGATTTTCCCTGTGCCCGTGTGTTTTAGTGATCATAAATATATATGTCCCAAGAAACTAAAGTAATTTATACAAAGCGTATTTTTAAAAGAAATTCTTAAAAAGATACTTTTTGATCAAATAAGATGCTGTGTGTGGCGGTATAGAGAGGTTTCGTGTAAGGGCCATGCCTTTGGGGTTAAAATGGTGATTAAACAATATACTACAGGTGTTTTATTTCAGGATTGAGAGCCATTCAACAACATCCCGAATACTCCTAGAGGACGAATAACGAAAAGTAAGAATAGTAAAACCCATTACCAATCATCTCTTTAAGTGGCATTTAGGAGTTGATCATGATATTAAGAAATGAACACAGTTTTTTATGGGTTGCAACTCCTGGATTTTTATTGTACACAACGTTTCGATGTAGAAACTAACATCGTTATCAAGTGAATGTCCCCATTACACATAACATAACGATGTTAGTTTCTACATCGAAACGTTGTGTACAATAAAAATCCAGGAGTTGCAACCCATAAAAAACTGTGTTCATTTCTTAATACCATTACCAATCGTTTGCGTTATTGAAACCAATCCTAGATGGGACCAATGGGTCGAATATAATGATATTGTTATCTTTGACATCGTATAAACTTAGATTAACGAAATCCCTAAATTGACTATGAAGTACGTGTATATGATGGCCACTGATGAGAGCAAAAAGGACATTACGTTTTCGACGGTTCGTAACAAAATTTCTCTGTGGGACTCAGTGTCTTTAAACAAACCTATATCATCATTTCATCTCACGTGTTATTAGTGGGTAGAAATATTAGCTAAGAAATAAGACTGAGAGAACCGGCGTTCAGAAAAATAACCATTTATAATATCACGAAACTCTCCTACAAAAAAGGTGTTGTTTTCTACCTTTGCAGCTAACCATGGTAGCGTTACCAACCATGTGCTAATGGATACATTATTGCAGATAAAAAGATAAATAAATAAAAACGCCCTAGCCGACATCTTACGAACGGCATTCAAACTCGTCAGTCATCCAAAGATTGTTTGATAGGTGTTTTATGCCGCACTGAAGATTATTTCAACTATTTGAAATCGTTGCCAGATTTAGTTGGGAGTACCTGGCAACTCTTCCATATACGGTGGCCATCCAAAGAAGACCTGTGTCACGGGGAGAGTATCGCGCGGTCTTTGTGGCCCATCAATAAACAATAACAAAAATAAAAAGATGTATTATAAATCGGCTGGAGTAAAGCTCTATACACAAAATACAGAAATAATTTAAGATATTAAAGGCCCGCTTGCCGCCGTAGCCTGTTTAAATTTGCTAAGAAAACCAATTTACATGAGCTTACTACGACTAATACCACTAAACTTAAACATAGGACACATAAAACATGTCTAGTTAGCTTTAGAATGTAGAAATGGGATGAAAAACAAACGAAGAATCGAAGCCTGATTACAACAACAACGATTAGTGTCGGTTAACTTTCGTGTTGGATTACCCTCAATTCAGGCCTTTTTATCTGTGGTTTACACTTAAACAATTATCAGCAGGCTTTTCCAGTCGCTGTTAACCGATGGTCAGTCTGTATTTCTCAGATAAATAGGCCTACTTAAAATTACACTTTGCCGTTAGTTTACTCACTCGACTGAAACATAAAATCGCCCCTGCGAGCAGCTTGGTTTGTTTACGTTCCGGGCACCTAACAATTCAAATTTTCAAATTCAAATTAAAAATACAAAGTGACGTCCAAACTTTTAAATTTTGGTAAAAATAGAAAGTTTCTAACTTATATTGTCTGGGAAAACTAGGAAAACGGTCTTTCTTTTTTCATGTAAACAATATTCCTGATTTTCGCGGCAAGTGTGCCTTTAAGCATTTCAGATCTTTGAGGTCGCAAATTTGAGACTATTAATGCTAAACTCGTTAGACCAGAAAATATTTGCAATGCTCTCATGCCTTTGACCGGTTTAATTATTGTATTACCCAGTAATTATATTGGCTATGGGACTAAATCTTGATATACCTGTATCGAGTAGATTATTATCCTAAACTCTCAGACCTAACTATAACATGATTACCTACCTGACACGAAGTTCGTTGGAATCCATCGAAACTTGGTACGACAGATCTTAGCCCCGATGTAAAGTCTTTGAGTGGATTAGATTGAGTTACAGGCGATTGAGGCGATTGACAGGCGATTGAGTTGACAGGCAGTAAACAGGCGATTGGTTCTAAGTCTGCTATCTCTGGACAGGTTATCGATACCTAGAATTAACTAACTCACAAGTGACCTGGGTGTATTTCACAAATTAAATTAGTCCACCTATATCACGTAGCCTACTACACGGTGAAGTTACATCGTTGCAAATTTAGCTATGTATTGTTTGTTAACAGAGAGACATTTCAAGCTCCGAGAGTCGCTACCGCTGATTGCTTGAGTGAGCAAATTATATCATGTCTACTAAACGAACACAGCTAGCTAAATAAATAAAAAGCGTCAAAGTTTTGAAGTCTGTCTGTACATACCTAAAGTAGCCTGTGCTGCCAAAAGATTTTTTTCATAAATCCTAATTACAAAGAGAAGTTGAACGATTGAGGTACCTTGAAAAACTAAAGGATTGGGTGTGAAATGAAAAGAAAACACATCAGTAGTGTCATTAACCCGCACAAGGCAAAGATGTGTACCAATAAACTATCTTAACGTACATTCTACATTCCCCAGATAAGTATCCGCTGAAAGATCTTATGTTATTAGTGAAATGTTCCCGATATTTTGGAGTCACTTTATGTCTCACAAAGAGTTGCGTGAACAGTTTCTTTATATCTCAGCATTCCATCTCCGTCCATTGGAATCATAAACCTTGGGTAATTTTTTCAGAACATGGCTTCTGTTAAACATGTAGATTGTTTACCTTTGTCTTCGTTAAGGTTCAGGTAAATTTAGGTTGCCATTCAAGATATACATAAATTGTGTTAAAACTACTGTGTTATTGTTTGTGTCGAATGATTACATATCACATGAACAGTTGACCTCCGACGTCCCCTCTCCATCCTAATTCCAAAGGATTTTTCCGATAAAATGGCGACTTTATGTCTTAGAGATGACATCTGGACTGTAGGGGTAGGGTGACTTTTAATTTTAGATTGTCTGTAGGGATATCTGTAGGGTTAGCCCATATTTCTATTACATCAGCTTCAATGACACGGACCAGCCCCGATAGCTCAGTCGGTAGAGCGTCCGCTTCAGGCCTGGGAGATCCGGGTTCAAGCCCGGGTCGAGTCAGACCAAAGACTTTAACAGTGGTAGCTGTTACTGCTTCGCTTGGCGCTCAGCAATAGGAGTTAGAGCAGCGACTGGTTGGCCCGGTGTCAGTATACTGTGACTGGGTGAGGGGGCTTGCTGGTTGTCTTCGGCAAGTCGTCTCGGTGAGACAGCACCTAAAAGAGCGGTGGAAATCCGCCCTGTCACAAGGAGACAACGTCTTCATATAACCGAAATACTGTTGAGCAGGACGTAAAACCCCAATCACTCACTCACTCACTCAATGACACGGAATCTGATGGGTGGTCATACTCAGTCCAGTTTCGAGGTATGTTTCGTCGACCTGGAGCGATCAGCAAAAAAAATCCTTCCTTAAAAACTATATAGAAAGGCCGCTTTTTGCCATCTCTAAATCTCTCATATGGTTTACACAAGAAAGCATATAACCTGTTTGTTTCCTTTTTAAAGTCTGTATCCTTTTTTTTTTAAAACAATTCTTGGTTATCTTTTTTCTAACATATTTTAAAAATGTATCACTCAAACATGTTTTTTACGATTCGGTAAATACTTGAGACCAGGCTCTTGAAAATAGCCCATTGGGAGTAGTGGGTAAACTGTGCTGTGTTGATGTAAAAATGCCGTAATTCTAGTTTACTTTGAATACATAGATATTGACATTTGATTAGTTTATAAATAAATTTTAAGGATTAATAGTTAATTAATTTAGGCTACGGTGTACGCTTTTTATTTTAAATGCATTAGGTTATTAAAGCTGAAATTATAAAGATAGCGTGTTTGACGAGTGAAAGAAAAGTAATTATCCCACCTCACACAGAATACTTCCTGTCGATTGGTTCAAATCAGTCACGTGGAGACCCTGTATATTTCCATATTACGTCGCCGTGCTGATCCATACAAGGCGACTACCATGTATGGCTTGTGACGTCATGTCTAGACGCTTGCCAGTCGTGTCTGCTCGTGCCATACACATTAGAAAATAGAAAAGAAAACCTCACTTTCTGCCTTTTATGAAAGCCACTTTTCAGAAAGAAGGCTTGAATATCGTACAAGTTAGGTCTTCGATGCGATAAATTCGTTACAGGGTTTGTTCGAGGGGGGATACGGAAATATATGGGGTCAGTAAACAGTATATTGGGCTTGGCTAGCGCCTCGCCCAATATCGGGTTTACTGACCCCATATATTTCCGTATCCCCCCTCGAACAAACCCTGTAACTAATAATGTGTTACGACTTGTATCTAAAGATTTCTGATATGGTTTCGTGCAAATTTACCATAACTCACCTCACATGGATTTCGATGAAGTGGACACGATAATGGGACGGATGCTTTATTGTTGTAGTGGGAGTCAGTGAATGGTCTGCGTGGAGCTTTATGAGAATAATAACGACCTTATTCTAGACTTGTAAATTACATTTCCCCATCAATTTTCACCGTTAGATGGTATTAAATTAAGTCGTTATTCAGTCTTCTTAGACCCTCAATAGCTTCCATAAACGCATAGCTATCGCAAGTTACTGTTGAAATTTTAATTGAAGCTATTAAGTGAATATGTATAACAAAAATGGAAATGCAAATTCTAGCAAATTGGTCATCGACTTTTAATGTCCACCCAAAGCTTAAACGTCATTTTTAACTAATGTTTAACAAGCGGCCGTTTAAACAGATACCAGCTTTAAAAAGGGACAGTATGATTGCGTACAGGAGCTTCATGACTTTCAAATGGCTCGTCACCTCAAACGAACGATATAAATACAGTTCCAATCGAATTTAAAGAAAACAGATCCAATATGACCCCAGTTAATCCGGTGGCAAGAGACTGTCATGTAAGTGAATCTGTGAATACACTTCTCTCTCGGTGGTCATGAGATCTACCAAAACACGATTACTAACTAAGAGGACACGATGTTATAAACAGCACCGTGGTGACAACAAGACGAGTAAATCTGCTTTCGTTCACCAGAATTCTACCCGTTTTAGTTATTTTCGCTGAATTAGCTTTTGATTTATGCAGATCTAAGTGTACAGACGTTTGTGCAATTGCTTTGCCGAAACATAAGTTCTATATAACGATCGGGTTAGAGGTCAATTTATACAAATCTAAGACTAAAACCTTTTGTACAATAACATCACAAAAAACGCAAGTTAATAACCATTGTTGTAAGTAGATGTCAGGATATTTCCCAAATCCAAAGTTTCAAATTGGGTTTGGGTTGCTATCCATTGAAATCCATCTTCATGAAAAGGAAATATCCCGAACTGTTATCCAACCATAGGTTAAAGTAGAAACCTTGCGTCGATCTATGGAGAAGGTACGAGGAAGTCTATTTGGAAAACAATAGCATTGTTAAGTAATGTATGGTCTATTTAAGGCAAAACAGTACATTTGTCAGTAGATTTTGGTCCATGCGTTTGCGTTGTCCGTAAGATTATGTAATGTAGTCCTCGAAAATTATCTTGACCAAACTGACTATGGAGACGAGTTTCTTATTGTGTTAAAAAGGGGGTATGTCTTTTGGACCTTTATGCCAATCATATGCCATGGGGTCAAGTTTCTTATTGTGTTGAGAAGGGGTAGGCTATATCATTTGGACCTTTATACCCAATCGGAGGTTGTTGTAATAAACAAAAACCCATGATATTTCATCGGTTTGAAGATAGCCATGACTTAACCGTTAAGTAGTAGAATTTTTGGAATATATATTTTGTAATGTATTGACAAGTTCATAATATCTTGTACTGTAAAACAATGACCGTTAGTTCATCCAGAAGTCAATATGCCCTCTTTTGAAGAATCTTGCCAATACCATCGTTCTTACCAGTTTTTCCTTTTGGGGGTATTAACCCTTCGACTTCTGTGTGGTGTTTTACATACGTATCAATGAAAATCCATCCCTGTGGCGTGACAATGGAAAAAATATGAAAGGAGAAGTATATATATTTATGATTACTAAAACACACGGGCACAGGGAAAATCTTCTTGTCTAAAATAACCATGAGACAAGTTTCTAATTGTGTTAAAAAGAGGTTTATCATTTAGACCTTTATACCCCATCATAAATTGTTGTAATAAAGTAAACCTATGATATTTCATTAGGTTGACGACTGACAGGAGCTTGGTCTTAGTCAGTAGAATTTTCTGGAACACTTCGTATTACATTGACAATGCTTACGTATCTTAAGCTATGGTAAGAATATCGTCAGACTATATACATGTATTATAGGGTCATGGGAAAAGACAGTGAAAATTTGCCCCCCACCCACCCCCACCCCTTACCCAGAAAAAAACTAGGTAGAAGGCAGACAGGGGAGTTTAGCCCTGACCAGTATGTCTTTCAAACTCTTGTATATATAGTGGACCTGGCTGAAACAATTTTCAATTGGATGGCTCCTATCTGCTACCATAAATAGAAAGCCTACCTATTTACCAATGTATGTTCGGCTTTGCTCTTTTAATGGTTGCTTTTAAATTTTACTGTTTAAAAAAAAATACTAGATTTGGTCATTTTTGGACAATATTTGATCTACTTTAGAAATGCTCTCTTTTGCACTCTCCAGTTAACGATTATGATTCATATAACGCAAACGATTTACTGCCTAATGGAAAACTTTTCTAATTACACGTGTAGCTATCTGTCCAATTTGTTAAACACTAAATATGTCATTCCTAACATACCTCGTCTTATGTCCTTCAGAAAAGCTTCCCTCTAATATGTATCGCTGAATGTGTCTACTGAGTTGTTTTGAATAATTCGTTAACTCACGGGTATATACAGATTCATATTCAAAATGCTAAAACAGTAATCCGCCAAAACTGTTAATAAATAATTCATGGAAGGCCCTAAAATGGAACCTCTGCAAAGTTCTTTTTACTTAGACCTTTGGTTACTCTGTTATTCCATTCAACAAGAACCTTAAATCACAGTCTCACTTTAAACAAGCTTACTGTTTATCTTCGAAGCATCGATTTTGGAATTTGTCTCACTTAACGCTCAAGCCAAATGGTAGAGATAGATTATATCCTGCTGTTCAACAGACATATAAATGGCTATAGATAATGGATGTTGACAGCCTAGCTCATTGATTTGTCTGCATTAAAACCACTGTAAATGTGAAAATAAATTCTGGAATAAAACAAATCGGAACGTTTTACTGAAGTTCGATGGTATGATTACCAGACAAAATCTTATCTGCATAACAATGAGCAAATGTATAAGATCAGAGGGCCGTTTCACGAAGCCGTCGTAAAGTGCGATCAATCGATGTTGTCATCACTCCGTATCTCTTCACTACGGTATCCATTGGCAACTACGCATCGTTTGCGATGCAACTGCTTTGTGAAACGAGCCCCAGCTTTGCGTTAACATTCCATCGTTTAAAACGCTCTGGTGTATATTAGTTGAAAAGTCTGATAAGTAGTTAGGTCGATAGCTTTAATGTCGTAGATACATTTTAGACAAAATTTGTTTAAATCTTTGACCAGCAAAACGATGATGAGTGATGGAAACCTCTTAGTAACCTCAAAACAAAAACTTTTCAATGCACACTAATGTTATTTGATATGCGTAACACGTAATATGTATTTTATGACGTTATTTCCGTTGACGAATTCCTCCTCCTAAACATGTAGGTAATTGCAATGACTTGTGATGTGAAAGTTACGGTTTTATTTAACATACAAGCCTCTCAACATTAGAAAAAAACAACAACAAAACATCACGTTAGTGAACTGACTACAAATCTGCCAATTGGGAAGACATAATTTCCAACCCTACTCACCACATCAAATGGGAAACGACTACAACACTATATGTGAACCAACACCATTGGAAGGAAAGAATACTTCAGGAAAACATCCACATCATAAAGAACCATGTCAGGGTGAACAGAGACCAAGGATTATAAATTCCCACCTGTGATGACCTGTTAATCCTCCAAGATAATCCTTAACGAGCTTTACTCACCATACTTAATTCTAGTGATACTATTCTTCGCTTATTTCTGTTATTTAGTACCTGTTTAACTTGTAATTCTTTCATTCGTTATACAGATGAACCGTTTTTTTATTGTTTTTCATTGGCTTTGATAACGAAGTAAGAAATATAATATCGATACGGCATCAAGAAATTGTTTTCCATAAGTAATTCTTATATTATGTTTATGTTTATTTATTCACCATAATGTATTAAACAAAATAAAGCATACAAGTTTCATAGGTAGGCGGGATTAAAGCCCCATGGGGCTTGATCTATCCCAAATATAAGTAGTCCCCTTATTACTTAAACTTCATGAAAGTGGATTGCTGTTAAACGAAACGTGTAACCCTCGTCAATCAATTAAATACCTTCAATACTTAATACCAGAAGTCTATGAACAGGGAAGTGTGAAATGTCGCATTACCCCATGTTCAGGGCACTGGCGCTTTCAGTCTGTTTATACTACACTATATGTGACGTTTATGCGCGGTAGATTTTGAAATTGTCACACATTAACATTAAATATGATGTCATGGGATTTAGCGTAGCTATCACATGCATTCAAAAGAATTTGTAAAGATGAAGCAGATGGACAGATCAAACATATATCATCAGCATATAAGAAATGATTCATAAAAACACCAGATATATTACATCCAACACCGCTATCAGTGAGACGTTTGTCTAAGTCGTGAAGATAGATGGAAAACATATTTACTGACAGTATCCCGCCTTGCCTAACACCATTTGAAACACTGAACATTGATGAAAATTGATTTCCCCATTTAACTGTAAATTTTTGAATTCTGAACCATGAGTATAGAATATTGACTATATACATGGGCCAGTTTCTATCAATGAGCTTTCGTAGCAGTACAGAGTGATTAACTCTGTCAAACGCCTTAGAGGCGTCCATGAAGCAGACATAAACAGGACTACCGCTAAACCTATAATAATTGACTATCTCTTTCAAAGCAAAAATACACTGATCTGTAGAATGTCCGCTCTTGAACCCAAATTGTGAGTCAGTAGTGTATAAGAACTTTTCACAGATATTCAAAATAACTCTTTCAAGAAGTTTAGATATTATAGTGGCAATGGCTATGGGGCGATAATTATCAGATTGTGTAATATCACTAGATTTGTTCTTAATAATAGGTATAATAAAAACATGCGTTAGCTCTGGGGGTAGAGTCCCATGGCGCAACATTAGATTTAAACACAAAAACAGGTGAATGTAAAGCTTATCAGATCCAAATTTAAGGTGTTCTGCGGACAGTCCATCAATTCCTGCTGATTTACCCAGTTTAAGATTTTGTATGATTTGAAGGATTACATTAGGAGATTCAATTGGCAGTGACATGGGCTTATTATTTACGTCAGCCAACATACTATTTAAGACGTCATCTTTGTCTTGGTCATTCGAAACTGAGTTAAGTAATGTGGAGTATTTGTCCTTCCATAGGTTAGCAATGTTAGCCTCCCCTTCTACGTTATCAATAGTACCAGGCAGTAACGTAGACTTACAATTAGCATTACGTACTTTTTTCCAGAACTCTTCATTGTTATAGGAACAGAAAACTTCGGCAATGTTATTTGCCCTAATGGTCTCTTCTTCTTATTTACAAGCCCTTAAGGCATATTTAAAAAGACGCCTAGTGCGTTGCATATACTCGCTAACCGGTCCAGAGCGAGGGCTTCCATTCTCCCTCCACCAAGTAAACGCAGTTCGTGCCTGTGCATGACAGTCTGCCACACACTCATTCCAGCCAGGGACAATAAAATCTTTAGTTTTACCATATTTTGCTACTGTTGAATTACCTGCTGTAAAAAGGGTAGTAACAATATCGTTATAATAACGAGTTATCAGAGCTGAGTGGTCACAAGATTTACAATTTTCAGCATCGCACAATAATGCATCCCGTGGGATTTCTATAGAATTTAGAAGAGACTCTGATGTGAGCTTATAATCTGACAGTTCTTCGTGGGTTAGTTTGGACCAATTAATACAATAAAATTGATTATTGTTCTGAGTGTTAGATAAGGGAGGCAGGGAGGTCCATTCTAATTCAACACACAACGGTAAATGGTCGGAAGATATAAAATCATATCGTACATGTATATCACATACAGAATCATGAACATGTTTAGAAGTTACACAGTGGTCTAACCATGACGTAGTATTATGAGCCTCACTAAAATACGTGAAACTATCAGATTTTAATAAAGACATGTCAGACAGAAACATATTATGATCATCACAGAAAATTTTCAACTGAGAACCAAATGTTCTCGAAGGATTAGCATTCCAATCCCCCATTACGATCACATTAGGGATGTCGCTCTCTTCAATTATAGCCCGTAATTTTCCGAGATACACTTGAAATGACTCAAGGTTATCCGGTGAGTCAGTGGGCATATATACATTTAGAATAAGTAGTTTCGACATACCTCCATCCACACGTAGCCCTAGGATTCTAGAATCGTCATATTCAACGAGAGATACCTGATTTGACAAAGTCTTACGCCACAAAAATGCAATACCGTCATAGGGGCGACCTCTAATAAGGGAACAGTCACTGATAGCAGAAACTCCACGACCGTGGAAGTTTTCATTAATAGAATTTAAAATAGGTTGCTCCTCAGTACTTAACCAAGTCTCTTGGATAAGGCATATATCAGAAACATCACATAAAGAACGTACCTCAGTGATTGAGGATTTAATAGAGCGACTATTGAATGATGCTTTATGATGCATCGACAAAGTGTCAGAGATATTCTACAGTTCCTCATCACTACCAGAAGGACTTCCAGAGCTTACTTCAGACAGACCCTGATAATAAAATATAGAATTCTTTATGAACACACGGACTGAGTTCAACCATGTGTAAAATTCTGATTCTGTATGTCAGAAATTGTTAATGTCAGGTCACAGCTGGCTATAGCTCCTTTTGGGAATGCCATCTGTGAAATCTCATAGAAACATATTCTGACTTTGAAATAAACCGGAGAGACAAGTATCCAATCTGGAAAAATATTACTATTCCTGGTTTATCTATTTGATCTGATTTTATTTGATTGTTTAGTATTTTACGTGATATTCAAGAATATTTCTAACCAACACCAGACCTATTCACAATAATTTTTCGCTGCTTCTGTAACCAAAAACAAGAAAAAATGACAATTTTCGAAACGCTTTTCAATCTAGTCCGGGTTTCTGACTCCAAAATTACCATTTTTTATTCTGACAGCCGGAGTATGTGGTCCGATTTAGACGACGAAATAACAATATAAGCTAATCAAATCGTGTCTAATCGTATCCAAAACCGCTCCATGAGGGATAATTTACTATTTCATAACATTCCCGAAATCGAAGATTCCTTCACGGAGAATGTTGAAAATACTCTTCATGATTTGATAGAGCAAAAACTTCAACTCATGCCACTTTAAGCATTAATGGGGGTTTAATAGAACCCGGTTTCCTCTCATACTAAACATGGCAAGGTCGCCATATAAATAAGATAATATTGAGTTTGGCGTAAAACATCAATCCCTCAATTAATTTGAACAAGTTAGTCTTAATAACCCGCCCAGACAGATGATTGTGATAAACAAGATGACCTGCGGGTAGAATATCAATAAATCCTGCCGACTACAGTACCATTGACGTGTCCATGGTTATTGCTCATGATGCGGCATTAAGTCTGGTCATTTAAAATTGGTGGAGTCTGGTCTATTTTTACAGAAGAGATTCATCTTGGGTAGAAGAATCTTCCAGACTACAGAGTAGAATTTCAATCGATGTCCTATCAATTTTCTCTATCACAACTTACTACTGCTATAATTGACAAAATATTTGAAGCTTTAGCCAAAATGACACTGAATGTATGTCATTGGTCCAGATATGTATCCGAGACATTGAATTGAAAATCCATTCGTTTAAAAGAGTGAAACTACTCTAGTAGATCGACATTGTGAATGTTACAAACGCCAGTCACGTTTTAGCATCTTTTTCAAAAGGCGCCAATTCCACTTTTTATCCAATGCGTGGGTTGTGTCTATAAATAGATATACAGTTGCGTAAACTGTATAGCGGAAAGCGGAAGCCCGACACTTTCTTCTAACGTTTCCGGTAAGGGAGGGAACCATTATAGCCAATATAACCATGAAAGAAGCATCGATCTCGGTTCAAAAGAATCTAAAATTAGACATAAGCCTAGTCCTAAAGTCCAGATTTAACCTCTGAGGCCAATGGTCGACATTTTTATCGGAAATATCCATTGGAATGGGGTTGGAGAGTTAGGAGGTCAATTGATCATGTGGCTTTTATGTATTCATCAAGACAACAACATCATGGAGTTTTGCCTGACATTTGCTGGCATGGACTTGCCTTTCTATTACTCTCTTACACTTGGCTAGAGCTATCGTTAGTTACATCGAACATTCAAACACTAGCAGCTATTGGAAACGCCCAGTGGGGCCTATAACAGTAGCCAGTTCAAGGTGAATCGGATCGACAGGGAACGTCGCCATCTTTGCCTGTTTTCGTAAAGATGGGACTATTTCGTGTAATTGACTCGATGTTTTCGTTACTAGTTTAACGTTTTCTTAAATTCAAAGTATATGTTCACATACAGCGTGATGTCAGGATTTTTATATTTATCTGATAGCTTTTAAAATGTTACCCTAGATGGCACGTGAAAATATCTGCGCAATGTCCGGTAAAGTCGTACGAGGTCTATCTTAGCCACGTCTAAAAAAGATCTCGCGAGAATACGATTGGGTTCAAAACTTTCGTTGTTCTCGATACCCAACGTCTATTCTATATACATCCATTCGGCAGAGACCACAGAGACTCTAAACTAGCTCGAGGTTGGCATTTTCAATTTAGATAAGGAATGAATGTAATTGCTTTTAACACCCACTGTACCAACATTTTAAAGACAATTAGAAAAAGTTGTAAAAAAAACTTGTAAAAGATAATAATTGATTCATATTTGAAAAAAATAATTTTATTACGTGTTTAATTTGGTTGGTTTGTTTTTACAGTACTTCTAAACGGTTTATATTGAACACCATTGTTTTCGGATTTATGGATTCCCTTGCCTAAGGAAGCGATAAAAAAAAACTTCTTACAATAGGGAGCGCAAGTCTCGCAAGAATTATTACGAGATTTTGTGATATCCGGTGAAGGATGAAGCTATTAAGAACGTTTTTGATGACGTTGCAATTCCATTTCATGTATTTTGCTCCATAACGTCAGATTTAAATGGCATGTTGGAACGAAAAATGCTCAGTCACATGCGCAATGCAGTGCCGGTGACAGGAAATATGTGGGTTTCACACGTGACTTGCGCTCCCTATTCCTGTTCTGGTTGCATCATTTAGGATGAAACGGCTACATATGGCTTTATATTGCTACCCTTACGTTCAGGGACTGAAAATGGATATGAAATTAACATTGGTTTATTTATCATACAGCTTGAGCAGTTTAAAACTTTCCATTCAATGTTCAACGATCGTTTAGTAAATAAGCGCACGGTCTCGTGCATTTATTTTTTACAGGAGGTCAATCGAAGTCATTTGCTGTTTCTGCTAGAAATCCTAAATGTTCTTTACTTGGCTTGTGTTTATGTGTTTAAGGACAAAACCCGTCATATGGGTGAATTCCACGGGGTTTAATAATATGTATGCGAGGTATTCTTTATCACATTCTAACACGGGGTGATTGTAATGGTGATAGTTTACGTAGTCTCGTAGGAGAGTTAATAATTTATAACGTATTGTCCTCGTTCGTTTTGAGTAAACCGTCAAAAGTGTCACTAGCCGGCAAGGTTCGGACAGAATTTAAATAGCCCGGATGCATTAGTGCATTTTTTGGTGTTTCATTGTTTCGAAAGACTACCTCAATGAATACCCTCCACACCGATATCAACGGTAAAAGCTGTTATTTAGTAGGCTACGTCTTGATAGCAATGACGAAGACTTAACTTATTTTTGTTTCAACGAAATGATCCCGATATTTGACTGATGGTAACATTTTAACATGTTTACTCGTTTTAACTATAGAGTTTACTCGGCATTCTATATAGTCTCCTTTTTTTTAGCTCTGATGGCTTTCAACACATCTACAATTAAATTCAAAAAATCATTTACGGTGAACACCGTTATTGACAGCTAAAACAAGGGTTATAATCTTGAATTGTGAATTCCCATGCAGAACATTCTCAGGTTCTCTCTAAAATGTCCCTTCCGTGGGCGATAGATTCAAAGCGTCCGTGTAATTCTCAAGTCCATGGCGATTATTGGACACCATTAGGCACAATAGCTAGTCGTTATTCTTGATAGAACACCCGGAATCTTGTTTGTGTGTTCAGTAAGCGTCTCTTATGCCAATAGAACGACTTCTCGGATCTTTGACGTTTGAAAGTAATAGAACAAATTACTGGAAGAAATAACTATGCACTTCGCTTCTCCGTTCGTTGAAGTTCAAATACTTTGAAAAACAGTTTCAAAGCCTGGGGTTTTAAGATCAAAAAGACTGATTGATTGATTGATTATGACTACATCCTCTCGTTGATCTAATAATCCGTTTAAACCGTCAGCCATGTGTGTTGTCAATATATATGTTATGAACCAAGGAATGGAGAAAAAAATCCGATTTTTTACGTCTTAGTATAAACAGACCATATTGGCAATGGAGTACGAAATACGATTTGTTAAAGTGGCATGAGCTGCCAAAATTCACACTTTTTTCATGATTTCTGGTCGTCACAACAGTAAGAGGCTTTGAAGGCCATCGACAAACTAAATGATTGGCGTTAGAATGAGGAAAACCCATACAGTACGTAACCTGCACGAACCGAAAACGTGTTAGAAAAGCAAACAAAATTTAAAAACAATACTTTATCGTAGATTTTCAGGCACTAGAAGCACTAAAAAGCTTCTGAATTATACGTCTTGAGAAACATAGCCAACAATTTCAACATTCTGTTTTAACGTCAAAATATCAACATTTTGGCAGCTCATGTCACTTTAACTGTTAACATAACCCACACCATGTCTCATTTGAAGAAAGCGGTTTGGAAAATAATAAAATTGTAATTAGAAAGATTATGTCAGTCTGTATCCATTGTCTCAGATGCTGTATTTCTGCCAAGTGCAAATTTCTGCTTGTACGTCTACATTTCAGAATTAGGTTGTTCCTGTAGTTGACCTCGTGTGTATAAAGACAGAAAAAAAATTAGTTCGAATCCCACTCAGACCAACTAAAAATAAATTAACAATTTCTGAGGGGATTTTTTTCTTGATCACCATATGTGGAACAGCTGCCAGTAGCCCGGATTATCGGTCTTACGGCGACTGGTATTATATGGCTGCTAATTATGACGAACACGGAGAGAGAAAAAAAGTTCGGCAGAGCCCAGATTTCTCGGCTAAGCTGCCGGGTACTTGCCAAAGGTCGATCATTTCCTCGAAACAAAGAGCCCGAATTCCTTACCACTAAACCTAGCAACGCTGCGATATAAATGAAATAATCTTGAGTGCGGCGTAAAACAGCAATCAATCAATCCAACTGTAGTCTATTCTTGATTGTAATTACATATAAATCTTAGATAACTATGTTATCCATCGATATCTATTGGTAATAATAAAGATAAAGTTAGGCCTCAGGTAAAGAAACAAATGGAAGTTATAATTCCCAATCTACAAAAGGTGACAGAAAACCCCAGCAAAAGACTGTTGGACAAAAATAACAACCAATCCTTTGATGATCCTGTTAATGTTCAGTTGTTGACTTTGAAGCTGTAATCCTTTCCTGGTAAACATCAAATACCATTAGGATTATGTGACGAGTGTAAATTTCCTTTGACATCGAAAGGGAAAATCAGACAGAGGCTGTATTTATTCGTTGTTTCATATGCATATTGTCATCGATAGAACTGTCAACGAGATGTGAAAAGAAATAAATGTCACGAACAGTCTGCCATATTCATCGATTTTGAGATCCCTTCTACGTGAGATCCATGGATCAAAGGACGATCCGAAATTATGAAAAAAAGTGTGAAATTCGGCAGCTCATGTCACTTTAAGCTATTTATTTGATTGATGATCAAACTTTGTTCATTAGATGCATGTTTGTTTTCTTTCCGAGAATTTGATGACATCTTCAACATAAATTATCGGAAGCTCCCGAATCGGACGTTTCCTGTTGAGACATACACCCTTGGACAAAGGAGATAATCGTTAACTTTAACAGATCAACAAGGATACCACCTACCCAATCGAGATCTCGTGCCATTCTACGAGATCTTCAACTCGAGACATGGCTCGAGAGCCGTCGCACTCCATTTTGCGCATAGTTAACTGCAAGAAATCTACTGAGAATTTTTAATCTATATACTATTTATTTCTCTGTTCTATTCTGTTCGCAAACATGTAACCCTATCATAATATGCTGCATTGCAGGTTCTTAGGGCAGAAATACTTGTTAAAAATCAAAAATATAATCGGCACTACATCAGCTCTTAAATACATTCTAAAACAAGATGGCAGCGCCCATGGATGTCAAGGCCAAATATGATATGGACTTCAAGGTATTTCATGGTATATTATATGTATTAGGAGAGTAGCAATCAATATAACAAAACAGGTTGTCGGCGGCTTAAACGTTACCTACCAAAATTATATCGAATATCTCTCTACACAACCGAGCCAACTATCAGTGTCACGTGTCGTTGTTTACAATTTTAAGGACGTGGACAGCAGTGGTCTCCCTTTGTGTTAAAGCAACATGTCACTCAATCGTTTTAGAGTTGATTTCTCAACGAATGGCAGTAGGATCAATCTCTATTTTAGATTGACCACCTACCGTGCGCATACGATGACCTGATTAGCCTTCAAACTAGAGGAGCCCCATGAAGGGAGCCCACACTCGTTTTTTTTTTTCTCATTTATTGTTATCCAATCAGCTGTTTACTCATGTTATTCATGCATCGTCGTGTATATAAGGTTAACCCACTGCTGCTTGTCACAGGTTTGATAAGGATGTTAGGATCGACATCGAAACGTCACCAGAAATAAAATTAAACTCGTTGATTTGTTATACCACCAACTTCTAAGTGCCACTCAAAGAAGTAACTTTAACAGAGCCGCTTTAATTTTACTTACATGTTTTTCTCATTCATTGCAATTAAAAGACGAAAAATGGAATATTTCAGAGAGGGACGTTTTTATGCCATATATGAAAACATGCCTTCCGTTCGTTTTATAGTTTGGTCTATCAACAATTAAAAATTTGTCTCCATGGTTATTTGAGAGAAGAAGATTTTCCCTGTGCTCGTGTGTTTTAGTGATCATAAATAAAAAAGGCACATTAGTGAACTCTTTTGTTGTTGTTAAAATCAATTCGACAATTGACTCGATTTAACAGCTTCAATATGTTAATTATTAAATATTTTCACTTGCTTTAAAGCTCTTTATTAAGTTAAAAAGTAACTCCTGTAGATAGTTAACCCGTGTGGCTGCAATAAAACATATATTCTTTTTTAAATGCATACGGTATAGACAAAACTATTTGTTAACCGATTTAAACATTGCCGTAGATTCAAATGCCTCATGCTCACAACTAAAAAACAGAAGATAGCCCAATGTAATGGTTGATTGATTGATTGGTGTTTGACGCCGCGCTCAAGATTATTTCACTTATATGGCGGCGTTGCCAGTTTTAGTGTGGGAGGAAACCGGACTCTATGCCCAGAGGAAACCCACGATCTTCCGTTGGTAACTGGCAACCATCCCACATAGGTCGTTCGAGTGAAAATCCAATATAATGGAGGCATGTTGTCACTAACTCATATGTTTAATAAAACTTCACATCCTGCTCGTTGGCATCTTGTCTAGCCAAGTTAAAATCTGCATGTCCCCATTCCGTGTATTACCTTGGCGGACTACTCCACTTGAACCCGTAAAGCGAACAGCTCATTTTGATTGGATGCGAGCAAAACGTCTCGCAGCTAATCAAAACCTTGGGCACTTACACTGAAAATAACGCAATGGCGGCAGTTTTCACTTCGAACTTTTGTAGTGACGAATGCTGCTTGGCCAAGACTCTGTAAGTATAGGAAAGACAACTCTTACATTCCCACTAGTGGGCGCTTTTCGCTTTACGGGTTCAAGTGGAGTAGTCCGCCAAGGTAAAACACGGAATGGGGACATGCAGATTTTAACTTGGCTTGCGAAGATGGCTGGTTGGGGGAATTGCCAATTTCGTTTGACCTTATAAGACTCAAAGCAGCGTCATTGTGGTTGCATGTACATCTTGTTCCAATTGATGCCACAATTACATGATATGTGCATCCAGTCTCTCATTAAATGTCTCAAATTCATATAAAAACTATATGATGTATTGTTTAATCAAAAGATAAAGGTCACGTTGATCATATATGCCATTAGAAACTAATGTCATTTATGAATTCCATTTTTTTTTAAGGAATGTGGTTGTACAATGTCCGCCTCACAAGTGTGTGTGTCCTCAGATCTTGCAGACCAAACCAAAACTGAAAGTGCAAATATAGAAAATGGCGTTTTGAAGTCTTTTTGATAAAGTAAGAAAATTCATGATGCTGTGTGTGGCGATATTTAGAGAGGTTTCATGTACGGGCCATGCCTTAGTAGAAAAGTGGTGATAAAACAATATACCGTAGATGTTTTATTTCAGGATTGGGGGCCATTCAACAACGTTCCGAATACTTCTAGAGGACGAATAACGAAAAGTAAGAATATCAAAACCCATTACCAACCGTTTGTGTTATTGAAACCAATCCTAGATGGGACCAATGTATTGAATATAATGATACGGTTATCGTTGACATCGTATAAACTTATATTAACGAAATCCCTAAAGTGGCTATGAAGTACGTGTATATGATGGCCGCTGATGAGAGCAAAAGAATACTCCGTTTTCGACGGTTCGTAACAAAATTTCTCCGTGGGATTCAGTGTCTTTAAACAAACCTTTATCATCAGTTCACCTCATGTGTTATTAGCGGGTAGAAATATTAGCTAAGAAAAAAAGACTGAGAGAACCGTCGTTCAGAAAAATAACCAATCATAATATCACGAAACTCTCCTACAAAAAGGTGTTGTTTTCTACCTTTGCAACTAACCATGGTAGCGTTACCGACCATGTACCGACCATGTACAAAATCTGCAGGAATTGGAAGCCGCATTCGATCGGCATTGGCGGTAGTTACCCTTTCAATCGATCCCACGTCTCACTGGAGGGGCTTGGAAGTGAATGAAGGCGAAACGCGCTATTGACCTTCTTTGGGATGTGTTCTACTCAATGAAAGTGACATTTTACTTCCATATACTTGGCATTCAAACTCATCAGTAATCCAAAGATTGTTTGATAGGTGTTTTATGCCGCACTGAAGATTATTTCACCTATTTGAAATCGTTGCAGGATTTAGTTGGGAAGGAAACCGGGGTCTTTGCGGATTTGGGAGTACCTGGCAACTCTTCCATTTACGGCGGCCATCCAATGAAGACCTGTGTCACGGGGAGAGTATCGCGCGGTCTTTGCGGTCCATCAATATACAACAACAAAAATAAAAAAAGATGTATTATCAATCGGCTGGTGTAAAGCTCTATACACAGTATACAGAAATAATTTTAGATAAGCATTTCAGATCTTTGAGGTCGCAAATTTGAGACTATTAATGCTAAACTCGTTAGACCAGAAAATATTTGCAAAGCTCTCATGCCTTTAACCGGTTTAATTATTGGATTACCCAGTAATTGTATTGGCTATGGGACTAAATCTTAATATACCTGTATAGAGTAGAGTATTATCGTAAACTCTCAGACCTAACTATAACAAGATTACCTACCTGACACTATGTCTGTCGGAATCCATCGAAACTTGGTAGGACAGATCTTAGCCCCAATGTAAAGTCTTTGAGTGGATTAGATTGAGTTACAGGCGATTGAGGCGATTGGCAGGCGATTGAGTTGACAAAACGTAAACAGGCGATCGGTTCTAAGTCTGCTCTCTCTGGACAGGTTATCGATACCTAGAATTAACTAACTCACAAGTGACCTGGGTGTATTTCACAAATTAAATTAGTCCACCTATATCACGTAGCCTACTACACAGTGAAGTTACAGCGTTGCAAATTTAGCTGTGTAAATGCCTTTATCAAAAAGGGCTCCTCGCAATGTATTGTTTATTAACATAGAGATATTTCAAGCTCCGAGAGTCGCTACCGCTGATTGCTTGAGTAAGCAAATTATATGATGTCTACTAAACGAACACAGCTAGCTAAATAAATAAAAAGCGTCAAAGTTTTAAAGTCTGTCTGTACACACCTTAGTAGCATGTGCTGACAAAAGATTTGTTTTGATAAATCCTAATTACAAAGAGAAGTTGAACGATTGAAGTACCTTGAAAAACTAAGGGATTGGGGGTGAAATGAAAAGAAAAAAACATCAGTAGTATCATTAACCCGTACAAGCCAAAGATGTGTACCAATAAACTATCTTAGCGTACATTTCCCAGATAAGTATCCGCTGAAAGATCTTATTTTGTTAAACATCTTTCAACGAAATGTTCCCGATATATTTGAGTCACTTTATGTCTCACAAAGAGTTGCGTTTCTTTATATCTCAGTATTCCATCTCCGTCCATTGGAATAATAAACCCTGGTTAGTTTTTTTCAGAACGTATGGCTTCTGTTAAACATGTCGATTGTTTACATTTGTCGTCGTTAAAGGGGAAGAAAATAAAAAATTACTTTATGGTTCAGAAGAAGCGCGCTTACTTTTCCTTTCCAATGGTACCAAACACATATTTTTGATATTTTTTCATGGGACATGATGCAGTGTATAAAATACCGTACTATGTTGCATACACAAAAAAATTGGTCAACTTTCCAAATCTCCCATTTATGGCATATTTTGAAAGTTGACCGATTTGCTTTGCTTATTGGGGTCTTTTATTAACTTCACTGTCAGGTGTACAAAAATCGCAAAAACGTGTGTTTGGTACCGTTGGAAAGGAAACATTAGCGAGCTTCTTATGAACCCTAAAATGATTTTTTGTTTTCTCCCCCTTTAAGGTTCGGGTAAATTCAGGTTGCCATTCAAGATATACATAAATTGTGTTAAAATTACTGTGTTATTGTTTTTGTCGAATGATTATATATCACATGAACAGTTGACCTCCGACGTCAACTCTCCATCCCCATTCCTATGGCTTTTTTCGATAAAATGGCGACTTTATGCCTTAGAGATGACATCTGGACTTCAGGGCTAGTGTGCCTTTTAATTTTAGATTGTCTGTAGGGTTAGCCCATATTTCTATTACGATAGCGCCAAGGACACGGATACTGGTGGGTGATCATACTCAGTCCAGTTTCGAAATATATTTCGTTGACTTAGAGCGATATGTGAAAACAAAAACATCCTTCCTTAAACCTATATAGAAAGGCCGCTTTTTGCCATCTCTAAATCTCTCATATGGTTTACACTGGAAAGCATATAACCTGTTTGTTTCCTTTTTAAAGTCTGTAACCTTTTTATTTCACAACACGTCTTGGTTGTCTTTTTTCTGACATGTTTTTAAAATTTATGCCTCAAACATGTTTTTACGATTCGGTAAATACTTGGGACCAGGCTCTTGAAAATAGCCCATTGGGAGTAGTGGGTAAACTGTGCTGTGTTGATGTAAAAATGCCGTAATTCTAGTTTACTTTGAATACATAGATATTGACATTTGATTAGTTTATAAATAAATTTTAAGGATTAATAGTTAATTAATTTAGGCTACGGTGTACACTATTTTATTTTGTATGGATTAAGTTATTAAAGCTGAAATTATAAAGATAGCGTGTTGTACAAGTGAAAGAAAAGTAAATGTGTTACGACTTCTATCTAAATATTTCCGATAAGATTTCGTGCAAATCTACCATAACTCACCTCACATGGATTTCGATGGAGTGGACACGATAATGGGACGGATGCTTTATTGTTGTAGTGGGGGTCAATGAATGCTCTGCGTGGAACTTTATGAGAATAATAACGACCTTATTCTAGACTTGTAAATTACATTTCCCCATCAATTTTCACCGTAATATGGTATTAAAGATAGTCGTTATTTAGTCTTCTTAGACCTTCAACAGTTTCAATAAACACATAGCTATCGCAGATCACTGTCTGTTGAAATTTTAATTTAAACTGTTAATTGATTTAATTGTTTTAATTTAAACTGTTCATTGAGTCACTGAACAGTTTAAATTACAATTTCAACAGACAGCGATCTCCGATAGCTATGTGTTTAACGGCCATCGAAAAACTAAACGATTGGCGTCCAAAGAGTGTGTGGCTTATACGAACCAAAATAGTGTTCGAAAAGGGAAACAAAAGTTAAATAACCGAGACGACCATTCATTTATGCTAAGCCAAAATAGGTTCAAAACAACACTTTATCGTTCATTCTCGAGACTAGAAGCATTAAAAAGCTTCTGAATTATACTTCTTGAGAAAAATAACCAGTAATTTCAACATTCTGTTTTAACATTAACATATTAACATTTTGGCAGCTCATGCCACTTTAAACTTCATTTTAACTAATGTTTAACAAGCCGCCGTTGAAAAAGATATCAGTTTTAAAAAGAGTGCAAATCAAGGGACAACATGATTGCGTACAAGACCTTCGTGACGTCAGGATACGGCTACTCCTTGATCCCGTTATATAGAGGTTAACTAACGAGAGCCCGTTTGTTACGATGAATATCACTCGAGTCTATTAATTTTCAAAGTCACGAGCCTCTGGCGAGTGAATTTGGAAATTAATAGATGAGAGTGATATTCATTGTAACAAACGGACTCGAGTTGGTTAATCTTTTTCTCACAATACACAAAAATGATGCATTTTATTCTGAAATGCAGCTCAACATCGCATCGTTCAACCCAGCCAACCTTTCTGGATTCTAATGAGGTCAACCGCTTTACCGCGTTGACATGGATACGGTATTCATTACGCTACACAAGAAAGGTCTCTAAAATCGAACAGTTTTGTTGCTCACGAACTCTTAAGAATAAAGAGATAAAAAAATTATCCTACAAATGAATGGCACTTCTTAGAATAAAACAAAAATAAACATATCAATAGTTTAATGTCTGCAATCCGATGACGAAGTCAGGTTTTGCTGTGACCTCTATACCGACACAATTACGATAACTAGGTCAATGCATCTTCCTTGAGAAATCTGCGAGACGCCAGTTTAGGTAGATTGATTGATTGAATATAATTATCCCGTGTTTAATTATTGACACAGAAAGTGTCATCGTTTGCAGTTAGGAGTAAATACGGCTATGATATATTCGTATTTAATCCTAATTTGTTAGAAAAACGGAAGTAAGCAGACGAAGTAGTTTGTATATGTCAAGAAGTATGTCATGTACGGTACATGCAAATGCTTTCCTTATATGGAAGTAGCTATGACGTGATCGTGGGAAAATCATACTATTTTGCATAAATGTAGTCCGTTGTATGTAAGCCATAACATGATTGGCTACCGACTCGCATAGTTGTGAGTTATACTGCCAATCACTTGTAATCTAACAAGGATGTCTTCAAGTTATTACATAAAAGGAAAACGAACGTATTATCCATACGCTGAGAATGCAAGCTTGTGTTTTGATTAGTTGAACTTGGAAAATCATGTTTGTTAACCAATCAGCAGTAAGTTGGGCCATATTTTCACTAGTTGATTATGACAAAAATAGCACACTGCCTGGAAGTGAAATTATGGGGGGTGTAGTGTGAGAAGCGATTTTACCTTTCTTTATAGATATCTAATCAGTCTCACATTTAACTTTAATTTCCGGGCGGGAAACTCCTTATGGAAGCAATAATCGCACCAGGAGGCACTCTTTGTAATAACAACCTATATATGTGTGTGACATAATGAATTATCGTCGATCATTAATCTACAGTTTCTAAATCACATCCGCAGTTTAGAAAACCCTTGACAACAGCTATGTTCTTCATAATAATCCTTTGACTTCCATTTGACGTCCTGTATGAGGTTGGCTAGGTTCACTGGGTTTATCTTAAACGAAATGGATCAAGTAGTTTTGACAGGAAAACTTTGATGAACGAAACCCAAATAACAAAACACAAATTCGACGAGTATTGGTTCAATCATATGCGGTCATCGACAATGTGTCAGACATATTTATGAAAGGCATATAAAACTGTCATGAACTAAACCCTAATAACCAAACACTTAAGAATCGGGGTTGAGTTTTGTCCCGGTTTCTGACCCCAAATGACTGTTTTTTGTACGGACGGTCGTATTTTGGAGTCATTGCTCATTGCAATCAAAAAGTCGGAGTAGACTGCACGCTTTTGATCTGGCAGTTTGCGGTCAGATTTAGACAGATAATAGCAACATAACTACAACACAGATAGTGCTATTACGACATTCATTAATAACTTAACCTTTTGTAAAGTGAATTTAACGTTTAAAAACCGAAAACCCGCTAAACAGTGTTACGTCATCAATGGCGGAGATTTTGAGACTGGAGAAGGCAAAATTGATTTCAGGGGAAGAATAAAGTTTGCTGGCCGATCTTGCTGGTCCATATCGGGCACTGGTAGGTAGCGAAATTATCCATGAAAGTGATTATGACCGTTTAGACACGATATGAGTAGGTTATATTGCTATTTCTTTGTCAAAATCGGACCACATGCTGCCCGCTTCTGAGCCAACTCCGGCTTTTTGATTGCAGTGACTCCAAAATACGGCCGTCAGTGTAAACAAAATAGTAATTTTGAAGTCACAAACTAGGTTGAGTTTAGCGATGCTCACTATTAGTAATACGGTTGTCCGAAACTATTTACGTCAATTCACAATTCCTTACATAATGTATAGAGAATTAGTTAACGATACGTTTCTGATATACTGAGTAAAATGTTAGGTTCACTTTTGGAATGCTTTAGTCGCTAAAATTGTATTCCAAATTTAACGTTTGTCGTACGTGATAACTAAGTACTTGATTAACTGTGTGCAATGCCTTAGACGTGATCAAACCAAACGTTCGAAAACGCTAGACGCTTTTAACTAAGGCTTCATGCAGTTGTGTCAATCTAAAATTAGAAGTTACCATAGTCCTAAAGTCCAGATTTAACCTTTAAGGCCAATAGTCGTCATGTTGTTGGTAAAGTCCATTGGAATGGGGTTGGGGAGTTCACCTAGGAGGTCAATTGATCATGTAACTTTTAAGTATATTCGAAAAACCAACAACAACATGGAATTTTACCTGGTGTTTGTTCTCCTCTAACCGATTTTCTGTTACTCCCTCACGCTCGGGTAGAGCTATCGTTAGTTACATGTAACATTTCAAAACTAGCAGCATGACAGACTTTGTGTCATTTGTCAGCGATGAGTTTATCCATGTGAGCAATTAAGAATGTGTTTGTCAGAATAAGTTATTGTCATATCACAATTGCCTTTGATCATTTCCAGAAGTCTGTCTGCCACAATTTGCTGGATCATCTCCTGGCATTCAAGCTAAGGTTATCGCTTGTATCTCTGGTTAAAGTAAAGATACCTATATCATTCTGTTTTCTCGTCATGCCACTTAAGCGTAGCCTAAAACTAAATCTGTTCAATTTGTTAAATACTAAATGTGTCATTTCTAACATACCTCGTCTTATGTCCCTTCAGGCAAGCTTTCCTGGAATATGTTTCACTGAATGTGTCTAATGGAGTTGTCTTTAATAATCCGTTAACTCACCGGTATATACAGATTCATATTCAAAATGCTAAAACAGTAATCCGCCAAAAATGTAAATAAATAATTGATGGAAGGCCCTAAAATTGAACCTCTACAATGTTTTTTTTTCACTTAGACCTTTGGTTACTCAGAGAGACTCTACCTTGAAAATGGAAAAAATAAATTCAAGGCCTTGAATTACCTTGAAAAATAAAAAAGTACCTTGAATTTAGTACCAAAGGTCTTGAAGAAAAATCTAGTGTGTCGGTTTTAATTTAAGGTAAAGGTATGGCTGCCGCTGATCAGCTTGAAAGCAAAACTTCGAGTGAGTGTTGTTCATCGGACATTATGAAACTGAAACCACTCACTTAAGATTCGGCTAACTCTTTTTGACTTCCCTTGAATTCTGCTAAAAAATCTATCCAAGAACTTTGTGAGTAGTTTCATTTGAACACAGTGAGTTCGGTTGAAAAAGACCTATTCAAAAGTATTGAAATTTTGGCATGAAATAAACTATCACAAAAACGGACAACAAAAACATCACAACAACAACACGAACATCAAATACATAGTTGTCATCATAAAAGTTTAATTTTAATAGAGAAAACTCCATACCTATATCAAACATTATTAATAGTTAACACATGTACATGTATGTGAAATTAGCATAAAATTAAAATGTATTTGAATCTAGTGACTCAATTTTTTTTATCCCTTAGGCCATTCATAAAAGTAATTTCGTTTCATGTAACTGTAAGTCTAACAAAATGTTTTTTGAGACTGGTAGTATATGGTTTCTTTTTTTTTTGTGGAGCTTATTTTGTTTAGTCTCTTGAGACCAAAAAAATTAGGTTTCATCAGGTTGATGGCTGCAGCCCAGTTGGAGAAAGATTTCTTGGATTATTTTTTTTTTCAATAGACAGAGATGTAGGCCTAGGTCTATGTTTTTATGTAGCATACACCCTAGCTTTTGGAGAAGAAAAAACAGACTGTTGAGCAATAAAATTTTATGTATAATGTATAAAACAATTAGTAAATACACATTTTTAGATTTTTTTTATTTTAGATATAATTAACTAAAACTGAAGTTTCTGCTTGATGTTTTTATAAAGGGAAAACATTATCAAAATCCAACACAGCTGTTGTGTATGCATGTTAATCAGAGAGCTTTATATACTTAGATTCTCGCAAAATTTTTCGAAATATTAGCCCTGAAGACCCTTTATCAGCATTGGTCTGATCGGTATGGCTTTTGTGTTATCTTGTGTGACTTCGTCAAAACTGGAAATGGCCATTGCATATGATAACATTCCTTTTATTTTGCTGGTTTAAAGGTCTGATGTTTCATTGTTACATAGTATTTCACAGCCTCAATAGGTTAGACATACGCAAGTCACAAAGTGAAAAAAATCCGGCAACAGTTTCAGAGCGATCTTTAAATAGCGAAGAATCGCTACCACTTTTTCTATCAACGCGCAAGTAATGTCGCATGAGTATGTCTGATTATGTTTAACAAGGCCTGACAGACTGTAAATTTTACTTGCAAATAACTTGAAAAAGGGTCTTGAAAAGGTCTTGAAAAAATTTCCATCTTGAGAGTACGAACCATAACTCTGTTATTCAATTCAACAAGAACCTTAAACCACAGTCTCGCTTTAAACAAGCTTACTGTTTATCTTCGAAGCATCGATTTTGGAATTTGTCTCACTTGACGCTCAAGCCAAATGGTAGAGATAAATTAAATCCTGATGTTCAACAGACACATAAATGGCTATAGATAATGGATGTTGACAGCCTAGCTCATTGATGTGTCTGCGTTAAAACTACTGTAAATGTAAAAATAAACTCTGGAATAAAACAAATCGGAATGTTTTACTGAAGTTCGATGGTATTAAAGGATGTATGAACAGCCTTTGGACATATTTTCTAATTTGCGTTAAGTGTGGTGTAGAACATGTACTTTAAAAGTCTGACCAAAAAGAAAATTGAATTTCGGTCGCAGCACATACAAAATTCAAGCTACGTTTGCCGATCTATAATGCTTACGAAAGTTAATTATCTCAGAGACTTATGACGTCAAACACGACCTCCGTTGTGTACGTACCCTCACAGCGATGACGTAATAAACGATGTCTGCTGTCTCAAGTACGTCTTCGTGATTGGATTAAAAAAATGTAAACGTTTAAATGAAGAGATTTATTTCAAGATTATTTCGTCTTGTTCAGATGATACACGTGAAACGTACGGTCTCCTCTCTAGGACCACAAGACATTTGAAAATTACTGATACAATTCAAATAACCGGGATGTACGAGTTCAATTTTGAGTGTTTTGCTGCTTATAAAAATACCTAAAGCTACACAAACAATCAGCCGTCAGTTCTAAGCCGTAAGTTCTAAGGTTTATTAAAACAAGCTAATCCTGTTACAACAAAACTTTCCATAAATTTGGCATCCCATGCCACTTTACGTTTTCCCACTTACTTAACAATAAATATGTACATCCTCCTCAACATTTGTGTTTTGTCTATTGGAACTGGTCCGCTGGTTATGTTTCAAATGTATTGAGTCCAGTGGTTTTGAGAGCAATTTGCTCGATAATAAGCTGAAGGTCATTTTAAGACTTGCCATCGACAACGTGTCAGAGATATTCCACAGTTCCTCATCACAACCAGGAGGACTTCCAGAGCTTACTTCAGACAGACCCGGACAATAAAATATAGAATTCTTTATGAACACCAGGACTGAGTTCAACCATGTGTAAAATTCTGATTCTGTATGTCAGAAATTGTTAATGTCAGGTCACAGCTGTCTTCAGCTCCTTTTGGGAATGCCATCTGTGAAACCTCATAGAAACATATTCGGACTTTAAAATAAACCGCAGAGACAAGTATGCAATCTGGAAAGATAATAGTGTTTCTGGTTTATCTATTGGATTGGATTTTATTTGATTGTTTGATGTTTTATGTGATGGCCAAGAGTGTTTCTAATTTAATGCCAGGCTTATTCAAAAGCATTTCTCACCCCCTGATTACTTTGGTTCTCAAAACTTGATAAGCTTTCAGTTTGAGCAAATTGTAGAAGATAAACTGTATTGTTACCGGAGCACAAATACATAGCCCTTGCACACTGGTTTACAAGCATAGGAAAGTATAGTCTCGGAACAGAATTCGTTATTCGTTCGTCGTATTTATTTAGGCTTGTAGGCTATTCATTAATTATTATATTCTCGCCATTAAGATGGCTTGGAGGTTATGGAAAAACTAAATGATTTGCAGAAGAAAAAGTCATGGTCCGTGGCATGTACGAACCAATATTGTGTCCGAAAGGTAAACAAAATTTAACTAACCCGAACGAATGTTCATTCATTCTAAGCCTAAGTCAGAGTTGTACGTCTTGAGAACAATATCCGATAATTTCAATATTTTTAAACGGAAAAAATATCAACATCCTTGCAGCACATGTTACTTTAATACGTGCAAAATAGTAGTTTTTAACAGCAACAAACAGCCTAAAATTTGCATCGCGGCTACTTGAAGTTTGCTCTCTATTAGCACACAAGTTCTATTCGTATTGATAACTGGCTTTATATATACTTTTATTTCAACGCATATCCTTTATAGCATTGTCCTTATTTCTGTGATAACACTCTCTAAAAAAGTGGCACAAATTCTTCTACCCATTTTGGGGGACTCGCGAAACGGGAATCAAACCCGGGCCCCAGATTATGGCACTTATCGCCATCAAGAAATGCCGGCTGTCTTATCCATTCGGTCAAGCGGCTATTATATCCCCCCCCCCCCTTAGCCGTTTAACACCGGTTGTTTTCCCCTTGGGCCACTTCATTTGCCATGGCGAGAGTTCATCTTCGTAAAATATGTTATTGTTCTTCAAACTGCTTTTCAAAACATTTATGCCTTCTGTCATTTTACAAATGGTTGAAGGTAAGTGTTGCTTAGCAGTTACGTTTGGCGTATATCTTTTGAGAATTATGCCCTTCGCCCCTGATCACAAACATCTCTCTCTCTTACTTTCTTCTGTTAAAAAGATATTATGAAAATGTGGTAATACATTGTAAGAGCGTGTATTTAGTTTCTGACAAGAGTGTAAATATACTTGACTCCGCATACAGTATTTACGAACTGACAGGATAATGGGACGGATGGTTTATTGTAGTAGTGGGAGTTAATAAATTGGATAATGGGACGGATGTTTTATTGTAGGCGTGGGAGTTAATAAATTGGTTAACTGGGACAGTGTGAGAATAATAAAGACTTTGTACAAGACATAAACTAAATTTCTCCACCAATTACCAGTGCCCTTCTTCTCGAGCCAAGGTAAAATCTCCATGACGACCAGTTCCTGTTTAAAAGACGGGTTTTTATTGGCTCGAGAAGATGTTTGAAGTATCGCACAATGTTATGTATATTCTGTTTTCATTTGAACGTTGAAATATAATTATAGACACTAAAACACGTGGGCACAGGGACAATCTTCCAACTTTAAAATATAAGTGTGTTTACCAAAACAAAACAAACAAATGACTAATTTCCCAACGTGTTTAGACAAATTTAAAACGTTTTGTTCCCTCGACCAATGCAAAAAGAGGGACCAAGGTCTATTATGGTTTAGAGATTAAGTAAAGTTTGTAATTATTTGTAAAAAAAACAAATATGTGTTTGCTGATATTAGATATTAACAAGTCGCCATGTTGGATTGTGAAAATTTAAAAACATAACCAACCTTGACAGCTTGCCATTGATTGGAGCCTCTATGTGATTCACCAGGACTACGGAAATTAGTCTTCAAAAAAGTTGACATACCAGTGCGAGTAGCATGCGTCCATTTCAACACACTCGAGCTCCGGTAAAATCAGTAATAACATTTTATGGGGGGATTCGCTAAAGCCGTTATTACATATCACGTGTACTAGTTAAAGTGGCATGAGCTGCCAAAATATTTATATTTTGACGTAAAAACAGAATGTTGAAATTATTGGCGTATTATTCAGAGGCCTTTAGTGCATCTAGTCTCGAGAATGAACGATGAAGTATTGTTTTGAAGAGATGCTAATAGCTCGAGAAAAGGAGCCGGCCACATATGGCAGTTTTGGCCACAAATGGAGGACACATATGGTTATTACGAAACCTGTAACCATATAAATCCAAATTATCTTCAGACACCGGAAAAGTATTATTTTGCATTTTAATTTGACCAAACTGCGATTAGCCAGATAAACTGTAACACATCTTTTGCAAGGAAAATCACACTTAAACGATAGACCTTCGATCGCCTTTGTGGGTCGGATTTGTGAGCCTCGAAAAACTGGGTCACATAAAACTCCTGTCAGTAACGAAAATGTAAAATCAGAACCTCTGCAACACTTTTGAATTTTTAACTAGGCCTGATTGAAATTCAAAAACTAAACTAAAGATAAAAAGATTACAGTAAAAATTTGCTTTTGACCCAAAAGCCCGCACGATTAGAGCTTCGGCTTCCACCAAAACCAGTTCTCCGTCAATGTGTCGTGGGATTGAGTCCCACTAGAACCATTAAATGCATTTTCAAACTAAAGGTTACGCAGTCGAGGTACATATAAAGTTGACGTACATAAATCATAAATAATAAAACAAAGAAATAAAGCCAGACTTACATATTTAAAACTACATCTTCCCGTTTTTATTCCATACCCATACAAAACGATAAGCCAATTTTCCACGCCTTTTTCCCACGAAATGCTTTCTTGAATTGGAGACAATTTGTAAAACTATTCATGTGTAAAGCTATAGGTCCGATAGCCTATATATTTAGACCAACATGGTTAAATAATTGTATTATTATTATTGTTTAAATGTGCCATTTAATGAAATAGCGGAAACTAATTCGGTTGAAAATTAACATTACACTATTGAACTAAATTTGCGTCACTCACAAGTGAAAGATGCCATACTGATTTTTAACAATTATTCTTTGGATAAAATTAAAAGTCTTGAAACTAATACGTATAAAAGTATATAGCAAACAACAACGTAGTAGAACTATCTGGTCGCTATTAGATGAAAAAAGTAATAACTTTACTTAACTTTTATCGATATATTTTTATATTTTATATTGCCAGATATAAACAAAACCTACGGTAAACTTCAGTCACTTAAAGACTTTTATATCAAGCAAAAACAAAACGCAGGAGTTAAGCTTAAGCAAGTATATATTTAAAACACTAGATTTTCTAAATATTAGAAATAAAAATAAAAAGCAGAAAAATCGTTGGAGTTATATTTCCAATAGTGCGCAGTCCTTTTCAGAGCAACTAGCCTATAATTTGCCCTCAAATGTCCATCAAAAGCGAAAAACCCCGAAATTCAACCATTACCATATGTGTCCAGACGGTCTGTCTCCGTTAGGAGAAAGCCGTTTGTGGCCAGACCGGCCACATATGATAAGGTGAAGAATTACTTATGAATAACAACTTCTTGGTGTATTGGGTGACGACGTTTCGATGTAGTTCTTACATCGTTATCAAAGTCAATGACAAACAACAAATTTTATTCACTTATATAGCAGATGAGAGAATTACACATAAACACAGTTCCAAAAGTAAAAGACAAGTAAAAGACAAACAGATTGAGTAGTCCTGACAATATTAAGAATGACCTTTACAGCTTTACAAACTTATTATCATTATTACATATGCATACTAGCTCTTGTTGGTCATGGGATCTACCATAACATGATTATTAACTAAGAGGACACGATGTTAACAGCACCGCGGTGACGATAAGACGAGTAAATCTGATTTTGTTTTACCAGAATTCTACACGTTTTAGTTATTTTCGCTGAATTAGCTTTTGATTTATGCAGATATAAGTGTACAGACGTTTGTGCAATTGCTTTGCCGAAACATAAGTTGTATATAACGATCGGGTTAGAGGTAAATTTATGCAAATATAAGATTTAAACCTTTGTACAATAACATCAAAGAAACGCAAATTCTTTTAATTCTTCTTTCTAGTCGTGTAAATAGATGTCAGGTTTACTTTTTCCAAAATCCAAATATCAAATTGAGTTTGGGTTAGTATCAATTCAAATACATCTTCGTGAAAATAAATTACCCCGAACTGTTATCCAACCTTAGGTTGAAGTAGAAACTCTACGTGGATCTATGGAATATAACACATCATAAGGTACCGGAAGTCTTTTGGGAAAACAACAGCATTGTTAAGGTGGCATGAGCTGCCAAATTTCACATATTTTTCATAATTTCTGATCGTCACGACAGTAAAGGCTTTGAATGCCATGGGAAAACTTAATGATTGGCGTTGGAATGAGGAAAATCCATACAGTATGGGGCCTATACGAACCGGAATAGTGTTCGAAAGTAAACAAAATTTAAATAACCGGGACGACCATTCATTCATTCTAAACCAAAGTTAGTTCAAAACAACACTTAATCGTACATTCTCGAGACTAGTAGCATTTTAGAGCTTCTGAATTAAAAGTCTTGACGAAAATAGCCGATAATTTCAACATTCTGTTTCAACGTCAAAATATCAACATTTTGGCAGCTCATGCCACGTTATGTAAAATATTAAAGGCAAATCCCTAGCATACCTCGTCTTATGTCCTTCAAGCAAGTCTTCCTGGAATATGTTTCGCTGAATGTGGCTTTCTGAGTTGTTTTGAGCAATTCGTTAACTCACAAGTATATACAGATTCATATTTAAGATGGTAAAACAGTAATCCGCCAAAAATGTAAATAAATAATTCATGGAAGATCCTAAAATTGAACCTCTACAATGTTTATCCACTTACATCTTTGGTTACTCTGTTATCCCCATTCAACGAGAACCTAAAATCACAGTCTCAATTTTAACAAGCTTACTGTTTATCTTCGAAGCATCGATTTTGGAATTTGTCTCACTTCACGCTCAAGCCAAATGGATCAGATAAATTAAATCCTGCTGTTCAACAGACACATAAATGGCTATGGATAATGGGTGTTGACAGCATAGCTCATTGATTTGTCTGTGTTAAAACTACTGTAAATGTAAAAATAAACTCTGGAATAAAACGAATCGGAATGTTTTACTGAAGTTCGATGGTATTAATATCAGACAAAATCTTATCGGCATAACAATAAGCAAAAGTATTAGATCAGCTTCGCGTTGAGATTCAAACGTTGAAAACGCTCTGGTGTATATTAGTTGAAAAGTCTAAGTATTTAGGCCGATAGCTTTAATGTCGTAGATACATTTTAGACAAAATTTGTTTAAATGGTTGACCAGCAAAACTGTTCAAGTTCAATCTGCATACAAGCTGAGTGTTGGAAACCTCTAAGTAACATCAAAGCAAAAGCTTTTCAATGCAAAGTAATGTTATTAGATATGCGTAACACGTAATGTGTATTCTATGACGTTATTTCCGTTGACGAATTCGTCCTCCTAAACATGTAGGTAATTGCAATGAATTGTGATGTGAAAGTTACGGTTTTATTTAACACACAGGCCTCTCAACATTAGAATAAAACAACAAACATCCGTTAGTGAACTGAAAACACATCTGCCAATTGGGAAGACAAAATTACTAACCCTAGTCAACACATTAAATGGGAAACGACTACAACACTATATGTGAACCAACACCATTGGAAGAAAAGAATACTTCAGGAAACCATCCACATCATAAAGAACCATACCAGGGTGAACAGAGACCATGAATTAAAAATTCCCACTTGCGATGACCTATTAATCCTCCAAGATAATCCTCAACGAGCTTTACTCAATACACAAGTAGTGATAATCAGAATAACGACAGTTTCATGATGAATATTTCGGTATTTATTATACGATCTTCAGGAGAGTATTCTATTGTATTCTGTTACTTTAATGCCTGCACTTTTGCTATATATATATATGATATGTTGTTACTCATTCATTACTCTCCTGAATATGGTATAATAAATGCCGAAATATTGAGTCATCATGAAACTGTCGTTTTTCGGGTTATCACTACTTGTGTATTAAGTAAAACTAGTCAGTGGAACGAATGGAGCTTTACTCACCATACTTAATTCTAGTGATACCATTCTTCACTTATTTCTGTTATTTGGTACCTGTTTAAGTTGTAATTCTCTCATTCGTTATATAGATGAACCGTCTTTTTATTGTGTTTCATTGGCTTTGATAACGACGTAAGAACTATATCGACACGGCATCAAACCAAGAAGTTGTTTTCCATAAGTAATTCTTCCTCTTATTAATTAAACTTCGTGAAAATGGATTACTATTAAACGAAACGTGTAACCCTCGTCAATCAATTAAATACTTTCAGTACTGATTTAAGCCACTAATCAATCTAAGATTTCTTTTTTGTTTTGGGGTTTCAAAGAATCCCTGACTTGTTAATCAAGGTTATAAACACGTTTCGTTCATTCCAAGATTTACCGTTTAGCCTTTCTATACTATGTATGCATATATTCGAAAAACATGTCCTCAAGAAGAAACCGTTGTTGTATAAGAACACTTGAAACATGATATTTAATATCTTCTGAGTCAACTTTAATTTATGAGTGGGTAGCTTAAGAAAAGTTTAAGAGTTTAAAAGTTTAAAGGAAGAGATTTATTTCAAGATTGTTTCGTCTTGTTGTAATGTGTACAGTGTGTATGCCTTCCGACGATACATGTGAAACGTACATGTACGGTCTCCTATCTAGGTTCTCAAGGCGTTTGCAAATAACTGATACAATTCCAACAACAGGGATGTGCGAGTTCAATTTTGAGTGTTTTGCTGCTTATAAAAATACCTAAAGCTACACAAACAAGATTGGTATCAACCGTAAGCTCTCACCTTGTGATAAAACTGAACGAAAACTAGCTAATCCTGTTTCAACAAAATTTCCCCCTAAATTTAGCAGCCGTGCCACTTTACGTTTTCCCATTTACTTTATAGGGTTTATTCAACTTTCGCCAACTTTTTGACCTCTGGAATTCCTCTTTCGCCAACTCAGCAAAAGTTTTAGCCTATCGCACCCTGTTTTGATGGGGGCGTTCAGCCGCTGGGTAGACGCAACATGAGTACAGTTATGTCAACACTTATTTAATTTTATTCATGAAGTGAAGTTAATACCGTGAGTAGAGTTGTGTCAAAATCGAATTTTGAAACTGAAAAGTGTTCACTAACTGGATCGGCCGAATCATATTGTTAGCTGATGATGAAGATATTGACAGAATATTTCACATGAATTGAGTCCAGTCGTTCTGACAGCAATTTGCTCGATAATAAGCTGAAGCTCATTGTATTGCCATAAGACTTACTCACGATTTTGCACCCGTCGGAGGCGCTCTCCGGACGTCTGCGGCTTGTCGCAGATTTTTTAGGCATTGCCACAGCCGTCGCGGTCCCCAACTTTGAACTTAAAATTTTAAGATTGCTCGCAAGATTTTTCACCCATTTTGGCCATCCCAGACACAATCTCCGATGACCTATGATGCCCTGCGATTAATCGGAGGCGTCTTCCGAATAATCTGAGACTAGTCGCAAGATTCTGCGTGGGATTGGAAATTCAGGTTGAGATTAAATGTCTGCGAGTAGTCTCCGGCGCCCTCTAACTGAATCCGAGGCACCCTACGACGATGCGTACGCTTTCTGTGATCGTCTCCGACGAATCGTACGGTGGAATCGTAGTACATTTCTCCTCGTTTTCCCCCACATATGCCCAGGGTGGGGGAAAAATTGAAAGAAAAGACCCTCGCAGATATCGGAGGCGACCGGAGGCTAATCCAACGATTGTTCGACAAAACCCGGTTCAAAATCCTTAAAAAAAATGGCAGACAATGTGACTGCTCCACTTTTATTAGGATTATTGATAGGATTGTTCAAGGATTCTTTATTTTGTAGGACGACCCCCGGCCAAAACTAATCCCCGACAGATCGCCGACATTGTGACTGGGCCATAAGATGACACGATGTTAACAGCACCGTGGTGACATATAGCTGATAAAATCTGCTCTCGTTTTACCAGAATTCCGCAGGTTTTAGTTATTTTCGCTGAATTAGCTTTTGATTTATGCAGATCTAGGTGAACAGACGTTTGTGCAATTGCTTTGCCAAAACGTAGGTTCTATATAACGTACCGGTTAGAGGTCAATTTATACAAATCTAAGACTAAAACCTTTGTACAATAACACCACAGAAACGCAAGTTAATAAACATTGTTGTAAGTAGATGTCAGGATATTTTCCCAAATCCAAAGTTTCAAATTGGGTTTGGGTTGCAATCCATTGAAATCCATCTTCGTGAAAATGAAATTATCCCGAACTGTTACCCAGCCATAGGTTGCAGTAGAAACCTTACGTCGATCTATGGAATATAACACATCATAAGCTTTAGGAAGTCTATAGGGGAAACAATACCATTGTTAAGTAACGTATGGTCTATGTAAGGCAAAACAGTACATTCATCAGTAGATTTTGGTCCATGCGTTTGCGTTGTCCAGAAGATTACCTAACGTTGTCCACGAAAATCATCTTAACCATGGGGACAAGTTTCTTATTGCGTTAAAAGGCGGTATATCATTTGTACATTTATACCTAACCATTGTAATAAAACTGACATTTTATCAGTTTGAAAACAGACAAGAGCTTTGTTTTTATCAGTAGAATGTTTTGTAATGTATTCACAATTTGATAATATCGTGTAATGTAATAAAACAATGGCCACTATTTCATCTAGAAGTCAATATGCCCTCTTTTGAAGAAGCTTGCCAATACCATCGTTCTTCCCAGTTTTTCCTTTTGGGGGTATTAACCCTTCGACTTCTGTGTGGTGTTTTACAAACGTATCAATGAAAATCCATCCCTGTGACGTGACAATGGATAAAATATGAAAGGAGAAGTATATATATAGTGGACCTGGCTGAAACATTTTTTATTTGGATGGCTCCTATCTGTTATCGTAAATATAAAGCCTACCGATCTATTTACCAATGTATGTTCGGTGTATGCTCTTTTAATGGTTGCTTTTAAACTTTACTGTTTAATAAAAACACGAGATTTGGTCATTTTTGGACAATATGTATTTTAGAAATGCTCTCTTTTGCACTCTCCAGTTAACCATTATGATTCATATAAAGCAAACGAGTTAGTGCCTAATTCAGAACCGGACTTATTAGTGATTTTTCCAATTTATTAAACACTAAATATGTCATTCCTAACATACCTCATCTTATGCCCTTCAGACAAGCTTCCCTGGGATATGTTCCACTGGTTGTGTCTACCGGAGTTATATTGAATAATTAACTAACTCACGAGTATATAGGCTACAGATTCATATTCAAAATGCTAAAACTGTAATCCTTCATAAATGTAAATAAATAATTCATGGAAGATCCTAAAATTGAACCTCTACAATATTTTTTCTCTCACTTAGACCTTTGGTTACTCTGTTATTCATTCGACGAGAACCTAAAATCACAGTCTCACTTTAAACAAGCTTACTGTTTATCTTCGAAGCATCGATTTTGGAATTTGTCTCACTTAACGCTCAAGCCAAATGGAAGAGATAAATTAAATCCTGCTGTTCAACAGACATATATATTTATGAACACTAAAACACACGGGCACAGGGAAAATCTTCTTGTCTAAAATAACCACGTAGACAAGTTTCTAATTGTGTTAAAAAGAGGTATATCATTTAGACCTTTATACCCCATCATAAATTGTTGTAATAAAGTAAACCTATGATATTTCATTAGGTTGACGACTGACAGGAGCTTGGCCTTAGTCAGTAGAATTTTCTGGAACACTTTGTATTACATTGACAATGCTTACGCATCTTAAGCTATAGCAATCAATCACTCGAACAGTCTACTCTATCATTTTGCTGGCTGAAATCCGGGAAGTAACAAAAACAAACTAAATTGAACTAAGTAGCTACCACGACAAACTGACAACAACAACCATGCAGTCTTCAAGCAGGCCGGTACTTGCAGGTGCAACAGGTATTGAGGACAGTCAGCGAGGTCATACAGGGAAGGCTGACCAGCATAGCGGTAATGTAAGGACTGACCCGACTGTGTCAGGGGCTATCGGGCAGGCAAATACGGTGCTTCATCAAGGCCCATTCAACACACCTACACCAGTTGTGATGTCAAATGTTCACCCTACACCCGGATATGTGAATGTAACTTATGATGACCCACAGGTAAACTTCAACAATTTTGTACAACAAAATTTGAGTAACATCAGCCAAAAACTCGAACTAATTCTATCGGAAATGTCTAACATATCTAATCGTGTAAATCGAATTGATTCTGAAATACAGGTCATTAAGGACAAACATCTTCAAATTGAATCCTGCGTAAACTCTTCTAATACAAAAATGGATAGTATTATGTCCACAAACACTCAGATAATTGGTGACGTTCAAAATAACTCAACAGAACTAAGGCGAATGTGTGAGCAATGTGAACGTCTTCGAGACGATCTAGATGACGTTACAATGCGTTCCATGAGGGAAAACTTACTTTTTCATGGTTTGGAAGAAGCTGAAAACGAGAACTGTGAAATTGTTGTTAAAACCTTTATTAAAGATTGCCTGGATTTAAACACCGATGAGCTAAAGTTTGACCGCGTCCTTCGTCTCGGTGTGAAAAGGGGCAAGAAAACACGACCAATCGTAGCGAAATTTACCTTCTACTGTGACCGCGAGACGGTGAGGGAACGGGCATTCACAAGAAAAGAAACTTTAAAGTCTAATCGAATAAATGTTGGGCCACAACTGCCGCGTGACGTTTACCATGGCCGCAAACCTTTGATGAATGCCTACTTCGACGCTAAAAACAGTGGTCGGCGTGTATTTTGGAGAGGTAGAAAGTTATTCATTGACGGGTCGGAATACAAAGCACCGATAGTTACAAGTCACCTACAGCAGTTACCTGCCGGACCGTAGCACTACTGTGAGGGAGAACTGAAAGTTCTGTCTTGGAACGTTGAAGGACTTACCAGCGAAAAGAGAGAAAACGCAGACTTTATTGAATACTTGTCAACATATGATGTGCTTATCTTAAGTGAAACATGGACGGATACAAATACTAAAATAGACTTGCCATCTTTTGACTGTTTTCATGCACCCAGAAACTATGTTAATAGAAAAGCGAAGCGTTGCAGTGGAGGCATTGCTGTTTATATAAAGACAAACCTAAAGTCAGGAATTAAATGTGTTAGAAAATCTCAATATTCAATATGGTTGAAGCTTTGTAAAAAGTTCTTTCGAACTGATCATGATATGTTTATTTGCGGTACATATTTCCCCCCGGAATACTCTACCTTCTATAACATATTTCAACACAACATTTTTGAACTGATGTTAAATGACATTTTGGAATTCTCAGAACTTGGAAATGTTTACATAGCAGGTGATCTCAACGCTCGAACCGGTGAAATGTTGGACTGTGTTAAACAAGATTACCCGTTACCATTTGAAGACCATTATACATATGTTGTAGATTCAGCTCTACCACGTGTATCGATGGACAAAACTGTAAATAACTTTGGTCGATTGTTGTTAGATTTATGTAAAACTACAGGTTTACGTATTGCAAATGGTAGGCTATTTGCCGATAAGAATATTGGTAAATTCACATTCTCAAATGTCAGAGGTTCTAGTTTAATAGATTATTTATTAGTAACTGAGGCCAATTTCCATACGTTAACTAATTTCCAGGTAGAACACTTAAACAGATGGTCACCACATTCCCCAATTTCATTTGGTGTCAAAATTTATTCGAAAAATTTCTCAAAGGAAAATATTGTAAAGGTTGACTTCATGAAATGGAACCCTGAATATAGGGAGGAATTTAAACTATCTTTACTGTCAAATAACGTTCTGCAAACGCTTGCAAACATCAACATTGAACCGAATAAAGAGGCTATAGAAGCCGCAGTAAATAAAATTACCGAGGTCCTGTCTGATGCTGCTCAGCCGCATTTTCACTGTAAATATACCATAGTGGATAATACAACAACACCATGCAAAACTACTGCAAAGAGAGCTGAGTGGTTTGATAACGAATGTAAGGTAGCTAAACTAAGATACATTGAGTTGACTCGTACATTTTCCAGTTCTTTCTCTACAATAGATAGAATTCACATGTTCGAAGCGGAAATGTTCTATAAATCAGTTTGTCGACGTAAAAAACAACTGTATAAAAACAAAAATCTAAGGAACTACGTCTAATAAAAAACACAGATCCGAAAACTTTTTGGAAATACTTTGCTAAAAATAAAACTAAAGCTTCTTCCTCTATACCCGCAACGTCATTTAAAAACCATTTTAATGAAATTCAGCAAAATCTATATGCAAAAGTACTGATGTCTGAAGACCCTCCATATTTGACAGAGGAAACCGATATGAGTGATACTTCTGACGAATCGGAAATAACTGTTGAGGAGGTAAACAATGTTATCAAATCTCTTAAGACAAACAAGTCTCATGGCAAAGACCAACTATTAAATGAGTTCTTCAAAGTTGGTTGTGATGTTCTACTTCCAATTCTAGTCAAATTGTTTAATGCTATTTTACATTCGGGCCATTTCCCTACCTCATGGAGTGAAGGTATCGTTTTGCCACTCTTTAAAAAAGGTGACCCATCAGATGTAAACAACTACCGCAGTATTACCTTAACCAGTTGTTTTTCAAAGATATTTACTGCTGTACTTAATAATAAACTTTCAGTATTCGCCTTTGCCAACAATGTTATTACAGAGTCCCAATTCGGCTTTAAAGAGGGAATTGGCACGGTGGACGCTATTTATGCCCTATATGCTCTTATACATAAATATCTTTTTGAAAAAAGGCGTCTTTATTGTGTATTCATAGATTATGAAAAAGCTTTTGATAGTGTTAATAGGAAATTATTATGGTACAAATTACTTCGATGTAAATTTAGTGGAAAGATAGTTGATGTTTTAAAATCAATGTATACTTCGGTTAAAGCTTGTGTAGCCCATGCTGGTGAAAAATCAGATTATTATTCTATATTGTGTGGGTTAATGCAAGGGGAGGTAACTTCGCCCATATTGTTTTCCGTTTTTATAGCTGATATCGAGGAAAAACTATCTGCAAGCGAAGAACAATCTGTAAATCTAAACAACATTACATTGTCTTTATTTTTGTACGCGGATGACTTAGTCATTTTTTCTGACACTATAGAAGGATTACAGCGAAAGTTGGACGCATTATATGATTATTGCCAAACCTGGCAACTCACTGTTAACACAAAAAAGACAAATGCTGTTGTTTTTCGTAATGCTGGAAATATGAAATTACCAGAAAAGTGGAAGTATGGAGGTGTGGAAATTATGTCTGTTAATTCTTTTGTCTATTTAGGAACTGTCTTTAATTTTAACGGCAAATTTAATATTTCACAACAAACACTAGCAGATAAGGGTTTAAAATCCATGAATTGTTTATTTACTAAAACACGATGTTTTTCATTAGACATTGATCTTCATTGTGATCTGTTTGATACTATTGTCACCCCAGTAATGCATTATGTTTTTATAAGTCGATTCAAATAGAACGTGTTCATCTAAAATTTTGTAAGCGTATTCTGGGTGTAAACATGTCTACCCCGAACGCAGCAGTCTATGGCGAATTAGGTCGATTTCCACTGCAGCTTACCAGATACATTAAGATAATAACTTTCTGGCTAAAGTTAATTAAGACTGAAAATTCAATCCTCAAAGCATGCTATAGACAATTGCTGTATATTCATCAAAACGGCGGTTACTCGTGGGTAACCCAAGTTATGGACTTATTATGTGCTCACGGTTTTGCAGAAGTTTGGGGGTTTCCGGACTCAGTAAATGTACGAGTATTTCCATCAGTTCTTATGGACCGCCTAAAATCGACATACTGTACAACCTGGCGGGAAAATTGTAATTCGCCCAGATTGATCCTTCTTAAAAGTCTAGACACTAACATGGAGACTCAAAGGTACCTATCGGTCATTGTTTCATATAAACATAGAGTGGCATTGACTAGATTGCGAACATCCGCCCATAGACTATGCATAGAAACGGGTAGACATGGTAGCGCTCATAAACCAAGACCTGAACGTCTTTGTATTTGTTGTAATTTACAAGAAGTTGAAGATGAATATCACTTTGTCTTGGTCTGCCCATTGTATAGTGACCTTCGTAGACAAATGATAAAACCGTATTTTTGGAGGAGACCAAGTGTGCTCAAATTAACCATTTTGTTAAATTCTCACAGTTGTGTTGTATTAAGGAAACTTGGGAAATTTATTTATCAAAGTTTTACTACGCGTGAAAATCATTTAAATGTTCGCCCTCACTTATAAGGTTATATGAATGTGAACACCTGATTTGTGAAGTTATTATGATGAGGGGCATCATTGCCCAAGTCAATAAAGATTAAAAATATCGTCAGACTATATATATTATGGGGTCATGGGAAAAGACAGTGAAAATTTGCCCCCCCCCCCCCCCATACCCCTTTCCCAGAAAACCTAGGTAGAAGGCAGACAGGGGAGTTTAGCCCTAACAACAGACATATAAATGGGTATAGATAATGGGTGTTGACAGCCTAGCTCATTGATTTGTCTGCGTTATAACTACTGTAAATGTAAAAATAAACTCTGGAATAAAACAAATCGGAACGTTTTACTGAAGTTCGATGGTATTAATAACACACAAAATCTTATCGGCATAACAATGAGCAAAAGTATAAGATCAGGGGCCGTTTCACGAAGCCATCGCAAAGTGCGATCAATCGCAGTTGCCATGACTCCGTATCTCTTCACTATGATATCCATTAGCAACTATGCTTCGTTTGCGATGCGACTGCTTTGTGAAACGAGTCCGAGCTTTGCGTTGACATTCAAACGTTTAAAACGCTCTGGTGTATATTAGTTGAAAAGTCTGATAAGTAGTTAGGCCGATAGCTTTAATGTCGTAGATAGATTTTAGACAAAATCTGTTTTAATGTTTGTCCAGTAAAACTGTTTAAGTTCAATCTACTTACAAGATGAGTGTTGCAAACCTCTTAGTAACCTCAAAGCAAACGCTTTTCAATACAAAGTAATGTTATTTGATATGCGTAACACTATGGAAGACGGATGAGGCCACTCGCGCCGCGTTTTGGCGACCTGTAATAACACGCGGCTCGAGAAAACGAGAAAACGCCAAAACGGCTAATTCTCTAGAGATTCTCGACCTATTAAAAAATAATAACACGCTAAATTGAAAGTTTTCGAGATTTTAAAAAATCTGCTCTTTTTGTTTTCTCGCATAACTTTTTTATCCAGGGCGAGAAAACGCGGCGCGAGAAAACGCCAAAACGGCAATATCTCTAGAGAAATTGCCGTTTTGGCGATTTCTCGTGCCGCGTGTTAAATTTAGTCGCCAAAACGGTTCGTTTCCACGTGTTCTGTTAGGTCGCCAAAATGCGGCGCGAGAAAACGCCAAAACGGCCGGAAGCTCGTACATTTATATCTTTCCAGCCGAACTGTTGCGAAGGACAAAATATAGGCTATGTAATATTTAAAGCATCAATATTTTCGTGGATATTTTTTGACTTCCTGACATTGGAAGTAAAGAAGTCTTTGAAGTTAAAGTATTGATGTAGTAATGATTTAATTCATTTGTGAGTTGTGCACCTTGCATGTGATCTATTTTTAATCACGGGAGAATGTACGAGCTTCCGGCCGTTTTGTCGTTTTCTCGCGCCGCGCTTTGACGACCTAACAGAACACGCGGATACGAGATATCGCCAAAACGAACCGTTTTGTCGACAAAAATTAACACGCGGCACGAGAAAACGAGAAAACGCCAAAACGGCTAATTCTCTAGAGATATTGCCGTTTTAGCGTTTTCTCGCTCCGCGTTTTGGCGACTTAAGAAACGCGCGGCACAAGAAAACGAGAAATCGCCAAAACGGCAATTTCTCTAGAGATATTGCCGTTTTGGCGTTTTCTCGCGCCGCGTTTTCTCGCCCTGAGTTAAAAAGTTATGCGAGAAAACAAAAAGAGCAGAATTAAAAAAATATCGAAACCTTTTAATTTAGCGTGTTATTATTTTTAAATAGGTCGAGAAAACGCGGAGCGAAAAAACACCAAAACGGAAATATCTCTAGAGAATTAGCCGTTTTGGCGATTTCTCGTTTTCTCGTGCCGCGTGTTATTACAGGTCGCCAAAACGCGGTGCGAGTGGCCTCATCCGTCTTCCATATAACACGTAATCTGTATTTTATGACGTTGTTTCCGTTGACGAATTCGTCCTCCTAAACATGTAGGTAATTGTAATGACTTATGCTGTGAAAGTTACGGCTTTATTCAACATACAAGCCTCTCAACATTAGAATAAAACAACAAACATCAAGTTAATGAACTGACAACACATCTGCCAATTGGAAAGACTAACCCTGGTCAACCCATCAAATGGGAAACCACTACAACACTATGTGTTAACCAACACCATTGGAAGGAACGAATACTTTAGGAAACCATCCACGTCATAAGGAACCATGCCAGGGTGAACAGAGACCAATGATTATAAATTCCCACCTGGGATGACCTGTTAATCCTCCAATATAATCCTCAACGAGATTTACTCAATACACAAGTAGTGATAACCCGAAAAACGACAGTTTCATGATGACTAAATATTTTGGCTTTTATTATACCATCTTCAGGAGAGTATTCTATTGCATTTTGTTATTTTAACGCCTGTACTTTTGCTATATATATGATATGTTGTTGCTCATTCTTTACTCTCCTGAAGATGGTATAATAAATGCCGAAATATTGAGTCATCATGAAACTGTCGTTTTTCGGCTTATCACTACTTGTGTATTACGTAAAACTAGTCAGTGGAACGAATGGAGCTTTACTCACCATACTTAATTCTAGTGATACTATTCTTCACTTGTTTCTGTTATTTAATACCTGTTTAACTTGTACATGTAATTCTCTCATTCAGTATATTAATGAACTGTTTTCTTTATTGGCTTTGATAACGACGTAAGAACTATATCGATACGGCATCAAACCAAGAAGTTGTTTTCCATAAGTAATTCTTCCTCTTATTTCTTAAACTTCATGAAAGTGGATTACTATTAAACGAAACGTTTAACCCTCGTCAATCAATTAAATACTTACTTAATACTTAATACTGATTTAAGCCACTAATCAATCTAAGATTTCTTTTTTGTTTTTGGTTTTCAAAAAATCTCCGACTTGTTAATCAAGGTTATAAAACACGCTTCGTTCATTGCAAGATTTACCGTTTAGCCTTTCTATACTGTGTATGCATATATTCGAAAAAACATGTCCTCGAGAAGAAACCGTTGTTGTATAAGAACATTTGATGCTTGATGTTATCTTCTGAGTCAACTTTAATTGTTGATTAGGCAGCTTAAGAAAAGTTTAAGAGTTAAATGAAGAGATTTATTTCAAGATTCTTTCATCTTGTTGTAATATGTATGCCTTTCGACGATACACATAAAACGTACGGTCTCCTCTTTAGGTCCTCAAGATATTTGCAAATTACTGACACAATTCAAATGGATGTACGCGTTCAATTTTAAATCATGTGTGTTGTCCCTATATATGTTATGAACCAAGGAATGGAAAACAAATCCGATTTTTACGTCCTAGTATAAACATACCATATTAGCAATGGAGCACGAAATACAATTTGTCAACTGTTAACATAACCCACACCATGTCTCATCTGAAGAAATTGCTTTGGAAAATAATAAAGTTGTAATTGGAAAGATTACAACATGTCAGTCTGTATCCATTGTCTTAGATGCTGTATTTTTTCCAGGTGCAAATTTCTGCTTGTACGTATACGTAATTGTACGTTATTTTAGAATTAGGTTGTTCCTGTAGTTGACCACACGTGGATAAAGACAGAAAAAGAATTAGTTCGAATCACACTCAGACCAAATAAAAAAAATTGAAAATTTTCTGAGAGGATTTTTCTCTTGATCACCATATGTGGAACAGCTGCCAGATACTTGCCAAAGGTCGATGATTTCCTCGAAACAAAGAGCACGAATTCCTTACCACTAAACCCAGCAACGCTGCCATATAAGTGAAATAATCTTGAGTGTGGCGTAAAACAGCAATCAATCAATCCAACTGTAGTCTATTCTTGACTGTAATTACATATAAATGTTAGATAACTATGTTATCCATCGATATATATTGGTAATAATAAAGATAAAGTTAGGCCTCAGGTAAAGAAACAAATGGAAGTTATAATTCTCAACCAACAAAAGGTAACAGAAAACCCCAGCATAAGACTGTTGGACAAAAATAACAACCAATCCTTTGATGATCCTGTTAATGTTCAGTTGTTGACTTTGAAGCTGTAATCCTTTCCTGGTAAATATCCAATAGGATTATGTGACGAGTGTAAATATCCTTTGATATTGAAAGGAAAAATCAGACAGAGGCTGTATGTATTCGTTGTTTCATATGCATATTGTCATCGATAAAATTGTCAACGAGTGGTGAAAAGAAATAAATGTCACGAACAGGCTGTCATATTCATCGATTTTGAGATCCCTTCTACGTGAGATCCATGGATCAAAGGACGATCCGAAATTATGAAAAAAGTGTGAAATTCGGCAGCTCATGTCACTTTAAGCTATTTATTTGATTGATGATCAAACGTTTTTCATTAGATGCAAGTGTATTTTCTTTCCGAGAATTTGACGACATCTTCAACATAGATTATCGGAAGCTCAAGAATCGGACGTTTCCTGTTGAGACATACGCCCTTGGACAAAGGAGATAATCGTTAACTTTAACAGATCAACAAGGATACCACCTACCGTGCGCATACGATGACCTGATTAGCCTTCAAACTAGAGGAGCCCCATGAAGGGAGCCCACACTCGTTTTTTTTTTTCTCATTTATTGTTATCCAATCAGCTGTTTACTCATGTTATTCATGCATCGTCGTGTATATAAGGTTAACCCACTGTTGCTTGTCACGTTTCCGCGTGTTCTCTAGAGATATTGCCGTTTTCTCGCTCCGCGTTTTGGCGACTTAAGAAACGCGCGGCACGAGAAAACGAGAAATCGCCAAAACGGCAATTTCTCTAGAGATATTGCCGTTTTGGCGTTTTCTCGCGCCGCGTTTTCTCGTCCTGGATAAAAAAGTTATGCGAGAAAACAAAAAGAGCAGATTTTTAAAAATCTCGAAACATTTCAATTTAGCGTGTTCTTATTGTTTAATCGAGAACCGCGTCGAGAAAACGCGGCGCGAGAAAACGCCAAAACGGCAATATCTCTAGAGAATTCGCCGTTTTGGCGTTTTCTCGTTTTCTCGTGCCGCGTGTTATTACAGGTCGCCAAAACGCGGCGCGAGTGTCCTCATCCGTCTTCCATACGTTGATCATACATGCCATTAGAAACTAATGTCATTTATACAAAGCATATTTTTAAAAAAAATTCTTTTTGATCAAATAAGAAAATTCATGATGCTGTGTGTGGCGGTATTTAGAGAAGTTTCGTGTACGGGCCATGCCTAAGGAGTACAGTGGTGATAAAAACAATATACTATAGGTGTTTTATTTCATGATTGGGAGTCATTTAACAACATCCCGAATACTCCTGGAGGACGAATAACGAAACGTAAGAATATCAAAACCCATTACCAACCGTTTGCGTTATTGTAATCAGTCCTTGATGGGACCAATGGGTCGAATATAATGATATTGTTATCTTTGACATCGTATAAACTTAGATTAACGAAATCCCTAAAGTGACTATGAAGTACGTGTATATGATGGCCACTGATGAGAGCAAAAGGACATTACGTTTTCGACGGTTCGTGGCAAAATTTCTCTGTGGGATTCAGTGTCTTTAAACAAACCTATATCATCAGTTCATCTCACGTGTTATTAGCGGGTAGAAATATTAGCTAAGAAAATAAGACTGAGAGAACCGTCGTTCAGAAATATATAGCACCAATAATATCACGAAACTCTCCAACAAAACAAGATGTTGTTTTCTACCTTTGCAACTAACCATGGTAGCGTTACCAACCATGTGCTAATGGATACATTCTGCTAGATAAAAAAATAAATAAATAAAAACGCCCTAGACGACATCTTTCGAGTGCCATTCAAACTCATCAGTCATCCAAAGATTGTTTGATAGGTGTTTTATGCCGCACTGAAGATCATTTCACTTATTTGAAATCGTTGTCAGATTTAGTTTGGAAGGAAACCGGGGTCTTTGCGGCCCGATGGAACCTCCCAAGATCTGGGAGTACCTGGCAATTCTTCCATATACGGCGGCCATCCAAGGAAGACCTGTGTCACGGGGAGAGTATCGCGCGGTCTTTGCGGTTCATAACAATGAACTGTATGCGTGGAACGGAGGTCTCGTGGTATTTGATTTGCTTCGAATGCCGCCATTACCAGGAGATAGTGGAGCGTCCATCCAGATATGTTCTGCACGAGCTTATCAACTATCAATGGCGGCACATTTGACAAAGTCAGATCCAAACCAGCCAATGAGACGTGTCCCTTCCACGCATATAGTTCATTGGTTCATAGATATACACAACAATAAATAAAAAAGATGTATTATCAATTGGCTGGAGTAAAGCTCTATACACAATGTACAAAAATAATTTTAGATAAGCATTTCAGATCTTTTTGGTCGCAAATTTGAGACTATTAATACTAAATTCGTTAGACCAGAAAGTATTTGCAATGCTCTCATGCCTTTAACCGGTTTAATTATTGAATTACCCAGTAATTGTATTGGCTATGGGACTAAATCTTAATATACCTGTATCGAGTAGAGTATTATCGTAAACTCTCAGACCTAACTATAACAAGATTACCTACTTGACACTATGTATGTTGGAACCGATCGAAACTTGGTAAGACAGATCTTAGCCCCAATGTAAAGTCTTTGAGTGGATTAGATTGAGTTGACAAAAACGTAAACAGGCGATTGGTTCTAAGTCTGCTTTCTCTGGACAGGTTATCGATACCTAGAATTAATTCATCAGTGACCTAGGTGTAATTCACAAATTCAATTAGTCCATCTATATCACGTAGCCAACTCCGTGGTGAAGTTACAGCGGTGCAAATTTAGCTTTATAAATGCCTTTATCAAAAAGGGCTCCTCGCAATGTATTGTTTGTTAACAGAGAGATATTTCAAGCTCCGAGAGTCGCTACCGCTGATAGCTTTTTAAAGTCTGTAAGCTTTTTTATTTCACAACACTTATTGGTTGTTTTTTTCTAACATGTTTTAGAAATTTATGACTAAAACATTTTTTTTTTACGATTTGGTAAATATTTGAGACCAGGCTTCTGCAAATAGCCTATTTGTAAGTGGTGGGTAAACTGTGCTGTGTTGATGTAAAAATGCTCTAATTCTAGCTTTCTTTGAATAAATACATGTAGCTATTGACATTTGATTAGTCTATAAATAAATTGTAAAGATTAATAGTTAATAAATTTAGGCTTCGGTGTACCCTTTGTTTCAATTAAATGGATTAAGTTATTAACGCTGAAATTATAAAGATAGCGTGTTTAGCAAGTGAAAGAAAAGTAAATGTGTTACGACTTGTATCAAAGATTTCGGATAAGGTTTCGTGCAAATATACCATAACTCACCTCACATGGATTTCGATGCAGTGGACACGATGATGGGACGGATGCTTTATTGTTGTAGTGAGAGTCAATGAATGGTCTACGTGGAACTTTATGAGAATAATAACGACCTTAAGCCTAGCGCAGACGAGAGGCGCCGGCTGAGCAACAAGGCACGCGTGGCCAAGGGAGCAGCTACAAATTTCAGCGCAGACGATGAGCTCTCGGCTGAGGCCAGTTCCTTGTCACCCAAGTTCAATGACCTACACAAGTGTCACTACCCGTGTTACGTAATATTCTAAGTGGTCACATGATTTAATAGGCACACGCGATTGGACTATCCCTCCCCTCAGCTCAGCCGGCAGCTTACGTTGTGCGCACACGGTGAGATTCTTGCCACGAGAGGCAGAAAATATCAAACATGCTAAATACTTTCCTCACTGCCTCGAGAGGCGAAAATCTCACCAAAATTTATGCGCACACGGGGGAAACAGCTTAGCTCTCAGCCACGCGTAGCCGGCAGCTCAGCCGGCGCCTCTCGTGTGCGCTAGGCTTTATTCTAGACTTGTAAATTACATTTCCCCATCAATTTTCACCGTAATATGGTATTAAAGATAGTCGTTATTCAGTCTGCTTAGACCTTCAACAGCTTCCATAAACGCATAGCTATCGCAGATCACTGTTGACATTTTAATTGAAGCTGTTAAGTGAATATGTATAACAAAAGTGGAAATGCAAATTCTAGCAAATTAGTCATCGACTTTTAATGTACATACAAAGCTTAAACCTCATTTTTGACGGCAAATCAAGGGACAACATGATTGCGTCCAGGACCTTCTTGACCTCAGGATACGGCTACTCATTGATCCCGTTATGCAATTTTACCTCTCTGCAGAGATATCTAATCAGTGTCTCACACTTAACTTTAATTTCCGGACGGGAAACTCCGTATGGAAGCAATAATCGCACCAGGAGGCACTCTTTGTACTAACAACCTAAATGTGTGTGTGACATAATGAATTATCGTCGATCATTAATCTACAGTTTCTAAATCACATCCGCAGTTTAGAAAACCGTTTTGACAACAGCTATGTTCTTCATAGTCACCCTTTGACTTCCAATTCACGTCATGTATGAGGTTGGCTAGGTTCACTGGGTTTATCTTAAACGAAATGGATCAATTAGTTTTGACAGGAAAACTTTGATGAACGAAACCCAAATAACAAAACACAAATTCGACGAGTATTGGTTCAATCATATGCGGTCATCGACAATGTGTCAGACATATTTATGAAAGGCATATAAAACTGTCATGAACTAAACCCTAATAACCAAACACTTAAGAATCAGGGTTGAGTTTAGCGATGCCCACTATTAATAATACGGTTGTCCGAAACTATTTATGTTAATTCCCAATTCCTTCCATCATATGTTGAGAATCCGTTAAAGATACGTTTCTGATATGCTGATTAAAATGTTAGGTTCACTTTTAGAATGCTTTAGTCCGTTAAATTGTATTCCAAATTTAACGTTTGTCGTACGTGATGACTAAGTACTTACCTTTTACCTTTTAGCAATGCCTCAGACGTGATCAAACCAAACGTTCGAAAACGCTAGACGCTTTTGACGGAACGGCTTCATGCAGTTGTGTCAATCTAAAATTAGAAGTGACCATAGTCCTAAAGTCCAGATTTAACCTTTAAGGCCAATAGTCGTCATGTTGTTGGAAAAGTCCATTGGATTGGGGTTGGAGAGTTCACCTAGGAGGTCAATTGATCATGTGACTTTTAAGTATACTCGAAAAACCAAAATCAACATGGAATTTTACCTGGCGATGGTTCTCATCTAACCGATTTTCTGTTACTCCCTCACACTCGGCTAGAGCTATCGTTAGTTACATGGAACATTTCAAAACTAGCAACATTGCAGACTTTGTGTCATTTGTCAGCGATGAGTTTATCCATGTGAGCAATTAAGAATTTGTTTGTCAGAATAAGTTATTGTCATATCACAATTGCTTTTGATCATTTCTAGAATTCTGTCTGCCACATTTTGCTGGATCATCTCCTGGCATTTAAGCTTGGGCTACCGCTTGTATCTCTGGTTAAAGTAAAGATACCTATATCATTCTGTTTTCTCGTCATGTCACTTAAGCGTAAAACTAAACTTTACAAAATCGTTATTGTAAGAAATTCCATGCACATGATGCTGTAGGGTTTTAAGACCAAGTATTTTAGAGTAAAGGAATTGTAGATGGTTTTGGTAACTATAAAACCCCGTGGTTTTGATAACTTTAAAACACCGTGGTTTTGATAACTTTAAAACACCGTGGTGTTGATAACTTTAAAACACCGTAGTTTTGATAACTTTAAAACCCCGTGGTTTTGATAACTTTAAAACACCGTGGTTTTGATAACTTTAAAACACCGTGGTTTTGATAACTTGGATGAGACTTATCGGTTGTAAAGTCCAGTGCTATAATAGAGTTTCTGTTTATAAGACAGTAGCGATTCCATAAAAATTAAGCGGTAGTAGATTAACGAAATCCGATTAGAGAGGTTCCACACGTGGGCGACGGATATTAATGTAATCGCTTTTCTTCAAGGGACTTTTAAATGGCTCGTCATCTCAATATAAATGTAATCCGCATTATTTTAAAGAAAACATATCCAAGATGATCCCGGTATAATTTGATCGCTTTTCCTCAAAGGGATTTTCAAATGGCTCGTCATCTCAAACGGACGATATAAATACAGTTCCAATCGAATTAAAGAAAACAGATCCAAGATGACCCTGGTTAATCAGGTGGCAAGAGACTATCACGTAAGTGAACCTGTAAATATACTACTCTCTCGGCTATTGAGATCTACCATCGAATGATTATTAACTAAGACGACACGATGTTAAAAGCACCGCGGTGACAACAAGACGAGTAAATCTGATTTCGTTTACCAGAATTCTACCCGTTTTAGTTATTTTCGCTGAAATAGCCTTTGATTTATGCAGATATAAAGTGTACAGACGTTTGTGCAATTGCTTTGCCAAAACATAAGTTCTATATAACGATCGGGTTAGAGGTCAATTTATACAAATCGAATACTACAACCTTTGTACAATAACACCACACAAACGCAAGTTGATAACCATTGTTGTAAGTAGATGTCAGAATATTTTCTCGAATCCAAAGTTTCAAATTGGGTATGGGTTGCTATCCATTGAAATCTATCTTCGTGAAAATGAAATATCCCGAACTGTTATCCAACCATAGGTTGAAGTAGAAACCTTACGTCGATCTATGGAGTATAACACATCATAAGGTACCAGGAAATCTATTGGGAAAACAATACCATTGTTAAGTAACGTATGGTCTATTTAAGAGGAAACAGTACATATATCAGTAGATTTTGGTCCATGCGTTTGTGTTGTCCGTAAGATTATCTAACGTACTCCCCGAAAATTATCTTGACTAACCTAATAATAAACTACCAATCAATTTAACTATGCGTGGTCTTTTTATGGCTGCTTTTAAATTTGTTAATCAAAATACAAGCTAAGGTAATTTTTGGTAAATATTTTTTGGGGAAATTTAGTTTGGGAAATGCTTTCGTTGGCACTCTCCAGTTAACGATTATGATTCATATAACGCAAACGATTTAGTGCCTAATTCAGAACCGGACTAATTACATGTAGTGATTTTTCCAATTTATTAAACACTAAATATGTCATTCCTAACATACCTCGTCTTATGTCCTTCAGACAACCTTCCCTGGCATATGTTTCACTGAATGTGTCTACCGGAGTTTTATTGGATAATTCGTCAACTCACGAGTATATACAGATTCATATTCAAAATGCTAAAACAGTAATCCATCAAAAACGAAAATAAACAATTCATGGAAGGCCCTAAAATTGAAACTATACAAACTTCTTTTCACATAGACCTTTGGTTACTCTGTTATTTCATTCAACGAGAACCTAAAATCACAGTCTCACTTTAAACAAGCTTACTGTTTATCTTCGAAGCATCGATTTTGGAATTTGTCTCACTTAATGCACAAGCCAAATGGTAGAGATAGATTAAATCCTGCTGTTCAACAGACACATAAATGGCTATAGATAATGTGTGTTGACAGCCTAGCTCATTTATATGTCTGTGTTAAAACTATTGTAAACGTAAAAATAAACTCTGGAATAAAACAACGATTTGTTTACTGAAGTTCGATGGTATTAATATCAGACAAAATCTTATCGGCATAACAATTAGCAAAAGTATAAGATCAGCTTTGCGTTGACATTCAAACGTTTAAAACGCTCAGTGTATATTAGTTGAAAAGTCTGATAAGTAGATCTACACTTTAGACAAAATTTGTTTAAATGTTTTACCAGCAAAACTGTTTAAGTTCAATCTGCTTACAAGGTGAGTGTTGGAAACCTCTTAGTAACCTCAAAGCTAAAGCTTTTCAATGCAAAGTAATGTTATTTGATATGCGTAACACGTAATATGTATGCTATGACGTTATTTCCGTTGACGAATTCGTCCTACTAAACATGTAGGTAATTGTAATGACTTACGATGTGAAAGTTACGGTTTTATTTAACATACAAGCCTCTCAACATTAGAATAAAACAACAACAAACATCAAGTTAGTGAACTAACTACACACCTGCCAATACGTTCTATTTTCATTAGTAGAACTCTTCAAAGTGGAGGTACATTTGGAGGTATGAGTGGGACAGCCTCCTTTATAATGCAAAGCAATACAAACAATGAAAGAGATCAATTTACACATAATTTCCTTAGGTTTTAATAACTTATCTATATCTTTACATTTTCATTTTTACTATCTGAGGTTTACTGTAAGGAAATATTTTGATCTTATAGCCTGTCAAAAGATTTCTGTACGATTCCCTATTCATGTAACACAAGGCCAGTCCCGGAAATCTCGCGAGAGTGGAGAAATGTTTCCTCCTTTCAATAGAGAGCACAGCAAGGGGAGTAACTTTTCCTTGATGGAACTATAATGTATTGGAAAGACATCATTACTAACCCTAGTCAACACATTAAATGGGAAACCACTACAACACTATATGTTAACTAACACCATTGGAAGAAAAGAATACTTCAGGAAACCATCCACATCATAAAGAACCATGCCAGAGTGAACAGAGACCAAGGATTATAAATTCTCACCTGCGATGACCTGTTAATCCTCAAAGATAATCCTGAACGAGCTTTACTCAATACACAAGTAGTGATAACCCGAAAAATGACAGTTTCATGATGACTCAATATTTCGGCATTTATTATACCATCTTCAGGAGAGCATTCTATTGTATTTTGTTATTTTAATGCCTGTACTTTTGCTATATATATGATAGGTTGTTACTCATGCATTACTCTCCTGAAAGTGGTATAATAAATGCCGAAATATTGAGTCATCATGAACATTCTACTCAATATTTGCATTTTGTTTATTGGAACTGGTCCGCTGGTTATGTTCAGTCGTTTTGACAGCAATTTGTTCGATAATAAGCTGAAGGTCATTCTAAGACTTGCCATCGACAGTGTCAGAGATGTTCCACAGTTCCTCATCACTACCAGAAAGACTTCCAGAGCTTACTTCAGACAGACCCGGACAATAAAATATAGAATTCTTTATGAACACCAGGACTGAGTTCAACCATGTGTAAAATTCTGATTCTGTATGTCAGAAATTGTTAATGTCAGGTCACAGCTGTCTTCAGCTCCTTTAGGGAATGCCATCTGTGAAACCTCATAGAAAAATATTCTGACTTTGAAATAAACCGGAGAGACACGTATTCAATCTGGAAAGATAATATTATTTCTGGTTTATCTATTGGATTTGATTTTATTTGATTGATTGATGTTTTATGTGACGGTCAAGAGTGTTTCTAATTTAATGCCAGGTTTATTCAAAGGCATTTTTCGCCCCCTGATTACTTTGGTCCTCAAAACTTTCAGTTTGAGCAAATTGTAGAAGATAAACTGTATTGTTAACGGAGCACAAGCACATAGCCCTTGTACACTGGTTTATGAAATGGGTTTAAGTTGTATGAGCTACCATGCATATGAAAGTCTAGTCTCGTAACTGAATTAGCTAATCGTTCGTCGTATTTATTTAGACTTGTAGGCTATTCATTAATTCTTATATTCTCGCCATCCAGATGCCTTAAAGGTTAATGAAAAAGTAAATGATTTGAATAAGAAAAATCCAGGGTCCGTGACATGTACGAACCTAAATTGTGTCCGAAAGGTAAACAAAATTTAAATAACCCGAACGAATGTTCATTCATTCTAAGCCTAAGTTCAAAACACCAAATGAGCATACATTCTCGAGTATAGAACCATTGAAAAACATCTCAGTTGTACGTCTGCAGAACAATGTCCGATCATTTCAATATTTTGCATCCGGACTATTTGAACTTTGCTCTGTATGAGCACATATGTTCATTTCATTTTGATAACTGGCTTTACCTATATTTTTATGTTATCGCCTATCCTTTATAGCATTGTCGTTATTGCTGGGATTACACTTTCTCCAAAACTGGCACAAATTTATCTACCAATTTTGGGTGACGCCCGAAACGGGAATCAAACCCGGGTCCCAGATTATGGCACCTATCGCCATCAAGAAATGCCGGCTGTCTTATCCATTCGTTCAAGCGGCTACTAACCCCCCCCCCCCCCCCCCTAACCGTTTTACACCGGTTTTTCCCCTTGGACCACTTCATTTGCCATGGCGAGAGTTCTTTTCCACCTCTTTGTAAAATATGTTATGGCTCTTTAAGCTGCTTTTCAAAGCACTTATGCCCTCGGAAATTTTACAAATGGTTTGAAGGTAAGTGTTGCGTAGCAGTTACCATTGGCGTATATCTTTTGAGAATTATGCCCTCCGCCCCTGATCACACACATTAAAATGATATTAGGAAAATGTGGTAATACATTGTAAGAGCGTGTATTTAGTTTCTGACAAGAGGGTTACATACAGTATTTACGAACTGACAGGATAATGGAACGGATGTTTTATTGTAGGCGTGGGAGTTAATAAATTGGTTAACTGGGACAGTGTGAGAATAATAAAGACTTTGTACAAGACATAAACTAAATTTCTCCACCAATTACCAGTGCCCTTCTTCTCGAGCCAAGGTAAAATCTCCATGACGACCAGTTCCTGTTTAAAAGACGGATTTTTATTGGCTAGAGAAGATGTTTGAAGTATCGTACAATGTTATGTATATTCTGTTTTCATTTGAACGTTGAAATATAATTATAGACACTAAAACACGTGGGCACAGGGAAAATCTTCCAACTTTGAAATATAAGTGTGTTTACCAAAACAAAACAAACAAATGACTAATTTCCCAACGTGTTTAGACAAATTTAAAACGTTTTGTTCCCTCGACCAATGCAAAAAGAGGGACCAAGGTCTATTATGGTTTAGAGATTAAGTAAAGTTTGTAATTATTTGTAAAAAAAACAAATATGTGTTTGCTGATATTAGATATTAACAAGTCGCCATGTTGGATTGTGAAAATTTAAAAACATAACCAACCTTGACAGCTTGCCATTGATTGGGGCCTCTATGTGATTCACCAGGACTACGGAAATTAGTCTTCAAAAAAGTTGACATACCAGTGCGAGTAGCATGCGTCCAATTCAACACACTCGAGCTCCGGTAAAATCAGTAATAACATTTTATGGGGGGATTCGCTAAAGCCGTTATTACATATTACGTGTACTAGTTAAAGTGGCATGAGCTGCCAAAATATTTATATTTTGACGTAAAAACAGAATGTTGAAATTATTGGCTATTATTGGCGTATTATTCAGAGGCCTTTAGTGCATCTAGTCTCGAGAATGAACGATGAAGTATTGTTTTGAAGAGATGCTAATAGCTCGAGAAAAGGAGCCGGCCACATATGGCAGTTTTGGCCACAAATGGAGGACACATATGGTTATTACGAAACCTGTAACCATATAAATCCAAATTATCTTCAGACACCGGAAAAGTATTATTTTGCATTTTAATTTGACCAAACTGCGATTAGCCAGATAAACTGTAACACATCTTTTGCAAGGAAAATCACACTTAAACGATAGACCTTCGATCGCCTTTGTGGGTCGGATTTGTGAGCCTCGAAAAACTGGGTCACATAAAACTCCTGTCAGTAACGAAAATGTAAAATCAGAACCTCTGCAACACTTTTGAATTTTTAACTAGGCCTGATTGAAATTCAAAAACTAAACTAAAGATAAAAAGATTACAGTAAAAATTTGCGTTTGACCTCCAAAGCCCGCACGATTAGAGCTTCGGCTTCCACCAAAACCAGTTCTCCGTCAATGTGTCGTGGGATTGAGTCCCACTAGAACCATTAAATGCATTTTCAAACTAAAGGTTACGCAGTCGAGGTACATATAAAGTTGACGTACATAAATCCTAAATAATAAAACAAAGAAATAAAGCCAGACTTACATATTTAAAACTACATCTTCCCGTTTTTATTCCATACCCATACAAAACGATAAGCCAATTTTCCACGCCTTTTTCCCACGAAATGCTTTCTTGAATTGGAGACAATTTGTAAAACTATTCATGTGTAAAGCTATAGCTCCGATAGCCTATATATTTAGACCAACATGGTTAAATAATTGTATTATTATTATTGTTTAAATGTGCCATTTAATGAAATAGCGGAAACTAATTCGGTTGAAAATTAACATTACACTATTGAACTAAATTTGCGTCACTCACAAGTGAAAGATGCCATACTGATTTTTAACAATAATTCTTTGGATAAAATTAAAAGTCTTGAGACTAATACGTATAAAAGTATATAGCAAACAACAACGTAGTAGAACTATCTGGCCGCTATTAGATGAAAAAAGTAATAACTTTACTTAACTTTTATCGATATATTTTTATATTTTATATTGCCAGATATAAACAAAACCTACGGTAAACTTCAGTCACTTAAAGACTTTTATATCAAGCAAAAACAAAACGCAGGAGTTAAGCTTAAGCAAGTATATATTTAAAACACTAGATTTTCTAAATATTACAAATAAAAATAAAAAGCAGAAAAATCTTTGGAGTTATATATCCAATAGTGAGCAGTCCTTTTCAGACCAACTAGCCTATAATTTGCCCTCAAATGTCCATCAAAAGCGAAAAACCCCGAAATTCAACCATTACCATATGTGTCCAGACGGTCTGTCTCCGTTAGGAGAAAGCCGTTTGTGGCCAGACCGGCCACATATGATAAGGTGAAGAATTACTTATGGATAACAACTTCTTGGTTTATTGGGTGACGACGTTTCGATGTAGTTCTTACATCGTTATCAAAGTCAATGACAAACAACAAATTTTATTCATTTATATAGCAGATGAGAGAATTACAATCGTTATCTTTATTGACAGAATTTCAGGCAGATGTTACATTTACATAATTCACATAACATAGTACATAGGCATTACAAATGCAATCGGTTAAATTACGTCATGTGAATTACGTTTCAACGCTCAAATCTGATGTCATTGGAATGACGTCATAATAATAAAGCTACCCTAAGAACAAATTACTTTGCGCAACAAAGAGAATGTGACGTCAAATCTTACATTAACCAGCAAGTCATGTAATATAAGATAATATTAACTGTCATGTGACCGCCTATTGACCAATGAAATTGCAACACTCACTCCAGTTATATAATAAAATGAATTCGTCGATCATTAATCTACAGTTTCTAAATCACATCGGCAATTTAGAAAACCCGTGACAACAGCTATGTTCTTCATATTAACCCTTCGACTTCTATTTGACGTCCTGTACGAGGTTGACTAGGTGCACTGGGTTTGTCTTAAACGAAATGGATCAAGTAGTTTTGACAGGAAAACTTTGATGAACGAAACCCAAATAACAAAACACAAATTCGACGAGTATTGGTTCAATCAAATGCCGTCATCGACAATGTGTCAGAAATATTTATGAAGGGCATATAAAACTGTCCGAAGCTAAACCCTAAAAACCAAACAAAGAGCTCGACTTAAGAGTCGCGGTTGAGTTTAGCGATGCGCACTATTTGTAATACGGTTGTCCGAAACTATTTATGTTAATTCCCAATTCCTTCCATCATATATAGAGAATCCGTTAACGGTACGTTTCTGATAAGCTGAGTAAAATGTTAGGTTCACTTTTGGAATGCTGTAGTCGCTAAAATTGTAATCCAAATTTAACTTTTGTCGTACGTGATAACTAAGTACTTGATTAACTTTTGCAATGCCTTAGACGTGATCGAATCAAACGTTCGAAAACGCTAGACGCTTTTAACTAAGGCTTCATGCAGTTGTGTCAATCTAAAGTTAGAAGTTACCATAGTCCTAAAGTCCAGATTTAACCTTTAAGGCCAATAGTCGATATGTTGTTGGAAAGTCCATCGGAATGGGGTTGGAGAGTTCACCTAGGAGGTCAATTGATCATGTGACTTTTAAGTATATTCGAAAAACCAACAGCAACATGGAATTTTACCTGGCGTTTGTTCTCATCTAACCGATTTTCTGTTATTCCCTCACACTCGACTAGAGCTATCGTTAATTACATGGAACATTTCAAAACTAGCAACATGACAGACTTTGTGTCATTTGTCAGCGTTGAGCTTATCCATGTGAAGAATTAAGAATTTGTTAGTCAGAATAAGTTATTGTCATATCACAATTGCCTTTGATCATTTCTAGAATTCTGTTTGCCACACTTTGCTGGAACATCTCCTGGCATTTAAGCTTGGGCTGTCGCTTGTATCTCTGGTTGGAGTAAAGATACCTATATCATTCTATTTTCTCGTCATGTCACGTAAGCGTAAAACTAAACTTTACAAAAATTGTTATTGCAAGAAATTCCATGCACATGATGCTGCGTAGGGTTTTAAGACCAAGTATTCTAGAGTAAATGAATTGTATATGGTTTTGATAACTTTAAAACCCCGTGGTTTTGGTAGCTTTGATAAGGAGACTTATCGGTTGTTAAGTCCAGTGCTATAATATAGTTTCTGTTGATAAGACAGTAGCGATACCATAAAATCAATCGGTAGTAGATTAACGAAATCCGATTAGAGAGGTTCCACACGTGGGCGACGGATGTTGATGTAATAGCTTTTCTTCAAATGGACTTTTAAATGGCTCGTCATCCCAATATAAATGTAATCCGCATCGACCTCTTAGACTATTTTAAAGACAGCCTATCCAAGAGGATCCCGGTATAATTTAATCGCTTTACCTCAAAGGGACTTTCAAATGGCTCGTCACCTCAAACGGACGATATAAATACAGTTCCAATCGAATTTAAAGAAAACAGATCCAATATGACCCCGGTAAATCCGGTATCAAGAGACTGTCATGTAAGTGAACCTGTGAATAAACTTCTCTCTCGGTGGTTATGAGATCTACAATAACATGATTATTAACCAAGAAGACACGATGTTAACAGCACCGTGGTGACAACAAGACGAGTAAATCTGATTTCGTTTACCAGAATTCTACCCGTTTTAGTTATTTTCGCTGAATTAGTTTTGATTTATGCAGATCTAAGTGTACAGACGTTTGTGCAATTGCTATGCCGAAACGTAAGTTGTATATAACGATCGGGTTTATACAAATTATACAAATCTAAGACCAAAACCTTTGTACAATAACACCACACGCAAGTTAATAACCATTGTTGTAAGTAGATGTCAGAATATTTTCTCAAATCCAAAGTTTCAAATTGGGTTTGGGTTGCTATCCATTGAAATACATTTCGTGAAAAGAAATTACCCATAACTGTTATCCAACAATAGGTTGAAGTAGAATAACAATACCACCTGGCGTGGTTTGAGCGAAATAAATGAACTTGAACTTGAGAAACTCTACGTGGATCTATGGAACATAATACATCATAAGGTACCGGGAGTCTATTGGGAAAACAATAGTACTGTTATAGGTACACTTGCCGCGAAAATCAGGAATATTGTTTACATTAAAAAAGACCGTTTTCTGTATTTTTCCCAGACAATATAAGTTAGGAACTTTCTATTTTTACCAAAATTTAAAAGTTTGGACGTCACTTTGTATTTTTAATTTGAATTTGAATTGTTAGGTGCCCGGAACGTAAACAAATCAAACTGCTCGCAGGGGCGATTTTATGTTTCAGTCGAGTGAATGAACTAACGGCACAGTGTAATTTTACGTAGGCCTATTTATCTGAGAAATACCGACTGACGATCGGTTAACAGCGACTGGAAAAGCCTGCTGATAATTGTTTGAGTGTAAACCACAAATAGAAAGGCCTGAAATGAGGGTAATCCATTACGAAAGTTGACCGACACTGATCGCTGTTGTTGTAATCAGGCTTTGATTCTTCGTTTGTTTTTCACCCCATTTCTACATTCTAAAGCTAACTAGACATGTTTTATGTGTCCTATGTTTAAGTTTAGTGGTATTAGTCGTAGTAAGCTCATGTAAATTGGTTTTCTTAGCAAATTTAAACAGGCTACGGCGGCAAGTGGGCCTTTAAGTGACGTATTAAAGGCAAAGCAGTACATTTCTCAGTAGACCTTTGGTGTATCCATTTGTGATGACTGTAACGCAATCCTCGAAAATTATCTTGATCATGGAGACAAGTTTCTTATTGTGTTAAAAAGAGAATATGCCATTTTGACCTTTATACCCGATCATATGTTGTTGTAATAAACTAAAACCCATGCTATTTTATGAGTTTGAAGACAGACAAACGCTTGGCTTTAGTCAGTAGAATTTTTTTTGAAATCCTTTTAAATAATTGAACCTCTACAATTATGTATGTCCACTTAGTCATTTGGCTACTCTGTTATTCCGTTCAACGAGAACCTTAAATCACAGTCTCACTTTAAACAAGCTTACTGTTTATCTTCGAAGAATCGATTTTGGAGTTTGTCTCACTTAACGCTAAATTAAATCCTGCTGTTCAACAGACACATAGATGGCTATATATAATGGGTGTTGACAGCCTAGCCCATTGATTTGTCTGTGTTAAAACTACTGTAAATGTAAAAATAAACTCTGGAATAAAACAAATCGGAATGTTTTACTGAAGTTCGATGGTATTAATACCAGATAAAATCTTACCAATATAACAAAGAGCAACGAGTGAAAGTATAATATACCCTCTTTCTGTCCTAATAAAAATATCCATCAGTTGCCGAAAGAATAAAAAATACCATGGTAACAGAGGATTATAAAACACGTTTCACTGACTGCAAGATTTGCCGTTTTGACTTTCTATTCTGTTTTTGCATACATTCGAAAATCATGTCCTCACGACGAATCCGTTGTTGTATAAGAACATTTTCACGATGCTATCCTCTGAGTCAACTTTATTTGATGGCGCGGTAGCTTAAGAAAAGTTTAAGAGTTTAAATGAAGAGATTTATTTCAAGATTCTTTCATCTTGTTGTAGTTTGTACAATATGTATGCTTTTCGATGATACACGTGGAACGTGCGGTCTCCTCTCTAGGTCCTCAAGACATTTGCAAATTACTGATACAATTCAAATAACCGGGATGTACGAGTTCAATTTTGAGTCTTTTGCTGCTTATAAAAATACCTAAAGCTACACCTACAAGATTGGTATCAACCGTGAGCTCTCACTTTGTGATAAAACTGCCCAAAACTAGCTAATCCTGTTTCAAAAAAATTCCCCCCTCAATTTGGCAGCCAATGCCACTTTACGTTTTCCCACTTACTTAACAATAAATATGTACATCCTCCTCAACATTTGTGTTTTGTCTATTGGAACTGGTCCGCTCGTTATGTTTCACATTTATTGAGTCCAGTCGTTTTGTCAGCAATTTGCTCGATAATAAGCTGAAGGTCATTCTAAGACTTGCCATCGACAAAGTGTCAGAGATATTCTACAGTTCCTCATCACAACCAGAAGGACTTCCAGAGCTTACTTAAGACAGACCCGAATAATAAAATATAGAATTCTTTATGAACACCAGGACTGAGGTCAACCATGTGTAAAATTTTGATTCTGTATGTCAGAAATTGTTAATGTCAGGTCAAAGCTGTCTTCGGCTCCTTTTGGGAATGCCATCTGTGAAACCTCATAGAAACATATTCTGACTTTGAAATAAACCGGAGAGACAAGTATTCAATCTGGAATGATAATATTATTTCTAGTTTATCTATTGGATTTGATTTTATTTGATTGTTTGATGTTTTATGTGATGGTCAAGAGTGTTTCTAATTTAATGCCAGCCTTATTCAAAAGCATTTTTCGCCCCAAGCTTTCAGTTTGAGCAAATTGTAGAAGATAAACTGTATTGTTACCGGAGCACAAACACATAGCCCTTGTACACTGGTTTATGAAATGGGTTGAAGTTGTATGAGCTACCATGCATGGGAAAGTATAGTCTCGGAACAGAATAAGCTAATCATTCGTCGTATTTATTTATGATCACTAAAACACACGGGCACAGGGAAAATCTTCTTGTCTAAAATAACCATGGAGACAAGTTTCTAATTGTGTTAAAAAGAGGTATATCATTTAGACCTTTACATCCCATAAATTGTTGTAACAAACCAAACCTATGATATTTCATTAGGTTGACGACTGACAAGAGCTTAGCTTTGGTCAGTAGAATTTCTGGATTCATTTTGTAACACATTGACAATGGTTACGCATCTTAACTATGGCAAGAACATCGGTGGACTGAGATTGAACCCCATAAATTTTGCTTTCTCCCCCCACCCCCCACCCCCATTTGGAACAGACAAAACTATGTAACAACCAACGAACAAAACAACCATAAAGCAAACAAGGCTATGAGCTCCATCTCATATCCCACAACCAGCACAAAAACAAGGTTATATCTCATAACCTTTTTCTAGCAACAACAAGGTTATAAACTACATCTCATAACCTACAACCAGCACAAATAACAAGCTTATAAACTCCATCTTATAACCTTTTTCTAGCAAACAAGGCTATGAACTCCATCTCATATCCTACAACCAGCACAAAAAATAAGGTTATATCTCAACCTTTTTCTAGCAAACAACAAGGTTATAAACTACATCTCATAACCTACAACCAGCACAAAAAACAAGGTTATTAACTCCATCTCATAACCTTTTTCTAGCAAACAAGGCTATGAACTCCATCTCATATCCTACAACCAGCACAAAAACAAGGTTATATCTCATAACCTTTTTCTAGCAAACAAGGTTATAAACTACATCTCATAACCTATAACAAGCACAAACAACATGGTTATAAACTCCTTCTCATAACCTTTTTCTAGCAAACAAGGCTATGAACTCCATTTCATATCCTACAACCAGCACAAAAAACAAGGTTATATCTCATAACCTTTTTCTAGCAAACAAGGTTATAAACTACATCTCATAACCTACAACCAGCACAAAAAAACAAGGTTATATCTCAACCTTTTTCTAGCAAACAACAAGGTTATAAACTACATCTCATAACCTACAACCAGCACAAAAAACAAGGTTATAAACTCCTTCTCATAACCTTTTTCTAGCAAACAAGGCTATGAACTCCATTTCATATCCTACAACCAGCACAAAAAACAAGGTTATATCTCATAACCTTTTTCTAGCAAACAAGGTTATAAACTACATCTCATAACCTACAACCAGCACAAAAAAACAAGGTTATATCTCAACCTTTTTCTAGCAAACAACAAGGTTATAAACTACATCTCATATCCTACAACCAGCACAAAAAACAAGGTTATATCTCATAACCTTTTTCTAGCAAACAAGGTTATAAACTACATCTCATAACCTACAACCAGCATAAAAAACAAGGTTATATCTCAACTTTTTTCTAGCAAACAACAAGGTTATTAACTCCATCTCATAACCTTTTTCTAGCAAACAAGGCTATGAACTCCATCTCATATCCTACAACCAGCACAAAAAACAAGGTTATATCTCATAACCTTTTTCTAGCAAACAAGGTTATAAACTACATCTCATAACCTACAACAAGCACAAAAAACAAGGTTATAAACTCCTTCTCATAACCTTTTTCTAGCAAACAAGGCTACGAACTCCATTTCATATCCTACAACCAGCACAAAAACAAGGTTATATCTCATAACCTTTTTCTGGCAAACAAGGTTATAAACTACATCTCATAACCTACAGCCAGCACAAAAAACAAGGTTATAAACTCCATCTCATAACCTTTTCTAGCAAACAAGGCTATGAACTCCATCTCATATCCTACAACCAGCACAAAAAACAAGGTTATATCTCATAACCTTTTTCTAGCAAACAAGGTTATAAACTACATCTCATAACCTACAACCAGCACAAACAACAAGGTTATAAACTCCATCTCATAACATTTTTCTATGCTATTCATTAATGTTTATATTCTCGCCATTAACATGCCTTGGAGGTTATCGAAAAACTAAATGATTTGAATAAGAAAAACCCAGGGTCCGTGACATGTACGAACCAGAATTGTGTCCGAAAGGTAAACAAAATTTAAATAACCCGAACCAATGTTCATTCGTTCTAAGCCTAAGTTAATTTAATCAAAACACCAATTGAGCACACATTCTCGAGTATAGAACAATTGAAAAACATCTGAGTTGTACGTATTGAGAACAATGTCCGATAATTTCAATATTTTTAAACGGAAAAAATATCAGCATTCTTGCAGCCAATGCATTAGCACATATGTTCATTTCGTATTGCTAGCTGGCTTTACCTATATTTTTATTTCAACGCCTATCCTTAATAGCATTGTCGTTCTTTCTGGGATTACACTTTCTCGAAAAGCGGCACAAATTCTTCTAACGATTTTGGGTGACGCCCGAAACGGGAATCAAACCCGGGTCCCAGATTATGGCACCTATTGCCAGCACTAAATGCTGGCTGATTTATCCATTCTCCATTCCGCCATCCATCTATTATATTTTTCCCCTTAACCGTTTAACACTAGTTTTTTGTCCTTTGGGCCACTTCATTTGCCATGGCGAGAGTTCTTTTCCACCTCTTTGTAAAATATGTTATGGCTCTTTAAGCTGCTTTTCAAACACTTACGCCTTCTGAAATTTTACAGATGGTTGAAGGTAAGTGTTGCTTAACAGTTACGTTGGCGTATATCTTTTGAGAATTATGCCCTTCGCCCCTGATCACAAACATCTCTCTCTCTTACTTTCTTCTGTTAAAAAGATATTATGAAAATGTGGTAATACATTGTAAGAGCGTGTATTTAGTTTCTGACAAGAGTGTTAATATACTTCGCTCCGCATACAGTATTTACGAACTGACAGGATAATGGAACGGATGTTGTATTGTAGTCGTGGGAGTTAATAAATTGGTTAACTGGGACAGTGTGAGAATAATAAAAACTTTGTACAAGACATAAACTAAATTTTTCCACCAATCACCAGTGCCCTTCTTCTCGAACCAAGGTAAAATCTCCATGACGACCAGTTCATGTTTTAAAAGACGGGTTTTTATTGGCTCGAGAAGATCTTTGAAGTATCGTACAATGTTATGTATATTCTGTATTCATTTGAACGTTGAAATATAATTATAGACACTAAAACACATGGGCACAGGGAAAATCTTTTGATTTTTGAAATATAAGTGTGTTCACCGAAACAAAACAAACGAATGATTAATTTCCCAACGTGTTAAGACAAATTTAAAACGTTTTGGTCCGCTCGACCCATATAAAAAGAGGGACCAAGGTCTATTATGGTTTCGAGATTAGGTGAAGTTTGTAATTATTTGTAAAAACAAATATGTGTTTGCTGATATTAGATATTAACAAGTCGCCATGTTGGATTGTGAAAATTTAAAAACATAACCAACCTTGATAGCTTGCCATTGATTGGAGCCTCTATGTGATTCACCAGGACTACGGAAATTAGTCTTCAAAAAAGTTGACATACCAGTGCGAGTAGCATGCGTCCATTTCAACACACTCGAGCTCCGGTAAAATCAGTAATAACATTTTATGGGGGGATTCGCTAAAGCCGTTATTACATATCACGTGTACTAGTTAAAGTGGCATGAGCTGCCAAAATATTTATATTTTGACGTAAAAACAGAATGTTGAAATTATTGGCTATTATTGGCGTATTATTCAGAGGCCTTTAGTGCATCTAGTGTCGAGAATGAACGATGAAGTATTGTTTTGAAGAGATGCTAATAGCTCGAGAAAAGGAGCCGGCCACATATGGCAGTTTTGGCCACAAATGGAGGACACATATGGTTATTACGAAACCTGTAACCATATAAATCCAAATTATCTTCAGACACCGGAAAAGTATTATTTTGCATTTTAATTTGACCAAACTGCGATTAGCCAGATAAACTGTAACACATCTTTTGCAAGGAAAATCACACTTAAACGATAGACCTTCGATCGCCTTTGTGGGTCGGATTTGTGAGCCTCGAACAACTATATTCATAAACACTAACACACACAGGGAAAATCTTCTTGTTTAAAGTGGCATGAGCTGCCAAAATTGAGATATTTGGCCATTATAACAGAATGTTAAAATTATCGACTATTTTTCTCAAGAAATAGTGTTTGAAAAGTAAACAAAATTTAAATTACCGGGACGACCATTCATTCATTCTAAGCCAAAGTTAGTTGAAAATAATGCTTTATTGTACATTCTAAGTAAGTACTAAAAAGCTTCTGAATCGTACGTCTTGAGAAAAATAGTCGATAATTTTAACATTCTGTTATAATGGCCAAATATCTCAATTTTGGCAGCTCATGCCACTTTAAACAAGAAGATTTTCCCTGTGTGTGTTAGTGTTTATGAATATAGTATGTGACGATAAGAGAATCTGGCTTGTTGTTGTAATAAGAATATTCCTTGTTGGTATTATGTAGGAGACAGACTTTCTAATATTAATTTATGTAGACTTCGAAACGGTTGTAGTAACCTACATGACGATATGTACAACAATTTTATTATTGATTCGCCGAAGTGTGCTTGTGGGGATGAACCCGAAACAGCATATCACTATTTTTTCAAATGTATATATTATGCAAGGGAACGAGAAATCATGTTGGATAATTTTGTGAATCATGGAATTGAGAATGTAATCTCTACAGCCACCCTTTTGTATGGTGACACCAAATTACCAATCGCTGTAAATATTTTCATCGCTTTAGAGACTTGTAATTTTATTTCTTCTACTAAACGTTTCCAAAACTAGTATTATTTGCACTTAAATTTGTACAATATTTAACTCACTAATTGGATTAATATGCTTGCCTACCTGGACGTCCATACCGAGGACCTGAAGATGGCCACACCCATTTCTTAAAATGTAAAGTTTATTGTTTATTATGTTATTGTTGTTCTCTCTATACCACCAATGTATTGTATTTTTGTAAATTCACACTTGTACAGTACCTTTTTGTCACCTGTTCTCACCTTGCTTTCTCATTGTATTATAAATCCTTTAAATTATTAATTTATCATTGTATTAATACCTCGCACAATATAAGCCTGCGGCTTACCGTGTCGAGATAGTGTACTCCTGTACAATAAAATACGTTTAAAACAATAAGAATATTGGCAGGCGTTTTTGAAGTCTCTCATCCAACCTTTTAAATTATATACTTGATGTTATGACGCCATCCAATAATTTACTTCTGCCTTATCCTATAAAAGTGACGGTACCATAGAATCAGAGTTAGAATTAACACGATGCTGTTCAACCAACAATGTGCCGACAATATACTTAAAATAGAAGATTCGTTGTCATTGGGTTCTTAGCGTTCGAGAGAAATAGGAAAAGGCAACCTTGATATGACAGTTTTCAGTTTATTGTCTTGTAAAATTTGAAGTAGACCTACGCACACCATTCATTTTCCAGAACGTCTAACGTTCCAGTGGGTTAGAGTGATCGTCCCTCAGTCCCACACAGACCTTCCATCGAATCCTACTCAGACCAATTATTTTTCACTGGGTGTCGCCTTATGTGGAAGAGCTGCAGGTACTCGCCGAAGGTCGGGGTTTCCTAGCCAATGATCCTGGTTCCCCTCTCCCACCAAACCTAGCCACTCCGCCATACAAGTGAAATGATCTTGAGCGAAGCGTAAAATGCCATTCAATCAGAACGTGTTACAATCATTTTCAGTTATTAATTGCTACTGACACACTTGCCCTGTTTTGTGACGAGAACTTTATATAAAGAAAATCAAATTAGAATTTAACCATGGCATTACCATGAGTAAATGACAAAATAAACGGCATGTCATTTTCACCCCAAACATTGAGTTCAAGTTTAATAGCATCAATATTATCAATTCAAATTACTTTGATTGTTTCTAATAGGATTGTTACTCTCACAATTTGAAATAATTCTTTAATAAAAAAAAGTAGTATTTGTCTCCCAATCTGCGCCCCTATTTTAAAAACAATATGCGTTTAGGCTAAAAAACTAGACCAAAATATGTAGTCTTCAACAAATTGAGCGCTATGTACTAATTGGTTAAGGCGAGTTTCCAACAGTTTTTAGATCCTATAGTTTCTGTGAGCAGGCAAAAAGTACAATTTTGCATTTAATGTAACCTTAGAATCCAATAAGCAACACACACCTGTGTATGTACCCCAAAGTGGCACATTCCTACCCATTGGATGTTCAAAATGTGTAGATGTTTTGTTTCCAACGTTGTCTGACACATAAATTGGGTGCTATTGTATATATTTAGGATCACTAAAACACAAGGGCACAGGGAAAATCTTCTTGTCTAAAATAAGCATGTATAGATACCGTATATACCAGTCCAGGGAAAGCGTGCCTAATGTCTGTTCATCCAACTTTGGAATTGGTGTCGTGGAAAGAATGTTGATTGGTCAAGCCTTTAGTGAAGTCAATTCAATGTCTAGACAGATTTAACCGGACTTGAAATTCAGAGTAGAAAAAATGAGCGAATCATCACCTTGTGCTATTGCCTTAACCCTTTTAGTATATATATTCATGAACACTAAAACACACGGACATGGGAAACATGTTGACAAGTTTCTAATTGTGTTAATAATTGGTTTATAAACCGAATAACTTCCGGAAGAACGTACGTGACCTTTGTACCTTCTAGATTTGCGGAATGTAAATAGATTGATTGATGGATTGTTTGGTGTTTTACGTCGCGTTCAAGATTATTTCACTTATATGGTGGCGTTGCCAGTTTTATTGCGGGAGGAAACCGGGCTCTATGCCCGGAGGAAGCCCAAGACCTTCCGTTGGTAACTGGCAACCATCCCACATTAGGAATGTAAATAGAAAGCGTTTCCGTGCTGGTCATAAATTATGGATACCAAGAATCTCGCGCTTGATATTATGGACAAACAAAACGTATGTGTTGTGTATGTGATGGGGAGATTAGGGGTGTACAAGATTTTTTTGCATAAGTTTACAGCGAGCACCTAGAACCAGAAACCTTTTTCAATCATAGTAAAAATGGAATGAACTGCCAAAATGTTGAAATGTGGCGCTCAAACATAATGTGGAAATGGGGAAATGGTTAGCAATTTTACTAAGAAAGTTCAATTCACAAGCTTTTTAGTGGTACTAGTCTCAGGAATGTACGTAAAAGTAGTCTTTAGAACCAATGAACTATATGCGTGGAATGGACACTAAGGCTGATAATGAATCAATGTCCGTCCCGATTATTTAAATCGCGTGTACGGACACTGTTTCGGCTGGCACATCACACAGGCAATAGAGATTTTCCTCATTCCAACGTCCATCATTTAGTATTTTTGATGACTTTCATAAAGGTTCGAATTTTGCCAGCTTATGCGACGTTAAGAAATCTACGCTCCTACTCAAAAAGTGAGCGAGCATGGCGTTGCTGTAATAGCGGACCTTTCGATTGGACATCAACAAATTTGGCCAAGAATAATGAAGAGAAAAATGCCAGCTGCCTGTAGGAGTGTTTCAGTATACGTACCATTTGTCATAGATTCCATACTTTGACTTTGTTCTCTGAGACCGTTGGTCAAAGTTACAAAACCTTTGGGAATAAACCATAAACGTCAAGTAACCTTTCTTTATGCCCCGTTTCTAATTTATATAATATAATCAGCGGTTAACACTATCACGTTCTTCTGTCTATCGGGAGAGCAAGGGAATTGCATACGCCTTAATGGTGTTGATGTTGGTCTCAGGAATCCAGTTATTTCTGTAACGATATCCAACCCTTTACTGTTATCAAATACAAATCTATAATTAGGTGTTTGATTAACAATGCATGGATATTTAAATTTCATTACCAATGTTTTGTATTTCGATTTCCATTGTTTCTTATTCAACCCTTTGTGAAAAGCTATTTGAGATGAGTCTTCCAGTGTCCGCATTCTGAGAAATGATGACCACTTTCAGAGGATCGAAGTTTGGAGGATCGAAGTTTGAGGTCACAAAAATTAATCATTTGGGTCTCTAAAGGAGATTTTAGTCGGTGTCCAAAGTTACAACGCCCGTGAGAGTTAACCATAAACGTCATCTAACCTTTCTTTATGGTTCGTTTCTAATTTCTATAATATGATCAACGGTTAAAGCTATTAAGACCGTATTCCTATAGGGAGGACTAAGGAATTGTCTACGTCTTTATAATAGGGTTGATTTTAGCCTTTGATGTTCAGTTATTCACGTAGCACTGGCCAGCTTTTTACTGCTATCAAATCTAACAGTCCTGAATACGTTTCAATTAACACTGTAGGAATGTTTTTATTGAACAGTTACCGATGGCAATGATTTTTTAACTGACTTGATTGATTCAGCAAGCACCCGTTCGTTTTAATCTATTTGAAATAAGTTTTCAACCAATTTCATTGCGAGCAATGTTGGCCACTTTCAGGGGATCGAAGTTTATGATAACAAAATCTCAATCCTCTGGGATGGTTCTGCTTATGAATCATCGATATATTGCAAGTATTGGTAACATTGCGGAACATCTTACCAGATATAGATCATCGATCTCTTACAATCAATGGTAACATTGCGGAACATCTTACCAGATATAGATCATCGATCCCTTACAATTATTGGTAACATTGCGGAACATCTAACCAGATATAGATCATCGAACACTTACAATTATTGGCAGCATTGCAGAAGATCTAACCAGATATAGATCATCAATCTCTTACAATTATTGGTAACATTGCGGAACATCTAACCAGATATAGATCATCGATCTCTTACAATTATTGGTAACATTGCGGAACATCTAACCAGATATAGATCATCGAACACTTACAATTATTGGCAGCATTGCAGAAGATCTAACCAGATATAGATCATCGATCTCTTACAATTATTGGTAACATTGCGGAACATCTAACCAGATATAGATCATCGATCTCTTACAATTACTGGTAGCATTGCGGAACATCTAACCAGAGAGACATCGCGGGGGGGGGGGGGGCTATTTCTCAAAATATTTCCGCTCGACCATCATCTACTTATCGATTGATAGTAACGTAATTGTTTTCAAACGTAAATACTGCCATAGCATTTATACTTTGCATTAGACTCGAGTCGTGAAAACCGTTTGGAGAAACAACCCCCAGGGCAATCGGGTCCGTCAAATATATAATTTTAGGATTGTATTTTTTTCTACACAATAAGCTCAATAGAAACGTCGCCAGTAGCTTAGATTTGAGACTTTGTATATGTTCTTAATTTGACAGTCTGTTCCAGTTATCGAGACCCAAAGGAGATATTAGTCGGTGTCCAAAGTTACAACACCCGTGGGAGTTAACCATAAACGCCAACTGACCTTCCTTTATGGTTCGTTTCTAATTTGTATAATATGATTAGCGGTTAACGCCGTCAAGGCCTTGTGCCTACTGGGAGAGCTAAGAAATTGTGTATGTTGATGCTGACCTTAAATGTCCAGTTATTTCTGCCACACTGACCAGCCCTTGACTGTTGTTAAATCAAACGTATCGTTTGGTGGTCAGTGGCTTTAATACAATCTGCTTGATTATTACACTAGTTAAGTTAGCAATAAGCTGGAGTTCAAAAGATTTAAATTTATCATTGCTCTTAAAAAGTTTATAATAAGTCATCGTGATTTCATTATATAATATAACCTCTAATTAATTAAGATCATTGGACGATTGCAACAATTTGCCGATTTGTTTTTCAAATGAACTCTGGTGAGAAATAAAAATAATTCTCTTTGAGGTTTCTTAAGGTGATATAGTTAAGACGTTTTCGAGAATTTAATGAATTTCAAGTGTTTGAAGTGCCTTAAAAGACTAAAACATTGAGGTTTTAACTTAACATATTGGTAAAACCAGTAACCTTTACGAGCCGAAAAAGCGTGCCAACTAAGAACGGACAAAATTAGAATATCTTGAATTAGAATATCTTGGATACATCATGTCAATTAACGCTTTTGGTTCGCCTATACATAGTGTTTTTAAGTGTTTTAAAGTGTTTATCGTATTTTATCTAGACATGTGGGTCAGCTTGAATTGATGTGATTACCTGTACCAGAGACGTTTTGTTAATGGAGAAGGGGGGATAACTGTCACGAGAGACGACAGGACATAGAGTTAGGTCCCTTTTATTGCTTTTCCTCAAGGCTTGTGCATGTATAAATTCAGCACAGCATACACGAGGTCATGTACGGTACCGCAAACACCTATCAAATCAATGCAAACAATTGAGGCCTAGTATGACTGGTAGACCACGGTATAAAAATATACCTATCGTCAAATAGCATTTACTTGAGGCCAGAAAAAAGGCCATTTTAGACACATGCGCTTGTCTTTGGGAGTTTTAATTTGTCGGACTTTTCTTTGTAACATACATTTGACGAAGACACCGGTATATGTGTCGAAAGCTCGTGTGGTTCGAAAACAACTAACTACGTGGTGATGTCTTAATTTTTCCCATTTATATCAATATTGGTGGAACAGGTAGGCCATTATTTCTTAGAATAAACGAACATAAGAAGGCTGTTTAAGGGGCATGAGCTGCCAAAATGTTGATATTTTGACTTAAAAACAGAACGTTGAAATTATTGGCTATTTTTCTCAAGACATATAATTCAGAAGCTTTTTATTGCTTATAGTCTCAAAAATGTGCGATAAAGTATTGTTTTAAACTAACTTTGCCTCAGAATGAATGAATGGTCGTCCCGGTTATTTAAATTTTGTTTACTTTTCGAACACGTTTTCCGTTCGTACAGGCCACATACTTAATGGATTTTCCTCATTCCAACTTTAAAACTGAAATTGTTGCTGTAATTTCTGATGATGAGAGTAGTTTCTCTCGAAAGCTCATATTAAAACATCACCATGTACAAAGTAGTACAAGTTGTCCTATGTGTTTTGGTTTTAGTAAAACCGCTCCATAGACGAATCTGTTAAAACTGGTAACATAAACAAATCTGGGTTAGCAGAACATAAGTTTAAATGTACAAAACCTATTAAATGGGATGCGGTAAAAACTTTGGAGGAAAAAAAATTGAAGAAGTTTTTTCATTAAAAAAACTCAACCGTTTATTAAATAGAGATTGTGGTATACAAATAAATAAAATCTGGAATAAATTTATAAAATACATGTAAGAATTTCTGATTATAAACAGAAGACACCGGTATAGGTGTCGAGAGTTCGTGTTGTTCAAACACAACTTACTAACTACTTGGTGATGTCTTCATTTTTTCTCATTAGAATTAACATTTCAATATGCGATAACTTAAGCTCAGCAGACAAAACATATGCCTATCTCAACGTTCATATTATACATCGAAGTCGGGCGAATGTAAACTGACCGTATTTTTAAAGTGGCATGAGCTGCCAAAATGTTGATATTTTGAGGTTTAAATAGAATGTTGAAATATTGGCTATTTTTCTAAAGACGTACAGTTCATAAGCTCTTTAGTGCTTCTTATCTCGAAAATGTACGATAAAGTATTGTTTTGAACTAACTTTGGCTTCGAATGAATGAATGGTCGTCCCGGTTATTTAACTTTTGTTTACTTTTCGAACACGTTCTCGGTTCGTCCAGGCTACATACTGTATGGATTTTCCTCATTCCAAAGCCAATCATTTAGTTTTTCGATGGCCTTCAAAGCCTCTTACTGTCGTGACGATCAGAAATTATAAAAAAAGAATTTCGGCAGCTCATGCCCCTTTAATGAGACTTCCTATAGACTGGGATTGCTCTTTAGGCTAATGGCGTGATGGATTGATGTACATTTAGTAGGCCTACTTTGCCTGAAAATGTTTGGAAAAGGTGTATTGAATAAAAGTGGCGGATTGAGCTGCCTTAGAAGGTGGTGATTTGGCCCATGAAGTCCTGTACAATATGGGTCTTCTGTCGTCTGTACCCCTGTGACATTCGATATTATTGGTGTAATATTTCAACCTCATTTCGGTAGGATAGTTTCGAGTTTAAGTCGGTTTTCTAACCGAGTGAAAAGGCCAAACATTAGCAATACATTAAATGTAATCTGACTCTTGCTCGCATTTACCCACTTTTATTTATCTCAAATACTATTATACATACTAAGGCTACTAAGGAGTTTTATCTTAGCGACGTCTAAAGGAGATCTCGCGAGAATACAATTGGAATATTGGGTCACGCACGGCAGGGATTGACTGGCTTTGCCGATGATTACCGAGAATATCCGGGAAAAGCATGTGACAGTTCAATCAACATGGGATGTTTATGTTCATCTCCCGACCAGGTACATAAGTTTTATTTCATTTTAGTGTCATTTATATTATAAAGAACTGTCGCAATTCTTGTGTATATATACAGCTCTGACATAGGCCTATTCATAAAATCTCGATCTACCTGTTTGTAATATTATAGTACGTAGTATGTAGTATAAACCACTTAGACCATACCTCCGTGACCTGACATAGGCCTACCTGTAATACGTGACACAGTTTTGGTAGAATGTAAACACAATTTGCTATCAGTTTACTAACTGCATGTACACACACGCCTATGTGTAACGAGATCTACTTCATGACATATTTTTAGTAAGTGGCATGAGATGTTACAATTTTGATATTTTTCTTATGACGCAGGCCACAAATTAGAAACTTTTTAGAGGATTTTTCAGTCTTGTAAACGTACGTTAAAGGGGCATGAGATGCCAAAATTCACACTTTTTACATAATTTCTGATCGTCACAACATTAAGAGTCTTTTGGAACAACCAAAAAGAAAATAAACCTTTGGACGAAACTATATGTAGACTCGGCCCGGTTATACCAATTTGCTCACCTTTTTCAAATTTATGTTTGTTCGTACAGACTCTATACTGTTTAGCTTTTCATTATTCGACGGCCATGAACTTCAAACCCTCTTATTGTCTTGACAATCAGAACGCATTAAAAACATAATTTTGGCAGCTCATGCCACTTTTTTTCGATTTGATGAGAGGAAATACAATTTTCTTGGGTGAATTTAAAGACGTAGCTATAATCCACCTTTCATATATCAAAGGGTTTAATAATTTTAATGCAAACTATAGGCTATCTGTTCATGTGATTTGTGTTGATTAATTAACTGTCAATAGAGAAAAATATATATCATGAAGCAAAATATATTAAATAAGGGTCGTCGAGTTACTATTTTAGCGTATTACTTTACAACGTTGTCACAGAAAGTACCTTAATTTCGTTTATGAAATTATGAGTACACTATATGAAAAGGCGCAAAAAGGCGATACGTTCCTGCTCTATACGATAGTGTTTAGCCTATATAATATATTTCAAAACGGTATTGTCCTTGCTTTTGACACATGGTCGTGACAGGTAGATATAGCCGAAGTACAAGAATAGAACGAATGAGAAATAATAAGGCATCACAACTAAGTTAGTAACAGCACGAGATTTTGACAACTATACTGGTGTCTTCGTCTAGTGCAATCTGACATGCTCACATGCAAGTTGATATGCTCATTGAAAAGACAAGGAGCATCTCGACTTCAAGGTACATCTCGACTTTAGTCAGATTGCGTTTAGTGTAACTGTTAGTATGAAACCCACGCTTAAGAGAGTTTCAAACATTTCTTAAGAATAGAACTGTTGTTAAATACGTACACTGAATTATGGTCTGTTAAAGGTGACACGATTCTGATAATTGAATATATAGGACAAGCTTTACAAATACATAACTTTACCAAAGAGTGTCCCGGTTTATCTCTTTGTATGATGGTCAATGTGACCTTCTTATCTAGGTCATTTCCCCTATGGAGCACATTCCTACAGGTATTGGTGATTTCTCCTTAATGGCAACTTCCTCCCAGGCTATCCCTTTCTCATTTTCGCAGCAACACGCACTGCACGGTTTGACAAGTACGCTCACGACGACCGTCATATGGGTAAACACCGAACGCAGATGATCTTAAGCCCGCCGCAGACGAGAGCTATCGCCTTCGCCAAATTTCATTCGTGCCACTTGGCGTAAGCAGATAGCTCCGGTCTGCGGGCAATTTTGCAAGAGATTTTTGATTATCGTGTTTGATAATTTTGTCCACGCGTGGACATTTCCTCCCCGTCTGCGGTGAAGAAAGCAATTAACTTTCACTTTCCTTCGAGTGCGCAAGCGTGCAGATGAGCAGTCCATGGAGTTTAGACGAGTTAATTCTTTTGTTGTTGATGTTAAAACGACGTCGAAATCGGAAACGTGCTAAAAGAATGAAGAATGTGGAAAAAACCGTGGATATCTAGAAGAATTGGCCAAGGCGCTTATTTAAATTTACCACAGGAAATAAGTACAGAAGATCCTGAACAGTTCCATCGTCTTGACAGAAAGTCGATACGCGTTTTTTACGGTCTTTAAATTCAGCTGACCGTACATCATACAGGCAGGGGTAGTCAACCCACGGATCAACAAGTTTATATTGCTACCACTACAAGGTCGGTGGTTGTCGCCATTTTTACTGGCATGCATGTGAACATCTGCACGCTTGCGCACATGAAGGAAAATGAAAGCTAGTTGCTTTCTTCTCCGCAGACGAGGAGGAAACGTCCACGCGTGGACAACATTATCAAACACGTTAGATATTCGGCGCTCAGTCAGGAATGACAAAAAACTCTTGCAAAATTGCCCGCAGACGGGAGCTATCTGCTTACGCCAAGTGACACGAATGAAATTTGGCGAAGGCGATAGCTCTCGTCTGCGGCGGGCTTTATTGAAATATAGGTCCACACATTAGCCCGGCTTTTCGGTCTAGAGGACGACTTATTTTATATTTGGCTGGCAATGTGAAACACCCTCGAATACGGAAAAACAAAATTCGACAGAGCCCAGATATCTCGTCTAGCCTACACATGTATCTTGGGAGTGAAAATCTGTTTGAGGGGACGGGGAATGCATATGTTGAGACAATACAGAAGGGGGAATTTCCACTGACAGTTATCAGTTACAATTCGTTGCATGTGGAGAAATGTCTATGGAAGGGTAAATATGTCGGACCTGTATCCAAAGGGAAATAGACAAGTGTGACACTGTCATCAAAGGAAAATGTGCACTTGGGAAGTTGTTAAAAAGGGAAATAGAACACATCAAAGGGAGATGTGCATTTGAGAACTTGTCCAGAGAGAAAAGGACATACGTGCTTCACAAAGGGGAAAGTAAACTTGGGAAGCTGTTCATAAAAAGGTGTTAAGGTGACCACAAGGGGAAAAAGACGTATGTGAATTTCTCAAATAAGGGAAATGTGCAATCTATATCAAATTGTTTTTCAACTTCACATTGGAACAGTTCTTTACAAATATATTTTTGTTTAATTTATATTCTATTATATAGAGCGACGAACCTGCGCCATCTACCCCGTTGCTAAGTGACCCTCCTCCTGCCTCAAAGAGAATACCCGTTGTCACCCAACCGTCCTCAAAACAAGCGAACAATCTTTCAGAGCCGACCAATGGAGAAGCGAAATCAGCCAGGCAACGGCGAAATGTCGAGAAGGAGAAGGAATTCTGTAAGCAGATCCGTAAATGTTCAACTAGCTTAATACATTGGTTGAAACTCAATCATTTATTAAATCCATCAATTGTTCAATCGATTAAGTAATGCGTAAGGAAAGTGTATGTTTCTACCATCAGGTTAAGTGTAGATTGATTGATTGTTCAAGCCGCATCCAAGATTATTTCCCTTATAAAGCGGCGTTTCCAGGTTAAGTGGAGGGGTGGGGCGGGGGGGGTAACAGGGCTTATTACCCAGAGGAAAGCCCCCACCCTCGGCGAGTCCCTGACAACTTTTCCACTTTCGGGAGGTAGTGAAAAATCCACTCAGACATTTCTAAGGTTTCATTTGATCTGAGCTGGTTTTAATCTCGCGCTGCATCGACGGAAAGCTTGCAGTGTCGGATCACTGTAACCGACTGAGGCCCCAAGTCCACGTTGAGTGTACAAGATAATGTCGCAAAGAAACCCAGGGCCACCATACATTTGTGAAACCATGGAATTGGTATTATAGAACCTTCGACGGCTTGGTAAAAAGATTCTATCCCATCAAAAACATTTCATCTTTACAACAAATATGTTAAATTATAAAGAGATATAACTAAGGCATTAGGCCTATACCAAGCAGTCAGTTTTGTGGCGATCGACCACGGGCAATCTGGCAAATCATCTGACAATAAAAAAACTTCCCGCAAATAAAGTTGTTATGGTATCGTTTTCAACATAAGGGCTTTCCATTGATACCATTCTTGGGGTTGAGCGTTTAGATAGCTTTATAAGCAGCAGAAACCCTAAGAAAATTTACACATACATCCCAGCTATTTGAATTTTGTCGGCAGAAGCCATTAGAATGTTTTTGTATGTTATGTATGTTTCTCTTGCATGACATACAACCAGGTTACACCGCTATGTAAGTGGCGTAATCTTGACTTGGACATTCAAAATTGATAATCAATTTCTCAATCAGACAAATCATCAAGCGATATATTAATCAGGCAATTAGTCTTTTCAATCAGTGCAACTCATCGACTAATTAGCTGATTTATTTCTTATGCAATGTACATATAATTTTGTTTATAATTTTTTTCTAGTGGCATCGGTGGACCAGTTGTCAGAAATCCAGTTGAAATCTGTCTCACTCCCAGTGGTAGACAAATCTCTCCAGGTATGTACAAATGTTCAAAATGTATTACAATTACGGGCTGCCAAAATTCTGACTGGGAAGTTGATTGCTTGATATTCCCTTAAAACTAAAGGAATAAAGTGGCATGAGCTGCCGAAGTGTTGATATTTTGACGTTAAAACAGAATGTTGAAATTATTGGCCATTTTTCTCAAGACGTATAATTCAGAGGCTTTTAGTGCTTCTAGTCTCGAGAATATAGGATAAAGTATTGCTTTGAACTAACTTTTGCTTAGAATGAATGAATGGTCGTCCGGGTTATTTAAATTTTGTTTACTTTTCGGATACTATGTCGGCTCGTATCGATTTTTTTAATTCCAACGCCAATCATTTAGTTTTTCGATGGCCCTCAAAGCTACTTACTGTCGTGACGATCAGAAATTATGAAAAAAGTGTGAATTTTGGCAGCTCATGCCACTTTAAACACTAAGCAATTAATGATGAGATAAAAAATATCGATAAATAAGTAACTGACGATTTGTGCTAATCACAATTGCGAAGAAGAGGCTATCTATGTATATCAAGAATTAGCAGTAAATGAGTACACAAAGATAAGCGCGTCATCACAATTGTGCTAATCATTGCCAAAATTCATATAGCCGGAGATTATTTTAGGACTAATGTTACTTCTAAAAACTACGGTTGCCAGTTACCAACGGAAGGTCGTGTGTTTCCTCCGGGCATAGAGCCCGGTTTCTTCCCACAATAAAACTGGCAACGCCACCATATAAGTGAAATAATCTTGAGCGCGGCGTAAAACACCAAACAATCAATCAATCTAAAAACTACCTTAACATACAACTCCAAGACTGGTATCATCTGAAAGCTCTTATTTTGTACCTTATGATCAAAATGACGAGCAATTAGTTACTTCTGCTTCATCGACATATTCCCATAACTGACAGCTCATACCACTTTAAATTGACGCTGGCAACATTTTCATAATTTGTCAAACAAAAACCACAAAATTTTAAAGGCACACTTGCCGCCGTAGCCTGTTTAAATTTGCGAAGAAAACCAATTTACATCAGCTTACTACGACCAATACCACTAAACTTAAACATAGAACACATACAACATGTCTAGTTAGCTTTAGACTGTAAAAATGGGGTGAAAAACAAACGAAGAATCGAAGTCTGATTACAACAACAACGATCAGTGTCGGTCAACTTTCGTGTTGGATTACCCTCCTTTCAGGTCTTTGTATCTGTGGTTTACACTCAAACAATTATCCGCAGGCTTTTCCAGTCGCTGTTAACCGATCGTCAGTCTGTATTTCTCAGATAAATAGGCCTACGTAAAATTACACTGTGCCGTTAGTTCACTCACTCGACTGAAACATAAAATCGCCAAAAGGGGGCAGATCGGTTTGTTTACGTTCCGGGTACGTAACAATTCAAATTTTCAAATTCAAATTAAAAATACAAAGTGACGTCCAAACTTTTAAATTTTGGTAAAAATAGAAAGTTTCTAACTTATATTGTCTGGGAAAAATACAGAATACGGTCTTTCTTTTTTAATGTAAACAATATTCCTGATTTTCGCGGCAAGTGTGCCTTTAACAAAGAATGATACATGTAAATAGTTTTATATGCTATTTTACATGGAATTATAGGTGAAATAATCTTGTATGTGGTGTAAAATATTAATCAATCAATTGATTCTTGTTATTTCAGGATCATGCAACTCTATATAATGCAATATTTCAAAACCACCAAAGTCTACGGGAAGTTATCCATGACTATAAAAAGTTGTTCCTAAAAGATACGGCGGGAATTCCAGAAATGGACAAATGTGTACAGGCCATGAAAGAGAAATGCGGTAAGTTGAGCATTTCTTTAAATTGGCGAAACTGAAGTCTACATAAAATAACAACAACAAAAATTAATTAAAACAGGCTGCTATAGGTCTTTTGTCTGGATTATAGGAGATTTACAAGGATTGATATTTTATGTAAATCATGCTCAAGACCGATACTAGTATTTGTTTATGTCCACAACAAATTAGCTGTTTTCCATTCGATCACCGTTTGTGGAAGAGTTGTTAAGTACTCGCTGAAGGTCGTGGGTTTCCTAATAGACAAAGATCCCGGTTTCCTCCAAAAAAAACCCTGAAAACGTTAACATATAAGTGAAATAATCTGGAGTGCGTCGTTAAACATCAATCTAAACTCCAGAGCAATTGAAATGGTGACATCCGTGTGATACAGCCTTGGTGTCTCTTGGAAACAACAATGTACGATCCCCTGGGGCCGTTTCACGAAGCCGTCGCAAAGTGCGATCAATCGCAGTTGCCATGACTCCGTATCTCTCCACTATGGTATCCATTGGCAACTACGCTTCGTTTGCGATGCGAATGCTTTGTGAAACGAGCCCCAGCCGGAACAAACTTCGGCTTTCTTCGGTCGCTACATTTCACGTACGCAAATCCCAGAAGTGTCATACTGCTTACGATCCCCAATATGGCGCTGAACATTATCTAGGTCTGGGCAACATGTGCCTTGTCCATACGCAGGTGGTCCCTGTTTGTTGGTAACCGTACATGTTGGCAAGTCTTACAGCCAAATTACCCGACAAGGCCTAGTCCGGGTTTTTGATTCCAAAATTACTATTTTTATATACTGACGACCGTGTATGAAAAATAGTGATTTTGGAGTCAGAAGCACGGACTAGATAAGGCCCTGTGCAGTTCGGGGACAAGACGTGATATGGGTGATGTACGCTCTTAATTGTCCATCCTTTTTGTGATCTTCTGAGATATCTGCAATATTTCAAACATTCACTGCCACTATCGAACTCATTTCTACACCTCCAAGACTGGCGGGGTCCGAAGCGACTTAGTCGGCAGAGCGATGGCCCCTTAGTTCGATACAAGCCCTCCATCGAGGCTTTGCTGGGTTCACTCCCATTCAGACCGAATTACTTGAGAATTTTTGAGTGTGGTATTCACTCTCACTCAATCGCTGTATGTGGAAGAGTTGGAGGTTTCCTCTGGAAAAGAGTCTACCCCCCCCCCCCCCCCACCCCCCTAATTTTCTTTAAAGTCTATCACATAATCGGAAGGAAATCATGTGTAGGTTACTATGTTGAAGTATCTCCACTAAATGCCCGTTCTCGCTGTGCGATTTGCACTACCGACTTGTAGCATGCGATTCAAATGGATGCATTTGATTGGTTGATAAATCTTATTGACCAATTAACAGCATGCATTTTAATCGCATCCTACAAGTCGGTACGACAAATCGTACTGTGAGAACGGGCCTTAACATCCTCCAGCCGGAAAGGAACAAGTTTTTATTTTGCTCTTACTTTTACAGTACTTTTATATTTTAGGCACAGCTCAACTTTCCATTGGACGAAAAAGTAAGTACTGTGTTCAGATCGAGTACGATTCTCAGGAGGTCAGTAAGGCAGCCAAAGGTCACCCAGAAGACGTCATTTCCGCTTTGGAACTCTATAACCGGGCCAATAAGCTGTGTAAAGACATCCTTGAGAGAGCTCCGAATGTCACGCGGTCAGTACAGCTGATACTCGATGACGAAAATGGGCTGCGCAAAGAAATCACGAAGGCAGACTTAGACCCAACCGTCGGACCACAAGCCATGAAAAACTGTGTGGAAAATATCGGTAAAATGAGGACTATCCCAAGTGCAATGGAATCTATTCAAAGAGACACGAAAAGAATTTTTGATGAAATCGTCAAAGGTTCTAAAAACTTATTTGAAAATACCGAAGCCAAGTTAGTTACCACTTTACAAAACAGATGAAAGAAATAGAAAACGGCGTTACTGTTGACAGTAAATTTAATGTTAATCATCACTATTAATTTATATTTTAGACCTGTAATATATTGTTTTCCACAGGCACTTTAATCAATTAATCTGCGCACGATGTCAGGCTACAGCGTCCAACAAAATAAGTTTATCTGACATATACTATAGTAATGACTGGGTATAAAGGTTTAAATGAGATAGCCTCTTTTAACTCAACTAGAAACTTGTCTATATGGTTATTTTAGTCAAGAAGACTTTCCCTGTGCCCGTGTTGTTTTTTAACTTTTTTAGTGAAGACGAGATTGATTGGGGTTTAACCCATGAAGACGGGAAGAGCTAACTATAAGCAAAGAGAGTAGATTGACAAGAGTGGTCACTTCGTCCGCGCCATATTGAATTTGAACTGACACGATTCGATTATTAGGAACCTCCTTTCTGTAGGGGGCGCCCTACAGTCTAATCATGTACAGTCGGAACACCCTTCCGCTAGAGGGCCAAAAGAACATGCCAGCAATGCTGATTGGACGAAGTGACCACTCTTGTCAATGTACTCTCTTTGGTTTAACCCATGAAGACGGGAAGAGCTAACCATAAGGATATATTGGCAGCCACCCCCAATTGTTAGAAGAACAAGCCTCTTTCGAGTTTGAATATAAGCTCGCGAGATCACGCGAGAAAGGAATTAAAGGGTATACCTTTCACTGACCAGCCGTTCATTTAACACTATCGTTTATGGTGATCGGTTGTTATCATATCGCTTTGTCTTGGATATTTTTATCGAGTGGATACACCTCAAAGTTGACAAAAACCAACGCCGATAAACACAACTACGCCGTCTTATTTTTGTGTTGGTAAAAAAAAATCTAATGGCTTTGTATATATCATGATATGTCTGAGAAAAAGACTTTTGTGAAAAGTATAGATTGTCAGCTGAAAATAACAGATAAAATAACAGATAAAACAACAGGGTTACAGCCGATCTCCCTAAGCACTAAGTCCGACAGCCGATCGGCGAAAGTTACACCCCTAAACAAAGGTCCCGCATGATCTCCTGGGACTTGGACCAAACTCGAAAGGGGCTTATTATTTGCGCTGTAAAAAAAGCATAAACCCAAAACAACGTTCAACAATTCCTTAAAATCACTTGTTTGTTTGAAAGGAAAATAAATTTAAATAGACTGATGTATTTGTATTAGTTATTTGAACCGGTCCTATTTCCTTTTTCATATAAAGGGACCAAAACCAGTCACAAAACAATAAATATGACGGCCAGAAAAATAGTTCACGTCATGATTCCACACTAGTACCTTAATGAAAAAAATAATAATATAAAAAGTGAACATTAGAAAGGTATAAACTATAAAGCATAAAACTGTATATCTATAATATTATCTGAATAAAGACTGATTGATATTTTAAGCCGCACTCAAGATATTTCACTTATATGGCGGCGTCGACAGGTTTAGTGTGGGAGGAAACCCCCGACCTTCGGCGAGTACCTGGCAACTCAGTTTTTATTTTGACCTTAGTGGAATTTGAACCCGCGGCGCATCGATGGGAGGCCTGGAGCCTGTTTCACAAAGCGGCGTTGCGTGAGTTTTTACGTAACTGCCATAGCAACCCATACTGTAGAGCTACGTTGGTAAGAAAGTTATGCAAAACTACATCTACGCCGTTTTGTGAAACAGGCTCCTGTGTCGGACTATAAAGGGACTGTCACAGTAACCCACTGAGGCCCACATGGGTACTGACTGCTTTTCTCGGAGTACGATTTCTTTCATTTCGGTCAACGGTACGACCATCCAGGTTTATAGGTTAAATAATACATGTATCTTGCTCTTTTATTAACATTTTCTGAACTTTTTCTTATAGTCTTTCAAACTAAAGAGACAATAAGTCGAAGCCTTCATCAAAAAAATTTAGGGTGGAAGAGGGGTCTTTTTGAAGTGGCCGCTTTGTTAAGCCATTTATAGCGACACACACGACGGAACACACCTATACTTTACTGTGCAGATTATTTTCCATGTACCGCGAACTTCTAAATGGGCTATGGTAGAATCATCAAGATATCTAGTAAAGTCATGATCAACAATAGGTATTTGACTTGCCAATGATGAGGCAGCTTTGGAAAAATAATCGTTGAAGGAATTTGCAAATCACGAGGCTCGCTTGATTGGAGACCATCAACCATAACAGAACTCGGCTGTATTGAGAGTCGTTTTTTCCCCTGGAGCGCATTGATTATTTTCCATGTGCCGCGAATATTATCTTGGTTTTCGATAAACTTTCGCTCGAAATAGGATGGGTTTAGCTACATGCAATGTATGATTAAGTTTGTTACGATATATCTTATATTCATTATGATATCGGGCAATTCCGGTTCTTAACCAGTGGCGGTATTTTCCATGTTTTACATGTATAGATTTCAACAAAGCATTTGTGATCCATGGGTTCCGAACTTTAATACGAGTGATCTGGTCATTGCGTTTTATTGGAAAGCATTCGTCATAAATTGTCGCTAGGACGTTGGAAAATTCTGTTGTGGCAGAGTTGATATCATCCTGAATATATAAATTATCCCAGTCAATCTCCTCTAATACTTTACTCTGGTTGGGTTACATATATTGGGGAAAAAATGATAAGATTTCCTTATTTCATAGAATGCTTTAGTCTGCAAGTGTGTGTGTGTTTTGAGTATGTCAATATTAAAGTCCCCAAATAAAAAACATTTTTTCTTTTCAGGTTTGAGTAAGTTAAAGGCACCCTTGCCGCGAAAATCCAGAAGACTGTTTACATTAACAGTGGCCGGTTTTCTGTATTTTTCCCAGACAGAAAAAGTTAGGAACTTTCTATTTTTACCAGAAATTGAAAGTTTTGACATTATTTAGTATTTTTAATTTGAAATTGAAAAATAGATTTTTGAGGTAGGCCCTACCCGCAATGTCAACAAACTTCGAACCTGATCGTGTGCAAAAGTGCCGTAATGGTTTGAGTCCTGTGGGCGATCTAAACGACACAGTATAATTTGATGAACTTTATCTAAGAAATACATACTACCGATCGAGTAAGAGGGACTATAAAAGCCCAAGCTGCCGAGTGCAAATCACAGACAAAAACGCTTGAATGAGGGTAATCCACCACTTTAGTTAACCAACACTGATCGGTGTTGTTGTTGTAATCGAGCTTCGATTCTTCACCCTCATTTATGAATTCTAAACCTCATATATGGACATGCTTTATGTGTGCTATGTTTAACTTTAGTGGTTTTAGCTGTAGTAAGCTCGAGCAAATTGGTTTTCTTAACAAATGCCAAACAGGCTACGTCGGCAAGTGGGGCTTTAAGGAAGCAGTTATTGAAATATTCAACACTTTTGTCTGGTGGGCGATAGATTAAAGGGAAAGAAAATCTAAGCTTTAGACTAGTTTAGATTGAAAGAGTAGAGTTCATTTAGTCCAAAACAACTGTCCAATGTATGTTTTATCCCCTCGTAAGTGAATAATTGAAATTTGAAGGTGGCGTTACAATAGAGAATAAGCTCCATAGGCCATTCACAAGGCCGCCACCATTTTTTCATTAGTTTTATCCAATTATTGTTGAATAAAAATTTAAGTGCGTTATAGAGTAGTCATGTGATGCAATTTAGCCAATGACTGGCTAAGTAATGGCGCGCGGTTGCATACTGACCTATATTTTCGGAGACAATCTTGCCACTTCAAGTTTGTCGCCATGTTTTTTTGGACCTAAATCTACCCTTATACATTAGAGAGCGGTAAAAATACGTCATTATTGATCTAAAAATAGCTATACCAACATCACGTCATCCTAAAACGGAAAAATGGCTACACAGATAAGCAACTGAAAGGACATACTTCTGTCTGTTTTTATGAGCTTGAGGGTCACTGGAGGTAATTGACGTGAAATGTTTTAAGTACTTTGAAGGTTGTTATCGACGATAATCCCTATGTATTTCTAGAGATTTCCCCTCCTTTAAGCCAACAACGTCTGTACCGTGTGCAGAGGTTATTTCAATAAACAAAGATTCATACTCCCCGTTTGGATCAACTGCCGACAGATCTTCACGGATTGTACAATTAGTATAGTCATTTCTAATATACATGATAATGCCATCCCCTTTTTTCATGGTTCTAGAGACTGGGAAGGGGAGGTAACCAGGAATGTCATAGAGGTGTTGTGTAGAAGACTCGAGCCAACTCTCAGATATACCGATTACAGAAAATTGACCGATTGTTTGATGACGTGACTTGGAATTTACACGCAAAGCATTTCGGGGAATTGAGGGATGTTAACATAATTTAAAAATATTGGGGAAGAAAAAATACTGTATCGAGAAGAAAGCGTAAAAGGCGTTAAGTTACCAGAAAAATGTATGGATAAAAACAGGTAATGTCATCAATGTTTTCCAAAAAAGTGACAGCTACCAATAAACATCAAACATCAAAGTCGGAGATAGAATTTTTAGTTACATGAGACTTTAGAGAATCCTCAAAATAGTAATAGGAACGTGCTTGAAGGACTCCCTGCCAATAATCCCTCGGTATCGTTATCATCAATTACATATTCATTGAGGGCATCAATGAATCATTGAGGGTATAACGTCAAAATATCAACATTGTGGCAGCTCATGCCACTTTAAAATACTCCCAAAGGACTGTTTAAAGTCTCCACAGAAGGATTTGGTTCAACGAAAGTTAGGGAAGGTGTGAGTGCAGACATTAACATTACCGCAAATGGGGAAAGAAATTGTCACCTGCTTCCAGATAATAAGGATAGTCCAGTAAGTGGAGAGTGAATTTATTTTCTGATTTGGAATTGCGCAAACCGTTGACAATATCAAAATCTACTGCGCATAAAAGTCACATAATGTAGTACACTTAAGCTGACGGCGTAAGTGCCCTGAATATGGGGTAATGGAACGTTTCACACTTCCCCATTCATAGACTTCTGATTGAATTACTAGGGGTGTAAAGGCATTGTGGAATTTAAGCCCGAATGCAACAACAAAATAGTTTACACTTTCAATTTTATCTGCAGGCTTCTTTGTATCCGTGAAACTAGAACCTTCGTCTGTATTTCAAAAAAATAAACTCAGTAAACGATAATGCTAGATCACTCGCACAGCAAACGTGATTCTCGACCTTCTGGATCGAGATTTAGCCCGATCGAGTGAAAGCATCTCCACGTTCATCAAACTCATCCTCTAGATCGCGTCCTCAATATTTGTATAATGGACTGTGTTTTACAATAATATGTAGGGATACGTGCGATAGAAAGGACCAAATGCCTTAAAGTTTTTACGGTTGCTGCTTTTGAGAAAAATTAAGGGGGAAAATCCAATGAACTATATGCTTGGAATGGATGTCACGTGGTATTTGATTTGCATCGAATGCCGCCATTACTAGGAGATGGTGCAATGTCGATCCGGATATGTTATGCACGCGCGCTTCAACTATCAATAGGGGCATATTTTACAAAGTGAGATCCAAACTAGCCAATGAGACGTGTCCATTCCACGCATATACTTCATTGGAAAAATCTGAAGATTTTAAACAACAACATCAACATGGCGGACTCCATAAGGAGACCAAATATTTTTGATTCAAAATCTCAACAGAGTATAATATATGTATATTTTTTGTAATGTTCACACAGTTCAACTCATTAGAGCACTCGGTGGAGAGGAAACCGGGCTCTCTGCCCGGAGAAAACCCCGGACCTTCGGCAAGTATCTGACAACTCTTCCATATAGAGCGATCGAGAGAAAAATCATTTTTTAATGGTCTGAGTGAGATGCGATCCCGCGCCTGTCGGCGTATGTCGGTATATCACTCTAATCGACTAAGCCTCAAACTTTCAACTCTGTGTTTCAAACAAACCCCAAAGTTTTTATGTATAGCCTTTGGCTATATTTTCTAATTTGGCTAAGTGTGCTGTAGAACATGTTCTTTACAAGTCTCACTTACAACAAAATTTAATTTCTGGCGCAGAACATACAAACGCCAACGCTACATTTACCGCTCAACAATGCTTACGAAATTAATTTTCTCAGTGACATAGTTATGACACCAAACATGGCCTCCGTTGTGTACATGCCCTCACAGTGTCATTCCTTTACTTCTGATAATACCCAATCTCTGCTGTGTCACTGCGTCTCTGTGGCAGTTTGTACACATCAAGGTCGTGTATGGCATCACTTTTGAGTTTGTCAAAGTATCTACGAAAAATATGGAAAATATACATATTTCCTCCTCACTCCTTTTTATCCCCCCCCCCCCCCCTCGGCATATAATGCGGGGGATATAGCGACCAGATTGTCTGTCCGTCCGTCTGACTATCTGTCAGTAATCATTTCTTGTCATCGCATCTCCCACGGTTATTATCCATTTATTTTTTCGAAACTTGATGGACATGCTGGAGGATCTGCATCTCCTATTTTTCGTTGCGCTGGTTTCATTTGTTCAGAGTTACTGCCGCTTTTCGGGAGACATAGACAATGGATGCTTGTCATCGCATCTCGATCCTCTTATGGTTTTTATCGGATTTTTTCTAAACTTAGTGGACATAATAGTTATCATACAAAAATGTGCACCTCCCATTTTGGTAATGGGATCACTCGCACAGCAAACGAGATTCTCGACCTTCTGGATCGAGATTTAGCGCGATCGAGTGAAAGCATCTCCACGTTCATCAAATTCATCCGCCTTTTGATACGCCTATTTCTAGGCTATAGCTCTGTTCAATAAGGTTGTTATCTCCCTTTGAGAAGTTGTATTACAACTATTTCTAACGTATAAATTTGCCATCTGGTCTGTTTTGGTTGAAAGCTATATTCTGATGAATTTATATCATAGATATGTTACACTCGGGAGAACGCTTCGGCTATCTTCGCTCTCTAGCGGTCGGGTATTTCCTGTACGTAAATCCCAGAAGTTTCAGAGTGACATATGTGGGTCATTCAATATTATCTAAGCATTATCGACCGGCATAAAGCATGAGGTGGAGTTTGTAAGTCAACCTCTGCCACATCTGTTTGAGAAATAGAAAAGACACAACATTGAAATGTAAAATACTCCGATTAAAGCCATCTTATATTTATGAACACTAAAATACACGCACACAGGGAAAACCCACTTGTCTAAAATAACCATGGAAGCCTGGCAACTCTTCCACATATAGTGCGATCGAATAAAAACCTTACATACTTACATTTTTTTTTTAATTTTCTGTTGATTGAGTAAGATTCGAACCCGTGGCCTATAGATAGGAGGCTTGTGTTCACCTGAAATTGTCAATCTGTGGAGTCACAGACACTGCTATATCATTATAACAACATTAGTATAATACCTGTAAAATGCTATCGTACTGAGCAGAGGTCTATTTTTGTACAATTTTCTTTCACTTTCCAAACGACCTCCATATTTTATCGCTTTCTGTATATAGGCCTACTTACCAGTAATGCTCATCGAGTAAAATGCTAGTTGCGTACGGGAAGTTCCACTTGGTTTGATTATCTCTATTCAGTTGTTTAACTTTCGTTCCGAAATACCACCTTTTGTTTGTGATGCTTCGAACCTGAATTAAGGACGTTCTGACAGAAATAAGGCGCTTCGATTTTACATGTGTCGTGTTTCGAAATTTGATTACAGGTACAGCACATCGTCTCGGAGAAAGGTCAGTGTTATGATAAATTAAAAATCCCTGAAATAATTATATATTTATGATCACTAAAACACACGGGCACAGGGAAAATCTTCTTGTCTAAAATAACCATGGAGACTAATTATTTCTAATTGTGTTAAAAAAAGGTATATCATTTAGACCTTTACACCCCATAAATTGTTGTAACAAACAAAACCTATGATATTTCATTAGGTTGATGACTGACAGGAGCTTAGCTTTGGTCAGTAGAATTTTCTGGAATCCTTTTGTAACACATTGACAATGGTTACGCATCTTAACTATGGCAAGAAAATCGGTAGACTGAGATTGAACCCCAAAAATGTTGCCCCCCCCCCCCCCACGCCCCGTCACAGGCAACATATTGTAACAAACAACAAATAAAATGGCCATAAACTCCATCTCATAACCTACAACCAACAAACAATACGGTTATAATCTCCATCTCACAACCTACAACCAAAAAACGGCCATAAACTCCATCTCACAACCTACAAACAACAAGGTTATAAACTCCATCTCATATCCTACAACCAACAAATAACAAGGTTATAAACTCCATCTCATAACCTACAACCAACAAACAACACGGTTATAAACTCCATCTCATAACCTACAACCAACAAACAAGGTTATAAACTCCATCTCATAACCGACAAACAACAAACAACAAGGTTATAAACTCCATCTCACAACCTACAATCAACAAACAAAACGGCCATAAACTCCATCTTAAAACCTACAATTAACAAACAACACGGTTACAAACTCCCTCTCAAAACCTAAAACCAACAAACAACAAGGGTATCAAAACCGTCTCATAACCAACAAACAACAAGGTTATACACTCCGTCTCATAACCAACAAACAACAAGGTTATAAACTCCATCTCATAACCAACAAACAAAAAGGTTATAAACTTCATCTCATAACCAACAAACAACAAGGTTATACACTCCGTCTCATAACCAACAAACAACAAGGTTATAAACTCCATCTCACAACCTACAAACAAAAGGTTATAAACTCCATCTCATAACCTACAACCAACAAACAACAAGGTTATAAACTCCATCTCATAACCTACAACCAACAAACAACAAGGTTATAAACTCCATCTCACAACCTACAAACAACAAGGTTATAAACTCTATCTCATAACCTACAACCAACAAACAACAAGGTTATAAACTCCATTTCATAACCTACAACAAACAAACAACAAGGTTATGAATTCCATCTCATAACATACAACCAGCAAACAACAAGGTTATAAACTCCATCTCATAACCTATAACCAACAAACAAAACGGCCATAAACTCCATCTCACAACCTACAGCCAATAAACAACACGGTTATAAACTCAATCTCATAACTTACAAACAACAAGGTTATAAACTCCATCTCATAACCTATAACCAACAAACAAAACTGCCATAAACTCCATCTCACAACCTACAGCCAATAAACAACACGGTTATAAACTCCATCTCATAACCAACATTCAACAAACAACAAGGTTATAGACTCCATCTCACAACCTACAACCAACAAACAAAACGGCCATAAACTCCATCTTACAGCCAACAAACAACAAAGTTATAAACTCCATCTCATAACCTACAACTAGAAAACAACAGGGTTATAAACTCCATCTCACACCCTACAACCAACAAACAACAAGATTATAAACTCCGTCTCATAACCAACAAACAACAAGGTTATAAATTCCATCTCACAAGCTACAACCAACAAACAACAAGGTTATACTCTACATCTCATAACCTACAACCCACAAACAACACGGTTATGAACTCCATCTCATAATCTACAAGAAACAAGGTTATAAACTCCATCTCATAACCTACAACCAACAAACAACACGGTTATAAACTCCATCTCATAACCTACAACTAGCAAACAACAAGGTTATAAACTCCATCTCATAGCATACAACCAACAAACAATACGGTTATAAACTCCATTTCATAACCGACAACCAACAAACAACAAGGTTATAAACTTCATCTCATAACCTACAGCCAACGTACAACAAGGTTTATAAACTCCATCTCATAACCTGCAAGAAACAAGGTTATTAACTCCATCTCATAACCTACAACCAACAAACAACAAGGTAAAAACTCCATCTCATAACCGACAAACCAACAAACAACACGGTTATAAACTCCATCTCATAACCGACAAACCAACGAACAACAAGGCTATAAACTCCATCTCATAACCGACAACCAACAAACAACAAGGTTATAAACTAATTGTATATTTGGTATGTTTAGGACAACGTGATCAGTCTCTGTCATTACAAAACATATACGCATTTTATTACGATTTCTAGATGTTGGAGAAATGAACAGGAGTCTTAGATTATACAATCCTTACAAGTTTGCATAAAAACATCCCTGAAAATGATCTCTTCTAATTTATTTCTGCTAGCGAACAGTAGAATTGCGAAAACAACCAGTGTGCTGCCGGTCATGTGACCCAGTCATGTGACCCAGCCATGTGGTATAAACAGTCTGAAATAGGCTCGATAAATCCTAACAGGGAAATTTTGACTGACATATGATTGAGGTCATACATGTGAGAAGGGGGCGTGTAGCCGCTTTAAGACGTAAAAGAATGTCAGTAGATATCACCCAGACCTATAATTCTGGAAAAGTCCATAATATAAACTAATTTACTAATAAAAGGTCCCTATCAGATAATGATTTCGGGCAAAGCAGAAATGCCAGTCCTCTATTGAGTAGAGCTATATCATCAACAGTGAGTTCCTCGTTACTAACATTTATAATAGCAATATTACTCCGAAAGTTGGGCGGCAAATGCCCTGTCCCAAATTTAGTTTAAATCAAGTGTCTGAAGCCAGTGGGTATACAGGCAATTTGCTCTATCTTCGACCCAGTGAATTTTATCGGAGGATACTCTAAATTTTGACTGAGTGATTTTTGGTATGAACTTAACCCTCTTCATCTTGGAAGCAGAAGATGGAGACTGAATCTCTACAAAGTAGATGAGCGAGTTGGAAAAAGTCTTCCTAACTGCTGTTATCATATTGCGCATCTGATATAATGAAATGGTTGGCTCAGTAGTTGTCCTGTTATTGATACCAATATTCAAGATAACTTTCTCAGGTTTGGGACGTTGATATTCCGAAAGGAATTGAAATTGGCACCAGGAAAACATTCTACCTGCATATCAGAGTGGGGGTCAAGGTTATTTCTAGACAGATTAGAATCCCCAAGTAATAGTACTTTTTTATCTACATTGGGAATGTGACAGCTAGAGGAAGTGTGCCGAAATTTCCAAAATTTAGAATAAGCTAAGTTATTCCGAGGGTTGCGCTGACCTCTCGGAGGGGATATCATTGCATCTGAATATCTCATCGGGGAATAGGCCGACAAAACTGGAGAGGGAGAGGGAGCAGAGGTACTAGGCCTAGGAGAGGGGACCCTAGTAGAAACTGGGGAGAGTGATGGAAGAAAGGGGACAGAGGTACTAGGTCTAGGAGAGGGGACCCTAGTAGAAACTGGGGAGAGTGATGGAAGAAAGGGGACAGAGGTACTAGGTCTAGGAGAGGGGACCCTCTCGAAAGTTGTAATTTGCCTTTATAATTCTGTTTGCCCCATTTCAATGCATTATTGAAAGCACTGTCAACGTTTAGACCATTGGATGACCTGGCTGAAGTCACTTGTGCTTTTAATCTATTCAAACAAGTCTCATAATGGGAAATCATCTTATGTATGATCTTAAGGACGATCAAACGCAATGTCAACTTCCTGATTGCGTTGAGCGGTTTAGCAAATAGTTTAGCTCTTTAACTTTATGATTTACGGATTTTGGGAGGGTTTGGTCACGTTAACGTCCCTGAAGGATGCCAATGTGGTGAAGACATTGTAAAATTTTGAAAAGCGCTTTCACCAGAGCCGAGAAATCAGAATATAGGGGACTCTTAGATTTAGAATTTGGATGCCTATTGCTTACAGAGGATTGCCTGCTTCTGTTACCACGTCCTTAATTTGCCATTCTAACTAAATGTATATATACCTAATTAGACTAACTAGATAAAAAGGAAAGTGGAGTGGGGAAATGAGGTACAGATAAAATAAGAAAATAGGCCTGGAGACAAAGGGAATTGGATATAATAAAGGTAAAAGAACATAATAGAACTTATTGACTGAAAGAACAAAAAAGGGGACTGGAATAGGAAAAAAGGGGTTCTAAAAAGGCTGTAATAAAAAGTAAAATGTGTCGGGCGACAGAAGGAAAAAAGTTTTAAATTTATATCCAAAAAATGATAAGATATATTAGTAAATGAAAATTAAAAAGTCTGGGAAGGAAATATCTAAGAAGGCAGTTAAGTAGGCTAAAATCAATGTACAATTAAAGTATAGTCAACAGAAAGTCTAACTAAAAAAACACAACCACCTTCCTCTTAGATTCACGCTTTTTGGCTGTGCACTGTTAAAAAATATCTCTAAAATCAACAACATATCGTTTGAATTAACTACTTACTCCATTCGAAAGTTATGCATAAAAACGTCTTCATCGTTTAGAATATATACTCATTTCTTTTGGTTTTTTAATAAGTGCTTTAAAAAGGTTAAGGATTGGCATTGAAATAAAAAATATTGGTAAAGTCAGTAAAGAATCGACGATGTGTGCAAATAACGGACAAAATTCAAATAGCCGGGATGTATGAGTACATTTTGGGGTTTATTGTTGCTTATAAAACTACCTAAATGTACATCTGTAAATTTGATATCAACATCAGGTACACTGTAATGATACACAGGTTTTCATTCATTTTGCAGAATATAAAATGGTGGGGCACAGGCGTTTTTCCACCATCGATTTGAGCCCAAATGACATTAGATACACACAAGACTCGATCAAGTACAGATTCTGTGATAATAGGATTATCGGCGAAACTTTGGATGATTTGTGTGAAAACAGGTGTCGTGTTGAGGATATACATCCAATCTCCGTGTTCTGGCACTCTGGGTATTGGTTTTCCCTGGACAACAGACGATTGTGGGTCTTCAAGAAGTTCCAATCCCTGGGTGGTTGTGAAACCATTCCGGTCATCGAGATTCCCCTGACAGACAGACATCTTCACAAACTTACAACGGAAAACGGAGGACTCTCTGTTCAGATCCGCGGAAACGGCCGCCCAGGAGGACGCTGGTTTAGTAAACCAGTCAATTGTTTGAAAAAGAGGCAAAATCGTATCGAAAGCTCCGCGGCGAAACCTCGCTATGAACTACCAAATCAGCACACCCCACAGCAGCCATCGTACTACCAGTCGCCAAATCAACAAACGCCACGAGACTCATCACACACAAGGTACAATGAGAGAAACTCTTGGAGGGAATCCCCTGACCAAAACACTTCATTACCCAGAAGCTCAAACAACGATGACATCGTCATCACCGTCCGACCATCGATAGCTCCTCCTGAATGGGATACTCACAAACAAAGTCGTGAGAGGTCATGTTGCACAATACTTTAATCAAGGGAATCATGTTGCACAATACTCCAATCAAGGGAATCATGTAGTACAATACTCCAATCAAGGGAATCATGTAGCACAACACTCCAATCAAGGGAATCATGTTGAACAATACTCCAATCAAGGGAATCATGTAGTACAATACTCCAATCAAGGGAATCATGTTGCACAATGCCCTAATCAAGGAAATCTTGTCGCACAATACACTAATCAAGGGAATCATGTTGCACAATACACTAATCAAGGGAATCTTGTTGCACAATACACTAATCAAGGGAATCATGTTGCACAATACTCCAATCAAGGGAATCTCGTTGCAGAATACTCTAATCAAGGGAATCTCGTTGCACAATACACTAATCAAGGGAATCATGTTGCACAATACCTTAATCAAGGGAATCATGTTGCACAATACACTAATCAAGGGAATCTCGTTGCACAATACTCTAATCAAGGGAATCACGTTGCACAATACTCTAATCAAGGGAATCATGTTGCACAATACTCTAATCAAGGGTATCTCGTTGCACAATACTCTAATCAAGGGAATCATGTTGCACAATACTCTAATCAAGGAAATCATGTAGCACTGTATTCTAATCAAGGGAATCTCGTTGCACAATACACTAATCAAGGGAATCATGTTGCACAATACACTAATCAAGGGAATCTCGTTGCACAATACTCTAATCAAGGGTATCTCGTTGCACAATACTCTAATCAAGGGAATCTCGTTGCACAATACACTAATCAAGGGAATCATGTAGCACTGTATTTCAGTCAAGGGGATCATGTTGTACAATACACTAATCAAGGGAATCATGTTGCACAATACTCTAATCAAGGAAATCATGTTGCACAATACTCTAATCAAGGAAATCATGTTGCACAATACACTAATCAAGGGAATCATGTTACACAATACTCTAATCAAGGGTATCTCGTTGCACAATACTCTAATCAAGGGTATCTCGTTGCACAATACTCTAATCAAGGGAATCTCGTTGCACAATACACTAATCAAGGGAATCATGTAGCACTGTATTTCAGTCAAGGGGATCATGTTGTACAATACACTAATCAAGGGAATCATGTTGCACAATACTCTAATCAAGGAAATCATGTTGCACAATACACTAATCAAGGGAATCATGTTGCACAATACACTAATCAAGGGAATCTCGTTGCAGAATACTCTAATCAAGAAAATCTCGTTGCACAATACACTCATCAAGGGAATCCCCTGACCAAAACACTTCATTACCCAGAAGCTCAAACAACGATGACATCGTCATCACCGTCCGACCATCGATAGCTCCTCCTGAATGGGATACTCACAAACAAAGTCGTGAGAGGTCATGTTGCACAATACTTTAATCAAGGGAATCATGTTGCACAATACTCCAATCAAGGGAATCATGTAGTACAATACTCCAATCAAGGGAATCATGTAGTACAATACTCCAATCAAGGGAATCATGTAGCACAACACTCCAATCAAGGGAATCATGTTGAGCAATACTCCAATCAAGGGAATCATGTAGTACAATACTCCAATCAAGGGAATCATGTTGCACAATGCCCTAATCAAGGAAATCTTGTCGCACAATACACTAATCAAGGGAATCATGTTGCACAATACACTAATCAAGGGAATCTTGTTGCACAATACACTAATCAAGGGAATCATGTTGCACAATACTCCAATCAAGGGAATCTCGTTGCAGAATACTCTAATCAAGGGAATCTCGTTGCACAATACACTAATCAAGGGAATCATGTTGCACAATACCTTAATCAAGGGAATCATGTTGCACAATACACTAATCAAGGGAATCTCGTTGCACAATACTCTAATCAAGGGAATCACGTTGCACAATACTCTAATCAAGGGAATCATGTTGCACAATACTCTAATCAAGGGTATCTCGTTGCACAATACTCTAATCAAGGGAATCATGTTGCACAATACTCTAATCAAGGAAATCATGTAGCACTGTATTCTAATCAAGGGAATCTCGTTGCACAATACACTAATCAAGGGAATCATGTTGCACAATACACTAATCAAGGGAATCTCGTTGCACAATACTCTAATCAAGGGTATCTCGTTGCACAATACTCTAATCAAGGGAATCTCGTTGCACAATATACTAATCAAGGGAATCATGTAGCACTGTATTTCAGTCAAGGGGATCATGTTGTACAATACACTAATCAAGGGAATCATGTTGCACAATACTCTAATCAAGGAAATCATGTTGCACAATACTCTAATCAAGGAAATCATGTTGCACAATACACTAATCAAGGGAATCATGTTACACAATACTCTAATCAAGGGTATCTCGTTGCACAATACTCTAATCAAGGGTATCTCGTTGCACAATACTCTAATCAAGGGAATCTCGTTGCACAATACACTAATCAAGGGAATCATGTAGCACTGTATTTCAGTCAAGGGGATCATGTTGTACAATACACTAATCAAGGGAATCATGTTGCACAATACTCTAATCAAGGAAATCATGTTGCACAATACACTAATCAAGGGAATCATGTTGCACAATACACTAATCAAGGGAATCTCGTTGCAGAATACTCTAATCAAGGAAATCTCGTTGCACAATACACTAATCAAGGGAATCATGTTACACAATACTCTAATCAAGGAAATCATGTTACACAATACTCTAATCAAGGAAATCATGTTGCACAATACACTAATCAAGGGAATCATGTTGCACAATACTCTAATCAAGGAAATCATGTTGCACAATACACTAATCAAGGGAATCATGTTGCACAATACTCTAATCAAGGGAATCATGTTGCACAATACTCTAATCAAGGAAATCATGTTACACTAATCAAGGGAATCATGTTGCACAATACTCTAATCAAGGGAATCATGTTGCACAATACTCTAATCAAGGAAATCATGTTACACAATACTCTAATCAAGGAAATCATGTTACACAATACTCTAATCAAGGAAATCATGTTACACAATACTCTAATCAAGGAAATCATGTTACACAATACTCTAATCAAGGAAATCATGTTGCACAATACACTAATCAAGGGAATCTCGTTGCAGAATACTCTTATCAAGGGAATCTCGTTGCACAATACTCTAATCAAGGAAATCATGTTACACAATACTCTAATCAAGGAAATCATGTTACACAATACACTAATCAAGGGAATCATGTTGCACAATACTCTAATCAAGGAAATCATGTTGCACAATACACTAATCAAGGGAATCATGTTGCACAATACACTAATCAAGGGAATCTCGTTGCAGAATACTCTAATCAAGGGAATCTCGTTGCACAATACTCTAATCAAGGAAATCATGTTGCACAATACTCTTATCAAGGAAATCTCGTTGCACAATACTCTAATCAAGAGAATCATGTTGCACAATACTCTAATCAAGGAAATCTTGTTGCACAATACTCTAATCAAGGAAATCTTGTTGCACAATACTCTAATCAAGGAAATCTTGTTGCACAATACTCCAATCAAGGGAATCATGTTGCACAATACTCTAATCAAGGAAATCATGTTACACAATACTCTAATCAAGGAAATCATGTTACACAATACACTAATCAAGGAAATCATGTTACACAATACACTAATCAAGGGAATCTCGTTGCACAATACTCTAATCAAGGGAATCTCGTTGCACAATACACTAATCAAGGGAATCATGTAGCATAATACTTTAATCAGAGTATTATTGGTTTTCGTTCGAACCACTGCACAACCTCAGCATTGTTAGCTCTTCAAGAAATAATAATTAAGTCAATTGAAGTTAAGCGCTTTAGTATTTTATCATTCATGGACTTATCAAAAGCCTTTGATACAGTGAATCATGATATTCTATTAAACAGACTACACCATTATGGGTTTAGAGGTTCTTCATATAAGTGGTTTACAAGCTACCTGTCAAATAGAACACAAACTATATATTTTAATAACACAATATCTGACACTCTGCCAATTAATATTGGCGTCCCTCAAGGGTCCATTTTAGGACCTATACTTTTTATTATATATCAACGACATCTCTTCAGTTTCCCACATCTTGAACACAATTCTTTTTGCGGACGATACCTGTTTACATTTTGATAATGAAAGCTGTATTGAGTTATTGGCTGGTATGAAAACTGAAATGGACAAAATATGTGAATGGCTTGTTTCAAATAGGTTGTCTCTAAACCTCCAAAAAACTAAATTTAAGATTATAAAACCATTTAAAAACTCCAGGTATCCTGCTAACTTAAATATCTCCAATACCGAAAGAGAACAAATAAAAGTATTCAAATTTCTTGGAGTATATATTCATGATCTCTGCAATTGGAAAGATCCTATAAACTACCTCTGTACTAAAATACTAAAGAACATAGGAGTAAGAAATGTTTGAAACTCTCTTTAAACGTGGGTTCCACACTAATGATAAAAAATTAAAGACAAAAAATTTTATCCCCACCGTGCGGTCGATTTCAGTATTTTGACCGTGCGGCGAAAGTCTCAATTGTGAAAGCCCCTTTAACCGCCAGAAACGATCGGTTCGTATAATTACTTTGTCCCATCGTTTAGACTTTAGAGCATACTGCCCCACTATTTCGAAAATATAATTTATTACCAATTCAAGCACTTAAGGATTTCCAAGTCCTCATTTTTGTCCACACATTTATTTATCATAATTACATGATCCCGTGTAAATTTCGTTTTCTATTTCATATGTATAATTACTATCATAGTTATAATAGGGCCTAATCGGTTCTGCACACTTGGCTTGATTATTCCTTTGTATTTAAACTGGCATGAGCTGCCAAAATTCACACTTTATTCATAATTTCTGATCGTCACGACAGGAAACGTGTTCGAAAAGTAAAGTAAATTTAAATAACCGGGACGACCATTCATTCATGCTAAGCCAAAGTTAGTCCAAAACAATACTTTTTCGTACCTTTTCGAGACTAAAAAGCTTCTGAATTATACGTCTTGAGAAAAATAGCCAATAATTTAATCAATCTGTTTTAACGTCAAAATATCAACATTTTGGCAGCTCATGCCAGTGCCCACTTTGAGCAACTTCTCTAGATTTTCTCTGAAAACCAAAGGACCTAAGGCCTGGAATAAAATACCAACATCAATTAAAAACATACAATCGCTATCACTGTTTAAACGCCATTTGTTTACTTATTTAGTATACACTTATTGTTGATATGTGGCAGTTTGGAATGGTCATGACCTTTTATGTATTTTTGTACACACGTTTTGTAGCTTTCTAAAACTTATCATTCGCCATTGTTTATTTCATTATTTTCCAATACTTAATGGGATATGGCAAGCACCCTGTGGTTTTACTCCTGCCATGTTTTGTATTGTTATTATGTATCTATATTGTATATCATGGTGAATAAATTGAAATTGAAATCGAATCAAGGAAATCATGTAGCACTGCATTCCAGTCAAGGGAATCATGTTGCACAATACTCCAATGAAGGGAATCATGTTGCGCAATAATTTAATCAAGGGAATCATCTTGCTCTATAGGCTACTCTGATCAAGGGAATCGTGTTGCTCTATAGGCTACTCTGATCAATGCAATCATGTTGCTCTATAGGCTACTCTGATCAAGGGAATCATGTTGCTCTATAGGCTACTCTGAACAAGGGAATCGTGTTGCTCTATAGGCTACTCTGATCAAGGGAATCATGTTGCTCTATAGGCTACTCTGATCAAGGGAATCATGCTGCTCTATAGGCTACTCTGATAAAGGGAATCATGTTGCTCTATAGGCTACTCTGATCAAGGGAATCATGTTGCTCTATAGGCTACTCTGATCAAGGGAATCATGTTGCTCTATAGGCTACTCTGATAAAGGGAATCATGTTGCTCTATAGGCTACTCTGATCAAGGGAATCATGTTGCTCTATAGGCTACTCTGATCAAGGGAATCATGTTGCTCTATAGGCTACTCTGATCAAGGGAATCGTGTTGCTCTATAGGCTACTCTGATCAACAGAATCTTTTAAGCGAACAAACGTAACCAACGTATCAAACAAATGACATAAGTCACTGTCTTTGTTGGCGTTAATTATTGTCTTCTTGGTCCAACTTTGATTGGCTTTCCACAGTTTTCGGGCAGAAATTTAACCAATCAAAATTCGCGATACACAAGCATGTCGGTGATGAACAAAACAAAGATGGAAACTCAAAGACTTAGACAAACTGAAGCATTCAAACGGGAAGAATGTCTGAACAGTCGAAAGACTGAGATTCATTCGACCCTGCCTCCATTTTGCTTTGTAGACCCTCCGAATCCATCTTATCTGTAAAAAAGGATGTTCGTTGTTGATGGGGCCTGATCGGTAAGGTTATTTTATCTCCCAGAGTATTTTAACAGAACGTCTGATTGGTCCGTCCTGTAAATGGACGTTCATAGTAACGAGACGTTTTTTGTTGTTGTTGTTGTTGTTGCTGAGTCTCCGACGATGTTTAAACCATAGTATGATATACATGTAAAAGGACAACTATGTAGGCCCTACTTAGAAGATAACAGTAAAGGCAAATTGGTGTAAGAATAAGCAACGTCTGGAAACAAGACATATAATTGGTTTAGTCATTTCAAAGACGCAAAAGAAAACTTCCTCATTGCTGTAGTTTTCCAGGGTTTTTTGTTTTTATTTTGCAGAATTCTGGGTAATTTATTAAAACCACACTTGCCGCAAAAATCCAGAATACTGTTTACATAAAAAAACAGTGGGCGGTTTTCTGTATTTTTCCCAGACAGAACAAGTTGGCAACTTTCCATTTTTACGAAAAATCATTTTGTATATTTAATTTGAAATTGAAAATCAGATTTATCAAGTGCCTGGTGCCCGCAATGTAAACAAACCCCGAACCTGAACATGCACACAAGCGCCCTAATGTTTCACTCGTGTGAGTGATTTTACGGCACAGACTAATTTTACGTACTTTATCTGAGAAATACAGACTGACGATCGGGTAAGAATTACTCGAAAATCCTGCCGATAATTTTTTGAGTGTTAACCACAGATGAAAAGGCCTGAAATGAGGGTAACTAACCACTTAGTTAACCGACACTGATCGTTGTTGTTGTAACCAGGCTTCGATTCTTCGTTTGTTTTTCACACCCATTTCTACATTCTAAATCTAACTGGAAATGTTTTATGTGTCCTATGTTTAAGTTTAGTGGTATTAGTCGTAGTAAACTCATGTAAATTGGTTTTCTAACCAAATGTTCAACAGGATACGGCGGCAAGTGGGCCTTTAACTAATGTTAAAAACAAAAAACTCGTTGCTGTAAAAAAAAAAACTAGTATAGCATCTATAACTTATTTAGTTTTGAACACTATAACACACGGGCACAGGGAAAATCGTCTTGTCTAAAATGGAGTCAAGTTTGTTATTGTGTTAAATCATCAGGGGCATATCATGTATAGATCCAATTGACATACCCCTTTCTTAATACAATTTCTCCCCGACTAAACCTAGTCACGCTGCCATATAAGTGCAATCTTGAGCGCGACGTAAAACATTAATAAATCAATCAATCAATCGACTTAACACAATCAGAACCTTGTTTCCATGGTTATTAAAGGCAGTAAGAGTTTACCTTTGCTTGTTTGTATTAGTAGGCCTATTATACAACGTATATGTGAATATGGGGTAAGTTGTATCGACGATGCAGATAGGTCGTAGACGGATTGCCTAATGACGTCACTGGAGTTATGAGAGGGGAAAATCATGGTTGATGGAACGTGTTCTTCATCGAAAAGTATAGGCGTGTAGTCATACAAGGGCTTGTCTCATATCGGCCACTTAATAAAAACAAAGAATGATATTACAGTAACTGTAACCAGCATGTTTATCGTTCTAATTGCCTGGCACCCAGACAAGTCTGGGAGGGTGATTACAGTTATTACAGCCGGCATAATGGTTTAGAATGTAGAAAATTAAACATCACGATTAAGCTTAATATGCTATGAACACAGAACAGACTTTTAGAAATGCTCTCACTAACAAATAGGGAAAATTGTGTAGGTTAAAATATACATGAGCCAAACAGAAAAACATATAGAAACATATAGTCACACAGGAGAATAATCATTCCAGATTTAGAAAGTAAGGAAATGAAACATCTGAGATGACAACTGTCAGTGTCCATTCGCTGCTCGGATGGAAAATGACCTGTGAAATGGTCGTGTAACCTTACTACCACTAGCGGGCGTTAAGCGGGCGCCGGGCGTTAAGCGGGCGCCGGGCGTTAAGCGTCCGTGCCCGGGCGTTCATTCAAGACGAAAGGCAGTATGTAAATGACCAAAGACATGACTAACTTGACATTCTATTTATAGTTCAACATCTTTATTGAGTTAGGTTATGTAAAGTCAAAACTATATTAACAAATTTAAAACATATATATATAAATTGTGTGTTAAGGTTAGATTTAGTCACTGTCCTCATTTTCTTGAGTATCAGGATATGTGGTTGGTAAAAGATCGTTAAATAAGGGTTTCTTCATTCTTATAGCATTATACAGGGCCTCTCTCTGTGATAAGTCAAAATTGTCTCGAAGTGAATGTTTCGTGACCATAATTTTTGTATGGATTGGATCTTTTTTCATAGACTCTAAAAGCAAACTCTCTTCGTTGTATAAAGACATCAGAGTATTTCTTTTTTTTGGCCTCAAAGTTTCGTAGTCAAATTGTCGTTGAGGGATGGTTCCCATATTCTGAGGAAGTGTTTTGATCTTCATTGGGACTTTGAAGTGATGTTGTATGATGGTTATACCTATCCTGATGACGTCGCATATCATGATCCCGAGTAAAAGTTTGACCACACTCGGTACATGTAAACAGTCCCATGTCTAATGTACGGCACTCGACTGACTAATAATATTGGTCTGTAGCCAGACAGATTACTGTATGTCGATCGACTACATAATGAAATATCATGGGTTCGGGTTTACTTGAACAACGTGTGATTAGGTCCGAGGTCTCTCTAGTATATACTTAGGCCTATATACAAAAAATGAAAGCGCCCGGCGTAATGATCCCGAAGCTATCGCGTTCACAAAAAAGCAGCTACAACGCGCGTAGACCATTTCTAAGTTCCCGCGTGAGACAAAAAACGTACATTCATAGGAAAATGGACTAACAGGTGGACATATAGCATTGCAGGCTTTACCATATACCACAGACGTAGGGCGACTTAGTATGCTTGCAATGGTAGGGGACATAGTTATAATGCATTAAAAGGGCATGAGCTGCGAAAATGATGATATTTTGACCTTAAAACAGAATGTTAAAATTATTGGCTATTTTTCTCAAGACGTATAATTCGGAAGCTTTTTAGTGCTTCTTCTCTCGAAAACGTACGATAAAGTATTGTTTTGAACTAACTTTGGCTTAGAATGAATGAATGGTCGTCCCGGTTATTTAAATTTTGTATACTTTTCGAACACGTTTCTGATTCGTACAGGCCACATACTGAATGGATTTTCTTCTTTCCAACGCCAATCATTTAGTTTTTCGATGGCCTTCAAAGCCTCTTACTGTTGTAACGATCAGAAATTATGAAAAAGTGTGAATTTTGGCAGCTCATGCCACTTTAATCAACTGCAATAAGCTGTAAATTAAATCCAGGTGGCCCTGTAATTCTCAAAACATTTACGTCGGTTGGTTGATTAATGTTTTACGCCGCACTCAAGATTATTTCACTTATATGGCGTCGTTGCCACGTTTAGTAGGTGGGGGGGGGGGGGCCGGGAGAAACCCCCGACCTTCTGTGAGTACCTGGCAATTCTTCCATATACGGCGACCGAGTGAAAAATCCACTCAAAATTTGTTCGATCTTTATTTGGTCTGAATGGGATTCGAACCCGCGCCACATTGATAGAAGGTCTGTGTGGGACTGAGGGCCGCTCACTCAAACCCACTGGACCATCAAGGCCCCGTCCATTTACGTCGGAAAAGTTCTAATATACAAGGCCTACACACCATGTCAGCAGGTAGGGCCTACAATAACTGGACCATACTTTACGACCAGGAACAATTGTGCATCCATCTGAATGTTCCATAACATATATATGGATGCTGTATAATGCAACAGAAGATGTCATAAATGATTGACCACACACCATCTACCCATCATATGCTGTGAAAGAATTGGATCAAAACTATTGAGGTTATGGAACAGAGGGGAACCAAATTATAAACTAAAACAGAATATTACATAATCCAATATGGATGCTGTGTTATACAACCAGGGAATTGTAAAAGATTGGATCAAAACACTTAACCTTATGGAATGGAAGATAACGAAGACATAGACTACCGGTTATCAATATAGATCAATTTTTCAATTATCCTTAGGCTTGAGTGGAATTCAAACCCGCTACCCATCCATGTGAATTTGTCGACTGAACCACAGAGACCCCTCAATAATTGACCGTGAAGCCTGGATCATTACTAATTGTGGACAGTTTTGGGTGTATAATCACAAACTTACTGTTAAGCCTGGGTCATTCCCTATTTAGTATTATACATAAAAAAGTTGACATTTATATGGTTTAAACTAAGTACTTCTGTAAAAGCATTGAACATCAAACACCTATTCATATGTGTAGGTTGTAATAGAATGACCCTCGGGCTGGGGGCGGTGTGGTGGTTGCTATAGCCATTTTTGCCTACCTAGCATTGAGGAAAATTAAGTTTGCCAAATACATTAACCTTCCTGACGTTCATGGTCTGTGGAGGTTTTAATGTTAAAATTTAGGTGGGATGGGGGGTGGGTAAGATCTTTTGGTCACTTGGCACTTTTGTCGCCTTATAACCTTAGCTGTTGAGTGCAACGTTAAGCCCCAATCAATCAATCAATCAATCAATCAATCAATGTAATAGAATGGTAATTGAATAATCACAGATGTCTAGTTTCATATTATTATGTGAATAAGTAGAAAAAGTAATGACAAGAGTTTATTGAGATGATGCGAGTCAATTTTGTTTAAAATAGAAAATGGGATATGTAAACAACAAAAAATTATTCAATACCAAGAATTTATAGGTTTTTGGGAGTGTCCAGCGCCACATTGTCTTTGTTGTGCAACTTGGTGTACATGACGGTGATAGATGCTTTGCTTGTGACGAAATGAAGTTTTTTGTTGAAATATCTTCCACATGAAGTCAAATTCAAACTCTACAAATGTTCAAGAACATGCTTTTTCTACTCAAATCAGACAAAAACGATATCTTGCACAAATAAATCATAAAGGGGTGGACACACTAGGCGAATTTTACTCGCCGGTGATTCGGCCGAAACTCGCACAGCCGACTTGGCCTGAGAAGCGAGGTGGACACACTAGGTGAATTTAATGCGAATCCCCGGCGATTGGACAGCTGTCGAATATATTGACGCATGCGTCAATGTAATGAAGGTCACGTTTATTTATGTCACGTGAGGATACAAGTGTCTGCTACTGTTGCAACTGTCCAATATAAAAAAATGAATGGACACTTCTACTTTGTATACCATACAGTAGGCCATAAATTGTGCCGTTTTCTACTGCGCAGCGCACAACGCTTAGCCAATCTAGTTATTATAAGACATCTATGTTTTTACTGTTTTTGTCTGTTAAAGCCACTGACTTGTTAACACTTCATAGGTAGCCAATGAACGGTATACGAGGAATGGTAGTCACGTGATCTATGAGCAAAAATCATCAAAGGGAGATAACTGACCTTTTTTTTTCAATGATTTCACATCTTATTGTTTTATCACCATTGAGAGAAATTTCTTGGCATTTGATTGGTCGAAACGCCCAGAATGTGAGTCTGCATCCCAGTGCTTTCCGTGTATATATTTGATTCTGTATAACCCCGGAGTTAAGATCTCACGCGCTGTTATTACCACGGAGTGAAGGTCTTGGTGCGTCACAGCATTCTTCAGTCAAGACGAAATCCTATTGTGACGTCAGTTTAAATGTTGTTTCGTCCGCATTGAACGCTATGCTTGTCTCAAAGATCGTGAAAACCAATATAACTTTGCAACGTCACAATAGAATTTATTTCTTTCGCGACGTCATTTACACTCAACTCTTGACAGTTTTGTGAACTAATCGAATAAAGAATTATTCTGATTATACTCAGTTATAAGTAATAGTTGCTTGACTGGGCTGAGCATTGAAGTGTTTTTCATGTTTGCTCAAAATCTACAGCCCCCTAATATAAGTTATGCTAGAACAATAATCCTAAATCCTTACACTCAACACTTCTCATTAGTAATTGTGTGGTTAGGGGTTAAACTTGATATATTTCATTCAGCTTAAGATGATCTAACTGACACAGGGGAAAGGATGATTTATGTTTTGCAGTTGCACCCAAGATAATTTCACTTATATGGTGGGAATGAGAAATAATAAAGGCATCACCACGAAGTTTGTTGTTCGTGAACAATACAAGCTTTCAACACCTATAGTGGTGTCTTCAACAAGTGTAACACAAAAACGTAGGGGAGTTTACACTTGATGAAGACACCGGTATAGGTGTCGAAAGCCTGTGTTGTTCACAAACAACTAACTGTCAAAATCAACTGTTTGCACAAAATTTAAGACAGTTTGCAAATCACTCGTATTCAGAATGATAACAATACATTTTTTCACTTGTTTAATATCACCATGTTCAAATTTTAAAGCCAGATTAAAAAAACCCTGGCACTTTCATGACACGGTATCTTGTTAGTCGCCATTTTGTCACGTGGTGAACCGAGTTCGACCCTGGATCGGCTGAGGGTTGGACTCGAGTAATGAATTGGGTCAAATTTGACGTCATTAGAGCTGCTACCCGAGGGAATATTGGAGTTCGGGTGAGACTCGACCCAACCGAGTTGAACCTCGAGTTACAGTCGAACTCGGCCCTAGGTGAATTTAATGCGAATCCCCGGCGATTGGACAGCTGTCGAATATATTGACGCATGCGTCAATGTAATGAAGGTCACGTTTATTTATGTCACGTGAGGATACAAGTGTCTGCTACTGTTGCAACTGTCCAATATAAAAAAATGAATGGACACTTCTACTTTGTATACCATACAGTAGGCCATAAATTGTGCCGTTTTCTACTGCGCAGCGCACAACGCTTAGCCAATCTAGTTATTATAAGACATCTATGTTTTTACTGTTTTTGTCTGTTAAAGCCACTGACTTGTTAACACTTCATAGGTAGCCAATGAACGGTATACGAGGAATGGTAGTCACGTGATCTATGAGCGAAATCATCAAAGGGAGATAACTGACCTTTTTTTTTCAATGATTTCACATCTTATTGTTTTATCACCATTGAGAGAAATTTCTTGGCATTTGATTGGTCGAAACGCCCAGAATGTGAGTCTGCATCCCAGTGCTTTCCGTGTATATATTTGATTCTGTATAACCCCGGAGTTAAGATCTCACGCGCTGTTATTACCACGGAGTGAAGGTCTTGGTGCGTCACAGCATTCTTCAGTCAAGACGAAATCCTATTGTGACGTCAGTTTAAATGTTGTTTCGTCCGCATTGAACGCTATGCTTGTCTCAAAGATCGTGAAAACCAATATAACTTTGCAACGTCACAATAGAATTTATTTCTTTCGCGACGTCATTTACACTCAACTCTTGACAGTTTTGTGAACTAATCGAATAAAGAATTATTCTGATTATACTCAGTTATAAGTAAACTGCTGCTCTGGATGGTGATAAATTCGTTATATGATGCCCTTGCGTGGGTATACGGGTAGATATTTGGTGTCTGACAGATATTTTTCCTCGGCTTTGGTGTCTGACAGATATTTTTCCTCGGCTTCGCCTCGGAAAAATATTAATGTCAGACACCAAATATCTACCCGTATACCCACGCAAGGGCGTCATATAACTAATAATATCTTGTCTGAGTGGTATTCTAGCACGATAGTTGGTTGGTTGGGACGGATGAACTAAGGCAGTAATGAGTATAAAACTGTAAGGGTAATAATACAGGTAGAATTAGTAACAAACTTATTCTCAAACACCCATTTACTCAGATAGTTCAGCTATTTGAGGATTCATGCTTTAACTTAACTGTAATGTATCTTGCAATTTCATTGGTCAATATCTGATCACTGATACTTTACTGTGCAGATTATTTTCCATGCGCCATTTTTATCAGTCGTACGACGTCATTAAGCTACCAGTCTATTCTTGTTAAATAATGCCTCAATCAAAAAATCTCGTGTGATTTTGGGATTTTTTTATTTTTCGACCATGCTACATGTATATTACCAGTCAATCAGTCGGCCTAGGACCAATAATCCGGGCTAACAACTGCCCAGTGTGACTCATTTGTAGTGGGATACTTCTATAGCTTTCTTTGAAACAAATATTTGAAAATTAATTAGAAGACTTATTAATTAAACTACATTTATAACACACTGTAGATAATTTCACTTTTAATTGGGCGTCACCAGGTGTATTTCGAGAAGAAACCAGCCGCACCCAAATCTTTCGACCTCGTATTGGTCTCACATGTAAATATTATTTTAAAGACAAATTGCTTAAAACTCTTAATGCACTATCATGTTAAAAAAAAAACATATATATCAATTTCTTATACAGCGAAACCCGGTGTAATCCACACCTCTGTGGAAAAGTAAAAAGTCTTGGTTTATCACGATATCAGTTTACATGAGTTTCACTGTATATGAATGATTGATTAATGTTTTACGTCAAACTCAACATTATTTCACTTATATATATATGCCAACGTTGCCAGGTTTAGTAGGTGAGGAACCAGCCTCTTTAACTGTCGAGTACCTGGCAACTATTTTGCTTACAGCGATGGAGAGAAAATTCCACTCAGAAAATTTTCAATTTTTATTTGACCTGAGTGTGAATCAAACCTGTGGTGCATCGATGGAAGGCACTGTATATGATAGCCGAGAAATCTGGGCTCTGCCAAATTTTTTTCCTCTCCGTGTTTGTCATAAGGCGACAAGACATATTAGCAGCCATATAATACCAGTCGCCGTAAGACCGATAATCCGGGCTATGTATATGAATGATTTTGGATCAAATCACTGCCAGTCTAATTCAAGAAGCTAAATGTCCTACTTTAGCAAAGAAATTATGTACTGAAAGAGTTTACAACTGCTTGATGCATTTATAATGAAGAAATTACCTTGTATACGTGTACGTAATAATATGACAACATTCCACACACAGAGGGATTCATTGAATAATAAATGTTCAAGTATTACAAGTACATGTAGTACTAAAATAAAAAAAAATCAAGTTCAATACAGGGTTCCTACTAAACAAAGTTCAACTTCAACCTTTGGCAAAAATTTATCTACAAACAAAATCCAGTATGTAACCAATGAGGATCTTCTCTAGCCAAGTTAAAATCTTCATGTCCCCATTCCGTGTTTTACCTTGGCGGACTACTCCGCTCTAACTAGAAATCGAACAGCTCGTTTTGATTGGATGTGAGTAAAACTTCTCGCAGCTGACCAAATCCTCGGACACTTACACTGAAAATAACCAATGGCGGCTGTGTACACCTTGAACTTTTGTTTAACGAGTGCTGATTGGCCAAGACTCTGTCAGTCTACGAAAGACAACTCTTACATTCCCACCAGTGGGCGCTGTTCGATTTACGGGCTGGAGTGGAGTAGTCCGCCAAGGTAAAACACGGAATGGGGACATGAAGATTTTAACTTGGCTTGCGAAGATGACCAATGAGTTGATTGTGATTGCATAGTTTTGAATATAGTGTAAAAAGAATTGAAATATTATGTAAAATTTTAAAAATAGAAAAAGAACATAAACATTTGCAATGTTAAACAAGTCTCTGAATCCTAGGCTAAAAAAACAAGATTTTTGAAGATACTTTATTTTAAAATATGCATAGAACAACCGTAAGAACAATTACAGCTGTTATGAAAAGGAAGATAAAAAAAATAAATCTATCGTTAACAGTCATTAAAAAAGACAAAGTAACATAGAATGACAATATAGTTTTCAGGAGACAGTAAAAATACAGCCAACAAAATAGAGCAAACTCACACAAATAATCTAGTACACACACACAAATTCAGACAATTAATATAAAAGACAGACATAACACAGAACATTCAACAGCAGTCAAAACATTTTTTTCAAATAGCACCAAAATATTTTACAGTCAATTCTGAATTTTCTTCTTCCGATCGGGAGCTATTTAATCAAACTCATTTAGATGACCTGCATGATATAGCCCTCTCATTGATCTAAGGCATATCAATTTAGTCAGCATAGTGCATTCAGCAGTCAAAGTTTCTGCATGAAATAGGGACCAGAGCTGAATACATTCAGCCTGCCAAGCTTAGCGAGATGGCTGAAGTTGCATAAACTAACTCTCGATGTACATATATGTAAGTCTAAGGCAAGGCAGAACTACCTTTAACATTACAATATGGAATCATATTGACTGTAAATGTTTGGCGAAACAGACAGTATGTAATAAAAACTTTGGTGCAAGTTACAAGTCATCAGCCATGGGAGGTAACACCAGTCCCAAGTAATCAGTTATTAGCCAAAGTAGCTCCTGCTGGTCACACCCAAGGGAGGTAACACCAGTCCCAAGTAATCAGTCATTAGCCAAAGTAGTTCCTGCTGGTCACACCCAAGGGAGGTAACACCAGTCCCAAGTAATCAGTCATTAGCCAAAGTAGCTCCTGCCAGTCACACCCAAGGGAGGTAACACCAGATCCAAGTAATCAGTCATTAGCCAAAGTAGCTCCTGCCAGTCACACCCAAGGGAGGTAACACCAGATCCAAGTAATCAGTCATTAGCCAAAGTAGCTCCTGCCAGTCACACCCAAGGGAGGTAACACCAGATCCAAGTAATCAGTCATTAGCCAAAGTAGCTCCTGCCAGTCACACCCAAGGGAGGTAACACCAGATCCAAGTAATCAGTCATTAGCCAAAGTAGCTCCTGCCAGTCACACCCAAGGGAGGTAACGCCAGTCCCAAGTAATCAGTCATTAGCCAAAGTAGCTCCTGCTTGTCACACCCAAGGGAGGTAACACCAGATCCAAGTAATCAATCATTAGCCAAAGTAGCTCCTGCTGGTCACACCCAAGGGAGGTAACACCAGATCCAAGTAATCAGTCATTATCCAAAGTAGCTCCTGCTGGTCACACCCAAGGGAGGTAACACCAGTCCCAAGTAATCAGTCATTAGCCAAAGTAGCTCCTGCTTGTCACACCCAAGGGAGGTAACACCAGTCCCAAGTAATCAGTCATTAGCCAAAATACCTCCTGCTGGTCACACCCAAGGGAGGTAACGCCAGTCCCAAGTAATCAGTCATTAGCCAAGGTAGCTCCTGCTTGTCACACCCAAGGGAGGTAACGCCAGTCCCAAGTAATCAGTCATTAGCCAAGGTAGCTCCTGCTTGTCACACCCAAGGGAGGTAACACCAGTCCCAAGTAATCAATCATTAGCCAAAGTAGCTCCTGCTTGTCACACCCAAGGGAGGTAACACCAGTCCCAAGTAATCAGTCATTAGCCAAGGTAGCTCCCGCCAGTCACACCCAAGGGGGGTAACACTAAATTTGACCAGCAATACCTTACTTTGATGCAATGTATTCTAACTCTATGCATAAGAGGGGGAATAATTTATGTAAATTATAGTCACCGTTAAAACACTGACAAGGAAAATGTCCTCCTTACTCAAGTATAATCAAAAATAATTTTAACAAAGGCATTCACCTTTGGGTTTCATAGAAAAATGAAGGAAGAGTTGCTCGACTGGGCTGAGCATTGAAGTGTTTTTCATGTTTGCTCAAAATCTACAGCCTCCTAATACAAGTAATGCTATAACATAAATCCTAAATCCTTACACTCAACGCATTACTCATTAGTAATCAAATAGTTATGGATTCAACTTTGTATATTTCATTCAGCTTTGTATGATCTAAAGGCGCGGTCACACTACAAGTGGTTTGTGATTACTTCAAACTTGTTCGGTATATGTGAGCGGTCACACTGAGCGAAACTAGTTCGGATTGATACCGAATTCTCGATCGATAGAAACTAGTTTGTGAAGTGGTTTGCGTGAATGCAGAAAGCTGATTGTTGTTTTCATTGGCTAATGAGTATGACCTAGATAAGTCACATGAACTGTTTGTCCAATCAGAAGTTATCAAGCCAATCAACATCGCCAGGCCCAGTGTGACCGCAAAGTTGTTCGAAGCGATCAGGTTTCGTCAAAACACGTTTAAAGTAAACTAGATTGGCTTTAGTGTGACCGCGGCTTAAGTGACAGTTGCACCCAAGATAATTTCACTTATATGGTGGGAATGAGAAATAATTAAGGCATCACCACCAAGTTAGTTGTTCGTGAAAAACAACAAGAGCTTTCAACACCTATAGTGGTGTCTTCATCAAGTGTAACACAAAAAAGTATTACACTTGATGAAGACACCGGTATAGATGTCGAAAGCCTGTGTTGTTCACAAACAACTAACTTCACAGTATTCCATAATTATTTCTCATTAGTATGGAACCGACGTCTAAAGAGTTTAAAACATGTCTTATGTGGTGGGGTTGGCAAATTTGGTTCATGAAGGAAACCATGGCCGTTGTCAGTCATTAGCAGCCCTTATCCTTAGCAGGATCAAGAGAAAAGAAACATTTTGAATTTTTTTCATTTTTGTCTCTGGATTGAGACCGGAGAATGAAATGCTCTCCCCTAAAACTGCTCTATATTTGTGAATCCATATGTAAGGGGAAGGCACTGACCAGCACCTGGACAGTGTATGTGCATAGAAAAATGTATGTGAAGGCTAAAATTGGAGCACAGCATTGTAACCTTTACATTTAAATGAACTTAGCAACTTGCAGCTCCATCCCTATCATAGGATAAAGGGAGATAATCCACCCGTCTAGTTTGAGGATACACTTTAAAAAACAAAAGATAGAGAAAGACATCCTAGTTCCGCTAATAAAGTTACAGTCACAAAACTTTCCCAGTAACTAAACTGAAATTACCACCAACTCATCTAAACCATACCACAGAGAAATAATGAAAGTCTATGATGAAATTCTCACTTTCGATTTGGGGAACAGCTGTTGACAGAATAATGACCCATTCCAGAAATTTTTTTCTGGAGATATGTTTACATTTCTGGAGAATAATAGTTACATTTCTGGAGAATAATTGTTACATTTCTGGAGAATTATAGTCACATTTCTGGAGCATAATTGTTCCATTTCTGGAAAATAATTGTTACATTTCTGGAGAATAATTGTTACATTTCTGGAGAATAATTGTTACATTTCTGGAGAAAAATTGTTACATTTCTGGAGAATAATTGTTCCATTTCTGGAAAAAAATTGTAACATTTCTGGAGAAAAATAGTCACATTTCTGGAGAACTGTAGGACTGAGCTTTGAAGTTGTGACTAGAATTGCACTCTACCAAGAAGTAGGTCTATGATTTTAGCTGTCTGACGAAGGCAGTGAGCAACATTTTCAGAGTATATCACTAACAATGTCATTCTTTGGTCTCTGCCATTTTGGCTGCCTCAGAGTGGCAGAGGTTATAGTTTGTCATGTGCCTTGGTTTGGAGATCATACATACACAGGAACAGCATCTGCTGGTAAATTCCATTCAAAACCTTCAAACTGAAAGTCAAGAAAAGTAAAAAGAATGAAAAGCTATATTTAAATGAAGCAGAATTTGAAGTAGAGAAATTGATTGATGTTTAACATTGTACTCAAGATCATGTGACAGCCGTGGTGGTGGCGGTGGCGGTGGTTGGGGGCTCAATGCCTCAAAAGACAATGCCCGACATTCAAAAAGCACACAATAAATTTTTTCATTCCAAATGTGAAAAGATTTGTTGTGTGCACTCATAGTTTTTTTTGTTCATCTATGTAAGGGGTATTGATTGACTGATTGATGTTTTAAGCCCCTCTCATGGTGACAAGGAGAAAAATGTCCTGGTAAAATACGAAGCAAGTCAGTTAGCCAACGAGACAGAGCTCAGGTTTCCTACATTAAAGTGGCCACGAGCTGTCAAAAATTCACACTTTCTTCATAATTTTTGATCGTCACGACAGTAAGAGGCTTTACAGGCCAGCAAAAAACTAAATGATTGACGTTGGAATGAGGAAAATCCATACAGTATGTGGTCTGTACGAACCGAAAAAATGTTCGAAAAGTAAACAAAATTTAAATAACCGGGACGACCATTCATTCATTTTAAGCCAAAGTTAGTTCAAAACAATACTTTATCATACATTTTCGAGACTAGAAGCACTAAAAAGCTTCTGAATAATACGTCTTGAGAAAAATAGAAAACAATTTCAACATTCTGTTTTAAAGTCAAAATATCAATATTTAGGCAGCTCATGCCACTTTAACAAATCTGGAAAAAGCCACAAAGGCGCACTAACCTAGAGCTGGGCCTGAACCCTCAAACAAACCTCATCATCCCGTGGCATAAGCAGCAAATTAAGTGTTAGGAGTGAGGAAATACACAGCCAAATCCTGACTGAACAGAACTACTCAGATAAAAGGCAGTACCACACAGAGCCTTACTGGGCGGAGTGGGACATTGAGATACCTTGGGTGGGGAGTGACTGTATACACAACACTTACCTCATTCTCGTCTATGTATGAATTTCGTAGACTTTCTGCATGAGTCATAGCTGCCGAGAAGAAATCTTCAGGCATTACATCCCTGGGAGACACCTGTAAATACAGGAATAATGTATCCTTACAAAGTAGCTAGTAAAACTATGCACAAAGTTCTTCCTTAGTTTTCACTTTGAAGGAAAGTCAAGAGGCATAACAGGGGCTTAAATGAGATGTTCTAAATGTAGCTCGCTGGACAACACTTACGTCTGCGGGGAACAACAGCAAATGTGAGTATTCCATAATAGATTAAATTTGCTATACATTAAATTGAGGTGAATCATTTCAGATTCCTGTGAACATTTCTAGTCCAGTTTTTTACATCATTATGTAGACATATTATGTATGTTAAGATAAATTTGGTATAATTTTCAAAATGACCTATATTTTTGTGCATAGAATATGCTACATTAAGAAACCTTATATTAAGAACTAGTTTTGACGTACTCATAAATTTTGCCAACTTTTTAGTTGTAGACAAAATATTCCGGACACTGTTGTAACTTTTGATTGGCTGATAATTATGAGCTTATGTAAATATTTTGACCAGTAAGAAATGGCATACATTTATTTCCTGTGCTAGATATCTCAAATTTATTTCCTGTGCTAGATATCTCAAATTTATTTCCAGAGCTAGATATCTCAAATTTATATCCAGTGCTAGATATCTCAAATTTATTTCCAGAGCTAGATATCTCAAATTCATTTCCAGTGCTAGATATCTTAAATTTATCTGATAAAATTAGCCAGTGGGAAATTGCTTATTTACGTGATAATAAAAGTTTTCGTACCTTTCTTTCTATGAGGTCTGTAAAACTGAGATCTTTAAAGAAGGAGAGATGTTGTAAAGTGAAAACATCGGATAGCCTCTGCAGCGGACTCTTAGTTAATAACTGAAATAAACAACCAATTGGAAGTGTGAACAAGCTAAAAAAAAAAGAAGTATTGTCGGAGAGTACCTGGCAACTTTTCCACACACGGCAATCGATTGATTGATTGTTGGGTGTCTTAAGCTGCACTCAAGATAATATCATTTATATGCCAGTTTTATTGTGGGAGGAATCCCACGACCTTCCGGTGGTAACTGGCAATCAAATGAATCCAACCAGCTCCAATATCAAAATGTACTATGCTATTATGGTTTCTCTTTAGATTAATAGTGTATGAATCCAGGGATAGGATTATTTCACTTATAGGGCACTTGCCAAGTTTAATGGGGAGGAAACCCTCAACCTTGTGTAACCACCTGGTAACTCTTCCACATAGGCCAACTGAGTGAAAAACAGAATATTTCAATAGCATTTTGTCTGATTCAAACTAACGACCCATCGATGAAAGGCCTGTGTCGGACTAAGAGACTATCCCTTTGCCGGGCTGACGCAACAAGGCCTTAGAGATAAGAGTAGTCTGACCAGAGTAAGATTAATATCGAAATAAGAACGTAGAAACTTTTTCTGTATATTAACATTTCAATGTAATCCAGAGTTTAAGCATCAATTTACTGATAGATTATTGATGTTTGAAGAACTGTACAAACCTTTGAAATCACCTCTTGTGCTTGATAGGACACAAAGTAAGGTACTTTAAAATCACATCCGAATACCTGTGAGGCCATCATTTTGTGGTTTTCCGCTCCGTCCACGGGGTACTGGGGAAATAACATTATTTATCATATAATTAGTATTTGTGATCACTAAAACACACGGGCACAGGGAAAATCTTCTTGTCTAAAATAACCATGGAGACAAGTTTCTAATTGTGTTAAAAAGAGGTACACTGTATATCATTTAGACCTTTATACCCCATCATAAATTGTTGTAATAAAGTAAACCTATGATATTTCATTAGGTTGACGAACTATTAGTAGTGAGTTATACAGCTCTGATGTAAGTGATATCACCACTATTACCGATAACGTTTATATCATCACTGTCAGTACTGGAACTATTTTCATTGGAATTGGAAATATCTTCCCATGATTCAATCTTTAATTTGTGAATGGAAGAGTTGCCAGGTACTCGCTGAAGGTCGGGGGTTTCCTCCCCCACAAAAACCTGGCAATGCCGCCATTAAAACGAAATAATCTTGAGTGCAGCGTAAAACATCAATCAATCAATTAATCAACCAAAGAAAACAATTTCTGAGTTAGTTTGCTCTTGATTATCCCAGATGGAAAAGTTGCCAGATACATGTTGCTGGCCAGAGGTTTCCTCCGAGCAAATGGTCAGATTTCCTTACGATTAAACCTTGCAGCTCTCAAGACTATTTCACTAATATGGCGGTGTTGCCAGTTTTAGTGAGGGAGGAAACCGGGCTCTATGCCTGGAGGAAACCCACGACCTTCCGTTCGTAACTGGCAACCATCCCACGTAGGTCGGCTACAGAAGTGAAATAATCTTGAGAGAGCATACAACAACAATCATCATTTACAGCTTCAAAAAGGAAAAGTACAGTCATTTTTTACTTATCAGACTTTTTAAAATTTTGCCATTTTTAAATTGCAAGCCTTGATTAAAAATAATCATTTTTCTATAAAATAAAGTAATAGTCAGCACAAACGACAAAGCTTAAAAGTAAAAAAACAAACCAAACATTTTCCTTGCCCCATCGCCTTCATCCTTTTTGGGACTGAACAGGATTTGTATAAGGGAATTTATGCTTGTGTGATAAATGTCAGGGGCCTGTTTCACAAAATGGCGTAGATGTATTTTTTGCGTAACTTTCTTACCAACGTATCTCTACAGTATGGGTTGCTATGGCAGTTACGTAAAAACTTACGCTACGCCGCTTTGTGAAACAGGCTCCAGATATGCTACATGAAGATGGAACTAACCTTGCCAGCTAACATAACAAACATCAGGATGCCCAGTGACCACCAATCTGCTGCGTGGCTGTACGGGTAAACAGCTAATACTTCAGGTGCTGAAAGACACAATAACAGGCTAGTCAAACTTGTTGGAGTGGCATTTAGATTGATTGATTGGTGTTTTACGCCGCACTCAAGATTATTTCACTTATATGGAGGAGTTGCCAGTTTTAGTGTGGGAGGAAACCCACGACCTTCCGTTGGTAACTGGCAACTATCCCACAAAGGTCGTTCGAGTGAAACCCCAGTCAGAAAATTTTCCAATTTTTTTTTGGACTGAGTGGGATTCGAACCAGCGACCCATTGGTGGAAGGCTGTTCGGATTGAGCATCAAACGCTCTACCTACTGAGCTACGGAGGCCCCTGAGTGGCATTTAGAAGTTGAAAATATAAACAGGAAACAAAACTGTATGGATAACAACTTCTGAATTTATCATTTTATCAATTTATCGTAGTTAAATTGGAAAATAAAATACCATAATAAGACCCCCCCCCCCAACAAAAAAAAACAACAAACAAACAGACATTAGTAACACTGTGAGTCATATAGCTCTGTGTGTAAATTCAAGGGCAATCACTCTGGAAACAATCACACATTTGGTTGACCCGTCATGTAGTTCTGTGTAATCCATGGCAATTCTAGGACCCCCACCATCCTTACTTAATGTTGTTTGTGGGGGGTGGGGGGTATAAAAACAATGGTAGAAAGTTTGTCCAAACATTAAAACATTAAACACTATCCAAGTACTGATGAAGCTACAGTGTTTAAGCATGGATTGATTGAATCATGTCTAAGAGACTTTATTTCATGTATGGTGATGTTGCCATGTCGATGGGGGTGGGTGTGGGACAAATCCAAATCATATCCCAGTCTGAGTAAAAAAGAAGAAGTCAATATTCTTTGGATTGTGTGGGATTGGCAGAGGAGAATAGCCCATGTTTGTCACACTCCAAGAGGTTGTCAGTTAGCATTGAGGCTTACTTCTGAAGATAATTATTTCCCACCTACCCATATACTGTAACGTTCCACAGACTGTCCGTGTCTTGTCTCCTATTGTTAACCATTTAGCCAAACCAAAATCTGTCACTTGAATATGACCTGGCAGAAAAAGATTGAATGGTATTTTATCAAAAAAGCATAAAATAAGAGATTTCGGTTGATAAATAATTTAGCAGATGCATGTATCATAGTTATATAAGCAACAAAATCTTTACCAGGGTTTCATAGAAGTCCAAATTTTTGAGGCCAGTAACTCGGAATTGAGTTTTTTCGAAGTCGAATTGAGTTTTTTAGCATTGTTTTTATTGTTCTTATTGAGTAAAATACAATATTTGCAACCACTTGTCTTTCAATTAATAATTTAATACGTGTACCGGTATGCCCTTGAACAACATAGATGGATTTAGCTTTATGGCCCTTTTCAACAGACTGCATTCATGGCAAAGTTTTTGACGACTTCATTTTTTTTTGTTATTAAAAACTTTATATAGGGTAGCAAACTTCATTTATATGTGTAATGACATGTGTATTCATATTTGACAAAAAATTAAACTAAAAAATCTCAAACTGCTCAGTGTATTTATTTTCTTGAGAAAAAATGTCTAGAATTGTTCAGCCATTCTTTTATGTTGCACTTGATCATATGTTTTATAAATAAATCATTTCAACTAATCATTAAATGATTAATTAAACTTCAAAGCTTTGGATCAGCTGGTCAGTAAACATGCAATGTCAGAGTTTTTACTATTTACAGCTTCAAAATCACATGAGAAATGAAATATTAAAAGAGACAAGCTACAACTTCCTCTAATAAATTTTGCAGCTTCTGTCAAATAGACTTTTCTACCCGTAAATGTAAACATCCAAATAAAAAGTTTCCTTGTCCAATGGTGACATTTGACACGTTGTTGTTGTTGTAATAATGTAAAACCATGCTTTACCGTACTGTGTAAGAATGAAAGTCAATGCCAATTGCCAATACAGACCTGTTTTATTTGAGTAAATTCAATGTATCACTATGACTGTCTTTTTGGCAGTTTTCCCTAATAAAATCTCCTTGATAGAAAGACTTTCGGTTTCAGAGAAAAGTTGAACCGATGACATTATTCTGGGGGTTAAAGGGTTAAGGGTCAAAGTTGACTGACTCTCCTATGCAGAGGTGTTTTTTTAGAGTGCATGTAATTTGCTTTATGTTTTAAGGAATGTACCCCTGCTAGGAGAGCCTGAACAACTGGTGCATCATGGTCAAATTTTTTTTACCCTGTTCTTAAGCCCTGGTCTACCGACTGCTCTTACATTGAATAAGATAGGCTCACTTATTGACAAAGGTAAAACTGCTCATTGGAATAGGGTGACAATGTCTGAATGACAGCAGGAATGTAGACGCATGTTGTGTGGCAAACAAAATAAAAAGTAACAAATTTTTTGTCAAGAAATTGAGTATTTTCTGTCTAAAATGACTAGAATTGAGTATTTTTAGGTTTGAATTGAGTTTTTCTATTTGTTTTGAGGTCGATATTCGACCTCAAAAATCGACGTGCAGGAAACCCTGCTTTACATTCTGGTTCTTTCGTGAATTGTGTCCGTTATTAGCACACGTCTTAGGTTCATATGTTAAAGTGGCATGAACTGCCAAAATGTTGATATTTTGACGTTAAAACAGAATGTTGAAATTATCGCCTATTTTTCTCAAGACGTATAATTCAGAAGCTTTTTAGTTCTTCTAGTCTCGAGAACGTACGATAAAGTATTGTTTTGAACTAACATTTGGTTAGAATGAATGAATGGTCGTCCCGGTTATTTAAATTTTGTTTACTTTTGGGTTCGTACAGCGCACATACTGTATGGATTTTAGCCATTCGAAAGCCAATCATTTAGTTTTTCGATGGCCCCCAAAGTCTGTTACTGTAGTGACGATCAGAAATTATGAAAAAAGTGTGAATTTTGGCAGCTCATGCCCCTTTAATTCTAACGTCAATCTATTTGTTTATCAAGGCACTTTTCTTAACAATCAGACTTTATGAGAAAAAAAATCTGAATTTTAGCAGCTCTCTTTTATTGCTGTAAAAAGAAAATGAATATTAAAAAAAGAGATAACTTACCATCCTGGTTAAAAAGTATGTTTTCCATCTGTGAAAGAGAGAATAATTTAACAATGACATTCAAGATTATTTGAAAAAATCCAGTGATATTTTTCACTCCATATTCTCATCGGGAACCAGGTAAATGGTGGGGGAGGGGGGAGGGGGGGGGGGGGGGGGTCCCCCACCAGTTTCCTGTTAAACACGAAAACCAATCAGTCTACATTTTAGACCAATCTGAAGCGCGTTTTTTTCTTCTTCTTATTTTGTCTGATGACTCCGGCCGATTCTAATCCCTTCAACTTTATTTAAAGTATCTGACAGGGCTGTCATTATAGGGAGAGTGATTGCTCTCCTTCCCCTCCACACACCCAGAGGGGTCTCAGGAGACCTGTTTATCACTCCCCTTAACCCATATAGCCCCATGTGTAATTTCAAGGGCAATCACTCTGGAAACAATCACACAAGAAATTTTCTTGACTTGACAAGTAGTTTTGTATACGTGAAATAATCTTGAGCGCGACGTAAAACACCAAACAATCAATTAATCAATAAATCATGTAGTTCTGTGTAAGACATGTCTATCCAAGAACTGATGAAGCTACATTGTCTAAGGGAGTGTCCCCATTAATCGTGTTTTAAGAGTGCATAAAAGACGCCCGAAAAAGACGAAGCCAAAGACGCGGGGTGTAAAAGACGCTACAAAAGGCGATAATTTGAAACGGGAATTCACAGCATGTAACCGTCTCGGATTAAAAGTAGTCCGCTGTGCTGTGACTGCAGTAATATAAATATGAATATGAATAATAATAATTCCGACCCTTATATTTCATCATGATCATCTCTCTCTGAAAAACATGGGAGGGGAAGACCATTTTTGGGGAGAGTGAAACAGATCACCTTTTGCACCTAATCCCTACCATTCCTACATGTGTAATTTCCATTTATAAGGCAATAATTTCAAGATGAGTTATCCTCTCTACAATGTGGATGGTTGCCAGTTACCAACGGATGGTCGTGGGTTTCCTCCGGGCATAGAGCCCAGTTTCCTCCTACAATAAAACTGGCAACGCCGCCATATATCTGAAATAATCTTGAGCGTGGCGTAAAACACCAAACAATCAATCAATCAATCAATCAATCTGTACAATGTGAACATGAAACAGCTTCAACTATAATCAAATGTCATGAACACTAAAACACCCAGGCACAGGGAAACTTATCTTTTTGTCTAAAATAACCATTGTGTTTAATTGTTATATGTTACCTTGATATCACGATAAATAACACCGGCCTTGTGAAGGTAATCTGAAAGTGTAAAAAAAAAAATAATTCATATATAATCGAATTAAAAATGCATATGTAAAGGTGAAAGTTGGAATAAAAAAAACTTCTGTTGGTGAAAAAAAGTAATATAATTTATTTCATTTATCCCATGTATATTGCAGAGTGATCATCTGTCAGGGAAAGATTGATTGATTGTTTGGTGTTTAACGCCACACTCAAAACTATTTCACTTATATGGTGCGTTGCCAGTTTTATCGTGGGACGAAACCGGGCTCTGGGCCCAGAGGAAACCCACGACCGTACCGTAGTAAGTCAGGGAAAGAAGCCTATAACTTTGTCCAATGAAAGCCTTAAAAGGGCAGCGCGGGTATGAGGTGAATTAAAGATAAATAAATTGCGATATTTTACTGACGTACACATATTTGGAAGATGTTGGGAAGATCACTTGTAAACTAAAGCCGCGGTCACACTACAAGTCGTCTGTGATTACTTTGAACTTGTTCGGTATATGTGAGCGGTCACACTGAGCGAAACTAGTTCGGATTGATACCGAATTCTCGATCGATCGAAACTAGTTTGTGAAGTGGTTTGCGTGAATGCAGAAAGCTGATTGTTGTTTTCATTGGCTAATGAGTATGACCTAGATAAGTCACATGAAATGTTTGTCCGATCAGAAGTTATCAAGCCGATCAACATCGCCAGGCCCAGTGTGACCGCAAAGTTGTTTGAAGCGATCAGGTTTCATCAAAACACGTTTAAAGTAAACTAGATTGGCTTTAGTGTGACCGCGGCTTTATATAGCACTGAAGATTTATCAGCACTGAAGATTGTAAGCCAGATTTTCTCGGTTTTATAGGAGAGGAAAGACACCCTAAGCATTCTGACTGGTTCTTGGGAACCAATCCACATAAAGTGAAAGCCCATTCAAATTTATATGTTTGATATGTGTTAAAAACAGCACTCAAATTTATTTCAGTTCCGAAATCAGACTCTTTACCCAGGGGGATTGGTAAGAGGCTTGGATGAAGGTACAGTTGTAAGCCTGCAAGCACAGCCCTACTCGCTTCCCCCCACCATATACAAAATATATTTAGAAAGTAGATGTTAATAACATACCCAGTACCATAGCCATTTCAGCCACAAGGTATTTCACAAAAACAGCGGGGAATTTCTCATGATACGTCCACAACGTGAACACATCACCATAGGGTTTATAGTCCAACACTGAAACAAACCAAATCACATAATGACTTCTGAAAACATTAACAGCGGATTCAGATTTTAAACTCAAAATTTCATACTACACATTGATTGTAAATTTCTTCAGATAGTCTATCAATTTGCAAAAATTATCTCTGTTGATGTTTAATGTCTACAGATAACATGATCTTGATGTTATAGTTAAAAAAAGCAGTGAGATCAGGCCTATTTTAGATTGTGTTTGATTGATTGATGTTTTATGCTCAAGATTATTTCACTTTATATGGTTGCCTAGCCAAGTTTAGTCGACCTTCGGCGGTACCTGGCAACTCTTCCAAATACTGCAATTGAGTGAAACATCCAGACAGAAATGTTTCAATTTTTATTTGGTCTGAATGGAAACCATACCAGCGCCGCATGGATGGAAGGCCGGTGTCGGACTGAAGGACTATCACTGGATTGTGTTTAAGGGTACAAACCTATATAGAGATGTTTTCTTGATTGCCAGTATTCATGTATCTTCACTAAAAATGGATGGTCACCTAACATAGACTGAAATAATAACAAATATCGAGAATGGTAAAAATGGAAAGATCCGGGAACTTCTGAAGAAAAATGACAAACATTGATTTATTTCTGTCTATTCAAAAATCATCTGGAACATGGGCTTATGGCGATTACAAAGCAGAGGGTTGATGATCGATTGATGTTTTAGGCTGTACTCGATGATTTGACTTATATGGTGGCGTTGCCAGGTTTAGTAGGGGAGGAAACTGGGCTCTTTGTCTGCAGGAAACCCGAATATTTAAAGAATACATTGCAATTGTTCCACATTCGGCGCTCAAGTGAGTGGGGTTGGAAGACACATCGCATCGACGGAAGGCCTGTGTCGGACTGAGGGACTATCGCTTTAAGTGACTGAGCCATCGAGGCTCCTCAGGGAGATAGAGAAATGGATACAAAATTGAAACAGCCTGGAGGTAAATCACAACTATTAACAGGTCGATCCAATAAACAAAAACAGAAAAAACAAAAACAAGGGGAGACAACTTACTTGTATTGCTGCTTCATCCTTACATTGTTGAACTGCTCCCTCCAGGATAATTGTTGTTTTATTCATTATCTGTAAAGCATAAATGAGAACGTGTCAAACTGACTAAAGTCAAACTTAACTATAATGTTTACAACAAGTGAACGATCAGTTCTGGTAGACTGTAGTTACTGTTGTTCTAAAAATTAAGAAACGAATGTATGTTGCACATCATGAAATGGTATAATGTATCGTTTGCATCCCAGCATTCCAACCTTGGGAACAGATTCCTTGTTTCCTATCATCTGTTAAATGATCTGGTCTGTTAAGCAGGGGACACACGTGCAGATTTTTTCGCATGATCGCGGCGATAATATCCGCATCGAAATACTCGTCGGATAAATTCGCACCGCACCGAGAGGACACACGGCTGCGATTATCGCACAGAGCAGCCTTGATACTGACGGTCACGTGATCTAAAGATGGCGGCGTCCAGTAAGCTGAAGATTGTAGCCGCTGCTGCTCTGTATTTATTGTTAAAATAACGCCAGCGTCGCAGATTGCGGTGGAAAAATAGACGACACTGGACAAAACCATGTATACTACGCCAATACAAACACTGAAACAGTCAATTTATGTTAATTTGATAAAAAAATTGTCTACTGAAGACATGGGATTTCCCAAAATATATGAGATTCTATCCTGTCGCGATATATGCTTAATATCGTGTTGAACAAACTTTTTCCCTAGTCTACGTTGTACCCAGGCCTCGAATTTCGGAAAATTTAGGGCACCCATTTTCAGGCCACTTTGGTTATTTTTGGCCTTGTCTCTATCAAATAACCTGGAGAGCAAAATAGGGCACCACTGCCAAAAAGAAGGGCATGGAGGCAAGTCGCCGACATTTTGCAAGATCACATGATCTGGATCTCGGCGGCTATTGGCTGCTTGTCAGAGTCGTCCGCAGCAAATATCGCACGGAGAGGACATACAGAGCGATTTTATCCGCGGCGGAAAAAAATCGCTGTGAAAATATTTAACATGTTTGATCGGTCCAAATTTCGATGCGAAAAAATCCTTGGCAAATTTCGCACGTTGGGGAGAGGACACACGTATGCGAATATCGGTGCGATTGCAAAATACGCCGTGGTCATGCGGAAACATTCGCACGTGTGTCCCCTACTTTTAACAAGTTTAACAAAATTACCCCCATTGCCTGATTGTTCTTTATTTTGTGTTGAATGTTTTGTGGGAGAAAAAGAATCTCTTTGCCCTGAGAGAACGGGGAGAATTTTGAATGAAAAAAATTGAGAGGACTCAGTGGTAGCAAGAATCCAAACACTAAAAGCAATGTCAGCACTAATTGTAGTAAACAATCCTCTAATGAGCTAGAGCTCAGAATTGTAGAATGGACGCCATTTTCTCCCTTTCTACTTTACGACTTAACAGTATATCAACCCCTTTTTCTTGAAGTTTGAAAAGTAAAATGAATTTAAATAACATTCCAAAAGGTTAGACAAACCTAGAGAGCTGGCATTGTGACCTTACAAATATCACTACGTCACAGAGCTATTTCACAAACTGCGTCTAACCTTATCAAGCGTTTTGATTGGACATGTGGCTGACAGAGAGGTGAATTAATGTCAGAACAAGGATGGAATGTTGGCAGCTCGTGCCACAGACTCTATATTAACAGTTATCATGGTTGGTGGTGGGGGGATACGAAGTATTTACATGGTCAGCGTGGGAATTGATAACAATTCCACGCTGACCATGTAAATACTTCGTATCCCCCCTCCACCAACCATGATAACGATTTTATTATCTCGAAGAGCTTTACTTTTGCATAGAATCAGCCAAAATATCGCTCGTTAATTCAATCGCACACACACAAAATAGCTGCAAATGGTGACCTAATATGAGCACGCGCTACGACGTCATCAAACGACGTCGCCAAAAAAACGTCGACATAACGTTCGCCCGTCACCCACAATATAGTTGAAAAAGGTGAGTGATGTGAGCACGCCCTATGACGTCACAAAACAAGGTTCAAACGTTCAAAATAGCGTTTGCGCGACGTCGTATCGGGTGTGTGTGAAAACGAGGTTTTACCGTATCGGGTGTGTAGGACACCTAATACGAATATTTATCGGATGGCAATTGACCAATCAGATTGCAGAGAAACTACTCTGAGGGATAATAAAATATATTTGTACCTTCATTGCATACATAGCTTTCTCATCCTCCCTGTGTACTTTGAGAACATTTCCAAACGCTCCTTTAGCAATCACATCTAATACCTAGAACGAAAAAAAAACAAATTAATAGTTCCTTAATATATAACAAGCCAAATTTTTGTTGCTTTTTGGCTAAATCTCAAGTTAAATATGTGAACAAACAGCTTTTTAGGTCAATACAAAATAATTATGTTATATTTATAGCATGGATACAATTGATTAATGTTTTCCACAGCCCTCAAGATTATTTTACTTATATGACGGCATTGCCAGGTTTAGTCGGGGAGGAAACTGGGCTCAATGCCCGAGGAAACCCCCAACCTTCCGCGAGTACCGGACAATAATATGTTTTTGACGCAAGGGGTGGAGCCCTTCAGCCGTGAAAGTATAAATGTTAAGATCGTCCATTCAATAACAAATTGATCACACACCAATAGATTTAGATCTTGTAGAAATGTTTCAACTTTGCTTTTAATGCCCCAAAATCAAATTTAATTTAAATCAAATCTAAATCGTGTCTAATTTCCTATTATGATACCCTTTTGCCTCAGATTCACAAAACTTGAACACCTGACTGACATACAGATTTTGTTTTCTCTCACCCAACTATGTCTATTAAATCGGCTCTTTAGTAAAAAAAAAATCACTGTTGTTGATGTCTCTGTACTAGTTGAACTCTGATAGAGTATCAATACTCTGGTGATTAGGGGTGTAACGATACATTGATGCATCGATAGTATCGATACAAGGAGCTTTCGATACGCGTACCGTATCGTCAGTCGCATATCGTGATACGTTATTAAAGGGAAGTAACTGTGTAATTGTGTGAAAATGGTTATCCTTGGACACAACTTCAAGTCTCCGTGGATCGGGCCCATGGTTTGTTAGGTGCTTTACTCAACACTCAGATGAATTCACTTATATTAAGTATTTCATGTACACAGATATAACATATTATATCGTGATATATCGTGATACTATTGTATCGTGACCGTGTATCGTGATACGTATCGTATCGTGAGATTTCTTGTGATACTCAGGCCTACTGGTGATAGATGGGAAATGAGAGATACTCAGGTTAGCTCAGATTCTCAGAAAGTAGGATTTTTATTTAAATCCAAGTTCATTCAGCCTACTAGTCTACTTTCATCATTATATTACATGGGATATTTTCCAAAATTATTTGTTACATCATTTATATCATTTTTTAAAAACCCTCTGTAGATTGAGGAAGAATATCTTAATTAAAGAAAAACACATGTACAATGAGAGTAAAAGTAAAAAATAAAAACTCTAACAAAATAAAATAAAACTTAAGGTAAATTGATTCAGGCAGAATATGTTATATTTTTAACAAATCATTTAAAGTGCTTTTTTTTAAAAGTTTGTCAAACTATAAAAATAAACTCTGCTCTAGGCAGATTGATTTTGGCCGAATACGTTATATTTAAAAAATATATATATTAAGAAGTGGAAAAAAAAGATATACAGAAAAAATATATACATATATTACAGGGTATATCAAAAGATATATAAGAGTAGATGGGGAAATTGGAATCGGTGAATTTTATCTTTTCAGTATAAAATGTATTACCTCAAAACCTTGAGCATCAAGATCCCCTAGGAGGGGGAATTCTGGGAGAAAAAGAGCTTCCACCAATGGCACAGGTCGCTGGACGGACGGAAGTTTTGCCGGTGTCTTAAACTTGTTTTTTCGCAGATCATTGTTGGATCCAAGTTTAAACAAACGTTGACTGCTACGGGACTTGGAGCGTAAAAACTCGGTTTCTGCATTCAAAAACTAAAACAATAAGATAAAATATCAATGAATTGAAATGTAAGTATACCACTAAGGAATAAATAACACTTGATCTACAAATACAAATAGACTAGTAAATAACAAAAAAAATATATCTTCAACCTTACAATGTATACATCATTTTGCCTATACATTACAGTCTATATATGGTAAAAAAAAGATGTATAGTAAAAGTAACCAACTTTTTCAGATATAAAACTTGATTGACAAAATAAAAGGACAAATGGTTTGATCTTGAACCTTATTAATGTAACCCTTTCCGGACATAACAATAACCTTTTAGAGATATAGAACTACATGTAAACAACTAAGACTTCTGCCATGATTTGCTTTAAAAAGCTATAATATTTGTCTTAAAAAGATTAGACCAGAGATTTACATGACTAAAATCATCAAGGTGAAACATTTTTACGCACAGCTTATTTTTGCTCAATTAAGCGAGAATCCACAGAAATTTGAAAGTTTTAAATATTCCAAAAAGATAAAAATATTTCCAAGATAATGCAGTTAGCAGCACGAAGACAGCAGCAAAGTTGAGAGAATTCATACTACGGCTGTTTCGCAATCGGTGTTCACTCGGGTCACAGTCGGGTGTAAGGCTGACTCCGGCTGAGTCAATATGTTGAACTTTCATTTTTGAAAGCGGAAACTCAAAACATTGTTTCGAAACTGACTTACATTTTTGATTAGCAGCTGTTACACGATTTTTTTCATTTTTCCATTTTTATTTTTACAAATGAGGCTTGTTTGTGGTTGTTGATACGTACGTTATCTGGAGAGCTGCTGATGGTGTTAGTATTCTCATTTATCAGGTTTAGTGTGTTTGTGTCACTGAGAGGTTAAGAATTACCTACTCATAACGTGACAGTCTGGCCAACGATGCGTGGTTCATTTCACAAATCTCACATCCATTTTAGTTTTAATGTCATATCTCAGGAGATATAAAATCACGCAAAGTAATGTTACTGATTAACAACCAACAGGAATATAGTAACATAAAAGTCTTGAGCTTACAATGATCAATAACAGGGCCTCAAATACAATGATTTGATTTTCAAACAGACAATAAAAAAATGTGTTTTGTTGTTGTTGTTACCTGTGTGTCGGGCAAAGACAGCGATTTTCTTAGCGGCAGTTTGTTGTTAGTGTTCCCCATACTTCCTCAAATCAAACAACAGGTCGCGGAACATGGTGAATATTATATTCACATTTCCAAAACCCGGAAGAAAACTTTGTGCTGTCTTAAAAACTATTATTTACCGCTTTTCTTCCTATCTAAAAATTATTTCCATTTCCGGGGATGTCGGTTACAGACGTGCGCAATCGATAAAAAAATTACTCATCTGAAATGTTAACAGGACAACACAATATACACCCTAACGGGGGTTTTAAAAAAAGAAATTCATTTAAGTCTACAAAATCAGCAGACGTCAAAAAAGGTCGACGATAAAAATAGCAAAATGTGATCTTCCGCACGATATAGAAGAATTTCAATGTCTGCTTTAAGTTTAAGCCTATTCAAAAAATGAAAGTACGGAAGCCCAAAGATGCCAAATTCTACTATATTTTGTGACCTAACATTTAAATAAATTATATGTACCTTTATCAGCATATATAATGATCATGGGCCGATATATTTGATTTGTGCTTGAACGAGTTCAAGTCTACTCGAAGGAAGAAATGTGCAATGGAAACTTTGCACACAGTCTATAATGTAGGCTTAAGTAAACATACAGCTATATAAGTGCAATTTTTTAATATGCAAGGGAATTCTAAAGTATAATTTGGGATAACGGATTTCTATTTGTATATAGGGTTTTAATTCTGGAAATGCTAAATTAAAAGTCACAGCTTTGGGTTCAATTTTGTTCTTCTATAGCCTACTCATACGCGTACATCCGACCACTTCAATTAAATTTTCTTTTTGGACTGAGTGGGATTCGAACCCGCGACCATTGGTAGAAGGCTGTTCGGATTGAGCGTCCGACGCTCTACCTTAGTCAGTTACTGAGCCACGGAGACTAGAAAAAGTAGGCCTGCGTTTTGGTAGTTCATGTCACTAAATTTAAATTTAGATGCTATGGGCTTCCATAGTTTTACTAATAATCAGGGAAGATCAGGCTTTGTCTGTTATCATCTATATAATTCGTATAAGAATAATTTAATTCTAGAACTTTTTTAATTATCACACATATTCTAAAAAATGAGAGTCTATTCAACACACTAAACGAATTTGCCTTATAAAAGTGAATAGCGCCATCTATCGGGTGTTTGGTCTTTTGATCACCTTCCCTGCCACTCTTTGCTTTCGACCCATTCACCTTTTTGGCACCATGGCTTCTCGACTTGGAAATCTTCGTCTTTTGCGCAATTTTGCTTCAGCCCAGGGACCTTCAGCCGTATCAGGCGGACATGGAGGTTTGTCTCAATATTTTTATAGAATGTTATGACTGTCGGATTTATTCTCTTAGCTTTTCCACATGATCCAGGCACTCGACATCACGATGGTGTTGTTGTTGCAACTTATAATATCAGTTTCTGTACGTAACGGAAACTCTTATTTGTTTGCCAATAAACTGCATCCATCAGTAATCTTTTGACTAAGTCGACTACAGCTATATACGGCGTCATAAATACAACGGTTTGCTAGTTTTGTTTTTATTTTATGGAGAAGATTAAGTTGTACGTGTTTGACCTTGTGCTGTATATGTGACGGCGGCCATGTTTGACAGTCGAAAATCATGTGTTGGAGACCCGACTTCCACCGACTTGACAACCAGTTTGACCTACTATTACAACTCTGACCTAATAGCTATATGACAATCAGTGTCAAATATAACTAACACCTAACTCTTCGTAAGAATCGGAAGACTGAGAACAATTACCATTTAAATATTTGACAGGTGCCCATCCGTTGTGGTGCAACAAAACTATAGTCTATACATCTATTCACGGATAGTCTGTTGATTCACACATTTCCCCAACCTGACAGTGACCAAAAGGTGGGCATTAACATGTTGGCATAGACCGCACTCCCTATAGGGAGTTGTGTGGGTGAAAACACAAAACACGCCTTTGTTCTTCTCAATCCCTACCTAATAAGCAGAAAAAAAAATCAATAGACTTCAAACTTTGCAGCCGTGTGTTTTTTTCTTTATAATTATTTATCATCGCATGCGCTGACAGCTTAAAAAAAGTTCACATCAACTGCAAAAAGTGAATTCGCCATTTTCACAACCCATATTTTACTATGTCAAAATAAATGTTTACTTCACCCTTTGATGTTTCAAATTCAAGATTGCTGTCTGTGGTGTCGCATTCTGTCTTGGAATGCTGCCACTTTCAAATCACCTGGCAGACTCAGTTTTTCATCGGTTAAGCAGGTCAAAAACTGTAGTTTGCAAGGGTAGCGTACACCTGGGCCGCTGGCGTACAACAAAAGCCCATCAATGCTCAACACAAGTGGCACATGTGTAGTCGCAAATGTGACTCTAAAACTGCATTCTGATGAGTTATCTCTCTTTGAATGTTAAATGTGTGGAATAACTACAATATATAACGGTTCAATGTGTGATTTGGAATTCCTTGTCAAAAGTCAATCTAAGTAACCTGCCGTACTAGTACAACCATAGTAGCGGGTTTTCTTTTTTGTATTTTATATATTTATAGACACTAAAACGGTAAATCATATCATGCAAAACTTTCATTCACAGTGACTGGACACTAACAAATATTTTGTTTCAGTATTTGTCGCTATTATTTTCAGGAAATTTACTTATTACAAAATATGTAACTAATATGCATGTAACATTGAAAATCCCTTTTTGCGCACAGAGCGATAATATCGTATTAATAGTAACAATTTTACGCACATGTCGCTTTCGTACAAATCCTTTTCAATCGATCTTTCCCTGTGTCTTACCATCTTTTGCACGCCTTTAACCCCTAGTGAGTATATTACCATGTTGATTTACCCTGTTTTTCTTTCGGTGATTTATTAACTGTTTTAACAGTTAACCGTTTCTCATTTTTGTGTTAAATTCATTTTTTTGTGCTTGTTCTCCGTACTGCTTTCTTTAGCATGCTTTATTTTTTCCAAATTTTGTTCTCTATCACTCCTGTATTATTCATCTTGTACCCAATTCTTTTCTATTTTGTTTTCCTTTACTTTCATTTCTTCTTGTTATATTTTTGGTTGGATGTTTTCCGCCTTGAAAGCTAGTTAGTTGAATACACACTAGATTATTATATTTAAAATTTGCATATATGTAACATTGCAAATTTTACTGACATTTCTTACTGTACTCGGGGTCTAATCTAGGCTGATTTTGAACCCCTTGTATGGGGTTTGGGCGTCTGCAGTTTGGGCCCCCAAACCAGGGTATGAGAAAAAAATGTTGTGATTGTTGCTTTAAATATTAAATATAAGCAAAAACTGCTCTACAAAGTATTTAAAACATAAAAATTAGGCACATATTAGCTAGAAATGGAGGTTAAAAGTAGTTCTCTCCAGACAGCCTTCATCGACCCTGGGATGGTATTGTCAAGACGTAGTATGGGTGCCCAAACTTTAGCCCTAGATTATGCCCTGGTACTTTGTACCGTAATGTAACCCTCTTAACGATTTTGTTCTTGCCTCAGCCTGTTAACCTTGTACTGTGGCTCGGGGCATAGTTCGTTATATATACCTTCCCTGTTTACCTAATGCCAACATCATCTTAAGTGTGGAATAATCATGAATGGGACGTAAGCTAAAACACGATAAAATATTTGCTCATAATCATTATTGATAATGACATTTGTCCATTTTCATTAGTGTGACAAGATAGGAAACTTAAGCATTGAATTAACAAATCAATCTATGTAAATTAATGATGTTTGTTTATTTGTAGGCGGTGCTAATCTATGGAGGACACTAACATTTACTGTTGCCCTGCCAGGGGTTGCCCTATGTTACTATAACGCCTATATCAGAATGGAAGAAGAACACCCTCCTAAAGACTTCGTACCTTATGAACATCTTCGATTGAGGACAAAGGTCAGTGCGCCCTTTGCGAGAGTAAATTGGGGTTTCGACTGGGATATGTCATTACCAGCGTTTGTGGGAGTTTTTTTCTCTTCATGACGTAGAATAGTTTCTTTCCGTACTCAGGAAATGTTGCCATATAAATAAAATAATCAGGATTGTGGTATTTAGCATCAAAAAAAATTTGATTGATGGGTATTGGAGCATTTAAAAATGAAGGAGTGAGAGGGAGGGGGGGGGGGGGGAAGGAGGCTTGCTGTCAGAAAGACATTTTAAAGTTGGATAATGCAAATCAAGTTAGCTCAACGCTAACTCAGATGTATAAGGTGGTGGCTTTTTATTGAAGTCAGAGATACGGGTTGTAAGGGTCCAGTCTATAGGCTGTGGAAGTGTTTGCAGCTTACTTCCATAAGGTACATGTAGAGAGGTAGAGAGTAGAGGGTATGCTCTGGCCAAATGGCATGGTTTCTCTCCTACCAAGTCTGTCAAAGCTCTTATATAAGTGAAATGATCTTCAGTAACGGTGTAAACCCCCAATCAATCAATCAAATGTGATTCACAATCTCTCCTTTTAACCTTGATTGTGGCGTAAAACGCCAATCAATCGAACTGTTCATAATATTAGTCATTTTGTCGTATTGCTTAACATTGAATTCCCATCAGGATATTGATCCGTTGCAATTTCTTCAATTTGGTTGAGTGATGTTTTACGCCTCACTCATGATTATTTCACTTCTTCGGCGGCATCGCCAGATTTAGTAGGAGAGGAAACGTGGCTCATAGCCTCAGCAAACCCCCGGCCTTCAATGAGTATCGCCCATTCTGGCTCTGCTTTAGCCTTGTATGCTGACCCAGCAAGGAGGAACATTTAGTATGCCACATACATTAGACTTTCTGACGTTCTATGGTCTGTGGAGCCTAATGTCAAGATTTAGATCTGGGTGGGTGAGAAAGGAGAGGGGAGGGGATCTTTTGGTCGGTTGGTACTTTTGTTGACGTATAACCTTAGGTGTCTAGTGCGACATTAAGCCCCAATCAATCAATCAATCAACGAGTAACTCTCCCACCTGGAAAACCCACTCACAATTTTTCTTTGACTCGCAGCTCATTGATGGGAGGCTTGGGTCAGACAGACCGACTATCCTTCTGCCGACTGGGCCACAGAGGCCCTATTTCTTTGTGGAAGTTGGCTAAAATACAACAATCAATCTGTCTTTCCATTTGGTAATTATCCTATTAACCTATTGTTCTTCCCTTTTTCAGGCTTTCCCCTGGGGCGACGGTAACCACAGCCTATTCCATAACCCCCATGTCAACCCGTTACCAGATGGCTTTGAGGATGAACATTAATATCCTCAAATATAGGACAATTCCAATAGTGTGTTTGTGTTCAGTTCAGACCAACTGAAAAAATCATCAACAACTTGATCAACAGCTGGTCGTCTTGCTAAATTATCTTACACTAAAGTTCTTAAATATATTCCTCAGATTTCATGTAATAAAACTAGCTATCTCATGGCTTTTGCTTGTTGATTTCTTTAGAGATTACAAGAAGGTGCGTAGGTGTGTTGAATAGGCCTGGAGCTTTATGATGTCACTGTAGAAATTATAGGATATTTGAGAGGTCTTGATTTGAAGTTACTGCTTCTTTTCTAACCCTTCTGAGTTGTAGTGAAAAGCTTCACTGCACACCTTGGAGCCTGTTTCTCAAAGTGACGTACATGTAGGGTATTGTCGGCGTCATGTATGTCTGTCTGTACGTTCGTCCGTATGTCCATTATCAAATTATCTCAAAACTACCAGAATGACAGAGTTATGCCCCTTGGCAACTATTGTATGACTTATTCCCTATATAATATGTATTTTTTGCCTTTACAAGACATTTTTTTACCCCTCGGGCAAATTTTGCTCGAAGGGTATTGTCGTTGCCTCCGTCGTCGTCCGTCTGTCTGTCTGTCCATTGGTCCTTGTAAACACATTATCTAAAAAAGTCTTTAACTTACAACTTTGAAACTTTACACATTTGTTTATTACAGCAAGTACAAGAAGCATATTTAAAATCAACGCGCTCGGATGTTTTTTTCACGAAGTATGCCCCTTACATTGCCGGTGCGGTAAAAAGCCTTGTAAACACATTATCTAAAAAAGTCTTTAACTTACAACTTTGAAACTTCACACATTTGTTTTATACAGCAAGTACAAGAAGCCTATTGAAAATCAACGCGTTCGGGAGTTTTTTCAAGAGTTATGCCCCTTACATTACCGCAGCTGTAAAAATCCTTGTAAACACATTATCTAAAAATGTCTTTCAATCACATTTTTAAAACTTTCTACATTTCTTCAACACAGCAAGTACAAGAAGCCTATTTAAAATCGACGCGCTTGGACCTGATTTTCAAAAGTTATGCCCCTTACATGACTCAGCCAAAAACCGCTTTGTAAATGTGATGCATGTATGTGGAGTAGTTTTTCACTCGCAACAAATTGTCCGGAAAATAAATATATGGTCGGTTTCTTTGGCCCAGACCCGAGGGGTCCTGATGGCGATAGCCACTTATTTGGTTTTATTTCAACTACACATACTAGATATGCACTTTCATGTATTTCAACTAATGAAGCATGCAGTCATTTTCATCAATGTCTGTCCGTCCGTAAGTACGTTCGTTCCTACATCTAAAGCTGAATTAAGAGTGGGATTTTGGTTAGCGCAGCTTCATGTTACGTAACTGCCACAGCAACATATCTCTACAATATGGGTTGCTGTGGCAGTTACATATAAGAATACGCCGCTCTGTGAAACATGCTCCAGTGCTTATCAGTGCAGAATTATTTATGTTCGACAATATTTTCCCTTCTAATATCCAGATATCAATAAGAAATCTGACTCTTCATGACTGTGTAGCATCTAAAGGAAAGTCGTATGTGATATGACACACACATAAGGCAAGCTTATCCCATAGGTTCAGTCCGCAGATTGATAGTCCGTCAGTTCACAGGCACACGGAGTGCTCTCCCTTATCCACCCTCTTACTATAAATATGGACAGTAACAGAGGCACTGAAACTTTGGTGATTTACAAAGCCGACTGGAAGGGAGCGAAGATAGCCGAAGTGTGTTCCTATTGTAACAGATGGTGGATACGTGAGAGCACTCCGTGTGCATGTGGTCAGTCAGACACAAGCCTTCAAGCGATGGGTGATAATTTTCTGGACCCTGTTTAACAAAGCGGCGTAGTGTAAGTTTTCACGTAACTGCCATAGCAACCCATACTGTAGAGATACGTTATTATGAAAGTTACGCAAAAATACATCTACGCCGCATTGTGAAACAGGGTCCTGATTGTTTTTCTTCCTCTATCTTTTCTAAACTTTAAAGTGCACGAGCTGCCGAAATTCATACTTTTTTCATAATTTCTGATCGTCACAACAGTAAGAGGCTTTGAAGGCCTTCGAAAAACTAAATGATTGGCGTTGGAATGAGGAAAATCCATACAGTATGTGACCTGTACGAACCGAAAACGTGTTCGAAAAGTAAACAAAATTTAAATAACCGGGACGACCATTCATTCATTCTAAGCCAAAGTTACTTCAAAACAATACTTTATAGTGTATTTTCGAGACTAGAAGCTCTAAAAAGCTTCTGAATGATACGTTTTGAGAAAAATAGCCAATAATTTCAACATTCTGTTTTAACGTCAAAATATCAACATTTTGACAGCCCATGCCACTTTAATGGTCACTTCAAAATGTCCTGTTGCATTCTTCTGCTTCTTGGTGATGACTTGGGCTTTCTGGCACTTAGGAGTGATTACTCAGGCTCTGCAGGGCTTAGCCGAGAAAAACCGAGATCAGTTTGGTGCTGTCCGGCTTTGTGGCGCTCAGTAAGGCGATGACTTAAGACTCTAATAGCCGCATGTTTGGTGTCGTACACGGGTTTTGTTTCTCGGGCAACTAGACCTACATAGAGCCGAACCAATGGATTGAAGAAGAAAAAAAATCGCCAAAGCCCAGATTTCTCGGCTATCTCATTTCCCAGACCAAACGTGTGTCTGTCCTCTTGCTACCTATCCTGGACAGAATGTCTGTGACTTATTTTTTTACGATTTCCATGTCCCAGACATCACAGACATCAATTTGCTTTCAGCTCCATAACACCAGAACGCTTTGTCGTATCTCAAAAATGAACTTGAGTACTAAAGTTGCCATTGTGCCAAAATAAATAAGACTGGGTTTCCATTATATAAGCCACTATTCCTTAATTGGGGCAGGGAGCGGGGGTATCGTATGTCATCTTCTTATGGCTTTTGTTCTTGGAGCTAACACATGGTTACAATAGCAGGCCTGGCGAATGGACGTTTTCTTCCCTTGGTAAGCTGTGTGCCTGCGGCAAAAACGTCTTTAAAGGATTTATGAACAGGATCTAAAGCTGGTTTGTGTTTGTTTATGGACTAAAGGTATATTTGAAAAACATCAGTTGAAACGAAACAACCTTCGCGTAAGTTCCCTGGTAGTCAAAAAAAGGACGGGGAGGAAATATGCATATTTTTCGTAACTACTCAGAAAAATGACGTCATACACGACCTTCGATGTGTACAAACCAATGAACTATATGTGTGAAATGAACACGTCTCATTGGCTGGTTTGGATCGGACTTTGTAAAATGTGCCGCCATTGACAGTTGATAAGCGCGTGCAGAACAGATCTGGATGGACGCTCCACTATCTCCTAGTAATGGCGGCATTCGAAGCATATCAAGCACCACGTGACCTCCGTTCCACGCATATAGTTCATTGGTACAAACTGCCACGAAACGTACTGAGACAGCAGAAATCGTTTATTACGTCATCGCTGTGAGGGTACGTACACAACGGAGGTCGTGTTTGACGTCATAAATCTCTGAGATAATTAACTTTCGCAAGCATTGTAGATCGGCAAACGTAGCTTGAATTTTGTATGTGCTGCGACTGAAATTTTATTTTCTTTTTGGTCAGACTTTTAAAGTACATGTTCTACAACACACTTAACGAAAATTAGAAAATATTTCCAAAGGCTGTTCATAATTCCTTTAAACCAAGCATCTGTTTTGGTGTTGGTACTTGCTGTAAATTGCAGAAATGGAAGAGTTCGTCTAACTCTTGGATCATCTTCTCATGTCAAGGAAAACATCTGCATGGTTCATTTCATATACAAATGCCTGACATTCATACCGTGTCTCCAGAAGATGCTTCTACCATGGATTTGAATCGGATCCACGTTCCGTCAACAGAAAAGCGGAGAAATCACAACATAGACAGAGTTTACTCCGGGTTTTTAGGCAACTTTAAGTTTTTATGTCTGCTTTTGTCATCTCCGCCGAATCTAGTCGCATTTTATCAGGAGGCTTTTAACCAAAGCATTTACGTCCGATGTTTGACTCAACTGTCATGACACAGCATATATCTTTAACATTACCTTACGACCGACGCTAAGTGATGTCGAGCCCGTAAATCTTTTTGAGATACAGTCCCTTGGGCCGTGTCTTGCAATGCTGGCATATAAATGCTTATAGATTTGCAACATGGGCATTGCGTGGAGGACATACATTCCTATAGTTTGAACACAGGTTTACGTCTGACGTTAATCTTCCAATGTCTTGCATTACAAAGCGGGCGCAAATCTGATATAAAACTATAGGAACTTAAATCCTAGTGGCAAGCTTTGGAAAATTCACCGCCATATCCCAACTGATAGTTGCCAAATGTATTTTGATTTATGATTTTTCATTATTGATCATTGTTCATTTTATTGACTTCAATTATATAAGCAGCGTCTGTTTCTCTTACAGGCGGTGCCCGGCTCTGGAAACTCCTGACCTTCACTGTGGCCATACCGACCGTCACTGTGTTCTGGATAAACTCATTCATTATTGATCCCTTCCACCCAGTACGGGAAGAATTCAGACCGTATGCTCATCTGAGAATGCGAACTAAGGTGACTTATAGATAACATCCATTCATATTAAATCTGTTACGTCTAATACCATCTTTCCCACCAATAGGTCGCGGGTTCGAATCCCACTCAGTCCAAAAAATTGGAAAATTTTCTGACTGGGTTTTCACTCTAACCACCTATGTGGGATGGTTGCCAGTTACCAACGGAAGGTCGTGGGTTTTCTCCGGGCATAAAGCCCGGTTTCCTCCCACAATAAAACTGGCAACGCCGCCATATAAGTGAAATAATCTTGAGCGCGGCGTAAAACATCAATCAGTCAATCTAATACCATTTTAAAGGGACATACCGCCAAGGTGTGTTGTGTTTATTTCGTTGATTTTCAGATCTGTAGAAAAATAAGAAGGATTTTTCGACGGACATACCGCCAAAAATGGTTGCGTTTGTTTGTTGAACATAATACGTAATCAATCTCGGACAAAAGGCCGCAAGTCGATTTTTTGCCCCAAAAGTACATTTACAGAGTTTTTAAAGGGAATTGGGCTGGGAAGTTCGCCATAATCAACTGGATTAATTGTTTAAACGGACGTTTTGAGTGACCAACGGTATTTCCCTTTAAGGTGAATACATAAGGTGGCATCATGAACATGCTCCTAGTTTAATTGTTTTGTTTTTTTTTTTTTTGGGGGGGGGGGGGGGGGGGGAATTGGTTTAAATTCGAATCACGCCAAATAACAAAACAAAAACCCCAATAAAAAGATTATATTGAGCGCATTTCACTTGATACCAAGAAAAGTACCAACATTTGTTTTTGATTTCGATTTCAGCCTTCCCATGGGGTGACGGAAACCGTACAAAAAAAAAAGATTATATTGAGCGCATTTCACTTGATACCAAGAAAAGTACCAACATTTGTTTTTGATTTCGATTTCAGCCTTTCCCATGGGGTGACGGAAACCGTACAAAAAAAAAAGATTATATTGAGCGCATTTCACTTGATACCAAGAAAAGTACCAACATTTGTTTTTGATTTCGATTTCAGCCTTCCCATGGGGTGACGGAAACCGTACAAAAAAAAAAGATTATATTGAGCGCATTTCACTTGATACCAAGAAAAGTACCAACATTTGTTTTTGATTTCGATTTCAGCCTTTCCCATGGGGTGACGGAAACCGTACAAAAAAAAAAGATTATATTGAGCGCATTTCACTTGATACCAAGAAAAGTACCAACATTTGTTTTTGATTTCGATTTCAGCCTTCCCATGGGGTGACGGAAACCGTACAAAAAAAAAAGATTATATTGAGCGCATTTCACTTGATACCAAGAAAAGTACCAACATTTGTTTTTGATTTCGATTTCAGCCTTTCCCATGGGGTGACGGAAACCGTACAAAAAAAAAAGATTATATTGAGCGCATTTCACTTGATACCAAGAAAAGTACCAACATTTGTTTTTGATTTCGATTTCAGCCTTCCCATGGGGTGACGGAAACCGTACAAAAAAAAAAGATTATATTGAGCGCATTTCACTTGATACCAAGAAAAGTACCAACATTTGTTTTTGATTTCGATTTCAGCCTTTCCCATGGGGTGACGGAAACCATACTCTGTTCCATAACAAGGAGATTAACCCTTTGCCCGAAGGATATGAAGATTAACTGGCCAGTTATCTCCCCTGATTTTAACTCTTCTGTGGCAACTTTTAACATAATTCAGTATTATGTACAGATTTGAAATCCAAGAATTGCATTTTATCGTTTGTTTGTATTTACTGTAAATATGAAAGTTATTAAACTGAGTGAAAAATGTTTATTTCAAGTTATATAAAAACCTTGATCGTCTCTAATTATAAGGCATTAGTGTTTGGTTTATAGATGTCATTTTTTCAAGATATGATGTCAACGTCATCTCAGCCAGAATGACTAATTCTCTGGGGAGCCGCCCACTGGTCAACTAATTTGAGTCTATGACGTAAGAAAAATCCAGAATTCTATAATTAATCGACTGTGACTACACTTGGAAACGGGGAGAGCTATCATATGATATGTAATCTTCTTGAAAAGGCCAAAGTTTCAGATTGATTTACAACTGCCCTGATAGAAGTAGGACCATCGTAGGCTAACGAACGACTTGAAAGAATCGAAAATTGTATGCGTCATTCTTGACGTCATGTTAAAATATATAGTTCCGAAAATATCCCATACTGTAACATATACCCCCAAACTGTTGGCGATTAACATGGCGACCTTTTCGGTTCGTGTTAATTCAGTCTGTCTAAAAGTTTCCCACGTTTGCTTATGCGTCTTGTATTCGTAAACCTTGATCTATCCCACAGGAATGTGCGTCTCGCCAAGTCATCGCCGAGGATCACACTTTCTAACCTCATGCAAAAATATGCTCCAATTTTCAATCTTTCTATTTGCTTCTCACTCGAGAATTACGCAAAAAGTCCTTTTAATTAAATAATACACCAGTCGTGTACAAAGTAACATGTATCTTATATTTAAACAATACTACGGGACAAATAACAAACACTTGTATTGCTCTTTAGCGACTTTTAATAATTTTGGATGAAAACATAGACCAAAGTATCCCTACGCCATCACGTTCACTTGCGGAGGGAAAAAGAAAATTTGTACGTAATAACGTTGACAGTACAATGATAACATCGTGAACTCGCTACTATTCTCATATACACCATGTAACCTAATGTCACACTCTTTCCCCTTTCCCGACACATACAGTCAAATGAAATTTAAATTTAAATATCAGAAACTATAAGCCATCATTTAACTTTTTACCACCTTGCACCTATTTTGGATTTGTATTTAGTAGTCTCAAGCCCATTAATTGCATTGTACAAGACGAATTACCACGGGTTTTTGGCGGTTTGTGACCCCTTTTGAGGGTTCATTTGCTTCCTCATTCCATTTCTGCCTACCAATTGACCAACATTTATCACAGTGTTGAAGATGACCGTACGACCACTAGATACCATCTCAGTGGACCATGTCCCCTTTGTGTCAGTAAGGATGCCGCTAGTCCGTGTCGTAGAACCCTTAGCCATCTGACTGGACGAAGATGCAGCCATTAAATCCATCAGCCTGTACGGTAACATTAAAACGTCAGAAAGGGTGTGACCAGTTAACTGCATGTTTTTGTTGTGCATGGATGTTTGGTGTGTGGAATCAAAGTCAAAACTGACGGCCATGTCATTGATCTGCTGAGAAGAATTTTTTGATACAACATCTGTGATTAGAGTGGAACCCTCCTCTCTGTAATTGACAACCCGGTATCCATCACTTATGTTCATCCATCTTATCACCGGGGTCTTTTGGAGGGGATCCAAATTGGGATAATTATGCACGTTCTTTGGGTTTTCCTGATCATAAACGTAATTATCTCCCTTTGAAAAAGTGGAATTTAGGACTGGTATTCCAGATTGTCTTGCTGCTTTTGTCTCGTCTATTTCTGCACTATCCCGAAATCCAGCATTGCTTGGTAGATCTTTTGAATCACTGTCTTGTTCAATGGACTCAACACTGCCTTCGCCTGTTCTACCAACATGTACTGGTAGTTTTGAACCACTGTCTTGTTCAATGGACCCAACACTGCCTTCGCCTGTTCTGCCAACATATACTGGTAGTTTTGAATCACTGTTCTGTTCATTGGACTCAACACTATCTTCGCCTGTTCTACCAACATTTACTGGTAGTTTTGAATCTCTGTCTTGTTCAATGGACCCAACACTATCTTCGCCTGTTCTGCCAACATATACTGGTAGTTTTGAATCACTGTTCTGTTCATTGGACTCAACACTATCTTCGCCTGTTCTACCAACATTTACTGGTAGTTTTGAATCTCTGTCTTGTTCAATGGACCCAACACTATCTTCGCCTGTTCTGCCAACATGCACTGGTGGTTTTGAATCACTGTCTTGTTCATTGGACCCAACACTATCTTCGCCTGTTCTACCAACATATACTGGTAGTTTTGAATCACTGTCTTGTTCAATGGACCCAACACTATCTTCGCCTGTTCTACCAACATATACTGGTAGTTTTGAATCACTGTCTTGTTCAATGGACTGAACACTATCTTCACCTGTTCTGCCAACATGTACTGGTAGTTGTGAATCACTGTTTTGTTCAATGGACCCAACACTATCTTCGCCTGTTCTACCAACATATACTGGTAGTTTTGAATCACTGTCTTGTTCAATGGACTCAACACTATCTTCGCCTGTTCTGCCAACATATACTGGTGGTTTTGAATCACTGTCTTGTTCAATGGACTGAACACTATCTTCGCCTGTTTTACCAACATGTACTGGTAGTTTTGAATCACTGTCTTGTTCAATGGACTGAACACTATCTTCGCCTGTTTTACCAACATGTACTGGTAGTTTTGAATCACTGTCTTGTTCAATGGACTCAACACTATCTTCGCCTGTTTTACCAACATGTACTGGTAGTTTTGAATCACTGTTTTGTTCAATGGACCCAACACTATCTTCGCCTGTTCTGCCAACATATACTGGTTGTTTTGCATCACTGTCCTGTTCAATGGACGCAACACTATCTTCGCCTGTTTTACCAACATGTACTGGTAGTTTTGAATCACTGTCTTGTTCAATGGACTGAACACTATCTTCGCCTGTTTTACCAACATGTACTGGTAGTTTTGAATCACTGTCTTGTTCAATGGACTCAACACTATCTTCGCCTGTTCTACCAACATGTACTGGTGGTTTTGAATCACTGTCTTGTTCAATGGACCCAACACTATCTTCGCCTGTTCTACCAACATATTCTGGTGGTTTTGAATCACTGTCTTGTTCAATGGACCCAACACTATCTTCGCCTGTTCTACCAACATGTACTGGTGGTTTTGAATCACTCTCTTGTTCAATGGACCCACCACTATCTTCGCCTGTTCTGCCAACATATACTGGTGGTTTTGAATCACTGTTTTGTTCAATGGACCCAACACTATCTTCGCCTGTTCTGCCAACATATACTGGTGGTTTTGCATCACTGTCCTGTTCAATGGACGCAACACTATCTTCGCCTGTTCTACCAACATATACTGGTAGTTTTGAATCACTGTCTTGTTCATTGTACCCAACACTATCTTCGTCTGTTCTGCCAACATGTACTGGTGGTTTTGAATCACTGTCTTGTTCAATGGACCCAACACTATCTTCGCCTGTTCTACCAACATATTCTGGTGGTTTTGAATCACTGTCTTGTTCAATGGACCCAACACTATCTTCGCCTGTTTTGCCAACATGTACTGGTAGTTTAGAATCACTGTCTTGTCCATTAGACCCAACACTATCTTCGCCTGTTCTACCAACATATACTGGTAGTTTTGAATCACTCTCTTGTTCAATGGACCCACCACTATCTTCGCCTGTTCTACCAACATATTCTGGTGGTTTTGAATCACTGTTTTGTTCAATGGACTCAACACTATCTTCGCCTGTTCTACCAACATATACTGGTAGTTTTGAATCACTCTCTTGTTCAATGGACCCACCACTATCTTCGCCTGTTCTACCAACATATTCTGGTGGTTTTGAATCACTGTTTTGTTCAATGGACTCAACACTATCTTCGCCTGTTCTACCAACATATACTGGTAGTTTTGAATCACTGTCTTGTTCAATGGACCCAACACTATCTTCGCCTGTTCTACCAACATGTACTGGTAGTTTAGAATCACTCTCTTGTTCAATGGACCCAACACTATCTCCGCCTGGTCTGCCAACATTTACTGGTAGTTTTGAATCACTGTCTTGTTCATTGGACCCAACACTAGCTTCGCCTGTTCTGCCAACATATACTGGTAGTTTTGAATAACTGTCTTGTTCAATGGACTCAACACTATCTTCGCCTGTTCTGCCAACATTTACTGGTGGTTTTGAATCACTGTCTTGTTCATTGGACCCAACACTAGCTTCGCCTGTTCTGCCAACATATACTGGTAGTTTTGAATCACTGTCTTGTTCAATGGACTCAACACTATCTTCGCCTGTTCTGCCAACATTTACTGGTAGTTTTGAATCACTGGCTTGTTCAATGGACTCAACACTATCTCCGCCTGTTCTGCCAACATGTACTGGTAGTTTTGAATCACTGTCTTGTTCAATGGACTCAACACTATCTTCGCCTGTTCTACCAACATGTACTGGAAGTTTTGAATCACTGGCTTGTTCAATGGACTCAACACTATCTTCGCCTGTTCTACCAACATATACTGGTAGTTTTGAATCACTGTCTTGTTCAATGGACTCAACACTATCTTCGCCTGTTCTACCAACATGTACTGGAAGTTTTGAATCACTGGCTTGTTCAATGGACTCAACACTATCTTCGCCTGTTCTACCAACATGTACTGGTAGTTTTGAATCACTGGCTTGTTCAATGGACTCAACACTATCTTCGTCTGATCTGCCAACATGTCTTGGTGGTTTTAAATCACTGTTTTGTTCTATGGACCCAAAACTATCTTCGCCTGTTCTGCCAACATATACTGGTGGTTTTGAATCACGGTCTTGTTCAATGGACCCAACACTATCTTCGCGTGTTCTGCCAATATTTACTGGTAATTTTGAATCACTGTCTTGTTCAATTGACCCAACACTATCTTCGCGTGTTCTACCAACATATACTGGTAGTTTTGAATCACTGTTTTGTTCTATGGACCCAACACTATCTTCGTCTGCTCTGCTAACATATACTGGTAGTTTTGAATCACTGTCTTGTTCATTGGAACCAACACTATCTTCGCCTGTTCTGCCAACATATACTGGTGGTTTTAATTTTTGTTCATTGTCTTGTTCGTTAGAACGGTCATTGTCATTCCTTGTCCTCCCATTTACTAAAGATGGATTACTACCACCCCCTTGTTCATCTGAGTTGATGTTTGTTCCACTTTTTACCACTGGTGTTTTTAAGGTACCTTGATTTAGGGGTTCTTCAAAACGGACCAAAGGGTTGGCGTAGTCTTCCTTTTCTTGCTGTGAAGACTTATCCTCGCTTTGTTTGCTGATGACCACTGGAGATTTGGGAGGGTTTTCGTACTCGTGAACTCTGACATCTTCTGGATTCTCAGCCGAGACATCACCTTGATTGCCTGGTAGGTATGTAGAATCTCTGTTGGTATTCCGAGGTGTTTGACTCTCACTAGATTCACTGTCTCTGCTGCCTGGTAGATATGTGTTCGTTTGATAATTGGTATTCTGTGGTCCACGGTTTTCTGTTGAAACGTCGCCTTGATAATTTGGTAGAAAGGTATTGCTTGGATAATAATAACCTTCTGAGCTTGATTGCTCGTTGCTTTGTCCTTGGTTTTCCTGGAATCGGCCCGGAGGGGGCTGGTAATTTGTATAAGGACTGTAAAAATCTTCTTCAGATAGGACATTTTCGGCTCCTGGGCGTGTCCTTACATTTGTGTAATGAAGATAGTAAGGCAATCCAGGAATAACTTTGTTGGATTTTCCAGCTCCCGTTTGAGCCGTTTGCTTTGATTGTGCCACGGTTCCATTTGTGGGTTCATTTGCTGACTCTTTTCTTGTTGCGCCATTTGGGTGGGATACTGTCGCTGCTCTGCCGTCATCTAAAAAGGAAATCCATAAAACTCATTAAATTTTTGAGAAAAGAGCTTAAGAAAATTGGGTACACTCCCCTGAACAAAAAACTAAGCTCGATGTAGGTAGAAATAATTGAGACGAACATTCCAACTAACAAAACGCTAAGCTCGATATAGTTAGAAATAATTGAGACGAAAATTCCAAATAACAAACAATCAATTAGAGTGATGAATTTTGGCTAAAGTGGCACGAGCTGCCAAATATTGGAATGTTTTCGTTGAAACAGAAATAGCTCATTGTTTGTCTTTTTTTATAAAGAAGTACAAAACAACAACTTTCACTTTATATCAATCTTGGGCATGAGCGTTAAGGTAGTTTTCATGAGCAGCAAAACGGCTTAATTCAAATCATACATGCCTGCTAATTGAATTTTGTCCGTTATTACCACATATCGTAGGTTGGTACTTTCTTTATTTCAACGTCAATCCTGTAGTTTATCAAGGTACTTCAAGCGCTAAGCTTTTCGTGACATTCTTAATTTATGTAAAAAAAAGTCTGAATTTTGGCAGCGTACGGTAAGAATTCCGCTAATTCAAGGACGAGCAATTTGAAGATAACAAATTATTAGACTGCTTTTTGCCATGTTTGGTCTAAACAACAACAATAGCGATTGCTCGATAGGATTATCGGTCGCTCCATGCAGGAGGTAAGGCACCCAATGATAAGTCTCAAACTTTTAGAGTGCTTTTCGTAATGTTTTGAGTACTTGGATTAGTGGAATTCTTACCATATATCTATCTCCCTTTGCAAACGGTGCCTCGCTGGTTCAGTTGGTTTGAATGGTAGTTTGACTCACTCATTCCATCGATGTGGCTCAGTTTCAAATCCCAATCAGACCAAATCAAAAATCAACAAATTTCTTTGTGGGTTTTTGGATCACTCAAGAGTTGCCACGTACTTGCCAAAAGGTCTGGGTTTCTTCCAGGCAAAGAGCCTGGTTTCTTCCCCCTCTAAACCAGACACTGCCGCCGTATAAGTTCAATAATCTTGAGCTTGGCTTAATACATCAATCAATTTGTTCGCCTCAACCAGGCATGAGTTCCAAGCAGTGAGGATGGTTGCCAGTTACCAACGGGAGGTCGTGGGTCTCCCTGGGGCATAGAGCCTGGTTTCCTCCCACAATAAAACTGGCAACGCCGCCATATAAGTGAAATAATCTTGAGCGCGACGTAAAACACCAAACAATCAATCAACCAAGCCGTGAGAAATGTCGGCTGCATATCGGAGCCAGCTTTTCGTAATGTTTTGAGTACTTGAATTAGCGGAATTCTTATCGTATTCCTGTTTAACGCTATAGATCGCGGTAAGACAAGTGGTGCCTAGTCACAGAGACTTTACTGGTGAATGGCATGTCTTTAGCGATTTGGCTCTCGTCTCCGGGGTTCCAAAAGGCTCTATATTACGGCCGATTTTATTTCTTATATTTTGAAATAATTAAAGGAGGTAAACCAACCTGAGTGCTTTACGAAAGGGATAGGACTCGTATGACCAAGCTGAGAACAAAACACTGATACAGCAATTAACAGGTATACGTGGAGTTTCATCATCGGAACAGCAGTAGGTTTCTTAAAAATCTAAAATGAGTAAATATCTTAAGTATAATGAAGTTTTTAGTTATTCCCTGTGCCTCAGAAAAAGGATAAGTTAGTGAGTGATTTAAAAGAGCATGAGCTGCCAAAATGTTGATATTTTGACGTTAAACCAGACCGTTGAAATTATTGGCTATTTTTCTCAAGACGTATAATTCAGAAGCTTTTAAGTGCTTCTAGTCTCGAAAATGTACGATAAAGTATTTAAATTTTGTTTACTTTTCAAACACGTTTTCGGTTCGTACTGTATGGATTTTCCTCATTCCTACGCCAATCGTTCAATTTTTCAATGGCCTTCAAAGCCTCTTACTATTGTGACAATCAGAAATTAAAAGTGTGAATTTTGGCAGCTCATGCCACTTTAACGTCGTTTTCAGCATTATTTCAGTCTTATCACAACTAGATAAAGAGTAAGAGTGAGAGTTAGTTGCAGGGTTTAGCTTATTATTCAACTGTGCATACCTGTCTAATAAATTGTCAAAATACACTCATTTATTTACAATTCTTCCCAAAAATTACTAAAAAATCACCATTTTATGTTTTATCTACTCGGTGCATTTTTGTCATTTTTTCAAAGGAGTGAAATTTCCAAAGCAAAATGAGGTTTAAAACAACTTAAAAGTAATATTACAAATAACTCTTCAAGAAAATGTTTGGATTGTGTTAGCCCCGGCCTCATAAAAACTGTAAAATAAATCTTGGTATGTAGCTCACCTATTTGACTCCTCGTCGACCTACTCTCTTTTTCCAATGAAGAAGAAGTACTACTCGTATATCGGAACGATATCTTGTTCTTATGTCTGACATTTCAATTTATTTACAAAAATATAACCGGCGATTAAAAAATCCGCATAAGAAAAAAAAGCATGCAGTCGGATTTAGAAAGATTACACGGTCTAGTCATTTTTTGTCTCATTTCTATCAATAATTGTTATTTTTACTGATTATTTTATCATAACGCTCTGATTTGCTTTTTTTTTGGCCATTTTCTTATTTATATTTTACTTTTAAATGATGTTTGCTCGCGTAGTTAGCTTTTTCTGTTTTAACCTCGAATTGTAAAGTATGAAACTCATTTTTTGTCTTAGCACATTTCTGTATCGTATGAACACGTATAACTGTTTAATACACTCCGGTGTCGTAAAAAAGCAGAGCCTTCTTAAAGGGGCATGAGCTGCCAAAATGTTGATATTTTGACGTAAACACAGAATGTTGCAATTATCGGCTATTTTTCTCAAGACGTATAATTCAGAAGCTTTTTAGTACTTCTAGTCTCAAAAATGTACGATAAAGTATTGTTTTGAACTAACTTTGACTTAGAATGAATGAATGGTCGTCCCGGTTATTTAAATTTTGCTACTTTTCGAACACGTTTTCGGTTCGTACAGCGCACATACTGTATGGATTTTCCTCATTCCAACGCCAATCATTTAGTTTTTCGATGGCCTTCAAAGCCTCTTACTGTCGTGACGATTAGAAATTATGAAAAAAGTGTGAATTTCGGCAGCTCATGCCCCTTTAATGTAAAAATATTTTGAGAATGAAAACTAGACCGACAGTAGTTTACTGACATACTTTCTAACAGATTTAGACGAATGTTTCAGGGTTCAGTAACAAGATGACCTTGACAAGATGACCTCCAACTTTTTTAAGCCCCTCCCCATTTAACCCATAGTCACGTTTGACGCAATTCAGGCCTATTGTTATAAACACAAAAAAAAACGTTGAGAAACGCAGTTTCCGAAATCATCAGCCATTTAAACTAAAAGTAAATTTATTTCAATTTCAGCTTCCATCTGATCGCTATATCCATCCCGGCAATCCCGACGAACTTTTATCGCATCCGTCTTAAACCTAAGCGTTTTGGTAGGCAAATGTGTCGAAGTAAACGCACTTATTATTTTTTTAAACGACCGGCTCTAAAAACATTTCCTTTCAACTGAATTTGGCTCACGGTGGCTTTAGACTGAATAGGTAGCAACATTCTATCCAAATCTAAAATTTGTCATTTGTCACTTAAACCATTTATTATTTCGTACATCATTCATACGAACGGACGCGCCAATAAGCTAAAACAACCAACCAACCAACAATTCAATATTGACATTTTGACTCTCAAAGAGTTGGTCGTCATGTTCTTTGTACATGGACCCAGAATTCTGTTTTTAATTTCTGTAAAATTTCGTCACATCCAAAATGCTGTGAATTTTATCGCCCCTAGTAATTTCTCGATTATGTTATTAATCGTCAAACTCTATTAAAACAGGTCTCAAAATACGAAGTTATGAAAATCTAGTTGCACATGCATGATTCTTGGGCTGTCTTGGCGACATATTCTACTCGTGCTTCCCGCGCATGAATTAGATTGTACACTAATTAAAAACAGTCGATAAGAATTGGTCAGTGTTATGAAAAATTGAGTTTTTTTCATTGGGGCTTAACATCGAACTCGGGATTATTTCAATAATATTAAGGCGTTGTAAGTTTAATAGTAAGGGACACCGGCGGGAGCTTTGCTTGGGGAAACCCACGATCTTCTCAAAGTAATCGCCAGTCATTCCACACAGTGCGACCAAGTAAAAAACCCACTCAGAAGTTTTGGGCGGCTGAGTGGGAATCGAACCTGCGTGCCATCAATAGAAGCCCTGTCATTAAATAAGATACAGTATGCAAATTTATGAACATTTTATTTGGAAATCAAACTTTAGAATAGTAAACTACGCTCTACAGTAGGCCTGCGAGTAGTTACATTTACAGATATTAATGAAGTTATAGAAAATTAACCCAGAGGGGCCAAGAGGAATGTCATCTCTCAAGAACACGTGATCGACGTTTTGATAAGGTGAATATACGAGATATAATTCAATTGATTTTACAGATACGCTTGATTCAACTGTGATAACTTCAAACATCAGTCGCCGGATCTTCCAATAAAGATAATGGTTTATCTTTTTATGTTAACCGTTATCGTTCCGCTTCAATGAAAACTTATGTTTATTCATATCCTCCCTCGGTTTGGATATCGTTGTTAAAGGGGCATGAGCTGCCAAAATTGAGATATTTGGCCATCATAACAGAATGATAAAACTATCGGCTATTTTTCTCAAAACGTACAAGTCAGAAGCTTGTTAGTACTTATAGTCTCGAGAATGTACGATAAAGCATTGTTTTCAACTAGCTTAGGCTTAGAATGAATGAATGGTCGTCCAGGTTATTTAAATTTTGTTTACTTTCGAACACTATTCCGGTTCATATAGGCGACATACTGTATTGATTTTCCTCATTCCAACGCCAATCATTTAGTTTTTCGATGACCTTCAAAGCCTCTTACTGTGGTGGCGATCGGAATCTATGAAAATAGTCCGAATTCTGGCAGCTCATGCCACTTTAATGATTTGAGTGATGTCTAACGTACAACGGAATGGCTAAAATGATACCAAAATATTAGGCCATACAGGATTAAAAGGCAATGCCACAATGTATACCAGTTCGGTTTCACAAAATGATGTCGGTTGAGTGTTCAGGCCTACATAACTGTAATAGGCCTACATAACTGTCATAGGCCTACATAACTGTCATAGGCCTACATAACTGTCATAGGCCGACATGACTGCCATAGGGCTACATAACTGTTATATGTCTACATAACTATCATAGGGCTACATAACTGTCATAGGTCTACATAACTGTCATAGGCCAACATAAATGTCATAGGCCGATAATACCATAGGCCCATATAGCCAATTGTTGACAGTTACCTATAAATGACTTCCACGCCCATTCGTGCAACAGGCTCATAAAATGTCCTCTATATTCAAATTCCATCCCTTTAATCTGTTTCACAAAGCCACGAAGCATATTTTTTTCGTAGCTACCATAGCAACGTGTCTATAAAGCAAAACGTTGCCATGACAATTACGTTAACTCGCTTTCTGAAACATGCCCAAGAATACGATGTCAAGCATCAATTTATTAACCTTGATCCTTAACAAATTGCGACAAGCATGAGCAACATCAAAAATAAATCAAGAGATTTGTTGTATTAACTTAAAATATATGTATATCGATATACAGTCTATATTCATAATATCCAATGCATGTGAAAACATGGTTGACAAAACAGGTAGCGGTTGTACAGAAAAAGAAACACCAAAAAAAAGTTTGAAACGGTCTCTCACATCGGCAGTGCTATTTAATTTGATTTGTTGTAGATCCCATTAAGTGGACATAGTTGGGATTGTTGGACTAACAGTCGTGGTGTCGACTTGGAGACGACGGTATGAGTCCTTTGAGGTATACAATGCACCTTGGCTTGCGCATAATACAGCAGATAAATAAACCATTTAGGCCCAGAGTCGAACACCCTGCTTGTCAAATCATGCATTTCATGTTGAGGTATTTGTCGGGAGTAGGACATATTAATTGGGGTCATGTTATACCGTCTGGTGACGTGAACTAGTGAGATTCGATGATAACACGGGAGTTACCGGCCGTGTCCGATTACAAACTGCACGAGAAAACATTCGAATTGTGACCTCTATCTCCATGACGATGCGCGCCACTTAACTTTAACCGTGCGCTGTCAGTACAGATTAACGCTCTGTTTGACATACGGCGTTCTGTATAAAAATAACCATCAGGTAAGTTACCGTAATCTATTACACGTAGATGATTTTTGAAGGACCGAAAACTTTGCCACAAATAATTCGTTTCAAAATAATTAATTGGAATTTACGCCCATATCCAAGTTGTTTTATTAAAGTAGCATGAGCTACAAAAATATATGGGAAAAGTTCATTGAAATAGAAATAACGAAATGTTCGCCATTTTTATCAACAAAATTATAGTTTTCTGCTGATACCAACCTCGGATATGTACGTTAGGGTTGTTTTAAATCAGCAAAATCTCTGAAATGTACTTCTATAACTTAAACACCCTTTGCCAATTGTCTTCATTGTGGTAGTAATTTCAGACATTGTTTTGGCCTCAAAGTGGCATGAGCTTTAAAGGTCCGGACTTTGTTTCATAAATTCTGTTTGTCAAGGGAACTTCAGTGTTTGAAGTAGGCCTACTTTGAATAACTAAAAAATGGACGTTGCATTTATGCAATATCCGCATAGTTGTAATATACCAACCGTAAAGACGGACATAGTTCAAGCAGCCGGAATTGATTTTTGGTTGTTTAAGCCTATCGGCGCGTCTATTCTACGGCCGGAATGTATGTAGTTCGTGCTAGTGTTGGTATCAACAGAAAGGTCTTATTTTGCATTTTTAAACAAGTGACGAACAAAATTCTGTTTTAATGGAATGTTCTCTATATTTGGAAGCTTATTTAGGGGTTTAAGGGCCCTCATTTTGCCCAAACTAAAGATTTTTCATCAACATTTTCAAGTCGGATTTTACCCAAAGATTGACCCGTTATTTGGCACCAACATTCAAAAAAGTACGATTTAGTTAACACATTTATCTGAAAAAAAAACAAGACTAGACCCTACTGGACAAAAATACCCTTAATTTCCTATATGAAGCAATGTGGAGTCAGTATATATCAAGGGATCCTATATTTCCACTCCTCGGCTCTTATCGATTCTGGTGAGGCCTTTGTAAGCAAAACAAAACAAGGTTCTCTTAAGCCTTGATTAATAATGTATTCTATTTATAACACAAAGTCTTATTGTTGTAGACCAACTGCTTGTTGGGAAGAAGAATCCAGCTGCTAAGTTTTAGTTCAAATTTATAGGCCAAAAACATGGCGGACATGACGAGGAAGAAAAGTAGGCCTAGGCAACAAGGCCCAGTGTCGTTGGAAGCCGAGAGACGCAGGATAATGATTTCTATCCATGCTGTTGAGAAAGAATTATTTAAGTTTTGGGAGGCTTGGTTGAAATCTGTTCGTCTTGGTCCCACTAGTGTCCTGCTGGACTGTGCTTACAGGATACACCAAAAGCTGGGGTACAAAATCCCCGTCAAAGATGCCATTGAATTTGATCGTCTCTTGAGCAAATGTGACAACGACCCCGAGTTTGCCGATCGCTTAGATGTGCCTATGCTGCAAATGATGTGTGACCGCCACAAGGCTTTCCAAGATGTGACACATAGAAGCGTGACACGTATACAATCTTCAGTCGACGATCATCTGGGGAAATATTGCCTCAGCTTTATCGCAGAAATTGATGACTTGCAATTGTTTAGCGTACAGGAATACGAAACTAATATTTGTGAATGGCGCGAACAAATTTATCAAGGGTTTAAAGATGTGAAAACAGTTCTGGAGGAGTTGTCCAAGTACACAGACAACTTTAATACATATATAGAAAAGTACCCAAAAGTTCTGACACTTATGCAACGCACGTACGAAGCTTTCCAACCCATGTTCGAACCTGTAAAAAATTGGGTAATGGCGGACGAAAATTACCCGCGTAAACTACAAGACGAAATGGGCAGGCTCAATAAAGAAAAGCAAGAATTTCAAGAAGCGAATCGACGCCTTACGCGTGACGTCGGAGTCTCAAAAAGCAAAATGAACCGTCGACAGTACCAAACGAAACAAATTCAACACAATTTGGATGGGCTCCTTGAAGAACGACGAACAATTCGGCGAAGAGAAATGGCCGCAAGGAAAAATTTAGAAAAGACTGAATTTGCATTTGAAAAGAAAAAACGGGAACTTAAGGACATTAGTGCTAAGTATAATCACTACCAGCATACAGTTTCTCAAGATACTCTGCAGATGTGGAGCCGACAAGCAGAACAGGATCACCGTGAGGCATTGGCCTTGGAGCATAAACTAGACACACTAGAATCACAGATTCGTAACTTAAAGGCAGACCGGTACGATATCCAAAAAGAAATACATGCCATCCAAAAAGAATTGGATGGTAGCGTGAAATCAGAGCATTCCGTCTCAGAGTCGGTCTCGGCCCAAGAAAGCGGAGTTAAGATTACAACGGATACTCTGAAGACGATCACAGCTAAAATTGACACTTTAAGACGAATTAGAGAAATCAAACTTCATTCTGATACGGTGAAGAAGATCCACCTTAATGGATATAGCCCCGGTGGAAAACTAGTTACAACAGGTGGGTTATAGTCTATACTGATTGATTGATTGGTGTTTGTCCGCCACGCTCAAGATTATTTCACTTATATGACGGCGTTGCCAGTTTTATTGTTGTACGACCTTCCGTTGGTAACTGGCAACCATCCCACATTTTTCGTTCAAGTAAAAACTCAGTCAGAAAATTTTCCAATTTTTTTGGACTGAGTGGGATTCGAACCCGCGATCCATTGGTGGAAGGCTGTTCGGATTGAGCGTCCAAAGCTCTACCTACTGAGCCACGGAGGCCCTCCGAACAATTGGCTAATTCTGTTTCAACAACATTTTGTCTATACTTGGCAGCTCATGCCACGTTAACAAATGTAATGAATTTTTAATTCATGATTTCCTAACTGTTGTATCTAATAGTTGTTCGCAACATTAATAGCTGTTCGTAACATTAATAGCTGTTTGTAACATTAATAGCTGTTCGTAAATGTTCGTAACATAAATAGCTGTTCGTAACATTAATAGCTGTTCGTAACATTAATAGCTGTTTGTAACATTAATAGCTGTTCGTAACATTAATAGCTGTTCGTAACAAAAGTTGTAATATTTTCTATATCTTTACTTGTTATGATTCATTTTTACTCTCGTTTTAACAATGTGTTTACAAGACTCTTTTTATTGCCTACTCTTTTTATTGCCTCTTTAATAAATTATGTGGGTAATTAACGTGCAAATTACTTTGATTAAATTCCTGTTATTTTGACTTTTAGACCCTCTAGACGAAGCCTTCAAATTAACCGCTGCAGAAATTGGGAAAGAATGGAGCTTACTGTACCAGAGACTTCCTTTTAAACCGGATCGAGATATTATCTCAAGGGTTCAAGATCTAGAAAGTAGGTCAATCAATTCATCCGTAAAATCAATAAACAAGAACTAATCGATAGATCAAAAATCAATCAGCTATAAAGCCAATAAATAACTCAACCAAGAGCTTGAAACAGGATCCCTGTATTATTTTCAGAGCTCGTGAAATAGAAAATAAATCAATCGATTAATATAATAAATTAACAATCAGTTATTGATAAATCGAAATTAATATGTTAATTACCCCATCGATAAGTCCAATTCACACTTTTTTCATAATTTCGGATCGTCACGACAGTAAGAGGCTTTGAAGACCATCGAAAAACTAAACGAGTGGCGTTGGAATGATGAAAATCCATACAGTATGTGGCCTGTATGAACTGAAAACGTGTTCGAAAAATAAACAAAATTTAAATAACCGGGACGAACATTCATTCATTCTAAGCCAAAGTTAGTTCAAAACAATGCTTTATCGCACATTTTCAAGACTAGAAGCACTAAAAGTAAAAAGCTTCTGAATTATACGTCTTGAGAAAAATAGCCAATAATTTCCACATTCTGTTTTAATGTCAACATATCAACATTTTTGGCAGCTCATGCCGCTTTAAAGTAAGTTAATCGATCAATAAAATAAATAAACAAGCAGTTATCGATAGGTCGAAAAGCAATTAAAATCCAAAATCAATCATTCAATAGTGTATCCAATCAATAAATCAATCAATTTATCAGATGACCAGTTAATAGATCGATTTAAAAGCAAACTTTTGTCCATTCACTTAATATTATAATCAACCAACCAGTCAATCAATGAAATGTTCAGTCAATCGACCTAATGCTCATTCAGTCAACGAATCAAAAAAGCTATGGATGAAAAAATCAATAAACCATTCAAATCAATGATAAACGTAGCTAATTGATCAAGTCATCGAACTATCTTTAATTGGAATATACACTGTATACATCTTGATCAACTGATCCGTCAAACCACAGGCACACGGAGTGCTCTCCCTTATCCACCCTCTGTTATACTATAATATTTAGAGTATAACAGAGGATGGATAAGGGAGAACACTCCGTGTGCCTGTGGTCAAACCCATTTCACGAAGCAATCTATCAATGGCATTAATTGACCGATTGTTTGATGACGTCACTGTAAATTTATGCCGAAAGCACTTCGGGACATTGAGAGATGACAATTTTTTAAAATGGCAAAAAAAAATAATAATAATAATGTATCGAGAAGAAGACGTGAAAGGAGCGAAGTTACCAGAGAAATGTGTGGATAAAAACACCTTGTGTCACCAATGTTTTTCAAAGAAGTGACGTTTGACTATGTGCAGGTAAAGAAAATGGAGAACTGAGGTACATGATTTACCCAGAAAGCTTTGCGTAAAACTATGTGACGTCATCAAGCTCGCAAAACTAAATAGTTCAATATTTTCTAAATGATATAAGAGTACTATTTTAAAGAAACAAAACCATGCATATAACTTGGTTAAGCGTTCAGGTGATTTTTTGTTTCCTTTATTGACCCACATCTTTGATTCACAAAGGTCACGGGATTTATTTCAACGTGAAAAAATTAGGTTTTGGTGAGCCAATTAAAAAACTAATTAAGAATGTTCTCTATTAAACAAGTATCAAGCAATATAGGCCCAATCAAGTGTGTTATAACATATCAAATCATTAACCTTGTGACCACAGCTTTTGTATAATATGTTATACACTTTAAACCGTTTAAGAGCTTAAATTAAAAATATATTAATTCTATGACTGTTCGTTCCCTGTATTACAAAATTTTAGTGATGACTCATTTTCCCCCTTTTGTTTTTTTTTCTTCAGGTATTGACATTACGAGCCGCAGACTTGACGCCGATTTCTCGACGTTGTCGTTGAAAAGTTTGGACAAATGGCGACGTCTGAGTGATTACGCCAGCGTCAACGCTCTTCTTGGTACGCTGAGGAGGATTAAAAAACATAGCGTCGCTCAGAAAATTGAACGGACTTTAGTGAATCAAGTGTGACAGGAAGAGACGTGAAAATAGTTTAAAGTGGCATGAGCTGCCAGAATGTTGATATTTTGACGTTAAAACAGAATGTTGAAATTATTGACTATTTTTCACAAAACGTATAATTCAGAAGCTTTTCAGTGCTTCTAGTCTCGAAAATGTACGATAAAGTATTGTTTTGAACTAACTTTGGCTTAGAATGAATGAATGGTCGTCCCGGTTATTTAAATTTTGTTTACTTTTCGAACACTATTCCGGTTCGTAAAGGCTACAAACTGTATGGATTTTCCTCATTCCAACGCCAATCATTTAGTTTTCCGATGGCCTTCAAAGCCTCCTACTGTCGTGACGATCAGAAATAATAAAAAAGTATGAATTTTGGCAGCTCATGCCACTGTAAAATCGAATATACAGACAAAGTGGTGTCGATTAAATTAATTACATCCACAGTAAATTCTAATAAAGTGGCATGAGATGCCAAAAATGTCAATATATTTTCATTAAAACAGTTCTATGAAATGGTCGGCTACTCATATCAAAACGTGTAGTTCAGAATCTCTCAGTCTCGAAAATGCACGTTAAAGTATTGGTTAGAGCTGACTTAGGCTTATGATGAATGAACGTTCGTCCCGGTTATTTAAATTTTGTTTACTTTTCGGACACTATTTTAGATCGCACAGCACACAAAATGTGTTGAATTTTCTCATTTTAACGCCAGTCATATATTTTATCGATGCATTATAAAGCCTTTTGTTGTCTTGACAACAAGGATCTACTAAAAATAAGTTTACATTTTGCCCTCTCATGCCACTTTAGAAAACCTTCCAATTTACTAAATAATATCGCCATGGGCAATGCTTTTTAAAAATGATAAACAATCAGAATACATGAGAACAAAAGAATTTAAGGGATAATGCAAGATTTGAAAAGTGCATATTTATGCCCGGAGAAAAGTAAGGAAGCCTATTTATGCCATGGGTGGAATTTTGACTTTTCCAATGTTTTCCGTTTTTAGCAGGATATTGCACAAGCGGAAATTTTCTTTTGAGACGATAGATTCTGTGTGTCGAAGAAAACCAAGCATGCATCATAAAAATCATACCTTAAAGTAAAATGATTTGCAGAGAAAGTCGAAAAATGCATGTAAACTGTCAAATCACAAGGAAAACCGCGGTGGAAATTTTTACAACACGTCGAAAAGTTTTAGAGTTTCTTACGTTTTCCGGCTTTCTCTGCAAATCGTTTTACTCGAAAGGTATGATTATTATGAAACGGGTTGCATCGCTTTTTTGTGTAATAAAGAAACAATACATGCATTCAAAGGGAGAGAACTCGTATCGCTTTCTTCCAGTTTGATACTGTAGCCTCCAATTCCTATATTGCCGATTTGGTTGAATGATTGATGTTTTTGATGTAAGTCAAAATTATTTTATTTATTAGACGGCGTTTAATGGGAGAGGAAGCCCGGCTCTGTTATCTTGCAGGACATGTTCTCGAGACAAAATACAATGGCTGGGCACGAAATGACCCATGTATAAATTTCTACATTGGCTCGCGAATGTGCTTGCGGGAGCAGGATCGAACCTATCAGTCAAGTTCGGATTGACTGTGACTTTTACCTACGACTCAGATGTATCAGGCTTATGTTGGCATAAAGGTAAATTACTTCAACCAATAGAACGATAAAGGCCCCCGTTTAATATGCAATACACAGTATAGGCCTATCCGTCTGAGGCTCGTTCTGAGGCACAGAGCCGTTAGCGTAACGCGAGGTAAAATAAGAAGACGTCACAAAAGAATTTCCTTGTTACGCCACGTCATTTCCCCATCGTTAAGTTAAATTTCTGTTAATCCACCGATCCATGGTTTTAAAACATATTTTGATTATCTTTTGTCATTTCTATACAAGTTATTTATTCTGATCAAGTTACGAACTCATTGGTGGTACACTACCGGCATCTATAACCCCCTACGTACTGCTGTCTATTATGGTCATAACGGCGTACTTACGAAAAAAGGGGTTAGCTAAATGCGCTGAGTGAAAATGACGTTGCGTAATGACGTTGGCGTTTACAATGAGCCTCTGTTCGTCACAAAGTAAGACGTCATAAGCCACTAGCGTAAGCGCCACTGTGACGTCGTAATGAAACACTCGTCATAAACATAAAAACGTCACAAACGTCATCTCTAAGAAAACAGTTGACTTGAACAGTCGAGACAGAGATCAGCTTCTAAACCCGACTTACACCTTGATTGAAAGATGGAAATTGTATAATGGGCGGACCGAAGACGAAGACTGCCTGGGGCGTGATTAAACCGAAGAGCAGTAAACAACGGGAACGGCTGAAGTCAGCGGGCGTCGAAAAGCGGAACGTTTTCTCTCATCTTCCTACTCAAAGTGATCTAACGGCACTTGAACTTATACGCGTACAATGTTACATGAGTGGTTATAAACTACACAGTAAGACAGTGGGATCTGGAGCATACGCTAAAGTTTATTTAGCAGAAGTGACATCAGAGAAGACTGTTTTAGGCCCAGATATGACGGACGTATCCTTAAAACAAACCAACCCAATGGTAGGTTTATTCTACATTTTTATTTTTATTTTTAAGCTCTGAAAAGAGATTGAATGTTCTCAAAAGACTATGGCGTATAAAGTCTACATTTACAACCCAAACGAGGTTTTTGAAACCCACAGAAAGAAACCGAGAGGAAATATGACAGATCAGATTTAACTTATATATGACTTATTAAAGGCCTACATTTCCTCTGGCAAACATTTTAGGCCTATTAGTCCAATTCTAGTAATCACTTTTTTATTTCATAGTTCACCAACAATGCATACATTTCCTACGAGTTTTAATTTCATAGTCATACAGTTCCATAGCTTTTTTAAATTTTGTATTTATTTAGGTTGCTGTTAAGGTCATTGATAAGAATATAATTCCATCCAGTTTTCTACGTAAATTTATTCCCCGGGAATTGGAGAACCATAGAAGTTTGCCACCGCATGCTAACGTGGTAAGTATACTAGCTGCAACCTGAATCATTGATAAATATGCACAACCTTTAAAGTGACATGAGCTGCCAAAATGTTGATATTTTGACGTTAAAACAGAACGTTGAAATTATTAGCTATTTTTCTCAAGACGTATAATTCAGGAGCTGTTTAGTGCTCCTCGAAAATGTACGATAAAGTATTTTTTAAACTAACTTTGGCTTAGAATGAATGAATTGTCTTCTCGGTTATTTAAATTTTGTTTACTTTTCGAACACGTTTTCGGTTCTTACAGGCCACATACTGTATTGATTTTCCTCATTCCAACTCCAATAATTTAGTTTTTTTATAGCCTCCAAAACGTCTTACTGTTGTGACGATCAGAAATTTTGAAAAAAGTGTGAATTTTGGCAGCTCATGCCACTTTTAACAGCTTCCTGTGCATATGGAAACCTGCATCCATGTCAGACGATAACGTGCTACATGGCTCTATAACAAGCGGTATTTATAGATGGTCCTTTTCAGCTTTCATAGGACATTTTCGCCTTCCTTTCAAGGTTCTTGATCTGTCATTTCATAAAGATTGGCGTAAACATTAATTATATTTTAAGAAATGTTTGAAACTCTCTTTAAACCTGGGTTTCATAGTCCATACTAATGCTTTCGACACCTGTACCGGGGTCTTCGTCAAGTGTAACTGACTCCAACACTTGACGAAGACATCGGCACAGGTGTCGAAAGCTCGTGTTGTTAAAACAACTAACTACGTGGTGATTGATGTCTTGTTTTTTATCATTAATTATATTTTATTTTAGACTTCTAAACTGCCCCCCACCCCCCTGGTATATGAATGCCGATAATCTCGCAGTCTCGCTTCCATATATATGCATGATTGGCATTCATAATGCTTAAAGTATCTACTACAGCGTATATCAAATCTTGATATTGCCATCTGCTTTAAAAAAGAATTTATAAAGCAAAGGACCTGGAATCTGAATCAGCCATCCAGGTTTATTTCTATTAACTATACAATGAAGATTTAAAGGCCCACTTGCCGTCGTAGCCTGTTTAAATTTGCTAAGAAAACCAATTTACATGAGCTTACTACGACTAATACAACTAAACTTAAACATAGGACACATAAAACATGTCTAGTTAGCTTTAGAATGTAGAAATGGGGCGAAAAACAAACGAAGAATCGAAGCCTGATTACAACAACAACAACGATCAGTGTCGGTCAACTTTCGTGTTGGATTACCCTCATTTCAGGCCTTTTTATCTGTGGTTTACACTCAAACAATTATCAGCAGGCTTTTCCAGTCGCTGTTAACTGATCGTCAGTCTGTATTTCTCAGATAAATAGGCCTACGTAAAATTACACTGTGCCGTTAGTTCACTCACTCGACTGAAACATAAAATCGCCAATAGGGGGCAGTTTGGTTTGTTTACGTTACAGGCACCTAACAATTTAAATTTTTTAAATTCAAATTAAAAATACAAAATGACGTCCAAACTTTTAAATTTTGGTAAAAATAGAAAGTTCCTAACTTATATTGTCTGGGAAAAATACAGAAAACGGACTTTCTTTTTTTAATGTTAACAATATTCCTGATTTTCGCGGCAAGTGTGCCTTTAAACATTTGCTTGTTTAGATAGTACCATATCCTTCAGCGCATGGAAATGTGAAAATAATATTGATGCATGTCAGACTTTTGACCTGACGAATTTGAATATTTTTTTCAACTACAAGAAAATAATGATATATTTTCTCAAAATGTGCACAATATGCGCGTACCTTAGAATAAACCAGAAATTTTGTAGCAATTTTTTTTTGCTAAGTTGGTTATTTAACAGGATCAGCTATTTATTCTGATTTGGATCTACTACCTTTTTGGCTCGTCCGTTTTGCAGACTTATTTATTTTCGTTAAAAGTGAAGCACTAACTTTTGAATAGTTCCAAACGGCCGTTAGCTTTTGAAATTAAAATGCAAGAAAAGTGTTCTCAATTTCGGTCGTTTTTTTCTCGTTCAGGTGCGTTGTTTTGAGCACTTCTCGTCTGGAGATCACGTGTTCGTGGTGATGGAATATTGCGAGAAAGGAGACTTGCTACAGTTTATTAACGACACGGTGCGACAAGACAAAGTCCTTAGCCACGATCTTATACGGACTATTTTTAAACAAATTTGCTTGGGCCTTCAGCATATGCATTCAGAGGGAATTGTCCATAGGTGAGATATTATAGCACTAATATGATTACATTTTATGGACCATCAAATTTATGGTGTCTGAGGGCCTTAAATAGTATGTGCAGGCATGATAGAAAGTCTTCGTGTTCCTGATGCTTTTAATTTCTCTAAATAATGGTCATTTCTACTGGACTAAATCCTTATGTATAACATGCAAGAACATCAGAAGGGCGAGATTTCAGATTAAATTCAATTTTGAATTACATGTGTTTAAAATTATGTTAGAAGCTATGCCTTGTACATGTATTTTAAAATTATAGCATTGAACGTTGCACATTTTGCAGTATTGTTTAAACTGTAGTTGATTCCTATATCTTAATTCTGCCTCTAGAACATAAGAATTAAATGTGTGTTTTTTTATTTGGTTTTATTTGCAGAGATTTGAAATGTGAAAATATATTACTGGCAAACGACTTAAGCGTAAAGATAACTGGTAGGTATTTTTATGGTTTAACAAAAAAGTGCTTTAATATTTGTACAGTTTATTTCGTATCCAATATTTCATAACATATGTGCATTTGTATTAAATGGAAAACAGGGACCTCGAGGGTTAAAGTGGCATGAGCTGCCAAAATGTTGATATTTTGACGTTAAAACATAATGTTGTCATTATTGTCTATTTTTGTCAAGACGTATAATTCAGGAGCTTTTTAGTGCTTCTAGTCTTGAGAATGAACGATAAAGTATTGTTTTGAACTAACTTTGGCTTAGAATGAATGAATGGCCGTCCCGGTTATTTAAATTTTGTTTACTTTTCGAACACGTTTTCGGTTCGTACAGGCCACATGCTGTATGGATTTTCTCATTCCAACGCCAATCATTTAGTTTTTCTAAGGCCTTCAAAGTCTCTTAATATCGTGACGATCAGAAATTATGAAAAAAAGTGTGAATTTTGGCAGCTCATGCCACGTCAATACAAATCTATTCATATCTTCCTTCTCATGGTACCATTTCTTTCCTTTCCAATAAACACTCCCGTTACGTTGAACATCTTCTTAGTTTTACATGTCAATGAAGACTCACCAACTCAAAAAAAAACTTTATAAATTGTTCATTCTTGATAATGTGTTAGTATGACTTTATTTACAAACATATATATTGGCTTTCATTTTGCCACAAATATCTAATATAAAATGTGTTCACAAATATGTCAAATATCTGCCGCTAGGAGTTTATACTTCTGACGAAAGAACTAGCCTTTACATCCAGATGTGTTTAAAGCGCTTTTCGTTATTACATTGTATACGTTTTCAGTACTTTTTGTCGGTTCTTTAGTTCAAGAATGGAATAGACAACTGTTTAATTCGCAATCAGAAAACCCTCAAATCGGTCCAAATTTAAATATTAATAGAGAGTTTAAGGGTAGACATATGGAGAATAAAATGCAATAACTACTGGTGAATATTTTCTTTTAAGACTTGGGATTTTCGTGTCGGGTTGAAGACAAGAACGCCATTTTGAAAACCTCGTGTGGTTCATATACTTACGCTGCCCCGGAAGTGATTGCCAGTAAACTCTACAACGGGTTCAAGGCCGACATATGGAGTCTGTGAGTACAAAGCTTTCGTTTTTATCAACCTAAATTAGCATTAGACGAAGTTAACGCATTGCCATAAAGTATATAGATTTTGAAAAAGAGTGCAAAACTACATAATACTTATTTGTTAAAATATTTAATCTGAAAGACTCCATGGAAAGTTCGCCATGCTATTCAGAATATTCTTTTTTACCTCTAATTTGTTTAAATTTCAATCTTCGTTTAAAAGGAGACATTGCTTTAGTTTGTTGTGATTCTTCGTTCAGATTATTAGAAAAATACAGAGTGATCAATCTCGGCTAAAAGGCTGCAAGTTAACTTTCCGCCAAAAATGTACATTTAGCGAGTTATTTAGGGAATCACGTGCTGCTATTGTTTTGTGTATGACAGTCAGTAAACAAACAGCCAAACGTTGAACAAATGCTCAGCCAGAAAGGACTCTACTGCGCACTCGATTCTTTTTACCATAACAAAGCAGACATTTGAATCCTCAAATAAAACTCCCTATCCAGTGGTCCGTGGGAGCTAGGAAAGTTACGAATGGCCATCTGGAAACCTCATCTACATCGAAGCATATATCGTTATAAAACCTGCTGATAAATGCTCGGCAATAGTTATTGCATGACATGACTAGACAGGATTATGATTGAGGAGGTACAACGGCAGCTAAACAACTGTTTTGTTTTACCAAAAGGAAGTAAGGCCTAAACATGTTGGAAATTGCAATAGAATTATTCGTTCTCTGAAGAAAAAGGCTATATTAATAAAAAAGCGGTATTGCTCTTTGGAATCTGACCTTATTTCTAAAAAACAGAGAGACCGTTAAATATTTCGAAAGTACCCAAACTCATTGAAAAATTATTCAAGTTTTCAATGCCCCCACATCGTCGGAACCCACGATTAAAACTTACGCTCACGCTCACTTTATCCGTGGGACAAGGAAGCAGATCCATCGTTTCTAATTTAATATGCATGTTGACTTGCCACAAAACTGTGGCGGAAATTTCACCAATTAGATGCAGCTATGCAGTGTATGCAAGGCAAAGATGCAAGGCAAAGATGGACTTTTCGGTTTATACTTCAAATCGATAAACGTGTCTCCAAACTAAAGAGTTACAACGTTTATAAGAGAACTTCTGATTGGTCCGACAGTAAATGGGCGTTCCCAGAAAACGAGGTTTTCAATCGCAGTTGTCAATATCGAAGTCGTGCGAATCACGTTGCTTCTGGTTCAAGGATAGAATGAAAACGCATTGTACCCGTGTCTTCGGTAAATCTCGTTCCTAAGGCACGAGAATCGCGTGGTCAAGGGAGACGACAAACCTTTAGTATATTATAAAAATCTAAAAAAAATGTATCATTCAAGCTTAAACTTCTCCGAAACGAACAAAAAAAAGATTTTGATTGGATGTAAGCTTTGTTAATCCAAATGTACTCTATTTTACAAATCCAGTGGTGTGATTTTATTTGCAATGGCGAACGGTCGACTTCCGTTCACCGAGAGACTAGTGACTGACATGAACGAGCAAATGAGGCAGCAAGTGCTACTGTTCGAAGATTACGTCTCCAGTGGTAATATATATATATATTTATTTTAGACAACAAGATTTTCCCTGTGCCCGTGTGTTTTAGTGTTCATAAATATATAAATATATATTCTGACTTTCTATTCCAAACGTAAACAAAATTTAAATATTTCGACTCGATCTCAGTGATCATCAGTAACATTTCATCTGGTCATAGCTTATTATGGCATCCAAAAGATTTTGGTCAAATGGGCTTGACACCATAATTCACTTGGCTTATATACCTAGAATGGGTCGCGGGTTCGAATCCCACTCAGTCCAAAACAAATTGAAAAATTTTCTGACTGGGTTTTCACTCGAACGACTTATGTGGGATGGTTGCCAGTTGCCAATGGAAGGTCGTGGGTTTCCTCCGGGCATAGAGCCCGGTTTCCTCCCACAATAAAACTGGCAACGCCGCCATATAAATGAAATAATCTTGAGCGCAGCGTAAAACAGCAAACAATCAATCAATAAATATAAACCTAGAGATACTTGTCTGACTTCACGGTCCGCAGAATAGACGACATCTTACACTCTTCCCAAATGAAATAAGCAATAGCCTATCGGTTCTAGCTAGTGCTAGCTATGTTAGTTAAAGATAAGAAAGTGTAATATTTTTTAATTGTCCATATAGATATCCAAACACTTTAAAAACTTCATTGTCGAGTTCGATATACTTAATCTTTTCTTACGCGGTCGTTAGATCATATATATTCATATTGCCAGTTATACAGCAGGGGACCTCCGTGGCTCAGTAGGTAGTAGAGCGTTGGACGCTCGATTCGAACAGCCAAAAAAACTCAGTCAGTCCACTGAGTCAAAAAAAAAATTGGAAAATTTCTGACTAGGTTTTGACTCGAACGACCTATGTGGAATGGTTGCCAACGGAAGGTCGTGGGTTTCCTCCCACAATAAAACTGGCAACACCAAACAATCAATTAATTAATCAATCTAGTATATAGTACTTATTAGGGGAGATAATAATTACAGAAAATGATGCCATTTTCAGATTGTTCCATACTAATACAGAGGATTCTACAGTACGACCCCGATAAACGACCTACCGTGGCTCAAATTCTATCTGACCGGTGGTTACACGAAAAAACAAGAAAGAACGGAAACGGCCGAATGATCAATCGGCCAAAATGGGTTGTAAGTTATTTTTTCTTTGATTTCCCCTCCTAACTCCTAACAATAACATACATTCAATCCTCATATACTTGGGACAAATTTGTGAACTTACCCGATCAAATTAATTTGTAGGATGCTTAGCATCTACCTATATTCTTGTAACTATTGAGCTTTTTTAACAATAAAACTATGTGTTAGATTTGGCCTAAAAACAGACTTAACAAATCCAACAATCCATTTCCCGTACAAGGTTTTATTTTGTTTTATTCAATGAACTATATACATGTTGGTGGAAAGGCCACGTCTCATTGGCTGGTTTGGATCTGACTTTGTAAAAAGCACCGGCATTGTTGAGTGATGAGCGCGTGCATGACCGATCTGGATCGATATTGCACCATCTCTTAGTAATGGTGGCATTCGATGCAAATCAAATACCACGTGACCGCCATTCCAGGTATATAGTTCATTAGTTTTATTATACACTTCCTCTATCAGAATTCCTACACTATTGAAAAAGAAGATCCCGCATCCGCCTTATCACAGCTTCGTATCGGAAACTGCTCCGCTCCTTACCTGAAAGAAAAACCTCGTCCACCCCCGAAAGCGAGAACACCACCATCACCACCCAAGAAGGCAACAAGTAAGAAAATAATAAACTGTTTCATAAAGTATTAAAAGCGATTTAGGATTCCGCAACTTTTACCCTTTTTAATTTATAAAGTAAATGACAAAATAGTTTATTTGTGTTGTTTTTTTCGGCTCAGCACTCACAAATCAATCAGTCCAAGACGATTCAAAATCTCACTAATTTAATGGTGGGACAGTTAACGCTCCATTTTATCACACCTCAGAATATAGTCCGTTATAAAACTAACTCAATTCATAAATCTAGTAACAAATAAACGAGTAATGTTTAGAAGATAAGATACAGCATGTGGATTCTTTTTTTAGTTATTGAAATGGTAAGAATGAGCATTGCATTTCGTTATTTACTAATATGCAAGTCTAGGAATAATATTGAATATTCTTACTTGCAACGTTTTACAAAAAAATAAATACGAAACTCTTTGCAAATAGAGAATGTCTAAATGTTACCGTCCTATGCACTTCTGCAATTTGTTGACCCAAATCAAGACGAGAAACATCAATTGGATCTCGCTCTAAACTCATGGTCCGTTATGTCCAATATCTCGCTATATTGCCTTTGCTAATCGATACCATTCCTTGGGGAGAAATAGCAATGCTATGATCTATGTTACAGAGTCTAAGCAGTCGTCTACGGAGACACGGCCTGCAATTACCCCGGGATCTCACACGACAGACCACCAACGTAAGGCTAAGTCCAGCCAAATTGTCAAACCCCTGATGGCAAATTTCCTTCCAGTGACCGAGGAATGTTCCAGAATTACCCAGACGAAGGCCAGTCTGACCGTCACAGCTGATCCTCAGTGTTTTAGATACGTCCCCAAGTGGTTCTTCCAACGAGTAAGGATTTCTCAGTTCTCCATCTCTCCTTAAATCCCATCAATACATTTGACCTTAATGTGATTTTTGTTAGCAGCAGTAGATCATGTCCGAGGTTAACAAATTGGCATACATATATTAAAGTGGCATGAGCTGCCAAAATTCACATTTTTTGCATAATTTCTGATCGTCACGACAGTAAGAGGCTTTGAAGGCCATCGAAAAACTAAATGATTGGCGTTGGAATGAGGAAAATCCATACAGTATGTGCCCCATACGAAACGGAATAGTGTTCGGAAAGTAAACAAAATTTAAATAACCGGGACGACCATACATTCATTCGTTCAACACAATACTTTATCGTACATGCTCGAGACTGGAAGCAATAAAAGCTTCTGAATTATACCTCTTGAGCAAAATAGCCAATAATTTCAACATTCTGTTTCAACGTCAAAATATCAACATTTTGGCAGCTCATGCCACTTTAATGGGTGATATATCTAACGTTGAAAACCACCACGTTAAAGCGTTTATTATGTTTATATTTTTACAAGTGGAACGGTTCTATGTCTACTTTTGTGTTAGTCTTTTGTGTTGTTTTGGTAAAAGATGAGTTTATCAGGTCTATCATAGGTGAATCAATTGCTTGTCGTTTCCAAGTTTTAATCCCGACTTTCCGTGATTTTGCGAGATTTATTGTAATATGGCTTGGGTAAATCTTACCTTATGTTGACCACTGGTAATTGACCGATTGCTTGAAGATGTCACTTGGAATTTACGCTCAAAACATTTCGAGAGATTGAGCGATTTTCATATAATTTTTCAAAATTACGGAAGGAATAATACTGTATCGAAACGAAGAAAGAATGGCGCAAAGTTACCAGAACAATTTGTGGATAAAAATGTGACCAGTGTTTTTAAAAAGTAGCAGTAAAGAAAATGGCGAACTGAAGTACATAATTAACCCAGAAAGCTTAGCGCAAATCTATGTGACGTCATCAGACTTGGTAATTATCAAAGGCAGATATATCGAGGTGTAAAATGAAAGATTGTGATCGGATCCCTCACACATTTATATATGGTTGTCGGATTGAATATCAAACAATACACGGTCTGAGCAACGCAAGTTTCTGATTAGTTTCAATCACATTTCCATATTTCTGATTAGTATACGGGAATATTGCGAACATAAAAACAACTATCGTTTATTATTTGGTATGGTTCATAAGAGCTTCCGTACATGGCCACTTGGAGTTTCACTGATTCATTCATTGTTTTGTTCCTTCTAGATGTTACAAGCCAATGATAAGTTGAAGACGTACTATTCAAAACCAAAATGCCGTTGGGTGAGCTCGGATAGTTGTGGAAATGTCAAAAACGAGAAAAGACCGAAGACAACACGTACATCACAGCGGTCGCACGACCTTGAACCTTCGGCGCCAAGGTCAACCCCCGAACCTAAACTGGTAAGCAGAATTTCCAAAACAGGTTACCCACTAAATCTGGATAACAACATTGCATTTAGTTGCATTTTGATCATATTTAAGACAAGCAACTACAATTGTTCTTTAAATATCGATAGAAAAACTTAGAGGCCTTTTTTACGTTGAGTCTAACTTGGAGCAAGGTCGATAGCTTGCTCAAAATGTCGAACACAGCGAAACACAGAAACGAACTCAAAAGTTGTATAATCCCGACTTTTAAAGTGTGAGTTTGGAGTTCAGCACAGAAACGGCTCTTGAGCACAGAGGCGTGCTCAAGCAAGTTTTATAGTCCCGGCCCCATGGTGAGTCTGTAAAACGATCTGTGGAGTATGATGATCAAACGACACTTTCGAAAAATAGCTGGGCAACAATGTTTGGGGTAAAAATGATCTCAGACACAACAAAAGACTTGAAAACAACCGTTGGAATAAATTAAATATCAACTACAAAACGAAGGCGTGGAAAACGACTTTGTCAGTGGGTGTAACTTCTTTCAGCCCTGTCAAGACTCTTAGGCATCAGGGCCCTGTTTTACAAAGGTGGCGTAAGTTACGTCTGACGTAAATCAGTGTTAAAACTATATTCTACCCCTCCTGTATGTGCGTGCCGTGTGCAAATATACATGTTAAGTAGAGATGACTTTTCAAACGACATCGAGTCTGTAGTGCATCACCGTTGCACGTGACCAAAGCTTATCGTTGATTGGTTAAAAGTTCCCAATCTGTCCGTCACTTTTTCCTCATTTTTCTCAATTATCGGGGTAGAATCGACTTTAATACCTTCGTCTTGGTGTTTATTGCGTAACCCGATACCGCTGGACGTTGGTTCGCACCTCGTCAAACCCCTCGAATGCTGCGCATTCTCGTGGTTTGACTCGGTACGAACCAACGTTCAGCGGTATCGGGTTACGCAACAAACACCGCTACGGCGGTATTAAACCCTTAAGTAACTTACACCCTAGACGCAACCAGTCCATGTTGTAGGCCTATGCGCAAATTTACGCCAGCTTTGTAAAACAGGGCCCAGGAGCCTGTTTCACTAAGCAGTGTAGCGTAAGTTTTCGCGTAACTGCCATAGCAACCCATATTGTAGAGATACGTTAGTATGAAAGTTACGCAAAAAATACATCTACGCCGCTTTGTGAAACAGGCCCCTGGAGTGTGTTTCACAAAGCGGCGTAGCGTAACTTTTGCGTAACTGCCATAGCAACGTATTTATACAGTATGGGTTACTAAGTCAGTTACGCAAAATCTTACGCTGCACCGCTTTGCGATGCTGGCTATAGTTGAAAAGAATCTATAATATTAGACGAAAAGCCCTAGCTCCAGCCCCAAAAGTGAATTGAAAATCGCCTATGGAATAAAATGAAAACAATTAACAAAGATTGTGAAATTGTTATGCCCACCCATGAGCAACCAATCTTGTAAGTTTAGTTACCGGAAGACTTAATATGATTCCAGCTCCCTGACATGTGTGACGACCGTGGCATAAAACCGTTGAGAAAGAATCCACCACAAGGGGGCAGGGCACATCGAGTTCCTGTTACCGAATGCAAGAACTCCACCCGAGCCAAATCCTGCATGGCAAGACTGATCGACCCATCTGCACGGTAAGCTTTTAATGAATTAACGGGGGAACTTTATAAATATGCATGCAAATTAACTTAATGTATCGTTTTTCTTGAGATGTTTTGTGGTATGGTTACGTCGATGGTTTCTTCCAAATAAGCTGCTTTATTGGGTTCACCAATAAAGCGCGGGTTAAACCATACACACAAATTAAGCTACTACGTTAGCCAATGAGTTTCTATTAAAGTGGCACGAGCTGCCAAAATGTTGATATTTTGACGTTAAAACAGAATGTTGAAATCATTAGCTAATTTTCTCAAGACGTATAATTCAGAGGCTTTTTAGTGCTTCTAGTCTCTAAATTTACGATAAAGTACTGTTTTAAACTAACTATAGCTTAGAATGAATGAATAGTCGTCCCGGTTATTTAAATTTTGTTTACTTTTTTTAACACTATTTCGGTTCGTATAGGTCACATACTGTATGGATTTTCCTCATTCCAACGTCAATCATTTAGTTTTTCGATGGCCTTCAAACCACCCCACTTTCGTGACGATCAGAAATTATGAAAAAAATTAAACTTTTGGCAGCTCATGCCACTTTAACTTAATGTATGGTTTTTCTTGAGATGTTTTGGGGTATGGTTACGTCGATGATTTCTTCCATAACATCTGCCTTCTGAATAAGCTGCTTTATGCGGAGATGACCGCCACCTGGGTTCCCCAATAAACCTTGGGCTAAACCATACACAAAAATTCAGTTTCCCTGCTTAATTGAGTTACTACGTTAGCCAATGAGTTTCAATTAAGCTAGCGTACATATGTAAAGTGGCAATGATCAAAATTATGGTAAATCTCAAATAAACTATAACTATCTCAAGCTTCAATCATTATCAGGATATTACTGAATCAGTGAAATAACAGACACTTATTGACCCGGGAAAAAAAATCCGCGCTAGGATGAGAATCGAACTCACGGCTTCGCTCAGTTGGTAGAGACGGTATCCCTAAAGCCTGGCGCAGACGGGGGAATATAGCTGCGCCCTCGGTCACTCGTGGCAGGCAGCGCAGCAGAAAATTTTAGAGCACACGGTATCCCTTTCCTCTCTCATGAATGTGTGTCATGTGACTTTTAGTACCCACGTGACAGATAATGCCGCCATGATGTTATTATGTTTCCAATCACATGTCCCTGTAAACTAATTCTATTGGTCAGTTAAATGTTCCAGCTGCGCCTTTGGCGCAGGCTGTCCGCAAACGGTGTGCCATCAACCACTCGTGCCACAGAATATCAAACATGATAGATATTTTCCACACCGCCACTTGTGGCCAAAATCACACCAAAAGTTCGCCGCACACGGTGGAAAGGGCTGCGCTGCCTGCCACGAGTGACCGAGGGCGCAGCTATATTCCCCCGTGTGCGCCACGCTTTAGTCATGAGTTTGATTTTTACTCTGGTCCGGAATTTTTCCCCGGTCAATCAGTGTCAATTAATTTACTAATTCAGTTTTGTTGCTCTTTAAACTAATCTCTGTCTACTCCGGTATCAGAACTTTAGTTATAAAACATTTCCTTGTTTTAGTGTGTACCTTTTCGTGTATTTCAGATCCCCTGTATTGCTGGTGAAATCTCTGGCAAGGCCGAGAATAACCGAAGGAAGTGAACTATACACTTCCAGCAGCGCCCCCTCGTCACCAACACATCCACCGACTGCAAGGGGAGGCCACTTACATACACGATCTTCCCAACTTCGCTGCCAACTAGCCAAAGCGAAAATCGCTCGTTACTCTGTGAAACGCGAACTTAAACTGCAATCAACAATGTGTGCGAACGCGTGGGAAGGTGACGTTGGCCTTTGAAGAGCAACATTACAAACAAAAAAAAATCTGTTATACTTTACGACTTGTTTTATTCTACTGTTATTTGCCTGAAATAAAGATTGACACAAAAAAAAAAAAACACATTTATGATAGTTTGCAGTATTTTGTCTTGGTTGGCTGATTGATTGATGGTTTACGCCACATTCAAGACTATTTCACTTATATAGATGCGTTGCCAGGTATAGTGGGGGAGGAAACCGGGCTCATTGTCCGAAGGAAATCCCCGACCTTTAGCGAGTACCTGGGAACTCTTCCAAATACGGCGACCGAGTGAAAAATCCACTCATCAATTTTTCTGATTTTATATGGTCTGAGTGGGATTCGAACCGGCGCCGCATCGATGGAAGGTCTGTGTGAGACTGAGGGGCGATCACTTTAAATCACCGAGACCCTGTCTTGGTTCGATTAGCATGTATATATTCTCGGGATGTTCAGAAAAAAAATGCGCTTGCACTCTCCCGAAAACCTTTTCTCTTGAACATTTATAGTTAACTACAACTGTATGTTAGCGTTTTAAAAAATCTACCATTGGCTCTAAATGGGATATTTATTTTATTTTAAAACGCCAAATAGCTCCATAGAAAGGCAACATTAGTTATCTCGTAATTGCTGAACATTCGAATGGCAAATGGACGGGACGTTACTGATCTGTGCTGTTTTTCTTTGAAAGAGTTTGGGGTACTTTGACATTGGCGTAAAAGTAATCTCTAGTGGTACAGTTTTGATGTCATTGGAACGACCCATGGGAAAATAGATTAATCAGGTAGCCTACTACCAAGAAAAACTCAGCGCACAGTTGACACAGAAAAGTTTCGTTGGTGCACCAATACAATTGGTACAATTGGCTCCTTAGAATTGTACAAGAGAAATCAAACTTGACCCTCGCCCATTGACCTTCTGGTATGTTCAGTCGGCTAAAGCCCGGTATACACTGAGAGTTTTGCTGCGACCCGACCCGACCCGACTGGAAAATCGCGTCGCGTCGCAGAGAAAAAATGTAGTGTATACCAGTCCACGACGCAAATCGGTGTCAGTCGGCTTCAGTTGCGTCGGGTCGGAAGTGATCTGGACGTGCCAGATATTTTGTTAAGAATCGGGTTTGGTCAGACAGTGTATCTACTCTTGCGACGATCGTCGTAGAGAGTCTGAATCCGTAGGCCAATCAGAAACTTTACTACAGTCACGTGACGTTAAACAAGCGTCTTTTTTCTACCTTTTCTGCTAGAGAGTTCCGAATGTCATGTTTCCCAATGACTTCATTTGTGTGCAGTGTATACCGGTCTACGACGCGACGCAACTCAAGCCGACTCGAGTCGGGTACAGTCGCGTCGGGTCGGGTCGCAGCAAAACTCTCAGTGTATACCGGGCTTTAGAGGTAGAGTCAGCAGGATTATTTCTTAAGTTTAAAATCATGAGATTCAATCGTTGGAAAATAAATAAGCATTTAAAATGACTAGGATATAACATAATGATAATTTAGATTTATCCGTGTGTCTGGTCAAATGCATGTAATACTGATTGTCTCAACAAAAAAGATATAAAATAAAGACCGTTTGTCTGGTTGACTGGATGTAAGACTGATTGTCTCAACAAAAAAAGATATGAAATAATGACAATTTAGATGTATCCGTTTGTCTGGTTGAATGGATGTAAGGCTGATTGTCTTAGAAAAAAGATATAAAATAATGACCGTTTGTCTGGTTGAATGGATGTAATACTGATTGTCTCCACAAAAAAGATATAAAATAAAGACCTAGTTGTCTGGTTGAATGGATCTGAGACTGGTTGTCTCTTCATATCGTGGCCTATGTTATTGTTCGAAATGATTTCATTAAGGCATTGCGGTCATTTTTTTGCACAAGAGTTTACTGTGGGTTGAAGTCAATCACTAGGCTCGCCAATGCTCAAGAATTTTACAAAAAAAAAACAAAAAAAAAAAAACAAAAAAAAACTGAAGCTACAATTGGGCGATATTCTATATTTCTGGAGCACTACGAATATACCATCATGAAAATATACACCTCAAGCATATAAAACTGTCACATCTTTGGGGTCGGGAATTGTCAAAGGGACGAGGGCAATGTGGCTCTACAGTAGCCCTTCAACCAGGGGCAACGATACCCTCACGACATCGACATTATGGACTACAAGATTAAAGATTTTATTGTACAAAACGTCACATTAACTTCGCGACAGATTACAAAAACACTGAAATATCCATCAGAATAATGTGTGGGGGTATTTATGATAAAAAGGATCACGTGTCATAAACTATATTTAAAAACATTGAATAGTGTTTAAAACAAAACGGAGGAATTTATGTGGAGAACATGATCTCAAGAAAGAGTATTATAGGTGGCTTCGTTTTCGAATTTAGAATGACATTCCCAGTTCACTTATAAAGGTCTTCGAACTGCATCGATCGCAAGAAGCCAAACTGGAACTGTGTTTTCTTTGCGTAGGTTTTTTTCCATTAACTGTGCAGTGAGGTGCTACACAATCACTAGCCGCTTAAGTATTGTGTTCAACGTCTATTATTCTACTTTCAGGGTTTTTGGACATAAAACAATTTAACGTCTGATCTAACCCACCTGCGGTCTTGTCAATTCCAATCTCATAAGTCTGTCTCCGGCTTTGGCAATAACCAAACCGTTGTTTTCAAGTCGCATAAACAAGGCAGCCCAATGTCTGCTATAGTATTTCTTATAGCATTTTATCTTTAAAATATTTTATAATCTCTCAAAGACACTTAAATCCATTATAATGTTAACGTTCAAATAGCATAAACTGCCAAAATGTTATATCAGAATGCGAAAATTATTAGCTATTTTTCTCAAAACGTGCAAGTAGTCAGTTAATTTTGTCATCGATCGTTGACTGAATAAAGTCAGACGCCATTCTGCCTTACAAGAGGAAACATCATTTGACAAAACACCCCACTTGTTTCCAGGTAGACATTAAACCCTGTGAAGGCCGAATTTTCGGACATATCATTAAACACCTTTATTATCCTCTATATGGATAATTCGGCCTATGAAAAGACTACAGTTTCGCCGATTGGAATTTATTTTATTCTGCTCTATGGATCACTTGTACCCCATTGACAGATCAATTTAGTTTTGATTGCAGTAGTATACATTCCTAAATGCTGTAAATATCTAAATTGGTTGGGCTCCATAGCGCCACAACAGAAGCAGAACTATTTATCCTTTGAATGAAGTCGCGATGGAGGAATCTTATTCTCCAAATCTTCTTTTTTCTGACTGGGTTTTCACTCGAACGACCTATGTGGGACGGTTGCCAGTTACCAGCGGAAGGTCGTGGGTTTCCTCCGGGCATAAAGCCCGGTTTCCTTCCACAATAAAACTGGCAACGCCACCATATAAGTGAAATAATCTTGAGCGCGGCTTAAAACCCCAATCAATCAATCAATCAATCAAAATCTTCTTAAATCTTTGTCCGTCTAAAAGCATATGTGCTAACAGGATGAAGGTATTTTTAGAAAGGTCCAACTCTATGCTTTTGGCCAACCAGTATTCGAACAAGTTTTTATTATTTCCTTCATTGGCAGCAACACTGATATATTTTTTTTCAGATTTGTGGAATGTCTACTGAACAGCAATTCAAGGATAATATTGTCTTATTTGATAAATGTCCTTTTAAAGAACCTAGGGTACACTTCCCGGGTTTTAACATATGATTATGGTCTCTCTGAGTTTATTTTTTTTTTGTGTTTTATACGATACACCATGTCTTATTTTCTTAAACTGCTTTCAAACAGTCCTATTATTTAATAAGATTTTTTAATAATGATAAATTGATGAAGCCGCATGGTATTGAAAAAAGTAGTTGTTTCTTAACGTATATATACGCTGTGGTAGGAACAAGAAAAGAGCCCATTGTTTTTTTGCGGAGGGTTATATATCCTATTTAAAAGGCTATAAGCAGTTACAATTTTTGTCTTACCACGGTTTTGTCTGACTTTGTATCCAATTTATTTGAATCTGGCTTTCTATGAATCACTACTGTAAAAGACGAAATAAGCTTTGTTCTAGGTTAAAATGACCCACATCTTTATAAAAAATCTCTTTGTATGTCATGGAGTGGAGATATCTAACTGTATTCGAGCTAACTCGGCTAATTCCGCATCGATCTTTATTCGCCAGAATCAGACGTCAGTGAGGTGTTGGAGATCTAGGAACACACCGAGTTCTGACGGACAAGGGGAAACGTCTGTTGACAAAACCCCACACTTTTCCCCCCGATCGATATTGAAACATTCAATGTGTGATATATACAGGCCAATGATCACTATTCGTCACTTTTCTCTCGAGACAATTCTAGGGCTACCTGACTTGTTGATGGACTTTGAACTCGTTAGGCATCACAGTCAATGATTATAGATACGTGACGGATAACCACGAAATTAACTAGCGTAATGTGTTCGATAACTCTATACCGGGAATACCGGCATTCTCATACCGGCTGGTTTATAATCTAGACGTCTCACCAAACGAGTACGGAGGAAGGGCGTTAAAAAGATCTTTGGCTGGCCAATTGATCTAAACCATTCATCAATCTTAAATTGAGATGAAATTATTGATGTATTTAGCCAACACAATTTTAATGCTTTGCTGTAAGTGTGTGACGTGGCCCTTACATTCGCGGTAGATTGCAAAGAGCTGCGTAATGAATTAGCATGCCAAAACGTTTTTTCAATGTTCGGTGAGCAAAAACTTACCAGTTCATACATACGCTTATCCACCGGAATTTCCATATTGCAGATTGCTGGACATTTTAATATGGCGACCATAAAGTAGTCGTAAAGCGAACACTTTTGATATCCTCTTGAGAATCCAGCTAAAGTGTCCCAGTGAAAACATAAGGAATGATCCTTAGCTTGGATACCGGCCCACATAGGTGTCCATGGTGTTCATTGATTGATTGATTGTTTGGTGTTTGACGCCGCGCTCAAGATTATGTCATTTATATGGCGGCGTTGCCAGTTTTATCGTGGGAGGAAACCGGGCTCTGTGCCTGGAGGAAACCCACAACCTTCCGCTGGTAACTGGCAACCATCCCACATATGTCGTTCGAGTGAACACCCAGTCAGAAAATTTTCCAATTTTTGGAGGATCAACTAGCGAAAAACGCGCTATTTCAAGAAAATATTGTAAAGTTAGACCTCACTGTCCCTGAAATAGTAAATGTGACGAAACCAAAGTTCAGGACGGAATGGCAAAACATATGGCAGTCGTCCGAAAAGGGAAGATATTATTACATGGCTCATCCAAACGTTGAAACACAAATAACAACTCTGTCATCGAGGCTGTTGGACATTTTGTACTTTCGCTTAAGTTGCGGACATATTCAAACCAATTCATATTTATTTAAATTTGGCTTAAGAGACTCGCCAATTTGTGACGTATGTGGAACAGAAGACACAGTTGAGCATTTACTTTTGAATTGCCAAAAATACACCCAAATGCGTAATCGTTACTATCGACTACTTTCAGAAGCTGGACTAGTCAACATCATTCTAGAATCGGTACTCAACCTCAGGGGAAACAAAGCCACGATAATGAGATACACAGCCGAATTTGTGTCCATGACTAAGAGGTTTTGATTTCACTAAAGTATATCAAGATGTTTTATGTAACTTAACTTTATTAAACTAATAATGTCTTCTAACGATCGTCTATTTTGAAAGACCGTTTTATGCTTGTGTACACCATTTAAGAGAATCACAACTCAGTTTGATTCTTCCGTTTGCTGTGAATGTTGTGGAAAACTAAGTATAAACTATACGTAACTCTCAATAAAAGGTAAATACTACGTTGAAACAAAGCGTACTTTTCGAATAAACGGTCCTTTTCGCTTATGGAGTGAACAGATCTAATTTTATTCAAAGAAAGTTGGTTAATGCAGTCATTGATCGTCAATTCAGTTAAGCATGACGTCACTGGGCTGCTGGTGCTCCGAGAACACACCGTGGACTAACGAACAAGAGGAAACGTCTGTTGACAAAGTTCCCTCGATATTAAACCATTTGATGTTCTACAGTAAAATATAGGGTTAAGGGCATCATTTGTCTCAAGGAAAAACTGATATCTCTTAAGACATAGCAGTATAACTTATTTTTGGACAATGAAATGCATAATGTTAACAGTTAAACTCTATAGGTGCAGGATTGATAATCACTGAGTACGATTGTTTGACTAGTTTACTTGAACTAAACCTGAAATAAAATCACCATTAGCCACTTTAGTTTATTATCCTGGAAATTCAAAAGATGAACGCAAAATCAATTGGTGCCAATTGAAGTTTTTTGTAAAGTATTCACGGAACAAAAGCATAATTATATAATTTTATCATGATACAATACTGTTGCAACTCATGGTTGACTTGAAATTCACATGAACGAAATACAGACTACTTGATTTCGTGTTTTGGTTTTACTTTAGGTTATTTCTCATACAAGACATTCGTACAGGACAAAGTGACTTGAACCTGGGCTCAGAGATTTGTTGGTTTGCTCGTCCGAAGCTCAACCCAAAGGCTCTGCTCGAATGATAGACTATAGTCAATTTTATAACCACTTTACTTAAACACAAGACAATTCTTCCACAGGTATTAGTAAAGTTGGTTGAGTACAAATATACCCGAAGATTACTTATGGATAAAAAGTTCTTGGTTTATTTAAGTCCAACTTTGAATGCATGACGTGGAGATTCTGCTATTGGTTTTTATCAATTCCGTTTGAAGACAGATCTCGAGAACACAGTGGACACTTTTATTGCTCAAATAATGTATTTGTAAATTCAAGTTGATTGTCAGTCAATAGCGCGCTGTGTGGTTGATTGTAGATAAAAGCTGAACTCATTTTTAAGAAACGATCCAGTTGATGTATTACTAATTGGTCACGTAGCCTTTGTTCGTTTGGACAACTAATACCTTATAAAAACTCACGCTTTTCACCGATTTGCTGTGTTCAAGGACCTTTGATGTTCCGAGTTACGGATCTTCGCTTTCAATAACCCCATACACATTCTACGGTGGCCCAGCCATGACATAGAAAAAGACTTTCTTAGTTTTCAGATATATACATTTTCAAAATCTTCTTAGTTTTCAGAAAGATTACAAACTTTCTGTATCTCACACTACTGTATATATGTATGTATTTGTATTCTATAAAGTATATGCTCGTCTGTAGCAAATGCTCGAAAACAACCGAAGAGATTTACTAGTTCTCAGCCGTACCAATATAACTTTTGTTCTTTCATGACAATATGTTCTACCTATTGTGCATAACTGATAAAAGAGATGCAAAGCTTTGTGGCCTGCTCTCGTTGATACTTACTCACTTGTATGGGTACGTAAGTTTTACCACTTGGTGTGCCAATAAACTAAAGCATCAACAAAAACAAACCAGATTTCTGATGACACCTTTTTGCCCGTCTGAACAATTACCCTATAGCCTACCATGCGTCGAGTCGAGATGAATAAAGTAATTACTATATTCTATGAAAATGACTTCAGTCATTATTATGATAATACAGATCACATGTTATACTCCTGGTAAATGTAACAGAAATGACTCAAGGATCTCGTTCATTTTTTACAACAATCTGTTTTGTTCGTGTCTTATATTTCAGTAAACAGACGCTAAGGGAAAACTTCATAAACCGTCCATCACCATACAGTACAAAACCGCCCACATAAACAGTGTTAATATCACCATAGTTAATATCCCAGCACTCCATAAAGAAACGGATCGATATGTCATTTTGACTGGTCAGTTGTTGACCCACATCCAGTAAATTATTTCCCGGTCAGCCTGGTGGAATTCCAATCCTTCAGATGATCAATGGACTGATGTTAAAATATTCCTTTGTGACAGGGAGGCCTGTATCAACCTGAGGATTGTGGGGGTCAAAGGCGAAGCTGCCTGAATATCACATGGTCGAAATCTACGTACGGCATTTTTCGTTGAGAGATTTTATCTTAACGGGCTGCCATTCCTATTTTATTTATCTTACGGGGCCCGCCATTTTTATAAAAAAATTTCTTGATATGTTGAATTGTCCCAATATTTAAAACGCACGCCGTTTAGATTGCTTTATGCTCTTTGGGTTTTCATACCTTACCCAGATAACGTACTGACGTTGGACAAATTAGCTACAGACAAACCTGGTACAAATAGAAAGAAAAGAGTTTATGATGATGAATATTTCGAAACACTCAAGCCCTAGAGCCTCCTGTACAAAATCTGCAGGAACTGGAAGCCGCATTACATCGGTATTGGCGGCAGTTACCCCTTCAACTGATCCGACGTCTCACTGAAGGGATGAGACGCAGGCTGGAAGTGGGTTATTCGGTTTAATGGAGGCTATACGCGCTATTGACCTTCTGCTCTAGGGATGTGTTCTACACTCTCAAAGTGACATTTTTACTTCAATATGTTACGCCCCGTAAAGCCAGATGAACTCGTTTCATACTTACAAGCATCTTTTTATTTTGTTAAAATACACTTTTGATTTGACTAATGATATCCTGAATAACTTGTATAGCTTATTGCCATTATTGGTGATTTCTTATCGCCAGAATGGTGCCTTTTATGATCACAATCGTTTCTGCAATATCAGTTTGCCAACAATCTCCCTACACCAATGATTCTATCGGTTGATGCATAATTTCCAGGAGGGTGCTTAACTTTTTTATTTGTGTATACATCTGCAAGGAATACGGTCCGGGTGAAATAGTACATAGAAATGAGTTAGAACACAAACGAATTGTTGGATGGATTCTAAGATGTTTAATGTTACATTAAATGTTATTTTACTTGTACGGCTACTCAGGATACAGATTTTGTCTGTGTCGGTCACGCAAATGATCAACGGATTACAGATCCAAACAAATTTTCTCCATTAAGTTTGATGACAAGAATCAAGACATCCTCGCTTTGGGTCAATCGTTAAGTTGTACTGGAATATTGATTTAATGTCCATCGTTCCGTTATGAAGCTCTGGTCATCTAACTAAACCAGTGAATGGTAACAGTGATCTCTCACACTATTGTTGACAAATATTTGGTCTTATTACGAAGTCCGTTTCCACACTTAATGTACGATTACCTAGTCCTATTTTTGATGTTTCTTACATGTTATGGCCTTCACAACAGTTCTCACATTTTACATCTATCCAAGTTTGTAAATTATCATTTCGATGTCGACGTTCATACAGCAAATGTTTTTAAGCTGTTTTAAGGTGACAAAAACAAAGATGAGATACAACAACAACCACGGAGTAATAGACATTTTAAGTGGCTTGAACTGCCAAAATTCACACTTATTTCATGATTCCTGATCGTCACGACAGTAAGAGGCTTTGAAGGCCATCGAAAAACTAAACGATTGTATGAACCGAAAACGTGTTTGAAAAATAAACAAAATTTAAATAACCGGGACGACCATTCATTCATTCTAAGCCAAAGTTAGTTCAAAACAATACTGTATCGTACATTTTCGAGATTAAAAGCACTAAAAAGCTTCTGAATTATACGTCTTGAGAAAAATAGCAAATAATTTCAACATTCTGTTTTACAGTCAAAATATCAACATTTTGGCAGCTCATGCCACTCTAATTTAGTGTATAAAATACATGGCTCGCATCGTTCATTGCTTGGCGCATCTCTCGTCCCAATATGTTGATTTTCGTACATATATCCTACCGCGGTAGAGATTGTCGATCGAACAAATGGTCAACGGATTATTGATCCAAACAAATTTTCTTTACTAAGTTTGAGGAATTGACTTGGGACATCCTGGGTGTTGGTTAATCTTGAGGTATCGATCTAATGTCTGTTTCTTCCCATATGAAGCGCTGGTAATTTAAGTAAATCAGTTGGTCAAAGGCCCGCCTTTGCAGCGAATGGCATGGCGATCTCCTAAACTATGGGATGGCGTTTCGTGAACAAATCGGCTTTAACTGGGTCACTACTTAAGCGCCCATGAAATGTGTATGGTGAACGAACAGGGACAGACGATTGCTAGTAAGGACACAAATCGCACAATTGTGAAAAAAATAATATCAGATAAAACTTCTTATTTCCACTTTGTAGTAGAAAAAGAATAATGCCGTATATATCGCTAGAGCCAGGATAAATTTGCCTGTGATACAAACATCCATTATCACACTGCTTACATCGCATGGGTGCAACAACATGCTGTCGTGACGCCAGATAGCTGTTTATATAATAGCATGCTCTTAGTTGATTGGTTGGGTTTGAGTGCAGATTGATGTATATGGCCTGTATGAACCGAAAACGTGTTCGAAAAGTAAAGAAAATTGAAATAACTGGGACGAACATTCATTCATTCTAAGCCAAAGTTATGTAGTTCAAAACAATACTTTATCGTACATTTTCGAGACTAGAAGCACTAAAAAGCTTCTGAATTATACCTCTTGAGAAAAATAGCCAATAATTTCACCATTCCGTTTTAACTGTTTTAAATATCAACATTTTGACAGCTCATGAGGGTCGAAAAAGGCAGAAAATAGGCTTACACGTTATTTTAATTAGGTGACGTAATCTGGATCTAGCTGAGCGTTTAACGTTAGACCCGACACGTCACCGACGCCCTTGGACACGTCACTGACACTCTTGGAATCTTTTCCAGAAACTGTTGGATTTCGGACAGGTAAGCTGGTTTGGTTGGTTGTTTTAGTTTACTGGCGCATCCATTCATATGAATGATGTACGCCATACTAGTGAGTAATTATTACCTAGAGTGATTAAGAACACTGTGATGTCTTGGCACAATATATAGAATATCTTTATACATGAGTATATGTTAAAACGTTTGAGAACTACGTACATGTACTTAACCTCTTAAGATACTAAAACATGCAATACAATTGAGCTTACATCCATATACGATTACAGATATGCAAATATACAGTGGTGAGAAATGGGAAGATATACAGATTGGTCAATAGTGCTTAGATTGGTGTCACATGAGCAGTATACAGCACTCAAATACGACATATATGTTTAACTTGTTTGTTTAGAGTAGCCTAATTTGATTGTTTTCAAAAATAGTTACATTGTTAATGTTGCTTTACAAAACCTACGTTTGTTACAACAACCTTCATCTGGAAAAAAGTTACATATATTATGTGATTGCTTCATTGCTCATCTGGCGTTTAAAATATTAAAGTATATTCTCTCCAGGTCACTTGAGAACAACTTACTGGGACTGGGAAAAGTCATCTTCGCAAGCCAAGTTAAAATCTGCATGTCCCCATTCCGTGTTTTACATTGGCGGACAACTCCACTCCAACCCGTAAATCGAACAGCGCCCACTGGTGGGAATGTAAGAGTTGTCTATCCTATACTTACAGAGTCTTGGCCAATCAGCACTTCAAAAGTTCAAGGTGAACACAGCCGCCATTACGTTATTTTCAGTGTAAGCGCCCGAGGTTTTGAGTAGCAGCGAGAAGTTTTTCTCGCATCCAATCAAAACGAGCTGTTCGGTTTACGAATTTGAGTGGTCCGCCAAGGTAAAACACAAAATGGGGACATAAAGATTTTATCTTGGCTAGAGAAGATGGGGTAAGTGATCAGACGAAATGGCACATCGATCCATTTAGTTTATGCTTTATGATGTGTTGGGTTATTAATAAAGAGGATATAAAAGATTATTTCTTTGAGCGGTTTAGTACTAAACTGTGAAGATAGATTGAGCATTCTCTCATCTTTGTTTATATGAAGTTCAGTACTGAAATAAAGAATGGAGAGGGGAGATGAATAGAATTATCTTTATTACCCGTTAAACTGAACCCCAGACTGAATATCTGGCTTCTAATCAGTGATACCGACTATGATTATTCCAAAAAATGTTAAGATGACTGCAGAAATTCTAACAAATGAAGGCCCGATCAAGACCCAATTGCCTTGATCAAGACCCGACTGGAAATCGCTAACACGATCGTTGTAAAAATGGCCTTCTTGGCAAAAAACTTCTTTTTAATTATCTGTGTCAATTATACACAAACTAAATCGGTAGAAAATGAACTGGCTACTTGATGACAGTTTTGTTATTGCTTTCTTCATAACTGTTCGATTTAAAGATCAATTTCTAAGAAACGATTTACTTGATGTCTGATTGCAATCGGTCACGTCTATTGTATGTATGAACATTCCTACTTAAGAATGAGTCACGCTTTCCCCTTCTTAAGCCCGGTATACACTGAGAGTTTTGCTGCGACCCGACCCAACCCGACTGGAAAATCGCGTCGCGTCGCAGAGAAAAAGTGTAGTGTATACCAATCCACGACGCAAATCGGTGTCAGTCGGCTTCAGTTGCGTCGGGTCGGGAGTGATCTGGACGTGCCAGATATTTGATCAAGAATCGGGTTGAGTCGGGTCTGGTCAGACAGTGTATCCACTCTTACGACGATCGTCGTAGAGAGTCTGATTCCGTAGGCCAATCAGTAACTTTACTACAGTCCCGTGACGTCAAACTAGCGTCTTTTTGTACCTTTTTCTGCTAGAGAGTTCCGAACGTCATGTCTCCCAATGACTTCAGCTGTGTGCAGTGTATACCGGTCTACGACGCGACGCAACTCAAGCCGACTGAACCCGACTCGAGTCGGGTACAGTCGCGTCGCAGCAAAACTCTCAGTGTATACCGGGCTTAAGCTGCACACAGAAACGTTTGATGTTTATTCGATTTGCTCTCCATTTCATTCAATGACTCATTGGACTTTCCTTGATTCTAAGACCTAGTGTTGAATGTATATGAACATTATTTGAACACTTTTGAAACAAGCTTCCGACAAAGCTGTAAAGTTGGTCTGCGAATGTTTTTTTGTTCTTTAAAGTGGCATGAGCTGCCAAGATGTTGATTTTTTAATATTAAAACAGAATGTTAAAATTATTGGCTATTTTTCTCAAGACGTATAATTCAGAATATTTTTAGTGCTTCTAGTCTCGAAAATGTACGATAAAGTATTGTTTTGAACTACTTTTGACTTAGAATGAATGAATGGTCGTCCCGGTTATTTAAATTTTGTTTACTTTTCGAACACGTTTTCGATTCGCACAGGCCACATACTGTATGGATTTTCCTTATTCCAACGCCAATCATTTAGTTTTTCGATGGTCTTCAAAAGCTTGTTACTGTCGTGACGATCAGAGATTATGAAAAAGGTGTGGATTTTGGCAGCTCATGTCACTTTAAACCACAATTTTGTAAACTCAGCGGCGCTACATTCGGCCAATTATAGTGGATAGTACAATGTCCATGTTTGGATCCATTTGCCTGTGATACAGTCGTTCGTTATCGCACTGTCCATACTCAGCGGGTGCTACAACATGCTGCCGTGACGCCAGATCACATGTTCTAACTTGATTGATTGCTTTGTTGTGAGATTGTTTTCTATGCTTTAATTATTTATTTCATAAGACTAATGTTTCAATCTGTCAATGACGTTTATGAAGAACTACTTATGGATAACAACTTCTTGGTTTATTGGGTGACGACGTTTCGATGTAGTTCTTACGTTCGGTGTACTGTAGTTCTTACGTTCGATATAGTTCTTACGTTCGGTGTAGTTCTTACGTTCGATGTAGTTCTTACGTTCGGTGTAGTTCTTACGTTCGATGTAGTTCTTACGTTCGGTGTAGTTCTTACGTTCGGTGTAGTTCTTACGTTCGGTGTAGTTCTTAAGTTCGATGTAGTTCTTACGTTCGATGTAGTTCTTACGTTCGATGTAGTTCTTACGTTCGATGTAGTTCTTACGTTCGATGTAGTTCTTACCTTCGGTGTAGTTCTTACGTTCGATACAGTTCTTCCGTTCGGCGTAGTTCTTACGTCCGATGTAGTTCTTACGTTCGGTGTAGTTCTTACGTTCGATGTAGTTCTTACGTTCGGTGTAGTTCTTACGTTCGATATAGTTCTTACGTTCGATATAGTTCTTACGTTCGATATAGTTCTTACGTTTGGTGTAGTTCTTACGTTCGCTGTAGTTCTTACGTTCGGTGTAGTTCTTACGTTCGATGCAGTTATCAAAGTCAAGAAAGTTACAGACGACGTTTTGCCATTTGTTTCAAGAGAGCATCGAACAATGTGTGTTTTGCGACGTATTGATGATCGATTTTTCCAAATGAGCGTTTAACGCTGCACCTGTTGCGTCACTGGCGTCCTGAAGTCCGTTTCAGAAACTGTGTCATTGTCTGCTCACTGGTTCAAAGTACTTTTAGTGGCCCCAAAAATATACACCCTCTTAGTCTTGCTTCACTGAAATCTACTGTCAGTATATCGATCTTCATCCGTAAATAACTACATGTATTATGGGGGTGCTTCATTGATCTTCAGGCGGACAGAGTACAAAGCTATAATCCCTTCAGGTCGCTCGAGAACAACTTACTAGATCTGGGTCAACTGACCAGTCAGAATAACATATCGATCCGTTTAGTGTCTCCTTTATGGAGTGCCGGGGTATTATTAATAGCGATATAAAAGATTATTTTGAGAGCGGTTTATTACTGAATGTCGAATAACGATTACTAAAGGATACTTTTGTTTTGTGCTTGTTTATTTTCTAGTTCAGTTGCCAGGTATTCGCCGAAGGTCGGAGGTTTCCTCTTGTCGAATAACCCGGTTTCCTCTCCAAGTAAACCTGCCACTCCGTCATATAAGTAAAAGCTATCGAGTGTAGCCTAAAACATCAATCAGTCCATTAAAGTTAAAATATATCAGAAGTCAAGTATGATATGTTCAATTCGGCTAGTAAGAACGCGTGGCTTTTGTTCGCTTTCTCATATGAACTATTGTGGGATGCATAAAGCAGATGGCGAACGTTTAAGGTGCAACAATGGTACACGATAGAGCATAAGTTAAAGTTTCCGAAGAACTTCATATAATTGAAAATGAGACAAGGACCGATTTAAGTAGACGTGGAGATGTTGGAGTCGCGTGCCGGATAAAACTTTTATAAGAACCAATGCATTCTTCGAACTCTGGGAATTCACTAAGTTGAGAGTGAATTTATTTTCTGATTTGAAAGTTAGCAACCGTTCACAATTTTAATATCTACCACTCATAAACGTCATATGTAGTATAAGCAGGCTGGCGGTGGTCAGTGCTCGTAATATGGGAGTAATGGGACGTTTCACACTTTCCCATTCATACGCTTTAGGGTAGTCAAAGGCATTTTTTTTTTCTTTTTTCTTTTATCTATTTTACTCCATTAGCTTAAGTCTTCGATTTTAAGATCAAAGGCGTGTCAATTTCTCAGAAACAACGTGCCTCCATGGTAATCGGTCACGTCTATTGAAGGTAGCTGACATTCATTCTTTAGAATGAGTCACCTCTCTTTGTTCCTTTGTTTAAATGTACGTTATTTGTTTTCAGTGACATATTGATGTAAGACCTTGATTAAAGAAAGCGGCCCACGACCTCTAGCCAAAGAGAGTAGATTGACAAGAGTGGTCACTTCGTCCAATCAGCATTGCCGGCATGTTCTTCTGGCCCCCTAGCGGAAGGGTGTTCCGACTGTACACGATTCGACTGCGCTCCCTACAGAAAGGAGGTTCCTAATAATCGAATCGTGTCAGGTTAAATGCAACATGGCGCGGACGAAGTGACCACTCTTGTCAATCTACTCTCTTTGCTCTAGCTATGTAGTATCACGTTGCCTTTCAGGAACTGTGGGATTACATATAACCTATTTACTTTTTATCGGCCCCGAAAATATACACATTCTCAGTCTTGTATCAGCATATCGACCATCATCTAAATATAACTATTATGCGAGCGCTCCATTCATCCCTACAGGTCACTCGAGAACAACTCACTTAATCTGGGTAGACTGACCAGTCAGAATGACATATCGATTGATTCAGTTTATCATTTAGTGGCAGGGTATTACTAAAGCAGATGAAAAATATTACCTCCTTGCGCCAATAAGCTAAAACAACCAACCAATATTATCTCAATGATAAAAAATTAAGACATCACCACGTCCTCAGTTGTTTTTTAACAACACGAGCTTTCGACACCTGTGCCGGTGTCTTCGTCAAGTGTAAACAACTGAGGACGTGGTGATGTCTTAATTTTTGTATCATTAGTATGGAACCCACGTTTAAAGAGAGTTTCAAACATTTCTTACACTATTATAATCTCCTGAGCGGTTTATTACAGTATGGGAATGACCGATTAAGGATTTTTTCCTTTTGTACCTGTTATATTTGAAACTGGATCAAACAAGACATCAATTGTTGCAACCATACTACCGCTTTTGACTCATTGTCGATTTTTAGCATGAAACGTATTAGTATACAAAAATATTCGAAAGAGGAAAGCTACGATGATTTCGAGACTTAGGTAAGTGGAACCATCCTAGCGATAGCAAAGCATCCATATATGCACCAACAAAAAAACTAAATTCTTGATTCGGAATTTTAAAAATTTTCCACTATACCTCGTTTTTGGCGTGTTCTCGTTTTCATACATACATTTACGCCTATACACCAACCCTTTCCATCATATCGTTTTTGCTTAACCGTGAAATCAATGCTTTCTCTAGCTGTCTTTTGTTTTTTGTCCAAAGATTTAGCCAAGAAACAATTTGAAAAAGGCTATTGCAAATTGTATCTCATTGCGGTACAGATACCAGGTCTTGAATACCAGTTTTCTGCTAAGGACCAAACTTGTCATACCAGATTCTTGCACCTTTGACGTGTAATTGATTTATTTTCTGATTTGATATTGCGCAAACCTTGACAACTTCAAAAGCTACCACGCATAAACGTCCCATAATGTAGTATAAAGGCCGGTTCTCATTGTGCGATTTGTCGTACCGACTTGTATCATGCTATTCAATTGAATGCATTTGATTGGTTGACAAATCGTATCGACCAATCAAATCGCATCCAACAAGTCGGTACGATAAATCGCACAGTGAGAACGGGCATAAGCAGGCCGAAATCGTTGGTGCCCTGAATATGGTGAAATGCGACTTTTCACACTTCCCCATCCATAGACTTCTTGTTATAACGTTACAATTGTGGTAACGGACTAAAAGGTGCTTTGAAGTTACATTTTTTTTCAGTGGAATAAGCTGCAAAATAAAAGGAAGACGTTTTTAAAACAGAATAATTTAATTGTTAGCTATTATTACCCGAAGGCACAAACCAAGATCGAGCTCACCGCTAACACCAATCTTGAGGATGTTCGATAAGGTAATTTTATAAACTCCCCAAAAATATACTTATAAATCCCGGCTATTTTCCCGACAATCAGAATTGAAGCTCATGTCACTTTAAAAAAAACGGTTTAGATGGAGCCTTGACTGTCACTAAACAAATCAGTCAACAAATAAAGTTGGAAAATAAATTCATCAATCAAACATATCGATAGACTTTTTTTTTTGTCGATTTCGAATCTCACCCAGAGCAAAAAAAAAGGAAAATTTCTGGGTGGATTTTTCAATCGATCGCCGTATGTGGATGAGTTACTGCAGACACTCGTCGAAGGTCTGAGGTTTTCTCCGGTTTCGTCCCCAATAAACTTATATATGCCGCTGCGTAAGTGAAAAAATGTTTAATGCGGCGTAAAACATTAATCAATAAATCTTTAAATTATATAGAAAATATGCACTTGCATTTCTAAAGAACTCAAGGTATTTGATATTTGCACATGCTGTCTAATAAATCTGTGTCAGCGACAATTCCTTTATATTTGGCAGCTCACGCCATTTTAAATTTAAGGAAAATCTATTGTTGTCAAGCGTTCGCCAATATCCCAGTTAATGACATACATTTCTAATGTAGTGAGATGAGTAATCGATGATGCTGCACGCTATCCTATTTCCATATTTTACGTTTTAAACCGATGCAGAGTAAAGGGAAATCGTTGTTGGCCTGAGCACTCGTCAGGCCCCTTTAATAGGATTAGAAGTACAAATTGACAGACTGAAGTAAGCTCGTCACCCGTGATTTAATCCGAAACCATAATAGCATTACGAACACAGATTAAGACTAGCGTTTGAGTTGGGAAATTCCTATATCAAAGAATTTCTCATAGTATTTTTTTATTCTAAGTCAACAGTTTGCGCTGTATTCTTTTCATATTCCAGATCTACCTATTTCTGACTCGGTCGCCGTGTGTGGAAGAGTTGCCAGGTACTAGCCGAAAGTCGGGGATTTCCTCTAGGCAATGGGCCCGGTTTCCTCCCCCACTAAACCTGGCAACGGCGCCATATTAGTGAAATAATATTGAGTGTGGCGTAAAACATTAATCAACCAATCAACCAGATTTACCTTGAACTGAAGCTTGATAGAGTCATGCTTTTCATCTGAACACTCGTAGAGTCATGCTTTTCATCTGAACACTCGTTGAGTCATGCTTTTCATCTGAACACTCGTAGAGTCATGCTTTTCATCTGAACACTCGTAGAGTCATGCTTTTCATCTGAAAACTCGTAGAGTCATGCTTTTCATCTGAACACTCGTAGAGTCATGCTTTTCATCTGAACACTCGTAGAGTCATGCTTTTCATCTGAACACTCGTTGAGTCATGCTTTTCATCCGAACACTCGTAGAGTCATGCTTTTCATCTGAACACCCGTAGAGTCATGCTTTTCATCTGAACACTCGTAGAGTCATGCTTTTCATTTGAACACCCGTAGAGTCATGCTTTTCATCTGAACACTCGTAGAGTCATGCTTTTCATCTGAACACTCGTTGAGTCATGCTTTTCATCTGAACACTCGTAATGTCATGCTTTTCATCTGAACACTCGTTGAGTCATGCTTTTCATCTGAACACTCGTAGAGTCATGCTTTTCATCTGAACACTCGTAGAGTCATGCTTTTCATCTGAACACTCGTCAAATACTTTGTATTCGAGGTAAAGACTGCTGGTCGTGATAACGTTATTCACTCGTGAAGTATGATTGACCAAAATACCATTGTGAAGGCAGACTGACTCTAATCGAAGCTGTAATATTTGTATTCCTGCGCACCAAGGAAATTATAAAATGCCAATATTTATAAATAAACCTCTTTTAGAAGCATTCGCATGGTTCTATGAAGCCGCCGACATCAACCATATACAATGAAAAACTCAAAAGACAAACACTTAATCACCCAAACAATCACCTATTCACAAATGACGTCTGTGAAGTGAAAAAGCATTAATTGTAGCGGAAACATTGATTAATCAAGAAAGTAAGAATGTCGTTTTCTTTGAAATCAACCTCAAGGACGTGAGAGGGCTGTTGACCTTGAGAAAAATACGCAGACGAAATGACCCGAAGCCTAAAATGAAACGCTACTTTGAATTTCACGTGCTTTTTTATTCGTAAAGAGCTACATTGAGACGTCTAGTTTAACATTAATGCAGCTTTGTGCAGATGCGATCATTTCTTTAAGTGGGGAAATCAATAGTTGTGATTATACGCAGTGTTATCTCCGTATTCTACAATATTAGACAGAAATAAACCGGTCAATAACAGTATTGACAATATTGGACGGAAAGACCGACGGTTGCTGCAAAATGTCAGATCCTTATGCTTTAGATAGAGCAACTGTTTTTTGCCGATTGATTGATTGCTGTTTTACGCCAGGCTCAAGATTATTTCACTTATATGGTGGCGTTGCCAGCTTTAGTGGTGGAGGAAACCGGGGTCATAGTCCGGAGGAAACCCTCGACCTTCGGCGAGTACCTAGCAAGTTTTCCACATACGGCGACCGGGTGAAAAATCTACTTTGAAATGTTTAAATTTGTATTTGGTCTGAGTGTGATTCGAACCCGCGCAGTATCAATGGAATGTCTGTGTGGGACTGAAGGACGATCCCCTAACGCACTGGACAACAAGGCCCCGTTTTTTTGTTAAAGCCACACTCGCCGTAAAATTCCAGAATGGTCTACTGTTTGCATTAATAACAGCTTTTATGTATTTTTCCCTGACAAAAGAATTTAGAAATTTTCTACTTGCAAAAATTGGAAAGTTTCGTACCCGCAATGTAAACAAACGCCGAACCTGGGCATGCGCCCATATGATTTGAACCACGTCAGCCGTCTAACTGTAAATGAATGTTTTACCGACTTATTTGGAGAAATACAGACGAAGGGTATGGTTTGAGGGATAATAAAGCCGGCTCAGTGAGGTAAATTATCAACAAATGGTCGACGTGTATGAAGGTAATTTAACACTGAAGTCAATCGGATAACAATGCTTTTACACCCCTAATTAGTTTTATTTTGTCGTTTAAACTAGTTTAAATTGGCTTTCAAATTTCACAAAGGCTATGGCGGAGATGCTGCATTTAAGATCTGGACATAACTAAACATAAGAAGATTTTCCCGGTGCCCGTGTGTTTTAGTGATCATAAATAGATGGTACCGTACAGAGTGACTAATAACGCCCTAGTACAGAATTGTCTGATTGCAAAAAGGTCTACCCATCCACAGTAAGTTAATCATCTTCTAATTTCAATAAACGCACAAACAAATAAATCGCACAAACAAATAAATCGCACAAATAAATAAATCGCACAAACAAATAAATCGCACAAACAAATAAATCGCACAATACATTTTTACAATAATTATCAAAAATAATTAAAGCTGCTAAAGCAGCTGTTTCCGGGGTCCAAGCGGAAGTCGTTTAGTTGTTTGTATACATCTGCAGACGGTGACGGTCCTATATGTCAAGATTTGGTTTAATCCGATTTGTACTTTTTGAGATAATGCCTGTAAAAGAAACATTAGCGAATAACAATAATATATTCAGGGGAGTTAACTCTTTTCTCTTCTAGTCTTATAATATGACACACTGGCTCGTCTCCTTATTGTTTCTATTGACCATGTGAATTTCAGTCTGGCAGCTTTGCAGTGTCCTTAAGGACACTATATAGATCAGGCCTATGTCATACTCATCTCCATGCTGCTTATTGGGTAATATAAACAATAGCCTAGCACTACCAATCTTATATTTACAGGTCATAAATCTTGAGATAGTAAATGCCTGACTGAAAAAACTAATGGCATAAAAAGCAGAACATCGGTTAAGAAATCTGTTTTATCTATTACATATTCGAACAAGTAAAGAGATTTAGAATATTGTGATATATTTTTCCTTTCTGTAAGTGCATTAGAAGTAAAGATACAAATAAATTAGCTAAAAGCATAATTAATTAACTCATGAACTTTAAAATAATTACACACTTTATTTTTAATATATCACTACTTATATATCAAGTTTCAAGTAGATATGTCTAAGCATTACAGAATTAGAGACATTTATAGGTTTTATGACTTTATGTTAATTTTGGCCATTGGCGAGCTCCTTAGATATTGGCTGGGGTATTAATAGCCTAATAAAACATAAGATCGGTTAAGAAATCTGTTTTATTTATTACATATTCGAACAAGTAAAGCAATTTAGAGTATTGTGATATATTTTGCATTTTTGTAAGTGCATTAGAAGTAAAGATACATATAAATTAGCTAAAAGCCTAATTAACGAACTAATGAACTTTAAAGTGGAATGAGCTGCCAAAATGTTGATACTTTGACGTTAAAACAGAATGTTGAAATTATTGGCTATTTTTCTCAAGACGCATAACAGGCATGTATATGTTTTATGACTTTATGTTAATTTTGAGGTATGCTGAGCTGTCTGATAGTATGACACACTGTAATGACTACAAACTACTTAGCGTTGAAATCGATAAAATAAAAAATATGTTACTCCAAAATCAATATCCACTCCCACGGTAGAGAAAATCATTAAACATTTCCTAGACAATAAATTTTCAGACAACCCATTTCGTAAACCATTCGGACCTGAAAAACAACAATCTTTATCAGAACACCCTTTCTTGGACCAGCCTCAATAAAATTATCTAAAGAACTAAAATCGCTTGAAAACCTTGTCCCGACAGTTCAGTTTGTATCTTTAAGCGAAACTTTCTCAATCAGTTCTTATTTTAATTACATAGATCGCGAAGATGAAAAACTTCGAAGTAATGTTTTTTTGCAAGGTTACATGTGGTGATTGTCCTGCATCTTATGTAGGACTTACATCCAGACATATTAATCAGAGGTTCTCCGAGCATCACATTATGCACCAAAACAGTGGCTCCTCTGCAGTTGCAAGTCACTGTTACAACAACAATCACAGTCCCAACACACTGTCATGTGAGGTAATTGACCAGGCTAAGAACAAGCTTAACTTAGCATACAAAGGGTCCCTTCATATTTCAAAATTAAATCCTAAATTAAATGTTCAAATTTCATCCTTTCCTCTCCGCTTATTAAATGTGTAACCAACAGTACACAAGTAGTGTTATGCCGAAAAACGAAAACTTCATATTGATCCAATATTTCGACTTTTATTCAGTCATCATCACGAGTGAGGTACATTAGCAACAACATTGGTATACATACAGGTAAAAAACAAACAGATTAAGCTGTGATATAACAATATTAGTTTGATTGATTGATTGTTTGGTGCTTTACGCCGCGATCAAGATTATTTCACTTATATGGCGGCGTTGCCAGTTTTATTGTGGGAGGAAACCGGGCTCTGTGCCCGGAGGAAACCCACGGCCTTCCGTTGGTAACTGGCAACCATCTCACATAGGTCATTCGAGTGAAAACCCAGTCAGAAAATTTTCCAATTTCTGGACTGAGTGGGATTCAAACCCGCGACCCATTGGTGGAAGGCCGTTCGGATTGAGCGTCCAACGCTCTACCTACTGAGCCACGGAGGCCCCCTATAACAATATTAGGCATGGCCTTACAGATTTACAAACTTATTATCATTTTTACATATGCACGTTGACAAAACAGATAAAGAAAACAGATTAGGGGAACAGCTTGGGTTAGATCGTTGATTTATAGAGCCTTCAGAATTTGTTCTGATAAATTATCTTTTAACACTGAATGTAAGGACATTTTAAAGTTTTTATCATGGAATGGATATCGTAAGTCTACTGCCCAACAATTGCTAAGAAAATGCATGCTAAATTTGGTCCTAAAAATAAAGAATCTGATGAGAAACTTGATAAAATTTGGATGAGACTCCCATACATTGGGAAAAGAATCTATATCTAAAATTCGTAAATTATTAATCAAACACATCAATTTTGTTTTCCAATGGCAGACCACTTTTTTACAAACCATAAAGATCCGACCCCTAAACATTACAAAAGCTCAGTTATTTATAAATTTACGTGCCCAGCATGTGGCTCAGACTACATTGGTAAAACTGACCGATGTCTTATTACAAGAATTAAAGAACATGGCAGTCCAAATAAAAACAATGAAATTTTCAATCATGTTTCTAATTGTGAAGAATTTATTGTTTTGAAAAACTTACAATCATTACCAGGCAATTTAAATGATCTTAGTCCACCTACACTTTGCAACTTTAATTCTTATTTACAATGTAATTATTGATAAATCGTATCACTGGTCAGACATCCTGTTCAGAGAAAGTAGTAAGGGAACTCCGAAAATATTCATGGTGTAATCTCAATATTTCGACTTTAATTATGTCATCGTCAGGAGAATTATGAGTACATCAAAAGACAGTGTGCATTTATATAGAAAAACAAAATACAATGATGGTTGACACTAAGAAGGTATGGGAGATTAAAATTTTAGTTACAATAGAGCAGGGTTCTAAAGGGCAGTCATAATACCTAGCCAGGCTAATAAATTAAGTAAACATCTGTCACTGAAAACATTGCTACAATATTGTATTCTGTTTTTCTATATAAATGCATACTGTCTTTTGATGTACTCATAATTCTCCTGACGATGACTTAATTAAAGTCGAAATATTGAGATTACACTATGAAAATTTTCGGAGTTTCCTTACTACTTTATTATGTTAAGTTGTTCAGTGGGTCAAATAGATTCTGTTCAGAGAAGCTCTGTGTATTAGAAGAAATAGCCTGGTCTTAAACAGTGGATTAAAAGCATCTAAAGAACTTCCTAATATCCTGATGTTACAGCTGATTCCATGTCCTTCATATCTTAATACATGTAGTTAAATCTTGATATGTAATAAGATTGCCCCCCCCCCCCCTTAGATTGTAGTGATTTCAACTGTAGTGTAGGAATCACAACTTATCAATGATAATAACTTTTGTGTTTGTTTTGTTGATTCTTACTGTGTATATCATGCCTTTTTTAACATGCCGACGTTGTGTTGCTGTAATTTCTGATGATGAGAGTAGTTTCTCTCAATAGCTCATATTAAATTGACCTTGTACACAGTATAGTACAAGTTGTCCTATGTGTTTTGGTTTTAGTAAAACCGCCCCATAGAAGAATCTATCATTGGTCATCTACCTATTGTTACTATTGACCTTGTGAATTTCATTCTGCCAGCTTTGCAATCCTTAAGCTAATAAACCAGAGAGACCAGGCCTATGTCAACAAACATCTCCATGCTGCTTTATTGCCTATTGTAAACATGAGCCCAGCCCTACCGCTCTTATCTTGACAGGCCATAAAACTTAAGGCAGTACAAAGCCTGACTGAAAAACTTATAGCCTAAAAAAACATAACATCGGTTAAGAAATATGTTTTATCTATTACATATTCGAACAAGTAAAGCGATTTGGAATATTGTGATATATTTTTCATTTCTGTAAGTGAATTAGAAGTAAAGATACAAATAAATTAGCTAAAAGCCTTATTAACGAACTAATGAAGTTTAAATTAATTGCACGCGTTCTTTTAATATAGCATTGCTTATATATCAAGTTTCAAGTATATATGTCTAAGCATTACAGAGTTAGAGACATTTATAGGTTTTTTGACTTTATGTTAATTTTGACCTATGGCGAGCTCCCTAGAATTTGATCTCATCAAAATCGTTTCCGAATTAGATTTTAGTTCCATACCCGCACTACATAAAAATCTAAGTTTGACATATGTAGGTCCAGTGGTTTCAGAGAAGAAGTCGTTCAAATATTGCATGTTTTTTGGACGAAAATCAAAGATGGCTAGCATACCATGTGACCTATGACGTCATACTTGTTTCGTTTGCATCCCTAGTCCATAGCAGTCTTACATGTAAAGTTTGAGTTTTATCTGACGAATACTTTTTGAGATATTGTCCGGCAAAGAACTCCAGAAAATAATAATAATAAGAACCCTTACAAAAATAATAGGGTTCCAAGCCATTGCTTGGACCCCTAATAATACACATTCAATTTTTCTTCTATTGCCTGGACACCATATAGATAAAATCTTGGATGCATAGTGTTTTTATTTTCTTGACAGATTTCTTGTTTAAACTTGCTAAATTTTGCTTTTTACTTAGATTGTTGCACACTCTTGGGAGAAGTGTCTGAACTAAGACCATAAACTATGATATCCAAGTTTCCTGAAATTGCCATCGAGGGAATTTAAGCGAAACTGGACATATTAGATTGGAAAGCACTGTATGCCGATGGTAAGAACGGACTGAATCTAACCATGAAGCAGAAGTAATCCGAAACTCGCCTTGACTCCAATGTATTGACAAAGCCTATGTGAGATCGCTTTGTCCGAGTTGCCGTTTATTCCGATATGCATTGCATTCCTTGAATGCATTATTCTCGGACATTGTTGATTTTGTTATCGTAATGGCTTACATTACACTTCCATATCGAATCAATGCCGTTGGCGGAATACATAGGAGATGTGCCGCGACACTCTAAACAGGGTTTGTGTTGGCCAAAGCGGCAGTGGGATTTTGCTGTTATCCGCTCCTATTCCACGGGGAATATGGAAATCGCAGTTTGACGGAGACTAGAAGCTCTCTACAGCCTAACGGAAGTAGGAACTCCGTTTGCACTTTAAAGGATGCTAAACACATTTCACCACTCCAACCTAAATGCGTTTCGCTGTCAGTCGTTAAACGATGTAAACAAGCGCAGTGGAATAATATACCGCATCTGTAACTAAACTGGGTATATGTACAGATGAGAACGCCAAGCGGAATACACACGTCTTCACTTCCCAGACCAGTTCGTTTTGAAAGATGCTTAAGTGAGAATTATGTACTGTGGAGAAAAATATCGGTTACCATGACAACAAGTTAGTTTTCTTTAGACTTGTAATTTTTCTTGGACTATGCAAGTCTACCGTTTACTTTTTATGAGCATATGTGACCTATTTCCCGCTCGTATTTTACCTAAGGACTCTTATGGGTGCGTGGAAACATGGCTATGATTTCTTCTTGAAGGCAATTAGTCAATCCGGTATAGTCTACATGTTTTTTCTGCGGCAAGTGTACTTACCGGGATAATTTTATTCAAATTATGGTCTCTGTTTTACCAGTAGAGATTACAGCATTTATTTATTAACACCAATTTTCGCCCAGTCGTGAGGAATGTTTTGCCTGTGATTTACATAGGCAAAATTATGCATTTGTTATAATAGACTCCACTGACCGCAGAATTAGTGGCACAGGCAGTCAGATGGTTAATGTCCGACTTGTTGAAGCCAGCGGGCTTAGACTTCCGTAACGGACAGGTTTATAATGAGGCCATACATTTAACCAGAACTGGCTGTTTGTGGGAAAACAAGCCTAATAAGTATAAATATTCGGTGAACGTTCGAGGCGCTATACTGGAGATAAATCGCGGCATAGAAGAGAAGGATGATTCACAGCTGGGGGCAGACCAGGCGAAATGAAGCCGTTCTCTGACTGACTAGCTCAGGGTCAGCTAAGGTTATACAGCTGCCGCCGTAAGAAGTTTACCGTTTCTTGAGTCGACAGTATTGCCCTGAACAGCGCCTGGAATTAACCTGCACACCGGTCTATCAAGTATCAACCATTCTATATAAGAGCTGTACATCGTTTTATGGTTACAAACGTTGGCTAACATTTTCACATGTTAAAGAAGAACTGCGAGCTTTCTCTTGATGCTATTTCTTACTAGTTAAAATGTGTGTGTCTGGAGTTTAAATAACGGTATTACCGCCGGATTTAGCTTTACACCAAGGAGTTTTTTTTTTGGAATATACCCCGTTGAAGTTTAAATAGCAGCAATTCAACAGCGCTTTTGTGGCCTCAAAACAATGGTGTTTCAAAGACGTGATTACTTCTCTTGTACATGTGCTCAATTATCCAAAGTAGGTTTTCTATACCCGATGCTACTGGATGTGTGGAATGGAGGTTTTGTTTAAGTGTCTGACGTTAACGGCAATGAACTGGACTTCAGTCACTGTTGGACTATTTACTCAAGGAGGGAGAAACCGTTAGGTTTAGATTCAGTCTAACACACTCATACCTGTTTATAACCAGTAACTATGGTTATAGTTGCTTGATATAAAATGACTCACACTGCACGGACTAAAGACTGGCGAGTGCTTGGTAGAGGTTTGGGTCATTGCTCAATATATATCGCTCGATGACTTCATAGTCCATTATAGATCATGTGGAAAATTGCTTTCAGCTGCGACAAAGTGGATGTGTTTTATAATAAGATAGACTGAAACAAAGAAAGATGAGTGAAGATAGCTTACACAGAAAACCCAAGCTGCTTCTACCACCGTCCGAAACACCCCCTGTTCGGAGAACAAGCTTTGCTCCAAAGACGGAATATGGAAAAAAGAAGGAAGAAAATCCAGAAGCGTGTTCTTCACGTACTCGACATCACTCGGACAAATATGACCGTTTGGTTGTTGCCAATCCGTATGCTCGGGGAGGTAGTTATGGAGGTTTGACGACCAGCGCCTTGTCCCTTGGGGACCCTGCCAATGGGGTGGCCCTTCGACGGGCGAGTTTCTTACCTGGGATATGGGAATGGTATGGTAGCAGTTCAACTGAAAGTCACAAAGACAAAGATGGAAGCAGTGCTATTAATTCGTATAATTTATCAAGTTATCACTCGGTGCCAAAGGAATTTCTAACAACATGCTCTACAAATATCACAAAGAAACAAGCTTACAAGAATGTCCTTGTCATCGGTATATCATTTATGTTTGTGTATTCTGCTTTTATCTCCCTGCAAAGTTTGAAAAGTACTATGCACCCAAAAAGTGGGCTAGGGGTCCTTTCCCTTAGCTGTATGTACACCACAACAGTGATATCCTGTTTCTTTGCCCCTTTTATAATCAAACGGGTCTCGACAAAATGGACCGTCGTCGTCGCTTTTATTTTGTTTTCTGCCTATTTCACAACTCATTACTATCCCTTCCCCGAAATGATCATACCGTCATCTCTCATACTTGGACTAGCCATTGGGCCTCTTTGGGGCGCGCAGGCCACTTATCTCACAAGTCTTGCACTGAAATACTCACAAACAACTGGCCAAGACGGCGACTATCTTGTCAACAAGTTTTTATGTATTTTTTGTGGTTTGTACCAAACCAGTCAAATTTGGGGCAATTTGATTTCTGTATGTCTTGTGTCCTCTTTAGAGACCCAGGATAGCGACCAGAGCTCTTACGTCAGTAGCGACGAAACTTCTGGAATAATCAAGACATTTCAGTATACGCCTCAACGTTACCAGCAATCCGAAACACACCTTCTACGTGACTATGCATTACCCGGAACAATTAACGAAACGATGAAAGTACGAAACTGCGGCGTGGTCATGTGCAAAGAAATGACTGACGTGGCAGTTTTTGGCGCCCCTTTTTATGGCCAACTTACGGAGACGTTGCCTCAACATACCGTTTATTTACTTGTCAGTATTTACTTGGGCTGTGGCGTCATGGCCATAGTCATTGCCACAGCCCTTTTAGAAAGATTCGATTCCACTGACAAAGAGGATGTTTTCACAATTTCCGCCAAACAACTGTGCGAGAACACGTGGGAAATGTTAAAGGATTACCGATGTCAAATGCTCTTCCCTTTAATCATGTTTGTGGGAATGCAACAGGCCTTCATGTTCGGCGACTTCACCAGGGTAAGTTAACTATTAAGTTTTTTTAGACGTTTGAGAGTACTCTGAATAAAAACTGCCTTTTGTCGAAATGCATTGGGCAATATGTCAATCGATTTTCCTTCAATACACTCGACCGAACAGCCAATGACTTAATCAATCAATCAATCAAGCAGTTTATTAAGCCGCAATTAAAGACTCTCATTATGATCAAACACAAATGGTTCCTATTAGTCAAGGTCCCAACGATATGAATCAGCTAAACTTCCTCAAACAAGATTACTGTACGTTGGTTGGTCTGAAACTTGAGTTGGCCCTGGACACGGGCCTATGGTTCAGGTCTTTCATCAATTTTCTCGAAGTAAAGAATTCCCTCTCAATAAATATAAACACTGAGAGATAGTCATATAAAATTAACTAGTAGAATTGATTTAGGGTATTTCTTACAGGCTTACGTCAGACATTTTCTTGACCAATGGTCAAACCCGATACATTAGTTGATTTCTGTCTAAATGTCAATTTCTTTTCAATTTTGTATGGACGTTCTGTGAACGTGAAATTATCATTCTCTGAAAGTGTGGGGAATAGCACATACAGGCATATCTAATTTTCTATCTCTCCTTAACACATGCAACACATTTAAACTACATGTAGGCAAGTGTACAGATAGGTTTATTATTGTTGTATTTCCCCCCCCCCCCCCCCCCCCCATAAATTCTGATTGTCAATCAGATTTTGAGGGTTTGAAGAACATTGAAAAACTTAAAGAGTGGCGTTGAAATAAAAACATAATTGTAAAAACACTGACCCGTACAAATCAAAAGAAATGACTATATAGTGATATTATCGCTTTGATATTGTTTTTTCTGTATAAATTCTCTGTGTTTATTTTGGCAATAAAGTCTAAGAAAAACTCCCATCGATTGTATAGAGCTTTTAATTGTCTTTGTAAGATCAGGTTAAGTTAAGTTTAACATATACGAGCATTTGTTCGAGTAATTTCTTCTATTTAATCTTTTAACTGACGCTATTTCATCATATAGTTCGTTCAAGTACCTGAAACATCGTCTTGGTCAGAGACAAAAACCTATGGCATCGGACAATAAAAAGGCTAAGTTGGTTGACGTTCATATAGAGATCGATCCGTTAATACCCGATTAGCCCGGAATACTGGGCTAAATATAATTCAATTGTTGTACCGGAATTGGGCCGTTCAGTACTTTGTTATTCGAGTTAATTAATTTCCGAAATAACTCAATTCTATTCTGCAGTCCCTGAATGAACCGACGGTAATTGATTAAGAGTTTCCCATGGACAAGCGGTGCGGATGGCTGGAAATTGAACTCGATTGGCGACCATTTAACCCGATAATTCGCCAAGAAAGCCAGTGAATAATTTAGCAAGTCTTCGGCAATGTTCACCGCGAGAAGGCGAAGATTTGTGCGCTGTAAATCACACATTGTCGTGTCTGAGCAGCATTCGTTTTAACTGTTTTCGCGGCGTTCTAACAATACAGAGGCGTGGACTACATCCCAAGAACACAAACACGCAATACATTTACTTTATGTCTACTGGAATATGTCTACTTAAAAGGATTAATGGATTCGCTGAAATACACAAGTTTAAAAATAGAGAAAGATTTCAGAATAAAAAAACTCATCGACGTCATCGCATAACAGATTGCTTGACAACAAAAATATCGCACGTCTTTGTGATGCGAAATGAAACGTTTCTTTGCCACCTCCAAACGACGTCTAACACGCCTACATTTTGAAATAGAGTACCACATAACACACATCATTCCTTGTTGAGGTTTCGACTAGAATATATTTACTCGCCATGTTTTCCACCAATGTGTCGACTTGTTTCTCATCTTTATTTATTTGAATATGCTTAATCCCAAAACACTCAAAGTTTTGAAATATGGTTTAGTATTTGAACCTCCTTAACATATATATTTCTAAATCTTATTTTAGAACAGATTCCACAATGTCAATATGATTTCTGTGCTAACATGGGGTGGACTTGTGCTCGGGCGTTCGGCGAATCTTAAAGCTGCGAGAATCTCGGGGGATATCCCTGTCAAATAAGACTTCCAATTTAAGAGTTTAAGACAGAGTTCAGGGGGGTGGGGCGTTTCTCGAACCAGTAGGACAGTGCGAGCAATCGCAGTTACCATGACGTCGTATCTCTTCAATATGGCATCCGTTGACAACTAGACTTCGTTTGCAATGCGACTGCTTTGTGAAACGAACACCAGGGATGGCAAATATCGACTGAACTACCCCCCCCACACACACACACGCACACGCACACACCTCCACCCAATCCCACCCTTGCAGTTAATTTGAGCTACCAGCAGAAATAGAGAAACATTATATATGGGGGACATTTTGTCGAAACATTATTAGCAGAGATGTTCGCTTCTTAAGGATGAATAGCTTTACAGGATTATTGATTTTAAGTGGGCCTTTAAGCGATTTTTTCACAAATCGTATACATAATGGTATGATTTTTATGACAGGCTTCATTTTTCTCGACACACATTAGGCATATGGTATCTCTCGTTTTAAAAGCAAGTTTCCATTTGTGTAAAATTATCAAATAAAATATCAAATTTCCACCCATAACACTAAATAGCTAAATTTATTTTCCCAGCGATGTTTCAGGTATAAACAAACACCTACCGTAAAAAATAAACTATCTTCATCAAATGCAACTATGTCAGTCTGAAGTCCTCCTAAAACCTTACAGAATCTATTATACATGTTATATCTCCATTTGTTTGCGGTCTATAGTTTTGTCTGCTGCTCCGACAATGGTTCCTTGGCGCAGTTAACTCTTTACTGAGTTGTCTGTCCGTAAAGTCACAGAGCCCCGGGGACATCAATACATCACTTGTTCTCGCGTTTTCCGACAAATCAACATTATTGCCATTAGCATTATCAAAATCGAACTCGAGGGAAATGTATTGATTGTTGCTACAAACTCGCTTCCACAAAAAAAAAACAAACGCTACAATATTTTTTTCGATCGAAATCTAGAACGAAAACTCGGCGGAGTAACAAATGAATTTTTCTAGCTGATTATTGGCGAAATTACTCTCTTTGACGACAATACGAGATTTCGCCCCTTCTGAAGTTGTCGAAAACACCAGAAGAATGCGTCTCTTTTTTCCGACACAGTGTGTATCACAGTTGCACCAGAATTTTGTGCCAATTTCGTGCCACCTCGGTATTGCCATTGTGGAGCTATGTTAGAACAAGCCGAGGGAGAAATCCCAAAGGGGACAAAATTGACACGCCGACGTAGCTTTTCTGACATTTGTTAAGAAAGTCAATTAACACGAGCGTACTTCAATGAAAACCCTTAAAATTAAACACAGAACACAATATCTTCTTAACACTAAAACACACGGACAAAGAGGAAATGTTCTTGTCTAAAATAACCATGGAGACAAGTTTCTAATTTTGTTAAAAAGATGCATATCCTGGACATGTTCTGTTATGTTTAAAGGCCCACTTGCCGCGGTAGCCTCTTGAACATTTGTTAAGAAAACCATGAGCTATCTACGAAATAAACCCCTAAAATTAAATATAAGACACTTACAACATGTTCAGTTAGATTTAGAATGTAGAAATTGGGCTGAAAAACAAACGAAGAATCGAAACCTGATTACAACAACAACGACCAGTGTCGAGTAACTCAGTGGTTGGATTACCCACATTTCAGGCCTTTTTATCTGTGGTTTACAATCAAAAAAGTATCGGCGGGCTTTTCGAGTCACTCTTATCCGTTCGCCAGCCTGTACTTCTCAGATGAAGTACGTAAAATTATACTGTGCCGTTAGATCACTCACACTACTCAAACATTAGGGCGCTTGTGTACATGTTCAGGTTCGAGGTTTGTTAACTTTGCGGGTACTTGATCTAATTTTCAATTTCAAATTAAAAATACTAAATGAGGCCAAAACTTTCTAATTTTGGTAAAAATAGAAAGTCCCTAACTTCTTCTGTCCGGGAAAAATTACAGAAAACCGCCTACTGTTTTTATGTAAACAATATTCTGGATTTTCGGTAAAATGTACCAATGGGGATGAAACCCATACGAAGAATCGAAGCCCGATTAGAACAACAACGATCATGGTCGACTAACTTACGTGTTGGATTACTCTAATTTGCTGCCTGTAGTTTACACTCTAAAATTTATCGGCATTAAGGCGCTTGTGCGCGTGCTCAGCTTTGCAGTTTGCTTACATTGTCAGTACCTGATGAATCAAATTGTCTACTTTAAACTAAAATACAAAATAATGCCGAAACTTGCATTTTGGCTGAAAATAGAAAGTTCCTGACTTCTTCTGTCTGTGAAATATACACAGAACTGCTCACTGTTTTAATAGAACAGTATTCTGGATTTTACCGGCAAGTGCGCCTTTAAATTCAATAGAGGAAACTTGGTGGTTAAATGTTTTATAGCCAAAATCTTAACAAAAGATCCCATTTGTAGTTTAGTTTTTATTCCATCTCTGAGAGCTCATTGGGTAATGTTTCTGTATGCCTAATGTTGATATTTATTCAACATTTTAAACTACAGAAATGAGATATTCCAGGTATAGGCAAACACCTACCGTAACAAAAAAGCCATCAAGGGGTCTCGGTGGTCGAGTGGGTTAGAGTGATTGTTCCTCAGTCCCACACAGACCTTCTATCGATGCGGCCCGGGTTCGAATCACGCTCAGACCAAAACAAATTGAAAATTTTTTGAGTATATTTTTCATTCGGTCGCCGTATGTAGAAGAGTTGCCAGGTACTCGCCGAAGGTTAGGTGTTTCCTCCGGGCAATGAACCCGGTTTCCTCTCCAACTAAACACGGCAACGCCGCCACATAAGTGAAATAATCTTGAGTACGGTCACTACCCCTGGAGCTCCCAATGAAACATTACGGAATCTATTTTACCAGATCTCCTTTGTTTGCTATGTAAAGCTTTTGCAAGTTGGACCGACAAAGGCTCTTTGATATAAATATCCCTTTACGGATTTGTCTGTCAGAGATTAGAAGTCAGCGGCCCCCGGGGACACGACCTCAACTTCTGTCAGCGAACATGCTTTGTCGAGAAATCAAAACTGTTAGATCTTACAAAATCAAAACTGTCAAAAATAACTTGCCGTAAACACACGTTCTCAAAAAAATTTACTTGCTCTCTGTAAATATAAAACAAAAAAATTACAAAGAGGGAATTTAAATAGCAACCGAGTTTCTCTATATAACCTAGTATGGAAGATATAATATCCCAGTTAAGCCGTGCTATATTTTATTCTATTTTCGGACAGAAACATCTGCTAACTTCATTACATTCTAAAACGAATCCAAAATTACATTAAATACGTCATTTGTTGTTAAGGTTTGTATTCTAAAAAAAATTCAAGGCTACGGTCTTGTAACCTTTACTGGTGTATAGGGATTGCATCCAATTGCTAAAATATTCTAATATTGTTTATTCTGAAGGGAATTGCGTAGAAAATGAGTTTATGCTTGGAGTATTTATTATTTATGTTTCCAAAAGCTATGGAATATAGCTTCTTATATTTTATCCTAAAACAGAAAAGTCCCCTCCCCATCAGGGTGTAACATTCGTTTACCTGATGTCCTGAAATTCAAGGCCCATAAATGCCTATACATGTAGATTTATTTTCAATGTTTTTTTTGTTGTGCATATACGACACTAAATTCTGTCTCACTAATCTCAGTCTGTCGATTTTCTTGCCATAACTTAAGATACGTAAGCATTGTCAATGTATTACAAAATGTTCTAGAAAATTCTACTGACTAAGGCCAAGCTTCTGTCACTCGTCAACATAGTGACATATCATAGGTTTAGATTATACAACTATTTATGATGGGGTTTAACGGTCTAAATGATATACCTCTTTTTAACACGATTAGAAACTTGTCTCCATGGTTATTTTAAACAAGAAGATTTTCACTGTGCCCCGTGTGTTTAGTGTTGTTAAATACTTTATAACACTAAAACACACGGGCACAGGGAAAATCTATATATATTTATACTGGCTATTATTTTACTTTCGTGTAAGTGGCCTATACACCGAACGCTAGTCATCGACATCTATTCACGATCCATTCCTGTGCAAAATATGTATGCATAAATAACATACTATCCAAGCACCAAGTCAGGGCCTTGTTTCACAAAGCGACGTAAGTTTTACGTAACTGCCGTATTAACGTATCTCTACAGTGCAGTTACGAAAAAACTTACTCTACGCCGCTTTGTGAAACAGGCTCCAGGTCTTCTAAAAATCGATCAGCCCCAGGTTTCCATGCTACCTCTTCATAGAATTTACCTAACCCCATCCTTAGAGCTCCGCCGAAGGTTAAAGCAGTCTTCCAGACAGTGGGTCCAGTTTTCTCCCCCATTAAAGTGGCATGAGCTGCCAAAATTCGCAGTTTTTTCATAACTGCTGATCGTCACGACAGTAAGAGGCTTTGAAGGCTATCGAAAAACTAAATGATTGGCGTTGGAATGAGAAAAATCCATACAGTATGTGGCCTGTATGAACCGAAAACGTGTTCAAAAGTAAACAAAATTTAAATAACCGGGACGACCATTCATTCATTCTAAGCCAAAATTAGTTCAAAACAGTACTTTATCGTACATTTTCGAGACTAGAAGCATTAAAAAGCTTCTGAATTCTACCTTTTGAGAAAAATAGCCAATAATTTCAGCATTCTGTTTTAACGTCAAAATATCAACATTTTGGCAGCTCATGCCCCTTTAAGTGAGCTAATCTTGAATGTGATACCAAATCAACCATTGACCCCACGCCCAACTGTCAGTTCTTTAACTGATATTCTATTTCTGTCAGACATAAGTAAAATGCTCCGTATTGCCCGTATCAAATATCCCTTAAGAAGATAGGTCTTTGGATGTATTTAGTTACAATTTCTGTTTTGGGTTTTTGTCGGATTCAAGCAAACTTTGTCTCTTTTCTTTCTGTTTAGGGTTTTTGTCGGATTCAAGCAAACTTTGTCTCTTTTCTTTCTGTTTAGGGTTTTTGTCGGATTCAAGCAAACTTTGTCTCTTTTCTTTCTGTTTAGGGTTTTTGTCGGATTCAAGCAAACTTTGTCTCTTTTCTTTATGTTTAGGGTTTTTGTCGGATTCAAGCAAACTTTGTCTCTTTTCTTTCTGTTGAAGGTTTTTGTCGGATTCAAGCAAACTTTGTCTCTTTTCTTTCTGTTGAAGGTTTTTGTCGGATTCAAGCAAACTTTGTCTCTTTTCTTTCTGTTGAAGGTTTTTGTCGGATTCAAGCAAACTTTGTCTCTTTTCTTTCTGTTGAAGGTTTTTGTCGGATTCAAGCAAACTTTGTCTCTTTTCTTTCTGTTGAAGGTTTTTGTCGGATTCAAGCAAACTTTGTCTCTTTTAAAGTTTCAAACCAAAGTGAAAAATCAAAATAATTAACCAAGTTGAAGCGACTAAGATACGTCAATGATTAAAATGATATAAGAATATTTAAATTGTTAATTGCAGCATTTTAAAATATAATTTTATTAACAGAATATCAGAGACTGTTCAGGTTTCTTATCGCCAAAGTCTTAATTTATAATCTCTTGAAATACTGATACCTGCCTTTAAGTTTATTGTATGGTTTTGTTTGACAAACATGAAATAACATGACAAAATAATTTTATTAGAAAAAACGTGTAATTTGTTTTTGGATGGGGGGTAAATAATCAATCTAGCAATACTCTGTAGAGACCATTGATAAAACGACAGACTTAATATTTTCTTTATAGCTGTAAAAGATGTCTTCGTCTTATCTCTTTGAAGATTAATTCTCTATCCCGCCGTCTTTATCTTTTATTGACGATTACCAGGGAATTCCATTTCCGAGAGGCAAACAATAAACTGGAGATAAATCTACCAGTGTCTTTATCAATGAAAATAAATCTCCGTTTTTCTTCTTTGTTTACAGTTTTATATCAGCTGTACATTAGGAGTGAGGAGGATTGGACCGATATTTATTTGTTTTGGAACTATAAGCGCTCTTAGCTCCATAGTTATCGGTTACATCAGTAAACACATCAAGCGGTTGGCGATTGTGACCGCTGGGGCTGTCTTCAATATCGGCTTGCTGCTAGTGCTTTGGCTCTGGCGACCCCTTCCTATCGACCTGGTTAACTTCTTCGTGGTATCGGGTTGCCTGGGGCTCTGCGATGCAATCTGGCAAACCCAGACATACAGTAAGTGTAGACAAATATATATCAAGTACAAATACACCAAAACATTATCGACATAGAGTAAGAGACTGGGCTTATTTGCTCGGCAAGACATTAGATTACAAATGCAGTTTTATACAGCCAGTATTAGCAAAGAGAGTAGATTGACAAGAGTGGTCACTTCGTCTGCGCCATGTTGAATTTGAACTGACACGATTTGATTATTAGAAACCTCCTTTCTATAGGGGGCGCTCTACGGTCGCCTCGTGTACAGTCGGAACACCCTTCCGCTATGGGGCCAAAAGAACATGCCGGCAATGCTGATTGGACGAAGTGACCACTCTTGTCAATCTACTCTCTTTGGTATTAGCATTAGCCGAGAAATCTTGCATGTGAGTTTTTCTTCATTTCTATGGTGCAAACGCCATGGAGCGTATGTTAAATTCTCAGCACCATAGAGGCCAATTGTTCGAGCTAAATCAGTATTATCATAAATGTGTAAACATTTGTTGTTTTTGAAAGAAAAATCGATGGAGGAAGGGCTGTGTTATTATGAATATGGAAAGCTTTGTATATGGTTGAAAATTGTCTCCAAGTACTGTAGCTGAAGATCTCCAAACTCTGTGGCCAAAGCTGGGCCCTGTTTCACAAAGCGGCGTAAATGCATTTTTTGCGTAACTTTCATACTAATGTATCTCTACAGTATGGGTTGCTATGGCAGTTACGTGAAAACTTACCCTACGCCGCTTTGTGAAACAGGGTCATGGACGATGGGTGAACACAGAGTTTGGAGATCTTCAGCTACAAATACTGATGAGCTTTTGACATTGTATCACTCCTCCTTCGTCCGCTTGTCGTCATGAACGATGATAATTATCATTTGGAAACTTTAGAAATATTTTAAGAGACTACCCTCCCTGTGAGCCAATTGCCGTACGAATCGTTAATGTACAACGATTACGCACAACTCCCATAACAAACCCCAACAGTCGACCAATAAATGACAATCGGTAATAGTCGAGGAAGCATAAAGTAATTAGTGAAACTGCTGAGTGCGATTGACTCTACCATTGCCTGTCAGCCGTAACACTGATTTACACACATCGATACGGTAAGGGTTAATTAACAATGTAGATAAATTACATGAATGTTGAAGCAAATGGCCAATGACTTGCCTAGACACCGAGGGTGTTAACCGCTGAAGCATCTTCTTGTCTGACACGTTTGCGTGTTGTCATATGGTTAGATTGACTCGAGTTGTCATAATACAGATTGTCTCGAGTTGTCATAGTACAGATTGACTCCAGTTGTCATAATACATGTACAGATTGTCTCGGGTTGTCATAATATTGATTGTCTCGAGTTGTCATAATACAGATTGTCTCGAGTTGTCATAGTTCAGATTGTCTCGAGTTGTCATGATACGGATTGACTCCAGTTGTCATAATACAGATTGTCTCGAGTTGTCATAATGCAGATTGTCTGGAGTTGTCACAATATAGATTGTCTCCAGTTGTCATAATACAGATTGTCTCGAGTTGTCATAATACAGATTGTCTCGATTTGTCATAATACAGATTGTCCCGAGTTGTTATAATACAGATTTTCTCGAGTTGTCATAGTTCAGATTGTCTCGAGTTCTCATAGTTCAGATTGTCTCGAGTTGTCATAATACAGATTGTCTCGAGTTGTCATAATACAGATTGTCTCGAGTTGTCATAGTTCAGATTGTCTCGAGTTGTCATAGTTCAGATTGTCTCGAGTTGTCATGATACAGATTGACTCGAGTTGTCATAATACAGATTGACTCCAGTTGTCATAATACATGTACAGATTGTCTCGAGTTGTCAGAATACAGATTGTCTCGAAATGTCATAATACAGATTGTCTCGATTTGTCATATTACAGATTGTCTCGAGTTGTTATACTACAGATTGTCTCGAGTTGTCATTATACAGATTGTCTCGGGTTGTCATAATATTGATTGTCTCGAGTTGTCATAATACAGATTGTCTCGAGTTGTCATAGTTCAGATTGTCTCGAGTTGTCATGATACGCCTGATTCTAGTTGTCATAATACAGATTGTCTCGAGTTGTCATAGTTCAGATTGTCTCGAGTTGTCATAGTTCAGATTGTCTCGAGTTGTCATGATACGGATTGACTCCAGTTGTCATATTACAGATTGTCTCGAGTTGTCATAATGCAGATTGTCTGGAGTTGTCACAATATAGATTGTCTCCAGTTGTCATAATACAGATTGTCTCGAGTTGTCATATTACAGATTGTCTCGATTTGTCATAATACAGATTGTCCCGAGTTGTTATAATACAGATTTTCTCGAGTTGTCATAGTTCAGATTGTCTCGAGTTGTCATAGTTCAGATTGTCTCGAGTTGTCATAATACAGATTGTCTCGAGTTGTCATAGTTCAGATTGTCTCGAGTTGTCATAGTTCAGATTGTCTCGAGTTGTCATGATACAGATTGACTCGAGTTGTCATAATACAGATGGACTCCAGTTGTCATAATACATGTACAGATTGTCTCGAGTTGTCAGAATACAGATTGTCTCGAAATGTCATAATACAGATTGTCTCGATTTGTCATAATACAGATTGTCTCGAGTTGTTATACTACAGATTGTCTCGAGTTGTCATTATACAGATTATCTCGAGTTGTCATAATATTGATTGTCTCGAGTTGTCATAATACAGATTGTCTCGAGTTGTCATAGTTTAGATTGTCTCGAGTTGTCATGATACGGATTGACTCCAGTTGTCATAATACAGATTGTCTCGAGTTGTCATAATGTAGATTGTCTGGAGTTGTCACAATATAGATTGTCTCCAGTTGTCATAATACAGATTGTCTCGAGTTGTCATAATACAGATTGTCTCGATTTGTCACAACATAGATTGTCCCGAGTTGTTATAATACAGATTTTCTCGAGTTGTCATAGTTCAGATTGTCTCGAGTTGTCATAGTTCAGATAGTCTCGAGTTGTCATAATACAGATTGTCTCGAGTTGTCATAATACAGATTGTCTCGAGTTGTCATAGTTCAGATTGTCTCGAGTTGTCATGATACGGATTGACTCCAGTTGTCATAATACAGATTGTCTAGAGTTGTCATAATTTGCTCCACAGGAAATTATATTACAAGTGCAGTTTTATACAACCAGTATTAGCATTAGCCGAGAAATCTTGTGTAAGGTTTTTCTTCATTTCTATGGTGCAAACGCCATGGAGCGTATGTTAAATTCTCAGCACTATAGAGGCCAATTGTTCGAGCTAAATCAGTATTATCATAAATGTGTAAACATTTGTTGTTTTTGAAAGAAAAATCGATGGAGGAAGGGCTGTGTTATTATGAATATGGAAATCTTTGTATATGGTAGAAAATTGTCTCCAAGTACTGTAGCTGAAGATCTCCAAACTCTGTGGCCAAAGTATATGGGTCCTGTTTGACAAAGCGGCGTAAATGCATTTTTTGCGTAACTTTCATACTAACGTATCTCTACGGTATTGGCTGCTATGGCAGTTACTTGAAAACTTACGCTACGCCGCTTTGTGAAACAGGGCCATGGACGATGGGTGAACACAGAGTTTGGAGATCTTCAGCTACAAATACTGATGAGCTTTTGACATTGTATCATTCGTCCGCTTGTCGTCATGAACGACGAGAATTATCATTTGGAAAATTGAGAAATATTTTAAGAGACTACCCTCCCTGTGAGCGAAATGCCGTACGAATTTTTAATGTACAACGATTACGCACAAATCCCATAACAACCTCCAACAGTCCGACCAATAAATGACAAGCGGTAATAGTCGAGGATATATAGGGTAATTAGTGAAACTGCTGAGTGCAATTGACTCTACCATTGCCTGTCGGCCGTAACAATGATTTACACACATCGATACGGTAAGGGTTAATTAACAATGCTGATGAGTTACATGAATGTTCAAGCAAATGGCCAATGACTTGCGTAGACACCGTGGGTGTTAACCGCTGAAGCATCTTCTTGTCTGACACGTTTGCGTGTTGTCATATGGTTAAATTGACTCGAGTTGTCATAATACAGATTGTCTCGAGTTGTCATAATACAGATTGTCTCGAGTTGTCATAATACAGATTGTCTCGAGTTGTCATAATACAGATTGTCTCGAGTTGTCATAATACAGATTGTCTCGAGTTGTCATAATACAGTTTGTCTCAAGTTGTCATAATACAGATTGTCTCGAGTTGTCATAATACAGATTGTCTCGAGTTGTCATAATACAGATTGTCTCGAGTTGTCATAATACAGATTGTCTCGAGTTGTCATAATACAGATTGTCTCGAGTTGTCATAATACAGTTTGTCTCAAGTTGTCATAATACAGATTGTCTCGAGTTGTCATAATACAGGTTATCTCAAGTTGTCATAATACAGATTGTCTCGAGTTGTCATAATACAGATTGTCTCGAATTGTCATAATACAGATTGTCTCGAGTTGTCATAATACAGTTTGTCTCAAGTTGTCATAATACAGATTGTCTCGAGTTGTCATAATACAGATTGTCTCGAGTTACCATAATACAGATTGTCTCGAGTTACCATAATACAGATTGACTCAAGTTGTCATAATACAGATTGTCTCGAGTTGCCATGGTACAGATTGTCTCGAGTTGCCATCATACAGATTGTCTCTGTTGACGCGTTGACGTTCATGTCACAGAGTGTTTTTAATGGAAGGTTCTCTTTTCGGACATTTCAAGCCAACTAAAAAACGAAACCATGGCCTAAGTGTTGTCCAAATGAAAAAGGACTGCTGTTGCTTTGGGAGAAGGGGGTGGCGAGGCGGGGGGGGGGGGGGGTGCATCCGTGCCTTCTTCGTTCTCAATTTGTTCCAATAAGGTCAAGTTGTAGTGATACATATTGCCAACAGGTCTATCGATCTGGTGATGCCAATGATAGATACAAATCTAAATGACTTATAGAGACGTCCATACCCGCAATCTGCACAATCTAAATAACTTAGAATGTCCTTAAGGCGAATAGGAATATAAGGGAGTTTTATGTATTTCCCAGAAATCTACATGATAAGAGCTAAATGGAATTGGAGGTACAAGCCGAGACCAAATTCCCCATTACATTATATCGGACTGTAGTAAATAACAATTCCCCATTGATGTAATTTAGCCCATTTAATCGATTGGACATGCTCCGTGTGAAGTACCGGTAGAAGATGATTAGGCGATTCTCGTGTGAAGTACTGGTAGAAAACGATTAGAATATTCTCCTGTGTAAAGACTGGTAGAAGACGATTAGGCGTTTTTATGCGAAGTACTGGTCGAGGACGATTATGCGATTCTCGTTTGAAGTACTGGTAGAAGACGGTTAGACGATTCTCGTGTAAAGTACTGGAGAAAGACGACTAGACGATTCTCGTGTGACGTGCTGGTTGACGCGAGATGTAGTAATATATGTTGCGTAGCAATCTGCATGAAGTAAATAAATTCGCAGATGTCCAGCCAAAAAAAAGTTCATTCTGCTGGCGAAGTCAATCTAAAAAAACAACAAACACGCACGCGCACGCACCCGTGCACCCTACTGATAGAGTACATCTGGAAATAATCCTTCATGACGCGTTCAGCACATTTAGCCGATTGTCTGCTGAGAATTTAGGTAGGAATACTCATTGCATTGCCAGACTATAAATAAAGTCGGGGTGATTTGGCACAAACTTGTCTGACTTCATTAGTCAAAGTTTTTCACCAGTTTATGTTAGATAGAACACGTTTCCAAATGTCTCCATTCATCGATAGGCAAGGAAGTCTGCTTTGCTTTATAGGCGTTCGTTAATTATCCCCCTGATAAAACTGATTGTATGAGTCCGTTTTCGCCAGTGTTAGGAATGGTACGCAGCGTAGTTAAAGCAAAGGGAGTAGATTGACAAGAGTGATCACTTCGTCCAATCAGCATTGCTGGCATGTTCTACTGGCCCCCTAGCGGAGGGTGTTCCGACTGAACACGATTCGACCGTATAGCGCCCCCTACAGAAAGGAGTTCCTAATAATCGAATCGTGTCAGTTCAATTCAACATGGCGCGGACGAAGTTAAAGTGTTGAACTCTGAATATGAAAGACTTCCGCCTGTATTTGGTTTACATTTAAACCAGAGGGAAAAAACCTGAGCAATGAAGCCGGAAAAGTTCGTGCCAAATCATCCCAATACATTTGCTTATTGTCGTCTGGTAATAAAATGGATACATCTCTACTGAAATAACGACCTACTTCTAACTGAATTCCCATCAAAGAATTGTTCAATCGATTACATCTGCTAAATTACATCCATCGGGAAATTATTTTTAGATTGACTGCTCTGGTAGCAGAAGGACCTGTTGGGTTTTTTTGTCTGGAAATTCCGTCTTATTCTAAAGTCTGCAATTTAGTTCTAGTCACGTAGATTGATAGGAAGTACATTTGCATCCTTTGTCGCTTTAAAGCTCTCGTTCTAATTTAGATTGTACAGATAAATCTCATCCATGTCTCTATAAGCCATTTAGATTTTTTTTCTTTTGCATCACCAGACATTAAATGTGCCATTTAGGTGGATAAATGACTCATGTCAGCCAATCAATGTTACCTAGATCTCTATCCCGTTTAGATTCCCATATGATTAAAACTTACATCATCTACATTGAGATTGGATTGATTTAAGTTGTTATTAGTTTTGAAAAGCAATTTAATGGTTTATTGGGCTTTGACGTTTAGCTGTGGGTTGCCATTGCTATCTATGTCAAGCAACAACTTCCTGTTTCATTGGTTAACAACGTTGCAATGTGGTTCTAACATAATTTGTAATCTTTAACTATATTTTTTTTGTTCTAACATCCTTATAAGTGTTACCATTTTTAATTTGATAACGATGTAAGAACAACACAAAATATCTGACAAGAGACTTCAGAGAGATATCACGAGACAATCAACAAATGTGGGTTACGAAAATCATTGTTTTTCTACCATTCAAGCAGCATGGTCGCTTAAAAATATCCCATCCTTGCATTTACGTGAGAGGAAAAAATTGAGCAATACAGCCCCAAAAAATCGACCGGAATCATCCCAATACATTTGCTTATTGTCGTCTGGTAATAAAATGGATACATCTCTACTGTAATAACGACCTACTTCTAACTGAATTCCCATCAGAGAATTGTTCAATCGATTACATCGGCTAAATTACATCCATCGGGAAATTATTTTTAGATTGACTGCTCTTGTAAAATTCGGACCTGTTGGGTTTTTTTGTCTGGAAATGCCGCCTAATTCTAAAGTCTGCAATTTAGTTCTAGTCACGTAGATTGATAGGAAATACATTTGCATTCTTTGTCGTTTTAAAGCTCTCGTTCTAATTTAGATAATACAGATAAACCCCGCTCATTTCTTAATAAGTCATTTAGATTTTTGTCTTACTTCACATTAAATGGGTCATTTAGGTGGATAAATGACTCATGGCAGCGAATCATTGTGACTTAGATATATATCCCATTTAGATTGCATAGCTTTGATTTGTTGTTATTTATTAAAGGCAACTTTATAGTTTATTGTATGATGATGTTCAGAAGTTAAAACGTCAAACATATGGACAACGATGAAAGAACTGCAACAAAAGGCAGCAACCCAATAAACCCAAATATATGTCTTATTTTCGAATGGAAATGACAAAAATCTAACTTAAACTCCTCTCTTTCATAAAAATGTAGAATTACACTGTTTGGAAGTGACTTAGGCCAAGAACGTTGGAACGTATGCCCCGGTTATTTAAATTTTGTTTACATTTCGAAAACACGTTAGTCTCACGCTGGCCACTATCTCATGGAATAGTTTTTATGTCGACGTCAAACATTTAGTTTCCCAATGAAGGCAATCGCCCGAATTGTGAAGATCAGATATCTGGAAAATCAATCAATAACAGTTAGTGGTAGTTAATGGCAAACCGTTCCGCTTGATTGTCATAAAGTGATGAACAGCATATTGATAGAAATTATCACACTCTATTGCATCAGAAATCGATGAAAAAGGTTTCATTTGATTGGCTCTAACAGCTTGGAGTTTGACGCGTCATAACATTGATAAATGTACCTTTGACATCTACGTATTTTTGAAAAGGGAGACAACCAGGCTTAATGAATCCTGATATTAGGATGCAGTAGTTTGACATATTTTAGTTTTAACGATTGTAACGGAACGAGAATCTATAGATATGTGTAATTACATAATCAATTTTTACTCATTTTGCAGCCCTGTTTGGAGTCCTATTTATGGAGCGTCAAGAAGCAGCATTCTCCATGTATCGGATGTTTTTCTCAACCGGATGTGCTCTTGCATTTGGATACAGTCACTTCCTGTGTGTCGACACCAAGGTCTACATCCTGGCGGCAACATTGGTTGTCTCCCTTCTCATGTACAGCGTCATAGAGGTAAAACTTCAATGGCAAAGTCAGCACATAAGAGACATCGTTGCTCTGTAAGATCACTTTGTTTAATAATGGATTGAATTGTGTAATGCTAGTACAATACTAGACAGTGGAAGTCAGAAATGAAAAGTCCAATGGCCAAGACAGCCCATAAGAGAAATTGTGATTCGATGGAACGACGTTTGTGTAAAAATGAAATGATTTGTGTAACCCGGACAGACATTGGATGGCAAGAACGAACCGCCTTTTTGTCTTCAGGTATTAAGTTATCTAATTCCACAGTGGTAACAAATTTAATCTGTTGTGGGTACTCACACCAAGAATACCTTTTATGGCAGATAAAGGTCGAGTGACGAGCGGGACTTTTATTGAACATTGACTTAATTCCAATTGTTAGGTTTTGGTGAAGTTTTGCCTCAAAATTCTGCCGTTGGGTGATTTGAAATGGGGGATATTAAGAAAAGAGGACTGTCGTTGTGTGTGATCAGTAAACATTCGAAAGAACAACGTATGCGATGAAAACGTCGGAAAGGCTAACATATATTATTAATATATTTGTTATTCAGTGACTAGGCTAATTGTGTTGTAACTGTAGATATTAATCTCAATTTATATATAGTATATGCTTTGTATAAAGGCATCCATACTACTAATTCATGTTTGTCCAAACACACCTACAATCTATTTTAACATGGACGAACACCTTTTCGATCAATGAAAAAAGCTGCTGATTTTCTAAAATGTAAATAATAAATCTTGAAACGGTTAAGATGTTCTAGACTTGATTCGAAAATTCGCACATTTTTCTGGGTTGCCCGGAATCTGAACAGTGCACCCTTTTTACGATAGTGAAGTTCCAGAAAGGACTTTTGGACTTGAGGTCACAACAGCGGAGTTTTTACTAAAACGGCTGAGTTGGAATCAGGGAATATCACTTTTTTTTGGTAAAGTCAATAAAGTTGAAGCGTTTCGTAGAAAAGGACGGCACTTCTGGTTGAGCGTCCGATTTATTAGGCCTTATTAATACCCTTGAATATCCCCTTTTTAGCTAAACGCAGTGCTACTGTAGTATCATATAGGGCCTAAGTTTCGGTAATATTAAACTCTCTTCTCGTACATAAATAACGCAGTTCAAAACCCCAACCGAAAAGGCGCCGTTGTAGATAAGTTCTTTTGAACTTGATGTACTGAGCATGCAGGTGTTTATAAACATAGCGTATCAGAAAAGAGGGTTGAACAGTTATCTCTATTCGCGATGTTGACACATCGTGTCAAGTTCACGTTCTGACAAATCGTCGTGTAATAGAGAGTAGCGCGACACCGGTAGTACTATGTAGTAACAATTAAGAGAAATGTAACTGTTGCACGCAAAATAGCAATGTATTATTCCATGCCGTAATCACCTAAATATGCACTTTAACTCATCTAGCAACGTTGCTGGCGACGTTGAATCTAAATATCTTTCATTTTTTTAAACTATCGTTTAAGTGTATTTAAGTTTTTTTCGTATTTTTTTAGTATTAGAAAATCCGTGATTGCCTTCGACTTGTTTTCGTTTTATGTATAATGTTATGCGTCGTGTACAATGCATAGTTTTATTGTATCGAGAATGGATTAGAGAAAAACGCGTCACCTCGGAGATAATCACAAAGCTGGCGTAAGTTACGTCGGACGTAAGTCAGTGTTAAAGCTATAGGAACTTACGCCCTAGTCGCAACTGGTCCATGTTGTAGGCCTATGCGCAACTTTACGCCAGCTTCGTAAGACAGGGCCCTGGACGACATCTTATTCACAAATGGCGTCTCAAACACCCCCTGTTATCAGTGCATCAGAACAATTAAAAACATTTTGTCTGTAAACCAATTGTTGAAGCTTTTCTTTTCACCAAGCTAATTCAGCCCATGTAAACACCTAATTAGACTTCAACAAAGACTGAAATCTTTAACTTAATACATCACTATGTTTTGCCGTATATTATATACTCTTAACGTCAGTCTTGTTTTTTATGACCGATTGTGATTTCAAACTCCACCATCTTAATAATTTATGTATATAAAATGCTTTAAAAAGACCGTTACCAGAATTTTGTATTTTGTTTTCTTTTTTAACCCACCGTGCTAAAAAAAATTGTGAACGATTATTATTATAATAAGGGTTATAATACGGGCAAACGAAAGAATTTGTGAAGAATTTAATTTTTAAATTCTATTTGATATGCATTTTAACACCTGGTATACTAATTTGTTGATATAAAATTCTACACGAGACCTACTATAACAAGTTAAAGGCATATATACATTATAAAGTCTTCTACTTTACCTGTATTTTGTATTCTTTTCTATTTCCTTAACCCACCGAGCTATGTTTTCTAGTTGGAAACGCTTATTATTATAATAGTGACTGATGAAAGGTTTTGTGAAGAATCAGGTGACACTCAAGTTGCATGATGATCGAAAGTATTTTAACGACTGGCATCGTTCTTGAGTTTTGGGCCTTTTCTTTGAAACTAGACATACATTATATTGTTAAATATTTACTTTGTTACAATATTTCCAGCAGGTTACACACTTAACAGATATGTAGATTAGATTGTTATGTATAATATTTGTTAACGCACACGCAGCTTGCTGAGTGCTATTAGATACATTTTTTATCCAAGTTTAGATTATTGTTTACGCTTGATAGATGTTTACAACCTATAATTTATTTGGCGTGTGTTTCAAACATATGTACAATACATTGTTCTTGTTTTGCTTGTTATTGGTGATATTTATGTATACGTTAGAATTGTGCTTTTGAACTTTTTAAACGGATAGGGAAAATTTTATTAACTGTTATAAAATGAAAACTTATTCATATAAAAGGTTCATTTTGTTAATAGTTTCACAAAATAACTTAATTAGACTGATACTGTTTTGAAAAAGTTGTTACCTTGTCTAAAACATTTTATACCTTTTTTAATTTAAAAACATAATTGAGAACTAGAGCTGATTTGTCCGCACTTGGGCACCTTTTGTTAAAGTGGCATGAGCTGCCAAAATGTGGATATTTTGACGTTAAAACAGAATGTTGAAATTATTGGCCATTTTTCTCAAGACGCATAATTCAGAAGCTTTTTAGTGCTTCTAGTCTCGAAAATGTGCGATAAAGTATTGTTTTGAACTAACTTTGTCTTAGAATGAATGAATGGTCGTCCCGGTTATTTAAATTTTGTTTACTTTTCGAACACGTTTTGGTTTATACAGGCCACATACTGTATGGATTTTCCTCATTCCAACGCCAATCATTTAGTTTTTCGATGGCCGTCAAAGCCTCTTTCTGTCGTGATGATCAGAAATTACGAAAAAAAGTGTGAATTTTGGCAGCTTTAACAAACATTGTTTTCTTTCCGAATTCTATATAACCAGAATGCTTTTTGTAAAAGAGCATCATCTCATACATTAAGCAAATCTAACAATTGCTTATAATCGACGACAGGACAATTTAATTTGCCAGAACTCTTCTTGTATGCAATGACTAACATACAATATCACATCGGAAAATAAATTGAGGCTAAAATGCATAAACATTACCTTTTTTAGTTTTTTTTCAATTTCGTTTGATTGTTGTTTGGCCACTATTCATCGCACCTAAATATTGAGTATATTTTGCAAAGCTCCATATAGAAACGGGTTCGAGCTTTTAACCCATCCAGGGGCGCGCACGGTGAAAATGACCCCTCCATTACGACCTGTTCCTCGAGATTTCAGCATTTGATGTCAATTTTCCATGTACTACGATGACAATGGTTTGTCTGAAAAGTCTGTTCCAGACAAATGTTTATGGGGCGGTTGTTCAAATCGTCATGAACTCAACTGACCGTTAACGGATAGCCGAAACTTCATTTGCAAGTAGTAGTTAACAGATCGAGATGATCAGTAAAACCCATAAATATTTACTCAAGCTAATTGATACAGCATTTCTATATCAAAAGGATAGATCTAATAATGAAGACTATTCACATTTATGAACCAGTCGCATTTCATTTTGAAAATTTTTGAAAAAGTGAATATTCAAACTGTACCAGTTCACACTGACGGGGCGGAATAGTCTATGACGATTCTCAAGTTGCATATAATATTTCCTGAAGTGTTAAAATACGTAACAACCCTAACCTGAGCTTGTTTAACGAACAGAAGAAAATCAATTCACGCTTGTAAAGTATATATATTTTAATTTGAAAGACATGGTATATTTACAAGATGAAATACATACATTATGCTTCAAAATGAGCTCTAAATAAACCAAAACATTTCATAAAAAAATGCGAAAAGCGGATACATGCTATGAAAAGGTTCAGAAAGCTTACTTGTCATTTCTGTCTTTCACCTTGACCTAACCAATCCCCTAAGGCGGCAAGCGTAACGTGGACTTTGACTATTTTGGTCCATATTAAGTGAAAACGTTATTCAACAAGACCTAAAAAGCCAAAGGGATAATGTTTTCTAACGTCGCCAATACGTCATCACCATAAAGATCACCATATGTTTGAGTTCGCTCATCCAACCAGTTGTGGGCGATGTAGGGACGACAAATACTGTAGTTATCCTTACACCGGGCAATCAGAAATAAAACAGAAGTTGAGAAGAACAAACCATGAGAATTACCGTTAGCTCTGGCTTTTACGAAATTTTACTTGAACGCCATCTTGGATTAATTGTTGGCTGCCGTGGCGTTGATGTAACATGGTACTGTGAACGAACTGGTGGTGGCCAGATTATCTACGGCTGAGTATGTTGACGCTAATCCGACTAAAACTCCGACTGCCAAAATCTCGTAGTTTAGCACTCTGATATGTAAGGGCACAGATCTGAAATAGACAGGGGGGAAAGTTGCACATGCTGATTTGTAGGGTCATTTTTGTCTTATTGATAGTGAGTTGAATCTAGAATGTTGCATCTCTCCTGCTGTCCATGGCTTTACGTCCTGATGCACTTCAAGCATTTCGGGGAGTTTCTAGCCTCAACACCTCCCCTCCTCCCATGTCTTGCCATTTTCGAATAGGAAGATCTATGATTGTGTCTTTTGGAGGTTTAGACTGGTCACGTGGTGTTTGCAGAGAGGTCGATTCTGACAGTACGCCAAACATATCTTTTCCGAGCCCCCGATAACAGGGTCGTACTCTATTCATCTTCAGTCTAAGTTACTTGAAAACATATCGGGGATCGAGGCTGGTAACACTGACAAGTTTCTTATTTGAGCAAAATAGCTGAAAATTACAGTTTATTTCGTCCAAGCTCTTGTCACCTATACGTATATTTTTGTCTGTAATATTGAGAGCGTTTCTTAGTGATTGGAACAGTCGTGGAGTACTTACATTTCTTCCCAAGGGCCTTTCATTGAACACAATTTGAGGTAGAATAAAGACGGACAAACGTAAGCCAGCAGCGTCAATGTAGATCCGCCAACTAAAGACAAAATGGCGCTGAAGTGAGGAATGCTTTCCGCTACAAACGTAACACTGGCAACCATTGCTGTGCGGCTTAAAAATCTTTTCCAAGTAAAATCTGTGGAGAAAAATCTAATTCAGATATAAAATCACTTTGAGAATATTTCGAAAGGGAAATAAATCAGCACAAATAGAGAAAGAACTTTTACCTCTTGCTTAGTTCTTTTCAAAAAGCAGGCGTTTAAAGCTATTCCAGGGGGCCGTTTCACGAAGACGGTTCAAAAACTCGAACGCAAGGGGCAAATTGATATCCTGCTAATTCAGTCCAAAGTCCCTCACAAATTGATTAATAGATTGATTGATTGATTGATTGATTGATTGATTGATTGATTGATTGATTGATTGATTGATGTATTACACATCACTTTCAATTGATATACCAGGCTCAATGTGAGATGGGTCGGCTCATTAACCAAAGAGAATACCCGACCTTCAGCCTGGCCGGATTGAAAGAATATTGCTCTGCCGCACGGAGCCACCCAACCACCTGTCGCAACAGGGAATATGACAATTGAAGAAAAGTAAACCGAAAACATCCACTTACGTTTTGGTATTTTCAGAACTTCTTCCAGTTCTTGTGAGACCGGGTTAATAACGATGATAAAGCCGAATAAAAGATGAGCGGTTATCAATATCTGTGCTATGTACAACATTGGCCCCAGAGATACGGATGATAATATATTTGCCTTAACGCGGTCTCCAAATACGAAATAGCTGGCTGATGAAACCGGTAGATACATAGCCAGAATAACTGCAAAAGACGATACATAACATCATAAGTTTTGTTCTTTGAATAAAAGATATAGCGATTAATTTATCATCGAATGAATTGCTGCTTAATTTATTATTTAATTGATCGATTGATTGATTGATTGGTTGGTTGATTGATTGATTGATTGATTGGTTGATTGATTGATTGGTTGATTGATTGATTGATTGATTGATTGATTGATTGATTGAAGGTTGATATATAACCTGTTTGATTAGTTTTCGTATTTATGAATGATTGATTGATTGAGTAATTTTAACCTTTGATTTAAATGATTGATTTTGAATGATTACTTGCTTAATGTTTTGCGCTGCACTCAAGATTGTTTCATTTATATGGCGGCGTTGCCAGGTTTAATGGGGAAGGAAACCGGGCCCTTTGCCAAGGAGAGAGTCCGACCTTCGGCGAGTACCTGGCAACTCCATCACGATGGAGTGAAAAGTCCACTCAGAATTTGTGTATACGGTCTGGGTGGGATTCGTACCAACGCTGCATCGACGGGACGCCTTGGTCGGACTGATGGACTATCACCCTAACCGACTGATCCATTGATTGATTTTGATGGTTGATTATTTTGTTGATCGATTGATTGATAGATAAATGAAAGAAGGAACGATTGAATGATTGAGTGATTGACAGATTGTACAAAATTCCATACGTATTTACTTAGATAAGCTATCAAAACTGCCTTTCCAAAATTGCGCTGTTTATTCATATCCGTTTGGAATGTTGGAAACGCTGGATGACCGCCAAAGGCAAAACAAATCGTCCCGAACGCTGTAAAAAACTTGAGAAACTCCGGTGTCGAGTGATGCACTCGTTGACCCTTGTTTTGCACTCCGTCATAAACAATGTTGGAGAATAAGACAATCGAGGCTATGGAGGTCGATATGGAAGCACCTACTGCTATAAACCTAGAACAGAAAAAAATAAATTCTTGATTTACAAAAATTATGGTTATTACAAAAATATGATTTTGCATATCGGTTGCATTAACGTCTCGTCAACTGTATTGTTTCATCTGAATAAAGCGGAAAGTCAGAACACCTCTAATTTCTAAAAGTTGCCTAGTCTTGGAAATTCACGTGACTGTCAAGCCATAACTACAAAATTTCCAAAGAACTTTGGATGTCTTTGAAATTGAGATAAGAAAAACTAGACCTAATGTAAGCAGACATCAGTACAGTAATTTAGTTTTCATGCAAGTCGTCTTTGGAAGATTCGGTAAACATCTCTTCGGATAGTTTGGGTAGAGGAAAAAGATCAACCTCATGTTAACTGCGGGTTTGAAGTTGGTACTGAATAACGGATGGTACCCTAAAATATCATAGTCTTTTTTATTCAGAGCCAGAAACGAGCCTGTGATGCTGAGGGTGAGCGTCCAAAGTTTTCAAATAAATGACGGAGGTTACTGAATCATTAAAGTGGCATGAGCTTCCAAAATTCACACTTTTTTCATTATTTCTGATCGTCACAACAGTAAGAGGCTTTGGAGGCCATCGAAAAACTAAATGATTGGCGTTGGAATGAGAAAATCCATACAGTATGCCGCCTGTACGAACCGAAAACGTGTTCAAAAAGTAAACAAAATTTAAATAACCGGGACGACAATTCATTCATTCATTCTAAGCCAAAGTTAGTTCAAAACAATGCTTTATTGTACATTTTCGAGATTAGAAGCACTAAACAGCTTCTGAATTATACGTCTTGAAAAAAATGGCCAATAATTTAAACATTCTGTTTAAACGTCAAAATATCAACATTTTGGCAGCTCATGCCACTTAAAAGTCCCGACTTCCCGATTCCACCGCTCTACCAACTGAGCTACCCGACACTGCCGGGGACTGTTCACTTGTTAGATTCTCTTATAGAAGCAGAGCTTAACTCAAGCCCAATTAGAAATTTTTTTAAATGTTTCGAAAGCAAGTCGAAATCATCATTAAGGAATTTATCAAAGAAGATGTCAATAGAAATATCAACGTTCGAATTCCCAAGGATAAGTTTAACGTGATAAAGCACAGTAAGCCATCCAAATGATCCCATGACACTCCTGAAAATTGTTTGACTTAATAAACCGAAATATAGAGTCAAAGTACGGATTGTTTTCTGTACTTATGAAATATCATCGATGACCGCATGTTGTTGGTCCGTGGGGCGGTCATTTTGTTCACTAGTTTGTTTAAATTTTCTATACATTCGAATGTCCAATAGACTAGTGGTCCCACAGCCATGATGGCGGTCAGCTTGCATACATTCTATTTTTTTTTATTATATAATTTAAAGCTTTGCTTGGTAGCTTATATATCACAAGAGATTGGCCTACCAGAAATCTTTAGGTGTCCCCAAGAGTGTAAACGGTAACAGAAAAGCAGCAATAAGCAGAAGCCAGTAACAAAAGGAGATATCTTTCCCAGCGTCACTTATCAAGGATTGGAGATTATCGGCAGCGATCAGCAAATACACTGTCGCTCCCCCAAACATAGTAAAGTTGATAGAGAATGAGACCAAATACCTAAAGAAAAAGGCAATTACAATGTAAGGAAACAAAAGTAGATATTTTTCCCAGTTTCGCTAATCAAAGATTGAAGATTTTCAGCAGAGGTCAACAAATATACCCAATCCTGGTAAAGTTGATAGAGAATGATACCGAATTGCCCCTACCTGAAATAAAGACGAGCGCAATGTAAGGGAGAGAACTCCAGCGCTACCTTATCACATTGTCGCCGTTTACATGAGCGTGCGCTTCGAGGCAGAAAAGCTCAAAGCCTACTACATAGTCACTATAAAGTTAGACAAAATGTTTACCGTTTTAAACATTTTAAACAAAAAATAAAACGAGAATGTTTGATGCTCCTACAATATCCGTCTGAATAACTAACAACGGAGTCAATAATGTATTCATGGATAGCAACTTCTGTATTTATTGTAGGCCTACATAACATCATTTTATAAAAAAATCATGCTCATCTTCGTTTGATTGTTTTGCTTAACGTCTACGACATGAATTGACCTCACAAGCTAAAGACCAACTGGTGAAGAAATCAAGTCATATATTGATCGAAATCAGCTGATGTTTCTTTTTTTATGGACCACCTCGATGTACAAATCTAACGCCACGCTCAAGATTATTTCACTTATACGGCGAAAAAAAATTAAATCATCATACATTTTTTACATAAAAAATACATTGGAACTGAAAAATGACAGAAACAGAAATACCGAAAGAATGAGGTCACGACTTAATTGCGCTTTAACTCATTGGTAGAAAGGTGTCTTTGAACAAAGAAATGGCCGCAACCACTCATAGAAGCGTTGGGGTTTGAGGGCGTGGGTTTAAAAGCACCGCATCCGCGATGGAATTAAAAGATGACGACATCAACTACAGGAATATTTCTGAGTTCTCACGTGATGATAATAACAATAGCTAAGCACTAGGGTCAGTTTAATACGACGGTAGAGGGTGTAAAGTAAATAAAACTGACCTTCCGGGTTTTCCGTATGTGATTTGGCCAATACATGGATATGGATACCTGACATGGCCCCTGTACTCGGGATAACGGTCCTGTACGATCACCCAGGCGTCACCCAATACTTTACCGGTGTAAGCAGACAAGAAACAGCATCCAACCGTCAGTACCATCCCAAACCAGCCTACATCGAATAATAATAATTGAATGTGAATAACAAACAAGGCCAAGGTTGATACAACGAATAGACTAAGGAGAAGGGTGTCATCGGTGGCACCATTTTGCTCTATATAAAAAAGTACGCCACCTGGTGGTTGAAGGTGTTGTTGATTCCATACAAGTTTACATCTAATGTGTAAGCGGTAATTGGTGTTCGCGCCGTGTTCACGAGACTTGTGAAGCCTCCTCCAGCTCTAATGTCGTTGATTTGTTTTGCCATGAGTCTACTACGAAATACCGATACTGGATTCATCTCCTTGTCGACTAGAAATGATCCAAGTTATATATTCCTACAGCCTACTCCGTACTTGGTGTTTCACGACCAGAAGAGATAAGCCAAAGGAACCATGTGCTCGGCGGTTTTACAAGTATTCGATAATAATCGAAAAAGACACTGATCTGCTCGGGGGGGGGGGGGGGGAGGGGGGGGGGGCGGGGGGAGGGGTTGCCGACAGCGCAGTTGTTAGATCATTGACACAAAAACCAGTACATTGTTTTTTTCTTCAGATACTTCACTTTAGGTTAACTGGTTCAGCAATATGCCACACGATGATTCTGACTGCCTTGCAGACTTGGGTATAATCTTACCTGTGTCATTCAGGGCAGCAGGGAGTGCCAACAGCCCGGATCCGGCCATCTCGCCCACCAGAAACACGGACGCTGTCAGGATGGTCAACCCTCCTACAGGTCCGGGGCTTTCTTCCAGCTTCGAAAATTTAAATACACAAGAGATAAATTTATATGCAAAAAATATATTCAAAGTCAACATAACGGTTTTTGGAAAAAATATTGTCCAATCTTGCAAACATTAATTAGCGTAGATTTTTAAAGTGTTTAACTTTTTTGAATAGGAAAAGCCAGTTATAGGGCCTGGACCCTGTTTCACAAAGCGGCGTAGCGTAAGTTTTCACGTAACTGTCATACCCATACTGTAGAGATACGTTAGTATGAAAGTTAAGCAAAAAATACATCTACGCGGCTTTGTGAAACAGGACCCTGGTCCAAATGATACACGAATAAGCACACGGAGACCATTGGAATCGTATATAGTGCATTGACTTTGTTGTATCCGCGACGAGTCTTGTTTTTTTTTTTTGGCAACAGTTTCTTCTTGACGAAGCTGAAAGTGTATAGTAATTAGGCCTATGTACAACAACATGTCAGCTTCTGAACAGAAAAACACCATTTTTTTCTACACCGACACAATGAGGGTTCGAATCTATACTCAAGTTTTGCTTATAAAAGTGATGACCAAGCTATATCAGTTATTTAAAATCATCTCGAATGTGGCAGAAAACACCATTCGGACCTTGATTTGGTGAATATTTTGGTTTGTAATTTCAATTTCTGTACAAAACTTATAAAACCTATAATATCCCTAATACAAAGTGTTCCAGAAAATTCTAGTGACTAAGGCCAAGCTCCTGTCAGTCGTTAACCTAATGAAATATCATAGGTTTACTTTATTACAACAATTTATGATGGGGTATAAAGGTCTAAATGATATACCTCTTTTTAACACAATTAGAAACTTGTCTCCGTGGTTATTTTAGACAAGAAGATTTTCCCTGTGCCCGTGTGTTTTAGTGCTCATAAATATAATATCCCTAATAAAGTCATGACATCAATTGTATTCTCGCGAGATCTCCATTAGACATAGCTAAGATAGACCTTGTACGCGTATTTACGACATAGCGCAGGAATTGTCATATGCCAGCTTGGTTAACATTTTTAAACTATAGCAATCCTGACATGGCCCTATAGGTCACAGCACCCATGACATGACACTATAAGTGAATATTTACTAGGAATCAAAAGAAACGTTAAAGTGGCATGAGCTGCCAAAATGTTGATATTTTGACGTTAAAACAGAATGTTGAAATTATTGGCTATTTTTCTCAAGACGTATAATTCAGAAGCTTTTTAGGGCTTCTAGTCTCTAAAATGTACGTGAAAGTCTTGTTTTGGACTAACTTTGGCTGAGAATGAATGAATGGTCGTCCCGGTTATTTAAATTTTGTTTACTTTTTGAACACGTTTTCGGTTCGTACAGGCCACATACGATATGGATTTACCTCATTCAAACGCCAATCATTTAGTTTTTCGATGGCCTTCAAAGCCTCTCACTTTCGTGACGATCAGACAATATGAAAAAAAGTGTGAATTTTGGCAGCTCATGCCACTTTAAAGAAATAACTCAAACGTGAAGTCAATTTCCCGTTATAGTCCCATTTTGACAAAACCAGGTAAGATGGCGACGCTCTCTGTCGATTCGATTAACCCTGTATAAAACTGGCCACTGTTCAAAGAACCGCGGTGTTACCAGTGTCTGAATGTTGGATGCGACTAACGATATGATTATCCTATAGCTGTGTGAAGAGAGGAATAAAGGAGAGAGTAAATGCGTGCAAATGCCAAGTTGAATTTCATGATGTTTGTTATTTTGTCAGATGACCTCCTAGGTGAGCTCTCCAACCCCATTCCAATGGATTTTTATTCGATAAAAATGGCCACGCTAGGCCTTAGGGATGACATCCCGACTAGGGAGGCTTCTAATGTTAGATTGGCCATGGTTTGTATAATCTGTCATTTGGCAGAGCTGAAAACGCCATGCAAACCCACTTACGCAAGGAAGCTATCTTATTTGGTTGGCGTGAGATCATTTTGCGGATGGCATCTGTCTTTAAACCCATCTCATGATATACCTTGTCTGAAAGTAAAATCATTTTTTTTTTTTCAAAGTCAATCTATTTTTTCTGTGGAACAAATAAGGATCTACCTACTTGTATGGATTTATCACTGTACGGGACCAGCAACCGCTTAGGGTCATCCAGCGCCGAAGCCTTTCCCATTTTCCCGTCAGCCCCTTGTCTAAAAAGCGCAAGAATAACTCTTTTAGCCACGTGTTGTGTGGACAATATATCACTTCCGTGTATTTCTCGAAATTTAACGTTATTTTTATAGCAGGTTAGAAAGACATGCATTTTCTAGAATTCTACGTCACAAAAAGCAACGGCTGTGTCTTTTCTTCTATGTTTATGCAGAGATATAGAAAATGGCACCAACCAACCAGAACCTACATTGTATTCAAGTAAATTCAATGGGAATTACGTGTAGCAGGGTTTTTTTTTAAACTCACGAGAGAAGAATTTTTTATTTAATTATGTAAATTTTGGATGTAAATCAAATCGTCCACAAATCCGCAGGAGAATTTATGAGGCCTAGTCATTTTTATTTTATTTTTAAAAGTTGAAATGTTTTATCAAGATTATTCCACCGAAGGTCCGAAATTTGTAATGGGCTTATGGGATTGATTGATTGACTGATGTTTTACGCCGCATTCAAGATTATATACTTATAATTACAAAAACTTGGGATATAATTGCTTACCAGCTTAAGCCTTTGCGAACTAAACGCTTGCGAGCTTAACGCTTGCGAACTACACACTTGCGAGCTAAACGCTTGCGAACTACACACTTGCGAACTAAATGCTTGCGAACTACACACTTGCGAACTAAATGCTTGCGAACTACACACTTGCGAACTACACACTTGCGAGCTAAATGCTTGCGAACTACACACTTGCGAACTACACACTTGCGAGCTAAATGCTTGCGAGCTAAACGCTTGCGAACTACACACTTGCGAGCTAGAAAATGTCATTAGCTTAACAAGTGTGGGCTAATCAAAGTTGTGAGACTGTGAGTTGAAAATTCCCTAACCAGCCTCAAAGTATTAGGCCCGTGTGAATCCCATGGCGCTGAACACCACCGAATTTATCCGCGGGAACCTACCTTCTGGGATAAAACAGACCCCTTTCAATTTTCAATATATAGCCTGTAATAGTCTACTTTCAATGTCGTCTCACTTTATTCTTGTCGTAAATGAGACGGTTTCTCAGCAGGCGTGTCTCGTGAAATACCTGTGCCCGTGTGTTTTAGTGATCATAAATATATATCAGTAAGGATGTACTTTTGAAGTTGATTAAGATCATATCTATGTAAAGGTAGGCCTACTTACCACTTAGATTAGGCAAAACATCTTAACATGTGCAGCAAACGTGTAAGAGGCGATTGATTATCGATCTACATCTTTGTAAACTCTGGCTAGATGTAGTGCGTTACAAATCATATTTCGTTTCTCGACTCCTCCTCGTGCTAAATTTCAACTCTGCAACAAAAGTCGGACAGATTTTACGGAAGAAATAACGACAGAGTCACTAAGGTGCAGATACTACTTTTCCTTGATTATTAATAAGATATTCATTCTATGAAATTTTCTTGTTAAATTGGCATGAGCTGCCAAAATGTTGATATTTTGACGTAAAAACAGAACGTTGAAATTATCGGTTATTTTTCTCAAGACTTATAATTCAGAAGCTTTTTAGTGCTTACAGTCTCGAGAATGTACGATAAAGTATTGTTTTGAACTAACTTTGGCTTAGAATGAATGAATGGTCGTCCCGGTTATTTAAATTTTGTTTACTTTTCGAACACGTGTTTGGTTCGTACAGGCCACATACTGTATGGATTTTCCTCATTCCAACGCCAATCATTTAGTTTATCGATGGCCTTCAAAGCCTCTTGCTGTCGTGACGATCAGAAATTATGACAAAAGTGTGAATTTTGGCAGCTCATGCCACTTTAATAAGATATTAATTCTATGAAATTTTCTTGTTATGGCAAACATAAGCTGTTGTACTAGCCCGAACAATCGGCCTATATGGTGCTGAAAATCCAACATACACTTCCTGACGATTGCATCACACAGACAAGGCTTCCTATGTAAGCTATTTAGCTTAAACAAAAGCCTACGCGCTCAAATCGTTACTGATGTATATTTTTTTAACATATAACACACGGGCACAGGGAAAATCTTCTTGTCTAAAATAACCACGGAGACAAGTTTCTAATTGTGTTAAAAAGAGGTATATCATTTAGACCTTTGGCTTTATACCCCATTAATTGTTGTAACAAACCAAACCTATGATATGTCATTAGGTTGACGACTGACAGGAGCTTAGCCTTGGTTACTGATGTATAGATGGATAAGTCATAAGCATGAGAACGCCCAAGGAAATACAAGTAAAATAAATAACTCCATAAGTTTCTTCAGAAGTCCGGTGTCAAGATGTCAACAACATCCACGCTTCGATGACACTGGTTAATTGTAAACATTAAAAATAATCGTCACAAACTAGAGCCTTCAATACGGTACATTCCGTCTATTTCTGCATGGTCAGAGCTAGTATGTCCCGGTATATAGATAGATGGGGTTAAAATACGTGTCGATAGCTTTTTGTAAAAAAAAAATCATTCTACTATGGAGTGGTTTTACTAAAGCCAAAACACATAGGACAACCCGTACTATATTGTACATGATGTACACCATCATTTACACTATAGTACGAGTTGTCCTATGTGTTTTGGCTTTTAGTAAAACTTGTTAATAAAATCAACGTCGCAAACCCCGCCAGAAGTAACAGTCGTTCATTGGCTGTTGATCTTATATTTATAATCAAGACGTGTAAGCCCTGATAATACACGTTAACAACAGATTGTAAAAACAAAACCAGTCCAAATTGTTCCTATGTTAAATTTGTTGGAAATATCCAAAATCTATGCCGACGTATATTGATATTGCGCTGGCCAGTAGAGCAGGAAAGGGTAGCAATTTGAATAAAGGTAATTTTAGACAAACCGACCCCATCAAGGGAATGTTTATAAATTGCAGTATCTACTCATCATTTAGCATTGCAAGCATTAGCATATACCGCAGGCGTAGAGCGACTTAGTATATATGCCTATACTAAGTCGCTCTACGCCTGCGGTATATGCTAATGCTTGCAATGCTACTCATCACTTACCTATACAGCAAAACGTTTGGTTAAAATTGATTGGTTTCAGAGGATTCAGCAAAGAGAAGGTTTCCAAACCTATTGTTGTTGTGAACTGTCCTTTGTATCGTATAAAGAAGTTGTCCAGATTTGCCTTATACACTTACGAACAAAAGTAAAGAATTGTGACCCAGGTTAAGAGTGTGAATACTTCTCAATGCTCTTTATAAACAAACGCAGACATGGTCAGTGCGTTATCAGATACGCTTGGCCGGATGAGGTCTTTTACATGTACCTCTGAACGGTCTTTTAACCTTAACTGTTAAAAGGGCATTGTGCGTCTAATATGGTGGCTGATTTGTGCCATTTCGCGTTCTCGCGTTTTCGCTGCAAGAATTAGAAGGTGAAAACGCGGGAATACGAAATAAAACTAAAATATCGCCGCGAGAATGCGAAAACGCGAGAATAAAATATAATTTCGCCGCGAGAATGCAAAAACTAAAAAATTAGCCAAAAGTGATATAGTCTAAGGCAAATAACAAATTTTAAAAATCCCACGTATGATGCCTACTGTAGTAAGGATTTGGGATGATCCCTGAATACCTATTTCCCCCGATAAACATTTCATGACGAGTTTAATAAGATTTTGAATTCCTTTGGAGTTGGTTTGTTTATTTCTAGTTTCAGCTGGACGGGATTTTCTAGCAGAGGCTACAGAGCGGGCCGTTGAACGCTTACAACCTGCTTGGCCATTTTGTCGTCTTCTGACTTTTTATGGTTTTAGTACTGATTGTATAATGTAGAAATAAATTAAAGAATGTATAATTCTTAAACAGAAAAAAAAAACTACAATGGCTGAGATCTTGCATTTTTCTTTGAGATTTCGACTCTAAAAACTTACTCACAGTATTATCCTTATGGAATCCGCCATGTTGTTTTGAATCATCAGATCGTTTTCTCAATTTTCATAATTACACCACAAGTACAAAATAAAAGTATTTGATGACGTTATTTGTTTTTTGTAAGATGTTTATGATCCCATCATATTATTCTAAACTACAGTTCGCAATGCTTATATTGAGGCCGAGAGAATCACATCGGCCCTAGTTCCAGGGCTTAACCCATTTAACGTGAAGACGCGTTTTACCAGAAGTAAATGAATGTCATTCATTAATTTCTGGTTTTACTCATGTCATCGGCAAATCTCAATCCTGTATGTGTAAAATGTTAGATTCTCTCTACTACTATAAACATTAAGACTTCAGAATTTTATTAGTTCAGAAAAAGATCTATTTACATGGCATATTGCCAGATAGTTAAAAGCCTGCTGCCTAAATGTAGCTTAGAAATAATGCACAGTATCGAGTAGTCCGAAATATCTGCGATGATGATGTAAGACATTTTCTGACAGATAGGCCATCATCATCAAGGTCAGCCTGGCACATGATTAGTTCAGCTCAAGCAGTTGTTCTGTGTATACTTAAGCCAAACTATCACGTGATCGCCTGCTAGTGACAGGTTGACCTTTCGCGTCATAGTGACGTATCAATGAGAGATTATGCAAATGGCTGATTTCGGAAAGGTTTGGTACAGTTTGAAATTTAACCGGGCAGATCTATGGCTTGTGTCGACGTACAGACTTACGATTGGTGCGAGGTGAAAGGGAAATCATTAAAGTACGGGTTAGCAATTTTATTTTTTAAAAGTTATGAAGAGAATCTTGATATTTTTGATGAGAAACGAGAGGTGGTCTTGCCACCTCGAGGGGTGACAAGGAATTCCCAGTAAATTGATCAAATGCGTTCTGACGATGATGATGGCCTATCTGTCAGAAAATCTCTTACATCATCATCGCAGATATTTCGGACTAATTATCGAGTTGTATCAGATCCGCTCTTCATCGAGTACCTGGCAACTCTTACACATAGGACCATCGAATTACACCCGAAAAAGAAAATGTTCAATCACAGGCGAATCGATATACGCCTATACTGCAGTTAATGCTTCACGTCCAAGCCAAAGATAAAGATCAGAAACAAAGTGTTCTTTACGGGAACATACAGTAAAATGTGAAGATTTTTAACATATTATGAATCAACTTACCCATTGATATCACGGTTTACAAATATTCAATACTCTGCCCTGGTGTACCAATTGTTGTTGTCTGTGATTATACGGCTGATCGCATGTCATTGAAAAAAGTAGTTAAATAGATTGCTGTTATTGGGACATATTAAATTTATGCGCTGATGTCGGCATAAGCATTCAACCATCACCCTACAGAGCAAATAGTTAGACAGCTGATATATTGCTTTGTTGTTTTCATAGAAAAAAAATGTTTTTTTCTTATATTGTCATATTTTTATGTTTGATCTTTTCGCAGAGCTTGTGGTAGAGTTTACCATTCAGTTCGACCTTGTATATATAGGCGGTTGTTAGACGGTTGCTGTTATACGAATGGGTTGATATAGGCCTATTTGTAAGAAGACTTTTCCTGTGCCCAAGTGTTTAAAGACACACTTGCCGCGAAAATCAGAAATATTGTTTACATTAAAAAAGAAAGACCGTTTTCTGTATTTTTCCCAGACAATATAAGTTAGGAACTTTCTATTATTACCAAAATTTAAAAGTTTGGACGTCACTTTGTATTTTTAATTTGAATTTGAAAATTTGAATTGTTAGGTGCCCGTAACGTTAACAAACCACACTGTCCCCTATTGGCGATTTTATGTTTCAGTCGAGTGAGTGAACTAACGGCACAGTGTAATTTTACGTAGGCCTATTTATCTGAGAAATACAGACTGACGATCGGTTAACAGCGACTGGAAAAGCCTGCTGATTATTGTTTGAATGTAAACCACAGATAAAAAGGCCTGAAATGAGGGTAACCCAACACGAAAGTTGACCGACACTGATCGTTGTTGTTGTAATCAGGCTTCGATTCTTCGTTTGTTTTTCACCCCATTTCTACATTCTAAAGCTAACTAGGCATGTTTTATGTGTCCTTTGTTTAAGTTTAGTGGTATTAGTCGTAGTAAGCTCATGTAAATTGGTTTTCTTAGCAAATTTAAACAGGCTACGGCGGCAAGTGGGCCTTTAAGTATTCAAAAATATGAAAATTAACAAATGAAGTTTAACACTACTTCAAAGTAAAATAGCTTGACCTCTGACCCAGAAGCTTATAAAAAGTGTTTGAAAGATATGCTTGCCAGGCCTAAACTCCCCTGTCTATCTTCTGCCTATAGGCTTTTCTGGGGGAACCAAAATGTTCACTTTCTTTTCTCATGACCATATGGGGTCCAATTTCAGTCATTTTTAATTATCCAAGCAATCAACCAATAAACCAATCAATCAATCGGCCAGATGAACCAAGGAACGTGTCAACCAATCAATCGTTCACCCAGCCGACCAATCCATCAATCAAACAACCACGCAATGGACTAGCCGCACACATGTGTCTCATCCTGTTTTGCTTACTTTGCCGGTCAGCAATGGACCTGCTTAGGGGAATTGGAAGACCCGTTCTTTCCACCGGCCATCTTTAGATTTATTACATACGAACCGATAGGGCCTATAACTTCAGTAATTTGTCATTAGAATGAAAATACGTTTAAAAGACCTATGTATGGAGGCCTGTTAGTGCCATGGGTGGAATTTTAATAATATTGGTGTTTTGGGGTCGTTATCGGAATTAGGCTATACCTCTGTGGAAACTTTGTTTCTCGGTATGTGCACCATACGAAATGCACGATTAACTAAAACGATTTGCAGAGAAATTTGATTGATTCATTGATGTTTTACACCGCACTCGATCAAGATTATTTCACTTGTATGGCGGCGTTGCCATGCAGGTTAAGTGGGTGAGAAAACCGGGCGCATTGTCCGGTGGAAACACCCGACCTTCAACGAGTACCTGGCAACTCTTCCACATATATACGGCGATAGACTGAAAAATTCCCTTAGAATGTTGTCTATCTGTATTTGGTCTGTGTGGGATCCAAACCCGCGCCGCATTGACGAAAGGCCTGTCTCGGACTGATCGGGACTATAACTCTTACCGATGAGCCACCTATAGTCTAGGCCCCCTGCAAGAAATTTGAAACCCGCGCAAATGTAAACTGTCAAATCAAAAGGAAAACATTTCCACCATTTGTTTAAAGTGGCATGAGCTGCCAAAATTCACATTTTTTTCATAATTTCTGATCGTCACGACAGTAAGAGGCTTTGAAGACCATCGAAAAACTCAATAATTTGCATTGGAATGAGGAAAATCCATACAGTATATGGCCTACACGAACTGAAATAGTGTTCGAAAAGTAAACAAAATGTAAATAGCATGGACGACCATTCGTTCATTTTATTCCATAGGCCTAGTTAGTTCAAAACACTACTTTATCGTACATTCTCGAGACTAGAAGCACTAAAAAGCCTCTGAATTATACGTCTTGAGAAAAATAGAAAATAATTTCAACATTCTGTTTTAACGTCAAAATATCAACATTTTGGCAGCTCATGCCACTTTAAACAAAAAAATGTTTGTTTGTACTTTGATAAAGTCATTTCAAATTTCTGTGATACTTTTTTAAACTAACTTTGTTTATCTATAATTTTTTTTCTTCTATATTATAAGAATTTATTCCAGTGAAATTGTTCTACTTGGATGTTTGATTGATGTTAAATCGCCACACTCAAGATTGTTTCACTTATGGGGACGTTGGCATGAAACCATGCAGGCTTTGCTCGAAGGAAACCATCAACCTTTGGCGAGTACCGTACCTGACAGCTCTCTCACTCTCAAATGTTCTTGGACTGAGTAGAATTCGTACTCAAACCTATCGATGGTGGGTCAATCTTGTCAAAAATAGCAAAAATAACATGTATATAGATGCATTCTTTGCAATTTCAAATCAAGTCAAAATAATTTCAACTCAAGTAGAAACTATTTTGACCACGGTCGAAATCATTTTGATCAGAGTTATAATATTTTAACTCCAGTCAAAACTATTTGCACTATACCTTCTAAATATTTTAACCGTGGTCGAAATCATTAGATTCAAGATTTTATTGTACAAAACGTCACATTAACTTCGCGACAGAGTACAAAAACACTGAAATGTAAAACCAACAAGAAAAATAACGTTAAACAAACAGACTCAATGATAATCGTTTAAAGATTAACAAACATATAGACTATTAAAGTCTAAGATTAAATGAGTCATATGAGAAAGTTTAAATAGGCCTATGTTGACCAGTCAAACAATGACTTTGAGATAAAATGGATAAGGTCAGGCACCTTATTGCTAAAGATAAATATAAGCCTAAATTTGCTGAAAACTGACAATGAAGAAAATGTTGGAAACAGCGTCATATTTTCTCAAATAAAACTAATCTGCTGCCATTATACCGAGAACACTCCATTACAAAGTGAAACTCCTCTTCTATTAAGTCACATACAGAGCCCAGTCGGAACTCCCTTCGGCTATCTTCGCTCGCTACCGGTCGGCTTTGACATGCACGTAAATCCCCGAAGTTATCAGAGTGATACAGAGCCCAGACGATCATTGGTTGGTATAGGGGGTTTATGATGGCACCTAGCTGTTTCAATTTTTAGTTTATGGTCGCTTAAACGAAGTTAAGTAAAAAATCTGCAGATAGAAGCATTTTAAGTCGCTCTACGCCTGCGGTATATGCTAATGCTTGCAATGCTACTCATCACTTACCTATACAGCAAAACGTTTGTTAAAATTGATTGGTTTCAGAGGATTCAGCAAAGAGAAGGTTTCCAAACCTATTGTTGTTGTGAACTGTCCTTTGTAGCATATAAAGAAGTTGTCCAGATTGGTCTTATACACTTACGAACAAAAGTAAAGAATTGTGACCTAGGTTAAAACTACGAATACTTCTCAAATGCTCTTTATAAACAAACGCAGACATGGTCAGTGCGTTATCAGATACGCTTGGCCGGATGAGGTCTTATACATGTACCTCTGAACGGTCTTTTAACCTTAACTGTTAAAAGGGCATTTTGCGTCTAATATGGTGGCTGATTTGTGCCATTTCGCGTTCTCGCGTTTTCGCTGCAAGAATTAGAAGGTGAAAACGCGAGAATACGAAATAAAACTAAAATATCGCCGCGAGAATGCGAAAACACGAGAATAAAATATAATTTCGCCGCGAGAATGCAAAAACTCGAAAATTAGCCAAAAGTGCTATAGTCTAAGGCAAATAACAAATTTTAAAAATCCCACGTATGATGCCTACTGTAGTAAGGATTTGGGATGATCCCTGAATACCTATTTCCCCTGATAGACATTTCATGACTAGTTTAATAAGATTTTGAATTCCTTTGGAGTTGGTTTGTTTATTTCTAGTTTCAGCTGGACGGGATTTTCTAGCAGAGGCTACAGAGCGGGCCGTTGAACGCTTACAACCTGCTTGGTCATTTTGTCGTCGTCTGACTTTTTATGGTGTTTGTACTGATTGTATAATGTAGAAATAAATTAAAGAATGTATAATTCTTAAACAGAAAAAAAAACTACAATGGCTGAGATCTTGCATTTTTCTTTGAGATTTCGACTCTAAAAACTTACTCACAGTATTATCCTTATGGAATCCGCCATGTTGTTTTGAATCATCAGATCGTTTTCTCAATTTTCATAATTACACCACAAGTACAAAATAAAAGTATTTGATGACGTTATTTGTTTTTTGTAAGATGTTTATGATCCCATCCTATTATTCTAAACTACAGTTCGCAATGCTTATATTGAGGCCGAGAGAATCACATCGGCCCTAGTTCCAGGGCTTAACCCATTTAACGTGAAGACGCGTTTTACCAGAAGTAAATGAATGTCATTCATTAATTTCTGGTTTTACTCATGTCATCGGCAAATCTCAATCCTGTATGTGTAAAATGTTAGATTCTCTCTACTACTATAAACATTAAGACTTCAGAATTTTATTAGTTCAGAAAAAGATCTATTTACATGGCATATTGCCAGATAGTTAAAAGCCTGCTGCCTAAATGTAGCTTAGAAATAATGCACAGTATCGAGTAGTCCGAAATATCTGCGATGATGATGTAAGACATTTTCTGACAGATAGGCCATCATCATCAAGGTCAGCCTGGCACATGATTAGTTCAGGTCAAGCAGTTGTTCTGTGTATACTTAAGCCAAACTATCACGTGATCGCCTGCTAGTGACAGGTTGACCTTTCGCGTCATAGTGACGTATCAATGAGAGATTATGCAAATGGCTGATTTCGGAAAGGTTTGGTACAGTTTGAAATTTAACCGGGCAGATCTATGGCTTGTGTCGACGTACAGACTTACGATTGGTGCGAGGTGAAAGGGAAATCATTAAAGTACGGGTTAGCAATTTTATTTTTTAAAAGTTATGAAGAGAATCTTGATATTTTTGATGAGAAACGAGAGGTGGTCTTGCCACCTCGAGGGGTGACAAGGAATTCCCAGTAAATTGATCAAATGCGTTCTGACGATGATGATGGCCTATCTGTCAGAAAATCTCTTACATCATCATCGCAGATATTTCGGACTAATTATCGAGTTGTATCAGATCCGCTCTTCATCGAGTACCTGGCAACTCTTACACATAGAACCATCGAATTACACCCGAAAAAGAAAATGTTCAATCACAGGCGAATCGATATACGCCTATACTGCAGTTAATGCTTCACGTCCAAGCCAAAGATAAAGATCAGAAACAAAGTGTTCTTTACGGGAACATACAGTAAAATGTGAAGATTTTTAACATATTATGAATCAACTTACCCATTGATATCACGGTTTACACATATTCAATACTCTGCCCTGGTGTACCAATTGTTGTTGTCTGTGATTATACGGCTGATCGCATGTCATTGAAAAAAGTAGTTAAATAGATTGCTGTTATTGGGACATATTAAATTTATGCGCTGATGTCGGCATAAGCATTCAACCATCACCCTACAGAGCAAATAGTTAGACAGCTGATATATTGCTTTGTTGTTTTCATAGAAAAAAAATGTTTTTTTCTTATATTGTCATATTTTTATGTTTGATCTTTTCGCAGAGCTTGTGGTAGAGTTTACCATTCAGTCCGACCTTGTATATATAGGCGGTTGTTAGACGGTTGCTGTTATACGAATGGGTTGATATAGGCCTATTTGTAAGAAGACTTTTCCTGTGCCCAAGTGTTCAAAGACACACTTGTCGCGAAAATCAGAAATATTGTTTACATTAAAAAAGAAAGACCGTTTTCTGTATTTTTCCCAGACAATATAAGTTAGGAACTTTCTATTATTACCAAAATTTAAAAGTTTGGACGTCACTTTGTATTTTTAATTTGAATTTAAAAACTTGAATTGTTAGGTGCCCGTAACGTTAACAAACCACACTGTCCCCTATTGGCGATTTTATGTTTCAGTCGAGTGAGTGAACTAACGGCACAGTGTAATTTTACGTAGGCCTATTTATCTGAGAAATACAGACTGACGATCGGTTAACAGCGACTGGAAAAGCCTGCTGATTATTGTTTGAATGTAAACCACAGATAAAAAGGCCTGAAATGAGGGTAACCCAACACGAAAGTTGACCGACACTGATCGTTGTTGTTGTAATCAGGCTTCGATTCTTCGTTTGTTTTTCACCCCATTTCTACATTCTAAAGCTAACTAGGCATGTTTTATGTGTCCTTTGTTTAAGTTTAGTGGTATTAGTCGTAGTAAGCTCATGTAAATTGGTTTTCTTAGCAAATTTAAACAGGCTACGGCGGCAAGTGGGCCTTTAAGTATTCAAAAATATGAAAATTAACAAATGAAGTTTAACACTACTTCAAAGTAAAATAGCTTGACCTCTGACCCAGAAGCTTATAAAAAGTGTTTGAAAGATATGCTTGCCAGGCCTAAACTCCCCTGTCTATCTTCTGCCTATAGGCTTTTCTGGGGGAACCAAAATGTTCACTTTCTTTTCTCATGACCATATGGGGTCCAATTTCAGTCATTTTTAATTATCCAAGCAATCAACCAATAAACCAATTAATCAATCGGCCAGATGAACCAAGGAACGTGTCATCCAATCAATCGTTCACCCAGCCGACCAATCCATCAATCAAACAACCACGCAATGGACTAGCCGCACACATGTGTCTCATCCTGTTTTGCTTACTTTGCCGGTCAGCAATGGACCTGCTTAGGGGAATTGGAAGACCCGTTCTTTCCACCGGCCATCTTTAGATTTATTACATACGAACCGATAGGGCCTATAACTTCAGTAATTTGTCATTAGAATGAAAATACGTTTAAAAGACCTATGTATGGAGGCCTGTTAGTGCCATGGGTGGAATTTTAATAATATTGGTGTTTTGGGGTCGTTATCGGAATTAGGCTATACCTCTGTGGAAACTTTGTTTCTCGGTATGTGCACCATACGAAATGCACGATTTACTAAAACGATTTGCAGAGAAATTTGATTGATTCATTGATGTTTTACACCGCACTCGATCAAGATTATTTCACTTGTATGGCGGCGTTGCCATGCAGGTTAAGTGGGTGAGAAAACCGGGTGCATTGTCCGGTGGAAACCCCCGACCTTCAACGAGTACCTGGCAACTCTTCCACATATATAAGGTCTAAATGATATACCTCTTTTTAACACAATTAGAAACTTGTCTCCGTGGTTATTTTAGACAAGAAGATTTTCCCTGTGCCCGTGTGTTTTAGTGTCCATAAATATATATATTTGCCTGTGCCAGGGGTTCAAAATAACCATTGTTTTAAAACAAAAAACTATCCACACATTTGTACACGGTTGGAAGCAGTCTGCAGCATTGTTGAACTTTCTTGATATATATTTTACTTTTATCTTCTAATATTACCTTCCATCTTCAAACACTTCATTAGTTTTCATCTAAAATTATTTTTATCGTTTGAATTCTGTCTTTTAACGTTTAAATATTTTATTGCATTCAATATACAATAGGCTAGGTGTTCCCACCCTAGATTTCTTCTCCTACCTTATATTGTTTCTCTTCAGTTACTGTAATTTCCTTTTGATTTAAGCTCCTTTATTTCAAAACCACAGGATATTTATACCCCAGCTCTCTCTAACCATATGACCTTTTATGTCTAGACTTAACCATACCTCCAAGGGTTATGAGTATAAACTAACTTTATCAAGCTTCCATGCTTTAGTTAAATGTTTTAATAGCTTAATCTTCCCTAGTTTACAAAAATATTCTTTAATCACCCAAGCCCTTTTTATTTCCTGTCATTTTTCCATATAAACACAAGAAATTCAACATAACTTTAGACCTTTTTCTACGGCTATTGATAAAGGACAGCAAATCCGAAAGGCCTCTAGCAAAACCGTGTGCGATCCCGTTTTCTGCTAAGTATTCTTTGCTTACTGTAAAACGTTGAATATATTACTTTCTTTTATATTCCTCTTATACCTTTTTCATCTCTTTATATATTTTCATTATTTAGGCTTACTATTGTTTTGCCCTTTTATTTATGATTTAACCTTATCTTCCATTTACAGCCCTTGTATATTTTTCTTCCAAATTTTATTTCTAGGACTTCATTATTATTTCCTGTTCCAATTGTACATTAATTTTAACCTTAGTGTCTTATTAAGTTGTTTTTCCTTCCCGCTCTATTTAGTCTTCCTATGCTTATATATCTCACAATTTGTGACTAGATTTATTACCCTTTTTACTTTAGTCCTTCTGTCTCCAGACACATTTTATTCTTTATCTCTGCCTCTTTGTAACATATATTTTCCAAATTCCATCTTTTTTGTCCCCTAAGTCAGCCAATTCAATTAGGTCCTTTTATCTCTAGTTTGTATCAATTCTTTTTGTTTCCCGACATATTTTTCCTTTCTATCTCTGTCTCACTTTCCCAACTCCATTTTCCCTTTTCATCTAGTTAGACTAATTAAGTATATTGGCATTTAGGCAGAATGGCAAAACAAGGGCGTGGTAACAGAAGCAGGCAATTTTCAGTTAGCAATAGGCATGGAAATTCAAAATCTAAAAGTCCCCAATATTCAGAATTCTCGGCTCTGGTGAAAGCCCTTTTCAAAATTTTACAATGTCTTCACCACATTGGCATCCTTGAGGGACATTTACGTGACCAAACCCTCCCAAATTCCTTAAATAATAAAATTAAAGAGCTTAATTCTTTTCTTAAACCGGCTCAACGCAATCGGGAAGTTGATATTGCGTTTGACCATGTACACAAAAATTGGGCCCATAGGATCATACAAGAGATGATTTCACATTATGCGGCTTGTTTAAATAGATTAAAAGCACAGGTGACTTCTGCCAGGTCATCCAATGGTCTAAACTTTGACAGTGCTTTCAATAATGCTTTAAAATGGGGCAAACAGAATTATAAAGGTAAATTACAACTTTCGACCATTCAAAATTTTTATTCTTTTCTTTCCATCACTAAATCTGTCACTTCTGCTGCTACTACTCAGTTTAGTCCACCATCGTCTCCCCAACCCCATCCGCCTGTCAGTCCGTCGACATCTGTTATCTCACCTCCAACTCTGCAGTCACAGACTCCTAGGTCTGTAACTTTACCTTCTGTTTCCCCTTCGCCTTTCCCTACTGGTACTCCCCCCCCTTAGACCTACTACCTCTGCCCCCTCTTTTTCTTCCCCTCAGCCCCCCTCCCCTAGACCTAGTAGAACATCTGTCCCCTTTCGTCCTCCGTCCTCTCCAGTTTCTACTAGGGTCTCTTCTCCTAGACCTAGTACATCTAGTCCCTCTGCTCCTCCCCCATCCCCAGTTTTGTCTGTCCATTCTCCTATGAGATATTCAGATGCAGTGAGATCCCCTCCGAGGGGTCAGCGCAACCCTCGGAATAAATTAGCTAATTCTAAATTTTGGAAATTTCGGCACACTTCCTCTAATTGGCACCTTCCTAATGTAACTAAGAAAGTTCTTTTACTTGGGGATTCTAATCTTTCTAGAATTAACCTTGACCCCCACTCTGATATGCAGGTAGAATGTTTTCCTGGTGCCAATTTCAATTCATTTCGGACTCTAATTCAAAAGTATCAAGGTCCCAAACCTGAGAAAGTTATCTTGAATATTGGTATCAATAACAAGACAACTACTGAGCCAAACACTTCGTTAACTCAAATGCGCAACATGATGACAGCGGTTAGGAAGACTTTTTCCAACTCGCTCATCTACTTTGTAGAGATCCAGTCATCCACTAAACTGCCGGCCAGTGAAGTTTCGAACCTGAACCTATATAACTCTTCTGCTTCCAAGATGAAGAGAGTTATGGTCATACCAAAAATCCCCAATTCAAAATTTAGAGTATCCACGGACAAAATTCACTGGACCGAAGATACAGCAAATTGCTTGTATACCCACTGGCTTCAGACACTAGATTTAAACTAAATTTGGGACAGGGCATGTGCCACCCTACTTTCGGCTTAGGAAGTAATATTGTTAATCTTAGTAACGAGGAACTCACTGCTGATGATATATCTCTACTCAATAGAGGACTCTCATTTGTGCCTTGCCCTAAAGCATTATCTGATAGGGACTTTTCTATTAGTAAATTAGTGCATGTTATGGAGTTCTCCAGAAATCTTAGTCTGGCTGATATCTACCGAGATTCTAGTGGGGTACGCAAGCCGTTTACATCTAAAAGCGGCTATACACCTCCTTCTCACATGTATGATCCAGAAATAAACATTAGTCGTGACTCTGTATCAAGGAAGTTTGATGCTTTAACTAATCAGAAAAACCAACATAACCTTACTCATTCAGAATGTCTTGCCTTAAGTAAGCTAAGGAGAAATCCAAACATAGTTAATAAACCTGCTGATAAAGGTTCGGCAACAGTTATTATGTCAAAACAGGATTATATTGAAGAGATAGAACGGCAGCTAAGCAACCCTCTTCATTACAAAAAACTTGATAAGGAAATTTGGCCTGAAAATGTTAGGAAGTTTAATAAAATTCTTGTTTCTCTTCAAGATAAAAACTTACTTAATGAAAAACAGTATCGCTATTTGGAATCTGATCATAACTCTAAAAACAGGGTCTTCTATATTCTTCCAAAAATTCACAAACCCATTGAAAAATGGCCGAAGCCTACAATGCCCCCTGGGCGTCCTATTATCTCAGATTGTGGCAGTGAAAGTTATAGAATATCAGAGCTAATTGATTACTATCTAAAACCTATAGCGAATCGGCATCCTAGCTTTATAAAGAATACGGATGATTTATTGGCTAAATTGTCTGAGAAATCCATCCCACAAGATGTGATTTTGGTTACTCTGGATGTGGAGTCTATGTATACAAACATTGACATAGATTTGGGTCTTAAATCCATAAAATCAGCATTCCAAAGATATCCTGACCACCGTCGTCCGGAAAGACATTTTAGAATTGCTGGAACTTAGCTTAAAAGGTAACGATTTTGAATTCAATGGGGAGATCTTTCAGCAAATTAAAGGGTGTGCTATGGGGAAACGTTTTAGTCCTAACTTTGCCTCTATTTTTATGGCTGAGTGGGAGAGTGATATTCTTCACAAATGTCACCTACAACCTTTTATTTACCTTCGGTATCTGGATGACATTTTTATCATTTGGCAACATACGTTGGAAGACCTTCATATTTTCATCGATACTCTTAATTCTCACGACTCAAGCATTAAATTACAGCCTACTATTGATCACACTTCTGTGGATTTTTTGGATGTAACTATTTACAAGGGTCATACATATCATACTACTGGGTATTTAGATTACAAAGTATTCTTCAAACCTACTGACACGCATCAGCTACTACATGCTGGGTCATACCATCCTCCTCACACTTTCAAGGGGGTCATTAAATCTCAGATTTTTAGATTCTATAGAAACTGTAGTTCTTTAGATTTTTTTAACCAGGCTTGTTCTGTTCTTTTTAAAGCTCTCCTCCCTAGGAAGTATTCTATTAGATTACTCCGAAGGATGAAATCTAACACAGTAAGACAAATCATGTTTCCCCCTTCATCCCCCGATACGCTTACCTCCCCTTCACGAGTGTACCACTACCGTCCAACATTTCTCTCAGGTACATCAATGAAATGCCTTAAGACGCGATGCAAACTCGATATATACGTACCCGATCGCGGAACCTTTTTCGGAGAACAAACTCGCAACAAATATCAAATGGCAGAGAACCTTAATTGTGACTCCTCTAGTGTCGTGTATGTAATCACGTGCAGAAAATGTCGCAGACAGTACGTCGGAGAAACTCGGAGTTCTCTGCGACAAAGAGCAGCCAACCATTTGTCCGGCGTAGGACTTGGGCGTGGTGTACCCGTGGCACAACATTTCAATACTCAAGGTCATTCGGTCAAGGACCATTTTGAAATCATGCCTATTGAGAAAATCCCATTTCTCGCTTCCGCTGCAGATGCGAGGCGCAGGCGTTTGGAAAGGGAAAGTTTTTGGATTCAAACATTGCAGGCTGTTTGTCCTTTGGGTTTGAACTTGGACCCCGGAGGATGTCGTGAAAGAACTATGGTGCCATTTGTGTTTCGGTGTAGCGGGGCTAGCATCGCTATGGCCGGGATTGTAGTGGAGGAATACAGGCTGCTTCAAAGTGGGCTTGCTCGACCTCTGACCCAAAGGCCGGTCATTGCTTATGAAAAGAACAAGAGTTTGAGGGACATGCTGGTCAGGGCTAAACTCCCCTGTCTGCCTTCTACCTAGGTTTTCTGGGAAAGGGTATGGGGGGGGGCATGCTATATAGTTTGACGATATTCTTACTGTGGCTTGAGATGCGTAAGCATTGTCAATGTAATACAAAGTGTTCCAGGGAATTCTACTGACTAAGGCCAAGCTCCTGTCAGTCGTCAACCTAATGAAATGTCATAGGTTTACTTTATTACAACAATTTATGATGGGGTATAAAGGTCTAAATGATATACCTCTTTTTAACACAATTAGAAACTTGTCTCCGTGGTTATTTTAGACAAGAAGATTTTCCCTGTGCCCGTGTGTTTTAGTGTCCATAAATATATACGGCGATAGGAATAATGTTTTCTATCTGTATTTGGTTTGTGTGGGATCCAAACCCGCGCCGCATTGATGAAAGGCCTGTAACGGACGGATCGGGACTATTACTCTTACCGATGAGCCACCTATATAGCCTCCTATATATTGGGTCCAATTGAATGGAACAAGTTATCAAACACATTACGATATATAAAATCTTTTTAAGAAACATCTCTAATAGAGAACGTATGATTTCATCAAACATGCCTGTACTATATTTTAATCATTGTTATCCCTGTCTTTCCTTCTGATGTACAATTATATATAGACCCTATGTACATAATTACGATTGATTAGTATGTACCGCTTCCCCGCCAAATAATTTTAATTGTCTTTACCATTGAGGGACAGAACAAGCTTTCTTTAAAAGCTTTATTCCCGCCAATATTCAGAACAAAAAATTGTAGATAAACCTCATTCTATATATTTTATTTGGTGAAATAAATAATCAATCAATCAATCAAAACCTATAGGGGAAGAAATTTGAAACCCGCGCAAATGTAAACTGTCAAATCACAAAGAAAACTTTTCCACCATTTGTTTAAGAAAACAAATGTTTGTGTGTACTTTAATAAAGTCATTTTAAATTTCTGTGATACATTTTTAAACTATCTTTGTTTATCTAATATTTTTTTCTCTATATTATAAGAATTTATTCCAGTGAAATTGCTCTACTTGGATATTTTGGTTGATGTTTATCGCCACACTCAAGATTGTTTTACTTATATGGAGACGTTGTCATGAAACCAGGCTTTACTCGAAGGAAACCACCAACCTTTGGCGAGTAGGCCTACCGTGCCTGACAGCTCTCTCACTCTAAAATGTTCTTGGACAGTAGAATTCGTACTCAAACCCATCGATGGTGGATCAATCTTGTCAAAAATAGCAAAAATAACATGTAGGTCTATATACATGCATTCTTTGCAATTTCAAATCAAGTCAAAATAATTTCAACTCAAGTATAAAAACTATTTTGACCACGGTCGAAATCATTTTGATCAGAGTTATAATATTTCAACTCGAGTCAAAACTATTTGCACTATATACCTTCTAAATATTTTAACCGTGGTCGAAATTATTATGACCAGTGTTAAAATATTTCTATTCGAGTCAAAACTATTTGCACTATATAGGCCTACCTTCTAAATATTTAAACCGTGGTCGAAATTATTATGACCAGTGTTAAAATATTTCAACTCGAGTCAAAACTATTTTGATTCAGGCCAAAATTATATTTTAACCGCGGTCGAAATGCGAAAAAAAAAATGAAATTAAAAAAGCTTCTATAAACAAAATTAGAAAACTAAATCATTTATTTATCAACCACCGTATACGGTATAGCTAGGCTACTCAACACTGAAAACGATTTCAGTCAGATAAACGAACACGGAAAAAAAAATTCGGCAGAGCCCAGATTTCTTGGCTATGTTTTTGGCTGCATACGGTACATAACCTAGCTGTCGTGAATTTGTGTGACTAATTTTAGTGTGAGGTTATCATTTCTTTTCATGAATTGAATTGACTGACGTCACAGTTTAAGACGTGGCCAAGTCCAAGGTGACTATTTATAGTACTTGACCCAGTTGATTCCAAAATTCTACCATTTCTGACAGCTGTATCCAGGGGTGCGCTCGAAACGCCAGTCCTGGACATGTCCCTTATGTTCCCTGTTACAAGCCGTTCCGAATGCACGAGAACAGGAAGTCGTGAAACCAAAAAGGCTTAGGCCTACATTTGTTGCATCGCTTGTCCGAACAAATGAACTATATATATGCGTGGAATGGACACTTCTAATTGGCTGGTTTGGATCTGATTTTGTATAACGTGCTGCCATTAATAGTTGAAGCGCGCGTGCATAACAGATGTGGATCGAAATTGCACCATCTCCTAGTAATGGCGGCATTCCATGCAAATCAAATACCACGTGAACTACCGCCGATATGTTTGTTCCCGTCTGCACCACCTCAGCGAATTGGACAGCTAGAACACGTTCTGGACAGCTGTACTGGGGCACTCGAAACCTGTAGGGGTGTCCGGGACTGGCGTTTCGAGCACACCCCAGCAGAGGGCGCCAATGTGCAAGATCAACGCTTCGTCTGCCAAATGAACATTGATGGAAAGCTGTGCAAATTATATATGATATATTGCAATTGAAGATGGAAGGCACATTGAAAAATTGCGTGGAAGAATGGCAGGATCTGGACAAGGAATTTCTTCAACTAGAGGTAAATCTATAAAATGTATGATTTATTTTGTTGAATTTAACTTCAGGCGAAAACTGGACCTCCAATAACTCTCATAACAATGATCGGCCTGAGCAAATGAGTTTGAACTTTGGTTCGTACCAAAGACATTTCACACCATAATGGAATGATGCTCTATGACTAATATGTTATGGATACATTACAAGTGATTGTAGAAAAAAAAAAAAGCCCATACGAGCTGCTCTGTAACGAGCATTTGTAGATCATGAGTTGCTGTCCAAAACTTTCCATGATTTTATGATGATGGGCCTTCAGGCTTCATCAAATCAATGTTGCTGAATTTCATAAAACAATTTGTTCTTGCTGATACATGGGATTGTTTTGACTCTGACCTCAATTGTTTATTCTCTGACTACCTGCTGGTCGTAAGTTTTACTCTATAAACAACCATTGTGCGGCTTGGGTAAAGAATCGTAGGTAACGTAAGTCGTAAAAGTTGTGGTCAGTCAACTCATTGATTAAGTGGCCCCGCTGGGAGTTAGGCGTGGCTGTGGTCGATGACTGTTGGCCTTTGGCACTATGCCAGCTCTTCAGAGACGGAGGGTCACTACGGTGTGCCCCAATTGTCAAGAACTTTTTTTATTGACAAAACTTCAAAGACGAACCTAGGATGAGGGACAGGGTTTATTGACAGAATAAGGTTAGGTTTTTGGAATCTTTTACTGACAATGCTAAAGAAGGACTTAGGGTTAGGGACGGGGTTTGTTAACAGAAAAGGGTTAGGTTTAGCCATGTTTATTAACAAAACCGACGGATCCTGTTGGATTCGTCTAAATACGTCATCGCAGGTAAAGGGTATATACTAGTGTTTTCTCCATGTCATTTGGTATCACCTAGCCAATTAGCCTCCAATATGGTCGCCCCCAAATTATCACAAATTCATGGCCTGATGAATTTATTTTCACAAGTCACTGTTGTATTATTTCTGTTTCTGAATTTATTTACTCTACAATCTTCCAGGAGGACCACAAAAATTACCAGAAGAAACTTGATGATATGATTGATGTTCAGAAGAAATGTATGAACAGCATCGCTCATCAAAGATATAGAATCAAGAAAATCCAGGACACACTAAAAAAGTAGGTTCGATAAACCCAAAGCCTGTTTATGTCACTGGAAAAATAATGGGATCATATAAAAGTGGCATGAGCTGCCAAAATTCACATTTTTTTATTAATTTCTGATCGTCACGACAGTAAGTGGCTTTGAAGGCCATGGAAAAACTAAATGATTAGCGTTGGAATGAGGAAAATCCATACAGTATGTAGCCTATACGAACCATAATAGTGTTCGAAAAGTAAACAAAATTTAAATAACCAGGATGACCATTCATTCATTCTAAACCAAAGTCAGTTCAAAACAATACTTTATCGTACATTCTCGAGAATAGAAGCACTAAAAAGCTTCTGAATTGTACGTCTTGAGAAAAATAGCCGATAATTTCAACATTCTGTTTTATCAACATTTTGGCAGCTCATGCCACTTTAAAGAGGTGTGGCTTTCAAGTGATCGCTATTGCACACTATGCATTCATCCGGGATCGGAAAATAGTCTCCTAAATGGCTCCATAGACCCTTTTGGGTAAAGGATTGATGCTTGCGCAGTAGCCTCTGTGTATGGCAAAATTACTCTATATCGAGTTTTGGGATCAATCTGACGCCGTAATCGTGCTTATTTTGTCTATGACGCAATGTGAAAGAGGTGTGTCACAGCGCCAGCAACAGAGAAATGATGTCAATGCCATACAATTCAAACTTCATTAAAACCATTCTAATCTGAAAGGGTACATTGAAGTGGGTGTCTAAAATGACCTACTTTGGTTTCTTCACCATGCTAAATTGTTAGATTAACGGGCGTCCAATCAAAATTAATTTTGACCCGATGGGGGATCAAAAAACACATGGACACCCTGCATGCACGCATGAGTCATCTATTTAGATGACATAATTTTAAATCAGTCTTTTCCTTTTTTTTCCCTGCATTATTAAGCTATTGTTAACTAGTGATGCATTGATGTGGGTTTTGTCCAGCACCGAATTTTAATATGTGTTTTTCATTATAGCTTGGCTGGGAGAAGTCTCTCAAATCAAAGAGAATGTTCTTTAAAGTTAACAGAAAAACAAAATTTTCACACAAAGTAGGAGTTGTCAAATGAAGTCAAACTGTTTTTTTTTCTGTAAATTGAAATTCTGTGAACCAACTGGTACGATGTTTCATTACACATCATACTGTACCACATACATGTACGGACAGTAACTTTCATGATCGTGCGTAACAGATTTTATTCCCGTAGCTTTTGAACAACAGTAACATCAGACCACGGGAGCCAATTGTTAGTGTGAAATCCTATGGCCTGAAATAGCCTAATTTTAGCTGTTCAATTTCTTCTCTACCATTCATGATTGTACATGTATTATATACTGTAGTCTTATGCAGGCCATAGGATTTCACGGTAACAATCGGTTACGGTAGCCTGTTGTTACTGTTGTTCTAAAACTACGGAAACGGAAAACTGATACCCATCATGAAAGCCAGTATATGGTATGATGTATAACGAAACTAGCATCGGTACCGATTGGTTCCCAGCATTTCAATATATGAAACCGATTCAATGTTTCTGACTGACACTAAAATTTTATGGCCTGTTATGTGTTGAATGTATGTTTATTTTCTTAAAGGGAATCACGAAATGTGTCCCCAGTTGATAAAAATCAAGTCAAGGAAATTCAAGAAAAGATACAAGATCGGAAACAGGCATTTCGGGAGATGGAGGAAATTCTCCCTCACACAAATGGGTAATATTATTTGGGCTTTGAATTTATTTCTTAATCTTTTTAGCTGCTTTTTAGCTTGTTTTACCAGGATAATACTTCCATGTTTTCATGGGGGTCTCAAGGGTGCATCAGATCTTACTCCGACATAACCAAAAATTTAAATCCTCTGATTGGCTAAGTGCCTCAGTCGAGTGAGCAATAGTCGATTATGATGCGCACCACAAACCTTTCAGCAATGAATTGTGGGTTTCAGTTATAATCGATCCTAAGACAAAATTGAAAATAATCTTGAGTAGATGGTTCACCCGATCCCCTATTGGTATGATTTACTCCCAGGTTTTTTAGATAGTTCAGCTGTTTTCTTCTCACAAAGAGCCAAGTTATCGCCAAACAACCACCCTCTTCCGCAAAACCTGGCAATGCCACAATATCAATCAATCAGTCAAGATACATCCAGTCAACCTTTAGTTTATGATGCTTACCAGGGCCCGGGGGGGGGGGGGGGGGGGCTGTTTCTCAACACACTTACGCCCGTCGTAGCTTTGTGCCTGGTCGTAATGTAATGTTGAGGATATATGTTGCCATGGTAGTTACTCCTTGCATTGGACTTACGTCGGTCGTAACTTTTGTTGAGAAACAACCCCCTGGTCTTACAAAGCTGGGACGTAATTCAGTGTTAAAACTACACTGTATAGTAACTTGTGCCCTGGAAGCCACTGATCCATGTTGTAGGCCTATACACAACTTTACATCAGCTGTGTAAGAACAGGCTCCATGTACCCACAAAAGTATATGTCGGGGAGGTGGAAGATCTTTGCCAATATTCTCATCAAATAGCTACCTTTATGATGCTTGCCAGGTACCAACAAAAGGTGTATGAGGGGATGGTTGTGATGGGGGTTCGATGGGTTTGGGGGTTTGATGGGGTCCTCTGCCCATAACATGTTATCGTTGATATACATTATATAGCATGTTCCTCTTAAAAAATTCTTAAAATTTAATCCTATACATGTAACTGATATACCCATCCCAAATGTACATACAATGTATCTGTGAAAAAAATGTATATCGTTGATATACATTATATAGCATGTTTCTTGCTTAAAAAATTCTTAGAATTTAATCCTATAAGTGATATACCCATCCCAAATGTACAATATATCTGTGAAATAAATGTATGGAGTTTGTATAAATTGTGTTTTATTTAATTTACAGTCTATATTTACAAATCATCCTGGGTGAAGTGAACGTATCTCTACTCAACAAGGGAGATAAGTAAGTAAAAAATAGTTTTTACTATGTATTTAAACTAAACCCAACATTTTATATCCGTATTCCGATTCTCTTTTATTAGCTGTAATACATGTATATACAACGTTCCTGTCGACCTGATTCACCTTGAACTGGTCGCTGTCTTAGGCTCCACGGAGTGTTTCCAATAGTTTCTAGAGTTTGAAATGTTCAATGAAACTTACGATATCTCTAGCCGAGTGTAAAAGAGCAATAGAAAAGCGGGTAAATGGTAGCAAACATCAGGTAGAATTCCACGATGTTTTTTCGAATGCTTAAAAGTCACAGGATCACTGACGACCGAACACGAGTTTGTCTGACAGATTAAATGTATTCAGTGTATTTTCACACCGTAAACCATGTGCAAGATTGACACACATGAGTATGATGGCCTATGGGAGCATGTTAGAGACAATTGTTTGTTTTGTTGCATGTTTTTTGTTTTTCCCCTTTTAAGGACCATTTCGAAATCATGCCAATTGCAAAAATTCCTTTTCACGTGTCCGATGCAGATATCAAGACAAACATTTGGAAAGGGGAAGTTTTAGGATTCAAACGTTACAAACTGTTTATCCTTTCAGTTTGGGTTTGAACTTGGACGAGGGAAGATGTTGTGAAAAAACTATTATACCATTTGTGTTTCAGTATAACAATGGCCAAAATTATAATAGAAGAATACAAACTGCTTCAAAGTAAAATGGCTCCACCTCTGACCCAAAGGCCAGCCATTGCTTATATAAAAAGAAAAAGTGTTTGAAAGATCTACTAGTCAGGGCTAAGCTGACTTAAATTTCTTTTCCCATTATCATACATGTAATCTGTTCAATTTTAGTTTACTCAACAACTAAGATCCGTACAACTTTGTCAATATATTACAAAGTATTCCAGAAAATCCCACCGACTAAAGTCAAACTCCTGTCGGTCTTCAACCTAATGAAATATCATGGATTTTGGTTCATTACATAAACTTATGTCCAAATGCCACACAATTAGTAACTTGTCTCCATGGTTATTTTAGTCAAGAATATTTTCACTGTGCCCATGTGTTTTGGGTTTTTCACTCGAACAACCTATGTGGGATGGTTGCCAGTTACCAATGGAAGGTCGTGGGTTTCCTCTGGGCACAGAGCCCGGTTTTCTCCCACAATAAAACTGGCAACTCCGCCATATAAGTGAAATAATCTTGAGCGCGGCGTAAAACACCAAACAATCAATCAACCATGGTTATTTTAGTCAAGAACATTTTCCCTATGCCCGTGTGTTTTGGGGTTCATAAATATATGTGAATTATATGTATTTTCTGATTTGTATTATCAGATTTAAATACAAGCAGGAGTATGAGAGGTTTAAATATATGTGAATTATATGTGTTTTCTGATTTGTATTGTCAGATTCAAGTACAAGCAGGAGTATGAGAGGTTTAAATATATGTGAATTATATGTGTTTTCTGATTTGTTTTGTCAGGTTTAAATACAAGCAGGAGTATGAGAGGTTTAAATTGGTGGTCACATATCTAGTTATGTTTCTCTCTCTATTGGCATTGTCTGTCAGCTATCACAGGTGAGTGAACACATTGATTATTGGTGTGAATAAAATTCACATGAGCAACTGTGTGCAAGCTACGTATGAGATTTTGGAATATCTGGCAAAAGATTCACTTTTAATGATGTTTTTGGTGATGATGTAATTCGATTTGACTTATTTTGTTCGCCAATGCCAGAAGTAATGTTCTTATTAGAGCGAAAAATGCTCAGTCGCACACGCAATGACAGCACTGATGACAGGAAATTTGTGGACTTCTTACGAGACTTGCACTTCCTATACACTGTCAGAAAAATTAAAAGGAAAACCAACAATGCCAAGGACAAGTTTTAGAATATTGTTAACTCATTTTCTTTTCCCTGCCTCTCTGAGACTTCAATATTTTTATACTCCCCGAAAACTTTCAGGGGAGCATGTAGTTGCTGTCCATGACGAGAATAATTTTAGAGTTATTGCCCTTGGTTTCTCCAATTTGTCAAATTTTATCCAGACTGCTTGTCCGGGCCATATCTCAATTAATATTGTCATGATTGTTTCATAACTTGGCTGGTATATAGTCATAACCAAGACCTTGTGCAGTGATACGCTTTTCTCTCTGTGACGAGAATAATTTTAGAGTTATTGCCCTTGGTTTCTTCAATTTGTCAAACTGCTTGTCTGCCCCCTCCCCTGTCCAGAACATAACACATTCCAGTTGTGTTAGGTTCTAATAATAATTTTGCACAACGCAGACATAAGCATCCACTCCAGTGGCCAAAACTGCTATAGTTATTGCCCTTTTCTCATTATTTGTTCAAATTTGCTGAGCGTATATCTGTGATGGGGTACCGGGGAGCATCCATCTGTTTTACTGATACTTTTCTTGTCTTTTCAGGTGGTTGGATTCTACATTACATTTCCTATTGGTTTGGTATTATTGTACGTTAACTATCCGAGAAAACATTCTACGTGTAAACGGCTCCAGGTAGGGGACCAAGTGAAAATTCAAATAAGATTTTTTATTACCCCCCAGAGAAGTTTTTCTATTATCTGATTGGTCAATGGAACTCCAATGCCGGGCCCGGTAAAACCTTTTCACAGTGTTTAGACCCAATACAAATTCTTTACTTACATGTGTGTCACGCAAACGTTTGGCTGACTTTATTTGGTGACGTACTGTATTCTCGTATCAGGTCACCTATTGCAGTGATTCCCATTTAAATTCTTTAAATTTAAGTTCTTTTCTCACTCAATCTTTTCTCACTCAACAACTACAATGTACTAGCTACTTGCACCTTTTCGAAAAAAAACTAGCAAGCATAAAAACCTGATTGTATGATTGTGAAATTGACATATTTTCTGTGTATTTTGTTGACAGGATCAAAGGTTGGTGGGTCAGTCATCATTTTATCTCCACGGTCTGCGCTGGCATCATTCTTATATGGTAAGGTATTTACATAGAGGTTATCTTACAAAAGCCAGTGTGTTACCATGAATATCACTTGAGGCTCGTGACTTTGAACTATGTGGGATGGTTGCCAGTTACCAGCGGAAGGTCGTGGGTTTCCTCCGGGCATAGAGCCCGGTTTCCTCCCACAATAAAACTGGCAACGCGGCCATGTAAGTAAAATAATCTTGAGCGTGGCGTAAAACTCCAAACAATCAATCAATCAATCGTGACTTTGAAAATTAATAAACTAGAGTGATATCCATTCTAACACTCTAGGCCAAGTTGGAGAATCTTTTTCTCAGGCTACGCTCTAAAATCAGTGTTTTATTTAAAAGCTCTCATTAAAAAAAAATGTGATGACGTCGCTCTATTTTCAAAAATGGGTTGCCTGGATAGTGCATTGTAACGTTAGAAATGACGCCACGAAAGACAACATCTCGAACTCAGCAATATATGGCTCTGCTGAACACATTATCTTAAAGTGGCATGAGCTGCCAAAATGTTGATATTTTGACGGTAAAACAGAATGTTTCAGAAGCTTTTTAGTGCTTATTGTCTCGAGAATATACGATAAGGTATTGTTTTGAACCAACTTTGGCTTAGAATGAATGAATGGTCGTCCCGGTTATTTAAATTTTGTTTACTGTTCGAACACGTTTTCGGTTCGTACAGGCCACATAGTGTATGGCTTTTCATCATTCCAACGCCAATCATTTAGTTTTTCGATGGCCTTCAAAGCCTCTTACTGTCGTGACGATCAGAAATTATGAAACAAGTGTGAATTTTGGCAGCTCATGCCACTTTAAGGTCATATTGCCTGATGACGAAATTATTTTGTGACGTCTGTTTTGACAGTTCTTTCATCAGGCTATAGCTCTGGGACTCTGGTTCGATTCCCATTTCAAGTTTCCCTCAAAATAGGTAGATGAATTTCCAGCATTTTTCAAAAAAGTGTAATCCCAGAAAATCGAGAAAAACCATAGAACCAGTGGTGGAAAGATTTGTGTCCAATATTGTGAGCAACAGAGGTCTTGTTAGGTTATTCTTTATGTGATTTTAGTTAATTTTTTCCTCTCAACAAAAAACCTGATTTTATCCCCCGCTAAACCTGGCACCACCGCCATATAAAGTATGAAACCCATATAAGTGAAATAATCTTGAGTGTGGCGTAAAACATCAATCAATCAATCCATTAATTTTTGTTACAGGCCTGAAGGATATACCTACCAAGAATTTAGAACTACTCTTATATTCTTCTCCTTATATATTAGTAAGTATCAGCATTAATATTATATTTATGAACATAAAAACACAGGCACAGGGAAAGTCTTCTTGACTTATTATTATTGACTTATGTTAGGAATGTGAATAAGTGAACATCTACGTAGCTTTATCATACAAAATACATTAATAACACAAACTGAAGTCCGCAAAAATGATTAACGAAACTCATTTGTGGTTTTCTGAGGATTTCGATCAGACAGCAAAAGGTCATCAGGGTCGGAAAACACCTTCAATGACGTCATCTGTAGCGAATCCCTCGCCCGTCATATATATGTACATGTACCGTAATTCCCAATCTTTGGTGAGATGCCTTAGCATGTGTCCGTGGAAACACACCATAGGGTACTTTATAGGCCTGAGTATCGCAAGAAATCTCACGATACGATACGTATCACGATACACGGTCACGATACAATAGTATCACGATACATATGGAACTCTTTTATCTTCAATATAATATAATATGTTATATCTGTGTACATGAAATACTTAATATAAGTGAATTCATCTGAGTGTTGGGTAAAGCACCTAACAAACCTATATCTATATCAACAAAACAAGAGTAAAATTAAGAATTTCAGCTTTATTTTATAACAGAAATCTTGTCAACCAGAACACACACTGATCAATGGCACAACGCAAAGCTGTAACAAAACTCAAATTCGAATAAAATATATAAAAACACTCTTGCATCTTTATTAATAACGCAGTTACTTCCCTTTAATAACGTATCACGATATGCGACTGACGATACGATACGTGTATCGAAAGCTCCTTGTATCGATACTATCGATGCATACATGTAGTTACACCCCTAGTTCTTTAACACTATACGTGGTATGCGACCCAACCTCTGAGCCAATTACCGCCGAGCCTGATGACGTCACATAGATTTACGCAAAGCTTTCTGGGTAAAATGTACCTCAGTTCGCCATTTTGTTTATTGGCACTTAACAAGATGTCACTTTTTTTGAAAACATTGATGACATAACCTGATTTCATCCACAATTTTTTCTGGTAACTTTACGCCTTTTACGTCTTCTCGATACAGTATTATTTCTTCCGCCATATTTTAAAATCATGTTCAGATCCCTCAATCCCCCGAAATGCTTTGCGCGTAACTTCCAAGTGACGTCATCAAGCAATCGGTCAATTGTGTACAAAAATGGCTTTGCTGTACTTCCTTACTGTATTTCCTTGCAAAAAAAACCCTGTGTCTGGTCTCTCCTTTTATTGAAATATCAGGTTATCTGTTATATTTTTGCATTGATTTACGACCCATCTTTTATCTAATTTAAAATCATAATCCCCCCTCCACAAAAAAAATACTAAAACAAAAATAAAACCTAATATTATAGGTAATGTGTGTATCTAAGAAATTGTTGTAGTGAACCACAACATAAAGCATATATGGGACTTCCTCGTGTGGAGTACAATTTGTGTACCCTTGAAATAAATACAACTAGAAAAATATAAGGCGTCTATGTACTTTATAAATACATGTAGGTGATTTGCCAATTACATTGTACTTGCAAATGCCGTAATTTAGCAACGTCACAATTACTGCCCAAATTGGTAGGCCGGACAAAGTATCCGTCTGTTTTTATCTAAAAATTTTCAGCCTTTTTAAAATAAAAATAGAAAGGAAACCTGATACTCTGACAGTTTACGTCTAAAGGAATTAAGTAATGCAAAAAACTATTGCATGAAACTGGAGCTCAATTGAAAATGCCTGGGCCCTGTCTTACAAAGCTGGTGTAAGTTACGTCGGACGTAAATCAGTGTTAAAATTATAGGAACTTACGCCCTAGTCGCAACTTTACGCCAGCTTCATAAGACAGGGCCCTGAAGTCTAAATGGAAGCTGGCCTTGTCTGGTCTAAATTTTGTGTTACTACCTCATGTTATTGTTGCGCAATAAACTGACAAATGGTCAATTTGTTGATTAAATTTATATATGATTATATTTTATATTCTAAATAATATTTTATTTTCTCAGGCATGGTACAAGTAATGCAATATTACTACCAAAGGGGGTCCCTCTATAGATTGAGGGCCCTGGGCATGAGACACACCATGGATATTACTGTTGGTGAGTTGACAGTGTTACATGCCTTGATCTAGTAGGTTGTTTGAATCCTTGTCAGACCTAATGAAAATTAACAAATTTCTGAGTGGATTTTTCACTTGATCGGCATATGTGGAAGAGTTGCCAGGTACTCGCCAAAGGCCGGGGGTTTGACTTTCCTCTGGGCTCATAGCCCGGTTTCCTTGCACACTAAACCTGGCCACGCCGCCATATAAGTGAAATAATCTTGAGAGCGGCGTAAAACATCAATCGATTAATTTAATAAGTGATCGAAACGTTTGATTACCAGAAAACCCAATCAGGAGAACGATATATCAATCACTCGATAAAGTGCTAGCGATGTTTTGTTTTGTTTTTTCTCGACAGTTATTAATACTTTATATAAATTTCCCCTCACAGTTTGCCACACAGAAACAAAATGTTCTACACAAAAACCAATGGAAGGAAGTTTGTTCTATTTCAACATTATCTTTTATATATATATATTTAGTAAATTCACAGCTACAAATCACCACTAGATGTTCAGAAAGAGTCAAAGATATTTATGCTTGAAAAACTTTGATTCTCTTTGTTACAGAGGGGTTTATGTCCTGGATGTGGAAAGGACTATCTTTTCTTCTGCCGTTTCTCTTCTTAGGTTACGTAAGTTAAATATTTCCACTATACATGTAAATGTATTATCTCAGACCAAAGCAAAAAAAGTGTTTGTTTGCTGGGTCAAATGTTTTATGAAAATAATGGGTACCGGCATTTTTATTTTGGCGGATGTTTTATTATTTCTCACCAAGTTGAGAGTTCTAAGGCTGCCCTCCTAAAATCTGTCTGTCTTTTGGTCGCATGGAACTTTTGTCGTAACATGACCTTAGCTGTTGAGTGCCCAGTTAAGCCCCAATCTATCAATTCAAAAATGGATGATGGTTTACAAACTTTACACATAACATTGATTTCGAATGTTAGTTATTTGCGAAATTTTATATACATATGTACTCTTGTCTAGATAACTAATTTGTTTTGTTTTTATTGTTGACGCTTTTATAAGTTAAGAGTTTCTAACATTTTTTAATGTTATTTCTTTCCTTTTTTTCAGTTTTATCAGTTTTACAATGCCTATCAGTTATTTATACTGTCTCATCACCCCCAATGTGTGGAATGGCAGGTTAGTGTTAATCCATGTCAAATACTTTCGGGGGCCTCAGTGGCTCAGTCCGTCAGAGTGCTAGTCCCTCAGTCCGACACAGACCTTTAATCGATACGGCACAGGTTTGAATCACACTCAGACTAAATAAAAATTTTAATATTTCTGAGTGAATTTCTCACTCGATCGTCATATATAGGAAAGTTGCCAGGTACTCGTCAGAGGTAGGAGTCTCCTCTGGGCAAAGAGCCCGGTTTCCTTCCCCACTAAACCTGGCAACGCCGACATATAGAGAAATAATATTGAGGGCAGCGAAAAACATGATATCAATCAAACATACTTTTTCAAAATATGTCCTAAAATTTGTGTACCCTAAATTGGCAACAAATTCATGGTTAACCAAAAGGGGACTGAGTGATGGGTACGTTCCTAGAAGAAGTGAATATTTCTTTGTTTGTTCACCACACCATCTGCTTCAGTTCAACCCTGTCATTCTCACTGGCCAATTCCAAGATCAACCATTTATAGTTTGAAATTCTGCTTTTCTACTCTCCTATCTTATACCAGTTTTCATTGGCTAAAATATCAGGGGACTTCACCACCTATAAATACAAAGCTGAAGATGTGTATAAAACATTGTCAATGTATTATAAAGTGTTACCAGTTTTCATTGGCTAAAAATATAAGTTGATTTCACCACCCATATGGTGCGATGAAAACATTAAAAGTAATCAAATAACTGATCTAGTGTAAAAATAAGTAAATCATTTACTAGTTCACAGCTTTGATTAGGATGTTAGGATCGACATCGAAACGTCACCAGAAATAAATAAAGAAGTTGTTATCTATAAGTAACTCGACTTGTTATACCCCCCACTTGTAAATGCCACGCAAAGAAGTTAAATCATTTACTACTTCAGCTATGATATTTATGATCACTAAAACACACGGGCACAGGGAAAATCTTGTCTAAAATAACCATTGATACAAGTTTCTAGTTGTACTTAGCTGTTGAGTGTGATATTAAGTCTTAATCAATCAACAGTTAGCAAATATCATTTAAGATTATCTTAACACCCTCTGCTTATACAGGTTATTTAATATAAAGATATTTCCACTTTTTGTTCAGGTGTGGGCCCTGTCTGTTATTTTCCTGCTTTTATCCCTGGGTAATATCTGGACTGTGGGTGGTGTTATCAGACAGAAGATACAGAAAGATGGGATCAGTTTACAGTCACTTTATAACAAATACAGATTTACTTCATCCAATAAGCTCAGTTAAACAAGGAGAAAAAATATCAGTGATGTTCTTCATCTCTTGAGGATGTGTCTCGCTCACCAATTTCTGAATCGTTTTTGACTTTTGTGGCAATTTCCCGCACAATCAAGGAAAACTAGCTTGTGAATTCAATTAAGGAGTTCTCATTCTCACCGGTGTAACTGTTGTCTGTTAGAATATTTTGTCTCTTTTTTTTGGCAAACTTGTGGTTAGATAGATATTGTATTATTAATGCTGAATTCTTTATCCTCCGGATTTGTTGGCTGCTTGTTAATTGTAGGACAAATACCGGTAAGAGTTCCATATTTTCATCATAGTGTGGGAAGTCATTGATATTAATACTAGTGTCTGGACATCAATATTTTCATGGCATAAACTCGTACAAGATCATAATTTCAGCTTTATGTACTAGATTTTGTCCATGTACAGGGATTGGAAGCCTCGGAAAGTGGCATATCTAAGGCTCTTCTGCTCACTGTTACCGGTGAAACTATTTCTCAATCTTTAAAATACAGTGAAACCTGTACATATCAACATGTTTGGGGAAAGAAAAGATTGATTGTTTGGTGTTTTACGCTACGCTCAAGATTATTTCACTTATATGGCGGCGTTGCCAGTTTTATTGTGGGAGGAAACCGGGCTGTATGCCCGGAGGAAACCCACGACCCTCCGTTGGTCCACATAGGTCGTTCAAGTGAAAACCCAGTCAGAAAATTTTCCAATTTTTTGGGGGAATGAGTGGGATTCGATCCCTCGACCCATTGGTGGAAGGCTGTTCGGATTGAGCGTCCAGCGCTCTACCTACTGAGCCACGGAGGCCTGGGAAAGAAAAGAAGGAAAGTGGCATATCCAAGGCTCTTTTGTTCACTGTTACAGGTGAAACTATTTTTCAATCTTTAAAATACAGTGAAACCTGTACAAATCAACACGTCATCGGGAAAGAAAAGGAGGACACTCCGACAGGGGCATATCCAAGGCTCTTCTGTTCATAGCTCCGGTATGTAGCGTTATTGTGAAGCGTGAAACGCTACGGGGGGAAGCCATTTTTAAATTTGCGAAATTAACCATGATTCCACAGGCAATATGGACGCCTTGTTCGCGGGGAAATGTTCCAACCCACTTTCGATATCGATGGAATGCAACAACTCAAGCCTATAGTTCGACAAAAGGGGAATGGATACTAAGACAGAAAAAGTTGGTCATTCATTTTAAGGCATTTATTGCATCGGTGAACAATTTTTTCGAAGGAAAATAGGGGCCGGAGCTGCAAAGGCTTCATAATGTAACTACAACAAAATGGCATCTCCACTACAATGGTCACCGCTCCCAGCTGGTTAGACCATTGTTTTCTACAATTATTCTGTTCACTGATACAGGTGAAACTATTTTTCAATCTTTAAAATACAGTGAAACCTCTACATATCAACGCGTTTGGGGAAAGAAAAGAAGTACTCGTTTAGACAGGTGTCTTTTCTGACTTGGTTTTCACTCTAACGACCTATGTGGGATGGTTGCCAGTTACCAACGGGAGGTTGTGGGTTTCCTCCGGGCATAGAGCCTGGTTTCCTCCCACAATAAAACTGGCAACGCCGACATATAAGTGAAATAATCTTGAGCGCGGCGTAAAACACCAAACAATCAATCAATCAATTGGTGTCAGTTTATCAAGGTTATTTTGGCATGCATTCTAATACAGAAGGAAATTGAGTTTGCTGTCGGTTTGGACAGGGTCTCGGTTTATCATGTACTAATCAATGTACTTTCTGAAATATGTGCTGTTGACTTTTGAAGGATCAATATCAAGTAATGTATACAATATCGATCTCTATGTCTGTAAAAATAATAATAATAATAATTGTCTGATTTTTCTCTCACATTGAAATTCATCACACATATCTTGAAGTAGACTGTGGCGTAGGTCAGGGTTGATTGTTAAAGCTGTTGGTATTCTTAAAATTAATAATATAAAACCTGTACATTGTTTCGTCTGACTTGTCTCTCCCATTGTAATTCATCATAAATATATGTTACGGTAAACTGTGGCGTAGGTCAGGGTTGATTGTTAAAGCTGTTGTTATTCTTGTTTCTTGGATTTTGGGCAATATAATGTAGAGGTTTACAGGGGGCATTATTTTTTGTTTGTTTACAAGTAAGGAACAGTGGCTTGTTTCACAAAGCTGCGTAGATGTATTTTTTGCGTAACTTTCATACTAACGTATCTATACAGTATGGGTTGCTAAGGCATTAAACGTAAAAACTTACGCTACGCCGCTTTGTGAAACAGGGTCCAAGATGGTCACTTTTATCTTGAACCATATGTACAATGTCAGGTAAAACAGAATATGTTTAGTTTACAATAAATTTATTTTTACAAATGCAATTTGAAATCCATAAATTTGATTAGCCTCGTTTTTGTTTTATCATATTGAAGGGTTGGACTTGCTCATATGGCCATTTTAACACCGTGTCGTACAACAAAAGATGAATATTTGTCAATTATTTTTAATTAGCACACAGTTAAACAACCGGTAATAAATAACAATGAGTGCACTTTGAAGATGAATTTGACTTCTGTACCATATTATTTTCCACAAGTTCGAATCCCACTCTGTCCAAATAATATATTTCAGAGTGGGGTTTTACTCGATTATCATAAGTGGAGGAGTTGGCAGATACTTGTTGACAGAGAGTCCGGTTTGCCTGCAGAATTAAATCTGGCAACACCACTATGTCATACTTGACGTCTTCTTGATTAAGCTCTTAAAGGGGGAGATAACAAAAAATCACTTTAGGGTTCAGAAGAAGCGCACTAACTTTTCCTTTCCAACGATACCAAACACATATTTTTGCGATTTTTTTATTCCTAACAGTGAAGTTATTAAAATTCTACTATAAGAAAAACAAATTGGTCAACTTTCAAAATCTCCCATTTAAGCCTAGGTTAAATTCATCCTCTTCAAGGCCTTCGTAATTCGCCAATATGGCACGCAGACCATTTTTTTGCTAGTCACATTTTCCTCAAAGCTTCTTTTGTAATTTCGTGAAACTGAAAGCAATTTGCTGGACATAGGAATACTTTGAAGAGAGTGAAATTAACCTGGGTTTTAATGGGAGATTTTGAAAGTTGACCCATTTGTTTTGTGTGTGTAACATAATACGGTATTTTATAAACTGCATCATGTCCCATGAAAAAATCGCAAAAATATGTGTTTGGTAACGTTGGAAAGGGAAAACAAGCGCGCTTGTTTTGAACCACAAGTATTTTTTTGTTTTCTTCTCCTTTAAATATCAATCAGTCAATTTTCGAGTACTTACCAGGAGTCTCCTTGACAAAAAATAAACCGTACAAAAGCCATGGTAAAAGCCTGGTGTTTTGGGTCAGGTCACCATGGTCTCTTGTCATTCTGTATGGTGGATTGACACAGTTCACATAGTTAATCTTGGGTTAACAGGCAGTCATTGTAAGTGATAAACTAAGTGTAAATGGCTTTAGAGTTTTGTGAATTTTACTCAGGGAGCTTTATACCCAGTCTATGAATTTAATGTCCGCTCCGTAACTTGGGGGTCTCCGTGGCTCCGTGACCAGTAGGTAGAGCGTTGGACGCTCAATCCGAACAGCTTTCCACCAATGGGTCGCAGGTTCGAATCCCACTCAGTCCCCAAAAAAGTGGAAAATTTTCTGACTGGGTTTTCACTCGAAGAACCTATGTGGGATGGTTGCCAGTTACCACCGGAAGGTCTTAGATTTCCTCCTGGCATAGAGCCCGGTTTCCTCCACTGGCAACGCCGCCTTATAAGTGAAATAATCTTGAACACGGCGTAAAACACCAAACAATCAATCAATCAACCTTAACTTAAGAACACTTTGTCCTATCACTTTTGAAACTTTAATAATGTGTTGAGCTCAAGAAAAGGATGGATTGGATGGCTCCTCAGGATTCTGTGTATTTTACGGAGGGCGCATTGAATTTTACCACGACCTCCACAAACAATTTCTAAATGTATGGATTTGGTGTCCGCTCCATAACTTGATAAGGCTTTGTCGTATCATTTTCAAACTTAAATCGTGTTTGATTTCTATGGAAGGATGGATGGAATTGCTTTTTAGAATTCTGCAAATTGTACGCTCGGCGCCACAGTCAATTTACCGTGCTTCCAATCTATGTCCGCTGCTGCGCTGCATAACTTTGAGATCACTTTAAAATTTGAACAGTTTGTTCTTATCGCCAAAAAAAAAAAAAAAATAAGATTTTCTTCCCATTATATGAACCACTTATTCTGAATTTTGGGACTGATGGATTTGCTATCTACTGATGGCTCTTGTTAAAAGAATGTATGTGTCGGTGCTTAAATTATTGGATTCGCCCCCAAAATTCTCTTATAATGCGCTGGTTTACACTTTTCTGCGAGTGGGCCCAGGCCTGTACGTTTAAGTGCTATCCGTCCGACGTACATGTAAAAGTTGCTTTTTTTTCCCTTCAAACAATAAAAGGTTGTTACATTCTTATTAGACGTACAAAAAAGGTCTACAGAGTTGTCCCCCTTTACTCGTACGTGTAACTGGACTTGACGGTCCGTGTGCACTCGCCGATTAGAAGTTAGAAGAAGCTAAGAACTTACATTTTTGGCAAAAATTGAGAGAAAAAAAATGATATCACTAAGTATTATTAATTTAAAAATTCCATTTGTTTGGTTCCCGAAATGTAAACAAAGGACGAGCCCGGCAATGCACATTATATACATGTATATCATTAAATGTGTTGAATCGTTTAAACCAGCCCGCAGTAGAAGTAATTTTCAGAACTAACCTGAGTAATCTACAGATCGAGGACATGTTTACTTGAGGGACAATAAGAGGCCTTCGATAAGGTTGATACATTAAATTCAAAACAAAAACATCTGAAATTAGTGTATTTCTAACAAAGAACTTATAGGGTTTCTGATCTATGTTGACGTTTGGGCCAGTTCTGGATATGTCTTCACAATACCATTTACACATTTAAAAATAACTGATATTTATTTGTGATCCATGTTTTATTTGAGTGAAAATTTTCTGACTGGGTTTTCAATGTTAACTATAATGACAGTTATGATGATAATAAAAAGGGTTGTGGCAATTAATGCAACATGAAATGTTTTTTCGTGCAATTACGCAAATTCAGTATGTTTACCCATAAATGTTTTGTACTTAACGCCTGTTTTGTGTAACGTGGACTCATCTTCTGTGAACATGGCACGAAGGAGGATATCAGAGGGGCAAAAATGGCAAATGGTCGGTATGCAGGGATGTCGTACAAAGCTATCAGACGTCAATTAAGCTACCATTATACAGTGATAAGCAGATTGGTGAGAAAACACGGTGAAACTAGTGCTGTGAAGGACCGACCACGCTCGGGTCGACCATCTGTAACATCACAGCGGGAAGATAGGGCACTGGTACGACGTAATCCATTTGCATCAAGTCAATCTTTGAAGCGGCAATGGCTATATCCAACCGACGTCTGTGCACAAGAACCATGAGAAATTGATTGATTGATTGTTTGGTGTTTTACGCCGCGCTCAGAAACCGATTGAAAGCTGCAGGCCTGAGGGCAAGGAGCGTCAACAAACTCCCCCCTATTGTCAGATCGCCATCAACTGATACATTTGATTTGGTGTTTAGCACGACGAGGTTGGAATTTGAGCACCTGGCGAAGAATCCATTGGTCAGACGAAAGTCGTTTCTTGCTCAACGTAACGGATGGGCGAACGAGGGTTTGGAGGCACAAAAACACAGCGTATACACCCAAGAACATCCATCCATATGTTCCTTATGGGGGGGGGGGACTACTCTGTCATGGTTTGGGGGCGCATCTCTCACGATTGCAAACTGACTTGGTCTCACTATACGAGGAAACCTCACAGGTGACCGGTACATTCGGGAGGTTCTGCAACCAGTTGTCGTGCCTCATTTTGAGAACCACCCATTAGGCTCAAGACCTATGTACATGAATGACAACGCCAGACCTCATCGTTTTCGGGCAGTAATAGCCTACTTCCTAAACGATTGATTGATTGATTGTATGGTGTTTTACGCCGCGCTCAAGATTATTTCACTTATAAGGCGGCGTTGCCAGTTTTATTGTGGGAGGAAACCCACGACCTTCCGCTGGTAACTGGCAACCATCCCACATAGGTCGTTCGAGTCTTTCTAAACGAAGCTACACTGCCTTGGCCCGCCGTGAGTCCTGATTTGAATCCTTTAGAGCACATTTGGGGTAGGATGGGCAGAAACATTCAAGCCCTAAGCCTCCTGTACAAAATCTGCAGGAATTGGAAGCATCATAACATCGGTATTGGCGACAGTTACGTCTTCAACAGATCCAACGTCTCGCTGGAGGGATGAGACGCAGGCTGGAAGCTGTAATTCGGACTAATTGAGGCTATACGGGCAATTGACCTTCTGCTCTAGGGATGTGTGACATTTTTAATCCAATATTTTCGCCATGTGAAGCCAAATGGACTCTGAAGTTTCATACTTACAGGTACTTTTTTATTTTGTTAAAATACAATTACGGTATACTGAACAGATTGTATAGCTTATTGCCATTAATTGTGATTTCTTATCGCCAGAATGTTGCCCTTTATGATCACAATCGTTTCTGCAGCATCAGTTTGCCAACAATCTCCCTACACCAATGATTTTAGCAGTCGGCGCAGACTTTCCAGGGGGTGCTTAACTTTTTTCTTTGTGTATAGTTACAGGGCCATTATTTACGCTCGGGTGGACGGGGGGGGGGGGGGGGGGGGGCTTACTAGATTGAGATAAACGCTTTTATAACTCGCATATAGGATAAATGTTTATTTTTGTTAGCCTTATAAAAAATGATTTAAAGTGACGTCATTACTTAATCCGAAGGGGAAAGGTCACGGCACTTGCTCAGTGGGTCTCAGTAATATATCGTGAATCTGTGGAGGAAATACAAAAGTATTCAATTAGACAGTTACAAAACCATTGTTTGATTGTTCAATGTTGTTTGTTACGCTCAAACTTTTCCCCACCGCATAATGGTGCTCAGTTGTGGATTTTTGACTTCAATATTTGGGTCAGAACATAATCATCTGGTGATTCCAGACAACGTTTTCAACAGACGCTTAATATGATTGATTGATTGATTGTTTTACGCCGCACTCAATATTATTTCACGTATATGGAGGCGTTGTCAGGTTTATTGTGAGAGGGAACCAGGCTCTATGTCCGGAGGAAACCCCCGAGTTTGGCAACTCTTCCACATGGAGTGAAAAATGTAAAATATTTTATCTGAGTGGGATTCGATCCTGCGCTGTATCGATGGAAAGGCTTTGTCCGACTGAGGGACTATCATTCTGCTGTCTGAGCATCTTCTGCAGCCAAGTTAAAACCTCCACGTCCCCATTCCGTGTTTTACCTTGGCGGACTACTCCACTCAAACCCATAAATCGAACAGCGCATTTGATTGGATGCGAGTAAAACTTTTCGCAGCTAATCAAAACCTAGGACAGTTACACTCTTCCACAAGCGGAGAAAAAACGTAATTAGGGCCTTATATACGATATGCTTTTGTTTTACTAGATCTGAGTTGCACTTATTTGCGTGGGAAGGCATGGATCGCATTGAAATCAAGTGTGTGTGGGGGTGGGGGGGGGGGGGGGGCGGGGGCTCAGTTGGTTAGAATGATAGTCTCTCAGTCAGACACAGGCCTTTTGTCGATGCGGCACGGGTTCGAATCACTTGGATTTTTCACTCGACTGCCGTATTCATGTGAAAAGAGTTGCCAGTTACTCGCCCAAAGTCAGTGTATTTCCTCGGGACAAAAAGCCCGATTTTCTTTCTCACTAAACCTGGTAATGCGCCATAAAAGTGAAATAATCTTCAGTGCAGCGTTAAACATCAATCAATCAATCATTGGAATCCAAATCTATGGCTTAATTAAAGAGACTATATGACATATATAATTACCTGTACATGCGGGGGAGTCTGAAGAATAAATTCTACATTGTTGGCGATGTCTTTGGGCTGGATACACTGAAATGTTAATAAAATATGGACTGATAGAGGTTGTGGTTCGTATTACATGTAACCAGAAATCTATGCTGTAAACGGTGCATGAATGACTATGAGCATAACATATCGATTCGTTCGTATACTCAAATTATTACGGCGCTTGTGCGCATGTCCAAACCCGGGGTTTTTTTTGGCGTAGATAGTACCTAACAAATCAATTCAAATTTCAAAATCCAAAATCCTGGCAAAACTTTTGAATTTTGACAAAAAAAAGTTGTAAACTTCTTATCTGTGTTTTTGTTTTAGTGTAAACAGTATATTCTGAATTTGAGGGGCGAGTGTGCCTTTAAAAACCATGAACATATACGCCTACCTTTATACATTTAGTATTTGAACTCCACCTTTATGTATGAATATGTATATGAATCTGTTAAAACATGGCGTTTACGTACCTCCATACTTTTATAAACTTTATTAGCTTCTTCTACATTTCCTTCCAGCAAACGAACAACAAACTCCGTTTCTACATACCCCGGACTGATGGCCTAAAACAGAAGGGCAATTCCACGATAACTGACGAAAAAGTTTGAGGGACATTACTGTTGTCACTCAACTGAAAACACTTCGGCAGGAATGCCTTGATATAATATCATCGAATGAAAACTTATTATTCAATATAGTAACTTGCGCCATGAGCCATGCCTTACAAAGCTGGCGTAAATTTGCGCATATTTGACAACATGGACCGGTTGCGAATAGGGCGTAAGTTCCTATAGTTTTAACACTGATTTGCGTCCGATGTAGCTTTGTAATGACATGGTCCTGGGGCTCGTTCCACAAAGCATTCGCATCGCAAACGAACCCTAGTTACCAATGGATACCAAATTGAAGAGATACGTCGTCATGGCAACTGCGATTGATCGCACTGTGCGACGGCTTTGTGAAACGGCCCCCTGCTTTGTTAGACATGGCCCAGGGCCTAGTTTCACAAAGCGATCTTAGCTAAGTGTGATCTTAACTACCATGGCAACCAAAGCTAAAGGTATACGCTGCCATTGGTAATTAAGATCACCTTAAGGTAAGATCGCTTTGTGAAACTGGGCCCAGGACGCAACCAGTCCATGTTGTAGGCCTATACGCAAATTTACGCCAGCTTTGTAAGACAGGGCCACTGGGGCATAATGACGTCATTTAAAACAAACCATGGACAATTTCATGGGTTCTGATTGGAGTGGCCGCTTCGTTCCAAGCGTTTGTTGCATGTGGTAAGCCTATAACTGCACGCCTGTAAACTTTTTTCTGCGCAGAATACCTTCCATTAGTCATGCTGACCGCTTGGTATACCTGGATGACGTCATTAAGCAATCAGTCTATTCAGTCTTCCATTAGAATTAACCTGGGTACTCCTATCATTATATTTAATTATTCGAGAGTTTTCGTATTGCCCTGAGGGTGGTCGTATTTGCCCAAGGCCGAGGGCAATATAGCAATAGCGAAAAATGTCAAATAAAATTTTTATTAATTAACTGAGCAAGTTTTTTTCTGAAAAAAAATCCATGGGGACCTTTAAAACTGAATAATCTCCGATTAAAACACACGGCGCGTTATCGACATTCAATGTTTGTTTCAATGAATTTTTTTTAGTGCTGCAGCTGCGTTGTTCAAAGGTCTAACAAACTAACCATAATTTTCCTTCTGCCGTGTATGGCGTTGAAGATCTCATAAAACGGCACGAGATCTCGATTGGCCATACAGCGGAACAGAGGGCTAATACGAACTGTTATTCCGCCTCACTCCGAACACTGCCTTTCGATAGGTTCAAACCAGTCACGTGGAGACCCTGTATATTCCATATTCCCTTTCTCGCCTTTTAAGAAACAGTCAATTTTGAGAAAGAAAGCTTAAAAATCGTACACTTTAGGTCTTCGGTGGGATAAATTCGTAACAGGGTTTGTTCGAGGCGGATAGGGCCATAGTGGGCCTTGGTGGCTCAGTTGGTTACAGTGATTGTCCCTCAAATCCTATTTTCTGAGCGGATTTTTTTCTCGATAGCTGTATGTGGAAGGTTGGGCGCTTCCGCCAAGACAAATATTCGGGTACCCCTCCCCCCCCCCCCCCCCCCCATTTAAACATATCAGTAAAATAATCTAGTGCGGCGTAAACCATCAATAATCAATCAATCAATGGAGGGGGATACGAAAATATAGGCCTATTGGATGAGTAAACAGTATATAGTTTACTGACCCCATATATTTCCCTACCCCCTCTCAAACTCACCCTGTAACTAATAATATCCGTCTGCTGATATTACTTGGCCACGAAAGTAGTATTCCGGTATAATAGCTTGGGCAATCAGTAGATAAAAACCCATAAACTTGTACCAGACATTCAAGGTTGGACATTAAATTGCGGACTATTATGGTGATGAGAAAATTGAATGTTTTCTGATTGTCAAAAGAATATGTTCATTTGTATCATGGTTGCGGCGTTTTTCTTTTGATGAGCAGTCTTGGACAAATCCGATACCCAGTGGACAGAGAGTGGGCGGGGCTTAAGCGTTGAATAACTTCCCGATTTTGGAAGTTGTTGTATGGCTCTCTTGACTGGGTATCAGAGAGTAAACACGTGCTAGCTGATTGACGACGTCAATCACTAATACCATGATACAAGCACGTTATTGAATAGCTCCCTCGAGTATGGAAGAAATCTGAGAGGTGTGGCCAAGTGCATTCGCACTTGGCCACACCTCTCAGAATATCTTCCATATATACTCTCTGGAAGCCATTCAATAACTCTAACTTGGTAATCACACGAACATTTTTGTATCCCACACCAACTTAATAAACAGCTTGAATTTGTACAGCCACTTACCGCCACTCTGATGTGGGATTTCATCTCTCTTAATTCATTCCTTGTACCCTCCAGTAAAGCAGTGACGGCGAATTTGGAAGCCGAGTAAAAATGGGTCCTTGCACTAGAATAAATTCGATGTCCACTCATACTGAAAATTACAAAACATACCATATATTTAAGAAACAGGGCCCAGTTTCACAAAGCGATATTAGCTTTTGGTAATCTTAATTACCAATGGCAACGTATACCTTTAGCATTGGTTGCCATGGTAGTTAAGATCACACAAAGCTAAGATCGCTTTGTGAAACTAGGCCTCTTTAAGGGGCTTTATTGTACAAATGGATACCTTTTCCAATGAAAATCTCTTATTACTACCATGTGACCATCGTGAGCCATTGCCTTCGACCATAATGTATGTTCTTAATGTGATATTGTATGCTCTGCACAAATACCATAAAATTGTCCCACTCTGGTTTAATAGAAAAATATTAACATTTTGGCAGATCATGCCGCATTCTTGAAGTACACATGCGCTTTAGTGTCACAGAGGAGGACCAAAAGCTTTTCTGTTGTAAATGGACATTTTGACACAGGGCGCAAATCATCATGATCTGGCTAGAAAACTCATTGGGTATGAGGCATTCCAAGTGATCAGAAGTCCAGGGAAGGCTATATCCCACAAACAAGGCGTAAATGTTCTGAGAAATAGCCCCCAACCTGGGGACTGTTTCTCAACACACTTACGCCCGACGTAACTTTGCGCATGGTCGTAACGTAATGGTGAAGGTATATGTTGTAATGACAGTTAGGCCCTGCATTGGACTTACGTCGGGCGTAAATGTGATGAGAAACAGCCCCCTGTACTCTAGATCGTTAACATACATTGGTTATCCCGAAATGGATGCGAGAAAAGAAAAAAATCTTTTTTAGTAAATAATACCTGCTTATGAAAATAATTTGTCCATCATCAACATTTCTTTCTCTCATAGATTTCACCGACTCCCGGGTACAAATGGCAGCTCCTAAAACATTAACCTATATGGATACAGGAACAAGAGTTTGACTTGACGGCACAATACTTTACTTTAAAGTTGCATTGAACGGGCCTCCGTGGCTCAGTAGGTAGAGCGTTGGACGCTCAATCCAAACAGTCTTCCATCAATGGGTCGCGGGTTAGAATCCCACTCAGTCCAAAAAACAAAATTGTAAAATTTTCTGACTGGGTTTTCACTCGAACGGCCTATGTGGGATGGTTGCCAGTTACCAACGGTAGGTCGTGAGTTTCCCCCGGGCATAGAGCCCGGTTTCCTTCCACAATAAAACTGGCAACGCCGCCATATCTGTGAAATAATCTTGAGCACGGCGAAAACCACCAAACAATCAATCAATCAATCAACCAATAAAGTTGCATTGGATAAGGTTTCTGGTTTCGAGAAAACTAAATGGAATAAGGAACAATCCATATACACCCTAGGCAAAACATACATGTTTGAAACGCTACCAGATGTGGCATGAGCTGCCAAAAATCTTGTTTTGTTTTTCATAAATTAAATCTGATTGTCAAGAGAAGTTGAGCCGGCGTTGAAATAAGAAATATCAGTGGAGCCAGTAATCCGTAGGAAACGGACAAAATTCAAAGAGGGGAGATGTAGAACTACAATTGAGGGTTTTTTTGCTCGTAAACTTACAGCCACGAGATTGGTATATACAAAAGGCTGTTATTTTGCAGGTCTTGATAAAATGATAAGCTATTAGCTGTTTCTGTATTTACTAAGTTTTTTCTATATCATGTAGCAGCTTATGCCACTTTAACGTACGGTACATTCTCGAGACATCGTGGAGCCTCCGTGGCTCAGTAGGTAGAGCGTTGGACGCTCAATCCGAACAGCCTTCCACCAATGGGTCGCGGGTTCGAATCCCACTAGGTCCAAAAATTGGAAACATTTTCTGACTGGGTTTTCACTCAAACGACCTATGTGGGATGGTTGCCAGTTACCAGCGGAAGGTCGTGGGTTTCCTCCGGGCACTGAGCCCGGTTTCCTCCCACAATAAAACTGGCAATGCCGTGAAATAATCTTGAGCGCGGCGTAAAACATCAAACAATCAATCAATCAATCAATAAATCGAGACATCATGTCGTATCATTGAACAGCTTGTAATTAGAAATGGGACTATTTCTCTATGAGTAAAAATATAAAGTTCTACTTACGTCTAAAATATTCCTCCATTGTTGGGTGCTGCCCGAAAGAAGCGGCGCATTATGGGCACAACCAGCGTTATTCACGCATACATCAACACCACCCAGATCGGCATTCTTACGGATCTCATTAAACATCGCGAGAATATCTTCCTCTTTGCTGACGTCACATTTTATCGGGAAAACTTTTCCGGGCTGTCCTGATAACTCATCCTTTAAATCCTGCAAGGGAAAGAAAAGAGCACAGGAACATATAGACATTTCTCGACTTAATTATAGCAAAAGGATTGATTGTTTTGAGCAAGATTTTATCACCTGTAGGCCTATGGCCACGTTGCCAGGATTGGTGGGCTAGCGGAGGGGAGGGGGGGGGGGGAATGTTCCTTGAAATGAGCGGGATTCAAACCCGCGACCCATTGTAGCAGGCCTGTTGCGAGCTAAGAAACCTTTTCTCTCCCGTGCCAATAGGCCAGTTTTTTTACATTTTGTCTTCTAGGAAAACTGCCTCTCTGAGTGAATCAGTAAGTACGGTACCCTTCAAGAGGACATATCGCCTGCAGTTATTGTTGTCGTCTGAAAGACATAAACAAAACGCCGAGCATTCACACGCAGCTGTAGTGTCATACTTCTCAAAAAAGATGAACTGGGAAGAAAAACGAGTAGTCCAGGCTTCTGACTCCAGAATAACTATTATATTCATGCTGACGGTCGTATTTTGGAGTCAGGGCTCATTGGAATCAAAAAGTTGGAGCAGACTGCCGGCTTCTGAATGGGCAGTTTGCGGTCAGATTTAGACATTAGTAAACAATATAACGAACTCAACTAGTGTCATAACGGCATTCATGAATATTTTAGCTTTTTGTAAAGTGGATTTAACGTTTAAAAACAAAAAGAACGCTAAACAATGTTACGTCATCAAAAATTTAGCGGAGAGTTTGATACTGGAGAAGGCAAAAGTGAATTCAGGGGAAGAATAATGTTGACTGACCGAACCTACTCGTCCATATCAGGCACTTGTAAGTAGCGAAATTATTCATGAACGCGATTATGGCCGCTTAGACATGATTTTAGTAGGTTGTCTTGTTATGTCATTGTTTAAATCGAACCACATACTACATACGCCCTGCTCAGGGCGGACAGTCAACTCCGGCTTTTTTATTGCAATGAACCCTGACTCCAAAATACGGCCGTCAGTATAAAAAAATGTAATTTTGGAGTGAGTGAGTGAGTGATTGGGGTTTTACGTCCTGCTCAACAGTATTTCGGTAATTTTGGAGTCAGAAACCTTGACTAAAAGAAGAGGAATCTCCCCCACAAAACAAACACTCATTATATATAGCGACCAAGAAGCGCTAGCAAAGTTACAAATGCGCTGTTTAAATGGTTATAAAATGAATCTCCCCACAAAAAAGTCAATATATGGGATCCATAAGAGCTATAGGAAAGTTACAAATGGGCATGTGGAAACATCGTCTTAATACATAACAATTGAATAGTTCGAGATCTTCTTTTTGATAGTTCTTGGCAGTTCTCTTTAAAGGGAAAGAAAATCTAAGCTTTAGACTAGTTTAGATGGAAAGAGTAGAGTTCATTTAGTCCAAAACAACTGTCCAATTTTTGTTTTATCCCCTCGTAAGGGAATAATTGAAATTTGAAGGTGGCGCTACAATAGAGAATAAGCTCCATAGGCCATTCACAAGGCCGCCACCACTTTTTCATAAGTTTTATCCAATTATTGTTGAATAAAATTTTAAGTGCGTTATAGAGTAGTCATGTGATGCAATTTAGCCAATGGCTGGCTAAGTAATGGCGCGGGGTTGCATACTGACCTACATATTCGGAGACAATCTTCCCACTTCAAGTTTGTCGCCATGTTTTTTTTGGACCTAAATCTACCCTTATACATTAGAGAGCGGTAAAAATACGTCATTATTGATCTAAAAATAGCTATACCAACATCACGTCATCCTAAAACGGAAAAATGGCTACACAGATAAGCCACTGGAAGAACATACTTCTGTCTGTTTTTATTAGCTTGAGGGTCACTGGAGGTAATTGACGTGACATGTTTTAAGTACTTTGAAGGTTGTTATCGACGATAATCTCTACGTATTTCTAGAGATTTCCCCTCCTTTAATATAGAAATGGTGCATTTCTGTAAATGTGATCAGATGACATTTGAAATTTTACGGCAGTTTACCATGATGTTGTTATATCGCAAATCCCCCCTATCAAATTACGCGGCAGCTGGTGAACTGGCTGTATGATACTCGGATAACATTTTAAATAATGACATTGTCTCGGTCCAGAAGCCATTTGATAAGGAATGCATACGTACTGATTGCAACATAGAGATAATTAGCCGGAGCCTGAAAATTCATTCTCAATACTGCATGACAAAACTAATAACATTTAAAATATACTCAAGCTTTCGGCTTTTCTTTTTCGCAAGTGGGCTTTGATTAGCCGATTTGTCTTTATGCATAAATCTGAATTGGTGGATTGATCCATGTCTCACACCGCAGTCGAATATTTCCCTACTACGGCGGGGTTGCAGATAAAGTGGTAGCGGAAACCGCTACAGCTCTTGTTTATTATAAAAGATGTAGGTCCCTATACAGTATACTATAGGCACATAGACAAGTTTCTAAAATAAGTGTCATGAGTTGTTTAGTCACCACTGACCTATAAACCTTGAAAAGGTGCATAGAGCTATATGCTACAGCATGTCCACTTCAATTTCAAAGCGCATGTCCCCTGTAATTACAAAGACCAGGGGCCGGTTGTTCAAAAGAAAATTAGCTTAACGGCACGTAAAATGACGTGACGTAACAAAGAAATTCCTTTGTGACGCGACGTCATCTAACCTGCCGTTAAGCTAACGGCACTTTGAACAACCCACCCCAGGGGTCAGTTTCACAAAGCGGCGAACCGCGTTGATGTATTTTTTGCGTAACTCATACCAACATATCTCTACAGTATAGGGCCCGTAGGTTGCTATAGCAGTTACGTCAAAACTTCTGCAACGCCGCTTTGTGAAACAGACTCCTGGGCCCTGTTTCACAAAGCGGCGTAGCGTAAGTTTTCACTTAACTGTCATGACAACCCATGCTGTATAGAAAGGCCTACGGTCTATGAAAGTTACGCAAAAAACACATATCCGTTTTGTGAAATAGGTCACAGGAGCCTGGTTCACAAAGTGGCGTACCGTAAGTTTTTACGTATAACTGTCATGACAACCCATGCTGTACGGTCTATGAAAGTTACACAAAAAACTCATAAACACCGTTTTGTGAAATAGGCAATAGGAGCCTGTTTCACAAAGCGGCGTACCGTAAGTTTTTAGGTAAATGTCATGACATCCCTTGCTGTAGAGATACGTTACTTGATACGTGGCAGTAAGGTTAAAAATTACGCTACGCCGCTTTGTGAAACATGCCCCAGGACCCGGTTTCACAAAGCGGCGTACCGTAAGTGTTTACGTAACTGTCATGACAACCCATGCTGTAGGCTCAGATACGCTGTTATGGCAGTTAGGTAAAAATTTCCGCTACGCCACAGGAGCCTGTTTCACAAAGTGGCGTCGCGTAAGTTTATATGTAACTTCCATAGCAACCCATAGGCCTGCCTACAGTAAAATTTACGTAAAAACTTACGCTGCGCCGCTTCGTGAAACAGGCTCCATGTTCTCTTCACACACACACATACAGCTTCAGGACAAATTCTAAACACATACTAGTAGTTATACTTAAAGTAAAATGTCCGTTCATATTTCATGCTTCACAATACGAATAGGGCATATACGGCTATAACTGGCCAGAGAATTTATTTTAGGTAGGCCCTATATATTTATAAGCTTAAAAAAACAACTTTAAGGTTAACATATATTTTGGGGTATCTTGTTTACCTGTAACTGCTTTAAATTCCGGGCACAGGCGACTACTTTCAGTCCATGGGATGCTAAATTACGGGTTATTGCTGCACCGATGCCGACAGAAGCGCCGGTCACCAAAGCCACCCGCCCACTCCACCTCTCCATGTCTCCCTCTTCTGCCGTAGGCTCGCTGCTGGCTCCGTAAAATAAACTGTGTGACAGTCGGTTAGCGGCAGATTGTCTTCTGCAGAATTTTTACACGGTCTGAAAGTCGCACCTGAGTGTAATGGGTTTAAATTACAAGACTGACAAGAGGTAGAGCTTGAGGCTATGAAGCCTCGTGTTCAGCAGCTTGTTAACATGGGACGACCTGATTCTGCTGGACGAAATAAGGCTAGTACCGTGTCAAGTAGGTCAGGTCGATATCTACGGAAGTCCGTTCATAACATATGTAAGTTGAAATATCTCAAATCAAAGTGGTTGTTTGAAAAGTAGTGATCTGCTTTGATAGTGTTATCTATATGGCACTTGTAAATAGAGCAATATCTATCCGGCAAGTAATCAGTTCAACGACGACATCACCTCCTAAACTTCACTCCCTAAAGATGTAGGCCTAATAACAGAGAGCCTTTATTTTGCACTTCTTGGGGAAAGAGTATTGCGATATTTTTTAACGAAAATTGGCAGCGCATGCTACTTTAAAACGCAGTTGAATATAGGCCTACATATTTTGGCTAGTTTTTTTTATGCAAAGCGAAGTTTCCATCATTCCTGATCTTCTTTATTAGAGGCCGGCTTATAAATATAAATCATTCTATTGTTATCCATACGAGTTTTTCGCCCCTTCGAGTTTAAGGCACGAGTAGAATGTCTCCGTGTTAACCATTTAATCAGGGGCAAGAAGATTACGATAGAGTACTTAAAATTTGTCACTGCCCTTTTAAACCTCAACAAAGAACGTTGTGTGTAGTTTAGTACTCTATTTTAGAATTATTCCAATTGTCTATCCCAGTCGCGTCTAAAGGAAATCTCACGAGAAGACTATCGGCAAAGAGAGTAGATTGACAAGAGTGGTCACTTCGTCCGCGCCATGTTGAATTTGAACTGACACGATTCGATTATTAGGAACCTCCTTTCTGTAGGGGGCGCCCTACAGTCGAATCGTGTACAGCCGGAACACCCTTCCGCTAGGGGGCCAGAAGAACATGCCAGCAATGCTGATTGGACGAAGCGACCACTCTTGTCAATCTACTCTCTTTGCTATTGGTGGCTGATGTAGTTTGTACTGCCTCATCCCATGTCGTTATACAAGAGGAACAATGCAACATTTGCACATTTTAAGCCCATAGGAAGATTAACAACCCGGCATGACACGAAACATCCCAATTGAAAATAGGGATCGATCCTTCTGCCATTTCATGTCTCGTGTTGGCGATCTCGTAGAATGGCACGAGATCTCGATTGGAAACATCCAGTGCGCGTATAGTTATTTATGTGGAATTACGATGGGGTGTCACGGAGTATTACACCATGCTGACGATGAATAACTGGAAAGATTGATTGGATTTTTCACTCGATCGCCATATGTGGAAGAGTTGCCAGGTACTAGCCGAAAGCTGGGGGTTTCTTCTGGGCATGGGGCGTCTAGTCGGTGATCCTGTGGGCTAGAGTGATCGTGCCTCAGCCCCACACAGGTATTCCATCGATGCGGCGCGGCCGGGTTCGAACCACACTCAAACCAAATAAAAACTGAAAAATTTCTGAGTGGATTTTACCTCGGTTGCCGTATGGTCGCCACCATAAAAGTGAAATAATTTTGAGTGCGGCGTAAAACCTCAACCAATCAATGAGACCGGTATCGCTATTTACGCTTCTTCTATAGTCGAAAATTTCCTGATATTGTGACAGCCTGTGAAACTTCGATGCCTGCGGTTAAAATGATTTTCGTAAAGTTGCAGTAAGCCAACAGCGGGAAGGGGCATGAATGATACGCGATCAAAGCTCAGATTTCGTTAACATAAACGTGATACCGCCACCTTTCTGAACACAATCCCATGGTAATTGGCTAGCGCCATTCGGTTTCAGTAGTAAAAATCTGATCACCAGCACCAAGCTGTCGAAACAGGGTTTTGTTGCCGACAATCTTGTCGCCGTTGCCCCCAGACAAGGGTTTCTATAGGGTTATTTGGCGCTAGCAACAAAATATCCAGTTTCCAGAAACAGAAAACTCACGCCTGCTCTAGGCGTCAAGGCGTAACAAGAGATAGATGATTGAGATAAATATTTTTTTTATAATTGGCATACAAGATAAAAATGTATTTGGAATCGATACGAAAATGAATCAAAGTGACGTCATTGCTTAATCCGGAGGGGAAAGGTCACGGGACTTGCTCAGTGGGTCTCAGTAATATATCGTGAATCTGTAGAAAAAATAGTAAAGTTATAAATTTGACTGTGACAAATAATTGTTTGATTGTCCGGTGTCTTACACCACCCTCAAATATATTTCAGCTATATGGCAGTGCTGTCGGGTGGATTTCACTTTTAACTAAACAAGAGATCAGTGAACTGATCTTGGCGACCACCACAGAACACCATCAGAAAGTGAGTCTGCTTGTAAACGGAGCGCAAACTTGATATGTGAAATTGATTAATTCAGTTGGTGGCTGGCTGGAAAAGAACAGAGTTTCTTTGGTAGAAAGTGGCTGTAATCTGAAAACTCCAAACCAAATTTCCTAAATGATTTGTCAATGCCAAAATGTCAAAATGGATTTGAGAAAGTAAGGTCCTATAACGACAAATAGTATAACTGAAGAGGATGTTCGATTTCAATTTACTAAGATTGCAATGAAGGATGCGTCGAACTCCCGATAAAGTGTACATCTTCCTTCGAAATACATTTGTCCAACATTAAAATCGATACAACTTTGACCACATCTACGCATTAGTTTTTATAAAGCAATGAACAATTGTGTTGTGTCACTGTAATATCATACGTAAAACAAAGTTTAAATTTTACACAATTACAAGAAGCAGTGTCGGCTCACACTCGGCAGGTTCTATAAGATCACCTAACCGCGATTGTACGGCGGAGGCTGCAATATTGAAGCTAGTCCTGAATTGAAAATAACATTGCAGCATTGCCAAATCCAATATACAGAGACGCAAAACACACCGATCGGATTCGGCAATGCGTGCAATGGTCGATTGAAACTGGAATCTGTCATGAGGATGTGTGCGAACAATGATTTGTCTCAAGAAACCGAAGTGTTTATTGTTTTACTTCCGACACCAAATTTGACGTTAATAATATATATATATATATTATAAGTATTAGACAGAGAGATAGGGGAGAACAGTCTGTGTGCCAGTGTCTCAACCAATTTACTTTTTGAAACACGGCTAAAACGATTGTGCACATGTTACTAAGATACATTTAGTGTTTGTTTACAAATAAAAAGATAATGTATATCTGTCAAAAATAGCCCGTAAAAAGTGAAAATTGGGCGACGTATCACGACACTAGTCTGATGAGTAAAATTTAAACAAGACGTAAGTCAGTTTATAAATTAATGGCCAAAAAATGTCCGATTCGTTCATAAATTATTGTACTTTTATAAAAAAAAACTTCATGCACGATTTGATATAAATATAGGATTGAATAAAAACATTTAAGTCCAAAACTATTTCCGTACAAAAATGCCTTCAATGTTAATCAGTACATTCGTTCACATTAAATTGTTTTGAAATCGCTCCGGACACTGGATTCGTACAGCACGAACATAAATCTTATAGCCATTTTATTCGTCCCGGGATCAAAATCGACCACGAGTTTCCTTTCTGGCCAATCAGAATCGACCTGTGAAAACATGGCCACCAAAAACCCATACACAGAGGTTTGATTGATTGATTGTTTGGTGTTTTACGCCGCGCTCAAGATTATTTCACTTATATGGCGGCGTTGCCAGTTTTATTGTGGGAGGAAACCGGGCTCTATGCCCGAGGAAACCCACGACCTTCCGTTGGTAACTGGCAACCATCCCACATAGGTCGTTCGAGTTAAAACCCAGTCAGAAAATTTTCCAATTTTTGGACTGAGTGGTATTTGAACCCGCGACCCATTGGTGGAACATAGATGTTTGAAGAAAAAACAATCGAGCGATTTCGTATAGAGGTTGAGATAAATATATTTGTCAAAACTCACGACCTTCTGATTGTGGTCAAACTCTCGGAAAGTTACATCGCTCGACTCACGGAGCATTTCTATATGAAAGTGCAATTACCTGTACATGTGGCGGAGTCTGAAGAATAAATTCTACATTCTTGGCGATGTCGATAGGCTGGATACACTGAAATAGTGAAATTTTAATAAAATAAAAATGGAAACAGATTGCCGTTGGACAAAGTGTATGGAACCATGTTGAGTTATGTATGACAGATGACTGATTAATCAGTTCCTTTGAAGCAGGTTCGTTCTTTTTAATTATTCGAAAGTCTGATAGCTGATTAAAGTTTGCTTTTAAGTGTAATAGTTTTGGTTACTTTCTCGAAAAGTCGATGGTTTATTATAGACTTATTTTTTTACTACGCATTTGGCTTTGGAAATACTTTTATAGCTGATCGACAGGCTGCAGTGTTGACCTAGACGTTTCTCGATTTTTCCTGGAAGATAAATGTCAAGTTTATATAGCTATGCAAATTTATGTTGATAATAGAATTGTTCTGGAATTTCCAGAGGCCTATTTAAATGGTATAATACTTGTTTTGAGTTAGTCAGTTCTCAACTGTACTCAAATGAATGCGATTGGTCACGTCCTAAATTCGCTGTGTAGTGCTATTGCAGGATGCTTTCGTGTGTTAAATAACTTGTATGCGATTCCTCACTTGGAGTATAACAAAAATTATATAGCTAGGTCTTTGTGAGAATTAGTGAAATCTTCTACTTGGGCAAAAGTTTACCGGTGGGTTTCCAGTAGGCCTAATTATATTTCGGGATCATCGGATCTATACTGCTATTCCAGTGAGCTTTGTGAGTTCGGAGTACACAGTTTTCTTTCTCGAAAGTGGCACTTCTTTTCTAAAAAGAAGTCATTTTGATATATGTTTCTTTTTACCATTGTCTGTGTAATATTTGCCTGTAAATACGTTAATCGATTTTTTTTAAATATAAATAAAAATTTGTACATAAAATCTACTGGTCCTTTGTTACTTTTTCGTTTATTATTTAGTCTGGTAACAACTTTGTTACGCGAACGATCTGGAATGACTGGTTAGAAGTGTTATTGGACTGTTGAACTTAATTACGTTCTTTCCCTTTACAGGGAAAGGAAATGTGCATGTGCATCTGTTGCTTTACAGTACATTATTCGGGAAACCAATAAATACTTTCCTGACACCAGATCGGAAAAAAATATTTATGAATGGACAGTTATGCTTTGAATTGCATCATGTTATATCAGACTTGAAATTAAAAGATGATAATAAAAAGTATCTACACGAGTATCTTTGAACCTGATAGAAGAGGGCGTATACATACCTTCATGCTTTTATAAAGTTTATTAGCTTCTTCAACATTCCCTTCTAGAAGACGAACAGCAAACTCTGTTTCTACGATCCCTGGGCTGATGGCCTAGAACAAATCCATACATATAAGTTGGGAATTCAATCTAAGACAAAATGGTCATACCTGGTGAGGGCAATAACTGCATTGTTGTTGGTGAATCTATCAGGTATTCAAGGACCTGAATTATTCCATTTAGGTGTTTATGGTCTATCTATGCATTGCCAGGTTTAGTGGTGGACAATACATAGCTAAATGGTTTGGGGGGAAACCCGCGACCTTCGGCGGTCGTCTGGCAACCCTTCCACATAGATGGATAGTGTAAAAGAACGACTGGGGAATTTTTCGGGATCGTGGCATTCTAATGGTTGACCGATTGACTTATTTGGTGGCGTTGCCCGTTTATTTTTTTTTTTGGGGGGGGGGGGGGGGGGGGGCTTTTTGCCCGGAGGAAACCCCCGACCTTCGGCGAGTGTTCCAGTGAAAAATCTACTCAGAAATTTTTCAATTTGTATTTGGTCTGAGTGGGATTAGAACCCGCGCCGCATAGATGGAAGGTCTGTGTAGGGCTCAGGGACAATCACTTTAACCGACTGAGCCACCCAGGCCTTCGTTATTAGATTCGAACCCAAGGTCCTTCGATGTACAGTCAATAGAAGACGTTCATTAAAGCGGCATGAGCTGCCAAAATGTTGATATTTTTACGTTAAAACAGAATGTTGAAATTATTGTCTATTTTTCTCAATAAGTATAATCACCCTGTGCATAGACTTCTGGTATAATTCAGAAGTTTTTCAGTGCTTCTAGTCTCGAAAATGTACGATAAAGTATTGTTTTGAACTAACTTTGGCTTAGAATGAATGAATGGTTGTCCTGGTTATTTAAATTTTGTTTACATTTCGAGCACGTTTTCGGTTCGTACAGGCCACATACTCTATGAATTTTCCTCATTCCAACGGCAATCAGTTAGTTTTTCGATAGCCTCCAAAGCCTCTTACTGTTGTGACGATCAGAAATTATGAAAAAGTGTGAATTTTGGCAGCTCATGCCACTTTAAACAACTAATTAAATGATCCAAAAAATTAAAATTTAATCAGTTCTGGATAACCAAGCTATTCACTTACCGCCAC